>OU963911.1:17500-5017500 GCA_902850365.2 Chilo suppressalis
CGAACGGTGTGTCACACTTAGGTGTGAAAAGTGAAAAAACCACCAAAAAGTGCAAAAAACCGTAAAAGTAAGGTTAACTCAGACTTTGGAGCAAGATATCTCTGGAACCATCGCGACGACCCATCATTTTCGGACTGTGGGAAGTCCACAATTGACGAGAGGAAGGCGCCTGCAGAGTCCCGGAATTTTCCGGCAAGATCCAGGGACTTTCCTAAGAAAGTCCCTCAACCACCCGACCACGAGGTACTGGAACCAGCGCAGTCGCGCCACCCCAACCACCACAGACGAGGAGAGGACGTCGCAGCCGACAAGTGAGCGCTTTCAGCACAAGCCTACCCCCAATAGGAAGGGAGATATAAGGTCCTAAAAATTTTACATTTTAAGTTTAGAAATAAGTGCATATAAAACAAAAACCAGAGTGATAACCTATTAATTAAAAATCAAAATTAAATTTGCTATTTATTAACGATCATTTTAAAACTTTTTTCGGAATTTTATCTTAAAGATCACCGTAGTTATTCAACTTTCAGGACCAGCGGGACGACCACCAAAAACAATAAAAGTTGAATAACAACTTGTTTTTATTTATTTTGAAACCTGGTTTTTGGGTTATCAGAGGAACTCGACCCGGGCTATCCGGTGAAAAAAAGAATTTTTGGCAAAAACTTAGTATTTAGAGAAATTAGACGAAAACAAACTTAATTTGTAACAATAAAAATTGATTCAAAATTTTAAACCGATTTAATTTATATGAAAATATAAATTAAAAAATAAAAATTATATACCACAGGAAAGGCCGGACTACCCTCTAGCTAGTAGTATAAAAATCTTAAGGGAGGAGCCAGGCGTTTCCGAGCGCCACCCTCCCAAAGTAGCACCCAGAAATTCATTTGACCGCAAAAACAACATTGTAAAAATTACGTAACTTGAAAATTCACTTTTTTATCTTTGACTTTTTCAAATTTGTTTTTACGCAATTAGATAGTTATGTAAGAGTAACCATTTTTGACGGAGGAATTTTAAATTTCGGACCACCCCGTCCGGAGTTATAAGCTTTTAAAATAAAAATTTCACCCGATGTTAGTTTTTGCAAAAATTTCATTTTAAATATTGAATTTCAAGTAGTTAAATCTAGTCTATAAACACCAATTTTCTAGGAGGGGTAAAACCCACCTAGACGGTTCTAACAAACAACTTTGGAAAGATAAGGGTTGAAACCCGGAGAAAATATAAGGGTTACAAATTTTTATGCGGTCAAATTTCGGGGACCCAGCACGGATTATCGAATTTTAAAAATACTAAATCTGTGATAATTAATGACTTTTATATATGTACAATTAGGTTAGGAAAGGCCCGAGTAAGTGTTTTAAAAATTTTTTGGAAAACTTAAAACGCGCCCGAGCGCCGACCCCCCAAAGGTTCCAAAAAATTTTAACAAAACCGCACAATTAAGTTGGCAAGCCATTAATCATAAGTATATGTTTGTTTACGTTTTTTATTAGTTAATATCTTTGTATTCCGAACCCCTAAAATTATAAAAATTGTGCCCCCTGGTGGCCCATTTATTACTTTTTAAGATTTTTGTAAAAAATAAATTTTTCAACCCCTATTTGTAGAACAATAGAACATTAATCACCGAGGGATTTTTCGGGCTAAAACCCAAAAAATCTCCAAAAGTACCCGTTTTTCGAAAATTAATCCCGGAGCTTTTCGATAGAGGACATCCCCCTTTACAGGATTCCGAAGTCGAAACCCGTCCGGGACGACTTTTGAAAACGGGGAATTTCTAGTCAGGGCGGACTACGTCATAAGCCACGCCCACATTTAGGCGGAATATACAGGGGCTTGTTTAATTGTCTAAAAAGGGTACTTGGAGAAATTTCCCACATTAGGTCTCTTGGGAGAAAAGTATCTCCTCAAGCAACACTACCCGACCCCAACATAAAAAACACCACCAAAAATTGAAGTTCCCGGGTTCGATTCCCGGAAGAAGCAAACATATACAGCTAACTCCTAAAGTACGCATCGTAGGACGTTTTAGACCCCAAATTCGGCCTTAAGCGACTCGAAGAGTCGCAGGTGGAAACCCCCAGGGAGACGTCGATCCCCCATAGTCTCAACCCCCTACCCCCTACCCCATAAATTAATTAGACATACAAAATTCAAAATTTTATAAAAACTATACTTTTGGCATATACACTTTCTCGGACAAAAATAATCAGCATTCTTTACCGGACATTTTACAAACATAAAAACCAACCCCTAAATTTGAAATTTTTCCCCCGCCGCCCTAAGGGAGAATTTGTTTAATAGCCCGTTACTAAGGAACTAACAGTCCCAAACTAACAACATTTTATATAGGGACTCAAATTCTCACTTGGGACCCAAATCTCGACGCCTACCCCTCCCAACCCCTAAACCACCCCTATCTGAAGAAATAAGGCAACTTGGAAACTACTGGGCCGATTTCGACCAAACTTTTACGGTTTGGTCCTATAAATTCTCAGCAATCAGATAGAGTGCCAAACGTCTCTACATAGAGTACATAGAGACTAGGAAAATTAATATTAAGTTTTCACATATAAAAATTCTCATATAGGAACTCGGGCCTTTCAAGGTATAATTAAGTCTCCTGAATCTCTATTGAGATCAGGATTAGTATTAAGGAATTTTGACAAAATTCAGGACTCTATTGAGCCTGAATATAGGTTAAGTTAGTTAGGTTTTTATTAGAATTAGGACACTCTGCTCCTCTTTTGAGGGCAGACTTAGGCTAAAAATTTGACAAATCTGCACTTATTGCACAAATTACTATCGTATTTTATTGTTTTACTTTTTATTCAAACTTGATTTTAATCAAAATCTTAAACTTATATTGACAACCTGTACCCTTTTTTAAGGGCAGGCTTAGTAATAGTAATTTGTTGTGTGCGTTTAAATCTTTAGCTTGACTGTGATATAGACACCCTGCACCTTTTTTAAGGGCAGGCTTAGTTTTAGGAATTAGTAATTTAGTAATTTTATTTTATTTTATTTTATTATATTATTTTGGTGTGTCCATTTAATTTTATTTTAATTTAAATTATCAATCCGTCTATTGACTCATAATTTCAATTCCAAATTTAATTCAAATTTTTAATTTTACTTTTTAAATTTTTATTTTTATTTTTATTTTTATTTTATTTTTATTTTTATTTTATTTTTATTTTATTTTTCAATTTAATTTATATCAAAAAATTTAATTTGGATAAAACAGGTCTTAAAGACTGCTCCATATTGGTTCGAAAAAATTAAAATGGCAAGAAACGGCAAACACATTCCCGCCGCGAGAAATTCAAAAACATTTGATTACGTTTATGAATCTCCTTCTGAGATAAAAGAACTAAAAATGGTAAACGAGACAGCAGGTACGCGACTTATGACGGCGGAAGGCACACAAAAAACAGCGAGGAAGGAGAAAGTGGAGGAATTCCCCCACAATTTAGTAAGTAAGGCCAGGGATTTGGGTGCCAAAATGTTGGAGCATTTGGCACCCAAATCAGTGACAAGCGAGGGAAAACAGATTTTAAGAAAAGGAACGAAAGAGATGAAAGAGTGGATAGAGATGCTGGCTAAAAGAGTAGTAGAATTAGAAAACAGTAAGAACGACGATGGAACGAAAGAAATGGACAGAAGGGAGGAAAAGAAAGACGAAAGAATGGACGGGAAGGAAATAGGAGAGATGAAAGAAATGCTGAAAAATATACAGGACATAGTTTTGGGAAATAGAGAAAGAATAGAAGAAGGAACCAGAAAGACGAAGAGCACGTTAGAAAGGATGGATGAACAGCAACAGCTTAGCAAACAAATAATGGAGGGCATAAATAAAGCTGCAGTAATAACAAAGGAAGACAACGATCACATGGATGGAGAACTGCAGAAATTTATGGACGTAGTGATGGAAGCAAGGGATGCAGCGATAGAGGCAAAGCTATACACGGATAGAATAGAGACAAGAATAGAATTCGAGCTAGATAAGGAAAACGATGAAAGCACAGCATATCTCCTGATGGAAGAACAAAAGAAAGTGATGGATGCAATTTTAGACAATAGGAAAGAAATAATAACAGGAAATAGGAAAATGGAAACAATAGAAGAAATAGGGAAAAAAGGAAATGATAATATAGGAGATATAGAAAGTATGCTAAGCACCACAATGCAAGAAAGTAGAATGACACTAGAGGAACAGGGGAAAATTAAAGAAACAATTTTAGGAAATAGAAAGGAAATAATAAGGGGAAACAGCATTATGGAAATAATAGAAAGTAGACAAAAAGAAGTAGGGACACAAATCACAGGGGAAAAAAGGGATATAGAAGGGATAGTGAAAGAAAAGATGGATGAAATCAGAAAGGATACGTATGCAGAGAGAGTAAAAGGGCCAGCTACTATGATGGAAACTTTACATTCCATCATAGTAGCATCAACGGACTTAACGCAAACAAGTGAAGAAGTGATTGAAGAGGTGAAAAAGAGTGTGGATGAAAAAGGAGAATGGATGGAGGTAAAAAAGATAAGAAAGGCAAAGGGACAGAAGGTCATAATAGGGTGTGCTAGGGAGAATGAAATGGAAAGACTGAAAGAGGAATTGGAAAGGAACAAAAAAACTGATAGTTGAAAGAGCTAAAAATAAAAACCCGTTGATAGTGGTTAAGTACGTAAGAGGAGAAAACAAGTCGGAGCAAGTTATAGAGGCAATAAAAAGAAAGATAGGAAAAAGAACGAAAGGGAATAGCAAAGAGGAAGAAAAAAGGACATAGAGGCAGTATTTGAAAGGGTAACAAGAAATCCACATGTGGCACACGTGGTCCTGAGAGTGGCCCCGGCAATATGGCTGCAGCTGACAGAGGCGGGGACCCTTCAACTACGCTGGGGACCATCCAGAGTAGAAGATCAGTCCCCGCTAATCCAGTGCTCCCGCTGCTTGGGCTTCGGCCACATCAAGCGGGTCTGCCAGGAGCCGCTGGACAGTTGCAGCCACTGCGGGGGAGACCACAAGTATGCCACATGCGCAAATAAGGAAGAAGTGCCATGCTGCCAAAATTGCAAGAAAGTAAAAAGTAAGGATACAGCACACAACACGTTCAGCATCGAATGCCCACAGAGGGCTATATGGGATAGGATAGCCAGATCAAAAGTCGCGTACCACTGCTAAGGGCGAAATTAGGAAAATAATTACAGAAATTAAAGAAATAAATAGGAAAATAAAGTAGGGTAATAGGTATACAATTAGACTAGTAGGGGAACGCAAAGTAAAGCCAAAGATCAAAAAGTAGACGGGACTCCACTGGGAGGAAACGCAAAGGGAAAGGTGATAACTGAAAAGTGCGCGCGGGAACAGCCAAAACAAACAGGGTTGCAAATATGATATTTGCAAATCCTGTCTTGCGGAAGCTGAACCCGCGAGCACTTACTTAACCCCAAAGACTCCGAGTGGAGTCAAACTTAAGTAACTTAGGATTAGGTAAAAAACTGAAAACGGTAAAATGTTAAAAAGAAAGAAAGTATATTATAAGGAAAATGTGTAAATGGAAACAAAATGTAAATGGAATAAGAAATGTAAATGTAAATGTAAACTAAAAAAAATATAATAGAATGTAAATACAAGAAAATAAAATGTAAATGTAAATATGTGATATGATAAAGAAATGAAAACTGTAATTAGAATAAGATATCCATGTAACTAGAATAAGGAAAAGAAGTAGAGATTAAGCATAGACAGTGTAAATAAAATAAGAATACTAGAAAATAAGACAAAGACCAGATATTAATCTGAGTATAGCATAATAGTATAGATAGAATAGATATGGAAATGTATAAGCAAAAGATAGAGAATAAAGGAACCAATAAATGTAAAAATAATAGTCAATAGAAGAAAGAAATGTATTAGAATAGGAAATATTTGGAAAGATAAAAAGAAAAAGAAACACAAAAAGAAAAACGTGTTAAAAATGTATATAAGCGCGAAAAAAATAAACGTGCTTTTAAAGCAAAAAAAAAGAAAAATATGAAAAGACACACTAAATATAAACAAGTAATCAAAGACCTGCAACAAAGTGGGGAGCAGCTAAAAAAAAAAAAAAAAAAAAAAAAAAAAAAAACCTAACCTAACCTAACCTAACCTAACCTAACCTAACCTAACCTAACCTAACCTAACCTAACCTAACCTAACCTAACCTAACCTAACCTAACCTAACCTAACCTAACCTAACCTAACCTAACCTAACCTAACCTAACCTAACCTAACCTAACCTAACCTAACCTAACCTAACCTAACCTAACCTAACCTAACCTAACCTAACCTAACCTAACCTAACCTAACCTAACCTAACCTAACCTAACCTAACCTAACCTAACCTAACCTAACCTAACCTAACCTAACCTAACCTAACCTAACCTAACCTAACCTAACCTAACCTAACCTAACCTAACCTAACCTAACCTAACCTAACCTAACCTAACCTAACCTAACCTAACCTAACCTAACCTAACCTAACCTAACCTAACCTAACCTAACCTAACCTAACCTAACCTAACCTAACCTAACCTAACCTAACCTAACCTAACCTAACCTAACCTAACCTAACCTAACCTAACCTAACCTAACCTAACCTAACCTAACCTAACCTAACCTAACCTAACCTAACCTAACCTAACCTAACCTAACCTAACCTAACCTAACCTAACCTAACCTAACCTAACCTAACCTAACCTAACCTAACCTAACCTAACCTAACCTAACCTAACCTAACCTAACCTAACCTAACCTAACCTAACCTAACCTAACCTAACCTAACCTAACCTAACCTAACCTAACCTAACCTAACCTAACCTAACCTAACCTAACCTAACCTAACCTAACCTAACCTAACCTAACCTAACCTAACCTAACCTAACCTAACCTAACCTAACCTAACCTAACCTAACCTAACCTAACCTAACCTAACCTAACCTAACCTAACCTAACCTAACCTAACCTAACCTAACCTAACCTAACCTAACCTAACCTAACCTAACCTAACCTAACCTAACCTAACCTAACCTAACCTAACCTAACCTAACCTAACCTAACCTAACCTAACCTAACCTAACCTAACCTAACCTAACCTAACCTAACCTAACCTAACCTAACCTAACCTAACCTAACCTAACCTAACCTAACCTAACCTAACCTAACCTAACCTAACCTAACCTAACCTAACCTAACCTAACCTAACCTAACCTAACCTAACCTAACCTAACCTAACCTAACCTAACCTAACCTAACCTAACCTAACCTAACCTAACCTAACCTAACCTAACCTAACCTAACCTAACCTAACCTAACCTAACCTAACCTAACCTAACCTAACCTAACCTAACCTAACCTAACCTAACCTAACCTAACCTAACCTAACCTTTTTTTTTTTTTTTTATTACGCAGGTAAAAAATCTTTTTACAGACGACGGCGCCTCTAAGGGGCACACCGCCGAACGGACCTCACACCTGGCTCCCGCAAGTCTTACGAACCCCCATAGTGGATGCCCACCTGGGACCCCGCAACTCTTACGGGAGCTTTACGGTATAATATCCGCTAAAAAAGTCCTGCGAATACCTTTACTACTGCCTGATGCGGTGCCGCGGGATCCCCACTATTGGGGTTATCTCCGCGTCCCCGCACCCAGCAGTTTCCCGGCCTCGCCGGGGCTCCACGGCAGGGGTCTCCCGCGGTATTTCGGGGACCCCGCAGACGTGCGCGGGTAGGCCCGCGCGTGGGGGCTAGGTATGCGGCCTACTGCCCACCATACCGCCCCCCGTCCGCTGCGGAAAGCTAAAGCCCTCCGCCACCCTCCCCTTGCGGACAGAACCACATGAGGAGGGCCGCCGTTCCTGGAAGGGAGGATCGGAAGGGGAAGCGTAGTTCTTCCCGTCCCTCTCCCCCCTCCCGGTCGCCTACGCCTCCCTGGATCTTCTCCTGGGAGAAGACGGGGGAATCGCGGGCGACACCATCCACGGGGTGGTCCGAGCAGCGGAGGCTACTCGGACATCCCCCCCTCTGAGGGCACCCGTACGGGCGCTGGCTCCTCAGAGGGCCCTTTCTCAGGGGGTTTGCCCCTTGTGACCGGCGGGTCACAACCCCCACTCCCCATGATGTGGTCAGCCGCCCGACCACTTGCCGCGCACACAGCGCATCGAGTCGGGGCCGAGCATGTCGCTGCCCTATGCCCCGCTTTCCCGCACCGAAAGCAGAGGCCGCTGCGGTCCTCCTGTGACGGGCACCTGTCGGCGACGTGGCCCCTGCCCATGCACTTAAAGCAGTGCGTAGGCGGGGGGCCCAGGACCGTCACTCGAGCCAGGCTCCAGCCAACCTTAATCGTGTCTCCCTCCGCCACCTTTTTTGCGGCGTCAACAGGGCATCGCACCTTGGCGAACCCCGTGGCTCCCGGTCCGGGGAGAATCTCCCCTATCTCCACCTTACAGGACCGGCAGCCCCCCTTTTCCGCCACCGCCTGTGCCAGCTCCCTTGTTGTGACGGACTCGTCTAGTCCGGAGATCCTCAGGTCGGCCACCTTCTCCGGCCTGCCGACCTCTACGAGATCCGCCATCACCTCGCCGATCCGCTTCGCGAGGGCGTCCGCCTTCGTGTGGCTGTCAGGCCCTGGGACCACCAGGAGCTTCGACCCCATTCGGCTTTCGCGGATCTTGAGGCCTCCCTCAATCCCCACCTCCTGGAGCCGAAGCTTCTCTTTCGCCATGTCTAGCACTTTGGCATAGGTGACCCCATGCTGCTCAGCTGCTGGCGTGAGCTTTAGGGTCACGGCCGCGGTGTTTGGCACCCTCAGCTTCACCTTCCTCCTCTCCTGCCGCTGCACCTTCTGTGCTGGCGCCTTCTGAGCTGGCACCTTCTGCGCTGGCGCTGGCACCTGCGCCCTACACACCTCTGGTATCGGGGCCACCCCTGGGCTCGCAATCTTCTTCCTGGCCTTTTTGCTGGCCACAACGCTCCATTTCTCCCCAACCGCTGCGGTCTCCGCCTCCCCACCGCGCCGGTCCGCCGCTAAGGGCGGTCTAATTCTCTCCGGCGGGGGCAATCTCCCTTCCAGCGAGGCCAATCGAGTGCTTACCATCTCCCCTATGGAAATCATAAGGGAGCGTTTCAGCTCCTCGACGGCCTCCTTCCACCCCGATCTGCTGGTCTCGCCCTCGCTCACCCTATCGTGGAGGGCCCGCATCTCCCCGCGCAGCACCTCCAGCTCCTTCTTTAGGGCGGCGTTTTCAATACGGAGCTCCACCGCTTCAGCAGCCGCGTCCTCCATTCTCTCGCGATAAAGCAGCCTTTTCCTCGCGGTATTGGCGGGCTCTCCCGGCGAGGAAACTCTCCTCCTCGGCTTTCTTGAAGGCCGTCTCCAGCGTGTCTTCAAGCATCGCAATAGAACGTGTCGCCTTCCCCTCGATCCGATCTCCCAACAAGCCCTGACTAGGGCCTTCAAATAACAAACGCGTCAGTTTTGTCAGCTCCTGCTGCGTACCTCGGCCCATCTCCTGCCAGAAGCGACTGCCGTCCACCTCCTCTTCGTCTATGGACGAAAATTCATCAGCCCTCGGCCTACCTGATGCCGCCGCCTTCCTTTTACCCCTACGGGCCGTGTTCACCTTGGCGGGGGGGGGTGCTACCTCTCCTCCCTCATCCGCTCCGCCTCGGAGTCTAAGAACTTCACCAAACGCCTCGGTAACTAATTTACCACTGCGGGACCCGGTAATCCCGCAGCGCCGGTGGCCAGCCGGAGCGCATTGGCCGCTAGTTACAAATTTCTCACCCTGGGGCCCAGCTACCCCAGAGCGCCCGGCGTCAACGGGAGCGCATGACAAACTAACAACAAAGGACGACATTATCATAGGTTTTTTTCCCTCTTCCGGGCGAGGGAACCCTACCTGGCCTCATCGGTAATTTTTTATAAAGGTTTTCTTCCTTGCGGCCCCCGCCCCGAAGGACGACGGCCCCCGGCCCCACACCACGTGTGGGGTTACGGGTTGGCCGGAAGCGACGCGGAGTTCGCGCCACAACCGCCCTTACCAATGGCGTTTCCGCCTCAACCTATGGTAACTCGACCACCGCTACCCGGGCTGCCCAGGGCGCCGGCCGAGAGACCCCACGGGTGATTTTTTAGAGAGGTTGTCTTCCTCGCAGCCCCCGCCTCCAAAGGAAACAGTTCCTTTGCAGACGGCGGCCCTCGGCCCCGCACTATGTGTAGGGTTACGAGATAAGATTGACTCGACTGCCGCTACCCAGGATACCCAGGGCGCCAGCCGAGACCACCACTGGGTAATTTTTTAGAGAGGTTGTCTTCCTCGCAGCCCCCGCCTCCAAAGGAAACAGTTCCTTTGCAGACGGCGGCCCTCGGCCCCGCACTATGTGCAGGGTTACGAGTTTGACCCGACTGCCGCTACCCGGGATACCCAGGACGCCAGCCAGGTCTCCACAGCTGGGTATGGTCCACGCCGGCCGAAGCCGGTGCCCCTCATCCGCCACCCGAGGGGACGCGCCCGATAGCAGACCCAGCCACACTGCCACGGGAACCTAACCTAACCTAACCTAACCTAACCTAACCTAACCTAACCTAACCTAACCTAACCTAACCTAACCTAACCTAACCTAACCTAACCTAACCTAACCTAACCTAACCTAACCTAACCTAACCTAACCTAACCTAACCTAACCTAACCTAACCTAACCTAACCTAACCTAACCTAACCTAACCTAACCTAACCTAACCTAACCTAACCTAACCCCAGTTGCCCCGCATCCGTAGACCCGAGCGTCACGTTTTTGTAGTGCTCCGTCTTTAAAAAATCAAAGTACCGGTAAAAGTAAAGCGAAATAACAAGTGCAATACGTCAAAAGATTCGTCTCGACGAGACGAATCCAACAGTGTGTCACACTTAGGTGTGAAAAGTGAAAAAAGTGACGAAAAGTGCAAAAAACCTGAAATTTGAGGTTATTCCGGACTTTGGAGCTGAATATCTCAAAAACGAAAGCGGCGACCCACACTTCTTGAACTGTGGGGAGTCTTCATCCGACCCGAAGATCATCAGGGGAAAATCTTAGATTTTTCCAGCCCGAAACCAGGGACTTTCCTAAGAAAGTCCCCTCACCACGTGGCCACGAGGTCCTGGATCTACGCCAGAGACACCCACCAAACCATCAAAAACAGGAAGAGGACATCGCAGCGGACCGGGTGGAGTTTTCAGCGACCATTTTCAGGCTGAAACAAGGAAGATACAAGGTCCAGTACATTTTTAAATTTAAGATTAGCTTTAAGAGTATCTATAGAAAAAACCAGATCGTAAAGTTATATATTAAAAATCAAAATTATATTTAGCATGTATTACAGATCATTAGTATAAAATTTCGGAATTTTTTATTGTATAAATACGGAGATATTCGACTTTTAGGACGAGCGGGGCGAACGGCACGAAAACAAAAGTCAAATATCTACCGGTTTTTTTATTTAATCAAAATCTGGTTTTCACTATTACAGGAGGACGCTGACCCGGGCTATCCCGTGGGACAAAAATTTTTCGTTAAGTAAACATACCAGCGCAAACAAACGCAGTTTTGTAGCTGAAAAAATCTTTTCTAAATTTTATAACCTTTTATTTTATGCTTTAACATAAAATAAAAAATCAAAAATTTATATCACGGGAAAGGCCGGTTCACCCCCTATCTTGTAGTATTAAGTTTTTAAGGGTAGGTCTCGGCTTTTCCGAGCGCCACCCCCCCAAAGACCAAACGGTAAAATCATCCGACCGCATTAGTAAGTTTGTAAAAGATCGCGACGTGAAAAATCACTTTTTTATTATTGATATTTTTTAAATTATTTTTATATGACCAGATAGCTTGTTATGTAAAACCATTTTTGACGGAAAAATTTTTATTTTCGGACCACCCCGTCCAAAGATATAACCAATCAAAAATAAAAATTTTTACCAAACGCAATTTTTTGAAATTTTCAAGTTATAAATTGAAATAAAAGTGTATATAATAGATATTTAATTACAAATTTTTTAGGAAAGGTAAAACCCATATAGACGGTTATAATAAACCACGTTTTAACGATAAGGGTTAATACCCGGATAAAATATAGTGCAAACAAATCTTTTTGCGGTCATTTTTAAGAGACTTGGCAACGAATATTGCTTTTTAAAAATATAAATATCTATTTAATTGTTGTGTTTTATATATCTACGTATAGCTTAGAAAAGGCCCTTTACACCTGTTTTTAAAAAATTTTGAAAATCAAAAACGGCCCCGAGCGCCGTCCGTCGCAAGATTCAGGAATTTACATAAAAACCGCACAGATAAGTTTGTTTAGTTTTAAGATTTTATTTTGTGAGTGTCCCCTTTGTTTACATTTTTTCGCGTGCAATAACTTTGAAGTTTATTATCCTAAAATTATAAAATTTATATCGCCACATAGACTAGTCTTTCCCCTATCTACCAAGCTTTTTAAAATAATTTTCCCACCCCTACTTTTTAAAATACTGACAATTAATCAAAGAGAGGGAAAAAAGTGTTTAATACTAAATATCTCGGAAAATATTAATTTTTCAAAAAAATATCCGGGAGGTTTTTGGTCCAAGACAGCCCCCTTTACAGGAGTCCGAAACTAAAAACCACCCGGGACAACCCTTAGACGGAGAAAATAAGCCACGCCCCCATTAATCAAGAACTTAGAAAAATAACGGACAAAAAAGTAAAAACAATAAAAAAGGGAACACTTGGAGAAATCTCCCATATAGGGTTCCTTGGGGAAATAGTCTTAGATTAACCAACACTACCGCATCGGGGCATAAAAAACTACCCCCAACCCCAAGTCACCCCTAATTTGGGAATAACCCATCTCGGAAACTACTGGGCCGATTTCGACCGGACTTTGACCCACCGGTCACAAAAAATTTCCCAAACCCGGTAGAGCACCGACCGACTCTATATAGAGTCAGTAGAGACCGGGAAAATTAATTTTAAGTTTTTAATAGGGCCTTTTCTATAGCAAATTTGACTCCTGTTTCTCTATTGAGATCAGGAATAGTATTTAAGTAATTTTGACAAAATTCAGGTCTCTATTGAGCCTGAATATAGGTTAAGTTAGTTAGGTTTTTAATATAGTTTAGGTCACTCTGCGCCTCTATTGAGGGCAGACTTAGGGTAAGAATTGACAAATCTGCATTATTGCAAATTTACTATAATTGTATTTTATTCTTATTTTATCCATTTTATTTTCACTGTGATATTGACAACCTGTACCTTTGTTAAGGACAGGCTTAGCATTAGATTATTTATTTCCGTGTATATTTGACAGTGATCGACACCCTGCACCTCTTTTGAGGGCAGGCCTAGTTATAGATAATAATTATTTTATTGAATTGCGTGTTTTGACCCATTTTATTTTATTCATTTTATTTTTATTTTTATTTTTCATTTTATTTTTTAATTATTTAATTGCGTTTTAACTTTACCCGTCTTTTGACACATTTATTAATTTAATTAATCTTATCCAATTTTAATCTTTATTCATTTTTATTTTTATTTTTAACGATTTTACAAAACGACGTAGGCTAACCCACTCAAATAGAATATAATAAACAAATTAGTAAAATAGCAAAATGTATACCAGTAGCCAACCTATCTTCGCGAGGTTAAGTTCAAATAATTTTGAAAATAAAAGAACATATTCCTCTCCCCCGGGAGAAATAGATAAAGAAAACAATAAAGCTCAGCCCACAATAAAATCACCACTAAAATATAAGAATGTAAGGGAATATGAAAGGAGAGCGAATGAGGCACAAAGCAAGATAAAAGAGCAAATGGAGCCAAAAGGCACCAACAGGTCAGTTACGAAAGAAGGGAAAGCAAGGATAACGGAAGAAACGGGAGAAATGGTAAGGATGATAAAAGAATTAGTGAGTAGAGTAAGTGAGTCAGAAGAAAATAAAGAAAGAAGAAGAATGCAAGAGGAGGAAAGAGAAGAAAGTAAAAAAGGTAAAGATGAGGATAAGAGCGAGAGTGAGAATGACATAAGGAACAGTATGAAAAAGATGCATGAAAGGATATTAGAAAACAAAGAAGAGACAAGAGGGAACGGTAATGTCCTAGCAGATATTATGACAATATTGCTGGAGATTAAAGGAGAGGTTAAAGAGACAAAAGAGGAACAGAAGAAGATAAACAAAATTATAACAACGGAAAAAGAAGAATTGAAATATAGTAAAAATAGGATAGAGAAAATAGAGAGTATGATGAATATGCAAGTTGAGGAAAGTAAGAAAATGAAAGAGGAACAAGATAAGCTCAAAGAGATAATGATAGAAAACAATAAAGGGATAGAGGAAGGAAAGGGAAGACTGGAAGCGATAAAAGAGATGCAAGAAAAAGTGGGAAAGCAAATGGAAGAAGAGCGAAAGAAACCGACTAATTGGGGAGCTAAGATAGAGGAAGAAAGGAAGGAAGAAACGTATGCGGAGAAAGTGAGGAACGTTCCACCCCAAAACAAATCACTACACTCCATCATAGTGGCGTCGACCGACGAAACGCTCACGAGCGATCAGGTGTTTGAAGCGGTGAGAAAGTCGGTCGACGAGAAAGGGGAGTGGAACGAAGTAAGGAGAGTAAGAAAGGCAAAAGGACAAAAGGTGATTATAGGATGCGCAAGGGAAAGCGAGGCTGAGAAATTGAAGGAAAAGATAGAGAAGAATAAAATTTTGAAAGTGGAAAAAGCGAGAAATAAAAACCCATTAGTGATAGTAAGGAATGTAAGAGGAGAGAGAAAGAAAGAGGAAGTAATAGAAGGGATAAAAAGAAAGCTCAGAAGAATGAATGGGGAAGAAAGACATACGGAAGAGGATATAGAAGTAGTTTATGAAAAGGCAACTAGGAACCCGCATGTGGCGCACGTGGTGGTCAGAGTGGCTCCCACTATCTGGCGGCAGCTGACAGACACGGGGACTCTTCAACTGCAGTGGGGAATCTCCGCTGTGGAAGATCAGTCCCCAGTAATCCAGTGCTCCCGCTGTCTGGGCTACGGCCATATCAGACGGGTCTGCACGGAGGCGCTGGACAGCTGCAGCCACTGTGGGGGAGACCACCTATATGCCACATGCCCGAACAAAGACTCCGCGCCTAGTTGCCTTAACTGTAGAAGGGCTGAGCTCAAAGAGATCGAACACAACACTTTTAGCAGTGACTGCCCACAGAGGAAACTCTGGGACAAAATCGCAAGAGCGAAGGTGGCGTACTGCTAAGGGTGTTGTGGGCAAGAACAAAATGGGGAGAGGAAAAAAGAAGCAGAAAGAAACACTAGGAGTAGGGAAAAAAATAGGAAAAAAGGCAAGCATGATAAAAAGTTGGCATTGGTTTCACTTTCCTGAGGAAAGTAAGAAGCCAAATTTAGGAAGGAGACTGCTGAAACCCCTTCCCGGAACAATGGAGGAAGTGCGAGGGGAAACCAAAGGAAGCCACGAGACCAAAACAAGTGATGGCAGCAAAATTGATATTTTGATACCTCACTTGCGGAGGCCAACCGGGCTCCAGAGGGGACCACTCAAACTTGGAAGGTTAATGTGACCGGGAAGGGATTTCAGAAGTAAAACAGCAATGGAAAGGAAATAAAGAAAGAGAGCAATTAAGAACAGAAGCTAGTAACAATAGGCAAGATAGGTAGAAACAGCATAAGAACATTAAACTAAAAAGAAATATTATAGTGTAATTAGTAGAATAAGGGAATAAAAAGTGTACAAATAGAAGTAAGAAACATGTAACTACTGAAGTAAGAAACAAAGAAATGTGATAGAATATAAGTAAAATATAGTATAATAAGAAACAATTGTAAAACAAATGAGAAGGAAAGAAAGAAGAAAACTAATTTGTATAGAATAAGAAACAACAGGAACTGTAAATAAAAGATAAATAATAATAATAATAAGAATAAAATGTAATAGATAATAAGAACAGCCAAATGTAAAAAGTAAAACAAAATGTAATAGATATTAAGAACAGATAAATGTGAAAAGTAAAGTAAAATAAAAAAAAGAGAAAAGAAAAACTCGCATCAAAATACATGACAAAGAGAAAAGAAAAACTCAAAAAAACAGAAATATAAAATAAAAAAGAAAGAAAAAGTCCTGCCACTGAGTGGGGAAGCCGATAAAAAAAAAAAAAAAAAAAAAAAAAAAAAAACCTAACCTAACCTAACCTAACCTAACCTAACCTAACCTAACCTAACCTAACCTAACCTAACCTAACCTAACCTAACCTAACCTAACCTAACCTAACCTAACCTAACCTAACCTAACCTAACCTAACCTAACCTAACCTAACCTAACCTAACCTAACCTAACCTAACCTAACCTAACCTAACCTAACCTAACCTAACCTAACCTAACCTAACCTAACCTAACCTAACCTAACCTAACCTAACCTAACCTAACCTAACCTAACCTAACCTAACCTAACCTAACCTTCTGCCAGAAACAAAACCGGGAAACCATGTGGGAGGGTATATACAGGGTGATAGGCAGAACAAGAGCACAGGGAGAAGATCTACCAATCGCGAGAGGGGGCATCACCACCAGCCCCAAACAGTCGGTGCGCATAATGGCTGAGACCTTCTACCCGGATGATACCGAAGTAGGGGAAAGCGAAGTCCACAGAGCAGTGCGAGTCAGCGCGGCGGAAGCGAATGAGGGAGATGAACATGATGTTCATGACCCCCCATTCGTGGAAGCCGAGCTGGTGCACGCTGTGGACTCGTTCAACCCGAAAAAGGCACCGGGTGGAGACGGTTTCACGGCCGACATATGCGCAGCGACTGTTAAAGCGGACAGCGAATTAGCTCTCGCGATCTTCAACAAATGCCTAGCCCTGGCCCACTTCCCGAACGCATGGAAAAAAGCGACAATAATAATGCTTAGGAAACCCGGCAAAGACAACTACCAGGAACCCAAGTCATACAGGCCAATAGGTTTGCTGCCAGTATTAGGAAAAATATTTGAAAAAATGTTAGTGCGTCGATTAAAATGGCATATACTACCCAAACTAAACGTAAGGCAGTACGGGTTCATGCCGCAGCGCGGGACGGAGGACTCCCTCTACGACATGGTCCAGCAGATCAGAGGCAAAGTGGCGGAGAAGAGAATAGTGGCCCTGATCTCGCTGGATATAGAGGGGGCCTTCGATAATGCGTGGTGGCCGCGGATCCGTTACCAATTAAAAAACATGAACTGCCCAAGAAATCTCAGAAACTTAGTTAGTAGTTACTTTAACAATAGAATGGTGACGGTGAGATACGCGGGAGAGGAGTTCAGCAAACCCACCAACAAAGGTTGCGTACAGGGGTCCATAGGGGGCCCCTTATTTTGGAACATCTTGCTGGATCCTCTCCTGAACGAGCTCACCGACGCCAATATTAACTGCCAAGCATTCGCGGACGACATCATATTGATGGTGGACGGCGGAGACTCCAAGTCAGTACAGGATAAGGCCAACATGGGACTCTCCCTGGTCAGGAGATGGGGCGCGTCGAACAAGCTCAACTTTGCAGCACATAAGACCAAAGCTATGATCATAACAAAAAAGCTGAAATTCGACGCGCCGGTACTGACCATGGGGGGAGTCCAAATAGAGATTACAAATGAAATCAAAATTCTTGGCCTACTAATAGATAGAAAATTAACTTTTAATAACCATATAAAATACATCTGCGGCAAAGCGTTAAACATATTTAAAGGAATTCAAAGAGCCGCAAAAACGACTTGGGGCCTCCAACCTGAAATCATCAGAACCATATATATAGCGGTCATAGAGCCGATAATCCTGTATGCGGCGAGTGTTTGGCAGGGGGAAGCCGATAAAATCATAACAAAAAAGAAATTCTCTGTTGTCCAAAGGGGGTTCGCTCAAAAAATCGCAAAGTGTTACAGGACGGTGTCACTCAACTCCGCCTTAATATTGTCGGGGCTGCTTCCGCTGGACCTAAGGGTCCATGAAGCATCCCAGCTCTATGAGGCGAAGCGAGGGAAACCCCAGGCAATATTGAGGGGGAGAAAGGTGGAGGAAAGGGTATCCTTCATGGATTCGGACCACCCCGGTAGCAGCAGTATGATAGGTTTTGAGTGTCTGGAGAACGAGGAGGAGGATAGCAAACTGGCAGAAGGTCTTGTGAAGATCTATACAGATGGCAGCAAACTGGAGGGAAAGGTAGGAGCCGCCCTGACCTGTTGGAAAGGGCAGGCAGAAGTCCTTTCCCGAAAGTTTAAGCTGGAGCCATACTGTACAGTCTTCCAAGCCGAGCTGTATGCTATCCTCCAAGCCACGGAGTGCGTGTTAGGGAAAGGATGGAAGGAGGCGGCCGTGCTCAGCGACTCGAGGTCCTCTCTCCAATCGCTAGCGGATCCAGACTCCTCGCATCCGATCACCAAGGCGATTCAGGGCAACCTGGCCCAACTCAGGGACAACGGCCAAACCGTGTCCCTGTATTGGATCAGGGCCCACGTCGGGGTGATCGGAAACGAGAGAGCGGATCAGCTGGCGAAGAGGGCGGCCCTCGGGTTGAAATGCAAATCGCACTATGACTGCTGTCCCATCTCTTTCGTCAAGCGCCATGTACGCGCGATGACGAAAGTAGAATGGGACAGCAGGTATAGGAGCGAGGACACGGCTGCCACAACGAAGGCGTTCTTCCCTAGCGGGGAGAGCGCCTTCGGAGTCGTAAGAAAGATGAAGATTGATAGAATAGCTGCACAGATCCTTACCGGGCATGGAGGTTTCTCCGCCTACCTCCATAGATTTAAAAAGAAGGATACCCCAAGATGCGTATGTGACCCAAACACCGAAGAGGACATTTTTCATGTCCTCCTAGATTGCCCCCTTTACAGCAGAGAAAGACACGACGCACAAGTAGCATTGAACACACCCCTTAGAAAGGAAAACCTGTGGGAAATTATGGCAGAAAGTAAAGATAGGGAAGCGTTTATTACGTTTGGTAAGAAAATAGTGGAAAAGGTCATAGAACGAAATAGAGATGATTAGTGAAAAATGTATTAAATTATAGTAGTGTAATATGGAAAAGCAAATAGAGTATAAGAAATTGTGATATTAGTTTAAGTAAAGAAATGTAAAAGGCAAGAAAGCAATGAAATAGATAATAAGAATGTAAATAGAAATAGATCAGTGTGTGTAATTAAGTGAATAAGTAAAATGTAACAATAAAACAAGAAGAAATATGTAATAGCAAATAAGATAAATGTAAAGAATAAAAAGAAAAAAGTAATAAAGTGCAAAAGAAAGAGCACTAAATCCACATGCAAAAGAGCAAGCATGTCTAACAAACCAAAATAGTACCAAACAAAACAAAAAAAGAAAACAAAGTCCTGAAATAAATCGGGGATACCGCTAAAAAAAAAAAAAAAAAAAAAAAAAAAAAAACCTAACCTAACCTAACCTAACCTAACCTAACCTAACCTAACCTAACCTAACCTAACCTAACCTAACCTAACCTAACCTAACCTAACCTAACCTAACCTAACCTAACCTAACCTAACCTAACCTAACCTAACCTAACCTAACCTAACCTAACCTAACCTAACCTAACCTAACCTTTTTTTTTTTTTTTTTTTTTTATTACGCAGGTAAAAAATCTTTTTACAGACGACGGCGCCTCTAAGGGGCACACCGCCGAACGGACCTCACACCTGGCTCCCGCAAGTCTTACGAGCCCCCATAGTGGATGCCCACCTGGGACCCCGCAACTCTTACGGGCGCTTTACGGTATAATATCCGCTAAAAAAGTCCTGCGAATACCTTCACTACTGCCTGATGCGGTGCCGCGGGATCCCCGCTAATGGGGCTATCTCCGCGTCCCCGCACCCAGCAGTTTCCCGGCCTCGCCGGGGCTCCACGGCAGGGGTCTCCCGCGGTATTTCGGGGGACCCCGCAGACGTGCGCAGGTAGGCCCGCGCGTGGGGGCTGGGTACGCGGCCTACTGCCCACCATACCGCCCCCCGTCCGCTGCGGAAAGCTCAAGCCCTCCGCCACCCTCCCCTTGTAGACAGAACTACACGAGGAGGGCCGCCGTTCCTGGAAGGGAGGACCGGGAGGGGAAGCGTAGTTCTTCCCGTCCCTCTCCCCCCTCCCGGTCGCCTAAGTCTCCCCGGATCTTCTCCTAGGAGAAGACGGGGGAAGCGCGGGCGACACCATCCACGGGGGGTCCGAGCGGCCGAGGCTACTCGGACATCCCCCCCTCTGAGGGCACCCGTACGGGCGCCGACGCCTCAGAGGTAATTCTTTCGGGGGGCTTCCCCTTTGTTACCGGCGGGTCACACCTCCCACTCCCCATTGTATGGTCTGCCGGCCGACCATTCGCCGCACACACCACACATCTAGTGGGGGCAGTGCACGTCGCCGCCTTGTGCCCCGCTGCCCCGCACCGGAAGCACAGGGTGCTTCGGTCCTCTTTGGCCGGGCAACGCGCTGCCGCGTGCCCCCTCTCCATGCACTTGAAGCAGTGCGCGCGCCGGCTCAGGACCGTCACCCTGGCGAGACTCCATCCCACCTTTATTCTTCCCCCCTCTGCTACCTTCTGCGCGGCCCATGTGGGGCACCGGATGAGCACCCCCCTCATTCCTCCCGGTCCTGGGTGAGCTCCCCCCGTAGAGATTTCGTGCGCCGAGCAACCTCCCTCCCTGGCTATCGTCTTCTTTAGTTCGTCCAGCGTCACCGACTCATCGAGCCCGGTTATCTTTAAGTCGGCGCACTTTTCTGGTCTGCCGATCTCCGCGTACTCGCCAACCGCCTCCTCCATTCGCTTGGCGAGAGCATCCGCCTTCTTCCTATTATCAGGCCCCGATATGAGTAGGAGCCTTGATCCCGTCTGGCTCGTCTTTATTGTCAATCCGTCGTCGATGCCCACGGACGGCAACTCAATAGCCGTCCGTGCCATCTCCACGATGTTCGTGAAGTTGAAGCCCAGCTCCACCGCCCTGGGCTTCACCCTCAGTTCCACTGCGGCAGTGCTCGGCACCTTGATCTGTGGCCCACCTTTCTTCTTGGCCGGGACGCGCTTACTCTGCGCGACGGTCCCCTCCTTCCGCTCAGGGTTGGCTGCAGGCATCACACTCGTGCCCTTGCCCTTCTTCCCCTTTGCGACCACCACACTCCATGGCTCCGTCGCTTTCGTCTCCGACGCGTTCCCCACCTTGCGATCCGTCGCCAGCGGCGGCCTGAGGACCTTCGGCGGTGGCAGCCTTTCCTCCAGAGAAGCCAGCCGAGTGCTGACCATCTCCCCTATGCTTAGCATAAGGGAGCGCTTCAGCTCCTCGACGGCCTCTGATGTCAGCAGTTGGGTGGCCGATTGTTGCCCGCCTTTCTCCACCGTCCTCCTTAGGGAATCAATGTCCTTTCTCATGTCCTTTATGTCTGCCCTTAGGTTCGTATTCTCCTCCCGGAGTCGGGCGTTCTCGTCTTCTACATCTTTTAGACGCTCCGCCTCATCAGCCACTACCATGACCCTCTCCACCATGTCCCGTACCTCGTCCATTTTCTCCTCGAGTTCCTCGAGCTCCTTCTGCTCAATGTCCCCATCCGCAGCTACTCTCGATATGAATAGCAGGCGCCTATCGATTTTCCCCTTGATCTGCCTTAACGTGGCGCCCTGGGCGAGAGACCCCGTTCGGGCAGATTCCCCCGATAGCGACCCCGCAGAGGGAACCGAGGGGGTTTGGCTCTCAGCCTTCCCTTTCCGTCGCTTACTCATTTTAGGTGGCAACGG
The DNA here is from genome assembly GCA_902850365.2 of Chilo suppressalis. Classification (NCBI taxonomy): domain Eukaryota; kingdom Metazoa; phylum Arthropoda; class Insecta; order Lepidoptera; family Crambidae; genus Chilo; species Chilo suppressalis. The sequence goes on from OU963911.1 coordinate 39,341, forward strand.
TCTGAGGCCCAGACCACCTTCTTCATCACCTCCGCCTCTAAGGCGAAGGACGCCTTCATCAACTTCTCCCTTGCACGCCTCGGTAACAAATTTACCACTGCGGGACCCGGTAATCCCGCAGCGCCGGTGGCCAGCCGGAGCGCATAGGCCGCTAGTAACCAATTTCCCACTCTGAGGCCCAGCTACCTCAGAGCGCCCGGTGTCAGCGGGAGAGCATGACATACATTTCACATTAAACGACATTTTCATTAATTTTTCCCCCTTCCGGGCGAGGGAACCCTACCTGGCCTCATCAAAATGATTTTTGAAAGGGTTTTCTCCTTTTGACTCCCACCCCGAAAGGTGGCAGTCCCCGTTCCCGCACCGCGTGCGGGGTTACGGGTCGGCCGGAGGTGGCGCGGAGTTCGCGCCACAACCGCCCTTACCAGAACAGGCGTTACCGCCCCTCCAGTAGTCTCGACCACCGCTACCCAGGATCCCCGGGACGCCGGCCGAGACTCACCAAGGTAATTTTTTACAGAGGTTTTCTTCCTCGCGGTCCCCGCCCTCCGAAGAGGGCGGCGGCCCTCGGCCCCGCACTGCGTACGGGGTTACGAGCTCCTCCAGGCAGCGCACTGCCCTCCGACACCGGGGCCACTCTATGCCCCCCACCCAGGGTGATTTTTTAGAGAGGTTGTCTTCCTCGCAGCCCCCGCCTCCAAAGGAAATAGTTCCTTTGCAGACGGCGGCCCTCGGCCCCGCACCATGTGTAGGGTTACGAGCTTGACTCGACTGCCGCTACCCGGGATACCCAGGGCGCCAGTCGAGACCACCACGGGTAATTTTTTAGAGAGGTTGTCTTCCTCGCAGCCCCCGCCTCCAAAGGAAATAGTTCCTTTGCAGGCGGCGGCCCTCGGCCCCGTACCATGTGCAGGGTTACGAGCTTGACTCGACTGCCGCTACCCGGGATACCCAGGGCGCCAGTCGAGACCACCACGGGTAATTTTTTAGAGAGGTTGTCTTCCTCGCAGCCCCCGCCTCCAAAGGAACAGTTCCTTTGCAGACGGCGGCCCTCGGCCCCGCACTACGTACGAGGTTACGAGATTGTCGACTATTCGACACCTCCGTAACAGCACCCTCAATGGGAGACATTACGCAGATGCCCGGGATGCACCGTCCCGAACCCATTTCCGTTCCCCTATCATAACTGACCAGGGACAGAAAATGGACCGGGCACACGAGGAGGTTGCCGACGTAGCACCCCAACCTAACCTAACCTAACCTAACCTAACCTAACCTAACCTAACCTAACCTAACCTAACCTAACCTAACCTAACCTAACCTAACCTAACCTAACCTAACCTAACCTAACCTAACCTAACCTAACCTAACCTAACCTAACCTAACCTAACCTTTTTTTTTTTTTTTTTTTTTTGTGACGAGGGGAAATGCAGTTACGCACCATACCGTGACGCTGACTAGGCGCACGGCGTGTGTGGGACTCGCCGGCACGGGAAACAGTGCCGACCCTACTCAAGCAGGACCAGTGCGGAAGACCACACTGATCCTACTCCACTAAAACCCCCCGGTACCCTCCTACGCCCATGTGGGGGCGTCTCGGGGCCGACGCACCTGCGTGCGCCACAGCTCCGAGCCCGCCCCCGGGCAGGCCCGGCCCAACGAGTGGACCGGGCGACGCGCCTCAGGGGGACTGCGCTAGGGTACTAGGCAGTCCCCAGACGTGGTGGCCTATGCCGGAGCGGCACCTAGGGCGCGCGGCTGGTCAGGCCGCGCCCAGGCCACCTTAGGGCCGTCGAAGACCGGCAGTCACCGCTGCCTGCCTTCTTCGGCCCACCCGTCTACGCCGGAGAGGGGCGGCTAGAGCGTCCTCCTCCCGCTCCCTCTCCGCTGCCTCCTTCTGCGCCATCACAGATTCGCAGAAGGAGGCGGCAGCCCTCCAGGCTCTCTCGCTACCAAGCATGGCTCTTACCATACTTGGCAGCGAGAGGCCTCCTCCGCCGAGCGCCGCGATCAGATCGCGGCGCTCATTTCGCCAGGCCGGGCACACGATCAACGTGTGCTCGGCCGTGTCGTCGGGAGAGGCGCAGTGATGACACCGCGGCGTCTCCTCCCGACGGGCGACTCGGTGCAGGTAGTGACCGAAACACCCATGTCCGGTCAGTACCTGCACCAGGCGGTAGGTGAGGGTGCCCCGCTGGCGCCCTACCCACTCCTCCAACACCGGACGAATCGCCTCGATCGTCCGGTGGCCAGCGGCTGGGTTGGCGAGTGCCTCCACCCATCGGCGCAGAGCCTCCCCCTGCGCCTCGGTGCGGACCCGTTCTACCTCCTCTAGAACGGGTCGCTCGCCCCGCTCTCTCGCCGCGACCCGGTGTTGATGCACCTGGGATAGTACCAGGGCATCAACCTCCCACGGGAGCGTACCTGCTAGGACGCAGGCAGCCCCGTGGCTGACCGTGCGGTAAGCCCGCACGGCCCGGGTCGCGATGACCCTCTGCGGTCTTCGCAAGAGGGCCCTCGTGCGGGACGAGAGGCACTCAGCCCAGACCGGGGCCCCGTACAGCGCCATCGACTTTATCACGGAGTGATAAAGCCGACGGCACTTCGCCTTCGGCCCCCCCACATTGGGGAGGAGGCGACCGAGTCCGGCTGCGACGCCGCACAGCCGGGGAGCGAGGAGCCTGAAATGCTCCTCCCAGCTCCATCGGGGGTCTAGGGTCAGGCCGAGATACTTAAGGTGCATCTCGACCGGAACCCACACCCCCTCTACCCGGGCACGGAGCCCCGGCGGGGTCCTGCGTCTGGGACCGTGGAAGGCCATGGCCCTCGTCTTTTCGAGGGCCACTTCCAGTCCCAGGAGGCGGATGCGTCGGACGACCATGGAGGTGCCGACCGACGCAAGGCGGACCGCCTCCTCCCACCCCCTCGCTCTCGCCGCTACTAGGGTGTCGTCCGCAAAGCAGACGACATCCATGCGCGGCAAGAGCTCACCCCGCAGGACCCAGTTGTACCCCAGGTTCCATAGGAGGGGACCTAATACGGAACCCTGGGGTACGCCTGCCTTCACTGGCCACGATTGGACGCGGCCCTCCGCGTCCTCGTACAGGACTGACCTGTCTCGCAGGTAGTCCCGGACGAGGGCGCGGAGGTAGAGGGGCACTCGGTGGAACTCGAGCGCCGCCTCTATGCACTCGTGGGGGATGGTGTTGAACGCGTTCGCGATGTCCAAGGACACCGCGATCACCACCTCCCCCCGAGCTGTGGCCGCCTCAGTCCACCTCTTGAGACGGCCAACCGCGTCCATCGTGGACCGGCCGGTTCGGAAGCCGAACTGGCAGTCCGCCAGGTCCGGCCCCTCACCCTCGATGTGCTCGATGATCCGGGAGGCGAGAATCTTCTCAAAAGCCTTCCCGGACTCATCGAGCAACACCACCGGCCGGTAGCCCGCTGGGGAGTCTGCCGGGCGGCCTTCCTTGCGGAGAAGGCAAAGCCGCCCCACTCTCCAGCGCCTGGGAAAGCGACCCGTCGCGATGCATGTGTCGAGCACCGCGCGGAATCGCTCTCCCAGGGGGCCCAAGGCAATGGCCATTACCTTGGCCGGGGCCCCGTCCGGCCCCGGAGCTTTATTGCGGCTCCGGAGCCGGTCCCTCACCGTGTCTAGTTCTGCATCAGACACGGGGGGACCAGCTGCCCACGCCCCCGGAGCAGAACCGGGGGGCAGCATCCTGGGGGGTTCGAAGGGCCCGGGGTCTGGGAAAAGTGTCCCCAGCACCCTCCTCACCAGCGCGGGCTCCATACCGGACGTGGAGGGGGCCGCCGAAGCGAACTTCCCCCTCACCGTCCGGTACGGCCTCCCCCAGGGGTCGCTGTCCAGGATGGCCAAAAACTCATCCCAGGCAGCGACCTTGGCCCTGCAGATGGCTCTACGCAGGGCCGTGTGGGCCTCGTTGTACGCCCGGCGGAGGACCTCCTCTTCGCCGGGCGCTTGTCTGGCGCGCCTGCGGCATCGCTGGCAGGCGCGCCTGGCCCTCATACTGGCGGCACGCAGGATCGTGAGCTCCTGCGTCCACCAGTATGCCTGCCCACTCCTCCGTGGGCCAACCCGCGCCCTCGGCATGGCGGCGCTGCAGACGACATTGATGTCGTCCGCGAAAAGGTCCGCCATGCCGTCGGCATCCCCCGCGACGGCGTCGGGGACCCCTGCCCAGGCCCGCACCGTCGCTGCCTCCTCCGCCACATCCGGCTGGAGGCGTGCGAGCGCCCACCGTTTGAACGGCGAGCCGCCCGCACGGGGGCCCACCGGGGCCCCTGGGGATGCCGTGGAGACCTCGTACCGGACGTATCGGTGGTCCGATAGGGTCTCCACATCCGCCTCCACCCGCCAGCCCCGGATACGGGCCGCGAGCGGCGGGGTGGCGAAGGACACGTCAATGAGTGACGTGCCCTGCCACCGGACGCAGGTAGGGGTGGTTCCTCGGTTGAGGATTTGGAGACCCAGGGCGAACACCCAGGCCTCCAGTATACCACCCCTGACGTCGGTGCGGGGGGACCCCCACGCGGTCGATTTCGCGTTGAGGTCCCCGGCCACCAGCACCTGACGAGGGGCCGCGCGGTGCACGACCCCTTCAACCGCAGCGAGAAACCGATCAAAGTCGGCCCTGCTGCGGTTGGGGGAGAAGTAGGTGGACACCACCACCACCTCTCCCCATCGTGCCGCCACATACCCCTCCCCCCTCTCCACCAGCACCGGGGAAGGGCCCTGCACTCGCCGCCACTATGGCAGCGGAGCCATCCGCAGCCCCCATCCACTTGTCGGACGGGGGGATACGGTGCGGCTCCGAGACCACCGCAAGGTCGACCCCCCACTCCGCCATCGTCTGGCACAGGAGATCCTGTGCCCCGGCGGAGTGGTTGAGGTTCGCCTGGAGCAGTTTCCCCAATGTCCTACTGGGCATCGTTGACGGACATTGGGGTCACTGCTGGGGTCGCCTCTGTCGTGGCGCGGGGGACCGCCTCTGGTGCGGCCCGAGGAGCCGCTGCCGGGCTGCGGCAGGCGGCCCTTGACGGGAGGGGGCTTACAACTGGCCCCCGCCATTCGGTGCCCGGCTGGCAGGCCCCTGTCGGCGCACACCGCGCAGTGCGGTGGGGCCTTGCAGGCCTTGGCTACGTGCCCCTCTTTGCCGCAGCGATAGCAGAGGCCGCTGCGGTCTTTGCTAGAGGGACACTTGGCTGCTGGATGCCCCAGTGCCATGCACCTATGGCATCTCATGGGGCGTGGCTCCAGTAGCCGGACCGTGGCTGCGCTCCAGCCCACCTTTAGTCTCCCGTCTTTGACCAAGCTGGCCACGGCCTCAACGGGGCAGGAGGCAATTGCTGAGCCAGCCCCCCTGGCGCCGGATGATATTGCCCCCACCCTGATAGTATTGGGGGGGCAACCGGCTTTGTCGGCCAGAGCCGCCCGCACTTCTTCGGGCGTTGCGGTGTCATCAAGGCCCGACACCCTGACGTCTGCCGATTTTGTTGGGCGAGTCACCTTGGCGGTATCGCCCAAGGCCTCGCCTACCTTGGCCGCCAGAGTGTCGGCCTGGGCCACCGTTGTTCCGGACGGGAGCTCAATAATCCTCGCTCCCGTCACCGTAGTCCGGAACTTCGACGGACCGATGCCCAGTTCGTCCATGTTAATGGACGCCTTGGCCTTGGTCAGGGCGTCCTTGTAAGTGGCTCCCTGAGCCACCGCCTCCGGCTTCAGAGCTACCACGACCGCCAGGGTCTTAGGCGCCTTTGGCACCTTGGGGCCCTTTGGCCCTTGTGGACCCTTGGCGGCCTTTTTGCCCTTCTGGGTTGCCACCGGTGCCGCCTCTGCTTTTTTGGGCTTTTTGGGTTTTTTGGCGACGGTCACCCAGGCGCCCTCAACCACCGGTGGTGTTGCCTCCTTAGGCAGCGGTGCTGCCACCTGTTTCTCACTCCTCGCTAGAGGAGTAGGAGCCGAAGTGCCTGCCTTTGGTTTTGCCGCCTTTGCCGCCTTCGCCCTGGCCTTTTTGGGCATGTTGGCCGCCGGGGCAAGCGTGGTTGGGGCCACATTACCGCCCCCAATCGTCTGCGCCGTCCTAGGTGGCTTCGAGCCCGCGGCCTTGGCATCAGCTGCCAATGGCGGCCGGCGGGGTCTCTCCGCTGCAGGGAGGAGCCGCCCGTCCACCTCCAGGCCCTCCAGCCTTGCCTGGAGCATGTTGGCCATCTGCTGGGAGAGGGAACGGTGCATTTCTTGCAACGCTCCAGCAAGCTCCTCCTCTCCGCTGCCTCCGCCTCCCACCCCCGCCGGGGTGTCTAGGATGATGGGCGCCGCCGGCCTTTTGCGGCGCCCTTCACCGGCCTCCGAGAAGGCCCGCCTCAGAGCCGTCAGCTCGTGGCGGACCTTTGTGAGCTCGTCCTGCAGGCGCTTGTTGTCCGCCCGCAGTCGACGCATCTCTTCTGCCGTGTCCTTTTGAGCCAAGGCGCGGACCACGGCCATCAGGGAGCCTGCATTGGAGCGCAATTTCTTTTTGCAGGTCCCCTTTAAATTCTTGGCCTTTTTCGCGACCTCTGTCACTTCGCCAACCCTCTTCGAGGCCTCCGCCACCAAGTCCTCCACTGTCATGTTACGAGGCTCGGCCTCTCCGTCGCTGGCGGCAGATGTATATGCCTCCGTAAGGGTGGACTCGGATTCGGAGTCCGGCTCAATCTCCCTGGCCTCTCTCCTCGCCTGGGACACTCCAACGCTATGCGTCAGAGCACTTCCGCCGCCTCTACCTCCTCTGCCCCCCTTGGCTCTGGGCACTTTGGGCGCAGGTGCCACCACTGTCGAGGCGTCCTTTAGGTAGCTGGACGCCACCGACCGCCTCTTACGGCTTTTTGCCGGACCGGCCGTTGATTCGGCAGCCGACTCCGCCTCCGATTCAGCCCGTAGGCTGGACATTGACCCGGCTAATGACTGACAGTCGGGACCGAACGTCAGGGTCACTGAGCTCCTGCGTGACCGAACGTCAGGGTCACTGAGCGGCTGCACCTGACCACACCTGCTCCTGGTCGTTCGCCTCTCCTCCGGCGGTGCAGCACTCACTCCTCTCTCTCCTTTCTCCTGATCCGGCCTCTCTAGGCCCTCTCCAATCCTCTCCTTTCTCTTCTCCTCCTCACTCTTCACTTTTTGGTTTTGTTTTTTATTATTTAAGACATCCATTGTTGTTCCCACGAGTATGGGGGATAAATGGTCCACCCAGGCAGTGCCCCCTGTACCTGGGTAACCCTAATACTCCCGGGGCGGCGGGTAGTGCCCCGGGGTGGAAGCGCTAGTAGGTGGACTTCCCCAGCCCACCACCATAAGGCGCCTGGTACCACGCTTGCACTTTAATACCAGTTAACGGGTAGACCCGACACTTTGGGGTTTTTTAACGAGGTATGCTCCTCTCAGGGACGGCCAACTAAGGCAGTCCCCACTGGTCCTGTGTGGTGCCGCTAGACATGACAACGACACACACACACAGGTCTCCAGCTCGCCCGACGGTAGGCCGAAACCCATCCCCAGTGACCACACTCGTGGCCACGGGGCCGCCGCGCACGCGGACCTTGGAGGTCCGCAAACCACGCCGTCGAAACGGCCGCTGGGCCAGCCAATTAAGGCAAGCCCCGCCAACCGAGCAGTTACGCCCGGGTGTGGCATCGCCACGTGGGACCGGAGTCCCCGCGGAACACTGTCCGCCATCCACCGCCGACAAGTCGGCCACTGATCGGCTGCCGCTACCCGGGATGCCCAGGACGCCAGCCGATCCACTCCGGGTAATTTTTTATAGAGGTTGTCTTCCTCGCGACCACTGCCCTCCGTAGAGAGTGGCAGCCCTCGGCCCCGCTCAGTGCGGGGTTGCGAGCTCTCCCCCAGCTCGGCTGCCGCTACCCGGGCTACCCAGGACGCCAGCCGAGACCCCCACTGGGTAATTTTTTAGAGAGGTTTTCTTCCTCGCGGCCCCCACCCTCCGAAGAGACTAGCGGCCCTCGGCCCCGCACTACGTACGGGGTTACGAGATTGTCGTGCAGTTGCTGTCCGCGCCGGCCGAAGCCGGTACCCCCCATATATGGGGGGCGTGCCCCTATCCACAACCCGGGGGACGCGTCCGGTAGCGACACTGCACAGTCGCTCCCCTCTCCAACGAGAGGGCGGAAACCTAACCTAACCTAACCTAACCTAACCTAACCTAACCTAACCTAACCTAACCTAACCTAACCTAACCTAACCTAACCTAACCTAACCTAACCTAACCTAACCTAACCTAACCTAACCTAACCTAACCTAACCTAACCTAACCTAACCTAACCTAACCTAACCTAACCTAACCTAACCTAACCTAACCTAACCTAACCTAACCTAACCTAACCTAACCTAACCTAACCTAACCTAACCTAACCTAACCTAACCTAACCTAACCTAACCTAACCTAACCTAACCTAACCTAACCTAACCTAACCTAACCTAACCTAACCTAACCTAACCTAACCTAACCTAACCTTTTTTTTTTTTTTTATTACGCAGGTAAAAAATCTTTTTACAGACGACGGCGCCTCTAAGGGGCACACCGCCGAACGGACCTCACACCTGGCTCCCGCAAGTCTTACGAGCCCCCATAGTGGATGCCCACCTGGGACCCCGCAACTCTTACGGGCGCTTTACGGTATAATATCCGCTAAAAAAGTCCTGCGAATACCTTCACTACTGCCTGATGCGGTGCCGCGGGATCCCCGCTAATGGGGCTATCTCCGCGTCCCCGCACCCAGCAGTTTCCCGGCCTCGCCGGGGCTCCACGGCAGGGGTCTCCCGCGGTATTTCGGGGGACCCCGCAGACGTGCGCAGGTAGGCCCGCGCGTGGGGGCTGGGTACGCGGCCTACTGCCCACCATACCGCCCCCCGTCCGCTGCGGAAAGCTCAAGCCCTCCGCCACCCTCCCCTTGTAGACAGAACTACACGAGGAGGGCCGCCGTTCCTGGAAGGGAGGACCGGGAGGGGAAGCGTAGTTCTTCCCGTCCCTCTCCCCCCTCCCGGTCGCCTAAGTCTCCCCGGATCTTCTCCTAGGAGAAGACGGGGGAAGCGCGGGCGACACCATCCACGGGGGGTCCGAGCGGCCGAGGCTACTCGGACATCCCCCCCTCTGAGGGCACCCGTACGGGCGCCGACGCCTCAGAGGTAATTCTTTCGGGGGGCTTCCCCTTTGTTACCGGCGGGTCACACCTCCCACTCCCCATTGTATGGTCTGCCGGCCGACCATTCGCCGCACACACCACACATCTAGTGGGGGCAGTGCACGTCGCCGCCTTGTGCCCCGCTGCCCCGCACCGGAAGCACAGGGTGCTTCGGTCCTCTTTGGCCGGGCAACGCGCTGCCGCGTGCCCCCTCTCCATGCACTTGAAGCAGTGCGCGCGCCGGCTCAGGACCGTCACCCTGGCGAGACTCCATCCCACCTTTATTCTTCCCCCCTCTGCTACCTTCTGCGCGGCCCATGTGGGGCACCGGATGAGCACCCCCCTCATTCCTCCCGGTCCTGGGTGAGCTCCCCCCGTAGAGATTTCGTGCGCCGAGCAACCTCCCTCCCTGGCTATCGTCTTCTTTAGTTCGTCCAGCGTCACCGACTCATCGAGCCCGGTTATCTTTAAGTCGGCGCACTTTTCTGGTCTGCCGATCTCCGCGTACTCGCCAACCGCCTCCTCCATTCGCTTGGCGAGAGCATCCGCCTTCTTCCTATTATCAGGCCCCGATATGAGTAGGAGCCTTGATCCCGTCTGGCTCGTCTTTATTGTCAATCCGTCGTCGATGCCCACGGACGGCAACTCAATAGCCGTCCGTGCCATCTCCACGATGTTCGTGAAGTTGAAGCCCAGCTCCACCGCCCTGGGCTTCACCCTCAGTTCCACTGCGGCAGTGCTCGGCACCTTGATCTGTGGCCCACCTTTCTTCTTGGCCGGGACGCGCTTACTCTGCGCGACGGTCCCCTCCTTCCGCTCAGGGTTGGCTGCAGGCATCACACTCGTGCCCTTGCCCTTCTTCCCCTTTGCGACCACCACACTCCATGGCTCCGTCGCTTTCGTCTCCGACGCGTTCCCCACCTTGCGATCCGTCGCCAGCGGCGGCCTGAGGACCTTCGGCGGTGGCAGCCTTTCCTCCAGAGAAGCCAGCCGAGTGCTGACCATCTCCCCTATGCTTAGCATAAGGGAGCGCTTCAGCTCCTCGACGGCCTCTGATGTCAGCAGTTGGGTGGCCGATTGTTGCCCGCCTTTCTCCACCGTCCTCCTTAGGGAATCAATGTCCTTTCTCATGTCCTTTATGTCTGCCCTTAGGTTCGTATTCTCCTCCCGGAGTCGGGCGTTCTCGTCTTCTACATCTTTTAGACGCTCCGCCTCATCAGCCACTACCATGACCCTCTCCACCATGTCCCGTACCTCGTCCATTTTCTCCTCGAGTTCCTCGAGCTCCTTCTGCTCAATGTCCCCATCCGCAGCTACTCTCGATATGAATAGCAGGCGCCTATCGATTTTCCCCTTGATCTGCCTTAACGTGGCGCCCTGGGCGAGAGACCCCGTTCGGGCAGATTCCCCCGATAGCGACCCCGCAGAGGGAACCGAGGGGGTTTGGCTCTCAGCCTTCCCTTTCCGTCGCTTACTCATTTTAGGTGGCAACGGTCTGAGGCCCAGACCACCTTCTTCATCACCTCCGCCTCTAAGGCGAAGGACGCCTTCATCAACTTCTCCCTTGCACGCCTCGGTAACAAATTTACCACTGCGGGACCCGGTAATCCCGCAGCGCCGGTGGCCAGCCGGAGCGCATAGGCCGCTAGTAACCAATTTCCCACTCTGAGGCCCAGCTACCTCAGAGCGCCCGGTGTCAGCGGGAGAGCATGACATACATTTCACATTAAACGACATTTTCATTAATTTTTCCCCCTTCCGGGCGAGGGAACCCTACCTGGCCTCATCAAAATGATTTTTGAAAGGGTTTTCTCCTTTTGACTCCCACCCCGAAAGGTGGCAGTCCCCGTTCCCGCACCGCGTGCGGGGTTACGGGTCGGCCGGAGGTGGCGCGGAGTTCGCGCCACAACCGCCCTTACCAGAACAGGCGTTACCGCCCCTCCAGTAGTCTCGACCACCGCTACCCAGGATCCCCGGGACGCCGGCCGAGACTCACCAAGGTAATTTTTTACAGAGGTTTTCTTCCTCGCGGTCCCCGCCCTCCGAAGAGGGCGGCGGCCCTCGGCCCCGCACTGCGTACGGGGTTACGAGCTCCTCCAGGCAGCGCACTGCCCTCCGACACCGGGGCCACTCTATGCCCCCCACCCAGGGTGATTTTTTAGAGAGGTTGTCTTCCTCGCAGCCCCCGCCTCCAAAGGAAATAGTTCCTTTGCAGACGGCGGCCCTCGGCCCCGCACCATGTGTAGGGTTACGAGCTTGACTCGACTGCCGCTACCCGGGATACCCAGGGCGCCAGTCGAGACCACCACGGGTAATTTTTTAGAGAGCCCCCGCCTCCAAAGGAAATAGTTCCTTTGCAGACGGCGGCCCTCGGCCCCGCACCATGTGCAGGGTTACGAGCTTGACTCGACTGCCGCTACCCGGGATACCCAGGGCGCCAGTCGAGACCACCACGGGTAATTTTTTAGAGAGGTTGTCTTCCTCGCAGCCCCCGCCTCCAAAGGAACAGTTCCTTTGCAGACGGCGGCCCTCGGCCCCGCACTACGTACGAGGTTACGAGATTGTCGACTATTCGACACCTCCGTAACAGCACCCTCAATGGGAGACATTACGCAGATGCCCGGGATGCACCGTCCCGAACCCATTTCCGTTCCCCTATCATAACTGACCAGGGACAGAAAATGGACCGGGCACACGAGGAGGTTGCCGACGTAGCACCCCAACCTAACCTAACCTAACCTAACCTAACCTAACCTAACCTAACCTAACCTAACCTAACCTAACCTAACCTAACCTAACCTAACCTAACCTAACCTAACCTAACCTAACCTAACCTAACCTAACCTAACCTAACCTAACCCAGTTGCCCCGTAGCGCTAGACCCGAGCGGTTCGATTTTATTGAGCTCCGCAGTCAAAAAATCAAAGTGCCAGTAAAATCAGTGCAATTAACCAAGTGTTTGGTATTGGTGGATTCGTCTCGACGAGACGAATCGAACGGTGTGTCACACTTAGGTGTGAAAAGTGAAAAAACCACCAAAAAGTGCAAAAAACCGTAAAAGTAAGGTTATCTCAGACTTTGGAGCAGGATATCTCTGAAACTATCGCGACGACCCATCATTTTTGGACTGTGGGAGGTCCACAATTGACGAGAGGAAGGCGCCTGCAAAGTCCCGGAATTTTCCGGCCAAGATCCAGGGACTTTCCTAAGAAAGTCCCTCAACCACCCGACCACGAGGTACTGGAACCAGCGCAGTCGCGCCACTCCAACCACCACAGACGAGGAGAGGACGTCGCAGCCGACAAGTGAACGCTTTCAGCATCAGCCTACCCCCAATAGGAAGGGAGATATAAGGTCCTAAAAATTTTACATTTTAAGTTTAGAAATAAGTGCATATAAAACAAAAACCAGAGTGGTAACCTATTAATTAAAAATCAAAATTAAATTTGCTATTTATTAACGATCATTTTAAAACTTTTTTCGGAATTTTATCTTAAAGATCACCGTAGTTATTCAACTTTCAGGACCAGCGGGACGACTATCAAAAACAATAAAAGTTGAATAACAACTTGTTTTTATTTATTTTAAAACCTGGTTTTTGGATTATTAGAGGAACTCGACCCGGGCTATCCGGTGAAAAAAGAATCTTTGGAAAAAACTTAGTATTTAGAGAAATTAGATTAAAACAAACTTAATTTGTAACGATAAAAATTGCTTCAAAATTTTAAACAGATTTAATTTATATGAAAATATAAATTAAAAAATAAAAATTATATATCACAGGAAAGGCCGGACTACCCTCTATCTAGTAGTATAAAAATCTTAAGGGAGGAGCCAGGCGTTTCCGAGCGCCACCCTCCCAAAGTAGCACCCAGAAATTCTTTTGACCGCAAAAACAACATTGTAAAAATTACGTAACTTGAAAATTCACTTTTTTATCTTTGACTTTTTCAAATTTGTTTTTACGCATTTAGATAGATATATAAGAGTAACCATTTTTGACGGAGGAATTTTAAATTTCGGACCACCCCGTCCGGAGTTATAAGCTTTTAAAATAAAAATTTCACCCGATGTTAGTTTTTGCAAAAATTTCATTTTAAATATTGAATTAAAAGTGGTTAAAACTATTATACAAGAACAAATTTTATACGAGGGGTAAAACCCATCAAGACAGTCCAAGAGAACCACTTTTTTAACAATAAGGGTTAATACCCGGAAAAAATATAAGGGTTACAAATTTTTATGCGGTCAAATTTCGGGGACCCAGCACGGATTATTGAATTTTAAAAATACTAAATCTGTGATAATTAATGACTTTTATATATGTACAATTAGGTTAGGAAAGGCCCGAGTAAGTGCTTTAAAAATTTTTTGGAAAACTTAAAACGCGCCCGAGCGCCGACCCCCCAAAGGTTCCAAAAAATTTTCACAAAACCGCACAATTAAGTTGGCAATCCATTAATCAAAAGTATATGTTTGTTTACGTTTTTTATTAGTTAATATCTTTGAAATCCGAACCCCTAAAATTATAAAAATTGTGCCCCCTGGTGGCCCATTTATTACTCTTTAAGAATTTTGCAAAAAATAAATTTTTCAACCCCTAATTTCAGAACAACAGAACATTAATCACCGAGGGATTTTTCGGGCTAAAACCCAAAAAATCTCCAAAAGTACCCGTTTTTCGAAAATTAATCCCGGAGCTTTTCGATAGAGGACATCCCCCTTTACAGGATTCCGAAGTCGAAATCCGTCCGGGACGACTTTTGAAAACGGGGAATCTCTAGTCAGGGCGGACTACGTCATAAGCCACGCCCATATTTAGGCGGAATATACAGGGGCTTGTTTAATTGCCTAAAAAGGATACTTGGAGGAATTTCCCACATTAGGTCTCTTGGGAGAAAAGTATCTCCCCAAGCAACACTACCCGACCCCAACATAAAAAACACCACCAAAAATTGAAATTCCCGGGTTCGATTCCCGGAAGAAGCAAACATATACAGCTAACTCCTAAAGTACGCATCGTAGGACGTTTTAGACCCCAAATTCGGCCTTAAGCGACTCGAAGAGTCGCAGGTGGAAACCCCCAGGGAGACGTCGATCCCCCCTAGTCTCAACCCCCTACCCCCTACCCCATAAATTAATTAGACATACAAAATTCAAAATTTTATAAAAACTATACTTTTGGCATATACACTTTCTCGGACAAAAATAATCAGCATTCTTTACCGGACATTTTACAAACATAAAAACCAACCCCTAAATTTGAAATTTTTCCCCCGCCGCCCTAAGGGAGAATTTGTTTAATAGCCCGTTACTAAGGAACTAGCAGTCCCAAACTTACAACATTTTATATAGGGACTCAAATTCTCAATTGGGACCCAAATCTCGACGCCTACCCCTCCCAACCCCTAAACCACCCCTATCTGAAGAAATAAGGCAACTTGGAAACTACTGGGCCGATTTCGACCAAACTTTTACGGTTTGGTCCTACAAATTCTCAGCAATCAGATAGAGTGCCAAACGTCTCTACATAGAGTACATAGAGACTAGGAAAATTAATATTAAGTTTTCACATATAAAAATTCTCATATAGGAACTCGGGCCTTTCAAGGTATAATTAAGTCTCCTGAATCTCTATTGAGATCAGGATTAGTATTAAGGAATTTTGACAAAATTCAGGACTCTATTGAGCCTGAATATAGGTTAAGTTAGTTAGGTTTTTATTAGAATTAGGACACTCTGCTCCTCTTTTGAGGGCAGACTTAGGCTAAAAATTTGACAAATCTGCACTTATTGCACAAATTACTATCGTATTTTATTGTTTTACTTTTTATTCAAACTTGATTTTAATCAAAATCTTCAAACTTATATTGACAACCTGTACCTTTTTTAAGGGCAGGCTTAGTAATAGTAATTTGTTGTGTGCGTTTAAATCTTTAGCTTGACTGTGATATAGACACCCTGCACCTTTTTTAAGGGCAGGCTTAGTTTTAGGAATTAGTAATTTAGTAATTTTATTTTATTTTATTTTATTATATTATTTTGGTGTGTCCATTTAATTTTATTTTAATTTAAATTATCAATCCGTCTATTGACTCATAATTTCAATTCCAAATTTAATTCAAATTTTTAATTTTACTTTTAAATTTTTATTTTTATTTTTATTTTTATTTTATTTTTATTTTTATTTTTATTTTTATTTTTATTTTTATTTTTCAATTTAATTTATATCAAAAAATTTAATTTGGATAAAACAGGTCTTAAAGACTGCTCCATATTGGTTCGAAAAAATTAAAATGGCAAGAAACGGCAAACACATTCCCGCCGCGAGAAATTCAAAAACATTTGATTACGTTTATGAATCTCCTTCTGAGATAAAAGAATTAAAAATGGTAAACGAGACAGCAGGTACGCGACTTATGACGGCGGAAGGCACACAAAAAACAGCGAGGAAGGAGAAAGTGGAGGAATTCCCCCACAATTTAGTAAGTAAGGCCAGGGATTTGGGTGCCAAAATGTTGGAGCATTTGGCACCCAAATCAGTGACAAGCGAGGGAAAACAGTTTTTAAGAAAAGGAACGAAAGAGATGAAAGAGTGGATAGAGATGCTGGCTAAAAGAGTAGTAGAATTAGAAAACAGTAAGAACGACGATGGAACGAAAGAAATGGACAGAAGGGAGGAAAAGAAAGACGAAAGAATGGACGGGAAGGAAATAGGAGAGATGAAAGAAATGCTGAAAAATATACAGGACATAGTTTTGGGAAATAGAGAAAGAATAGAAGAAGGAACCAGAAAGACGAAGAGCACGTTAGAAAGGATGGATGAACAGCAACAGCTTAGCAGCCAAATAATGGAGGGCATAAATAAAGCTGCAGTAATAACAAAGGAAGACAACGAACACATGGATGGAGAACTGCAGAAATTTATGGACGTAGTGATGGAAGCAAGGGATGCAGCGATAGAGGCAAAGCTATACACGGATAAAATAGAGACAAGAATAGAATTCGAGCTAGATAAGGAAAACGATGAAAGCACAGCATATCTCCTGATGGAAGAACAAAAGAAAGTGATGGATGCAATTTTAGATAATAGGAAAGAAATAATAACAGGAAATAGGAAAATGGAAACAATAGAAGAAATAGGGAAAAAAGGAAATGATAATATAGGAGATATAGAAAGTATGCTAAGCACCACAATGCAAGAAAGTAGAATGACACTAGAGGAACAGGGGAAAATTAAAGAAACAATTTTAGGAAATAGAAAGGAAATAATAAGGGGAAACAGCATTATGGAAATAATAGAAAGTAGACAAAAAGAAGTAGGGACACAAATCACAGGGGAAAAAAGGGATATAGAAGGGATAGTGAAAGAAAAGATGGATGAAATCAGAAAGGATACGTATGCAGAGAGAGTAAAAGGGCCAGCTACTATGATGGAAACTTTACATTCCATCATAGTAGCATCAACGGACGTAACGCAAACAAGTGAAGAAGTGATTGAAGAGGTGAAAAAGAGTGTGGATGAAAAAGGAGAATGGATGGAGGTAAAAAAGATAAGAAAGGCAAAGGGACAGAAGGTCATAATAGGATGTGCTAGGGAGAATGAAATGGAAAGACTGAAAGAGGAATTGGAAAGGAACAAAAAATTGAAAGTTGAAAGAGCTAAAAATAAAAACCCGTTGATAGTGGTTAAGTACGTAAGAGGAGAAAACAAGTCGGAGCAAGTTATAGAGGCAATAAAAAGAAAGATAGGAAAAAGAACGAAAGGGAATAGTAAAGAGGAAGAAAATAAGGACATAGAGGCAGTATTTGAAAGGGTAACAAGAAATCCACATGTGGCACACGTGGTCCTGAGAGTGGCCCCGGCAATATGGCTGCAGCTGACAGAGGCGGGGACCCTTCAACTACGCTGGGGACCATCCAGAGTAGAAGATCAGTCCCCGCTAATCCAGTGCTCCCGCTGCTTGGGCTTCGGCCACATCAAGCGGGTCTGCCAGGAGCCGCTGGACAGTTGCAGCCACTGCGGGGGAGACCACAAGTATGCCACATGCGCAAATAAGGAAGAAGTGCCATGCTGCCAAAATTGCAAGAAAGTAAAAAGTAAGGATACAGCACACAACACGTTCAGCATCGAATGCCCACAGAGGGCTATATGGGATAGGATAGCCAGATCAAAAGTCGCGTACCACTGCTAAGGGCGAAAATAGGAAAATAATTACAGTAAATAAAAAAATGTGTAGGAAAACAAGTAGCGAAATAGGTATACAATTAGATAGTAAGGGAACGCAAGGCAAAACTGAAGACCACAAAGTAGACGGGACTCCACTGGGAGGAAACGCAAAGGGAGGAGTGATAACTGAAAAGTGCGCGCGGGAACAGCCAAAGCAAACAGGGTTGCAAATATAACCGTAAAAGTAAGGTTATCTCAGACTTGGAGCAGATATCTCTGAAACCATCGCGACGACCCATCATTTTTGGACTGTGGGAGGTCCACAATTGACGAGAGGAAGGCGCCTGCAAAGTCCCGAATTTTCCGGCCAAGATCCAGGGACTTTCCTAAGAAAGTCCCTCAACCACCCGACCACGAGGTACTGGAACCAGCGCAGTCGCGCCACCCAACCACCACAGACGAGGAGAGGACGTCGCAGCCGACAAGTGAACGCTTTCAGCATCACCTACCCCCAATAGGAAGGGAGATATAAGGTCCTAAAATTTTACATTTTAAGTTTAGAAATAAGTGCATATAAAACAAAAACCAGAGTGGTAACCTATTAATTAAAAATCAAAATTAAATTTGCTATTTATTAACGATCATTTTAAAACTTTTTTCGGAATTTTATCTTAAAGATCACCGTAGTTATTCAACTTTCAGGACCAGCGGGACGACTATCAAAAACAATAAAAGTTGAATAACAACTTGTTTTTATTTATTTTGAAACCTGGTTTTTGGATTATAGAGGAACTCGACCCGGGCTATCCGGTGAAAAAAAGAATCTTTGGAAAAAACTTAGTATTTAGAGAAATTAGATTAAAACAAACTTAATTTGTAACGATAAAAATTGCTTCAAAATTTTAAACAGATTTAATTTATATGAAAATATAAATTAAAAAATAAAAATTATATATCACAGGAAAGGCCGGACTACCCTCTATCTAGTAGTATAAAAATCTTAAGGGAGGAGCCAGGCGTTTCCGAGCGCCACCCTCCCAAAGTAGCACCCAGAAATTCTTTTGACCGCAAAAACAACATTGTAAAAATTACGTAACTTGAAAATTCACTTTTTTATCTTTGACTTTTTCAAATTTGTTTTTACGCATTTAGATAGATATATAAGAGTAACCATTTTTGACGGAGGAATTTTAAATTTCGGACCACCCCGTCCGGAGTTATAAGCTTTTAAAATAAAAATTTCACCCGATTGTTAGTTTTTGCAAAAATTTCATTTTAAATATTGAATTAAAAGTGGTTAAAACTATTATACAAGAACAAATTTTATACGAGGGGTAAAACCCATCAAGACAGTCCAAGGGAACCACTTTTTAACAATAAGGGATAATACCCGGAAAAAATATAAGGGTTACAAATTTTTATGCGGTCAAATTTCGGGGACCCAGCACGGATTATTGAATTTTAAAAATATTAAATCTGTGATAATTAATGACTTTTATATATGTACAATTAGGTTAGGAAAGGCCCGAGCAAGTGTTTTAAAAATTTTTCGGAAAACTTAAAACGCGCCCGAGCGCCGACCTCCCAAAAATTCCGAAAAATTTTAACAAAACCGCAAATTTAAGTTGGCAATCCATTAATCATAAGTATATGTTTGTTTACGTTTTTTATTAGTTAATATCTTTGAATTCCGAACCCCTAAAATTATAAAAATTGTGCCCCCTGGTGGCCCATTTATTACTCTTTAAGAATTTTGCAAAAAATAAATTTTTCAACCCCTAATTTCAGAACAACAGAACATTAATCACCGAGGGATTTTTCGGGCTAAAACCCAAAAAATCTCCAAAAGTACCCGTTTTTCGAAAATTAATCCCGGAGCTTTTCGATAGAGGACATCCCCCTTTACAGGATTCCGAAGTCGAAACCCGTCCGGGACGACTTTTGAAAACGGGGAATTTCTAGTCAGGGCGGACTACGTCATAAGCCACGCCCACATTTAGGCGGAATATACAGGGGCTTGTTTAATTGCCTAAAAAGGGTACTTGGAGAAATTTCCCACATTAGGTCTCTTGGGAGAAAAGTATCTCCTCAAGCAACACTACCCGACCCCAACATAAAAAACACCACCAAAAATTGAAGTTCCCGGGTTCGATTCCCGGAAGAAGCAAACATATACAGCTAACTCCTAAAGTACGCATCGTAGGACGTTTTAGACCCCAAATTCGGCCTTAAGCGACTCGAAGAGTCGCAGGTGGAAACCCCCAGGGAGACGTCGATCCCCCATAGTCTCAACCCCCTACCCCCTACCCCATAAATTAATTAGACATACAAAATTCAAAATTTTATAAAAACTATACTTTTGGCATATACACTTTCTCGGACAAAAATAATCAGCATTCTTTACCGGACATTTTACAAACATAAAAACCAACCCCTAAATTTGAAATTTTTTCCCCCGCCGCCCTAAGGGAGAATTTGTTTAATAGCCCGTTACTAAGGAACTAGCAGTCCCAAACTTACAACATTTTATATAGGGACTCAAATTCTCACTTGGGACCCAAATCTCGACGCCTACCCCTCCCAACCCCTAAACCACCCCTATCTGAAGAAATAAGGCAACTCGGAAACTACTGGGCCGATTTCGACCAAACTTTTACGGTTTGGTCCTATAAATTCTCAGCAATCAGATAGAGTGCCAAACGTCTCTACATAGAGTACATAGAGACTAGGAAAATTAATATTAAGTTTTCACATATAAAAATTCTCATATAGGAACTCGGGCCTTTCAAGGTATAATTAAGTCTCCTGAATCTCTATTGAGATCAGGATTAGTATTAAGGAATTTTGACAAAATTCAGGACTCTATTGAGCCTGAATATAGGTTAAGTTAGTTAGGTTTTTATTAGAATTAGGACACTCTGCTCCTCTTTTGAGGGCAGACTTAGGCTAAAAATTTGACAAATCTGCACTTATTGCACAAATTACTATCGTATTTTATTGTTTTACTTTTTATTCAAACTTGATTTTAATCAAAATCTTAAACTTATATTGACAACCTGTACCTTTTTTAAGGGCAGGCTTAGTAATAGTAATTTGTTGTGTGCGTTTAAATCTTTAGCTTGACTGTGATATAGACACCCTGCACCTTTTTTAAGGGCAGGCTTAGTTTTAGGAATTAGTAATTTAGTAATTTATTTTATTTTATTTTATTATATTATTTTGGTGTGTCCATTTAATTTTATTTTAATTTAAATTATCAATCCGTCTATTGACTCATAATTTCAATTCCAAATTTAATTCAAATTTTTAATTTTACTTTTTAATTTTTATTTTATTTTTATTTTTATTTTATTTTTATTTTTTTATTTTATTTTATTTTCATTTTTATTTTTTTTTTATTTTTATTTTTCAATTTAATTTATATCAAAAAATTTAATTTGGATAAAACAGGTCTTAAAGACTGCTCCATATTGGTTCGAAAAAATTAAAATGGCAAGAAACGGCAAACACATTCCCGCCGCGAGAAATTCAAAAACATTTGATTACGTTTATGAATCTCCTTCTGAGATAAAGAATTAAAAATGGTAAACGAGACAGCAGGTACGCGACTTATGACGGCGGAAGGCACACAAAAAACAGCGGAAGGAGAAAGTGGAGGAATTCCCCCACAATTTAGTAAGTAAGGCCAGGGATTTGGGTGCCAAAATGTTGGAGCATTTGGCACCCAAATCAGTGACAAGCGAGGGAAAACAGATTTTAAGAAAAGGAACGAAAGAGATGAAAGAGTGGATAGAGATGCTGGCTAAAAGAGTAGTAGAATTAGAAAACAGTAAGAACGACGATGGAACGAAAGAAATGGACAGAAGGGAGGAAAAGAAAGACGAAAGAATGGACGGGAAGGAAATAGGAGAGATGAAAGAAATGCTGAAAAATATACAGGACATAGTTTTGGGAAATAGAGAAAGAATAGAAGAAGGAACCAGAAAGACGAAGAGCACGTTAGAAAGGATGGATGAACAGCAACAGCTTAGCAGCCAAATAATGGAGGGCATAAATAAAGCTGCAGTAATAACAAAGGAAGACAACGAACACATGGATGGAGAACTGCAGAAATTTATGGACGTAGTGATGGAAGCAAGGGATGCAGCGATAGAGGCAAAGCTATACACGGATAGAATAGAGACAAGAATAGAATTCGAGCTAGATAAGGAAAACGATGAAAGCACAGCATATCTCCTGATGGAAGAACAAAAGAAAGTGATGGATGCAATTTTAGATAATAGGAAAGAAATAATAACAGGAAATAGGAAAATGGAAACAATAGAAGAAATAGGGAAAAAAGGAAATGATAATATAGGAGATATAGAAAGTATGCTAAGCACCACAATGCAAGAAAGTAGAATGACACTAGAGGAACAGGGGAAAATTAAAGAAACAATTTTAGGAAATAGAAAGGAAATAATAAGGGGAAACAGCATTATGGAAATAATAGAAAGTAGACAAAAAGAAGTAGGGACACAAATCACAGGGGAAAAAAGGGATATAGAAGGGATAGTGAAAGAAAAGATGGATGAAATCAGAAAGGATACGTATGCAGAGAGAGTAAAAGGGCCAGCTACTATGATGGAAACTTTACATTCCATCATAGTAGCATCAACGGACGTAACGCAAACAAGTGAAGAAGTGATTGAAGAGGTGAAAAAGAGTGTGGATGAAAAAGGAGAATGGATGGAGGTAAAAAAGATAAGAAAGGCAAAGGGACAGAAGGTCATAATAGGGTGTGCTAGGGAGAATGAAATGGAAAGACTGAAAGAGGAATTGGAAAGGAACAAAAAACTGATAGTTGAAAGAGCTAAAAATAAAAACCCGTTGATAGTGGTTAAGTACGTAAGAGGAGAAAACAAGTCGGAGCAAGTTATAGAGGCAATAAAAAGAAAGATAGGAAAAAGAACGAAAGGGAATAGTAAAGAGGAAGGAAAATAAGGACATAGAGGCAGTATTTGAAAGGGTAACAAGAAATCCACATGTGGCACACGTGGTCCTGAGAGTGGCCCCGGCAATATGGCTGCAGCTGACAGAGGCGGGGACCCTTCAACTACGCTGGGGACCATCCAGAGTAGAAGATCAGTCCCCGCTAATCCAGTGCTCCCGCTGCTTGGGCTTCGGCCACATCAAGCGGGTCTGCCAGGAGCCGCTGGACAGTTGCAGCCACTGCGGGGGAGACCACAAGTATGCCACATGCGCAAATAAGGAAGAAGTGCCATGCTGCCAAAATTGCAAGAAAGTAAAAAGTAAGGATACAGCACACAACACGTTCAGCATCGAATGCCCACAGAGGGCTATATGGGATAGGATAGCCAGATCAAAAGTCGCGTACCACTGCTAAGGGCGAAAATAGGAAAATAGTTACAGAAATTAAAGAAATAAGTAGGAAAATAAATAGGGTAATAGGTATACAAATAGACAATAGGGGAACGCAAAGCAAAGCCAAAGACCAAAAAGTAGACGGGACTCCACTGGGAGGAAACGCAAAGGGAGGAGTGATAACTGAAAAGTGCGCGCGGGAACAGCTAAAACAAACAGGGTTGCAAATATGATATTTGCAAATCCTGTCTTGCGGAAGCTGAACCCGCGAGCACTTACTTAACCCCAAAGACTCCGAGTGGAGTCAAACTTAAGTAACTTAGGATTAGGTAAAAAACTGAAAACGGTAAAATGTTAAAAGAACGAAAGTATACTATAAGGAAAATGTGTAAATGGAAACAAAATGTAAATGGAATGAGAAATGTAAATGTAAATGTAGATTAAAAAATGTAATAGAATGAAAATACAAGAAGATAAAATGTAAATGTAAATATGTGATAGGATAAACAAATGAAAACTGTAATTAGAATAAGATACCCATGTAACTAGAATAAGGAAAAGAAGTAGAGATTAAGCATAGACAGTGTAAATAAAATAAGAATACTAGAAAATAAGACAAAGACCAGATATTAATCTGAGTATAGCATAATAGTATAGATAGAAATAGATATGGAAATGTATAAGCCAAAAATAGAGAATAAAGGAACCAATAAATGTAGAAATAATAGTCAATAGAAGAAAGAAATGTATTAGAATAAGAAATAGTTGAAAAGATAAAAAGAAAAAGAAACACAAAAAGAAAAATGTGTTAAAAAAATATATATCAGCGCGAAAAAATAAACGTGCTTTTAAAGCAAAAAAAAAGAAAAATATGAAAAGACACACCAAATATAAACAAGTAATCAAAGACCTGCAACAAAGTGGGGAGCAGCTGAAAAAAAAAAAAAAAAAAAAAAAAAAAAAAAAAAAACCTAACCTAACCTAACCTAACCTAACCTAACCTAACCTAACCTAACCTAACCTAACCTAACCTAACCTAACCTAACCTAACCTAACCTAACCTAACCTAACCTAACCTAACCTAACCTAACCCGGAGTTGCCCCGCATCCGTAGACCCGAGCGTCACGCTTTTATTGAGCTCCGCAGTCAAAAAATCAAAGTGCCAGTAAAATCAGTGCAATTAACCAAGTGTTTGGTATTGGTGGATTCGTCTCGACGAGACGAATCGAACGGTGTGTCACACTTAGGTGTGAAAAGTGAAAAAACCACCAAAAAGTGCAAAAAACCGTAAAAGTAAGGTTATCTCAGACTTTGGAGCAGGATATCTCTAAATCCATCGCGACGACCCATCATTTTTGGACTGTGGGAGGTCCACAATTGACGAGAGGAAGGCGCCTGCAAAGTCCCGGAATTTTCCGGCCAAGATCCAGGGACTTTCCTAAGAAAGTCCCTCAACCACCCGACCACGAGGTACTGGAACCAGCGCAGTCGCGCCACTCCAACCACCACAGACGAGGAGAGGACGTCGCAGCCGACAAGTGAACGCTTTCAGCATCAGCCTACCCCCAATAGGAAGGGAGATATAAGGTCCTAAAAATTTTACATTTTAAGTTTAGAAATAAGTGCATATAAAACAAAAACCAGAGTGGTAACCTATTAATTAAAAATCAAAATTAAATTTGCTATTTATTAACGATCATTTTAAAACTTTTTTCGGAATTTTATCTTAAAGATCACCGTAGTTATTCAACTTTCAGGACCAGCGGGACGACCATCAAAAACAATAAAAGTTGAATAACAACTTGTTTTTATTTATTTTAAAACCTGGTTTTTGGATTATTAGAGGAACTCGACCCGGGCTATCCGGTGAAAAAAGAATCTTTGGAAAAAACTTAGTATTTAGAGAAATTAGATTAAAACAAACTTAATTTGTAACGATAAAAATTGCTTCAAAATTTTAAACAGATTTAATTTATATGAAAATATAAATTAAAAAATAAAAATTATATATCACAGGAAAGGCCGGACTACCCTCTATCTAGTAGTATAAAAATCTTAAGGGAGGAGCCAGGCGTTTCCGAGCGCCACCCTCCCAAAGTAGCACCCAGAAATTCTTTTGACCGCAAAAACAACATTGTAAAAATTACGTAACTTGAAAATTCACTTTTTTATCTTTGACTTTTTCAAATTTGTTTTTACGCATTTAGATAGATATATAAGAGTAACCATTTTTGACGGAGGAATTTTAAATTTCGGACCACCCCGTCCGGAGTTATAAGCTTTTAAAATAAAAATTTCACCCGATGTTAGTTTTTGCAAAAATTTCATTTTAAATATTGAATTAAAAGTGGTTAAAACTATTATACAAGAACAAATTTTATACGAGGGGTAAAACCCATCAAGACAGTCCAAGGGAACCACTTTTTAACAATAAGGGTTAATACCCGGAAAAAATATAAGGGTTACAAATTTTTATGCGGTCAAATTTCGGGGACCCAGCACGGATTATTGAATTTTAAAAATACTAAATCTGTGATAATTAATGACTTTTATATATGTACAATTAGGTTAGGAAAGGCCCGAGTAAGTGCTTTAAAAATTTTTTGGAAAACTTAAAACGCGCCCGAGCGCCGACCCCCCAAAGGTTCCAAAAAATTTTCACAAAACCGCACAATTAAGTTGGCAATCCATTAATCAAAAGTATATGTTTGTTTACGTTTTTTATTAGTTAATATCTTTGAATTCCGAACCCCTAAAATTATAAAAATTGTGCCCCCTGGTGGCCCATTTATTACTCTTTAAGAATTTTGCAAAAAATAAATTTTTCAACCCCTAATTTCAGAACAACAGAACATTAATCACCGAGGGATTTTTCGGGCTAAAACCCAAAAAATCTCCAAAAGTACCCGTTTTTCGAAAATTAATCCCGGAGCTTTTCGATAGAGGACATCCCCCTTTACAGGATTCCGAAGTCGAAATCCGTCCGGGACGACTTTTGAAAACGGGGAATTTCTAGTCAGGGCGGACTACGTCATAAGCCACGCCCACATTTAGGCGGAATATACAGGGGCTTGTTTAATTGCCTAAAAAGGATACTTGGAGGAATTTCCCACATTAGGTCTCTTGGGAGAAAAGTATCTCCTCAAGCAACACTACCCGACCCCAACATAAAAAACACCACCAAAAATTGAAATTCCCGGGTTCGATTCCCGGAAGAAGCAAACATATACAGCTAACTCCTAAAGTACGCATCGTAGGACGTTTTGGACCCCAAATTCGGCCTTAAGCGACTCGAAGAGTCGCAGGTGGAAACCCCCAGGGAGACGTCGATCCCCCATAGTCTCAACCCCCTACCCCCTACCCCATAAATTAATTAGACATACAAAATTCAAAATTTTATAAAAACTATACTTTTGGCATATACACTTTCTCGGACAAAAATAATCAGCATTCTTTACCGGACATTTTACAAACATAAAAACCAACCCCTAAATTTGAAATTTTTCCCCCGCCGCCCTAAGGGAGAATTTGTTTAATAGCCCGTTACCAAGGAACTAACAGTCCCAAACCAACAACATTTTATACAGGGACTCAAATTCTCACTTGGGACCCAAATCTCGACGCCTACCCCTCCCAACCCCTAAACCACCCCTATCTGAAGAAATAAGGCAACTCGGAAACTACTGGGCCGATTTCGACCAAACTTTTACGGTTTGGTCCTATAAATTCTCAGCAATCAGATAGAGTGCCAAACGTCTCTACATAGAGTACATAGAGACTAGGAAAATTAATATTAAGTTTTCACATACAAAAACTCTCATATAGGAACTCGGGCCTTTCAAGGTATAATTAAGTCTCCTGAATCTCTATTGAGATCAGGATTAGTATTAAGGAATTTTGACAAAATTCAGGACTCTATTGAGCCTGAATATAGGTTAAGTTAGTTAGGTTTTTATTAGAATTAGGACACTCTGCTCCTCTTTTGAGGGCAGACTTAGGCTAAAAATTTGACAAATCTGCACTTATTGCACAAATTACTATCGTATTTTATTGTTTTACTTTTTATTCAAACTAGATTTTAATCAAAATCTTTAAACTTATATTGACAACCTGCACCTTTTTTAAGGGCAGGCTTAGTAATAGTAATTTGTTGTGTGCGTTTAAATCTTTAACTTGACTGTGATATAGACACCCTGCACCTTTTTTAAGGGCAGGCTTAGTTTTAGGAATTAGTAATTTAGTAATTTTATTTTATTTTATTTTATTATATTATTTTGGTGTGTCCATTTAATTTTATTTTAATTTAAATTATCAATCCGTCTATTGACTCATAATTTCAATTCCAATTTTAATTCAAATTTTTAATTTTACTTTTTAATTTTTATTTTTGTTTTTATTTTTATTTTTATTTTTATTTTTCAATTTAATTTATATCAAAAAATTTAATTCGAATAAAACAGGTCTTAAAGACTGCTCCATATTGGTTCGAAAAAATTAAAATGGCAAGAAACGGCAAACACATTCCCGCCGCGAGAAATTCAAAAACATTTGATTACGTTTATGAATCTCCTTCTGAGATAAAAGAATTAAAAATGGTAAACGAGACAGTAGGTACGCGACTTATAACGGCAGAAGGCACACAAAAAACAGCGAGGAAGGAGAAAGTGGAGGAATTCCCCCACAATTTAGTAAGTAAGGCCAGGGATTTGGGTGCCAAAATGTTGGAGCATTTGGCACCCAAATCAGTGACAAGCGAGGGAAAACAGATTTTAAGAAAAGGAACGAAAGAGATGAAAGAGTGGATAGAGATGCTGGCTAAAAGAGTAGTAGAATTAGAAAACAGTAAGAATGACGATGGAACGAAAGAAATGGATAGAAGGGAGGAAAAGAAAGACGAAAGAATGGACGGGAAGGAAATAGGAGAGATGAAAGAAATGCTGAAAAATATACAGGACATAGTTTTGGGAAATAGAGAAAGAATAGAAGAAGGAACCAGAAAGACGAAGAGCACGTTAGAAAGGATGGATGAACAGCAACAGCTTAGCAGCCAAATAATGGAGGGCATAAATAAAGCTGCAGTAATAACAAAGGAAGACAACGAACACATGGATGGAGAACTGCAGAAATTTATGGACGTAGTGATGGAAGCAAGGGATGCAGCGATAGAGGCAAAGCTATACACGGATAGAATAGAGACAAGAATAGAATTCGAGCTAGATAAGGAAAACGATGAAAGCACAGCATATCTCCTGATGGAAGAACAAAAGAAAGTGATGGATGCAATTTTAGACAATAGGAAAGAAATAATAACAGGAAATAGGAAAATGGAAACAATAGAAGAAATAGGGAAAAAAGGAAATGATAATATAGGAGATATAGAAAGCATGCTAAGCACCACAATGCAAGAAAGTAGAATGATACTAGAGGAACAGGGGAAAATTAAAGAAACAATTTTAGGAAATAGAAAGGAAATAATAAGGGGAAACAGCATTATGGAAATAATAGAAAGCAGACAAAAAGAAGTAGGGACACAAATCACAGGGGAAAAAAGGGATATAGAAGGGATAGTGAAAGAAAAGATGGACGAAATCAGAAAGGATACGTATGCAGAGAGAGTAAAAGGGCCAGCTACTATGATGGAAACTTTACATTCCATCATAGTAGCATCAACGGACTTAACGCAAACAAGTGAAGAAGTGATTGAAGAGGTGAAAAAGAGTGTGGATGAAAAAGGAGAATGGATGGAGGTAAAAAAGATAAGAAAGGCAAAGGGACAGAAGGTCATAATAGGGTGTGCTAGGGAGAATGAAATGGAAAGACTGAAAGAGGAATTGGAAAGGAATAAAAAATTAATAATAGAAAAAGCCAAAAATAAAAATCCGTTAGTGGTAGTAAAGTATGTAAGAGGAGAAAACAAGACGGAGCAAGTGATTGAGGCGATAAGAAGAATGATAGGAAAAGGAAAGAAAGGGAATAGTAAAGAGGAAGAAAAAAAGGACATAGAGGCAGTATTTGAAAGGGTAACAAGAAATCCACATGTGGCACACGTGGTCCTGAGAGTGGCCCCGGCAATATGGCTGCAGCTGACAGAGGCGGGGACCCTTCAACTACGCTGGGGACCATCCAGAGTAGAAGATCAGTCCCCGCTAATCCAGTGCTCCCGCTGCTTGGGCTTCGGCCACATCAAGCGGGTCTGCCAGGAGCCGCTGGACAGTTGCAGCCACTGCGGGGGAGACCACAAGTATGCCACATGCGCAAAAAAGGAAGAAGTGCCATGCTGCCAAAATTGCAAGAAAGTAAAAAGTAAGGATACAGCACACAATACCTTCAGTAACGCATGCCCACAGAGGGCTATATGGGATAGGATAGCCAGATCAAAAGTCGCGTACCACTGCTAAGGGCGAAAATAGGAAAATAATTACAGTAAATAAAAAAATGAGTAGGAAAACAAGTAGCGAAATAGGTATACAATTAGATAGTAAGGGAACGCAAGGCAAAACTGAAGACCATAAAGTAGACGGGACTCCACTGGGAGGAAACGCAAAGGGAGGAGTGATAACTGAAAAGTGCGCGCGGGAACAGCCAAAGCAAACAGGATTTGCAAATATCATATTTGCAAATCCTGTCTTGCGGAAGCTGAACCCGCGAGCACTTACTCAACCCCAAAGACTCCGAGTGGAGTCAAACTTAAGTAACTTAGGATTAGGTAAAAACTGAAGACGGTAAAATGTTAAAAAGAACGAAAGTATACTATAAGGAAAATGTGTAAATGGAAACAAAATGTAAATGGAATAAGAAATGTAAATGTAAATGTAAACTAAAAAAATACAATAGAATGTAAATACAAGAAAATAAAATGTAAATGTAAATATGTAATATGATAAACAAATGAAAACTGTAATTAGAATAAGACATCCATGTAACTAGAATAAGGAAAAGAAGTAGAGATTAAGCATAGACAGTGTAAATAAAATAAGAATACTAGAAAATAAGACAAAAGACCAGATATAAATCTGGGTATAGCATAATAGTATAGATAGGAATAGATATGAAAGTGTATAAAGCAAAAAGATAAAGTATAAGGAACCAATAAATGTAAAATAATAGTCAATAGAAGTAAGAAATGTATTAGAATAAGAAAATTTGAAAAGATAAAAGAAAAAGAGACACAAAAAGAAAAATGTGCTCAAAATATATACAAGCGCGAAAAAAATAACGTGCTTTTAAAGCAAAAAATAAAAAACAATAAAAAGACACACCAAATATAAATAGTAATTAAAGACCTGCAACAAAGTGGGGAGCAGCTGTAAAAAAAAAAAAAAAAAAAAAAAAAAAAAAAAAACCTAACCTAACCTAACCTAACCTAACCTAACCTAACCTAACCTAACCTAACCTAACCTAACCTAACCTAACCTAACCTAACCTAACCTAACCTAACCTAACCTAACCTAACCTAACCTAACCTAACCTAACCTAACCTAACCTAACCTAACCTAACCTAACCTAACCTAACCTAACCTAACCTAACCTAACCTAACCTAACCTAACCTAACCTAACCTAACCTAACCTAACCTAACCTAACCTAACCTA
The DNA here is from genome assembly GCA_902850365.2 of Chilo suppressalis. Lineage (NCBI taxonomy): Eukaryota > Metazoa > Arthropoda > Insecta > Lepidoptera > Crambidae > Chilo > Chilo suppressalis. The sequence goes on from OU963911.1 coordinate 69,668, forward strand.
ACCTAACCTAACCTAACCTAACCTAACCTAACCTAACCTAACCTAACCTAACCTAACCTAACCTAACCTAACCTAACCTAACCTAACCTAACCTAACCTAACCTAACCCAGTTGCCCCGTAGCGCTAGACCCGAGCGGTTCGATTTTATTGAGCTCCGCAGTCAAAAAATCAAAGTGCCAGTAAAATCAGTGCAATTAACCAAGTGTTTGGTATTGGTGGATTCGTCTCGACGAGACGAATCGAACGGTGTGTCACACTTAGGTGTGAAAAGTGAAAAAACCACCAAAAAGTGCAAAAAACCGTAAAAGTAAGGTTATCTCAGACTTTGGAGCAGGATATCTCTGAAACCATCGCGACGACCCATCATTTTTGGACTGTGGGAGGTCCACAATTGACGAGAGGAAGGCGCCTGCAAAGTCCCGGAATTTTCCGGCCAAGATCCAGGGACTTTCCTAAGAAAGTCCCTCAACCACCCGACCACGAGGTACTGGAACCAGCGCAGTCGCGCCACTCCAACCACCACAGACGAGGAGAGGACGTCGCAGCCGACAAGTGAACGCTTTCAGCATCAGCCTACCCCCAATAGGAAGGGAGATATAAGGTCCTAAAAATTTTACATTTTAAGTTTAGAAATAAGTACATATAAAACAAAAACCAGAGTGGTAACCTATTAATTAAAAATCAAAATTAAATTTGCTATTTATTAACGATCATTTTAAAACTTTTTTCGGAATTTTATCTTAAAGATCACCGTAGTTATTCAACTTTCAGGACCAGCGGGACGACTATCAAAAACAATAAAAGTTGAATAACAACTTGTTTTTATTTATTTTAAAACCTGGTTTTTGGATTATTAGAGGAACTCGACCCGGGCTATCCGGTGAAAAAAGAATCTTTGGAAAAAACTTAGTATTTAGAGAAATTAGATTAAAACAAACTTAATTTGTAACGATAAAAATTGCTTCAAAATTTTAAACAGATTTAATTTATATGAAAATATAAATTAAAAAATAAAAATTATATATCACAGGAAAGGCCGGACTACCCTCTATCTAGTAATATAAAAATCTTAAGGGAGGAGCTAGGCGTTTCCGAGCGCCACCCTCCCAAAGTAGCACCCAGAAATTCTTTTGACCGCAAAAACAACATTGTAAAAATTACGTAACTTGAAAACTCACTTTTTTATCTTTTATTTTTTCAAAATTGTTTTTACGCATTTAGATAGTTATGTAAGAGTAACCATTTTTGACGGAGGAATTTTAAATTTCGGACCACCCCGTCCGGAGTTATAAGCTTTTAAAATAAAAATTTCACCCATTGTTAGTTTTTACAAAAATTTCATCTTAAATATTGAATTAAAAGTGGTTAAAACTATTATACAAGAACGAATTTTATACGAGGGGTAAAACCCATCAAGACGGTCCAAGGGAACTACTTTTTAACAATAAGGGTTAATACCCGGAAAAAATATAAGGGTTACAAATTTTTATGCGGTCAATTTCCGGGGACCCAGCACGGATTATTGAATTTTAAAAATACAAAATCTGTGATAATTAATGACTTTTATATATGTACAATTAGGTTAGGAAAGGCCCGAGCAAGTATTTTAAAAATTTTTTGGAAAACTTAAAACGCGCCCGAGCGCCGACCCCCCAAAAGTTCAAAAAATTTTCAACAAAACCGCACAATTAAGTTGGCAATCCATTAATCATAAGTATATGTTTGTTTACGTTTTTTATTAGTTAATATCTTTGAATTCCGAACCCCTAAAATTATAAAAATTGTGCCCCCTGGTGGCCCATTTATTACTTTTTAAGTTTTTTGCAAAAAATAAATTTTTCAACCCCTAATCTTAGAACAATAGAACATTAATCACCGAGGGATTTTTCGGGCTAAAACCCAAAAAATCTCCAAAAGTACCCGTTTTTCGAAAATTAATCCCGGAGCTTTTCGATAGAGGACATCCCCCTTTACAGGATTCCGAAGTCGAAACCCGTCCGGGACGACTTTTGAAAACGGGGAATTTCTAGTCAGGGCGGACTACGTCATAAGCCACGCCCATTTATAGGCGGAATATATAGGGGCTTGTTTAATTGCCAAAAAAGGGTACTTGGAGAAATCTCCCACATTAGGTTCCTTGGGAGAAAAGTATCTCTTCAAACAACACTACCCGACCCCAACATAAAAAACACCACCAAAAATTGAAATTCCCGGGTTCGATTCCCGGAAGAAGCAAACATATACAGCTAACTCCTAAAGTACGCATTGTAGGACGTTTTGGACCCCAAATTCGGCCTTAAGCGACTCGAAGAGTCGCAGGTGGAAACCCCCAGGGAGACGTCGATCCCCCATAGTCTCAACCCCCTACCCCCTACCCCATAAATTAATTAGACATACAAAATTCAAAATTTTATAAAAACTATACTTTTGGCATATACACTTTCTCGGACAAAAATAATCAGCATTCTTTACCGGACATTTTACAAACATAAAAACCAACCCCTAAATTTGAAATTTTTCCCCCGCCGCCCTAAGGGAGAATTTGTTTAATAGCCCGTTACTAAGGAACTAACAGTCCCAAACTAACAACATTTTATATAGGGACTCAAATTCTCACTTGGGACCCAAATCTCGACGCCTACCCCTCCCAACCCCTCGGACGTAACGCAAACAAGTGAAGAAGTGATCGAAGAGGTGAAAAAGAGTGTGGATGAAAAAGGAGAATGGATGGAGGTAAAAAAGATAAGAAAGGCAAAGGGACAGAAGGTCATAATAGGGTGTGCTAGGGAGAATGAAATGGAAAGACTGAAAGAGGAATTGGAAAGGAACAAAAAACTGATAGTTGAAAGAGCTAAAAATAAAAACCCGTTGATAGTGGTTAAGTACGTAAGAGGAGAAAACAAGTCGGAGCAAGTTATAGAGGCAATAAAAAGAAAGATAGGAAAAAGAACGAAAGGGAATAGCAAAGAGGAAGGAAAAGAGGACATAGAGGCAGTAACTGAAAGGACAACTAGAAATCCACATGTGGCACACGTGGTCCTGAGAGTGGCCCCGGCAATATGGCTGCAGCTGACAGAGGCGGGGACCCTTCAACTACGCTGGGGACCATCCAGAGTAGAAGATCAGTCCCCGCTAATCCAGTGCTCCCGCTGCTTGGGCTTCGGCCACATCAAGCGGGTCTGCCAGGAGCCGCTGGACAGTTGCAGCCACTGCGGGGGAGACCACAAGTATGCCACATGCGCAAATAAGGAAGAAGTGCCATGCTGCCAAAATTGCAAGAAAGTAAAAAGTAAGGATACAGCACACAATACCTTCAGTAACGCATGCCCACAGAGGGCTATATGGGATAGGATAGCCAGATCAAAAGTCGCGTACCACTGCTAAGGGCGAAATTAGGAAAATAGCTATAGAAATTAAAGAAATAAATAGGAAAATAAATAGGGTAATAGGTATACAAATAGACAATAGGGGAACGCAAAGTAAAGCCAAAGATCAAAAAGTAGACGGGACTCCACTGGGAGGAAACGCAAAGGGAAAGGTGAAAACTGAAAGTGCGCGCAGGAACAGCCAAAACAAACAGGGTTGCAAATATGATATTTGCAAATCCTGTCTTGCGGAAGCTGAACCTGCGAGCACTTACTCAACCCCAAAGACTCCGAGTGGAGTCAAACTTAAGTAACTTAGGATTAGGTAAAAAAAACTGAAAACGGTTAAATGTTAAAAAGAACGAAAGTATACTATAAGGAAAAATATGTAAATGGAAACAAAATGTAAACGGAATAAGAAATGTAAATGTAAATGTAAACCAAGAAATGTAATAGAATGTAAATACAAGAAAATAAAATGTAAATGTAAATATGTTATAAGACAAAGAAATGAAAGCTGTAATAAGAATAAGTAACTCATGTAACTAGAATAAGAAAAGAAGTAGAGATTAAGCATAGACGATGTAAATAGAGTAAGAAAATTAGAAAATAAGACAAAAGACCAGATATTAATCTGAGCATAGCAAAATAGTATAGATAAGAATAGATATAGGAATGTATAAAGCAAAAACATAAAGTATAAGGAACCAATAAATGTAAAATAATAGTCAATAGAAAAAGGAAATGTATTAGAATAAGAAAGATTTGAAAAGATAAAAAGAAAAAGAAACACAAAAAGAAAAATGTGTAAAAAATATATATAAGCGCGAAAAAAATAAACGTGCTTTTAAAGCAAAAAAAAAAAAAGAAAAATACGAAAAGACACACCAAATATAAACAAGTAAACAAAGACCTGCAACAAAGTGGGGAGCAGCTAAAAAAAAAAAAAAAAAAAAAAAAAAAAAACCTAACCTAACCTAACCTAACCTAACCTAACCTAACCTAACCTAACCTAACCTAACCTCAGTTACTCGCAAAACGCCACGCAGTACACACGGAAAACCACGTTGCTCCACACTAAAAAATTCAAAAAAGTGGTAAATCCGGCACGGATCACCAAGTGCGATATATCGGAAGACGCGTCTCGGTGCAGGCTACAAGCCCACGTAAAGTTTTCGAAAATCGGTGAAGTGCACAAAAAGTTATAACTGAAAAAGTGAAGTTTTTTGAAACATATTGAACGTAAAAACAGTGTTTTCGGACAATAACTCAGTGAGAATTGCACGTACAGTCACGTGAGAAGTGTCGTTCGGTGCGCCTCTGCGCGCCGCACAAGAAGAAAAAACCACCCAGAGCCTACCTGTTGTGACCACGGAGTTATTCCCGAAAAGGGAATAACTAGGTCACACGTGTCAAAAGATCCCGACACACAGCGCAGACTCTGAGGACTCCAATCGCAAGAGGACACCGCCACGAGTCCCCCAACACTTCGCACGTCGAAAACGCTGCAAAATTCGGGAAGCTAGGTTAGTTTTAAGTTTTTTTAAGACTTTTTTGGGGATATCTCCTGTTTCGCCTAAGGGAGGCTTATGTTTTTGTTGGTGGCGTGAGAAGCCCTCACCCCGCCACACCAACTAGCGAAAACCGCCCCCCTCGATTCCCACAGCATCCGGAGATATCCACCAGGAAAGTTCGGGGTGGAACATTCCCGGCCCCCTAAAACGAAAACTATTGAACTGACCTACACGCCAAAAACACCAGAGGGCACAGCCCAATCAGCACTTCCCAAAACCTGCACCGGGAATTTTCTACCTCACCCAGTTTGTTAGTTATAAGCATTTTTAGTACTACTCTACTCCTCTACAGGGTAGGGTATTAGTTTATAAGTTAGATTATAGTTTTACAACAAATAGATACCATAAATACATATTTTGAGACCCAAGTCCGGGGTCCCTAACGCTTATATTTAAATTTTACCCCCCGGCGGCCATTTTGTTTTTTGAGGGTGGAAATTTCGATCGGCTCTAACTCAGGCGTCCTTGGTGCTACAGACACCAGACTACCACAGTAGAGGCTCATTTTACCACCTCTTGGGCCCCCCATCACCAGAACGCCAATCCAGACATCCACCCTCCTAGAGCAATCTAAGCCCCCTGGGGAGGTGGGTAATCAGACAATAACATCACAGGAAAAAACCCCGCTCTCCTACGACCGATAGAACGGGAGATATTAATTTTTTAAATCTTGGCCGCCATCTTGGTCCGCCATTTTGTTTTTACGAAAAGGCCCGTAACTCCTGAACTATCGGCCGTGGGAAACCGCGCTTTTTTGAAACAACATCACCCAGACCCCCTCCAGACATCGGTGAGATCAAATCTCACATTCAAGGGGTGAAAATCTCCCCCCCGATTTTACCAGCGCGCCCAATAGAGCTCGCCGAGCTGACCCAGAAAACCCGAAACACCGTGTCTTTGGGACCAGTGAAACCGGAGATATAGCTCTTCAAAGTCTTGGCGGCCATCTTGGATCGCCATTTTGAAAAACTTTGGAGGTATATATCTCCTAAACTACTGGCGCTAGAGACACCGGGTTTTCACGTCCGAGCTGCCCCCCGCAACCCTCAAAACACCAGAGGGAGAAATATCCCGATTTCCACCCTGGAATAACATCTCCAGATTCTTGGAAAAAGGGATAGCTCGAGACGCCCTCTACCGAACCCCACCAAGTCCTGGTTCTGGGAGACGCGTACTTTCCGAGATATAAGGGTTTACCCCTTTTCACCCCCATCAACCCCCAAAATTACCTTGGGGATATCTCGGGGACTATCGTTCCCACGGAGTCGTGCTTGGTGTCTGGTGAGAGGTCTTGGCGAGACCTATTGGACGGGCTATATAGCGTCCTCCCAAATATAAACCCGCGGCCGCCATCTTGGATTTTACCAAAAATTTGCACAACTTTTCCAAAAATTAACTTTTTGGAAAAATTTTCTCAAATTAGCCAACCACTCACTAAATAGGACCCCCTCACATAAATTTGAACACATCCCCCCCAACCGGAACCCAAAATGGAACAAACACAGAAAACACACCCAAACCAACAAAACACTCCAACTACACCCACCGCGGGCAGCCCCTCACCCACAAAAACACCAGGAGCTGCCTCCACACCCAAACCAGCACACACACAACAGGCAGCACACATCACACCACAGACTGACACACCCCAAACACAAGCACACATACAAACACAACACACAGCACACACTACCTCACAAACAGAAGCACAACAACACGAACAAACATCACAAGCAAGCACAGAAACACAAGAACAGTCATCCCACATACACATCAAGGCAGTACCATCACACTCTAAGACACAGGAGCAATCGAAACTACCTCGATTGCCCCTACCCAAGACCGACAAGCCATTCCTAATAAGAATAACAAAGAAAAAACACCAGCGCGGAGGTCCATCTGAAGTAGGCCTCACACTGGCAAGGGAGGAGCTGCAAAAAATGGCTACAAAATCAGTCAGCCTACGCAGAGGGGCGTCCATCAGGAGCGCACAATTGGCGGCCCGTCGGACCAACATGGACGACTTGAGGCCATTAGCCAATGTGTCGCTCCGGGACGTCACAATCCCCTTGCCAGAGGACCTAGAGGAGCTGCCATATTCAGCCCCTCCCAGCGTGGACCTCGAAACAGAACCAACTAATCACGAAACACCATCATCAGACATATCGGATCCTACACAATCAAAAAACACAATTCCCCCTAAAGTGGACCCGATTGCCGACACGCCCCCTGAAGCGGACAGCGCCACCTCGGGAGGGGCCCTCCAGTCCCGCGCACCCACCCCCCACCCCAAGATCGACCACTACAGTGTGGTGTGGTCAACGACCCCCCAACGAGAGGAGGAAGGGGAGGTCGAAAAGTGGGAGGCGGGGAGCAGTGCGTCGGACTGGACGGACCCCGACCCAGAACCAGAGAGGAGGGCGAGCATCCTGCCCCCTCTGGGAAAACACACCGGGGTTTGCAAGGACCTGGCCACGGACGCTGCGCGGGAGTACCTCCAGGCGGGGAAAGAGGTTCTCGAGAGTGCGCGGAATCTCAAAAGAGAAATCAAGACCGTCGCCGTCGAGAACCTCTCTAACCTTTACGAGCTGGTTCTCGCGCTGGCCGACTCGAGGAATCGCCATAGGGTGAACCTCGAGGTAGAAAGGACGAGGGCAGCGCGAGAGCTGGTTCGTGTGGAGAGGGCCCACGCCGCGGAAATGAGGAGGGCAAGGGACGAGGCGGACAGGAGACTCAATAAGATCATGGAGTCCTGGACGGGGACGCACAAAGCGGTGGACGGAGTTCAAAGCTGGCTGAACTTCGAGATGGATGGCCTGATCAGTACGGTCAAGGCCATCCACCTGGAAGTGAAGGAACAGCATAAACCGTCCGAGCGCGCCCCCGCCCAGAAAAAAGAGGCCGCCTTGCCCGCCTCAGCCACCCCCACCCCAGAGCGCAACTACCTCCCGGAGCTCCAAAAACTGTCCCGGCAGATAGCTGAGGTAGCAACAGAGCTACATTATCTCAAGCTTGAAAAGCCGGGACAAGCCACAGGGGACCGTTCACCACCCCCCACACTGCCCCCCAACACTACTGCAGTGGAGGACGCCATCATCCAGGCGATGCAAACAGAGATCGCCAGGATGAGGGAGGACATGGCGGAGATCCGTCAATCCCTCGCACGTCTTCCGCAAGTACAGGACATTAACAACATCAAAAACCATCTGGAGGACAGTGTGGCTCCAATAATAACCAACGGAAGGCAGCTACGGGAGAGTGTCAGGGAGCTGAAGGATCTAGTGTTGGCAAGCGGGTCCACTTGCAAATCGGACGTCGGACTCGGCACAGAACTGGCAATCGCGGAAACGGCATCGAACATAAAGACCCTACTGAATCCATTAAAGGAGGAAGTAGCGGGCATCGCCGGCGGAGCCACGGAGCTGAAAAAGACGTTCGAGATTTGGAACAGCCGGTTCCAACATCTGAGGCCGGAGGAGCCGATAGCGGAGAGCGCAAAGCCGCGCAACAAAACCTACGCGCAGGCAGCCAAAACCACCAAGAACCCCGAGCACACAATAATTGTGACCAGCCGTGACCCCAATAAGACCGGGGACGGGGTTCTAGAAGAGCTGAGGAAGAAGCTGGACTTCAAGTCCACCGGCCTCAAGGTGGACCGTGTACGGAAAGCCAAGGACCGGAAGGTGGTCCTCAGCTGCGCCGACAAGGAAGACGCGCGGCTCCTCCGGAATCAGATTGAGAGTGATGGTGCCCTGGAGGTGCGACAGGTTAAAAAGACGCACCCACTTATTAGGATCAAGAATCTGATGGCGTACCACACCGACCAAGACATCGTCGACCACCTCGCCGCCCAGAACAAGAAATTGTTCGAGGGCCTGGAGAAAAGTCGACAGTCGGTGAGGGTGCGCTATCGGAAGAGAACACGCAACCCCTTGCAATGCCACCCCATACTCGAGGTGTCCCCTGAGCTCCACAAGCGCATGCTGGAGGCGGGCGCGGTCCACATAGGCCTGGAACGCAGGCCCGTTGAGGACCAGTCGCCCCTCGTCCAGTGCGCCAAGTGTCTCGGCTTCGGCCACACAAAGAACTTGTGCACGGAGGCGGCCCAACTCTGCAACTATTGCGGAAGGGCCCACTCCTGGTCCGAGTGCCGAGACCGGCAAAATGAACAGCCACCAAAGTGCATCAATTGCACAAGAGCAAAGAGGGACACCAACAACCATCACCTCGCCTTTAGCGAGGACTGCCCAGAAAGGGCAGTATGGGATGGCATAGCAAGGACCAAAGTTGCGTATTGCTAAGGGCCCCCACGACCATCCAATCCTTAATCTCCCAGTAGACGGATCAAGGTTGAACTTTATACAGATCAACCTGCGCCGATCCAAGCAAGCAACAGCCGAGCTACTCCAGTTAGCAGAGGACAGGCGTATTGACGTTGCCTTAGCCCAAGAGCCCTATGTGGGATCGAAAGGCGAGGTAAAGCAATACCCTGGCACTAAGGTCATCCAGTGCACCCTCAATCGGCAGAAACCGGTAAAAGCGGTAATATTCGTCTTCGGGAACAGACTGAGGATCATAAACGATCCTCAGATTGTGACCGAGACGGAGGCGGCCGTATTGCTGGTTTCTGGCGGGCTTAGGCTCGGCGTAATATCCGTTTACTTCGAGGGAGATTTGGACATCGAGCACAACATCGAGCGCACTCGCTCGATGTATCACGTGCTCAGGGCCCAGACGCAACAGATCCTGATAGGAGGGGACGTCAACGCATGGAGCCACTGGTGGGGCAGCGATGAGGAAAACCAGAGGGGCCAGGCTTACAACTCCTTCCTCAACGAGATGGAACTCCAGATCCTCAATACCGGAACCACACCAACGTTCGAAGAGCCTCGGCGAGGCCGGATGTGCACGAGCTTTGTCGACGTGACGGTATGCTCCATACCACTCCTGGGGCGGATTAAAAGGTGGAAAGTCTGTCGAGACCTTATAACATCAGACCACAACGCCATCACGCATACCCTGGAAGTGGGGGAGAAGCTTCTGCCGATCCCGATACCCACAACCAGGATATACAATACAGCTAAGGCAAAGTGGTCGGATTTCGACAGTCGATTACGCATCGCCCTAGAGAGCAATAACGTCTGCGTCGACAACATCCGAACGGTGGCGACGGGTGAAGAAATGGAGACCATGATAGGGAGGTACACAACATCCATTAGGGATGCATGCGAAAGCACCATCCCTAAGCTACCTCCTAGGAAGGACAAGCCGAAACCCCCCTGGTGGACGCCGGAAATCGAGGACCTTAAGCGGGAGGTCCTCCGCTGCAAACGGCGAATCCGCAACGCTGCCCCAGTGCGCATGGAGCACGTGCTGCAGGCTTACCATCAGGCCAAGGCCACCTACGCCCAAAAGGCGCAGGAGGCCCAAACATCGAGCTGGAAGGATTTCTGCACCACTCAGGACCGTGAAAGTCTGTGGGACGGAATCTACCGAGTTCTCAGGAAGACGAAGGGAAGGGGCGAGGATCAGCTTCTGAGGGGCCCGGACGGAAAGACACTGTCACCACGTCAATCCGCGGACCTCCTAGCCTCAACCTTCTATCCGGAGGACTCGGCGGAGAACGACACCACAGAACAGGCGCTAATAAGATCCAGCGTCGACCTGAGTGATGCAGAAATGCTTGGCAAACTGGGTAAAGATGACCCGCCCTTCACGGCCGAAGAGATCGAGGCGATCCTGAGGGAACAGAACCCGAAAAAGGCGCCGGGGCCGGATGGGCTAACATCGGACATCTGTGCCAGGGCGATCCGCTGCCACATGGGAATATTTCTAGAAATCGCAAATAAGATCCTGCGACTTGCGTATTTCCCGAGGCAGTGGAAGATTGCCCATGTAGTTATCCTGAAAAAGCCTAACAAAGAGGACTACACAACACCTAAGTCCCACCGTCCGATAGGGCTACTATCAGTCCTAGGAAAGACGGTCGAGAAGCTTTTAATCAGGAGACTGCAATGGCATGTTTACCCAAGCCTAGACCAGCGGCAGTACGGCTTCATGCCGCAACGCGGAACCGAGGACGCCCTCTATGACCTGATGGAGCAGGTGAGGAGCAGCATCGCCAGGAAGCGATCTGTACTCCTAGTATCGCTGGACATAGAGGGCGCCTTCGACAACGCGTGGTGGCCCGCGATTAAGAACCAGCTGCTGCGCAAAGCTTGCCCACACAACATCTACCGTGCACTGCAGTCATACCTAGCCGACAGAAGCGTGGTGGTGAACTACGCGGGAGAAAGGAGCGAGAGAAGGACCACCAAAGGGTGTGTACAGGGATCAACTGGAGGCCCGGTCCTATGGAACATCATCCTCGACTCCTTGCTCGAAATTCTGAAGGCTGACGGTGTGTACTGCCAGGCGTTCGCCGACGATGTTGTCTTGATGTTCACCGAGCAGTCCCCAGAAGAGATGGAGGATCTGGTCAACCAAACCCTTGACAAAATCCATTGCTGGGGGGCCAGGAACAAACTGAACTTCGCTCCGCACAAGACCTGCGCGATGCTTCTCACCAAGAAGCTAAAGTTCAGACCGCCCCTCATAGTAATGGCCGGAGTCCAGATAGGGCTGGTTGACGAGATCCGCCTTCTAGGTCTCACCATCGACCGACGCCTCAACTTCAACGCACACGTGTCCAAAGTCTGTAAAAAGACAGCGGACATTTACAAACAGCTAGCGTGTGCGGCAAAGTTGAGGTGGGGACTGAATAGGGACATCATTCGGACAATCTACATCGCGGTGATAGAGCCCATCATAGTGTACGGGGCGAGCGCGTGGTACGCAGCGTCCCACCTCCAGGGCAACATCGCAAAGCTTGATGCGCTCCAGAGAGCCTTTGCTATCAAGATCAGCAAGGCGTACCGCACAACGTCATTAACATCGGCGTTGGTGCTGTCTGGTGTGTTGCCACTCGACATCAGAATCCAGGAGGCCGCAGCGCTGTACCGGGCAAAGAAGGGCCACGACAGCTCCTTCCTACCACCGGATAGACGACTCGAGAAAAGGGTGTCACCAGCAGAACAGCCACACCCCGCTGATACATCAACACCTCAGTATCAGCTTCTCGAGGACGTCTCCGAGAGCACCATAGCCTCACTCCATGGCGCCGGCCCGGTGATTTACACCGATGGAAGCAAAATGGAGGGAGGCGTGGGAGCGGCTCTAACGTGGTGGGAGGGGGGAGTCGAGACCTTTCATGACACCTTTTGCCTGGATCCGGTCTGCTCAGTATTTCAGGCAGAACTCTTCGCTCTTCACAAGGCGGTGCGGAGGGTAAAGGAGAGCGACTCAGAGGTTTCCAACATCCTCAGCGACTCGAGATCTTCGCTAGAGCTGCTCTCTAACCCGAAAATCCTGCACCCCTTGGCGAAGACCATCAAAGAGGATCTGACTGAAATGCGAGCAACCGGAAAGCAAGTCGGCCTATACTGGATTCGGGCACACATCGGCACACAGGGGAACGAGCGGGCGGATGAACTAGCGAAGGAGGGTGCCAAGGCCGGGAAGACGGAACCCGACTACGCTGACGTCCCGCTGTCACACGTCAAGAGGAGGATAAGGGAGGAGTCTATAGCCAGATGGCAAGATCGATATAGCTCCTCCCCACGTGGTATGATAACAAAGACCTTCTTCCCGGACGTTAAAACTGCTTACAAGATAGTCCGGGAATCAAATCTTTCATACCACCAAATCCAAATCCTGACGGGTCATGGCGGGTTCGGGGAGTACTTGCACCGGTTCAAGCTGAGGGAGGAACCGGGATGCGAGTGCGACCCGAATGTCAGCGAGTCGGTGTGGCACCTCCTATTCGACTGCCCGAGATTCGGCCCCTCGCGGTACAATCTGGAGTGCATCATAGCTGACCGGCTGTCTCAAATCAACGTGGGGGAAGTAATGGCCGACAAAAGATCTCGGCCCCACCTCCTAAAGTTCATCCAGGAGGTGGCAGAAACGGCCTCAGGCCGAAACAGTAGGATCCCCCCCACCATCATCACGAACACACATCCACATTCATCAGCACCAATCATCCCACCACATTCATCAATCATCCCATTAACCAAGGAACTCAATTTACTGGACTGCGCCACAGAGGGGACACCCGGGACGCGCATAAGGGGGATCTACTCCTTCATGGACAGTAACCATGAGAGAGTGGGTCTCTGCTTCTGCAACTCGCGGGCTAGGACCAATGTTTACGTCTCACCGGGGCTTGGTCTCCTGATGAACGGCAGCACCCTCAAAATCACCATGCGTCGGAAGACCTACGACGCGCTGCCCCAGGTAGAAGTGCTCGGGATACGGTGTCGGATAGTGCGAAAGACCAACAAGGTCATAGCACTGTTCGAGGCCGGGAGCACGGAAACTGGGTTCAGCTTGGTGAACAGGGTGCTGACGGCGATGGGGAGGGGGACCCCGGGAGAGGCGTCCGCACCCAGGAGGATCAGCGTCGACGCCATGACTGTGGGCTATGAGAAAGGCGAGGTGGGCGACCACCTTGGGGTCTTGGCCGCCTCTAAAAACCACGAAATAGTGGTTTACGAGGACAGAGGCCAGGACCTCAGCCACCTACTGCCTCGTAGCCCGAAGGTCGTAGTCGGAGCTGATTCTCCGGGGGAATCTGCTGGAGTTCCCCCGAGCAGCGGCTCGGGGAAACTCCAGCAGAAAGTGGACGCGGAGCATGCATTGGTCCTGGCCGGGCGAGAGACGGCGCAACCCAAAGGGAAACGCCATCACCCCCTTATCAAAGCCGTCTTGCAGTGCGCGTCCCGGTTCTCCCCTCTGAAACACACACAAAAACACACACACTCACAACACACAGGGGGACCAGTGTGCGGGCAAGCCTCGGTGACAACCGAACCGTCCACTTCGGGTATCGTACAAACAACACCAGTACGAACCCTGGCCGACAAGGGACGCGTAACTGCTCCAGAATACAAACCGGTAAGGGAACATGCGGACCACATAGTCAACGCATTTGCCGAGTTCGTGGCCATGACGAGGGCCACTCTGAGGGTTAACGAGGATGCATGTAAATCCATCCTCCAAACCTACCGGAGAGGCAACTTGGAATGGCTACGGACGGAGCTCAGAGACGCGGAGGCCGCCCTGTACGACAACGATAACGGCCTTGTATTGCACGGGGAAATGTCGGGGTCGTACATGGCGGCATACTGCGAGGGCGTTGGCTTTGTGGAGCGGGATCCCTCGGCGGAGAACAGGGAGTTCTTCAGCACCCCATCTGCCGGATCGGTGGTCGTGGTTGCAAAGTTCACAAGAGTTCTGCTGGAGAACAGGATCCTGGAGAGGGCAGAAGCCATCTCCAGGACCCTGGACTCGAGCGGAGCAAAAGTGGACTGGTCGCGGCTACGGATTCGATGGGTGAACGGAGTCCCGGGGTGCGGAAAAACGACCTGGATCCTGGAGCAGTTCCGGCCAGACACGGACATGGTTGTCACAAACACCAGAGAGGCACTCGCCGACCTGAGGGAAAAACTCGTACCTCGCATCGGTGTATCCGAGGCGAGGAAGCGTGCCAGGACGATGGCATCACTGCTGGCGAACGGAGTTGACGAAAGGGCCTCCTTTAGCCGCCTCCTGGTGGATGAGGCCCTAATGAGTCACTTCGGGTCAATAGTGATGGCGATCGTTCTTGCGCGCGTCGAGGAGACCCTCCTAGTCGGCGATGAAAATCAATTGCCCTATATTGACAGGCACAATCTGTTCCCCCTACTACACAACACACCACGACACTCACTACACATAGCACCCACACAGCTGCTTTGCACACATCGCAACCCGCAAGACGTAGCGTATGCCCTCAGGGAAATCTATGAGGGAATATACTCGTCTTCCGGACTGGTGCGTTCCCTGTCGCGGAAGGGATACTCGGGGGTCGAGATTCCGAACAAGCCGAACACCCTATACCTAGCCCACACCCAGGCCGAAAAAGAGAAACTGATCGGCCGTGGCTATGGTACTTGTTCGGGATCTCGAACCCTGACCATCCACGAGGCACAGGGACTGACGTACCGGGACGTGGTTGTGGTGTGTTCAAAGCAGCAAACCACACACATCACACGGAGCGTTCCACACGCTGTAGTGGCCCTTACAAGACACACAACATCTTGTGTCTACTACGCCGATAACGTGGAGGGCGATACGATCGCCCGCCTAGTTATCGGCGTGGAAAGGGCCACAGACAGCAGGATCAGGGACTACAACCTCAGGGAGGCGATACGTAGCGAAGGTATCGCACTGAGCGAGTCCATGATCCAAAAATTAACCGGACGGGACCCAAACTAACGGACGGACAAAGACGATCTCTGGACGGGGGAGCCTTTCGCCAAGAAGGCGAGGGACTCCCCCATCCACATATCCCCCCTCGGACATGACAGACTACCAGGACAAGGAAAACAATCATGGACAAGACACTACTCGGATAACGACAACACCCCGGACTGGTCAAATCATAGCAAAGATTTGTAATAGCAATAAGTAGAATAGAACCATTGTATATCTGTAGCCATTTAAGTTATTGATTTGTTTAATTTTGTTTAATTTTGTTTAATTTTGTTTAATCCTGTGTAATTTTGTTCAATTTTGTTTAATTTGTTTAATTTTGTTTAATTTTGTTTAAATTTGTTTAATTTTAATTTAGATTTGGAACAATTGTATAGTATATAATGAACTCAGTGCGCATCCGCAGCCAAGAATGTTTTAAAGCACCTCAAACCGCCAGAACCCCGCTTGCGGCGCTGGCACAAGTCAGCTCCGACAACGCACTGGGTCTGGCGGATGACCACCAGCTCCGTGGACGGTCCAGGCAATAGGGGTAGTAAGACCGTTATTGCCATGGACCACCGACGGAGCACAAGAGTTGGGATGCAACTCAGTTATACTCCTAAGGTCACACAACAGGCTTGGCGGCGGATCGTACTGAATTATGTTGAATTATATAGAATTTATTATGTTTTATTATGTTTTAATTATATTTTTGCTTAACTAAAATGCACAAAATTATACTTCAACCTAGATAGTCAGAACTATACCACTAAGCACCTTTTTAAGAAAATGTAACAGACCAACAAACTGAAAAATATTGTTAACCGCCAGTACCCCGCTTGCGGCGCTAGCAACAGCTAGCGCTGACAATGCACCGGGTATGGCGGATGACCAGAAGCCCCGTAGACGGTCCAGGCAATAGTGGCCTCAAGACCATTATTGCCATGGACCGCCGACGGAGTGCCAAAACCACAAACTACCATTGCAAATAACTAATGTATAGAGCCAAAAATTGAAATCGTACCAATATTAGGAATGAAATGAACCATAAAACAGCTAAAAATATTGCACGTTAGTATTAAGTATTTATAAGCATAAGCACTAATAAACCAACACACCGTAGTAATTATTAAACGCTCTGGAGGCGCGAAAGCGTTAACTCCAGAGCATCCCCCCACCCAAACCACCCCCACCCCCCCCCCTACCCACCTTCCCTGGAGGCGCGGAAGCGTTAACTCCAGGGACTAACCCACCAACCATCCCTCCCCAGCCCCTATCCCCCCCCTCAAGTATCGACCCGCCCCATCCCAGCTACGCCTATTGCGGGATGGAATGGGACAGGTCGAAACATCCTCCTTTAAAATAGAAAATAGTGCACCCTAGATAATAAGGTAACCAAGACTATAATTTTATAAGCATGTTGCATGTAAATTTTATTTAAAAAAGAATAAGAGGCGCAAAAGAGCAAGCGCAAAAAATAAAAAGTGGAGCAATAACTATACAATCAATTTTAAAAAATAACAAACAGCCAAAGGCACGGACCTCGAGTCTGTGGTTATAAAAAAAAAAAAAAAAAAAAAAAAAAAAAAAAAAAAAAACCTAACCTAACCTAACCTAACCTAACCTAACCTAACCTAACCTAACCTAACCTAACCTAACCTAACCGTTTTTCAAGCCGAACTCTATGCAATACTAATGGCAACAACTTTGATCAAGGCGAGAAAAGAGATGGAAACAGTAATCCTCAGTGACTCCAGGTCTGCGCTCCAAGCAATAGAAAACAAAAACATGCTGCACCCACTAGTAATCCAAATCAAAAATAACATTAACCAAATAAAAAATTGCGGGAGAACTATAAAATTCATATGGATTCGTGCCCACATAGGTATAGAGGGCAACGAAAGGGCAGATATACTAGCGAAAGAGGCTGCACACAAAAAGACAGCACCCGCGTACGATTTGTGTCCGGTCGCCCACGTTAAAAGAGTACTACGAGAAAGCTCTCTGAATGCTTGGCAGGACAGGTATAATAAAGCCGACACAGCAGGGGTAACAAAGTTCTATTTTCCCGATGTGCGTACTGCATATAAAGCGATTCGGGAAATCGCACCGAGCCACTTGTTATGCCAAGCATTCACAGGCCACGGAGGATTTGCTCATTATCTACACAGGTTCAAATTAAAAGATAGCCCAAGCTGTATATGCAAATCTGATGTGGATGAGACAATTATCCACCTCATAACGGAATGCCCGAAGAACCAACTCGCCAGAATGAACCTGCAAACAAAAATAAAACACAAAATTAATACAGAAACATTAAAAACAATAGTATTAGACAAAAACAATAGAACACATTTATTCGTATACATAGTCGAAATTGTAAAGGCCGCAATTGAAAGAAATAAATCGTAAATATCTAATAGGTAATAAACAGTAAGATCTAATATAATTTATACATACATTTATATATATATACACATAATAAACATAACAAATACTATAAAGTAAATAATTGGAAAACATAAACAAAGTCTCTGATTACGTCAGAGGATTAACTGCATCCGGACTAAGATCCGGAAAAAAAAAAAAAAAAAAAAAAAACCTAACCTAACCTAACCTAACCTAACCTAACCTAACCTAACCTAACCTAACCTAACCTAACCTAACCTAACCTAACCTAACCTAACCTAACCTAACCTAACCTAACCTAACCTAACCTAACCTAACCCAGTTGCTCCGCATCCGTAGACCCGAGCGTCACGTTTTTATCGAGCTCCGCCTTGAAAAAATCAAAGTGTTGGTAAAACCAGTGCAATTAACCAAGTGTTTGGTATCAGTGGATTCGTCTCGACGAGACGAATCTAACGGTGTGTCACACTTAGGTGTGAAGTGTGAAAAAACAAGGGAAAAGTGCAAAAAAAAAAAACCATAAAAGTGAGGTTAATTCGGACTTTGGAGCAGTATATCTTGGAATCCATCGCGACGACCTATCATTTTTGGACTGTGGGAGGTCCACAATTAACGAGAGGAAGGTGCCTGCAGAGTCCCGGAATTTTCCGGCCAAGATCCAGGGACTTTCCTAAGAAAGTCCCTCAACCACCCGCCCACGAGGTCCTGGAACCAGCGCAGTCGCGCCACTCCAACCACCACAGACGAGGAGAGGACGTCGCAGCCGACAAGTAGGCGTTTCCAGCATCAGCCTAGACCCAATAGGAAGGGAGATATAAGGTCCTGAAAATTTTACATTTTAAATTTAGAAATAAGTGTATGTATAACAAAAACCAGAGCGGTAACCTATAAATTAAAAATCAAAATTAAATTTGCCATTTATTTACGAACATTTTAAAAAAAATTTTCGGAATTTTATCTTAAAGATTATTGTAGTTATTCAACTTTCAGGACCGGCGGGACGACCACCAAAATCATTTAAAGTTGAATAACAACCTGTTTTTATTTATTTTGAAACCTGGTTTTTGAGATACAATGGGAATCTGATCCGGGCTATCCCGTGGGATAAAAATTTTTTATTCGATTAATAAAACAGCGCAAACAAACACAGTTTTGTTGCTGAAAAAATTTTTTCCAAATTTTAAAACCCTTAAATTTATATTTAAATATAAATTAAAAAATCAAAATTATACATCACGGGAAAGGCGGGTTCACCCCCTATCTATTAGCATTTAGATATTAAGGGTAGGTCTCGGCTTTTCCGAGCGCCACCCCCCCAAAGACCGCACGGAATATAAATCCGACCGCACGGCTAAGTTTGTAATACATCGCGACGTGAAAATCCACTTTTTTATTTTTTACATTTCTAAAATAATTTTTGTATAACTAGATAGTAAGGTGCGTAAAACCATTTTTGACAAAAGAATTTATATTTTTGGACCACCCAGTCCAAAGATATAAGCAAATAAAGATAGAAAAATTTACGAAACGAAATTTTTGAATTTTTCGGTTTTAAAAAGTGGAAAACAAGTGGAAATAGTAAATATTAAATTGTAAATTTTTTAGGAGGGGTAAAAACCACCTAGGACTTTATATTAAGTAAGGTTTTAACGATAAGGGTTAATACCCCTAAGAAAAAACTGACATACAAACTTTTTTGCGGTCAATTTTAACGGACTTGCCAAGGAAATTGTAATTTTAAAAATATAAATATTTATTTAATTTATGTGTTTTGTATATGTCTGTATAGCTTAGGAAAGGCCCTATACACCTGTTTTTAAAAGAATTCAAAAATCGAAAACGGCCCCGAGCGCCGCTCACCCAAAAATTCACGCAAATTTGCTGAAAACCGCAAAAACAACTTTGTAGACCTTTAAGCATTTTATTTTAGTAGTGCCCCTTTGTTTACATTTTTTCGGAGCTAATAACTTTGACATTTTTCACCCTAAAATTATAATTTTAATACCATATTGTAGCCTGATTCTTCCCCTTTTAATTTTAAGTGTTAAAAAATTTTTACCACCCCTAGTTTTAGAGAAATTGAGTTTTAATCAACGACCGGAAAAATTTGCTTAAAACCCAAAAATCTCCGGAAGTTGAACTCTGAGGAAAATTAATCCGGGAGGTTTCTGACAGAGGATATCCCCCTATACAGGAATCCAAAGTCCAAAATCACCCGGACCAACCCTTTGAATTGGGGACTCAGGCCACGCCCACTTTCTTTCTTAGGGACTTAGGCGAAATACGTAGGTGAACAAAGAAAACAGACAAAAAAGGGCACTTACAGTAATCTCCCACATAAGGTCCTTTGGGGAAAAAGTATCATATAAAGGGATACTATCACATCGGGGAATAAAAACCAACCCCAACCCCTACAACCACCCCTCACAGTAGGGATACCTAACTCCGGAACTACTGAACCGATTTTGACCGGACTTTGACCCGTCGGTCACAAAACAAAAATACCCCAAAATCGGTAGAGCCCAAACCGACTCTATATAGAGACAGTAGAGACTAGGAAAATTAATTTTAAGTTTTCATTAATAAATTTCCTATAAGGAAATAGGGCCTTTTCTACAGCAAATTTGACTTCCTGTTTCTCTATTGAGAATAGGAATAGTAATTAAGGTATTTTGACAAATTCAGGTCTCTATTGAGCCTGAATCTAGGTTAGTTAGTTAGGATTTTAATATAGTTTAGGTCACTCTGCGCCTCTATTGAGGGCAGGCTTAGTTTAGGTTCCAATTATTTTATTTTGTGTGTTTTTAATTCTAATAATTGACTGTGTACTGGACACCCTGCACCTCTTTTTAAGGGCAGGTTTAGCTTTAGGTAATAATTACTTTATTATTGTTGTGTGTGTAATTTATACAAATTGACTGTGATACAGACACCCTGTACCTATTTTTAGGGCGGGCTTAGCGTAGGAACTAAACTTGTTTGAACATATTAATAATTGAATTACGTCTATTGACACATTTATTATTCTAATTTTAACTTTAATTTATTTTATTTCGAATTTAATTTAATTTTTTATTTTATTTTATTTTATAAATTATTTTACAATTAGACGTAGGCAAACCCACTCAGATAATAAACAATAACAAACAAATAAGCAAAATGTATACTAGTAGCCAACCTATTTTTGCAAGGTTAAGATCCAACAATTTTGAAAGTAGACGTGCAGACTCCTCTCCCCAGGGGGAAATAGATAGTGATAAATCTCAAGCTCAGCCCACGATGAAATCGCCACAGAAATATAAGAACGTAAGGGAGTACGAAAGAAGAGCGAATGAAGCGCAAAGTAAAATAAAAGAACAAATGGAACCAAAAGGAACAAACAAGTCAGTAACAAGAGAAGGAAAGGCAAGGATTACGGAAGAGACGATTGAAATGGTAAAGATGATTAAAGAGCTAGTAAGTAGAGTAAGCGAGTCAGAAAGTAACAAAGAAAGAAGAAGAATGCAAGAGGAGGAAAGAAAAGAGAGTAAGAATGGCAAAGATGAGAAAGAAAGTGAGAGTGAGAATGAAAGAAGGAATAGTATGATAAAGATGTATGAAGGTATAATAGGAAATAAGGAAGAAATAAGAGTGAATGGTAATGTCCTAGTAGATATTATGGGAATACTGCTGGAGATTAAACAAGAGGTAAAAGAGACGAGAGAGGAACAAAAGAAGTTTAACAAAATTTTAATAGAAGAAAAGGAAGAAATGAAAGTTAGTAAAAACAGGATAGAGAAAATGGAGAAAACGATGAGCATGCAAGTCGAAGAAAGCAAGTACATGAAAGAAGAACAAGAAAAGCTAAAAGAGATAATAATAGAAAATAATAGAGGGATAGAGGAAGGAATGGGAAGATTGGAAGTGATAAAAGAGATGCAAGAAAGAGTGGGAAAGCGAATGGAAGAAGAGCAAAAGAAACTGACTGAGCTGGGAACTAAGATAGAGGAAGAAAGAAAGGAAGAAACGTATGCGGAAAAAGTGAGAAGCGTTCCACCCCAAAACAAAACACTACATTCAATCATAGTGGCGTCGACCGACGAAACGCTCACGAGCGACCAGGTATTCGACGCGGTGAGGAAGTCGGTCGACGAAAAAGGGGAGTGGAACGAAGTGCGAAGAGTGAGAAAGGCGAAAGGGCAAAAGGTAATTATAGGGTGTGCAAGGGAAAGTGAGGCAGAGAAATTGAAAGAGAAGATCGAAAGGAACAAAATACTAAAAGTGGAAAGGGCAAAGAACAAAAACCCATTAGTAATAGTGAGGAACGTAAGAGGAGAGAGAAAGAAAGAGGAAGTGATAGAAGGGATAAAAAGAAAAATTGGAAGAATAAACAGGGAGGAAAGGTTTAAGGAAGAGGACATGGAAGTTATATATGAAAAGGCAACTAGGAATCCGCATGTGGCGCACGTGGTGGTCAGAGTGGCTCCCACAATTTGGCGGCAGCTGACAGATGCGGGGTCTCTTCAACTACAGTGGGGAATCTCCGCTGTGGAAGATCAGACCCCGTTAATCCAGTGCTCCCGCTGTCTGGGCTACGGCCACATCAGACGGGTCTGCACGGAGGCGCTGGACAGCTGCAGCCACTGTGGGGGGGACCACTTATACGCCGCATGCCCAAACAAAAATTCCGCTCCAAGTTGCCTAAATTGCAAAAGGGCTGAGTTAAAAGAGAATGAACACAACACCTTTAGCAATGACTGCCCACAGAGAATACTCTGGGATAAAATTGCAAGAGCGAAGGTGGCATATTGCTAAGGGTGCTGTGGGCAACAACAGAACGGGGAGAGGAAAAAAGGAGCAGAAAGAAATATATAGGGTACAAAAAGGAATTTGGATAAAGACAACAAAATATATTGAAAAGAGATGGCATTGGTTCCACTTTCTTGAGGAAAGAAGGGAATCAATATTAGGGATAAGACTGCTGGAGCCCCTTCGTGGAACAAAGCAGGGAGTGCGAGTAGAGGCCAAAGGTAACCACGGGGCCAAAACAAATGGAGGCAAAAAATTATTTTTTGAAACTCCACTTGCGGAGGCATACCGGGCTCTAGAGGCTACCACCCAAACTCGGAAGGTAAAAAGTGACCACGGAGGGACTCCAGCAGTAAAAATAGAAAATACTGCAGTAACAATTAGAGATAGAGATATTAATAGCAATAAGCGAAAGACAAATTGAGTAGAATACAATGCGCGTAACATAAATAAGAAAAGTAAAAATAGAAATAAGTAAATATTGTAAATAAAATAAAGCAAATGTAAATAGGATAAGTAGTATACAAACGACAGTCTAAATAAAGACAAAGAAATGTAGCAAAGAAAATAATGTAATATAAAAAAGTGAATGTAAATAGATTAAGGAGAAAACTGTAATCAAACAAGAAAAGGAAATAATAACTTAAGAAAATAATTGTAAAAGTTAAAATGAATCTAATAAGAATAGTATCTAATGTAAGAGAAAACTAAATTATAGAATAGAAAACAGCAGTGACTTATAAGAATCTAGATAAATTATTAAAATTGTAAGAAAATAACAATGTAATAGAAAATAGGAAATGTAGAAACGTTAAGTAAAAATAATAAAAACGAGAAAAGAAAAACTCGAATATAAAAATACGAAGTAGAGAAAAGAAAAACTCTAGAAAAGAAAGAAAACCAAAAAAGCATAAGAAAGTCCTGCCACTGAGTGGGGAAGCCGTATAAAAAAAAAAAAAAAAAAAAAAAAAAAAAAAAAAGAACCTAACCTAACCTAACCTAACCTAACCTAACCTAACCTTGCACGGTCTTTTTCGTACGCTAAGATTACCCCGATTTTCCTAAAAATTTGTAGGCAGATACTAGATTTTTTGTTTGACCTTAATCCGTTATAAAAATAGAGTTAAATTCAGTAGTTTTCATAATATTCAATTTTTTCACTTTTTGTAGCAATTCATAGTAAATTTCGTGAAATTAATGTAAACAAAGATTGCGTTGATGTCTTTTGTATAGGACAAAAAATTTTCAAATTTTAATTATTTCATAAAAAATTCATTTTCAGTTTAAGTTTAGTTTTTTATAGCACATAAGTTTCCTTACATCCGGGCACCCATTCGGTACCTGAGTGAGCGATAAACACCCAGGCACAAAAATTATAAGGGTGATTTTGTAAAAATAATTTTAAAATTCATAACTCTTCTAGTTTTTATTCGATTTTCGTAATTCCTTTTTAGAACTATTTGGTTAACGTAGTACTATCTTATCAATTTTAAAAATTTATTAAATTCTAGCTGTAAGTAATTTTAAATTGCCAAATTAAAAAATTATACTGTAATTTTAATAAATTAAGTGTAAAAACTAAAATACTTAGATCAATCAATTATTTCAAATACTGAAAAATATTAGGATCTTTAAGTCTTTAGCTAACATTTAATTCATAAATTTAACGATTAAGATAAAAATTCTACAAGGCTTTAAATTTTAAATTTTTCTAAACCTAACCTAACCGTAACCTAACCTTAACCTAACCTTAACCTAACCTTGATTTAACTAATTTATGATGACGTGTCGAACGCCGACACAAAAAACACCGATACTGGGGTCTCAAATGGAAGATTCGGACAGGTTCAAAACCCAGGTAAAACCAAAGGCTCGAAAAAACCTAACGGAGGTAATAATGCAATCGCAGCAACCTCCCTCAGAGGATCAGCCTTTTATGAAAAGAGCGTGGAACCTGTACGATGCCGCTAAAGAAAAGATGAAAGTCTCAGGAAATCTGAGGAAAGATATAAAGCAGCAGATGGAAGAGAGTTTAGAAGGAATGTATAAAATAATACAAGAGATGGAAACTAAACTGAAGAATACTACATCGCCAAACGACTGTTCGAATAAGGAGGGAAATAATGACCAAAAGAAGGAACAGATAGAAAATAATGTGATATTGAAAGAAGTAAGGGAAATAAAGAAAATCCTGTTGGAAGACCGCAAGTCGTATGCCGAAATAGCGGCTGCCGCAAAGGTGCCGAAATATCAAGCACCCAAGATACAGCCGACGCAACGAATGGAAACTCCAACGCATAGTCTTATCATTTCCTCTGATGATACAAAGGACACAAGCGATGCAGTGATTACAAAAATACGAGAAGCTGTCGATGCGAAAAGCAGCGGACTTCACGTAGATCGCATCCGAAAAGTTAAAAATCAAAAAGTTGTGATTACTTGTGCTAACAAAGCGGACGCAGAAAAGATAACCAAGAAAATTAGTGGCCAAAAGAACCTTAAGGTTGAAGCCGCTAAAAACAAGGATCCCTTGGTCATCATCAAAGACGTACTAACTTACAACACAGATGATGATATAATAAGTGCAATAAAAAAGCAAAATGCGCACATAACGCAAGACGTGACAGAGGAAGATTTCCGAGTGGCAGTTAAATATCGCCGTAGGGCCCGAAACCCGCTCGAAAACCATGTTATCCTCCAAGTGTCTCCAAAAATATGGAAAAATATGACAACTTCTGGAAAAGTCTACATCGACATACAAAAACGCATTGTGCAAGACCAATCACCAGTTATACAATGCACAAAATGTTTAGGCTTTGGACACGGTCGCAAACTGTGCAAAGAACAACAAGATTTATGCTCCCATTGTGGTGAAACGCATATGAAAACTGACTGCCCGCTTTACAAAAATGAAAATGAACCGATGTGCAAAAACTGCAAGGACGCAAAAATAGAAAACCACAACCACAATGCGTTCGACAGCCGATGCCCAATCCGCCAAAAATGGGACGGAATAGCACGTCTGTCCATAAGTTATTGCTAAAGTTGTCACGGGGAGCAACCACGCAGCAAATACCAGAGATCAGAGCACCAAACATCTAATAATACAAGCAAACCTGCAAAGACAGAAAATTGCAACGGAAGATCTGATCAACGAAGCTGTACAAAGAAAGGCCAGTATAGCTTTAGTTCAAGAACCGTATATCGGCTCAATTGGTGAGGTGAAGAGATACACTGGTACAAGAGTAATACAAAAAACTAACAATAGATCTAAAAATGTCAAATCAGCCATAATAATATTCAACAACTCTCTTAATATAACAATTAATCCAACACTACAAACAGAAAACATAACTACAGTAATCATAACCGAAAATAAAAATAAGAACAAAGTTGCTCTTGTGTCAGTGTATTTCGAACCAGATCAAGATCTAAACCCTTACCTTAGTGAACTTACCAAAATCTTGAAGGAACTGAAGGGATGTAGGGTGCTCATCGGAGGTGATGCAAATGCGTGGAGTACTTGGTGGGGCAGCTCGTCGGAGGACCATCGGGGTGCAGACCTGGCAGCATATCTGGAGGAGAAAGAAATGCATATATTGAATGAGGGCTATGAACCTACTTTTGAAGTCGTAAGAGGAGGTAGGCTTTACTCTAGTAGAGTGGACGTGACAGCATGCACCGAATCACTTATACCAAAAATAAAGAACTGGCAAGTTGATAAAAGTATAACCAATTCCGATCATAATGCTATCACATTCACCCTAGCATTAGGGAAAACAGAAGTTACACCTAATGCAAAAAGTACTAGAATATACAACACTAAAAGAATAGATTGGAAGGCGTTTGGAATGGATATTAAAGATAAGTTTAAAGATGATAAAATTAACAAATGTAGTGTAAATAATATAAAAAATAAAGAAGATCTAGAAGACTATGTACAGAAATATACAAATTGTATTACATATATATGTGAAAAATCCATTCCAAAAACCAAACCCAAAAAGTGTACAGAACTGCCGTGGTGGAACCAAGAGCTGCAAACCTTGAAAAAGAACATGACAACAAAGAAGCGACGGATTCGATGCGCTGCAGAGAGCAGAAAAGAGTTTGTTATAAAAGATTACTTAGAATCAAAAGAAAAATATGAAGCAGAGGTAGTGAAAGCACAAACCACAAGCTGGAAGACTTTCTGTGGCCAGCAGGAAAAAGAAACTATGTGGGAAAGTGTCTACAGAATAATAAAAAGCACATCGAAACGTCAAGAAGATGTATTATTAATAAAAGATGGAAGAACACTAAACTCCGAAAAATCAGCTGAATGGATGGCGGAAACATTTTTCCCAGAGGACAGCTTGGAAATCGATTCTGAGACGCACAAAGAGATAAGGAAGCTTTCAGAAAACCTGAATAAAGCAACCGCTGGTGAAAAAGCAGATCCACCATTCACACTAGATGAGCTTACATACACTCTAACCACATTTAAACCTACTAAAGCACCAGGTATGGATGGTCTAACCGCAGATATTTGCGCGGCTGCTATAAATGCTGAACCCGAGTTATACTTGGCATTGGTAAACAAATGTCTGGACTTAGCCTTCTTCCCTTCGCAATGGAAAAAAGCAATAATAATCACATTGAGAAAACCCGGAAAACCTGACTACACCAACCCAAAATCGTTCAGACCCATTGGACTTTTGCCAGTACTCGGCAAAATATACGAGAAGCTGATAATAAATAGAATCAGATACCACATCCTTCCTGCTATGAACACTAAACAATACGGCTTTGTACCTCAATGTAGCACAGAAGACGCCCTCTATGACCTAATGGACACGGTAAAAGCTAAACTAGCTCAAAAACAGATAATTGCCATAATATCGCTAGACATAGAGGGCGCCTTCGACGCAGCATGGTGGCCAGCAATTAAGTGTAGACTGGTCGAAATGAACTGCCCGACAAACCTGAGAAGAGTAGTTGATAGTTATTTCCAAAATAGGCAAATTACGCTCAGATATGCAAACTGCGAACATAAGCAAAGAACCACAAAGGGATGCGTTCAGGGTTCAATAGGAGGACCCACGTTTTGGAACCTTCTCTTGAACCCTTTACTAGAAAAACTACATAACAATGGAACTCACTGTCAAGCATTTGCAGATGATATAATACTGCTCTTCTCAGGCAACACAGCTCAAGAAATTGAAAGTCAGGCTAACACTGTACTCGCTCAGATAAATGACTGGGGGTCTCTTAACAAATTAAAATTTGCACCTTCAAAAACAAATGCATTAATAATGACAAATAAACTAAAATATGAAACCCCGGTCATCTATATGGGAAGTACAATTATAAAAACCGTCAAAGAACTGAAAATATTGGGAGTCACTTTTGACGAGAAACTAACATTCAACACTCATGTGGCTAACACCTGTAAAAAAGCCATTAATATATACAAATACCTGGCAAAAACCGCGAAAGCCACATGGGGATTGAATCCTGAGGTTGTTCGTATAATTTACACAGCTGTTATTGAGCCCACAGTGTTGTATGCAGCAAGCGTCTGGGCACATGCAGCGGACAAAATAATGACGCAAAAACAGCTAAATACTCTACAAAGAGGCTTCTGTCAAAAAATATGCAAGTCATATAGAACCGCGTCACTCAATTCAGTCCTCATAATTTCCGGTCTTCTACCACTAGATTTGAGAATTAAAGAAACTGCTGCTCTGTATATAGCGAAACGACATAGGCAGGCCGAGCAATATGGATGTGACATCGAAGGCAAAGTACCGTACAAAGACCTGCCTCATCCATCAGAGAGCGCAAGCTGTGAATTCTCCTCCATCGAAGGCACCGATCTTGAAACTCTTACTAAAACGAACGCTATCAAAATTTATACAGACGGTAGCAAAATTGAGGAGAAGGTCGGAGCAGCGCTCTCTGTATGGAAAGAGGGACGGGAAATACAAAGCAGAAAATTCAAACTCGCGGATTACTGCACAGTCTACCAGGCCGAAATGTACGCAATATACAGAGCAACAGAAATCATTAAAAACAACAAGAAAGATTGTAATTTTGCGATTCTCAGTGACTCAAAGTCCGCCTTGGAGACACTGAGAGCCGCAAAAAGTACACATCCCCTAGCAAACCTAATAAAACACAATATTAAAGATATTAAAGAGAAGGACAAGAATCTACAACTATATTGGCTGCGAGCACATGTCGGAACCGAGGGCAACGAGCGAGCTGACGAGTTGGCAAAAGATGCAGCCCTCCATAAGAAAACAGCTCCCGACTATGACATGTGCCCGATATCACATATCAAGAAGATATTGCGCAAAGAAAGTGTGGACATCTGGCAAGAAAGATACTCAAAAGCGGAGACTGCTTCAACAACCAAAGCTTTCTTTCCAGATGCGCATACCGCCTATAAAACTATTAGGGAAATACAACCCAGCCACATACTATGCCAAGCGCTTACAGGACATGGGGCCTTTGCGCAATATCTTCACAGATTTAAATTAAAAGACTCACCCGATTGCGCTTGTCAGCCAGGTACTGAAGAAACGATCCTGCACCTTATAACCGAGTGCCCTAAGCATCAGCTGAGTAGACTCAACCTGCAATCTGAAATAAAACAGAGTTTTAAAATAAATAAAATACCAGAATTGATAGAAAACAAAACTTCAAGATATAAAGTTTTAGAATACATAGCCAACATAGTGCAGCAGGCAATTGAGAGAAACAAGAGCTAATATACGATATAAAATAGGAGTACAACAAAATAGAATACACTATAAAACAAACATATATATATACATTTGCAATATAAACATTTATATTATTATATATATATACAATATATATAAAACATAGAAAAATATTATAAAAACTGATAAACAAAACACAAAGATATAAAATGTCTCTGATCATGTCAGAGGATAAACTGTCGAAACCTGTATTAAACAGGTTTCTTTAATAAAAAAAAAAAAAAAAAAAACCTAACCTTGCTAAACCTAACCTCATATTTCTTCATTCTTGCGACGAATTTGATTCTTTTATGCAGTCATATACTATAATAGGCTAGTTTGGCACTCGCACGTGCCCGATTTGGTCCTTGATTAGAAAATAGTAATTACGAGCGTCATGCCTATCTGCCGCTCGCCTACGCGTCGTCCTTCGACTGGCGGCGTGGAGATGGAGGTGGCACAACGTCGAGAAGCTGTAGCTTCACGCCCTGCAGTCACCGGGTTAAATCCGGTTGTCATTTTAACTCCGGTAGTCGCCACCCCTCCCCTACGCATGTCTGAGGAGTCGGACGTCACTGGACCCTATGTTGCATCGGGCAGCCTGGGATCTCAGGGGACTGATTCCCTTGGAGCCTCTCAGCAGCTCAATCCAGTTGCCAAGGTGAAGAAAGTCACTCGTAGCGCTAGAGCTAAAGCGGCCGCCGATGCGGTAAACCAACTACCCAAACTGACAGAACAAGATCTAGAAGGCGTTACCAACCCCCAGCACTATGAGGAGCTGCACAGCCTCCTCGAGAGCATCCCTGAGATTTTGGCGTCGGAGAAAAGCGTTACGCGTGCCATGAAGGACAGGGTTGTGGTGAATGTGGTTAAGGCAGCTACGGTGCTCCGAAATATCGTAATCGCCAACAAAGGGGGTGCACCTGCAGTCGGGTGCAGTTGTGAGGCCGTTGGTCCTGGAGAAGGAGGCGGTCCACCGGCCACGCATGGCGCAGACCTCTCCGTGAGCATACCCGCACTGGTGGAGAAAGCGGTTGCCCGGGCAGTCCGCTCCGAGATGGGGCGATTCAGCGCTGCTTCCCCGGCCTTCAGTGGAGGCTCCTCCTCCTACGCTAAGGTCCTAACTAAACAACCTAGGCTATCAAACGGCACCTCACACCTCTCTCAGTCTCGTGGTCCTGACGCGGCAGCTGCTTCCGCTTCACGCCCCAAGGGACATGCCCTTGTCATCTCGTTCCCGGGGATCGAGGACCCCACCAGGGAGGTTGCAGTTTCGGCCGTGAAAGACGCGCTCAGGAAGACGACGAAGAAGATCACCTCGACTAACCTAAGGAAGCTGTCCAAGGGTAAGTTCAGGGTAGAGTTTGAACAGGCGGAGCATAGGGAGGAAATTAACCTCCTGATCAATGCCAGTGGACACTCTAGGTCAGAACCCGAAAGGAAGCGTCGGCCTCTCATTATACTTAAGGGAATCACTAAGGACGTACCAGAGAATGAAGTCATTGACGAAATCTGGGACCACAACCCGGAGTTAGCTGACTCTGGCGATCGAAAGGATGGGCTGAAGGTTCGGTTTCTGCGTCGCAATAGGAACCCCCATCTTTTCAATGCCGTTATTGAGGCCTCTCCCGGGCTGTGGAAGACCCTCATATCAATGAACCGTGTGCGCCTCGGCTTTCAGAGGGTGCACTGTGAAAATTTTGTTCCCTTCATGCAGTGCAGAAAGTGCGCCCAGTTCGGTCACACCTCAGCCAGATGCCCCGGCCAGGAAATCTGCGCCCACTGTGGCAAAGACGATCACACTATACACACAAAGAACAGCTGCCCACTCGCTCAAGCACCCCCAACTTGCGTTAATTGCCGTAGCCACAACCTGAGATTTAAATTGGATCACTCCACCAAACACTCCTCTTTCAACCAGGAATGCCCCAGATACCAAGCCATGCTCTCACGTGTTCTGGAAAAAATAGACTATGACTGAGTTTGTAAGGAACCCCAACTTTAGGCTAGGCATAATCCAAGCTAACTTGGACCGCTCTATCGCGAGCTCGGAAGAGCTCTTCAACGTCTTCCACGACCCCATCAGGCACATTGCTCTAATTAGTGAGCCCTACACCGGTAGTGGCACCTTCGTAAAGAACTCTCCTGGCATAAGTATCTTCCAGGATCTAAAGACCAACAGGCGGGTTAAGGCTGCCATTCTCATCAAGGACTCCATCAGAGACAAACTACAGGCCATCTTCATTGAGCAATTCTCTACGCCCAACCTGGTAATAGTGCAAGTTACGGTCAACAATCAGCCACAATATTTGATCTCGGTGTACATCGAGCCTCAACAGGACCCGCATGACACATTGGCGCAGCTGGCGAGGTTTCTGCATGAGTCGGATAACCCTCGGTGCCTCATTGGGGGGGACTTTAATGGGTGGCATCCCCTGTGGGACTTAACAGGTAGAAGAAACAGGAGAGGCGAGGATCTATGCAACCTCATCAACGAACATGACCTCATCTGTCATAACACGGGGGACGTCCACACATTTGAAACCATCACTCACGGCAGACTTCGCCATTCCATCATCGACCTCACTTTCTCTTCCGGCAGTGTAACCGATATGCTCAGGGACTGGCAGGTGAAGCCTGATGCACTAGCGTCCTGCAGTCACAGGCTCATTGAGTACTATTTGTTGGTCAACCGTGAGTCGCTTGAGAGCACCCAGGAATCTTCTACCTACCGGTATAAGATTCCTGAAAATGTGAATTGGAGTGCCTTCAAAAATGCCCTGACCAACTACATCATGGATTCTAACCTAGAGCGCGAGAGGATCGACCAACTGGATCAGTGGGGGATTGACGACTTTGTTGTTGAACTAACCTCAGTCATACAACGAGCCGCGGAAGCGGCATTTCCGATCATCAGACGAGGAAGGAAGATCCCTCTCAAAAAGCCCTGGTGGACTGAGGAACTGTCCCGTCTCAAGAAGGAAGTCGGCCGCTCTCATCAAAATCTCCACAGAGCTAGGCAGGAAGGGGTTGCAGAATCCGAGTGCGAACGACTGGCTAACCAGCATGCGGACCTTAAGGCGGGCTACACCGAGGCCATCAGGAGAGAGGCCACATCCCAGTTCAGGAGATTCTGTGAATCGCAGACTAGTGAGAATGTTTGGAGCCTGACGAACAAACTTCTTAGGTCGGGCGCCCCCAGGAGGCCCCCCGCCTCCATGTGGGTCGACGGATCAGTCGTGGCGGACAATCGACAAACGGCGTCACGTCTTCTGGACCACTTCTTTCCGGAGGACCAGTGTGAGGAGGACACTCCAGCTCAGGCAGGCATAAGAGATAGGCGACATCGCGTCCCTGACACCCACTCTGACCCACCCTTCGTTGAGGGAGAGCTTCTGGAGGCAATTGAGGGCATATCGCACAAGAAGGCTCCAGGTCCCGACGGACTGACCTCGGACATTTGCAGATGTGCCATCATCAACTTCCCGGGGCTCTTCCTCAGCCTTATGAACAGATGCCTCACGTTGGGATACTTCCCACGGGACTGGAAGCGTGCCGTGGTCAAGACGATACCGAAACCCGGTGCTGAGGGCGAGACCTCATTGAAAGACCATAGACCCATTGGACTTATATCGGTGCTGGGCAAGGTCCTGGAAAAACTATTTGTAGGCAGGATCATACACCACCAGGCAGTGGCAGGCCACCTTAACCCCAAACAGTTTGGGTTCCGGCGCAATAATTCTACAGGCCACGCTCTTCACGCAGCCATTGAGAAGATCAGGGAAGCGCGCCGCTGCAAGCGGCTCTGCGTTGCAATTTCGTTGGATATCCAGGCGGCTTTCAACAGAGCTTGGTGGCCAGCTATTCTTCACAGACTCAGGGAGGTAGGCTGCCCGGCCAATATATTTCGACTTGTTGACAGCTACCTGGACGATCGCGAGGTGCTACTGGAGTTTGCCGGGGTGAGTGAGACTAGACGCACCCAGAGAGGCTGTGTGCAGGGTTCGGCCTGCGGGCCAGCTCTCTGGAATCTTATCATTGACCAGCTCCTCGACATGCCCTTGCCCGCGGGATGCTATCTGCAGGCTTATGCGGACGACGTCTTGCTCATTGTCTCCGCCAAAGATAGATCGTCACTGCAGGAGGCATCCTGCGCCGCTCTGGACACTGTATCGGATTGGGGGCAGAGCGTCAAACTAAACTTCGGCCCACTAAAGACCAAAGCACTGGCCTTCTCAAGGAGGGCAGCAGATATCAGGCTTCACATGAAGGGTGTGCATATCCCATTTTCGACAGAACTTAAGTATCTAGGGGTCATTGTCGACCATCGCCTCATCTTCAAAAAGCATCTGAAGTTTGTGACTGACAAGGCTCTCAGACTATTTAATCGCCTCTCCCTGTTCACTAGACCATCTTGGGGGGCGCACCCAGAAAACATTGAAGCCATATACAAATATGTAATTGTACCGACCATCACATACGCGTCATGTGTTTGGGGCCATATCGCGGACCAAAAAGAGGTCCAGAAGACTTTAGGCTCTCTGCAGCGAGGGTTCGCCCTCCGGGCCATACGTGGTTACCGCACCATCTCGACTGTCGCCTCCTTGGCACTAGCGCAATTCCTCCCACTGGACTTAGAGGTGAAGCGCGCCCGCGAGGTGGAGCTGGTGAGGATCACGGGGACCACTACATACCTGCCTGATAACCTTAAGTGGGAAGCGCCGGTGGCGGTGGCGAAACTTCTGCACCCGGCTAACAGAATCTCCCCAAATTACTTAATCACCCCTACGCAGAATGACATAGACAGGCAGGGAGAACACAGTTCAAATATTTACTGATGGTAGCCGACTGGAGGATGGATCCGTGGGAGCAGCACTAGTGTGCGTGGACCCGGACCGCCACCCGACCACTACCATCAGAAAATACAAACTGCATAACACTTGCACTGTATTCCAGGCGGAATTGCTGGCTATAGCAAGGGCATGCGAGCTGGCGCGGGAGAGAGAATATGCAGACGCACTCATCATCTCAGACTCTAAGTCCTCTTTGGAGGCGATTCGACGCCGCAGTAGTTGTCACCCCACCATCGCCGCAATCCATAGAACCATATATAGCACCGGCTCACCGGAATCAATCAGATTCTGCTGGGTCAGGGGTCACACTGGGGTGTACGGTAACGAGGCGGCGGATCGCGCTGCTGGTGAGGCCGCCTCCTCTCACACGACTTTCACATATAGGGCTTTTCCCACCTCATACCCGAAAGCGCGCTCCAAAGAACTCGTAATGACGGAATGGCAGGAACGATACCACAGCGCTACCCAGGGGTCACAAACCCGGAGTATCTTCCCGGAGTTAAAGCAAATTGCGGACTATCGCGCTATTGTAGCCACTTCGTTTCACCTCACCCAGTTCTTGAGTGGCCATGGGGCGCACCGTTCTTACCTTGCTCGTTTTCAAATCATCTCCTCCGATTCGTGTCCCTGTGACCCGTCAACACCCCAAACCCCTACTCATCTGCTGGAGTCATGCCCACGGTTTGCCCGTCAGCGATTTTCGCATGCCGAATTAGCTCGTAGTTTAGACAGACCCCCCTTCTCATTTGCAGCTAACTTAGATAAACCCGTCCTCATCAAATCCCTCACTAAATTAATTACCCATATCTATACAAATATTAAAGCTTACAATTCTGACAAGTAGATAAATATAAACACGGATACATATAATGACAACTAGATAAAAATATACATGGATACATATAATGACAACTTTATAAATATATACACGAATACAGATAAATACGTAGATTAAAACATGTACTTTGGAGAATTAACAGGAGCATGGACACTGCACCCCCCCTACCCTGCAAGCTAGTTACAATCCCAGTAATGGAAGGGGCAAGGGCAATGGTCGCCAGACGTCGGAGGACAGCGGCCGGTACTAGGGACTGGGATGGGCCCAACTGCGACGGGAACAGTAGTGACGAAAAACCGCGTGGCCATCCGGATTTGGGAGCGAATTGAGCGACTCCACCGGGCGAGCCTACCTACCTGTCACCGCTGACCAGGCCCATTCTCTGCACCTCGCTTCACCGGCACCAAATCCCTCCACCTTTATGGCAGACCCTCATCCTGCCCCGCCCCCTCCCACCAGGGTGTTACTCGCAGAACCAGGGCTCGGGGGGACAGTGCTCCATACATTTGTGCAGCAGCCGCTCAAAGAGGAGAAGAAGGAGGAAGAGCAGCGCTGCAGCCATCCCTCAGCCCCAGCCCCCGGGTACGTATGGAATAGCGTCACCACGGGACTGGGTCTGACAAACAACTGAAAAACAAAAAAATAAAACATAAACCAAATATATCAAACCATATCAACCAAATAAAGAGAACAAACGAATATAAACAAAAAAAAAAAAAAAACCTAACCTAACCTAACCTTTTTTTTTTTTTTTTTTTTAGCCAGGGGAAATGCCTTCGCATACCACCCTATCACGGGGAGACAGGGGGGTTATGTGGGACTTGAACCCACTAAAACCACCTGGGTGTCCCTCCTCCGCTGTGCGACGTTCTCCGGGATCATTACAATACTTCTACCGGAGAGCCGCCGCCGGATGTCCTAGCGGACCCGCCTCTCTTAGGAGAATCCAACCTCCTCCACTAGTGGGGCGCGCCGGAACACGGACGCGCTTGTCCACCACAGGGGCTCCTAGTGGACGACAGAACTTCCCCGTTACTGCCGCCCAGCCCCAACAGTGTCATTGGCTTCGGGTAATCCGCCCTCAGCCCGACTCGCTACCTCCTGGCTATCACACGGTACAGCCGTATCCATTGCCTCGCCCGTAGCTTGTGTGCTTTGGGTGGGCAGACTGCTCTTTGCCCTACCGCCTCCCTTCTTTTTGGGCTTTCTTGCTTCGGGGGCTTGGCATCCTTTGCCCCCCATCACATGATCCGCTTTTTTGCCGTCCGCCGCACATGTAACACAATGCTGCGGGTTCGTGCACTGACCTGCTTTGTGACCAGAGTTACCACATCGGTAGCAGAGGTCACTCCTATCCTGCTCATTATCACACTGCACTCGAATATGCCCGATCTCGAGGCAACGGAAGCACCGCATAGGTCTAGACGGCAGAAGTTTGACCACTGTCGACACCCACCCTACCTTTAATTTACCCCGTTCCATGATTTTCTGGGCCGCAGAAATCGGGCACTGTTACTGTGCCCGGCCCATTACTTTTTCTCCATATTTCCCCGCACTTTACCTCCCCCGCCTGGCAGTTACCCGCTATGGCAACAGCTGCTTGCACTTCAAGTGTCGACGCCGTGTCGTCCAGGCCAGTAACACGCAGTTCTGCGACTTTGACTGGCCTGGAAATTTCAACCCATGAAGGATCCAGCAACTCCTTCAGTTTTTCTGCCATTTTGTTGGCATTTCCGCCGCTTTCAACCCCTGGGAGTTCTAGTAACCGGGCACCAGTGGCCGCCACTTTGACCGGCAGGCCGTTTGGACAGCCAAACTCTTCGGGCTTAATTTTCCCCTTGGCGGCCGAAAGCACCTGGGCATAGGTGACGCCCTGTTCGGCAGCATCGGGCCGCAACTTTATCATGACCGCAGCCGAGCGTGGTGGCCGTAGCTTGGGTCGCTTCCTCTGTTTAGCCTCCGAGGACTTCGCAGCCGCGGTTATGTCCGGAGCGGTCGACGGGGCTATCGTTTTTTTCTTTTTAGAACCCCGCTTTTTGACCGTTACCCACTCACCTGTATTAACAGGGGTAGGTGGTGCAGGGTTCATCACATCCATGTTGGGAGTGCCAGAAGTGGTGGCACTTTTCTTTCCTTTCTTCCTCTTCTTTTGCCCCTCAGAAGTTACAGGGGCAGGGCCTGGCACAGCATATGTTGGTGCTGTGTGTGTCTCTCTCGTTAAAGGCAACGTCGGTGTCTTCGCTTGCACTTCCGGAACGGCTTCTCGCGACACAGCACGATCAGATGTGTTTGGCACCGGACGCCGACGTAGCTCAGGCAACAAGCTTTCCTCCAATCTTTTAAATCTGTCACTCATGATGGAGAGTATGCGCTCCGACTCTTTAGAGGACAATCCCTCAGTACAGCTTCGACAAGGGGCGGAGGTATTGTTATTTTTAAGAGCGGCCACTTCCCGCTTCAAAAGCTCCATTTCTACCCGCATATCCCCGTTTTCCTTCCGCGCTCGGAGGTAGGCAGTCTGGATCTTGGCAAAATCAGATTCCAGTGCCCTATATCTTTCCCCGAGTTTCGTAAGCTCCTCATTCCCCGTCCGGTTAGGTACTTCAACTAGAGCCTCCTTAATTTGGGCCGCAGCATCCTTTAGGGTACGCACGAACGTCCCCTTAAGGTTCCCGGACTTGACAGCCACCTCTTTTATTATGTCTGCCGTTTCCGTAAGCCTCTTGCAGACATCTAAGATCGGCATACTTTTCCAATCGGCCGTTCTGACTGCCGGACTGGTGTCCCTCGACAAAACTACTTCCGCCTCGGCTTGTCCCGCAAATTCCTGCCGTTTGGCAAAGTCCGCTTGGGCCTTTGCTTTAGCCCCGACAATATATTCGCCGGTGTTCGGCAGTTGGCCCCTGCCCCTCTTTTTTTCCTCTGCTCCAGAGCTCTTATCGCCCGACATCTTAGGCCCTTTAGAGCGTGTGCGCTTTCTTCCACATGTTTGAGAGGGTTCAATATATACGGAATCCTCATCGGAGTCAGACATCGAGTCCGAGAAGCGCGATGACGTACTCCTACTCCTACTTCTTTCGGACGACGGCGCCGCTGGAATTGGCGTGCGTGTCAGTCGTACAACTGGCTGTTTTCCTCTTTCCTCTGGTCGTTTAAAGCGAGCCTCCTTTTCCCTTTCGTCGGCGGCGGCAGATGTTGATGCCACCTGAGACTGCTTTGAAGCAGTCGTTTTATTCCCCTCCTTCTCTTCGGACTTCCCGTCCCTCCCAGCAAAAAGATTTTTAAAATTTAGAGTCTCCATATCTTATCCCACGAGTATGGCGGATCTACAATGTCCACCCAGGCGGTGCCCCCTGCACCTGGGTAACCCTAATACACTCAGAGGTCGGGCGGTATCTGAGGTTGGCGCTAATGGGCTGATGCACTCCACCAGCCACCCGCAAATGCGGGCGCCCCGACATCACGTGTCCCAATGCCAGGACTTTGAGGATTTTTTAATGAGGTTCTTCTTCCTCGCAGGAGACACGGTGAAGTGCCTCCCCCCGGCCCCACTCAATGTGGGGTAACGGTTTGGCCGACGGTGGCCGAAGCCTATCCGCTGTCCGGTGTAAGCGAACCAGCGGACCCGTCGCCCGCGTCGATCCGCACCGCCGCTACCCAGAAACGTCTGGGACGCCGACACGGAACCTGAGACACTCGCCTCTGTAACCCGCGCGAGCGCGCCATGGGCTGAATCACCCCCACCTCGTGCAGTTGCTGTCCGCGCCGGCCGAAGCCGGTACCCCCCATATCTGGAGGGCGTGCCCCTATCCACAACCCGGGGGACGCGTCCGGTAGCGACACTGCACAGTCGCTTCCCTCTCCAAGGAGAGGGCGGAAACCTAACCTAACCTAACCTAACCTAACCTAA
The DNA here is from genome assembly GCA_902850365.2 of Chilo suppressalis. Taxonomy (NCBI): domain Eukaryota; kingdom Metazoa; phylum Arthropoda; class Insecta; order Lepidoptera; family Crambidae; genus Chilo; species Chilo suppressalis. Next base: position 108,490 of record OU963911.1, read on the forward strand.
CCTAACCTAACCTAACCTAACCTAACCTAACCTAACCTAACCTAACCTAACCTAACCTCCACGGGTTTGGTATTCGTCGATCTTCAAAAATGCGTTGTAGAGGACCAATCACCATTGGTACAGTGCACGAAGTGCTTGGGCTACGGCCATGGCCGGAAACTCTGCAAAGAGCCAGAAAATCTTTGCTCTCACTGCGGAGAGGCTCACATGAAGGCTGACTGTCCAAAATGGAATAAGCACGAAAAATCAAGTTGCAAAAACTGCGGAGAAGCCAAGCTCGACAAAACAAACCATAACGCTTTCGACAACACATGTCCAATCCGTAGAAAATGGGATGCATTAGCGCGGCAAGCTATTGCCTATTGCTAAGGTTGTCTCAACTGCAACAAATGCTAATATAAATCGAGAAGAAGGCACGGAGCATCTCGTAATTCAAGCCAATCTACAAAGAGCAAGAATCGCTACGCAGGACTTAATAAGCGAAGCGATCAACAGAAAGGCTTGTATTGCATTTGTCCAGGAACCGTATGTGGGATCATCAGGCGAAATGAAAAAGTACACCGGAACAAGAGTCATCCAAAAGACACAAAACAGAACCAAACCAGTAAAATCAGCAATCATAGTCTTTAATAATAACCTAAACATAGAAATAAACCCAAAACTGCAAACTGAAAACATAACAACAATAATCATTTTAGGAACAAACAATAGTAAAGTAGCCCTTGTTTCGGTGTACTTTGAACCGGATCAAAATCTGGATACGTACCTTGAAGATCTTACCGTAATCCTCGAAGAACTGGATGGATGCGAAGTGTTGTTAGGAGGCGATGTGAACGCGTGGAGCACCTGGTGGGGCAGCGCAGTCGAAGACCACCGTGGAGCAGAATTGGCAGCATACCTGGAAGAAAAACAGTTACACATTCTTAATGAGGGAGATAAGCCAACTTTCGAGGCATTTAGAGAAGGCAGATCATATACAAGCATAGTAGATGTGACGACATGCACCGAACAACTAATTCCGAAAATTAAACACTGGAAAGTGGACAGAGGAATTACAAGTTCGGATCACAATGCCATCACATTTACTTTAGAAATAGGAAGAATAAACACAATCATAAAGAGGAAAAGCACCAGAATATATAACACTAAGAAAGCTAAATGGTCGAAGTTCAACGCAGAATTCCTAAAAATAACTACAAGAAAAACACTAGTAAAAGAAAGATTTGAAATGATACAAAGTAAAGATGAACTAGAGCAAATAATAGAAGAATACACAGACTGCATCAAGTTGGCATGCGAATCCTCTATACCGAGAAAAAGAGGAATGAAAGCCGGACAGCTCCCGTGGTGGAATGACGAACTACATGACCTAAAACGTGATATGACCACCAAAAAACGTCGTATCCGATGCGCAGCCGAATCCAGGAAATCTCTAGTTATACAGGATTACTTGGAAGCTAGAGAAAAGTATTTAACAGAAGCATCAAATGCTCAAACCAGTAGCTGGAAAGATTTCTGTAGCAGGCAAGAGAAGGAGTCTATGTGGGAATGTATTTATAGAATAATAAAATCAGCAGCAAAATTCCAAGAGGATGAACTACTCATAAAAGGAAACAAAGTACTGAGCTCGACTGAGTCAGCGGAATGGATGGCTAAAACCTTCTTTCCGAAAGATAACGAAGAAGAAGATAGCGAACGACACAAATATATAAGGAATAAAGCAAAAGAAATAAACAAAATCGACCAAAATAGCAGTACAGACCCACCCTTCACAGAAGAAGAACTAAAACATGTTCTTTCTACATTTAAACCCACAAAGGCCCCGGGAGAAGACGGATTGACAGCAGATATCTGCACAAGGGCAATAGTGCTAAACGTGGACATCTATCTTTCACTAATTAATAAATGCCTTGAATTGTCATGCTTCCCGAAGGCATGGAAAAGGGCAGTAATATTAAACTTGCGCAAACCTGGGAAATTATCGTACAGCGAACCTAAATCCTTCCGACCCATAGGACTCTTACCTGTGTTGGGAAAGATATATGAAAAATTAATAATAAATCGGGTAAGGTATTATGTACTCCCAAAAATCAGCAAAAGACAATATGGGTTCACACCGCAGAGAAGCACGGAGGACTCCCTGTTTGATCTTATGACACAAATAAACGATGGAATAACTCGGAAGCAAATAGTGACCATCGTATCACTAGACATACAGGGCGCCTTCGATGGCGCATGGTGGCCCATCATAAAACTCAGGCTTGCGGAAAAGGGCTGTCCTATAAATATAAGAAAAGTAATAGACAACTACTTTGAAGACAGAAATATAAGCTTGAACTACGCGAACCAGAAGTGCGAACTACAAACCACAAAAGGATGTGTACAGGGTTCGATAGGCGGACCCACTTTTTGGAATCTTCTATTGAACCCTCTATTGGAAGAGCTTGAAAACATGGGAGCGTACGTTCAGGCTTTTGCCGACGACATAGTTTTACTGTTCAGGGGCAACAGCACCGCCGAAATCCAAGACAAGGCCAATAGTATCCTCACACACGTGCACCAATGGGGAAGAGATAACAAATTGGAATTTGCGCCCGCAAAAACCCATGCTGCAACTTTCACCAAAAAATTGAAATACGAGTTACCAGTTCTGCGCATGGGAGGAGAGCCGATTGTCCCAGTGGAGGAAATAAAAATCCTGGGACTGACAATAGACACAAAACTGACATTCAACTCTCATGTAGGAAACGTCTGCAAAAAAGCAATAAATATCCACAAACAGCTAACAAGAATGGCCAAAACTACATGGGGGTTGAATCCAGAAATTGTACGATCTATATATACTGCTGTTGTCGAACCAATAATTTTATATGCCTCCAGCGTGTGGGAGCCAGCAGCGGAAAAAATTAAAACCAAAAAACACCTAAACACCGTTCAAAGAGGCATAGCACAGAAGATTGCGAAAACATATAGAACGACGTCTTTAAATTCCGCTTTAATTTTGACAGGACTCTTACCGCTGGACCTACGCATTAAAGAAGCTGCAGCAATCTATGTCGCAAAACGGACAAGAACAATTGACGAACTACCAGGACGAGAAATCGAAATACGTCTACCCTATAGTACTCTGCCCCATCCATCCCAAAACACCTGCTTCAGTTTCGAAATAATTAAAAACACAAGCCCAGAAAATCTGAATAAAATTAAAGGACACCACATTTACACAGATGGCAGCAAGAATGATAATAAGGTAGGAGCAGCTATATCTGTTTGGATGGATGAAAAAGAAATCAAAACTGTCAAATATAAGCTGGCAGACTACTGTTCGGTGTATCAGGCTGAATTATACGCTATACTGATGGCCACAGAGCTGATAAAAGGTGATAAATACAGGGAAGTAACAATACTAAGTGACTCCAGATCCGCGCTACAATCCTTAGAAAATGCCAAAATGTTACACCCGTTGGTAGTAAAAATTAAAAACAATCTGGATCAGTTAAGGCACAATAACAAAACTGTAAATCTGGCATGGATTAAAGCACACATCGGCACAAAAGGTAATGAGAGAGCTGACACACTCGCAAAAGAAGCAGCACACAAGAAGACGGCACCGGTGTACGATTTATGTCCAGTTTCACATACCAAAAGGCTAATAAGAGAACGATCGCTAAGCGCATGGCAGCATAGATACGATGAAAGTGAAACTGCGGGTACGACGAAACTGTTCTTCCCAGACGTCCGTACGGCGTATAAAGTAGTTCGACAAATCGAACCGAGTCACCTACTCTGCCAGGCACTTACAGGACACGGTGGTTTTGCTCAATACCTACACCGGTTTAAATTAAAAGACAGCCCGGATTGTATTTGCGAACCTGGAGTTGAAGAGACAGTCATCCACCTTATAACGGAATGCCCCAACCACGGACTGGAACGGATGAATCTGCAAACAAAAATAAAATATAAAATAGACAAAACAACTTTACAAACAATAATAGCAGACAAAAATATAAGAAATCATTTACTAGTATACATAGTCAAAATTGTTAAAACAGCAATGGCAAGAAACAAAAGCTAAAAATATGACTACTTACGAATAATAAAATAAAACTAATACAAAATATACATCAATATATATATATATATATATATATATATATATATATCTACACTTACGGATGTTAATAAGAAATGAATAAGATGCAAAAGATATAATAAGATATAAAAAGTCTCTGATTATGTCAGAGGTATTTGCTGAAACCTGGCGTGATACCAGGTTTTGAAAAAAAAAAAAAAAAAAAAAAAAAAAAAAAAAAAAAAAAAAAAAAAAAAAAACCTAACCTAACCTAACCTAACCTAATTTCCATCTGTGTGGAAACGGGGCCGTCTAGTTCTTTTACAAAAGCCGGATAAACCAGCTGACGCGCCTTCTGCGTACCGGCCAATTGTCTTGCTTGACGAGGCGGGTAAGCTCTTTGAGCGGGTCATATCCACCCGCATCGTCAAGCACCTTAACCAGATAGGACCAAACCTGGCTGATTGCCAATTTGGCTTCAGGGAGAATCGCTCCACTGTGGACGCGATTCTCCGTGTCAAGACTTTTACGGACGAGGCAGTTTCTATGGGCAGGGTTGTTATGGCGGTGTCGCTGGATATCGCCAACGCTTTTAACACCCTGCCCTACCGTGTCATTGATGAGGCGCTGCAGTACCACAAGGTGCCCTCCTATATAAGGCAAGTTGTCGCACATTATTTGCGGAATAGGCTCATAATATGCCAGAATCGAGACGGCGTTCTCGTATGTCGGGTCATGGCTTGCGGTGTTCCGCAGGGGTCGGTCCTCGGCCCACTCTTGTGGAACATCGGCTATGACTGGGTGTTGAGAGGCGCATTACTTCGCGGTCTTAATGTCGTCTGCTATGCAGACGACACCCTGCTCCTCGCCAAAGGTGAAAATTACACCGAGGCTGCCCGATTGGCCAACGTTGGCGCGACAATTGTCATCGGGCGTATCGAGAGTCTAGGGCTCAAGGTAGCGCTTCACAAGACCGAAGCGCTGCTTTTTCATGGTCCCCGCAAAAGGCCCCCTGCAGACGCGCACCTTAGGATTAACAATGTCCATATCAAGGTAGCGCCAACCATGAAATATCTTGGACTCCTACTCGACCATAAGTGGGGGTTCAATGAACATTTCCGCCGCCTGTCCACCAAACTCACGGGGGCAGCGGCGGCACTTAGTAGGCTTCTTCCCAACCTTGGAGGCCCCAGTGTTGCATGTCGACGACTGTACACTGGGGTTATAAGATCCATGGCCCTCTATGGGTCTCCCGTTTGGGCTGACACGCTGTCCCCTTGTAATGCGGCTCTTCTCCGCAGGGCACAGCGTATTATTTGCGTGAGAGCGATCCGCGGGTATCGCACAATTTCCTGCGATGCCGCATGCGCCTTGGCGGGTACCCCACCATGGGACCTCGACGCCAGGGCCCTAGCCGATATATACAGACGCAGCTCCGTACTGCGAAACGAAGGAGTTCGTCCCCCGCCAGATATGGTAAGGCGCTGGAGAGACAGAGCGCAGGCTAAAACGGTTCGAGATTGGCTGCGGCGGATGGAAGTTCCCGCCGCTGGCCACTGGACCATTGATGGAATTCGGCCAAATTTGGCAGAGTGGTTGTCCAGAAAGCACGGCTCTTTGTCCTACCGGATGACCCAGGTGCTGTCGGGGCATGGATGCTTCGGCAGCTACCTTCATCGAGTCGCCGGTAGGGAATCGAATGCGTGTTGTCACGAGTGTGACTGTATTTTAGACACAGCGCAGCATACGCTGTTGTCCTGCCCAGCATGGGCGACACAGCGCTCGGCCCTTGTGGCCGTAATCGGCAACGACCTCTCCTTGTCGGCCGTCATTCAGAAGATGGCCGGAGATGAAGTGTCGTGGACCGCTGTCACGACGTTCTGTGAGGACGTGATGGCACGGAAAGAGGTAGCGGAAAGGGCAAGGGAGGAAGATCCTCTCGCTGACCCGAACCGCAGGCGCAGGCTAGGCCGGCGGAGGCGGCTCTATGGGCTGCAGCAACAACCGCCCTAGTCAGGGATGCTGGGGGGCGAGTGGGCGTTCGTCCTCGGCAAGCACATCCCTCGAATGAGAGGCTCCACCTCTACAAAAGATGAGTCCTAAACATGGCAGGCTATTGGCTGTGGTCAAGATGGTGTGCGAATAGCTTCCTTGACCACTACCATTATTGATAGCCAAGTGGAGCCGCGTCAGTTTTTAGTGGGTAGGCCCTTCCAGTCCAGGTCGATTAGCGATCTGGATTGCACTCTGGGGGGGAGAGTCCCACATAACCACAGGGTCAACCCCACTGGCCCTGTGGTATGCGTAAGGCATTTTCTGACGTTAAAAAAAAAAAAAAAAAAAAAAAAAAAAAAAAAAAAAAAAAAAAAAAGGTTGGGGTCCATTCCGCCCTCTTTTTGGAGAGGGGAGCGACTGTGCAGTGTCGCTACCGGACGCGTCCCCCGGGTTGCGGATAGGGGAACGCCCCCCAGATATGGGGGGTACCGGCTTCGGCCGGCGTGGACAGCTACTGCACGCGGTGGGGGCGATTCAGCCCACGGCGCACTCGCGCCTCAGTTGTGGGGGCCCTTCTTAGGGCCAGTGGACTTTCTGTCGGCGGATGGCTTGCCTTCAAGGCTCGCGGAACTTTTTGTTCATTTGACGTCGGGTTCTTACCCAGAGGAACCTCGGTTCGTAGGATGGCGGACAGTGTTCGCGGGAGTGTTCTGACGCTCCACGTGGTAACCCCACGCCCGGGTTTTACCAACCTGGTTTTTGGGAGGGGCTTGCCTTTGTTGGTCGGCCCAGCGGCCGCTTCGGCGGCGTGGGATGGCAGTCCTGTAAGGTCTGCGTGCGCGGCGGCCCCGTGGCTACGGTTTGTGGCCGCTGGGGATGGGCTCTGGCCTACCGTCGGGCAACCTGGAATCCTGTGTGTGTGTCGTTGCCATGTCTAGCGGCACATGCACAGGACCAGGGGGGCTTGCCTTTACCGGCTGGCCCTGAGTGGAGCATACCACGTAAAAAAACCCCTCAGTTCCCGCTCAGCGGGTTAACTGCCACTGGGACACCACGGTGGCAGACGCCTTAAGGTGGTGGCTGGGTAATGCCACCAGCTAGTGGTCAACCCTGGGGTACCGCTCGCCCCCCCAGGTGTATTAGAGTTACCCGGGTGCAGAGGGCACCACCCGGGCGGACATTTTAGTTCCCTCATGCTCGTGGGATAAGGATGAGTACTGATAATAAAAACCCAAACCCAATAGTTAAACTAGATAGATTAAGTTTTAGACGAAGTGGAAGCAATCGCCCCTCCGTGGGCAACGTTGAGGCTAACGCACCACCTGCTGGTCGCGTTGAGCGAGAAAAAGAGGAAGACCCTAGCAGTGGTATGGAACCGATGTCGGATTGTTCGATATCCAGTACAGAAACGCTGGGATCCCAAGTTGGTACAGCCAAAGCTGCTGGAGTCGGAACAACGGTAGCTGGACGCAAGCGCACCCGGAAGTCCAGGGCTGCTGGTGCAACCTCCCGATCAGATTCCGAAGGTGAACTTAGTGACAAATCGGTCTCAGCACCCAAGCTAAAGCCGAAGTGTGCAGGCCGCGGCAGAGGCCGCCCGCCTACAACGGGCGAATATGTAGGCCTAGCGAAAGCGCAAAAGGCCCTTAATGAGGCCAAGATGGAGGAGCTGCGGCTCCGGGCCGAGGAAAGCATGGCCGAGGAACTTGATCGGCGAAGCCTGCGCTCAGGTTCAGCCCACTCAAAATACTCGGACGCTGCTATGTCCGCGGACGAAGGCCCCCTAGCCTCTCAAATCTTTGAGGCTATTAATAAGGACGCCAATTTGGTTCGGAGGGTTGCCAAAACATCGGGCAACCTCAAGGGCACATTTCAGAAGGCCCTTCACGATGCCGCGGATTCAATTGTCCAGAACACGTTGGCAATTCTTCGTTGCACCGAATCTACCGAAACCGCCAAACTAAAGGTGGATAAGAAACGGCTGCAAGAAGAAGTTGTTGAACTGCGCAAGGGGATAGAGGAGCTGCGCGCAGAAGTTAAGGCACTCAGAGACGGCCACACTACCGTGATACCTTCCTCCGAGTCATCGGCACTGCCACCCCTGCAGGCAAGCGCGGCGAACATGCCGTCGCTATTTGAAGAATGGTCGCGTCGAATGGTTGATACAATTGGCAACATGATCAACTCTCGACTTGAGGTCCTAGAGCGCGACAATCGCATATTGATGGCAAAGATTCTGAGACCTCCACTAGCCTCTGACAGGCCCAAGGACAGGTCGGTATCCAGATCTTCTCAACCGAGGTCTGCGGCTCCCGCCGCATACTCTGAAGTCCCTCCACCGGAGATGCCTACTCCTCCCCCTCCACCAGCTGGTAAGGGCGGAAAGAAGGCCAAGAAAAAGAAAAAGACCACAACAGCATCGGCTAATACCGCTGCCGCTGGCCCTATTCAATCCACCCCTGACAAGGTGCCAGTCGCGCCCAAGCCCAATAGTGAGGAATGGGTCACTGTGGCAAAGCGCCCCAAAAAGAAGGCCCAAACAGCTGCATCCGCGGCTCCTACTCCCAGCGCTAAGTCGGGCGCCCAGAAGAAGGCTGCACCTAAAAAGGCGAAACTTCGAGAACCCCGTTCAGCGGCGGTGGTACTCACCATCGATTCAGAAGCTGCGAAGGATGGTCTCTCGTACGCAGATATCATAAGAAGTGCGAAATCCAAATTGAATCTGGAAGAACTCGGTCTCTCGGCAGCAGGCTTCAGAATCAGAGAGGCCGCCACTGGGGCTCGTATTTTGCAAGTCTCCACTGAGAAATCGGCTGCTGAGAACCGCACCAAGGCCAGCCAGGTGGCCGAAAAGTTGCGCGGCGTCCTCCCAGTGGAGGTCAAGATTTCAACTCCCTGCAAACGAGCAGAAGTTCGACTATCGGGATTGGACGACTCGGTCGTTGACGAAGAGATCAAGACAGCTATCGTAAACAAGAGTGGTTGCTCCTCTGGTGACATAACCATCGGCAAGATCCGGATTGGTCCTGATGGTCTAGGTACGTTACTAGTGAAATGCCCTGTGGCTACCGTCAAAACTCTGGTTGATGGAGGCCGACTCCTTGTTGGATGGAGTTCGACCCGAGTGCAGGCACAAGAGCCCCGGCAGATGATCTGTTTCCGCTGCCTGGATGTGGGGCATACTATACAACGGTGTCCATCAGAAGTTGACCGAAGCAAGCTCTGCTTCAGGTGTGGCAAGCCCGACCACAAAGCCACAGGATGTAAGGCCGCACCTCACCGTGTTTTATGCGAAAACACCAAAAGGCCGGCCAACCATATCATGAGGGGACAGAGCTGCAAAGCTCCGATACCCCCAAGAGGAAGAAAAGCGGTCCCCGGGACCCAGACCGCCAGCCAAGATGAGCCAGTCCGGCCACCCGTCGAAGACATGATAACGGACCCATTAGGATTAGGGTTGAGCGGAGTAAAGTATGGTTCCGCAACTACTGTAAGATCGATCGACCACTCTGGCATGGTTTGCATCAGGAGATCCTGCGCACCGCGAGAGTGGTTGAGATTGCCCTGTAGTAGTTTGTAAGGGCGTGCTAACATTGTGGGTCCGTTATCATGTCTTCGACGGGTGGCCGGACTGGCTCATCTTGGCTGGCGGTCTGGGTCCCGGGGACCGCTTTTCTTCCTCTTGGGGGTATCGGAGCTTTGCAGCTCTGTCCCCTCATGATATGGTTGGCCGGCCTTTTGGTGTTTTCGCATAAAACACAGTGAGGTGCGGCCTTACATCCTGTGGCTTTGTGGTCGGGCTTGCCACACCTGAAGCAGAGCTTGCTTCGGTCAACTTCTGATGGACACCGTTGTATAGTATGCCCCACATCCAGGCAGCGGAAACAGATCATCTGCCGGGGCTCTTGTGCCTGCACTCGGGTCGAACTCCATCCAACAAGGAGTCGGCCTCCATCAACCAGAGTTTTGACGGTAGCCACAGGGCATTTCACTAGTAACGTACCTAGACCATCAGGACCAATCCGGATCTTGCCGATGGTTATGTCACCAGAGGAGCAACCACTCTTGTTTACGATAGCTGTCTTGATCTCTTCGTCAACGACCGAGTCGTCCAATCCCGATAGTCGAACTTCTGCTCGTTTGCAGGGAGTTGAAATCTTGACCTCCACTGGGAGGACGCCGCGCAACTTTTCGGCCACCTGGCTGGCCTTGGTGCGGTTCTCAGCAGCCGATTTCTCAGTGGAGACTTGCAAAATACGAGCCCCAGTGGCGGCCTCTCTGATTCTGAAGCCTGCTGCCGAGAGACCGAGTTCTTCCAGATTCAATTTGGATTTCGCACTTCTTATGATATCTGCGTACGAGAGACCATCCTTCGCAGCTTCTGAATCGATGGTGAGTACCACCGCCGCTGAACGGGGTTCTCGAAGTTTCGCCTTTTTAGGTGCAGCCTTCTTCTGGGCGCCCGACTTAGCGCTGGGAGTAGGAGCCGCGGATGCAGCTGTTTGGGCCTTCTTTTTGGGGCGCTTTGCCACAGTGACCCATTCCTCACTATTGGGCTTGGGCGCGACTGGCACCTTGTCAGGGGTGGATTGAATAGGGCCAGCGGCAGCGGTATTAGCCGGTGCTGTTGTGGTCTTTTTCTTTTTCTTGGCCTTCTTTCCGCCCTTACCAGCTGGTGGAGGGGGAGGAGTAGGCATCTCCGGTGGAGGGACTTCAGAGTATGCGGCGGGAGCCGCAGACCTCGGTTGAGAAGATCTGGATACCGACCTGTCCTTGGGCCTGTCAGAGGCTAGTGGAGGTCTCAGAATCTTTGCCATCAATATGCGATTGTCGCGCTCTAGGACCTCAAGTCGAGAGTTGATCATGTTGCCAATTGTATCAACCATTCGACGCGACCATTCTTCAAATAGCGACGGCATGTTCGCCGCGCTTGCCTGCAGGGGTGGCAGTGCCGATGACTCGGAGGAAGGTATCACGGTAGTGTGGCCGTCTCTGAGTGCCTTAACTTCTGCGCGCAGCTCCTCTATCCCCTTGCGCAGTTCAACAACTTCTTCTTGCAGCCGTTTCTTATCCACCTTTAGTTTGGCGGTTTCGGTAGATTCGGTGCAACGAAGAATTGCCAACGTGTTCTGGACAATTGAATCCGCGGCATCGTGAAGGGCCTTCTGAAATGTGCCCTTGAGGTTGCCCGATGTTTTGGCAACCCTCCGAACCAAATTGGCGTCCTTATTAATAGCCTCAAAGATTTGAGAGGCTAGGGGGCCTTCGTCCGCGGACATAGCAGCGTCCGAGTATTTTGAGTGGGCTGAACCTGAGCGCAGGCTTCGCCGATCAAGTTCCTCGGCCATGCTTTCCTCGGCCCGGAGCCGCAGCTCCTCCATCTTGGCCTCATTAAGGGCCTTTTGCGCTTTCGCTAGGCCTACATATTCGCCCGTTGTAGGCGGGCGGCCTCTGCCGCGGCCTGCACACTTCGGCTTTAGCTTGGGTGCTGAGACCGATTTGTCACTAAGTTCACCTTCGGAATCTGATCGGGAGGTTGCACCAGCAGCCCTGGACTTCCGGGTGCGCTTGCGTCCAGCTACCGTTGTTCCGACTCCAGCAGCTTTGGCTGTACCAACTTGGGATCCCAGCGTTTCTGTACTGGATATCGAACAATCCGACATCGGTTCCATACCACTGCTAGGGTCTTCCTCTTTTTCTCGCTCAACGCGACCAGCAGGTGGTGCGTTAGCCTCAACGTTGCCCACGGAGGGGCGATTGCTTCCACTTCGTCTAAAACTTAATCTATCTAGTTTAACTATTGGGTTTGGGTTTTTATTATCAGTACTCATCCTTATCCCACGAGCATGAGGGAACTAAAATGTCCGCCCGGGTGGTGCCCTCTGCACCCGGGTAACTCTAATACACCTGGGGGGGCGAGCGGTACCCCAGGGTTGACCACTAGCTGGTGGCATTACCCAGCCACCACCTTAAGGCGTCTGCCACCGTGGTGTCCCAGTGGCAGTTAACCCGCTGAGCGGGAACTGAGGGGTTTTTTTACGTGGTATGCTCCACTCAGGGCCAGCCGGTAAAGGCAAGCCCCCCTGGTCCTGTGCATGTGCCGCTAGACATGGCAACGACACACACACACAGGATTCCAGGTTGCCCGACGGTAGGCCAGAGCCCATCCCCAGCGGCCACAAACCGTAGCCACGGGGCCGCCGCGCACGCAGACCTTACAGGACTGCCATCCCACGCCGCCGAAGCGGCCGCTGGGCCGACCAACAAAGGCAAGCCCCTCCCAAAAACCAGGTTGGTAAAACCCGGGCGTGGGGTTACCACGTGGAGCGTCAGAACACTCCCGCGAACACTGTCCGCCATCCTACGAACCGAGGTTCCTCTGGGTAAGAACCCGACGTCAAATGAACAAAAAGTTCCGCGAGCCTTGAAGGCAAGCCATCCGCCGACAGAAAGTCCACTGGCCCTAAGAAGGGCCCCCACAACTGAGGCGCGAGTGCGCCGTGGGCTGAATCGCCCCCACCGCGTGCAGTAGCTGTCCACGCCGGCCGAAGCCGGTACCCCCCATATCTGGGGGGCGTTCCCCTATCCGCAACCCGGGGGACGCGTCCGGTAGCGACACTGCACAGTCGCTCCCCTCTCCAAAAAGAGGGCGGAATGGACCCCAACCTTTTTTTTTTTTTTTTTTTTTTTTTTTTTTTTTTTTTTTTTTTTTTTTTTTTAACGTCAGAAAATGCCTTACGCATACCACAGGGCCAGTGGGGTTGACCCTGTGGTTATGTGGGACTCTCCCCCCCAGAGTGCAATCCAGATCGCTAATCGACCTGGACTGGAAGGGCCTACCCACTAAAAACTGACGCGGCTCCACTTGGCTATCAATAATGGTAGTGGTCAAGGAAGCTATTCGCACACCATCTTGACCACAGCCAATAGGCTGCCATGTTTAGGACTCATCTTTTGTGGAGGTGGAGCCTCTCATTCGAGGGATGTGCTTGCCGAGGACGAACGCCCACTCGCCCCCCAGCATCCCTGACTAGGGCGGTTGTTGCTGCAGCCCATAGAGCCGCCTCCGCCGGCCTAGCCTGCGCCTGCGGTTCGGGTCAGCGAGAGGATCTTCCTCCCTTGCCCTTTCCGCTACCTCTTTCCGTGCCATCACGTCCTCACAGAACGTCGTGACAGCGGTCCACGACACTTCATCTCCGGCCATCTTCTGAATGACGGCCGACAAGGAGAGGTCGTTGCCGATTACGGCCACAAGGGCCGAGCGCTGTGTCGCCCATGCTGGGCAGGACAACAGCGTATGCTGCGCTGTGTCTAAAATACAGTCACACTCGTGACAACACGCATTCGATTCCCTACCGGCGACTCGATGAAGGTAGCTGCCGAAGCATCCATGCCCCGACAGCACCTGGGTCATCCGGTAGGACAAAGAGCCGTGCTTTCTGGACAACCACTCTGCCAAATTTGGCCGAATTCCATCAATGGTCCAGTGGCCAGCGGCGGGAACTTCCATCCGCCGCAGCCAATCTCGAACCGTTTTAGCCTGCGCTCTGTCTCTCCAGCGCCTTACCATATCTGGCGGGGGACGAACTCCTTCGTTTCGCAGTACGGAGCTGCGTCTGTATATATCGGCTAGGGCCCTGGCGTCGAGGTCCCATGGTGGGGTACCCGCCAAGGCGCATGCGGCATCGCAGGAAATTGTGCGATACCCGCGGATCGCTCTCACGCAAATAATACGCTGTGCCCTGCGGAGAAGAGCCGCATTACAAGGGGACAGCGTGTCAGCCCAAACGGGAGACCCATAGAGGGCCATGGATCTTATAACCCCAGTGTACAGTCGTCGACATGCAACACTGGGGCCTCCAAGGTTGGGAAGAAGCCTACTAAGTGCCGCCGCTGCCCCCGTGAGTTTGGTGGACAGGCGGCGGAAATGTTCATTGAACCCCCACTTATGGTCGAGTAGGAGTCCAAGATATTTCATGGTTGGCGCTACCTTGATATGGACATTGTTAATCCTAAGGTGCGCGTCTGCAGGGGGCCTTTTGCGGGGACCATGAAAAAGCAGCGCTTCGGTCTTGTGAAGCGCTACCTTGAGCCCTAGACTCTCGATACGCCCGATGACAATTGTCGCGCCAACGTTGGCCAATCGGGCAGCCTCGGTGTAATTTTCACCTTTGGCGAGGAGCAGGGTGTCGTCTGCATAGCAGACGACATTAAGACCGCGAAGTAATGCGCCTCTCAACACCCAGTCATAGCCGATGTTCCACAAGAGTGGGCCGAGGACCGACCCCTGCGGAACACCGCAAGCCATGACCCGACATACGAGAACGCCGTCTCGATTCTGGCATATTATGAGCCTATTCCGCAAATAATGTGCGACAACTTGCCTTATATAGGAGGGCACCTTGTGGTACTGCAGCGCCTCATCAATGACACGGTAGGGCAGGGTGTTAAAAGCGTTGGCGATATCCAGCGACACCGCCATAACAACCCTGCCCATAGAAACTGCCTCGTCCGTAAAAGTCTTGACACGGAGAATCGCGTCCACAGTGGAGCGATTCTCCCTGAAGCCAAATTGGCAATCAGCCAGGTTTGGTCCTATCTGGTTAAGGTGCTTGACGATGCGGGTGGATATGACCCGCTCAAAGAGCTTACCCGCCTCGTCAAGCAAGACAATTGGCCGGTACGCAGAAGGCGCGTCAGCTGGTTTATCCGGCTTTTGTAAAAGAACTAGACGGCCCCGTTTCCACACAGATGGAAATTGGCCTGACTGAAAACAACGGTCAAAAAGTCCCTTCAGTCGGTCTTCAAGGACGGAGAGCGAGAGTGCGAGAACGCGACCATGAACTCCGTCTGGACCTGGGGCCGTATTTTTGGCTCGAAGCTTACTGGTGACTATGTCCCACTCTCCGTCTGTGATAGGAGGAGGAGGACCGTTGTCATCTGGATTCTGCCTAGCAGGTGCCATTAATGGCGCAGTCTATGCCACCTCTGCAGGAAACAGGGCAGCTATCACCGAGTCCAGGAGCTGGGGTTCCAGCGTTTCCGCCACTGGGGGGCCCTGGCAACAAAGTTTGTCCCGCATTACTCGATAGGGACGACCCCAGGGGTCCGCGTCAAGCTCCGCGAGCCAACTTTCTCGGGCTTCCTCTTTCGCCTGTTCAATGGCCACTCTAAAGGTATGGAGAGCTTCTTTATATGCGGCATAAAGCCGAGACTCCTCCGATTCGCTCCTGCCCGTTCGCCTACTTCGGTACCTTGTGTAGATACGGCGACGAGTGATGCAAGTCTGTCTCATGGTGGCGAGGCTCTGCGACCACCAATGGACTTCACGTTTGGGTGGGCGACGCTGAGTACGCGGCATTGATGCGTCGCAGATCCTCGTCATTGACTCCCCAAACTTTTCAGCTTCTTCGTCTACCCCCGCAGATGTTGGTGCGTTTTGGGAAAGCCAGTCTTCCAAAAGGGCAGATTCCTCAACTAAGTCTTTATTCATCCTGGTGAGGGACCATCGAGGAAAGGGTTGGGTCAGGTTTGCCTGAGCCGAGCGGTTGTTTCCGGGTGTTGCGGAAGTAAACACCTCGAACGTTATGTACCTATGGTCCGAGAGTGTTTCGGCGTCCACGTGGACCATCCAGTTGTTCACGCGCGCGGCGATAGCAGGGGTAGCGAACGTTACGTCCACTATAGACCCCCCCTGCTGTCGCACGCACGTGTTGATGGAGCCACGGTTGAGGGATAAAAGGCCAGAAATGGCCAAAAACTCTTCTACAGTGGAGCCGCGCGCATCCGTGTTGGGTGAACCCCACGCAGAAGACTTCGCGTTTAGGTCCCCCAGCACAACGACATGTTGCGATGCTGCTCGTTGCATTGCAGCGTGTACACATCCGAGGAAGGTCTCAAATTCGGAGAGGATGCGATTTGGGGAGAAGTAAGTTCCGATTAGCACAATTTCTCCCCATTTCGCAGCGACGTAGCCATGACCCCGCTCCAAGATGTTCAGGGGCGGAGAGCTTGAGGATGACGATCTGATTATGGACACCAAGTTGTCCAAATCAGAGACATAATTAGGGTTGGGCGGAGTAAAGTATGGTTCCGCGACTACTGTTAGATCGATCGACCACTCTGGCATGGTTTGCATCAGGAGATCCTGCGCACCGCGAGAGTGGTTGAGATTGCCCTGTAGTAGTTTGTAAGGGCGTGCTAACATTGTGGGTCTGTTATCATGTCTTCTACGGGTGGCCGGACTGGCTCATCTTGGCTGGCGGTCTGGGTCCCGGGGACCGCTTTTCTTCCTCTTGGGGGTATCGGAGCTTTGCAGCTCTGTCCCCTCATGATATGGTTGGCCGGCCTTTTGGTGTTTTCGCATAAAACACAGTGAGGTGCGGCCTTACAACCTGTAGCTTTGTGGTCGGGCTTGCCACACCTGAAGCAGAGCTTGCTTCGGTCAACTTCTGATGGACACCGTTGTATAGTATGCCCCACATCCAGGCAGCGGAAACAGATCATCTGCCGGGGCTCTTGTGCCTGCACTCGGGTCGAACTCCATCCAACAAGGAGTCGGCCTCCATCAACCAGAGTCTTGACGGTAGCCACAGGGCATTTCACTAGTACCGTACCTAGACCATCAGGACCAATCCGGATCTTGCCGATGGTTATGTCACCAGAGGAGCAACCACCCTTGTTTACGATGGCTGTCTTGATCTCTTCGTCAACGACCGAGTCGTCCAATCCCGATAGTCGAACTTCTGCTCGTTTGCAGGGAGTTGAAATCTTGACCTCCACTGGTAGGACGCCGCGCAACTTTTCGGCCACCAGGCTGGCCTTGGTTCGGTTCTCAGCAGCCGATTTCTCAGTGGAGAGTTGCAAAATACGAGCCCCAGTGGCGGCCTCCCTGATTCTGAAGCCTGCTGCCGAGAGACCGAGTTCTTCCAGATTCAATTTGGATTTCGCACTTCTTATGATATCTGCGTAAGAGAGACCATCCTTCGCAGCTTCTGAATCAATAGTGAGTACCACCGCCGCTGAACGGGGTTCTCGAAGCTTCGCTTTTTTAGGTGCAGCCTTCTTCTGTGCGCCCGACTTAGCGCTGGGAGTAGGAGCCGCGGATGCAGCTGTTTGGGCCTTCTTTTTGGGGCGCTTTGCCACAGTGACCCATTCCTCACTATTGGGCTTGGGCGCGACTGGCACCTTGTCAGGGGTGGATTGAATAGGGCCAGCGGCAGCGGTAGTAGTCGGTGCTGTAGTGGCCTTTTTCTTTTTCTTGGCCTTCTTTCCACCCTTACCAGCTGGCGGAGCTGGAGGAGTAGGCATCTCCGGTGGAAGGACTTCAGAGTATGCGGCGGGACCCGCAGACCTCGGTTGAGAGGATCTGGATACCGACCTGTCCTTTGGCCTGTCAGAGGCTAGTGGAGGTCTCAGAATCTTGGCCATCAATATGCGATTGTCGCGCTCTAGGACCTCAAGTCGAGAGTTGATCATGTTGCCAATTGTATCAACCATTCGACGCGACCATTCTTCAAATAGCGACGGCATGTTCGTCGCGCTTGACTGCAGGGGTGGCAATGCCGATGACTCGGAGGGAGGTATCACGGTTGTGTGGCCGTCCCTGAGTGCCTTAACTTCTGCGCGCAGCTCCTCTATCCCCTTGCGCAGTTCAACAACTTCGTCTTGCAGCCGTTTCTTATCCACCTTTAGTTTGGCGGTTTCGGTAGATTCGGTGCAACGAAGAATTGCCAACGTGTTCTGGACAATTGAGTCCGCGGCATCGTGAAGGGCCTTCTGAAATGTGCCCTTGAGGTTGCCCGAAGTTTTGGCAACCCTCCGAACTAAATCGGCGTCCTTATTAATAGCCTCAAAGATTTGAGAGGCTAAGGGGCCTTCATCTGCGGACATAGCAGCGTCCGAGTATTTTGAGTGGGCTGAACCTGAGCGCAGGCTTCGCCGATCAAGTTCCTCGGCCATGCTTTCCTCGGCCCGTAGCCGCAGCTCCTCCATCTTGGCCTCATTAAGGGCTTTCTGCGCTTTCGCTAGGCCTACATATTCGCCCGTTGTAGGCGGGCGGCCTCTGCCGCGACCTGCACACTTCGGCTTTAACTTGGGTGCTGAGACCGATTTGTCACTAAGCTCGCCTTCGGAATCTGATCGGGCGGTTGCACCAGCAGCCCTGGACTTCCGGGTGCGCTTGCGTCCAGCTACCGTTGTTCCGACTTCAGCAGCTTTGGCTGTACCAACTTGGGATCCTAGCGTTTCTGTACTGGATATCGAACAATCCGACATCGGTTCCATACCACTGCTAGGGTCTTCCTCTTTTTCTCGCTCAACGCGACCAGCAGGTGGTGCGTTAGCCTCAACGCTGCCCACGGAGGGGCGATTGCTTCCACTTCGTCTAAAACTTAATCTATCTAGTTTAACTATTGGGTTTGGGTTTTTTTTATCAGTACTCATCCTTATCCCACGAGCATGAGGGAACTAAAATGTCCGCCCGGGTGGTGCCCTCTGCACCCGGGTAACTCTAATACACCTGGGGGGGCGAGCGGTACCCCAGGGTTGACCACTAGCTGGTGGCATTACCCAGCCACCACCTTAAGGCGTCTGCCACCGTGGTGTCCCAGTGGCAGTTAACCCGCTGAACGGGAACTGAGGGGTTTTTTTTACGTGGTATGCTCCACTCAGGGCCAGCCGGTAAAGGCAAGCCCCCCTGGTCCTGTGCATGTGCCGCTAGACATGGCAACGACACACACACACACAGGATTCCAGGTTGCCCGACGGTAGGCCGTAGCCAATCCCCAGCAGCCACAAACCGTGGCCACGGGGCCGCCGCGCGCGCAGACCTAACAGGACTGCCATCCCACGCCGCCGAAGCGGCCGCTGGGCCGACCAACAAAGGCAAGCCCCTCACAAAAACCAGGTTGGTTAGACCAGGGCGTGAGTTTACCACGTGGAGCGTCAGAACACTCCCGCGAACACTGTCCGCCATCCTACGAACCGAGGTTCCTCTGGGTAAGAACCCGACGTCAATTGAACAAAAAGTTCCGCGAGCCTTGAAGGCAAGCCGTCCACCGACAGAATGTCCACTGGCCCTAAGAAGGGCCCCCACAACAGAGGCGCGAGTGCGCCGTGGGCTGAATCGCCCCCACCGCGTGCAGTTGCTGTCCGCGCCGGCCAAAGCCGGTACCCCCCATATCTGGGGGGCGTTCCCCTATCCGCAACTCGGGGGACGCGTCCGGTAGCGACACTGCACTATCGCTCCCCTCTCCAAAGAGAGGGCGGAAACCTTTTTTTTTTTTTTTTTTTTTTTTTTTTTTTTTAACGGTGGGAAATGCTTTACGCATACCCCGTGCTTTGGGATGCACGGGGTTATGTCGGACTCTCCGCGGCTTCTGGGGGCAGACAGAATGCCCTCCAGAAGGTGCCGTTCCGCGGCCTACCGACTAAAACCCACCGATGCCCCTCATATACGCCTTGGCGCGAGCACGTCCATCACCGCCGCATCCTCATCGTCTTCTGACGAAGAGGACACGTCGGGAAGGGACGCGTCGCTACCGGACAAGGTCATGGGAACTCGCGAGAACACATCCACGACCTCGTCGGCGTCTGCTCGCCTATGGCGAGCCCCACTCACCCCCCCAAAATGGGAGGGCCGGTGATCCCCCGGGGCATCCAGGGGATCAGCGACTGGCGGCAACCGGTGCAATGCAGGGCCCGGGCTTCCCGGGCCTGGACCCCGCTGGTTGCCGACAGGAGGAAGTAGGCGGGCGTACGTCCGCCTCCTCCGCCCTAACCTTCGGCGGCGGCAAGGAGCGGCCTCTGGGTCTTCTTCCCGGGCCCTCTCCGCGTCCTCCTTCTGCGTCATAACGTCGACACAGAAGGAGTTCACCGCGTCCCACATCTCCTCCCCCTCCAACATGACGCAGACCACGTTTTGGAGGGAGAGATCCTCGCCTATGATGGCGGTAAATTCTTGCCGCCGCTGGGAGAAGCCCGGGCACACCTCGAATGTGTGCTGTGCCGTGTCTTCAGCCGCGTCACAGTGGTGGCACTGAGGGGTCGGCTCCCTGCCGATACGGTGCAGGTAGCGGCCGAAAGAACCGTGGCCGCTAAGGATCTGCACCAAGTGGTACGACAATGACCCGTGGCGCCGGTCCGCCCACGTGGTGAGAAAGGGGTGCATGGCCTCCAAGGTCCTGGACAACGTGCCAGAGACCGAGGCCGAACCCCTTTGCTCTTCGAGCTCCTCGAACCACGTGCGGAACGCCTCGATTTGCGCCTCCTCCAAAGCAGAGGCCCTCTCCCTCGGCGCCAGGCGCCGGTCATCATGCTGCGCGTCTATTCTGACGCGGTAGGCAGCCGCCAGAACGTGGGCTGAAATTTCCCACGGGGGAGTGCCTGCAATTATGCATGCTGCGGTGTGGGACACCGTTCTATACGCTCTTATAGCTCTCAAAGCCATGGCGCGTTGTGCCCTATGAAGGGACGCAACGGCGCGTGGGCTGAGAGCGTCTGCCCACACCGGAGCGCCATATAGCGCCATACTGCGCACTATGCCCGCGTAGAGACGGCGGACTGTTGCACTCGGGCCCCCGACGTTCGGGAGAAGACGCCCAAGCGCATCGGCAGCACCCAGGAGACGGGGTTCGAGGCGACGGAAATGCTCGTCAAACCCCCACCTTCCATCAATGACCAAACCTAAATACTTTAGGTGTCGCAGCAGTGGCACTTTAACACCGGCGACCATAATCTCGGTACCTGGTGGTGCTCCCCTGCGAGGCCCGTGAAACAAAAGGGCCTCGGTCTTATGCAGGGCTACCTTCAAGCCCAGGGTCTCTATTCGCCTTACGACCAGGGTGGTGTACGCTGAGGCCAGGCTTAGTGTCTGCTCCAAGTCCCCCCCTCTCGCGGTGACGAGAGTGTCGTCAGCGTAACAGAATAACTTCACTCGCGGGGGCAGGGCGGCACGCAGAACCCAGTCGTAACCGACGTTCCATAAGAGGGGTCCCAAAACGGAACCCTGTGGAACGCCGCGGGACATCGGGTAACGATCGGCCACACCACTCTGGCCGGTAAAAACAACATCTCTCCCTTCCAGATAGGAAATAAGCACCCTCATCAAGTATTGGGGCACCCCGTGATACCGGAGCGCCTCCAGAATAGTGCGGAAGGGGAGGCTGTTGAAAGCATTGGCGATATCTAACGACACCGCCAACACTGTCTCCCCCTTGGATGTGGCCTCGTCCACTAGCTCCCTCAGACCCGTGAGCGCGTCTATGGTAGAGCGTCCCACGCGAAACCCAAACTGATTGTGGGACAAATTGGGGCCCACTCCGGAAAGATGCTGGATGAGGCGAGAGGCAACAACCCTCTCAAATACCTTTCCAACCTCATCCAACAGTACAATGGGGCGATAGCCCGATGGATCATCGGCGGGACGGTTCTCCTTGCGCAGAAGGCATAGGTTTCCGTCTTTCCAGACCTTAGGGAACTGCCCATTGCGAAGACACGCATCGAACAGTTCCCTGAGACGATCCCCAAAGTGCCGCAAGGAGAGCGACAGGACTTTACCCGGGACCCCGTCAGGACCAGGAGCAGTCCGCTTCCCCTTCAACTTCGCGATTGCGGTCACAAACTCTTCGTCATCGATTGGAGGAGGGTGACCCTCAAGAGAGGACGACGCACTCGCCACAGGCGGCGGAGCCATGCTTGGCGGCGAATGGCTGTCGGACGCCGGGAAAAGCTCTTGAACCACCGAAGATAGAAGTCCGGGGTCCATGGTCTCAGTTAGGGGGGTGCCACGTGCACGCAACTGGTTGCGAGCAGTTTTGAAAGGGCGCCCCCATGGATCCTGGTTGAGACCCTGCAGCAGCTCTTTCCATGCCTCCTCTTTCGAGTGGGAGATGGCTACTTGCAGGGCTGTCTTAGCCTCCTTATATTGACCATATAGGCCCTCCTCCACCTGCGGGTCCCGAATGCGCCGCCTACGGTAGCGAGTGTAGGACCGACGGGCCGTGGTGCAGGCCGTTCTGAGGTCCGCTAGGTCCTGGGACCACCAGTATGCCGCTCGACGTTCTTTTGGAGGGTGCGATCGAGGCATGGAAGCCTCGCACACCTCCGTCAGTGCCTGCCTGATGTGGGTAGCTCCCTCTTCCACGTTTGGACCGTTCATGGGCGGCAGACCCCACCTTTGGACTATGGCCGCTTCCTCTGCCATTTCTCTGTCCAAACGACTTAACGCCCAACGTGGTGGACGGTCTCTCTGCGGGACCTGGGGGGGCGGGGAGCGCTGGGTGGGAATCTCGAATCGGATGTAACGATGATCCGAGAGACTCTCCACCCGCGTCATCACCCTCCAGTCGTGGATCCTTCGCGCGAGGGCAGGGGTGGCGAACGAGACGTCCACGACTGACCCGCCCAGACGGCGCACACAAGTGTGGGCACTCCCCCTATTAAGAAGGGAGAGGCCAGAAGCGGCAGCCCAAAGTTCTACGGCCTCGCCGCGCGCATCAGTGGAGGGATTGCCCCACACCCTTGACTTGGCGTTCAGGTCCCCCATGAGGAGAACCTGGTGCGGAGCCGCGCGCCGAACGGCGCTTCCGACAGCCACGAGGTACGCCTCGAAATCTACTAGCGGTCTGTTGGGGGAGAAGTATACACCGACCAAGGCGATACCCTCCCAGACAGCCACTACGAATCCGTGGCCCCTTTCCACCACAGAGGCGGGTATGAAACCCGGCGCTGGGCGCACGACGATGGCAACAGAGCCATCCCGATCACCAACCCAATTGGGTTGGTCGGGGACAAAGTATGGCTCCGCAGCGACGGCGACATCAACGGACCATTCCGCCAGGACTTGCAGCAGCAGATCTTGGGCCCTGGTGGCATGGTTTAAATTAGACTGGAGGAAGCTAAATGGTCGTCTTAAATCCATGAGATTAAGATTCCATCGCCTCCTCCAGCCCAGCTGCACTGGGATTGCCTTCAGTAGGGGGCCTTGGCTGAGACGCCAGGATCTTCCCCCTCGTTTGGGAAGGGTTACATTTTCTCCCCCCCATCACATGCCCCGCCGGTTTTTTTAAATCTGAACACACGGCACAATGCGGCTCCACGCTGCATGTGGAGCTTTTGTGGCCGTTCTCACCACAGCGAAAGCAAAGCCCACTCCTGTCGATAGAGGAGGGGCAGCACTGTCTGGAATGACCCGTCCCATAGCACTTGTAGCAGCGCATAGGCCGGGCTTCCAGAACTGTCACACTCGCCGAGCTAAATCCAATGAGCAGGCGCCCGGCGGTGACTTTCTTGGCTGCGGTGATTGGGCACTTGACAAGTGCCGAGCCAGAGCCGCCAGGACCGGTCCGGATTTCTCCGACCTTCACCTGGTCCTGTGGACATTCGCCTATCCTGGCAATCACCGCTACCAGCTCCTCCTTGGAAATGGAGTCGTCCAAGCCGGAGACTCTAAGGCTTGCACACTTGACCGGCTGGACGACTTTGGCAACATCCGACAAAGTCTCCCGCAATTTGCCGGCGAGGAGACCTGCTTTCTCCGCAGACTGGGCGCCAAAGACCTCAATGATACGGGCCCCAGTCGCCGTATGTCGACACCTCAGTCTGCCGAGCTCCATCTCTTCAAAGTTATGGGCGGTACGGGCTTTGCCCAGGGCCTCGCCATAGGTTATCCCTTTCTCGACCGCCGCGGCGTCAAGCGTGATGATCACAGCGGCCGATTTCGGAGGAGTTAGTTTGGGCTTGGCTGGCCTTTTGACGGACTTGGCGGGCTGAGGCTGGCCCGGAGCGCCTTTTGGCGCCGGCTTCGATTTTGCCACTGCGGAGAAAGTGGGCTTCGAAGAGCCAGCCTCCGCTGCTTCCTCTGCAGGGGCGCGCTTCCTTCTCCTGTTCCTCCTTTTCTTCTTTTCTACAGTGGTCCACTGAGGCTCCTCCGGTATTGGGGAGGACTTCGCCGGAGGGGACGCCTTCTTCCCGGGCGTGGGTGCGGGTAGCACCGCCGGGGGGCTCGCCTTCGCAGGCTTGTCGGCTACAGGCTTGGCCTTTCTGGAAGCCTTATTCTTCGTCTCGGCCTGAGTAGTCGGCGAAGGATTGATCCTCTTGGTAGAGCCAGCGGCCTGTTCTAGCTGAGCAGACTGGGTTCTCTTGTCTGCAGCCAGTGGAGGACGGTAGCTCCTCTCGGGAAGGAGGCGCTCCTGTAGGCCCTCAAACCGAGCCTCCAACATTGTCCCCACTGCCCGCATGATCCGTGCCTCGAAGCCCTGCAGGCCGAGCTCTGTCTCATCTAGGCCAACTGCCGGGCCAGAACCGGCAGTCGGAGGACGTAACGGCACCTGGACAGCTGGAGCGGAGGGAATAGGGGGAGCTTCCTCGACCATCTCTACCTCCTCGCAGCTCATGGGCACAAGAGAGCTCGAATGACTCTTTCTCTTCAGGGATTTGAGCTCCCTCGTCAGCTCGGAGACGCTCTGCCGAAGCTCGGCAAGCTCCTTGCTCATGGCTGTGTTTTCCGCCTTGAGCGCCCTCATGTCCTCGGAGATGGACCTCTGGGCCACCTCCTCGAAACAGTCCTGGATTGACTGTGCTGCCTTTTTCAGTGCCTTTTGAAAGGGTCCGCTGAGATGGGACGACTTTCTGGACACCTCAATAATTACCCCGCAGTCAGCCTTTACAACCTCCTCGATGTCGAGGGAGGTTTTCGAGGCGGAATTAGTCAGCGTAAATGCGCTGGGGCCTATCCTACTCTCCATATACTTCGACCTAGTGTCATAGGCCCGTTTCTCTGCCTCGGCGATTTCTCTATCAAGGCGGACCTGTTGCTGAGCTCGCTCAGCCTCCGCCGCCTCCTGTTTGGCTCTGGCGAGCCCAACGTATTCCCCTGTAGTAGGAGGGCGACCACGACCGCGCCCACGCCCTGCAACCTTTTTCGGCGAACCGGGGACCGGAGCATCCGTATCCGACGCAGAACCCACCGAATGATCTACCGAACTTTTCTTCTTGATCTTTTTCCGACGCCGCGAGGTGTTGGATGCAACGTCGGAAGCACCCTCAGTATTCAGAACCGAGTCCGTGGCAGAAATAACGGACTGGGCCGACTTAGACGACGATGAATCA
Source organism: Chilo suppressalis (assembly GCA_902850365.2). Taxonomy (NCBI): domain Eukaryota; kingdom Metazoa; phylum Arthropoda; class Insecta; order Lepidoptera; family Crambidae; genus Chilo; species Chilo suppressalis. The sequence goes on from OU963911.1 coordinate 133,667, forward strand.
GTCTCGTCAGCCTGACGCTTTCTAGAAGGAGTCACAACAGCCGACTCTGTTACCTTTACACTGGATCTTGAATCGACACGGTTGTTAACAGATCTTGAGGAAGACGCCGAGCCAGACCGCGACCGCGCGGCTCTAGGCGTGTCCTCAGCACTCTCGTAAGGGAGTGCACCGTCTCCTGATTGGCCCTGAGAAGAGCCTTTGGGTTGGCCCTGAGAAGGGCCTTTGGTTTGGCCCTGAAAAGGGCCTTTTTCGAGTACCACCACACACACTGCCTCGGTAGCAGATTTCACACTCGCCGACCCGGATATCGACGAGCGCCCGGTCCCAACGGGGTTATATGGGTCTCCCACCAACGCCTCGGTTACAGATTTAACACCAGCCGGCCCGGATACCGACTGGCGCCCGCTCCTCTCGACGGGATCGCATGAGGAATGAGGGTTTGTTCGACCGGCCCCAGAATACACCGGTTGCCCGCAGCCGCCTTCCGCGGTCCTACGGGGGGGATTAGTACCCCCTGGGGTAGTTGTTTTGTTCGAACCTACCATCATAAAGGTTTTCCCCTCTTCCGGGCGAGGGGGACCCTACCTGACCTCATCATTGTGATTTTTGAAAAGGTTGACTCCTTGTGACCCCCACCCCGAAAGGTGGCGGCCCCCGGCCCCGCACCATGTGCAGGGTTACGGGTCGGCCGGAAGCGACGCGGAATTCGCGCCCCGTCCGTGAACGGACACACCACGACTGCCGTGGCCCAGGCTCCCCAGGACGCCAGCCGTGGTAACCGACAGGCGTAAGCGCCTTGGCGAAAATCGCCCCCACAAGCCACGAAATGCGGCCGCCGAATAAAATCCAGCCATACTACGCCCCCTCACCACGGGAGCCACTTGTCAGACTATTAGCCGCCTGCGAGCATGGATTCCGCTCAAGCCGACGTTGCCCAGGGTGCACCGCGAGGAGGTTGTCCGACCTAGCACCCCAAAATGCTCGTATTCATCACACAAACATCTGCTGCCCCCACCGGGATTCGAACTCGGGACCTCTCGAGTCGGCGACAGCCATGAAACCCGGCGTACAAACCACTCGGCCACGGAGGTCGTCGAGGGCGGAAACCTAACCTAACCTTTTTTTTTTTTTTTTTTTTTTTTTTTTTTTAACGTCAGAAAATGCCTTACGCATACCACAGAGCCAGTGTAAGGGGTTGACCCTGTGGTTATGTGGGACTCTCCCCCCCAGAGTGCAATCCAGATCGCTAATCGACCTGGACTGGAAGGGCCTACCCACTAAAAACTGACGGTTCACCACTTGACTATTAGTGATAGTCGCGGCCGGGGTAAATACTCAGCGCACACCATCGCGAGCCGCGGCTAATAGTCTGTCCCGTTGGGGACCCATCTGTGCGCAAAGGTGTCCGCGGTGAAGAAGACACCTCTCAGTCATCGGACGTCGCTTACAGGGGTCAGACCCCCACCTGGCCCCCAGCGTCCGTGACTAGGGCGGTTGAGCTTGCAGGCCATAAAGCCGCCTCCGCCTGCCTAATCTCCGCCTTCGAGTCGGGTCAGCGAGGGGATCCTCCTCCCGAATTCTTTCCGCCGCCTCCTTCCGCGTCATCACGTCCTCGCAGAAGTCGGCTACTGCCGTCCATTTCGTCTCACTTTCGGCTATCTGTTTGATGACGGCCGGCAGGGAGAGGTCTCGCCCGATTGCTGCGACAAGGGCAGAGCGTTGTGTCGCCCAAGCCGAGCATTCCATCAGCGTGTGCTGCGCTGTATCTGCGCTGCTGTCGCAGTCATGGCAACGCGCACTCGGCTCGCGCCTGGCAACCCTGTGCAGGTAGCTGCCGAAGCAGCCATGCCCCGACAGCACCTGGGTCATGCGGTAGGTGAGCGCGCCATGTCGTCTATTAAGCCATTCGTTTAGATTGGGCCGAATGCCATCAATCGTCCATTGCCCTGCAGCAGGGGCATCCATGCGAAGCCTCCATGCCCTTATTGTGGATAACTGGGCTCTATCCCTCCAGCGCCGGATCATTTCGGGTGGGGGACGGAGACCCTCGTTTCTAACTTGGGCGCTGCGTCTATAAATATTCGCAAGCGCCAGGGCGTCTAAATCCCATGGAGGGACGCCCGACAAGGCAAGCGCGGCATCGCTGGATATTGTCCGGTAGCCGCGGATTACTCTTATGCAGACAGTACGCTGCGCTCGCCGCAAGACGGCGGCGTTACGCGGCGACAGCGTGTCAGCCCAAACTGGCGACCCGTAAAGGGCCATTGATCTTATTACCCCAGTGTACAGCCTCCTGCATGACACACTGGGGCCCCCTATGTTAGGTAAAAGTCTGCTTAGTGACGCCGCCGCCCCTACGAGTTTGGTGGACAAGCGCCGAAAATGTTCCTCGAACCCCCACTTATGGTCAAGCACGAGTCCGAGGTACCGCATGTGCGGTGTTACATCGATGCGCACGTTGTTAACAGTGATGTGTGCGCCAGCCGGGGGTCTCTTACGGGGCCCATGGAAGAGGAGGGCCTCCGTTTTGTTGAGAGCAACTTTGAGGCCTAGGCTCTCAATCCTGCCCACTACAATGGTGGTGCCGACAGTGGCTAGTCGTGCCGCGTCCGTGTAGTCGTTGCCCTTTGCCAGCACTAGGGTGTCGTCTGCATAACAAACGACAGTTAAGCCCGGCAGAAGGGCGCCCCTCAGCACCCAGTCGTAGCCTATGTTCCACAGGAGAGGGCCAAGGACCGACCCCTGTGGAACACCACGAGCCATGGCTCGGCGAATTAGGTTTCCGTCTTTATTTTGGCACATTACCAGTCTGTTGCGCAGGTAATGTGCCACAATCTTACGTAAATACGAAGGCACCTTATGATATGCGAGTGCCTCGTCTATGCAGCAGTAGGGCAGGGTGTTAAAGGCGTTTGCGATATCCAATGATATCGCCATAACAACCCTGCCCCGCGATACGGCCTCTTCGGTGAAAGATTTTACCCGAAGAATCGCATCTATGGTGGATCGATTCTGTCGGAACCCAAACTGACAGTCAGAGAGGTTGGGACCTGTCTCATCCAGGTGCTGAACGATGCGGGTGGATATGATCCGTTCTAGCAGTTTACCCGCCTCATCCAGCAAAACAATTGGCCGGTATGCAGACGGTGAAGTAGCCGGTTTTCCCGGCTTCTGCAAAAGTACCAGCCGGCCCTGTTTCCACACAGTTGGAAATTCTCCCGACGACAAACAGAGGTCGAAAATTTCCCTCAGGCGGTCTTTCAGAACGGAGAGGGACAGCGCCAAAACGCGGCCGTGCACTCCATCTGGACCTGGGGCCGTGCATTTGGCCCGGAGTCTGCTTATAGCCCAGTCCCACTCTCCGTCTGTGATAGGGGGAGGGGGGTTGTCGTCGTCAGGGCTAGGCCTCACTGGAGCCATTAGTGGCGCGATCTGCTCGGTTTGTGCAGGAAACAGGGCGACTATTGTCGAATCCAGCAATTGGGGGTCGAGAGACTCCACCACGGGGGGGCCCTGACTACACAGCTTGTCTCGCACTATGCGGTATGGGCGACCCCAGGGATCGGCATCGAGTTCCTCAAGCCACCTCTCTCGGGCAGCTTCCTTTGCTCTGAATATGGCCACCCTAAATTCGTGGCGTGCGTCTTTGTAGAGGGCATACAGTCGGGCCTCCTCTTGTTCGTCTCTACCAGTGCGCCGTCTGCGAAATCTGGTGTATGTACGACGACGGGTTATGCAGGCGCGTCGCATGACTGCCAGCTCCTGCGACCACCAATGAACCTCGCACTTGGGCGGTCGACGCTGTGTGCGTGGCATGGAAGCGTCGCAGATCCGCACCATCGACTCGCCAAACTCACGAGCTAATTCGTCCGCCCCCGCAGATGTTGTTGCGTTCTGGGAGAACCAATCCTCCAGCAGGGCGGATTCCTCGACGAGCTCTTTGTTGAGCTTGGTCAAGGTCCATCGGGGGAACGGCTGTGCTGTGTTAGCCCCGGCTTGATTGCTATTAGCTCGTCTTATAGAGAACACCTCGAACGTAATGTAGCGGTGGTCCGAGAGTGTTTCTGCTTCGACGTGGACCATCCAGTTGGTCACGTGCGTGGCAATGGCAGGGGTAGCGAATGTTACATCCACTATAGACCCCCCCTGCTGTCGCACACACGTGTTGATGGAACCACGATTGAGAATGATGAGGCCAGAGATGGCCAAAAACTCTTCAACTGCGGAGCCTCGTGCATCCGTTCTGGGTGAACCCCACGCAGAGGATTTCGCGTTAAGGTCACCTAGCACAACAACATTTTGTGACGCTGCTCGCTGTATTGCAGCATTGACACAGTCTAAGAAATTTTCAAATTCAGAGAGAACACGATTTGGGGAGAAGTAGGTTCCTACTAGCACAATCTCTCCCCATTTCGTGGCGACAAAACCATGGCCCCGCTCCAAGATGTTCAGGGGCGGGGACCCAGAAGACGGCACTCTGATTATGGACACCAAGTTGTCCAAATCAGAGGCGTAATTAATGTTGGGCGGAGTAAAATATGGCTCCGCGACGACTGCTAAATCTATCGACCACTCTGGCATGGTTTGCATCAGGAGATCCTGTGCACCGCGAGAGTGGTTGAGGTTGCCCTGTAGTAACTTGTATGGTCGCACTAACATTGTGAGTCGGTAATCATCTCCTCGACGGCTGGCTGGGCCGGCTCACCTTGACTGGCGGTCTGGGTCTTGGGGACCGCTTTCCTTCTTGGGGGCAGCGGAGCTTGGCAGCTCTTACCCCGCATGATATGATTTGCCGGCCGCTTCGAGGTCTCACATAGGACGCAGTGAGGGGCGGCTTTGCATGACTTGGCTTGGTGGTCGGGCTTACCACATCTGAAGCATAACTTGCTTCGATCTGTGTCAGACGGGCAACGCTGAGAAGTATGCCCAATATCTAGGCAGCGGAAACAAGTCAATTGACGGGGCTCCTGAGCCCGTACTCGGGCCGAGCTCCAGCCTACAAGGAACCGACCAGCGTCCATCAATAATTTGGCAGCTGCAACGGGCAACTTAACCAGAGCTGTACTTAGGCCGTCAGGGCCAGTTCGTAACGACCTGACGGTTACGTCCTCAGTGTTACAGGCACACTTGATGACGATTGCAGCCTTCACATCGTCGCTCACGACTGAGTCATCCAGCTCCGATATGCGGATTTCCGCGCATTTTGTCGGGGTGGAGACTCGCACAGCATCGCTCGGGAGGACTTCCCGCAGCTTTTCAGCGACTTCTCGCGCCTTAGTTTTATTTTCGGCGGCCGTTTTCTCGGTGGAGACCTGTAGAATACGCGCCCCGGTGGCTGCCTCCTTTATCCTGAACCCGTTGGCTGAGAGACCCAGTTCGTCCAGGTTCAGTTTTGTCTTTGCACTCCTAATTATTTCAGCGTAGGAGAGACCCTTCTCTTGAGCTTCGGGGTTAATTGTTAGAACCACCGCCGCTGTGCGAGGCTCCCGTAGCCTGGGTTTCTTGGGAGCACCCTTCTTTTGGGCCTGTGAGTGTGCACCAGAAGCAGGAGCAGGAGCTTTAGATGCCACAGGTTGAGACTTCTTTTTAGGACGCCTCGCCACAGTAACCCATTCCTCGTTATCAGGTTGGGTTGCAGGAAGCGTCGAACCAGACGGTTTAACGGGGGCAGCTGCCGGTTTTGGAGCTGGCACCTTCGCGGTCTTCTTCTTTTTGGCCTTTTTAGAGGCAGGAGCTGGCACAGACCCAGGCGCAGGCGGCTCCGGTAGATGGACCGTCTCTATTGCAGGCGCCGTTGCAGGCGTTCTCGATGACGAGACCACCCTGACATTATCAGCGGCCAAAGGAGGTCTTAAAGTCCTCGCCATCATGAGACGGCTGTCACGCTCCAGGGCCTCCAGCCTAGAGTTGATCATACCGCCAATCGTGTCAACCATTCGGTGCGACCATTCCTCAAAAAGCGACGGGATATTCGCAGCGTTTGCCTGAAGTGCCTCGTGAGGAGGCACCGCGGTTGTGCGACCCTCCCGAAGCGCCTTGACTTCCTCGCGCAGTTCCGCCATTCCTTTTCGCAGATCTGCAACCTCGTCCTGTAACCGTTTCTTGTCCGCCTTTAATTTGGCGGTCTCGGTTGACTCAGTGCACCGGAGAATTGCCAGCGTGTTTTGGACTATGGAATCCGCGGCATCGTGGAGGGCCTTCTGGAAAGTGCCCTTTAGGTTACCTGATGTTTTAGCAACCTTGCGTATTAAGTCAGCATCCTTATTGATGACCTCGAAAATTTGCGAGGCTAAGGGGCTTTCATCAGCGGACATCGCAGCGTCCGAATACTGAGAGTGGGCCGAACCTGAGCGCAGGCTTCGCCGATCTAACTGCTCAGCCATGCTTTCTTCGGCGTGGAGCCGCAGCTCTTCCTTCTTTGCCTCGTTGAGGGCTTTTTTCGCCTTGGCAAGTCCTACATATTCGCCCGTTGTGGGCGGGCGGCCTCTGCCGCGACCGGCTGATTTCAACTTCGTTGACAACTTGGGCGCGGTAACCGACTGGTCACTCAACTCGCTATCGGACTCTGACCGAGTGGTTTTAGCAGCAGCCCTAGTCTCACGGGTGCGCTTGCGTCCAGCTACCGCCTTTCCTACTATTCCAGCTGTTGATCCTAATGTCTCCGTGCTTGACATCGAACAATCCGACATCGCCTCGTCGACATTCTCGGGATCCCCATCCTTTCTTCTTTCAACGCGACCTGCGGGTGGCGCGTTAGCCTCGACAGTGCCCACGGAGGGGCGTTCGCTTCCACTTCGTCTAAAACTTAATCTATCTAATCTTACAATTGGGTTTGGGTTTTTAGTATCATTATTCATCCTTATCCCACGAGCAGGAGGGAACTAAAAAGTCCGCCCGGGTGGTGCCCTCTGCACCCGGGTAACTCTAATACACCTGGGGGGGCGAGCGGTACCCCAGGGTTGACCACTAGCTGGTGGCATTGCCCAGCCACCACCATAAGGCGTCTGCCACCGTGGTGTCCCAGTGGCAGTTAACCCGCTGAACGGGAACTGAGGGGTTTTTTTACGTGGTATGCTCCACTCAGGGCCAGCCGGTAAAGGCAAGCCCCCCTGGTCCTGTGCATGTGCCGCTAGACATGGCAACGACACACACACACAGGATTCCAGGTTGCCCGACGGTAGGCCAGAGCCCATCCCCAGCAGCCACAAACCGTGGCCATGGGGCCGCCGCGCACGCAGACCTTACAGGACTGCCATCCCACGCCGCCGAAGCGGCCGCTGGGCCGACCAACAAAGGCAAGCCCCTTCCAAAAACCAGATTGGTTAAACCTGGGTGTGGGTTCACCACATGGAGCGACAGAACACTCCCGCGAACACTGTCCGCCATCCTACGAACCGAAGTTCCTCTGGGTAAAAACCCGACGTCAAATGAACAAAAAGTTCCGCGAGCCTTGAAGGCAAGCCATCCTCCGACAGAAAGTCCACTGGCCCTAAGAAGGGCCCCCACAACTGAGGCGCGAGTGCGCCGTGGGCTGAATCGCCCCCACCGCGTGCAGTAGCTGTCCACGCCGGCCGAAGCCGGTACCCCCCCATATCTGGGGGGCGTTCCCCTATCCGCAACCCGGGGGACGCGTCCGGTAGCGACACTGCACTGTCGCTCCCCTCTCCAAAAAGAGGGCGGAAACCTTTTTTTTTTTTTTTTTTTTTTTGGCAGGGGTAAAAATGCCTTTACGCATACCCTACGCCATTGGGGGTGACGCCTGGTTATGTGGGGCTCCTCGGCCAAGATGGTAAGGGCCGAGACTACCCACTAAAACTTCCCCCCGTGCTCCGCCTCTCACTACGACAGGGTAGGGCAACAGTTTCCCTTTTCCCTTTCCCCTGTGCAGCGTTTGTCCATCTGTGGACTCTTCCCCGCACAATAAGTGCATATGGCGTCTCACGACGTTCACTGAGCACAAGTGAACGTCGTCCTACTCAGTAGCTTAAGGTTGACGAGCGGACTCCCCCAAGTCGGCCCGTCAACAGCCCTGTGGTCTTGGTCTTACGGGGCCAGCGCGCTCGCAAAAGCGCGTCGCCACCTGCCCTGGTCTTACGGGGCCAGCGCGCTCACAAAAGCGCGGCGCCGCCTGCCGGTCCTCTTTCTTCTGAGCGCATCAGCCGACGGGTCCTCTTCTCGGGACCTCTCGTCGGCTTCCTTCCTGCTCAACACCGCTTCACAGAAGGTGTAAAGGGCCCTCTGTGCTCTTTCGCTGTCAACTATTGCTTTGACTACGGTGGGCAGCGACAAGTCCATACCAATTACAGCCGTCAGAACAGCTCTTTCATTCGCCCATGTCGGGCACGTCATTAATGTGTGTGCAGCGGAGTCCTCTGCAGCGCCGCACTGGTGGCACACTGGGGTACGCTCACGCCTCGCGACTGTGTGCAGATACTTGCCGAAACATCCGTGTCCGGTTAGCATCTGCACCATGCGATAAGAGAGCGAGCCCCCCCGCCCTTCAAGCCAGTGGGACAGAACTGGATGGAACGCAGAGATTGTACGGTGTCCAGCTCTTGGTCTCTCCAGCCTTCTTGACCATTCTTCGGTTCCCGTCTCCTGGGCGTCGGTCCGCCAACGCTCAATAACCTCTGGAAGAGGAACGCGGCCTGTGCTTTGCTTGGCCTCGGCAGTCAGTTCGTATACCCTGGTCAAAACCTCTGCATCTATGTCCCAGGGTAGGGATCTGGCCAGCAAACATGCCACCTCCCCCGAAACAGTGCGGTATGCTCGCGCTACTCTTAGTGTTGTAACTCTCTGTGCCTGCAGTAGCTGATTTCTGCTACGGGACGTTAGGGCTCGTGACCAAATAGGTGCCCCGTAGAGAGCCGCCGAACGAACCGCGTTTACAAAAAGGCGGCGACAAACTGTGCTTGCTCCCCCCAAGTTCGGCATGAGTCTACAAAGAGCCAGAGATACTCTTCTGAGCTTGGGAACCAGCTGTTCAAAATGGCTCTTGAACGTCCATCTTCTATCTAAGACCAAACCAAGATATTTTAGGGTCTTTCCGATCTTTATGTCAACTTCTCCCACTCGGATTTTATAGTCGGCAGGTGGAGATTTGCGGGGCCCATGAAAACAAATGGCTTCCGATTTCTCCATTGCGACTCTCAAGCCCAGTCGTCTAATACGGTCCACCACTTGGGATACCCCAGCCACAGCGAGGGTCGCAGCCGACTGTAAATTGTCTCCTCTAGCCGTGACTAGGGTATCATCTGCATAACAAAACACGTTGACCCCTCTTAGATTAGAACCTCGGATGGCCCAGTCATAACCTATGTTCCACAGGAGCGGCCCTAAGACTGAACCCTGTGGAACACCGGCAGACACCACTCTTTCACCCCGTCCAGTCGCCATAGGGAAGACAACTTTGCGGCCTGACAGGTAAGACATGATTATTTGCCGCAGATACAGTGGAAAACCGAACCATGCCATCGCCTCCTCTATACAACAGTGCGGTAAGGAGTTGAAAGCGTTGGCGATGTCCAAAGACACCGCCAGCACCACTCCCCCGTTCGCTGTCACCTCCTCTGTCAAGGTTCTCACTTTGGAGATGGCGTCTATAGTTGACCGCCCCTGTCTGAAACCATACTGGTTTTCGCTAACATTCGGCCCGACTTCCTCCAAATGTTGAAGGAGGCGGCCAGCTATTACTCGCTCGAATAATTTCCCTGCTTCATTTAAGAGAACTATCGGCCGGTACGCAGATGGTGAGTCCACCGGCCGACCTTCCTTCTTCAACAGCACAAGTTTCCCAGTTTTCCATGTCTGTGGGAAACATCTCTCCCGCAAGCAAGACGTTAGTAGCTTGCGGAATCGGTACTCCAGTCCGTTTTTTAAAGCTATCACTAGGGCACATCCAGGAACGCCGTCTGGTCCAGGGGCCTTGTTCTTCGATTGGAGCCTCAAAATAGCAGAACCCAGCTCTCCCTCCGTTACCTCCGGGACTTCCTCAGTTCTTGCGTCTGCACTCGGTCTTTGTATGCCAAGCGGAGGTCGTTGGTCACCTCTAGGGGGAAAGAGCGCCTCTATCACTCTTTGCAGCACCTCCTCGTCCATTTTGGATGTAAGAGGTGGGGCCCAGGGACGAAGCTTGCTCATAACGAGCTTGTATGGCCTGCCCCATGGGTCTTGTGCAAGGGAGTCGAGGAGCTCCTTCCAAGCTCTTTCTTTTGCATCAGCAATGGCAGCTCTCAGCGCCTTTTTGGCGTCTTGGTAAGCGGTGTAGAGGCGGTTTTCTTCCACTTCACCTCGCCGTCTACCTCTCCTGCGGGATCTGGTGTATTGGCGTCTGGCAGCTACGCAGGTCTCTCGTAGGTCAGCGAGCTCAGCAGACCACCAATACACTTGTCGCAGAGGGGGCAGTGCCTTAACTCTAGGCATTGCCACGTCACAGGCGCGAGTGAGAGCAGCACTAAACCATTCAGCCTCGCTTTCAGTTTCCGGATTTTCTGGGATTGGTGACCAACCTTCAACCAGCGAAGCCTCGATTAAAGCGTCCCTGTCCATTCTTTTAATTGCCCACCTGGGCCCAATCTCCACATTCGAACGACTAACCGAATCTGATCTTGAGGAGGACGCTTCGAACCGAATGTAACGATGGTCCGAAAGCGTTTCCTCCCCAACCAGGACCCTCCAATTTGATATGCGTCGTGCCAGGTTGGGGCTTGTAAACGTAATGTCCACTATGGACCCTCCATTTGCACGAACGCATGTTTCGACACTGCCGGAATTTAGAGTGACCAAACCGTGTGCCACCAACCACTCTTCGACAAGAACGCCTCGGGCATCCGACGATGGACATCCCCATTCTGTCGACTTTGCATTCAGGTCACCAGCTAAAATAACTTCGTGTGGCCTACACCAACCAATAACCGAATCAAGCTGCACCAAGAAACTCTCGAATTCATTTAGGGGTTTATTCGGAGAGAAATAAACCCCTATGACTACTATGTCACCGTATAGGGCAGCTACACATCCGTGACCCTTCAGCGAATCTCTAACAAAGGACGTCGTGTCGAGTCTGGGATTAACCACAACCGCGACCAAGCCGTCAATGTCTCCCGTCCAGTCGTCCCTGTTGGGGATCATATATGGTTCGGTGACAACCATCACGTTAATCGACCACTGCGCCGCTGACTGAATGAGCAGATCTTGAGCTCCAGCGCAGTGATTGATGTTGGCCTGTAGAAACTTAATGATACTAGGCATTTTGGGCAATTTCCATCGGCTCTACTTCTTCTACCCTGTTCGATGGGTTGGGAGGCTGTTGCGCAGCAGTTTTGCGTGGCGCAGCCTGTCCTCTCCTCATTTTGCGCTTGGGGGCCGAACATCTGTTGCTCCCCAGCCTATGATCGGCCTTTCTACCGGCCTCCTCACATAAGGTACAGTGAAAGTCTTTGTCGCATTCCACCGCTCGATGGCCCGACTGACCACACCTGTAACACAACTGGCTGCGATCTACACAAGCCGAGCATCTTTCCTTGACATGGCCAGTCTCCAAACATTTAAAGCACCGCATATCTCGCGGTGGTAGCAACTTAACCCTGGTAGAGGACCATCCCACTCGCAGCCGGCCTTCAATTACCTTCTTCGCTGCTGCCACCGGACAACTCGCCCACACTGCACCCGTGCCATAATTGGTCTGCTTAATTGTGCCGACCTTGACCTGATCGACCGGACAGCCCCCCAAATTGGCAATGGCCTTGGCGACCTCTTCTGCCGTGACCGAGTCCTCCAGACTACTGATCATCAACTCAGAGCACTTGAACGGCCTGGACACTCTGAGTAACTCGTCACTAAATATCTCCTTTATTTTGCCAGCTAGGAGATCAGCCTTCTCATTATTTCCTTCCGCATGTACCTCGATGATAGAGGCCCCGGTGATGGCTCTGCGGAATGTTGTAAATTCGATCCCCAGACTGGCCGGATCGATTTTGGCCTTCGCCTCTCTAAGCACCGAGCTATAAGTGACACCTTTCTCCACTGCACCTGGCTGAAGCGTCAGAACGACAGCTGCGGTGCGCGGAGGTCTGGCTCTACTTTTACTTTGAGGCTGTTTGGTCTTGATTTTTCTTCTTCACCCCCTTTCCGCCCCTCTTAACCACAGTCGTCCATTCTCCTTCGACGGTTGCAGGAGTAGACGTAGATGGGAGGGGTTGTCTCGGCTGCGAGATAGAGCTGTCCCGCGCTTCCCTATCTTTGCGATTGGGATTCCGCCTGGTGTTAGGTGGAATCTGCTTCTCTTGCCGCTTCACCTCTTGACTGTCCTGAGCTGGAGCGGGCACAACCTTCTTGCCCTTTACTTTGGCCTTCACAGGGGGCACTGGCGGAGGTCCCATGACCGTTGTCAACGGGGTCGTCGTGTTTTGTGCCTGCTTTTGTAAGGCTGCCGCGTCCTTCTTTTTGCCATCATGCTTCAATGGCGGTCTATAACTTGGAGCCGGGTTAAGGCGTGGCTCTAGGCCTTCCATCCGTGCGTTTATACGAGTGGTCACATTGTTCATTATGCGAGCCTCCAGTTCTTCCAATGCGGTCTGAGGAGGAGGACTCGTATCCATGTAACAGGCATCATCCAACCGCGATGAAGCCATGGTAGCGACCTGCTGTGCCATACTGGTTTTTAATGCGATCAGCTCTTTACGGAGCTCCTCCATTTCCTTCTCTTGGCGAGCGACGATCCGCTCTAGCCTCGTGGTGTCATCAGACGCGTTGCGTTGAGCCAACTCAATCGTGCAATCTTTTATAGCCTGTGCAGCATCCTTCAACATTTTCACAAAAGTGCCCTTTAAACTACCAGATTTGGTAGCGACCTTCTCGACAACTTCGACGCTGGCCAGAACCTTGCTTACAATGGTCTTGGCCGTCTCAATGTCCTCTTCCACTCCTGCAACCGCGTTATCCGCAGCCGGCGCAGAACGGGTGACCCTAGCGCAGACTGCCGCGTCTAGCAGCTCCTTTTCCGCTTGAATTTTTAGGGCTTCCCTTTCGACCCTTGCCAGATCCGCCTTGGCCTTCGCAAGACCGACATACTCACCCGTAGTGGGTGGACGACCGCGACCGCGACCTCTCCCCTTGCCTACGGAGGCCTTAACCTTGGCTGATGTGGTGGTTTCATCACTGGCTGTACCATCATCATTCGCGGTTCTCTTGCGCTTAAGATCATCTTTGCTCTTTTCCTTACAACGATCTTTCCGCCAAAACTTCAGAGTGACCGGACGGCCACCACTACTCCTAGATCTCGACCTCGACCTACTCGACCTACTCCTCGACCTACTCCTCGACCTGGTCGATTCAAAACTTCTGACTGTCGAGTCAGAAACCAACTCGTCTTCCAATTCGCTTTCTCTCCTAGAGCGAAGCCCTCTCCTGTCATCGACACTCGTAGCCAATTTCACACTGGCCGCCCGAGGAAGCGGCGAGCGCCCGTGGTCAGCGGGATCATATGACCGCGTGCCAACCAGCACGGAGCAGTTCTGGCCCCCCCCAGATACGTGGGGCCTGCCAACGGCCGAAGCCGAAGGGAGGGATTCTCCGTCAACGACGGTACCCTCCTGGGGTTGTTTTGTTTTTAGAGCTGCTTCCATAATGATTGTCCGTTTTTTAACGAGTCAGGTTCTCGTATCTCCCTTCCACGCCTAGCGCTAGGGACCAGTCCCCCACTGGCCATCCAGCCTATCACCACGCTCTCAAAGCTTCGGCTTGGGGTTTTTTAGTGAGGTATGCTCCTCTCGGGCGAGGCCTCAGTGGCCCAGCCCCTTGGTCCTCTCAATGAGAATACCAAGTTGCCCGACGGAGTCCTGTCATACAGGGATCCCCGCCGCACGACAGTCCAGAAACCGTCTGAACCTAGGTCCAACGACCACCATGTGGAGTGTCAGAGCACTCCCGCGAACACTGTTCGCCATACTACGCCACACTAGGCCACAGAGAACAAAAAGTTCCGCAAACCTTGAAGGTCCGCCATACCACGACCAGAAAAAGTCCTCTGGCCCTAAGAAGGGCCCCCACAACTGAGGCGCGAGCGCGCCACGGGCTGAATCGCCCCCACCTTGTGCAGTAGCTGTCCGCGCCGGCCGAAGCCGGTACCCCCCATATCTGGGGGGCGTGCCCCTATCCACAACCCGGGGGACGCGTCCGGTAGCGACACTGCACAGTCGCTTCCCTCTCCAAAGAGAGGGCGGAAGGGCGGAAACCTTTTTTTTTTTTTTTTTTTTTTTTTTTTAACGTCAGAAAATGCCTTACGCATACCACAGAGCCAGTGTAAGGGGTTGACCCTGTGGTTATGTGGGACTCTCCCCCCCAGAGTGCAATCCAGATCGCTAATCGACCTGGACTGGAAGGGCCTACCCACTAAAAACTGACGGTTCACCACTTGACTATTAGTGATAGTCGCGGCCGGGGTAAATACTCAGCGCACACCATCGCGAGCCGCGGCTAATAGTCTGTCCCGTTGGGGACCCATCTGTGCGCAGAGGTGTCCGCGGTGAAGAAGACACCTCTCAGTCATCGGACGTCGCTTACAGGGGCCAGACCCCCACCTGGCCCCCAGCGTCCGTGACTAGGGCGGTTGAGCTTGAAGGCCATAAAGCCGCCTCCGCCTGCCTAATCTCCGCCTTCGAGTCGGGTCAGCGAGGGGATCCTCCTCCCGAATTCTTTCCGCCGCCTCCTTCCGCGTCATCACGTCCTCGCAGAAGTCGGCTACTGCCGTCCATTTAGTCTCACTTTCGGCCATCTGTTTGATGACGGCCGGCAGGGAGAGGTCTCGCCCGATTGCTGCGACAAGGGCAGAGCGTTGTGTCACCCAAGCCGAGCATTCCATCAGCGTGTGCTGCGCTGTATCTGCGCTGCTGTCGCAGTCATGGCAACGCGCACTCGGCTCACGCCTGGCAACCCTGTGCAGGTAGCTGCCGAAGCAGCCATGCCCCGACAGCACCTGGGTCATGCGGTAAGTAAGCGCGCCATGTCGTCTATTTAACCATTCATTTAGATTGGGCCGAATGCCATCGATCGTCCATTGCCCTGCAGCAGGGGCATCCATGCGAAGCCTCCATGCCCTTATTGTGGATAACTGGGCTCTATCCCTCCAGCGCCGGATCATTTCGGGTGGGGGACGGAGACCCTCGTTTCTAACTTGGGCGCTGCGTCTATAAATTTTCGCAAGCGCCAGGGCGTCTAAATCCCATGGAGGGACGCCCGACAAGGCAAGCGCGGCATCGCTGGATATTGTCCGGTAGCCGCGGATTACTCGT
Source organism: Chilo suppressalis (assembly GCA_902850365.2). NCBI lineage: Eukaryota > Metazoa > Arthropoda > Insecta > Lepidoptera > Crambidae > Chilo > Chilo suppressalis. The sequence goes on from OU963911.1 coordinate 148,957, forward strand.
ATGCAGACAGTACGCTGCGCTCGCCGCAAGACGGCGGCGTTACGCGGCGACAGCGTGTCAGCCCAAACTGGCGACCCGTAAAGAGCCATCGATCTTATTACCCCAGTGTACAGCCTCCTGCATGACACACTGGGGCCCCCTATATTAGGGAGGAGTCTGCTGAGAGACGCCGCCGCCCCTACAAGTTTCGTAGACAGGCGCCGAAAGTGTTCTTCGAACCCCCACTTATGGTCAAGCAGGAGTCCGAGGTACCGCATATGCGGTGTGACGTCAATGCGCACGTTATTGATAGTAATGTGTGCGCCAGCCGGGGGTCTCTTACGGGGCCCGTGGAAGAGGAGGGCCTCCGTTTTGTTGAGAGCAACTTTGAGACCTAGGCTCTCAATCCTTCCCACCACGATGGTGGTGCCGACAGTTGCCAGTCTTGCCGCGTCCGTGTAGTCGTCGCCCCTTGCTAGCACTAGGGTGTCGTCTGCATAGCAAACGACAGTTAAGCCCGGCAGAAGGGCGCCCCGCAAAACCCAGTCGTAGCCGATGTTCCACAGGAGAGGGCCAAGGACTGACCCCTGTGGAACGCCGCGTGCCATGGCTCGGCGAATTAGATCTCTGTCCTTGTTTTGGCACATTACCAGTCTGTTGCGCAGGTAATGTGCCACAATCTTACGTAAGTACGAAGGCACCCTATGATATGCGAGTGCCTCATCTATGCAGCAATAGGGCAGGGTGTTAAAGGCGTTTGCGATATCCAATGATATCGCCATAACAACCCTGCCCCGCGATACGGCCTCGTCGGTGAAAGATTTTACCCGAAGAATCGCGTCGATGGTGGATCGATTCTGTCGGAACCCAAACTGACAATCAGAGAGGTTGGGACCTGTCTCGTCTAGGTGCTGAACGATGCGGGTGGATATGATCCGTTCTAGCAGTTTACCCGCCTCATCCAGCAAAACAATTGGCCGGTATGCAGAAGGTGAAGTAGCCGGTTTTCCCGGCTTCTGCAAAAGTACCAACCGGCCCTGTTTCCACACAGTTGGAAATTCTCCTGACGACAAACAGAAGTCGAAAATTCCCCTCAGGCGGTCTTTCAGAACGGAGAGGGACAGCGCCAAAACGCGGCCATGCACTCCATCTGGACCTGGAGCCGTGCTTTTGGCCCGGAGTCTGCTTATAGCCCAGTCCCACTCTCCGTCTGTAATAGGGGGAGGGGAGTTGTCGTCGTCGGGGCTAGGCCTCACTGGAGCCATTACTGGCGCGATCTGCTCGGTTTGCGCAGGAAACAGGGCGACTATAGTCGAATCCAGTAGTTGGGGCTCGAGAGACTCTACCACTGGGGGGCCCTGACTACACAGCTTGTTTCGCACGATGCGGTATGGGCGACCCCAGGGATCGGCATCGAGCTCTTCGAGCCACCTCTGCCGGGCAGCTTCCTTTGCCCTGAATATGGCCACCCTAAATTCGTGGCGAGCGTCTTTGTAGAGGGCATATAGTCGGACCTCCTCTTGTTCGTCTCTACCAGTGCGCCGTCTGCGAAATCTGGTGTATGTACGACCACCAATGAACCTTGCGCTTGGGCGGTTGACGCTGTGTGCGTGGCATGGAAGCGTCGCAGATCCGCACCATCGACTCGCCAAACTCACGAGCCAATTCGTCCGCCCCCGCAGATGTTGTTGCGTTCTGGGAGAACCAGTCCTCCAGCAGGGCGGATTCCTCGACGAGCTCTTTGTTGAGCTTGGTCAAGGTCCATCGGGGAAACGGCTGTGCTGTGTTAGCCCTGGCTTGATTGCTATTAGCTCGTCTTGTAGAGAACACCTCGAAGGTAATGTAACGGTGGTCCGAGAGTGTTTCTGCTTCGACGTGGACCATCCAGTTGGTCACGTGCGTGGCAATGGCAGGGGTAGTGAATGTTACATCCACTATAGACCCCCCCTGCTGTCGCACACACGTGTTGATGGAACCACGATTAAGAATGATGAGGCCAGACATGGCCAAAAAGTCTTCAACTGCAGAGCCTCGTGCATCCGTTCTGGGTGAACCCCACGCAGAGGATTTCGCGTTCAGGTCACCCAGCACAACGACATTTTGTGACGCTGCTCGCTGTATTGCAGCATTGACACAATCTAGGAAATTTTCAAATTCAGAGAGAACACGATTTGGGGAGAAGTAGGTTCCTACTAGCACAATCTCTCCCCATTTCGTGGCGACATAACCATGGCCCCGCTCCAAGATGTTCAGGGGCGGGGACCCAGAAGACGGCACTCTGATTATGGAGACCAAGTTGTCCAAATCAGAAGCGTAATTAATGTTGGGCGGAGTAAAATATGGCTCCGCGACGACTGCTAAATCTATCGACCACTCTGGCATGGTTTGCATCAGGAGATCCTGTGCACCGCGAGAGTGGTTGAGGTTGCCCTGTAGCAACTTGTATGGTCGTACTAACATTGTGAGTCGGTAATCATCTCCTCGACGGCTGGCTGGGCCGGCTCACCTTGACTAGCGGTCTGGGTCTTGGGGACCGCTTTCCTTCTTGGGGGCAGCGGAGCTTGGCAGCTCTTGCCCCGCATGATGTGATTTGCCGGCCGCTTCGAGGTCTCACATAGGACACAGTGAGGGGCGGCTTTGCATGACTTGGCCTGGTGGTCGGGCTTACCACATCTGAAGCATAACTTGCTTCGATCTGTGTCAGACGGGCAACGCTGTGAAGTATGCCCAATATCTAGGCAGCGGAAACAAGTCATTTGACGGGGCTCCTGAGCCCGTACTCGGGCCGAGCTCCAGCCTACGAGGAACCGACCAGTGTCCGTCAATATTTTGGCAGCTGCAACGGGCAGCTTAACCAGAGCTGTACTTAGGCCGTCAGGGCCAGTTCGTAACGACCTGACGGTTACGTCCTCAGTGTTACAGCCGCACTTGATGACGATTGCAGCCTTCACGTCGTCGCTCACGACTGAGTCATCCAGCTCCGATATGCGGATTTCCGCGCATTTTGTCGGGGTGGAGACTCGGACAGCATCGCTCGGGAGGACTTCCCGCAGCTTTTCAGCGACTTTTCGCGCCTTAGTTTTATTTTCGGCGGCCGTTTTCTCGGTGGAGACCTGTAGAATACGCGCCCCGGTGGCTGCTTCCTTTATCCTGAACCCGTTGGCTGAGAGACCCAGTTCCTCCAGGTTCAGTTTCGTCTTTGCACTCCTAATTATTTCAGCGTAGGAGAGACCCTTCTCTTGAGCTTCGGGGTTAATTGTTAGGACAACCGCCGCTGTGCGAGGCTCCCGTAGCCTGGGTTTCTTGGGAGCACCCTTCTTTTGGGCCTGTGATTGTGCACCAGAAGCAGGAGCAGGAGCTTTAGATGCTACAGGTTGAGACTTCTTTTTAGGACGCTTCGCCACAGTAACCCATTCTTCGTTATCAGGTTGGATTAAAGGAGTCGTCGGACCAGACGGTTTAACGGGGGCAGCTGCTGGTTTTGGAGCTGGCACCTTCGCGGTCTTCTTCTTTTTGCCCTTTTTAGTAGCAGAAGGAGCTGGCACAGACGCAGGTGCGGGCGGCTCTGGTAGATGGGCCATCTCTGTATCAGCAGCACGCAGTGCAGCAGGCGCCGTTGCAGGCGTTCTGGATGTTGAGACCGCCCTGGCCTTATCAGCGGCCAAAGGAGGTCTTAAAGTCCTCGCCATCATGAGGCGGCTGTCACGCTCCAGGGCCTCCAGCCTAGAGTTAATCATACCGCCAATCGTGTCAACCATTCGGTGAGACCATTCCTCAAAAAGCGACGGAATATTCGCTGCGTTTGCCTGAAGTGCCTGACTAGGAGGCACCACGGTTGTGCGACCCTCGCGAAGCGCCTTGACTTCCTCGCGCAGTTCCGCCATCCCTTTTCGCAGATCCGCAACCTCGTCCTGCAATCGTTTCTTATCCACCTTTAATTTGGCGGTCTCGGTTGACTCCGTGCACCGGAGAATTGCCAGCGTATTTTTGACTATGGAGTCCGCGGCATCGTGGAGGGCCTTCTGGAAAGTGCCCTTTAGATTGCCTGATGTTTTGGCAACCTTCCGTATTAAGTCAGCATCCTTATTGATGACCTCGAAAATTTGCGAGGCTAAGGGGCTTTCGTCAGCGGACATCGCAGCGTCCGAATACTGAGAGTGGGCCGAACCCGAGCGAAGGCTTCGCCGATCAAGTTCCTCGGCCATGCTTTCTTCGGCCCGGAGCCGCAGCTCCTCCATCTTGGCCTCATTAAGGGCTTTTTGCGCTTTCGCTAGGCCTACATATTCACCCGTTGTGGGTGGGCGGCCTCTGCCGCGGCCGGCTGATTTCGGCTTAGTTGGCATCTTGGGCGCGGTGACCGACTGATCGCTTAACTCGCTGTCGGAATCTGACCGAGCGGTTTTAGAAGCAGCCCTGGTATCACGGGTGCGCTTGCGTCCGCTTACCGACTTTTCTGCTTTTCCAGCAGTTGATCCCAGCGTCTCAGTACTTGTCATCGAACAATCTGACATCGCTTCATCGACATTCACAGGATTCTCATCCTTCTTTCTCTCAACGCAACCTACGGGTGGTGCGTTAGCCTCAATGCTACCCACGGAGGGGTGATCACTATCAATGCGTCTTAAACTTATTCTAAGGTTTTGGGTTTGTTTTGTATTATTCGACATACTTATCCCACGAGCAGGAGGGAAATAAAAAGTCCGCCCGGGTGGTGCCCTCTGCACCCGGGTAACTCTAATACACCTAGGGGGGCGAGCGGTACCCCAGGGTTGACCACTAGCTGGTGGCATTACCCAGCCACCACCATAAGGCGTCTGCCACCGTGGTGTCCCAGTGGCAGTTAACCCGCTGAACGGGAACTGAGGGGTTTTTTTTTACGTGGTATGCTCCACTCAGGGCCAGCCGGTAAAGGCAAGCCCCCCTGGTCCTGTGCATGTGCCGCTAGACATGGCAACGACACACACACACAGGATTCCAGGTTGCCCGACGGTAGGCCAGAGCCCATCCCCAGCGGCCACAAACCGTGGCCACGGGGCCGCCGCGCGCGCAGACCTAACAGGACTGCCATCCCACGCCGCCGAAGCGGCCGCTGGGCCGACCAACAAAGGCAAGCCCCTCCCAAAAACCAGGTTGGTAAAACCCGGGCGTGGGGTTACCACGTGGAGCGTCAGAACACTCCCGCGAACACTGTCCGCCATCCTACGAACCGAGGTTCCTCTGGGCAAGAACCCGACGTCAAATGAACAAAAAAGTTCCGCGAGCCTTGAAGGCAAGCCATCCGCCGACAGAAAGTCCACTGGCCCTAAGAAGGGCCCCCACAACAGAGGCGCGAGTGCGCCGTGGGCTGAATCGCCCCCACCGCGTGCAGTAGCTGTCCACGCCGAAGGCCGAAGCCGGTACCCCCCATATCTGGGGGGCGTTCCCCTATCCGCAACCCGGGGGACGCGTCCGGTAGCGACACTGCACTATCGCTCCCCTCTCCAAAAAGAGGGCGGAGGAAGGGCGGAAACCTAACCTTTTTTTTTTTTTTTTTTTTTTTTTTTTTTTTTTTTTTTTTTTTAACGTCAGAAAATGCCTTACGCATACCACAGGGTCAGTGGGGTTGACCCTGTGGTTATGTGGGACTCTCCCCCCCAGAGTGCAATCCAGATCGCTAATCGACCTGGACTGGGAGGGCCTACCCACTAAAAACTGACGCGGCTCCACTTGGCTATCAATAATGGTAGTGGTCAAGGAAGCTATTCGCACACCATCTTGACCACAGCCAATAGCCTGTCCATGTTTCGGACTCATCTTTTATAGAGGAACCTAGGAGCCTCTCATTCAAGGGATGTGTTTGCCGAGGACGAACGCCCACTCGCCCCCTAGCATCCCCGACTAGGGCGGTCGTTGCTGCAGCCCATAGAGCCGCCTCCGCCGGCCTAGCCTACGCCTGCGGTTCGGGTCAGCGAGAGGATTTTCCTCCCTCGCCCTTTCCGCTACCTCTTTCCGTGCCATCACATCCTCACAGAACGTCGTGACAGCGGTCCACGACACTTCATCTCCGGCCATCTTCTGAATGACGGCCGGCAAGGAGAGGTCGTTGCCGATTACGGCCACAAGGGCCGAGCGCTGTGTCGCCCATGCTGGGCAGGACAACAGCGTATGCTGCGCTGTGTCTAAAATACAGTCACACTCGTGACAACACGCATTCGATTCCCTACCGGCGACTCGATGAAGGTAGCTGCCGAAGCATCCATGCCCCGACAGCACCTGGGTCATCCGATAGGACAAAGAGCCGTGCTTTCTGGATAACCACTCTGCCAAATTTGGCCGAATTCCGTCAATGGTCCAGTGGCCAGCGGCGGGAACTTCCATCCGCCGCAGCCAATCTCGAACCGTTTTAGCCTGCGCTCTGTCTCTCCAGCGCCTTACCATATCTGGCGGGGGGCGAACTCCTTCGTTTCGCAGTACGGAGCTGCGTCTATATATATCGGCTAGGGCCCTGGCGTCGAGGTCCCATGGTGGGGTACCCGCCAAGGCGCATGCGGCATCGCAGGAGATTGTGCGATACCCGCGGATCGCTCTCACGCAAATAATACGCTGTGCCCTGCGGAGAAGAGCCGCATTACAAGGGGACAGCGTGTCAGCCCAAACGGGAGACCCATAAAGGGCCATAGATCTTATAACCCCAGTGTACAGTCGTCGACATGCAACACTGGGGCCTCCAAGGTTGGGAAGAAGCCTACTAAGCGCCGCCGCTGCCCCCGTGAGTTTGGTGGACAGGCGGCGGAAATGTTCATTGAACCCCCACTTATGGTCGAGTAGGAGTCCAAGATATTTCATGGTTGGCGCTACCTTGATGTGGACATTATTAATCCTAAGGTGCGCGTCTGCAGGGGGCCTTTTGCGGGGACCATGAAAAAGCAGCGCTTCGGTCTTGTGAAGCGCTACCTTGAGCCCTAGACTCTCGATACGCCCGATGACAATTGTCGCACCAACGTTGGCCAATCGGGCAGCCTCTGTGTAATTTTCACCTTTGGCGAGGAGCAGGGTGTCGTCTGCATAGCAGACGACATTAAGACCGCGAAGTAATGCGCCTCTCAACACCCAGTCATAGCCGATGTTCCACAAGAGTGGGCCGAGGACCGACCCCTGCGGAACACCGCAAGCCATGACCCGACATACGAGAACGCCGTCTCGATTCTGGCATATTATGAGCCTATTCCGCAAATAATGTGCGACAACTTGCCTTATATAGGAGGGCACCTTGTGGTACTGCAGCGCCTCATCAATGACACGGTAGGGCAGGGTGTTAAAAGCGTTGGCGATATCCAGCGACACCGCCATAACAACCCTGCCCATAGAAACTGCCTCGTCCGTAAAAGTCTTGACACGGAGAATCGCGTCCACAGTGGAGCGATTCTCCCTGAAGCCAAATTGGCAATCAGCCAGGTTTGGTCCTATCTGGTTAAGGTGCTTGACGATGCGGGTGGATATGACCCGCTCAAAGAGCTTACCCGCCTCGTCAAGCAAGACAATTGGCCGGTACGCAGAAGGCGCGTCAGCTGGTTTACCCGGCTTTTGTAAAAGAACTAGACGGCCCCGTTTCCACACAGATGGAAATTGGCCTGACTGAAAACAACGGTCAAAAAGTCCCTTCAGTCGGTCTTCAAGGACGGAGAGCGAGAGTGCGAGAACGCGACCATGAACTCCGTCTGGACCTGGGGCCGTATTTTTGGCCCGAAGCTTACTGGTGACTATGTCCCACTCTCCGTCTGTGATAGGAGGAGGAGGACCGTTGTCATCTGGATTCTGCCTAGCAGGTGCCATTAATGGCGCAGTCTGTGCCACCTCTGCAGGAAACAGGGCAGCTATCACCGAGTCCAGGAGCTGGGGTTCCAGCGTTTCCGCCACTGGGGGGCCCTGGCAACAAAGTTTGTCCCGCATTACTCGATAGGGACGACCCCAGGGGTCCGCGTCAAGCTCCGCGAGCCAACTTTCTCGGGCTTCCTCTTTCGCCTGTTCAATGGCCACTCTAAAGGTATAGAGAGCTTCTTTATATGCGGCATAAAGCCGAGACTCCTCCGATTCGCTCCTGCCCGTTCGCCTACTTCGGTACCTTGTGTAGATACGGCGGCGAGTGATGCAAGTCTGTCTCATGGTGGCGAGGCTCTGCGACCACCAATGGACTTCACGTTTGGGTGGGCGACGCTGAGTACGCGGCATTGATGCGTCGCAGATCCTCGTCATTGACTCCCCAAACTTTTCAGCTTCTTCGTCTACCCCCGCAGATGTTGGTGCGTTTTGGGAAAGCCAGTCTTCCAAAAGGGCAGATTCCTCAACTAAGTCTTTATTCATCCTGGTGAGGGACCATCGAGGAAAGGGTTGGGTCAGGTTTGCCTGAGCCGAGCGGTTGGCGGAAACCTTTTTTTTTTTTTTTTTTTTTTGGCAGGGGTAAAAATGCCTTTACGCATACCCTACGCCATTGGGGGTGACGCCTGGTTATGTGGGGCTCCTCGGCCAAGATGGTAAAAGCCGAGACTACCCACTAAAACTTCCCCCCGTGCTCCGCCTCTCACTACGACAGGGTAGGGCAACAGTTTCCCTTTTCCCTTTCCCCTGTGCAGCGTTTGTCCATCTTTGGACTCTTCCCCGCACAATAAGTGCATATGGCGTCTCCCGACGTTCACTGAGCACAAGTGAACGTCGTCCTGCTCAGTAGCTTAAGGTTGACGAGCGGACTCCCCCAAGTCGGCCCGTCAACAGCCTGGTGGTCTTGGTCTTACGGGGCCAACGCGCTCGAAAAAGCGCGTCGCCGCCTGCCTTGGTCTTACGGGGCCAGCGCGCTCACAAAAGCGCGGCGCCGCCTGCCGGTCCTTCTCCTTCTGAGCGCATCGGCCGACGGGTCCTCTTCTCGGGACCTCTCGTCGACTTCCTTCATGCTCAACACCGATTCACAGAAGGTGTAAAGGGCCCTCTGTGCTCTTTCGCTGTCAACTAGTGCTTTGACTACGGTGGGCAGCGACAAGTCAATTCCAATTACCGCCGTCAGAACGGCTCTTTCAGTCGCCCATGTCGGGCACGTCATTAGTGTGTGTGTAGCGGAGTCCTCTGCAGCGCCGCACTGGTGGCACACTGGGGTCCGCTCACGTCTCGCGACTGTGTGCAGATACTTGCCGAAACATCCGTGTCCGGTTAGCATCTGCACCATGCGATAAGAGAGCGAGCCCCCCTGCCCTTCAAGCCAGTGAGACAGAACTGGACGGAACGCAGAGATTGTACGGTGTCCCGCTCTTGGTCTCTCGAGCCTTCTTGACCATTCATCGGTTCCTGTCTCCTGGGCGTCGGTCCGCCATCGTTCAATAACCTCTGGAAGAGGAACGCAGCCTGTGCTTTGCTTAGCTTCTGCAGTCTGTTCGTACACCCTGGTTAACACCTCTGCATCTATGTCCCAGGGTAGGGATCGGGCCAGCAAACATGCCACCTCCCCCGATACGGTGCGGTATGCTCGCGCTACTCTTAATGTTGTAACCCTCTGTGCCTGCAGTAGTTGGTTTCTGCTACGAGACGTTAGGGCTCGTGACCAAATAGGTGCCCCGTAAAGGGCCGCCGAACGAACCGCGTTTACAAAAAGGCGGCGACAAACTGTGCTTGCTCCCCCCAAGTTCGGCATGAGTCTACACAGAGCCAGGGATACTCGTCTGAGCTTGGGAACCAGCTGTTCGAAATGGCTCTTGAATGTCCAGCTTCCATCTAAGACCAAACCTAGATAGTTAAGGGTCTTTCCGATCTTTATGTCAACTTCTCCCACTCGGATTTTATAGTCGGCAGGTGGAGATTTGCGGGGCCCATGAAAACAAATGGCTTCCGATTTCTCCATTGCGACTCTCAAGCCCAGTCGTCTAATACGGTCCACCACTTGGGATACCCCAGCCACAGCGAGGGTCGCAGCCGACTGTAAATTGTCTCCTCTAGCCGTGACTAGGGTATCATCTGCATAACAAAACACGTTGACCCCTCTTAGATTAGAACCTCGAATGGCCCAGTCATAACCTATGTTCCACAGGAGCGGCCCTAAGACTGAACCCTGTGGAACACCGGCAGACACCACTCTTTCACCCCGTCCAGTCGCCATAGGGAAGACAACTTTGCGGCCTGACAGGTAAGACATGATTATTTGCCGCAGATACAGTGGAAAACCGAACCATGCCATCGCCTCCTCTATACAACAGTGCGGTAAGGAGTTGAAAGCGTTGGCGATGTCCAAAGACACCGCCAGCACCACTCCCCCGTTCGCTGTCACCTCCTCTGTCAAGGTTCTCACTTTGGAGATGGCGTCTATAGTTGACCGTCCCTGTCTGAAACCATACTGGTTTTCGCTAACATTCGGCCCGACTTCCTCCAAATGTTGAAGGAGGCGGCCAGCTATTACTCGCTCGAATAATTTCCCTGCTTCATTTAAGAGAACTATCGGCCGGTACGCAGATGGTGAGTCCACCGGCCGACCTTCCTTCTTCAACAGCACAAGTTTCCCAGTTTTCCATGTCTGTGGGAAACATCTCTCCCGCAAGCAAGACGTTAGTAGCTTGCGGAATCGGTACTCCAGTCCGTTTTTTAAAGCTATCACTAGGGCACACCCAGGAACGCCGTCTGGTCCAGGGGCCTTGTTCTTCGATTGGAGCCTCAAAATAGCAGAACCCAGCTCTCCCTCCGTTACCTCCGGGACTTCCTCAGTTCTTGCGTCTGCACTCGGTCTTCGTATGCCAAGCGGAGGTCGTTGGTCACCTCTAGGGGGAAAGAGCGCCTCTATCACTCTTTGCAGCACCTCCTCGTCCATTTTGGATGTAAGAGGTGGGGCCCAGGGACGGAGCTTGCTCATAACGAGCTTGTATGGCCTGCCCCATGGGTCTTGTGCAAGGGAGTCGAGGAGCTCCTTCCAAGCTCTTTCTTTTGCATCAGCAATGGCAGCTCTCAGCGCCTTTTTGGCGTCTTGGTAAGCGGTGTAGAGGAGGTTTTCTTCCACTTCACCTCGCCGTCTACCTCTCCTGCGGGATCTGGTGTATTGGCGTCTGGCAGCTACGCAGGTCTCTCGTAGGTCAGCGAGCTCAGCAGACCACCAATACACTTGTCGCAGAGGGGGCAGTGCCTTAACTCTAGGCATTGCCACGTCACAGGCGCGAGTGAGAGCAGCACTAAACCATTCAGCCTCGCTTTCAGTTTCCGGATTTTCTGGGATTGGTGACCAACCTTCAACCAGCGAAGCCTCGATTAAGGCGTCCCTGTCCATTCTTTTAATTGCCCACCTGGGCCCAATCTCCACATTCGAACGACTAACCGAATCTGATCTTGGGGAGGACGCTTCGAACCGAATGTAACGATGGTCCGAAAGCGTTTCCTCCCCAACCAGGACCCTCCAATTTGATATGCGTCGTGCCAGGTTGGGGCTTGTAAACGTAATGTCCACTATGGACCCGCCATTTGCACGAACGCATGTTTCGACACTGCCGGAATTTAGAGTGACCAAACCGTGTGCCACCAACCACTCTTCGACAAGAACGCCTCGGGCATCCGACGATGGACATCCCCATTCTGTCGACTTTGCATTCAGGTCACCAGCTAAAATAACTTCGTGTGGCCTACACCAACCAATAACCGAATCAAGCTGCACCAAGAAACTCTCGAATTCATTTAGGGGTTTATTCGGAGAGAAATAAACCCCTATGACTACTATGTCACCGTATAGGGCAGCTACACATCCGTGACCCTTCAGCGAATCTCTAACAAAGGACGTCGTGTCGAGTCTGGGATTAACCACAACCGCGACCAAGCCGTCAATGTCTCCCGTCCAGTCGTCCCTGTTGGGGATCATATATGGTTCGGTGACAACCATCACGTTAATCGACCACTGCGCCGCTGACTGAATGAGCAGATCTTGAGCTCCAGCGCAGTGATTGATGTTGGCCTGTAGAAACTTAATGATACTAGGCATTTTGGGCAATTTCCATCGGCTCTACTTCTTCTACCCTGTTCGGTGGGTTGGGAGGCTGTTGCGCAGCAGTTTTGCGTGGCGCAGCCTGTCCTCTCCTCATTTTGCGCTTGGGGGCCGAACATCTGTTGCTCCCCAGCCTATGATCGGCCTTTCTACCGGCCTCCTCACATAAGGTACAGTGAAAGTCTTTGTCGCATTCCACCGCTCGATGGCCCGACTGACCACACCTGTAACACAACTGGCTGCGATCTACACAAGCCGAGCATCTTTCCTTGACATGGCCAGTCTCCAAACATTTAAAGCACCGCATATCTCGCGGTGGTAGCAACTTAACCCTGGTAGAGGACCATCCCACTCGCAGCCGGCCTTCAATTACCTTCTTCGCTGCTGCCACCGGACAACTCGCCCACACTGCACCCGTGCCATAATTGGTCTGCTTAATTGTGCCGACCTTGACCTGATCGACCGGACAGCCCCCCAAATTGGCAATGGCCTTGGCGACCTCTTCTGCCGTGACCGAGTCCTCCAGACTACTGATCATCAACTCAGAGCACTTGAACGGCCTGGACACTCTGAGTAACTCGTCACTAAATATCTCCTTTATTTTGCCAGCTAGGAGATCAGCCTTCTCATTATTTCCTTCCGCATGTACCTCGATGATAGAGGCCCCGGTGATGGCTCTGCGGAATGTTGTAAATTCGATCCCCAGACTGGCCGGATCGATTTTGGCCTTCGCCTCTCTAAGCACCGAGCTATAAGTGACACCTTTCTCCACTGCACCTGGCTGAAGCGTCAGAACGACAGCTGCGGTACGCGGAGGTCTGGCTCTACTTTTAGTTTGAGGCTGTTTGGACTTTTGTGTTTGAGTGGGCCTCTGTTCACTCGCGGGATTTTTCTTCTTCACCCCCTTTCCGCCCCTCTTAACCACAGTCGTCCATTCTCCTTCGACGGTTGCGGGAGTAGACGTAGATGGGAGGGGTTGTCTCGGCTGCGAGATAGAGCTGTCCCGCGCCTCCCTATCTTTGCGATTGGGGTTCCGCCTGGTGTTAGGTGGAATCTGCTTCACTTGCCGCTTCACCTCTTGACTGTCCTGAGGTGGAGCGGGCACAACCTTCTTGCCCTTTACTTTAGCCTTCACAGGGGGCACTGGCGGAGGTCCCATGACCGTTGTCAACGGGGGCGTCGTGTTTTGTGTCTGCTTCTGTAAGGCTGCCGCGTCCTTCTTTTTGCCATCATGCTTCAATGGCGGTCTATAACTTGGAGCCGGGTTAAGGCGTGGCTCTAGGCCTTCCATCCGTGCATTTATACGAGCGGTCACATTGTTCATTATGCGAGCCTCCAGTTCTTCCAATGCGGTCTGAGGAGGAGGACTCGTATCCATGTAACAGGCATCATCCAACCGCGATGAAGCCATGGCAGCGACCTGCTGTGCCATACTGGTTTTTAATGCGATAAGCTCTTTACGGAGCTCCTCCATTTCCTTCTCTTGGCGAGCGACGATCCGCTCCAGCCTTGTGGTGTCATCAGACGCGTTGCGTTGCGCCAACTCAATCGTGCAATCTTTTATAGCCTGTGCAGCATCCTTCAACATTTTCACAAAAGTGCCCTTTAAACTACCAGATTTGGTAGCGACCTTCTCGACAACTTCGACGCTGGCCAGAACCTTGCTAACAATCGTCTTGGCCGTCTCAATGTCATCTTCCACTCCTGCAACCGCGTTATCCGCAGCCGGCGCAGAACGGGTGACCCTAGCGCAGACTGCCGCGTCTAGCAGCTCCTTTTCTGCTTGAATTTTTAGGGCTTCCCTTTCGACCCTTGCCAGATCCGCCTTGGCCTTCGCAAGGCCGACATACTCACCCGTAGTGGGTGGACGACCGCGACCGCGACCTCTCCCCTTGCCTATGGAGGCCTTAACCTTGGCTGATGTGGTGGTTTCATCACTAGCTGTACCATCATCATTCGCGGTTCTCTTGCGCTTAAGATCATCTTTGCTCTTTTCCTTGCAACGATCTTTCCGCCAAAACTTCAGAGTGACCGGACGGCCACCACTACTCCTAGATCTCGACCTCGACCTACTCGACCTACTCCTCGACCTACTCCTCGACCTGGTCGATTCAAAACTTCTGACTGTCGAGTCAGAAACCAACTCGTCTTCCAATTCGCTTTCTCTCCTAGAGCGAAGCCCTCTCCTGTCATCGACACTCGTAGCCAATTTCACACTGGCCGCCCGAGGAAGCGGCGAGCGCCCGTGGTCAGCGGGATCATATGACCGCGTGCCAACCAGCACGGAGCAGTTCTGGCCCCCCCCAGATACGTGGGGCCTGCCAACGGCCGAAGCCGAAGGGAGGGATTCTCCGTCAACGACGGTACCCTCCTGGGGTTGTTTTGTTTTTAGAGCTGCTTCCATAATGATTGTCCGTTTTTTAACGAGTCAGGTTCTCGTATCTCCCTTCCACGCCTAGCGCTAGGGACCAGTCCCCCACTGGCCATCCAGCCTATCACCACGCTCTCAAAGCTTCGGCTTGGGGTTTTTTAGTGAGGTATGCTCCTCTCGGGCGAGGCCTCAGTGGCCCAGCCCCTTGGTCCTCTCAATGAGAATACCAAGTTGCCCGACGGAGTCCTGTCATACAGGGATCCCCGCCGCACGACAGTCCAGAAACCGTCTGAACCTAGGTCCAACGACCACCATGTGGAGTGTCAGAGCACTCCCGCGAACACTGTTCGCCATACTACGCCACACTAGGCCACAGAGAACAAAAAGTTCCGCAAACCTTGTAGGTCCGCCATACCACGACCAGAAAAAGTCCTCTGGCCCTAAGAAGGGCCCCCACAACTGAGGCGCGAGCGCGCCACGGGCTGAATCGCCCCCACCTCGTGCAGTAGCTGTCCGCGCCGGCCGAAGCCGGTACCCCCCATATCTGGGGGGCGTGCCCCTATCCACAACCCGGGGGACGCGTCCGGTAGCGACACTGCACAGTCGCTTCCCTCTCCAAAGAGAGGGCGGAGTTGGCGGAAACCTTTTTTTTTTTTTTTTTTTTTTTTTTTTTTTTTTTTTTTTTTTTTTAACGTCAGAAAATGCCTTACGCATACCACAGAGCCAGTGTAAGGGGTTGACTCTGTGGTTATGTGGGACTCTCCCCCCCAGGAGTGCAATCCAGATCGCTAATCGACCTGGACTGGAAGGGCCTACCCACTAAAAACTGACGGTTCACCACTTGACTATTAGTGATAGTCGCGGCCGGGGTAAATACTCAGCGCACACCATCGCGAGCCGCGGCTAATAGTCTGTCCCGTTGGGGACCCATCTGTGCGCAGAGGTGTCCGCGGTGAAGAAGACACCTCTCAGTCATCGGACGTCGCTTACAGGGGCCAGACCCCCACCTGGCCCCCAGCGTCCGTGACTAGGGCGGTTGAGCTTGCAGGCCATAAAGCCGCCTCCGCCTGCCTAATCTCCGCCTTCGAGTTGGGTCAGCGAGGGGATCCTCCTCCCGAATTCTTTCCGCCGCCTCCTTCCGCGTCATCACGTCCTCGCAGAAGTCGGCTACTGCCGTCCATTTAATCTCACTTTCGGCCATCTCTTTGATGACGGCCGGCAGGGAGAGGTCTCGCCCGATTGCTGCGACAAGGGCAGAGCGTTGTGTCGCCCAAGCCGAGCATTCCATCAGCGTGTGCTGCGCTGTATCTGCGCTGCTGTCGCAGTCATGGCAACGCGCACTCGGCTCACGCCTGGCAACCCTGTGCAGGTAGCTGCCGAAGCAGCCATGCCCCGACAGCACCTGGGTCATGCGGTAGGTGAGCGCGCCATGTCGTCTGTTAAGCCATTCGTTTAGATTGGGCCGAATGCCACCAATCGTCCATTGCCCAGCAGCAGGGGCCTCCATGCGTAGCCTCCATGCTCTTATTGTGGATAACTGGGCTCTATCCCTCCAGCGCCGAATCATTTCGGGCGGGGGACGGAGACCCTCGTTTCTAACTCGGGCGCTGCGTTTGTAAATATCCGCAAGCGCCAGGGCGTCTAAATCCCATGGAGGGACGCCCGACAGTGCTAGCGCGGCATCGCTGGATATTGTCCGGTAGCCGCGGATAACTCGTATACAGACAGTACGCTGCGCGCGCCGTAAGACGGCGGCGTTACGCGGCGACAGCGTGTCAGCCCAAACTGGCGACCCGTAAAGGGCCATTGATCTTATTACCCCAGTGTACAGCCTCCTGCATGACACACTGGGGCCCCCTATGTTAGGAAGGAGTCTGCTGAGAGACGCCGCCGCCCCTACAAGTTTGGTAGACAGGCGCCGAAAGTGTTCTTCGAACCCCCACTTATGGTCAAGCAGGAGTCCGAGGTACCGCATATGCGGTGTGACGTCAATGCGCACGTTATTGACAGTAATGTGTGCGCCAGCCGGGGGTCTCTTACGGGGCCCGTGGAAGAGGAGGGCCTCCGTTTTGTTGAGAGCAACTTTGAGACCTAGGCTCTCAATCCTTCCCACCACGATGGTGGTGCCGACAGTTGCCAGTCTTGCCGCGTCCGTGTAGTCGTCGCCCCTTGCTAGCACTAGGGTGTCGTCTGCATAGCAAACGACAGTTAAGCCCGGCAGAAGGGCGCCCCGCAAAACCCAGTCATAGCCGATGTTCCACAGGAGAGGGCCAAGGACCGACCCCTGTGGAACGCCGCGTGCCATGGCTCGGCGAATTAGATCTCCGTCCTTGTTTTGGCACATTACAAGTCTGTTGCGCAGGTAATGTGCTACAATCTTGCGTAAGTACGAAGGCAACTTATGATATGCGAGTGCCTCGTCTATGCAGCAATAGGGCAGGGTGTTAAAGGCGTTTGCGATATCCAATGATACCGCCATAACAACCCTGCCCCGCGATACGGCCTCGTCGGTGAAAGATTTTACCCGAAGAATCGCGTCGATGGTGGATCGATTCTGTCGGAACCCATACTGACATTCAGAAAGGTTGGGACCTGTCTCGTCAAGGTGCTGAACGATGCGGGTGGATATGATCCGTTCTAGCAGTTTACCCGCCTCATCCAGCAAAACAATTGGCCGGTATGCAGAAGGTGAAGTAGCCGGTTTTCCCGGCTTCTGCAAAAGTACCAACCGGCCCTGTTTCCACACAGTTGGAAATTCTCCCGACGACAAACAGAGGTCGAAAATTCCCCTCAGGCGGTCTTTCAGAACAGAGAGGGACAGCGCCAAAACGCGGCCATGCACTCCATCTGAACCTGGGGCCGTGCTTTTGGCCCGGAGTCTGCTTATAGCCCAGTCCCACTCTCCGTCTGTAATAGGGGGAGGGGGGTTGTCGTCGTCGGGGCTAGGCCTCACTGGAGCCATTACTGGCGCGATCTGCTCGGTTTGTGCAGGAAACAGGGCGACTATAGTCGAATCCAGTAGTTGGGGCTCAAGAGACTCTACCACTGGGGGGCCCTGACTACACAGCTTGTCTCGCACGATGCGGTATGGGCGACCCCAGGGATCGGCATCGAGCTCCTCAAGCCACCTCTGCCGGGCAGCTTCCTTTGCCCTGAATATGGCCACCCTAAATTCGTGGCGTGCGTCTTTGTAGAGGGCATATAGTCGGGCCTCCTCTTGTTCGTCTCTACCAGTGCGCCGTCTGCGAAATCTGGTGTATGTACGACGACGGGTTATGCAGGCGCGTCGCATGACTGCCAGCTCCTGCGACCACCAATGAACCTCGCGCTTGGGCGGTCGACGCTGTGTGCGTGGCATGGAAGCGTCGCAGATCCGCACCATTGACTTGCCAAACTCACGAGCCAATTCGTCCGCCCCGGCAGATGTTGTTGCGTTCTGGGAGAACCAGTCCTCCAGCAGGGCGGATTCCTCGACGAGCTCTTTGTTGAGCTTGGTCAAGGTCCATCGGAGAAACGGCTGCACTGTGTTAGCCCTGGCTTGACCGCTATTAGCTCGTCTTGTAGAGAACACCTCGAAGGTAATGTAGCGGTGGTCCGAGAGTGTTTCTGCTTCGACGTGGACCATCCAGTTGGTCACGTGTATGGCAATGGCAGGGGTAGCGAATGTTACATCCACTATAGACCCCCCCTGCTGTCGCACACACGTGTTGACAGAACCACGATTAAGAATGTTGAGGCCAGACATGGCCAAAAACTCTTCAACAGCGGAGCCTCGTGCATCCGTGCCGGGTGAACCCCACGCAGAGGATTTTGCATTAAGGTCACCTAGCACTACGACATTTTGTGACGCTGCTCGCTGTACTGCAGCATTGACACAGTCCAGGAAGTTTTCGAAATCAGAGAGGACACGATTTGGGGAGAAGTAGGTTCCTACTAGCACAATCTCTCCCCATTTCGTAGCGACATAACCATGGCCCCGCTCCAAGATGCTCAGGGGCGGGGAGCCAGAAGACGGCACTCTGATTATGGAGACCAAGTTGTCCAAGTCAGAGGCGTAATTAGTGTTGGGCGGAGTAAAATATGGCTCCGCGACGACTGCTAGATCTATCGACCACTCTGGCATGGTTTGCATCAGGAGATCCTGTGCACCGCGAGAGTGGTTGAGGTTTCCCTGTAGTATCTTGTATGGTCGTACTAACATTGTGAGTCGGTAATCATCTCCTCGACGGCTGGCTGGGCCAGCTCACCTTGACTGGCGGTCTGGGTCTTGGGGACCGCTTTC
Source organism: Chilo suppressalis (assembly GCA_902850365.2). Taxonomy (NCBI): domain Eukaryota; kingdom Metazoa; phylum Arthropoda; class Insecta; order Lepidoptera; family Crambidae; genus Chilo; species Chilo suppressalis. The sequence goes on from OU963911.1 coordinate 167,563, forward strand.
CTTCTTGGGGGCAGCGGAGCTTGGCAGCTCTTGCCCCGCATGATGTGATTTGCCGGCCGCTTCGAGGTCTCACATAGGACACAGTGAGGGGCGGCTTTGCATGACTTGGCCTGGTGGTCGGGCTTACCACATCTGAAGCATAACTTGCTTCGATCTGTATCAGACGGGCAACGCTGTGAAGTATGCCCAATATCTAGGCAGCGGAAACAAGTCATTTGACGGGGCTCCTGAGCCCGTACCCGGGCCGAGCTCCAGCCTACGAGGAACCGACCAGTGTCCGTCAATGTTTTGGCAGCTGCAACGGGCAGCTTAACCAGAGCTGTACTTAGGCCGTCAGGGCCAGTTCGTAACGACCTGACGGTTACGTCCTCGGTGTTACAGCCGCACTTGATGACGATTGCAGCCTTCACGTCGTCGCTCACGACTGAGTCATCCAGCTCCGATATGCGGATTTCCGCGCATTTTGTCGGGGTGGAGACTCGCACAGCATCGCTCGGGAGGACTTCCCGCAGCTTTTCAGCGACTTCTCGCGCCTTAGTTTTATTTTCGGCGGCCGTTTTCTCGGTAGATACCTGTAGAATACGCGCCCCGGTGGCTGCTTCCTTTATCCTGAACCCGTTGGCTGAGAGACCCAGTTCCTCCAGGTTCAGTTTCATCTTTGCACTCCTAATTATTTCAGCGTAGGAGAGACCCTTCTCTTGAGCTTCGGGGTTAATTGTTAGGACAACCGCCGCTGTGCGAGGCTCCCGTAGCCTGGGTTTCTTGGGAGCACCCTTCTTTTGGGCCTGTGATTGTGCACCAGAAGCAGGAGCAGGAGCTTTAGATGCCACAGGTTGAGACTTCTTTTTAGGACGCTTCGCCACAGTAACCCATTCTGCGTTATCAGGTTGGATTGCAGGAGTCGTCGGACCAGACGGTTTAACGCGGGCAGCTGTTGGTTTTGGAGCTGGAACCTTCGCGGTCTTCTTCTTTTTGCCCTTTTTAGTAGCAGGAGGAGCTGGCACAGAGCCAGGTGCGGGCGGCTCTGGTAGATGGGCCATCTCTGTATCAGCAGCACGCAGTGCAGCAGGCGCCGTTGCAGGCGTTCTGGATGTCGAGACCGCCCTGGCCTTATCAGCGGCCAAAGGAGGTCTTAAAGTCCTCGCCATCATGAGGCGGCTGTCACGCTCCAGGGCCTCCAGCCTAGAGTTGATCATACCGCCAATCGTGTCAACCATTCGGTGAGACCATTCCTCAAAAAGCGACGGAATATTCGCAGCGTTCGCCTGAAGTGCCTCACTAGGAGGCACTACGGTTGTGCGACCCTCTCGAAGTGACTTGACTTCCTCGCGCAGTTCCGCCATTCCTTTTCGCAGCTCCGCAACCTCATCTTGCAACCGTTTCTTGTCCACCTTTAATTTGGCGGTCTCGGTTGACTCCGTGCACCGGAGAATTGCCAGCGTATTCTGGACTATAGAGTCCGCGGCATCATGGAGGGCCTTCTGGAAAGTGCCCTTTAGGTTGCCTGATGTTTTGGCAACCTTCCGTATTAAATCGGCATCCTTATTGATGACCTCGAAAATTTGCGAGGCTAAGGGGCTTTCGTCAGCGGACATCGCAGCGTCCGAATACTGAGAGTGGGCCGAACCTGAGCGCAGGCTTCGCCGATCTAACTGTTCAGCCATGCTTTCTTCAGCGTGGAGCCGCAGCTCTTCCTTCTTTGCCTCGTTGAGGGCTTTTTTCGCCATGGCAAGTCCTACATATTCGCCCGTTGTGGGCGGGCGGCCTCTGCCGCGACCGGCTGATTTCAACTTAGTTGACAACTTGGGCGCGGTAACCGACTGGTCACTCAACTCGCTATCGGACTCTGACCGAGTGGTTTTAGCAGCAGCCCTAGTCTCACGGGTGCGCTTGCGTCCAGCTACTGGCTTTCCTGCTATTCCAGCTGTTGATCCTAATGTCTCCGTGCTTGACATCGAACAATCCGACATCGCCTCGTCGACGTTCTCGGGATCCTCATCCTTCCTTCTTTCAACGCGACCTGCGGGTGGCGCATTAGCCTCGACAGTGCCCACGGAGGGGCGTTCGCTTCCACTTCGTCTAAAACTTATTCTATCTAATCTTACAATTGGGTTTGGGTTTTTATTATCATTATTCATCCTTATCCCACGAGCAGGAGGGAACTAAAAAGTCCGCCCGGGTGGTGCCCTCTGCACCCGGGTAACTCTAATACACCTGGGGGGGCGAGCGGTACCCCAGGGTTGACCACTAGCTGGTGGCATTACCCAGCCACCACCATAAGGCGTCTGCCACCGTGGTGTCCCAGTGGCAGTTAACCCGCTAAACGGGAACTGAGGGGTTTTTTTACGTGGTATGCTCCACTCAGGGCCAGCCGGTAAAGGCAAGCCCCCCTGGTCCTGTGCATGTGCCGCTAGACATGGCAACGACACACACACACAGGATTCCAGGTTGCCCGACGGTAGGCCGAAGCCCATCCCCAGCGGCCACAAACCGTGGCCACGGGGCCGCCGCGCGCGCAGACCTTACAGGACTGCCATCCCACGCCGCCGAAGCGGCCGCTGGGCCAACCAACAAAGGCAAGCCCCTTCCAAAAACCAGATTGGTGAAATCTGGGTGTGGGTTCGCCACGTGGAGCGTCAGAACACTCCCGCGAACACTGTTCGCCATCCTACGAACCGAGGTTCCTCTGGGTAAGAACCCGACGTCAAATGAACAAAAAAGTTCCGCGAGCCTTGAAGGCAAGCCATCCGCCGACAGAAAGTCCACTGGCCCTAAGAAGGGCCCCCACAACTGAGGCGCGAGTGCGCCGTGGGCTGAATCGCCCCCACCGCGTGCAGTAGCTGTCCACGCCAGCCGAAGCCGGTACCCCCCATATCTGGGGGGCGTTCCCCTATCCGCAACCCGGGGGACGCGTCCGGTAGCGACACTGCACAGTCGCTCCCCTCTCCAAAAAGAGGGCGGAAAGTTGGCGGAAACCTAACCTAACCTAACCGAACCGAACCCAACCGTGTCTCACCCTCCATTTGACCTATTTTAAACGTAAGGGAGGTCACTAAACGTTTTTTTTTTTTTTTTTTTTTTTTTTTTCATCCACTAATACGCACTGGGTCCGTTATCACCCACCAATCCACGCTAGGTCCGTTATCACCCTCCAATCCACTGTGGGTCCGTTATCACCCTCCAATCCGCACTGGGTCCATTATCACCCACCAATCCGCACTGGGTCCATTATCACCCACCAATCCGCACTGATTCCTTCATCACCCACCAATCTGCACTGGGTCCGTTACCACCCAATAATCCCCGCTGGGTTCGTTATCACCCATCAATCCGCACTGGGTCCGTTGTTACGCACAAATCCGCACTGATTCCTTTATCACCCACAAATCCGCACTGATTCCTTTATCACCCACCAATCCGCACTGGGTCAGTTCGCATCCACCAGTCCGGACTGGGTCCGTTATCACCCACCAATCCCCACTGGGAACATTATCACCAATCAATCCGCACTGGGTCCGTTATCACCCTCCAATCCGCGCTGCGTCCATTATCCTTCACCAATCCGCGCCGGGACCGCTATCACCCCCCATTCCGCACTGGTTCCATTATCACCCACCAATCCGTGCTGGGTCCGTTATCACCTCTCAATCTGCGTCTGGTCCGTTATCACCCACCAATCCACGCTAGGTCCGTTATCTCCCTCTAATCCGCACTGGGTCCATTATCACCCATAAATCCGCACTAGGTCCGTTATCACCCTCCAATCCGCACTGGGTCCGTTACCACCTAATAATCCCCGCTGGGTCCGTTATCACCCAATAATCCCCGCTGGGCCCGTTATCACCCATCGATCCGCACTGGGTCCGTTATTACCCACAATCCGCACTGGGCCTGTTATCACCCACTAATCCGCACTAGGTCCGTTATGAGCCAGCAATCCGCACTGGGTCCGTTATTACCAACCGATCCGCGCTGGGACCGTTATCTCCCACCAATCCGCGCTGGGTCCGTTATCACCCACCAATCTGCACTGGGTCCGTTACCACCCAATAATCCCCGCTGGGTTCGTTATCACCCATCAATCCGCACTGGGTCCGTTGTTACGCAAAAATCCGCACTGATACCTTTATCACCCATTAATCCCCGCTGGGTCCGTTATCACCCATCAATCCGCACTGGGTCCGTTGTTACGCACAAATCCGCACTGATTCCTTTATCACCCATTAATCCACACTGGGTCCGTTACCACCCAATAATCCCCGCTGGGTCCGTTATCACCCATCAATCCGCACTGGGTCTGTTATCACCCACCAATCCGCTCTGGGTCCGTTATCACCCACCAATCCGCACTGGGTCCGTTATCAGCCACCAATCCGCGCTGGGTCCGTTATCACCCACCAATCCGCGCTAGGTCCGTTATCAGCCAGCAATCCGCACTGTGTCCGTTATTACCCATCGATCCGCGCTGTGACCGTTATCACCCACCTATGCGCACCTGGTCCATTATCCTCCACCAATCCGCACTGATTCCTTTATCACCCACCAATCGGCACTGGATCAATTGGCACCCACCAGTCCGGACTGGGTCCGTTATCACCCACTAATCCACACTGGGTCTGTTACCACCCAATAATCCCCGCTGGGTCCATAACCACCCATCAATCCGCACTGGGTCCGTTATTACCCACAAATCCGCACTGATTCCTTTATCACCCACAAATCCGCACTGATTCCTTTATCACCCACCAATCCGCACTGGGTCAGTTCGCACCCACCAGTCCGGACTGGGTCCGTTATCACCCACCAATCCCCACTGAGACCATTATCACCAAACAATCCGCACTGGGTCCGTTATCACCCTCCAATCCGCGCTGCGTCCATTATCCTTCACCAATCCGCGCCGGGACCGTTATCACCCTTCATTCCGCACTGGTTCCATTATCACCCACCAATCCGTGCTGGGTCCGTTATCAAATTTATAATTAATTTATAATCTACTTTGACCATATCTATTTGTATACCTTAATTAAGGTGGAAATGTAGTGATACTAACAAAAATTTTATATACCATGTATACTAACCTATATTTCACAAATAAAGTTCTGATTCTGATTCTGATTCACCTCTCAATCTGCGTCTGGTCCGTTATCACCCACCAATCCACGCTAGGTCCGTTATCTCCCTCTAATCCGCACTGGGTAAATTATCACCCACAAATGCGCACTAGGTCCGTTATCACCCTCCAATCCGCACTGGGTCCGTTACCACCTAATAATCCCCGCCGGGTCCGTTATCACCCAATAATCCCCGCTGGGCCCGTTATCACCCATCGATCCGCACTGGGTCCGTTATTACCCACAAATCCGCACTGGGTTCGTTATCAGCCACCAATCCGCACTGGTTCAGTTATTATCCACCAATCCGCGCTAGGTCCGTTATCACCCTCCAATCCGCACTGGGTCCGTTATCACCCATTAATCCACACTGGGTCCGTTACCACCCAATAATCCCCGCTGGGTCCGTTATCACCCATCAATCCGCACTGGGTCTGTTATCACCCACCAATCCGCGATAGGTCCGTTATCACCCTCCAATCCACTCTGGGTCCGGTATCACCCACCAATCCGCGCTAGGTCCGTTATCACCCACCAATCCGCACTGGGTCCGTTATCATCCACCAATCCGCACTAGGTCCGTTATCAGCCACCAATCCGCGCTGGGTCCGTTATCATCCACCAATCCGCACTGGGCCTGTTATCACCCACCAATCCGCACTGGGTCCGTTATCATCCACCAATCCGCACTAGGTCCGTTATCAGCCACCAATCCGCGCTGGGTCCGTTATCATCCACCAATCCGCACTGGGCCTGTTATCACCCACCAATCCGCACTAGGTCCGTTATGAGCCGCCAATCCGCACTGGGCCCGTTATTACCCACCGATCCGCGCTGGGACCATTATCTCCCACCAATCCGCGCTGGGTCCGTTATCACCCACCGATCCGCACTGATTCCTTTATCACCCACCAATCTGCACTGGGTCCGTTACCACCCAATAATCCCCGCTGGGTTCGTTATCACCCATCAATCCGCACTGGGTCCGTTGTTACGCACAAATCCGCACTGATTTCTTTATCACCCATTAATCCCCGCTGGGTCCGTTATCACCCATCAATCCACACTGGGTCCGTTGTTACGCACAAATCCGCACTGATTCCTTTATCACCCATTAATCCACACTGGGTCCGTTGCCACCCAATAATGCCCGCTGGGTCCGTTATCACCCATCAATGCGCACTGGGTCTGTTATCACCCACCAATCCGCGACAGGTCCGTTATCACCCTCCAATCCGCTCTGGGTCCGTTATCACCCACCAATCCGCACTGGGTCCGTTATCAGCCACCAATCCGCGCTGGGTCCGTTATCACTCACCAATCCGCGCTAGGTCCGTTATCAGCCAGCAATCCGCACTGTGTCCGTTATTACCCATCGATCCGCGCTGTGACCGTTATCACCCACCTATGCGCACCCGGTCCATTATCCTCCACCAATCCGCACTGATTCCTTTATCACCCATTAATCCACACTGGGTCCGTTACCACCCAATAATCCCCGCTGGGTAAATTATCACCCACCAATCGGCACTGGATCAATTGGCACCCACCAGTCCGGACTGGGTCCGTTATCACCCACCAATCCCCACTGAGATCGTTATCACCAATTAATTAATCCGCACTTGGTCCGTTATCACCCACTAATCCACACTGGGTCTGTTACCACCCAATAATCCCCGCTGGGTCCGTAACCACCCGTCAATCCGCACTGGGTCCGTTATTACCCACAAATCCGCACTGATTCCTTTATCACCCAAAAATCCGCACTGATTCCTTTATCACCCACCAATCCGCACTGGGTCAGTTCGCACCCACCAGTCTGGACTGGGTCCGTTATCACCCACCAATCCCCACTGGGACCATTATCACCAATCAATCCGCACTGGGTCCGTTATCACCCTCCAACCCGCGCTGCGTCCATTATCCTTCACCAATCCGCGCCGGGACCGTTATCACCCCCCATTCCGCACTGGTTCCATTATCACCCACCAATCCGTGCTGGGTCCGTTATCACCTCTCAATCTGCGTCTGGTCCGTTATCACCCACCAATCCGCACTCTGTCCGTTATCACCCACCTATCCGCGCAGGGCCCGTTATCACCCACCAATCCGCACTGGGTCTGTTATCACCCACCAATCCGCGCTAGGTCCGTTATCACCCTCCAATCCGCGCTAGGTCCGTTATCACCCACCAATCCGCACTGGGCCTGTTATCACCCACCAATCCGCGCTAGGTCCGTTATGAGCCAGTAATCCGCACTGGGTCCGTTTTCACCCACCAATCCCCACTGGGACCGTTATCACCACTCAATCCGCGCCGGGACCGTTATCACCCCCCATTCCGCACTGGTTCCATTATCACCCACCAATCCGTGCTGGGTCCGTTATTACCTCCCAATCTGCGCCTGGTCCGTTATCACCCACCAATCCGCACTGGGTCCGTTATCACCCACCTATCCGTGCAGGGTCCGTTATTACCTACCAATCAGCACTGGGTCCGTTATCACCCACCTATCCGCGCAGGGTCCGTTATTACCCACCAATCCGCACTGGGTCTGCTATCACCCACCAATCCGCACCGGGTCCGTTTTCACCCACCAATCCGCACTGATTCCTTTATCACCCATTAATCCACACTGGGTCCGTTACCACCCAATAATCCCCGCTGGGTCCATTATCACCCATCAATCCGCATTGGGTTCGTTGTTACGCACATATCCGCACTGATTCCTTGATCACCCACCAATCCGCACTGGGTCCGTTATCAGCCACCAATCCGCGCTGGGTCCGTTATCACTCACCAATCCGCGCTAGGTCCGTTATCAGCCAGCAATCCGCACTGTGTCCGTTATTACCCATCGATCCGCGCTGTGACCGTTATCACCCACCTATGCGCACCCGGTCCATTATCCTCCACCAATCCGCACTGATTCCTTTATCACCCATTAATCCACACTGGGTCCGTTACCACCCAATAATCCCCGCTGGGTAAATTATCACCCACCAATCGGCACTGGATCAATTGGCACCCACCAGTCCGGACTGGGTCCGTTATCACCCACCAATCCCCACTGAGATCGTTATCACCAATTAATTAATCCGCACTTGGTCCGTTATCACCCACTAATCCACACTGGGTCTGTTACTACCCAATAATCCCCGCTGGGTCCGTAACCACCCGTCAATCCGCACTGGGTCCGTTATTACCCACAAATCCGCACTGATTCCTTTATCACCCAAAAATCCGCACTGATTCCTTTATCACCCACCAATCCGCACTGGGTCAGTTCGCACCCACCAGTCTGGACTGGGTCCGTTATCACCCACCAATCCCCACTGGGACCATTATCACCAATCAATCCGCACTGGGTCCGTTATCACCCTCCAACCCGCGCTGCGTCCATTATCCTTCACCAATCCGCGCCGGGACCGTTATCACCCCCCATTCCGCACTGGTTCCATTATCACCCACCAATCCGTGCTGGGTCCGTTATCACCTCTCAATCTGCGTCTGGTCCGTTATCACCCACCAATCCGCACTCTGTCCGTTATCACCCACCTATCCGCGCAGGGCCCGTTATCACCCACCAATCCGCACTGGGTCTGTTATCACCCACCAATCCGCGCTAGGTCCGTTATCACCCTCCAATCCGCGCTAGGTCCGTTATCACCCACCAATCCGCACTGGGCCTGTTATCACCCACCAATCCGCGCTAGGTCCGTTATGAGCCAGTAATCCGCACTGGGTCCGTTTTCACCCACCAATCCCCACTGGGACCGTTATCACCACTCAATCCGCGCCGGGACCGTTATCACCCCCCATTCCGCACTGGTTCCATTATCACCCACCAATCCGTGCTGGGTCCGTTATTACCTCCCAATCTGCGCCTGGTCCGTTATCACCCACCAATCCGCACTGGGTCCGTTATCACCCACCTATCCGTGCAGGGTCCGTTATTACCTACCAATCAGCACTGGGTCCGTTATCACCCACCTATCCGCGCAGGGTCCGTTATTACCCACCAATCCGCACTGGGTCTGCTATCACCCACCAATCCGCACCGGGTCCGTTTTCACCCACCAATCCGCACTGATTCCTTTATCACCCATTAATCCACACTGGGTCCGTTACCACCCAATAATCCCCGCTGGGTCCATTATCACCCATCAATCCGCATTGGGTTCGTTGTTACGCACATATCCGCACTGATTCCTTGATCACCCATTAATCCACACTGGGTCCGTTACCACCCAATAATCCCCGCTGGGTCCGTTATCAGCCAGCAATCCGCACTGTGTCCGTTATTACCCACCGATCCGCGCTGGGACCGTTATCTCCCACCAATTATTACCCACAAATCCGCACTGATTCCTTTATCACCCAAAAATCCGCACTGATTCCTTTATCACCCACCAATCCGCACTGGGTCAGTTCGCACCCACCAGTCTGGACTGGGTCCGTTATCACCCACCAATCCCCACTGGGACCATTATCACCAATCAATCCGCACTGGGTCCGTTATCACCCTCCAACCCGCGCTGCGTCCATTATCCTTCACCAATCCGCGCCGGGACCGTTATCACCCCCCATTCCGCACTGGTTCCATTATCACCCACCAATCCGTGCTGGGTCCGTTATCACCTCTCAATCCGCACTGGGTCCGTTATCACCCAGCAATCCGCACTGGGTCCGTTATTACCCACCAATCCGCACTGGGCCTGTTATCACCCACCAATCCGCACTAGGTCCGTTATGACCCAGCAATCCGCACTGGGTCCGTTATTACCCACCGATCCGCGCTGGGACCGTTATCTCCCACCAATCCGCGCTGGGTCCTTTATCACCCACCAATCCGCGCTGAGTCCGTTATCACCCCCCAATCTGCGCTGGGTCCGTTATCACCCACCAATTCGCACTGGGTCCGTTATCACCCACCTATCCGCGCAGTGCCGCAATCACCCACCAATCCGCACTGGGTCTGTTATCACCCACCAATCCGCGCTAGGTCCGTTATCACCCTCCAATACCCACTGGGTCCGTTATCACCCACAATACGCGCTGGATCCGGTATCACCCACCAAGCACTATTTTGTGACGGGTATTGTTCATTGTTTACCGATGAGTCACCGATAGTCCAGGAATTTTAGCACCAAAAATCGGTCCGCTCTGCATAAAATCCTTCTACGTGATTTTTTGATTGGATTATATCAGAGGGTGCCCCCTAAGTATAAAACCGAGTTTCTGTCGCCCGAAACCGCGAGCGTTAGCCGCCATCTTGGAAACCGTTTTTTTGCATATATCTCGGAAACGGTAAGTTTTACGTTAAAAACCGAAGAGATCTTTTTTGTAGAGAACAAAATTTCCCATCTTTTTTATACCAAACTTTTCCCCCTATTGTTGATATTTTCCGATATATTGAAGTAAAAAAAAACAATTTTTTTGTTTTTGTAAAGTATCTCAATAATTTTTGGAGATACGAAAAAAATGTTTGAATTAAAGTTGGAGAGCATGAAATTTTCTACAAATTTTGTATAAAACTTTTTCTTGCAAAATGATTAGTTGCTCAGTTCCATCTGAATAAAAATTGTCACCAGGAATCGAAAATCAGCGATGAGCGGTAATACGTTACTCTGGCATGCAAACAAAAAAGTATAATCGAAAAATTTTATCATGGTCTGACAATCTTCTCCGTATGAACGCTGTTATTCTCCTCTCATCCGTATAATTCGTGTAACACAATTTGTGCACGCTTACACTTTTTAAATTCTTCAATAAAACTCCGTGTTCTTTCTGCTCTTTTTATGCGTGATTGTATCAGTCTTTGCACACCTTTTATTTCACCACTTGTACGTCTTTATCACTTATCAATTTTTCACATATAAAACACGTACTCATTTTAACGGCGTTCCGACTTAAATTACTTACCTTCTGTAAAACAATACTTTACGCGGAGACATCGAATTTACTTATACTTTTTGTTTGCATGCGAGAGTAACGTATTGCTACTTACCGCTGATTTTCATGATCTTTTATTGCGCTACAACTCAGCAACTAATCATTTTGCAAGAAAAAGTTTTATACAAAATTTGTAGAAAATTTCATGCTCTCCAACTTTAATTCAATCATTTTTTTCGTATCTCCAAAAATTATTGAGTTACTTTACAAAAACAAAAAAATTGGTTTTTTTACTTCAATATATCGGAATATAATGGTTGGTATAAAAAAGATGGGAAATTTTGTTCTCTACAAAAAAGATCTCTTCGGTTTTTAACGTAAAACTTACCGTTTCCGAGATATATGCAAAAAAACGGTTTCCAAGATGGCAGCTAACGCTCGCAGTTTCGGGCGACAGAAACTCGGTTTTATACTTGGGGGGCACCCTCCGACATAATCCAATCGAAAAATAACGTAGAAGCATTTTATGCAGAGCGGACATCTAAAAATCTTGGACTACGATGACAGTTTTCGTAAACTGCCCACAGAGGACACTCAAGTATCCTCGGACGTTGAACTGGAAAAACTTTTATGAAACTCAGGTGTCATGGGACGTTTGTGAGGGTAAAAAACTTTAGAAAAGGCATCATACCAATCGTGATGTTTTGTATACGTGTACGTTTGTAGAGTTTTTTCATATTTTTTATATATATCGAAGAAGAAGCATTTCTGCAGGCAGGCATGGTGAGAATGGTTGGTCTGGCAGTTTATAACTGTTGTACCAGCTATCTTCCCATCTGGACTCTATCATCACTTAATATCAGGTGGGGTAGAGTTGGTTACCTACCTAGCTATAAAAAAAACTGATTTACTTATACTTAGGTTGGGCTTACACAGTCTGAATCAGAAGCAGAATCCGTAATATAAATTCCTGATCTGAATTCCGGTGTTTTGTCTCACCCAAGTCTTATAAATTCATTTATCAGTTAATTGTCTCTAAATAAGTATAGTGTAGTGTCGATCACACATTAGAAAGATTATATCAAATGACTATACCATACCCATTATTGAAAAAGTTGATGCATTCTTGAATATCTAATGGGTCCCGACTATTAAAGTAGCTTTGTCCCTTAACAGAATTATAGACTAATGGACTTTTCTTTTTTGATGGTTTTGAATGGTTTTTTGATTTTCTTAAATTTACTTTTTTTATTTCACACTTTTTAGTTAGTATTATAAGACGCTCAGACCAAATAAAAAGTATAGACGGAGTCTGCCGAACCAAAAAGTGAAGCCGATAAAACTACGCCTCGCCGTGCACATACACAGTTACACGCACACACATGCAACGAAACTACGCCTTGGCTTCTCAGTCGAGCTATCCCGACGCGCGGAGTGTGACGTAATAATAAATAACAATATTTATTAGAGAAAATGCCGAATTGTGTAGTGAAAACGTGTAAAAACCAATCTTCCAAGAATAAAAAACAGGATGGAATCACATTTCATACGTAAGTAAAGTTATAAACTGCTATTTTCAATTAATCAAAATAAAATTTGAGGTTGTCGCTTTGTAAACAAAACCTGAACGAAATGTTGCCATGATTATTCGTTACAGTTTTACCCCTTTGTTGGGTAGCGTGAAATATAACGTAACGTTATTTTATTATATACATTGCGTGGCATACTTTTATATTATTCGAATATTGTAATGCATGGATAAACAATTACACGAAACATCTTTTTTCTTTATGTATTCGTATAATTTTTTTGGGATGTAATACACATTATTTAATATACGTTCTTTTTAAGATTTCCTAATCGAGATCAAGATCTAAAAGAGAAATGGATTGCAGTCATTCGTAAGAGTAGAAATGCACCATTGTGGCAACCAGCTTCCCGCAGCGTGGTTTGTTCGACTCATTTTCAGAGCGACGATTTGTAAAATAATAATATATTTGTAATTTTATTTGTATTGTACTTTTTAATGGCCTTTTTGACCCAAAATTCGCGATGTTTGTGGATTTATTTTATTATGTTCTTGTATAGGAACTAGTGATTATATTTTGTGTATTCTATAGAAAATTTCATGTACATTTTAATAAAAGAAACTGTTTATCAACATTTGTATATGCTTTTCGTTTTATCGACATAAAGTTGAGATGACTGATTTGTAAGCGATTTCAAGTGCCTTGTTGCGAGTGCTTGAAACTATAAAATGAACAAACCTATTCCATCCGAGACTTGTAACTAAAGTAAAATAATCAATCCAACATAATTAAACGTCAACACATAAATCAAGGCACTTGGATCTCGCATTTGTTTTTATCAACACTTGCAACACGACCCTTTTTTTTCTGTTGAGTGTTATATTTTATAATTGTATTTGGTAAGTTATTATATACATTCATTCATATATAGTACATTCTATATGTACAAAAACCTGGATTTATAATTTACAAATTTTGAAAATACACCTCATTTTACCTATTTAAACGACTTTTTTTATCTTTCCTGAGTTTACCATAATGTAATTAAAATAAATTATAGACATGACGCATCGTGTACACACTGTTTTATTGCCAATTTTATGGAGAATCCAAATATACGTTTGTGAAGGGTATTTTTACAAAATAACAGAGAAATCGGCAGAACAATGCAATCGTTCCCACCCAGCGGGCGGGCGGTCCATAAAGAAGTCCGGCACTTGTAGGTGAGAACGGCGCATGACCTTTGGCTCACGAGAGGTTTAGAGAATAAGCTTACGATATTTTTTTCTAATATTTTATAACGTTATTAAAAATGTAACAACGTTATGAAATAACGTTAAAAATGTAATAACGTTATGAAATAACGTTATTACATTTTTCTAATATTGGGGTGTTTTATATGACTATGGTAACACTGGCTAATGCACTACATCAGTGGTTCTCAAACTTTTTAAATGACGGAACCCTTTTGGGAAGCAAAATACTTGATGGAACCCTACAATAAAACAATTATTTTTATAAGTGTATTCTATATTAATCAGCATAATAAAAGTACAATGTATCCGTTACTAATTATTATTTACTTCACCACTTGGTAAGGACAATAATAGAAAACATTAAAAAAGAAAAAATCTAACTAGTGGGAGGTATGAAACTGTTTTTTATTTTTCATCAATTGCTTGATATCAGGTTTGATGGAAGAAAGTTGGAGTCTCATATCAGCTTCGGCGTCCAGTCTATTGCGATATTTTGTTTTCGTGGCTGCGTAGGTAGAGAATCCTGTTTCGCACAAATATGTAGTTGGGAACGGGAGAAGAATATCCAGAGCCATTTGGCCAAGCATTGCATATTCATCTTGGATTCTGCACCAAAAATCATTAAGAGGCGTCGTTTTGAACAATGACTCCATACTTGTGTCTGATGACATTTCTAAAAGAGATTCATATATCTCATTTGACATGTTTTCAGGCTTTTCCAAGTTGGGTAAAAAAGGATTATGAATCCAGGAGTTCCCTTTAATTTTTGTATTGTGTTCTTCGGGAAAATACTTTTCAAAAGATGCGCGCATCGAACTGAGATATTGGACCAATTCTTCAAACACATTATCTTCAAACATTTCTGAGTCGTTTTCGCTAACAAACTCAGTGAGTAACGTAAAACTTTCTATTTCTTTCTTACCAATGCAAATGATCCAAAAATCTAATTTTCTTTTAAAAGTAGTTATTTTATTATAGGCCTGAAACACTGTTGTCTGTTTACCTTGCAATGATAAATTTAATTCGTTAAGTTTTTGAAAGATATCCGCCATAAAAGACAATCGGAACAACCAAGTTTTATCATACAAACGGTCCTTCAAATTAAAAGAAGTATCTGCTGAAAGAAACATTTGTAACTCGGCTCTAAGTTCAAATAGCCTTGTTAAAGTTTTTCCCCGAGACAGCCATCGCACTTCTGTATGGAGCAGCAGTGTTTTATGTTTGCTGCCATAATCTTCACACAATAATGAGAACAATCGGGATTGTAGTGGTCGTGATTTGATAAAATTAATTATTTTTACCGCTTCATCCATAACTAATTTTAGATTAGACGGCATTTGCTTCATCGCAAGTGCTTGTCTATGCAGAATACAATGACTGGAACTACAATTAGGCGCTTTATTTTTCATTCGTGACACTGCTCCTGCTGTTTTACCTGTCATCGCCTTGGCCCCATCTGTACAAATGTCAATGCAATTGTTCCAACTGAGATTATGTTCTTCAAAAAATATATTTATTTTATTAAAAATTTCTTCCCCGGTAGTGTTTGTAAGCAGCGATGAACACATAAGCATGTCTTCTTCAAAAGAACTTTTATATGGATATCTCACAATAACCAGCAGGATAGCCAAACCAGCGACATCAGTCGACTCGTCCATTTGCAAAGCGAATCGTGTATTTTGTAGACGTGTAACTAGTTCTTGTTTGACGTAGCTTGCCAGATCATGGATTCGTCGTGAAACAGTATCGTTTGATAGCGGAACAGTAGAAAGATGCTTTGCAGATTTTTCATCAAGCATACATTTTGTTATGTCTAATACACATGGTTTTATTAATTTCTCAGCGATAGTGTGCGCTTCACCTGCTTGTGCAATGCGATAGCTAACTAAGTATGATGCCTCCGTGGCCTTTTCGTTGGTAGTTTGTGTTACATGCATCATATTTTTTTGACTTTCTAATAACTGATCTTTTTTGCGAACAAAAAATTCTTTATTCTTGTCTTTAGTCTCGGGGTGTACGGTTTCTAAATGTCGACGCAATTTGGCAGGTGCCATGGAACTATTAGGAAGCAGTTTACTACAGAGCATGCAGAGAGGTGAGCCGTTGGAATCAACAAATCCGAAACTGATATAAGATTCATCATACTTCCTTTTTTTCGTCTTTGAAACCGTCGAGCTTGACGTCGTGGCACTCGTGGCATCATCTTCTGGATCGGTGATTGCTAAATTCTCCGCGCGCATTGCTTTTGAACATTCAGCGTCATTAGAAGATGTTGTTGGAACACGTTTAACACCTTTAAGCCAACGTTCCATTCTTCTTTATTTATAATGTTACAAGTCAGGATAGTGGGGTTTAAATAATGCACAATCGTTACTGCGTATAAGAGACTAAATTTAGAACCTACAGGGAAGAAATGTATAAAACTGAGACAACAGAATACAGCAGGCAGTAAAACAATGAACACCAGTTTCTCGCTAGCGAGCTTGTAAGTAGGTAGTAACTTATCGCTCCGAACGCTAATCATCAACTGACGACGCCAACGCGCGATCGCCGCTTTTATACTTAGTCCTAGACTCGATCTCAAATATTCTCGAAAATACTCGAGTCGGCACCTTTGATAAACAAAAAGCAAAAATAAAAACAGAAATTTAAAAATAGCGTTGTAAACAATATCGACTTTATCCTTTGAAGTTAGAGACGAAAGTCGCTAGTTGACAACTATAGCGTCTAATTCAGAGGCGGCTTTTATCAAAGAGACTGAGCGCTTACAAGTATACTACCCGCTCGTTTTAAGTTTGCCGCTGGCGATAGGTATGAGTGTATGACGTTCGAAATTTTTTATTTAATTGTAACAATAAAAATTGTGTACGTTAGATATTTGGGTAAAACTATGACACATTATAAGTTTTGTTGTCACGTGGGGGAGGGTACGCGCATTCCACAGACCGGCAAACTTAGAGCGAACGCGTTGTACAAGTATAAAATTGTTGAGACCAAACTTATGAGATATTGTACCAGCTAATGTAACACAAGCTTATACAAATACAAATAAATAAATAAATAACATTCATAGCGTTTTGTCTCCGCGCGGCCGCGGAGTCCGCACAGCCGCGGAGCGACCAGAGAGAGGTGTTTTGATTTTTTTATTTCTAAATTCTTGCGGAACCCCGACAGAGGTATCACGGAACCCTAGGGTTCCGCGGAACACACTTAGAGTATAGCTGCACTACATACATAAAAAACCGGCTTCACTTTTTGGTTCGGCAGACTCCGTCTTTACTATTTATTTGGTCTGAGATAAGACGGTATATACCACAGTCTTGTCACTTGTCACTCGGCAAGAGAGTTAATATAGCGGAGATTGTTAAGAACCTTGTGGTGGTCTAAACAATTCATTTATTAAGACATACAGAGACCTTACCATAGGGTCAATGCTACAATGTTGGCCTCAACTATCGCAAAAATGTGTGAAGTTAACTCAAGTCGTTACCTACATATCTAATGCATGCATTTTTATAGTTAACTAGTACTTATTCAAAAATCATCTTTTGCATATGTTCTTTTTAGTAGTAAATATAAAATTCATTTACTTTTATTCATCGACTATCTAAAATTGGCAGTGGCTGCATTGTCAACATCCTGCTTTAATATTGTGTTATACACAAATGCAGTGTCATATCCTAGTCTCATAATTTGTTTTACCTACTTACATACTTCACAGAAACCAAATATGTAGATGCCAAAGGTTAACTTCAAATGTTATTATTGTTAATCATCCTATATACAATACCAATCAATGACGTTCATGTCGCAGGTTGACTAAAGCTATAATTCCCGTTTGTTATTTTAAACACTAAATTAAATCGCTAAATTAAATAATTATACAATCACCAAAGCAAAGTTTATAATATTTGATTAAACTAAAGGCGTAGATTAAAATTTCCATAGCGTTAAGTACAGCACGATAGCAATCTCATTTATTATTAATTTATCACCCAATGTGTAGTTTTACATGTTTGTCGTTCTCATTTAAAGCGTTCACCAGTTACAGGTCGCACACTTTCTGGTCTACCCTTTTTATTGGTAAAGCTCGAATAAAGAGTATTTCCACCTATTAATCGGGCTGCTACCTATTGAAAATAGTGCAATCATAGCAATTATTTTCCAAATTTATTTTTCTACCTATAAACAAAATAAGAATAAGTATGTATAAATTACCGAATAACGAATCACTGTTATCTTTATGTTATAATTAGCTTTATTATTCTTAAGTTTCATTAAAATCCATTTAGTATTATTTGAGTGAAAGAGTAACAAAGATCCATACAAACGTTAGATTGAAATTAAAAGCGCGTCGTTGATATGCAACTTTAAATCGTGTAGATCCTAAACAGTCAGATAAAATAAAAAATGGTGTAAGGAACCTAAATATGATTTTCGATTATCTACTATCTAGATAATGATACCCCACTCAACATATTTCATTAACTTATTTTTTTATTTTGTAACAATATGGCGCCTTATTGTTCCCATATTGAATTTTGATTAATATCATATCTTTAGTAGCACTCCCATCATTAAGCCGAATCGATTGGTGTATGAATCATCAAAATCGGTCCACGCGTTTGGTCTCTAGTGTGCCACAAAGGAACATACATATATATGTTACCGGCCAAACCCGATTTCAGGACAAACTAGTTTTGCCTAGGCTAAACTAGTTCTTCCTATACGCGATAGGATTAATTAGTATAGCCTAGTCCAAACTAATTTGTCCTAAGCCCGATAGGATAAACCAGTTTAGCCTAGGCCAAACTAGTTGATCCTGATATAAATACGTACACTCTAGGATAAACTAGTACGACCTAGTCTAAACAAATTTAGCAGAGTCGAAAGTAATTGAACAAATATGTCAGGACTTGTACAGGTTGCGTCATGTAAAAAGAACGCTGGAAGAAAGTGGAGGGAGTGTGTATGCGCATTGATGCAGCTGCAACAAAAACTGTTCCACAAACAAACAGTTGCCAATGATGGCACTGATACTACTCGCTAATTCAAGAAGGCAAGAAGACAATGATACTCTGCAATTCTAAGTGGCACCAAAGAACACCATGTAAAAATAAATAACAATTTTAATAATTGAGATATTATTATTGCTGCTATTAAAAAAACACATATTATTTGTTATAGTATGATTGTTTTTATTACTAATTATCCAAAACTTTTAACGATGAATCATTATCGTTTTAATAAAAAATATTTCCAATTACGGAGTATTTTATTCACTTTATCTATTTATTTTGACTTTCTAGATATACTATAATGATTAGACTAGGCCATACTAGTTTATCCTAGAGTATGCGTATTTATATCAGGATCAACTACTTTGGCCTAGGCTAAACTGGTTTATCCTATCGGGCTTAGGACAAATTAGTTTGGACTAGGCTATACTAGTTAATCCTATCGCGTATAGGAAGACCTAGTTTAGCCTAGGCAAAACTAGTTTGTCCTGAAATCGGGTTTGGCCGGTAACATATATATACACTGTTAAACAGTATACCCTGTCTGCGCGTCGCGCTCTTGCATTGTGCAGTCGGGTAAAAAGAGGTCCATTTGGATTTTTTTCTTATTACGAATTCATAACACTTGTAAGTTTCATTCTGCCAAGACCAGTCTGATGTGATCAGTTGGATGAATGTGTTTCATAGTTATTCAATTGGACATGGTTAAATGAAAAGGATCCAACAAGTCTTATCGAAAATTAGTTTAGTATACCAAAGTACTCCTTAAGGTCAGTTAAGGTCAACACTATTACAACACGACAAAGATCCAAGCAAAATTCAAGTGTCATATGATTTTGTACAAAGATAAAGTTGAGAATTTAAGAAGAAATAAAATATAAAATTAAAAAAATCATATCTCAAAACTAAGTTTGGGTGGGTTGGATCCTTTTCATTTAACAACGTCCAATTGTACTAAGGACCCCCCCCCCCCCCCCAAGCCAGGAATGTAGTACTTATAAAACAATTTATTTCGAAATTATGTAAACCCTATATATCACAATTGAATTAAACCATACCGTGAGTACAAGTTAATACAGCTAGCTGCAGCAGCATCTATGTGAGAAATGAAGAAGGCATTTAATAGAATATATGCCCTATGCAACAGGGTATTTTACAAGGTTTAGAACAAGATCGCACATTATTAACTTATATAGATGGAGTCTATAAAAAGTGGAAAAACATTGTTGTGGTGTGCATTTCACTAAAAAAAAACTAAATCAAAATTTTAATTTTCAAATTGCCGCGAAGTGTAAGGTTTCTAATCGATGTTTGTTAATTTAACGCATTTGAAGCAAACTGTGTCCAACTTAAACCTGTTTATTGGTTGAAGCTTGAAGAGGTAAGGGGCTGTTCAAGTATTACGTAAGCACTACAGGGGGGCAGGGGGGTCTTTGCTTTGCTTATTTTTGATGACAAGGGGGGGTGAGGGGTAGAGAAGGTGATGATACTAGTAAGAATCTGTTATAAATGGATTGTCTTTTTGTATGTTTTACTGAATATCGTCAGAAAGAAACCTAATTGAGAGGAAGTACAAATAAAACACGATTTGTTAGTACAAAATAATAATTTATTTGAGACTCATTAATAATTTCATCGTTTTACATACATACAATTGTTTTTTGGCGTGGAGCTTTGGCGGCGGGCGTCTGTAAGACTGCCCCTGAGGTGCTGCAGTCATCATACGAAGACTCTATTGGTCCAGCACCTCTTCGACCACAATCACCAGTTCCTCAAAGGAATACTTCCCAACGCGATCTCTTTTCATAATGACCATTCCCAAAAGTAATTTCCTGGGATATCTAATTTAGTGTGAAAACTAGTTTGTCTAAGAAGATTTATAGGTGCAAAGTATTTCTTTTGTTTTACGTGTGTTTTAATTATTTATTATTTTAACCAGTTTCAGTCTACATGAAAGAAGTCTACGGTATGGTTTAGGTATTGGTAGTTCAGTAAAGAGGTCGCGATGGGAGGTATCGTTAGTGGTTTGGTGACCATAGTGCGATCTTTTGTGACGGTCGTGAAGTTAGCAGCGAGCAGCACTAAGTGCAAAGTTTAAGTCAATTCCCGTGTGCGTCTACGTTCCTTGCCTGAATACAAAAAAAGTGGGTAGATGAGTGCGAGAGAGGCGACCGATCGTGCGGCCAATATGTCGTGTATCCATTTAGTGCACTACTGTTTTCACTTTTTATAGGGAGTTGTCAATTTCAAGAGTATTTCTTAATTTATTCCTTATGTTTATGATGTACATGTATAACTCTCGTTTGCTGTATCATCAAACGGACAACTGTTTAGGAGAGAAAAAAACATCTATATATACGAAGTATGGATCTCCAGACCGCTTCGGATCTTTTACCTTTTTTTTGTATTTATAGTTAGAAAGGAAACGCTCCTTATCTATAGTGACATCTTAAGCGTCTACATTATCCAACAGATAAGATGTTATATGATAGAATTACTATTTTACAAAGGCCGCTAAATATAGCTCCAAATTTATACAGCTAAACTTCAATACAAACACGCACACAGGTAAAACAAAATACTTTGATAAATTCAAATATCTGCAAATGAATTCGGCTATACATTCATTCGATAAAATGATGTTAAAAGGAAATTCCAATTAATCTCATGATTGGCGTGTTCATCGCAGTTTTTTGGCCCCACCTACTCGATCGCAGTTTAAGTGGAACCACTTTTTAGCGCATTTCTAATTGTTTGACATCGTCATGTCCTACATTCCGTAAAGTGTTGCTAAGTTCACGGCCGTCACTGAGTCTGCCTGCCTATTCTGCCGTCCTCAAACTAAAGTGCGGCTAAGTGGCATGCGGTCGATTTTTCAGTCTTAAATTGCATCTTTTACAGTTTTTAATTCTCTATTGATCTGTCGTTAATAAGCATTCGCATCTTTTATAGTTTAAATCTAGAAATCCGTCATGTGGTGAATGGTTACAAAAAAGGGGAAACTACCCAATCATTGGCACTCTTCCTATCATTGGCACTTTTGAGTTTAGTTTGAAAAAAACAGGAAATGATGATAATAATAATTTGACCATATCTTAAAAGTTGGTTTTGTCATTTGGCCGCGTTTTAGCTTGCGGACGGTAGTATTGTTCAGTAGTGGTCGTCGTCGTCATCGTCGGCGGCGGGTAGCGCGGCACACGCGTCGTGAGCCCTCCTGCCCACATGCAGGGTCCTCCCGGGGACATGTCGCGTGGTGTTCCGCTGACGGAACACTGTCAGCTGGCGCCCGCCCAGCTGCGACCGCAGCTCCGACACGTGGCTGCAACGATGGACACCGTCAGTGTTAGTGTTTTGTTAGCCTGATAGAGATACCAATATTTTGAAAAATAACGGAAATCTGTCGGTCGTCCAAGTGCGTCCACTTGACGTTTCTCACCGGACGCTCAAAACCTCAATCTCGAAAACAAGAAAACGTTTCAATGAATTTTATGTTTCGTATCTAAAATTTCTCTTTCACAATAAAATTTTAATCAATGAAAACTTTCAGTTTGCATAAATCATGCATGCAGTCGAGACTTTTTTGTAGCGTGTCGTTTTATAGTGTTTGTATAATGTGTGTCACCTGTAATCGTGTGATCGCGTGTAGAGACGCAGACAGAGCTGCGCGCGCGCATAGAAGTCGAGATGCGCGCGCACGTAGAGGCGCGGCTCCAGCCACACGCGGGCCCCGGCGCGCAGGGAGCCCCACGCGGACCGCACTCGGGCCCCCACCCGACCCGCGACCCCCGCTCGTACCGCGACCGCACCCAGTGCGCTGCGGGACCACAGCGACACCTGCGGCAACCGACCGCAATCTTAGCATCGTTAACCATATGCTTAGTATTTAAACACTGAAACTATCAATGAAACAGATATAATGCCCTTCCGACGTAACAATATTAACATAAAACGTACGAAACATTTGCAGAATTTAACATTTGTACGACTGCCACGTGAACGGTAAACGCGCGTAAAGAGAAACATATTTGTCACCGTCCGCCCCGCCCCGCCCCACACTTGGGCCACAGCTCCGTCCCTCACCTGCGCGTGCGCGTCTATACCCGTCGCGAGGGCGGCGCGCCAGTCCAGGTCCAGCCTCGCGCCCACCAGCAGCGGCAGGCGGCACCCGGTGGGCGGCAGTGCGGCCACGGAGCGCAGCACGGGCGTGGGCTCGCTGCCCGCCCCGCCCCACACGTGGGCCAGCAGCTCCGTCTGCGACGAGAACAGCCGCAGCGGCGGCAGCCGCCTGCCCAGCACGCTCAGCGATATGCCGCCCATTACCGCCTCCTCCTCTAATTAAACGATCATCGTAAGTGACTATACTGCAAGCTTCAAAAGTTATACTATAGTAATTTATGTTATTAACGGGATTGCTACGTGCCTAGACCTTTCGAACCCCCGCGTCCAGCGGTAGTCGAACGCCGTATCTGGGTAACTTTTGGATCGGCAGATTGGGACGGTAAACGTGACTACTTTGCTTTCTTCAATGACAGGGACCTATCGGCCAGCGCCGTTGCCATTACTGAGGAGATTAGAATGGGTATGGAATACTATATTCCTCATTCTCATCTCATCAGTAAGGGCACACGCAACCCCTGGTTCAATCACGATTATGCTGAAACTGCTTCGCGTAAACGACCGGCATATCGTGTTTGGATCAGAGGCCACGGTCTTAAGGATCCCGAAGTCGATTCGCTCAAAGCCGCCTACAATTTTGCTTTAAATGCCTGTAAGAAGGCTTACATCAGAGCGGATGCCCAGCGAGTTGCACGTGTTGGACGGAGACTTATAACGCATCATACGGGCTCCCGTAGCTACTGGCGTTTGGCCAAGGCCGTGCAGAAGAACTTCTACCAGCCCTCGCTGCCACCAAATGCATGCTCTGCCTGCTCAACTGTTCCCTCCTTCTTACAACCTGGGATCTTTTAAAAGAGGCATGAAGAAGCAACATGCAGGCCAGAAAGGTGAGGATGGCTGGTGTGGCAGGTAGAACTGCAGTACAAGCTACCTTTACATCTAGACTTCACCATTATTTAACATCAGATGGGGTGGAGTCATTTGTCGGACCTATCTATAAAAAAAATAGCATGGACGCAGACCCAGGTATTATAGTGTCATCGTAGTATGTACTCCCTCAGATTTTCCAATTTTGTAATTCGGTGTTTTCATGACAATGGTCAATAGCTTCCGAGATAATACATGCATGCCATGAATTTGTAATTGGCTTAGTTTTATATATAAATTTACTCAAACATGTAATTAATAAAAAAATAGTTTCCTAATAAAGAAAAAAAAAACTCAGTTACTCCGTGATCATGGCGTTTACAGCAGTGCCAAAATAAATAAGGTACGTGGTAGTAATCCCGTTAACAACATAAATTATTATTTATTGTCAGTGACCATCGCAATATACAATATATTGTATTTTACTGCGATGTTAATATGATAAAAGTTATATACCTACTTCAAAAAAGAGCAATATTAAAAAAAATATGTTTTCAATCCAATAGTATCAATAGTCCAGGCAACGAAAAGGTATAGAGGGAAATGCTTTGAACACAATTTTTAACTTCGTAACTTTGTTAGGACTAACTAGGAGGTAAACATTTTTAGGTTTTTCGCATATATCTCGGAAACTATGCATATGAAGACTTTGACAAAAGTGAAAGCTGATTAAATTTGCTACAAGTCTTATTCATTCAAGTTTTTTGATATCTTGTATAGTTTTCGAGATATCCGCTCTTAAAAGTCTGTAATTATAGAAAAAAAAATTTGCTTCACATTTTTGCTCTATATATATATATATATATATATTACTAGGTAGGCAAATGACTCTACCCCACCTGATGTTAAGTGATGATAAAGTCCAAACGCGAAGATAGCTGGTACAGCAGTTATAAACTGCTACACCAACCATTTGACCGAATAACTCTTCAACAATGCCGGTCGTAGGGTTGTTGGTTCCACCAGTGAGCAGCATGCAGATTTCGGACAAGCCCGCCAAAACAAGGATGGAGCTGACATTGCCAAGCTCACCGATTGGTTTGAGAAATTTTCTCCCTTCCCAGAGACCAGAGACATTATCAAGTCACCAGAAATCCAGAAAACAGCAGCGGTCTTTTCACACCCTTTCTCCACCACCGCTCAAGTACAAAAGGCAGGCGAAACCTGCGTCTTAAGGTGGTATGGAGCTCCAGCGAAAGAGATTTCCCTCAATGCCTACAGATACAAGTCATTCTTGAAATCAGATATCTCTTGTCTTCCTCTCACCGAGGGAGCAGTAAAACAGCATTCCCAGGAAGTGGTGGCAAATTTTCTTTCCATAATTACAGACTTTCAAGAGTGGATATCTCGAAAACTATACAAGATATCAAAAAACTTGACTGAATAAGACTTGTAGAAAATTTAATCAGCTTTCACTTTTGTTAAAGTTTCATATCACTAGGATGCATAGTTTCCGAGATATATTCGAAATACCTAAAAATGGGACCTTCAATCCCCCCCCCCCCCCCCACCCCCCTTCCCACCGGCTTAAGGGCTACGGGCGGGGATTTTTGATATGTTTACCTCCTAACTAGTCCTAACAAAGTTACGAAGTTAAAAATTGTGTTCCAAGCATTTCCCTCTATACCTGTTTTTGAGCATTCGTTGCCTGGACTACAATGGCAGAATTTTGTCTTTTACAATATTTTTAGATGGCGTTATATCACAGTTCATTTGTTTTCAAAACCTTAAAATAAATGACAAAATCTAATTTCTAAGTAAACCATAATGTAACTAGCTGATAGAATAAATAAACATACTTTTTAATAATTCTATAACTGTAGAACTAATTTGAGAGCAAATTTGACTCATCAAAGATTATGAAATGACTTATGAAGACTTATTCGAAATACTAATAGCAACCTATTTCACTTAAATTGAATTTTTACATTTTTTTTAACACCAAAATCTATTCACTTATTTAATTTCAAATACAACAACTATTCCAAGGAAAACCAAATTTATTTATAATTATTCTGTATGATAGACTGACCGTCCTCCCCTTCATCCAGGTGAGGTTCTGCGCTGTCGTCATTGCCCACGATGCCCTGCATGCCGCGCGTCCACAGCTCCACGCCCAGCAGGTCGCACCCTCGCCCGGCGCCAGCATCATCACCAGCAGCCCGCACCGCGGCCAGGTCGACGACCCCGCGGCGGAGCACCCCGCCCGACGCCACCTGCACGGACTCCAGGCGGGCGCTCCACTCCCCCGCGCCCCACCCGAGGTCGCGGGTCAGTACCGACGACGTTCCTGCATACATCAAACTTTATTCGAACCGACTTGCGCACATACCGATCTTTAAATTATATACATATACTAGCTGACCCGGCGAACTTCGTACCGCCATAAAAAAAAATGGGTGCGTGTACTTATGTAGGCGCGTTAGAAGTTACCCTTCTTTGGCATCGTTTAAAATTAGTTTTTAATTGCATGCAAATAATTAATTACAATAAATTAATAAAAAGTCTGCTAAAGGACACAGTCCATAAACTTCAATTTTAATTTGAAAAAATAAATAAATAATCAAAATATTCAATTAAAATCGCTACTGAATATAATTTATTAGAACATATGTGATTTGCACTTGCATGAAACTCAAACACGTATTCCGAATATACAAACTAGAAACATATGGATAAATATTATAAATACCTATAACTGTTACTTTATTACAAAAAATAAAGATGTGGTTTTTGGTTCTACTACACCAATGGTCAAGAGATGGCGCTGTAGTCTCCTAAATCGCGCTTTGGTTCCGTTGTTCCAGATTAATAAATACTTTTGATAGGCCTTCACAATGCAGTCGTTAGCACCCACTAAATAGAGATTCTATTTCTATTTTGTTGGTAGATTTTCTTAATGTGCGGTAAACGCAAAAGTAACGCATGAAGTTGGCCGCAAAAGCGACCAACTTCATGCTGTTAAAATTTTGTGTTACAGTGATGCGCGCGCATCTTAAAATTTCACTCTCATCATTTTTTCATAACGCCCCTAAAGAAGTATAACTTCAATAAGGGTTGGTGGTAGAAGGGTGAAAATTTAGGGTTGTATGTATTTTTGTATGATGTATCATAAAAAAATTTAAAAAAAAATATATCTAAAATTAAAAAAAAAAATTTAGGGGTGGATTACCCTTAATATTTAGGAGAATGAAAAATAGATGTTATCAGATTATCAGACTTACTCAATATGCACACAAAATTTCATGAGAAAAGGGAATGCCGTTTCGGAAGAGTTTAACCACAAACAGCGCGACACGAGAATTTTATTTATTAGATTTAAATGTCCTAAATGGCATTCGATCAACATAATGCCGTGATAATCTCGCGTGCAGCAGCGTAACTGAGTAAATCGCTGATTTACAGTTTTTATTTCAGATATATGAGATTACGAATTTAAATGTCAATTTATATTTACATTTAACGAAACTAAAATTACCTTATATTTTTAACGAAATGTTTTTTTAAGTTTACATCCAAAAATAAATTAAGGCCCGCTTACACTTATATTATATATCTCTATTTAAATAAAACTAGATTTAACTAACTAAAATGATAAAACATCAATGTCAATTTAACATGATTGTATAGGCTAAATGTAATTTTAGTGAAATTGAGATATAGTAAAATTGTTGCATGAAGACCTAAGTGTCGTAATTTGTTTAAATTTAGCAATTCATATTTAAATAAAACATCTAGAATAATATAGAGATGCACGAAAATTAAACAATCCAGTTCGAAGGACCAAAACGTAATTTTTAAAATAAAACTTTGTACCTTAAATATTATTATGCTAAACGCTAAATGCATACTTGAGGCATATGAGTATTGTAGAATATTACGCAGAGATAATTAAAAATAACGTTTCTTTATATGCAATATTTCTTAGTATAGCCTTGATTTATACCTAGCGTTGTCTTTGTCTCCTTGTTAGCAATCAAAAGAAGCAGCTTCAGATTAAGGTTTAACTATAGACCACGTTTTGTAATAAGCCGGAATGGGTTTGTTTAGTGTCTCAAAACAACACTTAAAAAATAATATGGATAAGAACCGCAATAAGGAGTGGTTCCACGCAAACTGTGATCAAGTGGGCGGGGCGAAAAATCATATAGTGCGATTCAAATAAGAATAGGAAAGCCAAATGTCGCTTGAAAAGTACGGTTTGCAAAATAATCTTGGAACCTTTTTTTAGCACTCAGCTAATTCTAGAATAAAAACCAAATATTTGTAAACAAACAATAACAAATATTGATAATTAATTTTGGTTGATATTTTTATTTCATTTATTGAGCTTTAGCTATGAATGGTTGATAACCTGAAACATCAACCAAATGTCACTTTAAGTTGCGTTTAGAAACTCGATTTAAATTTTTGTTTACATAAGGGATGCATGTTCGTATGTGACCTAGTAATAGTGCATGATTATTCATAACTACTCCGGCGGTAATGTAGAGATGAGTGACATTGAAGCTAGATTCTGATTAATGTTTTTTCTCAAACAGTCTTAATAAATATGTCGACGGATGGCGTCTCGCTGGCTCCTGCGAAACGTAAAACCTACAACAAATGTCATCAGTCATTGTACCATTGCTTTGTGAAACGTCAAGTTATAACAGTGACAGCTGTCATAACTCGGGAGTGGTCTATGCTAAGGGTAGTATTTAAGGGGGTAACGCTTCATTGGAAGGGGCATTCAGCATTCAGACGTGAGCCGCGGTAGTGAACGGACGTTAGCACAGAACTCTACGCGCTTCACAAGCAATCCGTTTGTGCCTTTGCAATCATTGCTGATTTTGTAAAATGATTAGAAGATTCAAATTAAACGTTAGCTTGGTCACTAGACTACATTTTCGGGAAATATCATTGAATAACCAAGATGGCGGATCAAGACGAACCACGTGGCCAACCGCCTCGCCCATCCGACAAATAAATATTATTAAATATCGTTTGTTTTTTTTTCTCAATCTTAGTAATTAAATTTTATTAAAAAATCGGATGTTTTTTACTTAATCTTATTCAATTAGTTTTATTAAATAAAAAAACTTTTTTTGCTCACTCTACCTATTCGGTTCGAATCGACCGCTATCACGTCCTATTCTTAGTCGAATCGCATCATACACGCCGATCATGGGATCGGGATTTCCATTCAACATTATCTTACCCAACGTATGGATAGCCAAATTAATTTATAGACATATAATTTGTCAGTTTTTTATTCGTTGTGTGCGTATCGCGTTAGTATTGGAGTTTAGTTGCGAGAATTCGGAAGCATGTTTTAGCGGCCTTCGTTAGAGAGAAACGCTTCCTTATAATTTGTAATCGGTGGCGTTGAGTAAGGCGGACATACCCCTGGGTGCGTGCGCTCCCCAGTTGTCGTTGGGCTGCAGCTGCATGAGGTGCAGCGCGTGCAGGCGGCCGCGGTACAGGCGCACCAGCTCCGAAGGACCGTTGCGGACCAGCTCCGCCCCCACGGAGACCAGCTGCAGCGGCCTGCTGGCGCTCGATATCATCAGGAGGTCTGCACAGTGCACACCCCGAAATACTACACATCATACTCTGCACTATCATAATAAAAAGCATTTTACTTTAGGGACACGAGCACTCATGAATGTCTAGAAAACCCGCCATGGGTTCGTAAATCTACGACGGGAGACCTTGTACTGAGAAAACCGGCAAGAAATTCGGCAATGGCTGTTTTTCTTTTCCTGCGTTGTTACATATATACAAAACGCGAGATGAAAGGATTTTGGTGAGTGTGGTGAGGTGAGACTTATTATTATGATTTCCCATTGCGGATCGATTCCGCACCCCCTGAGCCTAGCTCCAGCGGCCAGGGGTTCGATTGCCTAGCGGGATTGCTGTGGCTATCGCTATCGCTCACTGTTTCGTTTTGTTATTTCTGACCCCCGAAGGTTTTCAAATACCTTAAGCTCATTTCCTTTATAATTGTTATTACCAATGCAAAAGGAAAAAAAAATGAACGCGAAGCATTTCAAAACCTTCAGCGGTCAGAAATAAATAAATTGAATGAAATGAAAAGTCATTTATATAGTCTAGGTGTTACAAGTACTTGTGAAGGTCAAGAAGCTGCGCTATCGGTTCGCAAATCTACGGCGGGAGACCTTGTACTGAGAAGAACCGACAAGAAACTCAGCAAGGGCTGCTTTTTTCTCCCTGTATCGATATATACAGAATCGTCAAGTTGAAAAATGACTTTAGAGATACTTCCATACTTCAGTCACCTTCCATTACATCATTTAGAATATAGATATAGTTACAATAAATTTTATATTTAGTATATAAGCAGCGGCATTAGATAGGTACCATATTACTGTTACAAAAACTGACTAATACCCATCAAATAACAAATTACAAAAAACACTATGTTCATGCATTGCGATCATTTAGATATTCATCAACTTTATACCTTAAGCTCAGCATGAGATATGATATGAGATGAGATATTGGTGGGATTTATTGATTGCA
Source organism: Chilo suppressalis (assembly GCA_902850365.2). Lineage (NCBI taxonomy): Eukaryota > Metazoa > Arthropoda > Insecta > Lepidoptera > Crambidae > Chilo > Chilo suppressalis. The sequence continues at coordinate 197,944 of OU963911.1, forward strand.
TATAGGTATAACCGGGACAGTTGTAAGCCATAATAAAGAAGTGTTTTTCTATAAACAATGTTTTTTAATAGGAATTGTTCCACCAGTTATGTAAGTAAATTGGCAAGAATCAATTTTTCTAACTGACTATTTAGATGGACAACGGGTAAACAAATTATAATACAAAATTCTTAATATAGTTGTAAGGAGCAGTCTTTAAGGAGTAGTCCATTAGGAGCATAGAAACACACTTAAATTTAACTGTATACTAGCAAATTAATGTGTAAAGAAACCTCTTAAAGAAACCTTCTTAATTCATTTATTCAACTTCAAATTAACAGTTCTTATAATGAATAATTAGAGACGACACATCCGAACACTTCGGCGATTATCAGCGGAATGTTTCTTGTCAACTTTTACTCCCCACCATGATTCACTAACTATAACTATCCGGTTTTTATTAATTTAACTACAACGATCGATAAACTACTTTTATTAATTCATAATTTAGATAAAATTAAATGGAATCTAATACATGTAGCATGTTATCAAAATATTTTTGCTCTCTTTATCCTTTACTTTGTTATCTGCAATGAGGGCTACCGTTTTCTGCCTCACCAGATGGCGCCACCGTCGAGTGAGGTCCTAAATTATAACTTTTAAAGTTTATTAATACGCACATGAAATCAAAGGTTACATTTAGATCGTATTTTAACACAAAAGAAGCATATCCTAAACATAATAGGCCATGCCACAGTGACGCGCAGTTCCGTTTTATTCGGAAAAAACGGGAACATAATCATTTTTCTAAGCTCAAATTTTTAATAACTGACATTCATTGCCACGTAATTCATATTTGCCATAATTAAGCCGAATCGTTACCAATCATTCACAATATTATTTTAATCAGAAATAAACCCGCGTAGTCGACCAACAAGCAATAACATTTGACATTTCGGAGACCTCACGCTACACTAGCGCCTCTAGCGGCGGATTCATACGCGATAGCTCTCATTGTGAAACATTTGAAAAATATGAATAGTTAAAGATAACCCATACCTAGTGCGGCGGCGCGCACTTCTAGCGGTCGCGCGGGCTGCAGCGCCAGGTCCCTGAGGCGCTGGCGGCGCGCGTGGTGCAGCGTGGGAGTGGCAGCGTCGGCGTCGGCGCTCGCTGCGTGCAGCGCGCGCAGCGCTTCGAGCGCGGCCAGCGCCAGGTCCCGGGCGCCGCGCTGGGCCTGCTCCAGCAGTATGTCGGCGGTGTCCGCGCGCCGCAGCTCGCCCAACGCGCCCACTTTCACCGCGCGACATTCGTCGTCCTGACACACCCTCGCTTCTTCGTTATCTTATCAGTCGGAGGATTTCGGATCATACAAACTCTACTTATTTTAAGGCGGATCGTGTGACACGATTTTGTTTGTTACCCTTCTTTTAAAAAAATGAATGCGTGTAACTTATGTACGCGCGTGAGAAGTTATACTTCTTTGGCATCATTAAAATATTTTTTAATTGCATGCAAATAATTAATAATTACAATAAAATAACAAGAGGACTGGAAAAGGATAGTTAACACAGTCAATTAAGTTCAGTTTTCATTTGAAAAATGAAATAAATATTCAAAATATTCAATTAAAATTACTACTGAATTTAAGTTATTAGTCCATATGTTATGCATTTGTAAGTAACTAAAACACGTTGTGTTCTTGACCTTCACAAGTGCTTGTAACAGCCTAGACTGAATAAATGTCATTTCATTTCATTTCATTTCATTTCATTTCAATGTCCCGTTCAAATCTGCCCTGTTTGCTTTGTTCAAATCTGCTCCACGGTCACTTGGAAAATAAAATATTACAAATAACGCGCCTGCGGCTAACTTCATTATGTTAAAATTTTGTGTTACAGTGATGAAAATTTCACTCTCATAATTTTTTCATAACGCGGCTAAAGAAGTATAACTTCAAAAATAAATAAATATTAATTAAAGCTTCATAAAAATATTTAATGGAAAAAATTGTTTTCACCATAAACAAAATCCAACGAAAAGTTAATAACTGAACGTAGGCTAGATCCACGAGGACCTGCTCCAGAACGATCGACAAAAGATTCGAGCTAGTGTCAGAAGTATGAGTGAACGGAAAGATGAGTCCCGTTCGTTAGTTACAACGTGAAACGTGAGTAACATATTAAAATACGCACCTTGCACCGGGCGAGTCCTTTCACCAGCAGGTCGCGCATATTGTCCGCGGCGGGCGCGGGCAGGCGGGCGGCCAGGCATGCGGCGGCCCGCAGCGCGGCCGCGGCCACGGCCGGGTCCCGCGCGGCGCCCGCCACCCGCGCGAGCTCCGCGTCCGAGCCGCGGCCGGGTACCGGTGCCAGCGCTGCCGCCGCTAGGAACTCGCGAGCTAGCGGCTGCAGCGGCGCCCGCCCCTCCAGCTGCAGGAACGACGTCGCCGCCGATATCGACGCGCGCGTGCCCGACAGGCCCAGCACGCGGCACAAACCCGCCCTACCACCGACGCATCGTTATAAACCAAACGCCCCCCGCCGGGGCCCCGGCCTTCCCTATGGATGGAATAGGGAGGGCGGGCCTTGACCCGGCACGCGGACTCGGTTCCGCCCGGTGAATGCCGCAGCCTGGATCGACGGCTCGACATGTTTTCCGAAGAACGGCGAAGCTCGAGATAATAGAAATTTCGGTCAACCGTCCAGGGACCGATCGTTACGGAAGTTACTGAGCTTCGAGGATCGAGTGAGAAGATGAAACGAGATTTTTCGCCCCAGCTTCTACGGCGGCGACAGACCGTTCGGTTGTAGGAACGACTGCATGACCGACCCAGCATGGAGCATAGATCCTGGCATCGCGGAAGGATATAAAACGGGCTTCTACACTATTTTACCGCTGAAGATTATAGTGAGAAGCTCGATGACGCCAGTGGTTAACGCGTTCGGCTGCGGTCGTTGAAGTTGAGCATCTTTCGCAGTGGTCGGTCATTGCATGGGTGACCAAAAATTTACTATCTCGATCTCCTCCATGCTTCGAAAGGCACGTTAAGCCGTTAGTCCCGGCTGCATCTGCTGTCATTAGCACCCACTAACTCGCGCTGAACCCGCGTGGTAGGTCATAGCTCTACCGATCTCAATCTCCCTAATCCATCTATAGAGAAGACCTGTGTCTCAGCAGTGGGGACATTAATAGGCTGATGATGATTGTTTTTGATTTTTCTAATAATATTATTTTTTACAAATGTAAAACTCAATTAGTAGTTTTATACGTAATTCTTGACGTTTCGGATCTTTTACGTTATATTACGAAACTGAGATATGCGTAGTAAAGCCGAAATGAAAAGGAAAGAATACGAAAGTAAGTATCGTTTCTAAAATTTCACTAAGCTATTTCATAGTATCAAAATTTTCAAATCACTAATGCCGGTTTTTAAATATTTCTTTTTTTAATGTAGCTAGGATCTGACAGTTATTAAAAAGTATTATCAAAACAAGAATATGAAAGAAATGACATCAAAAAATTAAGTACATTGATTTGGAATAAAGCGTAAGTCTCACAGTATCGGGTAGTTGTCCTTATCGTCGAGCAGCGCCTGCAGCTGTTGCACGGTAGCAGCCCTCACGGCCGGCAGCAGGTCCAGCACGGCGGCCGCCTGCGCCGCCTCGCCGCCACCACCAGCCTCCTCACCGCCCAGCGCCGCCCGGTGCTGCTCCACCAACGCCGGCAGGGACTACACACACATAACACGATATAAACACACATACACATATGAAATTAACAACAGTACGCCGGCAAGTGTGTCAACCATCTTCGCGTCTAGACTCCACCGTCACTAAACATCAGTTTAATATAATATTTTGAAGTTATACTTCTTTAGCCGCGTTATGAAAAAATTATGAGAGTGAAATTTTAAGATGCGCGCGCATCACTGTAACACAAAAGTAACATAATGAAGTTAGCCGCGGGCGCGTTATGAAAAAATCATGTGTGAAATTTCGAGATGCGCGCGCATCACTGTAACACAATAGTAACACCATAAAGTTGGCCGCGGGCGCGTTATGAATGTTAGTGTCTAATAATGGTGGATTATTAACCACTAAGTGGTATTAGACATCTGTTCGAAAGGTACTTTGAACGATCCACGGAGCTCCATAAGATGATCGCGTTGTCAAAAACAATGTTGGCACGCTCGTCGCCTCTGATCACTGTTTTCATATTTATAATATTTAGTCACATGTTTCTAGTTTCTATATAGACACAACGTGTTTTAGTTACTTACAAGTGCTAATACTAGTACATATGGACTAATAACTTAAATTCAGTAGTGATTTTAATTGAATATTTTGAATATTTATTTAATTTTTCAAATTAAAACTGAACTTAATTGACTGTGTTAACTATCCTTTTCCAGTCCTCTTATTATTTTATTGTAATTATTAATTATTTGCATGCAATTAAAAAATATTTTTAATGATGCTAAAGAAGTATAACTTCTCACGCGCGTACATAAGTTACACGCATCCATTTTTTTGCACTTTATCCAACTAAACGACGCAGCAAATTACTCCACCCTGCCCGATCATCAACAGCCTATTGATGCCCCTTCTACTTTTTCTATGAGTGTAATCGGGATAATGGACGGATTGATGGATGCTAACCCTTGCAAATGCAGCCAGGACCGACGACTTACTGTGCCCTAACGAAGTACGGAAGAGTTTCATACTTTTTTGGTCCCCCGTTCTAAGATCGGCTATTGCGAAAGTTGCTTTACTTTCACGATTGCAGGCTAAGCGCTCTGACTACATGCGCCATCAACCTATTTATTCTATTTGCAACATTTAACACATTAAAATAGCTTTCCTCAAAAAAATTGCAATAAGGGAATTATGGGGATTATTTAGTAATTACAAAAATAAACAAAACATTATTTGACAAATAATATCAATAACAAATTACGTGCTACCTACAGACTGCAGATAGCGATTACCACATCGCTGTCGATTTTTCGATTCGATACACACACATTAAAAGAGCATTGACTTAAGCTGTGCGCAGTCTGCTGTAAAAATACCGTGACTAAAATTGAATGCGGGATTTGCAATACCCAATTTTAATGGACCCTTACTCTGATTCGTTACGTTCCCTAAAATATAGTTGAGCGAAGCGATGGCTGGTTCATGCATCATGCTCGTGAACGGGTGCTGCCAGTGGAGATGTGTCTGCTCTTGCTTCATTGGGTACTATTAATCGTTGTACTAAGCTTTAATCGTTCATTTTTTTGCCTAAACAGTAGGACACGACATTCCTAAACATTCCTAAACTTTGTTAAACCGGTTTTGTAAAAAATACAATTATTTATTTTATAGTCATAATTTTTATATTATATGCATTTGTAATGGAAAGTGACTTTATGAGTTACCTCATATTGAAGTCATTTTTCAATTTGACGACTCTGTATATAATACAGGGAGACTCTGTATATAATCAGCCCTTGCTGAGTTTCTTGTCGGTTCTTCTCAATACAAGGTCTCCCACCGTAGATTTGCGAACCGATGGCGTAGCTTCTAGACATTTACAAGTGCTTGTAACAGCCTAGACTGAATAAACGATATTGAATTTTGTTTTTTTTTTAATTAATTAAGGGAGGTTTAATGAAAGTTAAGAAGTAAGGGACTCGACTAGGGCAATCAGCGCGGTGTAATAACTGCTTACTCTAGCTAGAGGCCACGCACACCCTTTCGATTGGGCCCTTAAAATCGGGTAGTGTAAATCCCGTTTTAAGAAATAAGCAATATGCATTGCACCAAACATATTAACACTCAACTACTCCAGCTGTGTCCACAATGGGCGCGCTTCTGACAAGCTTGTGCTTTGTGGCGTCTCGCTATTTACCTACGCGTCAACTAAATTCTACGTCTGAACAGCGCCTTATAATGTAACTCATTTACACAGTCACGCTTAATTCCGTAATACACAAATATTTAACATCTGCTCAATTCATTTCATGTTTAATCTCGTATATGTGTAAAAAATAGGTTATTATAATAATTCACGCTCTTAATTGAAGTTTTCATTCAGAGATTATCTACTACAGTTAAAGAAAAAACTAAGTTTAAAAAAACCGCCTATGCTTGTCGTGGAATTTAAGCTATTTTCGTGTTGGCCGGTTATAGGATCGATGACAAAAATACTATTTAGAGCTGCGCTGCGCCGCGGTTCGGAAGACACGATAAGCTGTTGGTCCCAGTAGCATCGGTCGTTCCCATCCATTAATCCGCATTGGGCCCAGTCTCCCTTTTCCATAGGGAAGACTTATGCCCCAGCAGTGGGAACATTAATAGGTTGATAATAATGATGATGACAGTATATTACCGATGCCGCGTCTGATTTACGTGCGCGTAATGTATTTAGATACGGTCACGTCAATATACATCCTCGGTGGTGCCCAGATAAAATCAGGATCCCCACACGCATAGCAACGATAGCACAATACCCACCGAGCCATATTGGTATTACACATCATGCGATACTACAATTAGCCATGATGAAAAATATTTAAGTTGAAAACTATGTCAGTTGTGTCCGATTCGCTTATCTAACAATAATATAATCAAAGCTCCACGGGAGCTAGGATCTAAGTTTTAAAATTAGGTATTTCTACTTGAATATCGCATGTGAATTATTAGTCACAGTAAAGTTGATGAGTGTAACAATGTTAGGCGACGTGGAGCGAGCGCTGCGCTGCGCTGTCTGTGTCGGGTGGAGGTCAGAGGTCAGAGGTCAGAGAGTTATCGTCGCCCGTAGATACCGCGCGCTGTTATCATATATTCAATGAACATAGCAATAACACTGCTTGTGTTGTCTATCGGTTTCGGGAGAAACTATACAGTTTTGTTAACAATTGAATTTTTATAACATTTTTTTTTCAAGACACCAGCAGCATTATCGCAACATCGCAACACATTAATAAATATTTCGCCTAAAGTTTATAGACATAAGTTTTAAACAAAAAGAGGCATGCAATTTCTCTACAGTTAGAAGAGTTTCCGATTAGCCGATAGACAACCCAAAATAGAATTAAATGTGCTTTTTTACTCAAATTTAGAATAAAAATAATATATTTGAAATACTATGAAAATGTATTATTATTAATCTTGGTTGGCAGATGTGATTTTTTATACTTACAGGTTGGTCTTCATTTGTGTCGGTTTCAACGAGACCGAGGGAAGCAGGCGAGAGAGTGGCGGGTACAGCGGCAAGCGCATCCTCGAGCGTGGAGGCTGCGGGCACGGCTACGGGCGCGGGCGAGGCGGACCGTTGCAGGCGGTGCCAGGAACGGGCCTTAACGCCCAGCTCCGAGTGCCCCAGCTCCAGCAGCTCTTCAGCGTGCACGGCGTGCAGTGACCCATCCTGCAGCGTGTAGCGAGTCACGCGCCGCGCCCTGCCCAGCGAAAATCCCGAGTCGCATTCACAGTCCCGCTGTAAACAAAGTGCAATCAAAACATACTCTATGGCATAAAATATACAAATAAACCGAAATTGAAATGATTTACCTTTATTTTTCTAAATACATCTGGTGATATTGACTCATAAAAAATGTTACAGGGCCCCGAGATGTCAGTCTCATTAAAATCCCCGTCGATAATTTGCAACTGCAAGAAGTAATATTAATCACTTACTATTCCGGAAATACTGTTTCTATTATATTCTGTTAAAAAATAACTCCACCACAACAAGCTCAAACAACTCATCACTTGAATGGTCAAATTTTCTAAGTAAAATATTTAAATCATGAGGGTTTTGGCCGATCCAAAATAGTTTTAGATACATATCAACACAAAACTAAAAGTACATTATCATAAAGCAAAAGTCACAACCACACTGTTCTAATTCTACAACCACTACCGAGACACAAGTTTACCTGAGTTCCATGACCAAATTTATCAATCAACACATGTGTGATAGAATAACATTATGATTCCAATTTATTAGCCCTAAAACCAGAATCAATGACAATGTTAGTTAATAAAGAAGACAATGTTAGCTTAGACATTATATAATTACATTATTACCAAAATAAATACCTATATAATAATTATGAAGTCAAAATGATACAATAGTATTAGAAAATTAGTTACTTATTTTTGTTTAAGTAATAAGTGTTTATGATATTACCTGAAATAAACTAATTAATGATTTTTTGTAATTGATAATATCTGGCAGCTCCTTTGAATCAAGATATGAGTTGTGGATGAGTCCATCCTTCCAGTGCACATAGAAAGAAGAATCTTGGTGCGAGTCCCACACTGAGGGATGTGCCATGAAGTTTGCATTCGGATGTTTTCCACGGAGATGCAACTTTGGCTCCAACAACTACAACATTAAATATAATATACTAAGTAAAGAGTTACATAAAATTTTAAGTATTTTTACTCTCATTGACTTACTGACAACTAAAAATTTAAACAATCTACAATATTTACCATGTTTTTAAAAAGCAATTTCATAAAGACCTTGTAAGTACAATGGTAAGAGAGCCTGCTTTTGTATTTACGATTCTATTAGGTCTCTAATACAGTTGTTCTCGAGTTTCCCCACATACCGTTTTTTAAACTATGTATATTTAAATAAAACAAGTTTCAATGGGTTATTTGCGCTGATTTTATTTATAAATTGATGTTTCGCATCCTTTGCAGGAATGCGTCGTCGGAATAATGTTTTTTTCAAAATCAGTGCATCTAATCCGTTTAAACTTGTTTTATTTAATGAGTAATGTGCGTAAAAACCTAAAAAACAAATATAACTAAATTTAAAACCAAAAAGCCTAGCGTAAAAACGTTTGATTGTATTTAACGAAGTTGTTTTGTTTAAGATTGATTTATGTTTTCAAGCCTGACCTGCAGTTTCAATAGGAATTCTGAATTGGAGTCTCTCCATAGCGGCTGGATTGCGAGCTGGGCCTTGATTTTATAGCTGACTTCCTTCTCAGTGCTGGAAATGTCGTTGAGAAACAGGGTCGACTCCACGTCGTACAAAACCGGCGTCTCGAACAACTTCACCTCGCCGTGATCGTATCGCGACACGGAAGACGAACTTACCACAATTCTAAATACCACAATTAAATTTACAACTAGAATAATTAAAGCTTTCATTTTTAATTGGTAATCAATCAGTTTAAAGTTAAATAAACTCAGAGTTCATTGTACTCCGGCGGATATGTCCACTATGGCTATATTTATATTCAAGTTTCTCTATGATGTCCACTTCCGACGCCGACTGACAGCTGATTAACAATAATCAGCTGTCCTGTCAGCCTTGCGGTCCGAACTGCGAAAACACTGCCAACGTTACGAACAGTGCAATGAATAATAATGATAGGTCCTAATTAAAATACGGTGCTATGAGCACTGTTTACACGATATCATATGACTGCACTTTAATCGCATTTGTGTGTTAATGACTTTTCAAGAATTCCTCTTGTGTTAGAAGGATCTACACTGCTGTTCGATTCTTCATCGAAAACTTTCAGTAAATAGACATTATTTTATTAAATAATGTCCATTTTACTAAAAGTTTTCGAACCACCAAAATTGTTTGTATTCTCTTGGCAGATAATAATCTATAATACAAACAATTTTGAGAAGAGTCATACAATACTATGAAAAATAGTTTAAGGAAATAAATGGAGAGAAATAACAATTTGTATACTTAAATTATACAGTATAAAACAATAAACACCTAAAATTTTAAAGAAAAAGTAAGTGAAGTATTCAGATTTTTTTAGCACCTCATAACTTCAAACGTCCAATTTGCGTTTGTCATAAGCACACACACTGATGTCGATTCTGGCATGATTCTCTAAAGCTAAACTTAAATTTGACAACAGTACATCCTTGTCCTTCTCTATACAGAATGAAAAGGTGAGACTGACCTTAAATTTAGTTTTAAGTTGAGAGAACCGCGCCAGAATTGACATCACTGGCCGTCCTTATTTTTGTGAGCAGCGTTTGCACGGCATCGCGTGAATCGGACCGCAACAAAGATTCTTTCAACTTGACAGTTATTTGACAGATAAATTTATCCGTTCTACGCATAGTTTATTGTGTACTGAAAAAACTGAGCCAAAAATTCGACCCTGTCGAACTCCTTAAGGGCACCGCGTATAGACAAAAAGAAGAACTACTCTTGGACGAATCTTTACAACCCAAACCACCCAGAAAAAATATATAGATGCGATCATTAAGGTCTCATTAGAACTCCTCCGATCCTGAGAGGCCTTTAGCGCCCCATTGATCCTGAAAGGCCTTCAGTCGCTCAGTCTTTATCCGATAGAAAGTCTTATTTTCATAATACTGAGGTGACAGATATTGGTCGGTAGTTGGCCGCGTCTGAGTGATCCCCTTTTTTGAGCACCGGTAGCACGTTGCTCCGGCACATGTTCCAAAGAATACGAGAGTGGGCGTGAGTATAGGAGATAACTCCGCTACACATTTTTTAAGTACCTGCTATTCGGCACGAACCTCACACCTGATTTTAATATCAGGCATCGTTGTGCCAAAATGAGGTAAGGTGCATTACAATCATCGATTCGGGAGTTAGCCGGAAAAAGTTTTGGCAGTAAATCGTGTTTCTCCTGCCGCTTATGAGCTAGTGTCCCGTCTGGACATCTCAGAGGTGGCAGCGAGGAATAGCAGAAGTTGTTATGTTGGTCTTGGCGAATCACCTCTAACTACGGGAGCCCGTAGGAAGAGTTATGAGTTCGTGGCCAATACGTGCAACGCCCTGGGCATCCGCTCTGATATACGCCTTCTTAGGCTTTGAAAGCAATATTGTAGTGTAGACAGCTTATAGTGATTCCACCTTGGGATCCTTAAGGATACAACCCCTCCAGTCCAAGTATACTTACGCGCTTTAGCACAGTCGCGATGGAATCAGAGGTTAATTACTGATGAGATTAAAATGTAGAATATAGTATTCCATACCCATTCCAACCTCCTCAGTAATAGTAACGGCGTGATAGGTCCCTGTTACTGAAGCAACACTGCTTCCAAGGGTCGGACGTAAAGTAGTCACGCATACCGTCACAAGCCGCCGACCCATAGTGCCAGATCCGGCCTCTGAACTCCGCTAGACGCGGAGGCTTGGCCAGTGGCGCTTAGCATATATTAAGCAATGTTCCGACGAGCATAGCTCTTACCACAACCTGATCGTCCTGTGGATGAGTCGTTAAAAGGAGGTCCAGTAAAGATGGTGCTTGATTTGGAATATCTGGAATCCTGGAACCTGGAATCCGCATATAACATTCACGACAAACCGTGATTTTTGAGAACAAAATGTTTTTACAATTTTACATATGAAAAGTGTTGCCGATGCATTTGTTATTTGATTTTCATCTATTTGTGTTCATTAAAAAAGCATCGGAGGCATTGTTTTACCTTTATTACACAGAATATAAGCAATATTGTTATATTGAGTGCAAATGCAGCGTGTTTGAATGTCCAATTGTGCCTAATGCGAATTGGAGTCATGCACCACAATAAGCGGATCACTTTTGAGTCGCGTTTGAGTTTTAATCTACGGTTTTACTTATCCTTTTGATTTGGCAAGAACTGTGAATATCACTTTACTTTAATCTTATAAACACCTAATAATAATTTATCACTCATATAGTCGACACACACACATTAAAACTTATTAACCAGCGTTTGTTAAAGTTGTCTAAAAACAGCACAATTTCTTTTGGATTCTTCTACCGCAAGTACTTTATTTATTTCATTGCTTATTTAATTTCATACCTTTTTTATAGACGTTCAATAATATTATATTTTCAACAGAAATAAGAGAGGTAGGGCACAGCGTACTCTCCGCTTGAATTGGAGCGCCCGTCTGGAGAAGTAACCTCCACCTTACAGAAGACCACAGAGAAATGACACTTTTTGCTGGTGTTGTGTTTCTGTCTGTCTGTCGGTGAGTAAGGTTCCAGGGCTCCAAGGGTTGGGTCAGGGCAGGCAGGTGATATCGCAAGTGTCTTTAGGCAATAGTGTTTACAATCGCAAGCCATATACTCGTTAACCACGCTTTTAACTTGAATATAATCAGTTATTTTAAATATGCTGTATTGTTTTCTACCTTCATAAAAAATAAAAATGTCGTTAACTGAGTTTCTTTCGAGCGAATAATTTATGAAGTATTTGAATATGCCTCTTGTATTTATTTGCGTAGTATTGATAGTATGAGTTAACATTGATAACTAGTAAAAGTAAGGTCGCGCCTACAAAACCTTTATCGATTCCAAGGCTTGAATTGGAGGCTACCGTGCAAAAGCATGGCAGCCAAGCAAGCAGCACAAAACAAAACATAAAACAATTTAAAATTACAATAAAATTATATATAAAACTAGCAGACCCGACAGACGTTGTCCTGTAAAAAAAACATTGTCCAGCGGACAAAATTGTGAACCTAAACCATTCTCAGATCCCCTTGAACACACACAAAAAATTTCATCAAAATCGGTCCAGTCGTTTAAGAGAAGTTCAGTGACATACACACTCACAGAAGAATTATATATATAAAGATTGCCTTATACGACTCGAACGCCGTGTTATAGTGGCTTAAAACGCCACTCAGTATCGCCAATCAGTATATTTTTGTAAAGGATGCCTTATGCTCCTAATTAGATTAGACTTTTTTTTGCTTACCGTGACAGTCTGTTATTAAGGCAACACCAAATTATTTAAGAAAAGAAATGTATCATTAGTATGTAAGGTGTATGTTCTTGTTGGTTATCCAAATAAATAAAATAAAATAGAATAAACTAACCAGGCGGGTTTTAAGCGGCCTACCACCAGTGGAGCGGATGGAAGCTCCGAGTTCCCTTAGTCGCTTCTTACGACACATCGGGGAATAAAAGGGCCAGTTTCACAACGGTGTGGTGGTCGGTGAGAACCATCGATTTTTGTTTGCTGGTCGCGGGTCGGATTACAACGATTCGCGGGCCGGAAATGGCACGCGGACCCTATTTAGCCCATCCCAGACATAAAGAATATTATTATTATATTAAAAAAATTAATACATATCCATTTATTGATGAAATAGAAAAACATCCATATATAAATCGCATATATGTGAAGCTCTTGCTATTCCACCAAAATTGTAAAGAGATGTGCATAGGAAGAACTTGTTCTCATATTCAGAGGTTCATATTTACATCTTTAAAACTGGCATATAATTACATAATTTATGTAATGTTGACGTAAAACTATGTAACATAGTCAGGCAAAAAGACGAGCGAATGAATAAAAGAACTTTAGATTTATCAATTTATTAGCACCAAAATGAAATATTCTTTACATTCTTATTTTAATAATTATTAGTACTTACTCTAAACTGAACAACAATAACAGTAGCAGCAATAAGAATAGCAGCTTTATACATTTCTGGGAACATTTGACTATATCTTGTTACATTAAAATCTTTGATGATAAGACAAGTATTCATCAATAACAATATCACATTTAGTTATCTCCATAATAAATAAGCGGATATTGTAAACAATCGTATGACTGAAAATAAATAAATAATTTATAAGTTTTGTACTGCGAATTCCAGGTGTTTGGATCGGAGAAGAATCTTTGGTAAGCGCTCGCGCCGCCGTGGCGCCGGCGTCGCCGACGATGCGGCCCCCGCCTCACGAATATATCGTCATCAAAATCATCTGAAAACAAACAGAATGCGTTAGAACACTATATGGCTTTCGAATTGTATATGAAATGTTGGTATCAGGGGTGGGTATAGAGCAACACGGAAGAAAGTAGCCATAGTGAAATAATACTACTAAACTCATTCTGAATGAAAATACAGAACATTTTGGCATTTTGATCTCTAATATACACTGGTGCGACTTGACTCAGTCTAGTGAAATATCCGAGTGCAACTAGTTTTGTTACGTGAGTTGGTCTAAAGCAAGCCCAACAGCGGGGGAAAATTGGCAGAGGGGAAAGCTGTGAATGCCTACTCCCCTCCTGGCCGCATTGGCCATGTTGCTCTATGGGGGAGAGTGAGTACTAACCTCTTCCAAAGAGAGAGGATTGGATTTCACCTTGGACTCGAGGGCACGGTACCGCTCTGAAACAGAAAAGCAACAGGTAAAGTGAAGATTAACCGAGGAGCGTTGTCGTATACGTAATTTTTTGTCTATTTATGTTTATCTGGGGTCTATATCTATTTTAATTCACGCCGTGTCTAGGTGGGTTAGGTGGAGAGCACTAAGCGGTACAAGGAACGGTCCGCGGACATATCTTCATTTTCGTTCACGTCTTCGTTCATGCGGGTTTACGTGGATTTGGTGGCGTTTATTTTCAGAATTCGAATTACCTTCATTAGAAGGTGACAGGCATCGATATCGAAATGTAGGGATTATTATTTCAATGGAAATTATTTTTGATGGAGAATCAGCTATCTACGTGCCGAAGACGGGCTAACATCTGGTAATGTTTTTCTAGCTGTTAATAATGGAAAAATCTTACTTTGTCTTAAAAAAGGAAAAAAAAATGTGTGTGTCAGCTCCGACGCACGACTGGAGTTTACTCCTCAAGTTCGATAGTCTAACCGGACGCAAAAAGAGTTTATTCAACTTAAAAATGATCGATACTGTATGAAAGGGTAAATTAACAAATTAACGAAAATAATATACATATATAAATATATATTTATCCATTTCATATACATTTATTATAACCGATCGACTAAATATTTTACATTAAACTTTTTACAATAGTCAATTTCAGACGTGCATAAATATATCATTAGGCATGTTGATAAATTATGTAATCATTATTATCAGATTATTATCATTTTTTTAAATATTAATTAAATCAACATCGTCCGCATTATTAATCACGGCGACAAGCGGTTTATGGTCATCAATGTCGATCCGTCATCTCCGTTCGTCAAAGTTGCGCGACATAGGATGCGAGGTCATTCATCGATAGATTTCACTCCTCACATTTTTCTCATACCGGGCCCCTCATATGTGCAAATCGATTCTCAAGGAGCGAACTCCAACAGCGCGTTCCCCGCGTCGTACCGTGCGCGAGATGCAGCCGCGCCAGCGCCACCAGGAAGGCGTCGGGCGCGAACCGGCCGCGCCACGAGTAGCGCACCACCAGGCACTCCACCACCTTGTTGGAGGCGGCCAGCCCCGCGCCCGCCAGCAGCGCGCGCAGGCGGTGCGCGGGCGGGCCGCGCGCGGCGCCGGCGCAGAGACGCGGCCGCGGGCGCGGGAGGGCGGCGCGCCACGCCCACAGGCGCGCGAGCAGGGCCGGCACCGCGGCGCGCGGCACGCGCCCCGACACGCGCGCGTCCGCCAGCGCCACCAGCGCGCGGCACAGCTCCAGCGACACGCGCGTAGGGCCCACCACCGCGCCGCGCACCGACCGCAACACGCAGCGCAGCGCGCGCGCGTCCAACTACGTGTACGTTGGACATGTTAACTTTATTCGTTTATTTAATTTAGGTAACACACAGTCTTATACGAACGACTTCAGAATGCATGCATACGAATACACCTAAAGTACCGAGCGAGTGAGTTATTCGATTGTCACGAAAGTTTTAGTTTCTATTAAAGGTATGTTTGTCGACGACGTGCCGCATTTAGAATTTGTTGCACCTATGCAATCGTTTAAAACCTCCTATGTTTCACCAGCACCGTACGCACCGCGTTTCGTAAAGTCAGAAGGAAATAGGGCGTTTTTAATGCGATCGATTCGGCTTATCGCAGTCCTCCGCTGGATATGAACCTCTCCCGATTTGCATCACGATCTCCGGTTCGACGCCTTCCGTATCCAGTCTGACGCAGCCGCCTTCATCGAATCGTAAGTCCGTCTAGCTGGGGCGTCATCCTATACCATGCTTGCCAGTACAAGGTCTCCACTCGAGGACTCGTCTGCTCCGATGGCCATCGGTCCTTCGGCAAATATGGCCAGCCTCTTGCTGATTCAGTTTACTACTTCTGAAGGCCATGTCGATGACTCCAGCTCTTTTCCGGATAACCTCGTTGCGAATATTATCCATCAAATAAACTGTAAGAAAAGCTCGCTCCATAACTCGCCGAGCGACTTTGAATCTATGGACCGGTCAAACTTTCAGTGTCCACGTCTCGACGCCGTATGTCACGACAGGCTAGACGCACTGATTGAAAATTTAAATTTTAAGCACTGCGGTATAGGCGACGAGAGGACTCGGTGAAGGAATCCTACTGTCGTCGGCTTTTTAGCCGCGGCGCGTACGTTGCTGACAAATGTGTGATCATCTTAAGAGATTTATCATATTCTTTTCAATACTGATTTAATACTACATAATTAACTAATATAACATATCATTACCTCCTCTTCCTTTATTCTTGCTAAAACTTTTGCGATCGCCACCCGCACCTCCGTCTGCGGATCATCACATATTCTGAATAAGCGAATCCGTTAAAGAACAATACAAAATGGAAACAAATAATAAACATACTACCGGCAAAAGTAGAGGGTTCTCCGTGAACTCGGTTGATATGTCTCGAATAATCATATTATCCTCGTTTACTTCCCTGCAAAAAAACCAAAATAATGAAGCCTAGTTATTTCATTTTTTTAGTAAGTTTGAACTTAAGTATTGAATAGGTAGAGGTGCACGTAACGGTACGGTACGGTAGTGTACTCGTAGGTATTAGTATGATGGTGTACGAGCAAGCTACGTACATTTCGCCCGCTCATCATTTTATTAATTGACCTTATTTTATTATTTTCAATAATCGTCAATTACTTACAAGTTAGTTCGCAATTAGCTATCAAGTAAGCCGTGCGCGTACTCATTCATAACAATCATTTTTATATCAACTAGTATTGTTTTAAGTTATTGTTTAGTTACCAAAATATACTTTATTATCAAGTTATCAAGTTTATCATTTTATCAGTATTTTAGTTTCGGTGCATCCCGAACATTGGTCCTTCGCAGCCTACGTGACAGGCGGGACTTGACGCGTTTTGAGTTCGGTGAACTATACTCGTGTCACTCGTTTCGCAACGTGACGTGTTGAACTAAGTGCAAGTGCATACGTGTACCAATAACTGTGCGTATTGCTATCGATAGTCCTAACTACTGAGCCTATCGTCATCAAGAGTGAGCTTCAAGTTTGTGGTGGTCATCATCAAGGATCACCAAGTAACAAGGCAGTCCGATTGCTTTGAGACAACAAGGTCTCAAGTCGGTCCAAGCAAGGGTGGAGTCGCACGCAGTCAAGGGCAAGCAGATCATATCAAGTAAGATCAGTCCTTTTATTCTTTAACATGTCCGTAATGGAAAATATTTTGTCCAACCAGCAGCAAATCGCAAAAGCAATTGAGCACGTCCTTACCAATTTTAAAAAGGACGGGGCTGAGAGGAAGACGCCGGAATATTTGCATCGTAGGTTAGACATCCTGGATAACTATTGGACTGAATTCCGTAACAATCATGCAAAGTTATCGGAACTCGGTATGGAGTCCCATAGTTATTTTCTCAGCAATGAGTTTGAACGGGTAAAAGAGAGATACGAATCGATTAGGTCACATATACAGAATTATCAGCCTGTAGCAGCAGATAGGCCAGCAACGCCTGTCCTGAAACCGCCAACGTTCACGGGTAAGTCCAACGAAAGTCAACAGCCTCAACCGTCATCAAGAGGAACGGCAAGTAAAACTGAAGATATGCTGAAAAAACAAAGCAGTAATTTCAAAGCATTCCAGCGCACCATCAGCAACATAGACTTGGCTTCTGTTTCGGAAAAGTGGGAGTTCGATGACATATTACGAACCTTGCAAGCCCGCTGGGCGGCTATAGACTCCCTACATTGGGATTTAGACAGCGAACTTGAAGGCTCCAACAAGGAGTACGAAGATGCATTTTCGAGTTATGAGAAAACATATCATAACACCAAGAAGTTAATAAACAAAAAGATGTGGTCAGTGGCACACATGGAAAAGGCTACTCCACAGATGGAAATTCCGACATTCCATGGTAACTATAACAACTGGGTTTCGTTCAAAGATCCATTTACTGAAATTATTCACAATAACCCATCTATGACGAATGCCCAGAAAATGCAATACTTGAAAACAAAGGTAAAAGGAGAAGCTGAGAGATTGATTCAGCATCTCCATGTTAGTTCTGAGAACTATCAAACCTGCTGGCAGATACTCAATCAGCGGTACAACAATAAAAAGCTCATATTTTCGACACATATAAATATTTTACTTAATCTTCCGGTTACGCAACAGCAATCGCTCAACAATATCAAGAGGTTACACGACACCACAATCGAATGTCTAAATGCTATCAAGAATTTAGGCGTCGACACTAGTACTTGGGATCCGTTGATTGTGCACATTTTATCTCAAAAACTGGATATTGATTCTTATACAGACTATATCGAATCTGTTAAACAGCCAAGAGAGTTACCAATACTGAAAGAATTTCTAGATTTCTTAGAAACTAAATTTACGACGCTAGAGTCTGCGCGTAGAAAACAGGATAACACGCAAAAACTCCAGCCCATTTCTAAACAATCGACCAATACAAATAATTATAATACCAAGGAAAACCATAACAGTAATGTTCAAAGATCGAGTTACAACAAAAATTCCTTTTCTTCAAGCACCAAAAACGTGACCAAATCAAAATACAAGTGCCTGCTTTGCAATAGTAACGATCATGGGATTTACTACTGTCAAAAATTTTTAGAAATGCCATCAGTAAACAAGCGTAAATTAGTCACAAAGTTCAATCTCTGCCCAAATTGCCTATTCAACCACTATGGAAAATCATGTTTATCAGAAAGACGTTGTCGTGAGTGCAATAAGGACCACAATAGCTTATTACACGAAGCGTTTACGCAATCAGGTGTAACGACGATGCAGACCGCGGCCGCGGAAATGGGCGCGGGGAGCTCGACGAACATGAGTGCAAATTCAGGCAAATTAGTAAAAAGTAGCTCACATGTAAACTTACAAAGTGATGCAATCGAAGTATTGTTACCAACGGCCATAATCAAGGTACAAGGTTCGGATGGTACGTTCCACACTCTACGCGTTTTGCTAGATCAAGGTTCACAAACATCTTTGATCACGGAACACGCGGCCCAATTATTGAGAATACAAAGGCAAAGATGCAAGGGAATTGTAACAGGAGTAGGTGACAAAGAGAGCAATTGTAAAGGGATGATAAGTATAAAATGCGCCTCGATCACAAATGATTTCACTTTTGAAACAGAAGTGCTAATTATGAAAAATCTTGTTAAAAATCTTCCCAGCAGTACATTTTCAAAACCGGACTGGCCGTATTTAGATCATGTGAAATTAGCAGACCCGGAATTTTATATTAGTCGTCCCGTAGATATTTTATTAGGAGCTGACGTTTATTCCATCATACTTTTAGACGGAATATGCAGAGTGAATTCAACCCTGCCGACAGCGCAACAAACGCAGTTAGGCTGGATTTTGAGCGGAAATGTAAAGACATTCCAGTGTAATGTTGTTTTACATGACCTAAATGACATACAGCATTTTTGGGAATTAGAAGACATTACGGAACCATCAAATCTATCAAGTGAAGATCTGCAGTGCATGGAATATTATCGGGCTACCACCAAGCGACAAGAAGATGGTCGATATGAAGTTCGTCTACCGCTAAAGCCGGGCTATCAAGAAAGCCTGGGATCTTCAAAATTAAAAGCAATAGCTCAATTTCACTCATTAGAAAAAAAGATAAACAAAGATACCTACATTAAAAATGAATATAAATTATTTATTAACGAGTACCTATCGCTCGGACACATGACGCCGGCAGTCGACGACGGTAACCTGAAACTCGAGTGTTATTTACCGCATCATTGTGTCACGCGACAAGAATCGACGACGACAAAATTCCGTGTAGTATTCAATGCCTCATCATCAACATCAAACGGGTCCAGCTTGAATGACGTCATGTATAGGGGCCCAAACTTACAACAAGATATCCAGAGTCTCATTATCAAGTGGAGACAATACCGTTACGCATTCACTGCAGACATCGAAAAAATGTTCCGCCAAATTTGGTTAAATTCAGAAGATCGAAGGCTTCAAAAAATTGTCTGGCGAGACGATAAGTTCCAACAATTACAATTTTATCAATTAGCTACGGTGACTTATGGCACGAAAGCGGCTCCGTTTCTTGCCATGATGACTCTAAAGCAACAAGCGCAAGATGAGAGAGCGAAGTATCAGAACCGAGTAAATCATTCAAGAACAGAGTCCGCGCCATGCATCCTGGAGGAATGTTTTTACATGGACGACCTCGTTCACGGATCACATTCTCTGTCATCAGCAAAGGAGCTACAAAAAGACATGATCGCACTCTTAAAATCGGGCGGATTCCATCTTAGAAAGTGGAAGTCAAATTCGCCTGAACTATTAAAGGATGTCAACAAGGACAAAGACACTAAAGACGCCTTTGGTTTCAAGCATGAGGAATCAACAAAGGCCTTAGGAATAAGCTGGAAGCCATCCCTCGATACCTTTTCATTTGAACCAAAACTTAATGAGTTATTGTCGCCAACCATCACCAAAAGGGAGCTTTTATCAAATATTTCAAAAATTTTCGATCCGTTAGGTTGGATTTCTCCTATTACAACAAAGTTAAAGATTTTATTTCAATCTACTTGGAAATTAAACCTGCAATGGGATGAGCAGGTACCAAAACAAGTTTATGAAGAGTGGATTAAAATTAAGACTGATATCAAATTTATTAGCGACTTCCATTTACCGAGGTGGTTGGGAACCACTGGCAATAATACTATAGAACTTCACGGTTTTTGCGACGCAAGCACCAAAGCTTACGCTTGCGTGGTATATTGCAAGATAAACAAGAGTTCAACATCAACTGTGTTAGTAGCAGCGAAAGCTAAGCTTGTGCCCTTGAAGAAGGTTACATCTCTACCTCGCCTAGAGTTATGCGGTGCAGTCCTGCTATCAAAATTAATGGCAAAAATCAAGTCTGGCCTCCATAATCAAGAGATCAAAATTTATGGCTGGACCGACTCGACGGCAGTGCTGGGTTGGCTACATGGAAATGCAGACCGCTGGAAGCCGTTTGTAAGCAACCGAGTCAAACAAGTGACATCCATAGTAGCTGCGGAGTGTTGGTCTTACGTCAAATCAAAGGATAATCCGGCAGATTGCGCCAGTCGCGGGCTCACAGCTTCCGCACTGAAAGAACACACTCTTTGGTGGCAAGGGCCTACTTGGTTGCTTACTTACGAGCCACCGAGTGACGTCACGCAATCAAATTACTCCACTGATCAAGAAGTAAGAAATGTAAAGGTAGCAACTGTTACAAAATCAACAGATAATTATGACGTTGTTAACCAACTATTATCTAAATATAGCTCATTGTCGAAAGCTATTCGGATTCTAGGATGGGTCTTAAGATTTATACATAGTCGCAGAGGTATTAATAACAATTACTTATCAGTAAAGGAGTTATATCAGGCGAGAATGTTGATTATCAAGAAAGTTCAACACGAGTCATTTTTAGATGAAATTAATTCAATAAAATGTAATAAAATAGTTAACAGCAAGAGTAATATTTATGACTTACATCCATCCCTAGATGAGATCGGCGTTTTGAGAGTAGGAGGTAGATTGAGACACGCAAACATCGATCCGGAAACTAAACACCCTGCTATAATTCCCAACAACACAAGACTGGCCGATCTCATAGTTGACGAAGCGCACATACAAACATTTCACGGTGGCGCTCGTTTAACAACTGCATTTATGAGAAGGAAATACTGGTTGATTGGCGGCATCAGGGCTACTAAGAAACGAGTCCGCCTCTGCGTTCAGTGCAGAAGACACAATCCAGACATGCAGCATCAAATTATGGGAGACTTACCGTCATCCAGGTCAAACCCGTCCCGTCCGTTTTATCATACAGGGGTCGACTATACGGGGCATGTTTACATCAAGGCCAACAAGGGCCGTGGTATTCGCACCACGAAAGGATACGTGGCAGTATTTGTATGCATGGCCACGAAAGCTGTACATGTGGAGCTTGTATCAGATTTAACAACTTCAGCGTTCTTAGCAGCGCTACGCCGAATGGCTGCACGGAGAGGAGTCCCAAGGCACATGTACAGTGATCAAGGCACGAATTTCATCGGCGCTAATAAAGTACTACAGCAAGAATATCAAGCTTTAAAAAACATATTTAATCAAGAATTCATGACTGAAATAGCAAGCATGGGGATAGAGTGGCACTTTAATGCCCCCGCATGGCCTTCAGCAGGCGGGCTGTGGGAAGCGGCAGTCAAGAGCCTTAAACACCACATCAAGCGAGTCATCGGAGAGCAAAGGCTCACATATGAAGAATACAGCACTCTTCTGTCTCAATTAGAAGGATGCTTAAATTCTAGACCCCTCTGCCCTATGACTGAAGATCCGGACGACTTAGACACCATCACACCATCACACTTCTTAGGAAGCGGTTCTTCTTTAAATATTTACGAAACTGAGAAAGATTTACGTACGAGGTGGCATCTGACCCAAAAATTATTCAAGGACATCTGGGATCGATGGCAGAACGAATATCTTACTCAACTCGCATCAAGGAGTAAATAGAGACGCCCACAACCCAATATCAAGGTAAACGACGTTGTAATAATAAAAGACGAGAATCTTCCCCCAGGAAAATGGGCTCTAGGTCGAGTACACCAACTACATCCCGGAAGTGACGGCTGCGTTAGAGTCGTCACTCTTAAAACAAAAAATGGCTTTATACAACGCCCTGTTGTTAAATTATCAATTCTGCCCGTTAATCAAGATCATAGTGATAAGCAATCAGAGCCTGACCAAGAGGCACCCGTCATGAAAACTAGAAAAAAGAAAAGTTTTTGTTTGACTTCAGTGATAACGTCTTTGTTGTTATTTTTCATATCAGTCATACCTACCGCTCAGAGCGCCTACAACATAACAGAGTTACAAAGAAACAGTCTTTATTTCGATAGCATTACAAAAATGCATTTAATTCAAGACGAGTGGCGCTTGATTGTTTACTACGACATACAGCCTTATAAGCAAGGCATAATGACTCTAAATAAATATATACAATATTTAGACGAACTTTGCGTAAATATAAAAGAACAGTCGCATTGTAGCGGGATCATGTTGCAATTACATCACGAGTTTGATGAACTCGAATATTATAATAACATTTTAATAAGCCGTAAAGACACAGGAATACGACACAAACGCGGCCTTATCAACGGTGTCGGTTACGTCGCGAATAGTTTATTCGGTGTCTTAGACGAGCATTTTGCGGAGAAATATGAACAAGATATAAATCTTATTAAGGAGAACCAAAAACATTTGGCAACCCTACAAAAAAATCAGACTTCAATTCTAGAGGCAGAGTATAACTTCATGAAACGGACTGAAAATATTATGGAAAAACATCACAAAATTATTAACCGGAAGTTAAACACCGTCGAAAATTCAGTAATGCAAATCAAAAAAGGTTTAGAAAATATTTGTCTCAGCAGTGAATTTATATCGTCAACAATTATGGCAAATAACATAGTATTTAGCCTCAAGAACGTGCAGCAAACTCTTCTCGATACTGTGACAAATATTTATAACGGAAAATTTAATTTTCATATGTTGACACCCGATCAGATAATACAAGAGCTTAACATCATAGCAGGACACCTACCGAAAGACTTAGCATTGCCAGTCGATAATTATGATATTTACCAAATTTACAACTTGTTACAAGTACGAGCAAGAATTTCGAATAATTATATTATATTTGAAATAAAGTTTCCCTTGATCAGCAGAGATCTATACGAGGTCTTTAGGCTTATTCCAATACCGCGAGTCCTCAATGGTATCAACGCAACTTCTATACGACCTATATCCGAGTATGCTGCAATAAACTTAAGAAAGGACGCCTATGTGCCACTGACAGAAAGCAATTTGGATACATGTATACGTAGAGACTCTTTTGTAGTACTATGTCACATAAGACGCCCTATTTATCATATCAAGAACGACCAAAGTCTATGTGAAACTATCCCACATCAAAACACTTGCAAAACAGTTACAAAATTATGTTATAATAAATGGATAGAATTAAATAAATTAAATAGTTATTTTTATACGTGCTGCGAGCGGTGTCAAATGAAGTTGATATGCGACGATCAGATTACTACGGTGCAATCGACCCAATCAGGCATATTTACAGTTGGTCAAGGCTGCATTATCAAGACAGCTGATTTCTTTATTTATTCTCATAAGGAAAATGAAAATAAGTTGGCTACAAGTTCGGCGCTGGAGGTTCCCGATATTTCGCCTATCAATCGTTATATTAATATCTCTTTACCCGATACATCCATACCGAGTAATGAATCAGACAGTACCGATAGCAATCTTCGTTTGGCAAACATTAAGCAACAGCTGGACATGATAAAGAATAGCGAAACCCTGGCCGACAAGGTGTCGTACCACGACGTTCACCACTATGCAGCAATTTATGTTCTTTTCGCGATCGTTGGGGTTGGCGCAGCAGTGCTCGCCTGGCGGCGGTGCAGGTCGCGCCCCGCGGCCCGCGGCCTCGGCGGCGGCGGTGGCAGCGGCAGCGGTGGCGGCCGCAGCAGTATTAGTGTAGTGCAGTGTAGTGATTATGATGGTGAATGTAGTGCAAGTGATATTCCAAAGCAAAGTGCGCGAAATTTAAAACAAAATAGAAGCACATCGCCAGTGCTTCGTTCGGTATTCACTATCCCGGACGTTAACATATAGATTTAGATAATTTTATTCTATCATTATAAGCATCAAGATAATTAAAGCACTTTTCATTGCATGTTAGTTTTAAAGGAATTATTGTTCATCATCTTGTTACTAGATAGGGTCATCAAGCACATCATCTATACTAATCTCATTTTTCTCGCCCGGGAATATGTACGAGCAAGCTACGTACATTTCGCCCGCTCATCATTTTATTAATTGACCTTATTTTATTATTTTCAATAATCGTCAATTACTTACAAGTTAGTTCGCAATTAGCTATCAAGTAAGCCGTGCGCGTACTCTTTCATAACAATCATTTTTATATCAACTAGTATTGTTTTAAGTTATTGTTTAGTTACCAAAATATACTTTATTATCAAGTTATCAAGTTTATCATTTTATCAGTATTTTAGTTTCGGTGCATCCCGAACAGATGGTATAGGTAATATCGGGGGCATTGGGGCAATACCAGACGGTGGTGTGGTCGTCGGTCAGGATGCGCAGCAGGAAGGCGGCGGCAGTATGCGGGCGCGCAGTGTGCGGCACCACCAGGTACTGCCCCGCCGGCAGTGTAGGTCTAGGTAATAGTGTGATGGTATAGGTAACAGTGTAGGGTGCATCGGGCACTACCAGACGGTGGTGTGGTCGTCGGTCAGGATGCGCAGCAGGAAGGCGGCGGCAGTATGCGGGCGCGCAGTGTGCGGCACCACCAGGTACTGCCCCGCCGGCAGTGTAGGTCTAGGTAATAGTGTGATGGTATAGGTAACAGTGTAGGGTGCATCGGGCACTACCAGACGGTGGTGTGGTCGTCGGTCAGGATGCGCAGCAGGAAGGCGGCGGCAGTATGCGGGCGCGCAGTGTGCGGCACCACCAGGTACTGCCCCGCCGGCAGTGTAGGTCTAGGTAATAGTGTGATGGTATAGGTAACAGTGTAGGGTGCATCGGGCACTACCAGACGGTGGTGTGGTCGTCGGTCAGGATGCGCAGCAGGAAGGCGGCGGCAGTATGCGGGCGCGCAGTGTGCGGCACCACCAGGTACTGCCCCGCCGGCAGTGTAGGTCTAGGTAATAGTGTGATGGTATAGGTAACAGTGTAGGGTGCATCGGGCACTACCAGACGGTGGTGTGGTCGTCGGTCAGGATGCGCAGCAGGAAGGCGGCGGCAGTATGCGGGCGCGCAGTGTGCGGCACCACCAGGTACTGCCCCGCCGGCAGTGTAGGTCTAGGTAATAGTGTGATGGTATAGGTAACAGTGTAGGGTGCATCGGGCACTACCAGACGGTGGTGTGGTCGTCGGTCAGGATGCGCAGCAGGAAGGCGGCGGCAGTATGCGGGCGCGCAGTGTGCGGCACCACCAGGTACTGCCCCGCCGGCAGTGTAGGTCTAGGTAATAGTGTGATGGTATAGGTAACAGTGTAGGGTGCATCGGGCACTACCAGACGGTGGTGTGGTCGTCGGTCAGGATGCGCAGCAGGAAGGCGGCGGCAGTATGCGGGCGCGCAGTGTGCGGCACCACCAGGTACTGCCCCGCCGGCAGTGTAGGTCTAGGTAATAGTGTGATGGTATAGGTAACAGTGTAGGGTGCATCGGGCACTACCAGACGGTGGTGTGGTCGTCGGTCAGGATGCGCAGCAGGAAGGCGGCGGCAGTATGCGGGCGCGCAGTGTGCGGCACCACCAGGTACTGCCCCGCCGGCAGTGTAGGTCTAGGTAATAGTGTGATGGTATAGGTAACAGTGTAGGGTGCATCGGGCACTACCAGACGGTGGTGTGGTCGTCGGTCAGGATGCGCAGCAGGAAGGCGGCGGCAGTATGCGGGCGCGCAGTGTGCGGCACCACCAGGTACTGCCCCGCCGGCAGTGTAGGTCTAGGTAATAGTGTGATGGTATAGGTAACAGTGTAGGGTGCATCGGGCACTACCAGACGGTGGTGTGGTCGTCGGTCAGGATGCGCAGCAGGAAGGCGGCGGCAGTATGCGGGCGCGCAGTGTGCGGCACCACCAGGTACTGCCCCGCCGGCAGTGTAGGTCTAGGTAATAGTGTGATGGTATAGGTAACAGTGTAGGGTGCATCGGGCACTACCAGACGGTGGTGTGGTCGTCGGTCAGGATGCGCAGCAGGAAGGCGGCGGCAGTATGCGGGCGCGCAGTGTGCGGCACCACCAGGTACTGCCCCGCCGGCAGTGTAGGTCTAGGTAATAGTGTGATGGTATAGGTAACAGTGTAGGGTGCATCGGGCACTACCAGACGGTGGTGTGGTCGTCGGTCAGGATGCGCAGCAGGAAGGCGGCGGCAGTATGCGGGCGCGCAGTGTGCGGCACCACCAGGTACTGCCCCGCCGGCAGCGTGAAGAAGGTCGCCACCTCGCGCGCCCGGGACTCGTGCGTCACGTCCAGCGCGCGCTGCACAACCGAACACATTCGTAACCATTCAGCTACATCACTACAATAATAACAAACAAATGGGGAATTATCACCACATAAAGTGTGATTATAAACACTAATAACACAACTTTAACAATATAAAACAATAATAAAATTCAAGCGGCATAAAGCGAAGGATATCTGTTGACAATTTTTTTTTTAATTTTTGTTCGACATAAGTATTTTGCCCTAGTTTTGATTCATTCTACTGTAACGAGCGCTGTCGTCAGCCACCGGTCGTTAAGCCAAGCCTAGCGAGTGACAATAAATCTTAGAGCAATAACGCAATAAATATTAAAAAATCAAACAACATTGTTAGTTTTCTCAATATTTCATATTTTACATTATGTAGTTAGCATCGAGTTAATTCGAGTTGAAAATGCAGAAAACACTGAGCCGGTCGAGAGAGAGTCGCATGTACATGTATAAATACAATTTCAAACGAGCTATTAGAAAATAGGTATCGTTCAGTACCTTTAGCACGAACCAACATCGAACTCGAATAGTCGAATTCGATATCGAAAGGCGTTGAACGTCAGGAACTTTTGTATGGAAATTTTAACAGCGCCATGATGAACGAAACGAGTATTAAAAATCGGTGCGTTTACCAGCGTGTGCAGCGTGGAGAGCGGGCGGCGCGGCGCGGCGCCGGGCGGCAGCTCGTACACCGCGAACCCCACCGCGTGCAGCCGCGACGCGGCACCTGCCGCGCCCGACCCCGACCCCCACCCCGCGGCACTACTGCCGCCGCCCGGACGGTACTGCTGCGTCACCGACACCACCACGTGGCACTTGCGGCCCGCCTCGCCGCACACCTGCACGTGGAACTGCGGGTTTATGCTCGTCGTCTCTGGGGACAACAAGTCGGTCGGTTAGATTGTGAATACTGATTCTTTGTTAATTAAATGATTGTAGTATTGAATTGTTACGCCTCCTCGTGTTCCATAGTCCACATTAGCGTCATCCCAATTTGGTAGTATCTATATGTTATGTTCTTGAAGTAGGTTAATAGCACTGCTTTGGAGCGTATGGGTGATGTGTGTGTGTGTGGCAAGCGGGCGGCCCGCCGGCGTTGTATCCGGGCGTCCAGCGGCGGCGAGGTGTGATGGAGGGAGGGAGCGGCCAGTATTACCGGTGGCAGCGGGCGGCCCGCCGGCGTTGTATCCGGGCGTCCAGCGGCGGCGAGGTGTGATGGAGGGAGGGAGCGGCCAGTATTACCGGTGGCAGCGGGCGGCCCGCCGGCGTTGTATCCGGGCGTCCAGCGGCGGCGAGGTGTGATGGAGGGAGGGAGCGGCCAGTATTACCGGTGGCAGCGGGCGGCCCGCCGGCGTTGTATCCGGGCGTCCAGCGGCGGCGAGGTGTGATGGAGGGAGGGAGCGGCCAGTATTACCGGTGGCAGCGGGCGGCCCGCCGGCGTTGTATCCGGGCGTCCAGCGGCGGCGAGGTGTGATGGAGGGAGGGAGCGGCCAGTATTACCGGTGGCAGCGGGCGGCCCGCCGGCGTTGTATCCGGGCGTCCAGCGGCGGCGAGGTGTGATGGAGGGAGGGAGCGGCCAGTATTACCGGTGGCAGCGGGCGGCCCGCCGGCGTTGTATCCGGGCGTCCAGCGGCGGCGAGGTGTGATGGAGGGAGGGAGCGGCCAGTATTACCGGTGGCAGCGGGCGGCCCGCCGGCGTTGTATCCGGGCGTCCAGCGGCGGCGAGGTGTGATGGAGGGAGGGAGCGGCCAGTATTACCGGTGGCAGCGGGCGGCCCGCCGGCGTTGTATCCGGGCGTCCAGCGGCGGCGAGGTGTGATGGAGGGAGGGAGCGGCCAGTATTACCGGTGGCAGCGGGCGGCCCGCCAGCGTTGTATCCGGGCGTCCAGCGTCGGCGCGCGAGGACGGCGCGCCAGGGCCGTCGGTCGCGCAGGGCCCCCTCCCGCAGCCAGTCGTCGGGCCCCACATGTACCAGCTCCAGCGAGCTGAACTCGCGTGCGAACTCCGTGAACGACATCCTGACACATCACCACAGTAAATTTCTTATTGTCTATATATACAATGTATATCTAGAGTATATACAAATTGTTGTTAAAGTAATAAAAATATCATTTTTCACGAATGTTACACCTTACTACATTTCAATCATACTTCTGTAATATTGCGTTCTCGCAATAGAGGTAAGCAAAGCTGTGTGACAAAAAGCAGTACCAATATTTAAATTCAAATCTACCGATTCTAATGATCAGGAGAAATCAATCGATATGTTAGGGTCACTAGGCATATAAAAGAATAAGTCGGGACCGGTATGAGGGAGTGCGATTACCAGAAGTCTCCCTTGCGCGCGGTGCGTCCGGCCAGCAGGTCGCGGTCGTGGGGCGGCAGGGCGCGCCACTGGGCGCTGTGCGGGGCCCACGCGCCCGCCCACGCGCCCCGCCCCGACACCGACCGCACGCGCACCAGCGCCTCCCCTTCCGCCGACCCTGCGCCCTGTATGGTGCCCGCCCCCGCCCCCGCCCCCGCACGCACCCGCGCCAGCCCCGTCACGCAGTACGGCTGCGCCGCCAGCAGACCGCTCGGCAGGCGGTGACCCGGCGGACACTTCTCCTGTCATATTAGTTTAAGCGATAATCTGACGGACATAATTATTACTTAAAGCAATAACCTGAAAGATCTATAAAAATCTGAACAAAATTTTACTGTAAGTAATATTACACTCGATCTAGGCTGGATTCAAAACAGCGTCTTCTACTACTACTACGTCGATTAAAACTCGTAATGACGTCTCTCGGCTCGTGCGCTTGTAAGAATCTAGCCTAACGCCTGGGCTGAGAGGTTTTCTTCAGAATGAAAATTATATGTACATTAATTTTGATTTGTGTATGAAAAGTTTTATAACAAGTAATTTATGTACTTGTAACTACGATATTATTATAATTACTGAGACGTGGCTGGTAGACAGTATTAAAGATGCGGAACTTTTTGACTGTCGTTATGTTGTTTGGCGTCGCGACCGTAACTACGCCGCAACCGGTCAGGTTTATGGAGGTGGTGTGCTGGTGGCGGTGCGCCGGGATCTCGCAGTCGTGCCGCAGCCAGCATTCCACTCGAGTGCTGAAGATTTGTGGCTGACGCTTGTGCTGAAGCAGCGCGAGACTAATATTCATCTTAATGTTCATATTTGTGTCGTTTATTTATGTAGGGAAAACTTGGGATTATCTTACTCACAACAATTATTTAATTTCTTTAATAATTTGAGTGAAGTCTTTATTCGACATCCAAATGACAAATATCTGATAGTGGGAGATTTCAACCTTAGTAGAATTGCTTGGACTTTAAGTGATGTCGATTGTAACTCCTTTGACCCATCCAATTATTACTCTGATGATGAAAAATTTTTGGTGGATGAGTTAAATACCCTTGGCCTTACCCAATACAATGGAATAAAAAATACATATGGTAGACTTCTAGACTTGGTTCTATCCAATGATTATGTCCGGGTCACTGACTGCAGTGAGGATCCCCTAGTGCCGATCGATTTGCATCACGGGGCCATGACTATTGACCTACAGTTTTCTAACACTATTTGTTTGGCTGATGCCCCGTATGTTAAGTATCTCTTTAATAAGGGTAATTATGAGGCAATTAATTCGGAGATTTTAAAAGTAGACTGGCAGTCTGAACTGACGTCCAGATCTCTTGAAGGTGCTGTTGATTACTTTTATACCATATTTTTTAAGTTGAGGGATAAGTACATACCCAGTAAAAAAGTCACTGCTGGCCGTTATCCAAAGTGGTACTCTTCTGCTTTGAAAAAGGCCATTAAAGAGAAATATAAATACCTGAAAAAGTTCAACACATACGGGAACCTCGCTGACGAATTAACATTTAAATTGCTTAGAGATCGGTGTAGGGCAATGGAGAGGCAATGCTACTCTGACTACATTAAGTCTGTTGAGAGTTCTTTAAAGGATAACCCAAAATTATTTTGGTCTTTTCTTAAGTCTAAATCGGATACGAATGATATTCCTAGCAGTATGAGACATGGTGATGTTATTCTCAATACAGGAAATTCGATCAGTAATGCTTTTTCTAATTATTTTCATTCAAATTTTTTGAACTGTCCCACCGTTCAATCGAACGTTTATTCTTCTGGTTCTAGTATCACCGTCACGAATATAACAAATATTGAAATTGATGTTCAAAATGTGGCGAAGCTTCTTTCGACACTGGATCCATCCAAGTCATCCGGTCCAGATTTATTACCAGCTCAGTTCCTTATATCTTGCGCTAAAACTATTGCAGTTCCATTAGCTATCCTTTTTGAAAAATCATTGGTTGAAGGTATTGTACCAAGGTTGTGGAAACGTGCTTTTATCACACCTGTCCACAAGAAAGGATCCAGGATTGACATAACCAATTACCGACCAATCTCCAAACTTTGTATAGTCTCAAAGGTTCTTGAGAAGATTGTGTATGAGCAGCTATACTCAGCTCTTAAGCATTCTTTCAGCCCCACTCAGCATGGTTTTTTGAGAGGACGTTCTGTAGCATCCAACTTGACTCTGCTTAATGAATCGCTCACCTCGTCTATGGATAATGGCTTCCAAGTCGATGTCGTATACACTGACTACAGCAAAGCGTTCGATCGAATTCGGCCAGACCTACTGGTGCATAAACTGGAGAAGATCGGCGTCAGTGGTGACTTGCTCAGGTGGTTAACTTCATATATTAACAATCGATCTCAGGCTGTTGTAGTGAAAAACTACATCTCCAGCTGGCTCACAGTGCTCAGCGGAGTTCCTCAAGGATCTCTGCTCGGACCTCTATTATTTGCAGTTTTTGTGAATGACATTGAGATGTGCTTCAACACATCACAACTCTTATGCTTTGCAGATGATATGAAGATAATTGCACCTATATCTTCTATCGCTGACGCTATTTCGTTGCAGGAGGACCTTAACAGACTTGAAATTTATTGTGTTGAGAACCATTTAGATCTTAATCCGTCAAAGTGTATTGTTGTCACTTATAGTCGTAAACAAAATTTGATACTTTTTGATTATAAATTAAGAGACTCAACATTGCAACGTGATACTGTCGCAAAAGACCTTGGTGTCCTTCATGACAATAAGCTCTTATTTGACGCTCATATAGATAATATCATTAGTAAAGCTTCCAGGGCTCTTGGATTTGTGATGCGTAATTCCAGAGACTTCAAAAATGCAAAAACATTAAAGATTTTATATTGTTCATTTGTTCGAAGCCATCTGGAGTATGCGTCCCAAGTCTGGAACCCTCTGTATCTTACATATATAACGCGAATTGAAAACATCCAGAGAAAATTCATCAAATATCTCTGTTTTCGCACCAAAGAGCACTACAATTCAAATCAATATTTATATTTTTGTAAAAAACACCACTTGTTACCACTGCAAAAACGCCGCCAAATTGCAGATTTAGTATTTTTATTAAAAATAGCTTCTGGTGCTATCGACTGCCCAGCACTACTGTCTAGGATTTCCCTTAGGGCTACAAAAAAACCATTGAGATTTAATCCCGTTATATGCGTTCCACAGGCAACCTCAAACTTTAGACAGAATTCATATCTTCTGCGTGCAGGTAATAGTTTTAATGTTGTATCTGAGAAAACTGGTATTGATTTGTTTTATACTAGCGTTCCATCACTGAGGCGGGTATTGAGCAGTGCATTTTTCGACGAATAGGCAATTGTACAATGCTTATTTTTTTGTTATTATTATGTTAAAAGTGTGCCTAATTATATTTTAGTGTGTCTTTATTGGTGAAGACCTGTAATTGGCTTTATGTTGTTATTTAAGTTTTTATTATTTTTGTTAATAGCTGTTGGTTTTCCAATAAATAAATAAATAAATAAATAAATAAATGTATTAAGCTGATTCAGCCCAAAAAACCTTATGGTGATGAGCGGTGGCGACGATGAGCGTGGAGCGCGGCACGGCAGAGTTGAGCACCTGGAACACGAGCGCGCGCGGCTGCAGGCGCAGCGGGAAGCTCTGCACCACCCCGCCCGACAGGTCCTGCAGGGCCCGCGCCGCGCCCCCACACCCCGACCCTGGCCCCGGCCCTGCCCCCATCGCCGCGTACGACCCGTACAACCTGCGCAAGAGGCGATCGCTTCGATCAACTTGAGGCTCTTTTTGTTCTATGGTGAAATACAAGCGCACGACCCACCTGACGCTAAGTGCTTACCATAGCTTATGATAGTGGGGTTATTTTTCGATAGAACCACTAATACACCACCAAAGGAAATTATTATTTCAGTGCAGTTTTGAAAAGGTTAATGTTACCTCTCCAAACTAATGTCGATTAATCAAATCGTACGTCATTTATTTGCTGCAAATAGGCCTATAAAAATTGCTTTTACATGTCCCTATATTATTTTATCCTTACGACTGCTTCGGGACAATAAACGAATTAGTGCTGAGAAGTTTACAATTTCGACCGCGACTCACTTGGCGTACGCCTTCTCGAGCAGTGGTAAGGTGAAGTCCCCGGGCAGCGCGCCGCGGCTGTACAGCGGGCGCCCGCCGCGGGTCGGCAGGCGATCGTCCACGCACACCTCGCGCCACTCGCCGAACACCCAGAACTTGAACCTGAACAATAGTCAAACATTAAAACATTCATTTTCAAACGAAGATGGGACACTGCCGTAATAAACAACAACAAATACTGAATTGCTCAGTGTGAGCACGAGCGCGGTGCGGCGTAGTGAAGTGTAGTGTGTACGGTACCGGAACGCGCCGGTGTATCGGCGATGGAAGGGTTGCGGCGGCGCCACGCGGTCGAGCAGGCGCGGCGTGAGCGCCAGCGCGGCCCCACCCGCATACCGCCACTAGTGTGATGTAGTGTAGTGTGTACGGTACCGGAACGCGCCGGTGTATCGGCGATGGAAGGGTTGCGGCGGCGCCACGCGGTCGAGCAGGCGCGGCGTGAGCGCCAGCGCGGCCCCACCCGCATACCGCCACTAGTGTGATGTAGTGTAGTGTGTACGGTACCGGAACGCGCCGGTGTATCGTCGATGGAAGGGTTGCGGCGGCGCCACGCGGTCGAGCAGGCGCGGCGTGAGCGCCAGCGCGGCCCCACCCGCATACCGCCACTAGTGTGATGTAGTGTAGTGTGTACGGTACCGGAACGCGCCGGTGTATCGTCGATGGAAGGGTTGCGGCGGCGCCACGCGGTCGAGCAGGCGCGGCGTGAGCGCCAGCGCGGCCCCACCCGCATACCGCCACTAGTGTGATGTAGTGTAGTGTGTACGGTACCGGAACGCGCCGGTGTATCGTCGATGGAAGGGTTGCGGCGGCGCCACGCGGTCGAGCAGGCGCGGCGTGAGCGCCAGCGCGGCCCCACCCGCATACCGCCACTAGTGTGATGTAGTGTAGTGTGTACGGTACCGGAACGCGCCGGTGTATCGTCGATGGAAGGGTTGCGGCGGCGCCACGCGGTCGAGCAGGCGCGGCGTGAGCGCCAGCGCGGCCCCACCCGCATACCGCCACTAGTGTGATGTAGTGTAGTGTGTACGGTACCGGAACGCGCCGGTGTATCGTCGATGGAAGGGTTGCGGCGGCGCCACGCGGTCGAGCAGGCGCGGCGTGAGCGCCAGCGCGGCCCCACCCGCATACCGCCACTAGTGTGATGTAGTGTAGTGTGTACGGTACCGGAACGCGCCGGTGTATCGTCGATGGAAGGGTTGCGGCGGCGCCACGCGGTCGAGCAGGCGCGGCGTGAGCGCCAGCGCGGCCCCACCCGCATACCGCCACTAGTGTGATGTAGTGTAGTGTGTACGGTACCGGAACGCGCCGGTGTATCGTCGATGGAAGGGTTGCGGCGGCGCCACGCGGTCGAGCAGGCGCGGCGTGAGCGCCAGCGCGGCCCCACCCGCATACCGCCACTAGTGTGATGTAGTGTAGTGTGTACGGTACCGGAACGCGCCGGTGTATCGTCGATGGAAGGGTTGCGGCGGCGCCACGCGGTCGAGCAGGCGCGGCGTGAGCGCCAGCGCGGCCCCACCCGCATACCGCCACTAGTGTGATGTAGTGTAGTGTGTACGGTACCGGAACGCGCCGGTGTATCGTCGATGGAAGGGTTGCGGCGGCGCCACGCGGTCGAGCAGGCGCGGCGTGAGCGCCAGCGCGGCCCCACCCGCATACCGCCACTAGTGTGATGTAGTGTAGTGTGTACGGTACCGGAACGCGCCGGTGTATCGTCGATGGAAGGGTTGCGGCGGCGCCACGCGGTCGAGCAGGCGCGGCGTGAGCGCCAGCGCGGCCCCACCCGCATACCGCCACTAGTGTGATGTAGTGTAGTGTGTACGGTACCGGAACGCGCCGGTGTATCGTCGATGGAAGGGTTGCGGCGGCGCCACGCGGTCGAGCAGGCGCGGCGTGAGCGCCAGCGCGGCCCCACCCGCATACCGCCACTAGTGTGATGTAGTGTAGTGTGTACGGTACCGGAACGCGCCGGTGTATCGTCGATGGAAGGGTTGCGGCGGCGCCACGCGGTCGAGCAGGCGCGGCGTGAGCGCCAGCGCGGCCCCACCCGCATACCGCCACTAGTGTGATGTAGTGTAGTGTGTACGGTACCGGAACGCGCCGGTGTATCGTCGATGGAAGGGTTGCGGCGGCGCCACGCGGTCGAGCAGGCGCGGCGTGAGCGCCAGCGCGGCCCCACCCGCATACCGCCACTAGTGTGATGTAGTGTAGTGTGTACGGTACCGGAACGCGCCGGTGTATCGTCGATGGAAGGGTTGCGGCGGCGCCACGCGGTCGAGCAGGCGCGGCGTGAGCGCCAGCGCGGCCCCACCCGCATACCGCCACTAGTGTGATGTAGTGTAGTGTGTACGGTACCGGAACGCGCCGGTGTATCGTCGATGGAAGGGTTGCGGCGGCGCCACGCGGTCGAGCAGGCGCGGCGTGAGCGCCAGCGCGGCCCCACCCGCATACCGCCACTAGTGTGATGTAGTGTAGTGTGTACGGTACCGGAACGCGCCGGTGTATCGTCGATGGAAGGGTTGCGGCGGCGCCACGCGGTCGAGCAGGCGCGGCGTGAGCGCCAGCGCGGCCCCACCCGCATACCGCCACTAGTGTGATGTAGTGTAGTGTGTACGGTACCGGAACGCGCCGGTGTATCGTCGATGGAAGGGTTGCGGCGGCGCCACGCGGTCGAGCAGGCGCGGCGTGAGCGCCAGCGCGGCCCCACCCGCATACCGCCACTAGTGTGATGTAGTGTAGTGTGTACGGTACCGGAACGCGCCGGTGTATCGTCGATGGAAGGGTTGCGGCGGCGCCACGCGGTCGAGCAGGCGCGGCGTGAGCGCCAGCGCGGCCCCACCCGCATACCGCCACTAGTGTGATGTAGTGTAGTGTGTACGGTACCGGAACGCGCCGGTGTATCGTCGATGGAAGGGTTGCGGCGGCGCCACGCGGTCGAGCAGGCGCGGCGTGAGCGCCAGCGCGGCCCCACCCGCATACCGCCACTAGTGTGATGTAGTGTAGTGTGTACGGTACCGGAACGCGCCGGTGTATCGTCGATGGAAGGGTTGCGGCGGCGCCACGCGGTCGAGCAGGCGCGGCGTGAGCGCCAGCGCGGCCCCACCCGCATACCGCCACTAGTGTGATGTAGTGTAGTGTGTACGGTACCGGAACGCGCCGGTGTATCGTCGATGGAAGGGTTGCGGCGGCGCCACGCGGTCGAGCAGGCGCGGCGTGAGCGCCAGCGCGGCCCCACCCGCATACCGCCACTAGTGTGATGTAGTGTAGTGTGTACGGTACCGGAACGCGCCGGTGTATCGTCGATGGAAGGGTTGCGGCGGCGCCACGCGGTCGAGCAGGCGCGGCGTGAGCGCCAGCGCGGCCCCACCCGCATACCGCCACTAGTGTGATGTAGTGTAGTGTGTACGGTACCGGAACGCGCCGGTGTATCGTCGATGGAAGGGTTGCGGCGGCGCCACGCGGTCGAGCAGGCGCGGCGTGAGCGCCAGCGCGGCCCCACCCGCATACCGCCACTAGTGTGATGTAGTGTAGTGTGTACGGTACCGGAACGCGCCGGTGTATCGTCGATGGAAGGGTTGCGGCGGCGCCACGCGGTCGAGCAGGCGCGGCGTGAGCGCCAGCGCGGCCCCACCCGCATACCGCCACTAGTGTGATGTAGTGTAGTGTGTACGGTACCGGAACGCGCCGGTGTATCGTCGATGGAAGGGTTGCGGCGGCGCCACGCGGTCGAGCAGGCGCGGCGTGAGCGCCAGCGCGGCCCCACCCGCATACCGCCACTAGTGTGATGTAGTGTAGTGTGTACGGTACCGGAACGCGCCGGTGTATCGTCGATGGAAGGGTTGCGGCGGCGCCACGCGGTCGAGCAGGCGCGGCGTGAGCGCCAGCGCGGCCCCACCCGCATACCGCCACTAGTGTGATGTAGTGTAGTGTGTACGGTACCGGAACGCGCCGGTGTATCGTCGATGGAAGGGTTGCGGCGGCGCCACGCGGTCGAGCAGGCGCGGCGTGAGCGCCAGCGCGGCCCCACCCGCATACCGCCACTAGTGTGATGTAGTGTAGTGTGTACGGTACCGGAACGCGCCGGTGTATCGTCGATGGAAGGGTTGCGGCGGCGCCACGCGGTCGAGCAGGCGCGGCGTGAGCGCCAGCGCGGCCCCACCCGCATACCGCCACTAGTGTGATGTAGTGTAGTGTGTACGGTACCGGAACGCGCCGGTGTATCGTCGATGGAAGGGTTGCGGCGGCGCCACGCGGTCGAGCAGGCGCGGCGTGAGCGCCAGCGCGGCCCCACCCGCATACCGCCACTAGTGTGATGTAGTGTAGTGTGTACGGTACCGGAACGCGCCGGTGTATCGTCGATGGAAGGGTTGCGACGGCGCCACGCGGTCGAGCAGGCGCGGCGTGAGCGCCAGCGCGGCCCCACCCGCATACCGCCACTAGTGTGATGTAGTGTAGTGTGTACGGTACCGGAACGCGCCGGTGTATCGTCGATGGAAGGGTTGCGGCGGCGCCACGCGGTCGAGCAGGCGCGGCGTGAGCGCCAGCGCGGCCCCACCCGCATACCGCCACTAGTGTGATGTAGTGTAGTGTGTACGGTACCGGAACGCGCCGGTGTATCGTCGATGGAAGGGTTGCGACGGCGCCACGCGGTCGAGCAGGCGCGGCGTGAGCGCCAGCGCGGCCCCACCCGCATACCGCCACTAGTGTGATGTAGTGTAGTGTGTACGGTACCGGAACGCGCCGGTGTATCGTCGATGGAAGGGTTGCGACGGCGCCACGCGGTCGAGCAGGCGCGGCGTGAGCGCCAGCGCGGCCCCACCCGCATACCGCCACTAGTGTGATGTAGTGTAGTGTGTACGGTACCGGAACGCGCCGGTGTATCGTCGATGGAAGGGTTGCGACGGCGCCACGCGGTCGAGCAGGCGCGGCGTGAGCGCCAGCGCGGCCCCACCCGCATACCGCCACTAGTGTGATGTAGTGTAGTGTGTACGGTACCGGAACGCGCCGGTGTATCGTCGATGGAAGGGTTGCGACGGCGCCACGCGGTCGAGCAGGCGCGGCGTGAGCGCCAGCGCGGCCCCACCCGCATACCGCCACTAGTGTGATGTAGTGTAGTGTGTACGGTACCGGAACGCGCCGGTGTATCGTCGATGGAAGGGTTGCGGCGGCGCCACGCGGTCGAGCAGGCGCGGCGTGAGCGCCAGCGCGGCCCCACCCGCATACCGCCACTAGTGTGATGTAGTGTAGTGTGTACGGTACCGGAACGCGCCGGTGTATCGTCGATGGAAGGGTTGCGACGGCGCCACGCGGTCGAGCAGGCGCGGCGTGAGCGCCAGCGCGGCGGCCGCGCAGCACAGCGCCGCGCTGCCGGCGGCACCCACCTCCACGCTCCATCTGATGCACAATATCATTCAAATAGTCTATTATATAATAGCATATTATTAGTATGTGTCTATACTGCACCAAATTCTTGATATAGGTTTATTTAGGTACTTCTAGATCCAAGTAAATTAGCTCTAAAACTATAATTTAACGATGTTTAGTTAATTATGCTTTACACTATCGTCACAATCGTCCAAACAATCTGCCGTTATCGTGCCAATGTTTTTGATTCATCAAGTTAGTTTCTCTATGCTGAGTGATGGTCTCTCAGTCATCGACAACAATAGTAACAAACCTGGCGGCGAGTTGTTCGTCGTCGTCGTCGGCGGGATCGCCGTCTCCGCCCGCGTCCTCCTGGCCGCGGAAGGTGGGCCGGGAGCACAAGTCCTGCACAACACAGTAAGTTTTATTTGCTAACCGCTTAGTCTAGCCCCAAGGTAAGACTTGTGTTAGTAGTCAATTGTTACATCTATACTAATATTTTAAAGCTGAAGAGTTTGTTTATTTTTTGTTCAAACGCGTTAATCTAAGTGTAGTTACTTAAGCACCCGATTAAAAAAACGTTTTGTGGAATATATTGCATTTATTGAGGAAGCTATAGCTATATAACATTAGGCTACGATCAGCAGGAGCGGAGCAAGTATAAAAATGTTGCTAAAACGGGGAACTTTTTTCCATTGAGTGCTTTCGTTGCGTGCGCTGCGTAAATGGGTAAAGTTACACAAAATTCATCTTAGATTGTAATGTTTCTCTTCAAAAGTTCTATAAAAAAGGCCGCTACAGCATTTGTCCATATTCTAAGTTTGACTCGCCTTTACCTTTTCTCTATAATCTTTTCCCACAAATTAACCACATTCATCGACTGAGGCGACACGAAGTTTGCTGGGTCGTTCGGCCAGTTTTTATAAAGAGAGAATTTCGTCTTTGATAATTCAGACGGGTTCTATGCTTATTAGATTTAGTGGATGCCTAAAAACCGAATTTGATCTGATCTGACTGATGATTACAATATATTGTTTAAAACTTTTATGGTCACTAACATTATAGTAATATAAGTTATTTACGGGATTGTTACCATGTACCTTGTTTTTAGCGACTTTCCGATATTTCGGCACTGTTACTCCGTGATCATAGCGCTCGCAACAGTGCCGAAATATCAGAAACTCGCTAAAAACAAGGTACATGGTAACAATCCCGTAAATAACTTATAATACTATGATGATTACAATGTTATTCTAACTTACATAGGAATTTCAGTACTTCAACGAGGA
This sequence comes from Chilo suppressalis, assembly GCA_902850365.2. NCBI lineage: Eukaryota > Metazoa > Arthropoda > Insecta > Lepidoptera > Crambidae > Chilo > Chilo suppressalis. The sequence goes on from OU963911.1 coordinate 238,342, forward strand.
TACAACTTTCAATATCTATTTATTTAGGTCCTTTCTCGTGATTGACAATAGCGGCAGGTAATTGTTTTTTTAGAATTTTAATTTGAGTCAACCAACGATGAAGAACGATGTTCGGTAAACAATCTACTATTGTAGTGAAACGCTTTGTGGGGCCCTCGCGAGCCCGCGCCTCCGAGCGGTCACTCCCATTGTTTTCTACTTACAACCTTTTACAAATTAAAAATAATAAATAAACAAAATGAATAATATCAGTTTCTATCTCAACGAGAGTTATGTGCGGACGTGCGAGTAGATATAGTTTTGCCGTCGTATGTGGTCTAATATCCATTATTCGCAATGGCCACTACTAGCAACGAGTCTCTCAGGGTTAACGTTTATGTTTATTATATTTAAATTTCCCAATGTAAGCGGCTTTCTCTGCGCGGCCAGTTAGCGGTTACATGAGAGACAACGGTCTGGGAGTTGTATTTATATGCAAAACTAAGTAACTCGATATGCGAAATCTGGTATCATAGTGTTCGCACTTCATTTATGACGAGGAGCGCGCAAATCGTAAAACCGGAGCGTGTCATTGATGTGATGCGCCCGCGCAGACCTTACAACTGGGTCACAAACGCAATAAATAAACAATGCCTCGTGTTTCGAGGAGCTTTCTGTGCGAAGCGATACAAAAGAGAGTTGCGCCTGTAAGTGTGTTGATCACTTGCAAATATTACGCGCTTTCTGTTCAAATATTGAAACGAGTAGAGAGTACATCCGGGAAACAAGCTAATGGCTCGTTTGAGCGTTGTTAGCCACATTCTGTGATATTCATTTAACGGCCTCGTAACTTTCTGAACATTTTTGAAATGTTTCGGCGTTAGCGGCGGGCTACTTGTTCGCTGAGACGGGCGGCGCGCGCGCAGCTTCCTCTCTTTACTCATATGCTCCAACTGTATATTATTTTTGTTAAGTTTTAGCAAATTACGATACACAAGGTTACCTTATCGGTGTAAGAGCAGAGGCCCAAGAAATAACGTTGACAGATCCGTAATCGTATGGTTATCGTCAAATTTTGTATGCAACGAGCTAGTTTTTTGTTACGTCAGATAGGGGACGCGGCTTAGTTTTCATAGAAACTTTGACGATGCGATACGTTACGGAGCTGTCAACAATTCGTCCTTGGGCCTCAGGTCGCATCATAATAGGGATGATGACCAACAGTTTTTTCTTTGTCCATCACAGGGGTACCCAAACTTATTTTGTATACTGACCATTTTTTCACCTACTTAAAAACCACTATAACTTGAAATTAAATTATTTATTGTGAGCTCACATTTTAGCGGAGATTAAACATTCATTCTAAACGAGACTTTTAATATAACCTGAAAAAGTTTACACTGGGGCTCTTACCACCCTTTAGGCCTTGAGCCCACACGGCGGCGTTATCGCCCAAACTGGGTCAAGGCTGGCCTGTCAGGTAGAATAATAAAAAGTCTTGGCCATGTATTTTTCTTTATTCACACAATCAAAACATTACAGAGGTGTATTGATTTGAAATATCGCATTTTGCACGTTTTGGTATATTTTTGGCTTATAAGTGACGTCACGAGCCCACGCACGCACGGTCACATTCTCACTATTGTGTGTCGGGAACAGGTTCGAGTGAATAATGGGAATGTGACCAGTGGTAGGGGTATCGAGCGCAGTAAGAGACGATGTCAGAGGATAGACCGATATGTCTGCCAATAACATCTACCCGCAATCACTTCTAACTGAAGTGATCATGGCGGTTGGAACAGTGCCGCAGTATCGGAAACTGTTAAAAACAAGATACATACATTCATGGTAACAATCCCGTAAATAGCTATAATGTTAGTGACCATGAAAGTTTAAAACAATAGATCAAGGAATTGTCAAGAAATGAAGCCTTTGTTGTTGATTTATTTATTAGTGGTATTATCTGTTGGAGTAGCTAATTACACGTGGCCTGGCCGCTCGCCGGAATTCAATTACCTTTGGAATTCGAAGAAACGAATCAATGTAAGCTGTGAGTGTAAGTAATAGTCGGCCACAAGTGACCACATCATAATCTTGAATGGGTTACCCTACCCTACCCTACCTACAAAGTAAAGTTATTCGTTTTACATTGCGATGATCAGTATATTTCAAATATCTTAAATCAGTAGGGTGTTATATGTGTGCACATTGATAAAACCCATAATAATTAGTGTATACCTATCTTAAAATATAATTGTGTAGTCCTAGCCTTAACTACAATTTTCGCTATTTATTAATTAAATTTTTGTTCTTTAAATTCATGTTACAGCGTCAGCAGATTAATTTCCACATACGTTGAATCGCTGACACTGCAACCCACATCTGTTCAATATTTAATTTTATTAGATTCATTATTATATCAACCGGCCTCCATCGCGGAGCTGCCAATAGTTGTACCTATAGGTTAAGTTATAAAATAAAGTATTTTTTTTAAACTCCTATCTCGGCTCTGCTTTAACTAGGGTTTAAAATTTATTTACAATTTATAATAATGTAAAATATTGTATTTGTATGTTTGGTACCGAACCACGCGGAATAACGACAGAACAGATTTGGATGAAATTTGGCACACATAATAGTTTAATATCTGAATTGAAATATAGAAGATTCCCGTGTGATTCTCCGAAAAATAATCATAACGCAGACGGTGTCGAGGGCGTCAGCTTGTTTAAACACACTTCTATATCGAACATCTTACACTTATAGAATTCCTTCGGACGGAGGTAGTAAGTAGTTAAGAGATGGCGCCTCTAATGCCATTGATATTCAGCGCGAGTGGGAGCGCGCGCGCAGCCCATTATGGGCATTCCTTAAATTTTCTATAACGCCGCGCGCCGCGCACATCACCGGTGTCCTTCTCACTACCTCCATCATATCGTATGTGTATGGGTACTTCATCATCAGCCTATTAATGTCCCCATTGCTGGAGCACAGGCCGTCCCTATGGATGGAATAGGGAGATTGGGCCATGACCCACCACGCGGGCCCGGTGCGGATTGGTGGGTGCTAACGACTGCACATGCAGCCGGGACCGACGGCTTAACGTGCCTTCCGAAGCACGGAGGAGCTCGAGATAGTAAATTTTTGGTCACCCATCCAATGACCGACCACTGCGAAAGTTGCTTAACCTCAACGACCGCAGCCGAACGCGCTAACCACTTGCGCCATCGAGCTCCTCGTGCGTTTCGAACTACATGACATTGTAGGAATGGCGGCCCCAATCTGAACATAATTTATTTTTTGCGAGAATAATATGTAGTATGGTTTGGGAGAATAATATGTATGATGTTTTTACTCAACTAATATCGATATATTTCTATAAAGTATGCCGAATTTGAAGATACAGTAATTTTTAGTAGAAATAAATTTATCATTAAGTACTTAATTAAATATTAAGTAACTACATACTTCAGCAAGGTGCGCTTGCTGACAAAGTGATATTTGCAGAAGATGCTTTTTATTTATAACTAGTGGCCCGCCCTCGCTTCGCTTCGGTGTAGAGCTGTAGTGTAAACTATAGTTTTTGTTCTCAGGCTTGTGCTATAAAGAATGACTTTATTTTTATAATTACACGTGTTATTGTGAGTCAACCATAAAATATAGACATATGCTGCTGCGGGATATTTTTTAGATAATTTTATGTAGAATATTTCCGTTATACATGATTTCTATGTAACTTTAACCATTAAGGCTGCACCCGCGACGGAAGCTTAAAAATGGAGTAACTTCTCCCGTTTTCCCAACATTTCCCTTCACTACTCTGCTGCTATTGATTGTAGCGTGATGAAAAGTATACTATAACCTGCCCAGGAGTATGAAGAATAATTGTACCAAGTTTGGTTAAAATCCGTTGAGTAGTTTTTGTTTCTATAAGGAACATACACACAGACAGACAGACAGACAGACAAAAATTTTACTGATTGCATTTTTGGCATCAGTATCGATCACTAATCATCCCCTGATAGTTATTTTAAAAATATATTTCATGTACAGAATTGACATCTCTACAGATTTATTATAAGTATAGATATTTCCTCTCCAAATCTTATAAGGTTTTTCCGAACACTTATGTATATCTTCGCATATATGGAAAACTCTTTTCCGAAATTTGTCAAAAGACTTAAGATAGCGTCTCAGCCTTTTTTGCCTAATCTAACGAGTATTGTGTGTGTGTGTGTTACTAGAAAGATCATCGATACTTATATCAATACAAATTCCGTCTAGCTAAGTTTAAATTACTACAACTCATCTTGAGACCTCTAATAATGCGGTTAAAAAATGTGATCGAGTCACCGTGGACGGACGGACGGACGGGGCGAGCGCCGGAGCATGGCCGGAGCACAATTACATCTCAGCTGGCTATGTAGCTAACTCTATAGCCTGTATAGCGAGCGCTCGCAAAAACTCAGTGCGGTCATCGCGGAGGAGGCATCCTCCTTCACTTTTTTACCACATAATAATAAGTGAAGTTTTTCTGTCAATTTTTAATCAAGTTTTGAGGTTCCAGTATGGTGTATTTAACCAAAATGGTCTGTTGACGTTATAAGAAATAGTTTTTTATTCATTAAACTAAACTTTGATTAAACAGGTTTTAGTGCCTATAGTATATATACCCCAAATCTTCGATGGCCAGGTGTCCGCAGTAACACTGTCATGTTAACGACATAACAAAAAACGGTTCACCTCTAAAATGCCGTGGATTTTTTGGAAATGATTCTTCAAACTTTTTATAAAATATATCATTAGCTAGTTTAATAGGGTTATTTGTTTATTATGATTTTTATATTTTAAGCATTTAATTGCTAGATGTTTAGATGTCCGCCCGGATAGCGAAATATGCGGTTTCGAATCCCGTTTGAGAATCGTTTCAGTTTGAGCGGCTTTATTTGTAGAAAAACCTTTAGCGGTTACGGTTTCGCTTGGAGTCTATTAGCACTAGAGAGCTGTTATTTTGTGGAGATGTGTATATCGATCACGCCGACAAAATGGTAAAATAAAATTTTGTATTCTTTTCATTATCGACCCCATTGTGTGGGTTGAATAGGTCTTTTATAATAACTTAGAGGTTCCTAAGACTATTTTTCGATTTAGGGATCTGTTTCCGAAATATTGAACTTTAAAGTGCTAATTTTTGTTTGAGTTACCCCCCATTATTAAAGCCATCAGTTTAGCTTTTGAGGTAAAGCCAAACTATTGCCTTGAAAATGGAAAAATATACATGATAATTGTGCTAACGATTAAGATAATTTTAGTAGTTTAATTTTGTGGGTAATAGTCGTTCAACTTTGGTTAAAGAAAATTTCTTACCAATTGAAAATTCCTTAGACGAAAACATTAATAGTGACATATTGTAGCGTAAAACCTTGCATTGTAACACTATTAAAAAATAACTATTTAAAAACCACAATATAATATCATTAATTGCACAACGCAACCGCGAGTACCAAAGGCAACGGCTTCTGAGCCGCGGTAACATTACGTTTTTAACACAGTATATAAGCACTTGAAAAGCTAGGCAGTACCCCCCCTTCCCTCCCTCACCGGGAAATGCCACCCGCCTGGAATACCTGTAGAGGCATTCGCCAATTCTCGGCTTCAGGTTCCCTTAGTATCTCGCCTTCCCAAAACCGCTGACGCTGTAAAGGTCATCTGCGACCATCAGCATACACACTCAAGAAAAATGGCGGTTATACCGTATCATCCCATTTTCAGCTCGTAAGACCCTTCTGGGAAATTTTACTTAGAGGTTTTGTATTTAATTCTTTGTAAAGTACTTACTTACCTAAGTACCTTTATTTAATATCCTTTGCAGTAGCAACATTTAAGACTCATTTTGTCGTGGTGAAGGGATCGCGTTGATGTCTTTTGTAGGGCGAAGTGCGTTGAGTGAGTTGATTATACTCGTACATTCAGTACCCTTAGTACAAGTTTTAGCTCACGAAAACTATCATAGTTTTCGTTATTGTAAAGTATGTTTTCATGTCCATTTTGGTGAAAAGTAACCAAATATACTTAAAATTTAAGAAGACGCAAATGATTTAATGATAGAATTTAAACACTGTTTAATTTTATTGAAACGAAAACAATAAAAACAGGACCCTTAGTACGAGTGCGAGCTCACGAAAACTATCATAGTTTTCGTAATTGTAAAACTCGTACTAAGGGTACAGGAATAACTCGTCCAATAAAATGGTAGTGAATAACTCACAGTGATCTAATCTGAGGCTTATTTTAACCTCATAAGCATTAGTATTTATAGGTTCTTGTTATCACGTGAAGTGAGACTGGACTATACGTTGGTCAAAAGTAGTGTCTATAGATAGAGTTTTTAAAGTGTTCGGTAAATGAATTAGTAATGAGCCGCGCGTGCGATGCGGGCGGAACATACAACATATTTACATGTATGCCGGCGACCGACCGACGGACGGACGGACGAGGCGACTGTTACTTAGTAATCGACGGATATTTTTACCACCTACTCTATATCCAATATGTACCTACACACCGCGATAAGTGCAAAAAATTAAGATAAGCGGTTTTTCATGCATTTTTATGTTACTGTAGCGTGGTCTTGTTCACATCACTCAAAAAAAAATTGTAATTAGATTGATAGAAACAATCTATACTTAAATACTTATAATATTATAAAGAGGAAAGGTTTGTATGTAAGAATGTTTGTAACGAATTAGCTCAAAAATTACTACACCGATATTAAAAATTCTTTCACCATTTGAATGCTACATTATCATTGATTAATATAGGTTATTTTCAAAAAAGTTAGGGTTCCGTATGAAAACTTCGATAGGGTAACCTAACGTATGTAAAAATACCTTATAATAGATTTATATCATGTACGCTGCGGAAATCATTGAAAATAGAGCGAAATGATGTAATAAAGTTTTGTAGAGGATACCGATATCTACAAAAAAGTCCACGATACCATGTCTAACTATTACAGTTATGTCACAACTAGAGGTCCCGTGCGGTTTCACCCGCGTTAATTTGAAGAAAAAGGTTTATAGTGAGTCATAATTAAAAAATGGACATAAGCTGTTGAAGAATTTTTTACAGAACTTTTAAAGAGGGAGAATTCCTTTATACATGATTTTTGTGTAACTTAAACCGTTTACCCAGCGCACGCAACGGAAACTCACAAATGGAATATTTTTACCCGGTTTTATACTAATCGAATCGTATCACAAGATCGCTTGGAAATTAATCTTAATTGAATGCACCCACAGCACAGTCGAATTCAGCGGCTGGCCGGCAGCGGGGGGGGGGGGGGGTACGGGGGAGTCAGGGGGGGGGGAGACGATGGTCCCGTTCACAGAAATTATTTCCGTGGTCCCGTTGTTAGGCGCCTCTTCCGCGCTAATGAAATAAAACGACGCGGCAGCGGCGGGCGGACCAATGATTGATTGACGGTTTGACGTGCGCACGCGCCACCGCGCCTCGCCTCGCTACTGTTACGATATTAATTAATACAAGATGCAGCACACTCCGCCTGGTGGTACACTAGCTGTCCTCACCTTGTGGGCCTAAACCCCCTGATTCCCGACCCCGTAGAGCTTTAGAAACCTTACGATGAACGAAATGAAATCTATATCTTTATATATATAATTCTTCTGTGAGTGTGTATGTCACTGAACTTCTCTTAAACGACTGGACCGATTTTGATGAAATTTTTTGTGTGTGTTCAAGGGGATCTGAGAATGGTTTAGATTCACAATTTTGTCCTCTGGACAACCCCTATTTTTTTAGGGCGGTACGAAGTTCGCTGAGTCAGCTAGTATACATATAAAACTCAAAGGTGACTGACTGACATAGTGATCTATCAAAGCACAACCCAAACCACTGGACGGATCGGGCTGAAATTTGGCATGCAGGTAGATGTTATGACGTAGGCATCCGCTAAGAAAGGATTTTGATCAATTCTACCCTCAATGGGATAAAATAGGGAATGAAAGTTTGTATGAAACTTTGTCAATTTTAAACCGATCGGGCTGAGACTTTGCATGCAGGTATAAGAAGAATCATAGATGAATGTCATTGTGTATAATACAAGCCTGACAACAAAAACTGTAGTCTACACTTCAGCTCTACACCGAAGCGAAGCGAGGGCGGGCCGCTAGTAAGACATAAACGCGACAAGACTTTTATATTACCACTTGCCAATAACCTCGAATTCGGGTGCCCATTTTGGGGAAGTAACCTTCACCATCTAGAAGAGTGTCGCTATGTGTCTATTGTTAAATAAGTAAAAGTTCCAATCCAGGGCTTCACGAGGTAGGGGTAGTCGTCAGGTTGGCTCATGTGGAATTTTCTTTTTCCTGCTGAATCAGTTACTTCGCGTCCGGCTTCCGTCACATGTACTTAGCATAAGGTGGGCTGGGGTTATTTTCTGGGATATGTATAAAAAATGCACGAACCTTAAAGGGGACAATTGTCGCAACTGATGTGACAGACAATGACTATTCTGCTACCATGTGGTCTGCGAACGAGCGAAGTAATTATACCGCTAAATGTAAATAGGTTTATGATAGAACGGGCCAGGCGGTTAACTGCGGCGTATTAGCGGTAACATAGTGGCCGACGAACGCGATCGTTATCTGAGCGCGAGGAATGTGCGGCGTTCACTAACAATACATAGGTATAAGAATATTCTTCGGATTTCGTTACAATTCACACTAATTTGAAACAATCATGTCATCATCACCCTATTAATGTTCCCACTGCTGGGGCACAGGCCTTCCCTATGGATGGAATAGGGAGTTTGGGCCGTGACCCACCACGCGGGCCCAGTGCGGATTGGTGGGTGCTAACGACTGCAGATGCAGCCGGGACCAACGGCTTAACATGCCTTCCGAAGCACGGAGGAATTTGAGATAGTAAATTTTTGGTCACCCATCCAATGACCGACCACTGCGAAAGTTGTTTAACTTCAACGATCGCAGCCGAACGCGCTAACTACTTGCGCCATCGATCTCCTCAATCACAATCATGTAAGTAGTACCTATATAAGCTAAGTATTTAATATGGATAAAAAGTGAGGGAAATGTTGGATATTTCAGTGCGCTGCGACAAATTACAAAAGTGCTCATAATATAGATAGGTTTAATTGGACACGAGTCGAAAGTTTATACACCTAGTACGTGACGAGCGCGAATACTTCCAGGAAGCGAAAAAAGCGACAGCACGCCACCTCCGAGCGGACGGTTGCTTTAAATTTACTTATAATATGGTTTTCTATCGATGCAAGACCAGCATAGCACGGAAAAAGTGAAAACAATTACTAAATATTAAGGGATCCAACTTTCTCCCCCTTATTAATAAACAAGGAGTAAGCTTAATCCACAAGTTCAAAGTCGCTCAGCGCGCTATGGAAAGGGCTATGCTCGGCGTTTCTCTGAAGGATCGCATCAGAAATGAGGTAATCCGACAGAGAACCAGAGTTATCGACATAGCCCACCGGATTAGCAAGTTGAAGTCGCAGTGGGCTGGCCATATTTGCCGAAGAACCGATAACCGTTGGGGTGGACGAGTTCTGGAGTGGAGACCGCGTCTAGGCAAACGTAGTGTAGAACGTCCTCAGGCACGATGGAGTGACGATTTGCGCAAGGTGGCTGGCAGGAGCTGGATGCGAGTAGTCCAAAATCGATCTGAGTGGCGTGCATTTGGAGAGGCCTATGTCCAGCAGTGGACTAGGGTGGGCTGTTGATGAAGCTAAGACTAGTTACGCCGTGTTTTGTTGATGTTATTCAAATGGCATATATCATTCTATTGACAGAGACAAAACATGGAGTAACTAATCTAAGCTTAGTCACCGTTTATTAATAAGGGGGTATAAGTATTGGCAAGTTTAAAAATAGATACAGTCTTTTTACTAAACGCGCACATGTTCAGCGCAAAAATAAATTGATCCCAAAAACAGAAAAATACTAAGAAATGTATATTTTACTTTTTTTTGAAGTGAAAACTGCTTTAGCGGCATTGTACACTTTTTTGTATGGGTAAAAAATGTTAAACTCGCGTCAGGTTAAACACGTGGGCTGATCGCATCAAATGCCTCGCGCTCTTTCTTTTACTTTTGCATTGGTAATAACAATATTAAAAAAAATGAGCGTGAGGTATTCACCATCCACCGAAAACCTCAGGCGGCTAGAAATAACAATATAAAATCGTAAGCGTTAGCGTTTCCCAAAGCATTTCCGTAAGGCGATTGGCCCCCAGGTGGCAGCTTTTTTGCGCAGAAAATGTATTTTTTTACAATAGATGGTAGAATCGCTAGGTGCGCTTAAATGAGTAATTCTGAGAGATAAACTTTTTAATGTAATTTACATAAATTGTCATGTTTGTGTACGATAGCGCAATAAATAAATATTGTATTCTACCACATAAATGATAGTACTTTTATACTGACAATTAAAGCAATTCGTGCAAAATTATTCCCTAACCATTCCAAAATATCAAAAATGCACAACGTTAATATTCAAGTTTTCACTTCTGCCGGCACTCCCGGAGTGCAACCCGTCGTTTTTTTTTCTTACACTCACACCAATTAGCCTAGCCCCAAAGTAAGCACTGTAAGGCTTGTGTTATGGGTTGCTAGGGTAACGGATACAATACATATAATGTACATATATAAGTATATTAATAAAGAAATGCATATTAAACATCCATGACTGGAGTACAAATGCTTTCTTATTCATAACCCAAACATTTGCCCCCACCGGGATTCGAACCCGGGACCTCTCGAGTCGGCCACACCATGAAACCCGGCGTACAAACCACTCGGCCACGGAGGACGTCAAACTTTTAAAGAGTAATAAGCTTTAAGAAGATCAAAATAGAACTAATTAGAACTATCTGACTACAAAAATGAGATAGATGTACATCATAATATCATAAATCAATATAATATCGCATCGCGTGCTTTTATTAGATACAATCTAGTTTATTTTAGCAAAAAAAATAGGTACCTATCAAATATATAGTATATATAGTCAATTTTTCAAAAACATTTTACGTTTGTTTAAACAGCTATACCATGCAATGTTTGCGTGTAGGTATTTAGCAATATTATAACAGGGTCATGTAACTAGGAATATAAAGGAACATCTGTATACTTTTGTACACGAGTACCATTAAGCAAATAAGTAAGTGTAGGCTCGAGGTTGTTTTGCACCCACACAGCAGAAGGAACATTATTATAACAGATAGTTGTCATTTGCACAGGTGGTGCGTGTCGGCGAGGACGGACGGAGACGACACTCAGCCACGTTTGCGGCGCAGGCGCAGGTGACAACCAGCCTTGACTAACGACCATACGACGCGATATCTGCCCAACTAGCGACCAATATCTATTGTGGTATCTAATAGCTATTACTCGTTAGAAAAAATATATTTGATTCTTCTTTATTAAAAAAACGATTGAAACTTCTAGACGTGTTCCTGTATTCAGTAATGAGTTCTCTTTGGTACATTAATTAACATAATCAATCATAGTTAAGTCTAATAGGTACTACAGTATTTACATATGTAGAAATTCACTTCAAAATATTATCAGACGTTAGATACTTGGGAATAGGAAGAGCCAGTAGTGAGGTTATATTAAGAATATGGTAGACACAACGGCGGTACCTAAACTCAACAAGATCCAGTGAAAAATAGGAAAGTTTGTTTTCTTTCGACAGGGAAGCGAAACCGAGCTTTTAGGAATGAAGAGATAAAAAAGTATAGATGTAAGTGTGACTCACATAGGGTCGCAGCCACAGCACAGGCTGATGGCGGCGCGAGTCGGGCAGCGCGCGCGACGGCGGGAACTCCGCGTCCTCCCACAACACGACCCCGCCCCCACCACCGGGCCCTGGCCCCACCCCCGGCCCCACCCCGGGCCCGACCGGACCCGACCCCGCCCCAGACCTCGCCCCGCGGGACCCGTCCGACCCGCTCCAGTATCGACTGAAAAATACACACACTTATCAGTAACTCCATCATCACTTAAGACATAAAATCTTTTTCGGGGAAACACATATTTTATTACGGTGTTTCGCTTGTGGAGAGTACCAAAGTGTCTGTAATTTTATAAAATAGATATTTAAGGTGTCTGGTGTGAGCTATTTGCCTTGTTATAAAACAGCCGCATCTCGGACTAAGCGTCTCTGATCCCCTGGTTGTATTTTACTGTGTGCATGGCAGCTGACGGTTTCTATACTATTTTAATTCTATTAAAGCATATAACTCAGTAAATTTTCGCTGTAAACTTGGTAAATCATAAAAGGTGGAACCAAGAACAGTTATATATACTCTAATGGCACAGCTTAACGATGAAAATGTGGCATTGTTTGAGGCTTCTACCGAGAGTTGTCATGTATGGCATGACAGATAATTTAAGAACAGGCTCAGCTGATTTCAAGCCACAGATCTCTGTGGCCTGTATAGATGGAGTAGAATGGTAAAGGTAGCGGCAAACTCTTTGAGCAAAATCGCAGACAACCTTGCGCAGTAGACGTTTTTTTGTGTAAAATTGCCACTGCGCAAGCTTCATTGGAGCTTGCTCAAGAAATTTGCCGGGGTGTATACCTGGAGAGAGTGGAGTGGTGCTCGTCGCGCCGCAGCCCGCCGCCTCCTCCGATGCCGCCACCGCCGTCTGCAAAACACAGCCAATGAGTGGAATTGTCAACACATTTAATGTTAATTGCTTCAGCCTCATCCGACATATCTATAGACGTTACTCTTTTGACAGCAAAAGCATAAAAAAATTGGTTGAGAATGACACAATAACAATAAGCTTTTACAATACGGGTTAACAACGACGAACAGGTCAAAATCACCGATATTATTTCATTGTCTTCTTATTGAACCTGGTTATACATATATATTCAAGGTGCTTCGGTGTAATGTATTTAATTAAATAAAATTAAAAAAATCAATCAAAATTTACTAGGGCTCCCCTCATGAGTGTTGGTGTTTCGTATGAATACATTTGGCGTCGGGGACGGCCGGATCTGTCCCCGAATTTCCTACTGGACGCATTAAATTATTAAGTGAGTCTCCAACGACGCTAGCATTGTGCACATTAAAAAAACTGACATATTCTAGTGTACTCTGAGCGAATTCACAAAGCTAGCTGTGTGAATAATCAGTTCCAATTAATATTTTGACGTGATAACTCGTCGTCTTATAAATCGTTGAATACCGCAGCATGCATGACGACGAACGCATGATGAATGAAGTGTGACGTCATTTGAGTCACGTTGTGTGACGTCATTTGAGTCACGTTGTGTGACGTCATGTCACGTTAGTTCAACATCCCGCGGTGTATGTGAGATGGGATCGAGGGTTTCCTTCGACCCACGAGGAGGGTCCCCCTGATAAAAAGCTTTTTGTAATTTACGTCGCCCGTCTGGGGAAATTATCTGCACATAACAGAAGATCACCTGCATTCTGACACTGCTGGTGTTGTGGCTTCACAGGGTAAGGGGTAAGATAAGTGAAGCGCATGTACTATACTCTGGAATCATAAGTGTCTATAGGGTTAGATTTTCGGTTAACTTAATGCCAGCTATTTAACATACATATTTGCATATCAAACTTTTTTTAACAATTATAAAAAACACTGAAATTCACGTCGCTGCCATCACGCTGTCACGTGCGTGGAGCGCTTTTGTAAGTACCTATAAAATATCCGATTGGAAAGTTTGAGGGACTACATTTGTTGCAAGATTAGACTTCATTATCCTCGTCTCCTCCTCTTTGTGTTCGAACAAGCTTTGTCTGTCGCATGTAATGTGGATTGTTCATTTGTCGCGGCGAAACGTGGGCGATGAGACATGGACGAGCGCGCTGGCGGTCGCTCGCGGGACACGCAAGCATTCATTAGGAAATGATTCCCAAAGTGGATAGATTATAGCCTTTATTTGCATCAACACGCATTCTTATTACGACAAATAATAAAATAGAATATATAATTGCCCTATTAAGAGTCATTAGTGTCGGTATTCGGCACGCGTGCCGCGGGGAAGAAAACGACAATTTAGCGAGTCATTTACTTACAGAGTAGATACCTGTGCCCGTAGCATGAGCACCACAATTTATATTAGGATCGCATTTTTATTGCGTCTAACTGTCAAACTCCATAGTAGCTAAGCGTGATAAAAACAAACCCATGCTGGGGGGCTGAATAACTTGCAGTATTGAGCGCAATCAAGCGTGAGGTTATTAGTTTGAGCAAGTTAAATAATCGAAATACCAATAACTTAATAGGGGTGATGACGGGGTACAGTGAACGAAATTCTATTTAGTCCGTCAGTTAGATGATCAAAAAATAATGGACACGTATTTTTATTGGGCAATTAACCAAGAAATGACAAAGTTATAGCGCGTCAAAATTTGAAAGTAGGGGCTCGTGACGTCACTTTTTAGTGAATATTCGCTTAAAAGTGTACTCAAACGTGACGCCATGAGACTTTTCAAATCAATATATCTCTGCAATGTTTATATTATGTGAAAAAAGAAAAAACACGTGTCCAATACTTTTTGATAATCTACCTGATAAACGAAGAAAAAAATATAGTCATCATCCCTATTGTACTTAGGTAGTTAGTGGATGGTTATTTGTAAACATAAGTTTAATATTGGTATTGGTTGGAACAGTCGCGACATCCTTGACACGTCACCTGCCGGCGAGCGCGTCGCTACGAGTGCGTGCTACGTGCCAATCATAATTAGACGCTCTGACTGTTTTTATGCTTTCATACTTTGAATTATGCATATTTTTGAATGTGACTCCGACGCCGAGCCATTGTCATCCTTACAAGTTTTCAACAGAAACAATAATGCATGCGAATGTGCTGCAAATTGCGACCGTGATATTCGGTACCTGCGTCTAGTAAATGTTTATATTTATTCATCATCATCATCATCAGCCTATTAATTTCCCCACTGCTGGGGCACAGGCCTTCCCTATGGATGGCATAGGGCGATTGGGCCATGACCCACCACGCAGGCCCTGTGCGGATTGGTGGTTGCTAACGACTGCAGATGCAGCCGGGACTAACGGCTTAACGTGCCTTCCGAAGCACGGAGGAGCTCGAGATAGTAATTTTTGGTCACCCATCCAATGACCAACCAAAGTTGCTTAACTTCAACGATCGCAGCCGAACGCGCTAACCACTTGCGTTATCGAGCTCCTCTCCTTATATTTATTAAAAAACTTGATTAAAGTGACACTTTTAATATCATTTATAAAACAAACCGTCTAAGTGCGTGTTGTACCACGCGCAGTGTAGGGTTTCGTAGTGCCTGTAGTTACCACAATATATTTGAGCAGGAGTCTTTATTTCTTATATCGGAAATAAGAAAAACCAATTGATATCAGTCTATGAAAAAAAATCTACCATTTTGTCGGCGTGTTCGATATACATATCTCCACAAAATTACAGCTCTATAGTGCTAATAGTCTCCAAGCAAAACCGGGGACGGACAGACAGACATTACGAAATTATAAGGATTATTTGTCAGGACTACGGAACCCTAAAAAGACCTTTCTCGGCGGGGATTCAAACCCGGGACATAAGAAGAAGAATTCAACATGCATTTTCGCGCTTGCTTTGGTTAAGACATGGCTTCTAAGCGATATTGTTCGAAGAGACGAAAGAAATAAATAGTGGCGATCTAATAAAAGTTTAACTTTAATAATAACTTAAAAAGTGAAAACTTGATCAGCAGTTATCTATTTGGATAAAGCTCTAACGTTTCAACTCACTAGGCGATTAACTTTTAAAGGTGGATTATTAGTTGATGCTATTATTTTCTTTGCAATAACAATAGAGCAAGACAATACGTGACATGAAATTTAATCAAACTCTCTTAACTCTTTCGTAGCAAAATTGAATGTTCTACTTTTGCATAATTGCGAGTTGTGAATGAAGATGGTGAGACTTTTAGTTATGAAAATGTGTTAAAACGAGGTCGGAGCGTATATAACTCGTGGAGCGAATTCGTATGCGCACGCGCACAACTGGTGCCTATTAAACGCGATGATGAGCGATAACAGAAATAAGAACTTGAACAAGTTAGTGACGGCGCCCGCTACGGTTGCCAGATTGACTGGACTTGGCTGGATTGTCCAGCTATTTCACAGGTTTCCAGTGTCCCGGTTTTAGGCAAAATGTCCAGCTAAAATGAAGCTGAAAATTAAAAACCACCAGTATTAGTGGTTTACCACCGAGTTGGCAACACTGGCTGCGCTGCAGCCTCTCGCTATCTATGCCCGGGATTGAATTCAATAATTCGATTGAACTTTGACGAGACTTGTACTAAATTTAAATCTTTTCTAAATACAGATAAAGGTTCTAAAATGATAAATGCGGCTAAAGGAAATGCTAATATGTGGCAGAAAAAGTG
Source organism: Chilo suppressalis (assembly GCA_902850365.2). Taxonomy (NCBI): domain Eukaryota; kingdom Metazoa; phylum Arthropoda; class Insecta; order Lepidoptera; family Crambidae; genus Chilo; species Chilo suppressalis. The sequence continues at coordinate 254,788 of OU963911.1, forward strand.
ATTTCATATTAATTTTGTTTGATTAAGGTTCCTTTGTTTTGTAATAATAAGATTTTTTTATAGTCATGCTGATTTTTTTGTCCAGCCAAAAATCCTAATGTCCAGATATTTTATAATATTGTCCAGAAATTTTGATTTCTCAATCTGGTAACCCTAGCGCCGGCGCGGGCGCAGCTCTCCCGCAGCCGTGACCCGCTCCACTTGCGCGTTGTACGCGCGTACTTGACACCGTTCCCTTAACGTAAAAACTATTGTTTTGACAATATCTCATTACTTAGGTTTTGTTTGACTAGCCGCAGACATACATATGAGTGGCGCAATACTTTAACCTTCTGTCATCATACCCACGCGTTGTGGCATGTACCTACATCACGGACAATGTCTAGATCCTATTCAGGTATATCAAACATATTATTGAGGAGCTCGATGGCGCAAGTGGTTAGCGCGTTCGGCTGCGATCGTTGAACTTAAGCAACTTCCGCAGTGGTCGGTCATTGGATGCGTGACCAAAAATTACTATCTCGAGCTCCTCCGTGCTTCGGAAGGCACGTTAAGCCGTTGGTCCCGGCTGCATCTGCAGTCGTTAGCACCCACCAATCCGCACTGGGCCCGCGTGGTGGGTTATGGCCCAATCTCCCTATTCCATCCATAGGGAAGGCCTGACATTAATAGGTTGTTGATGATGATGAAACATATTATTGTGTGTTCCAGCTGCAGACTTAGTTAAATAAGCTACATCGATACCGATCGAATATAAAAACATCGCCTGATATCACTATGAAAATAGTTCTATCATCGTGTTAGTATCCCACGTTAAGTAACCGGGCGAGCAAAACTAATTGCCCGCCAACAGTTGCATGCGCTCTAATTGTTTCGTGTGCATCGCCTCTCTCTCCTCCCTCTCCGTGTCGTCGCGTCGGTCAGTCGCCTTATGATTATAAGTAATTTTGCTTTGTATAATTCTGCAATAAGGTAAAGTATGCGATTCTCAGTTCTTTGTTACAATCCTATTCAAGGCAACAGGTGACAAGAAGGGAACATCGCCCCGACTGCTGAATCGTGTATGACGAGGAGGTGCCATGCATGCATATGCACATGGTTGCGCGCAGATTGCACAGAACGAGCGGCCGCTTCCGTGCCGCGCCGGCGCCGTCACGGCTCGCTCATCGCTTAATTATCCGCCGACTAATCGTCATAGGCAATCGTCAGCTTTAATTACCATCTATCATATCATGTTAGATTCTACAAATGAACGGTACTCCTGTACGGCCGACCGCTACAGATTAGTGTCTAGGAGGCGTGCATTGCATGAGAACGAACGCTGGTTATAAGTATTAGAAGTTATAATGCGCCGACGTCGGGAACGGGACCCGAGACGCCGAAGAATGCATGCCGCACTTTATGTGTCACACTTAAGGTATGCAGTTACATTTCAACAGCCCTTTGTTATCAATTAATATTCACATTGTTTTTTACATTTATTGCCTAGTTCAAGAAAGATGAGGGACAATCAGAAAGTTGTATTCAACGAGGTTTAAGACTTCCGTTTAAGGAATTGTGAAGTTTTATAATGTCGCAGGTCAGGCTTCGCGGCGGTATTGCGAGACGGACCGCACAGTTTGTTTGACAAGCGTGATGTTGAGGTTACGGCGAAGCTAACGGTTGGCGCAATAAAGCTCCAGTTATTGAGGGTCGTGATAAAGGTTGCCCGTAAGATCGTGCCGCGTGAAAGTGATCGTTCGAGACGTCGTGACATGATGATGATGACATCCTCAATAAAAAAACAAATAACTATTTCATTAGTTTATTCCTCGTCGCGACTCATTATAATCGTGTTACACCATTAGTTGAGTTGCACTTAGGATTCTGCACTGAAGCAAAACAATAAGAGTTCCTTTACGACACCGACGACTCTAGTTTTGATCGTCTGTGTCAGTATATGAAATTGTATACATGTACGATTTAGGTAAAAATAGTTGAAAATGTTATCTCTATATTATGCCGTTTTCACTTCTGGAGTGTACCAAGTTTAGTACTTGACAGAAAGGCTTTTTTTGACACTTCTTAAATAAGATTTCATCAAAATCAGTCCTCGAAGAAGACAAATATTTACGATGAGTTTATGTGTAATTAACTCATGGACTCATTATTTAAACTAGGAAGGTATGAATTGACTACAGATTCCCCTTGTCTGTATGAGCATTGACATTGTACTGTGAAGAACTGTGACCCATGATGATCAATCAGTAGCAATGTCATGTTGCCATTATTGTTCCATGATAAGCAAGACCTTTTACTACTGGAGAAACGATTTGACACTAGAGTGTCATTGTCCAAATTGTTAAGATAAAAGACATTAAAAATAAACTACACTACATGATAAATCTCTTTGCAAGAAGAGCAGTTTAAAATCGACATAACATACTTCCAGAAACATTTATAGACCAACGTAGCATTTAAAATTTTGATTTGACGGTCTCTAGCTAAAAAAAGTTACATTGAGCAAAAAGTTTTTAAGCAGTTTTGAAGCCGATTTATTACAACTCTTGCGTTTAAAAAAGACATTTATTATTGTTCAACCTTACATATTATACTTATGCTACAGACCATTGAAACTTAAGTAGGCCCATAGATATGTCCGGAAGTGTATATATTTTGTTCTGTAGTTTTGACTTCAAAACAAATTCACATGAAAATCTAAGCTCGCATTGTTAAAATATCTTCTAATAAGCTTACTTATAAGATGATTTAGAACTTAGGTCTACTTGCTAATGATGCTAAATCTCGATTGTACTAAAATAGATTATAAACAACTAAATTTATTTTTCGTTAAATTGAGATTAACACATTTGCTGCTAAATGGACCTCATTAGAGAGATTTATATAATTCCAATTAGATGGCAGAATGTAAATACCAATATATCCCTCTTTTTTGAGAGTCGTGTAAAAAGGTTCTATTATATTTATATAACAGACATTTCTGGATAGATTTCAACGATCCTTGGTTCTTGGTCGCCTTTAAATTCCTACTGTTGTTTGAAGGAATAATTAGTAGAGATTCTGCTTTTAAGACGTCTGTTGTCTTTTCATTTTTAAGTACTAATAGTAGATTTCGTACTTTAAACCTTACTTATTTTTTTGAGGTTGGTAGCAACGAGTCTGTACGAGCTGTACATACCTACTTAATCAACATTATAATATGTAATTTCATATTGACCCAGATTACTTTAAGCATACCCATCAATTGTATTTTCCTTTGCACAATAAGTTACTGAAATAAATTAGTGTTTTTACAACATTCAAACGGTTCGATTTTATTTAGCACTCCTTGGAGTAGACTTGCCCTTAGCAAGCATTCAAGCGTTTGAAAGCATCTTTAAGAAGCCATTATATATAAGCATATACTCGTATTATTTATATTTGTCTATTTAAAAGGATGGAATAATAAAGCGAATCAAAATCTTCACGTAGGCATGTAACGGAATTCTTTATAGCTACTAAGTAAATGCAGTTAAACGCGCTGAATTTTGATGAGTGCATGCGGTAAAATTATATGAAGATCCTCTTAGTGTACAATTCCTTAGATGTAGGCAGGTACTGTTAAGGTTATTAAGCCATGACTAGTGTGTTTATGTGGAGCATACTAAATTCTCTAATACGGATGGGATTTTAGTTGAATAATTCAAGCAGCCATTCATACGTTTAAATAACAAATTATTTTTCTGAAGTATTTACTTGAATGAGAGATGGTGTGAGCGGTGGTATAGATAGATGTTGTCGCCTGTAAGTTGCTCGGAGCCTATTTCTCTGTGGCTGGTTCTCGGTAGCGGTAAGCGGGCGCTTGCGGGGTGCATTGTTCTCATTGCCATGATGCACAATTTATTAGCAATTGATGTTTAATATTATTTTTTTAACATAGAAACGTGCCAGTTTAAATCGAAGGTGAAGATGAATATATTTTCTTATATATTTTAATAATTTCTACTACAAAAATTTACCAAGAAGACACAGTTTTATTACAAAAAACCGGCCAAGTGCGAGTCGGACTCGCGCACCGAGGGTTCCGTACAAACCTGCAAGGTTTACAAAGTTCGTTCATTACGACAATCGAGTCATAACTATGGTATTTTTATTGCAAAATGAAATTCATAACATTACAATGGGGAAAGATGGAGGAGCATAAATTTAAGACAAAGATCTCTTTATCGAAAAAAGTAATAAGTTTATATTTATTAAAAAATATATATTTTGTAATGTAACTAAAAATTTAAGGTTTTCGGAATTTTTCCTTTATGTGTGCTATAAAACGTTGCTTCATGCCAAATTTCAAGATTCTAGGTCGACTGGAAGTACCCTTTAGGTTTTGATTCCCTTGCGAGTACTTGCGAGTTTCAAAATATGCAGCTTAAATTGCTGTTTCTTTTGATTGCGTTGACATAGAAGTTTGATTTTGTTACAGCTTAAAGGTATTATAGACCTGAGTATTTGGTATGAATTTCAATTTAATACCTCTACGCGTTTATGAGGAAATGGGTAGTAAGGTTAAAATTATTAAAAAAAAATATATTATGTGATGTAACTAAAAATTTATGGTTTTCGTAATTTTTCCTTTATCTATGCTATAAGACGTTGCTTGGTACCAAATTTCAAGATTCTGAGTTCACGGGAAGCACCCTGTAGGTTTTGATTCCCTTGCAAGTGTCGAAAATTTGCGGCATAAACGGCTGTATCTTTTGATTGCGTTGGCTTAGAAGTTTGATTTTTTCACAGCTTCAAGGGACAGTAAACCTGAGTAATTGATATAAATTTCAGCTTCATACCTCGACGCGTTCCTGAGAAAAAGGGTCTTGACAGACGGACGGACGGACAGACGGACAACAAAGTGATCCTATAAGGGTTCCGTTTTTCCTTTTGAGGCACGGAACCCTAAAAAAGATAATTTGTGTATAACTGGCCTGTATTTAGAACGATTACAACAGTGCTTTTCATGAACATTAATTACGTAGCATCGAAATTAAAAGAACGTTTTGCAATGTTTGGAGGTTGAAAGTAAGCGTCAAAATTTAATAGATGAGCGAGACCGCAGGCACCGTGCTCAGTTAATGGATCATTACATTAGAGAGAATACAAATCACGGCGTCTCGGGCACTTTGTGCTTCGTCGGGCGTTCGTTGCTCAACCACCCGGCGGCGGCGCATATACCGCAGCCAGTGCACATCGCCGGCGCCCCCCTGCTTTCACTACACCAGAGCCTGGAGTACCTGCTACCGGCGCGCCGGCTTTTCGGCGGTCTGAAAGTATCCGGCGTGCCGGCGTGGGAACTAGTGCGGCCCTCCGACCGAGCGCACCGTTACTCACCCGTACTGTACTGCACCGATCCAGTTTATGACTCAATACACTGCGCTAATAGCTTTTCGCGTTTGTTTAGAATACTTATGATTGTGCAAACCGCCAAGAGAACTATTTGTATGAGGAGATACAACGTCTGTTAATATGCTAGCTAGGATTTGTTTCGTAAAATGTATGCGAATGTTTTTTAATAGAAACATAGAAACTGTTTCAGAGTACGTCAAGCAGCGCAAAAGTTGAAGAATAAGATTCAAAAGCGATTCGTCGTTCTGTTGCTGTAGTGACAACGTAAATTAGCAGCTGCTAAATTCTATATTTAGTTTTTTACTCTCAGGGCAGTACGGCAGTACTACACAAATATTAACAAAGAACTTCGTCAAGTACAGTGAGGAGGCGGTCATTGTCCGTCAGCTGCCGGCGCCGCTTACAATGCAACATGATCTAGGTTCTTGGCAGACGCGTCAAGCGGCGGCGACGCGGCCGGAGGCACTCGAAACAATGCGATTCACTTTCCACTCATCAGGTAACAGTTCACTCGGAACTTTTGAATCGTAACGTCATCCGGAATGGGCCCCGGGACCCGAAACTGTGGCAATAAGCGCGAACAAGATGGGAATGCTCCGCAAACTGAGGCGAATACCAACAATGCTCGCGGCCGCGATGAATGGGCAATTTACTGCGCTCTATCTGTCTGCTCATCTTTAATTTCACTACGTGTGCGTGCGAAACATAATAGAATTTGTTTAAACTTCAAACAGTGCGTCAATGCATAGTTGTATTCTGCAAGAATTCGCACGAATTCTTTCGCTCTGAACTAAAAGCAGTAAGCCAAATATTAACAAGTAAAATATGGAGAACATCACACTTAACATATTGCTCTCAAGCTAGTTCAGGTGAAAGATATTACCATAACCTTCGGTAATAGTTATTACCTACAAACCACGAACATCTACACTTCAAAATGTCCTACATCAGGGAACTATCTTCATATTTCCAAGTATTGGAATATATCAATATATCTATTTCCAAAAGTCCTGTCATAACATAAGTATTTCAATTTGTCCTAATATGAAAGTACAATTTACAACTTAATTGAAGTTTGTAAACAGTTTTCTAGAAATCTAAATATGAACTTTTAGATAGAAGCATAAATGCGAAATGTTTCATTTGGGCTACAACAACTTAAATGTAGAAATCCTCCATGATTACAAAACAATGTAACTACCTTAATTTTATTTTCATCATAATCAAACTCGTGACCTTTGAAGGAAAGGTCAGCATCGCAAGCGACACACCCACAATACCCACATAATATACAGAAAGATTAATATATTTTATATCTAGATATTCCGTGGTCATAACTACCTACACACCACACTTGCTCGGATCATTTTATGGTTCCCAACCTTTGAAAATAAATAGACCTCACTCCTGTATTCATCGTATGCGCAGAAAGTACATCTATTGGCCTGATTTTATGAACAAAATGTGGTCCAAATCGTCTGCCTGGCATGCAGTAAGTTTAAAATAATTAGAGCACGACGGATATTTTGCTCCAACTAGCATGTACGTTAAAATGATTTATAATACAACTTCGAGGGGCAGACGTGCGAGGAATACTTCAAGGCAACAATGCCTTGGGACCAGCCAAACAAAACACCAGCAGAGCAAATAGAAATATTATATATCCGAAATGCCTAACTCGCATCTTCTACACAACAGATGGAAAAACTTGCAAGTTAATTACTTGCATCAGCTCATTCAACAATTGGACATTAGAAAGCTCTAAAGGATGCTCCTTAGGGAACGAAACACTTAAGTACAGGGCATACTGTATGCATGCCTGCGATCGTGAAAGTTAAGCAACTTTCGTAATGGCCAGTCATTGGATGGGTGACCGAAAACTTCTTATCTCGAGCGAAAGCACGTTAAGCCATAGGTTAAGGCTGCATCTGCTGTCGTTAGCACCCATCGATCTGCATTGGGCGGGCATGGTGAGTCACGGCCCATTCTCCCTACGCCATCCATACGGAATGCGTGTGTTGCAGCAGTGGGGAATTGGGGTGTAGGAAGGCCAAAGGGGAAGATCTTCCTCCGATCTAGGTGATGTTAGCTCGGGGGCCGCGGCCCGACTGATGTTGGTCGGGCATCGTATATATGAAGAGTTAGCCTCCGAATTTCATTTGCGCAATGTAGGCTTCCATACTATTATGATCGCAGTGCAGGTAACGCCATCTCTTGAGGACGGTGAATAATGATTTCCTCCGTCCGTTGTATATATGTGGGGCATATAGATGTCGCCGCCACAGGGGACATCAATAGGCTGACGATGGAGTGTAGGTATACTGACTGGCATGTCCGTTGAGGTGTCTCTGGGCGGGATGCTTGTCTGACGCGGGGTCGGGCTGCGGCGGCGGCGGCGGCGGCGAGGGCGCGGGGGGCGGCCGCGTGCGCACGAACTTCCTCATGCCGCCACCGGCACCTGCGTCCCTACCGCCGCCGCCCTCGCCGGCCACCTCCACATGCTGCCGCCCCTCATGTCTGTAACCAAACATATTCGTTTAAATATCTGTGGCGGCGACATCAACACGCCCCACATACGAGTATAACTAACATAGAGGAAAACAATCTTACGCCTCCTCAAGAGATGGCACTACCGGCGCTGCGTTCACAACGTAAGGAAGCCTACATCGCGCAAGTAAAATTCGGTAGTCAACAGTTCATATATACGATGCCCGACCAACGTCAGTCGGGCCGCGGCCCCCCGACCTAACATCACCCAGCTCGGAGGAAGATCTTCCCCTTTGGCCTTCTACATATCAAATACATAAGTACACTGTTTACATGTTCACTGCTGTACGATACTCTACTCTTACGTCTGTGACCAAACACTACCTACAGTGCGACCGAGATCTTAATGAATATGAGTGACAGGTCAGGGAAGGCGTCACTGTTAACGTAAGTAACCGTAAATGACATACAAAATATGATGTTTACAAAATTAGTATTAGTTCCAATTTTCACTTAAAGATCTTGGACGCACTGTAAGTTTTGTATTCGACAGACCTTAAAAAAAGCCGGCCAAGTGCGAGTCGGACTCGCTCATGAAAGGTTCCGTAGCAGCAAGTAACATAATATAAAACCTGCCCCCTGCGCGCTCTACACCCGCTACTAGGGTTACTATTTAAAATTTTGAAAAGTCCTGGCAAAAAGCCCGACATTTCAAAAAAACGTCCGGTTATTTTAGTCACAAAATGCAATCAGACGGTCGCATCGCGAGGTTGGAGTTTATTGATTTTTAAAGATGATTTATATTTTCTTTTAAGTTAATGAAAACTTAATAAAGATTATTTGACTTATTTGATATAACTTAATAAGTAGTTTTACTCATATTCTTTCTAATAAAAAAATCCAGACAAATTAAGGCACCTATTACAGATTTATTATTAGAAAATAATTGTTCACGGTTTATACATAACGTTTATGTTTATGTTTTTTGTTTTTAATTTTTATATTTGAGTTGATTGAATTAAAGGTAAATAGCGGTTTACGATTTATGACATATTATAAAAAAAAAACTACTTACTGGATCTCGATGAAACCAATTTTCGGTGGAAGTTTGCATGGTAATCTACATTATATACTTTTAAAGTTTTATCATTCTCTTATTTTAGAAGTTACAGGGGGGGGGGCACATTTTAGCACTTTGGAAGTGTATCTCGCGTAAACGAATAGTTTAGAAAAAAATATTTTATCCTCAATATCATTTTTGAATACCTATCCATAGATACCCCACACGTATGGGTTTGATGAAAAAATCATTTTTGAGTTTCGGTTCTAAGTATGGGGAACCCCCAAAATTGATTGTTTTTTCTATTTTTGTGTGAAAATCCTAATGCAGTTCGCAGAATACATCAGATCAGATTTTTTTGCCATTTAGCTACGGAACGCTAAAAATAATGTTATCAGTTTGAACTGTATGTACTCGTATGTGTGTATTTTTATCCGTGATTATCTCAAAAACTACTGATCTGATTTGGATGGGGTTATCAGTATTGTTAGTGTTAAATGTGTATTTATCAGGGATGGTTTTTCCATATAATATACTAGACTAGCAGTGTCCTACGGTGTTACTCGCGTAGATCAATTGGAAGAGTGCGGTTAAGCGCGATTTTCCTATTGACCTACGCTTGTATTTCCAACCAGTAGCGTATTCTGTATCTATAAAAATGGAAAAATAAGATATTTTTTTAAAAAATAGACCGACTTTTAAAAAAATCTTAAACGAAAAAATAAGATTTAGCGACTGATGTGAAGTCGATACCATCACCAGGATCACCCTGCTACACACAATGTCACGGTATCGATTTCGAATAGGTATATCGGTCGGTAAATCTTTATTTTTCACTTTCAGTTTTTTGAAGTCGTTGTTAATTAAAAAAGTATTTTTTCCAATAGGGTGATGACTATTTTTTCTTTTTTCACATAATATAAACATTGCAGAGATATCTTGATTCGAAAAGTCGCATGACGTCACGTTTTAGTAAACTTTTAAGTGAAAATTCACTAAAAAGTGACGTCACGAGCCCCTACTCCCAAATTTTGACGCGCTATAGCTTTGTCATTTTTTGGTTGATTGCCCAAAGAAAAAATACGTGTTCATTATTGTAAAACTTCTTTATCGGCGTTGGAAAAAAAATTACCGTCACATTTTTATTCGGTTACGCGTCACGTTTTTTGGTTACGCGCCATCTTTTTTTTAAAAGAGCACTATTTACCTCATCCGAGCAATTCTTCTGTCAACTTTAAAAAAAAAAGTATCGACAGCAAATATTCGTGTTTTCGTGTTTCACACAAGGTAAGGTATTTTTTATTTTGGTATCCGTTTGCTTTGTTATTCTCACTGTTTTATGTTTTTTTTTTTTTTTTATTCTTTATTAAGCCATACACCTTAAAGGTTAAGCCGGCTACTGTTTTATGTTAATAAAGTATATTTGTGTTTTTGTAAATTTTAATTGATGTTTTTGTTAAATTCTTTTAAGTTCAATATGATTTTTTGGATGAATTCTATATATGATTTGATTGTTGTTTCTTTTTTAATAATGTTATTTAATTCATAGGGGTTTAGGTTTTTATTGTTTGTATAAGTTGTATATTGAAAAGTTTGTATATATTCATTTCTGTATGTGCTATATTTTGGACAGTTTTGTATTAGATGTTCTAGTGTTTGTTGGGTTGTATCGTCACAGGGACATTTGTCTGTTTCTTTTATTTTAAATCGATGTAGATACTGTAAATGGTACCCATGTCCTGTATATATTTGAGTAGTAATGAAGTTAGCAGGTATTTTTTCTATTATCATGTTTAATGTTCTTAAATCTGGGAATAGGTGTTTGGTGTGTTGTCCAGTGGTGCTTTGTAAATATCTTTTATTTGTTTCTAATTCTATTTCTTCTTTGGCCTGTTTTTTATGGAATGAAATTGGAAATTTATTGTATTCTGGTGTTTTCTCTATTGTTGTAGCTGCTTTTGCTGCTTCATCCGCCAACTCATTACCGTATATTCCGCAATGCGCCTTCACCCACGAGAAGTGGATTGTTCCAATTTGTCGTAGTTTATGTATATTTATGTGGGTTTCAGCGATTATCGTGTTCGTTGAGTTCCTATTTTTGAGTTCTTGGAGGGCGGAAAGGGAATCTGAGTAAATTTTACTTTGTTTTATTGACGTGACAACGTCTTAAATTAGGTTGCGGCTGGGAGTCACTTATGAAAAAGTGTAACGCTCGGTAACGTTACGATGAGTCTCTCGTGTTAAGTTTAAGTTTACATGTACAATGTTTTAGTAAACAAAATATATTTCTATAGTTAAAATTTGTGCAATTCTTATTTTCATTCAATTCCTTGTTCCTATTGTGCAATTTAATTATATTCATATCAATAAATATTCTACCGAGAAAAAGACGTTGTCACGTAAAATCTTCGCCCGTAAAACCGACTTTACAGGCAACCATTTTTTTGTTTTGTACACACCATTCCGTTGCTTTTTGGACTGCAAATGCTTCGGCCTGGAACACCGTGCATGAGTCATGCAATTTGAGCTTATTTATTACTGTTTTATTTTGTGGCGTAATAACCACGAAGGCTGCACCTACTATTTTTATTTATTATTTGTTATTTATTATTTGGTGGTTATTTCAATTTCTATAGGTAAGGTAAGGTAAGGCAAGGTAAGGTAAGGTAAGGTAAGGTAAGGTAAGGTAAGGTATGGTAAGGTAAGGTAAGGTAAGGTAAGGTGTAGTTATACCCCTTTAGTGGGTGAGTTTTTGAAAAATCTTAGCGCACGCCTATATATATATATTTCTGGAAAGTTGCATGTAGATCATTTTTACCCGGCTGCGCAATGCAAGAGCGCGAAGCGCGACGCGCAGACAGGGTTATGTGTTTAACAGTCTATATATGTATGTTTGTTCCTTTGTGGCACACTAGAGACCAAACGCCTGGACCGATATTGATGATTCATACATCAATCGATTCGTCTCAATCATGGGAGTGCTACTAAAGATATGATAGTAATCAAAATTCAATATGGGCAAAATTAGGCGCCATATTGTGACGAAGTAAAAAAAATAAGTTGACAAAATATGTCGAATGGGGTATCACTGTCTAGATAATAAAAAATCATATTTAGGTTCCAAACACCATTTTTCATTTTATATGATTGTTTAGGATCTACAATGCTTTAAAGTTGTATATTAACCACTTACGCTTTTAATTTCAATCTTACGTTTGTATGGATCTTTGTTACTCTTTCACCTAAAAAATACTGAATGGATTTTAATGAAACTTAACAGTAATATAGCTCATATACGATAATTACATATATATAATAATTTATGTAGTTATTGAGTGAATTGGCCAATATATAGCAATAAGTGTCACATAAGACGGGAAAAAATGTCCCATCTGCGAGCCATTTTGGCCTGCACTGCAAAAACAATAAAAGTTACATGAATGTAATGTAGAGTGAAAATGTATGTCTTAAATAGTTCTAAAAAAAAGTTCGTGACACCATATATCTATTTTTAATGTGTAAGTCATTACCGCTAAAATAGTGAATCAAAACTAAAATATTTTTTGATATCTATTTCCAAAATGCACATTTTGTATTAACAAATCATTTTTTATCAAAACAAATACTTTAATCGCTTTTGATATTTAAAGACGATAAACTTTGCTTTTTACACAATGTCATTTCGACAAATATTTAAAAAGTTACAACGATGACAAAGTGATAGCGCGGTGTACTATGTAAAAGAAAAAAAAGGTAAATTTAAAAAATCAAAAAACCCGACTGCTTAATTATACTTCAAATAAAAACTGAAAAGAGAAAAACAAGTCCAGTAGTCTATAATTCTGTTAATAAGGAACAAAGCTACTTTAACAGTCGGGACCCACTGTTGAAAAATATTATCTATTCTTGAATATCTAATGGGTCCCGACTGTTAAAGTAGCTTTGTTCCTTATTAACAGAATTATAGACTACTGGACTTGTTTTTCTCTTTTCAGTTTTTATTTGAAGTATAATTAAGCAGTCGGGTTTTTTGATTTTTTAAATTTACCTTTTTTATTTCACACTTTTTAGTTAGTTAGTATTTTAAGACGGTATAACCGTAGTCTTGTTACTTCAGTATGAGAATTAATATCGCGGGAATTATTAAGTACCTGGCGTTAGCGTCGGTCTAAAAGATTGATTTATTAAGACATATAAAGACTTTACCAGCGGGGTCAAGGCTACAGATGGGATTCATTTTTCACAAAAATGGGTGAAGTTAAATCAAGTCGTTACATAAATATCTCTTATGTATGTAAATTTTATAGTAAACTAACTAGCACTTACTCAAAAAGTCATTTTTTGTTTATATTTTTTTTTAATAGTTTAGCAGTAAATATAAAATTCATTTACTTTTATTCGTCGACTATTTAAAATTGGCAGTGGCTGCATTGTCATGTCAATACCGGACGTCTAAGATTGTGATATACACAAATTCAGTGTCAGTCCCTAGTCTCATAATTTGATGAACCTACATAATTCACAGAAACCCAAAATGTAGATGCCAGAAGTTAACTTCAAATGTTTTTAATCACCCTATATACAATACCAATCAATGACGTTTATGTCGCAGGTTGAAGAAAGCAGTAATTCCCGTCTGTTGTTTTGGACAATGGTGGCAATTGCCTTAGATCACTAAATTAAATAATTATGCAATCACCAAAGCAAAGTTTATAATATTTGATTAAACTAAAGGCGCATAATAAAATTTTCATAAAGTTAGGTAGAGCACCATAGCAATCTCATTTATTATCAATTTATAGTTCTCTTTGTAGTTTTCTTTTAAAGCGTTCACATTTAACAGGTCAAAGACTTTGTGTTCGACCCTTTTTTATTGGTAGTGTAAAGCTCGAATGAAGAGTACTCCCAGTAGTGCAATCATGGCAATTATTTTCCAAATTTTTTTTTGTTTATAAAAATACCGAATTACGTATCACTGTTAAGCACAAATGCTAAGTAACTTTTACAAATATAATCAAATAAACCTATTACTTACTTTATTTTTAAATCTTTTTCATCAATTAAATACTTATCCTAACTATCTATACTAATATTATAAAGAAGCAAGATTTGTATGTTTGTAACAAATAATCTGTCAAACTACTGAACCGGTTTCAAATATTAATTCAACATAAGGTAGCTACATTATTTATTATAACATTTTTCTTTATTTAAATACATTTTGTCCGAGTGACATAGGCTATATTTTATCCCGATAAATAAATTTCGCCCGTACAATGCCCGGGTGGATCACTAGTAAGTATAATATAATATTATAGATGCGAAAGTGAGTTTGTTTGTTGCGCTTCCGTGCCCTAATAGCTAAACCGAATACAATGAATTACCATATAGAAGTAGATGGGAACTTGGTTCTTAGTTACAACATCGCAATACTTATAGGCGTAGGGTGATGAAAGGGGTGATTTACCTATAAAAATCTATGTAGATTTTTAAATAATGTTATTTACTTTGAATTTTGCAGAATTATTACAAAACCAATATTATCGCGAGCTAATTAATAAATACAGGGATTCCAATAAGTATGTACTTACTAGCGAAAAATGGCTTATTTGTCATTATATTAAGTAAACCTTTTTTGTAACATTGAGTAATATCGTTTAAAAAAATGAAAAACAGTAAAATTCTGAGTTTTTCATTAAAATTCAATAATCATAAATACCTATTATTATAATATTTTTTTTTCATCATTTAATAAGAAGGAACTGTATCACAATTTTATTGTTAGTACTTCGTATAGGATCAGATACTGCGAATACCCCATTTTTTTTTCTTTTACATAGTACACCGCGCTATCACTTTGTCATCGTTGTAACTTTTTAAATATTTGTCGAAATGACATAGTGTAAAAAGCAAAGTTTATCGTCTTTAAATATCAAAAGCGATAAAAGTATTTGTTTTGATAAAAAATGATTTGTTAATACAAAATGTGCATTTTGGAAATAGATATCTAATAATATTTTAGTTTTGATTCACTATTTTAGCGGTAATGACTTACACATTAAAAATAGATATATAGTGCCACGGACTTTTTTTTAGAACTATTCAAGAGATACATTTTCACTCTATATTACATTCATGTAACTTTTATTGTTTTTGCAGTGCAGGCCAAAATGGCTCGCAGGTGGGAGATTTTTTTCCGTCTTATGTGACACTTATTGTTATATATTGCCCAATTCACTCAATAACTACATAAATTATTATATATATGTAATTATCATATATGAGCTATATTACTGTTAAGTTTCATCAAAATCCATTCAGTATTTTTTAAGGTGAAAGAGTAACAAAGATCCATACAAACGTAAGATTGAAATTAAAAGCGTAAGTGGTTAATATACAACTTTAAAGCGTTGTAGATCCTAAACAATCATATAAAATGAAAAATGATGCTAGGAACCTAAATATGATTTTTGATTTTCTAGACAGTGATACCTCACTCGACATATTTAGTCAACTTATTTTTTTTACTTCGTCACAATATGGAGTCTAATTTTACCCATATTGAATTTTGATTACTATCATATCTTTAGTAGCACTCCCATGATTGAGACGAATCGATTGATGTATAAATCATCAAAATCGGTCCAGGCGTTTGGTCTCTAGTGTGCCACAAAGGAACAAACATACATATATAGACTGTTAAACACATAACCCTGTCTGCGCGTCGCGCTTCGCGCTCTTGCATTGCGCAGCCGGGTAAAAAAAATGGGGTATTCGCAGTATCTGATCCTATACAAAGTACTAACATTAAAACTGTGATACAGTTCCTTCTTATTAAATGATGAAAAATATATTATCATAATAGGTATTTATGATTATTGAATTTTAATGAAAAACTCAGAATTTTACTGTTTTTCATTTTTTTAACGATATTACTTAAGGTTACAAAAAAAGTTTACGTATTATAATGACAAATAACCCATTTTTCGCTATTAAGTATATACTTATTGGAATAGCTGTATTTATTAATCAGAATATTATTAAATAATGTAGATTTTTATAGGTAAATCACCCCTTTCATCACCCTAAGCCTATAAGTATTGCGATGTTGTAGCTAAGTACCAAGTTCCCATCTACTTCTATATGGGAATTCATTATATTCGATTTAGCTATTAGGGCACGGAAGCGCAACAAACAAACTCACTTTCGCATCTATAGTATTGTATTATACTTACTAGTGATCCACCCGGGCATTGTACGGGCGAAATTTATTTATCGGGATAAAATATAGCCTATGTCACTCGGACAAAATGTATTTAAATAAAGAAAAATGTTATAATAAATAATGTAGCTACCTTATGATGAATTAATATTTGAAACCGGTTCAGTAGTTTGACAGATTCTTTGTTACAAACATACAAATCTGGCCTCTTTATAATATTAGTATAGATAGTTAGGATAAGATAAGTATTTAATTGCTGAAAAAGATTTAAAAATAAAGTAATAGGTTTATTTGATTATATTTGTAAAAGTTACTTAGCATTTGTGCTTAACAGTGATACGTTATTCGGTATTTTTATAACAAAAAAAAAAGTGGAAAGTAATTGCCATGATTGCACTACTGGGAGTACTCTTCATTCGAGCCTTACACTACCGAACACAAAGTCTTTGACCTGTTAAATGTGTACGCTTTAAAAGAAAACTACAAAGAGAACTATAAATTGATAATAAATGAGATTGCTATGGTGCTCTACCTAACGTTATGAAAATTTTATTATGCGCCTTTACTTTAATCAAATATTATAAACTTTGCTTTGGTGATTGCATAATTATTTAATTTAGTGATCTAAGGCAGTTGCCACCATTGTCCAAAACAACAGACGGGAATTACTTCTTTCTTCAACCTGCGACATAAACGTGATTGATTGGTATTGTATATAGGCTGATTAAAAACATTTGAAGTTAACTTCTGGCATCTACATATTGGGTTTCTGTGAATTATGTAGGTATATCAAATTATGAGACTAGGATATGACACTGCATTTGTGTATATCACAATCTTAGACGTCCGGCGTTGACATGACAATGCAGCCACTGCCAATTTTAAATAGTCGACGAATAAAAGTAAATGAATTTTATTTTTACTGCTAAACTACTAGAAAGAACATAAACAAAAGATGACTTTTTGAATAAGGGCTAGTTTTCTATAAAATTTACATACATTAAATATTTATGTAACGACTTGATTTAACTTCACACATTTTTGTGAAAAAGGGCAGAAAAAGGCCCATCTGTAGCCTTGACCCCGCTGGTAAAGTCTCTATATGTCTTAATAAATCAATCTTTTAGACCACCGCAAGTTACTTAATAATTCCTGCGATATTAATTCCCTTACTGAAGTAACAAGACTACGGTATTTACCGTCTTAATATCTAACTAGGTAACTAAAAAGTGTGAAATAAAAAAGGTAAATTTAAAAAATCAAAAAACCCGACTGCTTAATTATTCTTCAAATAAAAACTGAAAAGAAAAAAACAAGTCCAGTAGTCTATAATTCTGTTAATAAGGAACAAAGCTACTTTAACAGTCGGGACCCACTGTTGAAAAATATTATGTATTCTTGAATATCTAATGGGTCCCGACTGTTAAAGTAGCTTTGTTCCTTATTAACAGAATTATAGACTACTGGACTTGTTTTTTTCTTTTCAGTTTTTATTTGAAGAATAATTAAGCAGTCGGGTTTTTTGATTTTTTAAATTTTTCGAAAAAAATAAGGCCATAAAGAAGTTTCACTTCTTATGTGTGTACACTAGTACACGCACACATTTTTTTTGATCATCTAACTGACGGACTAAATAGAATTTCGTTTACTGTACCCCGTCATCACCCCTATTAGGTTCACTAATAAACCGATAATAAGGATCATTTTCTCTAATACTTAAAAAATAAGGGTACTTACTTACTAACATACTAACCTACAGTCACATGCTCAAGTTATCTATGTATTAAATGTTAGTATTAAAACATATGGTATTCAAGTTACGTTATAAACATTAACTATAAAAAAAGGTAAATTTAAAAAATCAAAAAACCCGACTGCTTAGTTATACTTCAAATAAAAACTGAAAAGAAAAAAACAAGTCCAGTAGTCTATAATTCTGTTAATAAGGAACAAACCTACTTTAACAGTCGGGACCCACTGTTGAAAAATATTATGTATTCTTGAATATCTAATGGGTCCCGACTGTTAAAGTAGCTTTGAAATTAAGAATTATAGACTACTGGACTTATTTTTTCTTTTCAGTTTTTATTTGAAGTATAATTAAGCAGTCGGGTTTTTTGATTTTTTAAATTTACCTTTTTTTTAAAATCTTTTTCATCAATTAAATACTTATCTTATCCTAACTATCTATACTAATATTATAAAGAGGCAAGATTTGTATATTTGTAACAAATAATCTGTCAAACTACTGAACCGGTTTCAAATATTAATTCATCATAAGGTAGCTACATTATTTAATATAACATTTTTCTTTATTTAAATACATTTTGTCCGAGTGACATAGGCTATATTTTATCCCGATAAATAAATTTCGCACATACAATGCCCGGGTGGATCACTAGTAAGTATAATATAATATTATAGATGCGAAAGTGAGTTTGTTTGTTGCGATTCCGTGCCCTAATAGCTAAATCGAATATAATGAATTCCCATATAGAAGTAGATGGGAACTTGGTTCTTAGCTACAACATCGCAATACTTATAGGCGTAGGGTGATGAAAGGGGTGATTTACCTATAAAAATCTACATTATTTACTTTGAATTTTGCAGAATTATTACAAAACCAATATTATCGCGAGCTGATTAATAAATACAGGGATTCCAATAAGTATGTACTTACTAGCGAACAATGGGTTATTTGTCATTATATTCAGTAAACCTTTTTTGTAACATTAAGTAATATCGTTAAAAAAAATGAAAAACAGTAAAATTCAGAGTTTTTCATTAAAATTCAATAATCATAAATACCTATTATGATAATATATTTTTCATCATTTAATAAGAAGGAACTGTATCACAGTTTTATTGTTAGTACTTCGTATAGGATCAGATACTGCGAATACCCCATTTTTTTTTCTCTTACATAGTACACCGCGCTATCAATTTGTCATCGTTGTAACTTTTTAAATATTTGTCAAAATGACATAATGTAAAAAGCAAAGTTTATCGCCTTTAAATATCAAAAGCGATAAAAGTATTTGTTTGGATAAAAAATGATATGTTAATCAAAATGTGCATTTTGGAAATAGATATCAAATAATGTTTTAGTTTTGATTCACTATTTTAGCGGTAATGACTCACACATTAAAAATAGATGTATGGTGTCACGGACTTTTTTTTAGAACTACTAAAGAGATACATTCATATAACTTTTATTGTTTTTGCAGTGCAGGCCAAAATGACTCGCAGATGGGAGATTTTTTTCCGTCTTATGTGACACTTATTGTTATATATTGGCCAATTCACTCAATAACTACATAAATTATTATATATATGTAATTATCATATATGAGCTATATTACTGTTAAGTTTCATTAAAATCCATTCAGTATTTTTTAGGTGAAAGAGTAACAAAGATCCATATAACGTAAGATTGAAATTAAAAGCGTAAGTGGTTAATATACAACTTTAAAGTGTTGTAGATCCTAAACAATCACATAAAATGAAAAATGGTGTTAGGAACCTAAATATGATTTTTGATTATCTAGACAGTGATACCCCACTCGACATATTTTGTCAACTTATTTTTTTTACTTCGTCACAATATGGCGCCTAATTTTGCCCATATTGAATTTTGATTACTATCATATCTTTAGTAGCACTCCCATGATTGAGACGAAACGATTGATGTATGAATCAACAAAATCGGTCCAGGCGTTTGGTCTCTAGTGTGCCACAAAGGAACAAACATACATATATAGACTGTTAAACACATAACCCTGTCTGCGCGTCGCGCTTCGCGCTCTTGCATTGCGCAGCCGGGTAAAAAGATGCAAGTCCTGGGCCGTAGTTAGAGTTGTATCTAAGATACGGCAACGGTAATAATAGATAGGGCATAAGCAGGGACGTGCCGCCCTTCGCAGCCTGCCGCCGCCTCGTTTTACTGTAGGTGGCAATGATATTTAAAGGTAGGGTATGACCCCATAATGCTCCTTTCTAGCTACGGCCCTGGGTTAGTCTAGATAAGACGCAAATCTGTGATCTTAGCTTGCCGGAGGACTGTTCGACCTTAGGTTTTGAACGAAATGTAGCATGTTCTAATCCTATCTGAAATAACTCCGACGGCATATTTTTTCTAGTAAATATTATATGGGTGTGCATCAGACAGTCCCATGTGTAATATCTGAGCTGGGTGTAATGAATTTCGCCAGAATCGGCGTCTGGTGGTAGGTACGTAACGTAGATATTGCATGGTGTCCGATGGAGCGGCACGGCCGAGCTGTGGGAACTGGGTTACCTGCGCCTGCGCCTGATGCGCGCGGTATACGAGTGCTGAATAAAAATCTTCGCCATTTCATAATTACGCATTGTCATCCAATTATTAAATATGATAGCGCCAACAATACAGACGTTAAAAAACGCTAATGCTGTATCTTTAAAAAATACGCGTACCTGTCTTCTATCACAAGAGGTATCAAACCGGTAAAACTCGAAAGATTGTATCGTATTGTATATGTATCTTTGTAAAAAAAAGGAGTATTGTTTTAACCACTCCAATTAGCCTAGCCCCAAAGTAGCTCTGTCAGCAACTGTCAGGTTTGTGCTATGGGATACTAGGGTACGTAACGGATACAATACCTGTACTTATACAGTTTTATCTAGAAAGACATATAATCAATCAAAAATCATTTATTAAGCTACAAAACTTGACTTAAACGCTAGTATTCATCATATGAAATTATGCCACCGGGATCCGAACCCGGGACTACGCTGCTCACACCACGGAAGCAGTAGGTATATTAGATAGCTGCGTTCTGCTCCCGCATGATAGTATGGGGAAGACACTTGCAAGAGTATCACTAAGGCCCGTATTATAGAAAGATTCTCAGTGATTGGTCTAGTCTTGAGCATAGTTAGAAAGGGATGTCGCTATATATAGCACATAGCAATATCCCTTTCTAACTGTACTCAAGTAAAGATCAACTCTTAGTTGTCATTCTGTAATACGGGCCTAAGTGTACCAATCTTGGATTAAGAAAATCCGCTATGCTCATATATCAGGTGTGGGTTTCCATGTCCATGATGGACCAGGAGAGCTTCATAGAAGTGTTGTTCTTATTTGGGATCAGCACGCAGTATGATGGATGGATGTGAAGGTGAATTTTATTCGACATAATATAAAGCGTAAAACGTTTGTACGCCGGGTTTTATGGTGTCGGCGACTCGAGAGGTCCCGGGTTCGAACGCGAAGGTTCGCGCTTGTACCAATGCTCGTATTCTTTGGGGCGTGTGCCGGAGACTTGGAGAGATGCTAACGTGCAACCGGTGCCCAAAAAAGGGGATCGCTCAGACCCGGCAAACTATCGGCCAATAGCAGTCACCTCAGTTTTATGTAAAGTTCTAGAAAAGGTCCTTAATAACCATCTGACCCGCTACCTAGAGAATCACTCCCTGATTAATGATCGTCAATATGGATTTAGACCGAAACGATCGACTGGTGATCTTCTAGCGTACTTAACTCATATCTGGGGTGAGGCTATCGACAAGCGTGGCGAGTCGTTGGCTATCAGCCTTGACATTGCCAAGGCGTTCGACAGGGTCTGGCACAAAAGCCTTCTCTCCAAGCTTCCGGCATACGGTCTGCCAGCCCAGTTCTGTTCTTGGGTAGCTGACTTCCTGCATGAGCGTAGAATTCGTGTCCTTACGGATGGTAGCAGTTCGCGGTTCATGTCAGTGAATGCCGGCGTTCCCCAGGGCTCCGTCCTATCCCCCACTCTCTTTCTGCTGCATATCAATGACTTGATTCCTCTTGGGAATATTCATTGCTATGCAGACGATAGTACAGTGCATGCGGGGTATCTCGGACAAGCAGCGGCTGGGCAGGCAGTAACCAGGGAGAAACGGGAAAATCTTGTCATTGAACTCAATCAGGCTTTGGACCACATTTCCGAATGGGGTACCAGGAACTTGGTTGGGTTCAATGCCAAGAAAACTCAGGCTTGCGCTTTCACGGCAAAAACATCGCCATTCCTTCCCCTTCCATCTCTTCAGGGCACAACACTACCGCTGCAGAGCAACATTTCCATGCTCGGTATGGAAGTTCGCTCAGACCTGAATCCAAAGGACTACATCGAAACCGTGATCAAAACAGCTTCACGCAAACTCGGAGTCCTGAACAAGGTGCGGCGTATTTTCACGCCCGATCAACTGTGCTTGTTGTACAAAACGCAAGTGCGGCCCTGCGTGGAATATTGCTCGCACCTCTGGGATGGCTCCGCCAAGTACTTGCTCGATGCTTTGGATAGGTTACAGCGGCGCGCGATCCGCATCATAGGCGATGAGGAGGTGACTAAACACCTTGAGCCTCTTCAATTACGCCGTGACGTGGCGTCACTAAGCGCGTTCTATCGTTTGTACCACGGCGAGTGTTCTGAGGAATTATTCTCTCTTATCCCACCTTCTCCTTTCCTTCAGAGGACCACGCGCGCTGGCCTACGTTGTCACCGTCTTACTGTGGCCACAATTCCAACACGTACAAAGAAATTTGGTGACTCATTTCTTTGTCGCACTATCCGTAAATGGAATGCTCTGCCCGCTCACGTGTTCCCTCCCTCTTACAACCTGGGATCCTTTAAAAGAGGCGTGAAGAAGCAACATGCAGGCCGGCAGGGTGAGGATGGCTGGTGTGGCAGGTAGAACTGCTGTATCAGCTATCTTCGCGTCTGGACTTCACCTTCACTTAACATCAGGTGGGGTGGAGTCATTTGTCGGACCTAACTATAAAAAAAAAAAAAAAAAGAAAAAAAAAGAACCCGGTGGGGGCAGATGTTTGTGTGACGAATACGAGCATTTGTACTCCAGTCATGGATGTTTAATACAATTATATATAAATATACTTATATATGTACATGTATTGTGTGTATATGTATTCTATCCGTTGCCCTAGTATCCCATAACACAAGCCTTATAGTGCTTACTTTGGGGCTAGGTTAATTGGTGTGAGTGTTGGAAATATTTATTTTATTATTAATATTAACTTATACTTAAGACGGTACTTAGTAGTGTTTGAAATATTGTAGTAGTGTTTGACAGAAGTTACCCATATTGTGAACTCAACTGGACATAACATAATTTTTTCCTATACAGCAAAATCCAGTAAACCTTCAACTTTATTAAACAAAAATTTTTCATCAGTACTTTACTTACCTTCCTACGAATAGTTACTAGAAATAGCTATAGAAATGTCACATTTTTTTTACCTGATACAATAATGTTGAATAGCATATAGCATAATAATATAATAATAATAATTCATTTATTTCAATCATAAAGATCATAGCATGCCAATGACAAAATAATAATAATAATGACAAAATAATATAGCATAGCAGCAGGTTTTCGGTGTTTGGATAACTCATCTTGAGTCGTGTGCCGTACCTTAATTATTGACGTGACAACGTCTTAAATTAGGTTGCGGCTGGGAGTCACTTATGAAAAAGTGTAACGCTCGGTAACGTTACGATGAGTCTCTCGTGTTAAGTTTAAGTTTACATGTACAATGTTTTAGTAAACAAAATATATTTCTATAGTTAAAATTTGTGCAATTCTTATTTTCATTCAATTCCTTGTTCCTATTGTGCAATTTAATTATATTCATATCAATAAATATTCTACCGAGAAAAAGACGTTGTCACGTAAAATCTTCGCCCGTAAAACCGACTTTACAGGCAACCATTTTTTTTTAGTAGACAGGTTGATTTGGCGGACCGCACTACTAAAGTTGGGTCACCCCTTAGAAATTTGCTTATTGTTTTATATCTGTTGTTTCTTTTGTTTGGGCAAAAGCCTCGCTTGCGCTGCTTTAAATCCCTATGGTCCGTCAATTGCAGTGTATCTTACTAGTATAGGCGCTACGCTTCTTTTGGTGTTCCTATCGTGTTTATCTTTGAGGCTACGTCTGATTGCTACGGAGTCACAATACCAAACCGAGTAACTTGGTTCTTAGCGCTTAAAAATACTTTGTAGTGTGATTTAAGCTTTCATTCACAAATAAAGAGAAGTCCATGGTTTTTCTCTCCAATAATATTTAGTCAAAAGATTTTTTTCGCCTAGGCACGTATTATAGCACGTTCAAAACGAGTTTGGCCTAGGGTTTTTTTACTATTATGGCCACTGTAACTCACATTTTGTGAAAATTCAGGTGTCGACTTATTTCCAGCCCTGAACCCGGATCTGGTGATAGACAGAGCGGAGACTTATTAATAGGGCTCCGCCAGTCACTTTTTGAGTACGGAACCCTAAAAAACTGTCGTCGTTTGGCGCACGTCCGGCATCCGCACGTGGAGCTATGAAGCTACATTAGCCGTGCGTTTTTTTATATAGGAATTCCAGAGAGGTACTTTATCGTTTAGTCTTAGCTATCACCGCGTACACTAGTAGAAGATGCAGCGCTGCATTTTTGTTGTTTCTATTTAATACACATTCATTACGGGACTGGAATCGAACCTACGACTCTAAAAGACCGCGATCAATTTTCGTCGATATCGACCCGAAAACTTGAAATCATAAACAAGGGATGCTCGCATCTATTGTAGATGGTTACTCGTACTTACAATTGCAATCCGGCGATTGGTAGAAACTCGACTGCCGCTAGAATAGGAAGAGGATGGCCCGCACCGGCGCACAGATAGGAACCGACAGACAAACGGACGGTGGCACATACGCGCGCCGATGACAACAACACAGGGCTCAACACAGCACCGAAGGAAGACGATATTGGTCACACACTCTCGTACGTCACAACACCGGACGAACAATATCTATCGGTTGTTTGTGGCCTCACCACTCAGACGTAGTGGCGGCGCGGCGGACGCACTGCTACTGCCGATGCCGCCTGTCTCACTGTCTCGCGCGTGGCCGCCCGGCATGCGGCATCTCGCGTCAGGTGAAGTATGACAGCCACCGACCGACAGCGGCTGCCTTCAATGCGGGCGTTGAGGTGCGCGACTGCGATAAATCGCACGCATGATATACTGGGCTGCGACCTCTTTGTACTATATCTACATTCGACGAAGTAACAACTTTTGAAACGGGAGACGGACGGGGCAACAAGTGTTGCGCTAAAATTCAGCGCTAAGAGCGTGAATTTTCAGTTTTTCAATAATTACAGGTACCGTAAGTGAGGGTTACTTTAGCTCGGGCGGGTAACTTTGTCCCAAATCAGAAAAAATATTGAACTTGCCGCCCCATCAGTATCTCTTGGGTGACCGTAATAGTTCCAGTTTAAAATCACAGATAGCCATATAGGCGCGTAGTGTGGTGTCGTTTTACCGACATCGTTCCTGTATCAAGTTGTCATTGTAACGCGGTTTTTGAAGTTATACTTCTTTAGGCGCGTTATGAAAAAATGATGAGAGTGAAATTTTAAGATGCGCGCGCATCACTGTAACACAAAAAATTAACAGCATGAAGTTGGTCGCTTTAGCGACCAACTTCATGCTGTTACTTTTGTGTTTACCGCACATTAAGAAAATCTACCAACAAAATAGAAATAGAATCTCTATTTAGTGGGTGTTAACGACTGCATTGTGAAGGCCTATCAAAAGTATTTATTAATCTGGAACAACGGAACCAAAGCGCGATTCAGGAGACTACAGCGCCATCTCTTGACCATTGGTGTAGTAGAACCAAAAACCACATCTTTATTTTTTGTAATAAAGTAACAAAAAGTATTTATTAATCTGGAACAACGGAACCAAAGCGCGATTCAGGAGACTACAGCGCCATCTCTTGACCATTGGTGTAGCAGAACCAAAAACCACATCTTTATTTTTTGTGATAAAGTAACAGTTATAGGTATTCATATTTATAATATTTATCCACATGTTTCTAGTTTGTATATTCGGAATACGTGTTTGAGTTTCATACAAGTGCAAATCACATATGTTCTAATAAATTATATGCAGTAGCGATTTTAATTGAATATTTTGATTATTTACTTATTTTTTCAAATTAAAACTGAACTTTATTGACTGTGTCCTTTTCCAGACTTTTTATTAATTTATTTATTGTAATTAATTATTTGCATGCAATTAAAAACTAATTTTAAACGATGCCAAAGAAGGATAACTTCTCACGCGCCTACATAAGTACACGCACCCATTTTTTTTTGTAACTGAAGTAGTTCGCAAGTTCATGCGCAAACTTTCTCAAAACTGTGGTTTTCGGTAAGTTTACTATTTTTTCTAAATTTAAAGTTATATTTTTTATTTAACTTAATTTGTGTATTCAGTATACTAATGGTGATCTGTTATAAGGGTTCCTTAACCACAACATGGCTTAAAATGGGTTTTTTTCACAGAGAAAACTCAACGGGCTAAAGTAACCCTCTCTAAGGCCAACTTTTGGCCCAAAATTAAAAAAATATATACTAACCCTTAAATATTATTTTTTCCTATTTTCGTATGATAAATTTGTAACTTATACTTTAAAGTTCAAAATGGCAAGATATAAACGTTACATATTCATCACAAAGAGAAGCTACAATTTTCTTTGAAAAAAAGTGCACATTTTAGGTCAAAGTAACCCGCAGTTACTCGGTACTATTTATTAGAGTACGGTCATAGTACCGACGTTAACTCGTTGTTGCTGTTCCTAATGTCATGTCGTTTTACTAAATGTCAAAGACTAGGGGGTCAATTACCTAACGGGTTTGCTATGGATGTTGCTATAACTTACGATTTCATTTTGTTAGTTCTGACCATCGAAGGTTTTCAAATACCTGACGCTCATTATTTATATATTGTTACTAGCTGACCCAGCGAACTTCGTACCGCCATAAAAGATTTAATTAAAAAAACATTGTCCAGCGGACAAAATTGTAAATCTAAACCATTCTCAGATCCCCTTGAACACACACAAAAAATTTCATCAAAATCGGTCCAGTCGTTTAAGAGAAGTTCAGTGACATACACACTCACAGAAGAATTATATATATAAAGATTACCAATGCGCGAAGCATTTGAAAACCTTCGTCGGTCAGAAATAACATAATTAAATCGTTAGCGATAGCGATAACCATAGCAATCGCGTTAGGTCTTTGGCCACCAGGAGTGGTAAGGCATAGTGGATTTTGCGCCGAACTGGAGCGTCCGTCCGGGGCGCGTAACCTCCACCTTACAGGAGACCACAGTAAAATAACAATACCTTTTGGTGATGTTGCGTTTCTGTCGGTGTAAGGTTCCAGGGCGCCAGGGGGTAGGGGATGAGGTCAGGGCAGGCAACAGTGCGAATGATATTATTGGTATCGCAAGCGTCTATAAGCTATGGCGGCCATTTGCCATCAAGCAGGCCTTATGTAAATGCCACCCTTTTAACATAAAAAAGACGAGCTTATTATCACATTTATGGTCTATAAACTTCACAATAAGCGCTGTGGGTAAAAATACAATTACTTATCTCTTTCTACTAGAATATACATTTAATAAAGTTTTTGAACGGTTAAAAAACTAATTTTTATTAGTTTAATAAGAATAATTTGACGACCTCCGTGGCCGAGTGGTTTGTAGGCAGGGTTTCATGGCTGTCGCCGACTCGAGAGGTCCCGGGTTCGAATCCCGGTGGGGGCAGATGTTTGTGTGATGAATACGAGCATTTGTACTCCAGTCATGGATGTTTAATATGTATTTATATAAATATACTTATATATGTACAGTATATGTATTCTATCCGTTACCCTAGCATCCCATAACACAAGCCTTATAGTGCTTACTTTGGGGCTAGACTAATTGGTGTGAGTGTCGGAAATATTTATTTATTATTATTATTATTAATTCTTGACGTCAAGAACCCTCTACAGGTGAGTTGGTCGACCGGGAAGCCTGTAAACAGTCCGAAACCTTAAGAATAACGTAAAATATAATAAAAATGCGCTATAAACGAAGCGAAGATATTAAAGCTTTTTTTGAAGTGAAATTTATGTTACATCGCCACAAATTTTTTCCTTCATGTTTAGTAAGTAGCATTACATTTTTAATTCTTATTAAAAAACAGACCTTATCAACAAGCAACGGCGGTTTAGTGGTAGAAATCTCACCTGTCTGACTTATAAAAATTAGTGATTTTAAAAGTGTCATTTGCGCGCCGCCGACTTCTCCCACACAGGCCACAAACACCAACACTACACTGCTAGCATACTTGCACACTAGCTTAGCATTAGGCAGACACCGCCCTGTGGGGAGATGCCATCCTCCTGGAATACCTATAGAGGCACTCGCCAATTCTCGTACTTTTTTAATATTATTTTCGATCTGAATACCCACTTAAAATATTCACTTTCTCCAAGTTATCAATAAGTTTGACCTTGTTGACAGCTTTTTTGCTGTAGTTCCAATAAACATAAATGTTCGACTGTCATGCAGAAACTGATACTTTTTCAGATGATCAAGAGAGAGCCAGAAAAAACATCAATAAAATGCATCATGTCTACTGACCAAATGTAATACAAGTAAGTATTGTGCGCTATATAAGTAAAAAAATGGGTGCGTGTACTTATGTAGGCGCGTGAGAAGTTATCCTTCTTTTTATCGTTTAAAATTAGTTTTTAATTGCATGCAAATAATTAATTACACTAAATTAATAAAAAGTCTGGAAAAGGACACAGTCAATAAAGTTCAGTTTTAATTTAAAAAAATAAATAAATAATCAAAATATTCAATTAAAATCGCTACTGAATATAATTTATTAGAACATATGTAATTTGCACTTGTATGAAACTCAAACACGTATTCCGAATATACAAACTAGAAACATGTGGATAAATATTATAAATATGAATAACTGTTACTTTATTACAAAAAATAAAGATGTGGTTTTTGGTTCTACTACACCAATGGTCAAGAGATGGCGCTGTAGTCTCCTGAATCGCGCTTTGGTTCCGTTGTTCCAGATTAATAAATACTTTTGATAGGCCTTCACAATGCAGTCGTTAGCACCCACTAAATAGAGATTCTATTTCTATTTTGTTGGTAGATTTTCTTAATGTGCGGTAAACACAATAGTAACACATGAAGTTGGTCGCTAAAGCGACCAACTTCATGCTGTTAAAATTTTGTGTTACAGTGATGCGCGCGCATCTTAAAATTTCACTCTCATCATTTTTTCATTACGCGCCTAAAGAAGTATAACTTCAAAAACTATCACTTGAATAAGAAAATGGTAATAATTTAATTTTCTTGATGAATTATTCTTCGAATACGTTATGTTCATAACGTTATTTTAAGGTCGTGTTAAATGATCGATTTAAATTAAATTTAAATACGGAAAATAATTATAAATAGATCAAACAAAGGGTATCAAGTATAGAAAAAATGTGAACGATTTGGAAATTTTCGAAACTGTGTACCATGAGAAACTATTTAGCACTCATAACTACAAAATTGTGTAAGTATTTAACAAAAAAACCTCGAGTCCCGTCTGCTGTCTGACCCGCGTGGATTTTGTTTCAGTAAACTTTTCTTTCATCATCATCATCAGCCTAATTATTGTCCCCACTGCTGAGGCACAGGTTTTCCCTATGGATGGAATGGGGAGATCGGACCATGGCCCACCACGCGGGCTCAATGCGGATTAGCGGGTGCTAACGACTGCAGATGCAGCCGGGACCAATGGCTTAACGTGCCTTCTGAAGCACCAAGGAATAGATAGAAGATTTTTGGTCACCCATCCAATGACCGACCATTGCAAAAGTTGCTTAACTTGAACTATCGCAGCCGAACGCGTTAGCTACCTGCGCCATCCAGCTCCTCGAAACTTTTCTTTAGATCTACTTATTTAAGATGTTTTTAATGTTAAAAGGGTGGCAAACAAGCGTATGGCCCGCCTGATGGTAAACGGCCACCATACCCTATAGAGTTATAGCCGCTTGCGATACCAACAATAATCATAATCAAAATCATTTATTCAGTTTAAGCTGTTACAAAGCCCTCATGAATGTCTAGAAGCTACGCCATCGGTTCGTAAATCTACGGCGGGAGACCTTGTACTGAGAAGAACCGACAAGGAACTCAATTTTTTCTCCCTGTTTTATTATTTACAGAGTCGTCAAATTGAAAAATGACTTCAGAGATGATTCATGAAGTCACCTTACATTACATAATTATTAAATATACATTAATTGTTTACCTGCATTTTGATTGCTGTGTCATATAGTATAAATACAAATAGTGTTATTTATATTAAGTGTGACAAAACATTAACTTCAATATTAAGGAAGTTAGGGCAGGCTCATTTCCGCTGGCAGCACCCGTTCAGGAGCATGACGCATGAACCAGCCATCGCTTCGTTCAACCATATTTTATGGAACGTAACGACCCGCCTCACACGACACCGCCGAAGAGACTATTATGAGAGCATGACTACCCATAACTACCCATACTAACTACAACATATTTACTTAAATTAAGGTCATTTACCTGTAGGACACCACCACTGCCGGATTTAGGGGAGGGCAACCGGGACCTCCAGAAACGGGGGGCCCCCACTTCAGACACACCAGACTTCGAAAAAAAAATCTTTGAAATTCCAACTGGTAAACACTAGTAAACATGTTTTCCTTTGATATTTTTATTTTGCTCTTTTACCTGTAACAATTTTTGTTATCACCGGCTATTTCAGGGCTTACATTCCAAATGCAACTACTAGGTTCACACATATATTGTACTTGTCCGTTGCTTTTCAAAGTGGACTACGATATTGAATAATTTATATGCATGATGATAGATGGCGCTGAATAAATAATAATATTTCTACGACTTAATATTTAAGAATTATATTGCTATGTTTTAACGTTATTAAATTTAATTGCTACACAACATCCCCCTTATCTCAAAAAATTTTTCCCAAAAAAATTTTTTTTTATTTAATTAACCTGCAACTGACTTACAGACAAATCAACAATACTAAGTATTAGCCAAGATAAAAAAAATTTAAACTTATATACGTGAGTATCCATTTATTTACTCCACGTAATGTTCTAAACTCTAAGTCAATAGCAACAATTAAATATTTGCTGTTTAATGATTTTTC
The DNA here is from genome assembly GCA_902850365.2 of Chilo suppressalis. NCBI lineage: Eukaryota > Metazoa > Arthropoda > Insecta > Lepidoptera > Crambidae > Chilo > Chilo suppressalis. The sequence continues at coordinate 286,014 of OU963911.1, forward strand.
TTTTAGTTTCATGTAAATACCTTTCTTGGATCTATTATCCAGGGGTATAACATGACTTTTCTGTTCATCTTATGAACTTAAGGTAGTTAAGAAAACAACTCAAGATTAAAGAAGTTTGTATGTTTTCAAACTCAAAAGATTAAGATTATTTTCCAACAATCTTCCTATCTTTAATTATCAAGTCTAAAGTATATGTACACTTCCTTATGCTTATGCCTTTCATACATCAAGACCTATTTTTCTATTTAGTATTTTAAAATAAATTGCACGTGCTTATTTTGTAAAACACTTTTCATACTTCACGCATTACATAGTACTTTCATACCCATATGCATATCAGTGAACACAACTTTACGAAAATATTTTACTATTAAAAATATTTTTTTTTTTTTGTATTAAAATATTAAAATGCATCGAAATATTATTTAAGTGTTCTTTTAAAAGTGAGAATTTAAGTTAAAAGGGTTGTCAATAAATATTTATTTAGTTAAAAGTTAAAAAAAGATTTTAATTTTCTGGCAGGTTTCGAACCGTAGCCCACAGATTTCCATATACATGTTTCCCACACTTGAAGTCTCCTTAGCCAAGCGGATAATACTGTAAGTGACTAAAATACGTATCTTATAAGGGATTCAAAGGTTTGTTAATTTTTAAGTTTGTTGTTAATAATATTATCAAAATGTTTAAGCTATCTTTAAGAAGTTAATTATTAAAACATTTGCCATCAAGATTGGACAAAGTATCAACTGGTGGTGACAATTAAGTAGTTACCACACATTTAATAAATATTTATTCCTTTTGTGAGAAACAATTAAATATTTTCTCATCTTTTGGAAAAATATCATTAAGTTTCAATAATTTTGATTCCTCTGGTGAGCAGCAATTAAGGGTCTCCTCACGTTTTGGAAGAAATTATTTTCAAGTTTAAACTTTTTATTCCTTGGGCGGGGAACAATTAAATATTTCCTCACTGTTCGGAAAAATCGTCAAGTTTAAATTATAGGTTTATCATTCCTTGGGTAAGCAGCGATTAACTGTCTCCTCACCTCTCGGGAAATGATTATGAAGTCAAATTAGCTACAGCTATGCCTGTTGCTGACCGTATAGGGTGCAACACAACATAGTTTCTGAAGTAATATTACGTAATGATTAAATACGTCTACTTATTTCAAGAGTGTGGAAAAGGTTCAAATAAATCTCAACTACTAGTTCAAGGGGTTTTAGACATGGGCTTGCCTTATTGACATGTTAATATTTTTTCTAACAAATTACACATATGTATATACCAACCATCCTTCCTTCCTTTGGTGAGAAACGATTAAAATTTCCTCACCTTGTGGAAAATATCAGTAAGTTCCTGTAACTTTCTGCAAGTAAAAAAATTACAAGTACCTTACCAATATTACGGAAGCAGGTACATAAATATATTGTAACCTGGGAAAGTAATTGGAGGTATCAAAAAATGTTAAGGTTAAGCACAACACTAAAAGGTTCCATTGGAAATTAACGTTATGTATCAAGATTAATTTTTAAGTATTTATCAAAAAAATAATAATTAATAATTAACGACATACTTAATAGTGTCTCATTATATGTATTTAAATAAAAGTCAAGGTACTTTGTGAACACTAAACTAAACAGAGATAATTAAATAATCAATGACATAATTAATTTATGAATTGCATATTTTAAACATTTAAGTATTAAAAAAATTTACTTTAATAGAGAACTAATCGTCATAATTTGGTTTTTAAATCTATTTCTAAATCAGGAATATCAAAGTCTTCTCTCAAGTTAATTAATAGGTCAGAATATGAGTTAAAATTACCTTTATTACTTCTGTACCAAATTAAAGCAGAGTCCTCTAACAGATCGGAAAATGCCGTTAGCATACGAGATTGCGGAATCTCGCGGGCGTGTCTAATTTCTTCCAATCTTTCTATAAAATTTCTAACGCAAGTAGAACCATCATATTTTAAGTTAAATGAGTTTAAATTAATGCGTCTATCTTTAATTAAGTACACCTTCCTCCTTTCGTTCATCTCGCTCGTTCTCTCACACTCGGGAGTTGCCTCTTTACTACTTAATTCGTCTGAACTACTCTCATCCTCTTTGTCTACTTCAGCCAATATTCTAATGAGCCTGTGGCGCAAATCCACTAGAGAAGATTTCTCAACTTTTAATCGAGCCAGTCTATCGATCAGATAATTAGCCCTAACTGACACACGTAAGTGAAGATTACTGTCCTTTCCGAGGTCACCTGATGACAGCAGATCCTCGAGCTCAGCAATTTTCGGCGTACAGGCCTTGAGCTCGCTTGCCGGGAGTGGTGTGATCACTGGAGCACACTTGATGCTGCCACGTCTCTTCAGCTTAAAAATTTGGCGAAGCTGCTTTCTCAGTGCATCCACCGATGTGTCAGGAGCTGTGGAAATGCCAAGAATATCCAATTCATATATGATTTCATCCTTTCTTAAGTAGTTTACATATTTTTGTAAAGAGAGCATTTTCTCAGATTTTTTCAAGTTAAAGTCAGTTATTTCTGTTACTAAGTTAATTATTAAGTTAATTATTAAATTACGTTTAATCAAGTTTTTAAATCAAGCTACTTATTCAAGTTATTTAATCTAAGAAAGTTAAATACAAAGGAATTTATAATTTTTTTTTTTTTTGAAGGAGGGTACTTTTATTATTACAAGTTTCAATTCTTAAAGACTATCTTGTTCACTGTTCAAGGTCAATTTTTTTACACATCCAATCAATACGAAAGTGTTATTCTAGTATAAGTTGATTAATTCTAATGTGCTAAGTTAATTAATGCTAGTGTGTTTTTCAGACTGGTTGGGGATTTAAGCATCTATGTTTCCACCAACCTTTTTATCATCATTTAGACACACTAGTATTCCAAGAGTATTGTTTATTAAAGTTTTCTAAGTTATTAAGTAATTTACTTCTAATGTGCTATTCAGACTGATTGGGGATTTTAAGCATTAAATTTTTCCACCAATCTTTTTATCATCATATTGGCACACCAGTATTTCCCTCAAATACAGTATTTTATTGCTCGGCCCTAAAGTTGGTCGCCATTTTGTAACAATTTTTGTTATCACCGGCTATTTCAGGGCTTACATTCCAAATGCAACTACTAGGTTCACACATATATTGTACTTGTCCGTTGCTTTTCAAAGTGGACTACGATATTGAATAATTTATATGCATGATGATAGATGGCGCTGAATAAATAATAATATTTCTACGACTTAATATTTAAGAATTATATTGCTATGTTTTAACGTTATTAAATTTAATTGCTACATACCTTTACCTACAGCCTACAGTATGCTCGCTTGGCCGTCAAAAACGCGTGTGCGTGCAGTTGTGCTAATTTTTTTGAGTAGGTATGCTGTTCTTTGTACATCTAACATACATGATTATTTGATTATATTAATCTTAAATAACAGAAATCATTGATCTATCTATATTTGTTCACTCCTATAAGGCAATCAGTGAAATATCAAAATTTCAAATGGCCCTGATAAGCACTTCCAATTCACTACCCATCTTGAGGGAGTACCTCAATCGCTTAATGGCTGAGTGGTACTTGCCGGCAGGGCCAAATTAAGGCAGGGCAGGTGGGGCTGTGGCCCAGGGGCCTCCACAACAGCTTAAGAAATAACAACATTTCGATGGGTTAACAAGAATACAAATCCTAAGTGGCCCGGGGTCTCCACAATACTAAATCCAGCCCGGGGCCTCCACAATCCTAAATCCGGCCCTGGACACCACAAACAATATGACTCGCACCGTTGTCTACCCTGACCCCAACCCCTACCCCGTGCAGTCCTGCAAACTAAGTGTTTTCTACAGAGCCTTGAAATAATCATAAGATATAATTGATGGATGACCATGATCAAATAAAATTGGTTATTCGCGCAGTGCTAACAGACCTCGTTCAGTAACACAATCGTTATTAGGCAACAGTTAGCGACTACAGCCACGTTAAGTATGGATGACCTCCCAGTCGTACTTATTTGGTTAGTGCGGTGTCGCTGCGTGCATAATACTGAATACCGTACATTGGATGCGCGTGCGCCGTCGGTTAGTGTGTCTGCTAATAGGACGCCCTTGTGTGATCGCGTCATATATGTAGCCAAATAATTTGGACAATCCTGATACGCACCGCTTCCTTGTGCACCGTGTCCATGTAAACAATGCTCTATTTAAGGCTTCTTTGCCTGGTTAATTTATAAAGCAGTGCGTTATATGCTCCGCACTCGTTGATAAATATAAGATACAAATACAAATTCTTTATTTGATACAATAATTTCCGATACAGTATTGCGATTGGGAATTTCTTTTAAGTAAATATATACTTGTATTAGAAATTCCCGCTCTCCGTGCTAAAAGACATGGTACGTTGAATTATTGATAACCTTAATATTTTAATAATAATGAATTCTAAAAAGTAGCAAAAAAAAAATTTTCTTTTTTTTTTACAATATTTCTTTAAGTCGATATGTTTGTCTGTGCTTATGCATGCTTGTATGTGGATGTATGAGTCTGTGACTGTACGTGTGTGTGCGCGTGTATTTGTGTCTGAACAAAGAGTGTATTGTTGAAAGTGCTAAAGATAATAAAAAGATGGACCTAGCAAACGATATGATATATCACATGGTAGATTACAATCACACTTACCATGTCCTTCTGAAACAGATACGTACACCTGTTAGAGCCTTGTGCAGATTGACGGGCGAAGACAATGTTCACTCCACCTCACACCTCCACAAAAAATGAAACTACAAATTAGGAAATACCTCGTCTATGTTTATTCATTTGGCTACAATGACTCGTAAAGACGACAATAGAAGGATCCGACGTCTAATAATAATAATTAATGTAATAAGATTCTAACTAGACTACGCAAGTATTTAACAATAGAAAAATAATAATCATACAAAGATAGGTACCTACGATCACAAGTTATAAGTAACGGTACGGCACGCGCCGCTGCCTTCAATCCGCGCGGCGTGACTGCGCTGCGTTGTAACACTCGATAAATTATGAGCAAATAATTAGCTATGTTACTAGGAAAATTAATGTTATTATGATCAGAGGCGTATTTTAAAATATGGCGCCCCGGGCCACTTACTATTTGACCTCCCCCCCATCCTTCCCCCTAAAATTAGTAAATCAAAATATAGGTCAGTACAGAATGCCTTTATACGGCTTCAGCCCCCCTGGGCCACTGCACTCTTGGCCCTAGGGTAAATACGCCCCTGATAAGATTCCCTAACCATATATATTATCCTCTCATCAGATTTATCCATGACATTCAGTAATTTTCGCCTAAAATTAAATTTAAAGAGTGCACAACAGAATCACACGCACTACACTAGTAACAATTGAAAGTTTTACCACAAAATTGAGACCTCTCCCCCCGTCGTCGATCTGAAATAATTTGGCGATGCTTAGAAGTTAATCCTCACCTACTTATATTTAACAAACATTGAGGGAATTTTAGACGAGAGCGTTACGAAGGCCCATCGCAATACAAATGTAGTGAGATAAAGTGCCGTTAGAGAGTTTAACACGACTTATTCTTAATCTAGGAAAGTATCACAATCCGCCGCGGACGCCGACACTTACATCAACGCTACGACACGACACACCTTGTTACCGATGGCGATAATGTATATCAAAATTCTATGAATTGGAAAAATATATTAAGGACGATTCAAAAGACCTTTTAAGAATTCAACTTTAAAGTTTTTTTCGTGAGTCGTGATTAAAATTATAGCAAAACTAGGCCAATAGTGATGTTACAGTCAAGTAGATAAGTTATAGAAGATTTTTGTGTTCTGCTAACGTAACAGTATATTTAAAAAAAATAACAACTTAATATACCAAAGTGCGTCTTATAAATTTTTGTATTTGAGTTACCTAGGTCAGGCGTCGGCAAGCTGCGGCTCTTTGGATGTGAAGCTGTGGCTCTTTAGTTCCATTCGCAAATAATATTTATTTTACAAAAAAACATTTCGAAATCGTTTTGAATCTACGAACAATTAATTTTATTTGGTAATCAAGATTGTTAACAGCATCTTGTCAAAAGGACTCTACCATCGACAGTTTAACTGCTAGATGTTTAAATCTAAAGAAAAGTTTTACTAGAAAAACTTTCGACGCGGCCATCAGGGCCGTGGTAGCATAATTGAGCAGTGCATTCGCCCGGATTGCGGAGGGTGCGGGTTCGAGTCCCGTCCGCTGCCTGGTCCGCGTGGATTTTTTTCAAGTAAATCTTTTCTAGATTTAAACATCTAGCTGTTAAATGCTTAAAGAATTCTTAAACGAAATGGGGACTCAGTATTCCGACCTCCTTCTTCACAATAAAGTGCGATGGCTTTCCAAAGGTAAGGTGTTGAAACATTTTGCTTTGTGCTTGCATGAAATAAATACCTTTCTCATTAAAAAAAGGCATTAATCACCCTGAATTAGAGATCGACAAATGGCCTATGTTTTCGTGGAGGAGCTGGTTTGTTTCAAAGAAAAATTGATCTATGCAGAAGATATTCAGATCGGTAAATTACTTCATTTTTAAATTCTAAAGCAATATCGCAATAAAACCAGTGCAACTGTTGACACGAATTATTTCAGCACAGTTACAAAACAATTAAAGATGAATTTGCTGACAGATTTCAACAATTCAAAACTAACAAAAGCACTCTAGCATTCATAGTGGATCCTCTCAACCCAAAAAGTAACGAAATCCACATTGATCCATTTGAAGTTGATACTGGAACTCTATAAATGCATTTAAACGATTTAAAAAGTAAAGCTTTGTGGGGTAGATAATTAACGTGAGTTGTTGATTAAATGAGTTGAAAAGCAAGTTGAAAGAGTTGGAGTCCAAAAATGTATGTGCACAACGCAACAAAAGTGGATAGCTTTAAAAGAAATGCCACGAGCTGAGGCACTTATATTCGACGCAATTCGAATTGTCTTCCAGATTGCTACGGTGAGGTAAGTAGAAAGAAGAAGTTGGCATTTTGAGTGCTGACTATGTTCGGATCGACGTATTCGTGCGAGCAAGCGTTCTCTTGCATGAATATAATTAAAAGTAAAGTAAGAAGCCAACAAACAAATAAAAATTTAGAGTCGTGTCTGAAACTTAAAACAACAAGCTATGAGCCAAATTTATCCGAACTTTCTAAAACCATGCAAAGCCAACGTTCCCATTGTATTCGTTTGCTCAATTGTTTGTTATTGTATTTTTATTATTGAAGTTATACTACTTTAGGCGCGTTATGAAAAAATGATGAGAGTGAAATTTTAAGATGCGCGTGCATCACTGTAACACAAAATTTTAACAGCATGAAGTTTACCGCACATTAAGAAAATCTACCAACAAAATAGAAATAGAATCTCTATTTAGTAGGTGCTAACGACTGCATTGTGAAGGCCTATCAAAAGTATTTATTAATCTGGAACAACGGAACCAAAGCGCGATTCAGGAGACTACAGCGCCATCTCTTGACCATTGGTGTAGTAGAACCAAAAACCACATCTTTATTTTTTGTAATAAAGTAACAGTTATAGGTATTCATATTTATAATATTTATCCACATGTTTCTAGTTTGTATATTCGGAATACGTGTTTGAGTTTCATACAAGTGCAAATCACATATGTTCTAATAAATTATATTCAGTAGCGATTTTAATTAAATATTTTGATTATTTATTTATTTTTTCAAATTAAAACTGAACTTTATTGACTGTGTCCTTTTCCAGACTTTTTATTAATTTATTGTTATTAATTATTTGCATGCAATTAAAAACTAATTTTAAACGATGCCAAAGAAGGATAACTTCTCACGCGCCTACATAAGTACACGCACCCATTTTTTGTAAGTACAAGTTACACTGTTTAATAAACTTTAAGTTTTCTACTTCAATAACCATGCTATGCCAACGCTCCCATTAAACTTGTTTGCTCAATTATTTGTTATTGAAGTACAAGTTAGTATTGTAAGTAAATCTTGCATTGGTTTTCCATCATAAATAAGAAATTACCCAATAATACCATATATATAGTTGATGTGAAAAATACTACTTATACATGAATAAACAGATATTTTTTCTAATTAATAAATAAACATATTATTTTTTGTTTAAAAATCTTTATTTCTGTAAGGACTATTTATTGTTAGCAAGAAACTTTTTGTGGCTCTTTAGAAACTTTGAAACGTTGTAAATTTTAATTTTTGGCTCTTCCGACACAAAATGTTGCCGACCCCTGGCCTAGGTCAACGGCATAAAATCGGAAATATCTACTTGCTTGTGTCATTGTCATGTCATTGTTAACAAAATAACATTATATACTCAACAAAAAATTCTAACCAACATTTGTACGGTTTCTGAACTTGAAAGATTTTTACTCTTGTACTACTATTATAAACGCAATGGAAAACGTTCTACTTATGAAATCGGCTGTTTATGTTCTGAGAAACAAAAATATTATATAACAATCCTACTTTGCACAGAAAATAAAATAAAATCAATTAACAGAACATACAGTTTCTGTAAAAGTCGCGTATTGCTTAGATTTTTTTGATGAGTGTATTAATCTATTTTATAATTAAATAGGCTATTTGACAGTATGAAAAATAATGTACAAATTGTTGGCATCTGTATTAAATATGAATATCAGCAATGATTTCACTTTTCTGAAATAATTAATAACTTTTCTACAAAATCATTAAATAGAAATGATTTTTTTGCTCCATGGTCACGTGGCCGGGAGCACCAGGGATAGGCCAAAACTAAAATGACGTCACACGCTAGTAAAATTCCGGCCAGTGACATTACAATTTATCGTTTGATATATAATGCCCGTAGTGTGATGTCACACACTAGTGAGACACCATAATGTCAAGAGAAACGTTTTCGCGGCCACTTTAAATTTGAATTCTTAATTTAGCTTTTTTTACTGAATTACGTTACGGAATTGAAAAAAATCCACTTTTTATGGACTCCATAAACATGAGTTAATAACGTAAAATCGTTTTCTAAAACTAGCAAATACCCTTTTTTTCGATAGGCAAGATTCAGTTTGAGGTGGAGATGTCCGTCGGCGGCGATATAAATGCTAAATGGAATGTCAACTTATAGACTGATGCTTTAAGCACGGGACACCCTGGGAGCGATATACTCGTATAGCCCGACACGCTCGCAGTGTGATCCTCGCCTTACACTCACAAAACAATAACAGCTAATACAGCACGATCGCACTGATAAACATTTACACAACAAAAAACACGTTTCCCTATGTATGAACAATGTGTTTGCTTAATCAAATTGCATTTAGCAGAAAGCTAAGTTACATAGTTTCAAGTTTTTGACGTGACAACGTCTTATAATTCGATGGAGCCGTCTGCACGCACGAAAAAACATGACTCATGCGGCATTACCTCGCTCTGAGGCGTTCTATTTAAGGATTGAAGTGCAAGCTAGAGTGCGCAACGATCGACAAAGAGGCACAATCGGCCTCCGCGTCTGTAACCTGTCTCTTTCATACTTGAGTGAGCGATGCGTCCGCGTGGACAGCTGCTATACAATAATACATTTACATGTTTTCGTCAAGTAAAATCTAGTGAAAAGAGAATGTGGTGTCAATTGTTTATAGCAACGATAATTGCGGCGATAAAGGTAATGATATCACACATGTTTAAAAGTTGTAAAACAATTGCTCAAAGCACATTCATATTTGTAAAAACTATGTACATTGTAAAAAACGTTGTCACGTTCAACTATCGTCTGTAAACCGACTTTACCGATAATCGATTTTTTTAGACTATATTTTAAACATATAAACAGTGCGACCAACACCTTGTGGCACTTATACGACACTGACAGAAAGGCGCTGCTGGTGAATAAGCGGTGAAATGAGGATTACCAACGTCGAAGAATAATAGGACATATATTAGGCTTATTTGCACCTTCCTCTATAAATAAATGCTTATTTATACCTTCTTAAAATTAGTTTCGATTTCGGTCATGAGCCACAAGATTTTGGTCGCACTGTACTGTATAATGTATATGGTTTTGGTTCACAGACTCAGTGATATCGTGAATTCGCCGAGAAACATGTTCAGAACTAATTAATTAATCGCGTTCCATATAACAAGAGGGTTAAAATGTTGTATTAAAACGATTGTCATTGCGAACGCGCGTTTTACAAATAGCTTTCCAAAACGCTTACACAACAAGCATTACATACAGATGGACAAGTCTACCTCTAGTGAACTGTGAGACATAATAGTGGAGCTATATTCATGTTTTTAGAGTTAAGAAAGAATAAACTAATATCGTAGCGGAAGCCATACGAATTAGGTTTAGTAAAATTTATGTCGCCAGTTGGCGTTGGCATGAAGTTTCTGGCGCAAATTAATCGTCAAGCATTTAAATTGATCCAAAGAATACACGTGATTTGACGGATGGGTACACATTTCATCTCAGTGCTGCCACCTGGCGTCCGTCATTTTAGAAAACCCTCATTAAAATCGATTTGCTTCTGACGCATTAATATGCTTTGATTATTAATTGTGTATGCGATAATAGAAAGGATTTTCAATGTTGCGATTTGAGATTAGTACGAGTATTAATTAACTAAACGGCAAGGACATCATAAGTGTTAATATTTTCGAACGTCTTGATAGTCTTGTTAAGAAAGTACGTTGTATTTAGTCCTTCAAAGTAATTATAATTAAAGTTAACTTTGTATATTTATGGAAAAGAGATAACAACTTATTATAAAAACCACTAAGCTAGTCTTCGTTGATTTACAATAAAATCTAAAACAGTAATCGTATCAAAATTAAATAAAATGTTTATCATTATTTCAATTCAACTCAGGATTAAATTCATATAAATCTTGGTGGGTATCGTTTTCAAAATTACATTAAAGAAATGCCATATCATTTGCGGAGGACCTACCGAAGCGAAACAGATGCTCGTTTCAGTCCTGCTTCATTGATTTGGATACAGCGAACAGGCGATGTTATCTTATTGACCTTTAAAAACAAGGAGACTCACAATAGCGCTCAAAAAGTGGCCGCTCGCATGTTTTTTGATTCACTTTTGTTATACGATTGGGAGTCTACTTGTTTTTATACGTCGATGTGTGGTCTTGAATTTTTTTGGAGATATAATAGTACAGTCATAAAGTGGTGTTCAGCAACAAGGATGTCGGCAGGAAGAATGGTGTCTGATAACAATAGTGGTTTACTCAGACGCGGATGAAGGCGATCGCTCCTGTTCTTCCTGGGGCTCGGGCGCGGGCTGCGCGGGGCCGGGGCTGGGACCGGGGCCGGGACCGGGGCCGGGACCGGGGCCGGGGGGCACGGGGGGGTGCGGCAGGTGCAGCACCAGGGGGGGCAGGGGGGGCCGGATGGCCTGCGCCACGTCGATGACCCCGTACGCGTCCGAGTGGGGCATGTCCGACTCATCGTCCGAGCAGCAGTCGCGGCTTGTGCTCTGCAACAATATACTCACGACTAATATGCTTATACATATGTATCATCTATTATTATCTAAGGGCTATTCATGTACCCTCTCCTGAAGCACTGAATGGTGAGGATTAATGGGCGTGATAACGACTTACTTAATATGCCTTCTGTAATTTTTTGTATGATCAGTTGAACAGTTTTCGCAACGATTGTCCCCGTGACAGTTGAATCTTAACGCATGCTGACCTCGAATCGATTGAACAGATCGGTTGTAATTTTTAATTTTAATGATGTTAAAACAGTTCTGTTTAGCGGTTATATTGGTAGGAAAGTAGTATTGATATAGAGTAGTCGAAAAACATGTAAATAGACCACCATTTGGTTGTCTTTGCTTGCTCAGCTTGGAAAAAGCGCGTGTTTGGAAAATGCAGGTATTATTTTAATGTGTTTAGGTAAGTTTAGACATCATCATCATCAGCCTATTAATGTCCCCATTGCTGAGACACAGGCCTTCCCTATGAATGAAATAGGGAGATTGGGCCATGACCCACCATGCGGGAGCAGTGCGGATTGGTGGGTGCTAACGACTGCAGATGCAGCTGGAACTAACGGCTTAACGTGCCTTCCGAAGCACGGAAGAGCTCGAGATATTAAATTTTTGGTCACCCATCCAATGATCGACCACTGCGAAAGTTGCTTAACTTCAACGATCGCAGCCGAACGCGCTAACCACTTGCGCCATCTAGCATTTCATAATCCTCGTAAGTTTAGTATTAACGTGTAATTTCAAAGTCGATGGTCAATTTTAATAGTCAGGATTAAGGACGCAAAGTTTATAAAATATCAATATATTGACATTTTATAAACAGATGTATCGGTCTAATACGCCGGTCGAGTCGGTCACGTTACGCTCAACTTTAAGCCAGCTTAACATTCTTGTCAACAAACACTAAGAAAAGAGATACAAATAGTTTCTGCCATATGAGAAATTGTATAGCACTGTCCCCCGAAATACACACTCGGCACAGATTATAACAATATACAAGAGTTGAGAACAGTTTTTTTTTTCTAGACTTCAGTGTTGTCAGTAACAGCACTTTACGCGATTCTGTGGGTATTTAAAGGGCGGTTTTTTTTGATATTGTGTTTTTTTCGATACCGATATATTTAGGCGTCGATACGTATATCGATATTATTAGTTTTCCGATATATCATTGCATCCTTAGTCAGAATCACAGTGTAAAAAAAATAGGTGACCACCGCCTTTTGAAGTTTCGCCAAATAAGTATAGCTTACGTCTAGATCTTCGTTAGTGTCGGAGGTGATAAAGTTTAGTTTAGTAAGTTAATAGTTATTTATTATACAAGAGTGGAAAGTTCCTTTTTAACCGCGTGCTCGATTTGGATGACCGAGCAAGCGAAGGATTCTAAAGTTGAATCACGAGCGCAGCGAGTGATTCTAAATTAGAATCCTGAGCGTCAGCGAGGGAAACAAACGAGCACAAGGTGAAAAATCTTTCCACTCGAGTGCAATACGTAACTTTTCATCCCACCTCAGCGAGGAAATGACAAAATGAAAAAGAAAACAATTTATAATGACAAAATATTTAAGCAATAAAACGTGAAAAACTAGAATGGCGCGAAGCACGCAAATAAAACAAAGAAACCAAGAAGGTTCCAAATTTAAATTTTTTCACAATTTCAAAAGTTCTAATCATAAATTTGGCACCATAGAGGTTACATTAAATAGGTTTAATGACGTTTTGAATTTACAATTATATTGAGTACTCATTATATGTGATGTTCTAAATTCAAATCTACTTTGCCGCTCAAGCGAATAAAATAGAATTTTCCAGCCAGATTTCGAAGCGCAAAATTACACTTTCCGAGGTGGTGGGATGAAAAGGTTTTTTACGATATGGTGTACATTGTAGTAGTATGGTCTCACCGGTCGGCAGCTTTCGGGCAGCAGGTGGCAGGCACAGGCTCGCGCGTGCAGCACCACCACGCCCGGAGCTGGCCCCGGGCCCAGCCCCGGGCCCGGCCCCAACCCAGGGCCCGCCCCCGCGTCCTCCGACCCCGAGCCCGCACCCGCCCACCCGCGACCGCGTGATGCTCGCGGCATTGTGCCCATGACGCCTGCGGCAATCATAAAAAGAAATCTATGACTAAACCCGTGCAAAAAACTAAATAAAAACAAATTCATAATAAAAGGCGTCAATCATTTTAAAGATGGCGCTTTCATTATATGCCCCCCCCCCCCCCCCCCTGATATAGTGCCACACTCACCTTGTTGCGGAGCCGCGTGTGCGGGCGGAGTATGCTGGTTGAACTCCAGCGTCTGTGAGGGGCGGCACCCCCGCCACCACCACGCCCCCGCCCCCACGCCGACCCCCACTCCAGCCCCCACGCCCGCCCCCACCCCTGATGGCCCCGCCACCGCACCCTAGACAATCACACGAACGCTATTAACTGCTTCCTTTTGCAACGAGAAAGAAAATCTCTCAGCGAATTGGAAAAGCTCACTGCGATTGAGTTCAATGCAGATAAATTTATTGCAAAATATTAAAACAGAGTTTATTTTTGTTTAAAACAAAATAACCATGATGCAGAAATTATACAAAATATATTATATGAAACAGCCATTGATTAGTTATATTGAAGTTCCTACAAATAACATCATGTTAAAAATTAAATACAAATACTTTTATTAAGTTGCTGCATCTTAGCATGTATTCATGTAAAAAAATGTTGAAGAAAACAGACTGAATAAAAATGAATCATATTTTTTTAAATAACTAGAATCACCAGTATAGATCTTCGAATCGAAACCGTCCGGAAATATCGTTAGCCATAATAGATTTAAAAGTGTTGTCTAAAAAGAAAAAACTGTGAAACACATTGCGTACAGATCGCGGCACGTAACTCTAGCGCTACTCTACTCTTGGGGAGCTGCGCATGGGTACGACTGCAGAGACAATCGGCGCAACGCACGCCCACCCGCGCACCTCTGTTTCTCCCCAACACATCTTAGTTTTTATTTCTGCGCAATAACGATCAGGGCTATAGTTTCGTGCCGCAACTTATACTCGGCTCTTGCCCAGCTCGCTTATTCTATTCATCTAATTTTCTTGACCGTTTTGGCACGTGCGTAGTAGGTATAGAACTTAAATTATATATACGCCTAAAAGAGCAAATTAAATAAACAAAATGACAGATAGAATGAAAGCACTTAATGTTTGTACCATATTATGTAGATATGTTTTGAGTTGTTTCTTTCCATTAATACGGTATCTGGATTTATTTTATTTCTTCGGAAAACTTACAGCTATTATTTATACATTGAACCTAATTTAGTTAACTACTAGCCAATAACAAGTTTTCACATATGAAAATAATACATAGCTTATCAATTTCCGAAAAAAACTCATAAAGCGCCGCTCGGGGAATCCACACTGATGCAAAATTTTTGGGTTAGTAATTTGTAAATAGTTCAGTAACCAGCGCTCGTCTCAACGCCGCAGTACTGTCATAAAATATATCCAGGTTCGCGTTATTACTTAATGAATTGAATAAGTGACATAAACGGACAAGGTAACCGTTTTGTTTGTGTTTGTTCGTATGTACTAAGGCAACTTGCAATTTGAACTTTTTGCTACGAGTGGTGAAGCTTCGTGGCATAATAACCTTCACAAGTTCCATTAAATCACTTGAGACAATACTACCATTTAGAATTTTAAATAGACGTGTGATGGGCGTGGATGTGTATATAATGAAAGGTATACAGTTGTATTATAGTATAATGTAGTAGTTACCTGGTCGAGCAGCGCGGAGGCGGCGCGCGGGCGGCAGGCCAGCAGCGTGCGCCAGCGCCCCGCCGCCTGCGCCCCGCACATGCCAACGTTCGCGTATCTGCAACAAATCACTCCAATGTTATAACTCACTCCTCAACTTGTTCATAAAAAGAAATAAATTGAAATATATAAAACAAATATACTTAAATAAGCCATTATATTACTACAGTTCTTCCATTCTGTAATCTAAAAAAATCTCGCGCGCGAGGGCGCGGCATCAGGCGGGCCACTCCATCACGGACATGCGCTCGCTCAGCATCAGTACTGTGAGGGCGGGCACGCGGCATCAGTACTGTACTCACGTGTGGTGCGGGGGGCGGGGGCGGGGCGCGGGCGCGGGCGCCAGTGAGGGCGGGCGCGCGGGGGCGCGGCATCAGTACTGTACTCACGTGTGGTGCGGGGGGCGGGGGCGGGGCGCGGGCGCGGGCGCCAGTGAGGGCGGGCGCGCGGGGGCGCGGCATCAGTACTGTACTCACGTGTGGTGCGGGGGGCGGGGGCGGGGCGCGGGCGCGGGCGCCAGTGAGGGCGGGGGCGGGCGGGGCGGGCGCGCGGGGGCGCGGCATCAGGCGGGCCACTCCACCACGCACACGCCCGCGTACGAACGCCCCACGGACATGCGCTCGCTCAGCATCGTCCACTGCTCCGTCGCCGGGTCAAATATCTGCACACGATACACCACGGCTATAGGTCACACTGTTCTCTCCATAATAGCCTATGCAGACGAAAGACAGGTGTCTCCAGACTTAAGTCCGTCAAAATGAATCAAAAAGCCCCCGTACTACCCGATCACGAGACACAGAAAGAACGGAATATCGGACAAGAGAAAACTACGCGAATGTCACCGAAACAAATAGAAATTTTAGTCCGTGTTACATGCTCGATCCGATTTAAAAATTTGGTCCCAAAATGCACTTTTATAAGTTTTTCCTTTTTCTTAAATTTCATTGACACGTCCTTGCAATCGTAATTTATCTAAATGTTACTATGTAAAAATATATAATCACTTTAATAATATTAATTGAGATCACTTACTGCAGTCACAACAAACTATTGACATGGCTTTGGCCATTTTCATTGGATTCTGTGATAGAGATATTTGGACTCTTAGTTTATTGCAATTATTTTTATTTACAATGGCATCTGGTGTTACACAAGAAAATGCTGGCAGTGTGTATGTATAATGTCGATTTGGATAAATGTTTTATCAATAAATAATTAAGTATTATTATTAAAATAATTTGTCTTATTTATTTTTGATTCCTAAACCTTATATAATAGTATATCCATTGTTGGGTTGACGGAGCATCAAAGGTGCAGCTTGAGCGTAAAGAGAATAAGTATAAATAGCACTCATATAAACGCACCTCAACAACACCACATTTATTGAATTTGAGATGTTTGGAACAAATAGAGATAAGTAGCAGCTCACCAAGTTTACGAATAGACGCTGTCCTCTGATAGGATTTTACGAAGTGCATTCAATTTTTGTTTCACTCCCAGTCCAAAATAGAAGACGAAAGGTCACAACCTTATTAAATACAGTTTAAAGTAGTATACCTAGTAATAATTAAGTATGGTATAAATATCGAATTTAATCGAATCTAAATATGACATAACCTTAAAATGCTAACGTAATTTAATATTTTCTTTAAACCTCCACTTAAGTTTCTAATGATATTTTGCCTACGCAATATACACCTGATTTCCTATTGTTTAACATTTATTCCAATAAGACGCAATGAAAAAAAAATTTAGCCCAACTCCCATAGTAAAAAGACTATTCTCCTTTCAATTGGCGCGTAACCGCATCGATGCTACGCAATAACTGCAACACGGTCTTCTTTAAGCGTCCACTCCATATTTAAAAATGAGTAAAATTCAAAAAAATGTACATTTTTATTTTCATAAACAATTCGCAATTCGAATTCGATAAACTTTTTTGTGGCCAGCATTATAAAAGAAAAGTTTTTACTGTGTGACAATACTTATGACCTGACTGTGTATAACTAACATCGTACTCTCCGAAGATGAAGTGTTGAAGTTACTCAATACTCTGGATCGATCCAAAGGACCGGGTTGTGATAGGGCTCCCTCTATTTTCTTATCATCCTGTGCAAATAGTCCCGTTAAACCAGTAACAATTGTTTTTCAAAAAAATGCAACTTTTCCCTTATGTGGAACTTCGTTCGAACAAATCATCCCTGTTCACAATAAGGGGACTAAGAGTGACATTATGAATTTCCGGCCCATATCCAACTTAAATACCCTTGTAAAATTGTTACAGAAAATTGTCTATAAACAGATGTATTATTGCTCTTGGTATACCGAACACCCAGCATGGTTTTCTTAAGGAACGCTCAACCACGTCAAACTTAGCACAATTTACTAACTTTGTGATGAAGGGCATGGAGGGCGGTGGACAAGTGGGTGTAATTTACACCGATCTCGAGAAGGCGTTTGATCGTGTAGATCATAGAATACTTATCGAGAAGCTCAGGTTGCTTGGTATTCATGGGGACTTACTGAGATGGATGACATCTTATTTCTCCAATCGATCTCAGGCAGTGGTGCTAGGAGGTTACTGTTCAGAGTATACTAATGTTCCTTCGGGAGTTCCTCAGGGGTCCCACTTTAGCCCTCGCTTCTACAATGCATATATCTCTGATATAACTAATAGCCTCATTAAGTCTAAACACCTCTTATATGCAGATGATAAGAAAATTTTCATTCGGATGAATTCACTTGAAGATTGTTTTCTCTTGCAAAGTGATTTAGATAGTCTTATCAAATATTAATATTAATCTAAGTATAAATAAATGCAATACGATCACTTTCAATCGGAAAAAGGACCCCATCCTGTTTCAATATAATATCGAAGGAGTTACTTTTGAGAAGGTCGAGGTAGTAAGGGATTTGAGAGTGCTTCTGGACTCCAAATTTTTAATGACATTGACACGATCACGAATAAGTCTTGTAGACTTAACTAGCACCCAATTAGTGACTTTTCTTTGGTAAAATCAAGTTTTCATTCCTTTCGCCCGCTTCACTTCCGTTATTCCAGCTGTATACGTTATTGGTGGCCCTTGGCTGTTTAATGTACCTTTATAAATAAAAAAATATGAGCCATTTGAAAACAAAATCCACAGAATATCGCGATACTGAATGCCGCAATAGTTTGTTTTTATGGCGGGTTGGCATAATAAAGCTGACTGAGCATTCCAAATGTACTATGTATGAGGAAAAAAACCCAAAACTCGTATTTAATTCGTATGACAAATAACAAACAATTTGTCACTTTGAATTTGTTGGTTTGGATTTTCAGTCTTTTGCGTTGAAAAATTTACCCTTACTATAATTTTAATAGGATATTATCGCAAACGCCCCCGAACCAAAACCGCAAACATACTGGAAACAGATTTAACCAGAGCGTTGCGGGCTGAAGCCAAGGTACTACGTACTTGGTGGTGATAAGGAACGCTCAAATGAAATGGACTTTTCTGGAATGCACCCATTGGCGTATTTAATCGCGTTCGGCACCACGTAGTAAACATTTGCGTTTCAACAGCGATTTTTGGAACGAATACAAAGGCGATCAAAGTGCAGTGTTCAAGTGCGATTATTATTAAAAAGCATCTGTTATCGGATAGTTCTCCAAACTAGCCGCTAATAACGGTTAAACGGCTGTTTATCCGACTCAATACCAAAATGTTTACAGTTCCTGAGTCGAATTTGTTACAATATACGAGCTGTTATATACAAATAGTTATTTTTACTCAATAATTATCTACTCTGTCATAGTGTAAAACATAAAATAACGGAAAAACAGCGGCTGACAACCGGCTGTTCATCCGAATCAATACCAAAAGTTGTTACAATTTTTACAGTTCCCGATTCGAAATTATAATGATATACGAGCCGCTATATCCAAATAGGTATTTTTACTAAACCAATTGCCTTCCTACTTTGTTATGGTGTAAAACATAAATGATCAGTATTATGCATTATTTTGCAATGTCTTTCAATGCGACAGATAATAAACGAATGTACTTACCTATTTATTTCTGATATATAATCCGTAGCAAATATACCGAAGTCGTCGCTCCAAAAAATGTTTTAATTGGTTAAAAGGGCCTTTTATGTCTTTACTTATCTCGTTAAAAGTTTCAAAACGATTTCAAATGTGTACTCAAGACGTCCGTTTTGTGTTTCGAGTTCTTAATACCATTATGTGATCAGCCCCAGTAAGATGAAATTAAAAAAATCGAAATAACAATAACGCAACTAAAAATAGGATTTCTCAGACACTTATTTTATTGGTCGCTAATGTTTGACCACTCGCTCACATCGCAAGCGAATACAAATAGCCGTCACTCAGGCCGGAGCTGAAGGCGCGTCCGCAGCGCGCGTATCAAGTAAGTAGGTAGCTAGAATGTAGATCAACAAAATCAATCACTTGGAACATAAAACGGATATCATCATCATCATCATCAGCCTATGAATGTCTCCACTGCTGGGGCACCGGTTCTCCCTATGGATAGAATAGGGAGGTTGGGCCATGACCCACCACGCGGGCCAAGTGCGGATTGGTGGGTGATAACGACTGCAGATGCAGCCAGGACCAACGGCTTAATGTGCCTTCCGAAGCATAGAGGAGCTCGAAATAGTATTTTTTGGTCACTGTCGTGGTACACGACTTTTCTTTGACGACGTGACGTCACAGACCGGCGATCATGCAAATAATATGTCAACAATAGGTACATAACTTATGAATTAATAGGTAGCACAATTTAACAACCATTAATTACGATCGAACATACATCCTTGATTATGTTTCGTCTACTAATTCATTCCTGGAATCATTGCTGTGTCTGAAAACACGATCATAAATAATATTTCATTGTAAAAAGTGTTTATCGTAATATCTTTATAAATACCGAACCAAATTACGATTTAATGGTATCATTGCATTCAGAAAATTATTCTCATTCCATTTCACGGCTTGTTTTCAGTAAATATGAAAATCACATTTTCAATAAAAAAAACAAAACCAAACTTCATGTGACGTCGTATGTGCCTATGCGCATGAGAAGCCTTTATCGATGCAATTGGCATTCGATAAACAATCACACCGTGATTGCTCATGGATTATTAAACATGACATTTTCAATTATGGATGTTTTTGATTATCAAACAAAGTACTCTTTTTTGGTAAATAAATTAAAATTTATAACGGTACATTTGTAAAAGTTTGATTTCGGATTTCAAGTATCCATCGATAAATCGATGTTTACTTGATTGATCTTTTGCCATTGCACTACTGACCTACTTAAGCGTCGGACAGTCGCCCGAGACATTGTGTCGCTCGTCACCAAACCAATCCAGTTCTCGCTAAGGTTCGCGTGGCACCATGTTTGGTCGACCGAACCAGGGGGATGAAAATGGCACTCCGCGATGCCCCTTAGTTCTATAGTGTTTTTTTTTATGGCGTTCTGCCCTTACAAGATATCATGTTCGTATATATAAAATATAATCTCGCGGCCGCTGCGTGCGTGGTGTGACACGTGATCACCCACGCCCTCCGACTCTTCGTGTCTTCGGCTTCACTGGTGTGCTCAAATGCCTGTAAGCTCCTTCCACCTGCGTGCTTCCTGCTGAGGCCAGCGGCGTCAGCCCGTAGACCCCTATCACCATCCATCAGGGTGCAGCGTGCCGTGACGTCAAGGGTTGACGTCCTGCGGCATCACCGCCATCGTCGCTTCGTTCAACGAGGGAACGTGGTACCATCAGCGATGTGTGTCAAATCGTGAGCTCACGTACTTTTCTTTTTTTTTCGAGAGTGCGCGCGTGTCGTCCCCCGTCGCCACGTGTCCCATCTGGACTTTAATGACTTTTCGGGTCGATAGAGTATTATATACCATCGTTGGTATCATATTATAAGACCCATTGTTCCGCTGCGGGCCGCCGCCATGTAACGCGAGATTTTATAATATAAATTGCATGTACCAGAAACCACCATCTTTGATTTGTTCCCCCAAGCTACGGCCTTTGTACTTCAATAGTTCATTGCTGTAAACGAGAGTTTATCCCGGTACCTTATCAGCTGGGTATTAGCTGAAATAACACCTGCGCGTATGTAAGTAGGTTCCGTGTCATTAAACAGTAAAGTAAAATATTTCCATTGTTTTTCCATTTATAAACCGATCACAGATTACATTCGTTTTCTTTAACATACGACATCACCCATCCAATGACCGACCGCTGCGAAAGTTGCTAAGTTCAACGATCGCAGCCGGAGGCGCTAACCACTTGCGCCATCGAGCTCCTCAAAAACGGATATATTAAAATACAATGAAATATTTTCAACCGTTAGCAACCGTCGTTTAGGGATGATCAGCGAAAAAAGCGGTTGTTATCGGCTGGCTGATAACGATAACATCGACCTTGAGATGCATACTGACCTCGCCGGTGTCGAGGTTGGCGGCGCCTGTGTCCCCGCCCAGCACTATGAGCTTCCCTCGATGCGCGGCCACGGCGGCGTTGAGATGCATACTGACCTCGCCGGTGTCGAGGTTGGCGGCGCCTGTGTCCCCGCCCAGCACTATGAGCTTCCCTCGATGCGCGGCCACGGCGGCGTTGAGATGCATACTGACCTCGCCGGTGTCGAGGTTGGCGGCGCCGTCGTCCCCGCCCAGCACTATGAGCTTCCCTCGATGCGCGGCCACGGCGGCGTTGAGATGCATACTGACCTCGCCGGTGTCGAGGTTGGCGGCGCCGTCGTCCCCGCCCAGCACTATGAGCTTCCCTCGATGCGCGGCCACGGCGGCGTTGCGGCGCGCCGTGTGCATCGGCGGCGCCGGGCTCCAACAGTCTTCTTCTACGCACACATTAATAAAACAAAACATCGTAAATGACTTTCAAAATAAAGAGAAAACGCGTGCTTTGAGATATTTTGAAGTGAAACTTCTATACAGACGGAGGTTATTAGAATTTTACTGTTAAAAAAAGCGTTACGGCCGCGTGGAGTGGGCAAACGATATATCACGCGGTGAGAGGCGGCAGCGGCACAGGGAGAGTTGCCTGTTGAAGTTTCAAATTCAAATGATTTATTGTGAAATGTAGGTAAAGTACAGCAATTTAGTATTAGGTAAAAAGTTTAGTATCACTACATTTCGACCTTATTACAAGGTATACAATATTTTTAAGTAATAATCAGGTTTACAATTATATAAAAATCAAAATTATTAACAATCAAACAAGTCATAGTTAGAAATAAATGTCAAAATATGTTTATGTCAAAATTACAAAGCAATATTTTTATGTCAAACTAAAAATATATAATAATAATAATAAATTGTGCTATAATAGGCTAAAATATAAGTTAATTAGGTAATGATGTCCATTTCTTTTAAGGAAGTGTCACCAAAAATCTCTTGTGTAGTATAATATACTTTGTAAATTAACAGTTTCATTAAGCGTTACCTAAAAATAGTCATTGGCAAACTCTTTATATTATTAGGTAGGTATTTTGTTAAAAATCGTAGTAGCCATACCAAAGACACTTTTGCTAAAAAGTACAGTTTTACGTTCCATCGCACATAATGTATTTCCTATCCCTCGTCTATATGTGTCCCAGCACACATTTTTTTATGTTAAAGGGGCAACAGATATGCATATGGACCGCTTAATGGTAAGCGGCCAACATAGTCTATAGACGCTTATGTGTAATCCATGTGGCATTAAGTCCGCCATTTGTTGTAAATGACAATAAAGAGTAAATAAATAAATAAAAAAGAAATGATGTGGTGTCGTGGGACACCAGGTAGGAACGAAGTTCCTTCGGCTAATGTAGAATCGACACAAATTGCAAACTCGCTTGTGTATGCGACTGTCGCGCCTGCGCACGTCTCATTTAACGGTTTTATTCCACGCACTTTTTTCCACGGATTTTTTCTTACGGTTTTACTATCACATTTTTTTCAGTTCGATCGTGCAGCAAAATCCCTATCCCCTCCAAGAACTTCGTTCCAATAAATAAATAACAAAACTACCACTCGCGCTGTTGCCTGCCCTGACCCAATCCCCTACCCCGTGGAGCCCTGGAGCCTTTCTCACCGACAGAAACGCAACACCACCAAAAGGTGTAAAAATTTACTGTGGTCTTCTATCAGGTGGAGATTACATCCCCAGATCAAATCCTCCAATTCAAACGAAAAGACAACGACTCAAATAGTCAGTTCCATATTTATATAACTTTTGTTAAAAAAAAAAAAAATAAATAATCAAAATATTCAATTAAAATCGCTACTGAATATAATTTAACTAAAACTAAGCTAAAGCGACCAACTTCATTATGTTAAAATTTTGTGTTACAGTGATGCGCGCGCATCTTAAAATTTCACTCTCATAATTTTTTTATAACGCGCCTAAAGAAGTATAACTTCAAAAAAATAGTTTTGTAATGGGACAGATTATACTCATATATATTAAAATTTCAATAGGGATTATGAAAAAGTATTGGACACGTATTTTTTCTTTTTTTACATAATATAAACATTGCAGAGATATATTGATTTGAAAACTCGCATGACGTCACGTTTGAGTACACTTATAAGTGAAAATTCACTCAAAAGTGATGTCACGAGCCCCTACTCCCAAACCCCCGCGGTGAGTGGGGCGGGTACATACCTGCGGGCGCGTGCGGGGCGGGCCGCAGCCTCTCCACGGATCGCCTGACGGCGGGGGCGGGGGCGGGGGCGGGCCCGCGGTGAGTGGGGCGGGTACATACCTGCGGGCGCGTGCGGGGCGGGCCGCAGCCTCTCCACGGATCGCCTGACGGCGGGGGCGGGGGCGGGGGCGGGCCCGCGGTGAGTGGGGCGGGTACATACCTGCGGGCGCGTGCGGGGCGGGCCGCAGCCTCTCCACGGATCGCCTGACGGCGGGGGCGGGGGCGGGGGCGGGCCCGCGGTGAGTGGGGCGGGTACATACCTGCGGGCGCGTGCGGGGCGGGCCGCAGCCTCTCCACGGATCGCCTGACGGCGGGGGCGGGGGCGGGGGCGGGGGCGGGCCCGCGGTGAGTGGGGCGGGTACATACCTGCGGGCGCGTGCGGGGCGGGCCGCAGCCTCTCCACGGATCGCCTGACGGCGGGGGCGGGGGCGGGGGCGGGCCCGCGGTGAGTGGGGCGGGTACATACCTGCGGGCGCGTGCGGGGCGGGCCGCAGCCTCTCCACGGATCGCCTGACGGCGGGGGCGGGGGCGGGGGCGGGCCCGCGGTGAGTGGGGCGGGTACATACCTGCGGGCGCGTGCGGGGCGGGCCGCAGCCTCTCCACGGATCGCCTGACGGCGGGGGCGGGGGCGGGGGCGGGCCCGCGGTGAGTGGGGCGGGTACATACCTGCGGGCGCGTGCGGGGCGGGCCGCAGCCTCTCCACGGATCGCCTGACGGCGGGCCCGTCGTGTCCGCCCACCGCGTAGAGGGCGCCGCCCACCGCGCCCACGCCCGCCCCCGAGCGGCGCGCGCTCATCGGGGCCACCGGCTCCCACTTGTCCAGGGCGGGGTCGTATCTGCGGAATGCAAATAAACACAACGGTAGTAAAATTGATCTAAGCCCCTGATTGCGCCTCCTTGTGGCTCAATGGAGCCACTAAACGTAGCCACCGATAGAAGATATGGTAGCTCAGTGATACACCATCGATTGGAGCCTGCGTCTAGCGACGTGAGTGAGTTACGAGTGGTCGCAATTAAAGTCTCAATGTGCGCTTGCTCTTAAAAGTTGTATGAAGTCACTAGATCGAATACAGTGAGCAAAATTATTCTCATAAGAATACTAACAACTGACAACAATTTGGATATAATTTGTTATGACGACACGTAATTCATTTATTAGGACCTCCAAAGAAAGTTTTACTTATATTATTATCTAACATTGTATTTTTTAAAGTTATACTTCTTTAGCCGCGTTATGAAAAAATTATGAGAGTGAAATTTTAAGATGCGCGCGCATCACTGTAACACAAAAGTAACATAATGAAGTTAGCCGCGGGCGCGTTATGAAAAAATGATGAGAGTGAAATTTTAAGATGCGCGCGCAACACTGTAACAGAAAAGTAACACCATGAAGTCGGCCGCTAAACCGCACATTACTCGTAAGTCTCGAAAAAAAGCTTCCAACAAAATAGTAATAGGATCTCTTAGTCGCACATGTTGGGACGCTCGTCGCCTCTGATCACTGTTTTCATATTTATAATATTTATCCACATGTTTCTAGTTTCTATATTCTTAACACGTGTTATAATGTTATACAAATGCGAAATTTATATGTGCTAATAAATTTTATTCAGTAGTGATTTAAATTTAATATTTTGATTATTTATTAAATTTTTCAAATTAAAACTGAACTTTATTGACTGCGTTGACTATCCTTTTCCAATCCTTTTATTATCTTATTGTAATTAATTATCTGCATGCAATTAAAAACTATTTTTTAATAATTCCAAAAAGAAGTATAACTTCTCACGCGCGTACTTAAGTACACGCACCCATATTTTTTTATAATAGATACAGACTAAATATAAATTCTAATTAAAATTATTTAGCGGTAGGCACCTGTGTATCCGCTCATCGTGTATAAGTAACCATGCAGTATACAGACACACTAACACACACTCACCTCTCAACGGTGTGCAGACACTGGCGAGAAGCGCCGTCGTATCCGCCAACCGCGTATAAGTATCCGTGCAGTATACAGACGCCGACGCTGGATCGTCTCGTTGACATGGAGGCGATGGAACGCCACGCGGGCTCCGAAGAGCTAGTGTCTAGCATTTCCGCTGAACTGTACAAAAAAACAGAGAAATATAATCACCTCTTTTCCAGTAAATGGCCTGACACAAAAATTAACAAATTCACCTGACGTTCAAGCATCAATTTTGAAAGCTCCGTAATCGTATCGTTATAGTCAATTTTTTTTATAGAAGAAGGCAGTTTCTTCTTACGTCCGGCAGGGGTGGTGCTTAGTTTTCATAGAAACTTTGACGATGCAATACAATAACAGAGCTGCAAAATTTTGTGCATGGGCGTTTGAATAATAAATAACAATTAATTACAGACAAGCAGAGAGAAATCATATTAATGAATACGACACCGAGTGTATTTTCTTGAGATTCGTTTGTATTCGTTTGCACATGGGGGTAACAAATATCAAAAGGTAGGTAAATGTACAATTATTGCATTCAAATAAGTGGCAATATAGCCCTAAAAAAACAAATTTCAACGGGTTAGATGCACTGATTTTGTTTATTTATTGACGTTTCGCATCCTTTGTAGGAATGCGTTGTCGGAAAAACCATTTTACGAGTACGTTTTTTTCTTCACAATTCAGTTTTAATTTCGTCGTTTTATGTTTTGTCGCGTTTTTCTTAAGGTAACTGAACAGGCTATATTGCATATTTGTTTGTTAGGTTTTGACGCACACCATGACGATGGGACGGGGCGGGCCGCTGCTCCACGTGTCCGCGTCCGCCCTGTATACGTCCACGCTGCGCACGCTGCGCACGCTGCGCACGCTGCGCACGCTGCGCACGCTGCGCACGCACGCACGCAGGTGTCAGTGTACCTGAGGCCGGTGACGCCGTCGAAGCCGCCCACGGCGTAGATGACGTCGCCCAGGGCCGCCACCCCCAGCGTGGAGCGCCGCGCACACAGGGGCGGGCCGCCGCTCCACGTGTCCGCGCCCGCGTTGTATACGTCCACGCTGCGCACGCGCAGGGACCTGTCCACCGCACCGCACACCCATTACAAGGCAATACTTTTACATTTTCTCAATGACCTTCTAACACTCTCTTTATACAAAAATAAGTTTTGATAAAAACGAACTTGAAACGATTTTTTTTTATTTCCTTTTTTGTTTAAAGTCGGTTTATAATTTTTGAAGTGAAACTTCTTTACGCATGCTTAACTTGGGGAGTAAGCTGGCGAAGGCATTACGAAAAATGTGATCAGGAAAGGCGAACGGGAGTTGAATGGGGGATAAAAGCCAGAGATATCAGCGCGCACATTTTCTTTTTCTCTTATAGCTAGTTAATGAAATATGTATATGTACGCACCCGTTGAACCCGCCCACAGCGTACACGTTGTCCCTGACACGAGCCAGCCCCGCCCGACACCGGCGCGCCGGCAGCGGCGCCGCCCCCCGCCACCCGCCCGCCCCCCACCCGCCCCACGCCGAGCCGCCCAGCACCAGCACCTCGGTCTGCAACACGGGGCATGCCCACCACGCTTTAAACGCAACCCTGTATTCATGTTATTCTCTCTGCCGTAAAAAACGTGCGTGCGTCTCGGGACGCGCGACGGAAGTAATGACTTAAACTAATCTAAGCGACGCTGCGTGTTACAGGGAGAGAGGAGGAGCCTGCCTCCCGCTGCCGCATGCGAGAGAGGAAGGGAAGCCAGTACCCTTAGTATGAGTTTTTATAATACGAAACGAACGATCGTCTTCGTCGATTCGATCAAACTATACGTTTTCGAATTGTGTCGCAGTACGAGTATAGAATTTCACTCCTCGTCTTCACGATATCGTATGCTCGATGACTCGATTAAACGAACTTCACACTGATTAGTTTTATCTATTTCGTTATTTATTGCCAAAAAAGAGATAGCTGAGCCATTCATTCAATTCAACCTTGAACAAAGGTAATCTATGTAAAACTCTAGACTTAATCTTATTAATCTGTGGCCAAAGAGTATAAAACCTACGTTCATCTGTGTGTGAAACTTGGCTGTACGTGGCTGTATGGTTGACTTCAAGGCCGTAAAGAATTAAAATTAAAAATATATATACATTGTGTTTAGTCTAAAACGGGCTAAAATAGGGTAGTCTGGAAAAAACTCTCACGGCGAACGCGCGGTCGTTTTGTCTATATACTTAGGCTAGCCTCTGAACGGCGTGGTGCTCGGGCCGAGTTTTATGCAACGGAATTTGCATCTTGAATTTTGTTTCTCGGTATTTAAATTACGCGATCGGCAGTGCGTTTAAGTAGTTTTGTTTGATTCACTGTGGGCAAAAGGAGTTGTACAGTGCTAATTGGAGGAGCGCAGCGGACAGCGTACTGGACCCAAGGTTGGAGCAGTCAAGCTCGCCTTGGAACACCACACCGGACTTAGGTTCTACTTATCACTCATAACACTAAACATACAGTACACCTTGATTTCATTTAGTTTGCATTAACACTATTCCAATTGTCTAGGTACGCCTCATTAATCCTCAAGTAAGTTAAAATTTATTGTCAGTAAATTTATTTTCAAGGGCCCAGCACGATCTTTATTCTCAACACATTGTACAAAATGCATGTCGGCTTAAATTAAAACAAAAAGGGTAGATCCGGCACTCGCGGCTCAAGTGATCCGCTGAAATTGTGGTGCATGACCATACCATATCATACACGAGTAGGGCGTAGTAGCCAATGCTGGTGATGTACGTACGGCCGCCCGCCCTGGCCCGCGCCCCGCGCCCCGCGCCCGCCCCCCGTACGTACCTCGCGGATGGCCTTGGGCGCCTGCCCGCCGGCCACGAGCAGGGCGTGGGGCCGGCCGCCCGCCCTGGCCCGCGCCCCGCCGCCCCGCGCGCCGCCCCCCGTACGTACCTCGCGGATGGCCTTGGGCGCCTGCCCGCCGGCCACGAGCAGGGCGTGGGGCCGGCCGCCCGCCCTGGCCCGCGCCCCGCGCCCCCGCGCCCGCCCCCCGTACGTACCTCGCGGATGGCCTTGGGCGCCTGCCCGCCGGCCACGAGCAGGGCGTGGGGCCGGCCGCCCGCCCTGGCCCGCGCCCCGCCGCCCCGCGCCCGCCCCCCGTACGTACCTCGCGGATGGCCTTGGGCGCCTGCCCGCCGGCCACGAGCAGGGCGTGGGGCCGGCCGCCCGCCCTGGCCCGCGCCCGCCTGCACACGGCGGAGGTCTGCGCGCGCGCCTCCTCCCCCGCCAGGTGGAACGACATCGCCTCGATCACCAAGTCCTGCAAGCAATACAACACATCGTCAGCTCATTAATGTGGCCGCTGCTTAAGCACGGCCATTCCCTATGGATGTAACGGAGAGATTGGACCGTGACCCGCCCCACCCGTCCGGTGCAGATTGGTGGATGCCGACGACTGCAGATATAACCGGGAACGACGGCTCAAATGCTCAAATGCACGGAGGAGCTCAAGATGTTCAGTTTTTGGTCAGTCAGCCAAAGACCGTGCATTGCAAAAGTTGCTTAACTTCAACGATGGCAGCCAGAATGCGCTAACCACGAGCCCCTCAAAACAATATACAATATAATCTCTGCCTTGAACATAATTTAGACATTTCTTTACGAGTGACTGCGAATTAATAACACGTATGTTGGAAACTACGTTCCTTCTGCTGCAAAAAAAAATAGAACTCTACAACCTTTTCAGGCGTGTCAAATGGTCGCCAGTCACGCTTTTATCTGGCGTCTATAGACACTCAGACCATTAATTCATTACGACAGAACTAATTCAAATGCTAATTAAGCGCATTTAGTACTAAATTAAACAGCACAAGATTTTGAAAACATTCAACAAAAACACATACATACATTTTGTTTATGAAACATGTTTCTTTACACACGCTGTCTACTGCTCACGTGGTTGTCGTACACAAGATACACAGAGATGCGTTCCAAACCTACAACAAATCTCAAATTTGTTCATACATCATTTTAAACAACTTTCATACATTTTATGTCATAATTGAAACGTTCGAGTGAAAAGTTCTACTCAGAGCTTAGATTTGGAACGGAGCCTCCGCTAGCGAGTTCTCAAAAAAATTGTCAATGAAACAATTACCCTGCCCCTCGAACCCGCGCGGGGATCTGTGTATGTGTATCCCATTGGGTTCGGAAAGCAAAAATTTTGTTGATACAAAGAAATATGTGTAGGAAAACAAAGTAATTTGTAGACGGTTTTGTTGAATGTTGATATGTTTTTGTTTTGTAGACTTATGTAGACTAAAACACGCACTGGAGACCCGGCTTTATAAGTACTGCATATCTACGGGCGGGGGGACGCTGCGAGCCAGCAGTACGTCCCCAATGGGTCAGTGTGAACATTATTGTATGTGTGATGAAATTGTCATAAAACGCTCTCGAAACAAAACCGCGCAAAAAACTGGAGACACATTTTACTAGAACACCGCGGGACACTCAAATTTAATACGAGCCTTATGCAGTGCGGCATAAGGGAGAAAGTACAACGACATCTATCTTGTTTACAACTTATGCGCGTTACCTACGTATAAGTAGGTACTACGCACTCGCGGGTGCTAGTTAACTCACAATTTAACGGGACTTTTCTAGAATGTGTCGATTGGCGTATATAAGCGCAATCGGCGCCCCGCAGAAGACAGTTGAGGTTTCAACAGCGATTCCAGAACGACTACAAAGGCGATCAAAGTGCAAGTGTTTAAGTGTGATTATTTAAAGACTTGTAAAGTGAAGTACAGTGTACAGTGAGTGTATTGTGATTACATTATGGGTTAACCTGATTGAACTGTGTGGTGAATAAAATACCTACTGTCAAGCGTGACCTGGTATATAATTTCGAACCCCATCCCGACACGTAACAAAATGTAATTTTGGAACGAGTAACTAAGGCTTCTATCAAATTTGGCTAGGAAGGGCGTGGAACTCAAGGTTAGAGTCGATACTCTTCTCAAAAGGGGCCTCCTTAGGGGCAGGCCCGGGACCTGCTTGTGACGATGGAGTCGGCACGCACACGGTGAATCCTTAGCCTCCTAAGAAGTTCGTATGTTAAGTATAGGGCATACCTTGACGCGCACGCAGGCGGTGGTGAGGGGCGGGGCCGCAGCTCGCGCCAGCAGCACGCGTCATCAGTATAGGGCATCATACCTTGACGCGCACGCAGGCGGTGGTGAGGGGCGGGGCCGCAGCTCGCGCCAGCAGCACGCGTCATCAGTATAGGGCATCATACCTTGACGCGCACGCAGGCGGTGGTGAGGGGCGGGGCCGCAGCTCGCGCCAGCAGCACGCGTCATCAGTATAGGGCATCATACCTTGACGCGCACGCAGGCGGTGGTGAGGGGCGGGGCCGCAGCTCGCGCCAGCAGCACGCGTCATCAGTATAGGGCATCATACCTTGACGCGCACGCAGGCGGTGGTGAGGGGCGGGGCCGCAGCTCGCGCCAGCAGCACGCGTCATCAGTATAGGGCATCATACCTTGACGCGCACGCAGGCGGTGGTGAGGGGCGGGGCCGCAGCTCGCGCCAGCAGCACGCGTCATCAGTATAGGGCATCATACCTTGACGCGCACGCAGGCGGTGGTGAGGGGCGGGGCCGCAGCTCGCGCCAGCAGCACGCGTCATCAGTATAGGGCATCATACCTTGACGCGCACGCAGGCGGTGGTGAGGGGCGGGGCCGCAGCTCGCGCCAGCAGCACGCGTCATCAGTATAGGGCATCATACCTTGACGCGCACGCAGGCGGTGGTGAGGGGCGGGGCCGCAGCTCGCGCCAGCAGCACGCGTCATCAGTATAGGGCATCATACCTTGACGCGCACGCAGGCGGTGGTGAGGGGCGGGGCCGCAGCTCGCGCCAGCA
This sequence comes from Chilo suppressalis, assembly GCA_902850365.2. Taxonomy (NCBI): domain Eukaryota; kingdom Metazoa; phylum Arthropoda; class Insecta; order Lepidoptera; family Crambidae; genus Chilo; species Chilo suppressalis. Next base: position 317,980 of record OU963911.1, read on the forward strand.
GCACGCGTCATCAGTATAGGGCATCATACCTTGACGCGCACGCAGGCGGTGGTGAGGGGCGGGGCCGCAGCTCGCGCCAGCAGCACGCGTCATCAGTATAGGGCATCATACCTTGACGCGCACGCAGGCGGTGGTGAGGGGCGGGGCCGCAGCTCGCGCCAGCAGCACGCGTCATCAGTATAGGGCATCATACCTTGACGCGCACGCAGGCGGTGGTGAGGGGCGGGGCCGCAGCTCGCGCCAGCAGCACGCGTCATCAGTATAGGGCATCATACCTTGACGCGCACGCAGGCGGTGGTGAGGGGCGGGGCCGCAGCTCGCGCCAGCAGCACGCGTCATCAGTATAGGGCATCATACCTTGACGCGCACGCAGGCGGTGGTGAGGGGCGGGGCCGCAGCTCGCGCCAGCAGCACGTGTTGCGGTAACAGGGGGAGCCGCACGTGCTCCAGCACCACACCCAGCTTGCACTGACGCTCCTGGGGCAAACCGTTTACATTATACATTGATCATTCGCGTACAAAATGGATTGAGAGACAAACGCATGAAAAAAACAATTTGACAACTTTTTTAAAATGATCTTTGTGGACAGAATGAAAAGTGGTCATCCATCAGCCCTGTTGCATATTTCAGTAAAAACCCCAAATCGAAAATTCTACTTTGAGATATGCAGCTGAAATGTTGCTCTGAATAATATGGCGTGTTTACCTGTGCGTGACGTCGCACGACTGTTATTTCAACGTCAAACGACAAACAACGAATGTCTCTTTGACCGGAAGTTAACATGTGTGTGATATCATTTTAGGCTCCGCCAATCATAGATGTTTTCCGTCACGTAACAATAGATAAAAAAACTATTATCTTCTTGTGGGTTTGTAGTAAAATTTAAAATATTTTTCGGTAAAATAATTAGCTTCCAATATTCATAACAATTGGGATTTATTATTTTATGCTGTCAAATATTCTATTCATAACACTAAAAACAGAGAGATCCATTGTGAGGCCAATACACATACAAACTATGATAGCAATCATATATGCATGATTGCTTTATTTCTCACACTTAATTAATTATTATTATTCATCATCATCTGTCTATTAATGTCCCCACTACTGGGGCACAGACCTTTCTTAAGAACGGTATAGAGACTTGTACCCACCACGCGAGCCCAGTGTGGATCGATGGGTGCTAACGACTGCAGATGCATCCGGGACCAACGACTTAACGTGCCTTCCAGAGCTCGACACAATAAGAGAGAGCGGCGAGACATAGCGAATTTATCGACACTTTACAAAATTGTAAACTCTGTTTGGGACGTAGAGGATCTGTTGAGCCGTTTTTCATTCAAAGTGGGAGGAAGTAAAAGGTTGCAGAAACTTTTTTCCGTACCAAATTGTAGTAATAATGTTACCTACAATGACCCATTATATAGAATGTGCAGAGCCCTTAATGAAATAGCCAAAGACGTGGATATCTTTGCCATTTCCCACTCCTCCTACTTACGAATATGCAGGAGCAAATTGTAATTAAATTGATTTTTATTATTATTTATAATGCTTGATTAGTACATACATTTTTTTTTATTTTTTTTTAATTGTAATTGCATCATTAATTATTATAATAATTATTTATTCAAATTTGAGAGCTAAAATTAAGCAAATGTCGTGTTCAGCATCAATTGGGGTGCAAGTTTATGTATTACAATAATTTTGTATAATAATATGTAAGTTATAATTTGTACTCTGTCGCTGTACCATAAATAAATAAATAAATAAATAAACAATAAGTTTTTGATCACCTATCCAATGACCGACCATTTCGAAATTTGCTTAACTTTCACGATCGCAAGCCAAACTCACAACCCACCTGCGCCCTTAAATTCCTTCATTCCATCAATATTATTATTAGATTATTATCTTTTGGGGCTATGCAATACTCAACGGAACTCACTCTTAACTCATTGTAACCTAAAATATATATTGTGACCCGTCACCAAAAGTCCGTCCGTCTGTCTGTGGTGCTGTTTCAGCGGCCAAACCGTAAGAGATAGATAAAGAGAATATTTAAGTTATAAGTTAAGAATAGTCTGATAAGACTACAAACCGGATTTGAGTAACGTAGCACTTCCGGTTTTCGAGAAATCACGAATTTCAAACGAAACCACACAAAATCTCCGAAGTTCTCAATTAATTAAATACATTTTTTTTTAAATCAGGTTTTGGTGAACATTTGGTTCACTGGTTTGCTAGTCTCTTTTAACCCGATAACTTTTAAGAAGTTCTAAAACACTTGCCCAGTTTTACTTCCAGGTAGACAGGATCGCTCAATTCATAATCAATAAAATATCTATGGGACTAACTAACACCTTAGCCTATGGGCAAAACTCCAAATAATTTAATGTCAAAATTATGTAACTGGAAGGCGGAAATATAGAAGGAAAGAAAAAGTATTTATATCTGTCAAGTCAAATATGATTGTTCAGAAAATAAAAAGTTTCCAGGGATACGCACATTTAGGCAAATTCTACCTTACTGTTATGAAATGGTTCTAACCAAGTAAGTTGATGGTGGGTCAGGAATCAAATTGGCTGATTGTACATATTTATCTCATTCAGAGCTGAATATACTAATTAATTTAATAATTACTAATTAATTTACGCTTTTATGATTAAGGAAACGAAAACCAAGAGAAATATATAGTTCTATCATACCTCAGGATTGTGCTGCATCCACCGAATCACTGCATCCAGGATAACTTCCTCATTGGGTACCTGACATCATCGAATATTACATTATCATTAATTATTCGAAATAAATCAACATTAACGAAAAGTAATCAACATTCATATTAATTATTTGTTGCAATGTTACATTACTTTGAATAGTAACATTACTGAAACAGGCCCAAACACGAATTTTGACAGCTCCGTGATAGTATCGATAATGCAAAGCCTAGTTTATTCTTCAGTTTTCATAGAAATTTTGACGATGCAATATGATTACAGAGCCGACAAAATTCGTGTTTCGGTTTCAGGTTTCCTTTAATAAAAGCAAGATGATCGAGGGGTCAGTCAGACTTACGTTGTTTATATATCTGTATATATAAATGCCAACCGTTACTGACTGATTGATCTATCAACGCACACCTCAAACCACTGAACGGATTGCAGTGAAATTTGGCACATATATAGCCATTATGATGTGGGCGTGTGCTAAGGATTTTCCAAAACTTACCCTAAGAGGTTTTACCCCTCGGGGACAACGTTAATACGGGAAAAGAAATTATTAGAATGCAAAGGATAGATTGATGTTACTGACCGTGATTCGATCGCTCTCCAGTAGCTGGCAGAGCACTTCCGAATCCAGCGCGAGAAACTCCTCCGACTCCAGCACCTGCACACAAATATGTACTTATAGTAACATCGCCGACATCAGAAGGGTTGTTCATATTTGTCAAAGACGTGGATTTTTTTATGGCAAGCAAGCGTAATCTCCTACTCTGCGGAGCCCTGGAACGTTACTCATCGACAGAAACACAGGATTGGCGGGCGAGGAGATGCTAACTCAATGAAATCAAAAAAAACCTCTTGTTAATTTAAACTGCTGCTGCACAAAATAATCAGTAATCACAACGCGCGCTTTCTGTCAGACGCCAACCATAAGGCAAATCTGTACTCTGAGACAAGACGGCCGCCCTCAGCACAAGAACTACGGCTTAGGATAGAAGTAATGCAATGACGTTTAGGCGTACGCTTCGGCATAGAATATATGTATTACCTTACCAAAACCGCCTTTGCCGATGGATATACATTCACAGTTTTTTAACGGTTACCTTAGGTGTTTCTCAGGGGTCCATTCTGGGTTATGTGTTTTTTCTTGTTTTCGTAAATGCACCTTAGGTGTTCCTCAGGGTTCCACTGCGGGTTCTGTCCTTTACATTGTCTCACTATTGGGGCGTGTGAGGCAGGTTTTCCTCAGGGCTCTACCGTTGGTCATGTGCTATATGCAGGCTCACCATGGGCGCGTGCGCGTCTTAGTATCTGGTGGCGGCGTGCGCGAGGTCCGCGCATGCGTGGTGGTCGGCGAAGGCGCGTATCCCCAGCGCGTTGTGGGGAGTGAGTGTGCTATATGCAGGCTCACCATGGGCGCGTGCGCGTCGATGTATCTGGTGGCGGCGTGCGCGAGGTCCGCGCATGCGTGGTGGTCGGCGAAGGCGCGTATCCCCAGCGCGTTGTGGGGAGTGAGTGTGCTATATGCAGGCTCACCATGGGCGCGTGCGCGTCTTAGTATCTGGTGGCGGCGTGCGCGAGGTCCGCGCATGCGTGGTGGTCGGCGAAGGCGCGTATCCCCAGCGCGTTGTGGGGAGTGAGTGTGCTATATGCAGGCTCACCATGGGCGCGTGCGCGTCGATGTATCTGGTGGCGGCGTGCGCGAGGTCCGCGCATGCGTGGTGGTCGGCGAAGGCGCGTATCCCCAGCGCGTTGTGGGGAGTGAGTGTGCTATATGCAGGCTCACCATGGGCGCGTGCGCGTCGATGTATCTGGTGGCGGCGTGCGCGAGGTCCGCGCATGCGTGGTGGTCGGCGAAGGCGCGTATCCCCAGCGCGTTGTGGGGAGTGAGTGTGCTATATGCAGGCTCACCATGGGCGCGTGCGCGTCTTAGTATCTGGTGGCGGCGTGCGCGAGGTCCGCGCATGCGTGGTGGTCGGCGAAGGCGCGTATCCCCAGCGCGTTGTGGGGAGTGAGTGTGCTATATGCAGGCTCACCATGGGCGCGTGCGCGTCTTAGTATCTGGTGGCGGCGTGCGCGAGGTCCGCGCATGCGTGGTGGTCGGCGAAGGCGCGTATCCCCAGCGCGTTGTGGGGAGTGAGTGTGCTATATGCAGGCTCACCATGGGCGCGTGCGCGTCGATGTATCTGGTGGCGGCGTGCGCGAGGTCCGCGCATGCGTGGTGGTCGGCGAAGGCGCGTATCCCCAGCGCGTTGTGGGGAGTGAGTGTGCTATATGCAGGCTCACCATGGGCGCGTGCGCGTCGATGTATCTGGTGGCGGCGTGCGCGAGGTCCGCGCATGCGTGGTGGTCGGCGAAGGCGCGTATCCCCAGCGCGTTGTGGGGAGTGAGTGTGCTATATGCAGGCTCACCATGGGCGCGTGCGCGTCGATGTATCTGGTGGCGGCGTGCGCGAGGTCCGCGCATGCGTGGTGGTCGGCGAAGGCGCGTATCCCCAGCGCGTTGTGGGGAGTGAGTGTGCTATATGCAGGCTCACCATGGGCGCGTGCGCGTCGATGTATCTGGTGGCGGCGTGCGCGAGGTCCGCGCATGCGTGGTGGTCGGCGAAGGCGCGTATCCCCAGCGCGTTGTGGGGAGTGAGTGTGCTATATGCAGGCTCACCATGGGCGCGTGCGCGTCGATGTATCTGGTGGCGGCGTGCGCGAGGTCCGCGCATGCGTGGTGGTCGGCGAAGGCGCGTATCCCCAGCGCGTTGTGGGGAGTGAGTGTGCTATATGCAGGCTCACCATGGGCGCGTGCGCGTCGATGTATCTGGTGGCGGCGTGCGCGAGGTCCGCGCATGCGTGGTGGTCGGCGAAGGCGCGTATCCCCAGCGCGTTGTGGGGAGTGAGTGTGCTATATGCAGGCTCACCATGGGCGCGTGCGCGTCGATGTATCTGGTGGCGGCGTGCGCGAGGTCCGCGCATGCGTGGTGGTCGGCGAAGGCGCGTATCCCCAGCGCGTTGTGGGGAGTGAGTGTGCTATATGCAGGCTCACCATGGGCGCGTGCGCGTCGATGTATCTGGTGGCGGCGTGCGCGAGGTCCGCGCATGCGTGGTGGTCGGCGAAGGCGCGTATCCCCAGCGCGTTGTGGGGAGTGAGTGTGCTATATGCAGGCTCACCATGGGCGCGTGCGCGTCTTAGTATCTGGTGGCGGCGTGCGCGAGGTCCGCGCATGCGTGGTGGTCGGCGAAGGCGCGTATCCCCAGCGCGTTGTGGGGAGTGAGTGTGCTATATGCAGGCTCACCATGGGCGCGTGCGCGTCGATGTATCTGGTGGCGGCGTGCGCGAGGTCCGCGCATGCGTGGTGGTCGGCGAAGGCGCGTATCCCCAGCGCGTTGTGGGGAGTGAGTGTGCTATATGCAGGCTCACCATGGGCGCGTGCGCGTCGATGTATCTGGTGGCGGCGTGCGCGAGGTCCGCGCATGCGTGGTGGTCGGCGAAGGCGCGTATCCCCAGCGCGTTGTGGGGAGTGAGTGTGCTATATGCAGGCTCACCATGGGCGCGTGCGCGTCGATGTATCTGGTGGCGGCGTGCGCGAGGTCCGCGCATGCGTGGTGGTCGGCGAAGGCGCGTATCCCCAGCGCGTTGTGGGGAGTGAGTGTGCTATATGCAGGCTCACCATGGGCGCGTGCGCGTCTTAGTATCTGGTGGCGGCGTGCGCGAGGTCCGCGCATGCGTGGTGGTCGGCGAAGGCGCGTATCCCCAGCGCGTTGTGGGGAGTGAGTGTGCTATATGCAGGCTCACCATGGGCGCGTGCGCGTCGATGTATCTGGTGGCGGCGTGCGCGAGGTCCGCGCATGCGTGGTGGTCGGCGAAGGCGCGTATCCCCAGCGCGTTGTGGGGAGTGAGTGTGCTATATGCAGGCTCACCATGGGCGCGTGCGCGTCGATGTATCTGGTGGCGGCGTGCGCGAGGTCCGCGCATGCGTGGTGGTCGGCGAAGGCGCGTATCCCCAGCGCGTTGTGGGGAGTGAGTGTGCTATATGCAGGCTCACCATGGGCGCGTGCGCGTCGATGTATCTGGTGGCGGCGTGCGCGAGGTCCGCGCATGCGTGGTGGTCGGCGAAGGCGCGTATCCCCAGCGCGTTGTGGGGAGTGAGTGTGCTATATGCAGGCTCACCATGGGCGCGTGCGCGTCGATGTATCTGGTGGCGGCGTGCGCGAGGTCCGCGCATGCGTGGTGGTCGGCGAAGGCGCGTATCCCCAGCGCGTTGTGGGGAGTGAGTGTGCTATATGCAGGCTCACCATGGGCGCGTGCGCGTCGATGTATCTGGTGGCGGCGTGCGCGAGGTCCGCGCATGCGTGGTGGTCGGCGAAGGCGCGTATCCCCAGCGCGTTGTGGGGAGTGAGTGTGCTATATGCAGGCTCACCATGGGCGCGTGCGCGTCGATGTATCTGGTGGCGGCGTGCGCGAGGTCCGCGCATGCGTGGTGGTCGGCGAAGGCGCGTATCCCCAGCGCGTTGTGGGGAGTGAGTGTGCTATATGCAGGCTCACCATGGGCGCGTGCGCGTCGATGTATCTGGTGGCGGCGTGCGCGAGGTCCGCGCATGCGTGGTGGTCGGCGAAGGCGCGTATCCCCAGCGCGTTGTGGGGAGTGAGTGTGCTATATGCAGGCTCACCATGGGCGCGTGCGCGTCGATGTATCTGGTGGCGGCGTGCGCGAGGTCCGCGCATGCGTGGTGGTCGGCGAAGGCGCGTATCCCCAGCGCGTTGTGGGGAGTGAGTGTGCTATATGCAGGCTCACCATGGGCGCGTGCGCGTCGATGTATCTGGTGGCGGCGTGCGCGAGGTCCGCGCATGCGTGGTGGTCGGCGAAGGCGCGTATCCCCAGCGCGTTGTCGGGAGTGAGCGCGGCCGCCAAGAAGGCGCAGCACGCGGCGCGGACGCCCCATACTTGGACCAGCGACGCGCCCGCCAGGAGACTCTGCGACGTACGCACAATACGGATGATGACAAGGTTAACGAGTAAACGGAATTGCTATTTAGTCCTTCAGTTAGATTATCAAATAAAATGGACACAAATTTTATTAACACGAAGGACACCGGGCAAAATATTCCCAGCTCCGCCAACAACGTAATTAGTATGAATCGATAGATCTATGTAAAACTAGCCTGTTTTATTATGACACCGTAAAATATATCCTGCTAGTCAAAAGATATGACACCGTAAAAGAAACCTGGTAGTAAAAGATATGGACACATGGGCATATTTAAGTAGCTAAATAAACTCATTTTATATTATTAGTAACCATAATAATATGCCATATCGTACTATACAACCAGATATACGACAAAACCTGCCGACCATCTTGCGCTTGCACTAACTGAGCCACCTCAAAACGGTTTACGGGGTTTGAGGGACTTGCAGTTGCAAATAGTCGACTCGTCTTACTTCGTTGTGATTGTGCGCTCCCTGTCACTTGATTGGTTTTTATCTAACACGCTTTGGACATTGGAACACGATTATGGGTTATTTTCAATTAGTATGGATGAACTGGAATCATGTTTTCTCCGAATCGTGGACAAGTTTGAATGATTTGTGGTCGTTACATATTTGAAAAAACTCCAACCCATGCAGGGACTTTTGGATTTACTCTAATGTGGCAGAATAACATAGGACACCCTTGCACTTTGTGAAGTACTCCCATAATACCTGAGCCCTCTATGTAGGGTCGAACTAACTTAATTAATTTTCTTGTTTCATTAATGTTCGTTCGTTATAGTACTGCTACATATTTAACTTAAAATAACTAAAGACTCCCGGGATGGAATTTGTTGCGCTTTGGCACAGACGATCATGACTATAATACCTTTCAAATAAATGTAGTTAACCCGTGGCGGACGTGGGTGCAGCGTCCATACATTTTTGCCCAATGTCCTTTAATTTAATTTTATAGGGCGACCTACACGAACAAAAATTTGTACTTTAAAGACCAATATTTTATACGGACCCCTAAATCGAAAAATAGTCTTAGAACCCCTAGTATTTATAAATGAGCTATACAACGATATTCCACACGATGGGGTAAACAATGAAAAAATAAAATCATCTCCAGATCAGATGAAGGGGTGCAAAAAATATTTTTCAAAATTTATCTACCAATTTGTCGGCATGGTCGATATACATTTTCACGTCACAAAATTACAGCTCTGTAGTGCTAACAGTCTCCAAGCAAAACGAGGACGGCCAGACGGACGTGACGAAACTATAAGGGTTCCTTATCAGGACTACAGAACCAGAAAAATAAACTGCATTGCCCCTCAAATTATCGATAACAGGTAAATTCTCTTCACTCACCGAGCGAATTAAAACTACGAAATTAGAACAAGAATAAACAATGCTAGTTAAACAACAAACGCATACTTAATGATAATTTATAAAACTTACTTGTACGTTGTCTTCAGTTATTTCAAGTGATTCAGGTGTGTAGATATACTCAATTATGGCTTCCAAGGCGTGGGGTTCAATATTCTGAAACAAGTACAATAAATTTGTAATATTTTCTCATAAGCGCTTTAATAGTTCGAAATAAATGTTGATATGTTCTGTGCTATTCAACAATCCCCCGTTAAACGTATTTAGCATAGGATTTGATTGAAAAAATCTGGTACTTCTTATTTTCATGTGGTTTCATTTATGAGTGGTACTAATTAAATTAACAGGAATAACAAACAAGGAAAGATTGTGTGATATACTAAAACGTTGCAGATACTTGCGAACAGAAAAACAGAGGGCATAAAAAGGTAGCAATCCCGTAATAAGCCGCTCGTCGAACTGCGTGAACATGGCGAGGAAGTACGGCTGTGTGTGTGTGTACAATGGGCACAGTACTTGTATGGTGATGGTGGGCTGTGACCGCTCGTCGAACTGCGTGAACATGGCGAGGAAGTATGGCTGCGTGTGTGTGTACAATGGGCACAGTACTTGTATGGTGATGGTGGGCTGTGACCGCTCGTCGAACTGCGTGAACATGGCGAGGAAGTATGGCTGTGTGTGTGTGTACAATGGGCACAGTACTTGTATGGTGATGGTGGGCTGTGACCGCTCGTCGAACTGCGTGAACATGGCGAGGAAGTATGGCTGCGTGTGTGTGTACAATGGGCACAGTACTTGTATGGTGATGGTGGGCTGTGACCGCTCGTCGAACTGCGTGAACATGGCGAGGAAGTATGGCTGTGTGTGTGTGTACAATGGGCACAGTACTTGTATGGTGATGGTGGGCTGTGACCGCTCGTCGAACTGCGTGAACATGGCGAGGAAGTATGGCTGTGTGTGTGTGTACAATGGGCACAGTACTTGTATGGTGATGGTGGGCTGTGACCGCTCGTCGAACTGCGTGAACATGGCGAGGAAGTATGGCTGTGTGTGTGTGTACAATGGGCACAGTACTTGTATGGTGATGGTGGGCTGTGACCGCTCGTCGAACTGCGTGAACATGGCGAGGAAGTATGGCGACGCGGCCGCCAGCACGGCGCGGTGGGCCGCCACCCCCGGCCCCGGGGACTCTGATCCTTCGGCCTGTGCCTGCGCAAACAAAATCACGCTAAACCCCCCCTCTAATGCTTAAACACATTGAGAAATACCGACACACAACACATCTACAATTTGTTACAATGTAGAAAATTATTTTGTTGCAATCTCTTACTAATTCAAGGTAGTGGTAAAGCAAAGTTCTTATAGATGGCGTCTAATTCCCTAGATAAATAGAGAATTGGCCTGTAAAATAGGTATGTATTTAATTTTTGTGTTAAAGACCCGAGCAAAACACAAAAAGACCATAATATTAACACCTAGTCAGTAGATACACAATGGGTAATTCTGGCGAAAAAACACGTTTGTAATTTAATCTCAAGTTATATTTTCACCTATTCAATTAAAAACAAAAATAAAGTAACAAGTACTTACCGTATGTAAACATAACCTTAAAAAATATTTTTATGCTATGGACTCGAGTCATGAGCTCGCAAATATAACGTTAGGATTTCTCAAGAGCATAAAACTAATGACATTTGCAATGCTTCAATACCTTTGCTGTTTTTACAAAACCTTTAGCTGCTACCATTCATATCAACAAATGAAAATCAGTATCATTAGGTTGTATTAGTTATCTTGTTAACATCAAAGTAGTATGGCCAATATCTGGTGTTTGTGTCCAAAATTTCTTGTCTATAATGCGATTCAAATAAGAATAGGAAAGCCAATGACCTCTATCTGTCAAATGTCGCTTGAAAAGTACGGTTTGCAAAAAAAAACTTGAAACACTTTTTTAGCACTCCGCTAATTCAAGAATAAAAACCAAACATTTGTAAACAAACAATAACAAATATTGATGATTAATATCGGTTGATATTTTTTTTCACTTATTGATCTTTGGCCATGAATGGTTGACAACCTAAATCGTCAACCAAATGTCACTTTAAGTTCAGTTCAAAAACTCGATTTCAAACTTTCGTTTACATAAAGGATGCATGCTCGTATGTGACCTAGTAATAGTGCATGATTATTCAAAACTACTCCAGCGATAATGCAGAGATGAGCGGAATAAAAGAGCTAGATTCTGATTAATGTTTTTTCTCACAGTCTTAATAAATAAATATTATTAAAAATCGGTGGTTTCTTTTTCTCACTTAAACTTAGTAATTAAGTTTTATTAAATAAAAACATTTTTTTGTTCACTCTACCTATTTGGTTTGAATTGACAGCTATGACATCACAATATGGCGCCCAGTCGGTCCTATTCTTAGTTGAATCGCATCATAGGTTTGTATGGTGAGGGCTTGTTTATCGTTTTTAACCCTGGTTATGCTGTGGAAGGACTTTGTGCAAGTATAAGGAACTAGGATTTAGGAAAGAGTAGTATAAAGGACAGCTGCATAATCGTCTCACCTGTATGACGACATCGCAGAGCGTGTGGTCGCGGCGCAGTCGGGACAGCGCATCGAGCAGGCGCGCGGGGTGCGCGGAGGGCGGGTCGTACGCCGGCTCGCCGCCCGCCGGCCGCTGCGACGACTCGTCCAGCGACGACTGCGACGCGCAACGAACGAGCACGCTGGTACAGGAACCATGGGAACGTTAGTAATGCGGGTGTGGCGGCGCGACCGGCGACCACTGCGATGCGCAACGTACGACCACACTCTTACAACAACCAAGTAAATATGAATAATGTCGCGGCGCATATGTGACAGCCCGTCGAGCAGATGATGAACGCACGATGGAACTATGTAGTCATTATATATGGTATATAAATTTATATATATTATTTATACACCGCAAATTTTGAGTTAACAGAGAAACCTTAAAATCGTGTAAATAAAAATAGTGTGACCAGTTATAAACAGTGAACAAACTACAGCCCCATACAAAAATATTGATTTAGATAAGAGAGAGATAAGGGCTGTGTTCCAAACCTACGCTCCAGGTGTCAAATGTCATATTCAATAAAAGTTTCCTTCATACATTTATGTCTACCTTGAAACGTCAGAGTGAAAAGTTGCATTTGGAACGTATATGACGCACTCCGTTACCGTACTATCCGTGCGGTGACGGAGAAAGAATACCAATCACCGCCCCTTCACTTCCCGCGGATGTCGTACGAAGCGACCGAGGGATATTAAAGCTTTCATCTGCTCTTCTGGTGGTAGGGTGCCTAACACCCGCCTGGTTTGTTACCACCGTACGCATGGTGAAAAACCCGTGAAGTGTTTCACGCGCGTTTCAGGATCAGCCAGCGTACAACCAGAGCTCGAGTGGAGATCGCCGCGACGGATTCGGTCCAATGGAGGCATCCGTCGAACCGATGCCGGAAGGACGGCATCGACTCACCGACCAGGGAGACCCGTAGAAACAGCTGTCCCGCTGGCCGCCCGTGGCATAGTACAGGGGCCTGAACGTCCTTAACCAGTTCGCGAGGGTGCCCCATCATGTCACACAAAATCTCGGGGTGGACCGTCGTCCGGTTGGTGCCGCGTGGGGTCCCGGCGGCCACTCCCGGTGGGGTGCGGGGGCCCTTCCGTCGACGATTCACGTCTCTCAATTTTTTCTCATGATGGCAGCTCGTAAAACAAAATTTGGTTGTACAGCGGTGCACACTCGTCTCGCTTTCCGCGCTGTTTGAGGTCGAGTTCTGTAATATACACGGACTCCACTCTAACCTCAATGCTGTCCACCACCATCTTGAGACAGCACGGCATTATTGTTTCTCACGGAGACACAAATACTTCCGCTGACACAGGCTACCTTAACTATCCCGGCTAAGTGCTTGAAGAATCCTTCAAAGCAAAAGCTGTATGTTTGGGCGGATGTTTGTTGTCGCCGTTTGAGCTGCCTGGAAAACCACTTCTTCTCAATGTTGGCGGTACATGTAGACTCTGGTCCTTTGGTCAGAGTCTACGTGTGCCTCTACAGATCCCACACCGGCGACGCTGAGACAACTCGACTGTTTGACCACCTTAGTAGGGCAGCAGATGATGCCGTGGCGCAATTTCCCAACGCAGAACTGGTGTTTTTGGGGGACCTTAACGCCCACCACGGTTTGTGGTTGGGCTCCACCAAGACTGACCATGCAGGGATCTCTGCCCATACATTCGCTCTCACGCATGACTTGACACAACTGGTCGATCAGCCCACCAGTATTCCAGATATAGCAAGTCAAGCGCCTTCTTTACTAGACCTTCTGCTTACGACTCATCCGCAGGAGTATCAGGTTGTGGTTCGAGCCCTACTGGGTTCATCAGATCATTGCCTGATATGTGCCTAGGTGCCACAGGCCAAAACCCCTCGACCATTGGTGGTCAAACGCAGGGTCTGGCACTATGGAAGTTCCTTGGAAGCAGCGCTGCTTCGGTGAAAAGGACCTATCGGCCAGCGCGGTTGCTATTACTTAGGAAATCGTAATGGGAATGGAGTATTACATTCCTCATTCTGATCTCATCAGTAAGGGCTCACGTAACCGCTGGTTCAACCGCGACTGTGCTGATGCTGTTTCACGTAAGCAGGCGGCATATCGCGCTTGGATCAGAGGCCGCGCTCTTAAGGATCCCGGGGTTGACTCACTGAAAGCTGCCTATAATAGTGTTTCCAAGTCTTGTAAAGATGGCTTACATAAAAGCGGATGCCCAACGTGTAGCACGTACTGGCCTGGCATAAAGAATCATGTCGGTCATTATAACCGGACATAATTTATCAAAAATAGGTCATAGTAAGCTACATGTCACTGTAAGGGAAGTCATTGTATCCGACTTTTTTACAAATTTTTATATGAAAACCAAACTTCATAGTGAAATTACGTCATAATAATCCATTGGTCAATATAGGTGGAGTTCTAATAAACGGATTCTACTGTAATTATCTATTATAGAATAATTATCCATTTAATGTCTATAGATATTAAAAGTATATTTATTTGAATTTGAAATTTGAATTTACAACAATTAACATTGTTAAGGTTTCAAAATTGCAGAATGAATGAGTTAATATGGAAATATTATTTAAAAAACATAAAAAGTATTTTGCTGAGATTTAATTAAATTGTTGTTTGAATAAGCTGGTAAAGTTTCTCAGATAACTCAAAATTTACTGAAAAGTGAAATAATCCATCGTCATCGGCTTAATAATGTCCTTAACACTGGAGCATAGGCCTACCCTGTGGATATGGAGTAGGGGATTATTGTACTTGCACTCAAATTGTTTTTGGACACAGAAATTATATAAATACAATATAGTTTATTTGGTTTAGGCTGTTAAAAGCACTTTTAAATATTATTATAACAGCTTAAATATTTGACTAGCGGCCACCCATAACTTCATCTGTGTTAACTTTACTTTTTGAGATTTCCTCAGATCTCTAATATTTTTTTTGTATAAAAATTATCGTATGTCTCAATCCAGGTAATAAACTTAGCATGCATAGCCAAATGTTATACAAACATTTTTTTTTAATTTGTTTTAGGGACTTTTGGACTTAATCCTGTAAAAACCAGTTAAGCAGTTTTTTTTTTTGATTAAGTAACAAACATAAAATCTTTCATAATTATAATATAAGTAGGATTTCTTAATTCTAATACATAACATTTGGATGTTAATCACTATAAAGATCCTCTTGATTCTTAGGCTTCTATTAGTTATGCTTTTTAAAATGAATTAAAATAATTAAATCCGAATAACCCAACCCCTGAACAATTATTACTACTGAGCAGAATCAGTAAATACTATATTGATCCCTTCTGTGATGGCTCCTTTGACATAACATACTATATAAATAAATAAACCGATAAAGACTATCAACCCATTACATTTATGTTGTGTAGGTAGAACCAAAAGACAAATATTTACCTTAGGATAACTCTCATTCCGTTGTCAAACCTCAATAATGACATTGACATTGTTTGGGTCCATGAAATTGTTCAAAACTTTAGAGAGCTTATAGGAGTATCACACAGAATAATTCAAAATCAAAAACATAATTATTTCAATATAAATTTTAAAGTAAACTGAGTGAAGCACTACTGAATACTGCCTGTTTAATACTTAAAGCAGCTGTGAGTTTAATTTACTCAAATTACATTCCAATGATGCAATTATGTTAATGATAATTGATATCAGGTTTTGGCTATTAGCAACACTTACAACATGACAACAAAAACTTGCAAATAAATAAGTGGAGAGGAGGAGGACTGATAATAATAAATGTGTAACAACTGACATTCTATTGTTTTGACTATATGAAAAAAGTTTTGTTTTAATTTTGATAAGCAAATATGTTTTCTGGGTCCATATCATTAACCATACTTTAATAATTGAATCAAGGGGCACACTATACCTGTACCTCCCTCGTTCACCGTCACCTTCCGCAGCACTGTAATCCACTCCTAACCTGAATTAAGTAAAACATTAGAAATACACACCTGCATGATAACTAAAAGTTACATATAAATAGCAAAATAATATTTCAAATATGTTTTGTATAATATATTGGTTTGTTAATGTTTATCATTAAAGTTCATAGTCGGTAATCATTAGAACCATTCAAAGATGTATGAACAATAATATATGTTTGCCTTCATTATTGGCTATAAATTAATATTATTTTAAATCAATTATAATAATTTGGATTGAGTAGAAGGTATCATGTGCACAAGAAAACATTATTTCCTTATTAAACCATGTATTGTTGACCTTTCACCCAAAGATATGGAGAAATATACTTACTGAGGTCGCTCCCTCTCCTGGTCGTTGTTGCCGTCCATGTTTGCACCAGATAAAATTTGGGTATGCTGTGTGCTATAGGTCAGTCGTTAAGCACAAAATCACAGTCGATTTTTGAGAATTATATTTCTTAGGTGGCACATAACAGAATGGCTATCGAGCCATGAAGAACAAGAACAACACGACACATTTACTTTGAATTTACAAATATATATACACTTACTAAAATAATTCTTAACATAGCATTCAAAACCTAATTAATTTACTGCTGTTTTAACAAATAATAACAAATTACAAGCAGGAAAACAACAAAAACAAACCGTCAGTCTCTTGCAAATATTGACTTGTCAGATTGTTTTTTTTTTAAATTGTTAATTGTATGGCATTGGAATTGTAGATTATAATGCCATAGCGAAATTCGGAGCAATTCAGTAAAAGATAAAGTCCATTATCATTATTTTTTATTTATTTAATATTCATGATATATAAACATTTACTTATATTTAAAGAATTTTGTATTCAAAAAGATTGTGAGTGTCTTCCGCACTAAAGGCACCTAACGTTTTAAAATGACACACAAATTGAAAATCCCATAGATTTATTAAAAATCCATGGAAAATCATAGTTTCTTGTCAAAATTTACGTCATTTAGCTCATAATTTTCTATTTACTTATTAATTCTATGATTGACCTGTAATTATGGCAAGCAATTCGGGTTTAGGTTTTTCTTCGATAAATAAATATAAAATATCTAGACGAGGAAGGAAACTGCAGGCAACCGATGATCAGAGGACGTTGATGGCCCTGCCTAAAGACGTGCCTGAAAGGACATGGTATATTGCAATTTTTTGCTCTGGCCATTGTGTTATCCTCCCTGGAGATCATTATTTTTACTTAATCTAGCAAGGTAGATGCCGATGTCGTATTGTCGTAGTTAAATCTGATTACTATTGCACCAGGGCCGAAATTCTTCAAAGAGAGGAAGAAGAGCTGTTTATATTGGAGCTCCGGGAAGACATAATAGAAGATGCTATGGCAGTTGTATATGAACGTTATATGGAGAAACAAAACGCGCTATTTACCGTGCATTGCGCCGCAGAGGCTTGGCTTAAACTCATTGACTGGTAATGGTAGATTGATATTGGTAGTTAAAATCAAAGCAATAATTTGGATCCCTGATTTGATTTCGAGACTTCCTTGGTGATTGATGAACATCATGAGCTGTCATCAATCATCATCCTCGACAACAAACACTATGCTATGATGGACAGAGCAGTATTGTACTTCAGAAGTATTAATTTTAGGAGCGGCCTTGTTACGCGTTAAGTAACATTTATTGATGTGTTAAAGTATACGCCCTCATATGTCGTTGGAGGAGCTTGATGGCGCAAGTGGTTAGCGTGTTCATCTGCGATCGTTGAAGTTTAAGGAACTTTCGCAGCAGTCGATCATTAGATGGACAACCTCAAATTTACTATCTCGAGCTCCTCCGTGCTTCGAAAGGCACTTTAAGTCCCGGCTGCATCGGTGGTCGTTAGCACCCACCAATCTGCACTAGGACCGTCTCCCTATTCTATTTATAGAGAAGGCCTGCGCCCCAGCTGTGGGGACATTGATAGGCTGTGATGATAGAGGTTGGCGAAGGAGCTTCTGATAATTACTTAACTATACTTAACCAAGACCGATGGGCGCTGGCGGGCGCCTACAGGTGATGGACATTAAGTTTGCTAATTCAATACCAACGAAATGTATGTTTGTGATGTTGAAGACTATTTTTCAAATATAGTAAAGTAATTATCAGAAGCTGCTTTGCCAACCTCCATGAAGGAAACAGTATGGAGTTGTGGAGTACCTATTGTTTTACCGAAAGGTTGTATGATATAAATAATTTTACAAAATGTTCTCTCATATGTCTACTATGAAACGCCTGTTGTTTTGGAATAGCAATAGTCTAAACTTTGCTATTTATTTTCCTCATCACTTTACATTTGAAAGCTACTAGTTGCGGCCACTAAATGCTGACCGCATTACTAGTGGCTCAGTTTAGGCACCAGACGCAGCCACCAATTGCAACCGCTAGTGGCTTAGTGGCGTATTTCCGACGAGAGCTTGCAGCGTTTGTTAAATGGAAACACTACTGATTTCGTTGTTGTTGATTATTATACTGAGGCGTATAAAAGTCGTCGAATTCAAAACCATCGTCGTGGTACTGTAACCCATTGTGCGCGCGATGCGAGTGACAAAATGCGGCCACAAGTAGCGAGCTCGGGTGTCTCCCGCAGCTTTTGGTCCGAACGCGGCCACTCGAATGCTAAGTTTGCGTCTATACTACACGAAATGTCTTGAATGGCAGCCAGTAGGGGCTTAATGTACTATTTCTTTGCGCTTAGGCATTTCTATCGGCATGACCCCGGCGAGGACCCGAGCGCGTATCCGCCCTGCTTCATCCCGAAGCGGGCGGAGTCGTGGGCGGCGGACGAGATGCCAGCGCCCTCGCCCAAGGACACCTGGTGCCACCGCGACCTAAACGTGGTGGAACACGCCACTGACGAGATGCCGGTCAAGAGCCCCAGCGCCACCTCCTTGGACCTGCCTGTCGTAGATGAGATTCCCTCGCAATACTGGTAAATCCCTTCTACTTAATTTCTTGCATAATGTACTATGTGTTGTCGACGACTTCCGTGGTCGAGTGTTGTGGGTGGCAGATGTTTGTGTGATGAATACGAGCATTTGTACTCCAGTCATGGATGTTTAATATGTATTTCTATATAAATATACTTATATATGTACTGCATATGTATTCTATCCGTTATCCTAGTATGCCATAACATAAGCCTTACAGTGCTTACTTTGGGGCTAGGCTAATTGGTGTGAGTGTTGGAAATATTTATTATTGTACTCGCTGTAAGAGTGCAATGTAATAAGATTGGTTGACACTACTAAGCTCCTCCCAGATTTACTAAAAGTGCCAACTATCCGTGCGTGCCCAATCCTATATTTCCCCAGAGTACTTATTCATTGCGTCGCTCTATTTTTTTTTATAGCTAGGTAGGCAAATGACTCTACCCCACCTGATGTTATGTGGTGATATAGTCCAAACGCGAAGATAGCTGGTACAGCAACACCAACCATCCTCACGTTGCCGGCCTGCAAAAATGCTTAAAAAAAATTATATGTGTCAGCAAGAATACCACCGGCTTTATTATAAATAGATTTCTATCTGGATTCTGATAACCTCTCCTCCCTATAATGGTAACCATACACACTACGATAAACCGTCCGAACGGTACCGATAAATCGTAGCGTGTATGTTATAAAACTGCACAGTTTCCTATACGTACGCCACGTACGATAAACTGTTCCGTTGAACTGTACAGTCTGATCGTAACGATTTCTCGTATTGTGTATGGCTACCATTAGAAATTGCCTCGAAGTTCTTCGTTGGCTTTCCTTTCCCTAAACCAATTAATTTACTGGTATAAAATATGTACCTATGAAGTAGAAGGGACTCTTTTATAGGGGCAGCGGTAGTCAGAATAAAGATATAAATTATTTACAATATAGCCGATGATATTCTTGATGTGTTAACGTTGGGAATGTAATATGTACTTAGTAATAACATAAGTAATTTTTTATGTCATTATTAAATTTAGTGGAACTCAGCTGACCTACTTTTAAACTGCACTTTAAATGTGTCACAGGTAAATAAATAAATAGATTAGGAAGTCGGGTTATCAGTATTGTGTGAATGTTCAGTGCTAAGGTGGGTTGGCCAGGGCATGGATCAGGTCTAAGTCCATGCCCTTGCCATTTACTTACTATCTTTGATTATAATCAAATGTAGTTTACCTATGTTAAAATAAGCAATATACAGTAAAACCCGTTTAAGACGATTTCACAGGGACTTAACCAAAAACGCGTCTTAAGCGGGAAAGCGTATTATGCGGGATACGAAAATCTGGAATTTGTATGTACAATATTTAAGAATTATGTATATAATATTTAATAAGATAAGATTAGTTCCCCTAGAGGGCGCTGTTTAGTAAACATTGGCTCCCGTACGTATTTAGTAATAAAATATTAAATAACGTCAATTTAACCTTTTAGTGGCATAATTATATAAAAAAATAACTAAATATTTAGTGAAAGTGTTGGTGAAAAAAATTATTGAGAAGAATAGTAAAAAAAGTCAAAAACAAAAATACGACAAATTTATTAGTGTAACTTAAGTAAATGACAATTAATTGAGAAGTTTATTATTACGAAGTTACTAAATGTGTGAAGTGACTTAAAAAAAGCTTTACAGAACAATGAACAGTGCATAATTTTTAAAGTTGAATAACGGTTTTATGAAATGATTAACAACTTTAAGTGGACACTGACCTCTTCACAGACGTAGCATTTCAACTAATAAGACAACTAGCGCCATCTATTGAGCAGTAGCTGAACTATTAAGTGTGTATAGGAAAATATAAAGTGACGACTAATATTTTATTTTTATTATGTGGACAGTTATAGCATAAAAAAAAAAATTGAGCAAAGAATTGTATAACGCTTTTTTCTACAATACCTAAAACTATATAGACAGAAGCAAAGGTATGTTTAAACGAGGAATGATATTACTTAAAATATACTAACGCCATCTAGAGTGCTTTTTGAGAATTGCTACAAAACCTCATAATTCAATTTGGCATGCTGTGACTGCGTTGCTTCTGCTTACTGTTTAACCTAGCGCGTTTATTATTACTACCGGAAGATGGAGCACACATGCGCAGCTTGTTTAATAAAAATACCAGACAGAAGATTTTTGACCTGTTCACTATGCACAGAAAAGTATGACTTACAATGTGTCAATGTATCGGAGAAGCGGTTTTATAATACTATGAGCAAGGAGCATAAATTATCTTGGATATGCCCAAAATGCTCATCAAAACAACCAACATACGATAACACTAACACCCCAGTGCGACGACAAAAGGACGGCCTAAACATTGAAATTAATTCCCCATTTAATGAAAATGTCACAAAAAGGCGTAAAACACACACTAATGGTAACGAAAACCCTGAAATTTCCTTTATTTTGGATGACACTATTTCAGGTGGAGATACAATACAGAATCAATCCACATTCAATACAGAAAATACACTGCTCACAGAAATTCGAGAACTAAGAGCGCAAATTACATTACAAGCTCAAAAACAAGAAGCTAGAGATCGTGAACTCTCTCATACTATAAAAATACTGCAAACATGTTTACTTAACACAACAAATCAGAATATCAACTTAGAGACAGAAATTAAATTGTTGCGACAAAATACAGAGGATAATACAAAGCGTATACATGATTTAGAAAAAGAGATTTTAATATTAAAACGCGAACAAAGGGAAACTAAACCAATGAAAATAAATAGTACAGACACAAAAAATAACAAAACTGACCTCAATTTAAAAGAACAAAGTTATTCAAAACAAGAAGTACATAAGAAAATAATAGTTCTTTATGGACTAAACGAAACCAGATACGAAACTGAATACGAGTTACATGAAAAAATTTTAAATTTATTTTATGATATAGCAGGGATAGATCTTTCGGGATACGTAGAAGATTTAAGCCGTATAGGTGGGAGGGGTACGAGACGACCTTTGAAAATAGAATTACTGAGCAAACAAGTTACGAAATGCATCTTAGAATGCAAATTATACTTTAAAAATACAGGCTTATGGATATCAGAGTATCTCGACGAATCAGGCTTACAACACAGAAAACAAGAAAGAGAAAGTTTCAGAAGGAATAGACAATTTAAACATACGACAGAACTGGAGAAAAGCCCTTCACAATATCATCCACGCAAACAGAATCAAAATATGACAACTAACGCAGAACTACAAATAGGAATAACATCACAATCTCAACCTGTTACAAATCAACTCGGAAGAAACTATAATTCCTTTCGTCCCTAACAGGAAAAATAACAATTCAGTATTCTTATTTCAAAATGTGAGAAGCATTAAAAACAAGTTACACATAATAGAAGACTTAGTGGAAGATTATAATTTTGCTGCTTTATGCTTTACGGAAACCTGGATCTCGCCATGTAAAACTGACTTGCTGGTTGTAGAAGGATATAATCTGGCGAGTAGATTCTCTAGAGAACACCGAGAAGGGGGCGGCGTATGTATATTTATAAAAGACCATATTGAATATTATGAATGCGAGGATATAAATAGTTTTTCATTGGAATATATAATTGAAATATGTGCTGTTCAAATACCACATTTAAATTTAATACTTGTTGTTATGTACTGGCCAGAGAGTAAAAGAGAAACAATTATAGTAAATGAACAAATAGGAAAAGTACTTAAATTATTAACGACTAAATACAATAAAAAACATATAATAATAGGAGGAGATTTAAACATAAACTTCTTAAGTAATTCCAGTCAAAGTAAAATGTACATCAATTTATTTAAAAGTTATAACTTTGATCAATATGTTAAAGAGCATACGAGAGTAACTCCTACTAGCTCTACCTGTTTGGATCCAATATTTACCAACTTTGATATGACAAACACAACTGTGGAAGTAAAAGAATACGGAATCTCTGACCACAAAGGTACAATAATTGACTTTCAAAAATCCCAAATAAAACAAAATTCAACTGCGTACTATATAAAGAAAAGAATTTTTAACCTGCATAACACTGCATTGTTTAAAAAACAATTGCAGGCTATAAATTGGGATCAAATATTATCACATAAAAAAAGTATCAATCAAAATTACAGTTCTTTTCACGACTTATTAACATGTTTATTAAACAAGTGCATTCCAAAAAAACTAGTAAAAATAAATAATATTAATAAAAAACTGTGGCTAACTAAAGGTATTAAAACATCTTGTAAACATAAACGATTACTACATATATTAAAATCTCAGACAAATAATCCATTACTTAATGATTATTACAATAAATATGTAAAACTATTAAAGAATATAGTAATAACATCAAAAAAGAACCTATATATTAAAAAAATTAAATATTCAAAAAACGTAACGAAATCTATGTGGCAAATAATTAAACAACGTACAAATAAAATAAACAAGCAATGCCACAAGAATATAGGTTTAAAAACGGAAACAAGCAATACAACTGATCCTTACATAATTTCAAACATGCTAAATAAATATTTTGTTTCAGTGGGTAACAATAATAACAAACCAGATCCTGAAGGGCGCCCTTCTCTAAGTTATACTGAAAAAAGTATGTTCCTAAACCCAGTTACGGAAGTTGAAGTTCTTTCTATCTTAAAGTCATTGAAAAATAAAACTAGTTTTGGAATAGACGAATTTCCGCCGTCATTAATAAAACAATGTAAAGAGGAGCTCGTTGAACCCTTAACTTATCTAATTAACCAATCTTTTAGAGAAGCAGCGTTTCCAAAATTATTAAAAACTACAGTTATCAAACCTGTACCTAAACAACGTAACGCAAATGAACCGCAACATTTTCGACCTATTGCACTACTATCTACCTTTTCCAAAGTGTTTGAGTCCGCTATGGCGATGCGTCTAACATCATTTTGTGAAAAATTTGAAATTTTTAATAACTGTCAACATGGTTTTAGGAAGCGTAGATCTACTATTACTGCCCTTTATGAGTATTTTAATGAAATATTTTCAATAATTAACGAACAGAAATATGCTGTAGGAGTATTGCTTGACATGAGCAAAGCGTATGATCGAGTTTCTCATAAAATACTTTTAAAGAAACTTCACTCTATAGGGGTAAGGGGGATAGCACACCAGTGGTTAGCATCATACTTGGAAGATAGGGAACAATTTGTACAAGTCGACTATTATAATTCTAAAAATAACATATTAAGTAAAATTATATCAGAAAAAGATAGGATAGAGAGATCAATTCCGCAAGGTAGCATTCTTGGATGCATTTTATTTCTAATTTATATTAATGATATATCATTCTGTATAAAGGATAAAACTGTCATTTATGCGGATGATATCTCTGTTGTAATGCCCTGCAAATCTAGCAACGAACTGCAAGAAAAGCTAGAATACAATATGGGCGAGATAATTAAATGGTTGAACGAGCATAATTTGGAAACTAACTTTAAAAAAACTAAATTGATACAATTTAAACCTAGACAGAAAAAACCTATTGAAACTAAACCTATCGTCCAAAACAGTAAATTAGATTTTGTTACCTCTTGCACATTACTAGGAATAGAAATAGATTGTAATATAAATTGGAAGCCACATATTGATAGAGTAGTATCCAAGTTATCTAGATTCACTTATGCCCTCTACGAGTTAAAGAAAAGTACAGATTTAATATCAGCAAAAAGCGCTTATTATGCTTACGCAAACTCATGGCTAAGTTACGGAATTATCTTATGGGGTAATAGTACCGACATAAATAAACTATTTGTATTACAAAAGCGATGTATACGTATATTGGTGAATATTACAGACATGGAAAGCTGTAGATCACATTTCATAAAACTAAAGATACTTACTCTTCCATGTATATATATATTTGAAATAAGTAAAATGGTGCGCAAAAATAGACATTTATATAAACATATTAGTGATACATATTTTCAAACACGTAATTTAAGAAATAGAAATAAATTGGCAATACCGTTTACTAAATTACATCTGGTAAGCTCAGGAACATACCATATGTCTGTTAAAATATATAATAAAATACCGAATCATATAAAAAACATTGAAAAAGATTGTACATTTAATAATAATTTAAAACAATTTCTTATAGATAAGTGTTATTATGATTTGAAGGAGTTCTTAAATGATAAATTTTAATGATACCTAATAATCTGTATTATTTTTTGTGTGTGTATGACATTATAAATTTTGTATATGACGTTATAATTAATGATGTTTGACTAATTGATTAGATTTTTTTATGACGTAAATTTGTTGACCTAAACCGAAATTATTAAACTAAATTATAATGAATATTATGTGAATGAATTTTGAATGGATTATTACTTTGAATGTTATTGTTACTTGTTTATTTATTTTTTGATTTGATTGACATACATCTCTTGACCTAACCCTAAATGTATTTTATAATTGCTTTAAGTATAATATGAATTGATTTTAAAATTATATTCTTTTTATTAACTTATTTAAATTTTCTATCTATCTTGAATTGTTATCCTATTGTAATTTTATCAAATTTTAAATTAATATTTGTACACATTTATTATAATTTGCAATGCCCTTGCAGGGCTCATGTTTGCGAGCTGTTATTAAATTTAAGAACGAAATGTAACCAACATGAAGCAATAAATATTATGACTATGACTATGACTAAAATGTAGTGTATTATTATTTATTATTACGTTATTTAAATTAATAACTTATTCTAGTTTGTCAAAAAGATTTTGAGACATTAGCAAATACAAGATTTTCAAAATAATTAAACTTTTACAGTGCGTCTTCGCTTTGATTCAAAGAAGACAAAATCGGAGTTGACTCATCTTCTACTTAATCATTATCAGTTAGAACATCTTCTTGTGTGTTATTCACATT
This sequence comes from Chilo suppressalis, assembly GCA_902850365.2. Lineage (NCBI taxonomy): Eukaryota > Metazoa > Arthropoda > Insecta > Lepidoptera > Crambidae > Chilo > Chilo suppressalis. The sequence continues at coordinate 343,528 of OU963911.1, forward strand.
CTCATTGAATTTTATGCTGCTGCAAGAGGTAATATGTGTGGTACGAGTTGGCGATTTAGGCGTATTAAACAGGATAACGAATCGTATTAAGTGTTAACAAATGTATGGAAACATGTCTCAAGTTGCAGGGACTGACGCAAAATGGCGTATTATTCGAGAAATCGTATTAAGCGTGATCGTATTAAACGGGTTCTACTGTACATAAATAAAATTGTAATTCGTTTTTTATGCCATTATTATTCTTATTAGTTATATGATTTTGAACGGTTAGTAGGAAAAAAAAATACTATTCAAAGGAGCTATCAATAAGTAAGTTTGTAAATATTTTCCTTTATCAGTTCATCTCAGCTAATAATAGTAGTTCCTTAAATAAAAATATTATATTTTTCCTTATTGAATGTAGTCGTAATTGCGGCTCGTAATACTTCTAAAAGAAATAACAATGATTTCTCTATATGATGTTGGTTGGGTTTGTTGCGCGTATTACAGAAAAGCTTCCATTGACAGCAAGAATAGCATTCAGGGGCTTTTATAAAGCCAGAATCTAATCTCCAGAAGGCATTGAAACGTTGTTAAAGAAGATACAACAGCTAGAAAACATTAAAGTATTTTTTTATTGTTAGGTTCCCTGGAAAAGTAAATATGCCGGACTTCGTGCGCCGTAAACGTAACGTGTCAGAGTCTATCGCGGGTGAAGTGAGTAATTTTCATCCCACTTATTACTAATATTATAAATGTTTAAGTTTGTATGTTTGTTAGGAAGAAACAGCTGAACGGATTTGGATGTTTTTTTGCACAAAGACAGCCGATAACTTAGAAAAAAAGAGACATAACATATGGGATACTTAGGTCCTGAATGATTTTCAAAAAAACTAAAATTAACTCGGAGGACGTTGCGGATGGCCGCTAGTATATTGCCTAATATTAAAAGTAGGATTTAATTTTACAGAATGTACTGAAAGAAAATGCTTCTTTATTATCAGTCACAAAATGCAGTGAGAAGATATGAAATTATCTTTCAAGGACAAAGATGTTTCAAGGCTGATAAAAATAGATGGACACATTTCAAAAAACGAAAAACATTCATTTAAAACATATTTAGCACAGCTTCTGTCGTGGCAAAAATCGAACTTAGTAAACTTTATTTTATATTATTTTAGGAGCTCGATAGCGCAAGGGGTTAGCGCGTTCCGCTGCGATCGTTGTAGGTAACTTTTGCAGTTCTTGGTCATAGGAAAGGCCAATGCCTCACCAGTGGGAACATTGATAAACACGATGATACTATTTTATGAACATTATGTGCATGCATTAATTTATGGCCCTACTAAGATTGAATATCATACAGGAAACATCCATCGTACATAATCGTTGAGGGCAATGAATTGGAAATACCATTTGTTATTCGTTGCTTGGGGGAGGTTTATACTCAACTTTGTATGGCGGGATTATGCTGATGATGTATGTGATGATGAGGAGCTCGATGGCGCAAGTGGTTAGCGCGCTCGGCTGCGATCGTTGAACTTAAGCAACTTTCGCAGTGGTTTGTCATTGGATGGGTGACCAAAAATTACTATCTCGAGCTCCTCCGTGCTTCGGAAGGCACGTTAAGCCGTTGGTCCCGGCTGCATCTGCAGTCGTTAGCACCCACCAATCCGCACTGGGCCCGCGTGATGGGTCATGGCCCAATCTCCCTATTCCATCCATAGGGAAGGCCTGTGCCCCAGCAGTGGGGACATTAATAGGCTGATGATGATGATGATGTATGTGATGATGATAATGTAGTTATATGATGGCGGTTCTCGCTAATAGAGTTGGAGACTATCCTTAGATCCGCTGTGTAGAGCGTGGTAATATGTGCAGGGCTCGTCCAGCTCGCCAATCTCGGAGGAAGACCAGCTCGCTGCGGAGAGCGAGGTGCTGCAGAAGATCACTGATTACAGCACCGAGGAGCTGTCTACTAAGGTAGTTGTTTATTGTACAGGTAAAAAAAAAGTAAGCTCGATGGCGCAAGTGGTAACTTTCTGGATAAGCAACTTTCTCAGTGGTCGATCAATGGATGGGTGACCAAAATTTACTATATCGTGCTACTCCGTGCTTCGGAAGGCACGTTAAGCCGATGGTCCCGGCTGCATCTGCAGTCGTTAACACCCAGCAATCCGCACTGGGCTAACGTGGTGGGTCATGGCCCAATCTCCCTATTCCATCCATAGGGAAGGCCTGTGCCCTAGCAGTGGGGACATTAATAGGCTGATGATAATGATGATCATCGTAATGTTTTTGTGGTAGTACTTATTAATTACTTTGGGGCTATACTAATTGTTGTGAGTGTGATAATTGCTGATTGATTAATTGTGATGGTGTTCAGGTATCTGGGTTCAGTGCCCTAAAGACCACGACTCCGGTGGAGCTGGACGGTTCGTTGCGCGGCGCCGGTGACTCCTCCGTGGACAAGGTGCGGCCCAAGCTGCGCCGCCAATCCGACAAGAACAAGTCCTTCACCAGACCAAGGTTAGCTCTTCCGCAGCAAGAATAACAATTAGTGTTCCCCCCGTTGGTGCACTGGGCTACCTACAGGCGCGGTCCGAAGCGGGGGGGGGGGGGGGTCACAGGGGACATGACCCCCCCCCCCTAAAATCTAAGGTCATATTGAAAAATCTTAAAAAATTGCCAAATAATAAAAGGAAATTTTTAGTTATCCCCTAACAGCGATAAATTTATAGTTTGCTGACACCTAGTGGTGTTTTTATGAACTACGTACGATGGCCAAAATAACTTGGAAATGACATCTAGTACTAGTTTAGAACCAAGGAACCGAACTACGTAGTCTTGGTAATTCTAGCAAAATCGACATGCGTCGTTCGTCGCAATAATGTTTATTTTATTCCAGATACCTTTTTTTCTTCTTTTTATTAGTGTAGTGAGTGACCTCCTCCAAAATTTCAAAAAAGCGGCCACCATAGCCTATAGACGCTTGTGATATCAACAATATAATTTGCACCATAGCCTACCCTGACCCAATCCCCTACCACGTGGAACCCTGGAACCTTTCTCACAGACAGAAACACAACACAACCAAAAGGTATCGAGTGTTATTTTACTGTGATCTACTGTAAAGTTGAGGTTGCTTCTCCAGACGGGCGCTCCAATTGTGGGCGGAAAAACCGCTATGCCCTGCCTCACAGAACACAGAATATGTTCTGTACCCTACCTCTTAAAGTGTGGATTCGTGGATACTTACGACTGCTGATATAGCTGGACCAACAGCCTAACGTGCTCACCGAAGCACAGGGCAACTCGAAATCGATTCTAGCATGATTCTATTAACTTAGGACTGATTTTGGCATCATTACTTCATTCAGTCCTTTTCATTCATTATACTTAGTGATAGGGATACGCTGCTGTCAGGTTTAAGTTTGCGTTTGGGGGGTCGTGCCGGAATCGACGCCAGTATGGTATATGTTAAGTGGTATTTATTATAGATGTCTGTATCTAATTATCATTTTGTAAAGTTATAAGTATAACAATTTATCTGTATCCGTGTACTGTGCTGAATAAACGATTTTGATTTGATTTGAAATCATAAAGTTTTGGTCACCCATCCGATAACTGGCCATTGTATAAGTTGCTCAACTTCTACGATCGCATATTGAACGTGGTGGATAAATTTCTGTTATTGCAGCATGGCGAGCAGATCGCGCGGCAATCTCCCGCCCCTGGAGCTGGACTCCCGTTCCCGCGTCACCATCATCTCGGATTGCCGGCTGCGGAACTTGCGGTACGTAATGCTGTATTACCATTCGTGCTGACATCATTTTTCTAAGGGCAGATATGGTTATATACAATGGACGGCAACCTAGCGCAATGGGCCAACAGCTGACTAAAAATTTCCTTATTACTACGAACAAGTACCTACTTTATTATTGACAATGATTCCTTTTTTTCTATTGGCAGATTTTAGAAATTATGTGTCTGTATTTTATTATTAGGTACAAATATTGTGGCGGTGAAGTCATTCAACGACGATCTCGTGTTTCCGCACTTAAAAGCGTACAGGGTCTTCGCTGGGTTTTTTGGCGGATAGTATGCTGTAAGCGCTCGTAATCCGGGCGGACTGCTTAACGGCTTCTCCGTTTCGCACCCGCGAGACTTGCGAGAGGCTAAATGTGAGGTAGTGTTACATATTTTGATCCCCCCTTCCCCTTTCCACCACCGGACAACCAGGCGCGGCGAGGGCTTCCTCCCTTATGTTGTCGAAGTTCCTCCCATTCGCACGAAGCGATTAGCTTCGGCCTTCATTATGCGAACGGCTAGGGAGTGGAACTCCTTGCCGAGGTCTGTTTTCCCGGACCAATATAGTCTGAACATCGTCAAGGTCAGAGTGAACAGGCATCTTCTAGGCAGGCGTGTACCATCCTAGGCTTCATCATCGCTTTCCATCAGGTGAGATTGTGGTCAAACGCATAGCCTATTTTGCATAAAAAAAAAAGGTCCGTTCGTTGGTGTGCCCCTTAAGGGTGCCAACGTCTGTAAATAAAACTTTTGCCTGCGTAATAAAAAAAACAGGTACAAATATTGTATGAGAAGGTGAAGTGTGCTCGATTCTGGTCGAATACCGCACTTATTAACAAAACGAAGCCATATCCTACATGGAGTAATTTTGTTACCACCCATAATATATTTGTAATTCATTGTATGGAGACCAAACACGCTTAAACTTTGTTTATTATTAAGGGCCGAAAGTTGAATGGAAGGAGTATTTACGACTAGTTTGTAATAGAGAGTATTCTTGCAGTACATAAGATACTCACAAACTGCTTACAACATGCTTACAATGAGATCGAGCTCAGGTGTGCGTTGAATAGGCAAGGAACAATGTGATCTTTTGATTGCGAGCGCGGCGCGATGGCTTCGTGGTGGGAACTGGGGTGGTGGCCACACGTGCGCCACTGTACACGTTCGGTGCCGAGTGGGGGAATGCGAAACAAGACCATCGTAAAGGGTTTAATTGGGGGGACCATAATTTTAAACAATGTCGGAATTTAATGTTAAAGATATAAATTGCCTTTAACTTTAGTCACCAACGCAAGCCTCGCGTCGCATAGTACAAAATTTTGCTATTTCCGTGTCCTATTATTTAGGTGATACTTTTATTGCTTTGAGAGTGTATGTACGATTTTTAAAACTTGCCCTACGAAAAACAATATTGAGTCATTTAAAACATACAAACATTTCGCGGGCTGCGTGATCGCATAATTTATTAGATACCAATGGTCACCGTCTTGAGCAGTAGTATGGACCACGGCGAACTATCTATTGGAGACTTGATGATTTCGTGCGTCTTGCTAGTAAAAATGCAAAATATTCTGACACGGTTTGTATTGATGGGTTGGAATAACATTATTTAGATCAAATGGTACTTATGAATTAAATTCATGAACTGCCCTTATTATAAGGTTCAAAGTTTTCCTATCTTTAATATAACATTTGGAGACCCTACCCGCAGCACGGAGTGCGTTGACCCGGTCCATATCTATAAGAACATGGTCCCATTCAAATGACATGAAAAGTTAGAATTAAGTCCGATGTAAAAACATCAACTCGTATTTCATCAATACGTTGAATTATGTCCGCGTTTTGTTTATTCCGGGACAGTTGTGAATTTATGCTAGGGCTGGTACTAGTCGCTTAAAAACACGATCGAATTATTAATATAATAAGTTTTATCTGGCTTTTACGTAATGCCATCTGCATTACGTAATCGTTGAACTTACATGATATTTTATGACATAGAAAAGAAAGCGCAATGTCAGTACTATAAAGTTAACATGTCAGTAACAACATAATCACTTCAAAAGAATATAACGCAATTTATAATATAAGTACAACGATTGGATGTATCGGTTTTGTGGTTGGTTCTACTAGTATGAGTAAACGTAGAAAATATCAGTTTTTTCTAATAGTGGAACTGAACTGGTAAAAAATGTCGTTTGCCCTTTTAATAGATTTTAACGGAGAAAAAAAACTTTTAGTTCGTGTAGTTCTACTAAGGGGACTGAGCGGTGAACGGACAACAGTGAAATGAAAGAAATTCATCAGCATTTGGTGTGTTATTGAGGAACATTTAAGAATAACTGATTATATGAAAGGATGGGCATTTGTGGCTTAATAATAATTGTTAAACTTGTGTATTACACAGCATATAAACACTACCTACGTTACCCGGGCTATATCGAGCTTGCGTTCATGCTCCGCGCCGGAGTATGTATCAGAGAAAATATCTATTGTCAACGCACAGGCAGCCTATCCCATACGCATCTTTCTATCATCCGTAATATTGTTGAAAAAAAATATATAATAATTTTTCTATAGTATCAAAAATAGTATACTAAGACTGGTTTTAACAACTCCGCACTTTGTCACAACACCTTTAAACCTTTTAACATAAATTATACAGATAAAATTTATTTATTTTTAAGAATTTAACTATGTATATTTAACTATGTATATATCGATGTTTATCTCTAAAGAAAATATTACTAGATTATTTTTTTCTTTTAATATTTTCTTTAGATTTAAACATCCAGTAGTCACATGCTTAAAAAAAAAAAACTATAACTATAATTGCTATTTCTTCATTCAAATGTTCAATACTTGTAAAAGTATTCATTTGACATAGTGGGTTGCCTACAATGCGAAGAGATGGCGCTGCCATGCAGCTTAAGAAGGGCTAGAAAGAATTCGACACGGCCGTCAGGGCCGCGGTAGCATAACTGGTCAGTGCATTCGCCCGGATAGCGAAGGGTGCGGGTTCAAGTCCCGTCTGCTGCCTGGTCCGCGTAGATTTTTTCTAGTAATATTTTATATAAACGATACATTTCTTTTATAATTTTCAATTGTTAGTTGTTGTTTGACAGCCCTATGATTGGGGTGAGTAGCCAGGTCCCGGCGGGGTCGTTGAACCCACACGAGGTGCTTAATAAAAAAACTTTCCTTCTCCATTCAGATTCAATTATGTTCATTTGAAATTAACCAATTAATTATGAATCGTGACCAGGGAAGAAGGAATTTTTGGTTTCATTTATAATTCAGCCGTCGGAGCATCCAGCACATTAAATTTTAAAAAGGCTCCTGGAAATAAATTTAAATTGAATCGCTCCTCGTGGATAGCTGCGAAGCTTTAGGATGGTTGACCAGTCCAGGCTCATTATGAACGAACAAAAACGGAAATAAAATGGTAATTTTAAACCATGTGACTTTCCGATTTCTTGATCTCTTATGTTCCATAATCCAATTCTCCGTACCTGATATAATTGTGAATGGAGTCCAGTTTTGAAGATAAGAGAGCGTGGCAGAATCATGTCCCTTTGCAGTCATCCTCACCTTGAAGGCTTGAACTCAATCTTTTGCTTTGCGGAATGTTGTCACGCCTCGCACAAGACTCATCAACGCCAGGAGGAACACTTGATATTTTACTGTAGTCTTCTGTAAGGTGGAAGGAACGGAACTCACTTTATCTTTTGTCCTCATTTTACACATCTTTCGACTTTCATCTATTAGTTTTTTTTGCCCATCCGTAGAAGAAGATGGGTCATGGATATAATGATTTTATAATTGTTTACCAGCTTCATTATCAAAACTAAACACTGACTTCGTTAAAACAAATGTACTAAAAAATAATAAATAAAACATTTTCTTGACTTAAGTCTAAAGTACATTAAAATATTCCTAATAAACCGCGTGTAACACCGCGGGGCACAGCTACTTAGTTTTAATATTCACTTTTTGTAAGCCAGAGCAACGTCAACTTACTAAATATAAGTAAAAAAACTATAAAGGATAATATATACTGTTCGTAGGAATTTGAGAAGTTCTATAGAGAGGTTTAAAGAATTTATTCTCATAAAAAAAAAAAGTTCATTTACAATGAGAATACTTAATCACTATTATAAGAGAAGCGCGGCGCAAACACGAAATAAAAAGAAACTATTGTTTATTCCCGAATGTATTTATCAGATCTTCACCAAATTATTATGGGAACACCACGCTACAAACTCTTCCAGAAAAAGAAAAACATCAAAATCGGTCAACAAGCCTTGGTGATATGCGCAGACAACATAAGTATAAAGAAATACATAATAACGAATAGAGGACCTCCTCTGTTTTAAAGCCTTTGTTACCAGTGTTCTTATAATAATTACCTCTGCGCATGTACCTTTTATTGCGGAACAATAGTACAAATTTCGAGTAAAGCATAATACTTATAACAAGTCAATGAATACCGCCTCTGGGTTACATACTCTCATTACGGTCCTTCCTCGACTCGGCAAGAGTTGAATTATCTGCCAAATTTTACTTGTTATTTCAGATACAATGGATCATGAAAGTTATGAGAAATATCAAATTAAAAATGTCTTCAACATGAAGGCAGTGTAGTCACCTAATTAAATAATAAATAAATATTTCCGACACTCACACCAATTAGCCTAGCCCCAAAGTAAGCACTGTAAGGCTAATGTTATGGGATGCTAGGGTAACGGATAGAATACATTTACAGTACATATATAAGTACACACATCAAAAGTGTCTAGGGATCAACATATATTTTTGCAATAACTTTTCTCCTGATTGATATTAATTAAAATTTTCTTTAAGGATTCATCAAATAAAGTGTTTTCGTTTGTCACAGTAACGATAAACCAAGTCACCTTTGCATTAATAAAGAAATTTGCCATTTTCCTAATAAAGGGATTTTTGACATTTGAACCACTAACACAAAAGTTCGAAAAAAAGACTGAAATAACAGTTTTCTCTAAAATTTTATTGGGTAACTTAAACAATCAATAATCCGTATTTCTACCGCGAACACTAACAACACAAGAACATCGGTTTGGCATACTCAAAATGAGTTCATCCAAATCACGCTGTGGAATGGCCGCCCATGTTCGTTGCAACAACAAAAAAAGGTCTTCTTGCGACTGGATACCCTCCATATTCGGCAGAGCTCTTCTCTGTAGCATATCCCATGCATGCTCAATCGGGTTCAAGTCTGGCGACTGAGCAGGCCAGGGCAGGACATTGATGTTAGCTGCGGCGAGAGTCTGTCTTACAACTCTTGCGGTGTGCGGTCGTGCATTATCATGCATTAACTGAAATAAGGGACCGATTTGCACTTGTAGAGGAACGATGACGTCTGATACAATCGTCTCAGCATAAATTTGAGCGTTGAGGTTGCCTCTGATCCAAATCAACTCAGTTCTTCCGCCGATCCAAATACCCGCCCATACCATGATGGTTCCACCACTATAAGGATGGACTTCCTGGCAGGATTTTAATCGCTGTTGGCGTCCAGGGGTTCTCCAGTGTCGTATACGTCTTGTATCCGGTCTCATACCAAAACGAGACTCATCAGAAAAGCACACGAAACGCCATTGTTCTTCTGCCCAATTTCTGTGTTCAAGAGCCCATTGATATCGAATCCTACGATTGTGCATTGCTATAGGTGGTACCCGTAGCGGTCTTCGGGAATGAAGGTTCACTTCATGCAAGCGGTTTCTGACTGTTTGGTCGCTAATTAAGTTCCCTGAAGAGTGATGAAGCCTCACGGCTAACATCATGGCGGTTATTGTTGGAGCTCTTCGAGTTAAGATTTGAATGTATCGGTCTTGTCTCCGTGTGGTGCAGCGATACCGTCCTCCATGGCGCTCAGCCACGGTACCAGTGCTTCGGTATCGTGTCCAAAGTCGACTGATAACACTCTGACTTGTATTCAGAGCTAAAGCCACAGTACGTTGCCGGGAACCAGCTTCTATCATTCCCACGGCTCTGAGCATTTCTTCCCTGCTTAAATGACGTCGCCGCTCCATAATAACGTTGGTTTTAATCAGTAGTAGGGAAACAGTAGCACTAATAATGTCTTCAATGCGTTGTATGTTTTTATAGGGAAAATATTGACAGCTGATTTTCATCTTTTACTCGAATTTGATTCACAGTTCCTGATTCAAATTATGAAATGCACCAAAAAGGATCCATATAAATTTATAAAATCATAAATTTATTACAAAGCCACATCTCAATCTCAAGAAATCCGCATAAAAATGCTTGATCCCTAGACACTTTTGATGTGTGTATATTTATATAGAAATACATATTAAACATCCATGACTGGAGTAAAAATGCTCGTATTCATCACATAAGCATCTGCCCCCACCGGGATTCGAACCCGGGACCTCTCGAGTCGGCGACACCATGAAACCCGGCGTACAAACCACTCGACCACGGAGGTCGACCAATTGATTGTGTAATTAGCAACCAAACTGAACAACACATAGCTTTCAGACTGAATAAAGGCTTCTCAGTTTCGTGTTGTTATTCTTCCAAAATAAGAGACATATATTAATAAGCAGGCGGTTCACCTGGTGTTACTGGCGTAAGTCAACAGTGTTGTCTCAACACAGATAATTGTCTGTCGTGGTTATTAACGATGTCCAACTTAAACCTTTGCAATGTAAGAATCAACAGCACACCAGAAGACTAGAGAAAAAATGTTGGAGGCCTTTATAATATTATTAGCAGCCGCCCGCGACTTCGTACGCGTGGAGTTAGTTATTGGTTGTTACAGAATGCGTTGAAGAAATAAAGGTTTACTGCTCGTTCCCCGTAGGTGATACCGTGATTGTATGTAGCCCATATATTGACCCGACTTAATAATATTCGTGCCAAATTTGACTTGCAGTACTTTTTGAGTTTATCCCGGACATACATACAGACAAACAGACAAAAATTCTAAAAACTATATTTTTGGCTTCGGTATCGATTGTAGATTACACCCCAAGTATTCTTTTAAAAATATATTCAATGTACAGTTTTGACTTTCATACCATTTTATTTTATTTATTATTTTGAACACAAAATCAGTTATTGTGATTAAACCATGATAGCTAGACATAGGTTGTCGCGGACTTTTTTTGTAGGTCTTAATGGGATCTACAAACCCGTAGTACATCATTTTGTTTTATTGTCAATAGTTTTTGCAGCGCACGCAAAAATAGGTTTTCGATTTTACACCTTGTGTTACAAAATAGCAATTTTATTACGGATCCCTAATTTTGAAAAAAAGCAATATAGCCTATAGCCTTCCTCGATAAATGGACTAACCAACACTGAAAGAATCATTCAAATCGGACTAGTAGTTCCAGAGATTAGCGCGTTCAAACAAACAAACAAACTCTGCAGCTTTCTAATATTAGTATAGATGAATATGTACACATTTTAAAGTTGTGTATCAGGGCTAGCACTTTTATCTTAATATATAATAATATAATAACGCGTCACTTTGTTTGTCCGGGATGGACTCCTAAACTACTTAGCACCCCGTGTGCAGTTTGATCCAACTTAAAAGTTACATCACAATAGGCTAGTTGACCCTTTTTGGAAAAAGGTTTTAAATGGTTAATTAATGTTCTATTAGACCGAAAAAAAATGTATTGTATTTTTTTTAAACCTAGAAAGCTACAAATCTTTAATTTTAAAATAGACTTTTCATGGACATACAAAAACGCTGTCGGCCATTTTAGTCTATAGATTATCTATGCTATGACGTGAACTGTCGTAAACAAAAACTCGTAAACACGTAGAAAATTACTTTTAACTGAGTTTATAATAAACAAAAACATGATTTCTAATAAATACCACGAAAAATAAAGTAATTATCATTACTGTATTGTACGAGAATATAAAAACACATCCTTGAAGACTCCAGGAAAGTTGTCGAATAAAGTGCCGAAAGAAATTAACCTACGCAACTTTATTACACTTATTCATATGTTGTATCAGTTTTATGTTTATTACTACATTGTAATACTAAATGCACTGTACTTACATAGATGCCTTGTCGTTTCTCTGCTCCGCAGAGCAGAAATCGGGGTTTAGTGCAACAAATTCACCAACCATCAATGCGTCAATTCTTGGCAGATTTGTGCTTTCTGCTTTCACAAAGCCGGCATCCATAATTAGTTTTGTCAAAAAAAAACTAAGTTTACTATTTTTTTCTTTCCTAAAGTTAAAAGTGTTTTATGATAAATTTAGTCAGACGAAAGAATCCACCTACAGTAACACGCGAATGACATTTAGTTGTTTACCAGAAGAGACGTCAAAATCATGGCGGATGTGGCGAACAGCGTTTTTAGTGTTTAAAAAATATAGACTAAAAAATATTTTTTAAAATTAAATTTCTACAGCAATCTTCTGCTTTTATGAAGTGAAATCGATATATTAAGGTTCCTTAGACTAAATACTTTAAGAAATAAACATTTATTTAATACAATTTGACATGAGTAAACTAGCCTATTTATAGTCGCAATATTATTTTATTGCAAATTATTGCTTTTGGGCGGTACGAAGTTCGCCGGATCAGCTGGTCTTTAAATATATAAAAATAATCCCATTTTTAGTGTACACGCCACGGCCACGCCACAACTTGAAGGTAATACTTTTTAAAAGATTCTTGTGGTTTTTTTAAGAAAGCTGCGTGGAACTCAATTTAATATAAAACGACTTCCGTGGCCGAGTGGTTTGTACACCGGGTTTCGTGGTGTCGCTGACTCCAGAGATCCCGGATTAGAATCCCGGTAAGGGGCAGATGTTTGTGTGATGAATACGAGCATTTGTACTCCAGTCATGGATGTTTAATATGTATTTTCTATATATGTACACTTATATATGTACAGTATATAGGTATGTATTCTATCCGTTACCCTAGTATCCCATTATACAAGCCTTACAGTGCTTTTTTTGGGGCTAGACTAATTGGTGTGAGTGTTGGAAATATTTTTTTATTTATTAATGTGGACGAATTTGCCGTTCAAAGCTAGTAGTCAACACAAATCTAATTAATGTAATGTTAAGTATATTTAATACTGAAACAGTGGGAGTTATGATAGACAAATTGCGTCATTATATCCAGCATAATATGAACATATCAGAGCACCCATATATTTGCTGAAACAATATTGGTGTAAAGGAGCTCCCCTTGCAAATTATACTTGAACGGATGCGGCAAATATTTGAGTCCCTCACGAGACGTGAATCGATATAACGACCCAACGATGTTTGATCGCGAGATGGTTTTTAGCGATATTGAACGCTGGTGGGAGGTTAAAAATAGACGGGGTGCTTGCTTGTCGGTATGTTCGTATAATAAACGTAAACGATGTTTGTATCGAACTTCGGCGCCTTATTACACGCTCCGTGCTCGCAGTCACGGCTGGAAGTAAGTAGAATGCAAACAATCAAGCAACATATTAACTTTAGACCATAACGGTTAAAAACGGAATGAAATTTGGCATACACCTACATATTTTTCATTACCTGGATTGAGATATAGGGTATCCCACCCTTCGATCAACAATTCTTTAGTTAACGGGTTGCATACAAAATCAAAGCTAGAAATTAACTTTCCGCGTATGTGTAAACTTATGCAGCTACATTCGATTCCCAATGACCAAAGATAAATGTTTTAAAACAGTCTAAGTCAATCAATCAATCAAATCATTTATTCGTTGTCATCGGTAACAATAAGTTTTTAAAATTTACATAAATGTGCCTCCATGACATGCTCAACAGCATACGAAAATTTGTTATCATTTTAAATTAAATAAAATCATAAAAGAATCAATACATTAGTCTATACATGAATAAAAAATATAAAAAAATTAAATCGAAATATCAGTATCCATTAAAAATTCATTTACATTATAATAACATTTATCCACTAAATATTTCGTCAGTATTTTTTAAAATATATTTATATTATAATATTTAATGCTGTCAGGTAACTTATTATATAATTTAGGAGCGATTTCTACAACACTTATCTTCATTAGCGCTGTTCTACACCTATTTGTACAAATTTGAGGTTTCCGAATAGTTGAACCTAATAACAACTATCTCACATAGGAATAAGGTTACAAATAAAAAAAGGTCATTTCGCACATACGATCTTTTATCTTGGAAAAAAACGATATTTGGAAAATAACGATAAAGATGAAAAAAAGGAATATGTAAAATTAACCTTATGACCCAAAATATAAAATATTTTTGGCCAGTCACCGGCCAGCGATTTCCTTCGTTTTGTATTAACCGAACTAATTTAAAATAAGATCTCACGCCTCAAGTAAGGCTATATTAACCGAGACGGATTTTACGCGCTCACCCGATATCTCTAGTACTGTTGATCGAAAATCCCACCAAAAAATTTTCATCTTATATGTTATCAAGACAAGACCATATGACTCGCACTGTCGAAAAGTTATCAGATCTCATGTAGAGATATGCTTCTAACTGTACACGTCATAACTGCAGCTAAAAATTTTAAACGGCGGAAAAAAAATAAGGTCCTGTGAAATATTCGAATAAAAAAAAGCGAGTGTGCTTATGACCACCCGACTGAAGTGAAACTTCTTTAGCTCCAATGATCTGAAAATCATAAACCTAATCTGAAGATTTCTTGATAGATAAAAAAAAACTACCAATCTGCGCTGGGTTCGTTGTCACCCACCAATACGCAATGGGTCTATTGTCACCCACCAATACGCGCTGGGTCCGTTATCACCCACCATACCGCACCGGGTCTGTTATAACCCACCAATCCGCGCTGGGCCCATCATCATCCACCAATCCGCACTGGGTCCGTTATCACCCATCAAGTACTAATTCATGTATTTTGTGACGGTTATTTTTCATTGTTAACCGATGAGTCACAGGTGCGCGCGTTACGCGCGTAACGCAAAAATTGTCACACATTCGCCACTTTACCCCCCAAATCAAGCGTGCCTAAAGAAGTTTCACTTGAAAAACTAACTATAACACGAAGTCGCGGGCGGAGGATAGTCTACTTCCAAAATTCTACATTTGTATTATTTAGAGCAAACCTCAGAGTGAATCATAACGCACGAAAAGCAAACGACTGTGCTCACATAATAATAAGGAAAAGTAAATGTAGATGGGAGCGCGCACATTTCTGATTGAATAATAAATTGTTTTGATTACGAACCTGCGACATATATATATGTGTACATATGACGATGACATGTGGTCTTCGCGTTATTTTGGTATGAATAAGTAATAGACAAGCGGCGTACCTACGGTACACGCAAATAATCAATTAGAGCAGTATTATCATGTACAAAGGCTCCTCCGCGTATTGTGTGCCGCAAGGAAGTCCATTAAATTACCGCCGACTCAATCGCGCCCGCCACTTCACGCATCATCAACAACAAATGCGATTAAATCAAAGAGGAATCACACAAAGACGCCCATTCATACTCAGCCCTAATTCCTAAACAACACAATACGGCACTGCTTAACGTGTACGCCTTGATGGCTTCTACATAAGGTCGAGAATGCCTCGTTGGTCGAACGCCGATGATTGTGTAATTAGGGTTACCAGATGATAAAATCAAAAGTCCGGAGAAAAGGCTTGATTTCCATTGAAAAATCCTGAGATTTTTTACAGTTTCAGAATTTTCTCTCAAACGTACTTAACAATTTCAAAAAAGTCGTAATATTATTATCGTTTGTACTCTGCTTATACTTTTAAATCAATATAATTTGAAGAGCTTAACATGTGGGGCATTATATGAATCCATAATTAAAGAAAAAAACCTTACTTAAAAAATGTATCTTCACATATTAAGTATGATAAAACTGATTAAGTCAAGATTAACTTGAATAATAAAGTAGGTACTGATTTTAATACTGCAATTATTTTTAGTTTGTTTAACTTTTTATTAAAGAGATCTCTAAAACGTAAGCTATATTTTATTGGAAATTTAAAAAATCCTGAGATTTCATGAGATTTGCAAAATCCAGCCGCCATCCTGAGAAGAGTCTAAAAATCCTGAAATCTCAGGACAAATGCTGAGATATGGTAACCCTATGTGTAATCTCGTTTTGGTGTGACAAATAGGCCAGAGCGCACGTTTGAAGCTGGCTTTGCGTCGGATGTGTGTAGGATTCCGTTTGTGGCTGAAAAGGTATTTCTTTGACAAGGAGCTGGGATTGGGAGGTGGTGATGTCTCTAGATTGTGCGGACTTGTCGAGTGGCCATCTTGATTATTTCCACACACTGAATCTGATTAACGATAATATTGTTGTAGATGGAATTACGTATAAGAAAGGTTCGTTTGACCACGTCCCGCCCGATGGAAAGGGATGGCGCGTCCTAAGATTATAAAGAAGTCAGCATTCCAAATAATTGTTTTTCAGGATTTTTTCAGAATTACGTATCTTTTTTACAAGTATAATATTCAATCTTTATCAGGGTAGATTGATTAAGTATAACTCTGGCAAGCTCTGTTCTACAACAATATACACTTTAGTTTTTAGAGAATTCAACGGGAACCTAACATTTTGTCGGGATAAAAAATATTCCTTTTCTTTTTTCAACCCGGGTAATAAAATATATGTGTCTATCTATGTGTGCGAGTTATCCAAATTCTTTCAGCCGTCTTCCAATTTCATAAAAACGTACTAGCTCTTTTCACATCTTATTCTCTCTTTCAGTTTTCAATAGATAAATATTAGTTTAGAGTTAATCGATAAAAATCATCCATATTAAAAACTACGGCACCCTCCAATCCAATTTAGGGGTAGTTTAGGCAAACCAAAACGGAAAGCTTTATAATTTATTTAAATATTAGTACCAATTTTTATGTCCATTAACTCAAAGAATAAGATTTTTTATACAAACTATCATCCACTTTTTAACCTCTTAGGGGTAGATTTTCGGAAAAACACTTATACGCGTTTTTCTTGATTTTTGACCTTTAGTAAAAAAAAAAAAGTTTGTAGTTAATGAAAAACTAAAAATGACAACTATGATTTATTTAGATAAGTATTCAAGTCAAGTTTCATGTTTATTAACTCAAGGAATTAGATTTTTCATACATACTTTCATCCCCTATTTTCAACTCTTCGGGGATGAATTTTGAACAATCCTTTCTTAGCACCCCTGGACCTCATAAGGAACCCACATGGTAAATTTGGAATCCCTAGATCTATCGATTTGGGCTGTACGTTGATTGTCAGTCAGTTTCTTCTTTTATATATTTAAGATAGTGGTCTCTTTTATGCAGACCTTCTGTGTTAGTTGCCATTCGTTCGCCATCCTTTTTACAATAAGATAAATCTAAAAAACAACATAATTGCCTTAGACAAATAATAAAATATTGATGAATCAATTAGCCGTTCTTTAAAGTATTTATAAGTATTTAGTTCTGTTTTTTGATAGGCTTAATAAAATACATAGCAAAAATAAAAAGTTATTTGTTTTTGTTTTCCGTTCAGCACATGGGGCCATCTTTAAGGTTTTGTTTGTCAGCTAGTGATTCGATGTGGTATTCAAAAAGCGGTCCTGTATACCCAGAATACATACTTATTCAGTAGAATGACATCATGAGTGAGGTCATCCCTTCTTCTACGTCGTAGGGATAAACTATTCCTAGTTCTGATAGAAATGTATGTATGCGCCGACTGAGAACATTATCCGCCACCCGAGACACAAAATATATTCGACCATATATAAATCATTAAGTTTTTATGGTCATCATCATATGCAACATGTGGAGCGAACAATCGTTTTTTGATATGGTTCGATCGGAGATTTCCCCTTGGTTGTATAAATTTCAATCCGCTTCCAGAAAGCGGAGGTGTCAATGCCACAGGTGATCGGCCTCCGTGCCCGCGGACGCCGGTTCGAATCCCGCCGTGACCTGTATAATCGGATGGATTATTCGAGGGGCACCACCATGAATAACTAGCAGATAATTAATGGAAACATCTGTTTCGTATTTATGTGCTGCTCGTGAACTTGATATCTGAATTTCGATGGGTGATTTATGCACGCTGAATATATAAGATGTCTTGTGTGTTGCCGATTGTTCTTAAAAGTGGCGATTAAAATTATATTTTCATGAGTACTTAATTTTTGGTCGGTAAACCGTTCACAAACTGCCCTTGTACCTACAGAAGTTGGCCAAAATCAAAATTTTATATTCTTTGCAAATTTTCCTTTTGTCATACTCTGTTTTACAACAGAACCCCGTCATTAGATGAAGTTCTTTGCATTTAATTAAAACAGTGAACTTCCATACCGAGCTAGTGTTAATATAGTTTAATTTAATGTATTGCTCAATCTCTAATAAAGGAAGTTGTGAAAAGAATTATAGTTCAATTTATACTTAATTTTTAATTAATATTTTATCATGTTTGTGAGTTCTTTATATCTCCACTTTTTAGATTAGGTTTTTTACTTGGAAACAATATTACTTAAATTTTTGATAACATTGAAAGTACCTTCTTTGATAGTGTTATCCGACTAATTTGTAGAGTTGATACAATCGATTGTATGTTATGCTAAATTTGTCGTTTTAAAGTATTGGAAATAAAATAAATAATAAAAATTTGGTTTATTGTTAATTTTACATACTAAAAATGTTCCTCGCGCTAATCAGCCTTGATAAAAATTATTCTAACAGACATTTAGGGCTCATTAAAACAAAAATCCCAAAACGAAAATGAAAGTAAAACATTTCGTCAATTTGAGATTATAATTTCGAACAATTATCTGTCAAATTCAACTTGTCATTCGAAAGTATTGTGAATTAGAGTAGGCTTGGAGAATTTAATTGTTAAACTATTTTCGGACAAACGTATTATAGAAACAAAAAAGAAACAGGATAAGGAACGTGCGAAATTTCGATCGAAATTTCGTTTTTCGTTGAAAAAGAGTAGGGCCCTAGGTCTCACTTCTCAATATAGTGAGCAAACCTGGTCTAACTTCTCTTTATGGTGAGCAAACCTGGTCTCACTTCTCAATATAGTGCGCAAACCTGGTCTAATTTCTCTTTATGGTGAGAAAACCTGGTCTCACTTCTCAATATAGTGAGCAAACCTGGTCTAACTTCTCTTTATGGTGAGCAAACCTGGTCTCACTTCTCAATATAGTGAGCAAACCTGGTCTAACTTCTCTTTATGGTGAGCAAACCTGGTCTCACTTCTCAATATAGTGAGCAAACCTGGTCTAACTTCTCTTTAAGGTGAGCAAACCTGGTCCCACTTCTCAATATAGTGAGCAAACCTGATCTAACTTCTCTTTTTTCATTCATGATACTAAGTTCCTTTATTCGGAAATGTGATCCAAATTAAAATTGATTTCCACGATAAGATTTTCTAGAGTCTCTTTGGTGTTTACCTGTCAAGCTCTATATTGTCTGTATAGGAATGAAAATTTCCAACAAGAATCATCATTATTATAATGCAGCAAAAAAATGTAGAAATTATGACAGATCGCTTAAGCAAATCGGCATTCGTTAATATAAACCACGCACTAGCCAACAAATGGCACAATATCTACGCTAATGTAGGTAGGCAGCCATCTAGGCAAAGCCTCCAGAGGCACTCGCCAATTCTCGGCTTGACGTCCCCTTTGGATCTCGCCGTCCCCAAACCCAGTGACGCTGTAAAGGTCATCAGCAACCGAGAGCATACACACTCAAAAAAAAATTCTAGTCATAGAACCGAACACGAAAAACTTATTCCGGAAGACCGAAGAAAAAGCTCCCGTGCCAGACCCTATCAAAAGCTTTAATAATTCAAAGATTGATGATCAGTATCTCGCCACATTCGTTGATAGCTTTATTCCAGATGTGAATCTGGTACGACAGTGGTACGACCCGTCGGTCGTTTCGGTCTAAGCACGTATTTTCATTCATTATGAAAATGGTCCTCACTAAGTCTAAGAATAGATAGTAATTAAGGTTATCTCTACTAGGGCTTAGATTGTTTGAACAAATCTTCGCAACGATTTATTTCATGAGGAAAATTTGGTGAACTGTATAATCGAATTACTGAGAACAAACTTATCATATAACAAATAGTAAAATATACTTAGTAAGTTAAGTATATATCTGCACCCCTGTCAACGCACCGGTATTCAGTATTCCAAAGGTGATCGATAAATAGAATATAATGTATTCCAATGAGATCCATGATATGATCCATCTGAAGCACGGATGAAACATGCGCATACGCAAGTGGCCGGCTTGATCTGACGCGGCATCTGCATGTCACCTTCAGGCGCGCGGTCAGTGCTCCACCACTCGACCCGTGGGGGCTTCTCAAGTCACTAGAGGCCTATTACATCGCAGGACAATTTACGAACTTCCCTTCGAATTGGGAAATCAGAAAAAGTGGTGTTTTAATTTCAACAAGCATTTTCTTGGCTTTTATTTAAATCTACCTTCTTGCATTTATTTTCGACCGAGTTCAAAGAGTAGGAGGTTCTCAATTCGACTATATGTGTGAATGTTTGTTTGTTACGCGATTTCCCCGTCAATTTAGGGACGGTTTTCAAAATTATTTTTGTCTTTTTTGAAGTCTGGTTCTGCTGAGATTTAACTCTTTGAAAACCTATTTCATTTACACAATATCGGGAAAATTGAGGGTGTTGCAGATCTATATGGGTGACGACGGTAAGCACTTACCATCAGGTGAGCCGTCAGCTCGTATGCCCTCTATGATATAAAAAAAAACATTCCACTAAATTACTGAACCCAAGTTTAAATAATTTAGGTGAATTGTATTGAATGGTTTTGGATCGTGGTGTGTAAATGACAACGGCAGCAGTGACCGACGGCCGAATGGAAGTTTCACCGCACATGTTCATGGCTGCTTAGCAATGGTAATGGTTTCAAGGCCCCGACAGCGAGGAGGTCGTTGGCTGCCTGTGTGCCCGCTGCCTGGACCGACTGCGGGGGTCGTCGGCTGCCCGAGCGCTCGCTGCCACCGCTACCTGGACGATCTTTCCCTAGTTTCATCGACCACTGGCACACGGAATCTTGATCGAGATATTCTTACCTAACAACTTCTCAAAAAATGGTTGCCTGTAAAGTCGGTTTTACGGGCGAAGATTTTACGTGACAACGTCTTTTTCTCGGTAGAATATTTATTGATATGAATATAATTAAATTGCACAATAGGAACAAGGAATTGAATGAAAATAAGAATTGCACAAATTTTAACTATAGAAATATATTTTGTTTACTAAAACATTGTACATGTAAACTTAAACTTAACACGAGAGACTCATCGTAACGTTACCGAGCGTTACACTTTTTCATAAGTGACTCCCAGCCGCAACCTAATTTAAGACGTTGTCACGTCAAAACACATGTTAAAGCCTACTTTAACTAAAAGCCATTGTGTCACCGAACGAATGAAACGTGGATTTTCTTATGGCTTTGAGTTCCTGCGCATCTTCAATTAACATCGACTGCACTTACCTTTACGTTTAGGTGATACAGGACGTACATGTACTGTGATTTTATGCAAATTCAAAATTTCTTTTGTCTAAGTTGATGCTGCTAATTTTTTTACAGCAATAGAATAATATTAGTCAAGAATTTAATTTACTTTATATCTCTCGAGTACGACTGTAGCTATGCTATGAGTGTTTGTAACTTGAAATAAATAATAAAAAAAAATGGGTGCGTGTACTTATGTAGGCGCGTGAGAAGTTATCCTTCTTTGGCATCGTTTAAAATTAGTTTTTAATTGCATGCAAATAATTAATTACAATAAATTAATAAAAAGTCTGGAAAAGGACACAGTCAATAAAGTTCAGTTTTAATTTGAAAAAATAAATAAATAATCAAAATATTCAATTAAAATCGCTACTGAATATAATTTATTAGAACATATGTGATTTGCACTTGTATGCAAACACAAAAGTAACGCATGAAGTTGGTCGCTAAAGCGACCAACTTCATGGTGTTAAAATTTTGTGTTACAGTGATGCGCGCGCATCTTAAAATTTCACTCTCATCATTTTTTCATAACGCGCCTAAAGAAGTATAACTTCAAAAAAAATAGTAAAATAAAATTAAATGAACTGGTAACTGTTCTTGACCCTACTATAAGTTTTCAAAAGGCACTTAATTGATTGTTGAATGTATAAATTTCGTTTGCAGACTGGACACACAGTACGAAGTTTCTTCAGAGAAGATAGACACACCCCCAGGCGAGGCTGTCAAGAGAAAATGATCGCCATCTTATATAAGTTTTATTTAGAGGTACGCAAGTACCTAATTCAGTTTGGTTTTGTCATTGTTCGCCCTTTGGGACGAAGAAGAGGGTTGACATTAAAATGAGCTTGATAGCAAACGGCGCAACAATAACCGACTAAGTTCTCTAATTATATTTAGATTCCTAAGAAATGAAAGCGAAAGGAAAGCAAACTCGAATCAAGTTATGATGAATGTTTCCCCCATTGTATTTATAGACAATGAAATTAAATGTGCCAACTGATAAATTTAAGGTGAAGTCTTTTATTTGAGCTAAAGTAAAACTTTTACAATGAAGGAGGACACTTGCAGGAGGCTAATGTTTGGAAGCTCCTCCAACTTCCATGGTTTGTGAAATAATATGCTAATCTGCAGGACTGTTACTGTAAATTAATTGGGAGTTCCTGTTATGAATTTGTGAAATGATTTCTTTCACTGTAGATCTACTTAATTGTTAGTTTGTTGTTTATTTGTTGATTCATAAATCACGTGAATGTATTTTTAAGGTTCCGTAGTCCTGACAAGGAACCCTTATAGTTTCCTCATGTCCGTCTGTCCGTCCCCGGTTTTGCTTGGAGACAATTAACACTAGAAAGCTGTATCGTCGTCGTCATCGTTTGGGGTATCGTTAAATAGGTCCTTTAAAATTACTTAGAGGTATAATTGCCAAGTGAGACTTTAGGTCTCTTGGGTTTGAACGGCTCGAGTTAATACAATGACTATTCCTTCCGGTATATACCATATCAAATGTCTGCTACGACCTTTAAAAGTAAATGACCAAAGTCTTGCACGTAATCATCTTAATTCGCCGATAGTATAGCTTATATGTATGTATATTTGGATAGGTATTGTATTTATCTATATATGTATTATGTAATGTACTTATATGCATATATAACTATAGTAGTAATAAATTATTTTTAGTTTAATGTTTATTGCACTTTCTGTTTCTCGCTAAGTTTGGAATCTCCGACACCACCTAAGTTGGCTGGAGGAAATCTTAATCTTTTAGAGATAAGCCCACCTTTGCTAACTATGTATTTGACTTTGTTTTGAACTATACGATGCAACAAAGAGTATAATAAATAAATAGTATAGACGAGCCATTAGTACTTATTTTGTCATATAATTATTTCAGTTTAGATCGTTCCCTGAATCTAGGAGAAGCTAATAATATTAGTTCGTATTTTCGCTGGAGTTTCATTAGTCCAATGAATTCCAACGTCCGTTTTCGGCGTGTGACAGGTTTCGAGTGTATTACAAGTGACTCCACGTTAATCCATCTTTTTCTCGCTAGTGGATGGGAGTTTAGCCGGACAGCCGTACAAACATACCCACGGACGATTCATCTTGCTGACGGACGGGACATGGGACACGGGAGGGCCGCGGGGTCAGCTGACGCAACGGGTGATGCTGAGTGCGCCGTGATTACGATCAGCGGCTGAGCAAATATTGAGCCTTTTAATTTCCTGCCCCGTGATTGAGTGCTTTCGTAATTAGGCGAAGGACAGAAGTTTACTCTGTGCGCTCAATGTGGTCTGGTGGTAATGGGTTTGAATTGAAGCGTCACATCACTACTTAGTACATATAAAGCTTCATTTTCTCTGCACCTTCTTTCTGGTTGACTAGTAAAGAATGCCATACTGGCATTAAGTCCGCCATTTGCATTGTAAAGGCAATAAAGATTAAATAAATAAATAAATAAAATAAAACAATGTCGCTTCCCGATTTCTGTCAGTCCCTATGTATGCTTAGATCTTTAAAACTACGCAACGGATTTTGATGCTGTATTTTTAATAGATAGAGTGATTCAAGAGGAAGGTTTACATGTATAATACATGCATATTAAAGTGGAGAAACACTGACAATTTTAGAGGTTTTTAATGTAAGGTCGTAAATAAACACTTTTTTGCGCTTCCATTGCAAACGCTGGCTGAATACTACGAGATTGATCAAAATAATGAACTACAGTATTGTACACCTTAAAAAGGTCTACAAAAAATTTCGCTATGGTATATGTCTATCTCTAAGGAATAACCCACAATAACCATTTTTTATCCTATACTTTTTACGAGAAATAACAGCTTATTTACGAAGCGATTTTCAGAAGTATAACATCTAATTAAGTACCTTAAATACATTGCGCATTTAATATAGATCAATTTGGCCCTTTAAACTATGTAATTTAAATGATTTTTTTCGAAGATATTACAAATTTAAAATGCAGGGACATAGCGGTTCCGACGCTACCGGGCGGGGCCTGGCGGTGCGTGCCTATTATAATTATGTATTAGAAGAATATCATTGTGTATTATAATACAACTACCTTGCCACTAGTAAACAATTAAACGTGAAATAAAAGTCATTATTTTTATATTATAAAGCGAAAATAGGTTTTCTTTTTATCAAGAGATGGTTTTAAAAAGAACCAGGGAAGAGGCTTCTATAATCTATAGATAGACTCTTGAGGCACTGGTAGTCAAGTTTAACCTTATTAAATCCATTTCCGGGCCTCGCACAATTCAGGCAACTTCTTTTCTTTTTTTTTTAATTACTGTTATATTTTTATGTAGTTCGAACCTTAATTCGAATGGAATTTTTGTAAAGCTAAAGTTCAACAAAGACAGAAATCATAGACAACAACGACATAATCATCCTACCAACTGACTATAGTGCACTCTCAGCTCAAATTCGGACAACCTTCTCTGGTTACTTTTTCTCTTTCAGGAGGATAGATTTTAACCTCCACTTTTGCAGAAGATCTCAGTAAGGAGCATTCCTAATCGGATAGTTTCTTTTTTGTTTCTGTATTCTGTACAGTACCCTTAGCACGAACCATTATCCAATTCAAATAGTTTGCAAACCGAAATGTCAATGTCAAATTTTGTATGGAAACTTGAACAGCAGCGGCACAAAGTACGTAACGAGAACTAAATCAGTAAAATAGTAACGAGAAGTAAATCAGTACACATTTGACAATGACATTTCGGACTCGCAAACGATACGAATTCGATATTGGTTCGTGTGATCTGATCTTTTAGAAAGAAGAAAGAAAAATGTTTTTATTGTTGACAAGCACATAACATACACATTTAATGCAATACAGTAAAACATAACGTACAAGTAAAATTAACAACAACAAAAATATAGATAAAACAAGTTTCAATGGGTTAGATGCACTGATTTAATTTATTTATTGACGGCATCCTTTGTAGGAATGCGTCGTTTGAATAATAATTATTTTTCTAATTATTATTCTGACGACGATTTGTAGTGTTTGTTTTTAAACAGGGCGTGACACTGACACTTAAATAACTGACACACGTAGGACAGCTGTTTTGTCTATGATAGCGAACCGCTGACGTCGGCGTAGCTGTCAAACTTCATTGATTGGGTTGGTAGCATTGAGGGAATAGTTGCTTTCTTTTATTCGACTAAAATATTCGACTTGACACTTCGACAAAAAAAAATAGTAATAAGGCAGTGAATCTCTGTTGATGCGTGTGGATGAATGGATGGAGTTTGACAGTTGTTGAATTTTGAATAATTTTTCCCATATCGATTTGAGTTCTCCATCGGGCGTTGTTTTTAATCGATTTTGAATTTAAAGAAATGTGTATTTTAAATGATGCCAACACTGAATATGGCTCAGCATACACAGAAGGTAAACTACTGCACTGGTATTCTGCCTTACCCAGAGTTGACAGAAAACCACTTCTTGACCGGCTCGAAAATTTAAAAATTTTGATCACAAGTTTCTTTACTTCGACGGAGTACCTAATTTCAATTCAACTTCGAGACCAAAGCAGCATCAACGCCGAATGGTATAGCACAAAATGCCTGTCAGAAGTTTTTTGTGTAATGAGCAACAAGCGACCTAACACCGGACTCCGCGGGGTCCTTCTACACCACGACAACGCGCCCGCACACTCTGCGATCAAAACGAAGGACTTCCTGGACTCCACACCAGTCAGAGTCTTGAGACACCCTCCTTAGAGTCCTGATTTGGCACCGTGTGACTTCTTGTTATTCCCTAAAAAAAATGGATGCGTGTAACTTATGTACGCGCGTGAGAAGTTATACTTCTTTAGCATCATTAAAAATATTTTTTAATTGCATGCAAATAATTAATAATTACAATAAAATAATAAAAGGACTGGAAAAGGATAGTCAACACAGTCAATTAAGTTCAGTTTTAATTTGAAAAATTAAATAAATATTCAAAATATTCAATTAAAATCACTACTGAATTTAAGTTATTAGTCCATATGTAATTAGCACTTGTAAGTAACTAAAACACGTTGTGTCTATATAGAAACTAGAAACATGTGGATAAATATTATAAATATGAAAACAGTGATCAGACGCCATTATTAGACACTAACATTCATAACGCGCCCGCGGCCAACTTCATGGTGTTACTATTGTGTTACAGTGATCCGCGCGCATCTTAAAATTTCACTCTTATCATTTTTTCATAACGCGCCCGCGGCTAACTTCATGGTGTTACTATTGTGTTACAGTGATCCGCGCGCATCTTAAAATTTCACTCTCATCATTTTTTCATAACGCGCCCGCGGCTAACTTCATTATGTTACTTTTGCGTTACAGTGATGCGCGCGCATCTTAAAATTTCACTCTCATAATTTTTTCATAACGCGGCTAAAGAAGTATAACTTCAATAAAAAATCAGCTCGAAAGGATACAGATTTCTTCGCCGTAAGAAGCGCTAGCAGCGTTTGAGAAGGCCGTGGAAGAGGTGTATGCGGAGGACTGAAAAAAATGTTTGAAAGTTGGTTCAGACGCATGGAACTTTATATAGAGGCTGGTGGAAAGTTCATTGAAAATTTGTTTTTTTTTATATATGTTATTTTTTTAGTTTCTCAAAAGTTTCTGAGTGTCCCACGTATAAAACCTCCGTACCACCAGCGTTGTTCACCTAGGTGAACCATGGTTACATATTTTGGTACTGTATTTCTGTTGGTGAGTAACCTCAAGTTTGTTAATGGTCAGGTACATTTATTGATATATGCAGTGTCAGCCTAGACTTTGATTCTCCCCCCGATAGAGTTATGGAAACCTTACGCACGAGGACTCAACATTATTATAAAACATTACAAAATACTGTTGTTTGCTTATCAAGAGTCTTATGTTATAATAATAATAATAATTATAATTTCCAATTAGCTTAGTTTACTAAATTCTAATTTTCAATTCTAGTAGGAACCCTGTATTTCAGCATCCGACGCCATTCCCCATAAGTTTTGCAATTATAAATAAAAGAAGACGTTAATTAATCTAATAATCTATTCTTAATTTGTTCCTTATAAAATAATTGTGTTTTTGTTCCTCTCTTTGCATTTAGTAGGTATGTACGTGAGTGAGTATGAGAGGTTGTAAAGACTTGTATACTTATCAATATTTTGCTTTAGGAAAGTAATTTTTTATGTAACGGGGAGATATTTTCACAAGCGCCTGCTTCCAAATCCGCAGCAGAAGAAACAGTGTAACAGTTTATTCTGATAAAACACACCTGAAAAGGCTGCGAAACGTCAATAAATAAATAAAGTTTCGTGCATTAACCCGTTAAAACTAGTTTAAAGTTTATCCACATTGACTTCATATGTGCAATAAATAGTTTTTAAGAGAAACACGGCACAGCGCATTATCCGCCGGCATAAGGTGTACCTATGTGGAATTGTGGAGTGCAAAAGCGTAATATCCAGACGCTTAAGGCTCCATCATATTATTATATTTTTTATTAGTGTTCACGTATGCGCATAATTATGCAAATATGCGACGAGTGTGATCTCCGCCGTTTTATATTTTACGAGCGGGGAGTTCTTACGGATTTAGT
Organism: Chilo suppressalis; assembly: GCA_902850365.2. Lineage (NCBI taxonomy): Eukaryota > Metazoa > Arthropoda > Insecta > Lepidoptera > Crambidae > Chilo > Chilo suppressalis. The sequence continues at coordinate 371,503 of OU963911.1, forward strand.
GGAGTGTTATTTCTTTGAAAAAATCTTCGATAAAACCTGGTGCTAGCGTGCTCTTATTTTAATACACTTGGGTACACAAATTCAATATAACAATGTGTTGTTAATTAACCGACTTATTTTAAAGTTATGGACAGCTAATTAATACTTGTAAGTATAGATGTAATCCATATGTAATCTTAAAACTTTATTTTTACGTTATTCATTAGTATATATGTATAGTGACTATAAAACATAAATATTTATAATTATTTTGCGTATATCAGCAAAAATACATGAAATGAAATGAAAAGTCATTTATTCAGTCTAGGCTGTTACAAGCATTTGTGCGTCAGAAGCTACGCCATTGGTTCGCAAAACTACGGCGGGAGACCTTGTACTGAGAAGAACCGGCAAGAAACTGAGCAAGGGCTGCTTTTTTCTCCCTGTATTGATATATACAGAGTCTTCAAGTTGAAAAATGACTCCAGAGATACTTCTGAAGTCACCTTCCATTACATCATTTAGGATATAGATATATACAGTTACAATTAGTATATAGGAAGCGGCATTGGATACGGCATATTACTGTTACAAAAACTGACTAATACCCATCAAATAACAAATTATGTACATGCAGTAATGCAAACAGTACAAAGTAATGTCATTTCGACAGCATGTTTACAAGCAGGTGACGTCATTTTAAGTTCCGCTAGGTGCTTTCGGTCAAGTGACAATAGATCAAAAAGTACTTTTCTATTTCATGATTTTTAGTAATATTATCACCAATTTTTCTACATTGAAAATATTTTTTCGTTCGCTCCAGTAGGCCCCCATTTTCGCTGAAAGTGCGACTCGCCCGTGATACCCCGAGGTTTACTAACTACAAATATATAAAACTACTTACTACAAATATTTTACTCATTTTTTAATAATGTAATTATAGGTAGATTCATTTTCAACGCCCTTTCAAGCCGTGTAGAGAACGAGATTTGTGATGTTCTTTACCAGAATAGTGAAATCGCTTTTCTAAAACAAAGAACATGAAAAAATCTTTTTAACTTTTCATAATTACTGTCAAAGCCTATTCTGATTAATTCTCTCTGATTAAAGACTACATTCCTAGAAAAAACCTTAAAATGATTTTTATCAAAAAAGTCTTAATTCAACGTGGTATGGCTTGCCTATCAACTCTAGATACTAATATACTCCGTAACAAAACTTCACAACTTTATTGAAATGCAGGTTTTCTACAAAGTGTTTGGTCTGATAAGCAAAGGACGGCTTACTGTTTTTACGGTTCTTTGCAAGGTTACAACCATAATATGGGAGAGATTTTGTTGTTGGCCATAATAGGTGATTATTTATTATTTGTTTCTTAGGTTTTCACGCACATCGCTCATTAAATAAAACTAGTTTTTTACGGGTTAATGCACGAAAACTTTATCTATTTATTGACGTTTCGCAGCCTTTACAGGCTACGTCGTCGGAATTAATTTTTTATTTAATTTTGTCGAGCTACCTTCGAAAGACAAAGCTCACAACCCGTAAAAAGCTAGTTTTATTTGATTATTTATTTATTTACATGATAAATAATTATAATTGACAGTCACGCAGTAAGTTATTCATTGAATGTTGGTTGGCGTCGTAATTAGAGGCGGGAGCTGCGTCGTCCTCATATTTCTATTCATGACCGGAGCAGCGCCACAGGCCAGTCTGATTACGGAACAGATCCCTTCCTTAAAATGCATTAAGTTAGCCGCTATAATTTGTGTTTCAGGCTCCACTCTCCCTTCACGAAGCGTGAACATTCGTCCGCGGCGTAACGATATGCAAATATTTCAACGTGGCTGCCTCTATCGCGCGTGTTTACAATCTGTCAAGATTTTTCCGAGAAACATTAAACATTAATATATTGGTTGGCTTTTCTAATGCTTTGCTTATTTTCAAAGAATCAGTGTTCTCTCAGAATCGGGTTCTATCAACTAATTAATCGACTTGAAAAAATAAAGGGGGTGCTTCTGTATTCATCGTGCAAGTTAGTTTTTTTTTTGTATGGTTCGGAGACGCTTTCGTAAATTGAAAACTGGTTTTCTAAATTTTCTTTTTTTATTCAATCAATATCCTGTCGAGGTTGTGATCCTGGAAAACTCGAGGGAATTTTCTAAAAAAATATAGGTGTATATCTATAGTTGTTTAGGTACAGTTAGGAAAGAGAAATTACTCAGTTTTGGGTAACTTAACCTTTGGCATCTGTACACGCAATATCAGTACAATTATTTAAATGAATAGAGTATAATAATCACTTCAACAGCAGCAGTTTAATTTGAACCGTATTTTGAAATAGGTTGGAGGGTTTTCTTCATCCCGGCCGGATTCCGGGAACGGACGGTCGCACCCGTCATAGAGGGCTGGCTCCTTTCAAAGCACTTTATCAATCGTAAAGCGCTCTTTCATTAAACGCGCCGCAGTCATCGAGCCCCGGTTTCAACAACGACGCTTCCGCGACCGGCCATTCAAGCCTGAAACATGCCAATGTCATTTGTAAAGAATATTTGAAATTGACTCGTGGTAGGTATTGTATTGAGAGAGAAAATAAGTTAGTACAAACTAGCAAACCAGTGAACCAAATGTTCACCAAAACCTGATTTAAAAAAAAAATGTATTTAATTAATTGAGAACTTCGGAGATTTTGTGTGGTTTCGTTTCAAATTCGTGATTTCTCGAAAACCGGAAGTGCTACGTTACTCAAATCCGATTTGTAGTCTTATCAGACTATTCTTAATTTATAACTTAAATATTCTCTTTATCTATCTCTTACGGTTTGGCCGCTGAAACAGCACCACGGACAGACGGACTCGTCTAATAGATAAGAGATGTTATTACTATACATACTGCATTTTCGTCCCGACCCTTATAGTTTCGTCATGTTCGTCTGTCTGTCCCGGTTTTACTTGGAGACTTTTAGCACTAGAAAGCTGTAATTTTGTGTATATATTACGATCATGCTGACAAAATGGTAGAATAAAGGACAATGTTAAAATTGGCCTAAGAACCAACACCAATTTGGCATTCATGATAATTCTTAGTATATTTTTTGCGATAATTATCAGTATTTAGATTGCCACGGACACTTCCAGTTAAGTAAGCTAAATTAAAAAGTTAAAAAATAATCGGAGACAATAAATACCGTTTTATGTGTATAATCTATGACAGCGCTGCAAACAAAACACTCTTTATTCCTAATGCCGGCACTTCAGTAGGCTATTCGTATTTGCTATTTGAAAACTTGACATCAGTCTGTCCTTTTCATTCCTTATTAAGCATGACAAGGACAAACTCTTGTCAAGTGAAGGGCCGGCATAAAACTCGTTAATCTGTGGTTGTGGTGCAGGCAGTTTGCATTCGTAGTAATCTGTGGCATTCGTGCATTCTCGTTTCGGATTACCTGTTGTGTGTGTTTATTTGCGATTGTTTTTTGTTTTAAACAACTTTTACTATTTCGGCTATCTAATATACCATCGATGTAACAAAAGAGTAGAGACCTTATTACAAAGTGCTAGTGAATCTGTGCCACTACATCCTGAGAGGATCATACTGCCAAATTATTCAAGAGCACCTGATACACATTGACGCTGCATATTTACACAATTATACAAATACATGTGATATACAAATAAATACAATATGACAAAATTATGTGGAAAATAGTCAATAAATAAGAAGTTTTTATTTTATTCATGATTCCTACCTAACCAAGTTTTTCCTAATAGTTATTCTTTAAAATAGCACTGAATAAAATGAATTACTTGTTATATTAATTCACTTCATAATGACTTCATAGGTACTAATACTAACTTTATAGGTTGACCTATGTTTCATTGAATATTAAATATAACCTCAAAAAATTTTTTGTTTTCCTAATATAGTAAGTTCTCAGAAGTGTCCGTCAATAATTCTTGTTTTTACAGTCATTAACTTGCGATTTCGAACCTAGAAAATAATATTTCATGATTGTTGGTTCTTAGGCTAACTATGTATGGACGCAGAACAATGTCCTTTCGATTTTTTTTTATTATTTTACATTTAGCCTGGGCATATATTTTTTTACCATTTACCCCATCGAGTGGAATATTGTTGAATAATTCCTTTAAAATTACTTAGGGGTTCCTAAGACTATTTATCGATTTAGGGATCAGTTTGTTAAAGTGATAATTTTTGTTCGAGTAGAGCGTCTCCCCTCTCTATAAGCTAAACTATTGGCTTGAAAAACCTGGAAAAATTCATGATGATAGTTCTTTTCATGAACTTTTAAGGAAAAGTATAACGGTCAAGATGGATTTGTTACTTTAAGAGTAATAGTCGTTCAACTTTGGTTAAAGAAAATTTCTTACCTATTGAAAATTCCTTAGAAGAAAAGATTAATAGTGACATAGATGAAGTTATTGAAGCAAATAACCTTGCATAGCAACAAAATTTAAAAAAAAATATTTAAAACCCCAATAAAATATCATTAGTTCCACAACTCTACCGCCAGCACCAACGGCTTCTGGGTCGCGCTAACGTTATATAAAAAGTATTTATATATGCACTTGCAATTATCGGCGGTTATACTGCATCATCTCCTTCTCAGGGGATGATCGCTTCAGATGAAGCTCTTAAGGCCGTTCTGGCCATAAGCATGAACTACGGGTGTGTTTTAGTCAGTAAGAGTCTGACACAACCTTGCAGCCGGCTGTAGGTATCCATGAGGATTTCGCACCATCCCCCACCTGGGAGAAAACAAAAAAGAAAATCGGCGGTCATCATTCGTCTATAAAAAAATTAAAAAAAAAACAATTGATTTTGAGTTTGAGACGCAGTTTGACTTTGATTTAGGTATTTCAGATGAGATACATAAATTGATATTAATTGGTTTTTCTAATTTCCGTTATAGAAAATAAAGACTCCTGCTCAAATACATTGTGGTAACTACAGGCAACTGCGGAACCCTATACTACGCGTGGCACGACACGCTCTTGGCCGGTTTTTTATATACAAACATACATCTAAAATATAACTAGAAACATCAAACATCAAGCAGTTACATGCTTTAAAAATAATAAAAATTATAACAAACATACATTTTATATGCAACGGTTTTTTATAGAGATAGATTCTTATTAGGTCATTGATTGATTTTATTTAAGTATATGTAAATAGAATTATTAATTACTGAAACATCAAATCGGTCGACAATACAGTACTAATTGAATCGATATCTTTTGCTTTTCGAACGGATGCACTAATAAAAATAATCTAGTATACTTTAGGCTGTAAGACAAATTACTTAGTTCAATTAAATAATGACTAAGTGCATGGTACGATATTTGCGTGGTCTTTGTATAATACTGTGTGTCTGTCTGTTTTTCTGTCTGTTACCTTTTCACGCTTAAACCGCTGTACCTACCAATTTGGATGAAACTTGGTATTGAGATAGTTTGAGTCCGAGGGAAGGACACAGTATAGTTTTTATCACTGAAATCAAATATTTAGGGGGGTGGAAGAGGGAGTGAAATATGCTATGGGAAACCAATTTTCTTACGCAGACAAAGTCGCGGGCTCCTTCTAGTTATACATATTTATGATTTTGTGATCTGCGAGTGAAGCTCGATCGATCGAATCGATATGACAGGTTTAAATAGCTGTAATCGCTGTTCCCCCCACGACAACGGCTAACTGGAGCCGAGATCCGCCCTCTAGTTGAGCAGACTAGTCGATCCACTCGGGTTCGAGTGGTCTAGAGGCTCCAGAAGGAGAGGAGACTGCCCCATGCCATCCTCCTGGAATCCTCTCGGCTTGAGGTCACCTTAGGATGTCGCCGTCCCCAAACTCGGCGACGCTGTTATGATAGCCATACACAATACTGACGACCTCCGTGGCTGAGTGGTTTGTACGCCGGGTTTCATGGTGTCGCCGACTCGAGAGGTCCCGGGTTCGAATCCCGGTGGGGGCAGATGTTTGTGTGATGAATACGAGCATTTGTACTCCAGTCATGGATGTTTAATATGTATTTTTCTATATAAATATGCTTATATATGTACAGTATGTGTATTCTATCCGTTACCCTAGTATCCTATAACACAAGCCTTACAGTGCTTACTTTGGGGCTAGGCTAATTGGTGTGAGTGTTAGAAATATTTATTTATTATTATTATACTAGCAAACCAGTGAACCAAATGTTCACCAAAACCTGATTTCTCGAAAACCGGAAGTGCTACGTTACTCAAATCCGGTTTGTAGTCTTATGAGACTATTCTTAACTTAAAACTTAAATATTCTCTTTATCTATCTCTTACGGTTTGGCCGCTGAAACAGCACCACAGACAGACGGACTTGTCTAATAGATAAGAGATTAATACGAGAAATCGTTACGATTAGACTGTACAGTCCGAACGGTACCGATAAATCGTAGCGTGTATGTTATAAAACTGCACAGTCTCCTATACGTACGCCACGTACGATAAACTGTTCCGTTCGAACTGTACAGTCTGATCGTAACGATTTCTCGTATTGTGTATGGCTACCATAAAGGTCACAAACGACAAACAGCATACACCCTAAAAAAATATCGCTGCTGTATATCCCTTCTTTCTTAAGTAATACGCCTGGCACCAAACTTTAATTTTGCTACATCTATACACAAAACTATAGTTTTATTTCCGACTAGTGGCCTGCCCTCGCTTCGCTTCGGTGTAGAGCTGTAGTGTAAACTATAGTTTTTGTTCTCAGGCTTGTGCTATAAAAAATGGCTTTATTTATATAATTACACGTGTTATTGTGAGTCAACCATAAAAGATAGACATATGCTGTTGCGGGATATTTTTTAGACAATTTTATGTAGAATATTTCCGTCATACATGATTTCTATGTAACTTTAACCATTAAGGCTGCACCCGCGACGGAAGCTTATAAAATGGAGTAACTTCTCCCGTTTTCCCAACATTTCCCTTCACTACTCTGCTGCTATTGATTGTAGCGTGATGAAAAGTATACTATAACCTGCCCAGGAGTATGAAGAATAATTGTACCAAGTTTCGTTAAAATCCGTTGAGTAGTTTTTGTTTCTATAAGGAACATACACACAGACAGACAGACAGACAAAAATTTTACTGATTGCATTTTTTGCATCAGTATCGATCACTAATCACCCCCTGATAGTTATTTTAAAAATATATTTCATGTACAGAATTGACCTCTCTACAGATTTATTATAAGTATAGATACGGTTATTATATTATGAAAATAGTGCTTACATTATCAATAAAGACGTTAAAATAAAGCCGGAGCGGTTGTCATAAATCGTGGTGGTAATTTAATAAACCGGCCCTTGCAGGCTCGAGTCGAGGCGGAGGCTTTGAATAAACATTAGCAGGTACGCGGTTGCCTACCCGTGGAAGAAAGCCATCTGTTTTCCGAAACAAAGAGAGGCCGATTTAACGCTGAAACCGTATAAGGTTCTCGGGCTTGCTACAATGATTTAAACTGTATTCGCTTTGAGCAACAAAATGAACACATTCGCGTACTTATGAGTTTTAGTGCGTATCGCCTTCTGATCGAGCAAGGTCTCAGATGAAAGAAACGAACACAGGGAAAGATCAAAAGTCAATTGTTCAAAATTTATTTGTTGTTTTTTTTTTTTATATATGGATTCCTTTGTGACGGTCGATTGAGGTTTCTGGAAATGGTTTTGACAAGGAAAGTGTAAATGAAAGTTAAATTTTTTTAGTACGTATGCTATTGGTCGCAGATGATCGGGTTTGGGGGCGCTGAGATCCTAGAGGGGCGTCAAGCGAGTGCTATAAAAGGTATTACAGGCGGATGACATCTCCCCACGCGGGGAGTCTCCTCTCCTTCCGAAGCCTCTAGACCACTCGAATCTGAAGGGGTTGGCTCAACTAGAGGGCGTCTCTGACACTCGGACCTCGAGATAGCCGCAAAGAAGAGACAGAGACAATGCTTCATACAATGAGGGCTATCGCGTATGAATCCGCCGCTAGAGGCGCTAGTGTAGCGTGAGGTCTCCGAAATGTCAAATGTTATTGCTTGTTGGTTGACTACGCGGGTTTATTTCTAATTAAAATAATGTTGTGAATAATTGGTAACGATTCGGCTTAATTATGGCAAATATGAGTTATGTGGCAATGAATGTCAGTTATTAAAAATTTGAGCTTAGAAAAATTATTACGTTCCCATTTTTTCCGAATAAAACGGAACTGCGCGTCACTGTGGCATGGCCTATTATGTTTAGGATATGGTTCTTTTGTGTTAAAATACGATCTAAATGTAACCTTTGATTTCATGTGCGTATTAATAAACTTTAAAAGTTACAATTTAGGACTTCACTCAACAGTGGCGCCATCTGGTGAGGCAGAAAACGGTAGCCCTCATTGCGCGTGTGTGAGGAGCACTGCCGGCGCAAAGAAATGCTCACTCACACACCTGCACTGCATGAAGGTGTGCCTTCTTTACTCATGTGGTCACGTGCCGGGTTGATGGTGCCGCCGACGTGACGTCATCACTGCCTACCAATGGAGCTAGGGCGACCATCCCGCTCGAACCTGCTGATATTGCGAATGTGGACGTGTCTGTTTGTATGATTGTTACTCGATTAAAATATGATAGTTTAGTGGCTGGATTATCATGAGCACTTAAACGCAAGTAAAGATTTTAGGAGATGGGTTGCCCGCGCCTTTTGCACAGCATGCATGACACGGTGGGCTCCACAAAACAGATAATTTTCAATTACAGCAGAGGCTCGATGGGTGTAATTTTTACTCATTATCATTGATAACCAATCTGGAGTCAAAGATAAATAGAAATCGCGATGTTTGATTCTCCTTTGCTTAAGTTCCGCCATTTAATTTCAGTAAAATGTTTATCTACAGTTGCTACCTCATAACCCCGAGCTAGTTTTACAAACAATTATATGATTGTTATTCATGACGTGTAAACTACATATAAATAGGTAGAAGAGTTTGCTTATCTTTATCCAATTAATAATGAAAAGTCGCTATATTAAAATTTTATGTCTATTTATAACTTTCAAGTTAGACTAACACAGGACCGTCTTAGTTTACATGAAAGTTTGGTGGCACTAAGGTGATATTGCCAACTCCGTACGTACATCGGGGTGCGATACATTTCGGCAGCGCCCATTCCCGATAAGGGATGTTTTGACATGTACAAATATTTGCAGTCAACAATCAAATGCCCGCCATTTCTGGAGACGTGCGCCATTACGTACCCGTCCTGCCGCCCCGTGAGTTGCGAGCTACGAACGATATGCCGGCGTGTGAAGCGCAAACCAAAACACAATCTGCGACGAACACATTTGACACCGTTGTGCGTTCTTATTTTAGTCTGTTGTCGACATGTTAAGTAGTAGGAAATCCTGAAATCGACAATGTATAACACTATTTAACATACACTCATCAAAAAAGTTTGAGATCACTTGCAAAAGCTGATTTATTTTCAAAATTTAACTTAATCAAGAGAAAATGTTTACGTTATATCTTTTTTTTTTATTTAAAAATACACTTTCTGAAATTAAAACATGGAACAAATTTTATTTTTTAGCATAAAAAAATAATAATTCAATCCTAAGGCGATTGTAATAGAACTTTGATAGAAATAAAAAGATAGTTTAACCAAGCAAAAAAACCTTTTATTAATAAATTGTTGTTTATCTAATACAAAATAACTCCTCCTATGGCTCGAACACACGCGGAAATCCTCTTGGGCCTGCTGAGGATCCAGTTATCCAGCATTTCTTGTGGTAACCTGTCCCATTCTTGTACAGCAGCTTCCCTGAGTTGCGGCACTGTCTGGGGTGGCGGTGGTAATGACAGTAATACGATTAGCTGGTACAACTTTGAATCCTTAGCACATACGTCGAACCATAGTTTCACCATTGTGATGGAACTAACAATACAACAATGTTATGGTAGCGATTATAGAAATATCCATTAATGGTACAATTCATTCAAACACTTACTAGTGTTTGAAACTGAGGATACAAAGTTGTATCACATGTACCATCAACGGTACCAGCCAATGGTACTACTGACATAAACAGGATGCGGCAGTGGGCGGGACACGTACCAAGAGAACCGATGGCCGTTGGAGCGGAAATTTTCACGAATGGCGACCGTGAACCGGACGACGCTCAGTGGGCAGGCCCTTCACCAAGTAGACTGAGTTGCTAAATTTCGCGGAAACACGCTGATGACACCCCTGAACCTATACTCAACTGTAGTCTTCGTACGGCTAAGATGATAATGAACTGTAGCTTTTAGCAAGGACTTACTGATTGATTTTAGGGATACCTACCCTTCAAATTCAAATTCAAATTCATTTATTCAGTCTAGGCTGTTACAAGCTCTTGTGAAAGTCAAACGCTACGCCATCGGTTCGTAAATCTACGGCGGGAGACCTTGTACTGAGAAGAACCGGCAAGAAACTCAGCAAGGGCTATTTTTTTCTCCCTGTTTTGTTTCATACATTGTCATCAATTGAAAGATGACATCAAAAATTGAATACATGTGTTAGGTACTATTTTTAAATTTAGAAGTGGCGATTAAACAATTTTCAACCAAATTAGCAAAGTAAAACGACAGTCTATTATGTTAAGCCCAAAGTGACTTATCATTTATGAAATCTTTAACAGTATAGTAACCTTTCTTAAGGAGACATGTTTTTATACACACTTTAAACTTATTAAAAGGTAAACTAATTATTTCTTTTGGTATTTTATTATAGTAACATATACCTTGACCCACAAATGAACCAAGAACCTTTTGGAGTTAATGGTGGTAATTTGAGTATTATACTATTCGCAAACTACTTATTATTATTTCAGATTTTTATGGCTATGCAGTCCTAATTGAACTGTACTCACAGCGACCTAAAAGATCTATTGTTGTGACACGCCACCAAGTTAAATTATCTCTTATAGCCCGTTAGCTTCCAAGAAGCTCAGAACATTTCTAGCTTTTAGAGATTTGATTTCCTCTGGGCGTATGTCGTCCCAGATGAGTACTATGTTTGTGGATAACATGCCCACATTCACACAGAAGATGTTTTGGTCGCAAACTTTAACTTTAACTACATCTTGCACCATGGCATTGCCACGAACTTCGCACTTAATAATATTCGTTAACGACCTGTTATTTTTTGAAGTTATACTTCTTTAGCCGCGTTATGAAAAAATTATGAGAGTGAAATTTTAAGATGCGCGCGCATCACTGTAACACAAAAGTAACATAATGAAGTTAGCCGCGGGCGCGTTATGAAAAAATGATGAGAGTGAAATTTTAAGATGCGCGCGCATCACTGTAACACAATAGTAACACCATGAAGTTGGCCGCGGGCGCGTTATGAATGTTAGTGTTCATGTTCGAAAGGTACTTTGAACGATCCACGGAGCTCCATAAGATGATCGCGTTGTCAAAAACAATGTTGGCACGCTCGTCGCCTCTGATCACTGTTTGCATATTTATAATATTTATCCACATGTTTCTAGTTTCTATATAGACACAACGTGTTTTAGTTACTTACAAGTGCTAATTACATATGGACTAATAACTTAAATTCAGTAGTGATTTTAATTGAATATTTTGAATATTTATTTAATTTTTCAAATTAAAACTGAACTTAATTGACTGTGTTAACTATCATTTTCCAGTCCTTTTATTATTTTATTGTAATTATTAATTATTTACATGCAATTAAAAAAATATTTTTAATGATGCTAAAGAAGTATAACTTCTCACGCGCGTACATAAGTTACACGCATCCATTTTTTACTTACATTCCTAAGTACCCTAGGGTAGCTTTTACATAATCTCCAGCATAGTTGGTTCGGCAATATTTGTTGAACAACATAGCCCACCCGTAGTCATTACTGTCCAACGTTCTTTTCCAATTTACACATATTTGATTTTACCGCTCGTCTGTGTAGTTTAGTGCCGGCCCGATTATGTGAATCATCATCATCAGCCTATTAATGTCCCCACTGCTGGGGCACAGGCCTTCCCTATGTACCATCCATAGATGGAATAGGGAGATTGGGCCATGACCCACCACGCGGGCCCAGTGCGGGTTGGTGGGTGCTAACGACTGCAGATGCAGCCGGGACCAACGGCTTAACGTGCCTTCCGAAGCACGGAGGAACTCGAGATAGTAAATTTTCGGTCACCCATCCAATGACCGACCACTGGGAAAGTTGCTTAAATTCAACGATCGCAGCGGAACGCGCTAACCATTTGCGCCATCGAGCTCCTCGATCATGTGAATAGCTACCCAAAATAAGACTTATTTATTAAAAATATTCAAAGTCTGCGAGAATGTGGAAAAAGCTGTGCAAGTTTTCAATTATAATATCGGAAATTATTATTATTTTTATAGATAGATCCGACAAATGACTCCACCCCACCTGATGTTAAGTGAAGGTGAAGTCCAGACGCGAAGATAGCTGATACAGCAGTTCTAACTGCCACACCAGCCATCTTCACCCTGCCGGCCTGCAAGTTGCTTCTTCACGCCTCTTTTAAAGGATCCCAGGTTGTAAGAGGGAGGGAACACGTGAGCGGGCAGAGCATTCCATTTACGGATAGTACGACAAAGAAATGACTCACCAAATTTCTTTGTACGCGTTGGAATTGTAGCCACAGTTAGACGGTGACAACGTAAGCCAGCGCGCGTGGTCCTCTGAAGGAAAGGGGAAGGTGGAATAAGAGAGAATAACTCCTCAGAACACTCGCCACAAAACGCACAGCCCGGTGACATGTACTGTGTCATATAACTCCCATTCCCATTGTATCAATGTTCCAGACAAGTTATTCGCGCCCATCGATGTCACCCGTGACAAGGGACGTGCTATACAAATACTACAATTAGTGTTGTTGCAACTCAATTGTTACACAAACACAGGAATGATTAATTTTGGCAGCGCACAATTAATTTTGTCGATACAATGGCAATATAGTGTTTTGTTGTTTGTCAGCTCGGGTGACATGAGATCAATGGGGAATGGTATCCTAGCTTTGTGAGTTGTCATTAAATATCTTACAAGCGCCAAGCGAAATTAGTAGGTACACAACAAACGGTCGTATCTTTTTCTACGTTTACTTAGAAGTGTGATTTTTTCACAGCTTCGAAGCACCGTAGACAGCTTGAGTCATCATCATCATCATCAGCCTACTAATGTCCCCATTGCTGGGGCACAGGCCTTCCCTATGGATGGAATAGGGAGATTGGGCCATGACCCACCACGCGGGCCCAGTGCGGATTGGTGGGTGCTAACGACTGCAGATGCAGCCGGGACCAACGGCTTAACGTGCCTTCCGAAGCACGGAGGAGCTCGAGATATTAATTTTTGGTCACCCATCCAATGACCGACCACTGCGAAAGTCGCTTACGTTCAACGATCGCAGCCGAACGCGCTAACCACTTGCGCCATCGAGTTCCTCACAGCTTGAGTACATGGTTTAAATTTCAAGTCGATACTTTTAAGGGTATTGACGAACAGGCGGACAACAAAGTGATTCTATAAGGGTTCTGTCTTTTCCTTTTGAGGAACGGAACCCTAAAACGAAATAGTCTGAAATAATCTGAGGAACAAAAGTATTTTAGACAAACATCTAAACAATCGAATTTTCTCTGAAAGCTTTTAGTTTATTGTTTGTTTATTAAATTAGAAGTTGTGAGATGAATTTGAACACTGTTTATTCAATTTATAAACAATTGCAAATATTGAAGTTGGAAACGCTATTTCGTTGTTTGAAATAACCATCCATCCATCAGCCTTTCTCCGTCCACTGCTGGACTTAGGCCTCCCCCATAGAACCCAAATCAGCAAATAACAGCAATGGTAAAATATATGGAATTTTATATGCCTAATTAGTAAGCGCCAGAACCTCTGGACCAAGTGGTATATTTTATGTTTGTTGACTATCAAAATTCAATACCTTTTTGATACAATTTGACACCTACATTAAATTATCCAGTACCTCGACCAGCATAAAAAAATCATGAAAAGAAAGTGGTCAGACATTCTGACGTCAGGTTGTCTGGGCCACATTTTTTCATATAGTTAGAGACAATATATCTTAATTATTTATTTGAAAATATTCAATACCTTGTTTTAAACTTTCATGGTCACTAACATTATAGATATTAACGGGATTGTTACCATGTACCATCGGAGACTCATAAAAAACAAGGTACATGGTAACAATCCCGTTAATAGCTATAATATTCAATACATTATTAATACCTTAACAATTATATATTTTTCAAATTTTATGGCGTTTCAAAAGAAGTTACGGGTGAATGAAATTATACTATATACATTCTCCCATTGAATAAGAATAATAATAAGTATTAAATAAAAATAAAAAAAGGTAAAAAGAAACATAAGAAATCTTTGGTTGAGTAAATAAGGCATTATTTTTTTCAGTCAGTCGATTATTTTATCTGCACAAACGCAGTTTAAAGGTCTTTTTATAGTATAAACAAGTACAAGTTCCAAAATAATGTAAAACAAAATACTAGATTTGACGTAGGTATTTGCTGGTGACTGTAAATGTAAATGTTTATTATGTTTGATTTTGATTATTATAACATCAATTTCCATTAATTTACAATATTTTGTGACGTTTTACCGAATAACGATATAATTTTAATGAAATGTTTTTAATTTTAGTATATATATTTTTTTATTGAAGTTATACTTCTTTAGGCGCGTTATGAAAAAATGATGAGAGTGAAATTTTAAGATGCGCGCGCATCACTGTAACACAAAATTTTAACACCATGAAGTTGGTCGCTTTAGCGACCAACTTCATGCGTTCTTTTGTGTTTACCGCACATTAAGAAAATCTACCAACAAAATAGAAATAGAATCTCTATTTAGTGGGTGCTAACGACTGCATTGTGAAGGCCTATCAAAAGTATTTATTAATCTGGAACAACGGAACCAAAGCGCGATTCAGGAGACTACAGCGCCATCTCTTGACCATTGGTGTAGTAGAACCAAAAACCACATCTTTATTTTTTGTAATAAAGTAACAGTTATAGGTATTCATATTTATAATATTTATCCACATGTTTCTAGTTTGTATATTCGGAATACGTGTTTGAGTTTCATACAAGTGCAAATCACATATGTTCTAATAAATTATATTCAGTAGCGATTTTAATTGAATATTTTGATTATTTATTTATTTTTTCAAATTAAAACTGAACTTTATTGACTGTGTCCTTTTCCAGACTTTTTATTAATTTATTGTAATTAATTATTTGCATGCAATTAAAAACTAATTTTAAACGATGCCAAAGAAGGATAACTTCTCACGCGCCTACATAAGTACACGCACCCATTTTTTTTATTTTACTACTAATTATTTAACATCAATAGAAGATTTTTAAATAGTGTGATTTTGTTATGCGATATTTTTGCTTATCAGTGCTATTGTGTAACATCTATAATTAAGATTGCACTTAGTTCGCTTCCACATTGTTTGTAAGTTACTTTATAATGAGTTGGTGTTAATCTTGTTGATGTTAATAAATAAATAAAGTGTTTAGCCTGCTCGCAGACATTTTAGAAATTAATAAAAAGCAATATTTCTGCTGCTAACACGAGATACAAACGGGGAAGCCCGTACTTGATGTTGCTGATATGGTAGAGCAGGAATTTGCTTGACGATGCTAAACTGGACCTTCTACTTCCTGAGGGATTTATCCCATTCATCATCGTCAGCCTATTAATATCCCCACTGCTGGAGCACAGACATTTCCTATGGATGGAATAGGGTGCTTCGGTTATGACCCACGAAATGAGCATAAGGCAAAATGTCCGATAAGCGGCATTGCGATGCTTTTTGGGAAGGTTTTAAGCAGTTACTCGTAAATATATTCCGAGGATCTGAGCGACACAAGTAAAATGATGAATTTGATACCGGTTTGGTAGAACTCCAATTTATTTAATTTTAATAGAAATACACAAATTGATACGGCAAATATGTTTTCCGGGATTTGCGACAATCTCACATATCATTTCTGCTGTGTATGCCATAAAATAAGTTTTGCTTCCTAATGAATTTCATTCAATAGTATATTTTTTCTAGAACTTAGAATTTTTTAGAATGGTTTGAAAAAAAATGGTTACGGTATTAAAAAGATATTGAATAATTACAAATAAATAATTAACATATATTATCTCTAACTATGTGAAACAAATATGGTCCAGACAACCTGACGTCAGAATATTGACCAATTAACTTTCATGTTTTTTCAGTGCTCTTTGCGGTACTAGGTGATTCAATGTAGGTATCGAATAGTATCAAAAAGGTATTGAATTTTGATAATCTCCGAACATAAAATATCGGACTTTGTCCAGAGATTCTGACGCTTATCATAATTAATTTAACTAGAATCACAAGCTGAAATTAGATTATTGTTTATCAAGTTTACTGTAAACAACAAAAGACAGGAGTGGTGTATTTTTTTTCTTTAAATTAATGTAAATAATAAGTCGTCATTGCTTTCTGAACCTAAACTTCTTATTTTTGTAAATAATCCAGTTAAAATAGCAACCATAATCAGTGTTTTCATCACATATTGTGTAGGGGCCGTTACTAGGACCCTAACGACTGTCAATATGTCAATTAGTCACATGACACTCGTCGGGAGATTATTATTAAAAGACGTCAATATGACGTGAATGCCTTTATTTCACTGTCAAAACATATTGTTCTTAAAACATTTAGTGGGTCAACTATGTCAGCAGTTTAGAGTGTATCGACTTGGAATGCAAACTTAATAAATATAATTATAATGGTTTTTATATAATATTGTCAAATAAAGCTTGCTTGATTTAAATGTTGATAATAGGGATGACAACTTGAAAAACGAAATTCTATTTCAGTCCGTCAGTTATATAATCGAAAAATAATGATCACCTATTGTTTTGTCAATCAACCAATATAATGGCAAAATTTGAGTGCGTCAATGGGGCTCGTGATGTCACTGCTAAGTGAAAATTGTACAAGACATGACGTCATGCGACATTTCAAATCATCATAATTATTTCTATAACGTTTTATTTATGTGAATAAAGAAATAATGTTTTGTTTTAATCTTTCATGATCACTAACATTATAGTTATTAACGGGATTGCTACCATGTACCTTGCTTTTTGTAATAATTAATAAAATATATATATATATATATATCTAAAGAAAAAAAAATGGGTGCGTATACTTATGTAGGCGCGTGAGAAGTTATCCTTCTTTGGCATCGTTTAAAATTAGTTTTTAATTGCATGCAATTAATTAATTACAATAAATTAATAAAAACTCTGGAAAAGGACACAGTCAATAAAGTTCAGTTTTAATCGCTACTGAATATAATTTATTAGAACATATGTGATTTGCACTTGTATGAAACTCAAACACGTATTCCGAATATAGAAACTCGAAACATGTGGATAAATATTATAAATATGAATACCTATAACTGTTACTTTATTACAAAAAAATGGGTGCGTGTACTTATGTAGGCGCGTGAGAAGTTATCCTTCTTTGGCATCGTTTAAAATTAGTTTTTAATTGCATGCAAATAATTAATTACAATAAATTAATAAAAAGTCTGGAAAAGGACACAGTCAATAAAGTTCAGTTTTAATTTGAAAAAATAAATAAATAATCAAAATATTCAATTAAAATCGCTACTGAATATAATTTATTAGAACATATGTGATTTGCACTTGTATGAAACTTAAACACGTATTCCGAATATACAAACTAGAAACATGTGGATAAATATTATAAATATGAATACCTATAACTGTTACTTTATTACAAAAAATAAAGATGTGGTTTTTGGTTCTACTACACCAATGGTCAAGAGATGGCGCTGTAGTCTCCTGAATCGCGCTTTGGTTCCGTTGTTCCAGATTAATAAATACTTTTGATATTATAAATATGAATACCTATAACTGTTACTTTATTACAAAAAATAAAGATGTGGTTTTTGGTTCTACTACACCAATGGTCAAGAGATGGCGCTGTAGTCTCCTGAATCGCGCTTTGGTTCCGTTGTTCCAGATTAATAAATACTTTTGATAGGCCTTCACAATGCAGTCGTTAGCACCCACTAAATAGAGATTCTATTTCTATTTTGTTGGTAGATTTTCTTAATGTGCGGTAAACACAAAAGTAACGCATGAAGTTGGTCGCTAAAGCGACCAACTTCATGCTGTTAAAATTTTGTGTTACAGTGATGCGCGCGCATCTTAAAATTTCACTCTCATCATTTTTTCATAACGCGCCTAAAGAAGTATAACTTCAAAAATAAATATGTGGTTTTTGGTTCTACTACACCAATGGTCAAGAGATGGCGCTGTAGTCTCCTGAATCGCGCTTTGGTTCCGTTGTTCCAGATTAATAAATACTTTTGATAGGCCTTCACAATGCAGTCGTTAGCACCCACTAAATAGAGATTCTATTTCTATTTTGTTGGTAGATTTTCTTAATGTGCGGTAAACACAAAAGTAACGCATGAAGTTGGTCGCTAAAGCGATCATTTTTTCATAACGCGCCTAAAGAAGTATAACTTCAAAAAAAACAACACACTTATTAGCCTAGCCCTAAAGTTACACTATGGGCTTGTGTTATGAGATACGAGGGTAACGAACAGAATACATATACTGATACATATACATATAAGTATATTTATATAGAAATACATGTTAAACATCCATAACTGGAGTACAAATGCTGGTATTCATCACACAGACATCTGCCGTCACCGAGATTCGAACCCGGGACCTCTCGAATAAGCGACACCTTGAAACCCAGCGTACAGTCGGCCACGGAGGTCCTCATACGTGTCCAATATCTATTGGTTTTTTACCTTATAAACGAAGAAAAATTTGTTAGCCTGGGGGCTCCTCCTATTAATCCTTGAACTAGGTCACCGAATGACTTAGTAGTTACCCTATACTTATACCTAAGTAAGTAAGTACATATCTCGTGATCATTGGAAGCAGAGGAAGGGTCGACTGTTCAAGATTCCGTCTATGGGGGTTGGTGCTTAATTGATACGAGAGATTATTTCGGGTCCGCGCCCAATCGGACCCAATTTGTCGAATAGTCGCAGCGAGGACGGCCCCCGCCTCATTCGATCTGTTAGTGTATTGCTTTCTGTGGAATTTATCCTTAATTATGTAATTTGGTAGCAAAGAAACTTATCGCTTCTAGTTACCAATATCGATATTGGACACGCTTAGGTTTCGGACGTGGTCTATTTTGATATCCCGAAATAATATCGATTCATTAACGAACAATTGACGACCACCGTGGCCGAGTGGTTTGTACGCCGGGTTTCATGGTGTCGCCGACTCGAGAGGTCCCGGGTTCGAATCCCGGTGGAGGCAGATGTTTGTGTGATGAACACGAGCATTTGTACTCCAGTCATGGATGTTTAATATGTATTTCTATATAAATATACTTATATATGTACAGTATATGTTTGTATTCTATCCGTTACCCTAGTATCCCATAACACAAGCCTTATAGTGCTTACTTTGGGGCTAGGCTAATTGGTGTGTGTGTTGGTTTTTTTTATTTTTTTATTTTAATTTGACTTTCTTTGCCTTCTCATTGACGCTATTATCAAACGTTATTATGTAAACAAAGTTATGTTATCATTGTTATTTACCTATTAATTGTCATAAGATAGAGAAGGTATAGGGGATTTTCCGGGTGAATTGGAGCGCCCGTCTGGGGAAATAGCCTACCTCACATTAAAATAACACTATAATCCGATTCAAATAAGAATAGGAAAGCCAATGACCTCCATCTGTCAAATGACGCTTGAAAAGTACGGTTTGCAAAAAATCTTGGAACACTTTTTTAGCACTCAGCTAATTCTAGAATAAAAAAAACAAACATTTGTAAACAAACATGACGACGATGACAACTCCGGTAGTTATGCAGAGCTGAGCGGAATTGAAGAGCTAGAATCCGATTAATATTTTGACTCACAGTCATAAATGTTATTAAAAATCGGTGTTCTTTTTTCTCAATCTTAGTAAATAAATTTTATTAATAAAATCTGATGTTTTTTCTCACTTAATTTTAGTAAATAAGTTTTATTTAAAAAAAAAACTTGTTTTTTTCTCACTTAATCTTAGTAAATAAGTTTTATCGAAGAAAAACTTTTATTGCTCACTCTACCTATTTTGTTTCAATTGACAGCTTTGACATCACAAAATGGCGCCCGGTCGATCCTATTCTTAGTTGAATCGCATTATACAGTGTTCGGTGGTGTTGTGTGTCTGTCGGTGAGTAAGTTTGCAGGACTCCACGCGGTCGGGGTTGTGGTCAGGGTAGACAACGGTGCGACTCATATTGTTGGTATCGCTAGCGGCTATAGGGTATGGTAGCCGCTTACAATTGCATGCGGCCCATACGATTGTTTTTTCACTTTTTTAACACAAAAAAAAATAGTTAATTTATTTGTATTTAAAAAAATTCATGCATGGATTAGAATTTTTATAAACTGAACGATCAAAGACATGAATGAATTTATGTATAGGTCTTTAGATTTAGACTACAAGTGCATGTAGTCAAAAATAATCAAATTTTGTGGCGGCGACACAAGTATGAAGTAAGCTTCGCCATTCCCTCTGCATAGCCGTGAATCCGTCAGATAGAATTCAAAATTGGAATTCCAGCCGTAAACTCTTTCATGACTCGTAAAAATAAATATTTTTACGTTCACCACTTTCATTAAAAGTATGCCGCCCATATAACGCATACCGAGAACGCTCTCGCGAGCGTTTATAGTGGAGAGATTCGTACAGAATTCTCGGTAACTCGAATGAACCCATTTGAATTCAGTATCCTCAGATGTGAGGGAAGGACGGGGGGGGAGGGGTGCGCTTCCCTACTCTTCCCGAATTTACGTACAGACCGCACTCTACAAAACTGTTTATGACATAAACGTAGTTCCCATAAAAGGGACCATATTTCTCCGGGAATTCCTCGTTGGAGATATCAAAATAGTTTTTATTTGCGTAACGACGGCGGACGTCTGGTTTTGTTGGGGTTACGCGAGGTTTTTCTGTCAATGTTGCTACAATATAGAGACTCTTTTCCCGATGAGAAAATTTACATAAAAATGTAGTTGACGAACAGCTTGCTTACATTACAGCTTGCGATTCGCGACAAAATAAAATATCTCCTTTATGGTATACTGAAATAACCTTTCCCAAAACAGAAGAGCGACCACAGCTAAATTTTTCTTACCTGTGGTCGCTCTTTCGTTGTCCATAAATGAACTAAAAACTTCATAATCCGGAAAAATTGTTCAATCCCTGCCGTGTTGTTGATCAAGTGGTTTAAATTCTGCCAAATTGGGTGATTTGTCCAGAATTTACTGTTATAACGTAGGCCTATAATAGTATTCCTAACTCACGGGTCTCATATTTTTTTACTGGCGGTGTTATGGTTCCGCGTAAATATGAGTGGGAAATAAACAAACCCTCATCAGGTTAAATAATGTAAGCAAAGCTCGGGAGGTAATTAGGCGGGGGCTCGGATACGAGCATTTCATATGCAATATATATAGCTAGCGCCCCTGAAGCGGCAGTTCCGGAGGATCTGTTCATTGTGATAATATATTTATTTTTAGTGCTGCGGGTCGGGCCAGGCGCGGGCTCGCGTGTTGCCGCGTATGCGATATTTCCTACGATTCATAAATGGGTTTGGGGCGAGAACACTGCGTAGTAGATATGCGTAGAAGTTGCCCGCGGTCGATACTTTCATTGTTATAGAAGACGTAAAGGTGCTATACCGAAGCTTCTTTAGAGTTTCGTTTCCCAAGAGAAATGGAATCCTTTTAAGATCACTTTGTTGTTCATTCGACCGGCGGTCTTTCGATCAGTCAAGACTCATTTTCTCAAGAACGCGTAAAGTTATCAAAGGAATTGAATGTCAAATAATCATGAGTACACGAAATCGATGCATTTGCAGTTGGAAGAAGGCTTCGGAATAGCTCCATAAATTGCATTCACTCAATCATGTCAGACATACTTATGTATGCCTACCGTCTGCTGCCTGGTCCGCGTGGAATTTTTTTCTAGTCATATTTTCTTTAGATTTAAACATCAAGCAGTTACATGCTTTAAAATAATAAAAATTATAAATACTTATGTATTTTTACGGCCGGGATAACCCATCCCGGCCGTACACAGCCCGCGCTCATGAGTGCTAGCCCTCTTATTTAAGCAGTTTAGTATTTTTTAAATAAAAACTAGTTATACTAACATAGGATAAGCCCGACATTGTTACTAACTTGTACTAATAATAGGCTAGTTGACCCTTTTTGGAATAAGGTTTTAAATGGTTAATAAATGTTCTATTAGACCGAAAAAAAATGTATTGTATTTTTTTGAGACCTAGAAAGCTACAAATCTTTAATTTTAAAATAGAATTTTCATGGACATACAAAAACGCTGTCGGCCATTTTAGTCTATAGATTGTCTATGCTATGATGTCAACTGTAGTAAACAAAAACTCGTAAGCACGTAGAAAATAACTTATCTGAGTTTATAATAAAAAGAACATGATTTCTAATAAATACCACGAAAAATAAAGTAATTATCATTATTGTATTGTACGAGAATATAAAAACACATCCTTGAAGACTCCAGGAATGTTGTGGATTAAAGTGCCGAAAGAAATTAACCTACGCAACTTTATTACACTTAATTCATATGTTGTATCAGTAATATGTTTATTACTACATTGTAATACTAAATGCACTTTACTTACATAGATGCCTTGTCGTTTCTCTGCTCCGCAGAGCAGAAATCGGGGTTCAGTGCAAAAAATTCACCAACCATCAATGCGTCAATTCTTGGCAGATTTGTGCTTTCTGCTTTCACAAAGCCGGCATCCATAATTAGTTTTGTCAAAAAAAAACAGTAAACGGAAACTTTTCTAAAGTTAAAAGTGTTTTAAGAAAAATTTATTCAGACTAAAGAATCCACCCATAACAACACGCGAATGACATTTAGTTGTTTACTGAAAGAGACGTCACAATCATGGCGGATGTAGCGAACAGCGTTTTTAGTGTTTAAAAAATATAGACTAAAAAATATTTTTTTTAAATTAAATTTCTACAGCAATCTTCTGCTTTTATGAAGTGAAATCGATATATTTAGGTTCCTTAGACCAAATACTGTAAGAAATAAACATTTATTTAATACAATTCGACATGAGTCAACTAGCCTATTCTATGATGTTTATCTGAAATAAATGATTATTATTATTATTATAAAAATTTGCAATGTTTGTTTTGTGTTGGGCAACTACGCGTAACTCGACACGTACTTTTCTGACTTTTTTATCCGTCCGATTATTGTCCAATCATATTCGCCACACTCTTGTATGGGTACTTTTAGTATAAGCACCAAAGATTTCAAAAAAGATTTTAAACTAAAATCATGTCTAGTCTCATTTCATTTCTTTTGAATTCAAATGGTTGAAACGGATCAAATGATGTGCTAAACCAGAGTTAGCTTTTTTAACTAACAATGTTAGTGAAAGTGGCACAAAATCAGTCTATACTCATCAGGAGCTGTTGAACCACATTGGGAGTCATTAGTAAGTAGGCAAGTTAGAAGAAAAACCATGCTGATGTCAATTACAAGTTTATTTTATTTATTTAAAATAGTTTATTTACAACTAGTGGCCCGCCCTCGCTTCGCTTCGGTGTAGAGCTGTAGTGTAAACTATAGTTTTTGTTCTCGGGCTTGTGTTATAAACAATGACTTTATTTATATAATTACACGTGTTTTTGTAAGTCAACCATAAAAGATAGACTTATGCTGTTGCGGGATATTTTTTTGACAATTTTATGTAGAATATTTCCGTCATACATGATTTCTATGTAACTTTAACCATTAAGGCTGCACACGCGACGGAAGCTTAAAAAATTGTACCAAGTTTCGTTAAAATCCGTCGAGTAGTTTTTGTTTCTATAAGGAACTTACAGACAGACAGACAGACAAAAATTTTACTGATTGCATTTTTGGCATCAGGTTCGATCACTTATCACCCCCTGATAGTTATTTTGAAAATATATTTCATGTACAGAATTGACCTCTCTACAGATTTATTATAAGTATAGATTATTCAAGGCACCAACAGGAGTAATGGACTTCAGCACGTCAAATAGCGCCGGCCATTACTTCATAGATTTAAAAGGAAAATCTTGTAGTATCGTATAATCGCTCTTAGAGAAATACTCATAATGTGTTTTCCTTGGAGAGCGGCGGTAAAATTTTAACAGTCCTTTGTTTAAGCGGTCGCATCCACTCAGCAGTAAACGATTCACAGTGTAATGCGGGGCCTTAATTCTAATAACTTCAACGTTTTTACTGGTTTCAGATGCTGGATTGAGGTCGAAGGAAGAACATAGAATAAGCAAGCTCTTATGTTTAGTGTGCAGTTACAAAGACGTAACAGCGGTCAGGGCATTTTAGAAACTATTGTTGATGAAGAGATCTTCCGAGAGGTGTCGCAAATGTTTCCGAACAACATCATATGCTAGGCATACTTTACATGGCCTTTTGTATTTGCTATTTGTGAACGCTCGACAGCACTCTTTTTTCTACATTAAAAAAACATGATAAGGATATGCTGTTGTCAAATTCATGAAAAGTCTAGGCCTCAATCCCATAGCCCATAGGTGCGTTTTTAACGGTCGATAATACCGAATGTGTTATTGTAATATTGAGCCTTACTTCTATTGCGTTGTTATTATCGCAGCAGTGTGAGTACATATCTTCTTATTATATTCTTATATTATTTAATTACTTCTTATTTGTAAATAAATGAACGTAACTCCATAATTTACATTTACCAACATTTATATAATGATTACTTTAAGTTCTGTTTTAATTAATTTGTTAATTTATTAATCATTCAATGTATTATTTAGATCATAAAAGCCTGAAATACAGGTACAATTTTAACTGTAACCTAGTTCAGGCATCCATTATTTTTTACTTTATATTGTTATTAGTATTATTATGCAATGTATGACCTTATTTGAATAAAGATATATTTATTATTATTATTATTATATCGTACTAAAAACAGATATATTATCGACCGACAACACAGAACACAGAAAGAGGTCAGATGGGTGATCATTCACCGTTTGTACGGGAATCGATGTCGCCGGCTCGTCCCCACTACACTTCCACCTAAAAGATAATAGCCAGTCAAACGACGCGACATCAAACAATCGAACCAATCAGCGCTCACCCCTGAGAGCAACGACGCAATCAGAACCAAGTTTTGGCCAAGTTATGAGCATATGCTCACACATAACTGTGGTCCGACTGCCCCACCCACAAGGATCTTCTAACCTCTTTCTATGTTGTGTGACCGACAATAACGCGCCTATGGGGGGAAGGCTTCGTGAAAATTCTAATAATGTAAGCATTTTCATTCAAACATACCCAACGCTAAATCTGTCGTCATTAACGCGTGAATAAGTATAATTTTAAGCACTATCTAAGCGTCATATATTCAAAGTAACGTTTTTATATGGTTTTGATAGGTACTAAACGTTTTTATGCGGGTAATATAAGTATACGACTGTCAAAGATTCAAATCTTTGTACGACTGTAATGATGAATGCGTATTTTAAAATTTATTGTCTTCTCCGTATTTTGCGGAATTACTCAGTCTCCGTTGCTATCAATTTAAAAATATTTACTTCATACAATCATGGTTTAGCTTTGCTTCGATCGTGAAGAGTTTCCGCGATTGGGGCCCTTGTCGGTTTCCTTGCCAGCTGAACGAACTTTATAACAGCTATTCCCGTCAGGAGTCTAAACACCCGGTTTATGGAGTGGTCTTAATAACTTGATGCGCGATGGAGCGGGCGGGGAGCCAAGTCTTGGATATGTTATGTTTATCAGCTGATTTGAAAAGTTTTGCATTGCGTCCTGTTTCTGTAAAATATAGATAAGAAAATTTGTTGTATTTGAACTGAATACAACTATCTATATATATAAAACTCAAAGGTGACTGAGTGACATAGTGATCTATCGACGCACAGCCCAAACCACTGGACGGATCGGGCTGAAATTTGGCATGCAGGTAGATGTTATGACGTAGGCATCCGCTAAGAAAGGATTTTGATCAATTCTACCCCCAAGGGGATAAAATAGGGAATGAAAGTTTGTATGAAACTTTGTCAATTTTAAAGCGATCGGGCTGAGACTTTGGATGCAGGTATAGGAAGAATCATAGATGAAGTGTGAATAGTGTTTAATACAAGCCTGAGAACAAAAACTGTAGTCTACACTTCAGCTCTACACCGAAGCGAAGCGAGGGCGGGCCGCTAGTTTATTTATAAGCGGACAAGATTATTGTATCTTGAATATCATATTATTATTTTAATATTGAACAAAAAATTACATGTCTTGGTCTTGAAAGTACCCATTAATATTGTTAGTAAAACCTGCAACACTTAGTTACTCTCGTAACTAGGCTTATGCGATACAAGCACAGCTTTGTGACGTCACGCAAAGCAATATTCTACGTGACGTGACATCAAACCTACCGACAATACACGCAAAAGGCCTTTCGATTCCCTACTTTATGTTCCCTGCGCGAGGGTCTATTTTATTACGTCAGTCCACGAGGTTTTCGGCAACTTCCTTCACTCGGTGACAGTATCCTGGTATTTAATAAGTTAACGTATTTCGTGTTTTTGTGAAAACAAGAGATGGGTCTCATATTATATTTTCGCTAGCAGTTGTCTGACAATGCGATGCGAGTGTTATTTTGCAATCTTATCCTTTTAATGTATTTTTATGGTAAATTTATAAAACTATATTTTGAAGGTTTTTGGCATGTCGC
Organism: Chilo suppressalis; assembly: GCA_902850365.2. Taxonomy (NCBI): domain Eukaryota; kingdom Metazoa; phylum Arthropoda; class Insecta; order Lepidoptera; family Crambidae; genus Chilo; species Chilo suppressalis. Next base: position 398,475 of record OU963911.1, read on the forward strand.
ATGACGTCACGTCTTGGTACAATTTTTACTTGGAAGTGACGACCCGTGTCCCCACTCCTTTGACGCGCTATTATCTTTGTTTGTTATCCTAGCTTGAATCACTATCCTCGTGTAGCCCGGGAATGAGGGTAGGAAAACGGGGGATAACTGATTGTTCCATCACTGATTAAAATGTATGACCACGCGTAACTTGTTACAGACTTGTCCGATTTTTATGATTCTTTTTAATTGGATAGAGTATATCTCGAAGTACCATAGGGTAAGATTTTTTGTTTCCAAATTTATTTTGGACCATAAATTTGGGAACAAAAAACTTACCCTATGGGTGTAAAAATAGGGGTGAATATTCAATATATTTATTGTTTCATGTGGTAATTACAAGTTCTTAAGATTTAGATAGAAGATTAAGATGTTCTTAAGATTTGTTCACTCACAGATTATGATGCTCAGTTATGTATACATATTACAATTATTTTTTTATTAAAAACTAGTGGCCCGCCCTCGCTTCGCATCGGTGTAGAGCTGTAGTGTAAACTATAGTTTTTGTTCTCGGGCTTGTGTTATAAACAATGACTTTATTTATATAATTACACGTGTTATTGTAAGTCAACCATAAAAGATAGACATATGCTGTTGCGGGATATTTTTTTGACAATTTTATGTAGAATATTTCCGTCATACATGATTTCTATGTAACTTTAACAATTAAGGCTGCACACGCGACGGAAGCTTAAAAAATGGAGTAACTTCTCCCGTTTTCCCAACATTCCCATTTTTCCCTTCACTACTCTGCTCCTATTGATTGTAGCGTGATGAAAAGTATACTATAACCTGCCCAGGAGTATGAAGAATAATTGTACCAAGTTTCGTTAAAATCCGTCGAGTAGTTTTTGTTTCTATAAGGAACATACACACAGACAGACAGACAGACACAAAAATTTTACTGATTGCATTTTTGCATCAGGTTCGATCACTTATCACCCCCTGATAGTTATTTTGAAAATATATTTCATGTACAGAATTGACCTCTCTACAGATTTATTATAAGTATAGATAAATAAACCGCCTGAAAAGAAGACTGAAAAGCCAAAAGACCTTTTTTATGTTTAGTCAAATTAATATTTGGATTTTAATGCTAAACTAAGTATTAAATGGGAACACATCACAGAAAACCTTACTAGTCTCGATTAAACCTCTTTAAAATGTACACCTTAAGGGTGCGTCGCAAGATTGCTGACGTGATTTTTCTTCACAAAATTTTAAATGGTAAAACAAGTTGCTCTAAATTTTTATCTTTCATCAAGCTAAATGTTCCGTACAATTACCCACGTCACGCTATTAAAAAAAAAATCTGTATCCCTCTCCATCGAACAAATTTGGGTTTGCATGAACCTCTAGCTAGAATTTGCTCAACATATAATGAGATTGGCGCCAAAGATCCAAGCATAGATATATTTTTAATGATGGTCTCGTATCCTTTAGGGGAAAGTTGCTGAAACACTTTGGTACAACAAATAAATAAATAGCGATATAATCTATTCTTCTTTTGTATGTATGTATTTGAATAAATTAACTCAGTCCATCAATCTATCCATAATATAGTCAATAAAACTAGTTGTTACGGGTTAATGCACGAAACTTTATTTATTTATTGACGTATCGTAGCCTTTACAGGCTTCGTCGTCAGAATAAAACTTTTATTTAATTTGTCGAGCTACCTTCGAAAGACTTTTGACGAAGCCTGTAAAGGCTACGAAACGTCAATAAATAAATAAAGTTTCGTGCATTAACCCGTAACAACTAGTTTTATTTAATGAGTGATGTGCGTGAAAACCTAAGAAACAAATACATAATATAGTCGTTTAAAATACATACATTTGTGATCAGGAGTGAACTAATTGATAGTTGACTTGTATGAAGTTGTTTATTAACATTATTGTGATTGTTGTGTATGCTTGTAATTGGTCTGCATATAAGAAAACTGTATAGTATCCGACCCATTCATTAATGTATGAATATGTGTGATTGTCAGCATGCCTAAATAAATAAACACATCTATCAGCCATGCATGGCACTACGTTATTTTTTTGCTTTTCAGTCTTTCCGGCGGTTTATTAATTTTGTTACAAGTTTTTTATTATTGTCTAATTGACGGACTTAATAAAAATTTGTTTACTTCATCCCGTCATCGCCCTTGTTTTGCTTGCACTGGGCGTTACTGGAACGAGCCGTTATTACGGCCAGTTAGCGCAACCAGTCAGTTAAGCTTAAATTACAGCTTAGTTCGCTGCATGCGAGTTAAGTAAACGCTCGCCGCCGGCAGGCGAGCACACAGGACAGGAAGGGACTTCACAGAAATATCAATATTGATTAACGATGCGCCGACATTGTTGCAAGCTCTGTGATGTAATTTGTGAACATGTAAATTTCCCAAACACCAGATTGTGATGTTTTAACAGATAACATAGATGCCGTCAGCATCATTACCACCCTTTGTTATATGCGGCGCATCAAATTGCCCCACTCCGCGTTATGATTAGTGCCGGAGTCTATTCGCGAAGATAGATGATACGGCAGAAGCTGTGCCGCTCCAGTCATCCTCACCTTGCCGGCCTAATCCCAATTAGTCCAGTCAATGAAAGTTTTCACCTCAGATTTCGTTGAATCTCCATCGATTTTCATGAAAATTGGTGAGTAGGTGTTTGATACCTTAAAAAGCAAAAGAGACAGGGTGCCAACTTGCGTTTGCCCTGGGGGTAGATGCCACCCCTTCTCGGGTGTGAAAATTATTTTAATAAAAGTAACTCGATAGAGAAACAAATTCTAAGCAAAATTTGTTATTTAAGGTTAGTGGATTAAATCAATACTTTCTGAGTTATTAAAGATCAAACATTGTGATTCTTCGTGATAAAAATACATGTTTTAAAGCGGTTCTTCATAAATAACTCAAAAACTATGAGTTTTTAGAGAGAAGTAAAATCGATGGAGGTTCATCGAAATCGGAGGTACTGGACTAAATATCCTACCCCACGGAGCTGACTAGCAGAAATAAGACACCACAAAAAGGTACAGTTTTCGGATGTTGCTTCCTCAGACGGCAAATCCGCTGTGCTCTACCTCTCCCATAAAGCTGAAAATCATATTGATGCCCCCACTGCTTTGGCACCCTTTTCTATGGATGAAAAGTGGGCCAGTGAGGATTGGTGTCAACTACTACAGGTGCAGCCGAGAGCCGAGCTAGTGCCCCCGCGACAACGGCTAAATGGAGCCGAGGTCCGATTCTCAGAGACGCCCTCTAGATGAGCCGACCCCCTTAGGTTCGAGTGGTCTAGAGGCTCCAGATGGAGAGGATACTCCCCCCGTGAGGAGATGCCATCTGCTTGGAATACCTCTAGAGGCACTCGCCAATTCTCGGTTTGAGGTCCCCTGAGGATCTCGCCGTCTCCAATCCTGGTGTACGCTGTAAACATATACGTGGTCACCCAACGTACACTCTAAAGAGATAAAATTGAGATGGGATGGGTGACGACCTCCGTGGCCGAGTGGTTTGTACGCCGGGTTTCTTGGTGTCGGGTTTGAGTCCCGGTGGGGGCAGATGTTTGTGTGATGAATACGAGCATTTGTACTCCAGTCATGGATGTGTAATATGTATTTCTATATAAATATACTTATATATGTACAGTATATGTATTCTATCCGTTACCCTAGTATCCCATAACACAAGCCTTACAATGCTTACTTTGGGGCTAGGCTAATTGGTGTGTTTAAAAAAAAACTGGAAGGCATATAATATATTCTTTAAATAGAGTAATTGAAGTTCATACAAGCGTTATTCTCACAGAGTTCTACTAACTGGGATACAAGTATATCGCGGCCGGTACCGAGAAACTAACGCCACTCAAGGGCCGGGCAAAAAACTGGCCCCGGGGCAAGTCCCGTCCGTTCGGCCAATAAATCAGCTGATATATCGACCTGATTTGCCAGACGATTGTAAACCATGTACGTAAGATCATAAGGTAGTGAGTAGCAGCGCTCGCTAGGGACCTTTCTAATAGTTGTAGCGGTGGCGCCAAGAAGAAAGTGCAGTACTGGATCGAGAACGTAAACGTTTTTTCTTATATTTTTTTAAGGGTTAGCCTCTTAAGTTTATATTTATATAAAAAAAATACTAGAAATAAATGTACTTGGCCCAGTAGCCAGGCTGAATTTAAATGTTTATGATTGGGGTTTCTGAATAGGATTTGACCACACTTCGATTTTTAGCAATAATCTTCTATATTTCGGCATATTCGGTTTCCGAAATTTTCAACTTTCAACTATTATATTGCTGAAGATGCTACATTAATAAACCTATTTTTTTACACTACCCGATCGAATCCGTACTAATCTATACCACCTTTTCCTTTATTGGGGAACACGTGTGCTGTTTGCGTTGTGTGGTAAGTAATTTTGTGAGAATGCAATTGTATTTTTGTTTGACAAAATCGATACATTTGTTTGACGTTCTTTAAATCCTAGGGTTTTTTTTTATCTTATTTATATAGAGGATTTTACCCAATATTGAGGATATGCCAGCCCCAAAATATTAAATTATAAAATAATTTTAGATACTATAAAGGAATTCATTGTTGGAAAAATAATTTGAAAGACTTTTGAATGCAGTCGACTGCTTTTCTGCCAATACCGTTGCGCATTTCCCACACCAAACACTTTTATGAAAACCAGATGTGAAGAAAAACCTAAGCTTGTACTTTAAAAGTTGACTTTCAAAATACATATTATCCCGATCGTCATTGTTGTCTATCCTACTCCAAATGACAGTCTTATATGCCGTAGAGTAGGACATGCATGATATTATTTTCAATAGCAATTAGCCATGAACGTGCTGCACGGAAAAATATATGACTATTATGATAATTCAGTGGTTTCGTCGGCCGACGGAATAAAGAATTTATAACAACATTGGCTTCTGTTATTTCTTAGGCTGCAAGGCAGCGCCATCTCTTACCATTGTAGGTAACTCACAATGTCAAACGAAATACCTTTAAACAATTAAACATTTGAAAGATTGTGGGTTACCTACCTATAATGCTAAGAGATTATAAAAGCCTATAAAATACTACAAGAAATTCGACACGGCCATTAAAGTCGCGGTAGCATAATTGGTCAGTGCATCAGCTTAGATAGCGGAGGGTGCGGTTTCGAGTCCCATCTGATTCTTGGATCACGTGTAATTTTTTATAGTAAAAGTTTCCGTCTAGCTGCTAAATGCTTTAAATAAAAATTACAATAATATTGTCTTATCTAAAATCATCATCATTATCATTCGATTGACGTCCACTGCTGCACACAGGCCTCCTCAAGAGATTTCCATACACAACGGTCCTGCGCTTTTCTCACCCCCCATTTGCTTGATGTCGTAAATCCACCTGGTGGGGGTCTAATACGACACTGCTGCCTTTTTCTAAAATCAATAAGTTTATATTTTAACGTTTGCTATAATAATATTTTGTTGCACCTCCATATTTATTTATTTTAAAAAGGATCACCAGTGGATGATACAAAAAATAATTAACATCTAACACAATATCACAAAACAAGAAACATTGTACAATTCTATTTAAGGTGATCACAATATGCAATACATGATCAGATATTTATTAATTACATTGATTCATCTTAATTAATAAAAACATAGTAAAAATTAAATCTAAATTGAATTTGCACAAATATACTTAACATAGGAATACATAACATTGATTAAATTAAATTGAAATGCATTACATTTATTGAATTTAATTGGAATAAAATACATTATTTGAATTATTGTTTGTGTACGGTACGGTTACATGGTATGTCCGCGAGCTTTCGAGGTGCCATGCATGTCGGATAAGGTACAGTTATAGGGCCCATATACCCTAAACCTTACCACGGCACCGACAAACTACACAATATAAAAACTGGTATTCAAGATTAAAGCACTTTTATACGTTAAGGTTGGCAGAGCATAAATAGTGCGCCAGGTTAGCATGTAAAAGATAAAATAAATAAATCAAATACATCTAACATTCAAACCAATTGAGGCCATGAGAACCATAGTGGCCCAACTCATTTTTTTACAATATCATGTTCATGATTTTTTCCAGTTCAAATTGATAATTTTGATAGAACCAGAAGTGCCTACAACGAATATTCACTAGATGGCGGTTTTTAGTCTGTGATCTAAATTTGAGGTGTACTGGCCTAAGTAAGATATGCCACTATGGTTAAAAAATGAGTAAGCTACTATGGTTCTCATGGCCTCAATTAGCCTAGCCCCAAAGTAAGCACTGCAAGGCTTAGGTTATGGGATACTAGGGTAACGGATAAAATACGTATACTGATACATAATAAATATTAGTATATTTATCTTGAAATACATAATAAACATCCGTGACTTAGGTACACATGCTCGTATTCATCATTTATGTATTTATCTTTAACAAAGTTTCTAAGGCGATTTTTGTGGATGTAATACAGTGGAATATAAATACAATCTTTTAAGTCCAATTACAGAAACTTATTATGTACACATTAGATACTAATGACGTTAATTTATATCTTATAACATTTAATTATACATTTAAGAATAATTAAAACAAAAAATATACTATAACAATGAACCTAAAACTAAAAACCTTAAAAAAATAAAATATAATAACTAAAATACATTATTAAAAGGAGTCCCTTTAGGCAAGGTTCCGAAGATACTGGCAGCGTTCCCCCTTTGGATAGCTAGACTAATTCTTTGTCCAAGGTAGCTGCCAGCTCTTCGGTCTCCTGTGATGTCGACTAATCTTTTCGCTATTTCTTTAAAAAGCCTTATAGCGCTAGGACCCCACGGACCAAGGGTCTCGACACCGAATGGGACAAAATCATATTCGGAGCCTAGACCCCTGTATTTGCCTGCCTTAGCTTTTTCAGCCGCTTCACAAGCCGCACCAGCTCTGTTGTTGGTTCCATGTAGATGGGAAGGGGCCAGCGTGTCTGAACAGGTTGCATCCCATACTAGCACCCGACCCATCTTCCATGGAATCAAACTCATACCGTCCGGTCTCTTGCCATCGTCTCTTGCAATACCAGTTGGCTCAAGTAGACTTGGCACGTTGACGGTGGCAAGGGACCGGCGTATGATATCGTTAAGTGCGGCGTGTCTCGAGAAGCGGCCTGCACTTTTTTGGCAAGACAGTCCATGATGTCCTAGCTTGTCGACATCACTGCCACAGGGACATTTATGAGGAGCGCAGACCGGGACCCCAAGCCGTAGACAGGTTGCCATTCGGATTGTGTCAGGCTCAAGAAATGTGCCCGTATTTGTCGAAGGGTACGCGTGAAGCCAGTAGCCAGCCTCATGCGTACCCACGGCCAAAAGCCTAGCACGCGCCGAACCTGTACTGCAGCTCAAAAGGTTATTATAGGTTAATTTACAATTTATGTCGTCCCAGCTCCTCTGTGAATTTGGAGAAACTGGAAAATTTTGACCTGGGCATGCAATTAAGAAAGCGTTTCTAGCTTCTTCCAAGCCAGCAATCTCAAAGTTTGAAGGGGGTGCCCTTAAAATTTTACTTATGAGATTTGCTGAACTATGGACAGAAGATAGGAAGGCTGGTAAAGCGACACTGGAAATTTTGCGAATCCCTAAACCACCATAACGGATGGGTAGGGATGCTTGGGTCCAAGATTGCTCGTTCAGCTGCATATTAAGAATCGATTCTAATTTAATTTTGATTAAGTCGTCTAATTGTGACAAAAGATCTAAGTGGTTCCAAAAGGAGCAGCAACGGAGCACATACGTAAATTTTGGGACAAAAAGACAGAATTTTAAGATGCAAAGTGCATAATGTGGACTAATTTCAAGGAGACGGTCGGCAGAATTTTGAAATTTATTAATTGAATTATTAATATATTCAGAAATAGATTCATCAAAAATTGGAGAACCTAAAAGGTAAAGGGAATTACTGTTAACTATTTTAATATTTGGAGCTAAAATATTAAATTTTTGTTTAACGTCATTTAAATTTAAGTCGTTGTTATTTATAAAAAGTTCGCATTTGCTAAAATTAAGCTCCAAACCGATGGCTTCAAATTTATTTTTGATTGAAAAAAGGTCCGAAAAAACAGTATCCACATCACCTCCTAGGGTTCCGTCGTCCAAATACCAAACATTGAATTTAGAATTTAAATTTTTGATTATCGGATTTATAGCCAAACTAAAAATTGCAGGCCCAAGGGGATCACCCTGTTGACAACCTACTTCCGAGGACAGTTCATTAGAACGATATAACAATTTTGTTGGGTCGGCGTAACTGAGAAGAAGATAATTGTATATTTCCGGTAAATGTTGTTTTATTTCTGTCAGCAGGGTATCCCTATTTACCGAATTGAATGCATTTTTGACATCAATTTTGAGCAACACGTCAGGCTGCCCGTAAGTTAGGAAGGAGCGTAGAGCATGGACGGCTGCCTCACACCCTCCTTTGACACCGAAGCCTAACTGTACGGGTTCAAATTCCGAATTTAGTTTTGGTAAAATATGTCGAACAGCAATTTTGGAGGCCAGACGTCGTAGTGTTGATCCAACAGCAATTGGTCTCACCCCTCCGTCCTTTTTGGTCAGGGCAATGAGGTTCGCGCCGAAAAGAATAGGAACAATTTCTGGATTGACACTACCGGAATACATAAAGTTGATTAATTTAGTGATCGAATTTACAAGTTGCTCGCCTGCATTACCCACAGAATGCGAAGTTAAATCTTTCAAATGTTGGGGTGAGATTCCATCCAAACCTGCAGCCGAACCTGGTTTAAAAGATAAAATGGCATCCATAACATCTTTGTATTGAATTTGAAGGCATGCTTGCCCTGCTGTTGGTGGGTCGAGAAAATATGGGTTTGCTGGAGCTGGGGGATGTTTTGTCCGTAAGGCCTGAAGGGTGTCAGGGGTATCTGGTGATAGCACGTCATTGGAGAACAAAAGGCGAACGGCACCTTTGAGATCTCCATCACAGATTTTGTTTTCAACGAGTTTTTTGCGATTATGAGGGGCATCATGTTTGATTAGAGGTGCGGGAGAAGGCGAGGAGCTTACAGCACAGTTATTCTTAATCTTTTGTGTCAAGGATAAATTCGGTTCATCAGTTTTTAAGATATGAAGAGTGCTGTATGAAAATAAAAATAGGTTCTGCCAGTCTTGAGTTAAATTGCTTATATAACATTTCTGGATTAATTGTGACAAATATGTAGCAACGGTTATTCGAGCTCCTCGCGGGATTCTTTTAACTATTGGTATACTATTTTTCAAATGGCTGAGATATGTGTGGAAAGGAGTTGGATCGTTGGCAGGCGCACTCGGAATAATGGGATGTATGTCTAAATGTGAATTGTTTTGACTAATACATTGCCTGTGTGTTTTTGAAGTGTGTATTTTGAGGCCTTTCAAAGATTTAAAAGACTTGTGGCACTGTGTACATGTGTAGGTCGCGTTCGACGTGCCATCACAAGATTGGGTCACGGACTGCATTCACAATAGTAAAATACATTCAAAAATAAATAATAACTTAAAACAGGTTTAAAAACACAAAAAGTAACTTAAAATGTACACTAATGAAACTTAAAATGTAAACATAAAAAGTCAGTCTATATGACAGCTGCTTCTTTTGGTGACAAGACGCATGCGTCGTTACCTAGGTCCGTCAAGGTTGCTAGGCCGCCGGAGCAAATCAAGACTCCTATTGGCTGAGTAGTAGCGGGTACCTAGCAACAGGTGTGGATGTCCAAGGCGTCCTTAGTAACACAATTTGTTCGGGGAAATGTCAACAAAATAGCAGACTTTATGTAAACACATTCCAGGCAAATACATCAGCACTCAGGTTGCCCACATGCGGGGTCATAAAGAAAAATTTGGGCTGCAAAAATATGGTATTATTTACCATTTATGGGTCATAATAATAAATTTAATTTAATAATAGTATAAAAACAAATACTAAATCTTTATAATATATATAAAACTCAAAGGTGATTGACTGACGGATCGGACTGAAATTTGGCATGCAGGTAGATGTTATGACGTAGGCATCCGCTAAGAAAGGATTCTGATCACTTCTACCCCCAAGGGGATAAAATAGGGAATGAAAGTTTGTATGAAACTTTGTCAATTTTAAACCGATCGGGCTGAGACTTTGCATGCAGGATAATAGATGAATGTCATTGTGTATAATACAAGCCTGAGAACAAAAACTGTAGTCTACACTTCAGCTCTACACCGAAGCGAAGCGAGGGCGGGCCGCTAGTACCCATATAAAAAGGGTTTACAGGATTTTTTCACATGATAACTTTATGAAGTGAGGGTGTATGTGTGTGTGTGTCCATGCAATGCTATGCCTCGTAAAGTTGTAAATAAAAAACTAGCTGGCGGGCGCCGGGCGCCGGGCACTAAAAACATTCTTCTCACCGGAATTTGAACCCTGGATCGTAAGTGAAACCGTGAAACCCGGCGTACCATACCACTCAGCTTCGGAGGTTATTAGATAAATAGCCCTTGATAGAAAAATTACCACCATTAGTACTATTGATAAAGTGATGACGTGGCCTAGAATCGAAATTTTAATCTATCTAAACTTTGCTGTTTTTAATCACGTGACATTATTCAGGAATAAATTGAGGGATTTCGTAGACTTTCCTGCCTGTTGACGGGCTATCATTTACTATTTAAACAGTAATTATATTATTAGTAGCAGGCGCCATCGTTGTTTTTTCCATCGTTTAAGATCCTGTATCAGAAACTGTTTCACTCTTCGAAAGAATTACCATACAAACAATTCAATTCAATTTATTTGCAATAAATAGGGTACAAATAATGGTGTGTTATAAAGTTGTATCTTAACCTATATCTTTATATATATATAATTCTTCTGTGAGTGTGTATGTCACTGAACTTCTCTTAAACGACTGGACCGATTTTGATGAAATTTTTTGTGTGTGTTCAAGGGGATCTGAGAATGGTTTAGATTCACAATTTTGTCCGCTACAACCCCTAATTTTTTAGGGCGGTACGAAGTTCGCTGGGTCAGCTAGTATAGTCATATAAAGATAACATGCAATTTTTTCTATTCAATTACCTATATTAATTACCTATATAAATGTCAATAATTCTTATTATAATATTACAATTATTCGATTTCGTCAATTTATCATGTCCATAATTATGTGAATGTCATAATTAGAATGGTCTTGTAAAGAATCAAAATTAAATGTTATATTTAAACCCATTAAGCATGTCTTTAGTCCATGCATCAAATCCTACCATAATTCATGAATTCAACCATACTGTAAAACGTGTTTAGTAAAAAAAAAATTCGCTTTAGTAAAAAAAAAAAAATATGTGGCAATAAAACGCTGCATAAATTATTACTTTTTCTTTAAAAAAATATTCTTAAACAAAACATCGTTATGATCAATGACTACGTAAAGGAAAAGATGTCAAAGTTATAGCGGGATGCGAGGTGGTTAACAGCTACGTCTATCTAGGATCCACGATCACCAACGCTGGAGGTTGCGAGGACGAAATCCGGAGACGTTGCGCCATAACTAGATCCGCAGTGGAAAAACTCACCAAGATTTGGAAGGACAGCAGAATAATCAGAAACACAAAGGTTCGACTAATGAGATGCCTGGTCTTTCCAATCTTTCTATACGGAGCTGAGACGTGGACGCTGAGGATGCGAGACCGTCGCAAGATTGACGCTCTAGAAATGTGGTGCTGGAGACGCATGCTTCGCATCCCGTGGACTGCGCACCGAACCAATGTTTCGATTCTAAAAGAACTCCAAATTAAAAAGAGGTTATCTTCGACTGTGCAAATACGTATCCTCAAGTTCTTTGGGCACTTTACCCGTAACGAGGAATCTATGGAACGATTGGTGGTGCAAGGCAAAGTCGAGGGCAAAAGATCACGTGGACGCTCTCCTACACGGTGGACGGATCTCATCAAATCTGTCACACGATCCAGCATCAACGACAACTCCCACTCTGCTAAACACCGAGCAACATGGCGTCGCATCACGAAGGAAGCGGTGGCGCAATATTCTGACCGGCACATGACCACGACCACTCTGACAAGAGTGAACGACTAAGAAGAAGAAACCTTTTTCTAAGCATATTTTCCGCTTTGAAATTTCTCTAGAAAATACTCTCGATCCAGCCATCACACAGGACTGTAACCTGCGACTTCTGCCATCCGGGCGGACGCATTAATCAATTAAGCTGCCTATGTCTGGACACCGTGGAGTTCTTTCTATGAAGAGTATTTTAAGGCCCTGATGGCCGTGTCGAATTTTCTCTAGTACTCCTTAGGCTGCAAGGCAGCGCCATCCGTTCGCATTGTAAAGAACCCACAAGGGATGGCGCTACCTTGCAGCCTGAGAAGTACTACAGAAAATTCGACACGGCCATCAGGGCCGCGGTAGCGTAATGATCAATAACAACGGGTGCGAGTTCGAGTCCCGTCTGCTGCTTGGTCCGCGTGGAATTTTATTCTAGTGAAATTTTCTTTAGTTTTAAACATCTAGCAGTTATATCCTTAAAAAATTTGAAATATATGAGTATCTTATAGTTTTTATTTCTTTCTTTCACAATTATAGTTTTTATAAAAGAAAATGTACGTTTAATGCTCTCAAAGAAAGAACAATCTTTAATCTCAATAACTAATATAACTTTGCCGAGACAATTAAGTTCTTCAATAAAAGTTAGTATCTTCTAGGAATTTCATTTTACTTAATATAAGGCCTTTTGTTATGCCCCGTAACGCAGCTCCCAGATGAGCGTCTCAGTTCGTGCGGAAAATTAGCCAATAGCGGCCTTTCATATAATATAAAGTATAACTTACTCTTGAAACTTCCTCGTACATAATCAGAAGTTTCCTTAAAATACGTAAGTCCGAGATTAAAATTTAATCACGATACGCGAAGTTTAAAACTACGACCTGCCTCCGGGGGCGTCGCCGGAAATTAACTCACGATAAAAAAAGTTACTCGGCTACTTGGTACTGGTGGCCACACATCGCAGAATACAGTCTAACTAATTAATATATCGTAAGCAAGTGGTTAGCGCGTTCGGCTGCGATCGTTGAAGTTAAGCAACTTTCGCAGTGGTCGGTCATTGGATGGGTGACCAAAAATTTAATATCTCGAGCTCCTCCGTGCTTCGGAAGGCACGTTAAGCCGTTGGTCCCGGCTGCATCTGCAGTCGTTAACACCCACCAATCCGCACTGGGCCCGCGTGGTGGGTCATGGCCCAATCTCCCTATTCCATCCATAGGGAAGGCCTGTGCCCCAGCAGTGGGGACATTAATAGGCTGATGATGATGATGAATTAATATATTGTTTTAAACTTTCATGGTCACTAATATCTGATTGGATTGATTCGGGTCCTAATCACTGGATTGAGCTCCATAATCCACAAATTATTTCGACAGAACGCCACTACGTACCAAGATTGGTCAGGGAAGCGATTGAAATAACCGAACACAAGAATTTCAATCGTGAGGATGGGTTTAAATTGTCAAATGTTTGGAATCCAGTGGTTCGTTCGTTCCGCGATCTGATACTGTGAGTATTGTGTGTCGGGAACAAGTGCGAGTGAATAGTGAGAATGTGACCAGTGGTAGGGGTATCGAGCGCAGTAAAAGACGACGTCAGAGGGTAGACCGATATGTCTGCCAATAACATCTACCCGCAATTACTTCAGTTACTCCGTGATCATGGCGCTTGCAACAGTGCCGAAATATCGGAGACTCATAAAAAACAAGGTACATGGTAACAATCCCGTTAATAGCTATAACTAATTAATGCTGGTAGATTCAGTATGATATTTTCCTCAGAACCAAACTACTGCTTATCTGGGAGCTGCGTCACGAAACATTATTTGTTTTAATGTAAAGATGGCGAATTATAAACCACTCGATTGCATGTGGCCGCGAAAAAGTTGCTTAGCGCCCTATACTGAAAATTGAGAGAACATTCAAAAAACTGTAGATTTACAGTTAAATCTTTAAGGTTGGCTACACTGCATCAATTCTAAGTCTACCCTACTCCTTGGTCTATCTTACTTACTCATCAACAGAAATACGAACACGTGCGGACTGGATGAAGTTAAGGATGGCTGGAGGGGATCTAGTTCCTTAAAGTGAGGATGTTTGTGCCGCATCTCCGAACTCTGCCGAACTCCTTGCCGAGGTCCGTTTTCCCGGACCAATATAATTTGAACATCTTCAAGGCCAGAGTGAACAGGCATCTTCTAGGCAGGCGTGTACCATCCTAGGCTTCATCATTGCTTTCCATCAGGTGAGATTGTGGTCAAACGCATTGCCTATTTTGCATAAAAAAAAAAGGTTTTCTCGCGACTCGAATCTCCATTTATTCTTAACATCAGAGTGGGGTGTTACGAAAATCCTGCGCCGTGGTAAAAATACGGTAACGATTTCATCTGATTCTCTACTCTAACATAGTCATGTAAGCGATTAATTGAAATAACAACTTTATTTCCTCCCCGGAAACGCGATAGATTTGTCGCTGATTGTGCCGGCTGACAGTCTGGAAATTGGCTTCAAAATTATGTCGAAACAATTGAATAAACAAACAATAAATTTCTTCATCGTAAATAGGGTTGGCACTCGAACGAAACCTGAATGCGAACATAGTATTGTAATAAAGTGAATTTACATTACTAGAAATTAAAGTATTTCTGATATTGATTAAAAATTCTTGATCAATGAAAAAATAGTCTTAGAGCACATGATGCCACAGTATCCTCACCGTTCGAAAGTGTATAGTTTTTTTTAGTTTAAACACAAATAAATTATTGTTTATTAAGTGAAGGTGAAGTTTATAGAGTTATAAGGTTGTGACCATGGTATAAGGTTACCTAAACTTATTCGGTGAAGGAACGGTTTTGGTCCGTTTTTATTGCTTTATTTACTACGGTGAAGGCTCACTAAAATATTACATAAAAAACCCTTAGATAAAATTTAATTAACATTAAATTAATTATTTTTCAAATTGAACATTATAAGTTGGTATCTAGTTAAATTTTTGGGAAATGGTCCAAATAGATATGGATGGAACACTCCAAAAATGTATCAATTCTTAAAGTATTGGATGGTATAAGAAATTACGCTATGTTACATCATAATTCAATTGCTACGCCTGCATCAATGACGTCATCCGCAGAGCTCTTGTCGCTGTCAACATACCAGCGGTCCTTAAGCCTAATGGCATCTTCCGCGACGCTGGCAAGAGACCTCATGGGATGACGCTCATTCTTTGGAACTAGGGTCGTCCTCTTGTATGGGACGCAACCTGCGTGGATACGCTTGCTCCGTGCCATACAGGTAGTACCTCCTTAGCTGCAGGCGCAGCGGCGGCCTCTGCTAAGTGCTCCAAGCGGCGCAAATATTCAGCTCTTATTGAGAACTACATATTTGTGCCGTTTGGTGTGCAGACTATGGGTCCATGGGGTCCAAGCGCTCGTTCCCTTTTTAAGGAATTGTCAAAGAGGCTCACCGAAGTGACTGGTGATCAAAAGGCTGGCAGCTACCTTGGTCAACGGATCAGCCTTGCCATCCAACGCGGCAATGCTGCCAGCCTATTGGGCACCATTCCTGATGGCAACGCTGGGGGTGATATGTTTTTTATTTTGTAAATTATTTATTTATGTAGGTAAGTAGGTTAAGCTATATAGTTTTTAAGTTTGTGTTATTTTAATGTATTATCTTTGTATAAATAAATAAATCATTCAATCGTTATTGTGTTATGAGTCGCGACAGCCCTATCAATGTTTTTGTGAGGCAAGCTAAAAGTTTGGAAATCTCCTTTATATAACAGAGAAAAACAGGTCGGGGACAACGGGAATAAGTTAGGAAATACCTTAAGCTTATTTTTACCTGTCTCTTTTAGGGACACCGAGTTCGCTCGTAAATATCTTACTTTGTTACTTATTTACGATAACGTCTTTGTTTTACGTAAAACTAAAAGATATTCAATAATAAAACGAAAGCACACTAAATCGTAACTTTTTTTCTTGACGGCGTCTGTTTGCTTATTGGTCATTTCGTCGCTTTTGCCTCCACATTCGAGAAATAGTTATGGATAGTTATGATAATTGACATTGTGGGTTACCTACAATGTGAAGAGATGGCGCTGCCTTGCAGCTTAAGGCTAGGAAAATTTCGACGCGGCCGTCAGGGCCGTGGTAGCATAGTTGGTCAGTGCATTCGCCCGGATTGCGAAGGGTGCGGGTTCGAGTCCCGTCCGCTGCCTGGTCCGCGTGGATTTTTTCTAGTAAAACTTTTCTTTAGATTTTTAAACATCTAGCAGTTAAATGTTTGAAAAAAACATAGTTATGGAGAAATTAAAGTTGTTGTAAGAATTCAGTGATTGTAATTTGATAATTCACTCCCGGATACATATATGGGCCCATTCAGAGCTATATGTTGAACGGCCTGTAGCAAAAATGTATTTTGGGTTAAGCAATCTATATAATTATATAAAACTCAAAGATGAGGTGACTGACTGACATAGTGATCTATCAACACACAGCCCAAACCACTGGACGGATCGGGCTGAAATTTGGCATGCAGGTAGATGTTATGACGTAGGCATCCGCTAAGAAAGGATTTTGATCAATTCTACCCCCAAGCGGATAAAATAGGGAATGAAAGTTTGTATTAAACTTTGACAATTCTAAACCGATCGGGCTGAGACTTTGCATGCAGGTAACCCACAAAGTCAAATGAATGCTTTTACAAGTATTAAACATTTGAAAGAAGAAATAGCAATTATAGTTATAATTTTTATTTTTTTTAAGCATGTAACTGCTTGATGTTTAAATTTAAAGAAAATATAACTAGAAAAAAATCCACGCGGACCAGGCAGCAGGCGGGACTAGAACCCGCACCCTTCGCAATCCGGGCGAATGCACTGACCAATTATGTTACCGCGGCCCTGACGGACGTGTCGAAATTCTTCTAGCCACTCTAAAGCTGCAAGGCAGCGCCATTTGTTCGCATCTCTTATCTATTAGACAAGTCCGTCCGTCTGTCTGTGGTGCTGTTTCAGCGGCCAAACCGTAAGAGATAGATAAAGAGAATATTTAAGTTATAAGTTAAGAATAGTCTGATAAGACTACAAACCGGATTTGAGTAACGTAGCACTTCCGGTTTTCAAGAAATCAGGTTTTGGTGAACATTTGCTTCACTGGCTTGCTAGTTGTATATAATTGTAATATTTCTTACGTGATTCAATGAAATTACAGCAATCTCTTGAACCTGATAAGTTAATATTAATGGTGATAAAATACTGTAATTACACGTTGGAATGTGTTGTGCTGCTATCAGCAACAGTACATGTTAATTTTTTTTGAAAATTTACCGCTCTCATACTGCACGTAAACACCGAAGCGAAACAAAGTTATATCAATATTCTGCCAACCCCACATGATTACAGTTTTCTCTCGCATCAACTATCTTCGCGGTCGGAGTCCACTTTAGCTTAACATCAGGTGGTGTTAAGAACATTACAGCGGCTTGTAAATAACAAAATAAAATATTTATTATCCAAGTTGCTATTTCTTATATAAAAAAGGTAAACATGCATGCATATGGCCCGCCTGAAGATAAGCGGCCACCATAGAATATAACTCGCGAAGTTACTACCTTGATCGTAATACCTACCTCGTGGTGCCTGGAATCTTACTCAGCGACAAAAACACAACATCACCAAAAGTTTGTATTTTCTCACTGTGATCTTCTGTAAGGACTGCCATACAAAACCGCAATGCGATGTGATACGACGCCGCATCGCAGGAACTTGCGATGCGATTAGCTGCGATACGATTTCCTTGTAAAGCGTTAGTTCAGATGACCTTCACGGTAGTCAGCCGCATTTGACGTGTATTTAGGAAACGATATGCGACATGGATCGCAAGAAAATTGTTGCACATTTTACTCGAAAATACTATAGTTTTAGAACAGAAGAAGATTTTTTTATTTATTATTTTAGAGTGAGCATATCTTCATTTGCAGAGTTTTTGAGTTTATTATCAGCATGTCTACAAAATGATCGTACAAGAGAAGAATTCCTGTTATGCGCTTCCGCTGTATCCGAGCGGACTAAAATGGCATCACTAAGATGTAATATCGCAGGAATGCGCGATGCGAATCAGATTGATAGTACATTCGTGCGAGCACGCAGATATTTGCGATGCGAATTCGCAGTCGTGTGTGGGAGCTCTGAGGTAGAGATTACTTTCCCAGGCGGGCGTTACGGTACGAACAGAATTATCTGTTATCGCGGAAAAATTCTACCTCATAAGAATGACACACAACTTACTTTTTCGTACAGAGGTTAGTACAAATACAGAAAATTACATAGTCACGGAATTCGGAAACGTTCGCTCCAGAATAACAATGACAGAGTATGATGGGTGTATTCACAAAAAAATATAAAAAGTTACTGCGCACCAAGAAGAAGAAAAAGGGGATATAATTTCATTTTTCTCCATCATTATTGTCATGGTTAACGAAAACAAAAAAAAAAGTTTAAACGACTTTACGTCGAAGTTACGATAACAAGGGACGAGGAATTCAAGGAAGACTTTTTCTTTACGATCCATATATGGGGAAATAAGAGCCAGTAAATGACTCCATTCCACATGATGGTAGGTAAAGCCAAAATATTATCTGATAAGCTATCTGCTGTGAAAATGAATAAATTTCCTTATTTTTATATCTTTAAAGCTGTACCATCCCACGTAATGTATATTATTACGCATAATCAAGTCTATAAGAAAATAATGTGCTCAATACTTATACACTTACTAGCTGTCCCAGCGAACTTCGTACCGCCATAAAAAAATAGGGATTGGTGGTAGAAGAGTGAAAATTTAGGGTTGTATGTATTTGTGTATGATGTATCGTAAAAAAATAAAAAAAAATATCTAAATTTGAAAAAAAAAAAATTGGGGTGGATTACCCTTAACATTTAGGGGGATGAAAAATAGATTACATCCCATTCTCAGACCTACTGAATATGCATATAAATTTTTCGGAGGAGTTTAACCACAAACACCGCGACACGAGAATTTTATATATTAGATTATTTGTGTACTGGAGACTTGTTGCAGTCAATTCACCAGTTTTCATCAATTCCCAGTCCAGATCTTATTTTTCTATAAATGTTTTCTAATAGAATTCAAATGACATCACAAGATTAAGTATTATTAATATGTTTTGATAATGACTTTAACCTAACGTGAGTCCATGTAAGACACATGCGTAGGTGGGAGGCTCATCGGGTAATTTAACTTTACGGCTCGTCGCTCCACGCGCCGCACGCGTGTTCAGATTAACTTTTAGCCATGTTTATATACTAAAAATACAAATCAATGTGATTACTCACTCATGGCCTTAGATTAAAACAAAAAGGGTAGATACGGCACTAGTCTCACAAAAGTAATCCGCGCCAATTGTGGTCCACGACCCTAATCGCTTTAGTCACAACTTGACATGCAAACGACGTACATGTGAACGCTAAAAAGAAATATTGTTAATATTTTGTGTTTATATGATAAAACAATCCCTAAGTGTGTTTTTAAAAAGTGCTGAAATTGCTCAAGAACTGAAAATAAAATCCACGGCATCACTTTTCATTCGAAGTACTATAAAATATATTTTTGCATAAAAATTGTTTTTTGTTTTGAATCTTATTCGGTAGTAATGATTGGTCGGTAATGCAGTGACGCGGATCTCGCCATCTCGTTTACGCTGCCGTTTAAACTTAACGTGCTGTTTCGTTCGGGTCGGTAATGCAGTGACGCGGATCTCGCCGTCCCGTTCGCGCTGCCGTGGGATCAGTTATTGTTTGATGAAAGTATGAGCGTACCGTATCTACCCTTTTTGTTTAAATCTAAGTTCATGGCCCACTAATTGCCTCTTACTGGTCGAAATTTCGTTTGCTCCCACTTGTCCTACTGAAACGTTTTACTGTAAGAGTAATGACAACTTTTATTCTCATTGGTTATACGATTGTATATGTTACAGAACAGTAGAGCTAATGGGACTCTTTATTCCCACTGCTTCTTCCTGTTGCCCTCGGTAGAACTGATGGGAGCTTTTGTGTCACTTTTGTACTTGGTGGTGTTTCTGAGACCTGGCAACCTTTATAATTTAGATGATGGCAGCATCAAGTTTTCAGCTAACCTCATAGTCGTTTATAGTCATTTATTCCTTAAACAATTTTCATCGTATTGGAGATCACAAACAATTTACAATAAAATTATTAGATAAAATTAAAAGTACAATCCAATTAAATATGATAAGCATAAAATTACAAAAAGTCTTATATAATAAGATTTCAAAGTCAATCAAACAATTTACAATTAAATAACTACTTCATGCAATATTAATAAAATTAAATATTATTAAAATGACAGCTACTTGCAGCAGATGTAGCGTGTTTGCGCTTGGGCTCATTGAATAAAAGACGATCGAAGAGTTATTTGTAGTGTGTCTAGTAGCAAAATAAAAACATTGACACCAATTTACAATTAAAAAAAAATATGGATGCGTGTAACTTATGTACGCGCGTGAGAAGTTATACTTCTTTAGCATCATTAAAAATATTTTTTAATTGCATGCAAATAATTAATAATTACAATAAAATAATAAAAGGACTGGAAAAGGATAGTTAACACAGTCAATTAAGTTCAGTTTTAATTTGAAAAATTAAATAAATATTCAAAATATTCAATTAAAATCACTACTGAATTTAAGTTATTAGTCCATATGTAATTAGCACTTGTAAGTAACTAAAACACGTTGTGTCTATATAGAAACTAGAAACATGTGGATAAATATTATAAATATGAAAACAGTGATCAGAGGCGACGAGCGTGCCAACATTGTTTTTGACAACGCGATCATCTTATGGAGCTCCGTGGATCGTTCAAAGTACCTTTCGAACAGATGTCTTAGACACTAACATTCATAACGCGCCCGCGGCCAACTTCATGGTGTTACTATTGTGTTACAGTGATGCGCGCGCATCTAAAAATTTGACTCATCATTTTTTCATAACGCGGCTAAAGAAGTATAACTTCAAAAATTTGTCTGTTTTACCGATGATCATTTAAACATGTGCCATTATAGTTAGTTTATGCGACTGTCATATAAGAGTTTATCGAAATAATAGTGTTGCTGTTGTAGTTGTTGTAGTTTATCGAACTTATAGGGGAAGCAGAATGCGATAATATATAATATCGAGTGATTCAATAGCTAAATTATAGGCAGTTACGTACACTACTTTATCTTCGCTCAAAGGAACAATTGAAATAAAACAAAGTAACCAAAAAAGCATTTTGCAAAACTTTTCTGATATCCCGAAAACAAAACACGATAGGCAGAAAATTTTATGGGAAGCGGGAGAAATTAATTTTAAATTTCAAATCCGTGTGCCTCTGTTTTTACATTCAGCCTAATATCATTTAACAAATAAAAGTGATTAAAAAAATATTTTTAGATACAGCGAGCAATACTGTATTGAGTTTTATTATAAATTTTATGTGTGCCATCTTTAATTTCGTAATTGGAATATTTCCACATGCGTGTCGATAAAAATAAATAAGATTGTTTTACAGAATTACCATCGTAAATAATGGGATCCTTTAAAATAGGCGTGAAGAAGCAACAAGCAGGCCGGCAAGGTAAGAATGGTTGGTGTGGCAGGTAGAACTGCTGTATCAGCTAAAGTGAGTTTCATCAAATAGTTCCTATGCCGTCATGTTGGCACACTGTCTATCAACAGTGTCATCATGTTAAGACATCTCTTCTGGTTAACTTGTTAACCAATCAAATTGCTTTGTTAAATTGTTAACCAACATGACGGCATAGGAGCTATGTGATGAAACGCACTATATCTTCACGTCTGGACCGTCAGTTAACATCAGGTGGGGCTAGGGCTGCCATCCGTTCGGGTTGCCCCGGATTTGTTCTAGTTTACGGGGCGTCCGGGGAGCGTCCGGGCGGGGTTTTATTTGTAATCCGGGTATAAAAATTTACGGCAACAAATGAGTGGCCCTTGGTGCTGCAAGTGTCCATGGGCAGCAGTGACCACTTATTATGAGGTAGACCGCTAGCTTTTTTGCCTAGATCAACATAAAAAAGTTGATTTGTGACATTTTTAGCTGTTTTTAAATTGGTCTGTCCGGGTTCTGGGCTTCAAAATCCGGGGTTATCACGCGTCTTATCCTGGTTGCCACATTTTAGAGATGGCAGCCCTAGGTGGGGCGGAGTCATTTGTCGGAGCTATCTATAAAAAAAAACAAAAGAGATACTTGCCACAATAGTCATCCGTGTTTATAGCAGCAAAGCTATGATATATTTCAGTCCCTTTGAGTATCTTTAAGTTATTGCCAGTTTTATTTATTGTTGTTAGTGTCGATGTGCGCGGGCGCCGCAGCGCCGCACGTGTTTTCGTGTCGCCCACCAGCTTGTTTACAAACAACATTGACGTTACAACATCGTACAAATCCATAAGTGTGTCATCTATGCCCTTTCATAGTAAAACTCGTAATAAGCGAGACCTTTTAAATAATATTACTTATTTTTTGAAGTTATACTTCTTTAGGCGCATTATGAAAAAATGATGAGAGTGAAATTTTAAGATGCGCGCGCATCACTGTAACACAAAATTTTAACAGCATGAAGTTGGCTTTAGCGACCAACTTCATGCGTTACTTTTGTGTTTACCGCACATTAAGAAAATCTACCAACAAAATGGAAATAGAATCTCTATTTAGTGGGTGCTAACGACTGCATTGTGAAGGACTATCAAAAGTATTTATTAATCTGAAACAACGGAACCAAAGCGCGATTCAGGAGACTACAGCGCCATCTCTTGACCATTGGTGTAGTAGAACCAAAAACCACATCTTTATTTTTTGTAATAAAGTAACAGTTATAGGTATTCATATTTATAATATTTATCCACATGTTTCTAGTTTGTATATTCGGAATACGTGTTTGAGTTTCATACAAGTGCAAATCACATATTTTCTAATAAATTATATTCAGTAGCGATTTTAATTGAATTCTTTTTTATTATTTATTTATTTTTTCAAATTAAAACTGAACTATATTTACCTTACCTTTTCCAGACTTTTTATTAATTTATTGTAATTAATTATTTGCATTCAATTAAAAACTAATTTTAAACGATGCAGAAGAAGGATAACTTCTCACGCGCCTACATAAGTACACGCACCCATTTTATTCTATTCTACACAAATGGCATTGAATTTTTGTTCCTTGATTATTTCTTAAATGAGTAATAGTCCGAGATCCTGCTGCTTGATTCTGCAATAAATTGTTTTTTAATGAAACTTAATTTAAATTAAAGATTAGTAACTAGTGTATTAGTGTCAGGTTGCTAGAAAAATTAGCCGGAAATACCTTTAATTAAATTAATTGAGAATCTGGTCACCCCAACGTTGCCAATGATTGAGTGCTGGCAATCATTGTTTTTTGAATTCTTATCATTATTTCATTTCAAATAACGTAAAATTTATTTAAAAGCATGTGGATAAAATTTGCATAAATAAATATCATTTGTATATAATTAAATCCTATAGAAAAAAATACCATTTGCCAAATTTTTAGACATTTACTTTGTATTTGACGTGACATTAACTATAGTTAAATTTTACTATCGGTGAGGCAACCCGGCAGGGATCTCGAATTATAATTTGTTTGTCCTTGTGAACACGGAACCTAAACAGCCCAAAACGTTCAGAATAATGATAACAGTATTAAATGCGCCTCGTGATATGTTAAAATTGCTTTTATTTCACCCATTTAGAATATGGAGATACAACAAATGAGGTATAATGATATAGGTATATTTTAGTAACCAGTCGTGATTTCTCTGATTGATCTCACAGATGATTATTAATTCTAAATGCTTGTCAAATTGATATTTTATCATGAGCTAAGAACGTTAAGATTCTTACCTAATCTTTAATATTTATATGTTCGTATATTAACTTATTTATCAGTTACATAAAATTAATTGTACCTATATATTTATATTATAAATGATGTAATGGAAAGTGGCTTCAGACGTATTTCTGAAGTCATTTTTCAACTTGACGACACTGTATGTAACAATACAGGGAGAAAAAAACAGCCCTTGCTGAGTTTCTTGCCGGTTCTTCTCAGTACAAGGTCTCCCGCCGTAGATTTGGGAACCGATGGCGTAGCTTCTTGACCTTCACAAGTGCTTGTAACAACCTAGACTGAATAAATGACATTTCATTACCATTAATTTCATTTCATTTCATAACATTACAAATAAGACTAAATGCAATTAACTTGTTGTAAATTTGATTGGTGACCTTATTTTATAAAAATATTGTTCAATTAAAAATGTGTTTTAATAAAAATAATATAATAATTATGTTTTGCATGCAAATCTGGACGAATTCTACATATATGTTATAATTATGTATTTAGTGATTATTATATCGCTGCGGAGAGCACGTGTTGTGCTAATTGATATGCACAGTGCGGCTATCATACAAACATACATATACAAACATACTATATGTGTAAAGATATAGCAGCGCGTGTACGGCACGAGAGATAAGTATGTATTACATAAGAGTGCATTCATAATGATGGGCCGGGAGGACAGTAAGGTTGCGTTGTTTCATTGATAGTAACATTTTACAATACTTAATGCTACGTCAAATACATAGAAAATGTGTAAAATTTTGCCAATTGGTTATTGAAGTGAAACAATGGAGAAATCATATGAAATGGTGAAACGGAAATGCGTCACGAGCGTCACACGCGACAATATACTTAAGGCCATAAGTACTGTAACAAACGAAAATGCATATTTTTTTATTGAAGTACCCTAATATCATTAAAATTTATACATAAATATTTATTCGTCTTAGCAAAAAAAATAAAAACAATCTATTCGAAATGGCCACCTTTGGCTTTTATACAGGCCTTTAATCTGTTTGGCTACGAATCTATATATTTACGCACTGTTTCCAAGGGAAATTTCGCCACTGCTTGCTACAAAGATTTTTTAAGTAACTCAAGCTTTTATGCTGAAAAGAATAAACTAAAATTTTCCCTTAAAACTTTTACTCTCAACTTATAACGTCATTACACAATTAATATAATATAAAAGCTTGTCGCGAGATTTACCTGTTCAATAAACAAAATTTTATTTTATTTGAATCTTAAAAATGTTTAAGCTAAGTTAATATCAGTATACCTACTTAAATCTGGCAACAAGGTTTTTTAACATATAAATTGTGTAATGACGTTATAAGTTGATAGTAAAAGTTTTAAAGGAAAAAAATATAGAGATGGTCCGAATGTGGTTTGAACCGAATTCGAATTTCGGCTGAACATTCGGTTAAAATGAAAAGTTCCGCTGAATTTCGGCCGAAGTTCGGTTCGATTTCGCGCGCTTTTTCGAGAGCGACAAGTTGTTACTTGCTTCCACCGCGTAGCCCGGAGCCGGCTGGTCATTTGCAAATACGTCATCGGCCTGTCGCGTGCGATTGCTTACAATAAAAATAAAAATATTTTATAATTAACAAATATACTATTATCTAATACTAGCTTAAAACAAAAAATATACTATAACAATGAACCTAAAACTAAAAACCTTAAAAAATATAATATAATAACTAAAATACATTATTAAAAGGAGTCCCTTTAGGCATTCCGAAGATACTGGCAGCTTTCCCTCTTTGGATAGCTAGACTAAATCTTTGTCCGAGGTAGCTGCCAGCACTTCGGTCTCCTGTGATGTCGACTAATCTTTTTGCTATTTCTTTAAAAAGCCTTATAGCGCTAGGACCCCACCGAATGGGACAAAATCATATTCGGAGCCTAGACCCCTGTATTAATTGTTTAAGTGCATTGACGAGGTTTTAGGTGAAAAGTTTTGTTACTGGCTTAATGCAAAATTGAGTGTAAGGAAATAATCGTGTTTGGACTTTTTATACAGAAACTGACTTACTAAATAAAGTTAAATGTATCTTATGTGATTCGCTGATATCTCGTGGTGGCAGTGGACGTTCAGCGTTTACTTCTGCACTGAACAACTATACCTTCGTGTGAAGCATAATCGAAGTTTGTTTAATTTGTTTGTTGAAAAAAATACCCTTTAATTTTAATAAGAAATACTCGATGTCAATGAATGTTTAGTTTGTGAACCAAAAAAGTGATATTTTTATTCAATTTGCGAATTGTAATCCAGATGTTTGTTAGAAGAATACTAAGTTTATTTCAGATTTGAAATATTGTCTTATTTTTATATCTAATTTCCAACACTAATAAGAAGAACTGATTTAATTTAAGGTTTACATTTACAGTGTTCGTAACTAAAATAAATGAGCATTAGTGAGTAAAATTAATAATTTTATTTTACAGTAATGCCATTCTAATTCTATTGAATTTAGTCAAATTATGCAAGTAGGTATTATTTTTCCTGTGCCGAATGTTCGGCATCTGAGCCGTATTTCGGCCGAATGCCGAAGTTTTGTTCAAGCTGAAAAAAGCCCATCCCTAAAAATTTATTGTATTCTTTTTAGAGCATTTAAATAAAAGCTTGTTTAAAAAAATACCTTTTTCTTCGTCTGTCAGGTAGAGCATAATGGACGTATTTTTTTTATTCACATAATCAAGCCATTGCATGAAATTTTGCATGACGTCACGTCTTTTTTCAATTTTTACTTAGAAGTGACGTCACGAACTCTCACTCCCAAAGTTTACAATGTTTATATTCCAGGTAATACATATCTTTAAGCCTTGCAGCTTAAGGCTAGGAAAATTTCGACGCGGCGAATAGGGCCGTGGTAGCATAATGGTCAGTGCATTCGCCCGGATTGCGAAGGGTGCGGGTTCGAGTCCGGTCCGCTGCCTGGTCCGCGTGGATTTTTTTCTAGTAAACTTTTCTTTAGATTTAAACATCTAGCAGTTAAATGCTTAAAAATAAATAAAAACATAACTACATATCTTTAGTTAGAGATGCTAGTGAGGCAAGTTTACTAGGTAGTTTCAAATCTTGGAACTTATTAATTGTGATATATTCGGTATTGCTCAATTCACAGAACTATGTTTATCATCGTGTCTAATTTTGTGCTCGGTCTTAACACCCACACGTCATCATTAAGTTAAGTTAACATAATGAATCCAATTTTCACTAAAATTGCGTGGGTTTGTTTTTCTAAATATAATGTTTCTTTTATACGTAAGTAGGTATACTTAATTGGAATTATGTAGCAGATATAAAATCAATTCATATTCAAAAGATAAATACGGTTGACCATAACTACGGCAAGTCGTGGCCGTGGCCGCAATCTTGGTCGCAGAAGACACGTTCAGACTGCGACGAAGTTTGCGGTCACGACCACGACTGGACGTAAAGGCTGGTCTTTTCTTTATTTCATGAATAATGAAAAATAAATAAAATTTGGTGTAGAGAGAACCTAACATTTTTCAAAATATCCTATACTAGTGGCCCGCCCTCGCTTTGCTTCGGTGTAGAGCTGTAGTAGTAATAATAATAATTAAGACACAAACACTCCTTACTACAATTACACACCACAAATTGTCTTAGAAAATGACACACATAAACTTTACTACGACCGCGCCATTCTCACCGACAGAACAATTCACTACAATAGACCGGATATAACCTTACAGGACAAAATAAATAAAGTTACTTGCCTAATAGATATAGCCGTTCCCAACACACATAACATTCAGAAGACAATATCTGAAAAAAATAGTAAATACTCAGAACTTAAAGATGAAGTAACTAGAATATGGCGTCAACAAAAAGTTTACGTGGTCCCTATAGTCCTGTCCACAACAGGCGTCATTCCAAATCACCTCCATAGCCTAAATTTAATAAACCTAAAACAAACCCTCTATATCACCCTCCAAAAAGCTGCAATTTTTAATACATGTCGCATTGTCAGAAAGTTCTTGCAAATAGATTAAAACGATATATGTTCTCATCACAACATAACACAAAACAACATGCTGCACTTACTTGTTTTCGGCCCGTAATTGTAGTAAAAACCAGCCAAAGAGCTGAGAAAAAAACACTATACAACAAATAATAATAATAATTAAGATTTATTTTCTCCATAACCATTTTTTGCTTAACATCAACATTATAATATTATTAAAAATATTTGGCTACGAATTAAGCGTGGTCGCAACCGAAAGTCCAAAAAAAATCAATTTATTTTAATAAAAGATACAATTTATTGAATTACAATATTAATTATTACTAACTGGACGAGTCTGACCGATGTTAGGTATCAGAATGCCCGTTTCCTGTATTGTGTAAAACGCAGTCGCCGATGCTCACTGCTGCGTCAGCTACACGTGCCTGTCGAATGTTCGTGGGAATCGAGGTCGGCGCAAGCTATAGTCCAGTCAACAAGTTCAAAAACGTGAAAAATAGAGATAAAGCTCCTAAAAATATGAGCAATAGCTCATTGGATTCGGAACGACCTCTAGAAAAATGAGTTCTGAGGATTTTACTGCACGTAAAAAATTGCAATTGTTATTAACAAAATAAGATGAAAAAAAAGAGGTATTTACGTTTTTGTTAATAACTCATAAACTATTAATATTTACGATATTTGGAAAAAAGGTCCTTAAAGAGGAGGAAATTTCCGAAAAAAAAGTCCCAGCTCCCGGAACTCTACCTCTATTATTTATAATTTTAATTTAACGCTGAAAATAGGGCTCCGCGCAGACATTACGGCATGGGCGTACTGCCGTTAAAGACAGTTTCTTACATAAAATTATTTTTTTATAGTAACAAATATGAATTTAAAAATTTAAATAAATTATGGTGTCATCCAGATACTTGAAAGAATATATTCCCGTTGGAAAAAAAATTTTAAATTAATTTTTCAAAAAGTTATGCAATTGTTAATTAACGAATTTTTTTCCTATCTCCGTTTCATAAATGACGACATAAAAATTTAAATAATAAACCTATAAATTTTTGGCTCTGTGGAGCTCTTCGTATATATATACTTAACAAGATCCCGCGATAAAAGTTTATTAAAGTTAATTATTTTGTTTATAACAATTTTTTAAAGTTTTCAAAAAATGAAAAGTCTAAGAAATGTTATTAAAAAAATTTTTTTAAACAAATGTTATATTATTGCTGCTTTCTTATCTAACAATGGCATTAAGTAACATCGGAAAAAAATTTTTTATATCATTTGTTAAGAAATTGTTTATAAACAAATAGACAAGTTTAATATTTAAAGAAATTTTTTTTTACCATTATGTTGTCTTGGCAAAATAATGATTTAAAAAAAAAAAAGTTTCTTAAATAAATTTTTTTATTGTTTATAATCGTTTTTTTTATATTTCGATTGTTTAAATAATTAGTTAAGGAATGATTTTCTCTTTAAAAATCATAATTGGCATTTCTTCATAGGTAAATAGAAAAAAAAAATTTTTTTATCAATAATTTCATTGTTTGTTAACTTAACAATTTGTTATAAACAAATTCTAACTACCGTTATATTTTTTTTCTAGAGCTAAAAAAATAGCAAAAACAGCCATATATATCAAAATACTAAAAAAAATATTTTTCTATTTTTTATAACGCTTTTAAATATTACACGATACCAAAGTTGCACCGGACACTTGATTTGTCAAGTAAAAAATTAATATAACTTATAAACTATTCGAGATACGATAATGGACATTCAGGTCGTTTTTATAAAGCATTAATTAATTTTCAAAATAAGCTAAAAACCAAGTTTGTAACTATTGTTTATCAGCTAATACATGCATTTGTTTATAAAATTTTGAGATTTCTTTAACTTTTTCGTATCTCTTATGACTTACAACTTAATAAATAATTAAAATACAGCTATAAACCTTAAAACAATTTTGTTTAGCGATACATTATCTCCCAAATTATCAATTAATCGTACCTCCATCTCTAATTGTTTAAACAATATACGTGATTTAATTAATATTTATTTAACTCGTGTTCAATTTAACATAGAGTTAATAATTTGGGAGATAATGTATCGCTAAACAAAATTGTTTTAAGGTTTATAGCTGTATTTTAATTGTTTATTAAGTTGTAAGTCATAAGAGATACGAAAAAGTTAAAGAAATCTCAAAATTTTATAAACAAATGCATGTATTAGCTGATAAACAATAGTTACAAACTTGGTTTTTAGCTTATTTTGAAGATTAATTAATGCTTTATAAAAACGACCTGAATGTCCATTATCGTATCTCGAATAGTTTATAAGTTATATTAATTTTTTACTTGACAAATCAAGTGTCCGGTGCAACTTTGGTATCGTGTAATATTTAAAAGCGTTATAAAAAATAGAAAAATATTTGTTTTAGTATTTTGATATATATGGCTGTTTTTGCTATTTTTTTTAGCTCTAGAAAAAAAAATATAACGGTAGTTAGAATTTGTTTATAACAAATTGTTAAGTGAACAAACAATGAAATTATTGATAAAAAAAATTTTTTTTTCTATTTACCTATGAAGAAATGCCAATTATGATTTTTAAAGAGAAAATCATTCCTTAACTAATTATTTAAACAATCGAAATATAAAAAAACGATTATAAACAATAAAAAAAATTATTTAAGAAACTTTTTTTTTTTAAAATCATTATTTTGCCAAGACAACATAATGGTAAAAAAAAATTTCTTTAAATATTAAACTTGTCTATTTGTTTATAAACAATTTCTTAACAAATGATGTAAAAAACATTTTTCCGATGTTACTTAATGCAATTGTTGGATAAGAAAGCAGCAATAATATAACATTTGTTTAAAATTTTTTTTTTAATAACATTCTTAGACTTTTCATTTTTTGAAAACTTTAAAAAATTGTTATAAACAAAATAATTAACTTTAATAAACTTTTATCGCGGGATCTTGTTAAGTATATATATAAGAAGAGCTCCACACAGCCAAAAATTTATAGGTTTATTATTTAAATTTTTATGTCGTCATTTATGAAAACGGAGATAGGAAAAAAATTCGTTAATTAACAATTGCATAACTTTTTGAAAAATTAATTTAAAATTTTTTTTCCAACGGGAATATATTCTTTCAAGTATCTGGATGACACCATAATTTATTTAAATTTTTAAATTCATATTTGTTACTATAAAAAAATAATTTTATGTAAGAAACTGTCTTTAACGGCAGTACGCCCATGCCGTAATGTCTGCGCGGAGCCCTATTTTCAGCGTTAAATTAAAATTATAAATAATAGAGGTAGAGTTCCGGGAGCTGGGACTTTTTTTTCGGAAATTTCCTCCTCTTTAAGGACCTTTTTTCCAAATATCGTAAATATTAATAGTTTATGAGTTATTAACAAAAACGTAAATACCTCTTTTTTTTCATCTTATTTTGTTAATAACAATTGCAATTTTTTACGTGCAGTAAAATCCTCAGAACTCATTTTTCTAGAGGTCGTTCCGAATCCAATGAGCTATTGCTCATATTTTTAGGAGCTTTATCTCTATTTTTCACGTTTTTGAACTTGTTGACTGGACTACTAAGCATTCTTCATAGAGGCGCTTCACGTAACACCTCCCCCCGTAGATCAGCGAGAGAAACCTTAGTGGTGAATTGAGCTGGAAGCTGCGCTGGACCAGTTCTTTTCCTTGCAGGAACTTCACTATAGATTGTTGGTTGTTCCGTATGATCTTCGTCACTTCCGTTTTGAGTCTTCGTTGTTTGACGTGTGCTGTATTTCCGGTAGGCCAGGAACGCCCCGAGTGCGACCGCACTCAGTATTATAATGTACATAGGGATCGTAGTGTGGTATACGCTATAATCAATTTCCGTGTTCAATCTTAGGGGTTGTTGCATCGCAATCCTTGTATTGACTTCATGCAGATGATTGAGATGAATAGACTTCAGCTTGAACGGTGTAGATGCTGGCGTCTGGACGCTTGAGTCTTGAACTGGTAGGTCCATTATCTTCAATGCCTGTCCCTTCACTTGATTCTTAGTGTTTGATATCCGGAAATCTGGGGTTTCTACGTAACAGTTTTGTGGTACAGATATAAGATAGCTGCCTTGTAGTATTTTAGATAGATGCTGTCCGCAAGAAAGGTGTGCTCTTGTTGGTTTGGGAAAGCTGGCGGAGTAGTGCATTTCGTCCAATTCTTCAAAGGCTGAGGTTTCCAGGGAGACAGTAACTGGTTTACATCCTGTGGATCCCTGCTGCGTTGTTATCAGCTGATGGATGCAGTCTTGTTTCGCTCGACTTTGCAGACTCCGGTTTTCGTTACAGATGTACCATTTGCTGGTCTTCGGGCATTCAGCCTCTATGTACCTGAATTCTTCCTTGTATATTGCCAGGAAAGGAGAGGGCGGTGGAAGGATGCTGTTATTTTTATTGGGAATAATAGATAATTTATATATATCGAAAGTTTGGGGTAAAACAATAGGGAATTTATATACTATAATTATGTCATTGCCTAGATAGTATGATCCTACTTTTATTATATCGAAATATTCTCTAATGTTTAGTTCTAAGATTTTATCAGTACTGTATAACGTTCGAAGTTTGTCTAATATGGAATATAAAGAATTTAGTTTTAAGATAGAATGGTGCATTGTTGCGGTTCTTATAAATGCTAATATATTTTCCAACTTAGATACTTCCTGGGAGACTTGATCTACGTTATCACCTAATATTAAGAATACCTGGGCCAAATGAGCGTACTTAATAAGGTCATTGTCATTCGTAGCTACGCTATTATTGATTTTTTCTAATAATTGCCTAATTTTGTCTTGGTTATCTACGATACTTTCTATTATTTTAGAGTAACGGGACATCCACTCTTTAGAAAGACTGATATGTTGGTTCAGTTCAGTAGTTAAAGCGTTATCTGAACTTTGAAGTACTTTTATAGCTTCATTATAGCGTGCAGCATCCGTATAGTCAAGATTGCCACTAATACTTTTAACTACTGAGCCCAGGCCGTCTATTAGTCCTCTTTTCATTCTTGTTATTGCAAAAGTTTTTAGATGTTCTGAAACACTTATAACTTTAGATTTTAAGTAATTTAGATGAGGTTCAAATAAAGAACGTGTTTTATTATTAAGTTCGGGATTGATACTATCTATTTGTTTCCTTACAGAAATGATTTTCAATTGCATTTCTTGAAGGTTTAGGGGTTGTAAGAATGAATGGTAATGCGATATAATTCTTGAGGGGCCTAATTTGAAGGGTAAGATGCCAGGACCGTCATCGAGGCTTTCAAGTTTTATCTCCTGGCTCATGCTGGGCTGCAGAGGTAGAAGGAGAAATATCACGAGGGTCCTGCAACAATTGAGCAGTTTTAGGCACTCTCTTTAACCTAGACTTAGCTACTGGCCCTTGTCTTTTCTTAGTGTAAATGTGAATTGGCAAGTCTGCCATGACTTTATCATGTAAGTAACGAGGGGCTAGTTTCTGTCTGGTTGCAAGAGGGTTCCTGATGAATACCTGTTGCTCTGGGGAGTACTCCTTTTCTGTGTCCCGATTAGCGTTATGATTATCCATCAAGTCTTGACGAAGGTTAGTACATGATTCCTGTATTAAATTATAAGCTATACACATTCTACTCTTATGATCTATTATATATTGTTGAAGTAAATGAGATGAAAGGTCTACGTCAAACGGATCTCGTGGGTCGAAATGGCCCGTTATGACGTCAATGGGTTTGCATTTTGTGAAGCTGTGGATGGAATTGTTATAAGCTAGAAGAGCATATGGCATGCTATTAATAACAGATTCGTTCTTATGGTCGAGTTTTAATATGCGTAAGTGTTCTAGAATTGTAGAATGGAATCGCTCTACTATGCCATTCTCATTAGGGGTGTGAGGTGCGATTCTATGATGTTGAATCTTATGCAATCTTAAAAATTCAGCCACAAGCTGATTAACAAATTCTGGACCATTATCTGTGACAATAGTAATGGGAATTCCGTGGTGAGTACAGAACTGAAGAAAGGCTTGAACAACGCTTACCGCAGTTCCATCTCGTAAGTAATACGCCTGAGCATATTTTGAGAATGAATCGACTATTGTTAAATATTTCTCACCCTGTATAGTTAAAAGGTCTAAATGTACTAATTCAAAAGGTTTACCAGCGGGTGGTACTACTTGGAATTTCTGTTTGATCGGATTTCGATCGTACTTAGCCTGCCCACAAATTGTGCATTCATTTATGAATTTCGTGATATGTTCTCTCATTTTTGGCCAATAGTATTTATGAGACAGAGCCAGGTAGCATTCGTTAATGCCACGATGGTTTGTTTTACCGTCGTGGTATTTACTAATGATTTCCTGCTGCTTGAGATATTCGCGAACGTTTTCAATTTCCGACTTTGTTAGCATAAGTTTCATTGTCGAATTTTTAAAGGTACTTTGAATTATCGGTATTATCTGATACATAGCAATATGGGGGTTGATAAGCAGCCAGGTTTTAATTTTGGGGTTCACGTATTCCCTAATGGCGTTAACTACGTCCTGCTCAAGGTTGGACTCAGATATTTGAATAGAAGTTCGAGTGTGCGTTTCGAACGGTTTTGTTACAACTGTTTTACCCTTTATATCACCTACTAACGTAAGCACGATCTGTTTAGTAAATCTGTTTAAGGGATCATCTGTGATCGGTACTTCCAAGGTGGGGCTCTCGGCGTCGGTATGTACAGTGATGGTTCTAGAATCATCAATAGCATCCGGGGCTGTAATGGTTCTAGAATCATCTAATTTACAGGTGGCTTCGGAAGGATTCGCCACAATGGAGCTAACCTCCTCGTTATTAATTTCTATTCTTGACAATGCATCCGCATTTGTATTGATCTTTCCTTGCTTGTACGAGGGGAGGTCAAAAAGTTCGCGGAATAAGAGGGAAGGAGGTTGAAATTAAACACCAAACTATTTTTCCTTTTCAATATATTCTCCCTTAACCCTAATACATTTTTCAGATCTCTCAAATAACTTGTTTATACCATCGAAAAAAAATGATTTGTCTTTGGTGTCAAAATAGGCCGAAATTGCGGACTTCACTTCTTCATCGTTGTCAAATTTTTTTCCACGCAGCTCTTTCTTCATTTTTGGAAATAAATAATAGTCACTGGGTGCCAAGTCTGGACTGTAGGGTTGGTGGTTCAATTGTTCGAAGCCGCTTTGGTGAATGGCAGCCATCGCGACATGGCACGTGTAAACGGGTGCTTTGTCGTGCAGAAGGAGCACACCTTTTGACAGCTTTCCTCTTCTTTTTTCCTTGATGGCTTCTTTAAATCTTTCTAGTAAAGAAGCGTCGTACTGTCCCGTTTTAGGCACACCACGTTCTTTATAATCGATCAGTAAAATACCTTCTGTATCCCAAAAGACAGTCGCCATGATCTTGCCAGCCGATTGTGTCACTTTGAACTTCTTTGGAGGAGGTGTGCCATTTTTATGCCACTGCATCGACTCTTGCTTTGACTCGGGTTCATAGTGGTGAACCCAGGTTTCATCACCAGTAACGATTCGGGCCATAACTTCTTCCTTTCTCTCTCCACAGAGCTCCAAAAACTGGCGAGAACACTCGACACGCTCGCGTTTTTGAAGTGGCGTAAGCATTCTCGGAACCCATGTTGCACTGACCTTAGTCATCCCAAGATGATGATGTAGAATATTCAAAATACTTGTTTCGCATACTCCAATCATTGCTGCAAGCTGCTTCTTCTTCAACCGGGCATCTTCCAATACAAGTTTTTCACCTTTTTGACGATTTCCGGTGTGGTGGCCTCAATTGGCCGTTCGGAGCGGGGGTCGTCATCAATGGACTCTCTTCCTTGTTTGAAAAGACCATGCCACTTATAAAACATGGTTTTACCAAGGGCAGAGTCCGTGTAAACCGCCAACAGCTCTTGAAAAATAATCTGAGAACTTAATAACGGCGCGGTATTCAATTTTCTCCATACTGGCTGACTTCTTCCCGATTCAGTTGTTTGCAGTTCGATAATTCAAAAGTTAATGACCCGATTAGGTTCAAACTTGGTATATATACTCTTAATGAGGCGCTCAACTAGTGCCTACCTGGATGAGTAAACCTACCCCCACCAACCCCTCCATTCCACGAACTTATTGACCTCCCCTCGTATATAACAGTAAAGTCATATTCGCTTAATTTAAGACGCCACCTTGTAAGTCTCGAGTTTGGCTCCTTTAAGCTCATTACCCACTGCAATGGTTTGTGGTCGGTAATGATCTTAAATTTGCGCCCAAATAAATAGGGCCTGAAGTATTTGGTAGCCCACACGATTGCCAAAAGCTCTTTCTCTATCGTACTGTAGTTCAGTTCGCTAGAGTTAAGAGTTCTTGAAGCATACGCGATGGGTTTATCTGACCCGATGGTCCCTTGTGATAATACAGCTCCAATCGCCACGTTGGAGGCATCTGTTGTTAACAAGAACTCCTTTGCGAAATCCGGGTATTGTAAAATCGGATCGTTCGTTAACAGGGTTTTACATCGCTCAAAGCAGTCGACGTAAGTTTGGTTAATTACTACTTTAGAGCTCTTTTTCAAGCATTGCGTTAGGGGCTTGGTTATCTTTGCAAAGTCCGGTATGAATTTCCTGTAATATCCGAGAAGTCCGAGAAAACGTTTGATTTCGGTGGTAGTTTTAGGAAGGGGGTAGTTTTCTATAGATTTTATCTTATTAGGGTTTGGTTTTACACCATCCCTACATACAACATGACCTAAGAATTCTGTTTCTAACTTTAAGAATTCAGACTTATCCATCTGAATCTTAAAGTTAGATTCACGCAATCTCTGAAAGACTTTCTCTAAATTTACTATCATCTCCTGAAGGGAGGTTCCAAAAACGATAATATCGTCAAGATATACTAGGCAGATGTTATTCTGGAGGTCTTTTAGGACATTGTCCATCACCCTTTGGAAAGTAGACGGTGAGTTCTTTAAGCCCATGGGCATTCTGAGAAATTCGAAGTGCCCATTCTCGACGTTAAATGCAGTTTTGTGAATATCAGATGGATCCATTTCCACCTGATAAAAACCACTTGCAAGATCTAATGTCGTAAAGTATTGGCATCTACCTAGTTTATCCAACACATCTGTAATATTCGGTATGGGGTACTTATCGTCAACCGTTTTCTCGTTAACTTTTCTGAAGTCCACGACAAGTCGCCACTTTGTTTTACCAGAAGCATCTGCCTTTTTGGGAACGACCCAGATAGGCGAGCTCCAAGCAGAGTCGGAAGGTCTTATAATATTCTGTTCGAGCATTTTAGTTATTTGGTCTTTGACTTCCTGTCGGTGGACATACGGATACCGGTAACTTTTCGTATAAACAGGAAGTTCGTCCGTAGTGTTAATCTTATGTTTTATCTTATTGGTGAACGTTAAAGGTTCGCCATCAAGATAAAACACATCTGCGTAATGCGCACATAAGGTTTCCAAATTAGTAAGCTCTTCCGGGTTCAAATGATCAGTTCTAAGCCGCGATAAAACTTCCCTAGCACGGTCGTTATATTGAAAGGGTTCGGTTTCACAATTAAATAATTCGGCTGTTATTGGTCGATCCATGGAAAAAATGATATCGTTAGGGGATGTGTTTCTAATTTCAACCCATCCTCTATTATTTTTTACTTCCGTTAAACATTCGGTAACTGAACAATTACATATAGTCTGAACCGATATGTAGGCATCTCCATCTACGGTGTTAATAGGTACTTTCATCAACTTAGAAGAATGAGCTGGCAAGATGTCTTCGTATAAGTTCACATTACGCGAGTCATATAGCTGTAAGGGTATTTTAGTATTCCTAAGGGTAAGTAATCTATGCTTAAGGTCTATGTTAGATTCCCATTGTGTTAGTAAATCTAATCCTAGTAATCCGTCGAAAATTTGATGGAAATCGTACACAAATAATGTCAGGTCCCCAGACTCTTGAAACTCTGGGAAACAGGGTAACGTTATAGAATGCTCATGCCTGCTAGTCTGGTTAGAGTTCGTGACTTCAAAAGGTTCATGGTTCAATGGGATATGACGGAAAAATTTATCAACAGCATGGGGGCTAATAAACGACTGGTTGGCACCAGTGTCTATTAGAATTTTTAATGGCGGATCCTGAATTTGTACATACATTAGTTGCCTTTGAGTCTGTAAGTTTATTTCTATTTTTGCCTGTCTGAATTCAAATCCTTCTGAAAATTTTCACCTTGAGATTGAACGGTACTATCTAGCTCTTCAACTACAGCGCCTTCGTTAGGCGGAAAATCACAATTATATTCCTGGTAGCCGCTATAAGGTTCAAATGCAACATAATAGCCTTGGTCAAATTCGGGATAATTATATTCGGAATAGTCAAACTGTGTGTCATAGTCATAGTGAGTCTCGTTAAAGTTAGCCTCACGAGTCTTGAAATAATTGCTTGGGGGTGGATTCCCAAATTTCCTCCAGTCATGTCCAGAGGGTGGCAAGTGTTTAGGCACGAATGGTGACACACCGCTCATGGGGCGTGGCGCGCTAAAGTTGGTGGGTTGCATCTGTGGCTTATTGGGAATCCTAAAGACATTACTTTGGGGATGATAGTTCGGAGGGGGTGCACGAAACATTTGCTGTGTCCTACTAGGGCCGCGGAACTGTTGCCCTTGGTTTAGGTTGGATCGCCAACCCGTTTGTTGAACAGGAAAATGCATCTGACGGGATGGGCCGCCAAAATTATAATTTGGTTGAATCGACGGCCCTGGCATATTAAAAGCAGGAGCTTTCATCATGGGGTAATTATTGATAGGTAACTTAAATTGCGATTGTAAGGGTTGTTGCTGCCATTCTTTCTTACTAGGGCCGCTATCACTACGTTGTTGGAGGTATAATGTGTTAAGCTCCTCCTGCACAAACTCTAATGCTTTTTCAATGGATTCTGGTCTCATGCATCGTATTCTAGATCCTTGGGTCTTTAAGGCCGCGTAAGTATGATTGGAGGGTCAATTTTTTATACAGATCCCTTTTCGCTTCTATTGTGGTTTGTAACGTCTCGTGAAGCGAGACGTATGTCATAATCGTACTGAAGAGATTCTGGCACCTCTCATAAAATTCTTGCGCGGTGCTAGATCCTTGTGACTGCATAGACAAGTCATTATACAATGCGGTCTCATCCCGGTGATCCGCGAAATTATTTATTAAAGCACTGCGTATGCCTTCCCATGTTCCCGGGATACCGTTAGAATTTATAAGCCTCGCGGCGGGCCCCACTATCTTATTTAAAATGCCATTAATTAAGGACAAATTTATTAGCTCGTGTCCTAGTACTTCCGGTGGCTTAATATGTGTTAGCACTATTTGATCACTTAAATTGATAAAACGAGTCAAGATATGCGGATTGCCATCAAACTCTGGGAGAAGCCGTAGAGACTTATATATAATATCAATGTCGTCAGAGGACATTTTATTACGTAAATTCCTACTTTGGTCTATTATATGATATTTACTAGATCTAGAACTACCAGAACTCCTACTACTACAGCTTCGTAATCTTCGCGGATGGAAAATCTTGAAATTTTATGTAAAACAATGTTATAAGGAAAACTATAAACTTAAATAAAATTATAGGGAACTACGACTAAAGAGAGAAATATATATATGTTTCGGATTAGGTATTAGGTAAGCAAATACTTGAAAGATTCAAGGTACTTACAACATTGAGTTTTCTTGTAGTCGATGTCTGGAATCACCTCGGCTGGATCACGCAGATTCGGGATACCCGTTACGCGACGCGATAGCCACTCGGGCGGCTCAGAGAAAGCAGCGATTTTTCTCGCGAAATACCCAAAACCGACCCGTGGGTATCCTACCGACTGCGCCAATTAAGCGTGGTCGCAACCGAAAGTCCAAAAAAAGTCAATTTATTTTAATAAAAGATACAATTTATTGAATTACAATATTAATTATTACTAACTGGACGAGTCTGACCGATGTTAGGTATCAGAATGCCCGTTTCCTGTATTGTGTAAAACGCAGTCGCCGATGCTCACTGCTGCGTCAGCTACACGTGCCTGTCGAATGTTCGTGGGAATCGAGGTCGGCGCAAGCTAAGCATTCTTCATAGAGGCGCTTCACGTAACATACGGAGACTGGTGCCTGAACTAAGGTTGGAACCCATTTTATAGGTCACCAAGCCCCCACAGCCCGGCTGAATTTAGTAT
Organism: Chilo suppressalis; assembly: GCA_902850365.2. Classification (NCBI taxonomy): domain Eukaryota; kingdom Metazoa; phylum Arthropoda; class Insecta; order Lepidoptera; family Crambidae; genus Chilo; species Chilo suppressalis. Next base: position 438,830 of record OU963911.1, read on the forward strand.
GATTAGCTTAACTTAATTTCTTGCCAAGCCATCATTTAATTTTTTTCTCTCTATTTGTTTTAGATGAGTAGTATAAGTGAGTGTGTGTGTGTGTATGTGTAAGTTTTATAAAAGATAATTTGATGTGAAAATACATAGATTCAGTTTCTGTTTGCTGTTATTGTTATGTCGGCCTACAATTACAAGCATGAAGTACTTCAATGGAGTAGTGCCCGGGTTGCGGCGTCCGCCATCTCGTTACCAGGCATAGCATTGCAGCTGCATGGACACACACACACACACACACACACACACACACACACAAACACAAACACACACATACACAAACACACACACACGCGCGCACACACACACACATACACAAAAACACACACGCGCGCACACACACACACATACACAAACACACACACACGCGCGCACACACACACACACACAAACACACACACACGCGCGCACACACACCCACCCACACTTCATAAAGTTATCATGTGACAAATTCTTGAAAACCCTTTTATAGGATATTCAGTGTTTGTTTTTCTTTTTTTTGTCTATTTGTTATGTTTTGTCCAATCTTAATTTTATTTTATTATTTATGTTACTGAATTATATGATTTTTATACAATTTTTAAAATTAAATTAAATGTAATAATTACTGACATATAATAACGCCGTTAGTATCTTATATGTACATAATGAGTTTCTGTAATTGGCCTTAAGATTGTATCTATATTTTATTGTATTAAATTTCACAAAAAACCGCTGTAGAAACTTTGTTAAAGATAAATAAATAAATATCATTTAGGAACCAAGAGAGCTTCTGTGTCTTCGGTATAATACAAACTGTAGCCATTTTATTATTTTGATTTTACACATCTTACGGGTGTTTGGATATATTGATAAAAATTTATTTATAATAATATAAAGAAATCCCCCAAGGAAACAGTAAAATGTTTGCGGAAAACGGGGTTTGTTTCTCATGACTGGGCAAACCATATCCGGCATCGTCTAACATCTTTAAACAGTTGAGGTATGTATTCTAGTTTCAAATGCTTACGTGCTACAAATAGTGGAAATGAAAAGTTGTCGTATCCAAAGTACTTCAGAAAGAAGTGTAGACTATAGTTTTTGTTCAAAGGCTTGTATTTTACACAATGACTTTCTTCATAATAATTATAAACCTTCCATTCCAAGTAAAAAATTCGTTGCGTAGTTTAGGACCCGTCGTACTGAATGCAACATTGTTCTGCTGTTCCGTCCCGACTACTATGTATGGCGGAATTCTTTCCCTCTAAAAAATCTGTAAAAAAGCCCACGACAGCCTATAAATATAGACAATATTTTAAGTTTGACTCACTATAAACTTTTTCTTCAAATTAACGCGGGTGAAACCGCAGGGGACCTCTAGTTGTGACATAACTGTAATAGTTAGACATATGGTAACGCGGACTTTTTTGTAGATATTGGTATCTATATATATAAAACTCAAAGGTGACTGACTGACATAGTGATCTATCAACGCACAGCCCAAACAACTTTACGGATCGGGCTGAAATTTGGCATGCAGGTAGATGTTATGACGTAGGCATCCGCTAAGAAAGGATTTTGATCAATTCTACCCCCAAGGGGATAAAATAGGGAATGAAAGTTTGTATGAAACTTTGTCAATTTTAAACCGACCGGGCTGAGACTTTGCATGCAGGTATAAGAAGAATCATAGATAAATGTCATTGTGTATAATACAAGCCTGAGAACAAAAACTGTAGTCTACACTTCAGCTCTACACCGAAGCGAAGCGAGGGCGGGCCGCTAGTCCTCTATAAAACTTTAGTACATCACTTTGCTCTATTGTCTTCCGCAGCGTAGCGATATAAGGCTATTTTTAGGTATTTTTTACACACGTTGGGTTACATTATCGAAGTTTTCATACGGAACCCTTACTTTTTTGAAAATACACTATAGCCTATATTAATCAGTTATAATATAGCATTCAAATAGTAAAAGAATTTTTAAAATCAGTTCAGTACTTTTTGAGCCTGTTCGTTACAAACATACTTACATACAAACCTTTCCTCTTTATAATATTAGTATAGAAGTATAGATGAAAAATAAATTATTGTAATAGGTATTTGTAATTATTGTAATTTAATGAAAAACTCAATCAAAAAAAAAAGAATTGTACTGTTTTTAAAGTTTATTTTAACGATATTACTTCATGTTACAAAAAAAGAGTTACTTAACATAATGAGAATAACCTATTTTTCGTACGTAGGTACATATTTAATGGACTCCCTGTATTTATTAATCAGTTCGCAATAATGTTGGATTTGTAATGATAAACGATAGTTCTGCAAAATTCCAAGTAAATAATATTGTAGCTTAGAACCAAGGTCCATCTATTTCTATAGGGAAATTCATCATAATCGATTTAGCTATTAGGGCGCGGAAGCGTAACAAACAAACTCACTTTCTCATCTATAATATTATATTATACTTACTAGTGTTCCACCCCGGCATAGCACTAGAAGGATAAAATATAGCCTATGTCACTCCGATAAAATGTAATTATAAAAAAAAAAACTAGAAAAATTTCCTCTCGGAGATGTTGTCCGAGTGGATTTTTCAACTAAAAGTTATCTTTACATTTATAAATAATGCAGATTAATCAACGATATTGAGATTAATGCTTGAAAATATAATAATAAATAATGTATTCGGGACCAATTATTGAAATTTTTTATCTATTCTTGAATATCTAATGGTCTCGATTGTTAAAGTAGCTTTGTTCCTTACTTAACAGAATTATAGACTACTGGGCTTGTTTTTTTATTTTCAGTTTTTATTTGAAGTAATATAATAGCAGTCGGGTTTTTTGATTTTTAAAATTTATCGTTCTTTATTTTCTATCGTCACTATCCAGTACAAGGTCTACTACCTTATAGGTAAACTTTGATAAACAAACAAACGTTTCTAATTTCAAATGAGCTAATTCAATCCCCCAGGCTAGATAAAATAAACGAATTTTATTTTAATGTCGATTGCTTCATTCCATTGTTCATTTGACAAATTCTGCATGAGTATTCTCCACTTTTCCTTGAACCAAACAAAGTCTTCGATCCATTCTAATCTTTATCACTAAGTATTAAGAGGCACTCATCTAACGTACCAATTGTTCTATGCAATGAGTATTTTTTTCTGGACAACTGTAAATCTGTCAAGATTCCCACTTGTTCCCTCTACTTAGTGTTATTAAGTGTGGGCGTACGCAATCTGTATGGCTAAGGGCGAGGCCATGTCACTGCGTTGCGGCGTTGCGCTGTAGAAATCCGCGACGCGTTGTACCACGCCTAGCGGAATTATACGATACGCTGCCGGTCGTTGTGGTGAAACTTTTGCGTAGCGTCATGACGCTACGGTGGTCCATGGACCAATAATATATAAGGAGTAGCCTCTACTCAAAATTGCTTTCAAATTGAATTTTTTCCATATTTTTTTTTCTTTATATTGTTATAGAGGATTTAATCAGATTGATTATGTCACCCTCGAAGATCACATTATATGGTCATAGCCTACGTTTTATACCAATTTTAGTCAATAATCTAGCTTTTTCAAAAAGCGGAAAAGCTAGAATATTTATACATTCACCAATATCATACAATGGAATTATATTATATTATATTTATGTATCAATTCCATCCTCTCTGATTCGTTCCGGACACATTCCATGATTATGTGAACTACATCCTCAACTTTATCACACTCCGTACAATTTGGTGAGATTTTTTTACCCATTAAGTGAGCTTTATTTAATGGGATGTGTCCGGACCGAAGCCTCATTAATGTTGTCAAATCGGGCCTAGCCATTGTCCATAGTTGGTGTACTGAAAGCCGTAATTATTCCTCCGCGGTACTTTTCTCGCCAGGTAGTGTGCTTGCATGAGTTTTCATATTCTCCACTCACTTAATAGATGGCACTCACATTTTATTGTTTGTCGTATTTCAGCTTTTATTAATTTTTGTTTTAATCTAAGTATTTCAGTAGATTATAACTATTGTAAAAAGTTTAATGTAAAATATTTCGTCGATTAGTTATAATAAATGTATATGATATGAATAAATATATATTTATATATGTATATAATTTACTAACATAAAATTAAATTAAGATAAATAACATGGCAAATATTAAACTAAAACTATACTAAAACTATACAAATATTAAAAATATTAAAAAAAATAGCTGCCCTAGGTCTTCCCCGTCGGCAAAGGTTCCCAGGACGCTGGCGGCATTTCCCCGCTGAATGGCGAGGCTTATGCGCTGGGCGAAATAGCCGCCAGCTCTGCGGTCTCCAGTGGTCTCCACCAATCTTTTTGCGATTTCTTTGAAAAGATGGTGGGCACCGGAGCCCCAGGGTCCCTGAGTCTCGACTCCAAACGCCGCAAATGTGAGGTCTCCACTGAGGCAATCATACTTGCGGCGCTTAAGGGCCTCTGCGGTCGAAGCAGCCGCGCCAGCCTGCATCGAGGTTCCGGGAATATGAGACGGGGCCAGAGTGTCGACTCAGGTTGCGTCCCACACAAGTGCCCGTCCCAGCTTCCAAGGAACGAGTGTCATGCCGTCGGGCCTCTTACCGTCGTCGCGCGCCAGGCCGCTTGGTTCTAAAACGGCAGGCACGCTGGCGGAGGCGAGGGCCCTGCGGATGACATCGTTGATGCAGTGGTGGCGGGTTATACGGCCGGCACTCCTTGTGCAGGAGAGACCGTGATGGCCGAGGTTGGTGACAAACGCTCCGCACCGGCAAAGATGGGGGACGACACAGGGCGAGCCAAGGCGCAAGGACGTGGCTATGCGAAAAGTTGAGCGGTCTAGGAGCGTACCGATATTCGCGGAAGGCAGTACCTGCAGCCATAATCCAGACTCCCACTCGCCAACGGCTAAGAGACGCGCACGGTCTGCGGGACTGCTAGCTGTTTCTACAAGCGCATTGCGTTTCAGCCTGCAGAGTGGCGCGTCCCAAAGTCGCTGGGAGGCAGGGTCCGTCGGGACGTCGGTGTCAGGGCATGCTGCACTCCAGGTTGCTACGGCTTCATCTAGAAGCGAGAACAAGGACACGCTCAAAGGACGCCCAAGTATTTTCGCAACGAGTGGTTCGGTAGAGTGTATGGAAGAAATGAAGGCCGGGAGGGAGACGTCCGAAGTGTTGCGTACACCCAAACCACCGAACCTAACTGGGAGTGATGCTTGGGTCCAGGAACGGAGGTCAAATTTTATATTTAAGACAGAGGAGAGAGTATGTCTTATGACACCGTCCAACTTTGTTAAGAGAGAGGGAAATTTCCATAGTGGACAGCATCGCAAGACATACGTAAATTTAGGGACGAAAAGACAGTACCGGATTATGACATAGGCCATTTGGCAGTTAATTTTGAGTAAAGGTTCAAAAACTTCTTCATATTTTTTTAAATTTTGATCTATAAAATCTGGGAGTGATTCATCAAAAATCGGGGACCCTAGATTATAATAATTATATTCGCAATTTTGAATTTATGTATGTGGTCATTACCACATATATTTCATTTCATTTCATTTCATTTCATTCCATTTCATTCCATTTCATTCCATTTCATTCCATTTCATTCCATTTCATTCCATTTCATTCCATTTCATTCCATTTCATTCCATTTCATTCCATTTCATTCCATTTCATTCCATTTCATTCCATTTCATTCCATTTCATTCCATTTCATTCCATTTCATTCATTTCATTCCATTTCATTCCATTTCATTCCATTTCATTCCATTTCATTCCATTTCATTCCATTTCATTCCATTTCATTCCATTTCATTCCATTTCATTCCATTTCATTACATTTCATTCCATTTCATTCCATTTCATTACATTTCATTACATTTCATTCCATTTCATTACATTTCATTACATTTCATTCCATTTCATTCCATTTCATTACATTTCATTACATTTCATTACATTTCAATGTCCCGTTCAAATCTGCCCTGTTTGCTTTGTTCAAATCTGCCCCACGGTCACTTGGAAAATAAAATATTACAAATAACTCGCCCGCGGCTAACTTCATTATGTTAAAATTTTGTGTTACAGTGATGAAAATTTCACTCTCATAATTTTTTCATAACGCGGCTAAAGAAGTATAACTTCAAAAAGTTTCAAAATAACATTTTCGTAAAAATTTGGAAAAAAAATACTTTGACCTTCAATATGTCTATAACCCTAAATTTCCCAAGTATGGTCCAGAAGAAAACAATGATCGTCATAATGTGGAAAATACGTGGCCTCCGACTTCGTTAAAGGTTTTTTTACACCCTGTATTTATTTTATTTTAAATAAATAATTTATTTTTTAAATTGAATAGACAACTAAATATTTTGTATTAAAAATTGTACCTAGGTATCTGGCATAACTGAAAAACTGCGAAACAAAGTGTTGGGGTAACTAGCACACCGTGACTCCGCTCACCTCCGAATTATCGAGTGTCTGGCAGAACGTAGGTACAGGATAACCCCCTGACCGCGCCACCACTTGTGCCCCTCAAGCGGCGGCCTATCTAAGATCAACAGCAATTATTATAAATATATTATAAGTAAATAAACAAACTTAACAGACCAATTAGTGTACCTCCAAAGTAAGAACTATATTTTATTTTCTTTATTTAGGAGCAAACAAAATAAGAATTACTTGATTTGTTCACTCACATAGAATAACATAATGGTGAAAAGTCAAAAGTCAAAGCAAATTCACAATATAAGTACATGTGCATCTGTATGTGGGTGTGTTCTGTGTGTGCGTGTGTGTGTGTGTGTTGTGTGCGTGTGTATGTGTGTTGTGTGTGTGTGTGTGCATGCATGCGTGTGTGTGTGTGTGTGGGTGTGTGTGCGTGCGGCCGTGCGTGCGTGCGTGCGTGCATGTGGAAGTGTGTGAATGTGTGTTTATGTTGTGTACTCGTATTTAATTTAATAATCATAATCAAAATCATTTATTCAGTTTAGGCTGTTACAAATGTCTAGAAGCTACGCCATCGGTTCGTAGATCTACAGCGAGAGACCTTGTACTGAGAAGAACCGGCAAGAAACTCAGCAAGGGCTGTTTCTTTCTCCCTTTAGTATTATTTACAGAGTCGTCAAATTGAAAAATTATTTCTGAGATAATTCTTGAAGTCACCTTTCATAACATAATGATTAAATATACATTAATTGTTTACCTGCATTTTGATTGCTGTGTCATACAGTATAAATACAAATAGTGTTATTTATATTAAGAGTGGCTAAACATTAAATTCAATATTAAGGATGTTAGGGCTGACTCATCTCCGCTGGCAGCACCCGTTCACGAGCATGACGCATGAACCAGCCGTCGCTTCGCTCAACCATATTTTAGGGAACGTAACGACCCGCTTTACACGACACCGCTGAAGAGACTATTAAGAGAGCATGACTACCTATAAGTACCCATACTAAATACAACATATTTACTTAAATTAAGGTCATTTATCTGTAGGACACCGCAAACAATTACAAAAACAAAGCAATGGAGAAATCACGACCACGCCGTTTTGTCAATCAAATATTCTTAAACAGTCTGATACTCTTCCTTAAGTTATCAACTTTATATACAGCTTTCAAATTTAATTATAGTATTGTCAACACATCATTCATAATATATAGATATTATATAGAAACTAGCTGACCCAGCGAACTTCGTACCGCTCTAAAAAATAGGGGTTGTCCAGCGGACAAAATTGTGAATCTAAACCATTCTCAGATCCCCTTGAACACACACAAAAAATTTCATCAAAATCGGTCCAGTCGTTTAAGAGAAGTTCAGTGACATACACACTCACAGAAGAATTATATATAAAAAGATACCCGTTGGAATAGTTGGATGGAACAGTTCATACCCAAGCATTTTTATCTGTAATATAATCAGACACTTTATAATATGATATATTGTTTTAAACTTCCATGGTCACTAACATTATGGCTATTAACGCCATAATAGCTATAACTTTATAATAAGCTTTCTTAACAAGTGATTTTTTATGGTCGCTTTAAATTTAGTCAGGCTTAACTCTTGAATATTGCTTGGGACTTTATTGTAAAAGCGAACAAAAAGACCTCTAAACGAATTATTGATTTTGTGGAGCCTAGTAGCAGGTGCAGCTAAGTTATTTTTACTCCTAGTATTATGTGTATGTATTTCACTATTTTTAGTTTTTTTTTTGAAGTTATACTTCTTTAGGCGCGTTATGAAAAAATGATGAGAGTGAAATTTTAAGATGCGCGCGCATCACTGTAACACAAAATTTTAACAGCATGAAGTTGGTCGCTTTAGCGACTTTGTGTTTACCGCACATTAAGAAAATCTACCAACAAAATAGAAATAGAATCTCTATTTAGTGGGTGCTAACGACTGCATTGTGAAGGCCTATCAAAAGTATTTATTAATCTGGAACAACGGAACCAAAGCGCGATTCAGGAGACTACAGCGCCATCTCTTGACCATTGGTGTAGTAGAACCAAAAACCACATCTTTGTTTTTTGCAATAAAGTAACAGTTATAAGTATTCATATTTATAATATCAAAAGTATTTATTAATCTGGAACAACAGAACCAAAGCGCGATTCAGGAGACTACAGCGCCATCTCTTGACCATTGGTGTAGTAGAACCAAAACCAAATCTTTATTTTTTGTAATAAAGTAACAGTTATAGGTATTCATATTTATAATATTTATCCACATGTTTCTAGTTTGTATATTCGGAATACGTGTTTGTTTTAAAACCCTTCACTTCGATACCCCACTTGATGATTGATGGGCAATTATTTTTAAGATAATTAATTTTGGCTGCCATTTCGATATTATAAATTTTAAAATATCTAGTGTCACTCATATAATCACGATAAATCAAATAACTCGCGCAAAAAGCTCGCATGTCAAAATCCGTTATATCGTTTAGGCTGTAGGAAAATGACGAAATGTGCCAAAGAAATGAACATACATACATACATATAAACTTACATACGCTCGAAAAACATTTCCCCTTTTTACTTCGGCAGTCCGGTAAAAATATAATTCTTTCTTTCTTCGTAAACCCCTGTTATTATTGTTATTCAGGAACGTTCAATAAATACCACATTATTTAGAGTTAACTGGTATTCACATAACAGCGGAGAGCGTTCATTAGATGAGATGCAGAACCACCGCACGGATTCCAACGCTATGAAGTGATAACCGTATCGTAAAATTCTATTCGGCCATTTGTATAATTTCGGGGAGATTCGAGCTCTTGTTTGTTTCCAAACGAACGCCTAATGTCCACCACTTCACTAACGCGGGTTTGTATCCTGGCAGCGGATCATGAGATTGTTTAAATCTGGACAGATCAATATTTAAAGGACACCCGGCATTTTGTGCCAAAGTTGTATACTTTTTTTAATTTTTTTATCTGTGTTTCATAATGAGGTAACGTAGTCTGGCAATATTTGTCATCAGCAGCTATATATATATACCTGTGACGACCTCCGTGGTCGAGTGGTTTGTACGCCGGGTTTCATGGTGTCGCCGCCTCGAGAGGTCCCGGGTTCGAATCCCGGTGGGGGCAGATGTTTGTGTGATGAATACGAGCATTTGTACTCCAGTCATGGATGTTTAATATGTATTTATATAAATATACTTATATATGTAAAATATATGTATTCTATCCGTTACCCTAGTATCCCGTAACACAAGCCTTACAGTGCTTACTTTGGGGCTAGGCTAATTGGTGTGATTGTTGGAAATATTTATTTATATAGCTATATAAATAAATTAGAATAAATAAATAAATAAATGAAGCCGGGTCGTCAAGAGAAATAACGGATAAAAAGGCAATCACAGAGGAGAACATGGGACACAGAGTACGTGGGAGTGGATGCGAAATGCGAATGATTTTTTGTTTGTATTTTAGGATTGTCAAATTGACATTTGGTTTTTTATTTAGAAAAAGCAAAGGAATCATGGTTTTTACAGTCACTTGAGTAATATTTTGATGTAAAAATAATAATCATTATATAACTTCTTTCCACGATTCACTAAAAATAAGGCAAAAGTACACACATCAAAAGTGTCTAGGGATCAACATATATTTTTGCAATAACTTTTCTCCTGATTGATATTAATTAAAATTTTCTTTAAGGATTCATCAAATAAAGTGTTTTCGTTTGTCACAGTAACGATAAACCAAGTCACCTTTGCATTAATAAAGAAATTTGCCATTTTCCTAATAAAGGGATTTTTGACATTTGAACCACTAACACAAAAGTTCGAAAAAAAGACTGAAATAACAGTTTTCTCTAAAATTTTATTGGGTAACTTAAACAATTAATAATCCGTATTTCTACCGCGAACACTAACAACACAAGAACATCGGTTTGGCATACTCAAAATGAGTTCATCCAAATCACGCTGTGGAATGGCCGCCCATGTTCGTTGCAACAACAAAAAAAGGTCTTCTTGCGACTGGATACCCTCCATATTCGGCAGAGCTCTTCTCTGTAGCATATCCCATGCATGCTCAATCGGGTTCAAGTCTGGCGACTGAGCAGGCCAGGGCAGGACATTGATGTTAGCTGCGGCGAGAGTCTGTCTTACAACTCTTGCGGTGTGCGGTCGTGCATTATCATGCATTAACTGAAATAAGGGACCGATTTGCACTTGTAGAGGAACGATGACGTCTGATACAATCGTCTCAGCATAAATTTGAGCGTTGAGGTTGCCTCTGATCCAAATCAACTCAGTTCTTCCGCCGATCCAAATACCCGCCCATACCATGATGGTTCCACCACTATAAGGATGGACTTCCTGGCAGGATTTTAATCGCTGTTGGCGTCCAGGGGTTCTCCAGTGTCGTATACGTCTTGTATCCGGTCTCATACCAAAACGAGACTCATCAGAAAAGCACACGAAACGCCATTGTTCTTCTGCCCAATTTCTGTGTTCAAGAGCCCATTGATATCGAATCCTACGATTGTGCATTGCTATAGGTGGTACCCGTAGCGGTCTTCGGGAATGAAGGTTCACTTCATGCAAGCGGTTTCTGACTGTTTGGTCGCTAATTAAGTTCCCTGAAGAGTGATGAAGCCTCACGGCTAACATCATGGCGGTTATTGTTGGAGCTCTTCGAGTTAAGATTTGAATGTATCGGTCTTGTCTCCGTGTGGTGCAGCGATACCGTCCTCCATGGCGCTCAGCCACGGTACCAGTGCTTCGGTATCGTGTCCAAAGTCGACTGATAACACTCTGACTTGTATTCAGAGCTAAAGCCACAGTACGTTGCCGGGAACCAGCTTCTATCATTCCCACGGCTCTGAGCATTTCTTCCCTGCTTAAATGACGTCGCCGCTCCATAATAACGTTGGTTTTAATCAGTAGTAGGGAAACAGTAGCACTAATAATGTCTTCAATGCGTTGTATGTTTTTATAGGGAAAATATTGACAGCTGATTTTCATCTTTTACTCGAATTTCATTCACAGTTCCTGATTCAAATTATGAAATGCACCAAAAAGGATCCATATAAATTTATAAAATCATAAATTTATTACAAAGCCACATCTCAATCTCAAGAAATCCGCATAAAAATGCTTGATCCCTAGACACTTTTGATGTGTGTATTATACTAATAACGGACAAAGGAATTCACGAAGTTTAGAAAGTCTGTTAAAAAGTATAAAAAGGTATTTATTTATTTATTTATTCATTTATTGCATGTCACATAACATTCATGGTGGTACGTTAATTTATGTAAAGTAAATATGTGACGCCCTGCAAGGGCATAGCAAATATCAAGCCAGAGGGCTTGTTAAATAATTATTAATAATTTATTAATTAACAAATTATGATAAAGTTGAGACGAACAATCTTAAATATTTTTTTTTAATAAAAAACTGTAATACCTAATGTATTCGTATCTGCTAAATGGCATATGTCACAGTAGTGACTGGGTTAGCTTTGTAGATGTGGGGCTTTCATGACGGAGTGTCATTTGATTTGGTGGAACAGTATTTTCTGTTTCGGAGGCATCTAGGAGTGCTACGATACATATAAAACAAGCGCTTTCAGTCCATTACCAAATCGATATTTATTTATTATAGCTAGACTTTGAGGTTAACCCTGCCTTGTGTGTTTTGTAAACATTGAACGTGTTAATGTTACACACATAGTAAACAAACGGATAAAGATAATTAATTACTCCCGCCTCGCTCGTACTCATATCGGGGGATGTGGGAACGATTACATGAGCATAGCATATTTATTTATTTATATATATAAAAACACAGCGGTAAATTGTCTGTGTAATATTTATATCAGCTGGCTTGGTGGTGTGTTGCATGTTGCGCTTATGGTCTTGCTTGACAACGCCATGATTCTTGTTTGATAAACATACCTACTAGTCTAAGAGCCAGTGTTCCGCAGACTTACGGTATAGTAGCAAACTTCATATAAATGCTAGTTATACTAATTCATCTGCCGTAGATCGAATGGGGGTTCACTATTCCTAGAAGTCAAAAAGCATGAAAATCGACTTTCAAAACGTGATTGCAGCATGTCTGCCGTTTTGATATCTTTAAATTTATATTTTTTTTATAGGAAAACTTAATGGCAGACACTTGCTCCGGTTCCTACTATATTTTATATAATATCATAGTTTCTAAAATTTCATAAAATTTGCGTTATTTTAGGAAAACTAAAAATTATATATGTTATTTATATTATAATTGTAAATATATATTTACAAAAACAGACACATAGGTCGGTTCTGACATGCGGGCAGACCACACGATACTTTCCCAGTCGTGCAATTTAAGTTGCATGATTTTGATTTTCTCACTCTTCATTTCGCAGGGAACTAGTGTTTCAGCAAAGCTGCAATTTATGTATGTTTTTTACATCATTATTATACATGTATATATCTAAAAAAACAGACAGATAGGTCGGTTCTAAAATGCAGGCAGACTACATAGGTTATGTAACCTACACGGCAGATGAATTAGTATAACTAGCATTAATACGGAGTTTGCTACTATACCGTAAGTCTGCGGAACACTGGCTCTCAGTCTATACATGAGCATGTGGGTGCAACCACATTTTTGTGACGTTTTTAAATTCATGTGAACAAGTATATTTTCATTTTAAGCATTGAACCGCTAGATTTATAAATCCTTAGATGCAACTTTCTAGGTTTGAATCATGTCTGTAAACTCATTTGGAATATTTAATTGTCATATGGGGATCAGCCGCAGTAACCCATTTAAGTCCGCTGCAAAGACTACAGGATAAAATTATTAAAGTTTTATTTCGCTATCACTACTTATCTCCTACTAAATTAATTTACGAAAGAACTAAATTATTTAATCTTAAACAACTATACATATGTAACACCTGTATTTTAGTAAAAAATATTCATACCGTAACCATTCAGTCCAACATATTATTAAAAAAAGAGAATTTAAGCATTCCTTAAGAAACACCAACAAATTGCAAGTTATATACACGGACTAGCTATGGGAGGAAAACAATATTATCTGAGGGAGTACAACTGTTTGACGAGCTACCAGATGAAATAAAAAATGCGATTATAAAAATACATTTAAAAGTAAATTAAAAGAATATAACACACTTAACTTCAAAATTTTATAAGAAGGAAATTCTAAGAATATTGTTATCACAAAGCTGTACAATAAGTCACAATAATGTAATTGTTTGTATACTGAACCGATACTGCAGAAGCGGTCACACAGTAATATCAGAATGTAAAATTGTAAATCTCATTATAAGTAAACTGTATGTTTTTATCAGAAATAAACTCTTTGCACACAAACTGAACTACGTGGATTTTTTCTAGCAAATTTTTCTTTGGGTCCCTGTTAAATTAAAGTAAGACTGGGCAAGTATGGCGAATAGTTGGTAGGTTTTGGCTTCAACATCGCCTCTCCTTGTAAAGGGTTGTCCACTGTTGTGACAATCACATGAAATCAATCAAGAGTTGCCACGAACAGCGTCCATTCAGGCATTACTTCATTTCAATAAAATTTTATTTTTTATGTTACTTATCCGTTTTATACTTATTGAAAAACATTTAAAAATATATAAAGACAGATTTTACCATACAATAGCCAACAATAGTTATAATTTTTATTTTTTTAAAGTATGTAACTGCTTGATGTTTATATCTAAAGAAAATGTAACTAGGAAAAATTCCACGCGGACCAGGCAGCAGACGGGACTAGAACCCACACCCTTCGCAATCCGGGCGACCAATTATGCTACCGCGGCCCTCACGAAACAATAGTTTCAAAAATCGTGTCTCTTGATGAGCTTATATTTATTTTACTTATAATTATTTTTCATTCACAACCAACCTATATTTTAATATAGGCAGAGGAAAAATACGTTTATTACGGTTTGGCTACCGCACAAAAGTTCAAATGAATTTAATAATTCAATACAAAAATCCCTGAGCGTGCGTGGGCATTGGTTTGGAACTAAGTACCTACTCGTGTATTGTGGGAACCACAGAACTGAGCAAAAGGTTAGAAGGGTAATCAAAGACTGTTTGTATGGAAACCAATGTCGCCGACTCGCCCCCACTATACTTCCACGTAATAAATAATAGCCAATCAAACGACGCGACATCAAACAATTAAACCAATCAGAAACCCGCACCCGAAAGCAATGACGCAATGAGAACCAAGTTTTAGTCAAGTTATGAGCGTTAGTTCACACATAATAGTTGCGCGCCTGCCCCGGCCACAAGGCCCTTCTAACGTCTTTCAGTGTTCTGTGGTGAGAACAGCGTAGGATGGTAGGTAGGCGTAGGGTGCCCCACCGTCGCTAATTCATTCAGGAAATCATCCCCAAACTTTGTGGTTTATGGATAAAACTTGTCACATTTAACGCCTCAGGCCGTTACTCCAAGAGGAAATTAATGTTTGCAAATATACAACTTAGTAGAACCTTAATACGTAGGTACGGCAAACAATACGATTTCTGGATAAAAACCATTTCATATTTAAAACATTATTTTTGTTATAATTTTTATTATTTTAAAGCATGTAACTGCTTGATGTTTAAATCTAAAGAAAATATAACTAGAAAAAATTCTAATAGAAGAGATGGCGCTGCCATGCAGCTAAAGAATGGCTAGAAGAATTTCGACGCGGTCCGTGAGGGCCGCGGTAGCATAATTGGTCAGTGCATTCGCCCGTATTGCGAAGGGTGCGGGTTCGAGTCCCGTCTGCTGCCTGGTTCGCGTGGAATTTTTGCTAGTTATATTTTCTTTAGATTTAAACATTAGTTTTGTATTTTTGTAATTGTTAAACTTGTAAGTTAGTAAGCGTGCTTCAAAACTATTGCAATTAAATTAACAAGTACAGTACAAAACTCATTATCCTAACCATATAATTTTAACAAAACAGAGAAGCTACTCCTCGCAAACAAAAAAAGGTGACTCATTTCTTTGTCGTACTATTCGCAAGTGGAATTCTTTGCCCGCGCACGTGTTCCCCATACCTACAATCTGGGGTCCTTTAAGAGAGGCGTGAAGAAGCATTTCTGCAGGCCGGCAGCTATCTGTCTTGACTTAATCACCACTTAACATCAGGTGGGATAAAGTTATTTGCCTACCTGGCTATACATATATGTTCGTAGTAGACATAATTACTAAAATCGCGAACTGCGATGTCGTTCAGTCATATATCTACCTTGAATCACTGATTTCGGGCAACGGTGGATGTGCAGATGAAGTCAAGCGGCGCATGGCAATCACGAGGTCAGCTATGGATAAACTTCAAAAAATATGTAGAAACAGGAACATCACAAAAGCCACGAAAACACGACTCGTCAGGGCATTAGTGTTTCCCATATTCCTCTATGGTGCTGAGACGTGGACTTTGCGAGAGAGTGAGAAAAAGAAGATAGACGCTCTAGAAATGTGGTGCTGGAGGAAAATGTTCCTCCAGGAACTGTCCATCAAACAACGTCTGTCTTCCATTCTAACTTTCTTTGGCCACATCTCACGCCGAGAAGATACGTCAGTGGAACGACTGGTGGTGCAGGGCAAAGTCGAGGGCGTAAGGGCGCGCGGCAGATCACCAATGCGCTGGACTGACCAGATAAAAGCGGCACTGCACGGTCCACTTCACGAGTGCACTAGAAAGGCCGCAGTGCGGGACGAATGGCGGCGTATTGTGAAGCGCGCCACCAATCCTGATGTGGCGACCACGACCACTCTGTCAAGAGTGTACCTCCGAAGAAGAAGACATAATTATCAGCCCAGAATGGGATCGTCACCTTATCAACTCAAACCGATCAGTACTTATTCTTTGTATGAAACTCCCTGCTTGCTACAATGCACACGAATCGTTATCGTATTGTTCATACGGTGTCGATCCCTTCCCGAGATGAAGATATGTCAGCTATGAACTCTTATATTGCTTGTTAGTTGAGGCGAATATCAAATAAGTAGTTTTTTTAGTGTGTATGCTGTTGGTCGCAGTACGCAGATGACCTTTACAGCGTCACCGGGCTTGCGAACGGCGAGAACCTAAAGGGACCGCAAGTCGAGAATTGGCGAGTGCCTCTAGAAGTATTCCAGGCGGATGGCATCTCCCCACGGGGGGAGTTTCCTCTCCGTCTGGAGCCTCTAGACCACTCGAACCTGAGGGGGTCAGCTCAGGTAGAGGGCGTCTCTAAGACTCTGACCTCGGCTCTAGTAAGCCGTTGTCGTGGGGGTCGTGGTAAAACGCCCGGCTACGTACTTGTACCTGGTATAGTACCGGGTCTTCGCACTCTCATCCTAGGGGTGCGGTGTCTGCCTAATGCTAAGCTAGTGTTAAAGTAAGCTAGCTGTGTAGTGTTGGTGTTTGTGGTCTGTGTGGGAGGAATCGGAGGCGCGTTGGCGCGGTTGATTTCGTCGTCGGGGTAAAATAAATAATTCATTTTCTGCTTCGTTATAAAGATGTCTCATTTTTTTCACTATGAAAGAATTCATAAACACCAAATTGCTTCCGTTAATAAATTAGGTAGGTAGTTCAATTTGAGAATGTATTTTTTTTTGTTTTTTTTATATTGAAGTAAATAGAGTCCAGTGATATGCATAATAAACGTTTCTTCATGTCGTCCAGTTCTCCAGCAATCCTCACCTAGACAACGATTCCTGAATGCCCTGAAATCCCAGAATCTTACTCACCTACAGAAACCAAACACCTCCAAACAAAAACGTATTTAACAAAAATAAAAACCGACTTCATAAAAACAAAACCATTAAAAGAATTTAAATGTAATAGCCAAAAGTGAAAAATATTCTTATCCTCCGACGATTAGTAAATAGGCTCAATACTCAGCCACAAGTCGTTTCAATGTCCACATCAAATAGCTAACAAGACGATATTAAACAAAACATATTCACTGTTTACTGTTCTGATATCTCTCGTCCTTGGTGCCCACTAAAAATAGGCCACTAACCATTTCAATTGGAAAACAACTCGTTTAGCTACAATCATAAAGTCTCAATTCAATCCGTTTATTCAAATTGACTATTTGTAACTCGTATCGAATAATGTTGGTGGTATTATTCGATTTTAGTATTTAAATGAAATCTAAAGAGTTTATTTTTATTTGGTTTGCTAGTTTAAGTGTGTGCACGGGATTGTAGCTTCAATGTCTTTGCTATAAGGACGGGTTTTCTTCCCATGGTGTATTGTAAACATTGTTTGCGAACTCCGAGGCCACACTTCCTGGTCTGTTTAATAAATTACGTGAATCTCGTGTTTTTGCGTTTGGTTACCATGTTGGGAGCTGTTGTCTACTACTGATACCCATAATGTTGCGTATTTTTTTTTTCACTTTTATTAACTGCGTACGTACCTCATGATTGCAGATGTTAATTAAACATTTTACGTTTTTGTTATCATTGAACTATAAAAAGAGCATAGTATGATTTACAAAATAAAAACCAAGAAGATACTTTTCCTTCCTTATAAAAATTCGTCGATGAGAAGGTAAAGGTCAGTAGTCAGTCGGCCCTTATTACGAGTTTGAGCTCACGAAAACTATCATAGTTTTCGTAATAGGGATGATGACTAATTTTTTTTCTTCGTTTATCAGGTAAATTGTCAAAAAGTTTTGTCTTTTTTCACATAATATAAACATTGCAGAGATATATTGATTTGAAAAGTCACATGACGTCACGTTTGAGTACACTTTTAAGTGAAAATTCACTAAAAAGTGATGTCACTAGCCCCTATTCCCAAACTTTGACGCGCTATAACTGTGTCATTTTTTGGTTGATTATCCAAAGAAAAAATACGTGTCCATTATTTTTTGAACATCTAACTGACGGACTAAATAGAATTTCGTTTACTGTACCCCGTCATCACCCCTATTGTAAATTATGTTTCTATGTCCATTGGTATTGGTCCATTGGTATATCAACTTTGGTGAAAAGTAACCAAATATACCTAAAATTAAGAATACGCAAATGATTAAATGATAGAATCTAAACACTGTTTATTTGTATTGAAACGAAAACAATAAAATCAACGAGTGCGAGCTCACGAAAACTATCAAAGTTTTCGCAATTGTAAAACTCGTACTAAGGGTACTGCTCATTAAACCTACCCAACACCCGACCAGCACCGCCTCAACTCTTGCATTTGATATTCTTTGTATGAATTTCTATGGATATACGCTCACTATATCAACTTCGTATTGTCACCAGATCGCCTCGCTCGCAAGCTGTCCGCGCGCGAGCGACGGGTGGACAACACGGTGACCACCCACTGCTCACACGCTTGTCGTGTGCTGCCCGCCGGTTATAAACGTGCTGCTCCTGAGTGGACCGGCGCGTCGTGTGCTGCCCGCCGGTTGTAAACGTGCTGCTCCTGAGTGGACCGGCGCGTCGTGTGCTGCCCGCCGGTTGTAAACGTGCTGCTCCTGAGTGGACCGGCGCGTCGTATGCTGCCCGCCGGTTGTAAACGTGCTGCTCCTGAGTGGACCGGCGCGTCGTATGCTGCCCGCCGGTTGTAAACGTGCTGCTCCTGAGTGGACCGGCGCGTCGTGTGCTGCCCGCCGGTTGTAAACGTGCTGCTCCTGAGTGGACCGGCGCGTCGTATGCTGCCCGCCGGTTGTAAACGTGCTGCTCCTGAGTGGACCGGCGCGTCGTATGCTGCCCGCCGGTTGTAAACGTGCTGCTCCTGAGTGGACCGGCGCGTCGTATGCTGCCCGCCGGTTGTAAACGTGCTGCTCCTGAGTGGACCGGCGCGTCGTGTGCTGCCCGCCGGTTGTAAACGTGCTGCTCCTGAGTGGACCGGCGCGTCGTGTGCTGCCCGCCGGTTGTAAACGTGCTGCTCCTGAGTGGACCGGCGCGTCGTGTGCTGCCCGCCGGTTGTAAACGTGCTGCTCCTGAGTGGACCGGCGCGTCGTATGCTGCCCGCCGGTTGTAAACGTGCTGCTCCTGAGTGGACCGGCGCGTCGTATGCTGCCCGCCGGTTGTAAACGTGCTGCTCCTGAGTGGACCGGCGCGTCGTATGCTGCCCGCCGGTTGTAAACGTGCTGCTCCTGAGTGGACAGGCGCGCAGCCTGTGAGTCGAACTCGCATTTCACTTTATTCTTCATCAGGGGCGACAGAAATTAAAATTTATTCCAAAATAACGAGCTTCATTCAATATTTGACTGTTAATGCGTTCAGAGCGTTCGACCTTATTGACAGACAATGCTCAAGGGCAGACTTTACGTGTTGCTGAAGTAGATCTCGGTGTCAGTTGTTTTTCACATGGTTAGTTATATGTCGCTCTTTCCCGGGTTAGCAATTCTAGAAATCTTTATGTTCACGTGCCGGACGGGTCAACTTTCAACGTAGTTTACCCGGAAGCTTTGAGCTTAAGTATTTTCATTCTATATGTACTTAAGCCTCATGTGAAAGTGATCTAAACAATATTACCAATACATTATGATAATAACATACAAGGAGTTACACGCTGATGGTCTCGGGGCACAGCTATTAATAATAATATTCTGCGGTTCCTTATTGCGATATTTTTTAACAGTATTGTGGATTGACATATTATATTTCCCTACTAAAATACGAAAGATAATCTGTCTGTCACATCAAAAGTACTGAACCCTGAGGAAAGACATATGCTACTTTCTACGAAAAACGACGAAAACGCGGACGCAGTCGCGGGTAAAAGCTAGTTCCAAAATAAAAATGTGAAAACACACATATAAACTTAATGACTATCTCAATCACACTACTTAATTTTCGCTGACAACACGGAGTTGCGCTGTTTACCCATCAACCACCTGACATTCAGCGGTTGACAACGAGGCGTCCACCCGTGGCCCACCCGACGTTAGCTGGATGGGCCACCTGTGTTAGTTCGTTGAGCACAAGTGGATTTGCGTCGTGCGTCAAAGCGGTGCCGTGTGGCTCTAATGAGCTGTGACCTTAACCTTTGTATGATATTTGGACATGATTTAGTAAGTATTTGGATAGCAGTGATTCCTCCTTCTATTTTAAGGGAAGGGTCTTGGATTTGACATTTAGTATGGTCATTGGTGGGATGAACTCAAACACTTGTTTAATTACTTTCTCTTTGGTTTACTAAGTTCAAGTGTTATTGTCGATAAAAAGAAAGTTGTGACAGTGGGTGAAATTAAAAGAAATATGTATGACTGCTATCGAGCAGTCGCCGTCCTACAATGATTATCTGAAATACTGACCCTATATAAAAACTGGTAGCTATACAAGAAAGAAAAGAAAAATTGAGGAGCTCGATGGCGCAGGTGGCTAGCGCGTTCGGCTGCGATCGTTGAAGTTAAGCAACTTTCGCAGTGGTCGGTCATTGGATGGGTGACCAAAAATTTACTATCTCGAGCTCCTCCGTGCTTCGGAAAGCACGTTAAGCCGTTGGTCCCGGCTGCATTTGCAGTCGTTAGCACCCACCAATCCGCACTGGGCCCGCGTGGTGGGTCATGGCCCAATCTCCCTATTCCATCCATAGGGAAGGCCTGTGCCCCAGCAGTGGGGACATTAATAGGCTGATGATGATGATACAAGAAAGATACTTTCAAATTCTGTTTTTGCGAGATGCAAAAGTTTTGCATATATGGGTCAAAATCAATGAGGTAAGCAGTATGCTTCTGACAAAGTTTTTCTGAATAATATAACATGATATTACTAAAATAATTATTTCAAAATAAAGGTTCTGTGCATAATTACACGGCATTTAGCGTATTTATATTTTTATACTAATGTTTTATTTGATTTAAACAAAAAAAGGTCAAAATAGTCATTCCGGGAATGGGTCCTTATATCATGTTTGATAGTTCAAACAAGTATAAAATGTTTATAATTAATAGGTAGTTAAAATTAACATATTTTAATATTAGCTTTGAAAATCGTCAAATTAAGAATATACGTATAAAAAAAATAGCAGTTTCATTTCTTCATATTTTGACTATTCAAATGGTGTCTGACGTTTATTAAATCATTCCTTAAACGCGGTGGATATCGATCAATGTATTTACATTTTATTTAAAACGACACACGCGAGGTGGCGTTAGCGAACATCAGCGTGAAGTTCACTAGTCAAATCAAAAGGCGTGTTTCGTGTTTACGGAAAAAAATAAAAGATTTTTCATACCACCTCTCCGATCTCGTCTTATATATCACGCAATCTCAACGTAAAGCAAGTCATTGACTCCCAAGGGAGATAATGTTATATGAAACTCCCAAGCGATTAAAGTGATTTGAATTTGGAACGATAAAATTCATATGAAAACTTATAATATTAGATACGTATCTATCATAGAGTTTTTCAATAATAATATGTCATTGCAAAAAGAGTTTATTCGAAAATCGAACTGGCCACCTATAACAAAAGAAAAACGCGATTGAAAAAATTCAAAACAAAAGCCAGTGTTTGGTGATATTTTCAGAAAGTAAAATACGTACCTACTACGTCATTTTAACAATTCCGTGTTTAAGCATTCTCACGTGTCAAAATGTCGTCGAGCGATAGTGACTTGACTCCGAGCTGAGCTTATTAAATAAGACGCTTTAGGGATTATTAACAATCTCTTACCAGAAAAATCAAAAAATAAGTATGAAAAAGTATAAAAGATTTGAACACATGGAGAGAAACAAAAGGAGTCAAAGCTGTGTCCGAATCCGTCCTTTTGGTTTATTTCCATTACTTAGGATCGATTCGGGAGCCAAGCAGCCTATGGTGTATTTATTCAATGCTCAGATCTACAATCAGCATCGAACACAATATACAAATCAACACATACAGCAGATTGTTGGCTTTATTAAAGAGGAAATCGGAAGGCCATCTGGCAAAAATGTCGAAAGTATTTGCAACCCAAAATGTGGAAACTTTTCTAAATGAAGCACCAGATCACATCTTTCTGGCCCTGAAATTGAGTACATATCTACATATTTAATGATTTTTTCTCACTAATATTATAAATGCGAAAATTTAACAAATTTATTTTGAATACAATGTAAATCCTTATGTTTTCTTTTGTTATAGGTGGCCTTGATTTTTGGAGTGAATGGCGTTTGTCGTGGAAATGAACTTCTTAACATAAAAGTTGAAGATATAGAAAAGCATTCAGATCAGTTATTGTTGATAAGCTTGCCAGATACTAAAACAAAGAGAGAACGGTCATTCGTAGTCTGTAGAGAGCAAGTAAGAATTGTCAAAAAGTAAATACAACTAATTGCGAAATATGTCAACAAATTGAGGACGTGCATCATCTTTTGATGGAATGTGAGCGGAATCAGGTTCAAAGAAACAAGTTTATATCAAAATTTCAAATAAATAAGTTGGATATGGGGATTGTTTAAAGTGTTCTGAGCAACCCCGAATCAAAAGCCGCATTGTACTTGTGTAGTTTAGTTGAATGCTGCCAGTAAATTACACAAGTATGAAATCTAATGTAATATTTTACAATGCTTAATTAATTAGTTCAGTACTCGTTAGTTTGTTTCGATGGAGCTCTCATCTCATCGGACAAAAGCTCCTAAACAAAAAAGATAAAAAAAAAATGTCGAAAAGTATCAAGCGCTACGCCCTTCTAACATTAACACTAACAGATTTTCCGTATCTTATAATAATATCTTACAAAAATAAAATTAGTGCTATTTCGAAGAAAATTGCTAATTACCTAAAATTGAAAAAACGCAGAACTCTACACAGGCCACTGTTTAGGAGGACATCAGCTACTTTTTTTGGCAGATTCAGGAGCGGATAAACCCCAGATAAAACGACACGGGGGCTGGAAATCCGATACAGTAGCGGAGGGCTACATTGAAAGTTCAATACATAATAACAATAGAATAAGTTGCCGTATTAATTAGAACATTTATCAAAAAACATCGTCGATATTATTGATCCTCTGACACCTTTGCTCTCACGGTCATCGACATCAAATATCGTGTCAGAAAACTCGCTGCCTCAAGCGTCACCAACACTCACATTCCAAAATGAGAATCAGTCACAAGTTCCTGAATCTTTAAATACTGCTCAAATAAACTCCACCACAACTTCCATAATGTTCCTAATAAAAATATTACTCCGTCCCTCCATAACTGGACAAAATGTGTCAAATGTGATTAATTTTTCGTAAATTTGCAAAATTCTTATAAATATTACAGCTCACTTGTTCATAACATCTATAACCAATATCTAACATGGCGGCGTCAAGCGTGACATGAAAATAGTTATCAAATAGTCATTTCGGGAACGGTCATTCCGGGAACGTTCCCGTACATAACCTGTACATATTAAGGCGCTCCCGAGATGTCAATTTTTGGGCAAAGGATGCTCTAATGCTTTTAAAAGCATAATTTTGATTTTAGGTATTCATTTAGTAAGAGAAACATGGACAACGATAAAAATAAAAAGAAAAGGAAGTAGAAAAAAAAAGATTAAAAGAGGACAGTATATCCCATAATTTTCGGGAACATCACAAAAACGGCAAATAAATCACTAATAAGTAATGCTATAGTTAAATCTTGCATATACAATATTAAATAACCTTTCAACTTTTGCATTTATATTATTAATATATAAGGTAATGCAAAAAATGTATACAATAAATTGAGATGCCCCAGACCGGCTAGCTCTCTGATCATCACCATCACTGCTGAGGTACAGAACAGATATGCGGCATTGGCAACCACACGGGCCCAGTTCGGATTGGTGGGCGCTAATAGATACAGCCGCGACCAACGGCTTAACGTGCCTTCCGAAGCACAGAGGAACTCAAAGTAATAAATGTTCGGTCACCCATCCGATGCCCGGCCTATGCGAAACTTGCATAACATCTACGATCGCAGACCGAAGTCTAAACACTTTTTTTTTCAAACACACACCAAGTAGTCTAGCCCCAAAGTAAGCACCGTAAGGCTTGTGTTATGAGATATCAGGGTAACGGATAGAATACATGTATAAGTACATATATAAATGAGTACAAATGCTCGTATTCATCACACAAATATCTGCTCCCACTGGGACTCGAACCCGGGACCTCTCGAGTAGGCGACACCATGAAACCCGGCGATTATACCACACGGCCACGGAACCTCCGTGGCATTCGGAACATAATCTACTTTAGAATCCAATAGAAACATTACATCTCCCTCAAAAATACCTGTTTATATTTTAATATTGAAAAGTACACTCTTACTGAGACACCCTAATAATTAAAAAAAATGGTTGCCTGTAAAGTCGGTTTTACGGGCGAAGATTTTACGTGACAACGTCTTTTTCTCGGTAGAATATTTATTGATATGAATATAATTAAATTGCACAATAGGAACAAGGAATTGAATGAAAATAAGAATTGCACAAATTTTAACTATAGAAATATATTTTGTTTACTAAAACATTGTACATGTAAACTTAAACTCATCGTAACGTTACCGAGCGTTACACTTTTTCATAAGTGACTCCCAGCCGCAACCTAATTTAAGACGTTGTCACGTCAACATTTCATAAATATAAATATTTCCAACACTCACACCAATTAGCCTAGCCCCAAAGTAAGCACTATAAGGCTTGTGTTATGGGATACTAGGGTAACGGATAGAATACACAGTCATACTTTACATATATAAGTATATTTATATAGAAATACATATTTTAACATCCATGACTGGAGTACAAATGCTCGTGTTCATCACACAAATATCTGCCCCCACCGGGATTCGAACCCGGGACCTCTCGAGTCGGCGACGCCATGAAACCCGGCGTACAAACCACTCGGCCACGGAGGTCGTCAATATAATAGACAGTTTTATTTGTTTCCAAAAACATCGATGTTTTAGACTTATCGAAGTTTTTCTATAGATATTTATCGTACATCGATACTTTTGCTTCGATGTTAACATCGATATCAACATCGATATTTTTCTAATATCGATCATCCCTATCACGGAGGTCGTCGCTTGCCCTATCGAGCTCCTCAGGCGTCCTAATAGAAGCGCAGAAAATTTACTACCATAACTTTGTAAATTCTACTAATTTTGTACAATAAAATAAACAGATATTTCTGAAATCCAACACGCCATTCAAGGATATTTGGATAGATATCTGTTTTGTTTGCTGCGAGTACATTTTACGTGTGTTTTTTACAACACATGTAAGTACGAAGAGTTTTAAATATTGATTTCATTATAATGTGGGCTAAACATACAAGGCCACAGTTAACTGGCTAAATAAGTTGGTTAATCGGCACGTGTAGCTAACGTCAAGGTTGAGTTTAAATAAATTGCCGGCGAGCTGGGATCGGGAACGTACGACAACAAATTGAGAAAAATATTTTTGAAGTTATACTTCTTTAGGCGCGTTATGAAAAAATTGATGAGAGTGAAATTTTAAGATGCGCGCGCATCACTGTAACACAAAAAATTAACAGCATGAAAGTAACAGTTACAGGTATTCATATTAATAATATCAAAAGTATTTATTAATCTGGAACAACGGAACCAAAGCGCGATTCAGGAGACTACAGCGCCATCTCTTGACCATTGGTGTAGTAGAACCAAAAACCACATCTTTATTTTTTGTAATAAAGTAACAGTTATAGGTATTCATATTTATAATATTTATCCACATGTTTCTAGTTTGTATATTCGGAATACGTGTTTGAGTTTCATACAAGTGCAAATCACATATGTTCTAATAAATTATATTCAGTAGCGATTTTAATTGAATATTTTGATTATATATTTATTTTTTCAAATTAAAACTGAACTTTATTGACTTTTTATTAATTTATTGTAATTAATTGTTTGCATGCAATTAAAAACTAATTTTAAACGATGCCAAAGAAGGATAACTTCTCACGCGCCTACATAAGTACACGCACCCTTTTTTTGGAGTTTACTCCTTAAGAATCGATTTGCATATATAAGGGGCCCGGTATGAGAAAAATGTGAGGAGTAAAATCTATCGATGAATGACCTCGTTACGTTTTTGGTGCGCATCCTATGTCGCGCAACTTTCTAATTTGGTTGTGAGTGTAGGGTATAGGGACACGTGCATAGGGTATACTGCAAAGCGACTATACCTATATATTGGGTTTGTTTATTTCTATCAGTGTCGACATACTTATATTGCTGTTTTTATTATAAATATCAATAATTAATATTGTTACTGTGAAGTTTTAATCTTTATCATTGTGTTCCGCTAAATAATTAAATAAAGATATTAAAGTTATTATTATTTATTGAGTTACCATAAACTACTTGTCACTTTAATTAATAATGCAGACAATGTTGATTTAATTAATATTTAAAAAAATGATAATAGTCTGATAATAATAATTACATAATTTATCAACATTCCAAATGATATATTTATGCACATCTGAAATTGACTATTGTAAAAAGTTTAATATAAAATATTTTGTCGATTAGTTATAATAAATGTATATGAAATGAATAAATATATATTTATATATTATTTTCATTAATTTGTTAATTTATTTACCCTTTCATACAGTATCAATCTTTTTTAAGTTAAATAAACTCTTTTTGCGTCTGGTTAGACTATCGAACTTAAGGAGTAAACTCCAGTCGTGCGTCGGAGCTGACACACACAAAGTTTTTGTTTTGCGTGCAACGCCTGAGTGGAGTGGTACCCTTGGTGCTGCAAGTGTCCAAGGGTGATGGTGACCACTTACCACCGGGTAAATACTATGTGAGGAGCTCGATGGTGCCAGTGGTTAGCGCGTTCAGCTGCGGTCGTTGAAGTTGAGCAACAGTGTATCCTTGTCATTCTCTATACATAATGAAAAGGAGAGACTGATGTTAAATTTAGTTTTAAGTTTAGAGAATCACGCCAGAATCGACACCATTAACACAGTAAAAATCAAATTACAATAAAATAAAATTAAATAAAATGAGATGTCACATTAGTTTATTTTTAAAGTTCCGAATGTCACCCTTGAGTAAGTCCAAATCGTTGGTCTTGCTCATGCTATTCAGCTTTTTGACAATCCTATTTATAGGCGCATTTTGGCCAAGATTAGATCGGCAGTAAGATTACTCGAAAATATTAAACCTTGAGGAGCGAGGGAGTTTTAATGGAGCAGAAAATGTCAGAGTTTGCACTAACTCAGGAGTATCCAGGATGCCATTCGCGAGTTTGTAGAGAAATAACAAGTCCAGCATGCGTCTTCGATCCGAAAGAGAACAAATTTTAAAATGACTCAGTCTTTCTTCAAAATGAAGAAGTGTTTTACCCAGATTAAAGGAGTATGTAAGGTGCCATAGAAATCGCTTTTGTATGCATTCTAATCTCTCTTCATATACTTCATTTCCATTTTCTATACCACACTGCAGTAATCTAAACCACTGCGTACAAAGGAATTGAACAAAAGAATTTTAGTTTTAGGAGACCTAAAATCCCTACAATTCCGCAAAACGACACCAAGGTTCTTAAACCGAAGCATTCAAATTCATTTAATTATCTCGACACTAATCCACCAGACTATTGAGATTAGCTTGTAATAGCATAGCGTCGGCCGATGTGTTCACCACTCTATGGATCTTTAAGTCGTCCGCAAAAATAATATAATTCGAATTCCGAAAACATTCACCTATATCTTATATATATAAAACTCAAAGGTGACTGACTGACATAGTGATCTATCAACGCACAGCCCAAACCACTGGACGTATCGGGCTGAAATTTGGCATGCAGGTAGATGTTATGACGTAGGCATCCGCTAAGAAAGGATTTTGATCAATTCTATTATAATTATATTTTTTCAAATTAAAACTGAACTTTATTGACTGTGTCCTTTTCCAGACTTTTTATTAATTTATTGTAATTAATTATTTGCATGCAATTAAAAACTAATTTTAAACGATGCCAAAGAAGGATAACTTCTCACGCGCCTACATAAGTACACGCACCCATTTTTTTTGTAGATATTGGTATCTATATATATAAAACTCAAAGGTGACTGCCTGACATAGTGATCTATCAACGCACAGCCCAAACAACTGGACGGATCGGGCTGAAATGTGGCATGCAGGTAGATGTTATGACGTAGGCATCCGCTAAGAAAGGATTTTGATCAATTCTACCCCCAAGGGGATAAAATAGGGAATGAAAGTTTGTATGAAACTTTGTCAATTTTAAACCGATCGGGCTGAGACTTTGCATGCAGGTATAAGAAGAATCATATGAATGTCATTGTGTATAATACAAGCCTGAGAACAAAAACTGTAGTCTACACTTCAGCTCTACACCGAAGCGAAGCGAGGGCGGGCTGCTAGTCGTTAATAAAAACGTTATAAAACAAAGGAGCCAAGTGTGAGGAACACCGGAACTAATTGGAAATGGAATCGAAGAGTAACTATTAACTACAACCGTGGAGGTTCTGGTATCCAGATATGATTGACACCAGTCAAGCATGGGTTCTCCAATACCGTATGTAACGTAATGACCTAAAACTTAACAAAAAAAACATACAACTAACAAAACAAATTACTATAACTATATTTCATCATTATTAATTTTAAATATTTGTCAACCAATAAAATTCTATATTCAAAAATAATTACGTAAAAAAATATCACTCCAAGGCAAACCCGGGAGCTATCACTTCTTATGAAACTCCAATGATAAAGGAGATGGTCTCGGGTATGTCGAATATAAAATTCCATACACACTACGAGAAATCGTTACGATCAGACTGTACAGTTCGAACGGAACAGTTTATCGTACGTGGCGTACGTATAGGAAACTGTGCAGTTTTATAACATACACGCTACGATTTATGGGTACCGTTCGGACGGTACAGTCTAATCGTAACGATTTCTCGTAGTGTGTGTGGCTACCATTAGGATGACCGAGCGGCGGCTCAGAGACTGCCAATTCTTCACCTATGAAGGCGGGCTAGTTTTATTAATTTTTTAATTCTGTTCCATACAATCGAAATTAGTTTTGAATATTATTATTAAACGATTTTATACGTGGTAATAAATACAGTTATAGTGTTCCCCAAGGATTGGGTGTGTCTTGCAATCGTTTATTGTAGATGTAAGCTTCTAATTGTAATTAGAAAATGCAGTAGTGTGTAGTAAAATGATTCTAGTTTTGTAGATCATTATTGATACATTAAATCAGTTAAAGATCATTTTACTAGTCAATTAAATTAATTAGATTTTTCTATAGGTTCCCCAGTGTATACCTGCGTTACAGCTTACGGGCTTAAGGTGATTCTTATTATGTAGTTGATTAAATTATTCATTTGTCATTTGTTGTTATACGTTAAAAAAATATGTTATATGTATTTTAGTATTAGAATCGTGAAAATTTCACGCTCCTACATTGTAAAACGTTCCGAACCATTAGTCAAAAATTCCTCTGTTTTAAACATACATATTATGTTCTTACCTCCATATTTTTTTATTCTTTCAATTCTATCATATTTTTGCCTCATTATTGATTCTATTAATGCGAATCCCAATCAATTGTTTCCCTTGCTTCCAAATGCTTAGCAAACACGAAATGCTGCAGTCGGACTATGAAATCCGGACAATTGTAAAATGTCAGATATTACGATTCCAGGGTTTACCGTAACGGTACCTACTTACTGGATAAGTAGGTACCGTTACGGTGAACCCTGGAATCTAATACCTGGGTCTACCTGCCTACCTAGGGGCCGTTCAAGTATTACGTAAGCAGATTTATTACAATTATATACCCCCTACTCCCCCTTGTCAGCAAAAGTAACCAAAGCTCTTACTCCCCCATCACGTGCTTACGTAAACATTGGTACCTCTATATGCATTTATCCTTCAACGTATTCTGTTTTTTTTTATTCTTTCATGAGCTTTCATGAACTTCATGAGCAGCAGTACTTAAAAAGCCTTAGGATAGAGGACTTTAACGCACATAATATTCATTGAGACAAACTTTATTGACACAGTATTCAACATTGAGTAAGGTCCTATTACAAACAAAACCAACTTCTTTCGCATTTTTGGTATATGTATACAATCTTCAGTCCATGACACCCGAATCCATGATGCTGACGTGATCACTATCTCGACCCCCCACCCCCCCATGTCATCAAAAATAAGCAACGCAAAGACCCCCCTGCCCCCCTATAGTGCTTACGTAATACTTGAACGGCCTACCTGCTGCCTGTGCTGCAAGGGCTACCTACCGGAGATCCTGCTAGCCCACCCGACAACCTCAGGATAGTGATTGTGGAGCGGACTTTATTGCACATATCGGCTCGTGAATGTACTTATCCACACCCTTATTATCTGCTGGTCTATGTGCCTACCTACATCTTGGTTTTATAAATCCTTGTAACTGTAAATCTTGTATTTTACTATCGTCCTGTAATAGGAGTGTTAGACGTAATTACGGAGTTTAATTTATAAATGCTGAAAGTACACTAGAAGCAAAGATTCAGGAACTGACTCCACTTGATTACTCCTTTTCAATTTTTACAAACTAATCTTTGTTATAATTTTTATTATTTTAAAGCATGTAACTGCTTGATGTCTAAATCTAAAGAAAATATAACTAGAAAAAAATCCATGCGGACCAGTCAGCAGACGGGACTCGAACCTGTGATGAATGCGAAGTGATGGCGCTGCCTTGCAGCTTAAGAATGGCTAGAAGAATTTCAACGCGGTCCGTGAGGGCCGCGGTAGCATAATTGGTCAGTGCATTCGCCCGTATTGCGAAGGGTGCGGGTTCGAGTCCCATCTGCTGCCTGGTCCGCGTGGATTTTTTTCTGGTTATATTTTCTTTAATCTTTGGTTTTTCGGGAAAAATCCCTTCAATGCATATTCTCCCGTTTCTATATCAGAGTCACTGGACATTTTTCACAGCTTAATTTTATTAAATAACAATAATTCAACAATGTGCGTTAAAAAGGACTGATTTTTCTTAAGATATTTGTTCCGTAGGCAAAATAAAGTTTTATGTAAAATGGGTGCCAAAAAAGCATCTAATATCCTGCTTGATAGTCCATAGCTTCTAGATGCTTTCTTTTCCTACAGTGATACCTCATCTACGCTTGCTTGGCAACTTTGCTTTATTTATTTTTGAAGTGAAAACTTCTTTAGCGGCGTTGTACACTTTTTTTGTATGGGTAAAAAATGTTAAACTCGTGTCAGGTTAAACACGTGGGCTGATCGTATCATAACACACAATAAAATTGGAAAGGTTGTTGACTTTCAATATATTGGACCACGTGGCAGCTTTATTGAGAAGAAAATGCATTTTTTTACAATAGATGTCGCTAGGTGCGCTTAAATGTGATTCATGTAAGTTGATTTTACAGAGAGATAAACTTTTTTAATTTAATATAAATTGTCATGCTTGTGTACGATAGCGCAATAAATAAATATTGTATTCTACCACATACATGATAGTACTTTTATACTGATAATTAAAGCAATTCTTGCAAAATTATTCCCTAATCATTCCAAAATATCAAAAATGCACAACGTTAATATTCAAGTTTTCACTTCTGCCGGCACTCCCGGAGTGCAACCCGTCGTTTTTTTTTATATTAAAAGGGTCACATACAGCGTATGGCCTTTCTGATGGCAACCGGCCACCATACCCTATAGACGCTTGTGATACCATAAATATTACTCGCACCGTAGCCTACCTTGACACAATCCCCTACCCCGTGGAGCCCTGGAACCTTACTCACCGATAGAAACACAAAACCGCTAAAAGGTAATGTTATTTTTCATTTCTCATTCTCGGAAAGTGGTGTTGTTTTGATCTGTTTGTTGGGTGGAAAATGCTGCTTCCCTCCCCAGAGATGGAAAAACTCATACAAATTACTTCCCGCCTAAGGGCCGGAATGAACTTTAAAAATAGAACTACTGTCAGGTGTGAAGAGTTTTATGTAAAAAAAAAATATGATGCCATGTGAGTTTCTAAACAGCCAGTGTGAACTTAGCACAAACTTCTTTGAGCGGAATAAGCCGCAACAATTACGCTGTTCCATATTTAAATTTAAAAAGTCGACATAAATTGGCGGGATACTAAACTGTTATTTGACTGTGACGGAATAAAAAAATATCTTATAAGTAAAACAGAGCAATCTAAATTTAAATATTAAAAATGAGTTTAAGCGATTCAGAAATGTTGACACCGGATTCAATTAAAGACGAGGCAAATTGTGTTATAGAGAATCTTTTGCCAGAAATGTCAAAAGAGGATATATGAATACATACAATGATTTTATAAAGTGGCGAGCAGAGAAGAATATAAAATCGTTTTCCGAAAGTGTATTTCTTACATATTTTAATGGACTGTCTTCTTCACTTCTTCTTCAAACTTCCAGGGAGTATCCGCTATGGAATCCATCGTTTGATGAAATAACATAGTCTCCTACTTTTACAGATATCCAAAACAGCCAAATTTGTAATAGTATATCAAACAGCATAAACATTCCAAACAAGAATATAATTTTAATTTCACTAATTGTCCTAATATGACAATTAATTTTAAATAGCTACTTCTAATTTTATTGTACCTATATATATACCTATTTATGAACAAATATTTTTGATAAACAACTAGTTTTATTTTCCTCATATTCGAAATGAAAAGTACAGTGTTTAACTCGGGTAAAAGAATCAATTCCTACTCGGACTATAGCCGCCCAATCTCCCTATTCCATCCATAGGGAAGGCCTGTGCCCCAGCAGTGGGGACATTAATAGGCTGATTATGATTATAACAACTGAAATATTTAACGCTTACATTACCTTCAGGTTCGAGTTGTCTAGAGACTCCAGACGGAGAGGGGGGAGTCTCCTCTCGTCAAACGTAGAGTGTGGTATGCTCTCTTTGACCCCCTACGACAACGGCTAACTAGAGCCGAGGTCCAATTCTCGAGGTTCCAGACGGAGAGGAGACTCCCCCCGTGGGGAGATGCCATCCGCCTGGAATACCTCTAGAGGCACTCGCCAAATCTCCGCTTGAGGTCCCCTTAGGATCTCACCGTCCCCAAGCCCGGTGACGCTGTAAATGTCATCTGCGACCAAAATCATACACACTCAAAAATAAACGACGGGTTGCACTCCGGGAGTGCCGGCAGAAGTGAAAACTTGAATATTAACGTTGTGCATTTTTGATATTTTGGAATGGTTAGGGAATAATTTTGCACGAATTGCTTTAATTATCAGTACAAAAATACTAACATGTATGTGGTAGAATACAATATTTATTTATTGCGCTATCGTACACAAACATGACAATTTATATTAAAATTAAAAAAGCTTATCTCTCAGAAAAATCAACTTACATGAATCACGTTTAAGCGCACTTAGCGACATCTATTGTAAAGAAATCAACTTACATGAATCACATTTAAGCGCACCTAGCGACATTTATTGTAAAAAAATGCATTTTCTTCGCAATAAAGCTGCCACGTTCACGTCCTAGATAGAGACTTATTATTATAATACGGTAAAATAAAATATCACTATGTTTCGTCCAATATATTGAAAGTCAACAACCTTTCCAATTTTATTGTGTGTCATGATGCGATCAGACACACAATAAAATTGGAAAGGTGCATCATTTTTTACCCATACAAAAATAAGTGTACAAGGCCGCTAAAGAAGTTTTCACTTCAAAAAACCCTCACATCTTGCTTACATTTCATAATGTCAAGAATGCCGAAATACAAAACATTGTTAGACAATAATAGACACACATAAATTATGTCTAAATAGACGGTAAATCGTACTCATGTCTCGTCTTTTATGACACGGAAGGCTTCTCTCGTATACGACGCCGGGAGCTCTATTTTTGAATCACTCGTCTGACATAGTATCGTCGAATGCGACATAAGTCACCTTCGACTTTCAAGTCGCATGATACTGATTTTCCGTATTTTTGAATCACTCGTCACCAGTGTTACCTGTTTGATACGAAATACGAAATTTTACTCATTCCACGCAGAAACAATAAAAACCGGTAATTACTACTACTCTTTGTCCTTTCATTTAAAGCATGACCACAAAAAAAATGAAAATTATTCTATCATTCGCCTCCACCATTCGCCATGCAGCGAGTGGTCTCACCCATTCGTTGCACTCGAGTGATTCAAAAATACGGAATTAATTATGTCGAATGAAATTTAGTAGAAACCGAGCGTTCGACGCAAGACGAGTGATTCAAAAATAGAGCTCCAGGTCTTTTAATAGTCGTGCGAATTCTTAAATAGGGTCGTAAAATTTTTAATATTTCAAGAACATGTTTTGATGTCAAAATGGTAATGAGGTTAGGTAATTTTAGAAGGAGTTAGACCGGTATGCCTATGCGTGTGTGCGTGTTGCGAATAACGGAATTATACAGGGCGTCCCACGGCCATGTCACACGGAGGGAAAGTAAATATTGAAGATAGGATATTTTACTGATAAAAGACATAATTTTATTTTTAATAATAAGTAAAACTGCATTTACTGTTTTTTTTTTAAATCACCTGCCACTACCGGGAATCAAACTTAACAAAACAAAATGTAAAAAAAAAATATAACGTATTTTATGGTAACCGTCGAAAGGGTTAATCATATGGATTATTTTTCCTAAATAACGCATTTTAAATGAAAGAAAACTCATGAAATTTAACATTTCATTTAAAATAAATGAACACAAACTACAATAAAAACGAAACAGTTCAAGATTTTATTTTATGAAATGTTTAAAATGTGATCCATTTCGTAGTATACCAATTCTCACTATTTTAATAATTTATCTGCCTCTCGATTAACTTAACTTTGCGTGGTGAAGGTTCGAAATACATAATAAGTCTAAGTTTGTTTTGTAACTTGTACACTGTCCTTCCGGTTTTTGGAAACTTAATTCTTTTTATAACCTCACATAGAAGCCAGCCTCATTGTAATTGTGAACTCAAAAAGAAATTAATACAAGTACAACTACAGTTTGCAAAAGTATCGCTTTCTATTTTTGCGTACTTATAATAAAAAAATCTTGTATTATTCATTGAAATGATAATGTAAGCTGTTGAAAGCAACGAAAATTCAGAGGAATTTTTTCTTAACATAATTTTAATTTCATGATCTTCCTTTCATTTAAAATGCTATGTTATTTAGGAAAAAGTAATCCTTATGTATAACCCCTTTGACGGTTATCATAAAATACGCCTTAAGTTATTTTGTCACATTTCACAAGATTGATTCCCGGTTGAGGCAGTCGATTTTAAAAAAGCCGTGAACGCAATTCTACTTATTATTAAAAATAAAATGATGTCATCTTTCAGTAAAATATACTATCTTTAATATTTAATATACCTACTTTCCCTCCGTGTGGCATGGCCGTGGGACGCCCTGTATATTAAGAAATTACATATTTCGCGATTGCAAAAGGTAAACAAGATTATGTCAGCTGCCTGTCATCTTCTACGAAGCGTTAAAGTCAGTTTAAGTCAAAAATCCCTTAGATTTCATGTATTCATGCCATATTTTGTTTCGCGATTTGCACAATATAACACATTTGGTTGGTTGAGTGTTGAAATATATAAACATCACTTCTATAGTCACACCTTCTTGATGTCATACATTGTTTTGGTGGGGTTCTGAAATTTGTACGACCAGCATTTGGGTGTATTATGTATTTATCAAATTTAAAGTTACCTATTCAATAAAACTAGTTTTATTGGGTTAATGCACGAACTTTATTTATTTATTGACGTTTCGCAGCCTTTTCAGGTCTGCATCGTCAGAATAATGATTTTTTAATTTGATGAAAAAAAAATAATAAATAAACAAAAATAACATTATTCTGACGATGCAGACCTAAAAAGGCATCGAAACGTCAATAAATAAATAAAGTTCGTGCATTGACCCGTTAAAACTAGTTTTATTTAATGAGTGATGTGCGTGAAAACCTAAGAAACAAATTACCTATTCAATCTGAGATCTGATTACCATTAACTATAAACGCGCATTATTCGTATTGTTGTTTCAGAGCCGAAAGAATTTCGCCGCCGCTTCAAAAGGGAATCAGTGTTAATTAAAATAAAGACCCTATTGTGGTGATTGTGGCGAAAATAATTGAATTCCGGACAGAAATACTATATACAATGGAACGAGCAACATGAAAGAGAGTTTAAAAGTAAACATCAATTTGTTTATTGCTTCTAAACAATGTTAATGTTAACTAACATTATCATTGCTTTTGTATAATTCACATGTGAAATCGTAAGCTTGGGATTGTAACGCGTGGGCAAATATTACCTTGAATCGTACACAATACATCGAGAGATAATTCTCAATTTACGACAGGCGTAAATTCAAATAGCGAACGGTGTAAACGTTAAAGACCAATTTAGGGTTGCAATTGAGAATTTTACCTCGAAGCATCGGAGAAAACCCTTTTTAATAATAATGATAATGTGATTAGCGTAACCCGGGGGAGAGTCGGTACTTATAAAGTACAATGAGCACGTACTCGGCTAACGACGTTTGGAGTTACAGCCGTTACGTTAAGGCGCTTTGCAGACGGCGGGGCGGAGCGCGCCGGTTAATTTCGCCGCGAACGATAGCACAAAGTGAATCCTATACTACAAACGCACACAGAGGGCAAAAAGACCGCGTCTTGGGTGCCCGCCGGGCACTGGCGGCGCGGCATGTCCGCGGCTGCCCGCCGTGGATCATACAAACCAGTTTATATGCAGTAACGCAGACGGCGGCGCGGGGCGGTCAGCTCACTCCGCGCCACGCGCTTTTTAGTGATGGACGATTCACAAGAACGAACGTTCTGAACTGACCGCCTCTACCCGTCGTGTGCTTTTTGTACGCGGCGCGGGCAGCCGCAGACATTGACGGGCAGACGCGGTCTTTATTGCTTCGCGGACAAAAAGCCCGCCCCGCCCCGTCGTCTGCTAAGCGCCTAACTCGGCCGGTTAGCCACCGGCGCGGCGAGGTGGGCGCTTACGCCCTACATACAAATCAGGCAACTTTTTAACGATTGTTCTGTTCAGCTTAAACGCTGAATACGGAAGTCACTTAAAGTTCTAAGCACCCCCTGTGTAAGATGCGATACTTTATTGAATTAAACTTCAAGTTTGCGAGGAGTTTACTTCCGCACCAAAGTTGTGTCGGTTCGATCACCTAATGTTGGGTGATTGAACACAATTTAGTTAATTTGGGTTTGTTTCTTTGGGTTTCACGCACATCACTCATTAAATTAGATAAGTTTCAACGGTATAGATGCACATTTATTTATGACATTTCGCATACTTTTCAGGCTGCGTCGTCAGAATTATGATTATTCAGATATTTAAATTATACAATTTATTTTATTCATATAGTTCTTCGGGTGGTTATGTAGTACAATACGATTAAATTGTATTTTTGAAGTGAAAAATTCTTTAGCGGCGTTGTAAACTTTTTTTTGTATGGGTAAAAAATGTTAAACTCGCGTCAGGTTAAACACGTGGGCTGATCGCATCATAACACACAGTAAAATTGGAAAGGTTGTTGACTTTCAATATATTGGACGAAACATAGTAATATTTTATTTTACCGTATTATAATAATAAGTCTCTATTTAGGACGTCTACGTGGCAGCTTTATTGCGAAGAAAATGCATTTTTTTACAATAGATGTCGCTAGGTGCGCTTAAATGTGATTCATGTAAGTTGATTTCTTTACAATAGATGTCGCTAAGTGCGCTTAAACGTGATTCATGTAAGTTTGTTTTTTCTGTGAGATAAACTTTTTTAATGTAATGTAAATTGTCATGTTTGTGTACGATAGCGCCGGCACTCTCGGAGTGCAACCCGTCGTTTTTATATGTTAAAGGGTAGCTAATAAGCTTATGGCCCGCCTGACACTAAACGGCCACCATAGCAGCTGTAGGTGCTTGCGAACTTGCGATACCAAAAATATCACTCACACTATTGCGTACCCTGACCAAATCCTTTACCCCGTGGAGCCCTGGAACCTAACTCATCTCATTAATATATCATCTTAAAGGTATTATTATTTGTCGGTGATATCTGTAAGGTGAAAGGCACTTCTCCAGACGGGTAAAATTCAAGCGGAAAATCCGCTGTGCCCTACCTCATCTCATGTTTTTCTATTTAAATGTCATAAATCTCTTATCTATTAGACAAGTCCGTCCGTCCGTCTGTCTGTGGTGCTATTTCAGCGGCCAGACCGTAAGAGATAGATAAAGAGAATATTTAAGTTATAAGTTAAGAATAGTCTGATAAGACTACAAACCGGATTTGAGTAACGTAGCACTTCAGGTTTTCGAGAAATCACGAATTTCAAACGAAACCACACAAAATCTCCGAAGTTCTCAATTAATTAAATACATTTTTTTTTTGTAATCAAGTTTTGGTGAACATTTGGTTCACTGGTTTGCTAGTATAACTTAATTTTTATGTTGTTTATTTTATGTTCCTACGCATCTCATTATATGACACTAATTATGAAATGGACAGGCAGAGGTCTTAAAAAAACCGAAATTACTTATAACAAATTTAATTAGAAATAAAGAAATTACAATTGTTATATTACTTAAAACCTATTGACCCGATCTATGTGAGAATCAAAGTGATCCGATGACAAAGGCCCGGGTGTTTCAAGTTTCGCAGCGACAGCATTTCCGTCGTGTGGCAATAATTTCGATGGACCACTTGCATGGGCAAAGTCAGCGCGGTGCATTCTATACAGAATGCACCATTTTGATGTACCGAAAAGTTTCAGTATCAGTTGAATTATTTTTCATGGATGGTTTTTAAGTTTATAAAGAAATTAATTGTGTATAATACAAGCCTGAGAAAAAAAACTATAGTCTACCTTCACCACTACACCGAAGCTCTACACCGAAGCGAAGCGAGGGCGGGCCACTACATTTATACTAATATTATGTAGAGGAAAGATTTGATTGTTTGTTTGTTTGTATTGAATAGGCTCCGAAACTACTGCACCGATTTGATTAATTCTTGCACATTTAGAATCCTACATTATCCCTCATGAACATAGGCTATAGAGTATTTTCAAAAAAGTTAGGGTTCCTTAGGACTACAGCTCTACATGAAAGCGAAGCGAGGGCGGGCTACTAGTAATTTTGTATTTCAGAAGTTATAACGTTTAGCATTTAGAACATGGTCCTTCAGTACGATTGTTCTCTATGATATTTAAAGCGTCTCTAAGCTATGATGACCTCATACCACCGGTAACATTTTAAGCCTATTTTAATACAAAAAAAAACTGATTTTAAAAACAATTACAAAGCAAAGAGATAATTAATTTGCAATTTGCATAATTTTTCCAATCTACGCGTCGTATGCTTAGATATATATGTTTGTTAAATAATAATAAATATATCATTGATGTTAATAGTAAGGTCAGGTATGTTGCGAGCTTCGGTATTACGGTAATGGTGGCGAAGCTCAGAACGTCTGCATGTCGTGTCGCGGCTAATGGATCGCGAACTTTCTGACTGGGACCGAGGACTAAGTTAAGAGCTGAGGCATGCAGTAATAATTGTTTACCTGCATTTTGAATGCTGTGCTATACAGTATAAATGCAAATAGTGTTATTTATATTAGGTGTAACTAGACATTAACATCTTTAATAGCAAAGTAGTTAGGGCATCTTCGCTGGCAGTACCCGTTCACGTACATGACGCATCGCTTCGCTCCTACCATGTTTTAGGAAACGCAACGACCCGCCTCATACGACACCACCGAATAGACTTTTTTAAAAGACATTGGCTACCCATAACCACCTATACTAACTGAAACATATTTACTTAAAATTAAGGTCATTTATCTGAAATCACGACCACACCGTTTTGGCATTCAATGATATTCTTCCTTAAGTAATCAACTTCAAATAAACCTATTAAATTCAATTACAGTTTCGTCAACAGATGATATATAATATACAGGCTGTTACAAAAATACAAATAAAGCTTGAAGGACGTTGAAGTACATTATAATAAAGCTTGAAGGACGTTGAAGTACATTTACAAAATATTTGCATGAAGTTTTATCTTCTTATATAAACAGTTATTTTTAATAATACTCGAACTAGTGAGAACGTGTCTTAAAATAATCGATTTTTTATTAATCATTAAAAATAACTGTTTTATAAAAAAAATATAACTTAATGCAAATATTTTAAGAAAATTAGAGATGACTCCTTATATGATGTACTTCAACGCCCTTCAAGCTTTATTTGTATTTTTGTAACACCTGTACTTCACAAAGAAACATCCGCTGGAATGATTGAAACAGTTTAAACTTAAGCTATGTCTGTAATATAATCAGACACTTTACAATAATCAAATCAGAAATCAGAAATCAATATATCTTTATTCAAATTGGATGTATAGTACAATTCTTTTGAATCGTCCAAAAATTTTTTTCCCTACCACTCGTTATGGACATATTTTTTAGCTTAACTAATAAGCTTTCTTAACAAGTGATTTTTAATGGTTGGTTTAAATTTAAACTGTTAGTTTATTCGAGGTTTGTTCTTGTATCTTATTAGATGACTGTTACAAAAGGACATGGCTTAGAAACTGCCCTTAACGTGTATTATTATTTTTCACTAAGCCATAATTTTATAATATTTTTTTATTAATTATTACGTGTTTATAATTCTCATAAAATTTTCGTGAAATAATCAAATATTCAAAAGAAAAAAATTGGCTTCATGCCTGTTTCAAAAGGAAAATGTTCCGTTTTACTAAAATAAATGAACAATAAATGTACACTAAAAAATATTTCTGTCAGTATATCGAAATAAACAATATTAATTCAAAACTCCCAAAAACTATGACATATTTGGCCCTTATTTTTATTATAACAAATCAGTGAAGGCCTAAAATAATAGATTTTATTTTTCTGATGAGGCTTGAGAGAAGGCTGTATGATAATTAATGATTTGATTTTTGCAAATGAACAAAATAAAACTTCACAGATTTCATGTCAGACCGACAACAACAAATTATTAGTATATACAGGGTGAAATTGAATGTTTCAATGAAACTTCGTGAGATTGTTGGGTTATGTGTATAGAGTATCCCTGATTTTTTTCGGATTTTTTTATAATTATTTTTTTCGTTTTTTATTTTTTTTAATTGCGCATTTTTGTGTCCTTTCCTCTTTTGAGTAATAATTATTTTTAAACACGTATTCATAGTATGTGAAGTATAACAAATAAATAAGCACTACTAAAATAAACGAATAAAATAGTGGATGCGGCCAGGCGAGGTCGACGGACGCCGGCCGCCTGTATAGGTACCTACCGCGCACAGCTGACGCGGCGCGTATCTACTGTACAGTACAGTAAAATCGTCAAAGGCAATTAATACGGAATAGATCGCTCTCAATTCTGAGACTACTACCTTGAGATACTATGTTCATACAAAACAGCATCTCAAGATCGCTCTCAGAGTTGAGAGCGTTCTATTCATACGGGCCTTAGATGCCATATTACAATAACAGATTTATTTAAATAAAGAACAAGTGTTATCTTCTCATTAGCAGAGAAAAATACCTAAAAAGTTAATAATAATTTATAACTAGGTATTAGACAGTACTTACGAGACCAGCGATGTAGGTAGGTACAACGAGGAACGAGGAACATATTCATTTTTTTCACTAGAATATTTTATCAAATCAATCACACTGGTAGTACACTAATTAGTTGTTTCAAATCAAAAAGTATTTACACTAGCAATAAAAAGAGACTTAAATTGTTGCTGTAAACCCCCATTTTGCTGCAAACAAAGGTAGGCACGTTTGCGGACGTGTCTTTTCACCTTTTTTAAAGTGTCCCTATCACTACTCAAAATGCAACTTCTATGGTTTGGGGACTCATTCGTAAACCAAACCTACTTCGTCACACTCGCGATAGCAGTACACCATCTCTAAATATTCTTGGTTTGTATACCGAGGCATAATGAAATTATCACAGTGTATGTCACTAAGTCAAAAAATGCGCACGCCCACGCGCGATTGATATTCTTGCGACTGCACTTTGCATGCAATCAAAGCAAACCACCGCACGCGGGGAAGAGGGGAGGTGGGCGGAAATCGGAATTCGCATCATCAAAGACGCCGCAACCGGCGCTAGGGCTGCATGTTTCTTGCCAGCGTGCGGCGCGCCGCCCGCCCGTGTTTGCCGCAAAACAACATATTATTATGTGTGTGTGTGTGTGTGTGTGTGTGTCTGTGTGACTGTGGCTGTGATTAAATGTGTTCGGAATTTCATGACGTGGGCAAATCAGACACGAAGAGTTCCTTCCTTCACTAAGCTTGTAAGTTATACCGATAAAATTTTAAATAAGCCGTTTGTTCTTAAGTTTTAATTAAACGAAGCAACTAACATTAACAATAAAAAAGAAGTTTTTACACTAACAGACAGGCTTTACCGATTTAAAATCGTGACAGTCATATTAACTTTATAGGATTTTTAATTGCTCTAACAGAAGATTTATTTTATTGATTAATTACCTGTGCTTTATGAAATAATATTCAAAGGTATTGTGTATCAGTGAATAAATAATTATAATATAGCATCTAAGACTATTTTATTGTAATGTTTTTAAATAGTATGGAATCAAATAGGAAAGTAGGTAAGCGCCGAGTCATCTGTGCGTGTAGTAGGCGGCGGCCGCCTGTGTAGGTACACAGGCGGCCGCCGCCGGTCGTCGCCCTGGCCGGCGATCTCGACTGGAGGCATTCATTAAGTTTCCCTTTTTTTAGGAGTGCTTAATTTAAGTTGTTTTACAACTTCTATGTAGACGTGTTTAAAATGAATAATTACTCATAAGGAAGAAATGACAAAAAAATAACCAAATAAAAAAATAAAAAACGAAAAAAATTATTTTAAAAAATCCGAAAAAAAACAGGCATACTCTATACACATAACCCAACAATCTCACGAAGTTTCATAGAAACATTCAATTTAACCCTATATTTTTACTTTTAAAAATGCTTTTTGTGAAGTGTTAATCAGATAAATGTGAAGAAATATTTTAAGAAAATGCGAATTTGATGGCTCTGTTAATAATTGGCAACATCTTTTATCAAATGTAGCAAGGTAATGACGTCGTAGGAGATCTCATAATTTTCAAGATTGTGACTTTATCAAAAGTTCCTGAGCCCTTCTTCATAGAAATTATAAATATTCAGCCATTCTGCATTATATATTACTAAGTACAATATTTATACATTACTAGGGCAGTCGCACATACAAAATTTTACCATGTCCTTTATTTAATAATAATTCAAGTTATAATAACCGCGTCGCTTATACTTCGCACCAGTCCCAAAACGTAGCAAAACTTGAACAAAATCATCATAATTTGGGATGAGCGCGACTTGCGGGCGGGCGGAGCTGATCCACCTTCACGCGTGAAGTAATGACTTACATCGGCGCTCATTCATAGCCGCATCACAAACTTGGCTATGGCTGTTCATTTCCGAAT
The DNA here is from genome assembly GCA_902850365.2 of Chilo suppressalis. NCBI lineage: Eukaryota > Metazoa > Arthropoda > Insecta > Lepidoptera > Crambidae > Chilo > Chilo suppressalis. The sequence goes on from OU963911.1 coordinate 482,895, forward strand.
TACGGAAGAAATACTTATTGTGTGGTAACTAATGGTTATGGGTGAATCTTGAGAGGTTCAATTTTCTCTGCCCAGAGGAGAACAGTACCCGTAATATGTATTAAAACAAGGATATATAAAATATTTTCTATGCTTCTTTAATATAATTAAGTTTATTTATTAATTATGATGTTTTATAGCTGAATATAATGTTACTCTTTAAGGTATGTATACCTACGTTGCCTGAGTGTAAACGTATAATAAAAAAATATTTAACTACGGCAAGATAATTATTTAGGTAGAAATAGTGAAAAAATATTCTAAAGGACTAATATTTGAGATCCCCTGGCGCGTCCGCTGCAGATTTTGTGGAAAAAGTACCACTAGCAAAACGCCAACTTATTAACGGAAATTAAATATATAATGTCAAAATATACAACACATTGCCATTGTCTTTAAAAAGTGAGAGTTGTTTGACTTCATTTAAAAACAAATTGAACATTTAAAAAGCTCCTTTTGTTCTAAAGGTTACTACTATACACTGCAAGAGTATTATAATTTTTTTACAAGGAATTAAAATGATGATTGTTAGTAATTTAATGTGATATAATTTATTTAATAATATCATGTTTAATTTTTATGACATGGACTTTTATTAATTTTATTGATAAGTAAGATTTTTATTTTTTGATGTGATTTAAATTTATAAATATAAAAAAATAAACAAGCTCTTTAAAGCACATTGCTATGCCCTAACTGGATTCGTGTAAGGATCAATGAACGCTTTGTAACACCTCTGTGCACCTACATGAAAAAGCAAGAATAATAATTATTATTAAAATGCTATTTAAGCTTTAACATATGACTTGTTGATTTAGGAAAAAAATATATAGTCTACCAGCTGACCCAGCGAACTTCGTATCGCCATAAAAATATGGGTGGTAGAAGGGTGAAAATTTAGAGCTGTATGTATTTTTGTATGATGTATCATAAAAAAATAAAAAAAATATACCCTTTACATTTAGGGGGATGAAAAATAGATGTTGTCCGATTCACAGACCTACCCAATATGCACACAAAATTTCATAAGAATCGGGAAAGACGTTTCGGAGGAGTTTAACCACAAACACCGCGACAAGAGAATTTTATATATTAGATTTATTTCTCATAGTTTTATTTAGAATTAGAATGTATGTGGTAGAATACAGTATTCATTTATTGCGCTATCGTACACAAACATGACAATTTATATTACATTAAAAAAGTGTATTTCTTAGAAAAATCAACTTACATAAATCACGTTTAAGCGCACTTGGCGACATCTATTGTAAAGAAATCAACTTACATGAATCACATTCAAGCGCACCTAGCAACATCTATTGTAAAGAAAATGCAGTTTTTTCGCAATAAAGCTGCCACGTGGACGTCCTATATAGAGACTTATTATTATAATACGGTAAAATAAAATATTACTATGTTTCGTCCCATATATTGAAAATCAACAACCTTTCCAATTTTATTGTGTGTCATGATGCGATCAGCCCACGTGTTTAAGCTGACCCATACAAAAAAAAAATGGGTGCGTGTACTTATGTAAGCGCGTGAGAAGTTATCCTTCTTTGGCATCGTTTAAAATTAGTTTTTAATTGCATGCAAATAATTAATTACAATAAATTAATAAAAATTCTGGAAAAGGACGAAGTCAATAAAGTTCAGTTTTAATTTGAAAAAATAAATAAATAATCAAAATATTCAATTAAAATCGCTACTGAATATAATTTATTAGAACATATGTGATTTGCACTTGTATGAAACTCAAACACGTATTCCGAATATACAAACTAGAAACATGTGGATAAATATTATAAATATGAATACCTATAACTGTTACTTTATTACAAGAAATAAAGATGTGGTTTTTGATTCTACTACACCAATGGTCAAGAGATGGCGCTGTAGTCTCCTGAATCGCGCTTTGGTTCCGTTGTTCCAGATTAATAAATACTTTTGATAGGCCTTCACAATGCAGTCGTTAGCACCCACTAAATAGAGATTCTATTTCTATTTTGTTGGTAGATTTTCTTAATGTGCGGTAAACACAAAAGTAACGCATGAAGTTAGTCGCTAAAGCGACCAACTTCATGCTGTTAAAATTTTGTGTTACAGTGATGCGCGCGCATCTTAAAATTTCACTCTCATCATTTTTTCATAACGCACCTAAAGAAGTATAACTTCAAAAAATGTACAACGCCGCTAAAGAAGTTATCACTTCAAAAAAATATACGTGTACATAGGATTGCTAGACGATTGAGTAATCTGGATATAGTCACGATTGTTGGATGATTATCCGGACAAAAAAGATAGTATCCTGTCTAGTCTGGCTTTGGTAAGGCATTTTCACCTGAGTTAAATAAAAAAGGTGAATATCAAGTACGAACGTTTCAAAGTGCAAAAGTCTAAATAGGGTATTTGACAAGTTTTAGAAAATGATCTGACGTTATTGACTAATGTTTATGGAGTCCGTAAAACATGGATATTCCTCATTTTGTTGTGTATTTCAGTAAAAATAACCAAATCAAAACCTCCATTATCAAGTTGCCGCGAAAACGTTTCTTTGGACAATATGACGTCCAACTAGTGTGTGACGTCACACGACTGTTATTAAAACGTCAAACGATACAATATAATGTCACTTTAACCGGAAGTTTACTTACATGTGACGTCATTTTAGGCTCGGCCAATCCCAAGCGTTTTGGGTCACGTGACAATAGATAAGAAAACTATTATCTTTTTCGTTAGTTTTTAGTAAAATTATGAATGTTTTTATTGTAAAAATAGTAAAAACCCCTGCCAATATTCATTCTTAACACATATGCTAACAATTGGCACTTTATTTTTAACACTGTCAAATACCCTATTGACAGAAAATTTCCAGTTTTGCAAATGTCCCGTTAAATTGTCTGGTCTGTCCAGCTATTCGGTTTTGAGACATAACCATCCTGAGTTAACAGAGTATGCTAACAAAACGTTCGTTTCGTTTCTCTCCCGGCATGACCTGTGCCTTATATTCGCGTGGGGGATATGAGCCAACATGTTCACAGCGGACTGGAGACACACGGCATAATTGAGAAGATTCTCTTTATAACACGACTTTGTAATTGTTTAGCATACGTAGAACGTGACTTAAACTTTCTCCTGATATTAAAAATACAGAAGATTGTGCACGAAAATGTAGCACGAATAAAGTCAACTCAAGTTATTCGTTTTTTCATGCTGAACATGGAGAAAAAGTCGAATATTAGGATCAGTTGAGTCGCCCAAGTTATTCATTTTACATATCAAAGATCTTTTATTAACTAACAACAGCATTCATTGCTATGCTGATGACAGCACGGGCGGTACTTTTTACACTGGTCGGCCAAATATCTGTCGGGTGGAAGCAGAGGAGTGTAGATTTGACTCTACACTTTGTCTGAGATTGTGACGTTTCTGGGCCAAGCCTCTTAGAGCTGACAATATTAGTATGATTTAACCTGACAAAAACGCAAGTACGTGCTTTCACCGCGAAGAAATCCCCATTCGTAGTAGGCTTGTTGAAAATATATCGATGTATCGATATATCGATATTTTTTGTTTGATATATCGATATTTTTTGCCGATATATTTTGATTCGATATATCGATACATCGATACAAAATAACCAATATCGAAATTCGTATCAAAAACGATATTTTTTTAATTATTAACGCATATCACGATCTAACTAAATTTGTATCTGGAAAAATCGGAACTGGATCTCAGATTAATGATATTCAACATATCTATGATCTGTGCTGTATTTAGTATTGTCTATTATTTGTAAATCTGTTTCGCTGGTGAATTGGTTGCACTGAATTCCATTATATTCTGTGGAAGTGTGTGACTGTCTAGTCTTGTTTACGAAAGATGACACCTTAGAGGCCCTGCATTAATTTAATCATTCAAAAATCGGGGCTACTTTTAGGGAGATAATTTTCGTTTCATTATTATTCCGCGTGCCATATTTCGTGAGATACTGTACTGTCATGTAGTGTATCGGCAATTTGGTACTTTGATAATTCTTTCTTTAATTATAATGTGTATTGTTATTATTACTGTGCTAGGCTGACCTAAATATATTTTTGGGGAAAATGGGTCCGATACATCGATATATCGATGTTTTTTTCGCGATATATCGAAGCCGATATTGATATTTTTTAAAATATCGATGTATCGATATATCGATATTTTTTTCAACCTAATTCGTAGCAGCTCTTATTTCCAAAACACTCCTTCGACATCTCTAAAAACATAGGAATTTTATGAGTCGATATTATCGTCAAAAGGTCGAGTTCATTTGGAAGGTAAAGCCAAGCAAGCCCGAAAAAAGCTTGGGGTGCTCAATAGTTACTTCCTAAAATTTCGGCGAAATTTTTAAACTAACAGTCGTATTGCAGATATCAATGATTTTTTCAGTTCGATAAAGTTGATGAGATCATTTTACTTGCGAAGAATTGGAAGGAAACAATAGGTGGCCTGAAAAAGCATTGTAAATTATAAGGAACGTCTCATAAGTATATTAAAGAGTTCCAAACTTCGCTTCAAAGCAATTGCGACTCAAAGAAGCTATTTCATTTTCATTTTTGCATATTTTGTACTTGGAAAATTCCCATGAAAGCTATGGGTTACACCATAACTTTGTACGAAATTATGACAGAGCCTTTTAAGTGTTGTTTAAAGTTGGTAACTTGAGTGTCAGTTGCTACTGGCCTCGCCTCGCTCGTTTCGACGGACTTCTGACATATTTTTCTTAACTCACTTGAAGTGCGTAAAGTTAATTCGGAACCACCCTTTGCTGTTTAATGGAACCGGCTGCGCCACAGTCCATGAATTTTTAACAGTATCTGCGTTACATCAGTAAAATCATTTATTTTATACCCAAGTAAATAGCTGAGGCACAGTGAGGCACTCAAACTTTGGAAATAAGGAGTGGCAAACTTTTTTGCTATTGACAGAGCAAGTTTTCCTTGCGAGGCTGCTTCGCAATAATTTCATCGCAAGCGTGCAAATACAGTTTAGTTTACTTTCAAGACTCACAACAATTAGTATTTTTGTTATAAACGAGGCGTAATAAATTACCGCACATCACCTGATATTGAGATTGAGTCAAAGTTCTTTAACTAAGCAACGAGCAAACAAGGAATGCAACACAGGACAACATTTGTTTGCTAATACTATCGGAGCACTACTGAGCAACTTTATAAAGCCCGCACCGCTTGACACTGGCCGCAGAATACTTTTCTTCCTTCTTAGTGTCGCCGCACCCGGGCCACCGACCACAACCACAAAACGCCGCCACCGGCATATTTCTTGTAGTTTTCATACACACACGGCACGCCGGTGGCCGCCACACGCTACAAATCGTCTTTGCTCGCTTCTTGTGGCCCGTACCGGCCACTTAATGCGCCGATACAAAACGCCGCCACACGTCACTCGCGCGATTCCCCACCCCTTTCTCCCTTACCTTAGTCGGCCGCTGTCGCGCGCTTCAGCCACTTTAGTAGCCGCTTCTAGCTTCTCGTGGCGGCGTTTGTGGCTGTGGCGTGTGGCCCGTGTGCGGCGACACTCATTCAACCTTATATTTAGATTCTTTTAGAACCTCAGAGGTGTTTTACTCAGGGCAACATTTAGTCTCCTTGCTGTTATAGCTTTTGGCTATTCTTGCGTATATCATTATCAGCATATTAATGTCCTCACAGCTGGGACACGGAACTTCCATAACATGCGGGCCCAGGTGGACTGGTGGGTGCTAACGACTGTAGATGCAGACGGGACCAACGACTTAACGTGCCTTCCGAAGCAAGGAGGAATCGGGGTAAAAAGTTTTCCCATCCAATGACCGACCATTGCAAAAGTTGCTTAATTTTCACGATCGCATTCTGAATGCCAACTGCGCCCAATTCAAATCACCCCCATGTATGTTCTACGATTTTGCGTAGTTTTCGAGTTATAATTTTTTAATGATTTTTTTCGTAATTTTCACCTAACATCAGTTTTCGATTTTTTCCTGATTCTGTTGGACGTTTCTGGTTCAGTTTTTTTGTGATAACTGACTAACATAGTCTAACCTAGCACCCTAAAAGTTATGGTTTATCTAGGCATTGCAGAATTCACTTAGAATTTGTTCGAAAGTTCAAAGTTACGATTTGAGCTCAGTACACACAAATTTTCAAAGTATGAAAAAATATGTAAATGGGGGGATTTGAATTTAAAGTGCTTTTAGAAACTTCCTGAAACATTAAACTTTAAAACAAGGTCAAATAAAGATAGGGTTAATGCGGGTTTTTTTTCTGTAACTGACCTTCAAAGTAAATTAAGGCATTTTCAAAGGAATTATTTTATTTAAATCTTTGACTTACTGAGATCTAATAGAAACGAATGTCTAATCATGGTCTTAATCAGTTTGGGGACGCGGCTTGCTATTCGTTAGCTAGGTGAATCGACAACACGCTAATAGTCGTATTAAACACTGAAATGGTGCCCAAAAACTTAGTTACTTCGACATTCCTGTGCGCACGACCTAATTCCTAACTCATTTACAGCAAGAGCATTATTGTGCACTTTCAGGCTCAAGCGTATAACCCGACGACAAAGGCCAACTGGCGCCGAGGTCCGAGTTTCAGAGACGTCCTCTAGTTGAGCCGACCCCCTCAGGTTCGACTGGCCTAGAGGCGCCAGACGGGGAGACTTTCCCCCGGCGAATATGCCATCCTCCTGGAATACCTTTAGAGGCACTCCGCAACTCTTGGCTTTAGGTCTCTTTAGGATATCGCTGTCCTCAAACGCTGTGAAGTAAAGGTCATCTGGGACCAACAACATACACATTCAAAACGAAATAGTTAACGTTCGATCCATGTATAAGGCTCTGTGATAGATCTGGACCCAATTAATGCCGAATATGGTGTCATTAAGGCGTTGAGCAGATGACGGGGCGGGGCGGGCATTTTGTCCGCGAAGCAATAAAGACCGCGTCTGCCCGTCGGTCTCTGCGGCTGCCCGCGCCGCGTACACAAAGCACACGACGGGCAGAGGCGGTCAGTTTAGGACGTTCGTTCTAGTGAATAGTCCATCACCAATAAGCACGTGGCGCGGACTGAGCTAACCGCCCCGCGCCGCCGTCTGCGTTACTGCATATAAACTGGTTTGTATGATCCACGGCGGGCAGCCGCGGACATGCCGCGCCGCCAGTGCCCGCCGGGCACCCAAGGCGCGGTCTTTTTGCCCTCTGTGTGCGTTTGAAGTATAGGATTCACTTTGTGCTATTATTCGCGGCGAAATTGACCGGCCCGCCCAGCCCCGTCGTCTGCTAAACGCTTAAAAGGTCATGACACTTTTATTTGTATAATAAGCTTGTCAATCCACAACTATAGCAAGCCGTGTCGGTCGGTATGAAGGCGAGGTTCTGCAAGCTATGAGTGACCAGGAGCTGTCCCTCATAACTCGACGGGGATTAATTAAAACTTGCTCCGACAAGCGGGAGCGAGTGCCCTTCCCGGAACTGATGGACTTCGATAATTTTTCTTTGTCTTCGGCGGCAACTACGGAAAGTCCACTAATTACTCGCGTATCCGGTTCCGTCGTGTTTCTGACAATGGGGAGAGTTTTACAGAAACTCTAGGGTTACACTTAATATAACATACAACCCTCGTGGAGTCGGCAGAGCAACATAGTTCCGATTTCTTGATCCAAAGATTAGAAAGTCAGTAGTTTTGTTAAAGCATAATATTCGTATAAATATATTTAAGAAGAGAGGCGAGATGAGTTATGAATGTGAATGAAGTATGAAGCGAAAGATGTATTTATGTACATGGTACCTTATGTTATAGCACTCTGTTCTTTTCCCCATCCGGGACTAGGTCTGAAGATAGATAGATTTATATTGATTTATATAACGATGCCAGCTATTCTGAGCGGCGAATCTTTCTTTCTATTTGTAAAAGTTAGAAAAGAAGTTATTCTGCCAGAATATAATGTATAGAAAGAAAGATTCGCCGCACAGAACATGACCTACCGTAAGTAGTTTTACAAAGTGGCTTGAGAACAAATGGCTTCCGGCCAAGCGGTGATGTTAATTATGCGAAGGTGACACACATCGATGTAAATAAATAAAAAAAGATCTAAATGCCCTTCTCTAGTTGCCAAGAGCTGTGAACAATGTTACTGCCTTGTATCTGCTTGTTTGAAGCGAAATTCTGTGTTTAATCAACTATCGGCTGAACAAATAGAGCCTTGACATAATTAGTTGTAGGTTGGCGATGAGTTGGCTGTTTCGCATAATTTTGGCGACTCGATGCAATTTTGGAGTTTTTGGAGTTTTCTCTAAGTCTCCATCAACTTGAGGCTGCGTGCTGGCAATCCATGCTTTAAAGAATGGCTGAGGAATATGTCATTATAATTAGCGGGTAACAGCGGTTCTTAGGCTCTATAAATGCCGAATGTGGCGTCGTTATAGTTGCGGGAGACTGAACGGAACCCTTATAAGATCACTCGGTTGTCTGTCGGTCTGTCACAGTCGATCTACTGGAATGATCAAGTTGAAATCTGGTACAATACAACTATGTCTGTGACCTAAATACAGACAAATAAAGTAAATAAATAAATTCCGATTTCGAGGTTACTTTTGGGGGGTGAATTAGAAAATTGAAAAATAACTTATCGGAGCGTATTATTTACCTATCAAATGAAAGTATGGCTGATTTGAAATTTACCCCTTTTCGCTCTTACTGACAGACTTATACGTGTCAATTTTGCACAAAAATCTCTTGATGGTATATGGGTCACTTACAATAACATCTATAGATAAAGAAGGTTCAATGGGTCATATAAATGACCTATGGGCACTTTTTGATATCCACATGAGATAGTGTAGAAGTGTATTTATAGTAAAAATTGGTGTGGTTTTATGAATTTACTATGTAAATAAAACTTTGAAAATCATTAATGAAATGTCCTTTTTCGGCTGGAATTCGAACCCGGGCCGCCTGCGTATGACGCCATCTTTCTACCACTGAATCACCGATGCTTGTTGAAAATGTCTGATTTTTATATCTATACTAATATCACAAAGAGAAAAGACTTGATTGTTTGTTTGTATTTAATAACCGATTTAGTGGACCGAATTGAAAAAATCTTTCAATCTTAATTTACAATCCTACATTATCTTTGATGAACAGCTATAAAGTATTTGTTTCTTAGGTTTTCACGCACATCACTCATTAAATAAAACTAGTTTAAACGGGATAATGCACGAAACTTTATTTATTTATTGACGTTTCGTAGCCTTTACAGGCTTCGTCGTCAGAATAAAACTGTTGTTTAATTTGTCGAGCTACCTTCGAAAGACTTTTATTGAGCGTTTGGTTATTTCTCAGCGTAGCACCTGTCACACCCAGGCTATATAAGCGGTACGTAGATGATACTTTCACAATCCTCCCAACAGATCAAATTTCTGCCTTTTTAAATCACCTTAACTCTATACACCCCAACATCCTATTCACTATGGAGTTAGAGGCAGATAGTAAACTAGCTTTTCTAGATATTTTATTAATTAGGAATCCTGACCAAAGTTTAAGCCATACTGTGTATCGTAAAGTGACTCATACTGATAGGTAACTCAATGGTGACTCACACCATCACCCGAAACAATTAACTGCCGTAGGAAACTCTTTGTTTCAGAGAGCACGGGGTGTCTGTGACGAACAACACCTGGCAGCTGAACTTCAGCATGTCGAGCAAGTACTGAAGGATAATAACCTGAATGTACCACGTCGCCGTCACAGTCGCGCCAAACCTAGCACAGTCGACCGACAACCTGCTATACTACTTACATGAAAGGAGTCACTGACAAGATTGGGAGGATTCTGAAGCGTGCTTCAATCAATACATACTTCAAGCCGCCAAAGAAGATCAACCAGTTTCTACGACCAGTCAAGTGCAATATACCCTTTCAAGTTGCTGGTGTCTACAAACTTGAATGCGACTGTGGGCTCTCCTACATCGGTCAAACAAAGAGGAGTATAGGGACTCGCGTAAAAGAACATATCGCAGATATGAAACATAGGCGCGAAAATAAATCTGCAGTGTGTGAACATGCATTAGGGGGACCAAACCACTACATTAGATTTGATAGACCACAGATCCTTGCAGCTGAGCGGCGTTTCGTTCCTCGAATGATGCGCGAGGCTATTGAGATTAAAAAATATCCAAATTTCAATAGGGAAGATGGTTGGTATATACCACCAGCTTGGGAACCTATTATACAGGAGATAAAATCCCAACCCCGAGCACATACTGCAAGACCATCAGATACTATTAGTTCTTTTTGTTTGCATAATTTAACATAAGAAGGAGATAGAAAGCCTCTCTTGAGTTTGTTTCGCCGGTTCTTCTCTGGAAGGTCTCCCAATTTTGGAACCGGTGGTAGTTTACGGTAGTTAGGGTCAAATAAATAAACGCAAAATTACAAACAAGAATTTTAAATAAAATACTTTATTAAGTAAATTAAATAATAAATTCATACATAGACAATAAAACTTAAAAATCGAACGATGAAATAACCAAACGCTCAATAAAAGTCTTTCGAAGGTAGCTCGACAAATTAAACAAAAGTTTTATTCTGACGACGAAGCCTGGAAAGGCTACGAAACGTCAATAAATAAATAAAGTTTCGTGCATTATCCCGTTTAAACTAGTCTTAGCTATAAAGTAATTAAAATAAATAGGGTTCCGTATAAGAACTTTGATAATGTAATCCAACGTGTGAAAAAAATACCATAAATAACCTTTTGTCACGTACGCTGCGGAAGTCATTGACAATAGAGCAAAGTGATGTACTAAAGTTTTATAGAGGACATAAATATCTACAAAAAAGTCCGCAATACCATTTGACACAACAAGAAGTTCCCTGCGGCTTCACCCTCGCTAATTTGAGGAAAAAATGTTATAGTGAGTCAAACTTAAAAGATGGGCATATGCTGTCGCATACTTTTATTATAGAACTTTCAAAGGACAACAATTCCGTTATACATAATTATAGTATAACCGTAACCGTTAAGACAGCATACACAACGGAAACACACAATTGGAACATTTTTACCCGTTTTGGATCATTTCACGCGGACCGGGCAGCAGACGGGACTCGAACCCGCACCCTTCGCAATCCTGGCGAATGCACTGACCAATTATGCTACCGCGACCCTCACGGACCGCGTCGAAATTCTTCTAGCCATTCTTAAGCTGCAAGGCAGCGCCATCTCTTCGCATTGTATGTAACCCACAATGTCAAATGAATACTTTTACAAGTATTAAACATTTGAAAGAAGAAATAGCAATTATAGTTATAATTTTTATTATTTTAAAGCATGTAACTGCTTGATGTTTAAATCTAAAGAAAATATAACTTGAAAAAATTCCACGCGGATCAGGCAGCAGACGGGACTCGAGCCCGCACCCTTCGCAATCCGGGCGAATGCACTGACCAATTATGCTGCCGCGGCCCTCACGGACCGCGTCGAAATTCTTCTAGCCATTCTTAAGCTGCAAGGCAGCGCCATCTCTTCGCATTATAGGTAACCCACAGTTAAAGAGTTGTTCTGGTACTTAATTAGGTATCTGCTCATCTTTATATATATAATTCTTCTGTGAGTGTGTATGTCACTGAACTTCTCTTAAACGACTGGACCGATTTTGATGAAATTTTTTGTGTGTGTTCAAGGGGATCTGAGAATGGTTTAGATTCACAATTTTGTCCGCTGGACAACCCCTATTTTTTTAGGGCGGTACGAAGTTCGCTGGGTCAGCTAGTTTTTATTATAATATGCATTGTGAAAAAGCTGGATTGCTTGCCAATCAATCAATTGGTTCCAGTTACCGACTTTGGTCTTCATCATCAGTTCCTCTTTAAAAGAACGCTTTTTTTACACAACTGCCCAAGAAAAGGATGTAATGTTTTCAGGGTTCATGTATGTACCTGTATACAATTGTCTATTGCACCATAACATCTAAACGACTAAGCCGATTTAGTTATTTCATCATCATCAGCCTATTAATGTCCCCACTGCTGGGGCACAGGCCTTCCCTATGAATGGAATAGGGAGATTGGGCCATGACCCACCACGCGGGCCCAGTGCGGATTGGTGGGTGTTAACGACTGCAGATGCAGCCGGGACCAACGGCTTAACGTGTCTTGCGAAGCACGGAGGAGCTCGAGATAGTAAATTTTTGGTCACCCATCCAATGACCGACCACTGCGAAAGTTGCTTAACTTCAACGATCGCAGCCGAACGCGCTAACCACTTGCGCCATCGAGCTCCTCGATTAGTTAAATTAGGTAGCGTTATAATCTTTTCACCGTCCCGGGTGACATTTGTAGATAGATACCTGAACTATACTGTTAAAATTGAATTAACAACATTGGAAAAATGACAATTATATATTTCAAATAAAAAAAAGGCATCTAATTATTACAATATAATATAATTTCAGAGGTCTTACTGTGACCATCTCAAATATATACAAATATAGTAGCGTAAATAGATAGGTTTATCTGTAAAACGTGATAAATACAACAATTATCACGTTATCAACACAAAAAATGAAAAACAAAATACTACTAATTCAGAATCTCCTCCTGTTTTGAAGCTGGTTAAAAACGTAGTATTATTTCACTGTCTAACCACGCGACCTTTGACATACTTGACTTGTGGTGACGAAAATTACAAGTAATAATATTTTATAAGTTGGAGAAACTCTGTCCGAGGTACTCATCATATATTCAACAAAAAATAGAACTTATATAATCTCGAAATCCTATATGAAAACATGCCTGAAGATGCCTGTTCACTCTGGCCTTGAAGATGTCCAGATTATATTGGTCCGGGAAAACAGACCTCAGCAAGGATTTCCACTACCTAGCCGTTCGCATAATGAAAGTGGAAGCAAATCGCTTCGTGCGAATGGCAGGAACTTCGACAACATAAGGGTGAAAGCCCTCGCCGCGCCTGGTCATCCGGTGGTGAAAAGGGGAAGGGGGGAGCAAATTATGTAAATCCTCCGCACACTCTTCGAAATGTAACCACACCGAGATGTGTAAAACACCGAGAGGCAAGCTACACGTTTTCGGTGGTCAAGGCTCTGAAGATTAGCCCCAACAAGAGCGTCATTGCCTATGAGGCTCTTCGCACGGTGTTTCACCGAGTCCAGTGCATCCAGCCGATACCGAGCAGATCCGTTTCAAAGATGACAACAGTATTCCAAGCAGGAGCGACCTTGGGCTCGGTAAAGGTTAAGGAGCCGCTCAGATGTAAAATATCGCCTGACCTTAGAAAGTATTCCAAGTTTTTTGGCAGCGGTTTTAAAAATGGACTCGATGTAGCGACCGAAATTGAGGCTTGATGAGATGTCCAGGCTCAAGAGCTCGAGATGGTCTTTAACCGGCACGGAGACATTTTGGAAAGTCGGAGTCAGATGTAATGGACTCCGTTTCGCCGAGAAAAGACGGGCCTGTGTTTTAGAAGGATTGAATCCAACCAAGTTGGCTTCACCCCAGAGGGAAACAGCTTCCACCATCGCCTCCCTTAATGATCGGATATCTGCATCAGATTTTACATCAGGCAGATATCTCCCCGAGAATGTGCTGTCGTCTGCATACCCAAAGATATCAGGAGTCAAGAGCAGATCATGGATGTGAAGCAAGAATAGAGTTGCAGGACAGATCCCTGGGGGACACCAGCATTAATACCAAGCAGATCCGACGATGTGCCATTAATATCCACTCGTATCGATCTACCCCTCAGAAAATCTGCAATTCAGTTGCAAAGTCCTACAGCGATTCAATATGAAGGAAGCTTGCCAATGAGACTTGCATGCCAGACCCTGTCAAAAGCCTTAGAAATATCAAGAGAAACCGCGAGAGCTTCACCGCGTTTCTCTATGGCTTCACTCCATAAGTGGGTAGCATACACAAGAAGATCCCCAGTAGATCGCCTACGGCGGAAACCGAATTGGCAGTCACTGAGGAGATCGATATCTTCGAGGTAAGCGAGGAGACGGTTGTTCAATACACGCTCCATAATCTTACAGAGTATAGAGATGATTGCAATAGGTCGATAGTTGGCAGGGTCGGCACGACTACCCTTTTTGGGTACTGGTTGGACATTGGCAAGCTTCCGGGCTTTCGGAACTTGGCCGATCTCAAGGGATTTATTAAATGAGGAAATATTTCAACTTACAAATAGCCAAAAACCCTTCGGCAGTGTAAATAGTGGTATTAATAATAATAATAACAATATAAGTTATATCTAAATATATATAATAGCAGTGCCCCGCGGTTTATCAAGGATGTTTTCTCGCAGTAAAACGTAGCCTGTGTTAATCTAGGGTGTCACCTAACTCCATACCAAATTTTATTAAAATCGCTCCAGCCGTTTAGACGTGAAGAAGTAACAAACATACACACTCACAAACTTTATATATTAGTGTGATATATTTGAATATTTTTGTGCAAAATAACTTATATTTTACCAGCAAAATAAATAGTACCAGTTGTTTAAATCAATAGATATGTCACAAATAGACATAAACCTTATTACAAGTGGTTTTCGAAATTCCAGCGGCAGCTGAGTAAAATATGTGTAGGTATTGAGTCACATTTATAAATATAGCATGTTTAGCATGAAAATGGTGATTTAAATTCAATAATATTTAACTGTGTTTGCAATCAAGTGTGAAAATTTCATCATTATGTAGAAAAACATGGATCTGTTTTCCACTGAGTTGCCAACACATAGAAGCAAATAACTAGTGAAAAACAACATTATAGCCACCGGCTGTGATACATAATGTTTTAATGTCGAAAACAGAGACCTGAATCAAGTTATAAGTGAGATTGGAACTGATGCTGTCATAATATTTGCCATAGCATTAGAATAAGAGCACATTCACTTTGACAAACATTAAAAAAATAATTTGTAAAATCAATAAACCCGGCTGTTTAAAAGGAACTTTAAATAAACTTGAAAAGAAAATAAACAAGCCCAGTGGACTAGAATTAAACAGTACGGACCCATTATTGGATTTTTTTGGTTTTTTTAGAATATTAAATGGGTCCCGACTGCTAAATCCTCGACATTTTAGTTTCAAAAAATTTTCTTAGAAGAAATCCTATATTAAAAAATTTTTTCTGAATTTTCTTTTAAAACCCTTCACTTCGATACCCCACTTGATGATTGATGGGCAATTATTTTTAAGATAATTAATTTTGGCTGCCATTTCGATATTATAAATTTTAAAATATCTAGTGTCACTCATATAATCACGATAAATCAAATAACTCGCGCAAAAAGCTCGCATGTCAAAATCCGTTATATCGTTTAGGCTGTAGGAAAATGACGAAATGTGCCAAAGAAATGAACATACATACATACATATAAACTTACATACGCTCGAAAAACATTTCCCCTTTTTACTTCGGCAGTCCGGTAAAAATATAATTCTTTCTTTCTTCGTAAACCCCTGTTATTATTATTATTCAGGAACGTTCAATAAATACCACATTATTTAGAGTTAACTGGTATTCACATAACAGCGGAGAGCGTTCATTAGATGAGATGCAGAACCACCGCACGGATTCCAACGCTATGAAGTGATAACCGTATCGTAAAATTCTATTCGGCCATTTGTATAATTTCGGGGAGATTCGAGCTCTTGTTTGTTTCCAAACGAACGCCTAATGTCCACCACTTCACTAACGCGGGTTTGTATCCTGGCAGCGGATCATGAGATTGTTTAAATCTGGACAGATCAATATTTAAAGGACACCCGGCATTTTGTGCCAAAGTTGTATACTTTTTTTAATTTTTTTATCTGTGTTTCATAATTAGGTAACGTAGTCTGGCAATATTTGTCATCAGCAGCTATATATATATACCTGTGACGACCTCCGTGGTCGAGTGGTTTGTACGCCGGGTTTCATGGTGTCGCCGCCTCGAGAGGTCCCGGGTTCGAATAGTATAAATAATAATCATTATATAAATTCTTTCCACGATTCACTAAAAATAAGGCAAAAGTAGTTTTATGTAGAAAATAATTTTGGCTTTAGTTTGAGACCAAATTCAACTGTTTTATTTTGAGACAATACCGCGTAACTAGAAGCTTCTTCGTTTATTAATAAGCAGGTGTTAAGCCACGAGGAATATAAATGTAATACCATTGTTAAAATATACGTATTTCTATAGAACTTAAAATATCTCATCAAAATATTGACAGAGGCATAAATAGGCGGTTATTAATATAATTATGATATTGATCGCATCAAAAACTAAAAAAAGAACTCGCGGCTATAAAAAACACGATTATAACAAAAATTGAAAATTCGAACAAGGTATCTTTGTGCGATTAGGGCAGTTACAAGCGTACGATAATTGTTTATGAAATGATATGTTTTATTTTTGATTTGATTTTTAGAAATCGGTCTTAGATACGATATCTTATTGGAGGACACATTTATTTATTTATTTCATTTCAAAAATAACAATTACATAGATAAAAGCACGCCATAAATCGCAAGGATTTGTCCGGTGTGCTAAGTACAATTACGATTCAATGTCATAAACATTTTATTTAAACATTATTCTATAAAATTAAGGATCGAAACTTGATTAAGTGTTTCTGTTACTTAAAGTGAGTTGGACTAAGTTACTTTAACGATCACAGCCATGATAAGTCATATAAAAGCTTCAAAAAAATATATCTTTAACCTATCTCTGTGGTGTAACTTACACTTGTCTTAAAAGAGAATAGTAGATTTGTTACACAATTTCAAATTTTGCTTATCCTAACCTTATCACCAACACAAGCGACATTGTCTTAAGCTAATAAACAAAGTCGGTCTTACACACTGCTCATTCGGGCATGTGTACACGACCTTAAATATATCTAATGCGTGTGGCGCCGCCGAACCGGCCTTCCGCTGATTTTCATACAAACGACCAATAAAAATGATCTCGAAGGTCATATATTATTAAAAGCTACATCTAGCGGCGACGGTCGACGGCCATCTTAAAGGTGTTAACCCACTTACACGACTTCGTTCCTAATATCATTCAAATATGAACTATAAGTATTGTTCTTTAGATGTACTTTATATTGGCAATATAAATTAGTAGACAGCTTTCTGTCAGCGAGCTTACTCCCGTCGGACTGATCCATAGCTGACGCTTTGCGTACCACGAGTTGCAAGCAAGCGGTCTGCGCGGTGTCCGCGCAGTGTCCGCGCGCTGTCTGCTAGTAGGCCATTCCGGAATTATCTACCAAGCCATTCCCTGACAGCTAGCTGTCGCCGCGTGGACTGCGAGTAACCTTCATTAGTAATATAAGTAAATTAACCTTAATTTTTAGGACGGTTTTTATCTATTTATTTAGAGAAAACCAACAGTGTTACAACATATTACTTCTATAAATAATATAAACTACGGTAAGACCAATTATTGGTTTTCTTCATAAACAATTATAGATGTGATTTTAAACAAAACTACAATTGCATAAAAATATGAGCATCGCCAAGTCCAAGTCTAGTTTTAACAAGAACAATGTAATAAAAATAAATATCAAAAGCGGCAAGCGACATGAAGTCGTGTAAGTGGGATAAAACCTTTACTTTACTGTTAGTGTGTCATCTTAAACTCGTTCCAGCCGCGACTTCTCTCGTTTTATTTGAGTTTTTTGATAAACGTCGACTTCATGTAGGCGTTTATCGTTCACTAAATCTGTGGTTCAAATTGTTGTAACCTGCAGGCTCATCAAGATCTATAATGCTTTGTGTGGTTGCTAAATTCAGTACCATGATAAATATAAAACAGACTTAATAAAAACAAAATCACAAAAATACAAATAATCCTTATATTTAAGCACTTGAATTTTAAACAATATGAAGAGTTAAATAAAATTAACAATATTAGGAGTCAATGTCATGCCATGAAACATGTTTAAACATATTTTATATTGTTTATTTTTCGTCACGGTACATAACTGTTTAAGGAAAAACAATTATGATTGGTTCATATGTCATACTCGTGAACGGGTGTTGCCAGAGGGAACGAGTCTCTCCCTACTACACAGCGTTGCCATTGATACGGCATTTGCCATTGATACGGCATTTGCCATTGATACGGCATACGGTAGGTTTAGCATTACCGTATAATAATATACGGCAATTTTGGTTTTGAATCGATTTACATGGATAATGGTATGAGTTAATTACAATTCCAACAAAACATCGTATTAAATTGTAGTTTATTTTATTTACATTTTTTTTCTTTTTATTATTTTACATTCCTAGTACAATCAGTTACTGAAACTTTAAATGGAACTCTTTTGGCAAAGCAAGCTATCAGAAATCAAGTAAACTGTAAAACCAACATTTCAGCTATCCCGTGGCATGTGTGGGAAAATTAAAAACAAGGACAAATATTGTTTAAGTAAACACGACAGCGAAATAGTTGAGTAGGTTATTTTTTTTTCTTTTATAATATAGTAACTATTCTAACTACCTATAAATTTTAATAAATAAAAATAAGTAATACGGCAATATCATGATTTTTATTTAAAAATACGACAATCTGATGGAAACTTGATGGCAACACTGCTAATACATAATATACGTACTTGAATATAAAGTTAAATACCATTTAAACTTTATATTTGTTCTGTATGATTATGTTGACAATTCTATTACACAATTAAATTGAATAAGATTAACTAAATACTCAAACGTTTATTTGTTGAACTAATTAATTTACTTACAGCTTACATAATTACTATTTTTGAGCACTGCAAACTTAAAGATTTATAAAGATAGTTTAATATCAACAACGATGTATGTGAGCCGTTTTCTGTGTTACCATATCGCACCTTTATTCCAATACTGTCATTAAACAAAATTCTTCAAAAAATAGTTTTCAACGCCATCTATTTGCAACGTTATGAATCTACACATTTACTGCTCTGCTGCATAATTTGCTTTTTTATGATAATGACAGTATTGGAATAAAGGTGCGATATTTTTTGTAATTGTTTTGTATAAGAGAGTTCGTTACATAGCGGATTTCGGCTCGAATTGGAGCTAGGGACACGATATCGAATAGAAAGTATCGATACTGTACTCATGAGTAGTATCGGAAAATAAGTATCGTACTCGTAAAAGTATTGAAACAAAAGTATCGATACTTCGAAGTATCGAGTACATTTCATAGGGCCTTATGTGTTTCCAATTATATCAACGCAATGGAATGTTTTAGAAGGTTTGCTTTGATTCCACTAGATGGCGTTGCCATCAATATAAGGCGCTTACCCAAATTTTTAAAGGTATCGATACTTGCCAAAAAGTACTCATTTAGTTAATGTATCGAAAACCAAGTATCGAGTACAAAAGTATCGGTATCGAAAGTAAAAGTACTCGATACCACAAAGTATCGATACTTTTTTCGTGACCCTAATTGGAGCGCCCGCTTGAGGAGTAAGTGGATACTCCACCTTTCAGAAGACCGCAGTAAAACAACTGCAGGTACTGCTCACCTTTTGGTGTTGTGTTTCTGTCGTTGAGTAAGGTTCCAGGGCACCACGCGGGAGGGGACGGGCTCAGGGTAGGCAAGGGCGCGAGTAATATTTTATCGTTATTGCAAGCTTCTATTAAAACTTGTGAAATTATCTCAAATTACCTGAAATTAAATTTTAGTAACCATAATGACGACTGACGATTGACGACCTCCGTGGTCGTGTGGTTTGTACGCCGGGTTACATGGTGTCGCCGATTCGAGAGGTCCCGGGTTCAAATCCCGGTGGGGGCAGATGTTTGTGCGATGAATACGAGCATTTGTACTCGGGTCATGGATGTTTAATATGTATTTCTTAAGAAAAATATACTTATATATGTACAGTATATGTATTCTATCCGTTACCCTAGTATCCCATAACACAAGCCTTACAGTGCTTACTTTGGGGCTAGGATAATTGCTGTGAGTATTGGAAATATTTATTTATTTCTTTATAATTCTATTAAGGAGCTCGATAGCGCGCGTGGCTAGCGCGTTCGGCTGTGATCGTTGAAGTTAAGCAACTTTCGCAGTGGTCGGTCACTGGATGGGTGATCAAAAATCTTCTATCTCGAGTTCCTCCGTGCTACGGAAGGCACGTTAAGTTGTTGGTCCCGGCTGCGTCTGCAGTCGTTAGCACCCGCCAATCCGCACTGGGTCCGCGTGGTGGGTCATAGCCCAATCTCCCTATTCCATCCATAGGGAAGGCCTGTGCCCAGCAGTGGGGACATTAATAGGCTGATGATAAACCATAATTCCTTTCAGTATGTTTGTCATAGAGTTATTCAAAGTTAGTCGCGGCGACAAGCCCCTAACCAAAGTGAAATCTAGCTTGCATTAGTATTCAGCTTACAGAGGGCGTCGGAGTGTACTTACAAAGTACATTCGAACATAAATAAACATGGCCCCTCTGTATTCCAACGCCGGATCATCGGCCCATATGCGTTAAGCCACAACCGTGTCGGCTCTACCATGTCTTAATGCGTTGCGAAAAACAAACGAACAATAGGCTACTATACATGACTTACAACATTACTCTAGAGATTTATACTCGTAAGTTACTAGCGGCCCGCCCTCGCTTCGCTTCGGTGTAGAGCTGAAGTGTAGACTAAAGTTTTTGTTCTAAGGCTAGTATTATACATAATGACATTCATCTATGATTCTTCTTATACCTGCATGCAAAGTCTCAGCCCGATCGGTTTAAAATTGACAAATTTTCATAGAAACTCTCATTCCCTATTTTATCCCCTTGGGGGTAGAATTGATCTAAATCCTTTCCTAGCGGATGCCTGCGTCATAACATCTACCTGTATGCCAAATTTCAGCCCGATCCGTCCAGTGGTTTGGGCTGTGCGTTGATAGATCACTATGTCAGTCAGTCACCTTTGAGTTTTATTTAAATAGATATTGAGGGAGATCCATATAAAAAATCATTAAAATCGGTTTAGTGGTTCAGGTGTAAAAGCATCTGACGGGAAGATAAAACAAACAGGCAGAATGTAGAACTTTCGTATTTATAATACCTATTAGTACGAAATACGGATACCATAGAAATACATTCGATTACAGAATTAAGAAGTCGGTAAACGACATGTAACAATGATAACATCTGTAAACGGTATTCATTAATCGTAAACAATTGTGGAGCCAATATAAAAGTATTTTTAAAAAATAATGCGTCATACAGCACAAACTTTAAATTAATATTGACGTAAGTTGATAAATAGCTGATTTTAATTTTTGAAAGTCAACATATAGGTACGTTCTTATTTAAATAATAATATTTTTCAGCTGTTGACGTTAAAAATACTCAATATGTTGAGTGTAGATCTTAATAACATCTTAATATTTGTCCTAAAATTACGTAAATACTTATTGATTTCTAATTAACACTTCTTTTCAATGGAAATTTATAATGAACCTGTATTTATACCTAAACTGTAGAGTTGGAATTTTTTTGTGTGAAATAGTCTCAAAAGCTAACGGTTCTCCTCTTTTTACACGACTACCAAAAAAGGAGAGTATAATTTATAATTTATATTTTTAAGCAAGTAACTGCTTGATGTTTAAATCTAAAGAAAATATAACTAGAAAAAAATACCACGCGGACCAGGCAGCAGACGGGACTCGAACCCGCACCCTTGGCAATCCGGGTGAATGCACTGACCAATTATGCTACCACGGCCATCACGGACCGCGTCGAGATTCTTCTACTCATTCTTAAGCTGCAAGGCAGCGGCATCTCTTCGCATTATAGGTAACCCACAATGTCAAATGAATACTTTTACAAGTATTAAACATTTGAAAAGATTAAGAATGAATAGAAGAATTTCAACGCGACCATCAGGGCCGTGGTAGCATAATTGGTCAGTGCATTCGCCCGGACTGCGAAGGGTGTGGGTTCCAGTCCCGTCTGCTGCCTGGTCCGCGTGGAATTTTTTCTAGTTATATTTTCTTAAGAGTATAATTTTCATGGGTTCTGTATTTCAATAGGGTTATTTATTATTATTATTATTGCACTGATCAGGCGTATATTGGAGGCTTGGGAGGAATCGCAGAATGTTCTTGGAGTATTTTGTGACATGTCCAAGGCTTTTGATTGTGTTGAGCATCAGAAGCTGGTGATGAAGTTGAGTCACTATGGAGTCAAAGACGCAGTACAAAAACTGCTACTGTCATATTATTATCTCAGTCCCAGGGTTCAGACTGTAGAGGTAAATGACCAAGTCATCGGAATCTTTTGGGTATTTTTATTGTATATAAATGATTTGCTATTATTTGTGGAGAAATTCTGTGAGATTGTATTGTTTGTTGATGACACATCTCTATATTTAAATTTGACATAACTTCTATATTTCTATACAAAGGACAATGTTAAAATTGGCCTAAGAACCAACACCAATTTGGCATTTATGATAATTCTTAGTATATTTTTTGCGATAATTATCAGTATTTAGATTGTGACGGACACTTCCAGTTAAGTAAGGTAAATTAAAAAGTTAAAAAATAATCTGAGACAATAAATACTATTTTATGTGTATAATCTATGGCAGCGCTGCAAACAAAACACTCTTTCTACCTAATGCCGGCACTTCACTTGGCTATTCGTATTTGCTATTTTAAAACAAACATCAGTCTGTCCTTATCATTCCTTATTAAGCATGACAAGGACAAACTGGTGTCAAGTGAAGTGCCGGCATAAAACTCGTTACTCTGTGGTTGTGGTGCATGCAGTTTGCATTCGTAGTAATCTGTGGCATTCGTGCATTCCAAAGAGTAGTTTAATAAACCGGAAAGTGCATTCTCGTTTCAGATTACCTGTTGTGTGTGTTTATTTGCGATTGTTTTTCCTTTAATTTAACTATTTCGGTTATCTAATATGCCATCGATGTTATCAAAGAGCAGAACCCTTATTATCAAGTGCTAGTGAACCTGTGCCACAACATCCTGAGAGGATCATACTGCCAAATTATTCAAGAACACCTGATACACATTCACGCTGCATATTTACACAATATACATGTGATATACAAATAAATACAATAAACAATATGATAGAATTATGTGAAAATTAGTCAATAAACAAGAAGCAAAACTAATTTTAATTTTATTCATTTTTCCTACCTAACCAAGTTTTTCCTGATAGTTATTCTTTAAAATCGCACCGAATTAAATGAATTAGTTGTATTATCAATTCACTTCAAACTGAGTTCATACTAAATTCGTAGGTTGACCTATGTTTCATTGAATATTAAACATAACCTCAAAAAAAATCTACTTTCCCTAATAATTTAAGTTCTCAGGAGTGTCCGTCAACAATCTTTCTTTTTACAGTCATTTACTTACGATTTTGAACCTAGAAAATAATATTTCATGATTGTTGATTCTTAGGCTAACTATGTATGGACGCTGAACAATGTCCTTTGCATCTATAGTGTATCTTTACAAACCTATCATAACCTAGAATGACATGGTATGTGAAGTTTTAAAAATAGTGAAGATGGCTGAAGTAGAGCACATTTTATAAAATATAAATCAATAAACATAATTTTTACAAAAGCAAGACTTGCTACTACATACAAAACACCAACTTTTGGCGGAAAACCCATACTTTCTAATACTAAGTTCCTAACTAATATTAAAAATGCGAAAATGAATTTGTTTATTTGTTACGCTTTCACGTCTAATACCACTGAAAGGATTTGGGTGAACTATATTGGTATGCATATATGTAGTTTATGCCCTGTATCGAGACATTTACGTAGGATACATTATATCACGGAAAAATGATAGTTTCCAGAAGGCTTTTCAAAAAAAATATTATCTAATGCGGACTAAGTCGTGGACGGCCGCTAGTAACACTATAAGGTAGTGATGTAATTTTTTGAACATATGCCCGCGAATGCGGATGCGAATATCTGGTACCGTCATTCGCGAATGCGAATGCGAATATATATGTTTTTGCTCAAAATTGGCGCCAATTGTCTATGGCATGGTGGCAGTCTCGTTCGAATTGCCGAGTTGATATGAACTCATCCAACTGAAGTGTCATTCCGCTCGCGCCGGTCTTTTCGTAAACAAATCAAATGAATTTTGAGGTAGAGTTTGAATAGTGATTAATTAACATGAGTAAATCAAAATCTAGTGAAATATGGACTTATTTTTACTTTGCGATGCTGAACGAGCTAAATGCAAGCTGTGTTACAATGAATATTCAAGGAAAGGAAGAACTACAACTTCTTCAAATTGTTTTTTTTATATTCATATTCGCAAAACATTCGCAAAGATTTTGCAAACGCGAATGTGAATGCGCATTATCAAAAATATGTGAATATTCGCGAATGCGAATGCGGATGCGTATAATCGTTACATCACTACTATAAGGCGTAAAATAAAAAAAATACAACAAAAACATAACACAAACTCCATAAGCGCAAAGCAACACCAAAAACATACAGCCTTATTGGGTTTGTTTACATTGTCTTCTGGTTCTCTGAATGAGCGCGCGTTTCGTATTCCGCCTGGCGCGCAACGCAACAGCTGATGCGCCCGCGCACGTCGCGTTGCCGCGCGTTAGTATACTTAATGTGTTTGGTCGCAAACAATGGCGAATTGACATGCAGCTCACGGGACGACGTTTGCCGCTTCTATGGCACATGCGCCGTTGCCATGCCTCTATATGGAATAGTGATGGAATATTATAATACAATTCAATTCATACAATATAGGTATGTTTATTTATTTTTATGGCTTGAGTTTAATTGTCATACAAATATGTTAAGATATGGTTATGTTAATAAAAATTTAATCTAATTAATTGAGAACTAGGTACTCCTTTCTGAAGTCGGTTTAAAAAGGAGGAAGCTTTTCCTCGCTCAGGTGACGTCTTTATCCCGACAAACTCTTTGAGTAAATTACTATGACAGACAAGACAAGACACAGAGAGACAAGTAAGCCTGCGCAGGAGTAATTTTATATACTACTCATCATCATCATCATCAGCCTATTAATGTCCCCACTGCTGGGGCACAGGCCTTCCCTATGGATGGTTTAGGGAGATTGGGCCATGACCCACCACGCGGGCCCAGTGCGGGTTGGTGGGTGCTAACGACTGCAGATGCAGCCGGGACCAACGGCTTAACGTGCCTTCCGAAGCACGGAGGAACTCGAGATAGTAAATTTTTGGTCACCCATCCAATGACCGACCACTGCGAATGTTGCTCAACTTCAACAACCGCAACCGAACGCGCTAACCTCTGGTGCCATCGAGCTCCTCTGAGTACTACTGCGCAAGTTTATTTGTCTGTGGTTTTGCTCAAATAGTATACCTAAATCTAAATAAGAGATTCAGAAATGAAGAGATTTCAATTTAAAAACACAACACTAATTTTCGAATTTACGGATGGATTTTCCAACAACTACATGGATATATTTCGGCGACTAGTTTTTATTTAAACACATTCATTACAATGCCCGTACTAAATGTTTATGTAAATAAAGAAACATTTTAATAAAGGCTACGAAACGTCAATAAATAAATAAAGTTTCGTGCATTAACCCGTAAAAACTAGTTTTATTTAATGAGTGATGTGCGTGAAAACCTAAGAACCAAATATTTTAATATTATTATCTATCATGAAATTCCCATTTAAAGTCCCAAATAAAAGAATATTGACATCAAGAAAGTCATCTATGTCTAATGTCGCCGCACACGGGCCAAGCACCACAACCACAAGACGCCGCCATCGGCATATTCCTTGTACTTTTCCTACATTTTATATGGACTCGCCACACACGGTACGCCGGTGGCCGCCACACGCTACAAATCGTCGTTGCTCGCTTGTTGTGGCCAGCACCGGCCACTTAATGCGCCGATACAAAACGCCGCTACACGTCACTCGCGCGATTCCCCACCCCTCTCTCCCTTAGTGTCGCCCACAGCCACAAACGCCGCCACGAGAAGCTAGACGCGGGTACTAAAGTGGCTGAAGCGCGCGACAGCGGCCTATAAGTTTCATTATCATCATCAGTCTATTAATGTCCCCACTACTGGTGCACAGGCCCTTCCTATGGATGGAATAGGGAGATTGGGCCATGACCCACCACGCCAGCACAGTGCGGATTGGTGAGTGCTAACGCCTGCAGATGCAGCCGGGACCAACGGCTTAACGTGCCTTCCGAAGCACGGAGGAGCTCGAGATAATAAATTTTTGGTCACCCATCCAATGACAGACCACTGCGAAAGTTGCTTACCATACCATACCTTGACATAACTTATCTCTTGCAATTTTAATTTTGAAGGTTTACAACAAGGTTATAATGACATCTCGTCTGTGTTACTTAAGTACAATTAGTATTCAAGTAGTGTTACCGCGGATTGAAGGTGTTTTTATCGCTATAGTCTAAGCACTAAATAGTCCTAGTTGGATGTTAAGATTCGTTTGGCGTCGTGTTTATTGCCGTGGGTTAACGTAGGTACATGGTTTTAAGTAAGTAAGTTAAGACTAAACCTATTTGAAATTTTTCGATTTCACACAACACCCCAAAAAGGAGTGTACCTAATGTTTTCAGGATTTATGTATTACCCGCGGTATTTTCCCTAGGGATGTCGAAAGTTGAAAAAATATCGATATATCTATACATCGATCTTTTAAAAAATATCAATATCAGATTCGATATATCGCGAAAAAAACATCGATATATCGATATATTGGACCAATTTTCCCAAAAATATCGTACAGTAGCTCACGAAATATGACACACGGAATAATAATGGAACGAAAATTATCTCTCTAAAAATAGACCCTATTTTCGAATGATGAAAATCATTAATCTGAGATCCAGTTACGATTTTTCCAGATACGAATTTAGTAAGATCGTGATATGCCGCTAATAATTGAAAAAATATCGTTTTTGATACGAATTTCGATATTGGTTATTTTGTATCGATGTATCGATATATCGAATCAAAATATATCGGCAAAAAATATCGATATATTTTCAAGAAGCCTAATTTTCCCGCTGTAAAACGTAGCCTATGTAGCCCGTCCAGGGTGTCAGCTAACTTTATACCAAATTTTATTAAAATCGCTCCATCCGTTTACACGTGAAGAAGTAACAAACATACACACACACACACACTCACAAACTTTCGTTATTATAATGTTAGTGTGACATTTCTTTATTGCACCATAACTTGTGAACGCTTGAACAGATAGTATGTACGCAATCCTGACAATAAGTGAAAACGGAGTCCAGTCAACAATAGCTGATGGAAATAAAGTTTTTTTTATGTTAAAAGTATGGCAAACTAGGCAAACAAGCGTCATTTCCCGCCTGATACTCAAACTCAAACTCATTTATTCAGTCTAGGCTGTTACAAGCTCTTGTGAAAGTCAAACGCTACGCCATCGGTTCGTAAATCTACGGCGGGAGACCTTGTACTGAGAAGAACCGGCAAGAAACTCAGCAAGGGCTATTTTTTTCTCCCTGTTTTGTTTCAAACAGTGTCGTCAATTGAAAGATGACATCAAAAAATGAAAACATGTGTTGATGTCAACTTCCATCACATTAATATTATTAATTAACAAAAGTTAAGTATAGCTAGGTAACTAGCCACCATAGCCCATAAAGTAGACGCTAACAATATCTATATCTATATATGCAAAACTCAAAGGTGACTGACTGACATAGTGATCTATCAACGCACAGCCCAAACC
The DNA here is from genome assembly GCA_902850365.2 of Chilo suppressalis. NCBI lineage: Eukaryota > Metazoa > Arthropoda > Insecta > Lepidoptera > Crambidae > Chilo > Chilo suppressalis. The sequence continues at coordinate 510,757 of OU963911.1, forward strand.
ACTGGACGGATCGGGCTGTAATTTGGCATGCAGGTAGATGTTATGACGTAGGCATCCGCTAAGAAAGGATTTTGCTCAATTCTACCCCCAAGGGGATAAAATAGGGAATGAAAGTTTGTATGAAACTTTGTCAATTTTAAACCGATCGGGCTGAGACTCTGCATGCAGGTATAAGAAGAATCATAGATGAATGTCATTATGTATAATACAAGCCTGAGAACAAAAACTGTAGTCTGCACTTCAGCTCTTCACCGAAGCGAAGCGAGGGCGGGCCGCTAGTAAAAAATATACCTAGCGCCGTTACCAATATTCCCTACCCCGTGCCTGGAACCTTACCCACTGACAGAAACACAACATCACCAAAAGGTTGTGTTATTTTACTGTATTCTTCTGTAAGGTGGAGGTTTCTTCCCCAAACGGGCGCTCGTATTCGAGAGGAATACCCGCTATGCCCTATCTCTCTTACAAAGTGTGCCTCTAGCTAGCAATCCAAACCTTAGTGACTTGAATCCAATGCCCAACACTTTGAAGCCCTCGAACCTTACTCGGCAACAGAAAGACAATGTTGCATAAAAGAAGTTTTGACGATCTCCGTAATCGAGGTACGTTGGGTTTCATAGTGTCGCCGACTCGAGAGGTCCGGGGTTCGAATCCCGGTGGGGGCAGATGTTTGTGTGATGAATACGAGCATTTTTACACCAGTCATGGATGTTTAATATGTATTTCTATATAAATATACTTATACTAGCTGACCCAGCGAACTTCGTACGGCCCTAAAAAAATAGGGGTTGTCCAGCGGACCAAATTGTGAATCTAAACCATTCTCAGATCCCCTTGAACACACACAAAAAATTTCATCAAAATCGGTCCAGTCGTTTAAGAGAAGTTCAGTGACATACACACTCACAGAAGAATTATATATATAAAGATGAGGAGCTCGATGGCGCAGGTGGTTAGCGCGTTCGGCTGCAATGGTTAAAGTTACGCAACTTTCGCAGTGGTCGGTCATTGGATGGGTGACCAAAAACCATCGATCTTATTCCTCCTTGCTTCGGAAGGCACGTTAAGCCGTTGGTCCCGGCTGCAATTGCAGTCGTTAGCACCCGCCAATCCGCACTGTGCCCGCGTGGTGGGTCACGGCCCAATCTCCCTATTCCATCCATAGGGAAGGCCTGTGCCCCAGCAGTGGGGACATTAATAGGCTGATGATGATGATGATAATACTTATATTTATACTGTACCTATATGTATTCTATCCGTTACCCTAGTTCCCATAACACAAGCCTTACAGTGTTTACTTTGGGGCTAGGCTAATTGGTGTGAGTGTTGAAAATATTTATTTCTGTAATGTGGAGTTTAATACCCCAGACGGGTGCTCCAATACAAGCGGAAATTCACTCTGTCTTACCTCTCTCCGTGTACATAATACCTATAATGGTTTTTTTGTTCGTTACGACCCCGATATGAACATAACCCAACCTATTGTTTCCAATTGAAATTTGTTCAGAACAACATATTTGACGGTCGCTACACCTAATATAAAATACACAAAAAGTTCACAAAATGCTTTTTCCGAAAACCAATAAAAACTTTTTCAATAGGCAGCTCACAGCGTACAAAACTTTTCTTTAATGACATTTTCGGTTCCATACAAACTGGTTGCATGTTTTTTTAGCTCAAGTCCGCGGCCACCATCACACTGGCCCGCAATATTGACAGACGTATTGGAACATGAGTTTGCACAATTTCCACAAAAGCGAGTCAATAACGCACAACCACAGCGTACGGTGAATAACAGCTGACTCAGTATTATGTGGAAAATGTGAGCGAAGTAAGATACCTACTACAGGGGGCCAATCGCCTAACGGAAATGCTTTGGGAAACGCTAACGCTTACGATTTTATATTGTTATTTGTAGCCGCCTGAGGTTTTCGAATACCTCACGCTCATTTTTTTTAATATTGTTATTACCAATGCAAAAGAAAAAGAAAGAGCGCGAGGCATTTGAATACCTCAGGCGGCTAGAAATAACAAAATAAAATCGTAAGCGTTAGCGTTTTCCAAAGCATTTCCGTTAGGCGATTGGCCCCCAGGTATCATCATCATCAGCCTATTAATTTAAAAATTCAATATCGTTTATTCAGTCTAGGCTGTTACAAGCACTTGTGAATGTCGAAACGCCATCAGTTCGCAAATCTACGGCGGGAGACCTTGTACTGAGAGAACCGGCAAGAAACTCAGCAAGGGCTGTTTTCTTCTCCCTGTATTATATACAGAGTCGTCAAATTGAAAAATGACTTCAAAATGAGGTAACTCATAAAGTTACTTTCCATTACAAATGCAAATAATATAAAAAATATGACTATAAAAAACTGGTTTAACAAAGTTTAGGAATGCCGTGTCCTACTGTTTAGGCAAAAAAGAATAATAATGGACGATTAAAGTTTAGTACAACGATTAATAGTACCCAATGAAGCAAGAGCAGACTCATCTCTGCTGGCAGCACCCGTTCACGAGCATGACGCATGAACCAGCCATCGCTTCGCTCAACCATTTTTTAGGGAACGCAACGACCCGATTCACACGAACGAATGTCCCCACTGCTGAGGCCTTCCCTATGGATGGAATAGGGAGATTGGCCCATGACCCACCACGCCGGCCCAGTGCGAATTGGTGGGTGCTAACGACTGCAGATGCAGCCGAAACCTACGGCTTAACGTGCCTTCCGAAGCACGGAGGAGCGCGAGATAGTAATTTTTGGTCATCCATCCAATGACCGACCACTGCGAAAGTTGCTTAAGTTTAACGATCGCAGCCGAACGCGCTAACCACTTGCGCCATCGAGCTCCCTACTACAGGTATAAACTCTTGTTAAAGAAACTACAAACAGTAAGTATCTTTGTAAAATCAAGATTCTATCTGAGAAATGAAGTAAACATCAATGAGGTACATAAAAAAACTCGAATGCTAAAATACATGCAATTCATAATTAACTCATCTACGAACGTTGATAAGTAGGTATGTAACACATCTTTGGTAAATAACTTGAAGGTTTATGGGATAATAGAGTTAAAATATTTTTTAAGTCTATCTAAGATGATATTGGCGAAATACGAATTCAACATTTTCAGATGGCAAAAAATTAAAATTTTAAAATATTTTAAAGGTAGTAAATTTCCTTCAAAATTGTTTAGAAATAAGTTTTTGGATACAGCTCTTGGTCTACATCCTTAGAACTTAAAGCTACTAGCGCTAGTTCAAAGGTTGCATAATATAACATAAGTTACAAAAATGCGATTGGATGTTTCAGTAATAAATGCAAGTAAAGAATTTCAAAAGTTCACTGTGCGCCTTACGCGTGAAAGACGGAAGAAGGACGGAAACGCAGATCAAATGAGCTACTTATTCTTAGGCTGTGGCAACTCGAACCGGTCCAAGTAAAAATAACAAGATGCGGTTATTACATATGCTAACTGCCTTGTTTGTGCTCCCGGCTGTATGGCATGCGTATTATATGTATTTGTATATCTTAGCATTTCCATTATTAACATTTAACACAATCCTTATATATTACTTGTGTGGGGTATCGTCATGTTTATTCTTGTCGGCTGTGACGCTTTCATTGTACGAAGATGTCTTCACTCGCGGTTATAAAAGCAAATTCATTTTTAAATCTAAAGAAAAGTTTACTAGAAAAAAAAAACCACGCGGACTAGGCAGCGGACGGGACTCGAACCCGCATCCTTCGCTATCCGGACGAATGCACTGACCATTATGCTACCACGGCCCTATTAGCCGCGTCGAAATTTTCCTAGCCTTAAGCTGCAAGGCAGCGCCATCTCTTCGCATTGTAGATAACCCACAATGTCAAATGAATACTTTTTCAAGTATTAAACATTTGAAAGAAGAAATAGCAATTATAGTTATGATTTTATTTATTTTTGAGGCATTTAACTGCTAGATGTTTAAATCTAAAGAAAAGTTTACTAGAAAAAAATTTGACGCGGTTAATAGGGCCGTGGTAGCATAATGGTCAGTGCATTCACCCGGATAGCGAAGGATGCGGGTCCGAGTCCCGTCCGCTGCCTGGTCCGCGTGGATTTTTTTCTAGTAAACTTTTCTTTAGATTTAAACATCTAGCAGTTAAATGCTTAAAAAATAAATAAAATCATAAATTCATTTTTATTAAAAGGTCAAAAGGGTTCGTAAAATATGTTTTTGATTTTGAAAAGATTGAGATTTAAATCTGCAATATATGCATTATATACCACTCGGAGACCTGTCTAAGTGAGCTTTAAACATGACACTTCTTAAGACATCATTTAAATATTATTAACGTTAGGCCTAAGATGTTGTCCGGAAACAATAGTGACACGTTGACATTAACACGGTAATAATATCATTACCGTGACATTAACACCAACTTGTTTGACATTAACAGAAACAATTATAAATTAATCTAATTTGGATGATAACCCCACTGACTATTTACCAAACAAATGAAACGAAGAAGTTGACTTGTTTTATTTATTTGTGTTTTTAAGTGAAACTACACTTGAGTGAAATTTAAAAATATCTATGTGATTCCAGTCTGCCATAGTCGATTATTGTGATATTTTTTTAATGAAATCATCTTAAACCTAGTCCCAAATAATAAAAAAAAAAATGTTTGTCCCATTCGGTGTCGAGACCCTTGGTCCGTGGGGTCCTAGCGCTGTAAGGCTTTTTAAGGAAATAGCAGAAAGGTTGGTCGACATCACATGAGACCGAAGAGCTGGCAGCTACCTCGGACAAAGAATTAGTCTAGCTATTCAAAGGGAGCTTTAGCTTTTACCTATGTAAGATACTTATTAACTGTGAAAATTTTTAAGTTTGCTGTGGGTTTCTCAAAAACTAAAGTTGCGGATGAAGTCGCGGGCGGCTACTAGTATAGTATATATGTAAAACTCAAAGGTGACTGACTGACATAGTGATCTATCAACGCACAGCCCAAACCACTGGACGGATCGGGCTGAAGTTTGGCATGCAGGTAGATGTTATGACGTAGGCATCCGCTAAGAAAGGATTTTGATCAATTCTATCCCCAAGCTCTACACCGAAGCGAAGCTAGGGCGGGCCACTAGTGGATAATAAAATGATATGACGTGTTACAGGTTATCGTTCAGCCAGTCGAGATAAGCCTAAATCCAGTTTGGTGATGCACTTTCATGCCGCCTCGACTCGTCCGCGACTTTCCATCCTCCACCGGTTGTGTTTATTCTGTTGTTACACTTGCACGGGCGCCGCTCACACCGTACTGTAACAAACGAAACTCAGGATTCACTCTCGTTTAAGATTTTGATAATGTTTATTTATTTATTTATTTAATTCTAGACCAAAATCCACAGCATTTTCTTAATATAATACAGGTTTTACAATATAGTTTATCTTAATGCCAATTGCGGCGCTGCCTTGCAGCTTAAGAGAGGCTGGAGAAAATAGGGCCGCGGTAGCATAATGGTCAGTGCATTCGGCCGGATAGCGTAGTGTGCGGGTTCGCGTACTGGTTACTGCCTGGTACACGTGGATTTTTCTCTTGTAAAATTTTCTTTAAATACTATTCTGTCAATTAACAGGGCAACTTAAGAAGTCTTTTGGCAATGAGTTATTTTGTCATTGATGAGTATATTCACTTAAAAGTAATTACAAAATGATCGCATGCATTATTTTCTGTTTGAACGATAACTCTTTGAAGTTTTAAAACAAGCAAAAAGTAAGAAAATGACTTTGATTTGGTCATACCTATTTAAATTAATATTCTTTTAAAGTCTACTAGAAAAAAATCCACGCGGACCAGGCAGCGGACGGGACTCGAACCCGCATCCTTCGCTATCCGGGCGAATGCACTGACCATTATGCTACCACGGCCCTATTAGCCGCTTCGAAATTTTCCTAGCCTTAAGCTGCAAGGCAGCGCCATCTCCTCGCATTGTAGGTAACCCACAATGTCAAATGAATACTTTTTCAAGTATTAAACATTTGAAAGAAGAAATAGCAATTATAGTTATGATTTTATTTATTTTTTAAGCATTTAACTGCTAGATGATTAAATCTAAAGAAAAGTCTACTAGAAAAAAGAGATGGCGCTGCCTTGCAGCTTAAGGCTAGGAAAATTTCGACGCGGTTAATAGGGCCGTGGTAGCATAATGGTCAGTGCATTCGCCCGGATAGCGAAGGATGCGGGTTCGAGTCCCGTCCGCTGCCTGGTCCGCGTGGATTTTTTTTCTAGTAGACTTTTCTTTAGAATAATCATCTAGCAGTTAAATGCTTAAAAAATAAATAAAATCATAATATTCTTTTTTTAAGAATGTCGTGTTTTAAAGCACAAATATTGCAGTTCCTACGTACAATATTGTAATTGCGGTGTGACCGCGTGACGTACGGACGTCATTAGCTTGATTCCAACTGACATGTTCTTGGGGGAGAAACGTGTAAGCTGCTTGTGTTCCGGCCAACACACATGTGTTTAAATAAATATCGTAATTTAACAAATAACAAAATTGACGTTTAACATCGTTGAAAGGTCAAACAATCGCTGTCATCATCGGCTGCCAAATATAACGCTAGATAATTACTAATATTTAAAAGCTGAAGAGTGTTTGGTTGAACGAGCTAATCTCAGGAGCCACTGGTCCGATTTAAAAAAAAATGTGCTGGATAGTGCGTTTATGGCGGAAGGCTGAATATAGGCTATATAACATCACGCTATGACGAGTCGAAACGGAGCATAGATGATAGATGTTGCGAAAATGAAACAAAATAAGATTTGGGTGCCTAAGCCTATCTAGACAGCGCAAAAATAACATCTCATTGTTTTCAGTGACCATGCACAAGAAGTTAATAGAAGTAATTCATAAAGGTAGCTTAAAAAGAATATATATACTATAACAATGAACCTAAAACTGAAAACCTTAAAAAATAAAATATAATAACTAATATACATTATTAAAAGGAGTCCCTTTAGGCAAGGTTCCGAAGATACTGGCAGCGTTCCCCCTTTGGATAGCTAGACTAATTCTTTTTATATATTTTTTTTAAGCTAGTATTAGATAAATGTTTTATTCCATTCTTAAAGGTTGAAGAGATATGATGGAAATGGTTTTCATTATTAGGTTCTGCTGTAAACACTGTTTATTAATAAATATTGATGTGACTATTACAAGCATCATAGACTTCATCTGTGAATGAGTTGCGTACTTTCACGTCAGTCGACTGTGTCAAGGCGATCCTGGGTGTTTATGAACCGTAGCTCATGGCTGCGTAGAAAACTAGTAAAATATGGCGTGGTTAATATTTGTTAATAGTAAAAGGTAAAATTAATACTAAAAGATTGCCAGCCTATCTTTTAAAAGACGATTCGGAAAATGCATTTTTTGGTCGAATTTTTTTAGCACGTACGACAAAACTGCTATTGTAGCTTGCAGTTTCCGAACCAATACGACCCGGAAACTCAGAAAAAAGAGTGTCCTCTTTCCTTATAGGTCGGCATCGCATTTGTGATACTCCAGGTGTTGCAGGTGTCTATGGGCTACCGTGATCACTTACCATCAGGTGAGCCGTCTGCAAAAATATAACATGAAAAAATTTCACGAGTTAAAATTTTCATATCAAATGGTCACACCTTAATACAGACTTTATCGAGAACTTATTAACAAAGATCTGACGCTCATTCCATACTGTGAAAGACGTCATTCTACCTATATCAATATGCAATGCAATTATTAAAAATAAAATCAAACAGATTAATAATGAAGAAAACTCTCATAGGCCATAGGCGTTCACACCTTCTTCAATTTAATTTTCAATTACAAAACATGCTTATATAATACGTGTTTAATACGGTAGGTATCAAATCCAAAGGTTTTTAGAAAGTAAAAAAAAAAGAACAAAACACAATCATAATAATGATCGAACTAAAAATAGCAATGTAGGTCGAACCGAGACGATCGTCGTTAACGTTAACGTACACTAAATGAAAAGTAGGCACACAATCATTTTTAATTAGAGACGTCACACGATGACCTCTCGCGGCCCACGCACCAATTTAAACTCTTTTACAATGATTATTAATGAGGAAAAAAAGAATGTTACCCGGAAACCGGCTATTGGTTTGGTCTTTTATGTATTATGTAGGTAAAGTGTTTTATTTACACTCGTGTGTGAATATTGGAATTACGAAATTAATGATGGATCTTATAATACAGTCATTTGGTGAGAAATATAGTGGTTTAAAGAAAAGTTTACTAGAAAAAAATCCACGCGGACCAGGCAGCGGACGGGACTCGAACCCGCATCCTTCGCTATCCGGGCGAATGCACTGACCATTATGCCACCACAGCCCTATTAGCGTCGAAATTTTCCTAGCCTTAAGCTGCAAGGCAGCGCCATCTCTTCGCATTGTAGGTAACCCACAATGTCAAATGAATACTTTTTCAAGTATTAAACATTTGAAAGAAGAAATAGCAATTATAGTTATGATTTTATTTATTTTTTAAGCTTTCAACTGCTAGATGTTTAAATCTAAATATACTATTAAAGAATACTTGAATGACAAAACTGCATGGCTGTAACTGCAAAATTGTTTTGTATTTGTTTGCAGTGTCGTACAGATAAATTACCTTAACTCTAAGTAACCATTTTGCAGATTGGTTTTAGTGGTTATGGGTAGTCATGCTCTCTTAAAAATCTCTTCGGCGGTGTCGTGTCGGTGCGGGTCGTTGCGTTCCCTAAAATATGGTTGAGCGAAGCGATGGCTGGTTCATGCGTCATGCTCGTGAACGGGTGCTGCCAGCGGAGATGAGTCTGCTCTATACTACTTTATTATTGTAATGATAATTATTATTAATTTTTGATTGTATTTTACATTACACAACTTGTATTTATACTGTGTGACACAGCAATCAAAATGTAAGTGAACATATATTATTTCTCTGATAAAGATTTAATGGCGGTGTGGATTCTGGTATGTTTTTCTAGACCTGAACTTGGTTTTGCAGTGGTGTATCCTTGTCATTCTCTATACAGACTGAAAGGGGGGGACTGATGTTTGATTGGTTTTGGGTTGGGAGAGTATTGCCAGGGTCGACAACAGTGTTTAGGTAATCACATGCATGTGTCCTGCCGTTGTGTTTATAGTTTGTTATAATAATGTACACTGGTACCTATATGTATTTTTTTTTTCTATTTTAGTAACATAGTATCCATGTGTGGTTATGAGTAGTCATGCTCTCTTAAAAATCTCTTCGGTGGTGTCGTGTGAGGCGGGTCGTTGCGTTCCCTAAAAAATGGTTGAGCGAAGCGATGGCTGGTTCATGCGTCATGCTCGTGAACGGGTGCTGCCAGCGGAGATGAGTCTGCTCTTAATTCACTGGGTACTACTATTAATCGTTGTTCTAAACTTTAATCGTTCATTATTATTATTTTCTTTTTGCCTAAGCGGTAGGACACGTCATTCCTAAACTTTGTTAAACCATTTTTTTTACATATTTTAATTTTTTATTTTATAGTCATAATTTTTATATGCATTTTTTTTGTTTGTAATGAAAAGTGACTTTATGAGTTACTTCATATTGAAGTCATTTTTCAATTTGACGATTCTGTATATAATACAGGGAGAAAAAAACAGCCCTTGCTGAGTTTCTTGCCGGTTCTTCTCAGTACAAGGTATCCCGCCGTAGATTTGCGAACCGATGGCGTAGCTTTTCGACATTCACAAGTGCTTGTAACAGCCTAGACTGAATAAACGATATTGAATTTTGAATTTTTTTTTGAATTTTAAAGAAAAGTTTACTAGAAAAAAAAAAGAAAAGTTTACTAGAAAAAAAAAATGTTTTCTAGTAAACTTTTCTTTAGATTTAAACATCTAGCAGTTAAAAGCTTAAAAAATAAATAAAATCATAAATATAGCGGTTACCTGGAAAGTTTTCTGGGAGTTTTGAAAATTGGTAATTTTATAAATTTTGAAATGCTCTTTCCGAATTTCGACTTTGCCTTTGCCGCTCGCCCCGCCATATCGAAAAAATGGCGCCTAAAAGCAGTTTTTTGACAATATCTCCTTTCCGACTCATTCTACGATAAAAACACTCACATATAAAATAAAACTAGAGACAATTGCCTACAATTTATGTATCTACCTTTTTTTTTCATAAAGTCAATAGTTTTGACGTACAAGTGCCGCAAAGTGTACTCCAACCAAATGACTGTATTATTATGGATGAATTCGAAATTTGAAAGTAATTTCTGGCGCTGCCCATACAATTTCTTGTCGATGGTGTTATGTTTTCGGAATTTCAGAAAAGTTTTGCGAAATACTTCTTTGTTACTTTGTTTTATTTCTATTGTTCCTATGAGTTAAGATAAAGTAGTGTATGCAACTGTTTATAACTGTCCGTTTTTGTTGTTTAAAACAGCCTAAAAAATAATCTACAGTATATATAATATTATCATCTGCTAAAGGACTTCTTTTGTAAAAAGCTCTTTTTATATAAAACCAGCTGACCTGGCAAACTTCGTACCGCTTACATATTTTTTTATAGATAGGTCCGACAAGTGACTCCACCCCACCTGATGTTAAGTGACGGTGAAGTCCAGACATGAAGATAGCTGGTACAGCAGTTCTACCTGCCACACCAGCCATCCTCACCTCCTTCAAGCCTCTTTTAAAGGATTCCATTAATTCTTTTAGTTTCTCAAATCCAGTTAGTATTTACGAATCTAAAGTTTTAGTTCGGATTTCGTTTCGTACATCTATTTAGTACGGGAAGTAATGAATTTTCAAATATATATAGATTTCCTTGATATTTAATGGTCCAATAAATGGGATAGGGTAAAGTTTTGCTGATAGATGGGATAAAATAAAAATAGCTTGGGTAATTTAAGGATTAATTACTCCAATTGGTTATTATTTCCAAAAAATAGAGTACGATGTAAATCATGTTAAAATAAAAACGTCAAACTCTTAATAATACATATTTTCTTATTTTCTGGTTTCCTATCTTAGAAAATAAAAGCAATTTTGTTAACATATTTGAATGAATTATTAATAATTACTGAAATAGTGTTTAAACAAACTAAGTTACTTTTTGCTTTCAAATCCAGTTTTTAACTGATCAAGTCCTGAGTAGAGTTAGTGACTCTTTTATCTGTGTCTGGGTCATTAAAAAAAACAGTAATTCTAAAACTTATCCAGTCAACGTCGTTACAATAGCCACAAAATAACTATGTTTCGGTTATGATTGGTTTTATAAAAGTAACTGTACTGACTTAGGTAATGTTTTGTCCGAACTAAGAGTTTTTTTTTTCTTGCACTATCTAAACTAAAAAGTATGGAGTCGTAGCGACAGCTGTGAGGTTTCAATACTTAGAAAATTTTGGTGCTTATGATGATAATGTGAGCTCAATTTTAGTCAAACGTCGACTTGGTGTCTTTTCACTACACGGCGACGATGTGTACATGTTGAATGCGCTCAGCTGTTGTTTGTTTGGTGATTGTAGCGCCGCTAGCAGAGGCCTCGAGCCGGGGGCAATGACTCAACATAGATTAGACATGCATGTGCTGCAATACCATACAATGAATTGGGTTTGTGTTATGTGTATTCATTAAACAGATCTTATGCTTAGATTAAAACAAAAAGGGTAGATACGGCACTAGCCTCACAAAAGTGATCCGCATGAATTGTGGTCCACTACCCTAATCGCTTTAGTCACAACTTGACATGCAAACGACGTACATGTGAACGCCAAAAACAAATATTGATAATATTTTGTGTTGATATGATAAAACAATGCCTAAGTAAGTTTAAGTGCTCTAATTGCTCAAGAACTAAAAATAAAACCCACGGCATCACTTTTCATTCGTAAGTACTATAAAATATAATTTTTCATAAAAAGTGCTGTTTGTTTTGAATCTTATTCGGTAGTGGCGTCGAGTACTGGTCGCGTGATTGGTCGGTAGTGCAGTGACGCGAATCTCGCCGTCTCGTTCGCGCTGTCGTTGAAACTTAACGTGCTGTTTCGTTCGGGTCGGTAATGCAGTGACGCGGATCTCGCCGTCTCGTTCGCGCTGCCGTTGAAACTTAACGTGCTATTTCGTTCGGGTCGGTAATGCAGTGACGCGGATCTCGCCGTCTCGTTCGCGCTGCCGTTGAAACTTAACGTGCTGTTTCGTTCGGGTCGGTAATGCAGTGACACGGATCTCGCCGTCCCGTTCGCGCTGCCGTGGGATCAGTTTTTGTTTGATGCAAGTATAAGAGTACCGTATCTACCCTTTTTGTTTTAATATAAGATCTTATGTAGGTAACTTCTATAGACGCAGTGAGAATAGTGAAAAACCGTAGTTTAGGTTTGGCAATATTAAAAGAGATTTATCTCGGCTATCTTCAACCAACGGAGAAAACAACAAAACAATAGGTCACTGACCTCTGAGTTCCTTGTATCTATAAAATTTAAATTAATATATTACAATATTTTAACATAAATAATAGCACAACAACTAATTTAATGAAAAATTATTTCAGCGGTTAGATACCTAATTTACCAATGCGTCAAAAAAACTCCTTTTTATATTAGGTGCAGTTAATGAATGGAAGCTGTTTCAGTCATCCTCACCTTGCTGGACTGAACGATGAACCCAACTTCGTGGATTCAAGGAATCTTACTCACCGATAAGCAAAAGCTAGGTTTTGTGGGCTTACATCTCTTTGAAACTTTTACTCAATCCGCCATATATATTAAAATATGTATTGAATATATATTGTATTTATGTAGGTATATATAAAGTAAGTAAGGTAAAAATATATCTAAACTATACAAATACAACTATGATAGCTAAATCATGTACACACATTCTATACACATAAAATGTATGTGACCATGACGATTAAAATATATTTATACACATAAGAGTGTACGTGTATAAATACATTTTTGTCTTATATGAGTTTGTATATGTATGTATGTTTTAATGTACATGATACAGCCATCATAGTTATATTTGTATGGTTTTGATTTTTTTTTTCTGTCTTATTTCCTTTATTAACTTTACCGTCGTATTTTTCTTCGCTCAGCCCGATGATTGACTGGTAGAGAATTCCTTAAGGCATTAAATCCGCCATTTTTTAATGACAATGAAGAGTAAATGAATAAATAAAGCCTCCAATGGGCGGGACTTGTAGAAGAAGCTTCTAGACTTTGTAGTCACACGTTATTTAGGCACAGACGGAAGCAGTAAGCACGTTGCATTCTCTATAAGTTTAATCTATGCCGGCTTAGCAACGGAGCAGTGCCTCAGTATTGGTGCGGTGTGTTGCGCAAGCGCAACGCGTTCGATTCCAGTCATGCCCGCATTAAAACAAACAGCTTATTGTTCTGCGTTCACACCCGCCGACAGAACGACTGTAGGTCTGTACGCATGCTGTGTATACATGATTAATGTTGGACTCGATATGAAGAAGGAGATTGCTATTACTTCTTTCAAATGTTTAATACTTGTAAAAGTATTCATTTGGCATTATGGGTTACCTATAATGCGAAGAGATGGCGCTGCCTTGCAGCTTAAGAATGGCTAGAGGAATTTCGACGCGGCCATCAGAGCCGTGGTCATCAGAAATGTATGTTGGGTCGAGTGATTTTCGCTTAAGTCACATCTAATTCTTAAAGTACAGGCAGGCATTGTAACTTTTCTGTAGGAGCAAATGTAGAAAAAAATATTTTTTGAATAAGTTTATTTTTTATTTTTACTCATTTACAATGGGTTATGATTTTTTGTAAAAAACCAAATTTTCATCCTCATCTCTGTAATGTTAGATACTAATATAAAAATATTTATATAGAAATACATGTAAAACGTCCATGCCTGGAGTACAAATGCTCGTATTCATCACACCAACATTTGCCCCCACCGGGATTAGAACCCTCTCGATTAGGCGACACCGTGAAACCCGACGTACAAACTACTCGGCCACGGAGGCCGTTGAATGTTTACCAAATTTCATCCAAATTTTACCAGCTTACAAGAGATAGTAAAATAACACTTCCTTTTAGTGGTGTGGCGGCGACATCTATATGCCCCACATATATACAACGGATGGAGGAAATCATTACTCACCATCCTCAAGAGATGGCGTTACCTGCACTGCGATCTTAATAGTATGGAAGCCTACATCGCGCAAATGAAATTCGGAGGCTTACTCTTCATATATACGATGCCCGACCAACATCAGTCGGGCCGCTGCCCCCGACCTAGGGATGTCGAAAGTTGAAAAAAAAATCGATATATCTATACATCGATCTTTTAAAAAATATCAATATCGGCTTCGATATATCGCGAAAAAAACATCGATATATCGGACCAATTTTCAGAAAAATATCGTACAGTAGCTCACGAAATATGACACGCGGAATAATAATGGAACGAAAATTATCCCCAGCTCGGAGGATTGGGTTCAGGCCGGCAAGGTGAACAATGACTGCAGCGGCACACCTGCCGCATCATCTATTTTCCCTACTGGACTCCTCCATCACTTAACTTAAAATCAGTTGAAGTTGGGTAATTCGTTAAGCCTTGTACAAAAAAACGTTCAAGCATCTTTTGCGATATTAAGTAGCCAACATGCAAACTTTTACATTTATAATATTATTTTGTAAGAAACTAAAAATAAATTATTCTTTTATACCGTCGGTTCTTAAGATCGTTGTTTACAAGTAAACCTGGAATAAGGAAGCTTTTTTGAATATCATAAAATAATATAGTCTTTTATCGTTATAATTTTCTTGTGAAAGATCCATAAATTTCTGTCCCTTTTCGTCTGTTTAATTTTCTAAAAAAGTCTTTGTCCGATTTATTCACATATATCTTTTGTAAAATAGGTTTGGGTGGGGAAAAATAGACATAAATATGATCAAAAACGATTTAGTACAAATAATACTCTTGTACAACTCGACTTTGACGAAGATTCCGAAATGATAAAGTACTTTACCTGTTTCATTTTACGTATGTTCTTGCCCCATTTTACTTAATGTTATCTTTTGTAAGGTTGGTGTATAAAGAATAAAAGAAAAAATATTCATTGATAAAACATCATTTCCTATACCACAACTCAACGACGCCACAGCAAGGCTAGTCCACCAAATTGAGTTCTCTTTCACAGTTCGCAGCGAATTATTTACCTTATAGTTTACCTGCTTTTGCAAACTGGTTTGAGCTAGGAATACTAATTTGATGAAAAAGGAATTTTAAATGAAATAATTTTTATGTTGAAATGAAATGAAAAGTCATTTATTCAGTCTAGGCTGTTACAAGCACTTGTGATGGTCAAGAAGCTATGCCATCGGTTCGCAAAACTACAGCGGGAGACCTTGTACTGAGAAGAACCGACAAGAAACTCAGCTAGGGCTGTTTTTTTCTCCCTGTATTGTTATATACAGTGTCGTCAAGTTGAAAAATGACTTCAGAAATACGTCTGAAGTCACTTTCCATTACATCATTTAGAATATAAATATATAGTTACAATTAATTTTATAGTTAACATTATATTTAGTATATAGGAAGCGGCATTAGATAGGTACAATATTACTGTTATGAAAAATGACTAATACCCATTTAATAACAAATTATAAGAAACACTATGTCCATGCATTACGATCATTTAGATAATCATAATAGCCCATAATCATAACAGTATTTTTGATCTGAGATTTAAATTTAGTCAGTGGAAGCTCAATCAGATCTAGGGGAACTTTATTAAACAATGCAATGCTACAAGGTAAGTAAGTAAGTGTTGAGTAAGGAACATAAATAAGTGAGGAAAAAATAATGAGCAGGATGAATACGGAACAACCCGGAAATATCTCTGAGGGATCGCATCCAGATCGATCGTATTTCGATCGAATTAACATTAGTTACTGACACAAGTTAGCAAGGTGGAGTGGCAGTGTGCTGGTCAAATATGCCGTAGAACGAATAGCCGCTGAGGCGAGTACTGGAGCGGAGATCGCTAATCGGCAAAGAAGATTGCTCAGCTTCCATACATGTTTGGCCTAAAAACCAATAATCATGAAAAATTGTTTCCTAGATTCGAAATTATATATAAATTACTGTAGAAACGAATATTATTGACGGACACCCCTGAGAACTTCTATTAACCATATACACTGAACATATTAAAATAATAAACAACAAATAAGTTATATAGTAAACTAGGGAAATCAAGCCAAGTACCGAAATTATGGATTAGATTCAGGTATATAGAGCATGTGTACATTAACAGATAGTTGTCTGTTTTTAAAGTTAATGCATGAGAGTAACTTTTAAAATCAGGTGTTTTTTCCGGTTATAATAAAGTACTCTGTGACAGAAACTGTGTGATGATTGTGAATAAGCCACAGATTAGAGAGAATTTTTAAACTCTCGTTAACCAAAGAAAGCTAAGAGATTTAGGTTCTATAGCCATATATTCAGTGGCTTTATCATTTTTGTTATGTTTTTAAGATAACCATATTTTAGATTTTTAGTGTATCACACCTTATAATTTTATTTATATATTAATTTATAGTCAGGGAACGTAGGCCCATAGATAGATACCTTAAAGTTTAACATATATACAGATTATAATGTGTTTATGGAGGTGTTTTGGAGTCTTTGGCTGAATGTTACTACACCCATAGCCATTAAAAATGATTTGTATGTTTTCCAAACCGGTAAAATTAAAAGTCCTTTTTAAAGTAAATAATATTATACAAAGGTGTCCGTTGAAATCTAATGACTGTAAATTAAATTATAAATTACGCCAAGAATTACCGTGTATGTCAATATTTTTTGTGCATTTGGGCAAATTTGAGCAATCTCCTTTAGTGTGGGGCATCCTAGATGCAGCGACGACATCCGAAAAACGGAGGACAACGTCTCGATGAGAAGAGCTGAAGACCAAGATTAATGACTTGCTACGCGATATGCCTATATACAGAAGTGGATTTGATGTTGGCGGATGAGGAAAAGCATCTTCACACTCAATGATAGTTGGGTCTAAGATACATCCCGGAAACAATAACAACACAAATTTATCATTACCAAAACACGAATTACGTTTGTTTTCGTACACAATCGTAATTATTATTCAACTATGATAACAACAATGATGATGCAACGTGACCCAAAATTGCTTTTGCGCAAATTAATAATGATAATATTATTATTTTCACTGGAACGAGAAAACTTCCCACCGGCATTAAGTCGACCGAACGAGAAACAATGAAGGCCATCGTAAAACTTTGATATTTCCTTATTATTTCAAAGGGAAGAAAAAAGTACATAAAACCTCCGTTGATTATGGTGGCGCGTGTACTTTTCTTTTTGGCATTTTTACTGTAACACAGTTGTTTTACCGTTATGGCATCATTAAAAGGATAGTACCGGGTATTATAACGACCGAGTATATAGCCTATAACGGCTATAAAATAGCGATTGAACACCCTTTTATGGCGGAACAATAGCAAGTAAGGATTATGAGTCGCCGCTAAGTATCGATCATAGAGAACAATGTTTTTATTTTTGCCTAGAAAAAAATAGTTGAGCGTGCTTTTATTGGAGCATTAGGGGAGTTTGCAGGGTGGTATTATAAAGTGATAATCATCATCATCAGCCTATTAATGTCCCCACTGCTGGGGCACAGGCCTTCCCTATGGATGGAATAGGGAGATTGAGCCATGACCCACCACGCGGGCCCAGTGCGGATTGGTGGGTGCTAACGACTGCAAATGCAGCCGGGACCAACGGCTTAACGTGCCTTCCGAAGCACGGAGGAGCTCGAGATAGTAAATTTTTGGTCACCCATCCAATGACCGACCACTGCGAAAGTTGCTTAACTTCAACGATCGCAGCCGAACGCGCTAGCCACCTGCGCCATCGAGCGCAAAGTGATAATAATTGGAGTTTACTCCTTAAGAATCGATTTGCATATATAAGGGACCCGGTATGAGAAAAATGTGAGGAGTAAAATCTATCGATGAGTGACCTCGTTACGTTTTTGGTGCGCATCCTATGTCGCGCAACTTTGACAAACAAAGATGACGGATTGACATTAATAAAAATTTATCAACATTCCTAATGATATATTTATGCACATCTGAAATTGACTATTGTAAAAAGTTTAATGTAAAATATTTCGTCGATTAGTTATAATAAATGTATATGAAATGAATAAATATATATTTATATATGTATATTATTTTCATTAATTTGTTAATTTACCCTTTCATACAGTATCAATCTTTTTTAATTTAAATAAACTCTTTTTGCGTCTGGTTAGACTATCGAACTTAAGGAGTAAACTCCAGTCGTGCGTCGGAGCTGATACACACAATTTTTTTTTGTTCTTGTATTATTCTTTATAGTAAATATTTATAGATAAGTGAAGTGAAACTATTATTATTGTTGGTACGTTTTTCATCCACGGTTCCGTGGCGGCCCGGTCCTTTGAGGCGTTCATGGGGCCAAAGCCAACAAAAAGAGGCCTTTTAGTACTTTTAACCTTAAAAAGTGAGATGGCTGCATCTAAGAACTCTTAATGTTTATTATATCTTAATGTTAATTTGACGACCTCCGTGCCTAAGTGGTTTGTACGCCGGATTTCATGGTGTCGCCGAATCGAGAGGTCCCGGGTTCAAATCCCAGTGGGGGCAGATGTTTGTGTGATGAATACGAGCTTTTGTACCCTAGTCATGGCTGTTTAATACGAATTCTATATAAATATAATTATATATGTACTTTATATGTATTCTATCCGTTACCCTAGCATCCCATAACACAAGCCTTACAGTGCTTACTTTGGGGCTAGGCTAATTGGTGTGATTGTTGGAAATATTTATTTATTTATTAATGTACCATTGAGATTCACTAACAGATAGTCATCCTTAGCTGCCAAACTATTGCCAGAGAGGTATTTACTTGGTTTGGGCTATGTGGATGGGATTTTAGTCGACCGAATAACTGGGATTGATGAGATACGGGCATCTACTTAAAAATCTTTCACAACAATTTTAGTCTAGTACATGGTGACTTGCTGCTCGTTAATTATTATTATTTTAATGATAACGATGAAGCTAACAGAGCTGTATGTTGACCACATTAGCAATATGGTAATTGAAATTAATTCACTAATAAACTTACAACCTTCAGCATCATCAGTGATCATCAGCCTGTTAACGTATCTACTGCTGACCTTCTTTACGGATGTAGAATGAATGGACCATGACCTACTACGCGAGTCTAGTGTGTGAGTGAATCCTACATTATCCCCAATGAACCTAGGCTATAGAGTATTATCAAAAAAGTAAGGGTTCCTTATGAAAACTTCGATAACGTAAGGGTGTGAAAAAATACAAAAAATAACCTTATATCGCTTACGCTGCGGAAGTCAGAAGACAGTAGAGCGAAGTGATGTACTAAAGTTTTATAGAGAACATCAATATCTACAATAAAGTCTGCGATACCATATGTCCAACTAAAGTTACACTGCGGTTTCACCCACGCTGATTTGAGGAAAAAGGTTATAGTGAGTCACACTTAAAAAAAAATCTTAAGCTGTCGCGGACTTTTGTATAGAATTTTTAAAGGGGGATTCCGGGATTGTATTTATCCGTTTATCCAGTGCACGCAACGGAATCTCACGAATGGAACATTTTTAGCCGTTTTTGCATCATTGATTGATGAAAAAATTGATATTGTTATTGATATATTTAACATTTATTGTGTGTAAGAATAATATAAATTGTAAAAAAAATATGACATTTTAAATATAACTTGACATTGAACTGACTAAGCTTTGAATGACATCTAAATGAATTGACATTTAATTGGCTATTAATAAATAATTGAATTTAAATTGTATAACTAACCACAAAAATTTGACGATGGGTAGGCTTAAAACCAGCTGCGCTGTGCCTACTCCTTTTTCCAATTCATATTTAATGAAACGAAACGAAATGAAAAGTCATTTATTCAGTCTAGGCTGTTACAAGCACTTGTGAAAGTCAAGAAGCTACGCCATCGGTTCGCAAAACTACGGCGGGAGACCTTGTACTGAGAAGAACCGGCAAGAAACTCAGCAAGGGCTGCTTTTTTCTCCCTGTATTGATATATACAGAGTCGTCGAGTTGAAAAATGACTTCAGACATACTTCTGAAATCACCTTCCATTATAATTCATTAATACTTTTATATAATGTAATAATAAGGTATGGAAATAAAGCACTTGTATTTGTATTTGTATTTGTATTTGATTCTCCGCTCCTACTGGTTCTAGCGTGATGTTACATAGCCTTCCTAGATAAATGCACACAATGTAAATATCCAACACAAAAGTAATTTTTCAAATCAGACCAGTATTTTTTGAGATTAGCGCGTTCAAACAAAAATAAACAAACTCTCCAGTTTTATGATATTAGTAACTATATTTAATTTCACGTAAGGTTTTTTAATTAAGTATATGAAGAAAGTCATAATATAAGCCTGAGAAGAAAAACTATAGTCTACACTACAGCTCTACGCCTAAGCTAAACGACGTAACATTTTTTTCCATTGGTTCTAGATGCATTTAAAAAATAAATTATAAGTTTAAATCTAAAGAAAATATAACTAGAATTATTTTTTTTGTGTGTGAGTTACCTATAATGCGAAGAAATGGCGCTGCCTTGCAGCTTAAGAAGGGCTAGAAGAATTTCGACGCGGTCCGTGAGGGCCGCAGTAGCATAATTGGTCAGTGCATTCGCCCGGATTGCGAAGGGTGCGGGTTCGAGTCCCGTCTGCTGCCTGGTCCGCGTGAAAGTTTCTAGTTATATTTTCTTTAGATTTAAACATCAAGCAGTTACATGCTTTAAAAATAATAAAAATTATAAAATTATAAGTTTGCCAAACTTCAGCTAAATAGGATTGCAAGATGTGCTCGAAAAATAGTTTACAATTTTTGAAGCTACACACATTCATAGTTACTTAGTGCAAAGAAATGCTTGTCAAAGGCTATGTAAAAAAATAGAGGTTACTTTTACATACTGCTAAAAAAGGACTATAATGTTTTCAAACAAGATGTATGTAGGATTGAAGATTTTTTTATTACGTTTTCATTAATTGACGACCTCCGTGGACGAGTGGTTTGTACCGGGTTTCATGGTGTGCTGACTCCAGAGGTCCCGGGTTCGAATCCTGGTAGGGGCAGATGTTAGTGTGATGAATACGAACATTTGTACTCCAGTCATGGATGTTTAATATGTATTTTCTATATAAATATACTTATATACGTATATGTAGTCTATCCGTTACCCTAGTATCCTATAACACAAGCCTTACAGTGCTTACTTTGGGGCTAGGCTAATTGGTGTGTGTTAAAAAAAAAAGAAATAAAAAAAAATAAAAAAAAAATACAGTTGTATTGGATGTTTTTTGGAAATAAACTTATTGGTTGTAATCAAATGCCCTAGCTTATATCGAAGGTGGGTTCAGGTCAAGTTGCGCGCGCGCCGGCCGGTCACTTATCAACGCTGACCTCTGCCCTGCGCGAACCTCTGACCTGCGCCGGCGCAGCTAGGTAACTTTATATTACCAGTATTATTGTACCTACTTTACAGACGCGATAAGGAACGTTAGTCGCTCTTACTGGCTGATATCAAAACTGCGTCATTTAAATTAACTGCACGTGTTTCTTAAATAAATTCAAAGTAAAAAATCCGAGTTGAAAAATACCTCAAAATGGTACAAAGCTTTAAGACTATATTATGGTGCGTGGTCGATTGTGAACAGACTCTATAATGGATCTGAATTGTTACTCATAAAGAAAAGTTGATAAATCAACTTGTAGATCCGTTCAAAAGTATTTTATTAGATGATTAGTGTGCCCGAAACCATATGGAATAAATATTCTTTATTAAAACTGTTTTTCACTTTCACCGCTGTTCTTCATATTTTTTTGTTTCAGATTGTTTATAAAAAATAACTAAAGAGGAGCTCGATGGCGCAGGTGGTTAGCGCGTTCGGCTGCGATCGTTGTAGTTAAGCAACTTTCGCAGTGGTCGGTCATTGGATTTGTGACCAAAAATTTCTATCTCGAGTTCCTCCGTGTTTCGGAAGGCACGTTAAGCCGTTGGTCCCGGTTGCATCTGCAGTCGTTAGCACCCGCCAATCCGCACAGAGCCCGCGTGGTGGGTCCTGGCCCAATCTCCCTATTCCATCCATAGAGAAGGCCTGTGCCCCAGCAGTGGGAACATAAAGAGGCTGATGATGACGATGATGATGAAATCACTAAAAAGGCAAACGTGGAACACTCGGTTCAAAACAAAGTTAAAATATTTATATACCACCCACCAATCCGCTCTGGGGCCGCGTGGCGAGTCATGGCCCAATCTTCCTTCTCCATCAAACTATTAAACAAAACTTTAAACCAAGTCCACGACCACCAGCCACTGATTTGCCTCGCTAGGTTGTGACGGTATACACCGACGGACCCCGTGACGGCAGCCCCCCCTTGTAGTTATGTCCTGCAAAGAGGGGGGTAGCCCTCCGCAGCGGACGGGGGGCGGTACGGTGGGCACTAGGCCGCGTACTCAGCCCCCACGCGCCTTCCAGCCTGCGCACGTCTGCGGGGTCCCCGTGATACCCCGGAAGACCCCTGCCGTGGAGCCCCGGCTAGACCGGGGGGCTGTTAGGTGCGGAGACGCCGAAGAATCCCTAAACGGGGATCCCGCAGCTCCGTGCAAAGCAGCTAAGAGGGTATTCGCAGGACTTTTTTAGCGGATATTATACCGTAAAACGCCCGTAAGAGTTGCGAGGTCCTTGGTGGGCAGCCACTGGGGGGTTCGTAAGACTTGCGGGAGCCAGGTGTGGGGTCCTTTCGGCGGTGTGCCTCTTAAAGGCGCCGTCGTCTGTAAATAGATTTTTTACCTGCGTATTAAAAAAAAAAAGGTTGTGACGGTAAAATCTTAATTTCTTTTTCGCCTAGCCCCATCCGCCACAGCGTCCATTTCATTCGGATTAACGTCAGCACCATTCATATCTTTAGTTTCACCGACAGGTCACTTTATTGCCCACAAACGTCACCCGATTGATAATATACGCTCGCCAAACATAACTTTGCTATCGCTTACACGATAACTGAAAATCTGACCCTGATTCAAACGAATATAGTTGAATCTCCTTTACCTGCGTTCAATATAGTTGCGGAACGACCGCGGAAATTGGAGTAGTTGAGACAAACGAGGATAGAAAGCAAATAAAAGAAGGACAATAAAAAGGCGGGATTTACAGTCACGCACTCAGCAGTCACGGACGCGGGGGTGGATCACGAAAAACTTTGGAAACAATATTTTAGCTACCAATGCTATTCTAGTTCATGGGACAGCTCGGTGTTTTTTTAAATACATAGGTACTTGAACCTTGGTGAGCGAAATTTATAAAAGGACGGTTATGGATGGCAGATAAGCTTATCGGTGCGTTGTTTTTGTCAGACATTATTACATAACCTTATGTTTAATTACCATTTTTGAAGTGAAAACTTCTTTAGCGGCGTTGTACACTTTTTTTTTGTATAGGTAAAAAATGTTAAACTCGCGTCAGGTTGAACACGTGGGCTGATCGCATCATGACACAATAAAATTGGAAAAGTTGTTGACTTTCAATATATTGGACGAAAAATAGTAATATTTTATTTTACCGTATTATAATAATAAGTCTCTATCTAGGACGTCCACGTGGCAGCTTTATTGCGAAGAAAATGCATTTTTTTTACAATATATGTCGCTAGGTGCGCTTAAATGTGATTCATGTAAGTTGATTTCTTTACAATAGATGTCGCTAAGTGCGCTTAAACGTGATTCATGTAAGTTGATTTTTCTGAGAGATAAACTTTTTTAATGTAATATAAATTGTCATGATAGCACAATAAATAAATATTGTATTCTACCACATACATGATAGTACTTTTATACTGATAATTAAAGCAATTCGTGCAAAATTATTCCCTAACCATTCCAAAATATGTATCAAAAATGCACAACCTTAATATTCAAGTTTTCACTTCTGCCGGCAACCCTTTGTTTTTTTTCTTTTCTACAAGTTATAAGAATTCTGAGAATAGGTTTTAGTTCTTTATTCATGCAACTCATAAATAAATATTTTATTATAACTCTAATTTAAATACTCTGCCACTGATTAGAAAGTGTGGCTGGAAGATAAAGATATTCGAGCGACGCCAGACATTCTCACTTTGCCGGCCTGTACTCATTTCCTCTACATCATAAATCTCTAAAAGCTTTGTTGTTCAGGAATTTTCTTTGTGCCTTATCTCTCTGTATAAATTCCGCTATCGACCATAAAGATTCTTAGCAAAGTTCTTGATAACGGCAAAAAACTCTCTTCTAGTTTAAATTATCATCAAAATCGGTACACCCAGTCGCAAGTTCTGTGTTTTTTTAAGTCGGTTAAAGAGTAATGCAGAATGGATAAATTTTTCACCTTAAGCCCATGTGAATGTATCGAAATGGTCAAATCCCATATTTTGATTAAGGTTCAGAGCTTGTGCAGTTAGGCTTTGTTAGAACTAAAAGCTTGGCTCTACATAAGATCTGATAAATTTTTGACAGTGCAAGTCATTAGGTCTCGTCCTGGCAACGTCCGATTTAGTATATTTCTTGACTGAACTCGTAGACGGCTGAATCAATATTAATTGTTTACTAAAATGGATGGTGTTGCAGCGTCTATCGGATTAGCAAGTATTATATAATATTTCGTTAGCACGCGCCTGTCCGTCCGTCCGTCGTTTAATCACGAGGCGAGAGTGTCTTCGTTTGACTGCGTGCCAGAATTGCAATTTAGTATTTGAATATTTAACCGAACTCTCTGGATCTGTGTTAACGGCCCGTCAAAATGGTTCCGCATAAAATATTTACGGCCGCAACAGTTCTGAAATTGTTTGCTTTTTAATTTTTAGGACGAATATTTATTAGTGAAAATAAAGATGACGGAATTAAAATATAATAGGGCTTCAACCTTATTTATTCCAAGTTTTGAGAAGGATGACGTAATTGCTCTAAAGATGTAGGGCAGAGCGTAGTTTTCGCTCGTATTGGAGCGCCCGTCTGGTATCATAGTAAAATAACTAGTGGATTGAGTCAGGGCAGGCAACACTGAGAGTGTATGTAACAACGCTGTCACGAGTTCGTACGCTGCGCTTGACCATTAATATGAGAGCTCGCATCAGCGGTAATGCACGTGCTCAAGAATTCTCCGATGTCCTCCTAAGCACGGTAATAATATCATACAGTATTCTATCTTCATACAAACGGTCGGAAAGCAAGTCATACCTACGCCACTCGAGTTCGATGTGCTCTCGGCGTGCACCCAGTTGCGAATGCGCCACCGCGCCGCAACGACGACCGAACGGTCTGAATTGTTTTTTATGCAGTTAGTCGTGCTTAAACGTGCGTTTTGTATTGTAAATATTTGATTTAATTAAGTAGATACCTACATAATTTAGTATGGAAAAGAACAAACGACGATCAATATCGTACAACAGCACAATTGCTGTTTTTGGTTGCTTGAACTCTTCAATAACACACCCAGAGATATCATTTTTTAAATTACCTGAAATATTGGAAAGATGTCTTACCTTTATAGAATATTTTTTATATACCTATCTACTAGTACGTTATTTGTTTCTAATATTTAGGTATTTCGGTTTTTCCATCGGGCAAAATATCTGGAATAATATATAAATATGTAAGTGGTTAGGATGAAAAAAGAGACAAACGAGTAATCTACCTACACTCGCGTTAAAAACAAAACTACATAAAATACTGTAGGCGGGCGGCCCTACCGCGTGCCAACGCAGCGCTCGGTGTAGGCATTTATTTTCAAGGACAGGGCGGAGTCACAATACTGTATAGATAATATTACCGTGTCCTAAGTCTTGGCGAAGGCACTCTACCAGAGGAGAGAGGTGGACAGGTGCTGCTCGGTAGAGTTGTATCCAGCTTAGAATACCTCATTCGCTCTGTGTATGGGGACATCAGTCGTATACCGCATCAGCAGAATTCTTGGGTGTGTGAGCTGGCCATTTTCACGCCCAAAAATGATCAAGCTGTGCAATTAACGAATGCATTCTCTCAAAAATTGTGGGGAATGAAGTGGTCTACACCTCTTTAAACACTGTCATCGAACAACATGACGCCACACATTATCCCGTGGAATTAAATATGTATGTACCCAGTACCGCAAACCATACGAATTCGATATTGGTTCGTGCTAAGGGTACTGATCAGCTGCCCTTTTTTTTCCATCAGGCATTGTACGGGGCCTCAGGATCGAGTATCGCATCTGAGTGTTATGTATCTATCCAATCCTATTATTGTCTATTGCCGATTGTTAATTAGAAATGTTGTCGGAGGGAGAAAATTTGGAGAAAGTTTCGATGATGGTGGCTCGTTCGCCATTTTTCCTTCAGTATGTTCAGTGTGTTGTATGGAGTATGTATGCTTGCCTGAGAACTCTGTTGCGGCGACGAAGACTGCAACCACCGCTGTCACCATGTGATACTTGATAGCGGCCCGGGAAGTCTTCATGTAAATAAAAGGCAGGTTCGAATGACGAATTGTATAATGTGTCTAATCTCATGGACGTGTGGAAACGGAAGTGCAAAATCAAAGACAACATTTCTAATTAACAATCGGCAATAGACAATAATAGCATTGGATAGATACATAACAATGAGGACCCGCAGCCTTTGTTCCCCTGCTTCCACCAGGGGAGCCCTTCTCGGGGGAGTGTTCGCAAACTCCGCCATCCACCCTCCTACGACGACACTCCCCGGCCTTGCGGGGGTGTCGTCCCTCCCAGGTCGCTTCCATGAGCACAAGCCCCGTCGTGCTCACTGATCGGCTGCCCTATACGTTCAACACTATTTAGAGTGATAAGATTTATGGTGGGAAGTACTTCACAAGATGCAAGCTTTGCATCTTAAATCCCAAAATCCTCAAATGGGCTCTCCTACTATTACTCGAATTCGGGCACCCGAAGTAATATTATTTTACACTAGAATACAGACTGGAAGACGGTGTCGTAACAAAAGGTCAAACATTCAAAAAAATTCAAAATTCAATATCGTTTATTCAGTCTAGGCTGTTACAAGCACTTGTGAATGTCGAAAAGCTACGCCATCGGTTCGCAAATCTACGGCGGGAGACCTTGTACTGAGAAGAACCGGCAAGAAACTTAGCAAGGGCTGTTTTTTTCTCCCTGTATTATATACAGAGTCGTCAATTTGAAAAATGACTTCAATATGAGATAACTCATGAAGTCACTTTCCATTACAAATGTAAATGATAAAAAAATTATGACTATAAAATAAAAAATATAAAAAACAAATTTTAAAATAAAAAAAGTTTAGGAATGCCGTGTCCTACTGTTTAGGCATAAAAACAAATGTACCATTAAAGTTAAATACAACGATTAATAGTACCCAATGTAGCGAGAGCAGACTCATCTCCGCTGGCAGCACCCGTTCATGAGCATGACGCATGAACCAGCCATCGCTTCGCTCAACCATTTTTTAGGGAACGTAACGACCCGCCTCACACGACACCGCCGAAGAGATTTTTAAGAGAGCATGAATACTCATAACTAATGGATACTAGATATCAAAATAGGGGAAGAAAAAGAAAATTAAGTACCAGTGTACATTACTATAAAAAACTATAATCACAACTGTAGGACACATACATGTGATTACCGAAACACTAGTTAGTAGTTTTAGTGGGGTCATAGGTATGTAAAATGTAAACTCTCGATACGAATGTCGTGGGGTATAAAATACAGTAGTAACTCGTTAAGTCCTCTCTACACACATAGGTACTACGACACACTATACATGTATACACGCACACTAATACACACACACACACACACGCACATTCACAACACACGTACGCAGCCTAATATTACGCAAACGAAATTTTTAAACTGTTAAATATATAACAAAAAAAAAATGTTTATACCCTCAAAAAAAATAAAAATAAAAAACGGAGAATGTAATCTTTGTTAGTTTATGTTATTATTTTGAAAAAAAAAACAATTTTAACTGTACATTAATGTAATCCATTATTATTATAAATTTAAATGGCGGATTGTTAATTGGCCTATTGTAACCAAGCTATAAGGAAGAGCGGTGCATCCTAACACAAGCAAATTTACTGCTTAAAAGGATGTACCATACTCATACATTGTAGTAGGCTAAGTTACTGAAATAAACTAATTTTGTATTTGTATTTTTGTATTTTGTACTAGTGTCGACTCTGCCACTACCCTCCAGACCCAAAACCAAACCTAACATCAGTGCCCCCCCTTCACTCTGTATAGAGAATGACAAGGATACACCGCTGCAAAACCAAAGTTCAGGTCTAGAGAACCATGCCAGAATCCACACACACAGGTGTTCTACCCGAATACTCGACTCCGTTCATTTACACCGAGTCTCGTTTACCCGAATTCTATTGGCACTTGTGTTCGGGCTAAGGACCTAGTATATTCGCGCCATTATATAAATAAGTAGACATAATTGCTTTAGTATACAAATCAATATTTTTAATGAATAGTTGCGACATTGTTGTTTGTCGGTCTATCAAAATTACCATTTAACAGTGATAATTAAGCTCTGTGCTAAATAAAGCCAGGCTCATGTGTACGATCGAATAGAGTGTGGGTGTTAATGTGCTGTGTCATAATCAATTTGTATACGATATCCAAGCTGATTGGAATTTACACGACGTTTGAAATATGAGAGAATATAAATAAATCACATCAGATTTTGATAACTTTCAAAACACATCAGTGTTAGTTTTAGATTATGTATTTGGTACCGAAATAACTGATAAAAACATAGGAATGTAAAACGAAGAAGAACGATCTATAGTTTTACCAAGCAAATAAGAAAAAGGAACATATATATATATAAATGCATATTAGACTTTAAGTGAGTACGCTAGGAGGAGCTCGATGGCGCAGGTAGTTAGCGCGTTCGGCTGCGATCGTTGAAGTTAAGTAACTTTCGCAGTGGTCGGTCATTGGATGGGTGACCAAAACTCTTCTATCTCGAGTTCCTCCGTGCTTCGGAAGGCACGTTAAGCCGTTGGTCCCGGCTGCATCTGCAGTCGTTAGAACCCGCCAATCCGCACTGGGCCCGCGTGGTGGGTCATGGCCTAATCTCCCTATTCCATCCAGAGCGAAGACCTGTGCTTCAGCAGTGGGGACATTAAAGGCTGATGATGATGATAATGATGATCTAAGAAAATAACGTTATATTGTAAAAAATATTGGACAAGATTCAAGTCGGCCCAGGATGAAAATTCAGCAGTTTAAATTTAAATCAAAAATGTTATATTAATAAAAAAAATACTTTTATAGTAGGCTCATGAGGCTCGGAGATGTGCGGAAACAACAAAAAAAATGTAAACTCTAAATTAATGCCTAATATTTAGAGAAAAGTTTTACTAGAAAAAAAAAATCCACGCGGACCAGACAGCGGACGGGACTCGAACCCGCACCCTTCGCAATCCGGGCGAATGCACTGACCAATTATGCTACCACATGCTGCATGGCAGCGCCATCTCTTCGGATTGTAGGTAGCCCACAATGTCAAATAAATACTTTTTCAAGTATTAAACATTTGAAAGAAGAAATAGCAATTATAGTTAAGTTTTTATTTATTTTTCAGCATTTAACTGCTAGATGTTTAAATCTAAAGAAAAGTTTTACTAGAAAAAAAATGTTTAGTAGAAAAAAAAACGGAACCAAATGTTTATCCTGTTCCACCAGGAGCATCCAAGAAAAACATTTTCCCTGGTTTTGCCCAACGCTTTCAAGGACGGTGTCTTAAATTTGTTTTTTTTCTAGTATAACTTTTCTTTAGATTTAAACATCTAGCAGTTAAATGCTTAAAAATAAATAAAAACTTAATAATGCCTTATAATTTAGAATTCGGTTACAAATACAAAACAGCACCAATAAACAATAGCAGTAGGCTAATACGTGATATTCTGTAATGTTCAGTAAGCATAAATATTTATTACCTATCGCCATTAAATCTCTCGCGTCTATCTTGTTTTTGAAAGCTTGCAGCGGCCGTTATAAACTAATATAATCCAATCGCTCTGTTTGTGAAATTCCACGGCAATGAGCGGATTAAAATAAGAGCATTCGGCGATTATTGCAAGTTGTTACAAAACAGACGCCTCTCAGAGAACACGGAAAAAGTACGCGAGGCTGTTTATTAATGGCTGTAGTTTCGAGCCTATACGCCCTTGAGGAGTAGTAGGAGAGCCCGAGTGGGGAATTTGGGATTTACTCGAGCCCTTTATATAGTGTCGTATGTATAGGACAACAAAAAAAAATCAACAGTCGGCCATGACTTTTAGTCGCGTCCAAATCGTGAATCTTTTGAAGGAGCTACTGGATAGTTCACGTAACATCCCTTCTCGATGTCTGAGGAAATATTTTGTTTACCGATTTTCTACCCCATCGCACGGACAGTCGGTTCTGCCATCAGAAATGTTACATGAACCCTCCTGCTAGCTCCTGTTCAAAAGACTGACGACTTAAAAGCCGAACCAAACAGTCATGGCCGATTTTTGATTTTTTTTGTTGCCACATACGTAAGACCCTATATAAAGGGCTGAGAGGAGCTCGATGGCGCAACTGGTTAGCGCTTTCGGCTGCGATCATTGAAGTTAAGCAACTTTCGCAGTGGTCGGTCATTGGATGGGTGACCAAAAATTTACTATCTCAAGCTCCTCCGTGCTTCGGAAGGCACGTTAAGCCGTTGGTCCCGGTTGCATCTGCAGTCGTTAGCACCCACCAATCCACACTGGGCCCGCGAAGTGGGTCATGGCCCAATCTCCCTATTCCATCCATAGGGAAGGCCTGTGCCCCAGCAGTGGGGACATTAATAGGCTGATGATGATGACGATATGAAGGGCTCAATTATGATGGGAGTACTTCACAAGGTGCAAGGTTGCCCTCCCCCCTTATGTTGTTTTGTCGCGCTCGAGTAAATCCCAAAATCCGCGCTTGGGCTCTCCTACTATAGTATTATTATTTATAGGGTTCTCTCCAAACAGTATATATGCCACTTCGATATTTTCGAGTACATTAAAAATACATTAACGATGTGATAAACAAATTTTAACTCAAGGTCTCGGCCCACATTTACATGTTCTTCCATCAATGCCTGTTTTGCTGGCCGCTGCAGTAATGTACTATTATAAATGGACCACTGAAAAACTTATCTGTATCACGGTGACAGCTTGTCTTTAAGTCAAAATAATGCCTTACGATTAATATACTATATTACCTATCCCATAAATCTGTTATGGCACAAAGAACTTACATTCATGATTGCGCAGGTTTTCATGAACTTTCTAATACATACAAATATAAGATGCAACAGGCTAAGAATTTGTTGCGTCTAGGTTACAATCAACTTAAGGTCATTTTTAACTTTACTTATCTATGCTACTTCATCATCAGCCTGTTAATGTCCCCACTGCTGGGGCACAAGCCTTCCCTATGAACGGAATAAGGAGATTGGGGCGTTGACCCACCACGCGGGCCCAGTGTCGATTGGTGGGTGCTGACGACTGGAGATGCAGCCGGGACAAACAGCTTAACGTACCTTCCGAAGCACGGAGGAACTCGAGATAAAAGATTTTTGGTCACCCATCCAATGACCGACCACTGCGAAAGTTGCTTAACTTCAACGATCGCAGCCGAACGCTCCTCTATGCTACTTACTTAAGCTTCAATAAATACAGATTCGGCTCCTCCTACTTCATCCGGCCCGAGAGCAGAGATGGGATCAACGGTGTAGCGACTTTAGCCAGAAGCAGCCTATACATATATCTGGTTTTAAAAGAGAGTCGGATATACAGACGCATTCAGGCAATTCCACTCCTTCGCTGTACGCATTATAATAAAACAGGTATAACAAAAGGAGCATTTGTCAAGTTTCTTGCCGGTTCTTCTCAGTGCAAAGTTGCCCTCCGTAGATTTTCCAATATGGCTTGTATTTCAACCTTCATAAGCGTCCGTGTTATATTATAGATAAGTCCGACAAATGACTCTACCCCACATGATGTTAAGTGAAAGTGAAGTCCAGACGCGAAGATAGCTGATACTGCTGTTCTACCTGCCACACCAGCCATCCTCACCCTGCCGGCCTGCATGTTGCTTCTTCACGCCTCTTTTAAAGGATCCCAGGTTGTAAGAGGGAGGGAACACGTGAGCGGGCAGAGCATTCCATTTACGGGTAGTACGACAAAGAAATGAGTCATCAAATTTCTTTGTACGCGTTGACAACGTAGGCCAGCGCGCGTGGTCCTCTGAAGGAAAGGGGAAGGTGGGATAAGAGAGAGTACCTCCTCAGAACACTCGCCGAGGTACAAATAAATGTCGTGTTAGTCTAAATCGAATAAACAATAATGAATTCGGAATCTTTCAATGGATACACGGCCCAAAACTGTGTGTGCGTATGTGTGTACGCCTAACAATAAAAAAATAAAGATGTGGTTTTTGGTTCTACTACACCAATGGTCAAGAGATGGCGCTGTAGTTTCCTGAATCGCGCTTTGGTTCCGTTGTTCCAGATTAATAAATACTTTTGATATTATAAATATGAATACCTATAACTGTTACTTTATTACAAAAAATTAAGATGTGGTTTTTGGTTCTACTACACCAATGGTCAAGAGATGGCGCTGTAGTCTCCTGAATCGCGCTTTGGTTCCGTTGTTCCAGATTAATAAATACTTTTGATAGGCCTTCACAATGCAGTCGTTAGCACCCACTAAATAGAGATTCTATTTCTATTTTGTTGGTAGATTTTCTTAATGTGCGGTAAACACAAAAGTAACAGCATGTTAAAATTTTGTGTTACAGTGATGCGCGCGCATCTTAAAATTTCACTCTCATCATTTTTTCATAACGCGCCTAAAGAAGTATAACTTCAATAATTCGTAAAGATATGATCACAGAATAATTCATAAGTTGAACAATGACGTCATGTTACTTACTCCATGGTTCGGCAATGATTTTACGGCAAGGTTGTGTTTGTCGATGGTGTAACGGTGACCTCGCGAAGGGCCCCGTCGGTTAGCGTAGGGTCCATTGTTTGAGGTCCCAAGGGCTTCCGTGATCTTATGTACAGAGCTTGTAAAAAATAATGCTGTGTTTGTATTTGTTTTTTTTGTTTTGATGTCGGACGAAACCTTCCTAAGGCTACGACCGCGTTTGGAGATGTTTATCGATTCAATATTATTTATGTAATATTGAAGGCTTTTGTTTTGTTTTGATGAAGACGTGTTAGCACATTACTTGTATAATGATTGCTGTCAAATCATTTGTTGTCCTGATTTTAAATAAATGATCGGTCTCTCACAGGGTCTCTAAGGTCAGGACCAGGACAACAACCAAATTAATATGCGCAAAAATACATATTTGCATCAGAATGCAAATATGTATTTTTGCGCATATTAATTTGGTTGTTGCTAAAAGGGAAAATATTAAGAACATTGCATTTATTACTACGTATTAAATGTCCGTAAATGTCAAATGCCATCTACTAACGAGAGCTCAACTTAATTATCTTAGTTATTTATCACTTGACTATTCACGAGTCAGTTAACAAATTTAATTTATAAATTCTAATCTAAGCTAAGTAATCTTATTTTATGTGCCATCAATTTTCCGTCTTTTAGAGCAAAATGAGGAAACAATTCAAAACATGTCCGTGCTTTATGACACTACTTAAATTTTCGGCAAAGTGGAAAAATACGAGAGTTTTAATCCAACGTTTAGCTCGGGCCCGGGGGTTCTTGTACACTTGACGTTCAGCCGTCATAAAAATACATGCTTTTTCAAAATAATCTCCAGAGGCACTTATGCAAATTTGATACGCCTCTTTAATGGCATTAAAACGTCAACACTCAAGCGAACTGATAAGGCGGCAGTCCAGTTTATGGGCGTTGCTATTTTCCATCGCAGATTGGAAACGATAAAGTTTTTGTTTACGAAAAAGAATTTGGCGTAATACATTTTTGTTTTAATTTACACCCAATATATAGAAGCTTGAAGAAATTGATTTGCTCTGTATGACTGAATGTACACTTGAATATAATGGAAACAAAAAATATAATTCTACTTATCTTATAAACGTAGTGTGTATGTTTGTTATTCAATCACGTAAAAACTGTTGAACAGATTTTGGTGATTTGGTACACATAGTTTAAGACCCGATGCCTAAGCACAAATTTTGTACAGCTCCGTAAAGTATCGCCATCGTCAAATTTTGTATGGAAAAAGCTAGTTTGTTCTTCAACCGATAGGGGCGCTGCTCAGCTTTCATAGAAACTTTGACGATGCGATACGTTACGGAGCTGTCAAAAGTTGGTGCTTGGGACTTTAGATTGAGA
This sequence comes from Chilo suppressalis, assembly GCA_902850365.2. Classification (NCBI taxonomy): domain Eukaryota; kingdom Metazoa; phylum Arthropoda; class Insecta; order Lepidoptera; family Crambidae; genus Chilo; species Chilo suppressalis. The sequence goes on from OU963911.1 coordinate 545,289, forward strand.
CAAAGGATACTTATATTTTTATTTTTTTTAAGCTTTAAATTGCTAGAAGATCCAGTCTAAAGAAAATTTTACTAGAAAAAATTCCACGCGGGCCAGGCAGCAGACTATAGCAAACAGAGTAGACTATTACAGGAGTACCCTCCCATCAGATGCTATCACTTCAAAAAACCGCTTCTTTACGTAACGCTTTACGACGCCAGTCTGTCTGTCTTCCCTTCCTCTCCTGCATACGGCAGCGGTAGGCAGGCTCCCCCTCTCTCACTCTAACCCTTAGATTAGTTTAAGTTATCACTTCTGTCACTAAAGTTAACACGAACGATGTCGCGGGCGGCCGTACTAATAAAATTCTGAATCGGCCAATGTGTTTTCCAACTCTAACATCCATTTCTTATATTTTAATCTGCGTTCATCAAGCTTTACAGACATATTTGTTTCTTAGGTTTTCACGCACATCACTCATTAAATAAAACTAGTTTTTACAGGTTAATGCACGAAACTTTATTTATTATTTATTGGCGTTTCGCAGCCTTTTCAGGCTGCTTCATCAGAATGATTTTTTTATTTAATTTTGTCGATCTACTTTCGAAAACCGAACGCCCAATAAAAGTCTTTCGTCAAAACCCATTAAAAATAGTTTTAACGTCATTGAAAAGTCAATAAATAAGTAAAGTTTCATACATTAACCCGTAAAAACTAATTTTATTTACCGACATAGTTTTCGCTTCGCTATCACTAGGTCGCATTCTTTACTGAGGCAGTGCCTCGCTCAGTCCCTAAGGGAAGTATTCTCCGTATCTTTAATTAGTGAAATATGCTAAACAGGGCCACTCGCCCCCTTAGATTAAATCTGACGAGCAAACAAACGCGGGGTCTCCTCGGGACCCGGAGGCTTTTTGTGCTGTTTATAATGCTTCTGGAATTGAGGAAGTCGTCTATTATTTTGCTCAGCCTTTTTCTGTTGTTTGTTAATAGGTTACCCAAGATGTTTTTTGTTGAGTGGAAACTGTGTGATGTTCAATTGTTCCCCCTATTGTTTTAGGCCCGGCGGGAGGGGGGCGAGGGGGGGGGGGGGGCTCGTTCGAAACAAACTTTGCTTGTTTACTTTTTCCTTGTTATTTAATCAGCGGGATGTGTAAGGATCAGTCCAGTACTGTTTTCTCTTTAGTTGTTTTTCTAATTTAACTGTAATTTGCATGAATATACATTTTTGTTTTGTAATTGTTACGAATTTCGATTCTGCGTACTGCTAATGTTGTGAATGTTTGTTGCCGAATCACGCAGAACGTATTGCACGGATTTGGATGAAAATTTGGTACGCGTATAGTTTATGACCTGGATTAATACTAAGGATACTTTTTCTCACGGAAAAGTGTTAGGTTCCTTTGGGATTCTTAAAAAGTTAAAGTTAAAGCGAGCGAGGTCGCGGGCGGCCTCTAAGTATAAAAGAATTAATTACCAAAACAAATGTAATATATAAAATTCTCGTGTCGCGGTGTTTGTGGTTAAACTCCTCCGAAACGGCTTTCCCGATTCTCATGAAATTTTATGTGCATATTGGGTAGGTTTGAGAATCGGACAACATCTATTTTTCATCCCCCTAAATGTTAAGGGTAATCCACCCCTAAATATTTTTTTTCAATTTTAGATAATTTTTTTTCTTTTTTTTTACGATACATCATACAAAAATACATACAACCCTAAATTTTCACCTTTGTACCACCAACCCCTATTTTTTTATGGCGGTACGAAGTTCGCTGGGTCAGCTAGTATCTTTATATATTTTTGTTAATTCTTAATGTTGGAAAAAAAAATTTTACGATATCCGAATTTATTTTGAATGTATAAACGTACTGGACTCGCTCGTGGAATGAAATGCTTGAAGACCCCATCATCACGTACCCACATGGCTTTCATTACATCTAAGTACCTTTTTTTGTTTTTTTTTTAAAGGCTGGAAAATGCTTTACGCATTCTCCTCCCACCGGGAGAAGCAAAGCGGATTTATCCGGGACTCCTCCCCACTCATTTTACCCAGTATGAAATGAGTAGGGCCCTACCTCATGGTAAAAACCAGACAATACTCCTGCACCTGTTCGCTGACACATATCCCGAGGACCGCGGTCCCTGATATATGCGTCAGTAGGGCGGGCATTGCATGATACGCCCCAAGGGGTTCATCTAAGTACCTAAACCCAATCAAAATCCAGTACTTAATCCAAAATTTTCAACTTACTTAATTGGTAACTCTGATTTTATCTAGAAGATGAGATATAACTCATAATAAATCTCAAATACTATGTTTGTGTAACGCGCTGATATCAGTTATAATTATAGTTAATCCCATAAGTGTCTGGTTGTTACGAATAAAACGCATTACATAGATTAAGTAATAGCGGGTATTTCGCTACTCGCCTCTGTCGGTCGGAGCGACCCAAATTTTTAATTCATTGAATGGACGTTCCCGTGTCCATTCCGAACGAGTGCTCCCGTCATTCGGTTGGGCCCGCCTACGTAACGCACCGAGTAAATACTTTGCATTAGTAATATTAAAATTCTAGGACGCTAACCTGTGCACGTTACTGTAATAATAGGATTTATTGTACGTCGATAACACAAAGATTAAAATTTAAAAGCGACACGGCTCTGCGTGATGAATGTCAGACCTTTATAGTTGAGTCTAGACCGGGCCCGCCGGCTTTGCAGTCAAAAATTACATAAGCTGCTGTAAAAATGGGTAAAACAAGTCATTCATTTATTAATTGTTCAGGCACTCTTCCAGTGGTGTTAAAGACTGATTTAACAGTTGATAACGTTTAAAAATTTACAAAAGGTCATTTTAAGAGCCAATGTACGGGCATTCGTAAGCAGTAAGACCTTTTTTAGAACCAGGGATATTCATGACAAATATACAAGCTTTCTCTTATCATTAAAAGAGCCTAGTGGCTCGGTTTCAATAAGCCACTGGCCAACCTCAAGTCTTCAAGTTTCAAGTTAAAAGCATTTACTCTACGATAGCAAACAAAAGCAATACACGAAAACCCATTAGATAACTCTCAACATTTATATTATTTTCAGTTTTGTAACCTAGTTAGTTTTCGTTTATTGCACTAGTTGTCAGTGGTCATGAACAAACAATGCCGTGTCTGCACATCGGTTGATCTTTGAGCAAATCATCAAGTAGGTCGCTCGTATCGCCCACGCTATAAGAGTTCTATAAGTGCGCGCGTCCCATTTGGAACCGAAGCTAGGAAGACATCCCTCCACATAATTAATGGAAGCAGTAATAACTAGTTTGCTTATCGTTTTCACGCCGCCTTATATCAAACTGACTTTTATTCGAAACAATTCTGTTTAACAGCCTAGATTGAGAAAATGATTTTTGAGTTTGCGTTTGTAGGTCAATAATTTGTCTAGACATTATGGAATTCATTAAATAAAACTAGTTTTTACGGGTTAATGCACGAAACTTTATTTATTTATTGGCGTTTCGTAGCCTTTACAGGCTACGTCGTCAGAATTATGTCGTCAGTAAATAAATAAAGTTTCGTGCATTAACCCGTAAAAACTAGTTTTATTTAATGAAAACCTAAGAAACAAATATGTTGACCAGAACGGGCTGGAAACCGCCAATAAGATCCGCCGATTGGCAGGTCTGAAGACAAAGCGCGCAAGGAAACTAACATCGTTGAATTTCCTGAAGAGATGCCGAGACCACAATCTCATCCCACCTTGTGTGAGAATCACACCAAAAAAGGACATACGCGGGAGCGCCAAGATCTTACAAGAGGCAAGTAAAAAGCTACTTCGAAGGATTATAGAAGGGCATCGTTCGGATTTATGAAAACCTAAGAAACAAATATTATGGAATTCAGATAAATACTATCATTTTTCACTATAGCACGACTCTGTAGGAGAACAATTATTCAAGTTTTTTCATACATCATTTATTTAAAGTTAAAAAAGAAATTAGTGTTCTACAATAGACAGTATAGATTCACTAGTGACCTAGTGGTTTCTTAGGAAACTGTTTATTTTAAAAAAAAACAAAATTCAATATCGTTTATTCAGTCTAGGCTGTTACAAGCACTTGTGAATGTCGAAAAGCTACGCCATCGGTTCGCAAATCTACGGCGGGAGACCTTGTATTGAGAAGAACCGGCAAGAAACTCAGCAAGGGCTGTTTTTTTCTCGCTGTCGTATAAAGAGAGTCGTCAAATTGAAAAATAACTTCAATATGAGGTAACTCATAAAGTCACTTTCCATTACAAATACAAATAATATAAATATTATGACTATAAAATAAAAAATATATAAAAAACTGGTTTAACAAAGTTCAGGAAGTCCGTGTCCTACTGTTTAGGCAAAAAAAATGAAAAACTTTAATTAAATTAAATGGTATCTATTTGGTACCTTACCTACCATAATTACTGTTCTTCCCCATCCAAAAGTAATCTCCAGTACGTAATTCTATGTATAAAATATCACATTTCCCGTGTGTTCGTCGTAAAGTCTGTTTCGTCAACTTGTTTCGTTATGGTGGTAACACGGCAGACACCTGCGGACGCGCTCGTAAAATTAATTAATCAAATCATACAGTAAAAGTTTTCCCGCGTTGTTGGTTGGTTGCCGCGAAACTTTTGTAAACAGGAAGTTATGGGAGCGCAGCGGATGTCGTCACTGTGCTGCGGATGTTAGGGACGCTGCCACATCGATGGTGGTATCGATTAATTGTTTATACATTTTTGCAGTTTACTCCTTAAGAATCGATTTGCATATATAAGGGGCCCGGTATAAGAAAAATGTGAGGAGTAACATCTACTGAACAAATGACCTCGTTACGTTTTTGTGCGCAGCCTCATCTGCGCACCTTTCACTTTTAGCCATGGCAACGGATAAAAAACATTAAGTTGTCACAAATGTCAATAAAATAAATAAACTAAAAATAGATAAAATCGGAGCAAAATTAATGAAAACAAATAAATAACAGAATATAGAGAAATGCCGGTAAGTGTCCAGCACTCTGAAATAGTGATTTTCAGTACTGATGGAATTATAATACATATTTACAAAATGATGACTAGTGTGTGATATTTTTGAAATTGTATGTTTCCAGAAATACATAATAAAATAAATGATGAATATCGCTGATGTTAGATGATAAAATGTGTGACATGAACCTATGATAGTCGAAACCATGGGACGATTTCTGAGGTATCTCTACTTGTAACCGACTTCTTCGGACTTGATTTTGTTTTGTATCCTTTAAAGACAATCGTTTTTTTTGGCAACATACAGTCATGTACATCAATGTTTACATCATCTTAAAGTAATACGTAGGTTTTAGAACTTGAGTGCCTACAATTATATTGTTATGAATTTTTATGGAAGTCAGGTTAGAAGCAATACAGTGTGCTATAATTATCACGTAATATGACGTTACATTTATAGGTACATTAACAGTATAACATACAAGATATTAATAATATATAGAGGATGATTTTACTGTTTATATCTGTTTGCCAATTATAGATATACACAACATATATATCATATCGTTTAACATTTATTTAAATAGAGAAAATAAGAACATTATCTATAACAATTCAAGAACACAAAACAAAATAGTCAAACTACGTCAAATGCCTACTGGGAGGCTGGAAGTGATGCAATAGCTTGTTTTTGAAAATTCGAAAAGAATCGTTGAAAATTGATCTAACTTGAGTCTATTAAGAAATAGCATCTGTTGCTCTAATCTGTATGTAACAAACGGTGTTGGACAAAAGCGCTGGACACTCAGATGACCGTAGTTAAATTTAATAATAGTAAATTTTATTAAAAGAAAGTTTGATATTCCTTCATCATCTACACCTTTACCTAATATTTACCGAAAAATTACCTTCACACAACTTTACATCGATTACCTTTACCTTTATCAGGGAAGGAATATTTGGAGAAGATCGATCATTACGCTGTTATTATATATTGAATATTGTGTGGTTATGATATTATTTTCGACTAATCGATAAAAGGTAAATAACGGATTACTTTGTCAATACTGTTATGGATAAGAACGACGTATACAAATAAAATAAAAATAAATAAAATATGTATATTCTCTTTAATTTAACCTATTAATATTGTCTTCTTTATCGATATCTCCTCAAAGTTGGTACACCACTAGTAGTGGTCTAACGCGTGATGGATTCGTGTTAATGTTTGATTAGCCAGGGTCTGCCGGCATACTACTTGTACTTTATAGATATAATATTCAATGTTTCAAACTTTTATAGCTTTTTTATTCTTATATAACGTTGAAATTTCAACGCTTTAAAAGTTTCTTAGTCTTAGGGAATGAATATTTTAGGCCATAATTTCATTTTACGGCTTGAAGTTAGAGTTTGCTGTCTCATTAGCTAAGTAGGATATGCCTTAATATTTACAAATATAATATGGTATAGGAGTAAGCACCTATATATTAATAAATTATTACTAACTTATTTATTTACATAAATACCTTTTATTTCACATATATTGCCATATTCTTACTCAATAATTATAAATGAATTCCAAGCCACAATAATAGTGCTATGTAGAAATTTTTTGGGAACGCTGCCAGTATCTTCGGAACCTTGCCTAAAGGGACTCCTTTTAGTAATATATTTTAGTTATTATATTATACTTTTTAAGGTTTTTAGTTTAAGGTTCATGTAATATAAATTTACATGTTTATAATAAATAAAAAAATGGTTGCCTGTAAAGTCGGTTTTACGGGCGAAAATTTTACGTGACAACGTCTTTTTCTCGGTAGAATATTTATTGATATGAATATAATTAAATTGCACAATAGGAACAAGGAATTGAATGAAAATAAGAATTGCACAAATTTTAACTATAGAAATATATTTTGTTTACTAAAACATTGTACATGTAAACTTAAACTTAACACGAGAGACTCATCGTAACGTTACCGAGCGTTACACTTTTTCATAAGTGACTCCCAGCCGCAACCTAATTTAAGACGTTGTCACGTCAAAAAGTAACTAAGATACTTTATAGTGAATGTGTATTATGTAATCACGTGTATAAACAAACATGACGTGCGACTTCAATGAACACTGAAACAGATGCCGCAACCGCAAGAAGTCAATAAAATATTTTTGCATAAAATCGAATGATCTTCCATATTGAAGTGAAACTTTTTTACGCACGCTTGACTGGGGGGGTAAGCTGGCGAATGCGTTACGCGTTACGGGCGAGGCGAACAGGGGTTAAGTGGGGGATATAAGCAAGAGAAAGCAGTGAGCGTGCACATTTTCCTTCTTTTTCTTTCTCTTATAGCTAGAAATGAAATATGTATAAGTACATACATATACACAGTCAGGTCATAAGTATTGTCACACAGTAACAACTTTTTTTTTAGAATGCTGGCCACAAAAAAGTTTATTGAATTCGAATTTCGAATTGTTCATGAAAATAAAAATGAATACTCTTTAGAATTTTACTCAGTTTTAAATATGATGTGGACGCATAAGGAAGACTATGTTTTGTTAAGTTCATTTTGGTCTATAAATGGTTACATAATGAATAAACTTGTTTCAATAATTTTATATTAAACATGTGAGAGAATTTATGACCTGACTAGGTATATATTGTTCACACATATATATATATATATATCTTAATATATATAAATCTCGTGTCACAATGTTTGTCCTCAATGGACTCCTAAACCACTGAACCGATTATAATAAAATTCGTACACCATGTGCAGTTCGATCCAACTTGAGAGATAGGATAGTTTAAATCTCAAATTATAGTCGCAATTTTAATTTATTGCAAATTATTACTTTTAGGCGGTACGAAGTTCGCCGAGTCAGCTAGTATATATATATACATACAGATGGAGCTAAAGAAGATTCACTTCAGTCGTGTGGTAATAAGCACACTCGTTTTTTTTATCGTATTATTGTTCCCACTGATGTGGCACAGGCCTTTTATGGGTGAAATAGGGAAGCTTAGCCATTACCCATCACGCGGGCCCCGAGCTGATTGACGTCGATATTATAAATTTTTGGTTACCCATCCAGTGACCAACCATTGCGAAAGTTGCTTCACTTCCACGATCGCAGGCCGAACGCACCAGCCACCTGCGTCATCGAACTCTTCAGATTGTACGATAGTACATATCTATATTTATATAACTCAAAAGTGACTGACTGACATAGTGATCTAACAACGCACAGCCCAAACCACTGGACGGATCGGGCTGAAATTTGGCATGCAGGTAGATGTTATGACGTAGGCATCCGCTAAGAAAGGATTTTGATCAATTCTACCCCCAAGGGGATAAAATAGGGAATGAAAGTTTGTATGAAACTTAGTCAATTTTAAACCAATCGGGCTGAGACTTTGCATGCAGGTATAAGAAGAATCATAGATGAATGTCATTGAGTATACAAGCCTGAGAACAAAAACTGTAGTCTACACTTCAGCTCTAGATCGAAGCGAAGCGAGGGCGGGCCGCTAGTCGAATATAAGTACCTGTTTTCTGAACCGTTTTTCTGGTAAATCGAAAAAGATGATTTCATATATAAAAAAGAGCTTTGTCATTTTCTGCATTTAATTTAGAAACGGCACGCCAATCTATCTTCGACTTTTACGATGTCCGTAAAATAACATCTGCCGTTTGATTTAAATATTCAAATATCGCTTGAGTTTTATTCGGAGACGTTCTCCTTCGTGTGGTTTTTTTTATATTAACGCAATAAATTAGAAGAATATATTATTTTACTGATGAAAATTCAAATAGATAGAAAATAGAAAATGAAAATCTCTTCTCTTATGAAAGATCATTATCAATGTAATCTACGAGTATAAAGTAATCTATCTATCTATACTTATAATAAATCTGTAGAGAGGTCAATTCTGTACATGAAATATATTTTCAAAATAACTATCAGGGGGTGATTAGTGATCGATACTGATGCCAAAAATGCAATCGGTAAAATTTTTGTCTGTCTGTCTGTCTGTCTGTGTGTATGTTTCTTATAGAAACAAAAACTACTCAACGGATTTTGACGAAACTTGGTACAATTATTCTTCATACTCCTGGGCAGGTTATAGTATACTTTTCATCACGTTACAATCAATAGCAGCAGAATAGTGAAGGGAAATGTTGGGAAAACGGGAGAAGTTACTCCATTTTTTAAGCTTCCGTCGCGTGTGCAATCTTAATGGTTAAAGTTACATAGAAATCATGTATGACGGAAATATTCTACATAAAATTGTCTAAAAAATATCCCGCAACAGCATATGTCTATCTTTTATGGTTGACTCACAATAACACGTGTAATTATATAAATAAAGTCATTGTTTATAGCACAAGCCTGAGAACAAAACTATAGTTTACACTACAGCTCTACACCGAAGCGAAGCGAGGGCGGGCCACTAGTATATATAAAACTCAAAGGTGACTGACTGACATAGTGATCTATCAACGCACAGCCCAAACCACTGGACGGATCGGGCTGAAATTTGGCATGCAGGTAGATGTTATGACGTAGGCATCCGCTAAGAAAGGATTATGATCAATTCTACCCCCAAGGGGATAAAATAGGGAATGAAAGTTTGTGAATTTTAAACCGATCGGGCTGAGACTTTGCATGCAGGTATAAGAAGAATCATAGATGAATGTCATTGTGTATAATACAAGCCTGAGAACAAAAACTGTAGTCTACACTTCAGCTCTACACCGAAGCGAAGCGAGGGCGGGCCGCTAGTTACTCTATATAATACTTAAAGATTTTAAGTTGTTACATAAATGTTATATCTTATTTGGTTCAATGTTATTAAAAAAAGATTATAAATAGCTTTCAAGAAATTTCTGCCATGAAAAAAAATATGGGTGCGTGTACTTAAAAGTACGCGCGTGAGAAGTTATACTTCTTTTTGGAATTATTAAAAAATAGCTTTTAATTGCATGCATATAATTAATTGGGTTGGAAAAGGATAGTCAACGCAGTCAATAAAGTTCAGTTTTAATTTGAAAAATTTAATAAATAATCAAAATATTCAATTTAAATCACTACTGAAAAAATTTATAAGCACATATAAATTTCGCATTTGTATAACATTATAACACGTGTTAAGAATATAGAAACTAGAAACATGTGGATAAATATTATAAATATGAAAACAGTGATCAGAGGCGACGAGCGTCCCAACATGTGCGACTAAGAGATCCTATTACTATTTTGTTGGAAGCTTTTTTTCGAGACTTACGAGTAATGTGCGGTTTAGCGGCCGACTTCATGGTGTTACTTTTCTGTTACAGTGTTGCGCGCGCATCTTAAAATTTCACTCTCATCATTTTTTCATAACGCGCCCGCGGCTAACTTCATTATGTTACTTTTGTGTTACAGTGATGCGCGCGCATCTTAAAATTTCACTCTCATAATTTTTTCATAACGCGCCTAAAGAAGTATAACTTCAATAAAAGAATTATTCGCATGTAAATAGCACAATTGAGGAACGTTTTTATAAAAGTTTAAAATAGATTAATCTATACGAAACTCATGTCTTGTATTGGTACTTAATTGGACTTATTAATTGCCACATTATGTCTCTCACGGAGAGAGTATTCATTGTAACTGATGCGAAAACTTATTAAAACCTACAGTTTGGACATTTATTGCCTTTAACAATGCTCACGTAAAGCCGGTAGATGCGTCCACGCATTGTAAAACACAAATTTTACGACTTGCTGGTCGGCCGACCAGTGTGACCAGATTCAGTATTTTAATACTTTTTCAGTATATTTCATCGATTTTTCCGAACATCAGTATATTTTCAAGTATATTGCTGGCAGTCAGTATTTTTGGGTATACTTTGGTAGAAGTTATGGCAACACCGTAGTGAGTGATCGTCTTTGCGACAATGTTTGCGGAATTCCCTGGAACGCGATATTTTCACAGATAAATTTAATAAAAACGGACCAAAGAAACAGATTTATAAACAAAAATGTATCAGCTATTTTAAAAACAAAGCAAGGTGTTAAGGATGAAGGATGTTAAAATATAACCCTAACATTTATTGTGAGTATGAATAAATGAAACGTGTTAAGAAAATCAATATTTTATTGGTATATCTATCCTATGTAAGTCGGTATATTTCAGTATTTTTTGAGGTGACTCGGTATTTTCGTAAAATTTAATCTGGGTACACTACGGCCGACGACACACAGAAATAATCCAACGATTCCGCGTCTTGTATTGTCATAAACATTGGTATTTGTCGTGCGGCGCCTAAGCTAGAGCTGCAGCTCAGTGGTTTATCGACATCGATAATTAAAATAAAAGCTTAAAAGTATGAGGAGGTCTACAGTGTAATGACTAGGGCATTCGGCCAGTGATTGTGAAAGTTAAGCCTCTTTCTCGAAGATCAGTCGTCAGTGGTGATCAGATTTGTTTAACCTCAAGTTATCCCAATCCTAGGCCAGGATTGGGATAACTTGAGGTTAAACAAATCCGGAGGCCGAGTGGTTTGTACGCCAGGTTTCATGGTGTCGCCGACTCGGGAGGTCCCGGGTTCAAATCCCGGTGGGGGCAGATTTTTGTGTGATGAATACGAGCATTTGTACTCCAGTCATGGATGTTTAATATATATTTATATAAATATACGTCTATCTGTTACCCTAGTATTCCATAACACAAGCCTTATAGTGCTTACTTTGGGGCTAGGCTAATTTATTTATTTATTTAAACTTTATTGCCACAATTACAAAAATGGACAAAAGGCGGACTTAACGCTAAAAGCATTCTCTGCCAGTCAACCTTTAGGCATAAAGAAATCCACGAATGCGGCTATAATAATAAAAAAAAGTGATTTACTTTAAACATACACCAGTAAAAGTAACTACATAAATATTTATTTAAAAATAAACCTAAATATACATGCATAGAATACATTTAAATATATTAATAATTGGTGTGTGTTGAAAAAAAAACCTTTAATAAATGTTACTTTGACTCGTAATAGTATCCACTACAATGGTTCTGTGTTTTTGTTTCTTTATAGACTGAATGAGAGAATAGAAAACGTTTATTTTATCTGATATTTACTGTGGCCAAAATTAGCTTTTCTTATTTAACTGTTCTTCGAAGCACACGCAATATCTGGTTGTTTATGATAATGGAATTAGAAATATCACATGAAAGGGATAGAATCGATATTTTACGAATAATTAATTGGCGCTTTTCCACCGCCCTACTGACGTCCTTTTCAAAGGTTGCACATGACAAGTGACACCCTTGATAAACTCGCGAATGTGTTCAGTTTTATTGCTAGTTAAGACCTGCCGCAGACATGACGTTTTGCTGAAATTAATTTATTAATAGATATAAATTCATTATGATGCCATGTGAACGAGTCACGTACAGTAATCTTGTATATCTGCGAAGCAAGCATAACCTACTTTCATCAGTAAGCTGCCTTCGAGCCGGATGACCAAACTGTAGGGGTGACCCCCTACATAATGATATTAGGATAAAGGAAGAAAGACAACTGGGGGGCAATCGCCTAACGGAAATGCTTTGCCAAACGCTAACGCTTACGATTTTATATTGTTATTTCTAGCCGCCTGAGGTTTTCGAATACCTCACGCTCATTTTTTTAAATATTTTTATTACCAATGCAAAAGAAAAAGAAAGAGCGAGAGGCATTTGAATACCTCAGGCGGCTAGAAATAAGAAAATAAAATCGTTAGCGTTAGCGTTTTCCAAAGCATTTCCGTTAGGCTATTGGCCCCCTGTTCCTGTTGAATGCATGACGAGCATTGATTTATTATGCAAAGATATGTTTTTATATAGTTAATACAATCACGTATTATGATGCATTTCTCAGATACCGCTTAGTGATTAAAGTAGGTTATGCTTGCTTCGCAGATATACAAGATTACTGTACGTGACTCGTACATATTGCCAATTTAAAAAGAAAAGAAAAAAAAATGTGTGCGTGTACTAGTGTACACACGTAAGAAGTGAAACTTCTTTATGGCCTTATTTTTCGAAAAATGATCTACATGCAACTTTCCAGAAATTGGTTAAATAAGATAAAGTTTAAACAAAATGATTTTATTATCATAGACATGAATACAAATTACTGCCTATGAAACTGTTATGATTACACGGCTCAGTAATCTAAGGCACATGTTCCACCTCCGACGATGAACGATAAGCGAGTAGAAACTAGAAACGAATTGGCAGTCCTGAGTTAAAATGCACGCGCACGGCTTTTGACAGCCAAGCCAGCTTAACCGAGCGAGTATAGCTGAGCGAGTATCGCTGAGCTAGTATCGCTGAGCGAGAATCGCTGAGCGAGTATCGCTGGGCGAGTATCGCTGAGCGAGTATCGCTGAGCGAGTACCGCTGAGCGAGTATCGCTGAGCGAGTATCGCTATGCGAGTTTGGCTGAGCGAGTCTTATCTTTAATGACTATTGTCACTCAGCTACAAACGAGTAGAGAGAGTTCTCGCCGGCGACAGTGTGATCATTCAAATTCATTCAAATCAACGCGTAACCGAAAAATGTGACGGTAATTTTTTTTCCAACGCCGATAAAGAAGTTTCACTTCAACAACTATACATTTAATTGATCTACCTTATGAAGAACTCCAAATTTGACAAATAGGTATTTATTCAACTCGATTTGATTCTGATAAGATTTTGTATGTGTATACAAACCAAAATTATGTGTCGTAAAAGCCATTTGTTTGCATGATACATAAGCCTGTGCTGGCTCGAAGGTGCTCCCTTTTCGAGTCCTCATGATAGTGTTTACTGAATTAATAATCTACAATTATTCGATTTTATCATTTACCTAAATAATCTTTAGGAATAATATTATGTATGAAATTATAAAAGATATTTTGATTTAACTTAAACGCAGTTCACTTTGTTTTTAGAAAAAATTTAGATAATAAACTCATTGATTTCTACTTTAACACCATGAACAAAATTGTTGCAGACTCAATAGAATAAATTAGTGTTAGAGCATACATTTTTGTTATTCAAACATTATACATAGTATAGTTTTATTTCACGTCATAAATAATTTCTTATTTCATTAACAATACGAAAACGCGTGGAAATTATCTTCTCAAGTGTTATTTTTCTTATGTGCAAAGTAATAAATAGTAATTTATATTTTTTTTCATAATAAATGGTATTACCATTTATACTTTACATTTACAAATGCTAATGTAAGTAAAAACTAAGATTGGTTTCAGCTTTGTTTTTTGTTTTATGGGATGTATTATATGTGATAAAACAATGACGATGAAATAGTTTCATCAAACTTTAAGTCAAGTTGAAATCTTTTTAGTAAACATTTATTTAATTATTTATATTTTAATTTTAAGCATTTTAACTGCTAGATGTTCTACAGTTTTTTTTTACTAAATAAAACTAGCGGCCTCGTGTTCCGTCTGCTGCGTATACCGCATATTTTTTTTCAAGTAAAAAATATTTCTTCTAATCATGTAGCAGTTAAAATGCTTAAAAATAAAAATATGTATAATAAACTAGCAAACCCGGCGAACTCCGTTTCACCACCAGATGGCTTCGTTTTATGTAACATTTCGTTTGGTGATTAAAAGAAGATTTTTTTTTATTTTTCCTGAATTTTCTTTGCTGTAAACCTCACGCAGCCCGAGACCTTTCCAACGAATGCAAAACCGTGGAAATCGGTACGTGCGTTCTGGAGTTATAGCGTCAGGAAGGAAAACCCGACTTATTTTTATATAGTAGATTACAATTGCTATTTCTCCTTTCAAATGTTTAATACTTGTAAAGGTATATGGATTGACATCGTGGGCTACCTACGATGCGAAGAGGCGCTGCCTTGCAGTCTAAGAAATACTAGTAGAAATTCGACGCGGTCGTTAGAATCAAGGTAGTAGGTATTGGCCAGTACATCTGCCCGGTTAGCGGAATGTGCGGCTTCGAGTCCTGTCTGCTGCTTGGCCTGACAGATTTTTTTCTATTAAAAAAAGCTTTAGTGTATTTTTTCTGTAGCCGGCCTAATATGCCCGATTCCGCGCGCGTAATTATCAGCGCGTGCGATACGCCGCGTCTGTCGTCGCGCGCTCCAATAAAACTCGCCCGGTGTCTTCCTCAATCCTCGTTGGATCTAATTTACGGGAGAAAAACAAATTCTTACGTCACTGGTGATGTCACAGAGTCACAGATAACGGGCATTGAATGTTTTCCAAGGTTTTTTTTTTATTTTCTCTTTTGTTTTTTTAATTAATAAAAGCGAAGCGGCCGGAATTGCACGACAGATGTGAAATAAATGAATGAGAAGTATTTATCTTTTATGTTTTCACGCAACCCAATCATGAAATGAATCTACTTTTCAACGGGCTTAAAATGAGTTTTTAAATACTTTTCTTTTACGTATATATCTGTATGTTTTGCATCGTTTTTAGAATGCGAAATACTCTTGATAACGCATCCTGAAATGATGCAAATGGTAAAGTTAAAAAGTATTAAAAACGCATCTAAAGCCCGTTGAAGAAAAGTTTTATTTAATGAGAAGTGTTGTGATTTCAGTACTAAAACAGCATTGCGTTTTCCGAATTTTACCGGTAGTTCTAGTTCATTGAAAATAATGTCTAATATTGTCCAAAGAGGTGGAAACACAATAAAAATAAGATTTAAAAAAAAAAGAATTATCTGTTTGGAACACACGCAATTTTTCAGAAATTATAAGCAATCAAACCTTTCGAAAATAATCATATACAGTATTTTGTTTCTAGGAAAACTTTTAGCGGGATTTTCTTGTATAAGCTCGTTAATGGTATTATGGACTGTCCCGATTTGCTCTCAAGATTATATTTTAATACCCCCTTAAAACTGTCAAGAGGGTCAAAATATATTTGTTTGCGTCAAGAAGCTCCAGAATGAACCTAGGCTTATTTTCTCCTATAAATAGAATGCTCTCTCAGTACAATTCACTGTCAAAGTCGACCGATATGGACATCTTCGCAGATACATTGAAGAGAATAAAATCTTTTCACATAGTTTTTTATTAATTTATTTTATTGTTGTTGTTCAATTATTGACAATATTTATTATTAAGTATTATTTTTTATTAAACATTGTTTTGTATTAAAATTTATGTTAACATCTAAATTTCATAAGATTTAATTGCTAGTTAAGTGTATATTGCATGTCGTAATCGACTATAAATGTGTGAATAAGAAATGTCTAAGCGTAACTTTGTTGGTGATCAAATAAAGAAAATGAATAAATAAATAAAGAGTATCTTTTACTTAAGACATGTTCGGTAAAACTCCATGCTTTACGGTTAGAGAAGCGAGCACCTGTCGCTCTTTTCAATTTCCAAATCCGTTCAACATTTTCCTTGGATAAACTTGCGAAGTTCGAGTTCACGTCACATAAATGGTTCAGTGCCTATTTCTTTATATATAAATAGGTCCGACACATGACTCCACCTCACCTGATGTTGGACGGATAGAGAAATCTTATACCGGCCATACACACTACGAGAAATCGTTACGATCAGACTGTACAGTTCGAACGGAACAGTTTATACGATATCGTTTAGTATAGGAAACTGTGCACTTTTATAACATACACGCTACGATTTATCAGTACCGTTCGGACTGTACAGTCTAATCGTAACGATTTATCGTAGTGTGTATGGCCGGTATTAGGAATAGGGTTCTAGCGTCACCATTTGGAGCAGAAATCATTAATATAATAGCTCGTAGCGTTTCAGCCTTCGTCAAGTTACCCTCCAACCTTCATGCTCGTCGGGAAGAGCTGCGCACGCATCCCACACACGCACACACACACAAGAATTTTTATAATTCATTTTCAACATGGCCGCCTATTTCTAGCACACATTCTCAATATTTTCCTTAAATTACTTTTAACGATTGAAGTTCGCAGGATTCACCTCATTTCGTTAGCCGCATCAATTATCTTTTGTTTCAGAACATCGATATTCTCAATCAGCGTCATTTGGTGGTACACCAGGCTTTTCATATGACCCCATACACAAAAAACCAATGGCGTTAAATCGGGGCTCCTTGCCGGCTATGCTATTGGCACGCATGGTTGCCAAAGTACCCAAACCGATGGATTGGAGGAGGCGGACCCATAGCATGGCCGGCAAAATCTAAATATCTCCTTAATGGTAAAGTTTCGGACACCATGTCATAGGACCAAATCCATCAGTAATGACCTGAATAATAATCTCCTTTAATATTCAGTAAGACTTTCCCTGTAACCCATATATATACAGGGTGTTACAAAAATACAAATAAAGCTTGAAGGGTGTTGAAGTACATCATATAAGGAGTCTTCTCTAATTTACTTAAAATATTTGCATGAAGTTTTAACTTTTTATAAAAACAGTTATTTTTAATGATCCTCGAACAAGTGATGTGTCTTAAAATGATAGATATTTTTATTAATCATTAAAATAACTGTTTTTATAAAAAGTTAAAACTTCATGCAAATATTTTAAGAAAATTAGAGAAGACTCCTGATATTATGTACTTCAACGCCCTTTAAGCTTTATTTGTATTTTTGTAACACCCTGTATATATATATATATATCATCATCATCATCATCAACAGCCTATCTTAGTCCACTGCTGGACATAGGCCTCTCATAGGCGTAACGCATTTCTGTTTCATCTTTTGCATTTACACACGGTCCGAATAGAAGTTTTACTTCAAAAAAATATTGAAATAGTATTCTAAGAATCTTCTTTCCACTATCTGCTATTTTTTGCAGGCACACATAATTGAGGATACAGAAAATCGTTCAACAACCACTTATTTTTAGATCGTCCTGTCGATCGGAGGTAAAGTGGGCGGGAGCGCGGTGGTGACAGCCTTATATATATGTATTATGAAATAAGTCGGTTTTGGTACGGTCTCCCGTAGTAACCGGTGCTAAGGAAATAACGAATAAATATTCTTTATTGCACTGACAGACATATTTTTAGAAATAAAAATAAACAGAAATATATAAACACAAGGCAGCCTTATTGCTAAGGTAGGGTAATAGTAAAACCATGACATGGTAGAAAAAAAATCCGGTCAAGTGCGTGTCGTGCCACGCGCAGTGTACGGTTCCGTAGTTGCCTGTAGTTACCACAATATATATATATATATATATATATTTTCAGAATCACAATCAGAGTTTTATTTATGAAACATAGGTTAGTATACATGGTATATAAAATTTTTGTTAGTATCACTACATTTCCACCTTAATTAAGGTATACAAATAGATATGGACCTATGAAAGAAGTACTATTATTTTTACATTGGAATCACAATTTGTGAATATAATTTGAAATTGTCTATTGTTACATGCATGTCAAAGTAGATTATAAATTTAATAAACCATAAAGTTGCCATACTAATATTCAGTTTTTTAATAGAAAAATAAGCAAATTGTCCAGAATTTGAGCAGGAGTCTTTATTTTCTATATCGGAAATTAGAAAAAACAATAAATATCAATGTATGTATCTCAACTAAAATACCTAAAGTCAAACTGCGTCTCAAACTCAAAATCAATTCGATATTATGATTTTTTTATTAAATGAATGCGCCACAGTTATGTTTTAGCAAATGCTCATAGCTTGACCAAAACTTTGTTCTGATTGGGTAGTTGCTCTCGGTTCTGATTGGTTCGACTGTTTGATGTCGCGTCGTTTGATTGGCTATTATCTATTATACTATACTATGAAAGACATTTGGTACAAGACCATAGCAAGTGAACCTCTTCATATACCTTGGTTCAACAATGGTAACATAGGTCGTACATATATTATGATTATGCACCGACTTCGTTCTGGACATATTCCACTAAATAAATTCTTGTTTCTTTAAAAAAAAGTAGGGATGATGACTATTTTTTATTAGTTAATCAGGTAGATTATCAAAAAGTATTGGTCACGTATTTTTTCTTTTTTCACATAATATAAACATTGCAGAGATATATTGATTTGAAAAGTCGCATGACGTCACGTTTGAGTTCACTTACAAGGGAAAATTCACTCAAAAGTGACGTCACGAGCCCCTACTCCCAAACTTTGACGCGCTATAACTTTGTCATTTTTTGGTTGATTGCCCAAAGAAAAAATACGTGTCCATTCTTTTTTGATCATCTAACTGACGGACTAAATAGAATTTCGTTTACTGTACCCCGTTATCACCCCTATTCCCCTAATTGTGAAATGTGTGAGAAAGTGGAGGATGTGCAACACATTTTAATGGAATGCGTCAAAAATGAAGCGGAAAGGAGACATGCATTCTCCATCCTTAAAATTAATAGGTTTGAAACTGGCATATTGCAGGGCATCCTAGCCAACCCCCTATCGGAGGAGGCTAGTGTGGTTTGCAGTATGGCAGCAAAAAAAAAATGTAATAGTTAAATTATTAAATAATTTCAAGAAAATTGTATGGTCAGGTTACGATGGGGCTGGTGTGGACATTTTGGTCCAAAAGTCCCAAGAACAAATTTAAAAAAAGAATTTAGTGGAAGTGTCGAGTGAGCCGGCGACATCGGTTCCCGTACAAACGGTCCTTCCAAACCTTTCTAACCTCGTTCTGTGTTCTGTAGGAAGATTTATGTAAACTAACCGGCTTATAATACATAGTTTTGTATCACTCATTACCAATCATGGTAGAGCGTAAAAATTATGACAATGTAGAAAGGCCAAAGGGGAAGATCTTCCTCCGAGCTGGGTGATGTTAGCTCGGGGGCCGCGGCCCAACTGATGTTGGTCGGGCATCGTATATATGAAGAGTTAGCCTCCGAATTTCATTTGCGCGATGTAGGCCTCCATACTAATATTGATCGCAGTGCAGGTAACGCCATCTCTTGAGGATGGTGAGTAATGTTTTCCTACATCCGTTGTATATCTGTGGGGCATATAGATGTCGCCGCCACAACAACATGTGATATGAAACAATTTTTGATCAGCCTTGTAGTTTCTTTAATAATAATAATATTCTTTATTGTATAACACCACAAAGGACATAACAGTAAGATTACACTGACAGAGAGACATTACACAATGGGCGGCCTTATTGCTTAATAGCAATCTCTTCCAGGCAACCCATGACGGAAAATTAAATAAATTTCTTTGTTTCTGGTTTTCAAACTGTTAATGCTTCGACTGATGTAAATAGTAATGGCACAGTCCTTTTGGTTTTGTTGGTGAATAAGGTTCCAGGATTTAACGGGGTAGGGAGTTGAGATTAAGTTTGATCTCGAGTTGGTAGAATTGATCAAAATCCTTTCTTAGCGGATGCCTACGTCATAACATCTACCTGCATGCCAAATTTCAGCCCAATCCGTCCAGTGGTTTGGGCTGTGCGTTGATAGATCACTATGTCAGTCAGTCACCTTTGAGTTTTATATATATATATATAGATGTGAACATGACCGATCGGTACGAAACGCGAAACAGCAGAGAGAAGCCGTTGGAAATGACGAGCCAACGACCGTTATTAAAGTTTGAGTACCCGCGCATAAGAATATTCGCGGTACCCACATATCTGCCATCTGGACAGGTTCGCAGATCGAACACCGGGTGGCGCCAGTGAGCATATTGCCCATCCGAAACCCAAATGCGAACATTGTTGATGTAAGGAAACTCATACATTATAAATCGCCCAACCAGGGAGTTCGTTCTAGTTATCGTAAAAGTTTCAGATTTCGTTAACACTAAAATATCAGAGTTTTCTTTTAAAGAAAATAAATATTTACATTTAAATTGCAAAAAAGCTCGATGGTGCGGGTGGTTAGCGCGTTCGGTTGCGATCGTTGAAGTTAAGCAAACTTTCGCAGAGGTCTATCATTGGATGGGTGACCAAAAATCTTAGATCTCGAATTCCTCCGTGTTTCGGTAGGCACGTTAAGCCGTTGGTCCCGGCTGCATCTGCAGTCGTTAGCACCCGAAAAACCGCACTGAACCCGCGTGGTAGTCATGGCCCATTCTCCCTATTTCATCCATAGGGAAGGCCTGTGCCAGCAGTGGGGACATTAATAGACTGATGATGATGATTGCAAATAAGTTTCGATATAAACGTAAAATGAAAACATAAACAGGTTTTAATAAAGCCATAACGCTGGCAAGCCGCGCCGCAGCGCTGGCAACATATAATTTATCGTAGGTTACAATTTGAAAGTTGCTAACAATAATTGCTTTAATCTGCTCAAATAAACGGCTTTCACGTAATCACGGCGATTATAATATTAGATGCGGAACCCGGGTTTATGCGCGCTGGGCACGCACTTCTAGATGCTATTTTCGTCTTCGGTAGCACGTGTAAGCGGTACACGGTACGCTGACCCAATGCGTGTTATTTACATTTTATGTGTTAAAAATGGTAAAAAAGAACATAACCTCCTGATGTTGAGAAGCCTATTTTTGAAGTTATACTTCTTTAGGCGCGTTATGAAAAAATGATGAGAGTGAAATTTTAAGATGCGCGCGCATCACTGTAACACAAAATTTTAACAGCATGAAGTTGGTCGCTTTAGCGACCAACTTCATGCTTTTATTGTGTTTACCGCACATTAAGAAAATCTACCAACAAAATAGAAATAGAATCTCTATTTAGTGGGTGCTAACGACTGCATTGTGAAGGCCTATCAAAAGTATTTATTAATCTGGAACAACGGAACCAAAGCGCGATTCAGGAGACTACAGCGCCATCTCTTGACCATTGGTGTAGTGAAACCAAAAACCACATCTTTATTTTTTGTAATAAAGTAACAGTTATAGGTATTCATATTTATAATATTTATCCACATGTTTCTAGTTTGTATATTCGGAATACGTGTTTGAGTTTCATACAAGTGCAAATCACATATGTTCTAATAAATTATATTCAGTAGCGATTTTAATTGAATATTTTGATTATTTATTTATTTTTTCAAATTAAAACTGAACTTTATTGGCTGTGTCCTTTTCCAGACTTTTTATTAATTTATTGTAATTAATTATTTGCATGCAATTAAAAACTAATTTTAAACGATGCCAAAGAAGGATAACTTCTCACGCGCCTACATAAGTACACGCACCCATTTTTTTTTGTTGAAGTTCTCCCGTTTTAGGGAAGACAAAGGGAACAATGCCCATACAGCCTGGTCTTTAATTGAATTAATCTTCTTTTTGCTTTTACATTAGAATGTCGGTATAACGCATTCTAATGTTTCTTGGAATGTTTGGCACGAAATGTATCGAGTTGGCTTTTTCGATAAGCTTCTGTGAGGTAGTCAACACTACAATAAAATTCTAACGTCCACTTGACCGGAATAGCGTATATTTTAATGAGTCCACTAATTCTTCAGTTACGCAGACAGTTGTTACACAAAACCACACCAATTTTATTTCACAATATCCACTATGAACGAATTTAAGAATAATAGGGGTGATGACGGGGTACAGTAAACGAAATTCTATTTAGTCCGTCAGTTAGATGATCAAAAAATAATGGACACGTATTTTTTCTTTGGGCAATCAACCAAAAAATGATAAAGTTATAGCGCGTCAAAGTTTGGGAGTAGGTGCTCGTGACGTCACCTTTGAGTGAATTTTCCCTTATAAGTGTACTCAAACGTGACGTCATGCGACTTTTCAAATCAATATATCTCTGCAATGTTTATATTATGTGAAAAAAGAAAAAATACGTGTCCAATACTTTTTGATAATCTACCTGATTAAAGAAGAAAAAAAAATTAGTCATCATCCCTATTAAAATAAGACGCCAACCGCACTCGATGAAATCCCGCCAAAAAAAAACCTTGAGAATCCTATAGCATATAGTATTGCCATACTGGAGCAGCACTTGCGCGTCGCCTACCGACTTCTTGATTTTTGATGTGTAACATCTTTCCTCTCGCTTTCCTGCGTTTTGTGGGAGTGATTTCGTGAAATGGGACGGAAGTGTGTAACAGGAAGTCGCGGAAGCGCGCGCTATTTGATTTGATTTTAGTACATAATGTTCAAATGGCTTATTCCTTTTATAGTAGGTTTTATATCTTTTTTTACTAATAAATATTAAGGTGAGGTTTCAAATGTTACAGATCATACGCGACTATTGTAAGGCGCGGTCGTTTTTTTAGATTAGGTTTTGGATAAGCACGTACCTACTTCTGAATTCATTTATTTGTAGATATTTTTTTACTGGGAAACTTGCACTTGAGCCAGGAATCGTTGTCAGCTGTCTTGGAGAAGGTAGTCATTCCATGCAGGTCAAAGTTGGAATCATTACTCCTGTCAAACCCACTGTCAATACTCCTGTCAATAAGGCTGAAATCAAACCAGCCTCTTTTAAATAAAACTAGTTTTAACGGGTTAATACAAGAACTTTAATTATTTATTGACGTTTCGCAGCCTTTTCAGGTTTGCATCGTCAGAATAAAGATTTTTTATATACCTTGTCGAGCTACCTTCGAAAGACTTTTATTGAGCGTTCGGATATTTCATTGCCAGATTTTTAAAACTTTATTGTCTATGTATGAAATTATTAATTAATTCAATTAATAAAGTACTTTATTTAAAATTCGTTTTTGGAATGTTGAGTTAATTTATTTAACCTAACTACCGTAAACTACCACCGGTTCCAAAATTGGGAGACCTTTCTGAGAAGAAACTGCGAAACAAACACAGAGAGGCTTTCTATCTCCTTCTTATGTTAAATTATGCAAACAAAAAGAACTAATAGTATCCGTTGGTCTTTGTTAAGAGATTACAAAGAGATAACACATTAAATAGAGGAAGAAGAAGAATTATTCCACTAACCATTCGCTGTTTCTTCCCTGAAAGTGCAGGGCCTAAACTTTGGATAAAGGAAAGAAAACAGTACTCACCTATAGAAAATATAAATAGTATTTAAAGTAACTTAGGAAATCTTTGAATTTTGATAGGTACTTACTTATAGCAGTCAAATTCGTAGTTAGATACATAAGACTTTATTCGCATCAACATACACATATACAAAATTGACAAGATAAATCTTACTATTAGATAAATTCTTTATAACATGTAACATATTATTTTATGCAACTATACTATGATATTTTCGTGTGCAGCAGCGATGCGAATGGGCGAAAACTCAGCGTAACATTTACTCGGAGAGTAAATCGCTGATTTCCAGTTCTGACCCATTGTAATGCTACAACCAAATTAATGTACTAAACTCTCTCAACGCAAGTATAAAATCATATATTGTTACTAACTGACCCAGCGACCATAAAAATAGGGGTTGGTAGTAGAAGGCTGAAAATTTAGGGTTGTATGTATTTTTGTATGATGTATAAAAAAATTAAAAAATAAAATATCTAAAATTGAAAAAAAAAATTTAGGGGTGGATTACCCTTAACATCAATATGTACACAAAATTTCATGCCGTTTCGGAGGAGTTTAACCACAAACACCGCGACACGAGAATTTTATATTTTATTTTAGATGCTGATTTCCAACTCAACTGCGTGCACTAGAATAATGAAGGCTAAATTAAATAAAAAATCCACGTTAATATACATAAAATATAGAAATACTATTAAGACCTCGACGGAGAAGGCGAGATTCCCATTCCTTTGAAACCACTGGATTATTTTTTTCATATTTTTATGTAACATTTTTGTTTCTAGTAAATCTTAAGGGACACGCCTTTGTTCAGCAAAGACACTTTTGGTTGATAAATTATAAAAATAAATATTTTATTACTTGTACTCACTTGTACTGTATTTCTGAAATAACATTGTCGCCATTCTCGCGTGTTGTTCAAAAATTATTTATTTCTGTTTCCCGTCTGATATGCGATAAAGAATAATTATCGTAATTTATTTATTTATCCAGGGCAGCGCCATCTCTTCGCATTGTAGGTAACCCACAATGTCAAATGAATACTTTTTCAAGGATTAAACATTTGAAAGAAGAAATAGCAATTATAGTTATTTTTTATTTATTTTTAAGCATTTAACTGCTAGATGTTTAAATCTAAAGAAAAGTTTACTAGAAAAAAAATCCACGCGGACCAGGCAGCGGACGGGACTCGAACCCGCACCCTTCGCAATCCGGGCGAATGCACTGACCATTATGCTACCACGGCCCTATTCGCCGCGTCGAAATTTTCCTAGCCTTAAGCTGCAAGGCAGCGCCATCTCTTCGCATTGTAGGTAACCCACAATGTCAAATGAATACTTTTTCAAGTATTAAACATTTGAAAGAAGAAATAGCAATTATAGTTATTTTTTATTTATTTTTAAGCATTTAACTGCTAGATGTTTAAATCTAAAGAAAAGTTTACTAGAAAAAAAAAAATCCACGCGGACCAGGCAGCGGACGGGACTCGAACCCGCACCCTTCGCAATCCGGGCGAATGCACTGACCATTATGCTACCACGGCCCTATTCGCCGCGTCGAAATTTTTTTTTTTTTCTTTTTTTTTCTAGTAAACTTTTCTTTAGATTTAAACATCTAGCAGTTAAATGCTTAAAAATAAATAAAAAATAATTATTTATTTATGTTTATTGCTGAATATAATGCTTCTCTGTGTCAACCGAGACTCATTATATCTCGTTTAGGCGCGCGCTCCTCATTAATAAAACAAAAACTTGAAAGAAAACATAAAAAAACATCGTAAATTAGTTTCTAAAAACAGTAACGTTGAACTTACGACTGTAGTTATAAATAAAGCTCGTGCGCCTATCTATGTGGCCCTTATCACAGGGCGATAGGGTCGGGAATCGCGCAGCATGTTCGGTAAAAGCTTGTCGCATTCATTTACCGGTTTTATTTGTCCGGTTGTGACTGCCCTGACGTGCCCAACGTGTTAAACAGAGTTTAACGTGTTTTCACTATATTACATTTAGTAAAAACCTGGTTAGGTTCCAAGAAGGAGCATTCAGTGACATATGTATTATGTTTAAAAGAATAATAATAAGGGAGCTAGGAGGAGGAGTTCAATGGCGCTGGTGGTTAGCGCGTTCGGCTGCCATCGTTGAAGTTAAGCAACTTTCGCGGTGGTCGGTCATTGGATGGGTGACCAAAAATCTTCTATCTCGCGTTCCTCCGTGCTTCGGAAGGCACGTTAAGCCGTCGGTCGCGACTGCATCTGTAGTCGTTAGCACCCGCCAATCCGCACTGGGCCCGCGTGGTGGGTCAAGCCCAATCTCCCTATTCCATCCATAGGGAAGGCCTGGGCCCCAGCAGTGGGGACATTAATAGGCCGATGATGTTGTTATGAGTATGCTAAAAATAAAATATGGTATATTAATAAAAGAATAATGGATAAAAGGAAAATAAATAATTTTAGAACAGCTTTAAAAAACATAAATTGGAATAATATTATTGATGAACAGTATGATGTAAATAGTAACTATAATGCATTTCTTGATACAGTTACAAATATCCTAAATCTATACATGCCAGTTACCAAAACTAAAATGAAAATGAACAAACAAAAAGGCTGGCTAACTAAAGGGCTTAAGAAGTCATGTTTGCATAAGAGACACCTAAGAATTTTATTAAATCAAACAAAAAGTAAAGTAATAAAAAAGTATTACACTATATATAGTAATATACTAAAGCGGAGTGTAAAAATTGCAAAGAAAAATGTATATATTAAACTAATGAAAAAATCTGATAAGAAGACTCGAACAATGTGGAATATCATAAATATAAAAACCAACAAAACCAAAATAAGAACATTTAAAAATCTTGAGTTAAAAATAAATGACAGAATTATAAAATGTCCCCATAGGATATCCAACACATTTAATGATTATTTTGTTTCAATAGGAAAAAATAACGATGACAATGATTATAGTAAGCCAGGACGTCCTGTAATAAATCCCCCATTACAAACAATGTTCTTACGCCCAATAGAGCAAAAAGACACTATAAATATCATTAAAAATTTGATAAATAAACACAGTTTTGGCATAGATGATATACCACCAATTTTGCTTAAACAATGTGCTGACGAATTTTCAATGCCCTTAACTAATTTGATAAATCAGAGCTTTAAAGAGGGTATTTTCCTAGATAAAATTAAAATATCATTGGTTAAGCCTGTACATAAAAAAGATGACAAAGGCAATCCGAGTAACTACAGACCAATATCACTCCTTCCAACGTTTTCCAAAATATTTGAAAAGGCGATGAGTATACAATTATATAAATTTCTAGAAAAATACAACATTCTTGATGAAAGCCAGAACGGATTTCGTAAAAATAGATCAACTACATTAGCAGTATTCAAATATATCCAAATGGCACTTCAACAAATAAACGATAAAAAACTGGCGATAGGTCTTTTATTAGATATGAAAAAAGCATACGACAAAGTTTCGTACAGTATTTTGTTAAAAAAAACTTTATGGCTGCGGAATTCGAGGCCCAGCTTATTCATGGTGCAAGTCATATCTGAGTAACCGAAAACAAATTGTACAAATCGAACATTTCGACGAACAGAAGAATACTATAGAAAAAGTGAACTCTGCTGTAAGAAATCTCACATGCTCAATTCCTCAAGGCAGTGTGTTAGGCTGTTTATTATTTATTATCTATATTAATGACCTCCCAAAAATTTTAGACAATGATTTAACATATCCAATATTATTTGCTGATGACATATCTATCTTAATTAAATGTAGTAAAGACTCTGACCCTAATATTGACATACTCTACCCTATAGACTATAGACCCTAATATTGAAAATATATCGCACTGGCTCACAGAACATAACCTGGAAATTAATTGCAAAAAAACTAAAGTAATAGAATTTAAATCGTACAAAACTAAACCTTTAAATCTTGACGTAAATTTTGATGATATCCAAATAGATTCAGTAGACACTTTTAATCTCCTCGGATTGATAATAGACTCAAATATTAACTGGAAGGGCCATATAGACCACATTAAATCGAAATTGTCCAAATTTACATATGCACTATTCGAAATTAAGAGTAGCACAAACGTAGATACTGCTCTAGCAGCATACTACGCATATGCATACTCCTGGCTTAAATATGGAGTCATGCTTTGGGGCAACAGCGTTAATGCAGGGCAGGTATTTATACTCCAAAAGAAATGTGTGCGAATCCTTGCTCAAATTAACAATATGCAGAGTTGCAGACCTTATTTTTTAAAATACCAACTACTAACTTTACCATCGATTTACATACTGGATAATTGCTTGTTCATTTTACACACACACAATATTAGCACTCGCAACAAAAACAGGCTGTATATACCTCCTTCACGCATAAAGATGCTAAACACCAGCCCCTTTCATATGGCTATAAAAATATTTAATAAATTACCATCACAAATACGGGATGAACAGGAACTCCCTATATTTCACAAAAAAAATAAAAAAAATATTTAACCGATGAATGCTTCTATTCTATCGAATAATACTTTAATAAATTTAATTAATTTGTTTTTTTTTTTTTCTATTGTTTTTGTTTTGTTAAATTATGTTATAATGATGGTATCACCCAAACCAAATTAAATATGTTACAATTTTCATACCATAATATAATAATAATATAATCATATAATCATATCATAATAATAATATAAATGTTTAATTATATATTATTTGTTATACCTGTACAAGGTGACTAAGTCATAAGATGCTACGTATTATGTTTAAGAACTTATGTAACACTTAGATTGCAAATAAAGAGTTTGAGTTTGAGTTGCGTTATACGTCTATTTACATAGAAATACATATTAAACATCCATGATTGGAGCATTGGTTCGTGCTGACGATGACGATACGATTACGAATCTGTTAGAAGTTCGCAACTTGGGCCTCTGGTGTCTATTCTTTGTACACGCGCGATTCTGCGAAGTACGTATCGGAGAGTGGCTACTTCTTAAATTAGAGGTTTTCTGAAAAAAAGGATGAATCGCTATCGGGTGGACATTGCAGAGGCGGACGCCCCCGTTAATAATTAACGATCGGCCGCACCGTCCGTCCGTCCGTTCCTGCCAGATGGAATACTAAATTACTCCCATTATCGGGTAGCAGCGAAATGCCTCAATTATTTTCGAAATTCACTCGGAATTGTTTGATTTTGACGTAACAAACCTCTCGTTATGAAATTGGTCGCGTGCCTTGGGAACGATTTGTTTGTATTGTCCAAAGCGGAGTGCTTGATAAATAATTGAAAAACTTCGCTGATTTTTAGATGAGTGAAAACACTCGATTCGTGGTGAATTAATGTTGTTGTCTGTTCTGATGAAAAAGGAAATGACTTATTGTTTGATTTTTCCCACGCTAGATCAGGGGGTCAATCGCCTTACTGAATAGCCATGGCTATCCTTATAGCTTACGATTTCATTTTGTTATTTCTGACCGCCCAAGGTTTTGAAATACCTTACGCTCATTTTCTTTGTTACTGTTGTCACAAATAAATAAATTAATATTTCCAACACTCACACCAATTAGCCTAGCCCCAAAGTAAGCACTATAAGGCTTGTGTTATGGGATACTAGGGTAACGGATATAATACATATACTGTACATATACCTATATAAGTATATTTTTATAGAAATACATATTAAACATCCATGACTGGAGTACAAATGCTCGTATTCATCACGCAAACATCTGCCCCCACCGGGATTCGAACCCGGGACTTCTCGAGTCGGCGACACTATGAAACCCGGCGTACAAACCACTCGGCCACGGAGGTCGTCCAACCAAACCATATATTCAGAAATAATAAAAAGATAATCTAAGCGATAGCGATAGCCATAGCAATCCCGTTAGGCGTATGGCCCCCAGATGTGATGGAGAAAAATATAATGTGCAATCTGCAAAATTGAAGAAAAGGTGGTTTCGAAAAAAGCGATTTTCTAGCAGAAACAATAGGAATAGATTTTGAATTGATTCTTAATAGTAAATTCTATCCAAAAATGCGTGTTGATATTGAGATGTGACTTGGGAGTGAGAATTTTACTAAAGATAATTGTCTATTTCATAGTGCCACACACCTTTGAAACTTAGCTTATCACGCAAAGGTTACGAGTGTATAAAACTAGTTTTTCACTGGTTAATGCAAGAAAAACTAGTTTTATTTAATGAGTGATGTGCGTGAAAACCTAAGAAACAAGTTACGAGTATATGTCATACATTTCTATGGTATTTCTATGGTATGTATGTGCTTTTGAACTTTAGACCCGGTGAACTTGTCAATTTGTATCAGCTGGTTTTAAAATTATCAATAATTAGGTTTTTCGTGTTATTTCTATTTAAAAATAGATTCACAGTGTAGTTTATATAGTAAATATTGTGTGGAATTGTTTTCTCAAGAATTGGACAGTAAACATTTAAAATACTGCAACACAAATATTGTAACGACTACCTACTTGTCAAAATCAAGAAGAAAAACTTGTAATATTCAAGAATAATTACGAAAAAGGACAATAGTGTGATATGCTGCATCATAAACCGGGGGAGTACATTTTATTTTTTCAGTATTTTCTATAAAAAAGAGTGTCATTGTCGATTAATGAAAGACTTGTAGTCAGCTACTTCAAGAACGTGAGGAGAATGAAGAAGAAATTAGAAAGGTCATAGACAGGAACACGCAGCTTAAGTGTGAACTATCGCATCTTCATACTGAACACATAGAAGTCCAACTACAACGAGACAATTTGAATGATACCATCAGCCACTATGATGAGCAGTTCAGCACTTATGAGAGGGCTCTGCAACGCATCACTGACCTTGAGAAGGAGCTAAGTGCAGCAAATACCCAAATAGCGCATTTTATGGAAGCTCAGCAGCTTCAAGAGTCAGCACATACCCAAAGTCTTTATGAGGAACTGATGGCATGACCCGGAGGACCTCTAATGCAGTGCCAGCAGCCCATCTATTCTAAATGTAACTCTAACCCCTGTGTAAA
The DNA here is from genome assembly GCA_902850365.2 of Chilo suppressalis. Classification (NCBI taxonomy): domain Eukaryota; kingdom Metazoa; phylum Arthropoda; class Insecta; order Lepidoptera; family Crambidae; genus Chilo; species Chilo suppressalis. The sequence goes on from OU963911.1 coordinate 576,276, forward strand.
TGATTTGAATTCTGACAATTCATGTCAATGTTCTGCCGGGAAGGGACTTGTTAAGCTTAGTAAGAACAAATTAAAAAGATATGTTAAAGTCAGAAGGTATATTTTAAAAACTAGGAAACTTATAAATAAAGAAAAAACATTTTATAGAAATATTGAGTTTGTTAAAGAACGTACACAGTTACTACAAAAATTAGATATTTGCCGTTCCATAATTGAAGAAAATAGATTAACATATGAACAAAATATGGAGTCATTGAATATTAAGTTAAAAAGCCTTCAACAATCATTATCTAAAATGACTCAGAATTATAATAACTCAAAAAAACAGATAGATGAATACATTCTGGCCTTAAAGTGTCTATCTAACCCCTCCCTTCACGAAGACACACCTGTAAAGTGTCACTCTTTGGTATCGAATCAGAGCATTACTGAAGAAAATGACACTGATCCAGTATGTGAGTCCTTGATTAATAAATCTGTTCACTCAGAGACCACAATTAGATGTAATTCTTTTAAGCAGAGAAACTTTCATAAGCATATAATGTTATGTGACGAATTTGGTAAAGATCTGGGTTGCTTACTACAAAAACAGCTGGGTGAAAATACAATTAATTATTGTTTGCCAGGTGTCACAATGCACCAATTAATGAAGAAAATATTAACTCTTGAACTTGACAAAAATACAAGTTTAATTATTTTAATTGGTAATAGAGGTAATGTTGGCAAAAATGACATTATGACTTACTATAACTCTTTGTGTTCTCTAAATGTAAATAGAATAGTTATGTATACATTTCCTTATAGTAAGAGTCTATCAAGTGAAGAAAATAATATTAGGTACAGGCTAAATTTGACATTAAGTACCATGTCTCAGTATAGTGGTCAAAAAGTACATTTAATTGATATAAATAAATTAATATATAATTTTAAAATGACAAGAGATAAATATTATCTTTCATATTACCATAAGAGACAAATAGCTTCTTCGCTATTATTTTATTTTACACACATAGCCAAAAACTTGGCTAACGTAGTGTTAGTTGCTTCTATTGAGCAGCATAATTATGTGGATCAGACTTTGGAATTTGTTCCAAATACTGACATTAATTGTAATTTAAATTAGTTCGTAAGACAACAGAGGAGCTCTCTAGCTATATCATGACCAAGGAAAAGTCTAAATTTCTAAATATTGTTCACCAAAATATACAAGGCTTTTCTGGTAAAGACTTAGAACTATGCTTATTTTTAAATACAATGAATATAAACATTTTATGTATTACAGAGCACTGGCTCAGAAATTATGAATTAGTTACAGGCTTAGATAATTATACAGTTGTTAGTAGTTTTTGTAGGAAATCGGCTATCAGGGGAGGCTCTCTCATAATCTTACAGAATAATCTTAAATACAAAGAACGTGCAGATATTGTTTCACTTTCAGTTGAACGTAATGTTGAACTATCTTGCGTGGAACTGGAAGAAATGATCATAATATGTGTATATCGACCCCCATCTGGGAATTATACTCAATTTGAGTCCGCTATGGAAGACGCTTTCAATATAGTATGTAAATGTAATAAAGTGGTTGTTGTGTGTGGTGATTTTAATATAAACATTTTAGTTAAGTGTCCATTAGTGAGTAGGTTTCTAAACTTATTTAGATCATATAACTTGAAGCATACCTTCTTTGAGCCTACCCGCATCACACATGCATCAGCAACCTGTTTGGATAATATTTTTTGTAATAGAAATGTTTTTAATAAATCAATAATAAATTGTATTAATTCTGATCATAGTGGACAATTAGCCTCTATTGAACACCATCATGCTTCACCCAAACATGACCTAACTTGTAGACCAATTACACAAACGGGTATAAATAAATTTCAAGATAACGTTTATCACAAAATATCGAACTTACCAGTTTGTAATAATAATAATATTTTGTATGAAGATTTATTCAATTTAATTAAAGATGAATTCAATAAAATATTTAAATGCAAATTAATTAAATGCCATAGCTCTAAAAAGAAATTTAGTGATTGGGCCACACCGGGTATTTACAAAAGTAGAAATAAGTTGTATCAATTATATGCTCTCAAGGCAACCTCATCTGATCCTAAGTTTATAGAATATGTCAAAAACTATTCAAAAACTTTTAAAAATGTGTGTGCCATAGCAAAGTCTAAGTTTTTATCTAAAAAAATAGTCTTTCCGATAATAAAATAAAGACAACTTGGAATATAATTAATAATGAAACTGGAAGAAATAAATTTAATGAACACACATATTCTTTAAAAATAGACAATAAGATTATTAGGACAGATGATGCCGTTGCAAACACTTTTCAAAATTTCTTTTCTAGTGCACCATTTGAAACAACTAGAAATCTTAATTCTTGTTCTAGGTTAGCAATGACCCTCCTTGAGTCAAGTGTTGATAAGTGCAGTAATGATTTTCATTTTAGACATATCAGTAGTGATTGTATTATAAAAACTTTTAATTCAATTAAAATTAAAAAGACAGAGGATTATTGGGGAATATCAACATATATAATAAAACCGATTATCACTGTCATTGCGCCACAACTGGCCATTATATTTAACAAATGTATTGATGAGGGAGTGTTTCCAGATCTAATGAAATGTGCTAAAGTTATCCCTCTCTTTAAGGCTGGTGACAAATCAGATCCCAGCAATTTTAGGCCTATATCTGTATTACCAGCGCTAAGTAAAGTATTTGAGAAAATAATTTATAACCAATTACTAGCACACTTTTCTATAAATAAGCTACTTCATTTAAAACAGTTTGGTTTCACTAGAGGCAAAAGTACTACTGATGCTGGAACTGCACTTCTCAAACACATCTTTGATATATGGGACAGTAAGCACGATGCTATTGGCATTTTTAGCGATTTATCTAAGGCGTTTGACTGCGTTAGCCATGAAACATTGTTAAATAAAATGAAGCATTATGGTGTATCAAATATTTCACTAAGTCTGATACAGTCTTATCTTTCTGCTAGGATTCAGAAAGTGGTTATAAATCAAGCTGAGTCTACAGGAGCACCCATTTCTATGGGCGTGCCCCAGGGTTCAATATTGGGCCCATTGCTTTTCCTTATTTATATTAATGACCTTCCTCGCTTTACAAGAGATTTGTGTGAGACAGTACTATTTGCTGATGACACCTCTTTAGTGTTTAAAGCTAGGAGAGGAAATGATTGTTATGACGAAGTAAATTGTGCTCTCTCTGAAGTCCTTCACTGGTTTACGGTAAATAATTTAAAACTAAACTCTAGTAAAACAAAATGTGTTAAGTTTACTTTACCTAATGTGAGGCAGGTTAATACTAGTTTAAAAATAAATGACCAGCCTGTAGAGTTAGTGGATTCTACAAAGTTTCTGGGTATTACTTTAGACTCGCATTTGCAATGGGATCCTCATATTGATGCCTTATCAAGTAGACTGAGCTCTGCGGCTTTTGCTGTTAAAAAATAAGACTTCTAACTGATGTGAAAACGGCAAGATTGGTTTACTTTGGTTACTTTCATAGCGTTATGTCATATGGCCTTTTGTTGTGGGGCTCAGCTGCTAATATAGAAAGTATTTTCGTACTGCAAAAGAGAGCTGTTCGCGCCATATATAATTTAAAGGCAAGAGAATCTCTTAGAGAAAAATTTAAAGAAATTAATATTTTAACACTGGCATCGCAATACATTTATGAAAATTTAGTATATGTAAGAAAAAACTATGACGCATTTACAAAAAAAGTCAAACCCATAACTTTAACACGAGATATAATAACAAACTTGCCGTTCCATGTTTCAGACTCCAAAAATCAAGAGGTTCATTTCTGGGATGTAGTATTGCATTGTTTGACAAAGTTCCCCAAGAACTGATTGAGCTTCCACTAACCAAATTTAAATCTCAGATTAATAATACTCTTATGAATACGGGCTATTATAAAGTTAATGATTATCTAAATGATCGAAATGCATGGACATAGTGTTTCTTGTAATTTGTTATTTGATGGGTATGAGTCAGTTTTTGAAATAGTAATATGGTACCTATCTAATGCCGCTTCCTATATACTAAATATAAAATTTATTGTAACTATATATCTATATCCTTAATAATGTAATGGAAGGTGACTTAAGATGTATCTCTGAAATCATTTTTCAACTTGACGACTCTGTATATATCAATACAGGGAGAAAAAAGCAGCCCTTGCTGAGTTTCTTGCCGGTTCTTCTCAGTGCAAGGTCTCCCGCCGTAGTTTTGCGAACCGATGGCGTAGCTTCTTGACCTTCACAAGTGCTTGTAACAGCCTAGACTGAATAAATGACTTTTCATTTCATTTCATTTCATTTCATTTTATATCCATAAATCCATTAATTAAATATATCGCAGTACCCGGAAAAGGTTCTATTCCAATATTATTATCATTAGCTTTGCAAACCGTTCCAGAGAGTTCTCATTAAATGGAATAATTATTTTCGCATTAAATATAAATAAAGAATTACTAACTCGCTATTAAAGACCAAACTTTCCTCATAACCGTTTTCATACGAAAATATTTCTCGTTCGAAAGTACTTAATGAAAACTCAATTTGGTAATAGGAAGGGAGCGCCAGTCGATAGTGTTGTTAATTAGTTGCTATTGTCGATATAATTTAGATGTCATGATTCAATAAATTATTCAATCTAAGCGTCACACCAATAAAAGTGATATTTTTTTTAAGAAAAAAATAAGTATTATTTATTGTTACATACTAATTTAGTTTAAACTTCTTTATTTATTTATTCGGATTGAACCGGTTGTTACATAAGGAAAGTTGTCTGTTTATTGTCGTTACGCAATACAGTTTTGATAAAAAGTAACACCATTATTTTTACCCTACTAGCGGCCCGTCCTCGCTTCGCTTCGGTGTAGAGCTGAAGTGTAGACTACAGTTTTTGTTCTCAGGCTTGTATTATACACAATGACATTCATCTATGATTCTTCTTATACCTGCATGCAAAGTCTCAGCCCGATCGGTTTATAATTGACAAAGTTTCATACAAACTTTCATTCCCTATTTTATCCCCATAGGGGTAGAATTGACCCAAATCCTAAGCGGATGCCTACGTCATAACATCTACCTGCATGCCAAATTTCAGCCCGATCCGTCCAGTGGTTTGGGCTGTGCGTTGATACATCACTATGTCAGTCAGTCACCTGTGAGTTTTATATATATATAGATTTAATGCAAATAAATTTAATTGAATGAAAAGTATGATAAGACTAATAAACTAATATTTATTAATACTCGAAAGCATGCAGTATATAGAAAGCAAAATCGAATCTTTACTAAAATCTGATTTGGAACCATAGTTATTCATGTAGGCAAATGAGTTGACAGTTAAATCATAATGACTTAATGGTCGATTATTAATAGTATATTAAATAATTTAATATTTATACTTCAGTTTTGTAAAAACTTATACTTTGTTGCGAATAGAAAAAAAAACCAAAATCCTTATCGATCTTTCGTAGTCAACAACGCTACAACACTATCGCGAACCGAGGAGCATTGCACAGTTACCGTGCACCCGATATATGTAATCTGAACGTATTCCAGCCGACCCCTACTTTCGTACAAGCATTTTAATAATGCTCTCTGTGATTCCTGACGGCTGCCATTGCTATTTGGAAAGGAATAACATTTTGACGCGAGCTTGATTCAACACGAGTCGAACGAATAAGTGATCGACTCGAGAAGGGGTTCCGTACATCTGTTACAGTCTTCATCGTCTTTCGATCGGCATACTTTTACGAGTTATTATATCTGACTAAATTTAAATTTCAGATCAAAAATACTCTTATGAATAAGGGCTATTATAAAGTTGATGATTATCTAAATGATCGTAATGCATGGACATAGTGTTTCTTATAATTTGATATTAAATGGGACTAGTCATTTTTCATAACAGTAACATTGTACCTATCTAATGCCGCTTCCTATATACTACTTAAAATGTTAACTGTAAAATTAATTGTAACTATATATTTATATTCTAGATGATGTAATGGAAAGTGACTTCAGACGTATTTCTGAAGTAATTTTTCAACTTGACGACACTGTATATAACAATACAGGGAGAAAAAAACAGCCCTTGCTGAGTTTCTTGCCGGTTCTTCTCAGTACAAGGTCTCCCGCCGTAGTTTTGCGAACCGATGGCGTAGCTTCTTGACCTTCACAAGTGCTTGTAACAGCCTAGACTGAATAAATGACATTTCATTTCATTTCATTTCAATAAATTCTTACTGGTTTAGGGGTTCCAATACTCTAAAGAAAAAAGCAACGCTCATAGGATCTCTTTGTCATCCTAGTTAGTTAGTCAAGACATATATTTTAGAAGCGTGAGGTGATATCAAGCAGAATTTAATATCAAATAGGTCTGTAATACTTTTGAGCAGTGAAAAATCTAATACTACGCTAACTAATACGCCGTAATCAAAATATGGCCTTACTAGCGGCCTGCCCTCGCTTCGCTTCGGTGTAGAGCTGAAGTGTAGACTACAGTTTTTGTTCTCAGGCTTGTATTATACACAATGGCATTCATCTATGATTCTTCTTATACCTGTATGCAAAGTCTCAGCCTGATCGGTTTAAAATTGACAAAGTTTCATACAAACTTTCATTCCCTATTTTATCCCCTTGGGGGTAGAATTGATCAAAATCCTTTCTTAACGGATGCCTACGTCATAACATCTACCTGCATGCCAAATTTCAGCCCGATCCGTCCAGTGGTTTGGGCTGAGCGTTGATAGATCACTAAGTCAGTCAGTCACCTTTGAGTTTTATATAGATAGATGTTTTGATTGCAATCAATGTGTGTGTGAATTGGGGTGGTTATTGCTCTGTTTGTGGCACGCAAAGGAATCCTACAGGGAACTTACTTTTCGTTGACATAGAGTAATAAAATTGGACAAGAAACTTAGTACAACTAAAGCAATTTATCATGCGGGACACAGCGGATTTCCTGCTCGAACCAAAACAGAAGAACACAGTAAGGTAACATTACCTGTTGGTGATGGTGTGTTTCTGCCAAAGAGTAGAATACCAGAGATCCGCAGGCATGCCTTTTTTATTTTTTTTTACGCAGGCAAAAACTCTGTTTACAGACGACGGCGCCTTTAAGAGGCACACCGCCGAACGGACCTCACACCTGGCTCCCGCAAACCTTACGAACCCCCACAGTGGCTGCCCACTGAGGACCCCGTAACTCTTACGGGCACTTTACGGCATTATATCCGCTAAAAACCCTGCGAATACCCTCTAAGCTGCTTAGTGCGAAACCGCGGGATCCACGTTTAGGGATTCTCCCGCGTCTCCGTACCCAGCAGCCTCCCGGTCTAGCCGGGGCTCCACGGCAGGGGTCTCCCGAGGTATTGCGGGGACCCCGCAGATGTGCGCAGGTAGGCCCGCGCGTGGGGGCTGAGTACGCGGCCTAGTGCCCACCGTCCCGCCCCCCGTCCACTGCGGAGGACTACTTGGGCGTGCCCATGTAGCTCCCTCCGCCGCCTCCCTCTTTGCAGGACAGAACTACAAGATGGGGGCTGCCGTCACGGGATCCCTCGGTGGCCGGCACGGCACAATGCGCCGTACCGGCCAGCTAGGGATCCCCGCGGGCAGGGTCATAGGACGGGTATCCGCAGGCATGCCCTGCGGATTGAGGATGGCTGGAGCAGCACACCTTCTACCGCATCTTCTATCTTCGCGACTGGACTCCACTAACACTTAACAACAGGTGGGGTGGAGTAATTTGTTCCTCGTATAAAAAAAGCCGTACAAATATATAACAAAATATATGTATTTTTTCCGTCCGCTGCCTGGTCCGCGTGGATTTTTTTCTAGTTATATTTTCTTTAGATTTAAACATCAAGCAGTTACATGCTTTAAAATAATAAATGTTATAACTATAATTGCTATTTCTTCTTTCAAATGTTTAATACTTGTAAAAGTATTCATTTGACATTGTGGTTTACCTATAATGCGAAGAGATGGCGCTGCCTTGCAGCTTAAGAATGGCTAGAAGAATTTCGACGCGTTCCGTGAGGGCCGCGGTAGCATAATTGGTCAGTGCATTCGCCCGGATTGCGAAGGGTGCGGGTTCGAATCCCGTCTGCTGCCTGGTCCGCGTGGAATTTTTTCTAGTTATATTTTCTTTAGATTTAAACATCAAGCAGTTACATGCTTTAAAATAATAAATATTAAAATATATTTTTTCCGATTATTAACTCATTTGAAGTTGATAAATCAACGTGATGTACTGTTTAAATGCCTATAATTTTCTACGAAACTCTCGGCACGGGAAATCAAATCACACATAACCGGTTTTTAATTATGTACATGATGATGGCATCGAGTATGTACTTAGCGGAGCCATCCCATGGGTGCAAGCAATGTGCCACGCAGGACCGCTTGCATTTTTTACAACAAGCACAGTTGACTAGGCATGAAAAACGCATGGCCGGGGGGTGTCGTCGTAGGAGGGTGGATGGGGGCGGTTTCGAACACTCCCCCGAGAAGGGCTCCTCTGGTGGAAGCAGGGGAGTAAAGGCTGCGGGTCCTCAGATGCGATACTCGATCCTGAGGCCAAATACAATGCCTGATGGCGGGCATCGCTGGGATTTTAGGAGAGCCCCACATAACCACCATGTGGTGGGCAATTTAATGCATTTCCCCAGCGTATCAAAAAAAAGCCATGAAAAACGCCGCACCTTGTTCAAGTTTTCGTGAAGCTGTTTTGATCACGGCTTCAATGTAGTCCTTTGGATTCAGGTCTGAGCGAACTTCCATACCGAGCGAGCATGGTGATGTTTTTGCCGTGAAAACGCATATTTACCTGGATTTTCTTAGCACTGAACTCAGCCAATACAATAAATATTCCCAAGAAGAATCATTGATATGCAACAGAAATTCTTTAGGGGGTCGGATGGAGCCCTGTGGAATACCGGCGTTCACTGACATGCACTGCGAACTGCTTCCATCCGTAAGGATGCGAATTCTACTTTCATGCAGGAGGTCGGCCACCCAAGCACAGAACTGAGCAGGCAGACCGTATGCAGGAATCTTGAAGAAAGCTTTCCAAGCTTCTTTACCAACCAGGTCACGGAAAATACTTTATGTTTTTAATTATTTTTGAGCATTTAACTGCTAGATGTTTAAATCTAAAGAAAAGTTTTACTAGAAAAAAATCCACGCGGACCAGGCAGCGGACGGGACTCGAACCCGCACCCTTCGCAATCCGGGCGAATATTTAATTAAAATACTTAATTATTAAGTTGTACTCTTTCATTTGTCATCTTCTGGATTTTTATGTTACTGCATATTAAACTTGTGGCGATAAAGAATTTTCAATTTAAATTTTCTTGGAAATATAAATAAGTGAGTAGTTAATTCATTATTAATAAGCAGATTTCAAATGTTATTCATTAGCTACTAGCGTTGTTTGCTCTGTTAGTGCGTCATACACAACACTATACAGAAATATAATAGACACACACCCGTTCCGTCAGCGTTACAAATCCATAGACGTGTATTGGAACAAACAAACCACTTTATTATGATTATAGCACGTCGACTAACGAATGTAACGCAATCATGGTGAAATTAAACGGCACGTAATCGCGTTAGGGTGACCACGCCTTCTCCACAACAACAAGTTAATGTGCATGACATGAAAGATTGCGAAGTATATTGGATAAATTTAAATCATTGTTAAATTTAAAGTATCTATTATATATAAAAATGAAACCCGTTTTCCGTTGTCACGACATAACATGAAAACGGCTTGACCGATTTGGCTGACTTTTTTTTTGTAGTTTTCTAATACTCTGTACAAGGTTCTTACGGAAAAAAATATAAAGAAAATCTCTCAGAAAGATTGAAAAATATAACGTAACGAATGTCAACGTCATTCAATTTAAAACAAAAAATCTGTGGTAATCTGTGACACCACATCGATAACCGCGCTGACAAATCAACGTCATTCAATTTAAATACATAAGATAGGTCAGCTATACAAAATAAAGTAGTGCATCAAAGCTACCCTAAGGCGGTACGAAGTTCACCGAGTCAGCTAGTTGTTGTATAAAAATAACAGTTATTCTAATTATACAGTATACAAACGCACTTTCAGTAAAGCATTTAAATTTACGTAAAATAAAATATCGTTTTTAAAACTTCCGTAATCATTTCCTTTAGCGAACGTGTAGAAGAGAAACATAAAATATTTTGGCGGCATTTCAATGATAACTTCTTCTTGGCTACTTGTCAAATGGTCGAAAAAAACAAGTCGAAGTATTCTAAATTATGTGGTTTTAACCGTCATGATCGCTTGACATGTAAATATATTGATTTACTATTAAGTTTTTACTTCTGAAGTTTATAATTCAGTGAAACTTCAAATTAATATTTACTTACCAAACACGTTATTATTAAAGACGTCAGTAAATATAGACTTGCAACTCAGAATAAACTTACTCAATTTTGTTTTTAAAAATGAAACAACAATTTCCTGGTAAATGCGAATTCGAAAGACTGAACTCCGCAATATCTGACAAGACTTGTCGGGGTTTTCATAAAGTTGGCATCAATCATACAGTAATTCATTTTCCCGTTGACAAAGATAATTCAGGGTCGACGGTTTGTCATCAAAATGCTTGTATGCTAGTAAAAAAAATATTATTAAATGAATTTACATGGATATTGTACTTTGAAACTTGCGAACTGAGGTTAAGTGAAAGTATCATAGTATTTCTCAAAATTTAAAGTACTGCATTATTCATTTATATAAAAACAAAGCGGATAAAACTCTGTAATATTATGGTCAAGATCTGCGGTGGTCCAAAAGTAACTACTGGCCAGTAAGAGGTCCTTAATAGTAATTTTTAACTCCAAATACAGTCATCGAAAAAGTTATTAGCAACGTGTACGGTTTTGAACTTCAGAACGAATTTCACTTTTGTAATATCTTTATATCATAGTACCATAAACACAATCAAAAAGTTCCTATTTTTAAAATCGGCCAATTATGATACCGAGGACATAAAATATTGTGTCTACCAATCTTTTTGCTAAGAAAATGAAAAATATCAACAATAAATAAAACATGTTTCTCTTCTAAGTTTTATTTTTTTAAGAATATTTATAACTGCTAGATGTTTAAATCTAAAGAAATTTTTATAAGAAAAATTTCCACGCGGACCAGCCAGCAAACGGGACTCAAACCTGCACCCTTTCGCCCGAATAGTGAAAGGGTCCGGTATAACTATCCGGGCGAAAGCACTGACTTCGCCCGGATAGCTGCGGGTACGAGTCCCGTCTGCTGCCTGGTCCGAGTGGATTTTTTTCTAGTAATATTTTCTTTAGATTTTTCTGTTAATTATGCAACATCCTTAAACTTTTTTTGGTGTGTGTACAACAACTTCTGTCACTCTAACTAGATAAAAATAGTAAGGTCGTAAATTTTCAACGGAGTCTAGAGAATTGCATAACACATGGTGTCACTAACACAGGAGGGCGCGATCTCTCTACAACTTCACTAATGGTGCTTCTGTGTAACGTAAAATGTTTTTTGTCGTTCCCTGTAACAACATGTACATACACCAACATACATAACTGAACGAGCGTAGGTCTTGACGCGGTGACATAAGGACGAAAGTCATTTAGCACGTGCGTAGAAGGGTTACTTAGGCAACACCGCTAATGATGTGTTAGGAAGCATTGTGGGACATTAAAGCATAATGGCTGTAGCTAAACGTCGTTCTAGTTATATAAAAATGACTTATTTAGAAAGTCAGTCACAGGTTTTTTGCTATAATCCGTATATTGCAAAGAGGCGTGAAGAAACAACATGCAGGCCGGCAGGGTGAGGATGGCTGGTGTGACAGGTAGAACTGTATCAGCTATCTTCGCGTCTGGACTTCACCTTCATCAGGTGGGGTGGAGTTATTTGTCGGACCTATCTATAAAAAAAATTTTTTTTCAGTGTGTATGCTGTTGGTCGTAGATGACATTTACAGCGTCACCGGGTTTGGGGACGGCGAGATCCTAAGGTGACCTCAAGCTGAGAATTGGCGAGTACCTCTAGAAGTATTCCAGGCGGATGGTATCTCCCTACGATGTCTCCTGTCCGTCTGGAGCCTCTAGACGACTCGAACCTGAGGTGGTATCAAAAAGTGTGTACCTAAAGTTGTACTTGTTGATTTCAAACTCCAGTATCAGAAAGGAAAGAAAAAGTTGGAATGCCGTGGAAATTATACAATAAAGAAATTGAAAGGTATTATCAAAAGTACGTACGATGTTAAGTCATGAATATTTCAGCTTTCTACTGGTACACGAGCAAAGGTTACTGATGAAAAAAGAATCCTTATATTTGTGGGAGATCACAAATATACAAGGCACAAAGTTACCTCTTTCCTCTTTTACATAAATGGTTGCGTATCCACACAATGATCTAATTTTGTGTGGGTAGAAACATTGGCATCCTAAGTTGTTCAGTGTCCCAAATAAGAGGTGGAACTAACTAAAAGAATCAAATCACCGTATCAATTTCAAATAATTACTTTTACATAAAATACTTATATTTCTAACAAAACAAAACGGTAACGTGTTTCAATGAGCTATTCCTGCCATCTATCGTACAAAAAGTTAAGCAATTCTAAACGTTAATATGTATGTGTGTGTATAATACTGTGTTGTGTGTATATTCTGTAATTTTACTTACCCTAGCTTAAGAATACTCTTACTATCACTTACTATGGGAGACAGCCTGAAATATAATAATAATAAAATAACAATTGTATATTGTCTGGTAATTTTACAAATAAAAAAAACAACTTTTGCTTTTACCGCTTAGTTATATTCAATTTTAACAGTAATAATGATTAAATGTCAAGACAATTTTACTTGAAAAATTTCCGTCCGGTCCGGATTTCAAACGGCAAACCTGGACGGAATTTTCTAGTAAAATTTTCTATAAATTTAAACATCTAGCAGTTAAATGCTTCAGCATCATCTTCAACAGCCTATTCATGTCGCCACTGCTGGGACACAGGCCCTCCCTATGGATGGAATAGGGAGATTGGGACATGACCAACCACGCGGGCCCAGTGCGGACTGGCGGGTGCTAACGCAGATGCAGCCAAAACCAATGGCTTAACGTGCCCTCCGAAGCTCAGAGAAACTCGAGATAGAAGATTTCTGGTCACCCATCCAATGACCGACCATTGCGAAAGGTGCTTAACTTCAACGATCGCAGCCGAACGCGCTAACCACCTGCGCCATCGAGCTTCTCCAATGCTAAATGAATAAATCAGTAATAATGTTTTTTATAAGTATTTTAAGATACCCGCTGTCATACCGAAATACCTTCTTAACTAGAATGAAAGAAATGAACTCCATGATATCGACGAAGCATATGATTTTTACAGCGACTCTGGCACTAACCCGCACCAATCTGTATCATAAAATACTGATTCTTACTGACATCTAACACATGTTGGACAGGTTTTAGACAAATATATTTTCGGATATATGAAACTAAACTGTTTCATTTCAAAGTTTTAGAGTTCCGTACCTCAATCGGCAAAAACGGAACAAGTTCAAGTTGAAATTAATTTCGAATAGGTATTTCGAATAAAGGGGATTAGAAAATCTATATATATATATATATATATATATATAAAACTCAAAGGTGACTGACTGCCATAGTGATCTATCAACGCACAGCCCAAACCACTGGACGGATCGGGCAGAAATTTGGCATGCAGGTAGATGTTACGACGTAGGCATCCGCTAAGAAAGGATTTTGATCAATTCTACCCCCAAGGGGATAAAATAAGGAATGAAAGTTTGTATGAAACTTTGTCAATTTTAAACCGATCGGGCTGAGACTTTGCATGCAGGTATAAGGAGAATCGTAGATGAATGTAATTGTGTATAATACAAGCCTGAGAACAAAAACTGTAGTCTACACTTCAGCTCTACACCGAAGCGAAGCGAGGGCGGGCCGCTAGTTCATGTTATATATCTAAATGAGAGGGCTCAATGTGAAGGTTGAAACAGCTGGGGCTATAATTTTGAAAAAAAAAATGGGAAGCTCTTTGCTCGTACATTACATGAAATCCTATAAGAAGTTTAAAGTAATTATTAAATAAAATGAATTAAATATTAAAGGGGGGCCCATAAAATAGACGTGATTTTTTCCCGTTTTGCTCAATATTATAATATAGTGTCTAAGAATTCTTGCACGAATCCGACTCGCCCTTGGCCGGTTTTAGGTACAAAGCGCAATATATTTTTATACACAAGACCTCGCAAATGTATTCCTCCAGATGTAAAGTGTAGGAGGTGTCAAATCTTCACGATTTGACACCTACACTTTGACAAGAGCAGATGCGACAAATACCTTTGTCGAACGGAACCTGTCCGTAAGTGATGTATTTTATCATACTCTGTACGCTATTAAAGAATTATTGTTTAAATCACAGAACACAGAAGTGTTCTGTGGTTTAAATTTGTTAAATTAATTATAAAAGTCGACTGTGATATGTGTGTATACCTATAGATAAATGATTGGTCTCGCTACACTCGCGTAGCGACCAATCATTTATGTGTTTGCCTCATCATCATCATCATCATCAGCCTATTAATATCCCCACTGCTGGGGCGAAGGCCTGTGCCCCAGCAGTGGGGATCTACCTATGGATGGAACAGGGAGATTGGGCCATAACCCACCACGCGGGCCCAGTGCGGATTGTCGGGTGCTAACGACTGCAGATGCAGCCGGGACCAACGGCTTAACGTGCCTTCCGAAGCACAGAGGAACTCGAGATAGAAGATTTTTGGTCACCCATCCAATGACCGACCACTGCGAAAGTTGCTTAACTTCAACGATCGCAGCCGAACGCGCTCACCGTCTGCGCTATCGATCTCCTCCTCGAGCAATTATTGTTTAAATTTACTAAGATTAATTATAAAAGTCGACTGTGGTATGTGTATACCTATAGATAAATGATTGGTCTTGCTACACTCGCGTAGCGTCCAATCATTTATGTGTATACCTATTCCAATAAATGAAGAAAACCAAGTTCATTACAAACAAAACATTGTTTCAACGGGTTTAAATGCATTTTTATACTTTTATACATTTCTAAGTTTCGGATTACCGGCTATGTACCCTTAGCATGAACCATAATCGAATTCGAATAGTTTGCGAGTGCGAAATGTCATTGTCAAATGTGTACTGATTTTTAGTTCTCGTTACGTCCGTTGTGGCGCTGCTGTTTAAGTTTCCACATAAAACTGTACAGTGACATTTCGCACTCGCAAACGATTCGAATTCGATAATGGTCCGTGCTAAGGGTATTGTTATCAAGAGCATAGCTTTTAAACGTAGATTTAAGTATAAAGGAATCAAAATACGCATTTTAAACTCGTTAAAACAGTGTTTTATTTAATGAGCGGTGTACGTGAAAACATAAGGAATAAACATAAGAAATAAGGGTGATGACGGGGTACAGTAAACAAAATTTTATTTAGTCCGTCAGTTAGATGATCAAAAAATAATGGACACGTATTTTTTGCTTGGGCAATCAACCAAAAAATGACAAAGTTATAGCGCGTCAAAGTTTGGGAGTAGGGGCTCGTGACGTCATTTTTAGTGAATTTTCACTTAAAAGTGTACTCAAACGTGACGTCATGCGCCTTTTCAAATCAATATATCTCTGCAATGTTTATATTATGTGAAAAAAGAAAAAATACGTGTCCAATACTTTTTGATAACACCTGATAAACGAAGAAAAAAATTAGTCATCATCCCTATTATTGAATTTGATGCCGCATTATTCAGTTTGACTCCATATATAAACATAGCACAGATAGAGTCTAGGAGTTGGATAGCAACAACGAAACTGGGTCGAACCGAGAAAGTCAGCTCGGCGACGCGGCTGCAGCCGTGAACTGGTGTGCCTGTTTACATTTAACCAAAACTCCTTTTTTATCGCGTCGGATAGAATTTTAAATGAAAGGAAAACCGTATTGTTGTCAAGGTCTGCATATACTGTAAGTATATTATTGAACTGAGGAGAACAGATCAGAATAAACTGTTTTTTTTTTCTTTTATCGTCATGACGTAGTAGATCATTAAAAAATATGGTGTCAATAAGCCATGTAGAGATCTTGAAACTTTTTATTTTCAATATATCATGCTTTCCTCAGAGATACAAACATTAGCAGTCAAATCCAAGTCAGACTCCCATTAGGGTACCGCACTATCTACAGCATTTATCACATAAAATACAGCTAGTAGAGTCTGTGCGGAAAGAGAATGGGATAAAGATTGGAGGGCGCTGTAGTGCTTTTCTACCGTATTTGTAAGGTTTTACCCCTTTTAGACATGATTAAAATACAAAAAACTGCAAGAAATCACAACAACAAACAAATCCGTATCAATACAAAACTTTGACGTTTTACAGATTGCTGGGTTTGATTGTCAAATAAAAATTCTAATGTTAGTTCCGTTTTTCGCCACGCCCATTCTCTTTCCGCACAGACTTTGTTAATATAGCGACAATGGGGAATATATATTCTGTGATAATTTCAAAGTTGTTTTTACGATTCATAAGATAGGTACAACTCTCTGACAGACAGATAGAAAACTGCCCGACCCTTGATTGTTATGCTTGGAGTACGGAACCTACTTCTATTGAAAATCTGTCGAACATTATTCCGGAAAAAGATTTCGTATGTCCTAATCCAGGTAGTCAATTAACTGGCACTCAATTGAATTGAATTTGAATTAACTTAACTTATTTTCATCGTGTTTTTTGGTTAAAAAAAACTTACAAAATTTTAGTTTAACTTTAGCTTCTGTTTCTATTTCGTCAGTTACAGGGAACAGGCTTCAGCCTGTTCATAAGTTTGTTGTTCAGTAAACATTTTATTACACGTCAATTGGTGTAAACAAACAAATATAAATTTATTGATATAGTGTATGAAATAATCGTACGAGACATCAAAGATTTATAATTATTA
This sequence comes from Chilo suppressalis, assembly GCA_902850365.2. Classification (NCBI taxonomy): domain Eukaryota; kingdom Metazoa; phylum Arthropoda; class Insecta; order Lepidoptera; family Crambidae; genus Chilo; species Chilo suppressalis. Next base: position 593,362 of record OU963911.1, read on the forward strand.
ATCTTCCAGTGCACCTAATCTTTGGAGTTTCGCCAATCATGCAATGACGTAAGCCCGTACAATCTACGCAAACGTTGATCACCTAAACACCGTTCTATGTACATCAACTGCCAAACTGTTATTTGTAACATGTAAATATAATTGACATTTCGGGAATAGAAAGCACACGACACATAATAAAGTGAACCCATGCAACATTAAAGGTACAAGAATAACAGTTATATTGTTATTTTGCGGCGTGTAGTGTCTTGATGGACAGGAACATAAACAAGTGTCAAATAATTGAAGAAGACGTACATCAAATTCGTACATGGGTGCGTCAATGAACCATACAGAGCCAATACCGAGAGCTGCAGGCAATCTTCAATCAGGATATTTTTCCTAGCCCCAACTTCAGACTAACCAGAAAACTATTAAAATAAAAAATGATGTGGTGTCGTGGGACACCAGGTAGGAACGAAGTTGAGTATATACTATGCATTGGCGGGGTGGAGTGTTAATAGAAAGAGAAGGGATGAGAGAACGAAAAGAAAGAGGGAGAAAGAGAAAGGTATTATACACTACTCGCTTGTGTATGCGACTGTCGCGCCTGCGCACGTCTCATTTAACGGTTTTATTCCACGCACTTTTTTCCACGGATTTTTTCTTACAGTTTTACTATTACATTTTTTTAAGTTCGGTCGCGCAGCAAAATCCCTATCCCCTCCAAGCCTGCCGTAAGGAACTTCGTTCCAATAATCTTAACCGAAGTGATCTAAGAGTAATGCTGGACACCATAACAGGACACTGCCTACTTAACAAGCATTTACTAACCATACGTGTTGCAGATAGCTCTCTAATCTCTATGCAAAGGATGTCTAGAAGCAGATGAAACGGCCGCTCATGTGATCCTGGAATGCATGAGCGTGGCAGAACACCAGGCATTAATCCTCAGGAAGCCGCGGGCGCTCTTAGAAGCCTGTGAGAATCACAAGAGACTACTGCGCTTCTGGAAGGAGCTGGGCTGGCTGTGCTAGCTAACCCAACATACCCTGCACGCACAATGGACCAAGCACTGAGTCTACGCGCGGAAACGGGGGCCCACAACAAGTAACAAGTAAGATTAAAGAAGACAGAGGCAAAACTTCATGCAGTGCGTGTGTGTTAGTGGGCACTGGCTGCTTGTCACCGCCAATAGAAACGTTTCTCTGCGTACTCGAGGCCCCCAATGCTCTCCAACACACGCGAAAATTATTTGAGGCGTTGTCTCTGTGCCTTCCTTAATCATGTGCAAGTTCCCCCAGCCCCGCCTGTCACATGCGGTGGAGCCGCGGCATGTTTATGGAGCCCCGGCTCACGGGCAACGTGCCCCAGATAAAATATACACTATAGTATGTTGCATCATATTTAGATCCAGTGGTAATGTCCGCATTAAGTTTGAAGGTTTGTTTTGGAACTTTCTAGAAAGCGGTAACTATAGTTTGAAGATTCTAGGTAGTATGACAAGTATTTGCTTCTTTTTATTAACGATTAGCGGCCCGCCCTCGCTTCGCTTCGGTGTAGAGCTGAAGTGTAGACTACAGTTTTTGTTCTCAGGCTTGTATTATACACAATGACATTCATCTATGATTCTTCTTATCATCATCATCATCATCATCAGCCTATTAATGTCCCCACTGCTGGGACACAGGCCTTCCCTATGGATGGAATAGGGAGATTGGGCCATGACCCACCACGCGGGCCCAGTGCGGATTGGTGGGTGCTAACGACTGCAAATGCAGCCGGGACCAACGGCTTAACGTGCCTTCCGAAGCACGGAGGAGCTCGAGATAGTAAATTTTTGGTCACCCATCCAACGACCGACCACTGCGAAAGTTGCTTTACTTCAACGATTGCAGCCGAACGCGCTAGCCACCTGCGCCATTCAGCTCCTCAATATTTCTTCTTATACCTGCATGCAAAGTCTCAGCCCGATCGGTTTAAAATTGACAAAGTTTCATACAAACTTTCATTCCCTATTTTATCCCCTTGGGGGTAGAATTGATCAAAATCCTTTCTTAGCGGATACCTACGTCATAACATCTACCTTAATGCCAAATTTCAGCCCGATCCGTCCAGTGGTTTGGGCTGTACGTTGATAGATCACTATGTCAGTCAGTCAGTCACCTTTGAGTTTTATATAATATAGTTGTGCCTTGTCGACCCTATTTGGCGAGCTAGATACAGCCATAGTCCTGCCACCCTGCGGTGCCAAAGAGTTTTCTGGATATACGAGTATATATCTGTATATTGGCTACACTGATTTCGTTAGTATCTTCTTGAACTATGGCGATTTACTGGAAATTATTGCTATTTGCTTGTTATCTAGCTAACTACAAATCTGGAGTAAAATTCAATGTTACCATCTCAAAAAAAAAGCTTTTTATAATTTAGTGCCTATATAGATTGAATGATAGGTAGTAAGGTGACGTTGTTTTTTTAAGTGCCATTGAATAGAGGAAGGAGTGGCTACTGACAACTACCAGAGAGCTCAAAATCCCACTAAACTTAGCATCAGGTATCTACAGTAGATGTATGTCAAACTTTGTAATTCAATAACCTCTGTAATTCTGATTGTCAACAATTTAAAATATTAGCACTCACCTAAAACGCTGTTTTATTCAAGGATAATGCAAAGTCGCAGCCTCCAAATGTACCCAACCAACCTATTCATCTGTCACGCGTAACCCGCGGCGGCGTGCGCGGCAGGGCGGGCCACACAGAGAGCGAATTGATTGTTTGTTTGTTGCTGGACCGATTTGATTTTTTTTTCATAGTAAGATACCTACACCATCCCCGATGAACCAGGCTATAGTTTATTTTCGAAAATGTTAGGGTTCCGTATGAAAACTTCGATAACCCAGGGTGTGAAAAAAAATACCAAAAAATAAGTTTATATCGCTAACGGAAGTTATTGAAAATAGAGCAAAGTAATGTACTAAAGTCTTATAGAGGACATCAATACCTACAAAAAAATCCTCAATACTATATGTACAATTATGTCACAACAAAGGTCCCCTGCGGTTTTACCCGCGTTAATACCGGGCCCTACTCGAACAGAAATTAGCCCTTCAAAGTTCAATATTTCGCAAAGGAATCCCTAAATCGGAAAATAGTCTACGGAACCCCTAAGTAATAAAGGACCTATTCAAAGATATCCCACACAGTGGGGTAGATGATTAAAAAAATCATCCCCAGGATACTTGTAGGACCTACCCTTAAAACTTTTTTTTAAGTTTTACTCTACCATTTTGTCGGTGTGATCGATATGACATATCTTCACAAAATTACAGCTCTCTAGTGCTAATAGTCTCCAAGCAAAACTGGGGACGGAAGGACGGATATGACGAAACTATAAGGGTTCCTTGTCAGGACTACGCAACCCTAAAAACTGTGGTGAATTGTACATATACTTTTTTCGTGCTAAATAAATTCTGCAATACTATTATCACCAACATTAATTGAATAACTATATAAATATTGTTTGAAATGACAACATTTTCATGGCGCTAAAATCATAAACGCATCCCTTTCAAGCTAATTGGCAGTAGAAAGCCAGGTAGGATCCACGTGCGAGATTGTCTGAGATTGACAAATGGGTACGTTGTCTCCAAGAACATTGATGGTGCAAAAACTGCCTATATGAGACCTGAACTAAGTCTCGTTTTATCGTCTAGCCGCTAGTCATTCGGTCATTCCGTTGGGCAACGCGCTGTTCAAACAGCGTTCACCGGCGCTGCTCAAGCGTGCGACTTTGAAACGCAACTACTAACCCCATACATCTCGAAACGCGTAATGGTAGCCATACACACTACGAGAAATCGTTACGATCAGACTGTACAGTTCGAACGGAACAGTTTATCGTACATGGCATATAAGTCATATACGCTACGAGAAATCGTTACGATCAGACGGTATAATAAACGGCGCCGACGCACACGTGTCAGCGATGGCTTCGACGGACGACGTTTTAGCAGTTGTTGAATTAATATTCGCCCTGAAGGAAAATAAAGTGAAGCAAAAAAATCGTAGCATCTGGTGCAAAGAATGGCTAATGAAAAGAAGAGTTCATTCTCATGTCAATTTATTGTCGGAATTATAGATGTTTCCAAAAGAATGGCATATTTTTTTAAGAATGGATCATGATACATATTTACATCTACTGAATACGTCTACCCGAACTGCAAGTGACGACAAAACTGAACAGGAAAACTGAACGACCGCATACACGTTACGATTAGTCGGTACAGCTCATCCGATTCCGATAAATCAATTGAAATTTTCGTATTGCTCCGTTCGACTGCACAGTCTTCAAAATCGTAGGAAACTGCAGTTTTATAAGATACACGCTACTATTTATCGGTACCGTTCGCACTGTACAGTCTCATCATCATCATCAGCCTATTAATGTCCCCACTACTGGGGCACAGGCCTTCCCTATGGATGGAAATAGGGAGATTGGGCCATGACCCACCACGCGGGCCCAGTGCGGATTAGTGGGTGCTAACGACTGCAGATGCAGCCGGGACCAACGGCTTAACGTGCCTTCCGAAGCACGGAGGAGCTCGAGATAGTAATTTTTGGTCGCCCAACAATGACCGACCACTGCGAAAGTTGCCGAAGTTCAACGATCGCAGCCGAACGCGCTAACCACCTGCGCCATCGAGCTCCTCAATCGAGCTGTACAGTCTAATCGTAACCATTTCTCGTAGTGTGTATGGCTACCGAATATGTATATATATATGTCGGATGGGCGAGCGGGATATAGGCGGTTGGCCACGTGGTTCATCTTGATCCGCCATCTTGGTTATTCAATGATATTTCCAGAAAATAAAACTGTAGTCTAGTGACCAAGCTAACGTTTAATTTGAATCTTCTTATTACTTTACAAAATCAGTTATGATTGCCAAGGTACAAACGGATTGCTTTGTGAAGCGCGGAGAGTTCTGTGCTAACGTCCGTTCACTATCGCGGCTCACGTCTGAATGCTGAATGCCGAATGCCCCTTCCAATGACGCATAGCCCCTTAAATACTACCCTTAGCATAGACCACTCCCAAGTGATGACAGCTGTCACTGTCATTACTTGACGTTTCACAAGGCAATGGTACTCTTGACTGATGACATTTGTTGTCGGTTTAACGTTTCGAAGGAGCGAGTGAGACGCCATCCGCCGACATATATATACGATATAACTAGCCTCAAAGTTCGTTCCGTCCCGCTGTCGGTGTGGCCCGCGCGTTAGACCGACTGGCGCTTGCGCAGCCGTTGCGCAGGGTCATCGCTCCGGCCCACTTGCGCTGTTGCTACCCGACTCCACTATTATTAGGTGATAGGCGACCGCTCACTCACTGTCAGATGCATACAGCATACAACTCGCTTTGGCAATGAAAGAAAACACATTGGACGGTTTTTAATCATACGCTGAACTTTTGTATCATTGTCAGTACGTTAGTTGCAAGTATTTAAATAGATTTTATACTAAGTTGAAGTCTCTAAACAGGCCATTGAATGAGCGAAAATTTGGTAACATATAACTTGTGTTTCCGGGTAATATTTGCTTTAGTTATTTCACTCGTGTGTTTTAGACTAGAAAAAAATCTATTATGAGAATACTACTTATAAGGCAGTGATGATGTAACTAATTTTTTGTATAAAATACCAAGATCGTTAAGTAATGAAAAATTTTAGTTAAGTTTTTTATGTAATTAATTTCACATTAACATAAATACAAGATAAGCGATACAGTTTTCAGTAAAAATGTTCAAAGTCCTAAATCATCATTATCATCATCATCAGCCTATAAATGTCCCCACTACTGGGGCACAGGCCTTCCCTATGGATGGAATAGGGAGATTGGGCCACGACCCACCACTTAACTAACTACCTAACTAACATAACTTTTTTTTCTTCAACTATGTCTGTTTTTATGAGCTGTCAGTCTCCCAAAATTTAAATAATAAGGTCATTTCATTACTCATTAATATATTGCACAAAAGTAGAAATATAGTGTATAAAAATGATGTCATTAAAGTAAATCGCTATTAACTAAAAGAGTACTAATATACCTCTGCATATAAGACCTTATGTTAAAAGCATATTAATGTGAATACGTTATAAGTTTGTTTAGGTAGTTTAGACCTTTATAAAGTCCTGGGGAGTCCCAGCAGTGAGAGCTATGGCTTCAATTAAAATGATATAAATTTTGGAGAGTTTTACAAAAGTTATGTATATCTTGAAGAGTTTAGAAGCTTATTAAAAATATCTAATTACTATCAATTCAATGAAGAAAATGTTCAGTTTATCCAGACGTCTGGAACGAGTAAAAAAATCGATATAATTATAATTATAAGAGAATATTAAGATATAAAATGTGTATTGTAATGAAAAAAAGCTATTGTAACAATCTATATATATAAAACTCAAAGGTGACTGAATGACATAGTGATCTATCAACGCACAGCCCAAACCACTGGACAGATCGGGCTGAAATTTGGCATGCAGGTGGATGTTATGAAGTAGGCATCCGCTAAGAAAGGATTTTGATCGATTCTACCCCCAAGGGGATAAAATAGGGAATGAAAGTTTGTATGAAACTTTGTCAATTTTAAACTGATCGGGCTGAGACTTTGCATGCAGGTATAAGAAGAATCATAGATGAATGTCATTGTGTATAATACAAGCCTGAGAACAAAAACTGGAGTCTACACTTCAGCTCCACACCGAAGCGAAGCGAGGGCGGGCCGCTAGTTTACAATAATCTTTCAATGTGATGGATTATGGCCAGAAATATGAACACCAGTCACGATTTAAGTAGATATTTTATTTCACTTCGAGGAGACACGGCTAGGCACAATTACGCAGCAAGACAAGAAGGAATGACATTAGAATGATTAGAGACCTAATACATTTCTGTTTACAAAGCTAGTTATAAGTTACATTATGAAAGACCTAAAACTATATGTATGTTATTGCGTTTACAAAGACAATTCTAATACAATGAAGTATCCGAACGTTCGATAAAAGTCTTTCGAAAGTAACTCGTCAAAAGTAAATAGAAATCATACTCCTTAGACGACGCATCCTGAATATGGTGTAAAACCAAAAAAAACGCATTTTAAGCCTGTCAGAAAAGTAGTTATTTTATTTAATGAGCGGTGTGTAAAACTGAAGATTTAAAATAAGTTATTGTAATACATACTTACATAAGAATTATCTATGTTTAATCATTGGATTCTTTTTAAGCACTGTTTTAAAGCACAGGTCTGGTCGCATCGCATATGAAATACTGTTCTCATCTCTGGGCTGGGGTACCGCAATAGATCCAGAGGACATGAATTAAAAACTGGATTGGCGGATTGATTTATCGATGATCCTGAACTCGCTATGACGCGTTGCAACTCCTAAGCTTGTGCTTGTGCATCTATGCAATAGTGTTCCGAGCGGCCAAGTTCCTTCACAGCATTACAGAGTGAAAATTAAACCCCTACCATTTGCACTCAAAGGGCAGGTGGACGCGGAACTAGATGCGATGCTGCGGGATGGTATTATTGAGCCCGTCGATAGCTCGGACTGGGCGACGCCGTTGGTGCCGGTACGTAAAGCGGATGGCGGGTTACGTATTTGCGCGGATTACAAAATAACCGTTAATCCGGTCTTACTGGTCGACAGATATCCCTTACCTAAAATCGACGATTTGTTAGTGAGACTCAACGGTGCCCAGCTATTTTCCATCCATTCCAGTTTTAACACCATGTGCTCCTTTTCGTTGCGTTCCAGCAAGATCTGCAATGAATTTCTCTCAGCGGTTTTTCCCTTTCAGGTATGGTATGACTGACGGTGTTCAAAAGGCGGGTAAACCTTTTACTTCAGTGCTGGCAACCCTTGGTGCTGCAAGTGTCCATGGGCGGCAGAGACCACTGTCACCATCTGGTGGACTGTCAGTCTGTCTGCATGGTTATAAATAAAAAAATAGTTCAATTAAAACGTAAGTTGGAAATATAAAACTGAATTTATACTTCCAACTTCTTAAATTTTACACGAAATCTGAAGTTTCATGTCTTCTTTTAATCTTCTTTCTCGATAAATAACATATACAAATCAAATATCTTAAAACAAACAACACCGTATATATACCGTTATGTCAATTACGTTCAGCAAATACAATTCATGGTGTCGGTCGATATCCCAATTTGTTTCTAATAATACACGTTACATTAACGGGCCCTAGTCCGTCCCCCCCCCCCCCCCCCCCGGGCCCCTGGACCCCTGGAGCCCGCGGGCCCTGGCGCCCGCCGTTATGCAAACTGACAACTTTCATGTGATATTGTTGTGCGACTGATTGGTATAATTAAAGTCAAAAGTGGAAGCGCCCAGGCTGGCGCCAGCTCGCTTTCTAATATCGACGACTGGTAGCGGCGAGAGGAAAAGTGAATTGCGATCTTCTTAATTTAGAGAACTAAATTAATTAAACATTTACGCGTTCCCTATTGATGAGTACCTACAAAGTTACTTGTGCCCACGGGGGCATTCGCCTAACGGACATGCTTTGGAAAACGCTAACGCTTTCGATTTTAATTTGTTATTTCTGACCGCCGAAGGTTTTCAAATACCTCACGCTCATTTTTTTTTAATATTGTTATTACCAATGCAAAAGAAGAAAAAGAGCGCGAGGCATTTGAAAACCTTAGGCGGCTAGAAATGACAAAATGAAATCGTAAGCATTAGCGTTTTCCAAAAGCATTTCTGTTAGGCGAATGCCCCCTGAACGAAAAGAAGAAATTGGTTATATGTATAGTAGGGAGTACAGACTTCTTTGTAACCTTATAGCCATCGTCTTTTTCTACAAGGGGTTGGTAAACTAGTGACACATCGTAAGCTTCTAAATCATATTGATAAAATTGATAAAACTACTTTTTGTTAGAGGCATATAAGTTCTCTTTCACTCTCGAAGTTAAGACGGACAGCCTCTTAGAAGAACTTTCAGAAGGTCAAAATTCACAAAGCAAAAAACTGCTTCACGTTAACATATTCCGCTGCGAACCTAAACGGGTACCAAACATGCGGTGCATCAACTAATAAATTGCATAAGTAATTTAACTAGACTTATTTCAAAAGTTACACACCACTTAATCATCATCAGCCTTTTAATACACCACTACGAACAAAACTACTTAGCGCCGCCATAATAGGGGTGATGACGGGGTACAGAAACGATATTCTATTTAGTCCGTCAGTTTGATGATCAAAAAATCAACCAAAAAATGACAAAGTTATAGCGCGTCAAAGTTTGGGAGTAGGGGCTCGTGACGTCACTTTTTAGTGAATTTTCACTAAAAAATGTACTCAAATGTGACATCATGCGACTTTTCAAATCAATATATCTCTGCAATGTTTATATTATGTGAGAAAAGAAAAAACGTGTCCAATACTTTTTGATAATCTACCTGATAAACGAAGAAAAAAAAATAGTCATCATCCCTATTTGACATTTGTTAGGTTTAACACGTCGTTGTTTTTGATTAGACATTTTTTTAAAAACAAGTGATTGTCTAATCATTTATTTATATTATAGTTATGTAGATACTTTTGTGCGCGTCTGTATGTGATATTTGGCGTGCGTAGCAACAGTGACCCGACCACGATCGCGCATAGAGGAGATCCGATGCAGTTAGATAACCAAAAATTATCCACCGATGACTTATTGGATTCTACAATTTACTAACTAGAGGTAGGAAGTCTATAATTTAATAAATGTCGGATAAGAAAGCTCTGCCGTTTATTTTTGTAAGAGCTGTTTACAATCCAGATGTTGTTACTTATACTTTGTAAGCATTAATGTGAAATGTGCATTTTTTGAAGATTTCGACATTTTCATTAGTATGACTAGTATACTCTAGTATAATTACCAATTTTCGAATACAGAGACTACTATGTGAATCTTTAACATTTTAACTGTAAACAGAGGTTGCTTCAGAAATATGCTATATGCATCAGGCAGAAAATTGACAAATATTAACTGCTATTTCTCCCCTCCTCCCCCTCCCAGTCCTCCGCGGAGTTCCACAGGGATCTATTCTTGGTCCAACTCTTTACATCCTGTACAACGCTGATTTAGTAAAAGTTATTACACATTGCAAATACCATCTTTATGCCGATGATCTGCAACTTTATTTATCTTTCCGACCTAATGATTGGGCAAGTGCAGTGCAAAAGAGAAATGATGATTTAGCACATATATCTGCCTGGTGCAGGTCCAACTGTCTTGTTCTCAACCCCAAAAACATCAAACTCATAATTATTGTATCAAAGCATAATTATAAAGAAGCTTGAATATCATACTAAATTGTGAACTCATTCAGCGTATTCATGAGGTCACAAATCTAGGTCTGACTCTGAATTGCCACCTTAATTTTGAGAGCCTCATTGCAAAGTGTGTACGTACATTTTGACCCCTACCTGATGTTAAGTGAAGATGAAGTCCAGACGCGAAGATAGCTGATACAGCAGTTCTACCTGACACACCAGCCATCCTCACCCTGCCGGCCTGAAAAAGCCTGTACATGCTTCTATAAACTCAAATTGCTTAATAAGATAAGGCTTTACCTCTGTGAATCGTTACGAGTCAGATTGTGTGACACACTAGAGTTGTCTAAACTTAATTATTGTGACACTGTTTATGGACCTTGTTTAATGGCTAAGACATCTAAACATAGGATACAAGTGCGTGTTTTTGGGACATCGAAGTCCCACCACATCCTCATGTAACGTCATTTTTGGTAAGTGCAAACATACTGAAAATAGAGCCTCGTAGGAAGCACCTCTGTATTGCTCTTTAGAATAATTAAAACAGAAAGACCTGTCTTTTGAAGGTATCTCGACAAAGTAAATAAAAACATATTATTCTGACGACGTATTCTTGCAAAGGATGCGGAACGTTAAATAAAATCAGTGCATCTAACCCGATGAAACTTGTTTTATTTATTTAGGAAGACGTAGGTACCTACTTGACAAATTGACATGGGCGAGAGATCTAAATAGGTATCCAAGTGGATCAGGTTCCTACGTTTTTGCTAACTCCAAAGCATTTGACGGCAGCGTTCCGGGGAACTTTCAGGTTTGCGGCTTCGCGGTGCTGGAACGACCTCCCGCCTCCAGTGACCTAAAATATATTATAAACATTTAGAAAAACACTAAAAGCACTAAAGAAAATATAACTAGAAAAAATTCCACGCGGACCAGCCAGCAGACGGGACTCGAACCCGCACCCTTCGCAATCCGGGCGAATGCACTGACCAATTATGCTACCGCGGCCCTCACGGACCGCGTTGAAATTCTTCTAGCCATTCTTAAGTTGCAAGGCAGCGCCATCTCTTCGCATTATAGGTAACCCACAATATCACACCACCCACATTAAAAACACATTTATTACAGCAATCAATACAAATATAATTATCCATTGTTTTTTCACATAGTGCTGAGGTTATTACCTAGATGGGGGCGCGTCCCTGTCCCGTTTGCAAACCTTGGCCGGGTGTGCCGTGTTAGCTTTGCTTTTCTTGGTGAGAAAGCCGCTTCATGTCATTCCTATTGAATACACAGTAATAACAATGCTTTGTTGGATGCTTAGATTAAAACAAAAAGGGTAGATACGGCACTAGCCTCACAAAAGTGATCCGCATGAATTGTGGTCCACGACCCTAATCGCTTTAGTCACAACTTGACATGCAAACGACGTACATGTGAACGCCAAAAAGAAATATTGCTAATAATTTGTGTTTTTATGATAAAACAATGCCTAAGTATGTTTTTTAAAAGTGCTCAAATTGCTCAAGAACTAAAAATAAAACCCACGGCATCACTTTTCATTCGTAAGTACAATAAAATATATTTTTTCATAAAAAATGCTGTTTGTTTTGAATCTTATTCGGTAGTGACGTCGAGTACTGGTCGCGTGATTGCTCGGTAGTGCAGTTACGCGGATCTCGCCGTCTCGTTCGCGCTGCCGTTGAAACTTAACGTGCTGTTTCGTTCGGGTCGGTAAATCAGTGACGCGGATCTCGCCGTCCCGTTCGCGCTGCCGTGAAATCAGTTTTTGTTTGATGCAAGTATGAGCGTACCGTATCTACCCTTTTTGTTTTAATCTAAGGTTGGATGTACTCGTTCGTTCGCACTGCTTTTAAGCTCACTATGATTGTTTACAGTTGTATTTTTGTTCTTATTATTGTCTCTTGTGTTTGAGTTTTTGTTTGTGTACGTGGCGATAGCGGCAGAGCACATTTTCTTTATTCATATTATTATGCTTTCGCTTGCGTGGCTCCACGTCACCTTTTTCCAGACAGTTAAAAATGTGTATAAAGTTTTTTTTTCTGTTTCTGTTCTCTCTCCCAGGTAATATTGCCGATCGATAGTCTATCGATAGCCAACCAATCGATCGGCTTAACAATAGTATCGATACTATCAATAGTATCGATACTATCGATAGCACAGATAAAGTCAATACTATCGGATGAGTAAAATACTATCGATAGCATTGTAGTTCGTTAATAACAAAATATCGATAGTATCGATATTGTCGATTTTATTTGCAACCATACTATCGATAGTTTAACAATTTGCAATAGTATTGTTTACAATTTTCAGGTATTATAGTCAATCACAAACTTTAGTCTAAAACAATCGCTAGTATCGATACTATCGATAGTATTGTTGCAGATAAAATCAACACTATCGATAGTATCGATACTATCAATAGTTTGTTATTAACGAACTACAATAGTATCGATAGTATCTATAGTATGGAACTCATTCAATAGTATTGCCTTGTTCTGAGCTATCTATAGTATCGATACTATCGGTTGTATCGATTCTATCGATAGGCCTATCGATAGGGTACACGATTTTCGATGTAAAGTGTCGACAGTTTTAATATCGATAGTTCGGCAACACTACTCCCAGGTTTTTACAAGGCAAAGGATTCTTATCTATGCAGCCTTGTCCGGAGCAGGTGACGTTCTGCTCGAGTATTTTTTCTATTGTACCTTGCTAATATAATGTGAAAAGGATTTTTGTGAATGTGGCGAAAATTGGAACTAACGCTACCGTCTTTGTAAACTTCATATTTCGTATGTCATTAGCGTACGCACCCTCTTGAACTGTCACACACATTCGTAAATCTCATTGTCGCACTTTAAGTTCCTTTTTTTAGTATAAAAAAATGGGTGCGTGTACTTATGTAGGCGCGTGAGAAGTTATCCTTCTTTGGCATCGTTTAAAATTAGTTTTTAATTGCATGCAAATAATTAATTACAATAAATTAATAAAAAGTCTGGAAAAGGACACAGTCATTAAAGTTCAGTTTTAATTTGAAAAAATAAATAAATAATCAAAATATTCAATTAAAATCGCTACTGAATATAATTTATTAGAACATAATGTGATTTGCATTTGTATGAAACTCAAACACGTATTCCGAATATACAAACTAGAAACATGTGGATAAATATTATAAATATGAATACCTATAACTGTTACTTTATTACAAAAAATAAAGATGCGGTTTTTGGTTCTACTACACCAATGGTCAAGAGATGGCGCTGTAGTCTCCTGAATCGCGCTTTGGTTTCGTTGTTCCAGATTAATAAATACTTTTGATAGGCCTTCACAATGCAGTCGTTAGCACCCACTAAATAGAGATTATATTTCTATTTTGTTGGTAGATTTTCTTAATGTGCGGTAAACACAAAAGTAACGCATGAAGTTGGTCGCTAAAGCGACCAACTTCATGCTGTTAAAATTTTGTGTTACAGTGATGCGCGCGCATCTTAGATTTCACTCTCATCAATTTTTCATAACGCGCCTAAAGAAGTATAACTTCAAAAAAATATATTTTTTTGTTTTATGTGTCTCAAAGTAGATACATATATACTTATCTGTCTATGCGGCACAGCGCATTGGGTGAGTGTATTTCTGCCATCACTCCTATCAGACTCTGCCAGAAAATCAGCGTTGATGCGACCATCGCACCAGCTTATGCTGAGACAGGGTCCAGGTTAACCCTGATTATTATTGTTTTATATGATACTAGTGGCCCGCCCTCGCTTCGCTTCGGTGTAGAGGTGTAGTGTAAACTATAGTTTTTGTTCTCAGGCTTGTGCTATAAACAATGACTTTATTTATATAATTACACGTGTTATTGTGAGTCAACCATTAAAGATAGACATATATTGTTGCGGGATATTTTTTAGACAATTTTATGTAGAATATTTCCGTCATACATGATTTCTATGTAACTTTAACCATTAAGGCTGCACCCGCGACGGAAGCTTAAAAAATGGAGTAACTTCTCCCGTTTTCCCAACATTTCCCTTCACTGCTCTGCTGCTATTGATTGTAGCGTGATGAAAAGTATACTATAAACTGCCCAGGAGTATGAAGAATAATTGTACCAAGTTTCGTTAAAATCCGTTGAGTAGTTTTTGTTTCTATAAGGAACATACACACCGACAGACAGACAGACAAAAAATTTACTGATTGCATTTTTGGCATCAGTATCGATCACTAATCATGCCCTGATAGTTATTTTAAAAATATATTTCATGTACAGAATTGACATCTCTACAGATTTATTATAAGTATAGATTGGGGTTAAATAAACTTTTTTTTTCTTTCTTTCAAATACCAGATATTGATGGTTTGACAGCGTTGACAAGTAACTCAATTTTACATAAATACAATGATGAAATAATAAGAACAAAACAAAGATAGAGAGATTGTGTGAAAGATGAGATAGCAGAGATTTTTCAGCCGTCATTACTCCATTAATTCGTTGTTAATGGAAAAATAACGACTGAACAATATAATATCATTAGGTAGTACCCTGATAAATAATTAGAAACAGGAAGTACAAAAGATTTTTAATGTTCTTCTTGTTCTAATAATAAACAATGCTTTATCATTCTTATGAGTTTCTCAGACGACATTCCAATCGATTTTGTAAGTCTGAAGGGTTAATTTTTATACTTTAACTACAAAAATGAAGTTAAGTATTGATTACTATTATTGCTGCCATAAGGCTTTACTACCATAAGAGACCATAAGAGATAAATATGAATATAAATATTTCCTACACTCATACCAATTAGCCTAGCCCCAAAGTAAGCACGTAAGGCTTGTGTTATGTATGGGATGCTAGGGTAACGGATAGAATACATATATTAGTAGATATATTATAACTAGAAATATATAAATAAACATCCATGACTAAGGTACAAATTCTCGTATTCATCATACTAACATTTGCTCCCACCTGGATTCGAACCGGGACCTCTGAGTAGGCGACGCCATGAAACCCGGCGTATATAACACTCGGCCACGGAGGTCGTCAACAAGATATGAGATTTCTACCTTATCGGCTCTGGTAACCTTATTTGTAAGTATAAAATAATACAAAATTGCATTATTTGACTGGAGATCTTCTTATCTTATTATTTCAAGAATATAATTAAATATATTATTTACCGTTTAAGCAAAAGTAATACAATTCTGCATTTTGAAAATGCATTTCATTTATTTTCAGTATAATTAATTTAGGTACTTGCATTTGTTCTGAAAATCTGTTGACTCACCTCCTTTGTAGGGTTCCGATGCCAACAATGAATCCATATTATTTCGCTAAGCATATCGGTTGTCCGACTGTCCGCAGTAGAATTCGTAGACTATTAGAACTAAAACACCGAAATCTAGTAGATACAAGTCAGAGATCGCCCAGACCCAAAACCATGTACAGGCCACTGCCTCAGGAGCAGTGATCTTATTGAAATGAAGTTTACTATTTGCAACTACTGATCGATGGCGAGGAGCTCGATGGCGCAGGTGGCTAGTGCGTTCGGCTGCGATCGTTGAAGCTAAGCAACTTTCGCAGTGGTCGGTCATTGGATGGGTGACCAAAAATTTACTATCTCGAGCTCCTCCGTGCTTCGGAAGGCACGTTAAGCCGTTGGTCCCGGCTGCATTTGCAGTCGTTAGCACCCACCAATCCACACTGGGCCAGCGTGGTGCGTCATGGCCCAATCTCCCTATTCCAAAGGCCTGTGCCCCATTAATAGGCTGATGATGATTTGCAACTACTGAGCGAGGCCCGACACAAACTTAGCGGTTTTTTTTTGGCAGTAAAAGTCAATCTTATATACGAAGTTAGTCATTGTTTTCTTGTTTGGGATCGTTTTGTTGTAATCAAGGATTAGGTATGGCTGCGCTTCGCCAGGCATTAATGTCATTCAGTCAGTACGGATTTGAGATTATGGCGATAAACGGTCGCGCTCAGCTGAAGCACAAAATAGATATTACAGAAGGTAATCTATATACAAAAGGCGTTCGAGCAACGCACACATCGACACCGCTTATAAACCCAATATCTTGGACCGGTTAGGACTACTGCGAGCGCGGTTTCCATCCAGTCGTGGCACGTGTCTGTGAACTTTAAATTTCAAATTTTCAAATTTCAATTTATTTATTTCGACCAAACAAGGATCATAATTATAATCATTACATTAAATATTCAATTACATAAATATTACACTAATCATAATGATAATATAATATAAAAAATAATCAAAATAATTCGAATGGACACTAATTAATTAAATTATAATACAATAATAATCAATCAATACAATACAAATAAATTGTGTGTGTCAGCTCCGACGCACGACTGGAGTTTACTCCTTAATTTCGATAGTCTAACCAGACGCAAAAAGAGTTTATTTAACTTAAAAAAGATTGATACTGTATGAAAGGGTAAATTAACAAATTAATGAAAATAATATACATATATAAATATATATTTATTCATTTCATATACATTTATTATAACTAATCGACGAAATATTTTACATTAAAAAATGGAGTCACATAAAGAAAGTTATTATATCTGTTCAGTAGACGGTTGTTTAAATTCGACATTAACACAATACACCGTGTATTGTAATTTATTTATTTGTAACATAACAATGTTTAAATTTATTTATTTAGGTCAGCCAACAGATGCTACTATAGAAACATACAATTAAACTTATCTACTGAATTTAATGCTAAATGTGCTAACCAATTGAAGGCCAACACTGCATGCAAATACATAAATTAGGTAAAAGTGTACATTAAAAAAAAGTTAAAATAAGTCAGTTATTATTTGTTTATATTTCCGTTCTTTCTGTTTCATTCTCGACAATAAAAAAAAGAAAATATATACGAGAGCCACTACTACGACGTTTTTTGTTAATAAGTTAAAGTTGGCAATAGGGTAATT
Organism: Chilo suppressalis; assembly: GCA_902850365.2. Taxonomy (NCBI): domain Eukaryota; kingdom Metazoa; phylum Arthropoda; class Insecta; order Lepidoptera; family Crambidae; genus Chilo; species Chilo suppressalis. Next base: position 610,684 of record OU963911.1, read on the forward strand.
GACAAGTTTTAGAAAACGATTTCCCGTTATTGACTAATGTTAATGAGTAAGACCCAAAGTGGATATTCATCATTCTGTTGTGTATTTCAGTAAAAATAACCAAATCAAAAACTCCATTTTCAAGTTGCCGCAAAAACGTTTCTCTGGACAATATGGCGTCTTACTAGTATGTGACGTCACACGACTGTTATTAAAACGTCAAACGATACAATGTAATGTCACTTTAACCGGAAGTTTACTTGCGAGTGACATCATTGTAAGCTCCGCCAATCCCAAGCGTTTTGGGTCACGTAACAATAGAAAAGAAAAACTATTATCTTTTTCCTTACTTTTTAGTAAAATTATGAATATTATTTTTGTAAAAATAGTAAAAACCCCTGCCAACATTCATTCTAAATACAGATGCTAACAATTGGTACCTTATTTTTAACACTGTCAAATACCCTCACAAAAGTGATCCGCACCAATTGTGGTCCACGACCCTAATCGCTTTAGTCACAACTTGACATGCAAACGACGTACATGTGAACGCCAAAAAGAAATATTGCTAATATTTTGTGTTTATATGATAAAACAATCCCTAAGTGTGTTTTTAAAAAGTGCACAAATTGCTCAATAACTAAAAATAAAACCCGCGGCATCACTTTTCATTCGTAAGTACTATAAAATATATTTTTTTATAAAAATTGTTGTTTGTTTTGAATCTAATTCGGTAGTGACGTCGAGTACTGGTCGCCTGATTGGTCGGTAATGCAGTGACGCGGATCTCGCCGTCTCGTTCGCGCTGCAGTTGAAACTTAACGTGCTGTTTCGTTCGGGTCGGTTATGCAGTGACGCGGATCTCGCCGTCCCGTTTGCGCTGCCGTGGGATCAGTTTTTGTTTGATGCAAGTATGAGCGTACCGCATCTACCCTTTTTGTATTAATCTAAGTTCCTAGCGCGGTCTCTGAGCGTAGGTATGCAAAGTGAAGTACATACATGGAATTACCTTCTGTTCTAACTATTTTGCGGATACAGCGTAGCGGCTGTTGCTGCGGCCGACCGGTCGGATGAACGAACAACGGACGCTAATCGCTGTCAAATGTCACGCACGCATGCGCGGGCTGGCGGCAGAGAAAGTATCTTTGTACAAAACATAAATTGGCCAAGTGCGAGCCGGGGTATATATTAATTGGATGTCTTTTACACTACCAATAATACTAATATATAATAACTAGCAAACCAGTGAACCAAATGTTCACAAAAAAAAAATGTATTTAATTAATTGAGAACTTCGGAGATTTTGTGTGGTTTCGTTTGAAATAGAAATCACGTGATTTCTCGAAAACCGGAAGTGCTACGTTACTCACATCCGGTTTGTAGTCTTATCAGACTATTCTCAACTTATAACTTAAACATTCTCTTTATCTATCTCTTACGGTTTGGCCGCTGAAACAGCACCACGGACGGACGGACAGACTTGTCTAATAGATAAGAGATTTGACGACCTCCGTGGCCGAGTGGTTTGTACGCCGGGTTTCATTGTGTCACCGACTCGAGAGGGTGTCAACCCGGGAGGGTTCGAATCCCGATGGGGGCAGATATTTGTGTGATGAATACGAGCATTTGTACTCAAATCATGGATGTTTAATATGTATTTCTATATAAATATACTTATATTTGTACAGTATATGTATTCTAGCCGTTACCCTAGCATCCCATGATACAAGCCTTACAGTGCTTACTTTGGGGCTAGGCTAATTGGTGTGAGTGTTGGAAATATTTATTATTATTAATAGTACACTTTTCATGGCTTCAAACAAGAGCGCGTTTAAACCTTTTATAGGGGCCGTTACTAGGACCCTAACGACTGCCAATATGTCAATTAATCACGGGACCATTGTAAGGAGATAATTATTAAAATACGCCAATATGATGTGAATGCCTTTATTGCACTGTCATATAATGTAAAATATTGTTCTTGAACCAATTAGTGAGTCAACTGTGTCAGCAGTTAATAAATTTAAGTGCATTTGATATTCTAACGTGAGGAGCTCGATAGCGCAAATGGTTAGCGCGTTCGGCTGCGATCGTTGAAGTTAAGCAACTTTCGCAATGGTCGGTCATTGGATGGGTGACCAGAAAACTAAAAGCAATATTATTATGTTTATTGCATATCTATATTTCAAAATCGCTTTTGATATTCTAACGTGAGGAGCTCGACAGCGCAAATGGTTAGCGCGTTCGGCTGCGATCGTTGAAGTTAAGCAACTTTCGCAATGGTCGGTCATTGGATGGGTGACCAGAAAACTAAAAGCAATAATATTATGTTTCTTGCATATCTATATTTAAAAATCACTTTTGATATTCTAACGTGAGGAGCTCGACAGCGCAAATGGTTAGCGCGTTCGGCTGCGATCGTTGAAGTTAAGCAACTTTCGCAGTGGTCGGTCATTGGATGGGTGACCAAAAATTACTATCTCGAGCTCCTCCGTGCTTCGGAAGGCACGTTAAGCCGTTGGTCCCGGCTGCATCTGCAGTCGTTAGCACCCGCCAATCCGCACTGGGCCCGCGTGGTGGGTCATGGCCCAATCTCCATATTCCATCCATAGGGAAGGCCTGTGCCCCAGCAGTGGGGACATTAATAGGCTGATGATGATTTGATATTCTAACGTGAGGAGCTCGACAGCGCAAATGGTTAGCGCGTTCGGCTGCGATCGTTGAAGTTAAGCAACTTTCGCAGTGGTCGGTCATTGGATGGGTGACCAAAAAATCTTCTATCTCGAGTTCCTACAGCCACCGTTAAAGTTATCCAAACTGACAAACTTCTGCAGCAGCTCATTTTGATTCACTTTGATGAGTTGCTGAGTAAAGATATTGTAATCATACTCTGGATTGATAGTGCATCGGTGGGTCACATTATTTATTTATTTATTGAAGTTATACTTCTTTAGGCGCGTTATGAAAAAATGATGAGAGTGAAATTTTAAGATGCGCGCGCATCACTGTAACACAAAAATTAAACTTTTGTGTTTACCGCACATTAAGAAAATCTACCAACAAAATAGAAATAGAATCTCTATTTAGTGGGTGCTAACGACTGCATTGTGAAGGCCTATCAAAAGTATTTATTAATCTGGAACAACGGAACCAAAGCGCGATTCAGGAGACTACAGCGCCATCTCTTGACCATTGGTGTAGTAGAACCAAAAACCACATCTTTATTTTTTGTAATAAAGTAACAGTTATAGGTATTCATATTTATAATATTTATCCACATGTTTCTAGTTTGTATATTCGGAATACGTGTTTGAGATTCATACAAGTGCAAATCATATATGTTCTAATAAATTATATTCAGTAGCGATTTTAATTAAATATTTTGATTATTTATTTATTTTTTCAAATTAAAACTGAACTTTATTGACTGTGTCCTTTTCCAGACTTTTTATTAATTTATTGTAATTAATTATTTGCATACAATTAAAATCTGTATAAACATGACTCCTCAATCACGACACGACAGATTTGGCTGTTAATGTCCAATATGTTGTACGGTACCTCTTAGCATAGGTAAAGATTGCACAGTCCATCATCTACAACAGTTTTCCAATATGGTCTCTAAGAATACTTATCGATCAATTTGTTATTGTTACCGAGTAACTGCGGGTTACTTTGACCCAAAATGTGCACTTTTTTTTTTAAATATAATTGTAGCTTCTCTTTGTGATGAATATTTCACGTTTATATCTTTCCATTGTGAACTTTAAAGTATAAGTTACAAAGTTATCATACGGAAATAGGAAAAACTAGCAAACCAGTGAACCAAATGTTCACCAAAAAAAAAATGTATTTAATTAATTGAGAACTTCGGAGATTTTGTGTGGTTTCGTTTGAAATAGAAATCACGTGATTTCTCGAAAACCGGAAGTGCTACGTTACTCACATCCGGTTTGTAGTCTTATCAGACTATTCTCAACTTATAACTTAAACATTCTCTTTATCTATCTCTTACGGTTTGGCCGCTGAAACAGCACCACGGACGGACGGACGGACTTGTCTAATAGATAAGAGATAATATTTAAGGGTTCATAAATATTTTTTAAATTTTGGGCCAAAGTTGGCCTTAAAGAGGGTTACTTTAGCTCGTTGAGTTTTCTCTGTGAAAAAAACTCATTTTAAGCCATGTTGGGGTTAAGTAACCCTTATAACAGATCACCATTAGCATATTGTATACACAAATGGATGTTTTTACCCAAAAATAATTAAGTTAAAGAAAACATTGTAAACTTACCGAAAACCACAGTTTTGAGAAAGTTTGCGCATGAACTTGCGAAGTATTTCAGTTACAAAAAATCCCGCGTTACAGTGACAGTTTGATACAGGAACGATGTCGGTAAAAAAATACCACACTACGCGCCTATATCGACCCTTCCAGGATGAAACGTAGTATAAGCCAAAACGATATTTTTCAATACGGCCAAAAAACAAAAACGGTGAAGTTTGTTTCCCGTATATTTTTTGATTTGCTTAATTTATAATAAACCACTATAACTCATTAAGCTTAGGTTTTCGGGTTGCTTACTAATAAGAAACTCGGAATAGCCTACATTCATTAGTTCCGGAGATGGCATGGCTTTTACTACAAAAAAACAAGTTGTAAATGGTTTCTACGACATTTTATTTCTGCTTGGCAAATGTAATCTTTTTTCCTTGAAGTTGTATCAGACTTCCTAAATTGTTTCATTAAAGGGATTTTTGAATTAAAAGACAATTGTAATAAGAATAAAGTTTAATTTAGTGAAGTAAATGCAACTAAGTGCGCGGCCTATTGCCCACCACACCGCTCCCAGTCTGCTGTGGAAGGACTGCGCAGTTCCCCTCGCAGGCCCTTCCGCGGCCCTCTCATGTAGGTTAGGTACAAAAGATAGCTGACGCCACGGAATCCATCGGTGGCTGGCACGGCTAACGCCATGCCGGGCAGCAAGTGATTCAATTAGATAGGGTCACTATCACTACACGTGCGCAGCCAGGGCACACCTTCGCCTTCCCGTGCCTGTTCTTTTGCGGTGGCAGGCACGGCCAGAGGATTGTCCTCCTGTCCCCCTCTCGGCCTCCTCCTACTTTGTGATGACGTCGTCACAGAGAGAGGCGACTCTTTCCAAGCCGTCTCACTACTGTGCATAGCCTCGACCATGCTAGGCAGCGAGAGAGAGAACCTACTGTCCTAGGTAAACAATTCAACACGACCCTGCTATTGAAAACAAGAATTTTGGGGCCCACAACTAAAGCCAACAAGCCGTACTTACGTCTAAGTAACGTCCAGAACTTCGTTTACATAGAATATTGGTTTCTTCTACCATCACATCCACTTACATCCTTTATTTTTTCACTCCTTGTAATAAAAAAACTGTGATTAATCGAAGCCTTTTCCGAAGTCCCTAGTATGTCTACATCAAAATTGTTAGTAGTATCGTGTCTTTTACTACAAATTTTCCAATAGTATTATTTTCCAGTACTGTATTATATATGTTGTATTGACCGTGGAATGAGAAAATATGTCTCTTACTACATAAATTTGAAAAAAGTATTTCCAAAATTGCTCATTATGACATTTTACAAGAAGAAAAATGGGTTTAGGGCATTAATTGGAGCGTGTTGTAAAAGACATTTTTTCGCGAATTTGAACATTTTAAATATACAGATCGATAGAGCTCGCGATTCTGATAAAGAAACCGTTAAAAACAGATTTTGGGTAAAATGGCTTTTACGACGTTTCATCCTGGAAGGGTCGATATGGCTATCTGTGATTTTTCAACTGGAACTATTACGGTCACCCAAGAGATACTGATGGGGCGGCAAGTTCAATATTTTTTCTGATTTGGGACAAAGTTACCCGTCCGAGCTAAAGTAACCCTCACTTACTACCAAAAGTTAACTAACATTTGGGAAAGTTGGCGAAATCGGTTTCTTTATTCACTCCAAATCCTGCATTTGATGAGGTTGTAATGTTAGTATTCAAAAGCTCATAAAGATTTTATCATTTTTATTATACTTAAGCGCTAAAGAAAAGAAACTTTGTTTGAAGATACTTAATTCGATACATCTGAAAGTAACTCCTTTTTTGCCTTGGCTCTTGAACAATTGCAATTTAAGTCTTGCGTCATCACATTCAAACAAAACGTATAAAATACATCACTTCATGCTTTATGTGTCACTCAATCACTTAATTTTTTCGCGTTGGGATAGGTTCTTAGATGCGGGTCAACGACTTAACACAAGTATACAGTCAACATATAACTGCAACTTTAGAAATGCGTCAACAGTCTAACCCAAAATTCCTTATGAGCATGACATAAGGTGTAGTTTTCAATGTTTTCGGTTCTTCTGAACGCTAAAGTTAAGTTTGCAATTTCTATAATCGAATACGGCATGCGCTTGTGTGAGTTCCGTTGTACACGGTGATAGTGTTGTGCAACGATTGCGAACAGTTCTTTCGAAAACTCTAATAAGTGGTATCGTGATTCGATCTGTCGATGATTTGTTTGGCGATTGCGCTCTAAAGGTCAGCTTAATGCAAACGTAATGTTATTAAATTAGATTGTTTCATGTTCGTTCCGATAGGTTTTTATTGTTGACCAAAATTCATTTTGGAATTATCGATATCAGCCAGAAGAATTTAATTGAAATGGAATCTGTCATGAAATTTTCGAATCTATCAAAGGGTAGGTCTTTGATAATCTAGCTGCTAACTTTCACCAACTAAGCAAAAAAAATGTTTTCAAATCCCCTTTGTATGACATACTTATACACCGTTGGCAATGAAATATTTATTCTCTTTAAATTATAAAAAAAATCCTTAGTTCGAGACTAAAAATAATTGTTATGATTTAACTTAAACTACGCATAATATTGTGAACGAACTTATAGTAAATTTTTATGTTATTTAAGTACCTTAAATAAAAGTCCACCAAGAGTTTTAGTGGTTCTCTAATACGTATTCGTACTAAAAATATTTTAGTATGTGCTTATTTGTATTTTAGACTAATATTGACATCTATATTAAAAAAGTAAGACTGCATATTGTTCACTGAACAATAATAAATAAAAATAAATGATTTCAACACTCACACACTGTGTTATGGGATACAAGGGTAATGGATAGAATACATATACTGTACATATGTAAGTATATTTATATAGAAATACATATTAATCATGACTGGAGTACAAATGCACAAACATCTGCCCCTACCAGGATTCAAACCCGGGACCTCCCGAGCCGACACCATCAAACCCGGCGTTCAAAACACTCAACAAGGTAGTCAAATAATGGATAAAATATAAAAAACAGCAGTTTTTCGATGTCGATACTGATTTAAACACATGACGAGGCATCACTAGCTGTAGGACAGTGCACTCACGCACACAAACAAACCTTTCGCTTAGCAACCGAGTGAAGGCAGAAAGATCTACTGCACACACCTTCACCCATAAACATCGGGTACGTTACTCTTTAACTATCAACAAACCACGTTATTCATCGCTGCATAAGTATCAAGATATGAAGCAAAGTCAGTTAACGAAACGACAATGTAAATAGTTTGAATGTAAACATCGCATAGATATAAAGAGCAAAATAGGCGAACAGAATTTCTAGGTTATTTAGCAGTACCTAGGAAAGGAAGGCAAAAAGTGACAGTCACATGTCACATGCCCCCGTATATCTTAAATGGCGGATGCATTCGCCTTGTGCGACAGAGTTGCATTTCTAACGAGAAAATTGTCTTTCTGTAGGCAGTTAGTTGGCGAAACCGAAACGATGTTGCGAGAATTTTATGACTATATTATGAAACATTCAAACGGTTTAAAATGTGATTTTAGCGGAAATCGTATAACACGATTATTATTATATATATTACAATGACTGCATTCTATCGAATAATAAATAAATAAATATTTCCAATACTCACAACAATTAGCCTAGCCCCAAAGTAAGCACTGATAGGCTTATGTTATGGGATGCTAGGGTAAGGATAGAATACATATACTGTACATATATAAGTATATTTATATAGAAATAAATATTTTACATCCATGACTGGAGTACAAATGCTCGTATTCATCACACAAACATTTGCCCCCACCGGGATTCGAACCCGGGACCTCTCGAGTCGGCGACACCATGAAACCCGGCGTACAAACCACTCGGCCACGGAGGTCGTCAAGAATATAAGTTGCTGTAAGCATCAAAGAAGTAGAAATATCTAGAAGTATAAGCGTCATGTTTACAAGAAAATATGGGTATTTAAATGTGTTGTTAAATATCTTTGTTAACGCGTGAACAATACCATTATTGTGTTTGTGATAAATTCTCGATACATTATCTACCTATTTACTGGCAGAAGTTAAGCATTATGACAAAGGAACCGTATTACTATGCCTCGGCTGTTATTCTGTCCGTCCGTCTGTCGGTCAACGAGCTATATTTCATGCCTACTTACATACTCATAAACTTCTTGAGATACTGCTGTAGACAGTTAAATTTCGTATTCTTACTCGTAATAGTCTTTCAAGATGCAGGATATAGCGGATTTGCTTCTCAAATTAGAGCGCCCGCCTGGGGAAGTAATCACCACCTTGACCACAACCATTCGGCTGCCATTGTTGAAGTTAAGCAACTTTCGCAGTGGTCGGTCATTGGATGAGTGACCATAAATCTTCTATCTCGAGTTCCTCTGTGCTTTGAAAAGGCACGTTAAGCCGTTGGTCCCGGCTGCACCTGCATTCGTTAGCACCTGCCAATCCGCACTGGGCCCGCGTGGTGGGTTATGGCATCCCTATTCCATCCATAAGGAAGGCCTGTGCCCTAGCAGTGGGAAGATTGTAGGCTGATGATGACGATGAAATTAGCACTATGTTTGTGGTGTTGTGCTTCTGTAGGTGAATCCCAATCCCAATCCCCTACCTGTGCAGCTCTGGAACCTTCAAAAGCTCCACTCATTGGGTCAGGGTAGGCAACGGTTCTCCCCTCATCTCCTAGGAGAAGACGCGAGGAGACGCAGGTAACCGGGAGGGGGGAGAGGGACGGGAAGAACTACGCTTCCCCTCCTGTTCCCCCCTCCCAGGAACGGCGGCCCTCCCTCTCGTAGTTTTGTCCTATAAAGGGGGGGCGGCGGAGGGTTATTGGACGGGCACGCCCAAGAAGACCTTCCGCAGCGGATGGGTTGTGGAGCCGTGGTAGAATCCCTAACGGGGACCCCGCGGCTTCGCATTAAGCAGTGTAGAAGGTATTCGCAGGACTTTTTTAGCGGATATTATGCTGTAAAGCGCCCGTAAGAGTTGCGGGGTCCTCGGTGGTCAGCCACTGGGGGGTCCGTAAGACTTGCGGGAGCCAGGTGAGAGGCCTTTTAAAGGCGCCGTCGTCTGTAAAAAGATTTTTAGGCGGGCTATACGCTTGACTGTCACCCTTTTAATATTGAAAAAAAAATCGTTAGCATCTTTCGTCTACTGGAGGCTCCTTACTGGACGGGTGCTCCAATTCAAGCGTTACACTATGTCCTACCTCTGTTCCCTAAATAATTATTTATTTTTCCCGATGGTGGGTTTTTCAAGATATTTGGATTCTTATCAGAGGAAGCCGCGTGTACTAGCTACTTGCTGTACGTAGTTTTGTATACAATTTTCTTTGTCTCGCGCTCGTTGTACAAATCTCGTTTACGTAACAGTGAATTAGTCATTCATTTTTTGCTGTTGTAGAAAGTGGGCTTGTATCTTGTCTATCTGCATTGTGTACTGGCTGTTGTCAAATATATCGAACGATTCGTTGTTTATCCTGTCATTGTGATGCAGTTTTAGCGTGTTAAGTGTCGCCGCACACGGGCCACACGCCACAGCCACAAACGCCGCCACGAGAAGCTAGAAGCGGCTACTCAAGTGGCTGAAGCGGCGATTGTATCGGCGCATTAAGTGGCCGGTGCAGGCCACAAGAAGCGAGCAACGACGGTTTGTAGCGTGTAGCGACCACGGGCGTACCGTGAGTGGCGAGTCCATATAAAATGTATGAAAACTACAAGAAATATGCCGGTGGCGGCGTTTTGTGGTTGTGGTCGGTGGCCCGTGTGCGGCGACACTTAAAGGCGTCAAAGCGGCGGAGGCGCCACAAATCACCCCTCCCCTCCTGATGTTAAGTGTAAGTGGAGTTACGAAGATAGAAGATGGGGCAGAAAGTTCGCCGTTCCAGCTATCCTCACCTTGCCGGCCTGTGCCCTGGGTAGAGCCCCTTGGAGCTCTGGACCTCTACTCACCAGCATAAAGACAACACGACCAAAAAAATTGACGACCTCCGTGGCCGAGTGCCGAGTCGCCGACTCAAGAGGTCCCGGGTTCGAATCCCGGTGGGGGCAGATGTTTGTGTGATGAATACGAGCATTCGTACTCCAGTCTATATAAATATAGTTATATATGTAGTATATGTATTCTATCCGTTACCCTAGCATCCCATAACACAAGCCTTACAGTGCTTACTTTGGGGCTAGGTATATTGGTGTGCGTGTAAAAAAAAATTTAGTGATATATGTTTAAATCTAAAGAAAATTTTACTAAAAAAAATCTACGTGGACCAAGCAGGAGACGGGCCTCGAACCCATAATAAAATGAAAGGTGGAGGGTGCTAGGCGGGCGCTCTAATTCAAGCGGGAAATCCGTGCCCTCTTTCATCATCATCATCATCAGCCTATTAGTGTCCCCACTGCTGGGACACAGGTCTTCCTTATGGAAAAGGGAGATTGGGCCATGACCCACCACGCGGTCCCAGTGCGGATTGACGGGTGCTAACGCGGCTTAACGTGCCTTCTGAAGCACGGAGGAGCTCGAGATAGTAAATTTTTGGTCACCCATCCAATGACCGACCACTGCGAAAGTTGCTTAACTTCAACGATCGCGCTGGCCATCGAGCTCCACGAAGAAATACCTAGACCATTTGTATCTTTGTATGTTTGTTACTCAATAACGTTCAAAACGGCTGAAGGGATTTAAAAAAAAATTGGCACGCCTATTATAGTTAATTGCTTGGATTCAGACAACATCGGATACTAGGAAGGTGGAAATTAATAATAATAATAACTTTATTTGGAACAAGTGCAATGTACATAAAATTATGAATCGTTAAAACTGCTTTAGTTTTACAAAAACTGTGTTGGAGAATTAACGCCCATTCCCGTATAATATGAAACAGTGTTCCTATCAATGTATAAAATTAATTAAAACAAACTGTATAGAGAGAAAATTAAAATGAGACAAAAATATCCACAATTTAAAATCCATCAAAGGTAATTTCAAAACAAAAAATATTTCCGAGTGCATTTTTATCAATATTATACTATACAAACCAATACTAAATCTTACCAAAAAATGAAAATAAAGACTAAAATATAACATTTGAATTTTTATGCTCACATTAGAAGGTAGGTTAACACAGATAGTACAAATCTACGAAAATTACAAATTTAAACATCCATTTTCTTAATAACTTAGTAACGGAATAAAAGTACAACGAACTTAATTGTAAAAGTTAAGTAAGTGCTAACTGAATATAAAACACAGAAGCAGTTCAAAAATATCCGATAGCTTCAAATATTGCTCAACGTGTGGGTGACATAACTTCAAGAGGCAAAGGCTTAATGTATTCTGTGAATAATGCCTTTAATGGCACATAACGTTTGTTAGCTATTTTTAAAATGGCAGTAACGGAACGGATTGGACTGTTGTCACGGTGGCTCAGTGGTTGGGCAGCGCTTTCCCGTAGAACGAGGTCGTCGGTTCCTACACAGCGACGTTACGGTTATGTCACGCAGTCAAATCAGGTGCATTGGTTATGGCGTGCGTTTTCGTGATATAATTATATTTTTTTATTAGTATTTTAATATCTCTCTTCTATATCTTATCTGTAGTTTTACTAATGTTGTACTAAAACTAATAATAATAATACTATAAATTTATAAAGACCCTTTTCCCAAAAAATAACAGAAAAAAATTGTGTGTGTCAGCTCCGACGCACGACTGGAGTTTACATATAATTATTTTTTTATTTAAAATATAATATTGTCTTAATAATTAACAAAAATGGTTATAAAAAGATAATTATGTCACTAAATCTTTTACGTACAATAATAAATAGTACATGAAAATAAGACACATGGACGTTCGTAGATACGTGGTTCACGAATCTTGAAAATACCGCATCAATGGTTGTACCATACCTCGTTGTCCCTATTGCTCTATCAGAAACAATATCTAAATTCAGTTCAGATTTAAAAAAAAATATTAATGTCAATCCGTCATCTTTGTTTGTCAAAGTTGCCCGACATAGGATGCGCACCAAAAACGTAACGAGGTCATTCATCGATAGATTTTACTCCTCACATTTTTCTCATACCGGGCACCTTATATATGCAAATCGATTCTTAAGGAGTAAACTCCAAAAAACAAAACTTTGAAATCAAAAAATATGGAAGTTAGAGTAGGTTAGAAGACAATGACTACGATATAATTATATTATCTAAAGTCAACTTTTAAAAAGTACAAACCGGAATCAAACCCGCGTCCCTTTTTCTACTTAAAATTATTATGCATATTTTAAAGAAGCAGTTTAATGATAGAAAAAAATAATGAAACTAGATTGATAAATTATTCATGTGTTAAGTAATAGTCACTTCATCGTACCCCGAGGTCCTGGGTTCAATATCGGTCGTGTTCATGAAGAAAATGAACTGTTAAGAGCTGGGATATTTCTTTTTAATATCTTCTTCCAAGCTACAAAATGACAGATCAATATTATATGATTTACAACATCTTTTGGAATATTAGAATGTGTCTAAATTATGTATGTTGGTATAATGCGATTCAACTAAGAATAGGATCGACGGGGCGCCATATTGTGACGTCATAGCTGTCAATTCAAACGAAAAAGGTAGAGTGAGCAAAAAAGTTTTTATTTAATAAAACTTATTTACTAAGATTAAGTGTGAAAAACATCAGATTTTTTTTAATAAAATTTATTTACTAAAATTGAGAAAAGAAAATAACCTATTTTTAATAATATTTATTTATTAAGACTGTGCGAGAAAAAACATTAATCAGAATTAAGTTCTTCAATTCTGCTCATCTCTGCATTACCGCCGGAGTAGTTATGAATAATCATGTACTATTACTAGGTCACATAAGAACATGCATCATTTATGTAAACGAAAGTTTTAAATCGAGTTTCTGAACGCAACTTAAAGTGACATTTGGTTGACGATGTAGATTATCAAACATTCATAGCCAAAGCTCAATAAATGAAAATAAAATATCAACCAATATTAATTATCAATATTTGTTATTGTTTGTTTACAAATGTTTGGTTTTTATTTCAGAATTAGCTGAGTGCTAAAAAAGGGTTCCAAGATTTTTTTGCAAGCTATACTTTTCCAGCGACATTTGACAGATGGAGGTCATTGGTTTTCCTATTCTTATTTGAATCGCATTATATCTACTTAATTTGTTGTTATGCAGACATACCTAAATTAATTTGATATAGCAATAGGTGTAAACAGCGAGTGCCTTGCGGACGGTCAGGGCTACAACTCGGTCACGTTGCAGCTCTCAACCATCGCCTAGGCACTGCGCTTGCGCACGTTTCACGCGAACTTAGTTACTACAGCTAAACAAATAACGGGGCTATTCGCCTGTAACACTTTCCTGTAAACAAAGTAGTAAAAAATTCTGTAGTCAAGTTTCATGTAATGAGGTTTTTTTAATGGAAATTAAACATGCGATTGCTTTTGCTTTTGACGGCGAAACTCACGACTTGTAATTCGATCGAATAGAATAGAATAGAAGAATAATCGAATCGAGTAACCTGAGTTATGGTTTGAGCTATGTCATTGTTTTATTTATAACTAAGTAGTGGCCCGCCCTCGCTTCGCTTCGGTGTAGAGCTGAAGTGTAGACTACAGTTTTTGTTCTCAGGCTTGTATTATACACAATGACATTCATCTATGATTCTTCTTATATCTGCATGCAAAGTCTCAGCCCGATCGGTTTAAATTTGACAAAGTTTCGTACAAACTTTCATTCCCTCTTTTATCCTGTTGGGGGTAGAATTGATCAAAATCCTTTCTTAACGGATGCCTACGTCATAACATCTACCTCCATGCCAAATTTCAGCCCAACCCGTCCAGTGGTTTGGGCTGTGCGTTGATAGATCACTATGTCAGTCAGTCAGTCACCTTTGAGTTTTATATATATAGACTAGTGGCCCGCCCTCGCTTCGCTTCGGTGTAGAGATGTAGTTTAAACTATAGTTTTTGTTCTCAGGCTTCTATTAAACACAATGACTTTCTTTAAATACCTAATTACCGCCCGAACCGGCATATTCCTGCATTTTAAATCTGTAATATCTTCGAAAATATTCATTTAAATTACATGCTGTAAAGGGCCATATTTATATATATTACATGCACTATGTTTTAAGGTACTTAATTGGATAAGGATTAATGCTGGATTGCTTAAAATCGCTTTTTCGTAAATAAGCCATTATTTTCTCGTAATAAGTAATTAAAAAATGTTTATTGTGGGTTACCTATCCCTAAGAGATAGACATATACCACCGCGGACTTTTTTGGAGACCTTTTTAAGGTGTACAATACATTATTTTGATCTATCTCGTAGGGTTCAGCCAGTGTTTGCAATGTAAGCTCAAAAAAATGTGTTTATTTACGACCTTACATTAAAAACATCTAAAATTATCAGTGTTTCTCTACTATATTATACATGTATTATACATATAAACTTTTCTCATGAATCACTCTACCTATTAAAAGAAACCGCATCAAAATCTGTTGCCTAGTTTTAAAGATCTAAGCATACATAGGGACATAGGGACAGACAGCGGGAAGCGATTTTGCTTTATACTATGTAGTGATTATAGAGACTTTATATTATAAGCAGTCGGTTGAATCGAAAGAACGAACAGGAGGAATAATGAAAGAACAACAAGAGCTCTAATACAGAAATTTAGCTTCTGGTGCATTATTGCTGGGGATACAATCTCCACCTTATAAGACAACAGTGAAATAATGCTACCTTTTCGTGGTATTTGTATTTGAGTGTGTTTGTGGTGTTGTGTGGTTTTGGTCACAGATGACCTTTACAGCGTCACCGGGTTTGTGGGCAGCGAAATCCTAAAGGGACCTTAAGCCGAGAATTGGCGAGTGCCTCTAGAGCTATTCCAGGCGGATGGGATCTCCCCACGGGGGGAGTCTCCTCTCCGTCTGGAGCCTCTAGACCACTCGAACCTGAGGGGGTCGGCTCAACTAGATGGCGTCACTAGACTTAGACCTCGGCTCTAGTTAGCTGTTGTCGTGGAGGAGGAGGGGGGGGGGGGGTAGTCTTGTGTTCCTGTCAGTGAGTAAGGTTCCAGGGATAGGGGTCAGGGTAGGCAACGGAGCGAGTGATATTTTGGTATCGCAAGCGTCTATAGTCCATGGTGTAATATTGTTTGTCCTTTTAAAAAAAGAATATACATATTCGTTACAAATTCGTTATAATTCCTTAGAATGTCTATGAGATCATATCCAAATTAGTATAAATGTTCATTAATATATACAGGAATAATGAACCTTAAACTACAAACCTTAAAATATAATATAATAACTAAATTATATTATACTAGCGGACCCGACAGACGTTGTCCTGCCTACACGTCTTTAATTTGAAAATTTGACACTGCGATGGTAGCGCCGTCTGTCGGATCCAATGTAAAACATTCCAAAATCAACAACTACTAATAAATTAAAAATTAATTAAAAAAACATTGTCCAGCGGACAAAATTGTGAATCTAAACCATTCTCAGATCCCCTTGAACACACACAAAAAATTTCATCAAAATCGGTCCAGTCGTTTAAGAGAAGTTCAGTGACATACACACTCACAGAAGAATTATATATATAAAGATTGTTTTAAACTTTCATGGTCACTAACATTATAGCTATTAACGGGATTGTTACCATGTACCTTGTTTTTTATGAGTCTCCGATATTTCGGCACTGTTGCAAGCGCCATGATCACGGAGTAACTGAAGTAATTGCGGGTAGATGTTATTGGCAGACATATCGGTCTACCCTCTGACGTCGTCTTTTACTGCGCTCGATACCCCTACCATTGGTCACATTCTGACTATTCACTCGCACCTGTTCCCGACACACAATACTCACAGTATCCGATCGCGGATAAATTATATTACTAAAAGGAGTCCGAAGATACTGGCAGCGTTCCCCCTTTGAATAGCTAGACTACTTCGTTGTCCGAGGTAGCTGCCAGCTCTTCGGTCTCCAGTGATGTCGAGTAACCTTTTTGATATTTCCTTAAAAAACCTCATGGCGTTAGGACCCCAATTATTATAATTATATTAAAATAATTGGGGTTTAGATTCGTTATATTAACATCTGTCCTTAGCTTGGTTTGAATCCACGGCCTTGGGTTTTATAGCGTAGGAAATTAATCATTGGGTGTAACGGTAGTGAAATGTGCTCAAAAATTAGCATTCAAAATTAAATTAGAAAAAAAAATTGATTTTTTTCTAGTAAACTTTTCTTTAGATTTAAATATCTAGCAGTTAAATGCTTAAATATAAATAAAAACATAACTATAATTGCTATTTCTTCTTTCAAGTGTTTAATACTTGAAAAAGTATTCATTTGACATTGTGGGTTACCTAAAATGCGAGGAGATGGCGCTGCCTTGCAGCTTAAGGCTAGGAAAAATTTCGACGCGGCGAACAGGGCCGTGGTAGCATAATGGTCAGTGCATTCGCCCGGATTGCGAAAGGTGCGGGTTCGAGTCCCGTGCGCTGCCTGGATTTTTTTTTCTAGTAAACTTTTCTTTAGATCAAAATTAGATGTTAATAATTATGTAGGTATATCAAGTGTTTTTGATACTTACGTATCTCTTATCTATTAGACAAGTCCGTCCGTCCGTCTGTGGTGCTGTTTCAGCGGCCAAACCGTAAGAGATAGATAAAGAGAATGTTTAAGTTATAAGTTAAGAATACTCTGATAAGACTACAAACCGGATTTGAGTAACGTAGCACTTCCGGTTTTCGAGAAATCACGTGATTTCCATTTCAAACGAAACCACACAAATTCTCCAAAGTTCTCAATTAATTAAATACATTTTTTTTTGGGGACATTTGGTTCACTGGTTTGCTAGTTTTAAATTAATAGGCATATTTTTCCAGAATCAGATTACTTGGTAACATAGCGTTATTGTGTGAAATTTATTAATTTGACCCTAAAAAGTCAGCGGTAGGTAATGATCTACAAACCACTGTTGCGTCAAGATTAACGGTGCACGATTAATTTAAAATGTAGCAGTTTTATTGCTTGTTAAATTTATGTCAGTTTAGATTTATGGTTATGTTTATACAAAGGCACGAAGACCGATTTTAACACTTATGAAAATTAGAAAAAAAATTGTTATAGTTTTAAATAGTATTTCGAAGCTCTACTTTAACTTACTAAAATCCTGATTGCCATATTGGATATAGGAGCGATGGATAAACGTGTTCCTAGTGTTTAATGGTGTATTATGGGTGTCATAGGAAAGATTTGATAAATCGTTTTTTTGCGTATCATCTAAAAACGCGGATAAATAATTGGAAAGTGGCGTTGTCATTACTCAATCTTACTGTTAACGAACTTTTTTTTCGGATGATCACCACATAACTTAACCTACTGACCCAAGAATCCAAGAATATTTATAATAAGCCAACGATTCTTTTCGCAATCTTACTGTATTACTAAATCCTATCTTTTTCATTAAGACTAAAGAAATGTCATCGCCTTTGTCTAATTATTCGCGTTTTTGTGAAATACCTAGGAATTTCAGGAAAATTCGATTTATCAAATCATCATACGAAATGGATATTAAGCTCGGAGAGGAACCAAATTTTGTTGCTACCTTACACCTAATAGTAGCGAATAATAGTATTATATTCTTTATATATATATATATATATATTCTTCTTATTTGTAAATAAATGAACGTTACTCCATAATATACATTTACCAACATTTATATAACGATTACTTTAAGTTCTGTTTTAATTAATTTGTTAATTTATTAATCATTCAATGTATTATTTAGATCATAAAAGCCTGAAATACAGGTACAATTTTAACTGTAACCTAGTTCAGGCATCCATTATTTTGTACTTTATATTGTTATTAGTATTATTATGCAATGTATGACCTTATTTGAATAAAGATATATTTATTATTATATTATTATTATTATTATTATTATCTCCTTTAACTTTGATAAGTAAAATAGAAAATATGCGCAAAATGACGTCAGAACCTATGACTGAAAAATATACGAGAATCATTTATTACTAGAATCCCGAGTGCTGACCTAATGTTAAGGTTGGTGAAACAAAATCGAAGTATGTTTTTATTTATTTTTAAGCATTTAACTGCTAGATGTTTAAATCTAAAGAAAAGTTTAGTAGGGACTCGAACCCGCACCCTTCGCTATCCGGGCGAATGCACTGACCTTTATTCTACCGCAGTCCTGATGGCCGTGTCGAATTTTTTTGTAGCCTTTCTTAAGCTAGTATATGAATTGTTTCTTGGTGTAAAGGAGGGGTTGCAGAGCACGTAAACACTCATCATAGAAACGTGACTAAATGTAACTAAGGTACTCACGAACAGAGGTTAATCTAGGTCAAAAAGTAGGCTAAACATGCTTTCGCTTAAACTCGCACTTTTAAAACTACCTACTCTTTTGTTTTGTTTTAGAAAACGCTTACGTATTCGTAGGTTTCTGTCAATCTAAGAGAGGTCGACGACCGTCTCGGGAGGTAACCTTCACCTTAAAGAAGATACATCATCATCAGTGTTGCCAGGTCCGATTTTTAAAAATCGGGAGGCGTTATAGAAAAAAACAGTAGATGTATGGAAAGACCTATAAGAAAAACAGTAGATGCAGAGGCGTACTTCTTCCGATTTGCACCCCCCCCCCCCTCCCCCCTAGAATTGGTAAATCAAAAACTGAAGACCAGTAACGACTGTGTTTCTGTGGCTTCTGCCGCCCCATAAAGCTAGTGTTCTTTTAGACAATAGCATTTATTTTAAAATTAATAAAGTTACCTACATTATTTATGGCCGAAAATGTAACTCAACATGCAATTTAAAAAAGAATATCGTATTTTAAGAAAAACAGGAGATCCATGTACAAAAACAGTAGAACAGGAGAAATTTCAGAAAAACAGGAGATCTCCTGTAAAATCTGGAGACCTGGCAACACTGATCATCATCAGCCTATTGGGGCACAGGCCTTCGCTATGGATGATATAGGGAGATTGTTCCATGACCCACTACGCGCGCAGAGTGCGGATTGGCTAACAACTGCAGATGCAGCCGGGACCTACAACATAACTTGCCTTCCGGAGCGCGGAAGAGCCAGTGATAATAATTTTTTGTCACCCATCCAGTGACCACTGCGAAAGTTGCTTATTTTACAGAATAGAATAGAATAGAAATAAATTTATTAACCTTAAACAGTCAGATTTACATAAATAAAACAAGACAAAATAGGCCAACTCGGTCCCTGCCTCAGCTTAATACTACAGCAACACCAGGGCTGCTGCAGCGCTGATAATTCTGGCAGGGCCTAAGGTTGATGACACAGATAATAAATAAAACAACAATAATACACCAAAAGAAATAAGCATACCAATAAATACTTATCGAAGAGAAAAAAATGGAATGGCTGGATAATTTTACAATCTTAGCCTTAAAGACAAGTGCAAAGATTTAATAAAAAAAAATAAAAAAGAATGACTAATCTGTGGGAGGACAGAGTACAAACTGAACCTCCAAAAAAAAATAAAAACACTAACCTTAAACCTATAAACACAAATAAATAAGTATTTATGTTGCAAAAATAATCTTCTAATATATAAAATTCTGGTGTCGCGGTGTTTGTGGTTGAACTCCTCCGAAACGGCTTTCCCGATTCTCATGAAATTTTGTGTGCATATTGGCTAGGTCTGAGAATCGGACAACATCTATTTTTAATCCCCCTAAATGTTAAGGGTAATCCAGCCCTAATTTTTTTTTCAATTGTAGATATTTTTTTTTTATTTTTTTATGACACATCATACAAAAATACGTACAACCCTAAATTTTCACTCTTCTACCACCAACCCCTATTTTTTTATGGAGGTACGACGTTCGCTGGGACAGCTAGCAATATATATATTTTAAAGATCGAACGCGCTAAACATCCGCGCCTTCGAGATCCTCCAACAGAAGATACAGAGAAACAGTAAATTAACAATACCTTTTGGCGGTTTTGTGTTTCTGTCTGTGAGTAAGATTCCAGAGTTACTCGGGGTACTAGGATTGAGTCAGGGTAGACAATGGTGCGAGTCATATATTGTATCACAAGCGTCTATAGCCTGGGTTCCGAACCTGGGGGTAATTACCCCCCCAGGGGGGTAAATCAGCTATACTTCGGGGGTAACAAAGAACTTATTATTTGGTCAAATCTAAATAATAATAAAATACAGTACACTGCGCAGTAACGCGCGTGGCATGCTCTCCTTCTTGCTAGCGAGACCGCGAGATGCTGATATGAGTGTGGGGAGCGGACCGAGATTTTCTCCTGAAGATGACATTATTAGAGACGAAGATGTAGCGGCTAATTTGGAATTCTTGGACTGCGCGAGAGTAGTACTTTCAAAGTAGAATTTCAAAATTTATGATATCAGTACATTTTGGATAAAATCAGGTGCCAAATATCCTGTCATAGCTAACAGAGCTTTAAAAATGATAATACCCTTTGCCACCACCTATAGATGTGAGAGTGGTTTTTCAGCTTTACTTACCTCTTAAAAACAAGGCTAGAAACCGTCTTTTGATACAGGACTTGAGATGCGCTTTAAGTGAAACTAAACCTGACATTAAAAAAAACTTATAAATACAAGACAATTCCAACCTTCATAATGATTTTTATTATAAATTCATAGGTAGTTTAAATATGATACAAGATAAAATTGTAATAATATTCTGCAATTTTTTATGTAGCCGGTTTTGATTGATAATAATAATTTTTTGATGAATAAACATATTAAAATTTGATTGTATTGTTTGTGTTGATAACATTTTAAAGTCGGGGTAAAATCTGTTTTCCTAATAATAATGATAATAATAATTCATTTATTTCAACCATAGAGATCATAGCATGCCAATGACAAAATAATAATAACTAGTAATAATTATGATATATAAAAACAAATTAGATTACATCTCCACATACAATAGGGTATTTGACAGTATTAAAAATAAAGTGCCAATTGTTAGCGTCCGTATTTAGAATAAATATTGGCAGGAGTTTTTACTATTTTTACAGAAAAAATATTCATAATTTTACTAAAAACCCACCATAAAGATAATAGTTTACTTGTCTATAGTCTAATAGGTTACAAAGTTAGCCGTATTGGTAAGGTTAGGAAACACTGGTATATAGGATACTAGCTGACCCAGCGAACTTCGTACCGCCCTAAAAAAATAGGGGTTGTCCAGCGGACAAAATTGTGAATCTAAACCATTCTCAGATACCCTTGAACACACACAAAAAATTTCATCAAAATCGGTCCAGTCGTTTAAGAGAAGTTCAGTGACATACACACTCACAGAAGAATTATATATATAAAGATAGTGGCCGCTTACCATCAACCATCAACCGGGCCACACGCATGTTTGCGTAAAGAAATGCGAATCTAACGCTTCAGTTTCTTTAAACATCGCAAAAAAAATAACTCAAAGTCTAGGATGAATACAAAGGGTTACGATCTGTAATCCGATTCATTCTAAATCCAGATGAGAACTGTTTGAAAAACACGAGAGTGTAACAATAAACATAGACCACGATAAGGCATGTTGTTTTGTGCGAAATACCAGCGTGTAAATTGATCAAGTATTTACAGATTTATTGCAACAACATCCGGCCAAACTCGAATCTAATAATAATACAATATTATTGGAGTTTACTCCTTAAGAATCGATTTGCATATATAAGGGGCCCGATATGAGAAAAATGTGAGGAGTAAAATCTATCGATGAATGACCTCGTTACGTTTTTGAACCTCGTTACGAACAAAGATGACGGATTGACATTAATAAAATTTTTAAAATCTGAACTGAATTTAGATATTGTTTTTGATAGAGCAATGGGGACAACGAGGTATGGTACAACCATTGATGCGGTATTTTCAAGATTCGTGAACCACGTATCCACGAACGTCCATGTGTCTTATTTTAGTTACCATAAACCACTTGTCACTGTAATTAATAATGCAGACAATGTTGATTTAATTAATATTTAAAAAAATGATAATAGTCTGATAATAATAATTACATAATTTATCAACATTCCTAATGATATATTTATGCACATCTGAAATTGACTATTGTAAAAAGTTTAATATAAAATATTTCGTCGATTAGTAATAATAAATGTATATGAAATAAATAAATATTTATTTATATATGTATATTATTTTCATTAATTTGTTAATTTACCCTTTCATACAGTATCAATCTTTTTTAAGTTAAATAAACTCTTTTTGCGTCTGGTTAGACTATCGAACTTAATAAGTAAATTCCAGTCGTGCGTCGGAGCTGACACACACAATTTTTTTTGTAACTATTGAAATGCATGCACGTGTCCTCTACTGTCAGTAATGTTATTAATTAATTGAAAAAAAAATATGGATAAGGCGATGCCTTAATGATTTTCCTATGTAAATTGAAAGTATATTACTGTCTGAATTGATGAAATGTATTTGCTAATTATGTACATTTTTGATGCAAATAAATTAATAAATCAAAATCTTATGTGATGGATTTTTTCATTTCAAATTATTTCGATAAAGTTGGTACGATTGAACCACTGATTCCTGACCCACTTGCCCGAAAATTCGCTTAAAAATGCCAAGACAATATTAATTAAATAAAAAAGAATTATTTTCTTTTGTAGCGAATGCAATATTGTACTTAAGACCTTATAATAACAAGGAAACTGTTAATATGGAACAAAGATATATAAAATTTGACCTTTATTTTCAATGCAATAGATCATGTTATAGATAAAATTGGAATAATGTTAAATTTCGAAATCGTCTTTATAATGGTAAATATAACAGAAACTCTTTCGATTTCTTGACATTATCAAAATCGTTGGTAAACTTGTTCTTAAACCATGCGAAAACTTCAAATAACTTATGGTCAAAATTATGTCACAGGTAGGATGCAAAATGTATCACGTCAAATAAGTTTGAAAGTCTATCATATTGTTTTGAAATGGTTACAACAAAATGATCTTATGGTGGGTCAAGAATCAAATTGGCTAATCATACATATAGATTTAGTACCTTTTTGAGACCGCCTCATAGAACGGAAGATCGCAGTAAAATTACCTTACTGTACCCCTAGCACGAACCATTATCGAATTGGAATAGTTTGCAAACCGGAATGTCAATGTCAAATTTTGTATGGAAACTTGAACAGCAGCGGCACAAAGTACGTAACGCGAACTAAAAATCAGTACAGATTTGACAATGACATTTTGGACTCGCAAACGTTACGAATTCGATTTTGGTTCGTGCTGAGGGTACTTGTTAGTGGTAGTGTGTTCCTGCCGGTGAGTGAAGTTCCAGGGCTCCATGGGCTAGTGGGATAGTGGGTTCATACCGATAAGACGAGTATGAGTGGAGGCTCACTGTTCTGCTGCATCAGCTTCACATGCGACGATTTCCACTTATTCATCATCAGCCTATTAATGTCCCCACTGCTGGGGCACAGCCTTCCCTATGGATGGGATTGGGCCATGACCCACCACGCGGGCCCACAGATTGGCGGATGCTAACGACTGCAGATGCAGCCGGGACCGACGGCTTAACGTGCCTTCCGAAGCACGGAGGAACTCCATTTACATTTTTGGTCACCCATCCAATGACCGACCACTACGATAGTTGCTTAACTTCAACGATCGCAGCCGAACACCCGCGCCATCGCCTCTATTTCAGCTTCCACCTATTACACTTGATAAAATTAGAAATCATTTTCACAAATAAAAGACAAAATTATTCAAGAGTGAAAGGAGAATAACTGCGCTAGTAAAATCTTTACTATCAATTGAAACTAGTGTAAGGTAGGTTATTTCGCTATAAAGTGTTACAGCTTTAAAATTTTCCGCTGTTTGCATGGTCGTTAAATACGTTTTGAAAGTTTTAGATTTATCGACAGTCTCTTTAATTTAACGTGGAGGTCAATGTCTCATTTCTCCCTAAGATTAAAACAAAAAGGGTAGATACGGCACTAGCCTCACAAAAGTGATCCGCACAAATTGTGGTCCACGACCCTAATCGCTTTAGTCACAACTTGACATACAAACGACGTACATGTGAACGACAAAAAGAAATATTGATAATATTTTGTGTTTATATGATAAAACAATGCTTAAGTATGTTTTTAAAAAGTGCTCAAATTGTTCAAGAACTAAAAATAAAACCCACGGCATCACTTTTCATTCGTAAGTACTATAAAATATATTTTTTCATAAAAATTGCTGTTTGTTTTGAATCTTATTCGGTAGTGACGTCGAGTACTGGTCGCGTGATTGGTCGGTAGTGCAGTTACGCGGATCTCGCCGTCTCGTTCGCGCTGCCGTTGAAACTTAACGTGCTGTTTTGTTCGGGTCGGTAATGCAGTGACGCGGATCTCGCCTTCCCGTTCGCGCTGGCGTGGGATCAGTTTTTGTTTGATGCAAGTATTAACGTACCGTATCTACCCTTTTTGTTTTAATCTAAGATTTCTCCCAGATCTTCTGCTACATCTGCAGCATCAGTACCTATGGCTGGTACGGTATGTATACAGTACATCTTTTACATTTGTTAACAGCTGAGTTGGTCATGTGCTAGGTCGTTTAAAAAACAAAAGAAATCTTTCCTTCCCAACTTTTCCTGTGTTAAGGTTTGGGGTAGTGTTGCAGCAACACATTGGACTATCGATTGTGTCGATAACTAGAAAAATAATCGCAAAATCGATATCGATAGCGAAAACTATCATCATCATCATCATCAGCCTATTAATGTCCCCACTGCTGGAGCACAGGCCTTCCCTATGGATGGAATAGGAAGATTGGCCCATGACCCAAGACGCGGGCCCAGTGCGGATTGGTGGGTGCTAACGACTGCAGATGCAGCCGGGACCAACGGCTTAACGTGCCATCCGAAGCACGGAGGAGCTCGGGATAGTAAATTTTTGGTCACCCATCCAATGACCGACCACTGCGAAAGTTGCTTTACTTCAACGATCGCAGCCGAACGCGCTAACCACTTGCGCCATCGAGCTCCAGCGAAAACTATACTTTAATTTAAATCATTGACCCTTACCCATTTTTGGAAGAAGTATGAGCCTTCACGTGCATGTTTTTTTCATAAAAACCGCAATAATATCAAATATTATTAAAAGGCTTAACGATATTGTGAATATTTGCGCAGCTCAGCTACGACCGATAGCCAAACACTATCAAACTGTCAATTTGACTGTCACATTGTTTGTTGTTAGTTTAATAATAATAATAACATTTATTTCAGATTATTCATCCATAATGGTCAGTAACAATTATGCTTACAAATCTAGTGTTAGTAAATTGAATTCATAAAATAAAAAACAAAAAGAAACATCATCATCATCAGCCTATTAATGTCCCCACTGCTGGGGCACAGGCCTTCCCTATGGATGGCCATGACCCACCACGCGGGCCGCGAATTGGTGGGTGCTAACGACTGCAGATGCAGCCGGGACCAACGGCTTAACGTGCCTTCCGAAGCACGGAGGAGTTCGAGATAGTAAATTTTTGGTCACCCATCCAATGACCGACCACTGCGAAAGTTGCTTTACTTCAACTTTACTTCAGCCGAACGCGCTAACCACTTGCGCCATCGAGCTCCTCAAGAAACATATTAACAATAAAATTAACGACTAAGGAGTCACCGCCGCTGTATGCAGATGGATCCAGCGCATAAGCAGCGGTGAATCCCAGCGTTCGGACAGCGCGCGCACGATACTGTTTGGGCTGGCGCGCAGCGCGATAGCAATGACCCACTACGCTTGCGCATTATTGCATAAAAGCAAACAGTTAGTCGGTTAATACTACTTTGGGGCCGTTCAAGTATTACGTAAGCAGATTTACTAAAATTATTTACCCCGTCCTCCCCCTTGTCAGCAAAAGTAAGCAAAGTCTTCCCCCCCCCCCCTCCCGTGCTTACGTAAACATTGGTACCTCTATATGCATTTTGACGTGACAACGTCTTAAATTAGGTTGCGGCTGGGAGTCACTTATGAAAAAGTGTAACGCTCGGTAACGTTACGATGAGTCTCTCGTGTTAAGTTTAAGTTTACATGTACAATGTTTTAGTAAACAAAATATATTTCTATAGTTAAAATTTGTGCAATTCTTATTTTCATTCAATTCCTTGTTCCTATTGTGCAATTTAATTATATTCATATCAATAAATATTCTACCGAGAAAAAGACGTTGTCACGTAAAATCTTCGCCCGTAAAACCGACTTTACAGGCAACCATTTTTTTTTCCTTTAATGTTTTCTGTTTTTTTTTATTCATTCATGAGCTATCATGAGCTTCATGAGCAGCAGTGCTTAAATTGGCTTAGGATAGAGGACTTTAACGCACATAGTATTTATTTAAACAAACTTTATTGACAAATTATTCAACATATAGTGAGGTACAAATATTATAATCTTATTAAGTACTATTACGAACGAAACAAACTTCTTCCGAATTTTTGGTATTACATACTCATATGAATTCCAATTGACAGTCTTCAGCTTAGCTCTAAGGTCTTCAGTCCATGACACCCGAATCCATGATGCTGACGTAATCACTATTTCGACCAGGGGGTCGAATCCCTGCAAAGCAAAGACCCCCCTGCCCATATAGTGCTTACGTAATACTTGAACAGCCCCTTTGACTATCGATAGCCAAATTATCGATAGTCTCGCAACACCATTTGGACGACACCCCTACATCACAACGAACATAACTAGTGGCGTAGTGATGGCGAGGCGTTGCCGGCCGAGACCGGAGAGATGGAGTACAGACTACAAGAGTACGGTCTGCGGAGTGCGTCTAACGATGTAGTGGGCTTTATCGCCGACACGCCTTTTTGCGGTTCCTTATTTGTGCGACAAGCATGCTCACTAGTGCAAGCGTAGATATGCGAAGCTTAAGCTGCCGATAATCATGTATCAAGAAAAATACTGGAAAAAGTTTTTCACGTGGTGGAAATCAGCTCGGCCTTACCAGTTACTTTTTATAGTTATAGTAAAATAAATAATAAATAAATAAATAAATATTCCCAACACTCACACCAATTAGCCTAGCCCCAAAGTAAGCACTATAAGGCTTGTGTTATGGGATACTAGGGTAACGGGTAGAATACATAAACTTTACATATATAAGTATATTTATATAGAAATACATATTAAACATCCATGACTGGAGTACAAATGCTCGTGTTCATCACACAAACATCTGCCCCCCACCGGGATGCGAACCCGGGACCTCTCGAGTCGGCGACGCCATGAAACCCGGCGTACAAACCACTCGGCCACGGAGGTCGTCAAAATAATAATGTCTGTGGTAGAGGACCTTGTTCAGTCGAGAGACAAATCGTGATGATTCCTCTCTAAATCTACAACATTATGCAATACACATTTAATGGCAAAGTATTCCTAAAAATCATTTTTATTTTATTTTATTTAAGGCATTTAACTGCGAAATGTAAAAAATTTTAGTACTGAAATCTTAAGAAAAAAAAATATAGAAAAATATCCTCTCGGTCCAAGCAGCAGATGAACTCGCACCCCCCAAGTCAAGCGTTCGTAAAAAAGTTTACCTAAAAAATAATTTAAGCGATCGCTCACACTCGCCTGGCTTGCACTGCAGCGCAGTCTTGTGTTTCGCCACATTTGGCCGCATGGTATTTATGGCTGGGTGTTGCTGGCTCACGATACTGCACGATCTGCGCTCCACGCTAACTGCTTTCTCTTTAGTTATCAGCTGCGTTTGTAACAACAAAGATTTCTGTTGGTCCAGTTATTGCATCGTCAACAATGATGATGTGAAAAAATGGGTTATTTACCAACTGGACGCATGAAACTGGACACACGTGTGTCCAGTTGGTGAATTTCAATGTTTAGTATAAATAAATAAATATTTCTAACACTCACACCAATTAGCCTAGCCCCAAAGGAAGCACTGTAAGGCTTGTGTTATGGGATACTAGGGTAACGGATATAATACATATACTGTACATATATAAGCATATTTATTTATAAATAAATATATAAAGTATTCATCACACAAACATCTGCCCCCACCGGGATTCGAACCCGGGAACTCTCGAGTCGGCGACACCATGAAACCCGGCGTCCAAACCACTCGGCCACGGAGGTCGTCAGTATGATTTAATATTCCGTTATTTGGACACGCCAGTATTTTTATGTGTAAATACTGGCATAAATTAAATATTTTTGGATATTCAAGTTTGCAAGTAGAATAATTGAAAAAATTACAAGCTAATGCCCATTTCCTTGTGACAATCTGAAGTGGATAAACTACTTTATCAGTCTTATTCAGCAAAAAGTCGGTTTGCAATTATTAAACACGCAAATACACACATACACATACACTTACACACACACGCACACTCACACACACACACACACACACACACACACACACACACACACACACACACACACACACACACACACACACAAAAATGTATTCATGTAATGCATATAACATAATATTAAAATATTGTGTATAATGATACATTTCAAATGAGTTGAGACGTTTGAATAAAGAATAAATTATTGCCTTCTTTTATATCATTATTTAAAAGCAGGAAATAATTTATTCCTTGTATATGTATGTATATTTTATTTTTTTAAATTTACATCTGAAGTCTGTGTTTCAAAATTTGAAGTAAAGTTTTGTTGGTACTTGATAAAAAATATTCAAATATAAAAAGCTCAGAAAATGTAGGTACACTCATTTGCGTATATAATAATGGCATTGAGGGACTGGGGCAAATAAAAATAAAACAAATTCTTCATTGCAACATAAATCAGATACCTCGTAATGCTTGAAAGTGTACTCATGCCTCTTTATTATAAAAGCGTACGCAAATTATTTATCTGAAATCTTTTTATCTGAAAATATCTGACCCGCAGTTTATCTGTGCAGCGACAGAACTCCATCGGCGACAATGTTAAAGAGTTATAATATCGCGAAACTGCACGATCATCGGTTATCGACGGTCGGATCGGCAGTCCGGCACGCATAACGACGCCAGATAAAGGTGCGTTCAGACTACACTGCGATCAAGATCTTGTGGCACCATGGAGGTTAGAGAGATGGAGAAAATAGTGCCCCAGAAATATGGCGAAAATAAGTGAGGCGCTGCGATCGATAAGTTGTCTCAATAAAAGCGGGCTATTATGCGCTAATTTGAAATGAACAATGCAACAAAGAAATTTTTTACAATATTCAACTGACTTCATCTACATGTACTCATAAACAGCTAACTTCACAAAAAAAAAAAAAAAAAAAAAACTACTTACCGCCGGCAGCGCGGCTGGTGGCTGAAAAGTGAACTATAAATTCTACAAATTGTCAAGCTGCCCTTGACTAATAATAATGCTTTTGCACGTAGCGATCGTTCTTCTCTCTAACCTCCATGTTTTGGCACTTATATGACACTGAGAGGAGGGCGTTGATAGTGCATAAGTGGTGAAATGAAGATTATAATTTACAATAACTTTCTTTTCACCTATTTACACCTTCCTCTATAAATAAAAGTCTTATTTATATATTCTTAAAATTAGTTCTGATGTCGGCCACGCGTCGCAAGATCTTGGTGGCACTGTACGCTGTACTATTGCGACAATGGATCAATGGAAACGCATTAATGGATATTCGCAGGTTAAAAACTGGGTCGATTTGTATTATCAATTAATTTAGATTTACTGGCTTTTCGTAATAGAAATCAGAAATCAATATATCTTTATTCAAATTGGATGTGTAGTAGGTACAACTCTTTTGAATCGTCCAAAAAAAATTTTTTCCCTACCACTCGTTATGGACATATTTTTTAGCTGCGGAGAAAAACGAGCGAAAAAAACTCCACAACATTAAAAGTCTAATGTAACAACATTTACAAATCATTATGTTGTTACAACGTCAATACAACGGTGATATAGTATAGCACGCCCATACAATATAGTATAGCTTTATCTGAACGTGTTCTATTAAAATACACGTTGCGCGATATTGTCGTGCTATATAAGCTACTATCCTACTTAATTTTATCAATGTGAAAGTCCGTTATTTTGTTACTCATTCACGTAGAAACGGCTACACGTATTTGGATAAAATTTGGCACACATAAGGTTGATTACTCGGATTCAGATAAAGGATACTTTTTATCACGGAAAAATTATAAGTTATTGTAAGAATTCAAAAGAACTAACTATGACTGACTGGATCACGGTTGATTTTCAACGTAGACTGACAATAAAAATGTTTTCGACTGACTTGAAGAAATTTTAATTGTTTCATTTTAAAATTAGCCATGCTTAAAAAGTTGAAAATGAAGGTAATATATACAGAGAA
The DNA here is from genome assembly GCA_902850365.2 of Chilo suppressalis. Classification (NCBI taxonomy): domain Eukaryota; kingdom Metazoa; phylum Arthropoda; class Insecta; order Lepidoptera; family Crambidae; genus Chilo; species Chilo suppressalis. Next base: position 641,477 of record OU963911.1, read on the forward strand.
CGATTGCGGCTATAATGCGATTCAAATAAGAATAGGAAAACCAATGACCTCCATCTGTCAAATGTCGCTTGAAAAGTACGGTTTGCAAAACAATCTTGGAACCCTTTTTTAGCACAGCACATTCTAGAATAAAAACCAAACATTGGTGAATAAACAATAACAAATAGTGATAATTAATATTGTTAGATTTTTTTTTCATTTATTGAGCTTTGGCTATGACTGGTTGATAACCTAAATCGTCAACCAAATGTCACTTTAAGTTGCGTTCATAAACTCGATTTTAAACTTTCGTTTACATAAAGGATGATTCCGGCGGTAATGTAGAGATGAGCGAAATTGAAGAGCCAAATTCTGATTTATGTTTTTTCTCACACAGTCTTAATAAATGAATATTATTGATAATCGGTTGTTTTTTCTTCTCAATCTTAGTAAATACATTTTATTTAAAAAAATCTGATGTTTATTCTTACTTAATCTCATTAAATTTTTTTCATTAAATAAAAACTTTTTTTTTGCTGACTATCTATTTGGTTCGAATTGACAGCTATGACGTCATAATATGGCGCCCAGTCGGTCCTATTCTAAGTTGAATCGCATTATATGCCACACCGTTTCGATCGTAGTGTGAACGCACCTTTATTAATCTGTGGTCCGTGGCCGGACACGTGCCGTGCGGTTGCCGGCCGGCCGCCGCGTGACCACCGCCGCCGCCCAGCAACATCTGCAATGCTGATCTCTGCTACTCTGAAGGCTCAGAAGTGCTGGCAACCACTTTCTGCATTATTATTTTTAAATCTCATTCGAATGCTATCACTCAATTATATCTTGGCCAATTTATATTTATTTTTGTTTCTGTATTCGAAATTTTGAAGACACGGGTTTTCAGAAAGTAGATATTAGGAAAATTCATAATGCAGGATTCAAATTGCACCCGTGCGTAGCCTGAGTGTTGAATATAAATTCATGAAAATATTGTGTCTGTAGCATATTTTCGATGGGATATTACGTGTTATGTTATGTTACGAGTTTCTTAGCAGTAATATGCCACAATAATATGGGGAAATTACCTAATTCTAAAGTCTACGTAGACAAAGTCACAAGCAAAGGCTAGTTTTAATTTCATTCTGTTGACATAATAAGGGAGCCTATGAATTTCATTCATGGATAAATTCAATGCGGCATGCATAATGTTAATTCAAGTTCAATAAGCATATATGCATGTTGCAGGAAGATATTGCCCTCGGTTCATGGCATCCTTGCTTACCATCTTTCTGCTTAGCATCCAACTGTTTAGCATCCTGCTGTTAAGAATCCTGATGAATATGTGACGAGGATCCGTAGGACCTCGCTGGCCGAGGATTGAGGTCGTGAACTTGTGACCTAGCGCGACATTATACTGTATCTACTCTAAGTATCCGCTCGTTCAAGGATTACGCTTAAGTTTTGCTTTAATTTACTTAAAGTCTATTTAAAAATATATATAACCTAATATCTAACATGTAACCATACTAAATAAAACTAGTTTTAACGGGTTAATGCACGAAACTTTATTTATTTATTGACGTTTCGCAGCCTTTTCAGGCTGTTTCGTCAGAATGATTTTTTATTTAATTTTATCTGCCTTCGAAAGACTTTTATTGAGCGTATCTTTCGAAGGTAGCTCGACAAAATTAAATAAAAACCCTAAGAAACAAATATGTAATCATACTGTTACTAATAAATTATCTCCCTCCTATTTGAGGCCGGTAAAAAAATCTAAATTTGTTATTTGATAATCTTCTCTTCTTAAAATATAATAAAAAATAGAAATTAACATAATGTGTACTTAGTAACGTGTATCGACGATATTTGAAACGGGTTAAATTGATTGCCAAGTCTTTGATATTATCCACACAGCCATCCCTTAATCGCCCGTACTTTAACACTTCTTCGCAAGTTCGGAATCTTTCTATATTTTTGGAGACTAAAACCAAAAAAATGGAGTAAACTTTATGTCATGTTGAAACGAAAACGACGACATTTATTCTTAATATTAATAAAGTTTATCATCTAACAAATATATATACCGTAAGTGAGGGTTACTTTAGCTCGGGCGGGTAACTTTGTCCCAAATCAGAAAAAATATTGAACTTGCCGCCCCATCAGTATCTCTTGGGTGACCGTAATAGTTCCAGTTGAAAATCACAGATAGCCATATAGGCGCGTAGTGTGGTGTCGTTTTACCGACATCGTTCCTGTATCAAGTTGTCATTGTAACGCGGGATTTTTTGTAACTGAAATAGTTCGCAAGTTCATGCGCAAACTTTCAGATATTGTAAAAATTTGCTATTCGGGGCAGAGACGAATCCAAAAAGTCAGAGCTCATTAAAATTGGTCCAGCCGTTGTTGAGTTATAAGTGGTGTAACTTAAACGCTCTTTTGAACATTAAAGCCGAATTTACATTACGAAATTGAGGCATGAAATTAATATCACGTAACTACTTTCTTGCCATTAATTTCCTAATGCTTTAACTATTTCCCTATCAAACGAGTTAAAAAAGTTTTTTTAAACAGTTTTTTGGAATCAAATTAAATTCGATAAGACAATTCTAGCGTCATGCCTTGCTTATAATCAGTTGTATCAATGACCCTAATATCGGATTTGGAGCAATGGAAATTTGTCAGAGCAGTCGGGGGAGTATTCAGGGTCGCAGCCTTTGTGTCGCGGCGACACGGTCGACCCCCGCCCAGGTGACGACGCTCAGGGCTGCCTCGCTCCGATTGCTTTTTTTTGCTAAATACCAATTACCAATATCGTAACGGTAGCAGGTTTGGTGCTGGGGAAGGTTAATTTTAACGGTCGATATTGATATCAGCTGTGTGTATGTTTTAAATTCAGAATATAAAAAAAATCTTAATGTATTTTCTACGAGTCGGACTAACATTCTAAGAGTTACATACCATCTTATACGCTTGTTGCATTAGCAATGTCTACATGCTTCGTTGCCTAAATGGAAATATCCTTTATTATTTAATTTTATCTCAATTTTCAGAAATGTTTTTATAGCGGCAATACTATATCTATTTAATACACATTTTGTGAAAATTAGTAAATAAGATAAATTTCAGACGGACAGTATCAGTGGCTTGGTAGTAGTCCCTTTGTCTTCTTTCGGGTGAGAAAAATCTTAAAAGGAAGATTATTATGTTCTATTAAATCATCAGTATTGAAATCTATGCTCATAGTGATAAAGATTTTTTCATTTAATTTAAATTAAAAAAAATTTGAAAACTCACCTCGTTCATTTCAAAGTTTACTGTTGACAAAGTAACATCACAAAATATGTAACTTGTTGTAAACCAACAGTCTCTCCCACTACTTTCCATCCTGTTGAGCTCAGTGGCAGATTAAGCCCGTCAGAGGCCCGGGGCGGCAAAGCTGAATGAGGCGCCCCAGCTTTAAAAAAATGTAGATTCTTATGTTTATTTCGTAAAAACCAGTCTTGTCCAATTCACCATAACTTTGTATTAGATTGTCAAATGCTACAGTCAGAGCGACATCTGAAGCTTCTAGCATAAACTTTGTTTCAATAATTTGGAAAATATTTAAGATTTGTTTAATAGCCCAATTCGAAAATTCTTGTATAAAGCGGTCCATGCATTCATACATTTATCGACGTATTTCTTCTTGAATTGATAATCCAGCATCATGAGCTGTTTCACCCGGCATCGTTCTTTTTCCCTTCACTTTTCCTGGTTTCTTGATGTTGATGAACCACCTAAATACTTATTCAAGGCGTTTAGTTTGGTGATTCCTGTATCCAGAGTCATTTTTGGAGGCCCCAAATTTTGTTAGACTTAAAAAGAATGTAGTGAATGTAAATGTATGCGTACAAGAGTAAATTATTTGCACTTCATTCATTCAGGGATTCCTGAGGACGTACCCGCTACAAAGACGGGAATTCCCCCAGCGTATTGAACGCGTTCAGCAAAGTTAAAAAAATATTAGTACCGCGTAAAAAGTGTAGATTACTGTAGTGTTTTGATCTTGATGAAATTATGTAAGTATTAAGCACATTTTTAAAGTCTTGTTTAGGATTTGATCATGGGAACGCGGAGGCATTTCGGGGCCCCCCCAAGATCGGAGGCCCGGGGCGAGCCGCCCCTTCCACCCCCCTGTTAGTCCGCCACTGGTTCAGCTACAACACCTCCCATTGCAAGCGCTGGACTTGCAGGTATTTTTTTTATTATACCCTTAGTGGCAGCCCTGATTAGTGTGCGGTATATTGCCCTGCCCGGGGGAGAGAAGAGCCAAGTATCGTTATCTGTGAGTGCAGGTTTTCCCTTCCCCCGTAGGTTCACCCCGAAGGGCTGCGGTTCATTTAGTTTTGTGTTTCATTTGGAAGTGAAAGCTCCTACGAAATTCCATGGCCTTTTCGTATTGAATTTTATAAATCCTACAGGATTTCAGATAATCGAATAAAGAGAAAGGTTGATCATGCAACGTTTTGTCGGGATGGCGTTTTATATGCAACGCTTTGTTCATATCTGATGGTTAACTGAGAGTAAAGATCTCGTTCTCTCTCGACTCTGTAAAATATTTATTAGTGACGACAATATGGTTTATGGAGGTTAACTTATTTGAGTTATACGCTAATAAAGTCTGTGCGGAAAGAGAATGGGCGTGGCGAAAAACGGAACTAACATTAAGATTTTTATTTGGCAATCAAACTAAGCAATCTGGAAAACGTCAAAGTTTTGTATTGATACGCATTTCTTTGTTGTTGTGATTTCTTGCGGTTTTTTGTATTTAATCATGTCTGAAAGGGGTAAAAGCTTACAAATACGGTAGAAAAGCACTACAGCGCCCTCCAATCTAAATCCCATTCTCTTTCCGCACAGACTCTAGCTGTGTTTTTGCACCCATTGAGGAGCTCGATGGCGCAAGTGGTTAGCGCGTACGGCTGCGATCGTTGAAGTTAAGTAACTTTCGCAGTGGTCGGTCATTGCATGGGTGATCAAAAATCTTCTATTTCGAGTTCCTCCGTGCTTCGGAGGGCACGTTAAGCTGTTGGTCCGGCTGCATCTGCAGTTTTAGCACCCGCCATTCCGCACTGGGTCCGCATGGTAGGTCATGGCCCAATCTCCCTATTTCATTCATAGGGAAGGCCTGTACCACAGCAGTGGAGACATTAAAAGGCTGATGATGATGATGACCCATTATTATCATCAATTAAAATTGTAATCAACCTATTACATTTTGATTGGGAATACTATTTGGGATGAGACGTCACAGGATGAATGCGGAACCACCCCACGTCCTGAACGGATGCCAGAAAAAATATAAAGAAAGATTAAAACAGCTATCAATCAAAGTACATTTTAAAATTTGTTTATATGTTTTTATTTTTCAACTTTAGTTTTTAAAAGTCATCAGCTGTATGAACAATAATATTGTATATTAATAGTACTTATGCCTTATAAGTAAGAAATGTCTTACTTAAAGGTACTTAAATACAAAGGTGACGCGGTCTTGTAAAGTTACCCTCATCGCGCGCAAAGAAGTTTCACTTTAATAATACAGTGAAACCCGTTTAAGACGATTTCGCAGGACTCAATCAAAAACGCTTCTTAAGCGGGAAAGCGTATTATGCGGGATAGGAAAATTTCGAATGTAGGTATTGAGGTATTAAATATACAATATTTAAGAATTATGTATGTAATAAAAAATGTAGTGTATTATTAGTATTATTACGTTATTTAAATTAATCACTTATTTTAGTTTGTCAAAAGATTTTGAAGCATCAGCAATTACAAGATTTAACTTTGGAATTACGTCTTCGCTTTGATTCAAAGAAGTTACATAACGTCTTAAATTATTAACTGCTGATAATGCCTGGGCGTGTGACAAAATCAGAGTTGACTCATTTTCTTCTTGATCATTATCACTTAGGGCCTCTTCTTGTGTGTTATTCACATTCTCATTGAATTTTATGCTGCCGCAAGAGATAATATGTGTGGTACATGTTGGCGATTTAGGCGTATTAAACGGGATGACGAATCGTATTAAGCGTTAAGAAATGTCTGAAAACATGTATGTAATCATGTATCATATGTATAGTTGCAGGGTCTGACGCAAAATGCGAGAAAACGTATTAAGCGTGATCGTATTAAACGGGTTCTACTGTATGTTTGAATTTTATACAACAAATCGATGCCTGAAACTTAAATCTTGTTATATTGTAATGTTACCCCATGGATCGCCATCGCCGCGTCGATAAGCCTCGCATGAATAAGTTATATAATGTTTCTGTTGTTTTATTGAAATTTCGAGCGTTTCTAAAACTCTGAATAATAAGTTTTATTGTTATGAATAAATTTCAAAAGGTTTCGCAGAATTCTCCGCCAGCTAAATATAATTAAATTTTTCCGGTTTTCAGTTGTATTGTTTTTTACAGGAAAAACTCGAGTTAAGTTTATAAAAGCAGCTAAGCGAAAAATTGAATTCGATAATAAATATATTTTTTTTATTCCTCTTGGTGAATTTTCTTTTTAAATAAAAATCTTACACTTTATCACTAAAGGTACAAGTCCGAACTGAACCGCAGACCACAGGCCGCAGCTGCAGACTGCAGGCGACACTACTAGTATCTATGAATCTTATTAAATTAATTAAATTGATTCCGAGCGCGGCGACATTGCGGCATGCAGCGACCGCAGACTGCAGTTCCTGGTGTCGCCAACCGCAGAGGGGTCACACCAAAGATTTGAACCGTGAGATATGCCCTTACCTATAGTTTGACCGCATCGAAATCTGTCAATACTCGAATGAGCTAACTCCCATATTTTTCCAATTCCCAGTTTTTGCAAGAAAAGTGTATTATAATACCGGCATGTGCCTTCTGAGTGCTCTAAAAATTCCAGAAAAACAAATAAAGCTAATGGTGTAGCATATCACTCGTAAGTTTTTAGATTTAATTTTTTTTTGTTTCGTTGTCATAAATATTGAAAACAGTTGAAAAATGAAGTAGTGTTGGAAAATACACATATTGCTAGACAAAAAGATAGAACACTATACTCTCGGTTCTCGAAAGTATTAGTGACTGAAACATGGTTATATGCCTTGTCATCATCATCATCAGACTATTAATGTCCCCAATGCTGGGGCACAAACCTGCCCTATGGATGGTGTACAAGCCATTTTAATTATATTTTATTAAGTTTACATTCCGAGTCGATACACTCTAAACTGCTGACACAGTTGACCCACTAATTGGTTCAAGAACAATATTTTACATTATATGACAGTGCAATAAAGGCATTCACATCATATTGACGTATTTTAATTATTATCTCCTGACAATCGTCCCGTGACTAATTGACAAATTGACAGTCGTTAGGGTCCTAGTAACGGCCCTTACAGATGGAATAGGGAGATTGGGCCATGACCCACCACGCGGGCCCAGTGCGGGTTCGTGGGTGTTAACGACTGCAGATGCAGCCGGGACCAACGGCTTAACGTGCCTTCCGAAGCACGGAGGAGCTCGTAATTTTAGTAATATAGGATAGTAATTTTTGGTCACCCATCCAATGACCGACCACTACGAAAGTTGCTTAAGTTCAACGATCGCAGCCGAACGCGCTAACCACTTGCGAAATATCGCCGCGCTCGGAATAGAATCTGTCGCGACCGCAGGCAGCACTGCGGTCAGCCGCAGTGTCGCCTGCGGTTGCCGTCTGCAGCCCATTGAGTGTGCAGCCCAAAACAAGTGTTTCGCGTTTATCAACATATTTGAAAACGTTTAAGTCGATGAACTGCGGCCAGTTCCATACAATTAAATCTAATATATTGTTTTAAACTTTCATGGTCACTAACATTATAGATATTAATATCGGAGACTCATAAAAAACAAGGTACATGGTAACAATCCCGTTAATATCTATAAAATTAAATCTAATTTACACAGACAGAAATTTGTTAGGTATTATTAAGCAAAATTACCCCACCGTACCTGATATTAAGTAAGGAGTCCAGTCACGAAGGCAGCTGTTTGAAAAGAGACATCTTACCGGCTTGAACCAAATCCCCATCCCGTATGGATGAAGCCCTGAAGCCTTATTAAGTAACTTATTTACAAAAATAAACATAACACTACGAAAATGTAGTGTTATTTCATTACATACATTTCATTACAGACCCAAAAACCTTCAAAAAAAGAGCGTACTCCTTCCTTAAAGGCTGGCATCGCATTTGTGATACTCCTGGTGTTGCAAGTGTCCATGGGCGACGGTGATCACTTACCATCAGGCGAGCCGCCTGCTCGTATGCCCCCTATAACATTAAAAAAAAAACACTGCTGTAAGGTAAAAGTTAGTTAAATCTAAAGAAAATATAACTAGAAAAAATTCCACGCGGACAGGCAGCAGACGGGACTCGAACCTGCATCCTCCGCAATCCAGGCGAATGCACAGACCAATTATGCTACCGCGGCCCTCAGGATCGCGTCGAAATTCTTCTAGCCATTCTTAAGCTGCAAGGCAGCGCCATCTCTTCGCATTGTAGGTAACCCACAATGTCAAATGAATACTTTTACAAGTATTTAACATTTGAAAGAAGAAATAGCAATTACAGTTATATTTTTTATTATTTTTAAAGCATATAACTGCTTGATGTTTAAATCTATTTATTATGTATCTTGCGGGTTCGAGTCCCGTTTGCTGCCTGGTCCGCGTGGAATTTTTTTCAAGTTATATTTTCTTTAGATTTAAACATCAAGCAGTTACATGCTTTAAAAATAATAAAAATTATAACTAAAAGTTGCTTTCCAATCTTTGCCAGTAAATAAATTTTGTTCATGGCCAAGTCGAAAAGAGCGTATTCGAGCATTCATCGCTATACTGTTCCTCGTTTAAAATAATCTCTTTTGGAAAACCCCTCAGCTGCATTCAAAATTTATGATAAAATGGAGAATGGACATTATTTATGAACCCACTCTACGATAATGCTGTATATATGCTACTAACTCTACAAGTCACCGGCAGAATTTAGAAACAGGAAAAACAAAATATAATGTAAAAAAATGTCATGTAATTTATTACATAAGTAATGTCTTAACTTCAGCATCATATTATGCTTTTGTTTCACACTTATGAACAAAAATACTCAGCTATATATTTTTGTATTACACCTCACATTTACTTGTCATTAACAATGAAAAAGTAAATGTGTTTTTCATTGATGCTTGACTTTTAAGTGTTAAATACTAAGCCTATTAATGTCCCCACTGCTGGGGCACAGGCCTTCCCTATGGATGGATTAGGGAGATGTGACATGACCCACCACGCGGGCCCAGTGCGGGTTGGTGGGTGCTAACGACTGCAGATGCAGCCGGGACCAACGGCTTAACGTGCCTTCCGAAGCACGGAGGAGCTCGAGATAGTAAATTTATGGTCACCCATCCAAGGACCGACCACTGCGAAAGTTGCTCAACTTCAACGATCGCAGCCGAACGCGCTAACCACTGGCGCCAATTTATGTTAATATTTTCTTATTATATTCAACTAGCAGCCGCCCGCGAACTTCACTGGTGTTTTGATAATTCCTTTGGGAACCTAAATTTGATTGGGAAAAAAGGAACCTATATCCTAATCCAGATAATAAACTGTACATATGCCAAATTTGCTCCAAATCCGTTAAGCTGTTTTTGCGTGATTGAGTAAACAAACATACAAAGGAGATTGCTCAGCTTCCATACATATTTGGCCTAAAAACCAATAACCATGAAAAATTGTTTCCTAGATTCGAAATTATATATAAATTACCGTAGAAACGAATATTATCGACGGCCACTCCTGAGAACTTCTATAAACCATATACACTGAATGATTTTGAGGTTATGTTTGCAAATAGGCACATAGGTATTAGAATAATAAAAACCAAATAACTTATATAGGAACATAGGGCAATCAAGCCAAGTACCGATATTATGTATTAGATTCAGGTATATAGAGCATGTAAAATAACAGATAATTGCCTGTTTTTAAAATTAATGCACAAGAGTAAGTTTTAAAATCATGATTATGCCATTGCGACTTTCAGAAGCAATCTTGTTTCATTTGACAAGTGTCTAACACTAATTACACTAACAAAATGCATGTCAAGGAACTGGTACCTGCTTACCTATGTTATGAGAAACATGGAACTGTTATCATAATTTTATAAAAACCAATAGGAATATTTCTTAGTAATAATTAGGTTTATAATGGTAAAAGGTAATTCTAATGTAATAATATATTGCGTAGGTTCATGATAGTTCTGATCAATGTGTGAAATATGTATATTCCTGACATAGCTTAAATATTCTGATAAGGTAAATTAATGAAATAAAACAACTTAAGTACTTTTATGTTGCGTTTAATATTACATATCATCTACATTTTGAATTAAAATATCATCGAAATATTTTATCAATCTTTACAAACTAGATTAGTTTTGATGTTATATAAACAACCTCGATCAGTCTTTGTGAATGTTACTACACCCATAGCCAATAAAAATGATTCGTATGTTTTCCAAAGCGGTAAAAATAGAAGTCCTTTTTTAAAATTAATATATTATTTAAAGGTGGCCGTTAAAATGTAATGACTGTAAAATAAAGTATAAATTACGCCAAGAATTACTGTATATGTCAATATTTTATTTGCATTTAGGCCAATTTGACCAATCTCCTTTCACATTTTATAATTTAGGAAGAATTTCTTGTAACATTGAGTCAAAGTTGGTGTAGTGTAGATAAATTACTTCCTATCATCGGCAAATCAATCTTTGTTCAGTGAATACTATGAATTTCAAGAACATGCTTCTGCTGTCATAAATAACGTAAGATTTTATCGAAAAGTTAGTAAGCATCATAATACATTGATCGTTAACACGAACCAGTAGTATAGATAGTTGAAACATGAAAAGCATTGAATTTGATATAATGTCCCAAGCGAATTTCTTGGCAAGGATAGTGTCTAGACAAAAATCAAGTCTAAATACAAAGTACAATCTTGCGGGGTGATAACGTATTAAAAGTACTTCATAAGCAAGTGATGGTACATCTATCATCATTAATTGCACCTCAACAATCCCATATATATTTTTTTATAGCGAGGTATGCAAATGTAGAGTCATTTGCATACCTCGCTATAAAAAAACCTGATGTTAAGTGGTGATAAAGTACAAACGCGTCCAAATATTTAAGAGATTGGAGCGCTCGTCTGGGGAAGCCACCTCCACCTTACAGAAAACCACATTAAGATGACACTATCTACCTTTTGGTTGTGTTGTGTATCTCTCCGTCAGTAAGGTTTAGTCGCGGTGGTAGGGGGAGACCTTTCCTTGCCCAGTGTGGTCAGAGCCATGCTGGGCAGTGTAGTCTTGGGGGGCAATGGTCTCCTTCTGCGAGGATGTCATCTCGCAGAAGGAGGCGAGGGAGGAGAGGGTCCTCTCTCAGACGCAGGAGGGTGAGGACTAGGAGACGGCAACACGACCAGATCTTTGTCATTACCGCCGGAGGCCAGCGAGGTCCAGACTTGGGAGGTCCGGATCCTGAATTGCACAGGCCTCTGTTAATGGATGGGGATGCCCCTGATGCCTCGGGGCATCCCCTTCCCCCCATCCCCCTGGGAGGAGGGGAGTCCCACATAACCCCGCCGCACTCCCAAGGTGGTGGGGTATGCGTAAAGCATTTTACTGACGAAAAAAATGGGCTCCACAGGGTGTGATATTGAATCAGGGTAGGCAACAGTCTATAGGGTATGGTGACCGCTTACCATCAGGCGGGACATATGCTAGTTTGCCATCCTTTTAACATAAAAAAGATAAGCACAGTGTATAAACACTATCTTTTGGTATTGTTACACAATGTGTAATACATTCCTGTTACGTAAGAGTGATTGACACAGTGTCATCAAAAGAGTCTCTGAACCTCATTGGCCTACTGAAAACCATTATGTTGACCTTTAATTATAATGCGGGTATTATCCTAATTAAACTATCATAATCTATCTATATATATAAAACTCAAAGGTGACTGGCTGACATAGTGATCTATCAACGCACAGCCCAAACCACTGGACGGATCGGGCTGAAATTTGGCATGCAGGTAGATGTTATGACGTAGGCATCCGCTAAGAAAGGATTTTGATCAATTCTACCCCCAAGGGGATAAAATAGGGAATGAAAATGTGTATGAAATTTTGTCAATTTTAAACCGATCGGGCTGAGACTTTGCATGCAGGTATGAGAAGAATCATAGATGAATGTCATTGTATATAATACAAGCTTGAGAACAAAAACTGAAGTCTACACTTCAGCTCTATACTGGAGCGAAGCGAGGGCGGGCCGCTAGTAATATTAGGCGAAAGTTTGTGAGTGTGTATGTTTGTTACTTCATCACGTCTAAACGGCTGGAGCGATTTAAATAATATTTGGTATGGAGTTAGCTGATACCCTGGATTAACACATAGGCTCCGTTTTACTGCGGAAAAATATTCCTAATAAACCACGGGTAACACCACGGGGCACACCGCGGGGCACAGCTAGTCTTTACATAAAAAATGGCACACTTCATTTGTAAGCGGATACTTGTGAAAATTTTGGCAACCATCGTACGATATTTACTAGAGTTTAATGACTCTGAAACTGGATATATATAAGTACTTGTAGTATTGAGCATATTAAAAATGTTATGTCACTTTGAGAGCTAGTAGATAAACATTTATTGTCACTCTAGACCCAGTTTATACTTGATCTTACCTGTTTTTTATCACGTGGCACAGACAATTTTGAATCTCACGTTTTCTTTTTGTTATGTTAGAACAGTAAAATCGTTACCAAAATTCATACACATGCCAACTGGACTTTTTTATACGCCACTCAAAAAGCCTATTCGTTGTGTATGCTGTTCTTGTTAATTATAATAGGCTGTAGTCTTTAATAGTTTCGGTCTGGAACTATCGAACTTTTTATACCAAAGATTTATAACTTCTACAAAAACTGTATAACTCTTAAGACAATTTACTTTTGTTGATGAAAGTTAGTGATAATTTTTTTAAACATCATCGAATCATTAACAGTAAGATTATTGAGGAAATGCAAAAACATATAAATCACGATCTCCCATCGCATTAACGCAGGGGCTTGCCAGGAATGTTTGGCATCACATCGGCATCCATTTAGCGTAATACTAACGTAATAGATACTGAGCTGTCATAACTAAAATGGCGGACAAGATGGCGGCGGTCGTGACACGTGGCGGATTCGACAAAAATACGTTAGCGTGTTGACGAATTTTAAAATTAATACTTCATTTATTATTAAATCAGACTCAATATAGTATGCGATTAAGATTGCAAGATAAAAACCGGAAGGATTCCAAGTAGACCTCTATATGTCTACATATTGATCTTAATTGCCATCGGCAAAGAAATTACTGGTACAAGTACTGAACGTGGGAAAAAATCTAATTTAATCTTTCCCTCTTTAGTTACTAATCTCATTTTTTTTAAGATCAATAATTGAGAGTGTGGATAAGAATCGTCAAATGGATGCTATTTACACAGATTTTTCCAGTGCCTTCGACCGCGTGACCATCGCCTACTTCTACAGAAGGTAGAAGTTGAGCCTGTTCTGGAAGGCAGGTGTGGAGTATTATTAGAGAGGTTGTGGTCGTATTTGTCGGATAGAAAGCTTGCAGTCGTTGTAAATGTATATGGGTCGGATGAGTACACTCTGGAGTACCACAGGGCACGCATTTGGGACCAAATTAAATACAAAATATATATACCGAAATAAATGATTGTATTTACTTATCTCAAATATAGACGACAACAAATCAGACGCCGTACACAAGTAGATATATTTTATTCGACCGCGAAGCTTTAATCGAGTTATAATCAATACAGGAATTTAACCGTTTTGAAAAGATTTGTTTTTGGACTGTATACAATCGCATCGCACGCCGCATTGCAGAACACAAGTCGCAACGTAGTAGAGTTCGCATCCAACACACGCGTGATTTTATTCCGTGCCTCTATTTCAGTGCGACACCAAAATACATTTTTCTATCGGTGCGTACGCTGTTTGGCATCGCACATAGCGGCCGCTATAAAACCATTACCTACAGTGAATGTTCTCGAATACATGAAAAGAAAAGAGGTTGAGTAATGGCTTCAATTTAATATATCACTTTAAAAGTCTTCATGGGATAATTGATGTCTCAGACTTTAGTTTTCCTTACAAAATCATATCAGTACTCAATTCAAAAACTACTGAACCGATTGTAGTGCAGCTTTTATAATCCGTTACATTTTACACGGTAGGTTTATATGTGTGACACATGACCGAGAATAAAAAATATCATAATCTATACTGCAGGGAAACGAGGGTAAATTAGTACGAGTTAATGATCAAATTTAACATAAATAATAAATTAATATTTCTTACATACGCCATATGCCTAGCCCGAAAGTGTGCACTATAAGACTTGTGTTATATGATGCTAGGGTAACGGGAGGAAACACAGTTAGTATTGAGGTGAAATTTACTCGTTTAAAGAGTATATAGCATGTAGACTGCATTATAGCCTCTGGCGAAAATCTAAAATGGCTAATAGAAAAAAAATCGGCCAAGAGATTCCGTACCATTATCTATACAACCTAAGATACTCTAATATTAAGCAAAAAATCACGTCTGTTTTGTTTCAATTATTCATTTCAAAAGTGAATACACAACTGAATGTATTCATCCTATTATAAAAGTTACCTAATATCACTGACTTATGAAGTAGTTCGTTTACGAGCTAGACAACGCAACAAACCGCGAAATGAAGAATCATTTGTTTGTTTTCGTGACAACTTACAAAATACTCGATGTTTCGGCGTTTTTAGTGTTTGTTGTTTAAATAGATTAAGGACAGCATAATATATTAAACAAAATTTTCAATTTGAGATAGATCCCGTAACAAAAATAAAAATCGAAAATGGCAACTTTGACGGCCCGTCTTTTCTTTGTGATTAAATATAAAAATAAATTCGAAATATTATTTATATCCTACTCAATTAGCTCTTGATAATGATGTGTCAAATGCCAGGGTAAAACACAGAATATAAAATTACGGCTTTTCATGGGAGTCCACTATGAAAAATAATTAATTGATTATTTGACTAAACGTTCGGATTTAGCCAACCGAACCAAAACACCAAAATTACAGTCCTGTCACTCATTCCATTTACAATCTAGAGACCCGTGATATACGGACCGACAGACTACAGAGTGACAGCAATATGGTTCCATTTTTACGAAACCCTAAAAATGGCTTGCCCTTTTTTTAGTTTTCATTGTCACATCGCTCGTGTCTCCCGATTTTACTAAGCAAATCGACTGTAACTCATTCGCTAATATCACTAACTCGATGGCGTAGGTTCAGGGGTGATTTTAAAGAGCCGGCACCGCAACCTGACGAGTCATGATGATCCGGTGAATTTGCGCAGAAATACCCACTCTTACCCTAAATTAACACCGCTGAAGGGCTCGCCCGTGACTTATCAGCGCGCCCCGGCCTACTCCAAACCGCTTGCTGAAATAATACATCTCATTCTCACACAATATCTAGAAACGGGATCCTTTTCAAATTTGTTATTTTTAACTTTACGCCCGAAAATTTTTCTTTCTTTCTTCCACTCCGCATTCCGCTGTTATTTGAACTTTTTATAACCTGCCAGTTGGCGAAATGCTCAAAGATAAAATTTGATGGTAATGGAAATTGTTTTTTTTTTTATGTTGGTTGGTACGTATTCGTTCGTAACAATGTAGGTTTGTGGATTTTCGGTGTTTTGCTTTTTTATTATATAATTAATGTACAAGCACTTTAATTAACTAAAATTACTAATATCAAAATATCTATTTTTTCGTCACTCTATGGTGTGGAAATAAATCGAGATTTTAATATGGATGCTTTTCGCTCTGCCTCAAATGATAAGTTCTAATGATCTTCGGGGAAGTTACCTTCACCCCTTTTCCACGCAGACGAAGTCACGGGCATCCAATAGTTTGCTATAAACTCTAATCGAGACCTAACTTTCTATTTTCACTACGACATATTTATTCCATTATAAATATTTTAGTACAGTTCCGAATGTTTTTACTATATAATAAAACCGGCCTCGTGTGTGACGTGCCACGCGCAGTGTGTGGTTCCGTAGTTGCCCCTCGTCACCGCAATATATTTTGGAAAGTCTATATTTTAAATAATAACTTTGTCTAAGTAACTTCTAATATTGGAACGAAGTTCCTTACGGCAGACTTGGAGGGGATAGGGATTTTGCTGCGCGACCGAACTGAAAAAAATGTGATAGTAAAACCGTAAGAAAAAATCCGTGGAAAAAGTGCGTGGAATAAAACCGTTAAATGAGACGTGCGTAGGCGCGACAGTCGCATACACAAGCGAGTTTGCAATTTGTGTCGATTCTACATTAGCCGAAGGAACTTCGTTCCTACCTGGTGTCCCACGACACCACATCATTTTTTCTTTTAACATTTTTTTATTAGTTCAGAAATTTTCTTATACGTTAATTGAACGACCATTATCTTAAACTATCAAATCTATTTTAACCGTTATAATTTTCCTTAAAAGTTCATGAAAAGCACTCATATCGTTAATTTTTCCAGATTTTTCAAGCCAAAAGTTTAGCTTTTAGAGGGGGTAGGGGACGCCCTACTCGAACAAAAATTAGCACTTTAAAGTTCAGTGTATTTTTCTATAAAGGGATCTCAAACGCATCCCTTATTTTTTTATGTTTTATGTGTGGCAGGGCAGGTAGCCACGTTTACCAAACAGTTTCCGGATAAATAGTAAAATCATGCGTAATTATAGTTTTTATATATTTATATATATGTATGATATCATCTAATTTTATCTCGCCAACAATCACTTCAGTATTTGACTCTATAATGTAGTTATTCTGTGCTTGTCTCCACTGCATTGTCATGGCTGTTTTATCTTTTCTCCTTGCGAAATCTTTCAATGTTTATTATATAAAGCTAATCATAAAAAGGTGATGGCTGAAAATCGGTGTTTTTCCTTAAAACTGGCAAATATTTAGCCGAGCCTTGGCCTTTTGTTTTCTGCAGCATACATATGGATATTCATAGTCGATTTCTTGTATCTTTTCATTTTTCTTTTAATTGTATTACTCTGAAATGTATATGTATGTGGGGGGAAAAATAAACGCATTATCTATCTATCTATCACTAATCGAAAAATAGTCTCAGAAACCTTGAAGTAATTTTTAAGGACCTATTCAAAGATACCAACACTATGGGGTAGACTATGAAAAAATAATATCATCTCCAGGTTACCATTTTGTCGGCGTGATTGATATACATATCTCCACAAAATTACAGCTCTCTAGAGCTAAGAATCTCCAAGCATAACCGGGGACGGACAGACAGACGGACATGACGAAACTATAAGGGTTCCTTTTCAGGACTACGAAACCATAAAAAAGACATTTTCAGATTTTTTAAAAATCTTTGATCGCCGATTTTCAAAATTGTAGGTCCGAAACGAGCTTTTAAAACAGAGACATTACTTGTTTATATAACATTTACATTTATACTATACTTTAATACAATAAGAAAGTATAATCTACAACAATATGGTGCAATATGAACAAATTTAAGAATAATTATAACAATGAACCTAAAACTAAAAACCTTAAAAAATAAAATATAATAACTAAAATACATTATTAAAAGGAGTCCCTTTAGGCAAGGTTCCGAAGATACTGGCAGCGTTCCCCTTTGGATAGCTAGACTAATTCTTTGTCCGAGGTAGCTGCCAGCTCTTCGGTCTCCTGTGATGTCGACTAATCTTTTTGCTATTTCTTTAAAAAGCCTTATACTACATTTACATTGTACTCAGAATTCATTTACATTTTAGTCCAATGAAAAAATTGAAATCAAGTACTATAAATAAAAAAGATCATGCCATAATAAACATCATGCCAGACTATAAATAGACACTCTTATTGACATCGTACAACTGTCAGATTTTTATTAAAAGATACGCATGTTGTTAATACTGACGTGCGTTTCACTAGCACCTAATCTCGATCGAGGCGCGGCACGGGCACGTGTCAACACTCTATGGCTAACACAATTGCACAACCGCCCGGGGTCGTTCACCTGCAATCAGCTGATAATTTTAGAAACGAACACGTGTCGCGAAATTGTCACATCGTCCACGCGAATAATAAGTGATTTTCTCTAGAGAAAACGTGGTAGGTGCGGAAGAGTAAAAGATTTCGCTACGTAATGTGTGTACTACATATACCTTTAAGCATACAGCCATGTTTCTGTATATGTTAAAAGCAGGGCTGCCATCTCTAAAATGTGGCAACCAGGACAAGACGTATGATAACCCCGGATTTAGGAGCCCAGAACCCGGAGAGCTAGTAGTCTACCTCATAATAAGTGGTCAGTGGACACTTGCAGCACCAAGGCCCACTCATGCGTTGCCGGGTCCGAACGAAAAGGTCACACACATTTGTGTCTTTGCTGGGTTAATGCAATCAAATTTTGTTGGCTCCAATTTGAGACTTGATCCAGTAACATCTCAATCTCGGACACATATCTGTCTTTACACCCTTCTTCTTCCATCCGAGGGATGTTTGACCGGCCAGTGTAATAAGTGTCATTGCTGTCATCCATATAGCAACGAATGCTGTTATTGCGTACAGCGTGAGCGACAGAGCTGATCTTTGAGAGAGAAAAGATTTATTTATTTTCAAAGACATTTAAATTGACGGGTTAATTGTCGACCCAAAACAGGATTTTTTTAAAACCCGGACTACAAATGAAACCCCGCCCGGACGCTCCCCGGACGCCCCGTAAACTAGGACAAATCCGGGGTAACCCGGACGGATGGCAGCCCTACTTAAAAGGGTAGCAAACAAACGTATGTACATGGTAAGCGGTCACCATAGCTTGCACTGCAAAAAATACCTCTTGACCCCCGTGGAGCTCTGGAGCCTTACACACGTCTGTACCATTTCGTCTGTACCACGGCGAGTGTCCTGAAGAGTTATTCTCTCTTATTCCACCTTCCCATTTCCTTCAGAGGACCACGCGCTGGCCTTCGGTGTCACCGTCTAACTGTGGCCACAATTCCAACGCGTACAAAGAAATTTGGTGACTCATTTCTTTGTCGCACTATCCGTAAATGCTGTAGAATGCTCTGTCTGCTCACGTGTTCCTTCCTTCTTACAGCCTGGGATCCTTTAAAAGAGGCGTGAAGAAGCAACATGCAGGCCGGCAGGGTGAGGATGGCTGGTGTGGCAGGTAGAACTGCTGTACCAGCTATCTTCACGTCTGGACTTCTCCATCACTTAACATTAGGTGGGGTGGAGTCATTTGTCGGACCTATCTCTCTAAAAAAAAACACCGACTGCAACGCATCAGTTAGGTGGAGGTTACTGGCGCTCCAAAAAACAGAGCGGAAATCCACTATGCCCTACCACTCATAATCATCAGCATCTCTGAAAACTATAAAATATGAAAAAACATTTTTTTCAACTTGTGCTCAGTCTAGATTAAAAACACCATTTACGAAACCTTTCGTTTGCTAATCCGACTTACACTTGGCCAGATTATTTATGTGTTTATTTAGGTCGACTTACAGTAATTTTGCTAAATATTAATTTAGCTATGACAAGATTTAGCCCATACAATAATGTCAAATCGACATTGACGTTTTTATATTTTTCTATGTGTTCAAGTACATTAATGTTAAATTGACGTTTTGACACTTTTCTGTATTAAAGCTATTTTTAGTTGAATCGAGATTCAGCAAATTTGTGCAAATGGGCCGTGCCTTATTACTTAAAATTTTCTCCAATAAATATTATATTTATAATAAATACGCCAGTAAGTTTTTGATACCCATACCTCAGTTACGCCATGATCGCGCCACATTTGGCATTGATTGGTCCTAAGGTCTTGTCGTATAAAAATTTCTAACCGTCTCATGCCCGCTTATAGACTTTTGCTACTTTGGTGAAGGTAACGACAGACATATAATATGTTTACCTTTCACTGCCAGCCTAAAATGGGCGGCGAATATTATGCATGTTGTTTTCGAACCGTTGGATGTTTAGAAAATGTGTTTGTCGGCATAAAAATAACACTATGTTTTGTTTGTCATAAGTGAGCAATAAATGAATAGTTTTTATTCTAAAACATATATACTTATAATTTTTATTATTTTTAAAGCATGTAACTGCTTGATGTTGAAGCAGTTACATGCTTTAAAAATAATAAAAATTATAACTATAATTGCTATTTCTTCTTTCAAATGTTTAATACTTGTAAAAGTATTCATTTGACATTGTGGGTTTACCTATAATGCGAAGAGATGGCGCTGCCTTGCAGCTTAAGAATAGCTAGAAGGAATTTCGACGCGGTCCGTGAGGGCCGCGGTAGCATAATTGGTCAGTGCATTCGCCCGGATTGCGAAGGGTGCGGGTTCGAGTCCCGTCTGCTGCCTGGTCCGCGTGGAATTTTTTCTAGTTATATTTTCTTTAGATTTAAACATATATACTTAATAATGTATTAAAAAGTATTCAAAATGTTATACAGATTTGGCTCGAAAAAATTAAAAGATTTCGTACCTTAACACGGCATGAAAGGGCATTGAAAATAAATCCACCTAATATAGATTATTCAAAAAGAAATAAAATAAAAATTATATTTTTCATTTTTTTTTTTTTCAAAACCATTTTTTTTTTCAAATCGGCGTCTCTCTCTTTTCAAAACCTCGGGTATCACGAGCGAGATAATGGGACCTACTGGAGCGAACAAAATAACATTATCAATGTTAAAATACTTTACAAGTAGTATTTCAGCGTGGAGCAGGCGAGTACTCATGTCCTGACGATGACACACCTTTGTAGCCCGCAGCCGGGACTTGAGACCTGCAAAGACATCAAGAGCCATCCACCATCCATCAGCACCATCCATTCACGTAAAATAGGCTTCGAATATCCCCCCCCTAAGAAGAAGAAAGGTATTTCAGCGTGTTCCGTGAATTCTCTAGGTCTCCATACAGTTTCAAGGCCTAAGTAGGCTATTTACCACTAGTCAAGTTTCTCTGCTACCCTTTTCACTCAATAAAAATAGTTTGCCAGTGGTATTTCAGCGTGTTCCGTGGTTTCCTTTGGTTTCCATACAATTTCAAGGCCTAAATAGGCTAATATATTTACCACAAGTCAAGCCATTATGCTTCTTTGCTGCCCTTTTCACGTACTAAAAATACTTTTCTAGTGGTATATCACCGTGTTCCGTGGATTCTCTTGGTCTCCATACAATTCCAAGGCCGGAAGACGCTGTCCACCATCAGTCAATCATTACGCTTCTCTGCTACCCTTTTCATCCAATACAAATAGTTTGCCAGTGGTATTTCAGCGTGTTCCGTGGATTCTCTTGATTTCCAAACAATTCCAAGGCCGGAAGACGCTGTCCACCATCAGTCAATCATTACGCTTCTCTGCTACCTTTTTCACTCAATAAAAATAGTTTGCCAGTGGTATTTCAGCGTGTTCCGTGGATTCCTTTGGTTTCCATACAATTCCAAGGCCCAAAGTGACTGTTTACCACCAGTGAAGCTGCCCTTTTCACCTAAGAGAAATACTTTTCCAGCGTGTGCCGCAGCACGCGTGCGCTGGCGCACAGCCAACACTCTGTTTTGCGTCCGTGTTCGCTAACGCCGCGCTAAAATTAACCAGCTCCAGTGATTTATGAGCCGCTAATGGTTAATTAATCCGCGGTTAACACGTGTCAGATCGGCCCCAACGAGAAGAAAAACATAGCGAAAAACACGTTGGGTGGTTTCCCAATGAAACCCCGTAGAGATGAGTGATTATGTAAGTATGTTTGTGTTTTCTGTTTCGTTTTGAGTGAAAACTATTTCCGTTTAACCGATGGCTAAACATGAGCGATTTCGACGGGACAGTATAAAAGTGAGTTGTGGTGACGATTCATTTTACCTTTTTGTTTTGTGATAATTTTATGGGTGTAATGCTTCTTCCGTCCAGGAACATCACAAAAGCCACGAAAACACGTCTCGTCAGGGCATTAGTGTTTCCCATATTCCTCTATGGTGCTGAGACGTGGACCTTGCGAGAGAGTGAGAAAAAGAAGATAGACGCTCTAGAAATGTGGTGCTGGAGGAAAATGCTTGGCATACACAGGACACAATTCCGAACCAATGCATCCATCCTCCAGGAACTGTCCATCAAACAACGTCTGTCTTCCATCGTACAAGGTCGTATTCTAACTTTCTTTGGCCACATCTCACGCCGAGATGATGCGTCAGTGGAACGACTGGTAGTGCAGGGCAAAGTCGAGGGCGTAAGGGCGCGCGGCAGATCACCAATGCGCTGGACTGACCAGATAAAAGCGACACTGAACGGTCCACTTCACGAGTGCACTAGAAAGGCCGCAGTGCGGGATGAATGGCGGCGTATTGTGAAGCGCGCCACCAACCCTGATGTGACGACCACGACCACTCTGTCAAGAGTGTAGCGCCGAAGAAGAACGCTTTTCCACAACTGCGCGACAAAACTTCAGGTGGCTTTGGTACCAAATACGCTTAAATTAGAGTTCAAAATTTGAATCAGTTTTATAGTACAGGTAATAATATAATAGTTACTCTATATAAATGTAAAACTAGAAATCCCCGGCGTTTGTTTGTGGAATAAGGTTTTAAGTCGAATTTAAAAGATGGACATATTATGTCGTCGGACATATAACGCCGGGGATTTCTAGTTTTACATTTATATAGAGTAACTATTATATTATTACCTGTACTATAGAACTGATTCAAATAATGTTGTCGCAGTGTTCTTATAGAAACTATAAAAGGGTACAAGTCCGTCAAACACGATTTTTGTTTGACGTTAATCGTTAAAGCAGACGCAACGGAAAATCGCAGACTTAATCACGTTACGTAATATAATATTTTTCCCAATTTTTGCAACATTTTCATCAATGCTCCGCTTCTATTGATCGTAACGTATGTTATTTATCCTTACTCTATAAATAGACTATCTAAGACATTTTTTTTAATAGAATCAACCAAACAAACAAACAAACTCCACAGCTCAATCATATTAAGTATAGATAGAAATAGTTTATTTATCTACGAGTGTAGTAATAGAACGCGTGTATTCTATAACGAGCAGAGGTCGCGTCACAGCTGACTGGTTGCATATGTCGCGTCCTCGCGTCACGTCGCGTGGAGCACACGGCACACGCCAAAAACAATACGTTTGGAAACTGTCCACGGCAGGGGGCATACTCTAAGAAAGAAGTGATTTTATTGACCACATTGTAACACAAAAAAAACACAAATAAAATAAAAATAAAGTCGACTAGGTTCCTGTCGCAGCACAATGCCTCAACGATACCAACGCCACTGCGAAAATGATATTTTGGCAGGGCCTAAGGTAGACGCGATTCTGCGACAATGATATTTTGGCAGGGCCTTAGGTGGACGCGATTGAAAATAGGTATTACATACCAATTAACAAAGAAATAAAAAGAAAAAGAAAAGACTGAGTTCATATTGTTTTCTTTGCCTTAATGTAAATGTAATAAAATTAAAAAAAATCTAAATAGTGTGACTAGTCAGTGGAATTCTAAGAACTTCGTAAGAAGACTTTTTGGCGGAATCGGGAAGCGTCACTTTAGCAGTTTTGTTTTTCTTGTTAAAAATTGTGTTGTGGCGGATGTTAGTGTCTAATAATGGTGGATTATTAACCACGGGAACATGCACAAGTGTTGGCAAGTGAAACAAAATAGCGGAAAGTGTCTTTCGACGTTTTTTTTTTTTTTTTTTTTTTTTATAGATAGGTCCGACAAATGACTCCACCCCACCTGATGTTAAGTGAAGGTGAAGTCCAGACGTGACGATAGCTGATACAGCAGTTTTACCTGCCACACCAGCCATCCTCACCCTGCCGGCCTGCATGTTGCTTCTTCACGCCTCTTTTAAAGGATCCCAGGTTGTAAGAGGGAGGGAACACGTGAGCGGGCAGAGCATTCCATTTACGGATAGTGCGACAAAGAAATGAGTCACCAAATTTCTTTGTACGCGTTGGAATTGTGGCCACAGTTAGACGATGACAAAGTAGGCCAGCGCGCGTGGTCCTCTGAAGGAAAGGAGAAGGTGGGATAAGAGAGAATAACTCCTCAGAACACTCGCCGTGGTACAGACGATAGAACGCGCTTAGTGACGCCACGTCACGGCGTAATTGAAGAGGCTCAAGGTGTTTAGTCACCTCCTCATCGCCTATGATGCGGATCGCGCGTCGCTGTAACCTATCCAAAGCATCGAGCAAGTACTTGGCGGAGCCATCCCAGAGGTGCGAGCAATATTCCACGCAGGACCGCACTTGCGTTTTGTACAACAAGCACAGTTGATCGGGCGTGAAAAAACGCCGCACCTTGTTCAGGACTCCGAGTTTGCGTGAAGCTGTTTTGATCACGGTTTCGATGTAGTTCTTTGGATTCAGGTCTGAGCGAACTTCCATACCGAGCATGGAAATGTTGCTCTGCAGCGGTAGTGTTGTGCCCTGAAGAGATGGAAGAGGAAGGAATGACGATGTTTTTGCCGTGAAAGCGCAAGCCTGAGTTTTTTTGGCATTGAACTCAACCAAGTTCCTGGTACCCCATTCGGAAATGTGGTCCAAGGCCTGATTGAGTTCAATGACAAGATTCTCGCGTTTCTCCTTGGTTACCGCCAGCCCAGCCGCTGCTTGTCCGAGATACCCCGCATGCACTGTACTATCGTCTGCATAGCAATGAATATTCCCAAGAGGAATTAAGTCATTGATATGCAGCAGAAAGAGAGTGGGGGATAGGACGGAGCCCTGGGGAACGCCGGCATTCACTGACATGAACCGCGAACTGCTACCATCCGTAAGGACACGAATTCTACGCTCATGCAGGAAGTCAGCTACCCAAGAACAGAACTGGGCTGGCAGACCGTATGCCGGAAGCTTGGAGAGAAGGCTTTTGTGCCAGACCCTGTCAAACGCCTTGGCAATGTCAAGGCTGATAGCCAACGACTCGCCACGCTTGTCGATAGCCTCACCCCAGATATGAGTTAAGTACGCTAGAAGATCACCCGTCGATCGTTTCGGTCTAAAACCATATTGACGATCATTAATCAAGGAGTGATCCTCTAGGTAGCGGGTCAGATGGTTATTAAGGACCTTTTCTAAAACTTTACATAAAACTGAGGTGACTGCTATTGGCCGGTAGTTTGCCGGGTCTGAGCGATCCCCTTTTTTGGGCACCGGTTGCACATTGGCGTCTCTCCAAGTCTCCGGCACACGCCCCAAAGAATACGAGCACTGGTACAAGCGCGTGAGCACGGGAGACAACTCCGCTGCACATTTTTTGAGTACTACTGCTGGGATACCATCAGGTCCACTAGCTTTCCGGACGTCGAGTGATTGCAATTCGGCACGAACCTCGCGCTGCCTGATTTTAATATCAGGCATCGTTGTGCCACAGTGAGGTAATGATGGTGGCAGTGCATTGCAATCATCGATTCGGGAGTTAGCCGCAAAGAGTTTTGCCAGTAAATCAGCTTTCTCCTGCGGCTTATGGGCTAGTGTTCCGTCTGGGCATCTCAGAGGTGGCAGCGAGGGCTCGCAGAAGTTTTTTTGCACGGCCTTGGCCAGACGCCAGTAGCTACGGGAACCCGTAGGATGCGTCATAAGTTCCTGGCCAACACGTGCAACGCGCTGGGCATCCGCTCTAATGTAAGCCTTCTTACAGGCCTTGGAAGCAAAATTGTAGGCTGCTTTGAGTGAATCGACCTCGGGATCCTTGAGAGCGCGACCTCTGATCCAAGCACGATATGCCGCTTGCTTACGCGAAGCAGCTTCAGCACAGTCGTGATTGAACCAGAGGTTACGCGTGCCCTTACTGATGAGATCAGAATGAGGAATATAGTATTCCATACCCATTATAATCTCCTCAGTAATGGCAACGGCACTGGCCGATAGGTCCCTGTCACTGAAGCAGCGCTGCTTCCAAGGGACGGACGCAAAGTAGTCACGCATACCGTCCCAATCTGCCGACCCATAATGCCAGATACGGCGCTTGACCACTGCTGGACGCGGAGGCTTGGCCTGTGGTGCTTTGGCAGATATCAGGCAGTGGTCTGACGAGCCCAGGGGGGCTCTTACCACAACCTGATAGCCCTGTGGATGGGTCGTGAGCAGAAGGTCCAGTAAAGAAGGCGCTTGACTTGGAATATCTGGGATCCTGGTGGGCTGATCAACCAGTTGCTTCAAGTCATGCGTGAGAGCGAATGCGTGAGCAGAGATCCCTGCATGGTCAGTTTTGGAGGAACTTAACCACAAATTGTGGTGAGCATTAAAGTCCCCCAAAAACACCAATTCTGCATTGGGAAATTGTTCCTGCGCGTCATCTGCTGCCCGACTAAGGTGTTCAAAAAGTCGAGTTGTCTCAACATCGCCGGTGTGGGATCTGTAGAGACACACGTAAACTCTGGCCAGGGGGCCAGAGTCGACGTGTACCCCCAGCATGGAGAAGGAGGGATCTTCCAAGCAGCGGAGACGGCGACAACAAACATCCGCCCGAACATACAGGCATACACCGGCTTTCGCTTTGAAGGACTCTTCAAGCACGTAGCCGGGATAATTAAGGTAGCCTGTGTCAGCAGGCGGAAGTATTTGTGTCTCCGTCAGGAACAACAATGCTGGCCGTGCTGTCTCAAGATGGTGGTGGACAGCGTTGAGGTTAGAGTGGAGTCCGCGTATGTTGCAGAACTCGACCTCAAACAGCGTTGAAGGCGTGGGGGTGTGCACCGCTGAACGTCCAAACTTTGTTTTAGGAGCTGCCATTATGGAAGTGAAAAAGAGACGTGAAACGAGTGGACGTTGTCGCGACAAGACCGGGCAAATTAGGGAGGCATGTTTCCCCGAATGATTGCCTGCAGAGGATATACGCCGACCCGCCGGACGGAAGGGCCCGTTCCCTCAAAAAGTCCACGGGGAGGTTCCAGTAAATCCCCACACATTTACTGAAACATAGAGAAAGGGGGATTGACTTGACTGCCGCTTACTTTGACTTGACTAATATTTTGACCACGAGTGCTATAGAATATGTAAACATTTTACATTTGACATTGGCTAAATGCACAAACCGTGCGGAGCCATAACGAAAAAAAAGGAAAAAAAACTTTGTAAGAAGCGAATTGACAATATATTAGAATTACAAATTACTTATTGGAGTTGTTGTTTGACTCTAAACGAGAATGAAAAGGTATCCTATACTTTAATATATAAATAAACACCAAAAATCGAATATCCTCGTAGAATGTAACTTATATATCAAGAGAAATTGCGGTTGTTTAGCGGTGTATTTGCCCGGATAGCGGAACACGTTGGTTTCAATTCGTTGTGACATCTGCCGAGTGCAGGTTTTTCTCTAGTAACATTGTCATGAATTTCTAGTAACATTTCAATGACACCGGAAAAAGTTGAATGAAAGTTTAAATAAAATATCTTTAACTGTTTAAGAGCAAAGTAGAATGTAATAGAGTTTATTAACTCTTTTTACCTTTGAGAAAAATCGGAGATTCGAGATTTTAATGTTAGACTGTATATTTTTTTTAAATAATCACTATAGTGTTGCCGAACTATCGATATTAAAACTATCGACAGTTTACATCGAAAATCATGTACCCTATCGATAGGCCTGTCGATAGAATCGATACAACCGATAGTATCGAAACTATCGATAGCTCAAAACAAGGCAATACTATCGAATGAGTGTAATACTATAGATACTATCGATACTGTTGTAGTTCGTTAATAATAAACTATTGATAGTATCGATACTATCGATACTGTTGATTTTATCTGCAACAATACTATCGATAGTATCAATACTAGCGATTGTTTTAGACTAAAGTTGGCTATAATACCTGAAAATTGTAAACTATTCTATTGCAAATTGTTAAACTATCGATAGTATGTTTGCAAATAAAATCAACGGTATCGATACTTTATTATTAACGAACTACAATGCTATCGATAGTATCGATAGTATTTAACTCATCCGATAGTATTGGCTTTTTCTGTGCTATCTTACTATTGATAGTATCGATACTATTGATAAGCCGATCGATTGTCATACGATTGGTTGGCTATCGATATATTATCGATTAATCATCGATAGTCGACTATCGATCGGCAACACTAAATCACTAGCTATTCGAAATCAGACAATAAGACTTAACTTCTTAACTTCTTCTCTTCTAAGACTTAACTTCAATAAGAGTTTCAGATAAAATTTATTTTCTATAACCACCGAGATTGTACCCCATGATTTCCATTTTTTCTGTATCGGTTCTTATTTACAATCGAACGCTGATCATGAAATAAATTAAACAAACCGACTTGCTTTATCAATTCAGTAAGATGTGAGTGAGCAATATTAAGAATTAGCTTTGGTTCCATTTTTTTATATAGATAGTTCGGACGGATAGTGCCTCCACGCCACCTGATGTGAAATGACTAGGGTTTCACCTTTTTTTGTGTCGAAATAAAGTACACTGGATATTATAGGTTGGAAAAAAAGTACATTATGTCCAAAATAAAGTACTTTTTATTCCACTTTATTAGTAAGCTTGAAAATATATTTGACGTTGCTACTAGCAACTTTTAATAAATAATTTGCGGCTACTAAAAATCTGTATTTCTTTTCCGCAATGGGAAAGGTCATGATACAAAGGCATACAGCCACGAAAATGTTGTAGAAATTAGTTAAGGGTGACATATTCATACTTGCTGTCCGTTTTACACAAAAAAATCTTCCTATCAACCTCCTTTTGTATATTTTATGTAAAATTAATCCCCGAGCAATCAAATCACATTAAATAAAGTATTTTCGTGTACTTTATTGTTGGCATAAAGTTTAGAGTACAATTACCCGAAATAACGTACAATAAAGGTAAGATACTCTATGATGAAGTACGGGTGGCAACCCTAGAAGTGACGGTGAAGTATTTATATTATAGCATTTATAAAACGAATCTCTATACAGAATGAAGGGGAGGGGCTGGTGTTGAATTTGGTTTTGGGTTCGGAGAGTCACACCAGAATCGACACCAAATATACATGTCATTTTGTTTACTATAGCGCCTAACACGTCCTCGAACAGGCCCCGCCAGAATACCAGCGCTGATACAGTGAGAGAATATTTTCTCATTGTATCAGCATAAGTTGAGGCAGGGTCCTGATTGGCCGTCTTAAATCTAATGATTAATTTTTGTTCTTAGGTTAAGTTTCTTTTTTATATTTTTTTGAAGTTATACTTCTTTAGGCGCGTTATGAAAAAATGATGAGAGTGAAATTTTAAGATGCGCGCGCATCACTGTAACACAAATTATTAACAGCATGAAGTTGGTCGCTTTAGTGACCAACTTCATGCGTTACTTTTGTGTTTACCGCACATTAAGAAAATCTACCTACAAAATAGAAATAGAATCTCTATTTAGTGGGTGCTAACGACTGCATTGTGAAGGCCTATCAAAAGTATTTATTAATCTGGAACAACGGAACCAAAGCGCGATTCAGGAGACTACAGCGCCATCTCTTGACCATTGGTGTAATAGAACCAAAAACCACATCTTTATTTTTTGTAATAAAGTAACAGTTATAGGTATTCATATTTATAATATTTATCCACATGTTTCTAGTTTGTATATTCGGAATACGTGTTTGAGTTTCATACAAGTGCAAATCACATATGTTCTAATAAATTATATTCAGTAGCGATTTTAATTGAATATTTTGATTATTTATTTATTTTTTCAAATTAAAACTGAACTTTATTGACTGTGTCCTTTTCCAGACTTTTTATTAATTTATTGTAATTAATTATTTGCATGCAATTAAAAACTAATTTTAAACGATGCCAAAGAAGGATAACTTCTCACGCGCCTACATAAGTACACGCACCCATTTTTTGTGATATTAGACGACGATTATCTATCATTGTCATGCTTTATATGAAACGACAAAGAGTAGTAGTAATTACCGGTTTTTCTCTGATATAGTTATACATACTATTTACTAACTAGCCGTATTACTAATTTCCTATTGCTACAATTTAATATAATTTTACATTGCTTACACTAATAAAAGAAAATTGGTAACACCAGCACTATTTTAATCAGGTTGTCCTTCTCTAGAATTTTCCATTTTTTTCGATCTCTTGCTAATCTGCGCCATCCTTGTGGTAGGTCATCCTCCCATCTTCTTTGTGGCCGCCCTCTTGTCCTCCTTCCATCTCTGGGGTACCAAGTTGTATAGATACAACCTCTTTGGTCCATTTTTCTTTGGGGGATCTGATCACATGTCCAATACAACGCAATTTAAGTCTCCTTATTTTTTTGGAAATTCTGCCACACCTGTGATTTTTCTAATTCTGCTTAGTCTCCACTTGTCTTTCAAACGGATGTGCAGCATGCTTCTCTCTATCCCCTGCTGACATACCTTGAGTTTTTGAATGTGCGCCTTTGTCAGGCCGCAAGTTTGACACCCGTAGGTAAGTATTGGTAGGATGCACATGTTGAATACTTTACGTTTGATTGGCATTGGAGTGTTCTTATTCTTCAATATTTCTTTCAGCGACCAGTAACGAGCCCAGGTGTTGTTTACTCGTGTTTGCAACTCTTTGTCCATCTGCGAATTTGGTGAAATTATTTGGCCTGAATATGTGTAGTCATTCACATACTCAATGTCATGATTATTGACACAGATTTTTTGTTGATGTCTATTGGTCATCATATCTTTGTTTTATTTGTGTTCATGGTCAGACCTGCTTTTTGACTTTCTGTTGCAAGTTGTAAGAGCATTTCCTGTGCGATTACAACATATCGCATTTGCCGATTGCAGTGAAATGTCGAATCGATCGATAAATTATTTTGGCGAATCGATTATTTGTTATTGTTCTTTAAATGTCAATGCGCCTGATACTGACATGATTCTTCACCAAAACTAAATTTGACAATAGTAATGCTCTATAGATAACTAACTTTGGCTGCGGCTTCACTCGCGTTAGTTTTGATTTAGATTGATTAAATGAACGTCAAAAAACTTGGTCAGTTTACAGAAACTACGAAACTTCTATTTAGACAATTTAGGTAAGGATTATCCTCGCGATCTTGACCATACAAACTTTGAAGCCCGGTTTTACCCCTAGTGGCTTTTGGAAAATCCTTTCTTGCCGTACGCCTACATCATAATAGCTAGATGTGTACACAAATTTCAGCGCAATCCGTTCAGTGGTTTGATCAGTCACTGAGTAACTGTTGCCTTTTATTATACAGAAGAAGAAAACAAGGAGAGACTGATATCTAAATCTGTTAAAATGCTCTGTTAAAATTAAGCCAAATACGTGATAAATAATATTTCGGATTTTCAATGTCCGTGCTCGTGTCCGCGTTGATGTCTTTCCTTTACTATACAAAAAACAAACTGATACCTTGTGAAAATTTTGTTACGTAGTTTAGGACCCGTTGTACCGAATGCACCATTTTTTTGGTTGAACGCGCAAACCTCAGTAACGGATGGTCAGATTTGAAAATTCTTTTTGGGTTAGATATTGCATTTATTGAGGAAGGCTCAAGGCTATAGATAAAAATTAGAAATTAAGGTAAAGGTTCCCAGGACGCTGGCGCCATTTCCCCGCTGAATGGCGAGGCTTATGCGCTGGGCGAAATAGCCGCCAGCTCTGCGGTCTCCAGTGGTCTCCACCAATCTTTTCTCGATTTCTTTGAAAAGATGGTGGGCACCGGAGCCCCAGGGTCCCTGAGTCTCGACTCCAAACGCCGCTTTGTATAATATTGATTATAAAATGATCTTGGCAGGATACATATAAGCTTAAAATAACATTTTCACTTTCATTTAATTTTTAAACTGTTGCATGTTGTCTAACAGTAAAAATATGTGAGACATGATAATAATCAAACACCTTTTATACCATATTTTTATGCAATAAATTATTATTATTATTACAAATGTTATTCTATCTTACTCTAGAACAAGAAAGACACAGACCTCTACTTGGGTGTGACGGCTCTGGGTCTAAACATCTACGAGAAGGACAACAAGCTCACGCCGAAGACAACATTCCCTTGGTCCGAAATCAAGCACATTTCGTTTGATGACAAGAAATTTGTGATAAAGTTTGTTGACAAAAGCGTGACCAACTTCATCTTTTTCTCGCCAAAAGGCATGAATAAACTGGTGAGTGCTTGGTTTATTGTTTACTTATACTCAATGGAACGTAGGTACATGTTTTTTTTATAGATAGGCCCGACAAATGACTCCGCCCCACCTGATGTTAAATGACGGTGAAGTCCAGACGTGAAGATAGCTGGTACAGCAGTTCTACCTGCCACACCAGCCATCCTCACCTTGCCGGCCTGCATGTTCCTTCTTCACGCCTCTTTTAAAGGATCCCAGGTTGTAAGAAGGAGGGAACACGTGAGCGGGCAGAGCATTCCATTTACGTATACCTTTTGTAGTATATCTGGAACCAATTTTGAAAATTAGTTGATTAATAATTCCAGCAATAAATAATGTCACATAGCCTGTCTTTGACAGTATTTTCAATGTCGTTTTTTATTAATCTTATAAAGTAATTAATACAGTCAATTAATTTGTAATTGTGGTTTGACTAAACCACAAACATATGGATACCTATCTACTTTGTAAACCGAAATGTTAATTCGTCATCGTCAACCCAGCCGCCATAGCATAAGCACTACAATAGGGGTGATGACGGGGTACAGTAAACGAAATTCTTTTAGTCCGTCAGTTAGATGATCAAAAAATAATGGACACGTATTTTTTCTTTGGGCAATCAACCTGAAAAAATGACAAAGTTATAGCGCGTCAAAGTTTGGGAGTAGGGGCTTGTGACGTCACATTTGAGTGAATTTTCACTTATGAGTGTATTCAAACGTGACGTCATGTGACTTTTCAAATAAATATATCTCTGCAATGTTTATATATATTATGTGAAAAAAGAAAAAATACGGGTCCAATACTTTTTGATAATCTACCTGATAAGAGAAGAAAAAAAAATTGTCATCATCCCTATTTACATTATATCACGTTTTTTATCGGGCTTAACTGTCAAACTCCGTAGTCATGTTGAGCGTGATAAAAACGTGTTATAAATCATATCGTGCTGCTCAAGCTATGGGGGCAGCGCGCGAGTAATATTGTGAGGTACCGCAAGCTAGATCCATATTTTTGAGAAGAAAAGATTACAGTCTAAATTGCAAAAGTTTTTATTTCTCATGGTCTTGTTATGGTTTTCTATCTAGCGTAGAGTCGAAGCGTTATTGATTGATCTAGGTCTAAAGGACCTGGCTAAAGTATATTCAATATTGCAGAGGATATATTACTGAAAGAAGATATCATCTCTTATCTATTAGACAAGTCCGTCCGTCCGTCCGTCTGTAGTGCTGTTTCAGCGGCCAAACCGTAAGAGAATGTTTAAGTTATAAGTTAAGAATAGTCTAATAAGACTACAAACCGGATTTGAGTAACGTAGCACTTCCGGTTTTCGAGAAATCACGAATTTCAAACGAAACCACACAAAATCTCCGAAGTTCTCAATTAATTAAATACATTTTTTTTAAATCAGGTTTTGGTGAACATTTGGTTCACTGGTTTGCTAGTTTTATTTTAAATAGTAACTAGTTACTGTTTTAAATTGCAGTTACTAGAACTGCATTCACAGTTTTAAAAAAAACGCCTGCCAAAACCGGGAATCAAACTCGTGAAATGTGAAACCAAAACACACATGTATTTTATGATAACCGTCGAAAGGGTAAAACATGAGGATTATATTATTTTTAACATAGCATGTAAATGAACGAAACATCACGAAATTCGACTTATTTTTTATAATTTAACACAAACTAAGTACAATAAAAATGAAACGATGTTAGGTTTGTATAAATATTAATTTATTCATTTTTCACGTACTTATAGTAAGGAAATTATGTATAAAGTGAGCAGGTACTGTGAAACGATAACATTATCTGTTGGAAGCTCGGAAAAGTAAGAGAAAATTTTCCTAAACAAAATTTTAATTTCATAATCTTCCTTTCTTTAAAAATGCTATGTTATTTAGGAAAAAATCATCCCTCTCGATGTCGATCAACTTATATATATACACTTTCTTACGTATTAGGAAATTTTTGTTAGAAAAATACATTAAAATGGACTTAGATGAAGTAATTGCATGTTTATTAGGAGTAAAACCCCGCATTGAAATGCAAAATTGAGAAAAAACTATTAAAAACAATACAATATGTACGGAACAAGCACTTGGCCGGTTCTTTATATAGATTCCAATACTTAAAAAAAATGTAGAATAAATCCAATCTGTCATTGCAGAAAGGATTCGAACCCCAGACTTAAACTGATTTCGGGAGATGCTTTCGCTATCTAAACATGCTATAAACATCTAGCAATGAGGTAAATGCTTAAAATAAAAATGTAAATCCCAATACTTTCAACAACCACCCGTATGTTATTGATATTAGATTAACAGCACATTTACAATGAATTTTGGACTTTTTGGCGGGATCGGGAAGCGTCACTTTAGCAGTTTCGTTTTTCTTGTTAAAAATTGTGTTGTGGCGGATGTTAGTGTTTAATAATGGTGGATTATTAACCACTAAGGCCCTTTTCTGATTAGTCGGTACAGCAACGATGCGACATCAACATGTCGGTATGCCGAAAGCATACCGCGACGCCTCCACTTTCGCACATGTCTGCAGATATTTATGCAGAGCCGCTTGTGCCGTCGTGAAATAATGACGTCTTCGAGTTCGAGTGATGAAGATACTTTAATTTTTTACATTTATACTCGTTTACGTAAAAAAAGAAAACGTTTTTGGCGTCATCCTTATATTGAAAATAATATTAACTGTCGTGTATTTGTTGCGGCTAAAGAACTTTTACAGGATGACGAAAAATTTTTATCCATGTACAGAATGAAAAAGGAAACATATCAAGAGCTTTTGAACAGTATTGCCCCAGCTATAACAAAGCAAAATACGAGGTTCAGGGAGTGTGTAAGTCCTGATGAGAGGTTGCTGATTACTTTAAGGTAAGTAAACATTAAAATACTTCTTATTTTTAATTGAGAAAACTTTTATTTTGTCGTAAAGCAAGCAATTACAAATCTTCATAGGAAAAGTCACTATTTCTAAAGCTAGAACTTAAATCATAAGGCACATGGACCTAGTAAATGAAATAGACTTTTCGAAGTGGTGGTGATGTTTCGAGGTTCCTCACACATCGCGACGTATCAACGACTAAAGACTAAAAACAATAATTCTAGTAGTGAATGTTGAGCTTGCAGTAAAGAGTCTATTCTGTAAGCACGCTATGTGTTTCTATGAGTTTTGGTTGAAATGAAATGAAAAATCTTTATTGGCCATCTAGTATAAGAAACAGAGGAAAAAAAATGGGTGCGTGTACTTATGTAGGCGCGTGAGAAGTTATCCTTCTTTGGCATCGTTTAAAATTAGTTTTTAATTGCATGCAAATAATTAATTACAATAAATTAATAAAAAATCTGGAAAAGGACACAGTCAATAAAGTTCAGTTTTAATTTGAAAAAATAAATAAATAATCAAAATATTCAATTAAAATCGCTACTGAATATAATTTATTAGAACATATGTGATTTGCACTTGTATGAAACTCAAACACGTATTCCGAATATACAAACTAGAAACATGTGGATAAATATGAATACCTATAACTGTTACTTTATTACAAAAAATAAAGATGTGGTTTTTGGTTCTACTACACCAATGGTCAAGAGATGGCGCTGTAGTCTTCTGAATCGCGCTTTGGTTCCGTTGTTCCAGATTAATAAATACTTTTGATATTATAAATATGAATACCTATAACTGTTACTTTATTACAAAAAATAAAGATGTGGTTTTTGGTTCTACTACACCAATGGTCAAGAGATGGCGCTGTAGTCTCCTGAATCGCGCTTTGGTTCCGTTGTTCCAGATTAATAAATACTTTTGATAGGCCTTCACAATGCAGTCTTTAGCACCCACTAAATAGAGATTCTATTTCTATTTTGTTGGTAGATTTTCTTAATGTGCGCTAAACACAAAAGTAACGCATGAAGTTGGTCGCGACCAACTTTATGCTGTTAAAATTTTGTGTTACAGTGATGCGCGCGCATCTTAAAATTTCACTCTCATCATTTTTTCATAACGCGCCTAAAGAAGTATAACTTCAAAAAATATTGACAATTATTCTATCATTCGCCCCCACCATTCGCCATGCAGCGAGTGGTCTCACCCATTCGTTGCACTCGAGCGATTCAAAAATACGGAATTATTATGTCGAATGAAATTTAGTAGAAATCGGGCGTTCAACGCAAGACGAGTGATTCAACAATAGAGCTCCTGTACAGATTCTTTACCGAGTTAATGTAACTAAATGAGAGCCCCCTAACTAAGTAGTTATTTTCAACGAGCGGATACACAGCTCTCCGTACCAAGTGATACTGAGTGCTAACGAACCATTCTACTCGCCCGTCCAGTCACTACAGCAAACAAACCGTAACAATACCGCACCGAAACAGCAATAAGTGGTTCGCGGTAAATAGTTTGTACAGAAGCTCTACTCTCTTTCTCCGAAACGAAATTTCGGCAACTGATGAATTTTAAACGAAATTTCGCCAGTGACTCTACTCTATTTCATTTTCGAGCACGCACATAAAGTTCGGAATCACAATCAATTTTCGTGAACGAATGGAATGAGTCATGTTTGCTAGTTCTTTTTTGTCTCTACTTCTTAGATTACCTCTTTACTTGGAAACAATATTACTTTACGACAAAATTTTCGATGATATTAAAGAACCTTCTTTGACAGTGTTAGCCGATAATTTGTGGAGTTGGTGCAATCGATAGTACGTCAACCTTAATTTGTCGTTTAGTACTTTGAAGTATTAGAAATACTATAAATAATAAAAATTTGGTTTGTTGGTTAATTTTACATGCTAATAAAACTTTTTTCTTTTTCCTGATGCTAAGCAGCCTTGATTAAAATACTCTAGCAGTCATTTTAGGTCTTATTTAAACAAAAACCCCAAAAGGAAAATTTAAAAGTAACACTTTTCATTTCGTCAATTTGAGGTTAAAATTTCGAACAATTAACTGTCCAATTCAACTTTTCATTCGAAAGTTTTGTGAATTAGAGCAGGCTTGGAGAATTTAATTGTCAAACTATTTTCGAACGAACGAATGTTTGAAATGAAAAAGAAACAGAGTAAGAAACGTGCGAAATTTCGATCGAAATTTCGTTTTTCGTTGAAATAGAGTAGGTCTCCAGATTTGTACGGAAACAAAAGAAAACGAGCACGCACCGATCCAGTGAAGAATGCGCCTTATACCTACTGTCTAAAATAATATTGTAAATAAAATAATTTGGAGTCTAAACATCCATTCCTAATTATTTTTGATTACTTGTTTACCTTCTTAATTTGATTAACGATAAGGCAGTTGCATTTATATCTATGCCTATAATATTACAAGTTTACGATACTATCTTTTGCAAAAAAAACAAAACACCACTCAAGATTTACAATATCGCTATGAAAAAAACAGGCACATAATATTATTATGAATTATAGATTTTTTCCTAGACGTTTTCCGAGAAAACACGACGAGCAGTCTCCCACTTCAATCAGGCGTCAGATCAATCACACAACATATCTGTCCTCTTGGCAACATCGCACCAGCGTACATGTAGGAACACACGAAAACATGTTTACCCCGCAGACGCCAAGACGCTCTGGATGCGCATGCGCTGGTAGCGTCAGCACCATACGTTATTGTCACTAAGAAAAGCCCCAGTAAATCTCGTACGCGAAAGTACCGTCAGAAGAAAATATGATAACTGTGTGACAAAACTTTTTGGATGATATTTTTATAGCATCGTACTCAAATTCATTTAAATACATTGGAAGAGAAGGACTCAATTTCTAAAACCCGAAACGAGACACCAGTATTAATTAATCAATTGGTTAAGTTACATTCTAAAAAATATCCTGTGTTTTCATGGCAAGAATCTCTCCATTCTTTCCTCTTCTCTCTCTTCAGGGCAGAACTCTGGTGTATCACCATGTTCGATATGAAAGTATTGAACGACAGATAATAATTTACATCGAAAGCGTGATAAAAATTGCTTCACGAATACTTGTAGTTCTGGTCAAGTATGTGCAACTGTGCTTGTTTTATTGAAAACAAGTGCGGTTTTACGTAGAATGTTAATGGCGATGAGGATATGACTAAAAACCTCGAGTCTCTACTTGGCGTCGTAAAGCGCATTGTATTCGCTACTCCGATGAGTGTATTCTGAGGAGTCATTCCCTTCCCCTATTATTTTAATGCCTTCGAAGGCAGACGAGCTGACGGGCCACCTAATGTTAAGCGCATTCTATTGGCTACTCCGACGAGTGTATTCTGAGGAGGCATTACCTCCCCCCATTATTTTAATGCCTTCGAAGGCAGACGAGCTGACGGGCCACCTAATGTTAAGCGCATTCTATTGGCTACTCCGACGAGTGTATTCTGAGGAGGCATTACCTCCCCCCATTATTTTAATGCCTTCGAAGGCAGACGAGCTGACGGGCCACCTAATGTTAAGCGCATTCTATTGGCTACTCCGACGAGTGTATTCTGAGGAGTCATTCCCTCCCCCCATTATTTTAATGCCTTCGAAGGCAGACGAGCTGACGGGCCACCTAATGTTAAGCGCATTCTATTGGCTACTCCGACAAGTGTATTCTGAGGAGGCATTCCCTCCCCCCATTATTTTAATGCCTTCGAAGGCAGACGAGCTGACGGGCCACCTAATGTTAAATGTTTACCCATCGTCCATGGGCATCAGCAATGGCAGTGACACACCTATGCTGTTGCTTTTCGTGGAAAGCTCTTTTCAGGCACATTTAATTTCTTTAGAAAACCGCGCGCATTGATCTACATCAGAGTTTCCCAAACTTTTTTGTGTCGTAGACCCCTTGCCGTGTTTTTCCATGTTGGGTACTTACCTGATATTGATTTTTTTTCGCTGACGTAGACCCCTTGCAGTTTGTCATAGACTCCTAGGGGTCGATATAGACGTTACATTAGACTTTGGGAATCACTGGTCTACATGGTCAATGAATTTGATGTAATGATGAACAAGGAAATGCTTTGTTGCCTTATTCGCAAGAAAGACGTTTTTCCCTACCATTGGAAGTTCTTTAAACAAGGTATAAAATTGAAAGTTGCAGATCGCTATAGTGAAAAGGATGGCTGGGATGCTGCTCCAGTTATCTTCGCGTCTGGAATCTAGTAGATTACAGAAAGTGTAGTCTTTCGCACCTTGTGCCGGCACGTCATGTGGCTAGTCGTGTTTGCTATTTGGTAGATGTGTATCCACAACGGGCAGTGAGAGGAAGGGACTGCTATCGAGGCAGATGCGATTGGCCATGTGAAGTTCCGGAATACCAGTGCTGCTGTGACACGTTTTGTAGCCTCAGCGTAATGCTGCCGGCATTAAGCTGAGGCAGGGTCCTGATTAACCACAAATGGTGTATTTTTTTTTCTTTTCTCCGTTGTATATTTTCATATTTTTCTTGTATGTTGTTTGTTTCTTGTATGTTGGTCAATAAAAATGATTTTCTCTCTCTCTATCATTCTCTATAGTACCACATTTTTTAAGAGTCGGTCATATAAAGTCAAAATCTACCGTGTTAGAATCATCGTTCGTATATCATGGTTGTGCGTTCGATTTTCGAAAGACACCTAAACGATGGTTATTCTCCTTTCTCAAATTTTATTGCATAAAATAATATATGGGTTGTTTGGGAAACATTTGCGGTGCGTTACCTTCATGTGTTGTTGCTGTCTGTACTTACGTATATTTGTCTGTTATATCATTCGATCTCTCGTGCTGAAATGGATTAATGTGATTTGATATGAAATTATTGGAGATTATAACATGAAATGTTTAATGTTTTGATGTTGTAATAAATACGTAGAGCTTTCATACACATGGGCCAAGGCAGTTGCTTAAAAAGTGAATAATATTCGGCATAGGATGAAACTCTTACCAAAACGAAGAAAACACATTTAAAAAAAAAGAGGAGAAATAAATTTCGAGTTCTTTGAGATTGGGAAAGTTGAGGGGCTTGACCTCACAATTTTCGGGGAAACTACATTTTGAAAATTTGCAATTCGCTGTGCTTGAAATCTGAAATCTTATAAGATAATACGCAACTAATTAAATAATACTAGCAAACCAGTGAACCAAATGTTCACCAAAAAAAAAAAAAAGTATTTAATTAATTGAGAACTTCGGAAATTTTGTGTGGTTTCGTTTGAAATAGAAAATCACGTGATTTCTCGAAAACCGGAAGTGCTACGTTACTCACATCCGGTTTGTAGTCTTATCAGACTATTCTTAACTTATAACTTAAACATTCTCTATATCTATCTATCTCTTACGGTTTGGCCGCTGAATCAGCACCACGGACGGACGGACGGACTTGTCTAATAGATAAGAGATAAATTTGAATAAAACTAGTTTTTCACGGGTTAATGCACGAAACTTTATTTATTTATTGACGTTTCGCAGCCTTTACAGGCTGCGTCGTCGGAATGCATTTTTTATTTGCAATAAATATATAAAGTTTCGTGCAATAACCCGTGAAAAACTAGTTTTATTTAATGAGTGATGTGCGTGAAAACTTAAGAAACAAATAATATAAATTTGAACACATTTTAACGCAATAGGATACCGTTTAATTCGGTAGTTATAGATTTTAAGGAGTTTAAAATCTCGAGGGGTTAAATTCGCTTAGGTTATGCAACTTCTAAACTAAAAGTTTTTTTTAATGTTTTGTCGAGAAAACAAATTAAAACGATTCAAAAGAGTTGTATTATGCTTTTTAATTTGAATATAGAAAGATTGACTTAGACATTACAAAGTCCACTGCATGGGGGACTAATTTATATAATCACAAACTGTTTCTGTACTTTATCTGTAGTTATCACTTTACAAATCCAACTCGATTCTTGTCCTGTACGTGATTGTGAGCGTAAATGACATACAACAGCGTAACTACTCCTTCACTCCTCTGATGTTACAAAATAAATATTTCCAACACTCACACCAATTAGCCTAGCCCCAAAGTAAGCACTGTAAGCTTGTGTTATGGGATGCTGGGGTAACGGATAGAATACATATACTGGTCCATATATAAGTATATTTATATAGAAATACGTATTAAACATCCATGACTGGAGTACAAATGCTCGTATTCATCACTCAAACATCTACCCCTATAGGGATTCGATCGTCTCTTGTAGGCGAAACCTTGAAACCTTGAACAAACCACTCGGCCACGGAGGTCGTCATTCATTCAGTCGCCATATTCTATTCTACTCTTTCTGATAAGAGTCCATAAGCACTAAAATAAAATGAACAAAAAATATTTTAACTTTTATTGTCCACGATAAACATTTTAATGAAACACAACAACGAACAGAATTGAATAACAATGTCCACATTGATAACAAAACAGTCTTATTTTATATTGGAGCTTAGACATAGGGTTTATACAGCATTAAATAAACATTTCGCCCTTGGTAGTAACGATTGACAGTTTTTATAACCATAGGCGGCAATGAATATGGTTATAATAAAGGAATTATTGATAAAATAAGACATAATTCATGGGGACTGGTGGCGAGGCGACCGCGGCTGGCCACCGGGCCGGAAACATCTGATAGGCAGCCTCTTGCCAACCAGGGTACTGTTGCCGAGAAAAATTCAGCCAAAAACCTCTTATTTTTTACGACAGAGATAGAAAAGCAATAGTTAAGAAAAATAAATAAAAACAATAGAATATATAAATTACATTAAATCATAAATCAATCAAATAAAATGAGTTCAAAAGCAAATAAAAAATCAGTCAAATAAAACAAAATTAAATGAAATCGATTTCTAGCAAGCAAGGATGTCAAATCTCACAAATGTCATATTTACAGCAGTCATACACAGCGCTAATTATTAAATTACAACATTTCCTTATGCGAGCCATAAAGGTAGCGACTCTTTTTCTTATTACAGCATAGAAATCATCAACCTCATTCTCCGAAAACATGCCAGACGCACTAAACCGCTACGGCAGTTTAAGCATCGCTCTAAA
The DNA here is from genome assembly GCA_902850365.2 of Chilo suppressalis. Lineage (NCBI taxonomy): Eukaryota > Metazoa > Arthropoda > Insecta > Lepidoptera > Crambidae > Chilo > Chilo suppressalis. Next base: position 683,865 of record OU963911.1, read on the forward strand.
AGCGTTATTGTACTGCACACGTAGTGTGGTATGCTCTCTTTGACCCCCCCCCCCCCCCCCCCCCCCACGACAACGGCTAACTACACGGCTAACTCGAGCCGAGGTCCAAGTCTCAAAGACGCCCTCTAGTTGAGCCGACCCCCTCAGGTTCGAGTGGTCTAGAGGCTCCAGACGGAGAGGAGACTCCCCCCGTGGGATGTGCCATCCGCCTGGAATACCTCTAGAAGCACTTGCCAATTCTCGGCTTCAGGTCCCCTTAGGACCTCGCGGTCCCCAAACCCGGTGAAGCTGTAAAGGTCATCTGCGACCAACAGCATATACACTCAAAAAAAAAACACGTAGAGTATGGTGTGCTCTCTTTGTATAGTTTTTACAAATATAATGTGTACTTAATGTTTGCAATTAGAAGGCTTTCTTGGGAGAGATATCGAGTAGATAGGACAATGATATTGATTTAATTCTAGTGAACACCCCCCACTATTTTTTTAATAGCTAATTAATTATTACACAAAAGGTACTTGTGTAAAGCTACCTAAGGACTGTAATGTATGCTTTTTTAATGATTGTGTGTTACCAGAAAAATGCATGGCAGTGTTTTTATAATGTTAATGTATTTTTAATGCGTAATATATTAAAAGCATTTTTTAACTTCCGCACTCTTTCCCTTTATAAACCCCCCAAAAGTCTCACATCCCTCCGTCCGCGAGTAATAATTTTGCTTCTAGGTGACATTGAAATAATTAATGTTTTATAGAAGTACTAGCTGACCCAGCGAACTTCGTACCGCCATTAAAGAATAGGGGTGGATTGTAAAGGGTTGAAAATTCAGGGTTATATGTATTTACTAATGCTGTATCATAAAAAAAAAATTGAGAAAAAAATTTAGGGGTGGATTACCCTTAACATTTAGGGGGATGAAAAATAGATGTTGTCCGATTCTCAGACCTACCCAATATGCACACAAAATTTCATGAGAATCGGGAAAGCCGTTTCGGATGAGTTTAACCACAAACACCGCGACACGAGAATTTTATATATTAGATTATATTGCATGCCGATAAGGCAGAATATGGCTGTACTGTACTAATATGTATCTGTGTAACAATTTTGTAACCTGTATTCGCAATAAAGATGATTTGATTTGATTTTTTTAGGTATTTCGGACGGAATGCCATCAGACTGACCATCAGGTGGACTGCCATCTCCTCTGCTATATTAACATTGGTGGGCAGGGCTATTTTGTTGCGGTTCGTATAAAAAAATACCACCAGAAGGTAATGTCATTTCCCTGCAGTCTTCCGCAAGGTGGATGTTGCTATCCTAATGCCCAGGTATTTTCCTCTTGAATTGTACTACTTAAAATTGAGTACCGGCTACGTAAGTACAACGTGGGTTGTTGAAATGACCTGAATACTTGCCCCATTAAAATTGTTTTGCTTCGAGGAAAGACTTTGAGGCCACTCTGCAGCCTAAATACCTAGGTACTTCATGCGTGTTAGTGATTGACATCTATTTTAAATAAGTATTTACAAATTTCATAACGTACCTCCCCACCGACTCTGAGGGGCCAATTATATATTTACATATATGTATATATATATATAGAGGTTACTTTTAACTATGTAATAGTTTTTTGTAGGAAGGCTAAAGGGGAAGATCTTCCTCCGAGCTGGATGATGGTAGCTCGGGGGCCGCGGCCCGACTGATGTTGGTCGGGCATCGTATATATGAACTGTTGGCTGCCGAATTTCACTTGCGCGATGTAGGCTTCCTTACGTTGTGAACGCAGCGCCAGTAGCGCCATCTCTTGAGGAGGCGACTGATTATTTCCTACATGTTGATTATATGTGGGGCATATAAATGTGTCAGTGTGCTGCAGGATGCTCCAGTCTACGGTGAGTCGAGACAGGTAGAGTGTGACGGTGGGTCCGAGCTGCTGGTGTGCTGGGCTGCCTCACCTGTGTGCTTGCGGCCGACAAGTGAGGTACCGGTAGTGGGCTGCGGAGACCAGGTAAGGATGATGTCGTGGAGTGCTGCTGAAGGTCCAGGAAGCGTCGTTGAGAGCTGCGATGGAACCTTGAAGCTGATGCTGTGTGACTGCTGATGTTGCTTGACCTGATGAGGAAGGGGTATCAGGTATGATGGTTGGCGCTGCGATGATTGAAGGTTGCTTGCTGCTGCTGCGCTCAGTCGAGGGTCACCACTGTAGGAAGGCCAAAGGGAAAGATCTTTCTCCGAGCTGGATGATGGTAGCTCGGGGGCCGCGGCGCGACTGATGTTGGTCTGGCATCGTATATATGAACTGTTGGCTGCCGAATTTCACTTGCGCGATGTAGGCTTCTTTACATTGTGAACGCAGCGCTGGTAGCGCCATCTCTTGAGGAGGCGAGTGATTATTTCCTCCATGTTAGTTATATGTGAGGCATAAAGATGTCGCCGCCACAGTTTAAACTAACGCAGCGCTATATCATCCCTCTCTCAGGGGATGATCGCTACAGATGAAGCTTGTAAGGCCCTTCTAGCCATAAGCATGAACTACGGGTGTGTTTTAGTTACTAATATTCTGAAATAACCTTGCAGCCGGCTGTAGGACCATCTATGACGATTTTACAGCCGCTCCCCCGCCTGGGAGGAAACAAAAATATCATTAAGTACTGTGCGTCCAATATCTTGTGTAATGAAAGGTGACTACATTAATCATCTAGAAAGTCATTTTTCAACTTGACGACTCTGTAAATAATAAAACAGGGAGAAAAAACCGCCCTTGCTGAGTTTCTTGCCGGTTCTTCTCAGTACAAGATCTCCCGCCGTAGATTAACGAACCGATGGCGTAGCTTCAGCCTAAACTGAATAAATGATTTTGATTATGATTGTGATTATGTGGCACATAGATAACATTGACAGGAGGACGCTGCTGAAGATATGAATTCTGTGTACAAAAGAAGTACCTAAAATCTCCTCATTTGTAGGAAACGTCATACTTAATTAACAATAACTCGGAAAAGTAACAGGAAACATAAAAGGCAATTTACACTTTCCTATATAATAAAGAAGGCTTAATTATATTTAAACCTTTCTATAATCAGTTCCGATTTCGGCTACGCGCCACAAGGTCTTGGACGGTCTTTATTCTTCCCTCCGACTCCGTCGGCCTAGGCACGTCTTAGAGTACCCCGACTACGAAATCACCCGAGCCAACGCGCCTCCGACTCCTCCCACACAGGCCACCAACACCAACACTTCACAGCTAGCATACTTGCTCACTAGCTTAGCATTAGGCAGACACCGCACCCGTAGGACAAGAGTGAGTAGACCCGGTCTACACACGACACGCTATACCAGGTACAGGTACGTACCTGGGCGTTTTTCCCCGCCCCGCACGGCAACGGCTAGCTAAAGCCGAGGTCCAAGTCTCAGAGACGTCCTCTAGTTGAGCCGACCCCCTCAGGTTCGAGTGGTCCAGAGGCTCTAGACGGAGAGAAGACACCCCCTGTGGGGATACGCCATCCGCCTGGAATACCTCTACAGCCTCTCGCCAATTTTCGGCTTGAGGTCCTCTTAGAATCTCGCCTTCCCCTAACCTGGCGGCGGTAGACGGGGTCTACACACGACACGCTATACCAGGTACACGTACGTGCCTGGGCATTTTCCCCGTCCCGCACGACAACGGATAACTAAAGCCGAGGTCCAAGTCTAAGAGACGCCCTCTAGTTGTGCCGACCCCCGTGCTCAGGTTCGAGTGGTCTAGAGGCTCTAGACGAAGAGGAGACACCCCCGTGGGGAGACGCCATCCGCTTAGAATACCTCTAGAGGTACTCGCCAATTCTCGACTTGAGGTCCCCTTAGGATCTCGCCGTCCCCAAACCCGGTGACGCTGTAAAGGTCATCTGCAACCAACAGCATACAATCAAAAAACTATGCAAATGACTAAAACCTATTATGTAATAATAGGATATTGGAAATTATACAGGATGGGTTGGCTAACGGTTGTCATTGTTGTTTCTAGACAATGACTTAGATTTCAATTAATTCAAATGAGGCGACCTTAATGACGGACGCACATTAAGGTCGAGTTGTTTTATCTATAGTTAAATTTGACTGTAGTTAATGCCACGTCAAATCAAATCAAATCAAAGGAGATTGCTCAGCTTCCATACATGTTTGGCCTAAAGACCAATAATCATGAAAAATTGTTTCCTAGATTCGAAATTATATATAAATTACTGTAGAAACGAATATTATTGACGGATACTCCTGAGAACTTCTATAAACCATATACACTGAACGATTTTGAGGTTATGTTTGCAAATAGGTATTTGAGTATTAAAATAATAAAAAACAATAAGTTATATAGTAAACTAGGGAAATCAAGCCAAGTACCGAAATTACGTATTAGATTCAGGTATATACAGCAGGCAGATTAACAGATAGTTGCCTGTTTATAAAGTTAATGCACAGGAGTAACTTTTAAAATCAGGTATTATCTACACATTTCCGGTTATAATAAGGTACTCTGTGACAGAAACTGTGTGATGATTTTGAATGAGCCACAGATTAGAGAGAATTTATTTAACTCTCGTTAATTTAGTTAATTAAGCTTCAATATTTTTGTTATGTTTATATTATAACTATATTTTAGATTTTTAGTGTATCACACCTTATTATGTGTTATGGAGGTATTTGGCGAAAACTGTATGGCAATAGACTTTATGATGTCGCCTACCATCTATAATAATTGTCTTATCACATTTGCATGTAGTGAAAATGATAAAAGTTGTGAATATTAATACCAGTGTAATAAAAAAAGTTTTATTTTATCGATCTTTACAAAATAGATTTGTTTTGATGTTATATAAACAACTTCGATCAGTCTTTGGCTGAATGTTACTACACCCATAGCCATTAAAAATAAGTCGTATGTTTTCCAAACCGGTAAAATTAAAAGTCCTTTTTAAAATGAATATATTATACAAAGGTGTCCGTTAAAATCTAATGACTGTAAAATAAAGTATAAATTACGCCAAGATTTACCGTATATGTCAATATTTTTTGTACATTTGGGCCAATTTGAGCAATCTCCTTTAACTAACTATGAAACAACACAGCTAATAAACTATTGAACTGACTACATATTTTTTGTCTTACGTTGCTGTCGATTTGTTTGAATCTATATTCACCTTCTATATAGATTTTATTTTATTTTTTATTATGAAGCCACAGGTCAGTTTTTGCCGGCGAGCTTACTAACCGCCTTATAAGTATACCGGAACATCCGTGGTCATCAAAGAAAAGAAAATCCTCAAACAGTTTTCGCCTCGACGTTATCCGGCCACCGCTTGAGCCGCAAAGGGAAGGCCGGACCCTCACTATTGTCCGAAATTTACATTCCTGGAAGGGATGAAAATGAAAAATTTTTGTTCGCTTGGCGTCGCGTCATCCACCCGTTAGTTAGGGGAATGTGATGTTAAACCGAGCTGAGAATCTTGCATTTTATTTTGTGAGAGAAAATTACGCAGCCGATTTAAGCTCCGATTGAATGAATGAATTGTCAGAATCAGAATCAGAATTTTATTTGTGAAAGGTACATTACCACTTTAATTAAGGTATACAAATACATATGGACCTATGAAAGAAGTACTATTATTTTTATATTGAAATCAGAATTTATGAATATATGTCATGTCATGCATGTCAGTCAAAGCCATAAAGTTGTCATACTAATAGTCAAAATTTTAATAGAAAAATAAGCAAAATGTCCAAAATGTCAACGATGTATGAATATTCAAACCATCAAAGTTCAATTTGATTATTTAAGTTTACTTATATCAAGTTAGATTGACACTAAGTAAGTTGTTAGCGCTCATAGGAGTCCAGTCTGTCCACTTTTGCAGTTATTGTCTTTTTCCCTTAACACATACAAAAAATACGAGCATTTTTCTAGGATCCAAATGGTTAAAACCTAGAAGTGGTTCGAACGACCAATCACAACGTTTGACGGATCTTTTACAATCGTTTAGATACTTTTAAGCTCTTCAATAGATCAACATTTAAACTCAATAAAGACCACACGCACCGATCGGGGCGCGCTCGAAAAATACCGCACGGTCGATCACCGCACGCCCCGATCGGGGCGCGCTAGTCACGGTACTATAAAGCCGTTTTTTGTGATAGTTATAGCCTACTTTTGTATTAAAAAGTTTAACCATAGATTAACTTGGCGAACTGACCTATATATAGAGCCGTAAAGTTTAAATAGCCCGCATGAATTTAAAGTTAAAAACCCCAAGCAGTCTTCAGGAAAATGTAAATATTCATAATAAGAAAAAATATGTAATAGAATTATAAAGATAAAAAAAAAACCAAAAAAAGAAGCACAAAAAAAGTAAACAAAAGAATGGAAAACAAAACAGAATATAAAGACCTGTAACAAAACGGGGATTAATTAGAAAAAAAAAAAAAAAAAAAAAAAAAGCAGTCTTCAGAACAGATTTTATTGTACGTATGCTTTTAATTAACTTGACGCGAAAAAATTGCTGTTATGTAGTAAACCGGTAGTAAACACTGATCAAAACTCCTTCCGATTCCGTCGCACGTCCTCCGATTCCGTCAACCTAGGCACGTCTTAGAGTACACCAAAGATGAAATCACCCGCGCCGACGCTCCGCCAACTCCTCCTTCACAGGCCACAAACACCAAAACTACATAGCTAGCATACTTGCACACTAGCTTAGCATTAGGCAGACACCGCACCGGTAGGGCAAGAGTAGTATGACCCGGTCTACTGGGCATTTTCCGCCCCCACGTCAACGGCTAACTAGAGCCGAGGTCCGAGTCTCAGAGAGGCCCTCTAGTTGAGCCGACCTCCTCAAGTTTGAGTGGTCTAGAGGCTCCAGACGGAGAGATGCCATCCACCTAGAATACCTCTAGAGGCACTCGCCAATTCTCGGCTTCAGGTCCCCTCAGGATCTCGCCGTCCCTAAACCCGGTGACGCTGTAAAGGTCATCGGCGACCAACAGCATACACTTTAAAAAAAACTGATCAAAACTTGTAGTTTTTATGGGGCAAGGACTGGGTCCTAATGTACTCGTGTGAGTCAGCTGCATATTTTTTATAATTTTCTTATCTTCAGAACTCCATACAGGCCTTGGATAAATAATATGTTTTTTCTGGAAAATGACATCGCTGGAGGTTTGCTAAGCTGAAGTGGCAATGGGTGGGACACATAGCAAGAAAATCCCTTGGGGCGGACATGATCTCGAATGGCGAAGGCTCTCCACAGATGGACCGACGACCTTGTAAAGGTCACGAACAGCCGCTCAAAATAGGTTTAAAATATTAATGACTTTTACTTAAAAGACATTGTGGCATTCGCCCGGATAGCGAAGGGTGCGGGTTCGAGTCCCGTCTGCTGCCTGGTCCGCGTGGAATTTTTTCTAGTAATATTTTCTTTAGATTTAAACATCGAGCAGTTACATGCTTAAAAAAAATGGATGCGTGTAACTTATGTACGCGCGTGAGAAGTTATACTTCTTTAGCATCATTAAAAATATTTTTTAATTGCATGCAAATAATTAATAATTACAATAAAATAATAAAAGGACCGGAAAAGGATAGTTAACACAGTCAATTAAGTTCAGTTTTAATTTGAAAAATTAAATAAATATTCAAAATATTCAATTAAAATCACTACTGAATTTAAGTTATTAGTCCATATGTAAGTAACTAAAACACGTTGTGTCTATATAGAAACTAGAAACATGTGGATAAATATTATAAATATGAAAACAGTGATCAGAGGCGACGAGCGTGCCAACATTGTTTTTGACAACGCGATCATCTTATGGAGCTCCGTGGATCGTTCAAAGTACCTTTCGAACAGGTGTCTAATAATGGACTATTACTTTATTACACCATTATTAGACACTAACATTCATAACGCGCCCGCGGCCAACTTCATGGTGTTACTATTGTGTTACAGTGATGCGCGCATCTCGAAATTTCACTCACATGATTTTTTCATAACGCGCCTAAAGAAGTATAACTTCAAAAATAAAAATTAAAAAGACATGTTGAGTTTATTTGCTTTTCCACATCTATACTTTGCAAAATTCGGAAATCACTAAAGTTGCGAAAACTGTCGTCCTAAAATAATCCAAAACTATCTTGTTCAGTGAAGTTCTTCAACTATCTACCCGGGAAAGTAAGTAGCTGTCGGAATCAGTGTTTCTCCTTCGCTTCCTGTCCAACATGCGTTACAATTAAGTACCTACGTAGGATTCATCTCAAATTTAACACATAACATTAAATTTGTGTTGAAAGTGAACGCGGGTAACTGAGTACTACAAAGGCTCCCGAGTTGCGCTAACGCACAAACGCACGCGTTCACAGTTTACAAACTCACAACACTCATTCCGCACCAACTTTGTTGAGAATGTAGGTCACAATAACATCGCCACAGTATAGTTATTAGCAGTAGACTAATGTATAATAACAATAGTACAAATGCCTGCCTTGCTGCACTGATATACGTATCATCATCATCAGCCTATTAATGTCCCCACTGCTGGGGCACAGGCCTTCCCTATGGATGGAATAGGGAGATTGGGCCATGACCCACCACGCGGGCCCAGTGCGGATTGGTGGGTGTTAACGACTGCATATGCAGCCGGGACCAACGGCTTGACGTACCTTCCGAAGCACGGAGGAACTCGAGATAGTAAATTTTTAGTCACCCGTCCAATGACCGACCACTGCGAAAGTTGCTTAACTTCAACGTTTGCAGCCGAACGCGGTAACCACCTGCACCATCGACCTCCTCTTATTACTGATATACGTAACAGAATTATAAATACACACTACACTCGGCAGGTTTTATATCTCATTCTAACATCTTAATGGTTTAAATGTACGACCCCAAAAATAAGGAAAGGTTTTTTTCGTATAAAGGTGGCACAAAAGTAAATTCGATTCCTGATCTACTCGTACTATTTCCTAATGCTAAACAAACCTACTCTATTATAAGAAAAAAAATGTGTGCGTGTACTAGTGTACACACGTAAGAAGTGAAACTTCTTTATGGCCTTATTTTTCGAAAAATGATCTACATGCAACTTTCCAGAAATTGGTTAAATAAAATTAAATTAGATAAAGTTTAAACAAAAGGATTTTATTATCATAGACATGAATACAAATTACTGCCTATGAAACTGTTATGATTACACGGCTCAGTAATCTAAGGCACATGTTCCACCTCCGACGATGAACGATAAGCGAGTAGAAACTAGAAACGAATTGGCAGTCCTGAGTTAAAATGCACGCGCACGGCTTTTGACAGCCAAGCCAGCTTAACCGAGCGAGTATAGTTGAGCGAGTATCGCTGAGCTAGTATCGCTGAGCGAGTATCGCTGAGCGAGAATCGCTGAGCGAGAATCGCTGAGCGAGAATCGCTGAGCGAGTATCGCTGGGCGAGTATCGCTGAGCGAGTATCGCTGGGCGAGTATCGCTGAGCGAGTATCGCTGAACGAGTATCGCTGAGCGAGTATCGCTGAGCGAGTATCGCTGAGCGAGTATCGCTATGCGAGTTTGGCTGAGCGAGTCTTATCTTTAATAACTATTGTCACTCAGCTACAAACGAGTAGAGAGAGTTCTCGCCGGCGACAGTGTGATCATTCAGCTATCAACTATTAATATAAAAAAAAGATGGCGCGTAACGGAAAAATGTGACGCGTAACCGAAAAATGTGACGGTAAATTTTTTTCCAACGCCGATAAAGAAGTTTCACTTCAATAAATAAATAAATGAATAAACAAATATTTTCAACACTCACACCAATTAGCCTTGCTCCAAAGTAAGCACTGTAAGGCTTGCGCTATGGGATATTAGGGTAACGGACAGGGCCGGACCGTGAGTTTAGGGGGCCCTGGGCTAATAGTACTTAAAGTATAGAAAAAATGACAGTAAACTATTTAATTTAAATTATAATATATTATGCCTTGGTGTTATACATCGTTAATAAATTGACAAATTGTATAGAAACCTTTCTACAAAGTGCAGAAATGGCAAATTCTTTAATTTACTCCTCCCATTATAGGGGTAATATCAATGGAGTTATATTCAACAATGTATTTTTAGGGCCCCTTGAACCCACGGGGCCCTGGGCTGAAGCCCAGAAAGCTATATGGTAGATCCGGCCCTGGTAACGGAAACAATAAAAAATCAATTAATAATACATTCCGGTCAGGTCCTCAAATAATACACGGATATACATGTGAAATCATATGCAACTATCATTTTAGTACAGTCGAACGCTCTCACTCTCATAAACATACACACACGCACATACAGACACACACGCAAATACAGACTTACACACACACTCATATGTACAAACACTCAAACATACATACTTTTTATTTTTAAGTAAATGGTAAGATAAGGGCTGTAATTTTTATTTATGTATTATGGAACACACGTCTCTGTATCTGGAGGTGGGCACTAATAGCTGTAACACAGTTCTAGAAACTAATATAGCTATTAAAGAACCTAATTATACATGTAACCTTAATTAGTTCCAATAAATATATTTTCATATTTTCGTAAATTATTTTCATATTTGTTTCTTAGGTTATCACGCACATCACTCATTAAATAAAACTAGTTTTTACGGGTTAATGCAAGAAACTTTATTTATTTATTGACGTTTCGCAGCCTTTTCAGGTCTGCATCGTCAGAATAATGATTTTTTATTTAAAATTGTCGAGCTACCTTCGAAAGACTTATATTGAGCGTTCGGTTATTTCATTGGAAGATTTTTAAAATTTTATTGTCTATGTATGAATTTATTATTTAATTTACATAATAAAGTATTTTATTTAAAATTCTTGTTTGTAATTTTGAGTTTATTTATTTATTTGACCCTAACACCCGTAAATTACCACCGGTTCCAAAATTGGGAGACCTTCCTGAGAAGAACCGGCGAAACAAACTCAAGAGAGGCTTTCTATCTCCTTCTTATGTTAAATTATGCAAATTTTAAATAAAATACTTTATTAAGTAAATTAAATAATAAATTCATACATAGACAATAAAATTTTAAAAATCTTCCAATGAAATAACCGAACTCTCAATATAAGTCTTTCGAAGGTAGCTCGACAATTTTAAATAAAAAATCATTATTCTGACGATGCAGACCTGAAAAGGCTGCGAAACGTCAATAAATAAATAAAGCTTCGTGCATTAACCCGTAAAAACTAGTTTTATTTAATATATTTTCATATTTTCATTCCACCCTACTGATTACAACTTACACTGTGCACCTGTATACGTTATTTAAAATCCTCTAGGAATACGCTCTATTACGTGCTATTTACGTTTCTCGGTTTATTGTAGACAACGCCGCTAACAAAGATTAGTTAAACTTGCAATATGGCGGCGGACAGCCGAACACCTGACCATCTGACTTTTATAACGCGGCCTCCATTACAGTTTGAAGTTGTAATTTAGATAGAAATTTGGTTCAAAGAACTACCGCATCAAAGGTGTTCAGCCAAAATTTATGGTACACCTTTGATCGGGCGATAAGATAATAGTTTTTCAGTTTTCCTTTTCTTGGAACTAATGCTGATAACTTATTCCCAATTTTCTTCCCAACTTCAGACGCAAAGGGCAATTTTCACAGATTAAGTCTTGCTAAGATTATTAAAGTATCGACATTATTGAAATTATGTTACTTCAAAAAAAGTAAATACCTACATTATACATAGTATCTAGTAGAATAATTATTCCTAGTAATATAAGTTATTTACGGGATTGTTACCATGTATATTTCCATTTCCATCGATATTTCGGCACTGTTGCAAGCGCCAAGATCATGGCGCTTGCAACAGTGCCGAAATATCGGAAACTCGCTAAAAACAAGGAACATGGTAACAATTCCGAAAATAACTTATTACTATAATGTTAGTGACCATGAAAGTTTAAAACAATATAATTATTCCTGTTACAGCGGAAAAGTAATTGTTTTGTATTATGATATTAAATAACAATAGTAGGTACGTTTTTATAATACCTATAATAACAACTATGAATCGCCATCAAATATCTTTGTTGATAACTAAAATTAATGCCCTTACCGAGTTTCGAACCTAAGACCTTTAAAATGACGACGAAGACTAACAACTATATATGTATACTAATATTATAAAGAGGAAAGATTTGATTGTTTGTTTGTATTGAATATTCTCCGAAACTACTGGACTGATTTGAAAAATTCTTTCACATTTAGATTCCTGCATTATCCCTGATAAATATAGGTCATAGAGTATTTTCAAAAAAGTTTGGGTTCCGTATGAAAACTTCGATAACGTAACCCAGGGTGTGAAAGAAATACCAAAAAATGTCCTCATATCGCTTACGCTGCGGAAGTCATCGACAGTAGAGCAATGTGATGTACTAAAATTTTATAGAGAACATCAACATCTAAAAAAAAGTTCGCGATTCCGTATGTCTAACTATTACAGTTTTGTCACAACTGAAGGTCCCTTGCGGTTTCGCACACGTTAATTTTAGGAAAAAGGATATAGGCTGAAATTGAATGTTTTAATGAAACTTCATGGGATTGTTGGGTTACGTATATAGAGTTAGAGTATCTCTGTTTTTTTCAGATTTTACTGTTTTTCCGTTTCTATATTAGTGCTTATTTATTAGTTTTTTTTTTACTGAATATATAAGTATGAGTGTTTAAAATGAATAAACTACTCAAAAGGAGGAAAGTACATAAAAATACACAAATTATAAATAAAATCATGAAAAAAAAAATACTTAGAAAAATCCGAAAAAAATCAGACATATTCTATACACGTAACCGAATAATCCCACAAGGTTTCATTAAAACATTAAATTTCACCTGATATAGTGAGTCAAATTTAAAAGATGGGCATATGCTGTTGTGAACTTTTGTATAGAAATTTTAAATGGGAACAATTCCGTCATACATTATTTTTGTGTAACTTTATCCGTTTATTCAGTGCACGCAACGGAAGCTCACACAAACGGAATATTTTACCCGTATTTCACTTTCCAACACAAAAGTGATTTTTCAAATCAGACCAGTATTTTCTGACATTAGCGCGTACAACCAAAAAAAAAACAAAGTTTTATGGTACCTATTAGTAATTATATCTAATTTTCACATTTGAGGTTTATAATTACATGAAGAAAGTCATAATACAAGTCTGAGAACAAAAACTATAGTCTACACCGAAGCGAAGCGCGGGCGGGCCACTAGTCTGAGTCTCAGGAGCACTGCCGTTGCATTAATCGTTCAGTAAGCTATTTTGACAGTATGAACAATAAAGTACCAATTATTATTGGCCTATGTATTTAACATGAATATTGGGAACGATTTCTGAGGAGCTATTCTCGCTTATCCCTCCATCACCTTTTCTTCAGAGGACCACGCGCGCTGGCCTACATTGCCACCGACTTACTGTGGCCACTATTCCTACACGAACAAAGAAATTTGGTGACTCATTTCTTTGTCGTACTATTCGTAAGTGGAATTCTTTACCCGCGCACTTGTTCCCTCCTTCATATAATCTGGGGTCCTTTAAGAGAGGCGTGAAGAAGCATTTTTGCAAGCCGGCAAGGTGAGGATGGTTGGTGTAGCAGTTTATAACTGATGTACCAGATATCTTCGCGTTTGGACTTTATCATCACTTAACATCAGGTGGGGTAGAGTCATTTGCCTACCTCGCAATAAAAAAAACACATTTTGTAAAAAAGTATGTAGTTGATAATATTTTACTATTTCTCATGAGAAAGAAGGTTATTCTTTGATTTATTATCACGTGACTGAAAACTCCTTGGCGGAGCCTAAATTGACGTTACCTGCTTGTAAACCTGCTGTCGAAGTGACTTTACTTTTTACTGTTTGACGTTGAAATGAAAGCCGTGTGACGTCACTTGCCTGTAAGACGCTATATTTGCTAGAGAAACTGTTCAACGGCATATTTGAAAACACAATTTTTATTTTCGTTTTCATACTGACATATGGAACAGAATTATAAAAACACACTACACTTTTGTTGGAATCAATAAATAAAATAATTGATGCATGGAAGTTATCTAAAATTAGTCAAACAGTATATTATCTACCAAAATAAAATAAATTAACAATAACAATGATGGAAGCAACGATTTACCTGTTGACAATAATAAATGATTTTGAACAAAATTACTGGTCGATTTTCTAACAATAAACCGATTACGTCCAATCTTATATAGACAATTATCGTAGTTGCCAACTGAACGTAACACTTAAACAGATAGATTGCTCCGATCCGATCTATAGATCATTTGAATACTTGTTAGTTATCACTATGATGGTTATAATGGTGATGTTGCGTCACGCAGCATCCGATCCAAGGTCGCGCGCCAGTATTTTATTTATAAAACGATAGAAGACAATTTACGATTTGAGTTATTGAAGAATATGTAGGTTAGCTTTATGCTTCAGTTTTTTATGGTATTAACAATATCTCTATGCCCTTTATTTAAGACTTTTTATAAGCAAAGTATATTTCGTACTAATTTGCGAATATAAAAATTACAAGGCTTAGTATTCGGTAAATGACATATACATATTAAAATGCTAGTCTAAAGACGTTTAATCAAATATTTTCTTCATGATATTATTATGAATGTAGATTTTTTAAGTCATGAAGATTCTTTATGCCAAAATTGTTTGATAATTTATGTGTAAATTTTCGTTTATTCATCATCATCATCAGCCTATTAATATCCCCACTGCTGGGGCACAGGCCTTCCCTATGGATGGAATAGGGAGATTGGGCCATGACCCACAGTGCAGATTGGCGGGTGCTAACGACTGCAGATGCAGCCGGGACCAACGGCTTAACGTGCCTTCCGAAGCACGGAGGAGCTCGAGATAGAAGATTTTTGGTCACCCATCCAATGACCGACCACTGCGGAAGTTGCTTAACTTCAATGATCGCAGCCGAACGCGCTAACCACTTGCGCCATCGAGCTCCTATATATATATCATCCTCATTTGTTTATTATAGTTTCGCAAATTAGCGGAAGTTAACCTGAATACATGGCAGACTTTCTCAATTATGACTGACACCTTTTATAACAAAAACGAGTGAAATAGTACTTTCTTAGTTACTTTACGAGTCTTATAGCGGTGGCTCAGCTTTTATCTTTCAATTTACCTAAATAAACCATTTTGAAAGTTAAAACGAAAATAATATAATTTTAAATTAGGTAATACATTGTCGACCAATTTATAGGGTGAACGAAAATTGTTATTTCTATCGAGTCCAGTATAAGCGGTTGACTTCACCGGTTGCATGGAAGACAGCTAAGTATAACAGGGGCTGATGCACTTTGTATTTAATTACCTACTTTTGAACTGTAGCCAAGGCAATGTGTTTCTAGGCGCGCTCTCGTCTCTTGCACCCAGTTTTTATAACGAATTAAGACCTTGTTTACTACGAAGCGCACGCGGTTATTCAATAGGTACTCTGGTTTGTTTCGTATCGATGTTATTCAAATAGGGTATTTGACAGTATTAAAAATAAAGTGCCAATTGTTAGCATCTGTATTTGGAATGAATATTGGCAGGAGTTTTTACTATTTTTAAAGAAAAAATATTCATAATTTTACTAAAAACCCACGATAAAGATAATAGTTTTCTTGTCTATTGTCACGTGACCCAAAACGCTTGGGATTGGTGGAGCCTAAAATGACGTCACACGCAAGTAAACTTCCGATTAAAATGGCATTTGATTGTATGGTTTGACGTTTTAATGACAGTCGTGTGACGTCACACACCAGTGAGACGCCATATTGTCCAGAAATACGTTTTTCGCGGCAACTTGAAAATAGAGTTTTTGATTTGGTTTTTTTACCGAAATACACAACATAATGATGAATATATGTTTTTTATGGACTCTATAAACATTAGTAAACAACGTGAAATCGTTTTCTAAAACTTGTCAAATACCCTATTATGTCAGTCAGTGCTGGAAACGAGCTTTGAGATAATAGAAATTCGGTGACTCACTTCTTTGTCGCACAATCCGTAAATGGAATGCTCTGCCTGCTCACGTGTCTTTTTACAACCTGAGGTCCTTAAAAAGAGGCGTGAAGAAGCAACATGCAGGCCGGCAAGGTGAGGATGGCTGGTGTGGCAGGTAGAACTGCTGTACCAGCTATTTTCACGTCTGGACTTCACACTTAACATCAGGTTGGGTGGAGTCATTTGTCGGACCTATCTATAAAATATAAGTAGAGCATGAAGTCCTCTGTGTCTTAACTTTCCTTCATCTACATTTTCGCCTTCTACCACGTAAAAAAGGTAACGAAATTACAAATAGGTTACCTTTGAGGAAAAGTTGTACTAGATAGGGGTTGTCTTTGCCACGTATCATGAATCGGACAATAAACTTATTTTTATCACATCTTTATTATGAAAAGAGCTAGTTTGTTGTCTGTCTACAGGGACCAAAATAGCGTTTTAATCCCTAGGGGTGAGTATTTTGAATAGGTAATGTGAATATTTTTAGTGCAAGTTCGAATTACCAAAGTGATCTTTTATTGTTTATAAAGTCACAGATTAAATAACGCGCTCACCAAATAAATTAAAAAGAAGTTTGGAATAAAATACAAACGTGCGAAATAGATTCCGCCTTTGTTATATAATTGTTTACTCAAATCTGGATTTATTTGTTTTCATAAAAAAATATATCTTTCTCGAGTAGTGAGAATGAAAGTATGGTAAAAATGTGTTACAAACTTAGCATACAGAGTCTTACGAACCTACATACATACCTACGAACTCACGCGCACAATATATAAAAGAATAAGAAAATTTCATTCTTTTATAAATTGCAAGAATAGTGAAATTATTTTCAGAAAATGTGTTACTGTGGCCTATTTCAAAGTTGTCTTGTTGTTCTTGTATGTAGGAAAATAAACGTTATTTTCTAACATATTCGTATAAGTCACGGCACGAAACTCTAGCGCTAACCGGTATTGCGGGCGCGTAAAAATGAAGATGTGTTGGGGGGGAACGAGGTGCGCGGGTGGGCGTGCGTTGCGCTGATTGGCTCTCCAGTCGTACCCATACGCAGCTATCCCCTCTGCGTTTTGTTCAGCGCTAGACTTACGTGCCGCGACCTGTAGTTGCATTTACTTATTTTCCAATAGAGGCTGATAAAAAGTAGGGTGTCTTCTTCCGTAGCAAACAACACTGCTCAAAAGCTCGAGCAACGGAATTTACTCCGCTCTGGATTCAAAAATTAATAGTTTAAAAAACTAAAAACACTCGTTTACTTACGGCACTAAAAAGTCAAAAATAAATAAAATATACTATCTGTTTACTTCATTAGGGCTTGAGAGTAAGCCATGTTTATAGTTGATTTTAAGATATATAAAAGTATATATATCATGGGCAAACGTAGTATAGGACGTCCTCAGGCACGATGGAGTGACGATTTGCGCAAGGTGGCTGGCAGGAGCTGGATGCGAGTAGCCCAAGATCGATCTGAGTGGCGTGCATTTGGAGAGGCCTATGTCCAGCAGTGGACTGAGATGGGCTGTTGATGATATATATATATATATATATATATATAACTGAAAAAGCGTGGGGCGGTTTTCGTTGTAATATTTACCAAATCAACTAGTATATTACGTGATGCATAATGTTCAACAATTCAGTTAGAATTTAATAATGACGCCCTTTTTCAGTTATATATATAAATGTCTTTAAATTAATATAAACATGGCTTACTCTAAAGCCCTAATGAAGTAAACAGAGAGTATATTTTGTTGATTTTTGACTTTTTAGTGCAGGAAGTAAAAGCGTGTTTTTAGTTTTTTAAACTATTAATTTATTTTTCTCTTTTTACTTAATTACAAAACATAGAACGGGTTTATTGCAACTGAATACGTATCCTCTCCATTTTCGATAAGGCTTCACTATCCCATCATCAGATCAGCTCGATGGTACAATAATATTGTTTTGTCATCTAATCTAGATATAATTGCCAAGTTTTATTATGTTAAGGTGAATCTCATGAGCCCAAACTCGATATGTTTACTAGAAGGCAGTCCAAAGTTCCATCAGCCACCTTCCAGTACCATCATCAGATCAGCTCGATGGTACAATAATATTGTTTTGTCATCTAATATACATATATTTGCCAAGTTTAAAGTAAATCTGATCGCTTAAAGTTGTTTAAAATCGAGTCCAAACGAGTCAGTTACATACAAACAAACATACAGGTGAAACTAATAAAAGCGTGAGGACTCGAACCCGCACCCTTCGCAATCCGGGCGAATGCACTGACCAATTATGCTACCGAGGCCCTCACGGACCGCGTCGAAATACTTCTAGCCATTCTTAAGCTGCAAGGCAGCGCCATCTCTTCGCATTATAGGTAACCCACAATGTCAAATGAATACTTTTACAAGTATTAAACATTTGAAAGAAGAAATAGCAACTATAGTTATAATTTGTATTATTTTAAAGCATGTAACTGCTTGATGTTTAAATCTAATGAAAATATAACTAGAAAAAAATCCACGCGGACCAGGCAGCAGACAGGACTCGAACCCGCGCCCTTCGCAATCCGGGCGAATGCATTGACCAATTATGCTACCGCGGCCCTCACGGACCGCGTCGAAATTCTTCTAGCCATTTTTAAGCTGCAAGGCAACGTGGAATTTTTTCTAGTTATATTTTCTTTAGATTTAAACATCAAGCAGTTACATGCCTTAAAATAATAGAAATTATAATAAAAGCGTGTTAAAAACGTTCTCGCCTTTAAAATAGTTCTTTGTTCCTTTAGTAAACAATGTAATATTATCACCTTTTCCCTTAAAAAAAAAGGAAATGATTCGGGCTGATAAACAAGTTACAGTTACCCACCGTACCCTATCCCTGGACTCATCTAGTTTGTCCTGATGAAATCAGACCCACCTTAATGATGTAACATGAGGAAATAAATGAAATCAGCGAAAATGAGATTTAGACCCCTTAAAATAGCAAAAACTTCTTTTCCCAGATAAGAAATAAGATTTCATCGGGGCCTTTTAATCCAATAGGAATGCAGACCCCTTACATTTATTATTTAAAACGTAAATAAAATACGAGGAAAACTTAAAATCGGACGGATTATATGTATGATGTAAGTATGGCGCTGGCAATTTGCTTTCTTCTCTTCAAATAAATAAATGAATATTATTAAACAGAACATCTTTATATATATAATTCTTCTGTGAGTGTGTATGTCACTGAACTTCTCTTAAACGACTGGACCGATTTTAATGAAATTTTTTGTGTGTGTTCAAGGGGATCTGAGAATGGTTTAGATTCACAATTTTGTCCGCTGGACAACCCCTATTTTTTTAGGGCGGTACGAAGTTCGCTGGGTCAGCTAGTCTATATATATAAAACTTAAAGGTGACTGACTGACATAGTGATCTATCAATGCACAGTGCAAACCACTGGACGGATCAGGCTGAAATTTGGCATGCAGGTAGATGTTATGACGTAGGCATCCGCTAAGAAAGGATTTTGATCAATTCTACCCCCAAGGGGATAAAATAGGGAATGAAAGTTTGTATGAAACTTTGTCAATTTTAAACCGATCGGGCTGAGACTTTGCATGCAGGTATAAGAAGAATCATAGATGAATGTCATTGTGTATAATACAAGCCTGAGAACAAAAACTGTAGTCTACACTCCAGCTCTACACCGAAGCGAAGCGAGGGCGGGCCGCTAGTTTAAAATATAAATAAAAACACAATGATATTATTTCATTCAAACTAGGCTTTATAAAGAGATCGATGGCGCAAGTGGTTAGCGCGTTGTAAGTAGCCCACAATCTTTCAAATGTTTGAAATGGGGAAATTTGTATGTTTGTCTGCTCAATCATCTGAAATGAAGGTAGTTGATACGGATAAAGACATACAGAGTACCAGTTCAGTTTCTTCGTGATATTGTAAAAGCCTTAGGTTAAAATTAACTAACAGGACGTATCCATAGGAACAGTTTACAATCACGATTGCATTATAGGTTCCTTAGAGATATTTGAATTTACTCGAGGAGCTCGATGACGCAACTTTCACAGTGGTCAGTCATAGGATGGGTGACCAAAAATTTACTATCTCGAGCTAGTCCGTGCTTCGGAAGGCACGTTAAGCTGTTGGTCCCGGCTGCATCTGCAGTCGTAAGCACCCACCAATTCGCGCCGAGTCCGCGTAGTGGGTCATGGCCCAAACTCCCTATTCCATCCATAAGGAAGGCCTGTGCCCCAGCAGTGAGGACATTAATAGGCTGATGATGATGATACTGAGGCTTTATAAAATTAAGAAGCTACGCCATCGGTTCTCAAAGGAGATTGCTCAGCTTCCATACATGTTTGGCCTAAAGACCAATAATCATGAAAAATTGTTTCCTAGATTCGTAATTATATATAAATTACTGTAGGAACGAACATTATTGACGGACACCCCTGAAAACTTCTATAAACCATATACACTGAACGATTTTGAGTGATGTTTGCAATGAGGTACATAGATATTAAAATAATAAAAAACAAATAATTATAGTGAACTAGGGAAATCAAGTCAAGTACCGAAATTATGTATTAGATATTTACCTGAGTATAAAGAGCATGTAGATTAATAGTTGCCGGTTTTAAAGTTACTCGTAACTTTCAAAATCAGGTATCATCTATGCATTTCCGGTTATAACAAGGGAGGTACTCTGTGACAGAAACTGTTTGATGATTGTGAATGAGCCACAGATTAGAGAGAATTTTTAAACTCTTTGGCTGAATGTTACTACACCCATAGCCATTAAAAATGATTCGTATGTTTTTCAAACCGGTAAAATTAAAAGGCCTTTTTAAAATGAATATATTATACAAAGGTGTCCGTTAAAATCTAATGACTGTAAAATAAAGTGTAAATTACGCCAAGAATTTACCGTATATGTCAATATTTTTTGTGCATTTGGGCCAATTTGTGCAATCTCCTTTACAGCCGAAGAGCTTGTACCGAGAAGTACTGACAAGAAACCTAGTAAGGGCTGCATTTTCCTCCCTATTTCTTCTGTAATTAAAAAAAAAACAACCAATTTACTGTAGTTTACGTAGCTTCGTGCGTGCCGCTCGTATCTACGTAGCTGCTTTAATTACAAAGTCGTAATGTAAAAATGATTTTGAACCCAGTGATTACGGCAGTGTCGTGACAACCCATCGTTTTGTTTCACCAACGGGTACCCTGGATCAATATAAAAGTCCACTTTAACCTTAACGAAATAAGGGTTGTTTTTCGCGAACTCTCAATCCGAACAAAGGATAACTTCGGTAAATCCGTGTTTATTAATCAAGGGCTTAGTTTAAAAGTTAATTTTGGAAATGGCTCGGTTTCAGGCCCTTCCGTGTAGTTGGAGAAGGTTTTGTTGATAGCTTTGGCACCATTTTCAAGGATTCTTTACCCAATAAAACCTTATAACTAAGCTTTCAGTGTCCCTTCGTATGTCTATTAGCTGTAACTCATACATTGTGATAGGTAAATATATACACGGTAAAACCTGACTTCGTGATTTTAGAATTTCACAGCTTGTATTTATTTACTGTTTGTTATTAAACAAACATATTTTGGGTTCATTTGATTTTATGCATGATTATCTTGGATATTTTTAATACATGGTTTACGCAAGAAAATGACAATATATACCTATGTAGTATACTACAGTATAAATTGCAAATATAGAGTAAAGTTTTGTTTGTCATCTCAAAGATTATTTATATTGCAACATATGAGCATTATTTTGACAACCTTCTTTGAGATAAATTGAAATTGATGTACTGGCCGCATACATGCGAGTAGCGGCCGGCAGAAGTTGTATGAACATACATATCTGTCGTGCTATTAAAAAATTGAACGATCTTTTGCTCCAAAACATGGCTAGGCAACCAAGGAGGTGACTTATCAAAGGTTTTGTTTTAATTTCGATAGGCTTTCAAATAGAAATCTGTTAATTGAAAAAAAAAAAGCAAATGGACACTTTAACGCGAGCAAAATTGTTGGATTCTGAACAGTATTAATTTCGGCGCATTATTTGAGAGCAGGTCATGGCCCAATCTCCCTATTCCATCCATAGGGAAGGCCTGTGCTCCAGCAGTGGGGACATTAATAGGCTGAAGATGATGATTGATGATTTGAGAAAAGTATTATACAAGTCTTGGCTGCTACTAGGCATTGATGGACTTGCGCACGTGTTACACGTTCATAATGCACTATTAATATGTATTCAATTTGACGACACTGTATGAAATAAAACAGGGAGAAAAGAGCAGCCCTTGCTGAGTTTCTTGCCGGTTCTTCACAGTCAAGGTCTCCCGACATAAATTGGGAACCGATGACGTAGTTTTTGACTTCCACATGTGGTTGTAAAAGCCTAAACTAAATAATTGATTTTTGAATTTTATTTCCATACGAAATACATAACTTCTATCATAAGGTATCATGATTAAAATCGGATATAAGATTGTTATATGGCGTGTTAGTTTCTTAATAAATGCCAAAGCAATTCAGATAATTTTCCTTAAATCAAAACTTTAAAAACATATATAATACATCTTCTGTAACTTTTATTACCTAATCTAATATTATTAAAACTCGAAATTTCTCAGAATGTGATAATGTGAGCTAATATTATTTCAGCCACTTTACAGACACTGATTTCCGAGAACCGAAACAAAGAGAACTGAAATAGATATAAAATTCAGGGGAAATGGTTAAGCAGCGAGCTGTACTCTTATTTAAAACGCCCGATTTAATTATATAATGTATGAGTAACATCATTACATTAATACGGACAAACTAATGTGCCCCGTTTTTCAAATGGAGGAGTGTGTATTTCTGTATAATTAAATAAATAAATAAATATGTCCAACACTCACACCAATTAGCCTAGCCCCAAAGTAAGCACTGTGAGGCTTGTGTTATGAGATGCTAGGGTAACGGATAGAATACATATACTGTACATATATAAGTATATTTATATAGAAATACATATTAAACATCCATGACTGGAGTACAAATGCTCGTATTCGTCACACAAACATCTGCCCCCACCGGGATTCGAACCTGGGACCTCTCGAGTCGGCGACACCATGAAACCCGGCGTACAAACCACTCGACCACGGAGGTCGTCAAATATATATTTATATGAATAAATAATTATAGTTTATATGAAGAAAGATCCTGCAGAAAGTTGATATTTAATACAATTATAATTATGTTTTTATTTTTTTAAGCATCTAGCAGTTAAATACTGCTAGATGTTTAAATCTAAAGAAAAGTTTACTAGAAAAAAAATCCACGCGGACCAGGCAGCGGACGGGACTCGAACCCGCACCTTTCGCAATCCGGGCGAATGCACTGAACAATTATGCTACCACGGCCCTGATGGCCGCGTCGAAATTTTCCTAGCCTTAAGCTGCAAGGCAGCGCCATCTCTTCGCATTGTAGGTAACCCACAATGTCAAATGAATACTTTTTCAAGTATTAAACATTTGAAAGAAGAAATAGCAATCATAGTTATGTTTTTATTTTTTTAAGCATTTAACTGCTAATAAATAAATGAGGGTAATTATAATTTATTAAAAATACCTACATAAAGGTAAAAAAATAGGAGTTTATGCGACTGTCATAGTTATAAGAAGGGTATTAAAACACTAGACTCTGTTTAGCGATAATTGGGTGAATCGAGTGTTTTAATACCCAAATTATATGCTGTTGCATATACTACTTTATCTTCACTCATAGGAACAATTGAAATTAAACAAAGTAGGCTAGGTGATAAAGAAGTATTTTGCAAAAAAATCTGAAATCCTGAAAACAAAACATGATTGGCAGAAAAGTGTATGGGAAGCGTGGGAAATTAAGTTCAAATTACGAATATGTACCACTCTTTTTTCACATTCAGCCTAATATCATGGCCTAATAGATTAAATTTAAAAATAAAAATATACTGTTATGATTAAAGAGTTATTTAACGATACAGCTGGCCGTACCGTTATGAGTTTTATTTTTAATTTTATGTATGTGCGTTTATAAAGTACCTACGTCTTTATAAAAACATCTTTAAATTCGTAATTTGAATATTTCGATACGATTGTAGATAAACAATATCACGCAAAACCTTGCCTTTTATACACGCACAATGATATTCAACAGACGTATTCTGGAAAAATTACAACTATCTATCTAATACGGTTCATGAGCCACATACAGCCTGCTTATAGACGGGTAGATGTACAGCGGAGGTCTAATTACTAATCCCTTCGTAATACGGAACCCCAAAATTTTCTTTCTGGTAGTTGAAGTCGGTAACATGTCATTAGTGTACGTCAAAGAATACGGAAAGACCGGCTCGAGTTTTTTTGAGTTTACTCCTTAAGAATCGATTTGCATATATAAGGAGCCCGGTATGAGACAAATGTGAGGAGTAAAATCTATCGATGAATGACATTAATGACCTCGTTACGTTTTTGTGCGCAACCTCATCTGCGCACCGTTCACTTTTAGCCATGGCAACGGATAAAAAACATTAAGTTGTCACAAATGTCAATAAAATAAATAAACTAAAAATAGTTAAAATCGGTGCAAAATTAATGCCGGTAAGTGTCCAGCACTCTGGAATAGTGATTTTCAGTACAGATGGAATTATAATACATATTTACAAAATGATGACTAGTATATGATATTTTTGAAATTGTGTGTTTCCAGAAATACCTAATAAAATATATGATCAATATCGCTGATGTTAGATGATAAAATGTGTGACATGGAACCTATGATAGTCGAAACCACGGGACGATTCCTGAGGTATCTCTATTTGTAACCGACTTCTTCGGACTTGATTTTGTTTTGTGTCTGTACAAAGACAATCGTTTTTAGAGTGTAAACTCCGGTCGTGCGTCGAAGCTGACACACACATTTTTTTTTTATATATAGATAGGTCCGATTAATCCGTCCCACCTGATGTGAAATGACGATGAAGTCCAGACGTGAAGATAGCTAGTACAGCAGTTCTACCTGCCGCACCAGCCATCCTCACCTTGCCGGCCTGTTGCTTCTTCACGCCTATTTTAAATGATCCCAGGTTGTAAGAAGGAGGGAACACGTGAACGGGCAGAGCATTCTATTTACGGATAGTGCGACAAAGAAATGAGTCACCAAATTTCTTTGTACGCGTTGGAATTGTGGCCACAGTTAGTCGGTGACAACGTAGGCCAGCGCGCGTGGTCCTTGAGTTGATACGGTGACGATCCCATTAACAGAAATTTGCTATAACTGTTGTTTTGTCTGGGTATCTCGATGGCGCAGTGGCTGGCGCTATCAGTCTGCGATCGCGGAAGTTAAACAATTTACACCGTGTCCATGACATGATGGGTGACCAAATAAATATTATCTCGAGCTCTCCTGAGCCTTGGAAAGCGAGTTAAGCCATTGGTCCCAGTTTCATCTGTCGTCGTTAGCATCCATCTATTCCACTGAGTTCCCATGGTGGGTCATGCGTTGAGATGACTGTATACCATCAATAGGAAAGGCCTGTGCACCAGCATGGGACACATTAAAAGTCACAGCTCATTAGACTCATCCAGCGCCCGACCTTGATACCGCACCCAGTGCGGTTGATATTCTTTACAAGGATTCCTATGGGTATACGCTCACTACATCAATTCCGTTCCGTCACCGGATCGCCTCGCTCGCAAGCTTACCGCGCGCGGACGGCGGGTAGACAACTCCGTGACGGACGGCGGGTAGACACTGCTCGCACGCTTGCCAATTCACGGATCGAAAATGAAACATTGTGAAAACACACATGTACACCTAGTGCCGATATCCAACACACTCTTAGATTAAAACAAAAAGGATAGATACGGTACGCTCATACTTGCATCAAACAAAAACTGATCCCACGGCAGCGCAAACGGGACGGCGAGATCCGCGTCACTGCATTACCGACCCGAACGAAACAGCACGTTAAGTTTCAACGGCAGCGCGACCGAGACGGCGAGATCCGCGTAACTGCACTACCGACTAATCACGCGACCAGGGGGCCAATCGCCTAACTGGATTGCTTTGGAAAACGCTATCGCTTACGATTTCATTTTGTTATTTCTAGCCCCCTGAGGTTTTCAAATGCCTCGCGCTCTTTTTTTTTCTTTTGCATTGGTAATAACAATGTTAAAGAAAATGAGCATGAGGTATTTCGGCGGTTAGAAATAACAAAATGAAATCGTAAGCGATAGCGTTTTCCAAAGCAATCCAGTTAGGCGATTGGCCCCCAGTACTCGACGTCACTACCGAATAAGATTCAAAACAAACAGCAATTTTTATGAAAAAATATATTTTATAGTACTTACGAATGAAAAGTGATGCCGTCGGTTTTATTTTTAGTTCTTGAGCAATTTGAGCTATTTTTTAAAAACATACTTAGGCATTGTTTTATCATATAAACACAAAATATTATCAATATTTCTTTTTGGCGTTTACATGTACGTCGTTTGCATGTCAAGTTGTGACTAAAGCGATTAGGGTCGGGGACCACAATTCATGCGGATCACTTTTGTGAGGCTAGTGCCGTATCACCTACCCTTTTTGTTTTAATCTAAGAACACATTACTTATTTTTCTGCTTACGACGCGGAGTCAACTACGTTGTGGCGCGGCGTTCACCCGTCGACCACCTGACGTTCACTGGTTGACAACGAAGCGTTCACCCGTGGCCCACCCGACGTCAGCTGGTTGACAACCCAGCGTCTACTTGCGTTTGCTCGTCGACAAAGAGTGGACGTCGAGCGACGAGTGCCGTATGAGTCTAATGAGCTGTGGCCTAAATACGCTGATTATGATGATGTGGAGTCACAGAAAGTAAGTTGTCAAAAAGAGCAATAGAAAGAATCACTTTTACATAAGTCAATTCAAAGTTTTAATTAAAAATTTACCTTTGACTTCCTTTACAGGAAAAGTTGAAGTCAAAACGAATATAAATAAAGATACTT
This sequence comes from Chilo suppressalis, assembly GCA_902850365.2. Lineage (NCBI taxonomy): Eukaryota > Metazoa > Arthropoda > Insecta > Lepidoptera > Crambidae > Chilo > Chilo suppressalis. Next base: position 710,981 of record OU963911.1, read on the forward strand.
CATACAATGACTCAATTTATTCAGTCACCCCCAACTGTGAGGCACAAAAAGAATACAAGTAATAATAATCCATATAAAGCTGCAAGTCATAAAGGACATTACGTTGTTTTCATTAAGTACGGTCGGAAGTGAGCGCCGAAAATTACAGCGAGTTCTCGCGTGCGCACCGAACGTTACCGTAAACTTTGTGGGGTACAGTGCGTTGCAAGGAAAAGTACTTACTAGTGAACTATAAATTTAATCAAATAGCTGACCCGGCGAACACAGTGCTGCCATTTGTTTGCCTTTGGGTGGTGAAAATTAGAACTCTTTCTCTTCAATCTTTCGACTGATTTTTCTTTTTGGAACGAAGTTCCTTACGGCAGGCTTGGACGGTATAGGGATTTTGCTGCGCAACCGAACTGAAAAAAATGTGATAGTAAAACCGTAAGAAAAAATCCGTGGAAAAAAAGTGCGTGGTATAAAAAACCGTTAAATGAGACGTGCGCAGGCGCGACAGTCGCATACACAAGCGAGTTTGCAATTTGTGTCGATTCTACATTAGCCGAAGGAACTTCGTTCCTACCTGGTGTCCCACAACACCACATCATTTTATTTTAGTTCCAAAGTGAGACATAGGTTCAGATTAAAAGAGATTCCGAGGAGTTGCGATAGAAATTAAAAAAAAAAACGGTAAAGAATACGCACGGTGTTATGTATGGGTGCGTGCGTAATGAATTTTACCGCACGCTCCACGTATGGCCTGTAATTTTGAATTATCGAACAAAATGAATATGTTGAAAAAGTATTTTACAGTAAAAATCGAGGGAATTTCGAGGATCGAACGGGTTAAGAGGGAGTTACGAATTAATGTTTGAATTCGATTAGGCACTCTTTTTTATACATCTCTCGTAGAGTAATTTGATTTCTCAGGACCTTAATAGTTTCTTTTTTATAGCGCCAAAGGGCGAAATAATTTCCGCAAGGAAGTATATTACTCAGTCTCCGCCACAGTGCAATACTAAACTACAGTAGTATTATTAATAACGATTATGCATTATTTGAATACGATGTATTTAAATCTGTTAAGTATTTTAAATAAAAAAATGCAATAGAAATGAAAGACCAATTATTATATCTAACACGACAGTTTCAGAATAAAACTGACTTGCTCGATTAAAAGTCTAACAGAACATACAATTTATAATACAGTAGCAAGATTTTTTCCGATCATTCGAAATACATTTAAACAAGAAAGAAAGATTCTTTTATCATTTAATTTTCTAAAAATAACTAAATCATAGGGAATTAGATTTGTTTCAGCTAAACCAAAAGACTTAGCAGAAGTTTTGAGACTCGATGTGACTATTTTATTTGTACAGACCGAAAATTACCATTTATTTTTGTGAATACTTTCCAAATAGTTATATGGGAAGGGGTATAATCATTCTCTAAAGGTTCGTGTTTTTCATTTTTCCCAAAGGTTGACTGAGAGAGAATGCTATTAGCGTTAAGTCCGTCTTTGTACCATTCTTGTGTATTTTTGGTTAATAAAGTTTACAAATAATTATATGAAGGACTACTGATCTTTATTTTGACTGTGTCAGATTGCTGTTAAGAAGCAGATCTGAAATTAGCTATGCGAACCGGTTTCACATCAAGATACTTAATAAAAAAATACATTATCTCATGTTAAGGTATACGTTACGCGTTATAAACATTATGTGGAGAGAAGGCAATGGGTTTGTTATGTAAATTAGGAAGGGCTTCTTTTGCATTTTAATTTAATTATTTATTAACTTGACTAAGGACATTTTACTTACATGGAATGACTTAGTAACGTTCATCTAAAAATATTGTACTGAGTAGAATTATTTTGTTACATTGTATAATTTATTTTGAAAAAGGTATTTATTAAAGCAAATTATAACTAAATAAAACTAGTTTTCACGAGTTAATGCACGAACTTTATTTATTTATTGACGTTTCGCAGCCTTTTCAGGTCTGCATCGTCAGAATAATGAAGAAGAATGCAGACCTGAAAAGGCTTCGAAACGTCAATAAATAAATAAAGTTCGTGCATTAATTCGTTAAAACTAGTTTTATTTAATGAGTGATGTGCGTGAAAACCAAAGAAACAAATAAATTATATTATAACTAGATTTATTAATGACTTAAAGCTATCAGATTAATTGTAAAAATAAAAAATATGATAAGATATTTATATGATAAAACCAAAGCCTATAGACGGTTGCAATAGCAGAGTCCGCTCAGCCAGAGCGGACTCCCTGACCTTTTTTTTTATAACGCAGGTAAAAAAAAATCTTTTTACAGACGACGGCGCCTTTAAGAGGCACACCGCCGAACAGAACTCACGCCTGGCTCCCGCAAGTCTTACGGAGCCCCCAGTGACTACCCACCGAGGACCCCGCAACTCTTACGGGCGCTTTACGGCATAATATCCGCTAAAAAAGTCCTGCGAATACCTCTACACTGCTTAGTGCGGAGCCGCAGGGTCCCCGTTAGGGATTCTACCACGGGGCTCCACGGCAGGGGTCTCCCGCGGTATTTCGGGGACCCCGCAGACGTGCGCAGGTAGGCCCGCGCGTGGGGGCTGGGTACGCGGCCTAGTGCCCACCGTACCGCCCCCCATCCGCTGCGGAGGCGACTCCTGGGCGTACTCGTCCAAGAACCCTCCGCCGTGAGCAGAAATTACGAGTGGGGGGGCCGCCGTTCCTGGGAGGGGAAGCGTAATTCTTCCCTTCACTCCCCCCCTCCCGGTCACCCACGTCTCCTCGCGTCTTCTCCTAACCCCGTGGAGTCCTAGAACCTAACTTACCGGCAGAAACGCAATTGCACCAAAAGATAGTGTTATTTTACTGTGATCTTCTCTTAGGTGGATGTTACTTCCCAAGACGGGCGCTCCAATTCTGAAGTGCAATATAATATTCGAATAATAATTTAAATTTTAAGATTTAAATTATTAGATAAATTGGAGACAATTTTTATGACCTAAAAAGTTTTTTCAATTATAAAAATTAATGACATGTTTTAACTTATACTAATAATAATTATGATAAATGTATCTTTTTTTTTTACCTCCGACATATAGAAATCTTGTAAGATTAATATGTTGAAATTGTATATTTTATTGACATAATATTAGGTAGCTCTGACATTCATAGTTCTACAGAAGAATGTTATAAATAAAACTAGTTTTTACGGGTTAATGCACGAAACTTTATTTATTTATTGACGTTTCGCAGCCTTTTCAGGTCTTCATCGTCAGAATAATGTTAATAATGAATTTATTCTGACGATGCAGACCTGAAAAGGCTGCGAAACGTCAATAAATAAATAAAGTTTCGTGCATTAACCCGTAAAAACTAGTTTTATTTAATGAGTGATGTGCGTGAAAACCTAAGAAACAAATAGAATGTTATAAGTTTTTTTTTTATTAGTTCCATATTATGTATTTGCATGCTATTTTTAAAATGGCAGAATACGTGCTCAATCCGTTATGAAATACCTATATACCGTGTTTTTAGCAAATAAAGATTATGATTATGATTATAAGAGTCTACGCTGCATTAAGCGGGAGCACGGAGCGGGCATCAGCTCCACGTATTTGTTTCATGTTTTTTCATAGAGCAGCGCATAGGAAATGACAATACTGCACGCGGGGCGGACGTCTGCTCCGTGCTCCCGCTTAACGCAGCGTAGACTCTAGATATGATTAACAAATAAAAGAGGTATTTTTAGGGTTTCGTACCTCAAAAGGTAAAAACAGAACCGTCACAAGATCATATTGTTGTCAGTCTGTCTAGTAAGACCCTTTATCTCGGGAACACGTCTATGGTCTCTTGGAGATGTGAAAAAAATTTATGTAACTTTAAAAAGATACGGCCTTTTATCTGCCCGACTGCCAAGACCTTTTAACTCGACAACGCGAGGTGGTAAAAATCGAGTTGGATTCTAAACCATATACTCAAGTCTAGAGTCCCATGAAAACTGTTAAAAAAACAAACTTTTAAGTTAACTTATAAAAAGATACGGTCGTTTATGTTGCGTACCTACAGATTTGTACGGAATTCTCGGTGAGCGAGACCGACTTGCATTTGTCCAGTATTTTCTTTTCCGTGTTAAATATGCGCTTACTTACATCAAAAAGGTCGTATTTAAGGGTGGCACGTTTTCACAGTTATTTCTATAGTCATAAGTAATTTATTCCATCAAAACAATATTACGTTGCATATGCAAATTGTTTAAAATACATATAATTAATCAAATTTATAAGACAATTATAAAATCCAATAATACAAAATTTATTAAAAAATATATATGATTAAAATTCAAGCTTAAAAAAATTTAATTTAATTTAATTAAAAAATATTGCAAGTCATTTCATTACAATATAAGAAAAAGATATCTATAGAAATGTTTAATTAGGTATAAACAAATTCAGCAAACAATGACTTTAGCAATCTATTATAATAGCTTATATTTATAACTCTGTTTTTGATAACACAAGGTCGAAAGATGACTAATAAAATGAAAATAAAAACATGTTTACCATTTTCGCGATCGACAGTGTAAAGCGAAGGCACAGTAAACAGCGGTGGCAGAATTCCACCGGACAGACAAACACATAAAGTACGCCCGGCGGCACATTTTATATAAGTATACTTACATATTGGGTTTAATGTGATCATTGGCGCTCGGGGAGCTTTTATGTATAAGGCAATAGGGCTTAATTCTTTCCAAAAAATCTAGTAACGAGTTTCCGAAATGTTGCCCCGCGGGAAGCTTAACTTACTGCTGGCACGCTATTGTGGAGCCAGTGGCCGTTTTTTATACGATTCACGTATGATTCATTAACTTTTCGATACACTGATTGATAATTAATAATCCAGCACTAATATGTTGGCGGTAAAAATAGATCTAAACTTTAGATCTATTTTTACCGCTTATATATAAATATATTTAATATTAAGTCAATCAATATTATGATATTGATTGACTTAATATTAAATATATTTATATATATGTCGTATGCTATGTCGATAACTCTGGTTCTCTGTCGGATTACCTCATTACTGATGCGATCCTTCAGAGAAACGCCGAGCACAGCCCTTTCCATAGCGCGCTGAGTGACTTTGAACCTGTGGACCAGCCGTACCGTCGTACATCTTGTCTATTAAAAAAACCTGCAGGCTGCTAGAGAACGAATCCCTCTTCGGTGGCGAGGCCTTAGACATTGTCATTCAACCACGGGAGGTCCGGTTTGGCCACTTATCTGAAGCTGGGGTGTTTTTGAAAACCATCTTCAATTCTACGAACTATCACGATGCTGAATTGAGATCCTGTAGTGTTTTCAAATAAGGACGTTTGAATTCGAATAAAAAAAAATTATGGTTTACAATATTATTAATTTAGCTTTCTTTTAGAAGGTTACTCTTTGGCATTTTGGCCAACTTGAACTCCACATCCGACTTTTTGGCGGGATCGCGAAGCGTCACTTTAGCAGTTTTGTTTTTCTTGCTAAAAATTGTGTTGTGGCGGGTGTCAGTGTCTAATAATGGTGGATTATTAACCACTTAGTGTCCGGGAACATGTACAAGTGTTGGCAAATGAAACAAAATAGCGGAAAGTGTCTTTCGACGTTCCCTCAAGAAGTCCACGGGGAGGTTCCAGTAAATCCCCACACTTTTACTGACACATGGGGAAAGGGGGTTTGACTTGACTGCCACTTACTTTGACTTGATTTATTACTTTGACCCCGAGTGCTATAGTATTTGTAAACATGTTAACACTTGATATTGGCTAAATGCACAAGCTGTGCGAAGCCATTTAGTAAAAAAGGAAAAAAACTCCACATCCGGAAAACACCCCCAAATTTTAATGTTACCACCACCGTGCTTGCCTATACTATACTCCTTGTGTATTTATAATTAAAAGCCTTGTTTACAGGACGTCTAACAAAGCACTTTTCATCGGAATTTACCATATTTATTTTTGTCCAATTAACATCCTCGTACGTCAGCATTTCGCTGAGAAGTCATAACAATTTCAATTTCTATATTATGGTCAAACTCTGGTCAATCCGTCTAATATTAATATTATTTGTATTATATTTCATTATTATAGTATTCTTAAGTAAGTATAGTGGTATTTATTATTGTATATATTTAGGTATTTATCGTATATATAAATATGTATGTATATATATGTAGTTATGTAGGTATATTTATAGATGTTATGTATTATAATTTTTATATTAAGTATCATGTAGTTCTATCAATTTATTTTTTTTCTCTTTCACCTTTTGCTTTTATTTACTTTACCGCATAATGTCTCTGCTTATCCCGATGGTTGACTGGTAGAGAATGCCATGTGGAATTAAGTCCGCCATTTGTTGTAAATGACAATAAAGAGTAAATAAAAAAAAATGTGGTGTCGTGGGACACCAGGTAGGAACGAAGTTGAGTATATACTATGCATTGGCGGGGTGGAGTGGTAATAGAAAGAGAAGGGATGAGAGAACGAAAAGAAAGAGGGAGGAAGAGAAAGGTATTATACTCTACTCGCTTGTGTATGCGACTGTCGCGCCTGCGCACGTCTCATTTAACGGTTTTATTCCACGCATTTTTTTCCACGGATTTTTTCTTACGGTTTTACTATCACATTTTTTTCAGTTCGGTCGCGCAGCAAAATCCCTATCTTTCGAACTTCCTTCCAATAAATAAATATTTTTAGCGATAAATAATCGCTTCTGTTGGTGTTGCTTGGTAAGAAGCGGTACCTTTCGAGCGATTCTTCAAAACAATTTAGCTTCCACTAACCTTCGGCGTATCAGTCTTGACGAGATGTTTCTCGGGTCAGCAGGCAAAAAACTTCACTTTTAATCTGGTTGGAGCTTTTATGATGGCGCAAGTGGTTAGCGCGTTCGGCTGCGATCGTTGAACTTAAGCAACTTTCGCAGTGATCGGTCATTGGATGGGTGACCAAAAATTACTATCTCGAGCTCCTCCGTGCTTCGGAAGGCACGTTAAGCCGTTGGTCCCGGCTGCATCTGCAGCCGTTAGCACCCTCCAATCCGCACTGGGCCCGCGTGGTGGGTCATGGCCCAATCTCCCTATTCCATTCATAGGGAAGGCCTGTGCCCCAGCAGTGGGGACATTAATAGGCTGATAATGATGGAGCTTTTACTTGGGTCTATTTTAGCAACACGAACGATAAGCGTATCTTCTCTGGGAGAGGTTTTTCTTGGTCGTGCCTTTCTAAGAACATTTTTAACAGCTCCATGTGTTTTATAATGATCAATTGCATTAAAAACTTTCTTAAAAAAAATGGGTGCGTGTACTTATGTAGGCGCGTGAGAAGTTATCCTTCTTTGGCATCGTTTAAAATTAGTTTTTAATTGCATGCAAATAATTAATTACAATAAATTAATAAAAAGTCTGGAAAAGGACACAGTCAATAAAGTTCAGTTTTAATTTGAAAAAATAAATAAATAATCAAAATATTCAATTAAAATCGCTACTGAATATAATTTATTAGAACATATGTTTTATAGATTTGCACTTGTATGAAACTCAAACACGTATTCCGAATATACAAACTAGAAACATGTGGATAAATATTATAAATATGAATACCTATAACTGTTACTTTATTACAAAAAATAAAGATGTGGTTTTTGGTTCTACTACACCAATGGTCAAGAGATGGCGCTGTAGTCTCCTGAATCGCGCTTTGGTTCCGTTGTTCCAGATTAATAAATACTTTTGATAGGCCTTCACAATGCAGTCGTTAGCACCCACTAAATAGAGATTCTATTTCTATTTTGTAGGTAGATTTTCTTAAACCGCTGTGAACACAAAAGTAACTTCATGCTGTTAAAATTTTGTGTTACAGTGATGCGCGCGCATCTTGAAATTTCACTCTCATCATTTTTTCATAACGCGCCTAAAGAAGTATAACTTCAAAAACAATTTAAATGCTCAGCTATTCTTCTGTACGTCCACTTATGAGCTATATGTAAATTAACAATTATTTGCCTAGTTGACGCGTCACAACTTTTATTTTTGCCCATTTTGAACAACATAAAATTTTGAATTGCCGCCAAAACAATAGTTAGGCCAAGAAAGAAAAAATATTCTCCAATTTCAAAAAAAGAACGAGCTATGGATGTTTTTTAAAAATGTTTCTGATTAGGCGTCCAAGCGGTCTAGTACCCGTTGGACCCTCAAGTAGGACCCAAAAGCAAAAAGTGCCCATCGGACCTCTTTTTTGGTGTAATAGAAAATAAACTCCCACATGTGTAAGACTCATTTTGTAATTAAAAATAAGATATGTTTTATATTTTATGCATTTAATGAGTTCTTTATTATTGCATGATTATTAATTATTGAATGTGTATATTATAAACGAACATTTGTACGATGAAGTTATAATTTCTTTATTCATAAGATGTGTTTCTAAATATATCTATGACCACCACTGTGAACTCAATCACGGTAAAAACGACCGAATGAATTTGGATAAAACTTTCCACACAGACAGCTTAGAACTTTCATATATATTTATTTAAATATATATATATATAATTACCCTCCAACTTTCATGCATGTCGTGTGACGCTTGTGACCCATTTCCTTTTATTTTTTTCCACAGGATTTTTCTATTTACACCCCGTCTGAAAACAAGTTTCACTTCAAAAATAACTTTATATTAAGTTTTTACCCCCCTTATTTTTTTCGTAGAAGTTAGTTTTTTAGTTTCTCAAAACTTTCAGAGTGTCGTCCCACGTATTGTTTATTATTTTGATGCTGCAACATTTAATTAATATATTTTTTTTATTTACAAAAAATAGTCTGTCCAGAGTTTTTTTAGGCAACCCATTTTTAATATATTCTTCTAATATACTAAATTCAAGAAAAAATATGTTTCATTCTATTATCAGCTCGGTGAAGGTCGATGTAGGTTCGGATTTTCTACTATAAGGGGGCACGGGGTAAAGATTTTCTGATTTATTTCTATGACAATGTAGGTATTCTCTCCCCGATCTGCATATGAAAAAGACTTAAAAGTCATGTTACTTTTCACGGAAAATGTGAAATAACAAAATGCAGATACAACATGAAAGGAAACCCTTCTGTGTGTCGGTTGCGACACGTGTAGAAAAATAGCAACATAGCAACGCGCAACAATATAATTTCAACAGCTCGCATGACAAACCGCAGTTAACAGCTAACTTACCGCTTAACAATAGTTAAAATAGCGCGAGTCATGAGCTGGAGCGGGCTGGCTTTATTTGAGGTTTCAGAAAAAAAAAAGTTAGTCATCATAACTTTGTTTTCTAGGTCTATCAGGCAGATTGTAAAAATGTGTCGGACAGGTACCTAATTTATAATCATAATCGTTTTTTTTTTGAGTATATAAGCTGTTGATCGCAGATGACCTTTACAGTAGGCTTGTTGAAAATATATCGAAGTATCGATATATCGATACTTTTTGTTCGATATATCGATATTTTTTGCCGATATATTTTGGTTCGATATATCGATACATCTATACAAAATAATCAATATCGAAATTCGTATCAAAAACGATATTTTTTTAATTATTAGCGGCATATCACGATCTAAGTAAATTCATTTCTGGAAAAATCGTAACTGAATCTCAGATTAATGATATTCAACATATCTATGATCTGTGTTGTATTTAGTATTGTCTATTATTTGTAAATCTGTTTCGCTGGTGAATTGGTTGTGCTGATTTCCATTATATTCTGTGAAGTGTGTGACTGTCTAGCCTTGTTTACGAAAGAGACCCTGCAATCATTTTCATCATTCGAAAATAGGGTCTATTTTTAGGGAGATAATTTTCGTTCCATTATTATTCCGCGTGTCGTATTTCGTGAGATACTGTACGATATTTTTGGGAAAATTGGTCCGATATATCGATGTTTTTTTGGCGATATATCGAAGCCGATATTGATATTTTTTAAATGATCGATGTATCGATATATCGATACATCGCTCTTTTAAATCGATTTTTTTCAACTTTCGACATCCCTACTTTACAGCGTCACTGGGTTTGGGGACGGCGAGATCCTAAGGAGATCTCAAGCTGGGAATTGGCGAGTGCCTCTAGAGGTATTCCAGGCGGATGGCATCTCCCCACGGGGGGAGTCTCCACTCCGTCTGGAGTCTCTAGAGCACTCGAACCTATGGGGGTCGGCTCAGCTAGAGGGCGTCTCTGAGACTCGGACCTCGGCTCTAGTTAGCCGTTGTCTAGTGCTCTAGGAACCTAAAACTTTTCCGGGAAATAAAGTATCCTATAAATCAACTTAAAACACATTTTAACAGTAATTCAGGATGAAGTTCAGCAATATGTATAACCTAGTTAGCATATAAGATTGAGCAAATTGTAAGATTTAATTTTATTTCATTTATATAGTACCTAAGTAAAATTAAGATCAACATCTATATCTGCAACTTCTGCTACGGCGGATGCTGCATATTAACAATCAATTAAGTGGATTAGATATGTATATATATTTAATTTATTTTTAAGCATGTTACAATAAATAAATAGAAAAAAAGCAGGTCAGAAGCTATACGTGCACCAAATTTCACCCAAATCCTATTGAGTAGTTTTTGCGTGATTGAGTAACAAACAAAATATACAAACATAAAAACTTTCAAATTATTGTAATATTAGTAGGAAGTAGACTTCTTTATAGAAATATCTGTCTTAATTTTCAATAAATAAATAAATTAGAATTAATAACGAAGGTACCAAACAGTAATGCTATTCTGTAAAAGTTTCATGCGAGTTTCACAAAAGTTACATTATTATTCTAACCTCCCAATTAAACTTAAGAAAAAAATAATGGACTCATGTTTACTACCCTATCTTACATATGGCTGCCAAACATGTATATACAATAAAAACACCAAAAATAACATACAAGTATGCCAGAGAGCGATGAAGAGGAGTATACTGAACATAAAACGAAAACATAGAAAAAGAAACACAGAAATAAGAAAAACTACAAAAATAGATAGATGCTTTGAAACATTCTCTAAAACTAAAATGGAAATGGGCGGGTCACATTGCACGAATAGATAGGGAAAAATGGACACACAGAGTGATTACTTGGCAGGGAGCTACAAACAAAAGGCAAAGAGGTAGACCGAGAAAAAAGGTTAATGAAATAATAAGAAAGGCTGGTAAAAATTGGACTAAAAATTGGACTACAAAAGCAAAGGAAAGACAGACGTGGAGCAAAATGGATGCGGCCTTTACTCGTTGAGGGGTTCATAATGACATGCAATCATTGACTACTTTAACATTCAATTAGCATTTAAAAATTGAATTTTATTATTGGAGTTTACTCCTTAAGAATCGATTTGCATATATAAGGGGCCCGGTATGAGAAAAATGTGAGGAGTAAAATCTATCGATGAATGACCTCGTTACGTTTTTGGTGCGCATCCTATGTCGCGCAACTTTGACAAACAAAGATGACGGATTGACATTAATATTTTTTTTTAAATCTGAACTGAATTTAGATGTTGTTTCTGATAGAGCAATGGGGACAACGAGGTATGATACAACCATTGATGCGGTATTTTCAAGATTCGTGAACCACGTATCTACGAACGTCCATGTGTCTTAACGTACGTAAAAGATTTAGTGACGTAATTATCTTTTTATAACCATTTTTGTTAATTATTAAGATAATATTATATTATAAATAAAAAAATAATTATATGTTAACTCCAGTCGTGCATTGGAGCTGACACACACAATTTTTTATTATTATTATTTCACAATTGTATGATGAAATTTTAAAATGCTAATTGTAATTTAATTTACAGTAAATAAATAAAATAAATATTTCCGACACTCACACCAATTTGCCTAGCCCCAAAGTAAGCACTATAAGGCTTGTGTTATGGGATGCTAGGGTAACGGATAGAATACATATACTGTACATATATAAGTATATTTATATAAAGACATATTAAACATCCATGACTGGAGTACAAATGCTCGTATTCATCACACAAACATCTGCCCCCACCGGGATTCGAACCCGGGACCTCTCGAGTCGGCGACAGCCATGAAACCCGGCGTACAAACCACTCGGCCGCGGAGGTCGTCGTATAGTGTATATATATACAGTATTAATTGTTATAATATTTTATTATTTCATGCATGTATTTATGATAATTCTATGATATTTATAACTTGTTCATAATGGAAATAAAGAGGCTATATTATAATAATTATTATTTTTATTATTTAGACAAGAGTTTGGTACCACTACTCTTTAAATGAGTAGTCGCCCCCGCTACAGCTCATGCACCGCCAACCCAGCGTTTTGATTACAATTTATTACTGTTTACATACAGCCGGCTAACAATCGGCGTAATACTGCGTCAATTAACATTGCAAACGCATTGGGAAACGAATAACAACCATTACATAGGCAAATATTCAAATCAACCACTTTTTATGTACTCACTCGCTGCTGGTAACGCGAGCTATAATTGTATCGGATCAACAAGTAATAATTAAAATCCCTTTGTGTTATCATCATAATTTGAATAGTTTATCATGTATGTAGGTAGTTATAGAATGACAACAATCAACACGTAAAGTAGCTATCATGGTTTCCTAATAATTATTATCATTCACGGACCTGAAAAAAAAAAGTGTATGTCAGCTCCGACGCACGACCGGAGTTTACACTCTAAAAACCATTGTCTTTGAAGAGACACAAAACAAAATCAAGTCCGAAGAAGTCGGTTACAAATAGAGATACCTCAGGAATCGTCCCATGGTTTCGACTATCATAGGTTCCATGTCACACATTTTATCATCTAACATCAGCGATATTGATCATATATTTTATTGTGTATTTCTGGAAACACAGAGTGACGCAAATGACGATTTACGACCAATTATGAACTGTTTATAGCCAATAAATAATTATTGTATCATCGATGATCCTTCTTCACAACCACATGTGTATAATCCACTTAATGTTATATTAATATATTATAAATCGAAAACTTATATCATATTTGTTATTTTTTAACTGCTAGATGGTTAAATCTAAAGATAATTTTACTAGAAAAAAATCCACGCGGACCAGGCAGCAGACGGGACTCGAACCAGCACCCTTCGCTATCCGGGCGAATGCACTGACCATTATGCTACCGCGACCCTGACGGCCGTGTCGAATTTTCTCTAGCCTTTCTTAAGCTGCAAGGCAGCGCTGCCTGATCCGCGTGCAATTTTTTCTAGTAAAATTTTATTTAGATTTAAACTTATATTATGTTTGATTTTTTAAGATACTAGCAGCTGCCCGCGAGTTCGTCCGTGTTAGATTTAGTTTTTGGAGAATCCCAACGAACTAATTAAAGATAGCTAACTAGTTAATTTATATGCGGTAGAAGTAGAGTAGAGCCAGAGGTATACCAGTAAAATCTCTCTACAATCTTCTAAAAGACCTCGGCTTATCATGAACTGCTGTAAGTTCAATTTTGGGAACGAGAAACTAAGGCTGCACTGACAGGCTCCTATCAAATTTGGCTAGGAAGGGCGAGCAACTCTAGCAGTGAAAGCCAGCGTTGATGCGGACCTCAAAGGGGGCCTCTTTAAACCTACCTTTACCTTACCTTTTGTTTTAATTACGCAGGCAAAATTACTATTTACAGACGTTGGCGCCCTCAAGGGGAACGCCAACGAACGGACCTCACACCTAGCCTCTCGCAAGTCTTACGAATTAAAAACGAATGTTTTGCAAAATCGAAGACACAAACTTTCACTACTCTATTTCTGAATTCAGATAATGTCCTCCGTATTTCAAATGCATTGACTGTGAAAATGTGTTGCAACACATTTACGTGAAACGACAATACATCTTCCTATAAGCCAAAATTGTAACTCATAAATCTGTCGACGCTATTGTTAACAAAAACAAGGAATTATCTCCGTCTCGCTCACTCGTCGCTCGTTTGGTATCGCCGTCCTTTTCGCTTTTATAATTGAAATAATAATTTATAGTTGAAATGTTATTAATGGACGCTCTCATTGCGAGTTTTTCTAAAACTGTTTTTGTTAACGAAATGAATTAAAGCTCAGGAATTAATTAAAAGGGGTTACAATAATGTTGAAATACCTATTATGTAACTTTTCTTTTATGTAGCACGAAATAATTTCACTTTTATAAACGTGGGCGCCTTGAAGTATCTTTAGAATTTCTTTCATAACTTTCTCCTTCGCTACGTGGCTTTTGAAATCGTTTTTTTTATAAATAGGTCTGACTGATGACTCCACCCCACCTGATGTTAAGTGATGGTTGCGTCAAGACGTGAGAAACTGTACCAGCCAGCAGTTCTAGCTGCTATACCTGCCATCCTCACTCTGCCGACCTACATATTGCTTCTTTACGCCTCCCACACGTGAAGATACTGTAGCAGCCAGCAGTACTAGCTGCCACACTTGCCATCCTCACCCTGCCTGCCTACATATTGCTTCTTCACGCCTCTTTTAAAGGATATAGGAGCTGATAAGAGGCTTATAGGAGGAAAGGAACACGTGAACAGGCAAAGCATTCCATTATTATACAAATATAACTATACTATTGCATACACGAATATCTTTATTCGTAACGGTTTTGATAGAGTATCAATGGCGTAACAGATTGATAGACAAAAATATTCATTTGCACACCATTGTCACTATATATACCTATATATATATAAATGCGCGTGTGTGGGATGCGTGTGACGCTCGTGACGCTTTTTTAATCTTTTCCATAGAATTTTTCCATTTACACACAGTCCGTACAGAAGTTTCACTTCAAAAAATGTCAAGTAATCGGGCGACGGTTCCGTGGAAGCAAAAATAAATTGCAATGTCGCTGAATTCATCCCTTACCCCGTGTAACAGTTCCGAATGGTTATTTCTCAAATGATCCACTGTATGAAAATAGACGGGTCGTTTTTCCACTTGCCGGCGCCGGCGTTACGACGGCCTTTCAGTGCTTACTTTGGGGCTAGGCTAATTGGTCTGTTTTGGAAATATTTATTATTATTTATACGTATTATTATATGGACCCACTTCTCTCTTTCCCATAATTTTATTGTATTAAGCTCAAACAGTACCTTAAAAAAGCCTTACACCATCATCTCATGGCTTGCTTTAAAAAAATAGTAGGTTTTGACTTTCTTCTGTGATTTCCTGTTGGGTGGTCAATTCTGCCATAAAATTTTCTGCTCTACTGAGCTCCACTGAGCTCATGCCCACAATCCAAGTTGCGTAAATTCTTGGCGCACAATACTCGGAGTGTTTACGTCACGCGTATGAGTCCATTTGAGTATTGTTTTCATTTAAAATTCGAAATCGTATTGTTAATGTCGTTTCTTAAAGAGAGTTAGGGCATAACGACAGGGGAAATAACCTCCAACTTACAGAAGACCACAATAATAGTTATTTATTATACAAGAGTGGAAAGTTCCTTTTTAACCGCGTGCTCGATTTGGATGACCGAGCAAGCGAAGGATTCTAAAGTTGAATCACGAGCGCAGCGAGTGATTCTAAATTAGAATCCTGAGCGTCAGCGAGGGAAACAAACGAGCACAAGGTGAAAAATCTTTCCACTCGAGTGCAATACGTAACTTTTCATCCCACCTCAGCGAGGAAATGACAAAATGAAAAAGAAAACAATTTATAATGACAAAATATTTTTATTTCAATTAAAACACATTAAGATAATCTATAAATTGAAGAAAATAATAAGAAGTAGAAAATAATTAAGAAATATTAAATGTAACGTTGCTACAGTTACTTATGTTAAGTTTAATATTTTTGTTAGGTAATGTTATGTTGGTGTTTGTGAATTGTGCGCTGTTTTGTGGTAAACTACTCGTATCAGTAATTTTAAATAGTTGTGCCGATTCATTGGATTCTATTGGCGTAAATGTTGGCGAGAGAGGGCTATTGTTTCCAATCTTATGGGGGCTCATTTTAGATGTAGAAGGGCGAGACCAAGAATCTGACAGAGGTTCTTTCAGCGTTATGGCCTCCACGATACTATTACAAATTTTTGATTTACTTTGGATTGAATCCTCTATGTATCCCTCTACAACCGAATTAGACTTCCAGCCTCCATGGCGCTTAAGCGATAGAAGATCAGCCCCTGATTCGGCCAAAAGTGTGGCTGAGGTTCTTCTAAAACAGTGACCGGTGTATAACGGGGGTTCTAAAAGTCCGAGAAAAGTTGCTATTTCTCGTGGAATACTGCCAATTTTATTCTGACCCATAGGTTGTCGGATACACTTTCCGTTGCGATATTGTAGAAAAAATCGTTCAATTGGGGTGTTAGAAGGACGTAAAGCTTGATATTTCTGAACAATGTTTACATATTCCTTGCGAATAACGAAGTTGCGGTCTTTTTTTGTCTTGGTATTTAGTACATTAATTAATAGCAATTCATCAGAATTATGAGAATATTTTGATACGTTATTGACATTAAGTAGTGTAAGTTCATTTGTTCGACATGCTCCGGTTATACCAATAATAAGAACAACCTGTAACAAAAGAAGTATTTATAATCGTAAATAAATTAATCAAATTAAAAATATTGTAAGTACTATGTACAATTTTATCAACAACAAAAAAATACACGTATTGACTTACTTTTGCCGCTAAATATACGGAATCAGGTGCTTCATTAATAAACTTTGCAATTTCAGATGCTGTGAAAACCTTCGATTTTTTTGGTTTATAACCAGATGAGGCTCTTTTTAAAAATGCCACTAATTTATGATAGGTGTCGAAATGAACGTCTTTCTTCATCTTAATTGTTAATTTTAGCATTGAATACGTACTCCATAGCGTGCTTGCTTTCTTGGTCTCAGATAATTCTATAAAATATGCCAGCAAAACGTTTTCGGAGAAAGTTTTTGCTCCTTTAGCTAGTCGCCACATGTTAAATATATCGTACTGTTTCAAATACTTCTCTCGTGATTGCTGAGGGAGAAGGCTCATTTGCGCATTATTAACTGTTTCAGTTAACTCAGTTGGCGTTAGATAAACTTCATCGTCGCTAATGTCACTCATTTTAGTTGATTTTTTTGTACAGTTTTTAGGTTATGTTAATTATATTAAGCAATAAAACGTGAAAAACTAGAATGGCGCGAAGCACGCAAATAAAACAAAGAAACCAAGAAGGTTCCAAATTTAAATTTTTTCACAATTTAAAAAGTTCTAATCATAAATTTGGCACCATAGAGGTTACATTAAATAGGTTTAATGACGTTTTGAATTTACAATTATATTGAGTACTCATTATATGTGATGTTCTAAATTCAAATCTACTTTGCCGCTCAAGCGAATAAAATAGAATTTTCCAGCCAGATTTCGAAGCGCAAAATTACACTTTCCGAGGTGGTGGGATGAAAAATAACATTACCTATTGGTTGTGTTTCTGTCGGTGAATAAGGTCCCACAGTTCCACGGGGTAGGGGATTGGGTCAAGGTAGGTAACGACGCGAGTGATAGTTGGTGACAGCTTTCCATCAGGCGGGCCATATGCTTATTTGCCAGCCTTTATACATAAAAAAAACAGTGAAAAACACAAATGAATCTTATAAAATGTTATATGTATTACTGGTAAAGTAGATAGTAGACCTCTTTTTCGAAGTTGGATTTGCCCAACTGGCCTCTGTCGTCCTCATAACAAAACTCAGAGTCGCGCAGCGTGCTATGGAGAGGGCTATGCTCGGTGTTTCCCTACGTGATAAGATCCGAAATACGGAGATCCGTAGAAGGACCGGTGTGTACGACATAGCCCAAAGAGTTAGCACGCTGAAGTGGCAATGGGCAGGCCACATCGCTCGAGGATCTGACAACCGTTGGGTAAGAAAGGTCCTCGAGTGGCGACCACGTACCGGACGACGCAGCGTGGGGCGGCCCCCAACAAGGTGGACTGACGACATCGTCAAATGTGCTGGGAGCCGCTGGATGCGGATAGCGCAGGACCGCGCATTGTGGCGTTCTATGGGGGAGGCCTATGTCCAGCAGTGGACGGAGAAAGGCTGATGGATGGAGATATTATATATTGCCTATAAAATTAATTTGTTGAAAGCTTATATAGGACAGCAGCCTGTCACAATTCCTTCCGAACACCAAAATATTCATTTGCACACCATGATTTAGACGGTGATTGGCATTTATAGGATCTAAGAAGAAAGAGACAAGTGTGTCCTTATAAAAATACGTATAAATAATAATAAATATTTCCAAAACACACCAATTAGCCTAGCCCCAAAGTAAGCACTGAAAAGCCGTCGTGTAGCCGGCACCGGCAAGTGGAAAAACGACCCGTCTATTTTCATACAGTGGATCATTTGAGAAATAACCATTCGGAACTGTTACACGGGGTAAAGGATGAATTCAGCGACTTCGCAATACATTTTTGCTTCCACGGAACCGTCGCCCGATTACTTGACATTCTTTGAAGTGAAACTTCTGTACGGATGGTGTGCAAATGAAAAAATCCTATGGAAAAGATGAAACGGAAAAGCGTCACACGCATCATTATATATATATATATATGTGTATCTGACATAGTGATCTATCAACGCACAGCCCAAACCACAGGACGGATCGGGCTGAAATTTGGCATGCAGGTAGATGTTAAAACGTAGGCATCCGCTAAGAAAGGATTTTGATCAATTCTACCCCCAAGGGGATAAAATAGGGAATGAAAGTTTGTATGAAACTTTGTCAATTTTAAACCGATCGGTCTGAGACTTTGCATGCAGGTATAAGAAGAATCATAGAAGAATGTCATTGTGTATAATACAAGCCTGAGAACAAAAACTGTAGTCTACACTTCAGCTCTACACCGAAGCGAAGCGAGGGCGGGCCGCTAGTATATATATATGTATATATATATATGTGCGCGTGTGTGGGATGCGTGCACAGCTCTTCCCGATGAGCATAAAAGTTTTTTTTAAACACCAATTAGCCTAGCCCCAAAATAAGCACTGTAGGCTTGTGTTATGGGATACTAAGGTAACGGATAGAAATCATATACTGATACATATACAACTATATTTATATAGAAATACATATTACATACCCATGACTGGAGTACAAATGTTCATATTCATCACACAAACATCTGCCCCCACCGAGATTCGAACCCGGGACCTCTCGAGTAGGCGACACTATGAAACTCGGCGTACATACCACTCGACCACGGAGGTCGTCAAGTTGACGAGCGTCACGAGCGATATATATGCTATGTGATATGTTACTTAATTTTTATTAATTCCTTATCACTCACACCATTAAAGGAACTAATATTTATCAAAATTATTACACAGGGAGAGAATGATAACCGTTCCAGATCCAGTTAAGCCCGTGGATGGCAGCCATCTTAAATGCTGCAACGATTCTGATGCGGTGATCGTAAAATCAAACGACTATTGCTTGCCACAGCCATGGGAGTGACACTAGTGCTTCACGACTGATACTGTCGCAGTGAAAATATAACTGTTCCATACTCGATATAAATGTTAAGATTCCAATATTGAACTGGAAATACAAAGTAATGTTTGCATAGGTAAAAATTGAGAGTTAAAATACATTGTTTATTTGTTTATTTATTCTTATGCACAAATGTACAATGGCGGACTTAATGCCGTAGGCATTCTCTACCAGTAAACCATAGGATGTTGTGGAGATTATTAGTGGTAGAGCGCACAACTGAAGTGGAAATCACATTGAAAGAAAGTGTATAAAAATAATAAATATAAATATTAACATATAAATAAATACACAACTACATACATACTTCTAAAATAAATACAAAATAATGACGACAAACCACTCAACGAAACGTCTGTTCTAATAAAAAAAAGGTAAATTTAAAAAATCAAAAAACCCGACTGTTTAATTATACTTCAAATAAAAACTGAAAAGAAAAAAACAAGTCCAGTAGTCTATAATTCTGTTAATAAGGAACAAAGCTACTTTAACAGTCGAGACCCATTAGATATTCAAGAATACATAATATTTTTCAACAGTGGGTCCCGACTGTTAAAGTAGCTTTGTTCCTTATTAACAGAATTATAGACTACTGGACTTGTTTTTTTCTTTTCAGTTTTTATTTGAAGTATAATTGAACAGTCGGGTTTTTTGATTTTTTAAATTTACCTTTTTTATTTCACATTTTTTAGTTAGTTAGTATTTTAAGACGGTATATACCGTAGTCTTGTTACTTCAGTAAGGGAATTAATATCGCGGGAATTATTAAGTACCTTGCGTCGGTCTAAAAGATTGATTTATTAAGACATATAGAGACGTTACCAGCGGGGTCAAGGCTACAGATGGGCCTCAATTTTCGCAAAAATGTGTGAAGTTAAATCAAGTCGTTACATAAATATCTCTAATGTATGTAAATTTTATAGTAAACTAGCACTTACTAAAAAGACATCTTTTGTTTATGCTTTTTTTTAATAGTTTAGCAGTAAATATAAAATTCATTTACTTTTATTCGTCGACTATTTAAAATTGGCAGTGGCTGCATTGTCATGTCAATGCCGGACGTCTAAGATTGTGATATACACAAATGCAGTGTCAGTCCCTAGTCTCATAATTTGATATACCTACATAATTCACAGAAACCCAATATGTAGATGCCAGAAGTTAACTTCAAATGTTTTTAATCACCCTGTATACAATACCAATCAATGACGTTTATGTCGCAGGTTGAAGAAAGCAGTAATCCCCGTTTGTTGTTTTGGACAATGGTGGCAACTGCCTTAGATCACTAAATTAAATAATTATGCAATCACCAAAGCAAAGTTTATAATATTTGATTAAACTAAAGGCGCATAATAAAATTTTCATAACGTTAGGTAGAGCACCATAGCAATCTCATTTATTATCAATTTATAGTTCTCTTTGTAGTTTTCTTTTAAAGCGTTCACATATAACAGGTCAAAGACTTTGTGATCGACCCTTTTTTATTGGTAGTGTAAAGCTCGAATGAGGAGTACTCCCAGTAGGGCAATCATGGCAAATATTTTCCAAATTTTTTTTGTTTAAAAAAATATCGTATAACGTAACACTGTTAAGCACAAATGCTAAGTAACTTTTACAAATATAATCAAATAAATGTATTACTTACTTTATTTTTAAATCTTTTTCATCAATTAAATACTTATCTTATCCTAACT
Organism: Chilo suppressalis; assembly: GCA_902850365.2. Classification (NCBI taxonomy): domain Eukaryota; kingdom Metazoa; phylum Arthropoda; class Insecta; order Lepidoptera; family Crambidae; genus Chilo; species Chilo suppressalis. The sequence continues at coordinate 732,238 of OU963911.1, forward strand.
ATCTATACTAATACTATAAAGAGGCAAGATTTGTATGTTTGTAACAAATAATCTGTCAAACTACTGAACCGGTTTCAAATATTAATTCATCATATGGTAGCTACATTATTTATTATTACATTTTTCTTTATTTAAATACATTTAGTCCGAGTGACATAGGCTATATTTTATCCCGATAAATAAATTTCGCCCGTACAATGCTCAGGTGGATAACTAGTAAGTATAATATAATATAATAGATGTAAAAGTGAGTTTGTTTGTTGCGCTTCCGTGCCCTAATAGCTAAATCGAATATAATGAATTCCCATATAGAAGTAGATGGGAACTTGGTTCTTAGCTACAACATCGCAATACTTATAGGCGTAGGGTGATGAAAGGGGTGATTTACCTATAAAAATCTACATTATTTACTTTGAATTGTGCAGAATTATTACAAAAGCAATATTATCGCGGGCTGATTAATAAATACAGGGATTCCAATAAGTATGTACTTACTAGCGAAAAATGGGTTATTTGTCATTATATTAAGTAAACCTTTTTTGTAACATTAAGTAATATCGGTAAAAAAATGAAAAACAGTAAAATTCTGAGTTTTTCATTAAAATTCAATAATCATAAATACCTATTATGATAATATATTTTTCATCATTTAATAAGAAGGAACTGTATCACAGTTTTATTGTTAGTGCTTCGTATAGGATCAGATACTGCGAATAGCCCATTTTTTTTTCTTTTACATAGTACACCGCGCTATCACTTTGTCATCGTTGTAACTTTTTAAATATTTGTAGAAATGACATAAAGTAAAAAGCAAAGTTTATCGTCTTTAAATATCAAAAGCGATAAATTATAGATATTTGTTTTGATAAAAAATGATTTGTTAATACAAAATGTGCATTTTGGAAATAGATATCAAATAATATTTTAGTTTTGATTCACTATTTTAGCGGTAATGACTTACACATTAAAAATAGATATATGGTGTCACGGACTTTTTTTTAGAACTATTTAAGAGATACATTTTTACTCTACATTACATTCATGTAACTTTTATTGTTTTTGCAGTGCAGGCCAAAATGGCTCTCAGATGGGAGATTTTTTTCCGTCTTATGTGACACTTATTGTTATATATTGGCCAATTCACTCAATAATTAAATAAATTATTATATATATGTAATTATCATATATGAGCTATATTACTGTTAAGTTTCATTAAAATCCATTCAGTATTTTTTAGGTGAAAGAGTAACAAAGATCCATACAAACGTAAGATTGAAATTAAAAGCGTAAGTGGTTAATATACAACTTTAAAGCGTTGTAGATCCTAAACAATCATATTAAATGAAAAATGGTGTTAGGAACCTAAATATGATTTTTGATTATCTAGACAGTGATACCCCACTCGACATATTTTGTCAACTTATTTTTTTTTACTTCGTCACAATATGGAGCCTAATTTTGCCCATACTGAATTTTGATTACTATCATATCTTTAGTAGCACTCCCATGATTGAGACGAATCGATTGATGTATGAATCATCAAAATCGGTCCAGGCGTTTGGTCTCTAGTGTGCCACAAAGGAACAAACATACATATAATATATGTATATTATAGACTGTTAAACACATAACCCTGTCTGCGCGTCGCGCTTCGCGCTCTTGCATTGCGCAGCCGGGTAAAAAGCTTCGCAGTTTGGTTTTAAAGGTATATTTAAGGACATTCTGATATCTAGCGGGAGATCATAAATGTGTAGTGAATATTAATGGCAAAATCAGTATAATTTTCCTTTTAATTAAATACTACGGTTTATAGTAGAACTCATCTACAATTTTTTGGTTAAAAATCTAAAGCACAATGAACTTATAAAAGTATAAAAGAGAGGTAGGGTAATAGCATGTTTTTACCACCGTTTTATGTAACAAAGAAATATTTTTTTTAATATATGCCTTCATGAAACCCTTTTGTTTGTTGTGAGCTGCCTTTAAAGAAAATTTTTAAATATTCGCATACTGAAATATCAGTATTTTTCAGTAACTTCCAGAGATACTTTAAGTAGGTACCTCACTAAAGTGGTCTATAGGTTATTAATACTTAAACGGTTTATTAGTTGGTTATCTTAACTGCATCTACAGATGTGCTGCCTCAACTCGGCTCCGGAACCGTGACCCGGTTATCATCAAATAAATATTTAACCAGCGATTTCTGAGCTCAGGTTCTCATTACTTTTTAATTAAAATATTACTAACGTCCCGTCAGATAATAATCAGTACGAAATTGGCATGATGTTTCATCTATTTATTTAGTATTGCATGGTTTATTTTGATGAAATGAATGAATATGATTGAAGTTTCTGTATAGATATAATTTAAATTAAAAAAATACTTAATGCAATTATTTGTAATATATATCATGGTATTTATAACTGTATAGTAAACACCCTTACTTTAATTTAATTTAACTTTAATTTAGTCTTTTGTATAAATTGCATGCCATTTATGGTAAAATATGTAGAATCTGTTTTGTATATATGTCATCTTATTGTACCATATTTTTTGCAATAAATAAATCTAATCTAAATAAATAAATCTAATCTAAAGAAAATTTTACTTGAAAAACATCCACTCTGTTCAGGTTTCAAACGGGATTCGAACCTGCACCTCCCACTATCCGGGTGGTAAACTAACTAGTTTTGCTACCGAGACCTTAATGGTCGTGTCGAATTTCCTCAATCTTAACTCAAAAACCTAAATCAAAGTCAAACTGTGTCTCAAACACAAAATCAATTCGATATAATTATTATATTTTTTAATATTTTAAAGCATGTAACTGCTTGATGTTTAAATCTAAAGAAAATATAACTAGAAAAAAATCCACGCGGACCAGGCAGCAGACGGGACTCGAACCCGCACCCTTCGCAATCCGGGCGCATGCACTGACCAATTATGCTACCGCGGCCCTCACCGCGTCGAAATTCTTCTAGCCATTCTTAAGCTGCAAGGCATCGCCATCTCTTCGCATTATAGGTAACCCACAATGTCAAATTGATGTCAGATCGATTATCGATATAATTATGTTTTTAAATACGAATGATAACCGACGATCTTTTTTTTGTTTCGTCGTATTGTTAGCGCGGTAGCGTTGTGTTTAACCTCCATACTGGTAATGTATTTACTTAATTCATCCGTGTTTGGGTCAGAAACATACAGGTATGTACTAAATTTCAAATTTATCGGTCCAGTATGTTTCCAGCAAATAGACTGTGACAGAAAGACAGACAGACAGTCAACCGCATGATCCTATGAATGTTCCGTTTCTACTGATCGGAGTACGGAATCCTAAAGAAGACATATTAACTTTACTTTATTTAACTTTATTTCGACGACCTCCGTGGCCGAGTAGTTTGTACGCCGGGTTTCATGGTGTCGCCGACTCGAGAGGTCCCGGGTTCGAATCCCGGTGGGGGCAGATGTTTGTGTGATGAATACGTGCATTTGTACTCCAGTCATGGATGTTTAATATATATTTCTATATAAATATACTTATACACATATATGTACAGTATATGTATTCTATCCGCTACCCTAGTATCCCATAACACAAGCCTTATAGTGCTTACTTTGGGGCTATGCTAATTGGTGTGTGTGTTGGAAATATTATTATTATTATTATATTAACTCAACAAAAACATACAAACGGAAATTTCTAGTTTAACTCGCTGATGGACATTCGCAAACTAATGCACAGAGATAACTCCGCCTCGAAGTTATTAAAGTTTCGTTAGCAAGTTAGCGGACCCGGAACTATGCAATGACGGTCATAAGTTGTGGGACTTGCTTAAATTAGTTTTGGGACGCAACTTTGTCGCTACATTTGACAGATAGGTAAACGGTTGCTTAGCCGAAATGTTATTCCATTTGAAATGTCACCTAAAGAGAAATAAATAAATATTTCCAACACTCACACCAATTAGCCTAGCCCCAAAGTAAGCACTGTAAGGCTTGTGTTATGGGATACTAGGGTAACGGATAGAACACATATACTGTACATATATAAGTATATTTTTATATAGAAATACATATTAAACATCCAAGACTGGAGTACAAATGCTCGTATTCAACACACAAACATCTGCGCCCACCGGGATTTGAATCCAGGACCTCTCGAGTCAGCTACACCATGAAACCCGGCGTGTACGCCACGGCCACTCGACCACGGAGGTACAGAACCCTCGGTGCTCGAGTCCGACTCACACTTGGCCGTTTTTTTTTATGTATGTTCAATTACTCCGAGATTTCTAATCGTATTTGCGTGATTCTTTCCTTGTTCTATGCGGAATAGTTTTTATTGAATCCCATAAAAGTTTAATCTAGTTTGGCCCAGAAGTTCTTATTTTATACGCATTTTTATATATTGAATGATATAATTTTCACTATACATTGTTTTTATCCGATTTGAGTATTTTTTCTTGTGTTCATTAGGAGATACTTGCCGTTTAGTTCCATAAAAAAATATTAAGTTAGGGCCAGCAGATTTTATATTAGGAGCATTTTTGTTTATTGTTTACTTGGATGATGCAATTTTAATTTTTTTTTTTCATAATTTTTTTATTCGATTATTTACAATTTATGTCTTTTTGATTATGTTATTTTTAATCAAATTTCAACATGTTTAATAATATACTGTCCGTGCTCGAGGCTGCTATTTGATACAGCCAGGGGCGCGGGCAGAAGTCTGAAAGAGGAAGCATAGAAGGATAGTAAAGATAAAAGTAGGTAAACAAGAAAATAGGGAGGTCAAAAACAAAGTAAAGAAAAGTTGAATCACATTAGTGGCGTTAAAGACTACTCGTTTGCTTCGAGTTGGCCGTCGATGCAATTTTCATTTAAATGGATGAAGTAGATGAATATAAAAAATCCTTGTTATTCAATTATTTAAAGTCAAACTATAGTGAGGTATGAGTAGGTCCTAAGTAATGTTTTTATTATTTTCAACATGTTCTTCATATTCAAAAAGTATGGATTAGAAATTCAAAACCATATAAAGAGCAGTACAATGCATCCCTTTTGAATAAATTTATTTCATACTAGCGGCCCGCCCTCGCTTCGCTTGGGTGTAGAGCTGAAGTGTAGACTACAGTTTTTGTTCTCAGGCTTGTATTATACACAATGACATTCATCTATGATTCTTCTTATACCTGCATGCAAAGTCTCAGATCGGTTTAAAATTGACAAAGTTTCATTCAAACTTTCATTCCCTATTTTATTCCCTTGGGGGTAGAATTGATCAAAATCCTTTCTTAGCGGATGCCCACGTCATAACATCTACCTGCATGCCAAATTTCAGCCCGATCCGTCCAGTGGTTTGGGCTGTGCGTTGATAGATCACTATGTCAGTCACCTTTAAGTTTTATATATATATAGATATAGATCTTATTAGCTCTTCCAATTTACTTATTTACATATATATATATATATATATATATATATATATATATATATATATATATATATATATATATTTATATATATTATGTTAATTCCATCATATGTCACACAATCTTACTTAGTGCAGGTTAGAAGAGGTTGCGAGATCAAACTCATAATATGAGTAATATTAACCCTCCGACGGCATCAGTTAATTTGGCGTATCGGGCGACCCTCCCGCGGGGCGGGGGCCTGCGGGGCCCGAACGGTGATTAATTGATGTCTCATCGATGTACGACGGATCAACATTCACGCCAACAAATAGATTAATCGAGTTTGTTGTTGATTATCTTCCGTAAACAAAGTGGTGTTTGTGAGGTCAAACGACTTTGTCTCCCAATTGAGAAAAGATGATTAGTCAATTATGTATATTGTTGATTTTTTAACACCTAAAAATGTTATGATATCATCATCATCATCATCATCAACAGCCTATTAATGTCCCCACTGCTGGGGCACGGGCCTTCCCTATGGATGGAATAGGGAGATTGGGCCATGACCCACCACGCGGGTCCAGTGCGGATTGGCGGGTCCTAACGACGGCAGATGCAGCCGGGACCAACGGCTTAACGTGCCCTGCGAAGCACGGAAGAACGCGAGATAGAAGATTTTTAGCCACCCATCCAATGACCGCCCACTGCGAAAGTTGCTTAATTTCAACGATGCCATCGAGCTCCTCAAATAAAAATAAAAAAATCAAAAAAAAAAATGTAATCCAAGATAAATGATATAGTTGCTTCAAATTTAGTAGTTGGACAAATGGCAAAATGTGCGCTTACACAGTGGCGGATTTACCAGCAGACTGACTTTTTTTCCTACCTCATAGAAATCAAAAAGATTTTTGAATGCCGGTTTTATGATAGAAGTCTGCAACAAATTTTGCCGATGACGTTCATGTCGTACTTGTGATTGCACATTCCGAGATTAGCAAGATCTCTACATAACCCGTTAACAGATAGGGCATTTTCTGAAATTATTTTAGGCTATCTTCTATCAACATGTTACTGTTGTAGTATGACAGTATTAAATTATATTTACATGCATGCATTTGCTTACCCTTTGTAATATAAGCATACGCAGTAATTATTACAAAGTTATTGGCTTTAGTTATTCAAGTCTGCCGCCGTAAGTCCCGAGGGTGCTTTCGACCCGCTCGCTAATGTCAAGCATTAGAGGGTTATTGGGAACCATTGAGTAATCGTAATTGATCTGGGATGGTACCCTTATAATCTAGATTATTGAACTTAGTATACCGCAAGCTATTAACGTAGTTTTAATTGAAATGTAATTAGATTTGGTGAGATTACAGTACTTGATTAATCGATTCACAGATAGTACACACACTTAAAATTAGATAATATTTGGTAGGCATCGTAAGTTGTGTTCAATATAATTTGTGATCGACTTCAAAAAGAAGGAGCTTCTTAATTCGGTCCGTTTGTATGCTGATAACGCAGAGATTTATGATCTGATTTACGTGTTTTTTTTTATCCGACGCGGAATATTCCCATTTGGTTCCATAAAAAATATAATTTAGTTTAACCCCGTAGTTTTCATTTTATGAGCATTTTTGTTTACTTGGACGATATAATTTTCATGATACTTTGTGTGTAGGCACTTTACACTTAAATGGACGCAACGATATTATTTTTAATCAAAAAATAAAACCGACTTTAAATCGGAACTAAAAAGTTGAAAAATACTATCCTCTTCACGCACAATTTCTAAGATCCCAGGCATCATAAAGACTTTGATCCTAATATGCTTTGGAAGTCAGGCACGACCAAAACATTGATACTACGTGTTTTCAATTAGAAGCGAAAATCCATTCCATGTTTCAATCTTGGCCCGCCCTACTTCCAAATCATACATAAATTAGTAACCATTTTAATCTTAAACACAGGGCTTCTTACATTTATATATAATAACCAATATTACTACTACAGTTATAAATTTTTATAAAGTTTATTTTTAAATCTAAAGAAAAGTTTACTAGAAAAAAAATGCACGCGGACCAGGCAGCGGACGGGACTCGAACCCGCATCCTTCGCTATCCGGGCGAATGCACTGACCATTATGCTACCACGGCCCTATTAGCCGTGTCGAAATTTTCCTAGCTTCTCTTCGCATTGTAGGTAATCCACAATGTCAAATGAATACTTTTTAAAGTATGAAACATTTGAAATAAGAAATAGCAATTATAGTTATGATTTTATTTATTTTTTAAGCATTTAACTTTTCTTTAGATTTAAACATCTAGCAGTTAAATGCTTAAAAAATAAATAAAATCATAAGTTTATTTTTGATCAATTTTGGTTTGTCTCAAAAACAAAAATAAACACCTACGTAAACTATCGAAAGTATACTATTTTCGCATTCGCGTTTGACCTCTGTTGCTCGTAAAGGTGTTAGCTGATTTATGCCGCGGAGGAACCGCGGTGGTTCTCCCTTGCGCAAGCCAAAGTTCAGCGCGACCTTTATAAAATGGCGGCAAAGGTTCCGCGCGCGCAGCCTTATGCCGCGTCGCGCCGTGATCTTTGGGGCCCTCGCGATCCCATCGGCGCTGTTTGTACCGTGTTGTAGCGCAGGTTATATTGTAGGGTTAACGCACGATATCGTTTTGACGTGACAACGTCTTAAATTAGGTTGCGGCTGGGAGTCACTTATGAAAAAGTGTAACGCTCGGTAACGTTACGATGAGTTTAAGTTTACATGTACAATGTTTTAGTAAACAAAATATATTTCTATAGTTAAAATTTGTGCAATTCTTATTTTCATTCAATTCCTTGTTCCTATTGTGCAATTTAATTATATTCATATCAATAAATATTCTACCGAGACAAAAGACGTTGTCACGTAAAATCTTCGCCCGTAAAACCGACTTTACAGGCAACCATTTTTTTTTATGTGTTCACTTAATAATACCATCTGGGTCAAAATTGAATAGCTGGAAAGCCCTAATTACTTTTTTATATTTTGTGTGTGACTTTAAGACTTTATCAGTTAGACCAGAAACTCAGCCTTTCAAAATTCATCGTATTTCAGCATAACTTTTACTTTCTCACACACAATTGAAATGTCAGTTTTAATCAAAATATTTGCTAAGCGATATCATGTCATTATTATTCATGTTTCTGTTCAAATCTGATTCCTCCAAATAATATTTGACTATACGTTTGTTTTAGATGAGTTTATATACGATCGATAGAAAAAAAAAACTATACTCTACCTTGCAAAAACAAAAGCTGATTATTATTCATTGATGGGTAACTATAAAAGACTCCATTTCATTATAGTCTGTGAGTTAAAAAATAACAAGTTATCTACCAACTGCTATCTTTTCAATGCTCATAGCAAAAGGCTATTCACGGACAGCAATTTTTTAGTACCTGATTGGCTGGCATTATGCACTTTCCGGACAAATTTTAAGGTCAAAATAATCAATATGACAAATCGCAAAAAATTACATAACAGTGCATCATCATAGAAAAATTGGCTAATTGTTGAAATATATTGTGCGAAACGTATTCCCTTATTATGCAACCTAAACAAAGTCTTCATTCGATCGACACAGAAGGCTTAATTTACAATTATACCGATTGTGTTGCCGAACTATCGATATGAAAACTATCGACAGTTTACATCGAAAATCATGTACCCTATCGATAGAATCGATACAATCGATAGTATCGAAACTATCGATAGCACAGAACAAGGCAATACTATCGAATGAGTGCAATAGTATCGATACTATCGATACTATTGTAGTTCGTTAATAACAAACTATTGATAGTATCGATACTATCGATACCGTTGATTTTATTTGCAACAATACTATCGATAGTATCGATACTAGCGATTGTTTTAGACTATCGATAGTCTACCAATTTGCAATAGTATTAGGTATGTTTTAACAGTATTGCAGTTGAGGACTATTAAACTATCGATAGTATAGATGCAAATAAAATCGACAGTATCGATACTATCGATAGTTTGTTATTACCGACCTACAATACTATCGATAGTATCGATAGTATTTCACTCATGATAGTATTGGCTTGTTCTGTGCTATCGATAGTATCGATACTATCGATAGAATCGATACTATCGATAGCACAGAACCGATCGATTGTCATACGATTGGTCGGCTATCGATAGACTATCGATTAATCCTTGATAGTCGACTATCGATCGGCAACACTAACCGATAATGAATGTTTATTTAACACGCAAGTCTCGATTTACAAATCATAAGTATAGGTAGGTTTAATGATGTTATTTTTTTTCCGTCTAAATGCATCTTTTATTGAGGTTCAATATCATTCACCGATCAGTACAGTCAGCGATTGTTGTTCGGTAGGAGTCGGATTTCAATCACCTTGACACTTGGCCACAATAAAGAAAGCATGAAATATGATTATCGTTACTCAACGATTACATAATACCTACTTAGTGTATTTATAAGTTATTATTGTGAGCACAGTGCTATAAGAATCATTGAACTGTCCTAATATACTTATTGAAGCCGTAAACAATATACAAAAAAAATAATCTTTGTCATAAAAAATATTTATGCTAACTGCAAGTCGTGTAAAGGAGATTGCTCAAATTGGCCTAAATGCACAATAAATATTGACATACACGGTAATTCTTGGCGTAATTTATAATTTAATTTACAGTCATTAGATTTCAACGGACACCCTTGTATAATATATTTATTTTAAAAAGGACTTTTAATTTTACTGGTTTGGAAAACATACGAATCATTTTTAATGGCTATGGGTGTAGTAACATTCAGCCAAAGACTGATCGAAGTTGTTTATATAACATAAAAACAAATCTATTTTGTAAAGATCGATAAAATAAATCATATATTTTATTACACTATGGTATTAATATCCACAACTATATTATCATTTTCACTAGATGCAAATGTGCTCAGATGATTACTATAGATGGTAGACGACATCATAAAGTCTATTGCCATACATTTTTCGCCAAACACCTCCATAAACACATTATAATCTGTATATATGTTAGACTTTAAGGTATCTATATACGTTCCCTGACTATAAATTAATAAATAAATAAAATTATAAGGTGTGATACACTAAAACTCTCAAATATGGTTATCTTAAAAACATAACAAAAATAATGAAGCTACTGAATATATGGCTATAGAACCTAAATCTCTTAGCTTTCTTTGGTTAACGAGAGTTTAAAAATTCTCTCTAATCTGTGGCTCATTCACAATCATCACACAGTTTCTGTCACAGAGTACCTTATTATAACCGGAAATGACACCTGATTTTAAAAGTTACTCTTATGCATTAACTTTAAAAACAGGCAACTATCTGTTAATCTACATGCTCTATATACCTGAATCTAATCCATAATTTCGGTACTTGGCTTTATTTCCCTAGTTTACTATATAACTTATTTGTTTATTATTATTTTAATATGTTCAGTGTATATGGTTTATTGAAGTTCTCAGGGGTGTCCGTCAATAATATTCGTTCTACAGTAATTTATATTTAATTTCGAATCTAGGAAACAATTTTTCATGATTATTGGTCTTTAGGCCAAGCTTGTATGGAAGCTGAGCAATCTCCTTTATTAGTTTCACATACAAACTTTTGTGTCCTCAAAATTAAATGTAGGTTCATATCATCCTACATAATTTCTGAAAAAAAAACCTGTTATTTTCCGTCTCAAACAGTATTAGATTTTGACCTCCTTACTCGACCTCAGTGGCCGAGTGGCATGTACGCCGGATTTCAGGGTGTCGCCTACCCGAGAGGTCCCAAGAGGTCGAATCCCGGTTGGGGCCGATGTTTGTGTGATGAATAAGAGCATTTGTACTCCAGTCATGGATTCTTAATATGTATTTCTATATAAATATACTTATATATGTATCAGACAGCGTTGCCAGATTTATTTTATGTCAAGTCGGGATTTAGGAAATTTTACAGTGAAAAAAAAACGGGATTCTTTCGTCGAAAGCGGGACATAGTAAAAAAACTGATAGTATAATGAAAAGTTTTTGAATATTTATGTTTTTATTTGAGTTCATATTACGTTTTCGCGACAATAGATATGTACATCTATTAAAAATATCCATAGAAAATGTTTAATAAAAATATGATATTTTAAATCAGATTTACCCTGTCGTTAAATAGTCCAGTCTTTGTTTGAGAAATCTTCATTACGCGCCATTCACAATCATCTGTGCCACCCGCCCGCGCTTTCTCAGTACGCTGCATGCACGGTCGAGTTATTCCCGAAAAGCGGGATTGAGCCTGTCCCGGACATTTAATTTTGATTTAAAAATCGCGGGACGTCCCACCAAAATCGGGGCGTCTGGCAACGTTGGTATCAGTATACATATGTATTCTATCCGTTACCCTAGTATCCCATAACACAAGCCTAAAGCACTTACTTTGAGGTTAGGTTATTTGGTGTGAGTGTTGGAAATATTTATCATTATTGTTATTATAAATCCGAAAAGAATTAATAAAAATATAATTATTAACGCTGCCAGTATCTTCGGATCCTTGCCTAAAGGGACTCTTTTTAATAATATATTTTAGTTATTAATTTTATGTTTTAAGGTTTTTAGTTTTAGTTTTATTGTTCTAGTATTTATATTTTACTTTTAAATAGTAATTATGTAATTAGATAGAGACTTATTTGTTTGTAGTAAGTGTATTTTATAGTTTTATGATGTGAAATTGTTAATTTTACTATTTTTAGTTTTTATAAATTCTTATAAAAATAACATTAATTATTAATAATATTATTTAAAAGAATTAATTAAGGATTGCAACAGAATTGGTTGTTATTGAGAAATGATATTAAATGTATATCTATTTTGTAAGCCATTGCCGTATAAAAGTAACAGGGAATCGAAAGTGTTTTCATGCATGTAATATGCACGCGTATTACATCATTAAAATTATCAGGGCAAAGCGGATATTCGGCTTGAAGTGGAACACCAGTCTGTGGAAGTCACCCAGGCCGGCAGGGTGAGGATGGCTGGTCTGGCAGATAGAACTACTGTATCAGCTATCTTCGCGTCTGGACTTCACCTTCACTTAACAACAAGTGGGGTGGAGTCATTTGTCGGACCTATCTATAAAAAAAAATCTTTCGATTCAAACATCTGACATGTTCTTAAATGCTTAGAAATAAAAATATAAATACAAATCAAATGGTCCGAGTGAATTATTTTCTTGTAAAATGTTCTTTAGACTTAGGAATTGATGTATTTTTCAAGGTCCACCGTTATAAAACTAATGGAAACACTTTATCTTACCAAAGTTTGTTTTGTATATTTAAATGTATTTTTTTAAAGTAGGTACTTGCGTAATCCTTGAGATTAAGCGGTCTTGAAAAGACCTGAACTTAAATAAATTGAACTTTCGTAATGTGTAACCTTTAGTTAACGCCCTAAATGGTATTGGTTGTTTGTTTTGTCATTAATCACTTATGGCTTTATTTTTAGATTCGATTAGATTTAGTTGGTACGATACGGAATTGTGTGTGAGAAAAACATTTATAATTCCATTATTAGTACAATATCTAATGACAATGCGAAGGGATGGCGCTACCTTGCAGACTGAGGCCAGTATTATAGAAAGATTCTCGGTGATTGATCTAGTCTTGAGCATAGTTAGAAAGGGATGTCGCTATATATAGCACATAGCGACATCCCTTTCTATCTATACTCAAGTAAAGATCAACACTTAGTTTTCATTCTGTAATACAGACCTAAGAAACGCTAGAGTAACTAAGACATGGACAATTAGGGCCGCGGTAGCGTAATGGTCAGTGCATCCGCCCGGATAGCGTAGGGTGCGGGTTCGAGTCCCGTCTGCTGCCTGGACCACGTGGAATATTATCTAGTATTTTTTCAGATTTAAAGATTTAGCAGTTATAGTTTTTTTTTATGCAAAATAGGCAATGGGCTTGACCACAATCTCACCTGATGGAAAGCGATGATGAGGCCTAGGATGGTACACGCCTGCCTAGAAGATGCCTGTTCACTCTGGCCTTGAAGATGTCCAGATTATATTGGTCCGGGAAAACAGACCTCGGCAAGGAGTTCCACTCCCTAGCCGTTCGTATAATGAAGGCCGAAGCAAATCGCTTCGTGCGAATGGGAGGAACTTCGACAACATAAGGGTGGAAGCCCTCGCCGCGCCTGGTCGTCCGGTGGTGGAAAGGGGAAGGGGGGGATCAAAGTATGTAATACCTCCGCACACTCTCCGAAATGTAACCGATAAAACACCGAGAGGCAAGCTACACGTCTTCGGTGGTCAAGGCTCTGGAGATTAGCCTCAACGAGAGCGTCATTGCCTATGAGTCTCTTCGCACGGTGTTTCGCCAAGTCCAGTGCATCCAGCCGATACCGAGCAGATCCGTCCCAAAGGTGACAACAGTACTCCAAGCAGGAGCGAACTTGGGCTCGGTAAAGGTTAAGGAGCAGCTCAGATGTAAAATATCGCCTGATCTTAGAAAGTATTCCAAGTTTTCTGGCAGCGGTTTTAGCAATGGACTCGATGTAGCGACCGAAATTGAGGTTGGATGAGATGTCCATACCCAAGAGCTCGAGATGGTCTTTAACCGGCACGGAGACATTTCGGAAGGTGTCAGGTGGCAGGCCTATCAACAACCAGTGGCCTGCAGATGGGAAACGTGCTGGCAGCTTACGAGCAAGGTGAGGCGATGTCGATATGGAGTTGGTGTATGAGGGCATCTCCATAGAAAGCCATACAAGGAATATCAACTGCTCGAGCTCAAGCGGTGCTGGTCGGGTGCCGGGAGGTTAAGGTTAGCTTTTACCATCAGCCTATTAATGTCCCCACCGCTGGGGCACAGGCCTTCCCTATAGATGGAATAGGGAGATTGGGCCATGGCGATTTGGTGGATGCTGACGACTGCAGATGCAGCCGGAACCAACGGCTTAACGTGCCTTCCGAAGCACGGGGGAGCTCGAGATATAAAATCTTTGGTCACCCATCCAATGACCGACCACTGCGAAAGTTGCTTAACTTCAACGATCGCAGACGAACGCGCTAACCACTTGCACCATAGAGCTCCTCAATATATTTATCTTTATATTTACAGTTGACTTACATTATAATTAAATTCACTCCGAACCAAAATGTAAGGTTCGAAATGACATAATCATAATATATGCTCAAACAGACCTCAAACCCAGGACCCATCTCGGAAACGGTTCATATTAATTCAGACGAGTCGCGGTCGTAACTCAAAAGGCCTGCAATAAAGGCCAGCTATACATTACGCGCCGACAAGCGGCTGCGGGTCGCGATTTATGGCTTCACGCACCGTTGGACTGCGAAATACAGTGGTTAAATTACCACAGTATATGAAATCCAGTCTTTTTGTCATTTATTTTACAGGTACAAGTGGGATTAATAAACTTTCGCCCCCTTTTCAACTCTTTAAAGTATAATTTCTGGAATAAAAATTATCCTATGTCCTTTCTCGGGACCCAAACTAACTATACAGCAATTTTCATCTAAATTGGTTCAGCAGTTTAAGTGTTAAGAGATCACAGACAGTCCCAGTATTCTTACTTAATATAATAACTTTGACGATATTAAGAAAATTAATATCATGTGACATTTAATATAAAGAAATATTGATAAAGTTGTGTGTGGTTAAAGATCAAATCTTCCTTATACAGAAATAGTACCCATCATTGCAAGCTTCAGATTGACATAATTATGGTTATTATTTGAATTTGCATAAAAATACAATTTAATTATATCTGAGTTAAATAAAAATGAATTCCGCTTTAAAGAATCCTTCCTTAATTTGCATAATATAATTTAATTGCATGACCTTTTAGAATCTTCACAAGAATTGTTGTTTTGCGTTTAATAATGGCTTGCAGCGAATTTTGTTGTATTTCCAAACTAAAAATGCACAATTTTTCGTTTAAAATGCAAAATTCATTCTAATTAAAGCTTCGTGATATCATCATCGTCATAACCGGCAGTTGGACGTCCACAGTTGGACATAGGACTTCTCTAGGAACATCCAAATACAACAATCTCACGCTTTCCACGTTCAGTTTGACCCCCAACTCGCTTGATATCGTCAGTCCACCCGGTGAAGGGTCTTCCGACACTGCGCTTCGCGTTTTTTTGGACTGTTTATGCTGTTGGTCGCAGATAACCTTTACAGCGTCACCGGGGTTGGGGACGGTGAGATCCTTAGGGGACCTCAAGCTTTTGGGATTTGCGAGTGCCCCTAGAGGTATTCAAGGCGGATGGCATCTTGGACTGGAGATAGGGGGAGTCTGCTCTCCGTCTGGAGCCTCTAGATCACTAGAACCTGAGGGGGTCGGCTCAACTAGAGGGCGTTTCTGAGACTCCAACCTCGGCTCTAGTTAGCCGTTGTCGTGGGGGGCGGGGAAAAACGCCCAGTCGCTTGTCGTGTGTAGACCGGGTCTTCGCACTCTTATCCTACGGGTGCGGTGTCTGCGTAATGCTAAGCTAGTGTGCAAGTATGCTAGCTGTGTAGTGTTGGTGTTTGTGGCCTGTGTGGAAGGAGTCAGAGGCGCAGCGCTTTACGGTGTGAAGTCGCCACAGAAGCACCTGGGATCCCAATGTCCATCGGTCTTGTGTCACTTCAGCTTGGCGATCCTTTGAGCTATGGCGGTGACTCTAGTTGTTCTACGGATTTCTTCATTCCTATATTTCGTTCACGTTGAGAAATAGCTAGCATATCTGTCTCCATCGCTCCCTGTCCTTACTGAGCCTTCTTATGAGGATAATGGATGAATGGAAATAGGATGGTGTTTTTTTTTTACACGCTGGTGGAGGTCAGATAATCCTTTACATAATTAGCAATCCCAAAATATATCTCTTACAGATTTCCTAATCCGGAACACAAGATAATGTTGTAAGGTAAAGTTTCACCAAAAATTGACTTAAATATATTTTATTATTTATCAAGCACAGAAAACCTTTTAAAAATCCAATCTTAGTTGTAAATTGTGTATTTCATGTATATACTTTTAACTTTCCAAGTATCATAATCATAGTATTAGCTTTACTAATATTATACTCGACATCTAAAGTCCAATCTTCAGACACCCTCCAACACACACATTCACATTCACTTCACACGAGGTTTGATAAACACAATATAAATAATTAATTTCTTTTTCTTAAATTATATTTTGATTTAACTTTGTTAAGCTAACACAACAATTGTATTTTTTCCTTACATAAAGGTTGTATAACTGGTCCTTAGGGATGACCGCTGTGTCTGTGATGCAGGTATTTTTATAACCTAGTACAGGCACAGAGTATATTAATGTTTATTCTAAGCTATACTGTATATTGTGTTGTACGATTCTTGTAAAACTGGCTTGTGAAATAAATAAATATTATTATATTATTATTATCTTACGCATAATACTGTTCATATTTTAACCTATTGTAAGGAAAAAGACATAGTTTTCAATAACTGTTGTAGAAGCAGTTTTAGATTACCGCAAAACTAGGTAATCACTAATAGTCTGTGGCTTTGCACCACAAAGGGCATAGAAATTAAATACAAAAACAATGGGAACTATTGTGTCACCGAGGTTTATGAGGCTTGCAGTCGATGTGACTGCGATTATTGTACCCGGATGTGATCTACTATTATAATCTAAATGTTTAATGGGCGCAATTCGGACAGCGTATCGCCTAAAACTGAATTAATGTACCCTTTTTAGGGTTCCGTAGCCAAATGGAAAAATACGAAACCCTTATAGATTCGTCATGTCTGTATGTCTGTATGTCTGTCCGTCCGTATGTCACAGCCACTTTTTTCCGAGACTATAATATCTATGAAACTTGGTTAGTAGATGTATTCTGTGAACCACATTAAAATTTGCACACAAAAATAGAAAAAAACAGTAAATTTTGGGGGTTCCCCATACAAAGAACAGAAACTTAATATTTTCTTCATCAAACCCATACGTGTGAGGTATCTATGAATAGGTCTTCAAAAATGATATTGAGGTTTCTAGTAGATTGTTTTTCTATACTGAATATTTTGCGCGAGAGCCACTTCCAAAATGGTAAAATGTGTCCCCCCCCTGTAACTTCTAAAATAAGAGAATGATAAAACTAAAACAAATATATGATATATTCAAACTTTCACTTAAAATTGTTTTGAACCAGATCTAGTAAGATTTTTTTTAATCTATATACATAATTATATAAAACTCAAAGGTGACTGACTGACATAGTGATCTATCAACGCACAACCTAAGCCACTGGACGAATCTGGCTGAAATTTGGCATGCAGGTAGATGTTATGACGTAGGCATCCGCTAAGAAAGGATTTTGATCAATTCTACCCCCAAGGGGATAAAATAGGGAATGTAAGTTTGTATGAAACTTTGTCAATTTTAAACCGATCTGGCTGAGACTTTGCATGCAGGTATAAGAAGATTCATAGATGAATTTCATTGTGTATAATACAAGCCTGAGAACAAAAACTGAAGTCTACACATCAGCTCTACACCGAAGCGAAGCGAGGGCGGGCCGCTAGTACGTCATAAATCGTAAACAGCAATTTACCTTTCATTCAATCAACTCAACGTTACTTATCAGAAACTTAATAAAAAAAACGTTATTATTAAAACATCGACTAAAGTTAAAAGTTTGTAGTTTACAAGAACCTTTTTATTATGTTATTTGCTGCTACGAAACCCTTCATGGGCGTGGCCGTCTCGTACTTGGCCGCTATTTTTTGTTAGCTGCACGCGAGTAATTCGGGTATACTTATGTAGCAAATCATTCGATATAATGATCGGAAACAATATACGCAGGGAAGTTGTGAAAATAATCAATTATTTAATGTACCCACTAATTGGGGAAAGGAATGAATAATGTGTAACCGGAAAAAAATAATATAGACTCAAAAATCACTTTGACGACCTCCGTGGTCCAGTGGTTTGTACGCCGGGTTTCATGGTGTCGCC
Organism: Chilo suppressalis; assembly: GCA_902850365.2. Lineage (NCBI taxonomy): Eukaryota > Metazoa > Arthropoda > Insecta > Lepidoptera > Crambidae > Chilo > Chilo suppressalis. The sequence continues at coordinate 750,740 of OU963911.1, forward strand.
GACTCGAGAGGTCCCGGGTTCGAATCCCAGTGGGGGCAGATGTTTGTGTGATGAATATGAGCATTTGTACTCCAGTCATGGATATTTAATATGTATTTCTATATAAATATTCTTATATATGTACATTATATGTATTCTATCCATTACCCTAGTATCCCATAACACAAGCCTTACAGTGCTTACTTTAGGGCTAGGCTAATAGGTGTGAGTGTTGTAAATATTTATTTATTTGAAGAAAAAAATAACTTTTTAACAAAAACAAATATGACTTTGTAAAATCAAAACCAGTAAAAGTAAGAAATAATAGTCAAAGTCAAACATTTTTTGCATATCGTAATTTTACAAAAGATGGTAGGTATATAATATAATCTACTGAATTATGTTACCCATTTGGTCATAGCAACAGATAATTATATTAGCGTGCATCGGACATTCAATAAATACAATTATAAATAAGTAGCGGCCCGCCCTCGCTTCGCTTCGGTGTAGAACTAAAGTTAAAGTGTACACTACAGTTTTTGTTCTCAGGCTTGTATTATACACAATGACATTCATCTATGATTCTTCTTATACCTGCATTCAAAGTCTCAGCCCAATCGGTTTCAAATTGACAAAGTTTCATACAAACTTTCATTCCCTATTTTATCCCCTTGGGGGTAGAATTGATCAAAACCCTTTCGTAGCGGATGCCTACGTCATAACATCTACCTGCATGCCAAATTTCAGCCCGATCCGTCCACTGGTTTGGGCTGTTCGTTGATAGATCACTATGTCAGTCAGTCACCTTTGAGTTTTATATATATAGATGGATTAAGGTACAAGTCCGAACTGAACCGTAGACCTCAGGCCGCAGCTGCAGACTGCAGGCGACCCTACTAGTTTCTATGAATCTCTAATAGTTTATATGGCGTTGCTCCGATAATATATAACAAGCTACCACAAGATATAAGACAAATCGATAATAAAAATAAAGTGACCCTAAAAAAGTTTTTAGTAAATAAAGTTTATTATACATTAAAGGAATATTTAAGTGATGCTGAAATTTAAATTATCATTATGTCCTTAACTTTATGAACAAGATTGATTATTGTATTGTTTGACATTGAGATTATTATATTGTTTGACAATGATAATGTGAATTTGTTTGTATTATGCTCAATGAATGGAATAATTTTAATAAGTTTTTTTTTCTAGACATGTCAATTAATTTGCACACCCCATTGGGTAAGAATATAAGATGCTCTTTATCTCTGTATAACCATTTGTAACCATATTCTGCAAATAAAGATTATTATTATTATTATCTATGAAATTGATTCCGAGCGCGGCGACATGCCGCGGTTGCACAAAGCATATTATAATGCACGGTCAGCCGCAGGCGCTAGCCGCAGTGACGCCTGCGGTTGTCGCCTGCAGCCCATTGCGGAATTGTACCTTTACTCATTATTATTAATTTTACTTCTTTATTACTACTATTATATTCATAATTGAAATAAATATACTGTTAAATTATTTTTCTCTTGTTTTAATTGATTATAATATACATTTAAAGAATAATACTACTTTTGTAGCATGAAATGCTTTAATTTATTTAGAAATTGGCTAATGTTTGTTTCTGATCTTATGTTTTTAGGTAGTTTGTTATAAATCTGTATTGCACTACAAAATGCTCCAGAGTTTATTATATTAATAGCCAATCTGCTATATGGTACTTTAAAAATAATTTTATTTATTGTTCTAGCTGTACGCGTATTATTTTATGGCATAATATCATATATTCTTTAGTAATACTCATCTACAGTAGTAGCATCTAAAGTCATTTTAATATTTGGTGTCGGTGCCATGCTAGAATTAAAAGGTCAGTCATCAACATGTATGGCATCCTTAAGATCCGATAAGATTATACTATACACACACATATTTGGCTTTAAAATTAATACTTACCGACCGACATATTTGACCCAAAATCCTTAAAAAAAACATCAGTTTATCAGGATCTAACTAACATTACAACAACAATGAATGATGGAGGTATTAAACATAATGATATGTCCGCTGATACAACGAGAACAAAGCCGCGAGCAAGGGCTAGTGTAAGCGATGGATGGATGGTTGGATGTGTGAAACACTGGCTTCATACACAAAATTCGCGGCAATTATTCATCAAACAATACAGTGTTTATGTTGTGTGACCTACATACTGGGAGGAAGTTGAACGAATATTAAATTATGCTTATCAAATTACCATTTACCTACCAAATTATAAATATTGTATATTTCATATTATGTTATCGAATGTGACCTTATTAATCATTTATGACCTTTCCCTATGAAATTGCCGTTTTTAATAAAATAAGTTTACGTCCTGCTTTCTATATTTTTTATGTATATTAATCAAAGTAAATATCCATACAATCAATGCATTTTTGCCAACATAGTGGTAGCTTATTGATGGCCCTTTTTGAAAACATCTGCTGTACGGACAGCAATTAATTCTTCAAAGACATTTGGAACTCCCTCCCGGTTATTGAATTTTGCCCCCGCTAAGAAGTTATTTAAATTCTGGAAAAAGTAGAAGTCTGTAGGGGCAAGAGCTGGTGAAAACTGTGGATGACGGGGAACTTCCAACCCCAACGTTATCAAAAATTAAAGAGTCAAAGATATAAGTCTTGGAGAAGGAACTAAAAAAAGACAAATAAAGATCATCAGAGTTTAAGCAGAATAATAATGTATCTTTTCCGTTACTCCAATAAATATTTAAACAAATTTTCGACACAAAACGAAACGGTCAATTGTTTGTTGGCATTGAGCAGATACACTATCAAGATTTTAACAATAAAACGTGCATTAATAAAAAATCAACTGTAACATTTAACAAATTTTCAACGTCATCATACATAATATGCCTCGTAAGCCTTTCCAGAGAGAAAACCTTGTATACAGAGGAAGTCGAGAATTAATAATATATAAGATAAGATATCGTGACACATTAATCTGAAAATTAAGAAATAATATTTAACCTTATCCAAAGCGCATTTTATTAAAATTTAACAAGCAAGTTACTGTATAAAAGTCTCATTCACTTATCATTATGGAACTCAGTACTCGTACAGATACTTAAATTAACTTTCAAGTTTAAACAAAATTACAGCTGTCTCTTTCTTTCCTATAAATTAAAAAACTAAAAACTCGCTTTTACTTACTGCACTAAAAAGTCAAAAATAAACAAAATATACTCTCTGTTTACTTCATTAGGGCTTTAGAGTTAGTCTAGTCAACAAGTGCCTTTTTGGTCAACTTTTTTCAGCAGTCTCCGAAAATTATGATCGAGGTGTCATTCGACTCGGAATGGCATCTAGATGATTTTCGAAAAAAATGAAGTTCCGCAAACAGAAATTGCAAAAGTTATTAACAATTAACTAAGAAAAAGGGGGTTTCGTTTTATGCAAATATCTCGAAAACTAATAAAGATATTTCAAATTCAAAAAAAGATTCAAAAAGAGGAGGAAATTTCCTAAACAAAAACTTTGACTCCCGGAACTGTAGGATCAATATTTATAATTTTCTCAGATGGATGAAAATACGGCAGAAAACGGGTCCTCTGGCTTGCGTAAGCCACGCCTACTTTGGGCACTTTATTAATAAAAATTATTTTAACATGTTAAATATAAAATTTAAGAAATGAAAAAATTCATGGGGCTAGCTGGATAGATGAATGAACAATAATCCGCGTGAAAAATTTTTTTATCACAATTTTTCAATTAGTTATGCAATTGTTTATTAAAAAAAAATCCGCTTGAACATGAACATTGCAAGTGTGATTACTGTTAAACTATAAATTTGAGATTTTTTTTCTCTCTTGGAGCAATTCTTGAAAGGCTTTCGAATAGATCCCCGTTGGAAAAATTAAGGCTTCACTATTGCAAGACTTTCTTGTTACCCCCCTTTAACGTGAAATAAACAGAGTATATTATGACAAATGTAATGAGTAAGACTAGATTTGTTTACTAGTAGGCAGTCCAGGGTCCATCAGCCACCTTCCAGTCCCATCATCAGATCAGCTCGGTGGTACCATAATATTGTATTGTCATCTAATCTTCATATATTTGCCAAATTTAAAGTAAATCTGATCGCTTAAAGTTGGCCAAAATCGAGTCCAAACGAATCAGTTACATACAAACAGACATACAGGTGAAACTTTGACGTGAATGTTTTTTGACGACCTCCGTGGCCGAGTGGTTTATACGCTGAGTTTCATGGTGTCGTCGACTCGAGAGGTAACGGGTTCGAATCCCGGTGGGGGCAGATGTTTGTGTGATGAATACGAGCATTTGTACTCCAGTCATGGATGTTTAATATTTATTTCTATATAAATATACTTATATATGTACAGCATATGTATTCTATCCGTTACCCTAGTATCCCATAACACAAGCCTTACAGTGCCCACTTTGGAGCTAAGCTAATTGGTGTGAGTGTTGGAAATATTTATTTATTTATTATTTAACTAATAAAAGCGTGTTAAAAAGACTCACTCGACTTTGATAAAGTTAAATTTGTCACAATAATTAAAGGTTGAACTTATTCTTTCACACACACTAGTATGATTAAATCTAAGTTGCCTTTCATTATAATTAACAAATAGGTTATTACTAGCAAACCAGTGAACCAAATGTTCACCAAAACCTGATTTAAAAAATGTATTTAATTAATTGAGAACTTCAGAGATTTTGTGTGGTTTCGTTTGAAATTATTTAGTTAAAAAAAAAAATAAAAAAAAAAACAAAAAAAATAGTTAATTAAAATTGTGATAATTACAAAATAGAAATCACGTGATTTCTCGAAAACCGGAAGTGCTACGTTACTCAAATCCGGTTTGTAGTCTTATCAGACTATTCTTAACTTATAACTTAAATATTCTCTTTGTCTATCTCTTACGGTTTGGCCGCTGAAACAGCACCACAGACAGACGGACGGACTTGTCTAATAGATAAGAGATAATTGCTACTTAACGCACTATCTCTATAAAAGGCAATCGTTACTGACTGACCTACCAACGCACAGCTCAAACCACTAAACAGATTACGGTGAAATTTGGCACACACATAGCTATTATGAGCTCGATGGCGCAGGTGGTCAGTGCGTTCGGCTGCGATCGTTGAAGTTAAGCAACTTTCTCAGTGGTCGGTAATAGGATGGGTGACCAAAAATCTTCTATTTCGAGTTCCTCCGTGCTTCGAAAGGCACGTTATGCCTTTAGTCCCTGCATCTGTAGTCGGTAACACGCGCCAATCCGCACTGGGCCCGCGTGGTGGGTCATGGCTCAATCTCCCTATTCCATCCATAGAGAAGGCCTGTGTCCCAACAGTGGAGACAGTAATGGCCTGATGATGATGGCTGTTATGATGTAAGCGTGCGCTAAAAAAGGATTTCCCAAAAAGGGGTACAACAGTCCCTGTTGCATGAGCACCACAATTAACATTATATCACAGTTTTTATCGCCTCTAACTGTCAAACTTCATAGTAATTTGACAGCTGAGAGTGATAAAAACGCGTTATATATCATATCGCGGTACTCATGCTAGGGGGGGCTGGGGTGCAAAGTTTATATGGGACACTAATATTTCCTCGCAGACGAAGTCAAGGACGCCCACTAGTTGTCTCATGAAATCATATGTAATCTTCATCTATATATATAAAACTCAAAGGTGACTGACTGACATAGTGATCTATCAACGCACAGCGCAAACCACTGGACGGATCGGGCTGAAAGGAGATTGCTCAGCTTCCATACATGTTTGGCCTAAAGATCAATAATCATGAAAAATTGTTTCCTAGATTCGTAATTATATATAAATTACTGTACAAACGAATATTATTGACGGACACCCCTGAGAACTTCTGTAAACCTTATACACTGAATGATTTTGAGGTTATGTTTACAAATAGGTATAGGTACTTTTGTATTAAAATAATAGAAAACAAATAAGTTATTAAATAAACTAAACAAATTAAGCCAAGTACCGAAATTATGTATTACATTCAGGTATAATAGAGCATGTAGATTAACAGATAGTTGCCTGTGTTTGAAGTTAATGGCCAAGAATAACTTTTAAAATCAGGTATCATCTATGCATTTCCGGTTATATTATGGTACTCTGTGACAGAAACTGTGGGATGATTGTGAATGAGCCACAGATTAGAGAGATTTTTTTTAACTCTCGCTAACCAAGGAAAGCTAAGAGATTTAGGTTATGCAGCCATATCTTCAGTAGCTTCATTATTTTTGTTATGTTTATATTATAATCATATATAGATTTTTAGTGTATCACACCTTATAATGTGTTTATGGAAGTGTTTGGCGAAAAATGTTTAGCAATAGACTTTATGATGTCGCCTACCATCTATAATAAATGTCTTAGCACATTTGCATCTAGTGAAAATGATAATATAGTTGTGGATATAAATACTCAGTGTAATAAAAAAAAATGTTTTATTTTATCGATCTTTACAAAATACATCTGTTTTGATGTTATATAAACAACTTCGATCAGTCTTTGGCTGAATGTTACTACACCCATAGTCATTTAAAATTATTCGTATGTTTTCCAAACCGGTAAAATTAGAAGTCCTTTTTAAAACGAATATATTATACAAAGGTGTCCGTTAAAATCTAATGACTGTAAAATAAAGTATAAATTACGCCAAGAACTACCGGATATGTCAATATTTTTTGTACATTTGGGCCAATTTGAGCAATCTCCTTTGGCATGCAGGTAGATGTTATGACGTAGGCATCCGTTAAGAAAGGATTTTGATCAATTTTACCCCCAAGGGGATAAAATACCGAAGCGAAGCGAGGGCGGGCCACTAGTGACAAATAAAACCGATCAACTCAAATAAAGTTGCGAAAACTGTGCTAACAACAGGCGCGTGCGTCGTTTGAGCGTTTATAAATACAGCGGCGAGTTGTTGACCTGCCCCAACGTGCGCCGGCGCACGTACGCTTATCACCACTATGATGCAAACTGAGAAGTTTCCAATCTATTCGTTGTGGACACTTACTGGTACTTAGTGGATTTGAAATAGACGCCAGCTCGGTTAAAGAGCCCTTTCACATTTTTTTTGCAAAAAATCGTAATTTTTGAGCGCCTCGTTTACCCCCTTAGAAAACATTTTGACTATTTCCAATACAAGTAAACAGTAGAACAATTCTTTCTATTGTAAGTTAATGTAGAATATTTGCAAATACTATTTTCTTATTTTTGTACTGTTCTTTCTACTGCAGCTAGTTTACGGAAAAAACGATAATATTCACTATATGCACAATTTCAAACGCCTCAATCTCTCAATAATATTCAATAAATTAGATCAAATTAATTACTACGACATCAGAAATATGTTATTGTTGTAACAAAATCTATCAGAATTTTGATTTTCTATCTAATTTATTATCAAAAAAACATCTAACCTCGGTGAGTTTTCCCAAAAAATAACGCAGTTTTAATACGTATTTTGATATTAAATTAAATAGAATTAGTATCAAAAACTTTCATAAAACTAATCTACCATCATTCAACTACTGAATATATTTTCATAATTAGTTCATTAATAATTATTTTATAAGACTTGAAACGTCACCCGCAAAATGCAATATATACTAGTGCAAATCTACCTACGCGCCCCGATCAGTACGGCAGCGGCGCAATTTTGTAAAAGGGCTCTTAAGTGGAAATCTCTTTACGGCCAATTTTCTACACGAAGCGAGCACGCGTGTGGTGTCATCTTATCATCTTACAGAAGATCACAGCAAAAATAATACTATGTTTTCATGGTATTGCGTTTCCTGGTATAGGTAAGATCGCAGAACTCCAGGCCAACAAGGCGAGCAAAAAAAGGACGGCAAATTTCTTTGACACATTTGCTACTTCCATGACAAGACTCCAATTTCATATCACTACTTAATATAAAGCAAAGTCGCTTCCCGCTGTCTGTCTCTATGTATGCTTAGATCTTTAAAACTACGCAACGGATTTTAATGCGGTTTCTTTTAATAGATAGAGTGATTCAAGAGGCAGGTTTATATATAAAATACATGTATAATATAGTAGAGAAACACTGATAATTTTAGAGGTTTTTAATGTAAGGTCGTAAATAAACACATTTTTTGCGCTTACATTGCAAACGCTGGCTGAACCCTACGAGATAGATCAAAATAATGTACTACAGTATTGTACACCTTAAAAAGGACTACAAAAAAAGTTCGCGATGGTATATGTCTATCTCTTAGGGATAACCCACACTAACCATTTTTTATCCTATACATTTTACGAGAAATAATAGCTTATTTACAAAGCGATTTTCAGCAATATAACATTCATGCTTAACCAATTAAGTACCTTAAATAAATTGTGCATTTAATATAGATCAATTTGGCATTTTAAAGCATGTAATTTAAATTAATATTTTCGAAGATATTACAGATTAAAAATGCAGGGACATAGCGGTTCCGACGCTACCGGGCGGGGGGCCTGGCGGCGCGTGCCTATTGTAATTAGGTATAAGAAGAATATCATTGTGTATAATACAAGCCTGAGAACAAAAACTATAGTCTACACTACAGCTCTACACCGAAGCGAAGCGAGGGCGGGCCACTAGTAGGTTTTGTAATTTGATTCATTTTTTAAGAAAGAAATAGTTGCGTTGTTTGCCTCCATAGAACCTACAAAATATGATATTTTTATGCATGCATCACATCACCCGCCTATTAATATTCCCACTGCTGGGGCATAGACCTTCCTTATGGATGGAATAGTGGGATTGGGCCATGAGCCACCACGCGGGCCCAGTGCGGATTGGTAGGTGCTTACGACAGCAGACGCAGCAGGGACCAACCGCTTAACGTGCCTTCTGAAGCACAGAAGAGCTCGAGATAGTAAATTTTTGGTCACCCATCCAATGACCTACCACTGCGAAAGTTGCTTAACTTCAACGATCGCAGCCGAACGCACTAACCACTTGCGCCATCGAGCTCCTCATATGCATGCATATGTTTAGTAAATTTTTAAAAAGAAATAGAAAGAAAGAAGCTGCTTAAAAACTACCTAGTCGCTCATCGGGTCAGCTCCGTCTCCCAGGTAGTGCAGAAGATAAGTCATAATTTTTAATTTTTTGTCATAAACCCAAAAAAAAAAAATTCTTGATGTCAGGTAGAATCGTACTAAATCTGCGTGGAAGGTTGCAACCAGGTTCTTCCTCTGTGATTTCTTTTAAAGGGAAAGCCTAAAAAACCAATTGTGGGTTTCCAAAGTCTGACAAAAAGGGTGGGGTACTTTGTTTATATTTAATGATGACTTATTACTCTTCACGCCTCGATGGCGAGCCGGGACACAGCGCAGGTGCTGAAATTGAATACTTTTTTAAAGCGAAACAAAGACATCAGTCATAAACTTCTTTGTTCGCAGCGGACAAGGGCTTAGTTTTATGAGCTGGTGACATTGCGAACGTTACTCCAAGGTGCATTCATGACACACGTGTGTCCTTAAGCTATATTCTTTACAAGTTTTTAGAACTGCATAGGTATTCTCTAAGATGCAATCTCAGTTACGATCTCATTTATTCGGATTTCTGACAAATGTCAAATATCTAATAAATAAATATTTCCAACACTTACACGAATTAGCCTAGCCCCAAAGTAAGCACTGTAAAGGCTTGTGTTATGGGATACTAGGGTAACGGATACAATACATATATTGTACATATACAGGGTGTTACAGAATTCCGAAATAAAATTTGTAGGTATGTATTCCGAAATAAAAATTTGTAGGTATCTGAGCGGGGTGCAAAGGCGCCTGGGGGAGAGAGGGGGGTCTGTTTAGGTAGTAGTAATCGTACGCATTTATAGGGTTGTCATAAGCAGGTGTAAAAAGATATTTTTATTAATTTAATCAGAAAATAAAAGTGGTCTGAAAGGCGTCAAACTTTCGTAGGTAATTCTATACAAGGAACACAACCAAACCCTAAAGTTTTATTTCGGACTTTTGTCACACCCTATATAAGTATATTTATATGAAATACATATTAAACATCCATGACTGGAGTACAAATGCTCGTATTCATCACACAAACATCTGCCCTCACCGGGATTCGAAGCCGGGACCTCGAGTCGGCGACACCATGAAACCCGGCGTATAAACCACTCGGCCACGGAGGTCGTCAATGGTCGAGGTCGTCAAGTAATAATGGCTGGTTCTACATATATAGAGACATTTTGCCGTGTGATAGCATGTGTATAGCAAACTAATGTCCAAAAAGGGCAGCTACCGAATCCGAAGTGAGAATTTATTTTACAGCATCGCCTTACAGCAAAATAAATTCTTATTTTATTTATTTATTAAGGATCACCAGTGAATGATACAAAGAGTAATTAACATCTAACTCCATTTCACAAAACAAGAAACAGTGTACATTCTATTTAAGGCGACCACAACATGCAATATATGAGTAGACATGATTTTAAAAAAAATTACATTACTCATCTTAATTAATAACAACATAGTAAAAATTAAATTTAAATTGAATTTACACAAATATACTAAACATAAGAATACATAACATTGATTAAATTAAATAGAAATACATTAAATTGATTAAATTAAATTTAAAGACTAATTTGTTGAATTAAATTGGAATACATTACACTTACTGAATCGAATTGGAATAAATTACATTGTTTTAATTATTAAAATTGAAATATTTTAATCGATGATTATGATAAAGCTATTTCATAGATAGCAAACACCGCAGTACCTCCTTCCTAAATTTTGAAATGCTGTCATGAAATATATCGGGTGACTGGCAAAGAGAATTGTACGTGCTCGAAAGACGGTAAATGGCATTATTTTCTTTAAAATTCTAAGTTTCAATTTTTTAAATCAGCCATTCGAGAATAAAATACAACTAATCTACTTTGCTAAGAAAAATAATAAACACCAATTTTAATGAAATATACAGTTTCTTTAAATTATTAGTGTTGTTTTTATATATTTTTAAGCATTTAACTGCTAGATGTTTAAATCTAAAGGAAAGTTTTACTAGAAAAAAAATCCACGCGGACCAGGCAGCGGACGGGACTTGAACCCGCACCCTTCGCAATCCGGGCGACTGCACTGACCAATTATGCTACCACGGACCTGATGGCCGCGTCGAAATTTTCCTAGCCTTAAGCTGCAAGGCAGCGCCATCTCTTCGCATTGTAGGTAACCCTATATGTCAAATGAATACTTTTTCAAGTATTAAACATTTGAAAGAAGAAATAGCAATTATAGTTATGTTTTTATTTATTTTTAAGCATTTAACTGCTAGATGTTTAAATCTAAAGAAAAGTTTTACTAGAAAAAAATCCACGCGGACCAGGCAGCAGACGGGACTCGAACCCGCACCCTTCGCAATCCGGGCGACTGCACTGACCAATTAAAAATTATTAGTGTTGCTTAGATTTTTTTGATGTTAGTAGTTTAATGTCTGTGTGTCGTCTTGATTCATGGTTTTATTTTATTTTTTATCGATATTTCGCAAGAGATTTTTTAAATTCTATAATCTACACGGAACAAGTCACGTCTGACATTAGATTTAAAAATAATGGGTCAGTCATTTGTGGCACTGATCTTGTTTTCCTCATTCCCGCAACCGAATGTCATTGAACTATATTAATCTAATTGTGAGTTTAACGTAAATACAATCTTCTTGCGTTAGTCACTTTCTTCAGATAATAATTGTCTGAAAAAACATCGTGTCGAGTGGGTGGGTGGTAAGCGATTTGACTTCGGCGCGTACGGAATTGTACTTTAACCTAAATAGTTTTATGGTATAAATTCCTATGTTTTATTTTTAAATATTTAAGTCCCGCTGAAATTAACTTTCACATTTCTCTGTCTGAAAATAAAATGGAATGATATCTTTTGTAAGAAAAAGGTAGCGAGGAGTAATTTCCTTTTAAACTTTAAATAGTGACTTCTGAATATTCTAGTTAAGTGCATTAAGCTAGGTAATAGACGAAAACAGTCAGTGATAATTTTAAGGAATAAATTAATCAGTATATAATAGTACATATATGTACTTCCAAGACCTTTTTTTAATAGTTCTATAGATTTTATATAATTTCGTATATCGAAGTTCGATAGATGTTATATAATATCGAATGTATATGTATTAGATGTATTCATAGTTAATGACAAGGAATATTTTTAGTTTTTATAAAAGCCAATGGGTTTCAAATTATTATAAAGTCATCCGTATTATTAGAAATAGGCTAGTTGAAACTTTTTTGAAATATCTTTTAAATTATTATTAAAATATTTATTAATAATAGGCTCGTTGACCCTTTTTGGAAAAAGGTTTTAAGTGGTTAATAAATGTTCTATTAGACCGAAAAAAAATGTATTGTATTTTTTTAAGACCTAGAAAGTTACAAATCTTTAATTTTAAAATAGACTTTTCATGGACATACAAAAACGCTGTCGGCCATTTTAGTCTATAGATTATCTATGCTATGACGTTGACTGTAGTAAACAAAAACTCGTAAGCACGTAGAAAATAACCAATCTGAGTTTAAAATAAAAAGAAAACATGATTTCTAATAGATACCATGAAAAATATAGTAATTATCATTATTGTATTGACGAGAATATAAAAACACATCCTTGAAGACTCCAGGAAAGTTGTGGATTAAAGTGCCGAAAGAAATTAACCTACGCAATACCTGGTTAGAACTTGCTAAAAGTGATCCTGCAACTTTATCGACTCATAGTAGAATTTATTTTTGCGAAGATCACTTTGATGTAAGTACTCATTGAATAATATTTTAAGTCTCTTCATTTATTATCAGTTTTAATTATACAAGTTTTAAAGTTATTTATGAATGACATTTAGTTGTTTACTAAAAGAGATGTCACAATCATGGCGGATGTGACGAACAGCGTTTTTAGTGTTTAAAAAGTATAGACTAAACATATTTTTTTAAATTAAATTTCTACAGCAATCTTCTGCTTTTATGAAGTGAAATCGATATATTTAGGTTCTTTAGACCAAATAATTTAGGAAATAAACATTTATCTAATACAATTCGACATGAGTCAACTAGCTAATTGTTCTATTAGACCGAAAAAAATGTATTGGGGTTTTTTTGACCTAAAAAGGTACAAAACTTTAATTTTTAAATAGATTTTTCATGGACATACAAATTGAGTCTATAATTTATCTATCAAAGATCACTTTGATGAAAATACTCATTGAATAATATTTAAATTTTGAAAATACAATTTTTAAGGTTATGAATGTACCTACTAATCTGGCCACCAGCATTAATTTAGTCAACAAAACCAATAAACGGAAACTTTTCTACAAAATATGAGTTTCTAGTTATATTTTAGATCGACGAAAGATAAATAAATAAATAAATATAATATAAATAACGTGAGATCGTTTTCTAAAACTTGTCAAATACCCTATTTTATGAAGTGATATCGATGATGTATTTAGGTTCCTTATACCAAAAATTATAAGGAATAAATAATCTCTTATCTATTAGACAAGTCCGTCCGTCCGTCTGTGGTGCTGTTTCAGCGGCCAAACCGTAACAGATAGATAAAGAGAACATGTAAGTTATAAGTTAAGAATAGTCTGATAAGACTACAAACCGGATTTGAGTAACGTAGCACTTCCGGTTTTCGAAAAATCACGAATTTCAAACGAAACCACACAAAATCTGCGAAGTTCTCAATTAATTAAATACATTTTTTTTTAAATCAGGTTTTGGTGAACATTTGGTTCACTGGTTTGCTAGTACTTACATAAAAGCTATAATTTTTGTCGTTGTAACGTATACGTGATAACATTGTAGGTACTGTTATCGCCAATACAACGTTTATAATAGGTACCTATTTCAATAGTATTAAGGGCAACTGCAACAAGTACCTTTTTTTATGTTATAGGGGGCATACGAGCAGACGGCTCACCTGATGGTAAGTGATCACCGTCGCCCATGGACACTTGCAACACCAGGAGTATCACAAATGCGATGCCGGCCTTTAAGGATGGAGTACGCTCTTTTTTTTGAAGGTTCTTGGGTCGTATTGGTCCGGAAACACTGCTGGCGACAATATATTCCACAGTTTTGTCGTTCTGGTAAAAAATTTCGACAAAAACGCACGGTTGTGGATAGCCACGCATCAAGATGATGGGAATGAAATTTTTGTCGCGATGTACGATGGCGAAATGCAGCAGCTGGAATTAATCCGAACAATTCCTCAGAACACTCCCCGTGATAAATGCGATAGAAGATGCAGAGCGAAGCTACATCCCTACGCAAAGCCAAAGGATCAAGCTGATCGGAAAGGTCAAAAATTTTAGGTACTATTATCGCCAATACAACGTTTATAATAGGTACCTATTTCAATAGTATTATGGGCTGCATCAACAAGTACCTATTACACATATTTAATATACATGCCAACATAGTATACATTTGGAGGTGATACCAACTGCAGTTCAATGACTCGTGTCACTAACCTATCCCAAGGATGTGTTTGCGAACGTTGCTGTGCAATCAATAAGCAATTCTAATACTTCGGGCACAAAGTCCACTTTCAAAGTGAACAATAAAAATAATTGCAAAACATTAGTTGGAAAATGGATTTAATAGCCTTGTTGTTTTTAAATTGAAATTCAAACATTTTCTATGTAATTGAATACTGTATGAATTAATCTTTATTACGGTTTCGAATTACTTTGATAGACTTGAATATAGTTAAATCAAATTAAGGTTTGATCGTGTTTAATACATTTTTATACAGACAGAGAACCAGAGTTATAGCATAGCCCACCGGATTAGCAAGTTGAAGTGGCAGTGGGCTGGCCATATTTGTCGAAGAACCGATAACCGTTGGGGTAGACGAGTTCTGGAGTGGAGACCGCGTCTAGGCAAACGTAGTGTAGGACGTCCTCAGGCGCGATGGAGTGATGATTTGCGCAAGGTGGCTGGCAGGAACTGGATGCGAGTAGCCCAAGATCGATCTGAAGGGGTTTTTTGAAGTTATACTTCTTTAGGCGCGTTATGAAAAAATGATGAGAGTGAAATTTTAAGATGCGCGCGCATCACTGTAACACAAAATTTTAACAGCATGAAGTTGGTCGCTTTAGCGAACAACTTCATGCTGTTACTTTTGTGTTTACCGCACATAAAGAAAATCTACCAACAAAATAGAAATAGAATCTCTATTTAGTGGGTGCTAACGACTGCATTGTGAAGGCCTATCAAAAGTATTTATTAATCTGGAACAACGGAACCAAAGCGCGATTCAGGAGACTACAGCGCCATCTCTTGACCATTGGTGTAGTAGAACCAAAAACCACATCTTTATTTTTTGTAATAAAGTAACAGTTATAGGTATTCATATTTATAATATTTATCCACATGTTTCTAGTTTGTATATTCGGAATACGTGTTTGAGTTTCATACAAGTGCAAATCACATATGTTCTAATAAATTATATTCAGTAGCGATTTTAATTGAATATTTTGATTATTTTTTTTTTTTTTTTAATTAAAACTGAACTTTATTGACTGTGTCCTTTTCCAGACTTTTTATTAATTTATTGTAATTAATTATTTGCATGCAATTAAAAACTAATTTTAAACGATGCCAAAGAAGGATAACTTCTCACGCGCCTACATAAGTACACGCACCCATTTTTTTTTTCTTTCTCTTTTTTTTTTTGAAATTGAATTTTTTGATTTGTATTGGAGAGGCACATCTCCAGCAGTGGACTAAGATAGGCTGTTGATGATGACGATGATGATATTTTTTCATCTCGTAGGTATAGTCGAGCCCTGGAACCTAACTCAGCGACATAAACACAACACCACAAAAAGGTAGTCTTATTAACTATGCTCTTCTGTAAGGTGGAAGTTACGTCCCTGGTCGGGCGCTCTGATTGGAGCGGAAAATCCGCTGTGCCCGTCCTCTGTTATTGCACGCACTTATTTTTCCGTTAAAGATATTAATTTTTTTGCAAAAAAATGTAATTCTAGAGCGCCTCTTTTACCCCCTTAGAAAAGATTTTGACTGTTTTCAATAGAAGTGAATAGTAGATTAATTATTTTTATTGTAAGTTAATGTAGAATATTTGCAAATACTAGTTTCATTTATTTGTACTGATCGGATCGTTCTACCTCAGCTAGTTTACGGAAAAGACGATAATATGCACAACTTCAAACGCCTGAATCTCTAAATAATGTTCAATAAATTAGATCAAATTAATTACTACGACATCAGAAATATGTTTTTGTTGTAACATAATGTATTAGAATTTTGATTTTCCATCTCATTAATTTTAAAAAAAAACATCTAACCTCCGTGAGTTTTCCGAAAAACAATGCAGGTTTACCTCGTATTTTGATATTTAATTACATAGAATTACTATTAAAAACTTTCATAAAACTAATCTGCCATCATTGAACTACTGAAATATGTATATATTTATATAAATAGTTCATTAATAATGATTTTATAAGACACGAAACATCACCCGTAAATGCAATATATACTAGTGCAAATCTACCTACGGCTCCGATCAGTACGGCAGCGGCGCAATTTTGTAAAAGGGCTCTTAAGTATTTTTCTTAAAAATCGAGTTGTTTCTACTTACCCATACAAAAATCTGTAAAGGCTTTATTTCTATTACCAAATGTAATAACTTTAAATAATCTTGATTATTTTAAGGTCAACATTGAATGGCTTGCCAGATAAGCACTAAATTTATTATTGAATTCACGCCGCTCGTACGGGTGTTGGCTGGGTATCAGATTAATATTAAATAGAAAACGTAAAGAATGATAATATTATCGTTGTTATTTATCGAATCATAAAGTTGTTTTTCATAATTAACACATAGTAACAAAATTCTGATCGCAAATAATTTTAGCTTGGCTGTTCGCTGAACCGTAACCGATCTTATAAGATTTTATTGTTAGCAAAATAGATGTTATTAGTTTTAGGCTGTTACAAGAACCCATGAATGCCTAGAAAATGCTGCGGTTCGCAAATAAATCTACGGCGGGAGACCTTGTACTGAGAAGAACCAGCAAGAACACAGCAAGGGCTGTTTTTTTCTCCCTGTATCTATATTTATACATACACTAATATTAAATGACTGACGAGTGGGTTTGTTTGTTTGGTTAAACGCGCTAATCTCAGGAACTTCTTATTCAAATTTTTTGTGATAGCCCATTTATCAAGGAAGGTTATAGGCTATATAACATCATGCTGGAACTGCACTTCTCAAACACATCTTTGATATATGGGAGAGTAAGCACGATGCTATTGGCATTTTTTGCGACTTATCAAAGGCGTTTGACTGCGTTAGCCATGAAACATTGTTAAATAAAATGAAGCATTATGGTGTATCAAATATTTCACTAAGTCTGATACAGTCTTATCTTTCTGCTAGGATTCAGAAAGTAGTTATAAATGAAGCTGAGTCTACAGGAGCACCCGTTTCTATGGGCGTGCCCCAGGGTTCAATATTGGGCCCATTGCTTTTCCTTATTTATATCAATGACCTTCCTCACTTTACAAGAGATTTGTGTGAGACAGTACTATTTGCTGATGACACCTCTTTATTGTTTAAAGCTAGAAGAGGAAATGATTGTTATGACGAAGTAAATTGTGCTCTCTCTGAAGTCCTTCACTGGTTTACGGTAAATAATTTAAAACTTAACTCCAGTAAAACAAAATGCGTTAAGTTTACTCTACCTAATGTGAGGCAGGTTAATACTAGTATAAAAATAAATGACCAGCCTGTAGAGTTAGTGGATTTTACAAAGTTTCTGGGTATTACTTTAGACTCTCGTCTGCAATGGGATCCTCATATTGATGCCTTGTCAAGTAGATTGAGCTCTGCAGCTTTCGCTGTTAAAAAGATAAGACTCTTAACTGATGTGGAAACGGCAAGATTAGTTTACTTTGGTTACTTTCACAGTGTTATGTCATATGGCCTTTTGTTGTGGGGCTCAGCCGCTAATATCGAAAGTATTTTCATACTGCATAAGAGAGCTGTTCGCGCCATATACAATTTAAAGGCAAGAGAATCCCTTAGAGAAAAATTTAAAGAAATTAATATTTTAACACTGGCGTCGCAATACATTTATGAAAATTTAATATATGTAAGAAAAAACTAAGATGAATTTGCAAAAAAAAGTCAAACCCATAACTTTAACACAGTTCCCCAAGATCTGATTGAGCTTCCACTGACTAAATTTAAATCTCAGATCAAAAATACTCTTATGAATAAGGGCTATTATAAAGTTGATGATTATCTAAATGATCGTAATGCATGGACATAGTGTTTCTTATAATTTGATATTAAATGGGTATTACTCATTTTTCATAACAGTAATATTGTACCTATCTAATGCCGCTTCCTATATACTACTTAAAATGGTAACTATAAAATTAATTGAAACTATTTATATTCTAGATGATGTAATGGAAAGTGACTTCAGACGTATTTCTGAAGTAATTTTTCAAATTGACGACACTGTATATAACAATACAGGGAGAAAAAAACAGCCCTTGCTGAGTTTCTTGCCGGTTCTTCTCAGTACAAGGTCTCCTGCCGTAGTTTTGCGAACCGATGGCGTAGCTTCTTGACCTTCACAAGTGCTTGTAACAGCCTAGACTGAATAAATGACATTTCATTTCATTTCATTTCATTTCATTTCATTTCATGATAAGACTAATAGGTGCGGAACATCAATGAAAAATGTTACGAAATAAAATATTCCTTTTCACATTTTTCTGCCAATCCAATGACCGACCATTGCGTAAGTTGATTAACTTTCACGATCTCAAGCCGTATGCGCTAACCACCTGCGCCATCGAGCTCCTCATAAACATTAAAATCTTTAGTTTTCAATTGCAAAATCATGGTAAATTCCATCGAATTCCTCCCGATAGATTTATGTAGGCAGTTGTGGGTTGCAGGCACCTGCCCGACCTCGCTCGGCCTTACACCGCCATTTTAATAACAAACAAACTACACTTGTATATTACAAAACGGATAAAGCATAGCTTCCAATACTAAAATATGATAGATTTTTAACTTATTGTTAATTAATAATATTAACGTGATAAAAGATGACATCAACACATGTTTTTAGTTTTTGATGTCATCTTTCAATTGACGACACTCTGTATGAAACAAAACAGGGAGAAAAAAATAGCCCTTGCTGAGTTTCTTGCCGGTTCTTCTCAGTACAAGGTCTCCCGCCGTAGATTTACGAACCGATGGCGTAGCGTTTGACTTTTACAAGAGCTTGTAACAGCCTAGACTGAATAAATGAGTTTGAGTTTGACTTCACGCTGTGTCCAGATCGGGGTCAAATAAATAAATATTCCCAACACTCACACCAATTAGCCTATCCCAAAGTAAGCACCGTAGCTTGTGTTATGGGATACTAGGTTAAGGGATGAAATACATATACTGATACATATATAAGTATATTTATATAGAAATATATACGAAACATCCATGACTGGAGTACAAATGCTCGTATTCATTACACCAACATTTGCCTGGACCGGGATTCGAACACGGGACCTCTCGAGTAGGCAAAACCTAGAAAGTACAAACCATGCGGCCACGGAGGATGTCGCCGAACAGAAGAGAACAGAAAAGAAGACAAAAACTTGTTGGTTTGGTCATTACAAACATATTTCACTTCATTATATTTTGATTTTAAGCATTTAACTGCTGGATACTTAAATCTAAAAAAAAAACCACTCAACAGATCCGGAAATTCCACTATCCCGGCGGAAGAAGAAAACCCGACCGAGTGGAATGTTTGTAGTAAAATTTTCTTTAGAATTAAATATCTTTCATTTCTTTTAATTTCATAATTATTTTCAAACTCATCATCATTTAAATCTAAAGAAAATTTTAATGGAAAACATTCCACGCGGACCAGGCAGCAGACGGGACTCGAACCGGGTGTCGACACGGCTTTCAAGGCCGCCGTAGCATAATGGTCAGTGCATTCGCCCGGATAGCGAAGGATGCGGGTTCAAGTCCCGTCTGCTGCCTATTCCGCGTGGATTCTTTTCTAGTAAAATTTTCTTTAGATTTAAACACCTAGCAGTTACATGCTTAAAAAATTAAAATTATAACTCACCATAATTTGTTTTCATCGCTTCTGAAATCACATTATCGATACTAATAAGATAGAAGACGATAATGACGACATCGAAAGTACACATTTACAGTAAAAAATGTCTGTAGATTATTGCATAGCCAGCAGTGGTGTGACAGCTTAGCGCTTTACTTGAATTATTTGTCCTCGAAATGGGTTTATTCGGCAAATATAATACAAAATCGCCATCATAATGCGCCGCTCACCTTCAGTTGTCTTTCGACCGATTTCAATATATAGGTGTTTAAATTGCATTACAATTTTACTTTCATTTTGATTTTATATTCTTATGTTTTCTTTTTATTTATGAAATATTTATCTGGATTTTTTGTTGTTGACATTTTCCTTATAAAGCTCTTATTAAAATATTGTGTGGCGTAAAAATGGAACTGATGAAGTGATTTGATAATAATTATCTTTATATATATAATTCTTCTGTGAGTGTGTATGTCACTGAACTTCTCTTAAACGACTGGACCGATTTTGATGAAATTTTTTGTGTGTGTTCAAGTGGATCTGAGAATGGTTTAGATTCATAATTTTGTCCGCTGGACAATGTTTTTTTAATTAATTTTTTTTATGGCGATACGAAGTTCGCTGGGTCAGCTAGTATATTATAAAATCACTGGATCAGTTGTAAGAAGTGTTCTCGAATAGAAGAAGAAATAGAAGGAGTCCAACGTAGATTTCTCAGGATAATCAGCTATCGTTAAGGGTTTCGACTGGATGACAAGGTTTAATATGCAGTCCCTTGAGTCTCGTCGTAAGTATTTTGATTAAAACTGCCTATATAAAATCGCTAAGTCGCACACGGACACTTCATCGCTTCTTTCTCTTCTGAATTTTAATATTAGATACAAGTCTCGTACTTCTAAATTTTTTGTACTTCAGGCATTCACTAACCATACTTCTTATTATAACCCAACTAGCAAACCCGGCGAACACCGTTTCGCCACCAGATGGCTTCGTTTTATGTAACATTTCGTTTGGTGATTAAAAGAAGTTTTTTTTTAATTTTTCCTGAATTTTCTTTGCTATAAACTTCACGGAGTCCGAGACCTTTCCAACGAATGCAAAACCGTGGAAATCGGTTCGTGCGTTCTGGAGTTATAGCGTCAGGAAGGAAAACCCGACTTATTTTTATATAGTAGACTATCTGACCCAGCGAACTTCGTACCGCCCTAAAAAAATAGGGGTTGTCCAGCGGACAAAATTGTGAATCTAAACCATTCTCAGATCCCCTTGAACACACACAAAAAATTTCATCAAAATCGGTCCAGTCGTTTAAGAGAAGTTCAGTGACATACACACTCACAGAAGAATTATATATATAAAGATAGTCAGGATGTGTCGTGCCTATAATAAGTTGGTTGGTGTGCATAAGGATGTGGATTTGTTAAGTCTCAATCTTAATCAATTTAAAAAATGTGTTCTAGAATTCGTAGGTTAAGCGCTTTGATATAATAAATTTCTAGTTTTATCTATTTAAATTAATATGCACTTAATAATATCATATTTCATTGATTTGCCCATGTTTTGGTTTTTCTTGTCATGAAATATAATTTCATTAATGTTATATATTTAAATCAACTGTTAGTAATTTAATTGTATTTATAGTTTCCAATTCTATTTTATTTGAATGAATTTAATTTGATGCAATGCAATTTAATAGTTAATATCGATTTAGTGTTATTTGTTTTATATAACTACATTTTTGTGTATGCATATTATGTGTTGCAATCTTGATCGATTCGTCAATTATTGATAAGTCAGTTGTTGATTGTAATATATTGTTATGTATACCGAATAAATAATAATAAAATAAAATATTGATAAAAAAATATTAATACTATCCCATGCAAGTTAAGGAGGTAATTAAAACATAGGATAATTTAATTTAAAAAAGGTTTTTTTTTAGTAGCTATGTACACAGACAGGTAAATTAGCACCTTGTCATTATACATCATCATCATCATCATCAGCCTATTAATGTCCCCAATGCTGGGGCACAGGCCTTCCCTATAGATGGAATAGGGAGATTGGGCCCAGTGCGGATTGGTGGGTGCTAACGACTGCAGATGCAGCCGGGACCAACGGCTTAACGTGCCTGCCGAAGCACGGAGGAGCTCGAGATAGTAATTTTTGGTCACCCATCCAATGACCGACCACTGCGAAAGTTGCTTAAGTTCAACGATCGCAGCCGAACGCGCTAACCAGTTGCGCCATCGAGCTCCTCACTATTGATTCCGAGCAATATGTCTTTAAACAATAAAAAAATACCTTACCACGGAGTCACTAATTGGTAAATAGTTACTTTTTAGCCACAGAATGGCTGAGTTGACTAATGTAGTATTGTTCACTTTTATTAAGCCATCACATCAATTATCTCTTATCTATTAGACAAGTCCGTCTGTCTGTGGTGCTGTTTCAGCGGCCAAACCGTAAGAGATAAATAAAGAGAATATTTAAGTTATAAGTTAAGAATAGTCTGATAAGACTACAAACCGGATTTGAGTAACGTAGCACTTCCGGTTTTCGAGAAATCAGGTTTTGGTGAACATTTGGTTCACTGGTTTGCTAGTTAAACATAATTTAGATAAACTTGCAATCATAATCATTTCGTGCTGCCTTCAATGTAACTATTATAGCAACAGCCTGAATTAGGTATATAAATCTAGACATTTCAGACTTTTAGTGGTTGACTGCTGCTTACGAGAAACATTGAAATTTTCTTTCACCACATTTAAGTATACATACATACAGTATCGTATCGAATTACGGCGAGCTACGGATCGATCACGTGTCGCCGACACGAGATCGTAGCTTGGCGTTAAATCCAGTTTCATCTTAAAGAATAGAAGTTAAAATCGGTCATGGGATGAGTAGAATTTTTAAATTTTTTATAATTATCACACAAATATCTGCCTGGCGCCTGTCATTCCTGAAAGCCCTCAAGGCCGGGATGATGAGGATATGTTTAGCGGCATATTTTTCTGCCACATCAACTGTCTCCGCGACTATACTCCACTTACACTTAACATCAGGTGGGGAACAAGAGATAGTTGTACAAAAATATAATAGGAAAGATTTACTAATTATAATATAGGATAAATAACATAGCAATTTAAAAAACATAGTGTGCACGGAGTACACATCAGAAGTAAAACTTTTTTTCTTAAATAACCTGACATTAGACGGTGCATAAGGCATAGGGGAATGGAGCACCGCACGCATGAGTCATATATATGTTTATATATATTTTCACGTGTGACTTTCGTAGCGTTTCAGCCTTGTCGAGTTACCCTCCAACTTTCATGCTCGTCGGGAAGAGCTGCGCACGCATCCCACACACACACACAGACATATATAGAGTGTTACAAAAATACTATTAAAGCTTGAAGGGCGTTGAAGTACATCATATAAAGAGTCTTCTCTAATTTTCTTAAAATATTTGCATGAAGTTTTAACTTTTTATTAGGGTTCCGGACCTCAAAAGGAAAAAACGGAACCCTTATAAGATCACTTTGTTGTCCGTCCGTTTGTCAAGACCGTTTTTCTCAGGAATGCGTGGAGGTATCAAACTGAAATTCATATCTAAAACTCATGTTTACTGTCCCTTAAAGCTGTGAAAGAACCAAACTTCTAAGCTAAAGCAATCAAAAGATACAGCCGTTTATGCCGCCGCAAATTTTCTAAACTCGCACAGGAATCAAAACCTACAGGGTACTTCCCGGGAACTTACAATCTTGAAATTTGGTACGAAGTAACGTCTTTTAGTACAGATAAAGGAAAAAATGCGAAAACCGTAAATTTTTAGTTACATTATATTGTTTTTTGAAGTTATACTTCTTTAGGCGCGTTATGAAAAAATGATGAGAGTGAAATTTTTAGATGCGCGCGCATCACTGTAACACAATAGTAACACCATGAAGTTAGCCGCGGGCGCGTTATGAATGTTAGTGTCTAATAACCACTAAGTGGTTAATAATCCACCATTATTAGACATCTGTTCGAAAGGTACTTTGAACGATCCACGGAGCTCCATAAGATGATCGCGTTGTCAAAAACAATGTTGGCACGCTCGTCGCCTCTGATCACTGTTTTCATATTTATAATATTTATCCACATGTTTCTAGTTTCTATATAGACACAACGTGTTTTAGTTACTTACAAGTGTTAATTACATATGGACTAATAACTTAAATTCAGTAGTGATTTTAATTGAATATTTTGAATATTTATTTAATTTTTCAAATTAAAACTGAACTTAATTGACTGTGTTCACTATCCTTTTCCAGTCCTTTTATTATTTTATTGTAATTATTAATTATTTGCATGCAATTAAAAAATATTTTTAATGATGCTAAAGAAGTATAACTTCTCACGCGCGTACATAAGTTACACGCATCCATTTTTTTTTTATTTTAAAGTTACTACCTCTTTTTTTATGAACGCGTAGAGGTATTAAATTGTGTTTGTACAGACGACTCGCACTTGGCTGGTTTTAGATTTTTTATATCTCCACGGCCGTGTGGTATGTAGGCCAGGTTTCATGGTGTCGCCAACTCGAGAGGTCCTAGGTTTGAATCCCAGTGAGGGGAAAATGTTTGTGCGATGAATACAAGCATTTGTACTCATAGCGTACATACCATTCGGTCACGGAGGTCGTCAAAGGTACCATTTCATCTCATAACATTGTATGTCAATCGTAAATAAATAATAGCAATGAAGTTAGCATAATGTACATAAGTTGTATATTGCTCAGGCCGAGGTAGTTGACCCCGCTTCG
Source organism: Chilo suppressalis (assembly GCA_902850365.2). Classification (NCBI taxonomy): domain Eukaryota; kingdom Metazoa; phylum Arthropoda; class Insecta; order Lepidoptera; family Crambidae; genus Chilo; species Chilo suppressalis. The sequence continues at coordinate 775,776 of OU963911.1, forward strand.
AGCTATCTTTCACACACTCATACACACAGTGTTGCCAGGTCTCCACATTTTACAGGAGATCTCCTGTTTTTCTGAAATTTCTCCTGTTCTACTGTTTTTCTACATGAATCTCCTGTTTTTTAGAATACTATTTTCTTTTTTAAATTGCGTGTTGAGTTGCATTTTCCGTCATTAATAATGTAGATAACCTTAATAATTATAAAATAAATGTAATTGTGTAAAGAGAAAATTGCTTTGAGGGGCGGCAGAAGCCACAGAAACACATTCGTTACTGGTCTTTATCTTGATTTGATTTACCAATTCTAGGGGGGGGGGGGGGGAGGTGCAAACCGGAAAAAGTACACCTCTGCATCTACTGTTTTTCTTGTAGCTGTTTCCATACATCTACTGTTTTTTTCTATTACGCCTCCCGATTTTTAAAACTCGGACCTGGCAACACTGCATACACATAACACACGCCCACACATACACACTTAGAGATCGTAACACGCACAATCAGAAGTAATTACATCAAAATGTTGTACATGGTACACTTATTGAATCAGCTAGTTTTAACGTTGATTATGATTATGTTGATTTGTAATTTATAATGAAAGTGTTGAGCTGGTACAGTCACGCGACCAGTTGTTATGTCAATTCCGAGGTTTTTCTTTTTGCAAATGAAACGATTTTTTTGGAGTTTACTCCTTAAGAATCGATTTGCATATATAAGGGGCCCGGTATGAGAAAAGTGTGAGGAGTAAAATCTATCGATGAATGACATTAATGACCTCGTAACGTTTTTGTGCGCAACCTCATCTACGCACCTTTCACTTTTAGCCATGGCAACGGATAAAAAACATTAAGTTGTCACAAATGTCAATAAAATAAATAAACTAAAAATAGATAAAATCGGAGCAAAATTAATGAAAACAAATAAATAACAGAATATAGAGAAATGCCGGTAAGTGTCCAGCACTCTGGAATAGTGATTTTCAGTACAGATAGAATTATAATACATATTTACAAAATGATGACTAGTGTGTGATATTTTTGTTATTGTGTGATTCCAGAAATACATAATAAAATATATGATGAATATCGCTGATGTTAGATGATAAAATGTGTGACATGGCACCTATGACAGTCGAAACCATGGGACGATTCCTGAGGTATCTCTACTTGTAACCGACTTCTTCGGACTTGATTTTGTTTTGTGCCTGTTCAAAGACAATCGTTTTTAGAGTGTAAACTCCGGTCACATTTTTTTTTGTACTTTGGACACTATCCCTGTCTGCGCGTCGTTTCGTCGTTTCATGTCATTTCGCGCTTTTGCATTGCACAGTCGGGTAAAAATCACACACATATTGTTTACTAAATTGTTATCCTTATAGATATTTGTTTCTTCCTTTCTGTTCTGTTTCTGTAGTCACAGGAATGTGTCAAAAGCGGTCAAAATTCTATTGGATCACTATTAAGGCCCACTTGCAGCAAATTCGCTAAATCGCAATTTTTATTGCCTCACCCCAAAGAAAGCACTATAAGGCTTGTGTTATGGGATGCTAGGGTAACGGATAGAATACATATACTGTAAGTGTATTATTTATATAGAAAAACATATTAAACATCCATGACTGGAGTACAAATGCTCGTATTCATCACACATCTGCCCCCACCGGGATTCGAATCCGGGAACCTCTCGAGTCGGCGACACCATGAAACCCGGCGTACAAACCACGGAGATCGTCAGTTCAGTTCAACTATCACTAATATCATAAAATTCAACTAAAACTAGATTTAACCTATAGAAAAATGACAATACCTCAATCTGACATTATTGTATGGGCCATATGGTGCTAGTTAAATTGAGATTTATCAAAATTGCTACAAGTGAACCTGGACACGATTATTTTAGCTTTTAGCTTACAAGAATCGACATCCCAGATGTATCCTATTATTATAAGTGTGAAAATTTGTATGCTTGTCTGTTTGTTATTAAATAAAGCAAAAACAGATTTGAACGAAATTTGGCACACATCATCATCATCATCCTCAACCCATGTTGTATCTCTAGGGTAGTCCACTGGTTTAATGTTAATAATTTATTACTAAATGAATTAAAAACGAAATGTATTAAATTTGTATTACCTAATGTAAAACAGGTAAAAACCAGGGTGAATGTAAAGGATAGGAATATGGGCCTTGTAGACACCACAGTATTCTTAGGGATTACTTTAGATTCGAAGCTTCAATGGGGCCCACATATTGATAAATTGTCAAATAGACTTAGTTCTGCAGCATATGCCGTAATGAAGATACGCCAGCCGCCGACATTCAAACTATTTTTGTGCTGCAGAAGAGAGCTATTCGATCAATTTATAATCTTAAAGTAAAGGATTCCTTAAGAGATAGGTTTAAAGAATTTGGTATAATGACGGTCGCATCACAATACATTTACGAAAATTTATTACTTGTAAGAAAAAATATTAATTTGTTTCTAAAAAACAGTGATGTTCACACACTTAATACAAGAAACAAAAATAAACTAACTTTACCTGCTACTAGGCTTCACAAAATCAATAATTCATTTAAAGGTCTTTGTGTTCGCTTATACAATAAAGTCCCAAGCAATATCCAAGAGTTAAGCATAAATAAATTCAAAGATAGTATAAAAAAAGCACTTATTAAAAAAGCTTATTACAAAGTGTCTGATTATATTACAGACAAAAATGCTTGGGTTTGAACTGTTCCAATCATTCCAACAGGTTTTCTATATTAAATAAATCATGATTGTATTGACGTTGTAACAACATAATGATTTGTAAATGTTGTTACATTATGCTTTTAATGTTGTGGAGTTTTTTTCGCTCGTTTTTCTCCGCAGCTAAAAAATATGTCCAATAACGAGTGGTAGGGAAAAAAAATGTTTGGACGATTCAAAAGTGTTGTACTATACATCCAATTTGAATAAAGATATATTGATTTCTGATTTCATGTTCGTAGACTCCTGTAATGCATGCCACTGCTCCCGATTTTGTGCTACACATATGTATATATTGTTTTAACATTTCGTGGTCACTAACATGATAGTTATTAATGGGATTGTTACCATGTACCTTGTTTTTATGAGACTCCGATATTTCGACACTGTTGCAAGCGCCCTATCGGAGCCTCATAAAAAACAAGGTACATGGTAATAATCCCGTTAATAACTATAACACATATCGACCTATGCATAGAATAAAGTTACATATGAAAATGTTATCAAATTACTTTTATTATACTTTAAGACAACATTTATTTTTAGAGTAAAAACATTTATTCTAAAACTTATATAACTTCGAAGATAGCAATTGAATAAAGGTTCATGTGACTTTTGTTTCCGAAGAATATAAAGTTAAGAGCACTAGTACCTTTTGAATTGGCCAGAAAGCAGCCTGCACGGCTTCAATTTTGTTACAAACTGAGACTTTTTACTAAATGTTTGATTCTATATTTCTTATTTGCCATATTATCATAATGTGACGCGACAGGAAATATAAATTTTGTAAAACAAAGTTATATCTTCACATAATATTGACACGTTTCCCAAGCATAAGGTCTGATATACTTAAATAACATAAAGTTGTCCGTAGTAAATTGTCACAAAAGCACATAAGATACGCTTAAATAGCAAAATATGAGCCGTAAATGTAGTTTTTTTTAACAATAAATGCGTCATAATTTGCTTCACAATGCTTTATATGATTGGTGAAAAAATCAAATGCTAGAAAAATACCAAAACAAGTTAAAGCAAATTTCACTTCTTACAAACTTCAAATCGCTCAACTGTAAAGTAGAGATTATGCAGACGTAGCTTTATCCTATGGATAGGCAGATATGTATAGTTTATTACCTGAATTGGTTAACATAGGATAATTTTTATTCCTGAAAAAATTAAGGTCCCTTGAGGGGTTTTTAAAGAGAAAACTAACTTTAATGCGGACATGTACTGCTAGTGCATGTACAGGTATATTGGTTTCCGATGTCTTTTTGCTAACGGTACCTCCAGCATTAACAGCATTAGTCAAGGTTTGCTCAGCTGGAACCAATTTGAATGGGCATTCATTAAGGCACACGACGCTCTGTGCAAACACCCGGTAAGGTAATGCTTAAAATATTCAGACTATCCCTGAAAGCATTTTTCAATAGGTATGATCATTATTAATTATAGAATTATTCAAGTAACTTTTTCCGATTCATGATGATCATCAGTATATTAATGCCCCCACTGCTGGGATACAGTCCTTCCCTGTGGATGGAATAGGGAGATTGGGCCACAGGAGCCCAGTGCGGATTAGTGGGGGTGCTACCTGTGTTTTTATTGACAAAGATTCACCAACAACATATAATTTTACATTACAATTTAAAAATATGTATAAGTACCGTACTTAATGATATGCTTTTTACAGGTGAATAAAGCATTTACAAGCCATTAATCGGAACAGAGTTAAAGTCCAGTCTAATACGAGATGTGTAAGGCAACTGACGATATAGAAAATTGACGATATGGACACTGACGATATAGGAATTTGAAAAGTCCTGGTAACAAGTCACTTAGTTACAGTGGTATGGTAGGCATCTAGACATGAGAGCAGACGCTCGCATAAATAAAAAAATTACCCTGTCTGCGCGTCGCGCTTCGCGCTCTTGCATTGCGCAGTCGGGTAAAAACGGACAAATACAAGAGTCGGACAAGGTCCGGACTCGAGTCTAAAAGTCAAGACTAAGCCGAATGAATGATAACCCTATTGAAGATAGATCATATTGTAGGAGTTGTAAAATGTACCGTGTATCATTTAGGGATGACGAAAATAAAAAAAATAGGTAAATCGATATATTTAAAATATTAATATCGGCTTCGATATATCCTGAAAAAAAAACCATATCTACATCGATATATCGGACAAACTTTCCGAAAAATTTGCGGTTCTAAAAATATATATATTTAGATCAGCCCAGCACAGTTATAACAACACAAATTATAAAGAAAGAACTATCAAAATCAAAGTACCAAATTGCCGCTACCTTTGAGCGCCTATGCCTTTGAACTGACTCCTCGCACTTGACAGTAGAGTATCTCACGAATGATGACACGTGGAATAATAATGGAACGAAAATTATCTCCCAAAAAGTACACCTTATTTTCGAATGATGAAAGTGATTGCAGGGCCATTTTTCGTGTACGAGACTAGACAGTCCCACACAAGAACAGAAAGATAAATGGAATTCAGCACAACCAACTCACCAGCGAAACAGACATACAAATCATAAACAATACTAAAAACAGTACAGATCATAGATATGTTGAATATCATTAATCTGAGGTCCAGATAAGATTTTTTTCCAATCTTTTAAGTCTTAATCCGCGCGAATTTAGTTAGATCGTGATGTGACGGAATAATAAAAAAAATATCGTCTTTGATACGAATTTCAATATTGGTTATTTTGTATCAATGCATCAATATATCGAATCAAAATATATCTGCTAAAAATCGATATATAGAAGAAAAACTATCAATACATCGATATATTTTCAACAAGCCTACCTCATTGAAATGGGTACAATTTAAGTGGACCTTACATAATTATTGTTTGGGAAACCCTAACTTTGTAATTGTAATATCACCTAAAATATTTTCAGCGGTGCTGGAAATGATTTTTAGAAATCTGAACGGGATCAAAAATGGCCTCAATATAAATAGCGAAAATCTCAACCACCTACGCTTCGCAGACGATTTGATTCTATTTTCAGAGGACGCAAGTACTCTAGAAAGAAAAGTAGAAGAAAAGCAGACATGAGCGTTGACAGAGTTACAAGAGAACAAGTTAAAAGTCTGCCAAAATTCAATGGAAAGAAGCATCTTGGGTATAAAAAGGAGGGATAGAGTAAAATTACAAATAGTTAAGAAAAAGACCAAATTTAAAAATGTACACACAGCCTACAGACAGCAAATCAAATGGCGTTGGACGGGACATACGTCGAGAGAAAATATAGAAAAATGGAGTTGGTTAGTAACAGAATGGTATCCAAGGGATGGAAAAAGAAGTAGAGGTAGACAAAACAAAAGATGGGAAGCATGGAGCCGATTAACAAGAGACAGGAATACGTGGAAATCTTTAGAGGAGGCCTTTGTCGACAGACAAGCTGTTCAACATAAGCAACCAGTTGCAGATCACTTTAATACAAATTAGAATGTATATTTAGTTTTTAGCAAGTAGGCATAGTTAATGTAAAAAGAAACAGCAATAAAGACTATTTTATTTTATTAACTTTGTAATGGTCAGAATAACGTATCAGCTACATCTAAATAGTGAATTTAAAATAACAATTATGCATCTCCTCTATCTAAATAGTGATCTGATTGAACGCCCTTGTGGCGGCTGTTGGTTTATTTCATGTGCTGCATTGTAGCTCAATAAATGTTGGGAACCGCGTGTAGATTACGTTCTTTATTGTTAAAGGCCATTTTGGGATATACGCAGACAGGCGTAGTTAAAAGTTTAAGTACATGCGACCTACTTTTAATGTGAATCTAAACATTGGTGAAACCAAATCTGTGAAACGTACCCAAAGAATAAACCTAAGTTTTACTCGGGTAGGATCTGACTACAAAAAGTTTCAAACAGGCGTCAAAGACATGAGGCCCAGCACGATTTATTGACAGTTCCGTAACGTATCGTAACGTATTGTCAGAATTTGTATGAATACTAAGTAGCACTCCTATCGGACGAAAAAACAAATTTACATTTTTCATGCAAAATTTTAAAATTCGTATTTAAACCTTGTTTTGGCAAATTTGTGTGAAATTTAATCTAAAAAAAATTTTCACATACTTAAAAAAATAATTTGTGTATGCATGCCTAGGTTTTTTTGTATGAGCCATTAAAATAAAAAGAAGAAGAAGCTTTTTTGTATTAATAAGGGTAGGTATATTATATCTAGGAGGCTTTCTCGGTCACCCATCCTGTAATCGGAATTGGAAATGCTCCTAACTTCCACGATTGTAGAGTTTATCTCTGCACCTTCAAGATACTCGTTGTCTCCATTTTAGCTCTAATTTTGGACTAAATTATTGGAATTACTTTTACGCAATTTCAACATTAGCCCATTAAAGTCCCCACTGGCTGGGGCACAAGCCTTCCCTATGGATGGAATAGGGAGATTGAGCCACCCAGCGGGCCTAGTGCGGATTGGCGGGTGCTAACGACTGCAGATGCAGTCGTTGCCGGAACCAACGGCTTAACGTGTCCTCCGAAGCACGGAGGAACAAGAGATAGAAGATTTTTTGTCACCCATCCAATGACCGACTACTGCGAAAGTTGCTTAACTTCAACGATCGCAGCCGAACGCGCTAACTACCCTCGCCATGGAGCTCCTCAAGATACTCATTGTTTCTATATTAGCTGTTATTTTTGGACTAATTTATTGTAATAACTTTTTTGCAATTTATTAATTTAAATGTTGAAGATATATATTGTTAAATGGGTGGCATACAAGCTTATGACCTAATGGTAAGCGATCACCATAGCCTATAGACGCTTGCGATATCAAAGGTTTCCTACCCTGACCCCTTCCCCTATCTTGTGGAACCCTGGAACCTTACTCACCGAAAGAAACTCACAACACCACCAAAAGGCAGTGTTATTTCATTGTGATCTTCTGTAAGGTGAAGGTTACTTCCCCAAAATGGACGCTCCAATTTGAGTGGAAAACCTGCTAAGCCCTCATCATCAATCATCAACAGCCTATCTTAGTCCACTGCTGGACATAGGCCTCTCCAAATGCACGCCACTCAGATCGATCTTGGGCTACTCGCATCCAGCTCCTGCCAGCCACCTTGCGCAAATCGTCACTCCATCGTGCTGAGGACGTCTTACACAACGTTTGCCTAGACGCGGTCTCCACTCCAGAATTCGTGTACCCCAACGGTTATCGGTTCTTCGACAAATATGGCCAGCGCACTGCCACTTCAACTTGCTAATCCGGTGGGCTATGTCGATAACTCTGGTTCTCTGTCGGATTACCTCATTTCTGATGCGATCCCTTAGAGAAACGCCGATTCAAATACAGACAATTTTGAAATTGCTGATGTCATCCATGCTACGATAATCGAAAAGGAACGCGCTTCAATATTGTATTTTTCTATGTAAATTGGATCGCGTGAGTACCGTCAACAAACTCATCGGCTGATCAGTTTCAAAACCGTTTTGCTTGTACTAGATGACTGTCTGTCATTCCACCTCTTATCTAGTTGATCAATGAAAAACACTAGGACGTTTTTACTAATCGGCTACCTATTGTGTGACCGATTTTATGACTTTAGCAAGTAAATGAAAGGATACTTACTTGTATTATTAATTTTCGTGCAATAAACTGTGATTTGTGAACAAAATCAAAAGGGTCAAGGAATCGGCCATACAAAGAAGAATCGTCTTAATGGCAGTCCAGCAATGACTTTGCTGACTGTACATATGTTTAATTAACCATTTCTGTATGCTTTAGAATCAATAGCCAATTTACATACACCAACAGTGGAGCTCATTGTTGATATTCTTTTTTTAGAACTGGTAATAATTTGAATGAGAAATTCTCACATTATATTATTCTTAAGAATGAAAATTATAAATACTGACACATAGTTGGATAATGACCTCACTTCTTGGGGCCTAGTGTAAATGAAATACCAATATGTTGGTATCGTTATGGACACAGCTGCGTATAACACACTTGAGTAAAAGTATACATATATATCAGTGTGAAAAATGTGTATATCATCTTCATACTATTTATTGATGAAACTGATACAATGGTTCATTAAATCCAAATAACTAAAGGGAATTGTATTATAAATTAGTAATTATTATACGTATTTGCGTATTAACTGATCGTGTAGGAAGCAAAATAGAATAAAATGGGCAATTTAAAATGACATACTGGTTTTTAATTTAGTAATAATTTATACTTATTATTGAGCTGAAGAGTTTGTTTGTTTGGCTGAACGCGTTAACCACAGGAACTACTACTTCTAAAAAAAATATTTTTGTGTCGGATAGTCCATTTATTGAGAAAGGATAAGAAAAACATGTATCATGAAATTATTCCTCTGTAGAAGTACTGAAAATTGTAAGCAAAAATGATTCTGACGTCTTGAAGATTTCGAAGCAAACTCATAATTGCTTACATTTTTTAGAACTTCTGAAGAGGAAGATAAATAAATAATAAATATTTCTAACACTCACACCAATAAGCCTAGCCCCAAAGTAAGCACTGTAAGGCTTGTGTTATGGGATACTAGGGTAACGGATAGAATACATATACTGTACATATATAAGTATATTTATATAGACATACATATTATACATCCAGACTGGAGTACAAATGCTCGTGTTCATCACATAAACATCTGCCCCCACCGGGATTCGAACCCGGGACCTCTCGAGTCGGCGACACCATGACACCCGGCGTACAAACCACTCGGCCACGGAGGTCGTCAAAAAGAATTCCATGATACATGATTTTTGCGCATTTTGAAAAAAGTTTTTTTTTCCCTTTTTTTGCACCTTATTTTATTACATTCCTTCCAATCTTTATCCTTCCTATATTTTACTGTCGACTCACATTAACCAATTTCCTCAAATTAACGCAAGTGAAACCCGCAGGGCACAGCTAGTATTTATATAAACCCATATTTATATGTACTTGTACATAGTAGCATTATTTACATTAGTGTTTGTTATAATAAAATTTTATCACATGATTATTTCAATATCATAGAAAACCTTCATCTATTTTTAGTATTTGCAGAACTAATGATTCACTTTTACTTCTTCGGTTAAAGATTTAAAATTAAATAGGCATTTCAGGCTGAATTTGAAATACGCTGGTTTGGATTTGTGGCGGCGACATCTATATGCCCCACATATATACAACGGATGGAGGAAATCATTACTCACCATCCTCAAGAGATGGCGTTACCTGCACTGCGATCATAATAGTATGGAAGCCTACATCGCGCAAATGAAATTCGGAAGCTAACTCTTCATATATACGATGCCCGACCAACATCAGTCGGGCCGCGGCCCCCGAGCTACCATCACCCAGCTCGGAGGAAGATCTTCCCCTTTGGCCTTCCTACAGATTCATTCGCTTTTTTAGAAGGGCGAATAAATTAACAATTCCTAAACATACAGAGACAATAATGGACCGAATTTCTTCCAGAACTATATGAACAAGATCCTTGGCTTCAAGCAGTGGCGTAGCCGAGATCTGAGTCGCACCTTAGCGCACAAGAGCACTAAAGTTTCACAAAAAAATATCCCCAGTATCGCCTTCCCCACGACCTCCCTCTGTAAGCATGACTCACCCCTTACGCCCATTTTTTTATACGCAGGCAAAAAATACTGTTTACAGACGACGTCGCCTTTAAGAGGCACACCGCCGAACAGACCCCACACCTGGCACACCTGGCTCCCGCAATCCTTACAAGCCCCAGCAGTGACTACCCACTGAGGACCCAGTAACTCTTAAGGGCGCTTTACGGCATAATATACGCTAAAAAACGCAGGACAGGCGCAGCTAGGGCGCGCCGCCGTCCTCTCCCACCCGTCCTCCTTTGGCGGGAGGGAGCGGCCAGGGGATCATCCTCGCGCTCTCTCCCAGCCGCCTCCTTCTGCGAGATAACGTTCTCCGCGTTCTAACGACCGCATCCCAGCGCCGCAATGAGCTCGCGGCGCTTGTGTCGCCAGGCCGCGCACTCCAAGGTGTGCTGGCCGTGTCGTCCGGGACGCCGCAATGATAGCATTGCGGCGTTTCCTCCCGACGTGCGACACGGTGTAGATAGTGACCGAAGCATCCATGCCTGGTCAAGATCACCCCCTTGACTTTTCACATTGGCGTCGCTACTTTACGCCACGCTGCGAGGCAACACCACTTATTCACTATTCACGGATAGTTTTACAGGTATAAACTGTGACATATCTTTGGAACGAAGTTCTTGTCCGGACGGTATTTCGGATGAGGGATAGGTGAAAATTTACCGTCACAACCTAGCGAGGCAGTTAACTAGGCAACTAGCGAATTAGCTCGGCGGCGGAGGTTGTGGACAAGGTTTTAAGTTTTGTTTGGTGAGTGATGGGTCCGCGTGGTGGGTCACGGCCCAATCTCCCTATTCCATTCATAGGGAAGGATTGTGCCCTAGCAGTGGGGACATAAATAGGCTGAGATGATGATGATAACGTTAAGGTATAAACCTCGATCAAACAGTAGGGTGTTAAACGGAAGCGAAACTAACAATTATTAGTATTTAAACAGTGTTCTCTAGGTCAACTGATAGATAAGCTAGTACTAGGCTCGCCGAGGCCAAGGTCGGGCTAGGAGTGTAACTGCGAAACACTTAGTTTTATTACATCCATCCATATCCAAATAATGATCTGCTCAAAACCATTAAATACTGTAGGTAGGTATATGAAGACATTTTTTATGTTAATAAGGTGGCGAACGGGCTTGTCGCCCGCCTGATGGTAAACCATAGTCTGTAGAAGCTAACCCGTCCCTATCATGTATGGAAGCGTGCGGTAAAATGTTATTACTGCACGCTCTATTATATGGCCCGTAATTTTGAACTTTCGAACAATGTATAAAACTTCCGTAAACGCATTTTTTGAGCAAATGTGTTGAAAAATTCATTTGGCATAATCTTCTCTGAACTTATCTATATAACTAGCAAACCAGTGAACCAAATGTTCACCAAAAAAAAAAAATTAATTAATTGAGAACTTCGGAGATTTTGTGTGGTTTCGTTTGAAATAGAAATCACGTGATTTCTCGAAAACCGGAAGTGCTACGTTACTCACATCCGGTTTGTAGTCTTATCAGACTATTCTCAACTTATAACTTAAACATTCTCTTTATCTATCTCTTACGGTTTGGCCGCTGAAACAGCACCACGGACGGACGGATGGACTTGTCTAATAGATAAGAGATACTATATTGAAGGCATTTATTTTTTTGTAAATATAATTGTTGTATGGCCGAAAGTTTTAATGTGCAATGGCGAAATATTTGTTGAAGAAGTCACCGTCAGAAATGTAAATAAAATAATTGTAACGGATTTATCTAATCATTAAATAAATAAATAATTCCAACACTCACACCAATTAGCCCCAAAGTAAGCAACTGTTAGGTATGTATTATGGGATGCTAGGGTCACGGATAGAATACATATACTGTACATATATACGTATATTTAGATAGAAATATATATTTAAACATCCATGACTGGAGTACAAATGTTCGTATTCATCACACAAACATCTGCCCCCACCGCGATTCGAACCCGGGACCTCTCGAGTCGGCGACACCATGAAACCCCACTCGGCCACGGAGGTCGTCAAAATCATTGAGTAGGTTGAAACGTAGAATATAGTAACATTCTTGTTAATATTGATGCCCGTTTTACTAATGCCCCATCAGCAAAACATTGGTGAATTTAGGCCTAAGGTTACAATGTCAGCTAGTTGTTGGTTTAAGGAAGTCAAGCAACTTTTGCAATGGCTGGCTATGGAGGGGTGGCAAAACTTAAAGTCTCGCTCCAGATGCACCGTGCTTCAGAAGGCACGCACGCCGTTGGCCCTGGCTGCATCTGCGTTTGTTAGCATCCACCAATCTGCACTGAGCCCGCGTGGTGGGTCATGGCCCAATCTCCCTTTTCGCCAATAGGTAAGGCCTGTGGTTTAACAGAGGGGATATAAATGGATGATAATGATGTATGTTTGCAATGTGTTGAGGAGCTCAGGCGGCGTTCGGGCGCAGGCGGGTGCTCCAATAGGATTCTATCTCCTTACTCGCCTATAATCAAACTGACCTATTTTCGGACCGTACCTACATCACGCATATTCCGTATCATGGCAATAGGAATTAGATTTGAGGGTAAAATAATTGAAGAATATAGTACATTCATGTAAACAATTAATTTCTACAACTCCGCACATTGTTGAATACTAAATTAAAAGAAATACCACTCGACGTTAAGCAGGTCTTTTATATGATGAGGAGGAGTCACGTGACGCTTAAGGTGTCTTGGCGTTAATAGTAAATAATAGGATCCAGAGAGCTGACATCAATTGCAAAAGATCTCCCGGTTCATTAGTAAAGATGGGTGTTCCTCAGGGCTCAATTTATGGTCCAGTCTTGTTTTTAATTTATATAAATGTCTTACCTTACTTTGTAAGGGATAATCATGATATAGTATTACACTAACACTTCACTTTTATTAAAATTAAAAAAAAAATTCAACGGTATAGATGCACGATTTATTTAAACCTTCCTCGTGATGAATACTTTGTACTTAATAACTTGCTAACTACGCCAGAACTTACCATCCTTCGTGCAGATAAAGGCAACGCTACGGTAGTTATGGATACGTTCGATTACAACTTCTATTGGATGACAACACATATAAACTTGTGAAGAGTGATCAAGATCCTCAAAAGACAAATAAACTCTTTAAATCGCTTTGCAAAACGTTAGATCTCGACATCAACTTTCTGCGTCTCCCAAACCACCAAAACTGTATGGGTTACCGAAAATACACAAACCTAATGCTTCGCTACCAATGTCCAATTGCCGGATGCTTCCAGGACATCTTCCACTTACTAACAGGAACACAACACCACGAAAAGGTTCCGTTATTTCAGGTTCTCTGTATGATCCAATTGAGGGAGGACCTCTCTTAAAATTTTATAAGATTATGAAAGTTAGAAGCTGATATATTCTACGTAAATTTGTCATTAGCCTATTTACTTTACACACAACCCTACGCAACACTCATATAAATATATCTCGTTGCATTATTATCATTCCGCGAATTTTACAACTCAAACGTCCAGTCACATAAAAATGTTGTGTGAGCATTTTAATTATGTTGAATTTATGAATTTTGAATACAACCACCTAAGTAACATGAGGCATTGGCAATATACAAATTGAATTCTACCTATTTTCGTTTTCATGATACGTAATAGGAACGCCGAACTAGATCAAACCGGCTGTGACAACCCAGTTTATTATCTCCTTTTTGCAAATCGTTCTCTATCACACCACTTCAATCGATATTGGATTGTAACACGATGTATTTAAATCTATTTTCGTGTACACTCTTCGTTGACGCTTGAGCCATCTTTTCGACAGTGGATATTAATTTATTCAAATATATGCTTTAATACTATATTTGTTTGCGACAATGGAGTGCAAAATGGAGGCCGTTCGTTCATCTGCTGTTTAAACTGATTGTTTTCATTATTATGATTCACCAAAAGGCGTACCTATCATAATGGACGTGAAGTGAAAGTATACAATACGCCAGGTGATAACTTTCCCCGTACAGATAATAAAAATCTGTAAATGTGCAGTCATTTCTTATAATTTTATTAGTGGACCCAACTTAGGCTGAATATGCAAAAAATGGGTGCGTGTACTTATGTAGGCGCGTGAGAAGTTATCCTTCTTTGCCATCGTTTAAAATTAGTTTTTAATTGCATGCAAATAATTAATTACAATAAATTAATAAAAAGTCTGGAAAAGGACGAAGTCAATAAAGTTTAGTTTTAATTTGAAAAAATAAATAAATAATCAAAATATTCAATTAAAATCGCTACTGAATATAATTTATTAGAACATATGTGATTTGCACTTGTATGAAAGTCAAACACGTATTCCGAATATACAAACTAGAAACATGTGGATAAATATTATAAATATGAATACCTATAACTGTTACTTTATTACAAAAAATAAAGTTGTGGTTTTTGGTTCTACTACACCAATGGTCAAGAGATGGCGCTGTAGTCTCCTGAATCGCGCTTTGGTTCCGTTGTTCCAGATTAATATATACTTTTGATAGGCCTTCACAATACAGTCGTTAGCACCCACTAAATAAAGATTCTATTTCTATTTTGTTGGTAGATTTTCTTAATGTGCGGTAAACACAAAAGTAACGCTTAAAATTAAATTAAATTAGTTAAAATTTTATGTTACAGTGATGCGCGCGCATCTTAAAATTTCACTCTCATCATTTTTTCATAACGCGCCTAAAGAAGCCTACTGTTGGGACACAGGGCTTCCCTATCATTCATCATCCCTATGAATGATAGGGAAGCCCTGCATACATGCACGCATAGGCACGTACGCACACACCAATACACACACGCACGCAAACACACATAGATAGCCATACACATACATACAATATTGATTTTAATTTAGTATTTATAATTGATTTCATTACGTTTGTTTTGTTACAGATAATAATTACATATAAATTATTGGGACTGTAGCGATGCTGGGACACAGGGCTTCCCTATCATTTATACCAACCATCGTAGACCCAACTAATGCCAAATGTTGCGGAGATAAGGTTTGCCATTTGAGAGTGATGTATTCTGTCTTAGTCTGCCACACTCTTATCAATCCATCACCAAAAATCTCCCTTTTCCATTGAATATGGAGATCACCCATCCAATGACCGACCACTGCGAAAATTGCTTAACTTCAACGATCGAAGCCGAACGCGTTAACCACCCGCGCGATCGAGCTCCTTAAATGTTATAAGACGTATCAATGTAAAGTGAACAATTAGAACTCGATTTGTTCACAATTATATGTACTTTATTTAGAAATACATATATATGTCGCAGCCATCTTGTTAAATTTAGGGGTTTTGCCCCCAGATTTAGGGGCTAGAAGGGTTAAAACGGACTTTTTTAGCTGGGCTGGAATTTTTTGGGGGTTCTTTTAGGGGCTTTTAACAAAACTTGCAATTAAATCGAAAAACAAAGCGTGTGTTTTCTTTCAGTTTTTGCGTAGAATGGAACGCACCACGATATGAAACGACTGAACTGACTGTGTGGCAGATTGTTTCCTAAGGCTGTATGGACTACAGTTCTTTGCCTTCCACCAATCAAAACAGCTCTTATTTAACAACCTGTCAGCTCATTTTCGTTTGATTTTCCATTCGGAAAAGGTATTTATTCAATAAACTACTGTTACTAAATATGTAACGTTTTAATTTATGAGCAACGAAAGAATTTAGGTAATAAGATAAGTAGGTACATATAAATGTCTATATTTAGGGGATTTTAGGGGAATTTAAAAAATACTTAGGGTAAAATTTTGGTAAGGGTAACACTGAGCCAAGGCTGTTTATTAAACGCCGGCATCCAATTAAATCAGCAGGCCGATAGTTAATGAAACTTGTATCACTAAATGTTCACTACTTGACGTATTGTTTTTTTTTTTGAGTGTGTATGCTGTTGGTCGCAAATGACCTTTACAGCGTCACCGGGTTTGGGGACTGCTAGGGATCCTAAGGGAACCTCAAGCCGAGAATTGGCGAGTGCCTCTAGAGGTATTCCAGGCAGATGGCATCTCCCCACGGGGGGAGTCTCCTCTCCGTCTGGAGCCTCAAGACCACTGAACCTGAGGGGGTCAACTCAACGAGACGCCCTCTAGCGTCTCTGAGACTCGGACCTCGGCTCTAGTGAGCCGTTGTCGCGGGAGGACTATGATTGCGAGTTGTTACTATGTACCTTCGATACCTCTATCACGAAGCTTCAAGACCACTGAACCTGAGGGGGTCGGCTCAACTAGAGGGCGTCTCTGAGACTCGGACCTCGGCTCTATTTAGCCGTTGTCGTGGGGATGACGTATTGAAAGTTAGCCTCTTGAAATGACTGACGAAGACTCAGCCTAGTGATTCAAATTTAGTTCACATTTTCTACTGTAGCGCTAGTAGTCACCAAAACGAGTATGGTGTCAACAGCGCAGCAAAGTATATTATTTCTCGTTCTCGGTGCATTTTTAAATTTATGACAATAAAATAAAGTGAGACATTCATCTGGAGCTCGATGGCGCAACTGGTTAGCGCGTTCGGCTGCGATCGTTAAAGTTAAGCAACTTTCGCAGTGGTCTGTCATTGGGATGGGTGACCAAAAATTTACTATCTCGAGCTCATCCGTGCTTCGGAAGGCACTTTAAGCCATTAGTCCCGGTTGCATCTGCAGTCGTTAGCACCCACCAATCCGCACTGGGCCCGCGTGGTGGGTCGTGGCCCAATCTCCCTATTCCATCCATAGTGAAGGCCTGTGCCCCAGCAGTGGGGACATTAATAGGTTGATGATGATGATGAGGCATTAATCACTTTGTAACACTCATGTAAAAATTTGTCGAATTTTTATCAGAATTTTTTATTTGTTTCGCGTTTTATTGTAAAAATGGCGCTTATTAATACTGTGTTATATAGTTTTATTTTTTAAGAATTTAACTGCTAGATGTTTAAATCCAAAAAAATATTCCACGCGGACCAGGCCGGACAGGACAGCAGGGTAGCATTGTAAATATTTTATTATTACTGTAACTTAGTTTACCTACTTAGGGGGTTGATAACAAACAAAATATGTAGGACTTCTTTTTACTAATATTAACATTAAAAAGTTCTCGTACATAATTTGCGAACTTATGGTCATTCTAACCAAACATCGTAAAATTATCAATATCCGATAATAGTTTGAACGTTGCGACCAATGAATTAATTCGAAGCCGGCATTTAGTTAACGGCCTAGGCTGTAAACTAAATTACTGATTAAGCTAGTTTGCTGCGACAATTTTTTTTTATCTATATATATAAAACTCAAAGGTGACTGACTGACATGACTGACTGACATAGTGATCTATCAACGCACAGCCCAAACCACTGGACGGGTCGGGCTGAAATTTGGCATGCAGGTAGATGTTATGACGTAGGCATCCGCTAAGAAAGGGTTTTGATCAATTCTACCCCCAAGGGGATAAAATAGGGAATGAAAGTTTGTATGAAACTTTGTCAATTTTAAACCGATCGGGCTGAGACTTTGCATGCTGGTATAAGAAGAATCATAAATGAATGTCATTGTGTATAATACAAGCCTGAGAACAAAAACTGTAGTCTACACTTCGGCTCTACACCGAAGCGAAGCGAGGGCGGGCCGCTAGTTTATCAATATACACGTTGGTAACGAGAAAACTAAAGGACAACTAAATGTTAAAGTTCTTGAAAGAGGTTGCCATCCATAATTATTGAGAGGAAATTCGGAAATTTCTGCACAATCATAATAATCATTATTTGCAGAATATGGTAACGAATGGTGATACAGAGAGAAAGAAGATACTATATTCTTACCCAATGGGGTGTTCAAAATTTATTGTCATACTGACAATTAATTTGCACACACCAAAGACATTTACTTTGTCATCGATACATTCCTATCCCAAACTATATCTATTCTTCTCCACATACACACACACACTCCAACACACATGCACACATACGCACGTACGCACACACCAACACACACACGCACGCAAACACATATAGACAGACATACACAAACATACAATATTGATTTTAATTTAGTATTTATAATTGATTACGTTTGTTTTGTTACAAATAATAATTACGTGATGATGGGGGACTATGTAGTGATGGGGGATTATGTACTTGGTTCTCCATCATACACAATAAAACTAGTATTAGCTAATAAGCAATAGATCATGTCTTCCCACGTCTTAGTACAATTGTAAATTTCATAGAAAACTTATTATTAGTCTTAGTATTAGAAAGTAACTAAAAAAATTTTTTTTTTGTTACGCTGTTGGTTTTCTGAATAAGTAAATAAATAAGTATAAATTATTAATGTGACGCCATCCTATTTATTATATTAGGGTGCCCACGGTACAGGTTTCTCCTAGTGTGGGACCCACAGTCAATGCTACAGTATTGTTACGTTTAGTCAAAATAAAAAATAAAAAAAATACTTTTTACTTGATTAACGGCCGTCTTCGGATGGATATTTTAAAAATGCGTAATTAAACATGGTTTTATTCAATTTTTTATCACAAAGGAAAATAATGAATTAACTTTAATCAATATAAGAGTCAATTACTTTTAGTATCAATTACTCTAGTACGTTGATAAATATTATCGCAGCCTGACTTGAAAAACATAAACTCTGTGATGAGCCTATCGTAAATCTGTATCAGGCAAGGCGGAACATTGCGTGTCTGTGTGTGTGTGTGTGTGTGTGTGTGTGTGTGTGTGTGTGTGTGTGTGTGTGTGGGTAGCCAAGTCGACTTTATACACTTGAGTCAATATTTGAATTGGCCGAAGGCTTAAATGGAGCATATGGAAACCCCATTAAGCAGTAACACTTGTATCTAAGTCGATTTAGGGTTCCCGAGACACATATACAAAAATCTGCTCCGAAGTTTTTTAGATTGCATTTTTTTTTATTATCCAAGTGAAATGACGCCATGGTGGTTACGTCAACAAAAGGTTAGGTTTCTATTTGCTGAGAGGAGATAATTAGTGAGGGCGCCGCCCGGCGGACACCAAACATATTAAGTAAGGTAGCCATGATAACGTTTTTAAACTAGGACTAAGATGAATGTTAAACAAAATATCATTATAATCTCTTATCTTTTAGACAAGTCCGTCCGTCTGTCTGTCTGTGGTGCTGTTTCAGCGGCCAAACCGTAAGAGATAGATAAAGAGAATATTTAAGTTATAAGTTAAGAATAGTCTGATAAGACTACAAACCGGATTTGAGTAACGTAGCACTTCCGGTTTTCTAGAAATCACGAATTTCAAACGAAACCACACAAAATCTCCGAAGTTCTCAATTAATTAAAAACTTTTTTTCTTTTTTTTTTAAATCAGGTTTTGGTGAACATTTTGTTCACTGGTTTGCTAGTATTAGCTAATTTGCCTTCTGTAAAATATGAATTAAGAAAAACCACCAAAATTGAGAAACTCTTTCTTCCTGAAGTCTGTTCAAAAAGCGTTTTTTTTCCTGCTCGATTTAGATTGAATGCTCTTCTGAGGAAGGAAAGTAAGGTGGTAGGGAACATTACTTTCAAGAAGACAGACTACAGTAATAACCAGTTTATTGACTTCTGGTCGTTAAACAAATCTGCTTCAAAGCGAATCTACCCTAAAGAGAAAATGTAGATTACCCAAAATGCCCGACAGATGAAAATTCGCCCGGCAATGTGTGGGTTACCTACAATGCGAAGAGATGGCTCTGCCTTGCAGCTTAAGAAAGGCTAGATAGAATTCGACACAGCCACCAGGGCTGCGGTAGCATAATGGTCAGTACATTCGCCCGGATAGCGGGTGCGGATTCGAGTCCCGTTTGCTGCCTGGTCCGCGTGGAATTTTTTCTAGTAATACTTTCGTTAGATTTTATCATCGAGCAGCTAAAAAATAAAAATTCTAAATTATTGTGTATTAAGATTTATAGGGAACTACCAACTATATTATTCTGTTTTGACAGTTCCGCAAGAGATATATGATGTAGAACTTTCTAATATGTATTGATCTTATAAAATCTCAGCTACTATATCTATCAGTGTTCAGTGTATATCATATTACTTTTAAACAAGCTTCGATAGAGTAAACTTGAGTTCTGGCATCTCTTAATTTCGTGCCAGCTCTTTATTATGTATTTATTACCTTTGCATTAGCATAAGAAGAAGGATTTGAAGATCGACTTGACAGTAAGCAAACACTTCAATGCCGATTGAGAACAACAGAATGTTGGGCTAAACTTATGCAAAATTATTCAATCAATTATAATTTATTAATAAGTATATTTAGATATTTATTTATTTATTGACATCAACAAGATTAACACTAACTCATTATAAAGTAACTTACAAACAATGTGGAAGCGAACTAAGTGCAATCTTAATTATAGATGTTACACAATAGCACTGATAAGCAAAAATATCGCATAGCAAAATCACACTGTTTAAAAATATTCTAATGATGTGAAATAATTAGTAGTAAAATATAAAAAAAAATATACTAAAATTAAAAACATTTCATTAAAATTACATCATTATTCGGTAAAACGTCACAAAATATTGTAAAGTAATGGAAATTGATGTTATAATAATTAAAATTAAACATAATAAACATTTACAGTCACCAGCAAATATCTACGTCAAATCTAGTATTATATTGTTTTTACTATGATTTTGTTACGCAGTCGCTGATGTATTAATGTTGGTAGTGAAAAAAACTGAACCGCCTAAACAAAACCAAATAATAAAAAAAATGCCTAATATTTTCTATCATGTTGGGGAAATATGAATATAATAGTAACTTCTAAGAAACGATTTAAGTAAAACTTCAAAGTACCTTAGTGCTGTGTTCACCAGTGTAATGAGTAAAAGTGAACCGTATATAAATTACTGTCGGGCATCATGTTTTATGGATATCGTTTATGTAAACATACGCTTTTCCCATTGAAAACCAATCTATAAAGTGCTCACATCTCAGGTGAAGCAAAAATAAAAACAGCCGTCCGAATTTATTTATATTCATTATTCATATCCTTTTAAGGTTGTTTGTTTTTTTTTCTATAAAAATATTCCTTGTGTTTTCGAAAGCGTGGTGACCGTAGTGTGTTGTATGCCCGTCTGGCTTGAGCAACTTTCTACTGGACTTGTTTCGTGTCCTCTGACTCAATAATTAGCAACCATATTGGTATCATTAGATTCATTATGTAATTTTCGACTCCTTAGTTCATTACTCATATTTGTGTGGTTGCATGGTGCATGAATTGAATTGCTTAAACGCAATAAATTGAATTTTAAAATCTTTTCTGTATTGGCCGAGTTCTTTGTACGCATGGTTTCATGGTGTCGCCGATTCGAGAGGTCCTGGGTTTAAATCCCGGTGGGGGCAAATGTTTGTGTGATGAATACGAGCATTTTTACTCGAACCATGGATGTTTAATATGTATTTCTATATAAATGCGTGAAGAAGCAGTTTTTCAGGCCGGCAAGGTGAGGATGATTGTTGTAGCAGTTTATAACTGCTGTATCAGCTATCTTCGCGTTTGGACTTTATTACTATTTAACATCAGGTGGGGTAGAGTCATTTGCCTACCTCTATATATAAAAAAAAACTTATATATGTACTGTATATGTAATTTATCCGTTACCCTAGTATCCCATACCGCAAGCATTACAGTGCTTACTTTGGGGCTAGGCTAATTGGTATGAGTGTCGGAAAATATTTATTTATTTATTGCTAGCGCCCACCAATCCGTTCTGGGCCGGTGTGGTGGTTAATTGAAAGTCAAACGAACTTACCTGTAAGTGACGTTTGACTTATATTACACGATGTGATTCGCCCTTCGAGATTACACTTAATTCACTTGTAGTAGCACGCATTATGTGCTGCCATCGTACACAAATGAATTAAGTGTAATCTCGAAGGGCGTATCACAGAAGTATAATTGCAACTCAAACGAACTTACCTGTAAGTGACGTTTGACTTATATTACACGATGTGATTCTCCCGAGAGATTACACTTAATTCATTTGTGTACGATGGCAGCACATAATGCGTGCTACTACAAGTGAATAAAGTGTAATCTCGAAGGGCGAATCACAGAAGTGTAAAGCATGGTATTTTTTTTATGTAAGAGAGGTATGATAAAGCGGATTTACCGCTCGCATTGGAGCACCCGGCTGAGGAGGTAACCTCCATCTTACTAAAAGACTAGGTACAGTAAAATAACACAAAATTTTGGTGTTTTTGTGTTTCGTCGGTGAGTAAGATCTAGGACTCCTCAAGGTAGGGCATTGGGTCACAGTAGTTAACGGCGCGACTGATATCGCAAGCATCTTTAGGCTATGATTTTATTTATTTTTTAAGCATTTAACTGCTAGATGTTTAAATCTAAAGAAAAGTTTACTAGAAAAAAATCCACGCGGACCAGGCAGCGGACGTGACTCGAACCCGCATCCTTCGCTATCCGGCGAATGCACTGACCATTATGCTACGCATATGCATTATGAAAAAGTATTCATTTGACATTGTGGGTTACCTACAATGTGAAGCGATGGCGCTGCCTTGCAGCTTAAGGCTAGGAAAATTTCGACGCGGCTAATAGGGCCGTGGTAGCATAATGGTCAGTGCATTCGCCCGGATAGCGAAGGATGCGGGTTCGAGTCCCGTCCGCTGCCTGGTCCGCGTGGATTTTTTTTTTTCTAGTAAACTTATCTTTAGGCTATTTTGCCGCTTATCATCAGGCGGATCATATTTTTTTTTGTCATCCTTTAAACATTACAAAAAGCCTGTTTTAGTTGTCTGCCATTTCTAGGATTACTTTTCCATTTGTGTTAAGCTCCAGTCGTTTAAACACCCACGGGGTAGGAGATCTCTCGTAACGCAACGTTTTTTGTAAGTCATAATTTAACTACAAGTATCGACAGAAATATATAACTTGTCTTATTTGTTTCATAGGTTTTCACGCACATCACTCATTAAATAAAACTAGTTTTAACGGGTTAATGCACGAACTTTATTTATTTATTGACGTTTCGCAGCCTTTTCAGGTCTGCATCGTCAGAATAATCAATAAATAAATAAAGTTTCGTGCATTAACCCGTTAAAACTTGTCTTACTTCGAAAACGACAAATTTAGCGTTGATGGGTTTTTAATGTAGTTCTGAGGCAACAGTGACCAGTTGTCGCTCAGGAGGCTGCCTGTATTCACTTGACTCATGCGTTCAGTGTTTTTTTAGTAAATGACTTTCTTTCAAATGGCAATGTAGTCTATATTAGTATTCTACTTATACTACCGACTTTGTAGCACAAGCCTATGGGCATAAAACTAAGTAGGCCCGGTGTGGAAAGGTGGGTGCTAACTACTGCAAACAAGATAAAAAAAAATGGTGTGTTTCAGCTCCGACGCACGACTGGAGTTTACTCCTTAAGTTCGATAGTCTAACCAGACGCAAAAAGAGTTTATTTAACTTAAAAAAGATTGATACTGTATGAAAGGGTAAATTAACAAATTAATGAAAATAGTATACATATATAAATATACATTTATTCATTTAATATACATTTATTATTATTAATCGACGAAATATTTTACATTAAACTTTTTACAATAGTCAATTTCAGATGTGCATAAATATATCATTAGGAATGTTGATAAATTATGTAATTATTATTATCAGACTATTATCATTTTTTTAAATATTAATTAAATCAACATTGTCTGGATTATTAATTACAGTGACAAGTGGTTTATGGTAACTAAAATAAGACACATGGACGTTCGTAGATACGTGGTTCACGAATCTTGAAAATACCGCATCAATGGTTGTTGTACCATACCTCGTTGTCCCCATTGCTCTATCAGAAACGATATCTAAACTCAGTTCAAATTTTAAAAATTTTATTAATGTCAATCCGTCATCTTTGTTTGTCAAAGTTGCGCGACATAGGGTGCGCACCAAAAACGTAACGAGGTCATTCATCGATAGATTTTACTCCTCACATTTTTCTCATAGCGGGCCCCTTATATATGCAGATCGATTCTTAAGGAGTAAACTCCAAAAAAATGATCAACCACCCTATATCCGGTCATTGCAAAAGTTGCTTGACTTCCACAATCGCAGAGACACGAGTACAATGATAAATAATAATGCCTTTTTTCCTGCCAATCCGTGCTTGACCGTTTTCCTCTCATTAACATACCGGCGCGTGCGCAGATAAGAGTAATTTAGGGTACGCATTCACGCTCCGCGGGGCTATCTCTTAATGCGGATCGCATACTTTTTTGTTTGGCTTTTTATTAGAACAAAAGTGCGTGATTGTAAACATAACTATGTGCTAGAGATAAATCGCTGGTTTATGCTAATGAATGGAAAATATATATAAGCTACTAGTGGCCCGCCCTCGCTTCGCTTCGGGGTAGAATTGATCAAAATCCTTTCTTAGCGGATGCCTACGTCATAACATTTTTTTCTTTCTTTTTATGTTATAGGGGGCATACGAGCAGATGGCTCACCTGATGGTAAGTGATCACCGTCGCCCATGGACACTTGCAACACCAGGAGCATCACAAATGCGATGCCGGCCTTTAAGGAAGGAGTACGCTCTTTTTTTGAAGGTTTTTGGGTCGTATCGGTCCGGAAACACTGCTAGCGACAACATATTCCACAGTTTTGTCGTTGTTATATCTACCTCCATGCCAAATTTCAGCCCAATCCGTCCAGTGGTTTGGGCTGTGCGTTGATAGATCACTATGTCAGTCCTTTGAGTTTTATATATATAGATTTCTGTCGTTGACTAGCTAACTAATTTATTAGTTAGCGTTAACGCAGTCAATAATATATAGGCTTAGGAGCGGACGCGAGCTAAAAGGCATTTGGGATATAGTTATTTCAAAAAATTATTGCTGTCGCGCATTGATAAATCAGGAGGACCTCGATGGCGCAGGTGGTTAGCGCAGTTAAGCAACTTTCGCAGTGGTCGGTCACTGGATGGGTGAACAAAAATCTTCTATCTTGAGTTCCTCCGTGCTTCGGTGCGCGATAAGCCGTTGTTCTCGGCTACATCTGCAGTCGTTAGCAAACGCCAATCCGCTCTGGGCCCGCGTGTTGGGTCATAGCCCAATCTCCCTATTCCATCTACAGGAAAGGCCTGTGCCCCAGTGGTGGGGACATTATTAGGCTGATGATGATGATGATTGGCAAATCCCAATAGATAGGGACAAAAGTAGCTAACGCTGAAAATTGTGTATATAAAATTGCAAAATTCGAGGATTGGCTCTCGATGATTACCTCCTCGATAATCTATATATATATATATATATATATATATAAAACTCAAAGGTGACTGACTGACATAGTGATCTATCAACTCACAGCCCAAACCACTGGACGGATCGGGATGAAATTTGGCATGCAGGTAGATGTTATGACGTAGGCATCCGCTAAGAAATTATTTTGATCAATTCTACCCCCAAGGGGATAAAATAGGGAGTGAAAGTTTGTCTGAAACTTTGTCAATTTTAAACCGATCGGGCTGAGACTTTGCATGCAGGTATAAAAAGAATCATACATGAATGTCATTGTGTATAATACAAGCCTGAGAACAGAAACTGTAGTCTACACTTCAGCTCTACACCGAAGCAAAGCAAGGGCGGGCCGCTAGTAAGATATATGTTAAAAGAAATTTTACCTATAGTATGATAAGAAGTTAAACTATGCCTCTATATTTTTCTTGTTTTGTAAACGCTTATTCAATCTCCACACTAGACGTCCTTAGTGGTGATAAATAAGATTGTTTTTGGCATACTTGAGGACTTCCAGTTTCTTTGAAACATAAGTTATCGAAGAAAGGAAAACATAGGGACATAGAATGAGTAAAATTATATATTTGTAGTTATGTTTTTATTTATTTTTAAGCATTTAACTGTTAGATGTTTAAATCTAAAGAAAAGTTTAACTAGAAAAACATCCACGCAAACAACAAGCAATCCGGGCGAATGCACTGACCAATTATGCTACCACGGCCATCTCTTCGATGGCGCTGCCTTGCAGCTTAAGGCTAGGAAAATTTCGACGCGGCCATCAGGGCTGTGGTAGCATATTTGGTCAGTGCATTCGCCCGGATTGCGAAGGGTGCGGGTTCGAGTCCCGTCCGCTGCCTGGTCCGCGTGGATTTTTTTTCTAGTAAAACTTTTCTTTAGATTTATATATTTATGTTTGAAAATCATTTCTTAAGTGAAAAAATCTAAGTGAAATCGGTTGAGAACGTTGTATGGAAAGAAACATTGGCCACCTCCTCTGAATCACTACTGAATTTAAGTTATTAGTCCATATGTAATTAGCACTTGTAAGTAACTAAAACACGTTGTGTCTATATAGAAACTAGAAACATGTGGATAAATATTATAAATATGAAAACAGTGATCAGAGGCGACGAGCGTGCCAACATTGTTTTTGACAACGCGATCATCTTATGGAGCTCCGTGGATCGTTCAAAGTACCTTTCGAACAGATGTCTAATAATGGTGGATTATTAACCACTAAGTGGTTAATAATCCACCATTATTAGACACTAACATTCATAACGCGCCCGCGGCCAACTTCATGGTGTTACTATTGTGTTACAGTGATGCGCGCGCATCTCGAAATTTCACTCACATGATTTTTTCATAACGCGCCCGCGGCCAACTTCATGCTGTTACTTTTGGGTTACAGTGATGCGCGCGCATCTAAAAATTTCACTCTCATCATTTTTTCATAACGCGCCTAAAGAAGTATAACTTCAAAAAAATAACTAACTAATAACAAATCATATGTTAATCACACGTCATTTGTTCGTCACGGCTGACAGACGATAAAAGGTTCACCAAGGTTCATAGTTGTTAGGTATTGATATAGTATTGGCATATCAATGACTCTTTTCTCTATAGCTACACATCAACGATGTTGTATGACGCAATATTATTGAATGCTATGTTTAATCAGGAAAAATGGAAATGAGGAATTTCTAAGTAAAATCATTGATATGAATTGGGCTATGTTGTAATGCAGAGCAGCGTAATTTATTCGAGTCGTGTTGTACATATCTTTGCGAGATACGAAAATATTTTGTAAATAAAAAATACGTGTGGCATTAGGGGACTGCCACGGTAAAGCTGTTACATAGCATTTTTTATCAACTTATGCAAATTTTAATTATTTATTTATCTTATTTATGCAGTATTTTTTTTTCTGCAAAAATTTAACACGCTGCGCCGTTTAGATCGATAATTGTGTTCTATTGGTATATGCACTCTCCTAAGGTTTTTTTCGTTACGTAATTTCTTGATTCGGTCGCCGCGCTCAAAGCCCGCGATAAAAGCTATACAATAGCTTAAAATATATTTCTTATTCAGTTAAGTTAAATTAATTCATTAGAGTTTGCATTGAATTCAGTTGTTCTGATTTTTTCCAGATTTGTTTATTATGTTAGCCCAATGAATAGAAGTGAATAGTATCGATTAACCGCACTAAAAACCCAACAGTGATGTCGATTCTGACATGATTCTCTTATAGTAGGGGAGCCCAAGCAGGGATTTTTGGATTTACTCGAGCGCGGCAGAATAACATATGGGGAGCAACCTTGCACATCATACCTGAATATGCCCTCTATGTAGGGCCGAACGTTTAGGGCAGCAAAAACAAAATTTCAACAAACGGCCATAACTTTTGGTCGGGTCCAAATCTTTTGAATAAGAGCTACTGGAGGGTTCACGTAACATTCCTTCTCAATGTCTGACGCGTTCGGTTATTTTTTCCTATATTCTACTCCTTCGTACGGCCACCCCCATATCATGCAAACCGCGGCAGATCAATATTTTTTCCGTTCTTAGAAATGTACCCTCTGGTAGCTTATATTCAAAAGACTGATGATTTGGGCGCGGCCAAAAGTCATGACCGTTTGTTGAAATTTTGTTTTTGCTGCCCTAGACGTTCGGCCCTACATAGAGGGCTCAGGTATGGTGGGAGTACTTAATTACGTGCAAGGTTACTCCCCATATGTTATTCTGCCGCGCTCGAGTAGATCCAAAAATCTGCGCTTGGGTTCCCCTACTATTAGCATAAACTAAAATATGACAACAATGTATCCCTGTCATTCTCTATACAGAATGAAAACGAGAGACTGATTTTAAATTTAGTTTTAAGTTTATAGAACAGCAGCTTACAGCTTTTTACACAAACACATGTTTCTTAGCAAGGATTAATGTTAATGACGTGTCTTTAAGAGCGATCGTTAAGAGAGGAGGTGGCCAATGTTTCTTTCCATACAACGTTCTCAACCGATTTCACTTAGATTTTTTCACTTAAGAAATGATTTTCAAACATAAATATATAAATCTTAAGAAAAGTTTTACTAGAAAAAAAAACCACGCGGACCAGGCAGCGGACGGGACTCGAACCCGCACCCTTCGCAATCCGGGCGAATGCACTGACCAAATATGCTACCACAGCCCTGATGGCCGCGTCGAAATTTTCCTAGCCTTAAGCTGCAAGGCAGCGCCATCGAAGAGATGGCCGTGGTAGCATAATTGGTCAGTGCATTCGCCCGGATTGCGAAGGGTGCGGGTTCGAGTCCCGTCCGCTGCCTGGTCCGCGTGGATTTTTTTTCTAGTAAAACTTTTCTTTAGATTTATATATTTATGTTTGAAAATCATTTCTTAAGTGAAAAAATCTAAGTGAAATCGGTTGAGAACGTTGTATGGAAAGAAACATTGGCCACCTCCTCTCTTAACGATCGCTCTTAAAGACACGTCATTAACATTAATCCTTGCTAAGAAACATGTGTTTGTGTAAAAAGCTGTAAGCTGCTGTTCTATAAACTTAAAACTAAATTTAAAATCAGTCTCTCGTTTTCATTCTGTATAGAGAATGACAGGGATACATTGTTGTCATATTTTAGTTTATGCTAATAGTAGGGGAACCCAAGCGCAGATTTTTGGATCTACTCGAGCGCGGCAGAATAACATATGGGGAGTAACCTTGCACGTAATTAAGTACTCCCACCATACCTGAGCCCTCTATGTAGGGCCGAACGTCTAGGGCAGCAAAAACAAAATTTCAACAAACGGTCATGACTTTTGGCCGCGCCCAAATCATCAGTCTTTTGAATATAAGCTACCAGAGGGTACATTTCTAAGAACGGAAAAAATATTGATCTGCCGCGGTTTGCATGATATGGGGGTGGCCGTACGAAGGGGTAGAATATAGGAAAAAATAACCGAGCGCGTCAGACATTGAGAAGGAATGTTACGTGAACCCTCCAGTAGCTCCTATTCAAAAGATTTGGACCCGACCAAAAGTTATGGCCGTTTGTTGAAATTTTGTTTTTGCTGCCCTAAACGTTCGGCCCTACATAGAGGGCATATTCAGGTATGATGTGCAAGGTTGCTCCCCATATGTTATTCTGCCGCGCTCGAGTAAATCCAAAAATCCCTGCTTGGGCTCCCCTACTATAAGAGAATCATGTCAGAATCGACATCACTGTTGGGTTTTTAGTGCGGTTAATCGATACTATTCACTTCTATTCATTGGGCTAACATAATAAACAAATCTGGAAAAAATCAGAACAACTGAATTCAATGCAAACTCTAATGAATTAATTTAACTTAACTGAATAAGAAATATATTTTAAGCTATTGTATAGCTTTTATCGCGGGCTTTGAGCGCGGCGACCGAATCAAGAAATTACGTAACGAAAAAAACCTTAGGAGAGTGCATATACCAATAGAACACAATTATCGATCTAAACGGCGCAGCGTGTTAAATTTTTGCAGAAAAAAAAATACTGCATAAATAAGATAAATAAATAATTAAAATTTGCATAAGTTGATAAAAAATGCTATGTAACAGCTTTACCGTGGCAGTCCCCTAATGCCACACGTATTTTTTATTTACAAAATATTTTCGTATCTCGCAAAGATATGTACAACACGACTCGAATAAATTACGCTGCTCTGCATTACAACATAGCCCAATTCATATCAATGATTTTACTTAGAAATTCCTCATTTCCATTTTTCCTGATTAAACATAGCATTCAATAATATTGCGTCATACAACATCGTTGATGTGTAGCTATAGAGAAAAGAGTCATTGATATGCCAATACTATATCAATACCTAACAACTATGAACCTTGATGAACCTTTTATCGTCTGTCAGCCGTGACGAACAAATGACGTGTGATTAACATATGATGTGTTATTAGTTAGTTATTTTTTTGAAGTTATACTTCTTTAGGCGCGTTATGAAAAAATGATGAGAGTGAAATTTTTAGATGCGCGCGCATCACTGTAACCCAAAAGTAACAGCATGAAGTTGGCCGCGGGCGCGTTATGAAAAAATCATGTGAGTGAAATTTCGAGATGCGCGCGCATCACTGTAACACAATAGTAACACCATGAAGTTGGCCGCGGGCGCGTTATGAATGTTAGTGTCTAATAATGGTGGATTATTAACCACTTAGTGGTTAATAATCCACCATTATTAGACATCTGTTCGAAAGGTACTTTGAACGATCCACGGAGCTCCATAAGATGATCGCGTTGTCAAAAACAATGTTGGCACGCTCGTCGCCTCTGATCACTGTTTTCATATTTATAATATTTATCCACATGTTTCTAGTTTCTATATAGACACAACGTGTTTTAGTTACTTACAAGTGCTAATTACATATGGACCAATAACTTAAATTCAGTAGTGATTTTAATTGAATATTTTGAATATTTATTTAATTTTTCAAATTAAAACTGAACTTAATTGACTGTGTTAACTATCCTTTTCCAGTCCTTTTATTATTTTGTTGTAATTATTAATTATTTGCATGCAATTAAAAAATATTTTTAATGATGCTAAAGAAGTATAACTTCTCACGCGCGTACATAAGTTACACGCATCCATTTTTTTTGTTCTTATTTTATATTTATTATTAAGTATTCTTTATAATGATGTCGATTCTGACGTGATTCTCTGAGGCTAAGCTTGGGATTGACAGCGGTGCATTCCTGTCATTCTCTATACAGAATGAAGGGGAGGGGCTGGTGTTGAATTTGGTTTTGGGTTCGGAGAGTCACACCAGAATCGACACCAAATATATATGTTATTTTGTTTGCTATAGCGCCTAACACGTCCTCGAACAGGCCCTGCCAGAATACCAGCGCTGACACAGTGAGAGAATATTTTCTCATTGTATCAGCATAAGCTGAGGCAGGGTCCTGATTGGCCGTCTTAAATCTAGTATTAATTGTTGTTCTTAGGTTAAGTTTCTTTTTTATATTTTTTTTTCCTCTGTTACTTATATACTAGGTGGCCAATAAAGATTTTTCATTTCATTTCATATTAGAACACATGTGGGACTGAATTGTTGTTTTTTTTCTTCATATAACCGTGTCAGTGCTCGGCCGGCCCTCAAACCTGTGACCCGACGACGTATGACAACTGAGTCATAGCGGCTTCACAACTCTATAGAGCAGTGACACCACTTACTTAATAATGTACTTATCTATACTTATAATAAATCTGTAGAGAGGTCAATTCTGTACATGAAATATATTTTCAAAATAACTATCAGGGGGTGATTAGTGATCGATACTGATGCCAAAAATGCAATCAGTAAAATTTTTGTCTGTCTCCCTGTCTGTGTGTATGTTCCTTATAGAAACAAAAACTACTCGACGGATTTTAACGAAACTTGGTACAATTATTCTTCATACTCCTGGGCAGGTTATAGTATACTTTTCATCACGCTACAATCAATAGGAGCATAGTAGTGAAGGGAAATGTTGGGAAAACGGGAGAAGTTACTCCATTTTTTAAGCTTCCGTCGCGTGTGCAGCCTTAATGGTTAAAGTTACAGAGAAATCATGTATGACGGAAATATTCTACATAAAATTGTCTAAAAAATATCCCGCAACAGCATATGTCAATCTTTTATGGTTGACTCACAATAACACGTGTAACTCCTGATAGCTTAGCAGTTCGGAGCATTCTGATTATATTTGTTTACTCTTACGTTTATAATACTCTCACTCATCCCTAATTTAATAAAGTTAACATTATTCCCTATTCAATAAAAAAAGAATCATAGAAAAAGAATTAAATAAATAAATTCATTGTGTACAATACACGCCTGAGAACAAAAACTATAGTCTACACTACACCTCTACACCGAAGCGAAACGAGGGCGGGCCACTAGTTTTTATATAAATTAACAGTGCGGTTTACTCGTAGCTACTTTCCCAAGTACGAGTAACATGTCCTCTGATTCCGCCAGCCTGGCCACGTCTTAGAGTACCCCGATGATGAAATCACTAGTGCCAACGCACCTCCGACTTCTCCCTCACAGGCCACAAACACCAACACTACACAGCTAGCTTACTTGCACACTAGCTTAGCATTACGCAGACACCGCACCCGTAGGATAAGAGTGCGAAGACCCGGTCTACACACGACACGCTATACCAGGGTACTTACCTGGACGTTTTTCCCCGCCCCCTACGACAACAGCTAACTAGAGCCGAGATCCGAGTCTCAGAGACGCCCTCTAGTTGAGCCGACCCCCTCAGGTTCGAGTGGTCTAGAGGCTCCAAACGGAGAGGAGACTCCCCCCGTGGGGAAATGCCATCCACCTGGAATACTTCTAGAGGCACTCGCCAATTCTCGGCTTGAGGTCCCTTGGGATCTCGCCGTCCCCAAACCCGGTGACGCTGTAAAACTCATCTACGACCAACAGCATACATATACAAAAAAAGTACAATGACGAACATATCTACCAAATGTAGTAGATATTCCGCTTCCGTGCAGTAGATACGGTAGGTTGTGTATAATCAAAGTATAAACATTTGTTGCAGCTTAAGTCTATGTATAAGAAAATTCTATGAAGTAGCCTCCATAGAATTTCCTGCACATAAATTCTATTATAAACGGGATATTTTTTTCATTTTGTACGCAACGTGTAATATTTCCGGTTCTTTTTAAGGCGGTTCGATCTTCACCGGTTCAGCAATTCAGTCACAAGTATGTGTGAAGTATCCAGTAGCTGATATTAATATCCAATAAGAATTCAGTAATCAGTAGAGTAGTGAAAAAGACATAGCAAGTTACTTATATGCCGATCTATCATATTCGTTCACATTGTGAATATTTGCCATTCGATACACTACCTCGCTGACCCGATCATTAATAAAAAAACAATGAATCATTCTATTTGCTTAAAAGATTAAACACATAAAAAAAAACAATTATAAAAATACGTTTTTAAGGACAAATAATGAGAAAAATAATTTATGCTTCTAACCCTAAAGACATCCGATGTAAATGAACACAATAATTGATGTAGAGCGTGGGTGAGTAGCTTCTTCTTTATTAGCGTTTGAAAAGTGACGTCATTATTAAAGTTCAAAAGAAAATATTGAGCTTTATTTACATATTTTAAATTTATTTTTACTGCTTCTTATCTTTCATCTATACAAACCTTGCATCGTTTCTTTAATATTGTAGTTTGTGTTCAATTATTTAAATAAAAGTCAAATTTCGTGATTTTTCTTTCATTTAAAATGCTATGTTATTTAGGAAAAAATAATCTTCATGATTAAACCTTTGGGCGGTTATCGTAAAACACATGTGTTTTTTTGTTTCCCATTTTAAGAGTTTAATTCCCGGTATTAGCAGGCGATTTTTTTAAAACCGTGTATACAATTCTAGTTATAAAAATAAAATGATGTCTTCTTTCAGTAAAATATCCTATCTTCAATATTTAATATACTTTCTCTCCGTATGACAAACCCGTGGGACGCCCTGTTTATTGTTATTTCTTTATGTTTTTATTTATGGTAGAAATTACTTTCTCAAACTTGCTTCACCTAAACTATCTTGAATAAGTCTGTTTTGACGTCAGATCCTGCTAAGGTCACCTTTATTACGAAGTTGTCGTCTTAGAACATCGTTATTTCATAAAGAAAACAATAAAATTGATCCCAAAAATAGTTGTGAGCGCGTATAATATACTGGTATGTGATAAATGGCTCTGTTTACAGCGATTCGACCGTCGACCTTACGCGCGCTATCATTACAACTATGCCATTAGTCGAAAGCAGAAACATCGATGATATAAACACTGCAGAACTGTTTTTGTTTTTACCTTTTCATGTATATGAGGAAGCAAATAAGAAAATATATGAAAGAAAATGGCGTATTGAAATGAAATGAAATGTCATTTATTCAGTCTAGGCTGTTACAAGCACTTGTGAAGGTCAAGAAGCTACGCCATCGGTTCGCAAAACTACGGCGGGAGATCTTGTACTGAGAAGAACCGGCAAGAAACTCAGCCAGGGCTGCTTTTTTCTCCCTGTATTGATATATACAGAGTCGTCAAGTTGAAAAATGACTTCAGAGACAGGTACTTCTGAAGTCACCTTCCATTACATCATTTGCTCTTAGGGCGAAATTATTTTTCGCCAAACACTTCCGAAAAAACTTATTGGCCTAGTAATTGGAAAATGAAGCAAGTGAATATTTATAGCAAATTTACCTTTCGCATTATATTTACTTCGACAAATTTATAAGTGAAAAAAGGTCATGCTATATTTAGTAACTACACTACTATATTACACTGACCTACAAAATTATGTATAAAATTTTTCAAATTTCATTATTATCTAAACTGCAGGTTAAAATTTACAATTAAAAAGCGTTTTTCAAACTTTATCATCATCATCATCAGCCTATTAATGTCCCCACTGCTGGGGCACAGGCCTTCCCTATGGATGGAATAGGGAGATTGGGCCATGACCCACCACGCGGGCCTGTGCGGAATGATGGGTGCTAACGACTGCAAATGCAGCCGGGACCAACAGCTTAACGTGCCTTCCGAAGCACGGAGGAGCTCGAGATAGTAAATTTTTGGTCACCCATGCAATGACCGACCACTGCCAAAGTTGCTTAACTTCAACCACCGCAGCCGAACGCGCTAGCCACCTGCGCCATCGAGCTCCTCTTTATCAAAACTTTATCAGCTTTCTTTTTAATTTTATTACAAAATTAAACTCTGTTTCGAGTCCTTTTTATTTTTATAAGTATATCTTGTGTACTTAATTCAAAAGTTATTGCGTTTTGCAGGCCAGTGTAGTAGTGGTAGTGTAAATTTTCTTGAAAACCTTCGTCGAGTTGCATTATCAGTATACCTACATGGATCACATTTCTCTTCTAGCTAAAAGTCTAATGGAACAAACGCGATGATCAATTTCGATGACATACTCCTGATCATATGATATTTCGCATATTATAAGTAAACATCTTTTGAATTGATGGAAATGTTCTCAGATTCGCGGGAAGATATTCAATTAATGTTATTAATACATAAATGAGTTTTGGATATTATCAAGTGGAGACTATATTGTTACTTATTTTCATGAGGAATATAACATCATTATATGTTAGAATTAGAACTAGTGGCCCGCCCTCGCTTCGCTTCGGTGTAGAGCTGTAGTGTAAACTATAGTTTTTGTTCTCAGGCTTGTGCTATAAAGAATGACTTTATTTATATAATTACGCGTGTTATTGTCAGTCAACCATAAAAGATAGACATATGCTGTTGTGGGATATTTTTTAGACAATTTTATGTAGAATATTTCCGTCATACATGATTTCTATGTCACTTTAACCATTAAGGCTGCACCCGCGACGGAAGCTTAAAAAATGGAGTAACTTCTCCCGTTTTCCCAACATTTCCCTTCACTACTCTGCTGCTATTGATTGTAGCGTGATGAAAAGTATACTATAACCTGCCCAGGAGTATGAGGAATAATTGTACCAAGTTTCATTAAAATCCGTTGAGTAGTTTTTGTTTTTATAAGGAACATACACACAGACAGACAGACAGACAGACAGACAGACAAAAATTTTACTGATTGCATTTTTGGCATCAGTATCGATCACTAATCACCCCCTGATAGTTATTTTAAAAATATATTTCATGTACAGAACTGACGTCTCTACAGATTTATTATAAGTATAGATTAAGACACAAAAATAATATAGTCAATGTAAATTTTAAAATGGTCTGTATTTATTATATTAATATCAATATGTTGGTATATATCTACCTATATAGCTACTTATAAATTCAGAGTGATAGTACGAAAATTATCCGTGACCCGAAGCATCCGAAAATACTTGAAGACATAAATCGTGCAGCCTTGACAAAAATACAAACCAACCATCCAAAAATGACCAAAACAAAAGAGGTCAAGAAGAGCTCAAAATTGGATTGGCAAATATATGAGATTGTGCATCACACAAGATATTTTCACAATTTAGTAGGATGCCCTTGTAATTTTATCCTTGTGAAATGATATGTGTGTTTTTATTACTGCTATTTAGGATGGGTTTCCTCTATCGGGAAGAATCTTGTTGCTACTAAATTCATCTGGCATACCACACTTGGCATCATCATCATCATCATCAGCCTATTAAATGAATAGGGAGATAGGGCCATGACCACGCGGGCCCAGTGCGGATTGGTGGGTACTAACGACTGCAGATTCAGCCGGGACCAACGGCTCAACGTGCCTTCCGAAGCACGGAGGAGCTCGAGATAGTAATTTTTGGT
Organism: Chilo suppressalis; assembly: GCA_902850365.2. Lineage (NCBI taxonomy): Eukaryota > Metazoa > Arthropoda > Insecta > Lepidoptera > Crambidae > Chilo > Chilo suppressalis. The sequence goes on from OU963911.1 coordinate 812,836, forward strand.
CACCCATCCAATGACCGACCACTGCCAAAGTTGCTTAACTTCAACCACCGCAGCCGAACGCGCTAGCCACCTGCGCCATCGAGTTCCTCGAGATAGTGGATAAAAATAAAAAATACAAAATTATCCTAATATGCCCAGAGCCTCCAATAGGTCAAAGACGGCACTGCTTCTCATATTCAACAGGGAACATGAAACTTTTTGTGGCCGCGTTATCAAAGTCGACTAATCCCGCAGTATGGCTACACTCTTACACATTATGAATGCGACAATAAATCTTCTGTGACAAGTTTATCTATTCGCTTGGCACATTCGATAGGTGACTACCTGTCTGCTCGATAGATAGTTACATGGCGTAATTTTTTTAAATTGTCTCCGATAGTGAAATTGGGTTACAATTTTATCGGAGCATGATAAAAAGTTCGAATACCTATCATCATTTGCTTATTTTTATTGCATGCTAGCTGATAGTAAGGAAGACGTCAATAATATAATATAATAATTGATTGCTTAATTACCTTGGTACTCAATATCATAAAATGAATATTGGCATAAGAATATGAAAATTACAGAGAGGATAACTCAGTCACACGCAAGTTCTTCTTTGTAAATCTTTAATCATAATCAAAATCATTTACTCAGTTTAGGCTGTTACAAACACTCATGAATGTCTAGAAGCTACGCCATCGGTTCGTAAATCTACGGCGGGAGACCTTGTACTGAGAAGAACCGGCAAGAAACTCAGCAAGGGCTGCTTTTTCTCCCTGTTTTATTATTAACAGAGTCGTCTTTAGTTAGTGAACACCCACAAATCGATCATAATGGTGTTACTTATGGTGTTCCAAAGGTTACTAGAGGAAACCTTTTTTTTCATATCTGGAAAATGCCCACAACCCACGACCTGGTAGAGAGGTAAAACAGGGCTCTGAGGGCTTTTTCCTGTCGTTTCATCCAGCTCATGGGCTCGATGAAATGACGGGGCCCTACCCACCATAACCAGACAATACTCCTGCACCGGTCTGGCAGGTACTCTGAAGAACGAGATCCCCCCAATGCGTGTCGAGAGTGCGAACGTAGCTGTGGCACCCCTTTTTATGACTGTTAAAAACGAACTCCTTTAACAGTGAAGATTCCATCATAGTTTGTGGTTACTATAAAAAACCACTTCTTGTTGACTGTCACATTTATCATCATTATCATCATCATCAACCCATGTTCGTCCACTGCTGGACATAGGTCTCCCCTAATGCACGCCACTGCTCCCGTTTTTGTGCTACTCTCATCCAGCCCACTCCAGCCAGCCTACGAATATCATCATCCCATCTTGTCTCAGGGCGTCCTACACTACGTTTACCGAGTCGCGGTCTCCACGCAAGAACTTTCCGGTTCCAACGGCCATCAATTCTGCGGCTAATGTGACCAGCCCACTGCCACTTCAGTTTGCTAATTCGATGGGCTATGTCGGTGACTTTGGTTCTCTGTCAGATTACATCATTTCTGATGCGGTCCTTCAGGGATACTCCGAGCATAGCCCTTTCAATAGCTCTCTCAGCGACTTTAAACTGGTGGACTCGTCTAGCCGTGGGGGTCACATTTATAAATAACTTTAAATTAAAGGAATATATTGAAACGTTTTATCTTGTTTATTTCATTTTCTTATCTATCTTATCTTATTAAAAGTTTTATTAAAAGATTCACGCTGACGTGCGAAGCTTAAGGAGGACTAGCGAGATACCCGCCGGTGTGGTTAAGGAACCCTGTTGCTGGCTCATGTATTCTTCTTCTTTCGATCTCGGCTCAGAGCAGAAAGACCACTGAAGGGGTTAAGTCAGTCAATATTTTACAAAAACAGACAAAATTCAGGTTTATTGCAATTTTATTTTTATTACACTCAGTTTTGATCAAGCGTTTGTTGCTAAATTATTGAAATGAATTGAAATAATTTATCTTTTTTTTTTATAGATAGGTCCGACAAATGACTCAAATGACTCCACCCCACCTGATGTTAATGAAGGTGAAGTCCAGACGCGAAGATAGCTGATACAGCAGTTCTACCTGCCACACCAGCCATCCTCACCCTGCCGGCCTGCATGTTGCTTCTTCACGCCTCTTTTAGAGGATCCCAGGTTGTAAGAGGGAAGGATCTTTTATCTGCCGTAAATAGGGTAGATTAGTTTCATTAGATTGGTTGGTCATCCAATATATTGAAATATTGTACTTAAATATGTATAAATTATTAAAACAAGCAAGTACTTACTTCAATTTAGTTTGTCAGCTTACCACAGAGTCCAAATCCACATCTAAGTGTCGCCGCACACGGGCCACACGCCACAGCCACAAACGCCGCCACGAGAAACTAAAAGCGGCTATTAAAGTGGCTGAAGCGCACGACAGCGGCCGACTAAGGTAAGGGAGAGAGGGGTGGGGAATTGCGCGAGGGACGAGTGGCGGCGTTTTGTATCGGCGCATTAAGTGGCCGGTGCGGGCCACAAGAAGCGAGCAACGACGATTTGTAGCGTGTGGCGGCCACCGGCGTACCGTGTGTGGCGAGTCCATATAAAATGTATGAAAACTACAAGAAATATGCCGGTGGCGGCGTTTGTGGTTGTGGTCGGTGGCGCGTATGCGGCGACACTAAAGAGTGTACTATGTATGATATGCATTATTATTTAAGTAACAGATTTTATTAAGTACTAATTTATACTTTTTTTTAATGATTTTGTTTTTAAGAATACGGGTTTACTTTTTCCTTGTTCTTATTAAAAACACTCTGTCGAGATAGTTGATAATGATGTTATGTCGTCGAACTGACGAGAAATAATCATAATATTTGAATACAATTTGATATATAAAACAATGGCAGTTTGTTCAGGATTCGCTATAAACATACTGATTAATGTATGTTTTTACATTGGCATATCGCATGCGTACTGTCGCTTGCGCAGATTAGTGAGTGGCATATTTGTATGCGTGTCTTTGTCCTGATTATCATATATATGTTTTTATTACATATTTTTGAAGTTATACTTCTTTAGCCGCGTTATGAAAAAATTATGAGAGTGAAATTTTAAGATGCGCGCGCATCACTGTAACACAAAAGTAACATAATGAAGTTAGCCGCGGGCGCGTTATGAAAAAATGATGAGAGTGAAATTTTAAGATGCGCGCGCAACACTGTTACAGAAAAGTAACACCATGAAGTCGGCCGCTAAACCGCACATTACTCGTAAGTCTCGAAAACAAGCCTCCAACAAAATAGTAATAGGATCTCTTAGTCGCACATGTTGGGACGCTCGTCGCCTCTGATCACTGTTTTCATATTTATAATATTTATCCACATGTTTCTAGTTTCTATATTCTTAACACGTGTTATAATGTTATACAAATGCGAAATTTATATGTGCTAATAAATTTTATTCAGTAGTGATTTAAATTGAATATTTTGATTATTTATTAAATTTTTCAAATTAAAACTGAACTTTATTGACTGCGTTGACTATCCTTTTCCAGTCCTTTTATTATCTTATTGTAAATAATTTTCTGCATGCAATTAAAAACTATTTTTTAATAATTCCAAAAAGAAGTATAACTTCTCACGCGCGTACTTAATTACACGCACCCATATTTTTTTTATTTTTGCCTTGTTTTTTTATAAATAGATCTGAGTGAGTGCCACCTCAGCTGATGTCAAGTGGTGATGGAATGAAGACGCGAAGACAGCTAGTGCATTTTGTAAATATTCTCACACTCTTGAGACAGACAACCTTCAAATATAGAAAAAACCAAATAAATGAAAAAACGCGTATAAAGAAATTTGGTGACTCATTTCTTTGTCGTACTATCCGTAAATGGAATGCTCTGCCCGCTCACGTGTTCCCTCCCTCTTACAACCTGGGATCCTTTAAAAGAGGCGTGAAGAAGCAACATGCAGGCCGGCAGGGTGAGGATGGCTGGTGTGGCAGGTAGAACTGCTGTTTCAGCTATCTTCGCGTCTGGACTGCACCTTCACTTAACATCAGGTGGGGTGGAGTCATTTGTCGGACCTATCTATTAAAAAATTGATAAATTTGAATCCCTCAGGGCACACAATTGAATGTTAGAATAGAAGAGCGCTTTTCAAATAAAAAAAAAATAGGCGATATCTGCAATACTCATTTATATTTATTACATTAAAAATAAATATTGATAACTAGCAGCAGCCCGCTTCTTCGCCCGCTTTATTTTTACTTTTTTTAAGAATCACACAGGAACCTAAAAGTTTTCCGAGACAAAAATTATCCTATGTCTCAATTCAGGTCGCAAACTACATGCGTACCAAATTTTATCCAAATCAGTTCAGTAGTTTAGCGAGTAACAAACAAGAATGTACAAATACACAAATTTTCACATTTATAATTTTAGTAGGATAAAATGAAAGAATCTTAGTACACATCGAAACAAAAACTAAAAACGTTTAAATATTTATACGTTTCGATGATTTTTGTTGAGATTAATTTGGGTCCGAGGGCCTATCTCGGACAACACGAGAGTAAGATTTTTTTCTGTAAAAAGAGTGGCAAATAAATCTACTCGTTACTCGATCGTTGAAGTTAAGCCACTTTCGCAGCTGTCGGTCATTGGATGGCTGACCAAAAACTTACTATCTCTCGCTCCTCCGTGCTTCCAAAGGTACGTTAAGCCGTTGGTCCCGGCTGCATCTGCAGTCTTCAGCACCCACCAATCCGCACTGGGCCAGCGTGGTTGGTCATAGCCCAATCTCCCTATTCCATCCATCGGGAAGGCCTGTGCTCCAGCAGTGGCGACAATAATAGGCTGATGATGATGAAATAAACCTATGGTCCTCCTGATGGTAAGCGGTCACCATCATCTATAAACGCTTGTGAAAGCATAAAGATCACTCATACAGTTTCCTATCCTGACCCAATCCCTTACTTACTGACAAAACCACAAAACCACTTAAGAGATGTGTTAATTCACTGTGATCTTCTGTAAGGAGAAGCTCAATTCTAGCGGGAAACCCACTATGCTCTTCCTCTCTTCTCGCTTCGATTATAGATAGATAGATAGATTCAGCTTCTCCCTTTGGATCGCATCCAGCGCCGAGCGGCTCGAATCGTCGACGACCAGGACCTTTCCGATCAGCTTGATCCTTTGGCTTTGCGTAGGGATGTAGCTTCGCTCTGCATCTTCTATCGCATTTATCACGGGGAGTGTTCTGAGGAATTGTTCGGATTAATTCCAGCTGCTGCATTTCGCCATCGTACATCGCGACTAAAATTTCATCCCCATTATCTTGATGCGTGGCTATCCACAACCGTGCGTTTTTGTCGAAATTTTTTACCACGTACGACAAAACTGTGGAATATGTTGTTGCCAGCAGTGTTTCCGGACCAATACGACCCAAGAACCTTCAAAAAAAGAGCGTACTCCTTCCTTAAAGGCCGGCATCGCATTTGTGATACTCCTGGTGTTGCAAGTGTCCATGGGCGACGGTGATCACTTACCATCAGGTGAGCCGTCTGCTCGTATGCCCCCTATAACATATATAAAAAAAAAGATAACACTTTATTGTGCACACCATATTAAATATTACACACTAGGACAAAACTTAAAATTGTGAACAATTGGCGGTCTTATCGCTATATAGCAATTTTTGCCAGACAACCATAGGATGGAGAGATGAAATTTAATAAAAGAGGGGGTGTGCTAATATAACAAATAAAAATAATAACAATGAAAGATTCACGATTAAACATACACATAAATATCTACTATGCAAGTATACAAATATTAAATGAGTGAGTAGAGAGACATACACATACATACATACATACATACATACATACATACATACATACATACATACATACATACAATCACACATACATACATACATACATACACACATACATACATACATACAGTTGGTACAACACAAACGACTACTGTGAAAGGAAAAAATCTTTGACCCGTTTCTTAAATAAACCAATCGTCTGGGCACGCCTGATGTTAACGGGGTTAGTAAACGTCAATCGAATTATCGACATAGTATAGGGTTTTTAACAAGAACTTTGTTTTCTAAAACAAGATAAAACAAAAATTTTAGATGAAGATGATTAAATTTTTTATCTTTCATCAAAGTTTTTAATCACTGTTTGGCAAAATGGCGGGACTACTTCGTTGATCACACCACGGATTTTGAGTTTTAAGGCTGCAATCGATTTGATTGTCCCCGTATACACTCTGTCCTTAACATAACCCCGCAAAAAATAATCTAGTGGTGTTAAATCACATATACCACTACTATTTTCATAGTGGATTTTAATTATTTTAATTCGATTTTCAAGCGAAATTTAATTCATTGTAACAAATTGCCAATGCATCTTCTACGGAAACGTCAAAAAACTAAATGTGAAAACTATCTTAATGTTGGTGCAGCCACAATTCAAAAACAAAGTTCTTGTTGAACAACCCTATACATTTTTTGTTTCTTAGGTTTTCACGCACATCACTCATTAAATAAAACTAGTTTTTATGGGTTAATGCACGAAACTTTATTTATTTATTGACGTTTCGTAGCCTTTACAGGCTTCGTCGTCAGAATAAAAATTTTATTTAATTTGTCGAGCTACCTTCGAAAGACTTTTATTGAGCTTTCGTGCATTAACCCGTAAAAACTAGTTTTATTTAACCCATATATATACATTGACTATACAGCTTTCACGTTACTGCACGTTGATTAATTATAATTAATACTTTAATTGATCGCATTTGAAAGTAAGTGATTTCAAAGGCCACAAAATCTGGCGGGAGTTCATGAAAACCAACGTCGTTGTGAAACCAATATCTTAAGCGCATCTTTCTTTTGGAGATTTCGATATTTTCATCGTTGTGACTATATTCATCATTGTACTAAACGAATTCTCGAATACAGACAGCCTAAGCTAAAATAATTGATGCTGCATCAGCCAGAATATTAGCAAATATTCAGTACTATATTTTAAAGTTCGGAACGGAAAGGTTCTGGAATGGCGACCACGCACCGGACGACGCTCAGTGGGCAGGCCCCATATAAGGTGGACCGACGATCTTGAGAAGGTCGCGGGAAGCTGATGGATGCGAGTGGCGCAGGACCGATTGGTGTGGAGATCCTTGGGGGAGGCCTATGCTCAGCAGTGGGCGTCATACGGCTGACATGATGATGATGATGTTTTAAAGTTATATTTTTTGTACATAGCAGATACTGATTTTTCAACGACCAAATGAAAAAGAAGTTTTTATTTCTGCAAAGGAATGGCATAGATGTTTCACTGGCAGGTCCGCCTGGACCTCGAACTGAAGATGTGTCTAAGACTGTGTGTGTTTATTGGCTTTATTCATGCGATCCGCCCTCATGAGAGCGCGATGGCGCAGGTGGTTAGCGCGATTGGCTGCAACCATTGAAGTTAAGCAACTTTCGCAGTGGTCGGTCATTGGATGGGTAACCAAAAATCTTCTATCTCGAGTTCTGCATCAGCCAGAATATTGGCAAATATTCAGTACTATGTTTTAAAGTTATATTTTTTGTACATAACAGATACTGGTTTTTCAACGACCAAATAAGAAAGAAGCAAATGCAAAGGAATGTCATGGACGTTTCACTGGCAGGTCCGCCTGGTCCTCGAACTGAAGATGTGTCTTAAACTGTGTGTGTTTATTGGCTTTATTCATGCGATCCGCCCTCATGAGAGCGCGATGGTAGAGGTGGTTAAAGCGTTCGGCTACAATCGTTGAAGTTAAGCAACTTTCGAAGTGGTCGGTCATTGGATGGGTGACCAAAAATCTTCTATCTCGAGTTCAAGGGCACAGGCCTTCCCTATGGTTAGAGTAAGGATATTGGGCCATGGGCCACCTCACAGTGCGGATTGGTGGGTGCTAACAACTGCAGATGCAGCCGGGACCAACGGCTTAAGGTGCCATCCGAAACACGGAGGAGACCAATTTAGTAAATTTTCGGTCGCCCATCCAATGACCAACCACTGCGAAAGTTGCTTAACTTCAAATACAGTGACGATCCCTTTCCTTGTTGATACGTCTGCCACGACTTTTACTCCACCGGGTTCTAGGTGCTGTGCCATCAGGAAACGGGATTTTATTAATTCAAATTTCAACATAATAATTTTTTCCTTTAGTGTCGCCGCACACGGGCCACACGCCACGGCCACAAACGCCGCCGCCACGAGAAGCTAGAAGCGGCTACTAAAGTGGTTGAAGCGCGCGACAGCGGCCGACTAAGGTAAGGGAGAGAGGGGTGGGAAATCGCGCGAGTGACGTGTGGCGGCGTTTTATATCGGCGCATTAAGTGGCCGGTGCGGGCCACAAGAAGCGAGCAACGACGATTTGTAGCGTGTGGCGGCCACCGGCGTACCGTGTGTGGCGAGTCCATATAAAATGTATGAAAACTACAAGAAATATGCCGGTGGCAGCGTTTTGTGGTTGTGGTCGGTGGCCACTTATATATTATACCCGTACGGAGAAGGGGCGGATCGCTAGTATAAATCTGAAAAACTGCACGCACACACGGACTCAGATGCAACTTAATAACAGATCTAGTTAACGATATCAAAAATAAGTGTTATGTCAAATGATTTACATAAGATCTTCATGTAATATTACGATTGATGTCTCTGCGCTGTACAATACAGCTCAAAATCGCTTGCCAATGTTATTTTATAGACGCAAAAGGAGTAATTGAAAAACTGCCTTTAATATGAACGAAATAAGATTTAAATTAGAGAGCTGTATCGCTGTACGTGCGCTTGCGTTCACTAAATTTCATTGAACGAATTTGTGCCAAGGTCCCGAGTGAATGAACTTTGCGTATGTGTGAGTTGTATGTAAGTACGTACTTATTATCTATGCAAATTTGTTTTATTTGTGATTTAGTGTTGCTTGGTAACGCGTTTTTAAATTAATAGACACATAATTAGGTTCTTGGTTGGTTTTATTATTTATCGGTTTGCAATACTTTTTTACGGAAATAGGAATTGTGTCATTTGTTATCTAAGTAAGAAGCACATTTTTTCTACTTCAACTATCTTAACCCCTTGCTTTATCAATAGGTTAACTGAAAATTATACCGTCTTTCCTGTTTGCTAATAAAAATACAGAGACAGCTTTTAATTACAAAATTTGGTCTATTTTAGACTTGCTTTTAAAATAAAAGCTTATTTTAAAAGCAAGTCTAGAATAGACCAGATTTTGTAATAAGGAACAAAGAAAACTTTACTTCTTTGTTTTAAGAGGAGCTCGATGGCACATGTGGTTAGCGCGTTCGGCTGCTATCGTTGAAGTTAAGCAACTTTCGCTGTGGTCGGTCATTGGATGGGTGACCAAAAATTTTCTGACTCGAGCTCCTCCGTGCTTCGGAAGGCACGTTAAGCCATTAGTCCCGGCTGCAACTGTAGTCGTTAGCACCCACCAACCCGCACTGGGCCCGCGTGGATCATGGCCCAATCTCCTTGTTTAATCCATATTGACGACCTCCGTGGTCGAGTGGTTTGTACGCCGGGTTTCATGGTGTTGGCGACTCGAGAGGTCCCGGGTTCAAGTCCCGGTGGGGGCAGATGTTTGTGTGATGAATACGAGCATTTGAACTCCAGTCATGGATGTTTAATATGTATTTTCTATAAAAATATACTTATATATGTACAGTTTATGTATTCTATCCGTTACCCTAGCATCCCATAACACAAGCCTTATAGTGCTTACTTTGGGGCTAGGCTAATTGGTGTGAGTGTTGGAAATATTTATTTATTTATTATTATTTATTTATATGTAAGGCCTGTGCCCCAGCAGTGGGGACATTAATAGGCTGATGATGATGATGATTGTTTTAAAAGGCTAGCAAACTTACTTGGCAGGTTTGCCAAGGCCTTTGGTTACCCAACCGTATAAAAAAGCACCTCGCCTGAAACTGATATTAAGTGTAATTTAAGAGTAATGTAATGTGGAGTATAGTCCAGGTAGCTGAACTGTACTTCACCCCAACAAACCCTATCCCAAACCTCGTGGAGCCCTGGAACTTTACTTACCAACCAGGGTAAGAGTGCAAAGACACGACACGCTCTGACCTTTACAGCGTTACCGGGTTTGGGGACGGCGAGATTCTAAGGGGACCTCAGACTGAGAATTGGAGAGAGACTCTAGAGGTATTCCAGTCGGAAGTCTCACGTCATCCGTTTGGCAGATACTGATCCCGAGTACGAGTACAATGTCCTCCGATTCCGTCGGCCTAGGCACGTCTTAGATTACCCCGAAGACGAAATCACCCGCGCCAACGCACTCCCGACTCCTCCCACACAGGCCACAAATACCATGATGGGTGGGTCCGTTCAAGTCGGACACTCACTGGTGAGGTCGCGGAAGTATCCGAAAGGGTTCCCGTGGCCTCACCCAGTGCCGTTTCCTCGCTGGGCGGAGTGCCGCCAGATGGTGGATCATTCGCCCGGGGAAGACATGGCCCGTCGGTGAGGTGAGGGCATCGTCAGGTTTTTAGTGGGTAGGGCCCCCCTCCTCTCGGGCAGCCGCTGAGCCAACCCTCGGGCTGGCTGAGCGGGTGGGCGAGAGGAGGAGCGGAGGAGTCCACATAACCTCGCCGCACTCTCAAGGCGGTGGGGTATACTTACTTACTACTTACTTACTGCTGTGGCGCAACGATCCGAAGTGGATCTTGGCCTCCGACACAAGATGACGCCATGCTCTGCGATCCCGGGCTAGGTCTCGCGAGCCGTCGGCACCCAAAGACTGCAAGTCCCTCTGCACCTCGTCGCTCCAGCGGTATCTGGGACGTCCAACGGGCCGTCGTCCTATCGGTTGCCCCAAATACGCCCTTTTCACGGCTCGATCCTCTCCCATTCTCTTTACATGCCCGAGCCAGCGGAGTCTAGCTGCTTTAATTTCTCCTATGATGTTGGGCTCGGACAGTGTCCGAGCCCAAGGCGGTGGGGTATGCGTAACGCATTTTCCTGACGAAAAAAAAAAGGCCACAAATACCAACACTACACAGCTATCATACTTGCACACTAGCTTAGCATTAGGCAGACACCGCACTCGTAGGATAAGAGTGCGAAGACCCGGTCTACACACGACACGCTGTACCAGGTACAGATATGCACCTGGTCGTTTTTCCCCGCTGCCCACGACAACAGATAACTAGAGTCGAGGTCCGAGTCTCAGAGACGCCTTCTAGTCGAGCTGATTCCGTCAGGTTCCAGTGGTCTAGAGGCCAGACGGAGAGAAGACTGCCCCCGTGGGGAGATACCATCCGTCTGGAATACCTCTAGAGGAACTCGCCAGCTTGAGGTCCGTTTAGAATCTCGCTGTCTCTAAACCCATTATTTTTTTACAATCTACGTTCTGAGGAGCAACAGGCAAGATTATCAGCAGCCACAATTTATTATAAAAAAAAAAATCAGAACTAGTACAACTAAGTAATATAACTACGAAAATTTAATTTTTGACATTTATTCCTAACTAGTTATTAATAAATAAAACTAGTTTTTAACGGGTTAATGCACGAAACTTAATTTATTTATTAACGTTTCGCAGCCTTTTCAGGTCTGCATCGTCAGAATACTGATGTTTTATTTAATTTTGTCGAGCTACCTTCGAAGCGAAACGTCAATAAATAAATAAAGTTTCGTGCACTAACCCGTTAAAAACTAGTTTTATCTATTGAGTGATGTGCGTGAAAACTTAAGAAACAATTAGTTATTAAATAGCCAATGTTTTTTTCCATTGTCTAACTGATTTTCTTAACCGAATATGAAAGAAGATAAAATATTATTTTTTCATAACCTGTTAGGAAAAAGTGAATAAGAAATCTTCTTGCGTTGATGGTTAAGAAAAACGGTTGGGTAAATGGATCAAAGGCCTCCAAAGGGATACAAGGCGAGAAATTTCGTATTCATAAACAAAATAACACGAACAGATCGTGAGGCAATAACTAGTTAAACAGTCGCGGCCGCGACCGCACCTGGATAACATACAAGTTAAAACCACTTCGTTATTGAATACCGTAAATTGAATCTTGTTACAAAGCTACAAGGTCGATTTTGCATAAACTAAGTTTAGCGTTGTATGTAGTTGATGGTACAGCGCGTGCGCACGACCTGCCAAGTTCTATTTGCGGTCGCATTAGATTATGCGATTCAGAACTAGCGATCAATCGTGAAAAAGCGGTAAACTGCTAAGATTGTAATCTAGAATTAAGGGATTCATAAGTTTACTATTTTAAAATATACTGATAGAAATATCTGATAGATAATCTGGTACAGACAGTGTTCGGACATCGAACTCCTATAAAATGTTGTAGCGTAGGCACTTATATAGATAACTAGCGGCCCGCCCTCGCTTCTCTTCGGTGTAAAGCTGAAGTGTAGACTACAGTTTTATTTTCAGCGTTGTATTATACACAATGACATTCATCTATGATTCTTCTTATACCTGCATGCAAAGTCTCAGCCCGATCGGTTTAAAATTGACAAAGTTTCATACAAACTTTCATTCCCTATTTTATCCCCTTGTGGGTAGAAATGATCAAAATCCTTTCTTAGCGGATGCCTACGTCATAACATCTACCTGCATGCCAAATTTCAGCCCGATCCGTCCAGTGGTTTGGGCTGTGCGTTGATAGATCACTATGTCAGTCAGTCACCTTTGAGTTATATATATATATATATTAGAATATATTGTTAAATGGATATATAAGGTTTTTTATAAATTACCGCCTTCACTGAAAAAGTTTCGAGTTACTTAAAACAAAAATATTTGTAACCTGTTACATAAAAATAGTGATTACATAACTTTAGTTACTTGTAGACAAACTCGGTTTTGTTAAAACAGTTTTGTTGTTATAACATAACAGTTAGGTATATGTACAATTTAAACACTTGTTCAGTAATTGGTTTCAAAATAATTGCTTCAGTATAGCATCACTATATAGTGTTATTTGTAATTGAACTATTTTGTTATCGGTAACATAACTTTTTGCTGAATTATAGCTGAATATTATTATCTTACTTGCAAAGGTACTTTTCTGTTTTAAAACCCTGTACATATTACTTACTAATAATCATCATCATCATCCTATTAATGTCCCCACTGCTGGGTCACAGGCCTTCTCTATGGATGGAATAGAGAGTTTGGGCCGTGACCCATCACGCGTGCCCAGGAGCTCGATAACGCAAGTGGTTAGCGCGTTCGGCTGCGATCGTTGAAGTTAAGCAACTTTCGCAGTGGTCGGTTATTGGATGGGTCACCAAAAATTTACTATCTCAAGTTCCTCCGTGCTTCGGAAGGCACGTTAAGCCGTTGGTCCCGGCTGCATCTGCAGTCGTTAGCACCCACCAATCCGCACTGGGCCCGCGTGTTGGGTCATGGCCCAATTTCCCTATTCCATCCATAGGGAAGGCCTGTGCCTCAGCAGTGGGGACATTAATAGGCTGATGATGATGATGATGATGATGATGATGATGATGATAGGTAATCACGTTTTTGTTCTTCACTTCTTACTACTATTCTTCATAAACACATGTTAGCTTTGTGTTTTAATCAAATGGCCACTTATCTACGTGCCATGCTATTTTTGCAACCAGTTTAACCTCCTCACTTAAACCTAAATTTTAAATAGAACGCAGTAAAATATAAGTATAAGATGGATATCAATTTGGATGCTACTTAGGTTTTTTTTTGTATAATAAAATAATAACCTTCAGTGGTTATATGCGTACATACTATGGAGAACCTTGTAGGCTCATTATAAAAAAAACAACAAAAACAACAGGATAAGCCTAGTTAAGAATTATAAATAATAAAAAAGCGTTTGTAGCAAGTGGCCCTCGGCCGGGGTACCTATACTCAATTGTCTCAATTGACAAACTGTCGCTGATACCCGTTACAGCGGGAACACTGTCCTGTTAATCATGTATCCAAGCTTAACATAGACGATATATTCAACAGCGATAAATGTGTCAGAAAATTGCAAATAGCTTTTATTATGATGTTTATACCAAATAATTAGGCACGAATCATTTGGTGATTTTAAAATGTTAAAGGAATCTATATATATAAAACGCAAAGGTGACTGACTGACATAGTGATCTATCAACGCACAGCCCAAACCACTGGACGGATGGGGCTGAATTGGCATGCAGGTAGATGTTATGACGTAGGCATCCGCTAAAAAGGGTTTTGATCAATTCTACCCCCAAGGGGAGAAAATAGGGAATGAAAGTTAAAATTAAACTTTTCCAATTTTAAACCGATCGGGCTGAGACTTTGCATGCAGGTATAAATACAAGCCTGAGAACAAAAACTGTAGTCTACACTTCAGCTCTACACCAAAGCGAAGCGAGGGCGGGCCGCTAGAGTAATATAAACAAGTAAACCAGACTAGACCAAAAGATTTTTATATATCTATCTTTCATTATATTCCAAAAGAACTTTTAAAAATATTTGTTTCTTAGGTTTTCACGCACATCACTCATTAGGCTACGTCGTCAATAAATAAATAAAGTTTCGTGCATTAACTCGTAAAAACTAGTTTTATTTAACTTTTAAAAATGTAATATTATATACTGTACTAAGAATATACTCCACGTGATTAGATAAATCACGATTACGCTAATCACAATATTACAGATTAGGACAGTATGTTTTAATCAAACACTGCTAATCCTCGAGATTCTCAAAGGAAAATTACGATAAGTTTTAAAACAATTTCACCAACTAAGGTCATTGTTTGATTTGCAGATAGGTAGCGTATAGCCGATGTTTTACTCGAATTGTAGTCTGGAAATTTTAGAAAACTACTGTTTGTTTTGTGTTTCTCTCGGTTGAGTTCCATAATTCCACCGGGTAGGCAATTAAAAGTGAGGAACATCCCTCGTAAACACAACTTTTTTTGCGGAATCAGCTATAGCCAAACTTAACTTACACTTAACAATAAGTGGAGTGGCGTGATAAACTGCGCTTTATGTGAAAAAAAGTATCGACATTTCAATGTGATAGTGCCGTTAATGTCACAAGTTATAGCATTGCATAGCATACTCACAAGACAAAGAGGACAACACTGCTTAATTGTAAGATCTTATTTTTAGACGCGGAACCCAGAAATTAGATTACCACACGCGCGGCCAATTACACCAACTACAAGCCACCGAACGATGGTGCCGACGTGCGAATTTTGCATTTACATTAATTATTATGTAAATTGTTTAAATTTTATTGTGTGTTTCATGCGTAAGGTTTTTTTTCTTATTGATAGTTCCGACAAATGACTCCACCCCACCCGATGTTAAGTGAAGGTGAAGTCCAGACGTGAAGATAGCTGATACAGCAGTTCTACCTGCCACTCCAGCCAATCTCACCCTGCCGGCCTGCATGTTGCTTCTTCACGCCTCTTTTAAAGGATCCCAGGTTGTAAGAGGGAGGGAACACGTGAGCGGGCAGAGCATTCCATTTACGGATAGTGCTACAAAGAAATGAGTCAGCAAATTTCTTTGTACGCGTTGGAATTGTGGCCACAGTCAGACGGTGACAACGTAGGCCAGCGCGCGTGGTCCTCCGAAGGAAAGGAGAAGGTGGGATAAGAGAGAATAACTCCTCAGAACACTCGCCGTGGTACAGACGATAGAACGCGCTTAGTGACGCCACGTCACGGCGTAATTGAAGAGGCTCATTGTGTTTAATCACCTCCTCATCGCCTATGATGCGGATCGCGTTATTATCGCATTAAGGTGATGTTTTTGTGCGTTTAATTGCAGTTCTGTGCTCGTTTCTGTGAGCGCACTTTGAACGATTTCGTTTATTATTAGGGGTACTTGTTAAATACCAAACGGTCTTGTTCTTGCCTTAGTTATGGAACTAAGAATAGTTAATGAGATACTGTACACAGTATCACCAGGAGACGCTCGGTTCCAGCGGAAATACCCTCCCTTCTTTCTATTGCTACTTTTCATCAACTACTTATATTATGCAAAACATGCGCAATACATGGATGTGTAACTGAAAAAACAATCATCATCATCATCATCAACAGCCTATCCTAGTCCACTGCTGGACATAGGCCTCTCCAATTGCACGCCACTCAGATCGATTTTGGGCTACTCGCATCCAGCTCCTGCCAGCCACCTTGCGCAAATCGTCACTCCATCGTGCCTGAGGACGTCCTACACTACGTTTGCCTAGACGCGGTCTCCACTCCAGAACTCGTCTACCCCAACGGTTATCGGTTCTTCGGCAAATATGGCCAGCCCACTGCCACTTCAGCTTACTAATCCGGTGGGCTATGTCGATAACTCTGGTTCTCTGTCGGATTACCTCATTTCTTATGCGATCCTTCAGAGAAACGCCGAGCATAGCCCTTTCTATAGCGTGTTGAGCGGCTTTGAACTTGTGGACCAGCCGTACTGTCAGTGTCCACGTCTCGGCTCCGTATGTCATCACAGGTAGGACGCACTGATTGAAGACTTTCGTCTTTAGGCACTGTGGGATCGACGATGTCAGGGCTTGACGTAGCTTCCCAAACGCTGCCCAACCTAGCCGAATTCTTCTATTCACCTCGTCCTCAAAGTTGTTAGAAAAAATAATACAATAGCGTAATAAGTACATACTAACGTTTGATGGTTGTCGACCTCCGTGGCTGACTGGTTTGTACGCCGGCTTTCATGGTGTCGCCGACTCGAGAGGTCCCGGGTTCGAATCCCGGTGGGGGCAGATGTTTGTGTGATGAATACGACCATTTGTACTCCAGTCATGTAAATGTTTAATACGTATTTCTATATAAATATATATGTACAGTACAGTATATGTATTCTATCCGTTACCCTAGCATCCCATCACACAAGCCTTACAGTGCTTACTTTGGGGCTAGGCTAATTGGTGTGAGTGTTGGTAATATTTATTTATTTATTATACATAGTATTGTGTTTCTCTAAGATTAAGGTTTTCAGGGGATTGGGTTCAAAGCGGCAACCTAATATATGTTTCACAACCGTTTCAACCGTTCAAAATTTCAAACTTTACCTAAGAATATATTTCTTTATTATAAGTTGCAGGACATAACCTCAGCCCGGCCTATCTGTGGTTAGCAATTCTTTTCTTTTTATACAAATATTTATGGAAGCAATAAATGAATATTTGTATAAAAAATACGTTATTTACTGTAAGGTGGAAGTTACTCATTAAAATTACTTAATATTAGTACAGCGTCTAACGTCAATAATAATAACAACAACTTTAATTTTCGTCTTTACAAATAATGTCTTAAATCTAGATAAAGTTTTTTTTCAACACATACAAATTAGCCTAGCCCCAATGTAAGCACTGTAAGGCTTGTGTTATGGGATACTAGGGTAACGGATACAATACATATACTGGACATCTATAAGTATATTTATATAGAAATACATATTAAACATCCATGACTGGAGTACAAATGCTCGTATTCATCACACAAACATCTGAATCCCACTGGGATTCGAACCCGGGACCTCTCGAATCGGCGACACCATGAAACCCGGCGTACAAACCACTCGACCACATTTAGTGTTCAACGGTTCTTGCAATGAGATTAATTAGGTTTTAGCTTGTCTATATTTTAGTGTCTAACAATGTCTTATAAAGTTTTAGAAGATAACATAAAGGATAATAATAAGAAATTAAAATAACGTGTCTGTTTCCTTAGATGATAAAATGACTTTGAAAGTGCAAATAAATGTTGAACAGAGTTAAAAACAACCTAATCTCACTGATAATGCGATATCATATACCAAACAAATCCTTCTCCATAGTATATATTTTGGTGATCGCCATTAAATTTAATGCTAACAAGCTGGTTTTTGTGGGTCTTTATTGCAATTTAAGATTCGAGCAAAAAATGCGTGTCTTGAGGAATTGTTATCCATCTCTGTGTTTTTTGAGAATCAAACATTCAAAGATGTTGCAGAAGCTTCAATTGATATTGCACACAGTGACGTTATCGAGGTTTTCAAAGCTAAAATAGATGGGTTGGTAGCTTGTTTGAGAGCAAATCCAGTCCGCAGCACGTTGGCCGTGGTAAACAAGACGATTAAGGACTGTGCCTCAATTGATGAAGAATCGTATTCCAGCAACGTTGGTGTGTCGCCTCAAATGGAGGCATAATGCCCTATTTACGGACACAGTAAGAGGGCTCCTTTGAATTTGTTGTGCTCGTTAGAAGAAGCGTGCAGAGTATTTTTAGATTGTGTTGCTATGTTCGCAGTGACGTGACGTCCGTGTGTTTTGAAGGAAACGATGGTTTGTGTAATTTATTATCAGAAAAAAAAAGTATCAAAGTAGAAACTATTATAATGTGTTTGTTTGATAGTATTGTGTGATCTCTGGGTTTCTTTTTATTGGTAGCTATCATGACATCATGAACAGTAAATTATAAAATTGAATTGATTAACATTTTCTTCTTATAGGATGTATTTAAGTTGTTTTTACCTATATGACAAATTTTTGATCTTTTAAGGCTAGATATGTTTACTGACGGAAAATGTCTTCCAATATTTTATTGTTTTCTATACTTATAATTAATCTGTAGAGAGGTCAATTCTGTACATGAAATATATTTTCAAAATAACTATCAGGGGGTGATTAGTGATTGATACTGATGGCAAAAATGCAATCAGTAAATTTTTTGTCTGTCTGTCTGTCTGTCTGTGTGTATGTTCCTTATAGAATCAAAAACTACTCGACGGATTTAAACGAAACTTGGTACAATTATTCTTCATACTCCTGGGCAGGTTATAGTATACTTTTCATCACGCTACAATCAATAGGAGCAGAGTAGTGAAGGGAAATGTTGGGAAAACAGGAGAAGTTACTCCATTTTTTAAGCTTCCGTCGCGTGTGCAGCCTTAATGGTTAAAGTTACATAGAAATCATGTATGACGGAAATATTCTACATAAAATTGTCTTTAAAATATCCCGGAACAGCATATGTCTATCTTTTACGGTTGACTCACAATAACACGTGTAATTATATAAATAAAGTCATTGTTTATAGCACAGAACAAAAACTATAGTTTACACTACAGCTCTACACCGAAGCGAAGCGAAGGCGGGCCACTAGTTTTGTTAATAAATATAAAACAACTAAGTATACTATAAGTACCTCTTTGATATGTAACTCGCCCACAAGTAATCTTGAAGATTACACTGTAAAGCCATTAAGTACCAAAGGGCATTGAATTTCGTAGCACAGACTGACAAACAAATGAATTAAATGTCAATAATAAATTCGTTCATGCGTACAGAGTTGTCCTTCATCTTCAATCTGGCAGGGTTTGCTAAATTGGTCTCAACTTCTTTTAGAATAAGGATCAGAGTGCTATGAAACATTTGAGATATTATGTATATGGCTTTGTGTCGTAAAAGCAAATCATGTATGATATTTTTAGCACACGTGTGTCCAGAAGCATCATACTGAATTAGTGGGTCGTACTTTAAGACAGCTAAAGGAGTACCTAAAATTGACAATTGCGTATTTGTAATAGTTAGCATTGCTTCTATTTAGGATTATTTTATATGAAAAATAACATACCTACATGCTTCACAAACAAAATTTTTGAAGTGAAACTTCTTTATCGGAAATATTATTGGAAAAAAATTTACCGTCACATTTTTCGGTTACGCGTCACATTTTTCCGTTACGCGCCATCTTTTTTTATATTAATAGTTGATAGCTGAATGATCACACTGTCGCCGGCGAGAACTCTCTCTTCTCGTTTGTAGCTGAGTGACAATAGTTATTAAAGATAGACTCGCTCAGCCAAACTCGCATAGCGATACTCGCTCAGCGGTACTCGCTTAGCGATACTCGCTCAGCGGTACTCGCTTAGCGATACTCGCTCAGCGATTTTCGCTCAGCGATACTCGCTCAGCGATACTCGCCCAGCGATACTCGCTCAGCGATTCTCGCTCAGCGATACTCGCTCGACTGATGCCAATCCCCACGCAAAAAAGGCACTGGGTGTCGAGATGCGGAGACAGCCCGCCGTTCTACTAAGACTAAGACTATCATCAGTTTATTTAAATATGCCCAATCCAGCGCAAATTGATGGGTGTCCACGATGATGTAAATGACAATGACAGATTTTGACCCACCATATACAGTAATATTAGATTTATGAAAAAATATATACGACTTTTTTTCTCGTACCGATTTAATTATTACTTTGTAAAAGCGGCGGATACGAAATAAATATTAAAATAATTTGTATCTACTGTTTCCGTTAGGAGAAGAACGAAAACATGGCATAAGCGTTTTGTTTCACGACAAACAATAAAATGCCAATCAAGTTTTCGAAAAATATCGTAAAAAAAAAATATAATATCGTAAAATCCAATTTTCTGCTCAAATTGCAGCTCGAGAAACGCATGATAATTGTACTCTTTGTAAGTATATTATTCAATAACCACAGCTTCTAGAGAATTTACAACTTTACTATTTTGATTCCTAATATTACAGCTATGAAATATCATTTATCGCATTCGTGTACACCATTTTTATCGGGTGGGTTAAACCTCTATAGAACTTCTGGCATTGTCCTTTTGGTCACCTATTCTGTAATCAGCAACCGCGAAAATTACTTAACTTACGTGATCGCAGACTAAATGCAGTAGCTTAAAGCTCCCCAACATTTATTTAATTAAGTGATTATGTAATTGTTTACGTGATATTTCTTTGTTGATTCGATCCGAAGTGAGGCAATGCATTATTATATTCTGTGGTTATTGTTAATTTATTATTCAGTATGCAAATCACATTGCCACACCCACCACTTTTAAACGACGCCATAATTCAGCATTAGCTATGGGTCCATGTTAGTGTCTGTGAAAATAGTAAACAACTTGGAAGAAAAAAATTGAACCATCAAAATCACTGAGGAACTTAACCTTGAAAATGTGTGCGTGTACTAGTGTACACACGTAAGAAGTGAAACTTCTTTATGGCCTTATTTTTCGAAAAATGCTCTACATGCAACTTTCCAGAAATTGGTTTAATAAAGTTAAATTAGATAAAGTTTAAACAAAAGGATTTTATTATCATAGACATGAATACAAATTACTGCCTATGAAACTGTTATGATTACACGGCTCAGTAATCTAAGGCACATGTTCCACCTCCGACGATGAACGATAAGCGAGTAGAAACTAGAAACGAATTGGCAGTCCTGAGTTAAAATGCACGCGCACGGCTTTTGACAGCCAAGCCAGCTTAACCGAGCGAGTATAGCTGAGCGAGTATCGCTGAGCTAGTATCGCTGAGCGAGTATCGCTGAGCGAGTATCGCTGAGCGAATATTAGGAATCAAAATAGTAAAGTTGTAAATTCTCTAGAAGCTGTGGTTATTGAATAATATACTTACAAAGAGTACAATTATCATGCGTTTCTCGAGCTGCAATTTGAGCAGAAAATTGGATTTTACGATATTATATTTATTATATTTTTTTTTTACGATATTTTTCGAAAACTTGATTGGCATTTTATTGTTTGTCGTGAAACAAAACGCTTATGCCATGTTTTCGTTCTTCTCCTAACGGAAACAGTAGATACAAATTATTTTAATATTTATTTCGTATCCGCCGCTTTTACAAAGTAATAATTAAATCGGTACGAGAAAAAAAGTCGTATATATTTTTTCATAAATCTAATATTACTGTATATGGTGGGTCAAAATCTGTCATTGTCATTTACATCATCGTGGACACCCATCAATTTGCGCTGGATTGGGCATATTTAAATAAACTGATGATAGTCTTAGTCTTAGTAGAACGGTGGGCTGTCTCCGCATCTCGACACCCAGTGCCTTTTTTGCGTGGGGATTGGCATCAGTCCTGCCATCCCAGCTCCTCCAGAAAGCTCAGCAGTCCCCGAATGTTTCTGCAGGCCTCTACTATTGTCTTCGGGCTTCCCATTAGAGAAGTCCTTTGTCTTGCAACGCCCCTGCACGCCAGCAGCACATGGGCGCTCGTCTCCTCGTCCTCCAGGCAGGCTTGCGTTTTTGTCGAAATTTTTTACCACGTACGACAAAACTGTGGAATATGTTATCGCCAGCAGTGTTTCCGGGCCGATACGACCCAAAAACCTTCAAAAAAAGAGCGTACTCCTTCCTTAAAGGCCGGCATCGCATTTGTGATACTCCTGGTGTTGCAAGTGTCCATGGGCGACGGTGATCACTTACCATCAGCCGAGCCGTCTGCTCGTATGTAATGTATAACATAAAAAAAGGCTCTGCACAGAGGCCTGTCAGAAATACCTATATTACAAAGGTGTTTGTTGAAATAGCCTGCAACTGAATGAACCTAAACTGATGATGAAGAAAATCTTAATGACTTTGACGACATCATCATCATCATCATCAGCCTATTAATGTCCCCACTGCTGGGGCACAGGCCTTCCCTATGGATGGAATAGGGAGATTGGGCCATGACTCACCACGCGGGCCCAGTGCGGATTGGCGGGTGCTAACGACTGCAGATGCAGCCGGGACCAACGGCTTAACGTGCCTTCCGAAGCACGGAGGAACTCGAGATAGAAGATTTTTGGTCACCCATCCAATGATCGACCACTGCGAAAGTTGCTTAACTTCAACGATCGCAGCCGAACGCGCTAACCGCCTGCGCCATCGAGCGACTTTGACGACAACGACACATTAAAACTTTATTTATTTTTATGTTACAAGGGCCGCAAACAAGCGTATGATTCACAGATAGTAAGCGGCCACCATAAAGTATAGACTATTGCGATACAAAATTACCAATCCCCTACCCCGTGGAACCCTAGAACCTTAATCACCCACAGAAATACAGCACCACGAAGAGGTAATGTTATTAAAAAAAAAAAAAAAAAAGTTTTAATGTGTCGTTGTCGTCAAAGTCGCTCGATGGCGCAGGCGGTTAGCGCGTTCGGCTGCGATCGTTGAAGTTAAGCAACTTTCGCAGTGGTCGATCATTGGATGGGTGACCAAAAAAAAAATCTTCTATCTCGAGTTCCTCCGTGCTTCGGAAGGCACGTTAAGCCGTTGGTCCCGGCTGCATCTGCAGTCGTTAGCACCCGCCAATCCGCACTGGGCCCGCGTGGTGGGTCATGGTCCAATCCCCTACCCCGTGGAACCCTAGAACCTTAATCACCCACAGAAATACAGCACCACGAAGAGGTAATGTTATTTTAATTTGATCCTTATATCTCTTTCTTAACGTAACATCATAATAGTTTTAATGTTATCAAAATAGTATAAGATTGTAATTACAATGGGCCAAGCCAATTCTCAGACCATAATAATGCAGAACAGAACAGTTAAATGCAACGATTATCAAGTACGAGAGACTAGAGAGTGAAATGCGATAACGCTGAAAAATCTAATTTCAACTATGAAGGGCAGACTCTTTTTTTTAAGTTTCGCTGTCTAAAGGATAATACTCATTAACGAGTCATTTGGGACCAGGACCACTGGTCCTGATGAGGACATGGAATTAATAAGTTATTTTTTGACGACCTCCGTGGTCGAGTGGTTTGTACGCCGGGTTTCATGGTGTCGCCGACTCGAGAGGTCCCGGGTTCGAATCCCGGTGGGGGCAGATGTTTGTGTGATGATACAGGCATTTGTACTCCAGTCATGGACGTTTAATATGTATTTCTATATAAATATACTTATATATGTACAGTATATGTATTCTATCCGTTACCCTAGTATACCATAACACAAGCCTTATAGTGCTTACTTTGGGGCTAGGCTAATTGGTGTGTGTGTTGGAAATATTTATTTATTTATATTTATATTTATTTTGTAACCACTAAAAGAAAATTTTAAAACCATAACCTACCCGTTAAGATTAATAAAAAAAAACATAATTACAGACAAATGAACACCAGGTTTCCATTATCATCCCTTGGGTACAGAATTATGGTGCTTTCGGGGCATTGATGTGTCGGAATTCCTCTGCACCACAATTCAACGGAAGGAAGCGACCTTGACGTGCCATCGTTGTGGCGCTGTCGGGGACACGGCGCAGCACACATTTGACGAATGCATGTCGTAGTCCCGGCAGCGATATGATATGGTAATGGCGATAGGACGGGAACCCTCGCTGCCTAGCGTCCTGAAAAGCGATCTTGGACCGCAGTAGCATCCTGCTGCGAAGAAGTCAACCTCTAGAAAGAGACAGCGGAGGGAGCTCGCGAGGAGGACGCCCGGGTCGGCTTTCTCCGACGCCGACAGCAATGTGGACGAAGAGTATCTCTTTACAGTCTAGTGGGTACTCCAGGTGCTTCGGGCATTCCCCCTGACCATCAGGGGGAGGAGGAGGAACCTCTGCCGGGGAGAGTCTCCGGGCCCACTCCGGCAGGTGAGGTGGCACTGTTGGGTTTTTAATGGGTAAAGCGTCATCCCTAGCAGCCGCTGAGCCAGTCGAGGAAGATAGATAGATAGATAGATAGATAATGCGTTTATTTTTTTCTAAACATACATATACATATCAGAGTAATACAGTTAAAAAGAGAAATGAAAAGATACAAGAAATCGGTCATGAATACCCATATGTATGCTGCAGAAAACAAAAGGCCAAGGCTCGGCTAAATATTTGCCAGTTTTAAGGAAAAACACCGATTTTCAGCCATCACCTTTTTGAGGGAGTAAATTAGCTTTATATAATAAACATCTAAAGTGAGGAGCTTGATAGCGCAAGTGGTTAGCGCGTTCGGCTGCGATCGTTGAAGTTAAGCAACTTTCGCAGTGGTCGGTCATTGGATGGGTGACCAAAAATTTTCTATCTCGAGCTCCTCCGTACTTCGGAAGGCACGTTAAGCCGTTGGTCCCGGCTGCATCTGCAGTCGTTAACACCCACCAATCCGCACTGGGTCCGCGTGGTGGGTCATGGCCCAATGTCCCTATTCCATTCATTGGGAAGGCCTGTGCCCCCTGCAGTGGGGACATTAATAGGCTGATGATGATGATGATGATGATCTAAAGTCCCACATGTCCCCGCCTCTCGCCCAATGGTGGGGCATGCGTCACGCATTTTGCAATAAAAGGGTACGGACCCCTAAAACTGTCGAAGGAACCATGGCAACAGCCGAATTAAACGATGGCGCACGCGCACTATCATTAAGGTCATACGCGCAGGGTTGACACAAGTATTTTTAGGCGCCATATTTTATCCTAAAGTGGTAAGAAAATCTATCTCATCTAATTTTAAGGTAAAATTATAAAATGAGAGCTGATGCAGCAGAGAAACAACTTCAGCCACAAACAAATAAATATTTCCAACACTCACGTCAATTAGCCTAGCCCCAAAGTAAACTCTGTAAGGCTTGTGTTATGGGCTACTAGAAAAAATATAGAACTAGAATTATTTATTTGCATTAGAATAGGGGTACACTGGAGATGTTACAAATATTTATAAAGTTCGGCCCATTCTGCCATTTATAATAGCATGCAAATATTTAACATTGCATTAATTACATTAATATTATTAATAATCATTAAGCCATCAATTTCACATACCAATAATAAATTCTTAAAAAACTACAAAAAGCGAATCTTTATATATATAATTCTTCTGTGAGTGTGTATGTCACTGAACTTCTCTTAAACGACTGGACCGATTTTGATGAAATTTTTTGTGTGTGTTCAAGGGGATCTGAGAATGGTTTAGATTCACAATTTTGTCCGCTGGACAACCCCTATTTTTTTAGGGCGGTACGAAGTTCGCTGGGTCAGCTAGTTACATTATATTATCGTCAGCAAAATAACAACTGTCAGTTTAGTCTTATTTTATGTCAATCTAAATTATTGAAAAGCTAACAAAATAAGATAGTCGATTATATAAATACACATGCGTTATTTAGGTTCGAATGCTCCGTATTCATTATAATAACATTTGTCTCCACCAATATTCGAACCCGGGACCTCTCAGTAGGCGACATCGTAAAAACCAGCGTACATAAAACTCCATGGTCGCCAAAATCAATTCGCAACTCCTACCTCGTGAATGGTGGTTCAGAACAGCGTGATAATTATGACTGCGCAGTCTTTTGTCAAGTTAACATTAATAACTTAGATAGGCGCTTCTGTACGAGAAAAAAAAAATGGTTGCCTGTAAAGTCGGTTTTACGGGCGAAGATTTTACGTGACAACGTCTTTTTCTCGGTAGAATATTTATTGATATGAATATAATTAAATTGCACAATAGGAACAAGGAATTGAATGAAAATAAGAATTGCACAAATTTTAACTATAGAAATATATTTTGTTTACTAAAACATTGTACATGTAAACTTAAACTTAACACGAGAGACTCATCGTAACGTTACCGAGCGTTACACTTTTTCATAAGTGACTCCCAGCCGCAACCTAATTTAAGACGTTGTCACGTCAAAACATGTTTGAACTGATTTTCTGACTTAAAAAACAGTTTACAAAAGCGTTGAAAATTACTAACTTTACCACATAATCAAAATCATTAAAATAATGAGATGTGACTGAGAACTTGAGAAGTCTCAGAAAATAATATTGGGCATTCGTTTTTTAAAATATCTCTTATCTATTAGACAAGTCCGTCCGTCTGTCTGTGGTGCTGTTTCAGCGGCCAAACCGTAAGAGATAGATAAAGAGAATATTTAAGTTATAAGTTAAGAATAGTCTGATAAGACTACAAACCGGATTTGAGTAACGTAGCACTTCCGGTTTTCGAGAAATCAGGTTTTGGTGAACATTTGGTTCACTGGTTTGCTAGTTTGACCTAATAAATTTGTCGAGCTTTTTTAATGTAGGAGTTGTAACGTAAATGTGCAGTTACAAGTGACAGCCCTACAATTATGGCACAATGGATGCGCGCGCGCAGTTATAATCGCATTAAAATCCAATAAGTGTTGCATCTGAGGCGTGTAAAATCTCTTCATATTGTTCTGGTGAAGTTTAAGCATATTGTTCAGGGTGGAGAGTGGTAAAGTTGGTTTACAGTATTGAATCCTTTTGTTACACTAACGGCCGCACTTAAAGATATCATAGTTATTTATGATATTAGTGAGGTAAGTTACTTATTACATACGAGTAGACAAAAGTCCAGGGCTTACCATAGACAAGTTTGTAAATACCAAATCTGCACGAATGTCTTACAAAAAATTTCAAAAATTTTACGAGAAAACAGTACACAGTCAGGTCATAAGTATTGTCACACAGTAAAAAACTTTTCTTTTAGAATGCTGGCCACAAAAAAGCTTATTGAATTCGAATTTCGAATTGTTCATGAAATTAAAAATGTATACTTTTTAGAATTTTACTCATTTTTAAATATGGAGTGGACGCTTAAAGAAGACCGTGTTGCATTTACTGCGTTGCATCGTTGCGGTTACGCGCCAATTCAAATTTTTGACATACTGAAAATTTTGAATATAACCAAAAGATTCGTTTATCGTACTATCAAACAATACAATGATGACTCTAGTGTAGATGACAGGTCAAGAAGTGGTCGCTCTCGGTCTGTTAGGACTCCAGCAGTGATAAAAGCTGTGAAGGCGCGAATTCAAAGAAATCTCAAACGTAGGCAGAAACTGTTGGCCCTTCAGATGGGGCTAAGCAGAACCACGGTGAAAAGGGTGTTAAATGAAGACTACAAGGTATACATAATTTAAGTATTGTAGCAAACTTTTTCTTATAAGATAATAATTTTCGTGCATTTCTATATGGCGCCACGAAAATTAGAACTACACCTTTTGTTTCTTTTTATTTTTAGTATTGAAGTGAGATAAAGATTAAAAGCACTTCCAACGAAGTTCGATTGAAAGTAAAAAAAACCGTAAAGAACGGACGGTGCTATGTATGAGAACGTACGGTAAAATTTCCGCACGTTTCATTGTACAGCCCGTAACTTTGAACTTTCGAACAACGTATACAACCTCTGTAAATCCATTTTTTCGACCAAATGTGTTGGAAATTAATTTCTTCTTAGTAAGGAATTAGTGTCAAAATATTGATGAGTTTCTATATTAGTGGATACTAGCAAACCAGTGAACCAAATGTTCACCAAAACCTGATTTAAAAAAAAAATGTATTTAATTAATTGAGAACTTCGGAGATTTTGTGTGGTTTCGTTTGAAATTGGTGATTTCTCGAAAACCGGAAGTGCTACGTTACTCAAATCCGGTTTGTAGTCTTATCAGACTATTCTTAACTTATAACTTAAACATTCTCTTTATCTATCTCTTACGGTTTGGCCGCTGAAACAGCACCACAGACGGACGGACGGACGGACTTGTATAATAGATAAGAGATTTAAACCAATATACATATCTGTTGTTTACCCCAAAAGAGATTTAAAAGCTCGTATGCTAGGGAAGAAGAAATAAAATGAACCGGTTTGAGTGATAGTTGAAAATGCACTTATTTATTGTTAAGTTTAAAGTTAAGTTAAATTTGACATTGTGGGTTACCTACAATGCGAAGAGATGACGCTGCCTTGCAGCTTAAGGCTAGGAAAATTTCGACGCGGCCATCAGGGCCGTGGTACCATAATTGGTCGGTGCATTCGCCCGGATTGCGAAGGGTGCGGGTTCGAGTCCCGTCCGCTGCCTGGTCCGCGTGGATTTTTTTCTAGTAAAACTTTTCTTTAGATTTAAACATCTAGCAGTTAAATGCTTAAAAAATAAAAACATAAGTATAAATTAATAATGGTAGCGGCGCGGCGTATGCAAACGCACGGTAAGCATTACAATTATATTATTGCTAAATGATTTCATTTATTGCACGATTACTTCGTACAACATCAATATTTTAAGTATTTAAAGCCGTGTTTGTCCTTTCATCATCAACAACAGCCTATCCTAGTCCACTGCTGGACATAGGCCTCTCTAGCACGCCACTCAGATTGATCTTGGGCTACTCGCATCCAGCTCCTGCCAGCCACCTTGCGCAAATCGTCACTCCATCGTGCCTACACTACGTTTGCCTAGACGCGGTCTCCACTCCAGAACTCTTCTACCCCAACGGTTATCGGTTCTGCGGCAAATATGGCCAGTCCACTGACACTTCAACTTGCTAATCCGGTATGTCGATAACTCTGGTTCTTTGTCGGAATTTGTTTGTCCTTTAAACGATTTTAATCTTAAGTCGTTGAACATAGAAAATCCTTTGTTGAACTATAACAGAGGTCGTTTGCAAACGTCCGACCGATAGCGATCAGTAACATAAATGTAAATATTTATAAAAAAACAAGCTTATAAGATTAACTTAAAACTGTAAAAACAAAAGATAATTATGTTTTTACTAGCAAACCAGTGAACCAAATGTTCACCAAAACCTGATTTAAAAAAAATAAAAAAATAAAAAAAAATTGAGATTTTGTGTGGTTTCGTTTGAAATTCGTGATTTCTCGAAAACCGGAAGTGCTACGTTATTCAAATCCGGTTTGTAGTCTTATCAGACTATTCTTAATTTATAACTTAAATAAAACTAGTTTAAACGGGATAATGCACGAAACTTTATTTATTTATTGACGTTTCGTAGCCTTTCCAGGCTTCGTCGTCAGAATAAAACTTTTGTTTAATTTGTCGAGCTACCTTCGAAAGACTTTTATTGAGCGTTTGGTTATTTCATCGTTCGATTTTTAAGTTTTATTGTCTATGTATGAATTTATTATTTAATTTACTTAATAAAGTATTTTATTTAAAATTCTTGTTTGTAATTTTGCGTTTATTTATTTTGCATTATCCCGTTTCGTTCGTTTCGTTTCGTTTCCCGTTCGTAGTTTCGTGCATTATCCCGTTTAAACTAGTTTTATTTAATGAGTGATGTGCGTGAAAACCTAAGAAACAAATATTATAACTTAAATATTCTCTTTATCTATCTCTTACGGTTTGGCCGCTGAAACAGCACCACGGACAGACGGACGGACGGACGGACTTGTCTAATAGATAAGAGATACAGTGATTATTAGATACCTACAATAAAAAAATACTTCATCATCATCATGAGCCTATTAATAACCCCACTGCTGGGGCACAGGCCTTCCCTATGGATGGAATAGGGAGATTGGGCTATGACCTACCACGCGGGCCCAGTGTGAATTGGCGGATGTTAACGACTGCAAATGCAGCCAGAAGCAACAGCTTAACTCGAGGACGAACTCGAGATAGAAGACTTTTGGTCACCCATCCCAGCCGAACGCGATAGCTACTTGCGTCATCGAGATTGTCGAAAAAATTAACTATCAATTTTCGTCCCTCTGTAGTCATTGTCATCACATCCCTTGCAACTTTTATTTTATTTAAAATGTTTGTCCTTAAACACCAAATTAATGAAAATCGGCACATCAGTGTATGCAGTTTAAATAATTTCGAATAAGAGGCAATATAAATATTTTTTTATGCAATCGGGAGACATAAAAGACATGTCTTCGTTACAAAACATTCACCTGACTGTATTTAAAAAGTAACTACTTGTAAAGACTAACACTACGTCCTATGCGAAAATACAAACTTATCTTGTACTCTTTATTTAATTGGAGTGAAAACTTCTTTAGCGGCGTTGTACACTTTTTCTACAATGGGTAAAAAATGTTAGACTCGCGTCAGGACACGTGGCCTGATCGAAAATTCGTAAGACGGATGGAGAGTAGAAGAGGAAGTATGGCCCTTTCTTTCTACAGCGCGGCGAAAACGTATGCCTGCGTCTGCTGTTTCGTTTAGGCGGCGCAGGGCGCTTGCGCGAATGTTCGTGTGTGTTTATGTTACAGCGTGCCACGCGCATCCATGGATGGTGACAGCTGATGGCTCGACCGTCTGTGTAGTGGCCACACTGCCGTGTGTAAAATTCGTGTATATAAAGTGTTACTGATAATTAAAGCAATTCGTGCAAAATTATTCCCTAACCATTCCAAAATATCAAAAATGCACAACGTTAATATTCAAGTTTTCACTTCTGCCGGCACTCAACGACAGTCGAGTTTTTATTTTATTAATTATTTAATTTTATTTCTAGCATTTTAAGTGCCTTGTAAATTTAATGCGTGCTTGAAGTTATCATAGTATTTTCTAGCATTTATCACGTCTTACAGGCATACCCTATTAATACTATATTTATGTAAATTTGAGATGACACATTAAAGCTTTTGAAATCCTTACTATGGTAAAGTTTTTTTTGTATGACATAAATAAAGTACACTCGTTTAAAAACATTATACTCTTTTGTGAAGTGAAACTTCTTAACGCACGCTTGACTTGGGGGGGTAAGCTGCGAATGCGTTACGCGTTACGAAAAGTGTGTTCGGGCGAGGCGAACGGAAATTGAGTGGGGGATATAAGCAAGAGAAAGCAGTCAGTGCGTGCGCACATTTTCTTTCTCTCTTTCTCTTATAGCTAGTAAATGAAATATATATATATAAAATTCTCGTGTCGCGATGTTTGTGGTTAAACTCCTCCGAAACGGCTTTCCCGATTCTCATGAAATTTTGTGTGCATATTGGGTAGGTCTGAGAATCGGACAACATCTATTTTTCATCCCCCAAATGTTAAGGGTAATCCACCCCTAAATATTTTGTTTAAATTTTAGATTTTTTTTTCTATGATAGATCATACAAAAATACATACAACCCTAAATTTTCACCCTTCTACCACTAACCCCTACTTTTATGGCGGTACAAAGTTCGCTGGGTCAGCTTGTATATATATGTACATACATGTATATACATATAGTACATATATATATATATACATACAGATGGAGATAAAGAAGTATACTTTATAAGAAGAATCCTAAAAACTTTTGACTCCAATTTTGACCCAAAGGCGATCATTATTCTTAATAAATTACTATCTATTTCATTTGGTAAGTATCAGAAAATTATGGTAATAAATGGATGCGTGTTGTAGAGTGCACTCACCTTTTATCAGCACCCGCTTATCATCATTATCGCCATGATGTCTGATAGCTCATATTGCATCGTAAATTAGTAACGAAAATACACTAAACTTGCATTTTCGAACATTGCACTCATGTTATTATTCGATATTTTTACGTAGATAAGAGATACAGTATCATCTTTCATGGGGCATTGATTTGAAATACTTCGGTCGTTGATATTGTTTATCAGAGATGTTAGTGTAACAGTACATAAAACTGTTGGATATCTTAAAAAATGGTAGATACCTTAATAATAGTGACCCAAAATCTGATCTGAAATAATATAAGTTCAGAAACGTATTATACATACAAGATTAAATAAGTCTAGTCAAATTGTATAATGAAGATGTAAATAAACATACCAATATGTGAGGGAAAATATAAGAAATGATCGTATTTACTAGTCAAAGAAAGCAGAGTTCTGAAAAAAAAACAAAAAAAAACATAAAGTTTGGAGTTTTTTTTTCTCTATATGGCTTCGCACGGCTTGTGCATTTAGCCAATGTCAAGTGTAAAATGTTTACAAATTCTATAGCACTCGTGGTCAAAGTAATAAATCAAGTCAAAGTAAGTGGCAGTCAAGTCAATCCCCCTTTCCCTATGTTTCAGTAAAAGTGTGGGGATTTACTGGAACCTTCCCGTGGACTTCTTGTGGGAACGTCGAAAGACACTTTCCGCTATATTGTTTCACTTACCAACACTTGTGCATGTTTCCGAACACTTAGTGGTTAATAATCCACCATTATTAGACACTAACATCCGCCACAACACAATTTTTAACAAGAAAAACAAAACTGCTAAAGTGACGCTTCCCGATCCCGCCAAAAAGTCCAGAAGCTTGGAGTTGGTTACTTTCCAAGTGAAAAGTTTCACGAATGCCGAACTAGATGGCGCTACCGGTTCCATTTCAACTTGTGCTCTCGGTACTTACAGTACAAACAATTACCTACCAGTCTGATGCAATGCAAATCTCCTATGAGCATTTTGATGGTTTTCAGTGGAAATTGGCTGAATTCAAAGCGAACACTGCTATTGTTTACTCCAACGACGTACCTGATCAACAGCGCTGGTATTACAAATAATGATTTATGCGTTTTAATAATGCTAGGTACTTTGTTTGTAGTGGATATATTATGCAAATTATTTCTATGGTGTTTTCAAACTGCTGTTATTATTATATATGTTTCTTAGGTTTTCACGCACATCACTCATTAAATAAAAACTAGTTTTATTTAATGCTGTTATTATTAATGAAGAAGTCTATTTTTTGCGTTTCTTTCATTTTTTATTTCTCTTTATTTGTGGCTACAAACAGTCATACATTTTAATATAATTGTTCTGTGGTTACAGTGAAATTATAAGAGACGATCTACAGTGCCAGCAATTTAATTTACATGGCTACACCGCTAAATGATTTTTGAGGAAATTTAGAATTTATGAGACTTAGGACATGGCGGGTTACCCGCTCGGATTGGAACGCCCGTCTGGGTAAATAACCTCCACCTACACTACCTTTTGGTGTTGTGTTTCTGTCGTTGAGCAAGATTCCAGGGCTGCACAGGGGATGAGGTCAGGGTAAGCAATGGTGCGAACATATTTTTGGTATCGCAATCGTCTATAGGCTATGCTATACTATTTAGAAATGAATATAATTATTTTATTAATTTTGATACACAAAAAAAATACGGAGAGTTGACCCCGGGTGCCTTATATCGCGAAAATTAAAAAAAAAATTCGCGATATAAGGTAATGTAGACAAAGCAAGCGGGTTCCATTGTAGTAGGTACTTTAATAACTTATGTAAAAAAAATCTTTTTTTTTCATACACACCAATTTGCCTAGCCCCAAAGTAAGCACTATAAGGCTTGTGTTATGGGATGTATCTAGGGTAGCGGTTAGAATACATATACTGTACATATATAACTATATTTATATAGAAATACATATAAAACATCCATGACTGGAGTGCAAATGCTCGTATTCATCACACAAACATCTGCCCCTACCGGGATTCGAAACCGGCACCATGAAACCCGATTACAGGAATTACAGGAAACCAAAATTACCATGTAGACAAAGCAAGCTGGTTCCATTGTAGTAGGTACTTTCAAGTTATGTAAAAAACGTCATATAAATATCTTATCCATAGGGGGGGGGGGGGGGGGTCATATAGCCAGCTTTGGCGCCAGGGGGGGTCATATAGTCGTGTTATATTAAATATTGAAAGCACTTAAATAAAATCCCCCTGGGTTTGGTCCATCTGTACCCAGCTCAGGGGGGGGGTCATGACCCCCCCCCCACCCTGGAGCCGCCCTTGAACATATATGGTATTTAAACCAATCATATTTCTTTAGGTTACTTTAAAAGCATTATAACAGGATTAACATCCGTTTTATCAAAAGAATTTGGCGTATAGTGCCCGGCACGTAAACTGAACACAAATTTTAGTTTTCAGCGCATGTTTTTTCACAGAAAAACGATACAAAACTAAATGTTTTCTTAACAAAGCGGTTGCTGTGTTTCATTAGATACTGTATTGCTAATAATTCTTTAGTGCTATTATGTTTTTCTGTGAAAAAACATGCGCTGAAAACTAAAATTTGGGTTCAACTTGGGCACCGTGCTCACATCGAGTATTTTTCAAATATAAATTTGAAAAATACTCGAGATTCAAATATAAATTTTCTTGTATCTTTTGTTTATTGGAACTTAGCGTGATTTAAGTAAACATACTTATTACTTACATTAGCTAAAGTAGATAACTACCTCCACAAACAAGATAACAGAAAAAGAAAATTTCGTAATACAAATCGATGTCTGAAAACCCATCTCATCTCTATTACCAACCATTAAGTTTCCGTCGATTAACTTCGAATAGTGATGTTCGGTGGAGTCGAACTATCGATAATATTTTCAACCTGTGGCGTGGCGTCAGCTAATGTTGCCGGACGCAATCATGCCATCACTCTGCGGTTAGAAAGCCGGCTGAGCCAACGCAAATTACCTTCGGCTTAGAATTATCTCTTGCACAAAATTTGCCAAAGTCGTACTCGTACCGAAAATACAATAATAGGTTAGTTACATAAAACCTCAATGCATTTTTCGTGACTCCTTTGCCTGTTAATGTGACGATGAAGAATTATCTTATGAATGATCAGAAAACTCTTTTTTTATTTTTCAAAACATGAACACAATATTTATGACGACCTCCGTGGCCGAGTGGTTTGTACGCCGGGTTTCATGGTATCGCCGACTCGAGAGGTCCAGGGTTCGAATCCCGGTGGGGGCAGATGTTTGTGTGATAAATACGAGCATTTGTACTCCAGTCATGGATGTTTAATATCTATTTCTATATAAATATACTTATTTAAGTACAGTATATGTATTCTATCCGTTACCCTAGCATCCCATAACACAAGCCTTATAGTGCTTACTTTGGGGCTAGGCTAATTGGTGTGAGTGTTGGAAATATTTGTTTATTTATATTATTTGGTCAACTTAGAAGATGAAACTGCAGACTACTGCCTAATTATTTATCATAAATGATTTCGTATTGTCGTAGTTCTGCAGTAAGCAACCATGAAAAGCCAAAACAGGGCGGGGTATAGAATTCAGAGTGACAGTGCGAAATTTTCTTAATTTGCTGTTTGTATGCACTATTTGAGGAGCTCGATGGCGCAGGTGGTTAGCGCGTTCGGCTGCGATCGTTGAAGTTAAGCAACTTTCGCAGTGGTCGGTCATTGGATGGGTGACCAAAAATCTTCTATCTCGAGTTCCTTCGTGCTTCGCAAGGCACGTTAAGCCGTTGGTCCCGGCTGCATTTGCAGTCGTTAGCACCCGCCAATCCTCACTGGGCCCGCGTGGTGGGTCATGGCCCAATCTCCCTATTCCATCCATGCCCCAGGAAAGGCCTGTGCCCCAGCAGTGGGGACATTAATAGGCTGATGATGATGATGATGCACTATTGCTTATTGTAATTTATTGAAGGGAGATAAGTCATAGCGGACTTACGGCTTCAATTGGAGCGCCTGCTTGGAATATTAACCTTAGTTTACATTAATAAAATCGCACTATTAAAACTTACTTTAGTATTTCTGTCGATGAGCATCGTTCCAGGACGCCTCGGATGTATAGCTAGAATATTTAACATGCAGGATTTTTCTAAGTTTGGGATCAGAGAATCGCTGTACTGTAGAATTACAATTAGAATCTATTCGTTTGCATTAGAACACCGGCTTGCAACCACAAAATTTGGTTCATTCATCCATTTACATGCATATCTAGTATAGATAATAGCATGCAAATCTTTTACAATGCGTTAATTAAAAAAGCCAAACTCTCCTCAAACTGAAGGTAGAAAAAAGCCATCTGCTCAAACTTGTTTGAAAAAAATCTGAAAAGCAATGCTACATTGAGCTGGTGTAATCCATTCCTGAAAATGATCTCAAAAGGCATGATGTTGAAACGTAAACAACATTAATGCCTCGATTGCACTTTAATCAATATTACGAACACGAGACACGTATAATTTCCGTAGGTACAAATCTTTATTATCTACACACCAGTAGCACAGAAGATATTAATTAATCACTAACCACAAATCTCCCGGAGCCAAATGCTAAGCTGGCTTTCATAGTAATAATTTAGTCAGTCGACGGAGAAGCACCTATAAACGATTTCAATTTCCGTCGAGAGCCGGCCCCGGCACCGAATTTGGAATTGTTTACGATGATATTCGTGATTTATGGAAGTTAATCTGTGTTGTAAAGAGTTCTGATAATAATAGTTCACGATATCGGTGAATCGATCGGGCTGAACGTTTTATATTTTCGAGGGATGAAATTTAATTTAAAATAAATTACAAAATATTCGGTAAAATCAATAATACTACATGAACTGTTACAACACTTTCTTAAAATCTTTATATCGAAGACTTTAATGTAATTTAATTTTGAGGAAAATTCAAATTTTGGGTAGCCTGTGCTGCGGCTTACATATTCTAAGAGAACCAAAAAACTAGCTTTATTTAAATATAATACTCTTAATAAATGAATTTAAATTTTTAGTTCGCTTCTGTCCAGTTCATTAATATACAGTACCATAAAATATTCTGAACGGTGAATAAAAAAAAGCATGAATATGTAGATAAAACTTGCTAGTGTCGTTTTAATAGTTACGGGGACGAGATGGGGTTGCAGCGATCTCGACTCGAACCGAGGACCGGTCACGTAGCGAGCCGGCCTAAACCGGTTCGAGAACTAGTTTGTAAATATATATGGATATTACCTTGCTTCTAGCTTGTTTATTGCTAGGTTAATTTCATGCTAATATATGGAAATGTGGCTCGTTGTTTCATTGTTTTTCAACAAATATTGTGTCTTTGTCATATCTTATCTCTGTTCTAAAGAGCGGTGTGGTGCGGTTTTTATGAGCCGTGAAAGGCAGCCATGTTTTCACTCTGTCGTTAGGGTGTTCAGGGGTGCAGAAAAACAACGTCATCCATTATTGAAACTATGTATTTTTTTTTCTCAATAATTTCTACAATTTTTACGGCCTATCAAATAAATATCAATCATAAACAATTGATACATTTATATATTATTATTGTTAGTTTTTGTATATGTCGATTTCAAGAAGTAAAATGTTTTTGTAGCATTTTTTTTAATAATCTTTTTTGATGAAAGTGAATTCTAGTACTATGATATTGTGCGTTTAAAACACTGGACCCTACAAACATTTAGATTTCGTTTAAAAACGGTTAGTCTATTGAATTACAGTTATTGTAACAATTAAACTGTATCAAGAAAAAGCATTTGACTGCAACAAACATAGTGTCAGTTATACAACATGTACTGATAGTACTCGACTCTCCTCTCCACTGGACTACAATGACGCAGCTTTGCGCGGCGATAGAAAACAATCTTACAAAAAATTACAATCTTTATATTAACTTAAATAACTTAATACTTTTTATAACTATAATAATGTAACCTGAGATCTTTGCAAGGGGCCCGGGGCCCCGCGCGTCCATATATATTGCCTCCTTTCGCTCTCACCACATACGGCTACTTCATAATCTGATTGCGTGTTCTCTCATTCATAAAAGTATATTTTTCTCCATTTAAAATTTATACATTACAAAAGTAGTATCACAAACAAATGTACGAACTAGTACAATTACAAAAAACGTACACATATCTCCGGCCTCCTCGGAGGCCGCTCTATAATAAATACGATTACGATACATGAAATATACGATCTACTCAACTTTAGATAGAATCGAACTCGAAACAAAAAATAATACCTAAGACTAAATCGATCAGGGTATCAGTATCACACGCGCGGCGGCGACTGAGATCAAGGGGTGCGCACCGGGCGCCGCCACGCCACTCACGCGTCCAACCGACTCGCAATCATTAAAATATCCAATAATAAAACACAAACAATCATCGTACAATGATTAACATAAGTACAGGCGGCGCGGGGAGGCAGGCGTAGCGGTGGGCCGAACATCGGGAGATCGGGGCTCGCCGCCGCGCGCCGCCGCGCCGTGTCGCGGCGCCCCACGCCCCGCGGCCGGCACCCAGCTGCCACAGCGACGCTTTGCATCGACAAAGCACGCGTCCAGCACTGGCCACCGGCCGCGGCCGCGCCGCGACCCGCGCGCTAACTAAACTGCGCTTCCGCGCCCTTACTTCTATATCTATACATTACATATCACGCTGTGCTTTTTTTCTCTTATTAAAAATATATAATAATTAAATATACATATAATAATATTGATATTTGTTAAAATAACGATACGTAGATATCGAGGAGGGCAGTCAGTCGGCTCGCTCGCATCACGCGCTTGTATCACAGGCTGTGTTCACTCGGCCTGGCCTCGGAAGAGTTTTTTCTTTTCTATCGTGAACTGTGGGCTGATTATGATGGTGCCGCTTCGCGTTAAATTTCTGTAACAAAAGAGAAATTTCGTCAGTCACTCCGATCATATAAGAAGCGAAGAACCGATTTATGAACATCATAAAATAATAAAACATTAAATTCTCATTCACACAAACTTACTTTAAGAATTGCGGCAACAGGCTAGTCCAGTTCGTCGAGTCGTGCTCTAGGTGTAGATGTATTTCGTGCGTGGTGAGCGTGTTGGGGTCTATCTTGAAGGCGGCGAGCCGTCGGCCGGCGACGTCGATGATGACGGCGGCGCCGCGGGACCCGCACGGCTCCCCCTCGGCGAGCGCCAGCGTCTGCCTCGAGGCGCGAGCGAGTAGCTCGGCCGGCACCAGCACCTCGGCGGCTGCCAGTTCGCTGGCTCCCTTGGCGGCTCGCAGCTCTCTCTCGAGCCTTTGAGCCAGCGCCGCTTCCGTCGGCACCGGCATCGGCGCCTCCCGCCATGTCGGCCCACCCCATGCTATGACAATAGAGAAGCTCGTTTAATACAATCGCTTTTTGAAATCTCAAACTTACTAAACTAAAAAAAACTTTATCGATAATTTTGGAATTTTAGGAATATCATCCCAACACTAAATTAAAAAGTTAATTGCAATCATGAAATTTGGAATTAGATATAATTAATTATTTTACTGATTGGAATCTTATTTGAAATCTGATGTTACAATTTAAAACTTAACTGTACTTAGCAACAGAGTTGACTGAAATCAGAAAGTGAATCTAATGTTGATTGCGGCCGTAGCGAGCGCAGCGCAGTGGAACAGCTGACGTGTCAGCTGATCGGGCCCTTCGGCTCAGGCCGAGCTGCGGAGCCGGAGCCGGCTGGCGGTGCGCGCGCCGCCTAGCAACATCCGGCTAGAAAGCAACTTCCCTCACCACAAGAATAGAAAGTCAACTCACCTTTTTCACTATTGAATCCCACATTAAACTGGTTGGTGA
The DNA here is from genome assembly GCA_902850365.2 of Chilo suppressalis. Taxonomy (NCBI): domain Eukaryota; kingdom Metazoa; phylum Arthropoda; class Insecta; order Lepidoptera; family Crambidae; genus Chilo; species Chilo suppressalis. The sequence goes on from OU963911.1 coordinate 852,692, forward strand.
CAGGTAGAATCTCCATGTTTTCCAAATTTTTACTTATATTGTACACTTTTCAATACGATAAAAAAATGTTTTTAAAGCGTTCCGTTACGGAACTTAAACGCTAGAAAAATATCACAAGTCTCTTTTGTACTGCGAATGCGCACTGAGCCGGCTTCACGACCGGCGACTAGTTATCATGGGAGAGATCGATGGGAAATTGAAAAATGTCCGGTTCTAACACGACTGCATCAGATCTGATCTCGTAACCTTAGGGCTTCGTCACTCGCCCTCGGCTCACTGTTCGACCCACCCGACCCTGTCGTTCTGTATGACGGACTGGCGATAGGCGGCCGTGCGGCCGGTTATATAGATGCCCGCGGCGGGGGGTGCGGGCGGCGCGGCGCGGGCGAGCGCGGGGGCCCCGCGCGCCAGTCCTCGCCGGTCGAGCTCGCGGGAGGTCGTCTCCACGCCGCTCCGCACCGGCTTTTACCGAAAGCCGGCCGGCTTCTTTGTTCCACTCCCGTGTCGGTTCCCAGTGGAATATAAACTTCGAATCCTCCCATTAATAACAAATCCAAACTGTAATAGAATAACGAAACGCGTGTGTTAACGTTACCAAAGAACGTTCTGGTTAGAAACGGCGAACCTTTGTTTTGTGATGTGAAGGCTCTTACAACGGTATATTGTTATTTCTGCACTCAACTGTTTTCATTCAATTTGGAACAAAGTTGTAAGAGCCTAAACAGTAATTGGTTTCTGTAACGTAATCCTTTTGATTTCTCATAATAACTATGCTGAAATAGATTGTTGATGTTTTATAGTATTGTGTATTTAAAAATTGTAAATAGTGTATTAAATCGGAAAATTTATTATCAGGCGTCGTAATGGCTGCCAGGGTAGGCCTCGCTCAACTTAATAGATAAGAATAGCGATAAAGTTGATAAAACATTGTTTGTTTTAAATAACGGTTTTAACCACGTAAGTACTTTATGATAATCAATTGTATCATATATTTTCAGAACTTATCTCATTCTTCTTTATAAGTTTATTCATTTTTGCCAAAATTTACAAGTTTGCGAGAACTTAAATAATTTAAGTCAATGCTTAATAAAAACATTATTTGAGTAAAGCATTCTGGAAACATCAATTTAGTTTCATTGTACGACTGAAATCTCTAAAATTATAGTAGTCAGAAAACATAAATAAATTGATAACATTATTCCTTATGTATGTTACAGACCTCAATGATAATAAACAGATATATTTACATGTGTGGCATTAAATTTATTTGATAATAATGTAATAATATTTATATCTTAGAAGTTGGCAACAGTTACTGTAAAAACAACATTCGTTTATCGAACATATAGTAATACAGTATGTATGAATGATATAGCAGTAAATAACTTGTTTCGTTAAGCAGCAATGACTGGCCAAAATTGCGTCAGATGTTTGTCAGAATCCGACCAAATATCAATTTCGCTGCCGGCGATCAGCGTTAACGTTTGCTAGAGAAAAACTTTTTTAAGAAAAAAGTTCCATGCGATTAGTTGGTAAAAACTAAAACATTGAAAAAAGCCGACCTGATAATCTTTGCATATATAAAAATCTATATGATTTCCATCTTAATGAGGACTTTCGAACGAACAAAACAGATTAGGTGAATTTGAAAATCTTTAACTGTACCATACTTGAAAACCTAGATATAACAAATTTTCTAAACTCCAATTCCAATATAAAACTCATCAATTTCAAATTTTCAAATTGAGAATAAGAAAGAGAATTTCATATTTGATCCAACTAGCCAGACAAAGAGTTGTAACTGCCTAATGTTCGGACTTCGCAACTAACATAACAGGGAACAAAAAAGAAAGAGAAGCAAAAAAACACCGCTCGGTTGCTACGCGAAGCCGGCCGGCGAGCTGGCCTTGTGAGTGGGTGACTCACTGCGACACACCGCCCGCGCCCGAGCGGAGTATCGTGACTTCGAGATATTACAATGTTTATCACTTCCTATTCCAAACAGACAAAATCCAATTCAAAAAGAAAAAAAAAGTGATCCAATTATTTCAAAATTTTTGGTCAACTAAATTTTTAGAAGTTATCAAAAAGTAGTCAATAAAAGATCCAAATAATCACCAAAACAATGATCCTTCAGTTTAAAATTTTTATTAAGGCGCAAAAAATAACTAATGACAAAAATAGATAAATGACAAAAAAGTTCAAAATTTTAATCAACCAAATTTTTAGAATTTATAAAAGAGTAGTCAAAAAGATGCAAACAATCTCTAAACCAATGATTCTTTATTTTTAATAAGGTGCTTAATTAGAAAGTAGGCAAAAAATAGCTAATGAAAAAAAATATTTATACATTTAAGACAAAATAGACAAAATCCAATTCAATGAAAAAAAGCGATCCTATTATTTCAAAATTTTAATCAACCAAATTTTTATAAGTTATAAAAAAGTAGTCAAAAAAGATGCAAACAATCTCTAAAACAATGATTCTTTATTTTTAATAAGGCGCTTAATTAGAAAGTAAGCAAAAAATAACCAATGAATATATATGTGTATATGACAAAATAGATAAAATCCAATTCAATGAAAAAAGGTGATCCTATTATTTCAAAACTTCAGTCAACCAAATTTTTAGAAGTTATAGAAATTGAGTCAAAAAATATGCAAACAATCACTAAAACAATGAATCTCTTGAACATAATTAAAATTACACGAAGAACATTAACGTTTACCTCATACTAATAAAGCTTAGGTTTCTAATTCCATAATTTCAGTACAATTAAGTTCAGATACTTTTAAGTTCATCTTCAAAGCTAGCAAAGATACCTGTTTGGTATAGCTAAATAAAACCACGTTTCTCACCAACATCACTATATTTGTTGTTGTAACTGTTTAGAATTTATTATGATACAAACGTTTTTGTATACTAATATTAAGATATTCTAATTTAATCAATAATAATATGCAAGATCACTTGTCGCGGTTCACAGACACAGCCGGAAGAGAGCGAGAGAGGTGATGCAAGAATGAGATAAAAGATTTAGTATATCAAATACTAAACATACTCGCGCCTTATTTTAAAGTAAAGACTATGCATAAAGTAAGTTTATACAATCTTAAATTTAGACATGACATAAAGCCTTTTTTCATAAACAACTTTTATCTTTACTGTTTAATGAATATTACGTAAATAAAGTTTATAATTGACTACAAAGTCACTTCCTCAATAATTCAGCTTATCAAAGGCCGTGATAAACTGCACGTTAATATTTTACTTTGTGAATTCAGGTATAGTGGTGGCAATGATAGTCTTCATTGTGAGATAACTGTTTAAATATGTGTATGAGTATGTAGTATCATTATTACATGAAGTGCAAAAACTAGACTTTGATAACCTTAAAACCGTGGGGGTCAACGCTGTTGTTATATTAATAATAATGCCTGTAGTAAAGCATTATTAAATAAAGTTTATCATAATGTAGACATAACGAATAGACTGAAGCAAGGCGAACAATTAATATTACTATAACCAAAATCAGAATAACAAAACACATTACGAAACCATAAACAAAGCGCCCTTGTAATTCGATATAAGAGTTACAAAATCATAATCCTCATTGGTTATTCCGAACACGGAATTCTTACAAATGCTACTGTATCGTGTCTCAATTGCGCTCCAACGCGTTCGCCGCACAATAGCCCATCTCTTTCCTGACAAAAGAAAGGTTAAGACAGGGCTCGACAAGTCCCATCTCTGAACTGGCCGGTCCCAACCTGTTTTTCAACTCGTCCGTCGCAGGACGAGCAACCCGTTTCAGATCTTACGCAAGCGATTGTTGAAACCAAAAAAAAAGTCGACTCGAAATGGTAACCGATGCTAAAAAACACTGAAATCGAAACAATTGAACGTTTCGATTTCAGTGAAACAAAAACCAATAGCAACAAATTGTCATGACTTATGAATGTTAAATTTTAATTAGCCCGTTCCATTATGTATAAGTCGAGCTCATAGGATTTTTTTTTCTATTTATAGTGTAGCCGGTGTTTTGTTAAGTGTTAAGACTTGTAGGTGTTATTGCTTCACTTAAAGATTCACTTTCGTGTGTTAACTATGATGTGTTTTCGCTGTCTCTATTTAGTCGGATCTTATCTCATTTATATGACAAACATTTGCCGTAATCAGTATTCTGATGTGGTTCGAGTGGTGTGCCAAGTTTAGGCGAGTGCTCATTAGCAATTTTAAAGTGTGCTTTGTTTGTGAAGAAGGCACGTGTGTGTGTGTCTATTGTACCTATTGTATTGTTTTTCTGTTATATATATGTTTAAGTACCTAACATAAAAAGAGAGCTATGATTCCAAATGTGAATTATGGTTGTCAACTTTTTTTCTGATTTGACTACTAACTTTTGTTTATTATCGTCTTACAATAACCAACATTATGATGTAATTGTTTAGTAATTGTTAATTTACAAATATTTTGTTGATACCTCCCAACTGTGTAATGAATGCTCTGTTTTGACGAAATACATGTTTTTTTATTGAATAAAATATATTGACAATCAAATACAGTTTTATTTATTTATAACCCTTAATATAGTAAAAGTTAAAGTGTAATTAATACACAAAGTTATTAATATCGAATTGAGTGTTCTACATTAGTGAAATAGGTTATCTTTACACGACTAAATTCAATTTTATCTTGGGTCATTATTAAATTCTACCATGACACAGTATTCTGTGCAATTTAGATAGGTAGCCATTTAGTTATCATTATGGAGTCTTAATACCTACGTTAAGATTTCGAGACACGGTTTTGTTTTAGATAATTTTGTAGTTACTGTCTCTATTATTTGTAATTAAGTTTTTATTTGTGGGTTTGTCCTTCTTCTATTATATTTTATTAATTTATAATTATAACTTAAACCGGTACATTCTTTGTTTTTTTTTTCAACTAGGTATGATACTATTTGTCTACTCTTGCAAAATAAATTTCAGTCTCTTCTTAATATTTTTAAAAATACATACCTAAATATAATTTACTTAACAAATTTCGTTTCTCTTATTTGTGTCCTCTTTTGTTAGTCGCAATAAAAGAATGAGCCAAAGTTTCTAAAAGGTTGGTATATTACTTACACATTATTTTACGTTAAGTTTTCAGCAAATCGAGTTATTTTTAGTTACTAATCATTGTTTAATTTTTACCGAACGAAGTCCATGTTGTTGACGAGGAAACGTTCTATCTTTATAAACAAGTTACATAACACAAAGAGCAAACTGAGCAAACCTAAAATGTGGTTAAACAAAATAAGACAAAGGCTGCAATGTTATGCAAATCAGGTCGAAAGAACGATTGTTTTGACAAAACTTGGCTCGGCGATGCTAGCGACAAATTTAGTGAGGACACTCATAAGAGTTTATTGTTTACTGAGAAAGACAAGAGAAAGAATGTTGTATATATTTGGAAATTTCCTTTCATATCCATTTATTACTTGCGAGGCCATTGCTGAAATGGTTTCAATTCGCATTTCAGTAAATGTAAGAAAGAAACATATTGTTAATAATTATAATTCATAATATTTTCTTTATTAGCAGTGTCTTAGCTTTCCAGACTTATTAATCAGTAGACGATAAAGAAGAGCATAAAGGATTCCGTGATTTCTATGAATACACACGATTCTATATGCTTACGTTAAGTCTTGACAAGTGGGTATTTGGATTCACATACAAGTTTACACTCTACGCTTCATTATTAATGTGATGTAAACAAAGCAACGTATAATAACAAATTAATACTTGTAACACGTACGACAGACCGATCAAGGATAACGATGTACTCGCATCCAATACAAATATCATTAGATTAATTTCAATCATTTTGATTTTGATAAAGTTTGCATTAACAATGCTGTACCTACTTAAAGGATACTTTATATAGAAATGTTACTTATATAACATTGCTGTGATTATAAAGGTGAGTAGCTCAACAGTAATGGTATCATGGAAATCAAAAATCTTAGACAAAAGAAAATATTACTAGAAAAAGATCCACGCGGACCTGGCAGCAGACGGGACTCGAACCTGCACCCTTCGCTATCCGGGCGAATGCACTGACCATTATGCTACCGCAGCCCTGCTAGCCGTGTTGAATTCTTTCTAGTCGACAATCTTAATCTCTTTCTTCTTCTTCTTCTTCTTCTTCTTCTCAGCATTATGAGGTCCACTGCTAGACATATGCCTCTTGCATGACTCTCCAAGAAGTTCTTGATGCGGCGGTTCTGGTCCAGGTCGGCCCTGCCGTCTTTTTAATGTCGTCCGACCATCGGGCAGGTGGTCTGCCGGCACTTCTGCTTCCTGTGCGAGGTCTCCAAAGTAGGGTTCTGTACGACCACCTGTTGTCGTCTCTTCGAGATATGTATGCTATACCAGCCCATTGCCATTTAAGTCGAGCAACCCGTTTACCTATGTCGGTAAATCGGGTGCGTTGGCGAATGTCTTCGTTTCGTATTCTGTCCCTCAAAGAGACGCCAAGCATTGCACGTTCCATTGCCCTTTGCGCTACTTTCAGGCGGTGGAGTATCCCGACAGTCAGCGTCTTAATCTTAATCTATCTATCTATATATCTAAAACTCAAAGGTGACTGACTGACTGACATAGGCCCGTATAATAGAAAGATTCTCAGTATTGAAGCTAGTCTTGAGCATAGTTAGAAAGGGATGTCGCTATATATAGCACATAGCGACATCCCTTTCTAACTGTACTCAAGTAAAAATCAACACTTAGTTGTCTTTCTGTAATTACGGGCATAGTGATCTATCAACGCACAGCCCAAACCACTGGACGGATCGGGCTAAAATTTGGCATGCAGGTAGATGTTATGACGTAGGCATCCGCTAAGAAAGGATTTTGATCAATTCTACCCCCAAGGGGATAAAATAGGGAATGAAAGTTTGTATGAAACTTTGTCAATTTTAAACCGAGCGGGCTGAGAATTTGCATGCAGGTACAAGAAGAATCATAGATGAATGTCATTGTGTATAATACAAGCCTGAGAACAAAAACTGTAGTCTACACCGAAGCGAAGCGAGGGCGGGCCGCTAGTATATTACAAACTTTTCTATTAGACACAATGTCAACTCGTTGACAACAGCATAATAACAGCATAAACAGCATAAAGATATGTAGTAATCTGTCACCTGATATTACCATTCATTTCAATTTTTCACTTATTGAAATAAAAATCTTTGTATGTTGTTACTTATCTTAATATATATAAATCTCGTGTCACAATGTTTGTCCTCAATGGACTCCTAAACCACTGAACCGATTATAATAAAATTCGCACACCATGTGCAGTTCGGTCCAACTTGAGAGATAGGATATATAAATAGGTTTGACGACCTCCGTGGCCGAGTGGTTTGTACGCCGGGTTTCATGGTGTCACCGACTCGAGAGGTCCCGGGTTCGAATCCCGGTGGGGGCAGATATTTGTGTGATGAATACGAGCATTTGTACTCCAGTCATGGATGTTTAATATGTATTTCTATATAAATATACTTATATATGTACAGTATATGTATTCTATCCGTTACCCTAGTATCCCATAACACAAGCCTTACAGTGCTTACTTTGGGGCTAGGCTAAAAAAAAAAATTAAGTTCGTAGTAAAATCTAGTAGGTAACATGGCGGCGAGGCAGGTCCCGCTAAGCGAAGTAACTTTGGTTACACTAATTAAGTAAGTAATCTAATGTTACAAAAAATCTTCTCCCGACTCGTTTGATAACGGGCACGTGTTTCCCTTAATGCGTTGTTCAAACGCCAAACATAAATATTGACTGACGCCATTAATTTATTTATTATATTTATTTGCACTGTCTCACGAAGAGTTTATCAATCGTCTACATTGTAATGTCTATTCGGTTGGACACTCGGCCACGGAGGTCGTCATATTATATCTATTATTAACTAGCAAACCAGTGAACCAAATGTTCACCAAAACCTGATTTAAAAAAAAAAATAAAAAAATGTATTTAATTATTTGAGAACTTCGGAGATTTTGTGTGGTTTCGTTTGAAATTCGTGATTTCTCGAAAACCGGAAGTGCTACGTTACTCAAATCCGGTTTGTAGTCTTATCAGACTATTCTTAACTTATAACTTAAACATTCTCTTTATCTATCTCTTACGGTTTGGCCACTGAAACAGCAACACAGACAGACGGACGGACGGACTTGTCTAATAGATAAGAGATAATTTAATACTATTAAATATATATATATATATATATATATGTATGATATATAAGTATATTGATATAGCAATATTTACTCTAGTATCCCAATGCCACCATGCTGGTGTTCTTTAACCCAAAAAAAATTAATATATACACACATATATATATATATATATTTAATATATGTAGGTATTCTAAATAATGCCCGATGTTGACCTAGATAACGAATAGTTTAATAAAATACCGCACTAATTTATTACAAAAAATTATTACCCGATTTCTTGGCGAAGCGCCTAAATGACTAAACTTGTCTATGAAAAAATATGTACTTACGTTAAACGTTACGTTTTTTTTGGTGTCAAATCTATTTTGGGAGTTTTTTGCATCGAGTTTGACATTAAAGAAAGAGACAGATATGAGTACATTTAAAGTGAAATATTATACCCGCCATACACACTACGAGAAATCGTTACGATTAGACTGTACAGTCCGAACGGTACCGATAAATCGTAGCGTGTATGTTATAAAACTGCACAGTTTCCTGTACTAAACGAAATCGTATCAACTGTACCGTTCGAACTGTACAGTCTGATCGTAACGATTTCTCGTAGTGTCTATGGCGGGTATTATGTATGTAGCGCGTAGAGTTACGTAGATTCTTAAGCAAACCTTATCTACGGCAAAGACAATTTTGAAAAGATAGATTAATGACATCAACCCCGCACCAAATATGAATAAAATAACTAAGTTTCGGAAACTGTAAAACGAGGTTCTCTATAGTTGCTAAAGGAGAATACACAATTATAAATTCTTTTCTTTAAGTAAAAAAATGAACAAATAAAGGTATAGGTTTTTTTTAATTAATTTAAACGAAACAAATACACTTTGATCAACAATATCTAATAATACTTAACACCAGTACCTATTACTTATTTACAGAATAGCGTAAAAAATAATGAATAAAAAGGAATAAGTCATTTGAACATTATGTTCTAAAATCAAATCAAATAGCGCGCGCTTTCGCGACTTCCTGTTACACACTTCCGTCCCATTACACGGAATTACTCCCACAAATTGCAGGAAAGCGAGAGGAAAGATGTTACACATCAAAAAATAATTTAAGAACCTCGTATATAATCTGCCTGTTTGTTTTTATTTATTACGCGAACACCATAAACCGCTAAGTCGACCATAATAAATTTTGCCATATACAGGCTGTAATATATATATCATATACAAGGTACTCGAAGTTGTCGACTGTTACGTCTACCTAAGACAGACAGTCCAGTTAGGTAAGTCCAACATTGAGAAAGAGATCTCTCGTCGTATCCAGCTCGAAAGGGCAGCGTTTGGGAAGCTACGAAAAATATTCGCGTCCAAATTACCTCAGTGTCTCAAGACAAAAGTCTTTGGCCAGTGTGTATTGCCAGTGATGAGCTACGGAAGCGGAACGTGGTCCTTTACTGCGGGTCTCATAAGAACGCTCAACGTCACACAGCGAGCAATGGAGAGAGCGATGCTTGGTGTTTCCCTACCCGATAGAATCAGAAATGAGGAAATCCATAGGAGAACCAAAGTTACCGATATCGCTCGAACGATTGCTCTCCTGAAGTGGCAGTGGGCGGGACACGTAGCAAGAAAAACCGATGGCCGTTGGGGCGGAAAGGTTCTGGAATGGCGACCACGCACCGGACGACGCTCACGGGCAGGCTCCCTACAAGGTGGACCGACGATCTTGTGAAGGTCGCGGGAAGCCGATGGATGCGAGTGGCGCAGGACCGATCGGTGTGGAGATCCTTGGGGGAGGCCTATGTCCAGCAGTGGGCGTCATACGGCTGACATGATGATGATGATGATGACAGGGTGTAAAAAATAAAAAAAAAAAAAAAACAAAACGAAAAAAAAAGGATATAAATTAAAATATAATATAATAATAATAATAATAATAATTAATATTTAATTCATAGGATTTTATTTTTTAAAATCCTATGACCAAGACTGAAACTACGCATTCTGTACACCCAAACAAGTAATATTACAAATTATTATACGTGGGAATAATTTGTATTTTTAAGTTAAAAAAATACAAAAAAAAGTATAGTACGCAATGTATAGCGCGCCGCGCTACTGTGGTGCTACGCAAAGAATGTGCCTGTGTGTATGAGATTGCGTGTGTATAAGTGCGACGACTTATTTGACTTCGTTAAAGGATTTTTTACACCCTGTATTATGGGTATCGGTCGTATTGTTTTATATTTTCTCGCGCTACTATAAAAAATACGAGGTGAAGATTGTAAGGAAACCTATTTTTTTTTTCAGAGTGACCCTCACACGAGTTGCTAGCACAAAGGAAAATGTATTAAACAGCCAATGAAATACAGCGGCGCCAACAACCAACATTAGCGGCTATATTTCACTGACGGCTCCGCGGCGTTATGTTATGACACTTTTCCGTGGAAATTACTAATATTTTAGGCAGTTCAAATGATTTAGGGGCTGACACTAGCCCTTAATGACCGTTAATGCTCACCGATTAATGAGTACAGTGATGTATAACAACAAAACTGTCATGAAAGTAATCAAATAATGAGAACCCAAGTGATGTATGAAAGTGTTTTAATTTGATTATGTAAGCATGATGTAATTGTATTAACTCACTTGAACGGGATATTATGCGCGTGTGCTTTATAGCCTTGTCATTTATTCTACTTAAAAGGGAGACTTAATTAAAATAAAATAATATTAAAAGTCCATTCTTTCTCTATTTGACTTTAAGCAGTTGACAAAAGAGGAGGATTATACATTGAAAGGTTTATATTAGTGTTGCCGAACTATCGATATTAAAACTATCGACAGTTTACATCGAAAATCATGTACCCTATCGATAGGCCTATCGATAGGCCTATCGATAGAATCGATACTACCGATAGTATCGATATTATCGATAGCTCAGAACAAGGCAATACTATCGAATGAGTGCAATACTATCGATACTATCGATACTATTGTAGTTCGTTAATAACAAACTATTGATAGTATCGATACTATCGATAGTGTTGTTTTAATCTGCAACAATACTATCGATAGTATCGACACTAGCGATTGTTCTAGACTAAAGTTTGTGATTGACTATATTGTTTGATATAATACCTGAAAATTGTAAACAATACTCTTGCAAATTGTTAAACTATCGATAGTATGGTTGCAAATAAAATCGACAGTATCGATACTATCGATAGTTTGTTATTAACGAACTACAATACTATCGATAGTATCGATAGTATTTATCTCATCCGATAGTATTGGATTTTTCTGTAGTCCGATAGTAGCCGCTCGATTGCCATACGATTGGTTGGCTATCGATAGACTATCGATTAATCATCGATAGTCGACTATCGATCGGCAACACTAGTTTATATGTTTAAAAATGTCGAGCAGAAGGAAGTCGTCTTTTCAGGATATAAAATGTTAATAGTCTTGTAGTCAAAATATTCCTCATTCAAAGACTCTTTTTACGAACAGAATATAAGCAAAGAAGCATAAATGACACAATTGGCGATCTTCGAGTCTGAGAAACTCCTGCGCCGATACCAAATTTTCAGCTTCTATTCGCAGACTTGTCAATAGTTTAATTTAAATATAAAACTACTAGGTACATTGTTAGACTGCTCACTAAACTATCTTTTTTGTTATCGTGCTGAATCTTAGATGCGATTTAAAATCATGCAAGATGAAAACATCTTTGGATTTTTTTTATAGTATTTTCTTTATAGTCATGTCATAAAAAGAAAAGTGTCGTTTGTTTTGTGTACGACATATTGTATGTATTCGTATGAAAATAAAGTAGTTTGCCGTAGATGACGTGTCATGACGACATCCATCCCGCGGGACGCTTCCGCCAGGGCAAGGTCTGGACACAGTATACAAAAATCATCAGTAATCTTATTTTGTGTGGAACTAAAATCACTAAACTGATCTATACTAATATTATAAAGCAAAGGAGTTTGTTTGTCTCTTTGATTGTTTGAAAGTGCTAATCTCGGGAACTACTGGTTCGATTTGGAAAAATATTTTTGTATTGTATTTATACAGTCCATTTATCGAAGAACGGTATACGTATGTACGTATTTTAATACGTTATACCGTATTTACATAATCGTGTTCGCCATAATGCCGTCGTGAACAACTGAACACACATGCGCGGGGTGAATCATTATGACATTCGCACACAAATATGGAGGACGTGAAAATAAATAAATAAATATTTCCAATACTTACACCAATTAGCCTGGCCCCAAAGTAAGCACTGTAAGGCTTGTGTTATAGAATACTAGGATAACGGATATTAATTAATTGATTCATCACACAAACATCTGCCTCCACCGGGATTCGAACCAGGGACCTCTCCAGTCGGCGACACCATGAAACCCGGCGTACAAACCACCCGGCCACAAAAGTCGTTCTCTTTCCACACAGACTCTATATGATAAGTGCAAACAAAAAAACAGACTTCAACTACTGGCTTTCCTGTATAGTGTGCATTGCTGTTTGTGGCTCTATAGTACCAACTGAATTGCGCAAGAGTGGTTTTTATTAGAACTATGGTTCCTGATTCGATGCCATGTAATAACTAACGTTATTAGAATTCTTATGGATATCCGGAAAAATAGATCGCGATTGTATAATACCTTAATTTTCTCTATTCATTTATTGACTACTACTTTTTCACTTTTCAATATATTACAAATGCCTTTAAATTCAAAGAGTACGTTTTCATGAGATGAATATGTACTTATGATGTTTATTGACTGAATAAAAAACCAGTAAAAAATTTCCATAGAAAATTTACAAATAGTATAACATTAAAAGTACCACAGTACCTACGTATAAATTATTCATTGAAGCAAGATTATTTTAGCAAAACAGCAGATATGCCGATATAGGTTATTATCCGGAAATATGTCATTGTGTAAAACAATAGTACCTAGTACTTGTAATTTCGAAATCCACTGTGAACTGTGCCTGTATGAACAAATAACCTCCACCTTAGAGAATACTGCACATTTTAGTAACACTAACTTTTAATGCTGTTGTGTTTCTGTTTCTGAGTAAGGTTTCCAGTACTCCTAGTATGAGTTTTAATCGTTTTCGAATTCGATCAATCGTATCGTCTCGTTTCCAAACCTTGACTAGCAGCACCCCTAGCGTTAACTATCAAAAACAAAAATCAGCAGTATGAGTTTCATCGAGTCATCGTCAAACGAAAACTACCAAAATTTTCGTATGTCGTTTGCATTTTGCCAGTACAAGTTACAACTTTGACAGCGCGTCATGAGTATACTACGACGTTTGATCGAATCAAACAAACAAACAAACAAAATAATTTTATTTGACACAGTAGGCTTAAAATAGGTAGATACATTTTCAATTTACATGCAATTATTTAAATGAATATCTATAAGTAACAAAAGAAAATAAAATGTATTACAAAAAACAAACAAAAAAGAGGTAAATAATGCAAACTTGAAAGTGCCTGCCTGCGCCAAAAAGGATCAAAGTTCAGCATTGTGTCAGCTCAATGAGCTGACGCTGGTTTTCAACTAGACTCGTTAACTTTCAGTGACTAAGTTTTTATGCAATCTAATAATGTTTATGGCACAATTTAGCTCTGCAGTAACATTCGGGGACTGCTGAGCTTTCTGGAGGAGCTGGGATGGCAGGGCTAATGCCAATCCCCACGCAAAATAGGCACTGGGTGTCGAGTTGCGGAAACAGGTTAGGGTTATTGCAAAGTCTTGCATAAAAATACTACAGGTTGCGTAAAGGAGATTTATCAACCTTAGATTGTTTTTGAAGTTATACTTCTTTAGGCGCGTTATGAAAAAATGATGAGAGTGAAATTTTAAGAGGCGTGCGCATCACTGTAACACTAAAAATTAACAGCATGAAGTTGGTGGAACTTCATGCTGTTACTTTTGTGTTTACCGCACATTAAGAAAATCTACCAACAAAATAGAAATAGAATCTCTATTTAGTGGGTGCTAACGACTGCATTGTGAAGGCCTATCAAAATTATTTATTAATCTGGAACAACGGAACCAAAGCGCGATTCAGGAGACTACAGCGCCATCTCTTGACCATTGGTGTAGTAGAACCAAAAACCACATCTTTATTTTTTGTAATAAAGTAACAGTTATAGGTATTCATATTTATAATATCAAAAGTATTTATTAATCTGGAACAACAGAACCAAAGCGCGATTCAGGAGACTACAGCGCCATCTCTTGACCATTGGTGTAGTAGAACCAAAAACCACATCTTTATTTTTTGTAATAAAGTAACAGTTATAGGTATTCATATTTATAATATTTATCCACATGTTTCTAGTTTCTATATTCGGAATACGTGTTTGAGTTTCATACAAGTGCAAATCACATATGTTCTAATAAATTATATTCAGTAGCGATTTTAATTGAATATTTTGATTATTTATTTATTATTTCAAATTAAAACTGCACTTTATTGACTGTGTCCTTTTCCAGACTTTTTATTAATTTATTGTAACTAATTATTTGCATGCATTAAAAAACTCATTTTAAACGATGCCAAAGAAGGATAACTTCTAACGCGCCTACATAAGTACACGCACCCATTTTTTTAAAAATCTGAGTTGCCGCTTATTAACCTGTCTAAAGATACTGTTATTACAAATTGCTTATATTATTTTAAATCTATTGCAATATAATCGCTTGTGAAATATAAACTTGATATTGATATAACCTTGAATGAGTCAACATATTAGTTAAGATCTACGTATAATGGCTACTGTTTCGTTAAATTGAACTGGTGGTAGTTTGTAGATAGGTACCTACCTAATCAGTTTTTGCAAACCGTTAAATAAAACTAACAATTAGATCGGTACCGGTCACGAGTTAACGACAAAAAACTCCCGTTGCTCTGTCAGTAGGTAAATCTGTAGTTAATTTACAAATAATAATCAATTCTAAAGTCCTTGGTCAGTAACTTTAATTTTACTAAGGTATACGTACGTACAGTGTTCAAAACTTTAAAGCAAGGGTTCCCATGCCTTTTTGTGTCCTTTGCATGTTTTTAGGTTTTGGGTAGACCCCTACTTACCCTGATATTGATTTTTTGTAAATTTCTATCTGAAGGGAAGTTAGTGTAACAACATGATATTGGTTTATCATATTAGTAAGCTCATAAACTAAATACATACTTTAATATTTAAAAATTTCACAGTGTAGAATTTCCTTTTGCTACTATAACGACAAAAATGAAACATTTAAACCTATCAGAAATCAATATATCTTTATTCAAATTGGATATATAGTACAACCCTTTCGAATCGTCCAAATTTTTGTTCTCAAATCTAAGTAAATAAACTTATATACGTATACGTAAGTATAATAGGGCCGTGGTAGCATAATGGTCAGTGCATTCGCCCGGATTGCGAAGGATGCGGGTTCGAGTCCCGTCCGCTGCCTGGTCCGCGTGGATTTTTTTTTAAGTAAACTTTTCTTTAGATTTAAACATCTAGCAGTTAAATGCTTAAAAAATAAATAAAAACATAACTATAATTGCTATTTCTTCTTTCAAATGTTTAATACTTGAAAAAGTATTCATTTGACATTGTGGGTTACCTACAATGCGAAGAGATGGCGCTGCCTTGCAGCTTAAGGCTATGAAAATTTCGACGCGGCGAATAGGGCCGTGGTAGCATAATGGTCAGTGCATTCGCCCGGATTGCGGAGGATGCGGGTTCGAGTCCCGTCCGCTGCCTGGTCCGCGTGGATTTTTTTGAAGTTATACTTCTTTAGGCGCGTTATGAAAAAATGATGAGAGTGAAATTTTAAGATGCGCGCGCATCACTGTACCACAAAAAATTAACAGCATGAAGTTGGTGGCTTTAGCGACCAACTTCTTGCTGTTACTTTTGTGTTTACCGCACATTAAGAAAATCTACCAACAAAATAGAAATAGAATCTCTATTTAGTGGGTGCTAACGACTGCATTCTGAAGGCCTATCAAAAGTATTTATTAATCTGGAACAACGGAACCAAAGCGCGATTCAGAGACTACAGCGCCATCTCTTGACCATTGGTGTAGTAGAACCAAAAACCACATCTTTATTTTTTGTAATAAAGTAACAGTTATAGGTATTCATATTTATAATATTTATCCACATGTTTCTAGTTTGTATATTCGGAATACGTGTTTGAGTTTCATATAAGTGCAAATCACATATGTTCTAATAAATTATATTCAGTAGCGATTTTAATTGAATATTTTGATTATTTATTTATTTTTTCAAATTAAAACTGAACTTTATTGACTGTGTCCTTTTCCAGACTTTTTATTAATTTATTGTAATTAATTATTTGCATGCAATTAAAAACTAATTTTAAACGATGCCAAAGAAGGATAACTTCTCACGCGCCTACATAAGTACACGCACCCATTTTTTTCTAGTAAACTTTTCTTTAGAAATAAACTTATTTTTTAGCTTTTTGCTCTACGTATGGTTACAAAAAAAACCGACCAAGTACGTGTCGTGCCACACGCAGTGTAGGGATTCGTAGTTGCTCGTCATCACCACAATATATATTTTAGAAATATTTTATTCTATATTTTTGGAGTTATACTTCTTTAGGCGCGTTATGAAAAAATGATGAGAGTGAAATTTTTAGATGCGCGCGCATCACTGTAACCCAAAAGTAACAGCATGAAGTTGGCCGCGGGCGCGTTATGAAAAAATCATGTGAGTGAAATTTCGAGATGCGCGCGCATCACTGTAACACAATAGTAACACCATGAAGTTGGCCGCGGGCGCGTTATGAATGTTAGTGTCTAATAATGGTGGATTATTAACCACTTAGTGGTTAATAATCCACCATTATTAGACATCTGTTCGAAAGGTACTTTGAACGATCCACGGAGCTCCATAAGATGATCGCGTTGTCAAAAACAATGTTGGCACGCTCGTCGCCTCTGATCACTGTTTTCATATTTATAATATTTATCCACATGTTTCTAGTTTCTATATAGACACAACGTGTTTTAGTTACTTACAAGTGCTAATTACATATGGACTAATAACTTAAATTCAGTAGTGATTTTAATTGAATATTTTGAATATTTATTTAATTTTTCAAATTAAAACTGAACTTAATTGACTGTGTTAACTATCCTTTTCCAGTCCTTTTATTATTTTATTGTAATTATTAATTATTTGCATGCAATTAAAAAATATTTTTAATGATGCTAAAGAAGTATAACTTCTCACGCGCGTACATAAGTTACACGCATCCATTTTTTTTTTTACTTTTAATGTAACATTTTGTCGGAATGATTGATATACATATCTCGACGAAATTGCAGCTCTCTAGCGCAAACAGTCTCCAAGCAAAACCGGGGACGGACATGACGGAACTATAAGGGTTCCTTGTCGGGACTACTGAACCCTAAAACCTTGAGAATACGATCCATAATAATTGGTCATATCTTAAGTTGACTCGAAAATGATAATGTTGTCAAATTGAGCAGATGAGAATGCCTATAGAAATAGTGCGGTTATATTTTAAACTAGTGGCCCGCCCTCGCTTCACTTCGGGGTAGAATTGATCAAAATCCTTTCTTAGCGGATGCCTACGTCATAACATCTACCTGCATTCCAAATTTCAGCCCGATCCGTCCAATGGTTTGGGCAGTGCGTTGATAGATCACTATGTCAGTCAGTCATCTTTAAGTTTTATATATAGATTATTGAAAAGCAAGTTAAACAGTCAGTCACCAATCAAGCAGGATATTTATGTAATTAAATTTCATAGAAACGGGAAAATTAAATATAAGTGACGTTAAATTAAAAAAAAAAAACAAATAGAAAGTCGTGTTCGCTTTAATTTACAAGATTCGTCTGTGTTACATTCAATACAGAACATCGGCCTTAAGTCCTTGTAATACAGTTGAATTTCGCGAGTTGATTTCTACGCTCAATTGCTTTATGCCATATGACACGCGTATGCGCAAAAAAATACATTATCATCTATTTTATCGCCATAGTGCATGGAGAACAGTATTAAATTTAACTGTTGCCCTTAACACAGATTATTTTATAATCTAGCTAGGGCTCAGTGTGACTATGTCAGAAAAATCTTATGCCTAAGATTTTTTACTATTACCTATTTTATAAAAAAAGGACTATGTAATTAGTAAGTTTAAATATTGTACACTTTTTTGGCAAAATAAAAGATTATTATTATTTATGATTTTATTTATTTTTTAAGCATTTAACTGCTAGATGTTTAAATCTAAAGGAAAGTTTACTAGAAAAAAAAAATCCACGCGGACCAGGCAGCGGACGGGACTCGAACCCGCATCCTTCGCTATCCGGGCGAATGCACTGACCATTATGCTACCACGGCCCTATTAGCCGCGTCGAAATTTTCCTAGCCTTAAGCTGCAAGGCAGCGCCATCTCTTCGCATTGTAGGTAACCCACAATGTCAAATGAATAAATTTTCAAGTATTAAACATTTGAAAGAAGAAATAGCAATTATAGTTATGATTTTATTTACTTTTTAAGCATTTAACTGCTAGATGTTTAAATCTAAAGAAAAGTTTACTAGAAAAAAATATAATATTATTATTATTATTTGATTTTATAACACTGCTTTATTGAAGGACAATTTCAATCGGAAAACAAATGTGAACAAGCAACGTGCAGGCCAGTAAGGTGAGGATGGCTGGCATGAGACTGCTGCACCAGCAACTTCACGTCTGGACTGGACTCCATCATCACTTAACATCAGGTGGGGTGGAGTCATTCACTCAGAGCTTTATACTTGTCTATAAGTCAATCACAAGAAGAGCAGCGCCAGAAAACACGGGTCCTTTAGCTTGTAGTGTCTCCAGAGGAGATGTAGCGTTCTCCAGAATATTCCCAGATAATTGTAAAATTTGCAGACAATGGAAATATTCCCGAAAAAGAAAATATTTCCGTACCTAAATGTATTTAATTTTCCAAAGTTATGATCCAATAAATTACTAAGATTTTTTTATATTATTACGTCGTGCTTATTCGATTTATCTGCGATTTGTAAATTTTTACAAGAGAAGAGATTTTTTAAATCTATTTTTGTTAAGGGTGAATGAAAGTGCCAATTGTTAGCATCTGTGTTTAAGATGAATATTGGTAGGGGTTTTTTTATTTTTTACAAAAAAAATATTCGTAATTTTACTAAAAACCCACGAAAAAGATAATAGTTTTCTTAACTATTGTCACGTGACTCAAAACGCTTGGGATTTGTGGAGCCTAAAATGACGTCACACGCAAGTAAACTTCCGGTTAAAGTGATATTACATAGTATCGTTTGACGTTTTAACAACAGTCGTGTGACGTCACACTCTAGTAAGACGCCATATTGTCCAGAAAAACGTTTTCGCGGCAAACTTGAAAATGGAGTTTGGAGAAACGGAATGATGAATATCCACTTTTTACGGACTCCATAAACATTAGTCAATAACGTGAGATCGTTTCCTGAAACTTGTCAAATACCCTATTACTGGAAATTTATAATATTACTAGTGGCCCGCCCTGCCTTCGCTTCGGGGTAGAATTGATCAAAATCCTTTCTTAGCGGATGCCTACGTCATAACATCTACCTGCATGCCAAATTTCAGCCCTCACCGTCCAGTGGTTTGGGCTGTGCGTTGATAGATCACTATGTCAGTCCGTCAGTCACTTTTGAGTTTTATATATATAGATTCACTGTTGTATCAGCATTTTTCACTAGACCGAAGTCTTACTGTAAGAATCCATATACTGTGGTTGTCCTACTGAGGTATCGAGTTTACTGTGGTTTGTCGTCACTGTTGCCAACCGGTCTACCATTGTTCGCGCCGCACAGTTAGGGGAACACGCCGCGCGCATAGGGTTATTATGGTGAATACAATGTTTACAATCGTGTGTGTGCGTGTCCAAAGGCCAGTTCTATGATATCAATTTACAGTAGCGCTTATAGATGTAAACCATTTGTGAAAAGTTGCAAAAAACGCTATTCTGTTAATGAGGCTTACCAAATTTCATTTATTTATAGTTGATTAAAACATTTTTGTGCAAGGTTTCAAAACGCATACTACAAAATACATAGTTTTTTACGCTAACATAAGCGTTAGTCATAAGTACTCGTACAATGTGATCGAATTGATCGAACGAAAAATGAATATGGCGCTTCTTATCCTTACAATCATCATCAGCATATTAATGTCCCCACTGCTGGGGCACAGGCCTTCATTATGGATGTAAGGGAGATTGGCCCATGACCCACTACGCGGGCCCAGTGCGGATTGGCGGGTGCCTACGACTGCAGATGCAGCTGGAACTAACGGCTCAACGTGCCTTCCGATGCACGGAGGAACTCGAGATAGAAGATTTTTGGTCACCCATCAACCACTGCTAAAGTTGCTTCCTTACAATAAATTTTAGTAAACCAGTTGTGGGTGCCTAGAACTTTGTAATTTTAAGATAAATCGATTTTTATATGTTTTGTTTTATGTTAAAGGACGCCAAACAAGCATATAGTCCGCCTGGTGGTAAGCAGCCACCATTAACTCAAACTCAAACTCATTTATTCAGTCTAGGCTGTTACAAGCTCTTGTGAAAGTCAAACGCTACGCCATCGGTTCGTAAATCTACGGCGGGAGACCTTGTACTGAGAAGAACCGGCAAGAAACTCAGCAAGGGCTATTTTTTTTCTCCCTGTTTTGTTTCATACAGTGTCGTCAATAGATAGCCTTTAGACGTTTGCGATACTTAAAAAATGCCTGAATATTCTTCTCCATAAACTCCCTTTTCTCTTTATAAAAATTCTTTAAAATTATATTCAGTAGTTTACGTGTGAAAACGTTACAGACAGAGTTCATTTAGGATTGTACTAGCAAACCAGTGAACCAAATGTTCACCAAAACCTGATTAAAAAAAATGTATCTAATTAATTGAGAACTTCGGAGATTTTGTGTGGTTTCGTTTGAAATTCGTGATTTCTCGAAAACCGGAAGTGCTACGTTACTCAAATCCGGTTTGTAGTCTTATCAGACTATTCTTAACTTATAACCTAAATATTCTCTTTATCTATCTCTTACGGTTTGGCCGCTGAAACAGCACCACAGACGGACGGACGGACTTGTCTAATAGATAAGAGATTCTTTAAAATTATATTCAGTAGTTTACGTGTGAAAACGTTACAGAGTTCATTTAGGATTGTATACCTACTAATTATAATATACGCGAGTTGGCTTACCCCGGAAATATGAGAAAGTGACAAAACTTGGGTGTTGAATAATTCGATTAGAAAGCCACTGTGTTATAAAGGCACAAAAGGCAGGTCAATGTAATGAGGGTGAAGGAAAGTATTATACTTAGGATAAAATACGCTGACGCAATCGCGGACCGTGTTTCAGTGCTTGCTTGATATTGTTGTTCAGGAAAAAGTGGGTGATTTAAGTAACTGTGTACGTGTGTTGTTAAAGAAAAAAATATATAGTAAAATAAATTGTGTGTGTGTGTGTGTGTTGTTAAAGAAAAATAAATAAAATAAAATAAATTAATACTGTGTGTGTGTGTGTGTGTGTGCGTGTGTGTGTTGTTAAAAAAATAAAGTAAAATAAATTATTACTGTGTGTGTGTTGTTAAAGAAAAATAAATAAAATAAAATAAATTAATACTGTGTGTGTGTGTGTGCGTGTGTGTGTTGTTCAAAAAATAAAGTAAAATAAATTATTTCTGTGTGTGTGTGTGTGTGTTGTTGAAGAAAAAAAAATAGTTAAGAAACAAGCATTTATAATCAAAAAGAATTTAGATTCATATACAAAATGCAACGAACTTATCTTCCCAAATCTGATAGGGTTGTACATGAATATTTCAATTCAATTCAATTCATTTGTTTCAGCCGTTAAGCCATATCAACTACATAAAAATAATCATAATAATAATAATAACAGCTTACATTTACCTAATTAACAACAAAATAGTCAAAACTTCATAATTGATTAAAATAAATACAAAATTACAAACGTCAACAAACAAACAAAAAAAAATATGAAATATAATAAAATTAATAAATCCAAATTGGACCATTATTATCCACTCTGCGTCACACGTCGCCGTCAATACGCGTTTATTAAGTTTTTACTAACATAATTATGATGTTTTATATCCTATGGGCCTACGTTGCCTGACTACAAATAAAAAAATAAATAAAAAATCCTATCCAGCAGCATTCGAATAACAAACAGCGCCATTTCCCATAAAAAAAGTAACGAGTCCAAATACAGATACACAATAAAGATATACAACATCGTTACAGCATTAAACCGCGCGCAAAACTGAATTA
Source organism: Chilo suppressalis (assembly GCA_902850365.2). Lineage (NCBI taxonomy): Eukaryota > Metazoa > Arthropoda > Insecta > Lepidoptera > Crambidae > Chilo > Chilo suppressalis. The sequence goes on from OU963911.1 coordinate 875,329, forward strand.
TAAATGTGAGAATCGAATAACTACCGCCATATTTTTGATCGTAAACCTCAGATGTCAGTATAATTATGCAAACCAATAAGCGTTCGGGGTCGCCGTCGGTCTGTCAAAAGAAAAAAATCGAAACGAAATGACATCAGCGAGGGGTCCCCTTGCAATTTGACCGACACCTTTATCGTCAGTGGAGTATAATTGAAAAACACCCAGTGTTGCCAGGCCTCCCGATTTCACAGGAGATCTCCTGTTTTTCTGAAATTTCTACTGTTCTACTGTTACTGCTGTTACTACTGTACGTGTTAAGTTGCATTTTCCGCCATTAATAATGTGGGTAACCATAATTATAAAGAAAATATAACTAGAAAAAAACGGGACCCGAACCCGCACCCTTTGCAATCCGGGCGAATGCACTGACCAATGCTACTGCGGCCCTCACGGACCGCGTCGAAATTCCTCTGGCCATTCTTAAGCTGCAAGTCAAATGATCTATCTGGTCCCTGATTCTGGTCTATAACTAAGTATATTTTAACCGGTTTTTGCATTGGCAATGTTGCAGCCATTTTTTCAGCACCAAATTTTATATCATTTAATTTTTTCTTCTACAAAATTAAACATTATATTTTACCTACCTATTACATAAAATGATTACATTCTGATGTTATAGTTCTCTTCAATATTGTTAAGATACACGTTTTTTTATTTTTTCAAAAAGTGTAATTTAGTTATTATGTACCACTGTAAAGAGGGGAGAGTACTGGAGCTCTATTTTTGAATCACTCGCTTGACATAGTATCGTCGAATGCGACATAAGTCATCTTCGACTTTCAAGTCACATGATACTGATTTTCTGTATTTTTGAATCATTCGTCACCGGTGTTACCTGTTTAATACGAAATGTAAAATTTTACTCATTTCACACAGAAAAAAATTTGTGCGTGTACTTATGTAGGCGCGTGAGAAGTTATCCTTCTTTAGCATCGTTTAAAATTAGTTTTTAATTGCATGCAAATAATTAATTACAATAAATTAACAAAAAGTCTGGAAAAGGACACAGTCAATAAAGTTCAGTTTTAATTTGAAAAAATAAATAAATAATCAAAATATTCAATTAAAATCGCTACTGAATATAATTTATTAGAACATATGTGATTTGCACTTGTATGAAACTCAAACACGTATTCCGAATATACAAACTAGAAACATGTGGATAAATATTATAAATATGAATACCTATAACTGTTACTTTATTACAAAAAATAAAGATGTGGTTTTTGGTTCTACTACACCAATGGTCAAGAGATGGCGCTGTAGTCTCCTGAATCGCGCTTTGGTTCCGTTGTTCCAGATTAATAAATACTTTTGATATTATAAATATGAATACCTATAACTGTTACTTTATTACAAGAAATAAAGATGTGGTTTTTGGTTCTACTACACCAATGGTCAAGAGATGGCGCTGTAGTCTCCTGAATCGCGCTTTGGTTCCGTTGTTCCAGATTAATAAATACTTTTGATAGGCCTTCACAATGCATCGTTAGCACCCACTAAATAGAGATTCTATTTCTATTTTGTTGGTAGATTTTCTTAATGTGCGGTAAACACAAAAGTAACGCATGTTAAAATTTTGTGTTACAGTGATGCGCGCGCATCTTAAAATTTCACTCTCATCATTTTTTCATAACGCGCCTAAAGAAGTATAACTTCAAAAATAAAAACCGGTAGTTACCGCAATGAAAACTGAACAAAAAATTTCCGTTGTCGTTTCATATAAAGCATGACAATGATAGATCATCTTCGTCTAATATCACAAAAAAATTGACAATTATTCTATCATTCGCCTCCACCGTTCGCCATGCAGCGAGTGGTCTCACCCATTCGTTGCACTCGAGCGATTAAAAAATACGGAATTAATTATTTCGAATGAAATTTAGTAGAAATCGAGCGTTCGACGCAAGACGAGTGATTCAAAAATAGAGCTCCTGGTCTTCTGAGGCTGCGGCCTAGTTCAGATCTTGTCATTAAGACATTAATTCATTCATTAAGTTCGTATTTTTTTCTTTGTGCATGGGATTGTGAGGAGAAGAAATAAAGCAATATTATCTCTTATCTATTAGCCAAGTCCGTCCGTCTGTGGTGCTGTTTCAGCGGCCAAACCGTAAGAGATAGATAAAGAGAATATTTAAGTTATAAGTTAAGAATAGTCTGATAAGACTACAAACCGGATTTGAGTAACGTAGCACTTCCGGTTTTCGAGAAATCACGAATTTCAAACGAAACCACACAAAGTCTCCGAAGTTCTCAATTAATTAAATACATTTTTTTTTTAAATCAGGTTTTGGTGAACGTTTGGTTGACTGGTTTGCTAGTTATTATTATTAAAATAGTTATAAAATCATCGATAATAACCTTCTACTACTTACCTGCAAGGGAATGTCCAAGAAACATTGAACGATTCAATAGAGCTTTCTAAAAGTCAATTCATATAAAGTACAATTTCATTTCATTTCATTTCTTTTCCACAACCGGCGCTTTCTAGATTTTTCTTCCAATCCCAAACCAGCGCGCCGGAAATTATGAAAGTCTAACAGGAGTCCGTACAAAACGCGGCGTAACAATCGACCTCCGAGTACGTTTGTCAAATTACCGGCCGTTGTTTGTTGCTAACCGCGGTGGTGGTGGACTCACAAAACTAGTGAGTGCAGAAGGTAATCTTATGTACGTACTTCACTTTGCATAAGTACGCAAGGTAAATACTATCTAGTATAGGTACGCTCGGCAGTCGCGCTAAGATTGTCAACGTTGGCTTATGCACAAAAAATATCGGGATAGCGTCACTCGTAACTAGTTTAGCAGCTTACTGTTTTACCAGCTATCGTTCACATCTGGACTTCACCATCACTTAACATCAGGTGGGGTGGAGTCATTTTTCGGGCCAATCTATAAAAAAAAAGTTACATATTAAAAAAATCGACAATTCATCATTTAAATAAATAAAATACGCTTAAACGGGTTCAGAATGCGTGTTTTTATTACTTTTTTGACTTGCACATCCTTTTCAGGATGCGTCGTCACAATTATGAATTACTAGCTGTGCCCCGCGGTGTTACCCGCGGTTTATCAGGGATATTTTCCCGCAGTAAAACGTAGCCTATGTGTTAATTCAGGGTGTCAGCTAAATCGATATCAAATTTTATCAAAATCACTCCAGCCGTTTAGACGTGAAGAAGTAACTTAAATACATAATCACACACTCACAAACTTTCGCCTTTACAATATTAGTTTATAATAATAGTGTGATTATATGAGTGGTGTGCGTGAAAACCTAAGAAATAAATCATCGTTTAATGTTGTATTAACAAAACCGTCTACGGAACAGATATAAATAACGTACGAGTTGGAGCTCACGAAAACTATTATAGTTTTCATAATTGTAAATTATGGTACTACTTATGGCCATTTTGGTGAAAAGTAACCAAATATACTTAAAATTTAAGAAGACGCAAATGATTTAATGATAGAATTTAAACACTGTTTATTTGTATTGAAACGAAAACAATAAAATCAGTACCCTTAGTACCAGCTCACTAAAACTACCATAGTTTTCGTAATTGTAAAACTCGTACTAAGGGTACTGGTTCGAGATATCATGTCCGGGAACGGTATCTATGTGTACGTTACTCAAGCGCACTGTGTATGTACATGACCTTCTGTACACTTGTCTATTGTACTGGTAGTTCACCGCTCCGTTAATGCCGCCTCATTTGCTGTCATTAAGTACCATTATACTCAGGCGGTTGTTGGAGCCAAGGTCATCACTACACAATATGACTGATGAGCGAATTTCTTTCCAGGTCTCTTGACGACGCAACGGTTACAAAGGAGACACTGATTTATTGGATTTGTAGATAAAAAAAGTCGCAATAAAACTAGAAATTTATTTACTAACTAGTGGCCCGGCCCTCGCTTCGCTTCGGTATTTTATCCCCTTGGGGGTAGAATTGATCAAAATCCTTTCTTAGCGGATGCCTACGTCATAACATCTACCTGCATGCCAAATTTCAGCCCGATCCGTCCAGTGGTTTGGGCTGTGCGTTGATAGATCACTATGTCAGTCACCTTTGAGTTTTATATATATAGATTACGAATTGAAGCTATTTTTGTATAAATAATTTATTTATAAACAAGAAGAATAAAAATTAAATATTGTGAAAATACGACTGCTGTTAAAACATTCTTGAAATATTTTTTTTTTCGATTAGGACGGAATATTAGTATATTTTTAGAATTTCGTTACTTTTAGTTCAATGATTTCAAACAGCAATCGTGTTTTTTTTTAAATCTTTTGAATTATTATAAAGTATTTTCTGTAATTGTCACACACATATACATATCACAATTGAACCAGTTTATTAATGCATTTTGTTATTGTCACCATTAAGACCTTTCAAATAATACATTTATTATCATAATTAAAAGTCTTTTTTATTTGACATAAATAATAATAGTTATTTTGCAATTGTTGTTATTTTAATTTTATCAGTACCTATATCAGCCAGGATGGTGAAAGGATACCTAAATATACATCTAAATCGGTTTAGGCGTTTAGAAGTTATGGTGCAACAAAGAATATACTATACATACATCCTACATACATAAACCTTGAAAACATTGCACTCTTTGGCAGTCATGTAAAAATTAATGACAGTAATCAGAGACAAAGAAGACAACGTTTCAGATTTTTCTCTGAAAAACAATTTACTCCCTTTACTGTCTTGAGTGAAAATGGCAGAGAGAAACATTTATTTCACATGAAAAAACATAATAAACAATAAGGATACAGTAATTTCGTAAAGTATATCGAATCATACTGAAGCTACAAGCAAAGGGAAGCGTATATTGAGGAAATCTCATAGAGACGCGAAAAAAATGATTCTTTTATTTTTACAGAACGATGGAAATCCAATTACGACAAATTCAATTTGGGAGTAAATTAAATGATTGTGCAGTAATAACATATTCAGTGTTTGTTTATTGCTGTTGAGTGTACATTTTATTATATGTATATCGAGGTATATTGTGTTTCTTATACATCTATGTGTATCCAATATTTTTCCAACACTCACACCAATTAGCCTAGCCCCAAAGTAAGCACTGTAAGGCTTGTGTTATGGGTTGCTAGGGTAACAGATAGAATACATATACTGGACATAAAGAAGTATATAATTATATAGAAATACATATTAAACATCCATGGCTGGAGTACAAATGCTAGTATTCATCACACAAACATCTGCCCCCACCGGGATTCGAACCCGGAACCTCTCGAGTCGGCGACACCATGAAACCCGGCGTTTAAACCACTCGGCCACGGAGGTCGTCAAATATTAAGTTAAATATTTTTAGTATTTAAGATTCTTGAGGCCGTAGTTACCGACAGTACATACTGATTTTATTTAATTTTGTTCATACAAATTGTGTAATGACGTTATAAGTTCATTGTAAAAGTTTAAAAGGATTTTTTTTATTCTTTTTAGCGTATCTAAATAAAAGCTTGTTTTTAGAAAAGTTTTTGTTCTCTTTTAATCTTAATATATATAAATCTCGTGTCACAATGTTTGTCCTCAATGGACTCCTAAACCACTGAACCGATTATAATAAAATTCGCACACCATGGGCAGTTCGATCCAACTTGAGAGATAGGATAGTTTAAATCTCAAATTATAGTCGCAATTTTAATTTATTGCAAATTATTACTTTTGGGCGGTACGAAGTTCGCCGAGTCAGCTAGTTTATTATATTAATACAGACTCTTGTGAAAATAAAATATCATAATACAGTAAGGTAATCTTTTAAGGTGGGCTGTTAAAAGGCAATGGCTTAGAATACGATAGTTGATGCTATCCTCGAATGATGCGCGAGGCTATTGAGATTAAAAAATATCCAAATTTCAATAGGGAAGATGGTTGGTATATACCACCAGCTTGGGAACCTATTATACAGGAGATAAAATCCCAACCCCGAGCACACACTGCAAGACCATCAGATACTATTGATTCTTTTTGTTTGCATAATTTAACATAAGAAGGAGATAGAAAGCCTCTCTTGAGTTTGTTTCGCCGGTTCTTCTCAGAAAGGTCTCCCAATTTTGGAACCGGTGGTAGTTTACGATAGTTCGGGTCAAATAAATAAACTCAAAATTGCAAAAAAGAATTTTAAATAAAATACTTTATTAAGTAAATTAAATAATAAATTCATACATAGACAATAAAACTTTAAAAATCGAACAATGAAATAACCGAACGCTCAATAAAAGTCTTTCGAAGGCAGCTCGACAAATTAAATAAAAGTTTAATTCTGACGACGTAGCCTGTAAAGGCTACGAAACGTCAATAAATAAATAAAGTTTCGTGCATTAACCCGTAAAAACTAGTTTTATTTAATGAGTGATGTGCGTTTTTTTTTTTTTTTTTTTTTTTTTTTTGTTTCCTCCCAGGCGGGGGAGAGGGTGAGAAATCCTCATGGATACCCTACAGCCGGCTGTAGGGTTATGTCAGACTCCTACTGACTAAAAAACACCCTTTATTCATGCTTATGGCCAGAAGGGCCTTACAAGCTTCATCTGAAGCGGTCACCCCCCGAGAGGGGGATGATGCGGCGCTGCGTTAGTTTAAACTAGTGCATAGTTTAAAATAACGCAAAATGCGCTTAGAGGACAAGTGCACTCAGATGTGCACTTGAAACGGGAGGGGACTGAGAGGAATCGAACCTCTCTGTGTCGGGGGGGCGGGGGGGACTCATCGCGGGTGTTGGATCCTCAGCGGCCAAGAGGGCCGCGAGATCGCGCGTGAGTTTATTGTGTGTGACTGTGAGTGCGTGTTTGGGCCTGCGGGGCCTGAATCGAGATGGAGTGTGTGGAGCGTATCCCGACGCCGATCTAATGAGTGTGTTAGAGTGCTCTTCTGCAGCTTTGAAGAACCGTTCCGAGCACTCTGTGAGGTGTGTTTGAATTGTGTCTAGTTGAAGGTCCCTGTGGAGGTCCGCGTTGCGGACGTACCACGGGGCCCCTGTGGCTATGCGGCAGAAGCGATTTTGAAGCACTTGAAGTTTGTTCAAAATCGCTTCGTCCGCGTGTGCGAACACTGGTGACGCGTAAGTGAGGACCGGGCGTATGCAAACTTTGTAAAGCGTTCGCTTGTTACGAAGTGACATTTTGCTGTATTTACCGAGCATCGGGTGGAGGCGGCTCATATAAAAGCGCGCGTTCGCGACTACGCGTGTGATGTGTGCACGGAAGGTGAGTTTTTTGTCTAGTGTGATCCCTAGGTATTTGACTGTGCGGTGCCACGGTATTGCTATGCCTTGCATTCGCAGAGACCGCGCACCGTGTTGTATGGTTTTGGTGCGGCGCTTGGGATCGAAGCAAATGGCCGAACTTTTGTCCGGATTTACGTCGATTCTCCAATCGCGGAACCAATTCCCAAGTGTTGTGATTGCCGGTTGGAGCTTGGCTATGATTTGATTGGTACTGGCTCCCCTAGAGTAGAGGGCCGTGTCGTCCGCGAAGAGAGCGAGCTCGACACCCTTGGTCTGAGGGATGTCATTGGTGTACGCTGTGTATAGCAGGGGGGAGAGAGCGGACCCCTGCGGTACACCGGCTCGTAGTGGGCGGGGCGTTGATAGTGAACCTTCGTATCTATAGCGGAAGGTGCGGTTTGATAGAAAAGAGGCTACTAACCTAACTAGGCGGTCAGGTAACTCTAATTGATATAATTTAAAGATTAATCCGTCGTGCCAAACCTTGTCGAAGGCTTTGGCGACGTCGAAGAAGACTGCAATAGTTTTGTATTTATTAAGTTGGAAGCCGCTTAGGGCGTGCTCCACTATGCGATGGATCTGTTGGGGGCAGGAGTGTTTGGCTCTGAAGCCGAATTGGTGGTCAATGATAATAGGATCGGATGGTGATAGGAGGTGCTCTCTTAGTCTGGTCAGTATGGTTTTTTCGAAAAGTTTCGCCATTGCCTTGAGGAGGCTAATAGGGCGATGGGTACTGGGGAGGTGCGCGGGTTTTCCGGGTTTGGGGATGCCTATCACTATTGCTTCTTTCCAGGCGGCTGGGAAGTAGCACAGATCAAAACATGCGTTAAAGAGAATTGCAAGCAAGGTTAGCATTTGGATGGGAAAATGCTTGAGCGCCTTGTTAGAGATGCCGTCGGCGCCCGGGGCCTTGCGTTGCTTAAAGTTTCTAATGGTCTGTCTGAGTTCGTCTGTCGTGACGGGGTCTAGGGGGTTGTCAGTGAGTGGAAGGGCGGCCCGCCGGCGGACCTCCTCCTCCACTCCGCGAATATGTTGCGGGTTAGTTTCCTGCGTACTAGGCGTGCATTGCGCCGCTATGCTGTCTGCAAAACACTCAGATTTTTCGTCGTCTTCGAAGGCGACGGTGCCGTCGGGGCGAGTGAGCGGGGGGGTGTGAGTGGTGACGTCGCTACGGAGCGCTTTCGCGATTCTATAGTACGCAAGATGGGATGGGGTAATGTCCGCCATGAGTTCCTCCCAACGGGAGTGTCTCAGAGCGGCTAATTGGGACCTAACTTGTCGCTGAAGGCGATTAGCTGTAGCCCTATACTCGGGGGTGGGGTATAATTTGGCTCTCCGGAGAGCGGCGTTTTTGGCTTGGATTAGGTTCCGGATGGCCAGCGGGAGCTTGGGCTTTGGCAGCTCAACCTCCCGCGAGTTCTCCTTCGCCTTCTCGGTCACCAGTAAAGTTAAAGACTCTATAGTTTCGTCAATCTTGTCGGTGCTGTCGAGACTGTCCGGTGAGTTAGGGAACGGGGACTCGGGGGAGTCTAAAGCGGTCTCGAGAGCGGAGCGGTATCCGTCCCAGTTGGTGAATAGCCTCTTAGGGGGCGCGGGGGCGTCTAGTGGGTCTTGGGGACCTAGAACTAGAGACACCGGTCTGTGATCTGACCCCAGGTCGTCGAGCGTTTCGATCGAGCTGAGGCGAAGCGACACGTTTTTAAGGATCGCGAAGTCCAGGACGTCGGGTCGGTTTTGTACATTGTCTGGGTAGTGGGTGGGCGCGTAGGGACATATGACATCATAGCCAAGCTCCTCGGTGATGTGTAGTAATCTGCGGCCAGAGGTGGTGGTGGTCTCGCATGTCCAGTCGGTGTGTTTGGAGTTAAAGTCACCGAACATTATGACTGATGTACCTAATGAAGTGAGTGTTTCGAAGTCTGCGCGGTGAGGGTGTGTACCTGATCTAATGTAGACTGAGGCGATGATTAAGGACTGGTGTCCTGTCATCGCCAGCCTACAGATGGTGGCTTCCATGTTTGTGAGCGCGGGAGTGGGTATAGGTGTGCAGTGTAGGTTGCGTCTATAGTAAATTGCGGTGCCGCCGCGCGCGTTGGCACCGTCGTTCCGGATTAATTTATACTTAGGGATCGACAGCCCCTTCATTTGAGTTGGTTTGAGCCAAGTCTCCTGAAGGAGCAGAAAGTCGGGTTCCCTATCTTGCAAAAATAATTTAATTTCGTTGAGGTTGGATTTTAAGCTGCGCGTATTAAATGACACAAGCGAAGCGCCTTTCGGCTTGGTACGCCCGGGGTTCAGTTGTGTGATTGTTATGTTAGTGTTTTGCGCGGTCATAATTTAAACAACAGTGGTGTTTGTTTGAGTTATCACCGCGTGTTTTGTGTATAGTGTTTTTGTTTGTGTTCGGAGTCTGGTTATTTTCCAGTGTTATAATGATTGAAAATTTAATCGAACGCGGCAACGAGTTCGGGGTGTTCGGCTATAGCTATAGCCTTTTCAAGAGGTGTCTTTGCTAGCCGGAGCTTCGCGGCGAGAGTGTGGATCTCGGCGATATTCACCCTCTTGAGCGAGGAGCGAATAAGCGCCATGTCCTCGGCCAGAGAGACGTCTTGGGCTGGCTTAGCTTGTGTTGTTGGTGTGGTGTGTTGTGGTGGGTGTGGTTTTGGGCGGGCCCTGGCTGGTCCCCAGGCTGTCGGGGGCGCCGGGCTGCGAGGGGCGGCCGCCTTGGGTAGCCCCGGGAAGTTTGTGGTGGTGTTATTGGGTGGTGGTGGGTGTATTTTTGTCGCCGTGGTTGGCTTTGTGTGTGTGTGAGTGTGAGTGTTGGGCCTGGGGCGTGGGGCCCGCGGGCAACCCCTGTAATTGGCCGGGTGGCCTTCTTGGCCACAGAGCACGCATGCGGGTGCCCCGGGTGCGTCACGAGTGCGGGTGCACTCCTTGGTGAGGTGGGGTACGAGGCACTTGACGCACCTCGGGGCCGCCGAGCAGTTGGCTGCTGCGTGGCCATATAATTGGCACCTGTGGCATTGCCCAGGGGTGCCTCGCCGGTGTGGGGCCTCGACTTTGATATTGTCGAGGCCACAGACTGTAATGGGACCTTTGAAAATGTCCCTAGCTGCCGGGACCGAGGTCAAAATGACAAGAGCCAACGGGTATTGCTTCCCAGTCCGGCTGTGCAACTTGTGCACTGCCTCGGCTGGGAAGCCTTGATCGGTTAGGTCGTTTAGAATGAGCTCGTTGGAGAGCTCGAAGGGGACTCCTCTGAGTACCGCGCGGACTTTGCGCTCCTCGGGGAGGGCGTATGTGTGGTAAGGGATTGTGTGAGTGGTTAGTAGCCTTGTGAGGCTCCTAAATGTGTCGATTGTGGGTGTGGTGATTTTAATGGCGTGACCAGTGTTCGACGCCTGTGTGTAATTTATGTTCTGAGCTTTGCAAAGGTCCGCGACCTTTGCCCATTGCGCCTTATCGCGCAGGAAGACGGGCGGCGGCGGCTTTGCCTTGATAGGTGCGGCGGTGCACCTATTGTGTGGTTTTGTAGTGTTGTGTGATGTTGTGTGGGTTTGTGTGGTCGGTTGGGCGACCGCGAGAGGGGTGAGAGGGCTGAGAGGGACAGAGAGAGAAGGCGCCGTTGGAGACGCGGTGTCTGCGCGGCGCTTGGAGCGCCGCTTCTTCTTGCTCACCACAGTGGTGAACACGGAGTCGTCTGACGCCGACACAATGGTCGAGTCAGAGTCGCAGGTCGAGACCGGGCTCGAGGCGGGGCGCTTGCCCGCGCTCGAGGGCCCGGGGAGGCAGGGGGTGTCGGGGCGGGGGGGTTCGGGGGAGGGGCTGGCGGGCGAGTCGCGCATGGGGCGCGCTCTCGCGACGAGCTCCCTGATGGCGGCCTCATCCAGGGTGAGGCCGAGGGCGGAGAAGAGGGACAGTACTTGTTGTGTGATGTCCATGTTAGTTTAGTGTAGTGTGTCGGGTTGGTGTGTATGTGATGTGTGTATGTGAGTGCCCTGACTGTGGCGTGAAGCCGCAGGTCCTAACACCCTATACGACAGCGGTGGACTCCCCTGCCCGCGGCAGGGGGTCGGTTGAGGCTGAAAGAGATGTGTTCCGATATTCCTAGTGAATATGGGAACAACCGTCACCCTTGGGAAGGCCCAAGTGCAAATGGGATCGGGTCTTCCGGTTTCCGAGCTCAGGAGAGCTCGAGACGTACCGGGGCTACGCCGACCAGTTTCGTTAACACCGCTAGGTATCCACTGGTCCAATCTTGGGTCTCACGAATGAGCGCAGGCGCGTCGAGTCGACTCGGAGCAGGCAGCTGTGCGGCGGGGCGCACGGAGCAAGGAGGCGGCGGTGCGACGTGGCGCACGGTCCGCGGTCGGAGCGAGAATGACACATGAGTGATGTGCGTGAAAACCTAAGAAACAAATACGCTAGTTGTTGACTTTTCTATCCAGATCAGATGAGTACAGGACGCGCAACTCTAGCGCTGAACAAAACGCGGAGGGGATAGCTGCGCATGGGTACGACTAGAGAGCCAATGAGGGCTATCGCGTCTGAAACCGCCGCTAGAGGCGCTTGTGTTGCGTGAGGTCTCCGAAATGTCAAATGCTATAGCTTGCGGGTTGACTACGCGGTTTTTTTTCTAATTAAAATAATAGTTATGAATATTGGGTAATAAATCAGACTTATTATGGCAAATATGAGTTACGTGTCAATGATTGTCAGTTATTTAAAAGCGGAGCTAAGAAAAAATATTGTCCTTCTTTTTTCCGAACAAAACGGGACTGCGCAACACTGTGGCATGGGCGATTATGTTTAAGATACGATTCTTTTGTATTAAAATGTAAACTTTGATATCACGAGCGTGTTTACTAACTTTAAAAGTTACACTTCAGGACCTCACTCAACAGTGGCGCCATCTGGTGAGACAAAAAACGATAGCCCTCATTAGCGCAACGCACGCCCCCCCGCGCACCCCGTTTCCCCCTAACACATCTTAATTTTTACTTCTGCGCTAGAGTTCCGTGCCGCGACTTACAGTAAACGCTTATCCAAAAAAAAGGTTCAGAAGATGAAGTCGTTTCAATTAACCGTCAGTTAATTTCTTGTGCACGATTCTGTGAGTTTGTGCAGCGTATTAGAATACTACCGTGAATTTTGGTTGGCGTTAATTAAATTAATTTCCTGTTGATGTGGGAACTGAGTTCGGCGCGTAAGTTGGGGTCTTGCTTCGAGCAGTGATAAAATTACTAATTTATGCGAACTTGTTTTGAATGTCACACTCAGAGATGTCAATTACAGTAAAAAGCAAATTTAATATGAATTAATGATTAATTTATTAAAGAAGTAACATAGTTCATATTTATGTTATATTTACACATCTTTGAGTTTTGTTTATATGAAGCTTAAATGTATCTTCCCATTTATATTAAATGTGCTAGTAACTCATCGAACTCATCAGTCACCATTAGTACATATAAATAAACTAGCTTCCAGTATGTGGTCTTATCCGCGAATATAGTACGGGTTTATATTTTTTTTTTTTTAATTTTCGCGGTGTTTCGAAACCAGAATTTCACATTCTAAACTAGTTTTATATTTTGAGGTAGACCCCGTAACAAAAATTGTCTAAAATTGCAACTTTGATGGCCCCCTTTTCTTTGTTATTGAAATATTTATATATATTTACTAGCTGACTCGGCGAACTTCGTACCGCCCAAAAGTAATAATTGCAATAAATTAAAATTGCGACTATAATTTGAGATTTAAACTATCCTATCTCTCAAGTTGGATCGAACTGCACATGGTGTGCGAATTTTATTATAATCGGTTCAGTGGTTTAGGAGTCCATTGAGGACAAACATTGTGACACGAGATTTATATACACACATCAAAAGTGTCTAGGGATCAAGCATTTTTATGCGGATTTCTTGAGATTGAGATGTGGCTTTGTAATAAATTTATGATTTTATAAATTTATATGGATCCTTTTTGGTGCATTTCATAATTTGAATCAGGAACTGTGAATCAAATTCGAGTAAAAGATGAAAATCAGCTGTCAATATTTTCCCTATAAAAACATACAACGCATTGAAGACATTATTAGTGCTACTGTTTCCCTACTACTGATTAAAACCAACGTTATTATGGAGCGGCGACGTCATTTAAGCAGGGAAGAAATGCTCAGAGCCGTGGGAATGATAGAAGCTGGTTCCCGGCAACGTACTGTGGCTTTAGCTCTGAATACAAGTCAGAGTGTTATCAGTCGACTTTGGACACGATACCGAAGCACTGGTACCGTGGCTGAGCGCCATGGAGGACGGTATCGCTGCACCACATGGAGACAAGACCGATACATTCAAATCTTAACTCGAAGAGCTCCAACAATAACCGCCATGATGTTAGCCGTGAGGCTTCATCACTCTTCAGGGAACTTAATTAGCGACCAAACAGTCAGAAACCGCTTGCATGAAGTGAACCTTCATTCCCGAAGACCGCTACGGGTACCACCTATAGCAATGCACAATCGTAGGATTCGATATCAATGGGCTCTTGAACACAGAAATTGGGCAGAAGAACAATGGCGTTTCGTGTGCTTTTCTGATGAGTCTCGTTTTGGTATGAGACCGGATACAAGACGTATACGACACTGGAGAACCCCTGGACGCCAACAGCGATTAAAATCCTGCCAGGAAGTCCATCCTTATAGTGGTGGAACCATCATGGTATGGGCGGGTATTTGGATCGGCGGAAGAACTGAGTTGATTTGGATCAGAGGCAACCTCAACGCTCAAATTTATGCTGAGACGATTGTATCAGACGTCATCGTTCCTCTACAAGTGCAAATCGGTCCCTTATTTCAGTTAATGCATGATAATGCACGACCGCACACCGCAAGAGTTGTAAGACAGACTCTCGCCGCAGCTAACATCAATGTCCTGCCCTGGCCTGCTCAGTCGCCAGACTTGAACCCGATTGAGCATGCATGGGATATGCTACAGAGAAGAGCTCTGCCGAATATGGATGGTATTCAGTGCAAGAAGACCTTTTTTTGTTGTTGCAACGAACATGGGCGGCCATTCCACAGCGTGATTTGGATGAACTCATTTTGAGTATGCCAAACCGATGTTCTTGTGTTGTTAGTGTTCGCGGTAGAAATACGGATTATTAATTGTTTAAGTTACCCAATAAAATTTTAGAGAAAACTGTTATTTCAGTATTTTTTTCTAACTTTTGTGTTAGTGGTTCAAATGTCAAAAATCCCTTTATTAGGAAAATGGCAAATTTCTTTATTAATGCAAAGGTGACTTGGTTTATCGTTACTGTGACAAACGAAAACACTTTATTTGATGAATCCTTAAAGAAAATTTTAATTAATATCAATCAGGAGAAAAGTTATTGCAAAAATATATGTTGATCCCTAGACACTTTTGATGTGTGTATATTAAGATATATGAAAGAATAATAATAATAATAAATATTTCCAACACTTACACCAATTAGCCTAGCCCCACAGTAAGCACTGCAAGGCTTGTGTTATGGGATACTAGGGTAACGGATAGAAATACATATGAAACATCCATGACTGGAGTACAAATGCTCGTATTCATCACACAAACATCTGCCCCACCGGGACTCGAACCCGGGACCTCTCGAGTCGGCGACACCATGAATGTCAGAACGAATCCTTTTTTGCTTTGGTCACGCAATAATTTAAGAGTAATTTGGATTTATTTTATAAATGCACACATTTTAACTTAACTTACCATGAGCTGCTTGGGTAGGCGTGGCACCGACACCACGGTAAAGAATATGTATTATTATTTTTATACTTTTTGTCGTATTGTTTTTATGAGGTCTGTTTTTTTTGTTAAAAAGTTTTTTTTTTAATAAATATTTACTGCGTTTTTAGTTCTATGAAATTCGTAATAGAAGACAGTTGTCAGACGGTCAACCTATTCTACTCACCAAGGCTATTCAGACACACAATTGTATTAACCATAATATGAAAATAAAATTATCATTTCTCTTGCCGATAGCCTTTCTATTTATCTTTACTGTGAAGAAAAATAGTAATGTTTTGTTATGCCCAGTACAACTGCTAAGATTATATTGTAAGTACATAATTGGAGAGGACACTGGATTCCATACTACAGCTAAGGCCTATTTTGGAATACAGGGGAATCAAATATAAATTGTAAAAAGTAAAATGTCAATAAACATTATTATTATTATTATAGCCGCCATATCTCCGGCCAGAAGAAAGCGAATGAACCCGAATTCTGTACGCAATTGCGATATGAAAATAGCAATGGCGAGTTAAACTATATTTATGTACTAGTGGCCCGCCCTCGCTTCGCTTCGGTGTAGAGCTGTAGTGTAAACTATAGTTTTTGTTCTCAGGCTTGTGCTATAAACAATGACTTCATTTATATAATTACACGTGTTATTGTGGGTCAACCATAAAAGATAGACATATGCTGTTGCATGATATTTTTTAGACAATTTTATGTAGAATATTTCCATCATACATAATTTCTATGTAACTTTAACCACTAAGGCTGCACACGCGACGGAAGCTTAAAAAATGGAGTAACTTCTCCCGTTTTCCCAACATTTCCCTTCACTACTCTGCTCCTATTGATTGTAGCGTGATGAAAAGTATACTATAACCTGCCCAGGAGCATGAAGAATAATTGTACCAAGTTTCGTTAACATCCGTCGAGTAGTTTTTGTTTCTATAAGGAACATACACACAGACAGACAGACAGACAGACAGACAAAAATTTTACTGATTGCATTTTTGGCATCAGTATCGATCACTAATCACCCCCTGATAGTTATTTTGAAAATATATTTCATGTACAGAATTGACATCTCTACAGATTTATTATAAGTATAGAAGATGTACGCAAGCCGGGGTATCAGCAGACGGTCCTATATGTTGTAAATAAACTACATATTTATCGGTACAATAATAGTGCTATAAAGAATAACATTATCTGTATTGTGTACACCAATACGAATAGCAGCACACTCCGGACCGGTTAAGAACCGGTATGAACCGGCTAGACGCTTATCGCCCAGCTTTTATCGGATGGCGTACGTCATTCGTAACCTTATTTTCTCGGCTTTATAGGTGATTATTGTGTGTTTGTCGTCTAGCACGTCTAGTTATGTTACTAGCGTAATCTTCTTTTTTACAGAAATACCTAGTTCGATTTTTAAAACTTCGGTGTGACTTATTTTGACGCCTTTGTTTTCAACGTGCACACTAGCTTAGCATTAGGCAGAACCCGCACTTGTAGGATAAGAGTGCGAAGACCCGGTCTACACACGACACGCTATACCAGGTACAGGTACGTACCTGGGCGTTTTTCTCCGACCCTCACGTCAACGGCTAACTAGAGCCGAGTTCCGAGTCTCAAAGACGCCCTCTAGTTGAGCCGACCCACTCAGGTTCGAGTGGTCTAGAGGCTCCAGAGAGAGGAGACTCCCCCGTAGGGAAACGCCATCCGCCTGGAATACCTCTAGAGGCACTCGCCAATGCTCGGCTTGAGGTCCTATTAGGATCTCGCCGTCTCCAAACCCGGTGACGCTGTAAAGGTCATCTGCGACCAACAGCATACACACTCAAAAACAAAACGCCTCTGTTTTCGACATTAGAGTACGGAAACGACATTAGAGGAAATGGAACCCAATAAAAATTTAAACCGTCTTGCTAAAAACAAAAACCCACGATTACGATACGATTACGATACGATTACGATACAATTACGATACGATTACGATACGAATACGATACGATTACGATACGAATACGATACGAATACGATACGATTACGATACGATTACGATACGATTACGATACGATTACGATACGATTACGATACACGCTTTGCGAACCTCCTACTTTTTGAAGTCGGTAAAAAATAAAACAAGTTTGAACAGGAACAGTTTCAGGATGCGTCGTCTGTCAGGCGCGGTCGCAGCCTGAAATTTTGGAGGGGGTCACTCATTACACTAAAAAAAAAAAAAAACTGGCTAAGAGCGAGTCGAACTCGCGCACCGAGGGTTCCGTACACACCTGAATGTTCAAAAATATTTTTTATTATATGATGTAACTAAAAATTCACGGTTTTCTCAATTTTTTCTTTGCTACTTTGTACCAAATGTCAAGAATGACCTTAGATTTGGGGGGGGGGGGGGGGTTCTGTCCCCTGTGACCCCCCCCCCCCCCCCCCTTCGGACCGCGCCTGTCTTCTATATTATGATTCAGTTAAATTATGATTCAAACGACGCACCCTGAAAAGAGAAAGATGCCAAACGTCAATAAATAAATAAATTAGTGCATCTATACCTGTTTGGGCATAGAAGTGGAGTCTTCTTCAATAAAAACTCGGTGTTTTTAGTAATTTCGCTTTATGTTATAATAAAATCAATTTAGCAGTAACAGTTTTCTTGACAGAATGAATTTAACAATTTTAACAAGTCATGACATTATGGTCGGTAAAATCAGCCGAACACACGAACGCGGGCGACATCTGCTATCTGCCGGCGACAACCAATGACGCTTGGGCTAAGAGCGCTCCGGTGTCCCATTCAATAGATGGCGCCATCCGTTATATAAATGCAAGTTTTCGCTATGATTTGTAATATTCCTTTTCTTTTATATGTATGTATATGTGGGGTTTATAGGGGCGCGAACATACTCCCCCCCGTTGAAGAGCCAAGTTCTTCAACCTTTAAATTCAACAGCAGCGGGAAGTCGGCAGAGTCGAACCAACGGCCGACGTATACATCCTTTAGTGGTATGAATATCAGCGACTCTAGAAATCCCATCTGATCCAGGATATAATCGTGTAACTCTACCCATCCTCCAATTTAGCGGGGGATTATTATCTTCGTGAATCAGTACTAAATCTCCAACATTAAGCGTCGCCCTTGTTGTCTTCCACTTTGTTCGTTGTTGCAATTCGGTTATGTACTCCTTCTGCCATCTTCTCCAAAAATGCTGACGTATCTGCTCCAAACGGGCGAAGCGGCTTAAAGATGTCTCCTTCAGGTCCTCCAGTGCGGCTGATGGTAAAGCATTCAAAGGTCTTCCAATCAAAAAGTGCCCGGGGGATAAGGAAAGTAAGTCATTTGGAGAGGAAGACATGGGACAAAGGGGACGGCTGTTTAAAATTGCTTCTACTTGTGCTAATAATGTACTAAATTCCTCGAACGTAAGATGCGTATTTCCCATTACTCTTTTAATATGATACTTTGCGGATTTCACACCAGCCTCCCACATTCCGCCAAAGTGGGGAGCGTAAGCCGGAATAAAATTAAACTTTACTTCCTCCTGAGATGCAA
Organism: Chilo suppressalis; assembly: GCA_902850365.2. NCBI lineage: Eukaryota > Metazoa > Arthropoda > Insecta > Lepidoptera > Crambidae > Chilo > Chilo suppressalis. The sequence goes on from OU963911.1 coordinate 893,989, forward strand.
ACTCGGATAGACGTTTATTATTTTGTTTTAAAAAACTAGACAATTCTTTGGCTGCTGCCACAAAATTTCGACCGTTGTCTGAATATACCTCCGCTGGCTTACCACGACGCGCTACAAATCTACGGAAGGTCATTATGTAAGATTCCATTGATAAATCTGACACTGCCTCCAAATGTATACATTTGAATCGCAAACATATAAAAATACATAAATAACACTTTGTTGCTTTAGCGCCTCGACCCTTTCTATTTAGGATAAGAAAAGGACCAGCATAATCTACGCCAACAGTCCTAAATGGAAAATCAACTGATACGCGATATGCAGGTAAATCGCCCATTCTGGTTAAAAGTGTTTGGCCGCGCACACGGCTGCAAACAAGACAATCCCTTACGACACTTCTAGCGAGCCTCCTGCCGTTAATAGGCCAAACGGTTTCTCTCAAGGTAGCCAGTAGAAGCTGTGGACCAGCATGCAGATTTTTGATGTGTTCACGTTCAAACAGTAACCTTGTCGAACGATGCGAGGAGTCAATTAATATGGGATGCTTCTTTTCAAATGGGTAGTTGGAGGAACCAAGTCGACCACCAACACGTATTACAAACTGCTCATCCAAAAATGGTGATAGAGACGAAATTTTCGATTTACTGCTCAACGCAACGCCCTTCAAAAGTTTCTCGTACTCTGCCTTAAAACACAATGATTGATTAATTTTGCAAATTAAAATAAATGAGTTTTGCAACTCCTCGGGCCTAAAATACCCTGTATACTTCATGGATTTAGTTTTAGAATTTATATTATGGCAAAAACGCAACACGAAAGCCAGAATTCTACGTACTTTATCAAAATTCGAAAATTTATTAAAGTCGATTAAGGGTATTCCCTCATCTACGATCGCAATAGTGAGTACCTTGACTTCAGGTAAGTTCTCAACTACTGTTTTTCCGTTTAATTTGGGCCATTCTAATTCATTTTTTTTTAAATAACTAGGACCTGACCACCACAATTCCATGCTAGAAAGCTGGTTGCTATTGACTCCACGAGATATTAAATCAGCAGGATTGGAGTCAGTTGGAACATAGTACCACGATTTGGGATTAGTTAATTCCAGTATTTCGCCTATTCTGTTAGCAACAAATTGCTTAAGCTTCATTGGATTACTGTTAATCCATCCCAACACCACACTCGAGTCGCATCAGTGAAAAGTACGAGTAGGGAGCCCTCTTAATGAATCAAGTACACTCCTAGACAGTCTAGCAGCTAACAATGCGGCACAGAGTTCGAGACGAGGTATGGTGCACGGTTTAAGAGGTGCCACCTTTGACTTTGAGCATAGTAGCCTCACCGTGATCTCGTTGTCACAGCTCGTGGATCTCAAGTATACACAAGCACCATAAGCGCATTGCGAAGCGTCACTAAAGGTATGCAGCTCAAAAGATGTCGGAGACTCGCACAGCACCCTGCGGGGAATCTGAAGACTTGCAAGAAAAGACAGGTTATTGTAGATTTCAGACCACTTCTCCCTAAGATCCACAGAAATGGGTTCATCCCATCCTATTCCTTCTAGCCATAGCCTTTGGACTAATATTTTTGCTTGAATAATGCAGGGGCTCAAAAGACCAAGCGGGTCATAGATTTGAAATGAAAGCGACAGTATAATTCTTTTTGTGATGGTGCTTATATCAATGTCAGTATTAACCTTGATTGGAAAGTTGAAAGTATCATTCACAGGGTCCCAACCAAGACCCAGGGTGTGCGAAGACTCACTTAACGTTAAGACATCTGCAGAACTCAAATCTGAATCTTCAAACAAAACCTTTGAATTTGTTTTAAATTTCCTCAAGGGGAAACATGCTGAATTTAGGGCGTTTGTTACTGAATTTAGTATGTGACGTAACTCTAGTTCATTATCACAGCCGGTGATCAAATCATCAACATAGAAATCCTTTTGTATGATATCTTTGATGAATTGTTCACCACATTCCTCTCCAACTTGGTTTAAACATCTAGTACTCAAGTAACTAGCGCTTGCAGTACCATATGTTGTAGTATTGAGACGCCATGTTTTAATGGGCTCATTCTCATTTTCCCTCCACAAGATCAGTTGCAAGTCCCAGTCTTCTTCATTGACATTTATTTGACGGTACATTTTAGCTATGTCACCGGTCAAGAGAAATTTGTGTTGACGGGCTCTGACCAATATGGAAAAAAGCGACTGTTGGACGTTAGGGCCCACCATCAATATATCGTTTAAAGAATATCCTGAAGTTGTGGGAGAGGAGCCATCGAACACGACTCGAATTTTGGTTGACTCACTCTCCTCTTTAAAGACAGCATGATGACATAAAAAATATGATGGATATTGTTCTTTCGTGGGTGATTCAGACATATGACCTAAATCTTGATATTCCCGCATAAAGTTTGTATATTGTAATTTTAGCTCTGGATTTCTTTTAAATCGCTTTTCAAGGTTTAGAAGCCTTTGTTTGGCTCGAAAGTAAGAATCTCCAAGGCAGTCGGGAGTATCCTTTAGAGGCAACTTCACGCAAAATCTGCCCTCTGGAGAACGAGATGTATTCTTCACAAAATGTTTTTCACATTCAATATCATTGTAGCCGAGAACTGTCTTTTGTGGCAGATCTTCGAGCTCCCAAAATTTTGTTATTAATTCATCAACCTTAAGTGTTTTATTTTGATTGAGAGATGCATGATTGCAAAAAAACTTATTATGTCCCAATAAGTTAGTTGAACCAGCAACAATCCAACCGAATTTAGCACTTCGTAATTGTATTTTGTTATTTGGTCCCAAGTATTTTTGCTTACAGCCAAGAATGTCCCAAAAGAGATCCGCACCAATCAAAACATCAACCGGAGCAGGATGGGCAAACTGAGGATCTGCAAGCCTTATGGTTTTGGGTATGTTCATATTTTGTACATTAACAGGTGTCTTTGGCAACAAACCTGTTAACTCTTCGAGTACATAGCAGGATAAGGTAGTTTGGTAAGTACTATTTATAGACTTAATCTTAGCCAAACAACTTTCCTTTATTTTATTGTTGCAATTATTTCCTATTCCAATCACATTAACCACCTTTAGAGGTGCAGTGTTCAGTGATAACCTTTGTGTAAGCGACTTTGTTATAAACGAAGACTGACTACCACAATCAAGCAGAGCACGCACTCTTTCTATCGCACCACTATCCGGATTGATGACGTCCAACAAAGCCGTGGAAAGAAGCGCACAATTCGAATCACCATTATATAAGATTACAACCGAATTAGGTTCACTACCTCCATCAACATGTTCAGAGGTAGAACAGCCGACAACAACGCCAGGATCGTGCAACAAAGTATTATGCCGTTGATTGCATTGTCGACAAGGCCCCATACGACATTCATTAAGAGGATGCCCTTGACGTAAACAGTTTTGACATAACTTATATTTAGCAACTAGTGAATATTTTTCCTTTAAACTCTTTGATTTGAAAACTGGGCAATCATAAATTCTGTGATTATTATTACAGATTACGCACAAGAATGTAGAATTGTTACTATTAACTTTACTATTGCTCGAATTGTAATTAGGAAACGAACGAGAATGAAATTTCATATTTGAATTTGACGTGACCTTGAAGTTGTTGCCGACAGTCGGCTTGTTTAGATGTTTATTGCGATTCAAGGATTCGAGTACATCGGCACGGTCAACCAAAAACTTCTTAAATTGTTCTAAAGAAGGAATGTCATCCAAAGTATTTCGAAATTCCTCCCATTTGACATTCGTTTCACTATCCAATTTTGACGAAAGAATGAAAATTACAAGAACGTCCCAATGTTGGGTTGGAAGACCAAGGCTAGTAAGTGCCCGAAGATTTTTAGTGACATGATCAACAAGGAAACGCAATGATCTTTCCGATTCTCGATTTATGGGATGAATTTTAAATAATGAATCTAAATGATGATTAATGAGAAGCCTCTTATTGTCGTAACGATCACAAAGAAGCTGCCAGGCTTCCTTGTAATTAGTAGAAGATACTTCCAAATTGGTAATGATACGCGCTGCATCCCCTTCAAGATACGATATTAAGTAATGAAATTTATGTATATCTGTTATGTTGGTTTTTTTGTGAATTAAATTCGTAAAAGTGTCACGGAACTCAAGCCAGCGGAAGTAGGATCCGTCAAATTTTGAAATTTGAATTTGTGGCAACCTTATACCCAATTCTATGTCAGGGCACTCACGGATAGACTTGTTTATCGAGCCATCATTTTGTTTTATTATAGCTTTAGCCTTTGCAATGCATTGAATAAACAAATCCTCAATGAGCTCCCTTTCATCAACCTCACATGATAAATTATCTGAATTTATATCTTCTATCTCAGTCTGCAAATCGTCGAATCTGGCTGACAAGCTTTCAAATTTATTTAATTTTAAATTTAATTCTGCAATTTCTAAATCAGTTTTTTCCTCTATGTTCTCACTTATCTTTTCTATATAATTTTTAAACTTAGTTATTTGTCCCTTTATAGAACTGCGTTTTGTATAAAGAGATTTTAAATTTGTTGTTGTAGCAATTAAATTAGAAACAGCTGGATTAGGTGATAATGCAGTAGCCATTTTGACACCAAATTAATTGGAAAATTACGAAAATGCTTATTCAATCAACAAAATTCGACGGCAAAAGAGGAAATATTGAACTTGTTTGCAAAAAAAAAAAAAAAAATAGGAATAATTGAACAGGCTTATCTGACGCTCCCAATTTGCCGGAATGTCTCGGTGGGTGTCCTCCGGTAACGCAAGCGATCGAACTCCAAACGCTCTGTCACCTTTCCGCACCACAAATGATTTGCCTGGAAAATGCCCGTTAAATCGGATGAGAAAACAGCCAAATAACACTTTTGTGACACTAAAATGCTCTATTTGTTAACTAACAACTGATATTGATTTTTAAATAATTTAAACTTTTTCCTTTTTTGTTATATAATAAAACCAATTAATAAACCTACACTGTTTTGAAGAATTCTTTTATTTTATATTAAATCCCAACACACATAAAATTACACCCCTAGAAATCCTACCCCGTGGAGCCCTGGAACCTTACTCACCGACAGAAACACAACACCACCAAAAGGTAATGTTATTTCACTGCGGTATTCTGTAAGGTGGAGGTTACTTCCCCAGACGGGCGCTCCAATTCGAGCGGCGAATCCGCTATGCCCTACCTCTCTTTGGTGAAAATGGATTGAGCTAATTGTGGGTAATAAATAGTGTCACAAAAAAAATCCTTTTCAAATCAATTTGGAAGTTATTAGTATGAAATTAATTGAATTTAGGAAAGTTATTATTATTGAGTAGAGGGAAATACAATGAATTATACAATTAAACCTTGATTTAAGCAGATTTTTTTATAAAAATTATGTAGGTAGGTAGGTACTTACGGTTTTGTAGTTGATTATTTGCCGAAAAATGCACTAAAATTATGTAATATCAGTAGAAACAATTTATAAATTTATTAATATTTATGGTAATGAATTGATAGGAATGGATTTTGTGGATTTTAGGAACAAAGGATGGCACTTAACTTTGAACTCGAAGTATTTGTAGTTTGCTCAGCACGATTCTTTCGATGATTCGTTGGACCTCGCAAGCCACACGACGACTTATTAAGTTTCCTGTTTTGCTTTGCTTCCTTTGTCCTTTTTCGTAGTGTAATCCTTAAGGTTTTAGGTTTCCTTCTTCATGGACGCCGGTCACGGGCAACGGAAAAAATATTTTCTTATTTGAAGATTATAATTCGAGTCCTGTCACGGTCGCCAAAAATTTTTTATGTTTGGGCATAGAAGTGGAGTCTTCTTCAATAAAAACTCGGTGTTTTTAGTAATTTCGCTTTATGTTATAATAAAATCAATTTAGCAGTAACAGTTTTCTTGACAGAATGAATTTAACAATTTTAACAAGTCATGACATTATGGTCGGTAAAATCAGCCGAACACACGAACGCGGGCGACATCTGCTATCTGCCGGCGACAACCAATGACGCTTGGGCTAAGAGCGCTCCGGTGTCCCATTCAATAGATGGCGCCATCCGTTATATAAATGCAAGTTTTCGCTATGATTTGTAATATTCCTTTTCTTTTATATGTATGTATATGTGGGGTTTATAGGGGCGCGAACAATACCGTTGAAACTTGTTTTATTTGATTAGTGGTGTGCGTGAAAACATAAAAAACAAATACAGTAAAACCCGTTTAAGACGATTTCAAAGGGACTCAACCAAAACCGCGTCTTAAGCGGGAAAGCGTATTAAGCGTGATTGCGGGATAGGGAACTTTCGAATGTAGGTATTGAGGTATTAAATATAGGTACAATATTTAAGAATTATGTACGTTATAAAAATAGTGTATTATTATTACGTATTAAATTAATTAAAAATTAATCACTTATTTTAGTTTGACAAAAATATTTTGAGCCATTAGCAATTAAAAATTTTTCACATAAATTAACTTTTGCTTTGCTTCTTCGCTTTGATTCAAAGAATTTACATAGCGTCTTAAATTATTATTAACTACTGATATGCCTGGGCGTGTGACAAAATCGGATTTGTTTGATCTTCTTCTTGATTATTATCACTTAGGGCCTTGTGTGTTATTCACATTCTCGATAAAATCTTAGCGTCCAGCGTCGTCTTAGGTCGACAGTCGTCACGGCAATCGCTGGCCGCTGTCGCAAGAGCCCATATTACATGTGTGGTACGTGTTGACGATTTAGGCGTATTAAACGGGATGACGAATCGTATTAAGCGTTAAGAAATGTATGAAAACATGTCTCAAGTTGCAGGACCGACGCAAAATGGCGTATTAAGCGAGAAATCGTATTAAGCGTGATCGTATTAGACGGGTTCTACTGTATATCGGTAAAAAAATTACTGTGATGAGTTTAAATTAAATAAAACATACAATAAAACCTGCAGGTTGTATCCATTACAGGTATACCTTAAGAAATTCAAAACTATACTTATAGGTTTCCCATTAACATCAAAGCAACTCATCTGCAATTATTTCTATCGAAAATAATGAATCATTATCGCATCCCCGCATCCCCGCAGCCATTATTTCCGCCAAATTAATGGCATAACGGTCCGATGACCGTCGCTGATATTCTTACCGGCCCATAGAGTAACACGATAATTTATCTAAATCGATTACCAAACTTCCTTATTTACCTCAACAGTTAAATATTAATGACTCTATGACCTAATAATTACTAATAGAACAATTAACCTAAAATTCAAAAAAAATCAAAATTCAATATCGTTTATTCAGTCTAGGCTGTTACAAGCACTTGTGAAAGTCGAAAAGCTACGCCATCGGTTCGCAAATCTAAAACTAAACACCTTAAAAAATATAATATAGGTAATAACTAAACTATATTATTGAAAGAAGTCCCTTTTAGGCAAGGTTCCGAAGATACTGGCAGCGTTCCCCCTTTGAATAGCTAGACTAATTATTTGTCCGGGGTATGTCCGGTCATCATCGAGGCTTACCTACCAAATTTGTTTTTACTCGTTTCTTTTTGTTAAAAGAGCCAACAAGTTCTGGCCTGCATGATCGTAAGCGGCCACTATATCGGTTAAGAACCTATGTTTTAAATGCTTGCAATACCAAATATATCACCCCGAGGAGTCCTGGAACCTTAGTTACTGACAGATACAACATATACAAAACGTAGTATTACTGTCGTCTTCCGTAAGGGGAGGTTACTTATTATTATTCTCTCATTTATTTAATTTCACAAGTTAGGTTTTTTATAAAATAGATATAAAAGTAAAATACAAACACGTAAATACAAAAATAAATATAGTATAAAAAACCTAACCTAGAAGGCCACCAGCAGCGGAGCGAGGCCCCAGCTACCGGTGGTTAGGGCCGCAGAGAAAGAAACCGCCTGACGATGCGCGCCGTGTCCAGGAGTACTGCCTTTTGCATCTGCCCCTTGACCCAACCATCTAGCGAGAGGCTCTTTAGATGTTGGTCGAGACTCTTCGCTATGAGACCGTTTACGCTAACGACTATAGGGACAATGATCGTCGAATCCACATCCCACAAAGCGGTTACCTCGTGGGCCAAGTCCAGGTACTTGCTGAGCTTGTCCTTCTCGGCCTTCACGAGGTTCGCCTTATTATAGCCTTTTTATTTTGATAATAAATATTTAATATACATGTCAATCATTCAATACAATTCCAATAATATTAGGTCAATCAATAACAATCATGTCAATTTACTCCAATTTTTTCTATCCTTGGTGATCCAGTCTCTACCAGCCACGTCGTTAATTTCATCTATCCATCTTTGTTTTGGTCTACCTCTATTTCTTTTGTGTCGAAGTCCTTTCCAAGTAGTCACTTTATAAGTCCATTTATTATACGTGCAATGTGTCCAGCCCATCTCCATTTAAGTTCTTTACAGTGATCCAAAGCATCAATAACATTTGTTGTTTTTCTAATATCATTATTTCTTATTCTGTCTTGTATTTTTATATTAAGCATACTTCTTTCCAATGATATTTGACAGACTTGTATCTTATTATTTATGTATTTATTATATATCCAAGTTTGACATCCATAGGTCAGACATGGCAATAAACATGACTTTTTTCTTGAGTTTTACAGAAAAGTTTGATTTCAGAATTTCTTTGTTAATCCAGAACTTATTCTATGTGATGTTTATTCGCCTAATTACTTCATCTTGATGTCTGGTCGTTGAGAATGATATTTGAGAACCGGTTAAGAACCTCTGTTTTAAACGCTTGCAACACCAAAAATATCATCCCGAGGAGCCCTGGAATCTTAGTTACTGACAGATACATCACATACAAAACGTAGTATACCTGTGATCTTCTGTAAGGTGGAGTTTACTTCCACAGAAATACGCTCCAATTCAAGCGGAAAATCCGCTAAGCCCTACCTATCTCTCTTGATTCTTTAATTTTACCTACTAATTAAAAAGATCTTAAAACAAAGCATAAAGCTAAACGATAAGTAGGTAAAGTAACAAAATTAAAGTAATTTTAAGAGCGATCAGACATCTGACCAGTTAATTGTTATCTAATGTGGCTTTTAATATCTTTATAGTCGTATAACTTACGATTACTTGTATCAAATAATTTTGCCTGGCGCCGCTCACGTTAAGTGTTTCGTTCTGTTTTAATATTGATTATACCTATAATTTTTAATTAAATGAGCGAATAAACATATCATTTTATGTGAAAAATATGACAAACAAGTTCTGCTGCTTACAGCATCAGCTCGCCTGGTGGTGTGAGTGATCGCTGTAGCACGTAGACGATTGAGATTATTTTTATTATTTCATATTTTTGGGGTTATCCATTACCAGTAGAACTGCCACCTAAAAGATCTAATGTGACCACCAAGTTAAATTACCACTTTTAGCCGGACAGGTTCCAAGAAGCTCAAAACGATTATTCTCTGGACGTATTATATGTCGTCCCAGATGAATACTACGTTTATCCCCCCACGACAAACACTTAGAGACGCCCTCTAGTTGAGCCGACCCCTTCAGGTTCGAGTGGTCTAGAGGCTCCAGACGGAGAGAAGACTCCCTCCATGGGGAGATGCCATCCGCCTGGAATACCTCTAGAGGCACTCGCCAATTCTTGACTTGAGGTCCCATTAGGATCTCGCCGTCCCAAAACCCGGTGACGCTGTAAAGGTCATCTGCGACCAACAGATGGGTAAGAGACCAACAATCACATAGAAGTGTTTTGGTGATCTGCAAATATTAATGTCACTTAATTTCACAATATGAAATTGGTGTCTGTTGAGTTTGTAATGTCAAGTCTCTTACAACAGCACGAGTGTTCGGCTTGCTGAGTACCCGACGTTTGTGATACCAGAATATCTGTTTAATGTTTATGCAGGCAAAAGAGCTAACAGTCCACCTGATGAAGAGTGGTCACTGCCGCCCTTAGACACTTGTAGCACCAAAGGTACCACTCATGCGTTGCCGGCTCTGAAGGTAAAGGTTAAGGTAAACAGCTATGATATGACAGTCTACAAATCAACAGGCGGGTCTGTTGATCATAGCTGTAAGGAAAAACCGATGGTGGAAGTTCGTTCCAAATCCTTCTGATATACAAGAAGAAGTAACGCACGTATCGCATGATGTTAGAAAGTCAAGCGTCCAGATGTTTTGGGGGAACTTCTCTCTATGCCCTGTGGTGCTGTGAAGGAACATAGCTGCTGGCACCAGATTCAATTATTCCTCGGAATCTTGCTTTTCCTTCTCTTGTGTGTCATCATCAAGCCTCACAATGTCCACACTGCTGGAGCATAGGCCGTACTTAAGTACTAAATACAAAGAACGGTAAGGAACCAATTCGGATTGGAGTTGTTTGCACCCTTGCAAGCAACTGCTAGGGACCAAGGGCTTAACGTGCCTCTTGGCATAGTAAATATTTGGTCACCCATCTTATGACCAACCGAGAAAGTTGTTTAACTTACACGATCGCAATCGAACGAGCTAACCACAGCTACTAATCCTAAGCATATATAACTAAGTGGCGCAAATGGTAAGCGCGTTCGGCTGCGATCGTTGAAGTTAAGCAACATAAGTCGCAGTGGACGATCATTGGAGGGGTAACCAAAAATTAACTATCTCGAGGCCCTCCGTGCTTCAGAAGGCACGTTGAGCCGTTGGTCGCGGCTGCATCTGCAGTCGTTAGCACCCGCCAATCGGCACTGGCCCCGCGTGGTGGGTCATGGCTCAATCTCCCTATTCCATCCATGGGGAAGGCCTGTGCCCCAGCAGTGGGGATATTAATAGGCTGATGGTGATGATGAGGCATTAATCACTTTGTCTCACTCATTTTAAAATTGTCGAATTTTTACCAGAAATTTTTATTTGTTTCGTATTTTATTGTAAAAATGGCGCTTATTAATATAGTGTTATATAGTTTTATTTTTTATTTAACTGCTAGATGTTTAAATCTTAATATATAACTTACAGTCAACGCAATAATTTCGGAAGGTAAAGGTCGTTTTAGTTCATTCGTTCATTAGTTTGCATCAATCAACAAGCAATCTTTCACAATCATAAAGGTACAATTTTTTTTTATAAAATTGCACATAATCATGTTTACGTTCCGCCTTAGCTAACTTCTATTTTATTCACACGTTGATATGATTATAACATTATTTTATTGCTTAATAACATAATAACAAGGCTGTTTATACAGTTCATTACTAGGTAGTTATAGTAACTTACAATTGACATCGTACGATGTTCTTGGAAACCGCAGGAAGATAATTATGTGTAAAAGAAAATTACTCATAATAATGTCATAGAAACCATATTGTAGCCAACTAGTCTGATGCAACAAGCTCAATAAAATTCACATCCTATACGCACCGTTGCTAAACGATTTTAAACCTTAACGCTTCCTTATTATACGAGTTACAACGCATTCTATTGTTTTGCGATAAACAAATTTTTTACAAGCACAAATTTCAACTTTAGCACGTTGACTATAAGAGCTATTGGTATATCATACATTAAACATGAGACTGAGGCTTATAAGAAAAACAAGTTGATTTGTATTTTTAAAACGTAAAGCGAAATGTACGCTATTTCTTCGTGTTTAGGTTGACAGTTGCAGTTGTTTGGGCCACGGGGGGTGTGAGTGCGAAACGTCACGTTGCGCTCGCGCAATGAATCGGAACGAACCGCTGTTTGGGTGTCCAAAACTTTTTAACTTTTTTTACGGATACAGTGGATTTCGGGTACAACGACGATGAAGGGACTACTCTATTTTCGTCGTTATACCCGAAAGTCGTGTCAGGCAAAGGTATTTAATGAGATACAGACACGTACACATGTATAGTTTATATTCATTTATTTATTACTAGCAGACCCAGCGAATTTTGTTTCGCCGTAAAAATAGGGACTGGTGGTAGAAGGTTGAAAATTTGGACACATTATAATAAAAATGTCCAAAAAATATAAATAAATGTTAGGGGTGGACAACCCTTATGACTTTGGGGCATGAACAATAGATAGTAGCCGATTCTCAGACCTACTGAATATGCATATAAAATTTCATAAAAATCAGTCAAGCCGTTTCGCCGGAGTATGGTAACTAACATTATGACACGAGAATTTTATATATAAAAAGATTTCCGCCTTTTCTTTAACAGTGAATGTGCGTCTAGTAGCCGTACTTATTCAAAAGTTACCTAAACCCAGTTGCTACTTAGAACATCACTTTGTAACTCAACCATTTTAACTCCGAAACGTACATGCTTCCCTACCTACTTAGCTGATATCTATAAACAAATGGTCTCCACACTTGCTGGTCATCTGTGCGGATGTAAACAAAAGACGAGAAATGTTTGTGAAAGAAGAAATCTTTGTGTCTCTGGCGGCCGACTCCGGTCGCAACATTTGCATGGGATTTCTAGGAATTTGTAACAAATGATTCATTAAAAACAGTCGCTACATCCGAGCTCGGCGTTACATCCAAAGTTGCTATAGCACATGAATGTTGTACTAAAGTATGCTTTAAATTCAAGGGACTTAGAATTAACGTCGTTATAGGTAAATCGTCGCTAAAACTAAGGTCGTAATAAATGAAATCCAATATATTTGATATTACTTACTATTAATGTTCCTGTTTTCATCGCGTCTCCATTTTTTATAGATGTACTAGTGGCCTGTATTGTGGGTTATCCCTAAGAGATAGACATATAGCTTCGTGGACTTTTTTGTAGACCTTTTTAAGGTGTACAATTCTGTAGTACATTATTTTGATCTATCTCGTAGGGTTCAGCCAGCGTTTGCAATGTAAGCGCATAAAAATTTGTTTATTTACGACCTTACATTAAAAACCTCTATAATTATCAGTGTTTCTCTACCATATTATGCATGTATTATACATATAAACCTTCCTCTTGAATCACTCTATCTATTAAAAAACCGCATCAAAATTTGTTGCGTAGTTTTAAAGATCTAAGCATACATAGGGACATAGGGATAGACAGCGGGAAGCGACTTTGCTTTAAACTATGCAGTGATGCGATACCAAAGTAGTGTGTGGTAATATTATTTTACTGTGATTTTCTGTTGGTGGAGACTTCTTTCTCAAGAGTGTTCCAATTTTGACGACCTCTGTGGCCAAGTGCTATGCACGCCGGGTTTCAAGGTGTCGCTAACTCGAGGGGTCCGAGGTTCGAATCCTAGTGGGGGCAGATGTTTGTGTGATGAATACGAGCATTTGTACTCCTATCATGTTTTTATGATATGTATTTCTATATAAATATACTTCTCTATGTATCAGTGTATGTATAAAAATAAAAAAATATTATTAGTGTGCACGGATCACACATCTGAAGTGAAACTTGTTTTGTTAAATAACCTAACCTAACCTAACATTAAACGGGGCATAATTTATCCTCCAACTTTCATGCTCGTCGGGAAAAGCTGCGCACGCATCTCTCTCTCATCGCAGAGAGAGATCACACACACACACACACACACACACACGCACACACACACACACACATGCACACACACACACACATGTATATATATTTATAATTAATTATAGTCGTGTGACACTCGTGATCCATTTCTGTCCGAAAACAAGTTTTACTTCAATACTAATCTCTGATTTTGGTTTGTCCCGAGGTTTCGGTGACGTGTGGTCACCCGAAGGTGACGCGGGCGCAGCTAGAATCACGCGATGCGTTGCCAGCCGCGGCCGCGCCGGATGCGTGATCATTATGAAATTGTGAAAATACGAAAGCAATTTTGCAACCACGATGATTTAATATAGGTCGGTGTCTTTCGTACTCCATATTACTTCGTCATATCTGAACATGTTTGAATATCAAATAAAATTGTAAAATTTATAAGCGAAGAGAAAGTTGTGTGTCTAAACCTCGACGACCTCCGTGGCCGAGTGGTTTGTACGCCGGGTTTCATGGCTGTCGCCGACTCGAGAGGTCCCGGGTTCGAATTCCGGTGGGGGCAGATGTTTGTGTGATGAATACGAGCATTAGTACTCCAGTCATGGAGGTTTAATATGTATTTATACAGGATGTTACAAAAATACAAATAAATCTTGAAGGGCGTAAAAGTACATCATATAAGGAATCTTCTCTAATTTTCTTTATTACAGCAGATTTATTACTACTCCTGGTAAGGCGCATGACCCCGAACTAGTGACGTGTCTTAAAATGATAGATATTTTTATTAATCATTAAAAAATAACTGTTTTTATAAAAAGTTCCAACTTCTTGCAAATATTTTAAGGAAATTAGAGAATACTCCTTATATGATGTACTTCAACGCCCTTCAAGCTTTATTTGTATTTTTGTAACACCCTGTATAAATATACTTATATACGTACAGTATATGTATTCTATCCGTTACCCCAGCATCCCATAACACAAGCCTTATAGTGCTTACTTTGGGGCTAGGCTAATTGGTGTGAGTGTAAAAAAACATACGGGGGCCCATTTGAATGTACCTACCTCCTTCTTGTGTCGTGCTCCTCATTGCTGAGGGTCGTGACCTCCACGAATTATTTTACGATCGCTTTCCATTTAATGCGGTCTTCCGCAGTGTGGAGTGCATCGCGGACTCCAGTTTTGGTATTGTCGCGGATCTGGTCTGTCCAGCGCATGGGGCTTCTTCCTCTCGGTCGCCTTCCCTGTACTTTTCCTGTCACCAGGAGCACTTCCAGGAAGAGTTTAACTACGTACTGACGGACCTAAACACCTATATTGTATTGTATATTAGCATTACTAGCACATACAAGGTGGAATGACGACATCGTCAAATATGCTGGGAGCCGCTGGATGCGGATAGCGCAGGACCGCGCATTGTGGCGTTCTATGGGGGAGGCCTATGTCCAGCAGTGGACGGAGAAAGGCTGATGGATGGATGGATGGATTACTAGCACATAAATAAAATAATATTTATACTTTCCTCTCAATCAATAAGCGGAAACACATTTGCACTCATATGTAATATGTAGATGTTTCTATACCGAAATAGATGATCTTCATCAGCCTATTAATGTCCCCACTGCTGAGGCTCAGGCCTTCCCTATGGATGGAATACGGAGATTGGGCCATGACCCACCACGAGGGGCCAGTGCGGATTGGCGGGTGCTAACGATTGCAGATGCACGCGACCAACGGCTTAACGCGTATTCCGAAGCACGAAGGAACTCGATAGAAGATTTTTGGTCACCCATCCAATGACCAACCACTGCAAAAGTTGCTTAACTTCAACGATCGCAGCCGTTCGCGCTAACCACCCGCGCCATCGAACTCCTCACAAACCACGGACCGAAACAGATGCATAACCGTTAAACTCAAACTAAAACTCACTTATTCAGTCTAGGCTGTTACAAGCTCTTGTAAAAATCTACGGCGAGACCTTGTACTGAGAAGAACCGGCAAGAAACTCAGCAAGGACAATTTTTTTCTCCCTGTTTTATTTCATACAGTGTCATCAATTGAAAGATGACATCAAAAACTAAAAACATGTGTTGATGTCATCTTTCATCACATTAATATTATTAATTAACAATAAGTTAAGTATAACGAACAATTTTCAACCAAATTAGCAAAGTAAAACGACTTAGTCTATTATATTAAGCTCAGTTGAACATAAAATGCTTATGGTCCACAATAGGCGTGTACTTGGTTAGATAAGCACAACTGGGGGATTTTTGTTAATATTTGCTAGACCATTTATGAAATGGAAGATCAATGAAGGAGCAAAGTTTATTCAAACGTTATTATGAGTGGTGTCTGTTAAAGGAAACCTCATGATCCTGATGTTCCAAACAAACTTTGAACCTACGTTATACGTGAGTTTTGGAAAATCATTTATTTGCGCACGCCTGGATCATCATAGCTATATGTGGCACAGCGCAATGCGTTCAGTAGTTTATGAGCTGCGCGTTGATAGATCAGACAGTCAGTAACAGTTGTCTGTTATATATACCTACTAGCGGCCCGCCCTCGCTTCGCCTCGGTGTAGAGCTGAAGTGTAGACTGCAGTTTTTGTTCTCAGGCTTGTATTATACACTATAACATTCATCTATGATTCTTCGTATACCTGCTTGCAAAGTCTCAGCCCGATTGGTTTAAAATTGACAAAGTTTCACACAAACTTTCATTCCCCATTTTATCCCCTTGGGGGTAGAATTGATCAAAATCCTTTCTTAGCAGATGCCTACGTCATAACATCTACCTGCATGCCAAATTTCAGCCCGATCCGTCCAGTGGTTGGGGTTGTGCGTTGATAGATCACTATGTCAGTCAGTCACCTTTGAGTTTTATATATATAGATTGATATACCACCCAAAAAGAGACTCAGGAAATTGGTCTGTACGAATGTACTTTCTTGGTAAAAACTGTTTCTATCCAAACACTGGTAACCTCGACAAGATTACCTTAGATGATGAAAACTGTTGTCTGTGTGAGTGAATCTGACCTTGACCCGAGAGATAAGTATTGGTTATTGGGGCACAGTGTCATGTATAATAAAATAAATTGGACCCGGAAACTAATTGGACGAGTTAGCTGATACGTTTGATAACTTACAGATAGTTCGTACATCAGCTCAAATATGTTCCCACTTGGTGATTGATATAACCAACCTTCTGAGGCACAGCCAGAATTTTTCTATGGATGGCAGAGGAAGAATGGGCTATGACCTACGTGCCCAGTGCGGATTGGTGGGTGCTAACTATTGTTGCCAGGTATCCCGATTTTGTAGCTGATCGGGGCGCTAAACGTCCTGATTAACCAAATTACTTTACTTGCAGTAGTAGTTAAAAGCGCATTAAATTAAACACAAACTTAGAAACCCCATGATGTTTTTTGTTGGCTTTCCCGATCTGCAACCCTAAACAGAGGCGGCGTAAGGCGTGGGCGACGTGGGCCACCGCCTACGGCCTCGCGGTACAAGGGACCTCGCGCCTCAAAAATTTTTATGCATTGCTTAAAAGCGAATTTCTTTTTTTTATTATTTTATAAAATCCATCTTCAGGTCGCCACAGAACAGGGCCTCGCAAAATCTGTCTTGCCCACATCAAATTTAGGTCTTGCCCCGCCACTGACCCTAAATCCCGATATAGCTTGCGGCACGATGACAAATTCGACCATTTCGTTATTTCGCGGTGACAGACTACTTTTTCTTGTTGATGCGGTGACAGACTGATGACAGACTGCCATTTCCTTCCGGCCATCTGTCGTTGCCGGCGAATATATTGCGTCTTCTTCTCTCATAAGCATAAGGCACAGTGTTTGAAGTAGAAGGATCGCTTGGGATGCTGTTAATTCGAAAAGAGAATGACACGGTATGGAAGGAGACCCGGCACTTTTCATAGAAAAAATGCTAAACTTGTATACAGTTGAATTTGGTCTCAAAATAAAGCCAAAATTATTTGCTACATAAAACTACTTTTGCCTTATTTTTAGTGAATCGTGGAAAGAAGTTATTTAATGATTAATATTTTTTGATATAGAAACCCTTTTGATGACAAACCTACGTATTTGACATTGACAGCTAGCTGCTGATGACAAATATTGCCAGACTACGTTACCCAAATAGGAAACACAGATAAAAAAATTAAAAAAGTATACAACTTTGGCACAAAATACCGGGTGTCCTTTAGAGATTAGAATATGTTTTGGCGTTACCAGTAAGAATTATAAAGTCCGTCATTTTATATTCATGTGGGTCGGCTAGGTTAGATAGAACTAGCAAACCAGTGAACCAAATGTTCACCAAAACCTGATTTCTCGAAAACCGGAAGTGCTATGTTACTCAAATCTGGTTTGTAGTCTTATCAGACTATTCTTAACTTATAAGTTAAATATTCTCTTTATCTATCTCTTACGGTTTGGCCGCTGAAACAGCACCACAGACAGACGGACGGACTTGTCTAATAGATAAGAGATAGGATAAATCTGTTTACTTTGCAAACTGTATTTCATACATTGCCTAGACGGCCCAGGCTTTCTATACATTACCTAGGTATTGTATAGAAAACTTGCATTATACAGATTATTGGTGACATATAACCAATGTTACAGGCATACAAAGTCTTGTTATAGTAAAAGGTAGTTTTTATTTTTATTTATTACAATCCTATCTGACTGATGTCATATTCTTTTATGAACTTTATGAACTGGTAATACCAGTTCATTAATTAGTAAAACGTCTGTTTGTTGAGCTCTCTAAATTCTAACGAAGTGTATATGAGTATATAATTCATTCAATTATTAATTTCACAAAAAGTTCACAGGAAATTAATAATAATGGTGAATTATTGTGGTTTTATACAACAAGAGTATCAGGAAATTATTACACGTGTGTTCCGTGGTATATTTTAGTTAAATCGGTTTTCGTATGCATGCAACCTACTGTTTGCGATTTCAACTCTTATTTGGCGAATTTTTATAGCGTAGTTAGGTATCTGAAATGTTATCTGAATAATTATGTATAATTTTATTATATATGCATAATTCTCTTGTATTCAAAGACGAAGGAATGGGAAAAGTGAAATACATTATGTATCTAAAACAATTTTGTTGGTTTTTTATTTATTAATCAACATCCATAATTTCACTGATTAATGGATACTAATTAATCCACCGGTATTAGTATCAACATTTTTGACTGTAATATTAACATTTATAGCTATTATTTCATACAATTTTTCGTGCACAAATATTATATTTTATTTATTGATTGACGGATGTCAAAAGCATATCTTTTTCTATGGTCACTCACTATTTTACCGTCTGTATTGGATATAGTGTAATGAACCTCATTTACATTAATAAAACCGTACACATATTATAATAGAAAAAAATAGCAAAATAAAAAAGGATTCGGACTGCTTGGGGTTTTAAACTTTAAATTCATGCGGGCTATTTAAACTTTACGGCTCTATATATAGGTCATTTCGCCAAGTTAATCTATGCTTAAACTTTTTAACGCAAAAGTAGGCTATAACTATCACAAAAAACGGCATTATAGTACCGTGGGTAGCGCGCCCCGATCGGGGCGTGCGCTGATCGACCGTGCGGTATTTATCGAGCGCGCCCCGATCGGGGCGTGTGGTCTAAAAATAAACATAATACGCGACGGAAGAGTTGACGGTCGTGACGGAAAATCGTGACGGAAAAATCTTACCCCTTTTTGGCCTATCCCCATCCGCAAAATCCGTACCCTGCGATAAGAAACTTCGTTCCATTAATTGATAAACAAATCCACTCAACTCTAACCTACGGATCCCTGACTTACTCAATTCTGTATTCATACGATTACTCATACATTATTACGCAAATTTCCGTTAATTAGCTAACCACGTTTAGCAATAAAATTATCACAGATAAACGAATAAAAAGCCGACCGTTAAAATTATGTTGAACGAAATTGTGCTTATCTAATAGCGTCCATCTTTTAATAAGACACGTATGGACAGTTAAAGTTATCGTTGTAGCTCGGTTATAGGAGTAACGATTGTGTTTTCCGTTATCTAAGTAATAATGTGACGTAGGAGCGCCCGCCCAGTGATCACGAAGATTTAGAACGTGATTCGGAATATAATCTTTTGTTTAATCATTAATTAGATCGCTTTTCTAAGTACATGTGCTTACTTGTAATTTGTTTAAATTGGTGAATAAATTCTAAGGTTTTGCAGGTACATGTGGTATTAAGGTGACTGACTGACTGACATAGTAGATCTATCAACGCACAGCCCAAACCACTGGACGGATCGGGCTGAAATTTGGGATGCAGGTAGATGTTATGACGTAGGCATCAGCTAAGAAAGGATTTTGATCAATTCTACCCCCAAGGGGATAAAATAGGGAATGAAAGTTTGTATGAAACTTGGTCAATTTTAAACCGATCGGGCTGAGACTTTGCATTCAGGTATAAGAAGAATCATAGATGAATGTCACTGTGTAGAATACAAGCCTGAGAACAAAAACTGTAGTCTACACCGAAGCGAAGCGAAGGCGGGCCGCTAGTCTTTGTATAATCGTCAATATTTATTGAAAAGAAAGTGACTTCATGTGTTATCTTATATCGAAGTCATTTTTCAATTTGACGACTCTGTATATAATACAGGGAGAAAAAAACAGCCCTTGCTGAGTTTCTTGCCGGTTCTTCTTAGAACAAGGTCTCCCGCCGTAGATTTGCGAATCGATGGCGTAGCTTTTCGACATTCACAAGTGCAACAGCCTAGACTGAATAAACGATAGTGAATTTAGTTTTTTTTTTTGTATTTATCACCCTCCGGAGTACTATGTATTTTATATTGTTTTAAGGTTTCATGGTCACCAAAAGTATAGTAATTTACTTGATTAATGGGATTGTTTCTATGTACTTTTTTTTTTATGAGTCCCCGATATTTTTGCACTTTTGCAAGCGCCTTGATCACGGACTCCGGGTAACTCATGTGTACTAGGTAATGTAAGCTAAGCCGTTTATAATATCAATTACTATAACGCGTGTTTCCTAAAATGTGCTGTTACCATAATGTGTGGTAAACCACAACATGAGTTTTCGTTTCCTGTTACGTTTGCTTCCTAAAAAAGGCTTTTTAAAGTTCCATTCCATGGTTCTTTCCAAAACATTTTTGCTAATTAGAATTCTCATTCTCTAGGTATGGACCAACTTGGGACGATTTTATCGGGACTTAGATCACTTTGGTAAACAGGTTGCATACAGCATCATCATTGATGATAAATTTGGTGATAACAACAATAGATTTTATTCTCCTAGGCAATATCCTGGCAACGAAATGCAATGATTTCCTTGTAGATATTTTAATTCAATTCAATTCAATTCAATCAATTCAATTCATTTATTGCAGACCATAATGGAGATACAAAGGTGGTAATATATAGATCAAAAGTGCATTATGGACCCTGTAGTGTAGGGTATCGCAATTGCAAGAGGAGAGGACGTCTTATTCATAATTCCTTATTATAATATAATTTATAATTTTTTATATCCAATGAATTAAAACCCATAAAAATTATTTATTCATACTATTCCAATAAAATATTGTATAATTAGATTTATGATTTATGTACGATTATTAATTATATAAGTATTGTATTCTATCTTTTTATAATAAAAATAATATAGTATTTATTATATGTATTCCATAAGTAAAATAAAAAGTTATACATTGTAAGAATGCACACATTATAAGAAAGGACATTTTTTTGGGAAAATCTCATTTTAGGAAACCGACACTACAGGAAAGAGACATTCTAGAAATGCAGACATTAAAGGAATGTAGACTTCATAAGAAACACACATTTAGAGAAAAGGACATTTTGGGAAACATTTGTTGTACTCACTTCTAAGCGATCATCCATATAGACAGACCTTTGCTGCGTTTTTGAAAATAATTGAAAAAATCTGTTTTACAAGGACCAGTACTATTATAAGAGAAACAATTTGTATAAGACAGTTCTCGTTTTCTCGTTTCGTTCCGAGGAGTTATTCTCGCTTATCCCTCCATCACCTTTTCTTCAGAGGACCACGCGGGCTGGCCTACGTAGCCACCGACTTACTGTGGCCACTATTCCTACACGAACAAAGAAATTTGGAGACTCATTTCTTTGTCGTACTATTCGTAAGTGGAATTCTTTACCCGCGCACGTGTTCCCTCCTTCCTATAATCTGGGGTCCTTTAAGAGAGACGCGAAGAAGCATTTTTGCGGGTCGGCAAGGTGAGGATGGTTGGTGTAGCAATTTATAACTGCTGTACCAGCTATCTTCGCGTTTGGACTTTATCATCACTTAACATCAGGTGGGGTTGACATCATTTGCCGACCTAGTTATATATATATATAAAAAAAGTTTGTTTAATAATATGAAAATCTAAAGACAAAGCTGAAAGCGCCAATTAGATTAACTATAAATCATTAAAAACTGCCGTTGCTAGGTCATTTGATAGCTTTGCCATTAGTTTTCATAAGTACCTAATAAAGAAAGTTAATGCATTAAAATCAATCTGATAACAAAAGGCTTATACCGTCATTGTTCGGATTAAAAATTATACAAAGGGTTTTTGTACCTATTTTATTTTGTTGTAGGTAACAAAGAGTTTATGCCGCCCGCAAGAATTGTCACAAAAGACTATGGAGGTCTTGCCTAGGTATGACCTAGATATATTGCGTGAGTCATGGCCTGAAGTCACGTATGCCTAGCCTAGATAGATATTTAATATAATTATATAGTATTCTTTAGTCGATCGCAGTAAAATATTTTTTAAGTAGATTTTTTTTTTTTTTATTTATTTATCAACTATACCATAATACTATTAACTACACTTTATAATTTCGCCAAACTGATTAACAGTTTATTGGCGAAAAATGCACTCATTTTTAATCATAAATCAATTTAAATATTTCTACAAAAACAATGCCTATATTTTTATCTAATTTTCGTTTGTGACTTTGACATATGCAATGTTGGGAATTCTTAGATTGAGATGGTGGTATGTAATTTGGAGTTGTGATTTTGAAGAGTCAACATACAAAACATTTGTCTAAACTCAGTTATTTCTTCAATTCATTAGAAAATCTTTCCGTCTAAAATGTTTAATGCTTAGTGTATAGTGTACACTACATTATTGTGCGTCTACTTAATTCCAATTAAGCCGTTGTTTTGTTAATGAGGTTAGTCGAGTTTCTCTTAACAAAGGATCTTCACGTGGTTTGTTTAAACAATCATAGTGTTATGGCTAGACCACGGCGTTTGTTTGAACAAGAGCGCCAACACATTTTCCGAGACTCTGTTTAAAGTGAAACTATAATCGTTTTCATAGACAAACATCGTAACATTATTTTATAGTTTAGTTAATCCATCATTTTTGTGTTAAAATTTATATGAATTCTCGAAAAGAAAAGTTTTGACGACCTCCGTGGTCGAGTGGTTCGTACGCCGGGTTTCATGGTGTTGCCGACTCGAGAGGTCCCGGGTTCGAATCCCGGTATGTTTGTGTGATGAATACGACAAATGCTCGTATTCATCACACAAACATCTGCCCCCAGTCATGGATGTTTAATACATATTTCTATACAAATATACTTATATATGAACAGTATATGTATTCTATCCGTTACCCTAGTATCCCATAACACAAGCCTTACAGTGCTTACTTTGGGGCTAGGCTAATTGGTGTGTGTTTAAAAAAAATACAAGATTTTTATTAAACTGCACTGTCCGTATGTGCATTGTTGTTCATTTTAAAAATTGTAAATCATGTTTCGACCAATTCTTGGTATCTGTTTGAGTTGAAATTTTGCATAGGCACATCGAGTTGTTTTCTTAAAAAACTTCTGTAAAACTCATGAATTAAATCATTCTGAAATATATTATATATTCCTCAAAGCGGTAAACCTTATACTATTTTATGTTGATAAATACCTATGGTCGCGTATATTGCATTTATTAAGGTAAACAATCTTGGCACAACTTTTTAACAAAATCACCCATTTAAAAATAAAATATTAACGAAGCCAATAGACTATTAAAATAAATCGTTATTATAGACTAAAACCTATTGAATCTAGTTATCATTTGATTTTTAATGCTGTATTTTCAATAAAAAGGAGTGCCAAGATTGTTTACCAAATAGGACATGTTGGATAAACAGACTGTAGTATCTAGTAACAGAACTTTTATTTTTTATTTTTTTAAACAGATTATCCGTTAACTATGATTAATTGCTAATAAGTTAAAAAAATAATAGTGAAGGAAATTCTTTTGGGCATGCTAGGGCCGATTTCGTCGATATCCTTTATAAATTATACCAACGAGTAGTCCACGAAAAAAATTCTGAGGAGTCTTTGTTAAATAAAGCTGGCATGCTTCGTAGACTTTTTGAAATTAATTCATTGAATCTTTTACTATTAAAAAACAAATAAATTGCATCAGAATAATGTCTATGGGCTCGTTTGTGAGTCATATGAACAGGTTCCAACTTGTTCTGCGTGCCATGTGACGTGCTTTCAACGTTATAAACGGTAGAGTTGAACTTTTATCTAAATTATTATTTTTACCTATTTTTATACTGATAATTTCACCAATCCTAATTTTAGGAGTGGCGAAGTCTCTTGATTTTGTAAAGAACTTGGACATTACAACAGAGTACAGATAAAGTTAACTATGAGTCATCTGATCAGTACAATATCATCTTATCTTTATAAAAAAAATTAGTACCTACCATAAAAGTCTCATGGCATCATGATTAATTTAATCATGCTATTTCATCATGTTTATGTATAATTTAAAAGTAGGTACAGGAATATATATTATCAAAGGAAGGAAGTTACCTATAGAATCTGGAGTCTCATTTTGAATTACTCGCATTTTATTCGACGTCTGAATAGCATGACATGCTTTTCCTCCATTGAAATGAATTTAAATGAAAAGTCATTTATTCAGTCTAGGCTGTTACAAGCACTTGTGAAGGTCTAGAAGCTACGCCATCGGTTCGCAAAACTACGGCGGGAGACCTTGTACTGAGAAGAACCGGTAAGAAACTCAGCAAGGGCTGTTTTCTACTCCCTGTATTGTTATATACAGAGTCGTCAAGTTGAAAAATGACTTCAGAGATACGTCTGAAGTCACCTTCCATTACATTACTGTGAAACTGACTTTACTTGACCAATCATGAGTAGAAATGGAACTAAAATTCCATTGCACAATATAATTCGTATTTACCGTAGACCATTGAACTGTTATCCAAAGAAAAAATACGTAGTGGTGGTGTACTTTTGTATTATAATAAATATTGATTGCTAGAACTCTTAAATTTATGAGTGGTTCAGTTGACTAGTATCGAAATAAGGCGAAGAAACAGTGACTATTTTATTCACTTGTGTCATATAGACAGTGTTGACAGGTTCGATTTTGACGTGACAACGTCTTAAATTAGGTTGCGGCTGGGAGTCACTTATGAAAAAGTGTAACGCTCGGTAACGTTACGATGAGTCTCTCGTGTTAAGTTTAAGTTTACATGTACAATGTTTTAGTAAACAAAATATATTTCTATAGTTAAAATTTGTGCAATTCTTATTTTCATTCAATTCCTTGTTCCTATTGTGCAATTTAATTATATTCATATCAATAAATATTCTACCGAGAAAAAGACGTTGTCACGTAAAATCTTCGCCCGTAAAACCGACTTTACAGGCAACCATTTTTTTTTAAATCGGGAGGTGTTATAGAAAAAACAGTAGATGTATGGAAAGAGTTACAAGAAAAAACAGTAGATGTTTGGAAAGAGTTACAAGACAAAACAGTAGATGCAGAGGCCATAATAGGAAATTGGAAAAAGTATTTTCCGATTTCCTAGAATTGGAAAATCAAATCAAGATATAGGCCAGTAACGTATGTTTTTTTGTAGCTTCTGCCGCCCCTCAAACCTCGTTCTTTATAGACAATAATATTTATTTTATAATTTATAACATATATATAATTTATGTTACCTACATAAGAAAATCGTATTCTGAGAAAAATATTCATGTAGAAAAACAGTAGAACAGGAGAAATTTCAGAAAAACAGGAAATCTCCTGTAAAATATGGAGATCTGGCAACATTGCATATAGTGTAACAATGCCTTTTTTGGCGGGATTTCATCGAGTGCGGTTGGCGTCTTATTTTAATTATTCTTAAATTTGTTCATAGCGGATATTGTGAAATAAAATTGGTGTGGTTTTGTGTAACAACCGTCTGCGTAACTGAAGAATTAGTGGAATAGTTAAAATATACGCCATTCCGGTCAAGTGGACGTGAGAATTTTATTGTAGTGTTGACTACCTCACAGAAGCTTATCGAAAAGGCCAACTCGATACATTTCGTGCCAAACACTCCAAGAAACATTAGAATGCGTCACACCGACATTCTAATGTAAAAACAAAAAGAGGATTAATTTAAAATAAGACTAGGCTGTATGGGCATTGTTCCCTTTGCCTTCCCTAAAACGGGAGAACTTCAACAAAAAAAAAATGTAACAATGCTTAAAGGAAGGTCTAGACAGAAAAATAAAAACAATAACGTCTACCCTAGGACTTGCGCCAAATTATTAGTAAATCGAGCTTTTACGCAAACTGTGAAAACGGCGATCGACGCATTCATCCAATACTGGACCGGTAAATTTGATCGACGTTTAGTAAATGTGGACGACTCTTGCGCAGCCGTTGTTGCTATGGGAACGGAACGTGAGCCAATATTCTGTCACAAAATAGATACTACAGAAGGTACTACAATTAACCCCGGCAACCAATGACCAAAACTTTCAGTCTGCCTCAATGTAGAACTAATCTGGGCTTGCATCATCCTGTCTCTAGAATTTGTTCCACTTATAATGCCACGAATGGCAAATTGGGAGACATTGACATATTTGACGAAAGTCAAAACCACTTCTGATATAAGCTGCTGAATTCCATCTCAGCCTCTTTAATATGAATTTTAATTTAATAATCTAATTTATTAATTCAATTAATTTTTTTAATAAAATTTTAATCTTACTCTTATTTAATTATTTAATTGTTTTGTTTTTTTAATGTAGGTAAAAATACTGTCATTTTTATATTGAATGTTATGAACACTCGTAAATGGCAAACCTATAATAATTGTATTTATGTTATTAATAATTTTGTAATGTATGATATGTATTGCTGTATGTGTTCCTTAGTGTGCTCGAGCAACGCGCCATAGACACCGCTCACTCACGGTCACGATGTCTCGGACAACTGGGAACGCGAGTTCCATCCTCTTGAAACACGCATCACATCATCTGTGAACATTTATATGCAAAAATGGAGCATCAAAAAAGTATTTACTTATAACTGTTTAGCAGACGGTTGTGTAAATTCAACATAAAATGGTGAATTGTCGTTTTTTAAATTAAATCGAAATATTTTCATCATTATAAATATAATAAATAAATATTTCCAACACTCACACCAATTAGCCTAGCCCCAAAGTAAGCGCTGTAAGGCTTGTGTTATGGGATGCTAGGGTAACGGATACAATACATATACTATACATATATAAGTATATTTATATAGAAATACATATTTAACATCCATGACTGGAGTACGAATGCTCGTGTTCATCACACAAATATCTGCCCCCACCGGGATTCGAACCCGGTTCGGACCTCTCGAGTCGGCGACACCATGAAACCCGGCGTACAAACCTCTCGGCTACGGAGGTCGTCTAATCATCAATCATTATTGGTTTATGTTTCCGTTCTTCCTGTTTCATTCTGTACAGTAAATCAAACAACTAAATATGTATGAGTGCCACTACCGCGATACTTTTTGCGCATATAATAAGCCAAAGTGGACCCTTTTTTTGAGTGTGTACGCTGTTGGTCACAGATGAACTTAACAGCATCACCGTGCTCGTCTCGTCAAGCCGAGAATTGGCGAGTGCTCTAGAAGTATTCCAGGTGGATGGCATGTCCCCACGGGGGGAGCCCCATCCCCATCTGGAGCCTCTAGACCACTAGAACCTGAGGGGGTAAAAGGGGACGCGCGACTGCCGAGCGTAGCAAAGTACATACTTTAGGGATCACCTTCTGTACTATCTATTTTGTGATTCTGTGTCCGTCCATTTGTCACGAGCGGGACATTGTTGTGACAACATTGTACTCGCTGTTATGTACTTGCGTCCGAAGCTAACGGAACACGCAATGGTTTCTCGGAATATATTTTACAGAATTAACCTTTGATGCAGGTGGTGCACACGCAGTCTATTTGTGCATCGTGAAGTTGGCTACAAAGAAACCGCATGTCTTTGTAGCCGACTTCACGAAAGAGGGTTTGCAATCTGTTAATAATATTATATATGTGAATGTTTGTTACTCAATCACGCAAAAACTACTGAACAGTTTTGGATGAAAGAAGATTGCTCAAATAGGCCCAAATGCACAAAAAATATTGACATACACGGTAATTCTTGGCGTAATTTATAATTCAATTTACAGTCATTAGATTTCAACGGACACCTTTGTATAATATTTACTTTAAAAAGGACTTTTAATTTTACCGGTTTGGAAAACATACGAATCATTTTTAATGGCTATGGGTGTAGTAACATTCAGCCAAAGACTGATCGAAGTTGTTTATATAACATAAAAACAAATCTATTTTGTAAAGATCGATAAAATAAATCATTTTTTTATTACACTGTGGTATTAATATTCACAACTATATTATCAGTTTCACATTATTATAGATGGTAGGCGACATCATAAAGTCTATTGCCATACATTTTTCGCCAAACACCTCCAAAGCACATTATAATCTGTATATATGTTATACTTTAAGGTATCTATCTATGGGCCTACGTTCCCTGACTATAAATTAATAAATAAATAAAA
Organism: Chilo suppressalis; assembly: GCA_902850365.2. Classification (NCBI taxonomy): domain Eukaryota; kingdom Metazoa; phylum Arthropoda; class Insecta; order Lepidoptera; family Crambidae; genus Chilo; species Chilo suppressalis. Next base: position 922,455 of record OU963911.1, read on the forward strand.
TTATAAGGTGTGATACACTAAAAATTTAAAATATGGTTATCTTAAAAACATAACAAAAATAATGAAGCTACTGAATATATGGCTATAGAACCTAAATCTCTTAGCTTTCTTTGGTTAACGAGAGTTTAAAAATTCTCTCTAATCTGTGGCTTATTCACGATAATCACACAGTTTCTGTCACATAGTACCTTATTATAACCGGAAATGACACCTGATTTTAAAAGTTACTCTTATGCATTAACTTTAAAAACATGCAACTATCTGTTAATCTACATGCTCTATATACCGGAATCTAATCCATAATTTCGGTACTTGGCTTGATTTCCCTAGTTTACTATATAACTTATTTGTTTTTTATTATTTTAATATGTTCAGTGTATATGGTTTATAGAAGTTCTCAGGGGTGTCCGTCAATAATATTCGTTTCTACAGTAATTTATATATAATTTCGAATCTAGGAAACAATTTTTCATGATTATTCGTCTTTAGGCCAAACATGTATGGAAGCTGAGCAATCTCCTTTGGTACGCATATAGTTTATGACCTGGATTGAGTCGTAGGATAGTTTTTATCCCAGAAAAATGTTAGGTTTCTGTAGGGTGGCCACTAGTAATGATAAATGTGATACCTCTCACATCTACCACATGTGACGAATCATAAAGTTTATATTATTTACAGTATTTAAGAAATACAACTTAAAAACTGAAACAGTATTCATTTGACATTGTGGGTTACCTACAATGCGAAGAGATGGCGCTGCCTTGCAGCTTAAGGCTAGGAAAATTTCGACGCGGCTAATGGGGCCGTGGTAGCATAATGGTCAGTGCATTCGCCCGGATTGCGAAGGATGCGGGTTCGAGTCCCGTCCACTGCCTGGTCCGCGTGGATTTTTTTCTAGTAAACTTTTCTTTAGATTTAAACATCTAGCAGTTAAACGCTTAAAAATATATAAAATCATAAATATAACTTGCTTATATTCAATCATTATACTATTTCACAGTTTTTTTAATGATAAAGATTTACTAGGTAATACAACTATCATCATATACTACAACCGCCATCATTATATTATTGCGGCATCGATCGATATAGGAAATCATTTGCGCGTTGCTACCGATAGCAAGCGGAAACACAGCAATTTGTTACATTATATAAATATGTTGGTACCTAGGTAGGTATGCCTTGTGTTTCCAATCTTTCTTTATGGAGCCGAAACTTGGTCTTTGAGACTGCAGGATCGCCGTAAAATCGATGCATTGGAGATGTGGTGCTGGAGACGCCTCCTAAAGATCCCGTGGACGGCATTTCGTACCAATATATCCATCCTCAAAGAGCTTCGTGTTAAAGACAGACTCTCGTCAACTGTGCAACTACGAATACTGAAGTTCTTTGGTCACATCTCTAGAAATGAGAATTCGATGGAAAGGCTGGTGGTTCAAGGCTAGGTGGAAGGCAAGGGAGCACGCGGTCGATCACCAACCCGCTGGATAGACGCCATCACAAAGCCTACTGAGTCTACCATGGTCCAGTGTACTCGCGACGCCTCGAACCGTCAGAAATGGAAGCACATTGCCAGGAGAGCTACCCTCGGAATTGATAGCGACCCAAAGAACACCCCACCATGTACCTCATCAGTGCAACCACGACCAAACTGACAAGAGTGCCCGACTAAGAAGAAGAAGACCTAGGTAGGTATAGTTTGGTATGATTTATTTATCAGATAGATATCAACCCGAAGAATATATTGTTTTAAACTTTCATGGTCCCTAACATCATAGTACTTGGGACACGTGGCCCGACGAGAACCAGACAATCTTGAAAAGCTCATCGTCGTAGGTCATGTGGAAGGTTGGCGCAGAAGGAGGCAGCGGAGAGGGAGCGGGAGGAGGACGCTCTAGCCCCCCCTCTCCGGCGTAGACGGGTGGGCCGAAGAAGGCCGGCAGCGGTGACTGCCGGTCTTCGACGGCCCTAAGGTGGTCTGGGCGCGGCCTGACCAGCCGCGCGCCCTAGGTGCCGCTGCGGCATAGGCCACCACGTCTGGGGACTGCCTAGTACCCTAGCGCAGTCCCTCTGAGGCGCGTCGCCCGGTCCACTCGTTGGGCCGGGCCTGCCCGGGGGCGTCCCAGTGAAGTGGCGCACGCTAAGGTGCGTCGGCCCCGAGACCGCCCCCATATGGGCGTAGGAGGGTACCGGGGGGTTTTAGTGGAGTAGGATCAGTGTGGCCTTCCGCACTGGTCCTGCTTGAGTAGGGTCGGCACTGTTTCCCGTGCTGGCGAGTCCCACACAAGCCGTGCGCCTAGTCAGCGTCACGGTATGGTGCGTAACTGCATTTCCCTCGTCACAAAAAAAAAATGTCATGAGGAAGAGAAAAGGAGCCGCGGAAGATCACCGATGGACTGATGCGGTCAAAGAAGTCTCCCAAACTGACATTTAGACATCTATCCGGTTGGACGAAAACCGCAATACGTGGAGGGAGCTGGTACACCTGGTACCCTCATGCTGTCGCGACCCTAAGTCATGAGGTTACGAGGAAGAAGAAGAAACATCATAGCTTTTAACGGGATTGTTACCATGTTCCTAGTTTTTTATGAGGCTCCGATATTTCGGCCCTCCGGTTACTCCGTGATCATGGCGCTTGCAACAGTGCTTAAATATTGGAAACTCATAAAAAAACCGACCAAGTTCGAGTCGGACTCGTGCACCGAGGGTTCCGTACAAATACAATTTAATACCTTTACGCGTTCATGAGAAAAGAGGTAGAAATTTAAAATTTTCAAAAAAAAAATTATATGATGTAACTAAAAATTTACGGTTTTCGCAATTTTTCCTTTACCTGTACTAAGACGTTACTTCGTACCAAATTTCAAGATTCTAAGTTCACTGGAAGTACCCTGTCGGTTTTGATTTCTGTGCGAGTTTAGAAAATTTACGGAAGTTTGCGGCATAAATGGCTGTATGTTTTGATTGCTTCGGCTTAGAAGTTTGATTTTTTCACAGCTCCAAGGGACAGTAGACATCAGTATTAGATATGAATTTCAGTTTGATACCTCCACGCGTTCCTGAGAAAAACGGTCTTGACAGACGGACGGACGGAGTAACAACAAAGTTATCCTATAAGGGTTTCGTTTTTTTCCTTTTGAGGTACGGAACCCTAAAAAGCAAGGAACATGGTAACAATCCCGTTAACACCTATAAAAAGCCGAAGAAATCGTAAACTCGACTTTAATTTCATCATCTTTTTACAAGTTTATATGATTATCTGGATAAGAAGCTTTGAGAAATGATAAATAAATATGTGTTTTGAAAAAAACATAACTGGGAATAATAAGTGTTCAATGGGACGATTTTGTAAAATTGTTAAATTTTAGTTAATTGTTTACTAATTCATAACGAAAGGTCGCGACCTTACACTATAACATGTCACAATAACATTAAAGTGTGAATGGCTTCTGTAATAGACATTTATTTTCTTTTTCAATAAAAACCCGAATTATACAATTCGCCATTTTTAAAATTTAGCTGTACTTACAAACACTTCTAACATACACTTCGCTTCTAGGTGAGGTCATCATCATCATCATCATCATCAGCCTATTAATGTCCCCACTGCTGGGGCAGGGGCCTTATGGATCCCTATGGATGGGTTAGGGAGATTGAGCCATGACCCACCACGCGGGCCCAGTGCGGGTTGGTGGGTGCTAACGACTGCAGATACAGCCGGGACCAACGGCTTAGCGTGCCTTCTGAAGCATGGAGGAGCTCGAGATAGTAAATTTTTGGTCACCCATCCAATGACCGACCACTGCGAAAGTTGCTCAGCTTCAACGACCGCAGCCGAACGCGCTAACCACTGACGCCATCGAGCTCCTCAGGTGAGGTCATCTAAATCTAAAGAGATATTTATGCCGAAATTAAGTATTTTCCAGAAATCGAATTCATCTTCGACCACCCATCTCAAGACGACACAGAACAGTTTTTCGGAAATGATAAGTAATCATTTCCTTTCTATAGAACACGTCGCAGATTATTATCATTAGCTTTGTTTGATACATAGTTCACACAACTCGACCTAAGGCCGTATACAGAAAGAAAGCCGAAAGCCGATCGGCGTCGATCAGCGCCGACTCGCGCTGGTCAGCTGCCATTTTAGATTAATAAACAACGACAACAGGTACGTCAATTACTACACGCAATTATTTTTTAAGTAGAAAAATATGTTGTTCAAATAATGAATGATTTGTATTTGATTTGTATTAACTAAGCGCTAAAATTGTTTGTTTCGTACTTACCGAATGGTGACAACAAGTCTTTCTACTGGAAGGATTGGTTGTTTATGCCAATTACACCAATTTTTCATCAAACGGTTTTTCACTAAATCCAAAATGTAATAAAATGTTTCTTGAGTCATTCTTGTATATGCATAAAATCTTTGATCATCAAATTTTAATTTTTTAACAAATAAATGATGGTATTCTCCGAAACGTTTCCTTTCTCTATTTATAGGATGTATAGCTTTTTTTCGCATTTATAAATACACATTTTCTAACAAAACCAAATCATCGTCCGATGAGTCCGACATTTTGCTAGATCTGCTTTAATCGGCTTCCTTTATGTAGTAAGGATCGGCGCCGAGAGGCGCTGATAAGCGCCGATCGGCTTTCGGCTTTCTTTCTGTATACGGCCTAAGTTACCTCGTGATCATTAAAAAAAGCCGCAAATCAATATAATATAGGTCTCTCTGGCTCTTTATCAACATTTTTGTATATCCATAAATACTTATGACTAAAATAAGTCATAGCTGAAAAATAGCTCAGGTACTTTTCCGTAATAGAACATTCCGTACTACAGCTGTGTGAATCCTAAAAGGCTACTGTACACTGTGTTTCGATGTTTGCGTCATCTGTTATATTAATAAATGTTTTTAAAAGTATCAACTATGTATTTTCATTGGTGCATAAGTATGTACTTCAATTACGCCGTGACGTGACGTCACTAAGCGCGTTCTATCGTCTGTACCACGGCAAGTGTTCTGAGGAGTTATTCTCTCTTATTCCACCTTCCCCTTTCCTTCAGAGTACCACGCGCTTAGGCCTACGTTGTCACCGTCTAACTGTGGCCACAATTTCAACGCGTACAAAGACATTTGGTGAGTCATTTCTTTGTAGCACTATCCGTAAATGGAATGCTCTGCCCGCTCACGTGTTCCCTCCCTCTTACAACCTGGGATCCTTTAAAAGAGGCGTGAAGAAGCAACATGCAGGCCGGCAGGGTGAGGAAGGCTGGTGTGGCAGGTAGAACTGCTGTATCAGCTATCTTCGCGTCTGGACTTCAGCTTCACTTAACCATCAGGTGGGGTGGAGTCATTTGTCGTACCTAACTATAAAAAAAATGTACTTTTTGAAAATATATTATGTATCTCGATGCAAATTCGTCACATTTTTACGTGAAAAGATTTTTTTAACAAACATGTAGTGTAGGTACTTATGTTTTGTGAAATTGTCGATATTGAGTATAATTCATCTATTATGTAAACAAAATGTGGTGAATTTATCAGAGCAAAGTTTGCACAAAATGTAGGTACTTATATATAAAAAAAAAACATGATGAAATCCGAGATTTTTTTTCTGTATAGAATCAGTCGCTTATTAACCATAATGATATTTTTTTGCACTTGTCGAGGTAAATTCTGTATTTCGAGTAGGTTTCTATTATTAGTATTTTCCTAATTATTACTGCTGTTTCGGTTATAGAAGCGGCAGGATATGATGGCCGTTTTGGCACATTGCATTGCACTAGTGGGGCGAAAAGTCAACCTGTTATCGAAAAAAAATCCTATATAAGGAAATAAGAGTCAAATGTAAGCATTTTTTTTTATCAATGCAAAAAAATGCTGTTATGTTTTAGTACAGATTGAATAAAACGAAAACATACGGTCGTATTAATTTCAGGTTTTTTAAATTTTTAATTTCGAACAACACAAATGCCGAGTTATGTTGCGAATAAAGTACACTATAATTTTATTATTATTTGTACGATATAACATTTCTTAATGATAATATGAATAAAACAATTATTTAAATTTATTTACTTAAACCTTTAAGGGCCGGTGACTTTGAGTTAAAAATGATATTATATTAAATTTTTTCAAACTTGAAAAGTTTTTCTCGTCACCTTAATTTAAGTTAGATCATGATTTTATATAAATTTGTAAAATTAAAATTCTTCACCTTAAAATTATCGATTCGATAAATTTTATGACTAAATAAATGTGCGTCTCTAGTGACAATGAAGAACAATAATTATTTCTTTCAGATGGAAAAATAATTTCGAATTTCATGAAACTACATTAACGCATAAACGTCAAAACAGCCACCATAGCGTGCTTTAATGATATAAATATTTATTTACATAGCATTGCGGGGTTGCTCAGAGCGGCTAGGGTACAGTGTTTGGAGACACAAGAAAATCGGTACTTTAGCAAAAATCTTAATTTATATTGGTAGCCGCTTCCGCCGATGACACCATATTTAACAATTTTTAATCTTCAAATGTAATATAATGTTCTCTTCTTCTTCTTTTATTTATGACTTCTGATTGTGCCTTCATCATTTCGCCAAGGTCATGGAATCAAAAGTCATAATTTACTCTTATGGATTTTAACAGTTACCTAAACTACCCATCCAGTTGAGAAAATTTTCTCGAAAAAGTTAGCACTTAGCACATTCTTTGTTACTTTTATTCCCGGTTTAGTATGATTATTATGTTTTTATGCATAACCTACGAGGCTATGTTTAGCCAGTTTATTCCAGTAGCAAGATCATCTCAACATGATATGATGACATAAAAGTCATACTAAAGTCAAATATGACAGTTAAATGTCCAATAAGTTACCGTATCATGTCGCGATGGTTATGCCACGAGGGATGGCTTGAAAACGTGACTTAATTATGATGAAAAGATAGCGGTTCTGTCACTGTCATTTCATACCTACATTGACTGCTTGGCAACAGGCAAAACGTTCACTGGCTCGCGAATACTCGCAATACTTGTGAAATAAAAACAATATGACGCATCACAGTTCACCGTGGCTTTGTTGTACAGTCCACCACTCAACAGTGGTAACATAGGACGCTGAAATAAGCTTTAAGCACTAAGAAATAAGGGACATTATCCAAGAGGTGTTTCATCCACCGGCACGGACTTCAACAGTACAATGTTTTAAGAAATTCCGTTACTCATCGACTCATACTTACCTACAGTGTTACAGCTGCAGAAAATTCAGTGTCAATAACTATCTTCATATCCGTGACGAAGTATGCTACAATTTACATGAAATACATTTAAAATGTGTCATGGAAGATAAGAACAATCCGCAAGTGGTCGCTGATGTTTTCGGCTTAAATTCGTACAGTTCCAAGGTGAAAATTCTGGAGATGTTACAAATATAATGTACCTACTTTAAATACATATACTATTTCATGTTTCATACTGTAGCTTTCCTTTGTTTTTCTCTTATTTTTTTAATAACTAAGTGTCGCCGCACACGGGCCACACGCCACAGCCACAAACGCCGCCACGAGAAGCTAGAAGCGGCTACTAAAGTGGCTGAAGCGCGCAACAGCGGCCGACTATAGTGGGGAATCGCGCGGGTGACGTGTGGCGGTTTGTATCGGCGCATTAATAAGTGGCCGGTGCGGGCCACAAGAAGCGAGCAACGACGATTTGTAGCGTGTGGCGGCCACCGGCGTACTGTGTGTGGCGAGTCCATGTAAAATGTATGTTAAAATGGCGTTTTGTGGTTGTGGTCGGTGGCCCGTGTGCGGCGACACTAAGTGTTATTGATAGAGTATTTTGATGCACAGACTTACGCTACATGTCATTTGGAATGATTGCGTTGTTTCTCAGTTATTTTTCTTAGAAAAATAGGTATGTACTATGTAGATTTTTCTTTTCCTACATACTATGTAGTATAAGATTGATTTACAGATATTGCCTTTCCCAAACGGATGCTGTCCGTTTTGCTATCCGTTGTCATCTTCATTAAAAACTATTGTGTTATAAATTCGTAAATTATATATTTATTTTATTTGTGTTTTAACGTTTTGTTCAATTTAAATACAGTAAATATACAGGGTGGTCCAACTAGTGATGTCAACAATTTTTTTTAGATTCCACGCACCTGGGGGTATCCGAAAATACCCCATGTATGTTCCGCGATTTTTCTTAATTTTCGAGTTATAATTTTTTTTTGTGTATTTTTAATGGATTCTGCCAGCGAGGTTTAAAAAATTCTTAACTTTTTTCGTAGTAGGTGTTTTGCAGTCTTTTTTATGTGACATAATGGTCTTGAATGTTGTTTTATTAAAAAAATAACTCAACTTCCTGCAATTACTTAGAGTTACTCAAAAAAGGCTTGAAAATTGGATCTTTAGTTTTTAGTAGGATTTACTCAAACATTCAATTTCAATTTAGAAGTACAAAAAGGAGTTTCCATAGGTTCTCGCTAAAATTAAAAACTCCGCATGCTTCTAAACTACCAAAAATCATAAAAAAAAACTACTTTGACCACCCTGTATAACCCATTTTGTTCAATTTAAATTGAACTTCCACTACAAAAAGAAGTTTCATCTTAATTCCTATGCTCTAAGTCTTTTGAACCATACTTAGCTTACTTGCATCTAGATGTAGATTTTATATAAGAAAGTATATACCTAACTTTCTATTTCTTGAAGTTGTCGTTGAGCCGACGCCGACGGAGCAAGCAAAATACGTGATCTCACCGAGGTCACCGCATTAGCATATTCAACCAACTAAATAAATATATATATTATCAAGAAAGTTGCAGAGATTGCGTAAGCCTCTTACAACTACGAAGATTGCCTTTAATTAAAGTTAATTTATTTTCTGAATGAAAGCGAAATGATAACATGAACAGAGCTTGTTAATGCGATTAAAGTCAAGTTATTTTAAGCAATTTAGTAACTACAAATATGCTTGAAATAAATTGTGGGTTACGGGAGGATTCTCCTCCTCTTTGTGGCCCCAGGGCTTATAATCCGAACCTGAGGGTAGGCATGGGGGCAACTGATACTCTGACATCGAAAGCCTCTATATGCTATAGTTTTGCTTACCACCAGGCGTGTTTTATTATTATTGAAAGTAAGAGCGGATTTAAAAATGGTGGGGCCCGGGGCTCAAATTGATGCGGGGTCCATTGAAGGATATGAAAATCATCTGATTCCCAATAGGGTATTTGACAAGTTTTAGAAATCGATCTCACGTTATTGACTAATGTTTATGAAGTCCGTAAAAGTGGATATTTATCATTCTATCATGTATTTCAGTAAAAATAACCAAATCAAAAACTCCATTTTCAAGTTGCCGCGAAAACGTTTTTCTGGACAATATGGCGTCTTACTAGTGTGTGACGTCACACGACTGTTAATAAAACGTCAAACGATACAATGTAATGTCACTTTAACCAGAATTTTACTTGCGTGTGACGTCATTTTAGGCTCCGCCATTCCCAAGCGTTTTGGGTCACTTGAAAATAGATAAGAAAACTATTATCTTTTTCATGGGTTTTTAGTAAAATCATGAATTTTTTTTGGAAAAATAGTAAAAACCCTTGCCAATATTCATTCTAAACACAGATGCTAACAATTGGTACTTTATTTTTAATACTGTCAAATACCCTATTGTTTTAAATTCCGCTTTTATGCATAATATGCATTAATAGGAATGTTAACTGATAAAACACGTTATGTTACTCGCTAAACAACTGTATTGGATTATTGGCAAGAACTTTTTCCTATGTAGGAGGGAGGGATACATGTACATGTATCCTTCCCTCCTAATCCTAATACACCCCCGTGATACATGTACATGTATCCCTCCCTCCTCTCTTCTTTTCGGTATTTCATGGGATGACGGGGGCCCCTTCCGATGCGGGGCCCGGGGCTCTAGCCCCCCCTACGTAAATCCGCTCCTGATTAAAAGTACTAAGCCTGTTTTTGAAAATTTTCATGGGGTCAATACACAAGGTTTATAAATAGTATGAATGTAAACTTATATACCTATGTAATTATATAAACGACGCATCAGCATTTTTTGTCTTTAGTTCAGTTCCCTTAAACTATAAATAGTGAGTAATATTTAAAGTTCTCGATTCGAGGGTGGAAAGAGCGACAGATTTTGCTACTGTTGCATCATAAAACGGAAAGACATTCGTTTGATATGGCTTGAAGATGAAAAAGGTTGCGTAAGAAATCAGTAAAAGAAACACAGGAAGAATCTTCGCTAGCGAACTCTATCTTGAAACAATGTTGATGTAGGTTTCTATGGGACTGTTCGGTTGCCATCAGGCCCGCGGGAGTAGGTATTGCATCATCATTGAAGTAAGAGAATTTACGAGGTCACTCAGTAGCAGACGAGCAGTTTTGACGCGCTCTAGAGACATTGTATAATCTTTCAATAATACTGAGAGTAAAGTTAAAGATATGAATTTAGTTAGCAATGATCATGTCGTGGTAAAGAGTGAATAGTGTCTGATAGTAGCGATAAAAGGTTTAAAACCCTTAAAAAAACGCATAGAATATCTTCCTTTCCTAAGATGTTGAAGTTACATCAACCAATAACCAATGTAGTGTACATTTGTCTTCCTGTGTCTACTGGGTGACGCAACACTTTGTATGAATGTGTTGCTTAATATTAGTGCCTACATTTATATCATTTTTATGACATCTTAGCATTAATCCGCAATGAATCATTTAAACGGTTGAGTTACACACCTACCTACCTTTTAGGAAGATTGGATATTGCTTTTTTTCAATTCTTGCCTCAGTAACATCTCCCGGAAATGTAGCGTTCCAACCGCCCTTAAATACTAAAGCATTCATTCACTCACGCAAACTTTTCAAAAATTTGGTTAAGTACTTAAATACTATCCTCATAAAAGAGACCACCCCCGTGGCCCAAGTACGTTGGGTTTCAAGGTGTTGTCAAGGGAAAATGTTTGTTTGATGAATACGAGCATTTGTACCAAGTCGTGAATATATCAGTTTATGTATTCTATCCGTTACCCTAGTATCTCATAACAAGCGCCTTACAGGGCTTACTTTTGGGCTAGGCTTATTGGTGTCAATAAAAAACTGTCTGTTGGAACAGTAGCGTTCTAACCGCTGGTGTACTCCACCGATCTCCCTCAAACAAATGATTGTGGAATTCACGTCGTCTCGTCACAGGTGCTGGCAACAACCTCCGGGACGGTTTATTGCTACCCCTGCTTCCGTGGTCGTACACATTCACGAGGCTGTGCGCTTCAACTGTCTATCATGGTAGGGCGGCAACGAATATTAGATCGGCTCGCATTTCATACGAAATTACGGAAGCTTGCGCTGGCGGGAGGTGGGAAGCGTGCACGATCGATTCGGCAAGGATTTCGGGAAGGTCATTCATTTTGTTTCCTGTCCATTTCAGTCAGAAACTTACGGCTGTTGAGTTTTCCTGTGCAAATACTGTAAGTCTAATGAAAGAGGAGTACTTTTGTCTAGTTTTTGTAAACGATGTGTTCATAACCTCCTGCCATTCTAAGAACAAATACTAAGTCTAGCAAGATGCAGTTCCGGAGAATGTTTGGGATTATACGACAAACTTGGTATTTTTTTTTCTCTGTTAAAAGGGTGACAAACTAGCATATGGCCCAACTGATGGTAAGCGACCACCATAGCCTATAGGCTATGATAAAATAGATACAATAAATATCACTCGCGCCTACCCTGACCCAAACCCCTACATCCTGAAACCACGTGGTGGTATTTAGAAAAAAAAATATATCTACATTGCTGTTTGTAAATGACTCTTGAAGTCGTCTTTGATGCTACCTCGCAAAATATATTCATCATCATCATCATCATCATCAGCCTATTAATGTCCCCACTGCTGAGGCACAGGCCTTTCCAATAGATGGAATAGGGAGATTGGTCTATAAGCCATTATGCGGGCCTAGTGCGGATTGTTGGGGCTCGAGATAGTAAATTTTTAAGAGCAAAAGATATTACGTGAAGATATTATGACCTACATATATTCCGTACTCAGCGAGACCAATAAGGAACTTAATTATGATCAAAGCATCATTAGAGGGAAGGGAGTGGCTAGAAACGAGGGTGGTGTAAGTGCGTTTTCCTTGATAAGTAGGTTTTCCGGCTTTATCATCATAGTAATTTGCTATTATTATGGATACACACGAAATACACAAATGTGAGCATGACTTTATTTTTTTTATACTAGTTTGATCCTGACACCATTTAAAACTTCATCAGTTCTGTTGTTTAATGTCAGTCCAAACGTGAAGTTAGCTGGTGCTGCAAAAATAATATCGTCCAAGGAGCGAATCAGAAACACAGCTTAAGAGTATCCTGTTTTTCGGCGGCATTCTTCCGTATGGCGGAAAGTAGTTCCCCAAAGAACACTCCGATTCGGGCATTTAATTCAGCATCGCGTCCACAACTCTACAGCACCCATAAAACGTGTACATTATTTAGTTCATTAACAGCGTCATAACACAGCTGTACCTTCATTTAAAGGGCGCGTCATCCCAGCGTCCTCTCTGTGTCTGTAATAAAATATAAATCAGCGGGGTCCTTGCACATTAGGCATACATGTAGCGAGCGTGTCATCCGCAGGGAACTTAATTAAGTCCCTTTTTATAGCCCCGGTAGGTAATGGCCATCCAAGAGGCTCAGTACCTGGCTTACTGACAATTAACCGGTGAATTATGGATGAACGCACAACTTTTATTAGGATGGTCGCGCGATATATTTACATTGAAGGTTTTCTGGTTACTGTCAGATTTTAGTGTTGGACTTTCAGTGATTTTTATTAGTAAGTTGTTTCTTAGGTTTTCACTCACATTACTCATTAAATAAAACAAGTTTCAGTTTGTTTGTCACCGACTTCCCGTGCTCTCTGAAACAAAGAGTTTTCCTAAGGCAGTTAACTGTTTCGGGTGATGGTGTGAGTCACCACTGAGGTACCTATCAGTATGTGTTATTTTACGATACACAGTGTGGCTTTAACTTTGGTCAGGATTCCTGTTTAATAAAATATTTAGAAAAACTAATTTACGATCTGATTCTAACTCCATAGTACTCGTATATTGGATGTTGGGGTGTAGGGGATTTAAAAAGGAAGACACTTGTTCTGTTGGGAGGATTGTGAAAGTATCATCTACGTGCCGCTTGTATAGCCTAGGTGTGACAGATGCCTCACTGAGAGCCCTCAACAACGGGTGAGACAGGGGAACCCATCGTAACACCATTCACTTCTACATAGAAGTCATTCCCCAATGTTCTAGTGATTCTGCATATTCAAGAAGCTTCTTCTTAGTGATTTCAATGTAGTCTTGTCCTGGTAGGCATTACACGGGAATTATTAAAGACAAGAAAAACGTGTCTTAGCACGAACCAATATCGAATTCGTATCGTTTGCGAGTCCGAAATGTCATTGTCAAATGTGTACTGATTTTTAGTTTTCGTTGCGTTCTTTGTGCCGCTGCTGTTCAAGTTTCCATACAAAATTTGACATTGACATTTCGCACTCGCAAACTGTTCGAATTCGATAATGTTTCGTGCTAGGGGTACAGTTTAAAAGAAATTAATGTAAAAGTATTTAGTGATTACTTATTTTGGCAGTTGCGGACACCGTTGACAAGTGAAGGATCATTAGAGCTTTAGACTGAGATGTAATCTGCTTTATGCAGATATCTTTATATATATAATTATTCTGTGAGTGTGTATGTCACTGAACTGCTCTTAAACGACTGGACCGATTTTGATGAAATTTTTTGTGTGTGTTCAAGGGGATCTGAGAATGGTTTAGATTCACAATTTTGTCCGCTGGACAACCCCTATTTTTTTAGGGCGGTACGAAGTTCGCTGGGTCAGCTAGTATATATATATAGAGTGGAAGAGACAACTTTAGTGCACTATATTGGCGGCATGTGCCAATAGTAGGGGAGCCTAAGCGGGGATTTTTGGATTTACTCGAGCGCGGCAGAATATCATATGGGGAGCAACCTTGCACGTAGTTAAGTACTCCCACTATACCTGAGCCATCTATGTAAGGCCGAACGTCTAGGGCAGGAAAAACAAAATTTCAACAAACGGCCATGACTTTTGGTCGGGTCCAAATCGTCAGTCTTTTGAATAGGAGCTACTTGGAGGGTTCACGTAACATCCCTTCTCAATGTCTGACGCGCTCGGTTATTTTTTCCTATATTCTACCCCTTCATACACCAGCCGCGGCAGATCAATATTTTTTCCGTTCTTAGAAACGTTATATGAACCCTCTAGTAGCTTATATTCAAAAGACTGACGATTTGGGCGCGACTAAAAGTCATGACAGTTCGTTGAAATTTTGATTTTGCTGTCCTAGACGTTCGGCCCTACATAGAGGGCTCAGGTATAGTGGAAGTACTTAACTAGGTACAATTTTGCTTCACATGTGTTATTCTGCCGCGCTTTAGTAAATCCAAAAATCCCCGCTTGGGCTCTCCTACTACAAGGGAAGTTGGGGTGGGGACTACTTGTGCCATTTTAGAATGCAATAATGTTGGCGTATAACCTGTGTATATTATTATATTATACGTCATTGTTTGTCATATTTAATTTATTTCGAAACTATGTTTCTTGCAAACTTTTATCAGCTGTCTAGCCAGACAGTATGACCTTAGATGTTGGTAGAGGAATACGATACGAGCGGTGCAGTAGATATGGATACAGTAATACGGCTCATGTTGCATGACGTGTCTGGTTATGGTTGTGCAACCGAAGTAAATAAACGTAACACGCTGTAATTGTATATATTGGTGTACTGTCGGGTCGCTACCAGACGCCCAGTGTCGGTTACCGCTTAGCCATCAAAACGTTATTTATTTATTTACTCTTCATTGTCATTCAAATAAATACAAATACATTCAACAAATGGCGGATTTAATGTCAACATATCGATCGTTGAAGCTAAGCAACTTTCGCAGTGGTCGGTCATTGGATGGGTGACCAAAAATTTATTATCTCGAGCTCCTCCGTGCTTCGGAAGGCACGTTAAGCCGTTGGTGCCGGCTGCATCTGCAGTCGTTAGCACCCACCAATCCGCAGTGGCGCCGCGCAGTGGGTCATGGCCCAATCTCCCTATTCCATCCATAGGGAAGGCCTGTGCACCAGCAATGGGGACATTAATAGGCTGATGATGATGAAGGCATTATCTACCAGTCAACCATAAGGCTAATAATATTTTGCCCATACTCAAAGTACTATTTAAATAAATGTTATAGAAAAATATTAATCAAATATTAGCTTTAGTTTTTTGAAAATTCCTATTTTCATCACTTCACTTTTCCGGGAAACAGTATCCTAGATCTCAATCCAGGTTATAAACTAAATGTGTAGCAAATATCATCCAGATCTGTTCAATAGTTTTTGCGTGATTGAGTAACAAACACTCGGACATACAAACTTTTACATTTATGATGCATCCATTTGAATATAACCAATCAACAAGTTCGTTTGTACTGTGCGGTCAAAGTTAAAATTATGTAACCATGCCTAATAAGAGTTTCCTATTTCCGTTCCAATATGTATTTGTCGTGACTCGTGACACAGTGCGCGAGCGGCGAAATTTCAGCACATTTTTAAAGGGCCCCATATACGGAACGATTCGACGTTGCGATCGATCTGAAGGAAATCGTCAACGATCGATCGTTCAGAAATGCCACTACATACACGAAACGATTGATCGTAACGATCTATCATTTACTTGTTTCAAACGGTAGGATAAAGACGTACTCAAATAATTCAATACTTGCCCTCTAAAATAGAAAACGAACTCATGATTGCATGAACGATATTCATGATTGCATGGGATTTGGTTGCGATTTGCGATATCGTCTTCGATTAAGTAAATCGTTAACGATCTTGACATACACTGTCGATCCATCGTTTCGATCGATTTGAAACGACGGATCGTACAGATCAATCGTACCGTTTATGGGACACTGACGATCGATCGTTTACGATATTCATGATTGCATGGGTTTTTGTCGCGAGCTCCGATATCGTCTGCGATTAAGTAAACCGTTAACGATCTTGACATACACTGCCGATCGATCGTTTCGATCGGTCTGAAACGACGGATCGTACAGATCAATCGTTCCGTATATGGGCCCCTTAAGGAAGGCGCAGAGGCAACAAAGTTTTAATGCAGTGCACGTGTGTGAATAAGCACTGGCGATCTATCGCCGCCACACGGTTCCCAACTTAGGGGTTTTGCCCCCAGATTTAGGAGCTAGAAGTGTTAAAACGGACTTTTTAGGAGCTGAATTTTTTTGGAGGTTCTTTTAGGGGCTTTCTATCAAAACTTGCAATTAAATCGAAGAACAAAGCGTGTGTTTTCTTTAAATTTTGTGCGTAGAATGGAACGCACCACGATATGAAACGACTGAAATGACTGTGTGGCGGGTTGTTTCCTAAGGCTGTATGGACTAAATTTAAAAAACAGTTAAATAAGATTCGGAAACTGTATTTATTCTATAAAATAATTTACTGTTACCAAATATGTAACGTTTTAATTTATGAGCAACGAAAGAATTTTGGTAATAAGTGGGTATATAGAAAATTCTATATTTAGGGGATTTTAGGGGAATTTAAAAAATACTTAGGGGAAAATTTTGGTAAGGGTTGGTAACACTGCGCCGCCAATAGGAACGCTGGTTTTTGGCGGGATTTCATCGAGTGCGGTTGGCGTCTTATTTTAATTATTCTTAAATTCGTTCATAGTGGATATTGCGAAATAAAATTGGTGTGGTTTTGTGTAACAACTGTCTGCGTAACTGAAGAATTAGTGGAATCATTAAAATATACGCTATTCCGGTCAAGTGGACGTTAGAATTTTATTGTAGTGTTGACTACCTCACAGAAGCTTATCGAAAAAGCCAACATTTCGTGCCAAACACTCCAAGAAACATTAGAATGCGTCACACCGACATTCTAATGTAAAAACAAAAAGAAGATTAATTTAATTAAAGACCAGGCTGTATGGGCATTGTTCCCTTTGCCTTCCCTAAAATGGGAGAACTGAAACAAAAAAAAAATAGGAACGCTTCTCAGCGTACGCGACAGGAGCCAGTGGCCATCACACGCGACAGATCATATGAAGCTTCCTCTTTGCATTCTTCACACATGTAGTTTCCTTACCTACGCTCCATTTTCATAGTGTACGTATAAGATTTTCGTTTTGCGTTGACTCACTCATGGTTTATGCTTTATCACGCTTGACGACAGCTTGGTTGAATCACGGCTACGTTGACATTACGTGGTCGTACGGTGCCCATGCGTCTAACCGTGAAGAACGCGTGTTTTCGTTATCAGGCACGCTCCATTTTATGTTCGATGAAGTCTCGACATCGATTCCTACTTAATAATATAAATGCCAAAGTGTGTTAGTCTGTCTGTTACTTCTTGAAGCTTAAACTGCTGAAGAAATTTGGTATAGAGGTTGTATGTGTCCAGTTAAAGGATATTGTTGAATTTTTATCCCGGAAAATGTTAGTTTATCGTAGAATTGTCTTTTCAATGTGAACGAAGTTGTGGGTAATAAAAATAATTTAAGAACTAATAGTTGGTGACCGTGTAAGCATTTTTGATCTGGGTTCAAGGTCCAGAGTTTCGGATGCGTTTTTTTATTGCTTTTATATATATATCTCTTCTCGAAGTCTACCATGACAATTTCGGAGACAACAGGTGAAACATAGCCATCGCTACACCATTCTTGTACATAGAAGTCATCCCCTGATAACAGATGGATAGACATGAAGCAATATTCTAGTATAATTTTTATATTTAAGCATGTAACTGCTCGATGCTTAAATCTAAAGAAAATATTACTAGAAAAAATTCCACGCGAACCAGGCAGCAGACGAGACGTAGAAATGGCGCTGCCTTGCAGCTTCAGAAAGGCTAGAAAGAATTCGACACGGCGATCAAGGCCGCGGTAGCATATAGGTCAATGTTCTAGTAGTTCTGCAGATTCTATTGGCGTATTGTTCTCAACTAGCTTCTTCTTAGTGATTTCAATACATTCAGATTTCTCATCGTTCGTCGCTCATTCTGAAGAGAAAGATTAATTTTATTACTTATGTTATAAAGCACGGTCACTAAAAACCCTAAAAACATAGAGAATGTTGTTGTAGAAACTATGGAGTTAGAGACAGATCGTAAATTACCTTTTCTAGATATTTTATTAAACAGGAATCCTGACCAAAGTTAAAACCATACTGTGTATCGTAAAGTAACGCACTGATAGGTACCTCAATGGTGACTTACACCATCACCCGAAACAGTTAACTGCCTTAGGAAAACTCTTTGTTTCATAGACCACATGTTGTGAGTAAAATCTCTAATTTTTGAAACTGTACTGTACTGTATAGTTCAGATATTTCTTAGTAACGCTCTCTAAATTTAAAAGAATGCTTTTGTCGGTGCTATTTATTTTATTTATTTATTCTTTATGCACAATTGTACAATGGCGGACTTCATGCCCTAGGCATTCTCTAACAGTCAACCATAGGAGGTTGTGGAGATTATTAGTGGTAGGGTGGGTGCACAACTGAAGTGGAAATCACAATGAAAGAAAGTTTATAAAAATAATAAATATAAATAATAATATATAGACATACACATACATAAGTTAATATATTAAAATAAATACACAAATACATACATACTTCCAAAATAAATACAAAATAATGACGGCAAACCACTCAACGAAACGCCTGTTCTAATAAAAAGCTTCGCAGTTTGGTTTTAAAGGCATATTTACTGGGGGACATTCTAATATCTAGCGGGAGATCATTCCATAAAAGTATCGTTTTTATGAAGAAGGAACAGTGAATAATATCGGAGCTATTGCTATCCATTAATCTTCCACCATCTCCCTCTGTCTTCCGCCAGCTCTTTGACCACACTGTACGGCTCAACGCACGCTTTCTCCTTAATTTGTTTAGTGTATGCGGTCTTTCCCTTCCTCCCTTTCCTTCTGCTTTTTCCTCTACGCCAATAGGCAACCAATAGTGCTGAATCAATAAGGTTTTCATTTGTTTTGTCGTTTGCTGGCTGACCCCAGCCAAGAACCGAGTGCGGGTCAAGGCGCGCGCTGCCATTATAGACCATTTCCGAAGTTCGTTTGTCAGAAAGACCGGTGGCGACCGGGTCGCACATTTCCACAGATACGCTCAAACAATAGTGGCAACTTTAATTTATTGTTCTGCTTGGTAATTTGAATAAATGGCCGGCAAGATTGATTGTGTTGTCTGTCTGACTGCTGTTGCTAGTTGCGTAAATGGTTTTGTTGAAACCACCGCACCTCCTATATGTAGTAGTTATTTTTCTTTGTATTTGTTTGAAAAGGTAATGTTTGTTTTGACGCAAAATCTATAAATTTTGAGGAATAAAAAATGTGTATATTTTTCTTTCTCTCTCTCTCGTTCTTGTACGTTTTTGCGCCTAGTCACATGAGTTCAATTTTTTTCAGGAACACCCGCAAACTTTTTTCTAGTCCTGTCTCTCGGTGTCCTCGGACGTTTGGGGGACTTTTTGTACGCGGTACTTTTAATCACCCATGTGCGTTACTCGATGCAACTGTAAGCGATCTTTTTTGGCAGACCAAACTGTCAGCGGACAGATTTTTCACGGAAACTTTACCCGAAAACGTGTTGGTTCCATATACAGTCATAACTTTTACTTAAACACTGATGCAACTTCCTCGGATGTCTGAAAGCGGCCGAGATTAAAATGTTAGTTAGTCACAAAGTCACAACAAACACGGCACTAATTCCTTATCGCCTCGTACGATGTCGCTTGACTGATAACGGCTGAGGGTATACGAGTTTATCACGTAAGCCCACAACCGCGCCCTATTTACTTTCAGACAAACAGTTTTGTTCTAATAGTTCTTTCCTTTTCGGGCCTTAAATGATTAAGCAGTGTGAACCAAAAACGGGATGTTTTAGATCGCAATGCTCCTAAATCATGCACGTAAAATACAGACAAGTCTGTGCTTTTTCTGCAAAGGCATGTTTTTAATGTTAAAAAGTTTATATACAATGTTAAAAAGTGTGAGTACCTCGTGTTTAGAGCTAAGGGAGGCAGGTGTCCATTGTTTGTACCTAGTATTACAATCAATGGTACAGAACTGAATTGTGTCTACCGGTTTAAGTATCTGGGACATGATTTTATTTATTTTTTAAGCATTTAACTGCTAGGTGTTTAAATCTAAAGAAAAGTTTACTAGAAAAAAATCCACGCGGTCCAGGCAGCGGACGGAACTCGATCTGGGACATGTAGTACTCCAGTAAAATTTATACTTTTTAGAGTTTACTGTCAAGTGTTCTACACGTGCAGCCTTTGGACCAACCATACGCAGCGGGCCCTCGGTGCGCTGCGTATTCAATATAATAATGCTCTCAGAGTGTTGTTGGGGCTGCCCCGTTTCTGCAGTGCATCAGGCATGTTTGCGTAGATGCATATTGATGATTTTTATGCCATCATGCGGAAGAGAGCCGCTTCGTTGCTTTGCAGAGTGCGGGCCAGCTCCAACTCTATTCTGCAAGTTATAGGGGGTCGATATGATTCCACTATAATAGCTTATTGTATTCATAAGTGTATAACAGGCACAAGTTTAGTATGTAAGTAAATTAATAATAAGTGATAATAAGTAGTAATATAAGTTATTTACGGGATTGTTACCATAGCCATGATCACGGAGTAACTCCGTGATCATGGCGCTTGCAACAGTGCCGAAATATCGGAAACTCGCTAAAAACAAGGTACATGGTAACAGTCCCGTAAATAACTTATATTACTACTAGCTGACCCAGCGAACTTCGTACCGCCCTAAAAAAATAGGGGTTGTCCAGCGGACAAAATTGTGAATCTAAACCATTCTCAGATCCCCTTGAACACACACAAAAAATTTCATCAAAATCGATCCAGTCGTTTAAGAGAAGTTCAGTGACATACACACTCACAGAAGAATTATATATATAAAGATAATGTTAGTGACCATGAAAGTTTAAAACAATATTTTGATAATAAGTAATCATGTAACTAACCATAATATGGATGTATCCTTGTTTATTATTATTATTATTAATGATAACAAGCTACCATAGCCTATAGACGCTTCATCATCATCATCATCAACAGCCTATCCTAGTCCACTGGACATAGGCCTCTCGCCCGCCACTCAGATCGATCTTGTACTACTCGTATTCAACTCCTGCTAGCCACCTTGTGCAAATCGTCACTCCATCGCGCCTGAGGACGTCCTACACTACGTTTGACTAGACGCGGTCTCTACTCCAGAACTCGTCTACCCCAACGGTTGTTGGTTCTGCGGCAAATATGGCCAGCCCACTGCCACTTCAACTAATAGCTGCTAATAGACGCTTGCGGTACCAAAAATATTACTTGCACCGCTGCCTACCCTGGCCCAATCTTCTACCCCGTGGAGCCCTGGAAACACATCACCACCAAAACATGTTATTTAACTGTGTAATCGTCAAGATTCAAGATTACAGTGAAATCTAAAGTCAAAGATTCCTCTCGCATTCTTACTGAGGTGACCCGCGTGTTCGCATAAATCCTATGTTTTTTCAGTAAGATTGAGAAATGTCATCGCCATTGTCTAATTTTATCCGCGTTTTCTCAAAATCCCTAGAATTTTCGCGATCTTGATAAATCATCTTACGACACTTAAAGGTCTGAGCAAATGACTCCACCCCACCTGATTTTAAGTGGATCCCAGACACGAAGATATCCCTTGCAGCAGTTTAAATGCAATCTTACGTTTTTCTGTTACTGTAAACCTGCCATGTTATATGTTAAAACAAACAAACAAACAGCCATGACTCGAAACAGAATACATTATACTGCACTATGCAGTTATTAGCATTGTGGTTACTGCTTCGTATCGTTTTACTTCACCGACCAGACACCTTGGCACCTGACTGAAACCAACGCTACCGCACTCAATGCAACCCTCATAATACAGAACGACCTTATCACCATAGAATTACAGTTCACAATTCACTGTTAACACCGCATGTTTCGCGAAGATTTGCAAGAAAACTCAGCCAATTTACCCGTTAAACGAAATTCAACTTTACGACGTGCGAACTAAAGACTTTTTCGGCGTCCTCGTTTCGTTTTCTTTCGTACTTGGTACAGTGTCACACGGTTATATGGAGCCATTTGAAATGCAATCTTGCTGTTTAAGTTACAAGGTTGGGGTTGGTTGGTAGGTTTCTGTTGCTACCTTACCGAGTGGTGACGTCACGATCACGCCATATGCTCCGATGCAAGTACTAATTGTCGATAAATAATTACTGTCAGAGTCATTCCATTTTTTTTTAATAGATCATGCGAGTACTTTTAATGCTAATAGACTAATGCAATAAAAATCAAGATACAGTGGATAAAGGATCATTTTATTTGTTAGCTAAGATTTAATTTAATTTAATTTTAATTTTCTTTTTTTTTTCCAACACACACCAATTAGCCTAGCCCCAAGCTAAGCACTGTAAGGCTTGTGTTATGGGATACTAGGGTAACGGATAGAATACATATACTGTACATATCTTTATATATATAATTCTTGTGTGAGTGTGTATGACACTGAACTTCTCTTATACGACTGGACCGATTTTGATGAAATTTTTTGTGTGTGTTCAAGGGGATCTGAGAATGGTTTAGATTCACAATTTTGTCCGCTGGACAATGTTTTTTTAATTAAATTTTTTTATTTCGGTACGAAGTTCGCTGGGTCAGCTAGTATAAGTATAAGATGCCAGAGTATCTAACTTATTAGCTATATTGAAAAGTTTGAAGCGATACTTATTTTTGGACGGGGTGTAAATGGAAAAATCCGATGGAAAATATGAAACGGAAATGCGTCACGATCGTCACACGAAACAAAAATTAGTGTTACAAAAATACAAATAAAGCTTGAAGGGCGTTGAAGTACATCATATAAGGAGTCTTCTCTAATTTTCTTAAAATGTTTGCATGAAGTTTTAACTTTTTATAAAAATTGTTATTTTGAATGATCAATAAATATATCGATCATTTTAAGACACGTCACTAGTTCGAGGATCATTAAAAATAACTGTTTTTATAAAAACAAAAAAAAAAACAGTTATTTTTAATGATCCTCGAACTAGTGACGTGTCTTAAAATGATCGATATATTTATTAATCATTCAAAATAACAATTTTTATAAAAAAAGTTAAAAAACTTCATTCAAACATTTTAATAAAAATTAGAGAAGACTCCTTATATGATGTACTTCAACGCCCTTCAAGATTTATTTGTATTTTTGTAACACCCTGTATATACATATATATATATATATATATATATCCTTTCCCATGTTATGCCTTATGCACCGCCTAATGTCAGGTTATTTAACAAAAGAAGTTTCACTTTAAATCTTACTTGCGTTACCATAAGGATGAAGCAAATATTTATAAATTAACCACACCTAAACGATTCTACAATTACTTTGGACCTGAAATAAGTTTCTGAAACAATAGTGACATGTTTTACACATCACCTATAACACAGTTGACAAAGTTTCCTAGTTAGTTGATTGATTTTAATTATTTAGCTGACAAAGACAGCAGCTGATGTGTTCTGTTGTCTTAATTCCTAGTTCTACTCCAGTGAAAATATGGAGGAACAGAAAAATAGTTATTGTAACTGTTCAGTTAAGAGGACAGTTGATTGAATTCAAATGTGAACCGTGAAATTGTCATCATCATTACAATTTGTGTAAGTTATAACAATAAAACTGATTGAAAATGAATTACTTTTTACCGAATTCGAATAATTTGCGAGTCCGAAATGTCATTGTCAAATGTGTGTGATTTTTAGTTCTTTACGGTCTAGTACCCGTTGGACCTTGAGGGTCCGACCCAAAAGCAAAAAGTGCCCACTGGACCTCTTCTTTGGTGTCCATTGGACCTTCTTAAAAAGTTTTATATTCAATGTGCCCATTGGACCTCTTTTTTGGTGCCCAATGGACCTTCTTAAAATTTTTATATTCAATGTGCCCATTGGACCTCTTTTTTGGTGCCCATTGGACCTTCAAGATATATAGCCTACTGCCAGTTGAACCTTATTGACAGTTTTGTTAAGCACAGTTCTTTGTGGTGATGCTGTTCAAGTTTCCATATAAAATTTGACAATGACATTTCGCATTCGCAAACTATTCCAATTTGATATTGGGTCGTACTAGGGGTGCAGTAGATGTATTCTATCCGTTACCCTAGTATTTCATATCACAAGCCTTTGGGCTTACTTTGGGGCTAGGCTAATTAGTGTGTGTTAAATTATGAACACTGGATTTTTCCAGTCATCCAGGAGTCCTAGTTAGATTTCAGTTATTATACTTAAAAGTATGATAGAATATCCTTCAAAAGTAACAAGGATAATAAGATAACATCATGGACAACATCAAGTATGATGAAATTTGTCATATTTACCATTATATTTATTACACAATCAATCATCTTGTAATCAATAACCAAGAACGGTAGGTAATAATGATAAAAATACTTTTAAAACATCACGATCTATGGGAAAATGTAGTCACTAATGATTTTAAATTTATGCTTGTTCCAGCCGCTTACCAGAAAGCGTTTAAAAAATCTTCCATGCATCCGTAATTACAAGAAGAAAATTACAAGTGCGTTTCAAGAGCCGTCAAGTATGTTTTTTATGCGTTTCAGAACGATCCGTATATTTCTGCTAGATTATTAATTTATTTATATCCCATAGCTACACCCAACCAGCTTCTAGATATAAAATAGCATTTATCGTTTTATTTTTATTAGACATCGAAAAGTCATTTTGCTATATTAAATAAGCTATTATTTCTCGTAAAAAGTATAGAATAAAAAATGGATATTGTGGGTTATCCCTAAGAGATAGACATATAGCAACGAAGACTTTTTTTAGACCTTCTTGAGGTGTACAATACTGTAGTACATTATTTTGATCTATCTCGTAGGGTTCAGCCAGCGTTTTCAGCCAGCGTTTGCAATGTAAGCGCAAAAAAATGTGTTTATTTACGACCTTACATCAAAAACCTCTAAATTTATCAGTGTTTCTCTACTATATTATGCTTGTATTATACATATAAACATTCCTCTTGAATCACTCTTTCTTTTAAAAGAAACCACATCAAAATCCGTTACGTAGTTTTAAAGATCTAAGCATACATAAGGACATAGGGACAGACAGCGGGAAGCGACTTTATACTTTGTAGTGAAGCTAGTGGTAACGAAAAATCATCATCATCATCATCATCAGCCTATTAATGTGCCCACTGCTGGGGCACAGGCCTTCCCTATGGATGGAATAGGGAGATTGGGCCATGACCCACCACGCGGGCCCAGTGCGGATTGGTGGGTGCTAACGACTGCAAATGCAGCCGGGACCAACGGCTTAACGTGCCTTCCGAAGCACGGAGGAGCTCGAGATAGTAAATTTTTGGTCACCCATCCAATGACCGACCACTGCGAAAGTTGCTTAACTTCAACAATCGCAGCCGAACGCGCTAGCCACCTGCGCCATCCAGCTCCTCTAACGAAAAATACGAGAACCCTAAACTGCGTGTAACATTATTGCACAAAAGGCAATTAGCATAAACATTGAGCAAGCAACAAACAATATGCTCCCACTTTCGTGCAAACGTTGTAAAATCCCTTTGTCTCCCCTTATTTCAGTGTCAGGTGATTCTCGACCTAAAGGACATAGCCTTAGGGCTTGTAGGACCTTAATTTTGGAGGGAATACCGTTATTGAGTTTACGCCGTGCCTTCTTGCACGTACGCACTCCACGCTTGGGGGTTAATGCGAAACGTTTATTTTATTCACACGGTAATACCTTGCCGTTTTTTAATAAAAACATACTTAAAGCAAACCTGTGTATGCGAGTAATGTATGAGTGAGCGATCGGTACAAATTATTCTTGAGACAAAGGAATACAGAACAAAGATGGTAGAATTCGTAATTGATTTTAAATGAGAACCTTTTTTTCTTCTTTTATTGATTCGTGAAATGATAGTATTTATATCATCGGTTTACAGTAATTTCTCGTTTTTATTAGGATTTATCTAAATTTTGGTAGTACGTTTTTGCGTCCTAACTTTTCTATTTTCTTCTAAGGACTGTGTATTATGGACTCCATTGTAAGCGATGACGTGAGTGATAGTTTTCACATCGCAAGCATTTATATAGAGGAGCTCGGTGGCGCAAGTGGTTAGCGCGTTCGGCTGCGGTCGTTGAAGTTAAGCAACTTTCGCAGTGGTCGGTCATTGGATGGGTGACCAAAAATTTACTATCTCGAGCTCCTCCGTGCTTCGGAAGGCACGTTAAGCCGTTGGTCCCGGCTGCATCTGCAGTCGTTAGCACCCACCAATCCGCACTGGGCCCGCGTGGTGGGTCATGGCCCAATCTCCCTATTCATGACACATATGGGACATTAATAGGCTGATGATGATGATGAGCATTTATAGGCTATGATGGTCAGCCGCTTATTTATTTATTTA
The DNA here is from genome assembly GCA_902850365.2 of Chilo suppressalis. Taxonomy (NCBI): domain Eukaryota; kingdom Metazoa; phylum Arthropoda; class Insecta; order Lepidoptera; family Crambidae; genus Chilo; species Chilo suppressalis. The sequence goes on from OU963911.1 coordinate 949,119, forward strand.
TTTAAAAGGCTTAGCAACAATTGTAACACTTAAGCCATTACAAATATAGATACGGATACACTTATATCAATCAATGTTACAATTAATTATAGGTAAACATCATATTTACCATATCTATATCAAACAGTTTGTGTTAAAATTTTAACTTATATACCCTAACTTATATGTTATTTTGTCCGAAAAAGGGTCGAATATTCCTTATCATTATTAATCTTCCTGCTTATTCCTTCGATCATACTTATTTTGTGTTTTTTCCTTCTTATCTTACATGAAAAGTGTAAGCTATGTCTTCCATGTTCCGATGTGGGACTTGATTCCAAGTCTTGATTTTAAGTCAAATTTTAGAAAATGCTTTTCTTGTGGTACGTACCATTACAGTAAAACTATCGAATAATACTTGAAATCAGTATTCTGACGATGCAGACCTGAAAAGGCTGCGAAACGCCAATAAATAAATAAAGTTTCGTGCATTAAACCGTTAAAACTAGTTTTATTTAATGAGTGATGTGCGTGGAAAGCTAAGAAACAAATACTTGAAAGTTAATCCATTAGATAAGCAGGGATTCTTGAATGAATCTTCTCTGGATTTAATTTCAGATTCGACATGAAGTAAGCCCACAAATTATCCCTATAACAGTTTCAGCAGCAGCAACAGTATACATTTTAACATATATACCCTAACTTATATGTTATTTTGTCCGAAAAAGGGTCGAATATGCCTTATCATCAGGCAAGAAGTTACGGTAGTTTGACACCCTTATTAATAAAAAAATGACATTTAAAAATTTCATTTACACAAATGCCTTAAAATCTTGAAGAATACAACACCCATATTACATCAAATAGTCAATATTAAATTCGACTCTGGAGGGTTGTAAAAATCAAAAGCAACTCATCCCTCGCCACACATTACCTTACGACGCAGTAGAGTAGGGTAGGTAGAGGACCGAACGGAAATTTACGAGGATCATAGGGACATTTCTGGGGATATATATTATAGATACAATTTGCGACCACTTCCCCAAATATTGGGGCGAGAAAAGTGCTAAATTCAGCTCAGCACAAGTGCTTAGTACACAGAGGTAATGAATGATATATCTCTCTGTGGATCCAGTAAAGTAATTGATAAAAGATTTTTTACAATAAATTTTCAAGATAATTTAGCTATTAGACTTTATGACATTTATAAGTAGGAGAAAACTGGGAGATTTGCTCAGATGAGAGAATAAAACCAACTTTTAAAATTGTATTTAATTCGTTTTATTTGTACTAAATCTCTATATATAAAACTCAAAGGTGACTGACTGACTTAGTGATCTATCAACGCACAGCCCAAACCACTGGACGGATCGGGCTGAAATTTGGCATGCAGGTAGATGTTATGACGTAGGCATCCGCTAAGAAAGGATTTTGATCAATCCTACCCCCAAGGGGATAAAATAGGGAATGAAAGTTTGTATGAAACTTTGTCAATTTTAAACCGATCAGGCTGAGACTTTGCATCCAGGTATAAGAAGAATCATAGATGAATGTCATTGTGTATAATACAAGTCTGAGAAAAAAAACTGTAGTCTACACTTCAGCTCTATACCGAAGCGAAGATAGGGCGGGCCGCTAGTTCAAATATAATTTCGAAAAATGGTTCAACTCTCCCAGCTGGGCAAGTCTCCCGATTTTCCCCTAAATACAGTAATAAAATAAGGTGAATAGGCAATCTAGTTTATTGAATACATATAAACATATTAGTTTTAGCTAAATATATATCCTGTGACTTGTATTGTTGGTAGCAGATCAGAATTAGCCATAGATATAGCAGTATCTTTTCGTCAAGTCCAGTTTTAACATGTAAGCAAAAATTATGATATTAGTGAAACTTTGGTAAATGAAACACAAATGTAATTTGGAAATCTTACCGCTGAAAGTATTTACATATAACGTAGCAACAACAGCTGTACTTTTTTCAACCAAAACACTTTCAATGTCAAGATAACACACATCGACGGAAAAACAAAAATTTTCATTTGTTATTTTAAAGGCTTATCAATAACAGCTGATGTATCACAAAGCTACATCGAAGGTCAAACGCAATGCATTAATCATTATTATTTTTCCTATAATGTCAGCGGCTTTGTGTAGTATCAGTTCGTTGGTTGTTTTTAGTCGATTTAAAATGAATTTAGAAATAACAATAAATCAAATTCATATCCATGAAATTATCTTCCTGCTACTTCAGTAATATTGTACCTATCTAATGCCGCTTCCTATATACGAAATATAATGTTAACTATAAAATTTATTGTAACTATATATTTATACTCTAAATGATGTAATGGAAGGTGACTTCAGACGTATCTCTGACATTTTTCAACTTGACGACTCTGTATATAACAATACAGGGAGAAAAAACAGCCCTTGCTGAGTTTCTTGCCGGTTCTTCTCAGTACAAGGTCTCCCGCCGTAGTTTTGCGAACCGATGGCGTAGCTTCTTGACCTTCACAGGTGCTTGTAACAGCCTAGACTGAATAAATGACTTTTCATTTCATTTCTTCCTTCGATCATACTTGTGTTTTTTCTTACTTATCTTACATGAATGATGTAAGCTTTGTCTTCCATGTTTCGATGTGGGACTTGATATCCAGTCTCGATTATAAGTCAAATTTCAGAAAATGCTTTTCTTGTGGTACGGCCCATTAGATTAAAACTATCGAATAATACTTGAAATCAGTATTCTGACGATGCAGACCTGAAGAGGCTGCGAAACGTCAATAAATAAATAAAGTTTCGTGCGTTAACCCGTTAAAACTATTTAATGAGTGATGTACGTGGAAACCTAAGAAACAAATACTTGAAAGTTAATCCATTAGATAAGCAGGGATTCTTAAATGAATCTTCTCTGGATTTAATTTCAGATTCGACATGAAGTAAGCCCAAAAATTATCCCTACAGCGGTTTCAGCGGCAGCGACAGTGTTAATTCATTAATAAGGGGGATATAGATTTATGTTTTACTAATTCATTTAAGAATCAAAGCCACTGTGATATTGTAAGTATTCCCTATTAACAAAACACTTGGATCTCATTGATTAAAAAGCCTTCTGGTAAAAGCAACAATCTTTTCCGGCATAACGAAATTACCAGTAATGCTCACAGATGAAGAAGCTAAACAGATACTTATCTATAAACAAGTTCAGATCAGATTAACAAAGTAGTCAGGGAAACACAAGATAGTGCCGATTAAAGCGAAATGAAAACAAATAACAAAGACACAATCTCGAGGTCGCCCCTTATCTCGGCATACTAATCCGTGAACAGTTACACACAAAACTGAACTTTATGACAATGCTGTAGAGGTTCTTGTTGACGCAAACGTGACAGTCGATACATCGATCCGTGTTATAGATCGGCTGTAACTTACGTAAGCCCTATTTATGTCGGTCGGTGGCGACGAAACGTCTACTGAAATTCGTTTAGTTCTTTACGTTGACTAAAAGGATTTCTTTGAAGAAAAAACACATAAAATACAACCTAACACTGTAGGTTTTTACAAAACTAATTTTAGGACGATTTAGGATTCTAAAATAACAATATCTTATTATTTTCTATAAAAAAAATCTACAAAGGACTATTTAATGCAAATAATAGTTGAAAATAGTAAAATTTGATCTAAAAACAGGCCAAGTGCGAATTGGACTTACGGGCAAAACTTTCTGTACCATTACCACAGCAAAAACGGCAATAAATCACGTCTGTTGTAAGAGAGCCCCCTTAAATATTTATTTCCTCTTTATTTTATTATTAAGATTTAACTAAATATATAAAATATTATTGTAGCTACCTTATATAAGTCAGTGAGACTTATAAAATAGTTCGTTTCCAAGCTATAGACATCGCAAGAAACCGCGAAAGGAAAAATTATTTGTGTGTTTTAGTCACAGCTTGCAAGTACATTATTATTTAAATACAACACATGGTACATCGTTATCATCTTAAAACAACATTTCAAATTCTTGACTACCTTCGATTTTGAGACTCAATACCAAAAATGACCTAAAATAGACAACTTTGACGGCCCGTTTCTTTGTTATTGAAAATAAAAACATTGAAAATTATATTTATATCCTGTTCGACGAGCTTTAGGCGAGAGGTGTCACATGCTGGGGTAAAATAGAAAAAAACTATCGTCTCCTTTTCATATACCATAAAGAGCCCATAAAAATGATTTAATTGAATGTTAAACTAAATATTCGGCTTTGGGTAACCATTCTACATAGAATAACTAAATTTCAGTTCTATACCTAACTGTTCCGTTTACGATCTATGGAATGACAGAAACAGGGTTCTTTTTTAAGCACGAAACACTAAAAAGATAGAACACTTTTACAAAAGTCAATTTGGAGGAGTGGTCAACAAAATTAATTGCAAACGCCTTAGCTGCTTTGGTTTTAGACAGTATAAAATAACACGTTATTAAAATCCATTCTCAGTAAATTAGAGGAAAAACGCCACTTCTTAATTAGATCAAAGATATTAATGAAAAATTAGATGTAGTTCCATGAAAGGATGCCCTGTCATGTTTTAATTCATTAGAGCATCGATGAGTTGATGAGTTCAGACCAGTAGATACACTAAAAGTTACGCAAGCCCTATTTATAGCCGGCGACAACTCGTCTGCTGAAACCGCTCGCCTCTTCATGCAAATGCGATGGTAATGAACGGTGAATATGTATTGGCACTCACAAGACTTTGTATTTAAAGGGTACACGAATAAATTAGCTTGATAATTGACGATGCTCTAACGATAAATCTGACAACTTTCCTGTAACGATGGATGTCAATATAATTAGCATTTTAATTAAAGAAGGATACGAACGAGGACGGGTTACTGTAAACGAAATTCTATTTAGTCCGTGTTTTGGATTACCAAAAAATAACAAACACTTATTTTTATTTTGTCAATCTATCGGAAAAATTCGAAGATTAAGCGCGTCACAGTCTAGGAGTGGGGCTAGTACAACACTTCTAAGTACTAAATAGGGTATTTGACAGTATTGAAAATAAATTGTGAATTGTTAGCATCTGTGTTTAGAATGAATAATGGCAGAGCTTTTTACTATTTTTTACAAAAAAAAAATGGTTGCCTGTAAAGTCGGTTTTACGGGCGAAAATTTTACGTGACAACGTCTTTTTCTCGGTAGAATATTTATTGATATGAATATAATTAAATTGCACAATAGGAACAAGGAATTGAATGAAAATAAGAATTGCACAAATTTTAACTATAGAAATATATTTTGTTTACTAAAACATTGTACATGTAAACTTAAACTTAACACGAGAGACTCATCGTAACGTTACCGAGCGTTACACTTTTTCATAAGTGACTCCCAGCCGCAACCTAATTTAAGACGTTGTCACGTCAAAAATATATTCATAATTTTACTGAAAACCCACGAAAAAGATAATAGTTTTCTTATCTATTGTCACGTGACCCAAAACGCTTGGGATTGGCGGAGCCTAAAATGACGTCACACGCAAGTAAACTTCCGGTTAAAGTGACATTACATTGTATCGTTTGACGTTTTAATAAAAGTCGTGTGACGTCACACACTAGTAAGACGCCATATTGTCCAGAGAAACGTTTTCGCGGCAACTTGAAACTGGAGTTTTTGATTTGGTTATTTTTACTTAAATACACAACAGAATGATGAATATCCATTTTTAACGGACTCCATAAGCACGGTAATATTATCTATACAGTATTGTGACTCCGCCCTGTCCTTGAAAATAAATGCCTACACCGAACGCTGCATTGGCACGCGGTAGGGCCGCCAGCCTACAGTATTTTATGTAGTTTTGTTTTTAACGCGAGCAGGGCCGTGCCTGACAGGCGTTCATTGCGTGCACCGCACGCAGGCGGCCGAAATTAAGAGGCGGCCAAATCGTTACAAGTTGTTTACTGGGCAAAAATACAATTCCTTGTTCTTTATGTTTGATAATTTTGTCTGTGATTATAAAACCAATACCATAATTTTTTTCATGTTATTATTTTTGTTTAAATTTTAAATAAAAAAATGTTTATTTTGTGCATTTTTTTTTCTTAAATTTCATCCAAACATATAAATCTCATAAAACCGGTTTTAGCCGGTTTTTCTTTTCAGAAACCGGTTTTGGGAACAAAACCAATATTTTTTTTCGTTCTCGATTTCGGTTAACCAAAAACTGATTTTTTTCCCGGTTTGATGCCCTGTGTATAATAATAAACATTAAAAATTAAAGTAGTTTTTTTTAATGTTATCCTGGGGGCGGCCATACAGACTGGCACGCAGGCGGCCATATACCCAGGCACGGCCCTGAACGCGAGTGTAGGTAGATTACTCGTTTGTCTCTTTTTTCATCCTAACCACTTATTTATATATTATTCCAGATATTTTGCCCGATGGAAAAACCGAAATACCTAAATATTAGAAACAAATAACGTACTAGTAGGTAGGTATATAAAAATCACACTAATATTATAAAGGCGAAAGTTTGTGAGTATGTGAGTGTGTATGTTTGTTACTTCTTCACGTCTAAACGGCTGGAGCGATTTTAATAAAATTTGGTATGGAGTTAGCTGACACCCTAGAATTACACATAGGCTACTTTTCCAGTTCCAATCCAGAGGGATTTTCAAGAAGCTAAGTTAACGCAGACGAAGTCGCGGGCGACCTCTAGTATTCTATAAAGGTAAGACACCTTTCCAATATTTCAGGTAATTTAAAAAATGATATCTCTGGGTGTGTTATTGAAGAGTTCAAGCAACCAAAAACAGCAATTGTGCTGTTGTACGATATTGATCGTCGTTTGTTCTTTTCCATACTAAATTATGTAGGTATCTACTTAATTAAATCAAATATTTACAATACAAAACGCATGTTTAAGCACGGCTAACTGCATAAAAAACAATTCAGACCGTTCGGTCGTCGTTGCGGCGCGGCGGCGCATTCGCGACTGGGTGCCCGCCGAGAGCCCATCGAACTCGAGTGGCGTAGGTATGACTCGCTTTCCGACCGTTTGTATGAAGATAGAATACTGTATGATATTATTACCGTGCCATAAGCATTAGTCAAAAACGTGAGATCGTTTTCTAAGACTTGTCAAATACCCTATTATACCAAGACGTGACGTCATGCGACATTTCAAATCAGTATACCTCTGTAATGTTTTGATGATATGGAAAAAGAAAGTAATACGTGTTCAATACTTTCAGATAATTTACCTGATAGACGAAGAAACAAGTTAGTGATCAGCCCTTTTCTTAAATCAACTGGAAAGATTTTTGGCAAAAGTCAATCCGGACAGTAATGTTACGAATTAAATCTAAAGAAAAACTTTGCGTGGAAAGGACCTTGGGCAAAAATGTATGGACGCTGCACCCACGTCCGCCACGGCTTAAACTACATTTGTTTGAAAGGTATTATAGTCAAGATCAAATGTGCCAAAGCGCATCAAATTCCATCCCGGGGGTCTTCAGTTTTTTTAAGTTACAAGTACTATAACGAACGAACATTAATAATACAAGGTAATTAATTTAGTTAGCTAGTTCGACCCTACATAGGGTGCTCAGGAATTATGGGAGTACTTCACAAGGGGCAAGGGTGCCCCCTTATGTTATTCTGCCGCGCTAGAGTAAATCCAAAAATCCCCGCATGGTTTGGTTTTTTTAAAAATTCTGTTCGTTATAGTAAATTGTCTTCTATGTAAAACGGAGCGACTTAAATGAGCCCATGTGTCATATCTTTTGACTACCAGGTTATTTTTTACGGTGTCATATCTTTTGACTTCCAGGATATTTATTTTCGGTGTCATACTGAAAAAAGCTAGTTTTTCATAGATCTATCGATTCATACTAATTACATTGTTGGCGGAGCTGGGTGCGTTTTGCTCATTGTCCTTTGTATCATCTATACTTATAATAAATCTGTAGAGATGTCAATTCTGTACATGAAATATATTTTTAAAATAACTATCAGGGGATGATTAGTGATCGATACTGATGCCAAAAATGCAATCAGTAAAATTTTTGTCTGTCTGTCTGTGTGTATGTTCCTTATAGAAACAAAAACTACTCGACGGATTTTAACGAAACTTGGTACAATTATTCTTCATACTCCTGGGCAGGTTATAGTATACTTTTCATCACGCTATAATCAATAGCAGCAGAGTAGTGAAGGGAAATGTTGTGAAAACGGGAGAAGTTACTCCATTTTTTAAGCTTCCGTCGCGGGTGCAGCCTTAATGGTTAAAGTTACATAGAAATCATGTATGACGGAAATATTCTACATAAAATTGTCTAAAAAATCTTTTATGGTTGACTCACAATAACACGTGTAATTATATAAATAAAGTCATTCTTTATAGCACAAGCCTGAGAACAAAAACTATAGTTTACACTACAGCTCTACACCGAAGCGAAGCGAGGGCGGGTCACTAGTAAAATAAATAAAAATATTGCGGTTGTTAGGCCAACATTAAGTTCTGTATTTTAATGAACCAATGTGGAAAGAACTGCAAATGGCGTGACTTGTTGACTGCTTTAGAAAACATGAGAAAAAAAATCGCGCACTGTATGTAGGTAACCAGCCATTTGTGAAATAGAGCTAACAACAGCCTGAAAAACTTCTCGCTAACCTTGAGCTTTTGCATTATCATTCCTGTATATATTTTTTCGGAACACGTATCAATTTCATGGTGGAAATGGTTTGTGAATAATGCTTGGTCACGATAGCGTATTACGTAATCGCGTTATTTTTTTGCTAGACATAGGTATATTTATTTTTTTGCAAATAGAAAAAAAAAACCGGCCTGAGTCGAGTCGGACTCATATGTGAATGAGAATTAGCGATAACGTTAAATTTGAATGTTGCCTTATTTATAATATTCTACTAGCAAACCAGTGAACCAAATGTTCACCAATTAAAAAAATGGATGCGTGTAACTTATGTACGCGCGTGAGAAGTTATACTTCTTTAGCATCATTAAAAATATTTTTTAATTGCATGCAAATAATTAATAATTACAATAAAATAATAAAAGGACTGGAAAAGGATAGTTAACACAGTCAATTAAGTTCAGTTTTAATTTGAAAAATTAAATAAATATTCAAAATATTCAATTAAAATCACTACTGAATTTAAGTTATTAGTCCATATGTAATTAGCACTTGTAAGTAACTAAAACACGTTGTGTCTATATAGAAACTAGAAACATGTGGATAAATATTATAAATATGAAAACAGTGATCAGAGGCGACGAGCGTGCCAACATTGTTTTTGACAACGCGATCATCTTATGGAGCTCCGTGGATCGTTCAAAGTACCTTTCGAACAGATGTCTAATAATTATTAGACACTAACATTCATAACGCGCCCGCGGCCAACTTCATGGTGTTACTATTGTGTTACAGTGATGCGCGCGCATCTCGAAATTTCACTCACATGATTTTTTCATAACGCGCCCGCGGCCAACTTCATGCTGTTACTTTTGGGTTACAGTGATGCGCGCGCATCTAAAAATTTCACTCTCATCATTTTTTCATAACGCGCCTAAAGAAGTATAACTTAAAAAAAAAATGTATTTAATTAATTGAGAACTTCGGAGATTTTGTGTGGTTTCGTTTGAAATTCGTGATTTCTCGAAAACCGGAAGTGCTACGTTACTCAAATCCGGTTTGTAGTCTTATCAGACTATTCTTAACTTATATCTCTTACGGTTTGGCCGCTGAAACAGCACCACAGACAGACGGACGGACTTGTCTAATAGATAAGAGATAAGGTTTTTTTAAGCATGTAACAGCTCGGTGTTTAAGCATCCCGTCTGCTACCAGGTCCGCGTGGTATTGCTTTTCTTGTAAAGTTCTTTAAGTTATGTTCTTATTTATTTTTAAGCATTTAGCTGTTAGATGTTTAAATCTGTAAATTGTGGGTTACCTAGAATGCGAAGAGACGGCGCTGCTTTGCAGCTTAAGGCTAGGAAAATTTCGACGCGGCGAATAGGGCCGTGGTAGCATAATGGTCAGTGCATTCGCCCGGATTGCGAAGGGTGCGGGTTCGAATCCCGTCCGCTGCCTGGTCCGCGTGGATTTTTTTCTAGTAAACTTTTCTTTAGATTCTTTAAGTTTTTTATTATTTGATACTAAAGCGGCATTACAAACAAATACTCTGTAAAAACGCCATCATCTAGCTCACCTTTGGCATTTTAACAGAGAAAGCGCGGTTTAAAACATTAGAAAAAAAAATCGAATGTGATTTATAACTATCTCAAAAACCTATAAATAAATAATTATAAACAATATAAGTAATCTAACAAACACTGAGAAGCTCGATGGCGCAAGTGGTTAGCGCGTTCAGCTGCGATCGTTGAAGTTAAGCAACTTTCGCAGTGGTCGGTCATTGGATGGGTGATCAAAATTTACTATCTCGAGCTCCTCCGTGCTTCGGAAGGCATGTTAAGCCGTTGGTCCCGGCTGCATCTGCAGTCGTTAGCACCCACCAATCCGCACTGGGCCCGCGTATTGGGTCATAGCACAATCTCACTATTCCATCCATAGGGAAGGCCTGTGCCCCAGCAGTGGAGACATTAATAGGTTGTTGATGATGATAATTATGAACAAACACTTTCTCCGAGTTATAAACTATCATTTTGTAAGACTAATTATCCGAAAATAACAACTTTTCAAATCATTTTGATATAGGTAGCTGACGCAATTTGATTTCTATATGTCGAGTATAGTTCACACTGACGCAATAGTGTCCGCACGTTGTTAATTTAAAAAAAACTTGTTATCTTGAGGAAAATTATTTATCAATTGTAAGTAGAAGTCACTTTTTTGCAGACAGCTTTTATCAATCTATTGTGCTTTCGTCATAAAAATATTTTTTTCGTTTTCGGCAATTAAATTATTAGCAGATTTATTTGCAGCTTTAGATTTGTTACTATTATTAACAATCATTTCTAAATATCCAACAAAATTTACTGATATATAAAACTATATCTTATATCTTTTCCCTTCAACCTGTTTTAATTCAATGTCAAACAACACGTGACTCATAGCACCGATATAAAGTCAATAAAAAGCGATTGTATTTATTTTCCATGACTATAAAAAAAACTTAAATTTGTTTTATTGAAACCGACGAGTGGCAGAGAAACAGCGCAAATCTAAAAATACACAAAGAACTGATTGCATCAGGCAGAAAATGAAACGCATACATACCATCCAATGCATAATGCAAACATATTTCTGCAAAAAAAACATATAATTAATGACGTTGGTGGCGTGATCTGATTACTCCGCTCAATTGTACCATTTAGCTAATGACCAACGGCAACACCGCAAGAACTGGTGTACGTCGATGCTTCTCTGAAAAAGAAATGCGTGATACACAATAAAAACTATGCAATAGGTAACAAAATAGGAAAAAATCTTTCCGACATATTCAAGCATTTACTACGGAAAGTAATAGAGGTTCATTTAAACCAATTACATGTATGTGTGTGCGTTTGTGTGTGTGTGTGTGTGTTTGTGTGTGTGTGTGTGTATGTGTGTGTGAGTGTGTGTGTTAAAAATATTCTTCCTTTTCCATTACCCGTTTGATGGATACAATTAACCGTCATGCAAAGCAATTATCAGTAATGTAATTTCAAAGTGGTAAATGTGTCGCGAGTAATGATGTGATAAGTGGTATCGCGGGTTGGCCGTGCGACGAGGCACGTAGACAGACAGATCGTTCTAGACTCGGAGCGGTTGCTATAAAAAAACGAGGAAAACTCTTACAATAATACAAAAAAAAAATCTTTGCATTTTTCCATTATAGCCTTAAAATTATATTTAATTAAAAATAATTTGAAGACACTTGGTGCGTGTTGAAATAGTTAATTATGAGGACCGCGGGAGGGAAGAACTAGCCCCGCATTATAAATGGCTTCCCATCGAGTTAGGGCATACTATCCAGGCCAATCTACCTGATGATGCCCCCAGAGAGAGACGGACAGATTCCTCAACGAGTCGAGTCCAGAACGTCCCGCGGTTCGTGCCAATGCACATAAGGGGAGTTAGTGCAAAGAGGAGGGTCCGAGAGGGCGCTTTCACGGTTGGAGTTTGGGGCAAAGGCTTGCTGATAACCTTCACCCATCGTGTGAAGATGGAACCGCAGGAGGTGTTTTTAGTGGGTAGTCGCGGCGCGGCGTGAAGTATGCCCCGTGGAGTAAATGCATTTTCACCTTCACCCAAAAAAAAAAAAAAATTATGAGGAGTTCGATGGCGCGTTCGGCTGCAATCGTTGAAGTTAAACGACTTTCGCAGTGGTCGGTCATTGGATTGTTGACCAAAAATTTACTATCTCCAGTTCCTCCGTGCTTCGGAAGGCACGTTAAGCCGTTGTGCCCGGCTGCATTTGCAGTCTTTAGCACCTACCAATCGGCACTGGGCGCGCGTTGCCCAATCTCCCTATTCCATCCATAAGGTAGGCTTGTGCCGCAGCAGTGGGGACATTAATAGGTTGGTGATGATGTGATATTATTGCTGTAAGTTGGTTGTTATAAACGAGTAGATAAATGTAAGCTCGAGACGAAGTCGATTGTTTAGCATAGCCACGAGTTTGCAAATACCAATTCCGTACGAATATCATACAACATTTTTCAACACATTTGCGAGTAATCCATCCATCCATCCATCAGCCTTTCTCCGTCCACTGCTGGACATAGGCCTCCCCCATAGAACGCCACAATGCAAGGTCCTGCGCTATCCGCATCCAGCGGCTCCCAGCACATTTGACGATGTCGTCAGTCCACCTTATTGGCGGCCGCGTCACGCTGCGTCGTCCGGTACGTGGTCGCCACTCGAGGACCTTTCTTACCCAACAATTAATTAATTAATTACAATTGCGAGTAAACTGCATGTTTTTTAAATAACGATGCAAAGGAGATTACGCAAATTGGCCCAAATGCACAAAAAATATTGACATACACGGTAATTCTTGGAATAATTTATAATTTAATTTACAGTCATATTATTTACTTTAAAAAGGACTTTTAATTTTACCGGTTTGGAAAACATACGAATCATTTTTAATAGCTATGGGTGTAGTAACATTCAGCCAAAGACTGATCGAAGTTGTTTATATAACATAAAAACAAATCTATTTTGTAAAGATCGATAAAATAAATCATTTTTTTTATTACACTGTGGTATTAATATCCACAACTATATTATCATTTTCACTTCATGCAAATGTGCTCAGACAATTATTATAGATGGTAAGCGACATCATAAAGTCTATTGCCATACATTTTTGCCAAACACCTCCTTAAACACTTTATAATCTGTATATATGTTAGACTTTAAGGTATCTATCTATGGGCCTACGTTGCCTGACTATAAATTAATAAATAACTAAAATTATAAGGTGTGATACACTTAAAATCTAAAATATGGTTATATTAAAAACATAACAAAAATAATGAAGCTAATGAACATATGGCTATATAACCTAAATCTCTTAGCTTTCTTTGGTTAACGAGAGTTTAAAGATTCTCTCTAATTTGTGGGTGTGTGGCTGTCACAGAGTACCTTATTATAACCGGAAATGCATAGATGACACCTGATTTTATAAGTTACTCTTATGCATTAACTTTAAAAACAGGCAACTATCTGTTAATCTTCATGCTCTATATACCTAAATCTAATCCATAATTTCGGTACTTGGCTTGAATTCTCTAGTTTACTATATAACTTATTTATTTTTTATTATTTTAATATGTTCAGTGTATATGGTTTCTAGAAGTTCTCAGGGGTGTCCGTCAATAATATTCGTTTCTACAGTAATTTATATATAATTTCGAATCTAGAAAACAATTTTTCATGATTATTGGTCTTTAGGCCAAACATGTATGGAAGCTGAGCAATCTCCTTTGTTTCATATGTTTTCAAGCACACCGCTCATTAAATAAAACAAACTTAAAAGTCAAGGTCGAAAGCAAATAAATTAATGCATTTAACCCGTTGAAGCTAGTTTTATTAAATGAAGCAAACTTTTTATAAGAAGAAAATGGTGCAAATTTCTTAGTGGCGTAAAATTCGAATTCTTCCAAGGAGGTTCGATCGTAATTAAACAAAATATTGTGGCGGTGCCTTAGATCGAAGAGTGCGGTAAAATGTTTACCGCACGCTCTGTTGTACGGTCTGTAATTTTTTACTTTCGGACAATAAATCATACAACCTCCGTAAATGCATTTTTTTAGCAAATTAGTTGAAAAAGAAATATAACTAGTGTCTCTAAAACTTTTTAACCGTGCGATATTCAGTTACCTGTATTTGACCGCTTGAACTATGGCATACGTCCAAATCTCTGAGACTGAAACCTACATGTGAATACTTAGGCAACTGCTAGACCGTTGATCAGATACTAACCTCGTTGGCAATAGTATATTTGACAGTATTAAAAATAAAGTGCCAATTGTTAGCATCTGTGTTTAGAATGAATATTCGCATGGGTTTTTACTATTTTACAAAAAAAATATTCATAATTTTATTAAAAACCCAAGAAAAAGAGTTTTCTTATCTATTGTCACGTGACCCAAAACGCTTGGGATTGGCGGAGCCTAAAATGACGTCATCATTTGACGTTTTAATGACAGTCGTGTGACGTCACACACTAGTAAGACGCCATATTGTCCAGAGAAACGTTTTCGCGGCAATTTGAAAATGGAGTTTCTGATTTGGTTATTTTTACTGAAACACACAACATAATGATGAATATCCATTTTCTGCGGACTCCATAAACATCAGTCAATAATGTGAGATCGTTTTCTAAAACTTGTCAAATACCCTATTCATCATTATAAATTCGAACAGTAAAATGAAACGTGATTTGAAGACAAAACAAGTTTAATGCAATAACAAAATAATCGCGCATAAAAATTTGACAGCGAATCTACAAACACTTTTGCAGTCCGAACTTTCACACTTCCACCATGATTATTTACATGGATTTGTCAATTCACTTTTCTTGGTTATCGTTGTCACCCAGTGTCAATGGGTTCTCGTCCATCTCAGATATGACTACGTACTGTGTAGCATTGTACTTTTTCATCTCTTGTTCGAATAATATGTTGTTGATAGCTTGCTTTATCATGGATTGTGTCCTTTCGTCATGTTTTCTTAACGAAACTGCGATATACTCACCGAAACTGTCGCACTCATCCTTCTTTCTTGAGAGATCTGATCTTCTCAATAATTTCAGCGCCTCTATTAGCCTATTGTCAAGTTGACTAGTTGTCACTTCTCTCGCTACTGGCCTTGCTTTGGTGAGTCTGGGCTTAAATCCTCTGATGAGACGCGGATGTTTTTTGGTCCTAAAAGTTGGTTCAGCTTCTCGCTTTATTATCACTTCCTCTTCTTCGTATTTGTCATCGTCATCCGCATTTCCTGAAAAAGCTTCTTCCTCATCCTCCTCTTCTTCTCCAGATTCCGCTAGGATTTTTCTCTTCGGTACTCTTTTCTGTGGAATAACACAATCAGAATTATTTTCGTTAAAAAGACATTGTTTCTTTTTTTCGTATAAGTCCTATGTTTTCAATTTCTTTCATAGACTTTATGGCTAATTGAAGACTGTTACCCAGATTTTTATGGAACATAATGTTTCTTCTGATTAATATTTAATTTGACAAGGTAAGAAACAGTCGCGATCTTTATTCGCATTGCATTAAAATCTAAATTCACGCAGCAGTCAAGTTGTAAATAACTGTAATTTGTTTGTTGGCTTCAATTAAGTTTGCAAATAAAGCGTTTGAGTTTGGGTTTGATAAAGCGTTATTGAGGCTATATATTTCCTGTCTTTATTTCCTATTTTATTTAAGAATACAATGAGCTATTTAGATAATATGTTACAGTTGCATAATATTGATCAATTATATTGAAAGGTTTATTCATTATTTTATTAATAATTATTTTTCTATATTATCTTATTTTTTCATTATTACACCGTTATTTTTTTAAGTTTTGAGAAATACTTCATGAACTATGTAGTTGTAATTTATCTTCAAATTTGTGGATTTTTATATATATATAGGGAATAAAAGCTACAGTTTATAATTAAATAGATTAACACGGTCGATATAATGAAGTGATATAATTTATGCAAACAGTGTTAAACCGTATAGTATAGATAAAGTATGACATGATGATTGGTGTTATAATAACCAGCATATAAATAAATTCGATAGCGATTGTTGAAGTTCAGCAACTTTCGCAGTGGTCGGTCATTGGATGGGAGATCAAAAGTATTCTATCTCGAGTTCCTCCGTGCTTCGCAAGGTATGTTAAGCTGTTGGTCCCAGCTACATCTGTAGTCGTTAGCACCCGCCAATCCGCACTGGGCCCGCGTGGTGGGTCATGGCACAATCTCCATCCTATAGGCTTCACTTCCAATTCACTTGCGCCATCGAGTTCCTCATACACGCTTGTAGTCCTAAAAATATAACTCACGCCTTTGCCTATCCTGATCCAATTTCTACCCGGTGGAGCCCTGAAACCTGACTCACTGATACTAACACAACACTACCAAAAGATAGCGTTATTTTACTGTAATCTTCTGTAAGGTGGAGGTTAGAGGCCAGACGGCCGGGTACTAAATTCCATTAGTTGTGGTGGAATTTCGGGGCAGTTTTGATGTGGGGGGAGGGGGGGAGGGTCTCCCCGACTCCTATGATGCAATAAATAATATGCGACGTAATCGCCTAGCTAGCTAAAAAAGTAGACCAAATATTATTCCTAAATAGAGTTCATATATATTTTTTAGTATTTTTGAAGTGAAACTTCTTTATCGGCGTTGGAAAAAAATTTACCGTCACATTTTTCGGTTACGCGTCACATTTTTCCGTTACGCGCCATCTTTTTTTATATTAATAGTTGATAGCTGAATGATCACACTGTCGCCGGCGAGAACTCTCTCTACTCGTTTGTAGCTGAGTGACAATAGTTATTTTAAACACGGTATTACAGAGATATCTGATTTAATTTATATGTTTTTATTTTGACATTTTTAATTCTAATTTTTCAATTAGGTACCTTTAAATATTTGCACGTTGTAATATCAACAAAATATGTAGAATAAAAAATATGTAACACCTGTTGTTTCGTAAGTTTCCTTCGTCAACTCGTTAAAACGGTTCAAACCGGTTCAAACCGCGGTTTACTGAACATTTGGCGGTTCGGTTCGGAAACCGATTTGCATATATTGCTAACCGATCAAATCCGGTTTGTCAAAATTAAAGACCGTAAGTGCCTTTTCACATGTACACGGACACGGCACGGTTGCCGTGCCGTGTAAAATAGTAATGTATGAGCAACAATGAGAGCTTTCACATTGCACGGCGACCGTGCCGTGACCGCGTGTCAGCCGTCCTTATCCACTATATGCACGGTTTTGAAGCGGCAACCGTCTTTATAGTCTTGTATGGACTTGTATAGACGCGTTCACATGAACACGGGCGCGGTACGGCACGGTGAGCTCAAATACCTAGGGACACGATATCGAATAGAAAGTATCGATACTGTACTCGTGAGTAGTATCGGTAAAAAAGTATCGTACTCGTCAAAGTATCGAAACAAAAGTATCGATACTTCAAAGTATCGAGTACTTTTCATAGGGCCTTATCGGAGCCTCTGTGGCCTGATGAGCAACCCCCCCCCCCCCCCCCGAATTTTATCGA
The DNA here is from genome assembly GCA_902850365.2 of Chilo suppressalis. NCBI lineage: Eukaryota > Metazoa > Arthropoda > Insecta > Lepidoptera > Crambidae > Chilo > Chilo suppressalis. The sequence continues at coordinate 966,869 of OU963911.1, forward strand.
ATCGAATTTTATTTTTTTGTACGTATAACCAAAAACAAAAAAAGGACATGTAAATTCATAAATTGCTATATTATATAATGAAAAGAAAATAGCTGTGATTTCTGACACTAAATAAGTGTTCATTAATATTACATTCATAATTAAAATGTTAATTAAAAATCTCTAAATTTTAAAAATTCAAATTATGAAACATTTTCAGATTTGTTTCAAATTAAACTTACTTTTCTTGAATTTTAATCATTAAAAATCATTATACTCACATAAGTTAACTTGAATCTGACAAGTAGTTAACGGCTGCCATTGGCATGCTTCACTCAAGATTATAATTATAGAAGAGGTTACGTCCGTCTTTTTTTCAGGTGGTTTCAAATAGGTATACACAGCACAGACAGAATAATAGTGTTACACTTGAATAAATCAAATACAGTCAAGCGAAAAACACAATAAACGGCGAATCAATCACAGTTCCTAACAATATGGTCGCTAAATAAATAACTATGAAACAAAACAAAGCGCAAAATAAACACAGTCACAGATTGGAAAGAATTTGAATATGTCAGTTACTGACTAACGCAATAGGGCATTTGACAGTATTAAAAATAAAGTGCCAAAATACCGAAAAAGATGTTAGTTTTCTCATCTATTGTCACGTGACCCAAAATGACGTCACGCGCAAGTAAACTTCCGGTCAAAGTGACATTACATTGTATCGTTTGACGTTTTAATAACAGTCGTGTGACGTTACACACTAGTAAGACGCCATATTGTCCAGAGAAACGTTTTCGCGGCAACTTGAAAATGGAGTTTTTGATTTGGTTATTTTCACTGAAATACACGACAGAATGATGAATATCCGCTTTTTACGGACTCCATAAACATTAGTCAATAACATAAGATCGTTGCCTAAAACTTATCAAATACCCTACGGAACGTTTTAGAAGGTTTACTATGATTTAACAAGATGGCGTTGCCATCAATATGAGGCGCTTATCCAAATTTTTAAAGGTATCGATACTTGCCAAAAAGTACTCATTTAGTAAAAGTATCGAATACAAAGTATCGAGTACAAAAGTATCGGTATCGAAAGGAAAAGTACTCGATACCACAAAGTATCGATACTTTTTTCGTGTCCCTACAAATACCATTCGCCAGCTAAAGTCATAGGGGAACGGACGGACGATTGTTGCAGAATGTCTGTCGAAATCGATGTTGATGTGTTGATTTCGCTAGTCCTACTTTATGGGATAAAACCATCGCGTCTTATAAAAACAGGAACGAGACAAAAGAAGCGTGGAAAGAAGTATGTATAGGATTAAATAGTAGTTTTGAAGAAATAGATGATAATGAAAAGAATCTTTTTTTGACGTGACAACGTCTTAAATTAGGTTGCGGCTGGGAGTCACTTATGAAAAAGTGTAACGCTCGGTAACGTTACGATGAGTCTCTCGTGTTAAGTTTAAGTTTACATGTACAATGTTTTAGTAAACAAAATATATTTCTATAGTTAAAATTTGTGCAATTCTTATTTTCATTCAATTCCTTGTTCCTATTGTGCAATTTAATTATATTCATATCAATAAATATTCTACCGAGAAAAAGACGTTGTCACGTAAAATCTTCGCCCGTAAAACCGACTTTACAGGCAACCATTTTTTTTGTTCCTAATAAAAGACGTCGTCGTTCCCCAAAATTCTCGATAATACTGCAACATCCATAGCCGGCGACCGTGTGTAAGCCATATACATGTGAAAGAGCTAGCACGGTTGCACGGCATGGCGGCCGTGCCGTGACCGTGTGCATGTGAAAAGGGCCTAACATCGCTAGGCGCTATGATTCGCACGATGCTTGCGGTTTTGTCACAGCAGGCGGGGGCTGCTCTCCCTCCGCCCCTCCGGGCTCTAAAACACTTTAGGGGTAGGGCAGACCTAGACCACGGCATGTCGGGGTTGACCAAGTCGGTTCTGAATTAAAGACTGTTGTAAAGCCACATTTACCTTTTTGAAGTTATACTTCTTTAGGCGCGTTATGAAAAAATGAAGAGAGTGAAATTTTAAGATGCGCGCGCATCACTGTAACACAAAATTTTACTTTTGTGTTTACCGCACATTAAGAAAATCTACCAACAAAATAGAAATAGAATCTCTATTAAGTGGGTGCTAACGACTGCATTGTGAAGGCCTATCAAAAGTATTTATTAATCTGGAACAACGGAACCAAAGCGCGATTCAGGAGACTACAGCGCCATCTCTTGACCGTTGGTGTAGTATAATCAAAAACCACATCTTTATTTTTTGTAATAAAGTAACAGTTATAGGTATTCATATTTATAATATTTATCCACATGTTTCTAGTTTGTTTATTCGGAATACGTGTTTGAGTTTCATACAAATGCAAATCACATATGTTCTAATAAATTATATTCAGTAGCGATTTTAATTGAATATTTTGATTATTTATTTATTTTTTCAAATTAAAACTGAACTTTATTGACAGTGTCCTTTTCCAGACTTTTTAATTAATTTATTGTAATTAATTATTTGCATGCAATTAAACACTAATTTTAAACGATGCCAAAGAAGGATAACTTCTCACGCGCCTACATAAGTACACGCACCCATTTTTTTTTTCTAAGTGTGGAGCCCATACTTTTTCTTATTTATCAAGTAAATAATAGCAAATATAATTTTTACAGACGAACACAGACTGACTGACGGATCTCAAAACACTTAACGGCGGGACATCTGTCATTTTGACAATAGTACCAACATATTTTTTACAGACACAGACAATGAGAAACACGTTATTTCTGCATGAAAAAATGGCAGCACTGATCAAAATGGCTGTCAAAATTGACCTACAAAAATATTAATTTTCAATAATTTTTCTCTAGGGTTCTATTCGTTTCCGTATAAAAAGATTTCGTTTACAAAAATCTCTGTTCGCTCTCTTTACCTCTCTTAAAATGTATTTACCCCGCGAAAGTACGTGAAAAAAATGATATCCCATAAAAAATCCATCCTCTTTTTCACTTTCAAGGGTGATTTATAGGACAAAAAATATCCTACGTATGTTCTTTCCCGAGACTAAACTATTTGTCTCTTAACCAAATTTCATCTAAATCGCTCGGAAAATTGCTTGTTAAACTTTAGTCACTCGTCTAATGACCGAACGCGCCCACTACGCTATTGAGCTCCTTACATAAGATATAAATACATTGTTATTGGCAATTGTTGCTTACAACATGTGACTCATTCATTTCCAGGTGTCCCGGTAGGAAACTCAGGTGTTGATATAGGAACCACGTCGATCGAGCACCGCCGCGAACCTTCGCCTTCTCGCGCCGATGTGAAGCCAAAATGGAATTCAACTTCTTCCTCAAATCAACCACATCGCATTCGAAAACATTCGCCAACTCCATATACGCTTCGTATTTAGCGTTCTGCGCTCTGTACAGTTCGTGGCTAGAGTTCCATAGCATCGGCCGCAACTTGTACTCTTGCACCAAACGTTTCACCGTGTCGTTCGTCCACTCCACTTCGGCCATTTTGTCAACTTATTTCACTAAATCACAGCTAAATAATTACTTAAAATAACTGTTGAAAAAGTCAAATACCGCGAACGAGAACTGTTTACAAGCGCATCGTACTCGAACAATGACTATTTAAAAAGTTTTTATACCGTATTGGGTTTGATACTCTTTCGCGATTTGAATTTGGAACGGGCGCGAAGCACGCGAGCGTAGACACATTCGGCACGTGTTCGCTCGCGCGCGGCTCGAGCGTCGACTGGTGGAGGGCAGCGGGGGAGCAGGACGGGTGCGCGCTCGGTCTCATTCACGTTCGCCGCTCGCGAGGCATTCGACTGTGTTCGTTCAAGTGTTTATTCTCGCAGGCGGGGCGTATTGAATCTCGCTGTTCGAGCTAAGGATGTTTTAGACTACACCGTATTACGGGCGTCGTCGTCCGTGCCGGGCCAACTAATTCATACTATTATTATATAATTGGAAGTGTATCTGTTACCTCTTCTTGCTTAAACCGCTGATCCGATTTTGATGCTATCGATACAGTTTTAATCTCAGGAAAGGATATAGGATAGTTTTTATCTTTGAGTAGGTAAAATGGGACGTGAAAGTTTGTATGGGAAACAATTTTTTAAAAGACGAAGTCACGGACACTCAATAGTATTACATACATATTAAATGGGCACAATCACGCTATACCGAACGGTATCCGAGTGAGGTATTTAAGAGGGGAGGTGGGCTATGTTTTTTCCATACAAACGTTCTCGACCGATTCCTCCTTGAGTTTTATCACTAAAGAAATGATTTTTATTAATAAAATATTATTTTACTCATTCTGTGCTCCAATATCATTCCTTTTCTCGATAACTTGTGTTTTAAAGAAACTAGAAGCCCTCATAAATGCCGAAAACGAACAAATTTTATCAGCACTAAAGACTTCTAGTGTGAAGATTCAATAAGCAATTACAAAAAAGCAAAACATAGAGCCCCAGTATAACTACCTAATAAAATTTATTTTAGATATATCTTTTTATCGAGGATGAAATCGTCGAGAGCCAAACTTCGAATTTTGATATTTCTAAACCCAATTTTCGACGTTAGCCACTATAGGGTATTTGACAGTATAAAAAATAAAGTGCCATATGTTAGCATCTGTCTTTAGAATGAATATTGGCAGGGATTTTTACTATTTTTACAAAAAAAATATTCTTAATTTTACTAAAAACCCACGAAAAAGATAATAGTTTTCTTATCTATTGTCACGTGACCCAATACGCTTGGGATTGGCGAAGCTTAAAATGACATCACATGCAAGTAAACTTCGGTTAAAGTGACATTAGATTGTATCGTTTGACGTTTTAATAACAGTCGTGTGACGTCACACACTAGTAAGACGCCATATTTTCCAGAGAAACGTTTTCGCGGCAACTTGAAAATGAAATTTTCGATGTGGTTATTTTTACTGAAATACACAACAGAATGATGAATATCCACTCCATAAACATTAGTCAATCACGTGAGATCGTTTTCTAAAACTTGTCAAATACCCTATTGTCTCTATCGTACGGTATTTGCCAATGCGTGACAGCAATAGTTTTGTTTTTATTTTTTTAAGCATTTAACTGCTAGATTTTTAAATCTAAAGAAAAGTTTTACTAGAAAAAAATCCACGCGGACCAGGCAGCGGACGGGACTCGAACCCGCATCCTTAGCAATCCGGGCGAATGCACTGACCAGTTATGCTACCACGGCCCTGTTGGCCGCGTCGAAATTTTCGTAGCCTAAAGCTGCAAGGCAGCGCCGTCTCTTCGCATTGTATGTAACCCACAATGTGAAATGAATACTTTTTGAAGTATTAAACATTTGAAAGAAGAAATAGCAATTATAGTTATGTATTTATTTTTTTAAGCATTTAACTGCTAGATGTTGAAATCTAGTCTGCCTGGTCTGCGTGGATTTTTTTCTAGTAAAACTTTTCTTTAGCAATTATTTTTTTCAAATACCTATTTCTCAAATGTCTCTCAGCTCGCGTCCGTTCTTAAGGTCGACGCTCATGGCGGGCCCGCCACGGTCTAGCGTGATAGTTCCTTTACGCCAGCTCTTCGTATTTGCTTCACATTTGTAAATATGACAACGTTTTCTCCTTTTCATTCTCTTAAAAGCACGATAAGGATATATACCGCTGTCAAATGTCGAAATAACAAATACAAATAACCATGTGAAGTACAAGCCTGAAAAGCATTAAGCGAGATCAATACAAAAGACGAACTTAATCTTTTGAAATAATAATAATAATAATAATAAATATTTCCAACACTCACATCAATTAGTCTAGCCCCAAAGTAAGCACTATAAGGCTTGTGTTATGGTATACTAGGGTAACGGATAGAATACATGATTGTATACTTTACATATATAAGTATATTTATATAGAAATACATATTAAACATCCGTTACTGGTGTACAAATGCTCGTGTTCATCACACAAACATCTGCCCCCACCGGGATTCGAACCCGGGGGGTCCTCTCGAGTCGGCGATGCCATGAAACCCGGCGTACAAACCACTCGGCCACGGAGGTCGTCATACAAGTGGTCGTCAAATATGTACAAATTAGGGAAATAAAATAACAAACAACTTAAAAACTACCTAATGTATAAAATTTAAATCATCATCATCAGCCTATTAATGTCCCCACTGCTGGGGCACAGGCCTTCCCTATGGATGGAATATTGAGATTGGGCCATGACCCACCACGCGGGCCCAGTGCGGATTGATGGGTGCTAACGACTGCAGATGCAGCCGGGACCAACGGCTTAACGTGCCTTCCGAAGCACGGAGGGGCTCGAGATAGTAAATTTTTGGTCACCCATCCAATGACCGACCACTGCGAAAGTTGCTTAACTTCAACGATCGCAGCCGAACGCGCTAACCACTTGCGCCATCGAGCTCCTCAAATATATAAAATTTAAATACAAATTTCCTTAATCTACTTATGATTCAAATCTAATTTAAAAAATTACACCTTAGATCCCCCCCAGCGCCGCCGTCAGGAATGGTACCTAATAGACTGACAGCATTGCCACGTTGAATGGCACTGGCAAGGTAGATCCGTTGACCAAGATTACTGACAGCCTCATCAGTCACTACGGTGAGTCTCTTTGATAATTCCTTAAATAAGGAACGAGCTCTTGGACCCCATGGGCCCATAGTCTCAACACCAAACAGCACAAATACATAATACAAATTTATATAACATGTTTGAATGATCATCGATGGAATAGTGCTTAATCCTCAGGGGTTTGAGGTTGCTGACATTGCTAAAGTTAACCTAAATCTTAGGTTATCAGCTGTGTTTGTGTGATGATCATTAACTGATTATTTTTGGGATCAATTAAATATTTTCCATTTTATATTTAAGGTCGGTACGTTTAAAAATATAGTGAGATAAGTACAAAAATAATTATGCAACGTTCACGAAAGCTACTGACGACAAACTGTTGCACAGTTTGGCAGAATAGAAATAAGTGTTGTGCTTAGTTTTCACGAAAAATTCTTTTTTTTCTATTTTCTAATCTATCCCTCTTTTTCTATTAAAGAGCATGAAGTAAATTCAAAGTAAGTAATCAAAAGCCATAGTAGGTAAGCTCGATAGCGCAAGTGGTAAGCGCGTTCGTTGGAGTTAAGCAACTTTCGCAGTGGTCGGTCATTGGATGGGTGACCAAAAATGTACTATCTTGAGCTTCTCCGTGCTTCGGAAGCCACGCTGACCGTTAGTGGCGGCTGAATTTGCAATCCTTATCACCCACCAATCCACCGTGGGCCCGCGAGGTGGGATACTTATATAAGTATATTTATCTATATATATATATATAAAACTCCAAGGTGACTGACTGATATAGTGATCTATCAACGCACAGCCCAAACCACTGGACGGATCGGGCTGAAATTTGGCATGCAGGTAGATGTTATGACGTAGGCATCCGCTGAGAAAGGATTTTGATCAATTCTACCCCCAAGGGGATAAAATAGGGAATGAAAGTTTATATGAAACTTTGTCAATTTTAAACCGATCGGGCTGACACTTTGCATGCAGGTATAAGAAAACAACAAGATTAACAAGCTTGAAAACAAAAACTGTAGTCTACACTTCAGCTCTACACCGAAGCGAAGCGAGGGTGGGCCGCTAATATAGATATATATACTAAACATCCATGACTGGACTACAAATGCACGTACACATCACACAAACATCTGCCCCCACCGGGACTCGAACCCAGGACCTCTCGAGCAGGCGACACCTTGAAACATGGCGTACAAACAACTCGGCCACGGAGGTCATCGAAGATAGTCGAGAACAGTAATATTATTAAATAAAACTAGTTTTTTACGGGTTAATGCACGAAACTTTATTTATTTATTGACGTTTCGTAGCCTTTACAGCCTACGTCGTCAGAATCAAACTTTAATTTCATTTTGTCGAGCTACCGTCGAAAGACTTTTATTGAGCGTTCGATTATTTCATTGTTCGATTTTTAAAATTTTTATTGTCTATGTATGAATTTATTACTTAATTTAGTTAATCAAGTACTTTATTTAAAATTCTTTTTTTAATTTTGAGTTTATTTATTTGACCCTAACTACCGTAAACTACCACCGGTTCCAAAATTGGGAGACCTTCCTGAGAAGAACCGGCGAAACAAACTCAAGAGAGGCTTTCTATCTCCTTCTTATGTTAAATTATGCAAACAAAAAGAACTAATAGTATCTGTTGGTCTGTTAGTAATATTATTGCCAAATAAAATGCTTGTCAACATGTTTGTAATGAAAATCACTATCCCAATAATTTCAAATTTAATTGAAACCACACCAATCATAATAGCCGTGTTTCCTTCCAATTTCCTCTAAGCAAAGGCTCTAAACCAACTGGCCCCTTAAGAACCACCAAACCTTAGTTCCAAGGCAACTCCTAGTATATTTGTTTCTTAGGTTTTCACGCACATCACTCATTAAATAAAACTAGTTTTTACGGGTTAATGCACGAAACTTTATTTATTTATTGACGTTTCGCAGCCTTTTCAGGTCTGCATCGTCAGAATAATGATTTTATTTAAAATTGTCGAGCTACCTTCGAAAGAATTATATTGTGCGTTCGGTTATTTCATTGGAAGATTTTTAAAATTTTTTATTGTCTATGTATGAATTTATTATTTAATTTACTTAATAAAGTATTTTATTTAAAATTCTTGTTTGTAATTTTGAGTTTATTTATTTGACCCTAACTACCGTAAACTACCCTCTACCTCTACCCTCTACTACTCCTAGTAATCAAAGCTCACTTTAAACTGGTTTTCGGACATCGCTAGGGTTTTAAAGACCAGTCTGCTTAGAGCTCGGGATGCTTAAAACTCAGTATGGGAAAGGACACTTGTCAAAGCTCAAGTATAAACAGTACTCGGTTGAATGAGGGGTTCCCGGCATTCCGTGTTGACTGAGGGCAGTTTGAAGGGATCACGATTCAATTAATGAAACTGTTTTCTATGGGTAAGTACGCACCAACGCTACGTTTGTCCGCAAACATAAATTGATTAGAAATGCCTTCCTTGCAATGCTTCTATCCGAAGCACTTTTGGGTGATTTATGCAGTTTTAGGGTAAAAGCGAAACGTCTATTAAGATTACCCATGTTTTCTTTTTTTATGCTTCGAGTGGATTTATTTGTCGCCCACTTAATGACCCACGATTGCTCTGTTTGTCTTTTTTTTTTAAACAGGTAAGGACATCGATGATACTGGTGTTGTGACACTTTTTAGTGATGAGATTTGACGGTTGAACTTGCTCAATTTAAAAGAGAACCCAGACATAATCGTGACTATTCCAGAGTTATTTAATGGTTTAAAATGCTTATTCGTGAAGCATGGAATAATTCTACATTCAGTAACTGACTATCATCTACTTTATTTTTTGTTTTTTTATAGATATGTCCGACAAATGACTCCTCCCCATCTGATGTTTAGTGATGGTGAAGTCCAGAAATGAAGATAGCTGGTACAGCAGTTCTACCTGCCACACCAGCCATCCTCACCCTGCCGGCCTGCATGTTGCTTCTTCACGCCTCTTTTGAAGAATCCCAGGTTGTAAGAAGGAGGGAACACGTGTTTTTGTCAGTGGGTGAATTTATAAAAACTACCTTAAGTATCTTTTGGGTCTAGAAAATCTTCGCTAGAATTGATCGCCCCTAGAAAATCTTCGCTAGAATTGATCGCCCTTAGAAAATCTTCGCTAGAATTGATCGCCCTTAGAAAATCTTCGCTAAAATTGATCGCCCCTAGAAAATCTTCGCTAGAATTGATCGGCCCTAGAAAATCTTTGCTAGAATTGATCGCCCCTAGAAAATTTTCGCTAGAATTGATCGCCCATAGAAATGACATGATGACATGATGGTGATGGATGACACAAACGTTCCCTAAGTTTTCTTTTTTTGTTAAAAGGGTCGGCAAACAAGATTATGACTCGCCTATAGATGCTTGCAAAACCCTGCCAAAAATCCCTGCCCCGTGGAACCCTGAAACCTTACTCAGAGACAGAAACACTACACCAGTAGTAGTTTACCGTTGCAACCTATGTTTATCATTATGTCTAATTCTTAATTAATTCCTGTGTCACCTTTTCGACGTGGTTAAGTGACAAACAAAAAAAACGAGGGGTTGCACTCGGGGAGTACCGGCAGAAGTGAAAACTTGAATATTAACGTTGTGCATTTTTGATATTTTGGAATGGTTAGGGAATAATTTTGCACGAATTGCTTTAATTATCAGTATAAGAGTACTATCATTTATGTGGTAGAATACAATATTGATTTATTGCGCTATCGTACAGAAACATGATAATTTATATTACATTTAAAAGTTTATCTCTCACAATAATCAACTTATATGAATCCCATATAAGTGCACCTAGCAACATCTATTGCAAAAAAATGCATTTTCTTCGCAATAAAGCTGCCACCATGACGTCCGTCCTAGACAGACTTATTGTTATAATACGATAAACTAAAATATAACTATGTTTCGTCCAATATATTGAAAGTTAACAACCTTTCCAATTTTATTGTTTTCGTCTTACGAATTTTCGATTAAGTCACGTGTCCTGACGCGATCAGGCCACATGTCCTGACGCGAGTTTAACATTTTTTACCCATTACAAAAAAAGTGTACAATGCCGCTAAAGAAGTTTTCACTTCAAAAACACACATTTATAAGCTATTAATATGAGTATTAGGCTTTCGTATGACAAAGTACAATTTAAATTTTTTTATACATGATCTTCGTGGTACAGTGGCTAGCATGACACCAGTGTCGCAGTTCCGAGGTGCAGTTGCCGTTCCGCTCGTGTTGATACAGAAAATAACCTTTTTGTGTTGTCTGAAAATAAACCATAGTCAACCAACCGGTTCATTAGGCCATGTTTATCAAATAAAAATCTAAAATTTTACTATACTTAAACCCTATGAAGAGACCCGAAAACAGCGTAACTTTTTAACAAGTATATTTATGAAATGACGCAATTAAAATAAAATCAGAATTAGATTTTTTTTGTGATAAGAATTCAACATGGCCTGTGTATCAGGCTGAATTCGAACCAGTACCTTTCTTTAAAGTGATAATCATAATCAAAATCATTTATTCAGTTAAGGCTGTTACAAGCAATCATGAATGTCTAGAAGCTACACCATCGGTTTGTAAATCTACGGCGGGAGGGACCTTGTACTGAGAAGAACCGGTAAGAAACTCAGCAAGGGCTGTTTTTTTCTCCCTGTTTTATTATTTACAGAGTCGTCAAATTGAAAAATGACTTCAGAGATGATTCATCAAGTCACCTTTCATTACATAATGATTAAATATACATTAATTGTTTACCTGCATTTTGATAGTTAGTGTTTGCGTCCACTACCTACAGAAAAAAGAACCATTTGTCGAAATTTTACACATTTACTTTCTATTTGAGGTGGCATTAACTACAGTTAAATTTAACTATCGATGAAACAACGTAGCCTTAGTTATACCGAAGCAAAAAGATACGATTTTAGTTATCAGCGCGTCCTTTCGTGATCTGGTTTTTTATGTTTAAAGGATGACAAACAAACGTAAGGCCCGCCTATGGTGAGCTTAGATGCTAGCGATACCAAAAATAATAAAAATAGCCCCCCCAGGTTCTAGTAGTCTAGAGGAGATGCTAGCCTGGAATACCCCTAGAAGCACTCGCCAATTCTCGGCTTGAGATCCCCTTAGGATCCCGTCGTCCCCAAACCCGGTGACGCAGTAAATCTGCGACCAACAGCATACACACTCAAAAAAAAAACCAAAAATGTCATTCTATCTTCGCGTCTGGACTTCAACTTCACTTAACATCAGGTGGGGTGGAGTCATTTGCCTACCCTGACCCAATCCTACCCCGTGGAGCCCTGGAACCTAACTCACCGACAGAAATACAAAACTACCAGAATGTAGTGTAGTTTTACTGTGATCTCCTGTAAGGTGGAGGTTACTGCCCTTGAGCGGAAAATCTGCCATGCGTCCATCGTCTCAATAGGGATGATGACTAATTTTTTTTCTTCGTTTATCAGGTAGATTATCAAAAAGTATTGGACACGTATTTTTTCTTTTTGCACATAATATAAACATTGCAGAGATATATTGATTTGAAAAGCATGACGTCACGTTTTGGTACAATTTCCATTTAAAAGTGACGTCACGAGCCCCTACTCAAAAAACTTTGACGCGCTATAACTTTGTCATTTTTTAGTTGATTGCCCAAAGAAAAAATAAATGTTTGTTATTTATTTGTAATCCAAATCAATGACTAAATAGAATTTCGTTTACTGACCGCGTCATCACCCCTATTATATGTCTCGCAGGACACACACTCTCTCACACACACACATACACCCATGCACACACACCCACTCTTCATAAAGTTATCATGTGACAATTTCCTAAAAACCCATTTATAGGAGTATTTACTGTTTTTTTCTTCTTTTTTTTTGTCATTTGTTATGTCTTATTCAATCTTAATTTCATTTTATGTTAGTAAATCTAATATATAAAATTCTCGTGTCGCGGTGTTTGTGGTTAAACTCCTCCGAAACGGCTTTCCCGATTCTCATGAAATTTGTGCATATTGGGTAGGTCTGAGAATCGGACAACATCTATTTTTCATCCCCCTAAATGTTAAGGGTAATCCACACCAAAATTTTTTTTTGCCATTTTAGATATTTTTTTTTTAAATTTATATCATCATCATACAAAAATACATTCAACCCTAAATTTTCACTCTTCTACGAAGTTCGCTGGGTCAGCTAGTAATATATATTATAGATTTTTTATATTAAATGTGATATAGATATATAGTAACGCCGTCAGTATCTAATGTGTATATAATAAGTTTCTGCAATTGGCCTTAAGATTGTTTTTATATTTTATTGTATTACATCCACATAAATCGCCGTAGAAACTTTGTTAAAGAAAAAAATAATAAATAAATAAATAAAAGTTTTGTACAAAACTCATATCATCATCATCATCAGCCTATTAATGTCCCCACTGCTGGGGCACAGACCTTCCCTATGGATGGAATAGGGAGATTGGGCCATGACCCACCACGCGGGCCCAGTGCGGATTGGTGGGTGCTAACGACTGCAGAAGCAGCTGGGACCAACGGCTTAACGTGCCTTCCGAAGCACAGAGAAAACTTCCGAAACTCATATATTGTAGCTTATTCTGGCTGTTATGTTATGTTATATGTTATGTATTAGATATGACCTCCCCGAAACATAAATATATACAAGTTTCCAATCAATTTGGCATAAATTTATGTCCACCATAGAGTGGGGCAATTCAAGTTTGTGTAGCTGGAAGCCGTAACTTCCGGTTTCCGGGTCATTGTCCAAAAACGTCATAACTTAAAAACAATATGGTGCCGGTGGGTTAGGGAACAAAGATTATGGCGAATACGCAACGGAGAATAGTGATGTTCTTACTTGATTATCGACTATCGATATTCTACAAAATTTGACAGAATACATACGAAAGAAGTTAGCTGTTATAATTTCTATCAAGTATTATAATATATCTATCATGCTATTTATCAGATAGTTGAACGTGCAGTAGATTGTGTTTTTTTCTATTGATAATGATTTACGAGGTTTCCAACCGGCATAGTTTTTCATCGCATGCACTTGACGGCCCGGACATATTATCTATTTAGTAACATGTAAATTGGATCATACAATAATTCTCAAGACCAATACTCAGTTCTCTATATATATATGGTACCAAAACAATGTCCAGCTATAGAGACCAATTTCAAATAACCACTATTTTTTTTATTTGTACCGAACACCAGATTCAACCACTATTTTTATTTCTACCGAACACAAGAACATATACAGCGTGTTTAAAATCAACACACATCTATTTATCTATCGACTTGTCATTACATCCATCAAGAGTGCTGGCTTTGATACATCAATGTGGGGAGTACTGGGGAGCCACGGCGGGGTAGCGGGTGCGGGTTCGATCCCCGCCTATCTGCCGCTTCCAGCCTACAAAAGCGGCATTTGTGACGCGAAATTTACGAGACACTTTTACGAGTGCAAAATAGGTGGGACCCGCTTTACGACCCACCCTGTATAATAAGAGAACCCGGGGACAGTAAACGCGGAGAACGGAGAGCCTATTGTCGATGCCTTTTGTCGCTTACAATGTAGGTATTAGTTCTTTCATATTTTTAATAATCCTATTTTATTAGTTCGAGTGTAATTAAAATAGTCTATTTTTATGACTGTGTCTGGGAAAAGGTTGGTTCTGAAAGCAATTTAAAAAGGCAATTATTTTTATGTCACACCATGATTCATGATGTGTCTTTCTTTGTAAACACGATGCTTGTTTTTTAATTGGCAAATTTATAACGTGGATTTTTTTTATGGAAGTCACGCAATGAAAATACTCGAGGCAGGAGAATAGAGACAACGGATTTTTTGAGGGAAATTTCTTTGTTGATACTACTGCGGCATCTGTATTTTTGAGTATACTGTAAAAAACGCGTTGTCGAAAGAGGACTGGAGTCATATCAGCAACTATTGCCTCGGAGTCGGGGGCTGCACCCTGCATCATTGTGCGTACTTATTATGACGAACCAGGGACGTACTTGGGCAAATAGAGAAGAGACCCGAAAATAATACCGCATAACTTTTTAACAAGTAAATTTACCGTTGGTGATAATAAGTTGACGAAATTAAAATAGAAACAGATATTTTTTTTTGTAAAAAGAATTCAACCAAACCTGTGCATCAGGCTGGATTCGAACCAGTGCCTTTCTCTAAAGTGATAGTATTCGCGTCCGCTAGAACAAAAAGATTGCCACTAATCTACTGCGCCAGATCAAATACTTACTTGATTACCATCTCGCAATATTTGAGGAGCTCAATGGCGTCGAGGAGCTCGATGGCACTAGTGGTTAGCGCGTTAGGCTGCGGTCGTTGACGTTGAGCAACTTTCGCAGTGTCAGTCATTGGATGGGTGACCAAAAATTTACTATCTCGAGCTCCTCCGTGCTTCGGAAGGCACGCTAAGCCGTTGGTCCCGGCTGCATCTGCAGTTGTTAGCACCCACCAACCCGCACTGGGCCCGCGTGGTGGGTCATCGCCCAATCTCCCTAATCCATCCATAAGGAAGGCCTGTGCCCCAGCAGTGGGGACACTAATAGGCTAATGATGATGATGATGATGAAAGAGTTGCGTTGCAAAGGCGTAGCTTTATCAATTTTATTCAACACACTCTTAAATTCTCATACAATTTCCGGTATCCACCTAAATTATTTTTTACCCAAACCCCTCGAGTACATCCCACCATCCCGGAACTAATTCCAGTTAAGCTCCTTTATTATGATTGCTGCCGTTTGATAATGTCGCGTTTCGCTTGCATCAAATTAGCTTGCCTGTGACGCGCGACGTCAAAACGACCGCGAGCCACGCACGCGATAATAGACCTTCGGTGCTGCGAGCACGTTCTATGTTATGAACCAGCTGGATTGCCAACAGTAAGCTTTATTGGTGACCATTACACGGTCGAATGGTGACTTCTGTTTAGTCATTGTTAAAGTTTCCGAAATGTTTCGGAAACTAAGAACTGCTGCTATTATTGTTATGTTTTTGACGTGACAACGTCTTAAATTAGGTTGCGGCTGGGAGTCACTTATGAAAAAGTGTAACGCTCGGTAACGTTACGATGAGTCTCTCGTGTTAAGTTTAAGTTTACATGTACAATGTTTTAGTAAACAAAATATATTTCTATAGTTAAAATTTGTGCAATTCTTATTTTCATTCAATTCCTTGTTCCTATTGTGCAATTTAATTATATTCATATCAATAAATATTCTACCGAGAAAAAGACGTTGTCACGTAAAATCTTCGCCCGTAAAACCGACTTTACAGGCAACCATTTTTTATTTATTTTTAAGCATTTACCTGCTAGATGTTTAAATCTAAAGAAAAGTTTACTAGAAAAAGAAACCACGCGGTCCAGGCAGCGGACGGGACTCGAACCCGCACCCTTCGCAATCCGGGCGAATGCACTGACCATTATGCTACCACGGCCCTATTGGCCGCGTCGAAATTTTCCTAGCCTTAAGCTGCAAGGCAGCGCCATCTCTTCGCATTGTAGGTAACCCACAACGTCAAATGAATACTTTTTCAAGTATTAAACATTTGAAAGAAGAAATAGCAATTATAGTTATGTGCTATTATTGTATTCATGATTTCGATGTAGTTCTTTCTTTTGCTCTGCAGCGACAGTTTTGTATCCGAAAGAGAGGGTAGGGAAGGAAAGGCGACGTTTTTAGCGTGAATGCGCAGACCTGCACCCGGGGTTACCAGGTCACCCGATTTTAAAGGAGATCTCCTGTTTTTCTGAAATTTCTCCTGTTCTTCTGGTTTTCTACATGAATCTACTGTTTTTCTTAGAATAACATTTTCTTTTTTAAATTGCATGTTGTGTTAATGAGGAGGAGCTCGATGGCGCAAGTGATTAGCGCGTTCGGCTGCGATCGTTGAACTTAAGCAACTTTCGCAGTGGCCGATCATTGGATGGGTGACCAAAAATTACTACCTCGAGCTCCTCCGTGCTTCGGAAGGCACGTTAAGCCGTTGGTCCCGGCTGCATCTGCAGTTGTTAGCACCCACCAATCCGCACTGGGCCCGCGTGGTGGGTCATGGCCCAATCTCCCTATTCCATCCATAGGGAAGGCCTGTGCCCCAGCAGTGGGGACATTAATAGGCTGATGATGATGATGTTAATGAATATATGGCAGATGACAAAAAAAGCTGACTGCAATATTTTCACACTTGCTTGCAGGTAGAATAGATATATATGTACTTCTTTAAAATGTATGTACTTGTGAACTGTATTTAAGCAAATATATATTATGTTTATTATTAGAAACTTTGACGTTGGCGATACGTTTACGGATCTGTCAAAGTTCATGCTTGGCCCCACCCCCCACGAAAACAGCTAACTAGAGCCGAGGTCCAAGTCTCAGAGACTCCCTCTAGTTGAGCCGGCCCCCTCAGGTTGGAGTGGTCTAGAGGCTCCAGACGGAGAGGAGACTCCCCCGTGGGAAGATGCCATCCGCCTGGAATACTTCAAGAGACACTCGTCAATTCTCGGCTTGAGGGGACTCAGGAACTCGCTGCCCCCAAACCCGGCACATACCAACAGCATACACAATAAAAAAAAAACTTGGTCCACATAAGGAAAGAGATACGTAGAGTACCATCAGTGTCCGGAATCCTGTGGTTCGTATGTGCAAAAACCGAATTAATCAAAAAAGTGTCGTGTCGCAATCCGATACTGTGAGTGTTGTGTATCGAGAACAGTTTCGAATGAATAGTGAGAATGTGAACAGTGGTACGGATATCGAACGCAATAAAAAACTTCGTTGGAAGGTAGACCGATATGTCTACCAATAACAGCCTACCAGCAATTGCTTCAGTTACTCCGTGATCATGGCGCTTGCAACAGTGCTGAAATATCGGAAACTCGCTAAAAACAAGGTAAGTACATGATAACAATCCCGTAAATAACATAAATTACTATAATGTTAGTGACCGTGAAAGTTTGAAACAATATAACCTGCAGTACGTTTCTTTACTCATGTGCTAGGTCTACTAAGTTTTTCGCAGCATTGAACTGAACCAAAGTTCTGGTACCCCATTCAAAAATATATGGTCCAAAACCTGATTAATGATATAAGATTCCCTCGTTACTTTTCAGTTTCTACCCATCCAGCCGTTGCGTGTCTCTATATAATGTCAATATATTCTAATAATGCTAAGCCTTGTAAATGTTATCTACCGAATATCCAATCATGGCGTATATTGAAGCTGGCTAAATAAACGTTGCTCGAATAATTCTTAGCATTGCTTCTATTTTTACGTCGGAGTTTACATTAATTGCTTGCCTGTCGATAAATCATTCCGCTTAATGGCACGAGCAAAACGAAATATAAATGGCGGGAAAGGTCCGTTCCGTTTCATCTGTGGTGGGTAGATACGTACCGAGTAATGCCCGACGCAAAAAAAAATGCATTTTATAGCTTTCAGATTTATGGGGAATCTGTTTTAAATTGGGAAAATATGATAAAAAGATTGACGAAATTGTGTAATCCCTTTTTAATGCCTGTCATGGTGAATTTCCTGATTCCATCTTTTATATGAACGTTTTGAATCATAATACAGGGAAACTGATTTGCTTTTATCATATCAAAGACACGTGTTTTGTAATTATCAAACAAATGAAAATAGTAATTGACAAATACATTACGCTTCAAATCTAATTCATCTTGCTTAAGCTTAGAAATATAAGGGGAATGCCATGGGTAGATCCAAATTAAAGATAGCTTTCTATCTCCGAATATAACTGGACATTTACTAACCATACATGTTACAGATAGTAATCTAAGCAGAGGATGTCCAGAAGCAGATGAAAGCCGTAGAAGAAAGTGATCATCAAATGTAACAAATGAGCGAATGAGAAAAGAATAAATAAATATATAAATAAATGACTCGCTGGCTGGCTGGCTATGCCTGCTCAGCAATCCTGGATGAACAATGGATCAACTATTTACGAAGTCTTCGTGCAAAAATAGGGAACCACCTATGTAACAAGTGGTGTTTGCTTAGCCAATAGAGCACTGGAAATTCGACCTAAAGATGATTGAAAATATTTTTGACATTTGAATAAAAGCGCTGAGTTGAACTGGAAGCAAAGAAAATAATATAACCAATAAAACGTGCTAGCTGCAATGTTTTTTACGGAAACAGTGTATCATATATCTATCAGTGAATATGGAGATGATAAAAGATGAATTTAAATACGTGTGACTACATTTTGTTATTTCCGGTCTATCGTTGAGTTACTGTGTTAATTGCTGTTTGTACCTACGAATGATTATTCCTTTGAAATTGTACTTACCAACAATGTAAATCAATGAAAATGTTATAAAGCCTGAAATACCAGAATAAACTGGATTACACTACAATTATTTCAGTACCATGATGGTTCGAACCAGCACCCTTCGCAATCCGGGCGAATGCACTGACCAATTATGCTACCGCGGCCCTCACGGAACACGTCGAAATTCTTCTAGCCATTCTTAAGCTGCAAGGCAGCGCCATCTCTTCGCATTATTGGTAAACCCGTCTGCTGCCTGCCTGTTCCGCGTGGAATTTTTTCTAGTTATATTTTCTATAGATTTAGACATCAAGCAGTTACATGCTTTTAAATAATAAAAATAATAACCCTGGTGAATGATGGTTTTCTTTTTATAGAAAGTTTGTGACATAAGCAGTAAATAATTATATTATATGGATAGTCCATACAATTAGATGAATTCTTTTTCAATTGCAGTACCTATGATATTCTGTCTGATCAAAATATAATTTGTTAAAGCAATACAAAGATTTAGGTATTGCTTTAACAAATTATATTTTGACCTTTTGACCTGTTATGATTGTTGAATAAGTAAAGGTAAAGACGCTTAGAAATAAAGCTGGTTTCAATCTCGTCGGATGTCATTAGAGGTGAAGTTAAAAATACACCCATTGAAAACAAACATTCAAGTCTAATTTGCATATCGCCGTCCGATTTAATTTAGTGTGTCAGAGCCGGCGTATAGATTACTGTAATTCAATTGAAAATTGTTCAGTAAAAAGTTGCACTGTACAATGGCATTATGCGAACAACAATGGCGGTTAGCAACAGCACACAAAGCAGCGGCAGGGAGTAGATCGTGTTTGTACACATTAATAGTTATTTATTATACAAGAGTGGAAAGTTCCTTTTTAACCGCGTGCTCGATTTGGATGACCGAGCAAGCGAAGGATTCTAAAGTTGAATCACGAGCGCAGCGAGTGATTCTAAATTAGAATCCTGAGCGTCAGCGAGGGAAACAAACGAGCACAAGGTGAAAAATCTTTCCACTCGAGTGCAATACGTAACTTTTCATCCCACCTCAGCGAGGAAATGACAAAATGAAAAAGAAAACAATTTATAATGACAAAATAATATATTTATATATATATATTATTTTATAAAAGTATATTTTCATCCCACCACCTTGGAAAGTGTAATTTTGCGCTTCGAAATCTGGCTGGAAAATTCTATTTTATTCGCTTGAGCGGCAAAGTAGATTTGAATTTAGAACATCACATATAATGAGTACTCAATATAATTGTAAATTCAAAACGTCATTAAACCTATTTAATGTAACCTCTATGGTGCCAAATTTATGATTAGAACTTTTTAAATTGTGAAAAAATTTAAATTTGGAACCTTCTTGGTTTCTTTGTTTTATTTGCGTGCTTCGCGCCATTCTAGTTTTTCACGTTTTATTGCTTAAATATTTTGTCATTATAAATTGTTTTCTTTTTCATTTTGTCATTTCCTCGCTGAGGTGGGATGAAAAGTTACGTATTGCACTCGAGTGGAAAGATTTTTCACCTTGTGCTCGTTTGTTTCCCTCGCTGACGCTCAGGATTCTAATTTAGAATCACTCGCTGCGCTCGTGATTCAACTTTAGAATCCTTCGCTTGCTCGGTCATCCAAATCGAGCACGCGGTTAAAAAGGAACTTTCCACTCTTGTATAATAAATAACTATTATTGTGCTGAGTTTGATACTTTTGCGAAGGTACAGCTTTGTTGTCTCTATAACTGTTTCTCAATGCCATTGGACTGGAAACACGCGTTATGACAATACACTATCACTCTTTTTATCACTTTTAGCATCGTGCTTGGACGCTTTAACTGCAGGTAAAGCGTCTGAGCACGATGCTGTTCTGTAAGAATAAATTTACTTTTCACCGTGGAATTCGTGAATTTCACTGTGATAATGAAATTTGTAGAAATTCGTGTTCTAAATTTAACTCACAACGCAGATTTTGAGATGAAAAATGAGTTTTTCCTCACAGAATAGCGTAGCTGGGTCTGAATCTGGCACGATTTTGTCAACTTGAAACTAAATTTGATACATGTATAAATATCCTCATCAAATTCTACGGAGAATGAAAAGGAGAGACTGCTGACGTAATTAGATTTTTGTTTAAAGAGTTATGCCAGGATCCAACCAAACGTCAAATTATTATCATCAATAAATCACGCCTGGACAACATTATTTAATTTTTTACTCAGCTTAAAAGAAGCAATCGTATCCCTTGTCTTGAGTTTCGTCGACCAAATTAGAGATTTTGTGTATGGAAAAAGGCGTGCCTAAATCGTAGCCATAAGGAATTTATAATCTAACACCCTAGGAAACAAACATGATCTCTAAATTGTATGTACTATTATCAATCCAATCAAGTTGAACAATTTCAATGTTTAATAACGGATCAGTTACTGAAGTACACCACTACTGTGGCGACAGTGCGATCACTGTAATAACATTTAATTATACACTGGCAACACAAAGAGTTTTCACATGGCAACTCTGCGTCACGCTCCACCTAGCGGCTAAAAAATGCTGCGTCTATACGTTATCGCCTCACTACTCATGTTTCGGCCGATTTTAATCAATAAAATAATGAAAAAAATACATTGATGTTTCACTGTTTGCATTTTATTCCGACCCTGCATACGTCATCATCAGCCTATTAATGTCCCCACTGCTGGGGCACAGGCCTTCCCTATGGATGGAATAGGGAGATTGGGCCATGACCCACCACGCGGGCCCAGTGCGGATTGCCGGGTGCTAACGACCGCAGATGCAGCCGTTGGTCCCGGCTTAACGTGCCTTCCGAAGCACGGAGGACTCGAGATACTAAATTTTTGATCACCCATCCAATGACCGACCACTGCCAAAGTTGCTTAACTTCAACGATCGCATTAGAACGCGCTAACCGACCTGCGCCATCGAGCTCCTCCTGCATACAAATTTTAATTGATCTACCTTTTGACGACATCTGTGATGGAGTGTTGTGTATACCGGTTTTCTGCTTCAGAGGTCCTGGGTTCGAATCGCTATGGGGCCAATGTTTGAATGATGAATGCTTACTCGTAAGCATGACTGTTTTTGAAGTTATACTTCTTTAGGCACGTTCTGAAAAATTGATGAGAGTGAAATTTTAAGATGCGCGCGCATCACTGTAACACAAAATTTTAACAGCATGAAGTTGGTCGCTAAATTAGCGATCAATTTCATGCTGTTACTTTTGTGTTTACCGGACATTAAGAAAATCTACCAACAAAATAAAAATAGAATCTCTATTTAGTGGGTGCTAACGACTGCATTGTGAAGGCCTATCAAAAGTATTTATTAATCTGGAACAACGGAACCAAAGCGCGATTCAGGAGACTACAGCGCCATCTCTTGACCATTGGTGTAGTAGAACCAAAAACCACATCTTTATTTTTAGTAATAAAGTAACAGTTATAGGTATTCATATTTATAATATCCACATGTTTCTAGTTTGTATATTCGGAATACGTGTTTGAGTTTCATACAAGTGCAAATCACATATGTTCTAATAAATTATATTCAGTAGCGATTTTAATTGAATATTTTGATTATTTATTTATTTTTTCAAATTAAAACTGAACTTTATTGACTGTGTCCTTTTCCAGACTTTTTATTAATGTATTGTTATTAATTATTTGCATGCAATTAAAAACTAATTTTAAACGATGCCAAAGAAGGATAACTTCTCACGCGCCTACATAAGTACACGCACCCATTTTTATATATGTACGAGTATTTCAACAATAATATATGTACCTTTGTATCATTTTATATATTTGTATCAACAATATTGTTTTTAATATAGTTAATTTCTTTTTTTATTTATTTAAACTAAAATTGCCCAACATAAGCAAACGGCGGACTTAATGCCATAAGCATTATCTACCAGTCAACCAGTATGAGAGTTGGAGGCAAATAATATATTCTATCCGCAAAACTATCACTAAGAATATTACATGGGATAACCGTTTGGCTGTACATCTGTTTACTCAACTAGTTTTATAAATTACTTTTTGCAGTGCTGACCCCCATCGCCTACGCCGTGGAGCCCTAATAACCTTACTCATCCACAGAAACACAATTCCACCAAAACATTATGTTTTTTCACAATAGTTTTCCATAGGGTAAGGCTTATTTCCCCAAACTGCTTCGAGTTTGTGAGCCAAAATCTATTTTGAATAGAATAGAATATAATTTTATTAACCCAGATATTACACATTACAGATATAAATAAAAAAAAGCTCAGGGCTAACCAGGACCCTGCCTCAGTTATTCTGGCAGGGCCTGTTTAGTGACACAAAAAAAAGACATGTAAAAATAAATTTTTATTACTTGAAAGGATGTATGGACTTAACATCCTTTGCTTTCAAGTAACAAAAAATTAAGATAAAAAAAGTCAATCAAAAAACACAACACTATAACAGCAAGCAAAGCAATGCAAAACAAAGCGAAGCAATTCATTTCAGCCTAAAAAAATCATTTAAATTCAAAATATACATGATTATGGTTATTCAGAAACAGGACTATACTAGTGTCAAAAAGTATAAGGCCAAATCATGCTACGGACAATTTGCATCAATGCTGTGAAGCAGCTCCTCTCCGTTTTTATTCAGCATTTCCATCTCACGACCATTTCCCAAGACGTGAAACAAATTTAACGTCATATAAGGTCATGTATTATCATTGTCATCAAAAAGAAAGTGACGTCACTCATTAGAAAAAACTATTTGAAAACCACATTGAAATATCATTATTCCATAACGCTAGTAACCGCTAGTAACCATTCCGTAGTCACAATTTGGCTACAGAACCCAGTCACTTTTTAAAGTGGCAGATAGCTGACATTCTGTACAACAAACTTTAGAAAGAAAAACATTTATTGACGACATACATTAACAATCTCTTATCTATTAGACAAGTCCGTCCGTCCGTCTGTCTGTGGTGCTGTTTCAGCGGCCAAACCGTAAGAGATAGATAAAGAGAATGTTTAAGTTATAAGTCAAGAATAGTCTGATAAGACTACAAACCGGATTTGAGTAACGTAGCACTTCCGGTTTTCGAGAAATCACGAATTTCAAACGAAACCACACAAAATCTCCGAAGTTCTCAATTAATTAAATACATTTTTTTTTTAAATCAGGTTTGGTGAACATTTGGTTCACTGGTTTGCTAGTTACAATAAATACACAACAAACATAAAACGAAAGGTACATCGTCACCTAGGCCCCACCTCAGCATAATGTTGCAACGGCAAAAAATGGAACCGCTGCAACGCTGATATGCAAACTTTAATTAAACTTAAAAGCTAATTGAGGTCTTTGAGTATATACGTTGTTCTCTTTATATTCCTTTCTTGGTCATTTTTGTTTTTACAAGCTTTTATTTAACTTGCTATGTATGTTTGTTACGGTCAAATCTTACAACTCAATTTTAAAGCACTTGCCCTCAACCGATTAAGCTGAAATTTGGTATGCTCGTTCAGTTCGGATGACAATGCATGCTTAACAGTGTGACGTCATTCTAAATCCAATATGGCGGCATACCCAAAATGGCGGACCAATCATTTTTAATGCATTCCTACAATATGGGTATCAAATTAAAGGGCCTGCTGAGAGTAACTCGAAAAAAATGTGACGTCACTCTCAATCCAATATGGCGGACTTCTAAAATTTGAAAATCTATTTAGAAACAAACTTTAACTAAATTTTCTTTCTTTCTTTTTAGCGCATTTGAATAAAAGCTTGTTTTTAAAAAGGTTTTTGTACCTTAATTTTATTACATATCCTGTCAATGAGCGTTGAAGGATACAGCTATTATACAAAAGAGTCTTCTACATTCAAAGTGTAGCACAGCTGTTAGTCAGGTTGCCAACAGGAAAAACAGACTATTTAAAAAATGCACAAGTAGACTGCAGGACGCTAATGCTATCCAATTAAGTCGGGCTCGTAAGCCTGCTTCAATTATGGTTGTCAACGTCTATTTTACATAAATAAATAAATATTAAGAAAAGTTTACTAGAAAAAAAAATCCACGCGGACCAGGCAGCGGACGGGACTCGAACCCGCATCCTTCGCTATCCGGGCGAATGCACTGACCATTATGCTACCACGGCCCTATTAGCCGCGTCGAAATTGCGACAATGCGAAGAGATGGCGCTGCCTTGCAGCTTAAGGCTCGGAAAATTTCGACGCGGCTAATAGGGCCGTGGTAGCATAATGGTCAGTGCATTCGCCCGGATAGCGAAGGATGCGGGTTCAAGTCCCGTCCGCTGCCAGGTCCGCGTGGATTTTTTTCTAGTAAACTTTTCTTTAGATTTTAACATCTAGCAGTTAAATGCTTAAAAAATAAGTAAAATCA
The DNA here is from genome assembly GCA_902850365.2 of Chilo suppressalis. NCBI lineage: Eukaryota > Metazoa > Arthropoda > Insecta > Lepidoptera > Crambidae > Chilo > Chilo suppressalis. The sequence goes on from OU963911.1 coordinate 992,312, forward strand.
TAAATAAATATTTCCAATATTCACACCGATTTGCTTATTTATCTGTATGCAGATCGCTCTTTCCTAGTGGGTACTTTGGGCAAGTGCCCCGAGCCCCGCGATCGATAGCCCCCCCCCCCCCCCCCCCTCAGATCAAATACAAAGTCCCTAGTTCCTGTTATATCACCAAACGGGGGTTGTAGGGGCCCCATTATCCTAATATGCCCAATAGGTCAAAGACAGCACTGTCTGTATGTACTGGTGTCTAAGGGTTTGTATGGCTAGAATTCGCCCTTTTTGGTTTATTTGTCATAAAATATTTTACTTCTTTTTTATCATTTTGTGTGGCATGCGCAAACATTAAAGACACTTTTTCAATTAGCCTAGCCCCAAAGTAAGCACTGTAAGGCTTGTGTAATGGGATGCTAGGGTAACGGATAGAATACATATACTGATACATACGAAATAAGTATATTTTTATAGGAATACACATTTTTTTTATAGATAGTTCCGACAAATGATTCCACCCCACCTAATGTTAAGTGCAGGTGAAGTCCAGACGCGAAGATAGCTGTTACAGCAGTTCTACCTGCCACACCAGCTATCCTCACCCTGCCGGCCTGCATGTTGCTTCTTCACGCCTCTTTTAAAGGATCCCAGGTTGTAACATCTACCCCCGCCGGGATTCGAACCCGGAACCTCTCGAGTCGGCAACACCATGAAACCCGGCGTACAAACCACTCGGCTACGGAGGTCGTCAAAAAATATTTATTTCCAACACCCTCACCAATTAGCGTAGCCACAAAGTAAGCACTGTAGGCTTGTATTATGGGATACTAGGGTAATGGATAGAATACATATATAAGTATATTTATATAGAAATAGAATATTAAACATCCATGACTGGAGTACAAACCATACGGCAACGGAGATCGTCGCAATATAAAATGAAATTATAGTAATATAAGTTATTTACAGGATTGTTACCGTAATAGTGAGAATGTGAACAGTGGTACGGGTATCGAACGCAATAGAAGACTTCGTCGGAGGGTAGACCGATATGTCTGCCAATAACAGCTTACCCGCAATTACTTCAGTTACTCCGTGATCATGGCGCTTGCAACAGTGCCTAAATATCGGAAACTCGCTAAAAACAAGGTACATGGTAACAATCCCATAAATTACTATAATGTTAGTGACTATGAAAGTATAAAACAATATATTATAGAATGAAAGTTGTTTAAGAAACTCATTATTTAACGCTGACGAACAAAGCTGCCTACTCCCGTTAGTATTTTATATACTTTACCCGTCTTATTAATAAACGCGGAATAAGCTTTGGCTAGTTACACCGTGTTTTGTTCCTTTTACTCACATGCAAATTGTCATTCAATGAACAGAGACAAAAACATGAAGTAACAAATGAAAGCTTATTCTTCGTTTATAAATAAGGAGGTACATCTAAAGAAAATATAACTAGAAAAAATTCCACGCGGACCAGGCAGCAGACGGGACTTGAACCCGCACCCTTCGCAATCCGGGCGAATGCACTGACCAATTATGCTACCGCGGCCCTCACGGACCGCGTCAAAATTCTTCTAGCCATTCTTAAGCTGGAAGTCAGCGCCATCTCTTCGCATTGGCACAGTGGCAGATTTACCAGTAGGCTCAGTAGGCTGGAGCCTAGGGCGGCAGATTTAAGGGGGCGGAAAATTTGGCCCAAAATCTACACAGAAAAACGAGTGACAAAAATTTTAATATTTTAGTAATGCACAGTATACTCAACACTCTTACGTCCGTAATCCGTATATAGAAAGAAAGAAAGAAAGAAAGAAAACATTTTATTGGCCCTTACAGCAGGAAATAAATGAAACAAAACGGTACATGAAGTAAAACATAGACAATAACAAAAAGAAAGAGAACTAAATACTAGGTTGTAGTGCGTGCCGTGTGAGGCCAATAGGTCGCTGGCTCAGCTATGCTCTGTGGCAGTCGCTTTCGCGATACCACAGTAGCGCTGATTTTCAGCCAGCGCCTTATGGTAAGGGTGATTCGCGAAAGACGGAACGAGCAAAACAATCACATATATAAATAATTCTAGACAAATAATTCTATTTCCACTTAAAACTACTACACTATACTATAAAGCCGGCCCTCCACACAGCCACCCGTAAACCGAACGACAGTCCCTCCCTATCACTCGCCATAACGACTGATAAAGACAGCCTGCCATCCAATCCGAATGACACATCGCAAGCGAGAGTGACTGTGGGAGCGCTAGCTTATGAAAGGAGAATCTATTCTTAAAATATTACATGCGAATAACACTCATTTCTTAACAATTATGTATCACGTCCGACACCCCCGCTCAGGACGCAACTTTTTACATGCCGTTTCAATTTTACACTAAAATACATGAAGCATAATCAGACTGGCACGTGTCGCATCCGGAGCGCAGTTTCCGAACGTAGACCCTTGCACTGAACTTTGTCTGTGCTGCAAAGTGAAGTTATTCATTCATATATACAATATTAGTCTATGGTTATCTGTGACTGTGACCTTTGAGCTATGCCACGTAATAGACTCATGCGCATTACTTTTGCAACTTTGCGGTGTGTTATTTGTGGGAGTTTTAATTTATAACATCAATATCTCAACAGGAAAAAGAAACAAACCCAAACCGCTAAAATCGACAAGCAACAAAAGATGCATCAGGCTCGATTTCTCCGTCGCTCATGTGTTGCTCTGTTTCAGTGCTGCAACTTCAACGCAGATTTGGGTAAGTGTATATGTTAGAACTTACTATCCAGTTGTGCGATCCAAGTGAAATGGCTATATGGAAACAATGAGATTTAATTATTTTGATATAGAGAGCTGTCTATATTTTCGCTCAGCCATGTCACTGCATTCCTACTTGCATTGATAAAAGATATGCTTTAAAATGTTTCTTGAAAGTGAGTTTTGTTTTTGTTTTGTTTTATATAAAAGATTACTAAGCGCACTGTAAAATATAGGTTTGTACTTATGCGATCATGAATTTTTAAAATATTCCATTAGCGTTTCAACATTAATTACAATTTAAATTTAGTAATTTTTAAACTAACGGGGGAAAAGCCGACGTAATATGGACGATAGAACACAAATCATAAAGTTGCAATTTTAGAATAAATATAATTGTGAACTAGCGTATTGAATTTCAAAGGTCAGTAAGGGAGGCAAAAATTTAATAGCCTATTAGCGGCAAATTTGTAAATCCGCCACTGAACCCACAATGTCAAATGAATACTTTTACAAGTATTAAACATTTGAAAGAAGAAATAGCAATTACAGTTATATAATTAGAGTCCCATTTCCTGGGCCGAGTGGAATTTTTTCTAGTTATATTTTCTTTAGATTTAAACATCAAGCAGTTACATGCTTTAAAAAATTCGACGACCTCCGTGGCCGAGTGGTTTGTACGCCGGGTTTCATGGTATCGCCGACTCGAGAGGTCCCGGGTTCGAATCCCGGTGGGGACAGATGTTTGTGTGATGAATACGAGCATTTGTACTCCAGTCAAGGATGATTAATATGTATTTATATATAAATATACTTATATGTGCACAGTATATGTATTCTATCCGTTACCCTAGTATTCCATAACACAAGCCTTACAGTGCTTACTTTGGGGCTAGGCTAATTGGTGTGAGTGTTGGAAATATTTATTTATTTATTATTTAATAATAAAAATTATAAGGAGGTACATGTTTTGGCAGCCCTAGTGCCGTACGAGACATGATCGTACGATCGGTTGCAAGGCTTCAATGCAATTATGCATTAGCGATGGCTATCTACCTAGATTTGTGTGTTAACTCCTTTATATAAACGCTTTTAATGACATCCGTAAGTGTGAAATGGTCTCAAATAGTTATATATACAAATAAAGTTCGGAAACTTACACTAAGTTTTGTTTACTCACTAATCAAGGAGAACTATATAAATTGTGAAGCAATTTCTCTTACAAAATAACTAAAAAACATCACAGTGTTCTATTGGAATGCGAGTAAATAAATAGAATAGAATAGAAAATATTTTATTAGCCCTCTTAATACAGATATTTCACATTTACAGATACAAATTCAAAAAACACAGGGCTAACTAGGACCCTGCCTCAGCATTAGCTGATGCGACATTGTGTCCCACCAGCGCTGTTATTCTGGCAGAGCCTGTTTAGTGACACAAAAAAAGACATGTTATTTTTTTTTTATTACTTGAAAGGATGTATGGACTTAGCATCCTTTGCCTTCAATAATAATAAGAAGAAAATTTTGCCAGAGGAGCGATGGCACAGGTGGCTGTTGCCAAGGGAAGTTGAGGCGGGGTCTACTTGTTCCATTTTAAAATGCAATAATGTTGGCGTATAACCTGTCTCTATATTATACGATATTATTGGTACATAGTCTTTTACCTAGTTTTAATCACGTGATACTTTTTTCCCCGGAAAAAATGGATTCCTGTGTGATTCTAGGAACCTATACACCATGTTTCAGACTCCAAAAATCAAGAGGTTCATTTCTGGGTTGTAGTATTGCATTGTTTAATAAAGTTCCCCTAGATCTGATTGAGCTTCCACTGACTAAATTGAAATCTCAGATCAAAAATATTCTTATGAATAAGGGCTATTATAAAGTTGATGATTATCTGAATGATCGTAATGCATGGACATAGTGTTTCTTATAATTTGTTATTTAATTTATCATAACAGTAATATTGTACCTATCTAATGCCGCTTCCTGTATACTAAACATAATGTTAACCATAAAATTTATTGTTACTATATATTTATAATCTAAATGATGTAATGGAAGGTAATTTCAGACGTATCTCTGAAGTCATTTTTCAACTTGACGACTCTGTATATAACAATACAGGGAGAAAAAAACAGCCCTCGCTGAGTTTCTTGCCGGTTCTTCTCAGTACAAGGTCTCCCGCCGTAGTTTTGCGAACCGATGGCGTATCTTCTTGACCTTCACAAGTGCTTGTAACAGCTTAGACTGAATAAATGACATTTCATTTCATTTCTATAGTTAACGCGGTGGAAATCGTGGACCATCGCGAGTTACACTCCTCTCCAAGAACACTCCTCTAACTGCCTCAGCTAGTATTGGAATTCTTGGCGTTGACATATCGAGTGACGTCCAGTTTCGGGAGCATTTAGAGAGCAAGGCCAAATTGGCCTCTAAGAAGCTAGGTGTGCTCAATAGATGAAGAATGTACTTCACACCGGCCCACCGACTGCAGCTTTATAAGGCATAGGTTCGGCCTCACATGGAGTACTGCTCTCATCTTTGGGCGGGGGCACCCCAGTACCAGCTTCTTCCCTTTAGATCGCATCCAGCGCCGAGCGGCTCGAATCGTCGACGACCAGGACCTTTCCGATCAGCTTGATCCTTTGGCTTTGCGTAGGGATGTAGCTTCGCTCTGCATCTTCTATCGCATTTATCACGGAGAGTGTTCTGAGGAATTGTTCGGATTAATTCCAGCTGCTGCATTTCGCCATCGTACATCGCGACAAAAATTTCATCCCCATCATCTTGACGCGTGGCTATCCACAGCCGTGCGTTTATGTCGAAATTTATTACCACGTACGACAAAACTGTGGAATATATTGTCGTCAGCAGTGTTTCCGGACCTATTGGACCCAAAAACCTTCAAAAAAAGAGCGTACTCCTTCCTTAAAGGCCGGCATCGCATTTGTGATACTCCTGGTGTTGCAAGTGTCCATGGGCGACGGTGATCACTTACCATCAGGTGAGCCGTCTGCTGGTATGCCGCCTATAACAGAAAAAAAATAAGTTAGCAACATACAAAGTTTAGATTGTTCATGACGTCTTTGGCTTTGTCTAGCTACATGATTAGCAAACGCAATATGGTTGTTTTGTTGATTGATACGTTTTGCTCGGCCTGTGTTTAGCGTCGATATAAAAATTGAACACTACATAATAAAGTTGGCGAACTCTCGCTAATCATTTTAAAAGTTGCCAAAAGTAGTACTGTTCTTTTAACACTAATTTTAAAAACTAACATTATGTTGGCGCCGTATCTCTTATCTATTAGACAAGTCCGTCCGTCCGTCTGTCTGTGGTGCTGTTTCAGCGGCCAAACCGTAAGAGATAGATAAAGAGAATATTTAAGTTATAAGTTAAGAATAGTCTGATAAGACTACAAACCGGATTTGAGTAACGTAGCACTTCCGGTTTTCGAGAAATCACGAATTTTAAACGAAACCACACAAAATCTCCGAAGTTCTGAATTAATTAAATACATTTTTTTTTAAATCAGGTTTTGGTGAACATTTGTTTCACTGGTTTGCTAGTTATATTTATTTCTTGTGTTTCCACGCACACCACTCATTAAGAGAGGGGAATGATTTTTCCATATCTACAAACTTTCTCGAATCGTAATTATTTGACGGCACTAAATGAAAAGAAAAATACAGAAAAATCAAGCCGAGATTCTTGCCCGATTATTCTTAGTACAGGGTCTTCCGTTGTAGAATTACTTATCTTACGTGCTTTTACCAAATTATAATACAATGTATATTAAATAAGATTTCCTTTAATCAACAAAGTCTATAATTATAATATTGTACTGGTTAAATTCTCACTTTTATTATAATTATAAAGGTTTTCGTATCTTCTTTAAACTGATGTTTCGACCAAGTTACACCCAGCTGGGTCACGGGGCAACACGAAATTTTCAAAGTGTATAAAGCCTTCATTGTTCAAAGGGTCCAAGAGTTAACCCTTAGCCTCTCCGTTATTTCTAGAGAGCCCAGAACCTAACTCATACTCACCATAAAAAGATTCAGATTTCATTGACGACCTCCGTGGCCGAGTGGTTTATACGCCGGGTTTCATGGCGTCGCCGACTCGAGAGGTCCCGGGTTCGAATCCCGGTGGGGGCAGATGTTTGCGTGATGAATACGAGCATTTGTACTCCAGTCATATTTCATATAAATATACTTATATGTGTATAATATATGTATTCTATCCGTTACCCTAGTATCCCATAACATAAGCCTTTACAGTGCTTACTTTGGGGCTAGGCTAATTGGTGTGAGTGTTGGAAATATTTATTTATTTATTATTATTTATTAAAGTCCTATGTTAGGCTGAGGTTTCTTCCCCAGACGGATGCTCCGACTCGAGAGGAAAACATTCACTGACGTAAATGTTAATTGTAACATTTAATTGTGACAATCACGTCATAATTAAGTAGGTAACGCACTATATACTTGCATAGATGGAAATTTACTGCAGTATAACCAGTCGACATTAACAGAAAAACAATAATAAACAGTAAATATAATGTAGTTATGACCACAATAATACATACATACAATAATTGCTGTTCTTTACCGAGAAATATTCATCTAACGGAAACTTATAGGAGTCATAGGAAACGAGAGAATCAATCAATTGTATCCCAGTATCTCGACTTATTAGACAAATAACTAGAACATTTGGTAAATTTAATATTGCAATGGGTAAGGACAATGACTTTATACACTTAGAAAGTTTCGTGTTGACAATATAAAAAAGATGCGAAAACCTTTATAATTATAATTAAAGTGGGAATTTAACCCGTACAATATTATAATTATAGACTTTGTTGATTAAAGAAAATTTTATTTAATATACATCTTCTATCTATATACATAAAACTCAAAGGTGACTGACTGACTGACATAGTGATCTTATCAACGCACAGCCCAAACCACTGGACGGATCGGGCTGAAATTTAGCATGCAGGTAGATGTTATTACGTAGGCATCCGCTAAGAAAGGATTTTGATCAATTCTACCCCCAAGGGGATAAAATAGGGAATGAAAGTTTGTATGAAACTTTTTCAATTTTAAACCGATCGGGCTGAGTCTTTGCATGCAGGTATAAGAAGAATCATAGATGAATGTCATTGAGTATAATACAAGCCTGAGAACACTGTAGTCTACACTTCAGCTCTACACCGAAGCGAAGCGAGGACGGGCCGCTAGTTGTATTGTAATTTGGTAACAGCACGTAAGATAAGCAATTCTACGACGGCAGACCTTGTATCAAGAAGAATCGGGCAAGAATCTCGGCTCCTATTTTTCTCTTCATTTGTCTAAGTTTCGTTCATTTCATATTTTGGTTCTGTTGTGCTAACGACAGAGACAGCATTTATACACACTGAGGAGATGTCCCAACTGAAGCATCCACCTTTTCTTTCTCAAAAATTCAAAATTAGCTTATTAATGTCGCCCCTGCTAGTGTACAGGCCTTCCCTATGGTTTGAAAAGGGACATTGAGCGATGCGGGCCCCATGCCGATTGGTGGGTGCTAACGACTGCAGATGCAGCCGGGACCAACGGTTTAACGTGCCTTCCGAAGCAAGGAGGAGCTCGAGATAGTAAATTTTTGGTCACCCATCCAATGACTGATCACTGCGAAAGTTGCTTAACTCCATCGATCGCAGCCGAACGCGCTTTCTTTACAAAAAAAACTAATTAATTATAACCTTCTCTATGGCTCTTCGATTTGTTAGTGAGACATGTATCTGTTGCATCACCTATCTTCACACCAGAATCAGGATTCCAGTCACACTTAATTTCAAGGCGGTGTTTTCAGGTCCTCTATAAAAACATTACAAAGTCAAGATACTGCGTATCAATTGTCATTCACGTCAAACAATGAGAGCTTCATGAGTCATTAGCCGCCGCTCGCTCCGTAGAGCGTTGGAAGCCGCCGAGATCAAAGGGAGCGCGCCGCCCAGCCGCGTCGCATGCACGACTGCGTGCGCGACTCTGTCGGCAAAAAATCACCAACTCTTTGACAATGCGCACGCAAATTAACATGGTTCGATGCCATATTATAGCAAGAGCACCATGACTAAAGCCCTTAAACATTAGGGCATAACAGCAACGTACATCTTTCCTGTTAGGAAAGATTCCAAAATAATGTGTTAAATGTCCATATTTTAAGTGAAACATATACAGCTGCTCTTCACAAGGTCTTGGTTTCCAAGCTATTACTAAGAAAGACCAAGATTCGGATCTAGAACACAGTGATTAGACCGATCTTGATGTACGGATGTGAGGCTTGGACGCTAACCCTTAGAGAAGAGAATAAGTTTCTGGTCGCCGAAAGAAGGATTCTGCGAAAAATCCTGGGGCCGATTCAAAGAGAGGATGGCAGCTGGACAGTGCGGACGAACATCGAGCTGGAAAATCTAGTGTCCGAGCCCAACATCATAGGAGAAATTAAAGCAGCTAGACTTCGCTGGCTTGGGCATATAGAGAGAATGGGAGAGGATCGAACCGTGAAAAGGGCGTATTTGGGGCGACCGATAGGACGACGGCTCGTTGGATGTCCCAGATACTTGCAGTCTTTGGGTGCCGACGGCTGGTGGGACCTAGCCCGGGATCGCAGAGCATGGCGTCATCTTGTGTCGGAGGCCAAGATCCACTTTGGATCGTTGCGCCGCAGCAGTAAGTAAGTAAGTATATTTCAAGTGCTTTCGAAATGTAAGAGTCAAGAAGGTTCCCTACGTTAGGAAATCTTAGTCAAGTTACCAAGCAAAAATCGTCTAACGTAGCATGGTCTGATCAATAGGAAGCTGTTGGTGCAGGAAATTATACCCTTGATATTGAGTTCACAAGTCGAAGTATACATAGTATTGCGAACCGAAAGCATAGCTTCTCAATAAAGTGCTTGGAATAGTTTATACTGAATATATCTATACAGTCGAACCTGGCTAAGCGAGAATCCAAATGACCCGAATGTTATTTTCTCTCTTATAGAGGTATCTCACTAAAGCTCGCTGCCACCTCTGAGATGCCCAGACGGAACACTAGCTCATAAGCCGCAGGAGAAAGCCGATTTACTGGCAAAACTCTTTGCGGCTAACTCCCGAATCGATGATTGCAATGCACTGCCACCATCATTACCTCACTGTGGCACAACGATGCCTGATATTAAAATCAGGCAGCGTGAGGTTCGTGCCGAGTTGCAATCACTCGACGTCCGGAAAGCTAGTGGACCTGATGGCATCTCAGCAGTAGTACTTAAAAAATGTGCAGCGGAGTTGTGTCCCGTGCTCACGCGCTTGTACCAATGCTCGTATTCTTTGGGGCGTGTGCCGGAGACTTGGAGAGATGCTAACGTGCAACCGGTACCCAAAAAAGGGGATCGCTCGGACCCGGCAAACTATCGGCCAATAGCAGTCACCTCAGTTTTATGTAAAGTTCTAGAAAAGGTCCTTAATAACCATCTGACCCGCTACCTAGAGGATCACTCCCTGATTAATGATCGTCAATATGGATTTAGACCGAAACGATCGACGGGTGATCTTCTAGCGTACTTAACTCATATCTGGGGTGAGGCTATCGACAAGCGTGGCGAGTCGTTGGCTATCAGCCTTGACATTGCCAAGGCGTTCGACAGGGTCTGGCACAAAAGCCTTCTCTCCAAGCTTCCGGCATACGGTCTGCCAGCCCAGTTCTGTTCTTGGGTAGCTGACTTCCTGCATGAGCGTAGAATTCGTGTCCTTACGGATGGTAGCAGTTCGCGGTTCATGTCAGTGAATGCCGGCGTTCCCCAGGGCTCCGTCCTATCCCCCACTCTCTTTCTGCTGCATATCAATGACCTGATTCCTCTTGGGAATATTCATTGCTATGCAGACGATAGTACAGTGCATGCGGGGTATCTCGGACAAGCAGCGGCTGGGCATGCAGTAACCAGGGAGAAACGGGAAAATCTTGTCATTGAACTCAATCAGGCTTTGGAACACATTTCCGAATGGGGTACCAGGAACTTGGTTGGGTTCAATGCCAAGAAAACTCAGGCTTGCGCTTTCACGGCAAAAACATCGCCATTCCTTCCCCTTCCATCTCTTCAGGGCACAACACTACCGCTGCAGAGCAACATTTCCATGCTCGGTATGGAAGTTCGCTCAGACCTGAATCCAAAGGACTACATCGAAACCGTGATCAAAACAGCTTCACGCAAACTCGGAGTCCTGAACAAGGTGCGGCGTTTTTTCACGCCCGATCAACTGTGCTTGTTGTACAAAACGCAAGTGCGGTCCTGCGTGGAATATTGCTCGCACCTGTGGGATGGCTCCGCCAAGTACTTGCTCGATGCTTTGGATAGGTTACAGCGGCGCGCGATCCGCATCATAGGCGATGAGGAGGTGACTAAACACCTTGAGCCTCTTCAATTACGCCGTGACGTGGCGTCACTAAGCGCGTTCTATCGTTTGTACCACGGCGAGTGTTCTGAGGAGTTATTCTCTCTTATCCCACCTTCCCCTTTCCTTCAGAGGACCACGCGCGCTGGCCTACGTTGTCACCGTTTTACTGTGGCCACAATTCCAACGCGTACAAAGAAATTTGGTGACTCATTTCTTTGTCGCACTATCCGTAAATGGAATGCTCTGCCCGCTCACGTGTTCCCTCCCTCTTACAACCTGGGATCCTTTAAAAGAGGCGTGAAGAAGCAGCATGCAGGCCGGCAGGGTGAGGATGGCTGGTGTGGCAGGTAGAACTGCTGTATCAGCTATCTTCGCGTCTGGACTTCACCTTCACTTAACATCAGGTGGGGTGGAGTCATTTGTCGGACCTAACTATAAAAAAAAAAAAAAAAAAAAAAAAAAGCAGTTTGTCACTTACGAAGGTTTGAGTGTGGTTCCTCTCATTAATAGAGGTTAACAAAAGTCGAGAAACACGGTGCTAGAGCGAATGAATTCTCTAATGATTGTTGTCAACTGGAACCAAATGTTGAAGATATCAGGTAAATCCATCGAAAACAATGACGCTTTGGCTTTCTTTGTTTACAAACAAGAATATGGTTTGGCTTTAAGTACCTAGAGTTGCGAGTTTTGAGATGTATATTGAAATGTTTTTGTAAATATGCTCGCAGAGGCGGCTCTAGTCCTTGTGACGCCAGTGTGCCACAAGTACCCTGGCACCCCCTAGTAGGAGCGGGGTCAAAATGAAATATTTACAGTTATATTTTCTTAAAAAAATCCGGTGCAAACTACAACCATAAAAAATCACAACTTGGTACTTCTTTTAATTTAAAACTATAATATCATACAAGACAGTCGTACACACAAACAAATGTTTTTACAAAAATAATACTTTTCGTGCTTTTGCATTAGCGAAATCTTGAACAATGTCATGTCACTGACTTCAATTTTGATTTCATGTGCAATATTAACGATAAATTTGTCAATCTACTTTGCTACAATGTTGATCTTAGATAGTTTAGGCTCGCTTACAGAGGTCTAACGGAATAAACTGTTACTTACAGAGGCTAAGCCTCTGTGAAAAATTGCTCTCTCTAAAAGAGGTTCCTACACTGTCACTCATAGAGGTATTCGGAATAAAAAATGACGGGACCTGACCATTATTGTCGGTTACAGAGTTTTCTCACTTATGCAGATTTCGCTTATCCAGGTTCGACTGTAAATGATTTTTGAGTTTGAGTGATAATTTGTGCAGCACAAGCGTCTATATCATGGTGGCTACTTTCAGGCAAGATAGGCTTGTTTAACACTTGTTTTATTTTTAACTAGCGGCCCGCCCTCGCTTCGCTTCGGTGTAGAGCTGAAGTGTAGACTACAGTTTTTGTTCTCAGGCTTGTATTATACACAATGACATTCATCTATGATTCTTCTTATACCTGCATGCGAAGTCTCAGCCCGATCGGTTTACAATTGACAAAGTTTCATACAAACTTTCATTCCCTATTTTATCCCCTTGGGGGTTAAATTGATCAAAATCCTTTCTTAGCGGATGCCTACGTCATAACATCTACCTGCATGCCAAATTTCAGCCCGATCCGTCCAGTGGTTTGGGCTGTGCGTTGATAGATAACTATGTCAGTCAGTCAGTCACCTTTGAGTTTTATATATATAGATTGCTTTTCAAGAATCATACCGAAAAATAATTTAGTTCCGCCCTCTAGATATCATGATTGTAAGTTTATTTAAGAAAAAAACTCTTTATACCTTCAACTACTATCATTGACAAAAGTAAAAACAGATCAGTACCCTTAGCACGAACAATTATCGAATTCGAAACGTTTGCGAGTCCGAAATCTTCTTGTCAAATGTGTACTGATTTTTACAAGCTTTTATTTAACTTGCTATGTATGTTTGTTACGGTCAAATCTTACAACTCAATTTTAAAGCACTTGTCCTCAACCGATTAAGCTGAAATTTGGTATGCTCGTTCAGTTCGGATGACAATGCATGATTAACAGTGTGACGTCATTCTAAATCCAATATGGCGGTATACCCAAAATGGCGGACCAATCATTTTTAATGCATTCCTACAATATGGGTATCAAATTAAAGGGCTTGCTGAGAGTAACTCGAAAAAAATGTGACGTCAATCTCAATCCAATATGGCGGACTTCTAAAATTTGAAAATCTATTTAGAAACAAACTTTAACTAAATTTTCTTTTTTTCTTTTTAGCGCATTTGAATAAAAGCTTGTTTTTAAAAGGTTTTTTTTACCTTAATTAGTTCTCGTTACGTCCGTTGTGACGCTGCTGTTAAAGTTTTCATACAAAATTTGACAATGACATCTCGCATTTGCAAACTATTCGAATTCGGTATTAATTCATGCAGGTACAGAAGTACCTACCTACTCAACATAGCTGAAATTACTCTTTAAACTAAGTATATATATGCAAATGGGGTACCCTTGTGTGTTTTTGTTATTTACTGCGCGTGAGTCACTCTAAGGTCACTGCCGACTCATTAACATTACAATCTATGCAAATGCGATGGTGTGATGTTTTGTTATCGGCAATAACAATTATTTAAAACTATTCACATCGATTACCAGTTGTAATGTTTGTTTTTCCCGGGTCATGGGTAAATAAGTAATGTATCTTCCGGAAAGACTATGTGAAAAGATCGAATTGGCTGTTGCCACTGTAACTTGTGGCATCTTTATTCTCCAGTCAAGCTTATCATTCTGAAAACAGACGACAAAAGGCGAATTGAGTTAAAACCTTATTAAATACTAGCGGCCCACCCTCGCTTCGCTTCGGTGTACAGCTGTTTGTTGTTTGTGTTCGCTGTTGACCACAGTTTTTGTTCTTAGGCTTGTATTATACACAATGACATTCATCTATGATTCTTCTTATACCTGCATGCGAAGTCTCAGCCCGATCGGTTTTAAAATTGACAAAGTTTCATACAAACTTTCATTCCCTATTTTATCCCCTTGGGGGTAGAATTGATCAAAATCCTTTCTTAGCGGATGCCTACGTCATAACATCTACCTGCATGCCAAATTTCATCCCGATCCGTCCAGTGGTTTGGGCGTGCGTTGATAGATCACTATGTCAGTCAGTCACCTTTGAGTTTTATATATATAATAGATAGATACTTTCGTCTAGAGACATTTCCAAAAAAACTTTAGAATACACGACTGCACCAGGGTTGATAGAAAAATTAATAAGAACATTTTCAAAAACCGTCAATCGAACTAACAAAAGCAAAACATTGAATTACCTATTAGCTCCGGCCCTAACAACACCTTGTGTAAACGGAATAATGTGCCATGTTTGAACACGGAGCGGCGATCATGTCGCCACGGCGTGATGGCGACGCCTTTATGGCTACACCAATAAGGACGGGTTTGTTGCTACGTTTATGGGAGCCGCTGAAGGTGACACAATATGTAATTAGAGTTGATTAGCTGCCGTTTACGACGTTCTAAATACACTCGGATGAGGTTAAAGAGATTAAAAAAAGATACTTACCATATTTTTTAAACAAACCATATCCATTTACTTAGCCCCACTCAATGGTAGGATTAAAAGAAATCTGTGGCGGCGACATCTATATGCCCCACATATATACAACGGATGGAGGAAATCATTACTCACCATCCTCAAGAGATGGCGTTACCTGCACTGCGATCATAATAGTATGGAAGCCTACATCGCGCAAATGAAATTCGGAGGCTAACTCTTCATATATACGATGCCCGACCAACATCAGTCGGGCCGCGGCCCCCGAGCTACCATCACCCAGCTCGGAGGAAGATCTTCCCCTTTGGCCTTCCTACAAATCCAAACGCGAAGATAACTCCATACAAACTTATATTGCTTGCTTTCATTTTAAGCCCAATTCATACCACGTGAATCTCTGTCAATTTCTTTCAAATAATATGATTGACAAATAAGCCTTTGTCCTAATGGTAAGTGGCGACCACAATCTTCAAGATTATAATATGTATAACTTATTCGTTGACTACCACAACCCCATCCTTTCTTTTCTTTCTGGAAACTTTCTTATCGCTACGCTTATCATCAGGCGAGCGATGTGCTTGTGTCATCATCAGCCTATTAATGTCCCCACTGCTGGGGCACAGGCCTTCCCTATAGATGGAATAGGGAGATGGGACCATGACCCACCACGCGGGCCCAGTGCGGATTGGCGGGTGTGAACGACTGCAGATGCAGCCGGGACCAACGGCTTAACGTGCCTTCCGAAGCACGGAGGAGCTCGAGATAGTAAATTTTTGGTCACCCATCCAAAATCCGACCATTGCGAAAGTTGCTTAACTTCAACGATCGCAGCCGAACGCGCTAACCACTTGCGCCATCGAGCTCCTCGAGATGTGCTTGTATACCACCCTTTTAACGTAAAAAATAAGCAATAAAAATGCAATCGCTAAAAATACCACTTACACCAATAATTTAATGAAAAACTGGTGTGCACAGACACACACACAAGTGAAACTTCTTTTCTTAAATCACCTAACATTAGGCGGTGAATTAGGCATTTTTTTTTATAGATAGGTCCGACAAATGACTCCATCCCACCTGATGTTAAGTGAAGGTGAAGTCCAGACGCGAAGATAGCTAATACAGCAGTTCTACCTGCCACATCAGCCATCCTCACCCTGCCGGCCTGCATGTTGCTTCTTCACGCCTCTTTTAAAGGATCCCAGGTTGTAAGAGGGAGGGAACACGTGAGCGGGCAGAGCATTCCATTTACGGATAGTGCGACTAAGAAATGGAGACATCAAATTTCTTTGCACGCGTTGGAATTGTGGCCACAGTTAGACGGTGACAACGTAGGCCAGCGCGCTTGGTCCTCTGAAGGAAAAGGGAAGGTGGAATAAGAGAGAATAACTCCAGCAGAATGTATCACTCATATGTATGTAGTATATATATTGTCTCCCACCCACCCACCAATCGCCCGCGTGTTGAGTCATTGCCCAATCTCCCTATTCCATCCATAGGTAAGGCCCGTGCCCCAGCAGTGAGGACATTAATAGGCCGATTACGATATATATTGTCGCGTGTGACGCTCGAAGCGTTTCAGCCTTCACAGAGTTACCCTCCAACTTTCATGCTCATCGGGAAGAGCTGAATGCGTCACACACACCCATTTATAATATTTTATAGTCGTGTGACGCTCGTGACGCATTATGTTTCATCCAGGGCTTGAAACCGGTTTCGGAAATACCGGTAAATAAAGGTTAATACCGGTTTTAGTAAAGGTTTCGTTCGGAGCGCGTCCAAAATAAAAGCGGTACCTAAAACCTTAATAAACCGGTTTAATCCAGAGCGACACGTGCACGCGTCGGCATCGCTTGAAGTTTGTTTGGTTTGAACTAATCAAGAACTGTTAATGCTCAGAGATTTATGCATTTATTGACACGTTTGCTAGCGTCTAGTGAGTCAAGTTATTCATTTATCATCGATTCCGTCAGAAAGAGCGATATAAAAACCTTAAAAAACCGCTAAATTGATTCAAAACCTATTTGATTTCGCTCTTTAGGATAACCGGTTTTTTAAGGTTAAGGTAGAGCCAAACCTAAATAAAAAGCTCCTTATGTACTTGACACTGATTTAGGTTTGAAAATTAACCGGTAAACAAGCCCTGGTTTCATCTTTTCCATAAGATTTTTCCATTTACACTCCCGTCCAAAACGAAGTTTCCCTTCAAAAACAAAATGGGTGCGTGTACTTATGTAGGCGCGTGAGAAGTTATCCTTCTTTGGCATCGTTTAAAATTAGTTTTTAATTGCATGCAAATAATTAATTAGAATAAATTAATAAGAAGTCTGGAAAGGGACACAGTCAATAAAGTTCAGTTTTAATTTGAAAAAATAAATAAATAATCAAAATATTCAATTAAAATCGCTACTGAATATAATTTATTAGAACATATGTGATTTGCACTTGTATGAAACTCAAACACGTATTCCGAATATACAAACTAGAAACATGTGGATAAATATTATAAATATGAATACCTATAACTGTTACTTTATTACAAAAAATAAAGATGTGGTTCTTGGTTCTACTACACCAATGGTCAAGAGATGGCGCTGTAGTCTCCTGAATCGCGCTTTGGTTCCGTTGTTCCAGATTAATAAATACTTTTGATAGGCCTTCACAATGCAGTCGTTAGCACCCACAAAATAGAGATTCTATTTCTATTTTGTTGGTAGATTTTCTTAATGTGCGGTAAACACAAAAGTAACAGCATGAAATTGGTCGCTAATTTAGCGACCAAATTCATGCTGTTAAAATTATGTGTTACAGTGATGCGCGCGCATCTTAAAATTTCACTCTCATCATTTTTTCATAACGCGCCTAAAGAAGTATAACTTCAAAACTTTATTAATGAGTATCACGTTTAATGAAAGTTGGATAACTTATTCGTTATAAAATGGCGTAGAAGCAGACACATGTTGCAACAACTGCTTCCTTTATTTGTTTACAGTTTTTTCAGTGTTTTGTAAACTGTTGCATGTTCGTCGCACAAACACGGCCACTAAGACGGGTTGCAGGAATTCCCACGCGACTGGAAAAATACGTTGCCAATTGGAAGATTACATAACTACTAGCAAACCAGTGAACGAAATGTTCTCCAAAACCTGATTAAAAAAAATGTATTTAATTAATTGAGAACTTCGGAGATTTTGTGTGGTTTCGTTTGAAATTCGTGATTTCTCGAAAACCGCAAGTGCTACGTTACTCAAATCCGGTTTGTAGTCTTATCAGACTATTCTTGACTTATAACTTAAACATTCTCTTTATCTATCTCTTACGGTTTGGCCGCTGAAACAGCACCACAGACGGACGGACGGACGTACTTGTCTAATAGATAAGAGATTCACGCTATATAGCACCATAATAGTGGGTTAAGGTTTGGCAGATTGTCCGCTCGAATTAAAGCGCTCGTCTGGGGAGGTGACCCCAATTTTCAGGATACTTTAAGAGCGCTTGTCAACGACAATTTTTCCGTCGGATCCAGGCACGGTTTTAAACCGTGTCTACGTCCGGTCGTTAGTTAAGTTTGGGATACTATGGATGTTCGTAATAACACCGGCGAAATCACCCTTTAGGCGTTTTGCAGACGTCGGGGCGGGGCGGGCTTTTTGTCCGCGAAGCAATAAAAACCGCGTCTGCCCGTCGATGTCTGCGGCTGCCCTCGCCGCGTACACAAAGCACACGACGGGCAGAAGCAGTCAGTTCAGGACGTTCGTTCTAGTGAATAGTCCATCAGTAAAAAGCGCGTGGCGCGGAGTGAGCTGACCGCCCCGCGCCGCCGTCTGCGTTACTGCATATAAACTGGTTTGTATGCAGTGGCGCCGCGGACATGCCGCGCCGCCAGTGCCCGCCGGATACCCAAGGCGCGGTCTTTTTGCCCTCTGTGTGCGTTTGTAGTAGGTATAGGATTCACTTTGTGCTATCGTTCGCGGCGAAATTGCCCGGCCCGCTCCGCCCTGCCGTCTGCAAAGCGCCTTAAAGGACTGGAATTTTGTAAGGCAAACCTATTTTTCCACGCAGACGAAGTCACGGGCTCTACTACTAGTAACAAGTATGGCTGTGAACTATTTTAAACAGTTTTTTTAGTTTGCAATAAACGATTGAGTATTGACTAATATCGATATACGTAATTGCTGACAGAGCATGCGTATGAGGAGAACCGTACGTGACATATGAGCGATGTAGCGGTTACACAATGAACCTTATCACAGCTCCTTAAGATATAAATTAAATGACGCAATTCCGGCTGACGCAACATATCTGAAAAACTAAATTTTCTCTTGACATTTGCATTGTATATATGTTTATGGTATATCTGTTTGAGTCATCATCAGCCTATTAATGTCCCTACTGCTGGGGCACAGGCCTTCCCTATGGATGGAATAGGGAGATTGGGCCATGACCCACCACGCGGGCCCAGTGCGGATTGGTGGGTGCTAACGACTAATCTAGTAAACGAGGAGGATTTAGGCAAAATTATACCTCAGATTGGGCCCTAAGCACAGCCACATAACACTATGTGATTTTCATTTAAACCAGTCACTCAATTGGCATCGCGTTTGTTCGCTAACGAGACAAACAGTTTCGCATCTTCGCTTGTTGTTTGTCAAGGAACCAAAAAGGTGATTCGCATGGCGTCGTTAAAAAAAAACAGGCAGTCGTTTGCGCCAATATTGAGGTAGTCAAACACATTGCTTCCGCGAATTGACTGCGCCATTCTTAGAAACTAAATGTCCAGACAGCAGTTTCAATGAAACACTCGTAAATCCAAAAACCGGTTTATAAATGCTAATATTGTGGTTTATCAGTACTCAGTTATGATATTTTGGTGCTTTTTTTTAATTTATTATGTACATTTAGGAGGTTATTCTAGCTAACAAGTTTATTTAAGGAAAATGTTAAATTTGTTATATAATATAACAAAGGTTGTTTAAATATCTTTATATATATAATTCTTCTGTGAGTGTGTATGTCACTGAACTTCTCTTAAACGACTGGACCGATTTTAATGAAATTTTTTGTGAGTGTTCAAGGGGATCTGAGAATGGTTTAGATTCACAATTTTGTCCGCTGGACAACCCCTATTTTTTAGGGCGGTACGAAGTTCGCTGGGTCAGCTAGTTTCTATATATATTTCAATTAGGCATCTAGCATAGGTGTATATGTATGTATTAAAAGATAAATAATACGTTTCTGCGTCAGGTTAATTTGTCTATGTTTATTTTTTTCAATAGAAAATAAAGAAATAATGTAAATGTGCATAGAGTCTGTGCGGAAAGAGAATGGGCGTGGCGAAAAACGGAACTAACATTAAGACTTTTATTTGGCAATCAAACCCAGCAATCTGTAAAACGTCAAAGTTTTGTATTGATACGGATTTGTTTGTTGTTATGATTTCTTGCGGTTTTTTGTATTTAATCATGTCTGAAAGGGGTAAAACCTTACGAATACGGTAGAAAAGCACTACAGCGCCCTCCAATCTAAATCCCATTCTCTTTCCGCACAGATTCTACCATATCTTTTTTCTTGGCAATAAATATATTTTACTGCAGGGTTTAACTATAGTTCTCTGTTATCTAATAATAACACAAGCTTCTTGAATAATAAATAATGAACACGACGTTATATTATATACTAGTGGCCCGCCCTCGCTTCGCTTCGGTGTAGAACTGTAGTGTAAACTATAGTTTTTGTTCTCAGGCTTGTGCTATAAACAATGACTTTATTTATATAATTACACGTGTTAATGTGAGTCAACCATAAAAGATAGACATATGCTGTTACGGGATATTTTTTAGACAATTTTATGTAGAATATTTCCGTCATACATGATTTCTATGTAACTTTAACCATTAAGGCTGCACACGCGACAGAAGCTTAGAAATGGAGTAACTTCTCCCGTTTTCCCAACATTTCCCTTCACTACTCTGCTGCTATTGATTGTAGCGTGATGAAAAGTATACTATAACCTGCCCAGGAGTATGAAGAATAATTGTACCAAGTTTCGTTAAAATCCGTCGAGTAGTTTTTGTTTCTATAAGGAACATACACACAGACAGACAGACAGACAGATAAAATTTTTTGGCATCAGTATCGATCACTAATCACCCCCTGATAGTTATTTTGAAAATATATTTCATGTACAGAATTGACCTCTCTACAGATTTATTATAAGTATAGATAAAAAAAATCTCTTTTTTTTTGTGAATCTTCTACAATGCGAAGAGATGGCGATGCCTTGCAGCCTAAGAAATGCTAGACAAAATTCGACACGGTCGCGGTGGCATAATGGTCAATACATTCGCCCGTATAGCGTAGGGTGCGGGTTCGAGTCCCATCTGCTGCTAGGCCGGTGTGAATTAATTTCTAGTGAAATTTTCTTTAGATTTAAGAGCCCTTTCACATTTTTTGCAAAAACTCGTAATTTTTGAGCGTCTCGTTTACCCCCTTAGAAAAGATTTTGACTATTTCCAATAGAAGTAAACAGTGAATTTACTCTTCCTATTGTAAGTTAATCTATACTTATAATAAATCTGTAGAGATGTCAATTCTGTACATGAAATATATTTTTAAAATAACTATCAGGGGGTGATTAGTGATCGATACTGATGCCAAAAATGCAATCAGTAAAATTTTTGTCTGTCTGTCTGTCTGTCTGTGTGTATGTTCCTTATAGAAACAAAAACTACTCAACGGATTTTAACGAAACTTGGTACAATTATTCTTCACACTCCTGGGCAGGTTATAGTATACTTTTCATTACGCTACAATCAATAGCAGCAGAGTAGTGAAGGGAAATGTTGGGAAAACGGGAGAAGTTACTCCATTTTTTAAGCTTCCGTTGCGGGTGCAGCCTTAATGGTTAAAGTTACATAGAAATCATATATGACGGAAATATTCTACATAAAATTGTCTAAAAAATATCCCGCAACAGCATATGTCTATCTTTTATGGTTGACTCACAATAACACGTGTAATTATATAAATAAAGTCATTCTTTATAGCACAAGCCTGAGAACAAAAACTATAGTTTACACTACAGCTCTACACCGAAGCGAAGCGAGGGCGGGCCACTAGTGTAGAATATTTGCTTAGGATTGTCTCTAGTTTAATAGTTGTTGCTGATTAAATATGCACCGTTACAATTAACGTTTTGTGGTCACTTAAAGGTAACCGGTTAGGGCCCGACCATTGATAACCGATACGATACCGCAACTACGGTGAATAAATTAGGCGAGTGTTAACGACATCGATCGTTATCGGTTCAATCAAGCGGTTATTACTAGTTCAGGTAATCAAGACTTTATTATTATTACTATTATAATGTTTTTTTGAATGATAATAATTAATAGAGCGAAGAATAAATAAATAAATATATATATGCGACACACACCAATTAGCCTAGCCCCAAAGTAAGCACTGTAAGGCTTGTGTTATGGGATGCTAGGGTAACGGATGGAATACATATACTGTACATATAAAAATATATTTATATAGAAATAGATATTAAAAATCCATGACTGGATTACAAATGCTCGTATTCATCACACAAACATCTGCCCCCACCGGGATTCGAACCCGGGACCTCTTGAGTCGGCGACGCCCTGAAACCCGGCGTACAAACCACTCGGCAACGGAGGTCTTCGATGGTTGGTTCGTGCGTCATGCTCGTGAACGGGTGCTGCCAGTGGAGATGAGTCTGCCCTAACTACTTTTCTATTGAAGATGGTAATGTCTAGTTACACCTAATAAATAACACTATTTGTATTTATACTGGCACAGCAATCAAAATGCAGGTGAACAATTAATGTATATTTCACATTATTTAATGAAAGGTGATTTTATGAGTCATCTTTGAAGTCATTTTTCAACTTGATGGCTCTATAAATATTTAAACAGGGAGAAAAAAGCCCTAACTGAGTTTCTTACCGGTTCTCCTCAGTACAAGGTCTCCCGCCGTAGATTTACGAACCGATTGCGTAGCTTCTAGATATTCATGAGTGCTTGTAACAGCCTAAACTGAATAAATGATTATGATTATATTATCATTATGAATAGCCGCCGGACGTCTTCTTGAGAAGGTCTTTTCTCCAGGGATTGCCTCAGAAGATGGTCCTGTGATTTCCGCATCCAGTAGGTCCACCCGACTCGCATGTATAAACTTCATTATACAGTTTCTATTAAGTAATTAAAATTATAAAAATGATATTGCTTGCAAAATTTATCAATTTTTTATTTTTGGAACGAAGTTCCTTACGGCAGGCTTGGAGGGGATAGGGATTTTGCTGCGCGACCGAACTGAAAAAAATGTGATAGTAAAACCGTAAGAAAAAATCCGTGGAAAAAAGTGCGTGGAATAAAACCGTTAAATGAGACGTGCGCAGGCGCGACAGACTTCGTTCCTAGCTGGTGTCGCACGACACCACATCATTTTTATTATTTTTTATAGATAGCTCCGACAAATGACTTTCCCTCCACCTGATATCTATTAAGTGAAGGTGAAGTACAGACGCGAAGATAGCTGGTACAGCAGTTCTACCTGCCACACCAGCCATCCTTACCCTGCTGGCCTACATGTTGCTCCTTCAATTATCTCTATTAATTATAATGTCTTTATCTACTAATACTTAGGAATGTACACATATTTTTTGCGCTGCGAAATAAAAACAGGATATTTACACCGGTTGTGTATTTCCTGAAGCTTAGGTACAGGCAGGAGAAACCTGCAGATAACCAGTTTCGGAAACGAATGTCTGCATATTCAGAGAACAGCCAGTGTTGCCACCTTGGTGGTTTTTCCACCAGAACTGGTGCTTTCTCACGGCTTCTAGTGGTATATTTTCATTATGCTTATTATATGCTTTTTAGTGTATTCTAGTGGTTTTTTAAAATGAAATCTAGCAAAATATTTTTAGGGGGAAATCCCCTAACTTTCCGGAATTTCATAATGTTCTATGCTTACTCTGTGACAGGGGAATTCCTATACGCGTTTGTCTGTTAAGGGCTTCCTTTTATCGTTCTCTTCAAGAAGTTCTATTCAAGAAAAATTATAAGTCAGTAAAAACAATATTGCATTTTTTTTTAAATAACTAAATTTTACTAATTTAGAACGACTGCGGGATACAGTTATTTCTGTAGCATATCATACATATTCACTGGTTGTTTATTTAAATTAGGGTTTTTTTGTCTGAGATGTAAATGTAATTTAGCGGATTTTGGTGTATTTTATCAAATCCAAATTTTTGAAATTTGGCGATATTTTACCTTAGACTTGGCGCTTTAAAAAAATCCAAGGTGGCAACACTGAGAACAGATTAGAACCGACCGATGCTTAATTTGGATTGTGTAACTTTATGAGTGTAGCTTATTAAAGATCATTGTAACCAAGTTTAGATAACATTTAAAACAGGTTTACGTCGGAAGTGCCTACTCTTATGAGATAAGTTGCAAAGACTTTATTAACCAAATCTATAAATAAAACGACGGGTTGCACTCCGGGAGTGCCGGCAGAAGTGAAAACTTGAATATTAACATTGAGTATTTTTGATATTTTGGAATGGTTAGGGAATAATTTTGCACGAATTGCTTTAATTATCAGTATAAAAGTTCTATCATGTATGTGGTAGAATGCAATATTTATTTATTGCTCTATCGTACACAAACATGGCAATTTATATTACATTAAAAAAGTTTATCTCTCAGAAAAATCAACTTACATGAATCACGTTTAAGCGCACTTAGCGACATCTATTGTATAGAAATCAACTTACATGAATCACATTTAAGCGCACCTAGCGACATCTATTGTAAAAAAATGCATTTGCTTCGCAATAAAGCTGCCACGTGGACGTCCTAGATAGAGACTTATTATTATAATACGATAAAATAAAATATTACAATGTTTCGTCCAATATATTGAAAGTCAACAACCTTTTCAATTTTATTGTGTGTCATGATGCGATCAGCCCACGAGTTTAACCTGACGCGAGTTTAACATTTTTTACCCATACAAGAAAAAGTGTACAACGCCGCTAAAGAAGTTTTTACTTCAAAAATAGAGTGCACGGATCAAACATCTGAAGTGAAACTTCTTTTCTTAAATAACCTTACATTAGGCAGGGCATAAGGCATAGGGGAATGGACCTGTGCCTGTGCCTGCACGCATCAATCATACCTATATATATAAAACTCAAAGGTGATTGACTGACTTAGTGATCTAACAACGCACAGCCCAAACCACTGGACGGATCGAGCTGAAATTTGGCATGCAGGTAGATGTTATGACGTAGGCATCCGCTAAGAAAGGATTTTGATCAATTCTACCCCCAAGGGGATAAAATAGTGAATGAAAGTTTGTATGAAACTTTGTCAATTTTAAACCGATCGGGCTGAGACTTTGCATGCAGGTATAAGGAGAATCATAGATGAATGTCATTGTGTATAATACAAGTTTGAGAACAAAAACTGTAGTCTACACTTCAGCTCTACACCGAAGCGAAGCGAGGGCGGGCCGCTAGTCAGTCATATACACGCTCGTGAAGCATTTGTGTTTCATCTTTTCCATAGGATTTTTCCATTTGCACCCCGTAAGAAAAAAGTTTCACTTCAATAAACGCAACAGTAAAGTTGGGACTAAATTTGACGACCTCCGTGGCCGAGTGGTTTGTACGCCGGGTTTCATGGTGTCGCCGACTCGAGAGGTCCCGGGTTCGAATCCCGTGGGGGCAGTTGTTTGTGTGATAAATACGAGCATTTGTACTCCTGTCATGGATGTTTAATATCTATTTCTATATAAATATACTTATAATGATTGGATTTAAAGTCTCATTCCACAATAGACTAATAAAATGTACCAATTGCATTGTTTCGGCTGTTTTTCGAACTTTATATATGTACGATTTAAATTTTTGTAATCTGAAAACTTAATAGAAATAAAACAATGTTCAATACAATATGGAATAATGATTGACAGTTAAATGACTTAGAATAATGTATGTTATAAATAATGTTTAATTTAAATTTTGACGAAACGTAAGTGGATTTAATTGTAATTAATAATCTATGGGACATGTATTTGAATGCACCCCAGTGCCTGAAATAAAAATGATTTATTATTATTATTTATAATATGTACAGTATATGTATTCTATCCTTTACCCTAGCATCCCATAACACAAGACTTATAGTGCTTACTTTGGGGCTAGGCTAATTGGTGTGAGTGTTGGAAATATTTATTTATAAATTATATATTACCATGCAAATAAAACCCCACTGCACAATAACCCATCTCCCATCAGCCGTAGTACTTTACTCGCTAAGTTACTTAGTAACTTTACACTCGCTTGAAAGAAATGGACATAATTACCTAATCAACTTATGTCTTAGCCTATTACAGCACAATTTATTTTTAGGTTGATCTAAAAATATTGCTTAGTAAATTTGATATAAACATACATATTTTGACATTTATTTCTAACTATGACTAGTTTTATTGTAATTGTAATGTAATAATTTTGATTTTTATATAATTGTAACCGTGATTGTTTCATAAAAATACTGTATACCTTGTAATAAGGTCGTAATGTAGTGACACTAAACTTTTTACCTAACATCAATTTGCAATACTAACCTACATTTGACAATAGAGCATTTGAATTTGATTTTTTTTTGTTTCTTTGTTAAGATCTATTTTATAATACATCCGACATTAATTTACATTATTATTGAATTATACACAAAATTGTCTGTTTTTTCACCCTCCGTTGAAGTCGGCGACAATGGGATGGAGTTATGCAATGCGTATTACATTTAAATGTTTATTTATCTGTAGGTATTTTTTTTATATGATTTTTATTCGAATCTAGATTTATTTGTCTTCTGCGACTGACACCAAGAAGTAAATAGTATACGTCAGTTGTCAACTTTTCCTTGTAGATATTTAGAGCCTATCTAGTGATAGATGTCAGTCCCGTTGGAGCAACTTAAAAACTTTGTTTGCATTCTTCTGCTTACTAATATTTTTGGACAACAGCTGAGGCCAACAAATTTAAGCTGCTTGGAAGTGTGTGTCACAGTATCTTCTATTCCGTCCATAGGAAAGGACTGTGTCCCAGCAGTGCGGATAATTGGACATAAAGAGGTTACAGTATTTCATCTTTGTTAACGGTTGAGTTAAATACAAGAGAAATTTATGACTTGAAACTTTGAGTCTATTTATTAATACCGTATGTATAATTAGCAGCTGTGTTGACAGTGTGGGGTTAACATAATTAATAATCGGCTAATTATAGGTACATATTTACTTTAAGTTACAAATAACAGTAACAACACCTGTATTAAGTAAAATGACGCACTACTTTTGTGTTTGTTGCATAACAATTTATTTTTAAACAGAACCCAGCAAATTGTTTCACCCCACTTAACATGATGTGTTGATAAAGTCCAGTCGTAATGTCACCTGATGCGTCAAAAATATCTACATGCCACGCCAACCAACCTTGCCTTGCTGGCGTTTTTAGCACATGTATGTCCAATTTTTTCTTGGTGTTCGGCCCCTCCAAAATATTTTAAGTAACATAGTTTTATAAGAAAAACTAGGTGTCCCAGCGAATTTCGTAGCGCCATAAAAAAATTAGGGGTTAGTGGTAGAAGGGTGAAAATTTAGGGTTGTATGTATTTTTGTATCATAAAAAATTAAAAGCAAAATTTGTTAAAAAAAAATTGATGGTGGACCACCCTTAACATTTAGGGTGATGAAAAATAGATGTTGTCCGATTCTCAGACCGTATTTTTGAATCGCTCAAGTGCAACGAATGGGTGAGACCACTCGCTGCATGGCGAACGGTAGAGGCGAATGATAGAGTATCTCTAATATATAAAATTCTCGTGTCACGGTGTGCGTAATTGAACTACTCCCAAACGGCTCGACCGATTTTCGTAAAAATTTTATATGCATACTCAGTAGGTATGAGAATCGGACAACATCCACGCTTAAATCTTTTTTTGGATAACTTTTTTTTTGTTTAATTTTTTTATGATCATACAAAAATACAAACAACCCTAAATTTTCACTCTTCTACCACCAACCCCTTATTTTTTATCGGTACGAAGTTCGCTAGGACAGCTAGTATTTATATAGAAAAACATGTAAAAATCCATGACTGGAGTAAAAATGCTCGTATTCATCAACCCAAACCACTACTCCCACCGGGATTCGAACCCGGGACCTCTCAAATGGGTGACACCATGAAACCCGGCGTACAAACCATTCGGACACGCAGGTCGTTTTACAAACACAAAACCTGAGAGACCGTACTGTTTAGCAACTCACCAGTTCATTGTATGTGGACTAATTTAAAGCTAAGTATTACGTGTAAAAAAAGAGCAGAAACAAAATAAGGCGTCTAATTGTTGCCAACTACCGGCGGAAGAGAAAGTGTTTCGTACTTGTTTCGAATATGTATATAAAATTTCACGTAAATCGGTCGAGCCGTCCTGGCGTAGTTCAATTACGCACACCGTGACACGAGAATTTTATATATAGATGACTTTGAGATTAACAATAGTCTAAAATTCAGTAATTAACTGAACCTGCTTGGCTCTCGTAGCATAAACAAGTCCTATAGAACGCCTTCGGATATCATTCGAAAGCTTTCGAACGTCATTGTTCTGACTAAATTAGCCGTGAATATTTAGAAAATTCCATTTCTGTTGTTTCCTTTAGTGCAGTGTCATTAAATGATGCGAGCAACCGAGGGAAACACCATTCGAATCTCATTAATGTAAATACCGAAGTTAATTGATATCATTTTCACCATTGAACAGTTGATTCTGCGAAGGTACTAATTAATCTTTTGATTGTTAACAAACGAGTACCAGTTGTTATGTGTAACATCCACACTCAGAGAGGAGAATAAATGTTCAAGTTTGATGAAGTTAAATAAAACTAGTTTTTAACGGGTTAATGGACAAAACTTTATTTATATACTAGTGGCCCGCCCTCGCTTCGCTTCGGTGTAGAGCTGTAGTGTAAACTATAGTTTTTGTTCTCAGGCTTATGCTATAAAGAATGACTTTATTTATATAATAACACGTGTTATTGTGAGTCAACCATAAAAGATAGACATATGCTGTTGCGGGATATTTTTTAGACGTCATACATGATTTCTATGTAACTTTAACCATTAAGGCTGCACCCGCGACGGAAGCTTATAAAATGGAGTAACTTCTCCCGTTTTCCCAACATTTCCCTTCACTACTCTGCTGCTATTGACTGTAACGTGATGAAAAGTATACTATAACCTGCCCAGGAGTATGAAGAATAATTGTACCAAGTTTCGTTAAAATCCGTTGAGTAGTTTTTGTTTCTATAAGGAACCATACACACAGACAGACAGACAGACAGACAGACAGACAGACAGACAGACAGACAGACAAAAATTTTACTGATTGCATTTTTGGCATCAGTATCGATCACTAATCACCCCCTGATAGTTATTTTAAAAATATATTTCATGTACAGAATTGACATCTCTACAGATTTATTATAAGTATAGACGTATTGACGTATTCTGACGACGAAGCAGACCTGAAAAGGCTGTGAAACGTCAATAAATAAATAAATAAAGTTTCGTGCATTAACCCGTTAAAAACTAGTTTTATTTAATGAGTGATGTGCGTGAAAATCTAAGAAACAAATTTGATGAAGTTGTTACCACTTTATTTGCGATGGTAAAAGAAGAAGACACGTGGAGAAAAAAACAGCCCTTGCTGAGTTTCTTTCCGGTTCTTCTCAGTACAAGGTCTCCCGCCGTAGATTTACGAACCGATGGCTAGCTTCTAGACATTAATGAGTGCTTGTAACAGCCTAAACTGAATAAATGATTTTGATTATGATTATTAATCATTCATCAGTTGATAATGAACATTATAATCACTAACCTTATTCCGAGACTTTGACAATCAGTAAATGGGAGATTAGACGTTTCTTGGACACGGGCGTAATTTTTGGGAGATATAATGACCCTAAATAACGTTCCTAAAAAGTTCATTCTTCGAGCAGAGAGATCAAAATTATTTAGTAACAAAAAACATTTTGTTCGACAATGCACAATAATGAAGTTGTCCCACGACCCGGGTTCGATTCCAGTCGGACAATCCCTCGGAGTTACGGCGGCCTGAAACAGTGCACTGCATACATAAAAACACAATGACAGGCCAGCGATCACAATAGATTGTCCATGCCAACAACTCACAATAGACATGAAAGTAAGGAGCTATGTTATTAACATAATCTGTGGTCGCAGGCGGTCTGCACCCGTATGACACAAACTTAGTTACACGATAAAACAGTTATTATATAAAAACTATTTTTTTTTATTGTATAATAACTGTTTAAGCTATTGTATAGCTTTTATCGCGGGCTTTGAGCGCGGCGACCGAATCAAGAAATTCCGTAACGAAAAAATCCTTACGAGAGTGCATGTACCAATAGAACACAATTTTCGCTACTCCAGGATCGATCTAAACGGCGCAGTGTATTAAATCTTTGCCAAGGGACCAACGTTCGACGCATCACCGCGGTCGTCGGTTCGAATCCCACCCTCGTATTTTTTATTATTATTTTTTTCCTTTTAAGCTATTGCATAGCTTTTATCGTGGGCTTTGAGCGCGGCCACCGAATCAAGAAATTCCGTAACGAAAAAATCCTTGCGAGAGTGCATATAGCACTAGAACACAATTTTCGCTATTCCAGTACCGATCTAAACTGCGCAGTGGTTTAAATTTTTGCCACCGGACCAACGTTCGACGCATCACCGCGGTCGTCGGTTCAAATCCCGCACTCATATTTTTTTTTATTTCCTTTTTTTATATATTTGTTTTAGACCCCAGCACCTGTTCTTATTTTTATTTGTCTCCCTTTTATTTAGACTTTATAATTATAATTTTAATTTTTGGACTAAATATGGTAAACTGTGGAGCTTGCTGTTGTTTGCTGTGCTTGCCCAATAAAATATCATAAGGCCTGCCTCACCATCTATTAATATCAAAGAAAAACTTGAATAAATATTAAAGAAAAAAAAAACTGCATAAATAAAATAAATAAATAATTAAAATTGCATATGTTGATAAAAAATGCTATGCAATAGCTTTACCGCGGCAGCCCCCGAGTGCCACATGTATTTTTTTATATAATAACTGTTATATTTAACTATAACTGTTATATCGTTAGGTTGACAATTTTTTATATTTTAAATTAGAGTTTCAAGAATTTAAACTCTGCATGACATAGCGAAAATTTAAAATTTAAAAAATAAATTTACCGGATACATTATTATGCAAAGTTCTCGCATACCTTGAGCGAATTTAAATCGATACATCGAATATAATATGATAATCAAGTGTCAATTAAACTTTACTACTCAAACATGTAAATATAACGAATTTTGCCAATAAAACATATCGAGTCTGGTGGTGTACTGTTTTTATGGCCAGTATTGGTTTTTGGTACTTCTCGATTTATTTATTTTGTTTCAACATATTTAAATGTGATTTAATTTAAAGCAATTGATCTTTGTTTTTAATCCATGAAACGTGGATTTATTGGATTTTTTCATACTTAATTTATGGTAAGATAAATAATAATATTTATAGTAACATTTTTTTTTAAAACTGCTTGATGTTTAAATCTAAAGAATTCATTTGACATTGTGGTTTACCTATAATTCGAAGAGATGGCGCAGCCTTGCAGCTTAAGAATGGCTAGAAGAATTTTGACGCGGTCCGTGAGGGCCGTGGTAGCATAATTGGTCAGTGCATTCGCCCGGATTGCGTAGGGTGCGGGTCCGAGTCCCGTCTGCTGCCTGGTCCGCGTGGATTTTTTTCTAGTTATATTTTCTTTAGAATAATATTTATAATCAATCTTCAGTAGTTTTCTCACAAAGATAGTTTTAATAACCTTTTAAATGGTAGACGGTAATAAACCATGTGGGCAAACAAACGGATGCATAATTGTTATATTAGCCAATAGTCAAATAACAATGGTTACTGACCTCAGGCTTCGCTTTATAGTGAGTGACCCTATTCAAGTTTTTTCTGCTTCACTCAAGCGTTAAAGTAAATAAATAATAAACTGAGACCCATTCCAAGCAACTGCTCTCAAAAAAAGGTTTTGACAGTTGGGAAAAGTGATTGTTGGTCCTAATGGTGTGACGTTTTTCGAAACAAATAGCCAGGCCAGATAAGTAATAGTGAAATGCTGTTTTTTTTTATTGTGAATTCTAACATTAAGGACACGCCAAATTATAGCTGAAAGAAGAGTGAATAGTGAGAATGTGACCAATGGTACCCCTACTATCGAGCGCAGTAAAAGACGACGTCAGAGGGTAAACCGATATGTCTGCCAATAACATCTACCCGCAATTACTTCAGTTACTCCGTGATCATGGCGCTTGCAACAGTGCCGAAATATTGGAGCCTCATAAAAAACAAGGTACATGGTAACAATCCCGTTAATAGCTATAATGTTAGGGACCATGAAAGTTTAAAACACGTCAAAATATTCGCGATGATTTCAAAAGCTACAGAGCGGATCCTCATTCGGTTGGACGTCCAAGGAAGATTAGTCTACTAAATAAATTATCACGCAATTACTAAGAAATGTTGAAAATTAACATGACTGACTAATTAACACAACCCTTAAAATTATCCGTTTGATGCTATCAGGACCTGAAGGACAGAAATG
This sequence comes from Chilo suppressalis, assembly GCA_902850365.2. Lineage (NCBI taxonomy): Eukaryota > Metazoa > Arthropoda > Insecta > Lepidoptera > Crambidae > Chilo > Chilo suppressalis. The sequence continues at coordinate 1,024,869 of OU963911.1, forward strand.
ATGTAATCCGGCAGAGAACCAAAGTCACCGACATAGCCCACCGAATTAGCAAATTGAAGTGGCAGTGGGCTGGTCACATTAGCCGCAGAACTGATGGCCGTTGGAGCCGGAAAGTTCTTGAGTGGAGACCACGACTCGGTAAACGTAGTGTAGGACGCCCTAAGACAAGATGGGATGATGATATTCGTAGGCTGGCTGGAGTGGGCTGGATGAGAGTACTACAAAATCGGGAGCAGTGGCGTGCATTAGGGGAGGACCTATGTCCAGCAGTGGACTAACATGGGTTGATGATGATGATGATGCTATCAGACGAGAAAAAGCGCGGGCGTCTCGGGATGTAGGACAGAAGTGATAACATAAACAAATCTAAGCAGCGGTTACAGTGAGAAAGGGGATGTCTGCCTCCCGCTGCCGTAACCGTGAGAGGAAGGACAGACTGGCGCCGTAACGCGTTACGTAACGAAGCGGTATACCCTCCCAAAACTTCTTATGGGAGGGTATACCGCTATTAGTATTTACTTCAAAAAATTAAACGTGACTATCGTAAAACACTCGATACGAACTAAGTTAAAAATAAACATAAGTTTAAGTTACACGATGGCGGATGAGCTCGATGGTGCAGGTGGTCTACACGTTCGGCTTACGATCGTGGAAGTTAATCTTTCGCAATTGCCGGTCATTGGATGGGTGACCAAAAGCTTATTAACTCGAGCTCCTTCGTTTTTCGGAAGGCACGTTAAACCGTTGGACCAGGCTGCATATGCAGTCGTTAGCACCCACTAATCCGCACTGGGCCCGCGTGGTAAGTCACGGCCTAATCTCCGTACCACACTCATAGGGAAAGCCTCTGCCCTAGCCCCACATAAGCCATAAACACAAACACTACACAGCTATCAAACTTGCACAGTAGTTTAACATTATGCATACACTACACCGGCAGGATAAGAGTGCGAAGACCCGGTCTACACACGGCACGCTATACCAGCTACAGGTACGTACCTGGGCGTTTTCCCCGCCCCCATGACAACGGCTAACTAGAGCCGAGGTCCGAGTCTCAGAGACAGCCCTCTAGTTGAACCGATCCCCTCAGGTTCAAGTGGTCTAGAGACGTCAGACGGAGAGAAGACCCGTAGGGAGATGCCAACCGCCTGGAAAATACCTCTAGAGGCACTCGCCAATTCTCGGCTTGAGGTCCCATTAGGATCTCGACGTCCCCAAACCCGGTGACGCTGTTAAGATCATCTGCGACCAACAGTGTATGACACTCTGAAAAATCTGCCCTAGCAGTGGCGACATTAATAGGTTGGTGATGATATTAGTAGGGAAGCCCAAGCGGGGATTTTAGGATTTACTCGAGCGCGGCAGAATAACATATGGGAAGCAACCTTGCACCTAGTTTAGTATTCCCACCATACCTGAGCCATCTATGTAGAGCCGAACGTCTAGGGCAGCAAAAACAAAATTTCAAAATACGGCCATGACTTTTAGTCTGGTCCAAATCGTCAGTCTTTTGAATAGGAGCTACTAGAGGCTCCACGTAACATCCCTTCTCAATGTCTGACGCGTTCGGTTATTTTTTCCTATATTCTACCCCTTCGTACGGCCACCCCCATATCATGCAAACCGCGGCAGATCAATATTTTTTCCGTTCTTAGAAACGTTACATGAACCCTCTAGTAGCTTGTATTCAAAAGACTGACGATTTGGGCGCGTCCAAAAGTCATGACCGTTCGTTGAAATTTTGTTTTTGCTGCCCTAGACGTTCGGCCCTACATAGAGGGCTCAGGTATGGTGGGAGTACTTTAACTAGGTGCAAGGTTGCTCCCCATATGTTATACTGCCGCGCTCGAATAAATCCAAAAATCCCTGCTTGGGCTCCCCTACTATAAGTACACAACTACACACATTGCGCTACGAAACAACTGACGGTGGTGACGGAAAAATCTAACACTTTCACCAAAGTGCCTCCTATCCACCAAGTTCGTACAAGGAACTTTATTCCGAAAATAAACTTGCATATCACGCAGCTTGTGAAGACACAACTAGGTACCACTTTGGGTAAGTACCACAAACACGCCTACCCAAATGAACTGGGAAGATCTTGTTTTTATCCACAAATTTAATGGTGTTGTTTCAACATTAACTAAGTTTTAAATGTTCCAAATGGGCAAGTTAGGCGGTGACAACAGTGGCGGCGATCCGACACGAGTCGCAAACCGTAAAATTGAGTTATTGTTCTATTGAAAACGGCCCGACCGAACGACCGTAATTCTATAGTACGCATAATTATCTACCACTAGAGCCATTTTTTGCCGCCATTATGAGTTCAGAAAATCATCTTCGTTATAATTAGGCTCTTTTATAGTATAATTATGTAAGCGAAGAGAATTAGAGTAAAAAAATATATTCATTAAAAACTTCGCTAAATTTGTTATTTTGTGATTAATGAAACTTGTATTAAGACTAAGAATATATTTTAGGTTTAATGATCTTATTAGTAATAAATAGTCCATTTGCAGTTTCCGAAGGTCGCCCACAATTTTAATGGAAACTAGATTTCTGCTTCTTCTATGTTTCATCAGCCGTTTAAACCTTAGAGAGGGTGACATTTGAAAAATACTGCCACTTTCTTTATATCTGTTTAACATTACTACTAACTTTTTAAGTAAAAACTTAAATCAAGTCTCAGGCTAGAATGATTTGTTGCTGTCCAGGCAAACTTAGGTATAATGCGATTCAACTAAGAATAGGACCGACTGGGCGCCATATTGTGATGTCATAGCTGTCAAACCAAATAGGTAGAGTGAGCAAAAAAAAGTTTTTATTTAATAAAATTTATTACCTAAGATTAAGTAAGAAAAAGCATCAGATTTTTAAATATCATTTATTTACTAAGATTGAGAAAAAAAAACACCAATTTTTAATAATATTTATTTATTAAGACTGCGAGAAAAAACGTTAATCAGAATCTAGCTCTTCTATTCCGCTCCTCTCTGCATTACCGCCGGAGTAGTTATGAATAATCATGCACTATTACCAGGTCACATACGAACGTGCATCCTTTATGTAAACGAAAGTTTGAAATCGACTTTCTGAACGCAACTTAAAGTGACATTGGTTGACGATTAAGGTTATCAACTATTCATGGCCAAAACTCAATAAGTGAAAAAAAAATATCAACCGATATTAATTATCAATATTTGTTATTGTTTGTTTACAAATGTTTGGTTTTTATTCTTGAATTAGCGGAGTGCTAAAAAAGGGTTCCAAGATTTTTTTGCAAACCGTACTTTTGACAGATAGAGGTCATTGGCTTTCCTATTCTTATTTGAATCGCATTATACTACTTACTTTGACAGGTCCGTAATCGCATAGTCACCGTCAAATTTTGTATTGAAAGAGTCAGTTTGTTCTTACGTCCGGTAGGGGCAATGCTCAGGTTTCATACAAACTTTACGATGCGATACAATTACTGTGTTGTCGAAGTTCACGCTTGGGGCTCTGTCTACTAATTCTACCGAGAAGTTAATGAATCGAATTTCTTCTACTAAATGTGCGAGTATTTCAGGCCACATCACAAGACAACGCGCTGTGCATTTTGTAGGTGAAGAAATTCAACGCGACTTTAAGGTCTCACTAGAATAATGGTTAAGTAGCTTACCACCCGGATAATGAAGGTGGCTAGTTCTATTTCCAGCCTTATACCTGTTTTGAATACATTAATTAAAAACTTTATTTAAATTAAAATTCTTTGAACCGATCCCACACAACCGAAAGAACAAGATACAGAAGTCCTGACAGAAAGACAGCAATCGATGTAACGTCTTTGTAACCATAGCCTTTTCGGTAGAGAACCCTTTTTTTACGCAGGCAAAACCTCTCTAGGGTACACCAACGAATGGACCTCACACCTAACCTCTCACGTCTCACGGATTCGAAACGGAGAAGCCGTTAAGCAGTCCACGCGCCTAACGAGCGCTTACGGCATACTACCCCCAAAAAGCCAGCGATTACCGCACCGAGAACCGCGAGAATCCCGTTGAAGGATTTCACCGCGCCTCCACACCTTACAGCTTCCCGGCCTAGCCGGCGTTCCACGGCAGGACCCTGCACCCCACGACAACGACTAACTAGAGCCGTGGTCCGAGTCTCAGAGACGCCCTCTAGTAGAGCCGACCCCGTCAGGTCATAGGGAAGGCCTGAGCCCCATAATATTTTTTGTCACCTAACATAAGACAGGCCATTGCCAGAGTTGCTTGACCCCTCCGGTTCGAGTGGTCTAGAGGCTCCAGACGGAGAGGAGACTCGCCCCGTGGGGAGATGCCATCCGCCTGGAATACCTAAGAGGCACTCGCCCATTCTCGGCTTGAGGTCCCCTTAAAATCTCGCTCTCTCCAAACCCGGTGACTCTGTAAAGGTCATCTGCGACCAACAGCATAAACACTCAAAAAAGAGGCAGAGATCATCCGGGGTATCTCGGGTGATCCCGCAGACGTGCGCAGGACTGCCCGCGCTGCGAGCTAAGTGCGCGGTCTATTGCCCCCCGCACCGCTCCCCGTCATGGGCAGAGAACCTTAAGGCGCTTTGCAGACGGCGGGGCGGAGCGGGCAGGTCAATTTCGCCTCGAACGATAGCACAAAGTGAATCCTATACTACAAACGCACACAGAGGGCAAAAAGACCGCGCCTTGGGTGCCCGGCGGGCACTGGCGGCGCAGCATGTCCGCGGCTGCCCGCCGTGGATCATACAAACCAGTTTATATGCAGTAACGCCGACGGCGGCGCGGGGCGGCTAGCTCAGTCCGCGCCACATGCTTTTTAGTGATGGACTATTCACTAGAACGAACGTCCTGAACTGACTGCCTCTGCCCGTCGTGTGCTTTGTGTACGCGGCGAGGGCAGCCGCAGACATCGACGGGCAGACGCGGTTTTTATTGCTTCGCGGACAAAAAGCCCGCCCCGCCCCGTCGTCTGCAAAGCGCCTAAAAACGCAAGCGCAAATCTGAAGGCGTACTAAATTGCTTACCTTTTAAAATAAAACCTTTGTGATTTAAAATAGCATAAGGCCATAACAAGATGGTAATCTACACTAACCGCTAATCATAAATCCAACCATAATTTTCGTTACAGCAAACGGTTACCTACCCACTGATAAAATCTACGCATTGAAATTATCTCCCAGTATGGAAATCTTCTTAATACTGAATTATAATTATATTTATGGTAAATTGTTACGTTCTTTTTTTTGTTGAAAAGTTCTTAAACTGATAACTATCATGTCTCGTTTCGAAAGAAATTAAAATAGAAGTGAAAACTTTTTAGCGGCGTTGTACACTTTTTTTTTGTATGGGTAAAAAATATTAAACTCGCGTCAGGTTAAACACGTGGCCTGATGGCATCATGACACACAATAAATTTGGAAAGGTTGTTGACTTTCAATATATTGGACGAAACATAGTAATATTTTATTTTACCGTATTATAATCTAGGACGTCCACGTGGCAGCTTTATTGTAAAGAAAATGCATTTTTTTTACAATAGATGTCGCTAGGTGCGCTTAAATGTGATTCATGTAAGTTGATTTTTCTGAGAGATAAACTTTTTTAATGTAATATAAATTGTAATGTTTCTATACGATAGCGCAATAAATAAATATTGTATTCTACCACATACATGATAGTACTTTTATACTGATAATTAAAGCAATTAGTGCAAAATTATTACTTAACCATTCCAAAATATCAAAAATGCACAACGCTATTTTCACTTCTGCCGGCACTCTCGGAGTTCAACCCGTCGTTTTTTTTTAATGTGTATGCTGTTGGTCGCAGATGACCTTTACAGCGTCACCGGGTTTGGGGACGGCGAGATTCTAAGGGGACCTCAAGCCGAGAATTGGCGAGTGCCTCTAGAGGTATTCCAGGCTGATGGCATCTTCCCACGGGGGAGTCTCCTCTCCGTCTGGAGCCTCTAGGCCACTTCACACGCACTTCACGGCACACATATATAAATTAAGAATACAATTTTATTGTATTCTTCATTTAAACACATCTCCTATACTTATAATAAATCTGAAAAGAGGTCAATTCTGTACATGAAATATATTTTCAAAATAACTATCAGGGGGTGATTAGTGATCGATACTGATGCCAAAAATGCAATCAGTAAAATTTTTGTCTGTCTGTCTGTCTGTGTGTATGTTCCTTATAGAAACAAAAACTACTCGACGGATTTTAACGAAACTTGGTACAATTATTCTTCACACTCCTGGGCAGGTTATAGTATACTTTTCATCACGCTACAATCAATAGCAGCAGCGTAGTGAAGGGAAATGTTGGGAAAACGGGAGAAGTTACTCCATTTTTTAAGCTTCCGTCGCGTGTGCAGCCTTAATGGTTAAAGTTACATAGAAATCATGTATAACCAAAATATTCTACATAAAATTGTCTAAAAAATACTCGCAACAGCATATGTCTATCTTTTATGGTTGACTCACAATAACACGTGTAATTATATAAATAAAGTCATTGCTTATAGCACAAGCCTGAGAACAAAATCTATAGTTTACACTACAGCTCTACACCGATACGAAGCGAGGGCGGGCCACTAGTTATTAATAAATTAATTCTTAAGAGACTTTTTTTATCTATCAGATAGTGTTTTTTTAAGTTTCTGTACTACAAGCACGGCTTTGTTTAGGACAAAGTTATTTAGCGAGAGCTATCCGAAACAAAATTAGTATGAATAATAATAGGGAGCTAGGTACATTTCCGTTATATTAAATGGTATATCCTTAGAATAATATGTGGTAAATTATGCAACTTCCTAGCTCATAGGAAGTCGGGCGGCGGGACTAGTGCACGCGGAACTGATGTCTGCTACCGGTTAAGGGCAAGCTTACAATTCAACATTTAAATATTCAATAGCGTAATGATAATAGAGGATAATAGAGGAACTCGATGGCGCAGGTGGTTAGCGCGTTCAGCTGCGATCGTTGTAGTTAAGCAACTTTCGCAGTGGTCGGTCATTGGATGGATGACCAAAAAATTATATCTCGAGTTCCTCCGTGCTTCGGAAGGCACGTTAAGCCGTTGGTCCCGGTTGCACCTGCAGTCGTTAGCACCCACCAATCCGTACTGGGCCCGCGTGGTGGGTCATGGCCCAATTTCCCTATTCCATTCATAGGGAAGGCCTGTGCCCCAGCAGTGGGGTCATTAAGAGGCTGATGATGATGATGATGATGGTGTAATGAATATTGTTTATTATGTATAGAATGCACTTTTATTGGCGTTTGCGGTCTTCGGATAAGTGACAAGGTACATGATATTAAACCTTTTAATATCGTAAATTTCGATGTTTATGTAACTAATTAGCGCACGTGACTTCGTCCGTGTTGAGTTTAGTCAGGGCCGGATCTACATGGCTTTTTGGGCTTCAGCCCAGGGCCCCGTGGATTCAAGGGGCCCCCAGCTAAGTCAAGTCAAAGTCAAAAATAGACGATAATGCGAAAGACATACATACATAATTTTTGGAACGAAGTTCCTTACGGCAGGCTTGGAGGGAATAGGGATTTTGCTGCGCGACCGAACTGAAAAAATGTGATAGTAAAACCGTAAGAAAAAATCCGTGGAAACAAGTGCGTGGAATAAAACCGTTAAATGAGACGTGCGCAGGCGCGACAGTCGCATACACAAGCGAGTTTGCAATTTGTGTCGATTCTACATTAGCCGAAGGAACTTCGTTCCTACCTGGTGTCCCACGACACCACATCATTTCTTTTTTTACAAAATTAAACGGATCGGAAATTCAGACAGGCAGAAATCACTGAATTTCCATAGCAGATATAATATTTTCAAAATAGATGTCTCAAGATGAACTAGTGATTCACCAAAGAAAATTAAAATATTATAGTAATATAAGTTATTTACGGGATTGTTACCATGTACCATGTTTTTAGCAAGTTTCCGATATTTCGGCACTGTTGCAAGCGCCATGATCACGTAGTAACTGAAGTTATTGCGGGTAGGCTGTTATTGGCAGACATATCGGTCTACCCTCCGACGAAGTCTTTTATTGCGTTCGATACCCGTACCACTGTTCACATTCTCACTATTCACTCGAAACTTTTCTCGACATGGTACATGGTAACAATCCCGTAAATAACTTATATTACTATAATGTTAGTGACCATGAATGTGTAAAACAAAAATTAAAATACTTCTCTTTAAAACAGTACATTCAATGTAGAAAAAATACATTGTTAAATATAACCCCATTTATATTATTACCCCTAGGATGTGAAGAGCAAATTAAAAAAAATGCCATATCTGCATTTTGCAGAAAGGTTGCTTATTAAAGGTAGTATAACACTTAGGCATAATATATTATAAAATAAATTAAACTAGCAAACCAGTGAACCAAATGTTCACCAAAACCTGATTTAAAAAAAAAATGTATTTAATTAATTGAGAACTTCGGAGATTTTGTGTGGTTTCGTTTGAAATTCGTGATTTCTCGAAAACCGGAAGTGCTACGTTACTCAAATCCGGTTTGTAGTCTTGTCAGACTATTCTTAACTTATAACTTAAACATTCTCTTTATCTATCTCTTACGGTTTGGCCGCTGAAACAGCACCACAGACGGACGGACGGACGGACTTGTCTAATAGATAAGAGATAATAATTTTAATATAAATAATAATAGTAGTTACACGGCATAGTCTCTGTCTTCCATTTAATTCGCGCTGGTCTCCGTATTGTCTGCCATCAACTTATGTATGATTGACGTTACAAAGGTGACTGCTTATTAAATATAATGGCAACATATATGTATGCTATGTGTAATGCAATACGTGCGGGTCTATAACAATGAACATTGTTGTGTACCATTATATGTTGCACTACGAAGTAGGGATGTCGAAAGTTGAAAAAAATATCGATATATCGATACATCGATCTTTTAAAAAATATCAATATCGGCTTCGATATATCGCGAAAAAAACATCGATATATCGGACCAATTTTCCCAAAAATATTGTACAGTAGCTCACGAAATATGATTATCTCCCTAAAAATATACCCTATTTTCGAATGATGACATAGACAATACAGCACAGATCATAGATATGTTGAATATCATTAATCTGAGATCCAGTTACGATTTTTCCAGATACGAATTTAGTTAGATCGTGATATGCCGCTAATAATTAAAAAAATATCGTTTTTGATACGAATTTCGATATTGGTTATTTTGTATCGATGTATCGATATATCGAATCAAAATATATCGGCACAAAATATCGATATATCAAACAAAAAATATCGATATATCGATACATCGATATATTTTCAACAAGCCTACTACGAAGTATTATTATCCCGTGAACATATTTGAGTAATTGTTCTGACTTTGGCCAAAGACGACGCCTTTGAGATGGTGCATTGTTTCATCATCAACCTATTAATGACCCTATTGCTGGGACACAGGCCCTCCCTATGGATGGAATAGGGAGATTGGGCCATGACCCACCACTCGAGAAACTCGAGATGTATATTTATTTATTTATTAAAGGTCTGCCAACATTTTTACACCTTAACTTACATAATCACACTTATATGTAACAATTTTCAGCATAGTGCAAAAACAATTACTGGCAAATTCAACATGGACAAAAACACGTAAATACATATATATATATTTACTAGCTGACTCGGCGAACTTCGTACCGCCCAAAAGTAATAATTTGCAATAAATTAAAATTGCGACTATAATTTGAGATTTAAACTATCCTATCTCTCAAGTTGGATCGAACTGCACATGGTGTGCGAATTTTATTATAATCGGTTCAGTGGTTTAGGAGTCCATTGAGGACAAACATTGTGACACGAGATTTATATATATTAAGATATATATATATATATAACGTATTACACTGGCTCTATAACTAAAGAATATTTAATACAATTCTTACACTCGTCTATTCGCCTGCAACAACCAACTCACCACACCAATATCATTAATAACCATTACATATTCAAGAAACTTAAACTTAACTAAAAACTAAAACAAAAATGCATTAAAAAATACTTTCACAGTATATGGATTCGGCATATGCATAAACACATCCACGGGTATAGACCCGCTCATATGTGCACATAGACACAAACACAGTACACCACACACGCACGTACACATACATCACACACCCACACGTGCACACACACACACACACACACACCACAGACACAAACACACACACAAATGCGCAATATGATCGTAGGAGTACCACCTACTTCTGTTGGATTTCTTTTGCATTTCTCGCTTTCATCTAAGGAGTGGGTGTGGCTGAAAACCAGCGCTGCCCGAGATATTCTGTACGAAGCAGTTTATGCTGAGCCACATCCATTTGCTCTTCACGCTGTCATATGGCATTGTACTATGTATTGAGCTGTTTATTACTGTGAGAGCAATAAAAATATTTCTATTCTATTCTATTTTATTAAAACACTGGGTTAAATGGAATTGGATGGAATTTAGATGGAATTGGTTTTTCGTCACATATTCAATGACCGACCACTGCGAAAGTTGCTTAACTTCAAACGAACGCAGCTGAACGCGCTAACCATCAAGCTCCTCTCTGGTGCATTGTTTAAGGCATTCAAATTAAGATTGTGGAAGGTAAGCAACTGTTCGCAATGGTCGGAAATAGGATGGGTGACCCAAAATTCATTACCTAAAGGTATCGCTCCTCCGTTCGACACACAACACTTAAGACATTAGTCCAGGCTACATCTGCAGTCGTTACCACCTACAAATTGGCATGGTACCTCATTGTGGGTCACCACGATGCAAATGACGCTTTTAAAGTGTTTTACACCAACTCAACTTTTTCGGAATGTACGCATGTATTCACTGAAAATTTTCGGAAAACTATTTGAAATTAATGTTGCTTAGACTTACAAAAAGTGAAAAAGAAATAAAAAGCTCCTTCTTCCTCAGCAAGGAATCGAATTCAGGCCGCCCAGTGGCAGACGAGCGATCTTTCTATCACTCAACTGTGTTGATGAGGTTTCATCTCTTAAAAATGTAATGTGTGTATAATAAAAGTTTCATATAAAAAGTATCAAATACATAAAAAGTATTACAGCAAAGAAAATTTTACTAGAAAAAATTCCATGCGGACCAAGCAGCAGACTGGACTAGAACCCGCACCCTCCGCTATCCGGGCAGCAAATTACAGCTTTCTTCAGAAAAATATCCTGCAGCCTTGCAGCTTGAGAATGGCTAGAAGAATTTCGACTCGGCCGTTAGGGCCGCGGTAGCATAATTGGTCAGTGCATTCGCCCGGATAGCGAATGGTGCGGGTTCGAGTCCCGTCTTCTGCCTGATCCGAGTGGTTTTTTTTCTTGTAAATTATGTATTTAATCTTTACATTAAAACATCTAGCAGTTACATGCTTAAAAAATACAAAATATAAGTATTGAAGTGTTTAAATCTAAACAAAGTATAACTAGAAAAAATTCCACTCGGACCAGGTAGCAGACGGGACTCGAACCAGTACCCTTCGCTATCCGGGCGAATCCGGGCACTGACCATTATGCTACTGGGGCTCTGATGGCCGCGTCGAATTCTTTCTTGCCTTTCTTAAGCTGCAAGGCAGCGCCATCTCTTCGCATTGTAGCTAACACACAATGTCAAATGAATACCCGAAAAAAATTATAACAGAACTTAAGCGACGACCTCCGTGGCCGAGTGGTTTGTACGCCGGGTTTCATGGTGTCGCAGACTCGAGAGGTCCCGGGTTCGAATCCCGGTGGGGGCAGATATTTGTGTGATGAACACGAGCATTTGTACTCCAGTCATGGATGTTAATATGTATTTCTATATAAATATACTTATATATGAACTTTATATGTATTGTATCCGTTACCCTAGCATGCCATAACACAAGCCTTACAGTGCTTACTTTGGGCTAGGCTAATAGTGGTGACGACGGGGTACAGTAAACGAAATTCTATTTAGTCCGTCAGTTAGATGATCAAAAAATAATGGACACGTATTTTTTCTTTGGCCAATCCACCAAAAAATGACAAAGTTATAGCGCGTCAAAGTTTGGGTGTAGGGGCTCGTGACGTCACTTTTGAGTGAATTTTCACTTATAAGTGTACTCAAACGTGACGTCATGCGACTTTTCAAATCAATATATCTCTGCAATGTTTATATTATGTGAAAAAAGAAAAAATACGTGGCCAATACTTTTTGATAATCTACCTGATAAACGAAGAAAAAAAATTAGTCATCATCCCTATTGGTGTGAGTGTTGGATATATTTATTATTGAAGTTATACTTCTTTAGGCGCGTTATGAAAAAATGATGAGAGTGAAATTTTTATATGCGCGCGCATCACTGTAACCCAAAAGTAACAGCATAAAGTTGGCCGCGGGCGCGTTATGAAAAAATCATGTGAGTGAAATTTCGAGATGCGCGCGCATCACTGTAACACAATAGTAACACCATGAAGTTGGCTGCGGGCGCGTTATGAATGTTAGTGTCTAATAATGGTGGATTAATAACCACTTAGTGGTTAATAATCCACCATTATTAGACATCTGTTCGAAAGGTACTTTGAACGATCCACGGAGCTCCATAAGATGATCGCGTTGTCAAAAACAATGTTGGCACGCTCGTCGCCTCTGATCACTGTTTTCATATTTATAATCTTTATCCACATGTTTCTAGTTTCTATATAGACACAACGTGTTTTAGTTACTTACAAGTGCTAAATATATGGACTAATAACTTAAATTCAGTAGTGATTTTAATTGAATATTTATTTAATTTTTTAAATTAAAACTGAACTTAATTGACTGTGTTAACTATCCTTTTCCAGTCCTTTTATTATTTTATTGTAATTATTAATTATTTGCATGCAATTAAAAAATATTTTTAATGATGCTAAAGAAGTATAACTTCTCACGCGCGTACATAAGTTACACGCATCCATTTTTTATTTATTATTATTAAAGTATTGCCAAATCAATAGTGGTTAGTCTAGGTAATTTTTGTCGGTGATTTTCGAGGGTGACAATATCCGTCCTTCTGGCTCCTATTTTGTGCCAACATCCAATAAAGAAGCACGACATAATGTTTGCAAAATACCGGACCCACTGCTGCGACGGAGGCTCGGAATGGCCCAATTCGGTTTGTTTTGCTGGAGCCGTAAGTGGCCAGGCGACACGGAGGCGGCGTACGCTAGGCCCATTGTCGCCGGATCTTTACTTATCACGGGCTTTTGTTTTGTATACAAGCTCGTATATATTGTTCATACTGCCAAAAGTAAAGTGTCAACAAGATGGTGGAAATCATGGAACATAACTGTAATTGCTATTCTTCTTTCAAATGTTTAATACTTGAAAAAGTATTCATTTGACATTGTGGGTTACCTACAATGCGAAGAGATGGCGCTGCCTTGCAGCTTAAGGCTAGGATAATTTCGACGCGGCTAATAGGGCCGTGGTAGCATAATGGTCAGTGCATTCGCCCGGATTGCGAAGGGTGCGGGTTCGCGTCCCGTCCGCTGCCTGGTCCGAGTGGATTTTTTGAGCTGGCTGGCTGGCTTTGAGTGGCTGTGCGTTGATAGATCACTATGTCAGTCAGTCGCCTTTGATTTTTATAGAGAATAATATTGAGATTTTTTTTCATTTTTGGATTGCTACACATGTGGCTACCGGCATTGTAGTTATAAAATGTCCAAGGCGCCAGAAAAGAAATTGGCAGCTCCCAAGTTGAGAATATAAAAATTACTCCAAAATTGAGTAGGGCGCAAATATTTGTATTCTGTGTGACCATAACAGTAATTGTTATTAAAAACCTTCATCAAATAGTTGGCGTAGGTTAGGTTAGCTCTGTAACCCCCTTCGGAGAGGTGGGGCCTTACCAGCCCCCCACAAATGGGGGTGGTGGCCTGGAGAACTGACTCGTTCCGTCCCCAGGCCTCATCCTCCCCCAGAGGGTGCACGCAGTGGTTTTAGCGGGTAGTCTCTGATGGGGACCCTCCGCGGTATTAGCCGGGAGAGGACCCTGACGGGGGAGTCTCGCATATCCTCGTCGGTCGTCAGCCGGCGGGTTGAACGCGTAAATGCGTTTCCATTGCGACAAAAAAAAACTGTAAAGAGACGACGATAAATAACAACTCTTTTTAACTTTTCAAGCTTTGGCTACATGCAGTCATGGAAGGATGTAAGGTTAAGCATTTAAGTTAAAGACTGTTCCTCGCCGTAAATGACGGCGTGTCGAGCGGTCACATTCCTAATAAAGTAGCTTTCCTTTGTGCTACCAAACTCGGCCAAACTTCCACACTGAACAACGACTTCCATGGAAAATGTACGCCATGCAATCGCGGGAGTAGGGTGCGCATGATGTAGTGTTTTTGTCATATTTCTTATAGAAAAAAAAATAAAAAATATAAGGTTTAATTTTATGAAACCACGATGCAAGAGAAATTTTAAAATCATTAATAAAATAAAGTCCTTCTTCGGCTGGGATTCAACCCGAGCCGTCCGTGTAGCAGGTTTCCTAAACCAACGATGCTCGTTGATAATGTCTGCATTTTTTAATAACAATGAAAAATGTAAATCGTCATCTTAAAGATGAATGACAATAATTGTAAAGTAATGAAAGTTCCACTCTAAAAAATGTAAAAAAAATATATATATTTAGGATTCCATACACAATAACTCTGTTATTAATTTTATTTGTCACTATATCGCTAAAGGTAAACATTTTAATTTTATTTTTGACAGACTGCCTATTTCTATTGCCAAGAACACAAAAATCGTGATAAATTTAAAGATTTTCACTGTACTTGTTGTTAGTTGTTGGAACCCTCAGCGTTATAATCTAATTTGCGGTTAGCCGGTTTATTTTATTTATTGCATAATTTTCTTTAAATAATCAGTTTTCGCTGACTAACCACCTTAATATATTTGTCGCAAGTTATTTGCAAAAAAAAAACAATAGGATCAAACTAAAGAACACTCACACACTTGGCATACTTTTATATTTTCTCTTGCCGCAGAATTTAAAGAGTGATTGTCAATTAAAAAAAGTGTGTGCACGGACCACACATCGGAAGTGAAATTTCTTTTCTTAACTAACCTAACATTAGGCAGTGCATAATGCATAGGAGAATGGAGCAGCGCAAGCATTACTCATATATATGTATATATTGTCGCGTGTGACGCTCGTGATGCTCGAAGCGTTTCAGCCTTCGCCGAGTTACCCTCCAACTTTCGTGCTCCTCGGGAAGAGCTGCGCGCGCATTCCACACACATATATATATATATACTAGCGGCCCGCCCTCGCTTCGCTTCGGTCTAGAGCTGAAGTAAAGACTACAGTTTTTGTTCTCAGGCTTGTATTATATACAATGATATTCATCTATGATTCTTCTTATACCTGCATGCAGAGTCTCAGCCCGATCGGTTTAAAATTGACAAAGTTTCATACAAACTTTCATTCCCTATTATATCCCGTTATGGGTGGAATTGATCAAAATCCTTTCTTAGCGAATGCTTACGTCATAACATCTACCTGCATGCCAAATTTCAGGGCGATCCGTCCAGTGGTTTGGGCTGTGCGTTGATAGATCACTATGTCAGTCAGTCACCTTTGTGTTTTATATATATAGATACGCGTATGACGCTCATTACACCCGTCCGAAAAGAAGTTTCTCTCCAAAAATAAGGTAAGTGCATCCGTCCGGATAGTGGAAAGTTTATCTGGTACAAATATCTTTAGATTCGTAAACAAAAAAAAAACTGAAATATCCGTAACACTCTCAACTCATGGACACCCGCTCAGAAATGATAGGGCACGCACAATAGTCAGAGTTAAGTAATAAAATGGCAAGTTAAACAGTGGCAAGATGGCCGCCGACACACACACGAGCCGGGACGTCACCGCATGACATAATAAACTGGATAACTCAGAACCCGGGAGCGAGATAAAACCCCATTGCGACGTGTACATGTATGGTTGAACATAAAGATGAAAAGTATAGCCAATATCAACAAATAAGGCAAAGCGGAAAACATAATTATAAATCCGCTTAGAACACAATGTCAAAAGATTTATTATAACTAAAAGTAACTACATATATCACAAATCACTTAAAAAAAACAATTTATATTTAGATATTATTAAACTAAAAGTAGACAAAAATTAAAAATATTGAAAAAAATAGCTGCCCTAAGTCTTTCCCGTCGGCAAAGGTTCCCAGGACGCTGGCGACATTTCCCCGCTGAATGGCGAGGCTTATGTGCTGGGCGAAATAGCCGCCAGCTCTGCGGTCTCCAGTGGTCTCCACCAATCTTTCCGCTATATCTTTGAAAAGATGATGGGCACCGGATCCCCAGGGTCCCTGAGTCTCGACTCCAAACGCCGCAAATGTGAGGTCTCCACTGAGGCAATCATACTTGCGGCGCTTAAGGGCCTCTGCGGTCGAAGCAGCCACGCCAGCCTGCATCGAGGTTCCGGGAATGTGAGACGGGGCCAGAGTGTCGACGCAGGTTCAATATCAACATAATATGATTTTTTTGTAAGATTTAGTGGAGTAATTTTCTTTTCGCTTTTTAAAACTAACAACGCTAAAATACTATAAAATGGCATAAAAAGTTGCATATTTCCTTATTTTTCCCAATAATCGAAGCAAATTTCACCGAGTTGTCTTATTTGTCCACCAAAGCTTGAACCAAAACCACCAAAACTGAATCTAATACACAAAATTAGAAAAAAAATATCTTTATTTATGTGGAAACACAAATAAAAATTACGTTAAAATTATTTTCTGAAGACAATATTTCAATATTAATCCATATGAAGCGGGAGGAGTATATGTAGCCACTGTACTTAGCCTTTGAGGACTCCATAATTGAATTCGGGAACTTGCCGTGACTTAGATCCCAGAGGTGACATATTATTAACTTGTAGGTTTCGACATGCCTATCATACGTTTCTACGAAAAAGCCAGCATGTCACTTACTTTCTGGGCAGCTCCAATGCAAAACCTATCCACCAGTTGGAAGTAAAGCAGAAATCACTACCGTTATTGAAGATGCTTCCAAAATTCTGATTGAGGTATCAACATCTGTGGCAAATATCTCATTAACCTTTATTCAATGTCGTGATTATAGATTTTTTTTTTTTTTTTTTTATTTTTTTTTTTTTTTTTTATAGATAGGTCCGACAAATGACTCCACCCCACCTGATGTTAAGTGAAGGTGAAGTCCAGACGTGACGATAGCTGATTCAGCAGTTTTACCTGCCACACCAGCCATCTTCACCCTGCCGGCCTGCATGTTGCTTCTTCACGCCTCTTTTAAAGGATCCCAGGTTGTAAGAGGGAGGGAACACGTGAGCGGGCAGAGCATTCCATTTACGGATAGTGCGACAAAGAAATGAGTCACCAAATTTCTTTGTACGCGTTGGAATTGTGGCCACAGTTAGACGATGACAACGTAGGTAGCAAAATCTTTAGAGAACCTCAGCACAGTATTCGAAGACTTTACATCTTCTAGTTTAAAATACTGCAGCATCTTAAAGCAAAAAACTTTAACCTATCTTTGTTGTCTTACTTAAACAGACGGGGTACTAAAAGTTTCGAGAACAAACCACATACATAATTTATTTCTGAAAACTAATTTAGATCGCTGTTGTACCTCACTTCGATAGTTTAAAGGATCTGGGGTACTGAAGAGCTATTCGGGCTCTGAAGTAATCACATTGCCTAAAGCTTCGATGATACAGGACGAGTTTACAAGCTACAAGCCATCGAGTTCCCTGGCAGCTTGTAAATTCTGCTCGTATCATCGAGTAGTAGATTGTAAATAAAAGCTTGTAAAAAGCCAAGAAGTTCACAAGCTGCTATCTGCTTAGCTTGTAAACTGGTCCTGTGTCCCAGCCCCCGGGGACGTATGGAAAAGCGTCAACCCACGACTGGGTCTGACAAAACAATTAAAAAGATACAGAAAACACAAACAGGATTACCCAGACCATTTAAATAAAGTGAATAAAATAGCATAATAAGAAAAAAACTGGTCCTGTGTCATCAAGGCTTAATAAAAACGACTTGAGCAACTGTGGCTTCTAGCGGGGTATCACTTTGTTCTTGATCCTTCTTAAGTTTTATGCAAAAATATCTTAAATAGGCTCTTACGCAACGAGCGCCTCCTATCTTGGTCATATTCGAAGTTATCATGCTCTGCATTAAAGTAAAGAACATTTCAGTATTGGGGAGTCACCAATGTTTTGTCCACACTTGGAGTATGCCGATGCCTTCTTTTTCAATGCAAAATAGGCAATGCGTTTGACCACAATCTCACCTGATGGAAAGCGATGATGAGGCCTAGGACGGTACACGCCTGCCTAGAAGATACCCGTTCACTCTGGCCTTGAAGATGTCCAGATTATATAGGTCCGGGAAAACAGACCTTGGCAAGGAGTTCCACTCCCCAGTCGTTCGTATAATGACGGCCGAAGCAAATCGCTTCGTGCGGATGGGAGGAACTTCGACAACATAAGGGTGGAAGCCCTCGCCGCGCCTGGTCGTCCGGTGGTGGAAAGGGGAAGGGGTGATCAAATTATGTAATACCTCCGCACACTCTCCGAAATGTAACCGATAAAACACCGAGAGGCAAGCTACACGTCTTCGGTGGTCAAGGCTCCTTGCCTCACACGCACCGACATTTATGCCAAACTAAATTAACAAGGAGCATAAGCAGCTAGCTATCATAGGCCTTAAAATCAACACTCTGAAGACTTTTAAATTAGAGTAATGCATGTTTCTTTAGTAAGTTATATGTAGAAAGCCCAGAAAAAGGAGTGATGGTGCTTTGATCACTTTGACACCGAGAACTCCATTCTCATCATCCATCATCATGTCAGCCGTATGACGCCCACTGCTGAGCATAGGCCTCCCCAAGGATCTCCACACCAATCGGCCCTGCGCCACTCGCATCCATCGGCTTCCCGCGACCTTCACAATATCGTCGGTCCACCTTGTAGGGGGCCTGCCCACTGAGCGTCGTCCGGTGCGTAGTCGCCATTCCAGAACCTTACCGTTCCAATGGCCATCGGTTCTTCTTGCTACGCGTCCCGCCCACTCCGCTCGCAACTCCATTCTTTACGTATTAAATTGTAGAATCCTGAACGCCCGCCATTAACAGTAGACTATAAGTTGCTACCTGCTATTTATACGCCTTTGCCTAATCTGAGCCGACCCACTGCCCACGAAGTCGAACTTAGAACCTTACTCGCTGACGAAACACAACTCCACCAAAAGATAGTGTTGTGACTTTCTGTACCTCTCTTATCATCATGTCAGCCGTACAACATTCACTGCTGGGCACAGGCCTCCCCCAATAATCTCCACATCGATCGGTCCTGCGCCATTCGCAACCATCGGCTTCCCACGACTATCACGAGATTGTCGGTAACCCTCGTAGAGGGACTGCTTAGCGCCTTTCGGTGCGTGGTAGCTATTCAAGAACCTTTCTGTCCCAACGGCAATCGGTTCTCTTTGCTACGTATCCAGCCCACTGCCACTTCAGAAGAGAGCAATCTTCGAAGGATCTGGGTTACTTTCGTTCTCCTACGGATTTCTTCATTTCTGATTCTATCCTACAGGAACATATCAAGCATTGCTCTCTCGCACTCTTACATTGCTCGCACTCTCCCCCTCTCTTATTACCATACAATTAACATGCCTTTCAAATATATCAGGTTTAGGAAAACAAATCCCAGCTCGAAGTTAACAATAAACTCAATTAAAGCTTAACGACAATCAAACAGAGCGAAACAACAAGTTTTGTGTACATTGCACCGCTCCTGAGCCGAACTCGAAAACAGTTCATAATGCACAAAGCTTTGTTTAACTGGTAAACACAATTTTGTTGCCTCAACTTACTCGGTACGTATATAGGTAGGTACATAGTTTAGGGGCAAAGTTGGGTACAAAGGAACTAATGGCCCGAACAATTCCTCGCTGTACTCCTCTACTAGGAGTTCTCGAAGTTTTGTGACATATCGAGTGACAAACATCAACAAAATTCACAATAGTAGGTTAAACCTTTTTAGAAAGCCGGGAGAAAAAAAATATTTACCCGTTTTAAGGCTTTCGTAGTCCTGACAAGGAACTCTTATAGTTTCGTCATGTCCGTCTGTCGGTCCGTCCCCAGTTTTGCTTAGAGACTGTTAGCACTAGAGAGCTGTCATTAAGTGGAGAAAGAAACCTGGAGATGTTTTTATTTTTTCATCGTCTATCCCGTCATGTGGGGTATCGTTGAATAGGTCCTTTAAAATAAGTTACGGTTTCCTAAGACAATTTTTCGATTAAGGAATCTGTTCGCTAGATATTGAACTTTAAAGTGCAATTTTTTGTTCGGTTAGGGCGCTCCTCGAGAGGGGGGCCTCTGAAAGCTACACCATTGGCTTGAAATACCTGTAAAAATTCGTGGTAATAGATAGTGATTTCATGAATTATAAAGGTTAAAATAGATTTGTTAGTTTAAGAGTAATAGTCGTTCAACTTTTGTATTAGAAAATTTCTTAGAAATTAAAAAACATAATAAAAATTCTTAGAAGAAAACACTAAAAGTGAATATAACTAGAAAAAATTCCACGCGGACCAGGCAGCAGACGGGACTCGAACCCGCACTCTTAGCAATCCGGGCGAATGCACTGACCAATCATGCTACCGCGGCCTGTCGGTCTGTGCATTCGCCCGGATTGCGAAGGGTGCGGGTTCGAGTCCCGTTTTGATGTGTCTTAATATCCTCAAACATAGATTTCCATGAAAGTAAGGTGATGGTGTAAACTACATCTAAATCCGTTAAGTGGTAATAGAAAAACTTATTAAAATTACAGAAAAAACAATGTTTAGATAATCTAAAACATCGGTGAAATCCCATAAAAAAAAATTAAACTGAATTGAAACACATACTCTCACTTGGTAAAGTTTTGGATAACACAACGCTACGAAAGGCTACAGTCTTCTCGAAAATGGACGGACCGACCTTCATGCCATACTTTTCGTTAACAGAAGTCAATCTCATAGTAGTGGTAACGTGGTTGAAATTTACGTCGATAGAAGGCCGGTAGTTATCCTGATTTACTGGGCGGTTGCTGAGGAATTCGGCAAATTTCCGCCTGTTTTTTGGGAACCTCACAAAGGACTGTAATAATCTATGGCACAGATAGAAAAAGCACCAACGTATATTAAGCATAAAAAGTTAGAAAATTATCTATTATCCCAGAAAAACACAAGGATCTTCGTTGATTTACTGTAAAACCTATATGATAGGTAAGATACAAACTTTGAACCTTTTAATCAATCAATGACACAGAAATGTGGATAAAATTGGACACATTGGAAAAAAATCCTGAACTACACACAAAAAGCACTTTGACCCAGACGAAAATTCGACAGAAACAGAATTCTGAAGTGTGTACCTAACACAGCAACAAAGCCGATAGCAGAAGCAAATATAAACAAAAAAAATATCACAACCTACAATCGTCAGAATTACCTACTTTTAAAACATTATCGAACGATAGCGAAACGATTACACGTAGACAGAAACAATGAGCGGTAAAGCCCTTTCCGTGTAATTTTTCTGGGTTACGATAGCCCGCGTATCAGAACAGCCGTTCGAATAAATTATCCATAATCGTGTAGAAAAGTATTCTCGTACCACTTTTTATAGTTCACACTCACGAAAAAAGGTTCACGGTGTCGTCGTAAAATGTCGTCAAAATCCTAGTTTTGCTTGCCATAAAATAATTTATGCATCCATATTTAAGTCAGTTTCGAAATTGTGGCGATTTCCTAATGAAGTGTCGAAAACGCATTATATAAAAATGTTGTTGCAGGTTTAAAAAATAGTATTTTTTGTTTTGCGTATTTGAGCATTCTATGTCGATCACAAGGTTGTAGTGTAGTCAGACTGAGGACTGGGAGCATTTCGGTAACTTTAATGATATGAGTGACAGTCACATTTAGCGAGTCATTAAAAATTAAATGGGATAACCATTTAATTTGGCTATGGAACTTAAAAACTTTTCGCTTTTCTTCTACAGAATCTTCTAGAAACACGCGAGAAGGAGTTTACAAGTTTTTATGAGGATTTGTGAGTGGTACAACATAGCGAGCATAGATATTCAGATTGAACTAAAAACAATTCTCTTTTGATGGTGCTGTATTTCTGGAAATCTTACTCCCCGGATTACGGGGAGCCTCTGGCTAGGGGATAGGTTCAGTATAGGCAAAGTGTTGATGCTATTTTTGTATTGCGAGCATCTTTTATCTATGATGACAGCTTGCCATTAGGCAAGTCATATGCTTGCTTGCCATCTTTTTTAGCGTAATTAATAACAACTAAAAAAATATTATAACAGACTCTTCCGTGCTTTTAAAGGTATGTTGATCTGTTGATACCGGCTGCATCAACAGACTCCTCCGTGCTTCTACAGCAGCTATACTCTAAGTGTGTTCCGCGGAACCCTAGGGTTCCGTGATACCTCTGTCGGGGTTCCGCAAGAATTTAGAAATAAAAAAATCAAAACACCTCTCTCTGGTCGCTCCGCGGCTGTGCGGACTCCGCGGCCGCGCGGAGACAAAACGCTATGAATGTTATTTATTTATTTATTTGTATTTGTATAAGCTTGTGTTACATTAGCTGGTACAATATCTCATAAGTTTGGTCTCAACAATTTTATACTTGTACAACGCGTTCGCTCTAAGTTTGCCGGTCTGTGGAATGCGCGTACCCTCCCCCACGTGACAACAAAACTTATAATGTGTCATAGTTTTACCCAAATATCTAACGTACACAATTTTTATTGTTACAATTAAATAAAAAATTTCGAACGTCATACACTCATACCTATCGCCAGCGGCAAACTTAAAACGAGCGGGTAGTATACTTGTAAGCGCTCAGTCTCTTTGATAAAAGCCGCCTCTGAATTAGACGCTATAGTTGTCAACTAGCGACTTTCGTCTCTAACTTCAAAGGATAAAGTCGATATTGTTTACAACGCTATTTTTAAATTTCTGTTTTTATTTTTGCTTTTTGTTTATCAAAGGTGCCGACTCGAGTATTTTCGAGAATATTTGAGATCGAGTCTAGGACTAAGTATAAAAGCGGCGATCGCGCGTTGGCGTCGTCAGTTGATGATTAGCGTTCGGAGCGATAAGTTACTACCTACTTACAAGCTCGCTAGCGAGAAACTGGTGTTCATTGTTTTACTGCCTGCTGTATTCTGTTGTCTCAGTTTTATACATTTCTTCCCTGTAGGTTCTAAATTTAGTCTCTTATACGCAGTAACGATTGTGCATTATTTAAACCCCACTATCCTGACTTGTAACATTATAAATAAAGAAGAATGGAACGTTGGCTTAAAGGTGTTAAACGTGTTCCAACAACATCTTCTAATGACGCTGAATGTTCAAAAGCAATGCGCGCGGAGAATTTAGCAATCACCGATCCAGAAGATGATGCCACGAGTGCCACGACGTCAAGCTCGACGGTTTCAAAGACGAAAAAAAGGAAGTATGATGAATCTTATATCAGTTTCGGATTTGTTGATTCCAACGGCTCACCTCTCTGCATGCTCTGTAGTAAACTGCTTCCTAATAGTTCCATGGCACCTGCCAAATTGCGTCGACATTTAGAAACCGTACACCCCGAGACTAAAGACAAGAATAAAGAATTTTTTGTTCGCAAAAAAGATCAGTTATTAGAAAGTCAAAAAAATATGATGCATGTAACACAAACTACCAACGAAAAGGCCACGGAGGCATCATACTTAGTTAGCTATCGCATTGCACAAGCAGGTGAAGCGCACACTATCGCTGAGAAATTAATAAAACCATGTGTATTAGACATAACAAAATGTATGCTTGATGAAAAATCTGCAAAGCATCTTTCTACTGTTCCGCTATCAAACGATACTGTTTCACGACGAATCCATGATCTGGCAAGCTACGTCAAACAAGAACTAGTTACACGTCTACAAAATACACGATTCGCTTTGCAAATGGACGAGTCGACTGATGTCGCTGGTTTGGCTATCCTGCTGGTTATTGTGAGATATCCATATAAAAGTTCTTTTGAAGAAGACATGCTTATGTGTTCATCGCTGCTTACAAACACTACCGGGGAAGAAATTTTTAATAAAATAAATATATTTTTTGAAGAACATAATCTCAGTTGGAACAATTGCATTGACATTTGTACAGATGGGGCCAAGGCGATGACAGGTAAAACAGCAGGAGCAGTGTCACGAATGAAAAATAAAGCGCCTAATTGTAGTTCCAGTCATTGTATTCTGCATAGACAAGCACTTGCGATGAAGCAAATGCCGTCTAATCTAAAATTAGTTATGGATGAAGCGGTAAAAATAATTAATTTTATCAAATCACGACCACTACAATCCCGATTGTTCTCATTATTGTGTGAAGATTATGGCAGCAAACATAAAACACTGCTGCTCCATACAGAAGTGCGATGGCTGTCTCGGGGAAAAACTTTAACAAGGCTATTTGAACTTAGAGCCGAGTTACAAATGTTTCTTTCAGCAGATACTTCTTTTAATTTGAAGGACCGTTTGTATGATAAAACTTGGTTGTTCCGATTGTCTTTTATGGCGGATATCTTTCAAAAACTTAACGAATTAAATTTATCATTGCAAGGTAAACAGACAACAGTGTTTCAGGCCTATAATAAAATAACTACTTTTAAAAGAAAATTAGATTTTTGGATCATTTGCATTGGTAAGAAAGAAATAGAAAGTTTTACGTTACTCACTGAGTTTGTTAGCGAAAACGACTCAGAAATGTTTGAAGATAATGTGTTTGAAGAATTGGTCCAATATCTCAGTTCGATGCGCGCATCTTTTGAAAAGTATTTTCCCGAAGAACACAATACAAAAATTAAAGTGAACTCCTGGATTCATAATCCTTTTTTACCCAACTTGGAAAAGCCTGAAAACATGTCAAATGAGATATATGAATCTCTTTTAGAAATGTCATCAGACACAAGTATGGAGTCATTGTTCAAAACGACGCCTCTTAATGATTTTTGGTGCAGAATCCAAGATGAATATGCAATGCTTGGCCAAATGGCTCTGGATATTCTTCTCCCGTTCCCAACTACATATTTGTGCGAAACAGGATTCTCTACCTACGCAGCCACGAAAACAAAATATCGCAATAGACTGGACGCCGAAGCTGATATGAGACTCCAACTTTCTTCCATCAAACCTGATATCAAGCAATTGATGAAAAATAAAAAACAGTTTCATACCTCCCACTAGTTAGATTTTTTCTTTTTTAATGTTTTCTATTATTGTCCTTACCAAGTGGTGAAGTAAATAATAATTAGTAACGGATACATTGTACTTTTATTATGCTGATTAATATAGAATACACTTATAAAAATAATTGTTTTATTGTAGGGTTCCATCAAGTATTTTGCTTCCCAAAAGGGTTCCGTCATTTAAAAAGTTTGAGAACCACTGTTCTACAGGCTTGTTGATCTATTGATCCCGGCTGTATCAACAGACTCCTCCGTGCTTCTACAGGCTTGTTGATCTATTGATCCCGGCTGTATCAACAGACTCCTCCGTGCTTCTACAGGCCCGTTGATCTATTGATCCCGGCTGCATCTGCGTTGTTATCCACACTGGGCTTGCAACCATATAATTTATAAGAGCTAGGCAGAAGAAACGTGATAGGTTGAAGATCATGGTGGAATATTATAGTGGCTTTTTGTAATAGACATAAAGGCTAACAGTGTTCAACCTTGCGTAGATAATAAGCTTGGAACTTTTCCCCTCGAAATGAAAAACAATGCCATACAATTATGTACTTTTGTTCGTGTGTGAGTGACACGAGGCAAACACAATTTGTTAGAAGCAATTCATGGGTATTAAGCTCCCCTCTTTCTCTTAGACAATACCCTCGATCGCAGCATTGATGTCTGCTTCGGTAAAAATCGGTAAACATGTTTACGATCTTGTTTACCGGTACGCACTACCAACTGGATAACGATTTATTCATTATGTACTACATTTGGTAGGCATGAGATGAGCCTTTGATAATATCTTCTAAACGGAATAAACAAACATATCCAATGACTTCCAAATAAATAGGTTCATACTTATAGACGGTTGGAAGATTTCTAATACTTTTTGTTTTATATGGGCGCCTAAATTCTACCTTTGAAATTTTTAGATAAGTATCCTTATAACCACATAATTATATTTATACCAGCTTACTCATTTTATTTTACTCTTAACCTTCACATTTCAGTATAGACGTCATTCATACCTAAATGAATGTGAGTGATACCATAATTTTCTTTGATTGGATTTCGATTGAACAAAAGCATTTATAAAACGTTTTTTTTTTTTATAGATAGATCCGACAAATGACTCCACCCCACCTGATGTTAAGTGAAGGTGAAGTCCAGACGCGAAGATAGCTGATACAGCAGTTCTAACTGCCACACCAGCCATCCTCACCCTGCCGGCCTGCAAGTTGCTTCTTCACGCCTCTTTTAAAGGATCCCAGGTTGTAAGAGGGAGGGAACACGTGAGCGGGCAGAGAATTCTATTTACGGATAGTACGACAAAGAAATGAGTCACCAAATTTCTTTGTACGCGTTGGAATTGTAGCCACAGTTAGACGGTGACAACGTAAGCCAGCGCGCGTGGTCCTCTGAAGGAAAGGGGAAGGTGGAATAAGAGAGAATAACTCCTCAGAACACTCGCCGTGGTACAGACGATAGAACGCGCTTAGTGACGCCACGTCACGGCGTAATTGATAACGTTAGATATTACTCAAAAACAATAGCAGTAATTCGCCATCCATCTTCTACAATAGCGTCAGAAACAGCCGCGTCCTTCGATAAGCTTTAAATATCTACATAAGAAAAGATAGCTGTTTACGCATTCTAAGTTTTTTTAATACCACTTTTCCAAACATAGGAAGTTAGTTTTTTAGTTTTCATAAAAAATAATACAAAGGGCTGCAATCTTAAAATTGCCAATAGACGTGTCGTGAATTTAGTCGTGTTGTGTCCTACTCTTTGGCATTAAAAACTGTGTTAGTTAGAAAGGGATGAACTACGATGACGGCTATGACGATATGTCAAAAATCAACTTAGTTCAGGCCCATCGTAATCAATATGCAGACTTATCGTGGATATAATTATCTCCTTGAAACAAAACACACTTGCACTTGCCAATGTCAACAGCTGTAAAAAAAAACAACATCTGGTCATAATTAAGCTTCTATCAAATTTAGATATCATAGTAATAAGTGATAAGTTTTATAAACCAAATAAAATTAATTATCCTTCCATAATCGAATTATAATTGACCTAGACTAAGCCTACGGCTGCGTGGTTTCTAAAATTCAAAATCTCGTATCCTAAAGGGACATCAAACTGGGAACATTACTTTACCAAATAATAATATCTCTTATCTATTAGACAAGTCCGCCCGTCCGTCCGTCTGTGGTGCTGTTTCAGCGGCCAAACCGTAAGAGATAGATAAAGAGAATATTTAAGTTATAAGTTAAGAATAGTCTGATAAGACTACAAACCGGATTTGAGTAACGTAGCACTTCCGGATTTCGAGAAATCACGAATTTCAAACGAAACCACACAAAATCTCCGAAGTTCTCAATTAATTAAATACATTTTTTTTTAATCACTGGTTTGCTAGTTATATTTATAATCCATACCAACCCACACTGGGCCCGTCTGGTAGGTCAAGGCCCAATCTCCCTATTCCACCTATAGGGAAAGCCTGTGCCCCAGCAGTGGGAACATGAATAGGCTGACGATGATGATGATGATGAATATAATAAATGCGAGATTGTACCTGTTTTTCTGTCTGTCTGTTACCACTTCACGCTACAACCGCTGAATCGATTTATATAAAATTTGGTATACAAATAGTTTGAGTCCCGGGGTAGGACAAAGGATAGTTGTATCCCAAAAAACATCCTTTAAGAGAGTGAAGAGGGTGGTGAAAGCGAAGTCGTGGGCACCCTACTAGTAACGATACGTATGCCAAATCCCATCAGAAGTTCAGCTGCTGCGCTGAGATCGAATAACAAGCATCCGAACATACGAAAACATATATACATACGAAACGGAACATTGATTTCCGAATAAAGCTTCTCTAAACAAAATGATTTGTTACAAATAACAACAGAGCTGGTGCGGCTTGCGAAGCGGCTGAAAAAGCTAAGGCTTGCAAATACAGGGGTCTAGGCTCCGAATATGATTTTGTCCCATTCGGTGTCGAGACCCTTAGTCCGTGGGGTCCTAGCGCTGTAAGGCTTTTTAAGGAAATAGCAGAAAGGTTGGTCGACGTCACAGGAGACCGAAGAGCTGGCAGCTACCTCGGACAAAGAATTAGTCTAGCTATTCAAAGGGGGAACGCTGCCAGTATCTTTGGAACCTTGCCTAAAGGGACTCCTTTTAGTGATGTATTTTAGTTTTTAGTTTTAGTTATTACGTTATATTTTTGGAGGTTCTTAGTTTAAGGTTTTTTATTATAATACGATAAAATAAAATATTACTATGTTTCGTCCAATATATTGAAAGTCAACAAGTACCTAGGTAGCGAAAAATGTTATAAATAAAATACTTTGAATATTAATGAGCATTTATTCGGAGCCCATTGTCCCGGGTGGACACAAAAGGGAGATAATTCATGCTAATAGCTCTTTGTGCCCGCCACACAGGCGACCCTTCCCCGCTTCAAAGGGCTGCAACTGGAGTGGTCTAAAGTCCGAATTATCGGTCAACAGTGCCGTAGCGTTTGTGTTGAGCGTAGCGTAGGCACTTTATGTTTTAACCGCTGACGGAATTAAATATTGGACTGGTCTCGCGGGATTGTTTATTAAAAGCAGACTCTTTAGGTAAACGTATAAAATTCAAGTTTTTTTTTGTGTGTGAGCGTATGCTGTTGGTCGCAGATGACCTTTGCAGCGTCACAGGGTTTGGGGACGGCGAGATCCTTAGGGGAACTCAAGCCGAGAATTGGCGAGTGCCTCTAGAGGTATTCCAGGCGGATGGTATTTTCCCACGGGGGAGTCTCCTCTCCGTCTGGAGCCTCTTGACGACTCGAACCTGAGGTCTGCTCAACTAGAGGGCGTCTGAGACTCGGACCTCGGCTCTAGTTAGTTGTTTCCGGGGGGGCGGGGAAAAATGCCAAGGTTCGTACCTGTACCTGGTATAGCGTGTCGTGTGTAGACCGGGTCTTCGCACTCTTATCGTAAATTCAAGTAAGAAACGTTATTCTCCTTTTTTGCAGGTCGTGTAAAATATTGACGACAATGAACTACATGTCATTTGCATAAAAATTACCATAGATTGACAATTATCTAGAAAGAGATCAAGCGATTGTGCAGCCTATACGTTGGCAGTTGTCCCGCAGCCGACGAGCGACGAACTATCGGCTATTTTCTCGCTGAAGAAACGTAGATATACATTCCATGTAAACAAAAGAGATGCATATATTAAAAGTTGATCGTTGTCTGTTCACACAGCCGGCGAGATCTCGCTTCACTAGTTGGTACTACACGTTTGGCCGTCAAAACGCGTGTGTGCATTTTTGCTTAGGACTGTCTCAATGACTGAGTGTCGCGAGTAATCGCCCGTTGTACTCGCACACTCGTTTATAGTCCGGAGACAATTTTGTCGGATCTGTACACTCGCTACCCGCTGATCGCCAACTCGTTTATAGTTCTCGCTCTACTCGCTTCACATTTATCGTCGACAATGGGACAAGAGACTGAAGTGTCATTATCAAAATCCAAAATGAGAGTAGTAAAACTATTGTATGTTTTTTTATGGCAGTGACAGTTATAGTTTTTTGCGTTAGAATTGTCGCCATACTCTTTTTGTATTGTGTAGATTATGGTTTCAGTATAATATTGAAAAATAATGTTTCCCGATATTTTTCATAGATAATTAAATACAGTTTAAGCGTAAAGCGATGCAAAACATACGAACAACATATTTAAAGTTGATTTCATCACTAAAATCACTTAAAATAAATGGCTCAATAGCCATGATGCTAAGCCACAATAAAAATTACAAATAAATAGTCAATTGTGTTTCCCTTTAATAAGTTTTTAATTCCAGACTTGGACAACCCTCCTGAATTGTTTAATAAATCTTTTGAGATTATTTTATCAACATTTCTGATAATGATATCTATGGACGCTAAAGATTTACTTCAACAAATATTTCGCCATTGTCCTTTGGTGAATCACTTAACAGGAAACCCACATCAAAAAACGAAGTAAAAACGGTGCGCAAATAAATTTATTCTGAAACCGTGAACTTGTTTTCAGTAAGATACGTATCATTAAATAATTTGACCTACATTTTATCGCTTATCTACGGATATAAAAGGCTTTAATATATTCGTTGATAAACATCACTGCTATATATAATTTTTATCGCAGATAAAGCGGATTTGCAAATTTTTCCATTTTGTGCAGAAAAATATATACAAACAATGTGTATTTGAGGAAAATACTCTTATGAAAATTATATAATATAATGTTTACGCCATTTCTATACGTTTTACATATTTAACGTGTTGTCCTGTGAAGTGTACGTAAATAAAGAATATTATTATATTTTTCTTAACTAATCCTTAAGGATTAGTAAGTGATGGTTAGAAATATTTCTAACTATCACTCTTTAGGTTTGATATAAGTTGATGTTGATGTCGATTCTGACATGATTCATCATCATCAGCCTATTAATGTCCCCACTGCTGGGACACAGGCCTTCCCTATGGGATGGAATAGGGAGATTGGGCCATTACCCACCACGCGGGCCCAGTGCGGATTGGTGGGTGCTAACGACTACAGAAGCAGCCGGGACCAACGGCTTAACGTGCCTTCCGAAGCACGGAGGAGCTCGAGATAGTAAATTTTATGGTCACCCATCCAATGACCGACCACTGCGAAAGTTGCTTAACTTCACCGATCGTAGCCGAATGCGCCTACCACTTGCGCCATCGTGCTCCTCCTGGCATGATTATCTAAACTTGAAACTAAATTTGAGTTTTTCCCTTTCATTTCGTATAGAGAATTACAAGGATACACTGTTGTCAAATTTAAGGTTAAGAGAATCATGCCAGAAATGACACCGTTATGACTTTTTTTCGCCATGACTATAAAATATGGCTACACGTAATCTAAGGAAGTATAAATAGTTATTTATGATATAAGTGCGGTAAGTTGGTTATTAACAAACGAGTACGATTGTCAGAATGTTATAGAACGGTTGTCAACACATTTGCGAGAAAACAATGCCTCCACCATGCGGCGATCTACCCTGAAGGGGTAGGCCCTGGGAGCGTAGCAATTTATTGAAACAACTTTGATTTGATATTTTTATCACGGTTCCCAACTTAGGGGTTTTGCCCCCAGATTTAGGGTTTAAAACGGACTTTTTTAGGGTCTAGAATTTTTTGGGGGTTCTTTTAGGGGCTTTTAACAAAACTTGCAATTAAATCGAAAAACAAAGCGTGTGTTTTCTTTCAGTTTTTGCGTAGAATGGAACGCACCACGATATGAAACGACTGAACTGACTGTGTGGCAGATTGTTTTCTAAGGCTGTATGGACTAAAGTTCTTTGCCTTCCACCAATCAAAACAGCTAAATAAGATTTAACAGCCTGTCAGCTCATTTTCGTCTGATTTTCCATTCGGAAAATGTATTTATTCAATAAAATAATTTACTGTAACTAAATATGTAACGTTTTAATTTATGAGCAACGAAAGAATTTAGGTAAAAAGATAAGTAGGTATATATAAATTTCTATATTTAGGGGATTTTAGGGGAATTTAAAAAATACTTAGGGTAAAATTTTGGTAAGGGTTGGTAACACTGATTTTTATATTTTATATCAGGCGACTATAATAAATGAGCTTAATGTTATTAACGCATGGTTTGGTGCCTTAATTAAGTCTATCCCTCATGGAATCTTCTATCAAACGACAGAGGATTCCTAATTTCAAATATTAAAATCATGACAATAACTTTATAATACGACTGCTAGCCGTAGGCATTACATGAACAAAAAGTTTACCCAAACAAGAAGGCTGTAACGTAACGGACGTTACAGTACCTACCTTATTTAAGATTCTCTAAGCCTATAATGAAAAAAAATTAATTTGATAATATAATCGTTCAAATTCAGTTAAACCTCAAATTGATGTAATGCAATTTCTCATGAACTTCCTTACCGAAAGTTCGTTTCAGAGAAAGAAAGGACACCCCTGTTTGTGATGTTCTTGCCAACCTTGCAACGGATAATGGATTGACTATGTGTATATTTAATGGCAATCTGTTTGCACTTACTGCCGTGTCAGCAATCTCCTTATATACATACATAGTGACAAAGTAATATACGACGAAGCATTTCAATGATTTGTGCCTCGCAAGCCCCTCAAGAATTAGAAATGGCTGTGTTTTCATTCGAACTAGGGACGTGCGACAATTTTGTTAATGCTTTTATCGATACCGATAAAATTGTGCATCTACTTTTAATAGTTTGTGTCACCACCGACTATATTGAGATATCCTTGAAACTATGAATAGTAATGATTTTTGATTTGTAAAAACAACTATTTGAAACATTATACTAATACAACGTTAAAAAACTGTCTTTTAAATCCCATTTTCTGAGGAAACTTGACATAAAAGAGGCTGGAGCAAGCATCACATTTCTTTTATCGTTTGTGAGCGACTCTTCATGACTCACTCATAGATAGATAATTATCTGCTTATCTTCACATTCGAGTTTGGTACCCGTTTGATGAAACGCCGATCTCAGAATTCATGTTAAATATACGTATAGTTTTCTACAATGGAATGGATATATCGGTTAGATAAATGCTTATTTAAAATATAAAACTATTAGGTATAATATAGTTATATTAATACTGGGATTACGGTCCTAGCAATGCGGGTCGGGTGACACGGTGCAGGGATATTGTCTGGTTTTTAGTGGCCCTGTTCAGGGCGTAGGTAGGGCCCTATACACTTCATCTGGCCTCAGGGCTGGCTGAAGTTGACAGGGAGGAGTCCCACATACCTTCTTCTCGCTCCCCCAGTGGTTGAAGGATGCGTAAGGCATTTTCCAGACAAAAAAAAAAGGTATAATATAGTGTATAAGTATAAT
Organism: Chilo suppressalis; assembly: GCA_902850365.2. NCBI lineage: Eukaryota > Metazoa > Arthropoda > Insecta > Lepidoptera > Crambidae > Chilo > Chilo suppressalis. Next base: position 1,058,150 of record OU963911.1, read on the forward strand.
AGAGAGTGCCATCAAAGCTTCACTGGGCAGTGAAATAGGCTGGTTTAGATTAAGCTTAGTATCGGGATTGCACTTTAAGTTAAAATCGGTATTATCGTTAATAGAAAACGTTTCACAAAAAGTAGTTTATCGATATTTTTCATCCCATCTCCAACAAAAACTACTCTGTTAATTACTCAGCGAGGCACATTAGCGAGTCGCTGGATGTCACATCACAATCGGCTTAGTCCGGGGTTCGGGTCCCTCGGGAGGCGCTAGCGGCTCTTAAGACTACTTATGCAAATACTTATGATTATTATATATGCTATTGTTTCAAAGATGTATTGAGGAGCTCGATGGCGCAGGTGGTTAGCACGTTCGATTGCGATCATTGCAGTTAAGCAACTTTCGTAGTGGTCGGTCATTGGATGGGTGACCAAAAATTTATATCTCGAGTTCCTCCGTGCTTCGGAAGGCACATTAAGCCGTTGGTCCCGGTTGCATCTGCAGTCGTTAGTACCCGCTAATCCGCACTATGCCCGCGTAGTGGGTCATGGCCCAATCTCCCTATTCCATCCATAGGGAAGGCCTGTGCCCCAGCAGTGGGGACATTAAGAGGCTGATGATGATGATGATGATTGTTTAAAATACTGGAAGATTTTAGTTAAATTCTTAACAAAGAAGCTAAGGAAGTAAAATATCTCGTAAAATAGTATAAACGTCCGAGTCACAGAGGAGCGTGACTCGGACGTTTCTTTATGTTTTTTTTTTTGTACCGTAGACATTTATAGGTTGATGATGATGATTTTGAGTGATAGAATCAGAAATGAGGAAATCCGCAGAAGAACTAAAGTAACCGACATCGCTCGAAGGTTTAATCAGCTGAGCTGTCGCAGGGCGGAGCACATAGCGAGGAGAACCGATGGCCGTTGGAGCGGAAAGGTTCTCGAATGGGGACCACGCACCGGACAACGCTCAGTGGGAAGGCCCACCATCAAGTGGACCAGCGATCTGATGAAGATCGCAGGAAGCCGATGGATGCGCGTGGCACAGAACTGATCGATGTGGAGATCCTTGGGGGAGGCCTATGCTCAGCAGTGGGCGTCGTACGGCTGAGATGATGATGACGATATGTATGGTGTGTGTGAGTAAAACAAGTTGATCGTAGTGAGCGCAGACAATTTTACGCGGAAAACCTACCTCGAATCCTTTGAATTAATGCCTCGAGAATAAGGGTGATGACGGGGTACAGTAAACGAAATTCTACTTAGTCCGTCAGTTAGATGACCAAAAAATAATGGACACGTATTTTTTCTTTGGGCAATCAACCAAAAAATGACAAAGTTATAGCGCGTCAAAGTTTGGGAGTAGGGGCGCGTGACGTCACTTTTGAGTGAATTTTCACTTATAAGTTTACTCATACGTGACGTCATGCGACTTTTCAAATCAATATATCTCTGCCATGTTTATATTATGTGAAAAAAGAAAAAACACGTGTCCAATACTTTTTGATGATCTACCTGATAAACGAAGAAAAAAAAATGAGTCATCATCCCTATTCTAAAGACATGAGATATTTTTTTCTAGTCTCGAATCAAGGCGGATTATTTGAGACTTCTCGAGTTCGAGAATTCTCGAACAGAAACCCTAAGCACTGCTGATTCTTCATTACATCAATACCAATCTTCTTACATCATGAAGTTTATTCGAAAATCGCACAGGAGTCAAAACCTACAGGGTACTTCTCGTGAACTTAGAATCTTGAAATTTGGTACGAAGTAACGTCTTATAGTGCAGATAAAGGAAAAAATGCGAAAACCGTAAATTTTTAGTTACATCATTTATAATACAAACAAACAAAAAAAACTTCAAAAGCTTCAAACATGAAAAACAATAAAATAAAGCTTCAAGTGTACATTAATTCAACATATTAATATTCGCGGAAGCTGCGTCTGTCAAAAGCATGAATTTTAGATCATCCCAGATAAAGCAAGTACCGTCACCAACACATTACGTTAACACAAAACATAATCTTTTCCTGCTCAACTTAGAGCTTTGTTTCAATCACATGTAGGTGTATAATTGTCTGATAAATTACACTGTTTTAGACAATATAAATATTCAGCTTTGATCAGGAAGCGATGTTTTCGTATCAATTCGACATTGCGTTATAAATTAAATTCTCATACATGAAAGGGAATGTCTTAAGGATAATACGTTCAAAGCTGATCAGAAGGTAGAAGAATTTGTTTACTGAGAGAATCGGTTTTCAATATGTTGTGTATTTTGTGGGATGATTTGACAAATTGAATTTTCGCGAGTATCCTGGGGATTTTGCGAAAACGCGGATAATTAGACAATGGCGATGACATTTTCACAATCTTACTGAAAAAAGATAGGATTTTTGCGACAACGCGAGTCACCTTCAGTAAGATTGTAAAAAGAATCCTGGATAAGCCCAAGATACTTTTTATAAATATAAATATTCTTGGGTTTTTGGGTTCTCTGTCTTACACTAAATAGGTGTGACAATGATCTGCAAGCCGAGCGAGCGCAGCGAGCGTGCCATGGCAGCGGCCGGCGAAACGCTAGGAAAAAAACCGGCCAAGTGCGATTCAGACACGCGCGCCGAGGGTTCCGTACAAACTCAATTTAATACCTCTATGCGTACATGAGAAAAGAGGTAGTAACTTTAAAATTTTCAAAAATATTTTTTATATAAATGATGTAACTAAAAATTTACGGTTTTCGCAATTTTTCCTTTATCTGCACTATAGTTACTTCGTACCAAATTTCAAGATTCTAAGTTCACGGGAAGAACCCTGTAGGTTTTGATTCCTGTGCGAGTTTCGAAAATTTACGGATATTTGCGGCATAAACGGTTGTATCTTTTGATTGCTTTGGCTTAGAAGTTAGATTTTTTTCACAGCTCCAAGGGACAGTAGACATGAGTATTAAATATAAATTTCGGTTTGATACTTTCACGCGTTCCTGAGAAAAACGGTCTTGACAGACGGACGGACGGACGGACAACAAAGTGATCCTATAAGTGTTCCGTTTTTTTGCTTTTGAGGTACGGAACCCTACAAATTATTATTATGATGAAATTCCTACAGGCTACGATGATGACATGATTAGTTTAATTCAGTTTTTTCGGGTAGTTTCCGCACTTAGTCCTATTTATTGGACCATTGTGCATGTCTCGAAACATTCCCGTTTACTCCAGCCAGCCTATATTAGTCCAGAAGGAAAGCAGCCTTGGTAGACTGTTGTAAGCTTCCGGAAACGATTCTGGCGACTGGAGAAGTCGTGCCGGCCACACAACGCCACAGCTTGTCATTCCATGATGACGTGCTGTGGCGTTTCTTCTGCCTTCATGCATCCTCTGCATAGGGGGCTCTCTGTTATCCCTATTGTATATAGGTGTTTGTTTAGGGGATGATGACATGATATTCCTATAGGTTACGATGGCCGCTTACCATCACGTTTCCCATAATATGGTTGTATGCCAACTTTTTCACATATAAAACCGCCAAGCTTAACCCAACGCGAGCGTAGGCTAAATGAGACACTGTCTGTATATTGGGCAAATTTGAAGAAGACGAATGTAAGTGGCCAATATAGACGAGCTTTTTGGAGCTGCTCATAATATCACTTATTATGGATGTGAGGCAAATGTTGGAGCGGCAAATGAAGTAAGCGACAACGAACGATGAAAGGCAAGACAAATATGCTGTCAAACGTTGGTATTGGACTTCGCTTGGCTTATATGTGTAAGCGGCAAAATAAAGTTGGCATAACGTTGGAATCTAAGATAAAACAGCTGAACTTCACTTCTCAACGATTATTAGATCTAAGACTAGCAAACCAGTGAACCAAATGTCCACCAAAACCTGATTTAAAAAAAAATGTATTTAATTAATTGAGAACTTCGGAGATTTTGTGTGGTTTCGTTTGAAATTCGTGATTTCTCGGAAACCGGAAGTGCTACGTTACTCAAATCCGGTTTGTAGTCTTATCAGACTATTCTTAACTTATATATTCTCTTTATCTATCTCTTACGGTTTGGCCACTGAAACAACACCACAGACAGACAGACGGACGGACTTGTCTAATAGATAAGAGATACTACCTTTCTGATCTTGTTTGCAGAACAAAAAATCAGTCACGTTCCTTTTGTCACACCTAATGTGAAAACCTAAAACAGAAGACATAAGGCCACCTGTCGTTAAGTATGATAAGGTATAATGTATATAAAATAATACTCTTCCTCTCTCATAAACCACTGTATTTATCGTGTTCACGTGTCTCTGTAATCGTGTGAAAGATACATTTGTTACTGGCCTGTCGGTTCGCAGGGGAGACGGTACCGGTTGCCGCATATAAATCAATACAACTTTTGGTAAAACTAACTGTGAAAAAGTTTCCAGAGTATTTCTTTGCTTTTTTAACAGAAAATTAAATTCAAAAGGCTAAAAGAAATGTTTACTCCTAGGATAATTATAATAGAAGTAAAAAAAAATGTTTTATATAATTTCGAAAGTACAATTAAACAGCCAACGGCCAACAGTAATGTAGATACACAATAAGGATAAATAAAAGCGCGTAAAATAGAACACTTATAACAATCATCATCATCATCATCGGCCTCTTTATGTCCCCACTGCTGGGGCACAGGCCTTCCCTATGGATGGAATAGGGAGATTGGGCCATGACCCACCACGCGGGCCCAGTGCGGATTGGCAGGTGCTAACGATTGCAGATGCAGCCGGGACCAACGGCTTAACGTGCCTTCCGAAGCACGGAGGAACTCGAGATAGAAATTTTTGGTCACCCATCCAATGACCGACCACTGCGAAAGTTGCTTAACTACAACGATCGCAGCCGAACACGCTAACCACCTGCGCCATCGAGCTCCTCCTTATAACAATAACATTAACAAAATAGTAATACCAAAACTAAAGGGGCAAAATAATTGTAACTAATAATCTATGTTATTGAATTGCATTACGCAATGGATGGATATCCAAAACTTTATATTTTCGTGCTGAGAAAGGCACTTTAAACTGCTGATCTTGGCTTAATCTAGATCCAGATTATTATATTTTTATTTAAAGCTTTTAACTGCTGGATGATTAAATCTTAAGAGATTTTTATTAGAAAAAAAATGGGTGCGTGTACTTATGTAGGCGCGTGAGAAGTTATCCTTCTTTGGCATCGTTTAAAATTAGTTTTTAATTGCATGCAAATGATTAATTACAATAAATTAATAAAAAGTCTGGAAAAGGACACAGTAAATAAAGTTCAGTTTTAATTTGAAAAAATAAATAAATAATCAAAATATTCAATTAAAATCGCTACTGAATATAATTTATTAGAACATATGTGATTTGCACTTGTATGAAACTCAAACACGTATTCCGAATTATACAAACTAGAAACATGTGGATAAATATTATAAATATGAATACCTATAACTGTTACTTTATTACAAAAAATAAAGATGTGGTTTTTGGTTCTACTACACCAATGGTCAAGAGATGGCGCTGTAGTCTCCTGAATCGCGCTTTGGTTCCGTTGTTCCAGATTAATATATACTTTTGTTAGGCCTTCACAATGCAGTCGTTAGCACCCACAAAATAGAGATTCTATTTCTATTTTGTTGGTAGATTTTCTTATTGTGCGGTAAACACAAAAGTAACAGCATGAAGTTGGTCGCTTTAGCGACCAACTTCATGCTTCATCGCTAAAGCGACCAACTTCATGCTGTTAATTTTTTGTGTTACAGTGATGCGCGCGCATCTTAAAATTTCACTCTCATCATTTTTTCATAACGCGCCTAAAGAAGTATAACTTCAAAAATCCACCCGATCCAGGCTTCATAAGCGATTCGAAACATCTTCATCTCTGTAAATCATCTACAGTCTATCGGATCCACCAAATCGCACTGAGCCATGGTCCAGTCTCCCTGTCCCTTCCCATTCATCCAAATATCTATATATATAAAACTCAAAGGTGACTGACTGACTGACAACGCACTGATCTATCAACGCACAGCCCAAACCACTGGACGGATCGGGCTGAAAGTTAGCATGCAGGTAGATGTTATGACGTAGGCATCCGCTAAGTAAGGATTTTGACCAATTCTACCCCGAAGCGAAGCGAGGGCGGGCCACTAGTATAAACTAGTTTTTTTTGTTCTGGGACTTGTATTATAAAATACAAGTCCCAGAACAAAAACAAGTAATATTGTCTTTATATAGCGACGCGAGGACACGGCAACGGTTAACTAGAGCCGAGTTTCGAGTCTCAGAGACGCTCTCTAGTTGAGCCGGCGCCCTAAGGTTCGAGTGGTCTAGAGGCTCCTGACGGAGAGGAGACTCGCCCCATGGGGAGATGCCATCCGCCTGGAATACCTCTAGAGGCACTCGCCAATTCTCGGCTTGAGGTCCCTCGAGGATCTCGCCGTCCCCAAACCCGGTGCCGCTGTAAAAGTCATCTGCGACCAACAGCATCATCATCATCATCATCATCATCATCATCAGCCTATTAATGTACCCACTGCTGGGGCACAGGCCTTGCCTATGGATAGAATAGGGAGATTGGGCCATGATCCACCACGCGGGCCCAGTGCGGATTGGCGGGTGCCAACGACTGCCGATGCAGCCGGGATCAACGGCTTAACGTGCCTTCCGAAGCAGGAAGGAACTCGAAATAGTAAATTTTTGGTCACCCATCCAATGACCGACCACAGAGAAAGTTGCTTAACTTCAACGATCGCAGCCGAAAGCGCTTACCACTTGCGCCATCGAGCTCCTCCATACCAACAGCATACACTCTCAAAAAAAGACACTAGCGCTGTTAAAATAAAGCAGGTAAAATTAATTTGAGTTTTTTTTTTAAAGGAACAGCTGAGTCGTAGCACAGAAGGCTTTACCTAAAAATTCATGAATCAAGCTGTATTAAGAATTCCAGCTACTGGGACTTGTAATAAATACCCCAACAAAGTAATGGTGCATCCGCCATCTTTAGGAGGATACTTGATAACTCTAGTTCGACATCTCAAGGGGGGTTGGTTGATAAAACAATGCGCTTGCATCGCCTGAAGCTGCCAAATTTTTGTTGAATTTAGTGCACGGGACTCTCTTCTCTATTCGTTTGTTTATATGGGTCATTGTTGTAGTCGTGTACAGGCAGGTAGGTAGTGTTTTTAATCACTCGGCTGGCCCCAGGCTGCGGGCTGTCATCTCATTTGCCCCCGCGTTCTAACAACTCGGAGATGATTTGTTCCGCTGTGTATCTACTAACGAATTGAAATAATAAGTATGTATTTTTTAAAGTTGAGTGACATAAAAATATCGAATTCAAACCATTTTATAAGAGCATTAATTAGTCATCATAAAATTGTTTATACTTTCCTTATAACGTTTCAAATATTTATTGCAACCATAATACAGGGTGTAGAAAAACTTATGAAAAAAACCTTAAACTACACATTCTGTACATTTTTAAGTTAAAAAATACTTTTTTTGACGTGACAACGTCTTAAATTAGGTTGCGGCTGGGAGTCACTTATGAAAAAGTGTAACGCTCGGTAACGTTACGATGAGTTTAAGTTTACATGTACAATGTTTTAGTAAACAAAATATATTTCTATAGTTAAAATTTGTGCAATTCTTATTTTCATTCAATTCCTTGTTCCTATTGTGCAATTTAATTATATTCATATCAATAAATATTCTACCGAGAAAAAGACGTTGTCACGTAAAATCTTCGCCCGTAAAACCGACTTTACAGGCAACCATTTTTTTCAGTAGGTACGCAATGTATAGCGCGGCGCGCTATTGTGGCGCTACTCAAATAATGTGCCGGTGTGTGTGTACGTGTGTGTAAGTGCGTCGATCAAAAAGTTTCTAAGAAACGTTTTGAAAATATTAATGTATAATCTTGAAAAAAATATTTTGGCTTTGACCTTCAATATCTCCATAACCATAAATTTCCCAGGTATGGTCCAGAAGAAAAAAATGATCGTCATGATGTGGAAAATACGTGGCCTTCGACTTCGTTATAGGTTTTTTTACATCCTGTATTTATAAACGATGTCATTATAAAATAATAAACGTTTATAATATTATGGGACCCTGTTGGGTATAGCAAATAAAGGAGAAGATAAGAGGAGGATGTTTTTCTAAAAAAAAATATAGAAACAACAGTGCTCATAGAGTGGTTCTTGTAAGACCATAAACGCCTGGATATTTTGTAGTATTAGGAGCATATTAAAAACAGATATTTTGAACTTTATTCACGTTCGATAAATATATATGTATATATATGTATTAAGCGTTTACTCAGTTTATCTATAGCAAAAAAAATACAACTTTTTCAAGTTAAAATATACAACTGTTTTTATTAACTATAAAATCGTTTCTAAGCATTAGGGGTTTCAAAAACTCTTCATCTAAAAGGCAAAATTCTGAAAACACACTAAGGTGGATTTATGAGTAGATCACACACAGCTTACGTCAGCTGTTTGTCTTAAATATTTAAAAGCAACGAAAGATTATAAATTAAATTACTAATTTATAAATAACACGTCTGAAAAATAATGTAATATTCTAATTTATATTTTTGATGGATCCAAGTGGAACAAACCAAGTCGGCGTAGCAACAGGCCCCTCTCTCTCGTCCTACAATGAATACAACAATCCTTTTACTGCACAACGCAAGCTAAAATCCACTGTAACCACCACTGCATACGATCAATATTCCCTCGAAGCTCCACTACCATTTTCCTATCGCGAAAACTGTGTTGCTGCATCGTCCCCATAAGGTCTACAATCGCTTGACGGCCGTACTAAATGCATTTGATATCAATGTCAAGGTGACGCTCCGACAACATTAGCGCTTTCCGCTTTAACTTAAGGTTCAATTTAATGCATCGCATTATTTAAATGCATGTGTTAGGTAACCGTCTGAAGGCCAAAAGAGCTGGAAAAAAAAATGATTTATATTAGTTTTTGCGGTGGAAAAAAAGTGGGATAAGTGTATGCTCGTGTTTAAATTTTGAATACACATGTGTTGGGCTAGTTTTTTGTTTCGCCTTTCTTTGTTCGAGTTTTGTACAGACGGTCGATTGATTGATATACAAATAAACTTAGAGACTGTAAGAACAACGCACTTAAGTATTTTAAGAGAGAGAGCTATTCATACAACAATATCAACTTAACTTTGAAAATATAGGTTCGTTTGTGGAAATATTATTAGCACTACCAAACTCAGATGCAGCGAAGTCGATGTTTGATATGGTTTTCGCTAGTAAGAATAGCTTGCCCTCTCCAATGTTTTAAATTAAATTAGTTGTGTATGTTTTGGTAAGGGCACGATCAGGCTGGCATATTCGTAGAATGAAAGCCTCTAAATAAATAAAGAAAAAAAAAAGTATTTTAAGTGAGACTAGAAGTCTTTTGTTGCGTTGTGTTCAACTAATAAAGTCATAGTTATATATTATTTTTTAATTTAATAAAGTCATGTTAATAGCTATACTCTAAGGGAAGCATTTTGATGACCTGAACGCGTACATCGTATAATGTTTACGGACGTTAAGTCATAGCTCTTTACCTCAGATAAGATAAGATACATTGGCTTGTATCATTGTTTACGCGAGATAAATATAGTCTAGACAAGCCCGTCCATGAATATATGTTTTTTTCGTAAAAGAATAAAAAACATCGACTTTGTCACTGCGGTACTTAGATAATAAAAAGAGATAAGTCATTATTAAACAACATACTATGCTTGCTTATTCTACATATACATATATCAATATTCCTAATTAGAGAAGATAAAAAAAGAATATCTCACTTTATGGTAAATAATTTGCTTATTCGTTTCTCTGCTTCACTTGATTATGAATGTTAGTATGTGTGAAAATTATGACATAGGGATATGAAACAGATATTCATTTATCATTCCGGCCTACCCTAAGAAGTTCTAGGGCCTTAAGTGCTGCAGGGGCATTATCTTATATTGTTACTAGTGGCCCGCCCTAGCTTCGTTTCGGTATTTTATCCCCTTGGGGGTAGAATTGATCAAAATCCTTTCTTAGCGGATTCCTACGTCATAACATCTACCTGCATGCCAAATTTCAGCCCGATCCATCCAGTGGTTTGGGCTGTGCGTTGATAGATCACTATGTCAGTCGGTCACCTTTGAGTTTTATATATATTATTATATAGATTTGGCTACAGTCTTTAATATAAACCAAAATTTTTGTTCTATCTAGAAACGCAATTCAAATTGATACAAGCAAAACCCAAGTTGGATTCGTGGAAAATATGCAGTTTCATTCCATTCGCCAGTTCCTATCGTCTACCCTTATGTAAAACTAATCCAGCGATATACGGTCGGAAATTCTAACGCAAAACATTTTATATCCTTTTGTGTCCAGATAGAAGAGAAATTATCATAACAAGATTGCAAGTTGCAACCCGATTTCAGAAGCGTAAATGTCTCGGTATCGTCGAAATCCTGAGAAACAAAGGAGACGTTTTAGATTCGAGAGATTTGCGTGATGTCAACCTGAATGCAGAAAAGAATTCCGAAAACAACCCAGAAGAGGTGTCGTCCCGGAAAATCAAAGACAAAGAAACCTCTGGGAAGCGTTCGACTGTGAACGAGCAGGAAACTGCCTCAGAAGGGAGTTATGTCCTCGAAATTATTGACAAGGTAAATTTCGCCGGACGCTTTCTAGACGTCCTTAAACAAAGCTTTGTGTCTACGGAGTAAATGAATTGCGCCCCATGACGACATCGATGGAAGTTTTTGCCTTGAAGGACTCACAACTAGTCTGGCTTTATATTTTAAGCTATTGTAATAATTTATAGCAGCTAATTTTGCAAAACTTTTATAGCGAGAGTTTTGTTACAGATTTTGATGTCGTACATAAATTGCTGTTCAGATATTAAGATATTTTGTAGAAAATCACAGGTTCTAAAAAGAAAGAAAGAATGAAAGAAAAACATTTATTGACGACATACATTAACAATTACAATAAATACACAACAAACATAAAACAAAAGGTACATCGTCAACTAGGCTCCACCTCAGCATAATGCTGCAACGGCAAAAATGGATTGCCGCTGCAACGCTGATATTCTGGAGGGACCTAATTTGAGTTCGAACGTGTTAAATATTTTAGTTATAGTTATTTAATACGTTCGAACACAAAGATGAAAAGTTCCAATGTGTTTGTTGGGTCTCGTAATGAACATAACGTTATTCAAAATACCAAAGAGTAATAAATGTCAAGACTCTTGAAACAAGTTCTAGTAATGTCCAATTATGTCCACCAACGCAATCCAAAATAGACACCATATTTTTGGTAATATGATACTAATTATTATCATAATATACTATTATAGTATTATTATTCCAGATTGTAATCAGTATATTTCTATCTGGCTACTTGATATTTCTTTTCTGTTTAATGGTTTTGGTGTTCCAAAAATAATCTGTTTTATTGCTTTTTCGTCTCATCTCTCGCAACATAAAATTGAATGCACGAGCACACCGTACAACCAACTACAAAGCTATAATAATAACCGATTCGAACCTATTACATTTCGCACGACTAAAATATAGGAACGAACAAAGGAATCCCAGTGACTTTCCACAGTGGAAAGAGACGTAAACATATTCTTTCTCACTCTCCTAAAAAGGGGCTAAATTATGACGTAATCATAGGCTGCACACCCCCAGCATGCAGATGCGGTGCATTTTTGTGAACCTTATTCCATTGCATATAAGTTTCAATATAATACAGACATAATAAGAAGGATGATGAAATCGTAGGGAGGATTGGATGATTTGGTTTAGGAGCTAGGGTACAAAATCAGATAAGGAGCAATATAGTATAACATAACTTTCTTTATGAAAAAGCTTTGAACAATGACATATTAAAACACAACTTGAATTTTGTAGGAACATTTTACATACAAGAAATAAAAGCATACATATTGAGGTAACTCGCAATTGCAATAACAATAACATTTAATTTACGATTTAACAAAGCAAATTAATTTGTGCTATTAATAGAAGATATTATTGATCCGGAAGCTACCGAACTGTAAAGGTTCACTTCGAGGAAACCGGTTATTATGCAAATTGAAATTATTATTCAATAATAATATGTATGTAATGAACAATGCTGAAGCATTCATGCCATGTCATTAAAACCAATTATATCGCACATATCAATTTAAACGGTAGAGAAGTATTATTACTCTGTTAAAAACAATAGGTATTAAAAAGGGTTACCATTAATCAAAGTTTATCAGCCAATCTAAAAGGTCACACGAGGAAACCGAAACGACATACATTATTTTGACTCATTATTCACAAACATAATAAATTATATTTGCATTACCTGAATCGCCACTATTCATTATTTTGTACCACAACACAACTGCAATCGATCATTCGTTCCTTGGAAAGATTTCTTGTTAAAATGAGTTAATGTTTCTTTATTTTGATCCAATGTTTTGAGCATAATTTGAAAAGTCTCTTAGAGCAGACCAAGCATAACCCTTTACTACCGAATTAGTAGATTTATTTTATTTACGAACAGACCCGCGTGGGTTGAATATTCACCATAAACTTTTATGGGGCCCAGTTTAACAGATAACTCAGGTTTTTTACACCCGTATATACCTTTCTCTCTTTTATTTCGTGGGTGACGGCCTAAGAAGTTTATGATAATGATCCTTCTTTATTTGTGTGTCTTTTTGTTTGACTCGACAGATTTAGTATTCACTGGTTTCAAACTTATTTTAGTTTTTTGAATATCTATTCTAGATTGTGTTCGATTACGTCAATGTTTATACGTGGTTTGGCCACAAAGAAAGAAGAATAGTTATAAAAGTATTCTAGTTAGTTAGTTATTATAAGATTTTTATAGAAATCTTACGTTATGTAAGTCAATTATTATGCTTGACGTCATAGAAATTCATTAAAATAGTAGTTTGTCTTCATTAATCACTTCATAGCGTTTTATCCGTCTATAAAATATATATCCCGGTACTGTTTCTTCGACTCTTTTTTAGATGATCCTCAAAAAAAGTTAAATGATTTGAAAGGTACCTTTATGTAACCAGTTTACTTTATTTGGTGGTCATTTAAATATTTTCCTTTTTTACTATAGTAAAATGTATTCACATCTATTATTTCTTGTCAATTTCATTAAATATTGTGAAACCTACAACTTTGTAAGACTATGACATTCTTAGGAAGTGAACTGAACATCCTTAGTGGAACATTATTCAGCCAGCAACAATGTTGCGACTTGCGTACGGCATCAAAGACACGTAGCAGAAACAGCTGATGCTAAAAAAAACACCCGGTCAGCTGACATTAGCGTTACAATCGCGTACGTGATCCGGGATGTGGGTTTTTACACCGGGAGAAACTGCGGTCTCAAGCGGCCGCCCTGAGGAACTACCTGCTTCGAAATATAAGGTTACAGGTTTCTCGATCTTTTCAATAGAACGCGTAAACAGGAGTAACGTTACCTTTTAATATAAAGGCAACGACGATAGTGAAATCTTTGGATAGTATTATTTCCGTTATTGTTTTTTTTTTTTCTTAGTTTGTTTTCACTAAGGCCTTTGACTTTATTGAAAATAACAAAAAAATATGATTTGTCAGAATATATTTTTTTTTGTGAAACCACTATCATTTTGTATAATTTTATAATATAGACAGTCAAAATTCCATTTTATACAAACATTATGCTGAATTGAGTTTATCTTCTATGTTCACAGTGGATAAGTACATATTACTCACAAACTACACGCCAAGATTAAACTTAAGGATTAGCTTTGATGGAGAATCATCTTGCCCTTATATGTAAAAGGTAAACACGTTCATGGCTTATGTGTTACGACGACACAGCTTCATCTAGTTCAATGTTTCTCAAAGTTCTTCTTGTTCAACAATTTATTTCAATAGCTTCCAGTTTCTTTAATTGGATAGTTATCAAGTATTTCATGTAAGAATTCAATAAGCATATCATTAAAACGATGAATGCATCAGTTGATTTTTGATACGAATATTGAATTTTACGTTAGTACATTTAATCATAGTTCTTTGAAAAATAACCTTGAAAGAAATGTTGAAATATTTTTTGCATATTGAAAAGTTTGCAAAGAATCCTAATATATCTAAACTTAGTAATATTTTATCCGTTGTTGAGACTAAATATTTTAAATTGGAGATACTTCATAATGTTTGAGAGACTCAGGTATAAACAGTTGATGCAATCTTACATGTTGTCTCAAATTGAGAGTGGGCGTTGATAACTCGGAGCGAGCTCGTCCCGTTTTTATGGCGGTGGCTGTCGAAATTTAGGCGTTTTTCTATGGTTGTCTTTTAAATGGATGAACATAGTTTTTTTTCGTTTCATTTCTTTTATAAAGTGATTTATGAAAGTGTATTAGAAACTTCTGGCGCTTTAATTAATGAAATGAAAAGATGTAGAGTAATTATTGTATCTTTGATTATAAAGATCATATTGACAGATGTTTATACTCGTATGTAATAAGGTTTTTAACTCAGGAATTTTATTATCGTCGTAACGAACGAATAGTACTACTTGTCATAAATGGAGTGTAATTATTGTAGGAATTATGTAATCTTAAACTATATTAATGTGGACAGGGTGTCGATTCTGCTAAGTTTAAGTAATAATCCTATGTCAATGGTGTTACAGTAGTTATGATTCTAACAAAAAATCACAAATGTGTTTGCTTATTCATTTGTTACTGTCATCATATACCGTGAATTATTAATTTATTAGTTACCTAAGAAACTTTACTAGCTAATTCAGACAACGATTTAGGTAGGTCGTTTATAATTCCGCAAAAAACTGCAATATTTTTTTTGGAAAATTTATCTTCATCTTAACTTCCTACTTGTGTAATTATGAAACCTTAACAATACATCTACTTACTCTTAACGGGCAATCATTCCATAATAGGTTGGTTATTTACAAATTTGCACCCTTTTAAGATATTTTGTAAACGATATAAATCAATATGTTTGTATGGCGATGTAGCGCTTTCACAGTTGAAACCTGTTTGCATTATTTTTAATGCCTAATTTTTAAGTTTCTCAGGTAATTTAAAATTAACAGAATACGTATTCTTATTTAACGTTTTAGTAACTGGTACTGTGTTAAAAAGTGATAATAAGGTTGTACATAGTACATTATATACATATAGTACAATTATTATATATAGTACAAATAAAATTAAAAGTATAATGAAATTAACAAACCCATTGTGCATATTGTTGGTCACTAAGAACTTCCTTTATTTGTCGCCTAAAGAACCTCAGACCTCCATCAAATTTATATGGCACGAAAGAAAACTGATTTGAACAAAATAGTCAAATAAATAGATCTACCCATCTCGGAGTAATACGGGCACAATTACATAAAACATATACCAATGAATTAAGAATCACCTTGTTGTTTGAAGCTAATAGAACGGGATTGGTTTGAATCTTAATTTTAATATTAAAGGTTTAAAAGTCCTAAATTTATGGTATAAGGTGAAACTGAAAAATATCATGTTTGAAGAAGAAAATTATAATGAAAGTATATTATCATAATCATAGGTCACGCAATAAATTTATTTAAATGAAATATTGTTAGACGTATTTTATTAGATTGCAAATCGTTTTATTCATCACATGCAATCACTTGTGAGTGACCAATTTTCATCCCAACCATGTTGAACCACCAATCATGTTGCTCCCACTCACATTCTGACTTCTGTATTAAACAGTATAAATAAAATTAAAATTATAATGAAATTAACGAACCCATTGTGCATATTGTTTATCACTTCGAAGTTCCTTTATTTGTCGCCTAAAGAACCTCAGACCTCCATCAAATTTATATGGCACGCAAGAAAACTGATTCGAACAAAATAATCATATAAATAGATCCAACCAATCTCGGAGTAATACGAGCACAATTACATAAAATATATACCAATGAATTTTATCACCTTGTTGTTTGAAGCTATTAAGATACGATTTTAATGTAAGCGTAGCAGAATCGACACCCAGGTAAAGTGGCACTGTAAACACACATACTATATTTAGCACTTGCCTTTTATTGCGCCTGTGTTACCCGTCTCCACTCTGTTACCGTCCATTGCCGTCTGTGACGTAAACAATGTATTTTATTACAACAGTTATCATCCGAAAAGTGTCTTCCTAAAGAACTTTTATATTTAATTCAATACTTTATTGCGGCTTTTCAGTTTCTTTATACTAAGAGAGTTCTGATAGTAATCGTAAGTTGATTGTGATGAATTTTTTTAATTTATGTGTGCACAACACTCAAATAACATTTGTAATTTTGGTAAGAAGTCACAAAAACAGCGTAAATAATTTTAATTTTATTATTAAAGGTTTAAAAGTCCTAGTATAAGGTGAAATTGAAAACTATCATGTTTCAAGAAGAAAAATATAATGAAAGTATAATATCATAATCAAAATCATTTATCAGTTTAGGCTGTTACAAGCACTCATGAATGTCTAGAAGCTACGCCATCGGTTCGTAAATCTACGGCGGGAGACCTTGTACTGAGAAGAACAGGCAAGAAACTCAGCAAGGACTGTTTTTTCTCCCTGTTTTGTTATTTACAGAATCGTCAAATTGAAAAATGACTTCAGAGATGATTCATGAAGTCATCTTTCATTACATAATGTTTAAATATACATTAATTGTTTACCTGCATTTTGATTGCTGTGTCATACAGTATAAATACAAATAGTGTTACATAATCATATATAACGCAATAAATTTGTTTAAATGAAATATTGTTAGACGTATTTTATTAGATTGCAAATCCTTATATTCATCACAATATGCAATCACTTGTGAGTGACCAATTTGCAACTCAACTATGTTGAACCAAAAATCATGTTGCTCCAACTCACGTTCTGACTTCTGTATTAAACAGTATAAATAAAATTAAAAGTATTATGAAATTAACGAACCCATTGTGCATATTGTTTGTCACTACGAAGTTCCTTTATTTGTCGCATAAAGAACCTCAGACCTCCATGAAATTTATACGGCACGAAAGAAGACTGATTCGAACCAAATAATCATATAAATAGTATAATAATAATAACATAAAATATATACAAATGAATTTAGAATCTCCTTGCTGTTTGAAGCTGGTTATAAATAAGTAAAATAATTAAAGCCATCGCCAGAGAGTGTGTTGAAAAGAGAATCCATTAAAACTTTCACAATTATGAAATTATGGAGAACTATAAATTTTGCTGAGGAAATAGAAGTTAATTCTAATAAATTAGTCGACTCAATCCCCCCAACCTCGGCTCAATATAGACTTCATATGGGTCTTACAAATAAACACTGTGTGAAACAAAATGACACGCCGCGCGCGCAACACGAATGTTAAAGTTTAAATAAGTATATTTGTAAAGGAAAAATTAATAATAAATGTGATATTCTGAGTAATTATTATATAATTAAATTTCAATAAGTTTACAATTACAAAAGCTTAAAACTACCTTATGTTTAAAAACGTAAAAACTAGAAATAACTAAGAACTTAAATAATATACAATTTACAAAATAAAAAATATATCACCCCCAGCGCCGCCGTCAGGAATGGTGCCCAATAGGCTGGCAATTTGTGATATTCTTGATATTCTGTAGTTTAATTTGTAGCATAAAACATAGATTTCGTTAATGCTTCTTTCTTTGTTACGAAGCCACGATTATTTTAATAAAAATGGCATTTAAAGATTAACTCAACTTGATCAGAAATAATAGTAATTCTTATACTGAATTTGTAAATACAATAACTAATATAAGTCCCAAAGTTAAGTTAAGTTTTGTTAAAGGTAAATAACAAATTTAATTTAAAATCAGCGTTTCGATAAATTAATTTTGTTAACTTTCACAATTTGGTAAATTATTGTACCTAATGATTTTTAATCATCCGCTAGGAAACATCTTAAAATATACGTGTTTAAGTATCATTGCTTTTAAACTATTCTTTCTAGAAAACACTAGGTTCATTATACGCTGTAAATAAGATTAGGAACGGCAGAGACACTGTTTGATGTTTATAAATAGTAGAAAGTATTAAAGAAAGCTCTTTGTAATTATGTGCTGAAACATTGCAAATACATACAATTAAAATTAGTTAGTAAGATTTTAAGAAAGCGTTAATCTTATAACTAGCAAATACACTTAACTTAATCTCCTTTCATCGCTCGTTTTAGATTCTAAGTGTAATCAGAATTAATTTAACCCTTTTTAAAGTACCTAGCTATTAGCTATATCTATCTATACTTATAATAAATCTGTAGAGATGTCAATTCTGTACATGAAATATATTTTTAAAATAACTATCAGGGGGTGATTAGTGATCGATACTGATGCCAAAAATGCAATCAGTAAGATTTTTGTCTGTCTGTCTGTGTGTATGTTCCTTATAGAAACAAAAACTACTCGACGGATTTTAACAAAACTTGGTACAATTATTCTTCATACTCCCGGGCAGGTTATAGTATACTTTTCATCACGCTACAATCAATAGGAGCAGAGTAGTGAAGGAAAATGTTGGGAAAACGGGAGAAGTTACTACATTTTCTAAGCTTCAGTCGCGGGTGCAGCCTTAATGGTTAAAGTTACATAGAAATCATGTATGACCGAAATATTCTACATAAAATTGTCTAAAAAATATTTTGCAACAGCATATGTCTATCTTTTATGGTTGACTCACAATAACACGTGTAATTATATAAATAAAGTCATTGTTTATAACACAAGCCTGAGAACAAAAACTATAGTTTACACTACAGCTCTACACCGAAGCGAAGCGAGGGCGGGCCACTAGTATATAATAATTTTAGAAGGTAACACCATCTTGAAAAAAAACTTTGTAAAAGGAGAAGTTTTGTTTATATGCTTAAAGATCACTTATCAATAAGGTGTGGCTAGATCAAAGTCTACCAAAACGTTTTCACGTCACGGTAACTTCCTTCCAAATATCGTGTAAAAGATCCCAACTTGTACGTTTTTTTACAAATTTTACTTGTACGTTTTGTTTTACTTTTTGTTATATGTATTTTTGATTTTATGTGTATGTTATGTGTTGTCAGCAATAAAAACATTTTTCTTTCTTTCTTTCTTTCAACTGACTGTCCCATCAAACGGAAGATTACGTACACAAACAGAGCTGAGCACAATCAGCTGTTCAATTTCCCAACCCGTTTCGTGCTATCCCATTTAAGGTTTCCCTCAACAACAACCGCTATCATATCTTGCATTAGATTTGATAAGAGCCCACTGCCACTTTCGTAACTTAGTTGCAACAGCGTTAACATAGGCAATGTATACATTGCTAGAGTAGAATCAATCGGGCCGCGCGTCGGCAGTTTCCGTCGTGAGCTCGGCCTCCGCTCGGCACAGCTGACGGGATCTGTTGCTAAGTGCAACCACACTGGCACAAAACGGACACAAATAAAGCCAGTTTCTAATGCTTATTATTAACACTAAAACAATCCTTACTGAAAAGCAGAAATGTGAAATTTAAACGAGACATTTTCAGAGGCAGTCTTGAAATTTAATCCTATTTTCACCTTCTGAACGTACTCTTCTCGGCAAACCCTTGTCAATTGCTTTTCCATTTACCAATGCTGAATTAAGAATGAATTTTAGACAAAATGTAACCCAAATTCTCCGATAAATCGTCAGAAAACGATAGGAAACGAACAAAGAACTCTAGGAACGCATCCGAAACGACCGCTCCGTTGTATAGTGAATAGCGGCCGAGCCTACGTGACTGCGAGTCGATGTTACAACGCACACAAGCGCAAGCTCAACGTTCATGTATACGCGCATCTGCGCACACTAACGAACGAGCGGTAAACTCGAACCGCAACTCCGAAATGGCGCAACGGCAGTCGACCTTCACAAAGAAAATCTAGCATCCGTCGCCTTTACCCTCCTGAAAATAAGGTTTATTTTAATCTTTGAACGCTACAGACGCTTGTTGCGTTTCGTGCGTAAAGGAAGTAATAGCCCCGTGAGCTAGAGAGTGCATTTATGGCAGCGCACTGGTGTCGCCAACCTTTTCCAGTTTGTTTTTTGCGATAAGCCGTACATGGGGGCCCGTTACTAACCGCTCGCTTTAGAGAAAATAGGAATGGGCCAACGCGAACGTACTACAGTTGTTACTTTTAATAAAATGTGTGCATTTATTTGAAAACTTATTTCTACAGTATTTGACTGTATATTGTAATGTTTACTAAGGAATTTAATAGTCTAACTAACAAACAAACAATTAAAATCGTTTATCCAGTACAGTACACGGATACTGATAAAATTGTTATAGTTAAAACTTACAAAATGACTGATACCACTTCGTATCCACGGCTGCGCTGAAAAGGGCCCAGTTCAGCATAATGTCAGTGCAATATGCACTGGCGCTGGTTTTCAACTGGGTCCTTTATCTGACAAGTGGATGCCAAACACTAACGATTTTTATATGCATAATTATATAATTTAAAAAATAATGTAAGTCTAAATAAGGTTGTAATAGAAAAACATGGCGATTACACTCTGTACACTTACAGTGACAGATTAAGTGAAAACTCAAACTCAAAAACTAATAGCTATGCAAAATGGAAGCTAAAACAAATAGAAAGAACTTATCTCACAAAATTTCCAAAGCGCCTGTAGAAGATTTCATTCACTTTAAAAAAAACCATGTGTCGAATGAAAATTATATTCATAAATAATAATAATCTTTATTTCTTAAGATTTTTAGCTTTGGCTTAGGGGTTGAAAGCGTAAAGTTAAAATAAATATTATCTTAAAGTCGACAAAAGTCACTATACCTTCTAAGAAAAGCCAATATGCGAAATAATGGAGAAAAAAACATTAAATATCCTCCCATTTCTCATCGGAGCAATGAAAATCAATTTCGCCGAACCGTTTCCGTTAATAAACACGAGAGCGATACGATTCCGTTCCCATTTCCGAATCTAATATTCTCTCAGGAGAAGTCGCAAATTTCTGCTTAGGAACAGCGTTTTAAACAGCAAGAGGTGAAAGTTCCGAGGAGGTCGCCCTAAAAAAAGGTTGCCAATCCCTACCGCGCGAACTGTGCTTAGTAACAGTGGTCGAAAGCATTGAGAAGCTACGCACATCATTATGGACCTACAAGCCTATGTAAATAAGATTGATTTTCATTTGGCCACCATGTTGTTATTGATCGAAGCTTGACTCGAAAAACTTTTGTACTTATCGCCTACAAATGATACGCACACATTTTCAATAATTGGCTTAAAACTATTGCATGATCTTTTGAAATTTTCAATCCTGAACTCTGTTTCTTGAAGGACAGGGGTTGTTGTTGTTTGTGGATGGATGAATTTCGCATTTTTTTTTTTAATTAGTTGGGTACAGTGTGAGCGAATTGGATCTTCATATGAACAAAAGAGTTGTACAAAAAGGTTACGGGACTACAGTTTTGAGAACTTTAAAAGCTCATTAGGTTTTATGTTTAAAATGCACAATTTAAATCTTATTATAGCAGTATAAGTTATTTACGGGATTGTTACCATGTACCTTGTTTTTAGCGAGTTTCCGATATTTCGGCACTGTTGCAAGCGCCATGATCACGGAGTAACTGAAGTAATTGCGGGTTTTGTGTTAGTGACCATGAAAGTTTAAAACAATATAAAATCTTGTTATAAAGTTGTTCACTGGTTCAAAATAATATACCGTAGATACCTTTGTTTACTATTACGTTTGATATACACACATCTTTATATATATAATTCTTCTGTGAGTGTGTATGTCACTGAACTTCTCTTAAACGACTGGACCGATTTTGATGAAATTTTTTGTGTGTGTTCAAGGGGATTTGAGAATGGTTTAGATTCACAATTTTGTCCGCTGGACAATGTTTTTTTAATTAAATTTTTTTATGGCGGTACGAAGTTCGCTGGGTCAGCTAGTCTTTATATATATAATTCTTCTGTGAGTGTGTATGTCACTGAACTTCTCTTAAACGACTGGACCGATTTTGATGAAATTTTTTGTTTGTGTTCAAGGGGATCTGAGAGTGGTTTAGATTCACAATTTTGTCCGCTGGACAACCCCTATTTTTTTAGGGCGGTACGAAGTTCGCTGGGTCAGCTAGTATGTGTATATAGGAGTAGTCTAGTCTTTTGATAATAATGTGTAAAGGAATAAAATCAGAAAAATAAGCTAATAATTGTTATCTAATAAATAGAACTCAGTGAAATGAAATGAAATGAAATTTATTTTCATTAATTGTGGTTACAATGATGTTTTTAAATGATTAGGTCAGATCGCACAATTAGCCGTTTCCAGCATGCAAAAATTAATTGAAATATAGATTTATAATTATGTTATGACTTTTTTGTACTTAGAGCATATCTCTTAGTCTATGTAAAATACTTATTTGCAAAATAAAAAAATCTAATATATTGATAAAATAAAATGTCAAAAGAAAATCACATGACGTCACATCTCATCTTCAGTAGGTACAATATCTCTTAACTATTAGACAAGTCCGTCCGTCTGTGGTGCTGTTTCAGCGGCCAAACCGTAAGAGATAGATAAATAGAATATTTAAGTTATAAGTTAAGAATAGTCTGATAAGACTACAAACCGGATTTGAGTAACGTAGCACTTCCGGTTTTCGAGAAATCACGAATTTCAAACGAGACCACACAAAATCTCCGAAGTTCTCAATTAATTAAATACATTTTTTTTTAAATCAGGTTTTGGTGAACATTTGGTTCACTGGTTTGCTAGTATACGTTAATTTCATGTAAGCGAATAACTTCATTTTACGATTTGAATTGATTCACATAGCCTTAATAAATAATTTCATAATAATTTGTATTTGAAACTACTCAGTTGGGAATAAACTCGGGAAATCAAATATTCTAACACCAGAAAAAGTCTATTTTGAAACGAAACTAGTACAATAAGTTGAACTCCTCCGTTGAAGCTTTATTTAATTATCGCTCAATAAGTTTCTTTATGACTTCAACCGGGTTACTCCTATAATGTTATTTGTGTTTCCAACAATAATGATTGTGGAATTAGATTAACTCTATGCACTGGTTGTTATGTAAATTAATGTAAATTATTTTATTTGCTACATTATCATTTATAAATGAGTAGGTATGTTTTCTAAAAGGCTTTGTGTTAAATGAATTATTCTGTTTCGGGCAGCTATTTATAATTACTAGCAAACCAGTGAAAAGAATGTTCACCAAAAAAAAATGTATTTAATTAATTGAGAACTTCGGAGATTTTGTGTGGTTTCGTTTGAAATAGAAATCACGTGATTTCTCGAAAACCGGAAGTGCTACGTTACTCAAATCCGGTTTGTAGTCTTATCAGACTATTCTTAACTTATAACTTAAACATTCTCTTTATCTATCTCTTACGGTTTGGCCGCTGAAACATCACCACGGACGGACGGACGGACTTGTCTAATAGATAAGAGATGTTATTAGGTAGACACTGCGACCTGAAAAATCTATTTAGTCCGTGACTCGACAACAGATTAAATCCCTAAACACAGGCTATATTTATAGCCTATCTAGGGTCAGTTGTACGTTTTGATTTTATGACTACTGCCTTATGTAAAAAAATATACTAAAAATTAGAATTCCAGTACTTTGTCTAGTAAATTTAACAGCTGTAAAATTTTTGTACCTTATATGTTTTTTTGGCATGAATAAAAAATATTATTACTATTATTATCTTTAACCCGACAGATGCTAAGAAGTTTTAATGTTTTTTTGACTTAATTAAGATAGGTATGGCACAGCGGATTACCCGCTCGAATTAGAGCGCCTGTCTGAGGAAGAAACCTCTACCTTACAGAAAACTGTTATAGCCAATCTTTTGGTGGTGTTGAGTTTCAGGGCCCCGGGGGATAAGGGGTTTAGTTCAGGCCGGCAAGGTGAGAATGGTTGGAGCTTTTTTTTTGAGTGCGTATGCTGTTTGTTGGTCGCAGATGATCTTTACAGCGTCACCGGGCTTGGTGACGGCGAGATATGTACTTATTATTTGAACTCTTTAGTAGGTACACGGCGGAACAAATCATCTCCGTGTTGTTAGAACGCGGGGGCAAGTGAGATGACAGCCCGCAGCCTGGGGCCAGCCGAGTGATTAAAAACACTACCTACCTGCCTGTACACGACTACAACAATGACCCATATAAACAAACGAATAGAGAAGAGAGTCCCGTGCACTAAATTCAACAAAAAGTTGGCAGCTTCAGGCGATGCAAGCGCATTGTTTTATCAACCAACCCCCCTTGAGATGTCGAACTAGAGTTATCAAGTATCCTCCTAAAGATGGCGGATGCACCATTACTTTGTTGCGGTATTTATTTCAACGTCCCAGTAGCTGGAATTCTTAATATAGCTTGATTCATGATTTTTTAGGAGGTGCTAAGAACTCAGCTGTTCCATTTAGAAATCTTCTAAATTATTTTACCTGCTTTAAACAGCTCTAGTGTCTTTTTTTTGAGTGTGTATGTATGTGATCCTCGAGGGACCTCAAGCCGAGAATTGGCGAGTGCCTCTAGAGGTATTCCAGGCGGATGGCATCTCCCCACGGGGGGAGTCTCCTCTCCGTCTGGAGCCTATAGACCACTCGAACCTGAGGGGTCAAGCATCTCTGGCAATGGCCTGTCTTATGTTAGGTGACAAAAAAATATTATGGGGCACAGGCCTTTCCTCAGGATGGAATAGGAAGATTGGGCCATGACCCACAACGCGGGCCCAGTGCGATTGGCGGGTGCTAACGACTGCAGATGCAGCCGGGATCAACGGCTTAACGTGCTTTCCGGACACGGAGGAACTCGTGATAGAAGATTTTTGGTCACCCATCCAATGACCGACCACTGCGAAAGTAGCTTAACTTCAACGATCGCAGCCGAACGCGCTAACCACTAGAGTTTGAGCACTATTGTAAGTAAAATCTAAAACTTTACTTTCGTAAATTAACCTTACCTTTAACTAATACCAAAGCTAATAACTTTTTTTAAATATCCAATTTCTAACGTAAATATAAAACCATGATTCTCGGTAATAATATCTTAAAAAACATTCCCCCTTGTTGTTGATGGCTATTACCGAGTGCAATCTACCGAAATACCCCATGTGTAACAGGAATCAATCATCATGGAGTGATGCATAATTCAATGGCGTCCAAACGCCGGGAACCGAATCCACGCCCCGCCCGAACGATGTACCCGTTGACATTTATCGTGGGGCACCGCGCCGCCAGATAGTAAATCCAATTCCGAAACTCGTTTGAGAAAATCAATTTCGCCTTCCAAATTGGATAAAAGTCCTTTGCAGATTATATGTAAAATAATAATCAATAAAAAAACAAATTAAATAAAGTTTCGTGACTTCAATGTGAAAGTTTGGATAACGGAAATGAAACTACTAACAGTAATTACATATGGCCATTGGATGGGTGACCAAAAATTTATCATCCTGAACTCTTCCGTGCTCCGAAAGTCACGTTCAGCCGTTGGTCCGACCTGCATCTGCAGTCGTTAGCACCCACCAATCTGCACTGGGCCCGCATGGTGGGTCACGGCCTATTCTATAGGGAAGACATGTGCCCCAAGCAGTGGGGATATTCATGGGCTGATGATAAAGATGAAACTTTTGATACAATTGACATTTCAGAATTTAACTGTTACATGTTGACTTTTCAGAATTCAACTGTTACAAGTTGACTTTTCAGAATTCAACTGTTACAATTGACCTTTGAATTGACGAAAAGAAGAATGAAAGAATTGACTTTTCAGAATTCAACTGTAACAATCACTGTTTAATTTGACGACCTCCGTGGACGAGTGGTTTGTACGCCGGGTTTCATGGCGTCGCCGACTCGAGAGGTCCCGGGTTCGAATCCCGGTGGGGGCAGATGTTTGTGTGATGAACACGAGCATTTGTACTCCAGTCATGGATGTTTAATATGTATTTCTATATAAATATACTTATATATGTAAAGTATATGTATTCTATCCGTTACCCTAGTATCCCATAACACAAGCCTTATAGTGCTTACTTTGGGGCTAGGCTAATTGGTGAGAGTGTTAAAAAAAAATTGTTAGAATATAACAAAATATTTTAATACTTGTCAACCTTCCTAATATTAGATAGTTCCAATTTGAACCTTAATCAAACTGCAAATTTATTGAATAGTTATGTTATATTCTTATGAGCATACTCAGCCAGCCACACATACGTAGGCCACACATGAGCGAGCGAAAGAGCGGAATCACACTCGCTTTACGACCGCGCCCGGAAACACACTGTGTGATTTAATTTCGTGTTTGGAAGTCGTAAATCGTGGGTGTTCTGTATGTCTGTTAAACTCGCACTTGACGGGATGTTGTAGGTGGGACTTATGTACACGGGGTATTTCTGACAGTCCCTGCCTGAAGGAAGGGGAGATGAGCGCAAACGTTTTACTAGAATGTAATAATTATAGTAATTTTACCCTAAGTATTAAATAAAACTAGTTTTTACGGGTTAATGCACGAAACTTTATTTATTTATTGACGTTTCGCAGCCTTTTCAGGTCTGCATCGTCAGAATAATGATTTTTTATTTAATTTTGTCGAGCTACCTTCGAAAGACTTATATTGAGCGTTCGGTTATTTCATTGGAAGATTTTTAAAATTTTATTGTCTATGTATGAATTTATTATTTAATTTACTTAATAAAATATTTTATTTAAAATTCTTGTTTGTAATTTTGAGTTTATTTATTTGACCCTAACTACCGTAAACTGCATTAACCCGTAAAAACTAGTTTTATTTAATGAGTGATGTGCGTGAAAACCTAAAAAACAAATACCCTAAGTATTTTTTAAATTCCCCTAAAATCCCCTAAATATAGAAATTTATATGTACCTACTTATCTTATTACCTAAATTCTTTCGTTGCTCATAAATTAAAACGTTACATATTTAGTTACAGTAAATTATTTTATTGACTAAATACATTTTCCGAATGGAAAATCAAACGAAAATGAGCTGACAGGCTGTTAAATCTTATTTAGCTGTTTTGATTGGTGGAAGGCAAAGAACTTTAGTCCATACAGCCTTAGGAAACAACCTGCCGCACAGTGAGTTCAGTCGTTTCATATCGTGGTGCGTTCCATTCTACGCAAAAAACTGAAAGAAAACATACGCTTTGTTTTTCGATTTAATTGAAAGTTTTGTTAAAAGCCCCTAAAAGAACCCTCAAAAAATTCAAGCCCCTAAAAAGTCCCTTTTAACCCTTCTAGCCCCTAAATCTGGGGACAAAACCCCTAAGTTGGGAACCGTGACATGAATCCTGCGCCAACATCCGGGAACTGCTAGGCATCCTAACGCCAAATAGGCAAATCTATCCAGTAGCGAAAAAGTGACCACTGTTAAAACAAATAGGTGCAAACGGCCGTAAACAAACTCGTCAAATAAATCTAATGTTGAAGAAACTTATAACGCTAAAAGCAAAGAAGGTTACAACAATAACTTTTATCAGACTTAAAAGTTTGTTAGAGTCCTGGAGCAGGGTCGTATGGCTGAAACTAGTTCTGCTTAAAGATGTACTACTAGATTTCGTGGATTTTTAAAGATCTTATTTTTTTAGATATCGTATTAGTACACTAAAAAACTACCTATTGGTGGTGGCTACACTCTTGATCAACAAGATCATTTATAGTTATGTTTTTATTTATTTTTAAGCATTTAACTGCTAGATGTTTAAATCTAAAGAAAAGTTTACTAGAAATAAATCCACGCGGACCAGGCAGCGGACGGGACTCGAACCCACAGCCTTCGCAATCCGGGTTAATGCACTGACCATTATGCTACCACGGCCCTATTGGCCGCATCGAAATTTTCCTAGCCTTAAGCTGCAAGGCAGCGCCATCTCTTCGCATTGTAGGTAACCCACAATGTCAAATGAATACTTTTACAAGTATTAAACATTTGAAAGAAGAAATAGCAATTATAGTTATGTTTTTATTTATTTTTAAGCATTTAACTGCTAGATGTTTAAATCTAAAGAAAAGTTTACTAGAAAAGAAAGAACACGCGGACCAGGCAGCGGACGGGACTCGAACCCGCACCCTTCGCAATCCGGGCGAATGCACTGACCATTGTGCTACCACGGCCCTATTGGCCGCGTCGAAATTTTCCTAGCCTTAAGCTGCAAGGTTTTTTTTCTAGTAAACTTTTCTTTAGATTTAAAGATCATTTATGTCATGACCCGGAAGCGACTCGAAAACGGTACCTGAGAGAGGTCCAATGTCAACATTCTAATAATTCATTTTGCAGATAAAACGAACTCATCATATATTAAAAGAAAATACAATGTACCCACACATTAACTTAAATACACAAGTAACGTTACCATTATCGTAAACTATTCATGAATTCTTCATTTTATCATCAGATTTATATTTGAAAGCCGTTACGTTACTGAGAGCGGACGCCTTCTCTCCTAAACCATTGTGCCGCCGTAGATATCTTAATGGTTATCTTTATGGTGGTCTATTGTTTCGTGAACTCCATAGCTCCATATGATACGTGATTAATTATAGGAAACGCTACTGGTTCCCCTGCTGGAATCGAGGCAAAAGATATTATGCGCCATCTTGGAACTCTCAAGTAGTTACAACAACCCACAACAAAGTTGAAAGCTTTTGAAATAAAGTAAGTGATTGTATAATGCTTCTTTGCTCGCAGCCAGACAGAGAGAAGATGAAACTACGTTTTGTTGGTGTTGTCTACTGCCGGTGGGGTTCCAGGACTTCAGGGGATTGGATCAGGGACCTACCCTGATCCAATCCCCTGAAGCCCTGGATATTTTTGGTATCGCAAGCGTCTATAGGCCATCAGGCGGGCCAGATGCTAGTTTTTTATTGTGAGTGTATTCTGTTGGTCGCAGATGATCTTTACAGCGTCACCGGGGACGGCGAGATCCTAAAGGGACCTCATGCCGAGAATTGGCGAGTGCCTCTAGAGATATTCCAGGCGGATGGCATCTTCCCACGGGGGGAGTCTCCTCTCCTTCTGGAGCCTCTAGACATACCTGAGGGGGTCTGGGGGCGAGGAACCCATAAGCTTGTTTGCCTACCTTTTAATAAAAAGTAAGACCCTATCCCTCATTCCTACAACCCTGGTTCCATCTAAAGGCATGGAGAAGCATCTATTTCGTGGATTACGTCAAGGGGAGGATGGCTGGTGTGGCAAGCAAAACTGATGCACCAGCTATCTTCACATCTGGAATCCACTATCACATAAAATAGGTAGGTTGAATTATTTACCTTCCTTTCACATATAGACATTTACGTACCAGCAAACCAATATTATTGCTTCTCTGACACGAAGTTTACCAAGTCTTGGTATTGCTTAATTTTCTTGGCAGTTGAGAAAATGTCCTTAAAGAATAAATAAATTGTTGGAATTTAAAGAGTTTGCAATATAATTTTTATTATTTTTGAAGCATGTAACTGCTTGATGTTTAAACCTAAAGAAAATATAACTAGAAAAAATTCCACGCGGATCAGGCAGCAGACGGGACTCGAACCCGCACCCTTCGCAATCCCGGCGAATGCACTGACCAATTATGCTACCTCGGCCCTCATGGCCGCGTCGAAATTTTTCTAGCCTTATGATGTTTAAATGTAAAGAAAAGTTTTACTAGAAAAAAAAAATTGCAATGGCGAGTGCATTCGCCCGGATTGCGAAGGGTGCGGGTTCGAGCTCCGTCTGCTGCCTGGTCCGCGTGGAATTTTTTCTAGTTATATTTTCTTTAGTTTGCAATATGCAACCAATAGTAACATTATTTCGTTTGAGTTTATGGCGTCACTCTGATGTCTTGTGTCTATAAAAGTGATGGTAAAACCTTCTTAAATTTTACATTTATCTCATATACTAAAACCTTTGATACTCGACCAAACTCGGGGGACTTCCGCCTGAATGCATAATCACACGAATGAAATTACTCAAAGAAATTACACGCACATTACGACATATTCCTCTTCGCACACGCGAGCCGTGTGCTAATGGCGCGCTACCAAAACGACAAGTCATTGGCATAAATGGTTTCCCTCAAAGAGTTGGACGTTGACACATTGGCAGTTGGCATCTACGTACCGCCAATAAATCCAGTTGACTGATCGACTGTGGCAGATGCGTTTTAAATGCCACCCCAACAATGGACACTGATTGAAAAAGCGTACCAAAAATCTATTATTGAATTCACGTTTTTTAGATGCTGCGTGTTTGCATTTCAAATAAAATACGAGACATAACAAGTTGAGGAAATTACTTTTGTTATTTTTGAGATACGTTAATCTTTTTTACACGACTGCTCAAAAATAATGTAATGTATATAGGGTTCATGTATGTATGTTGTACGTTTCTTTATTCCGCCATTACTTTTTAAGATCTGAGACTATTTTAACGTAGAGTCTTTGCGGAAAGAGAATGGGATTTCGATTGGAGGGCGCTGTAGTGCTTTTCTACCGTATTTGTAAGGTTTTAGACATGATTAAATATAAAAAAACCGCAGGAAATCACAACAACAAACAAATCCGTATCAATACAAAACTTTGATGTTTTACAGATAAAAAAATAAAAATCTTAATGTTAGTTCCGTTTTTCGCCACGCCCATTCTTTTCCGCACAGACTCTAGATGTGATATGATGTGGTATCATTAGAATTCTTGACTACTTGACTGAACTCTTAAAATTGTAATAATAACAATGTCGGAATATCATTTAATTTATGTCCAACAAAAAATACCTCTAATTATCACATTAAATTAGGTAGGTATTATTTGAACGGTCCGAAAATGCATCTTTAATTAAATATAAAATTAAATATAGTAGCATTCAAAAACGGGTTCCCCTGTAAAACGTGAAAAACACTAGAAATGTATTAATATCTTCAAGCACCAAATAAAACCTAATAACAACAAAAAGTTGTTTTTTTTTTTTTTTTTTTTGAGTGTGTATGCTGTTGGTCGCAGATGACCTTTACAGCGTCACCGGGTTTGGGGACGGCGAGATCCTAAGGGGACCTCAAGCCGAGAATTGGCGAGTGCCTCTGGAGGTATTCCAGTCGGATGGCGTCTCCCCGGGGGGAGTCTCCACTCCGTCTGAAGCCTCCAGACCACTCGAACCTGAGGGGTAAATAAAAAAAAAAAAGTTGGTGTGATTTTGTGTTACAACTGAAGTATTAGTGGAATCTTTAAAATGTACGCTATTCCGGTCAAGTGGACATGAGAACTTTGCTGTAGTGTCTCCCAGAAGCTTATCGAAAAAGCCAACTCGATACATTTCGTGCCAAACACTCCAAGAAACATTAGAATGCATCACACCAACATTCTAATGTAAAAAAAGAAGATTAATATAACTACAGACCAGGCTCTATGGGCATTGTTCCCTTTGCCTTCCCTAAAACGGGAGAATCTTAAAAAGAACAAAAATAACCATAGCAACTTTGAGAATCTCTTAATGTGATAAGTTGTCCAAATGCAACATACGCAGTCGTCACGGGCTCACTGGGTCCGTGTTTTATGACGTCATCTCCGCCCGTTAGCGACGCAGCAGGGGCGGCGAGGGGTGTTAAGGGACCCCCGTCGTAAAATACTACGCGAAATTAAACAGCTGTTGATAATAATCAATATATTTTTGTCACTGTCGTTCATTTTGGTTGTAAATTGTGATGGATTTTTTTGTCGTGAATTGTCATAATAGTTCGGCGACATCATAAAAATGTTGCGAATTTTGATTAACAAAATTACACTGAGTGATCGCCAACGTCTAATGTTCTGACTGCAGCAGTTGCTGCCAACCGATATACAAAATGTCTAGGAAAATTAACCTGATTGAACACTCCCATTTCGACCCACGCACTTCTGAAAGAGGAGCTCAATAGCGCAGGTGGTTAGCGCGTTCGGCTGCGATCGTTGTAGTTAAGCAACTTTCGCAGTGGTCGGTCATTGGATGGGTGACCAAAAATTTCTATCTCGAGTTCCTCCGTGCTTCGGAAGGCACGTTAAGCCGTTGGTCCCGGCTGCATCTGCAGTCGTTAGCACTCGCCAATCCGCACTGCGCCCGGGTGGTAGGTCATGGCCCAATCTCCCTATTCCACCCATAGGGAAGGCCTGTGCCCCAGTGGGGACATTAAGAGGCTGATGATGATGATGGCATCTTGAAACCCAAATGAATAGGACATCCCAGCTGCGTCATCCGTGGGTATATTGTAAAAGCAGATCTATAATATTCCTTACCTGCGCGATTACTTATAATATAGTTTTTTATCTTCACCCAAGATATGAATACTTTGTAAAAGACTCTGAAACAATGGTCCGTTCTAAGAACTTAAAAATTGACGAAAAGTTTCTGGGCTGTGGTAGAGAAACACGCGTGAGAATTTTATACAGGACTAGCGACCCGCCCTCGCTTCGCTTCGGTGTAGAGCTGAAGTGTAGACTACAGTTTTTGTTCTCAGGCTTGTATTATACACAATTACATTCATCTATGATTCTTCTTATAACTGCATGCAAAGTCTCAGCCTGATCGATCGGTTTAAAATTGACAAAGTTTCATACAAACTTTCATTCCCTATTTTATCCCCTTGGGGGTAGAATTGATCAAAATCCTTTCTTAGCGGATGCCTACGTCATAACATCTACCTGCATGCCAAATTTCAGCCCGATCCGTCCAGTGGTTTGGGCTGTGCGTTGATAGATCACTATGTCAGTCAGTCACCTTTGAGTTTTATATAGGTATATAGATACCACGCATCCATCAGTGAAAATTGTGTCTGTTTGATGAGTACACTCTTTGCGCGGAAGGGATCGAAAAAGCGAAGGAGTGTAATAATGAAATTTAGTACAACATTATTATTTCCAATTTGAATAAAGATATTTTGACTTTTTTGACTTTTATTATCCGTTCGGGTGATATTATAGTTAATAGCATTGGAGGTTTTATATTGGCAATAAGGAGACTGTTTCAGAATCTTCTAATAAAGGTTTTAAAGCATGTGTGTAGTGTACATAAACAAACAACACGGTAACTTTCCAAAGATAGACTGAAAATTATGGTTATATGTAAAAGAATAATCGAAGAACATTAGAGAATGAAAAAAATGTCGAACAGATAAACAACATAGCTCAATATAGACATTAATGAAGTGTTTGTGTTTGTTATGTACAAATTTGTTTGATCACTTGGAGGCAGTTAACCAATCGCATTCAAGGCAACGAAGTCAAATGAAAGGCAAACGCATTCATTTACTTTTCCATTTGAATGCATTTGTGTGTATCTGTATGATCCGGTTTGCGGATCGGTGCTCAGAGACGTCATTTATGGTCTAACTCTGATTAAAATTGATGTTGTCAAGTCTTTATCTAATCCGTGGCCGAGTGGTATGTACGCCGTTTCAAAGTGTCGCCTATTCGAGAGATCCCGGGCTGAAATCTCGGTGGGCGCAGATGTTTGAGTGATGTATCCGAGCATTTGTACTCCAGTCATGTATGTTTTATATGTATTTCTACATAAATATACTTATAAATGTATCATTAGATGTATTCTATCCGTTACCCTAGTATCTCATAACACAAGCCTACAGTGCTTACTTTGGGGCTAGGCTAATTGGTGTCAGTATTGGAAATATTTATTTTATATGGGCATTAGAATCAGACAATTCGTTATTTTCACAAGCATTACATTTTATCAAAGTAAGGAGGTACATATATGAGTTTTTTTTTACTCTTTAACCTTTTTATAATATACTTAATCTATTTTCATTTCGTCATCATCATCATCATCATAATAATAAATCTTACAACGTCTTTTTGTGAAAATGTCACGTTTAATGCATTACCTACTTTAAATGCGGAATTTTGTATTTCTGTTTCTTAATGACAGTTAACCGGGTTTATATTTATTTGGCACAAAGAAAATAATATTTTAGTATTTTAAAACAATTCTTACAAGCATGTAAAAAAGGAATAAATATTAGATTTCAATGGATACCGTCACATATAAATTTAATGGAAAATGAACTTGTTGACAGGGCTGCAAAAACTGGCGGCAACGAAGGGATAGCAATAGACCATATGCCTTTCTTCACGGATTGGTTAAAGGATTCAAAAGAAGAATGTTACAAATTGTGGAAAGAGTATTTCGATAAGAGATCTGAGGAGAAAGGTATATGGTATAAAACAATACAGTCTGAACCACCAAAAATACCCTGGTTTGCCAAAGAAAATATGAATCGGCCACTTCTTGTGACAATCATGAGATTACGTTCCGGACACATTCCATTGAATGCGTTTGGATTCCTAATGAAAGTTATTGAATCTCCCAACTGTACAATCTGTGGTGTAAGAGAGGACACTACCATGCCTTAGTGGAGTGTGTCCGGATCGAATCTGAACGCAGAGCTTTAGAGCTTGAACATAAAGTTAGCTTAAGACATGTTGGCTTGTGCAATATAATATTGTCCAAGCCGACATCAAAATTAGCCATTAAATTGGGTAATATTATAATAAAACTAATTAAGTATAGATTATAATTCTAATTAATGTATCTTCATGGGGCTGACATAGTCGCTCAGCGACAAAAGCCTTCTTGCTACTGAATAAAGATTAAAAAAAAAATCCATAACAGCAATTAACATAGTTTTAAGTTAAAATTACTTTCTATCAACACTAGGTCTAGGCTATTGTAGATAGAAAAAAACATTTATCACCATAATTTGTTCATAACTCAACTATGGAAAGCCAGTTGTAACTTCCAATAAGCTGTTTGATAAATAAAACGCCTTTTTGTGCACACGACGGAGCAATTACAATATCTTTCTGACTGCATGATGTATATTTTTTTCATTTCAATTATGCTAAAGATTAATGATTTGTTGCAACAACTTGCTATTAAAATTATCGCTGCTTTTGGGAACAGCTGATCGCAACATTATGTCAAAAAGTTAGCGTCACAAAGAAATATCTACCGCAACAGACTGTAACAGGGCCTGTTTTTGTTCAGCAAAAAAAATCGCTTTAACTTCACGTTTACTCCGGTGGAAGTTGAAAGCTTATTGCCAGGTAATAAAGTTGTTTTTTGTTTGCGTTTCTTAGGTTTTGCTGACAGCTGCCTCCGACATTCTTTCGTCAATAATTTTACACATGTGAACTTTTGTTATTATTATTATACTTTCATTATTGTTGCAAATTTTATTATTATAATCATGTGGCGTGCTGGACACAATCATTTTATTATTTATTTAAGATTAGATGACTCAGTGTACTTCTTATCACTTATCTTTACGACATTAACTTTCCCTTCGCTAAAATGGCTGTAACGTCAAATGTTTAACAGGAAAGTAGGCACAACAGTTTCTTTAAAGGAAAATGAAAATATTGTTTATCTTTTTAACTTTCCCTGGACTATGACAAACTTTTAAAACCAAAATTAGCTAAATCGGCCCAAACTTTAATAAAGTTCTAGCGAGACAAATGACAGCAATTGATTTTTATATATTATGGATGATTTTTTAAGCGTTTAAATTTTTAAATAACTTTTTTTTTCCTATTCCGACACAACGTGACGTCCAATAATTCTAATTTGCTTGGCCTAAACAACAAAATATTCTTCTCATTCTAATGTGCTTGGCCTAAACAACAAAATATTCTTCTCATTCTAATGTACTTGGCCTAAACAACAAAATATTCTTCTCATTCTAATGTACTTGGCCTAAAGAACAAAATATTCTTCTCATTCTAATTTGCTTGGCCTAAACAACAAAATATTCTTCTCATTCTAATTTGCTCGGCCTAAACAACAAAATATTCTTCTCATTCTAATTTGTGTGGCCTAAACAACAAAATATTTATTCTCATTCTAATTTGCTTGGCCTAAACAGCAAAATATTCTTCTCGTTCTAATTTGCTTGGCCTAAACTACAAAATATTTATTCTCAGTTACAAAAACACAATGATGTTACTGTACTAAGAAACGAGAGTCTGTTCTGTTTTTTTCTAATAAAAAAAAGATGTAATGGTATATATTTTTTTCTATTCTTTCTTACAATTATTATTATCTCTTCTATATCCTTTTATATTTGGCTCGTCATTATCAGCTTATGATTGGTTATACTGCTAGGATTAGGCCTACCCTATTAATCACACTATAATATTATAAAGGCGAAAGATTGTGAGTGTGTATGTTTGTTACTTCTTCACGTGTAAACGGCTGGAGCGATATTAACAAAAATTTGGTATGGGTCTAGTAGTACTATCAAATCAAATTAAATCAAATCAAAACACTTCAATCAATTCAAATCAATTATTTTATTGCACTCATATGGTAAGGACAAATGGTAATCCGTTGGATACTTATCCAACACTTTTCATTTGAATAAGTTAGTTTTGGTAGAATAATCAATATAAAGGCGAAAGTTTGTGAGTGTGTATGTTTGTTACTTCATCACGTGTAAACGGCTGGAGCGATATTAATAAAATTTGGTATGGAGTTAGCTGACACCCTGGATTAAAACATAGGCTACGTTTTACTGCTGGCAAATCCCTCATAAACCGCGGGTAACACCGCGGGGCACAGCTAGTATTATATAAATGGAGACAGAGCGTGGCTCATCACATCCGCCCTAGTACGTAATACAGATGAAGTCGACAGTAACCGCATATTATAGCTTCCAGAAAACAGATTCAAAACAACAAAATTTCGGCCACCCAGACTTAAGCCCAGCAAAAGTTACTCAACTTCCGTAAATTATATGTATACACATTTTGTTTTGCGAAATTAACTTGGTCAGAGCCGACTTGATGCTCATAATCCCTAAGACGATAATAACTAAAACATGGCAACACCATCGCTGACAGCTGATGTGTCAGCTCGGAAACCTTGAGATAGCAACTTGCTCTCCGAGGAAGCACTTGCTAAGACCACACAAATTTCGTAACACAGCCTCTAAACCCAAAATATTTCCTTATGTCCGAAGAAATAAGGGCGGAAATCGTCGAGCAACAGTGACCCGATGTGATAGCAAGGAGACCGCGCAATCTTACGCTCAATGTCCTTTTATCCTCATAATGGAGATTGAGTGCGAGCGAGACAGCTTCTCGTGCAAGAGCGGGACGCTAGACTGATG
Organism: Chilo suppressalis; assembly: GCA_902850365.2. NCBI lineage: Eukaryota > Metazoa > Arthropoda > Insecta > Lepidoptera > Crambidae > Chilo > Chilo suppressalis. The sequence goes on from OU963911.1 coordinate 1,095,444, forward strand.
AAATTCATGAAGTATCGAGTTATATTATCGCCATACCCACGTCGAATATGTTGGAAGTTCGCGCGATTTGTATTTATGAATGAGCCGATATAATCTCTAGTGTTTCCACGGTGAATGGGTTCGATTCCCGGTGGCGATGCTCATGTTATTTTATGGAGCGCGTTGATTTCCGTATCAGCGGGGAGATTTCATGCGTTTAGTGATAATATAATCGTATACTAGGGGAACGATGGTTAATTTAAAGAAGACGTACTTAATTTGAAGGAAAAACGCATTATAAAGAATACCTATTTATTATTAGCGCTTTCCGCTGCGATCGTTGAAGTTAAGCAACTTTCGCAGTGGTCGGTTATAGGATGGGTGACCAAAAATTTACTATCTCGAGCTCCTCCGTGCTTCGGAAGGCACGTTAAGCCGTTGGTCCCGGCTGCATCTGCAGTCGTTAGCACCCATGAATCCGCTTCAACACATTTTTCAACACATTTTCAACACATTTGCGAGAAAATTTTAGTATCTATACTTAATATATTATGTAATGAAGCCAACTTTTTCTAATAAGAAAATGGCGCCAAGTGCGGGTGATAAAAATAAGAACTATATACATATCATATATCATCAGCCTATTCCCCACTGCTGGGGTACAGGCCTTCCCTATGGATGACATAAGGAGATTGGGCCATGACCCACCACGCGGGCCCAGTGCGGATTGGCGGGTGCTAACGACTCCAGATGCAGCCGGGACTAACGGTTTAACGTGCCTTCCGAAGCACGGAGGAACTCGAGACAAAAGATTTTCCCCCATCCAATGACCGACCACTGCGAAAGTTGCTTAACTTCAACGATCGCAGCCGAACGCGCTAACCACCTGCGCCATCGAGCTCCTTACTATATACATATTTCGTGGCATTGTCTTATTGGTATTAAAGTGAAACAACGGTATAGATTAAAAGCGTTTTCAAGGAGGTTCCACCGTTATTTAAAAAAAATGGGTGCGTGTACTTATGTAGGCGCGTGAGAAGTTATCCTTCTTTGGCATCGTTTAAAATTAGTTTTTAATTGCATGCAAATAATTAATTACAATAAATTAATAAAAAGTCTGGAAAAGGACACAGTCGATAAAGTTCAGTTTTAATTTGAAAAAATAAATAAATAATCAAAATATTCAATTAAAATCGCTACTGATAATTTATTAGAACATATGTGATTTGCACTTGTATGAAACTCAAACACGTATTCCGAATATACAAACTAGAAACATGTGGATAAATATTATAAATATGAATACCTATAACTGTTACTTTATTACAAAAAATAAAGATGTGGTTTTTGGTTCTACTACACCAATGGTCAAGAGATGGCGCTGTAGTCTCCTGAATCGCGCTTTGGTTCCGTTGTTCCAGATTAATAAATACTTTTGATAGGCCTTCACAATGCAGTCGTTAGCACCCACTAAATAGAGATTCTATTTCTATTTTGTTGGTAGATTTTCTTAATGTGCGGTAAACACAAAAGTAACGTAAGTAAATTTTGTGTTACAGTGATGCGCGCGCATCTTAAAATTTCGCTCTCATCATTTTTTCATAACGCGGCTAAAGAAGTATAACTTCAAAAAAAACCGTAAAGGGTACGCACTTTTTACCACACACTCCGTTGTATGATTAATTTTGAACTTTCAAACAATGCAATAATTTTTTTGAGCAAATGTGTTGATAATGAAATATTCATGCTCTGCTGGAAGCAAAAGTAAACATAGAATAAGCTAGCCGTAAACTTTAATGTGCTTAAAGTAAAAAACGTATCAACGACCATGAGTGGCCCGACTCGTTTAAAATAAAGTTGTTGTTTGTCAAATGTACTTAAGAAAAAGTACCTAATGAGCTTTATAGGTACTTTTGTATTTACGCTATTACCACTAACGTAAGTACGTGGAATATGAAATGTATTAAGTTGGTATTTCAACAGTAATTCTACTGTTTGCTAAGCTATGCTCATTCATCATCATCATCATCAGCCTATTAATGTCCTCACTGCTGGGGCACAGGCCTTCCCTATGGATGGAATAGGGAGATTAGGCCACGACCCACCACGCGGGCCCAGTGCGTATTGGTGGGTGCTAACGACTGCAGATGCAGCCGGAACCAACGGCTTAACGTGCCTTCCGAAGCACGGAGGAGCTCGAGATAGAAAATTTTTTGTCACCCATCCAATGACCGACCACTGCGAAAGTTGCCTAACTTCAACGATACGACATCGAGCTCCTTAAACTATGCTCATTGCTGTATTATAATTAGTGAATCCCAAATTGTATTTTGCGACACGATTCCGGCCGTACAATTAACAATCGGTTCTGTAGAGCGATTCTTTAAAATGAAATCTCACTTCCGATTTCGGTAGCTGTCTTTTAGACATTAGTTTGATATGCATTACGCCATTATATGGTAAAATGTCGCTATGTCCGTGGAAGCAACTAGTATTTAAGTGATGCTGAAATTTAAATTATTATTATATATTGTTTTAAACTTTCATGGTCATTAACATTATAGATATTAACGGGATTGTTACCATGTACCTTGTTTTTTATGAGTCTCCGATATTTCGGCACTGTTGCAAGCGCCATGATCACGGAGTAACTGAAGTAATTGCGGGTAGATGTTATTGGCAGACATATCGGTCTACCCTCTGACGTCGTCTTTTACAAATAATATCGGAGACTCATAAAAAACAAGGTACATGGTAACAATCCCGTTAATATCTATAAAATTATTATTATGTCCTTAACTTTATGAACAATATTGATTACTATATTGTTTGACATTGAGATTATTATATTGTTTGACAATGATAATGTGAATTTGTTTATATTATGCTCAATGAATGGAATAATTGTAATAAGTTTTTTTTTTCTCGACATGTCAATTACTTTGCACACCCCATTGGGTAAGAATATAGGATGCTCTTTATCTCTGTATCATCATTTGTAACCATATTCTGCAAATAAAGATTATTATTATTGAAGTTATACTTCTTTATGCGCGTTATGAAAAAATGATGAGAGTGAAATTTTAAGATGCGCGCGCATCACTGTAACACAAAATTTTAACAGCATGAAGTTGGTCGCTTTAGCGACCAACTTCATGCGTTACTTTTGTGTTTACCGCACATTAAGAAAATCTACCAACAAAATAGAAATAGAATCTCTATTTAGTGGGTGCTAACGACTGCATTGTGAAGGCCTATCAAGAGTATTTATTAATCTGGAACAACGGAACCAAAGCGCGATTCAGGAGACTACAGCGCCATCTCTTGACCATTGGTGTAGTAGAACCAATAACCACATCTTTATTTTTTGTAATAAAGTAACAGTTATAGGTATTCATATTTATAATATTTATCCACATGTTTCTAGTTTGTATATTCGGAATACGTGTTTGAGTTTCATACAAGTGCAGATCACATATGTTCTAATAAATTATATTCAGTAGCGATTTTAATTGAATATTTTGATTATTTATTTATTTTTTCAAATTAAAACTGAACTTTATTGACTGTGTCCTTTTCCAGACTTTTTATTAATTTATTGTAATTAATTATTTGCATGCAATTAAAAACTAATTTTAAACGCCAAAGAAGGATAACTTCTCACGCGCCTACATAAGTACACGCACCCATTTTTTTATTAGATATTTGACATTTATCAGAAATCCGAACAAATGAGATCGTAAGAGATTGCAACTGAAATGATGAGTTAACAAGCCCAAATAAAAAGCTTTCTATTTTTCCATTTAAGTAAGGACTCAAACAGAGTTGAAGCAAGTAATTGGTAGTTATTCCGAAACGGTTGGCCAAATCTGTCGGTGTGGGCCATAAAATCAGAGTGCGGGATCGTCGGTGAAATGGCGTGCGAGCGAGGAGGACAGTTGCGATCGTAAAACGAAACTGCATTTACACCGAACTGTAACGGGTTACGAGCGGCTTCCCCCAGCAGTTTTCGATCCCCCATGAAAATCGTCATTGCAGGTTATCAGGTGAAATCTAGGTAGTAGTAAAAAGAAATTCCGGGGGGGGGGGGGGGAAGAAACGGAGGTACTGGGGTACCAACTGTAAACGACTAAACTTAAATAATTTGGCGATTGAATTGCAGCGCCTACTGCGTGGATTTATCCTCCATATTGCAGAGAGCAGAAGAACAACAGTCAAATTTATCTAAAATGGTTTTGCATTAAATAAGCTTTAAAAAATTGATAGGTTAAAGAAAGAGCAATAATCTAGATAATTACTATGGTGGCTGCTTACCATCGAGCGGACCGTATGAGTATTTAAAAAAGTCTGGGTTCTTTGCGTTTTGAAACCCCCTTAAGGTTTCTTATAATCATATGGTTGAGACGTTGACCTGTTATTATTGAATGAGCTTATTAAATAAAAACTTGTGTAAATAATAACAAACTAGAGTCTGTGCGGAAAGAGAATGGGCGTGGCGAAAAACAGAACTAACATTAAGATTTTTATTTGGCAATCAAACCCAGCAATCTGTAAAACGTCAAAGTTTTGTGTTCATACGGATTTGTTTGTTGTTGTGATTTCTTGCGGTTTCTATATTTAATCATGTCTAAAAGGGGTAAAACTTTACAAATACGGTAGAAAAAAACTACAGCGCCCTCCGATCTAAATCCTATTTGTACAAATCCCAAAAATCTTTGAAAGGTGCAAGGATGATAAAATATAAACCACCGTTCAAATTCAAAGGAAGAAATTTATTCAAAAGGAAACCTTATTTTCTAAGACTTATATAATCGAGTCAAAATCTCAACATCGCCATTCAGACATCACACTATGCAAAATGATGGCGCCATCTAGTGACCGCTGACAACAACACTTTCACCTTATCTATTATGTTTAAAATAAGTAAGTAACATGCATTTGGGGTTTATTGGCGTAAACACTATTCTCTTTCCGTACAGACTCTACCTTCTTTTCTAAATAAGCCAGACATTATTTTTGTAAAATAAAAACGGTACAGTTTATAAATCTTATTTAATCTCTGCAGGGTGGGTTAGGATTTAGAAAGCGAAAATTGCCAGCTTACGCCACGTTGTAACGCGCGGTCCTAGTTAGGAACGATGAAACAAAATTGTCTTTATTAATTGGAGGGACGACGGACGGATGCGGACGTTTGTCTGCAACTCGACCAATACGAATACAAGTGGCAACATGTTTCAGACAACTCTACTAATGTAACATAGTCCCTATTACAAACTAACAGAACTCAAAGTCTCCTACCATACGTTGGTGGCTAATGGCTTTGGTTACTTCTACAAAAAGAGGTTTTACCTCCTTCAGTGCAGTTGTTTTCCAAGTGGGTCGTTTGACAAGCTTAATGTCAATTAAAACAATGGGACATTCTAGTTTAAGTTTTAATAGCCGTCGTCTAACCCCTCGTTTATACCAAGTTTATGTACTTGTATTTGACAAATTTTATAAAATGTCTTCAATTTTTGTTCACACTTAACTTGTTGGATAAACAAAATATGTGAAAAAAAAGTGATTTATACTTGTAAGATACTATTTGCCCAAGCAGTGTAATCAAATAATGTTTCAAACAGCCGAACCAGTTAAGTATACTCCAGTCCAGAGTCCAGACGTTACCTACTCATGGCCATGATGTTGCATGGCATTTGTAATAACTGGTTCGATTGTAATAACCTTACAAATTATTTGTGTTATGTTGTACCTAGATCGGTATTCCGCAGAGGGGTGCGCGCGCCTCGGCTGTTCTATACTGGGATCTGTAGAACGAATGCGGGAGTGCGTGCGCCCCTTCGGCGACTACTAGATAATTACAACACAAACTTTGCAGAATTAGACATATTTGGGTTCTCAAAATTAAAGTATAAAAAAATGTCAGTAGAAACATTATGAAATAGAACGGGTTGATGGAATTTGGTATCATACTTGTATCTGTACCGGTTCATCGCGGTTTTTTAGTTTATTATTCCGTAGTGAGAAGATAATAAACTTCTCCTTTCATCATTAATTTGTGGACATTGGTGTGGGTTGTACACTTACCTAATTAATGTCTACATTATAATTTTATGTAGGTAATATTTAGTGTATAACTGTTCTATGTTCCTAAAATAAAATAAAATATACTACAAGTTTTATTAAAAACTAGTACATGACTTTTTCTTGGTGGAAACGAAGCGCAGTTTCTACAAGAATTAATATATAACATTAAAGTAATGAACAGAGGATACATTTTTCACCTTTCGCCCATGTCATCATCAACCCATGTTCGTCCACTGCTGGACATAGGTCTCCCCTAATGCACGTCACTGCTTCCGATTTTGTGCTACTCTCATCCAGCCCACTCCAGCCAACCTACGAATATCATCATCCCATCTTGTCTCAGGGCGTCCTACACTACATTTCCCGAGTCGTGGTCTCCACTCAAGAACTTTCCGGCTCCAACGGCCATCAGTTCTGCAGCTAATGTGACCAGCCCACTGCCACTTCAGTTTGCTAATTCGGTGGGCTATGTCGGTGACTTTGGTTCTCTGTCGGATTACATCATTTCTGATGCGGTCCTTCAGGGATACTCCGAGCATAGCCCTTTCCATAGCTCTCTGAGCGACTTTAAACTGGTGGACTCGTCCAGCCGTGAGAGTCCACGTTTCGGCGCCGTATGTCATAACTGGGAGGACGCATTGGTCGAAAACTTTCGATTTGAGACATTGAGGGATGGGTGACGAGAATATGAAAAAATGTGAATGTAGCGAAATAGGCAAGCCACTTAAATTAACTAAAATGTTGAGAAAAGATTTACTAGAAAAAAATCCACGCGGACCGCCTGGTCCGCTGCCTAGCGGACGAGACTCGAATCCACACCCTTCGCAATTCTGGGCGAATACACTGACTAATTATGCTACCACGACCCTGATGGCGGCGTCGAAATTTTCCTAACCTTAAGCTGCAAGGCAGCGCCATCTCTTATACCTATAATGCGAAGAGATGGCTGACATCTAGCAGTTAAACGCTTAAAAAATAAAAACATAAAAATGTTGAGTATTTTAATTTAGGCCTTATTAACAGCTTGGCTCTACCTGAGATCTGATAACTTTTTGCCAGTGCGAATCATATGGTCTCGTCTTGTAAACATTTTACATGAAAATGTTTTTGGCAGGACACATTTTACAAAATTACCTTTCCAATTGACTTTCACCTTATCTAGCTTAAAATACTCCACTTACGTTGTACTTACTAACGTTACCTCAAGCTGTAGCTAATCAACTAGTGTTGAGTAGGACTTACAAGAGGCGGTACATTTGTCCCGGACATGACGCCAAATTGTAAGAGCGGCTCAAAATTTTAAAATGTACTACTTCACATTAAATGTCGCGATAGTCGCGTCTCGTTACTCACTCACTCTTCGTAAGTCTGAAAGAGAGAGCGAGGCATAACATTTCATTTAAGTCCTCTACGCACTATCCATCTGTATCTCTATCTGTTTTACGTGTATAGCGCTGTCCTGCATGCTGGATCCAGCAAGATTGATAGTGCGTAGAGGAGGTGCTACTCGTGCACACAAACGTAATGTCGAGCTTCTGTACGCCTCAATGTCATATTTGTACTCGTCACTTCAAATGTATTGCCGATCTTCAGTACGCCTCGCCTCATTTGAAGTGGGACATTGTACTGGTTCAGTACAAAAAAGAGGCTACTCTTACAAACTCTTTTTCAAGTCGTGTCCTACCCAACACTATATAATCAACCTTTAATTCCCAAGTTTGTAAATGAAGCTTTAATGAAAGGCGTCACCTTTGGCTTCTACATTAAATCACTTGAGCGTAATGACACGGCGGAGCTGCGACAGAAAATTTCCACGACCCTCTATTAGCCGAGCACTCCACTTGCCCAATCTCTGATTAAAATTCAACCCTAACCCTTTGACCAGTTCCCACATGGGTCTTTTGGACCACATGTGGGTTTTATTGTTGGGAACGGAATAATTTGAATGGTTCAACGTCGTTTTACGGAGATGCCAATTGAAACCTTTGTGATTCAGTTTAAGTATCAAGGGGTTATGCAAATGTAACAATGGCAACTTGCATCAGCACGAAGTGTGACTTCACGTTACGTCATAATGCCTCAAACGCGTTTGTAATAATAAATAATAGTACTTTTTGTAATAAGATACAGAATATACTTAACGAGAACACGACAATATGAAGAGTTAAATGAGTAAGAGGTAGTTTACGGTAATTAGGGTCAAAGAAATAAACTCAAAATTACAAAAAAGAATTTTAAATAAAGTACTTTATTAACTAAATTAACTAATAAATTCATACATTAAACGAACGCTCAATAAAGGTCTTTCGAAGGTAGCTCGACAAAATTAAATAAAAAAATCATTCTGACGAAGCAGACCTGAAAAGGCTACGAAACGTCAATAAATAAATAAAGTTTCGTGCATTAACCCGTTAAAACTAGTTTTATTTAATGAGTGATGTGCGTGAAAAATGTATTGCGATGCAACCGTCATTATGCCAATTTCTTTTAACTAATCTATTAAGGATTTCTAAGTCTTCTTTTTGTTTGCTTAATTTAACATAAGAAGGAGATAGAAAGCCTCTGAGTTTGTTTCGCCAGTTCTTCTCAGTAAGGTCTCCCAATTTTGGAACCGGTGATAGTTCACGGTAGTTAGGGTCAAATAAATAAACTCAAAATTACAAAAAAGAATTTTAAATAAAGTACTTTATTAACTAAATTAACTAATAAATTCATATATAGACAATAAAGTTTTAAAAATCTCCCAATGAAATATCCGAACGCTCAATAAAAGTCTTACGAAGGTAGCTCGACAAAGTAAATATAAAATTATTATTCTGACGATGCAGAACTGAAAAGGCTGCGAAACGTCAATAAATAAATAAAGTTTGTGCATTAACCTGTTAAAACTAGTTTTATTTAAGATTATAAATGTATCCTCCTTTGTGTTCTCTTCCTATCTTTGCGTCGTAAAAGTTCGACCAATATTACCATAAGAGGGACCATGAAAGCCGCTTCGCTTGGTAAAAAATAACTCTTGACATATGCGAAAATCAAGATCCCGTATATGGGTTGTTTGGGCCCTTATGATGGGGTTTGTTAGGGCCCGTATGGCCCCTGTCTTAAGTGGGTTTAAAAATGGCCGATCCGGAGAGAGGTAATCGCTGCGTCGGGTTACGGTTTTAGGGTTAAACTTTTTAAAAATTAAGATTATGTACTTTTTTTATTTCCAAACTAAGGAGTAGCTATATTTTTTTTAATCATTTAACTGCTATATGTTTCAATCTAAAGTTTTTTTTATTTCTTTGAAACATCTAGCAGTTAAATGCTAAAAAAATAAATATATCTATAATTGCTATTGTTTCTTAAAAACAGTGCTATGAGGAGCTCGATGGCGCAAGTGGTTAGTGCGTTCGGCTGCGATCGTTGCAGTTAAGCAACTTTCGCAATGGTCGGTCATTGGATGGGTGACCAAAAATTTACTATCTCGAGCTCCTCCGTGCTTGGAAAGGCACGTTAAGCCGTTGGTCCCGGCTGCATCTGCAGTCGTTAGCACCCGCCAATCCGCACTGGGCCCGCGTGGTGGGTCATGGCCTAATCTCCCTATTCCTTCCATAGGGAAGGCCTGTGCCCCAGCAGTGGGGACGTTAATAGGCTGATGATGATGATGATCATTGCTATTTCTTCTTTCAAAGGTATATATTGTGGTTTACCTAAATGCGAAGAGATGGCGCTGCCTTGCAGCCTAGAAAAGGCTAGAGAAAAATCGATACGGCCTTCAGGGCCGCGATAGCATAATGGTCAGTGCATTCGCCAGGATAGCGAAGGGTGTGGCTTCGAGTCCTGTCTGCTGCCAGCGTGGAATTTTTTCTAGTAAAAAAAAATATTAGCATATAAAATAAATTTAAGAGTTCATTATTATTAAAAACTCACTTAGGTACCTGAAGGTCAGAAACTGTTGATCGAAAATTAAAAATTCGGAAACTATAATATCGAAGTATCACAGAACCCTCAGTTCGACCATTCTGTAGCTCTTGGCTTCTGAGTCAGCACTTCGCTATTAGGGCCTTAGGGACCGATTTTATATTTAGGCTCGCCGTCTTGCAGTTAATGGCGACGTTTAAACTGTACTTTACAAAGATAATGTTGATATAACCTGATTTTGGGGACCAGGTAAACATTTTACACTGTCATAGCACCGCAAGCTATTGTGATTATATTTTTCCACATTAACTCAGTTTTTTTTTTTTTTTTTTTTTTATTTTAGGAACATAGAACAGTTATACACTAAATATTACATAAAATTATAATGTAGATATCAATTAGGTAAGTGTACAACCCACACCAATGTCCACAAATTAATGATGAAAGGAGAAGTTTATTATCTTCTCACTACGGAATAATAAACTAAAAAACCGCGATGGACCGGTACAGATACAAGTATGATATCCAATTCCATCAACCCGTTCTATTTGATAATGTTTCTACTGCCATTTTTTTAAACTTTAATTTTGAGAACCCAAATATGTCTAATTCTGCAAGTTTGTGTTATAATGCAGATAAAGAAGTGTGTGAAGATTAATAAACAATCTTAATTCAATAAACAGATTTCCTCGAAAATAGGAGGTTTTGTGTGTGACAGCTATCAACAACGACTTTCCTGACCGCTATCTTTAACCGAAGAGAAAAGAAGATAATTATAATTATATAATTTCTTTCATCAGGAAGAGACTGCTGCCGGAGAAGCTGGCGTATGAGCCAGCGCCACCGTCGAGGCCCTCAGTAAGTAAGCACAGTGTTTTGTCCTCATCCTATCCCATAGACTAAACCCCCTTAATATTTGGAACCAACACCTACAGTCCACTCTCCGGGGTTTCGACCCCACCAGATATCGTTTTAACGCATTCGGCTTCACCAATATACATTCATGAATACTAAAAGAATTGATGGAAAAATATCGATAATCTATCTACAAGTTTAGTCTTTACTTTAGTTTAGTGAGCATTAGCGGTGACCACCAAATGAGTTGTACTACTTTTGTGCCTTATTTAAGTAACTACAGAGTATTGATCTTAAGTTGACAGCAAAAATATTCGAATAAAGTGGCAACCTGATTAATATCATCATCATCAGCCTATTAATGTCCCCACTGCTGTGACACAGGCTTTCCCTATGGATAGAATAGGGAGATTAGGCCATGACCCACCACGTTGCCCAGTGCGAATTGACGGGTGCTAACGACTGCAGCCGGGACCAACGGCTTAACGTGAAGCAAGCACGGCGGAACTCGAGATAGAAGATTTTTGGTCACCCATCCAATGACTGACCATTGCGAATGTTGTTTAACTTCAACGATCGCAGCTGAACGCGCTAACCATCCGCGCCATCGAACTCCTTAATTAATTGTTTATGGTTTATTTCATACGTGGCTCTTAAATAAAGCTATAGAGTATAAAGCATTATTCTGTTTATACGATTTTTCATTTTTTCTGTAGATACCAAAAGAGAAGATATAATGACGACCTCCGTGGCCGAGTGGTTTGTACGCCGGGTTTCATGGTGTCGCCGACTCGAGAGGTCCCGGGTTCGAATCCCGGTGGGGGCAGATGTTTGTGTGATGAATACGAGCATTTGTACTCCAGCCATGGATGTTGAATATGTATTTCTATATAAATATACTTATATATGTAGAGTATATGTATTCTAGCCGTTACCCTAGTATCACATAACACAAGCCTTACAGTGCTTACTTTGGGGCTAGGCTAATTGGTGTGTGTTGGAAATATTTATTTATTTATTAATAAGCAGAGGCGATCTCTGTATCCGCACGTAGGTGCTTAAAGAAGGGCTAACTCGTTTGTAGTTTTGTTTAAACAGAACTAATATCAATATCTCGTATCAAACATTACTTTTTATAGGTACCTACTTACAATATTCTTAAAGTAAAAAGGAAAGGGTTGTCTGATATTTTTAAAAGTGCTTGTTCCCGATAAACCCCCTTATCATGGTGATTACAAGGCTATAGAGACAGACCCACCCACCAAAGCATATTTAATCAATGACAAAAAAAAGTCTATTGCCACAAGCAACAAAGAGTTATCTATGCGTTGAAAACACAAAACGACCAACCGGTTCTACAAGTAAGCCCAACCAAGAACATTGTGTGTAGACAGTATGTAAACTCCGTCTGTAGCCCTTTTAAGACGCGTAACTTAACACTAGTTTGACCCTCCGATTCCGTCGGCCTAGGCACGACTTAGAGTACCCCGACGACGAAATCACCAGAGCCAACGCACCTCCGACTTCTCCCACACAGGCCACAAACACCAACACTACACAGCTAGCATACTTGCACACTAGCTTAGCATTACGCAGACACGGCACCCGTAGGATAAGAGTGCGAAGACCCAGTCTACACGCGACACGCTATACCAGGTACAGATAACTCGGCTAACTAGAGCCGAGGTCCGAGTCTCAGAGATGCCCGCTAGTTGAGCCGATCCCCTCAGGTTCGAATGATCTAGAGGCTCCAGACAGGAAGGAGACGTGGGAAGATGCAATCCGCATCCAGTTCTCGGTGACGCTGTAAAGGTCATCTGCGACCAACAGTATACACACTCAAAAAAAAACTAGTTGGATGTAGGAAGGCCAAAGGGGAAGACTTTCCTCCGAGCTGGGTGATGGTAGCTCGGGGGCCGCGCCCCGACTGATGTTGGTCGGGCATCGTATATATGAATTGTTGGCTGTCGAATTTCACTTGCGCGATGTAGGCTTCCTTTACGTTGTGAACGCAGCGCCGGTAGCGCCATCTCTTATGAAGGCGAGTGACTATTTTCTCTATATTCATTATATGTGGGGCATGTAGATGTCGCCGCCACATTGGACTACGTGTTTTAAAATTTCAAAGTAGATTTTATTAAACTAACCAGAGAGGGTAAGTTACCTCAACCTTACAGAACACCACAGTAAAATAACACTACCTTTTGGTGATGTTGTGTTTCTGTTAGTGACTAACGTTGTTAGGCTGCACATGGAAGGCGATAGTGTAAGGGAAGGCAAGGCTTGTCCAAAGGAGGACGGGTAGGACAGGACGGCGGCGGGTCCTAGCTGCGCCCGTCCCATGACCCTACCCGGGGACCACTCGCTGACCGGCATGGTGTCAACTGTGCCGGCCACCGACGGACCCCGTGACGGCAGCCCCCCCTTGTAGTTCTGTCCTGCAAAGACGGGGGCGGCGGAGGGAGCTACACGGGCACGCCCAAGTAGCCCTCCGCAGCGGACGGGTGGCGGTACGGTGGGCACTAGGCCGCGTACTCAGCCCCCAGCGCGGGCCATCCTGCGCACGTCTGCGGGGTCCCCGCGGTAACCCGAGGGACCCCTGCCGTGGAGCCCCGGCTAGGCCGGGAGGCTGCTAGGAGCGGAGACGCGGAAGAATCCCTAAACGGGGATCGTGCGGCTTCGCGCTAAGCAGCTTAGAGGGTATTCGCAGGGTTTTTCAGCGTATATTATGCCGTAAAGCGCCGGTAAGTGTTACGGGATCCTCAGTGGGTAGCGACTGCTGGGGCTTGTAAGGCTTGCGGGAGCCAGTGTGAGGTCCGTTCGGCGGTGTGTCTCTTAAAGGAGCCGTCGTCTGTAAACAGTATGTTTTGCCTGCATATAAAAAAAAGGGAAGGCAATGCTACGAGTGATATTTTTAGTATCGCAAGCGTCTATATAGGCTATGATGGCCGCTTTTGGCCATACGCTTGTTGCCATCCTTAATCCCAGCGAAATTTTGTATCCCACTTGATGGCATATGTTACTGGAGTTTAGAAGGAAATCAGATTGTCTTAACTAATTAAATCTAAGTCACATAATATGGGATCGCATCTGCAATATTGATCAATAGTTCGACCGTGTTTCGGTACTCCAAACTTACCATAGTACTGTTTGTTTCTTAGGTTTTCACGCACATCACTTATTAAATATAAAAATATAGTTTACGGTGGTTAAGGTCAAATAAATAAACACAAAATTATAAAAAAGAATTAGGTAAAGTACTTTATTAATTAAATTAGCTAATAAATTCATACATACACAATAAAGTTTTAAAAATCTTCCAATGAAATATCCGAACGCTCAATAAAAGTCTTTTGAAGGCAGTTCGACAAAGTAAATAACAAAATACGACGGGTACCACTCCGGGAGTGCCGGCAGAAGTGAAAACTTGAATATTAACGTTGTGCATTTTTGATATTTTTGAATGGTTGGGGAATAATTTTGCACGAATTGCTTTAATTATCAGTATAAAAGTACTATCATGTATGTGGTAGAATACAATATTTATTAATTGCTCTATCGTACACAAACATGAAAATTTAAAATACATTAAAAAAGTTTATCTCTCAGAAAAATCAAATTACATGAATCACGTTTAAGCGCACTTAGCTACATCTATTGTAAAGAAATCAACTTACATGAATCACATTTAAACGCACCTAGCGACCATCCATCCATAATACGGTAAAATAAAATATTACTATGTTTCGTCCTCTATATTGAAAGTCAACAATCTTTCCAATTTTATTGTGTGTCATGATGCCATCAACCCACGTGTTTAACCTGACGTGAGTTTAACATTTTTTACCCATACAAAAAAAAAGTGTACAACGCCGCTAAAGAAGTTTTCACTTCAAAAATCATTATTATGACCTTAGATTAAAACAGAAAAGCGGTTTTTGACGTGACAACGTCTTAAATTAGGTTGCGGCTGGGAGTCACTTATGAAAAAGTGTAACGCTCGGTAACGTTACGATGAGTCTCTCGTGTTAAGTTTAAGTTTACATGTACAATGTTTTAGTAAACAAAATATATTTCTATAGTTAAAATTTGTGCAATTCTTATTTTCATTCAATTCCTTGTTCCTATTGTGCAATTTAATTATATTCATATCAATAAATATTCTACCGAGAAAAAGACGTTGTCACGTAAAATCTTCGCCCGTAAAACCGACTTTACAGGCAACCATTTTTTTTTTGTTTTAATCTAAGATTACGACGACCCAAATGCAAAAGATGCGAAACGACATTGAATAAATGAAATCAGTGCATCTAAGCCGTTAAAACTTGTTTTATTTACCATAGTAATATTATTTTCTTTTATAATGTGCTTGATTTTTTTAACGTTATTTTGCTAACCTTCTGTGAGATAAATTGAAATTGCTGTGCTGGCCAAAATCATGCAATCATACTGGCTTTGTATGTACTGTGCCGTTGTTATGTTTATACTCGAAGCAACACTAGAATTGTCTTGTCCTTTTGGCCTCGATTCACGTGTCCCACCTACATATAAGCGAACACGTATACTTTTTATGTATAAAATTATGCGTTTTGTTGTTTTACGACCAGTCAGCAAGTACTGCAAATTGTCATTTAAAACGTTTACTGGCTGTTAACACATTTTATTGATAATTCTTTGACACAATTGTGAGAACAGGTTTTAAAATTGTTAACACAGAAATAAGTGTTGTTCATTATCATGATCAGGATAATGATGTCCACTTTGCTGGGGCACTAATTGTCTCTAGGGATAGAATTACGAATACACGATGACAGCTTGTTCTCTCCCCTAAACCTATCCAATCTGTACCCACCAGTAACATCAAACAATTTAAAGTAACTTGAGGCAATAAAATTTTGGTAACAAATTCGAGTATCGATTTCGACGTCGACATCGGATTTAAATAAAACTAGTTTTAACGGGCACGAAACTTTATTTATTTATTGACGTTTCGCAGCATTTTCAGGTCTGCATCGTCAGAATACTGATTTTTTAATTTAATTTTGTCGAGCTACCTTCGAAAGACTTTTATTGAGCGTTCGGTTATTTCATTGGAAGTTTTTTTAAATTTTAATTGTCTATGTATGAATTTATTACTTAATAAAGTACTTTATATAATTTTTTTTTGGAATTGTGAGTTTATTTATTTGACCCTAACTACCGTAAACTACCACCGGTTCCAAAATTGGGAGACCTTTCTGAGAAGAACCGGCGAAACAAACTCAGAGAGGCTTTCTATCTCCTTCTTATATTGAATAAATAAAGTTTCGTGCATTAACCCGTTAAAACTAGTTTTATTTAATGAGTGATGTGCGTGAAAACCTAAGGAACAAAGACATCGAAATTGTTACCATCGAGTAAATCAGATAGTTTATTAGTTTTAGACTGTTACTTAATTACTCATTTCAATTAAAACATTTAATCGTCAAGTATAATAAAGGCACAATTTTTAGTTTCGTCGTCAACCGGCTTTTTAGTGCAAAAACCACAATATCAAATTATAATGGTGATGATTGTACAATCATTATAAACATGCTATAAAACTCACATAAGATTGTTTTATTATTGTAAAATTAGCTATTCTTAAGTAATAAAATACACTGACCTGGCTCGAAGAAAATAAATATCCAAAAACACAATAAATTACTAACGAACACTAAACAAAAGGTAGATATAACGCGAGGCAATATTAAGCGTCACATAAACATGACAAAGCCAGATATATTGCTGTATTCACTATCTCGCTCTAACGCAAGCCAAATGGAGGATTAAAGCGAGACAGGACGTAGCTGACGAGTTACGCAGAGGCTCACAACAGATTTTTTGTCTATTTCGATATTCTGGATTTTTTTTTGTTTCAAACAGTTAAGGACTCATTGAGGCTTACACATATGACTTTGTCAGAGCCCTTTTCTATAGAACTTTGAATGATTTTGAAATAAAGAAAAGCAAGAAAGAAAAATCATTTATAGACCTAAAAAACACAATTAGGCAATAATAAGAAATTATATAACGATAAAAATAAACACTCTGTTTGTTTTTCTCAGTTCTAAGTTCCCTCCTTTCTACAATCTGGGGTCCTTTAAGAGAGGCGTGAAGAAGCATTTTTGCAGGCCGGCAGGGAGAATATGGTTGGTGTGGCAGTTTATAACTGCTGCACCAGCTATCTACGCGTTTGGACTTTATCACCACTTAACATCAGGTGGAGTCTTTTGCCTACCTGGCTATATATATATATATATATATATATATATATATATATATATATATATATATATATATATATATATATAAAGTGAAAATTGCACCAAGACGGAGACCTAATGCGACATTACAAATCTATATATCTTTATAATGTTCTGATTATGTGAATAAAGAAAAAAATACGTGTTCAATACTATTTGATAATCTGTCTACCTAATAGACGAAGAAAATAAGTAAGTCATAATCCCTATTACCACAGAACACAGAAAGAAGTTAGAAGGGTGATCATAGACCGTTTGTATGGGAAACGATGTCGCAAGCTCCACTACACTCCCACCTAATAGACAATAGCCAATCAAGCGACTCGACATCAAACAATCAAACTAGTCAGCGCTCACACTTCAGAGCCACGACGCAATCAAAACCAAGTTTTGGTCAAGTTAAAAGCATTCACTCACACATAACTGGGGAGCGCCTATTGCGTCATAGAAAGTTTTTAACAGGAACCTAAAACTATTCTGGAATGAAAGTTATCCTTTGTTTCAATCCAGGTAATAAACTATATTGTGTGGCGAATTCACATCGGAATCCGTTCAGCAAATTTTGCGTGATTGAGTAACATACAACTAGCTGGACATACTCGTACATAGGTAGATACATTAAAATTTATAATGGTGCCCATTCTGGCATGATTCTCTAATCTTAAACTTAAATTTGACAACAGTGTATCCTTGTCTTTTTCTATACAGAATGAAAATTCAATTGAAAAAGAGATTGATATTCAATTTAATTTTAAGTTGAGAGAATCATGCCAAATCGACACCAATATTGTTAGGATTCACTAGATCTTGTCAAATTATAATAAAGCATTCTTTGGTAAGTATCGCTACTAAAGACATTAACTTTTCACAAAATAGATAATACAGAAGGTAATCTATATACACGGAAGCGATATTTCAGACCTGTTAGGACCACTGCAAGCATGAGTTTCATACGCTTGAGCTACGCGTCTATGTACATTTTTGTGCAAAAAGGAGCAACATTGGTGTCGATTCTAGCGTGATTCTCTAAACTTAAAACTAAATTTAACATCAGTCTTTCCCTTTCATTCTGTATAGAAAATGACAAAGATGCCCTGTTGTCAAATTTAAGTTTAGCTTTAGAGAATCGTGTCAGAATCGATACCACTGTTAATGTAACTGTTTTTACGGTTGTTCAAATTTAACATTAAACAGTGAATTGTCGTGTTTTTATTTGTAATGGAACAATAACATTAATACTTTTTATTTTGTCTGTGGTTTTCTCCGTTTTACTCAGCCAATGTCCCGTAGTGAGAGAGACACGAGAAAGACTGCTCGGTAGAAACAGATTATGGTGGTATAAAGTCTATAAATAATTAAACCGAATATCCGTTCTTCATTGAGCTGTTCACCATTTAGTTATTACTGGTTTATATTTCCGTTCTTAATGTTGCATCCTCGACATTAAATCAAACAATAGATACGAATGCCATGACCAAGATCATTTTAGTGAATAAGTCAAAGTTGACAATCCTAACGCATACGCCGAGCATAGGTATGATCATAATCATAATCATTTTCGTAATAAATTATACGTCAATCATAAATTTCAGAATAGAAATACCTATGTATTATACTCTATAGTATACTAACTAAACATTCAATGAATTCCACATGTCAAAATTCAATTCTCATGTCAATTTCTAATTGTATAAAAATACATCACAGAGTTAAAACAATTAAAATACAATATTTATACTTAAATAAAGTTAAATGTCAAATACAAATACTATAGTAAAATACAAAATAATGAATAAAAAAATCATTCAATATTATAAACAAATGTATTCCGTTTAGTCCGATTATGCAAGGATTTATCATTCAAAAACTCATCGACACTATAGATGGTTCTATCAATGAGCCATAACTTTATTTATGTTTAATATTATTAAGAGACTATGCAAAGTGAATCACATGCATGAGATGATCCTAGCGCTATGAGGTTTTTTAAGGAAATATCAAAAAGGTTAGTCGACATCACTGGAGACCGAAGAGCTGGCAGCTACCTCGGACAACGAATTAGTCTAGCTATTCAAAGGCGGAACGCTGCCAGTATCTTCGGAACCTTGCTTAAAGGGACTCCTTTTAGTTTATATATTTTAGTTATTATATTATATTCTTAAGGTCTTTAGTTTAAGGTTCATGAGATTACCTTCTGTACAAAGTATTTAGTGCTTTTTGTCAATCGAAATTAGGTCACCCACCAACACCTGCGTCGATGTTCCAGATAATTAATATGCGTGACCAGGATGCAAGGTACCTGCACAAGCGGACTAGGCGGCGGTCAGGCTGATTGCTGATAGCCGACTTAGGCGCTTTGCAGACGACGGGGCGGGGCGGGCTTTTTGTCCGCGAAGCAATAAAAAGCGCGTCTGCCCGTCGATGTCTGCGGCTGCCCTCGCCGCGTACACAAAGCACACGACGGGCAGTGGCAGTCAGTTCAGGACGATCGTTCTAGTGAATGGTCCATCATTAAAAAGCGCGTGGCGCGGACTAAGCTAGCCGCCCCGCGCCGCCGTCTGCGTTACTACATATAAACTGGTTTGTATGATCCACGGCTGGCAGCCGCGGACATGTCGCCCCGCCAGTGCCCGCCGGGCACCCAAGGCGCGGTCTTTTTGCCCTCTGTGTGCGTTTGTAGTATAGGATTCACTTTGTGCTATCGTTCGCGGCGAAATTGACCGGCCCGCTCCGCTCCGCCGCGCCGTCTGCAAAGCGCCTTAATGGGAGGGTGGGGACCCGTGAAGTGTGATCGCATCTACCACGCTATCTGACCCACCCATCGTTGTATGGCGTTGTTTATAAATAAGCCCGGCAAGTGATCTGTGCAATCGTATATTATTATCCTGTGGACGGTTGCGTTTCATTACAATTCTCATGCCGTCGCTATTTTTTAAGTCCAGTAGGTTTATTCGCTATCTTATTTGACATTTACAGTCTGTGACTCAGGTTAAAATTGTATATCCATCGATGCTTCTCGGGACAAGTGTCTCAGTGGCATTATAATAGATGACGACCTCGGTGGCCGAGTGGTTTGTACGCCGGGTTTCATGGTGTCGCCGACTCGAAAGGTCCGGGTTCGAATCCCGGTGGGGGCAAATGTTTGTGTGATGAATACGAGCATTTGTACTACAGTCATGGATGTTTAATATGAATTTCTATATAAATATACCTACCTATATATGTACTCTATATGTATTCTATCCGTTACCCTAGCATCCCATAACACAAGCCTTACAGTGCTTACTTTGGGGCTAGGCTAGTCTTAGTCTACAAAAGACACTATCTACAATGCGCTTGATTAAAAAACAACGAAAGTCCTTAACACATTGGAAGAGAAGGTCAAAAACAATGAAATCTCAAAAAGACAAAATAATATGAACAGTTTTCCGGTGGATGAGGTCAGACCAACGGACCTTTTAAATGCCGATTATTACATAAACATGACATCATGAGAAACTTGTTTAATAATATAATAAGTTAACGACAAAACACTCCTTCTTAGTCTTTAAGTATAAATCACGCGGTATGAGCTTATGAGTAAGGACCGGACAAAGAAAATTAATTATAGCAATAGAAAAAACAAAGTCACTCTTCAACCACAAAGTTGTTTGAGAGATCATTCGAATAATAAATTAAGACATGATGTAAAGATACTGTTGTTTAGGGAGAGTGTATGATAATTAATGTAAAAACTGGTGTCGAGTAGAATTTTAAACAGCGTATGACAAGGAGAAGCTAAATCCTTTAAGAGTAAACATTCTCGTTGCCACTAACGTCACGTCTCAAAGATCATGATGACAAGAGATCTCCGAAGACATTCCAGTCAGACACACCGTCAGAAACAAACGCTCATTTCCAGAATGACTTGGTAGACAATGACGTATCCCCCGCAAATATCCATTTCACCGGGTAAAGCCTCCCAAATTACTGGCTGTTCGCCTCTCACGGCCGCTAAACTGAATTATGCCTTGTATCAATCATACAGGAACTTGACGGCTCCGCGCCAGTGAAGCGAGACCCCTGACAGCCGAAGGAGCGGTGCCAATATCGGAACAACGCAGCCGGCTTAGGGGTCTGCAGGGGTCTACCTAAGCTGGTAATGCTGATTCAGGGTTTATACCAATTTCACAAGAAGGCAAAGCGGGCTGTAACGTTTGAAGCCTCTGTGAGCTTATAGATTTTGAGGTAAGTGTTTCTTATCTGAATTTGAAAGTTTCCGAGATGTGAAGGCGAGCCTGGAAGGAAAAATGTGCTTGTAAATATTGATTGATGGTGTTCAGGGATCTATGTAATAATGCCTCCGAGCTGCATTGTTGAAGTTATACGGCTTGAGCCGTAAAGAACTATACGCAGCTTATAAGAGCTTTATGCAGCTTTTTTCGGGTTGACTTAGAAATAATAAATTGACATTGAGAACATCTTTAATCTATGGAGGGCAGTAAAGAAGCATACAGCCTGCTTAAAAGCTCTGGACCTAAAAAATATCTACGATTTTGCTTTAGGAGCTCGATGGCGTGGTTGGTTAGCGCGTTCGGCTGCGATCGTTGAAGTTAAACAACATTCGCAGTGGTCTTTCATTGGATAGGTGACCAAAAATTTACTTACCCGAGCTCCTCGTGCTTCGGAAGGCACGTTATGCCGTTGGCCACGGCTGCAAGCATCCACCAATCCGCACTGAGCCCTCGTGGTGGGTCACGGCCTAATCTCCCTATTCCATGAAGGCCTGTGCTCCAACAGCGGGGACATTAATAGGCTGATAATGATGATGAATGATGTACGAGTATGTCCAGCTAGATGTATGTTACTCAATAACGCAAAAATTGCTGAACGGATTCCAATGTGAATTCGGCACACAATATAGTTTATTACCTGGATTGAAACAACGGATACCTTTCATTTCGGAATAGTTTTAGGTTCCTGTTAAAAACTTTCTATGACGCAATAGGCGCTCCACAGTTATGTGTGAGTAAATGCTTTTAACTTGACCAAAACTTGGTTCTGATTGCGTCGTTGCTTTCGGGTGTGAGGGCTGACTAGTTTGATTGTTTGATGTCGCGTCGCTGGTAAGTACGCTGGTGATGATGACGATAAAAGACAAAACTTCATACGATTGAGCGTGTGTGTTAAGAGCGTCCTGTAGCGTTCTGTTATATCTGATTTAAATTACGTTTATTGCTGCCCCGGCTGACAATTTATGTCTGGTCAGCACTTTTGGACTCAAGCCCTAGTTTACTCAGTTAGTATCTAACAGTCCGTGTCCATATTCCATTCAGTGCGGTTCCCTACAGATCGTTTAATGTCCATACCCATAAATCTTTATATTTCTATGTTAAAGAAACAAGGTCGAGAGTGTATTTTTTTTAACCTTTTGCGATTATCCGCTTATAATGCGATTCAAATAAGAATAGGAAAGCCAATGACCTCCATCTGTCAAATGTCGCTTGAAAAATACGGTTTGCAAAAAAATCGCGGAGCACTTTTTTAGCACTCAGCTGATTCTAGAATAAAAACCAAACATTTTTAAACAAACAATAACAAATTTTGATAATTAATATTAGTTGTTTTTTTTTTCATTTATTAAGCTTTGGCTAGGATTGGTCGATAACCTAAATCGTCAGCCAAATGTCACTTTATGTTGCGTTCAAAAACTCGATTTAAAACTTTCGTTTACATATAGGTTGCATGTTCGTATGTGACCTGCATGATTATTCATAACTTCTCCAGCGGTAATGCAGAGATGAGCGAAATTGTAAAGCTAGATCCTGCTAATGTTTTTTTTCACACAGTCTTAATAAAGAAATACTATTAAAAATCGGTTGTGTTCTTTCACAACCTTAGTAAATTAATTTTATTAAAAAATCTCATGTTTTGTCTCACTTAATCTTAGCAAATAAGTTTTATTAAATAGCAACATTTTTTTGCTCACTCTACCTATTTGGTTTGAATTGACAGCTATGACGTCAGAATATGGCGCCCAGTCGGTCCTATTCTTAGTTGAATCGCATTATAACTCTTTGCACAGATACATTACTATTGGCGGCGACGCGGTCCACCAGTGCTCACTCACACACGCGCACTTCACGAAGCTATACCTCTGTATCATTTTTACCCATGTGGTTCCACAGTCCCTTCCCATCGGCCCCAAGCGGTGACCACTTGAGCATCTGTCCGAATTACCGGCGACAAGGAGCGCTATGTCATAATAAGCTGCGCGATAAATCCAATCGCCATGACACCTGTCGACTGTTCGCCATCACAGAGAATAATGGCCGACTTCCATTTACATTCCACTCCATTACAGTTTATTTGCCTCACTTTTTGTGTTTGTATATTAAAAAGAATATGCTTCAGTCTTTGGTTACTAGGATTTATACAAATACATGCCTAATAAACAATGAAAATTTGCTTACTACAGCGATCCAAAATACACACATCAAAAGTGTCTAGGGATCAACATATATTTTTGCAATAACTTTTCTCCTGATTGATATTAATTAAATTTTTCTTTAAGGATTCATCAAATAAAGTGTTTTCGTTTGTCACAGTAACGATAAACCAAGTCACCTTTGCATTAATAAAGAAATTTGCCATTTTCCTAATAAAGGGATTTTTGACATTTGAACCACTAACAGAAAAGTTCGAAAAAAAGACTGAAATAACAGTTTTCTCTAAAATTTTATTGGGTAACTTAAACAATTAATAATCCGTATTTCTACCGCGAACACTAACAACACAAGAACATCGGTTTGGCATACTCAAAATGAGTTCATCCAAATCACGCTGTGGAATGGCCGCCCATGTTCGTTGCAACAACAAAAAAAGGTCTTCTTGCGACTGGATACCCTCCATATTCGGCAGAGCTCTTCTCTGTAGCATATCCCATGCATGCTCAATCGGGTTCAAGTCTGGCGACTGAGCAGGCCAGGGCAGGACATTGATGTTAGCTGCGGCGAGAGTCTGTCTTACAACTCTTGCGGTGTGCGGTCGTGCATTATCATGCATTAACTGAAATAAGGGACCGATTTGCACTTGTAGAGGAACGATGACGTCTGATACAATCGTCTCAGCATAAATTTGAGCGTTGAGGTTGCCTCTGATCCAAATCAACTCAGTTCTTCCGCCGATCCAAATACCCGCCCATACCATGATGGTTCCACCATTATAAGGATGGACTTCCTGGCAGGATTTTAATCGCTGTTGGCGTCCAGGGGTTCTCCAGTGTCGTATACGTCTTGTATCCGGTCTCATACCAAAACGAGACTCATCAGAAAAGCACACGAAACGCCATTGTTCTTCTGCCCAATTTCTGTGTTCAAGAGCCCATTGATATCGAATCCTACGATTGTGCATTGCTATAGGTGGTACCCGTAGCGGTCTTCGGGAATGAAGGTTCACTTCATGCAAGCGGTTTCTGACTGTTTGGTCGCTAATTAAGTTCCCTGAAGAGTGATGAAGCCTCACGGCTAACATCATGGCGGTTATTGTTGGAGCTCTTCGAGTTAAGATTTGAATGTATCGGTCTTGTCTCCGTGTGGTGCAGCGATACCGTCCTCCATGGCGCTCAGCCACGGTACCAGTGCTTCGGTATCGTGTCCAAAGTCGACTGATAACACTCTGACTTGTATTCAGAGCTAAAGCCACAGTACGTTGCCGGGAACCAGCTTCTATCATTCCCAAGGCTCTGAGCATTTCTTCCCTGCTTAAATGACGTCGCCGCTCCATAATAACGTTGGTTTTAATCAGTAGTAGGGAAACAGTAGCACTAATAATGTCTTCAATGCGTTGTATGTTTTTATAGGGAAAATATTGACAGCTGATTTTCATCTTTTACTCGAATTTGATTCACAGTTCCTGATTCAAATTATGAAATGCACCAAAAAGGATCCATATAAATTTATAAAATCATAAATTTATTACAAAGCCACATCTCAATCTCAAGAAATCCGCATAAAAATGCTTGATCCCTAGACACTTTTGATGTGTGTATTTGTTTGTGTGTATGCTATTGGTCGCAGATGACCTTTACAGCGTCACCGGGTTTTGGCGGCGAGATCCTAAGGAGACCTCAAGCCGAGAATTGGCGAGTGCCTCTAGAGGTATTCCAGGCGGATGGCATCTGCCCACGGGCGAATCTCCGCTCCGTCTGGAGCCTCTAGACCACTCGAACCTGAGGGGATCGGCTCAAATAGACACTGAGACTCGGACCTCGGCTCTAGTTAGCCGTTGTCGTGGGGTGAAAATATTTGTTGGTCTTCTCCGATAGTAGAGATAACCTGCCACTTCTCAGTTGTGTACATAGCACTTCTGACCAATCTATCCAATGACGTATTATATATAGACAGGTTATACGCCAACATTATTGCATTTTAAAGTGAGACAAGTAGTCCCCGCCCTAATTTCCCTTGACAACAGCCGCCAATAGGGTAGTATCTTTTACTCTCATGCATAAAGCAGATCACATCTCGCTCTTTAACCTCCACGTGTCAACAGTGCCAGCAACTGTCAAAATAAGTAATCTATCTATACTTATAATAAATCTGTAGAGAGGTCAATTCTGTACATGAAATATATTTTCAAAATAACTATCAGGGTGTGATTAGTGATCGATACTGATGCCAAAAGTGCAATCAGTAAAATTTTTGTCTGTCTGTCTGCCTGTCTGTGTGTATGTTCCTTATAGAAACAAAAACTACTCGACGGATTTTAACGAAACTTGGTACAATTATTCTTCATACTCCTGGGCAGGTTATAGTATACTTTTCATCACGCTATAATCAATAAGAGCAGAGTAGTGAAGGGAAATGTTGGGAAAACGGGAGAAGTTACTCCATTTTTTAAGCTTCCGTCGCGTGTGCAGACTTAATGGTTAAAGTTACATAGAAATCATGTATGACGGAAATATTTTACATCAAATTGTCTAAAAAATATCCTGCAACAGCATATTTCTATCTTTTATGGTTGACTCACAATAACACGTGTAATCTATACTTATAATAAATCTGTAGAGATGTCAATTCTGTACATGAAATATATTTTTAAAATAACTATCAGGGGGTGATTAGTGATCGATACTGATGCCAAAAATGCAATCAGTAAATTTTTTGTCTGTCTGTCTGTCTGTCTGTGTGTTTGTTCCTTATAGAAACAAAAACTACTCGACGGATTTTAACGAAACTTGGTACAATTATTCTTCATACTCCTGGGCAGGTTATAGTATACTTTTCATCACGCTACAATCAGTAGGAGCAGAGTAGTGAAGGGAAATGTTGGGAAAACGGGAGAAGTTACTCCATTTTTTAAGCTTCCGTCGCGTGTGCAGCCTTAATGATTAAAGTTACATAGAAATCATGTACGACGGAAATATTCTACATAAAATTGTCTAAAAAATATCCCGCAACAGCATATGTCTATCTTTTATGGTTGACTCACAATAACACGTGTAACTCCCGATAGCTTAGCAGTTCGGAGCATTCTGATCATATTTGTTTACTCTTACGTTTATAATACTCGGTATAGAAACACCAAACTTATACATGAAATAAGCCATCGCGCCGTCGCACGTGAATACTGAATCATACTATAAGGATTATTTTTGTGTAACGGTTGCCGCGCTCGACACGGGTCGCGGCAGCGGTAGGGTATCAAAGGTCCGAGAGCGAGCTGTCTTAATCTGTTTTCTGCGTCGCTCCCCCCCTGGGGGACGATCGCTTCCGATGAAGCCTTAGAGGCCTTCCCGGCCAGAGGCAGCCCCTACGGGTGTTTTTTAGTCAGTACGAGTCTGACATAACCTTGCAGCCGGCTGTAGGGTATCCATGAGGATTTCTCATCTGCTCCCCCGCCTGGGAGATCGAAACCGTGCTTATCAGCGCGACTTTTAGTCTTTAAATAGTTTATTTGAATTTCTTTTGTTGTTATTTTGTAAATCAGATATTAGTTGTTTTGGTAGTGTTTAAATATTCGTTCAAATTAAAAATTATTAAGCGTAGGTACTTTTATTAATTAAAGTAGTTATAAGTATTTATTTTTAAGTGAAGGAGGTATAGGTAGATAGTATTGCACAGGCGTTTCAGCTTTATTTTCATTTCTTTTTTGTTGTGAGTTGTATATATTTCTGGTTATAATTCTATAAGAATATTTTAGTTCAAATAGTCACTTAGATTTTATGTGTAAGGTAGCTAAAGTTAGGACCACGTATTAGTTGTTTTGGTAGTGTTTAAATATTCGTTCAAAGTGTAATTTAGTCATATAGGATGAATGTACGATGGCCCATCGAAAAGGAGTAGAAGCGGTAGACAGAACTTTAAGAGATATAAGATGGGCGGTATCACTGTTTTATTTTGTGGTGATTTCCGACAAACCTTAACGGTAATACCACGGGGAAAACGAGCTGCTGAGGTTAGGGCTTGCCTGAAAAGCTCTTATTTGTGGCGTGATATACAATCGGTGCATTTGACTATAAACATGCGAGTGAGAACTGTAGATAACCCGGATGATCGTGAATTTTCTGATATATTATTAAAGAAAATACCTTCACCAAAGAAACCTATCCACTGCTACACCAAGGAAAACTTATTCTGACGCCTGAGTTATGTTGTATAGTGCAATCCCAACAACATCTTACATCGTCAGTTTACGGTGACGTAACAAATATATTAAATAAGAACAATTCTTGGCTATGCGAAAGGTCCATTTTAACTCCTCGCAATGACCAGGCATCTGAGATTAATAATAAAATACTGTCGAATATCCAGGGGGAAAGCAAAGTTTATAGTTCAATAAATAGAATGGCCGATGAACAAGAAGCCACTAATTACCCGATAGAATTTTTAAATTCTTTAAATATGCCCGTACTTCCTTCTCATGAAATTTGTTTAAAAATTGGCATTACGATTATTCTGCTCCGAAATTTAAGACCACCACAAATTTGCAATGGAACTCGGCTTAAAGTAACCCAGTTGCAACAAAATGTAATCGAGGCTCAAATTTTAATAGGTTGCGGTGCAGGAGAAACCATCTTTATTCCCAGAATTCCCATAATACCAAATAATTTTCCATTCCAATTTAAAAGAACGCAATTCCCAGTATCGGTGTGTTATGCAATGACAATAAATAAGGCTCAAGGGCAGACCTTTCGTGTTGTTGGAGTAGATCTCGGTGTCAGTTGTTTTTCACATGGTCACTTATGTCGGTCTTTCCCGGGTTAGCAGTCCTAGAATTTTTTATGTTCACGTTCCGGACGGGTCAAATTTCAACGTAGTCTACCCGGAAGCTTTGCGCTGAAGTATTTTCATTCTATATGTACTTAAGACTCATGTGAAAGCGATCTAAACAATATTACCAATACATTAACATAATAACATACAAGGAGTTACACGCTGATGGTCTCGGGGCACAGTGATAATAATAATATTCTGCGGTTCCTTATTGCGATATTTTTAACAGTATTATATTTCCCTACTAAAATACGAAAGTTAATCTGTCTATCACATCAAAACCACGGAACCCTGAGGATGGACATATGCTACTTTTTTACGAAAAACGACGATAACGCGGACGAAGTCGCGGGCAAAAGCTAGTTATATAAATAAAGTCATTGTTTATTGCACAAGCCTGAGAACAAAAACTATAGTTTACACTACAGCTCTACACCGAAGCGAAGCGAGGGCGGGCCACTAGTTTACATTATTTTCTTTAAAACTGTCATTTCGAATGATATGACACGTTTTTTGATCCAAAAACACACAGGGCTTTTCGTCTGGAAAAACGTAAAATATCTACAAGTTGTAGCGAAGTGTAGCCGCGGCGAGAGAGCGACTGAATTCAAGTCGGGCAATTACCTGACTTTCGTATTGCCAAATTCGAAGCGTGTATGGCGTATCCATAAACATCATAGAATCTATCACAGTATGTTCTGAGTTCTTTTGCCATCTCATTTAGTCCATTCCAATAACATGTTTTTTGTTTGATTCCTCCCAGGCGGGGGAAAGGGTGTAAAATCCTCATAGATACCCTGCAGCCAGCTGCAAGGTAATGTCAGACTCCTACTGACTAAAACACACCCGTAGTTCATGCTTATGGCCGAAAGGGCCTTACAAGCGGTCATCCCCTGAGAGGGGAACTGCAGCCAATAACATAGGCATCCGGTTCTACATATAGGTTTTCGTCCAGAAAGTCTTCAGTGATGTGTTATTTTGATTGCTCGATTGATTACTTACAACTGCATTATTAAGTTCTCTTTGAGACCAAGGGCGGATCCAGCTTTGGCGCCAGGGGGGGGGTCATATAGTCGTGGTCAAGTCACAGTGGGTACAGATGGACCCAGCCCAGAGGGGGGGGGGGGGTCATGACCCCCATGCCCCCCCCCCCCTGGACCCGCCCTTGTTTGAGACCCTATCTCATAACTAATAGGCGAAACAGGAATTCTTCAAAACCGAGCGTCGATTCCGAAAACCGTTTCCATCATTATCATCATCAGCCTACTAATGTCCCCGCTGCTGGGGCACAGGCCTTCCCTATGGATGGAATAGGGAGATTGGGCCATGACCCACCACGCGGGCCCAGTGCGGATTGATGGGTGCTAACGACTGCAGAAGCAGCCGGGACCAACGGCTTAACGTGCCTTCCGAAGCACGGAGGAGCTCGAGATAGTAAATTTTTGGTCACCCATCCAATGACCGACCACTGCGAAAGTTGCTTAACTTCAACGATCGCAGCCGAACGCGCTTACCACCTGCGCCATCGAGCTCCTCTCGATGTCGATTCCGAAAACCGTTTCCATTGCGTCATTATAGATATCATCAATACGCAACATTCGTTTATCGACACCATTTCCATTATCACTAGCTATTGCACGTAGCAACTGATTCCTCGCAGCATAACCAAGATAAAACACACCCCTGTGTCTTATGTCGTAAGGTACATTTCCCGATGGCACCCAAGAATCGCGCCTCAGTTGCTAATCAAATCACCCTATACTCGCGTGGCAATAAAGATAATAACGTCAGTATAAAAAAAACACAAGTTATCACCGAAAACAAGTTCATCCATCAAGCCTTATCCGCCATCTTTGAAATGCAAAACCTGTAAACGACCTCATTTAAAACACGTAAGGTTTGTTTTTGAATGGCAACATACCCCCACTCTTATCGCTTTCAACGTATTGTTAAACAAAAAAAATACTGGTTAGAACTGGTACATTGTTTCACACAATGATATCGTTATGTATGTAAATGAATGTAATTTGAATTCACATGAGATTCATATTTTTAGAGTGTGTACCTTAACTGTTTTGTTATAATATGGCACTTAATTTATTTTTATAACCGCAATTAGTTTTGTTTCTAAAGCAACGTCCATTGTCTCGTTTGTTTGTCGGTATTGTATAATAAATAATAATAAATAAATATTTCCAACACTCACACCAATTAGCCTAGCCCCAAAGTATGCACTATAAGGCCTGTGTTATGGGATACTAGGGTAACGGACAGAATACATATATATATAAACATCAAGCAGTTACATGCTTTAAAAATAATAAAAATTATAACCAGAATACATATACTTAACATATACAAGTATATTTATATAGAAATACATATTATACATCCATGACTGGAGTACAAATGCTCGTGTTCATCACACAAACATATGCCATGAAACCCGGCGTACAAACCACTCGGCCACGGAGGTCGTCATGTATGCAGTCACTTTAAATATATTTCATGTATGCAATTCATGAATACAAAGCAGGGTACAAATTTAGATTCTGTACCTCTAGCACGAACCATATCGAATTCGAATAGTTTGCAAACCGAAATTTCAATGTCAAATTTTGTATGGAAACTTGAACAGCAGCGGCACAAAGTACGTAACGAGAACTAAAAGTCAGTACACATTTGACAATGACATTTCGGACTCGCAAACGATACGAATTCGATATTGGTTCGTGCTAGGGGTACTGTTTAACCAACTTTTCAAGAAACGAATCTTTTTCAAAAGACGCTCGAACGAAGTTATTAAAAATGTCAAGAAAATTGTTTTCTAGGGAAGGTTTTGACGTGACAACGTCTTAAATTAGGTTGCGGCTGGGAGTCACTTATGAAAAAGTGTAACGCTCGGTAACGTTACGATGAGTCTCTCGTGTTAAGTTTAAGTTTACATGTACAATGTTTTAGTAAACAAAATATATTTCTATAGTTAAAATTTGTGCAATTCTTATTTTCATTCAATTCCTTGTTCCTATTGTGCAATTTAATTATATTCATATCAATAAATATTCTACCGAGAAAAAGACGTTGTCACGTAAAATCTTCGCCCGTAAAACCGACTTTACAGGCAACCATTTTTCATACTCTTTATCTTCTCATGCGTTGTCAATTAATTTCCATACAAAACTTCTTGAGATTTGACCCGTAACGAGATAAATCTAGCCTAGCCCCAAAGTAAGCACTGTAAGGCTTGTGCTATGGGAGTAACGGATAGAATACATATTCTATACATTTATAAGTGAATTTATATAGAAATACATATTTAACATCCATGACTGGTGTACAAATGCTCGTATTCATCACACAATCATCTGCTCCCACCGGGATTCGAACTCCTCTCTAGTCGCCGGTACCATGAAACCCGGCGTACAAACCTCGGCCACGGAGGTCGTCACATGTCAATATGTATATTGAATTCATAGATTCTTTTATATACCTTCTTTCTTTTAGTGACACCGCCGACCCTAGCTTTCTTTCAATCCACTCCATCCAAAGGTGGAAGAAATCCCTTTTAGCGATAAGACCGCCCATTGAAGCACTTTTTGAAGTGAAACTTCTTTATCGGCGTTGGAAAAAAATTTACCGTCACATTTTTCGGTTACGCGTCACATTTTTCCGTTACGCGCCATCTTTTTTTATATTAATAGTTGATAGCTGAATGATCACACTGTCGCCGGCGAGAACTCTCTCTACTCGTTTGTAGCTGTGTGACAATAGTTATTAAAGATAAGACTCGCTCAGCCAAACTCGCATAGCGATACTCGCTCAGCGATACTCGCTCAGCGGTACTCGTTCAGCGATACTCGCTCAGCGATACTCGCTCAGCTATACTCGCTCAGCTATACTCGCTCGGTTAAGCTGGCTTGGCTGTCAAAAGCCGTGCGCGTGCATTTTAACTCAGGACTGCCAATTCGTTTCTAGTTTCTACTCGCTTATCGTTCATCGTCGGAGGTGGAACATGTGCCTTAGATTACTGAGCCGTGTAATCATAACAGTTTCATAGGCAGTAATTTGTATTCATGTCTATGATAATAAAATCCTTTTGTTTAAACTTTATCTAATTTAACTTTATTTAACCAATTTCTGGAAAGTTGCATGTAGATCATTTTTCGAAAAATAAGGCCATAAAGAAGTTTCACTTCTTACGTGTGTACACTAGTACACGCACACATTTTTTTTTACAATTGTACTTTTCCTCGTTTCTGTTCTGTGCTGTGGAGTTTTCAATATAGTATTGTGTATTGTATTGTGTATTGTATTTAAATGATGATGATTAAAAAAAGTTATTGTATTTTTAATACAATCCGATTGTATTTTCAGGTGACCAATGTTTTTTTACTATCTAAATACTTCCCAATTCTACATATATAAAAAGAATTTGTCCTAAGAAACAATTGTATTTTCCATAATACTAAGTCTTACTTCTTTTCTGTGCACGCTACTCGACTTTGGAATTCACTTCCTGAGGGTATCAGAAAGCCTCGTTCGCTTAATTCCTTCAGCGATCAAGTTAAAAGCTATCTCCTATCTTTATCTTAAATTCATTTAATATCCTATTTCTTTGCTTCCCTTATATTGATGTAACTTTTGCACCCTTCTATATTTCTCTATTATTATTCCTTTTCTACCATAGGTTGCCTGGAAGAAATTGCTGTTTAGCAATAAGGCCGCCTATTGTACTCTTTCTTCTGTTTTATTTGTTTTTGTCTTGTGTCCTTTGTTGAGTGCAATAAAGAATATTTATTATTATTATTAAGTTTTTTTCATCTACACAATTTCTCTTATCTTCGAGCGAATACATTTATTCGGCACATAGTGATACGAGATTCCCGAAACTTCCAATTTCAATTATCAATATTGCGATAATTTGTTTCGCAGAATCCCTTTGTTCGCTCTCTGCTATCTTAGCTCTTGTGCCGTTTCTCTGAGTAATATTTCCGAGAAATTATTTAATATTACCTTCTTTATATTAATGATTGTCCAAACGACTTACGAAATATAATCATCTTTTACCTACGACCTCTCCCATAAAACGACTCATAAACGAAGCCCCTGGAAATTGTATTTATTAAGTCTAAAACTCTTATGCAACAAATTAAATACTTATGATATTAAAAAAAAAATGGGTGCGTGTACTTATGTAGGCGCGTGAGAAGTTATCCTTCTTTGGCATCGTTTAAAATTAGTTTTTAATTGCATGCAAATAATTAATTACAATAAATTAATAAAAAGTCTGGAAAAGGAAACAGTCAATAAAGTTCAGTTTTAATTGAAAAATAAATAAATAATCAAAATATTCAATTAAAATCGCTACTGAATATAATTTATTAGAACATATGTGATTTGCACTTGTATGAAACTCAAACACGTATTCCGAATATACAAACTAGAAACATGTGGATAAATATTATAAATATGAATACCTATAACTGTTACTTTATTACAAAAAATAAAGATGTGGTTTTTGGTTCTACTACACCAATGGTCAAGAGATGGCGCTGTAGTCTCCTGAATCGCGCTTTGGTTCCGTTGTTCCAGATTAATAAATACTTTTGATAGGCCTTCACAATGCAGTCGTTAGCACCCACTAAATAGAGATTCTATTTCTATTTTGTTGGTAGATTTTGTGCGGTAAACACAAAAGTAACGCATGAAGTTGGTCGCTAAAGCGACCAACTTCATGCTGTTAAAATTTTGTGT
Organism: Chilo suppressalis; assembly: GCA_902850365.2. Lineage (NCBI taxonomy): Eukaryota > Metazoa > Arthropoda > Insecta > Lepidoptera > Crambidae > Chilo > Chilo suppressalis. Next base: position 1,129,558 of record OU963911.1, read on the forward strand.
TACAGTGATGCGCGCGCATCTTAAAATTTCACTCTCATCATTTTTTCATAACGCGCCTAAAGAAGTATAACTTCAAAAAAGTTAAATTAGGCAGAAACAACTTCGAGAGAGAAGCCAATAGAAGAATTCAGTTAGGCTAAGCAGCATTTCGTAAGCTTCGTCAAGTCTTCTCGTCACCCATCCCTCAATGTCTCAAGTCGAAAGTCTTCGACCAGTACGTCCTCCCAGTTATGACATACGGCGCCGAGACGTGGACACTCACGGCTGGACGAGTCCACCAGTTTAAAGTCGCTCAGAGAGCTATGGAAAGGGCTATGCTCGGAGTATCCCTGAAGGACCGCATCAGAAATGATATAATCCGACAGAGAACCAAAGTCACCGACATAGCCCACCGAATTAGCAAACTGAAGTGGCAGTGGGCTGGTCACATTAGCCGCAGAACTGATGGACGTTGGAGTCGGAAAGTTCTTGAGTGGAGACCGCGACTCGGTAAACGTAGTGTAGGACGCCCTGAGACAAGATGGGATGATGATATTCGTAGGCTGGCTGGAGTGGGCTGGATGAGAGTAGCACAAAATCGGGAGCAGTGGCGTGCATTAGGGGAGACCTATGTCCAGCAGTGGACGAACATGGGTTGATGATGATATTAAAAAAAAAGTACTTGATTAAGCTACATTAATACACGTTGATGTTATCGAAACGCAAATGAGCAGATGAATCCTTTCTCCCTCGCACTCATTGCGTGTCTATACCGTTCTCTTTCCCCATCCTTAATGGCTTCGCTTGTCAATGCGCCGGTGAAAAATCAACTTGTCCGCCTTTTCGGGTTTGATAATCCCTTATGTTATCAGTGTTATTATATATAAACAGTTAAAGTTGCATAGTGCTAGTGTGTCCAATCAAGGAGGCCTCCAGGACAAGAAACCTGGAACCTTGAATATTTATCGAAGTAAGTTTGCCCGGAGCAAAAGGATAAGTCCTTCCCTTATTTCCACTATCCTCAGGTCATTTGCTCATTTTGTAATTCAACAAACCCCAGCGCGAAAACAGTACTTATGGTATTTAAAAATAAATATTCAAAATATAAAATTAAAATCACTACTGAATTTAAGTTATTAGTCCATATGTAATTAGCACTTGTAAGTAACTAAAACACGTTGTGTCTATATAGAAACTAGAAACATGTGGATAAATATTATAAATATGAAAACAGTGATCAGAGGCGACGAGCGTCCCAACATTGTTTTTGACAACGCGATCATCTTATGGAGCTCCGTGGATCGTTCAAAGTACCTTTCGAACAGATGTCTAATAATGGTGGATTATTAACCACTAAGTGGTTAATAATCCACCATTATTAGACACTAACATTCATAACGCGCCCGCGGCCAACTTCATGGTGTTACTATTGTGTTACAGTGATGCGCGCGCATCTCGAAATTTCACTCACATGATTTTTTCATAACGCGCCCGCGGCCAACTTCATGGTGTTACTATTGTGTTACAGTGATGCGCGCGCATCTAAAAATTTAACTCTCATCATTTTTTCATAACGCGCCTAAAGAAGTATAACTTCAAAACGGATGAAACTATACTTATTGTATATGCCAATATTAATATTAAGATTACAATGTTTTGCAGTTTAAATTTTTCTAAATGGCTTCCCACGGCTTGTGCATTTAGCTAATGTCAAGTGTTAAAATGTTTACAAATACTATAGCAATCGTAGTCAAAGTAATAAAGTAAATAAATCAAGTCAAAGTAAGTGGCAGTCAAGTCAATCCCCCTTTCCCTATATTTCAGTAAATGTGTGGGGATTTACTGGAACCTCCCCGTGGACTTCTTGAGGGAACGTCGAAAGATACTTTCCGCTATTTTGTTTCACTTGCCAACACTTGTGCATGTTCCCGAACGCTTAGTGGTTAATAATCCACCATTATTAGATTTTTTGACGTTTAGCAAAAAATAATCCTTATGATTACCCCTTCGATGGTTATCATAAAATAAGTTGTATTTTTTTTTCTAAATTTCACTAGTTTGATTCCCAGTTGTAGCAGGCGATTCTTAAAAAATCTGTGAATGCAGTTCTAGTTGTTATTAAAAATAAAATGATGTCTTCTTTCAGTAAAATATCCTATCTTCAATATTTAATATACTTTCCCTCCGTGTGAGGTAGCCGTGGGACGCCCTGTATATAAATATACATACAGATGGAGCTAAAGAAGTTTCACTTCAATCGATTTGCATATATAAGGGGCCCGGTATGAGAAAAATGTGAGGAGTAAAATCTATCGATGAATGACCTCGTTACGTTTTTAGTGCGCATCCTATGTCGCGCAACTTTGACAAAAAAAAAGATGACGGATTGACATTAATAAATTTTTAAAATCTGAACTGAATTTAGATATTGTTTCTGATAGAGCAATGGGGACAACGAGGTATGGTACTACCATTAATGCGGTATTTTCAAGATTCGTGAACCACGTATCTACCAACGTCCATGTGTCTTATTTTAGTTACCATAAACCACTTGTCACTGTAATTAATAATGCAGACAATGTTGATTTAATTAATATTTAAAAAAATGCTAATAGTCTGATAATAATAATTACATAATTTATCAACATTCCTAATGATATATTTATGCACATCTGAAATTGACTATTGTAAAAAGTTTAATGTAAAATATTTCGTCGATTAGTTATAATAAATGTATATGAAATGAATAAACATATATTTATATTATTTTCATTAATTTGTTAATTTACCCTTTCATACAGTATCAATCTTTTTTAAGTTAAATAAACTCTTTTTGCGTCTGGTTAGACTATCGAACTTAAGGAGTAAACTCCAGTCGTGCGTCAGAGCTGACACACATAATTTTTTTTTGTATAATTTAGGTACCATTAGGTACAACCTCTCACAACAACAGTTGTGTTGTCATTCGCCTATGGCGTCACACTTTATATCTCCCGATAACGATAAGATATTATCAAGATTTACTGATAAGTGTCCACGTAAAGTTACAATGTTACTTAAGCGATCATAATTTCAGAATTAAGATAATAATCTCTTTTTGTAATTTACCGTTTTAGTCAAAGCCTTTTGCAACATAGTTTTTGAAGCAATGCGCATACTAGTACACGTAATTCTGTTTAAGGAAATTTTTATACAAAGCAAGCAAAAAATAATTAAGTAAGTTTCGTATAATATCATCATCAGCCTATTAATATCCCCACTGCTGGGGCACAGGCCTTCCCTATGGATGGAATAGGGAGATTAGGCCATGACCCACCACGCGGGCCCAGTGCGGATTGGTGGGTGCTAACGACAGCAGATGCAGCCGGGACCAACGGCTTAACGTGCCTTTCGAAGCACGGAAGGGCTCGAGATAGTAAATGTTTGGTCACCCATCCAATGACCGACCACTGCGAAAGTTGCTTAACTTCAACGTTCGCAGCCGAAAGCGCTAACCACTTGCGCCATCGAGCTTCTCATTATTACACTCGGTAGGAACAAAGTTAAAGTTCGTGAAAGTTAAGCAACTTTCGCAATGGTCGGTCATCGGATGGGTGACCAAAAACTAATTATCTCGAGCTCCTCCGTGCTTCGAACGGCACGTTAAGCCATAGGTCCCGGTTGCATCTGCAGTCTTTAGCAGCCACTGGACCTGCGTGGACCCAATTTTTCTATCCCATCAAGTCTCCACCAGGAGTGAGGACATTAATAAGCTGATTATATGAATAGTAAACATAATGAAGTTCAGCTGTTACCCGTGTTTCGGTTTCATCAACTGCCACCAACAATGGGCGTGGCCCCTTTTCTCACAGTTAGAATTGTTCCGAGAATCACAATGGGTCATAAAGCTGTCAGTGAGATTGCAGTTAACCGGTAATTACTGGTACCGAACGATTCGGTACAACAAACAAAGATAACTAGGTCTAATGGATAGCATTCTTTCAATTTTTCAATCAAAATAATGCTAAAGAAAATATAACTAGAAAAAAAAACCACGCGGACCAGGCAGCAGACGGGACTCGAACCCGCACCCTTCGCAATCCGGCCGAATGCACTGACCGATTATGCTACTGCGGCGGCGTCGAAATTATTCTAGCCATTCTTAAGCTGCAAGGCAGCGCCATCTCTTCGCATTATAGGTAACCCACAATGTCGAATGAATACTTTTACAAGTATTAAACATTCGAAAGTAGAAATAGCAATTATAGTTATAATTTTTATTATTTTAAAGCATGTATCTGCTTCATGTTTAAATCTAAAGAAAATATAACTAGAAAAAAATCCACGCGGACCAGGCAAGTTTTCTTGTTATATTTTCTTTACAAATTATTATCTTCAATATTATAATGAATCCGATTGTGAAATTAATTTTGCCTTTATTTTCTATTCCTTTAGAAACATATGCATTGTTGTATTACGACGTGCATAGTGCAGTGCCATATCAGTAGATATTACCCTATTTGTAATACGCGGAGAAAATTCGTATAGAGATTAAAATCAGAAAAACTACAAATGATTTAAATAGGGTAGACGGATTCAAACAAATGCTTTGAATCCATCATAGAATCCGGTATTTGCAAAAACGCTATAACCTTTTTTGTGCGCCGTCGGTTTAACTCCAGAATACGGTAATTTTTCGCAGCACGGACACAGTAAGTATTATGTGTAAAGGTACATGAAAAGCGCGTTCTATCGTTTGTACCACGGCGAGTGTTCTGAGGAGTTATTCTCTCTTATCCCACCTTCCCCTTTCCTTCAGAGGACCACGCGCGCTGGCCTACGTTGTCACCGTTTTACTGTGGCCGCAATTCCAACGCGTACAAAGAAATTTGGTGACTCATTTCTTTGTCGCACTATCCGTAAATGGAATGCTCTGCCCGCTCACGTGTTCCCTCCCTCTTACAACCTGGGATCCTTTAAAAGAGGCGTGAAGAAGCAACATGCAGGCCGGCAGGGTGAGGATGGCTGGTGTGGCAGGTAGAACTGCTGTATCAGCTATCTTCGCGTCTGGACTTCACCTTCACTTAACATCAGGTGGGATGAAGTCATATGTCGGACCTATCTATACAAAAAAAAAATATCATGGGTCGGTAGAGGAAGATTCATCATCGGAAGCGGAGACGTAATAACAGCAATGCATTCGGCGCCCGTGACCACGACCGGGGTAACCTAGTCGAAACGATGAAACCGTTGAGACTCCAAAAGGTTCTTGGTTCATTTGTGGGTCAAGGTATATGTTACTATATGTTACGTTGTTTAATCGCCACTTCTAAATTTAAAAATAGTACCTAGTTATACTTAACTTTTTTTAATTAATAATATTAATGTGATGGAAGTTGACATCAACACATGTATTCAATTTTTGATGTCATCTTTCAATTGACGACACTGTGTGAAACAAAACAGGGAGAAAAAAATAGCCCTTGCTGAGTTTCTTGCCGGTTCTTCTCAGTACAAGGTCTCCCGCCGTAGATTTACGAACCGATGGCGTAACGTTTGACTTTCACAAGAGCTTGTAACAGCCTAGACTGAATAAATGAGTTTGAATTTGAATTGAATTTGAATTTGAAACAAAGTTTGTTTTTTATGTTATAGGGGGCATACGAGCAGACGGTTCACCTGATGGTAAGTGATCACCGTCGCCCATGGATACTTGCAACACCAGGAGTAACACCAATGCGATGCCGGCCTTTAAGGAAGGAGTACGCTCTTTTAGGTATGTGGCCACAAAAACCTATATGGCGCTTTTACACTTGGCCGTAACCCCGAACACCAGTGCTAACGGAGTTCGGGTAAACCAGTAAGCGTAAATGAACGGAGTCGAGTACTCCCCTAATCGGGTAGATTTACTTTTGTTTACCCCACACCATCTTCCAGCCCATCTTCATCATCATCAGCCTATTAATGTCCCCACTGCTGGGGAACAGGCCTTTCCTATGGATGGAACAGGGAGATTGGACCATGCCCCACTACGCGGGCACAGTGCGGGTTGGTGGGTGCTAATGACTGCAGATGCAGCCGGGACCAACGGCTTAACGAGCTTTCCGAAGCACGGAGGAACTCGAGATAGAACATTTTTGGTCACCTGTCCAATGACCGGTAACTACAAAAGTTGCTTAACTTCAACGATCGCAGCCGAACGCGCTAAGCACCAGCACCATCGAGCTCCTCATCCATCATCATGTTTTATGTAACAACAAAATAAAGAAAAAAAAAAGTTTTATTTATTTAGAGGCTTTTGCCTAATATAAAGGATATGCTAGCCCCATCATATCCTAACATTATAAATTACAAAATTAATATAAAACTACTACGATTCGTTGTTGCAATGTATATATCTTTATATATATAATTCTTCTGTGAGTGTGTATGTCACTGAACTTCTCTTAAACGACTGGACCGATTTTGATGAATTTTTTTGTGTGTGTTCAAGGGGATCTGAGAATGGTTTAGATTCACAATTTTGTCCGCTGGACAATGTTTTTTAATTAATTTTTAATTTATTAGTAGTTGTTGATTTTGGAATGTTTTACATTGGATCCGACAGACGGCGCTACCATACTAGACAGGACAACGTCTGTCGGGTCCGCTAGTATATATATATATAAGGCTTTTTGAATTCTTCCGACTGCGGATGTCCAATATTGTATCATCATCATCATCAGCCTCTTAATGTCCCCACTGCTGGGGCACAGGCCTTCCCTATGGATGGAATAGGAAGATTGGGCCATGTCCTACCACGCGGACCCAATGCGGATTGGCGGGTGCTAACAAAAATTTTTATGTCGAGTTCCTCCGTGCTTCGGAAGGCACGTTAAGCCGTTGGTCCCGGTTGCAATAATGAAAAATATTAAAAAATTAAATTTAAACATCAAGCAGTTACATGCTTAAAAATAATAAAAATTATAAATTAAATTATTATTAAAATTACGAAAATATTATACACCGCTTAGGTTTCCACTGTGCCTTGAAAAGCGATCTTCAAAGCGCCCGTTTATTTTTAAATTATGCACTTTGTAAGCGATAGAGCTTAATGGCCTCATTATGGAATACTGTTCTTTCATGACAGGATTTTAATAATTAAGGTGTTTGTATGTACTATTTCGTTTGAACAAAGGCCTTTAAACTTTTCGGAAGATAATTTTCTTTTTCTGTGAACGTAGTAATTAGAATTGGATGGTTCACATTTAAAAAGTATTTCTTCGCTTCTTTTTATTGCCTTTGGTCCTTCTTTATTTGTAACTAGTGGCCCGCCCTCGCTTCGCTTCGGTGTAGAGCTGTAGTGTAAACTATAGTTTTTGTTCTCAGGCTTGTGCTATAAACAATGACTTTATTTATATAATTATACGTGTTATTGTGAGTCAATCATAAAAGATAGACATATGCTGTTGCGGGATATTTTTTAGACAATTTTATGTAGAATATTTCCATCATACATGATTTCTATGTAACTTTAACCATTAAGGCTGCACACGCGACGGAAGCTTAAAAAATGGAGTAACTTCTCCCGTTTTCCCAACATTTCCCTTCACTACTCTGCTGCTATTGATTGTAGCGTGATGAAAAGTATACTAAAACCTGCCCAGGAGTATGAAGAATAATTGTACCAAGTTTCGTTAAAATCCGTCGAGTAGTTTTTGTTTCTATAAGGAACATACACACACGACGGACAGACAGACAGACAAAAATTTTACTGATTGCATTTTTGGCATCAGTATCGATCACTAATCACCCCCTGATAGTTATTTTGAAAATATATTTCATGTACAGAATTGACCTCTCTACAGATTTATTATATGTATAGATTAATTGTGCATTTTTTTTCAATTTTGTTAACAATCGAATCTATATATATATTTATAAATAGGTAAAAATAAATCGTGCACGAATTGCTATGATCCCAGTGCAGTTAATGAAAATGTTCCCAAGTTGAACACCTTAAATCATAGTATATTCTCATTGGAAAAAAATCTATTCTATTCTATATACTACCAACTGTCTTTAACATTATGTAAGATACTTCATCGCAATCGTTTTTATTTTGAAATTAAACAATGAATAGTACAAAAATATGTTCAACGATTTATCATTTATTCAAGAAAACAATATAAATACCATTACACAAGTGCAGTTTCAATATTACATTACGGACAAACATTTAAATCAGTTTTAAGGTATGAACAATAATGGTCAACTAATTACAAACATCAACAAAAAAGTATAAAAAACATTTCGGTTTAAAATTGATAAAGTTTCATACAAACTTTCATTCATGGTGTCGCCGACTCGAGAAGTCCCGGGTTCGAATCCCGGTGGGTTTGTGTGATGAATGCGAGCATTTGTACTAAAGTCATGGATGTTTAATATGTATTTCTAAATACTTATATATGTACAGTATATGTATTCTATCCGTTACCCTAGTATCCCATAACACAAGCCTTACAGTGCTTACTTTGGGGCTGGGCTAATTGGTGTGTGTTGGAAATATTTATTTATTTTATTTTATCCCCTTGGGGGTAGAATTGATCAAAATCCTTTCTTAGCAGATGCCTACGTTATAACATCTACCTGCATGCCAAATTTCAGCCCGATCCGTCCAGTGGTTTAGGCTGTGTGTTGATAGATCACTATGTCAGTCATTCTGTCACCTTTGAGTTTTATATATATAGATAGATTTAGTGGCGTGTTCCTTATTTCCAACAACAGCATTGCAACGACGTGGTTGAAACAATCAATTTCATACATTTTTCTAGGGGGGATTAAATTCCATGCTTCAACAAATGCTTCATATAGTCCGTTTTGACTGGTGTTACGATTTTTTGAGACTTTCTTTTTAAATAAAACTAGTTTTAACGGGTTAATGCACGAAACTTTATTTATTTATTGACGTTTCGCAGCCTTCTAATGTAAAAAAAATGGGTGCGTGTACTTATGTAGGCGCGTGAGAAGTTATCCTTCTTTGGCATCGTTTAAAATTAGTTTTTAATTGCATGCAAATAATTAATTACAATAAATTAATAAAAAGTCTGGAAAAGGACACAGTCAATTAAGGTTGAGTTTTAATTTGAAAAAATAAATAAATAATCAAAATATTCAATTAAAATCGCTACTGAATATAATTTATTAGAACATATGTGATTTGCACTTGTATGAAACTCAAACACGTATTCCGAATATACAAACTAGAAACATGTGGATAAATATTATAAATATGAATACCTATAACTGTTACTTTATAACAAAAAATAAAGATGTGGTTTTTGGTTCTACTACACCAATGGTCAAGAGATGGCGCTGTAGTCTCCTGAATCGCGCTTTGGTTCCGTTGTTCCAGATTAATAAATACTTTTGATAGGCCTTCACAATGCAGTCGTTAGCACCCACTAAATAGAGATTCTATTTCTATTTTGTTGGTAGATTTTCTTAATGTGCGGTAAACACAAAAGTAAAGCGACCAACTTCATGCTGTTAAAATTTTGTGTTACAGTGATGCGCGCGCATCTTAAAATTTCACTCTCATCATTTTTTCATAACGCGCCTAAAGAAGTATAACTACAAAAAAGCACACCACCCACATTCTAATGTAAAAAAAAGAAGATTAATACAAAAATAAGACAATGGCTGCATGGCTTTGCCTTTGCCTTTCTCAATAGAGAAGAATAGAACTAAAAAAAAAGCCTCCCGCATGCTTTATTATATCAAATATATGTACCTAAATATTTTTCGAAAAACAACATAAGCTAACTGTCTATATTTGTATAGATAACATCATATCAGTACCCGCCATCATAAACTGATCACGCTATCAGGTCTTAAAAAATAATAACCGGTTTAATCCAGTTTTATAATCATTGTACAGAGTCCTAATGGATTTCGTAAGAGCTAAGCCATGTGTTATAAATTATCACCTTATTAGTTCACGACTTTGTATGAAGTAAACACACTTTTTTATTTGACAGATGTTAATAGAAAAACATTAGGATCATCATATTATAACTCCCACTGATGGGCCACGACACAATCATAGAGGTTGGGCCATAATCCATCACGAGGGCCCACTTCTAACTGGTGGGTACCAAAGACTATAAAGGCATTCGTAGAAGAATAATGTTACTAGCAGCTGCCCGTTACTTCGCCTACGTCTTTTGTGAATCCCATAGCACCTAACATTTTCCGAGGATAAAAAAGTATTATAAGTCACATTCCAAGACAAAACCTATATGGGTACCAAATTTCAGCCAAAACTATGCAATAGTTTTTGCGTGATTGATTAACAAACTTACACACTTTCACATTTATAATCATCGTCATCATAAACAGCATATCTTAGATATCATATATTAGATAGATAATATATACGTATAGATACGAATGTATGGAGTTCACTAACAAGACTTACCAAACGAAAGTACAGTATTATCTCATCAATAAATGCAAACATTGTAAAGCTTCTTAGCAAACTGATAATGCATATTCTATTCCCGAAAAAAAACAGCAAACTTTCAATATGTTTCACAACTGAAGCGATAATGACAGAACATGTTCTCCATTACGCTTTTCTGACATGAAATTTTCATAGCAACTCTAAACGGCGAAGCTTTGAATACTGAACATATTGGTAACTGACGGTTTGGTGTAATCCCTTGAGCCGAACTAACTGGAACTAGGATTATCGATAATAGAAAAACATCGAATCAAAAGTATCGATGTACGATAAATATAGATAGAAAAACATCGATATGTCTAAAACATCGATGTTTTTGGAAACAAATAAAACAGTCTATTATATTTACAAAATGTTTTTATTATTAGAAAATGACATTAAATTTAAAAGCCTGCCTTTCTTTCTGAGACACGTAGAAATCTCAAAAATAATAAGAAATATTAACATTCCCAGTATTTTTAGGGACACTGTATAAAAATTAACTTTGATAAGTGTTTTCCTTTTAGTCTGTTCCGTTGCTGGTACAGAAGCTGACCACTTAATTGAAGCTAGTACACCTAATGCACGCTAGACGGCGCCCCAAAGAATAATTGACGTTTCGATACTTTTATTCTAGTAACATCGTGGTAGCATAATGGTCAGTGCATTCGCCCGGATTGCGAAGGGTGCGGGTTCGAGTCCCGTCCGCTGCCTGGTCCGCGTGGATTTTTTTTTTCTAGTAAACTTTTCTTTAGATTTAAACATCTAGCAGTTAAATGCTTAAAAATAAATAAAATCATAAATAAGTACCTACTTAACTTGCTTTATATGAGCCAATACCAGTTAGCACAGCGCATTATAAAAGCAACATTACACATAGTATAATAGAGCCACAATCATTCATCTCTTACTAAGACCGTAATTTATAACACTTAACCGCAGTTCACTCTAGAAATATATCTTCTTTGAAACTAAATACTCCATGTTTTAGTTCGTCACTGCACGCCATTCAAGTTTAGACTCTAAACCTTTAGCATTAAGTTAGAAAACGCTGAACAAAGCTGAACGATTTGATTTATCAAAGCGTGCGTCTCAAAATGAGCATAACACTCTTGTTACATCTAAATATAAAACAGCAACATTGTAATGCAACTTAATGCAATGTTTTAAGGTTCAATTTCATATGTTAATTGAGCTTGTACAGTACAAGCAGCATGTTTCAGACACATTTTCACGTCAATGCATGTGTTCAAATACGCTTATTTTAAAATAGAATGCATTAACTTTGATACAGTATTGTTCAAGAGTTTAAAGTAAAACCTTTTTTAAAACTCATGTTATCGTATTCAGATTTCTTCATGCAAAAAAATCATAGAGCAATCATCACACAAACATCTGCCCCCACCGGGATTCGAACCCGGGAGGGACCTCTCGAGTCGGCGACATCATGAAACCCGGCGTACAAACCACTCGACCACGGAGGTCGTCATTTTCAATCAATTTCAGTTTAATTTTTTCCCTCACAACTAATGATACCTAATTATAATGTGATTTTATTAACTCGAGAAATTAATATCGTCACGGAGTAATTAAAGTTTATTAAAAAACTCTACTCCCTGAAACTGTTCGGCAAACGTTTGATCATAATTAACTTTTACTAATAATATTCTTATGATTCTTTATTTAATTTTACCTTCGTTATTTGTTCTAGGAACATTGAAATTTTTTTGAGGATTTGCAACAGATAAATTAAGTTATTATATATTACTAGCAAATCAGTGAACCAAATGTTCACCAAAACCTGATTAAAAAAAAATGTATTTAATTAATTAAGAACTTCGGAGATTTTGTGTGGTTTCGTTTGAAATTCGTGATTTCTCGAAAACCGGAAGTGCTACGTTACTCAAATCCGGTTTGTAGTCTTATCAGACTATTCTTAACTTATAACTTAAACATTCTCTTTATCTATCTCTTACGGTTTGGCCGCTGAAACAGCACCACAGACAGACGGACGGACGGACTTGTCTAATAGATAAGAGATAACTAGCTGACCCAGCGAACTTGGTACCGCCATAAAAATAGGGGCAGGTGGTAGAAGAGAAAATTTAGGGTTGTATGTATTTTTAATACCACATTATAAAAAAAAATATTGTCCAAAAAAATTTTAGGGGTGTGTAACGTAGTGTCCTATCAATTTCCTGGGATAACATTCCTCCTAACCCGTATGAGAACACTACGTTATAATACCCAATAGTTTGAATTTTTTCGCGAAGGCGCATTGTAGGTTTCAGAACACTACGTTACAGGTGGACAACCATTATCACTTAAGGATATGAAAAATAGATAGTAGCCGATTCTCAGACCCACGGAATATGCTAGGTCAGGCCGTTTCGGAGGAGTATGGTAACTAACATTGTGACACGAGAATTCAATATGTAATTATAAGATGTCATAATTTGAGATTAAACTGAAATTATTTTTTGAAACAATTCTTTTTTTGGTTCAAGCAAAACTTTGCCCATCTCTAACTTGTTGGCCAGCTGCGAAAATGCAGTAACAATTTTGTGACAACAAACTATTCGAATTCGATAATGGTTCGTGCTAGGGGTAATGTACTTTTAGCGACAATAAGACAGTTTTTTTTATTGACAGTTATTGCGCCTAAATTAACTATCTAATGCCGCTTCCTATATACTAAATATAAAATTATTATTGTAACTTTATACATCTATATCCTAAATGATGTAATGGAAGGTGACTTCAGAAGTATCTCTGGAGTCATTTTTCAACTTGACGACTCTGTATATATCAATACAGGGAGAAAAAAAGCAGCCCTTGCTGAGTTTCTTGCCTTGAATGATGGCGTAGCTTCTTGACCTTCACAGGTGCTTGTAACAGCCTAGACTGAATAAATGACTTTTCATTTCATTTTTCATTTCATTTTTCATTTCATTTCATTTCATAACATAATTAAGGATTATAATTTTTATTATTTTTAAAGCATGTAACTGCTAGATGTTTTAATCTAAAGAAAATATAACTAGAAAAAATTCCACGCGGACCAGGCAGCAGACGGGACTCGAACCCGCACCCTTCGCAATCCGGGCGAATGCACTGACCAATTATGCTACGGCGGCCCTCACGGACCGCGTCAAAAATCTTCTAGCCATTCTTAAGCTGCAAGGCAGCGCCATCTCTTCGCATTGTAGGTAACCCACAATGTCAAATGAATACTTTTACAAGTATTAAACATTTGAAAGAAGAAATAGCAATTATAGTTATAATTTTGATTATTTTTAAAGCATGTAACTGCAGTTACATGCTTTAAAAATAAGGAATGGGCTTTAAAAATAAAAATCCGCGTGGAATTTTTTCTAGTTATATTTTCTTTAGATTATAATTAAGGATCATAATTTTAACAACAGCTTAACGAATACAATAGCCAGTATTCCCTTAGACTCCCTTCTACCGACCCTTTGAAAGAGAAAAAATAGAAGAGCAAGTCACACAATGGTAAAATTTGTCAAATAAATAAAACAAGTTTCAACGGTATCATCATCATCATCAGCCTATTAATATCCCCACTGCTGGGGCACAGGCCTTCCCTTTGGATGGAATAGGGAGATTGGGCCATGACCCACTACGCGGGCCCAGTGCGGATTAACGGGTGCTAATGACTACAGATCCAGCCGGGACCAACGGCTTAATGTGCCTTCCGAAGCACGGAAAAGCTCGAGATAATAAATTTTTGGTCACCCATCCAATGACCGACCACTGCAAAAGTTTCTTAACTTCAACGATGGCAGCCGAACGCGCTAACTATTTGCGCCATCGAGCTTCTAGAAAGACTACGGTATAGATGTACTGTTATTTTTTTTTTACAGCGAGGTAGGCAAATGACTCTACCCCACCTGATGTTAAGTGGTGATAAAGTCCAAACGCGAAGATAGCTGGTACAGCAGTTATGAACTGCTACACTAACCATCCTCACCTTGCCGGCCTGCTTATGACGATTTGCATACTTTTCAGGCTGCGTCCTCATAATCAATGTATATAAAACTCAAAGGTGACTGAGTGACATAGTGATCTATCAACGCACAGCCCAAACCACTGGACGGATCGGGCTGAAATTTGGCATGCAGGTAGGCATCCGCTAAGAAAGGATTTTGATCAATTCTATCCCCAAGGGGATAAAATAGGGAATGAAAATTTGTATGAAACTTTAAATCAATTTTAAACCGATCGGGCTGAGACTTTGCATGCAGGTAGAAAAAGAATCGTAGATGAATGTCATTGTGTATAATACAAGCCTGAGAAAAAAAACTGTAGTCTACACTTCAGCTCTACACCGAAGCGAAGCGAGGGCGGGCCGATAGTTATAATATAAATCAGTCAATCATCCATACCGTTGAAGACTGCTTTATTTAATGAGTGGTTTGCGTGAAAAAATAAGAAAAGCAACTAAAAAAAATGTTTTCCAAAATGGCAACTTTACTCAATACACCCGACGAAGACTTTTGAACTCTTATTACACAAGCTTCAGAGTTTAAATTTGTTCAATTGGTGTGTATTTATAATGCAAACAGCACGAAACCACCATTTCGTATGTTGTTATTACGACACGTTTTTATTAAAAATCCAACAATGCTAACATCTCCGCTTGTAACTTCGCTCGTAAAACCCATAATTATTCACATCTGCCCCCAAGAGCGGTTGTCCGTCTGTGCATTTTATTGTGGTGTCGTAAATGTAATCAAAAGGAATCGAATGTGTCACATTTTATTGGCATGGAAGAGAAAAAACCAAAAATAAAACAGGGAAGTGTTCCGTGCCGAAGTACAATATTAAAAACTTGAACGAGCAAAACAAATTCAAATAATTACAATTCAAAAATATGGGAATCAGAATTTTATTGGAGACTAGCGGCCCGCCCTCGCTTCGCTTCGGTGTAGAGCTGAAGTGTAGACTACAGTTTTTGTTCTCAGCCTTGTATTGTACACAATGACATTCATCTATGATTCTTCTTATACCTGCATGCAAAGTCTCAGCCCGATCGGTTTAAAATTGACAAAGTTTCATACAAACTTTCATTCCCTATTTTATCCCCTTGGGGGTAGAATTGATCAAAATACTTTCTTAGCGGATGCCTACGTCATAACATCTACCTGCATGCCAAATTTCAGCCCGATCCGTCCAGTGGTTTGGGCTGTGCGTTGATAGATCACTATGTCAGTCAGTCACCTTTGAGTTTTATATACACACATCAAAAGTGTCTAGGGATCAACATATATTTTTGCAATAACTTTTCTCCTGATTGATATTAATTAAAATTTTCTTTAAGGATTCATCAAATAAAGTGTTTTCGTTTGTCACAGTAACGATAAACCAAGTCACCTTTGCATTAATAAAGAAATTTGCCATTTTCCTAATAAAGGGATTTTTGACATTTGAACCACTAACACAAAAGTTCGAAAAAAAGACTGAAATAACAGTTTTCTCTAAAATTTTATTGGGTAACTTAAACAATTAATAATCCGTATTTCTACCGCGAACACTAACAACACAAGAACATCGGTTTGGCATACTCAAAATGAGTTCATCCAAATCACGCTGTGGAATGGCCGCCCATGTTCGTTGCAACAACAAAAAAAGGTCTTCTTGCGACTGGATACCCTCCATATTCGGCAGAGCTCTTCTCTGTAGCATATCCCATGCATGCTCAATCGGGTTCAAGTCTGGCGACTGAGCAGGCCAGGGCAGGACATTGATGTTAGCTGCGGCGAGAGTCTGTCTTACAACTCTTGCGGTGTGCGGTCGTGCATTATCATGCATTAACTGAAATAAGGGACCGATTTGCACTTGTAGAGGAACGATGACGTCCGATACAATCGTCTCAGCATAAATTTGAGCGTTGAGGTTGCCTCTGATCCAAATCAACTCAGTTCTTCCGCCGATCCAAATACCCGCCCATACCATGATGGTTCCACCACTATAAGGATGGACTTCCTGGCAGGATTTTAATCGCTGTTGGCGTCCAGGGGTTCTCCAGTGTCGTATACGTCTTGTATCCGGTCTCATACCAAAACGAGACTCATCAGAAAAGCACACGAAACGCCATTGTTCTTCTGCCCAATTTCTGTGTTCAAGAGCCCATTGATATCGAATCCTACGATTGTGCATTGCTATAGGTGGTACCCGTAGCGGTCTTCGGGAATGAAGGTTCACTTCATGCAAGCGGTTTCTGACTGTTTGGTCGCTAATTAAGTTCCCTGAAGAGTGATGAAGCCTCACGGCTAACATCATGGCGGTTATTGTTGGAGCTCTTCGAGTTAAGATTTGAATGTATCGGTCTTGTCTCCGTGTGGTGCAGCGATACCGTCCTCCATGGCGCTCAGCCACGGTACCAGTGCTTCGGTATCGTGTCCAAAGTCGACTGATAACACTCTGACTTGTATTCAGAGCTAAAGCCACAGTACGTTGCCGGGAACCAGCTTCTATCATTCCCACGGCTCTGAGCATTTCTTCCCTGCTTAAATGACGTCGCCGCTCCATAATAACGTTGGTTTTAATCAGTAGTAGGGAAACAGTAGCACTAATAATGTCTTCAATGCGTTGTATGTTTTTATAGGGAAAATATTGACAGCTGATTTTCATCTTTTACTCGAATTTGATTCACAGTTCCTGATTCAAATTATGAAATGCACCAAAAAGGATCCATATAAATTTATAAAATCATAAATTTATTACAAAGCCACATCTCAATCTCAAGAAATCCGCATAAAAATGCTTGATCCCTAGACACTTTTGATGTGTGTATATAGATGGGTAATTTTATTGTACTATGGATTTCTATTTAAGGCTTGCTTATTTTGTAAAAAACCGGCCAAGTGCGAGTCGGACTCGCCCATGGAAGGTTCCGTAGCAGCAAGCAACATTAAATCTAAAGAAAAGTTTACTAGAAAAAAATCCACGCGGACCAGGCAGCGGACGGGACTCGAACCCGCATCCCTCGCAATCCGGGCGAATGCACTGACCATTATGCTACCACGGCCCTATTAGCCGCGTCGAAATTTTCCTAGCCTTAAGCTGCAAGGCAGCGCCATCTCTTCGCATTGTAGGTAACCCACAATGTCAAATGAATACTTTTTCAAGTATTAAACATTTGAAAGAACAAAGCCTTGCAGCTTAACGCTAGGAAAAGTTCGACGCGGCTAATAGGGCCGTGGTAGCATAATGGTCAGTGCATTCGCCCGGATTGCGAAGGATGCGGGTTCGAGTCCCGTCCGCTGCCTGGTCCGCGTGGATTTTTTTCTAGTAAACTTTTCTTTAGATTTAAACATCTAGCAGTTGAATGCTTAAAAATAAATAAAATCATAAGTAACATTAATATAAAAGTTAGGGTTAGAAAATAATTGTTCACGGTTGATGCATAAGGTTTATGTTTATGAAATTAAATGTTTTATTCTATTTTTATGTGTGAGTTGATTGAATGAAAGGCAAATTGCTGTTTACGATTTATGACGTATTAAAAAAAACTACTTACTAGGTCTCGTTCAAACCAATTTTCGGTGGAAGTTTGCATGGTATTGTACATTATTCTCTTATGTTAAAAGTAACGGGAGGGCACACATTTTACCACATTGTATTCTCTCGCGAAGTGAAAGAAAAAAAAATATATTGAGGTTTCTTACTCAATATCATTTTTGAAGACCTATCCATAGATCCACATGTATGTATGGGTTTCATGAAAAAACAATGTTTGAGTTTCAGTATGGGGAAACCTCATTTTTTTTTCATTATTGTGTGATGTTCACAGAATACATCTTTCTACTTACCAAGTTTCAACAGTATAGTTTTTATAGTTTCGGCAGAAAGTGGCTGCGATATACAGACGGACAGACAGACATGACGAATCCATAAGGGTTCCGTTTTGCCATTTGGCTACGAAACCCTAAAAATGTTGTCTCTCTAAATAGATAAGTTATTTTATCGTACCTTAATGCGATTCAAATAAGAATAGGAAAGCCAATGACCTCCATCTGTCAAATGTCGCTTGAAAAGTACGGTTTGCAATAAAATCTTGGCTTCCTTTTATAGCACTCGGCTGTTTCTAGAATAAAAACCAAAATTTTGTAAACAAACAATAACAAATAATGATAATTAATTAATATTGGTTGATATTTTTTTAGGCTTGTTGAAAATATATCGATGTATCGATATATCGATATTTTTTGTTCGATATATCGATATTTTTTGCCGATATATTTTGATTCGATATATCGATACATCGATACAAAATAACCAATATCGAAATTCGTATCACGATCTAACTAAATTCGTATCTGGAAAAATCGTAACTGGATCTCAGATTAATGATATTCAACATATCTATGATCTGTGCTGTATTTAGTATTATCTATGTCATCATTCGAAAATAGGGTCTTCTATTTTTAGGGAGATAATTTTCGTTCCATTATTATTCCGCGTGTGTATATTTTTTTCAACTTTCGACATCCCTATTTTTTTTTTTCATTTATTGAGCTTTGGCTGTGAATGGTTGATAACCTTAATCGTCAACCAATCTTTAAGTTGCGTTCATAAACTCGATTTAAAACTTTGGTTTACATAAAGGATGCATGTTTGTTGTGACCTAGTAATAGTGCATGATTATTCATAACTACTCCGGCGGTAATGCAGAGTTAAGCGGAATTGAAGAGCTAGATTCTGATTAATGCTTTTTCTCACACAGTCTTATTAAATAAATATTATTAATAATCGATTGTTTTTTTTTCTCAATCTTCGTAAATAAATTTTATTAAAAAATCTGATTAATTTTTGCTCACTTAATGTTAGTAAATAAGTTTTATTAAACAATTTAATTTTTGCTCACTCTATCTACTTGGTTTGAAATGACAGCTATGAAGTCACAATATGGCGCCCAGTCGTACCTATTCTTAGTTGAATCGCATTATATGTATTTCTATTTAAGACTTGCTTATTCTGTAATAAATAAATAAATAAATATTTCCAACACTCACACCAATTAGCCTAGCCCCAAAGTAAGCACTGTAAGGCTTGTATTATGGGATGCTAGGGTAACGGATAGAATACATATACTGTACATATATAAGTATATTTATATAGAAATACATATTAAACATCCATGACTGGAGTACAAATGCTCGTATTCATCACACAAACATCTGCCCCCACCGGGATTCGAACCCGGGACCTCTCGAGTCGGCGACACCATGAAACCCGGCGTACAAACCACTCGACCACGGAGGTCAAAATATCTCTCTCCATTTCCGTTAAAGAGCTTTGTGACATACAGACAGACAGTGGTGGCATATTTTAGGGTTACTTTTGTCACCCTTTGGACACGGAACCCTAGAAAATGGTGAACATTTTTTAATTCTATTTTGAAAACAACAAGTTCGCTTAATTTTTTTCAGGTGTCCAATATTGCGACCAGTATAAAAATAGACTTCATAGCAACCTTGGGTATGACCGATCAATTTGCGGCAGTTTCATGTAATGCCACCGTGCAATGTTAGGATCGTCAAGGCCACGGCATTTTCTTGCGGCACAAATATCGTCCTTAACGCTAGGCAATAGGGTTCTATCAATGTCATGTGTGTGTGTTCACCGATACAGTTTTAATTTTACTGATTAGACGACAATTTCAAATTTTATTAAAAACTGTGCAAGCGCAAGTCGTAAGCGCAACGAAGGGTTCTGTACCATAATAAAAAATGCTAAGCTAGAATTAACAAATCTGTACCCCTACCAACCAATATCGAATTCGAATAGTTTGCGAGTGCGAAACGTCATTGTCAAATTTTGTATGGAAACTTGAACAGCAGTACCACAAAGGACGTAGCGAGAACTAAAAATCAGTACACATTGGACAATGCTATTTCGGACTCGTAAACTATTCGAATTCGATAATGGTTCGTGCTAAGGGTAGGTACAATTGTTATAATTTCAGTTTCATACCTATTGGAGATGTATTCTTTCACTTTAGATTTACTAGTGTAAATCAAATCAAAAAACAAAATACAAGTGTGTAACAAATGCCTTGATATAGCCACCCCTTGCAGCCAATGCCTTTATATAGCCAGCTCTTGCAGCCACCCCTTGCAGCTCCTACAGCCACCCCTTGCAGCTCTTGCAGCCACCCCTTGCAGCTCCTACAACCACCCCTTGCAGCTCTTGCAGCCACCCCTTGCAGCTCTTGCAGCCACCCCTTGCAGCTCTTGCAGCCACCCCTTGCAGCTCTTGCAGCCACCCCTTGCAGCTCTTGCAGCCACCCCTTGCAGCTCTTGCAAATCTTGCAGCCACACCTTGCAGCTCTTGCAGCCACCCCTTGCAGCTCTTGCAGCCACCCCTTGCAGTTCTTGCAGCCACCCCTTGCAGCTCTTGCAAATCTTGCAGCCACACCTTGCAGCTCTTGCAGCCACCCCTTGCAGCTCTTGCAAATCTTGCAACCACACCTTTCAGCTCCTACAGCCACCCCTTGCAGCTCTTGCTGCCACCCCTTGCAGCTAACCGCCTCGGGCCATGGCTCTCTCGGTCCTTGGGTAAAATAATACGCCCCTAGTAACCCTCATACAAAGCAGATGACACAATAATTAGGGTATGATGATATAAGTATCACTGTCTTATGAAATACTAGCGGCCCGCCCTCGCTTCGCTTCGGTGTAGAGCTGAAGTGTAGACTACAGTTTTTGTTCTCAGGCTTGTACTTTACACAATGACATTCATCTATGATTCTTCTTATACCTGCATGTAAAGTCTCAGCCCGATCGGTTTAAAATTGACAAAGTTTCATACAAACTTTCATTCCCTATTTTATCCCCTTAGGGGTAGAATTGGTCAAAATCCTTTCTTAGCGGATGCCTACGTCATAACATCTACCTACATGCCAAATTTCAGCGCGATCCGTCCAGTGGTTTTTTTTTGTTTTCGTCACAACTTACAATGTGCATAATGAATTAGCGTTTTAAGTATTGTTATTTAAGTACAGCTCATATGGGACATCATATACCAGAATTTCAAATTCTTAACTCACTTTCATTTTGAGATAGACCCCGTAAGAAAATGGTCTAAAAATGATAACTTTGATGGCCCCTCATTTCTTGACTATTGAAAATAAATAAAATAAAATTATACTTATAATCTTCAAAACGACTTTCAGTCAATGATGTGTCACATGCTGGGATAAAAAAGAAAAAAAGTCTCCTTTTCATGTATGAGAAGAAAATATATACAGAAACAATGAACCTTAAACTAAAAACCTTAAAAAATATAATATAGTAACTAAAATATATAACTAAAAGGAGTCCCTTTAGGCAAGGTTCCGAAGATACTGGCAGCGTTCCCCCTTTGAATAGCTAGACTAATTCGTTGTCCGAGGTAGCTGCTAGCTCTTCGGTCTCCAGTGAAGTCGACTAACCTTTTTGATATTTCCTTAAAAAACCTCACAGCGCTAGGACCCCACGGATCTCGACACCGAATGGGACAAAATCATATTCGGAGCCTAATATGAAAAATAATCGTATACTAATAGATCTGTATACTTTCGCTCAAGAATACTGAAAAAAGAATATTAAAATTCTTCCGTTTGTCACCCAAAGTACGGATCGCTAAAAAAGCGTAGATACGCAAAAAATATCTTTGGCGTCGGTCGCGTTAATGCCTAATGGTATTATTACCTCAATCAACATAATCAGTTACAGAACACGTGAACATGCCGCAGTGTAACTCATGAATGTGACATTTACAAGTTCCCACTTGAGTATTTTGGGTTCCGTCCGTACCCTATGGGTAAAAACAGAACTCTATTGCTACAACAGTGTCGCCTGTCTATCCGTATGTCACGGATCTCTAGATCGTAAATGTGCCGCAGATTGTCAGTAGACAACCTTTTTAGAGATGAGAGAGAGAAGATTCAGGTTATTTCCTAAAAAGGGTAATACAATTTTCAAATCAACTATACCAAGTAAATATAAAACCCAAATCGCCAAATATCACTAGAGAAATTATATCTCTTTGTTTTATTCATAGAAAAGTGTTTAAAGGAAATATTTTTCATTTTTTATTTTGTAGTAGGCAAATAAAATAAAATAAAAACAATAAAATAAAATAAAAAAATAAAATAAAAGCGGCTTAGCAAAGGAAAATCGAAAACCTAACTTTTCCTACAACACAGCGCGCACGCAGAGCCTGCATGGCGGCGGGTTGAT
Organism: Chilo suppressalis; assembly: GCA_902850365.2. Lineage (NCBI taxonomy): Eukaryota > Metazoa > Arthropoda > Insecta > Lepidoptera > Crambidae > Chilo > Chilo suppressalis. Next base: position 1,152,247 of record OU963911.1, read on the forward strand.
CGACTCGTGCGCAACTATATAAAGACACATTTGAATAGAGCACGAAATGCGTGGTCCGTATTCACAATAAACTCTATGGTATTTTCAGCGGGTACGCCTATTTTTACCGAAGAGTTACGATTTTGTTATTCTTTCATTCGAACGGCCTCGTTGCGATCGCAGATTAGTTCCGGGTTCGATTATTTGTTGACGAAAACAAAAAAATAAAAATATATTGCTTTCCATTTTTTTGTAACAATATTTTCTTCGAACTTATCTTTTGAGATAAGATAAAAATTATGGAAAAAATATTCTTATTTTAGAATAAACGCTTAAAACAATCAATGTCATAAAAACTAATTTGTTCTCTTATTCTTGCGATATTGTAGTAGATTTCCTAGATTCCGTACTTGGTCCATTGTGCGTGCAGGGTATGTTAGGCTAGCAAGCACAGCCAGCCCAGCTCCTTCCAGAAGCGCAGTAGTCTCCTGGGACTCTCACAGGCTTCTAGGAGCGTCCTCGGCTTCCTGAGGATTGATGCCTGATGTTCTGTCACGCTCATGCATTCCAGGATCACATGAGAGAGCTATCTGTAACACGTATGATTAATAAATGCTTATAATTTCTATTATTTTAAAGCATGTAACTGCTTGATGTTTATATCTAAAGAAAATATAACTAGAAAAACAAAATCCACGCGAATGCACTGACCAATTATGCTCCGCTACTGCGTCCGTGAGGGCCGCGGTAGCATAATTGGTCAGTGCATTCGCCCGGATTGCGAAGGGTGCGGGTTCGAGTCCCGTCTGCTGCCTGGTCCGCGTGGTTTTTTTTTTCTAGTTATATTTTCTTTAAGAAATGCTTGTTGAGTAGACAGTGCCCTGTTATGGTGCCCAGCATTACGGGTAGATCACTTCGGTAAAGATATATTTTCTACTGAAATGTAGATGTTTGACGGCCACATTTCGTACACATATACACAAGTAAACGTAAAAAATATATTAACCGATATTAATTATAAATATTTGTTATTGTTTCTTTACATATGTTTGGTTTTTATTCTTGAATTAACGGAGTGCTTAAAAGGGTTCCAAGTATTTTTTTGCAAACCGTACTTTTCAAGCGACATTTGACAGATAGAAGTCATTGGCTTTCCTATTCTTATTTGAATCGTATTATACTGATTTTTTGGTCAACAAATCTTGTTACATATTAGTAATGTTATTATTTCTATCTAAATATTTAAAGTGGTATTAGACAACGTTAACTTCCCCAATGTATGTTTTTCGCTTACATCAATAATGAATGTAACGCATATTAGCCAACGAAGAGCAATAATTGAAGAAGTACTATAAAGCTTTCTTTGGCTTAACCCTCACAAAACATTGGTAAAAGTTCCGTATTTGTTTCTGAAACTACGCAATTTGGTAGCTACATTTGTTCGCAGTTGAGCGGGGAAACTTCTGCTATAGAGAAATGGCGGTTAACACATTTCTATGATTAACAATAATTATCTTTATAACACATTTGCTCGTAAAGCGTCTCTTATTGCACCAATTTCAATATCATAATCTGTCAAATTACACACGCGTGCGGTAATGTAAAGTAAAACGCACGGCTTATTGTGTTCCATCTAAAAACGAACCATACTTTTTAAAATCTTAGCAAAGAGTTTTTATGTCAGAAAGGTAGCCAACATTTTCTTAATAAAATTAACTTTAGGAGATAAAACATTTAATTCAGTCATCATCATCAGCCCACTAATGTCCCCACTGCTGGGGCACAGGCCTTCCCTATGAATGAAATAGGGAGTTTGGGCCATGAACCACCACGCGGGCCCAATGCGGATCAGTGGGTGCTAACGACTGCAGATGCAGCCGGGAACAACGGCTAACGTGCCTTCCTAAGCACGGAGGAGCTCGAGATAGTAAATTTTTGGTCACCCATCCAATGACCGACCACTGCGAAAGTTGATTAACTTCAACGATCGCAGCCGAACGCGCTAACTACTTGTGCCATCGAGCTCTTCTAAGTTTGTGCTAAGAACAAAATGTTGTAGAGCAAGTGTTTATGCGTTCCTGGTTTCTGGGTATTGTAATTTTCGTGGTATTCCATCATTTTTTTCTGTCTTTCTAGATTTTGATGTTTAACAGTAAGTAGTTTGGTACTTCTTTTTGTTATAGAACTTAACCAAGACCTAAAACGGTCCTGCAACTTTTGTTAAGCCTCAATTTGGGGATGGGTTTCAACCTCAACCAAGCTGTACAACATTTCAAAATAAACTGTAAAAGCAAAGAAATAAAATCTAAAGAATTTTTACGGGAAAAAAACCACGCGGACCAGGCAGCAGACGGGACTTGAACCCGCACCTTTCGCTATCCGGACGAATGCAATGACCATTATGCTACCGCGGCCCTGACAGCCGTGTCGAATTTTCTCTAGCATTTCTTAGGCTGCAATGCAGCGCCATCTCCTGGAATTGTACGTAAACCCACAATGTCAAAAGTAACTTATAAACCTTTACAAGTATTAAACATTTCAAACATTACTTCAAAAATAAGTAACTCTAATTAGTTAGTTATTTTAGAAGTGAAAACTTCTTTAGCGGCGTTGTACCCTTTTTTCTGTATGGGAGAAAAATGTTAAACTAGCGTCAGGTTAAACACGTGGGCTGATCGCATCATGACACACAATAAAATTGGAAAGGTTGACTTTCAATATATTGGACGAATCATAATAACATTTTATTTTATCGTATTATAATAATAATTCTCTATCTAGGACGTCCACGTGGCAGCTTTATTGCGAAGAAAATGCATTTTTTTACAATAGATGTCGCTAGGTGCGCTTAAATGTGATTCATGTAAGTTGATTTCTTTACAATAGATATCGCTAAGTGCGCTTAAACGTGATTCATGTAAGTGGATTTTTCTGAGAGGTAAACTTTTTTAATGTAATATAAATTGTCATGTTCGTGTACGATAGTACATTAAATAAATATTGTATTCTACCACATACTTGATAGTAGTTTTATACTGATAATTAAAGCAATTCGTGCAAAATTATTCCAAAATATCAAAAATGCACAACGTTAATATTCAAGTTTTCACTTCTGCCGGCACTCCCGGAGTGCAACCCGTCGTTTTTTTATAATCTAGCAGTTTTATACTTAAAAAAATATAAAGCAATAAAACTAAAAATTATACGATAATATAAGTATGTATATGAAGTTATGACTGTTTACAGACACGTTTATGTTGCATAACGAAGCGTCAATTGGCCTTAAGCGGGATCTGAGCGGACTTGTCTTATATTACGCTAATGGCTTAGGATACCTTTAGATTTTCTATTCAATAAGAATCAGCTTGTACACGTGTTAGTTTGTATGCATGCTAGCATTACAATGTTGTGTTTGTATGAAGTCTGTTTTTTCGATGATAAATGCATGATTACACAACACATCAAATATTGAATAAATGAATAAATATTTCCAACACTCACACCAATTAACCTAGCCCCAAAGTAAGCACTGTAAGGCTTGTGTTATGGGATACTAGGGTAACGGATAGAATATATATACTTCACATATATAAGTATATTTATATAGAAATACATATAAAACATCCATGACTGGAGTACAAATGCTCGTGTTCATCACACAAACCACGGAATGAGGAGAGAGGTCCCGGTGAACCCGGGACCTCTCGAGTCGGCGACACCATGAAACCAGGCGTACAAAGCACTCGGCCACGGAGGTCGTCAAACTTTAAAAATCGCAGCCGAATGCGCTAACTACTTGAGCCATCGAGCTCCTAAATTCAAATTTATATTGCGAAAGCTAAAGGACAATGCCAGAAGTTCTATAGAGGTTTAACCCACCCGATAAAAATGGTGTACACGAATGCGATAAATGATATTTCATAGCTGTAATATAAGGAATCAAAATAGTAAAGTTGTAAATTCTCTAGAAGCTGTGGTTATTGAATAATATACTTACAAAGAGTACAATTATCATGCGTTTCTCGAGCTGCAATTTGAGCAGAAAATTGGAATTTTTATAAATTATTCAACAGTGTCCGTATTGTAGCTGATAGTGTAAAACGACATGCCCTTGTATTCTATCGATACATAAATAACAATTTATGCATCTCAACATGGTTCCAAATCACAAACGACAATGTCGTCCAAATCCTTTTGTTTGACGAAAATGTCAATCAAAAGGATATCAATCCAGAATAACGTTTAGTTTCACATAGGTAATGTGTATGCGCATAAAAAATACAAGGTACTATAATCGTTAAACTTTTTTATAAACATAAATTAATTATATTTATAACCGAACTGCTCATTTTATCCATATTATTAAAAAAGAGAACGATATTTTTCAAAAACTTGACTGGCATTTTAATGTTTGTCGTGAAACAATACGCATATGCCATGTTTTCGTTCTTCTCCTAACGGAAACAGTAGATACAAATTATTTTAATATTTATTTCGTATCCGCCGCTTTTACAAAGTAATAATTAAATCAGTACAAGAAAAAAAGTCGTATATATTTTTTCATGAATTTAATATTTCTGTATATGGTGGGTCAGAATCTGTCATTGTCATTTATTACGTTTAATACCAAAGCTACTCAAAACTTCGTCGCGTAGTGGAAGTATCAGAGTAGCTCAATAGTGCAAGTGGCAAGCACGTTCGTTCTGCTCCTGTGGAAGTTACGAAACACACGCAATGGCCACACAAAGGATGGGAGGCTGATTGCTGCTCCGCGTTTCGGAAAACAGTCTATTTCGTCAGTTCCACCTGCATCTGCAGTCGGTAGCACCCTCCAAAGACCCATGTCGTGTTTAAGAGTCTATTATTCCTGTACCGCTCAAGTTGCTATATGACTTCAATACACTATGGCGGGCCACTTACGAATTGTAGCCCTCCCACTGATTAATAAATAAATATTCCCAACACTCACACCAATTAGCCTAGCCCCAAACTAAGCACTATAATAAGGCTTGTATTATGGGATGCTAGGGTAACTGATAGAATACATATACTTTACATTATAAGTATATTTATATAGAAATACATATTAAACATCCATGACTGGAGTACAAATGCTCGTATTCATCACACAAACATCTGCCCCCACCGGGATTTGAACCCGGGACCTCTCGAGTCGGCGACACCATGAAACCCGGCGTTCAAACCCCTCGGCCACGAAGGTCGTCTGACTGAGATTGATTGATTGAGCTTCCACTGACTAAATTTAAATCTCAGATCAAAAATACTCTTATGAATAAGGGCTATTATAAAGTTGATGATTATCTGAATGATCGTAATGCATGGACATAGTGTTTCTTATAATTTATTATTTAACTAACTGACTCGGCGAACTTCGTTCCGCCCAAAAGTAATAATTTGCAATAAATTAAAATTGCGACTATAATTTGAGATTTAAACTATCCCATCTCTCAAGTTGGATCGAACTGCACATGGTGTGCGAATTTTATTATAATCGGTTCAGTGGTTTAGGAGTCCATTGAGGACAAACATTGTGACACGAGATTTATATATATTAAGATGGGTATTAGTCATTTTTCATAACAGTAATATTGTACCTATCTAATGCCGCTTCCTATAAACTAAATATAATGTTAACCATAAAATTGTAACTGTATATAACAATACAGGGAGAAAAAAACAGCCCTTTCCTGAGTTTCTTGCCGGTTCTTCTCAGTACAAGGTCTCCTGCCGTAGTTTTGCGAACCGATGGCGTATCTTCTTGACCTTCACAAGTGCTTGTAACAGCCTAGACTGAATAAATGACATTTCATTTCATTTCCTTTGGGCCGTAGTTTGCCTATCCCTGTATTAGATGAATTGACTTGAGCGTAACTTTAATATCTATTCCTAAAGCCACATCGTAGCAAGTCTCTGCCTATAAAACAGGAGTGACGTACGTTTAAAAACATAATTTATCTTTGAGTAGTGACAAAATTTTTAATTGCCCATGACATAATAAACACATGACTCACATATGTGCTGTTAGTCATTGAATTTGATAGGGTTTCAGGTGAAAGAACTATAAATTAACCGTTAATTTTAATAACACTTATCGCTTTAAAGTACCTATTAAAAATATTAATGTAAACATTGAGTAATACTTTAGAATTACTTGAAAAATACTTAATTTCATGGTACTACTGCACGAAAAATGTGGTAAGTATATTTTTTATCGCAATCCTTTGCTTACGTAAAAATTAACTGAAATGAGTCATACTGGACTGTTTTGTTGTATTCTGTCACTTGCATTCAAAGACCGGTATACATCTTAATATATATAAATCTCGTGTCACAATGTTTGTCCTCAATGGACTCCTAAACCACTGAACCGATTATAATAAAATTCGCACACCATGGGCAGTTCGATCCAACTTGAGAGATAGGATAGTTTAAATCTCAAATTATAGTCGCAATTTTAATTTATTGCAAATTATTACTTTTGGGCGGTACGAAGTTCGCCGAGTCAGCTAGTATATCATAATAAAGGGACAGTTTTTGCAGAAGGTAACGCATAGGAGATGTTCCGTTTGATTTGCGGTGGAAGTCCTCCGTTTGGGGGATTCCTCTACCTTAACAGAATCTTGTTGCTCCGAAATTCACTGCTAGGCCCACCTGAAGAAAAAACCAGTGCGGCCACGGGCCCTTTTTTTTGTCGATGGGAAATGCATTTACGCACCGTATCGCACGCTGGCTGGGCGCGCGGCGTGTGTGGGTCTCCCCGGTGCGCAACAACGCCGGTCCTACCCACTAAAACCCACCGGTACCCTCCTACGCCCATGTGGAGTGCCTCGTGCATATAGTACTGTTCGCACCTTTGGGATGGTTCTGCAAAATATCAGCTAGAGTCTCTGGAATGCATTGAGAGGCGTGCAAAGAAGCTCATCGGTGACGACAAATTATTCGAGACTAGACTCCAAAGTCTTGAACACAGGCGAAAAGTTGCCTCTTTATCGGTTTTTTACCGGTTACATTTCGGAGAGTGTGCTTCGGAGTTACATAACTTAATTCCACCTTCACCTTTTTACCACAGAACCACCAGAGAGACGGCAAAACGCCACAGGTATATCTGTGGTCCCACAAACTCGTACTAAACGGTTTGCTTCCACCTATATAGTTAGAACAGCTAGGTTGTGGAACTCTTTGCCGGAATCTCTGTTTCCAGTTACCTACAATCTGGGGCTCTTCAAGTCGCGAGTCAATCGGTTTCTTCTAGGCAAGCGCGTCCCACCTTAGGCTGCTACGTCGCTTTTCATCAGTCGCGTGGCCGTCAAGCGTAAGCCTATTTATTGTAAAAAAAAAATGTGGGAGCGTTTCAGGATTGGCGCACCTGTGTGCGCCGCTTCACTGGAACGCTCCCGGGCCGGCCCGGCTCAACGAGTGGACCGGGCGACACGCCTCTGGGGGATTGCGCTAGGGTACTAGGCAATCCCCAGACGGGGTGGCCTATGCCAAATGGCACCAAGGGCACGCGGCGACCAAGCCGTGCCCAGACCACCTTAGGGCCGACGAAGCCCTACGACCACGACCCTACCACCACAGGCTCTAGATCAAATTCAAGTCTCTTAAGATTTATTACAGAGCCTGATATAAAACTAAAGGGTATTGATTCTTCACCAATACTAATACCTATTTTTAGTCTCCGATTAGAAGTTATGCTAAACTATTTCAATAAACATAATGTTGTTTACACATTGTGAACATAAAATAAATTCTTTATCGAACGACCTTCAAAGCCGCAGTGTATCCAGAGTAAATATTACGTTTAAAAACATGTTTTATCAGTGGTACGCTCCAGTGTGTTTACTATGCTTTTGAAACATATGGTTTTATAATTCTATTTTGATAGAACTTTAATCCCGAACTATCTATCATTCAAGGTTTAAGGAAAGTTGTTCTTGTATCTGGCGGATTTTCGTTTGTGATAACTCGTATCAGTTACTTGTGGAAATATTCTTCCTTGGCGCTATCTTCATTGCTGAAGGTCGTGTCAAACTTGAAATGTTGACCACCTTAAGTACTATGCTTCTCCACGTATTCCTGTCCTCGGCAGTCTTTATAGCCTTGGTCGACGTCGACCTGGCCAACCACCATCAGCTTCTCTAGGCTGTCAGGGTTTCTGCGAGCGATGTGTCCGAAATTCTTTAGTATGCGCTGGTAACTGATAGTGGACAACCTTGTGGTTGATGCAGAGTTCCTCAAGTATGGACACGTTGGTCCGGCGTGCAGTCCATGGAATTCTTAACATCCGCTTCCAACACCACATCTCAAAAGCGTCGATCCTTGTGTTAAAAGAGAATGGAACAGATAATTGAAATGTTCTTAAGGTAAACTAAAATATTGTTTACTAAAGCATGTCACCCATCCCTCAATGTCTCAAGTCGAAAGTCTTCGAAAAGCGTCCTCCCAGTTATGGCATACAGCGCCGAGACGTGGACACTCACGGCTGGACGAGTTCACCAGTTTAAAGTCGCTCAGAGAACTATGGAAAGGGCTATGGTCGGAGTATCCTTGAAGGACCGCATCAGAAATGATGTAATCCGACAGAGCACCAAAGTCACCGACATAGCCCACTGAATTAGCAAACTGAAGTGGCAGTGGGCTGGTCACATTAGCCGCAGAACTGATGGCCGTTGGAGCCGGAAAGTTCTTGAGTGGAGACCACGACTCGGTAAACGTAGTGTAGAACGCCCTAAGACAAGATGGGATGATGATATTCGTAGGCTGGCTGGAGTGGGCTGGATGAGAGTAGCACAAAATCGGGAGCAGTGGCGTGCATTAGGGGAGACCTTTGTCCAGCAGTGGACGAACATGGGTTGATGATGATGATGATGAAAGCATGTCAGCTCGATGAGAGGATCTTGATGGCAACGCAAATGGTTAGCGCATTTGGCTTGCGATCGTGAGAGATAAGCAACTTTCACAATGATCGGGCATTGGGTGGTTACCCATCCAGTTTTTGATCAATTAAAAACTTATATCTTGAGCTCATCGAAGCTCCTTACTTTGGAAGATACGTTATTCTTCTTCATCTTCCAGCAATAACACGTGACCAATTAGTAGTGAAACTAGATCGGTGTATTCCATTACCTGATCGTATGATTATATCCATCGTACGATCGTTATTAAAAATGCCTGAGCTTGTGCGACAGCTTACGAGTAGTAATCAGGACACTTCCGAAGATAGGAGATTGCTCAAATTGGCCCAAATGCAGAAAAAATATTGACATACACGGTAATTCTTGGCGTTATTTATAATTTAATTTACAGTCATTAGATTTCAACGGACACCTTTGTATAATATATTTACTTTAAAAAGGACTTTTAATTTTACCGGTTTGGAAAACATACGAATCATTTTTAATGGCTATGGGTGTAGTAACATTCAGCCAAAGACTGATCGAAAATGTTTATATAACATAAAAATAAATCTATTTTGTAAAGATCGATAAAATAAATCATTTTTTTATTACACTGTGGTATTAATATCCACAACTATATTATCATTTTCACTAGATGCAAATGTGCTCAGACAATTATTATAGATGGTAGGCGACATAATAAAGTCTATTGCCATACACTTTTCGGCAAACACCTCCTTAAACACATTATAATCTGTATATATGTTAGACTTTAAGGTATCTATCTATGGGCCTACGTTCCCTGACTATAAATTAATTAATAAATAAAATTATAAGGTGTGATACACTAAAAATCTAAAATATGGTTATCTTAAAAACATAACAAAAATAATGAAGCTACTGAATATATGGCTATAGAACCTAAATCTCTTAGCTTTCTTTGGTTAACGAGAGTTTAAAAATTCTCTCTAATCTGTGGCTCATTCACAATCATCACACAGTTTCTGTCACAGATTACCTTATTATAACCGGAAATGACACCTGATTTTAAAAGTTACTCTTATGCATTAACTTTAAAAACAGGCAACTATCTGTTAATGTACATGCTCTATATACCTGAATGTAATCCATAATTTCGGTACTTGGCTTGATTTCCCTAGTTTACTTATTTGTTTTTTATTATTTTAATATGTTCAGTATACATGGTTTATAGAAGTTCTCAGAGGTGTCCGTCAATAATATTAGTTTCTACAGTATTTCATATATAATTTCGAATCTAGGAAACAATTTTTCATGATTATTGGTCCTTAGGCCAAACATGTATAGAAGCTGAGCAATTTCCTTTGTATGTTCATCACATGACGAGAACGTGTCGTCTCATCGTACAATCATTGCCATTTAGAAGGACGCCTTATGTTGGTCACCTTAAGTCCTTGAGTAGCTTTTAGCTCTGCAACAGTTAAGGGATTAGTATTCAAGATCAATCCTGGACGTATTCTCTCAATGCCATTGGAGTAAAAGAGACACAATACATGTTTATTCATCGCTCCGACCTTGGAGCTATTTGCTGTGATAATACGCGATAAAATTCGCGCACGCAGTACGCTGTAAATATTTGCTATTCGGGCTCGGCCGGCGACTACACTATTAAATGTTTACCCGTTATGCCAGTCTTATCAATAATAGTGCCCTCCTCTTTGTAGTTTTAATAATATTGGAGAATGAAAGCTGGTCTGTCGACGAAAATAACTGCTCAAATCCACATCAGATAGTTATCGAACAAAGGGTTAATAGAAATCAATATTTTAGTTTATTTTGGGTGTTCACGTGTTGCTGGGCTAAGCTGGACTGTTTGTAGCAACTAAATGTTTGATTAGGATATTTTGGGAGTTAGCTAAAAATAAGTTTGACCTGTAAAAAGATAAAGGACATGGTAAAATTTTGTATGAGCGATTGCCCTAGCAATCTATAAATATTGTACTTAGTTATATTTAATGCTGAATGGCTGAATGTTTATAGTAACTATGAAAAAAGGCTCAGGAACTTTTTATAAAGTCACAATCTTGAAAATTATGAGAACTACTATGACATTACCTTGCTACATTTGATAAAAGATATTGCAAATTATTTATTTACAGAGCCATCAATTGCATATTTTCTTAGGATCCTTCATGGCATTTCTCTGAATACCACTTCACAGAAAGTGTTTATAATTAAAAAATAATTTGTTCTTATCGGCCTAACAGGAAATCTGTGAAGTTTTTCAATTCAATTCAATTCAATTTATTGCACTCATGTGGATCGATGGTTACAAAAGTTTTATTTTGTTCATTTGCAAAATCAAAGGATTAATTATCATACAGCCTTGTCTCAAGTTTGATCAGAATAATAAGACCAAATATGTCATAGTTTTAAGAACTTTGGCATTAATATTGTTTATTTCAGTATACTTATACAAATATTTTTGTGTACATTTAATTTGTTCATTTATTTTTGTAAAACGGAACATTTTCCTTTTGAAACTGTCATGAATTAAATTTTCATACTTTTAAATATTTGATTATTTCACAAAAGTTGTATGAGTATAATAAACACGTGATAATTAATAATAAAATATTAGAATGTTACAGGCTAGTGCGAAATAATTATACACGTTAAGAGCAGTTTCTTAGCCATGTCCTTTCAGCATGTCTTCATTGTTGCACTCTCAGTCAATGATACCCAGCATGCTCGCTCATAGAAAAATAGAGAAGTTTTTGTAAAATAAATTATAATTGGCTTTTCAGATAACTTCTTAAATATTTGATATCCCATTTTTATGAAATCGTACTATTCTGATCTGATCCCAGTTATTTAACCAGGACTACATGTATGTATGTTTTCATCGCTGTAATTTTTTATTAATAGTCCTAACCCCTGACCTAACTCGTTTGAGAATATTGTCTGGCCATAGATACTGTTACATATAAACTTTTCTTTAAAAAAAATTAAATACCTGAACAACACTTCGTCTGTCGAAGACTACAAAGGCTGTGAATGCTGTTAAACCAAGTATTCCTGGAAATTTTCTTATTTTTTTTATTTTTTGCTGTGACTTTTTTTAAAAATAATAATATTATAAATCGTTTATTTCTCGTCACAACATTTTGGCATCGACAACATATTTTTTTTATTTTTTTTTATTATTACTTTAACTTTAAAAAATATGTAGGTATCAATTTTAATAATATTACATTACTTCTTTAAATAAATGCATTTTCATGAAACAGAACTTATGGCTGGACTAAGTAATTGTATTATTTTCAATTCAAGTTTGAGTTTTCATAAAAAGAGTTACTGATCTCCGAAATAAACATATTGTAACGATTCATGACTAAGTGCCACTCAATGTTTAGTGTGGATTTTACTTACACTGCACAAATATTCAGTAGGTTGCAGTAGCTTGCAGAGAATAAATTTTAATATTAGGTATATTGTTACAATATATTTCTTATGGCCAAGCATAGCATGAGGAGTTCGTTGGCGCAGGTAGTTAGTGAAATCGGCCCGCGATCGTAAAAGTTAAGTAACTTTCGCAATGGTCGGTGATTAGATGGGTGAACTTATTATCTCGAGCTCTTCCGTGCTTCGGAAGGCACGCTAAGCCGTTGGTCCCGGCTGCATCTGCATTCGTTAGCACTCAATAATCCGCACAGGGCCTGTGTGGTGGATCACGGCTCTGTCTCTATTTTCAAATCATGGGGTAAGCCTGTGCCCCAGCAGTGGCGACAATAATAGGCTGATGATGAAACATATGGATACACAAAAGAAATCTATTATGGTTTGCTGATTCTGCAAATATTAGTAGTATAAATAGCTTTATAGCGTGAGGAGCTCTATGGCGCAAGAGGTTAGCGCGTTCGGCTGCGATCGTTGAAGTTAAGCAACTTTCGCAGTGGTCGGTCATTGGATGGGTGACCAAAAAAAATTACTATCTCGAGCTCCTCCGTGCTTCGGAAGGCACGTTAAGCCGTTGGTCCCGGCTGCATCTGCAGTCGTTAGCACCCACCAATCCGCACTGGGCCCGCGTGGTGGGTCACGGCCCAATCTCCGTATTCCATCCATAGGAAAGGCCTGTGCCCTAGCAGTGGGGACATTAATGGACTGATGATGATGAAATAGCATTATATGAGCTGGACTATGTTGGTAAAGCCTTGGTTTTAATGCATAATAAAGTTTGGACATGATTATTATTTTGTACGGCTGGCTTCTTGAAGTGAGTAAGGTTACCAATATAAGAAAGTGGGTTCCAACCAACAATGTAATGCTAAAAAAACTAAAAATATATACAGGGCGTCCAACGGGTTTGTCACACGGAGGGTAAGTACGCACGGAAAAGTAAGAATTTTTCTGAACAAAATTGTAATTTCATGATCTTCCTTTCACTTAAAATGCTATGTTATGTAGGAAAAAATAATCCTTATGACTAACCCTTTTGATGGTTATCATAAAATACGTCTTAATTTTTTTTTTAAACTTCACGAGTGTTATTCCCAGTCGTAGCAGGCTATTTTAAGCTTTTTAAGATTTTGATATGTGATTGCAGATCTTTTAGTAAAATATCCTATCTTCAATGTTTAACATACTTTCTCTCCGTGTGGGAAACCCGTGGGACGGCCTGTATATACTATGTATATCAGTGCCATGCATATTGTTAGATCTGAGTTGCCATTTACTGCTTCAACCCAAGCAACCCAAGCCAAATGTAATTGACATTAAATGTAGATCTGACTCCAAATGTAATTGACATTAAATGTAGATATAAGTAAAGAATATGCATTATTGCTTACTTTTTACTGGTTTTGTTTCTATGAAGTGCTGTTAGTTTTCACTTTTTATAAGCCAGAGCAATATTAACTTAGTAAATATAGATGTCTGATCTGCAATCTCTAATAATATCTAAAATATCCAAACATGAAATGTATTGTTCGTATTTGAGGGGTTCCGTTGCCCGAAAGTATTTATCAGATATTTACCAAATTAATATTTATTTATTTATTGGAAGACCAACAGCTATTAATAAAAATAATAAATTCTTAAATAACAACAGAAATCCAATTGCAGGTCTTCACTAATAAAAACACACTACATCATAATTAAGCACACTTAATATTTACAAAAAAAAGGCATTGTACAATTGCCTATTTGTCGACAAATGTACTGCTCAATACCCGCCGATGGAACGCTGGTGTAAAACAAATCTATGCCAGTTTTCTCAGATAAAATATTAAAACTATTACCTGCACGCAAAAGATACGAATTCTGTCTATAGTTTGAGGTTGCCTGTGGAACGCATATAAGGGGATTAAATCTAAGTGTTTTTTTTTTGTAGCCCTAAGGGAAATCAAAATAAATCTTAGGGAAAATATGGGAGCATCTAACCAAGCAACTTCCATAAAAAGCAAATCAAGCAAAGTTACTGAATTCCGTGTACACTGTGGCTTGACACGTGCAAATCAAGTTGGACTCGACTCAATAATGCTTAAGATATGATTGAAAATAGAAACGAGACAGGCATTGTGTACGACATAGTGTCTGTCTGGGACTAGTTCGGAGACTTAGTGTCTGCGTTCATTGTGTAAAGTATCTGATGGTCTGTCTGAGATTTCTAAAGAGTCTGCCTGATTTGTCTAAAGAGCCTTGAAACTACTCAGTGAATCACTCTTTAGAACTTGAACTCTTAAAAGCTATACATCACTTATTTTTAATAACTATAATCATAATCAAATCAATAATCATAATCAAAATCATTTATTCAGTTTAGACTGTTACAAGCACATATGAATGTCTAGAAGCTACGCCATTGGTTCGTAAATCTACGGCGGGAGACCTTGTACTGAGAAGAACCGGCAAGAAACTCAGCAAGGGCTGTTTTTTTCTCCCTGTTTTGCATTTACAGAGTCGTCAAGTTGAAAAATGACTTCAGAGATGATTCATGTAGTCACCTTTCATTGCATAATGTGAAATTATACATTAACTAGCAAACCAGGCGAACTCCGTTTCGCCATCAGATGGCTTCGTTTTATGTAATATTTCGTTTGGTGATTAAAAGAAGTTTTTTTTTTTGAAATTTTTCATGAATTTTCTTTGCTATAAACCTCACGGAGCCCGAGACCTTTCCAACGAATGCAAAACCGTGGAAATCGGTTCATGCGTTCTGGAGTTATAGCGTCAGGAAGGAAAACCCGACTTATTTTTATATAGTAGATACATTAATTATTCGCCTGCACTTTGATTGCTGTGTCACACAGTATTTTT
Source organism: Chilo suppressalis (assembly GCA_902850365.2). NCBI lineage: Eukaryota > Metazoa > Arthropoda > Insecta > Lepidoptera > Crambidae > Chilo > Chilo suppressalis. The sequence goes on from OU963911.1 coordinate 1,167,441, forward strand.
TTTTTATGTTATAGGTGGCATACGAGCAGACGGCTCACCTGATGGTAAGTGATCACCGTCGCCCATGGACACTTGCAACACCAGGAGTATCACAAATGCGATGCCGGCCTTTAAGGAAGGAGTACGCTCTTTTTTTGAAGGTTTTTGGGTCGTATTGGTCCGGAAACACTGCTGGTGACAATATATTCCACAGTATAAATAAATAAATGTATATCACTATGCATTCATACATTTATTTTCCTTACGAGCTTAAAACGACGTTTGGAATGATCCCATATTTACTATTTAGATTAGAAAATAATCAATCTTTTAGCTAAGAAAGAAAACTGGCGTAAGAAACTTAAAGACGACATAAAATTAACATACGCCGTGTCATAATTTTTATTATTTTTAAAGCATGTAACTGCTTGATGTTTAAATCTAAAGAAAATATAACTAGAAAAAATAGAAAAAATAAAGAAGGTCCGCGTGGAATTTTTTCTAGTTATATTTTCTTTAGATTTAAACATCAAGCAGTTACATGCTTTAAAAATAATAAAAATTATAACTATAATTGCTATTTCTTCTTTCAAATGTTTAATACTTGTAAAAGTATTCATTTGACATTGTGGGTTTACCTATAATGCGAAGAGATGGCGCTGCCTTGCAGCTTAAGAATAGCTAGAAAGAATTTCGACGCGGTCCGTGAGGGCCGCGGTAGCATAATTGGTCAGTGCATTCGCCCGGATTGCGAAGAGTGCGGGTTCGAGTCCCGTCTGCTGCCTGGTCCGCGTGGAATTTTTTCTAGTTATATTTTCTTTAGATTTATACGCCGTGTCATTCATTCGTTACTCATTACAGTGTATACGTCACCAACAATCTGTTTAATGCGGGAATTCTATACAATACCCAGACATTGCATAAAATACCTGGGGCATCTAGGCAATGTATGAAATATAAATATGATATAATATTTGACGACCTCGGTGGCCGAGTGGTTTGTACGCCGGGTTTCATGGTGTCGCCGACTCGAGAGGTCCCGGGTTCGAATCCCGGTGGGGGCAGATGCTTGTGTGATGAATATGTGCATTTGTACTCCAGTCATGGATGTTTAATATGTATTTCTATATAAATATACTTATATACGTACAGTATATGTATTCTATCCGTCACCCTAGTATCCCATAACACAAGCCTTACAGTGCTTACTTTGGGGCTAGGCTAATTGGTGTGTGTGTTGGAAATATTTATTTATTTATGATTGTCTAAATTATACTTTGCCTAGGTAATGTATACAATTCCTAGGGATTGTATAGAGATCCTGCTGGCCCCCCGGCAATGTGTGAAATAAAAAGATTTGGCGTTTATTTATCGCGTTTGTTTAAAATGTAGGACGGATTTTATATTTTTCACCGAATGAATTACAAACCAATGAACGTTTGACCAACGTCATGTTAGTGTTGTGACCTCAACTTAGAGCGAACTGAGCGAGCATAGCGAGCGTGCCGAGGCAGTGGCCGGTGAAACACCAGCCGCTTGATAGATAATAGATAAATAAAACAAGGAAAAGTGGACGCACTATCTACTTTAACACACATTGCCGACTGCATATATCATATATTGCCTTTACGTTTTTGGCATTCTATACATTGCCTAGGTATTGCATAGGATTTGATAGGAGAATGGCGCGTCTGAATTTAAGAGTGTTAGTGTCGCCGCACACGGGCCACCGACCACAACCACAAAACGCCGCCACCGGCATATTTCTTGTAGTTTTTAATACATTTTATATGGACTCGCCACACACGGTACGCCGGTGGCCGCCACACCCTACAAATCGTCGTTGCGCGCTTCTTATGGTCCGCGTCGATACAAAACGCCGCCACACGTCACTCGCGCGATTCCCCATCCCTCTCTCCCTTACCTTAGTCGGCCGCTGTCGCGCGCTTCAGCCACTTTAGTAGCCGCTTCTAGCTTCTCGTGGCGGCGTTTGTGGCTGTGGCGTGCGGCCCGTGTGCGCCGACACTTAATAAGTACTATTAAAACAAAAAAAAATGGGTGCGTGTACTTATGTAGGCGCGTGAGAAGTTATCCTTCTTTGGCATCGTTTAAAATTAGTTTTTAATTGCATGCAAATAATTAATTACAATAAATTAATAAAAAGTCTGGAAAAGGACACAGTCAATAAAGTTCAGTTTTAATTTGAAAAAATAAATAAATAATCAAAATATTCAATTAAAATCGCTACTGAATATAATTTATTAGAACATATGTGATTTGCACTTGTATGAAACTCAAACACGTATTCCGAATATACAAACTAGAAACATGTGGATAAATATTATAAATATGAATACCTATAACTGTTACTTTATTACAAAAAATAAAGATGTGGTTTTTGGTTCTACTACACCAATGGTCAAGAGATGGCGCTGTAGTCTCCTGAATCGCGCTTTGGTTCCGTTGTTCCAGATTAATAAATACTTTTGATAGGCCTTCACAATGCAGTCGTTAGCACCCACTAAATAGAGATTCTATTTCTATTTTGTTGGTAGATTTTCTTAATGTGCGGTAAACACAAAAGTAACAGCATGAAGTTGGTCGCTAAAGCGACCAACTTCATGCTGTTAAAATTTTTTGTTACAGTGATGCGCGCGCATCTTAAAATTTCACTCTCATCATTTTTTCATAACGCGCCTAAAGAAGTATAACTTCAAAAAAATAGATGCGTGTAACTTATGTACGCGCGTGAGAAGTTACACTTCTTTAGCATCATTAAAAATATTTTTTAATTGCATGCAAATAATTAATAATTACAATAAAATAATAAAAGGACTGGAAAAGGATAGTTAACACAGTCAATTAAGTTCAGTTTTAATTTGAAAAATTAAATAAATATTCAGAATACTCAATTAAAATCACTACTGAATTTAAGTTATTAGTCCATATGTAATTAGTACTTGTAAGTAACTAAAACACGTTGTGTCTATATAGAAACTAGAAGCATGTGGATAAATATTATAAATATGAAAACAGTGATCAGAGGCGACGAGCGTGCCAACATTGTTTTTGACAACGCGATCATCTTATGGAACTCTGTGGATCGTTCAAAGTACCTTTCGAACAGATGTCTAATAATGGTGGATTATTAACCACGTAGTGGTTAATAATTAACACTAACATTCATAACGCGCCCGCGGCCAACTTCATGGTGTTACTATTGTGTTACAGTGATGCGCGCGCATCTCGAAATTTCACTCACATGATTTATTCATAACGCGCCCGCGGCCAACTTCATGCTGTTACTTTTGGGCTACAGTGATGCGCGCGCATCTAAAAATTTCACTCTCATCATTTTTTCATAACGCGCCTAAAGAAGTATAACTTCAATAAAAAAAAATAGTAACTAATTACAGTAATACCTACTTACGTGGATACAAACATTTCAAAAGATTTTAATTTAAACATTCGTCTTTTAATGGCAACTCGACATGCCAACTATATAACATCTAAGTGCTCTTACTGTAAATACCAAAGAGATTAACGGCTTATGTGAATGTGCTTTACGAAATACGAAAGGACAGAGGAGGTGATTATTCTTGGACGTCTAGTAAACGATCTTTTCAACATTTGCAAACATTAATCTTTGGTTTTGCGGATTCAAATCCCAATGACAGTTTTTATAATGCGATTCAACTAAGAATAGGACCGACTGGGGGCCATATTGTGACGTCATAGCTGTCAATTCAAACCAATTATGTAGAGCGAGCAAAAAAAGATTTTATTTAATAAAATTTATTCACTAACATTAAGTGAGAAAAACCATCAGTTTTTTTTAATAAAATTTATTTTCTAAGATTGAAAAACAAAACAACCGATTTTTGATATTATTTATTAATTGGGACTGTGTGATAAAATACTTTAATCAGAATCTAGCTCTTCTATTCCGCTCATCTCTGCATTACCGCCGGAGTAGTTATGAATAATCATGCACTATTACTAGGTCACATACGAACATGCATCCTTTATGTAAACGACAGTTTTAAATCGAATTTCTGAACGCAACTTAACGTGACATTTGGTTGACGATTTAGGTTATCAACCATTCATAGCCAAAGCTCAATAAATGCAAAAAAAATATCAACCAATATTAATTATCAATATTTGTTAATGTTTGCTTACTAAAGTTTGGTTTTTATTCTAGAATTAAAAGAGTACTAAAAAAGGTTTCCAAGATTTTTTTGCAAGCCGTACTTTTCAAGCGACATTTGACAGATGGAGGTCATTGGCTTTCTTATTCTTATTTGAATAGCATAGTATCAAGGAAATTAAGAACCAAGAACGGATTTTCAACGGATCAGCATTGCCATCGAACGTGGCAATGCTACCAGCCTATTGGGCACCATTCCTGACGGCGGCGCTGGGGGTGACATATTTTTTATTTTGTAATTTATATATATTTAAGTAATTAAGTAGGTCAAGGTTATTTGGTGTGTAAATTTTTGTAATCATGTAGTTTTTAAGTATTTGTTGTTTTTATGTAAATATGTGTAAATTTATCTAAAAAATATTTTCGTTTCTGATCGGTAAAAAAAAGAACCAAGATAAAACACCACACAAAAAAAATAAGAATTGAATCGTCCGAGTAGATATCTCTCAAGGATTTTAGGGAAAGGCTCCACCCAATGTCGTAATGTGAAAAGCATTTAACCAACAATTTACCGTTCCGTAACTCAACGAGTGCTTTTAGCTTCAAAGGGCAAAACAACAAGGGCATTAGAGAGACCCTTTGGCTAAGACCCTAAAGCTGGCTCGACAGCCACGCCCTAAAGAAATACGCGAAAGTGGTTTCTTATTTTAGTTTCAACATTTTGGTGAGTTCCAGGAAATATTATGAGGAAAATTCAGGCAACTCACAACTGTGAATTAATCCTTAATTGAGCTTGTAAAATAACGTACTACATACCTACTATTCTTTATACTTATATAAAAAAAACATATTTACGAAACAAATAATATTATTTTAAGTTTTTTGGAGTTTACTCCTTAAGAATCGATTTGCATATATAAGGGGCCCGGTATGAGAAAAATGTGAGGAGTAAAATCTATCGATGAATGACAGTAATGACCTCGTTACGTTTTTGTGCGCAACCTCATCTGCGCACCTTTCACTTTTAGCCATGGCAACGGATAAAAAACATTAAGTTGTCACAAATGTCCATAAAATAAATAAACTAAAAATAGATAAAATCGGAGCAAAATTAATGAAAACAAATAAATAACAGAATATAGAGAAATGCCGGTAAGTGTCCAGCACTCTGGAATAGTGATTTTCAGTACAGATGGAATTATAATATTTACAAAATGATGAATAGTATGTGATATTTTTGAAATTGTGTGTTTCCAGAAATACATAATAAAATATATGATGAATATCGCTGATGTTAGATGATAAAATGTGTGACATGGAACCTATGATAGTCGAAACCATGGGACGATTCCTGAGGTATCTCTACTTGTAACCGACTCCTTCGGACTTGATTTTGTTTTGTGTCTGTTCAAAGACAATCGTTTTTAGAGTGTAAACTCCGGTCGCGCGTCGGAGCTGACACACACATTTTTTTTAAGCATGCAACTGCTTGATGTTTAAATGTAAAGAAAATACAATTAGAAAAAATTATAACTATAATTGCTATTTCTTCTTTCAAATGTTTAATACTCAATTAATTTATTTCATTAAATCTAATGTGTAAAACTATGTCATATAGTTTTGATTATTTATTATTATTATTTAAAATTCAGTAATGATTATATTTAATTTATTTTTATTAATATTATTGTTATTGTTTGAATTTAGTTTGAATAATTGACGAGTTGTGATACAACGATTTAATTTTAAAATAAAATGGGACAAAATGCAATTGTTATTGTAATTTTTAATATGGGTTACTGTGCATGAAATAAACATTTATTATTATTATTAATACTTGTAAAAGTATTCATTTGACATTGTGGGTTACCTATAATACGAAGAGATGGCGCTGCCTTGCATCTTAAGAATGGCTAGAAGAATTTCGACGCGGCCGTCAGGGCCACGGTTGCATAATTGGTCAGTGCATTCACCTGGATAGCGAAGGGTGAGGGGTCGAGTCCCGTCTGCTGCCTGCTCCGCGTGGATTTTTTTCTAGTTATATTTTCTTTAGATTTAAATATTATATGTGCTCATCGTAAAATTAAAGATTTTTTTTTATTACACTGTGGTATTAATATCCATAATTACATTATCATTTTCCCTACATGCAAATGTGCTAAGACAATTACTATAGATGGTAGGTGACATCATAAAGTTTATTGCCATACATTTTTCGCCAGCACCTCCATAAACACAGTATAAGGTGTGATACACTAAAAATCTAAAATATGGTTATAATGTAAACATAGCAAAAACAATGAAGCTACTGAAGATATAGCTGTATAACCTAAAACTCTCGCTAACCATAAGAGTTTAAAAATTCTCTCTAATCTGTGGCTCATTCACAATCTTCACGCAGTTTCTGTCACGGAGTACCTTATTTTAACCAGAAATGCATAGATGATACCTTATTTTAAAAGTTACTTTTGTGCATTAACTTTAAAAACAGGCAACTATCTGTTAATCTACATGCTCTATATACCTGAATCTAATACAGAATTTCGGTACTTGGCTTGATTTCCCTAGTTTACTATATAACTTATTTGTTTTTTATTTTAATACCTATGTACCTATTTGCAAACATAACCTCAAAATCGTTCAGTGTATTTGGTTTATAGAAGTTCTCAGGGGTGTTCGTCAATAATATTCGTTTCTACAGTAATTTATATATAATCTCGAATCTAGGAAACAATTTTTCATGATCATTGGTCTTTAGGCCAAACATGTATGGAAGCTGAGCAATCTCCTTTATAAATTAAAAACCATTCCAAAAGCTCACTAGATGTATGTCATTCAGTTTTATACAGCTCGTGAAAAATTTAATTTTCCATAATTATGTGTACCGTTTCGTTCGCCATCCCCTCAAATCTGATTACCAAAAGCTTGGCTGTTCAAAATAAACTTTGCTGATTCGATGATTCTCTTGGAGGTAAGTAAAGAGAATTGTGTCGGTTAACAATGAGAGAGTTACACGAGCGTCTCCAGCCCGGATTATTTGTCTCGTTCACGGTCCACGGTCCACAGAGCCAACCCTCCGAGGATCTCTGTTCGTTCGCTCCAAGGGTTTTGTGTTCGCCGATCAGATCGTCAAGTGGCTGGCGTTCTTTCTTACATTCAGCTGCTTTAATTTGGGATCCGTTCCCGGAAAATGTAATTTTAACATTCACATTGTAGTTGTCTTTAAACAAAATTTTGAACACGTAAGGATGAAAGGTCAGACAATCGCAAGACTTGGTATAAATAAACAAATCAGTTTGAATACCTTCATCCATCCATCCATCAGCCTTTCTCCGTCCACTGCTGGACATAGGCCTCCCCCATAGAACGCTACAATGCGCGGTCCTGCGCTATCCGCATCCAGCGGCTCCCAGCATATTTGGCGATGTCGTCAGTTTGAATACCTTAGCAATACTAAATTATTCGGTATCACCTACAACAATTTTGCAATGGCTGTTTATAAAATTTGGGACGGTAAAATTATTTGGGTCCCTGTTTTTCCTTTCTTTTCCACCATGGAAAAATGTTGAATGTGATTTCGATTCCGCAATACATCTCCACAATGGGCCATAAAATGTAAGCATATCGATCGTGATGAGGAGCGCCCGTCTGGGGAAGGATCCTACACTATAAAAAGATTACAGTAAATAACACTACCTTATGTTGGTGTTGTATTTCTGTCGGCAGGGCTTGAAACCGGTTTCGAAAATACCGGTAAATAAAGGTTAATACCGGTTTTTAGTAAAGGTTTCGTTCAGAGCGCGTCCGAAATAAAAGCGGTACCTAAAACCTTAATAAACCGGTTTAATCCAGAGCGTCACGTGCACGTGTCGGCTCCGCTTCAAGTTTGTTTTGTTTGAACTAATCAAGTCACAACTTTTTAATGCACAGAGATTGGATGCATTTATTGACACATTTGCTAGCGTCTAGTGAGTCAAGTTATTCATTTATTATCAATGCCGGCAGTAACAGCGAAATGAAACCCTTTGAAAACCGTTAAATTGATTCAAAAGCTATTTGATTTCGCTTTTTAGGAAAACCGGTTTTATTAAGGTTAAGGTAGAACCTAAGAAAAACGCTCATAATATACTTGATACTGATTTAGGTTTGAAAATTAACTGGTAAACAAGCCCCCACCGGGTAGGGGATTGAGTCAAGGTAGGCAACGGTGCAAGTGATATTTTTTGGTATTGCAAAAAATAGCTGCTTTCCATCAGGCGGGTCTTACCACAGAACACAGAAAGAGGTCAGAAGATTTTTTTTGTTTCACCCCAGGCGGGGGAGCGGGTGAGAAATCCTCATGCTGATACCCTACAGCCGGCTGCAAGGTTATGTCAGTCTCGTACTGACGAAAAAGCACCCGTAGGGGCTGCCTCTGGCCGGGAAGGCCTCTAAGGCTTCATCGGAGGCGATCGACCCCTGGGAGGGGGGGGGGGGGCGTTTATACAGGAACCAATGTCGCCGGCTCGCCCCCACTACATTTTCACCTTATGGATAATAGCCAATCACACGACGTGACATCTACCAACCGAACCAATCAGCTCTCACACCCAAGAGCAACGATATGAACTGCTGAAATTTATACAGAAAGTGTGTTTTGTTTTCTATGTGTTAATAACCTAATCCTAACCTAACCTAACCTTAAATAATAAAAAGTCGTGAACTGCTGAAATTTATACAGAAAGTGTATTTTCTTTTCTATATCAAAATGTACTAATCCTAACCTAATCCTAACCTAATCCTAAACTAATCCTAACCTAATCCTAACCTAACCTTTCCTTAAATAATAAAAAACCCGTCGCACAATTGCTTAACAGAAGTGAAAACCTATTTCATATTATAAAGTGGTAATATTACATTCAAAAGTAAATAAAGATGATAATTAAGAAGATCATTTCTCTGACTGCTCTCTCGATTTGAAAGATTTTTTAATCCGTGTATTTTACTCAACTTTAATAATGGTTGTTTTAAAAATAAAAACTTTGCACACTGGAACATTCTATACTTTATCATTTGCTAATCTATACTTATATTATAATAAATCTGTAGAGAGGTCAATTCTATACATGAAATATATTTTCAAAATAACTATCAGGGGTGATTAGTGATCGATACTGACGCAGAAAATGCAATCAGTAAAATTTTTGTCTGTCTGTCTGTCTGTGTGTATGTATGTTCCTTATAGAAACAAAAACTACTCGACGGATTTTAACGAAACTTGGTACAATTATTCTTCATACTCCTGGGCGGGTTATAGTATACTTTTCATCACGCTACAATCAATAGGAGCAGAGTAGTGAAGGGAAATGTTGGGAAAACGGGGAAGTTACTCCATTTTTTAAGCTTCCGTCGCGTGTGCAGCCTTAATGGTTAAAGTTACATAGAAATCATGTACGACGGAAATATTCTACATAAAATTGTCTAAAAATATCCCGTAACAGCATATGTCTATCTTTTATGGTTGACTCACAATAACACGTGTAACTCCTGATAGCTTAGCAGTAAAGCTCTAAATCGAAGCGAAGTGAGGGCGGGCCGCTAGTTTGCTAATAAGTGAGTTTGTAACCGTTTCTTAAACTTTATAAACGAAGTGAATTGAATCGCTAACCTTCTTTCGTGGGATTTTTGTATGGGTAAAATCTCGTTTTAGTTAAATCGAGATTAAGCATAATTCTTGCAAGCAGACCTTAAACTTGCTTGTACTTTTTAACAGTCTAGTCAGTAGTCGTCTCGAGTTTGCTTCTGTCCCATGGGATTTGGGATATACTCGTATTTGTGGAATCTGGGATATAGTCTGGCCTACCAAAGATATTTGTATCAAATTGTTTTTATACTATTTGTTGTGTATGTACACAACAATCACATTGTTATTATTGTTCTGCATATTAGAATCTTGTACAGTATCCTCATCATCATCAGCCTATTGATGTCCCCACTGCTAGGGCACAGGCCTTCCCTATGGATGGGTTAGGGAGATTGGGCCATGACCCACCACGCGAACCCAGTGCGGGTTGGTGGGTGCTAACGACTGCAGATGCAGCCGGGACCAACGGCTTAACGTGCCTTCCGAAGCACGGAGGAGCTCGAGATAGTAAATTTTTGGTCACCCATCCAATGACCGACCACTGCGAAAGTTGCTTAACTTCAACGACCGCAGCCGAACGCGCTAACCACTGGCGCAATCGAGCTTCTCTAGTATAGTATCCTAGTCAATCATAAATGTATGAATATGTGTGGCTGTATGCCTATATATATAGGGTGTTACAGAATTCCGAAATAAAATTTGTAGGTATGTATTCCGAAATAAAAATTTGTAGGTATCTGAGCGGGGCGCAGGGGCGCCTGGGGGAGAGAGGGGGGTCTGTTTAGGTAGTAGTAATCGTACGCATTTATAGGGTTGTCATAGGCAGGTGTAAAACGATATTTTTATTACTTTAATTAGAAAATAAAAGTGGTCTGAAAGGCGCCAAACTTTCGTATGTTCTATACAAGGAACACAACCAAACCCTAAAATTTTATTTCGGACTTTTGTCACACCCTGTATAAATAGTACATTACAAAGTCACTTACTCGAAGGAAGTGACCGATTTCAATGTTCGTTTCGCAGGTAACAGGTTACAGTTTCCGATAATTCATTATAACTCTCATTGGACACCGGTCCGCGATTAACTGTGCCATTAATTATCACTCGTGAAAAAAATAACTAATAAAAATGCTTCCTCTCATCTTTTGTGTCGAGTAGGGTTACCATGCTTAAAGTCATCGCATAGATTATACGTGAAACACACACACATGCACACATATACACATGCAGACGCACGTGCACGCGCACACGTACACACACACATACACCCACACAAACACACGCTCACACAGAAAATATATGTATGTAATGTATCTACCATAGCGACGGCAAAACGCCACAGATATACCGTAGAGGTCCCGCAAACTGGTACTAAACGGTTTGCTTCTACCTATATCGTCGGAACAGCTAGGTTGTGGAACTCTTTGCCGGAATCTCAGTTTCCAGTCACCTATAATCTGGGGCTCTTCAAGTCGCGAGTGAATCGGTTTCTTCTAGGCAAGCGCGTCCCACCTTAGGCTGCTACAGACGCGCGCTCTTCGTCAGGCGCGTGGACGTCAAGCGTAAGCCTATTTAATGAAAAAAAAAAATTAAATGTATTCTGTAAATCAACTTTGCTTTACTGTTTAGTTACATTTATTTATCTATTGTACAATAAATTCTTTCCCTACAGGATAGGCTAAGGCTAGTGTGGGGGCTAGAAATGTTGTAAAAAATTGTTATGAAATTTGGAATTAAAGCATTATTATTTAGAAATTATGCCAGATATAAAAAAAAATGAATGCGTGTAACTTATGTACGCGCGTGAGAAGTTATACTTCTTTAGCAACATTAAAATATTTTTTAATTGCATGCCAATAATTAATGAAATTTCATTTCATTTCATTTCATTTCATTTCATTTCATTTCATTTCATTTCATTTCATTTCATTTCATTTCATTTCATTTCATTTCATTTCATTTCATTTCATTTCATTTCATTTCATTTCATTTCATTTCATTTCATTTCATTTCATTTCATTTCATTTCATTTCATTTCATTTCATTTCATTTCATTTCATTTCATTTCATTTCATTTCATTTCATTTCATTTCATTTCATTTCATTTCATTTCATTTCATTTCATTTCATTTCATTTCATTTCATTTCATTTCATTTCATTTCATTTCATTTCATTTCATTTCATTTCATTTCATTTCATTTCATTTCATTTCATTTCATTTCATTTCATTTCATTTCATTTCATTTCATTTCATTTCATTTCATTTCATTTCATTTCATTTCATTTCATTTCATTTCATTTCATTTCATTTCATTTCATTTCATTTCATTTCATTTCATTTCATTTCATTTCATTTCATTTCATTTCATTTCATTTCATTTCATTTCATTTCATTTCATTTCATTTCATTTCATTTCATTTCATTTCATTTCATTTCATTTCATTTCATTTCATTTCATTTCATTTCATTTCATTTCATTTCATTTCATTTCATTTCATTTCATTTCATTTCATTTCATTTCATTTCATTTCATTTCATTTCATTTCATTTCATTTCATTTCATTTCATTTCATTTCATTTCATTTCATTTCATTTCATTTCATTTCATTTCATTTCATTTCATTTCATTTCATTTCATTTCATTTCATTTCATTTCATTTCATTTCATTTCATTTCATTTCATTTCATTTCATTTCATTTCATTTCATTTCATTTCATTTCATTTCATTTCATTTCATTTCATTTCATTTCATTTCATTTCATTTCATTTCATTTCATTTCATTTCATTTCATTTCATTTCATTTCATTTCATTTCATTTCATTTCATTTCATTTCATTTCATTTCATTTCATTTCATTTCATTTCATTTCATTTCATTTCATTTCATTTCATTTCATTTCATTTCATTTCATTTCATTTCATTTCATTTCATTTCATTTCATTTCATTTCATTTCATTTCATTTCATTTCATTTCATTTCATTTCATTTCATTTCATTTCATTTCATTTCATTTCATTTCATTTCATTTCATTTCATTTCATTTCATTTCATTTCATTTCATTTCATTTCATTTCATTTCATTTCATTTCATTTCATTTCATTTCATTTCATTTCATTTCATTTCATTTCATTTCATTTCATTTCATTTCATTTCATTTCATTTCATTTCATTTCATTTCATTTCATTTCATTTCATTTCATTTCATTTCATTTCATTTCATTTCATTTCATTTCATTTCATTTCATTTCATTTCATTTCATTTCATTTCATTTCATTTCATTTCATTTCATTTCATTTCATTTCATTTCATTTCATTTCATTTCATTTCATTTCATTTCATTTCATTTCATTTCATTTCATTTCATTTCATTTCATTTCATTTCATTTCATTTCATTTCATTTCATTTCATTTCATTTCATTTCATTTCATTTCATTTCATTTCATTTCATTTCATTTCATTTCATTTCATTTCATTTCATTTCATTTCATTTCATTTCATTTCATTTCATTTCATTTCATTTCATTTCATTTCATTTCATTTCATTTCATTTCATTTCATTTCATTTCATTTCATTTCATTTCATTTCATTTCATTTCATTTCATTTCATTTCATTTCATTTCATTTCATTTCATTTCATTTCATTTCATTTCATTTCATTTCATTTCATTTCATTTCATTTCATTTCATTTCATTTCATTTCATTTCATTTCATTTCATTTCATTTCATTTCATTTCATTTCATTTCATTTCATTTCATTTCATTTCATTTCATTTCATTTCATTTCATTTCATTTCATTTCATTTCATTTCATTTCATTTCATTTCATTTCATTTCATTTCATTTCATTTCATTTCATTTCATTTCATTTCATTTCATTTCATTTCATTTCATTTCAATGTCCCGTTCAAATCAGCCCTGTTTGCTTTGTTCAAATCTGCCCCACGGTCACTTGGAAAATAAAATATTACAAATAACGCGCCCGCGGCTAACTTCATTATGTTAAAATTTTGTGTTACAGTGATGAAAATTTCACTCTCATAATTTTTTCATAACGCGGCTAAAGAAGTATAACTTCAAAAATTAAGTATACTAAATACTTTTTTTTTATTTTTTATTCGGTAATAGGTAAGCGCTTGACCATAATTCGCCTGATGGAAAGCAATATTATGGTCTACGATGGAGCGCGCTTACCTAATAAAAACTGGTTCACTCTTGCTTTGAAGACCGCTAGATTGTAGTGCTCGGGGAACAAGGGCTCAGGCAAGGAATTCCACAGTTTGGCAGTCCGCACGATGAAGCTAGACGCGAATCGCTTAGTGCGAGTCTTTGGAACTGCCACCGTGAATCGATGTCGCCTTGCCGTTTCCCTGCTCGTCCGGTAGTAGAAAGGGGCGGGAGGAATTAGCTCATTATTATACTACAATGTTTTCATGCTTCTTGCAGTGCTCACATGACTATGGAGCGTTATCTCTATGGCATCCACAGGGATGACCTGTGCCAGCAGTGGGGACATTAAAGTGTATTATTATTCACTATTCCTACACGAACAAAGAAATTTGGTGACTCATTTCTTTGTCGTACTATTCGTAAGTGGAATTCTTTACCCGCGCAAGTTTTCCCTTCTTCCTATAACCTGGGGTCCTTAGTCTTAGTCTTAGTAGTACGGCGGGCTGTTTCCGCAACTCGACACCTAGTGCCTATTTTGCGTGGGGATTGGCATCAGTCCTGCCATCCCAGCTCCTCCAGAAAGCTCAGCAGTCCCCGAATGTTGCTGCAGGCCTCTACTATTGTCTTCGGGCTTCCCATTAGAGAAGTCCTTTGTCTTGCAACGCCCCTGCACTCCAGTAGGACATGGGCGCTCGTCTCATCCGCCTCCAGGCAGGCTCTGCACAGAGGGCTGTCAGAAATACCTATATTACAAAGGTGTTTGTTAAAGTAGCCGTGACCCGTGAGTATACCCACGATTTGTTTCAGGGCTTGTCTAGGTAGTCTGATTAACTTACGTGTTAGCTGCAGGTTTACCTTAGGAACCTGGGGTCCTTTAAGAGAGGCGTGAAGAAGCATTTTTGCAGGCTGGCAAGGTGAGGATGATTGGTGTAGCAGTTTATAACTGCTGTACCAGCTATCTGCGCGTTTGGACTTTATTACCACTTAACATCAGGTGGGGTAGAGTCATTTGCCTACCTTAATAAAAAAAAAAATTAACGTCCTCAGATAATAATTGTACTCTTTCAAAAAAGCGTACTCTTTCTTTTAAGACGGGCATCGCATTTGTGATACTCCTGGTGTTGCAGTAACTATGGACAACGATAATCACTTACCATCAGTTGAGCCGTCGGCTCAAGATTCAAAGACAAATGTTTAATTTACATTTACGTAAGTATATTTCATTTGATTTTACTTTTTCCAAAAATGTGTCCACTTTATCTCACTGAATTTGTAATTATGTAACCTTAACAACCTTTATTTTTAGAATCTACATACATACATACTTTAACTGGTTAATAATACCATAATAGGAAACTTTATATATAAAACTCAAAGGTGACTGACTGACATAGTGATCTATCAACGCACAGCCCAAACCACTGGACGGATCGGGCTGAAATTTGCCATGCAGGTAGACGTTATGACGTAGGCATCCGCTAAGAAAGGATTTTGATCAATTCTACCCCCAAGGGGATAAAATAGGGAATGAAAGTTTGTATGAAATTGTAAATTTTAAACCGATCGGGCTGAGACTTTGCATGCAGGTATAAGAAGAATCATAGATGAATATCATTGTGTATAATACAAGCCTGAGAACAAAAATTGTAGTCTACACTTCAGCTCTACACCGAAGCGAAGCCTGTATATTTTTATGTAACCTTATTTGATCGAATATTTTTTATTTATTAAATTTTTAAGTTTCTCCAGTAACTCAAAATTCTCTGTGTATAAAAAATAATAATAAACGATTAAGCCTGTAGAAATAAATACTACTCTAATCCGCTTAGGCCTTTTGAAAGATCGTGACTTACACAATAGTAATATGTATGTATCTATATAGTGGGTAGTTACAAATACTGTACATATTTTATAAGTAAGGTAGACGGGCTCTCTGCAAATAAACTCAAGTATAGAACGGACGTGTTTCATTGAACTCCTCTAAATCCAGTCTTAAAAGTTAGCTCTTACCTAAATACTTATCAGTGGCGACGAGTGAACTCCGCGAGTGCTAAAAGAGTGTAAAAAAGTCTTGTCAAAATTTAGTGAATAGGGATGATGACTAATTTCTTTTTCTTCGTTTATCAGGTAGATTATCAAAAAGTATTGGACACGTATTTTTTCTTTTTTCACATAATATAAACATTGCAGAGATATATTGATTTGAAAAGTCGCATGACGTCACGTTTGAGTACACTTATAAGTGAAAATTCACTCAAAAGTGACGTCACGAGCCAATACTCCCAAACTTTGCCGCGCTATAACTTTGTCATTTTTTGGTTGATTGCCCAAAGAAAAAATACGTGTCCATTATTTTTCGATCATCTAACTGACGGACTAAATAGAGTTTCGCTTACTGTACCCCGTCATCAGCCCTATTACCAAAATGTCGCTCGGCAAAATCGGACAGTTTGACGTTGATAAGGACAGCTGGGAAAATTACGTTGATCGTTTGGAACAATATTTTATTGCAAATAGAGTAGTTGCGGAGTTAAAAGTAGCTACAATTAGAAAACAAGTAAGATAAATAAATGAAAAAAAAACAAGACAATATTGTTTCCAATGTCTGAAAAGTATGGCCACCCTTTCCCTAGGATGTTGGACCGGTTCCTCTCACTGGCTTTTATTTTTATTTCCATCTCATCTTCCGAGCTCTGAGCTCGTATAATTACCCAATGAATACATTGTATCATTTCCTCCTGGTAAATCATTTACTGATTGCCTATCGATGCCTACGGCTTTGCTTGCGTGTAAGAAATGTTGTTGAAAAGACATTGCTCGTTCCCCATACATTGAATGCCCTAGAATGCACAGAAATGAAAAAATGCTAGTTGTGTTCGGAATCATTTATAAACTCTAATTAGGCATTTGTTGAGATACGGACAACTTGAAGAACCGTGGCCTACTAGAAAATGTATTAGATTTTGAGGTTATAATTATTATACTTAATCGTAAAAGATGTACACTTTATATATTCTGAATAGTTTAAGTGTTTACCTCTATGTAAGCACTTAAATAATATGCATTAAATGAATATAAAATGCAATTAATAATAAAAATAATAAATGCTTATATTCATATTGATTCAAGAGTGCTGTCAGTTGGCACCTATGATACCTATACCTACCTGTAGTAATAATAGATTTATTTTCAAATGAAATGTTCAAAGTCTATCCATTTACCTGTTTCTATATTTCACTATCGGTAATTAGGTATGTACCCTGTTATCATTATGATTTTCATAAAATTAAACAGATATTATATGGGATGGGAGTATAAACTATCTTTACATATTTTCAGAAATAATCTTTTTATAAATCTTTATATATATAATTCTTATGTGAGTGTATATGTCACTGAACTTCTCTTAAACGACTGGACCGATTTTGATGAAATTTTTTGTGTGTGTTCAAGGGGATCTGAGAATGGTTTAGATTCACAATTTTGTCCGCTGGACAATGTTTTTTAAATTATTTTTTTTTTATGGCGGTACGAAGTTCGCTGGATCAGCTAGTATAATATAAATCCTAGTGATAACTAAGGTACCTAGTTCTATTCTTATGTTGATAAATACCTATGGTCGCCTCTATTGCATTTTTAATAATAATTGCTAATAAGTTAAAAAAAATGGATGCGTGTAACTTATGTACGCGCGTGAGAAGTTATACTTCTTTAGCATCATTAAAAATATTTTTTAATTGCATGCAAATAATTAATAATTACAATAAAATAATAAAAGGACTGGAAAAGGATAGTTAACACAGTCAATTAAGTTCAGTTTTAATTGGAAAAATTAAATAAATATTCAAAATATTCAATTAAAATCACTACTGAGTTTAAGTTATTAGTCCATATGTAATTAGCACTTGTAAGTAACTAAAACACGTTGTGTCTATATAGAAACTAGAAACATGTGGATAAATATTATAAATATGAAAACAGTGATCAGAGGCGACGAGCGTGCCAACATTGTTTTTGACAACGCGATCATCTTATGGAGCTCCGTGGATCGTTCAAAGTACCTTTCGAACAGATGTCTAATAATGGTGGATTATTAACCACTAAGTGGTTAATAATCCACCATTATTAGACACTAACATTCATAACGCGCCCGCGGCCAACTTCATTATGTTACTTTTGTGTTACAGTGATGCGCGCGCATCTTAAAATTTCACTCCCATAATTTTTTCATAACGCGGCTAAAGAAGTATAACTTCAATAATAGTGAAGGACATTCTTTTGGGCATGCTGGGCCGATTTCGTCGATGTCCTTTGTGAAATCAAATATGTAACTTAGTTGTAGTTGTAATCTTATTTTTTTAAGTATGTCAGTTACATACTCGATGGTTAATTCTAAAGAAAATATTACTACAATAAATTATTTTAAATATTTAATACTTGTTAAAGTATTCATTTGACATTGTGGGTTACTTACAATGCGAAGAGTAGTAGCCGCCATGCAGTTTAACAAAGGCTAGACAGAATTCGACACGGCCATCAGGGCCGCGGTAGCATAATTGGTCAGTGCATTCGCCCGGTAAGCGAAGGGTGCGGGTTTGAGTCCCGTCTGCTGCCTGGTCCGAGTGGATTTTTTTCTAGTTATTTCTTGAGGTTTAAACTTACTTGTATGGGAACTCACGATCGACGGACGAGCAGATATCCTTCATCATCAGCCTATTAATGTCCCCATTGCTGGGGCACAGGCCTTCCCTATGGATGGAATAGGGAGATTGGGCCATGACCCACCACGCGGGCCCAGTGCGGATTGGCGGGTGCTAACGACTGCAAATGCAGCCGGGACGGCTTAGCGTGCCTTCCGAAGCACGGAGGAGCTCAAGGTAGTAATTTTTTGGTCACCCATCCAATGACCGACCACTGCAAAAGTTGCTTAACTTCAACGATCGCAGCCGAACGCGCTAACCACCTGCGCCATCGAGCTCTTCAGACGTCTTTAGCAGTGATAAAAAAAAAATTTTTGGCCTCTTTTGAGGGCTTCTAGGTTCTTCGAAACACAAGTTACCGGAATAAGGAAGACATAGAACCATAGAATGAGGAAAATTATATTTTATTTATGAAAATCAATTCTTTGGTGATACAAATCGAGGAGGAATCAGTCGAGAACGTCTGTAAGGAAAAATCATTGCCCGAATTCCGGCCTCCCCTTTTAATGCAATAGAAAGTACATTACTTCTTAAATAAAACTAGTTTTTACGAAACTCTATTTATTTATTGGCGTTTCGTAGCCTTTACAAGCTTCGTCGTCAGAATGCCTGTAAAGGCTACGAAACGTCAATAAATAAATAAAGTTTCGTGCATTAACCCGTAAAAACTAGTTTTATTTAATGAGTGATGTGCGTGAAAACCTAAGAAACAAATACATTACTTCTTATTTTAATTCGAAAAGCTCAGCTCAACTCAAGAAAAGTCACCAACATAGCCCACCGAATTAGCAAACTGAAGTGGTAGTGAGCTGGTCACATTAGCCGCAGAACTGATGGCCGTTGGAGCCGGAAAGTTCTTGAGTGGAGACCGCGACTCGGTAAACGTAGTGTAGGACGCCCTGAGACAAGATGGGATGATGATTTTCGTAGGCTGGCTGGAGTGGGCTGGATGAGATTGTGGTACTCTCATCGGGAGTAGTGGCGTGCATTAGGGGAGACCTATGTCCAGCAGTGGACGAACGTGGGTTGATGATGATGATGATGATAATGAACTCAAGAATCAGCCCTGTCCCTCGATAGTATTGTACTATATTCATAACTAGCGGCCCGCCCTCGCTTCGCTTTGGTGTAGAGCTGAAGTGTAGACTACAGATCTCAGGCTTGTATTATACACAATGACATTCATCTATGATTCTTCTTATACCTGCATGCAAAGTCTCAGCCCGATCGGTTTAAAATTGACAAAGTTTCATACAAAGTTTCATTCCCTATTTCATCCCCTTGGGGGTAGAATTGATCAAAATCCTTTCTTAGCGGATGCCTACGTCATAACATCTACCTGCATGCCAAATTTCAGCCCGATCCGTCCAGTGGTTTGGGCTGTGCGTTGATAGATCACTATGTCAGTTTTATATTATATAGATTGAATTTAGCAACCGACTCATTATTATGTTCCTGTTTCGCTAACAGCTTGCAATTTTTTTCAATAACCAATAGTAGCTACTTTTTACTGCAACTGGCGTCTTAACCACCGTAACTGAGTCCCGAAACAGCCGGAACATTTAATAAACAGCCGCCCGAAGCGGTTATAATGAACGCTCCTCGTGTATCTGACGGACGGACATGACACGCCGCTCATTGTAAATATATATACATATGAATACACATATAAGTAAGTATGCCCGCAGCGCACGTACACGGCCAAACGGGTTGGCAACCATTGCCTTTTATAGAAAAAGAGCGTAAAGCCAGTAGCTGGCATGCTGTAGGGTTGTCGACTTAACAATCTTGTGCATAAAATTGTGATTTTTAAATATTTGTTTTAAAACTAGTGAATGATATTTGTTTCTTAGGTTTTCACGCACATCACACATTAAATAAAACTAGTTTTTACGGGTTAATGCACGAAACTTTATTTATTTATTACAAATATATAAAGTTTTATAAATTCTGACGACGTAGCCTGTAAAGGCTACGAAACGTCAATAAATAAATAAAGTTTCGTGCATTAACCCGTAAAAACTAGTTTTATTTAGTGAATGATGTCATTCATTAAACAAAACTAGTTTCAACGGGTTCGATGCACTGTTTTTTTTATTTATTGACATTTCGCATCCTTTGTTGCAAAGTGAAACTTCTTTTCGGACGGAGAGTAAATGGCGAAATCCCATGGAAAAGCTGAAACGGAAATGCATCACGAGCGTCACACGACTATATATATATACATACTAGAGTTCGCCCGCGACTACGTCTGCGTTAATTTAGTTTCTTTAGAATTCCTCTGGAACCTAACATTTTTTCGGGATAAAAGTAGCCTATGTGTTAATCTAGGGTATCAGCTAACTCCATACCAATTTTTTATTGAAATCGCTCCAGCCTTTTAGACGTGAAGAAGAAACAAACATACACACTCACAAACTTTCGCCTTTATAATATCATAGTGTGATATAGTAATCTAGATTTCAATTTCTGGGCACATCCAATCATCGTGTGCTTCGCTCGTGCAGAAATCTTACTCTACAAATCCCCACTCATCACTCTGGCTTTTGATCCAAATCTTTCACTGTTACTGCCATACGCCTGTGGAATGCTCTACCACTCAACATTCGTAGCTCTAACAATAAGATGGAGTTCAAGAAACTAGTGCGTGAACACTTCCTGACCTGACTACGCAATCTCTTCTTTTTTTGTTATTATTTATAGTTCCTGACCTAGTTTGTATCTATTTATATATTATATTTATTATATTTTATGTATGTATATATTTATTTATGTATTTCATTTGTGCAGTTTATGTAGGTGTATCAAATTTAGTATAAAAATATTAATTTATTTTAATCGCTGTTATTTATAAATGTTTTATTATAAAGCATTTTGCCCTATCGCCATACCATTTGTCTCTAACACTCGTTCAAGTTGACTGGTAGAAAATGCCTATGGCATTAAGTCCGCCGTTTGCATATGTATGGCAATGAAGTTTAAATAAATAAAAAATAAAATAGTAATAATGCTTAGAAACATTTTAAAATGAGACCATAAATACTTTGATGAGCTTGATATATTTATATTTAACTTGATATATTTTATTATAACGTTATTTTGAGGAGCTTGATGGTGAAGGTGATTAGCGCGTTCGGCCTGCGATCGTCGAAGTTAAGCAACTTTCCCAACGGTCAGTCATTGGATGGGTGACAAAAATCTTATTATATCGAGCTCCTCTGTACTTCGGAAGGCACGTTAAATTTCTCCCGGCTACATCTACAGGCGTCAGCACCCACGAATCCGCACTGGACCCGCGTGGTGGGTCTCAAACTCAGTGGGCACATGCCTGTATTATAATTGAAATATTATTAGATAATAATAAATTATTATCGCGGATGTGATTGCAACAAACAGGTATAAGACGAAGATTCGTAGGTATTTATACAAGAACGTTTTACTGAAAGCATAATGCTAAACATAGATCTAATAAATAAACACACAACTAACGGAATTACGATATAAATAACAGATTATAAATAAATCACCACATAAATAAACTACGTAACTGATTAAATCTAAAGAAAATATAACTAGAAAAAATTCCACGCGGACCAGGCAGCAGACAGGACTCGAACCCGCAACCTTTTCAATCCGGGCGAATGCACTGACCAATTATGCTACCGCGGCCCTCACGGACCGCGTCGAAATTCTTCTAGCCATTCTTAAGCTGCAAGGCAGCGCCATCTCTTCGCATTATAGGTAACCCACAATGGAAAAAAATACCACCCACAAAGAATGGTTAGAAGAATTTCGACGCGGTCCGTGAGGGCCGCAGTAGCATAATTGGTCAGTGCATTCGCCCGGATTGCGAAGGGTGCGGGTTCGAGTCCCGTCTGATGCCTGGTCCGCGTGGAATTTTTTCTAGTTATATTTTTTTTAGATTTAAACATCAAGCAGTTACATGCTTTAAAATAATAAAAATTATAACTACGTAGCTGATATTGCGTCGATAATCCATATCGTTACTACTTTGCATTTAAAATATGTAAAGGCAATAGTAATAAAGATTAAATGAACTTGTACAATATTATTACTCAAGGAAGCTTAAGTTAATTAAGCCAAACTAGTTTATTTTAATAATAATTATGTGTATTATAATAACCGCTTGTTGACGGCCCTGAAAACTGGAGACAAGCCTCCAGAGGAGACCGGTTTTTCGAGTTCTCGAACAGGTATCGAATATATCGAAAAAGCTTGCACTGAAAGAATCAATCTGTCGAATATCATCTCTATTCCTTTGCTTACTAAATGCAATTTCGAATAGAGCGATGCTTCTCCAATGGCCGAGATGAATTTATGAACCAATATGAGCAGCTATCTCATTTCGCCCAACGCAATATCAATAGCGCTTTCTCTCTCCCAAGAGTCGTCTCAGCCAGTTTTCACAAACATTGATACTTGAAAACGGGATAGCTCTCGGCCCCAACAAGTTCCAATTGATTTCCCTGACACAAAGTAGTTTTTTGGAGTTTACTCCTTAAAAATCGATTTGCATATATAAGGGGCCCGGTATGAGAAAAATGTGAGGAGTAAAATCTATCGATGAGACCTCGTTACGTTTTTGGTGCACATCCTATGTCGCGCAACTTTTACAAACAAAGATGACGGATTGACATTAATTTTTTTTTTTTAAATCTGAACTGAATTTAGATATTGTTTCTGATAGAGCAATGGGGACAACGAGGCATGGTACAACCATTGATGCGGCATTTTCAAGATTCGTGAACCACGTATCTACGAACGTCCATGTGTGTTATTTTAGTTACCATAAACCACTTGTCACTGTAATTAATAATGCAGACAATGTTGATTAAATTAATATTTAAAAAAATGATAATAGTCTGATAATAATAATTACATAATTTATCAACATTCCTAATGATATATTTATGCACATCTGAAATTGACTATTGTAAAAAGTTTAATGTAAAATATTTCGTCGATTAGTTATAATAAATGTATATGAAATGAATAAATATATATTTATATATGTATATTATTTTCATTAATTTGTTAATTTACCCTTTCATACAGTATCAATCTTTTTTAAGTTAAATAAACTCTTTTTGCGCCTGGTTAGACTATCGAACTTAAGGAGTAAACTCCAGTCGTGCGTCGGAGCTGGCACACACAATTTTTTTTTGTCTAATTTGAATACAATGAATCGTGTGTGTACTTTATAATCTGTATCTCCTCTGTAATCGATGTTCAAATGATAAATTCTAAAATCATCACTAATCAATTACAACATTATATTATCCTAAGCGAAGTTGACCTTTTAGAGAAGTCACGTTTTTGGTTTCACTGTGTTGTTTAAGTACACGGAATATTATGCAAATGCAACATTGTTGTGTAATAATGACCATGGTTTATTAGCTGACACACTGGTTTTCAAGTTTCATCGCCCCGAGCTCGATCTTTACTAGGTGATGCAGAAAATTAACTTTTCTATGTCGTTTCTAGTTTAACCCTTAACTACTGGCCAACAGTATTTGTTCTTCAACCACCTACGTGCGGTCTCAGAGGCCGCTCGTAGATTATAACTTCTCTTTTGGTATCTATAGCAAATCCTGAGTAAGTTACAGTTAAAGAAAATAATGTTATTTTTCTTTTAATTTTTTTTCATTATGTTAATGAATAAACTATAAAAGGAAACAACAAAGTGTACTGAAAAATTACTATAAATTGCATTGCCATAAATTGCAATAACTCAACAACAAACAAAACACATGTAAGTAACAATCTTATGCTTCTTTTTTGGATCACAAGTGAAACAAGTTTTTCAAACTTTAATCTTTTCAGCCTCAAAGTGGTAACGATGAGACGAACGAGGACCTAATTTGATTAAATTCTACGTCACAGTAATCCTCGTCCGGCATATCCTTCTCATCTGGCAACCGTTCTTGATGTCATCTTGCAATATTTTATCGTATTTTTTCATTTTTGTATTAAACCAAGACAATTACTTGATATTACTATAAAAAAATTACACAACCACCTACGTGTCATCACAGAGACTGATGGCGAAATATTTTTACTTACCCAAAGCAAACGTGCGCTAGTTTTTAATTGTCGAGCACAAGTTCGATACTATGACTATGTGGCATTTGTGTTAAATCTAGAAAATTACGTGGACGCTCGCGACCGCACTACCAGCGCACATAGGAAACTCATGATTCTAAAATTCATTGCGGTCCCTAAGACCGGTGGTAGGTGGTTAAGGGCTAGTAAAAACCTTTAAAATCTGGCAAATCAAGACTATTCCAGATAATATTCCTGTGTGTATTTGAACATTGAAATTATAAAATGGTTGGTGCTGTCTTTTTGTGTCATGATTTTCCACTTAATTATATTATACAATCCTTGTAACCGCGGGTAAAAAAATAATTGGGTAGGTAAACAACACACGCACAGTTTTTATTTAATATTTGTGGACCAGAAAAAAGGATCCATTCCACTAAAAGTATGCTCAGAGTTGGGCATGCAAATATTCCAAGCTTCCTCTATTACATTACGGACTGATCCCCCGGGATTTAACCAGGAATCACGTTACCGGATTTAAGAAGCTTCCTGTGAATTCTTACTGCAAATGCGTACATTTCTTGCCCCGTATATAATGCATTATTTCGTAGGGGCCAAGTATGTACTAAGGATTGGTCTTCTGTAATAACTAAAGTGTTACATAATGTTTATTCAGACAAGATATATTTGGCCCTCTTGCATTGCACCACAGCTGTGCTATACTGTGTATTATAAATCTAAATTTATTTATTAAGAATTATAAATTTAAAATTCCAGATGATAAATTGTAGTATTTGTAATTGTAAGATCAGACTACTATAAGATCCATAACCTTTACTTCAATTGCCTCTCAATTCTCAAGTTATTGACAATTCAGTTGCTAGTTTATTTTTTTTAACTCTACAGTCTACTGGTTCTCAATTATAGCTATACTCATACGAAATATTTTAAAGCCAAGAAAACATAAAATTTATCGGAAAAGGTTCGAAGTTCATAGAAAATTGGTCAGCAAATTGACTTCCTTTAATTTTATTTCAAAATAATAACAAAAGGAAAACAAAGGCAAAGCCATCGTATGCCTGTCCCAAAACTCAACCCTAATAAAATATTCACAGTATGTACGATTCCTCAAAAAGACCAATGGACCTCTAAAACGTTTCGTTTATCTCGAAACCTGAACCGGTCCGCTTAGCAACCTTCTCCATTCTACACATGGAGGTGCAAGCGAGAAAGGAAAGGCGTCCCTCAGGGAGGTAGTTTAGCACATAAACTTTATACGAAGGGAGATAGCGTTTACATCCGTCTTTTAATATGTTTGTTTTAAAGAACAATGTGGGAGGATCATATTAAATTTTGTGGTCATGTGTACTTTACTGTCGGTTTATGTTTGTTTGTTAAGCCGAACTTTACTGTGGAAACGGTAACACGACAAAACTTGTAATCGTGTTGTTCAAATAAACAAGATAGCCGCAAGTTTATATTTGGCATAAAAATAACCATTAAAGAGAATCTCACTGGTATAAATACTGATGAAGATTTCGGCTCCACCAAGGCACTGGGAGGAGCTCGATGGCGCAGGTGGTGAGCACGTTCGGTCATTGGATGGGTGACCAAAAATCTTCTATCTCGAGTTCCTCCGTGCTTCGGAAGGCACATTAAGGCGTTGGTCCCGGCTGCACCTGCAGTCGTTAGCACCCGCCAATCCACACTGGGCCCGCGTGGTGGGTCATGGCCCAATCTCCCTATTCTATCCATAGGGAAGGCCTGTGCCCCAGCAGTGGGGACATTAATAGGCTGATGATGAAGGCACTGGATCTTAATCCTGGTGGGTTAGTGTTATTATTTCTAATTAAAATTCATTATTACATGTATAATTGTATTGTTTGTTTATTCAGGAAACCAAATTATTGTGTAATATCTATAATAAGTGAAAAAATGTCACATCATAAAATTAATGCCATTACAACCAACAAGATTATATAGTTGGGCTAAGTTTACAAAGTTGGATAATAAATAATATTTAGGTTACAACTTGCAGATTAACCGTAATGAAGCTTATAAAAGATTGTCATTTTGTGAGTAAAAGGCTGTCTTGAAACACGTATTCATTTGATTCTATCATACTAATTTTAATATTTTAAAGGAGATTTCTCAGTTTCCATACATGTTTGGCCTAAAGACCAATAATCATGAAAAATTGTTTCCTAGATTCGAAATTATATATAAATTACTGTAGAAACGAAAATTATTGACGGACACCCCTGAGAACTTCTGTAAATCATATACACTGAACGATTTTGAGGTTATGTTTTTAAATAGGTACATAGGTATTAAAATAATCAAAAACATATAATAAGTTATATAGTAAACTAGGGAAATCAAGCCAAGTACCGAAATTATGTATTAGATTCAGGTATATAGAGCTAGTAGATTAACAGATAGTTGCCTGTTTTTAAAGTTAATGCACAAGAGTAACTTTTAAGATCAGGTATCATCTATGCATTTCCGGTTATAATAAGGTAGGTACTCTGTGACAGAAACTGTGT
The DNA here is from genome assembly GCA_902850365.2 of Chilo suppressalis. NCBI lineage: Eukaryota > Metazoa > Arthropoda > Insecta > Lepidoptera > Crambidae > Chilo > Chilo suppressalis. The sequence goes on from OU963911.1 coordinate 1,194,678, forward strand.
GATGATTGTGAATGAGCCACAGATTACTTGGGAATTTTTAAACTCTCGTTAATCAAAGCTAAGAGCCTTAGGTAACACATCCTGGGGAAGATTTTTTGTGATACATGAATCACAAAAAATCCTCCCCAGGATACAGGTGACATGATGACACTATAAGTGTTCCTTGTTAGGACTACGGAACCCTAGAAAGGAAATACTTGAAATGAACCCAGGACGTCAAGCATGATATGAAAATTAAAATGTACATGCTTCATGATTCCTTAAAATTAGAGCTATAGAGTCTGTGCGGAAAGAGAATGGGCGTGGCGAAAAACGGAACTAACATTAAGATTTTTATTGGGCAATCAAACCCAGCAAGCAATCTGTAAAACGTCAAAGTTTTGTGTTGATACGGATTTGTTTGTTGTTGCGATTTCTTGCGGTTTTTTGTATTTAATCATGTCTAAAAGGGGTAAACCTTACAAATACGGTAGAAAAGCACTGCAGCGCCCTCCAATCTAAATCCCATTCTCTTTCCGCACGGACTCTGATATGTAACTCGCGACTCTATCTGCTTAAAACAATTGGTTTTCTATACCGACTTTCTATTATTTTTGGAGTTTACTCCTTAAGAATCGATTTGCATATATAAGGGGCCCGGTATGAGAAAAAATGTGAGGAGTAAAATCTATCGATAAATGACCTCGTTACGTTTTTGGTGCGCATCCTTTTCGAGCCCAAATGACTCTTAAATCTGAGAATTTAGGTGCAGTAGAATTAAATTGAAACTACAGTAGGCTTGTTGAAAATATATCGATGTATCGATATATCGATATTTTTTGTTCGATATATCGATATTTTTTGCCGATATATTTTGATTCGATATATCGATACATCGATACAAAATAACCAATATCGAAATTCGTATCAAAAACGATATTTTTTTAATTATTAGCGGCATATCACGATTTAACTAAATTCGTATCTGGAAAAATCGTAACTGGATCTCAGATTAATGATATTCAACATATCTATGATCTGTGCTGTATTTAGTATTGCCTATGTCATCATTCGAAAATAGAGTCTATTTTTAGGGCGATAATTTTCGTTCCATTATTATTCCGCGTGTCATATTTCGTGAGCTATTTTAGAGTACGATATTTTTGGGAAAATTGGTCCGATATATCGATGTTTTTTTGGCGATATATCGAAGCCGATATTGATATTTTTTAAAAGATCGATGTATCGATATATCGATATTTTTTTCAACTTTCGACATCCCTAAACTACAGTGTATTTTGTTAAACCATAAATTTCTTTATTAGTTAGGTGACGTTTTGCCTATATGTAGCTCCAAACATATTTACAAGCGTGATGCAACGAACTACAGCGCCATCTATTTTGATACATATGAACTAAAAATTTAAATGCACAAATGGCGTATACATAATCGCCATACATAAAAAATAAATGTATATGAAATGAATAAATATATATTTATATATGTATATTATTTTCATTAATTTGTTAATTTACCCTTCATACAGTATCATTCTTTTTTAAGTTAAATAAACTCTTTTTGCGTCTGGTTAGACTATCGAACTTAAGGAGTAAACTCCAGTCGTGCGTCGGAGCTGACACACACAATTTTTTCTAATGTTTCTCGTTTCGTCGTTTGTTTAATGTTCTACTTGTCAGTATCAAAAGGGGTGTATCGAAAAATAGAACTTGCCTTACGTGTCTTTCCCTCGGGGATCATTATAATACACTCCATCTTCATAAGACAGATAGGAGGTAACCTTTTTTCTGGTTTGGTTACATCTAAGATTTACTTGATTTATTTGAAAAATTCTACAGCTATGTGCATCAAGGTATATAATGCTTTACCAACAGAGTTTCTAAATCTTCCAAAAACGCGTTTTCGAAGGACGATAAAGTCATGGTTGCAGGAACAATGTTTTTACTCAGTAGAGGAATATTTTAATTTTATGTTTAAATCCAGACATAATAAGTGACAAATTAATTAAGATTGTAATTTTTATTCTATGTGTTATATATTTATTGTAGTGATTTAATAATATTTAAATGCTTGATAATTTGACATGTGTAAATGGAATAAACGATTTAAAGTTTTATGATTGTAAATTTGACTAAAAATATAACTTATTCTTAATTATTATTATTATGGATTTCTTGACATGTATATATAAGTGATGACGTATGACGATTAATTGACATGTTTAAATGAAATTAATGTTTTGGTATGATTAACAATAGTGTGACCAATTACAATATTAATAAAAAATAATTTGATATTTACATGCTAATTTAGCGAATCATGTTTGAGCACCATATGTATTGTAACATCTTTTTATTGTACCATGTTTCTTGTAAATAAATATGAATATGAATATTACCTTTGTAAAAAACACGTTCGCAAAAACGCCACCATGACTGACTGATGAATCAAACATATTCAACTTTTACAATAGGGGTGATGACGAGGTTCAGTAAACGAAATTCTATTTAGTCCGTCACTTAGATGATCAAAAAATAATGGACACGTATTTTTTCTTTCGGCAATCAACCAAAAAATGACAAAGTTATAGTGCGTCAAAGTTTGGGAGTAGGGGCTCGTGACGTCACTTTTTAGTGAATATTCGCTTAAAAGTGTACTTAAACGTGACGTAATGCGACTTTTCAAATCAATATATCTCTGCAATGTTTATATTATGTGAAAAAAGAAAAAATACGTGTCCAATACTTTTTGATAATCTACCTGATAAAACGAAGAAAAAAAATAGGTCATCATCCCTATTATTTAGCTCCTTACTAGCTTCCGCCTGCGACTTCGTCCGGGTTATAGTTACCTTTCTGAAAAATGGTTGGAATATCTGTCTTGTAATTTAAAAATGAGATGATTTTTAACTCCGATACATGAAGCAACCAATGACTAACGATAGGTTTTATTAAAATTTCGAACTGACTTGCAAATAGGAAGCTGTTTTTTTTGAAGTTATGCTTCTTTAGGCGCGTTATGAAAAAATGATGAGAGTGAAATTTTAAGATGCGCGCGCATCACTGTAACACAAAATTTTAACATAATGCGTTACTTTTGTGTTTACCGCACATTAAGAAAATCTACCAACAAAATAGAAATAGAATCTCTATTTAGTGGGTGCTAACGACTGCATTATGAAGGCCTATCAAAAGTATTTATTAATCTGGAACAACGGAACCAAAGCGCGATTCAGGAGACTACAGCGGCATCTCTTGACCATTGGTGTAGTAGAACCAAAAACCACATCTTTATTTTTTGTAATAAAGTAACAGTTATAGGTATTCACATTTATAATATCAAAAGTATTTATTAATCTGGAACAACGGAACCAAAGCGCGATTCAGGGGACTACAGCGCCATCTCTTAACAAATCAAAGAAGGATAACTTCTCACGCGCCTACATAAGTACACGCACCCATTTTTTTTTTATTTGCCAAATATTTGGTTCGCCCTACTTTGCTGCCTTTGATACTATAGCCTAGCCCCAAGCTAAACACTATAAGGCTTGTGTTATGGAATACTAGGGTAACGGATACAATACATATACTATACACATATAAGTATATTTATATAGAAATACATATTAAACATCCATGACTGGAGTACAAATGCTCGCATTCATCACACAAACATCTGCCTCCACCGGGATTCGAACCCGGGACTTCTCGAGTCAGCGACACCATGAAACCCGGCGTACAAACCACTCGGCCAAGGAGGTCGTTCAAATTATTATTATTTCGTATTAAAAAAAAAATGAATTAGCGTTGTTTTTGGTTGTTCGTCAGTGATTTTGATAAGTAGGTAATTATATTTTAAAATAGCAAGGTCTTCCTAGATAGGTAGGCTTTTGTGACAGTATTTTAGCAAAACCGACATCAGAAAGGGCTATTAAAATGTACAACCTTGTAAGAATAACAGTGAATCGTAGATAAGAGATAATTATTATCGGGTCTATGAGTAACATGTCCATGTGGATAAAACCCTGTCTAAAAAAAATAAGAAGAAAAAAGGTCTTCCTAGATACTTCTTATTCTTAACTAGCTTTTGCCCGCGACTTCGTCCGCGTTTTCGTCGATTTTCGTCAAAAAGTAGCATATGTCCTTCCTCAGGGTTCCGTGGTTTTGATGTGACAGAGAGATTAACTTTCGTATTTTAATAGGGAAATATAATATGTCAATCCACAATACTGTTAAAAATATCGCAATAAGGAACCGCAGAATATTATTATTATCACTGTGCCCCGAGACCATCAGCGTGTAACTCCTTGTATGTTATTATGTTAATGTATTGGTAATATTGTTTAGATCGCTTTCACATGAGGCTTAAGTACATATAAAATGAAAATACTTCAGCGCAAAGCTTCCGGGTAAACTACGTTGAAAGTTGACCCGTCCGGCACGTGAACATAAAAATTTCTAGTTTCCGCACAAAATTTAAGAAAAATCCTATTCAAACCTTGTCCATAGCTAGGACTAGCCATTAATGGACTTACGTAAACACAGATAAAAGTACCTGTGCACAATCCAGGTAATATACATTAATACTTACAATTGCTCATAAGATAGATATTTTTTAAGGTTTTCTTTAAAAGTCGACACCCTCATATTCTGATGCAAAACAAAATGACATTTGACTCCTGTACATTATAAAGATTTTTGTCGATAAAATTTGACATCTTCTCAAACCCCTAAAATTTATGAACAGTAAAAATCTTACCAGTATACGAAATCGGTGGAAGTCACTGTTTGTGAGCTTCAGAAACCTCCCAGACAAAAATCATTTTTACTTTTCTTGTGATGACCTCCGTGGTCGAGTGATTGGTACGCCGGGTTTCCGAGGTCCCGGGTTCGAATCCCGGTGGGGGCAGATGTTTTTTTTAATATGTATTTCTATATAAATATACTTATATATGTACTGTATATGTATTCTATCCGTTACCCTAGTATCCCATAACACAAGCCTTACAGTGCTTACTTTGGGGCTAGGCTAATTGGTGTGAGTGTTGGAAATATTTATTTATTTTCTCAAATCCCGCCCTGTTGTGATAGTTGAACACTAAATAAGATACTTTAAAAAGTTTGCATTGTTAACAATATTATACGATCACTTAAAATTCATTAAATCGCCGTCATTTTCGATGTACGATCAGCCAATTTGATTCCTGATCCACCATAAACTAATTATGTTGCAACCATTTCAAAACAATAAGGTAGATTTATGCCGCAATTACATTTGGTCCTTAATCCGTATTCAGGTGCTCGAAAGATATTACTCGAATTCGGGCACCCGAAGCAATATTAACACTGGAATATGGGCTGGAAGACGTTTTCGGGTAAACAAAAGGAAATCTATCCGAATACAGAAGTACTCGACTTCGTTCATTTACTAGTCGTTTACCCGAATTCCATTGGCACTCGTATCGCGACCCCTTACGTCTAGCTTTTATATTTAAGTCACAATCACATCATCATCATCATCAGCCTATTAATGTCCCCACTGCTGGAGCACAGGCCTTCCCTATGGATGGAATAGGGAGATTGGGCCATGACCCACCACGAGGGCCCAGTGCGGGTTGGTGGGTGCTAACGACTGCAGATGCAGCCGGGACCAACGGCTTAACGTGCCTTCCGAAGCACGGAGGAGCTCGAGATAGTATATTTTCGGTCACCCATCCAATGACCGACCACTGCGAAAGTTGCTTTAATTCAACTATCGCAGCGGAACGCGCTAACCACTGGCGCCATCGAGCTCCTCACAAGAAGTACTTTTTTATATTAAAAAAATCTTTTAATCGTGAGGTCACCTGGTCGTTTTTGGTCATATTATCAACAATTATGAATTCTTATTAAAATAAGTAAATTCATTGTCTCAATTGTTTTTAATAAAAGACTTTTTCCCTGAACGGCATCAAATATTGACGAATGGTTAAAGTGATAATACTCGTACGATATAGCAATAACCGCGACCGCGTTTTTCCTTTTCGTTTGCTAGTTTGACGACCTTCGTGGCCGAGTGGTTAGTAGGCGGGTTTTAAGGTGCCGCTTACTCTAGAAGTCCCGGGTTCTAATCCCGGTGGGGGCAGATGTTTGTTTGATGAATACGAGCATCTGTACTCCAGTCCTGGATGTTTAATATACATTTCTTACTTTGGGACTTGGCCAATTGGTGTAAGTTTTGTAAATATACATTTATTTATTTCTATAAAAACAAACTTATTCTAAATTTATTCTATCCGTTACCCTAGTATCCCATATCACAAACCTACAGTGCTTACTTCGGAGCTAGGCTAATTGGTGTGAGGGTTGTGAATATTTCTTTCATCATCATCATCATGTCAGCCGTACGGCGCCCACTGCTGAGCAAAGGCCTCCCCCAAGGATATCCACACCGATCGGTCCTGCGACTTCCCGCGACCTTAACAAGATTGTCGGTCCACCTTGTAGGGGGCCTGCCCTCTGAGCGTCGTCCGGTACGTGGTTGCTATTCCAGAACCTTTCCGCCCCAACGGCCATCGGTTCTTCTTACTACGTGTCCTGCCCACTGCCACTTCAGCAGAGCAATATTTATTTAAATAAAACTAGTTTTTTACGGGTTAATGCAGGAAACTTTATTTATTTATTGACGTTTCGTAGCCTTTACAGGCTACATCGTCGGAATCAAATTTTTATTTAATTTTGTAAAGCTACATTCGAAAGACTTTTATTGAGCGTTCGGTTATTTCATTGTTCAATTTTTAAAGTTTTATTGTCTATGTAATATTTATTTATTTAGTAATATTATGTAGTATGATTAGGTTGCGGTTTCCTACTGTTCGCCTGTTGTCTGTGGCCGCGGTGGCCGGTAGCGGACCGGTTCCGCTGTACGCTTTTTACTTTTATCGACTTTTTACGTTTCTTTTTATTCGTATCCCGCTGAATTAATAGCGTTGGCCTTATCATTAATCTTGTTTGAGATAAAGACGCGACCAAACAAATCGAGTATTTTTGAAGTTATACTTCTTTAGCCACGTTATGAAAAAATTATGAGAGTGAAATTTTAAGATGCGCACGCATCACTGTAACACAAAAGTAACATAATGAAGTTAGCCGCGGGCGCGTTATGAAAAAACCATGTGAGTGAAATTTCGAAATGCGCGCGCATCACTGTAACACAATAGTAACACCATGAAGTTGGCCGCGGGCGCGTTATGAATGTTCGAAAGGTACTTTGAACGATCCACGGAGCTCCATAAGATGATCGCGTTGTCAAAAACAATGTTGGCACGCTCGTCGCCTCTGATCACTGTTTTCATATTTATAATATTTATCCACATGTTTCTAGTTTCTATATAGACACAACGTGTTTTAGTTACTTACAAGTGCTAATTACATATGGACTAATAACTTAAATTCAGTAGTGATTTAAATTGAATATTTTGATTATTTATTAAATTTTTCAAATTAAAACTGAACTTTATTGACTGCGTTGACTATCCTTTTCCAATCCTTTTATTATCTTATTGTAATTAATTATCTGCGTGCAATTAAAAACTATTTTTTAATAATTCCAAAAAGAAGTATAACTTCTCACGCGCGTACTTAAGTACACGCACCCATATTTTCTTTATTGTTTATGAATTCTTAAATATATTTATGTAATTGTACTGTTTGTAAAGGGTCTTCTTTGCTGGTTTAGGATCGAAAGAAAGTAGAAAGCACCAGTTGTTAGCTTTCCAATGCATAAAGCATAAAAGTATCAACGAACAGTGCGTATTCAGAAACTGTTCAGATTATAGACTGGTACCTATCTTTATCGTTTCTGGATTTGTTTCCCCCAACAAATGCCATGTTTCGCTTCATTGAGGATCTAAAAACTAGGGATTAATCTGCCTTTAATGTATGACTAAAATTTAGATAGATTGATAAAACTTTATTCGCACCAACATGCAGACATACAAAATTTAAGACAAATTTTACAATTATATAAATCCTTTAAAACATGCAACGAATAATATTTATGCAACTATACTATGATATTTTCGTGTGCAACAGCGATGCGAATGGGCGAAAACTCAGCGTAACATTTACTCAGAGAGTAAATCGCTGATTTTCAGTACTGATCCATATTTCCATAATGTGGTTTAATATCTTCGTATAGGCTAAGAAAAATACATGCTTATATCAAAATATCGATATTTTTTCAGAAAAATATCGAATTAAATCAGCGATATTTTGTCCCGCGATATATCGATTTACGATATTAAAATCGATGTATTTTTAAAGCTCTGCTGTCTGCTCTTGCATCACAATCACATCATGTATTTGAACAATCCGATTACATACTTAAATTTAGAAAAAAGTAGGTATGCAATACGCTGTATGCGTTTAGTTTCATTGCTTCAAACACAAACAAAAACTACAGTGTATGAAGAGTTGCAGTGCCAAACAGTAACCAAGAATTACTAAGTTACTACTCTGATACTGTCCTCCGCCTGTCACACATTGGGACGACAGTTATTTGGTCTCGTATACCCAGTAATTACATTAGCAAAGTGTTGTGTTGATTGCATCTGGTACATAAACCTGTTTTTTTAAATAATAAAACTGATGTCAAAACAGCCAGATGTGTATTTTCTTTAAAATTTCGAATACTTTGTCTATTTTTATAAATAATTGCATATTGGGCAAAAATTATCGATATATCGATATTTTTTGCGTGATATATATCGATATATATGAAAAATATCGATATTTTTTTCCATTTGCCCATCCCTATGCTTATTTTTCCCTTTTTATATAATTCTGCTAACGTATTCATTTTCGCATAATAGATAGACTGGGTTTACTCCAACTAGTGGCTCTGGAAAGTCAACTTTTGATAATTGTATTTTTGAGTTCTAGTGTGAACCAAGCCTTGCCTCCCTCGATTGTATCACATTCGTGACTTCATCAATTTCTTTCGAAAGCTTGTTCTTCAGTTCGTTTGTCTTCTTCTATATGTATGATCGTCGTTGCTAAATTGTATGCTATCGAAGATTTATTTCAATCTTTCTTTTAAACTTTTCGTTGGTAATTAATGTTTGCATTGTTTTTCAGAACACTGGTTAGCTTAAAATACATTTTGTTCGACACATTTATTTATGAGTCAATTAAAGACAGCCAATTCTTAATTGCTTATTAGTTATATTCTTTATTTTTTAAGCATTAAACTGCTAGATGTTTAAATCTAAAGAAAAGTTTAATAGAAAAAAAATCCACTCGGACTAGGCAGCAGACAGGACTCGAACCCGCATCCTTCGCTATCCAGCGGGGGCCCTAACGGCCCTGTCGATTTTTCCCACAATGTCAAATTAATACTTTTACAAGTATTAAACTTTTTGAAATTGTTTTCTAGTAAACTTTTCTTTAGATTTAAACATAGCTAGCAGTTAAATGCTTAAAAAATAAAAAAACATAACTATAATTGCTATTTCTTCTTTCAAATGTTTAATATGTACTTGTAAAAGTATTCATTTGACATTGTGAAATGAAATGAAATGAAATGAAATGAATGAATGAAATGAAATGAAAAATCTTTATTGGCCATGGTTTATGAAACAGAGGAAAAAAAATATAAAAAAGAAACTTAACCTAAGAACAAAAATTAAACATTAGGTTTAAAATGGCCAATCAGGACCCTGCCTCAGCTTATGCTGATACAATGAGAAAATATTCTCTCACTGTATCAGCGCTGGTATTCTGGCAGGGCCTGTTTGAGGACGTATTAGGCGCGGGTTGTGGGTGTGGGTTACCTACAATGCGAAGAGCCGAGAGTCAGGGCCGCGGTAGCATAATAGTCAGTGCATTCGCCCGGATAGCGAAGGGTGCAGGTTCGAGTTCCGTCTGCTGCCTGGTCCGCGTGGATTTTTTTTCTAGTTAACTTTTCTTTAGGTGGGGGGGGGGGGGCAAACGTGGGTGCGGGGTATTCTTCGCAATATTTTTTCCGTACTACCCCCTATATGCAATATAGAAGTATTCTTTCTTTTTTAATAATTTAACTGCTAGGTGTTTAAATTTAAACAAAATATTACCAGAAAAAAAATCACGCTGACCAAGCTGCAGATGGGGCTGCTGCATGGTGATTGTGAGATCATTTCAGCCGAAAGACGTCCACTGTTGGACATAGGCCTCCCCCATGGATTTCCACAACGATCGGTCCCATGCTGCCCGCATCCAGCGGCTTCCCGCGACCTTTACCAGATCGTCGGTCCACCTTGTGGGGGGCCTGCCAACACTGCGTTTCCCGGTACGCGGTCGCCACTCGAGGACCTTTCCGCCCCAACGGCCATCGGTCCTGCGAGCAATGTGCCCTGCCCATTGCCACTTAAGGTTTGCAATTCTGTGGGCTATGTCGGTGACTTTAGTTGTCTTGCGTATCTCCTCATTTCTGATTCGATCACGCAGAGAAACTCCGAGCATAGCCCTCTCCATTGCCCTTTGGGTGACTTTGAGCCTTCTTACAAGACCCATTGTAAGCGGCCACGTCTCGGTTCCATATGTCATCACTGGCAACACGCACGAATTGAAGACTTTCGTTTTGAGGCACTGCGGTAGATGTTCCGAGAAGATGCTACGTAGCTTCCCGAACGCTGCCCAGCCGAGTTGGATTCGTCGATTAACCTCTTTCTGGAAGTTGGACTTACCCGGTTAGACTATTTGTCCCAGGTATACGTACTGGTCAACAAGTTCCAGTGTAGAGCTCCCAACAGTCACCGGAGTGGGTACGACATGGGAATTCGACATGATTTTCGTCTTGTCCATGTTCATTTTGAGACCCACTTGTTGGGACACCCTACTGAGGTCGCCGAGCATTGTGCCAAGGTCATCCATGGTCTCAGCCATGACTACGATATCATCTGCAAATCGAAGGTGCGTCATGTACTCGCCGTTTATGTTGATGCCAAGTCCGCTCCAGTCCAAAAGTTTGAAAACGTCTTCCAGCGCAGCTGTAAACAGTTTCGGTGATATAACGTCACCCTGTCTTACACCACGCTGCAGCTGGATTGGCTTCGTGTTTTGGTCCTGGAGTCGAACTGACATAGTGGCGTTTTCATACAACGACTGCAACACTTCGAAGTATCGATAGTCTATTTGGCACCTTTGGAGTGACCGAAGCACGGCCCATGTCTCGATCGAATCGAAGGCTTTCTCGTAGTCCACAAACGCCAAGCATAATGGCAGGTTATACTCTTCGGTCTTCTGTATAACCTGCCGCAGCGTATGGATGTGGTCCGGAGAAGGAATGGTCAATGATATTTGTTTCTTAGGTTTTCACGCACATCACTCATTAAATAAAACTAGTTTTTTACGGGTTAATGCACGAAACTTTATTTATTTATTGACGTTTCGCTGCCTTTACAGGCTGCTTCGTCGGAATCATTTTTTTATTATAAATGGGTGACCAAAACATTTATTACCTCGAGCTCCCCCGTGTGTCGAAAGATACATTAAACAGTTGGTCCCGGCTTCATCTGCAGACGTTAGCACCTACTTATCTGCACTGGGCCCGCGTGGTGGGTCATGGCCCAATCTCACTATTCCATCCATAGGAAAGGCCTATGCCACAGCAGTGGTCACATTAATAACATGGCGTTGATGATGACATATTGTTAAGACACTATTTTGATACCAATTAATTTTCTGTTTCACAGATTTAATAATTGTAGAAAACGCATTTGTTCAATAATTAAAATTACCTTCAAATCTGTGTACGGATTATTAATTATATGAAAAGAATTTCCTTTGTCAGAAGATAAGTACACAATTCCTTATATAAACACACTTTAGCTTTAAGGTTGTATTTATCTTTTGTTAAAAACAATTATGACTCAAGTTCTACCATCTTGCATCAAGGAGCACGTGTAAACTTGATAAATTTCTATTTACAACTTTTTGCACAAGACTTAAAGTTTATTCTTACCTAACTGCTTTTTTTTGAAGAACAAAATTAATTTGTAAGCATAAATAACTTTTATTGCGATGGAAGAAAGTCAGTTTTTCGAATTGCGAAATGTTCTGTTATGATGAGGTAATCGTTATTATGAGGAGTATAAAACAAATGGCATAATGTGATAAAAAAGGTTAATACTAAATCCTCTTTGGAGTTTATTACAAGCACAAATGATCTTTTGTTTTATTTATATAACAGCTATAAATGATTATTTCTAACAACGAATTTTAAATCTTAAGAAAATATAACTAGGAAAAATTCCACCCGCCCAGGCAGCAGACGGGACTCGAACCCGCACCCTTGGCTATCCGAGCGAAAGCACTGACTAATTATGCTACCGCGGCCCTGACGGCCGCGTCGAAATTCTTAAGAATGGCTAGAATAATTTCGACGCGGCCGTCAGGTTCGCTTTAGCATAATTGGTCAGTGCATTTGCCCGGATTGCGAAAGGTGCGGGTTCGAATCCCGTCTGCTGCCAACAACAACACACTTAGCCCCCTCAGGTTCGAGTAGTCTAGAAGCTCCAGACGGAGAGGAGACTCCCCCCGTGGGGAGACGCCATCCGCCTGGAATACCTCTAGAGGCACTCGCCAATTCTCGGCTTGAGGTCCCTCTAGGATCTCGCCGTCCCCAAACCCGGTGACACTGATAGTATCGACACTATCGATAGCACAGAAAAAGCCAATACCATCGGATGAGTTAAATACTATCGATACTATCGATAGGATTATTATAGTTCGTTAATAACAAACTATCGATAGTATCGATACTGCCGATTTTACTTGCAACCATACTATCAATAGTTTAACAATTTGCAATAGTATTGTTTACAATTTTCAGGTATTATAGTCAATCACAAATTTTAGTCTAAAACAATCGCTAGTATCGTACCGATACGATAGTATTGTTGCAGATAAAATCAACACTATTGATACTATCAATAGTGTGTTATTAACGAACTACAATAGTGTCGATAGTATTGCACTCATTCGATAGTATTGCCTTGTTCTGAGCTATCGATAGTATCGATACTATCGGTTGTATCGGTTGTATCGATAGGGGTATATGATTTTCGATGTAAGCTGTCGATAGTTTTAATATCGATAGTTCGGCAACACTAGCTCAAATTGTGACACGGCCTTGAAAATTTACCCTCATCGCGCTCAAAGAAGTTTCTCTCCAAAACAACACATTAAAAGGTAGTGTGATTTTAATGTGATTTGTTTAGGGTAGATAACGCGCGAGTTATACTGTATAGTATCGCAAAATTCTATGAGTTATAGTCAACGATATTAAATACCCTATTTACACCACGTGCGTTCAAAATGTGTCCCAATCAAGAAGTGCTTGGACTCCACTCAAGCACTTCTCGGTTCACAATCACACGCGGACCGTTGAAAAGTAAACTTGCCGCTGAGCTCCGTGAAAAAATGCGAAAAAAAAGCTTATAATATGTAAAGTGTAATTTTTTTGAAAGGTATTCTAATATCAATGTTTGTTAATTTAACATATTCGCAGCATACTTACTATAAACTGATTTAATATAAAAATTTGTGATATTTAAATGCATGGGCGGTTATATAGCCGTCTCTTTTCCTCGCGGTCCGAACCTGCTATAGTGCTAACAGCGCATTCAGAATTGAGCGTAGAACCAATGTAACAAGGTCTATATTCTTCCGCATATAGCAATAAATCGATAAATAAATTTTACGAGCTTGCATTTCGAACTGTCATAACTCTTTTACGCATGTGTTTTAATTAAGACCTTATACAGTATGCATTAAAGATGACTTTCAATGTTTGAATAATGCCTTATATTGTTTTTGACAAACCGATCAACTTACGAAGCGCCGTGGATCGTCCAGTGTACCTTTTGGACAGGTCTCGGGCACGATTTTGTTCGTGTTGGTGTATCTAGGGTATTTAATTTTAATATCGTTGGTTATAGTAGCCACTTACTACTGCGCAGCTTATTACATTTAAAATATACTATACTAGTTCAAGTACCAGTAGCTATGCTGAAAAGCATCTTCACAATTCTAAAAGTTTTGTGCCAATTCAACCCTTTCGCCTCTCATGCCGCGCGCTTAAGGGCGTCTCGAGTACCCATGCACACAGCTTCCAGTATCGCGATTGACCTTTCTCGATTCAACTCCACTCGCGCGGAAACAACTCGACAATTCGAGATCTCGGAATCGAGTACACGAGCTTTCACATCCGACGCAATTACGGGATAGAACTCTGTGAATTGGATCTGTCTACGGAAACTTTTGTATAAAAGAATTAAGTACAATTTTATTAGTATTTTCTGTCAGTATACAGGCAATATAGTGAAAGAAATGAAACTGTAATAGGCGATGAAGCAGGTATCTTCTACAATAATTAATTTATCGAATAGGTGAGCATTAATTATGCTGAAGGCAATAAGAATTCCAAGTTATTTCAAACCAAATAATCTAAAAATTTAAGAATAGTCGAGAATATTCTGGATTTGATTACTAGTCAAGTTTATGTAGTAATACAACCTTTTCTATATTAGTGTCTAGGTATTTATGGTATCATCATTATTTGTTTCTTAGGTTTTCACGCACTTCAGTCATTAAATAAAACTAGTTTTAACTGGTTAACGAACGAACTTTATTTATTTATTGACGTTTCGCAGCCTTTTCAGGTCTGCATCGCCATAATAATGATTTTTATTTACTTTGACAATTGCTCGGTTAGCGTCCCAACCCCAACCCCGAGCACACACTGCAAGACCAACAGATACTATTAGTTTTATTATTTGCATAATTTAACATAAGAAGAATTAAGAAAGCCTCTCTGAGTTTGTTTCTCCGGTTCTTCTTAGAAAGGTCTCCCAATTTTGGAACCGGTGGTAGTTTACGGTACTAAGGGTCAAATAAATAAACTCAAAATTTCATAAAAGAATTTTAAATAAAGTACTATATAACTAAATTAACTAATAAATTCATACATAGATAAAGTTTTTAAAATCTTCCAATGAAATATCCGAACGCTCAATAAAAGTCTTTCGAAGGTAGCTCGACAAAGTAAATAAAAAATCAAATATTCTGTCGATGCAGACCTGAAAAGGCTGCGAAACGTCAATAAATAAATAAAGTTCGTGCTTTAACCCGTTAAAACTAGTTTTATTTAGTATCATCATTACTTCGAAAATGTTTCAACTCTCATAGTAGCAATTTCACAATAACTGGGCGCCCAACAAAACTGAACAAACGACGGATACCTTCCAAAAACCGATCCCATTACCCGCACCCATACAAGCCATACAATCACAATCAGTAATTATTAAGCGAGCGGATCACCGGCCAGAATCTCTAGACCCCTCCCCTCGTTCCCGAATATCCCGCCATCCACCGCTGAAACCTAATCAAAGGGACGGGAGAGCTCAGCTTATGCTGGCTGCAAGTCACGGGGCGATGGACTTCTGAACTTGACATAATCAAGGCCTCACAATTTGCTGTGACATCATGATGAAGATGACGCAGTCATTAGAACGCTAATTTTAGATTATAAACTGCAAGTTCGATATGACTGTGTATCTGTTTGACTACAATAATTTATCAAAACGAGATTACAGTAGTTTTTTTTTTTTTTATGTTATAGGGGGCATACGAGCAGACGGCTCACGTGATGGTAAGCGATCACCGTCGCCCATGGACACCTGCAACACCAGGAGTATCACAAATGCGATGCCGGCCTTTAAGGAAGGAGTACGCTCTTTTTTTGAAGGTTCTTGGGTCGTATTGGTCCGGAAACACTGCTGGCGACAACATATTCCACAGTTTTGTCGTACGTGGTAAAAAAATTCGACAAAAACGCACGGTTGTGGATAGCCACGCATCATCACGCAGATGATGGGGATGTAATTTTTGTCGCGATGTACGATGGCGAAATGCAGCAGCTGGAATTAATCCGAACAATTCCTCAGAACACTCCCCGTGATAAATGCGATAGAAGATGCAGTGCGAAGCTACATCCCTACGCAAAGCCAAGGGATCAAGCTGATCGGAAAGGTCCTGGTCGTCGACGATTCGAGCCGCTCGGCGCTGGATGCGATCCAAAGGGAGAAGCTGGTACTGGGGTGCCCCTGCCCAAAGATGAGAGCAGTACTCCATGTAATATTCATGAATCCGTTTATTATGACATCGAAGAGAATTAACAAACACGTCATACCAAGCGGACGCCATATATTAAGCAGTTTTGTGGAAAAAGAACAACTTTCTTTTTTTAGGTAAATACTTATGTATTTTAATAGAAAAACAGCTTATCAAATCAAAATAGAAATTACACATGATATGTACATGTATGTATATTATTCATTTTTTACTAAGGAATCTGTCATTTTTGTTTGCTTTTGTTTTTTTTTCATTTTATTGAAATAACAGACTCTAATACTATCTACTATATAAAAATAAGTCGGGTTTTCCTTCCTGACGCTATAACTCCAGAACGCACGTACCGATTTCCACGGTTTTGCATTCGTTGGAAAGGTCTCGGGCTCCGTGAGGTTTATAGCAAAGAAAATTCAGGAAAAATAAAAAAAAAATCTTCTTTTAATCACCAAACGAAATGTAGCCTTTAATGCCTCTTCTGCGGTAGGTAATTGCTCTTCCTCGACTTCCTCTAACCCTATCACTTTCGAGTTGTTCAGTAAATGCTTTACGACGTTGAGATGACATTTTTTTACACACAGGATATCACTAAAAACAATGCGTGACGTTCAACTGTAAATTACTCACTGATATTCAAAACAAAAACGAGCCACGTGCCGAATGTCTCGTCGGGATCAACGAACATTACCGAAGGTGTAAAGGATCATGTCGGTCACTATAAACGGACAAAATTGATTAAAAATGGGTCATAATAAGCGACATGTCACTGTAAGCGAAGTCGACGACTTTGTTTCAATGAATTTTATATGAAAACCAAACTTCGTTGAGTAATTACGTCATAATAGGCGGTTGGTCAATATAGGCGGAGTCATAACAAACGGATTCTACTGTAATTGTCAATTCAAAACAAGACTTCATTTTAAGAATAAAATAAATTGAATAATGCAGTGGTCCAGATTATTCAGTAGCAATAATATTTACATCGTGCATAGATGAAGAAATCTACTTTTAAAAGTGCAAATATAAGGTAATAAAACTAAGGTTGCAGAGAGATAAAATCCAAGAACCTTACTACAGCGCCATCTACCAGACCCAGTTGTGAATCTAAGCTATCCAGGGACCCATGATACTGCACACAAAATTTTATCGAAACCTGTCCAGCCGCTTAGAAGCAGTTCAATTACATGCACACAGACAATAAGCAACATGTACTTAAAGATCTAATAGATTTCTAACTATCATATTATCGGCATAATGAATGGCTTCGATTGAAATCCAAATCGGATTCAATGTCGAAGCTGAAAAACTAAATGAACCCAAGATCTCTTATAGTAAAAAATATTTTTAAAAGAATTTTGTCAACTACCATAAATAAAAACACAAAAGGTATGAAATAATCTGAGGTCTGGGGCATAGACTTACGTCTGGGGTTATGTCATTCTTATACTCCGATGATTTATTTACTGTCATTGAATGCTGATGCATTCTACGTTTGTTATAGTTTTCTTTTTGATTGATATTAACAAAATTTACACTACGCTTTTATCTAGGGTTCGTTACCCGAATGTGTACGTCGCAAGACCAGATATCGATATACCAGAAGACTTAGATGATGCTATGTACGAAGACTTGATGCAAGAGAGACCAGAACTTAAGCCATACATAACAAGAAGGCTCCCATACCTCAAAGCAGATTATGGTAGCCCCGAAGGTTTTGATTCACATTATCTTAATGATCACACCGATCTCCTCAAACCTCATTCACTTAGACTACCAAATGTTAAATTAAAGGATAACGAAAACAAAGGGTTTTTAGACGAGATGCCGGAATATCGAAACCAAGAAAGTTTGTACCATCAATACGAAGATTATTTTGAAGATGAAACCCAAATGAATAAACCGAACAACACTGATTGGCAAACAAATCATAACCTCTCAGCAATCGTGCACTTAAATCAAAATGTTTCAAGGAGGCTATTTTGGTCAATATTCATAAACCGCTATTTCTCAGGCACGTTCAAATCTAAATGCTACTGGTGCGGAATGAATACCTCCGATATACCTAGAAGTCCTCTTTGCTACGATGTTTTTGAATCGGGTGATGGACGAGCGAGGACATTAAAGAGATTCTTCCGTGCCTACTGTTACAGAAATAGCGACGGACATAGAGCCATGAGGAAGAGGAAATGGAGCAAATACCCCTACGAGATGGGTGCCAGTCTAATAAGAGAGTACTATGGCTGGTTCACCGGGGGTTGTTTCAAGCGTTTTCTGGACGTCGGCAAAGTGTATACTCAGAGGGGGTGTCGAGCCCACTATCCCATGAGGTCTTGGCACACATTCGGTGCCACTTCCTATTCTAGCCGGAGGAGTTACGCCGCTCATAGGTTCGCTAAACTGGAGTACCCCTTAAAGAACGTCAAGAAGGACATGTGTATAGTCAGCCCTCACGCTTCCCTGACCCCTTTCAGCCGCGGTATATCTCTATATGCTAGGTATCACGTGTGCATCTGCAGAAAAAACTATTGTAACCGCGTGACGAGAGTAGGATTAGGTAATTTTGTACCTGTACTTTATCTGATATATTTCAATATATGATTAAGATATAATCGTTGGTTACTCTGTCGCCTACTTTCTTCTCCAAGTTCACTTACTGTTCATCAAAATTGGTTTTAAAATTTTGTATGTTATGGACTAAGTGATTAATCGGGCATTATTCATAATGCCCGGGCAATATGACTAAGGCCCAATAAGAGCGGGCGATGTGATTATAACAAATCAATTTATCACATTGCACGGGCATTATGAATAATGCACATTGCCTATTGGGCAGAGTGATGTAAAGCATGTTTGATAATTTCAAATGAATACTTTGCGTGACAAAGTCACAAGCATCACTCCCCTTCACATCTTGGTCTTGTTGGTCGCCAGCTACGGGTCGCACGATGCTTGCGGCTTTGTCACTAAAAACACTCTAGAGGTAGGGCATACCAAGACCACGGCGTGTCGGGGTTGACCAAGTCGGTTCTGAATTAAATACTGTTGTAAAGCCACATTTACCTTTTTTTCTAAGTGTTGAGCCCATACTATTTATTATTTACCAAGATCTCAAAACAAACACAAAATGGCGAGACACTGTAATTTTGAATATAGTACCAACGTTTTGAATTTATTTATACTGCCCAGCCCAAGCGATAAATTCAAGCTATCTCAAATACTGACTTATTACATGGACCACGAGCCGTCGGGCATTATTAATAATGGCCGGGCAATGTGATAAATAGGTATTTAGATTGTAATTAATCACTTGGCTCAAATGGCTGGGCTTTATTCATACTGCCCTGGCATTATGAATACTGCCCGCATTAATCACTTGGCCCATAACATGTATATCTTTATATATATAATTCTTCTGTGAGTGTGTATGTCACTGAACTTCTCTTAAACGACTGGA
Source organism: Chilo suppressalis (assembly GCA_902850365.2). Taxonomy (NCBI): domain Eukaryota; kingdom Metazoa; phylum Arthropoda; class Insecta; order Lepidoptera; family Crambidae; genus Chilo; species Chilo suppressalis. The sequence continues at coordinate 1,214,278 of OU963911.1, forward strand.
CCGATTTTGATGAAATTTTTTGTGTGTGTTCAAGGGGATCTGAGAATGGTTTAGATTCACAATTTTGTCCGTTGGACAACCCCTGGGTCAGCTAGTTATATATAGAAAGATTAAGTGAAATATAATGTATTTATATACTATAGTGGATACCCTCTAAGGTAGGTTAGTTGAGTCCAACTTCTACTTCTCTACGCAAGAATATAAGATTCTCCTTGTATCGATTTATTCAATAAGAAAAAGAACAGAAAAATACATTATATACTTATCAACCATAATTTATAGTTCGTTAAAAACAGGATATACTAACTTCTGACCCGAAATAGGCGAAGAAAAAAAAACACAAGCCAATTATTATGGGAAATGGCCGATCGTTACGACAAGACGCGTTGCCCAGAGAAAAACATTCGCAAACTTTTTTCTGAACTAGCAAAAACTTGGACGGATTGGGTACTGTAAGAAAAGTGATCTTTATAACATTGCATTAAGGGGCAAACTGGCGTGCACCTCCATGAAATTAAGCGGAGATGAGTGATGTGCGCGAATCGATGGTATGTGTTTATGAGTTTTTATAAGACTAGGAACATATATTCGGAGTAGACTATAAATAAAACAGCCTACATTGATTGAAACAAAAAACAGACAAAATTAAAGCTTCATCCAGTAGTAAAAAGCAATTTAAATAAAGAAGTCAGTTTATAATTGATTCTACGAAATGTAGAGCATCTATTCGTTGATAGTGACCAATCAATAGAAAAGACAATTGAATATAAAAATTTTATTGGGTTGCTTTTCGGTTTTGAGTAGAACAGGTTAACTTACGAAGTAAAATAGTGCAAACGACTGCTATAATAACTCTACAGTAACTCTTTATATTACAGTAAGTCGCTAAAAGACGTTAAACAAAACTGTTACCTAAGAAAATCATTATCATCATCAAAAATACCTCTCAAATAAAATGCGTTTTTATAGCTAAATTTGTCGTTTATTTCTTAAAATTATATTACCTTTCTCATTACATAGTATAGATTTTAATTTATATTCATTAATGGCTTTCACTCCATTCCTTTTGAAATTCATACAGACCTTTAGTAAAACTCATTGAAGAGAGAAAAATGAACGATTATGATAAATTATTATGTATAAATTAATAGTTTGGTTCGTGCAAATCGTTCACAGATTGATGATAACAATTAGGAAGTACAGCCATGTTAAACCAATAATGATATACTGTAGTGTCATGTCATGTTCGTGCATATGGTTTCCAGAACTCCACAGAGCAAGGGTATATTCAATTCAATTCAAAATTAATTTATTCAGTTTAGATCTTTTACAAAAACATGTAAAAATCAAAAGTTATGCCATTCGGTTCGACAATTTGCGGTGGGAGACCTTGTACTGAAACACAGGCTAGCAACTTGAAGACAAAGGCAGTAAATCCAGCAGGCTTTTTTGAATTTGTTTGAATTTTGCCAATAAGATTCTCAAATCCAACATCAAATGCTGTTTCTGGACCTTCTAGTAGATAATAAAAAACTGACCGCATGCGTGTCTGTCTCTTAATAAAAGAAACTTATAAGTATCGGAAAAAAACGAAACGTCAGCGTAATCGATATAAAAAAAGGCTATTCAATACATCTCTATCGAGTTATGATAGTTATCAGAGAGTGGGCTTTGGAAGCATGACATAATACGTACAGTAAAAAACAAGTCAAGGTTTCGCCGAATCACGAGCGCTACAAAAAGTGTAGCCATGGCAACTGAGCTGCTCGTGTGGCTGCAGAGATTGTTGAGCGTAAAGCCAGAAACATATTAACGTGACGTGGCGCATCGGTTTCATACATTTATTATGGGTTAGAGAGAGATAGAGAGGTTAAAGCGTCGACACGACACGATACTTTTAAATATGTCTCTAACCATAGTAAATGTATGAAACCGATGTTAAACACGTTAATATGTTTCTGGCTTAATTTTCCATAGCATAGTAAGTAGGTGGTACGAAAAAGCTTAAAATTCTTCAAGTGCGTACTTAAGTGTAGAACTAATTATTTAGTCCAGTCAATGAAGACAAAAATCGGCCACAACCTCCGATTTCGGTGAACCTCCATCGATTTTCATGAAAATTGGTGAGTAGGTGGGGGGATACCTTAAGAAATGAAAGTGTAAATAATTTTCACCCCCCGGCAAGGGGTGGCATCTACCCCCAGGGCAAAAGCGCAAGTTGGCACTATGTCACTTTTCCTGCTCACCAATTTTCATGTAAATCGATGGAGATTCAACGAAATCGGAGGTGAAAACCTTAATTGACTGGACTAATTTGTTAGCAGAAGTCAAGCCGTTATTGCGGAAGTTAAACTAATTTCATAATGGTTGGTCATCGAATAGCTGACCAAAACCATATCAAATAAAACTAGTTTTTTACGGGTTAATGCACGAAACTTTATTTATTTATTGAAGTTTCGTAGCCTTCACAGGCTACGTCGTCAGAATCAAATTTTATTTTAATTTTATTTTAGTTAATATAACTAAATTAAGTAATAAATTCATACATAGACAATAAAAATTTTAAAAATCGAACAATGAAATAACCGAACGCTCAATAAAAAGTCTTTCGAAGGTAGCTCGACAAAATTAAATAAAATTTGATTCTGACGACGTAGCCTGTAAAGGCTACGAAACGTCAATAAATAAATAAAGTTTCGTGCATTAACCCGTAAAAAACTAGTTTTATTTAATGAGTGATGTGCGTGAAAACCTAAGAAACAAAAAAACCTTATCATCTCGAGCTCCTCCGAGCTTTTTGAAATGCACGTTAAGCCGTTGGTCACGGCTGCATCTGCAGTCGTTAGCACCCACCAATCCGTACTGAGCCCGCGTGGTGGGTCACAGCCCAATCTCCAAATTCCATCCATAGGCAAGGCCTGTGCTCCAGCAGTGGGGATATAAATAGGCTAATGATCATGATAGTGACCAATGCCATATTGGACAAGCCTTCTAAAATTCTGCACACGCATCCTTGACTTTTTTTTTGGAACGAAGTTATAGGATAGGGATTTTGCTGCGCGACCGAACTGAAAAAAATGTGATAGTAAAACCGTAAGAAAAAATCCGTGGAAAAAAGTGCGTGGAATAAAACCGTTAAATGAGACGTGCGCAGGCGCGACAGTCGCATACACAAGCGAGTAGTGTATAATACCTTTCTCTTTCTCCCTCTTTCTTTTCGTTCTCTCATCCCTACATTAGCCGAAGGAACTTCGTTCCTACCTGGTGTCCCACGACACCACATCATTTCTTTTTATGTCTAGAAAATGCATTACGCATACTTCGCCAACCGAGGGTTGCGGACGAAGCTATCGGGGACTCCTCGCCGCCGCTTCAGGGAACACAAGTGCTCCGAGAAGCAAGCGGGGCCCTACCTCGCCAAGAAGGCGACCGCCACAAGGGCGAACGTAAAAACTAGACAATATGACGGTAATAATATCATACAGTATTCTAACTTCATACAAACGGTCGGAAAGCGAGTCTTACCTACGCCACTCGAGTTCGATGTGCTCTCGGCGGGCACCCAGTCGCGAATGCGCCGCCGCGCCGCAACGACGACCGAACGGTCTGAATTGCTTCTTATGCAGTTAGCCGTGCTTAAACGTGCGTTTTGTATTGTAAATATTTGATTTAATTAAGTAGATACCTACATAATTTAGTATGGAAAAGAACAAACGACGATTAATATTGTACAACAGCACAATTGCTGTTTGTGGTTGCTTGAACTCTTCAATAACACACCCAGAGATATCATTTTTTAAATTACCTGAAATATTGGAAAGGTGTCTTACCTTTAAAGAATATTTTTTATATACCTATCTACTAGTACGTAATTTGTTTCTAATATTTAGGTATTTCGGTTTTTCCATCGGGCAAAATATCTGGAATAATATATAAATAAGTGGTTAGGATGAAAAAAGAGACAAACGAGTAATCTACCTACACTCGCGTCAAAAACAAAACTACATAAAATACTGTAGGCGGGCGGCCCTACCGCGTGCTAACGCAGCGCTCGGCCGTAGGCATTTATTTTCAAAGACAGGGCGAAGTCACAATACTGTATAGATAATATTATCGTGACAATACTCCTGCACCGGTCACCCGGCGCGAATTATGAGGGACCGCGGTCCCTCCTAGTGCGCACCGGGAGTGCGAGTGATGTGGCGGTATCCGTTTCCGAATAGTCCGCCCACCCGCAAGGTGACCCATCCTATGACTGCAAAAGTGCTTAATTTTCACATTCGCTGTTCGAGCGTGCCTACAACAGCTTCATCGAGTTCCTCATTACCAAATTTTCACTTGAAACATCAATCGACAATGGTTAGTGTAATTAATACGTACCTCAAGTCTATAAATTGTCATTACGAGACTTATTATTGGTTGTTGGAACAAAATCAAAGTATAAATTGCCACGAAAATTTGCTTTCGTCGTTAATGTCATTAACTCCAAGTGTTCGTATTAATTACAATTATCAACTTGTAACAAAATCGTGGGTATCTAAATAAATATTTTTCTAGTAAAACTTTCTTTTAAGTAAGATGAATAAACAAAATAAAAAAATTCCAACACTCACACCAATTAGCCTAGCCCCAAAGTAAGCACTATAAGGCTTGTGATATGGGATACTAGGGTAACTGATAGAATACATATACTTTACATCTTAATATATATAAATCTCGTGTCACAATGTTTGTCCTCAATGGACTCCTAAACCACTGAACCGATTATAATAAAATTCGCACACCATGTCCAGTTCGATCCAACTTGAGAGATAGGATAGTTTAAATCTCAAATTATAGTCGCAATTTTAATTTATTGCAAATTATTACTTTTGGGCGGTACGAAGTTCGCCGAGTCAGCTAGTATATGTATAAGTATATAGAAATACATATTAAACATCCATGACTGGAGTACAAATGCTCGTATTCATCACACAAACATCTGCCTCCACCGGTATTTGAACCCGGGACCTCTAAAATCGGCGACACCATGAAACCCGGCGCACAAAGCACTCGGCCACGGAGGTCGTGAAATAGAAATCTAAGTTAAATGCTTAAAAAATAAAAATAGGTATCATTTTTTTATGTTATAGGGGCATACGAGCAGGCGGCTCACCTGATGGTAAGTGATCACCGTCGCCCATGGACACTTGCAACACCAGGAGTATCACAAATGCGATGCCGGCCTTTAAGGAAGGAGTACGCTCTTTTTTTGAAGGTGTTTGGGTCGTATTGGTCCGGAAACACTGCTGGCGACAATATATTCCACAGTTTTGTCGTACGTGGTAAAAAATTTCGACAAAAATGCACGGTTGTGGATAGCCACGCATCAAGATGATGGGGATGAAATTTTTGCCGCGATGAACGATGGCGAAATGCAGCAGCTGGAATTAATCCGAACAATCCGATAGAAGATGCAGAGCGAAGCTACATCCCTACGCAAAGCCAAAGGATCAAGCTGATCGGAAAGGTCCTGGTCGTCAACGATTCGAGCCGCTCGGCGCTGGATGCGATCCAAAGGGAGAAGCCGGTACTGGAGTGCCCCGCCCAAAGATGTTTGTCAAGGGGATGTAATTTCATTAGCAAAGCTAAGAAAAATAGACGCTAGGATCAGAAATTGTACTAAATATAATCTATTTGCTTAAAATATTTAGATTTGAAGAATAGTAACTAATAATAGAACCCTTTTATGCTCCCCCAGTCTCACTCACTTTGCCTGTTCTTAGGAGCCCTTTTACAAAATTGCGCCGCTGCCGTACTCATCGGCTCGAAGGTAGATTTGCACTAGTATATATTGCATTTTACGGGTGATATTTCGAGTCTTATAAAATAATTATTAATGAACTAATTATAAATTAGTATATAAATATTTTAGTAGTTCAATAATGGTAGATTAGCTTTATGAAAGTTTATGATAGTAATTCTATTTAATTCAATATCAAAATACGGGTAAACCTACATTGATTTTTGGGAAAACTCACGAAGGTTACATGTTTGTTTTTGATAAATAATGAGATACAAAAACAAAATTCTGATACATTATGTTACAACAAAAACATATTTCTGATGTCGTAGTAATTAATTTGACCTAATTTATTGAACATTATGTAGAGATTCGGGCGTTTGAAGTTGTGCATATTATCGTTTTTTCCGTAAACTAGCTGCGGTAGAACGATCAGTACAAAGAAAGGAAAATAGTATTTGCAAATATTTTACATTAACTTACAATAGGAAGAACAAATCTACTGTTTACTTCTATTGGAAATAGTATTTTTTTTTCTAAGAGAGTTAACGAGGCGCTCAAAAATTACGATTTTTTGCAAAAAATGTGAAAGGGCTCTTTAGACCTCCTTTAAATAATACCTCCTTTAAGAGTAATAAAACTTATTTACTAAAATTAAATGAGAAAAACCATCAGATTTTTTTAATAATATTTATTTACTAAGATTGAGGAAAAAAAACACCAATTTTTAATGATATTTATTTATCAAGACTGTGAGGAAAAACATTAATCAAAATCTAGCTCATCTATTCTGCTCATCTATGCATTACCACCTGAGTAGTTATGAATAATCATGCACTATTACTAGGTCACATACGAACATGCATCCTTTATGCAAACGAAAGTTTGAAATCGAGTTTCTGAACGCAACTTAAAGTGACATTTGGTTGACGATTTAGGTTATCTTTCATTCATGGCCAAAGCTCAATAAACGAAAAAAAATATCAACCCATATTAATTGTCAATATTTGTTATTGTTTGTTTACAAATGTTTGGTTTTTATTCTCGAATTAGCTGATTGCTAAAAAAGGGTTCCAAGTTTATTTTTGCAAACCGTACTTTTCAAACGACATTTGACAGATAGAGGTCATTGGCTTCCCTATTCTTATTTGAATCGCATTATATGTGTGTGACCAAAACTTGGTTCTGATTGCGTCGTTGCTCCCGGGTGTGGCCGCTGATTGGTTGGATTGTTTGATGTCGCGACGTTCGATTGGCTATTATCTATTAGGTGCAGGTGTAGTGGGGGTGAGCCGGCGACATCGGTTACCGCACCAACCGTCTATGATACAACCCTTCTAGTCTCTTATCTAATCGAATGTACGTTAGTTAGTTAGTTAGTTTTTCAGGGCGGTTTCCGCACTTAGTCCTAATCATTGGACCATTGTGCGTGTCTTGAAACATTCCCGTTTACTCCAGCTAGCCTAGGTTAGTCCAGAAGGAAAGCAGTCTTGGCAGACTGCTGCAAGCTTCCGGAAGCGATGCGGGTGATTGGAGAAGTCGTGCCCGTTGGTCGGCCACACTCCTGCATTCCATAATGACATGCTGTGGCGTTTCCTCTGCTTCCATACATCCTCTGCATAGGGGGCTGTCTGTTACCCCTATTGTGTATAGGTGTTTGTTTAGGGGACAATGACCAGTTAGGGTTCCTATAATAATGCGGAGTTTGTCCCTATTAAGTCTGTTAAGGGTGCGGGCAAGTCTCTTGTTTGCCGTCATCCTTCACCTGTTTTCCACTCAGTCAAGTGTAGTTTTTGAGTTCTTTCACGCAGCCACGTTATAATTTGGGCCTGAGGTATCGCAAATTTACACCATAACAATAAGCATAGCAACTAAGGCACACATATAACATGTATACATATATGTATACAAAAAACAGTATTCAGAACCCATTATGAAATAACAATGGCGTTCATTTATTCGGAGGTACACCATTGTTCGGCGGTCTGCGCGTACGCACCGCGCTCTCCGTTCGATAGCGATCTGTAAAGGTCAAGAGGACCATGTCGTAATACTCATAGGAAAGTTTTAAGTTCGAACTTAAGTAGATAAGTACTTACTTCAAACAGCGAGTAATGCCGAAGTTAAACGAAGGCTAAGACAAAACTGCTTAGAACAGGGCAATGGTAAAGTTTATTTGTTTTAATCAATGTATTATAAGTAACAATCACTGTATTAAATCTGACCGTATTTTTCTTTATCGATCATTCAAGTATTTTAAAATTTATTACGAAACAGTAAAAAGAGAGCTACTTGCAATCTTATACTTAAACGAGTCTATCACATCTTATCCTTGTCAACAATTTGAATTCAAAAGATATGGAATGTATTAAATATGTTTTGTTTTTCTCATTTAAGAACTTTGATGCTATAGTCATATAGCATCTCGCTTCGCTTCGGTGTAGAGCTGACGTGTAGACTACAGTTTTTGTTCTCAGGCTTGTATTATACACAATGACATTCATCTATGATTCTTCTTATACCTGCATGCAAAGTCTCAGCCCGATCGGTTTAAAATTGAAAAAGTTTCATACAAACTTTCATTCCCTATTTTATCCCCTTGGGAGTAGAATTGATCAAAATCCTTTCCTTTCCGTACAAACCACTCGGCCACGGAGGTCGTCAGGTGTCGCCTACTCGAGAGGTCTCGGGTTTGAATCTCGGTAGTGGCAGATGTTTGTCTGATGAAAACAAGCATCTGTACTCCAGTCATGGATGTGTAATATGCATTTCTATATAAATATACTTATATATGTACAGTATATGTATTCTATCCGTTACCCTAGCATCCCATAACACAAGCCTACACTGCTTACTTTGGGGCTAGGCTAATTGGTGTGAGTGTTGGAAATATTCACTATAGTTATAATTTTTATTATTTTAAAGCATGTTACTGCTTGATGTTTAAATCTAAAGAAAATATAACTAGAAAAAATTCCACGCGGACCAGGCAGCAGACGGGACTCGAACCCGCACCCTTCGCAATCCGGGCGATTGCACTGATTAATTATGCTAACTTAGAACTTAGGCATTCAAGGACCGCGTCGAAATCTTCTAGCCATTCTTAATTGGTCAGTGCATATGCCCGGATTGCGAAGGGTGCGGGTTCGAGTCCCGTCTGCTGCCTGGTCCGCGTGGAATTTTTTCTAGTCATATTTTCTTTATATTCATTATTATTATTATTTTCTTGAGGAAGTTATTAACTGAAAGCATAGTAGACGATATTAAGAATGCCAAGAGATAGAGTCTCTTTGCTGTATAGTGTTATAGTTGTGAGACAGGACTCGTCAATTTGTGACAATGTCTTCTAGCAAGAAGTGTTGTGTTCCTGGATGTGTGACCGCAGAAGGTAAAAAAACTCACAGTTATAATATATATACATATATATATAATAATAAATGTTTAATCTGAGCACTATTATTATATATTTCGTTATTTTAAAAATCTAGTAGTAAATGTCATTTGTGCAGCGTTACACTGAGTGATTTGGCAAATTGTGTATCCATCACTGAAAAAAATCTATTGAAATACTGCCCAATAGATTAATATCAGTAAATTCATCAATTGGATTAGGTATTTATTGAGGTTATAGACGAACTTATAAAACACGTACCAAAATAACCTCAAATATGATTGTTGATAAACATTGCGCCACTTTATTGATTGAACATTGATGTAAACGCTGATTGAATACCGATTATGCTACATTGATGACATTACTAAAATACTTTAATAAAGTTCAGTTTTACCGATAAAGCTATTCTTGCAGTAGTTTTAGGAAAAATTGCCATCTTTCACAAATCAAAATGATTCCTAAGTTCATTGCAATCTCTAAAAGTCTGCCTATCTGTTTACTTCGTATAAATTTAATTATTTTGTGCCTACTAACCTAACCTAACCAAACTTTTTTTAGGTACACATCTTCATGTATTCCCAAATCCTAAAAAGGATTGGGATCGCTTCAATACATGGATATTATCGATTGGTGGTGATATTGTCAATCTATCTATGCCAACCAAAAGGTAAGTACTTACACTGCCATTCGTTCACAAATGGATTATAAGAACATTCAATTCAAAAACTAGAATCAATAAACGAATCGACATCATACGTAAATGTTCACAGTCGCAAATCAAAATTCAAAGCACAAATAAGTGATTGTTAAGCTAATTCTATTGTTGGACCTATCGGCCGATCAGAGATAGCTATCGGCCTATCTGAGTATGAGTATGTTGCCAATTCATGCGAACATTGTTACTAAGAGATCTCTATATGGTAACATTCATTGTACATGTATGAGGGGAATGTATATTTGTGTTCCAGCCAAAGTCAAGTTGACCGCTGGCTTTTATTGAACGTAATATTCCACTGGACTACCAGACATCCTTCACTATCTTTATAGGTTTTTATTTTTAACTTCATTGAATTATTCTCAACGCATTCTGTTATTCTTTTTCCCTGCCTGCATCTTTTTTTATATTAGGTTTTTATTAGGCTCAACCGGCTTCACACGGGTGCATTACATAAAAAAGTTAAAAGTGTTGAGATTTCAATACAAAGGAGATAGCTCAGCTTCCATACATGTTTGGCCTAAAGACCAATAATCATGAAAAATTGTTTCCTAGATTCGAAATTATATATAAATTACTGTATAAACGAATATTATTGACGGCTGAGAAATGCTGTAAACCATATACACTGAACGATTTTGAGGTTATGTTTGCAAAAAGGTACATAGGTATTAAAATAATAAAAAACAAATAAGTTATATAGTAAACTAGGGAAATGAAGCCAAATACCTAAATTATGTATTAGGTATATAGAGCATGTAGATTAACAGATGTTGCCTGTTTTTAATGTTAATGCACAAGAGTAACTTTTAAAATCAGGTATCATCTATGCATTTCCGTGATGATGTGATGATTGTAAATGAGCCACAGATTCGAGAGAATTTTTAAACTCTCGTTAACCAAAGAAAGCTAAGAGATTTAGGTTATACAGCCATAATATCTTCAGTAGCTTCATTATTTTTGTTATGTTTATATTATAACCATATTTTAGATTTTTAATATATCACACCATATAATGTGTTTATGGAGGTGTTTGGCGAAAAATGTATGGCAATAGACTTTATGATGTTGCCTACCATCTATAATAATTGTCTTAGCACATTGGCATGTAGTGAAAATGATAACATAGTTGAGGATATTAATATCACAGTGTAATTGAAAAAAAAAAATATTTTTTATCAATCTTTACAAAATAGATTTGATTTTATGTAAACAATTTCGATCAGTCTTTGGCTGAATGTTACTACACCCATAGCCATTAAAAATGATTCGTATAAATATTGTTTGTGCATTTGGGCCTAATTTGAGCAAACTCCTTTTGCGAAACCAACCAGATTTCCGTTCTATTAGGTTGTTGGATATAACAAACGAAGACATACGGAGCCGAGACGTGGGCCCTGACGGTACGGCTAGTCCACAGGTTCAAAGTCGCTCAGCGCGCTATGGAAAGGGCTATGCTCGGCGTTTCTCTGAAGGATCGCACCAGAAATGAGGTAATCCGACAGAGAACCAGAGTTATCGACATAGCCCACCGGATTAGCAAGTTGAAGTGGCAGTGGGCTGGCCATATTTGTCGAAGAACCGATAATCGTTGGAGTAGACGAGTTCTGGAGTGGAGACCGCGTCTAGGAAAACGTAGTGTAGGACGTCCTCAGCACGATGGAGTGACGATTTGCGCAAGGTAGCTGGCAGGAGCTGGATGCGAGTAGCCCAAGATCGATCTGAGTGGCGTGCATTTGAAGAGGCCTATGTCCAGCAAAGATCGTACCTAATATTTTATTTTATCATTATGCCATATTTAGTGCTCGTGGCAATCGGTTTTTACTGCATATAACTTTTACGAAATAATGTCGATGTTTCACATCTGCCAGGCGTCCTGTGACGACTCTCATTTTTTCTAATAATAACTATTTATCTAGAACAATAAAAGGGCAGGCTATTTTTACAACGTGCTATCTATAAAAATAACACATGAAAACAGAACAAGTTTAAGAGTAAATTTTCTATAAATAAATGGAATAATTCGCATTAACATAATAATATGTTTGTTCTGTTGTGGGTTCCAAGACAATTTGTAAATAAGAACCAAGTTTATTCAGCAGTTCTATTTACGTTATATAAAAGAAATATATTAGATAGAAACGCACAAATCTCGTTTGCAAAGTTATAATAATAAAAATTTTACTTAAATCGATTACAGGAATTGTGTCAGACATACCCTGGCTGTTGCCGCAGACAAGTCGTCATGAAAGCAATTTGGAGTTTGTGGACTGGTGAAGTTTGCGAACAGCCGCGGGCCTACGGCTATGTCATTCATCTACCCAACTAAGGAACCAGGACTTCGTTAACTCGGAACAACAAACAGAGAATCCTTAAGCCGGTATACTGGCATCATAACAAAAAAGATTACAATGTTTATATTGTGGAATTTTTTTATTAGCTCACAAAACAAGTTACAATTAAATATTAAAAAACAAAGCAAAATATACAATAATATAAAACCAAACTGTAATAGGGTATTTGACAGTATTAAACATAATGTGCTAATTGTTAGCATCTGTGCTTAGAATGAATATTAAGCAGGGTTTTTAATATTTTTACAAAAAAAAAATATTCATAATTTTACTAAAAACCCACGAAAAAGATAATAGTTTTCTTATCTATTGTCACGTGACCCAAAACGCTTGGGATTGGCGGAGCCTAAAATGACGTCACACGCAAGTAAACTTCCGGTTAAAGTGACATTACGTTGTATCGTTTGACGTTTTAATAACAGCCGTGTGACGTTACACACTAGTAAGACGCCATATTGTCCAGAGAAACGTTTTCGCGGCAAATTGAAAATGGAGTTTTTGATTTCGTTATTTTTACTGAAATACATAACAGAATGATTAATATCCACTCCGAACGGACTCCATAAACATTAGTAAATAACGTGAGAATGTTTTCTAAAACTTGTCAAATACCCTATTCTAAATATGTGGGCATAACATTATAAAATTGTATGGGCTGAAGTTTACAGAAAAGAAGAATATTTAAAATCGAATTTCAACAAACAAACAACAAAAAAGCACTTAAATAAAAGTACAAATGAATGAAGTATTGATCTTTGGATTTCTTTCCGAAATTCAAGAATGATCCCTATGCAGTTTATCGTATTGACGACACATATTTGTGATTGGATTATAATAAAAGGACGTATTGTTTTTATGAATTTGCAAAGCAAATACCCTATGGGTGGTATTACGCGATCTAAATTTAATATTAAAACTTAGCGTTGCGGTTGAGAAAAAAAAAAAAAAGCAGCCCTTGCTGAGTTTCTTGCCGGTTCTTCTCAGTACAAGGTCTCCCGCCGTAGATTTACGAACCGATGGCGTAGCTTCTAGACATTCATATGTGCTTGTAACAGCCTAAACTGAATAAATGATTTTGATTATGATTATGATTATGGTAAGAAACGGTGAGTCGAGGAGTGAGTGTACTATTTTAAATAGGTAAATTAACTGTTGATATTTGCGCCGGGATCCTATGGAAATCATGCTTTTTATGTCATAGGATGATTTGATAAATCAAACTTTCGCGGAAATCCTAGAGTTTTGCGAAAACGCGGATAATTAGACAATGGCGATAACATTTCTCATTATTACTGAAATAAGATAGGATTGCTAAAAGAACCGAACACAACAGTAACGCCATCCATCGACGACTTTGAAAACTAAATAATATTATTACAAAGTTCACACTGCTGGTGTTGAGTTTGTAACAATGTGTTCCACAGTTATCTCGTGCGTGGTGATAAATATAGAATAGATAAAAGCAGAAAGTAACTTTATATTATAGTTTGTTATTTACGGGATTGTTATCATGTACCTATGTTTTTAGCAAGTCTCCAATATTTCGGCACTATTGCAAGCGCCATGATCACGGAGTAACTGAAGTAATTGCGGGTAGGCTGTTATTGGCAGACATATCGGTCTACCCTCCGACGAAGTCTTTTATTGCGTCCGATACCCGTACCACTGTTCACATTCTCACTATTCACTCGAAACTGTTCTCGACAAACAACACTCACAGTATCGGATCGCGACAAGGCAAGTCGTCGTGTCGGATCGTGATCACGGTACATGGTAACAATCCCGTAAATAACTTATACTGGGATGACGCTCATTCCTTGGAAGCAGGGTCGTTCTCTTGTATGGGACGCAACCTGCGTGGATACGCTTGCTCCGTGCCATACAGGTAGTACCTCCCTAGCTGCAGGTGCTGCGGCAGCCTCTGCCGAGTGCTCCAAGCGGCGCAAATATTCAGCTCTCAATGAGAGCTACATATTTGTGCCGTTTCCCTTTTTAAGGAATTGTCAAAGAGGCTCACCGAAGTGACTGGTGATCAAAAGGCTGGCAGCTATCTTGGTCAACGGATCAGCCTTGCCATCCAACGCGGCAATGCTGCCAGCCTATTGGGCACCATTCCTGATGGCGGCGCTGGTGGTGATATATTTTTTATTTTGTAAATTATTTATTTATGTAGGTTAGTAGGTTAAGCTTTATAGTTTTTAAGTTTGTTTTATTTTAATGTATTTTAATATTAATAACTTATCACTTAAAATAAATGGCTTACAAGCCATGATTCCAAACCACTTATACTAGTACTAGTGGCCCGCCCTCGCTTCGCTTCGGTGTAGAACTGTAGTGTAAACTATAGTTTTTGTTCTCAGGCTTGTGCTATAAACAATGACTTTATTTATATAATTACACGTGTTATTGTGAGTCAACCATAAAAGATAGACATATGCTGTTGCGGGATATTTTTTAGACAATTTTATGTGGAATATTTCCGTCATACATGATGATGATCTATGTAACTTTAACCATTAAGGCTGCACCCGCGACGGAAGCTTAAAAAATGGAGTAACTTCTCCCGTTTTCCCAACATTTCCCTTCACTACTCTGCTGCTATTGATTGTAGCGTGATGAAAAGTATACTATAACCTGCCCAGGAGTATGAAGAATAATTGTACCAAGTTTCGTTAAAATCCTTCGAGTAGTTTTTGTTTCTATAAGGAACATACACACAGACAGACAGACAGACAGACAGACAAAAATTTTACTGATTGCATTTTTGGCATCAGTATCGATCACTAATCACCCCCTGATAGTTATTTTGAAAATATATTTCATGTACAGAATTGACCTCTCTACAGATTTATTATAAGTATAGATAGATGATGTTAGTGACCATAAAAGTTTTAACTTTATATTGTACTACCTACATATAAAAATGCTTGGCAGTCCTACTCGATCGGCTCGAATTACGATTTTCATTCGATAATGTTTTCTCTAATGAACCGTGGCGGTCCACAAAGCGCGCCCACTGCACTAACGTCATGAGTTGTGCACCCACTTGAAAGATTAGGGGGCGATCATTGGGTTTTTGTTTTTTAAACTTTATTCCCCTTATTAATAAACGAGAAATTATTATATTTGTTTTTTTTAAGCAAGTAACTGCAAGATGCCGTGCTTTGAAAGGCACGTTAAGCCGTTGGTCCCGGCTGCATCTGCAGTCGTTAGCACCCACCAATCCGCACTGGGCCTGCGTGGTGGGTCATGGCCCAATCTCCCTATTCCATCCATAGGGAAGGCCTGTGCCCCAGCAGTGGGTACATTAATAGGATGATAATGATGATGATGAACTGCTAGATGTTTAAATCTAAAGAAAATTTAACTGGAAAAAGATCCACGCGAGCCAGGCAGCAGATGGAACTCGAATATTGGTCAGTTGGTATTCACCCGGATAGCGAAGGGTGCGGGTTCGAGTCCCATCTGCTGCCTGGTCCGCGTCGAAGTTTTTCTAGTAAAATTTTCTTTCAACGAGGAATAAGTCTAAACTAGTTACGCCGTGTTTTGTTCATATCACTCGAATGCCATAAAGGACATTGTTCAGCGTCCATACATAGTTAGCCTAAGAACCAACAATCATGAAATATTATTTTCTAGGTTCAAAATCGTAAGTAAATGACTGTAAAAACAAAGATTGTTGACGGACACTTCTGAGAACTTAAATTATTAGGAAAACTAAATTTTTTTGTGGTTATGTTTAATATTCAATGAAACATAGGTCAACCTATGAATTTAGTATGAAGTGAATGAATAATTTGGCAGAATGATCCTCTCAGGATGTTGTGGCACAGGTTCACTAGCACTTGGTAATAAGGGCTCTGCTCTTTGGTAACATCGATGGCATATTAGAAAGCCGAAATAGTTAAGTTAAAGGAAAAACAATCGCAAATAAACACACAGAACAGGTAGTCCGAAACGAGAATGCACTTTCCGGTATAATATACTACTCTTTGGAATGCCACAGATTACTACGAATGCAAACTGCATGCACCACAACCACAGAGTAACGAGTTTTATGCCGGCCCTTCGCTTGACAACAGTTTGTCCTTGTCATGCTTAATAAGGAATGAAAGCGACAGACTCATGTCATGTTTTAAAATAGCAAATACGAATAGCCAAGTGAAGTGCCGGCATTAGGAAGAAAGAGTATTTTTTAGTTTTTGTTTGCAGCGCTGCCATAGATTATACACATAAAATGGTACTTATTGTCTCAGATTATTTTTTAACTTTTTAATTTAGCTTACTTAACTGGAAGTGTCCGTCACAATCTAAATACTGATAATTATCGCAAAAAATATACTAAGAATTATCATAAATGTCAAATTGGTGTTGGTTCTTAGACCAATTTTAACATTGTCCTTTGTAATTCAATGAACAGATTTGTTTCTTAGGTTTTCACGCACATCACTCATTAAATAAAACTAGTTTTTACGGGTTAATGCACGAAACTTTATTTATTTATTGACGTTT
Organism: Chilo suppressalis; assembly: GCA_902850365.2. Classification (NCBI taxonomy): domain Eukaryota; kingdom Metazoa; phylum Arthropoda; class Insecta; order Lepidoptera; family Crambidae; genus Chilo; species Chilo suppressalis. The sequence goes on from OU963911.1 coordinate 1,231,035, forward strand.
CGTAGCCTTTACAGGCTTCGTCAGGTTTTTATTCTGACGACGAAGCCTGTAAAGGCTACGAAACGTCAATAAATAAATAAAGTTTCGTGCATTAACCCGTAAGAACTATGTACGGGACGCCGGGCTGTCGCAGTAGCGGACAGTTACCGACTCGTACTGAGGGGGTGGAGGAAGTTACACGCAGGAGTCTTGATTGTAGTGGACTGTAGTTTCGGCGAATAAAACCCCTGGTGTTCGGTATTGAAGAAATCGGTGGGCGCTGATAATGGATGGCCGGTGAGAGGAGGCTTCAGGTCCAGAGTGAACCGCTTGATTGTTTCTTCCTGTTCCTTAGGGTAGGAGCGCCTGTCGCTGAATGCATGTCGGGGCATGTTCCGACTCGGATTTTATATGCTAGGACTGAGCTGGCCAGCGATCCATTACCTCACCCACGCTATACTTTATTTTTCATTTTCTCAAGATTTACAATAGTGCGAGCTTAAAACTAATTGTACATACATCGGGCATACATTTGGGCATATTTTTAACATAGTTATGTGTCCGTAAACACGATATTTTAGGTGTGGCGCGCAAAAAATAGGTCTCCGCAATATTTATACTTTCCCCCTCCATAGGGCTTCGCCCTGCCACGGGGCTTCGCTGCCCCACCCGCGCGCTCCGGGCGCGCCGGGTGGGGAGCGCAACATGTCTCAGAAAACGGTTCTATACAAACATGTTTCTTCTCCTACACAGTACATTTTTACACTTATTGATGCGATACCTATTTATTTACGTAGCCCTACGTGTTACCTATCTAATACAACAAGTTTCTTACAAGAATATTAATAAACAACAGCTGTACGGCCCTATAAAGTTTACAAATTAAAAAGTCTTAAAAAACCTACTTATACTCGCTTAATGTTTAACTATCATACACCATTTTAAAGAAGAAGTAAAAACACATAAAATGACATCATTATTATAACAATTATACCTATATCCTATTGACTATTCATAAAAAACTATTCCCGATATTTTCCTTAATTACGCTTAAACTACTAACACGATTCATACAAAACTTCGATATATTATTCCTATAACTACCTACTATCTAATAAGACATAAAATAAATCAATCAAAACATAAAACATACTATTATCGAAAATTGTCAACTCAGGCAAAATCCTATAAGACGTGTGACAAGGACAACCTATTGTCTCCGTCCCTCCTATAGGTCGGAACTATCAGTATTCTGACTAGTTTCCCCGCGCCACCGCTTGGCGTCGTGGCGATCGTTTAGATAAAGTCTTATAAGATTATTGGAGAGAACGGGGCGGAATATCGCTCTGAACTATCAATTTTACAATGGTTTACTATGGGCAGAGCTATCTATTGTTGCGATATCCGACTCATTCTAATAAGACAACAAGGGAATGATATTTTTAATACGTATACAACTAATTCATGTGAAATTATAGATACATTTTTATACATTGCTCTCGTATCGTCGTGAGTTCATTTTCTTTCGCTTCGGTCGTAAGGCGGTCGTCTCGTACATACTCCCGCCGTGCAGCGTCGGTTGACTCGTCGCTGCATCCAATCACCGTGGGAGAGGCGACCGATGATGTTGTATGCACCACCAGCCGCTCCGAAGGTCGATGTAGTGCTCCTCCAATCTTGATATGGTTGATGACTCGTGTAGTCGCGTTTCGCCCGAATTGGTTGGCGATAACGATTCGGTGTTTCTTGTCTATACGGCGATCTCCGGCGATTTTCTCTGTTGCGATCGATGCGATGCCACCTCGGGGCTCCCGCCGGTGGCGCGGGCGGCCGAGGTCGATGAATTCGCGGCTCGTCGCTGTAGGTATAGTGAGCTGGGCGATTTCTTCTGTGTGTCGCATTGTGTTTCGCGCTCCCGCCGCTATGCTGACCCGGTGGCGGTGCTTTTCGACTTCGTGGCGGCGCGTGCTCGGTGCGAATTTCTATGTGCGCGTCCGCTTTTCTATTCGTCTTCGATAATGGTTGATGGTCGATTTTTCGGTTTTCGTTCTTCGGTCGATTTTCTATTTTCGGGCGATTTTCGATCTTCGGTCGATTTTCTATCTTCGGGCGATTGTTGACGAAGTTGACTTTTTCTATGGTGTTGCGCGCGTGTGTGCCGTGTAGGACCCATCCGAGCGCGGTTTTCGATGCGGCGAGCTGTTTTCGGCTTCCTCTTCGGACTTCACTGGCGATAAGGAGGTCCCAATTGTCTTGACCGATCAAAATGGTGGGACGGGCGTCTTCGTATACGAGGTGCTTTTCTATGTCTCGGAGGTGCTTGCAGTCTCGTAAGCAATGCGACTCGACCGTTTGCGATGAAATCTTCATGCGCCGAATAGTGCGTGCTTCTATGTCGAATCCCTCCGTCTGTCCCTCGATGTTGAAGGCGACTCGTCTCGATTGTGTTTCGGGCAGCTCGGCGTCTATGGTTTCGATCTGGAACTCTTCGGTTGGCCCGTCGGCGCCTATCTTCTCGGCGGCTCGCTCTTCTATTAGTGTCACGGTGGAGCCGTCGTCGAGCAGTGCGTAGGTATCGAAATGACCTCGCGGTCCGGTGATGCGTACTGGAACTATCTTGAGGTACGCGTCGCGCTTGCGGCTGCTGTGTGTGCTGGCTACTCGTTCGGTTTCTATTTTTTCTATTCGATGCGGTGGCGACTCCTCTTCTTGATCGATTTTCGGTTTGAAGTGAAGTAGCGGATGATGAGTGCGTTCGCAGCCATCTCTGTTGCACGCGCGCGGCGCGCAGTTGTGTGTTCTGTTTCTGTACTGTAGGCACTTGTAGCACAGGTTGCTCTGCTTCGCTATTTCCCAGCGGCGTTCTCGATTAGCGGCCTTCAGTGTTTTGCAGTCGACCGGTGTATGCTTTAGCTCCGCGCAGACAGGGCACGGGACGTCTTCGACGTAATATCTTCTATTTCTATCTTCGATATTTTTTCTTTCTTGACCTTCTATGCTGTGTGTTCGAAATCTTCTTTGCAAAGTAGAGTGTTCTTCACTCCCGATGTATTCCGGTGGGGCGTATCTTGCGTTATTCTCTGCCTCGACTTCGATGAACTCGGCGAAAATCAATAGTTCCGGATCCGTCTTCATTTTTTCTTGCATTCGGTGATTGTTGACGTAATCGTTCCATCTGAAGCGGATAGTCGACGGCAGCTTTTCTATAATTGTCTTCATGATGTCCGGCGCACGTAGGTACTCGTTTTGCCCCAGTACTTGTAGTGCGACGACGCTATTCTTGATTTTGTTTGCAAAAATCACGATGTCCCTCGGCGAATCGGTGAGTCGGGGTAAATGGCGCAGCTTTTCTATTTCGGTTGCGGCGATGTTGTCCGGGCGGCCGAATCTGTGTTCCAATTGCTTCATAATGTCGCCCGGCGTAGTGTTGCTTATTAGCATGCTGCCCACGGCTTCTCTTGCCTTCCCCTTGAGGGCTCTTCTTAATCTTGATGAGTTTTCCGCCGACGATAGGTAGGTTGCGGATTCTAGGTACGCCGCCCTGAAGGTGAGCCATTCTGTGTGCGCGCCGCTGAAGGGTGGCAGCTCTCCGACGTAGCGTGGACCCGGTGCAGGCGGTACGGCGGCACGGACGGCGGCGTTGATTGCGACGGCCAGCTCGGAGACGTTCATTCTGTCTTGCTGGACCGGCGGTGGCGGTGGCGGCAACGTAGGGGCGACTTGTTCTTGAGCTTCATCAATGCGGGACGGCGGACTCTTCTTAATGCATGGCTTCAGCGCCCCTGGGACTGGATCTTCGGCAAGTGGTGCGACGGACCCACCAATCTGTACGGTGTCCTCGACGGTCGGTCTTCTATACGGTTCGGTGGTGCCGCCGTCGGGGGTGGTGTCCTTTGTCGCTGTGTCCAGCCAGGTGATGACGCGTTCTTCATTCTCGGTGCCATGTGTGCTATCGGTTTCTCTTCTATCTTCTATTTGCGGGTCCTCTTGGTCCTCATCTTCGCTATCTTGCTCTTCCATTCGTATCTTCGCCCTTATAGTCTTCTCTAATTCTTCATATAACGCCGCCAGGCGCTTCTTCTTTGCTGCTCTTCGTGCAGCTATCTTCGATTCTGTTCGGTGTGATGTCATTGCAGCTGATGGCGACTTCGGCGGTTGGTCGTGGCGCAGCGGGTACGGTGGCCGCGTCACGGTGTCGCTCCCTTCCGATGGCGCTCTTGACGGGGGTTGGACAGGATTCTCTCCTGCAGCGGTTCGCTCTGGCTCTTCGATGCTTCTCTCGATGCGCTCCTCTTCGGCCTGGTCCATTTTGTCAGCTTGAGATCTTGTTCGTGGCATTTTTCTTTCTTCAATCTTCTATAATTTTTCTTCAATTTTCTGTCTTCAATCTTCTATAATTGACCACGACGATCTTCTTTCTTCAATCTTCTATAATTTTTCTTCAATTCTTCCTCGGCGCTGTAGATCCGGCTCGATGCGACCAAAAAATGTACGGGACGCCGGGTACAGCTTGAATAGATGGCCGCTGAGAGGAGCTGATGTTGTCCAGAGTGAACCGCTTGATTGTTTCTTCCTGTTCCTTAGGGTAGGAGCGCCTGTCGCTGAATGCATGTCGGGGCATGTTCCGACTCGGATTTTATATGCTAGGACTGAGCTGGCCAGCGATCCATTACCTCACCCACGCTATACTTTATTTTTCATTTTCTCAAGATTTACAATAGTGCGAGCTTAAAACTAATTGTACATACATCGGGCATACATTTGGGCATATTTTTAACATAGTTATGTGTCCGTAAACACGATATTTTAGGTGTGGCGCGCAAAAAATAGGTCTCCGCAATATTTATACTTTCCCCCTCCATAGGGCTTCGCCCTGCCACGGGGCTTCGCTGCCCCACCCGCGCGCTCCGGGCGCGCCGGGTGGGGAGCGCAACATGTCTCAGAAAACGGTTCTATACAAACATGTTTCTTCTCCTACACAGTACATTTTTACACTTATTGATGCGATACCTATTTATTTACGTAGCCCTACGTGTTACCTATCTAATACAACAAGTTTCTTACAAGAATATTAATAAACAACAGCTGTACGGCCCTATAAAGTTTACAAATTAAAAAGTCTTAAAAAACCTACTTATACTCGCTTAATGTTTAACTATCATACACCATTTTAAAGAAGAAGTAAAAACACATAAAATGACATCATTATTATAACAATTATACCTATATCCTATTGACTATTCATAAAAAACTATTCCCGATATTTTCCTTAATTACGCTTAAACTACTAACACGATTCATACAAAACTTCGATATATTATTCCTATAACTACCTACTATCTAATAAGACATAAAATAAATCAATCAAAACATAAAACATACTATTATCGAAAATTGTCAACTCAGGCAAAATCCTATAAGACGTGTGACAAGGACAACCTATTGTCTCCGTCCCTCCTATAGGTCGGAACTATCAGTATTCTGACTAGTTTCCCCGCGCCACCGCTTGGCGTCGTGGCGATCGTTTAGATAAAGTCTTATAAGATTATTGGAGAGAACGGGGCGGAATATCGCTCTGAACTATCAATTTTACAATGGTTTACTATGGGCAGAGCTATCTATTGTTGCGATATCCGACTCATTCTAATAAGACAACAAGGGAATGATATTTTTAATACGTATACAACTAATTCATGTGAAATTATAGATACATTTTTATACATTGCTCTCGTATCGTCGTGAGTTCATTTTCTTTCGCTTCGGTCGTAAGGCGGTCGTCTCGTACAAACTAGTTTTATTCAATGAACAGATTTTTTTTCTAGTAATATTTTCTTTACAATCATAGAGTTACATGCTTAAATTATATCAAATTATAATCATATACTAATTTTAAACAATGCTTGTAGAATCCTTGTTGTGGCTGTGTAAAACATTATTTCGTTTTCACTCACAGTTTATAAATCACTTCATCCTCATCATCACCAGCGTACTAATGTTCCCACTGCTGGGGCACATGCCTTTCCTATGGATGGAATTGGGAGATTCGGCCATGACCCACCACACGGGCCCAGTGCGGATTGGTGGGTGCTAACGACTGCAGATGCAGCCGGGACCAACGGCTTAATGTGCCTTCCAAAGCACGGAGGAACTCGAGATAGAAGATTTATGGTCACCCATCCAATGACCGACCACTGCGAAAGTTGCTTAACTTCGACGATCGCAGCCAAACGCGCTGACCACCTGCGCCATCGAGCTCCTCATAAATCACTTATTTACTTTTAATATTTCGTGTATCCAACAAGTTTGATGCAAGTATTATATACTATATGTTTACTTAATATATGTATGTGTTAACAAAAAAATAACTTCTACTTGTATTATACCTTGGTGTAAACGAGGGGTTAGGAACACATATTTACAAATTTAGTTTGATCCTGAAGAATTGTTACTTAATTTGATATTAAATGGGTATTAGTCATTTTTCATAACAGTAATAATGTACCTATCTAATGCCGTTTCCTATATACTAAATATAATGTTAACTATAAAATTAACTATATATTTATAGCCACCGAATTAGCAAACTGAAGTGGCAGTGGGCTGGTCACATTAGCCGCAGAACTGACGGCCGATGGAGCCGTAAAGTTCTTGAGTGGAGACCGCGACTCGGTAAACGTAGTGTGGGACGCCCTGAGACAAGATGGGATGATGATATTCGTAGGCTGGCTGGAGTGGGCTGGATGAGAGTGGCAGAAAATCGGGAGCAGTGGCGTGCATTAGGAGAGACCTATGTCCAGCAGTGGACGAGCATGGGTCGATGATGATGATGATGATGATGATATATTTATATTCTAAATGATGTAATGGAAGGTGACTTCAGACGTATTTCTGAAGTCATTTTTCAACTTGACGACACTGTATATAACAATACAGGGAGAAAAAAAACAGCCCTTGCTGAGTTTCTTGCCGGTTCTTCTCAGTACAAGGTCTCCCGCCGTAGTTTTGCGAACCGATGGCGTAGCTTCTTGACCTTCACAAGTTCTTGTAACAGCCTAGACTGAATAAATGACATTTCATTTCATTTCTTATATGTTCAAAAAAACTTAATTCACTATAGATGTGTCTAACTTTTAGAATGAAATAAGTACGCCACGGTCGAGCGAGCAGCTCTCGGAGAAATGTTACGTCGTGCGCGGGCGCAACGATGAGAGTTCAAGACCAAGCCGCTCCACGTCAAGGTGAACCCACAGTGTACGAATGAACCAGTAAGGCGAGTCCGTAACACACACAAACACAGTCTCAGTCAGGGATGTTAGATGGGCACCTAGAAATCCTTGTGCCGAGCTGGCTGAAAGCTGGTATTCGAGCCGGGAAACTAGTACGCCTGTGCTCCGCTCTGCGGCGCTGCCAATTCTGGGAGATGTGTGGGAAATCGCATCATCCCAGTAAAAAAAATGTACATTTCAATTTCGTAGACCGTTAATAGAGGGCAGTGATTATCGAACACACGCAAGAAATATACTATATATACTCGATTCTTTCATCAATTGAAGAATATTAATCGTTTATAAGCACGTACAATTGATTGGATTTTTTTTTTACATGAATCTCTAAAATTTGTCGATTATTCTATATTGTCAGTGTATTTTTGTCGGTCAACGGCCAATCTTGGTATTTTTGCGTACAAGGACTGAATAGCCTTGGTACATGGTACGTGACACTAAAAACTAGTATGTATACCAAGAAGTTGGTACGTCTGACATCATTGGTCTCAGTGTTACCATTAGAAGTTTTACCATTTAATGGTAAAATGGTCGAACGTTGACAAAACGTCGTCCCCTGCTTATCAATCACTGATTCCATTTTAAGTTTTCTTCGTCGTCATCTTTTTATCGACAACAGAATATGGGATGATGACTAATTTTTTTTCTCTTCGTTTATCAGGTAGATTATCAAAAAGTGTTGGACACGTATTTTTTCTTTTTTCGCATAATATAACATTACAGAGATATATTCATTTGAAAAGTCGCATGACGTCGCGTTACGCGAGTACACTTTTAAGTGAAAATTCACTAAAAAGTGACGTCACGAGCCCCTACTCCCAAACTTTGACGCGCTATAACTTTGCCATTTTTTGGTTGATTGCCCAAAGAAAAAATACGTGTCCATTATTTTTTGATCATCTAACTGACGGGCTAAATAGAATTTCGTTTACTGTACCCCGTCATTACCCCTATTCATCAAAGTTGATTCAGCGACCTGATAATGCAACAGACAGACAGAAAGTGTTATAACACTTTATTTGGCATTGGTTTGTTTAAGAAATGGTGTCCGTTGATGGTAAGCTTTTACTTAGTTTGGGTAGGAAAACTAAGCAGCTGGCACATAGGTAATAATATTGACTTTCATTAGTTACCAGTGAAGCATATATTATTAAGCTAATTAGTTTAACGCTAAAAATATTCAAATATCCCTATAATTTACTTGTTATAAAATGTACCTGAGGGAATATTCATAGCAGGCAAAGTTTCATTTTATTTGTAGGCAAATGTCTCTACCCCACCTGATGGTAAGTGGTGATAGAGTCCAGAATATTGAATATCAAAATTTACAAAATTCAAAAATTGCCAATATTCTCTGGAACGAAACATTGCAAGCTTAGGAGCAAATAGTAAATACTTTGAATATGTACACTGTGCTCTCTGTGAGCAAGGTCGAGGCCATCTTGCGTCGGTACCTACCGCTGTTTTTTACCTCCGGCAATGATTGCTTGGAGAAATAGCCGGCAAATTTTCGAGATCCAACTTAACAACTAAAGCTGTTGAATTGATGTTACGTAATAAATATCCAGGTTTTAAGCAAATTTATACAGACGCATCTAAGAGCAATTTTAATTCGGGGTATTCTATTTATGACCACAGTACAACGTTTAGTGCTAAATTTAAAGTTGAGAATAAATCTATTCCCATTATGGGTTTGGAGCTGCTTGCAATGATGGAAGCACTAAGTTATGTTGAGTCCTGCGGCTATAAAGAAATTGTCCTACTTACTGATTCTGCATCCTCGTTGTACCATTTGTTAAGGGTTGGTAAGGGTTGTTTTGGTAGATTAGAGACTTTCACCATTATTAAATGTATTTGGAAATTAATACGTAACGGTGCTCAAGTCAGGATACAATGGATCCCTTCGCATGTAGGAATTGGCGGAAATGAAGTGGCTGACTCAAATGCTAAACAAGCTTCGTCTGACGGTGTAGAACTGGACGTACCTTCCCATCATTCAGACTATTTAGGACTAATTCGAGAACGTATATACGATTTGTGGAAAACGTCATTTGACCAAATTTCTAGAGAAAAGGGGATCTGGTACAAAACGCTGGTGTGTGAGCCACCCCATGTCCCGTGGTTCCACAAAAGTAATTTAAATCGTAAGTTGCTTGTTTTTTGCTTGAGAGTTCGTTCTGGGCATGTTCCACTGAATGCATTTAAATTTTTAATGGGCAAAAGAAATAATCCCTATTGTGACAGTTGTCAAAGTACTAAAGAAGATTTGATGCACATACTGATGGAGTGTTCGCAGAACGAAACACACAGAATTGATCTCATTAATAATACTAAATGTAGTAGACAAGACTTATTTTTTAAATTTCATCAATGTTTTAGTTCTAACTTTAGTTGTAGTAACAGCGACAGAATTCTTAAGTTTCTTTCATTGTCCTTATCGAATTGTGATATAAATTAAAGTTATAGCTATGTAGCCGGCTTAACCTTTAAGGTGTATGGCTTAATAAATGATTAAAAAAAAAAAAAAAAAAAAACTTAACAACAACTTTAATAAAAAAAACTCATCTTTAGAATAATAACATGTCGCAGAACGAAGTAAGCCAGGTATGGCTTACTTTTTCATTAGCTTATCAATTAATTAACGTATATTTCTCATTATGTTATGAAGGGTGACTTCGCGATGTACCTCTAATATCATTTTTGAACTTGACGACCCTATATTCTTTTTCCAACACTCACTCCAATTAGCCTAGTCCCCAAAGTAAGCCCTGTAAGGCTTGTGTTATGATTCGAACCCGGGACCTCTCGAGTCGGCGACACCATGAAACCCGGCGTACAAACCACTCGGCCACGGAGGTTGTCAAATCAACTATTAAATTAATTCAGGGGAAAAGCCAGCCCTAGCTGAGTTTCTTGTCGGTTTTGTTAAAGTATGTATGCTGTTGGTCGCAGATGACCTTTGCAGCGTCACCGGGCTTGGGGACCTCGAGCCGAGAATTGGCGAGTGCCTCTAGAGGTATTCCAGGCGGATGGCATCTCCGCTCCTTCTGGAGCCTCTAGACCACTCGAAGCTAAGAGGGTCGGCTCAACTAGAGGGCGTCTCTGAGACTTGAACCACGGCTCTAGTTAGCCATTGTCGTGGGAGGATTCTCGCTGGTTCTTCTCAGTAGACCTGAGAACCCATGGTGTAGATTGAAGTCATTATTGAGTGCTTGTAATAGCCAAAACTGAAAAAATGATATTATATTTTTGAATGTTGAGTTGAGCATTTTTCGTGCTCGTAAAAGGTTTCTTGGTGTTATTATTTTTAAATATAATCTTTATTTGTTAAAAACACGGTATACAGATATTGCTTAAAGTGGATTGAGCACGTGTTTTGCCATTTCAAAAATAGCATGCAAATACATATGGAACAAATTTGAAAAACAAACATTAATTACTTATAACTTTTTTCTACAGACTTATGAATGTCAGAGTTACCTAATATTTTGGCAAAAAAATATATAATGTCAACATATTAAATTTACAAGCTTTCTAAATTTGAGATATAAAAAATGAAAAAAGATCCATTTATCATAAATCACAAATCACTTAAAAAGAAACAATTTACATTTAGATATAAAACTAAAACTACACTAAAACTAGACAAAAATTAAAAATATTAAAAAAATAGCTGCCCTAAGTCTTCCCCGTCGGCAAAGGTTCCCAGGACGCTGGCAGCATTTCCCCGCTGAATGGCGAGGCTTATGCGCTGGGCGAAATAGCCGCCAGCTCTGCGGTCTCCAGTGGTCTCCACCAATTTTCGCTATGTCTTTGAAAAGATGATGGCACCGGATCCCCAGGGTCCCAGGTTTATCATAATTATTTTAGGGTAAGTTACAACATGTCATTAATTTTTGTAATTGAAAAATCTTTTTAGTGCTTAGAAATTGTTTCCATTTAGCGATTTATAAATAAACTATGTTTATTTTTAAACATGTTCATAATTAGCATTTTGATATCGGATGGTATTCTAATTCCCGTATTATAGAAAGATTCTCAGTGATTGATCTAGTCTTGAGCATAGTTAGAAAGGGATGTCGCTATATATAGCACATAGCGACACCCCTTTCTAACTGTACTCAAGTAAAGATCAACACTTAGTTGTCATTTTGTAATACGGGCCTAAGTTTCAACTACTTTTGCCGACCTCCGTGACCGAGTGTTATGTACGTCGAGTTTCAAGGTGTCGCTATGTCGCTTACTGTACATATGTAAGTATGATGAATACGAGCATTTGTACTCCAGTCATAGATGTTTAATATGTACTTCAATATAAATATACTTATATATGTATCAGTATATATATTCATTATAGTAATATAAGTTATTTACGGGATTGTTACCATGTACCTTGTTTTTAGCGAGTTTCCGATATTTCGGCACTGTTACAAGCGCCATGATCACGGAGTAACTGAAGTAAATTATGGCGCTTGCAACAGTGCCGAAATATCGGAAACTCGCTAAAAACAAGGTACATGGTAACAATCCCGTAAATAACTTATATTACTATAATGTTAGTGACCACGAAAGTTTAAAACAATATATATGTATTCTGTACGTTACCCTAGTATCCCATAATACAAGTCTACAGTGTTTACTTTGGGGCTAGGCTAAATGGTATGAGTGTTGGAAAAAAACTTTTCAGTCCTATACAAAGCAGTTTGTATAATGGAAATTTTTTTATAACCTTCATCGATCCAATTGATATAACTATCCTAAATAAGTATGCATATAAAGGATTTAAATTGCAACGCTACAACAATTACAAAGATAGCGTGTTACAATCACAATGTCATTTCATTGCCATGATTCATAATATCTCATAACACAAATAAATGTTGGATGGAATGATCAGAACAATGCTGGAAAACATTTCTGTCTGTTACAGAGGTGATTAATCAGTGATCAATGTATAGTTAAGAAGTCAGAGCCTCATTTATAAATGTAACTTGATGTAAGTACGAATAAGTCGACGTCACTGGAGACCGAAGAGCTGGCAGCTACCTCGGACAAAGAATTAGTCTAGCCATTCAAAGAGGTAACACTGCCAGTATCTTCGGTTCCTTGCCTAAAGGGACTCCTTTTAATAATATATTTTAGTTATTAATTTTATGTTTTAAGGTTTTTAGTTTTAGTTTTATTGTTCTAGTATTTATATTTAACTTATATATAGTAATTATGTAATTAGATAGAGACTTATTTGTTTACAGTTAGTGTATTTTATAGTTTTACGAATAAGTTATTATTAAAGTTTATAGGAAAAGAATTAGAGGAAAAATTTTGGACGAAGCAAAAGAGTTGTACTATATATACATCCAATTTGAATAAAGATATATTAATCATAATCATAGTCTTTATTTTCTATGGACACCAAGCAACGCTCCTACAGGACTAAATAGCATTTACCACAGAATCTTTGAAATGGCGACACGAATACTTTCTCGTTAGTTGTTTGTGTTTGTACTGATGTCATCTGTATTGGATAGTGTTTACCATTGTTTATCACCGCGACCAATGGCGGCTCACGGATCGATTGGCAACGATGTTATGTCACTCCTGTCCGGCTCAAGGTTGCACCCGCCGAGAACTTGAACTGCGAAAAGTATTTTTTGACGAACTAAAAACAATATTATGTAGAAAAGTTTACTAGAAAAAAATCCACGCGGACCAGGCAGCAGACGGGACTCGAACCCGCATCCTTCGCTATCCGGGCGAATTCGAAATTTTCCTAGCCTTAAGCTGCAAGGCAGCGCCATCTATTCGCACTGTAGGTAACCCACAATGTCAAATGAATACTTTTTCAAGTATTAAACATTTGAAAGAAGAAATAGCAATTGTAGTTATAATTTTTATTATTTTAAAGCGAGTTTCGAGTCCCGCCTGCTGCCTGGGCCGCGTGGATTTTTTTCTAGTTATATTTTCTTTAGATTTAAACATTAAGCGGTTACATGCTTTAAAATAATAAAAATTTTAAGTCAAGTTTCATCACGTTCGTCCGTCCGCAGTTTAGCTCAAAGATTCTTAGTACTAGAAAGCTGTATTTCAGTATGGATATAGGTTGCATTTGCAGTCGTTAGCACTCGCCAATCCGCACTGGGCCCGCGAGGTGGGTCATGGCCCAATCTCCCTAATCCATCCATAGGGAAGGCCTGGGCCCCAGCAGTGGGGCCATTAATAGGCTGATGATGATGATAACAGGTAGGTACTTCGTACTAGTCATGACGAAAAATTGCTAAAAAAAAAATTCCTATCGAAATGTCAGCGATTAAAGTGTAAATTCGATTTCTTGCGAAACCTTCTGCGGCAACTACACTCATAACCAAAATAAAACCGTATGTTATGAAAAAAATACAATTATTATAATTTGATTTAATAATGTTACAAAAACAGTAATCTGAATGTAAATCATGACAGCTCTCATTACGAGTAATGATAGTAATGACATAATTTTAATTGTATCAGGCTTCGGGCAGGGCTCTGATGATGTTGCAAGGTCATTTTTTATACTCCCCAGTCAGGGTTGCCAGTTAAATTTGTATTTGACAAATACATTTGGTACATTTTTAATGTATTATATTGAACTAGCAAACCAGTGAACCAAATGTTCACCAAAAAAATAAAAAAAAAAGTATTTAATTAATTGAGAACTTCGGAGATTTTGTGTGGTTTCGTTTGAAATAGAAATCACGTGATTTCTCGAAAACCGGAAGTGCTACGTTACTCACATCCGGTTTGTAGTCTTATCAGACTATTCTTAGCTTATAACTTAAACATTCTCTATATCTATCTCTTACGGTTTGGCCGCTGAAACAGCACCACGGACGGACGGACGGACGGACGGACTTGTCTAATAGATAAGAGATAATAATACACATATTTTAATTACACAAGCGATTTGAGATAAATTGAAAACAATCGTAACTTTGCTTTGACTGTTCCATAATATTGTAAAGAAGTATTTTATCCATGCTTCTGATTATCAAGATTGGCAACCTTATTCTGAGGTGACCTGCGAACGCACGAAGCCCCTTTACACTACACGACTGGTTATCACGATTCTAATCGTCTGCTAAACGGATCGTGAGGCAATACTCAAGTGCAGATAGTGTTTAGGTAAATTAAATAAGGAGCCACTTTTGTTGTACCTACCTTGTCGTCTAACAACCGTTCTTTAGATTAATCATAAAAATTTCCCTTGGTCTTAAAACAGTAATGGCGGGAGCAAAAATGCTCTGAATGACTCCAAGAATGAATTTGTATAGCTGTGGTATTACTTTTTGATTTGCTCAATTTGCACCCATTTTAGGTTTTATTTTGGCGACAAAAAATTGTCTATGCGCTTCTCTCAGATCCTCTTGAAGTCGTTAACAGTAATAATCTTTATGAATTTGTTTCTCATATCCAGACATGTACAATATTTTAGCTATCCTGCAAGACACTCCCTGCACCACATGCTCAAGAGTCACGGAACAAAAACTACAAAGGCTTCAGGCTTCATCATGCAAGGAAATATTAGAGGACAGCCACCAACGAAGATGTTCTACACACCATTGTACCTCTGATCCATACATTACATGTTTGTGAAAACCTTATAATAAAAAATATTTAGAACTTCTTGATGAAGCAAAGTAGCTCTTAAGTAATATTTGAGCTACTATGATGTTTTTTTTTTAATTTTAAGCAGTTACATTTACTAGTTACGTTTATAAACTTATTAAAACATAGATGTAAGTCTAAAAATCATATTTTTTTGTAAGTATTATAAATAAACTTTTATACACACATCAAACATTATTTAAAAGCAAATATATTCAAGATGATCAGAAAAAAAAATCATAATGATATCTTTATTAAAATAGGAGTTTTAGATTTATGAGATGAAAACGAGTCAAAGTTCCCATAGTGCACCGCCCAGCCGCTATTCAAACAACAATCTAGGAATTGGCCCTATACTTTGTATGTCGTCTAAGCCTCACGATTTATACAAGGAGTAATTATATTACAATACTAGTAGCCCGCCCTCGATCGCTTCAGTGTAGTAGTAGGTAAATACAAAACTGTTTTTTGTACACCATAGAAAACATTACAATAAATACAGAGCCATTTAAATCAAGTGTAACAATAGTCGACCTAATCGCTTATAATTTAAGAAACTGATAGATTTACATAACTACCATAAATCCCAAACTACTAAAAACTATAATTTATCGATCGTTCAGGGGTTGATATGAAAACGACAGATAAGTAGAATAAGTTGACCTCTCTGCAAGTTTTTAAGATTTGGTATCATCTTTCAATTGAACATTCTAGTATGTATGATGTATTCGTGAAGCAATGACGATAAATAAATAAATATTTCCGAACACCAATTAGCCTAGCCCCAAAGTAAGCACTATAAGGCTTGTGTTATGGGATGCTAGGGTAACGGATAGAATACATACACTGTACATATATAAGTATATTTATATAAGTATATTTATATAAATACATAACATCCATGACTGGAGTACAAATGCTCGTATTCATCACACAAACATTTGCCCCCACCGGGATTCGAACCCGGGACCTCTCGAGTCGGCGACAGCCATGAAACCCGGCGTACAAACCACTCGGCCACGGAGATCGTCGACGATGTTTAGAAAGTTCTAATAAAAATCTAGGCTCAATGAATGGTTTAACCGTCCGACGCATCCGCCTCCTGGGCCTGGATGTGGCCCTCGATAAAACGAGGGCCATGCTGTTCCACAGCCTACGCCGCAGCACCCAACCGGGGCTCCATATCCGGGTGGAGGGGGTCCGTATACCGGTCGAGGGAAGCCTGAAGTACCTCGGCCTGGTGTTGGATCCCCGATGGAGTTTCGAGGAGCACTTCAAGCTCCTCGCTCCACGGCTGTGCGCCGCCGCAGCCGCACTCGGCAGGGTCCTCCCAAACGTGGGGGGACCAGGAGATGCGTGCCGTCGACTGTATCACGGGGTGATACGATCGATGGCACTTTATGGAGCCCCGGTTTGGGCAGAGTGCCTCAAACCCCGCACGATGGCCCTGCTGCGACGACCGCAGAGGACCATCGCGACCCGGGTCGTGCGAGCTTACCGCACGGTCAGCCACGGCGCCGCCTGCGTACTCGCGGGTATGACGCCGTGGGATCTCGATGCCCAGGTTCTGGCAGACGTGCATCGAGGTCGGGTCGAAGCCAGGGAGCGGGGTGAAAGACCTGCCCCAGCAGAGCTGCGGCAGGTCCGTTCCATCGCGCAGGCAGAGGCCTTGCGGCGATGGGATGAGGCACTCGCCCATGTAAGCGCCGGCCACCGGACGATTGAGGCCATTCGTCCGGTGTTGGAGGAGTGGGTGGGTCGCCGGCGCGGCGGCCTCTCGTTCCGCATGGTGCAGGTACTGACCGGGCACGGATGCTTCGGTCACTACCTGTACCGTGTCGCACGTCGGGAGGAAACGCCGCAGTGTCATCACTGCGGCGCCCCGGACGATACGGCCGAGCACACCTTGCTGGAGTGCTCGGCCTGGCGGCAGCAGCGCCGCGACCTGATTGCGGCGCTGGGAGGCGGAACCCTCTCGCTGCGGAGCATGGTAGAGGCCATGCTCCGTAGCGAGTCGGCATGGGAGGCGGCTGCCTCCTTCTGCGAGAACGTTATCTCGCAGAAGGAGGCAGCCGAGAGGGAGCGGGAGGATGATCCCCTGGCCGCTCCCTCCCGCCGAAGAAGAGCGGGCAGAAGAGGACGAGTGCGTGCCCTGGCTACGCCCGTCCCATGACCCTGCCCGCGGGGATCCCTAGCTGGCCGGTACGGCGCATTGTGCCGTGCCGGCCACCGAGGGATCCCCTGACGGCAGCCCCCATCTTGTAGTTCTGTCCTGCAAAGAGGGGGGCGGCGGAGGGAGCTACACGGGCATGCCCAAGTAGTCCTCCGCAGCGGACGGGGGGCGGTACGGTGGGCACTAGGCCGCGTATTTTGCCCCCACGCGCGGGCCATCCTGCGCACGTCTGCGGGGTCCCCGCAATACCTCGGGAGACCCCTGCCGTGGAGCCCCGGCTAGGCCGGGAGGCTGCTGGGTGCGGAGACGCGGAAGAATCCCTAAACGGGGATCCCGCGGTTTCGCACTAAGCAGCTTAGAGGGTATTCGCAGGACTTTTTTAGCGGATATTATACCGTAAAGCGCCCGTAAGAGTTGCGGGGTCCTCGGTGGGCAGCCACTGTGGGGTTCGTAAGACTTGCGGGAGCCAGGTGTGAGGTCCGTTCGGCGGTGTGCCTCTTAAAGGCGCCGTCGTCTGTAAATAGATTTTTTACCTGCGTATTAAAAAAAAAAAAAAAAAAAAAGGCTCAATGAATGGTTCAGAGTTTGAAAATCGTTAGATGTAAATGCCATATCCTCCTCAGATGACGTGATCGCGTAACATGTGTGTGTTATTATTAAAAATCATTAAAGTTTTTGCTTGGCGCGCTGGCAACTCAGTGGTTGGTACGCGCGGCGCGGTGTGCGGGTTGATGCGATCTGTCAACGGAACTTTTTTGCGGTCGATTTGAATGGAAAAACACCCGCACTCCTTCTAACTACCTACCTTCTTGTACTCACACACGTCACTGTCTAAAATACATACATAATCTTGCAAACAAGAGACTTGCCCGCACCCTTACCAGACTTAATAGGGACAAACTCCGCATAGTCATGGGAACCCTGACTGGTCATTGTCCCCTGAACAAGCACCTATACACATTAGGAGTAACAGACAGCCCCCTATGCAGAGGATGTATGGAGGCAGAGGAAACGCCACAGCATGTCATTATGGAATGCAGGAGTGTGGCCGACCAACGGGCACGACTTCTCCAGTCACCCGCATCGCTTCCGGAAGCTTGCAGCAGTCTGTCAAGACTGCTTTCCTTCTGGACTAACCTAGGCTGGTTGGAGTAAACGGGAATGTTTCAAGACACGCACAATGGTCCAATGATTAGGACTAAGTGCGGAAACCGCCCTGAAAAACTAAACTAACTAAACTAAACATACATAATCTTAACAAGAAATGTATCATCCACATTAATGTTTCTGGAGTCTCTTTCAATGAGTTGTCATTGTTCTGCTAGCCCGTAACTTTTGGCATTGTTACTTCTCATTTTTTAGCACTTTGTTTATTTAATAAAACACTTGTTCACGTTTAATTTGGGTTAAATTTTTGACTATCAAAATATTTAATCGGCTACATTTATTACAACAAGTTGCTTGGATAATTACTTATTGATTCAACAATTAAATTGGTGTTTTAAAAGGAGCTTCGTTCAAACTTTTAAATCGATTTTAAGCATTCAACCAGTGACATGGTGCTTGGTCTTCTACCAGTGTGAAACATCAAAAATCATCAATATTATGGTAAAAATATATGTATATATACATGTTGCACACAGTACTTTAATTTATCCATTAAGTTAGGGGAGTGAGGAAAGAGTAAATTATAAAATAGATTTATCTATATATTGTTTTAAACTTTCATGGTCACTAACATTATAGCTATTAACGGGATTGTTACCATGTACCTTGTTTTTTATGAGTCTCCGATATTTCGGCACTGTTGCAAGCGCCATGATCACGGAGTAACTGAAGTAATTGCGGGTAGATGTTATTGGCAGACATATCGGTCTACCCTCTGACGTCGTCTTTTACTGCGCTCGATACCCCTACCATTGGTCACGTTCTCACTATTCACTCGCACCTGTTCCCGACACACAATACTCACAGTATCCGATCGCGGAACGACACTTTTTTGATTTTTACGGTTTTTGCACATACGAACCACTGGATTCCAGACACTTGACAATTTAAACCCATCCTCACGATTGAAATTTTTGTGTTTGGTTATTTCAATCGCTTCCCTGACCAATCTTGGTATGTAGTGGCGTTCTGTCGAGATGATTTGTGGATTATGGAGCTCAATCCAGTGATTCGGACCCGAATCGATTAAATGTTCCGCGATAGCCGATTTCTGCGTATCATTGTTTCTGACTGCTTTTATGTGTTCTTTCATTCGGCACGCTATTGTCCGCTTCGTTTGGCCAATATATGAACTACCACAGCTGCAGTCGATCTTATATACACCAGGTTTCTCCAAAGGGAAGTTGTCTTTGGGAGATCGTAGAAACTGTGACACTTTTTGTAAAGGAGTGAAGACAGTATTCAGTGAGTACTTATTAAGTATGTTCGAGATCTTGTCTGTCACTCCTTTGATATATGGCAAAAATACTGGTTGCCTGCTTACTATGTGTGTCTGGTGCCTTAATTTGTGTTTGGGTGGAAACTGTCCCTTGTATCCATTATTCTGTAGGACCCGCCGTACATACTCCAACTCTTCGTGCAGGTGTTCCTTGTCACACAAGTCATATGCACGGTTTGTCAGTGAAGTCACTACAGAATTTAGATGTCTGGGGTGGTGATGCGAAGATTATCTAGTATATATATAGTAGATAGATTTATCTAGTATATAATTTTATCGTCCATAGAATTAACAATTTAAAAATAACTCCCAATTTGCTGTTAGCCAAAATTGGAACCGAAATGCGACAGGGGTTTTCTTCAAAATTATTACTGAAACTTTTTAGATTGAGAAAATATTATGAAGTAGAACTTAGTTGTAGGATAATCTTCGGGTAGTGAAACTGTAAGAACCTAGAAAACAACATAATTTATAGTAACATAAAAGAAGATATCAGATATCTTACAGACATTATATCATACTAATTTTATAGCACAACAATATAATCGCAGCAATTACTGTAAGACGCAATTTGAATAATCTCTCGAATATAAATGCTCGTTGTAAGTCATTACATTCAATGTCATAATTGTATAATTCGTTTATGATACACATTATAATTTATTCAAAGAGGCCCGGCCGCGCACGCGGTAATTGTATTCCTATTCAAATTGAACAACAAAAAAATACTGTATTTACATAAACCAGAAGTGGTGTCAAACGAAAAAACTGGTTATGCCCGTTGAAAAAAAGAGTTAGCAACTAAAGACAAAAAGATTACAAAAGGTAAGTTCCATGGAAAATGTTGAGCATTGCGCGAACTTGGTCGCCTTTGTTCGTCGACACGCTCGGCTGGCCCGTAGCTGCCGGCGACAGACTGTCTACCAACGCCGCCACAACGAGCGAGACGCAAACACAAAAACAACTCCAGTAAGACAAGGACAGAACACTCTAACGAGGAGCAGGAACGCCGTAAGTCCTGTCGTCTCATTTCTACCTGCACATTCGAAGGCTGTAGAAAGAGATGCGAATGGTGACCGTTGTCGTCAGGTTGTAACTCGCGCTTTGAAAAACTGTAATTAGAATTTACTCGGGCAAAATGGAAATTAATACTCATGGTGATTAGGTCATCGCTGGAATGGAAGTTATCTACTGTACTTATTTCTTCTTTAATGGCCATTCTGCCATTCAAACGTGGCTACAATTCGTGAAATTATTTGCGCAAAACCAATTGTTATAGATTAACATTTCTTTGACTAAATAAAACTAGTTTTTTACGGGTTAATGCACGCAACTTTATTTATTTATTGACGTTTCGTAGTTTTTACAGGCTACGTCGTATTGAACGTCAACGAAACGTCAATAAATAAATAAAGTTTCGTGCATTAACCCGTAAAAAACTAGTTTTATTTAATGAGTGATGTGCGTGAAAACCTAAGAAACAAATATTTCTTTGACTGTTATTTTTACGAGACAATGATGGAAAATTTCCTTCACACATTTATTTTCACCATTAGCCGACGATATTAATTTCGTTACGGTTAGTAATTAAAAAATAAGGTTTAATTAGTGAGATTGTTAATAAGTCATATCCTAAAGACTTCGTGACTACTATAGTTTGGTTATTAGTTAAATTCAATATTAACTAAGTACTTAGTGACTAAACTAAATACTTATTAAGATTAATATTTAAGTAGAATGGTAAAATAATTCCAAAAACGCAATACCTATATGCACAGATATATAACTGAATGCGAATAATTAAAAAGGGGGAACAATTAAAAAAAGCAATTGAAGTTTTTAATAAACGTAGGTAGTAGAATTTTAAATAAAGTACTTTATTAACTAAATTAACTAATAAATTCACACATAGACAATAAAATTTTAAAAATCTTCCAATGAAATAACCGAACGCTCAATAAAAGTTTTTCGAAGGTAGCTCGGCAAAATTAAATAAAAAATCATTATTCTGATGATGCAGACATGAAAAGGCTGCGAAACGTCAATAAATAAATAAAGTTTCGTGCATTAACCCGTTAAAACTAGTTTTATTTAACGTAGGTAGTAATTAACAAGTGTCTTAATATACCAAAAATTTAAAATCGTCTTCATCACCACAACTTTAAAAAGAACCCTATATTTAAACTTTGAAAGATTTTATGGTCTTATAACAGTTATTGAATAACAGCAATTCTAATAAAAATTAATCCACTTTTCTTGAGGCTCCATCCAAACGTCACTATAATGGCAATTTGGGATTTATAAGGAACGAAGGGGCGTTCAATTTTTTCTGCCATATTCGTACAAATAATCACCTGCCACTACCAGCTCCAAATGCTTTGTGTAACGTATTCAATAATGCCATTTTAAGACACGGCTTAAGGCAGGTACCTTTGCACTTGTGCGTGCATTTATAAACGTAAAAAATAAACCGATTTCACAGGTAACCTCATTTCTTGCGGATCTCTGTTTTTTTTCTCTCGCTCAAAATAGTGTTGCCGATAGATAGTCGACTATCGATGATTAATCGATAGTCTATCGATAGCCAACCAATCGTATGGCATTCGATCGGCTTAATGATAGTATCGATATTATCAATAGTATCGATATAATCGATAGCACAGAAAAAGCCAATACTATCGGTTGAGTTAAATACTATCGATATTCATTAATAACAAACTATCGATAGTATCGATACTGTCGATTTTATTTGCAAACAAAGATTACGATAGTTTAAAAATTTGCAATAGTATTGTTTACAATTTTCAGGTATTATAGTCAATCACAAACTTTAGTCTAAAACAATCGCTAGTCGCTATAATACTATCGATAGTATTGTTGCAGATAAAATCAACACTATCGATAGTATCGATACTATCAATAGTGTGTTATTAACGAACTACAATAGTATCGATAGTACCGATGGTATAGCAATCATTCGATAGTATTGCCTTGTTCTGAGCTATCGATAGTATCGATACTATCGGTTGTATCGATTCTATCGATAGGCCTATCGATAGGGTACAACAATATTTTCGATGTAAACTGTCGATAGTTTTAATATCGATAATTCGGCAACACTAGCTCAAAAGCAGTCTTTAATACAACTTGTTTGGTATACGTCTTTGGGTAAATCATCTTTTACAATGCGGACTCTTTAAAAATGTCGAAGGAGGACAAAGGATTTTTTTGGCCGACCCCATGCCATGCCGACGTTTCACGATCACGCATGAGCGTCGGTAAAAAATTTTTTCTTTTCTTTTTTAGCTTCTGACCTTGTGAGTTTGAGATTTAATATTAGAATATCTATTGCGTTTATTGGTCGATGTTAGCGTCGAGTTTTTGCAGCGTAACTGGGTGTCGATGATTACATCATCACCATTTAGTTGGATCTAAACCAGAACTGGTTTCAGGCGCTGCTTCGAAATTGAATATGAATTCAATATATTTATTGTTTCATGTGGCAATTACAAGTTCTTAAGATTTAGGAGTCAGATCCAAACATGAACCCTGTAAGGGCACTACAATATCAATATACATAAAATAAACAAAATACACATAATTATGATCAATCACATTTAAATTTTAGATTACAAGTACCAGCTACCTTTCAACAAAAAACTCTTGCATACTATAGAAGGTTTTACTCAATAAATATTGTTTCAAAATTTGTGCAAACTTTTTAACGTTTTGTACTACGGTTATATATTTAGGTAATTTGTTACAAAATTTTAATTGCGTTTATTTGTGGACCTGAACTATGGATTTTAAGACTTGATGAGGGTAAGGCTAAATTATCTTTGTATCTCAAATTTATAGATGTACTAGAACAGTCCTGTTTTTGGGGAAATAATGGAGGATTTTGTTTAACAAACTTACAAATTTCAAAAATATAGAATTGAAGTATTGATAGCTTTCGACGAGGAACTTAGGGTCAGTCTGACAGCATAATTATACTGTAATGAGAAGTCGATCGGAGTAAATCAATTTGGGTTATGAGCGTAGTCAATAGTATAAAATAGATTGTGATACCTTGTAAGTATTACATACGATCGATTGTGATTTTGAAGATAACGCAATAAATACTTTTTTTTGATTTCCAACACACACCAATTAGCCTAGCCCCAAAGTAAGCACTGTAAGGCTTGTGTAATAGGATACTAGGGTAACGGATAAAATACATACACTGTACATATATAAGTATATTTATATAGAAATACATATTAAACATCCATAACTGGAGTACAAATGCTCGTATTCATCACACAAACATCTGCCACCACCGGGATTCTAAACCTCTCGAGTAGGACACACCTTAAACCCGGGGTACAAACCACTCGGCCACGGAGGTCGTCAAATACTGCTACATACATTGGGTAATATATTCCTGAGCATTATTTATTATATTAACTTTGTTCAGAACAAATGACTCCACTCCACTCCACCTTAACCTAAATGATGGAGAATCCAATCGCGAAGATAAATACAAATCATTTTTATTGCGAATACAGGTTATTGTGTTGTGTACAAACATACAAATTATATTAGGTTCAGCCATATTCTGTCTTGTTGACATGCAATGTTATTTCATTTACTCGTAGTTAACTATTAATTATATTATTCTAACAATAAGCTTGTGTCAACTAACAATAAATCGAATGGGTTACAGTTTCTAAATATGAATTATGATATACAGATAACAAAAAATAAAGCTATTTATCATAATAATTAAAGATTATTATTATTTTTAGAAAATAAATTCGAATAAAATAGGCATTAGATCACGTGACGGCAAACACCAATCAGAAAAACTGACGTCACCACGTGCAAAACATTACTTGTGGTTGCCGTTTCCATACATTCCATTGATATCTCATTCATGTTATTGTTACTTTGATACAATTATCAGTTTGTTTTCAGATAAGTATTGAAAGGAAGCTAATAAATCCATGGAATTGGGATTTACCGAAGCAAATAATAATATTTTAACCAAAATTAAAAATTAATCGCATAACTACTCGACATAATTAAGCATATCATTTGGCAAGAACAAGAATAAGAAGTGTTTATTATTATGAATAAATATACTGAACTCTCAAATAGACTCTAAATCATACCATAAAATTAAATCAGCTTACCTAACCTCAACCATTGTTTTATCAATATAATGCAATATAATTTATCCGGCTTGTATAACATTTTGATTTCATTGATTATGATGCAAAATACTTACATCAAAATGTTCATCACAAAATTATTCTTGTATTTGTTGATAAACAATGAATAGGTACCATCCCTCCTTGCAAGTTCTAACCATTTTTTCCGCATTTGTGGCATATAAATAATTTGTCTGGCGTTTTATGCTTCTCCTTTTATACTAGGACACTATACAGTACTTGTAATACGATGGATTCATTTTTAACTAAATAATTTTAATAGTCAGCGTACAGCGTATTGTTTGCTTTGCACGGCGTGACGTCATTCTAGACGCCATGACAGTCTAGAGCGTTTTCGAGGGAAATTTGAATAAGTTTTTTAAAATACAAAATACATATTTCTAATGTACTTTTTTATTTTAATAATATTTTTTTGGGGTTAAATAAACATCAAGGTATATTATTAACCACTTTTTAAAATATAGGCAACTAGCCTATTGCAATTAAGTACTTATATTCATCTAAATTCAAATTATAATTTGATAAATGAGATGTCTGTCACATTTTGAAAAAAAGAAATGGATATATACAAAAACGTAACCATAATGTCAATATAGAATACATGTCAAAATGAAGATAATGTCAAATTAAATTATAGGTCAAATTACAAGAAAGGTCATTTAAATAAAATTAAATAAAATAAAAAAACAGGAATACAAGTGGACTACAAAATTAATTTAAAATTTATCCGTCATGTAGTTGTCAACTGTATAGTACTCGTAGTAAGCTTTTCGCACAAGTAATTTCTTAACTCTCAATTTAAATGTTTGGATATCTCAAGTCTACTTGAGCCGAATATGATTTTGTCCCATTCGGTGTCGAGACCCTTGGTCCGTGGGGTCCTAGCGCTTTAAGGCTATTTTAGGAAATAGCAAAAAGGTTAGTCGACGTCACAGGAGACCGAAGAGCTGGCAGCTACCTCGGACAAAGAATTAGTCTAGCCATTCAAAGAAGTAACGCTGCCAGTATCTTCGGTTCCTTGCCTAAAGGGACTCCTTTTAATAATATATTTTAGTTTAAATTTTATATTTTACTTATTTATAGTAATTATGTAATTAGATAGAGACTTATTTGTTTATAGTTAGTGTATTTTATAGTTTTATGATGTGAAATTGTTAATGTTTGGATATTTCTTTTAAGCATTCTGGTAATTTACTGTACAGTTGCGGTGCCATACCAATATCTAGATAGCTAGTGCATCAGTTTTATTTGCCTCATAAGCCACCTTATCTACACCTCTTTTGAAGGATAAATTTCTTAAAAATCTCTTCGGTGGTGTCGTGTGAGGCGGGTCGTTGCGTTCCCTAAAAAATGGTTGAGCGAAGCGATGGCTGGTTCATGCGTCATGCTCGTGAACGGGTGCTGCCAGCGGAGATGAGTCTGCTCTTAATTCACTGGGTGCTATAAATCGTTGTACTAAACTTTAATCGTTCATTATTATTATTTTTTCGCCGAAACGGTAGGACACGTCATTCCTAAACTTTTTTAAACCAGTATTTTATATTTTTTTTTTATTTTTATTTTATAGTCATAATTTTTATATTATTTGCATTTTTTTTTTGTAATGGAAAGTGACTTTATGAGTTACCTCACATTGAAGTCATTTTTCAATTTGACGACTCTGTATATAATACGGGGAGAAAAAAACAGCCCTTGCTGAGTTTCATGCCGGTTCTTCTCAGTACAAGGTCTCCCGCCGTAGATTTGCGAACCGATGGCGTAGCTTTTCGACATTCACAAGTGCTTGTAACAGCCTAGACTGAATAAACGATATTGAATTTTGAATTTTTGATAAGGAAATCATTCCTTTAGCAAATTCCTATCAGTGGACGGGTGACCGATGGTTTGTTAACTTAAGCTTCTACGTATTTTGAGAGTCACTTAATCTGCAGTCGTTAACGTTAGATCCACATGGGTTCCATATTAATTAAATGCGATTGTAAAATGTTGAGGTTCGTTTACCTGTATTTATTTATAAGTATGTATAAGAAAGGCCAAAGCACATTCGGGCAATCATCATCATCAGCCTATTAATGTCCCCACCACGCGGGCCCAGTGCGGATTGCCGGGTGCTAACGACTGCAGATGCTGCACCCATCCAATGACCGACCACTGCGAAAGTTGTTTAACTTCAACGATGGCAGCCGAACGCGCTAAACACCTGCGCCTTCTGCCTTCGAACTCCTCTTTCGGGCAATAAACTTTCCAAAATGTGTTTTATTTTTTTATTTTATTTGTATATGTTGTTACTGAATAGAAATTAGATCCAACATAAAGACAATTCTGTAAACATGAAAGAGACCACATAAAAATGAAGAATATAATGCAATTCGACTAAGAATAGGACCGACTGGGCGCCATATTTTGACGTCATAGCTGTCAATTCAAACCAAATAGGTAGAGTGAGCAAAAAAAAAGATTTTATTTAATAAAACTTCTAACTAAGATTAAGTGAGAAAAAACATCAGATTTTTTTATTAAAATATTTACTAAGATCGAGAAAAAAAACAACCAATTTTTAATAATATTTATTTATTAAGACTGTGTGAGAAAAAACATACACAAACAATCAGAATTTAGCTCTTCAATTCTGCTCATCTCGTATGTTATGAATATTCATGCACTATTACTAGGTCAAATACGAACATGCATCCTTTAGGTAAACGAAAGTTTCAAATTGAGTTTCTGAACGCAACTTAAAGTGACATTAGGTTGACGGTTTAGGTTATCAACCATTCATAGCCAAAGCTCAATAAATGAAAAAAAATATCAACCAATATTAATTATCAATATTTGTTATTTTTGTTAACAAATGTGTGGTTTTTATTCTAGAATTAGCAGAGTGCTAAAAAAGGGTTCCAAGATTTTTTTGCAAACCGTGCTTTTCAAACGACATTTGACAGTTGGAGGTCATCGGCTTTCCTATTCTTATTTGAATCGCATTATACTTTAGTTTGTTGAGCCCCTTCACCTTCGATACTCTGCTAAATCTGCAAAAAGAGTATCAGCTGTGGATCTGAACATTGACTATGTCAAAGATATAACATACCTAACACGTGACCACGATATGTCCTATATCCCAAAGAGATATCGTCCACGTGTAGAGTGGAAGAGAGCTTGTTTTTTCGGGTCACAGGTTCAGTGCTCGCTGGAAACGGCACAACGTACACAATATCACGTCAAAGATGAGTCAAAACACTAGCGTATGGCTTCCATATGTATGCTTGGGAACTTCCACTTAATTACGTTTATGACATCTATACTATATCCTCATATAGCATACAATCATTGTGTAATTTATAATTTTTATTTTGTAAGCATGAAACTGCTAGATGTTTAAATCTAAAGAAGATATTTCTTCTTCCTTCGCTATCCGGGCGAATGCACTGATCATTATGCTACCGCGGTTCTGATGGATGTGTCGAATTCTTTCTAGCCTCTTAGACATAATGGTCAGTTCCTTCGCCCGGATAGCTAAGGGTGTGGGTTCAAGTCCCGTCAACTGCCTGGTCCGTGTGTATTTTCTTTAATTAATTACATAAATCCAGGTAGAGAAAATATGGCTATTCCATGCATAGGGAAGGCCTGTGCCCCAGCAGTGGGGACATTAATAGGCTGATGATGAGGCAACGTTGAGAGTAATATTTTTAGTATCGCAAGCAGCTATAAGTTATGGTGGCCGCTTACCATCAAGTGGGCTAAGTGCTAATTTCCCACCCCATTTAACATTCAAAAACACCTATGTAGGTATTTTACTTTCTCCTTCTAGCATCACCAGTTTGTTTGCATGCAAGACAATCGTGCAAACTTCGCGTAACTCCTCATTGTCTCCGATTCTTACCATTGAGCATTGCTTGCCATCACAATAGCACAGTGTTGAGTAAAAGTTAATCACTACAGGCGCTGTACACACAATGTTCAGTACACTATATCACAATGGCCACTTATTCTGGAAAGGCACGTGTATGTGCTTGGGAACACTGGCAAGGTCACACTCAACGAATCTAACCTTGGACTTCACGGTCGCCTGCGTTTTGCTCGCGTTATCACCGACTGTTGTTTAAGCAAATAAGATAATATGATATGCATCGATTGAATGTCTCTTTTATACCTGACTAGCAAACCCGGCGAACTCCGTTTCGCCACCAGATAGCTTCGTTTTATGTAACATTTCGTTTGGTGATTAAAAGAAGTTTTTTTTTTAATTTTTCCTGAATTTTCTTCGCTATAAACCTCACGGAGCCCGAGACCTTTCCAACGAATGCAAAACCGTGGAAATCGGTTCGTGTTCATCGCGTTCTGGAGTTATAGCGTCAGGAAGGAAAACCCGACTTATTTTTATATAGTAGATTTGAGAAATGGTGTAGTAGGTTAAAAGAAATGTATTGTTCACCTTCCATAACTTAAGAAAGCCCGACTTTCCAGAGATAAACTTGATAGATTGAAATGAGCTACTGTAGAAGATAACTCGCTAAATTTTGATGGTAAAGTAATAGATTTTGGAATTGGTATCCACGCCGATGAAGTTGTTATAGGCAACAATTATGATGATGTTTTTCTTAGTAGACGAATTGGATGTTTCCGTTCACTCTTGTAAGTGAAAGGCTATCAGTAACAAGGACTACACTATACCTGATTTTCCGTCAGGACATTAGACCTAATAGTACAGAATGCGCGAACAATATTTAACAAATTAATAAAGACGAATTATTGAGAACTTCCTCCATATTGAAGTCGTTTAAAAACACATATCTTTCGCAATCATCTTATGTCCCATTTTCAGCCGTAATAATTTCGTGGCTATAAATAAAATTACAACTGTGACATCACCATACCTAGACAGACACAACTAAAGTGACTACGATATCGGATTTCACATCACTTCTATAAGAGCAGTCGACGCAGAGCCCGAACTTACATCCCGAATCACAAGTAATGATGATTGATCACTCACGGACGCCTCATTATCCCGTAAGCCTCCAGTAATGAGATCTGTGCGAGTATTGTGATTGAAAGGAACTCCCGTATCGATATCACTCAGTTTTTTTTCAATTTGGTGACTCATTTCTTTGTCGCACTATCCGTAAATGGAATGCTCTACCGAGCAGGTATTGTGTGTTGTGTTCCCTCCTTCTTACAACCTGGGATCCTTTAAAAGAGGCGTGAAGGAGCATCATGCAAGCCGGCAGGGTGAGGATGGCTGGTGTGGCAGGTAGAACTGCTTTACCAGCTATTTTCACATCTGGACTTCACCTCACTTAACATCAGGTGGGGTGGAGCCATTTGTCGGACTTATCTATAAAAAAAAAACTTTTTTGCCACGAAACCTTTTGTTGCCAACTCACGTGTTCCCTCCTTCTTACAACCTGGGATCCTTTAAAAGAGGCGTGAAGAACATGCAGGCCGGCAAGGTGAGGATGGCTGGTGTGGCAGGTAGAAATGCTTTACCAGCTATCTTCACATCTGGACTTCACCTCACTTAACATCAGGTGGGGTGGAGTCATTTGTCGGACCTATCTATAAAAAAAAAAGTTTTTTGCCACGAAACCTTTTGTTGCCTACTCACGTGTTCCCTCCTTCTTACAAACCTGGGATCCTTTAAAAGAGGCGTGAAGAAGCATCATGCAGGCCGGCAAGGTGAGGATGGCTGGTGTGGCAGGTAGAACTGCTTTACCAGCTATCTTCACATCTGGACTTCACCTCACTTAACATCAGGTGGGGTGGAGTCATTTGTCGGACCTATCTATAGAAAAAATAAAAAGTTTTTTGCCACGAAACCTTTTGTTTGGAATCGATCATAAATTTTTAAGAGAAGGAAGGCGAATATTCCTCTCAAATTGGAGGGCCCGTCTGGGGAAGCAACCACCACCTTACAGAAGACTACAGTAATATACCACTACCTTTTGATGGTGTTGCTTGTGCTGGTGCTGATGAGTAGGGAGCAGGAATGCAAGTGCAGGAATTCGCGGGGTAGAGGATTGAGTTCAAGCTGACAAGGTAAGGATAGCTGGAGCGACACACTTTCCGCCACGTCATCTACCTTCCTGACCGTACTCCACTTACACTTAACATCAGGTGGGGTGAGGTAATATGTTGCACCTCGTATAAAAACACCGTTTTCGAGGTCATTCGAATAACCACCTGCACTATTCCTTGCTCGCGTTCTCTATACCATTTGATATTTTTATAAAACTTAATAATAAAATCCTCAGATAAGATCTTTTGTCGAGTACAAATTGCTTTTAAATTGTATTTTCGGTCATTATTCCAGCTACAATCGAAATAAGCCTTGAATTTTACGGACGCCTTTCTAAAACTTAATTCTGTATTATAATCGTGTCCTACGTTATGTTGCGAACAATCCTTCCGGTTGCCTAGTTCGACTGTTTTGTTTGTTCAGGCTAATTTATAAATATATTTTTTGGCGAAAGATGGTAAAGCATTATATGACTCGCTAGATCGCAATCTTAAACGGTCACTAGAGACTTCTTCTAGTGCCTCTCCGAACAGCGAAGGTTGACAGTCAGCTCAGCATACGTCTACTTATCTTTAGCGAGATGGAATCATTCCTCGGCGCTCGAGATTCCAGTCCATTCTCGTAGGTTCCTCAACCAAGACTTCGTCCTGCGACCTACGCTTCGTTTTCCAGCAACTTTGCCCATCATTATTAGTTGTAAGAGGGCATACCATTCGTGTCTCATCACGTGCCCTAGATACGCAACCTTCCTCACTCTGGTGGTATCCCAAAGTTCGCGTTTCTTGCCAACACGTCGCAGGATTTCATCATTTATAACCATTTGAGTTGTAACTATAGACTGCGTGCGATAAAATCCAGATTGCTTATCTAAAGGAATGCCGATATATATATATATATATATATATTACTTATCATAAAGCGATATTTTGCTTTCCTTTAACTATAAAGAGAAGTAAGGCATAGCGGATTTCCGCTCGAATTGGACCTAGGTGGGACCCCTGTGAAAGTTCAGAGACAGCATAATAGACGCGGGACTGGAATCCGTTCACCACGACTATCTGAGGTCTTTTTGCGAGATACGACTGAAACCAGTCAAGCAGGGAACCGCCTACACAATTTTTCCTTAGTTCTCTCAGTAAAATTTGGTGGTCAACTCTATCGAAGGCATTGCTGAAATCAGTATATAGTCCTGTGCAATTGAAGATACAAATGAAGCTAAATTTGTATCAATTGATCGTCCCTTTCTAAAACCATGCTGGAATCATAAAGCGATATTTTGCTTTCCTTTAACTATAAAGAGAGGTAATTCATAGCGGATTTTCCGCTCGAATTGGAGCGCCCATCTGGGGAAGTAATCTCCACCTAACAGAAGAACATATATTTTGGTGGCGTTGTGTTTTCTTTGGTAAATAAGGTTCCAAGGTAACAGCGAGCGCGAGTACTATTTTTTGTATCGCAAACGTCTATACCATCAGCCGGCCATAAACATAAAATAGTGGAAAATAAATTCACCAGAATACATGAAAATAATTGTTTGACCGATGATGTCAAAGAACCTAATATAAATAGATTTAATAGAAAACTCATAAACTAAATTTTACATCAAAGGCAGAAAGGGAGATGAGACTTTTCCCTTCGCTTTTAAATCTTTGTTTCACCAATGCATAGAAGAATAGCTTTTATAGTACCACGATAAAGATACTTATTGATTATTCTTACGAAAGAGATGAAATATGAAGCGAGAACTGTTAATAAGTTACTAATAAATCTTCGATATTATTAATGAGCTTTCGACTCGGCGGCAATTTTTTTAACTTTATAGCTCTGGCTTGATTAACTTATTTCGATTAAATTGTTAATTTAATCTCAAATAATTTTATAAATCGTTGCAGTTACGGTCTAATGGAAAATTCGGTAATTTTATGAATAATGACTTGGTACGCAAGATTAATTTTATTGTTGTAGGTTAATAAAGATTCAACTCAAAATTGTAATGAAAATATAATGTAATTTAGAAATATAAAATTAAGGTACAAAAACCTTTTTAAAAACAAGCTTTTATTCAAATGCGCTAAAAAGAAAAAAAGAAAATTTAGTTAAAGTTTGTTTCTAAATAGATTTTCAAATTTTAGAAGTCCGCCATATTGGATTGAGAGTGACGTCACATTTTTTTCGAGTTACTCTCAGCAAGCCCTTTAATTTGATACCCATATTGTAGGAATGCATTAAAAATGATTGGTCCGCCATTTTGGGTATGCCGCCATTTTGGGTATGCCGCCATTTTGGGTATGCCGCCATATTGGATTTAGAATGACGTCACACTGTTAAGCATGCATTGTCATCCGAACTGAACGAGCATACCAAATTTCAGCTTAAGCGGTTGAGGGCAAGTGCTTTAAAATTGAGTTGTAAGATTTGACCGTAACAATAGTTATTTATTATACAAGAGTGGAAAGTTCCTTTTTAACCGCGTGCTCGATTTGGATGACCGAGCAAGCGAAGGATTCTAAAGTTGAATCACGAGCGCAGCGAGTGATTCTAAATTAGAATCCTGAGCGTCAGCGAGGGAAACAAACGAGCACAAGGTGAAAAATCTTTCCACTCGAGTGCAATACGTAACTTTTCATCCCACCTCAGCGAGGAAATGACAAAATGAAAAAGAAAACAATTTATAATGACAAAATATTTTTATTTCAATTAAAACACATTAAGATAATCTATAAATTGAAGAAAATAATAAGAAGTAGAAAATAATTAAGAAATATTAAATGTAACGTTGCTACAGTTACTTATGTTAAGTTTAATATTTTTGTTAGGTAATGTTATGTTGGTGTTTGTGAATTGTGCGCTGTTTTGTGGTAAACTACTCGTATCAGTAATTTTAAATAGTTGTGCCGATTCATTGGATTCTATTGGCGTAAATGTTGGCGAGAGAGGGCTATTGTTTCCAATCTTATGGGGGCTCATTTTAGATGTAGAAGGGCGAGACCAAGAATCTGACAGAGGTTCTTTCAGCGTTATGGCCTCCACGATACTATTACAAATTTTTGATTTACTTTGGATTGAATCCTCTATGTATCCCTCTACAACTGAATTAGACTTCCAGCCTCCATGGCGCTTAAGCGATAGAAGATCAGCCCCTGATTCGGCCAAAAGTGTGGCTGAGGTTCTTCTAAAACAGTGACCGGTGTATAACGGGGGTTCTAAAAGTCCGAGAAAAGTTGCTATTTCTCGTGGAATACTGCCAATTTTATTCTGACCCATAGGTTGTCGGATACACTTTCCGTTGCGATATTGTAGAAAAAATCGTTCAATTGGGGTGTTAGAAGGACGTAAAGCTTGATATTTCTGAACAATGTTTACATATTCCTTGCGAATAACGAAGTTGCGGTCTTTTTTTGTCTTGGTATTTAGTACATTAATTAATAGCAATTCATCAGAATTATGAGAATATTTTGATACGTTATTGACATTAAGTAGTGTAAGTTCATTTGTTCGACATGCTCCGGTTATACCAATAATAAGAACAACCTGTAACAAAAGAAGTATTTATAATCGTAAATAAATTAATCAAATTAAAAATATTGTAAGTACTATGTACAATTTTATCAACAACAAAAAATTACACGTATTGACTTACTTTTGCCGCTAAATATACGGTATCAGGTGCTTCATTAATAAACTTTGCAATTTCAGATGCTGTGAAAACCTTCGATTTTTTTGGTTTATAACCAGATGAGGCTCTTTTTAAAAATGCCACTAATTTATGATAGGTGTCGATATGAACGTCTTTCTTCATCTTAATTGTTAATTTTAGCATTGAATACGTACTCCATAGCGTGCTTGCTTTCTTGGTCTCAGATAATTCTATAAAATATGCCAGCAAAACGTTTTCGGAGAAAGTTTTTGCTCCTTTAGCTAGTCGCCACATGTTAAATATATCGTACTGTTTCAAATACTTCTCTCGTGATTGCTGAGGGAGAAGGCTCATTTGCGCATTATTAACTGTTTCAGTTAACTCAGTTGGCGTTAGATAAACTTCATCGTCGCTAATGTCACTCATTTTAGTTGATTTTTTTGTACAGTTTTTAGGTTATGTTAATTATATTAAGCAATAAAACGTGAAAAACTAGAATGGCGCGAAGCACGCAAATAAAACAAAGAAACCAAGAAGGTTCCAAATTTAAATTTTTTCACAATTTAAAAAGTTCTAATCATAAATTTGGCACCATAGAGGTTACATTAAATAGGTTTAATGACGTTTTGAATTTACAATTATATTGAGTACTCATTATATGTGATGTTCTAAATTCAAATCTACTTTGCCGCTCAAGCGAATAAAATAGAATTTTCCAGCCAGATTTCGAAGCGCAAAATTACACTTTCCGAGGTGGTGGGATGAAAACATACATAGCAAGTTAAATAAAAGCTTGTAAAAAGTATCACTTACACACCGAATACATAACCCTGTTTGGGATGATCTCAGGAACTACTGCTACAACAAACGATTTTCATACAGTCTTCATCATCAACATAAGTATGGTGTAAGATACAATCTCAATGACGACCTAATTTATTCGGATTTCTGGCAAATGTCAAATATCTAATACTGGCTGCTTCTACAGACATAGCGACCTTTTGCCGTGTAATGGCGTAATGATCTAACTAAATTCAAACTAACTATACTATTATAATCAAACTTATGTCTAAAATATCATGCGATTTCATTTTACAAAATCGCCCTACTAGACTGAGAGCCAGTGTTCCGCAGACTTACGGTTTAGTAGCAAACTTCATATTAATGCTAGTTATACTAATTCACCTGCCGTAGATCAAATGGGGGTTCACTATTCCTATAGAGGGTTCCTTTAGGCGTGCCTAGAAGACGAAAAGCATGAAAATCTACTTTCCAAACGTGTTCGCAGCATCTCTGCCGTTTTGATATCTTAAAATACATATTTTTTTTTAAAGAAAAACTTAATGGCAGATACTTATTCCGGTTCCTACAATATTTTATATAGTAACATAATTTCCAAAATTTTATAAAATTTACGTTATTTTAGCAAAGCTAAAAATTATATTTACAAAAACAGACACATAGGTCGGTTCTGACATGCGGGCAGAACACACGATACTTTCTCAGTCGTGCTATTGAAGTTGCATGATTTTGATTTTCTAACTCTTCATTTTACAGGGAAATAGTTTCTCAGCAAAGCTGCAAAGCTGCAATTTAAGTATGTTTTTTACATCATTATTATACATGTATATCTAAAAAACCAGACAGATAGGTCGGTTCTAAAATGCAGGCAGAATACATAATACTTTCGCAGTCATACTAATGGAGATATAAAAAAATATATATATTTTAAGATATCAAAACGGCAGACATGCTGCGAACGCGTTTTGTAAGTCGATTTTCATGCATTTCGACTCCTAGGCACGCCTAAAGGAATCCTCTATAGGAATAGTGAACCCCCATTTGATCTACGGCAGATAAATTAGTATAACTAGCATTAATATGAAGTTTGGTACTATACCGTAAGTCTGCGGAACACTGGCTCTTAGACTATACAGTGGATACCTATAATATTATGTAATTTCTTCTCTTTGAGACAAGAATAGTAATTAAAATTTTTTAATCAATCTGTTGTTCTCCTAATATAAAACATTCTTAAATACTAGTGGACGTTCATTGTTTCATCCGCGCTAAAGCCTTTTATTTTTTTTGGGTTAATATTGAGCCTAAAACGCTCTCCAATAACGTGACTTTCTGTTGGTAAAGGAATTTTCAAAATCCTTTCTTTAGATCCAAAGATTACTCCATACAACCTCACAAACTTTACCAATTTTATAATATCTGTATAGAATATTATATAAGAAAAAGCTTTCGCTAAATAAGAAGTGTTTATCTGAGGAAGCAACCTTTAACAGTTTACGTCCCTTTATCCTCATAGATTTATCAATTTCCCCACTGCTAGGTACACATACATGCATACATTTTCTTATGGATGAAATTAGTGAGATGGGCCTTACATGACCTACCATGCGGAGCCAGTGCAGTGGGTGTTACAATCGCAAATGACGTCGAGACCAACAGAACAGCACAGAGGAGCTCGAGAATAGTTTTTTTTAGTTTCCCATCCTATAACCGACAAATGTGAAAGTTACTTAACTTCCACGACTGAAAACCGAAAGCACTACACCAACAATCGAATCAAAAAAAAAATCAAAAATATGTTTATTCGCCAATACAAAATTTTAACTTAGCTTACAATTAAACAGTGGTTTTTGCACTGAGCTGAGCTCGTAACGCAAAGACCTAACATTTCAGTTTTTCTGAATAGTTCGCATTACAATATGTTGACAAAACTCGGAAGGTGAACATTGTGAGTGAGGAAGTTACGGTAATACTTAAATGTTTGAGTAACATTAGGACAAAAAATATGACAATAGTTATTAAAGTAACTTTAAACATTTTTATTGCAAATGAATTGGCAATTCCTACATGTCGCACAAACTATGCACAGAACTCAGTTGTTTTTCGAACGCAAAGTACATACAATAAGGGTTTCACGGCTGTTGACATATCTGCTTGCAGAAGTAAAGCATCTTTTAAAAAACAACTTTTAGGTCTGTTGGTTGATTGGTAATATACAAACAAAAATGAAACACACATGTATACATATATACACACAAACACACACACATACACATACACATACACACACACACACACACACACACACACATACACATACACATACACACACACACACACACACACACACACACACACACACACACACACACACACACATATACAATAGCGCGCGCGCATTGCACACATCTCGCCCTTGTTTGGTAGAGGGTTTTCTAAACTATTATGCTATAACTAAAAAATGAAAATCCGTAATTGGCATTAAGATAAACTATATTGTAAAACCTGTATTATATTAAGAAAATGCTGTGGATTTTGGTCTAGAATAAAATAAATAAAGAAATAATACTTAACCCGAAATGAACACCAAATATATCTCATAATCTCATTCTTTTGGTATATGGTACCTCAGATCAAATACTTTTTTAATAGGTCTGAGTATGGCCCTATCAAAAATTTTATAACAGAATTTTTCGACCAGATGTTGTTGTGCATTGAAATCCAACCCGCGGCCATCAAACAAATATAAAAGTTTCTCACCAAGAAGTACCATTTTAACAAATGTTCTGCCCAGGATCGGCCTGCTGGCTAACCTGGTACCTACCTATTCATTCGCAGCCAGTGTTGCCAGGTCCGATTTTTAAAAATCGGGAGGCGTTACAGGTAAAAACAGTAGATGTATGGAAACAGCTACAAGAAAAACAGTAGATGCAGGGGTGTACTTTTTCCGGTTTGCACCCCCCCCCCCCCCCTAAAAATGGTAAATCTAATCAAGAAATCAAGAACGAATGTGTTTCTGTGGCTTCTGCCGCCCCTCAAAGCTATTTTTTCTTTAGACAATTACATTTATTTTATAATTATTAAGGTTATCTACATTATTAATGACGAAAAATGCAACTCAACATGCAATTTAAAAAAGAAAATCGTTTTCTAAAAAAACAGGAGATTCATGTAGAAAAACAGTAGAACAGGAGAAATTTCAGAAAAACAGGAGATCTCCTGTAAAATCTGGAGACCTGGCAACACTGCTCGCAGCAAACTCAGGGGTGTATTTACCTTCCTGCTGAGCAGTAGGGTGAGGGACATCGTTAGAGTCTGTGAGGTAAGAGAGTTGGCGTGGCGAAAAACGGAACTAACATTAAAATTTTTATTTGGCAATGAAACCAAGCAGCAATCTGTAAAACGTCAAAGTTTTGTATTGATACGGATTTGTCTGTTGTTGTGATTTCTTGCGGTTTTTTGTATTTAATCATCTCTAAAAGGGGTAAAACCTTACAAATACGGTAGAAAAGCACTACAGCGCCCTCCATTCTAAATCCCATTCTCTTTCCGTACAGACTATACTCAGCTATATTTTGATTTTATTGCCCATCCCTGTGCCTCATCCATGGGTTAATTAGGTTCAAACTATGTTGCAAGGACCACATGAACCCAGCCAGAAAAACCTGTACATAGAGAATTGACCCGACCCTTGAATTGAACCTATAATATTCATAAGCAGTAAATGGATAGCAAGTACCTCAGTTCGCATGAATTAATGTTTCTGAACGTGGTGCTCGGAGAAGCGACAAGCCTGCTGCGCCGCGGAGCAGAGCAAGCGAGCTGACAACTGCGCGTCATAGAGTATCCAATGCAGACGGTAAGCTACTCAGTCTATCTGTTACCATATTATTATCCATACAATAAGAATACGGAACGGTAGGATGGAGATAGGACTTCACATTTGTTGAGCGCGATGTAGATGCACCCATGAGCCCTTATTTTGTGACTGACTAGCGGCCTGCCCTCGTTCCGCTTCGGTGTAGGGCTGAAGTGTAGACTACAGTTTTTGTTCTCAGGTTTGTATTATACACAATGACATTCATCTATGATTCTTCTTATTCCTGCATGCAAAGTCTCAGCCCGATCGGTTTAAAATTGACAAAATTTTATACAACAACTTTCATTCCCTATTTTATCCCCTTGGGGGTAGAATTGATCAAAATCCTTTCTTAGCGGATGCCTACGTCATAACATCTACCTGCATGCCAAATTTCAGCCCGATCTGTCCAGTGGTTTGGGCTGTGCGTTGATAGATCACTATGTCAGTCAGTCACCTTTGAGTTTTATATATATAGAAGATATGTGTTTAAGGTAGGTAAAAAAACAACGTTTGTATGTGACTCTTTTTTGTAAACCTCCATCTTCATGATCCGAGTGTTACCTGTATATAAAAGGGGACGTGGGACTTCCAGTTTTTTCAGAGTTATTGCTATGCCCTCATGTCTCTCTATTTAATGACCTGAAAGGGATGTGATGATGATAAAGAACCACTGTTGTATGGGTGTTTTGTATATGTGTTTTTGACGACCTCCGTGGCCGAGTGGTTGTACGCCGGGTTTCATGGTGTCGCCGATTCGAGAGGTCCCGGATTCAAATTCCGGTGGGGGCAGATGTTTGTGTGATGAATACGAGCATTTGTACTCCAGTTCAATATGTATTTCTATAAAAATATACTTATATATGTACAGTATATGTATTCTATCCGTTACCCTAGTATCCCATAACACAAGCCTTACAGTGCTTACTTTGGGGCTAGGCTAATTGGTGTGAGTGTTGCAAATATTTATTATTATCTTGAATCTTGACGACTTAACCGGTATGCCAGTTCCCCCGTTCGACCGATTCCCTGATCACCGCATGAGTATCTAGAAACTGCCCTATACCTTTAACGTAAAATGAAGTAGAATGAAAAGTATCTTCCCTTTAGAATTGTAGGCACTTACATCATATCGATTCCTGAGTCACATCTGTATGCCGAACGTAACTGATCTATGATAAGCCACCTCGCCCACCGAGCGCGATGGCGATGCGGCCACGTATCGGCGCGAGCGGGCCGGCAACATCGCATTATCGCTTCCTCTCGCTCAGTATCGCTTCGCCGTCGCTTGGGGAGGCCGCGTTTCAGTGAGTAGATTCACTCTCGAAAGCCAGAATAATATGGCCAACATGAGCAGCAGGCAAAACAGAGAAAAATTAATTGACGAAGTGAAAAAATACCCAGTTCTCTACGACACGAGACACGAAAACCATAGAGATATAGACATAAGGGATCGCTGCTGGCTGGAGATATCCGAAAAGCTCGGAGCGAACAGTGAGTAGATTATTCACGCACTCGTAATTTATCTTCGATGACTTGTTTAATACAGTTTTTCACTTTAGTACTTTGGTAATAGAGTGTAGAATGGTTTGTGAGCGTTCAGTGAACTTGACCGTATTTGAACCGTGTTGGTTACGCAATAGAGATTGGAATCGTATAGCTCGCTCGTCTTTACGCTAGTACAACATCGCAGCGTTCAATAGATGGATCTTTTCATTTCGATATTTCATTTTGAAGTTTTATTTTATGAACTGCGAACACTCATAACAACTATTTAGATTGTTATTTCATGATTATATACTTTTGTTTTTGCTAACAATTTTTGTGTTTATTCTAAATCACAAAAGTTCGTACTGTTTATGTATCTACCTACATTGTTAAGAAATAATAATTACTTCGCTTGTTAAGTAAGTTTCTCGTTTAGAGGATAATTACAAATCTTTGTAAGGCAAATTTCAGGAACATTTTTGATCAAAAGTTGCCGTAGGGACCTAAGAAAACGTTGCTTCTTTGACTTACGTAAATTAATTATTAAAATTGCTATATGTTACCAACTACGGCACGGCAGGCGTAGAACACGATACTTGCTACGGCAATTACCGTGTCGTGTTCTACGGCTTTTTCATTGATAAAATAATCTACGGCCGTTATCCCAGCGCCGCCGTAGCATATTCTACGGCTTTTAGCATAGGTACCATGATTTTGTATCATTTTGGAACTCGCCTTGTCAACACAATTTTACCGCTCCTCTTAGCTGGAAAAGTACTTATGATTTTTTTTTTTTTATAGATAGATCCGACAAATGACTCCACCCCACCTGATGTTAAGTGAAGGTGAAGTCCAGACGCGAAGATAGCTGATACAGCAGTTCTAACTGCCACACCAGCCATCCTCACCCTGCCGGCCTGCAAGTTGCTTCTTCGTTTCTTCGGTTTCTAAATGAATTAGATACTAAAACTAGAGGGAGAGGGGCGCGGGGGGGAGCTCAGATTTATCTCCTACAAGACACGGCTTTATT
Organism: Chilo suppressalis; assembly: GCA_902850365.2. NCBI lineage: Eukaryota > Metazoa > Arthropoda > Insecta > Lepidoptera > Crambidae > Chilo > Chilo suppressalis. The sequence continues at coordinate 1,272,601 of OU963911.1, forward strand.
GTCGACTATACGGTCGGCTGGAAATTTTCGATGGCAACACGGAATGTATGTTTGTTTGTCCAACTGGAACACCAAATGAGAATAGGAAGGTTATTGAATGATGTGAATGTTAAATTAGATATCTACTACTATTCCAACAAAAAAACACTTGATAAGTAATATATAATTATGAATTCTGGAAAAAGGAAATTATTTTCATCGATAATAATCAGAAACGGCTAAACTTGTCCAAGTTCATATAATAAGCAATATCGTTACACGTTTGCAAAAAATCCATAGAAACCTTTCTCGCGACTGTAACTCGCTAACTACTGTACTATTCTGCCGTCCTCAAACTAAAATACGGCTAAGTGACATGTGGTCGATTTTTCAGTATTAAATTGCATCGTATACACTTTTTAATTCTCTATCGATCTGTCTATAACAAGTATTCGTATCTTTTATAGTTTAAGCTTAAAAATCCGTCATTTGTGAATGGTTACAAGTGCAGTTTTTTGGCTATATCTCACAAGTTGTTTTTGTCATTTAGCCGCATGTTAGTTTGTGGACGGCATTATTAATAAATAATAAAAAAAAAACGGACAACAGCAGTCCATATCAATGATACAAATGCAAACAATAAATTAAGATTAAATTAATTAATTTAATTTAATTTACAGAAAAAAAAACATCGTCAATAATAAATAAAGTATTGAGATACGAGCTTTCCGTCGTGGTACCTAGTTAAAGGTCATAGCGCACCTGAGCACTTGGCCCACGCGGCTCTCGAATAGCACCACCTCGGCGCGCGCTGACCACGAGTGGACGCCACGCTGTCTACCAGCTTACGTCGGGTGGGCCACGCTGCCGTCCTCAAGCTAAAACGCGGCTAAATGACAAAACTTTTGAGATATGGCCAATAAAACGGCGTGCAAACTTTAATCCATTGCTATTTTGTAACCATTCATCAAATGACGGATTTTTAGACTTAAACTACAAAAGAAACGAATACTTGTTAAAAACAGATAGATAGATAATTAAAAACTTTATATTATGACGTAATTTGAACCTGAAAAATCGACGGGCGGAGACGAAGAGATGGCGCTGCCTTGCAGCTTAAGAATGGCTAGAAAAATTTCGACGCGGTCCGTGAGGGCCGCGGTAGCATAATTGGTCAGTACATTCGCCTGGATTGCGAAGGGTTCGAGTCCCGTGTGCTGCCTGGTCCGCGTGGATTTTTTTCTAGTTATATTCTCTTTAGATTTAAACATCAAGCAGTTACATGCTTTAAAAATAATAAAATTTATATGTATTTCTAAATTAAAAATATACTTATATGTGTATTCTATCCGTTACGCTAGTATCCCATAACAATAGCCTTGCTGTGCTTACTTTGGGGCTAAGCTAACGCGTGTATATGAATTTGGAAATATTTATACCAGTATATTTATTTCTTCTCTCATCCATATCAGGCGAAGTGTTAAAGAGGGAATGGAAGATCCTGCGGGACTCGATGCGGCAGGCGCTGAAGCGGACCAAGCGCGGGATGACTACGAAGGCAGGCGTGCCTTGCAAGAAGTGGCGCTTCGAGAGCCGCATGGCCTTCATACTACCCTACATGACCATAAGGAGGTAGGGATTTTCGCTATATATGAGGCGCAACAAATCACCCCACCTGATTGATGTAAGTAGAAGTGGAGTCCAGTCGTAAAGATAATATCTGTCAACCTAATTTTCCTCTTAATCTGTAGTCATCTATATATCATCATATTTTTATTTTATTTTTTTTACAAATTTAGTATATGTATGTTTATTTATGTATTTGTTTATAAATATATATTTATGAATATATATGTGTATCAGTATATGTGTAGGTATAATATGTATTTTATATTTATTGTTGTTATAGAATAGTTAGGTATAGTAGATAGTTTTTATGATCCACACTAAGTAGCTCATATTTTATCGCCATAACATTTCATCTCCTACACCTTTACTGGTTGACTGGTAGAGAATGCCTATGGCATTAAGTCCGCCATTTACTGTTTTTATGGTAAAATAGAATAAATAAATAAATAAAATAAATAAATAAAGATACTTAGATGATGCGGCAGAAGGTGTATCGCTCCCAGTGTTGTCAGGTCTCCAGAATTTACAGGAGATCTCCTGTTTTTCTGAAATCTCTCCTGTTCTACTGTTTTTCTACATGAATCTCCTGTTTTTCTTAATACGATTTATCTTTTTTAAATTTGCATGTTGAGTTGCATTTTCGGCCATTAATAATGTAGGAAACCTTATTAAGGGGTGGCAGAAGCCACAGAAATACATTCGTTACTGGTCTTTATCTTGATTGACTTTAATTGATTTACCAATTCCGGGGGGGGGAGGGGGGGGGGGGCAAATCTGAAAAAGTACGCCTCTGCATTCTACTGTTTTTCTTATAGCTCTTTCCATACATCTACTGTTTTTCTTATAGCTCTTTCCATACATCTACCGTTTTTCTTGTAGCTCTTTCCATACATCTACTGTTTTCCTTGTAGCTCTTTCCATACATCTACTGTTTTCCTTGTAGCTCTTTCCATACATCTACTGTTTTTCTTGTAGCTCTTTCCATACATATACTGTTTTTTTCTATAACGCCTCCCGATTTTTAAAAATCCGACCTGGCAACACTGATCGCTCTAGCCATCCTCACCTAGCAGGTCTAATCCACGGAGCCCTGGAGCCCTACCCACCAGCAGAAACAACACCACCAATAGGTAGCGTTATTTTATTGTGATCTTCTGTAATATGGAAATTGTAACCCACAGACGGGTGCGACTCCTTTATTGAGTTTTAGTTTGAATCAAACCACGCATACGAAGTAAACAACGATCGAAGCAAACGCTAACTTAATAATAATAGTACATAACTGTTGGGAAGCCAAAAACTAATGGCCATTACGTGTGGGTTAAACATTGAACTCCAATTATTATCTAATTTTATTCGCTACAGTTTTGATTTAGGTTTCCATACCTAAAGCCCGAAAGGTGAACCCTGAAGAAGCCCTAAATATTACTAAGTCGTCCCTATTACGTGAACCCTATCACTTACTATTTATCTCATGAACCATAGCAAGTACATGTAACCGTAACACAGAATTAGTATTTCTCTAATAACAAACTAGTTTAAAATAAATAAAGAAGATATGATGATGGCCGTGTCGATTTTTCTCTAGTACTTCTTAAGCTGCAAGGCAGTGCCATCCCTTCGCATTTTAGGTAACCCCTTATGTCAAATGAATACCTTTACAAGTATTAAAAATTTGACAAGAGAAATAGCAGTTAAATGCTTAAAAATAAAATAAAATAATAAAAGGACACACATGCGATATTATTTTTACGGCGAATTTAAAATTGCGTTTTTGGAAATCACAATAGCTGTATTGCAAATGTTAATTGCTAGCCTTGTACGTGACCACTTTTTATATCTACCGTGTTATTCTTTCAGAAACCACAGACAAGTGAAGGACAACGACATCGACGTCAAAATGGACGAAGTGGAGGAGCCCACAACCCACCAATCAGAGGAGGAGTCCGAGGTGTGGGATCCGGGCCACCAGGGGGCTGACCAGGACTCTCTTGATCTATTCTTCGCGAGCGTATGCCAAAGCACGAAACGATTACCAAAGAAATTCCAGAACACAATAAAGAGACAAGTTTTGGATGTCCTACTGAGGGTAGAGGACGAATTTGAAAGCGAACAAGTCGCAAACAAAATGGCGGATCAGAAAAATTTCTAGATGGTCATGAGCATCGGCTAAAACGCAGATCCGAAGGGGTCACTCCTACCCCGAGTGTTAATTTAAACGGTGCAAATGAATGCCCCGCTAACTCCATTAAGGGTTGATTTATTTGAACATCTAGATACTTTACTGGAAAAATCTACTCAGAGTTAATATAATTTATTGACGGACTTTATGAGAGTTTGCGCATTACGGATTCCTGTTTCGTACAAGGAATGGTTTTTGTTGATTTATTTATTTGAAATTGCGAATAAATTTGAAGAAGACGCGTATGTACTTGTTTTTTTATTTCATGCACATAAAACTTTATATTTATGGACTAATAAAAGAATGTGTTGCTCAAGGCATCCTCAACTTTAAGGTCTGAATCCTATCTCAATAACAGAAACATAAAACCACGAAACGAAAGTATAAATTAGTTTAGTGGAGTCTTCAAAAGGGAGTTTATTACCCAAGGCCAATTACCAACTACAATTATCTTACTAACATTCACTATTAGAAATGTCAATTAATTTTAAGTCTCATCAAAGCACCGCTGTCACTTTAAATTATAGTTTGATTGCGGTCGTAATCTATGATTTCTATTATATTTACTCTTACCTAGTGAAGATTTAAATAACATCTCTAAAAATGTTATGTAGTAAGAAATTGTCTAAAAGCTAGTTTAAAGAAAACACCGAACGTATGGATAAAGTTTGTTTCGGGCGAAAACGCTACGCATTCTGAGCCCCTAGGATCCCCCCTATTCCCCCTTACCCCTCCCGAGGGGGAACCCTCCCCACCTGTTATAAATACCCGACCTCGCTCGATGCCAAGGTCGCGCCGAATCATCGTGACTCGAAAATACGCCCTGTCAGCTGATATTAAGAGCCAATATCGTTTTCTGTAACCAAGCCACAAATGAAAACTATTGATACACACACTAGCTATGTCTTTACCTCTAGATTTTAGATTGTTTAACGAAAAACATGAGGTGCCTGTTAAATATACAGTATTCAATTTACAAAAGGTATTGTTTTGGGTTCTTTATTAGACAGCTGCCGATAAAATCATTGTTAGGATGTCTAATCTACACATCAATCTATTCTTTGCGCTATGCTCTGCTTAATCACCTCGCTCTTGCTCTCAACAAATAGCTTGTATTTTTTCCCCAATAACATTAAATCTAAGAAGATTACTATTATTGGGGAAATAATACAAGCTTTTCGTTGTTTTATAAATCATGAACATAGCAATACGATGCAGGGCTTGTATACCGGTTAATTTTCAACTGAATCAGTGTCAAGTACATTAGGAGCGTTTTATTTAGGTTTGGCTCTACCTTAAACTTAAAAAACTGGTTTTCCTAAAGAGTGAAATCAAATAGGTTTTGAATCAATTTAGCGGTTTTTAAAGGGTTTCGTTTCGCTCTTTCTGACGGCATCGATAATAAATGAATAACTTGACTCACTAGATGCTAGCAGACGTGTCAATAAATGTATCAATCTCTGAGCATTAACAAGTTGTGACTTGATTAGTTCAAACAAAACAAACTTCAAGCGATGCCGACGCGTGCACGTGTCGCTCTGTATTAAACCGGTTTATTAAGGTTTTAGGTACCGCTTTCATTTCGGACGCGCTCCGAACGAAACCTTTACTAAAAACCGGTATTAACCTTTATTTACCGGTATTTTCGAAACCGGTTTCAAGCCCTGATACGATGGTTTCTGCAGAGTGATCGCGAAAGATGTCGCTGTCGTGTCGTGATCATGTCTGTTCTAAACTTCTAAAGCAAGCAATCAATAATACAGGTATAGCATAATTTCCTTTCTTAGAAAGCTAGTTAAGCTTTATCTAGTAAAAAGTCATAAAAGTTCAATCTCAATAAAGTAGAAAAAAAAATTGTGTGTGTCAGCTCCGACGCACGACTGGAGTTTACTCCTTAAGTTCGATAGTCTAACCAGACGCAAAAAGAGTTTATTTAAACTTTAGAGGATTGATACTGTATGAAAGGGTAAATTAACCAATTAATGAAAATAATATACATATATAAATATATATTTATTCATTTCATATACATTTATTATAACTAATCGACGAAATATTTTACATTAAACTTTTTACAATAGTCAATTTCAGATGTGCATAAATATATCATTAGGAATGTTGATAAGTTATGTAATTATTATTATCAGACTATTATAATTTTTTTAAATATTAATTAAATCCACGTTGTCTGCATTATTAATTACAGTGACAAGTGGTTTATGGTAACTAAAATAAGACACATGGACGTTCGTAGATACGTGGTTCACGAATCTTGAAAATACCGCATCAATGGTTGTACCATACCTCGTTGTCCCCATTGCTCTAGCAGAAACAATATCTAAATGCAGTTCAGATTTTAAAACTTTTATTAATGTCAATCCGTCATCTTTGTTTGTCAAAGTTGCGCGACATAGGATGCGCACCAAAAACGTAACGAGGTCATTCATCGATAGATTTCACTCCTCACATTTTTCTCATACCGGGCCACTTATATATGGAAATCGATTCTTAAGGAGTAAACTCCAAAAAAGTTTTTTATGCTAAAGAGGTGACAAACAAGCGTATGTCTAGTCTGATGGTAAATGGCCATCATAGCCTGAAGAATATATGCTTGCAATACAAAAACTACCGCTCGCGCTGTTGTAACCCTGACATGATTCCAAATTATGTAATGCAATGTGACTTCATCAATTATCACAAAACATATTGAAGTAATATTTATCGAATCTATATATAATAATACTAGCTGTGCCCCGCGGTTTCTTAGGGACATTTTCCCGCAGTAAAACGTAGCCTTTGTGTTAATCCAGGGTGTCAGCTATCTCCATACCAAATTTTATTGAAATCGCTCCAGCCGTTTAGACGTGAAGAAGTAACAAACATACACACTCACAAAACTTTCGCCTTTATAATATTATAGTGCAATAATAATACAGGGATAAAAAAAAATGTGTGTGTCAGCTCCGACGCACGACTGGAGTTTACTCCTTAAGTTCGATAGTCTAACCAGACGCAAAAAGAGTTTATTTAACTTAAAAAAAGATTAATACTGTATGAAAGGGTAAATTAACAAATTAATGAAAATAATATACATATATATTATCGACGAAATATTTTACATTAATTATATAGGGCGATTATGTATACGCCATTTGTGCATTTAAAATTTTAGTTCATATGTATCAAAATAGATGGCGCTGTAGTTCATTGCATCACGCTTGTAAATATGTTTGGAGCTAAAACGTCACCTAACTATTACACTGTAGTTTCAGTTTAATTCTTTTGCACCTAAGCTCTCGGATTTAAGTCATTTTGGCTCGAACAGGATGCGCACCAAAAACGTAAAGAGCTCATTCATCGATAGTAGCGGTGGGTCGTTCTCAAATTTTCTGACGACGAAACGCAACCGTTTTCTCTTAAACGAAAAGTAGTCCTCGAAACGGTTCTCGTTCGCAACTGGATTTGGTTGCGGCTGGGTGACGCAATGAAACGACACGCGACGGTCGAACGAATGTAACGCAACGAAACTGAACTAAATGAAATCTTGTTAACGTTCGTTTCGTTGCTGCGAACGAGACGACGAAACATCGAAATAAATGAAGTGTTATACGATAATCGATTTTAAATGTTCAATAATAAAGTTATATTATTGTAAAATCAAAGCTTAATTATCATAGAACGAAACGGCCTCATATCATTGCGTTCTATTATAGACTGTATTTACTTCACCATAAAGTACATATTGGCGTGCAGACAATCCGGACTAGTTGTTCGACGAAGACTGTTTTGATCCGAAACGTAAAACGGTTCTATCGTCGCGGAACACAAAACGGTCCTTGAAACCGGTTCGTCTTTAGAACGCTCACAACTAATCGATAGATTTTACTCCTCACATTTTTTTCTCATAAGATACAGGGGGCCCTGTATCTGTATGAGAAAAATATGTATATATGGAAATCGATTCATAAGGAGTAAACTCCAAAAAACCAACGTTTCTTGCCGGTTCTTCTCAGTGCAAGGTCCCCCCGTCGTAGATTTGCGAACCGATGTCGTAGCTTTTGGATATTCACAAGGTGCCTGTAACAGCCTTAAATGAATAAACGATTTTGAATTTAACATGACTGCAGCAGATGCAGCCGGGACCAACGGCTTAACGTGCCTTCCGAAGCACGGAGGAACTCGAGGTACAAGATTTTTGGTCACCCATCCAATGACCGACCACTGCGAAAGTTGCTTAACTTCAACGATCGCAGCCGAATGCGCTACCCACCCGCGCCATCGCGCTCCTCAATGGCCAGTTAACTTAAATAAGCAAAATCGTTAATGAGCATAAGCGTAGCGGTTACTTGTAGTATGGGTTTATTGTAGGGTGCATTATCATAGTATTCATAGTAGTGTTGATCAATAATAGTGATGCGTGAACAATAATGGTTATTTTCGCGTCATAAACCGTCCCCGGAAGAAGCGGCACATTTGCTTTGTATTGCAATTGTGACGGAACGGCCATTTTGACGTCAACCCTCCAGTGCAATACTGTAGATATTATTAATGTCGTAATTACGTTTTCATGGGGACAATGGGACATGGGAGATAATATATTGTAATAATAATACATAATAATAAACGTTTATTGACTTTGAGCTACAATATACAATATTTTTTAATTGATACGACAAAAATTGGTGACAAAAGGCACATTGGAGTTTAAATATTGTTACCACTGTTGTCTGTAATAAATAAATAAATATTTCCAACACTCACACCAATTAGCCTTGCCCCAAAGTAAGCACTGTAAGGCTTGTGTTATGGGATGCTAGGGTAACGGATAAAATACATATACTGTACATATATAAGTATATTTATATAGAAACTAGCTGACCCAGCGAACTTCGTACCGCCCTAAAAAAATAGGGGTTGTCCAGCGGACAAAATTGTGAATCTAAACCATTCTCAGATCCCCTTGAACACACACAAAAAATTTCATCAAAATCGGTCCAGTCGTTTAAGAGAAGTTCAGTGACATACACACTCACAGAAGAATTATATATATAAAGATACATATTTAACATCCATGACTGGAGTACAAATGCTCTTATTTATCACACAAACATTTGCCCCCACCGGGATTTGAACCCGGGGCCTATCGAGTCGGTGAAACCATGAAACCCGGCGTACAAACCACTCGGCCACGGAGGTCGTCCTGTGGAAGGATAACCTGTATTACAGGCAACAGGGTCCTCTCTATATACAAATTATTATTTATTTGAATAATGTTCGATCAAAACATTAATTAATTCAAAATGGCCGTCGACATTGTTTGGAATAGGATTATTTATATTCAACCCTTTGTAATTTTTGTATAAGTACTAGATATGATTAAATTTAAAGAAAAGTTTACTAGAAAAAAAAAGCCACGCGGACCAGGCAGCGGACGGGACTCGAACCCGCACCCTTCGCGATCCGGGCGAATGCACTGACCATTATGCTACCACGGCCCTATTGGCCGCGTCGAAATTTTCCAAGCCTTAAGCTGCAAGGCAGCGCCATCTCTTCACATTGTAGGTAACCCACAATAGGGCCGTTTTTTCTAGTAAACTTTTCTTTAGATTTAAACAGCAGTTAAATGCTTAAAAATAAATAAAAACACACTAGATATGAGTACTGGTCTTAAATAAAAACGTCATTTATTTTGATCTATATTTTAAATTTGTTGAATTGGGATTTATATAACGAACGACTTTAGTACTTCACAACTTTGCGGGTAGTATACAAGTCTTTCAATATGAAATCCCAAATAAACGTCTCAAACCTTATAATAAAAGCGTTATCCTATATTTCGTGCCCTTCTAAGAATTGTTTTGCGCTTGTTCGTTCCATTTCACATTTAACTTTTGGCATTAACCTCAGTTCGCTGAAACGACACAAGACGAAACCTTGTTATCAGAAAATGTTGCCGAAAATGTTTTTTGCCATAAACATAATAATCATGTTGTTTGTTACTAGTGAAATAAATTTGAATCTCCTCTTGTTTGTAACATAAATACATTTTCAAATAGGTATATGGAGTATAAAAGGAATATTGTTACAATGATAAACCATATTGAATAAAGCCTTTTGAGTCCAAAACAGTACCCTTAGCACAAACCAATATCGATTCGTAACGTTTGCAAGTCCGAAATGTCATTGTCAAAATATGTACTGATTTTTGGCTGGTGGTTAGCGCGTTCGGTTACGGTTAGCGTTGAAGTTAAGCAACTTTCGCAGTGGTCGGTCATTGGATGGGTGACCAAAAATTTACTATCTCGAGCTCCTCCGTGCTTCGGAAGGCACGTTAAGCCGTTGGTCCCGGCTGCATTTGCAGTCGTTATTCCATCCATAGGGAAGGCCTGTGCCCCAGCAGTGGGGACATTAATAGGCTGATGATGATGATGATGATGATGTACTGATTTTTAGTTCTCGTTACGTACTTTGTGGCGCTGCTGTTCAAGTTTCCATACAAAATTTGACATTGACATTTCGAACTCGCAAACTATTCGAATTCGATATTATATATTTCGATTCGATCGTGCTAGGGGTACAGTTACAATAGCTTGTAGATGCTTGTGCTACGATAGTACCTTTTCCATCGCTTATTTCTTTTCGTGAGTACTCAAAATACCACTAAAATTGTGTTAACACACAATTTGAAGAATATGCGGCTTCTACTTCAATCTAGTAATAAATAATAATAATAATTTATTTGCCAAAATATGGTTACAATAGTTGTTACATATTTCTTTAGTTACCGGCATATGTTATTGAATGTCAACGTGCAAATATTTCAGGAAATTTACATTAATAAGGTCCAGTGACGTCTATATAAATAGAATTAATTTAAAGGTAATACTAATATTGAATAAATAAAACTAGTTTTTACGGGTTAATGCACGAAAACTTTATTTATTGACGTTTCGTAGCCTTTACAGGCTACGTCGTCAGAATAAAACTTTAATTTAATTTGTCGAGCTACCTTCGAAAGACTTTTATTGAGCGTTCGGTTATTTCATTGTTCGATTTTTAAGTTTTATTGTCTATGTATTGTTATCATTTTTATAATATTAGCATTTTTTACAGATCGGTCAATAGTACAGTTATTGTTTTTATCTTAGTTTGTCTATGCTAAATCACGCCACATCACCTTACCTCCCCACCATCTTATCACGTGACGTGAAGGGGGGACGGACTAGCGAGTGGAGCGGTCATAAATACGGTATTCAGTCGAGAGCCTTCGTCGTGAATAGTGGTCCAAAATTTAACGTGGTGTTGCTGCTAAATATTTTTGTTATAATAATTTTAGTTTATATTACAGTGAAGTACAAGTTGAATAAAGCAAGTGGAAAATTAACATTGTGGTTTAACTTCTGGAAACTAATCTAATAGTATGAATTTATTATTTAATTTACTGAATAAAGTATTTTATTTAAAATTCTTGTTTGTAATTTTGAGTTTATTTATTTGACCCTAACTACCGTAAACTACAAACTAGTTTTATTTAATGAGTGATGTGCGTGAAAACCTAAGAAACAAATATACTAATATTTAATGTCATAAAAAATACTACTACTAATCTATTCATTTTTAAAGTAGTCAAGAAAAATTGCATCATTATTGAATTAAATTGTAAAAAAATCTACATATTTTAAACTATTATATTAAATACACACGTATGTCAAACACACATTTATCTTAGGCTATTTTATCATTCAAAAAGTCGTTAATTGTATAGTACATTTTGTTAATTAAAAATGTAAATAATTCAGTCCTAAATTTGGTTAAAGTCATTTTTTTTATATTTGAAGGTAACTTATTACATATACGAAAGGGCATACAATATGCATTTTTTAGAAAATACCATTAGAGTTTGGATTGGAACACATAAATCGTCCCCTTTCCTACCTCTGTATTCAACATCTTTTTTTTTAAATAAAACTAGTTTTTACGGGTTAATGCACGAAACTACAGTGTGTGAACATGCATTAGGGGGACCAAACCATTACATTAGATTTGATAAAGCACAGATCCTTGCACCTGAGCGGCGTTTCGTTCCTCGAATGATGCGCGAGGCTATTGAGATTAAAAAATATCCAAATTTCAATAGGGAAGATGGTTGGTATATACCACCAGCTTGGGAACCTATTATACAGGAGATAAAATCCCAACCCCGAGCACACACTGCACGACCATCAGATACTATTAGTTCTTTTTGTTTGCATAATTTAACATAAGAAGGAGATAGAAAGCCTCTCTTGAGTTTGTTTCGCCGGTTCATCTCAGAAAGGTCTCCCAAGTTAGAAATCTTAAAAAATAAAAATTATAGGAAACCCCTAGCTTACCTTATACCTAATGGAACACTGTATCTATATCATCATAAATAAATAAATAAATATAAATAAATATTTCCAACTCCAACCAATTAGCCTAGCCCCAAAGTAAGCACTGTAAGGCTTGTGTTATGGGATGCTAGGGTAACGGATAGAATACATATACTGTACATATATAAGTATATTTATATAGAAAATACATATTAAACAACCACGACTGGAGTACAAATGCTCGTATTCATCACACAAACATCTGCCCCCACCGGGATTCGAACCCGGGACCTCTCGAGTCGGCGACACCATGAAACCCGGCGTACAAACCACTCGGCCACGGAGGTCGTCAATAATGATAATTTATTGTCTTTTTCCATGCTAACAGATATTGTTTTAAACTTTCATGGTCACTAACATTATAGCTATTAACGGGATTGTTACCATGTACCTTGTTTTTTATGAGTCTCCGATATTTCGGCACTGTTGCAAGCGCCATGATCACGGTGTGATCCGCTGGGCTCATGCTCATTCACGATTTTGCTTATTTGAGAAGCTGGCGATCTGACGACGCATCTGGTCAATTTACTTTTTTTTTATATAGTCCGGAGGTTTCGGGCCCGTTGAATTTGAATCTCAAATAATTTTTAATCATAACCCCTAAAACAGTGTTAAAATTATTAAAAGAGATTGCTCAAATTGGCCCAAATGCACAAAAAATATTGACATACACGGTAATTCTTGGCGTAATTTATACTTTATTTTACAGTCATTAGATTTTAACGGACACCTTTGTATAATATGTTCATTTTAAAAAGGAATTTTAATTTTACCGGTTTGGAAAACATACGAATCATTTTTAATGGCTATGGGTGTAGTAACATTCAGCCAAAGACTGAACGAAGTTGTATAATAACATCAAAACAAATCTATTTTGTAAAGATCGTTAAATTTTTTTTTATTACACTATGGTATTAATACCCACAGCTATATTATCATTTTTACTACATGCAAATGTGCTAAGACAAATATTATAGATGGTAGGCGACATAATAAAGTCTATTGCCATACATTTTTCGTCAAATACCTCCATAAACACATTATAAGGTGATACACTAAAAATCTAAAATATGGTTATAATATAAACATAAATAATAAGCTTTCTTTAGTTAACGAGAGTTTAAAAATTCTCTTTAATCTGTGGCTCATTCACAAATATCACACAGTTTCTGTCACAGAGTACCTTATTATAACCGGAAATGCATAGATGATACCTGATTTTAAAAGTTACTCATAAGCATTAACTTTAAAAACAGGCAACTTTCTATTAATCTACATGCCTTATATACCTGAATCTAATACATAATTTCGGTACTTGGTTTGATTTCCCTAGTTTGCTATATATATAATTTGTTTTTTATTATTTTAATACCTATGTACCTATTTGCAAACATAACCTCAAAATCATTCAGTGTATATGGTTTATAAAAGTTCTCAGGGGTGTCCGTTAATAATATTCGTTTCTACAGTAATTTATATATAATTTCGAATCTAGGAAACAATTTTTCATGATTATTGGTCTTTAGGCCAAACATGTATGGAAGCTGGTTCCTGGATTCGAAATTATATATAAATTACTGTAGCATCGAATATTATTGACGGATACCCCTGAGAACTTCTATAAACCATATACACTGAATATTTTTTTAACTTTCATGGTCACTAACATTATAGATATTATTAACGAGTTTGTTACCATGTACCTTGTTTTTTATGAGTCTCCGATATTTCGGAACTGTTGCAAGAGCGCATCTATAAGATATTTAAATAATATTTCATTAAAAACAAGACAAATTTAGGGAATGGCTCAGCCAATGTTGGTGAAGCCTGGACCTGAATCAACGCTGTTTATCAGCCACCCCTTAACAAATTTTACATATTTACTAATACAGAGAGCCTTGAATTATCCATTCTTTGGTTATAATTAAGATGCATTTGTCAAAAGATAATATAAAAATAGTAACACTATTAGATGCATTTGTCAATAGATAATATAAAAATAGTAAAAATTATGTGAATGCAGTAAATGAATCTGCTTTAAGTACACACCAAGAAAGTATATTATTACTCGTTATTAACGGGCTGTTACGTCGTAAACGGTTTACGAGCTGTAAAACCTCCAGCTGAGTGCGGCAGCCGGTCCACAATTCGCCATGTGGCTTATTATAATCATGAGTAAGTGGAATTTTAAAAATAATTTCTTTATGGTGAAATTATCGAATAATATCATAGGCTTAATGCTATACTTTTGCAAATGTAAATATTCGGATGGGTGGAAAAAAATGGAGCTTCTAGGTGCTCAGCAAGTAGTTATAGCCAAAGATTCTGACTATATTAGAAGTCATAATTATTAACCATTGATCCACATCAGGCTCTGGTGGCATATGATACTGAAGATATACAAGACTTTTGTCCATACAACAGGAGCAAAATATGTTGGTCAGCTATTTCGCTGATGGCCAATTCTAGTAAGTTGCTTAACTTCGAATCTGAAACCACTCTGCGCCATGAAATTCCTCAAAATTGTCATAGTAAAATATAGCTACAATATAAGGTGCGAGTAACTTTGTTTGCAATTTCCAAAGGTGTATTACTGAGTGGCGAATGTTCTCACATACAAGTGGGAGACAAGGAATTGGTGGGGGAAGATCAACAGCTGATGAAGCTGCTGCACGAAAAGATAAACCACGACGGAGTGAGTTTGGCACCAATGACGCTGCCCAAGCGGTATCACGACAACGAGCGCTTAAACCGGGAGATACTGGCCAACTATAGTGAGTCCACAATAATTATAAAGTCACTAGTCTCAATATAGATATATTCCCTGATGACGCTCCCCACGAGATATTATGATAACGAGCGACTGAACCGGGAAATAGTAGGTAGCCAACGATGGTAAGTCTACAATAAGTAGAAAGAGAGAACTTTCAAAGTATACGCTGTGTTCCTTAATGCTTGAAATGAAGCACCTCCAGAATACAGAATTAGGATCTGTTTCACAACTTACTGATGAAGTCCACAATTCAGACCTCATATTACAGCTAAATTTAATTTTGATTCCATATGTCTTGGATGGAAAAAAAAGTACAAATAATAAAGAAGCACTTATCAGCAACATTTATTTATTAGATTTCTATTAATTAGTCTCTTTATGATTTTGATATTTCTCTAAACTGGCACTCATATTCAGTTATTAAAACAATTAAAATCTAAGCTTTTCCATTTGAGTATTCCTTTAAACGGAACTGTCAAAACTGTACATGCAGACGCTAGACGCATTCATACAACCAAAGACGAGGATCCAAAATCTGACCTGGACCTAAAGGCGAGGACACTGGACTTGATGCGGCATTCCATCTACCTCACCCAGTACAGGATGCAGCATCTCCAACGAATCACGGATCGATACACTAAGGATATCAGGTCAAGTTTTCAATTATAATTATTATATTTATATTATCGTTGTGTCGAATTTTCATTAACATTAGATCATGAGATAGATCATTATCAGCTTATTCATGTTCCCACTGCTGGTATACAGTCTCACACCTATGGACATGATCATTTATAAGACATTGAATATTAAGTCCCTGTAAAATTTCATCAAATTCATACCCAATAAATTTTAGTCTGAATGCACGCAAAATAACTCAAGACCTGTTGACTCCCCTGATGTTGAGTGTGAACTGAGTTTTGATGCTTATGCTAAACTCTATTGGCTTCTTTTATTTAACTATATTGGTTTCAGATTGGGTTGTGGCGGTAACAAACTTTATTGTTTTTGATTTCCTTTCATAAATACCTACTCATTTTCATAAATTGGGATCAAAACAATGATCAACTAGATATGTCTTTCCTTTTCTTTATAACTTGTGTATCTAGGTTATTTTTACTTCATTGAACACCAATCCTGTCATCAAGGCAATATAATTTTTTAATTTTTTAAATCCAGTTTTTACATTTTGAGATTGTATTGTAAATCTCGATAGAATTGATTTAGCCCATACAAAAATGACAAAACATCAATTTCAATTTGATATTCTTGTACGGGTTTAATCTGGTTCTTGTTAATTAGAGATTTAGCAAAATTGCCGTACTTAAATATTGTATGTAATTTTTTGACGTTCCGCTCTATTTTCAGTTACCGGGCAAAATATTTTGAATTGTCATAAATTATGGAATTTAATGTCTCAATATAACATTGTAGATTCCGGGTGGCCATGATATTCGCCCGTTTGGACAGCTTGATCCGCGACATGCGAATCTTGTACACCGTCCAGAACAAGAGTCTGGACTACTACGTCATCAACAAGACCCCATTCCACACGTACATCGTCTACTATGCGTACTTCCTGAGACACAACCACGACATCACTTACATTGTGGAGTACTTAATAAAGTTGCACACTGGCTATATGATGTGGAAGCAGAGAGAAGAGGAGAAGAAACAAGCTCTGAAGACGACGCCTGGACCAAGAGCACCGCATACTCCAGGTAAGTTGACCCTGATAAATATAAAATTAAAAAAAAACGACTGGTTGCACTCCGGGAGTGCCGGCAGAAGTGAAAACTTGAATATTAACGTTGTGCATTTTTGATATTTTGGAATGGTTAGGGAATAATTTTGCACGAATTGCTTTAATTATCAGCATAATAGTACTATCATGTATGTGGTAGAATACAATATTTATTTATTGCGCTATCGTAGACAAACATGACAATCTATATTAGGTACATTAAAAAAGTTTATCTCTCAGAAAAATCAACTTCCATGAATCACGTTTAAGCGCACTTAAACTCCGCTAAAGTTTTTCTTTAGTCTTATAAATCTAGCAGTAAATGCTTAAAACAAAATTACAATAAGTTGAGACCAATTTGAGAATTATCAGGCGCTTGCAGAGTAGTAGCCAATCTATCTATTTTATATATAAAACTCAGAGGTGACTGACTGACATAGAGATCTATCAACGCACAGCCCAAACCACTGGACGGATCGGGCTGAAATTTGGCATGCAGGTAGATGTTATGACGTAGGCATCCGCTAAGAAAGGATTTTGATCAATTCTACCCCCAAGGGGATGAAATAGGGAATGAAAGTTTGTATGAAACTTTGTCATTTTAAACCGATCGGACTATAACTTTGCATGCAGGTATAAGAAGAATCATAGATGAATGTCATTGTGTATAATACAAGCCTGAGAACAAAAACTGTAGTCTACACTTCAGCTCTACACCGAAGCGAAGCGAGGGCGGGCCGCTAGTTAACTTATAAGACTTTAATTAACCTATAGTAGATGCCGACACTTTCTTTGCAATAACAAAGTGAGAACACGTGACGAAATTAAGCATCAAACTAGTTTGACGTTTTAGTTTTTTGTTGTAAAGCTCCGCGAACAAGCGTACGTCAATGTGATGGTTTACAGCAGTGATATAGTACAGTCAATCTGAAGGTTGAGTGGTGAAAAAAAAACCTAAAGGGTAAGTCTTGTTTTTTCTGTTGCCAAATGACGTCAGTAAGCCACCTTGGCGATGGGCATGTTCAACTCGTAGGCGTTTTTTGAAAAACTCAAAAAAATTGTCAAAAATTTTTTGAAACGCATTTTTCTTGTTTTGTATGAATTTTAGAAACTTTTTTTTTACCATAATTGTAGAGGGCGTTGAATGCTACAATTTATGTCATTGTTGCAATCTCGTACAACAAAAAATGCGCATTGTAGGTGGCGCTAAAGTATCAAAAAAGTGTTTTTTCACTTTTTCACCCTGAAAATATCATTTTAATGGAAAACTTTAAATGGCAAAGTTGTTTCGTACATAATTACCAACAACGTTTGTATAAACAATTTTTTTGTATTACTTACCGTTTTCAAGTTATAAATTGCGCAGGTATGAAAAATCCAATAGAGCGGTTTTGGGCAGTTCAAGTACACATTTGCAGTGCACATTTCAATGCACGTTTTTACTATTTTTTTTTTCAATCATGAAAAAAAATAAAAATAAAACTATTTTTTTTTTGTTTATCAATCATGAAAAAAAAAATAGTAAAACGTACATTGAATAAAAGTAAAATGTGCACTGCAAATGTGTACGTGAACTGCCCAAAACCGCTCTATTAGATTTTTCATACCTGCGCAATTTATACCTTGAAAACGGTAAGTAACACAAAAAAATTGTTTATACAAAAGTTGTTGGTAATTATGTACGAAACAACTTTGCCATTTAAAGTTTTCCATTAAAATGATATTTTCAGGGTGAAAAAGTGAATAAACACTTTTTTGAGACTTTAGCGCCACCTACAATGCGCATTTTTTGTTGTACGAGATTGCAACAATGACATAAATTGTAGCACTCAACGCCCTCTACAATTATGGTCAAAAAAAAGTTTCTAAAATGCATACAAAACAAGAAAAATGCGTTTCAAAAAAATTTTGACGGTTTTTTTGAGTTTTTCAAAAAACGCCTACGAGTTGAACATGCCCATCGCCAAGATGGCTTACTGACGTCATTTGGCAACAGAAAAAACAAGACTTACCCTTTAGGTTTTTTTTTCACTCAAACGATATTTTTTTCGACAGATTGACTGTACTAATATTCTATAAAATTTTCACGCACGGATGCGACGTGGATCCGCGCTGTTCCGATTTAAATCCGCACGGATCCACATCGGATCCGCGCGTGAAAATTTTACAGAATAGCACTGCAAGGCTTCACGCGCGTTCAATGAAGAGAGTCATCACCACACATCCAAAGTGAGGATTGTATTTTAGGGTATTGACAGAAATAAAATAGCCCTTAAAAAATATTGATCTTATTGTTCAACACTAACATAATACGTAAAATATTGATATTATTTTATATGAGTTACCTTATTTTAACACAATTTGCATTGTCAAGTCAATTCTTTGTTTATTTATTAACGTAAATAACGTATTGTTCGATCTAATTTAATATTAATTTACTATGTGTCAGGTGGTGGCCCGCCAGGAGGCCCACCGGGTGGACCGCATGGGCCGGGGGGACCAGGAGGGCCACCTCATGGGTCAGGGGGACCACCGCATGGGCCAGGGGGACCACCGCATGGGCCAGGGGGACCACCGCATGGGCCAGGGGGACCACCGCATGGGCCAGGGGGACCACCGCATGGGCCAGGGGGACCACCGCAAGGACCAGGGGGGCCACCAAACGCACCACCACGTCGACGTTAATACATTACTCTGCCATGTTAATAACAAAAACAATACGTATTTCTTTAGTTATTGAAAAAGAAAAATACAGAAGGGTATGATGCCTAACCTTTTGGTCTTCGTCTACCAGGTAAATTATTACTTTTGACGCGTATTTTTTCCTTATTTACATATCTAAAACATTACACAGATATTAAGGAGGGTTTTTGGAGCGAAATTTCATCGAGTGCGGTTGGCGTCTTATTTTAATTATTCTTAAATTCGTTCATAGTGGATATTGTGAAATAAAATTGGTGTGGTTTTGTGTAACAACTGTCTGAGTAACTGAAGAATTAGTGGAATTATTAAAATATACGCTATTCCGGTCAAGTGGACGTGAAAATTTTATTGTAGTGTTGACTACCTCACAGAAGCTTATCGAAAAAGCCAACTCGATACATTTCGTGCCTAACACTCCAAGAAACATTAGAATGCGTCACACCGACATTCTAATGTAAAAACAAAAAGAAGATAAATTTAATTAAAGACCAGGCTGTATGGGCATTGTTCCCTTTGCCTTCCCTAAAACGGGAGAACTTCAACAAAAAAAAAAACAGATATTAAGTGTCGCAACACGTCACGTTTTGCTACAATTTTTACTTAAAAATGACGACAAGAGCCCCGACTGCCAAATTTTGATGCGTTTTATTTTTGTAATTTTTTTTTTGGTCGGTTGACAAAAGAAAAAATAAATGTCCATTAAATAGATTTCAGTAACTTAAGCCCGTCATCTTCCCTAATAAATTAGAAATAACTTCAATTAGTTGACTGAACTTATTGTGTTTTATCCCAGGACTTCAGCTAACAGCCAGAAATATTCGAACGATTCTCTTCGCTTCGTAAGCAAACTTTAAATATATTGATGTTAATTTCACCCCTCGGGTCATGCTGCCTGACTGTATAATGATAACGAGGGTGTGACGGGCCTTCAGTTTAGAGTGCAACGTTCGATTCCTGAAGGGTGTTCATCAAACTTCAGCAACTTTGATGTTTTGACGTACGTATCTCTAGTTTATAAGGGTAGACCCCTTTCGTTATATATTTATTTGACAGTCCAATCATTTCCGAGAAACTCCTTCGATCTGCGGTTGCGGTTGTGAGCAAATTTCAGGGAGATCTGCCATAAGATGAGCGAGTGATAATTTGGCATGGCACAACATGCTTCAGAGGTTATTGGGAGAATTGTAAAACCATCAAAGCTGTAAATGTATCATTCTTTACCCCAACAATTTATGTCTTTTAAAACAAAACCAGTCTTTTTATTAATCTAGCACGAATCATTATCGAATTCGAATAGTTTGCGAGTGCGAAATGTCAATGTCAAATTTTGTATGGAAACTTGAACAGCACCGCCACAAAGTACGTAACGAGAACTAAATATAATAACATTTCGGACTCGCAAACGTTACGAATTCGATATTTGTTCGTGCTAACGGTAATTAATGTTGGTGGAACTAAAGTGTTTTGTTCTGTGGAACAGTCACCCGACTGCAATGACTTTTTTAACTTGTTTTTGATTTGTAATTAAGATTTTGGGGTTTTTGGCAGATCAGCCAAAAGTCGTTTTCAGCCAAAATGATTTTTGGCAGATCAGCCAAAAGTCGTTTTAATTCAAATTTTTTTTTTGTCAGATCAGCCAAAATTATTTTGGCAGATCAGCCAAAACCGTTTCCAGCCAAAATGTTTTTTTAATATTATTTTACTATTTGATTGAATTATTAAATGTCTACAGTAAACTAAGAAACTTCAATTCATAGATATGGTAGATATATTCAGTCTTGATTCATTTTCACGGGAAGAAAAAAACGCTAATAAATTTGAGATAACACTTTTTTTCTTTTTACGAATAGCTTAGAAGTTTTTAACACTTTTTCAAATAACAAATACTGTTCTGTTATATACAAAACAAGAACAAAATAAAAGCAGCAACAAAAACAAAAACTAAGTAAATAATATTATGGATGCGTTATATGTTACTTGGAACATTGTGGATATGCCGTAATGCATCCAATCCTATCCACGAGTGACGATTTCCTATGAAGAAAGACAATAAATTATTTCCGCGCCATAACTGAGGGTGACCAAACAATATCTATAGACTGTGCCATACATGCGCTTCTGCACGGATGTTCGCATCGGACCGGAAATGGCGAGTGGCAACCCCATTTGATGCAATTTATTACGAACTTCAACTATGACTCGTGGATTGAATATTGGAGATACTGTAGAAGTGGAATTATTTTATTGAACAATATTATACGAAAGGAAAGGAAATTGGTGTATAGTATAAAAGAAATATTGAAGAAAAAGGTTATAGTGAGTCAAACTTAGAATATGGACTTATGCTGTGGCGGACTTTTTACAGAACTTTTAAAGGGGAACAAATTAATACTGTCATATTAAAAATAAAGCGCTAATTGTTAGCATCTGTGTTTAGAATGAATATTGGCAGGGGTTTTTATTATTTTAACAAAAAAAATATTCATAATTTTACTAAAAACCCACGAAAAAGATAATAGTTTTCTTATCTATTGTCACGTGACCCAAAACGCTTGGGATTGGCGAAGCCTAAAATGACGTCACAAGCAAGTAAACTTCCGGTTAAAGTGACATTACATTGTATCGTTCGACGTTTTAATAACAGTCGTGTGACGTCACAGACTAGTAAGACGCCATATTGTCCAGTAAAACGTTTTCGCGGCAACTTGAAAATTGAGTTTTTGATTTGGTTATTTTTACTGAAATACACAACAGAATGATGAATATCCATCCACTTTTTACGGACTCCATAAACATTAGTCAATAACGTGAGATCGTTTTCTAAAATTTGTCAAATACCGTATTCCGTCATACGTGATTTTTGTGTAACTTTAACCGTTTACCCAGCGCACGCAACGGAATCTCACAAATTGAATATTTTTCATTCTTTTCCTTGCAAGGTTGAGTTTAATTGCATTGATGAGATATTTTATTATAATAATAAAAATATAACTACGCATACAACTGCCATGTTTGACATTTGCTCAGTATAAGATGTTTTCCAGAAATAAAAGTGACGAGTCGACAGCAGCAGTTTGAGATGTCACCCAGTTAGTAGATAGGCTTTATCTTCTATCTTATATATATAAAACTCAAAGGTGACTGTCTGACTGACATAGTGATCTATCAACGCACAGCCCAAACCACTGGACGGATCGGGCTGAAATTTGGCATGCAGGTAGATGTTATGAAGTAGGCATCCGCTAAGAAAGGATTTTAATCAATTCTACCCCCAAGGGGATAAAATAGGGAATGAAAGTTTGTATGAAACTTTGTCAATTTTAAACCGTTCGGGCTGAGACTTTGCATGCAGGTATAAGAAGAACCATAGATGAATGTCATTGTGTATAATACAAGCCTGAGAACAAAAACTGTAGTCTACACTTCAGCTCTACACCGAAGCGAAGCGAGGGTGGGCCACTAGTTAAAAATACACATCGATTGTCACATTTATGAGCATGACTTGAGGACAGTTGTAACGATTTGTCGTTTTGTTGAAAAAATTATGGGAGAAAAATTGTATGCAAGAATATTTTCAGTATTTTTATTGGGTTACCTTTAAATTTCTCATTAATTTCACACCAGTACCCCTAGCACGAACCATTATCGAATTCGAATAGTTTGCAAACCGAAATGTCAATGTCAAATTTTGTATGGAAACTTGAACAGCAGTGCCATAAAGTACGTAACGAGAACTAAAAATCAGTACACATTTGACAATGACATTTCGGACTCGCAAACGATACGAATTCGATATTGGTTCTTGTTAAGGGCAAGATCGGATCCAGGGGGGGGGGGGTCATGGGGATCATGACCCCCCCTGGGCTGGGTACAGATGGACCAAACCCAGGGGGACTTTATTTAAGTACTTTCAATATTTAATATACCACGACTATATGTCCCCCCCCTGGAG
Source organism: Chilo suppressalis (assembly GCA_902850365.2). NCBI lineage: Eukaryota > Metazoa > Arthropoda > Insecta > Lepidoptera > Crambidae > Chilo > Chilo suppressalis. The sequence continues at coordinate 1,295,974 of OU963911.1, forward strand.
CCAAAGCTGGCTATATGACCCCCCCTGGCGCCAAAGCTGGATCCGCCCTTGGTTAAAGGGCACAGTTGCTTCGCTTTGGTTCTTATTCTCGACTTATACCGTGTCGACTTATGATGAAAAAAATATTTTACTGATAGTAACCTCATCAAAATCCGTTGCGAAGAGTTAATAAACAGACTGGGAACGAGTTAACTTTACACTCCATTTAAATTAAAATATTCCTGTCAACTCTTAGTGTTTAACAAAATCATCATCAGCCTATTAATGTCCCCACTGCTAGGGCACAGGCCTTCCCTATGGATGGAATAGAGAGTTTGGGCCGTGACCCACCACGCGGGCCCACTGCGGATTGGTGGGTGCTAACGCAGATGCAGCCGGGACGGGCACGAGATAGTACATTTTTTTGGTCACCCATTCAATGACCGACCACTGCGAAAGTTGCTTAACTTCAACGATCGCAGCCGAACGCGTTAAGCACTTGCGCCATCGAGCTCCTCAACAAAATATAAAGAGAATTTTCTCTTTCACAAACTTTTTCTTTGTTACACAACCACAATTACAGTACAGTAGCAAAAAAAATGTGACCAATGTTTGATATTACGTCGCAGAATGGGGGACCACGATTGCGTCGTAAATTACGTCACCAGGAGGGCCCGCAATCATCGCCAAGGACAATGGGAAACTTTCGCCATGACTCATATAAAATATATATCGAAATAAAAATCTCATATGTTAGTGTCGCCGCACACAGGCCACAGACTACAACCACATAACGCCGCCACCGACATATTTCTTGTAGTTTTCATACATTTTATATGGACTCGCCACACACGGTACGCCGGTGGCCGCCACACGCTACAAATCGTCGTTGCTCGCTTCTTGCGGCCCGCACCGGCCACTTAATGCGCCGATACAAAACGCCGCCACACGTCACTCGCGCGATTCCCCACCCCTCTCTCCCTTACCTTAGTCGGCCGCTGTCGCGCGCTTCACTTTAGTAGCCGCTTCTAGCTTCTCGTGGCGTTTGTGGCTGTAGTGTGTGGCCCGTGTACATGGTGCCAACCTGGGTTAGATTCCCGGTGGGGGAAGATATTCGTGTGATAAATACGAGCATTTGTACTCCAGTCATGGATGTTTAATATGTATTTCTATATAAATATACTTATATATGTACGGTATATGTATTCTGTCTGTTACCCTAGTATACCATAACACAAGCCTTAGAGCTTACTTTGGGGCTAGGCTAATTGGTGTGTGTATTTATTTATTTATAACTTGACGCATTTTTTTTAATAGTTAAAGGTACCGAGTGCCATTCATTTCGTTTTGTATCATCTCTTTTTTGCATTCTATAAATTATTACGTTTTTCTTTTGTATTCTACAACATGATTCTGTATTTTTTTATGTTCAAAGGGTGGCAGACAACCATATGACGCGCCTGGTGGGAAGCGTCCACCATAGCCAATAACCACTTGCAACACCAAAGCTATCACTCGCTTATTCTATTAAAAGCTTATTTTCATACATAGCAACTCCAGTTTCGCGAAAACCGTGGCATTTGAACAACGAGTAATCTCCTCGTGATAAGATTACTAATTCCTGTATTTTCCCTGTTCCTATTAATACTGTATCCAAGTAAGTAATATAATGTATGATAAGTTGGTGATAAGCGCTGTCGCTGGGCGGGCGGCGCGATCGATGGAAGATGGCGCGGGGCGGGCGGCGCGAGGGAGCCTGGTTATTTTTAATGTAAATACTCTCAACATTACGACAACTTGTCCGAAATGTCGTCATTGTTTTCAATTGACTTTTAGTTTAAGCTGGCATGATAATAAGGATTAGAGATATTGATGATTTGTTGTTGATTGTTCTGTCATTTATTCAGATTTATTCCCCAAAAAATAGTTAACACCTTAGGCTAAATTAGACAACAGATTTTTCTTAGTGTCGCCGCACACGGGCCACCGAATACAACCACATAACGCCGCCACCGGCATATTTCTTGTAGTTTTCACACATTTTGTATGGACTCGCCACACACGGTACGCCGGTGGCCGGTACACCATGAAACCCGGCGTACAAACCGCTCGGCCACGGAGATCGTCAAGTTATAACTTAAAGCCATTTTCTCAATGGTATATTTAACTTGTTGTAGATCTTACTATAGTAGCAACTAACTAACTATCTGACTTAGCAACTGGAAAGTCTAGTGTTTATCTGTTCATAGTCCAGGGACTGTTTTATAACACACAAATTGTTGTTTTCATGGTGAATAATATGTAGATACATAATATCCACCGGTTTGCAATTTAAACCATTTTCATTATTTGTCATGCATGGAATATAGCTTGCTGATGGAGGACGCTTACTGATAGGGTCCCGTTGTCAACCGTTGAGTCATCATCATCACCAGCCTATTAATGTCCCCACTGCTGGGGCACAGGCTTTCCTTATGGATGGAATAGGGAGATTGGGCCATGACCCACCACGCGGGCCCTGTGAGGATTGGTGGGTGCTAACGACTGCAGATGGGCGGGACCAACGGCTTAACGTGCCTTCCGAAACACGGAGGAGCTCGATATAGTAAATTTTTGGTCACCCATCCAATGACCGGCCAGTGCAAAAGTTGCTGAACTTCAACGATTAACCACCTGCGCCATTGAGCTCCTCACCGTTGAGTACGGAACCCAAAAATAAAATTATTAGTTACTAACTTTCGTAGTTCAGTAAATGTCTATTAAGAGACAGGTAATTAGGTACATAGAGTAACGTAATGTGTTATTTTACACCTAATTGAAGCATTCGTTGAAAGTGGCTAATTACACTTTTATTAGTTTGCATAATTGTACACGCATTTTCGGACTTCATTAAGGTTTCAACACCCTTTCGGGAGTCATTATAGTGGTTTAATTAAATAACTGAAAAGTTAAACTAAAAAGCCTCAAAAGTTTACTACATCAGGCTTAATTTAATTTAAGGCAGAGTTTCAATTGTTCGTTCATTCAATTACATTAGGCCATTGTTTAAAAGTAGGGTTGAGCATAAAAGGTTGGAAGCTAAAAATAGGACTTATATTTAAACTCTAGTGGCCCGCCCTCGCTTCGCTTCGGTGTAGAGCTGTAGTGTAAACTATAGTTTTTGTTCTCAGGCTTGTGCTATAAACAATGACTTTATTTATATAATTATACGTGTTATTGTGAGTCAATCATAAAAGATAGACATATGCTGTTCCGGGATATTTTTTAGACAATTTTATGTAGAATATTTCCATCATACATGATTTCTATGTAACTTTAACCATTAAGGCTGCACACGCGACGGAAGCTTAAAAAATGGAGTAACTTCTCCCGTTTTCCCAACATTTTCCTTCTATACTCTGCTGCTATTGATTGTAGCGTGATGAAAAGTATACTATAACCTGCCCAGGAGTATGAAGAATAATTGTACCAAGTTTCGTTAAAATCCGTCGAGTAGTTTTTGTTTCTATAAGGAACATACACACAGACAGACAGACAGACAGACAAAAATTTTACTGATTGCATTTTTGGCATCAGTATCGATCACTAATCACCCCCTGATAGTTATTTTGAAAATATATTTCATGTACAGAATTGACCTCTCTACAGATTTATTATATGTATAGATTACACCACACAGTACCACAGGGACGACAAATTTGGCATACTTAAATGTTGAAATGTTGAAATTGCAGTAAAACCAAGATTATGATTGTCGTTCGTGCTAATAACAAATCGCCAGAAATTACTAAAATCGCGAACTGCGATGTCGTTCAGTCATACATGTACCTTGGAGCACTGATTTCGGGCAACGGTGGATGTGCAGATGAAGTCAAGCGGCGCATGGCAATCACGAGGTCAGCTATGGACAAACTTCAAAAAATATGGAGAAACAGGAACATCACAAAAGCCACGAAAACACGACTCGTCAGGGCATTAGTGTTTCCCATATTCCTCTATGGTGCTGAGACGTGGACCTTGCGAGAGAGTGAGAAAAAGAAGATAGACGCTCTAGAAATGTGGTGCTGGAGGAAAATGCTTGGCATACAGTGGACACAATTCCGAACCAATGCATCCATCCTCCAGGAACTGTCCATCAAACAACGTCTGTCTTCCATCGTACAAGGTCGTATTTTAACTTTCTTTGGCCACATCTCACGCCGAGATGATGCGTCAGTGGAACGACTGGTGGTGCAGGGCAAAGTCGAGGGCGTAAGGGCGCGCGGCAGATCACCAATGCGCTGGACTGACCAAATCCCATCAACCACCCATGGCCTGACGAACCTTCTTGGTTATGCAGGCCGAAGCAACGGGAGGTACGCGCGGAATCGCCTCCACCGCGCGTACTTTCTTGACTCCCTACAAATTGTTCTTTATCTATCTCCTTGTCCCTATGGTCCCTCTCCCCTTTCTGGGGCGGACGTACACGAAACGCCTTCGTCGCCATCCCAGCCGTCCCGTGCCCACTCTGAAATGGTACCGCTGGCTCCAAATTGTATGGTCCTCTTCTTTCTTCGCCTCGGGTCTTCTTTCTTCACCTCTCGAGTCCATTCCGAATCTTGTGCCATCTACGCGCGGAATCCCGCAGCCGCCTGAAGTTCGCCTCCGATCCCACAAGGTCGCGATAGTAGACCGGCCCAACATTGAGCACCTTCACACTGTCCAGAAGTTCCCTACGCGCCGCCCCGTAGAGCTTACACTCCCACAGAGCGCTGGACTGAAAAGATAAAAGCGGTCCACTTCACGAATGCACTAGAAAGGCCGCAGTGCGGGACCAATGGCGGCGTATTGTGAAGCGAACCACCAATCCTGATGTGACGAACACGACCACTCTGTCAAGAGTGTAGCGCCGAAGAAGAAGAAACGTTGAACGGGAACAATGATAGCAATATGCCAGTGGCTTACAAAAATTTCCTCCTTACGAGTTGACAGTTCTGTCCTATCCGCCAAAGAAACTTTGCAGCTGGAATATCTAATATCTTTTTTTTATTCATAAATAATAATAAATAAAATTAATATTTCCAACATACACACCAATTAGCCTAGCCCCAAAGTAAGCACTATAAGGCTTGTGTTATGGGATACTAGGGTAACGGATAGAATACATATACTGTACGTTTATAAGTATATTTATATAGATATACATATTAAACATCCATGACTGGAGTACAAATTCACGTATTTATCACACGAATATCTGCCCCCACCGGGATTCGAACCCGGGACCTATCGAGTCGGCGACACCATAAAACGCGGCGTACAAACCACTCGGCCACGGAGGTCGTCAATAGTCATATAGTCATAGTCCAGGGATTGTTTTCAAACACGTAAATTGTTGACTTAATCTCTTTTTATGGTGAGTATGTAGTTACTTAATACCAACCGGCTTGATAGCAACCCTACCTACCGTAGAGAAATCCTTCCTTCGTCCATGGTCAACCCTTTTTTTTCGATGACATGGGGTGAAAAAAAAGGGAAAAAGACATCACGCACTCCAAACGATTTGCGAACAAACTAATTACAATGCGCGGTGCAGTAAGCTTCTCCATTCCTATCATTTATCTTTTCAATTTCTTTAGTTATATTAATATTTATTGGAGTTTACTCCTTAAGAATCGATTTGTATATATAAGGGGCCCGGTATGAGAAAAATGTGAGGAGTAAAATCTATCGATGAATGACCTCGTTACGTTTTTGTTGAGCATCCTATGTCGCGCAACTTTGTAAAAAAAGATGACGGATTGACATTAATATTTTTTTTTAAATCTGAACTGAATTTAGATATTGTTTCTGATAGAGCAATGGGGACAACGAGGTATTTTCAAGTAATGTAATGAAGTACCGCATCAATACCGATTGATGCGGTATTTTCAAGATTCGTGAACCACGTATCTACGAACGTCCATGTGTCTTATTTTAGTTACCATAAACCACTTGTCACTGTAATTAATAATGCAGACAATGTTGATTTAATTAATATTTAAAAAATGATAATAGTCTCATAATAATATTTACATAATAATTAATCAACATTCCTAATGATATATTTATGCACATCTGAAATTGACTATTGTAAAAAGTTTAATGTAAAATATTTCGTCGATTAGTTATAAATGTATATGAAATGAATATTATTTTCATTAATTTGTTAATTTACCCTTTCATACAGTATCAATCTTTTTTAAGTTAAATAAACTCTTTTTGCATCTGGTTAGACTATCGAACTTAAAGAGTAAACTCCAGTCGTGCGTCGGAGCTGACACACACAATTTTTATTTTATCAGTGCATAATAATGTTAAACACATTGAAACAATGAAATGTTGTATATCTAAGTTAATACTTGAATGGTTTAGGTCCAACTGAATGCGGTAGAGGGCGCTGCAATCGGAAAAACAGACCTTTATCGCTTACATACATAAATATCCCAAAATGAGAACTATGAATCCAGCTTTATAAAAATCTTAGGTATACTTAGTGGTCACATAATATTGAATGGAGTTTGACAAAAGGAGATCTCAAATCAATATTTAATAACAAGATTTCCACTCTTAAACATCTTACACGTATTGATAGCTGGCACGCAGCGTTAGGGGTGGAAGGGGGAGCCACCCCCCGCGCAGGGGTATAAATAGGCACACGCGCTCACTGCCAAGGTCGGGCACGATCGATGTTCCCTTCCCACCCCTCTCTCCTCCGGCCTGATGTAACGTCCGCTCTGTAACGGTGATTGAAGCAACTACTAATGGTTGGTAAACTTATGTGTAATATGATTTTTTTGTATTGCTGAAATGCTGTTAGCTAATGTTTGTTTTGCCAAAAAAAGGGTTTAGGCTTATGTGAAATTAGAAAGGTTCTCATTCATCTATATAGCTTATGATATCGTAAAGTGTCACTCGCGCGTGGTATCGTACAGTGTCACACGCGCGTGGTATCTTATAGTGTCACTGGCGCGTGGTATCGTACAGTGTCACAAGCGCGTGATACCGTACAATGTCACACGCTCATGGTATTATATAGTATCATTCGCGCGTGGTATCTTATAGTGTCACTCGCACGTAGTATCTTAAAGTGTTGCTCGCGCGTTGTATCGTACAGTGTCACACGCGCGTAGTATTATACAGTATCACTCGCGCGTGGTATCTTATAGTGTCACTGGCGCGTGGTATCGTACAGTGTCACACTTCCGTGGTATTATACAGTATCACTAGCGCGTGGTATCTTATAGTGTCATTGACACGTGGTATCGTACAGTGTCACACTTCTGTGGTATTATACATTATCACTAGCGCGTGGTACCTTATAGTGTCACTCGCACGTGGTATCTTGAAGTGTTACTCGCGCATGGTATCGTATAGTGTCACTGTTGCGTGGTATCATACAGTGACACACACTCGTGGTATTATACAGTATCACTCACGCGTGGTATCTTATAGTGTCTCTCATACGTGATAACTTAAAGAATTATTCGCGCGTATTATCGTACAGTGTCACAAGCGCGTGATACCGCACAATGTCACACGCTCGTGGTATTATATAGTATCACTCGCGCGTGGTATCTTATAGTATCACTCACGCGTGGTATCTTATAGTGTCTCTCACACGTGGTATCTTAAAGTGTTATTCACGCGTGGTATTATACAGTGTCACTCGCGCGTGGTACCATAAATTGTCACTGGCGTATGGTATCATACAGTATCACACGCTCGTGGTATTATATAGTGTCACTTGCACGTAGTATCTTAAAGTGTTGCTCGCGCGTGGTATCGTACAGTGTCACACGCGCGTGGTATTATACAGTATCACTCGCGCGTGGTATCTTAAAGTGTTACTCGCGCATGGTATCGTACAGTGTCACTGTTGCGTGGCGTCGTACAGTGTCACACGCGTGTGGTATTATATATGTTCATATTTTCACGATTTTTAAATGTTCTTTGTAAGGTACATATACCTTAGCAAGGTCAACCGTCACATTTTTAATTGGCCTTATAAGGAACTACTGACTTTCATAGGACACTACCGATATTTTAACTGAATTATTTTCTTAAGTACCATAACAAATCCTTATGTCATATAATTTACCATAAAAAATAAGGGAATAATAGGTTATTCACATAACAAATTTATCTTTAGCTGTGCGCTCGAATTACAATTTTACAGTCAACGACCGAAGTCTACGAAGCGAGGGAGCGCAATTACAAAATAGCGACGCGAGTTACTCGCCGACACATCTGTGTTCATGAGTTTGATGGAGCTTAAAGTGAGTGGGAGGAATTTATCGTCACATGACAATAACTACGATTGTTTTAAAAGTTGGCCTTCAAAGGAGCATGGCCTTCCATGGTCCACCCACCTTAGGAGTTGAATGTTTAAAAAATAAAAAAAATGTAGCTACGTATTAAGTTAGTTTTGGTCTCTGAATGTGGCCGTTAGTGATAAATCATAGATAAGTAAACAGAATTGTAGTATGTCGAATTTATTAGATTATTTGACTGTCTGCTTTTTTAGATGTATTGTTTTGTGTTATAACTGCGGCAAACAAGCCTATGAGCCGTGATAATGGCCCTATGTGGACTTTAAATGACGTGGACTGTTATTATAGGTGTAAACTGGTATATTGATGACAAAAACAGATATTAGACAGGGACGGGGCGTTAAATTCTGAACGCGGTTGGACCCCGTGCGATGCTGTGCGTGGAGCGAAAGAAAGTGTCCGCTGCCGCAGCTCATCCCCTTGGTCGTGGTCCCTCCTCCCGTGCGTAAGACAGGTCGGCGACAACCCGCCCGATAGTAAACCGCTACCACAGCTTAAAGACATTTGCGATATCAAAGCCATCATATGTTATTTTAAACTTTCACGGTCACTAACATTATAGACATATAAGTTTTTTACGGTATTGTTACCATGTACCTTGTTTTTAGCGAGTTTCTGATATTTCGGCACTGTTGCAAGCGTCATGAACACGGAGTAACTGAAGTAATTGCGGGTAGGCTGTTATTGGCAGACATATCGGTCTACCCTCCGACGAAGTCTTTTATTGCGTTCGATACCCGTACCACTGTTCACATTCTCACTATTCACTCGAAACTGTTCTCGACACACAACTCCACCGGATTGAGTTTCATAACCTACAGATTATCTCGACAGAACGCCACTACATACCAAGATTGGTCAGGGAAGCGATTGAAATAACAAAACATAAAAATTTCAATCGTGTGGACGGGTACAAATTGTCGAGTGTCTGGAATCTTGTGGTTCGTATCTGTAAAACTGGAAATAATCAAAAAAGTGTCATGTCGCGATCCGATCTTGTAAGTGTTGTGTGTCGAGAACAGTTTCGAGTGAATAGTGTGAATGTGAACAGTGGTACGGGTATCGAACGCAATAAATGACCTCGTCGGGGGGTAGACCGATATGTCTGCCAATAACAGCCTACCCGCAATTACTTCAGTTACTCCGTGATCATGTCATGGCGCAGGCAACAGTGCCGCAATATCGGCAACTCGCTAAAAACAAGGTACATGGTAACAATCCCCTGGCCTCAACCAGAAAATGTTTGAATTCTATATTCTCTGATTAGGTTTTTAGTTTTAACTTTCACTTAATTTTTTTAGTTAGAGTTTAACCTATATGTACTATATTTATCCTTTAGTATATATCCTTAGTAGTTAGGTAGTTTTAGAAATGCATGTTGTGCTTGCATCTAGTAGGTTGCAAAGTAGTTGATGTATTTTTTTTGTATGCATATATTTATATGGATATTCTTTGTAACCAGTTTTGTAAGCCAAATAAAAAAAAAAAAAAAAAAAAAAAAAATCCCGTAAATAACTTATATTACTACAAAGCCATCATTCCCGCCATTGCCTACCCTGACCCGATCCCTTACCTCGTGGATCCTTGTAATCTTATTCACCGACTTAACAGCACCATAAGGTAGTGTTATTTTACCTTGGTCTTCGGTGAGGGAGACTTCCGTGGCTGAGTGGTTTGTACGCCGGGTTACATGGTGTCGCCGACTCGAGAGGTCCGGGTTCAAATCCCGGTGGAGGCAGATGTTTGTGTGATGAATACGAGCATTTGTATGTCTATACAGTCATGGATGTTTAATGTGTATTTCTATATAAATATACTTATATATGTACAGTATATGTATTCTATCCGTTACTCTAGTATCCCATAACACAAGTCTTTATAGTGCTTACTTTGGGGCTAGGCTAATTGGTGTGAGTGTTGGAAATAAGGTGAAGGGCGGGCGCTCCAATCCGAGCCGAAACCGCTACCCTAGCTATCTTACCAAACATAGATAAAAGAATCTATATATATAATACTCAAAGGTGACTGACTGACATAGTGATCTAACAACGCACAGCCCAAACCACTGGACGGATCGGGCTGAAATTTGGCATGCAGGTAGATGTGATCATTTTCTACTCAGTAAGCCAGTACATCGGAGGGCTGGTCTAAATCTCCGACGCCTCATGTGTCTCTAAACACTTTGTCTTTCTGTATGCGTTCATAAAACCACCAAAAAAATGTTTAAAAAAAAATTATGACGTAGGCATCCGCTAAGAAAGGATTTTGATCAATTCCACCCTCAAGGGGATAAAATAGGGAATGAAAGTTTGTATGAAACTTTGTCAATTTTAAACCGATCGGGCTGAATGTCATTGTGTATAATACAAGCCTGAGAACAAAAACTGAAGTCTACACTTCAGCTCTACACCGAAGCGAAGCGAGGGCGGGCCACTAGTAAATAATAAACGTTCTTCCGTGTATTAAAGCTTTTACTTCGAACTGAAAATAACTTCGCATTAAAGGCTGAGAGTGCCGGCTCAATTATGCAACGCACAGTAGGTACGGTTATGAACCCAGCTGATTACCCAAGGGCGGATGGAGGGGGTGTAATCTCTTATGAATGGGGTAGCTTTACCGGGGGGTGGGAACAAGGAAATAACGCCAGGATCAGAGGGCGCGACTCGCGGTGCGAATATCGTCCCAAACGCAATCGTAATAAGGGTGATGGCGATGCTGAGTTTTTAACCATCAAACAGTAGTTGGGCACTGTGATTTTTTTAAGGTACCGTATGAAAGGGTGATAGTGGAACCCTGTTGGTGAGTGTCTTTTGTGCTTCTGTGAGTGCTTTCGTCTGTCAACAGACTGATAGGATGAATCTCATGAACCAAAATACGAAAGATGCAATTTTCCACAGGATATTGTTTTAGCTGTCGTGGGAACGACAAACCTACTATAACTTACTAATATAATAAATGTGAAAGATTGTTTGTTTGTTATTAAATTAAGCATAAACGGCTGAACAGATGTGGATGAGATTTGTCAAACATATAATTCGTTACAATTTTTATTTTTTTTAAAGCATGTAACTGCTTAATGTTTAAATCTAAAGCAAATATAACTAGAAAAAAATCCAGCGGACCAGGCAGCAGACGGGACTCGAACCCGCACCCTTCGCAATCCGGGCGAATGCACTGACCAATTATGCTACCGCGGTCCGTGAGGGCCGCGGTAGCAAAATTCTTCTAGCCATTCTTAAGCTGCAAGCAATTATAGTTACAATTTTTATTTTTTTAAAGCAGTTACATGCTTTAAAAAAAAATTTGGTCCGCGTGGAATTTTTTCTAGTTATATTTTCTTTAGATATAATTCGTTACCTGGATTGAGATAAAATATGTACTTTTATCCCGAAAAGATGTTATGAGCTCACACTAACTGTGGCGCGCCTGCTCCGCCCACAAGGTCCTTCTGTGTTCCAGAAAGGTGTGTATGTGTGTGTATCTAAACCAAAATGGCTTAGTGAGAAAGCTGTCATTTAATTACATACACAAATTAAAATAAAATGAAAATACATTTTCAGAAATGAAGATGTTCATTATTGCTTGGACTCATATTAAAGTCATGTCTTTCATGTCTGACTCACTTTTTCAATTACAACTCGTCTTATGCCAAATATTTACCATTTTTTTTATAAAATAAGACTTTGTCGTTAAGTTATAATTTTGAAAGTTGTCGCCGGATTTCTCTTAAAAAATCAACACACACCAATTAGCGTAGCTAGTACAACTCTTTTGAATCGTCCAAAATTTTTTTTCCCTACCACTCGTTATGGACATATTTTTTAGCTGCGGAGAAAAACGAGCGAAAAAAACTCCGCAACATTAAAAGTCTAATGTAACAACATTTACAAATCATTATGTTGTTACAACTTCAATACAATTATGATTTATTTAATATAGAAAACCTGTTGGAATGATTTTTGTCTGTAATATAATCAGACATTTTGTAATAAGCTTTTTTAATAAGTGCTTCTTTTTATACTATCTTTAAATTTATTTATGGTTAACTCTTGGATATTGCTTGGAACTTTATTGTATAAGCGAACACAAAGACCTTTAAATGAATTATTAATTTTGTGAAGCCTAGTAGCAGGTGAAGTTAGTTTATTTTTGTTTCTTGTATTAAGTGTGTGAACATCACTGTTTTTAAGAAACAAATTAATATTTTTTCTCATAAGTAATAAATTTTCGTATATGTATTGTAATGCGATGGGATACTAGGGTAACGGATAGAATACATATACTGTACATATATAAGTATATTTATATAGTAATACATATTACACATCCATGACTGGAGTACAAATGCTCGTATTCATCACACAAACATCTGCCCCCACCGGGATTTTAAACCTCTCGAGTAGGACACACCTTGAAACCGCGTACATAAGACTCGGCCACAGAGTTCGGCAAAATATGATTAATAATGTAATGAGTGTTCTGAGGAGTTATTCTCTCTTATTCCACCTTCCCCTTTCCTTCAGAGGATCACGCGCGCTGGCCTACGTTGTCACCGTCTAACTGTGGCCACAATTCCAACACGTACAAAGAAATTTGGAGACTCATTTCTTTGTCGCACTATCCGTAAATGGAATGCTCTGCCCGCTCACGTGTTCCCTCCTTCTTACAACCTGGGATCCTTTAAAAGAGGCGTGAAGAAGCAACATGCAGGCCGGCAGGGTGAGGATGGCTGGTGTGGCAGGTAGAACTGCTGTACCAGCTATCTTCACGTCTGGACGTCACAGTCACTTAACATCAGGTGGGGTGGAGTAATTTGTAAGACCTATCTATAAACCTACTTTATTTTATGTTTGTATGTTTCGAGAAAGTGCGGCTGAAACATATTGCTTACATTAAAAGAGACATGTAAATATAATGCAATACCTAAACGCGATATTGGGGAGATAAAAATCAAATGTATCGTACATAATTGAATGGACTCGATTCGCGCTCGAATCGATAAAATATAACAAAGCCGCCTGAATCAGCTGTTCGGTTGCTAACCGCCGAAATCTGCCAAGCGATCGACCAACTGGTCTCGCAACCGGCAGGGATCCTACTGCGCATGGTTCTGATATCGACTCCCCCAACTGTTGACAACATCACACAACAGTAACCCTAATGGCGTTTAACTTAAGGACTTAAATTTCGTGCACTTCCCAATTGGAGTAACACTCATTCAATGACACCTCCAGAGAAGATACAAGGAATCTTAACCTTAAGCCTGAACGGTAGGGTTCATAATTTTTGCAATGATTACATACCCTGTAGATAGCAAGAGGTAGAGATGGGTAATTAATATTATCTCTGGTACAAACATAATCTGCTAGTACCGTTTATCTTGTGTGTCTATGGCTAAAATGAGATTTACATGTATGTAAGGGCTGACACAGTAAATAAGTTTAGTAATTTATTCATAAGTACCTACTTTACTGCGAATCCATCTTTATACACTTTAGTATTATTGGGACCTTAATTGGTTTTTAAGCTTTCATCACCATTATCTTCATCAGCCTATTAATGTCCCCACTGCTGGGGCACAGGCCTTCCCTCTGGATGGAATAGGGGCATTGGGCCATGACCAATCACGCAGGCCCAGAGCGGATTGGCAGGTGCTAACGACTGCAGATGCAGCCGGAACTAACTGCTTAACGTACCTTCCAAAGCACGGAAGAACTCGAGATAAAAGATTTTTGGTGACCCATCCAATGATCGACCACTGCGAAAGTTGCTTAACTTCAACGATCGCAGCCGAACGCGCTAACGAGTTCGGCTGGCCTGGTTCGGAAGGCCTGTGCTCCAGCAGTGGGGACATTAATGGGCTGATGATGATGATGATGATGAAACTTTGGTCTTCAGATTACAAAACGTGATCTAAACGTAGATTTGGTTTAAGTCTAACGTTTTCTCTGTATCTTATTGGGAAACAAAGGTGACATTAATTTTTCGTACCGGGTTTAACCTTATCACTTTTTAATATTTTTTATTGTAATCGTAAATTAACAAGTTTCATAAGAAAAGAAATAAATATGAAAATAAGTGTATATTCACAATAACGCCCAGCTCTATCTATATATATAAAACTCAAAGGTGACTGACTGAATAGTGATCTATCAACGCACAGCCCAAACCACTGGACGGATCGGGCTGAAATTTGGCTTACTTAGTTTAATACTTAGTTTTCAAAGATCTTGCAGACAGGCCATAATATTTTATGTTTACTTTTATGTCCAGATTTATGTCATATCACTCTCCGTCTTAATTTATACAGCTAAGAAATACATTTTCAGTAGAATATTATAATGGAGCTATTTTTGTAGACTTATCTACGAAAAAGGTGCAAAGTTCACTCTAATTATATAAAGCAGAAGCTATTTCTAGATCACTCTATTTGTACTTAAACAGATTGATGAGATACTAGTGGATGCTCCCGACATCGTCCGCGTGGAAAATTGATTTCTCATATAAACTAGTACCCCCCATATGACCCCCCCAAAGGATGATTACTGGGATAAAAACTATCCTATGTTCTTCCCCGGGACTCAAACTATGTCTTTACCAAATTTCATCTTAATAAAGAAAATATAACTAGAAAAAAAACCACGCGAACCTGGCAGCAGACGGGACTCGAACCCGCACCCTTCGCAATCCGGGCGAATGCACTGACCAATTATGCTACTGCGGCCCTCACGGACCGCGTCGAAATTCCTCTAGCCATTCTTAAGCTGCAAGGCAGCGCCATCTCTTCGCATTATAGGTAACCCACAATGTCAAATGAATACTTTTACAAGTATTAAACATTTGAAAGAAGAAATAGCAATTATAATTATAATTTTTAAAGCATTAACTGCTTGATGTTTAAATCTAAAGAAAATATAACTAGAAAAATTCCACGCGGACCAGACAGCAGACGGGACTCGAACCCGCACCCTTCGCAATCCGGGCGAATGCACTGACCAATTATGCTACCGCAGCCCTCACGGACCGCGTCGAAATTTTTTCTAGTTATATTTTCTTTAGATTTAAACATCAAGCAGTTACATGCTTTAAAAATAATAAAAATTATATTCATTTATAATTTTTATTTAAGCGTGAAGAGGTAACAGGCAGACACACATTCGCATTCATAATAGGTATTAAGTGTGAATATGGAAGTAGAGATCTTGAGGTAGTTTAAAAAATAATTCATAATATGTATGAATGAAATAACACAACGTTTATTATATAGAAGCTAAATGCCGCAGAGCTTAAAACGTTCAACGGCGATTAACGAAATCAACTTTGCAAAAAGCCGTTTAATATGATGGGTGACCAAAACCGTTGGTTGCGGCACACGCAAACAATTGGTAAGTAAGCAGTTGACATTACTCTTGTATAATTAAAATCACCCTCATAATTTTTTACGCAATTAAAGATAGGTACTAATGACACATTATTATTTAATTATAAAACAACGAATGGACAATTATACTGTGTTTACGTAAAGGCAAATTGGATGACAGCATAACCAGCTTTTACACCACACGACCAATGTCAAGGCTAAGCCCCTTAATGCCAAGGCTGTGCCAACCGTTATCTGGCAACTACGAGTATATATTTTTTTTTTCATTAACAAACGGCCGGCGATAGGTCCAGTCATTCATCCGTGACATTTCCACCGGTAACTACATCCATGCAGGTTTATCTGACACCACTTAACACCTCGTTACAAGGTTCATAATCGCCTGACCTACCATTGGTCGTTTGCCAGCTGATCTCGACCCTGAACCTGCTGACGTCATCTGTCAACCAGCATCATTTTCATTTCTAAGAAACTACTATTTATAAAGTTGGGCAAAAAGCAAAGGGGCATCGTTGCCAAGTTGCTGGTCGGTTCTAGAAGTGAATTCTAAGGTGCTGGCTAATTGTGCCTCGTTAACGAGATAATGACTTTGGGAGACGCCCATGCGAGGTGAGAGGACACAGTGGACTTTGTTCGGAGTAACTTTTTTATATATAGCTAGCGGCCCGCCCTCGCTTCGCTTCGGTGTAGAGCTGAAGTGTAGACTACAGTTTTTGTTCTCAGGCTTGTATTATACACAATGACATTCATCTATGATTCTTCTTATACCTGCATGCAAAGTCTAAGCCCGATCGGTTTAAAATTGGCAAAGTTTCATACAAAATTTCATGCCCTATTTTATCCCCTTGAGGGTAGAATTGATCAAAATCCTTTCTTAGCGGATGCCTACGTCATAACATCTACCTGCATGCCAAATTTCAGCCCGATCCGTCCAGTGGTTTGGGCTGTGCGTTGATAGATCACTATGTCAGTACCTTTGAGTTTTATATATCACTCAAATAATACCTATTTACTCCCTTGAAGCTCCCTATTATATATATATATATATATATGTAGCTGGCGCATCCATCCCACAACTTCACAGAACAAAGGGCTTCGGCCTGAACTCCACAGGGTAGATTTTGGTTCAGGCATATAAATAGATGATGGCTAAAGAAAGAGACATCTCAGCGGCATCATCTTTTTTAAAGGTAAATTTTGGGTATATTATAAAAGAACGAGCGAGCATTACAGTAGTCGCGTATGATGTGCAACATTTGAAACCTCATCTTTTATTAGTAAAAAAAGAAATAAAACCTACAATTAAAGGAATAAGCCATTTGAACATTATGTTCTTAAATCAAATCAAATAGCGCACGCTTTCGCGATTTCCTGTTACACACTTCCGTCCTATTTCACGAAATCACTCCCACAAATTGCAGGAAAGCGAGAGGAAAGATGTTGCACATCAAAAAACAATCATAAATATACTTGCATGCAGTGAAGAAAGATTCTGTCTACTGTTATCGCAAAGAAAATAGGGACAGCTTTTCTTCACAACTAATATCATGGATAGAATATGATCAATATAGATACTCGTAAAATATTTTTATCGGTTACAGCAGTCGTAAGTGGGAAATCTAGGCGTAAAAGCGATCCTTACAGGGTACCGGCTATTTATCAACTTAGTTCTAGAACATCTCTTAGAGAAAATTTTAAAGAAATCGGGGTTTTGACTGTTGCTTCTCAATTCATTTATAATTGCATACTTTTTGTTCGAAGCAATATTAACTATTATCTCAAACACAGTGACATACATTCTTTTAATACAAGGAATAAAAATAAACTCAAGATACGAAATTACAGGTTACAGAAGGTTCATAAATCATTTATGGGTCAAGGTATACATTTCTATAATAAGATTCCTATTGATATCCTTGATTTGCCTCCTCATAAATTTAAAATACACATTAAGAATTGTTTACTTAAGGAAGGATATTATACTGTCAATCAATATTTGAATGATAAAACGGCCTGGTTGTAATTTTACCTGTAGATAATTTTTCAAAAGTTATATTAAAACTAAGGCTCCCAGCCTTAGAAAGAGTTTTGAAGAGAACCTTGCACTTACTCCCTTTCATATACTTGTTCATTTTGTTTTGAAAATTGTTTCATGCTATTTTGGGAGTTATCTTTGCACTTATTGTTAGTAAATTCGTTGATTGCCTATTGTTACATATTTGACATTATGTGATGGAAGTTGACCTCAACACATGTTTGCAAGTTTGATGACAACTTTCAATTGGACGACACTGTATGAAATAAAACAGGGAGAAAAAAGCAGCCCTTGCTGAGTTTCTTGCCGGTTCTTCTCAGTACAAGGTCTCCCGCCGTAGATTTGCGAACCGATGGCGTAACTTTTCGACATTCACAAGTGCTTGTAACAGCCTAGACTGAATAAACGATATTGAATTTTGATTTTTTTTAAATTTTATCATAAATTTTATATACATTTAAACTATCGGATTTAAAAATCTTGGAAAGGCACTGAGAACAATTCTAGATAGATTACAACTCGAACATTCGATTTACGCTGCACCAGCGTAAATCTAATGTTCAACCATGAACTATTGTATCAGATATATCGAGTCATTGTCCACAGTCTTAGGCAACCGAGACTTGCAACCGGTTTGAAACAAAGAACCCGCTGGCAGTGATCCAACGGGACATCATACCGCTCGCCACAGATATATGTTATGAACGTAACACGACAACTGTTCGTTTCTTGAGATCTTTTATTCAGCGAACAATAAAATTATGGAATGAGCTTCCCTCCACGGTGTTCCCTCAGTACTATTATAACATGGTCTTCTTCAAGAGGCTTAAATAGAATGTGCCACGAAAGGCAGAAGCATGGTTATGTCACTGGAATTACTGTTGTCCATGAGCGACGGTGACCACTTAGCAGCAGGTGGCCAGACCGCTCGTCTGTCTTCGAAGGCAATAAAAAATTGCTTTCGTGTCGATCCACGATCAGCGGCCCCGATCCGAAGATAGGAAAGCCCGGGAGGCCATAATCCGCGCTATGACCGACCCCAATCTCGGAATTCATAAAAACGAAACTCGACAAACCCCTCGGATGTCAAACATCGCGCCGAAATCACTTCCCTTTACAAATAAACCGCACAAACGACACAGAATGCTTCAACGATAAAGTTTTTCGGTATTGACTTTCTACTCAGCTGTAATGTAATACCGGCCTCCGGTGTTAATGAAGGACGAAATTTAGTTCCCAGTTGTAATGGGATTGTGGAAGTTACTTAGAGGGGGGGGGGGGGGGGGCGTTCCCTCCTACAATTATGCAAATTTCAACCTTAATTTCATGCTCTCGCTCCGTCTACTGTCTCACGCAGGATATTCTCCGCTCTAAATTAGGATAAAGAGATTAGATAACGCTATCCAGCAATAAAGCCGAATTAACTGCAGCACTAATTCACAATTTAAACGGGCCTCTGAAAGTTGCGGATAATAAAAGCGACGGTAAACAATACGGTTCGGTTTTGTACCCTTTACGAGTTCCTTTAGAACGAGGGAACTTATTTACGTGCTGTCGAAAATATTCCAAACTTCAAAAGAGTTGCTACGAAGTTTCGCCTTGACAGCGAAAAGAGATGTCAGTGGCGCGGGTGACGAGAATATCCCAGAGAAAAAAATAAAGATGTCACTTTGGTCGCGGTGCCCGGTCGAGACGAGTTGGTAGTTGGGAGTTGTAACTCCTCGGGAATAAATTTGACGACAATTATATAACTTTTGGTGTCCACCGAAACTGGCGGCATATTATTTCCACTTTAGACGGCGTTGCGTGTGAAACATGAGAGAGAGAGAGAATCATTTTTATTGACCACATTAATAAATTTACAAAACAACATACAAAAAAATATGAAAATTTACATAATGGAGTAAAGAAAAAAAAATATAGTACCATTTGTGGTCAATCAGGACCCTGCCTCAGCGTAATGCTGCCGCAACACGCTACAAAACATGTCACAACAGCGCTGGTATTCTGGCAGGGCCTGTTATGCCGGAACTTCACATGGCCATCCACCTCGATAGCAGTCCCTTCCTCTCACTGCCCGTTGTGGATACACATCTACCAAATAGCAAACACGATTAGCCACATGACGTGCCGGCACAAGGTGCGAAAGAATACACTTTCTGTAAAATATGTGTTTGTAACGGCAGATACGTTCACGAATGAGTGTGTCATTATTACTATCAATTCTTTCCCTAAATTATCACAAATCCTGCAAACTTATGGCAAGGAAGAACTTTGCACACATTTATATAACCATCAACATTTTTAATCAACCTACTAATATGAAGACAGGGCCTCCGTATGCTTCTTCTGTTCTCCCTAGCTTTTTATGAACCAAAACTTTATTTATTTATTTAATTAATTGCACATGTACAGTATTGTTAACGCCATCTATCCTTCGAAGAGAGAAACTGCAATCGGTCCATCGTCATCGTCCATTCATACATTCATTTCGTACCCATTCGTTACTACATTCACTTATTTTGATTTATATAGATTCACTCTCCCTCTTGCAATTCGAATTCAAAAAAGACAACGTACGCACATAATTTTTAATAAGATCTGTATTTTACTAAGAATAATATTCTAAAATCTGAATATCCGATTTTTATTGAGAAATCCACATATAGAAGACACTAAGCTATCGAACAAGTATATATAGGATCTTAAAATTATTTTAGCATGGCACATGACCCTGTCAGGGTGTTGCAAGTACAATAACTATATCTTTCTTTAACCTTGCCAATTTTGGTAAGACAGGTCCTACCAACGAAATTCGCTGTACTGAATGTAGTTTTGCAAGGATACTGCTGTAAATATCGCTTGTGAAAGTGTAGAAGCAAGGGTAGCGCCACGCAGTCTGGCCAGCTCAATATGTACACCCACCCGGCCCGTGACCAACGCTCCCATCGAGAATTCTGGCGAAACGACGACGTGGGTAGACAGACATTGTAATCTGTTGCTGCCAATATAGTTTAAGTGTCCTCAGAGTCCACCTAAATCAACGATGTGTAAGACAAAACACAACACGACAATCTGAGATAAACTTATTAAATTTTTCAATCAAAGGGTATACAAAATATTTTTTATGTTCAGTTTTGTCTTGTTTTTGGAGTTTACTCCTTAAGAATCGATTTGCATATATAAGGGGCCCGGTATGAGAAAAATGTGAGGAGTAAAATCTATCGATGAATGAGCTCGTTACGTTTTTGTTGCGCATCCTATGTCGCGCAATTTTGACAAACAAAGATAACGAATTGACATTAATATTTTTTTTAAAATCTAAACTGAATTTAGATATTGTTTCTGATAGAGCAATGGGGACAACGAGGAGTAAACTCCAGTCGTGCGTCGGAGCTGAC
Organism: Chilo suppressalis; assembly: GCA_902850365.2. Lineage (NCBI taxonomy): Eukaryota > Metazoa > Arthropoda > Insecta > Lepidoptera > Crambidae > Chilo > Chilo suppressalis. Next base: position 1,317,121 of record OU963911.1, read on the forward strand.
ACACACAATTTTTTTTTCAACGATGATTTCAATTTATTATTAAGAGGAGACATCAATATTGTTTGCCTTCTGAACGAATTGGATTGAAACGTTTTTTTAGTTATTTGAATTCGATTAAAGTCTATTGTAGTGCCCTCCCTGAAATCATCACGGAACGAAAAAGGTTTAAACTAACCCAAACGAATCGCAAGACTAATGAACGACACCAAAACATGATAAATTGCTTTTTCCAACTCTTTATTAGGTAGCGCCGAGGGAATTTACACTCTATCTGTTAGAAGTTAAGTTAATTTTTGTTTGGTCACTTACTGATGATGCAAGCTACAGTTATACAAGTGTCACGAAAGACGAATCCTGGCGGACGTGCCAAGCGCACGCGCACGTGTCGTTCAGTGTTGCCAGCTTTGCCTCAAAATACGATTATTCTGATATTTTCAGTAATTGAAAGAAAGCAAGAAAGAAAAAATATTTATTCAGTACCATAACCATTTTGATAACATACATAATATGTACATAAACAAGTAATATACATGGTGCTAAAAAGGTATCTACTCAGCATAATGTCGGAGCATCTAACGATGCTTCGACGCTGGTCTTCCGCAGTTAATTAGACATTTTTAATGTAAAGATCAAGTAATCCGCATTGGGACCGCGTGACCCACCACGGCCCAATCTCCCTATGAAATTCCATTCATAGGGAAGACCTGTGCCCCAGCAGTGGGGACATTAATACGCTAATGATGATGGTGATTGTAAAGATGTATTAAATTAACTGTAGTAGATTTAAAACTATAATAATTTATACCTTACTTGATAAATCTGGCAATCGCTTACACTGAAATATTGGATTCAATTCCCATTTATTACTTTTTTTACCATACTTAGATCATGCTTGCTTCTTTCTCAAGTATCTGAATTGTTCTTATTACAGTCGTATTCATACCTGAAGTAGTCCAAACAAAGATGATTCCAATGTCATTTAAGGTCAATCATTTAATATGTATTAATAAATTGCTGTGATCAGCATACTATTCAGACAACTCTGCTCCACTAATCAACTCTTTAATTTACAGTTTTTCACTGAAAGTCCCATCATTTATTCTTATTTCAATAAATCCCATATCCTTTTTATCTTGTGCTAATTTTGAATTTAGCATCCCAACATTTAGTGCTTTACCTAAGGATAAGAGTCCAGCACTTAATAGTTGAAAACATGTGTTTTCGAGTACGGTACAGCAGCAATAATACAAGTGAGTGTGCGCGACTTCAGCTGCGTGGAAAAATGGGTTTCCCATACAAACTTTCACCTCCTTAAACGATGCTTTCTGAGATATAAAAACTACCCTATGTCCCTTTCTGTAACTCAAACTATCTCTATACCAAATTTCATTTAAGTCAGTTCAGTGATTTAACTGTGAAGACGTGACAGACAGACACACTTTCGCATTAACAACGTTAATATGAATTATCTACAAATATCAACTTTAAGCATATTTATGTTTTTATTTATTTTTAAGCATTTAACTGCTAGATGTTTAAATCTAAAAAAAAGTTTACTAGAAAAAAATCCACGCGGACCAGGCGCAGTGGGTTACCTACAATGCGAAGAGATGGCGCTGCCTTCCAGCTTAAGGCTAGGAAACTTTCGACGCGGCAAATAGGGCCGTGGTAGCATAATGGTCAGTGCATTCGCCCGGATTGCGAAGGGTGCGGGTTCGAGTCCCGTCCGCTGCCTGGTCCGCGTGGATTTTTTTCTAGTAAACTTTTCTTTAGATTTAAGCATATTTATTTATAGAAGCCTAATATTTCGTGTAAAAATACAAAAATAGTCCAAATGTTGTTTAAATCTAGAATTTATCGGTAATCGTATTTGGCAACACTGACCGTTGTTTGTGACCGACAGCGCATATCGCATGTCTCCAAATAGAAACAAAGACAGCACTGAGAACACACACTAGTGTTACTGGGATACAGTCATCACCGAAAACGGCATAGTTAAATGTTGTCGAGATGTCATCACATCATATAATAAGATTAGGTTCAAAGATAAATATATGTGCCATTTGGTCTTGATGGTTTCTCTTTTAGTTTCCGTAGTTATACAATTATGTATATATTTTTGAAGTGAAAACTTCTTTAGCGGCGTTGTACACTTTTTTTGTATGGGTATAAAATGTTAAACTTGCGTCAGGTTAAACACGTTGGCTGATCGCATCATGATACACAATAAAATTGGAAAGGTTGTTGACTTTCAATATATTGGACGAAACATAGTAATATTTTATTTTACCGTATTATAATAATAATAAGTCTCTATCTAGGACCTCCACTTGGCAGCTTTATTGCGAAGATAATGCATTTTTTACAACAGATGTCGCTAGGTGCGCCCTAATGTGATTCATGTAAGTTGATTTTTCTGTGAGATAAACTTTTTTAATGTAATATAAATTGTCATGTTTATGTACGATAGCGCAATAAATAAATATTGTATTCTACCACATACATGATAGTACTTTTATACTGATAATTAAAGCAATTCGTGCAAAATATCAAAAATGCACAACGTAAATATTCAAGTTTTCACTTCTGCCGACTCCCGGAGTGCAACCCGTCGTTTTTTATCATTTGTTTTATTGCATTCTTTTTGTTTCGTTTCTAACGATAATTGAGGTCACAAACCAAGTGGTTTAAATGACGGACTGCGTGTGAATCAATGTTTAGTTTTTTTCAAATAATAAAAATTAAATAGTACTTATTAACCATGAAACATGAAAATGAATATATAATTAGTATGAAATATAAACTTCAAATTTACCAGTTTTATAAGAGAATACGTTAAGCCCCAACTTTAATAAAATGCCATTAATATGAATTAGAAGAATTCATAAATGAAACTGGGCATGACAATATTTTGTCTTATAAGTTATAGTGATTGATTAGATTAAAAAAATTAAAAGATCTTTTAATAAAATATTATTATCATGTTTTTCAAAACGTTATTTTTTTTCCTATGAAATAGTTTTTTTTTCTTTATTTATTTAGAGGCTTTCATTCTACGAATATGCCAGCCTCATCGTACCCTAACGAAAACATACATAACTAATTTAATTTAAAACATTAGAGAGGGCAAGCTATTCTTACTAGCGAAAACCATATCAAGCATATCGACTTTGCTGGTAATCTCTTTATTGATAAAGAAAATTGTTACCCGTTTATTCGTATTGATGTATGTTTGAAAAAAGGCTTGCAAATGAAACCGATTTATAGGTACGTATGAAAATATAATTTGCTTTCCAATGGCCGACCTTAAACCCAATACGTCACATACATCGTTCATGAGCCAAAACAACTGAGCGATCCAGCAGAGGAGCTATTCTAACATCCTTCTTCAGTATTATTTTAACCATTAAACTGCTTGATTCGTAAATCTAAAGAACTTTTGTCAGAAAATAAAATCAGCTATGTATCCATCTTTTAATCAAACCAACAAGAAAATATTGATTTATCTCACAAATGACAAAAGTGCCAAAGTGGAGTTAATGGAGCAGAACTGGGGACGCAACCTCTATCTTGCAGAATACTAGAATAAAATAAGTTTATTATTTGACTAGCGGCCCGCCCTCGCTTCGCTTCGGTGTAGAGCTAAAGTGTAGACTACAGTTTTTGTTCTCAGGCTTGTATTTTACACAATGACATTCATCTATGATTATTCTTATACCCGCATGCAAAGTCTCAGTCCGATTGGTTTAAAATTGACAAAGTTTCATACAAACTTTCATTCCCTATTTTATCCCCTTGGGGGTAGGATTGATCAAAATCCTTTCTTAGCGGATGCCTACGTCATAACATCTACCTGCCAAATTTCAGCCCGATCCGTCCAGTGGTTTGGACTGTGCGTTGATAGATCACTATGTAAGTCAGTCACCTTTGAGTTTTATATTATATAGATTATGTTATAATCCTATCGATGGGTGAAATTTCACACATTTTTAATAAATCTAAAGAAAATTTTCACAACAAATAAACAACTAGGTCAAGGCTTCAGGTAGGACTTGCTTTCTGGGCGGATGTAGCATAGCGGTTACTGTACTACCAAGACCTTATGTGTCGAATTTCTTCTAGTCTTTCATCTGACACTAGAATTTCTTCTATTCTTTCATCAGACACTAGAATTTCTTCTAGTCTTTCATCAGACACTAGAATTTCTTCTAGTCTTTCATCAGACACTAGAATTTCTTCTAGTTTTTCATCAGACACTAGAATTTCTTCTATTCTTTCATCAGACACTAGAATTTCTTCTAATCTTTCATCAGACACTAGAATTTCTTCTAGTCTTTCATCAGACACTAGAATTTCTTCTAGTTTTTCATCAGACACTAGAATTTCTTCTATTCTTTCATCAGACACTAGAATTTCTTCTAGTCTTTCATCAGACACTAGAATTTCTTCTAGTCTTTCATCAGACACTAGAATTTCTTTACGCATTGTGGCTCAACTACAATGCGGAGATATGACTTCTGCTTCCGCTGTCTTGCAGCCTAAGAAATACTAGGTTCATTTATCTTCATCTAGACATTCGACGCGCTCATTAAAGTCCAGGTAGTATAGCGGTTAGTGCATCCATCCGGACAGCGGAAGACGCAGGTTTGAGTCCTGCCTGAAACTTTTACGTAACTTATTAAAAGCGAACATTTCGAATTTTTAGTTTTTAAAAATTTGAAATGTTCGCTTCAGAAATGTTGAGTATGGTAGTACATAATAGACCCCCTGAACTCTTGGCAGAAATACCTGGGGATTGTCAAGTGCCACATTGCATGACATCCTCACTATTTGGACTGTGATACACTTAATACTCTCATTTGATTAGTTTGCCTTCATTTTTTGTTGTAAAGGTGACCAGCAAAATTAAGGTTTCCAAAATATATAAACTCAGAGAAATTGGCTTCTGAAAGCTGCTTTCAAAAAGATACTATAAATACTTATATTACTTACTTAAGAGTGAACAGTCCGAAAGTGAGAATAAAAACATATTTTCTTTCGTAGATAAAACAAACTTATATAAAGATTTTTCATTGGTAAACATTTTAATTAGAATTTTTGTGATGATCATTTGAATAATGGCCCTATTTATTTTATGCAGTTTTAAATATTACACAGTTTTCCAATGGAATAATGTTTTCAACTTAGCATGTATATGACGCCACATCTGTGCCATAAGTTATTGACATACCGGTTTATTCAGAATTAAACCAGATATCTAATATATCTACTCACTACCTACCTATATTCGAGATAATAAATATTATCGAAAAAGAAAAATAAAGATTTTTAAATGCAAATCCAATCATTAAAAACTGCAATATTGGAAATATTGCAGGGTATCGTTCTATAAGACTGGCGCTCTTTAATTCGAGTCAGAACATTCCAATCACGTTAAATATGCCTTTTAAATTGTTTTTCAAAAGCAAAAGCATCTCTCAGTAAATTCTTTAATCCTTTGAGAGGGCGTAAGAGTCATTTCAGCAATTTGCCGATACAAAAATAGCTTGGATGTTTTCGGAGCGCGCCTTGTGTTATGTTGTGACGAAACAATTAATCTTCTCTCGCTAAAGTTCTTTTTGCTGCACCGTTTGTTATTGTCAAAACTGTTTATTGCTCCCAAAATAATTTGTTACCTTTCAAAATAAGAAATAATTCATGGATACACTCTGAGTTTTGCAATAAACGATTCTCCAGAAAGAAGAACTTAGCAATTGTTGTTTTCATCTTTCTATTTTTCCACATATAAAGTAATATTACTTTAACATAATACGTTAAGATGAAAATAACTTGAAATCATTCTCTGTACAGAATGAAAAGGTGAGACTGATGCTTTAATTAGTTTTAAGTTTAGAGAATCACGCCAGAAACGACACCAAAATATAACATTACTAAATACAGAATCTTTTGAGGTGCACCGGCACGCATAGGACAACACAGATCATTTTCAAACTAAATTGTAGACGTGACTTCAACTATGTTTTAAAAGGTTATGTAACTGATTTACGAACTAGCAGATGAGTGTCTGGATGGAGATGACTCCATTTTTACCTTTTAATGATCCAGATAATTTATACAGTGAGTTTTATAGCTCATAAATTTTCGAAGCTTTTAGTTTCCGCGTGTTCGCTGCACGGAATTAGTTTGTGCAGTGTTCGAGTTGTATTCCGACAGTAACTACATTTTAACCCCTCGTTTAAATCGAGCTATAATACATGTCTTTAACAAATTTTATGTATTACAATGTCTTAATTTTTTGTTCGCACTTTATGTACACTTATAAAACATGTAGTTAACGTAAATTTGTTGGATAAACAAAATATATTTGTTTCTTAGGTTTTCACGCACACCACTAATTAAATAAAAAATGTTTCGTCATATAATTCAGACGATTCATCTTGAAAAGGATGCGAAACGTCAATAAATAAATTAATCAGTGCATCTATACAGTTGAAACTAGTTACGTTCAGGGCTTGTAACCGGTTTCGAAAATACCGGTTTGATAAAAGTTAATACCGGTTTTAGTAAAGATTTCGATCGGAGCGCGTCCGAAATGAAAGCGGTACCTAAAACCTTAATAAACCGGTTTAATCCAGAGCGACACGCATTGCCTGAAGTTTGTTTTGTTTGAACTAAACAAGTCACGACTTGTTAATGCTCAGAGATTGATGCATTTATTGACAAGTTTGCTAGCGTCTAGTGAGTCATAGACATGGGCGTTTTTGGTTTTGAACGCAAACGGATATTTATCGGATTTCAGATTTCAAAATCGATTTTAAAATCCGTTTTTAGATATCCGATTTCAGATGTGCCGAACTTAGCCAATTCACTAGTTTGTGTTATGATTTGGTTTTATTAGCTAACGACAATCACAAACAATTAATTGTAGGAAGCAAGGATACTCGTAGATTTTCGCGATTTTCCTTCATGCTTTAAATCTAGGCTTAGGACTAGCAGAAAAGTTATGTTTAGGGTTAAGAGTAAAACTTTTGCGGCGCATTTAAAAATCGGCTTTTATACAATGATTTCTTTTTAAATATTTTTTTAGTATTTTTTTTTTGTTTTTCTGTTTGTTTTTATTATTTTTCAAACCATTTACAAAATCAAACCTAATTACTTCAGGTTAGCGTCCAAAAATGTAAGGTGCTCGACTTTTGATTAAAAAAAAAAGTGACATGTGCCTATTTCTACAATAATTGATTATGCATTATTATTATGATTATGAGTTATGTTGCTCGAAATAAATGAATTTTATTTTTTTATTTTTGATGTTTTTAGACGACATATCTTTTCAGTGATAAATAATCCCACCTCAGAGAAGAGCAATAGATTTCCGTAAACAGCAAATCGAAATCGGACTTCCGAGCACGAAATCTGACTTCTGAAAACGAAAGCACGAATTTCGAATCCGATTTACATTTGGATACTTGTGGTATTAGATCGCTAGCGTTTTGGTTCGGTTAGATTTCTGAAATCGGATTTTCTTGTTGAGAAATCGTTCGGTATCGATTTGTGTTTGAAATCGGATTTTGGATTCGTTTTGATATATCGGACGCATGCCTAGTGAGTCAAGTTATTCATTTTATAGTTGTATACTGACACTCTACTTCACTCACTCGCTCTGTAGTTGGAAAGAAGCTGACATAAAATCATTATAAATTTGAATTGAAACGGCGATGGCGATGTCGTCAGTAAGAGCGAAATGAAACCCTTTAAAAACCGCTAAATTGATTCAAACCCTATTTGATTTAGCTTTTTAGGAAAACCGGTTTTTTAAGGTTAAGATTGAGCCAAGCCTTAATAAAACGCTCCTAATGTACTTGATACTGATTTAGGTTTGAAAATTAACCGGTAAACAAGCCCTGATCCAGGGATTGTTTTATAACACACAAATTGTTGTTTTCATGGTGAATATGTAGATAATCTCTTTCCCAATGGGCATTTTAGGCAAGTGCCCAGGGCCAGATATGTGAAATAAATAAGAGATTTACACTTGTAAGGTTCTAGTTGTTTTTTCAGTGTAAACGAAATAATATTTTAAACAGCCTCAACAAGTATTCTAAAAGTTTTGTTTAAAACTATTATATGATTTGATTCTTGGTGTTTGGGTTTCTCTCGAGTAGGTTCCATCTAAACGCCCCGGCTCGCAATCACCCGTGTTATTTGTCTACAATCCCTTTTGGTCTCATTTCTATCTTAAACAGGATACATTTGCTGGGGGAGTACGTTTACCTTTTTTCTGTGTTCATAATTACCTTCGTTAGTTAACTCATCGCAGGACTTTCCTCTTTCTCGCTTAGGTTATACGGGTCGTTTTCCCATAACGTCTTCTGTCAGTGTATCGGATTGTAACGATTTCGATACGCAGATATTAGAGATGCGCCGGTTCATTCGGCATATTTTTTAAAGTTCGTATTCGGCCGAATATTCGGTTAATGAGCCGAATGATTACGCGAAAATTAAATTATTATTATTATTTCAAAACAATGTTTTCCTTTCATAACAAAGTATAATTAAAAAGGTAAATTTTAATAAACAGTATGGTTCATTGTAAGAACTGTTGGTACACATTTTTGAAGTTATACTTCTTTAGGCGCGTTATGAAAAAATGATGAGAGTGAAATTTTAAGATGCGCGCGCATCACTGTAACACAAAAAATTAACAGCACGAAGTTTAATTATGACCAACTTCATGCTGTTACTTTTGTGTTTACCGCACATTAAGAAAATCTACCAACAAAATAGAAATAGAATCTCTATTTTGTGGGTGCTAACGACTGCATTGTGAAGGCCTATCAAAAGTATTTATTAATCTGGAACAACGGAACCAAAGCGCGATTCAGGAGACTACAGCGCCATCTCTTGACCATTGGTGTAGTAGAACCAAAAACCACATCTTTATTTTTTGTAATAAAGTAACAGTTATAGGTATTCATATTTATAATATTTATCCACATGTTTCTAGTTTGTATATTCGGAATACGTGTTTGAGTTTCATACAAGTGCAAATCACATATGTTCTAATAAATTATATTCAGTAGCGATTTTAATTGAATATTTTGATTATTTATTTATTTTTTCAAATTAAAACTGAACTTTATTGACTGTGTCCTTTTCCAGACTTTTTATTAATTTATTGTAATTAATTATTTGCATGCAATTAAAAACTAATTTTAAACGATGCCAAAGAAGGATAACTTCTCACGCGCCTACATAAGTACACGCACCCATTTTTTTATAAATGAATACATACATAAAGTCACGCCCTTCTCCCACAGGGGTAGACAGAGATGACTTCTTTCCACTTGCTACGATCCTTACATACTTCTTTCGCTTCATCTACTCTCATTACAGTCCTCATACATGCTCGCCCGACGGTTTCGGGTAGTTTACCTTTTATAAATGAAAGACACACTTATTTGTGTAACAATTCTTTATTGACAAAATACTTATTAAAATTATCATTAAGAGATCAGAAAAAATAGAAAGTCTTATTTAGTAATTATCATCAATTAAATATTTATAATTATCATTAGAACGCACCCGGCTCTTGTAGAGTTAGTATTTTTTATATGTTAGTATTTTTGTTAGTAAGTATAGATTTGTATTTTTTTTTTGTAAATAATTGTTTCATATAGTTATAAGCCTCATCAACCTTAGGCCCTGCCAGAATATCAGCGCCGCAGCGGCCCTGGCGTCGCTGTGGCACTATGCTGAGGCAGGGACCTAGTTGGCTTTTTTTTCTGTTATTGTATTTGTTTTGTATAATCTATTTTTTTAAGGCTAATAAAATACTTTCTTTCTTTCTAGACTGCAACACAGACTTGTATAAACCTGTTTTCCGCGCAAAATTGAACCGAATAATTCGGCCGAATCATTCGGTTCGGTACATTATGAACCGAATATTCTACCGAACATTCGTATTCGGTTGAACCCACATTCGGCGCATCTCTAGTAGATATGGAACGCTTCGTTTGGTCTCGAATTTGTTTCGCTCGCGTTGTGTTTGTAATCCACTTGCCTGTTTACTAGTGAACTTTTTGTATGAATAACTCTCGAGAGCAATTTGGTACACAACATTGTCATTATGATGATGGGTGTGTTCGCTCGCAATCGGATGATGTTTCACGGTGGTTGTAAAATTGTATTGCTCGATTAAGATGTAATCGATTTGTTTGTTCACGCATTCGAATCTAAATCGATAGGTAGGTAGGTAATTAGAAAGTCTATATCTATCGTGTGCCTTGTGTACATCGAGTTGTTTGTTCTCTTTATTATTATTGACTGTAGGCAATGTTATTGGTTTGAGTAGAATATGCTTTTGAGTCTAGCATATACTATTTGTGGACCATAGATTTATAACCTTTGTGTTTTTATGTCTTTTACAATGTTACTTTACTACACGACTGTACTTTACCGTTCCAAAAGAATTATCCAAATAGTTAAGAGCTCCAATAGGTCCCATTGTGTCGGTAAGTACGTCTTTGAGGGTCCAATGGGCACCATGTTCTTGATAGGAGGTCGAACGGGCACTTTTTTGTAGGTATGGTCCAATTAGGAGGATCCAACGGGTACTAGACCGAATTATTTATGCAAAAACAAGTAGGTATGATTCATTTATGACCGAAAGTAGGAAAATTTTTGAGACTTCTAATTTTAGAAGGACGATACACAACTCGATTATTTCTAAAACGGGCAAACTATTCCAGCTAAAGCTAGGCTACAAGCAAATAGCCACGCTTATGCTTATACATAAGAGTTAAGATAAATGCTAGTTACTAATACTACCAAGCAAATTAGCACATATCCTAGGTCTTGCATAGATTTTATCATGTCTTTAACCTTAGTGTCAACACCGCTATGCTGTCTTGGGTTCAAAACTTAGATTAAAACAAAAAGGGTTCAAATGTTCTTCACCATAAAGTATCTAACTTATTTCAATAACAAACAGTGAACGCTTCGTTACGTCAATCAGTTTTTTTTTTCTATATGGCGAAGCCACGGTTTGTGCATTTAGCCAATGTCAAGTGTAAAATGTTTACATATTCTATAGCACTCGCGGTCAAAATATTAGTCAAGTCAAAGTAAGTGGCAGTCAAGTCAATCCCCCTTTCCCTATGTTTCAGTAAATATGTGGGGATTTACTGGAACCTCCCCGTGGACTTCTTGTGGGAACGTCGAAAGACACTTTCCGCTATTTATTTCACTTGCCAGCACTTGTGCATGTTCCCGAATACTAAGTGGTTAATAATCCACCATTATTAGACACTAACATCCGCCACAATACATTTTTTAACAAGAAAAACAAAACTGCTAAAGTGACGCTTTGCCAAAAAGTCCTATATGTACTTAATAAAGCTATTAACTGGTTTTCATATACCTAAATATAAAACTTTTTTCTTAACTTGCTCTCAGTGTCTTATTCATGAGGTTTTCCGAATACAACGGAACATTGCCAATAATAATCACTATTGTAACTTTCCATTCAAATTAGTTAGGTTAGGTTAGGTTTTTTTTTTTGTCTTAGGTTCTTAATTGGGGGTGTTTTAGTTAAATTTCTTGGTTGGTTATTATTAAAGTTGGCCTAAAATCCTACCTGAAGCCGCCTTTGATACAGCCAGAGGTAGAAACTTTAGCCGGGGGATAGAACGAAGAAAGATTTAAGAAGTAGAAACGAAAGAAGGCTTATCGAGTATAAAGAAAGAATAAGAAAAGGAAAGGTGTTTTTTTTTTGTAATTATTGCATGGGATTTTGATAAGCAGGCGGGCCCCGGCCCGACCAGTTAACGAGAGGAGAAGGGTCCTCTCATCAACCGGCCGGGCCGGGGCCCACCCCATTATCGTAAATTAAAAAAAAATATGTATATAAAAAATATTGTTAAATTAATAATAAATAAAAAAAAAAGATGTCATTTCATATTAATCAAAATGTCCTTATCGGGTGAAAGTATTCTGCAACAATTAACTCCTCCGCAAAATTCATCACAAATATTCACTCGCAACTGAAAAGTTTCAACAGAAATTTCTGTTGAAGCCCTTCAGCCGCGAATAGATCTCCAGAATCAATCTCACAAAAGAGTCAATGGCTGCAGATCTTAACATTAGGCTTCTAGGCTCAAATGGGTTAACTCTATGGAAGTTGCACAAAGCAACGTGTCTTTGTCTAGCACCCAGGAACCTATCACACTCTTCAATTAGATGTTTTGGGTCCTGGACCGAACTTTCATCACACGGGCAGATGTCAGTTGAAGAGACGTGGAAACGATGCAGATACGATAAATTTGCACCGTGTCCGGTCAAATACTGGGTCAGGTAAAAGTTGTAAGAGACCAGGTTGCAAAATTCTTCGACATTCCGTAGTGTTGGGAAAAGAGAGCGGGTGTGTTCGCCTTGCGGCGTTGTCTGGTAGCGCTCTTCCCACTGGGAGCGAGTTCGTTGTTTCATAGCGCTTTTGATGAAGGACATTGGGAACGCCGCATAGTCTGGGGACTTCCTTAGGGTGGCGGCTTGATTTGCAGCGGCATCAGCCAGTTCGTTACCCAGAATGCCCGAATGTCCTTTCACCCAGCAAAACCTAATTGAATGAGAGCAGTCGTGAATTATATGGTGTATTTGATTAATTAGGGGAGATGTGGAATTGCGTTGTTGTAAAGCAAGCAATGATGACAGAGAATCTGAATAGATGACTGTGTCAACATATCCAGACTCCACTGCCAATTTACAGGCCTGATAAATAGCAAAAAGTTCTGCTTGAAAAACGGAACAAGTATCGTGCAACTTGAACAACCTTGTGTCTACCGGACTGCTGCTATCAGGGTCGATGCGGACCAATGCCCCACCGACCGCCCCCTCCTCTGATTTACTACCATCGGTGAAGATTTGTATAGTATCTGGGGTACAAGTGCTGTCTACCCGAGGTTGAGTCGAGGCAATGGAGTACGGAGGAGATACGCGGTAAGCGGGGTGAAGGAGTTTGGAGATTGCGACAGGGGCTTCCAAATATAGGTTATCGGGTAAGAGAGAAGAGCATAATGTAACTCTAGTCAGCTCCGCCTCCCTGACCTCGGCTATGACCAAATCTAGGGGCGGGAAGCCAGCCAGAGCTAAAGATGCATTTGTTGAAACCGTGCGGTAAGCTCGAATCGTCCTTATTGCAAACCTACGTTGCAGGGACGCCATTTTAGTTTGGTTAACGCGAAACTTGGCTGCGTGCCCCCACACCCCTGCGGCGTAGGTTATTGTCGGGACGATTACGTACCTATAAATTGAAGCAACGATTTCCGGGTGAAGACCCCATGAAGGCTGAACAAAGAGACATAATTTTGCAAAGATTTTTTGAGCTTTCATAATGGTTAGGTTAGGTTAGGTTAGGTTAGTAAGTAACTTTTTGTAAAGTCATTGAACGTAACTTAAAGCTTTGTGATTAAAAGTCATAAATACTTACAACTTTTATCATTAATACCTATTCAATGAACCCATCACTTCGTGATTAAAAGTTACAAATCCTTATAACTTTTATCCTTAACACCTATTCAATGAACTCATCACATCGTGATTAAAAGTTATAAATACTTATAACTTTGTTATTATAAATACTTATAACTTATTTAAAATACTTAGAATTTATTTATTATAAATACTTATAACTTTTATCATTAATACCTATTCAATGAACCCATCACATCGTGATTAAAAGTTATAAATACTTATAACTTTTAACATCTCTTATCTATTAGACAAGTCCGTCCGTCCGTCTGTCTGTGGTGCTGTTTCAGCGGTCAAACCGTAAGAGATAGATAGAATATTTAAGTTATAAGTTAAGAATAGTCTGATAAGACTACAAACCGGATTTGAGTAACGTAGCACTTCCGGCTTTCGAGAAATCACGAATTTCAAACGAAACCACACAAAGTCTCCGAAGTTCTCAATTAATCAAATACATTTTTTTTTAATCAGGTTTTGGTGAACGTTTGGTTCACTGGTTTGCTAGTTAATACCTATTCAATGAACCCATTATTGAGAGAGTGTATATAACATATATAACATTTCCAAAGACTTCAATGAAAAGGATCAGAAGTGTTAATAATAAAAAGTTATAAAAATAAACGAGCTTCATAACCCTCTTTCGAAAGAGTGTTTCATTGAGCAAGTAATTATGTTTCTATAAATAAACTTCTCCTATTCATTAGGGGCTTCCATTTTGGATTATTTTGCCTAAGGCATGAATTAATGGCTCGTGGTCGTTAAGAGGTTCAATCGACGTAATAAAATGTTGCTTGTGAACTTTGAACTTATCTACTTACAGCAATAATTTGATCCCAGTCAACAGGTGTTTATCGTATTAATATAATCAGTTCAGTGGCATCTTGTAACAGGCCACATCGGCTCGTGTCATACTCGGCTTACATGTTATTTCCACATAGCAATTGGAAAGGTGCCTTTGACGTCAGTCAGTAGCGCGCCAGCTAGTCTGCTCAGAAAATTGGACCAGCATCAAGTTGGCCATCAAAGCACTAACACTGCAAAACCCCCCTTAGTACTAAGCACATAGGGCAGCTTATCCGTCACAGATAGTTTGATATGCCCCCGTCAGTTCTGAACATAAATAAAATATGATGCCAGTGGCAATTTAAGGATGTCCCAGTAATTCAATATTGGAAGATAAAATCTTAGTAGTGAATTAGAAGTTGAAGCAATTCTTCTGAAAGCATTTGGAGAAAACAATCTTGGCGATAATATTTCCATTTCACCAATATCTAACATCTTTAGAATCATTTTTATTTTTAATTTTTTAAGCATTTAACTGCTAGATGTTTAAATCTAAAGAAAAACTGACAAGTTTTAGAAAACGATCTCACTTTATTGACTAATGTTTATGGAGTCCGAAAAAGTGGATATTCATCATTCTGTTGAGTATTTCAGTAAAAATAACCAAATCAAAAACTCCAATTTCAAGTTGCCGCGAAAACGTTTCTCTGGACAATATGGCGTCTTACTAGTGTGTGACGTCACACGACTGTTATTAAAACGTCAAACGTTACAATGTAATGTCACTTTAACCGGAAGTTTACTTGCGTGTGACGTCATTTTAGGCTCCGCCAATCCCAAGCGTTTTAGGTCACGTGACAATAGATAAGAAAACTATTATTTTTTCCGTGGATTTTTAGTAAAATTATGAATATTTTTTTTGTAAAAATCTTAAAAACGCCTGCCAATATTCATTCTAAACACAGATGCTAATAATTGGCACTTTATTATTAATACTGTCAAATACCCTATTGCAGTATGTAAATGAGACAACATACGAATAATAAAGTCTACCTTTTAAAGAAATAAAATATTTTGACATCCTACAAGTTACATTACAAAAAGCAATGGATACTATGTCTGCGTGATTGTTCTTGAAGGCAGTATAATAACGTATATCAAATCAAATAAAATCAAAAATATATTTATTTTACATCACAACAGAGATCCATAATTTGTCCTGTTTTGCAATTACAATGTTGTGGCTCCTCTATTTGTGATGAACTGGTGCCTGAAATAGGTTTCAGCAATATAAACCTGCGCTACAGGTATAAGTTCAACTACACTATAAAACATATTAGACGTGAATTCACTCAGTGTGAATTCAGGCCTCCTAAATTTATAGAACGTTGGGGCTTATCTTGAGTAATGGTGCAACAACCGCGATAAACAATAGCCAGATAGCTAAACAAATAGCCGACTCGGAATTAATCTGACGAGAAGCCACTACCGGTGTTGGAACTTTACTAAATACCTATCTAAATTGCTCAGATCAATTCTGCAACAAGAGTGCTCCATATTCTAACCATGCGAAATCTGATCTTAGCATCGTACAGATAAGGTTGAAAGCTGCTACGGCGATAAGAAACCTGTTCTTGGATAAATCGAAGGGTGTGTTTGAGAACGCGAAGTAAGTGCGAAGTTTGCTTTGGCCAGTGCTGCCGCAAGCACTTTGATGAATTGCAAGATTGGATTGGAAAACAATGTTTTAGCCAACGATATTAGATACCCTATGTATTCTAGGGTAGGGTACACCACAAGCGCTCAAATCGTGTCCCAATCAAGAAGTGCTTGAACTCCACTCAAGCACTTCTTGGTTCACAGTCACGTGCGGACCGTTAAAAAGTCAGGATGCCGCAGAGCTCTGTAAAAAATGCGTAAAAAATACTAATAGTACGTAGTATCGTTTTTTCGAGAGGTTTCTAATCAATTTTTATTAATTTAACGCATTTGAAGCAAACATTGTTCTAATGCTTACTATAAACTGATTTAACAGAAAATATATGTGATATTCAAATGCATGGTCGGTAATAGAGTCATCTCATTTTCTTGCGGTTCGTACCTGCAATATTGCTAACAGCGCATTCAGAATTGAGCGTAGAGTCAAAGAAATAATGTCTGTATCCTTCCGAAGATAGCAATGAGTGTCGCCGCACACGGGCCACACGCCACAGCCACAAACGCCGCCACGAGAAGCTAGAAGCGGCTACTAAAGTGGCTGAAGCGCGCGACAGCGGCGCAACAATCAGTGACATATCAAAATCTCAAATGGCCCTGATAAGCACTTCCAATTCACTACCCATCTTGAGGGAGTACCCCAATCGCTTAATGGCTGAGTGGGGTGGTACTTGCCCGCAGGGCCGAATTTAAGGCAGGGCAGGTGGGGCTGAGTCAAACAGTTAAGGCAGTTCGAAATAAAGCTCGTACATTTTTACGACTTAGTGTCGCCGCACACGGGCCACACGCCACAGCCACAAACGCCGCCACGAGAAGCTAGAAGCGGCTACTAAAGTGGCTGAAGCGCGCGACAGCGGCCGACTAAGGTAAGGGAGAGAGGGGTGGGGAATCGCGCGAGTGACGTGTGGCGGCGTTTTGTATCGGCGCATTTAGTGGCCGGTGCGGGCCACAAGAAGTGAGCAACGACGATTTGTAGCGTGTGGCGGCCACCGGCGTACCGTGTGTGACGAGTCCATATAAAATGTATGAAAACTACAAGAAATATGCCGGTGGCGGCGTTTTGTGGTTGTGGTCGGTGGCCCGTGTGCGGCGACACTAAGTCATAAAAATGTACGAGCTTTATTTCGAACTGCCTTAACTGTTTGACGCATGCGTATTAATTAAGAATATGCATTAAAGATGACTTTCAATGTTTAAAAAATGCCTTATATTTTTCTGACCTCGCGATCATCTTACGGAGCTCCGTAGATCGTTCAATGTACCTTTTGGACAGGTTTCGGGCACGATTTTGTTCATGTTGTTGTATCTAGGGTATCTAATATCGTTGGTTTTCGCCCTGGGCGTTTTTCCCCGCCCCCCACGACAACGGCTAACTAGAGCCGAGGTCCGAGTCTCAGAGACGCCCTCTAATTGAGCCGACCCCCTCAGGTTCGAGTGCTCTGGAGGCTCCAGACGGAGAGGAGACTCCCCCCGTGGGGAGACGCCATCCGCCTGGAATACCTGTAGAGGCACTCGCCAATTCTCGGCTTGAGGTCCCCCTAGGATCTCGCCGTCCCCAAACCCGGTGACGCTGTAAAGGTCATCTGCGACCAACGGCATACACACTCAAAAAAAAAAGTTGGTTTTCGCACAAAAGTGAGTCTGACATGTACCCACGTAGAATACTTCACACATATGCATTGACTGGTGATATCAGTTATTCCCATGAACAGAAACAAACCTAAGCTAAATCAGTAGATGATAGAATATCGACACAGCCTATTAATGTCCCCACTGGTGGGGTACAGGCATACCCCATGAATGGAACAGAGAGATTGAGCAATGCTCAACTTCGCGGGCACATTGCGATTGGTGGGTACTAATAACTACATATGCAGCGGCTTAATGTGCCCTCTGAATCGAAGAGGAGCCGAGATAATAAGCTTTTTGGTCACCCATCAAATGACCGACCATTGCGTAAAGTTGCTTAATTTCAGCGAACGCAGATTGAACTTGCCAACAACGTGCGCCATCGAACTTCTCGAGATAATAGGATATACATATATCATCATCGTCATCGTCAGCCTATTAATGTCCTCACTGCTGGGGCACAACCTTTACTATGGATGGATTAGGGAGATGGGGCCATGACCCACCACGCGGGCCCAGTGCGGGTTGGCGGGTGCTAACGACTGCAGATGCAGCCGGGACCAACGGCTTAACGTGCCTTCCGAAGCACGGAGGAGTTCGAGACAGTAAATTTTGGTCACCCATCCAATGACCGACCACTGCGAAAGTTGATTAACTTCAACGACCGCAGCCGAACGCGCTAACCACTGGCGCCATCGAGCTCCTATACATATATACCTTTCAATTAAACAATGGAATTTTAATTTAATAACGAGAAATAGGAATTACTTAACAATACAGAGAAACAACATAATCCTTGATCTTCTTATATGTAGGTGTATAATCTAATTTTATGCTGGAAATTTCGAAGTTTGTCGGTAGGTAGCCGCTTTGACCAGGGCCGGATTTAGGATTGTGGAGGCCTCGGGCCACTTAGGATTTGTATTCTTGTTAACCCATCGAAATGTTGTTATTTCTTAAGCTGTTGTGGAGACCCCTGGGCCACAGCCCCACCTGCCCTGCCTTAAATTCGGCCCTGCGGGCAAGTACCACCCCACTCAGCCATTAAGCGATTGGGGTACTCCCTCAAGATGGGTAGTGAATTGGAAGTGCTTGTCAGGGCCATTTCAGATTTTGATATGTCACTGATTGCCTGATTGGAGTGAACAAATATAGATCAATGATTTCTTTTATTTAAGATTAATATAATCAAATAATCAGGTATGTTAGATGTACAAAGTACTGTAGGCTGTAAATAAAGGTAATAGAGCAAAAAAAAATATCAAAGGAAAAGATGTTTACTACTTAGAATTTGAATGATTTTTTTTTCAGAAATCTCTATTGTGGGGGCCCCCCATTTGTGGAGGCCCCGGGGCTTTCGCCCCGGTTGCCCTCCCCTAAATCCGGCAGTGGCTTTGACAAAGTTAGTAATAGTTGACCCCGCATTCGGCGAAGATAAGACGCTTACCGGCGAACAAATTTGAATTCAACACTAACTTGATCAATTTAGTTAAACGCTTATAATTTGCTCCTTGATTATCATCGTTAAACCCGAAACCAAGGAATTACCTTTAGACAATTACATAATTAAACATTTATAATTTTACGAAGGTTGTGTTACGAAATAAATTTGATATTTTATGGCTAAATATGAGAGAGTAACAATGGTTAGGGAATAATTTTGCACGAATTGCTATAATTATCAGTATAAAAGTACTATCATGTATGTGGTAGAATACAATATTTATTTATTACGCTGTCGTACACAAACATGGCAATTTATATTACTTTAAAAAGGTTTATCTCTCAGAAAAATCAACTTACATGAATCACGTTTAAGCGCACTTAGCGACATCTATTGTAAAGAAATCAACTTACATGAATCACATTTAAGCGCACCTAGCGACATCTATTGTAAAAAATGCATTTTCTTCGCAATAAAGCTGCCACGTGGACGTCCTAGATAAAGACTTAGTAATACGAAACATATTGAAAGTCAAGAACCTTTCCAATTTTATTGTGTGTCATGATGCGATCAGCCCACGTGTTTAACCTGACGCGAGTTTAACATTTTTTACCCATACAAAAAAAAAGTGTACAACGCCGCTAAAGAAGTTTTCACTTCAAAAATAAAATATATATAGAAATAAAATAGAAAGTCGGGTCAGTAATACTAAACCGCCGCCTGCGACTTCGTCCGCATCATCTTTAGTTTATTGCAAATCCCTCAGGAACCTAACACTCTTCCGGGATAAAAGGTATCCTATGTCTTTCTCCAGGTTATAAACTGTATCGGCCCCCCTCTTGTAGTTTTGTCCTACAAGGGGGGGGGGGGGGGCGACGGAGGGCTACTTGGACGGGTACGCTCAAGAAGTACGGACGGACGGTAACGGACGGGGGGCGGTACGGTGGGCACTAGGCCGCGTACCCAGCCCCCACGCGCGGGCCTACCTGCGCACGTCTGCGGGGTCCCCGCAATACCTCGGGAGACCCCTGCCGTGGAATCCCGGCTAGGCCGGGAGGCTGCTGGGTGCGGGGATGCGGAGACATCCCTCACCAAGGGGATCCCGCGGCTCCGCATCAAGCAGTGTTGAAGGTATTCGCAGGATTTTTTTAGCGGATATTATGCCGTAAAGCGCCCGTAAGAGTTGCGGGGTCCTCGGTGGTCAGCCACTGGGGGGTCCGTAAGACTTGCGGGAGCCCGGTGTGAGGTCCGTTCGGCGGTGTGCCTCTTAAAGGCGCCGTCGTCTGTAAAAAGATTTTTTACCTGCGTAATAAAAAAAAAGGTTATAAACTGCATGTGAAAAATTTCATCCAAATCCGTTCAGAAGTTTTTGCTTGATTGCGTACAAACACGTACAAACATACAAACTTTCACATTTATAATACCTATAAGTAAGATTTTTCTTCAAATCTTGCCGTAGCTAGATAACTGTAAACTTTTATAGATTAAAATTTTGAATTTAAGATAATACATTGAAGACCTCCGTGATCAAATGGGCGTAATGACAAGTCTTATTAAGAGTGTCGTAATATCTGAGGTTCTGTGATTATTTCCTGCAGGGATTATGTAGGAAAATCAAGTTTCCTATACTGCCGAGCATGTACGTGTTTTTGATAGGTTTATTTCTAAATTCAGCTACAATGTCTACATCAAACAAAAGTGTTGTCTAGTACAAAAAATACTACTTATATACAATTACTAGCGGCCCGCCCTCGCTTCGCTTCGATGTAGAGCTGAAGTGTAGACTACAGTTTTTGTTCTCAGGCTTGTATTATACACAATGACATTCATCTATGATTCTTCTTATACCTGCATGCAGTCTCAGCCCGATCGGTTTAAATTTGACAGTTTCATACAAACTTTCATTCCCTATTTTATCCCCTTGGGGGTAGAATTGATCAAAATCCTTTCTTAGCGGATGCCTACGTCATAACATCTACCTGCATGCCAAATTTCAGCCCGATCCGTCCAGTGGTTTGGGCTGTGCGTTGATAGATCACTATGTCAGACCTTTGAGTTGTATATACCTATATAGATAACATTTTAATTTTCAGTCAATTATTTTTAAGTAAATAACATAAGTCTTACAACTGCACATGTTATATCACTTGCGATAAGACTGCTCATTGTGCACTAGTGTTAATTATAATATTATTTGTATTCAAATTGTTTCCTACAGTACTGTGTAATAGGTTTTATGTTATCATTTATTTATACCTATCTTACATAAAGGACATTTTGTACGCGCTTTCGCACATGGTCCCAACGGTAACACTGGAATAGAATTCGAGGCTTACCTAGGGTTACCATCTGACCGGATAAAGCCGGTCTAGACTCTGCCCGGATTTTACGTCAGACCGGATTTTTGTCATACTTGCATGTCCTCCCGCCCGCTCAAGAGACGGGTGCCGTACGCACTGAGCCCGGAAATCCCGGAACGCAAGCTCACCGCGAAAAAACAACTTTTTGCATGCGGTTGCTAGCAACCAAAAATATGGGTCTAAATAATATCTAATATATAAAATTCTCGTGTCGCGTGTTTGTGGTTAAACTCCTCCTCGACCTATTTTCGTGAAATTTTATGTGCATATTGGGTAGGTCTGAGAATCGGACAACATCTATTTTTCATCCCCCTAAATGTTAAGGGTAATCCACCCCTAAATTTTTTTTTTCAATTTTAGATAAATTTTTGTTTTTTAATTTTTTTATGATACACCATACAAAAATACATACAACCCTAAAGTTTCACCTTTCTACCACCAACTTCTATTTTTTTATGGCGGTACGAAGTTCGCTAGGTCAGCTAGTAAGTAAATAAAAACGTACTTAAATACTATGATTTTTATTTAATACAGGTGCGTGACCGGACATTTTTTTCAAAATCAGGTTTTTTAAACGTGACAGACAGCATTTGCATTTTTAGGTCTGGTAACCCTAGGCTTACCCAAGAGACGCGGTGGGATGGTCGGGAAAAACAATCCCCCCACCATAACACTGGTGTTAAGATTTGGTGTGACTACTGCCACAAAATTTCTTTAATTCTGTGCAAAAAATTTCTGCTCCACTGCGATTCAATGACACACGCTAAAACCTCAAAAAAAACGTTGACAACATTGATAAAGCTTTCTAAGTTGTTCTCTTCAAATAAATCCCAGTTCAGCTTCATCCTGATGTATGGCCCCGGAGGATTATGTCATTATGTCGGATCTTAGATAAATGATTGGTCACCCTACGGTCGACTGGTTACCGACGCGCCGCGCCCGGCGTACTTGTGAAACGGGGCAACAAGATGGCGGCGACAAATACCTACAATACGCCGAGGTCGGCGTACCCGAGCCCTCCCGAGTGCCGAGTCAGTCACACTGGCAGCTGTGTTTGTGGCGTACGTATCGTACCGAACATTTTGTTGAATTTTGGTCATAATACACAGTAAAATGCCTGTTTGCGTAGTAAAATTGTGTAAAAATAATACGACAAGAAATAAGAAAGATACTGGGACCACATACCATATGTAAGTATCGTATAATTTCAATTTAAAATAACATGAAAAGTAAATGTCACTCAATGTTGACAAGTATACAACAAATAATGTAATGAATGTGTTGTGATTTTTATAATATGAATTTATTGTTATATAGCCCGTTAAATTGATTCATGAAATACAAACTTTTCGTGTATTAAAGTAGGTATTAGCGAATAGAATTAATCGACGGTTGAAGAACACATTATAATATTTGGAAAAAACTGCTGGACGGAATTGACCGAAACTGAGAACAGGTAGTTATATTGGTGCAGGTACAGGTATACTTATGGTCCAGTTAATAATAAAGGGTACATAATACATTAGCTTAAGTGTGTGCCGGGTGCGAATGTTGTCTAGGCATTCATTCCATTGCGATAAAATTTGTGCGCCGATTTGTGTGTGCCAATTTTTTAACATAATGTTTTATATGTATTTTTAATGTTATTAAAACAACTTTTATCCTCTCGCCGTTAGCAAAACTGTTAGGCCACGCCCCTCATCAGTTAGCAAATCAAGTTGTAAATCCTTCCATTGTGAAGTCAAAGGTTAGTAAATGTATACTGTCTTGCCTTTAGTATTTTTAAGTTTTCTTTCTGGTTTTTTATTAATAATAATTGAATTATGAAATTCAGGATAACTCGCACAACTTTGTTGTCTCAAAATATGTAGAGCTTTTGCTATATATACAGGGTGTCCCGTAAGTAATGGTCCAACCGTAAACCCTAGGTAGTTCACTTGATTGCCTACAACTAATTTGAACCGTTTTTTGAAATTCATTAGGGTTGCCAAAAAAAATTATAAAATGTTTTTTTTTTTTCAATATTTCTGTCTTGAATTGGTTTTTTTAATGGCATTGACGAAAATATTAAAAATTTTCAAACTTTTTTTCGCTAAAATGTAGCTAGATAGATTGACTATCAACTCGTTTATCACATTTGCATAATGACATTGTATTTCTCTCAAAAATATTGAAGTAACTTAACGTTTTATTGTATTTTATTTGGATGACCTAAATTGAAAAGCTCCTAATGTAAAAAAAAAGTATGACACCAAAGTGTTCCATTATTTTAAAAACATGTGCATTAAGTAAGGTTTCAAAATTGGTATAAAACTTATGGTTAACTAGTAAAGTTGCAAACATAATGCAATGAATCCGAAGAAGAGGCAAATATCTTAAAAAGATATAATTAAATTTAATTAGTGTCTAGTTGTGCATTTTTTCATTATTAGGAATGTTTTAACGACACTACGCGCACAGTACACAAGAGTAGTACTTTGATCATACTAGCCCTCGAATCGACGCGCGCACACAGACAAATAATGTCATTTACACGGCCGCTAACTAATCTTGGCAAGACAAATCTACGCAGTGCCACGTCGCGCGCCCCCGAGACTGGTGTGAATTTGGACTTTACGAATTACCTATCGAATTTGGACTGTTTGTTTTTTATAGAGTTAACGACTTGGCTAGTCTATTGGACTCCGAAAATCTGTTTGTTTGGGGTTGTTGAATCTCTGAACTTTGCAATGCCTCGCAACGTGTAGACACCTCGTGAATATGCTATGATGCATTACACCTATGGAGAAGTAAGAGGTAATGCCAGAGAAGCTGCAAGATTGTACCGAGAAAGGTACCCGAAGTTGCGTCACCCTGACCACCGAATTTTTGCTTAGAGTGCATAACTCGCTACTTAATGGAAGGATTCTTGGTACCGGAGTTGGTGTTGGTGAAGGAAGACCACAGCAAGTCAATGACGAAATAATTTTGCAACAAGTACAAGAAGATGCATCAACGTCAGTTCGAACTATAGCACGACGTTCTGGAATACCTACAGCATCGGTGCACAGGGTTTTAAAAAGATACCGTTTGCACCCGCACCATCTACAACGTGTACAAGAAGGAGCAGAATGTGCATAGCTGTAGGCGGAGGGCAATTTGAGCATTTATTATAAAATTATAACGGTTTTTTGCTTTTATTTCTAAAGACCTTATTTTACCCGTCGTTTACACAAATTAGTGCCATAAAAGCTAATATCAGTATAATCATCATGTTGATTAACGTAAAGACATTCCTAATAATGTGAAATAACACAACTAAATACTAATTTAATTAATTTAGTTTTTTTTAGATATTCGCCTCTTCTTCGGATTCATTGTATTATGTTTGCAACTTTACTAGTTAACCATAAGTTTTATACCAATTTTGAAACCTTACTTAATGCACATGTTTTTAAAATAATGGAACACTTTGGTGTCATACTTTGTTTTACATTAGGAGCTTTTCAATTTAGGTCATCCAAATAAAATGCAATAAAATGTTAAGTTACTTCAATATTTTTGAGAGAAATACAATGTCATTATGCAAATGTGATAAACGAGTTGATAGGCAATCTATCTAGCTACATATTAGCGAAAAAAAGTTTGAAAATTTTTAATATTTGCATCAATGCTATTAAAAAAACCAATTCAAGACAGAAATATTGAAAAAAAAACCTTTTATCATTTTTTTTGGCAACCCTAATGAATTTCAAAAAACGGTTCAAATGAGTTGTAGGCAATTGAGTGAACTACCTAGGGTTTACGGTTGGACCATTACTTACGGGACACCCGTATATAGCAAACTTTGGCATATACCAAATAACGAATTTGTATAATATACAAAATAAGATGAGGGTTAATATCTTCAGTATAAAATATGAACAGTAATTGTATTTATTCATCTGTTTGACTGTTGAAATAAATTTCAACTGTCGTTTACATAGAACAAGCGAAATCCTTCGTCCATGGTCAATTATCGTCCTGATTAATTAATTATTATAAAGACAATGTTTCCAAATCCATTCAGCCTTGTTTTGTTATTTTACTTGTTTACATTGAAATGTAGTTTTCACTAATAATAACGTTAATTTTTTTAAGCATTTAAATGCAAAATGTTTTAACATCAACCTGGTCGACGTGGAAATTTTATGGAGTGATTATTGACAGTTTTTAATGAGGAATAAATATCTTAGATGTATATTTGTTTCTTAGGTTTTCACGCACAATAAGAAGAAGGAGATAGAAAGCCTCTCTTGAGTTTGTTTCGCCGGTTCTTCTCAGAAAGGTCTCCCAATTTTGGAACCGGTGGTAGTTTACGGTAGTTAGGTTCAAATAAATAAACTCAAAATTACAAAAAAGAATTTTAAATAAAATACTTTATTGAGTAAATTAAATAATAAATTCATACATAGACAATAAAACTTAAAAATCGAACAATGAAATAACCAAACGCTCAATAAAAGTCTTTCGAAGGTAGCTCGACAAATTAAATAAAAGTTTTATTCTGACGACGAAGCCTGTAAAGTCTACGAAACGTCAAAGAATAAATAAATTTTCGTGCATTAACCCGTAAAAACTAGTTTTATCTTAGATGTAATTGATTGCATGTTAATCCTTAATCTAAACATAGTCCATCGTTTCTAAAATTATTTAAACTAATTCTGCCTAGTATTTGACGACCTCCGTGGCCGAGTGGTTTGTACGCCGCGCCGGGTTTCATGGTGTCGCCGACTCTAGAGGTCTTGGGTTCAAATCCCGGTGGGAGCACATGTTTGTGTGATGAATACGAGCATTTGTACTCCAGTCATGGATGTTTAGTATGTATTTTCTATATAAATATACCTATATATGTACAGTATATGTATTCTATCCATTACCCTAGTATCCCATAACACAAGCCTTATAGTGCTTACTGTGTGGCTAGGCTAATTGGTGTGAGTGTTGGAAATATTTATTTAGTTATTTATTTTATTTAATAAATGTAATTGTACTTATTTACTGTTCACCATTATCAGGCATTTTCCTGTATGGGCTTTAAAAAAAATATATTTTTAAATTAATAAAAAAATAATTATGGTAGACCTTATTACATTACAATACATTACATAGGATTAGAACCCGGGACGTCTGAGTAGCGACACTTTGAAACCACTCGGCCAAGGTAGTCGTCATACGACGTCGGCATTCATCCAAATCCTTCAGTAGTTAGTTTTCATCCAAATATCGACGTTTATAATTTGAGATATATATATATGTGAGTGTGTGTAGGTATGTAATGGTGTTATCATTATTATTATCGTATTATGATTGCTTGGTACAGATTTCCTGCTGATCCTGATCTTCGTGACCGTTGGACTGCCATAGTTCAACTGAGCCGAGAAGAAAGTTGGTGGAAACCAGCAAGACGCAGTGTTATATGTTCCGCTCATTTTAATGAGAGTGACTTGTACTTTACAAAAGGTGGGTTGAAAAGATTGCATAAGGAAGCTGTACCACAGAACGCGTTATTTTTATCGTCAACACTGCCAGACCACATTTCTGACAACATTGCTGTGACTTCAAAACCAAAGATATCAGCTCCCGTTGTCATTTCTGACAACATTGTGGAAACTTCAGAACCAAGCACATCAACGCCAATTGTCAATTCTAAGAATAATGTGGTAACTGCAGAACCAAGCACATCGGTTTTACCTGTCGAAGCAAACATTCTAACTAGTGGTAATGAAACTCCAGGACTTGATCATTTTCTGGAAATTGAATATGTTTTTGATTCACCGAGAGAGATAAAACTTAAAAAGGAACTTCACGAAAAAAACGATGGGAGAATAATAAAAACCGTGCGTGAAAAGACTTATCGGTTGAAAAAAGCCAATTCTAACTTAAAAAGTATTATTAAATCTTTGAAACAAGAACGGTACATTGATCATGATTTATATAATATTCTATGTAAAAATGTGGTCGCAGCAGATTTGTTCAATGATATATATAAGAAACATAAAAATGAAAAGAAAACCCTGCCGAAATATAATAACGAACTCAAGAAATTCTGTTTAACTTTAAACTTTTATTCTCCATCTGCATATAATTACGTGAGAAGTAAATTTAGTACATGTTTACCACATTTCAAAACATTAGGCAAATGGTTTGCCAACACCAATGGTGCTCCAGGTTTTACTGAAGAAGCGTTTACGTTATTAAAAGTAAAAACTGAAAAAGGCAATGTTATTTGCGCGCTAGTAGCAGATGAAATGGCTATACACCAACAAAGTTTGTGGGACCGCAATCAAAATCACGGTTATGTTGATATGGGTACTCGTGTAAATGGCACTTCTGTATTAGCATCAGAGGCATACGTGTTCTTACTGGTGTGCTTAACTGAGCACTGGAAACTGCCTGTGGGGTACTTTTTAGTACATGGCCTAGCAGGATCCCAAAAAGCGAACCTTATATCACTATGTCTAAGTAAATGCCATGAAGTGGGTGTACGAGTCGTATCAATTACGTTTGATGGACATCCGTCAAATGTCTCTGCGATGGAAATATTAGGTTGTCGAATAAAGGATCCCAAAAATTTTAAGACTACCTTCAAACATCCTTCTTCAAATGACGATGTGGCTGTTTTCCTTGATCCTGTTCATATGTGTAAATTAATTAGAAATCATTTCGAAAGTAAAAAGACTTTTCTAGATGATAAAGAAAATGAAATTGATTGGAGTTTAGTAGAAAAACTAAATAAGTTGCTAGATAAAGAAGAACTCCATTTAGCGAGTAAAATTACTAAACGTAATTTAGAGTTTCGTCATTATTTAATGAAAGTAAAATTTTCTCCTCAAATGTTAAGCAGAAGCGTTGCAATCGCCCTGAAATTCTGTAGAGAAGATTTATCTTTACCTGAATTCAAAAATAGTGAAGCAACAGAGAAGTTCATTTTATTATGGAATAATTTATTTGATATATTCAACACGAGAGATTTAAAGCAGCATGGATTTAGTCATCCCATATATAATGGAAATAAAGAAGAAATTCTTAATTATTTAGAACACGCGAAACAATATATTTTAAACTTATATATGAAATCATCCAGAAAACGTTCTTTTAAGGAACACAAACAACAAAAGGAAATCGTCGTAATCAAAAGTTTTAAGTCTGTTTTAAGTTCTCAAGCAAATACTGGATTTTTAGGAATGTTAGTATGTATTGAAAGTCTCAAACACATAACTAATCTCTTAGATGAAGGTTTGTTAGAATTCATTTCCACCTACAGGTTAGCTCAGGATCACATTGAATTATTGTTTGGGGCAATCAGAATGCACAGCGGCTTCAATGATTATCCGAATACTAAACAATTTAAAGACATATATAGAAAAATACTATGTCACTTAAAACTGAAAACAAGCGACCATGGAAATTGTATCCCATTACAAAATATTGCTGTTATTAATTGCTCCTCAGCGCTTACATGTATAAATACAACTAACATGTGTGAACGTTTCGAAGAAGAAGATTCAGTATTACTGACTACACGAGAAACGGTTAAAGATGAATTTGATGGGATCACAGAATTAAGAATCTTCGATGTGTCATATATGTCGAATTTTGAAAACCATTTTGTTGGATATATAGCCGGTTTTGTGGTCAAAGTCTTGACAACAAAGTTGAAATGTTTTCTTTGTATTGATAATTTAACCACAAATAATCGTAGTTGGTTTCATAAATTTGTGGCATTAAAAGATAGAGGTGGATTACCATATGCCTCTGAAGACGTATTTTTAATATGCAAGGTTTCAGAAACCATAATACAGAATATAGATAAAGTGACCCACATAAAGTCCAATTTAATATATATAAAAACTGTTATTGATGTCATGAAAAAATTTATTGGGGCGGATCCTAAACGATATTTCGACTTTGACTCAAGCCATGTTAATGGTGCTATACATCAAATTAATTTGATTAGGCTTGTAGTTGAAAACTATTTAAAAATTCGATTTCATTATATGTCTAAAAGAGAAAAATTGATAAAATGTGTAAATTTCAAAAGGCCAGTATAAGTATTGTAAACTTGCAACAAGTAAGTGAAATGTAAATTTATTTTTTTATAATAAAAGTCTTCGTTAACCTTTTCATTATAATAGGTTCAACTTTTATTTTTATTTCGGTGTCTGAACGATAAATAATTGCAAATTAACGTACACTGACTTTAAAAGCTTTATAAAGATACTAAATATATAAATTAATATTTCTAAGTCTCACACCAATTAGCCTAGCCCCAAAGTAAGCACTGTGGCTTGTGTTATGGATGGAATGCAAGCATCCCATGCTGATAGATAGATACTGATAGGCATATGATGTCTGACAGCCTGTAACCTCTTCACGCTTAAATTAAGGTACCAATTTAGATAAAATTCGCTACAAAGATTTGAGTCCCGGGAGAAGACATAGGATAGTTTTATCCCAGAACTCCTCATTGATGGGGGTGGAATTTTGTATAGGAAATCAAACTTTTCCACCCAAACAAAGTCACGGTCACCCGCTAGTACTTATATATGTATTCTATCCGTTACCCTAGTATCCTATAATATAAACCACAGTGCCTACTTTGGGGCTAGGCTAATTGATGTAAATATTTATTTAATTATTTATATAATAAGTATTTATATTTTTTTAAAGTCGCATCGCAGGCATTTATATAAAAGCTTATTTTTAAATTAGTTTTTTTGTTGTCGCTGGACATAATCGTCGTATTAAATAAAACCCCATATTCTCAGCAAGTTCTTCCATTTGATACCCATGTTGTAGGATAGCATTAAAAACTTAGTGCGCAAAATTTTTAAGCTCGCTATTTTGACGTCACTTTATATTTCGAGTTATTCTCAGGAAGCCCTTTCACTTAATACCCATATTCAAAATCAAATCAATTTAAATCTTTATAGATCTTATACCTATTGTAGGAGTGAATAAAAAATAACTAGACCGACATCTTGGGTGTTCCGCCATATTGGATTTAGAATGACGTCACACAGCTAACCATTTATTTTCATCTAAACTTACCGTGTCTACAAAATTTTAGATTAATCGAATGAAGATATCTACTTCAAAATTGAGTTGCAAGATTCCATCCGTACAAACATAGTTACTTAGATACATACATTGCAAATTAAATAAAAGCTTTTAAAATAATGTATATCTGAATAAAGTAAAACAGATTTTTAAACAGAATTATTAATAACAGTAATATCCAATACAGATTTTTTGTATAAAAAAATCATTTACTTTCAAGCCATCGAGTATGCCGTGAAAATGGGTTAATAATGTTACTATACATGAACGTCGCAAACAATCTGAAAATAATATCTATATCATCGCTTTCTTTGACACTTACTCGACCGCGTAAAGTTGTATATTATTGTAGCGTAAGAACTCCACAACTTTAAAGTAACTTATTCTGTTGAAGGAGTCGTAAAAACACCGCATAAACAAAACTTCCTTCAGTATACAAAAGCTTGTTGCGGCTTTAAGTTATGTCCAATTAAGCTCGCAACCGGCGAACCACCAAAACGATCTCGCTTCATTCACGAAGACGCAGAGGACCACGCCGCCGCGCCGAGCCATCCGACCGGGAAACTTCCTTTTAATTAACACAATACCCTTGCGAAAGCCGTTGAAATTAAAATTAATTAACAAAATGTTCCACTGAAATACGTCGAGCAACAAGCTGGATAATTCTCCCGATAAAACTGCCTCCAAGCTATTCCTCCCCGAGTTGAATAAAGATACATTAATAAGGAAGTGCGGGATAATTATTGGGGTAAAGGAATATCAGAATCAGAGGAAGGAATACCTATAGTGAATTCTGAAACAACACGGGGGACGGATTAGTCGCCGATAGAGGTACGAGTAAATCCTCCGATATTGGGAGACGAATGCCTCGCTCCGAGTGATCCAACGGCTCCTATGAATGGAGCCGAATTCCCGAAAGAAGGATTAGGAAGGTCCAATTTATTATTATTCACACCGTTTCGAATGTAAAGGCGTGTTCAGCGGACGTATTTGTGCGAGAGATTGCCGAGAGTTAATTCCAACTTGGGTGTAGCTGTTTACACTTTCGCTTATGGAAAATTCTGGAACTGTTCATACTGTGATGAGACTTGAGGTTTACTTGAAAAATAGTTATGTTTACAAGGAAATGGAAATCTTGGGAATCTTCGCAGTTTTCGGCTCATCAATAAAGATTATGAGAACAAAACGCCCTGCTTCTAATTTAAGATAGCGTGAGATACAATTAATCGTTTAAGATTTATTTAATATGAATAATGGCCACTTCCCATGCGCCAAGCGATTATGAATTGTGGATCTTAGGGATATAGTCGTTAATTGAAAGTCATTGATTCTTACTAAATCTATTGCGTCAGCACGTCAAAAGACAGTCTCAGGAATAGTATGAAAAGTTGGCTGAGATGATTTAAGAGGACCTTGATCTTGGACAACTCTTGGCAGATTTATAGTATTTCTGAGAAACTTCAGAAACGCTAAATGATATTAGCGAAAAGTTTAATGGATGAATGTTTGGACATGAACATTGTTGGCGTTTACCATCCAGTATAATGCACTCAACTGTCACATACTTAATCTTCAGAATGTCTCATTTGTTTCGCTTTTTACAGTGTGTGTGTGTGTGTTTTTTTTACTTGAGAAATATTTTTTCTATTAAAAACCGGAAAGATATTTTATCAGTAACAATAAAAAGCATCTAGTCCTGATCTAAGTTATGAAAGAGATTTGTAGAATACTAAAAATTAACAATCAATTTTAGGTGGTAGTGATAGCAAAACTCTCACAAAATCGCACTAAATATCCATTTATATTAACAATCTGAACTCGTTTATATGTTAGAATGGAAACTTTATTGATGTTTGTTTTATTAATAAGATCTAGGTATAAGTGTTATTTCATTGTTTATTTCCCAAATAAAAAAGAATAACAAAAATATAGTTCTGTAGTCACAAGCATTCATTTCAGTCAAAACACGAAAACACTTTCTATATCTTCCATCAAAGTTCAGAAAGTACGTGTAGATTCGTATATCAATTTTGATTGGTGGTCGTATCGAATTTTGCGACGTGTTCACCCGCTGGCGTCACAGCTGTCGCATTAGCGATGTCCAGAATTTATCAAAAGCCGCTTCCTGGACAGAAATAACTGTCTTCCGCTTTCATGTCGAGTTAGCGACGGGCGCAAGAAAAATGTCATGTTACATCGACCGCTAATCTTTTGAGCTCTTCACAGTTTTGATTATGTATTAATTCTTAAGGGACTTCATCAGTTTCTAAATATTTTGATCAAATTAAATATTATGTTTGATCGTAAAACATTAAAAAGAGGATTATTTCTGATGTTACGGACATTCTTATATTTTTAACACGAGTGAGGCGCAAACATACAAGACTTTACAAAAACATGGCTTATCCAAAATTCGGACAAATATAGTTTTAAGCTTTCTATCAACACTTTGATCTCTCTTCATATATCTTACTTTTATTCTGCTATGCGAGTTGTAAATATTGACTTTCATTGAAAAAAAACTTTACATTTCGATTATTTTATTCTTTATCTCTTTTTTTATGTTAATGAATTCAGAATAATGACTGAAGCTTTAGCTATTATTCTTAGTTTATGATGATGAAGATACTCTTTCTCGTTACTAATTGGAAAGTTACAAATGCGTTCTTAACAAGACTGATGGTGATCGTAATCTGCTTAAACTGTATACAATTGAATAGAGATCATCCGAGACAGCTTAATGGGAAAACGCCATTAGTATTCTGGACATGCTCGGAATAGAGCGGACCAACAGTTGCGTGCTCGTGACTGAAATAGGACTTGCATATAGGAACCTAGTGTTAACCATAGCAAGTGAACCTCCTCATATACCTTGGTTCAACAATGGTAACATAGGTCTTACATATATTATGATTATGCACCGACTTCGTTCTGGACATATTCCATTAAATAAATTATTGTTTCTTTTAAAAAAAAATGGGTGCGTGTACTTATGTAGGCGCGTGAGAAGTTATCCTTCTTTGGCATCGTTTAAAATTAGTTTTTAATTGCATGCAAATAATTAATTACAATAAATTAATAAAAAGTCTGGAAAAGGACACAGTCAATAAAGTTCAGTTTTAATTTGAAAAAATAAATAAATAATCAAAATATTCAATTAAAATCGCTACTGAATATAATTTATTAGAACATATGTGATTTGCACTTGTATGAAACTCAAACACGTATTCCGAATATACAAACTAGAAACATGTGGATAAATATTATAAATATGTATACCTATAACTGTTACTTTATTACAAAAAATAAAGATGTGGTTTTTGGTTCTACTACACCAATGGTCATGAGATGGCGCTGTAGTCTCCTGAATCGCGCTTTGGTTCCGTTGTTCCAGATTAATAAATACTTTTTATATTATAAATATGAATACCTATAACTGTTACTTTATTACAAAAAATAAAGATGTGGTTTTTGGTTCTACTACACCAATGGTCAAGAGATGGCGCTGTAGTCTCCTGAATCGCGCTTTGGTTCCGTTGTTCCAGATTAATAAATACTTTTGATAGGCCTTCACAATGCAGTCGTTAGCACCCACAAAATAGAGATTCTATTTCTATTTTGTTGGTAGATTTTCTTAATGTGCGGTAAACACAAAATTAACAGCATGAAGTTGGCCGCTAAAGCGACCAACTTCATCCTGTTAAAATTTTGTGTTACAGTGATGCGCGCGCATCTTAAAATTTCACTCTCATCATTTTTTCATAACGCGCCTAAAGAAGTTAACTTCAAAAATCAATTCCCCTAATTGTGAAATATCTGAAAAAGTGGAGGATGTGCAACACATTTTAATGGAATGCGTCAAAAATGAAGCGGAAAGGAGACATGCATTCTCCATCCTTAAAATTAATAGGTTTGAAACTGGCATATTGCAGGGCATCCTAGATAACCCGAGGCTGGTGTGCTTTGCAATATGGCAGCAAAAATTTTATGTAATAGTTAATTTAATGACCGGGGAAAGAGCATTGTATTGATTAAGCATATTTGGCTCAATAATAAGACACGTATGGGGATCGTATGTATATTTTATTGCTTCGTTATATGATATACATTGTATTCATGTTGTTTTATAAACATGTAGTGTGATATCTTAATTAATTAACATAAAGACAGAAATGAAACTATTGTTGCAAATATCTTTAAATGAACTAGGTATATAGAAAGACACAAAAATATAACGCAAGTGAATATGTTACCAGGAAAACTGTTATTGGCATTAGTTTAAGAAAATATTATAAATGTAACTAGAAATAAGACAATGCTGTTGTTTACCTGAAATAAATAAATATAATTTTCAAGTGCTAGTATCGAATTAGAACAACCCTTAACAACAAGAGTTTTTTAAACTAACTTGCGCATTAGGAATTAAAGAGACATAGTGTATTTTAGGCATTTCGATTTGTAGACGAAATAACATTTAGGCAATTACAATGTCAAGGCATTCATGGGTAGGCAATCTGCTTTTTAGTCTATTGACATGTTAGATATTTTTGCAGCAGTGGCTTCTTGCATTTCAGCACTGAGCTCATAGCCGGTCGGTTCGTGATCGTGGACTTGATTCAATTTTAAGACTTGGTCCTTTGTGACAGTTTTGTTGCATGGCTAGGCAAGACAGAGCAAACAGAACCGAAAAACAAGGACATGAGAACGTCCTACTTTCGGGCATGGATTATGACGACAGTTCCCGGTATTGATACTTTGATATTTAAGATGTAAATGTTTAATTACACCTATTATAAATAACTATGTTTGTATTTATACTGTGTGACACAGCAATCAAAATGCAGGTGAACAATTAATGTATAATTTCACATTATGTAATGAAAGGTGACTTCATGAATCATCTCTGAAGTCATTTTTCAACTTGACGACTCTGTAAATGATATGATAAACAGGGAGAAAAAAACAGCCCTTGCTGAGTTTCTTGCCGGTTCTTCTTAGTACAAGGTCTCCCGCCGTAGATTTACGAACCGATGGCGTAGCTTCTAGACATTCATATGTGCTTGTAACAGCCTAAACTGAATAAATGAATTTGATTATGATTATGATTGATTGTGAAGCGGCAATTTTCGCGACTATAAAATCAGATAGAGTTATTGATGCGGCTTGTATGAAAAAATATAATTATGTACGTTTAATGTTATTCGTGTCAATGCATCAGTTTTTTCCTCAACAACATACCTATCTGATGGTAGATGCATTCAACATTTTCCGAGAACCATT
This sequence comes from Chilo suppressalis, assembly GCA_902850365.2. Classification (NCBI taxonomy): domain Eukaryota; kingdom Metazoa; phylum Arthropoda; class Insecta; order Lepidoptera; family Crambidae; genus Chilo; species Chilo suppressalis. Next base: position 1,352,938 of record OU963911.1, read on the forward strand.
CAGTATCATGTTAAACTGCATTAAATCATTAGTTAAGAGCTGCTAACAATATAACAGGCTGTTAGGGTAATTGGTCGTTAGCCATAAAAATGTTGGTTACATGTATCAATTATGAGACGTGGTTAAGGCGCACACAATGGCGGTTGGTTACATCACTCATATAAATTACTGCGGTAGAATTATACACCGAGACCGCTTTCAGTAGGTGATCACAGAAGTTAAGCAACATTCGCAATGGGCTGTCATAGGATGGGTTTGCAAAAAAAAATATTATCGCGAGATCCTCCGTGCTACAGAAAACATGTTAAGCCTCTGGTCCCGTCTGCGTCTGCAGTGGTTAGCACCCACCAATCCGGAGACGAGCGCCCATGTCCTACTGGAGTGCAGGGGCGTTGCAAGACAAAGGACTTCTCTAATGGGAAGCCCGAAGACAATAGTAGAGGCCTGCAGTAACATTCGGGGACTGCTGAGCTTTCTGGAGGAGCTGGGATGGCAGGACTGATGCCAATCCCCACGCAAACTAGGCACTGGGTGTCGAGTTGCGGAAACAGCCCGCCGTACTACTAAGACTAAGACCCACCAATTCGCACTGGGCCCGCGTGGTGGATCACGACCTAGTCTCTCTATTCCATCCATAAAGGGCCTGTGCTCCTACAGTAGGGACATTAAAAGGCTGATGATGGTGAGTTAAGCAACTTTCGCAGTGGTCGGTCATTGGATGCGTGACCAAAAATCGTCTATCTCGAGTTCCTCCGTGCTTCGGAAGGCACGTTAAGCCGTTGGTCCCGTCTGCGTCTGCAGTGGTCAGCACCCGCCAATCCGGAGACGAGCGCCCATGTCCTACTGGAGTGCAGGGGCGTTGCAAGACAAAGGACTTCTCTAATGGGAAGCCCGAAGTCAATAGTAGAGGCCTGCAGTAACATTCGGGGACTGCTGAGCTTTCTGGAGGAGCTGGGATGGCAGGACTGATGCCAATCCCCACGCAAACTAGGCACTGGGTGTCGAGTTGCGGAAACAGCCCGCCGTACTACTAAGACTAAGACCCACCAATCCGCACTGGGCCCGCGTGGTGGATCACGACCTAGTCTCTCTATTCCATCCATAAAGGGCCTGTGCTCCTACAGTAGGGACATTAAGAGGCTGATGATGGTGAGTGGCGTTATTCAATTCTGACCTGAACCCCTGCAGCAATAGGAAGATTCTTTTTATAGTAAAGAAAGATGGGGTATTACTGATTTAAGGATTGTTTTTTATTAAAATTTAAATGTTTGAACGACATTTTTGAGGTGCATGTAGGTAATTATTTTATTTTATTATTTTATTTTCACAACACACACCAACTTGACGACCTCCGTGGTCGAGTGGTTTGTACGCCGGGTTTCATGGTGTCACCGACTCGAGAGGTCCCGGGTTCGAATCCCGGTGGGGGCAGATGTTTGTGTGATGAATACGAGCATTTGTACTCCAGTCATGGTTGTTTAATATTTATGTCTATACAAATATACTTATATATGTACGGTATATGTATTCTTTCCGTTACCCTAGTATCCCATAACACAAGCCTTACAGTGCTTACTTTGGGGCTAGGCTAATTGGTGTGAGTGTTGGAAATATTTATATTTATTTATTATTTATTTATTAACTAGCCCAGCCCCAAAGTAAGCACTGTAAGGCTTGTGTTATGGGATAAAGGTAACGGATAGAATACATAATTATATTGTACATATATAAGTATATTTATAGAGGAGTTCGATGGCGCAGGTAGTCAGCGCGTTCGGCTGCGATCGTTGTAGTTAAGCAACTTCTCAGTGGTCGGTCATTGGATGGGTGACCAAAAATATTTCTATCTCGAGTTCCTCCGTGCTTCGGAAGGCACGTTAAGCCGTTGGTCCCGGTTGCATCTGCAGTCGTTAGCACCCGCCAATCCGCACTGGGCTCGCGTGGTGGGTCATGGCCCAATCTCTCTATTCCATCCATAGGGAAGGCCTGTGCCCCAGCAGTGGGGACATTAAGAGGCTGATGATGATGAAGTATATTTATATAGAAATACATATTGAATATCCATGACTGGAGTACAAATGCTCGTATTCATCACACAAACATCTGCCCCCACCGGGATTCGAATCCGGGACCTCTCGAGTCGGCGACACTATGAAACCCGGCGTACAAACCACTCGACCACGGAGGTCGTCAAATATAAACTTCTGGAAAAACAAAATCACTAGACTTGCATGCTAAATCATAAAGAACATCGTCTCGTGGTTTCTAACCACACTACGCCTGTCTACAGAATATTGAAATTGCTGTCTATGATTACATTTGACTACAGGTAATCATCTGTGTCATCAAATATGATATTTGGAGCAAATTGATCTAAAGCGTTTCCCAAATACCCTTTTAATAAATCATGGTACCGTTGCCCAACCGATATAGGAAATTGTCCTTCGTAAATATTTGATAATACTAAGGCTTGATAATTCGACACGCGATCTGACTGTTTACTTGTAATATTCATGGTGTCCATTTTCATTCCAATTGTTTTATGAGATTTTCTCCCTTCCTACTATTTCCCAAATCAATTTGAAATAATGACAGCCAGCTTGCAATTTTTTTGTGTGAAAATTTGAGTCAAGTTTAATATTAAGAACTCTACCTTGTACTCTCATTTTGGATTAGTTTTCATGCGAATGTATCCGTACGTATAAAAAACGAATATAGAAATCATAAATCAATACATCTTTATTCAAATTGGATGTATAGTACAACTCTTTTGAATCGTCCAAACATTTGTTTTTCCCTACCACTCGTTATGGACATATTTTTTAACTGCGGAGAAAAACGAGCGAAAAAAAAACTCGACAACATTAAAAGTCTAATGTAACAACATTTACAAATCATTACGTTGTTACAACGTCAATACAATTATGATTTTTTGACGTGACAACGTCTTAAATTAGGTTGCGGCTGGGAGTCACTTATGAAAAAGTGTAACGCTCGGTAACGTTACGATGAGTCTCTCGTGTTAAGTTTAAGTTTACATGTACAATGTTTTAGTAAACAAAATATATTTCTATAGTTAAAATTTGTGCAATTCTTATTTTCATTCAATTCCTTGTTCCTATTGTGCAATTTAATTATATTCATATCAATAAATATTCTACCGAGAAAAAGACGTTGTCACGTAAAATCTTCGCCCGTAAAACCGACTTTACAGGCAACCATTTTTTAATACATAAAACCTGTTGGAATGATTGGAACAGTTTAAATATTGGGCCCTGTTCGGGTAAAATTTGCTAAACATTGTATAATCTATTTTGACAAATGTATCCTTGTTTTGCTCTCTCTATACAGAATGAAATGAATGGGACTGTTTTCAAAAGTTAAAAGAATCAAGGATACACAGGATATTGGTTTGACAACGACCATATCGAGCCCTTACCGCCAAATTATCGTAAGCGACACTCGCCAAATTATCGTAAGCGACACTTTTGTCGAAATGCGTTTTTTGTGGAAACTAATATTTTAAACCGTAACGGACCCATCTCTGTTGATATTTCCCTCTATTCTTCCCTCTATTATATTATAACGGTGTTCTTTTGGAGGGAAATATCAACAGAGATGGGTCCGTTACGGTTTAAAATATTAGTTTCCACAAAAAACGCATTTCGACAAAAGTGTCGCTTACGATAATTTGGCGAGTGTCGCTTACGATAATTTGGCGGTAAGGGTTCGATATTCAAAATGGCGACGATGAACTTGAAAAAGTGATTCTAGGTAAACACTGAAGAATAAATTGAAGGATTGTGCAAACAACGAATGTTAGAATGAGGACACCCTTTTTCGATACCACTTCAGACTAAATTTAACGTGGAACAATCACAAAGGTGGTATCCTTCCGAGAAGATAGTCCAATATGGCTGCCTTCCCGGGTGTTGGAGATAATTATGGAGCGGCGAGGAAATTGGGGGGAGCCGGGGAGTCGGATACTAAGAAATCGGAGGCGGTGAGCGGCGTTAGTGCCTGTCCACATCCTCCCTTGTCAACTCCCATAACATCGTTTTATTTCAAATTAAATTGTTGCGTCTTTCAACAAATGATATATCGTTAGATTCTGCGTAATTTACTAAGCTTATATATGTAAGAATCACGACGAAAGAAAGCCGAGGAAAAAAGATATTTCGCTCTGAACATTTATTGGTAATGTTATTTTGCCATTTTTATTATCGTATCTGTATTACATTTTATCATTATAGAAATTGATTTTTTGCACAGAAACCATAACAATTATACCAATATCACAGATGAATTCAAAGTGTAGTAGAAGCCATTTGATAATACTACCAAGCCACCCTACCAATCATTATGATCGCTCTACAAAGATTCGGCTAGGTGGGTACCTACTACCGCAGTGCGAGCGAGGTATTTTCCCGTAAAATAGTAATCCTAATGCATTACTGTGCTTCGGAAAGAGGCAATTGTAGCTAATGAAATTATTGGGTAAGTATTTGAAGTATTTTCAACTAACGTCTCGGGTGACAATAGTAGTAAAGATCATCCCAAAATGTTTTAAAAGTAAATTCCCACCGCCGCTAAGGTCCGCCATTAAGGACGAGCCGCATGATGTTATTATTAAATGTAGTTATTCTATTATTGACTAGTGGCCCGCCCTCGCTTCGTTTCGGTGTAGAGCTGTAGTGTAAACTATAGTTTTTGTTCTCAGGCTTGTGCTATAAAGAATGGCTTTATTTATATAATTACACGTGTTATTGTGAGTCAACCATAAAAGATAGACATATGCTGTTGCGGGATATTTTTTAGACAATTTTATGTAGAATATTTCCGTCATACATGATTTCTATGTAACTTTAACCATTAAGGCTGCACCCACGACGGAATCTTAAAAAATGGAGTAACTTCTCCCGTTTTCCCAACATTTCCCTTCACTACTCTGCTGCTATTGATTGTAGCGTGATGAAAAGTATACTATAACCTGCCCAGGAGTATGAAGAATAATTGTACCAAGTTTCGTTAAAATCCGTCGAGTAGTTTTTGTTTCTATAAGGAACATACACACAGACAGACAGACAGACAAAAAATTTACTGATTGCATTTTTGGCATCAGTATCGATCACTAATCATGCCCTGATAGTTATTTTAAAAATATATTTCATGTACAGAATTGACATCTCTACAGATTTATTTTAAGTATAGATTAACAATTTACAAGTAAATGAATTGGCTGCTTTAAACCAAGAAGCGCAGACCACACACAACTAAGAGACTGGGCACAACCAATAGCATACGCGCATAGTTAAACGTATTTTTTTTAATCGAACCTTGCTTTCTTGTATTTCCGATTGTTAATATTATTGTTACAACTTGTAAAACTGTTTTTATTTAATTAATAATATTCGTAAAAATATCTATTCTAGACGTTCAACTTTGATACAAATATGATTTGGCCGATGTCCTTAACGTTACCGTAGGTATCGTAAAAATGCACGTCATGACGTCGCAAAGTAACACGTCGCCGTGCCTTGTAAAGTTCCGATACATTCTTCACTAACGTACGTCATCGCCACAACGGTTTACGACGATCTCAGACGCGCCGTCACAAAGCGATTGCCATACCGTGTACTATAGGTAGACCGCTTAACTGAGACCTCGCCTGCGGGGTACAGGGTGTGGGGGAGGACGAGAAAGGGAAAAGTGAGAGGTACGCGCGGCGGGCACATTCTTGTCAAAATTACAAGCGCCTGCCGCCCGCACCTCTCACGGCCTCCGTTAGGCGTTGAGCAGACGGCGGGGCGGGGTGGGCATTTTGTCCGCGAAGCAATAAAGACCGTGTCTGCCCGTCGATGTCTGCGGCTGCCCGCGCCGCGTACACAAAGCACACGACGGGCGGAGGCGGTCAGTTCAGGACGTTCGTTCTAGTGAATAGTCTATCACTAATAAGCGCGTGGCGCGGACTGAGCTGACCGCCCCGCGCCGCCCCGTCTGCGTTACTGCATATAAACTGGTTTGTATGATCCACGGCGGGCAGCCGCGGGCACCTGCGGCGCGGTCTTTTTGCCCTCTGTGTGCGTTTGAAGTATAGGATTCACTTTGTGCTATTATTCCCAGCGAAATTGACCGGCCCGCCCCGCCCCGTCGTCTGCTAAGCGCCTTATCGTCCTCCCCCACACCCTGTACCCCGCAGGCGAGGACTCAGTTAAGCGGTCTACCTATAATACGACGCGTCAACGCACCCTGCCGCGTCATACTAGTTGCATGTTGACGACATCGTGAGGAGGAGATATGGACAGGCCCTTATTCAATTCTGTTCCGTCGCCAGACTAGATGAAGTGAGATGAACTCACGCCCTTTACACAGAAATACTAATTTACAACATATTAACTTTATTTATCTTCTTTAAATAGTATAAATCAAAGTCACTCCCGCTATCTGTACATCTTTTAATAAATAGGGTTAAAAATTAAGTGCCAATTGTTAGCATCTGTGTTTAGAATGAATATTGGCAATGGTTTCTAGTATTTTTACAAAAAAAATATTCATAATTTTACTAAAAACTAACGAAAAAGAATAATAGTTTTCTTATCTATTGTCACGTGACTCAAAACGTTTGGGATTGGCGGAGCCTAAAATGACGTTACACGCAAGTAAACCGGATTTAACCGGATTAAAGTGAAATTAGATTGTATCGTTTGACGTTTTTATATCATTAGTAAGCCGCCATATTGTCCAGTGAAACGTTTTCGCGGCAACTTAAAATGGAGTTTTTGATTTGGTTATTTTTACTGAAATACACAACAGAATGATGAATATCCACTTTTTACGGACTCCATAAACATTAGTCAATAACGTGAGATCGTTTTCTAAAACTTGTCAAACACCCTATTACCTAGGTACGCTGACTTTAATGCAATTTAAAAATGAAATATTTTTTTAACGACTAGAAATTGAGCAGCCTCGCCCACTCTCATCTCGTGTCGGTCATTTTATCTCGATCTCGGGTAGGATTCATATATTGAACGCGTCAAAATTTCCGCTTAGTTATCGACCTTTGAAAGGCCCAGCCAGAGAGAGAGGAGGGTATTCATACCCAAATCTCAATATAAAATAAAATTCTCTTTGTAGTCGTCTACATTTCACAAATATTTCGTTGTGAGCAAGCGAATTTGGTAAGTAGGTTGGTATCCTGTCAAAATTGTACGAAGAATTGAATGGATTTCTTATTTCAATTTACCCTACCTATCAAAAACATATCCCGTGTCACAGATAATATTATACTACCTGTAAGTAAAATAAATTATGTATTATAGGTCTTTTTATTACACGTATGACGTACCCCGAAACAGTCGACATTACAAAGGATTCATTAATAAACATATCTCCGAAATTCTCGTGAACGAAATAATTTCTATTCGGAGAAACAACAATCTTGGAGCTCGAAACACGAGACACCTACCTACGCCACGAGGCCTGGCAACTGAGACGCAGAAAATTTTAAATAAAAGGAACAGAGTAATGGAGCGTGCCCGTGAAGTGTAATTGTTTCGCGAGCGGAGCAAAAAAGACGTCATTATCCGCGGGCCATTACTCCTCAAATGGCGGCCATGCTCGCATCCCGGGAGCATCCCCACTCAGAAAAATTGAGCAGGCGATCAAACGAAGATTTGAAAAGCAAATTGTCGTAGAGAAATTACGTATATTGTTACAATATTTCACAGTACAACCTCCATAAGTGGCAGTGCTGCCATATCTACCAACTTTATGGTAGATCTACCAATTTTCACTTCAGTCTACCTATCTACCACCCTAGACCTAAAAACTACCTATTTTTTAATTAGTTTGACATGTCACCACTTCGAATTATTTTTATATCGACGAGCGACGTTGCGATGTATTGCGTGAGCCATGCAACGATGCGTCAAGCATACATAGAGTCCAGGCCATAAACCACAAAAAAAAAACGTCAGCAACAGTTCGCCATGAGTTAGACGTTCAAACAATTTCGCGCCCATATTTTACTATTCCTACTGTGGCCTGTTCTCGGTTGATTTGTTGCGGAATTAATGTTGAATCTTTGCTCCTGTTTTATTGTAAAAAATAATTAACTACGTATTAACGGTGCTGATTGCTGTTTGTTCTATTTTGCGTTCATTTATTTATATAATGGATTCTGACAGCAGCGCAAGCGATGCACAGAGTTCTAGGTTAGGAACTCCGCCACGAAAACCTAGAAAAAGGCACTATGACCAAAAATATTCGAAATTATGGGAGAAAGACAAGGAATTTGCAGGTTGGCTTCAAGATATTACTGAGGGTGACGGTACGTGTGATCTGAAGTGTGCTCTGCATTGCATTGCATGCATTTTTAATCTTAAAATACTTCTAAATTGAGTTGGTAGATCTACCAATTTTGCATATTACATTCTACCAACATTTGGCACATAATCTACTAATTTATTTAAAAATTCGGGTTGGCAGCACTGATAAGTGGGATATTGATTGTTCCTACGTTCCTATAATGAGGATTTCCCGGCAAGCGGAGGATAATAATCATCTTCACATTTTCGTGCCTATTTCCATGAGGTAAATGGAAAATAAACATTCCATGAAAATTTACTAATAACATGCTTGCTTGGATGTTATTATATCTAAGCAGAAATTTTGTTATTTTACGATTTTTTCAAACTTCCCCGCTCGTACACACGTACACTTCGATTGAAGTGCAACTTAGATTTCGATATCTCAGTATAAGCACATACTCATTAGGGGGGCAATTGGTTTATGTGCTTACTGGAAAACTTAGACGAGCTTACTTGTCGCCCATACCTAATAAGCATTGGCAAAGGTTGCTTAACATTGTTCAAGACAAATAAAAATTGTGTGTCAGCTCCGACGCACGACTGGAGTTCGATAGTCTAACCAGACGCAAAAAGAGTTTATTTAACTTAAAAAAAGATTGATACTGTATGAAAGGGTAAATTAACAAATTAATGAAAATAATATACATGTATAAATATATATTTATTCATTTCATATACATTTATTATAACTAATCGACGAAATATTTTACATTCAACTTTTTACAATAGTCAATTTCAGATGTGCATAAATATATCATTAGGAATGTTGATAAATTATGTAATTATTATTATCAGACTATCATCATTTTATTAAATATTAATTAAATCAACATTGTCTGCATTATTAATTACAGTGACAAGTGGTTTATGGTAACTAAAATAAGACACATGGACGTTCGTAGATACGTGGTTCACGAATCTTGAAAATACCGCGTCAATTGTTGTACCATACCTCGTTGTCCCCATTGCTCTATCAGAAACAATATCTAAATTCAGTTCAGATTTTAAAAATTTTATTAATGTCAATCCGTCATCTTTGTTTGTCAAAGTTGCGCGACATAGGATGCGCACCAAAAACGTAACGAGGTCATTCATCAATAGATTTTACTTTGGACAAAGATCACCAATTTGTTCACATTATGTGATAGAAGTTGACCACAATACATGGCTGAGGTCCGAGTCTGAGAAATGCGCTCTAGTTGAGCCGACCCCTCAGGTTCAAGTGGTCTAGAGGCTCCAGACGGAGAGGAGACTCCTCCCATGGAGAGATACCATCCGACTGGAATACCTCTAAAGGCACTCAACAATTCTCGGCTTGAGGTCCCCATAGGATCTCGCCACGGAGCACCCCCACTAGAGTCCGCATACAAGGGCAAGCGCTTACGCCAAGCTTAAGTAGTATTTTACCTATGCGTGAGGCACGCCTACAGTCGTCGCGATACATCGTTTCATTCGGTAACCGAGCGTCGGTCGAACTGCTTCTCTCGTTTTCGTGTTAAAAAACTGTAAAAAATGCCGTACTGTACAATTAAATAGTGTGGAAAGTCGAGTACAACTTCCAGTCTTCAAAAAAATGGTATTACTTTTCACTGGTTAGTTTAAATGCATTACTGGTTAGTTCAAAAGACAAAAATACTGTAATATTAAATTGCTGTTAATTGTATTTATTTTTTGGTGAACGCGTTGATGTCTTTTTACACTATCCCTTTCTCGCATGGGCTACATCATATATGCTATCTCGCTCTCACACCGGCACGTGTATTGCTAGTGACTCAGACGCAGCTCATGTCTCAACGCGTAAGTTTATCGATAAGTTTGTCAGCTATGGAAATGGAAAAAAAAAACTATTTATTTCATCGTATACAATAATAGATGTCATAAGTATACAACCAACAGTTTTTATTTGACTTCAAACATATCCTAATAAAATTGAAAAAAACGCGAAAATTTGTATGCATATTTGTTACTCTTTCACGCTAAAACGGTTAAACGGATTTGTATGAAATTAAGTGCGCATAGTTTATAACCTAGATAAAGACATAGAATTAACGATATTAAATACCCTAGATACACCACGAGCGCTCAAAATGTGTCCCAATCAAGAAGTGCTTGAACTCCACTCAAGCACTTCTTAGTACACAGTCACACGCGGACCGTTGAAAAGTCTGTATGAAATAAAACAGGGAGAAAAAAGCAGCCCTTGCTTAGTTCTCGCCGGTTCTTTTAGTCAAGGTCTCCCGCCATAGATTCGCGAACCGGTGGCGTAGCTTACGACATTCAAATGTGCTTGTAAAATCTTAAACTGAATAAATGAATTTGAAATTGAATTGACCAATACTAACTACAACCAATACTGTACAGCAAATATTGACGCCTACTCGAGAGGTCCCGGGTTCGAATCCCGGTGGGGGCAGATGTTTGTGTGATGAATACGAGCATTTGTACTCCAGTCATGGAAGTTTAATATGTATTTCTATATAAAATATACTTATATAAGTACAGTATATGTATTCTATCCGTTACCCTAGCATCCCATAACACAAGCCTTACAGTGCTTACTTTGGGACTAGGCTAATTGGTGTGAGTGTTGAAAATATTTATTTTATTTTATATTTATTGGCGCTTTTCTTGGAGCTTATACCCTAAGTATTCTCCATTTCTCTGTTCCTGAACTTCAACTCAAAGCTGCCCAGTTAAGTTTACAGTTAATATATAGTGTCTGGAACTCTGGAATAGGACTTGCGACGAAGGCCAGAAGCCGAGTTATATTGCTCGCCTAGCAAACTTTGCCCGCACTCTACCAACTCTTTATTGAAAATTGAAGAGTTGTTTTTCTTTGAAAAATTTTCAACAAGTTCCGTTTCACATCCTCTCATAATTTTCCACTTATGACCAAAGGATTTCCTCGTGCATCTTATGGTAGCCATACACACTACGAGAAATCATTATGATTAGACTGTACCGTCCGAACGGAACAGTTTATCGTATCGTTAAACTGCACAGTTTCCTATACGTACGCCACGTACGATAAACTGTTCCGTTCGAACTGTACAGTCTGATCGTAACGATTTCTCGTAGTGTGTATGGCTACCATTTAGACTGTACCGTCCGAACGGTACCAATAAATCGTAGCGTGTATGTTATAAAACTGCACAGTTTCCTATACGTACGCCACGTACGATAAACTGTTCCGTTCGAACTGTACAGTCCGATCGTAACGATTTCTCATAGTGTGTATGGCTACCATTAGGCTACATTCATCAACACAGTTAGAATGGGGGGTGAATTTTCATTTCTGCGATAACACAAATATAAATGTTTAAAACTTAATTTCAACTCACTGCTTGCAGATAAGCTTTTCGATACGTTTCGATTTCATTCGATTTAATTGAGTTTCAGTTTACTTACAGTTCTGTTTTGATTAAATTTAATTGAGTTTCGAGTTAGTTTCAATTATACCTAGATCAAAGTTCAGTTTTGGTTTGGATTAATTTCCAATTCAGTATCTTTTGTAGAAGGCGTAGTAAATCATTTTACGTCGCAGATGCGGTGGAAGATAATACTGTTCCTGCCATCCTCACCTCGGCCCCATTCCCTTAACCCTTGAAGACCTGGAATCTCTAAAAAAGAATCATAAATTAAAACCTGTAAGAACAGCGCCATTCTTAATCATAGGCGAGCGAGATCCGACACGATTTTTTTCCGGGCGTAGAGGGCTGGCAAAACACCCGACACTTCTTGTCGGAGCCGACACAAAATCGGTTTCCGATAAGTGTGAATAGCTTCATATATATTGCTCTGCCACTGGAACCTCCGATTAATATACGGATCCGCACCCGACAAGTGGGAACGAGCTCTAAGAAATGGAAATTTAAAAAATGAGAAAGAGCACAGCGGATCTTCAGCTCGAATTGGAGCACTCGTCTATGGAAGCAATCTCTACCTTACAGAATACCACAGTAAAATAACAGTACTACCTTCGGTGGCATTGTGTTTCTGCCAATGCGTAGGGTTCCAGGTCTCCGCGGGGTATTTGTGGTAGAATCCCTAAACGAGGACCCCGTGGCTTCGCATTAAGCAGTGTAGAAGGTATTCGCAGGACTTTTTTAGCGGATATTATGCTGTAAAGCGCCCGTAAGAGTTGCGGGGTCCTCGGTGGGCAGCCACTGGGGAGTTCATAAGACTTGCGGGAGCCAGGTGTGAGGTCCGTTCGGCGGTGTGCCTCTTAAAGGCGCCGTCGTCTGTAAACAGCATTTTTTTACCTGCGTTATAAAAAAAAAAAAAAAAAATGAGGAGCTCGATGGCGCAAGTGGTTAGCGCTTTCGGCTGCGATCGTTGAACTTAAGCAACTTTCGCAGTGGTCGGTCATTGGATGGGTGACCAAAAATCACTATCTCGAGCTCGTCCGTGCTTCGGAAGGCACGTTAAGCCGTTGGTCCCGACTGCATCTGCAGTCGTTAGCACCCACCAATCCGCACTGGGCCCGCGTGGTGGGTCATGGCCCAAATCTCCCTATTCCATCCATAGGGAAGGCCTGTGCCCCAGCAGTGGGGACATTAATAGGCTGATGATGATGATGATGTTATAAAAAAAGGGCTCCGCAGGGTATGGGAGTTGGGGCCAGCAAGGTAAGGATGGCTGGAGCCTGAAGCGGCACACCTTCTGTCGGTGCTGCAAGTGGAGTGAGGTAATTTGTTGCTATTCGTATAAAAATATTTGCGACGCTGAAAACTTTAACAAATTTCAAAGTCCACGAACATAGTTGTATCGGAGCTAGTACCAACCATAAATAGCTACTTACCCCAGTATTTTCCAGCCGCTGCGTGGTCGTTGACAGGTTGGGGACTGTTGACGGGTGTGCCCGTGACAGCTGTCCCCAACTGACGTCAATAAAGGTACCTGCCAGTGCGAGACAATACCGTTCACATAGCAACGACACGACAGAACCAGAGTGTTATGTTTTCAAATTTCGTTGATGTCAGTTATAATTTATCAACAGACTTTAATAAAAAAATGTGTGTGTCAGCTCCGAGTTCCGACGCACGACCGGAGTTTACACTCTAAAAACGATTGTCTTTGAACAGACACAAAACAAAATCAAATCCGAAGAAGTCGGTTACAAATAGAGATACCTCAGGAATCGTCCCATGGTTTCGACTATCATAGGTTCCATGTCACACATTTTATCATCTACCATCAGCGATATTCATCATATATTTTATTATGTATTTCTGGAAAAACACAATTTCAAAAATATCACACACTAGTCATCATTTTGTAAATATGTATTATAATTCCATCTGTACTGAAAATCACTATTCCAGAGTGCTGGACACTTACCGGCATTTCTCTAAATTCTGTTGTTTACTTGTTTTCATTAATTTTGCTCCGATTTCATCTATTTTTAGTTTATTTATTTTATTGACATTTGTGACAACTTAATGTTTTTTATCCGTTGCCATGGCTAAGAGTGAAAGGTGCGCAGATGAGGTTGCGCACAAAAACGTAACGATGTCATTAATGTCATTCATCGATAGATTTTACTCCTCACACTTTTCTCATACCGGGCCCCTTATATATGCAAATCGATTCTTAAGGAGTAAACTCCAATAATCTAAGAGAGGTGTGGAGGAGAGGAGGAAGCATAGCAGGTTTACCGCTCGATTTGTAACTCTCTCCTGGAGAAAAAACCTTACAGAAGATAGACACAGTGAAATAACACTACCTCTTTGGTGATGTTGTGTAATTGTCGATTAGTACATTCCAGTACCCTTAGTACGAGTTTGAGCTCACGAAAACTGATTACGTAATTGTAAATTATGTTTCTATGTCCATTTTGGTGGAAAGTAACCAAATATACTTAATATTTAAGAAAACGCAAATGATTTGATGATAGAATTTAAACACTGTTTATTTGTATTGAAACGAAAACAATAAAATCAGTACCCTTAGTACGAGTGCGAGCTCACGAAAACTATCATAGTTTTCGTGAGCTCGCACTCGTACTAAGGGTACAGGGCCACTACTACTTTGGTGATTTTGTGTTATTGTCGATGAGTACATTCCAGGACTGCACGGGGTAGGGGATCGAGGTCAGGGTTAGTGACATAAATTGAAAAAAAAAACACTTTGATTTGTCACCGTTTTAAAATAAAAACATAGTATAAAATTTGGGACCATTCATATTTTTCTCAATTTGTATTTTTTTTAAGAATACAATCTTTGAGATGTAAGTGGTTTTTTAAGGTTCGTTATGTCTAACTTCACACCATGTTGCTTTAAAAACTTAACGTTCTTCAAATGCGTTACTTTCATACTCCAAACTACCATAAACCCAACGGGGAATTCGAGAATGTTCGTGGCCAAATAATTGAATGCTTGGTTGGTAATTTTAAATTGAAAAAGTATTGTAAGTTTTGAAATAAACAGAAATCTTTAATATAAACTCATAAGTATTAATCTTTGCCGGACAGGTTCCTAATAATTTTTAAATCTTTCAAATTTTTTGACGTGACAACGTCTTAAATTAGGTTGCGGCTGGGAGTCACTTATGAAAAAGTGTAACGCTCGGTAACGTTACGATGAGTTTAAGTTTACATGTACAATGTTTTAGTAAACAAAATATATTTCTATAGTTAAAATTTGTGCAATTCTTATTTTCATTCAATTCCTTGTTCCTATTGTGCAATTTAATTATATTCATATCAATAAATATTCTACCGAGAAAAAGACGTTGTCACGTAAAATCTTCGCCCGTAAAACCGACTTTACAGGCAACCATTTTTTTAAACGTTTTTGTTCACGATAGAAGAAATACTGTTTTTTTGCATCTCTAGTCAACGGGTAAGCAGCGTACATTGCTTTACTTTGGGGGAAAAAAATATTTGGCAACTTTCGTAATGGCCGGTCATAGGATTGATGCAGAGCAGGATTTAGGGAAAGCAGAGGGGCGCCCACAATAGAGATAAAAGTCAACCAAATTTCAATGGTTTGCCAACCAGGGGGCCAATCACCTAACAGGACTGCTATGTCTATCGCTATCACTTACGATTTGATTTCGTTATTTCTGACCGCCGAAGGTTTTCAAATGCCTCGCGCTCATTTTATTTGAGCGGCGCATGCGCATGGCCGTACGAAAGATTAATATAGTTAATACCAATGCAAAGAAAACAAAAACGCGGGTTATTTGAAAACCTTCGGCGGTTAGAAATAACAAAATGAAAACGTAAGTGATAGCGTTAGCCTTAGCAATTACGTTAGGCGAATAGTGGCTGTTGGCAGATTTTGAAATACGCCATCGTTATGGGCCTCCACGCCTCTCAACTGGCCCAACTTCTATATTCCATCCATGGGGAGTAATAACTGCAGCTCTTGTCTTCAGGATATCAGACATAAAGAAGTCACCACAAACACCAAGAATACAATAATTTAAATAAAACTAGTTTTTTACGGGTTAATGCACGAAACTTTATTTATTTATTGACGTTTCGCAGCCTTTTCAGGTCTTTTTTTTTTGTTCTGTGGCTGTTTCTGTTTCACACAGAAATTTCGCCAATATCCCGTATAAGAGAGACATGGTATGAGAGAGATTGCTCGCCTTTTCAGGTCTGCATCGTCAGAATACTGGCTTTTTATTTAATTTTGTCGAGCTACCTTCGAAAGACTTTTTGTCTTTCAAAGTAAATAAAGTTTCGTGCATTAACCCGTTAAAAACTAGTTTTATTTAATGAGTGATGTGCGTGAAAACCTATGAAACAAATATACAATAATTTGTTAGAGGATCAAACCCGGGCCTTCATGTTGTGAAAACCGGTTCACTAGCTCACGACTGAATAGCTTGTGGAATAGAAGTATTGTAAAAGCAAACAATGACGTCACTGACCACTAATTCAGCAGTTCATCGGCTTCTTTGTGCGTGACTGTCCACAGAAACTTAAAGAAACGGGATAAATTTATCCCCAGCAATAAAAGCTTAACTTCCACAATCAATCTTCGTAAAGGCAGGGAATAATTCGCGTTTAGGGTCACCGCAATCAACTTTTTAATGACCATCCCATATTTTTTTGATGTGGCAATTTCACTAGAGTCTGTGCGGAAAGAGAATGGGCGTGGCGAAAAACGGAACTAACATTAAGATTTTTATTTGGCAACCAAACCCAGCAATCTGTAAAACGTCAAAGTTTTGTGTTGATACGGATTTGTTTGTTGTTGTGATTTCTTGCGGTTTTTTGTTTTTAATCATGTCTAAAAGGGGTAAGACCTTACAAATACGGTAGAAAAGCACTACAGCGCCCTCCAATCTAAAACCCATTCTCTTTCCGCACACCCTCTACTGGATACTAGAAATCTTTTCATATACATAACATAACAATCAGAAGCACTAAAGACTGTATAAAGGACACCCGGCATTTTGTGCCTAAGTTGTATACTTTTTTCATTTTTTTATCTGTGTTTCATAATTGGGTAACGTAGTCTGGCAATATTTGTCATCAGCAGCTAGCTGTGGAGGTTTTTGGCGGGATTTCATCGAGTGCGGTTGGCGTCTTATTTTAATTATTCTTAAATTCGTTCATAGTGGATATTGTGAAATAAAATTGGTGTGGTTTTGTGTAACAACCGTCTGCGTAACTGAAGAATTAGTGGAATCGTTAAAATATACGCTATTCCGGTCAAGTGGACGTGAGAATTTTATTGTAGTGTTGACTACCTCACACAAGCTTATCGAAAAAGCCAACTCGATACATTTCGTGCCAAACACTCCAAGAAACATTAGAATGCGTCACACCGACATTCTAATGTAAAAACAAAAAGAAGATTAATTTAATTAAAGTTCAGGCTGTATGGGCATTGTTCCCTTTGCCTTCCCTAAAACGGGAGAACTTCAACAAAAAAAAGCAGCTAGCTGTCAATGTCAAATACGTAGGTTTGTCATCAAAAGGGTTTCTATATCAAAAAATATTAATCATTAAATAACTTCTTTCCACGATTCACTAAAAATAAGGCAAAAGTAGTTTTATGTAGCAAATAATTTTGGCATTATTTTGAGGACCAAATTCAACTGTATACAGTTTAGCATTTTTTCTATGAAAAGTGCCGGGTCTCCTTTGTCTGACGGCCCTGTTCGTAGATACATACTCGTATATGATTACGTAGATGAGTTTAATACTATTGAATTGACATTTTGACTTCAGGCAATCTTAGATGCGATGTGGATTTAATATCATGTAACGTATTAACGAAACGTAACTAAAACCACTCTTATAGCGATGGAGTTAAAGTTCCAATTCGTCAATGCATTGCGTTGCCAAGGCCTTGGTTTTTTTAACTTCAGCGTGCGTCAGTTTGAATAGCATGTTGTTTTGATCTAATGAGATGATTATGCGCACGCCTGTGTTTGTGTGCGTTTGTGTGTGTAACGGTTCAATGACCTCATCTGTTGCTAAGTGGTTGCAAACGCACAAACAATACGATACGGAACCGCTCACTCAATATCCCCTGAAGTGAAAAGATTAAAATCATTTCTCAATTGTTATTTTGTAAAATTAAATAACAGAAACCGTTGTTCTTAAAACGAATGCTATTTGTATACGTTACATGATAATTTCGTGCAAGGTCGCTAAAATAGATAATCACAATAAAAAATCTATTTTTTTATATTTCCAGAACTCACACCAATTAGCCTAGCTCCAAAGTAAGCACTGTAGGCTTGTGTTATGAGATACAAGGTAACGTATAGAATACATATCTAAGGATATTTTTATCATCATCATCATCAGCCTATTAATGTCCCCACTGCTGGGGCACAGGCCTTCCCTATGGATGGATTAGGGAGATTGGGCCATGACCACCACGCGGACCCAGTGCGGATGCAGCCGGAACCAACGGCTTAACGTGCCTTCCGAAGCACGGAGGAGCTCGAGATAGCAAATTTTTGGTCACCCATCCAATGACCGACCACAGCGAAAGTTGCTCAACTTCAACGACCGCAGCCGAACACGCTAACCACTGACGCCATCGAGCTCCTCCTCGAGATATTTATATAGAAATACATATTATTACTAAACATCCATGGCTGTACAAATGCTTGTATTCATCACACAAACATCTACCCTCCTACGGGACCTCTCACGTAGGCGACACCTTCTTGTCGTCTTTATATTATTTAGTTAAGTTTCCTACAATACTTTAGAGATAACCAATGGGTGCATTATTTAATAATAATAGTGAACAGGTGCTGCCAGCGGGGATGAATCTGCTCTATGCCACTGTACTTACAGGGGTGATGACGGGGTACAGTAAACGAAATTCTATTTAGTCCGTCAGTTAGATGATCAAAAAATAATGGACACGTATTTTTTCTTTGGGCAATCAACCAAAAAATTACAAAGTTATAGCGCGTCAAAGTTTGGGAGTAGGGGCTCGTGACGTCACTTTTGAGTGAATTTTCACTTATTATTGTACTCAAACGTGACGTCATGCGACTTTTCAAATCAATATATCTCTGCAATGTTTATATTATGTGAAAAAAGAAAATCTACGTGTCCAATACTTTTTGATAATCTACCTGACAAATGAGGAAGAAATATTAGTCATCATCCCTTAATCTTTCTTCAACTCAATTCCGTAGACTCTTATAATTGTCATACAAAATAATTTTGCAAATTTTTATTTTTTCTTAAATGAAGAACGCCGGAGTAACCCGACAAATGAGATACACGTAGCGCCATCTATCGAAGACTTGCGGCAACAGGAGCCTAATAAACTGCCCAGCGTTATTAGAGACCTGTTGCCGCTGAAGTACATTTATTAAAACAAAAAAACACTTTTTTCTTCTTTATAAATTATCCTAATATAATTAAATAATCATGTGTACTTACTATCATCAATAAACTACTCCATTTCACCCGATGTTAAAATACATAATTATTCTGTTAGGTGCATATACATATTTTTGCAATTACAAAAAATACATTAGGAACTTTCTATCTTCGCCTTGCCGTATGCCGGCTTGATGTCAAGTTCCTACCGCATATACCTTAAGTCCGTACTCACAGTCGCTCATAAACTGCAAATTTCCATTAAAGTCGATACTTTTATCGTTTCTTTTGTAATAGTAATGAAGCATGAATTTATTGATAGCTATTTTCGTCTATCGGTTCAATTTATTCATTGAGCTGTTAGCTGTTACACACACGCGCGTTACTTTCGACCAAATAAACACAGGTTACCTGATGGCCACCTCACAGATAAAAATAGACGTATTGATTGATTGTAACCCATCTCTTATCTATTAGACAAGTCCGTCCGTCCGTCTGTCTGTGGTGCTGTTTCAGCGACCAAACCATAAGAGATAGATAAAGAGAATGTTTCAGTTATAAGTTAAGAATAGTCTAATAAGACTACAAACCGGATTTGAGTAACGTAGCACTTCCGGTTTTCGAGAAATCACGTGATTTCTATTTCAAACGAAACCACACAAAATCTCCGAAGTTCTCAATTAATTAAATACATTTTTTTTTAATTGGTGAAAATTTGGTTAACTGGTTCGCTAGTTCGTTTTTCACGAACCATTATCGAATTCGAATAGTTTGCAAACCGAAATGTCAATGTCAAATTTTGTATGGAAACTTGAACAGCAGCGGCACAAAGTACGTAACGAGAACTAAAATTAAGTACACATTTTACAATGACATTTCGGACTCGCAAACGTTACGAATTCGATATTGGTTCGTGCTAGGGGTACTGCTCTATAAGGATTAGGTATTTACTTGAATCATAAATACGCAAAATCTTAATCTAAAGTTTTTTTTTTTTTTGATAAAATCCGCTACGTCGGTTTATAAACGTACGCCTTCTTACAACTAATTATGATGGACAAAGTTGCTGGAAAACGAAACGTCGGTCACTGGATGAAGTCTTAGTTGAGGAACCTACGAGAATAAAGATACAAAGCGTCTGAATATAAAGTGTCTGATTATATTTCAGACAAAAATGCTTGGGTTTAATTAAACTGTTACAAACGTTCCGGCAGGCTTCTTCTATAATTATGATCAGTGTTGCCATTGATACGGCAATTTCCGCAATATTAGATTATACGGCATACGGCAGGTTTATCATTACCGTATAATAATATACGGCAATCCAATTTTGGTTTTAATTAAATGTTGAAAATGTTATGAATTAAATGTTGTAAATATTGTTACATAATTATTTAATGCTGTGAAATTTTGTTTCGCTAGTTTTTCTCCACATTTTCTTTATATTTATAAATCAAG
Organism: Chilo suppressalis; assembly: GCA_902850365.2. Lineage (NCBI taxonomy): Eukaryota > Metazoa > Arthropoda > Insecta > Lepidoptera > Crambidae > Chilo > Chilo suppressalis. The sequence goes on from OU963911.1 coordinate 1,373,585, forward strand.
CAGTTTAATGAGGTCCCCCGTGGCCGAGTGGTTTGTACGCCGGGTTTTAAATGTGTCGCCGACTCGAGAGGTCCCTAGTATAAATCGCGGTGGAGGCAGATGTTTGTGTGATGAATAAAAAAATCATAAAAGTAAAGTATACAATATTTAGCTGTAAGTACCGTATTTCTGTTATTTAATTTCTCATGAAAGCTTAACAACACTGCACATGTCAAAAAAGTAGTTAAACGAGATGAAGACTTTTGAGGGTAGATTTTGTATACATCAATTATGTCCTTCTTTAACATTCGTAACACCGAATAAATTTGACCTTATAGTATATTTGCATAATACTGTTTAAAGTTGAACTAAAACTTTAAAACTATTGTCGACACGCTCAGACGTGCTCGCTTGGCTGTCAAAATGCATGCGTGCATTTTTGCTCAAGTTTGTCAACGCGAGCGAGTGGCGCGAGTAATCGCACACTATAGTCCAGCAACAAAGCTATCAGAACTACACACTCGCTTGCCGCTGCTCGCCCCCTCCTATCTAGTTTCTAGCTCGACTCGCTTCTAGTTCATTCCCGGCGTTGAGACGCAGAGTGGGACACAGATAAATTATTCGACGACCTCCTTGGCCGAGTGGTTTGAACGCCGGGTTTCATGGTGTCGCCGACTCGAGAGGTCCCGGGTTCGAATCCCGGTGGGGGATGTTTGTGTGATGAATACGTGCATTTGTACTCCAGTCATGGATGTTTAATATGTATTTCTGAATAAATATACTTATATATGTACAATATATGTATTCTATCCGTTACCCTAGTATCCCATAACACAAGCCTTATAGTGCTTACTTTGGGGCTAGGCTAATTGGTGTGTGTGTGTTGGAAATATTTATTTTTATTTATTCCAGAATAATTCAATCCATCTAAAGCTCAACTGAAGTGTCTAATTTCCTCCTCTATCGACTGATAACTTCACATAGCACGCGGGCTGGAACTTACAAGCTAGTCGACTTGATATTTGACAGTTTGCGTAAGTGCCTATAAAGGTTCGCGCATATTATGCCGGGCCACAGCGGGACGGAGCGGGCCGCAACGCATCGCAAAATGCTTAGGAACTTAGCACATTAGTGACAGGCCGGGTCGCAGCTCATTGACGGATTTTGGGGACACTGAGCTTCAACCGTTACCTATAATGCGAAGAGATGGCGCTGCCTTGCAGCTTAAGAATGGCTAGAGGAATTTCGACGCGGTCCGTGAGGGCCGCGGTAGCATAATTGGTCAGTGCATTCGCCCGGATTGCGAAGGGTGCGGGTTCGAGTCCCGTCTGCTGCCTGGTCCGCGTGGATTTTTTTCTAGTTATATTTTCTTTAGATTTAAACATGAAGCAGTTACATGCTTTAAAATAATAAAAATTATAACTATAATTGCTATTTCTTCTTTCAAATGTTTAATACTGGTAAAAGTATTCATTTTACTTTGTGAGTTACCTATAATGCGAAGAGATGGCGCTGCCTTGCAGCTTAAGAATGGTTAGAAGAATTTCGACGCGGTCCGTGAGGGCCGCGGTAGTATAATTGGTCAGTGCTTTCGCCCGGATTGCGAAGGGTGCGGGTTCGAGTCCCATCTGCTGCCTGGTCCGCGTGGATTGTTTTTTCTAGTTATATTTTCTTTACACTGAGCTTCGTTCAAAACCTAAGCTTTTAGTGCAACTTTTAATCCTGACGTTCCGAATTCTGACATAAAAGAATGGAACTTCTGTCAAATTTCACATCGGTTGCACGTGGAGCATAGGTTCTAAACGCAGACTTGCGTGCTTCAATCCGCTCGCTAAAGCAGACTGTGTCGGAGCGCATCGGGTCGGGCAGTATGGTTATCGAGTAGTACCCATTGGACCCTCAAGATTCGACGCAAAAGCAAGAAGAGTCCATTGGACCTCATATATATGGCCCATTGGACCACAAGCTAAATCCACGGCGGATTATGCGGCCCGCTGTGCCCCGGTAGAGTATGCAATAGTCCATATATACATACGATCGATTTGGGCTGAATAATGAGTACTATCCATAAGTTCACAAGCGCCCGTGTTATTCTATGATGTAACCTTACTACATACGATATTATCTCCTTGAGTGATGTTTCCATTACCCGATATTGCTTTCGCATTTTCAATCTCAATTTACAGCACCCTTCCCCCCCCCTCGTCTCGTGCGATCTTTTACCCCCCCCCCCCTCCCCCCCTCCACTTTTCGTCCCCGTTACGGTTTCATTACGCGTGAAAGCGGAGGCATAGGTTACCGACAAACATTATTATTTACACCGCCATCCAGAGTAAATAAGGAATGGGTTTACTTTGAGCGGGTAGATGGAGGGTAGGAAATGGGGTGTGTACATAGGGTGGTTTGCATCGAATTAGCTACCGCATCATCAAGTTGTTTGCTTAACCTCTTGGGATGTGCAAAGTTTTTAGGCACATTAGCGACAATACTTTGTTAAGAATCCAGCGGGAACCCAACATGTTTCCGGGGTAAAAAGATATCCTATGTCTCAATCCAGGTCATGAAATATATGCGTACCGAATTTCATCCAAATCCGTTCACGTGATTGAGTAACAAATATACAAGCTTTCAAAGGAGATTGCTCAAATTGGCCTAAATGCACAAAAATATTGACATATACGGTAATTCTTGGCGTAATTTATACTTTATTTTACAGTCATTACATTTTAACGGACACCTTTGTATAATAATATATTCATTTTGAAAAGGACTTTTAATTTTACCGGTTTGAAATACATACGAATCATTTTTAATGGCTATGGATGTAGTAACATTCAGCCAAAGACTGATCGAAGTTGTTTAAGGTGTCGATCTGGCACGATTCTCTAAATCTAAACTTAAATTTGACGATAGTGTATCCTTGTCATTCTCGATACAGAATGAAAACGACAGACTTATGTTAAATTTAGTTTTAAGCTTAGAGAATCACGCAGGATTCGACACCTATATAACATTAAATCAAATCTATTTTGTAAAGCTCGATAAAATAAAACGTTTATTTATCACACTGTGGTATTAATATCCACAACTTTATTATCATTTGCAAATGTGCTAAGACAATTATTATAGATGGTATTACTACCACATTAGTGAGAATATTACTATTCTCTCTAATCTGTGGCTCATTCACAATCATGACACAGTTTCTGTCACAGAGTACCTTCCTTATTTTAAAAGTTACTCTTGTGCATTAACTTTAAAAACAGGCAACTATCTGTTAATCTACATGCTCTTAAGACATGAATCTAATACATAATTTCGGTACTTGGCTTGATTTCCCTAGTTTACTATATAACTTATTTGTTGTTTATTATTTTAATACCTATGTACCTATTTGCAAAAATAACCTGAAAATAGTTCAGTGTATATGGTTTTTAGAAGTTCTCAGGGGTGTCCGTCAATAATATTCGTTTCTACAGTAGATTATATGTAATTTGGAATCTAGGAAACAACTTTTCATGATTATTGGTCTTTAGGCCAAACATGTATGGAAGCTGAGCAATCTCCTTTATAATATAAAAAGTTAGATCTAAAAACATTGCACAGCTCAACTGTGATAGGTATAACAATTATAAATAACAATAAACCAAAGTACTCACATTTTCAATTTTGTAAAGAAAAAAAGCCTTTTTAGGGTTCCGTACCTAAAAAGGAAAAAACGGAACCCTTATAGGATCACTTTGTTGTCCGTCTGTCCGTCCGTCCGTCTGTCAAGACCGTTTTTCTCAGGAACACGTAGAGGTATCAAACTGAAATTCATATATAATACTCAGGAGTACTGTCCCTTGGAGCTGCGAAAAAATCAAACTTCTAAGCCAAAGCAATCAAAAGATACAGCCGTTTATGTCGCAAATTTTCGAAACTCGCACGGGAATCAAAACCTACAGGGTACTTCCCGTGAACTTAGAATCTTGAAATTTGGTACGAAGTAACGTCTTATAGTACAGATAAAGGAAAAATTGCGAAAACCGTAAATTCTTAGTTACATCCTATAATATTTTTTTTTTAATAATTATTAAAATATACCTAGAGGTTTGTACGGAACCCTCGGTGCGCGAGTCCGACTCGCACTTGGCCGGTTTTTTTATGCATAAGAGGCAATGCGTTTAACCACAATCTCACCTGATGGAAAGTGATGATGAGGCCTAGGATGGTACACGACTGCCTAGAAGATGCCTGTTCACTCTGGCCTTGAAGATGTCCAGATTATATAGGTCCGGGAAAACAGACCTCGGCAAGGAGTTCCACTCCCTAGCCGTTCGCATAATGAAGGCCGAAGCAAATCGCTTCGTGCGAATGGGAGGAACTTCGACAACATAAGGGTGGAAGCTTTCGCCGCGCCTGGTCGTCCGGTGGTGGAAAGACGGTTTCAATATGGTTTTAATGTTATTTGTGTCGGGTCTACAATGCTCCATTTCATGTTTTCGTGATACATAAACCTAACAAATCTGATTTCAGAAAAACTTGCGGTTGTAAATGATTAATTCAACATTTACTTTAATCAGAACCGAACGCTCAATAAAAAGTCTTTCGAAGGTAGCTCGACAAAATTAAATAAAATTTGATTCTGACGACGTAGCCTGTAAAGGCTACGAAACGTCAATAAATAAATAGAGTTTCGTGCATTAACCCGTAAAAAACTAGTTTTATTTACTTATATATAACTAGCTGTGCCCTGCGGTGTTACACGCTGTTTATTAGGAATATTTTCCACAGTAAAACGTAGCCTGTGTGTTAATCCAGGGTGTCAGCTAACTCCATACCAAATTTTATTAAAATCTCTCCAGCCGTTTAGACGTGAGAAGTAACAAACATACACACTCACACACTCACGAACTTTCACCTTTATAATATTAGTGTTGTTGTATGAAGATGATTTGACTACCTCCGTAGCCGAGTGGTTTGTACGCGGGTTTTCATGGTGTTGCCGTCTCGAGAGGTCATGGGTTCGAATCCCGGTGGGGGTAGATGTTTGTGTGACGAATACGAGCATTTGTACTCCAGTCATGGATGTTTAATATGTACTTCTATATAAATATACTTATTTAAGTACAGTATAATATGTATTCTATCCGTTACCCTAGTATCCCATAACACAAGCCTTACAGTGCTTACTTTGGGGCTAGGCTAATTGGTGTGAGTGTTGTTAATATTTATACTAAAACGCTCAAACTTTGCACTTATTAATAATGTATAGGTAAAGAATGAGGAGCTCGATGGCGCAAGTGGTTAACGCGTTCGCCTGCGATCGTTGAAGTTAAGCAACTTTCGCAGTGGTCGGCCATTGGATGGGTGACCAAAAATTTACTATCTCGAGTTCCTCCGTGCTTCGGTAGGCACGTTAAGCCGTTGGTCCCGGCTGCATCTGCAGTCTACACCCGCCAATCCGCACTGGGCCCGCGTGGTGAGTCATGGCCCAATCTCCCTATTTCCATCCATAGGGAAGGCCTGTGCCCCAGCAGTGGGGACATTAATAGGCTGATGATGATGATGAAGTAAAGAATACTAACTTTAATTCAATACTTATTTGTACGTAGCAAAAGCTATTCTTGGTTCGGGAACAAATCAATTCTATGAGTAAGATAAACAAAACAGTAATATATTTGTAATATGAGCCCATTTCTTCATTCAACCGCACAACCCGAAAAAGGTCATGCCACAGAACACAGAAGGATGTTAGAAGCGCCTTGTGGGCGAGGCAGGGCTAAAAACCGGTTTCAAAAATACCGGTAAATAAAGGTTAATACCGGTTTTAGTGTGGGTTTCGTTCGGAGCGCGTCCGAAATGAAAGCGGTACCTAAAACCTTAATAAACCGGTTTAAACCAGAGCGGCACGTGCACGCATCGGCATCGCTTGAAGTTTGTTTTGTTTGAACTTATCAAGTCACAACTTGTTAATGCTCAGAGATTGATGCTTTCACTAAGACGTTTGCTAGCATCTAGTGAGTCAAGTTATTCATTTTGTAGTTATGTACTGACACATTACTTCACTCACTCGCTCTGTAGTTGGATAGAAACTGACATTAAATAATTATAAATTTGGATTGAAACGGCGAAGGAAATGCCGTCAGTAAGAGCTAAATGAAACCCTTTGAAAACCGCTAAACTGATTCATAACCTATTTGATTTCGCTTTTTAGGGAAACCGGTTTTTTAAGGTTAAGGTAGTGTCAAACCTAAATAAAACGCTCCTAATGTACTTGACACTGATTTAGGTTTAAAAATTAACCGGTAAACAAGCTCTGGTGCGAACAAATTCTCTTAACTTGACCAAAACTTGGTTCTGATTGCGTCGTTGCTCCCGGGTGTGAGCGCTGATTGGATCGATTGTTTGACGTCGCCTCGTCTGATTGGCTATTATCTATTAGGTGGGAGCGTAGTGGGGACGAACCGGCGACATCGGATCCCGTACCCTTCTAACCTCTTACTGTGTTCTGTGGTTCATACCCAAAAAAAAGGCAAAATCAAATAACAGCCATTACGCAAGAGGGAACAGCAACCTACGCCCAATAACAACAATTATTTTCGGCGGCATTATTTTTTTATTTATTAAGCCTCCAATCTCCGGTGCGTTTCGGCTAATGTCTCCATTTCCTCCGCGGAATTATGCCCATTACGGGAATATAAACACGGCCAGCAGTTCGGCGAAACGGAATCATTCACAATTTGTGTTTTACAACCTCTAAGTGCGTGTATATTACAAAGGGAGTTATTTGGGTTGCGAGTGAAGAATAATGTTTACGATATAATAATGGAAATTTATTTTTTAATGCAGGCAAATAATGTGGTATTTGCTGGGTTGATCCATTACAAGACACAATCCATATGGCATAATTAAAATTATCTAAAAATATTATTTTGATTACCTTTTTCGAGATAAATTGAAATAACTATACCTATACCCTTAGTACGAGTTTTACAATTACGAAAACTATGATAGTTTTCGTGAGCTCGCGCTCGTACTAACGGTACTTATTTTATTGTTTTCGTTTCAATACAAATAAACAGTGTTTAAATTCTATCATTAAATCATTTGCGCCTTCTTAGATTTTAAGTACTCTTATATTTTGGTTACTTTTCACCAAAATGGACATAGAAACATAATTTACAATTACGAAAACTATGAGTTCTCGTGAGCTCAAACTCGTACTGTACTAAAGCGGCCGGAAAAAGTTGTATGAAAATCCATATCTGTCGCGGTTTAGCAGCCAAATTAATTGCATAGTTAACTTATATCTTACGAGTAATGTTCAAATTATGGCAACTACGGACTGTACGTCTCTTTACACATGTGATGGCAAGGCGGTAACTAATCAAAAGTTTTATTTGAATTTCGTCGTGGCAGGTAAATAGAAAAATATTTACTGAAAAAAAAGTGTGCTTATGATAGTTGAAGTGAAACTTCTTTAGCGTATACAGATACGCTCGGTTAGTAGCAAACCAACGTCATGGTAATAATATCATACAGTATTCTATCTTCATACAAACGGTCGGAAAGCGAGTCATACCTACGCCACTCGAGTTCGATGTGCTCTCGGCGTGCACCCAGTCGCGAATGCGCCGCCGCGCCGCAACGACGACCGAACGGTCTCAATTGTTTTTTATGCAGTTAGCCGTGCTTAAACGTGCGTTTTGTATTGTAAATATTTGATTTAATTAAGTAGATACCTACATAATTTAGTATGGAAAAGAACAAACGACGATCAATATCGTACAACAGCACAATTGCTGTTTTTGGTTGCTTGAACTCTTCAATAACTCACCCAGAGATATCATTTTTTAAATTACCTGAAATATTGGAAAGGTGTCTTACCTTTATAGAATATTTTTTATATACCTTTCTACTAGTACGTTATTTGTTTTTAATATTTAGGTATTTCGGTTTTTCCATCGGGCAAAATATCTGGAATAATATAAAAATAAGTGGTTAGGATGAAAAAAGAGACAAACGAGTAATCTACCTACACTCGCATTAAAAACAAAACTACATAAAATACTGTAGGCTGGCGGCCCTACCGCGTGCCAACGCAGCGTTCGGTGTAGGCATTTATTTTCAAGGACAGGGCGGAGTCACAATACTGTATAGATAATAATTACCGTGCCAACGTGGATATAATGCATTTCCTCTCACCGTCATCGAAAAAAAAAGTCAACGGGCCGGTAATATTTTTGGTATAGCAAGCGTGTTTATGCTATGGTGGCGCTTAATCATAATCATAATCATTTATTTCGTAATAAATTACACGTCAATAATAAACAGAACAGAAATACATAAAGTACTAAGTAATCATTCAATTAATTCAAAATATCAAAAATACAATTCACATGTCGATTTCAAATTATATTAAAGTACATTACTGAGTCAAAACAGTTAAAATACAATATTTATATGTCAAATACAAATATGTCGAAATACAAATGTCAAATGGAAATAATAAAACAAAAAAAAAATGAATTAATAAATTAATAGTCATTCAATATTATAAAAAAGTAATTAATCAGTCCAATTAATGCAAGGATCTATAATTTAAAAATTCATCGACACTATAAAAGGTTCTGTCGATGAGCCATAATTTTAATTTATGTTTAAAATCATTCCATACCGTCATACGCTTGTTTACCAACCTTTCGACATTAACAAATCTTACTTTTGCGCTGCTTACAGGATTCCGTGTTAATAATACAGATTCTCATCTGGACTTAATCTAATTACAGCATCCGTAGCTATCCGTAGCGATTGTATCATGGAAATCGTGAACAATGGCGACTGGTCATAACCAATTGTTTCCACTCCGCTGTACCTACGCCAAAGCACCTCGTTAACGGTTGTCAAAGTTTAACAATCACTAATGACCGCAAATTATCCTCCGGCACGATCCATCAAAACGGCAATTATGTCATACAGTTCGTATATCTCGGGGAATCGACAGACGAATAGTGTACCTTATGCTGTATGAGATAGGGGTGATTCATGATTAGAAATGATTGGCGTTTTGGTGAGTAATTAGTATCGTTCTGGCAGCTAGGTGAACGGTCTGGTAACGAGAGAGAGGACCTTGAGTTTATTGACAACTTACTAGTAAATTGGTAGCTACGTTTAGGCTATAAAGCCGAATTTCTTTGTATCCCCGACAGACTAGGGAATATATAATGCAGTAGTTTCCCGTTGCCTTCTGCACCAGTCTTTTAGGGGTGATTTAGTCCCCTGGGTCACTGAAGCCCCATCTGATTAGTTGCCCAACCAGGTGTATGGGTATACCGCCATTGCTCGGTCGCCAGAGCCTCGTCCGTTATCTAGCAGGGAGTACCACGTCATCCTGAAAAGGACGCCGTCATCGACTATTCACACGAACCGCCGACGCGTGCAGGTGAGGTTGACAATAGGGTCGGTTATAATGTTAGTTACCGGTCCCGCCTTACTCCCCTTTCCTCCTTTGAGTTTATTGATTACTTACTAGTAAATTGGTAGCTACGTTTAGGCTATAAACCCGAATTTCTTTGTAGCCATCTATTAGTGTCGCCGCACATGGGCCACCGACCACAACCCCAAAACGCCGCCACCGGCATATTTCCTGTACGCCGGTGGCCGCCATACGCTACAAATCGTCGTTGCTCGCTTCTTGTGGCCCGCACCGGCCACTTAATGCGCCGATACAAAACGCCGCCACACGTCACTCGCGCGATTCCCCACCCCTCTCACTCTTACCTTAGTCGGCCGCTGTCGCGCGCTTCAGCCACTTTAGTAGCCGCTTCTAGCTTCTCGTGGCGGCGTTTGTGGCTGTGGCGTGTGAACCGATAACCGTTGGGGTAGACAAGATCTGGAGTGGACCGCGTCCAGGCAAACGTAGTGTAGGACGTCCTCAGGAACGATAGATTGACGATTTGCGCAAGGTAGCTGGCAGGGGCTGGATGCGAGTAGCCCAAGATCGATCTGCGTGGCGTGCAATTAGAGAGGCCTATGTCCAGCAGTGGACTAGGATAGGCTGTTGATGATGATGATGATGAGGACACAAAACACAGAAAGAGGTTAGAATGGTTTAACTTAGTCCGTTTGTACGGGAACCGATGTTTCTGGCTCGATCCCACTACACTCCCACATAATAGATAATAACGAATCAAACGACGCGACATGAAACAATCTAACCAATGAGCATTCACACCCGAGAGCAACGAACCAATCAGAACTTAGTTTTAGTCAAGCTATGAGCATTTGCTCACACATAACTATGGCGTTCCTTCCCCACTCACAAGGCCCTGCGAATCTATTTTTGTGCTCTGTGATTGAGGAGCTCGATACGACAACGACCGCAACTTTGTCGGTCATTGGATGGGTTCAAAATCCACGCTAAGCCGTTGGTCCCAGCTGCATCAGCAGTCGTTAGCACCTACCAATCCGCACTGGGCCCGCGTGGTGGTCATTGCCCAATCTCCCTTTCCCTCCGTATGGAAGGCCTGTGCCCCAGTATTGAGGACATTACTGGGCTGGTGATGATGATTAAGGGTATAGATAAATCATCATACAGGACTGTTTGCTCATTTTCTAGTAGTTTGTTTAAAAAAACACCTTTTTTTAACCATATGTATTGTCTGTTTTTCGGTCACTACCAGTCTGGCATGATAAAAATTTAAAAGTTAAAGCCACAGTGAATCATGCCATTTATTGTTCTAAATACTGTTGGGTTGATTGAAAACAACATAGCCTTTAGGAGGTTCCTCTTCCCAAACGCCCCGCGGGACCAATGCGTTCCCGACCGCCCAACACCGACTCGATTTCCCCGCGGGATGTTCCCGGATGATACATCGCAGGAACAACCGGGAAAAATACTTATTGCCGCATGTCGTTTCAAATTTATTCATACCATTGTATTGTATGGAATCTGCCATCAGGAAATCAAGAAAATTTAGCTTTGGTCAGTCGTTGGATGGGCGATCATAAGCTAAAAACTCTGGGTCTAGAAGAATACCAGTTTTCACAGGGAATATTTCCTCTTAAGGGGTTGAAATTAAGGATGAAACTTCCTTAATTTTGAAGATAGATAATTTGAAAATTAGAAGACAGGCTCATGCAAGTCTATATATATAAAACTGAAAGGTGACTGACTCACATAGCGATCTATCAACGCACAGCCCAAACCACTGGACGGATCAGGCTGAAATTTGGCATGCAGGTAGATTTTATAACGTAGGCATCCGCTAAGAAAGGATTTTGATCAATTCTACCCCCAAGGGGATAAAATAGGGAATGAAAGTTTGAATGAAACTTTGTCAAATTTAAACCGATCGGGCTGAGACTTTGCATGCAGGTATAAGAAGAATCATAGATGAATGTCATTGTGTATAATACAAGCCTGAGAACAAAAACTGTAGTCTACACTTCAGCTCTACACCGATGCGAAGCGAGGGCGGGCCGCTAGTCATCAATAAAACTATTAAATGTTTTGACAATTCATTCATTCTCTCATCTAAAATTTAAAATTGGGAATAGTTTTTTATAAGGAATTTTATTTATTTTGAAATGACAAAACTGACAAGATGGGATGAAGACATTCGTAGGCTGGCTGGAGTGGTCTGGATGAGAGTGGCAGAAAATCGGGAGCAGTGGCGTGCATTAGGGGAGACCTATATCCAGCAGTGGACGAGCATGGGTTGATGATGATGATGATGAAACTAAAAGTTTATATTATATTGTAAGTATATATCAGGCGCCCGCGACTTCGTCCGCGATAACTTTGGTTTTTGGGGAGTCCCCCAGAAATCTAACATTTTCCGAGGTAACAAGTTCCTATGTCTCAATCCAAGTCATAAACTACATGCGTACCAAATTTCATCCAAATCCGTCCAGTGTTTTAGGCGTGAAACAAACGAAGAAACAAACAAACAAACTTATATTTGGACTTATAATATTTGTTAGGATTTAACCCGAAAAATGTGTAACATTAATTAATGTCCCCACTGATGGGGCACAGGCCTTCCCGATAGATGGAATAGAGAGATAGGGCCATGACCCACCACGTGGGCCCAGTGCGGATTGGTGGGTGCTAACGACTGCCAATGCAGTCGGGACCAACGGCTTAACGTGCCTTCCGAAGCACGGAGGAGCCCGAGATAGTAATTTATTTTTGGTCACCCATCCTATGACCGACCACCGCGGAAGTTGCTTAACTTCAACGATCGCAGTCGAACGCGCTAACCAGTTGCGCCATCCAGCTCCTATAGTCTATATATATAAAACTCAAAGGTGACTGACTGACATAGTGATCTATCAACGCACAGCCCAAACCACTGGACGGATCAGGCTGAAATTTGGCATGCAGGTGGATGTTATGACGTAGGCATCCGCTAAGAAAGGATTTTGATCAATTCTACCCCCAAAGGGATAAAATAGGGAATGAAAGTTTGTATGAAACTTTGTCAATTTTAAACCGGTCGGGCTGAGACTTGCATGCAGTTATATGAAGAATCATAGATGAATGTCATTGTGTATAATACAAGCCTGAGAACAAAAACTGTAGTCTAAACTTCAGCTCTACACCGAAGCGAAGCGAGGGCGGGCCGCTAGTTGTTAATATGGAAGTTTTTTAGCATTTTTTTCCCACTTTAATTTGTGTTTTCGTTTCCCAAAATCCTGCAATCATCTAATGGAGTCGTTTGAATTTATAACATCAACCTAAATGTCAACACGGGTATGGTTACTTTAACCAATTACACGCCTCAATAATTCGACTGAAGACCTCCGGTGATTAATGTTATGTACTCAACAAATATTGAATTGGAGCAATCATGGCTATGCGTGGGCGACTGGGGCGGTGTCTACTTGTCATGATCACCATTACAAAGCTAGTCACTAAATTCAATAAAACTATGAAAATCTCTAATTAGAAACTGCTTAAAATCTTAAATTTGTTGCAACAAAATAAAGGAGATTGCTCAGCTTCCATACTTGTTTGGCCTAAAGACCAATAATCATGTAAAATTGTTTCCTAGATTCGAAATTATATATAAATTACTGTAGAAACGAATTTTATTGACGGACACCCCTGAGAACTTCTATAAACCATACCAACCAACCACACTGAATGATTTTGAGGTTATGTTTGCAAATAGGTACATAGGTATTAAAATAATAAAAATCAAATAAGTTAAATAGTAAACTAGGGAAATGAAGCCAAGTACCGCAACTATGTATTAGATTCAGGTATATAGAGCATTTAGATTAAGAGGTAGTTGCCTGTTTTTAAAGTTAATGCAGAAGAGTAATTTTTAAAATCAGGTATCATCTATGCATTTCCGGTTATAATATGGTACTCTGTGACAGAAATTGTCTGATGGTTGTAAATGAGCCACAGATTACAGAGAATTTTTAAACTCTCGTTAACCAAAGAAAGCTAAGAGATTCAGGTTATACAGCCATATCTTCAGTAGCTTAATTATTTTTGTTATGTTTATATTATAAACATATGTTAGATTTTAAGTGCACACACCTTATATAGTATTTGGCGAAAAATGTATGGCAATAGACTTTATAATGTCGCCTATCATCTATAATCATTGTCTTAGCACATTTGCATGTAGTAAAAATGATAATATAGTTGTGGATATTAATACCACAGTGTAATAAAAAAAATGATTTATTTTATCGATCTTTACAAAATAGATTTATTTTGATGTTATATAAACAACTTTGATCAGTCTTTGGCTGAATGTTCACTAGCCATAGCCATTAAGAATTATTCGTATGTTTTCCAAACCGGTAAAATTAAAAGTACTTTTTAAAATGAATATATTATACAATGGTGTCCGTTAAAATGTAATGACTGTAAAATAAAGTATAAATTACGCCAAGAATTACCGTAAATGTCAATATTTTTTGTACATTTGGGCCAATTTGAGCAATCTCCTTTTTCGCAGTAGGGAATTACATTAGAGTAATTAGATTCTGTAAAAAAAAACTCGCTTCCGATTTCGGTAGATACTATTTTATTAGTTTGATATGCATTACGCCATTGCACGGCAAAACGTCGCTATGTCTGTAGAAGCAGCCAGTATTAGATATTTGTTTCTTAAGTTTTCACGCATAGAACTTATTAAATAAAACTAGTTTCAACGGTATAAGATGCACTGAGTTCTTCAAAAATATTCTATGGGTTATCAGAATAACACCAACCACAAAGTAAGTGATATGTAAGTAAGTAGATATCGAAAAAAAAATGGGTGCGTGTACTTATGTAGGCGCGTGAGAAGTTATCCTTCTTTGGCATCGTTTAAAATTAGTTTTTAATTGCATGCAAATAATTAATTACAATAAATTAATAAAAAGTCTGGAAAAGAACACAGTCAATAAAGTTCAGTTTTAATTTGAAAAAATAAATAAATAATCAAAATATTCAATTAAAATCGCTACTGAATATAATTTATTAGAACATATGTGATTTGCACTTGTATGAAACTCAAACACGTATTCCGAATATACAAACTAGAAACATGTGGATAAATATTATAAATATGAATACCTATAACTGTTACTTTATTACAAAAAATAAAGATGTGGTTTTTGGTTCTACTACACCAATGGTCAAGAGATGGCGCTGTAGTCTCCTGAATCGCGCTTTGGTTCCGTTGTTCCAGATTAATAAATACTTTTGATAGGCCTTCACAATGCAGTCGTTAGCACCCACTAAATAGAGATTCTATTTCTATTTTGTTGGTAGATTTTCTTAATGTGCCGTAAACACAAAAGTAACGCATGAAGTTGGTCGCTAAAGCGACTCATCATTTTTTCATAACGCGCCTAAAGAAGTATAACTTCAAAAACTTATATATCATTTTCTGAAGCTTCTTTTACGGACGGAGGGGTATTTATTCATCTTACTCATGCATGCGATGACAAAAGTCCTGTACTCATGACGCTTCCCTTTTTCGTCATAATTGCGTCAGCACAAAGAGGGCCGAAGCGAAAAGGCTTAAAGCTGAATGCCGCCATTGTCCCCTGGGTCGCATCACACACAACACAACGTTTACAAAGGCCCGAGAGAATGCCGAAACAAAAAAATATATTAATTTGGTAGCACCTCTGTACACAGAGATAAGGTAAGTCGGCCACATTTATAAATAAATTAATTAATATTGGACAAAGGCACATGCTGTATACAGTCTGTGCAGAAAGAGAATGGGATTTAGATTGCAGGGCGCTGTAGTGCTTTTCTACCGTATTTGTAAGGTTTTACCCCATTTTAGACATGATTAAATACAAAAAACCGCAAGAAATCACAACAACAAACAAATCCGTATCAATACAAAACTTTGACGTTTTACAGATTGCTGGGTTTGATTGCCAAATAAAAATCTTAATGTTAGTTCCGTTTTTCGCCACGCCCATTCTCTTACAGCACAGACTCTACCTACCTGCATTGTTCAGGCATTGCTTTTTTCTGTCCTAATTTTTATATCATTGACATTTGTAATGGAAAGTGACTTCATGAGTTAAAGTTCAAGAATAAAACAGCCCTTGCTGAGTTTCTTGCCGGTTCTTCTCAGTACAAGGTCTCCCGCTGTAGATTTACCCATTCACAAGTGCTTGTAAAATAGCCTAGGCTGAATAAATGATATTGAATTTAAAACTTTTTAGCGGCATTGTACACTTTTTTTGTATGGGTAAAAAATGTTAAACTCGCGTCAGGTTAAACACGTGGGCTGATCGCATCATGACACACAATAAAATTGGAAAGGTTGTTGACTTTCAATATATTGGACGAAACATAGTTATATTTTATTTTACCGTATTATAATAATAAGTCTCCATCTAGGACGTCCACGTGGCAGCTTTATTGCGAAGAAAATGCATTGTTTTTGATGATGTCGCTAGGTGCGCTTAAACGTGATTCATGTAAGTTGATTTCTCTGAGAGATAAACTTTTTAAATGTAATATAAATTATCATGTTTGTGTACGACAGCGCAATAAATAAATATTATATTGTACCACATAGATGAAAAAATTAACGATACGAAACAGTTGTATGCTTCAAAATCGAAAAATATATATTTGACCATGACTTCCGATACCAGAGTATTAATCGCGCAATGCCTTACCTGACCCAAACTTATTCTCATTTCATAATTAAACAATATAATAATGACTAGAACGCCATTTTCAGGCAAGTAACATCTCAATCATCATCATCAGCCTATTAATGTCCCCACTGCTGAGGCACAGGTCTTTCCTATGGATGGAATAGGGAGATTGGGTCATGATCCACCACGCGGGCCCAGTGCGGATTGGCGGGTGCTAACGACTGCAGATGCAACCGGGACCAAAGGCTTAACGTGCCTCCCGAAGCACGGAGGAACTCGAGATAGAAGATTTTTGGACACCAATCCAATGACAGACCACTGCGAAAGTTGCTAAGTTCAACGATCGCAGCCGACGCGCCATCGAGCTCCTCCTCGATTAACATCTCATATTACTTATTTCTTTAGTACCTAGTTTATAAAAAAACTAGGGGCCCGCCCTCGCTTCGCTTCGGTGTAGAGCTGAAGTGTAGACGTCAGTTTTTATTCTCAGGCTTGTATTATACACAATGACATTCATCTATGATTCTTCTTATACCTGCATGCAAAGTCCCAGCCCGATCGGTTTAAAATTGACAAAGTTTCATACAAACTGATTGATCAAAATCCTTGCCTGCCTACGTCATAACATCTACCTGCATGCCAAATTTCAGCCCGATCCGTCCAGTGGTTTGGGCTGTGTGTTGATAAATCACTTTCAACTTTGAGTTTTATATATATAGATATAGAAGATGGAGGTATAAAGCTCATTCAACTTACAAATATTGAAATCACACTCAATAACATTAAAGATATTAAGTAAGAAAGCAGTCGCAGCACCCCTTTGTCATTATTCAAGAAAGGCGAGGCTGTATGCTCCTCAAACCATTTAATTTTCAACTCTATTGCCATGAGAAACGCTTCATTTCGGGAAGTGAACACAAGAGATCCATTGTGAATCTTATCAGGTACGTCCAAGGTAACAATTCGTGTTCTGATGAATTTTTAAATAATATTCCTCGCGTTGCTATTGCGGCGATGCGATGGCGAAGCATCGGTGCGGAAATGATAATACATATTTTATTTGGGCTCTTTCATTTGTAAGATCCGACACAGGAGCCGAATGGGGCGGTCTCCGATGGAGAATTGACCGTACACGCCTGATGGGATTCCATTTACTCTGTGAGTAGGATTCACGTCGTTATTTTGATCATCATCATAATCAACAGCCTATCATAGTCCACTGCTGGACATAGGCCTCTCCAAATGCACGCCACTCAGATCGATCTTGGGCTACTCATCAATAATTGCATGATAAGTTCCAATTGTAAAGGAAATAACAGAAGCACGGCCGAATTGCTCTGTCTGCTGTCAGTTGTTTTCAGTACAAGATCTTCTGTTGTAGATTTATAAAATCTTTCGGGTCGGGTCAGGTAAAATAGCGTTTTACCAAACCTGAATATAACTATATTATTGTTTGAAACTTTCATGGTCACTAACATTATAGTATTAAAAGTTATTTACGGGATTGTTACCATGTACCTTGTTTTTAGAAACTCGCTAAAAACAAGATACATGGTAACAATCCCGTAAATAACTTATATTATCTGAATATAACTGTAAATGGAGTCCATTTCCAAAATGTGCCTACCTAGCCATTTCCACTATTCCGACCTGAACTGAATCCAATCCTTCCAATTGAAATATTACTCATCAATAAAAATACGATACTACCAAGAGGTTTTCATTTTTACTTTAATAACTACATACTTAAATCATGTTAAGTTTATACTGAACTGCCAGCACAATTTATTCTTGAAATCTGAATTCGTGCTTCTACCATTGGGGTACTTATCAAGTTTTGAAGTCGACTGTCAATGAGAATCATTACTGGGTCAGCAAATCAACTCAAAATCAACAGTATAATGATCTCATAAGCTTTTTTATTAATATACTTTTTAAATAATCAAAATCGGTTCATTCGTTGCGATTTTATAACCAACTAGTGGCCCGCCCTCGCTTTGCTTCGGTGTAGGGCTGTAGTGTAGACTATAGTTTTTGTTCTCAGGCTTGTATTATACATAATTATAAACCTTCCTCTTAAATCACTCTATCTATTAAAAAAACCGCATCAAAATCTGTTGCGTAGTTTTAAAGATCTAAGCATACATAGGGACAGACAGCGGGAAGCGACTTTGGTTTATACTATGTAGTGATTTTACGGTAGCCAATATTCAGCGGCGGCCGAAACGTGTGACGTAACAGAACTCGATCGTGGTTCGCTCCGGTTGAACTTCAGTAGCGTCTGTACGCACGCTCGCGCCCCAGCGCTAGAGCTCTGTGACGTCACAGCCATCATGCAACCAGCCGAAAATTCGTTTAGTAATTTGGTTGTAACTTCGTCAATATTTGTCGTAGACCAAAAATTTTACCACTGCATTTTATGGAGCTATGCTTAGCTCTATAAATCTGCATTCTCGACTAAAATGTTAGGGATCCTCATTGAAGACACTGTTATAAAACCCGGCGAACTACGTGGCGTGCCACGCGCAGTGCAGCGTTCTAAAGATATTTCATTGTTTTTTTTTATTTGGAAATAAGTCACTTTTAATGTTTTCTTCTAAGGAATATTTATTAGGTAATAAATGTTCTTATACATAGAACGACTATTACGGTAAAACTTACTGATCTATTTGAACGGTTAGAAAAACTATTTCCTTGAAATTATAATTTTTATTATTTTTAAAGCATGTAACTGCTTGATGTTTAAATCTAAAGAAAATATAACTAGAAAAAATTCCACGCGGACCAGGCAGCAGACGGGACTCGAACCCGCACCCTTCGCAATCCGGGCGAATGCACTGACCAATTATGCTACCGCGGCCCTCACGGACCGCGTCGAAATTCCTTCTAGCTATTCTTAAGCTGCAAGGCAGCGCCATCTCTTCGCATTATAGGTAAACCCACAATGTCAAATGAATACTTTTACAAGTATTAAACATTTGAAAGAAGAAATAGCAATTATAGTTATAATTTTTATTATTTTTAAAGCATGTAACTGCTTGATGTTTAAATCTAAAGAAAATATAACTAGAAAAAATTCCACGCGGACCAGGCAGCAGACGGGACTCGAACCCGCACCCTTCGCAATCCGGGCGAATGCACTGACCAATTATGCTACCGCGGCCCTCACGGACCGCGTCGAAATTCCTTCTAGCTATTCTTAAGCTGCAAGGCAGCGCCATCTCTTCGCATTATAGGTAAACCCACAATGTCAAATGAATACTTTTACAAGTATTAAACATTTGAAAGAAGAAATAGCAATTATAGTTATAATTTTTATTATTTTTAAAGCATGTAACTGCTTGATGTTTAAATCTAAAGAAAATATAACTAGAAAAAATTCCACGCGGACCAGGCAGCAGACGGGACTCGAACCCGCACCCTTCGCAATCCGGGCGAATGCACTGACCAATTATGCTACCGCGGCCCTCACGGACCGCGTCGAAATTCCTTCTAGCTATTCTTAAGCTGCAAGGCAGCGCATTCGCCTAATGCTATAATAATTGGTCAGTGCATTCGCCCGGATTGCGAAGGGTGCGGGTTCGAGTCCCGTCTGCTGCCTGGTCCGCGTGGAATTTTTTCTAGTTATATTTTCTTTAGATTTAAACATCAAGCAGTTACATGCTTTAAAAATAATAAAAATTATAACTATAATTGCTATTTCTTCTTTCAAATGTTTAATACTTGTAAAAGTATTCATTTGACATTGTGGGTTTACCTATAATGCGAAGAGATGGCGCTGCCTTGCAGCTTAAGAATAGCTAGAAGGAATTTCGACGCGGTCCGTGAGGGCCGCGGTAGCATAATTGGTCAGTGCATTCGCCCGGATTGCGAAGGGTGCGGGTTCGAGTCCCGTCTGCTGCCTGGTCCGCGTGGAATTTTTTCTAGTTATATTTTCTTTAGATTTAAACATCAAGCAGTTACATGCTTTAAAAATAATAAAAATTATAACTATAATTGCTATTTCTTCTTTCAAATGTTTAATACTTGTAAAAGTATTCATTTGACATTGTGGGTTTACCTATAATGCGAAGAGATGGCGCTGCCTTGCAGCTTAAGAATAGCTAGAAGGAATTTCGACGCGGTCCGTGAGGGCCGCGGTAGCATAATTGGTCAGTGCATTCGCCCGGATTGCGAAGGGTGCGGGTTCGAGTCCCGTCTGCTGCCTGGTCCGCGTGGAATTTTTTCTAGTTATATTTTCTTTAGATTTAAACATCAAGCAGTTACATGCTTTAAAAATAATAAAAATTATAACTATAATTGCTATTTCTTCTTTCAAATGTTTAATACTTGTAAAAGTATTCATTTGACATTGTGGGTTTACCTATAATGCGAAGAGATGGCGCTGCCTTGCAGCTTAAGAATAGCTAGAAGGAATTTCGACGCGGTCCGTGAGGGCCGCGGTAGCATAATTGGTCAGTGCATTCGCCCGGATTGCGAAGGGTGCGGGTTCGAGTCCCGTCTGCTGCCTGGTCCGCGTGGAATTTTTTCTAGTTATATTTTCTTTAGATTTAAACATCAAGCAGTTACATGCTTTAAAAATAATAAAAATTATAACTATAATTGCTATTTCTTCTTTCAAATGTTTAATACTTGTAAAAGTATTCATTTGACATTGTGGGTTTACCTATAATGCGAAGAGATGGCGCTGCCTTGCAGCTTAAGAATAGCTAGAAGGAATTTCGACGCGGTCCGTGAGGGCCGCGGTAGCATAATTGGTCAGTGCATTCGCCCGGATTGCGAAGGGTGCGGGTTCGAGTCCCGTCTGCTGCCTGGTCCGCGTGGAATTTTTTCTAGTTATATTTTCTTTAGATTTAAACATCAAGCAGTTACATGCTTTAAAAATAATAAAAATTATAACTATAATTGCTATTTCTTCTTTCAAATGTTTAATACTTGTAAAAGTATTCATTTGACATTGTGGGTTTACCTATAATGCGAAGAGATGGCGCTGCCTTGCAGCTTAAGAATAGCTAGAAGGAATTTCGACGCGGTCCGTGAGGGCCGCGGTAGCATAATTGGTCAGTGCATTCGCCCGGATTGCGAAGGGTGCGGGTTCGAGTCCCGTCTGCTGCCTGGTCCGCGTGGAATTTTTTCTAGTTATATTTTCTTTAGATTTAAACATCAAGCAGTTACATGCTTTAAAAATAATAAAAATTATAACTATAATTGCTATTTCTTCTTTCAAATGTTTAATACTTGTAAAAGTATTCATTTGACATTGTGGGTTTACCTATAATGCGAAGAGATGGCGCTGCCTTGCAGCTTAAGAATAGCTAGAAGGAATTTCGACGCGGTCCGTGAGGGCCGCGGTAGCATAATTGGTCAGTGCATTCGCCCGGATTGCGAAGGGTGCGGGTTCGAGTCCCGTCTGCTGCCTGGTCCGCGTGGAATTTTTTCTAGTTATATTTTCTTTATTTCATTGAAAATTCATAAAAGCCAATAGTTTAGTTTAATAGCCCCCCCCCCCCTCTTATAGCTAAACTATTGGCTTGTAAAATCTGGACACCCTACTCGATACAAAAATTGCACTTTTACATTTAATATTTCGCAATCGGTTCGCTAAATCGAAAAATAGTTTTAGCAACCCTTCAGTCATTTTTAAGGAAATATTCAATGATAACCCACACGATGGGGTAGACGATGAAAAAAAAACATCCCCCCTTTACTAGTAGCTACCCTAAAAAAAATATTCTACTGCTTTGCCGGCGTGATTAATACACGCACCTCTACAAAATTATAGCTCTTTAGTGCCAATAGTCTCCAAGAAAAACCTGGGACGGACAGACAGACGGACATGACGAAACTATAAGGGCATCCTTGTCAGGACTACGGAACCCTAATAAAAGAAGGAAAAAGCAGACCATGCTGAGGATTCTTGTCAGTCCTTCTTCTGAGACACCAATGGGAGATACTGTATCCCAACGTAGATTTGCGAACAAATAGCGTAGTTTCCGATATTAAAATTTGCGTATAAAGAATAATAAAATTAGAATTATTGGATAGGCAAACGGAAAGGGATCACAAATAAGAAATACTTAATCCAGAGCAACATTTACTAAGTCCTACTTGACTGAAATCCATATCTTCTGCAAATAGTGAACTCAAGTTCGTTTAGAATTTATTGAAGTTATACTTCTTTAGGCGCGTTATGAAAAAATGATGAGAGTGAAATTTTAAGATGCGCGCGCATCACTGTAACACAAAATTTTACAGCATGAAGTTGGTCGCTTTAGCGACCAACTTCATGCGTTACTTTTGTGTTTACCGCACATTAAGAAAATCTACCAACAAAATAGAAATAGAATCTCTATTTAGTGGGTGCTAACGACTGCATTGTGAAGGCCTATCAAAAGTATTTATTAATCTGGAACAACGGAACCAAAGCGTGATTCAGGAGACTACAGCGCCATCTCTTGACCATTGGTGTAGTAGAACCAAAAACCACATCTTTATTTTTTGTAATAAAGTAACAGTTATAGGTATTCATATTTATAATATCAAAAGTATTTATTAATCTGGAACAACGGAACCAAAGCGCGATTCAGGAGACTACAGCGCCATCTCTTGACCATTGGTGTAGTAGAACCAAAAACCACCACATTTTTCTAGTTTGTATATTCGGAATACGTGTTTGAGTTTCATACAAGTGCAAATCACATATGTTCTAATAAATTATATTCAGTAGCGATTTTAATTGAATATTTTGATTATTTATTTATTTTTTCAAATTAAAACTGAACTTTATTGACTGTGTCCTTTTCCAGACTTTTTATTAATTTATTGTAATTAATTATTTGCATGCAATTAAAAACTAATTTTAAACGATGCCAAAGAAGGATAACTTCTCACGCGCCTACATAAGTACACGCACCCATTTTTTTAGCATTAGTTTTTCGTTTAAAATTGTTTCCACTTTTCAATACAAATATTTGTCATTCTTTATTTTTATTCCCATAGAATTGGCATTCTCTATTGCCACTGGGTCAATATCCTCATTGATCTCAGTAACATCATCAATGACATCTTCGATGCCACTAGTGTCTAATGGATGTGAATTCACAAAGATAGTGCCCCTATTTGACATGTTTCTATTCTCAGTTCTGTCGTAATTCCCCATTTGGGCATTATACAAAATTTTGTTTATTAGGTATTCAGTTGTTGCTCTTGCTTTTTTGTTTGTAATGTTCCTCATCTTGTTGGCAACGTGCTCTCCAAATACGGAATGCTCATCTCTAGATATTCTGTCATCATTGATGCGTGAGTACACATCGCCATTATTTGGGCTAGGTCGCTGTAATTGGCTGATTGGCAAATCGTCTTCCCTTAGTCTTTTTCGGGGTGTATCTACAGTTTCTCCACCACCTCTTTGTCTGAAAGACAATGCTTCCTCTCTGCGTCTTCTTCGTGATAATTCTTCATTTTCTTCACTACGCCTGTGTCTAAGTGACAAATACTCTGTTCTGTGTGCTTTCGGTATTGCATCATCATTTTCTTCTCTCTGTCGTTTACGTGAGATATCTTCGTTATGGTCGGAGTTATATTCCAAATTACTGCCTTCCTCTGATTTTTCATCGGTATTGTCGTGGTTTAGCTGTACGAACAAGATAGAAAGATTTTTATAAAATCAACTCATCAAAAATAAGTAATTAGAATAAAGTTTTTGTATAAATATTTGTATTAAATCACTGTTCTTTTCAATCAGAAAATATTTATAAAACGCTCACGTCAAATAATTACATTTTATATACGCTGACTTCGTCGTGATAATAATTTTCCATTTTCAATTATGTAGATACTTAATTACAAAATATGAGATAATTTTAAACATCCATTCCATAACAATATTTAATACCTGTTCATCGTTTTAAACATTGTTAATATACATTTACCCCACGATGTTAATATGTAATAAGACTCAAATACAAAAACAATCTCCTTGCACACTCTATTTCTATCTCTCTCTTATGAAAATACTGTTAGGGGACTAAGCAAACAATAAATAAGAGTTAAAAATACCTGATCACCAGCTGAACTGTTAGCTGGATCGTGCGAACCAAGGAAACTCAGCTTGGCGAAGGCGAACCACCGGCTCGGCACACCAGAGGCTTCTTTCACGAGTTCCCGCCGATACTGACCCACCAGCATCCTCACTTTCTTCTCCACAACTTGCTTGTCCATGTTCACTGCATCGGCAATGTCCTGCCAAGCGGCCGACTTCTTAGTCCTATTCCTGTAGTCGTCCAAACTCGTGTCCCACAGTAGAACCCTCTCCTGGTACAAATCTATTAATTTCATTACTGTATCGTAGCTCCAGGGGATGTTTTGTGTCGCCATTTTGTCGGCGCATTCGCAACGGACGTGCGGTCGCTCTGAAGCACAGCGCGCGACTGAGTACACTGTATATCGCTTTCTCTATGCGACTGAGTGAAACGCGGTCGATCGCTCGCACAGACGCGTTATACAACTTTCGTAAACAAACCCGAACTGTTTACAACAGCTCAGATAAAGGTGTCACCACAACGCTTATCTTCTGTTCAACGTCTGTAGATAACAAAAACAATCTATTCTTAGGCTGGCGTGTTAAGCAACATTGTCTAACTTTTCGCAACAGTTAATCAATTAGTTTTTGTATTATTAAAACGGATTATTATTAACATTGATGATTTATTTTATGGAAGTTTTAAGATTTTTTTTTCCGTATGCGTAGCGTAATAATAAATTAAAGTTATTGTAGTTCAGGCATCCTGGGTTTGGTAAAGAAGTTCAAAAATGAACTTTAAAATGTATAACTACTATAATATAGTATAAATAAATAAAAACGTTGTTATATTTCATTTAATGTGAATCAATAGGTATTATCTTAACACTTAACACACAAGTAACGATTAAAATATCTTTATATAACTTATCAGTTACTAAAAGGTTTTTCTTGCAAAAAGTGTACACAAACACTATATACAACATACTTACCACAAATAGGGGTGAAGACGAGGTACAGTAAACGAAATTATATTTAGTCCGTCAGTTAGATGATCAAAAAATAATGGACACGTATTTTTTCTTTGGGCAATCAACCAAAAAATGACAAAGTTATAGCGCGTCAGGGAGTAGGGGCTCGTGACGTCACTTTTAAGTGAAAATTGTACCAAAACGTGACGTCAAGCGACTTTTCAAATCAATATATCTCTGCAATGTTTATATTATGTGAAAAAAGAAAAAATACGTGTCCAATACTTTTTGATAATCTACCTGATAAACGAAGAAAACAAAATAGTCATCATCCCTATTGCCGTAAAAGTAATTAAATAAGCCTAGTGTATACTGTTGTGATGTCATAATGTTACTAAACATATAAATAAGTGTCTTCCTTGTGTATGCGCCCTATCAAAGAAAGTTTGAAATAACAGTGTGAGCAGAATGTACAACTAAAATAGTGTTGACATTTTCGATCAAAAATGATATAGGTAGTCTTATTTTTTAAATAAGTTTATACTAATGAAAAAGTAATTTATGTAATCCTTTATGTTACTTAACAAATAAAGCAAACAAAGTTGTTTATAAAGCAACAACATTTGTTTTTATTTGTCAAGTAATATACAGGAGGATTAAATAAATCATTATACTTTTAAACTTTGTAAACAATATGCCAAGCAAATTTTCTGTTCTTGTGAACTAAAAAACGAATTTCAGATATGAGATGATTTGTATTTTTTTTAATTTAACACCATGGAGTTTACATATCCATGAGCTAACAGCCATACAGCACGAAATGTATATTATTAAACACAAAAGATCACTGGTATCGTTGTATTTATTTACACATTCTTGAGCTATTATTGTCCAAGATCTATTGCTGTTGCGGTGCGACAATACTGAGCCCAATTATGTTCTATAGTTATACGTCATTGATTGAGCCCAATGAGCTAACAGTCATACAGCCAGCCTAAACGTCTACAAACAAACTAAAAGAAATAGGTTTTTTTTTCAAGCATACCAATATAATGATATTTACGTTTACTTAAATTAGTACAATGAGATAGGCGTATTTATTTATATTAATGAATAAAAAATTTATATCTACACCGAGAACAGACATAATGTAGACGGGACTCGAACCCGCACTTCGCAATCCGGGCGAATGCACTGACCAATTATGCTACCGCGGCCCTCACGGACCGCGTCGAAATTCCTTCTAGCTATTCTTAAGCTGCAAGGCAGCGCCATCTCTTCGCATTATAGGTAAACCCACAATGTAAAATGAATACTTTTACAAGTATTAAACATTTGAAAGAAGAAATAGCAATTATAGTTATAATTTTTATTATTTTTAAAGCATGTAACTGCTTGATGTTTAAATCTAAAGAAAATATAACTAGAAAAAAAAAATATTAGCTATTTCTTCTTTCAAATGTTTAATACTTGTAAAAGTATTCATTTGACATTGTGGGTTTACCTATAATGCGAAGAGATGGCGCTGCCTTGCAGCTTAAGAATAGCTAGAAGGAATTTCGACGCGGTCCGTGAGGGCCGCGGTAGCATAATTGGTCAGTGCATTCGCCCGGATTGCGAAGGGTGCGGGTTCGAGTCCCGTCTGCTGCCTGGTCCGCGTGGAATTTTTTCTAGTTATATTTTCTTTAGATTTAAACATCAAGCAGTTACATGCTTTAAAAATAATAAAAATTATAACTATAATTGCTATTTCTTCTTTCAAATGTTTAATACTTGTAAAAGTATTCATTTGACATTGTGGGTTTACCTATAATGCGAAGAGATGGCGCTGCCTTGCAGCTTAAGAATAGCTAGAAGGAATTTCGACGCGGTCCGTGAGGGCCGCGGTAGCATAATTGGTCAGTGCATTCGCCCGGATTGCGAAGGGTGCGGGTTCGAGTCCCGTCTGCTGCCTGGTCCGCGTGGAATTTTTTCTAGTTCTATTTTCTTTAGATTTAAACATCAAGCAGTTACATGCTTTAAAAATAATAAAAATTATAGATATAATGTACTTCCCAGTCACAGGTGAATGGTTATTATCAAATAACCATCAAATGCTGATACATCATCATCACAGTCTATTAATGTCCCCACTGCTGGGGCACAGGTCTTCCCTCTAGATGGAATAGGGCCGTGATTCACCACGCGGAACCAGTGCCAATTAGTGGGTACTAACGCCTGCAGATGCAGCCAGGACCAACGGCTTAACGTGCTTTCCGAAGCAGGAAGGAGCTTGAGATAATAAGTTTTCGGTCACCCATCCAATAACCGACCATTGCGAAAGTTGCTTAACTTCCACAATCGCAGGCCGAACGCTATAACCATAATGTGCTAATATTTCATCATCATCATCATCAACAGCCTTTAATGTCCCCACTGCTGAAGCACAGGCCTT
Organism: Chilo suppressalis; assembly: GCA_902850365.2. Taxonomy (NCBI): domain Eukaryota; kingdom Metazoa; phylum Arthropoda; class Insecta; order Lepidoptera; family Crambidae; genus Chilo; species Chilo suppressalis. The sequence continues at coordinate 1,401,117 of OU963911.1, forward strand.
CGCTATGGATGGAATAGGGAGATTGGGCCACGACCCACCAAGCGGGCCCAGTGTGGATTGGCGGGTGCTAACGACTGCAGATGCAGCCGGGACCAATGGCTTAACTTGCCTTCCGAAGCACGGAGGAACTCGAGATAGAAGATTTCTGGTCACCCATCCAATAACCGACCATTGCGAAAGTTGCTTAGCTTCCACGATCGCAGGCTGAACGCTATAACCATAATGTGCTAATATTTACTACCTATTTATCTATTCAACCCGCTTTTTCTTTTTCAATCGCATTAATTCAACATTCGGATAGCAACTAGTACTAAATTGTTACTAATATTGGCTAACAGCTAACTGCAAATTAGCAGACCTTGTGACCTCCGTTGACCTCGTTGGGGCAACGACCTCAACGCGATACGTGAAATGCGAATTACGACCTTATGTCGTGCGGTCTCCATAGTGATACAGTTGGAGCGAGTTTCAAAATCGACTGCGCACAATCTAGTAGTGATGGATTTGTTGCAGTAATGGCCGTTCAGGGTTACCATCGGTTGTGTAACTACGGAGCTAATACATCATGAGCGATTTGAATAATGACATAGGAGGACTGGAGCAAAGAGTGGTGGAACGTAGCGGATTTTCCGCTCAAATTGGACTGCCCATCTGGTCTACTGACATGCCTGCGGCAGGGACAATCTAGAGTATAAAAGTGGGGGAGGACCTAAATTGCCTCCTGATTGAGGGCTACCGTTTTCTGCCTCACCAGATGGCGCCGCTATTGAGTGAGGTCCTAAATTGTAACTTTTAAAGTTTATTAATACGCACATGAAATCAAAGGTTAGGTACATTTAGATCGTATTTTAACACAAAAGAACCATATCCTAAACATAATAGGCCATGCCACAGTGACGCGCAGTTCCGTTTTATTCGAAAAAAATGGGAACATAATCATTTTTCTAAGCTTAAATTTTTAATAACTGACATTCATTGCCACATAACTCATATTTGCCATAATTAAGCCGAATTGTTACTAATTATTCACATTATTTTAATTAGAAATAAACCCGCGTAGTCAACTAACAAGCAATAACATTTGACATTTCGGAAACCTCACGCTACACTAGCGCCTCTAGCGGCGGATTCATACGCGATAGCCCTCATTGTGATGTGTGTAGGCAAGTTGGGGCAATTTTCTAAATCGGGCCTGCAGGTTGCCGCGTGTGTAGCGCGATTGGGGCAATTTCTAAATCAGTCGGTTAGTAGCTGTCACACGCAGCGCACGTATTTTGATCAAGATGGCGGCAGATCATAATGAGCATGAAGTTTGGACACGAGTAATCGAAGTTTATAAAGACCGGCCCCACATGTGGAATAAAAAAAACAAACATTATTTATATATTTTTTTAATTAATTGTCATTTTAAGTATGTGACTGCTCGATGTTTAAATCTAAAGAAAATATTACTAGAAAAATCGTTTTTTTTTTTAATTTTTTCTTGTAATATTTACTTTAGATCCAAACATTGAGCAGTTACATGCTTGAAAATTAAAATAATGTCTTTAATTGCTATTTCTTCTTTTAAATGTTTAATACTTGTAAAGGTATTCATTTGACATTGTGGGTTACATATAATGCGAAGAGATGGCGCTGCCTTGCAGCTTAATAAAGGCTAGAAAGAATCCGATACGGCCGTCAGGGCCGCGGTAGCATAATTGATCAGATAGCGAAGGTGCGGGTTCGAGTCCCGTCTGCTGCCAGGTCCGCGTGGATATTTTCTAATAACATAAACATTACTTATTTACAATACATTTCTTTCTGTTGCCAATTCTTTTCCCAGTATTTCCTTTTATATGGTAACATATTTTTTGATAACACTGGGACCATCATCAACGCGTGTGTTTAGCTCAACATACGTCCTAACACTGAATAGCAGGCATGTGTGTAGAGACAAGCCGATATTGGCCCGACCGCCGTGCACCCTAGATTGTCCCTGCGGCAGGCATGTCAGCAGGCGCTTTTAGAGGCGCGCTCTAGATGAGCCAGTTTGAGTGGTCTAGACTCTAGACCGACCGACCTCTAGGCTCTAGACGGAGAGGAGTCTCCCCCCGTGGGGCGATGCCATCCGCCTGGAATACCTCTAGAGGCACTCGCTAATTCTCAGCTTGAGGTCCCTTTAGGATCTCGCCGTCCCCAAGCCCGGTGACGGTGTAAAGGTCATCTGCGACCAACAGCATACACACAAAAAAAAACATAGAAACAGAACATAAGAATGATATATTTTGAAAAAACATTATACACTTCCATTTATTTCATTTGGCTCGTTGAACCATTTTAAAATGCAAATTGAAGCAGCATAAAATATCCCTTGCTCTCCGTCATTCTGATGACACTTCAAAATTAAACGGTAGCATTGAATTATTTCCTATTGAATTAAGAGTGATTTGTTTGTATCGCATTTATTATCGGGTCTGCGATTGGGGAGTTCAAATGAGAGAGTGAGATTTTATTGAACATATTATTACTGCATTACAAATGAACATACAAAAAAAACAATTTGACAATCATCATCATCATCAGCCTATTAATGTCCCCACTGCTGGGGCACAGGCCTTACCTATGGATGCAATACCCTATTTGAGCCTACCCTATTTTTTACAGATTGGACCATGACCCACCAAGCTGTGCCCGGTGCGGATTGGAGGGTGCTAAAGACTGCAGATGCAGCCGGGACCAACGGCTTAACGTGCCTTCCGAAACACGGAGATTGAGATAGAAGATTTTTGGTCACCCATCCAATGACCGACCACTGTGAAAGTTTGCTTAAATTCAACGATCACAGCCGAACTCGCTAACCCCGTTGAGCTCCTAATTTTGACAATATTTATAGGTAAAAAAAAGAAAGGATTAACTATTATTATATTTAGATATTTTGTGATTTGTGGTCAATCAGGACACTGCCTCAGCATAATGCTAACGCCACAAAACGTGTCACAGCAGCGCTGGTATTCTGGCGGGCCTGCCAAATGACTTTCACAAAGGCCTAGGCCGGACCTAGGCAGGTTTTTAGGCTCTTAAAAATATCATGATATGAGAGAAAGAGACACAGATTTTTTATTAACCATTTGACGCGTGTATTAATTACAAACAGAAATAAAAAACACATAACATAATTGGTCAGTGCGTTCGCTCGGATTGCGAAGAGGGCGGGTTCGAGTCCCGTCCGCTGCCTGGTCCGCGTGGATTTTTTTCTAATAAAACTTTCCTTTAGATTTAAACATCTAGCAGTTAAATGCTTAAAAATAAATAAAAACAAAAAACACAGTTTACATTAACATAAAAAAACAAAATTAGAAAGTTACATAAAGGTGTCCTTTTTTAAACATAATGAAACAACAGTGCCAGACAGATTACCAGGCAATCGCTTTCCACAATAGGCATGATGACTAATTTTTTTTTCTTCGTTTATCAGGTAGATTATCAAAAAGTATTGGACACGTAGTTTTTCTTTTTTCACATAATATAAACATTGCATAGATATATTAAGTTGAAAAGTCGCATGACGTCACGCTTGAGTACACTTTTAAGTGAAAATTCACTAAAAAGTGACGTCACGAGCCCCTACTCCCAAACTTTGACGCTTTGTCATTTTTTGGTTGATTACCCAAAGAAAAAATACGTGTCCATTATTTTTTGATCATCTAACTGACGGACTAAATAGAATTTCGTTTACTGTACCCCGTCATCACCCCAATTGAAATGTTTTGAATGAGCATTGCAAAGTTAGGAGCTGGCGCATTATATATATATGTGTATATATGTTCGGCTCCCGGTCCAGCAAGTGTTTAGCAGTTGGGGTCCAACCCAATCCTACACGATGCTAATTCAATTAATTCTCCGAGCAAAATTTCGTAAACAAAAGGATGTGTAAAACTACATTTACAGGAAGATTAGATACTCCTATATTTTAAATGTCCTTAAAGGGACTATAATTTGGCCGGCCCGATGTCAACCCTTTTTACTGACACTACCCTAACCCTAACCAAACTAGCCGTGCTGGAGAGAGGATAATTAAATTTCGGATTCAATCTTTCCACCTAGGGGTCATCCATAAACTACGTCACACGAATTTCATGATTTTTTGCCCCTCCCCCCGACCTTGTCACAGCTGGTCACATTTATGAGACTCCCCCCCTCCCTAGTGTGACGTCACATATTTTACAAAATTTAGAAATTATTGAATGTAAACAGCGGATCTGAAATTAGTTTTATTTTCATTCAAATTTGTTTTTTAATAATATTAACATCAAATCCAACAATTTAACAAAACAAATATGAATAGCATTATGATTACATTAAAGATACAAACTTAATAATCTTGAGTCCATAGACATTGAGCCCGCTTCTTTAAATTATTTATAACAGGCATAGCACCACTTTGTTCTCGTTTGGGTTGTTTATGTTTTCGTAAAGTTATAGTTTCAACATTTCGATTATAATAGATTTTTAAATGTGACGTCACGAAATTTAGGACCCCTCCCAGCCCCTTGTCACACAATGTCACACTTCATCGACCCCCTCCCTCCCCCTTAACGTGTGACGTAATTTATGGATGGCCCCTATCACACATGCGGGGTAGCAACAGTGATGAGATATAAGATGACTTTATATTAGTGTCCGACCGAAAGTTCGGTTTCGATTTCGGTTTCGGCCGAGTTTTGGCGGCAGTTTCGGTTTCGGCCAAAATTGGCCGAAACTTTTACCGAAACCAAAACTGATTCGGAAGTTGTCGTGCACGCTCGCCTTACTTCGTTTCTCGCACAGCAGTCCATATCCTATATTGAGAAGTGCAGTTTCCTATATTGAGATAAAAGAGATTGATGATTCTTCTAAGTACAAATACAAACCTAAGTATTAATTAATAAGATTTTAAAATACCAATGGGTATTTAATGAAACAGTAACAATTGGTAAATTGATAACTGATAAAAATTTTGCTATGAGAACTTAATTTGAAAAAATAATAAAAATATTATTAATATTTTTATATATTATATTTAATAAATGATTACCTACAACAAAATTAATATACAGTGTTTCCATTAAATTTCATGTCCTAATTAATGCTGAATAATGGGTAAAATGCACCAAATTTCAGTATTTTAAGGAATTTTAATCTTGACCACGTGAGTTTCGGGGTCGGTTTCGGTTTCGGCCGAAACTGAAGCCACGGCCGAATATTCGGTTTCGGTTTCGGCCGGAAAACCAGTTTCGGTCGGACTCTATATCAGTAATAGCAAAAGCGTAAATTGAAATCAATTTCAAAGCTATTGCTTAACGACAAAATATGAAATATCGATTATAATCAGATATTGGGTGTAAAAAAATTCGCACACAACGAGTTCCGTACCAGTGTACTATAAACTTCTTATTTTTCGTTGATCTACAAGCAAAGATGTACATTCCATATTTATTTCATATTTTTCAAAGTGTGTGGGAAAGGGACTAGCTAATTCTCTCTCTATTCTCTTAAATAATTTTTGAACTATTCATTTTATTATTATTGCAAAACTGTTCGGCTCTGGAATGCACTTCCTTTACACGTGCGAAACGCTCCAAACAAGACTGCGTTTAAGACTTTGGCGCGGAAACATTAATCTATTGGAAAGCGTTTAAGCTCAATCAGATTACTATAAATCGGACACTGTATAAATATGTATATGTTTTATGTATGAATCTTTGTTTATGTGTAATATGTTATTAGATACATAGGATATGTATTTATGTATGTGTATATATAATTATGTTTATGTTTTAATTTTGTTTTTCGCATTGTTTGATGTTAACTTTCTTTTTTTTATTCTTTGCCGTTATATTCGCTCTGCACTTTCTTTCCGGTTGACTGGTAGAGAATGCCATATTGGCATTAAGTCCGCCATTTGCATATAAGGCAATAAAGATTAAATAAATAAAAATAAATAAAACTTAGGTACATCATAAAGTAAAAAGTTTATGATGTACCTAGGCATACAGGTCTTGCGCGCGCCTCATCGCTCCAGACTACATCATATTTTATATCCAATAAAGTGAAGCGACGCGCACCCCGTCTCGTGTAACTCGGGAGCGCTCCAAACGCAAATTGGTAATATGAACGAAATTTAATTCGTAATACATAAATCGGTATAAAATGTGCCTGCCTAGCCTACCATATACGCGTAACTGATGGCAGTTATATTCATGCATCATGAGAAGGTGAATTGAACGCAAAATATCGTCACTTTCAGAAGTTTGAATATCTGACCGTTTTTTTATGTTACAAGGGTGGCAGACAGGAGTATGGCCCGCCTGATGGTAAGCGGCCTATAGGGGCTTGAGGGATTGGGGCGTTGCCTACCCGTGGGCCCCGGAACCTTGGGCACCGACAGAAACAAAACATCATCAAAAGGTAGTGAGGTTTACTATGAATAAGGGCTATTATAAAGTTAATGATTATCTAAATGACCGTAATGCATGGACATAGTGTTTCTTGTAATTTCTTATTTGATGGGTATGAGTCAGTTTTGTAACAGTAGTATGGTACCTATCTAATGCCGCTTCCTATATATACTAAATATAAAATTTGTTGTAACTATATATCTATACCCTAAATAATGTAATGGAAGGTGACTTCAGAAGTATGTCTGAAGTCATTTTTCAACTTGACGACTCTATATATATATCAATACAGGGAGAAAAAAGCAGCCCTTGCTGAGTTTCTTGCCGGTTCTTCTCAGTACAAGGTCTTCCGCCGTAGTTTTGCGAACCGATGGCGTAGCTTCTTGACTTTCACAAGTGCTTGTAACAGCCTAGACTGAATAAATGACTTTTCATTTCATTTCATTTCACTATGATCTTCTGTAAGCTTAGTTCCCAGGCGCTTCAATCCGAGCGGTAAAATCCGCTATGCCCTACCTCTCTCTCATACGAGTTGCGCAGTTAATAATGAAACTTTACAGACTGCGACCTGAAGTTATATTGTGGCTCGCCACGAAACAAAAAAAAGTAGGTAATGTTCTTTTTTCTCCGATCTTCTGTAAGGTATTCTAGGTTTTCGAGCCGTCCTACGTTCGTAGTACAGAGGAGCTCGGTAGCTCAGTGGTTAGCGCGTTCGATCTAAAACACAAACATCGCATGGACACATTATACACAGCATTGGTTCCGTTTGCAAATGCAAACTCAGTCACTTTAGGATAAGAGTGCGAAGACCCGATCTACACACGACAAGCTATACCAGGCACAGGTACGTACCTGGACGTTTTTCCCGACCCCCCCACGACAACGGCTAACTAGAGCCGAGGTCCGAGTCTCAGAGACGCCCTCTAGTTGAGCCGACCCCCTCAGGTTTGAGTGGTCTAGAGGCTCCAGGAATACCTCTAGAGGCACTCGCCAATTCACGGCTTGAGATTCCCTTAGGATCTCGCCGTCCCCAAACCCGGTAACGCTGTAAAGGTCATCTGCGACCAACAGCATACACACTCAAAAAAAAGTCAATCACTTATGTGCACGAATCCCACAGATTAAGCTCTAAGAAGTCGAGGTGTGTGACCAATCCACAGTGTGGATTTGAACTTACCTGTACATATAATTTTTATTTTTTTTAAGCATGTAAGTAACTGCTTGATGTTTAAATCTAAAGAAAATATAACTAGAAAAAATTCCACGCCGACCAGGCAGCAGACGGGACTCGAACCCGCAGCTTTCGCAATCCGGGCGAATGCACTGACCAATTATGCTACCACGGCCCTCACGGACCGCGTCGAAATTCTTCTAGCCATTCTTAAGCTGCAAGGCAGCGCCATCTCTTCGCATTATAGGTGACCCACAATGTCAAATAAATACTTTTACAAGTATTAAACATTTGAAAGAAGAAATAGCATTTACCTATACATTTTCAACCACAAGGAAGGCTTATGCATTGGAGTCATAAATAGGCTGATGATAATAATACTAGAATTCGTTAGCTACAACTCTGCTGCAGCCATTACCAGAAAAGAAGCGAGAACTTCGTCCATGAATATTAAAATGAGCGCACGCGCGAAATTCATAAGGAAAGTGATTTCGATTTAATCGGCGCGCGATTTATGAGCGAAGCCGAGGGGAACTCTTAATTTGAAGCATTAAGTGCGCAAAGTGTCTCTCGCCGGGAATCGAACGGGAACTAATGGGGTTGATAAAACTCCGGGATGGCTGCCGATTAGGGAAGTTAGAGTTACTGTGACCGACGGGCACGGGTAGCGGCAGCCGGCGTTGAAACTTAAATAAAAACAAGGGGCTTGCCGATTGCGCGAGTAATGAGTACAAATAGGGCTGCTAGTTAATGTTTTATTATTTTCACCGATTACATATTTCATAATAATCATAATCATAATCAAAGTCATTTATTCAGTTTAGGCTGTTACAAGCACTCATGAATGTCTAGAAGCTACGCCATCGGTTCGTAAATCTACGGCGGGAGACCTTGTACTGAGAAGAACCGGCAAGAAACTCAGCAAGGGCTGTTTTTTTCTCCCTGTTTTATTATTTACAGAGTCGTCAAATTGAAAAATGACTTCAGAGATGATTCATGAAGTCACCTTTCATTACATAATTATTAAATATACATTAATTGTTTACCTGCATTTTGATTGCTGTGTCATACAGTATAAATACAAATAGTGTTATTTATATTAAGTGTGACTAAACATTAACTTCAATATTAAGGAAGTTAGGGCAGACTCATCTCCGCTGGCAGCACCCGTTCACGAGCATGACGCATGAACCAGCCATCGCTTCGCTCAACCATATTTGAGGGAACGTAACGACATACAGCAATACATACATGTTAAAATATGAAAAAAAATCTCACTGGGCATTGAAAAAAATAAGTACTTACACGATTGTAATCCTACAAACAAAACTTCAAAAATGTATTCAGGCAGCACTGTTCAAATGAATAGATCTTTAACGACATCTATAAAATACTTATACTACTACTATTGTGTATTTTACTGAACTATAACCGTGAACAATTTTAATTCGGAAACTATGAGGACTACAGAGGCAATTTCATCTCATATTATTAATTGGTCCAACATCATAAACTAGTCTGCAAAAATCTGAACTTTCGAGTTTTTACGCCGAATATTCCATTTTTTCAAACAGTAATTTTACTAAACTAAATAAGTAGGTATATCTGAACTATTTTTCTTATTTTATAGTTAAACTATTTTTAACTACTTATGTGCTTTCACACGGCCTGTACCATATTTTAAGTATGTCTGTGCAATATTTTATATAATAATAATAACCTTTATTTCTCACCATAATAACAATATTAATGAGTGATGTGCGTGAAAACCTAAGAAACAAACATAATAACAATGTTCACAAGGCTACATAAAAACAATGATATAAAAAGCATGCATTTTTTTACCAAAAATAAAAGGTACGTATTGATCAGATTATGGTGGGTTGACACCTGAACTAGGATGAATCCTGTGTCTCAGGTAATCAACCCTCCACCCTATCCATAAAGTTGTGTACCATTTAGTAAACAATTTATTAATCCAGATAACTGTTCTTAAGTTATTAATTCAATGGAATAGCCAAAGAAGTTTCTTATGTGTGTTTGTGTGTGTGTATGTGTATGTGTGTGTGTGTGTGTGTGTATCTTATAATGTTTAACTTATTATTTTGAATATCTGTTAATATTCTACTTGAGTTTAATGGCAGCCCTAACCAATCTGGTAGCGCACGGTTGTCGCGCGTGGGTGGAGCGGGACGGGAGGTAGCGAGGAGTTATTTATGTCTTTGTTTCATTTTCATTTTCAGGCGTTCATTTCATTTTTACCTTAGGAAGGAATCACTTTGGGAAAATTGTGACGGTATATTAGTTCTGTCACTATAACAACTTAACAGTTTTTTCGAATTACTATTAAATTATAAGTAAAAGCTAACCTAATTTGATGAGGGGGATTTTCTGCTTGAATTGGCCCGTAAAACCTAATTTACAGAAGAAGACAGTAAAATAATTCTACCTTTTGGTGTTGTTATGTTACTAAATCGTATTATTAACCAATTACTTGTAATTTTTTGTTAAAACGATGGCATACGAGCATATGGCTCCCCTGATGATAAGTGGCGATTATAGCATGTAGACCAGTGTTTCTTAAACCTTTCCAATACTGCTACCGCTGTAACCTATTAGGAAAACAGATTTTACCCCGAATTTAAAATGTTATCATCAGTCCAAGAAATTCCAATTTGGCCGCTACATCTTCGTCTCTACTAATGTCATCATCAGGAGAGAATCACGCCCCGCTTCCCACACTCAGCCAGTGTTGTCAGGTCTCCAGATTTTACAGGAAATCTCCTGTTTTTCTGAAATTTCTCCTGTTCTACTGTTTTTCTACATGAATCTCCTGTTTTTTTAGAAAACGATTTTCTTTTTTAAATTGCATGTTGAGTTGCATTTTTCGTCATTAATAATGTAGATAACCTTAATAATTATAAAATAAATGCATCTACTGTTTTTCTTGTAGCTGTTTCCATACATCTACTGTTTTTACCTGTAACGCCTCCCGATTTTTAAAAATCGGACCTGGCAACACTGCACTCAGCTGCCCGCGGGCTCACTAGCAAGAAGGACCGCATGATCTATTTAGTAGTATTATTTAGATTTCACCAAATAATTAGGTTCTTTGTTACCCCCAAAGTATGGCTGATTTACCCCCGGAGGGGTAATTACCCCCAGGTTCGGAACCCAGGATGTAGATGCTTGCGATACTCGCGCCATTGCCTACCCTGACGAGGACATCGATACCCTGTTCAATTTTTAAAACTCGGTCCACGCGGGGTTTCGGTCATCTCTTATCTATTAGACAAATCCGTCCGTCTGTGGTGCTGTTTCAGCGGCCAAACCGTAAGAGATAGATAAAGAGAATATTTAAGTTATAAGTTAAGAATAGTCTGATAAGACTACAAACCGGATTTGAGTAACGTAGCACTTCCGGTTTTCGAGAAATCACGAATTTCAAACGAAACCACACAAAATCTCCGAAGTTCTCAATTAATTAAATACATTATATTTTTTAAATCAGGTTTTGGTGAACATTTGGTTCACTGGTTTGCTAGTTTGTTATAATTTTTAAAAATTCAAGAAAGTGTGTTTTTACATCGACTTTGACAATGAGTACAAAATGTTAAATGACCTTGAACCTTCTTATGAAACCCGTGGTAAACGACCACGTTTCGCTTCCATAGGTCATTCTTGGCAAAACACGCTGCTGGTCAAATACTTTTGTATTGAGACACTGAAGAATGGGAGATGGTGATTATACGTATTTTTTATAGCTAGGTAGGCAAATGACAACCCCACTTGATATTAAGTGGTGGCAAAGTCCAGACGCGCAGACTTATAAACTGTCACACCGACCGTCCTGCTGAAATGCTTCTTCACGCCTCTTTTTATAGGAACCTTTTTGAAGTTATACTTCTTTAGGCGCGTTATGAAATAATGATGAAAGTGAAATTTTAAGATGCGCGCGCATCACTGTAACACAAAATTTTAAACGTTACTTTTGTGTTTACCGCACACTAAGAAAATCTACCAACAAAATAGAAATAGATTCTCTATTTAGTGAGTGCTAACGACTGCATTGTGAATGCCTATCAAAAGTATTTATTAATCTGGAACAACGGAACCAAAGCGCGATTCAGGAGACTACAGCGCCATCTCATGACCATTGGTGTAGTAGAACCAAAAACCACATCTTTATTTTTTGTAATAAAGTAACAGTTATAGGCATTCATATTTATAATATTTATCCACATGTTTCTGGTTTGTATATTCGGAATACGTGTTTGAGTTTCATACAAGTGCAAATCACATATGTTCTAATAAATTATATTCAGTAGCGATTTTAATTGAATATTTTGATTATTTATTTATTTTTTCAAATTAAAAACTGAACTTTATTGACTGTGTCCTTTTCCAGACTTATTATTTATTTATTGTAATTAATTATTTGCATGCAATTAAAAACTAATTTTAAACAATGCCAAAGAAGGATAACTTCTCACGCGCCTACATAAGTACACGCACCCATTTTTTTTTTAATACGCAGGTATAAAAAATCTATTTACAGACGACGGCGCCTTTAAGAGGCACACCGCCGAACGGACCTCACACCTGGCTCCCGCAAACCTTACGAACCCCACAGTGGCTGCCCACCGAGGACCCCGCAACTCTTAAAAAGTCCTGCGAATACCCTCTAAGCTGCTTAGCGCGAAGCCGCGGGATCCCCGTTTAGGGATTCTTCCGCGTCTCCGCACCTAGCAGCCTCCCGGCCTAGCCGGGGCTCCACGGCAGGGGTCTCCCGGGGTATCACGGGTTTTTTTGTAATCCTAAAAACCGGGAAAACCCGGGTTTTCTAAACCGGGTAAACCAAAGTCACCGAAAAATACAACACCACCAAAAGGACCACAGTAAAGAGAACCTGCAGAGAAGACCACAGTAAAGTATAATGTTACTTTACTGTGGTCTTCTCTGCAGGTTCAGCTTCTGAGGTTCCTTACCCAGACAGACGCTCCAATTCAATTCGTAAAATCCGCTGTACCATATTAAACATGTTGAAACTCGAAATAATCTCGCATAAGCAGTTTTGGAATTCTCAAACCATTGTTGACTGTACTTTCACGATTATGAATCCTATGCATTATTTTAATCTTTGGTGTGATTAATATTCCTGTTAGGATCGGCTCGATCTATAACAATTATTGTCTATTACGGCCCCGGAGCCATTACGGCATGATTTATGGCTGGAGCTACGCATGCTGTTTCCAGAAAATATATATCGCACACCGTTGGGACGGTTATAATTCGACATTTCATTACCTTTTAGGCGAAATCGCCGATATATCATTCAAAATTGAAGAGGTAAATTTATCTCTTGAGACTTAGATTAAGTTCATATCAAAAATCGTCCTCATCTTGAGACATTTCGCGTACTTCACTTTCCTCTTTTATGTGAGAAAAAATCTTCTTTTGATACTTTATTTGTTTGCTATTATGTACAACAGTGCTTATACTATCAGACGGACAAAAAAACATAGCTCAAACATTTAAATAACAATTTCCTTGATACCAGTGTTAACAAAATGCAATATAATTGAAATACATTAAAAGGATGTACCTAGCATATTAACAACCAGAATAGTATTTCATTCTTATTTAACACAGAAAGGGGACGTACAAAACTGTTTCATCACCACCTCACTCAATTTACAAAACCATTCCAAACACCCGAATTTCATTCCATACGATTTTTACAAAAGCATTATTAATCTGATCATTCAGCAGTACCTATTCAACGGCATTCTATCACAAACGCAATTACCCCGAGTCGAATCACAACGCATTCACCAAACGTTGCGTTTGCGTCAGGAATCAGATAACAGCAGCCCTACAGCCGAATGAGGATAATTCGGTTACCAACCCCCTTTCCTCTCCCCCTATCAGGTACTGACATGAAGCCCACCTGAGTCCGCTAATGGAGTCCACGTTGACGCGGACGTCTGTCTGGCAGCCGGCTTTATTAATGAACCTGTGGGAAAATGGGAAAAATGCCGCGACCACGACGGGCACGCAGTTAGGGTTACCATATCTCAGGATTTGTCCGGAGATTTCAGGATTTTTGGACTCTTCTCAGGACTGCGGCTGGATTTTGCAAAACTCATGAAATCTCAGGATTTTTGAATTTCCAATAAAATACAGCTTACGTTTTAAAGATCTCTCTAATAAAAAGGTAAACAAACTAAAAATTATCTTCTATTGGTAATAATTGCACAATTAAAATCAGTACTTTATAATCTAAGTAGGTAATTATTCAGTTTTATCATGCTTCATATGTGAAGATACATTTTTTAAGGAAGGTTTTTCTTCAATTATGGATTCATATAATGCCCCACATGTGAAGCTCTTCACGTTATATTAATTTAAAAGTATAAGCAGATTATAAACGATAATATTACGATTTTTTTAAATTGTAAAGTAAGTATAAGTAAAGTGAGAGAAAATTCTCAAACTGTAAAAAATCTCAGGATTTTTCAATGGAAATCAAGCCTTTTCTCCGGACTTTTGATTTTATCATATGGTAACCCTACACGCAGTTCAAGCTAGATTCTTTATTATATAAAAAGCCAATTTGGGAATAGGGTGGCATTAAGAAAACGGGAAAGACGCGCTACGACTATTCTCTTTTTAAGGATTTGAGTACGTTAAAACACAATCACACGTGATGGTAAGCAACCATTTCTTTCTATGAGGATGTGAAGTGTGAAGATATTTATAACTAAAAACCCTAAAATATATAATAACTAAAACTACTAGCAAACCAGTGAACCAAATGTTCACCAAAAATTAATTGAGAACTTCGGAGATTTTGTGTGGTTTCGTTTGAAATTCGTGATTTCTCGAAAACCGGAAGTGCTACGTTACTCAAATCCGGTTTGTAGTCTTATCAGACTATTCTTAACTTATAACTTAAACATTCTCTTTATCTATCTCTTACGGTTTGGCCGCTGAAACAGCACCACGGACGGACGGACTTGTCTAATAGATAAGAGATACATTATTAAAAGGAGTCCCTTTAGGCAAGGTTCCAAAGATACTGGCAGCGTTCCTCCTTTGAATAGCTAGACTAATTCTTTGTCCGAGGTAGCTGCCAGCTCTTCGGTCTCCCATGATGTCAACCAACCTTTTTGCTGTTTCCTTAAAAAGCCTTACAGCGCTAGGACCCCACGGACCAAGAGTTTCGACACCGAATGGGACAAAATCATATTCGGAGCCTAGACCCCTGTATTCAGTGTAGAGGGCGTGGGTCGTCGGCTTTCTTCTGCGGAGGCTTCAGCGGGAGATCGTGCTGCAGGCACATGGATGGCGCTTCTGGAAGGCGGAAGTGCTCCTGGTCATGCGTCTCTCCTCTCTGCCCTGCTGGTGGCTGGCGGGCGCTGCTGGTAGATTGGCCAGCGAAGTGGCAGAAGAACCGGCACTGCTAGTGGACGTCAGACGCAGCTGGTAGGCGGGCAGAAGCGGCCGGAGTCCAGGTTGCAGTAGGGGTCCGCCGATGAGGATAACCGTATAGTGGTTTAGTGGAGTATAGTCAGACATTGTTTAGAAAGCCAAAGCCGTAAAGCTTTTAGGTCTTTGCTTAAGTCCTGGGGCAGCCGATCCAGGGACAAGGCCTTTTAGAAATTTAGAGCTCGGTAGCGAGCTAACAAAAGTTAGTTTGGCAACTTTTGCCGAAGAAATGGTTGAAGGAGCAATTTTTGTTGATTCACAGTCACGCGCAGAGCGTTGAAAAGTCAAGATGCCTCAGAGCTCAGTGAAAAAATGAGAAAAATAACCAAATTTTGTTCTAAAACTTACTATAAACTGATTTAATAGAAAATATTTACGATAGTCAAATGCATGGTCAGTTTTATATAACCGTCTCTTTTCCTCGCGGTCCGTATCTGTTATATTTAACACATTTGAAGCATTTTGTTCTAATACTTACTATAAACTTCTGTAGTAGAAAATATTTATAATATTCAAATGCATGGTTGGTTATATACGTCGCCGTATAGCCTCTCTCTTTTCCTCGCGTTCCATACCTGCTATATTGCTAACAGCGCATTCAGAATTGCGGGTAGAGTAAAATTAATAAGGTCTATATTCTTCCTTCTTCCTCTTAGTCTATAAGCTGTAAAATTTTACGAGCTTGCATTTAGTACTGTCGTAACTCTTTGACGCGTGCGATTTAATTATGACCTTATACAGTACGCATTAAAATTGGCATTCAATGTTTAAATAATGCCTTATTATTCTTTTTTCACTACGCGATCACCTTACGGATCTCCGTGGATCGTCCAATGTACCTTTTGGACAGGTTTCGGCCACGATTTTGTTTGTTTAATATCGTTGTTAGAGTGCGACAATCATATTTTAAACCATACCATAATTATTATTGCCTCTGTGTACTTCATCCATGATACAATGATATCACATTCGAAGTGCATGGATGTGTGAAGGCCACACCCAGTATCGGGTCTACGCTTGCTTGTAACAATACCACTGGCCGACCGCAATGTAATCTGTATATAGTATACTAAGCTATGTATAGAATACAAGCTGTGAGTGATATAACCGCGCGTACAATTTATTATGAGCTTGTATGAACGCCAGACCTGTTGGCGACTCGCGTCCATCATTTATAGAACATAGAAGAATTAGACAGCTAAATAATATCTAATGTGTAGGTATAGGCTTGATGTATTATATGAAACTAGCAAACCAGTGAACCAAATGTTCACCAAAACCTGATTTAAAAAAAATGTATTTAATTAATTGAGAACTTCGGAGATTTTGTGTGGTTTCGTTTGAAATTCGTGATTTCTCGAAAACCGGAAGTGCTACGTTACTCAAATCCGGTTTGTAGTCTTATCACACTATTCTTAACTTATAACTTAAATATTCTCTTTATCTATCTCTTACGGTTTGGCCGCTGAAACAGCACCACGGACAGACGGACTTATCTAATAGATAAGAGATGGGATTGCACATATTAAAGTATTAACTCCTTCCTACTATTAGAGAATACGAGGAGCGCGATGGCGCAGGTGGTTAGCGCGTTTGTCTGCGATCGTTGAAGTTAAGCAGCTTTCGCAGTGGTCAGTCATTGGATAGGTGACCAAAAATTTTCTATCTCGAGTTCCTCCGTGCTTCGGAAGGCACGTTTAGCCGTTGGTCCCGGCTGCATCTGCAGTCGTTAGCATCCGCCAATCCGCACTGGCTCCGCGTGGTAGGCCATGGCCCGATCTCCCTATTCCATCCATAGGGAAGGCCTATGCCCCAGCAGTGCGGACATTAATGGGCTGATGATGATGATGAATATTAGAGATCTTTTAAACTTGTTACATATTTACCTAGAATTTGCTCAACATATAATGAGATTGACGCCAAAGATAGATATATTTAGTGATGGTCTTATTTCCTTTAGGGGTAAGTTCCTGAAACACTTTGGTGCAACAAATAAATAAATTAATAACGTAATAATCTGTTCTTCGTTTGTGTATGTATTTGAATTAATTAACGCAGTCAATCAGTCTATCCATAATATAATATAATATATATAGATGTATGATTAGGTCAATTGGTAAAATTGTAACAACTTGTTTATTAACTTATTGTAACTGTTGTGTATGCTTATAATTGGTCTGCATATAAGAAAATTGTATAGTATTCTATTCAATCAAGAATGTATAATATGTGTGACTGATAGCATGCCTAAATAAATAAATAAATTACCTGCTTTTTGTTACTCAAACAGAGCGGACTATCGCAGTCACAACTAGCGTTGCCAGGAGTCCGGATAAAGCCGGACATTAAGCCGGAGCAAGACGCAGTTAGGCTTTTTGATTGCATGTCCGGCCAAAATAAACGGTGTCTTTTACGTTCCGCAAACGAGCGAGCGCCGAGCGTGGCCGAGTGCAAACGAGTTGCTGTTACTGTCGGTTGCCTTTATACACAATTTTATGCTGTTCCTAATATAACTGAGCCACAAAATCCTTAATAATGTAGGTTGTCTGACCTTTTTACCCAAACGTCCGGCCAAATTGACTGGTCTGTCCGGCTATTAGGTTAGGTTAGGTTGCCGGCGGCGGCGTGGTTGATTCCCAGTAAGGAGCCCATGCCGCCACCGATGGCAAGGAGGGCACACCCCGGAGTTTTAGTGGGTAGGGCTTCCCCATCCCGAGCAGCCACTGAGATAGCCCTACGGTTGACTGAGTGGGTGGGTGAGAGGTGGGGGGCCCTACCCACTAAAACTCCGGGTCCCACATAACCCCGACGCCTACCCAGCGGCGGGGTATGCGTAACGCATTTCTCCGGGTCAAAAAAAATAAGGTTACGTTAGGTTACCTAGCAACCCCAGTCACGTCAATTAGCCTAATTCCAAATGACTGCATTAAACTCGCAACCCCTTATTAATAAATACAGAATCTAATACCGCGGCGCCCGAGAGCAGAAAGTATAATCTTCGCCGAAGCGAAGCGAGGGTAGGTCACTAGTATTAAAACAGCTAACTTCATTCCTTACGGGGGACCGTTAATGGCGCAGCATAAGCGCTATAATATAAAGCGTGATAAAAACGGCCTCACGGAAACTCGGAATCCTGAACAAGGTGTGGTGTTTTTTCACGCCTGAGCAACTGTGCTCCTTGTACAAGACACAGGTGCGGTCTTGCGTGGAATATTGCTCGCACCACTGGGATGGCCCCGCAAAATACTTGCTCGATGCTTTGGACTGGTTACAGCGGCGAGCGATCCGCATCATAGGCGATGAGGAGGTGATTAAACACCTCGAGCCTTAATTACGCCGTGACGTGGCGTCATTAAGCGCGTTCTATCGTCTGTACCAAGGCGAGTGTTCTGAGGAGTTATTCCACCTTTCTCTTGGCTTGAGAGGACCACGTGCGCTGGCCTACGTTGTTACCAACTAACTGTAGTTACAATTCCAACGCGAACTAAGAAATTCGGTAACTCATTGCTGGAATGCTCTGCCCGCTCATGTGTTCCCTCCCTTCTACAACCTGGGATCCTTTTAAAGAAGCGTGAAGAAGCAACATTTAGGCCGGGAGAATGGGGATCGCCGGTATGGCAGTAAGAACTTCTGTAGAGTCTGTGCGGAAAGAGAATGGGATTTAAATTTGAGGGCGCACTAGTACTTTTCTACCGTATTTGTAAGGTTTTACCCCTTTTAGACATGATTAAATACAAAAAACCGCAAGAAATCACAACAACAAACAAATCCGTATCAATACAAAACTTTGACGTATAACAGATGGCTGGGTTGGATTTCTATAAAAAAATTAAGATGTTAGTTCCGTTTTTCTCCACGCCCATTCTCTTTGCACACCGACTCTACCAGCTATCTTCACCGTCTCTTAACATCAGGTGGGGTCAGATATTTGCCGGACCTATCTATAAAAAAAGTATAATAATGAAAAATCATTCAGCCCGCATCGTGTAGCCGTGTCTGTCCATTCGTCGGTCTGCGGGGTCGCGGTCGGTACGACGGTGTCACCTTGCGCGAGTAATACCTCCCCCCCCCCCCCCTTCCTCGCCTCGCTCCCCTCTCGCGTCGAGTGCAGTTCCCTTGCACTGTTGCTAACCTGAAGATACGAAGATAGTACACAAACTCAAAGCGTTTATTCTGTTTAGACTTGTGCAAGCTCTATGAATGTTGAAATGCTACAACATCGACACGCATATTACACAGCCGGCAAGATGCTCCACAAGGACTGTTTTTTTCGCCATTTCATATAGTGTCGACAATGGAAAGTTGGCCTATACACGCCTACAACAAAAAAAAATTGACTTAAGTGTCGCCGCACACGGGCCACCGACAACAACCACAAAACGCCGTCACCGAGATATTTCTTGTAGTTTTCATACATTTTATATGGACTGTACGCCGGTGGCCGCCACACGCTACAAATCGTCGTTGCTCGCTTCTTGTGGCCCGCACCGGCCACTTAATGCGCCGACACAAAACGCAGCCACACGTCACTCGCGCGATTCCCCACCCCTCTCTCCCTTACCTTAGTCGGCCGCTGTCGCGTGCTTCAGCGACTTTAGTAGCAGCTTCTAGCTTCTCGTGGCGGCGTTTGTGGCTGTGGCGTGTGGCCCGTGTGCGGCGATGCTAAGACAGCGCACAAAGTACAAAACGAAAACATGACACACAATTTGGTACATACCTACCAGCAATAGAGAAAAAAACGTCAATATGAAAAAAACATTGTAGAAACTGAGACTGGTTTTCACCTAAGCAAACAATAAATTGTTTTCAATTATAAAATTAGTTACATTTAATCAAGACACGATTACAGAAAAATTACGCAATATAAACTAAACTTTGGCATCCTTTGATGAAAAGTTTGTAGAATTGACTTAAGAACTAGTTACAATAGTTTCTTCAGGAAAATCGTATCAGTTCCAAATCCTAACATGAAATTTTGAGATAATTCAATTAACAATACAGTACCCTTAGGACGAGTTTTACAATTACGAAAACTGTAAGTTTTCGTGAGCTCGCACTCGTACTAAGGGCACTGATTTTATTGTTTTCGTTTCAATACAAATAAAAAGTGTTTAAATTCCATCATTAAATCATTTGCGTCTTCCTAAATTTTAAGTATATTTGTTTAGTTTTCACCAAAATGGACATAGAAAAATAATTTACTATTACAAAAACTATGATAGACTTCGTGAGCACAAACTTGTACTGAGAGTACTGTTAAATTCAGATACATATTTTGATTTTATTTATTTTTAAGCATTTAACTGCTAGATGTTTAAATCTAAAGAAAAGTTTACTAGAAAAAAATCCACGCGGACCAGGCAGCGGACGGGACTCGAACCCGCATCCTTCGCTATCCGGGCGAATGCACTGACCATTTTCCTAGCCTTAAGCTGCAAGGCAGCGCCATCCCTTCGCATTGTAGGTAACCCACAATGCGAAGAGATGGCGCTGCCTTGCAGCTTTAGATTTAAACATCTAGCAGTTAAATGCTTAAAAAATAAATAAAATCATAACTATAATTGCTATTTCTTCTTTCAAATGTTTAATACTTAAAAAAGTATTCATTTGACATTGTGGGTTACCTACAATGCTAAGAGATGGCGCTGCCTTGCAGCTTAAGGCTAGGAAAATTTCGACGCGGCGAATAGGGCCGTGGTAGCATAATGGTCAGTGCATTCGTCCGGATAGCGAAGGATGCGGGTTGGAGTCCCGTCCGCTGCCTGGTCCGCGTGGATTTTTTTCTAGTAAACTTTTCTTTAGATTTATACATATTTTGATTATTATGTTCTTGGTAAGTACCCATGATACAAACAAAAAGATAAAATATCACATTCAAACGAGTTCAGTCGTTAACCTAATTTAACTATTCCATGGACCAGCAATTATTCCAAATACCCTCGTTTTAGCATAGGTACCTAAAAATAGCCCATTGGAACCCATTATACAAGAGATAAAATCCCAACCCCGAGCACACACTGCAAGACCAACAGATACTATTCGTTCTTTTTGTTTGCATAATTTAACATATAGAGGAGATAGAAAGGCTCTCTGAATTTTGGAACCGGTGGTAGTTTACGGTAGTTAGGGTCAAATAAATAAACTCATTTTTTAACAAATATAAAAATTTCAAAAAGGAATTTTAAATAAAATACTTTTATTAACTAAATTAACTAATAAATTCATATATAGACAATAGAGTCTTAACCTAATTTAACTATACTAACCATGGATAGCAATTATTCCATATGCCCTCGTTTTAGTTTTAGGTACCTAAAAATAGCTATAATGTTTCACGTCCCTGTTTTCCTTTTTCGACTTCATTATTACTAAAAATCTTGCTAGCAGTTAAGTCTGCAAATGCAATGAACACTATATTATCAACATGTCAATCTTTAATGTATAAAAATTATGTTGGAACATTATACCTTTCGCTAAAAGTATATTTTAGTCTTTGTGAGGCCAAGTCTAAAATTAGAGATTATATTAAAACTGAGATGTTTATTAAGTAAACATTTTAAAATATTGTTTCAATTTACTATTTCAACATTACTATTACATTACGTTACATTTAGGTTCTGTTTCACTGAGATGTAAAAAATGTATCTTAAAATAGCAAAATTATGTGTTGATTTAATTATTTATGTATTTATATATCTTATAATATGTATTAATTTTATATAACATTTTCTTAACGTAATACCCAGTAAAAATGTAGTGAAACACACACACACACACATTCAGGACAGGAAACATTTAATTGTAAACTAAGTAGTTTTTAAAATATCTTTGGGAGAAGACACTGATTTCTGTAACACAGGGTTATTATCCTAGCATAGTAATCAGGGTATTCAATCTTTCATGTACCTACTTTTGTTGAGCAATAAAGTTATTATTATTACTAGCAAACCAGTGAACCAAATGTTCACCAAAACCTGATTTCTCGAAAACCGGAAGTGCTACGTTACTCAAATCCGTTTTGTAGTCTTATCAGACTATTCTTAACTTATAACTTAAATATTCTCTTTATCTATCTCTTACGGTTTGGCCGCTGAAACAGCACCACAGACAGACGGACGGACTTGTCTAATAGATAAGAGATTATTTATATTAGATCAATACTAGTTACTATGAATATATATTCATAGTATATTAAGGGTGTGTTTGGATTTTTAGTACGCAGTCACACAAAAATAGCTGAATGGATTTGTATGATATTTGGCACACAAATAGGTACCTACCTGGGTATAGTGATTGACTATAGTAAATGTAGAAAGGTACATAATTATGTAACGCATTTTCTATAATTCCCAGTTCAATATGAAAGAATACCGAGATCTCTTAATTCAAAACAATGAACGAAACATTAACACACACATAATCTCTTATCTATTAGACGAGTCCGTCTGTCCGTGGTGCTGTTTCAGCGGCCAAACCGTAAGAGATAGATAAAGAGAATATTTAAGTTATAAGTTAAGAATAGTCTGATAAGACTACAAACCGGATTTGAGTAACGTAGCACTTTCGGTTTTCGAGAAATCAAGAATTTCAAACGAAACCACACAAAATCTCCGAAGTTCTCAATTAATTAAATACAATTTTTTTTTAAATCAGATTTTGGTGAACATTTGGTTCACTGGTTTGCTAGTCATATATAATAGATACCTACAGTAAAGGATAATTAAGATCTTCGTGAATAATTACGAATTGCAAAACACGCAGGGGACTGCGTGTCAGGGAGAAACGTTCTGCGGAGAGAAATGTAAACATATCATGGGCTCTCAGTGTTTGTTCCCTACCGCTAAGGGTCATACAGTGTGACCAGATTCAGTATTTTAATACTTTTATTTATATATTTCATCAATTTTTCCGAACATCAGTATATTTTCAAGTATATTGCTGGCAGTCAGTATTTTTGGGTATACTTTGGTAGAAGTTATGGCAACACCGTAGTGAGTGATCGTCTTTGCGATAATGTTTGCGGAATTCCTTGGAACGCGAAATTTTCACAGATAAATTTAATAAAAACGGACCAAAGAAACAGATTTATAAACAAAAATGTATCAGCTATTTTAAAAACAAAGCAAGGTGTTAAGGATGAAGGAGGTTGTGTAAATTTTAATTCTTCGAAAAGGATGTTAAAATATAACTGTAACATTTATTGTGAGTATGAATAAATGAAACGTGTTAAGAAAATCAGTATTTTTATTGGTATATCTGTCCTATGTAAGTCGGTATATTTCAGTATTTCTTTGAGGTGACTCGGTATTTTCGTAAAATTTAATCTGGTCACACTGGGGTCATATCGGCTCAGCAACAGGCCCGGGTACATCGACAAGGGCACCTTGTGACGTCATTCCATTAATAAAACCATCTGCCCTACTTCCTTGCCCCAGTTCCCGACGCGAAAGGACTCTGTACATAGGCTTCATCTTTTAAGACGTTTGTTCATCTTGAACTTTCTATTTCTTGCTTCAGTAAAGTGTAGCCTAACCGTTTTGGATTATTTGTTTCTTAGGTTTTCACGCACATCACGTAGTTAGGGTCAAATAAATAAACTCAAAATTACAAACAAGAATTTTAAATAAAATACTTTATTAAGTAAATTAAATAATATATATAGAACTAGCGGACCCGACAGACGTTGTCCTGTCTAGTATGGTAGCGCCGTCTGTCGGATCCAATGTAAAACATTCCAAAATCAACAACTACTAATAAATTAAAAATTAATTAAAAAAACATTGTCCATCGGACAAAATTGTGAATCTAAACCATTCTCAGATCCCCTTGAACACACACAAAAAAATTCATCGAAATCGGTCCAGTCGTTTAAGAGAAGTTCAGTGACATACACACTCACAGAAGAATTATATATATAAAGATAGACAATAAAACTTAAAAATCGAACAATGAAATAACCAAACGCTCAATAAAAGTCTTTCGAAGGTAGCTCGACAAATTAAATAAAAGTTTTATTCTGACGACGAAACCTGTAAAGGCTACGAAACGTCAATAAATAAATAAAGTTTCGTGCATTAACCCGGTAAAAACTAGTTTTATTTAACGTTTTGGATTATATTACCTATATTGTTTTAAACTTTCATCATCATTAACGTTAAGGTAATTAGTGGCAATGATTTGAGTACCTACTTCTATTAGAAAAATGTACTTAGTGTGAATATAGCCACCGTTCCAATTTATCTTCAGAGCTTACCACCTGTAGCGTATCAAGCCATTCCAATGCCAGCCAGGATTACGATTAATTCAGTAATGCCACAAAGATTTGTGGTCCAATTTCAGAGAGTTAAGTAAGGCACCTATTTTTTATAGACTGCAAAGTCTCTATTTTCTTCTTATTCTTCTATTTGATTTACCTAGTTCGTACGTGGCAAATAATTCAGCTAAATGCATTGGATTCGCATCCTAATGTTTTTATATTGATAAGAGTGATTTTTGAGAACCTCGGCTAATTGATGTGTGATTTGATTGAAGTCTCTGACTATATATAAGTCACTTGCGCCCTATAAGTTATTTTCAGGGCCTTTTTTGTCAGAAGAGCGGCTGAGCAGCGATTCGTTCCTAGAATGATGCGCGAGGCTACTGAGATTAAAAAATATCCAAATTTCAATATGGAAGATAGTTGGTGTGTACCACCGGCTTGGGAACCCATTATACAAGAGATAAAATCCCAACCCTGAGCACACACTGCGAGACCAACAGATACTATTAGTTCTTTTTGTTTGCATAATTTAACATAAGAAGGAGATAGAAAGCCTCTCTGAGTTTGTTTCGCCGGTTCTTCTCAGAAAGGTCTCCCAATTTTGGAACCGGTGGTAGTTTACGGTAGTTAGGGTCAAATAAATAAACTCATTTTTTAACAAATATAAAAATTACAAAAAAGAATTTAAAAAAAAATACTTTTATTAACTAAATTAACTATTCATTACTAATTATTCATATATAGACAATAAAGTTTTAAAAATCTTCCAATGAAATAGCCGAACGTTCAATAAAAGTCTTTAGAAGGTACCTAGCTCGACAAAGTAAATAAAAAATCATTATTCTGACGATGCAGACCTGAAGAGGCTGCGAAACGTCAATAAATAAATAAAGTTCGTGCATTGACCCGTTAAAACTAGTTTTATTTAGCAAAATTGCCTTTTAAAAATGTTGTTTTTAAATCTATGTTCAAAGCATTCTCTTACTACCTACCTATTCTTCACTTATTCGCAGACTTTTATATATTACTTAACTGCGCTCATAGCGACAATAAAACTGCTCAAAACTGATATCTATTTCCACATGAAAAATTCAGCTACAGTAGATTTATAAGCTTTGTGTTTCGCAATCTCAGTTCGCAGCACTTCCGACAAGTATTTACATAAATGGTTCTGACATGATATTTGAATTATGGTAACGATCAGCTTGTATAATGGAATAACATAAGAAATAACTTTTATCAAACATTTATTACAACATCTTTATCATTATTTAATAATTAGGAACAAATTTTAAATTAATGTAACACTCAAGTCTTTTCACGTCGAGCCTTCGGGACAAGTAACGACTTTTTCCACCACACAAAAAGGAGTCTGTTCACGCTCATCATCACTATTGGTCCTGGAGAATCTGGTGAGGTTCATAGCATCGTTCTGGTACACCAAGGAAGCCGGCACGTCATCCTCATCCAAAAGCTCGTGGAGGAAATCCAAACATTTTCTCCGGAACAGCCTCTGTTTCTTAGCAGGTAATTCTTGATAGTCGCTGTGAATGCCGCGAAAGAATTGGAAGTACGCGCTGTTCTCATCAGGGTCGAACGCTGAGGAGCAACTGTCGTCGTTGGAATTGGACTCTCTCTTCGGCTCCACCTTGACTTGGTTGCTTAGAGCGAACCAAGGGTTGGACATGAATGATGATTGCATCTCCAATGGGTCAAGCTTCGAGTCAGTTTCACTTCCGTTCGCTCCCTCCATGTCGACTAAAGTTGGTGCAAACGATGAGTACGACGGCGGACGCCTGGCGACAAACATATTATTTTAATTTATTTGAGTTAGATATGGGTGTCGATTCTGGCAGCATTCTCTAAACTTAAAACTAAATTTAATATCAGTCTGTCCTTTTTATTCTATATAGAGAATGACAAGGATACACTGTTGTCAAATTGAAGAGAATCATGCCAGAATCGACACCATGAAAACCTTACGTTAGTCGTAAGTCCTTAAATTTAACAAAATAGGTAAGTTTATTTGTTTATTCAAAACAGGATCATTTATTAATTATTAAGGCCCTTTATAAATTTAATAAAGAAAAATGTGAAAACAGTTAAAGAATTTATTGATGAACAAACTTTTAATTTTCTTATAATTTCTATTATTTTAAAGCATGTAACTGCTTCATGTTTAAATCTAAAGAAAATATAACTAGAAAAAATTCCACGCGGACCAGGCAGCAGACGGGATTCCAACCCGCACCCTTCGCAATCCGGGCGAATGCACTGACCAATTATGCTATCGCGGCCCTCACGGACCGCGTCGAAATTTTTCTAGCCGTTCTTAAGCTGCAAGGCAGCGCCATCTCTTCGCATACTATACTATAATTGCTATTTCTTCTTTCAAATGTTTAATACTTGTAAAAGTATTCATTTGACATTGTGGGTTACCTATAATGCGAAGAGATGGCGCTGCCTTGCAGCATAAGAATGGCTAGAAGAATTTCGACGCGGTCCGTGAGGGCCGCGGTAGCATAATTGGTCAGTGCATTCGCCCGGATTGCGAAGGGTGCGGGTTCGAGCCCCGTCTGCTGCCTGGTCCGCGTGGAATTTTTTCTAGTTATATTTCCTTTAGTTTTAATTTTCTTCCTATCTTTATCTAAATTCAAATGAATTGGGTAAATTTAGCTCGGGAGTTTCACATTTTCGCTTCATTTGGTCCACTCTAAACATTTCGTCTAATGCTTGGGCCGCACCTGCGTGTATTGTCCCGAAATAATTCGTGACGAAGCTTCGTACGTTTTGACACTAAAACGTTATCGCGATAAAGCCTATGCGCTATGGTCACATTAGCAGCTTCTACATTTAATTTATACGAACTATCGTCAATAGTATACATACTCGTATATGTATAGTATCGTACACCAAGATGGTCATTTTTATTTCCAGACGTCAGTGGCATGTGCCACTGTAAAACTCCAGCACTTATTCTGGAGATGCCGGGTAAACAGGGGCGGCTGGACAGAAATTGACATGTCCAAAGCTTCTCCCTGAGATGTGCCAGCACTGATACCAGAGATGATAAGATTCCCGGGTGTGACCTGATAGATACTCAAATGTGGCCTTTCTCCCTGAGGAACTCCAGCTCATCGGGGTGGTACCAAAGGGCCAATATGCGGCCTTTATGGCTCCAGATATGGTGGAAATATTTTAATATCTATCCAACTGCCCCGCAACTCCCACAATCTCTTAAACCGCAAAGATCGCATAATTATTATCCTGAGGAACTGCAGCTCGTTGAAAGCTTCTCTCTAAGAAACGCCGACACTTATTGCGGAGATGATAAAATTCCTGAGTGGGGCAGAATAAATACACACATGTCTGTAGCCATGTTGCTTCTGAGAAACTCCAGCTCGTTGGAAGCCTCTCTCTAAGAAACGCCCGGGAATCTTATCACCATAAGAGTAAGTGCTGTATTCCGGTGATGGTAAGATTCCCGGGTGCAGCAGGTTAGATACTCATTACTCACATGTCCGTGGCCATGTGCTCCCTGAGGAACTCCAGCTCGTCGGCGAGGTACCAGCGGGAGACGATACGGCCCTTGCCGGTGCGCGCGCCATGCATCTCGTTCCGGAGGTGGCGCGAATACGAGTTCCGAATGTGGGACCACTTCCGCCGAACGTCGGACACTGGGGACAAAATCGCCAATAATATATCGGACGTCAAAACACAACGGGAAAAGGGGGGTCTAAAATGGTGGAATTGAACAAAAAGTCTAAATATATTAATTATTTATAGATATTAACGAGATTGTTACCATGTACCTTGTTTTTTATGAGTCTCCGATATTTCGGCACTGTTGCAAGCGCCATAATCACGGAGTAACTGAAGTAATTGCGGGTAGATGTTATTGGCAGACATATCGGTCTACCCTCTGACGTCGTCTTTTACTACGTTCGATACCCCTTCCACTGGTCACATTCTCACTATTCACTCGCATTTGTTCCCGGCACACAATACTGATCACGGCGCTTGCAGTGCCGAAATATCGGAGACTCATAAAAAACAAGGTACATGGTAACAATCCCGTTAATATCTATAATATAAAAAAAGTCCAAACTATATATTTTATTTAGACGGTGAGTGTTCTGAGGGGTTATTCTCTCTTATTCCACCTTCCCCTTTCCTTCTGAGGACCACGAGCGCCGGCCTACGTTGCCACCTATGTATTTGCCACTATTCCAAAGCGTACAAAGAAGTTTGGTGACTCGTTTCTTTGTCGCGCTATCCGTAAATGGAATGCTCTGCCCTCTCACGTGTTCCCTCCCTCGTACAACCTGGGATTCTTTAAAAGAGGCGTGAAGAAGCAACATTCAGGCCGGCAGGGTGAGGATGGCTGGTGTGGCAAGAAGAACTGCTGTCACTTAATATCAGGTGGAGAGGAGTCATATTAATAATATTTATGTATTCCTCTATCAGATAATTACATGACTTTTGATATTAATGAATGAATATTATTATATTAATACATGAATATTATCTAAAGCCTAAGCTTTAGTCGCGTAAGAAAAATGCCTCGTAATAATAACATGTCTGTGGCCATGTAGGGAGCACATTTCTATAATCTGGGGACTCGCTAATAGATAGATAGCTGATACAGCAGTTATAAACTGCCACACCAACCATCCTCACCTTGCCGGCCTGCAAAAGTGATTCTTCACGCCTCTCTTGAAGGACCCCAGATTGTACGAAGGGCATTTATGTTATTTACGGGAGTGTTACCATGGACCTTGTTTTTAGTGAGTTTCCGTCGAGAAATCAGTTACTCCGTGATCATGGCGCTTGCAACAACGCCGGAATATCGGAAACTCGCTAAAAGCAAGGTACATGGCAACAATCCCCAAAGTATAATGCGATTCAACTAACAATAGGACCGACTGGGCGCCATATTTTGACGTCATAGCTGTCAATTCAAACCAAATAGGTAGAGTGAGCAAAAAAATTTTGCTTTTCAGTAAAACTTATTTACTAAGATAAAGTGAGACAAAACATCCGATTTTTTAATAAAATTAATTTACTAAGGTTGAGAAAGAACACAACCGATTTTTAATAGTATTTCTTTATTAAGACTGTGTGAAAAAAAACATTAATCAGAATCTAGCTCTTCAATTTCGCTCATCTTTGAATTACCGCCGCCGGAGAAGTTATGAATAATCATGCAGGTCACATACGAACATGCATCCTATATGTAAACGAAAGTTTTAAATCGAGTTTCTAAACGCAACATAAAGTGACATTTGGTTGACGATTTAGGTTATCAACCATTCATAGCCAATCTATCAACATTTGTTATTGTTTGTTTAAAAATGTATGGTTTTTATTCTAGAATCAGCCGAGTGCTAAAAAAGTGTTTCGAGATTTTTTTGCAAACCGTACTTTTCAAGCGACATTTGACAGATGGAGGTCATTGGCTTTCCTATTCTTATTTGAATCGCGTTCTAACATAATTACTATAATTTTAGAGACTATGTAAGTTTAAAACAACACCTGGTAATTATTAATATCTATCACATACACATAATGATGTAATTTATTACATTCAGAAAAGAGACATGCCTCTGTAAAAGTTACTAAAGTCAGTAGAAACAGTTATAAAATTCTGTACTAGAGCGCTACACTACACCGTTTTGTTCAAAAAACAACTCTGTCAGTGCCTTCTGTGCTAAACAATAATGGTTCCTTTTTCCCCGCTATAAGACCTATTTTCGTTTGGAATCACCGGTCGAACAAATTTGAATGTAGAATGTTGGTAATGCGTGAAGTATTTTTGGAGCCAACCGGTTTACGGTGATCGCAAATCTTGCATAAACATTTTTTAACTAGATTTATAAAAAATAATAGGTACTTAGTAGAAATATTGAATTCGCATACTTTTCATGCATTATGAATGCATCAAACGGGTACTTTAATAAACTAACTGCAGTATGAAATTAATTATCAAACACATATAAGCTGCAGTTGTTGCCTAGAATAGAAATAATAGTGACAGACTGAGTTTCAAAAATCGCTCTGCCCGACAATTGTTTTTTTTTTACTGCCTGCTCGGGAGAGTTAACAGCTGGTGGCGATTTTTTTTTCTTTTACTCCCAATCCAGTATAGGAGATTAAAAATAATACTACTTAAAGGAATTTTCATATCGCAAAATTGACTTTGAACGATAAAGAACTTAGAAAGACTTTGTCGAATTTTGTTATCAGAGCAAGACGTAAATAAAAAAGATAAGCGTTATTGATTCTCCTAAAAATACTCTACGCAACATTGTTGATAAGTATGAAGTCATGAACACTTACATTACACACAAGATTTGCATTAATACAATCAATTGTTCGTCTTTCTAATTACAGTCTCTATTCAATAACTCAAACACGAAATAGAAAGAAAAGAGCGGTCAAAATGTACCAACGTGGAAATAAACATAAACAATATCACTACAATCCAATGCATTCTGAACTCTACGTCCATCAAGTTAAAGTCACAAATCGTACAAGATACATAATACGCACCCGTCCATCCCATGTGATGTGCCACTTCGCTCCACAGCGTTTTAACACGAGAATAGTAGCTCGCGACCGGCATATTGTTCCGCGCGTACAGGAGCCGCCTCTCCCGCACTAGCCTAATCATCTTCCTATCTTCCGCCTGGCTCGAATCCACCATCCTTCCAACAGCGGCGTCATTCCGTGACCCGCCATCGTCAACATCGGTTAACTTCGGCATTGCACGAGAAAAAATCTTTAAAACACAAAATACGCGATACGTCACGCCGCCGCCAGCTCGCACTCGGTACACAGACACGGCGACGGACGCGCACAGCGGCAGACAGACACGCGCAGCGGGAAGCAAGCGGGCAAACGACGCCGTCTCCCTCGCACCCGTTATTTTAGCGGACGCGCGAGCGGGACGGATAGCGAAACACGTGAAAAAGCAAGCGCGCAGTCGCTCGGGCCGCGTGTTGGCCCGCCAGTTTTGTGAATTCCTCACCGGCCGGCCGCGTATCGATTAGGCCGGCCGGCCAGCTTTGGATTGGACGCACGCTTTTTTTTGCCTCTACAATAATTTCACGTTTCGCGCCATTTATCTGTGCAATCTTTAAACGATAACGGCTAACATTGTTGCACAAATTAAACGACTGGATTACCAAACCACTTAGCGTCGACGATCGTATTTTAGATAGCGTTCTGTAATGCAATATTTTACACATTTCGACTGTAGTTGGAAAGCTGGTGATTGTATGAATGAGGAATCTGAAAGTATCAAGAATGGTACCTTTGAAGCAAGATTTAATTTTGTACAGGTACTTTTTAAATATAATTATTTAAAATCGGTACATAAAATAGTATTAAAGTGAAAACATGACCTTGAATTTTTCACATGACTGCCCAAGAAAAAAGAGTGTAATGTACTTAGGGTTCGGGTATGAATGAATGTACAATTCTTTATTCCACCATAACTTCTGAACGCCTGAACCGATTTAGATGTGAGTGGTATCGTTAGAATCCTTTCACCATCCCGGGTAACATTGTTGGTTAAAACTGAAATAACAGCAATGTCAAAATATCAATTATTTATGACGTTTAAAAAAACTTCTCATTGTTACAATCAAGGTGGCGTTTTTTTAAAGGCAGTAGTTTTTTGAAGTAAAAACTTCTTTAGCGGCGTTGTACATTCTTTTTGTAATGGATAAAAAATGTTAAACTCGCGTCAAGACACGTGGCGTGATCAAAAATTCGTCTTACGAAAACAATAAAATTGTTACATTTTATTTTATCGTATTATAATAATAAGTCTGTAACTAGGACGTCCAGGTGGCAGCTTTATTGCGAAGAAAATGCATTTTTTTTACAATAGATGTCGCTAGGTGCGCTTAAATGTGATTCATGTAAGTTGATTTTTCTGAGAGATAAACTTTTTAATGTACTATTTTATGTGTATAAATTGTCATGTTTGTGTGCGATAGCGCAATAAATAAATATTGTATTCTACCACATAAATGATAGTACCTTTATACTGATAATTAAAGCAATTCGTGCAGAATTATTCGCTAACCATTCCAAAATATCAAAAATGCACAACGTTAATATTCAAGTTTTCACTTCTGCCGGCACTTCTGGAGTGTAGTAACCTGTGTTTTTTTTTAACTAAAAGAACTTGTTTAATAGCGTTTTAAACGAAAACGACCTTGAACTGGTTTAAGTTTAGCTCTTTCCTGTCAAATAATATATCACGATAAAACTCTACATTTCAATCATAACACAAGCATTTACAATGCTTACTTTACGGCTTGGCCTAATAATATAAATAGCCTAATTAGCCTAGCCCCAAAGTAAGCACTATAAGGCTTGTGTTATGGGATACTAGGGTGACGGATAGAATACATATACTGTACATATATAAGTATATTTATATAGAAATACATATTAAACATCCATGACTGGAGTACAAATGCTCGTATTCATCACACAAACATCTGCCCCCACCGGGATTCGAACCCGGGACCTCTCGAGTCGGCGACAACATGAAACCCGGCGTACAAAAAACCACTCGGCCAAGGAGGTCGTCAAATTATTACGGTACATATAATGAAAATAATATAGGCTTAGATAATTTTTATAAAGAAAAAAATATTTTAAATTACAGAATATTTTTTTATTCATCTGATAATAAAATTGGCTTACAATTTCTCCGAAATACAGCATTCACAACAATGCATTATATTGCAAAACTTGATACTCGTAAATAAATATTGACAGATCGACTTGAAAATAAAAATCACAGCACTAAGGTGGGTTAAACTAACTATTAAATATATCATTTTTATTATTTTAAAGCATGAAACTGCTTGATGTTTAAATCTAAAGAAAATATAACTAGAAAAAAATCCACGCGGACCAGGCAGCAGACGGGACTCGAACCCGCACCCTTCGCAATCCGGGCGAATGCACTGACCACTTATGCTACCGCGGCCCTCACGGACCGCGTCGAAATTCTTCTAGCCATTCTTAAGCTGCAAGGCAGCGCCATCTCTTCGCATTCGACATTGTGGGTTGCCTATAATGCGAAGAGGCCTGTGAGGGCCGCGGTAGCATAATTGGTCAGTGCATTCGTGCATTATAAAATTAATTGTAACTACATATTTATATTCTAGATGATGTAATGGAAAGTGACTTCAGACGTATTTCTGAAGTAATTTTTCAACTTGACGACACTGTATATAACAATACAGGGAGAAAAAAACAGCCCTTGCTGAGTTTCTTGCCGGTTCTTCTCAGTACAAGGTCTCCCGCCGTAGTTTTGCGAACAGATGGCGTAGCTTCTTGACCTTCACAAGTGCTTGTAACAGCCTAGACTGAATAAATGACATTTCATTTCATTTCATTTCATTCGCCCGGATTGCGAAGGGTGCGGGTTCGAGTCCCGTCTGCTGCCTGGTCCCCGTGGAATTTTTTCTAGTTATATTTTCTTTAGACTATTAAATATTTTTATTCTGCCAAGGTCATCGTCACAACATTAATCTAACCTAACCTAGTGTGAATCTAAGAACCCAAAAATATTTAATAATATATAAGCGAGCGATTCTTTATCAATTTTACTCAGGCGGTTCGCGTTTCCCAAAAATACTATTTTTTGTCACTAAGATTGAGTTATGTCATCACCGTTGCTTAATTAATAATAATAATAATAATAAAAATCTTTATTTGCAATTAAATAATTTGTACAGAACAATGTAAAACGTTAACAACTACACTAGTCAGAGACTGTGTCGCAGTTATTAGCTAATTGTCCGCGTCTTCGCAAAATCCCAAGTACTTTCGCGAAAATTCTATTTATTAAATCATCCTACGATATAATTATGCATCATCATTATCATTCATCATTATCAGCCTATTAATGTCCCCACTGCTGGAGCACAGGCCTCCCCTATGGATGGAATAGGGAGATTGGGCCAAGATTCACCACGCGGGCCCAGTGCGGATTGGCGGGTGCTAACGACTGCAGAAGCAGCCGGGACCAACGGCTTAACGTGCCTTCCGAAGCACGGAGGAACTCGAGACAGAAGATTTTTGGTCACCCATCCAATGACCGACCATTGCGAAAGTTGCTTAACTTCAACGATCGCAGCCGAACGCGCTAACCACCTGCACCATCGAGCTCCTCAGATAAAGCTGAGAGCGATATAGCTATAATTATGCAAATTTTGCATAACACTGTCGCTGTCGACAGACAAACTTGCAAATAAAAATCACAGTAGAGTACATTACAGGTCTTACATTCCAATAATTGGCAACGAACAGTAAATCCCTAGGATTTCTTTGCAATTCCTGTTTTACTGCCGGCCTTAGGGAGCTGTCGTACTGAAACAGCTGTTAAAGCTCCCTTTTGCCACCCTCCCATTGCCACCCCTAAATATCATTCGGCTATTGAAGGCCACGGCAGTTTCAAATAAGCGACAACACTCGCTGAATTTATAATTATAATATTGTATTTTTATTCTTCGTTTTACAATTAGTAATATTTTAGGTCAGAATGAAAAGTGAAATAAATGTTGGCTAACGCATATATGATGTATTTCGAATACATATTTTGAAAAACACAAAGATCTAAAGAAAATATAACTGGGTGAATATTTGAAAACGTACATTTTTGATGTCTCGCTGTGAATAACACATTAAACCTAAATCGATTTTGATCACTTTTTTTATATACATAGTTGATTAAGTGGGGTACATATTGCAGATCAATTTATTGTGTTTTATAAGCTATAAGCCATTTTATAAAAAAAAAAGTTCCCAAAACCTCATTACCATTCGTGTCCCTTTTCCCAGTTTTCAACCATTATGATAAGAAAAATTAAACGAAAACTTCGAAGAATTTTTTTTTTCTTATTATTTAGTAAATATATTAGTTAATGTATAAACTGAAATAAAATATATGATATAAAGAACAGTTTCAGTTAATTTTATACCAATTCAAAAACTGTCCCACCCTTCGTACTACTTACCGTTCGCGAATACTGACAGTGAAATAGAATTGTACCCAATGGTAAATGTAATCCTCGCGACGATTCCCCACCACGACCTCAGTGCCCGTTAGTGACTTGAGCAGATCGCACGTCTTAAAGAGCGATTTCGCGCCAACGAAAAATTAATATTCTACAAAAAATCGTCCAGGTCAAAATAAAATCTCCTTACCGTTCGTGTCTTCTAAAGGTAAGTTATTTGTTCAGATTAATTTAATTAATGATCTAAGTATTTGCCATAAGATTATTTCTCGTCTGATAACGTATTTAGTCTCATAAGTCTAGTAAATAATGCAACATACACAAATGTTTACAAATATCTACTTACCATTTTACTATTTACCATATTTCCCGTCCACATTTTACCCGAATGGTAAGG
Organism: Chilo suppressalis; assembly: GCA_902850365.2. Lineage (NCBI taxonomy): Eukaryota > Metazoa > Arthropoda > Insecta > Lepidoptera > Crambidae > Chilo > Chilo suppressalis. Next base: position 1,436,902 of record OU963911.1, read on the forward strand.
AGCAAGCTGGGATGGTAAGTAGGTATTTTTTCTATTTAAATGTGCTATTGTTTCAATACATGCTATATTTAAACTGCCGTGTAAATTACTAAACCACTACAAATTTCAGATGCAAGAATAGCGCAAAATAGCACTTTCTGCGCTTTTTTCTGTTACTGTCAATCTTCTCTTACAGTAGTGGTTTGATATTTAGTATTAAATATTTATTATCTCATATCGTCGCTTTTTGGTTTCTACCTATACTTATTTAATAAATAGGTATTGAGATTTTTGGCTCCAAAACCGTAATCCACACAGACTGGTCAATGCTATTTGGTGCATGTCACATGTCCTTGAATGATTAGTTCTAGGATACGCTGGTTACCTCACGATGTTTTTCTGAGGCGTTATGGAGCAATGGTGACGATAAAATGTCCACAAAAGACGTACGTCGGGTGATGTTCAAACCTTTAACTTACAAATTGTAAGTCTGAAGCCGTGATCACTGGGCTACCAGTGCTCTCATTGCGAATTACGGCCTAATACCTCCTAACTCTTAATAATAATAATGATATGCTCCAAAACCATTACACCTACATATATGTTACACCACGTTACTTTAATATTTAGAGAATCGTTAGCAGTGGGATATATCTTTATCATATTTTTAGCATGGAAGTTTAATAAAATGAGATACAATAGCACTTATAGGAAACCTATAGGATCTATTCCAAAGGATATCCATTTATATTTCAGATAAAATGCCGCGGAAAAAGCAGTCGCACGAAGAGGTATTGGCAAAAGCCCGACTTGCACGGCGAAACAGATATGCAAAAATAAAAGCAGATCCGGCTTTATATGCCTTAGAGAGGGAGAAGGAAAAGAAGAGATACATAAAAAGAAAAGAGGAAAAGAAAATATTAAGGTCTTCTGAAAGAGCTAGAAATATACAGAGAAAGAAATGGAGAGAAAATTTCAGAAGACAGTACCAGAGAAAACTCTTAGAAAAGAAAAGAACAGAAGAAGTTTTTATACCAGTTTCCACAAATGTGGGCAATGTTGATGATAAAAACAGATATGAACTTAGAAAGTCGATTAACTCACCACAACCTTCTACATCACTAGATATAGACCATAAAGAATCAGTAATCCAAAACTTGAAGAAAAAAATTAGAACTTTGAAGAAATATATGGCGAATAAGGCACAAAAAGATAAAATAGAAATAGAGTTATTGAAGAAAAAAAATAACAAATACAAAAAAATAATTCTGAGACTTAGAAAACGCTTGCAGAGTCCTAACACAAAAGCAAAAGCTCTACTGCAGGATAAAACAAAAATAGAAGAAGCGAAAAAAAAGATTTTGTTTGGGGAGGCTATGAAAAAGACATTAGAAGACAGCTACAAAGCTCTAAAATCAAATACTGAGAAAAGAGCATTCCACAACACAATTATGCGTGAAAAACACATTTTAAAGAAGCATAAAGTTTTGTCAGAAGCACAGAATTTCTTGCTGAGAGAGAAGAAACAGCCTCACCAAAAAAATGTAGAATACGAAAAGTTAAAACAAGATATACAAGAATTTTTTGAACGGGACAACGTTTCTAGAGCTACGGCAGGAAAGAAAGAGTTTATAACACGACAAAAGGAGAGAAAGCAGAAGAGATATTTGTTAGATAACATGAAGAACCTACATAAAGTATTTGAATCCGAATTTCCAACAGTGAGTTATTCTTACTTTTGCAAACAACGCCCATACTGGGTATTGATTCCAAGTGTAAACCAAAGAGATACATGTGTTTGTAAAATCCATGCAAATATGGAACTATTGATTCAGGCTCTGTACAAAAGAAGAATAATAAAACACGCCAGCATCAATGATGTAATCAATTTTCTCTGTTGTGGAAAAAATAAATGTCTTATTGAGCGTTGTAACTTCTGCGAAAACAAAACCATTTGCTACGAAGAATTTGATAATAAGGACCTAATAACATTCAAACAATGGCAAAATTCTACAACCAGTTATGAATCCAAAGGCATTAAAAAAAATAAAAGAATAATATCAAAAACAAAAATTACAACTAACCCTAAAGAAGCTGTTGAGCTGTTAGAACAGATGATTCCAAAGTTTCTAAAACATGAAGGGCTGCGCAGATGGCAATTTAGTGCAATGAGGGGTTTAAGGGAAAATCTTAAGGATAACGAAGGCATCATTCACATAGATTTTAGTGAAAACTATGCTTTAAAATATGAGTTTGAAGTTCAGGCTTTTCATTTTGGGGGAAGTAGACAAGAGCTATCACTACAAACTGCTGTCATCTATTTCATAGATAAGGAAGGTCAGTTCACTAACAAATCATTTTGCACAGTAAGTGAAAATCTACGTCATGACTCTGCTGCGGTATGGGGTCATCTTATACCGCTACTAGAATTTGTTAAATTGGCTAGTAACAATATTACTACTCTTCACTTTTTATCTGATTCCCCAAGTAGTCAATATAGAAATAAAACTATGTTTTATGTCATCTGTAAATTAAATTGGTATTTCGATGGATTAAAACGCATTACTTGGAACTATACTGAATCTGCTCATGGAAAAGGTGCAGCTGATGGGGTAGGAGCAGTAGTTAGGCGTACTGCTGATGCTGCTGTAGCACAAGGCAATGATGTTGCTACAATAGAGGATTTTTTGAGAGTAGTCAAAGAAAATACACAGAACATCAACATGGCTACTATTGATGAATATCATATCATAGAAAAAGATCTTTTGATACCTTCAGAAAAACTGTTAAACTTAAAAGGTACAATGAAAGTCCACCAGGTATTGTGGCAAAAAGAAACTGAAAGTTTAATATTTAGAGAGGCCAGCTGTTTTTCCTGCGTAAGCACCTGTAAACATACAAAATTTATTGGTAAATTACTGTACAAAGACCCAAATCACCCCAATGTTGCAGATAAGGAGAATAATGAAAATAATAATAGACAAACCAATCCTGATACTAAACCAATGAGATTAGCTACAAATACAAGTAACGAACCGAAAGTTAAAATAATAAGTAACGTACTGCTTAGTCCCAGAAAAAACAGGACATTCGGCAATATTAGTAGTAGCAATGTTACAATGTTAACGGACATAAAACCAGACAATAAGATGCATTTGGACCCGAATATTAAAATTGAGGAAATGGTAAATATATATAATATATCAGGTAGTGAGGCTAACTTTTCTGGTATATACCAGGAGTTTATTGAATCTTCAGAGTTGGAAGCAATTAGAGATCGTTATGAGACTGACGCTTTTCAGACTCGGAAACATCAGGTGAGTGTTTCTGAGTCTGAAAAGTGCCAGTGTCGTAATGATGATATTGATTCAGATACTTCGGATTATAATATTTTTTAATTGTTTTGACTATGTACAAGAAAATAGCTACATTTAAGGTTCTCATATTAAATTGAAGTTATTGTTTAATATCCAAAGAAATTGCAATTACTTTTATGTTATCTGTTTTATCGGAAAACACAAGTTTCTACTAACTTTTCTATTTTGGTGTGTATTATACCAATAAAATTACACTGCTTATATTATCATAACCAAAAAGTGTTAGATTACCTACCTATGTGATTTTTATAGACTATTATTTGCCAAAGTTCATTAATACTTTAATACTTTTTTTTTTTTTTTTTTTTTTTTTTTTTTTTTTTTTTTTTTTTTTTTTTTAAAACGTTTTCATTATAGATATAGATCAAATTATTCACACGAGATTGTATTGATAACGAGTCGGCAGGCGCCGGTGTCTGCAATACAGTTTTTAAAACTAGTGCAGATATCAACGCTTCAACCTTATACCTATTGTTAATATTACAACACTACTAATGTGAAAACTAAATGTATAACAATTTAAAAGAAATAAACGTTTATTATTATTATTATTATTATACTAAGACTGACGCTTAAATAGTGTAAGTAATTTCTTTAGAATTATGCTTTATTTAATAAAACTTTGCAAAAAACAGTTATAATTTTTTTCATATAAAGTTAACTTTAATTTCATAGATTTGACTGGTATTTTAAATGCAAAGGAGATCTCAATTATCTAGTCTAGTGATAATGTTTATTCAACCACACAGGCATATCTTTTTTCAATTTGATACTGTGTCGGAAATCGTTTTTTTTTAAATAATTGAATAAATACCATCACTGCAATTTGAGTTTTACTAATTCCATTCCTATAATATAATTACCATTCTTAAATTCTCTTTACCATCTGTTTAATTTCTCATTACCGTTTGCACAATAATTTCAGATCAAAATTGTGACGTATATAAAGGCTTATTTTTTGGTCTCACGCAATTTTTGTATGTCTATGCGATCTAGCTTTGCTTTGAATATCTAAAGAACAGTTTTATGAGTACAATTTTTTCATTCTTTAAAATTGTCTAATATGATCATTTGCAAATATTCACCCAACTAGAAAAAATTCCATGCGGACCAGGCAGCAGACGGGACTCGAACCCGCACCCTTCGCAATCCGGGCGAATGCACTGACCAGTTATGACCGCATTGAAATACTTCTAGCCATTCTTAAGCTGCAAGGCAGCGCCTTCTCTTCGCATTATAGGCAACCCACAATTTTTCTAGTTAAATTTTCTATAGATTTAAACATCAAGCAGTTACATGCTTTAAAAATAATAAACATTATAAACACAAAGATATTCAGTATACTTTATTACCACGTGGAGTATTTTGCCCTGGATGAATAAAACCGCTTCCTAAGTTAATGCTCAATTTATCCCATTAATTTATCCAAAGAAATTGTACCCGCTTGACTGGACGACGTACTATAGGGACCGACGACGTTCTGTAGGGACCTGTGCGCATATTGTATCAATCATTTGGTACCTAGGTTACGCCAGGCATGAAGGATTTATAGGCCCTACTTTATTTTTAAATGACGTCAGGTGTGTTTTTAAAATATATTATCGTTTAAATCTAAAGAAAAGTTTTCCTAGAAGAAAATCGGACGGGACTCGAACCTGCACCCTTCGCAATCCGGGCGAATGCACTGACCAATTATGCTACCACGGCCCTGATGGCCGCGTCGAAATTTTCCTAGCCTTAAGCTGCAAGGCAGCGCCATCTCTTCGCATTGTAGATAGCCCACAAACTAGAGAAAGATGATAAATCTTTCATCAAATTACTAAATCCTGTACTCGCATTCAACTTTATAAATACATATTATAATATATCTATTAGACAAGTCAGTCCGTCCGTCTGTGGTGCTGTTTCAGCGGCCAAACCGTAAGAGATAGATAAAGAGAATGTTTAAGTTATAAGTTAAGAATAGTCTGATAAGACTACAAACCGGATTTGAGTAACGTAGCACTTCCGGTTTTCGAGAAATCACGAATTTCAAACGAAACCACACAAAATCTCCGAAGTTCTCAATTAATTAAATACATTTTTTTTTTAAATCAGGTTTTGGTGAACATTTGGTTCACTGGTTTGCTAGTAATATATAATTGGCAATCCCGTACACAATTTGATAGAGCATCGGTTTCATATCCCGCACAATAACATGAATAAACATCAAACTTAAGTACCTTACATTAAACTTGAAATGTCTCTAGAGGTGTCAAAGTTGTTCCGTGTTGCAAAGACTTGCAATGACCATTTCAAGCGCATTGTAAGTACAATTCTACCTCTAAAAATTATGTCTTAAAAGTTTCTTGATACCATCGCCTCGAGCGCGTCGCAGGTGGCATACCACTTCCGAAAGCTTTTATATCTCCTCTTTATGTACCCATTCAAAACTTACACCATAAATTCGCTCCCGATGAACGAGCGAGCGAGGCGAGCGAAGGTAGAGCTGTCTCCAGCGTGGCTGACGATTCTCACCTTTTTAGAGATCCATCTCGGTTTTCGTTGTTGTTGTTCCGAAAACTAAGTGGTGTTTTTACAAGCACCATTTGTAACAGCAACTTCTTGATGTTTTGAATCTGTTTTCCTATTTTTACTAATTGTGGTATCCAGACAAAGGTCTGCGAACAAAGGGAATGTATTTGAATGTAAAAAAAATATATTTGTTAACCAATACGACAGATCATGGATTAACGTGAAATTTGGTACACAGAGGTTGAGATCAATAAAATTAAAATATATAAAAGAATACGTACTACGCCAAACTTTTGTAAGTTCTTGAGCGGTATTCTCAAAAAAATAACTTAGTACAGATCCTTTCAGTCTACATGTAGATTTCGTTTTCTCATTATTTTAAAGGATTTTTGTAATACATTTAAACATGTCAGTCCTGTCGCGATTGTAGGATTAAAGTTTTTCCAAAATTTCTTTTAAATATTCTAATATATCAATTTGTTGTGAATTTAAAATCATAAAAAGACAAAACAAAACTTCTTTGGGACGTGGGCTCTGAAAGTAAGCAATGGATGGATTTATTGAATTTTAAGTCCGCAATTAATTTGTCTTTCACGTCCTGATTGCTTACACATTCCATCAACAAATTAATGTTAAGAAATCGTCCGTTAACCTGTTCAGTTTCTTAGTACGACAGGTAGATATTCTATAATTTTTTAATATCTATTCTACAATATAAATAGGGATGCTATTTTCTCTTGGAAGCACTCGGACAAGGTGTAGTTATTTCATATTTGTTTCTTAGGTTTTCACGCACATCAATCATTAAATAAAACTAGTTTTAACGGGTTAATGCACGAACTTTATTTATTTATTGACGTTTCGCAGCCTTTTCAGGTCTGCATTGTCGGAATAATGATTGCAGACCTGCAAGAGGCTGCGAAACATCAATAAATAAATAAACTTCGTGCATTAACCCTTTAAAACTAATTTTATTTGTAGTTATTTCATTACAACTAACACTTGATATATAAGTATAAGCTGTGATAGCCGCTTCCTAGGTTAAAGCTCAATTGTATTGGTTTACTTTTATGGCAAAAACTATCCAAAAGTGTTTCTCTGCTCCATTTCCACCCTCTTGAAATAAAAAAAGATAGAATCCAGTTTGACGCTCATGAATTCCTGAAGCAATATAACTATAGTGCTGAGATTACATGTAGATATTGCCGGATGTCATATCCCAGGGAAGCTGCCTACACAGGGAGGCAGTAAAGTTGCCATGCCGCGATCTCAGATTTCCGGAACGCGAGGCATCAAGCTTTTATCGCAAATTGGCATCATTTTTACGAGGGCCGTCCCTACTCAGCTAAATTTGAATTTGGTCGCGCCCCTGATTGAATATAAATAGATTTTTTAATTACCTACCCCCTATCCGGGGCAATGTAAGGTAAGGTTGCTGAGACTCTTCAACTTCAAGTGAGCTGTTATCCGTTTTTGATTTCGTTAAATTTTTTAAAGCTTTACGCTTTGTAATTTGCAAGACATGATTAGGTTTGAGAGACAACGATTAGTGATTCAAATCTCATCAGTTTTTTCTGTCTTTATTTTAAATGGCTAGAGTTATATAATGGCGTCGATTCTGGCGTGATTCTCTAAACTTAAAACTAAATTTAATATCAGTCTCTCCTTTTTATTCTGTATAGAGAATGACAAGGATACATTGTTGTCAATTTTAAGTTTAGATTTTGAGAATCGTGCCAGAATCGACACCATTAATACATTAGTCGGTTCCAGAGTGACTTTAAGATGTAAATTGAAATCCAGTTAGATTTATATTTTAAGCATTTAACTGCTAGATGAAAATTTTATTTAAATCAACTCGGTGACTTAGCCTAGGTCCCGTCGTACTCCTAGACCAATTGGAATATTCTCTAGCGAAATTTTCTTTAGATTTGGAACTAAAATTAACTTCTCTACAGCAACTTTTGATTGCGAAATTCTGGAGGCATACTCTATTTCAACGAAAAATAAAATTTCGGTCGAAATTTCGCACGTTCTCTGTTTCTTTTTTAATTTCGAAAATTCGTTAGTCCGAATATAGCTAGAGAATTAAATTCTCTAAGCCTACTCTTATTTTTAATCAAGACTGTTTAGCGTGACAATCATTTTTTAGTATATAAAATTAAAAATTATTATTTTTTGTTTCCAATACTTCAAAGTATTTTTACCCAAAGTTAGGTTGACATTCAAGCAATCGTATCAGCTCTACAAATTAGTCGGCTAGCATTGTCAAAGAAGGTTCTTTCAATGTCAAGAAAATTTTGTCGTAATGTAATATTGTTTCCAAGTAAAAAACGTAATCTAAAAAGTAAAAAAGAGATAAAAAGAACTCATAAACATGCCTCGTTCCATCCGTTCAGGAAAATTGATTGTGATTCCGAACTAAACGAAATAGAGTAGAGTCACGGACGAAATTTCGTTTAAAATTCGTTCGTTACCGAAAATCACACGCGGTGAAAGGTAAATTAGATCTTACAGAACAACACTGCAGCTTTTTTAATAACTTTGAGCATTATAAATAAGTAATGTTTTAATAACACCAAAAATGAAGATTCGCTGACGAACAAACAACGAGATTTTTTTTTTCATTTATTGGGTTTTCATAGTAAGCAACTACACATTTACAATATCAAAAATAGTATCACTGTTAATTTTAATAACAAACATGCAGTTATAATGCGATTCAAATAAGAATAGGAAAGCCAATGACCTCCATCTGTCAAATATCGCTTGAAAAGTACAGTTTGCAAAAAAATCTCGGAACACTTTTTTAGCACTCAGCTGATTTTAGAATAAAAACCAAACATTTTTAAACAAACAATAACAAATGTTGATAATTAATATTAATTATATTTTTTTTTCATTTATTGAACTTTGGCTATGAATGGTTGATAACCTAAATCGTCAACCAAATGTCACTCTATGTTGCGTTCAAAATCTCGATTTAAAACTTTTGTTAACATATAGGATGCATGTTCGTATGTGACCAGCATGATTATTCATAACTTCTCCAACGGTAACGGAGAGATGAGCGCAATTGAAGAGCTAGATTCTGATTAATACTTTTTTTCACACAGTCTTAATAAAGAAATACTATTAAAAATCGGTTGTGTTCTTTCTCAACCTTAGTAAATTGATTTTATTAAAAAATCTGATGTTTTGTCTCACTTAATCTTAGTAAATAAGTTTTATTAAATAGCACCATTTTTTTGCTGACTCTACCTATTTGGAATGAATTGACAGCTATGACGTCAAAATATGGTGCCCAGTCGGTCCTATTCTTAGTTGAATCGCATTATACAGGGTGTGACAAAAGTCCGAAATAAAACTTTAGGGTTTGGTTGTGTTCCTTGTATAGAATTACCTATGAAAGTTTGACGCCTTTCAGACCACTTTTATTTTCTAATTAAATTAATAAAAATATCGTTTTACACCTGCCAATGACAACCCAATAAATGCGTACGATTACTACTACCTAAACAGACCCCCCTCTCCCCCAGGCGCCCCTGCGCCCCGCTCAGATACCTACAAATTTTTATTTCAGAATACATACCTACAAATTTTATTTCGGAATTCTGTAACAGCCTGTATATTATATCTTATCTTGATCCAAAGTTCTAAGAGCTGAATGTATAACATTGACAAATATAAGATGACCGACCTCTCTGCAGCGGAACTTCTTTTCTAAAAATTACCCCCTTTGTCACAGGCTAGGCTTGTTGAAAATATATCGATGTATCGATATATCGATATTTTTTGTTCGATATATCGATATTTTTTGCCGATATATTTTGTTTCGATATATCGATACATCGATACAAAATAACCAATATCGAAATTCGTACCAAAAACGATATTTTTTTAATTATTAGCGGCATATCACGATCTAACTAAATTCGTATCTGGAAAAATCGTAACTGGATCTCAGAATAATGATATTCAACATATCTATGATCTGTGCTGTATTTAGTATTGTCTATGTCATCATTCGAAAATAGGGTCTATTTTTAGGGAGTTAATTTTCGTTCCATTATTAGGTATTCCGCGTGTCATATTTCGTGAGCGATATTTTTGGGAAAATTGGTCCGATATATCGATATATCGATGTTTTTTTCGCGATATATCGAAGCCGATATTGATAATTTTTAAAATATCGATGTATCGATATATCGATATTTTTTTCAACTTTCGACATCCCTATCACAGGCGCGGTATTCTCACGTGCACACCGGAAACATGTTGGCAACATCAACATCCGTTTTACCCAGGAACAGCCAAACAAATTGCGACCACATCTGGTGTGACGTCGCCTCTGTCGTGACGTCACAATCACTGTAAATAACGGCATCCTTAGCGGTTGCACCACAAAAAGCTGAGACACCGCTTTGAACTATGTTTAGGCAAATTTTTTATGACATTCCTCGTGTTGAACGAGTGAATAACTTTTGTTTATCAACCTTTTCTACTTCCTTCCTACTATAATGATATTACAAATACGAAGTAAAAATAAGTGTAAGTAGTAAAAATGATTAAAGTTACTTTAATCATTTTACTATTGTCATATTTTTTGTATTAATGTTACTCGAACATTTATGTATTACTTATTGTTATTAGAAGAACCAAAAATTAAAAGAGGAAGTTTAAAAAAAACATAGATAATGAGTATAAAATATGAAATTGTAGATAAGTTCATAATATTTAAAAGAATGAAATTGTAAATAACAGCAACAAAATATGTATTTTCTTTATTATGTCTTTGGGCTCTTGTGACTGCAAAAAACGACTTATTACGTGGTTGCGAACAATTGATTATGACCAAACGCAGGCGTTATTAGAGGTAGTTTCCTGACATGCTTGGGATTTTTTTTTGAAGTTATACTTCTTTAGGCGCGTTATGAAAAAAATATGAGAGTGAAATTTTAAGATGCGCGCGCATCACTGTAACACAAAATATTAACAGCATAAAATAGAAATAGAATCTCTATTTAGTGGGTGCTAACGACTGCATTGTGAAGGCCTATCAAAAGTATTTATTAATCTGGAACAACGGAACCAAAGCGCGATTCAGGAGACTACAGCGCCATCTCTTGACCATTGGTGTAGTAAAACCAAAAACCACATCTTTATTTTTCAATGTTACTTTTATGTTATTATTGTAATAAAGTCACAGTTATAGGTATTCATATTTATAATATTTATCCACATGTTTCTAGTTTGTATATTCGGAATACGTGTTTGAGTTTCATACAAGTGCAAATCACATATGTTCTAATAAATTATATTCAGTAGCGATTTTAATTGAATATTTTGATTATTTATTTATTTTTTCAAATTAAAACTGAATTTTATTGACTGTGTCCTTTTCCAGACTTTTTATTAATTTATTGTAATCAATTATTTGCATGCAATTAAAAACTAATTTTAAACGATGCCAAAGAAGGATAACTTCTCACGCGCCTACATAAGTACACGCACCCATTTTTTAAGTATTTTGAGGCATTAATGACTGGCATATGTGTAATCTAAGCAAGCTATGTGTACTGTGCCTAGCTGAAAGTGGTTGTGAAAGTTAAATTATCTTTTTGTTACTAAGTACACTTTTTGATCGTATTAGTAAATGATCGTACAATGTCGTACATCAGGAGCTCCTATGTAATTTTTTGTTAATTTTAGCTGTATTGCCTGTTAATGGTGATTAAGGGTTTTTTCTTAGCATGTTATTTATCTTTAAAATTACATACCTACTGTTTTTGTTACATATAAGAGGCTTTGTTTATAGTTTCATAGCTGTTTATTTCTAGTACAAATGGTTTTGTGTCAATTGATCTAGGGGAAGCGAGAATTTCCACTACAAGTACATATTTATATTACTTACCGGGAATTCTGTTCCGAAAGCTGTATTTGTTTTTTCAGAAATAAACGTTATTATTATTATTATTATTATTATTATTTTGGTTTATTTTTTTTGTTTCTCAGCTTGAGGCTGGTTTTAAACAATCTGTACGGGCTGTGCCAAGTATCAGATTGAATCTATATTTTATTCCTCACTTAAAAACTTTCTAACTATTCTACAACTATTTAAGATCGCTGCTTTTTGCATTGTGATGTATGAATTTTTTGGAAGATCTAACGTTTTAAGACTAATGTGTAGTTGATTTGGTATAATTCCTGTGCTCGAAAGTACCAGAGGAACGATGTATACTTTCTGGAGTTTCCATATCCTAAGAATTTCTTGTTTGAGTTCAGTGTATTTATGTTTTTTTTCAGTAATAGATTTTTGCAAATTGTGTGTAGCAGGTACGGCAATATCTATTAAATATGCTATTTTATTAGATTTATCCACAAAAGTAATGTCAGGTCTATTAAAGTGTATGGTTTTATCTGTAAGAATAGCTCGGTCAAAGTACATCCTAACTCGGGGGCTCTCTAGCACAGGTTTTGGTGTGTATTTGTAGTATGGCATTATACTATCAAGGATCAAATTGTATTTAACAGCTAATTTCTGGTGTATGTAGTAAGCTACCTGATTATGTCGATGAGTGTAATCATTCTGTGCTAGTGTTGAGCAAGCGTTCAGAATGTGCTGGATAGTTTCCGGTTGTGTATGACATTTGCGGCATCGGTCATTTATCATGTTCTGTTCATTTAATATATGTTTCCTATAATTCTTGGTTTTAATAACTTGGTCTTGAATTGCTATTAAAAATCCTTCTGTTTCTGGGAATAAATAGCCTAACTTAAGCCACTTGTTACTAGCGTCACGATCGTTTTGTACTGATTCTAAGTCTTTTATGTGCCTTCCATGTAGTGATTTCTGGCGCCAACTATCGAGCTTTTCCTGTGTTACTACCTGTGATGTTTTAAAGGTTCTATCATGGTGTTGAAGGTTGAGTGGTGTTAAGTTGTCGTCGGAATCTACCGTCGCTGCGTGTATTGGACTATTACTTGACTTCTTGTAGAAAAAAAATCTTAAGCTTTGTATCTCAGAATCCCATAATATATTCAGGTCAATTAAACCCCGACCCCCTAATTCTCTTTTAGTATTTATTCTCTCTATTGCGGATTTTGGATGTAAATAGTTGTATTTTGTCAGTATTGTCCTAGTAATATCTAGTATCTGTAAATTATTTATATCTGTATGACTCCACTTTATAACTCCAAATGAGTAGGTGAGGACGGGTACCGCGTAAGTGTTGATGGCTTTAAATAAATTTTTCGAATTTAGCTTTTTCCTACACAATAAATTAATTCTTTTAAAATATTCTATACGTAGTTCCTTTTTTGTTTGTGTATGATTAAATTTTTGATTTTGATCAAAACCTAAATATTTATAAGTATCTTGACTTACCATGGCTTCTATTTTTTCGTTCTTACTAATAGTGTATGCTCCTTCTACAATTTTTCCTTTATTTATATGTAATGTTTTGCACTTATCTAATCCAAAAATCATTTGTATATCTCTGCTAAATAGCGTTGTTTTATTTACGAGGTACTCCATTGTCTTCTTTGAGGTAGCAAAAAGCTTGATATCATCCATATACATCAAGTGTGTTATATTTGTATTTCTTGTTAATTTATATCCCCTACCTGATTGGTTAAGTATTCTAGATAATGGATTAAGAGCAAGACAAAACCACAGAGGACTTAGAGAATCACCTTGAAATATGCCGTTCTTAATATGTATTTCGTTTGTTACTATCTTTTCTATATTAGAAGAAAGATGGAGTGTAGTTCTCCAGTCAGCCATAGCAATTTCTAAGAATGTAATTATAGTTGGGTTAATTTTATATATCTGTAATATTCTAACTAACCATGAATGTGGAACACTATCAAAAGCTTTCTTATAATCTATATATGTCAAATGTATATTTCTGTTGTATTTATTTGCATGTTTTAATACAGTAGAGTCTATTATTAGTTGCTCTTTGCATCCTCTGTGATTTTGTCGACAACCTTTTTGCTCCTCAGCAAGTATGTTATAGATCTCCAAGTGTTTATTTATCCTAACTGTTAGACATGATGTAATAATTTTATAAATAGTCGGGAGGCAAGTTATTGGTCTATATTGTGAAGGGTCGGTTGTGTTGGTACTTTTTGGTAACATATAAGTTATGCCTTTTGTTATAAAACTTGGTAACTCTTCATCGCCTTTAATTAAGTTCGAGGAAACCCTAGCAAGTATGTTATGGATTGCAGTCAGTTTTTTATACCAAAAATTATGTATCCCGTCCACGCCGGGAGCTTTCCAGTTACTTACTTTTTTTAAAACTAATTCTATGTCTTCTTTGGTGATATCTGTAAATTCCATCTCATTTATATGTTCCCAGTGTAACTCTTCCTCCTTTATCCATTCTGCTCGATCATTATGACTGCCTTCTTTTTCCCATAAATCGGCCCAATAATTTCTGAGTTGGTCTTTATTTGGTATTTCTGCACTAATATCGATACAGTTTTTTTTGTTAAGCGTTCTATAGAATGTTTTTTCATTAGATAGAAATTTCCTATTGTCTTCTTTTCTATTTAATGCCTTTAAGTAGCGAGCTAAACGTTGACTTTTTATAGCTAATTTTTGCTTTAATGTGTCTAAAACTTCTATAGCGTTAGAATTGTAGTTTTCATGACTAGAGTGTTTTTTATTTATATTTAATATTTTTTGGACTTTATTTGCAATTTTACATGACTGATTGTTGTTGACATACTGTGTTAATCTCCCAATGTCAGCTCTTAGGTTACCTATATCTTTTTCCAAACGTGTTTGCCAGACTGGTTTACTTGAATCACTTTTTTGCTCCCGTATTTGTGACACTGATCTTACTTTATATCCTAGATTAACACTTATTACTAATGCAGTACAATAAACAAGAGTGTGTATTTGTATGAATTGAGAGTTCTGGTCGAAATAATCTAATAATATATCGTTGAATATATTGATCAATTTATGCAATTTTTGAGTTCCCCTTAACTTAGGTAATTTTGGACGCATTTCAAGATCCATATTTTTATACATTTCTATTGTTTCTTCTAATTGTTTTTTTAAGTCTATCCTAATTTTATTTCCGTTTTCTAAACTATTAAAGTGCAAATCTTCAAGTAAAATAGTAGTGACATTTAGTGTTTCTGATATTTGTGATTCCGTGTGAGTGTAGTTAAATGCAGTGTTATCGATACTATTCTCATTTAAAGGTTCAGAGTTTGTGGTAGTGTCTATATCTGTGTTACGCATGTCTGTACATGCATGAAGTTCAAGTGCAATTTCATCTTTGATTTTTTTAAGTTTATCATGAGAAAAATAATTGTTTACAACTATTGCTCTTCTCTGGTCCGCGACTCTTTGTTCTGATACGTGTGACATGTTTGGGAATTCGGTAATGAAGGCTTGGTGTAATGGTTGTCTATATGCCGTTAAATTAGTCTCTAGTTCTGTTATTCTATAAAAGGTTTTCATGATAGCTATATTGTGTTCATCACTCCATCTCATACGCAATGATTGTGTGGGATGTGTCCTAAGTGTCTCAAATGAATGTAAGTTTATTGTATGTGGTGTGCTTGAAGTAGTAATATCAAGTTCAGTTTCAACTTCTTTATATATTTCGTCTATACGTTTTGCCTCTAATAGTTTCTTATTTACAATAGCTCTGCGTTGATCTCCTATTCTTTGCCGTGATACCTCATTCATTTCCGGAAATTTTTGTACAAATTCACTATGCAATACGGGTAAGTACATTTTTGTGTTCATTCCTAATTTAGTAATTTGCCAGTAAGTGCGTAGAATAAATTCATTCATTTCATCGTTCCACTTTCTACGCCCTTTTGTGCAGCTGGTGGTGGGCACGGAATTAGTGACTAGAAATGTCTCCTGTGCAACATCCTCCAGCAACATACTACTAGATGGTGAGGGTGTAAAAGAAATTCCCTCTGTTGAATAAGAAGAAGGTGATGATTGCAAATTATCGGCTGTAGATAATTTCTCGGGGGGAACCCGCCTGCTCAGTCCCCCACCGCCAATGGTTTGCATGCTGCCGTCCCCAGCATTGGCTCCAGTTAGGCCCCGGCGACCCCCGGGTAGCGACCGTAAACTATATCTCTCATTACGATAATCCATTTTTTTAAAAAGGGTTTTGGGACACTTAGTTTGGGAGTATCATGATGCAATTGATTAATTAAAACAGTACCTCTATCTAAAGGGTGTCTAGCTGGTCAGACTTAATAATATGCACTTCCCGTAAGCCCCCCCACCACGTCAAGGTGGCCCCTTGGGGGGGTTATTATTATTATTATTATTATGTACTTAAATAGAAGTTTTCAGTAAACATAAATTATAAGATAGATATAATTTTTATTTTATTAAGCATGTAACTTATTGATGTTTAGTAAATATAGTTTAATGCATTAAATTGGCATTTATAAAATGGAAACAGCGCAACGCCTACAAACTGTGAAAACAGTTTGGCGATATATGTGTTTTGTAAATTTAGATTAATGTTAAATTGGAATAAAGAAATAATAATAATAATATTACCGTAACTTCCTCCCTCACAATGTTCACCTCCCGAGTTTTGTCACCATATTGTAATGCGAACCATTTGGAAAAACTGAAATATTAGGTCTTTGCGTTACGAGCTTACGGGCTCAGCTCAGTGCAAAAACCACTGTTTAATTGTAAGCTAAGTTAAAATTTTGTAGTGGTGAATAAATATATTTTTTAATAAAACTAGTTTTTACGGGTTAATGCACGAAACGTCAATAAATAAATAAAGTTTCGTGCATTAACCCGTAAAAACTAGTTTTATTTAATGAGTGATGTGCGTGAAAACCTAAGAAACAAAATATATTTTTAATTTAAATCTAAAGAAAATATAACTAAAAAAACTTCCACGCCGACCAGGCAGCAGACGGGACTCGAACCCGCACCATAATAAAAATTATAACTATAATTGCTATTTCTTCTTTCAAATGTGCAAAGAGAAGGCAGCGCCATCTCTTCGCATTATAGGTAACCCACAATGTCAAATAAATACTTTTGAAGATGTGCAATAATTTAATAACATATCATTGTACAAATGGTTAAATTTTATGTTTGCATTTTTTGATAGAATATGCCCCTAGCCACCTTACCAAACTTTTATTTTAAGAACTTATTTTAGTGAAATTGCACAATAAACTTTAATATAATAAGTTTTACTTTTATCGTCACCTAGCTGTGCCGCGCGGTGTTACCCGCGTTTATTAGGGATATTTTCCCGCAGTAAAACGTAGCCTATGTTTTAATCCAGGGTGTCAGCTAACTCCATACCAAATTTTGTTAAAATTGCTCCAGCCGTTTAGACGTAACGAAATAACAAACATACACACTCACAAACTTTCGCCTTTATATAAAGGCGAAAGTTTGTGAGCGATTAGTGTGATGAGGACTTACGTATTTATAATAGACTAGCGGCCCGCCCTCGCTTCGCTTCGGTGTAGAGCTGAAGTGTAGACTACAGTTTTTGTTCTCAGGCTTGTATTATACACAATGACATTCATCTATGATTCTTCTTATACCTGCATGCAAAATCTCAGCCCGATCGGTTTAAAATTGACAAAGTTTCATACAAACTTTCATTCCCTATTTTATCCCCTTGGGGGGTAGAATTGATCAAAATCCTTTCTTAGCGGATGCCTACGTCATAACATCTACCTGCATGCCAAATTTCAGCCCGATCCGTCCAGTGGTTTGGGCTGTGCGTTGATAGATCACTATGTCAGTCAAGTCACCTTTGAGTTTTATATATATATATATATAGATATAGACAGATAACCATTTCCGAGCGAGTAGATAGCTACTAAACAATCCTTTGATTAACTCATTATTCTATTTAAATACATGTTACGTTCGCCAGTTTTCACCTGTTTGTGACGGTTTCTGGTAACGGCAGATTTAGTTTCGGGGGCCGATAAGCCATTGTTGCGTTCAAATTAGCAAAATTGGGGTCCCAAAGGGGTGGGGTGTGCCATACCTTTGTGTTTGCACCTGGGCTTTCTCTGCACACGAATACCTTCTATTAATTGTTAAGTGTGTCAATTGTAATCTACGAATACACTCGCTATATTTAGCGTCGATGAATATAATACATGCAGCTTCAGTGCTTGTACAATGTACATCTGTTATGAGCAGGCGCCTTCCTCGCCGGATCGGAGCGTGCTGGGAATTAAAACCTACAGAGTACTTCTGACCGTTGGTCTAATCATACAATATGGCAAGGGACACGGACATAGCATCCTTTCTAGGGTTCCGTACCTCAAAAAGGAAAAAACGGAACCCTTATAGGATCACTTTGTCGTCCGTCCGTCCGTCTGTCAAGACCGTTTTTCTCAGGAAGGCGTGGAGGTATCAAACTGAAATTCATATCTAATACTCATGTCTACTGTCCTTTGGAGCTGTGAAAAAATCAAACTTCTAAGCCAAAGCAATCAAAAGATACAGCCGTTTATGCCGCTTTTCGCAAATTTTCGAAACTCGCACAGGAATCAAAACCTACAGGGTACTTCCCGTGAACTTGGAATCTTTAAATTTGGTTCGAAGTAACGTCTTATAGTAGAGATGAAGGAAAAATTGCGAAAACTGATCCTCGAACTAGTGACGGGTCTTAAAATGATCGATATTTTTATTAATCATTAAAAATAAATCTTTTTATAAAAAGTTAAAACTCCATGCAAATATTTAAAGAAAATTAGAGAAGACTCCTTATATGATGTACTTCTAGCTTTATTTGTATTTTTGTAACACCCCGTATACAGATGGAACTAAAGAAATTTCACTTCAGTCGTGTGGTCATAAGCACACTCGATTTTTTTTCTAGAAAAATAACTATAGTAAAATTTAACGATGTTTCAAGCAACGCGAAATTACAAGTTTAATATTTTCACTGCCCAGAGGGATTGTAGAGTATTTGGTATTCATTCCAGCTTTCGGAGCTCCCACAATTTATCATGCAAACAAAATTTTCAATATTTTAATAACCGCTAGTCCATGCAGGTTTATATACATAAATTAGTTATTCTTGTCTGTAATTATGCAAACATCTGGCCAAGGGCTAGGGTGAGGGTCCACTCGTAACGACAAACTGTTCCTTCTATCATGAAATAGCTAACATGTGTGTGTTAGCAAAGAACCTATTAAATGCCAACCTACAAATGAAGGTGAAAATAGCTGGCGGTTGATAAAGTTAAAAATATGCAAGTTAATACTCAATACTTGTTAACAAGTAAACCTACTCATAAAAAGTGTGTGTGAACAACATGAACTTTTTTTTCAAATCTCAAAAAGTCTGTGAGCTATTTTATTATAAATAAAACACCGTAATCTGTGGCAAAGGTTGTCTATTACAAAATAATACTGAACTTATGTGTATTCGAAAAACAAACTAAATACCGTGATTCAGAACTTGCTTAGAAAAATATTAAACATAACAGTAACGCCATCTATGGCTTTGATATTTAAATAATATTACTACAAACTTAACAACTTTAAATCGAATTTTAATATTTTTTCGACACATTTGCTAAAAAATCCATTTACGTTCGAGAGTTCAAAATTACGGAATTTACAACGGAGCGTGTGGTAAAACATTTTACTGCATGCTCCTATATTTGGCGCCCGTATGTATTCTTTACGTTTTTATTTTAATTTCGTTCGAACCTCTTTGGAAGCCATTTTAATCTATACCTTTTTCTCACTTTAATACTAAAAAGAAAAAGAGATGACAGATGGAGTTCTAATTTTTACCACCAGTATGCGGCGCCATTTGAAAATGCGTGCCATTTAATTATTAGAAAAAATACTAGCAAACCAGTGAACCAAATGTTCACCAAAACCTGATTTCTCGAAAACCGGAAGTGCTACGTTACTCAAATC
This sequence comes from Chilo suppressalis, assembly GCA_902850365.2. Taxonomy (NCBI): domain Eukaryota; kingdom Metazoa; phylum Arthropoda; class Insecta; order Lepidoptera; family Crambidae; genus Chilo; species Chilo suppressalis. The sequence goes on from OU963911.1 coordinate 1,456,705, forward strand.
CGGTTTGTAGTCTTATCAGACTATTCTTGACTTATAACTTAAATATTCTCTTTATCTATCTCTTACGGTTTGGCCGCTGAAACAGCACCACAGACAGACGGACTTGTCTAATAGATAAGAGATGATTCATTACTTAAATTAGATATAGGTACTGTTTTCTCCCAAATATGTTGAAAAACCTTGTATGACATACATGCGAATTGGTATCTACAAACTTTTGACTATGGTAAGCCCTTGACTTCGTCTTACATTCATCTAGTCGTTTGTAATAACCAAATTACCGCACTTATATCATAAATGACTATTAATTCTTTTGTTAATAAGAACCAGTTTGATTTATTAGTCACAAAAGCAAAAAATAATAATAATGAATATAATATATTATGTATTTGTTTCTTATGTTTTCACGCACATCACTCATTAAATAAAACTAGTTTTTAACGGGTTAATGCACGAAACTTTATTTATTTATTGACGTTTCGCAGCCTTTTCAGGTCTGCATCGTCAGAATACTGTTGAAAACTAGTTTTATTTAATAATATACTATGATTAAACAATTTTGGTAAAACTTGCAGTTTGTGTAAATGATACATGTTGCTTGCACTCCTTTGATGTTTGTATTTTGTTTTAATCTTTCATGGTCACATGTACATAGTTATTAAAAAAACTGGCGAGTACGAGTCGGTCTCACCACCGAGGGTTTCATACAAATTTGTATGGACGCAACATAAAGGGTCGTATCTTCTTTAATAAATAATAAATAAATATTTCCGACACTCACACCAATTAGCCTAGCCCCAAAGTAAGCACTGCAAGGCTTGTGTTATGAGACGCTAGTGTGGTATGTTGGGTGATGGCGGCAGGTTATAATAAATACAAAGACGTAGATAGGTTGGTGTCCGTTTATTGAAGAAGGCTTAATCGTACAAAACATACTTATTTATAATATTAGTGCACTACGTAGTTACACACACACACACTTATAAAATATAACACACAATATTATTACAAAACATCAGCATTTCACGTGGCCTACTTTCGTGTCATTCAATGTTGCGTTGTATTATTAATACATATTTATTAAATTATTTTCATACTATCACACGCCCCCCAAAAATCTCCATTACACCCCTCTCCTCAAAAAAGAAAAAAAAAGTGTTACATTTTTTTTTCAACCACATACATTCAGCTAAATATTATCATTATAAAGTTTCGTATTATTCTTATGTACTACGTACTCTCTATTATTTTTTAATATCTTTACATTAGGTGACAATTCCTCTATTACTTCATAAGGGCCGTTATACACTCTATCTAACTTATCTCTTATTTGATTTTTTACCAAAATTAAATCTCCTTTTTTATATGATATCGGGTAGCTATTTTTATCAAATGTATTTTTTCTACATAATTTATTAGTTAATAAATTTTTTCGCGCATCACACAGTGCTCTTTGTAGTCTATGTCGAAGTTCCTTAGGATAGTCATCATAGTTATATAAGGGAGTTACAGAGTCACTTAAGTTACTAGGTAAAATACAATTTTTTCCAAACACTAGCTCATAGGGAGTATATTTTGTTTGTGTGTGTACCGAGGTGTTGAATGAGAAACACCAGTACGGAACCCAACTACTCCAATTGCTTTTGTGACTCTCACATTGTATTCTTAGAAAAGTGCCGAGATGTTTGTGAGTATTTTCTAACGATCCCATAGTTTCATGGTGATATGCAGTGGACTGTAATTTTTTAATACCTAATAAGCTACATATTTCGGTCATAATTTCGTTAAGAAATTCTGTTCCCTGGTCTGTAATTATTTCTTTTGGGATTCCATATCTAAGGATAAAATTATTTACAAAAGCTCTCGCTACTGATTCGGCGTCTTTGCGCTGCAAGGGATACGCTTCAACGAACTTTGTTAGGTCGCACTGTAGAGTTAGTATGTACCTATGATTGTAATCGTCAACTTGTAATGGTCCCATTATATCTAAACTAATTCTTTCGAAAGACGAATTAGGGGTAGTCGTTAATGACATAGGTTCCTTAATGTATCTATTGGTGTATTTATTTATTTGACAAAGCTTACATTTATTGACATAATTAACGACATCCTTTGTAATGCCTGGCCAAAAATAGTATTTTTTTATATTGTTTAGCATTCTATTTATCCCAGCATGCCCACTGGTGGGTAACAAGTGGAAGTCATTTAATATAACTATCTTTTCGTCCTCATTTCTGATACGCTTAACATCTTTAGTTATCAATAATCGCGGCCGACTCAACTTTAGTTTTTTAATTGTACTTGCAAGTAACTTAATATGTCCTTCATATATTTTATTTTTGATAATAAGCAATTCTAAGATATTTAACTTACTACAAAAACTCTCTAAATCTCTCGCTAACGCTTCTACAGCTGATAACGATCGAGCATTTAGATAAATTATTGACCGCTTTGGTACATATACACAATTTCCACTTGAGGACGTAAAAACTTCGTCGTTTCCGTCATATTTGACCGAGTGACTAAAACATAATTCGATGATATCCGGTGGTGGCTTGAGAATTTCCACGGCCAAGGGGTGATCAGTCCCATGACTATGCAAATTTTCAGGCTTACTATAATTCTCTAAGTCACAGTTTTCATTACGACTATTTTTTTTTGTTTGTGCTCTAGTAAGTACTGATACTAAGTGTTCACGCATATTTTTTAAATCATCCGATGTCACCGGGATGCGACTCAATGCGTCTGCAGCCGCGTTGTGTCGTCCTGGGACATAGCCTATCTCAAAATCATATTCCTCTAAATATAAACGAAATTTAGTTTGCCTACTGGAAGGATCTGTCATAGAAAATAAATAAATAAGAGGCTTGTGATCGGTTAGAATTTGGAATTTCCTACCATATAAATAAGGTCGAAAATGCCTCACTGCCCAAACTATGGCTAATAGCTCCAAGTCTATAATCGGATATCGCGTCTCAGCGGGCTTTAAACTTCTACTTGCGTATGCAATAACTCTATCATTCCCATTGGATAATATTGCACCTAAACCTGTTCTTGAGGCATCAGTCTGCAATTTAAAAATATTATTTTCAGAAAAATCGGGATAATCCAAAACTGGGGGTTTTATTAAAGCAGATTTTAATTTTTTGAATGCTTCGTCACAATCAGCTGTCCAATTAAATGCAACATTCTTTTTACAAAGTCTATTTAGTGGATGTGCAATTTCAGCGAAATGTAAAATAAATCGTCTATAATAGTTAGCGAAGGCCACGAATCTTCGGACCTCGTCAACGTTAGTCGGTGTCGGATAACTTTGCAAGGTTGTTATTTTGCTTGGATCAGGAAATATGCCTTTACTTGTTATTTTATGTCCTAAGTATACTATCTCTGTTCGTAAAAATTCACATTTTAAAGGGTTTAGTTTTAAATTAACTTTTCTTAAGCGTTCTAACACAGAAATTAGGTTTTTATTATGATTTTCTATACAATTTCCTATAACGATACAATCGTCTAAATAAATAAAACATTGATTATAATTCAATCCAGACATAGCTATAGTCATCAATCGAGAAAATACGCTAGGGCTAGTTTTAAGTCCCATCGGACAACGCTTCATTTGGTATATTTTATCAGCTGTGAAAGCGGTGCACTTACGTGAATCGGGTTGAAGGGATAATTGGTACATTCTATCTAAATGGAAAGCAGTGTATTTTCTTGAATTTTCATTTAAATTTAATTGATAATAACTTTGGGACAAATCTAATTTTGAAAAATACATAGAATGTGATAAGGAATCTAAAATATCTGTAATATTGGGAAGTGGAAATTTATCATCTTGAATTCTATTATTTAATTGCCTATAGTCAACGACAAACCTATACTTCTTTTCATTATTTTTGTCGGTCTTTTTCGGAACAAGCAAGACGGGACTAGACCACTCCGAGGTGGATTCCTCAATAATATCGTTGTCTAACATATCCTGTATTTGTTTACGTAACTCTGGTTTTAAAGAGTGTGGTATTCTGTAGGGTTTTATATAAACAGGAGTCGCATTATCCTTTAAAGTAATTTTATGCTCCATTAAATTAGTGACTGACAGTTTATCACCTGGGAGATGAAAAACGTCCGCGTACTTAGCGCAAATAGACTCAATGCTAAGTCGTTCATCTTTGTTTAAATAACCTAGGTTAAGAAGTTCAAATAATGTTTTTACACGATTTACTGAAATTTCCCTTTCCGAAAAATTACAAACATCGAAATGATGCAAACTATGTACTTCTAAATGAGAGAAATCATAAATTAGGTCATTTTCCGTCGTATTTAATATTCTAATCGGGATTAGCCCGTTTCTAGGCCTCGACAAAACACCTGCAATAAATACTCCCTCTCTTATTTCATTCGCAAGGACGACACAATCGTCGGTTATATTCGTAGGTATGAACTTAATAGTTTCACACCTCGCAGGTATGTTGTGTTTATACCTGTTATTTATACACATACTTATCGATTTAGACGACTGAGTTAGGCTTAAAATGCCTTTACCATAATCAATTAACGCTAAATATTGTTTTAAAAAGTTATCACCTATTATTCCATCTGCAGAGCATGACAGGTTCTTAAATACGTAAAATTTATGTGTAAAAGTCATACTGTTACTACTTAATTCTAAATAAATGTAACCTTCTGATATTAACCTACCGCTAACACCTCTAATAGTTAATCTTTCGGGAACAATTTTATTTTTCAAATCACTAAATACCTTAGCTAAATATTCATACTTAATTACACATAAACTGGCACCAGTGTCTATTAATAAATGTATTATCCTATCTCCTAAACTAAAAGCTACCGTACTCGAAGTATTATAATTGAGAACTACATGCTCTGTTTTCGTTTGAGGAACGAAAAAACTGACTCTCACTCATGGTTGAGGTTGGAGCTCGAGGCTGCCTTACCTCAGTGTCGCAGTACGTATGGTGGACACGGGAATAGCCTCGTGTACGGGGCTGATACTGCGCGCCTGGCGTTGACCAGCGCGCGCCCGGGGAGGGTGCACCTCGACCTACCAAGGTAACGGATAGATTACATATACAGTACGTATATAAGTATATTTATATAGAAATACATATTAAACATTCATGACTGGAGTACAAATGCTCGTATTCATCACACAAACATCTGCCCCCCACCGGGATTCGAACCCGGGACCTCTCGAGTCGGCGACACCATGAAATCCGGCGTACAAACCACTCGACCACGGAGGTCGTCTTTCCCCGTTAACTTCGAAGTTTGCCTTTTTTACAGCTTCAAGGGACCATAGGCGTAGACCTAGGTATACATGTATAAGTATGGACAGACAGACAACAAAGTGATCCTTTTTGTTATAGATAGGTCCGACAAATGACACCACGCCACCTGATGTTAAGTGACGGTGAAGTGCAGAAGATAGTTGATACAGCAGTTCTACCTGCCACACCAGCCATCCTCACCCTGCCGGCCTGCATGTTGCTTCTTCACGCCTCTTTTAAAGGATCCCAGGTTGTAAGAGGGAGAGAACACGTGAGCGGGCAGAGCATTCCATTTACGGATAGTACGACAAAGAAATGAGTTACCAAAGGAATTGTGGCCACAGTTAGACGGTGACAACGTAGGCAAGCGCGTGGTCCTCTAAAGGAAATATAAGGATTCCATTGTTTCCTTTTAAGGTACGGAACCCCAAAAAGAATTAATTTCTAATAAAGTAATGACGGCATACTCAGTAATTAATAACACATTTTCGCCAGTAAACAAAATAACTTTATCAATTTTTTATGAAAATCGGCAAACGACGACGCAAAACCTTACAAAAACAAGCTGAGATTTAGATTAACTGCCTACCGAACAATCCACTGTCCACGAGGGAAAGGGACCAAAAATAATAATTACCTTAACAAACGAGTGAGAAAGTATTATCAATGTCCCAAACTACTTAAATCAATTACTTCTCTTGTTCTCTTAAATGGAGCAAGTTGGTGGGTAAGTAGAATTTATTGGCGCGCGCTCTTTGTGTCGTCGGGTGGGAAGTTGCTCCGTTATAGGGCGCCCGAAGGGAGAGCCGCTATTCCAGGAAGTTTAATTTCCGACGGAGCACTCTTTTTATATACATATTTTTATATTTCTTCATCAAACGCTAAAGATTGACGCAAAAGATTGGGCGGAATCTACACGTGTGAAACGCGAACGCGTCCGATATTCGCTAACTGAATTTTGTGTACGTTTCATGTATCAGTTTCAACGTTATGTAATGTCAAATCATTTGCGTTTTTTTATAAATATAGACGAATGTTTGAAGTTCGCAGTAATTACAGTGTCTTCGACAGTCAAGCGACAACAGCCAAATCATTAAACTTTAGGCGTAGAGTAGGCGTTTGTCGATTCGACATAGTTATATTTTTTAATTGCTAGATGTTTACATCTAAAGAAAATTTTACTACAAGTAATCCAACGCGGACCAGGCAGCAGACGGGACTCGAACCCGCATCCTCCGCTGTCCGCTATTTACTTCTTCGCTTCTTTCAAATGATTTTTTTTCTAAATGGCTTCGCACGGCTTCTGCATGTAGGTATACAAATACTATAGCACTCGTGGTCAAAGTAATAAGTCAAGTCCAAGTAAGTGGCAGTCAAGTCAAACCCCTTTCCCCGTGTTTTAGTAAAAGTGTGGGGATCTACTGGAACCTCCCCGTGGACTTCTTGAGGGAACGTCGAAAGACACTTTCCGCTATTTTGTTTCTCTTGCTAACACTTGTGCATGTTCCCGAACACTTAGTGGTTAATACTCCACCATTATTAGACACTAACATCCGCCACAAAACAAGAAAAATAAACTGCTAAAGTGACGCTTCCCGATACCGCCAAAAAAATGTTTCAAATGTTTAATACTTGTAAAGGTATTCATTTGACATTGTGGGCTACATACATTGCAAAGAGATGGCGAGAGATAGCTATTTTGACTAACCGATTATATTTTTGCTAACAAACACACGAATACTTTGCTAACCATTTAAATAACCCTTTCTGTATCTAAGTACAGAATTTTTTATTAGAAAAAATCGCTCTTCTCATGTTTGCGACAGGATTCAAACCTGTGCCTTTAAGCAATCCGAGCGGAGATGTTAAATTGAGATTCTTCTCAAGTTTTTGTAAGTTATGATGCATAACGTGATTTGCAAAAGCTATCTCGCGTCTGGACTCCACCTGTACCTATAAATCAGGTGATGTGAGTGGTTCATTTACTTGAAATTTAGTACACAGTGCCGTCTTTGATCTATTGGGGGCCCTGGGCATATTAGGATAATGGGGCCCCCTATAACCCTTGTTTGGTGATATAACAGGAGCTGTGAGTACTGGCACAACGCTGTCAATAAAGAGAGTAACCAAAAACGAATTTGTACGTCAACAAAGATTACTATATTATATATTATATCTTGTCAATACTTGAAAGTAATTCGTTAATTATAGAACAATGTTTATTTCACAGTCTTTTAATATAAACAAACCCTCACCGGAACTAGGGACTTTGTATTTGACCTGAGGGGGGCCCCTATCGATCGTGCCCAAAGTGCCCACTGGGAAAAAGGGGTCTGTTAGTATAAATAAATAAATATTTCCAACACTCACACCAATTAGCCTAGCCCCAAAGTAAGCACTATAAGGCTTGTGTTATGGGATGCTAGGGTAACGGATAGAATACATAAACTGTACATATACATATATATATATATATATATACTTATATTTATATAGAATACGTATTAAACATCCATGACTGGAGTGCAAATGCTCGTATTCCTCACATTCCTCACACAAACATCTGCCCCCACCAGGGTTCGAACCCGGGACCTCTCGAGTCGGCGACACCATGAAACCCGGCGTACAAACCACTCGGCCACGGAGGTCTTAGGTGTAATTAAACCTCAAAATATCAGAAACCAAAACTGTTTAATACCTTTCATTTGGTTATCCAGGTTCTTCAACGAAAAGGTACTGAACGTCGACCTATACCTTGCACTGTGCATTTCTTGCTGCTCTTTTGTGCGATATTTGGGACGTTTTGCGAGTTGTTAATTAGCACCGACGGCGCCGGCCCCATACGAGACTTCCGGCACAATATAGGTGTACTTGATGCATCCGGTGAAGGTGAGTCAAAATTTGCACTCCAGAAGCCCCATGAGAGTCACCCCTGCGGCCATTTCCCATTGCGTCGGAAGCGGTGTGCGTTTTTGAATAATGCTTTTTTAATGCAGATACTAAGTAATCAATATTACCTAATAAGGAGCTCGATGGTACGGATGGTTAGCTCGTTCAGCTGCGATCGTTAAAGTTAAGCAACTTTCGCAGTGGTCGGTCATTGGATGGGTGACCAAAAATCCTCTATCTCGAGTTCCTCCGTGCTTCGGAATGCACGTTAAGCCGTTGGTCCCGGCTGCATCTGCAGTCGTTAGCACCCGCCAATCCGCATTGGGCCCGCGTGGTGGGTCATGGCCCTATCTCCCTATTCCATCCATAGGGAAGGCCTGTGCCCCAGCAGTGGGGACATTAATAGGCTGATGATGACTGCAGATTCTAAGTAGGTAATCAATATTTGTTAATTTCTTTAATGCTCCAATGGATGTAAAGATTACTAGCTTACGTGGATATAAGAAAGGTCTAGTTTTGGATAGAGCAGTTTTAGAAAGTTGAAGCGATAGGCTGACTGCCTGTCTGACTCAGGGAACCCAAATTTTTTGGAGTTCATCTTTAAAACTTCAGCTTTAAAAACGATCGGAGTAATGCAAAAAATTGTATACTCTTACCTAAACTGTCAGATTTGTATATTCAAACAATTTTTTTTTCTAAAAACTACCGATTTTTATCCGATTTGAACAATTAGGAGTTATGGCCGTTTATTAGGCCGTGTTTGTTTTCTAATAAAAAGAATATTTTATAAACGAATGTTATTCAAATAAAGTGAAATTCTGTCTTATATCGAAATAATGTATATTTTTTTCTAATAAAAAAAAAATATAAACGAATGTTTTTTTAAATAAGGTAAAATTCTGTCTTATATCAAAATTACACTGAAGGTATTGTCATTATTTTATACTAGCAAACCAGTGAACCAAATGTTCACCAAAGCCTGATTTAAAAAAAAATGTATTTAATTAATTGAGAACTTCGGAGATATTGTGTGGTTTCGTTTGAAATTCGTGATTTCTCGAAAACCGGAAGTGCTACGTTACTCAAATCCGGTTTGTAGTCTTATCAGACTATTCTTAACTTATAACTTAAAAATTCTCTTTATCTATCTCTTACGGTTTGGACGCTGAAACAGCACCACAGACAGACAGACGGACGGACTTGTCTAATAGATAAGAGATAGTTATGTATGAAGTTTTAAACTGTTATACTTCTTTTGTTTATCTGGTTATACATACATGAAGTATTTATTAAGCTTTTTAACTAATATTTACAAACACAATAGGGTATTTGACAAGTTTAGAAAACCATCTCACGTTTTTTACTAATGTTTATGGAGTCCATAAAAAGCCGATATTTTTAATTCTGCTGTGAAATTCAGTACAAAACTAAATTCAATTCAAGTTGCCGCGTAAACGTTTCTCTGTACATTATGACGTCTCAATGTGACGTCTACATTAAAACGTCAAGTGATACAATGGGTCTATTCCGTAATATGTACCAGTATACTGGCCAGTGCTAATGACGTCATGAATCGACGCTATACTGGTGAATTGTTCCAAATTAAATTGGCCAGTGCACTGACGTCATAAATCGACGAAATATTAAAAAGAGTGCGAATAAAGAAGATTTTTTATTCACCTCATCAATTAAAAGGAATTCTTTTTGTTCGGATGCCATTATTATTCTTTATATAAAAAAGAAATAAAATTTAAAAGCATCTCACGCACGCTCGTTCATTTGTCATATTCGTTTTCCCGGTAAAAATACCAGCTGGTATGCTACCAGCATAAGATGGCGTCGGTTTGTGACGTGACGTCATTACCACTGGCCAGTATACTGATGTATATTTCGAAATACACCTAAAATAATGTCACTTTGGCCGGAAGTTTACTAGCGTGTGACGTCAGTTTAGTCTTGGCCAATCCCAGGCGATTTCGGACACGTAACTGTGGAGCGAAAAAAAATCATTTCTATTTCATGATTTTACAGATAAGTTATTAATTTTTTGTTCTTTAGGAATAGTAAAATCGCTAATAGCATTCGTATTAAATACAGATGCCAACCATTGGTACAGTATTTTTCATGGTGTGAAATAGCCAATTCACTAAAAGCCTTTTTTCTTCTAAGTTATCTAGTCAGTTGTCTGCTCTAGATATCACTGTTTCGATAATCACTAAAAGAGGAATTGTCGCAAAAGGCTCCGCCGCCCCGCCCATTGTTTACACCCCCGGAGCCCCGGAGCCCCGGAGCCCCGGAGCCCCGCAGCCCGAGCGGGGACAATCAGCAAAGTGAGTTCCGCGGCACGGCCTCCTTTCACGAAATATGACATTGATTACAACTGCCTCAAATAAAGAATATTGTTTTCGCCTTTGTCGCCGAGCCCGAACAAACAAGAGCGGCAAATGGTATTTATTATACCTATTACTATAGTAACACCTACTATGCTTAAGTGTATTTTTCTGGGGCAAATATGTGTACCGCTAATGTGTTTTCCTGAAAAAAGATACGATATGAGAAATAAATATGTAAACACGGTGGCTAACGAAAATTAATTCACAAAATGAAATCGCTTTTTAATCAAAAACCCCCATATTAAGTTTTAGGTTGGTTATAGGTTCGTATTACAGAATGAAAACTAAGTGTTGATCTTTACTTGAGTACAGTTAGAAAGGGATATCGCTATGTGCTATATATAGCGACATCCCTTTCTAACTATGCTCAAGACTAGAACAATCACTGAGAATCTTTCGGGCTATACGGGCTATACGGGCCGTAGTCCAGGCCTGACTTTAGTTTTGTAATATAATTCAAATTTTCGTGCACGAACAAAGAAATTTGGTGACTCATTTCTTTGTCTTACTATTCGTAAGTGGAATTCTTTGCCCGCGCACGTGTTCCCTCCTTCCTTCGATCTGGAGTCCTGAAAGAGAGGCGTGAAGAAGCATTTTTGCAGGCCGGCAAGGTGAGGATGATTGGTGTAACAGTTTATAACTGCTGTACCAGCTATCTTCGCGTTTAGACTTTATTACCACTTAACACCAAGGGGCCATTCGCCTAAAAGAAATGTTTTGTAAAACGCTAACGCTTTCGATTTTATTTTGTTATTTCTGACCGCCGAAGGTTTTCAAATACCTCATGCTCATTTTTCTAATATTGTGCAAAAGCAAACCAATGCAAAAGAAAAAAAAGAGCGCGAGGCATTTGAAAACCTCAGGCGGCTAGAAATAACAAAATAAAATCGTAAGCGTTAGCGTTTTCCAAAGCATTTCCGTTAGGCGAATGGCTATATTAAAAAAAAGTGGCAATAGTTCACAGAACCGCCATCGAAAGTGTTTTAAGATTGCCAAATTATCTACATGAATACATTGCCAGTTCGAATCGAACGACGGCACCTACCAAAACAGTTCATCCCTCTCGGAAATAACTCTATTCATCATAATGAGGAATTCAATAGACCCCGTCCGCCCGTCCGTAAGGCCGCACCGCACCGCGCCCATCTTAACGAACTCGCAGTATAATTAGAATTCCGTATTCGGCGAAACATTTATTTCATTACGAATGTCGATTAAACAGGAAATTGTATCTCGATACTTCATTTCCATAGAATTTGAAACGATGGAAGCCCATTGGGCCGGGTCTGAGGGAGGCGGGTGGGTGACGATAATTACTGGACCGGATGGCATTAGGACCTGATTAACCCAAAAAAAGAAGCACCAGAGTTTATTCGTCACAAGGAAAAGTTTCGTTAACGAGCGTCGCTCTACAACTTTCAGAAGTTATCTTCCCTAATGAGGATACCTACAACTCGGAAATAAATGACAAACTGTAAAGTTTATTTATTGATTACTTTAAAGCAAGTTGTTTACGCCAATAAACCCCAAATGCATGTTACTTACTTATTTTAAAGATAATAGATAAAGTGAAAGTGTTGTTGTCAATATCCGCCGCCATCATTTTGCATAGTGTGATGTCTGAATGGCGATGTTGAGATTTTTACTCGATTATATAAGTCTTAGAAAATAAGATTTCTCTACGAATACATTTATTGCTTTGAATTTGAATGGGAGTTTACTTTTTTCATCCTTGCACCTTTCGAAGAATTTTGGGATTTGTACAAAGTTATGCTACATAAGCGGCCGTATCTCCTTGTTAGGGATGTTCCGATACCATCAAGGTATCGATACCTACTCTTTCGATAGTACTCAAATCTTTTTTCGATACTACTTAAATAAATACTCCTAAAGTATCGATACTTACTGATATCGATACTTTTGAGCACTTATTTTTATTTATTTTTTACTTTGAGGAAACTAAAGTAAAAACAATAAACGTTGAAGAACAAGAATTAAAACAAAAGTGAGAAAAAACGAGAATATAAATGCTTTGCGTCACTTTTTTTTAACATTTTAGGAATTCAAAGGGATTATTTAACATTTTAGGAGAGCAATCGCAAAAAAGAAAAGTATAGGATCCTACCTTTCATTGGTCTCTTTATTTGCTTTTTCTCTAATTTGCCTTTATCCAAAATTCACACAGAATTCACTGACTTAAAACACTGTTTACATTTTGCAATTGTTTCGTTTGTTTTGGTAAAATTTTATTGATTTTGGTGGTGCCATGATAACATGGGAATAATAATCCGATGATTACAATAAATAAAATTACTTGAAAACAATCATTTGTATATTCAAATTAAATCTTGACTTGACAGTTTGAAAATTCATTATGTTGACAATGATGACAACTTACATGGCGGGCGGATAGCTCTCTCGTTTTCGGCTCGGGCTCGGATGAAGTCGGACGAGTTCGGCTCGCCTGGCGCAGCCACAACGCTATGCGATGAATACCCGTAACCGAGCGAAAGGGCTTTTGCTCTCTCATACTGTCTGCGTTCGGAAATTTATCTTTTTTTAATGGTGATGCTGATTCGATTTGATACCAAGTGCTTTTGTTTCGATACCGAGTATTCATCGCAAGATTGATTCGATGCTATAAATACTTGATATCGAATCAAAAGTATCGAGTACGTACTCGTATTTACTAGTATCGGAACATCCCTAGAGGAGTGGTTTTACATTCAACTAGGTACTTCCAAGCGTTACCGAGATAAAGGGTTTTGCAAGACAAACACCCGTATCTTTTGTTAACGTTAATAACTACGAGTAAGAAGTTTTTTTTTCACAGCTTCAAGGGATCAGTTGACTCAACGCGTTCCCGAAATAAAGGGTCTTGACAGACAGACAGACGAACAACAAAGTGATCGTATAAGAATGCCTTTTTTTCTTTTACGTTACCTTTATTATTTTATTGAAACATTGATCAATTGCGGCGTATGTTAACTCGGCTGTTGACTGACTAACACGTAAAGGCTTGAAAAGGCTTAGCTTAAAACAAAACCTTTAGTCCACAATAGACGTAGCGAAAACAATTTCTCTTGACTTATTCTTGGTAATCCTAAAAAAGGGGTACTCCACAAGACGTTTTTCCGCTAAGCTTTGAGTGATTGTCTTAGGGACGATTATTCATCTTAAATTGAGGCGACGGACGCGGCTGGGCGTAAATGAACATTGCGTTAACAACGTGAAAGGGTAACCGGACAAATAGGCAATACAACACCCCGAGCCGTTCATCAGAGCCATTTTTATTATCACGAATTTATTAAAGCATCTCGTTTACTGAAAAAACAACTCATTGTTTGTATGTTTTTTACATGATTACCTACGTAAGTACTTATGCTGCAAAGACCAGAAGTAAAGTGTGGATGATAGTAAGATTCAATAGACAACTATGGCAGTATCATAGGTACCTGCTGGCTTGGAATCATGGAGCACCTCCACTAGAGGCTGCATACAAGGGCAAGCGCTTGCGTCAAACTTAAGTAAAATATTTTTTTGGTTTTCCTTTTTTCCACATGGTGGTTATGTGGGGCTCTCCTCCCCAAAAAGGGGAAGCCTACCCACTAAAACCCCAGCGATGGCCGCCATCAGGCATTGTACGGGGCCTCAGGATCGAGTATCGCATCTGAGGACCCGCAGCCTTTGTTCCCCTGCTTCCTCCAGGGGAGCCCTTCTCGGGGGAGTGTTCGCAACCTCCCCCATCCACCCTCCTACGACGACACCCCCCGGCCATGCGGGGGTGTCGTCCCTCCCAGGTCGCTTCCTGATGAGCACGTCGTGCTCACCAGCGACCCGCGGCGGCACATCAGGCCATTATCTGGCCCGACGCCGCCGTCTTCGGGCGGGATCGGCCATCTCCCGATCCCGCTTGGCGGCCTCCTTCTGGAGCATCACCGCTTCACAGAAGGAGGCCGCAGCCCTCCAACCTCCCTCATCCGCAAGCATTGCCGCAATCAATGCTGGCGGAGACAGATCCTGCCCGATTTCTCCGACCAAGACTAGGCGTTCGGAGTCCCAAGCGGGACAATCCGCCAGCGTAAAGTAAAATTTTACCTATGCTCGAGGCACGCCCCCAAACATCGCAAAACATCGTTTCATTCGGTAACCGAGCGTTAGCCGTATTGTTTGTTCCGTTTTCGTGTTATAAAACTGTATAAAATACAGTCCTGTATATTAAAATTGTCAGGAAAGTGGGGTAAAACATCCGGGTCTTCAAAAAGATGGCATTACTTTTCACCGGTAAGTGGAGTGCTCCATGCTTGGAATATAGTATGAAGGTCACACACAGCTCGTTAGACTCAGCCAGCACCCGACTAGGGTTACCGTCCGTCCGGATTAGTCAGGACATGTCTGGATTTCTGGACTATAGTCCGGACTTTATCCGGATCTCTAAATTATCCGGATTTTTTAAATTTTATCATAGGGGTGATGACGGGGTACAGGAAACGAAATTCTATTTAGTCCATCAGTTAGATGATCAAAAAATAATGGGCACGTATTTTTTCTTTGGGCAATCAACCAAAAAATGACAAAGTTATAGCGCGTCAAAGTTTGGGAGTAGGGGCTCGTGACGTCACTTTTTAGTGAATATTCACTTAAAAGTGTATTCAAACGTGACGTCATGCGACTTTTCAAATCAATATATCTCTGCAATGTTTATATTATGTGAAAAAATAAAAAATACGTGTCCAATACTTTTTCATAATCTACCTGATAAACGAAGAAAACGAAATTAGTCATCATCCCTATTGAATATGAATAATAATTATACATATTGTTTTAAATACCATACCATTGTAACTAAGTGAGTAATGCTACCATTTTGTAACTAAAAAGTCCGGACTTTTCTCTAAATGTCAGGATTTTTGTCAGGACTCTTGAAATTCCTTAATGGTAACCATACACCCGACCAGCACCGCTTCAACTCGTGCGGTTGATATTCTTTGTAGGGATTTGTATGAGTATGCACTCACTACATTAACTCCGTAACGTCAACTGATTGCCTCGCTCGTGAGCTGCCCGCGCGGCGACCACTTGCTGCTCGTACGCTTGCCGTGTATAGCCGCGAGTTGTAAATAGGATTGTCAGGTCGACAAACCTAATTGCCGGACAGACCAGCCAGTTTGGCCGGACATTTAGCTAAAAAGGCCGGACACCCCATATTATTAAGGATTTTGTGACTTAGTAATATAAGGTACGACAAAAAATTGTATGTAAACGCGACTGACAGTCAACTCGGTTGCTTTCGGCCACATTCGGCACTGGCTCGTTTGCATTGTCATCCGAACTGAACGTGCATTGCATACCAAATTTCAGCTCAATTGGTTGAGAGAAAGTGCCTTAAAATTGAGTTGCAAGATTCCACCCAAACAAACATACATTGCAAGTTAAATAAAAGCATGTAAAAAGCCTATGTTCGGTTTTTTCATCCAATAAATTCCTGAAATAAATTGTTTGTAATATTGTGTTGCCTTCATACAAATGCATATATAAATAGTAAATACATATTATAAATAGTACATCCACTGTAATTGTGTCGTGTAACACTTAATCTTCATATTGTACCCAATCCAAATATATGGTACCTTTTTGTGGAGTACATAACATAAATTAAGCTTTATATTCATGATAGTGATTCTGGCATGATTCTCTAAGCAATCTTCGCAATCACAGACAATTTGCGTGAACGAATGGTTTTCGTGAACGTGAAGTCATGTTTGTGAATTATTTTTATCTCCACTTTTTAGATTACCTGTTTTACTTGGGAACAATATTACTTTACTACAAATTTGTTGATGATATTAAAATAACCTTATTTGACAGTGTTAGCCGACTAATTTGTAGAGTTGATGTAATCCATTATATTGAGGAAAAATCACGGAAATACTATTCCACATGAGGAAAAATCACGGAAAGACAATAACGTATTCTAATATTTCTTTAATTAGGTAGGTAATAAGAGTATGTATGTAATTGTATCAGGCTAATCAAAATAGCAATGTTTTGATATTTACTTATTCATAAACATATTAGTATTCGAAGTAACTGTTTTAGTCGAATAGTGTTTTTTTTCGCATGCAGTTTGAATTTTGGACGTATGATCACCTCAGTCACTGCAATAGTTTACATGAGCCTCATACAAACAGGACTAGCATGTTGAAAGCTACGTCAGCAAGCCAGGACAATAAAGTAGACAACTAGTATACTGTCCTAGCTTAAGAAACTAGCCTCGTGTAGCCCGGGCAAGAAATTACTCCATCGAAATATCATAGAAAGTTAAACACTGTAT
The DNA here is from genome assembly GCA_902850365.2 of Chilo suppressalis. Taxonomy (NCBI): domain Eukaryota; kingdom Metazoa; phylum Arthropoda; class Insecta; order Lepidoptera; family Crambidae; genus Chilo; species Chilo suppressalis. Next base: position 1,473,609 of record OU963911.1, read on the forward strand.
AAAATTAACCATCTCGTCAACACCCATTTTTGTAATTCATCTTCTAGATCGTCAAGAGCGAATATGCACAGTTTTTGAAATAATTGTTTTTGTCGAATAATGTTTTTCCCATGCAGTTCATTTTGGACGTATGGTCTTCAATAGTTTACATGAGCCTCATGCAAACAGGCCTAGCCCGGGCATCAGGTACTTAATAGAAATTACTCCATCAAAATGTCATAGAAAGTTAAACACTGGATAAAATGAAGCATCTTGTCCACACCCATTTTTGTATTTCATCTTCTATGTAGTTCGCCAAGTGCGAATTGGCACAGTTTTCGAAGTAACTGTTCTAGTCGAATAGTATTTTATTTTCGCATGCAGTTCATTTTGGATGTATGGTCACCTCAATCACTGCAATAGTTTACATGAGCCTCATGTACACAGGACGAATATGTTCCAAGCTATGTCAGCAAGCCAGGACAATGAAGTAGACAACTAGTTTGCTATCCTATCTTGAAAAACTAGCCTCGTGTAAGCCGGACATTATATTCGCTTAGTTAATTTGTTTATTATTTCCTTTTATTCTTCGTGATTTGTGTTCATTCAAGTTCTGCTCTCTCTCTGTGCGATATTTCAAACTTATTCCTCTGTTCGCAGAAACAAAGGATTGAATAACAATCATACAAATTTTCATAATGTTAGTAGGAATAGGAAGTAGGATTGATTCTGGCTGGCAATATGCCAACTTTCTTAGTTTGATGGAGCAACTGACATGTACACAATTTGCATTCGTTATAGTCCAAATATCCCTGTTTTGTAAGTGCGTTTAGTACGTTTTTAATCTTTGGCGTTTGAAATACGTCCGTAGCACAATGTGGCTCAAGACATGGGTTAAGGGCTTAGGTAAGGAATTTCTAAATAAAAAAGGGTAAAGCTTTGAACAGCCAATTACCGTGCCCTTGCTGTACGAGTATTTGAAAACATCGAACGGGTGGTCAAGAACTAGCAAAAAATTTGTTTTGTTTATGCACCTAACCCGTGTCTGATTTAATAAGTCTATAACGAAAGTGGTGGATAGAATTTTGAGGAAATAAGAGTAGTTCGCATTTGACCCATTTTGATGTAGGTACCCTTTCTAAAACGCTTAAACTTCTCTGTATATATTTCAAGTCAGATAGGGTAGCGACAGCGACCTATAGATACCAAATAAAGACATACAATTTTTTAACTGTCAAAAGAGATCAGTGAAGAGACATGATGTTTTATTCAGTTTACGCTAAAGAAGAAAAATAACCAATTTATCATCACATCAAACATAGCTGAACGAAGCTATCAAATAATAACGAGACAAGCCAGCCGTAGTTTACCAAATTTGGAGATGAAAAATGGCAACGAAAGAACAAAAGAGTGTTCAACAATATTATAACAATTCGTTGATAGCAAACTGGAGCAGGTAGCGTAGCGTAGCCCAACACGGACCGGGGGGAGACAGGGCCGAAGGGAGGGTGCGTGCGGCGGCGAGCGGCGGCGAGCTGGCGGGCGCGGCGGCGCGGGGCCGAGCCAGTGTGCGCCGCGAGCCCGCGCCGAGCTGTGCCGCGCCTTGCTGAGCCGTGCCGCGTGCCGCCATGGAGCACTTCATCGAGACCGTGCGCAAATACCCCTGCCTGTGGAACACCACCGCCATCGAGTACAGGGACCAGGAGCTCAAGGACGCAGCCTGGGCGGAGGTCATGAAGGAAACGGACCTGTCGTCAGGTAAGCGTGCTCGCTTGTGTTGTTGATACGCCGCGCGCCGGCCGGCCGGGTCCTCGCGTCGGCTTTCGTCGGCCATCCCCGCCGGCCGCCGCCGCCCGGCGTCGCACCGCACACACACAGCTCTCGACTCGCCTCGCCGCACCTCCGGCTCCGGCCGGCTACACGAACGCATCGCATCCTTCCATACCCTATTATTGAATCACTCGCATCGCATCGAATTATGTATTCGCCGCGAGCGATTTGAATCAATTCATAATCAACTTTCAGACCGCTGACGATGTTTCACTTCGTTTAAATTTTTTCGACTTCGGTATCTCTAAATTAATATATACCTGTTTGTTGTCTTTGACTATAATCAAAGCATTTTATATAAAATTTTCTATAGTTTCACTAGTACTTACTCGAAGGCCTCGTACTCAAGTGACTAGTGGTGTAGTGGTTTAGATCAAAGATTAAAATTTTTGGTTTAGATGAGATTTCTCGTCTCCTCACCAAAAAGTCACATCACCAAGAATCACATGTTCCAAGTAATCTTTTTACTTTTTGGTGAGATATTTTGATTTCTTAGTCATCCGCAATTTTGGCCGAATTTCAACCATTCGAGGGCCGGAGATGGCCCGCGGGCTGTAGTGTGACCATCATCACTGAGAGATACTGGGCCATGATGCCCATGAATCATGATCCACTACAGGCGCCCAGTTTGAATTGGTGGGTGCTAACCAAAAATATAAATAGATTTAAATATCATTGTCATGACACCGACACCAAATATTAATTTTAACTTAGAATATGTATTATACAATTTATTACTTATTTTTATATTTTAGTGGTTTTGTTTAAATCTTTCGGTTTTTATCTTTGTTAAAACAATTTTTGGAACATAAATACTGCTCAATTATTAATGTCGCTTTAGTATACTAAATGCGACATTAATAAAATTGATGCATTTTTAAAACCTCCATCTGTTTTCAGTCAAGGAGGTAAAACTGAAATGGAAGAAGCTTCGGGACAGCTACCGCGACGCCTTGAAGCGACAAAGCGAGATGCTCGCCAAGGAGCCTGGCAACTCCTCGAAGAAAGTCTACCCTTGGAAGTACATGGGCTTGATGCAGTTCCTACAACCGTACATGAGTAACAGAAAGAAACCGGCGGAGACTGCACCTCCTGCACCCAACGGGACTGCTGGATCATCAGATTCCTCAGAATCGGAGGCTGATTCGTCGCCTAAAAGGAAGAGCTGTGAACGCTTGACGGTCATAGATCGGAAGCTGGACTACTTGTGTAAGGCTCAGCAGAACAAGAGGGTGTGCGTCGACAATGCCAATGGCCGCCGCGACCCGCCCGCGCCTGACCCGCTCGACATATTCTTTAACAGGTAGGTTTAGAACCGGCAGGATATAAGGCCTTCCTATAATAATACTTACCTCTTAGAATATAATGGTGTCGATTCTGGCACGATTCTCTAAATCTAAACTTAAATTTGACAACAGCGTATCCTTGTCATTCTCTATACAGAATGAAAAGGAGAGACTGATGTTAAATTTAGTTTTAAGTTTAGAGAATCACGCCATAATCGACGCCAATATATATTTTATTAACCCTCATTTACAGATACAGATTCAAAAATCTCAGGGCTAACCAGGACCCTGCCTCAGCATTAGCTGATTCGACATTGTGTCGCACCAGCGCTGTTATTCTGGCAGGGCCTGTTTAGTGACACAAAGAAAAGTTTTTTTTTATTACTTGAAAGGATGTATGGGTCTAGCATCCTTTACTTTCAAGTTAACAATTGGTAATCTGTTTGTAGTTTTTCTGAAAAACACCTATATTAAAGCATAATATTCGACTTCGTCCGCATAAGCTTTAGTTATCGAGAATCCCACACTAATCTAATTAATTTTCCGCCATAGAAAGTCCAAATCTCAATCCAAATCATAAACTATAATACGTACCAAATTTTATCCACATCTGTTCAGTAGTTTTGGCTTGATTGGGTAACAAACATACAAACTAGCATAAATAAATAAATACTCACACACTCCCAAACAAAAATACACGGAATGCGGCAACAGCTTTTACGTGACTGCAAAAAAAATATAGTCATGTTTTGCGTTTCTCTATCGACTTCTAAATATCTAAACAGATTTGCATCTCTGCCGTCCTCAAACTAAAGTGCGGCTAAGTGACATGTGGTCGATTTTTCAGCCCTAAATTGCATCTTATACAGTTTTTAATACTCTATCGATCTGTCTTTAACAAGTATTCGTATCTTTTATAGTTTAAGTCTAAAAATCCGTCATGTGCTGAATGGTTACAAAATAGCAATAATTTTAAGTTTACGAGCCGTTTTTTGGCCATATCTCAAAAGTTGGTTGTGTCATTTAGCCGCGTTTTTGCTTGAGGACGGCAGATCTAGAATCCTTACAGTAAATCATATGAAAACAACATAGAGAGAAAAAAACACCCCCTGCTGATGCCATGATTACATTTGGTCGTTAGCCCGAATACGACCTAAGTGTAAATAAACGGAGTCGAGTACCCGTATCCGGATAGTTTTTGTTTTGGTTACCCGACACCGTCTTCCATTCCGTATTCCAGTGTAAATATTCCTTCGGGTGCCCGAATTCGAGTAATGTCTTTCGTGCACCCGATTATGGGCCATCAACCAAATGTAACTGAGCCATGAGTTTCTGCCGGTTCTCCTTAAAAAAGGTGGTAAACATTTCCTGTCGTAAATTAACAAACCAAATTTTAGGCATTCAGAAGTGCTTGTAACAGTCTTAGGCCCGTATTATAGAAAGATTCTCAGTGATTGATCTAGTCTTGAGCGTAGTTAGAAAGGGATGTCGCTATATATAGCACATAGCGACATCCCTTTCTAACTGTACTCAAGTAAAGATCAACACTTAGTTGTCATTCTGTAATACGTGCCTAAATGGCCTTCCTCACCGGTTCCGCTCAGTACGCGATTATTTCGTTTTCATTTCTGTGCCTAATCTGTATACATTATTTACCCAGTGTATGTTATTAAAATTCAATTAGAGCTAACTCACTGCGTAGATTCGGTACAGAATCTTTACCGAGCAGATACACAGCTCTCTGTGCCGAGTGCTACCGAACCATTAGACTCGCCCGTCCCGTCACTCCCGCAAACAAAAGGAAACGCTACCTGATGGCAGATTCAGTACAGAAAAAACGAAAACGAAACAAGCCCGCACCGACCAAGGGCGGATCCACAGGGGGGGTCATAGGGGTCATGACCCCCCCCTAGGCTGGGTCCATCTGTACCCACTTCACAATCTGTACTTCATAATCTGTTCCCACTGTTACTTGTCCACGACTCTATGACCCCCCTTGGCGCCAAAGCTGGATCCGCCCTTGGCACCGACTCGGTGAAGACGAGGCGTCGAAACTGGATTAACAATATAGAATTCGAATACCATAACTTTTGTTCCAGCATGTGCCAATCAACGAAGCGGTTCCCGTTCCCCACTCAGATCAGGATCAAGAGGAAACTATTCGAGGCAGTGATGGAGGCTGAGGAAACCCTGGTGGCCGAGCAGCAGAGCTACGCCAGCCTGTGGGCCAGGGCTCCAGCCTCCTCCTCCAGCAGCGACGACGACAAGGAGGAAGAGAAACCCTCCTGAGCCTCATACTTGCAATGGTTGTACTACTATTACAACTGCAACCAACAGGCACAACATTGACTGAATGGATACTTTTTTCTATATAATCTCAGGTTGCTGAACAAAAGGCAGATAGATGGAACGCACGGAACCAAAGCAAATGCGAAATCAAAATTAAAGACTTTTTTTGTCTTTGTGAACAGTTTTTACAATGTTTGAACAAGGCGGCACGGTTTTGATAAAAACTTAATATTCGCGGGACGTGTTCACAACACGACGCGTTGTAGTGTACTGACGTGAGTTGATATTCGCTTTGGACTTGATATTTGCTTTGGTGGCACGCAATCTGTGTACCGTGCGCTCCATCTGCCTGTAGTTTAGTAATCTGAGTATAAAATATTTCATATTTTTGAAATAGGTGGCTTAGAAGCACACCGCCCGCCTGATGTTACGCGGTAATTATAAATGAGGTAATTACTAGAAATTCGGTATATTCCTACCGGTAAATTACTAATAAGCAGTAATTGGTTGACACATCACCGGGCAGGCAATGTCGCGAATAAAAATTTTTGTTATCGCAAGCGTCTATAGGATATTGTGGCCGCTTAAGGTCTCCCGCCCATAGGCGCGTTTTTATCGGTCGATAAGACCGAATGCGTTAATGCGATTTTTCATCATACTTCTTTTGCGTCGTTATTATCATAGCAATGTGTAACTTCGTAGCCGTCCTAATACATTATGTACTAAAACATACAGCAATAATGCATCCGATATTGTCGACCGATAATAACGCAACGCGCCTATGGTGGATGGGCCTTACGATACCAAAAATATCACTCGGGCCGTTGCCTACCCCGACTCAATCCCCACTTCGTGGAATATGTCGGAATATTACTACTAATTAGTAATTTATCTGTGTGAATATTCCGAATTCCTAGATGTTTTTAATTGGTAATTAGGTACCGCGTTTTCCGGAAATAATGGTAATTTTATCTACCTTACACGGGAATATTAGTAATATTCAAAACCTATTTTATAACATAACCAAACGACCAAAGTCAAAACTATTCGTTATTATAAAGTATTACATTAAAATAATGAGAAAATTTTAGTCTTAGATGTAATTCGTATTAACTAGGTACATATAATATTTTTTTAACTGAAATCTAATCGCCACTTTTATATTAAAATAATGTAAAATTTTGTTACCAATGCTTAATTAAGCAAAGGTTGTGTGAATTTTGATTAAAACAAATCAGTATTTTGTACTAGTTGTTAAAAAAGTGTCTTTATATAGATAAGTAAGTTTGAGTGCTGCAAAATGGACAGCATATCGAAATAGTGTGTATTTGTTTAATTAAAAGTGCATTGAAAGTCCAAAAATATTATTATAATAAGGCAAAACATATATAATTCTGGTACTTCGCATGTCTACGCGCTATTTGTAGTTTTTTATGTTAAATGAGTGACAAATAAGCATATGGCTCGCCTGATGGTAAGCGGCCACCATAGCTTAAACCTTGCGTTACCAAAGCTATAACTCGCGCCGTTGTCTACCCTGACTACGGTTACCATTTAGGAATTTCAGAGGTCCTGACAAAAATCCTGACATTTCGAAAAAAGTCCGGACTTTTTAGTCACAAAATGGTACCATCACTCACTTAGTTACAATGGTATGGTATTTAAATCAATATGTACTTTTATTATTCATATTCCATGTAATTTAAAATATCCGGAGAATTTAAATATCCGGGCAAAGTCCGGACATGTCCGAACTAATCCTGACGGATGGTAACCCTACGCCTGACCCTATCCCCTACCCCGTAGAACCTTGGCACAGACAGAAACACAACAACACCGAAAGGTAGTTATTTTAATGTGGTATTCAGTAAGGTGGAGGTTACTCCCCCAGGCGTAAATCAAGAGATAAATAAATAAATATTTCCAACACTCACACCAACTAGCCTAGCCCCAAAGTAAGCACTGTAAGGCTTGTGTTATAAGATACTAGGTTAACGAACAGAATACATATACTGTACATATATATTATAGCTATTAACGGGATTGTTACCATGTACCTTGTTTTTTATAGTGAGAATAGTGAGAATGTGGCCAATGGTAGGGGTATCGAGCGCAGTAAAAGACGACGTCAGAGGGTAGACCGATATGTCTGCCAATAACATCTACCCGCAATTACTTCAGTTACTCCGTGATCATGGCGCTTGCAACAGTGCCGAAATATCGGAGACTCATAAAAAACAAGGTACATGGTAACAATCCCGTTAATAGCTATAATGTTAGTGACCATGAAAGTTTAAAACAATATATTGTACATATCTACATATATTTATATCGAAAATACATAATTATACATCCACGACTGGAGTACAAATGCTCGTTTCCATCATACAAGCATCTGCCCCCACCGGGATTCGAACCCGGGACCTCTGAAGTCGGCGACACCATGAAACCCGGCGTACAGACCACTCGCCCACGGAGGTCGTCAAAGAGATTTGACTCAAATATCCTTACGAATACCAAATACGAATAGTCATGTGAAGTGCCAACATTACATAAGAATATTGTTAAATGTGAAAATATTAAGTTACCTGTAAATATCCATAAGTTAGTTTAATATATGAAAGAAAGCACAAGAGAATCGTGCAAAGAGAAAGAAAAAACAGTGTAAATAGAGTTATTCGGGAAAATCATAATATTTTAATACTTAACTTTAAAAAAATAAAAATAGTCCGAGCAGATTTCGATGTATTAGAGCTTAGCGTGGGTTTGAATTTAACTTGTAATCCCGAAAAAATAGGAGATTTTCTAAAAATATACAAGTCAAATATTTATAATTTTCCCAGCTTATTTTTTATTAAGCTCTCTCCGTTAAAAAACAAGTTCTCTATAAATAATAAAATTAAATCTCACGCGACGACTCTTAAACTCTGTGTCAAGTACTAAGTAGGTAGTGAAAAGTAAGTACTTCTTATTCTTAAGTATGAAGTTCTACAGTAACTTTGCAATCAATCAGAAATCAATATATCTTTATTCAATAAAATTGGATGTATGTACTATACACACTTTTGAATCGTGCAAACATTTTTTTCCCTTCCACTCGTTATTGGATATATCTTTTAGCTGCGGAGAAAAACGAGCGAAATAAAGTCCGCAACATTAAAAGTATAATGTAACAACATTTAAAAATCATTATGTTGTTACAACGTCAATACAATCATGATTTATTTAATATAGAAAACCTGTTGGAATGATTGGAACAGTTCAAACCCAAGCATATTTGTCTGTAATATAATCAGACACTTTGTAATAAGCTTTTTTAATAAGTGCTTTTTTATATTATCTTTGAATTTATTTATGGTTAACACTCAATCACACTACCTATCTGTACTGTAACCCAAAATAAACGCATAAATTGTACCCTAGATACTTTAAAACCCAAAGTAGTTTTTCTGTCTCATACAAAAAATATAAGTAAAGTTTGAAAATTTGGTCTTTATGTTATACGTAGTACCTACACAATCATTAACCAGTAGTTTTCAAATATCGTTGTGATACTCTTAGCTGTTTTTTCCTACCAATAATTTTACATACTTACATGAAAACTTGATACAAAAACGTCTATTAATTAGGTTAAATGTTTTAAAAGTATTAATGTCAATAAGTATTTTATGGTCTGACCAAAAATTGCGATCTGAATGTATGTGTATATTTTTAAAACTATGTGTGAGAGATTACCTTAATGGTTTATTTTAACGTTTACGAATTATTGTACGTATGAAAATTATATTAATAGATCTCTGACGTTAATAATAAGATAAAGAAGAATAAATGCATAGTAAGTAAAGCCTATTTTAATAATTTCCTATTCAGCACGAGCAGGGCCGGATCTACCATATGGCTTTTTGGGCTTCAGTCCAGGGCCCCGTGAATTCAAGGGGCCCCCAGCTAACACAAGTCAAAGCCAAAAATAGACGATAATGCGAGAGAATCCATACTTTTATTAAAGTAAACAGATCGGAAATTCAGACAGACAAATATCGCTGAATTGCCTTAGCAGATATAATAAATTCAAAATAGATGTCTGAAGCTGAACTAGTGATTGAATTAGAAGTACATTCAATGTAGAAAAAATACATTGTTGAATGTAACCCCATTTATATTACCCCTAGAATGTGAGGAGCAAATTAAAGAAATTGCCATGTCTGCACTTTGCAGAAAGGTTGCTTTGTAATTTGTCAATTTATTAACAGTAGTATAATACTAAGGCTTAATATAATATAAATATTTTACTGTCTCATTTTTTTCTATTCTTTGAGTAATTAGGTGGGCCCCTAAATAGTATTAGCCCAGGGCCCCCTTAACCCGCGGTCCGGCTCTGAGCACGAGCCTCCTTACCACGTTCTGTTCTCTTCACTTCTTTTCTGTCTTCTTCAACCAAGATTTTGGCGTATGACTTTTTAAAGTCTATTCTTTTGTTCGCTTTTATCTCAATTTTGGTTACTTTCAGGATCCAGTCCAGCACGAACCAATATCGAAATCGTATCGTTTGCGAGTACGAAATGTCATTGTCAAATGTGTACTGATGTTTAGTTCTCGTTACGTACTTTGTGGCGCTGCTGTTTAAGTTTTCATACAAGATTTTTCGGACTCGCGAACTATTCGAATTCGATATTGGTTCGGGCTGAGTGTATAGTTGCTGAAAGCCACAATCTTGATACTCATCTTTTCATCTCATTTGTGGTCTGCCTTTGGGTAGCGTTTGATTCCATGATCTACTTACCACGCTGATGTGATCTCAATGTAAATTTAACATTTCAATCTCATATTTTTTAATTTCTAATACTCTTCGAAACATAAAAAGTGCAGGCCGCTTCTCGAGACATGCCGCACTTAACGATATCATACGCCGGTCCCTTGCCACCGTCAACGTGCCAAGTCTACTTGAGCCAACTGGTATTGCAAGAGATGATGGCAAGAGACCTGACGGTGTGAGTTTGATTCCATGGAAGATGGGCCGGGTGCTAGTATGGGATGCAACCTGTTCAGACACACTGGCCCCTTCCCATCTACATGGAACCAACAACAGAGCTGGTGCGGCTTGCGAAGCGGCTGAAAAAGCTAAGGCATGCAAATACAGGGGTCTAGGCTCCGAATATGATTTTGTCCCATTCGGTGTCGAGACCCTTGGTCCGTGGGGTCCTAGCGCTGTAAGGCTTTTTTAGGAAATAGCAAAAAGGTTGGTCGTCATCACAGGAGACCGAAGAGCTGGCAGCTACCTCGGACAAAGAATTAGTCTAACTATTCAAAGGGGGAACGCTGCCAATATCTTTGGAACCTTGCCTAAAGGGACTCCTGTATAATGTATTTTAGTTATTATATATTTTAAGGTTTTTAGTTATAAATATCTTACGATTTGTTCTTTAGTTAAATTATTAAATTACGTCCATTATTATACATTTATTTTCTATTTAAATACTCTTCAATTGACAATACCTGTATTGTTGATCTAAGCTCATCCTACTTCCTATTAATATCATTAAATGTGAAAGTTTAAGTTTTAGTTTTTAATATTTGTTACTCAATCACGCAAAAGCATACGGACGGATGTGAATAAAAATTGGTACTTACCTACTGGTTGCATACACAGAGTGTAAAAAAACCTTTAAGGAAGTCGAAGGCCACGTATTTTCCACATCATGACGATCATTATTTTTCTGGACCACACCTTTTTTTTTTTTTTTTTTTTTTGTGACTTTTTCAAGATTTCCAAAAACGTTATTTAGAAACTTTTTTATCATCGACGCACTTACACACATACACACAGGCACATTGTTTGCGTAGCGCCACAGTAGCGTGCCACGCTATACATTGGGTACTGGAATAAAAATTGATTTTTTTTAACTTTAAAATACAAATGTTTCTAAATACACGTCAGAATTGGCACCATTATTTTGTAATATTACTTGTTTGGGTGTACAGGTGCGTAGTTTTAGTCTTTGTCATAGGTTTTTTTACACCTGTAGTTTACGACCTCGATCGAGATATAGAATATGTTTAAACCGGAAAATTTATAGGTTCGTCAGAGATTTTCAAAAAACTAAAACTAACTCATATGAAGTCCCGGACAGCCCCTAGTACTCAATAAATAGACACTAATATTATAAAGGCGAAAGTTAGTGAGTGTGTATGTTTGTTACTTCTTCACGCCTAAACGGCTGGAGTGATTTTAATAAAATTTGCTATGGAGTTAGCTCGACACCCTGGATTAACACAGAGGCTACGTTTTACTGCGGGAAAATATCCCTAATAAACCACGGGTAACACCGCGGGGCACAGCTAGTAGGTTCATAATTACCATGCACATTTAAGTTATCAATCTTACTATAATCAATGTATAGGTAGTTTGAAGGGGACTAGTCCTAGAGCTGCGGCGTAGATTACAAAGCAGGGCATAGACTATAATGTAAAAATTAACTATTTATTTACATTTAGGGGGACTACTCTTCCTCCTAAAATAAAGGTGAACGTACAGCAACAGTCATTTATTTATTTTATTTAAGTATTTATATATTCTGTACACATAAAAATTATACAGGAGCAACTTAATTAAAGATTACATGTACAAGAGCACAAATTATTTCAATCTGTTTCTCCCAGTAGGCCCGTAGTAGGAAAGAATATAGGTAAAGGTAGTCAGCGTGTACACCTGAATATAAATACATGTTAATACCAATAAATATGTGGTTTATATAAACAAGTACTTAAATAATGAATAAAAACATACACATACGAACATGAAATTGATGACAATCTATAAATAAATACATTTATTTACATATACACTGCACTTGCTATATTTTAGTTTTGTTTTGACTGTCATTTTGCATCATGAAAACAAGGAAAAAAAATTATCAACACTTTAATGACATGCACTTGTTGGTATAGCCATGTATTTCTTTTTTCAAAGATACTGTTACATTACGTCTTTTGATCAACGGTAAATACAATTTTACTTCTATTTACACGTAACATTTATTATCACGGAGCCCATAAAAATAACAACACAACTCTGTAATTAACATAACTTAAAAAAGGCACCTGCATAGTTCCAAAATTAGTTCACCTTGGTCGGAGTCGGGTGCCGGCGCCGGCGACGCGCTCAGCTGACTTCTAATAAATAAATCAGGCCCTCCCCATGAGCACGGTAATATTATTATTACCGTGCCATGAGCCTGCGCATCCTGTTTACGCCACGGCCGCGATCAGCTGACTAACAACACCACACACAAGCCAAACTCGTCTCTATCACCAACGTGATACAGACTTCCTCGCCTATTCACGTATGTTGGCGTAGAAAACAGTTTTATTCTAATTCTTGAATGGTTGACAGCTGTTTTCTGTCAAAGGAAACATGTGTTTTTAAGACAGGCACGCGTAGCTAAACGGCAAAGCTAAGTAAGGGATTCGCGGAAACGCCAGCGGAGGTTGGATGAAGCATTTTTTTATAAGTCCGTTTGTATTTATAGAATTCTAGGGAGCATTATAGGAGAATTTTGTGTAACAGAACATTGATGGTTGATACTTGATTTAGTCAAAGAGACTTATTTGTTTCTTAGGTTTTCACGCATATCACTCATTAAATAAAACTATTTTTAACGGGTTAATGCACGACACTTTATTTATTTATTGACGTTTAATTGAATATTGAGAATACTCAATTAGACGTAGAGTTAAGTATTCTGACGATGCAGACCTGAAAAGGCTGCGAAACGTCAATAAATAAATAAAGTTTCGTGCATTAACCCGTTAAAACTAGTTTTATTTAGTCAAAGAGACTCTTTATAGTTTTCACTTCGAATCTATGAAAGTCACGAAGGAAAAACAATTTAGGTACCTAGGTATTATAAAAAATAATCTTGTATTGATTGTAATGTAATATAATGAGACTGTATTTAATACACAAAAGTTCAAACAACAATTCTATTTCGATTTGAAGAAAGCTTTTTGCTTTATATTTTTTTGCTCTCTGATTGCTGATTCAGAGCAACACGGAGTCAGTTACGGTATGCTGTTATTGAAGAGGCAATGCACTTACCATAACCACCTCCTAGCACCATCATCAGCTCCAAGCAAAATTTCAGCTCAATCGAAAACCAAGAACTGGGTCAAATTTAGATTGCAATTCTGTCAGTCAGTAATCAAAATTACCGACTGACAAAATGCAATGTTTGCAAACGAAAACAGATGATTGACAAACGATTGAAGCCAATGACGTATACAAAACATCATAGATTGAACAAATCCACGCGCACCAGGCAGCAGACGGGACTCAAACCCGCATCCTTCGCTATCCGGGCGAATGCACTGACCAATTATGCTACCGCGGCCATGATGGCTGCGTTGAAATTCTTCTAGCCATTCTTACGCTGCAAGGCAGCGCCATCTCTTCGCATTATAGGTTACCCACAATGTCAAATGAATACTTTTACAAGTATTAAACATTTGAAAAAAGAAATAGCAATTATAGTTATAATTTTTATTTTGTAAGCATGTAACTGCTTGATGTTTTTTTAGATTTAAACATCAAGCAGTTACATGCTTACATAATAAAAATTATAATCATAGATTGAAGTTAAATAAAAGCTTAAAACAAAATACACTTGTGGATATTTTCCTGCATGCACATTAAAAATCTTTAAACTGATTGTGGACCTTTCAATTAACATTAAGATGATTAAATCTAAAGATTAATCTTAAGATATAATCTTTAGATTTAATCATCTAGCATCTAGCAGGTAAATGCTTAAAAATAAATAAAATCATTATGATGATTTCTTCTGTGAAGATTCAGATTTCAGATCAATAAATAAGTAAGCTCTTTTCTTTTGTCAAGGCGTGGTAAATATTTATTCGGAATGAGGATACCAATTTGGAGAAAACAAACTGTTTTTCTTTCCCATATGATTTCTTGACCAAGATAAAACATATTTTAGTGCTCTTTCTATGGCTGTTAGTCGCAACAGATGTTTCACATCAAAATATAGTGAAGTACAAAACAATAATCGCTATGTTAATGAAGTAGAGAGAAAGTTGTAAAATGTGCTTAATTCAGCGTAATGAAAGCACTAAAGTATGAAATGATAAATTGAGATTCAACTGTCGAACTTACGTAGACTTTCATTAGGGATTATTTAGGGACATTAGGGACCTTTAGAACTTACCTACCTATAACTACTTATTTTACAGATATAGTATGGCTATGGCATAAAAATCACTCGTATTCTTGTAATAAATAACTGTCGGTGTACCAAAAAAGCTCTTATAACATGTGCACTAAGGTATACAATAAAATTCCAAATCAATTCAAGCACGCACCTATAAAATAAATGGCAAAAAAGTAACGGGACTGGTTATAGTAAATGTTTTTATAGTACTTACAAATGAATTTTTATTATTAATTAATAATTGTAATTTTGTTGACGTAATGAAGAAATGGCTATTGACTTCAAAAAAATTACATGTATTGTATGATTATTATGTGTGATATAATGTATAGTTATTATATTTGACATAATGAAGAAATGGCTATTGAATTAGAAAATTTTATATGTATTAATTGAAAAAATAACAAGTAAAATAAATAAAACTAGTTTTTACATCGTCGTCAGAATAATATTCTGACGATGCACACGACCTGAAAAGGCTGCGAAACGTCAATAAATAAATAAAGTTTCGTGCATTAACCCGTAAAAACTAGTTTTAAGTAAAATAAATTTGACATTTGGAATGCAACTATTACTCAATTTAAATTTGAATTTTTAGATAATTTATTATTATTTTGTATGCTCTTCCAAGGGCATTCTTCCAACATATGGAACTTTTTATATTATTTACCAGCTGTAACAAACTATGTTTCATGCAAATAAACTTTCATTCCATTTCATATCTGCGTGAAAAGTTTCAAATTAATCGTAGTGTGTGTTACTTTATTTTAATGGATTATTATGTGAATGTATCAACATGCGCAGCTGCTCCATTCATAAAGATTTATAATGCAAAATCTCACACTTCTCCAAGAGCAAAATGTTCTGAAAAAGTATTATTTGCGACAATTATTTTACCTTCAAAATTATTATGTGAAAATGATTTTTTATTACACAACAATAAGTGCTGTCTACGTTTTTACGTTCTTCCCGAACCTGTATAAGTATTTTTAATTCAATATACCTATTTGTTTCTTAGGTTTTCACGCACATCACTCATTATATAAAACTAGTTTTTACGGGTTGCACGAAACTTTATTTATTTATTGACGTTTCGTAGCCTTTACGATTCATTCTGACGACGAAGCCTGTAAAGGCTACGAAACGTCAATAAATAAATAAAGTTTCGTGCATTAACCCGTTAAAACTACTTTTATTTAGTCAAAGAGACTCTTTATAGTTTTCACTTCGAATCTACGAAAGTCACAAAGGAAAAACAATTTATAATAAAAAATAATCTTGTATAAAAACTAGTTTTATTCAATATACCTACTTAAATATCAGGGGAAACTTTCCATCGGGAAAAGTTTACTTCGTTAGATCGCAAAGAAAATTATTCAGCCACTCAACGTTAATTCGGCCAGCATCAGTCAAAACGTATTTATAGATAGAAGAAAATAGAAAAGATTACTTGCGATGCTGTATGCCCATCAATAGGTTTCTTTTTTACCCAACTGCGCAATGCAAGAGCGCGAAGCGCGACGCTCAGACAGGGTATAGTGTTTAACAGTCTATATTATATTATGTGTGTTTGTTCCTTTGTGGCACACTAGAGACCAAACGCCTGGACCGATTTTGATGATTCATACATCAATCGATTCGTCTCAATCGTGGGAGTGCTACCAAAGATATGATAGTAATCAAAATTCAATATAAGCAAAATTAGGCACCATATTGTGACGAAGTAAAAAAAATAAGTTGACAAAATATGTCGAGTGGGGTATCACTGTCTAGATAATCGAAAATCATGTTTAGGTTCCGAACACCATTTTTCATTTTATATGATTGTTTAGGATCTACAAGGCTTTACAGTTTTGTTGTATATTAACCACTTGCGCTTTTAATTTTATTTCAATCTTACGTTTGTATAGATCTTTGTTATTACTATCATGACCACGACGGCATGAACACAAACAAGCTAGCAGAGTGCATGCGTATTCTATATTTATTTTTACCGGGCCAACATTATAGAATTAGAAAGTTAAATCCTTAAACGAAATACTCCCAAGCAATTACCTCAAGCCATTATATCACTTGGAACATTAGCGTAATACACACACCACATCTGCCGTGACTTCAGGTTTGAGCCATATTCACCCTTGCAGTCATTCAAGGCGACAATTTTACAACACCGGCAAAACCATCACAGTCAACGCTTACAGAGCAAACATCGCTCTTATTAGTACAGCTTTAAAGATACAGTTCGTGTAGATTGTAAGTATTGATTAAATCTTGAATGTTCGTCAAAAAAAATGTTCAAGATGACTTCTCTAACAGCCCTACAAATCAAGTTGGATCCGTCCTTCCCCACGCGGTGCTTTGCAGTAATTGTAATTTCTCTATTTTCAGAGTTAATCTTTTTCTTAAGCTGAGTAAAAACAGCTTTAAATAAACATCAAAAGTAATGTACATTCTCTAAAGGAGTTACAAATAATAAGAAAAAAACTTGTCACATGAATTTGTCCGGTTTTACCCGGACATGTTTGGTTTGTCGATCATGTCCGGTCTTTGACTTTTATGGCTATGTATTGATAGACCTTGGGTCCGTTCTCTATGTGTTGCGCTGCTCGCCTACATGGCGAGTTTGAAACATAATAATATCGACTTTTTATGTCCAGTCTTATTCAGTATTTTAGAAGATGGCAATAGATGTAAGTATGTATATACTGGCAACTTATTCTGTCAAAATAAATTGACAACTCACGCACAAAAAAGGACAAACGTAGCGTTGAAAAGGCTATGGGAATGTCTTAGTATTGGGCACTGATTTATTTTCTGGTTTTAGGTACCTAGGTGAAGTGCAGTTTAAAATATCACAACTACTCCATTCTTTCCATTAACTACTTACCTACCTACAAAAAGATAGGATATTCTTTCTTGTAACTGTGTTTGTACCTATGCTTTATGCTTTACTTCAGATTACACTGTGATCTGAGAGCTTTACTGTCTGGTAAGTATTTATTTCAGTGTTCTGTTTGGTTTATATTATTGTATTTTGCAACGTAGGTAATTTAAATCGTGTATTTTGTAATAAATAAACAGTGTGCAACGCGCCGGCCGGCGGGCGGAGGGGCGTGCGGAGTGCGGGACGGGGACGGCAAGGCCGCTCACTGGGGGCGCATCGATCCGAAACAGCTGACAGATAAACCGGCAAACTCAATTATCACAATGAAATACGTAACTCTTTACAAAGAAATTACTTAAACCTCATTTCAATAAGCATACCTTACTATATTAAACATGCTTTCGATGAAAATAAGATGTATTAATAGAGATATTTAAACAAAGACCCGGGTGGTGAAGTGACATCATATTTTAGACAGAGATAGGAAGACTCGAGTCGGTGTGTGTAAGAGGGATGGGTGTTTGCGTTGCGCAAGTGCTTTCCAGCTGATTTTGACTGTTGCCAACTGGGGCCGGGTGGCGGAGGGGTTAGGAGTGAGAGGGGAATGCGTGAAGGGCTGTGGAGGTCGATTCAAAGTTGCATCCCTATTAATATGCATGCGGGCTGGTTGATTGTTTAATTTTTGAAGTTCATGTAGGTGTCAATAGAAACACAAAGGGAGGGTTGTGTTGTGTGTAGGTGCGATGCAATGCAACACGCCGGTTGGTAGACAAGCAAGTGGAATGTTCATTGTCATTTTGTATTTCATCGAGATAAATCAACATAGGGACGGTATGTGAAGTACATAAGTTCTTAAAAAGAAGTTCTTTTTTGATTACTTAAAAAGTAAGTACTAAAATAATAATGAATTTATCGAAAAGTATAAATTCTAAAATAAAACCGGACATGTAGGTACCTAACCTATCTACTAAACGTTATGTCTGGAATTATTATCTCTAATAAATTTTATAATTTATTTAAAAAAGCGGTTAAATCCTTTTACATGATTATTTAGTGTAAATAAAATAAAAAATCGACATTGTCATTATTCAAACAAAACGATTACCTAATTACCTATACGAAATGACTCTTTTTCATCTTACTACATTAAATGACATTACATGAGAAACAAAAAAAAAATTTTTTCCGTTTGTGCTACCCTAATTTATGGCTTTTGCGAATAGCTAACGTATTTGGTACTAAGCAATAATTATAAATATATCTTTATGCAAGGCGTTGTGACCTCCGTGGCTGAGTGGTTTGTCCGCCAGGTTTCAAGGTACGCCTACTCGAGACGCCACGAGTTCAAATCCCGGTGGAGGGCAGATGTTTGTGTGATGACTGATGAATACGAGCATTTGTACTGCAGTCATGGATGTTTAATATGTAGGTATAAATTTATTTCTATATAAATATACTTGTATATGTATCAGCATATCTATTCTATCCCGCTTTACCCTAGTATTCCATAACACAAGCCTACAGTGCTTACTTTGGGGCTAGGTTAATTGGTGTGAGTGTTGGAAATATGTGGACAAAACAAAAAGGCGAGGTAACTTCTTGTCTCGTACAAGGATTTGGTCATACCATAAAAAACCGCCGGTCGTAGTGGTAAAGCCAGAATTTCGTTAAACATATTACATAATGGCACCGAAAAAAAAAATACAGGATCGCAGATTATCTCCTTGTATTGTTTACAATCAATCATACCCGTTAATAACCAAGAGAAGTATTTATCTTGTGTCAACACGAAAGACCGCTGCGTTTGTTTTCAATATGGACATTGAAATGTATTTTTCACCCAACAACGGTAAAAGGAAAGATGGGTTATGATCAGACCCGTCTTTCCCAGGGCCCCGCGATCGATAGGGGGCCCCCTCAGATCAAATACAGAGTCCTACAGTTCCTGTTAAATCACCAAACGGAAGTCAAGGGCCCCTTTATCCTAATATGCCCAGGGCCTCCAATAGGTCAAAGACGGCGCTGGTTATGATTGTGCCCGGTTCTTTTTTCTCTACACCACTAGGAGAGTTCAAAAATATAGCGAAACATAAACATGACTATGTAGGTCAGGGCATTAAATTAAAAGTAACGCTCAATAATAAAACTAACAAAAACCGAACACGGAATAATTTCGTATGTTCCCACTAGTTCTATAATTTTGTGCTACAAAATAGTAATATTAGTTTTACTCTTTTTCCCCCATTTCTTCTAACTGTTTTTCTACGGTAGCATAGCACTAATAGGAGTTTTTGTTCCCACTAGTTCTATGATTTTATGTCACAAAATAGTAATACTAGTTTTACTCTTTTTCCCCCATTTCTTCTAACTGTTTTTCTACGGTAGCATAGCACTAATGGGAGTTTTTGTTCCCACAAGTCCTACGTTTTGATATGTACCAAAATAGGCAACCTAGTTAAACTTTAGTTCCATTCGTTCTACTCTATGAAATGTTTAATTTGTACAGAGCTGTACAGAGTGCAAATAATGCCACCAATTTTTTTGGTAGTTTATCAAAGCAAACATCTTTGTTAGATCAATCACAGACAAAATTCAAAACCAACTGTGGGTCCCATGTATTTATATATTTAATAGGTGTACTTACAGCTAAACATAATTAAAATAATACTTATTCTAAGACTAATATGCAAGCCTTTACAAGCACACGCAACATTCAATTGAGAAAAGTGAAATGTAATTAATAATCAATAATAATAAATGGAATTCATAATCCATGAATAATCATTAAAAAATAGTGCAATTAATAATCAATGTTTGATTTAAAATTAATAATGTATGTCAAATTGATGCAAAAAAATAATAATGTAATGTCAAATAAATAACTATAATAATGCGGAATTAATGAGAATCGAGCAACTCAAACAATGTTGCTTTAAAGTTTTTCTGCGAAACTTCAAAAATGTCCAAGTTGGGTGATCTTGTGTTAATATCGATAAAGGTAGTCCCTTTTTACCACCGGACGAGGAGACGTAGACAGGGACTATATCCGTGCGTGGTTGACATTCCTCCACTGCGTAGGTACCTTAAGATTTGCATCCTCCTTCATCATACGAACCGCTAGGGAATGAAATAATCTTCCTGCGTCATTATTCCCCGATACGTATAATATAATAGGCATTATTTGCGTCTACTTGCTTCAGTTTAAACCACATAGTTGCTAAACATCTGGCGCGACTGCGATAGTGGTAAAATACACCTAATTTTTCTACAAAAAAGTTACAATAATATATAATCTCCTAACTAAATCCTAATCTTCCACGACAACGAATGTTTCAATAAAAAGAGCAACTTGCAAGCAACGTACGTACGTGCGTCTAGCGGTACGCTGTGTGATGCGTTGCAGTGTATGAATGAAAAGCCTAAGGCGATTAACTTTTGTGGTTAGCGCCATCTGCGTCTAAATATGGACACCAGTAGCACAGTGCTACGAAATTTAATATTCTTGCTTAGTCTTATCCATTGACATAGCATTTAGTCTTATCCAAAGAGGTTAAATAACCTACGTTTAGTCTTGTCCATTATAGCACCCGACGCACGTTACAAAGTTAACGTTACAAGCTTGATAATGACTGGTTTGGATGTCCTCTGTTGGTATAACATTTTCATCAAATAAATAACTACGAATCTAGGAACTGTAGTCACAGTGTAGTGGTTGGAGCCGAAATCGTTATCTAGTATTAATAAACCTATAGTACGTTATCAGAACGGATTATTCACCAAGGCAATATAAATCAATTGGAAATCAATACATTTATTTTGTAATGTGTGTAAACGTCTGTTAAACTGTAGTTATATTGAGAATACAGGAAATCTTATGAGAAACACAATCGTAATAGAAAACAATTTTCGACCAGTACCATTTATGACATTTGACCATAGACCGGCCAACGGCCAATTGACAGGTGTTTGAAAAATAAAAAGGTGACAAAAACCGAGCGGAAATTACAAAATAATACTGGAAACATTTTTATTCTGAAATATTCAAAAGTTCCACGATGAATACTAAGTTTCATTAGGAGTGAACGGTTTTTTGTGAGCCCCAAATGATGAGTGTATATTTGCTGTGTTTGAGTTTTGTAATTTGATAATAAATATGTATACACTGAAGGGTATTTTTCCGGAACCCAGTAAGTACTAGTATAAGTTACTTATCTAAATTTGATTGAAGGAGACCAACTCGTTGTCATGTTGTTCTTGTTTGTTACCCATCACCAAAGCAACAAGTTAAATTAAATAGTAATATGGCATCTAACCTTTCATTTTCCAGAAAAGGAACACAAAAAGAATTTCATCAAGGAAAATATGAAACAATTAAAGTTTATTCAAGGAAAGTCACCAAAAGAACCGAAGTTCACATTAAAGAATGTCCCACCACCTCGACTGACCAGCACCGTGACGACAGGCAACAGTTTGGGTCAAGTGAAGTCTTCACCATCAAATAAAAGTGGGAAAGTATCACTGAATATTGGTAAAACTAATTCGACATATTCTCGTAAGAAGTATCCAGATGTTAAACTTAAAAAAGGTGATATGGCAGAATTTTTGAGAAGGAAACAGCAAAGACAGTTAACTAGACCGGCGGAGGAATCGCCTGATGAGGATGCAAAGTCTTCTGAGTCATCAGGTAGGGCAAGAGACATTGGTTGCCAGACGATAGAATCTAATCTTGCTCAAAAATTATCAGAAAGTGCTAAACTAACAATGCTTTATCCCAATAAAGAAGCAGAAGACGAATCAAAGTTAAAAGCCAGTGGGGATTCTGAACGTCGCTCACCATCACCCAGTATGAAACACCGGACCGGTGAAGATATAATTGAGTTTGAGAGGAACCGCAGCCGTCTCAATTCCATCTTAGAAAGGAAAGATAATAAAAAGGACCCTTATTTGCCATGTGGTAAGTAATACATGCTCTCAAAACCATGCTTCATTAATTACCTATTTATCCCGATACTTTTGTGTTACTATAGTCTTTTATAACAATGCTTGCAGGCTATCAAAAAGGTGTAGTTCCTAAGTACTTGCGTGACCGAAAAGAAAATGGTCCCAAAGAAGCTGAAGGTGCAAGAGCTGATGATGACCAGTCCATGTGCCCTCCAGGTCATGTGACATTGCCAGATACTGAGAGAAAAGAAACATTACGTATGCTTAGAAATAGTGAGTGACCTCTATTATTTATTTCTGTTATATCTATGGTATGGATAGGAAATATAGTACTTCTGTGGAAGGGACATCAACTGAAGCCCTGCTTTAATGGAATATCCTCTCGAATTCGAGCTCCAGTCTTGGAAAGGAATCTTTCAGAAGACCACATTAACCTCATGGGGCCCAGACACATTTTGAACACACATCATTTAGTCCCAACCGTCAAACAAATCCGTCCTGACAACTTTTGTTGTGCTTCAGGCCCACATTTTTAATTTACATGTTACATCTATAAGTTATAATTGGTATTTTCAGAACAAAGTTATAGTAATTTCTAGATGCCATTCCAGGAATAAAATTATCTATAATTTAAATTAATTAATGAAAAATAGGTCTATAATTTAAATTAATTAATAATGTTTTAATTATTTTTTATTTTGTTTAGTTAACCAGCTATTGGGCTTTAATACCAACTTGTTGAAAAAAGTTGTGGGCTTGAATCACTATTATTTTGTGTATTTAAAGGATGCATGGGCCTCACATACAGCTATAATATTCATATTCTCAAAATGTCTATGTCAACACATTTTTTATAACAAACTCTGCAAATATCCTGCAGTGTTTTTAGCGAATATTATGCGGCAAAGCGCCCGTAACAGTTACGGGGACCACAGTGGGCAGCCACTGCGGGGGCTCGTAAGGTTTGCGGGAGCCAGGTGTGAGGTCCGTTCGGGGTGTGTCTCTTAAAGGCACCGTCGTCTGTAAATAGAGGTTTTGCCTGCGTCACAAAAAAAAAGGGTTCAGGCAAGCCAGATTTATTTATGATGTCAGGCACATTTATGCTTTTTTGGCTTATCTTTGTGACTGCACTCCACTTACACTTGAAGTATGGCCTCTACATAATAGGGATGATGACTAATTTTTTTTTCTTTGTTTATCGGGTAGATTATCAAAAAGTATTGGACACATATTTTTTCTTTTTTCACAATATAAGCATTGCAGAGATATATTGATTTGAAAAGTCGCATGACGTCACGTTTGAGTACACTTATAAGGGAAAATTCACTCAAAAGTGACGTCACGAGCCCCTACTCCCAAACTTTGACGCGCTATAACTTTTTCATTTTTTGGTTGATTGCCCAAAGAAAAAATATGTGTCCATTATTTTTTGATCATCTAACTGACGGACTTAATAGAATTTCGTTTACTGTACCCCGTCATCACCCCTATTATCATCCTTAGTGAAAGTTGATCAACCTTCTACTCTTCAGATCAGTTAATGATTTATCCATTGGATTTAGAAATTTTTCCTAATCGCTTATTTAATTTTTAGGTTTTGCCGAATTAGTAAGTGAATTAAACAAAATGCCTGTTAAGACAGACACATTGAGGATGAGAAATAGAAAAATGGAATTGGAGAAACAGCTTGCAAAACTTGAAGAAGGCATCAAAGTGTTTTCTAGGCCCAAGGTTTTTGTCAAGATAGGAGAATAATTTTTTAGACCATTTTGTTTTTGGAAAGAGCAAGTAGCTTTTATCACTTAAGTCAATGCTACTTTTTAATTAAATTCAATGTAAATGACACTGACATGCATAATTTTCAAATTCCCGTGATCTTATGAGTAAGTTAATTTCTTATATGTTAGTTTAATATAGAATGTTATGTACTGA
Organism: Chilo suppressalis; assembly: GCA_902850365.2. Taxonomy (NCBI): domain Eukaryota; kingdom Metazoa; phylum Arthropoda; class Insecta; order Lepidoptera; family Crambidae; genus Chilo; species Chilo suppressalis. The sequence goes on from OU963911.1 coordinate 1,497,974, forward strand.
ATTGTTGTAATTAATATAATGGTATATTTTGTATGGTATACAGTGTTTCTATAACTTTTGGAGATTTAATAAAATATACTGATTTCCAGTTTATATGACTGTTTAATAAAACAACATAACATGCTTCATAGTCAGTTGTATTCTTGGTAACTAACACAAAGTAAATTCAACAAATAAAATAATGTGATAACAATATACAAAATTAACACAATTTTTTTAACAAGGACTATTAACCACTAAAAATGATGATGGTGTTGCTATAAAATTTGCAACAGGTACCACTAGGTGGCAATAAAAGGGTACAGACCGTTAGCCACTGGTAGAGCCCCATATTCATGGTTAATTGATGATTAATTAACATAATTCATAGTCATGTTGCAGAGTGGATCACATCACAGTCTAGTAACAAGCAACATATTTGTTGATAACCCACATTAAGATCAAGTTCTGCTCAACACGCCCCAAACTCTAAATATGTATAAAACACAATATTCTTTGAATATGTTACTTCAAAGAAGGTCATCAATCTTAATATTTAGTGACTAAATAAATAATTAAGAGCTATAATCACAGGTACTTTGGATACTTAAAACTGAAAATGGAAGGCAGGGGTAAATATTAAAAATGTTCTTGCTTTCTACTTGTTCACAAAAAAATTTAGCTATTTCTTCATTATGGTGCTTTCTTTTCTAATTCAAAGTGAAACAACAATAAACAAAGGTAAATTTACGCTTTAATTATAACTTTAGGCGCACTATAGCAAGTTAATTAACTTGCTATAGTGCGCCTTAAAAGTAATTGGCACCGGCACCAAAAATACTTAATTTTTTCTTTTCAAGGTCTCTTAGAAACAATATTAAATATCCATTCATGCATAAAGCTAATCCCTATAAGGGAAAATAGTTGGGTTTTGTTTTTTAAACTAAAGTCTTCTCACGTGTTGGAATATATGGTTATTGAATATGATAGGACCTTTTCTAAAGAATGCCTCATCATTACTGTGCCATTCATAAAAAGAAAAATCTGGAAAGAAGAATTTAATTTCTCTCTCTGCAGATGCCAAAGAATCTGAAAGAAAATAATTATTATATTAGCTTCCGTTGTTTAATAATACAACCTGAAGTGTCATAGATTTAAGGAATCTCTTATTTATTCTATCAGTAAATACTACTATATAAGCACTGATAAACTTAAAGTTAACTCTTAAAGTTTATCAGTGTAAAGTGTGTATAGCTAATATTTCAGATTCATTGTAAGCATTTGTTAAGAAACAACATTACCTGAACCATGTGCAACATTTCTTGTGTCTGAAATTCCAAACATGCCACGTAAACAATAAGGTTCTTGAAACTGGCCTTTGTAGACACTTGTTGGACCCAAAAGACCTCTCCAGAGCTCTATAGCATTTGTATGGCCCATCACATGAAGATCTATACAGCCGCTGAAATTTGTGGTAAATAGTGTGGTTAGTAAAATGAAAACAACAGATTTTGGTCAATAATGTGTTAGATAGTGGCCCGTGTTTGAGCATAAAGTTGAACAAATATGATAAGGTAACATTGATATAAATTTATATTTGTTACTTTGGTGCAGTGCAGAGCGATGTGTTATCTGGGGAATTTAAGGAAGATGCATATTTTAAAATGTGGTGGCTCTATTAGCACATAGATATCTGTTTGTATCTCCAAGGTAATATGCTTACAAACAACACGCCAAAAATTTGGCAAACTAATGAACTACAAAACCATTTAAGTTGGCGATGAACTTTGGTCACATGAACAAAAGTTAATATTTACCTGGCCATGAAAGTAACTAGTCGGTTGTAAAAAAACTTTCCCACATGTTCTTTATAAAATTTACCAGCAGTCTCAACATCCAGCGAAGTTCGTTTTGTTTTAATCACTATGAATTTATTTTTTATAACCTGACGGATGTATGAAAGTGCTACAGGATTTTTGATGGCATGAGGCTTTATTATTGCTAGAGTTAACTGCAACTTCTGCATCTCAGAAAGTAAATCTGAATTAAATTATTTAAAAGTATTGAAATCACATTTTTGAAAACTTCTAAACGGAAGGATGAGGGAATCTTAAAAATAAGTACAGACAGCTGCCATAATGCAGTCACTTCACTTGGCTATTCGTATTTAGCATTTCTAAACTTGACAGCAGTGGTTGCTTTCCAATTACAGAGCATAATGTGACTCAGTGCCGCACAATGCCGAATTATGCTGATGCTTAATTGGAACGTGAATTAGTTTTCAAATGCACCAGCAGAATGCGCAGTTCAGTGTTGAAAAAAAAAGTCAATGTTTGTACCTTCATCCATACTTATATTTATTTTTTAACAGTGTGAATGAACTTTGATTATTTAAAAAAAACTATTTAATGAAACGATAACTTTAATATTTTTTCAACATTAAATGATATTACAAACGATAACATATAAATAAAACATTTCGATCAATGCCAACTTAAAGAAAAAACACTTGTTAATTTTCTGTCTCTAAGTTGGTACGATTGCACGCATCATACGAAAGCATCACTTTTGAGAGTGCTCAATTGTGCGAAGCGTTGCTGTAGTTGGAATACTCAACGTTAATGCCGCATAATGCGCTATAATGCTGTAATTGGAAAGCAACCAGTATGTCCCAAGGTAATTTAAAAAAATTAAAAGGACAGACATGAGTAGCCAGGTGAAGTACCGGTATAAGTCCAATTACCCAAAACTGTCAAATACCTATCACCAATCGACATAAAGCTTTATGTCACTTCTAATAGGATTCACAATCTATTGAGAGAATTTGACAGTACGGTATGGTGTTTCGCTGTTGTTATCTGTACTTACCATTTTTTTTGTAATATTCACTGATTATAAAAAGACAAAGTAATATCCAAACAGCCCTATCTTTAGTATTTTTCGTGTTTATTTATTTGCGCTGTTGATCATCAAAAAGTAAAATTATTGACCATTTTGTAACTGATTCTAATGTGCCAAGAACGCGTAGACATAAAATGTATGGAGTGAGCTTCCTCAATTAGTTTCTCTAAATCAGGCACTCCAACTTAAAAACATTTTTAATTTCACTGCTACGTTGCCATAGGATTGCTCCGAAAGTTATTTAGAAGTCTTGTCATACATACCTATATCTCTGTTCCTTTATGGGCACTTATAGAGCAGTATATTCTGTGGAAATTCAGTTGCATAACTTAACCATCATTAATTACAATAAATAAGCCGTTATCAAGTCATATAGGATATTACAGGAACGTAAATTTATTTGGTTTCATAATTCATTTTTTGAAAGACGTATTCACTTCATACCGTTTGCCTGCACTAACAAAAATCTAATATTGACAATGGTGTTTGTCTGGCAGGATTCTCTAAACAAAACTAAATTTAACATCAGTCTGTACTTTTCATTTTGTATAGAGAATGACAAGGATACACTGTTGTCAAATTTAAGTTTAGCTTTAGATAATCACGCCAGAATCGACACCACTGACAAATGGCAACATTAGCCGTCATGCTATAGGTAATAAAAGAAGAAGAGGGCTGTATGGACTCAGAATCCTTTTCCAACAGGAACAAATTAATTAAAAAAAAGGAGACTTTTTTTTAGTTCTATTCTTCTCTATTCAGAAAGGCAAAGGCAAACTTATTTTTGTATTACTCTTCCTTTTTTTTACAATTAGAATGTGGGTGTGACGCATTCTAATGCTTTTTAGAGTGTTTGGCACGAAATATATCGACTTGGCTTTTTCGATAAGCTTCTGTGAGGTAGTCAATACTACAATAAAGTTCCCACGTCCACTTGACCGGAATAGCGTATATTTTAAAGATTCCACTAATTCTTCAGTTGCGCAGACGATTGTAACACAAAATCACACCAATTTTATTTCACAATATCCACTATGAACAAATTTAAGAATAATTAAAATAAGACGCCAACCGCACTCGATGTATGCTTTCCAATTACAGAGCATAATGCGACTCAGTGCCGCACAATGCCCAATTATGCTGATGCTTAATTGGAACGTGAATTAGTTTTCAAATGCACCAGCAGAGTGCGTTAAGTTCAGTGTTGAAAAAAAAAGTCAATGTTTGTACCTTCATCCATACTTATATTTATTTTTAACAGTTTGAATGAACTTTGATTATTTAAAAAAAACTATTTAATGAAACGAAAGCTTTAATAATTTTTCAACAATAAATAATATTACTAACGATAACATCTAAATAAAACATTTCGATCAATGCCAACTTAAAGAAAAAACACTTGTTAATTTTCTTTCTCTAAGTTGGTACCATTGCACGCATCACACGAAAGCATCACTTTTGAGAGTGCTCAATTGTGCGAAGCGTTGCTGTAGTTGGAACACTCAACGTTAAGCATTATGCCGCATAATGCGCAATAATGCTGTAATTGGAAAGCAACCGATGAAATCAATCCCGCCAAAAACTCGAAGATGAAGACAGTGACAAATGTTTGACATTGGCTGAACGCACAAACCGTGCATGCCATAAAAAAAGAAAAAGAAGAAGAATGTTTGACATTGACAGCGACCGTAGCCGCTTGGTCGCTTGTTTAGATAAATAATCTTGAAAAAATATCAAATAACGAAGAAAGGATTTATATTCAACATTTTGTTACATTTCATATCATCCCACAAATATTTATCAGTATGGCTGACATTGAGATGAAACGAAAAGCTGACGACTACTCAGTCGTGCCAGCGAAGAAGACTCGCCACGAAATTTCTGTTGTAGGGACCAGAGAAAAAGCTGTTGTTACATCGTCGGTATGTAAAACTGTTTTAATACATATAAGTTGTGCATTTAAGCTTTTCCCGGCGTTCAACGAGTGTAGCGCGATGGCCATACCTCGCACTCTTATTTATACTCTGATAACCTCATCATAAGAGATACATGGAGTAAAAATATTTTACGATAGCGTAAAAATGTTTCTTTAAACTTCTTGCAATCACGGAAAAACTCAGCTCAGCCTTAAAATCCATGACCTGTTGACTAGAAAACAAACATTGATAAATCCCTTTATTTGGCGATTTTATTACACTACCGAATTAATGTTAAGCATTAACTGAATACCATGCACTCTTAAGGGGTCCAATGACGTTTTATATCTTAAATTTTGTCATTTCAGGTTCCTCGTACATCAAATTTGTATGCTCCCATAATGCTGCTAGAAGGTCATCAAGGGGAGATCTTCACTGCAAAGTTTCACCCTGAAGGAAAACATTTGGCATCTGCAGGTTTCGACCGACAAATCTGTGAGTGTTTAACATTTCATACTTTCATTCTTGTGGGGTAAGAGGACATGGTAATGTCGAAAACATCGTTCAAAGTGTTCTTACAGAAAATCTCATTTTACCTTGAATCATTGTACTTGTATAATAAATTATTAACAATATGTTACTCACATAACTAGCCCACAAGAAGTTTGTTTGAATTTAGATGATATATATCAGTCAAAAATGCTATTGTTCAACAGATCTATTTGTACACTGTCTTATTTATTGTGTACAAATAAAAAAATGCTGAATCCATTAACATTTATGCATGTGCAAAGTTAGAGACCAATATTGAAACTAACCTTTCCCAATAATGATGTTTTCAATATACAAAACTGTTTTTTCTTTCATTTGAAAGAAGAGAAGGGAATATGAAGTGTAGTATGGTAGAAAATTATATAAAAATTGATTTTATTGATTGATGATTAGAAATTAGAGATTAAAAAGATTAGAAAATTGTAAATATTTGTGAACATTGTTTGTTACAGTCATGTGGAATGTCTATGGTCAATGTGAGAATGTGATGGTAATGTCCGGTCACACCGGTGCCATTATGGAGCTCTGTTTCTCACCAGATGGCTCCCATCTGTACACTTGTGCCACAGACAACACAGTGGCCGTGTGGGATGTACCTACTGGCATGCGGATAAAAAAGTTGAAGGGCCATACAAATTTCGTCAATTCTGTATCAGGTTTGTCCTAAAAAGTATTTTCAAAATTTATTTAAATTTTATGTACTTTTTTTCTTAATTTTGAAATATTGATTTTACTCATCATCACACATTTTCATTTAACTACCTTAAAATGAGGGTACTATTTTCTTATAACATTGAATGTATTGTATAACTTTAGCGACATTGTAAATATCAATCCAAATTCATGATCAACATCGCAAAGTCATTTATTCAGTTTAGGCTTTTACAAGCACATGTGAAAGTCGAAAACTACGCCATCGGTTCGCAAAACTGCGGCGGAAGACCTTGTACTGAGAAGAACCGACAAGAAACTCAGTAAGGGCTGCTTTTTTCTCCCTTTTTTATTTCATATAGTGTCGTCAAATTGAAAGTTGACATCAAACTTGCAAACATGTGTTGAGGTCAACTTCCATCACATAATGTCAAATAGGTTACAATAGATAATTAACGAATTTACTAAAAATAAGTGTAAACTCCCAAAATAGCAAGAAGCAATCTTCAAAACAAATTGAACAAGTATATGAAAAGGAGTAAGTACAAGGTGCTCTTCAAAACTCTTTCTAAGGCCCCCAGTTCTAATATAAATTTTGAAAAATATCTACAGGTAAAATTACAACAAGGCCATTTTATCATTCAAATATTGTTTTACAGTATAACATCCTTTCTTAAGTAAGCAATTCTTAATGTGTTTTTTAAATTTATGAAAAGGCAAATCAAGAATATCATATTAATGGATAGTAATGATCAGACAAGGCCCTTCCCCACATTAAAAGAAAATGTCTGTGAACATAAAACTATATAGTGAAGAATATCAAGGAATGTAAGTTACTTTTTTTGAATACATCATATATTAAAACATTGAAATTCATTACTTTCAGGAGCAAGAAGAGGTCCCGAATTATTAGTTTCAGGGTCAGATGATAACACAATAAAATTATGGGATGCCAGAAAACGAAATCCTATAGCATCCTTAGATAGTTCATACCCAGTCACATCAGTATTGTTTAATGACACAGCAGAGAAAATAATATCAGCTGGCATAGACAACGTCATCAAAGTTTGGGATATCAGAAACAACCAGATATCATACAAAATCAAAGGACACACAGACACAGTTACAGGTATAATAAACTATTTTAATGGGCACTGACATTCATCTCTGAAAGTCATTTTCCATTATTACTTATATCATAAGTTTGATTAACCCAAGAAAACAACATAGCTGTTAGTGGTTCAAATATTTCCAGACACCTTGTCTGAGTGTATATTTTCGTAGTAAAAATATAAAGCTTATGTTTTATTCTATTTTTAAGCATTTAACTGCTAGATGTTTTAATCTAAAGAACAGAGGACGAACGGACGCACTCCCAGATCTTAAACCATTCAAGAACACACTTGAAAGCACAAACTACATTGAAACGAGTTCAGCAATTTAGTTCAGATCAAGTTTACTAGAAAAAAAAGAAAAGTTTACTAGAAAAAAAGTAAACTTTTCTTTTTTTTCTAGTAAACTTTTCTTTAGATATAAAGCTTTATAAATAAAGCAGATAAATGCTATAAATAAAAATACAGTAAAAAGAAAACAATATGATAAACTTCTCCTGTAATTGATCTGAACTGAATTGCTGAACTCGTTTCAATGTAATTTGTGCTTCCAAGTGGGTTCTTGAATGGTTTAAGATCTGGGAGTGCGTCCGTTCGTCCTCTGTGTATATGTATCATGTTGAGTATGCGTCAGGCGTGTCGTTGTCGTGGGACGGCTCATACCTGGTGTCCAACAGTATGGACGGCACGGTCCGCATCTGGGAGTGCGTCCGTTCGTCCTCTGTGTATATGTATCATGTTGAGTATGCGTCAGGCGTGTCGTTGTCGTGGGACGGCTCATACCTGGTGTCCAACAGTATGGACGGCACGGTCCGCATCTGGGAGTGCGTCCGTTCGTCCTCTGTGTATATGTATCATGTTGAGTATGCGTCAGGCGTGTCGTTGTCGTGGGACGGCTCATACCTGGTGTCCAACAGTATGGACGGCACGGTCCGCATCTGGGAGTGCGTCCGTTCGTCCTCTGTGTATATGTATCATGTTGAGTATGCGTCAGGCGTGTCGTTGTCGTGGGACGGCTCATACCTGGTGTCCAACAGTATGGACGGCACGGTCCGCATCTGGGAGTGCGTCCGTTCGTCCTCTGTGTATATGTATCATGTTGAGTATGCGTCAGGCGTGTCGTTGTCGTGGGACGGCTCATACCTGGTGTCCAACAGTATGGACGGCACGGTCCGCATCTGGGACGTTCGTCCGTTCGCGCCGTCGGAGCGCTGCGTGAAGCTGATGTCGGGACACTCGCACAACTTCGAGAAGAATCTGCTGAGATGCGCCTGGGCGCACGACGGGGCTAAGGTAAACTATGCTTTTAAAATATTCTACTAATATTTTAAGTATTAATGTGTGATGTGTAAGTTTGTTGTAAAAACGACTGAACAGATTTGGATGACATTTTGCACACATAGTTATTTAATTAGATTATGACATAGAATATTTTTTATCCCGAAATATGTTTTTATTTGAGAGATTCTCAAAGAACTATAGTTAACGCGGACTAAGACGCGGATGAAGGCTGGGTATATTAATTATATTAAAGAAGAAATAGTTTTACGATTAAAATCCTAGTATGGTAGCTGTTATACGTTTTATAAGAATTTAATCTAATTCACTATCACATGATTAGAATAACCAATCGTAGAATGAAAGATCAAAAATTAGAATTTGAGCTCATGTTCTGTTTCGGAAAGCACGTCAATCTGTAGGTCTAGGTTGCATTTTAGCAATAAAATTGTAAGTGTGTACTATTTTGCACCGGGCCCTCGTAGTGAATCCATGACTATATAAATATACTCATATATGCACAGTATATGTATTCTATTCGTTACCCTAGTATCCCATAACACAAGCCTCACAGTGCTTACTTTGGGGCTAGACTAATTGGTGTGAGTGTTGATAATATTTATTAATTTAAATAAATACAGGGTGTAAATAAAACCTATAACGAAGTCGAATGCCACGTATTTTCCACATTATGACGATATTTTTTTTCTTCTGGACCATACCTGGGAAATTTATGGTTATGGAGATATTGAAGGTCAAAGCCAAAATATCTTTTTCAGGATTTATACATTAATATTTTCAAAACGTCATTTAGAAACTTTTTTATCGACGCACCTAGACACACATACACACCGGCACATTGATTGCGTAGCGCCACAGTAGCGCGCCGCGCTATACATTGCGTACCGGAAAAAAAAGGATTTTTTTTAACCTAAAAATTCAATTTTTTCCCACCTATAATCTCTTATCTATTAGACAAGTCCGTCCGTCCGTCTGTCTGTGGTGCTGTTTCAGCGGCCAAACCGTAAGAGATAGATAAAGAGAATATTTAAGTTATAAGTTAAGAATAGTCTGATAAGACTACAAACCGGATTTGAGTAACGTAGCACTTCCGGTTTTCGAGAAATCACGAATTTCAAACGAAACCACACAAAATCTCCGAAGTTCTCAATTAATTAAATACATTTTTTTTTTAAATCAGGTTTTGGTGAACATTTGGTTCACTGGTTTGCTAGTATCTTGTAATATGACTTGTTTGGGTATACAGAATGCGTAGTTTAAGTCTGTCATAGGTTTTATTACACCCTGTATAGTGCAACAAGGCTCTTTATAAATACGAAGATTCTTATCGCACTATAATCGTCAGAGACTTTAACACTCGAGATTCAAATGCACTCCACGAAATTTATGGACAAGTCATTTGTAGTTCAGGCTGCTCGTTTGTGGAATGCCTTGCCGGAAAAAAATCAGAGGTGCTAAAACATTACCTTGTTTTAAAAAAATGTTAAAGGAACAATACCTGACACTTTAGCTAGTCATCACATCATCCAAAGTATGATTAAATTGTTATTGTGTTTATATATGGATATATTATCTCTTATCTATTAAACAAGTCCGTCTGTCTGTGGTGCTGTTTCAGCGGTAAGAGATAGATAAAGAAAATATTTAAGTTATAAGTTAAGAATAGTCTGATAAGACTACAAACCGGATTTGAGTAACGTAGCACTTCCGGTTTTCGAGAAATCACGAATTTCAAACGAAACCACACAAAATCTCAATTAATTAAATACATCCTGTGAACATTTGGTTCACTGGTTTGCTAGTGTTTATGTATTTGTATTTTATTTTAGTTTTTGTTGTACATAATTATTTATAAGTATTATTAATGGTAGTTTTACTTTAAATGACACCATCTACTTCCCACTCTCTATGTAACAGTTCAGTTAAGATACGGTTGCCTGGAAGAAATTGCTTCTTAGCGATAAGGCCGCCGTTTGTACTATAATGTAATAGTCTTAATTAATTGTAATTTACAATCTCATGGTGTACAATAAAGTTTTCATTCATTATAATCTCAATAAGGATGATGACAAATTTTTATTTATTCGTTTATCAAAAAGTATTGGACACGTATTTTTTCTTTTTTCACATAATATAAACATTGCAGAGATATATTGATTTGAAAAGTCGCATGACGTCACGAGCTCCTACTCCCAAACTTTGACGCGCTATAACTTTGTCATTTTTTGGTTGATTGCCCAAAGAAAAAATACGTGTCCATTATTTTTTGATCATCTAACTGACGGACTAAATAGAATTTCATTTACTGTACCCCGTCATCACCCCTATTGTGGTATCATCAGGTGGCGGCGGGATCCGCGGACCGTTTCGTTTACATCTGGGACACGACGTCGCGACGCGTGCTCTACAAGCTGCCCGGCCACAACGGATCCGTCAACGCGGTAGACTTCCATCCGCGCGAGCCTATCGTACTGTCCGCTTCCAGCGATAAACAAATATACCTCGGCGAGATAGACCACTGATGCCAAATAACTAGCTCGTTACATTGTACAATTAAGTTAGGAATGATATTAATAAAATTATTTTTAATTTATCCCGTGTTGTTATTATTAGCTGGAAGAGAAAACAGTGAGTCCATCATACGGGCTGCCATCCGTCCGGGTTTCCCCGGATTTGTCCTAGTTTACGGGGCGTCCGGGGAGCGTCCGGGCGGGGTTTTATTTGTAGTCCGGGTTTTTTAGAAATTTACGGCAACGCATGAGTGGCCCTTGGCGCTGCAAGTGTCCATGGGCAGCAGTAGTGACCACTTATTATGAGGTAGACCGCTAGCTCTTTTGCCTAGATCAACATAAAAAGTTGATTTGTGACATTTCTAACTGTTTTTTTATTGGTCTGTCCGGGTTCTGGGCTCCAAAATCCAGGGTTATCACGCGTCGTATCCTGGTTGCCACATTTTAGAGATGGCAGCCCTAATCATATCGCACCTCCGGTGCGACACTGTCATTTATGCAAAAAAAACATTTTTCAGGAGAAGCGTTTAAAACTTTACGTCCCAAAACATACAATATTTAAAGTGTTTTTGTTATTTTTTTTAGATGAATAGCTAAGTAGTATAAGCTTTTCATCACGTAAAAATCTTTAAATATTGTATGTTTTGGCATGTTAAAGTTTTAAACTCTCATCCTGAAAAAAAATTGTTTTTGCATAAGTGACAGTGTCGCTTCAAACGATAAACAGATATACCTCAACGAGATAGGCCAGTAATGCTAAAAGCGATGACTGATGAATGTTAAAAAACATATTTTTAATAATTAATGTATGTATGTGTGTTTATTATTAGCTAGAAGAGAACCGCAAACCCATCCTTTCCGCTTCTAGAGACAAACAGTTAGACCACTAATGCTAAAAATTTGACAAGTTTGTGCGGATGGTTGTTAGAAATTCCATTCTATCATACTAATGTTATAAATGTGAAGGATTTGTATGTGTGTCACCGTAATCGCGCTAAAACGGCAGAACTGAAAAATGTGAGATACCTCTGCTAGGGGATTCTCAAATAATAATTATAATGACACACTAACTGCAGAAGATTATGTATTTTATCAGTGCAATCTACTTACCTTGAAATTTTAAAATAATTTACAAATAACAGGTATAACTATAAATTCTGTATTCATTTATGTTACAGTATTTTAAAAGTTTCCTTGTCATAGGTAACAAAGGGTGGCTACTGCCCACCCAAGAATTCGAGTGTCATACAGTTTTAAAATTTATGCAAGTTCAACGGAACAGCTGTCCCACTAGGCAAAAGCTATGCCAATGCAATTTGACCTCGTCAATTTCTCAAATGCTTTCAATGCTTCACACTATTGAAAACATAATACTAGAAATATTCACACTATTGAAAACATAATACTATAACTAGAAATTATATTTTTCTTCGCTTCAACTCACATGTTTTTATTAGTTAGATCTGTGCACAAACTTTTCAAAAACAAAGTGAATGAGGCGGTGGTATTTCAGGAATGAATCCTAGTTTAAAATCATTAGCACTGAAGCATTTACTAGAAATTATTTTTTTTTTCGCTTCAACTCATATGTTTTCATTAGTTGGATCTGTGCACAAACTTTCAAAAACAAAGTGAATGAGGCGGTGGTATTTCAGCAATGAATCCTAGTTTAAAATCATCAGCACTGAAGCTTACTAGATTTTTTTTATGCTTCAATTCACATGTTTTTATTAGATGGATCTGTGCACAAACTTTTCAAAAACATAGTGAATGAGGAGGTGGTATTTCAGGAATGAATCCTAGTTTAAAATCATCAGCACTGAAGCATTCTATGTCAGTAGGTGATAAATCATTCATGTTACTATAAATTGTGCAATCATCATTCTGCTTATTTGCTGCTTGAAAAATACTCGGAGCCGTATTTGAAAATGGTGTATTGCTTTGGACATTATTTCCAAATGGAGAACTTTCTTGTTGTTGACTAAATGGTGACGACCCAAAAGCAGATTGAGTTGCACTAGCAAATATATTTGCAGGATTTGTCTGTGGCTGATTGGAATTAAATACACTTTGACTGGCTTGGCCAAATATTGACTTGGCTGTGGTGTCGGGTTTGTCGAAAATATTTGTTGTTTGACTAGGTCCAAAAACTTTGTTTGACTGCTGGTTTCCATTAAAGACATTTTGACTAGTTTGATTTTGGCCAAAAATGCTGTGACTAGCTTGAGAAAATATTGATTTGGCATTATCTGTTCCAAAATTGGGCTTCTGATCAAACACTGATGGAGCATTCGGGGTTTGTGAAAAATTTTGTCCAAATATAGAGTTAGAAGGATTTTGTCCAAAGGCTGCAGTATTAGTATTTTGGCTAAATGCAGGAGTACTGTGGACAGCACTTCGGAATAACGATGAAGCAGAGGAATTTGACTCAAAGCTTGATGTCTGACCAGTACTAGCTAAAGGTGATGGAACCAATTCTCCTTTATATAGACTTCTCAGAACTTTTGTGATCGCAGCATTTGGCTGTAGTAATTGTTCATGTTTATACCTTGCATCTTTAAACAAATTGTTCATATAGGCTACCTGGAAAAAGATTTTTTTACTTTTATTTTAGGCTAATACAAACATAAAGTACTAAAACTATATAGTTAGGATACTTACAGCTTGATCCAAAGTATTATTTGCTTTTGCTTCATAAATGAATAGCCTTGCCTCTTCCATGGACAAGTCAGAGAGACCGGGGAAATTCGGTTTTTCTTTAAATGGGGAGTAGCAGGACAGAATCCACTGTCCTCCTTTTAGTATAGCCTGTACATCAGAAGGGACTTGATTCATTATCTGCTCATCTGTAAGTATACTGGAGGCAGGCTGACTGGCTTGAGAAGCTGAAAACAATGAAAAATTGGAAGTTTACTAGCGGCCCGCCCTCGCTTCGCTTCGGTATAGAACTGAAGTGTAGACCACAGTTTTTGTTCTCAGGCTTGTATTATACACAATGACATTAATCTATGATTCTTCTTATACCTGCATGCAAAGTAGCTGCAGTCCGATCGGTTTAAAATTGACAGTTTTATACGAACTTTCATTTCCTATTTTATCGCCTTCGGGGTAGATTTGATCAAAATCCTTTCTTAGCGGATGCCTACATCATAACATCTACCTGCATGCCAAATTTCAGCCCGATCCGTCCAGTGGCTTGGGCTGTGCGTTGATAGATCACTATGTCAGTCAGTCACCTTTGAGTTTTATATATATATTTTTTCAGGGGCAGCATTAGCTAAAGCGCTTCAAACAGCGCTTATCCTTTTTAAAAATAATTCCCAAAATCCCCATTCAAAGCGAGATCTCACATAATCCCTGAAATAGCATCGCCTGCGCTTTTGTTTTCTATGGCAGGTTCTTTAACACCTTGTTTACATCAAGAAACAAGTTATATACTAGTTTAATACAAAATTTGTAGGGTACTTGTTGTGTATCTTTACAAGTATAGATCACTATTTACTTCACTTCACATATTTTGTGTATCCAAAAAGTTTCATGCAAGTACAGTATACTACATGTTTTAGACATGTTCAAAACTAAGACATTGTATAAAATTTGTGTTATAAAAATGCATGTAATAAACCTTGGTGTAAACAAGGGGTGACACATTGTATTATGGTATATATAGCATGGTATTGGGTAAAACTGTACTTCCAGGGCCCAAAAGGTGATACTTGTTTATTTTTGTAGAAAAGGTCTTTTTAACATTTTTTTTTCTGGCGCTTCGCCGGCCGCTGCCGCGGCACGCTCGCTTTGCTCGCTCGGCTCGCGCGTTATGGTCACAACACTAACCTAACCTAACCTAGTGTGAAGTATCACCACTTGATAATTTTCAATATTTTTTTCTAAAAAACTACCAGTGCATAAGTGTGACATTTTTTTTAATAATGTGGTTAACAGAAACCTTTTTAACAACAAAAATGCGAAATTACAACCAACAAAACTGTGAAGTTTTTACTTTTGGGCCCTGGAAGTACAGTATATCCTGGTATTGAATAACTATGACACAAGAGGCTTTGAAGGTGTGAAAGAATCTTGCCCAACAATAAGTTTAAAATGGAAGGCATTAACCCCAATTAATTAATTGGATCCAGTAAACTTGTGCAGTTCGCAATTGGAAAATTTATACGTAATCAGGACGGAAGGCGGCCCTTAACTGGCATAACATATGCATATGAAATCGGAGTTTTAGAAAACAATCGCTTTAATGTAAGCGTAATTGGTCATAACAAACTTACCGTGATAAGAGTATTTTGAACCGTAAATATGGTCAAATCTACAGTTCTGACCATAACGGCAGTTTCCCTGCTGAAAGAATTTGCACACAACCATGATATATGTGCTATTTAATGTTCAGTACGTTGAATAGATACAAAGTGATCTCGAAAATACACAAAAAATCAATCCAGTCATAGTAACAGAACAGCTGACTTTGACATACGTGTTTTTTTTTTTAAATATCTCCCTTTTTAGGGAAGGCAAGGGGAACTAAAGCCCATACAGCCTCGTCTTCAGTTTGTTTATTTTATATTGATGAATAATTATCTTAATATATATAAATCTCGTGTCGCAATGTTTGATCTCAATGGACTCCTAAACCACTGAACCGATTATAATAAAATTCGCACACCATGTGCAGTTCGATCCAACTTGAGAGATAGGGATAGTTTAAATCTCAAATTATAGTCGCAATTTTAATTTATTGCAAATTATTACTTTTGGGCGGTACGAAGTTCGCCGAGTCAGCTGGTATAAATATATATTTTAAAGAACGCAACTTAATGACCGTCATAATGACAGAAGACAACAACACCCAGAAAAGAAAAACATTTCAAAGTTATAAAGACTGTAGCAAAATATTTGAACACTTCAATAAATATTTACGAAGACAAAACAAAATAATGAGTAACTTAAGACATAGCCTATAATTTTAAATTTGCCCTACAGTGCTAATAATAAATTTAAATAAAGATAAATATGTACAGCTATTCAAAAGAAGATCCTGAATTGAGCGCGGAACCATCTCTGATTGGAAAGTGGTGTTGATACTAGTTTATGATTTTTTTTGGGGAAGGCAAAGATAAGAATGCATTTTTTATTAGAATTAAAAAGTTCATTTTAATGAATAATTTTATTATTTGACATATTAGAAATATTGTTGCGTGTATATTGCTTTGTATTCGTTTTTTTCAAATATAAGTTTATTATTATAAAGAAATAAAAGGCAGCTAAATACCAAATCTTAGGGTATACTTTACTAACTTTGGCCAACAATGATTGGCCCTCTTGCATTTACATTAAAAAATGTATAAAGTATAAATAAAATACTGACCACAATTTGTTAATATTATTCTTAAGGCAAGTCTTCAATATTCTCTTTAACTCATGTAAATTCTGTCGTAGTTAATGGACCTATAAAACATAGAGGTATAAGTAGGGGAGATATTTCGGAGATTAACACTCTACTACAAGTGGAAGTGTCCCTCTAATAGAAAGAGAAACAAGATGAGAGACTGTTAGCTTTCTCTCTCTAATCGCGCATGCGCATTGGCAACTGTAAGCATCTTACTATTTCGATGTGATACCATTGGATGCCATGCGTCACAAGAGAGAGAGATAGCTAGCCGTCTCTCATCTTCTTTCTCTTTCTACTAGACGGACACAAGTGCCGCCTTCTCCACTCTATTCTTATACCTCTATGCTATAAAAATGTTTTTTTGTTTGATAGAATTCGCACAGGCTATGAAAATGCAGTCATTTTATTGAAGTCTACATTATGAGATAGGTGTTTAAAACACATTGATGTCGATTCTGACAGGATTCTTTAAACTTAAAACTAAATTTAACATCAGTCTGTCCTTTTCATTCTGTATAGAGAATGACAAAGATACACTGTTGTCAAATTTAAGTTTAGCTATAGAGAATCTTGCCAGAATCGACATCATTATTATCTAACTTAATGTTTTATTTTTTCCCATATTTAGTAAAATGTAACCATTGAATAGGTGAAAATTGTATTTTAGCGGAGTTTTACCTAAAATTCAACAATACATTACAGTTTTGGTATGCCAATCTTTGGTGTAGAGTCGAAAAAATAAGGTCTTTATGGTACAAGTCTGAACTGAACCGCAGACCACAGGCCGCAGCTGCAGACTGCAGGCGACACTACTAGTTTCTATGAATCTCTATGAAATTGATTCCGAGCGCGTCGACATGCGGCTGCACAATGCATATAATGCACGGTCAGCCGCGGGCGCTAGCCGCAGTGTCGTCTACGGTTGTCGCCTGCAGCCCATTGCGGAATTGTACCTTTACTCTTCCGCATGCAGCAATAAGTCGTAAAATTTTACGAGTTTGCATTTCGACCTCTCTGCTGTATAAGTCTCTGACGCATGCGTTTTAATTAAGACCTTATTCAATGTGCATTAACTGTAACTTTCAATGCTTAAATAATGTTTTATATTTTTTTTACCACAAAATTATCTGACGTAGCTCGCGCCATAGTATAGTCTGAACGCACCTTTAACCATCATGTCATGCATAGAATACAATACTATGTCTATGATGTGTGGGAAGGGCATAGATTGTAGAAGAACATCAAATTCCTGGAATTCCTCTGGTACCCATAGAGTACATTGTTAGGGTACCTATAATATACCAATACCAGAAGATAAAATTTTAAATTTCTGATTATGTTGTAAATCTTATCTGAAACAGCGTAAAGCTCAAAGTCAGGTGAAGAGATTTGACAGCTTTAGATAACTTTATAATACTAACTTTTGAAAGTCACATTTCATTTAATTCAAATTGAAGATTCGAAGCAGTAGAAGGAAATATTTTAAGTTGCGCCGGCCGACATATGAATAGGCCGGCACCTACTAAAAAAGGATAGCTCTAATAATTACATTTTAAGGTTAGTGACTAATAAGTAATTACCTACTGAACCATTGGTCAAGAAGACGGTGACACGGGGTTATTATAAATAAAACAAGAAGGGTTTTATTATGAATATTTACGTCATTGGTTTCATATCATGAACTATGGCAATCATCGCGCTAGCGGCAGTGGTGATAAATGTAATTTATTTGCATCATATTTTCAAACAACTTTTCAACAAAGTTCTATTATGAGTCGTAGTATCTATCACTGAAGTAATAAGTTTACTGTTAATATAGGATCATTGTTAAAATACATATTGACCCCACTGTAGTTCTACAACTCATGAAAAGTTTGGACGTGAACAAGGGAGCCGGTCCAGACAATATTCACCCTGTATTTGTTGTGGGTTGTGCACCTAGTCTTGTGAAACCACTGTGTTTATTATTTGATAAATCAGTTCATGATGATTTTATGCCTTAAATGTGGAAAACTGCATTTATTACACCTGTCTATAAAAAAGGTAATGAAAGAGACCTGTGTAACTACTGTCCGATTAAGAAATTATTCATATTTTCAATAATATTGGAAAGAATAGTTCACGCTCAACTATATGCTGCTTTCAGTTTGATTAAAACAACCTCTCAGCATGGTTTTGTTAAAAAAAAAAAGGTCTACTACTCTTTAACAATTTTGTAACTTCTGAGATGGATAATTGGGCTGAAATTCACGCTATTTACACTGACTATTGTAAATGTTTTGATCAAATTGATCATTCCCTCTTACTTTAAAAACTTTATTCTGCAGGAGTGCATGGTAGTCTATTTAGATGGTGCACGTCATACAATCAGAATAGATCTCAAGCAGTTGCTGTAACGGTTTTATGTCTTTGTGGTGTTCACTATCTTCTAGAGTACCCCAGGGTTCAATCCTGGGACCCTTGTTGTTTATAATATTTATCAATGACGTAACCACATTTCTAAGACACTGAATTTATCTTATTTGATGATGGCATGGAAATTTTTAAAACCCATTAGAAACGAAGTAGATTGTCTCTTCCTTCTGGAAGATCTTAATCGTTTTGAAGCTTATTGTGTTGTAAATAAATTAGTTCATTACATTACGTTCAAACATTAGTAAATATTCTCGATGTTTTTTAACACATAAAAACCATGCAGCCAAATTCTGTTACAAACTTATAAATCAGTTGCTCTGGTGTTCTCCAAGACTCCTAGGATGAACATGTGGAACAAACTGTTAATAAAGCATTCAAAGCATTTGCTTTTTTAATAAGATCCCAATTTAAAAATATGAAGACAATAAAGTTCTTATATCATTCTATTGTACGAAGTGTTTTGGAGTATTTATTTTATCTGTATTTCTTTATTGAATTTAATTTGGTCACAGTTTTTCCTAAATAATTATTAAATTTATTTAATTATTTATTGGCAAATGGCAAGTTTATTTATCAATTTTTGTTGCCAAAGCATCAAATATATTTTATTGAATAGGTAACTAAAGCAGTAATCATGATTCTGTTCATCTTTCATTGCATTATAAGGTATTTCCTGGGTTTTATTTCAAAAAGAATAAACCATAAATAGGCATAATAAGATCACCACGATTTCACCAATATCATGCTTGACTGGACTTATTGACATTTGGCATAGTGATTGAGTAGACGTTATAAGCTGCTACATACTAAAAATATGACGTTCTCTTCTTCTTGCAACGGGCGCTCCGCAACCCGATGTCCTTATGGCGCCTGTTTTGCGTGAGGAGGGTGTGTTGCTGGCTCACTCCAGCCAGCCCAGCTCCGTCGTGAAAGCCCCCAGGGCCTTTGGTGATTCCCTCTCGGAGTTTTCCCGGTGAGCGGAGGTATTTCGCCTGGTATTTGACCACTCCGTTGCTCTAGTTGTCTTCGCGGGTCCTATCCCCTTCGGCTTTGGGTGGTCCAGCTTCTGACTCGGACCCGGGATCACCTGGGGTTGCTTGGAGCCGCCGACCCAGAGTCCTTGACTTTCGACTGGACAATACGGTCGCTAGAAGAGGCAGTCGAACGGGAGACCCGTTTAAACTGCCGTCTTTTTCGCGTCCGTTCCCTCTGTCTCTTCATACGCGAGAAGGTCTGGCTGGGTGGTGCGTGGGTCCGAGTTTCCTCTACTATCTTCGCTCCTTTCCCAGCCAGGACCGTTCATTTCTGCTCAAGCAGTTTATGCTTGTCCTCAATCTGAGGTGTAGTGTAGCTTTGCTCAAGCAAGCATTCTCGGTTTGCGAGCGAGCAGCTGTTCCCTCTGGTTTCCCATCTGGTGTTGGTAGAACGTTAAACCACTGTGTGTCCACTGTTCGTGGTGTTAAACTTTATTCAGTCAACTTCCCACCCTTCTTGGAGCCTGCACATATGGGAGTGCCCATAATGGTGCACTAGGACTACCGACTGGTATAGGAGCAGAGAGTTGGTGTGACATTAGAGACTCGAAGTGTGTGGCTGGGTTACTGGTTCAGAGTACCAACCCAGTTGTTTCACATCACTCTTGTCTCGTCAGTACGACTCTAACCATCCAGAGCGGAAAGCCGCCCTGGATCCCCCACTCCTCGCTGCGGCCCTCTGACGAGACGCGTGACTGTTTCCCCTCTGGCGTAACCAAAGGGGCTGCTGTTTCAGTTGAAATCCGGACCAAAGAGAGCGTGTTGTGTCACGAAGGTACTACCGTCGACCTCGCTTCACTCAATCCTCCAGGACTCCTTCATCCCCCCTTACGGCGCTCAACTCCGCAGGCCTTACCGCAGGAGAGGCTCTCGTTTCCCGCTAGAACCGAAGGCCTTTGTTAGGGTAGGCCTTGAGGAAAGGATTTAGGATGAAGGAGTGGTTTAACGATTAAGTGGAGTTGGAAAGAATTGAATTCGGGTCACAAGAAGTGTCTCCCATGATGTTGGGAGTGCATCAATGGGATAGCATCACTAAATTCAGCTACGATGATCCCAGGGTAGATGTAGTGTACGTTGCCTGTTAACAGATCCAGTATTACCGGGGTGAACGGCATGGACGTAAGAGTGACACTTGACGGTAGAAGTGAATTGCCCAATAAAGTACACTTGTTTGGGTTCACATGTTCACATTAGCCACCCTTCACCCCGAAGTATAAAATATGACGTTAATTATGACGGTAGCCAGCATCCTTACAAAATTATTAAATATTTAAACACAATTGAAAATTAATCGGAGATAAATAAAAAATTAAAAGTTTTCGTTCATATTATTAATATAAAACAAGCTTTTAAATGATTTATGTTTCGTCGCTGCCGGAAACCAACTAGCACTTTTGGACCATGTCCTTTTATGTAAAGTGTTTTCTTGTTGATAAATTGTAGGTAATTACCTACAGAATTGTTATGTATATATATATATATATATACTAGCTGACTCGGCGAACTTCGTACCGCCCAAAAGTAATAATTTGCAATAAATTAAAATTGCGACTATAATTTGAGATTTAAACTATCCTATCTCTCAAGTTGTATCGAACTGCACATGGTGTGCGAATTTTATTATAATCGGTTCAGTGGTTTAGGAGTCCATTGAGGACAAACATTGTGACACGAGATTTATATATATTAAGATATATATATTCCTTGTGTATTCACACACTTCACTCATTAAATAAAACACTGATTCAATGTGTTTAAAATGTGTTTTTAATACTTTTTCACATGAGAAAGGAACAGAAATCCGTTGAAACAGTGTTTTATTTATCTGAATTATTACTGTTTATCTTCTTATATATAAAATTATCTTGTCAAAATGTTAGTTACCATACTCCTCCGAAACGGCCTGATCGATTTATTATGAAAGGAGAATGGGCAAATCCGCCTAGATTGCGCTTGACGCATTTATGTATCAAAAATCTTCTTCTAAATTATCATTTCATATGTGTGTTTATTATGTAAATATTATGCGGATATTTAAAATAATAAATAAATGGCTATTAAACTGAGTCAATAACCAATAACCATAGATAAAAGTTGTATCACTTGGTCGATACTATCGTAGGAAAAAAAATCGATTATATTTCTTTATTTAAATATTCTTAACATAAAAAAACGAGTGTGCTTATGACTACACAACTGAAGTGAAACTTCTTTCATTTACTAGCTGTAACAGAAAAAGAGAAAGAAAATGCGTGCGCGCGCTCTTGCTCCTACACTGTGATACAGACAATAGGCTTGCACTGTGCTTAGATATACGGAACGTATTTGGCTATGAGAGGAAGAGAGAAAGAAAATGTGCACGCGCACTGCTTTCTCATGCTTACATCCCCCACTCAACTCCCGTTCGCCTCGCCCGATCACACTTTTCTTAACGCTTACGTTCGCTAGCTTACTCCCCAAGTCAAGAGTGCGTAAAGAAGTTCCTCTTCAAAAAGAAAAAATAAAACGTTTATTGTAATTGAAAGCATAGAACAATTGTAAATAGCCTGAAACATTTTTACCAAACACCGTAAATGACTACGAAATAATGATCATTCGTTAATTCGTAGTCATTTTTTATTTTGAGGTCTTCGATGCGAGTTGTTTGATTTTTGTATGGATCGATGGATAGATTATTTTCCCCAAATCGCCTATTCAGAGGGCCTGGTTTCGAATTCCGGTGATGTAAATGTTTGTATGATGGATACGAGCATTTTTACCAATATTATATCATGATAAATAACATTAAATTCATAAAGTTATCATTTGTAAGACCTGTGTTGTGACTATCTCACTGTACCTACCAGGGATTGCTCTCTTTCATTGCATCTAAAAACTAAAAGGAACTTAATGGGCTGCGCAAAAGAGGATTTTTTGTCTGCGGACTATTTTGTTCATCAAACAGTAGATCGCATACAAAAACTTTTATATGTGTAGTACATATTCACATCTTAGATTAAAAAAGGGAATATATTTTTGTTTAAATTATCAGTTATGTTATATATAATTACTTAATCATATATAAATTAACTCATGGTTTGAACATTTTAAGCATTTGCATTGAAAAATAAAACATTTATTAATCGATTGTGTAGGAATCGATCCTATAGAATCAAATCGAAATATATACCATAGGCAAGTGAAGTAGGTAGCTGTCAACTTGTTGTCAACGTGTTTGTTGTTTGTTCCGAGTGACTAACTACAGTTTTCAATTTTGAATTGAATTTGTGTTTTCAGTGGTCTATTGTGGCAGAATAGTTTTTATGTTGAGTTGAGTAATCCTCCGTTAATAACTTTTTTTTGGGAAAGAGAGCATTGGACTCGTAAATTCTGACAGAGATATTTGGACTCTTAGTTTATTGTAATTATTTTTGTTTACAATGGCATCTGGTGTTACACAAGAAAACGCAGGCAGTATGCAACGACGTTGTATTAACTGTTGTATATCAGTGCCACGACGACAGCCAGTACATTCTTTGGACACGCTATCCAATTCAATGCTTAATGTTTTAAGCTCATGGATCGCACCTGATTCTGTAAGTAATTATTTACTTATATTACTAAAAATATATCGTTATACAATCGCAACCGTGAGATAATGTTTTAATTTCATTCACATGTTCAAATAAATACAAATATTTTTGACTTGTTATAGATATTGACCACCGAAGAAGTACCTGCACCACAATATGGCCATCAACAAGTCTGTTTTGGTTGTGGAAAATCCATATTAAGAAGTCGATCGTACAGGGTTTCACTACACTGTCCAGAAAGAAATATTATTCTTAGATGGACTCCAGCACATCAGGTATAGTTTAAGATATTATTATCAATAATAAATTATTAAAATTGATTTCAATGCTAATTAAAACATGACTGTGACATTATTATTATTTTTGCATTGCATGATTGAAATGTTATATTAATAATAATTTATTTAAATTGATTTCAATACTAACTGAAACATGAGTTTGACATTTTTTTTTACATTGCACAATTGTCATGTAGCATATTAATGAAATTGATTATATAATAACTAACTCAATCATGACTATGGTATATAAATAATATATATAGTTTTTAAAGATTGAGTTCTGGATAATACTGAAGCTACTTGTGTATTTGTTATATTTTTGAGATCTGTATAATTTACCATATCTTGTCAGATAAATGATTTATTATTATTATTATAAGAAATATATTTCTATTGCATAAAATAGTTGTAGATGGTTTTTCATTAAATTCAAGTTCACTTATCTTTTTTTTATAGGTGTCAAGAATTTCAAGAGTTTGTGCTGCCTGTTGGCGAGCAGCTAATAGGGAAGTGCAAAGGCAACAGTTACATGATGCGAATCGGTCATCAATTGAACAAATTGATGTAGAACCAACAGAGTCTGTACCAGTGATCCCAGTACCACCACCATTTCCCGCTGGTCTATTACCTGTTCAGCCTTCAAGACCTGTTATACCTAAGATACAGTCATCAGTATATAAGCGTGCTGTAGTCACTTCATTGAGTTGTCTGTTTTCAGGATACCGGGAACAACAATGTTTATTAGTACCCAGAGTAATAAGAGAAATGTTATTAATACATAATAAATTCTATGTTCCCACATGTAGTAGAAAATGTCAACATCACTTGAATAATGGGCGTTGGAGTGATTTAACATCAAATCTGCAAGATTTTACTGGTGTACAGTTTGATGCCATTTTGAATATAATGCAGAGAGCAGTTTCCCATTGTTTCGACTTTGAAAATATTTCTGCAATGGCTCCTTTCTTATGCCATTATTGACTGGGAATGAATGCTGAACAGTTTGATGAACTCTTGGCATGTGTACCAAGCTTATTACAGAGTGTCAAAAATCCCCGTTTAGCACTCTGTATTTACATAGTCAAGTTAAGAACTGGGGACAGCAATGAACGATTAAGTTCCCTCTTTCAAATATCTCGTAGGACCTTGGAGAGAAAAATGAATATAGCTAGAAGTTGTTCAATTGAAGATTTTGTGTCAAGACATTTGGGCTTTGGTCATGTAAATGTGGAGCAAGTGGCCAGCAGAAATAAAATAATCCCGGAGGGATTGTTTGGTAATCCAATCTTACCAAATGATATTAAACCCGCTATTGTTATGTGTGACGCAACTTATATATTTGTCCAGAGCAGCAGCAATTATCGTTTTCAAAAAGAATCATATAGTTTACAAAAATCTGATAATTTAGTTAAACCTTTTATGGTTGTGTGTTGTGATAGATATATTATAGATTGTATGGGTCCCTATAAAGCAACCACTAATGATGCTTCAATAACAAGGCATGATTTAAATAATGAAGAAGGAAAACTGTGTTCATTTTTCCGGCAGGATGATGTTTTCATTCTGGATAGGGGGTTTCGGGACGTAATTGAATTTATGGAGGATCTTGGTTTTAAAGCTTACATGCCTGAATCATTATTAGATGGTGAACATCAACTCACTACCCTTCAGGCTAACAAATCTAGATTTGTAACAATGTGTCGCTGGGTGGTTGAAATAGTAAATGGACGTATAAAACGAGATTTTAGATTGTTCAGGCATGTATTTAATAACAGAGCTGCAACTCATTTAAAAGATGATTTAAGAATTGCATGTGCTCTGTTAAATAAGTTTTATCCCTTAATACAGGATCCTCCAGAAGCAAGCGAGTATGTAGCTATTGCTCAAAATCGGCTTAATGAGTCCAATCATTTGGCCGAGTTTGTAGAAACTCAAAATCTTAACAGAAGACGTGCAATGTTTTCTGCAATTGATGGCAATCATCCTCACTTGGAAACCTTTCCCAGTTTAAGCATCACTGATTTAAAACGCTTTGCATTAGGCACTTATCAGTTAAAGCAGGCGCGATCATATTATGGGGAACATATTCGATCGTCTGGGATATATTCCATAGAAATAAATACTGAAATAGATGAAGATGTTCCCCTTGTATTAGGTTTAAACAATTATCTGCTTAGAGGACGTATTAAGTCTAGACACGTTGGTGGACGCACCTATTTTGTTTACATTTTAGTCAGCCGTGACACCAATATAGCCAACTCACTAAGTTGTTTAGTTGGCTATTGCTGCAGTTGTATTGTAGGCAAAAGGACAGTAGGATGTTGCGCACACGTAATGACGGTAGTTTGGTACCTTAGCTGGGGGCGATTTAACAATACACATGCTCCAGCTACATTTTTAGATGAGGTATTTGAAGAAGGTATATAAGTCAATTCATTTTTAAAAAAAGGCAATATATAAACCAGGATTAGAGCACGCTTAATGTATAAACTGCTGTGTTAATTGAACTTAGCAGAGCTTTAACTGGATATTTCAAACTCAACAGGACATGGTGGCGAGTTACAAAAGATATTTTAGGCGAAGTCACTACAGTTCCACTGGATACGGCATAACCTCAAAAATATAAAATAAAAATATCACATTAATAATGTCGATTTGGATAAATGTGTTATCAATAAATGATTATCATTATTAAAATATTTTGTCTTATTTATTTTTGATTCCTAAACCTTAAATAATATTAGATCCATTGTTGGGTTAACAGAGCATCAAAGGTGCAGCTTGAGCGTAAAGAGAATAAGTATAAATAGCACTAATATAACCGCACCTCAACAACGCCACATTTATTGAATCTGAGATGTTTGGAATAAATAGAGATAGATAGCAGCTCACCAACGCAACAGTTTACAAATATATGCTGCCCGTTGATAAGATTTTACGAAGTGCATTCAATTTTTGTTTCACTCCCAGTCCAAAATAGAAGACAAAAGGTCACAACCTAATTAAATACAGTTTAAAGTAGTATACCTAGTAATAATTAAGTATGGTATAAATATCGAATTTAATCGAATCTAAATATGACATAACCTTAAAATGCTTACGTAATTTAATATTTTCTTTAAACCACTACTTAAGTTTCTAATGATATTTTTCCTACGCAATATACACCTGATTCCCTATTGTTGTACACTTATTCCAATAAGACGCAATGAAAAAAACTTAGCCCAACTCCCAAAGTAAAATGACCATTCTCCTTTATATGCATATTCCATGGGTCTGAGAATCGGCTATTGTCTATTTTTCATATCCTTAAGTGATAATAGTTGTCCACCTGTAACGTAGTGTTCTGAAACCTACAATGCGCCTTCGCGTCAAAATTCAAACTATTGGGTATTGTTACGTAGTGTTCTCATATGGGTTAGGAGGAATGTTATCCCAGGAAATTGATAGAACACTACGTTACACACCCCTAAATTTTTTTTGGACAATATTTATTTTTTTATAATGTGGTATTAAAAAATACATACATCCCTAAATTTTCTCTTCTACCTCCTGCCCCTATTTTTATGGATGTACGAAGTTCGCTGGGTCAGCTAGAATCCATATAAGTTTTAAATAAAAATGATTAAATAATAATGATTTTTAATCAATAACCAGCCAATTAACTCTCAAAATAAAATATAATACTGAAGTTACAGCAGATGAAATTCGGGCGGCGCGGCGGCGGCGCGGCCGGCAGTTATTTAAGAGGAGCATTTGAAATGCTTGAATGAATGATTTCAATGAATAATTGATTTATTTATTTCTCTCACAAAGTCGCAAAGTAACATTATAATTAGAAAAAAAAAATTAGAAAGAAATATAATTAGCTTATACAAGTACCTACATGAATAAAAAACATTAATTGAAATGAATGAGAGTGCATGAAAAAAATGAGAAAAAAATGGTTGCCTGTAAAGTCGGTTTTACGGGCGAAGATTTTACGTGACAACGTCTTTTTCTCGGTAGAATATTTATTGATATGAATATAATTAAATTGCACAATAGGAACAAGGAATTGAATGAAAATAAGAATTGCACAAATTTTAACTATAGAAATATATTTTGTTTACTAAAACATTGTACATGTAAACTTAAACTTAACACGAGAGACTCATCGTAACGTTACCGAGCGTTACACTTTTTCATAAGTGACTCCCAGCCGCAACCTAATTTAAGACGTTGTCACGTCAAAAAACTACGGTCTCTTTTAACTAGCACTAGCAATTTCAGATTGTTAGAAGTGTATTGTTACTAACTAAACCTGTTTTTGTCAGGATGAAGGCAGAAGTAAAGAACTTGAATAAATTGCATATCTATGCAGTGGAGATATTATTTGCAGCCTCTATTTTTATAGGTAAGTTATTATTCATGTACATATCCTGAGGCTCATGGGCTAGTCCACCTCTAATCATTAATTAAGTTTAAACAACACCCATTGTTTATTATTTCAGCATAATTAAGGCTTAGGGCTGCCCCATTTTTTTATTTTAACTTATTTGTAGTTAATTCGTCTAGAAATTTAATTTGGAACATGAATTCAAAGATTGAATTATTTGCTGATGACTTGTATAGATCTGATACTTGACAATCTATTTTACATATGGATGCTTGTTTTGTAATGTAGTGGTGACTTTAAATTCAGATAGCACCTAATTGTCATTGATACTAGTATCGTATTGTCTTGTATTAGTGTATTCATATTCTGTTGGTCATTCTCAAAATAAATTAATAAAATAGTAATAAATGCCGCACATTTGCAATTAACAGCTTTCAAGATCGTAAATGAACACACAATGTCAACTGTATTATATTCAAGGGCGGATCCAGCAGGCGCCAGGGGGGGTCATATAGTCGTGGTCAAGTCACAGTGGGTACAGATTGTGTAGTACAGATTGTGATGTGGGTACAGATGGACCCAGTCATGACCCCCGTGACTCCCTCTCTGGATCCGCCCTTGATTATATTATCTTTCTTAGTAAATATAAAATTGGTTTAAACAGGAGCCTGATTCTGGCATGATTATCTAACTAAAATAATAGGTATTTTTTAAATATGGCAGTTGACAACCCTAGCTTATTACTTTACAGAACGAAAATATTGTTTCTGTGAACTGTACCATGGTCCATGTTTCAATTTACTCTTAAATCGTCGCCAGTAAAGATCTCTCTTTTATACTGTGAACAATATTATGTTCTGCGTCAATTTCCGCAAGCAAAATGAATTTATTCGAAATTTTTGCACCCGTTTTGTTAATTACTGCGTTTTGCGTTACAGCATCGCAGAATTTCAACACAGAAAACAAATCAACATTTTATGCAGTAGTGGGTGAGTTTACTTAAATTACTTATTGAACTTTGCACGCTATATTGTGGTCGTAACTTTTAGTAGTAACATTTTTATAATACCTACAATATTACTCCAATTTGGCTCGAAGCTGGAAGGCGTTAGATAATTAAATATATATTTCTAGCATACATCAATTAGCCTAGCCCCAAAGTAAATAAGTATGTAGATGTAGTCGAGCCCTTACCGCCAAATTATCGTAAGCGACACTCGCCAAATTATCGTAAGCGACACTTTTGTCGAAATGCGTTTTTTGTAGAAACTTATATTTTAAACCGTAACGGACCCATCTCTGTTGATATTTCCCTCTATTCTTCCCTCTATTATATTATAACGGTGTTCTTTTGGAGGGAAATATCAACAGATATGGGTCCGTTACGGTTTAAAATATTAGTTTCCTCAAAAAACGCATTGTGACAAAAGTGTCGCTTACGATAATTTGGCGGTAAGGGCTCGTAGTTATCTACCTAGTCAGGTATAACTAATAACTAAATAATAACTGCAACACGGTCTTCTTTAAGCGTCCACTCCATATTTAAAAATGAGTAAAATTCTAAAAAGTATACATTTTTATTTTCATGAACAATTCGAAATTCGAACTCAATAAACTTTTTTGCGGCCAGCATTCTAAAAGAAAAGTTTTTACTGTGTGACAATACTTATGACCTGACTGTGTATATTTATGTGCTGTTTTAAAGATCAAGTCCCCAACCGCATCAGCTTATCTGTATGGTCGCGACCATCGCAAAAGCTGCTGAACGGATTTTCATGCGATTTCAACAATCGGTCAAACAATATTTCACGGAAGCTTTATAATATGAAACAAGATTCACTTGTCTATTAGCTAATCTAGCAAACTTAAGATTGCATCCCGCTAGAATAAGTTTATTTATTTGCTCTCCGGTTAAGGACCGCTTCTGAGCACCGCTTATAGGAATAGTTGCCAGATTTTTTAGCAAAGTCTATATATTTGGGTAGAGATCATCGTTGCAGACCTCGATGGATGCATTGCGGCTCGGGGCAAAAATTTTATTTTTCTTTAATTTTGTAATTTTTTAGTTCAATTCGATATGATCTATTTGGGTGAGTCGTGTACTCTTTGACCTTTCCCTGCTTAGAACCGAGCCTGCCATCTAGTGTCTGGAATTTGCGACAGTTACTGTTTATTCACAGCAATCTGAGACCGGACGCGCTTACCATTCAATATAGAGCTGTTTCTGATAAAGAAGTTGAGTTTGCGTCAAAGATTAACGCACTGTATTTTATTTACAAAGTAAAATTTCTAGTAAAATTTTCTATAGATTTATCCTGAGTTGATGATGTCATCGCTAAGCCAAAATTTCGTGGTGGTAACATCAAATAGTGGAATTATTTTTTCTATTTATATTTGTAACTTGCGGCTATCCGCGACTCTGTCCGCGTTATAATGATTAGATTTTTTAAGAATTTCAGAGGAACCTAATATTTCAGGGTAATAATAAAAAATATCCTACGTCTCAATGCAGGTCTTAAACTATATGCCTACAAAATTTCATCCAAATCCTTTCAGTAGATTTTGCGTGATTGAGTATTTTGCCGGCACTTAACTTAGCTGTTCATATTTGCTATTTGTAAACATGGCATCAGTCTGTCCTTTTCATTCTTTATAAAACATAATAAGGATAGATTGTCGTCAAGTTCAAAATTAGCAAATACGTATAGCCAAGTGCAGTGCCCGGCATAACGAACATACATACACACAAACTTTCACATTTACAATATTAGTGGGATAAAAAACTTTCATTCTTTTTGATGTGTAACATCTTTCCTCTCGCTTTTCTGCAATTTGTGGGAGTGATTTCGTGCAATGGGACGGAAGTCTGTAACTGCAAGTCGCGAAAGCGCGCGCTATTTGATTTGATTTAAGAACATAATGGTGTCGATTCTAGCATGATTCTCTAAACCTAAACTTAAATTTGACAGCAGTATATCCTTGTCATTCTCTATACAGAATGAAAAGGAGAGACTGATGTTAAATTTAGTTTTAAGTTTAGAGAATCACGCCAGAATTGGCACCAATGTTCATATGGATTATTCCTTTTGTAGTAGGTTTTATTTCTTTTTTTACTAATATAAGGCTCGCTCATTTTTTTTTATTTCAGCACGCCATGTTATATATATATACATTGTGAGAGGCTCCAGCGAAGCAATACGGGTGGCTTACAAAGCTTTTCATGGCAACACTGGCGCCGTCTCTCGGTGTTGCCAGCACAACCATAAACACTTGCTTGTGTTCGTCGCGGCCTTTGGTTACCTGATTTTGAACCAGGCAAGTCTGTTCGGCGAAGAGTTTCTGTACCTCTACGTGGGATCTTTGGTCATCAAATGTATGGATATGGTGAGTTGGTGAGTGTTTGATGTTTGTTTTGATTCCAAAGGTTTTTAGCTGTTTATTTTTGAAGTTATACTTCTTTAGCCGCGTTATAAAAAAAAATTTGAGAGTGAAATTTTAAGATGCGCGCGCATCACTGTAACACAAAAGTAACATAATGAAGTTAGCCGCGGGCGTGTTATGAAAAAATGATGAGAGTGAAATTTTAAGATGCGCGCGCAACACTGTAACAGAAAAGTAACACCATGAAGTCGGCCGCTAAACCGCACATTACTCGTAAGTCTCGAAAAAAAGCTTCCAACAAAATAGTAATAGGATCTCTTAGTCGCACATGTTGGGACGCTCGTCGCCTCTGATCACTGTTTTCATATTTATAATTTAATAAAACTGTAAGAATGTGCGGGAGGGCGAAGGGGGAGTGTGAGAAGACTGTCGTCAAATAAAGATAGGCGTAGGTAGAAAATACTTATATTGTGATTACTATTCAATATTTGTAGGAGAAATGGTATTACTGTATCCCACAAGGGTGCAAGTACATGTATACTATTATCAAGACACTAAGACGTCCCGCGTGGTGGAAGCGTATAGCGTGCAAGACATTAGGCCCTACCTATGAAGCGATGACTTGGTCAATTTCCCAAGAACACCTTATACAAGTGGTGTCAGTATAGTATAGCACGATTCACATGCGTACAGCGCCATCTAGTAGCGGTCGGCGTGATGATATTTGATCCTATGATGTGCCATACAATCGGTGTCGGTATAGGATAGCGCGATTCACATGCGTACAGCGCCATCTAGTAACGGGCGGCGTGATGATATTTAATACTATGGTGTTACAAAACTTATTTACTTATATTAAATGAGAAAAACCATCAGTATATTGTTTTAAACTTTCATGGTCACTAACTATCATCAATCATCAAATCAAACCATCAGATTTCTTAATAAAAACTTACTAAGATTAAGTGAGGAAAAACAATCAATTTTTATACATATATGAAGTATGTGTTTTGTAATCATTAATTATTTGCATGCAATTAAAAAATATTTTTAATGATGCTAAACAAGTATAACTTCTCACGCGCGTACATAAGTTACACGCATCCATTTTTTTATATTATAGGGGGCATACGAGCAAACGGTTCACCTGATGGTATAAGTCGCGTCACGAAACTCTAGCGCTGAAAATGAAGATGTGTTGGGGGTAAACGAGGTGCGCGGGTGGGCGTGCGATGCGCCGATTATCTCTCCAGTCGTACCCCGACATGCGCAGCTACCCCCCAACGTGAAGTTCAGCGCTAGAGTTACGTGCCGCGTACATGATCACCGTCGCCCATACACATCTTCAATACCAGGAATATTTCTAAAATGCGATCCCGGCCTTTAAGTAAGGGGTCCGCTCGTAAAAAATTGTAAAACTTCATCATCATCATCATCATCAGCCTATTAATGTCCCCACTGCTGGGGCACAGGCCTTCCCTATGGATGGAATAGGGAGATTGGGCCATGACCCTCCACGCGGGCCCAGTGCGGATTGGTGGGTGCTAACGACTGCAGATGCAGCCGGGACCAACGGCTTAACGTGCCTTCCGAAGCACGGAGGAGCACGTAAATTTTTGGTCACCCATCCAATGATCGACCACTGCGAAAATTGCTTAACTTTAACGATCGCAGCCGAACGCGCTAACCACTTGCACCATTGAGCTCCTCTTAACGTAACACTTACTTGCTTAGTATTTTTAAATATTTTTTTCTTTCTCGAGTGATGTCATATTATTTATAAACTTCTATTATTAACCGACTTCGAAAAAGGAGGAGGTTCTGTGTTCGACTGTATATTTTTTACTTTTAAATAGGTACATTGTTTAGTATTCATTGTTCAAGATTTTCTCAGTTTGGGACTAATACATTTTATGTGAGTTGTCCACTAAATCGAACTGCAGTTAGAGATTAGGCCGTGACCCACCACGAGAGCCTAGTGCGGATTGGTGGGTCCTAGCGAATGCAGATGCAGCCGGGACTAACCGCTCAACGTGCCTTCCGTGTTACAGATAATAAGTGTTTGGGTCATTCAGCTATGAATAGTCATTGTGGGAGTTCTTATTTATAAAATAAAAAATTGATACCTATTTCATTTGGTTACGTCACGTCATATATAACTTAAGAATCGTTTAACGATTTTCAAATTGTGGAAAAAGTTTTTAAAAGAAAAAATATGAGAAAATTTAAGGAAAGTTCTCTAACACCATATGTTAGGTTTTTTTTATAATTTAATATAAAGTGTAATGGCTGATAATGGCAAATAAAAGGCATCGTCCCTAACCAACCAATTAGAAATAGTATGGAATACGAACTGCACTAAAAAGTGATTCCACGCAAACTGCGATCAAGTGGGCGGGGCGAAAAAACTGTGTTCAACTCCCCGATAATTTGATTGGTTGGGATTTCCGTTTGATATGATCTCATTCCATATGCGCAAGCCGAATTCATTTGAAGATTTGTCATAATATTTTGGTTGGTTTGTGTGCGTGTCGCGTTTATTTTTATTTTTATAGATAGATCCGACAAATGAATCGACCTCACCTGATGTTAAGTGACGGTGAAGTCTAGACGCGTTAGTTTGCAAGTTTAGTTGTATGAGTTTGGAGCTATGTTTAGGCTGACTTTGATGGAGAGTAATGGCAGTACTACGCTTGTCTGTTGTGTTGTGATGCGTCAGGGAGCTATCGGTTTCATACATTTAGTACGGTTAGACTGGGAACGCTGTCGGCACATCGCGACACTCGAAGTATAGTTCAACCCGTACTATATGTATGAATCCGATGGCTCTCTAATGCGTTACAATACAACACGATACAAGTTTATTTATGCTTAATGGATCAAATACCTGACGACACTTACACTCGACACAAATCTCGACACTAATGTCGATTGCATCCACGCGGTATTGAATGCGTCCACATCATAAACATTTTTTGTGGTGTCGACATAAGTGTAAACATCTAGTGTCCCGTTTCGAGTGTATTGTATGTCTGTCGCACGTAGGTAACTTTTTTCTATCAAATATAGTAATTTCGAAGCGTTACTTATTAAAATATAACTGGCAAAAAAATGGAAAAAAATATGGTTTGTGGTTAATATATTTACTTTATTTTTGAAATAAATGTATTTTTGCTGCTCTTTGCCTTAATAATAATTTAATAACAATTTCTAATAATTTTTACTAAAGCTTTTACTGTTAAAAATATGTTTTAAGCAAAATATAATAGTTTTCGCCTACTTTATATTTTTTTAAGAAATATAGTATTTGATCCCCTAAGTCGGATACTGTAGTATATATTAGGGTTGGCAGCCTTAGTCGCCGATCCTGTCTCCACGGCTGCGAAACGGACACTAAGCGAAATCGCCACTACATCTGCAACCACAGACATAGAAAGTATAGTACTATCTATGTCTGTGTCTGCAACTAAGTGTCGAGGCAGTGGATACACTGAGTGTCTGGTGTCTTCATGTATACTTACCAAAAATGCTTCCATATCATTTCTGATTCGTCGTCTGTAACACAGGGCGTGGAGAAACGCAAAGTATCGTATGGCACGGGCATGGCGTGCAGCTTCTTCGAGGGTTATCTGGCGTTAATGATCCCCAGCGACGGACACACCTACGTGGGCCTCCACGAGAACATACGCATGTTCGAGGCCAACGAGTCCGTGCGATTCCCAGTACGCAGGTATACATACCGGGGGGGGGGGGGGGGCACTCATATTATATGTCATATAACACACACACATATAACAATAGCAAGATAACATACGCATGTTCGAGGCCAACGAGTCCGTGCGCTTCCCAGTACGCAGGTATACATACACTTGGTTGGTCACTTTAGCGACCAACTTCATGCGTTACTTTTGTTTACCGCACATTAAGAATATCTACCGACAAAATAGAAATAGAATCTCTATTTAGTGGGTGCTAACGACTGCATTGTGAAGGCCTATCAAAAGTATTTATTAATCTGGAACAACGGAACCAAAGCGCGATTCAGGAGACTACAGCGCCATCTCTTGACCATTGGTGTAGTAGAACCAAAAACCACATCTTTATTTTTTGTAATAAAGTAACAGTTATAGGTATTCATATTTATAATATTTATCCACATGTTTCTAGTTTGTATATTCGGAATACGTGTTTGAGTTTCATACAAGTGCAAATCACATAATGTTCTAATAAATTATATTCAGTAGCGATTTTAATTGAATATTTTGATTATTTATTTATTTTTTCAAATTAAAACTAAACTTTATTGACTGTGTCCTTTTCCAGACTTTTTATTAATTTATTGTAATTAATTATTTGCATGCAATTAAAAACTAATTTTAAACGATGCCAAAGAAGGATAAGTGAGAAGTTATCCTTCTTTGGCATCGTTTAAAATTAGTTTTTAATTGCATGCAAATAATTAATTGTATTAGCCGAACACAATTTACAAAAATAAAGTCTATTAAAAAATATAGGATAAATGTATTTTGTTCTTAAAAGTATTTACAACACACAAATAATATATTTGTTTCTTAGGTTTTCACACACATCACTCGTTAAATAAAACTAGTTTTAACGGTTTAATGCACGAAACTTTATTTGTTTACTGACTATACGACGAAACGTCAATAAATAAATAAAGTTTCGTGCATTAACCCGTTAAAACTAGTTTTACACAAATAATAATTTACTTCCTCGTACCCGCTCCGCGCACTCACACGCACACGGCTACTAAAACAATACATAATCGACAGTGGAAAGGCAAAATCGCTTATACTCCACTTTCATCAAAAATAAGTTATATATAACACTAGTAGCCGCCCGCGACTTCGTCCACGTTAACTTAAGTTTTTTGAAAATCCTTCCAGAACCAAATTTTTTTTCGGGATAAAAAGTATACTATGTCTTAATCCAGGTAATAAACTATATGTGTGTCAAAATTCATCCAAATCCGTCAATCCGTTTAGACGTAAAGAAGTAACAAACATACACACTCACGAACTACAGCCTTAATAATGTTAGTGTGATTTTAATCAGATATTTAGTGCGTCGATCTGTTTTTGTTTCGTAGAGATTTGAGTTCTTTTTTGGCGCTTAAGCAACTCAATTTTTTGAAGATTTTTATTGTTCACAACATAAATTTTGGTGTTTTTTTGAACCAATGCCGCTTACGCCCTTCTTTTTGGCGTATGATTTGATTTGCGCCCATTTTTTTTTTTTTTTTTTTATGATACACATACAAAAATACATACAACCCTAAAGTTTGACCCCTCTTCCACCAACCCTTATTTTAATGGCGGTACGAAGTTAGCTGCGTCGGCTAGTTTTGATCTATAATGTTTGAAACTTTAGACAAATTTGACATTTGTTGCACTTGAATCGTAAGTTTGGAACGCAGCCCTGTGTATTTTGTGATGTGAGCAGTAGACGGCGTATGTTGAGCTTTTCAATAAGTCAATTGTAATAAAGTATAATTTCATTTCATTGAATAAATGACTTAGAATTTGATTTGTTACCTAATATAAACATTTGCACAGGGAACGCTCACTTTATTCACTATGGTAATTATTTATTCACTCAGATGGTTTATCATTATCACCAAGACCATGTACTGTCCCCCTGATCTCAAGGAATTCAATATACCGAACCGGCCAGATCTGCCTTCGTTGGAAGCTTGCAAGGTAAGCCGTCATTTGATACACTTCCGGTCAAATATGTCGGCCCACTTAGTGTCATAGTAGAGATCGCATAATCGGATGCATTAATACCTAAAGTAATTTTTTTGCTAGCAACTTAGCTTCCATAATTTGCTGGCTGGATATGTGCAAAACTCAACCAACATAGAAAATATATAAAAACACTTAAGTAATTTTGAAAAATAGATCCCATACAATAATATTATTTAAACAAAGATTTAAGATTTGCTTTATGTACTTA
Organism: Chilo suppressalis; assembly: GCA_902850365.2. Lineage (NCBI taxonomy): Eukaryota > Metazoa > Arthropoda > Insecta > Lepidoptera > Crambidae > Chilo > Chilo suppressalis. The sequence continues at coordinate 1,535,329 of OU963911.1, forward strand.
GATAAAAACAAAAAGGAAAGATACGGTACGCTCATACTAGCATCATATAAAACATGCTCCGACTCAACTACATAAGCAACTCTCACATACGCACACTTCTAAACATTCTATCGAAAGAGCGAGACAGAATTATACGCTTCAACAAGGGTTCCCAACTTTTTTTCCATCAAATACAGTATTTTCGAAGCTGTTAACTCTTAAAATATAGTAGATTCTTAAGCTGCAAGGCAGCGCCATCTCTTCGCATTGTAGGTAACCCACAATGTCAAATGAATACTTTTACACAGTGGCGGCGCTAGGCGTCGGCGATGTCGGCCTCGCGCCTGAGGGGGCGTCGCAAAAAATTTTTACAAGTTACCTATTTATTTTCGTTTCTCCTGGCCTGGCTTAGGTAGCCGACCCCAAACAATTCGGGGAAAAAGCTAAGCAGATGATAATGACTTTTATTATTTTCGAACACGTGCGTGATGGAAGCGAGTAGTACTTTACGGGTATTCAGAATCGTCTACTATTTTTACACACTATTTTTGTAATTAAATTTCTATGTTTGTAATTATTTTTTGTCATCATTTGATTATCAACAATAAAACTCGTTTACTCATACGTTATTTTATAATTTGGCTCACTTAATTTAACGATTTTTGTCTGCGAAGTAAAATAGGCCTCGCGAACTTGATGTCGCCGACGTCCACATGTGGTCTAGCGCCGCCACTGGTTTTACAAATATTAAACATTTGGAAGAAGAAATAGCAATTATAGTTATAATTTTTATTTTTGAAGCATGTAACTGCTTGATGTTTAAATCTAAAGAAAATATAACAAGAAAAAAATTCCACGCGGACCAGGCAGCAGACAGTCAGTGTGGTCAGTGGTCAGTGCATTCGCCCGGATAGCGAAGGGTGCGGATTCGAGTCCCGTCTGTATATAAAAAAAACTCACATTTACAAAATTCTGCCAATTTCTGAAGTTACATAATATCATCATACTACAACGTGGTCAATTGCAAGTGCTGACGAAATGTATTGAGACTACCAGCATAATTATCAATGGACTGATCCAAAGAATTTAGAAGTCTACTTACTCTAGGGACAAAGGAAATTGAACCCAATACCGTTGTGCAAAGAGGTAGAACTAATGTTTTTATTTGAGTTCTGGGTAATCTACGTGGTGGTATTGTTTGGTTGAGACTCCAAAAGGTTCTTGGTTCTTTTGTGGGTCAAAGTGTATGTTACTATAATAAAATACCAAAAGAAATAATAAATTTACCTTTTCATAAGTTTAAAGTGTGTATAAAAACTTGTCTCCTTAAGAAAGGGTAGTATACAGTTAAAGATTTCATAAATGATAAGGCACCATGGGCTTAATATAATAGCTAAGTCGTTTTAATTTGCTTGAAAGATGACATCAACACATGTTTTTAGTTTTTGATGTCATCTTTCAATTGACGACACTGTATGAAACAAAACAGAGAGCAAAAAATAGCCCTTGCTGAGTTTCTTGCCGGTTCTTCTCGGTACAAGGTCTCCCGCCGTAGATTTACGAACCGATGGCGTAGCGTTTGACTTTCACAAGAGTTTGTAACTAGACTGAATAAATGAGTTTGAATTTTGAGTTTTTGGTGATTGTAGTCGTTGGAGAACGTGGTGAAAGACGTGGCAGGCGTGAAGAGGCGCGTGTACAGGAACTCCGCGTACAAGATAGAGCGACGCGGGCTACCTTCGGTTTATATCGCGGCCGAATGTGCCACGCCATTGCACACCCTACACCGCGTCATGAAGAAGAAGTCACTGTATAAAGGTATTTTATTATTTATGTTTCCAAAACACACACCAATTAGCCTAGCCCCAAAGTTAGCACTGTAAGGCTTGTGTTATGGGATGCTAGGGTAACGGATAGAATACATATATAGTACATATATAAGTATATTTATATAGAAATACATATTAAACATCCATGACTGGAGTACAAATGCTCGTGTTCATCACAAAAACATCTGCCCCTGGGACCTCTCGAGTCGGCGACACCATGAAACCCGGCCACGGAGGTCGTCGTGAATTTTCTGAGATTATTTATTTATTTAAAACACTTTACACTCGTTAGGTATATACCTAATTCAATAGTATAGTCGTCCTACCAAATTAAAGTATCGTTTAATTCTTATAATATTACTTGAATTATTAACATTATGATTTAAAAATTATAAACTATATGATTTCAATACTATAAATATGACGTTCTCCGTGGCCGAGTGGTTTTTACGCCGGGTTTCATGGTGTCACCGACTCCAGAGGTCCCGAGGGAAGGTTCGAATCCCGGTGGGGGCAGAAGTTTGTGTGATTAATACGAGCATTTGTACTCCAGTCATGGGTGTTTAATATGTATTTCTATATAAATATACTTATATATGTACCTATCCGTTACCCTAGTATCCCATAACACAAGCCTTACAGTGCTTACTTTGGGGCTAGACTAATTGGTGTGAATTATTTATTTATAGAAAACAATGTCAATATGTCAATAAATAATGTCAATGTAACTAAATGTCAATAGAAAACTATGAACTAAATAACTTTCATTGAAGATGCATTACCATTTCGATTATAAATATTGCAATACAATAAAACACTTTAAAATATAATTGTCAATAAAATCTAAAATTCAAAATACATTACTGAAATACATAAAATATATTCCATGCGTGCGGTAAAGCATTTTACCGTAATATTCAAGTTTTCACTTATGCCGGCACTCCCGGAGTGCAACCCGTCGCTTTTTTTATTATTAAAGTTTTTAAAAGTTCGACACTTGTGTATTGTTTTTTTTTATCTTTAGTTTATTTGATCGATAATGTTGTTCCCTACCAGAGTTGGAAGACATAGACGTTGAAGAGGTGGTGAAAGACTTTAGCTCGATGCTGACCTCCATACTGGAGCTGAGTGAGGAGTGTAAGGGAAAATGCGAGGTCATTTACTTCGACAGTGAGTATCTATTATATAAAAACTAGCAAACCAGTGAACCAAATGTTCACCAAAACCTGATTTAAAAAAAAAAAACTTTTGATAGGCCTTCACAATGCAGTCGTTAGCACCCACTAAATAGAGATTCTATTTCTATTTTGTTAGTAGATTTTCTTAATGTGCGGTAAACACAAAAGTAACAGCATGTAGTTGGTCGCTAAAGCGATCAACTTCATGCTGTTAATTTTTGTGTTACAGTGATGCGCGCGCATCTTAAAATTTCACTCTCATCATTTTTTCATAACGCGCCTAAAGAAGTATAACTTCAAAAAATGTATTTAACTAATTGAGAACTTCGGAGATTTTGTGTGGTTTCGTTTGAAATTCGTGATTTCTCGAAAACCGGAAGTGCTACGTTACTCAAATCCGGTTCGTAGTCTTATCAGACTATTCTTAACTTATAACTTAAACATTCTCTTTATCTATCTCTTACGGTTTGGCCGCTGAAACAGCACCACAGACGGACGGACGGACGGACTTGTCTAATAGATAAGAGATTAAATGCTGTTCGTTTGTCTGGCTAAAACTCGAGAACGGCGGGGTCGATTTAGCTGATTATTGTGTTAAAATGTTTGTCGTAGTTCAGGGAAGGTTTGAACGCTGAGAAAATATGGAAACAGCGCGAAGATATGATATATATCCAATATATAAAATTCTCGTGTCGCGGTGTTTGTGGTTAAACTCCTCCGAAACTGCTTTCCCGATTCTCATGAAACTTTGTGTGCATATTGGGTAGGTCTGAGAATCGGACAACATCTATTTTTCATCCCCCTAAATGTTAAGGGTAATCCACCCCTAATTTTTTTTTCAATTTTAGATATTTTTTTTTATTTTTTTATGATACAGCATTAGTAAATATATACAATCCTAAATTTTCACTCTTTTACCACCAACCCCTATTTTTTTATGGCGGTACGAAGTTCGCTGGGCCAGCTAGTATATATATAGAAATGAAGATAGTAAAAACCACAATTTCTCTTTCCCATATAAACTGTTCTACATACTTTCCCGTCAGGAATGCTTGACATTAACGGTCAAAATATTCAGCCATTTTAGCGAAGGGAGAGTTTTAATGTCGTTAGAATAGGTCAGAGTTTCCTAACCTTTCCAATACTGTGCTACCCCTGTAACCTATTAGGAAAATAGATATTACCCCGACTTTAAAATGTTATCATCAGTCCAAGAAATTCCAATTTGGCCGCTACATCTTCATCTTTAATAATGTCATCATCAGGAGAGAATCTCTCCCCGCTTCCCACACTCAGCACCCCGCGGGCTCGCTAGCAAGAACGAGCGCATGCTCTATTTAGTATCTCTTATCTATTAGACAAGTCCGTCTGTCCGTCCGTCTGTCTGTGGTGCTGTTTCAGCGGCCAAACCGTAAGAGATAGATAAAGAGAATGTTTAAGTTATAAGTTAAGAATAGTCTGATAAGACTACAAACCGGATTTGAGTAACGTAGCACTTCCGGTTTTCGAGAAATCACGAATTTCAAACGAAACCACACAAAATCTCCGAAGTTCTCAATTAATTAAATACATTTTTTTTTAAATCAGGTTTTGGTGAACATTTGGTTCACTGGTTTGCTAGTTTCTTATTAATTAGATTTGACCAAATAATTAGGTTCTTTGTGGTGATATATATATATGGCTGATTTACCCCCGGAGGGGTAATTACCCCCAGGTTCGGAACCCAGGGAATAGGTGATACGAAGTATCACCGGGTCGTCTAGTACTAAATAAAAAAATGGGTGCGCGTACTTATGTACGCACGTGAGAAGTTATACTTTGGCATCATTGAAAAGGACATTGCTCGTTCCCCATACATTGAATGCCCTAGAACGCCCAGCAATGAGAAAATGCTAGTTGTGTTCGGAATCATTCATAAACTCTAATTAGGCATTTGTTGAGATACGGACAACTTGAGGAACCGTGGCCTACTACAGAATGTATTTGATTTTGAGGTTATAATTATTATACTTAATCGTAAAAGATGTACACTCTATATATTCTGAATAGATTTAGTGTTTACCTCTATGTAAGCACTTAAATAATATGCATTAAATGAACATAAAATGCAATTAATAATAAAAATAATAAATGCTTATATTCATATTGATTAATGAGTGTTGTCAGTTGGCACCTATGATACCTATAGGTACCTTACCTGTAGTAATAATTGATTTCTTTTCAAATGAAATGTTCAGTCTTTCCATTTACCTGTTTCTATATTTTAGTATCGGTAATTAGGTATGTACCTGGTTATCATTATGATTTTCATAAAAATAAACAGATATTACATGGGATGGGAGTATAAACTATCTTTACATAATTTCAGAAATAATCTTTTTATAAATATAAAACTAGTAATAAGTATTATTAACTAAGGTATCTCTATTTTTCTTTTGATAAATACCTATGGTCGCCTCTAATGCATTTATTAAGGTAAACAATCTTGGCACAACTTTTTAACAGAATCACCCATTTAATAATAAAATATTAACGAAGCCAATAAACTATTAAAATAAATCGTTATTATAGGCTGAAACCTTTTGAATCCAGTTATCAGTTGATTTTTAATGCTGTTTTTTCAAAAAAAGGAGTGCCAAGTTGGATGAATAGACTGTAGTATCTAGTAACAGAACTTTAATTTTTTATTTTTTTAAATAGATTGTCCGTTTACTATGATTAATTGCTAATATGTTAAAAAAATAATAGAAAGATAATAGTGAAGGACATTCTTTTGGGCATGCTAGGGCCGATTTCGTCGATGTCCTTTGGTTTTTAATTGCATGTAAATAATTTGATTACAACAAAATAATAAAAGGACTGGAAAAGCATAGTCAACACAGTCAATAAAGTCCAGTTTTAGTTTGAAAAATTAAATAAATAATCAAAATATTCAATTTAAATCACTACTGAATATAATTTATTAACACATATATAATTCGCACTTGTATGAAACTAAAACACGTGTTGTGAATATAGAAACATGTGGATAAATATCTATATATATAAAACTCAAAGGTGCCTGACTGACATAGTGATCTATCAACGCACAGCCCAAACCACTGGACGGATCGGGCTGAAATTTGGCATGCAGGTAGATGTTATGACGTAGGTATCCGCTAAGAAAGGATTTTGATCAATTCTACCCCCAAGGGGATAAAATAGGGAATGAAAGTTTGTATGAAACTTTGTCAATTTTAAACCGATCGGGCTGCGACTTTGCATGCAGGTATAAGAAGAATCATAGATGAATGTCATTGTGTATAATACAAGCCTGAGAACAAAAACTGTAGTCTACACTTCAGCTCTACACCGAAGCGAAGCGAGGGCGGGCCGCTAGTTATAAATATGAAAACAGTGATCAGAGGCGACGAGCGTGCCAACATGCGCGACTAATAGAGATTCTATTTCTATTTTGTTGGTAGCTTTTTTTTTAGACTTAATGTGCGGTTTAGCGGCCAACTTCATGGTGTTACCTCAGTGATGCGCGCGCATCTTAAAATTTCACTCATATCATTTTTCATGGCCCAATCTCCCTATTCCTTCCATAGGGAAGGCCTGTGCCCCAGCAGTGGGAACATTAATAGGCATGATGACATAAACAGCCACTAGCAACTTTGTAATCTTGACACTGTCAACATAATCATCAGCCTATTAATGTCCCCACTGCAGGGGCATAGGCCTTCCCTATGGATGGAATCAAGGGCGGATCCAGAGGGGGGGTCATGGGGGTCATGACCCCCATGAATTGAAATCTACTTAAATAAATAAAACTAGTTTTTACGGGTTAATGCACGAAAGTTTATTTATTTATTGACGTTTCGCAGCCTTTTCAGGTCTGCATCGTCAGAATAATGATTTTTTATTTAAAATTGTCGAGCTACCTTCGAAAGACTTATTTCATTGGAAGATTTTTAAAATTTATTTAAAATTCTTGTTTAGTATTTAGTATAAAGTATTTTATTTAAAATTCTTGTTTGTAATTTTGAGTTTATTTATTTGACCCTAACTACCGTAAACTACCGCCGGTTCCAAAATTGGGAGACCTTCCTGAGAAGAACCGGCGAAACAAACTCAAGAGAGGCTTTCTATCTCCTTCTTATGTTAAATTATGCAAACAAAAAGAACTAATAGTATTGATGGTCTTATCGTATCTATGGTTTAAATATGTTATTTGAGCAATCAGTCATTATTATTTATTTATTATGACGACCTCCGTGGCCGAGTGGTTTGTACACCGGGTTTCATGGTGTCGCCGACTCGAGAGGTCCCGGGTTCGAATCCCGGTGGGGGCAGATGTTTGTGTAATGAATACGAGCATTTGTACTCCAGTCCAGTTTAATATGAATTTCTATATTAATATACTTATTTATGTACTGTATATGTATTCTATCCGTTACCCTAGTATCCCATAACACAAGCATTACAGTGCTTACTTTGGAGCTAGGCTAATTGGTGTGAGTGTAGGAAATATTTTTTTTATTTTATTTTTATTTCCAGACTCTGACCCAGAAGCAAATCTGGCTGAAGTTCTCTTACAGAGGATACGAGAAATCGAACCCAACTTTGAGGAAATCATCAGGCAAAAGGATGAATAAAGGCTTGTTATTTTATATGTGTATACAGGGTGTTCATAGGGTATATGTGCCGTAGGATGATTTGATAAATCGAATCCTAGTGATCTTTAGAAAACGCGAATAATTACTAATTAGACAATGGCGATGACATTTTCTAATCCTACTAAAAAAAGTCACAGATCGCGTGCTCTACACGACTTGAAAGGGCATTGAAAATGAATCTACCTATAATAGATTATTAAAAAAAAAATGTGTGCGTGTACTAGTGTACACACGTAAGAAGTGAAACTTCTTTATGGCCTTATTTTTCGAAAAATGATCTACATGCAACTTTCCAGAAATTGCTTAAATAAAGTTAAATTAGATAAAGTTTAAACAAAAGGATTTTATTATCATAGACATGAATACAAATTACTGCCTATGAAACTGTTATGATTACACGGCTCAGTAATCTAAGGCACATGTTCCACCTCCGACGATGAACGATAAGCGAGTAGATCGCTGAGCGAGAATCGCTGAGCGAGTATCGCTGGGCGAGTATCGCTGAGCGAGTATCGCTGAGCGAGTATCGCTATGCGAGTTTGGCTGAGCGAGTCTTATCTTTAATAACTATTGTCACTCAGCTACAAACGAGTAGAGAGAGTTCTCGCCGGCGACAGTGTGATCATTCAGCTATCAACTATTAATATAAAAAAAGATGGCGCGTAACGGAAAAATGTGACGGTAAACTTTTTTCCAACGCCGATAAAGAAGTTTCACTTCAAAAATTTTTTCTATCTAACTTCCAATATATTTTTTCATCATCTTAAAGCCCTTCAAATTCCGCGTCTTTTGAGCCCTCATACGTCCTCGTGGCCCTAAACCTCTGGGTATCACGGGCGCATTGCACTTTCATGTCATCGCCGTTGTCCAATTATCCGCGTTTTTGCAAAATCCCTAGGATATTCGCGATAATTCGCCTTATCAAAACATGCTACGATTTGTCATCGCTCGAACGGACAATATTTTCTCGTGTTTGGGAATTTTTAATTTCACTAATGACATTACTTTGGACTGTGACTTTTTATACTGTGGTTTAAGATGACTGTGACATTCTTATCAATTCGATTAATTGAAAATTATTTATATTAATACTAGCTGTGATCCGCGGGGTTACCCGCGGTTTATTTACGATATTTTCCCGCAGTAAAACGTTGCCTATGTGTTAATCCAGGGTGTCAGTTAACTCCATAACAAATTTTATTAAAATCGCTCCAGCCGTTCAGACGTGAAGAAGTAACAGACATACACACTCACAAACTTTCGACTTTATAATATTATAGTGTGATTGTTATTTAGATAATAAGTTTACAAATTGATGGTGTCTATCAAGGGTATGGGCATATGTAATTTAGAATCAGCATATGATTTAAATAATATAACACTAGTTTCAAATACGGTTACATAATAAACAATAACGGCCAGACCCGTCTTTCCCAGTGGGCACTTTTGGCCCAGGGCCCCGCGATCGATGGGGGGCACCTCAGATCAAATACAAAGTCCCTAGTTCCTGTTAAATCACCAAACGGTAGTCATTTTGGCCCCTATCCATTATCCTAATATGCCCAGGGCCTCCAATAGGTCAAAGACGGCACTGATAACGGCTATTTCGGATAACCGAAATTTTCAATTACGGATATTAGTAGGTATTCCGCCTCTACTATCCAAATTTTTTTTATTATTTCGGATATCCAGTAGTAGGTACACACGGTAACGTACAGACCTCCATGACATACCCTACCCATACCGTATCCGATAATATTTCCTTTAGGGACGGAATCGAAACCGGCAAATATTTACAACTAGCTGTTACCCGCGCTTGATTGGGGATATTTTTCCGCAGTAAAACGTAGCCTGTGTGCAAGGGCGGATCCAGGGGGGGGGGGGGGGGGGCTGGGTCCATCTGTACCCACTTCACAATCTGTACCCACTGTGGCTTGATCATGACTATATGATCTCCTCCTGGCGCCAAAGCTGGATCCGCCCTTGCCTGTGTGTTAATCCAGGGCGTCAGCTAACTCCATACCAAAATTTTATTAAAATCGCTCCAGTCGTTTAGACGTGAAGAACAAACATACACACACACACACTGAGTGAACTTTCGCCTTTGGGGTCATCCATAAATTACGTCACACGAATTTCATGTCTTTTTTGCCCCTCCCCCCGTCCTTGTCACAGCTGGTCACATTTGTAAGACTCCCCCCCTCCCTAGTGTGACGTCACATATTTTGCAAATTTACATTTAGAAATCATTGAATGAAAACAGCGGTTCTGTAATCAGTTTTATTTCCATTTAAATTGTTTTTTCATTATTATTATAATCAAATCAAACAATTAACAAAACAAAAAAATTACCGAACAAAAAGTGATTGACTATGTTAATTAAAGAAATTAACAAAACATAAAATATTAATAGCATTATAATTAAATTAAAGATACAAACTTAATAATCTTGAGTCCATGGACATTGATCCCACTCCTTTAAATTATTTATAACTGGCATAGCACCACTTTGTTCTCGTTTGGGTTGTTAAAGCTTTCGTAAAGTAATAGTTTCAACACTTAGATTTTAATATATTTTGAAATGTGACGTCACGAAATTTAGGATCCCTCCTACCCCTTGTCACACGATGTCACATTTCGTCGACCCCTTCCCTACCCCTTAAAGTGTGACGTAATTTATGGATGGCCCCTTTATAATATTAGTGTGATTTCTGAAATATATCTGTACTTATCTGTTCTGTGTATTCTATCATACTAATATTATAAATCTGTGTATTTATGTCACTTCTTCACTTTTTAACAATTTGGTATGGAGTTAGCTGTTACCCTGGATTAGGGCTGCCATCCGTCCGGGTTTCCCCGGATTTGTCCTAGTTTACGGGGCGTCCGGGGACCGTCCGGGCGGGGTTTCATTTGTAGTCCGGGTTTTAAAAAAAATCCTGTTTTGGGTCGACAATTAACCCGTCAATTTAAATGTCTTTAAAAATAAATAAATCTTTTCTCTCTCAAAGATCAGCTCTGTCGCTCACGCTGTACGCAATAACAGCATTCGTTGCTATGTGGATGACAGCACTGACACTTATTACACTGGCCGGTCAAACATCCCTCGGATGGAAGAAGAACGGTATAAAGACAGACTTGTGTCCGAGATTGAGACTGGATCAAGTCTCAAATTGGAGCCAACAAAATTTGATTGCATTAACCCAACAAAGACACAAGTGTGTGTGACCATTTCGTTCAGACCCGGCAACGCGTGAGTGGGCCTTGGTGCTGCAAGTGTCCATCATCATCAGCCTATTAATGTCCCCACTGCTGGGGCACAGGCCTTCCCTATGGATGGAATAGGGAGATTGGGCCATGACCCACCACGCGGGCCCAGTGCGGATTGGTGGGTGCTAACGACTGCAAATGCAGCCGGGACCAACGGCTTAACGTGCCTTCCGAAGCACGGAGCACGGAGGAGCTCGAGATAGTAAATTTTTGGTCACCCATCCAATGACCGACCACTGCGAAAGTTGCTTAACTTCAACGATCGCAGCCGAACGCGCTAGCCACCTGCGCCATCGAGCTCCTCCTGCAAGTGTCCACTGACCACTTATTATGAGGTAGACTACTAGCTCTTATACCTACATCAACATAAAAAAAGTTGATTTGTAACATTTTTAACTTTGGTCTGTCCGGGTTCTGGGCTCCTAAATCCGGGGTTATCATACGTCTTGTCCTGGTTGCCACATTTTAGAGATGGCAGCCCTACCCTGGATTAACACATAGGCTACGTTTTACTGCGGGAAAATATCGCTAATAAACTGCGGGTAACACCGCTGGGCACAGCTAGTTAATCATATATCCACTACCATGACTAACAGGGGGCCAATCGCCTAACGGAAATGCTTTGGGAAACGCTAACGCTTTCGATTTTATATTGTTATTTCTAGCCGCCTGAGGTTTTCGAATACCTCACGATCATTTTTTTAAATATTGTTATTACCAATGCAAAAGAAAAAGAAAGAGCGCGAGGCATTTGAATACCTCAGGCGGCTAGAAATAACAAAATAAAATCGTAAGCGTTAGCGTTTTCCAAAGCATTTCCGTTAGGCGATTGGCCCCCAGGTATACATTATGCAGGTTTGGGAGGTATTTCATATAAGCACCTTTTTAACCTTATGATTATGAATAATATTCATGATACTTTTATATGACAGAAAATATTGATATTTTTATACTTATATACTAAACTAAGGTATACAAGTTATATAGTTATACATTTACATGTGTTTGTGTATGTGTTTTATTTTTGCTATAAAAGTGCATTGTTTTTTCCGACATTATTTAAGCAAATCTAGTTATAATTTTTTATTATTTAAGCATGACAAATATTACTTGAAAAAATTCCTGGTCCGCGTGATATTTTTTCTAGTAATGTTTTCTTTGGATTTAAGAGTAATCTAGTTTTGTTAGGGCGTGCGCTGCGTTCGCTCCGTGTTCCCGCTTAACGCAGCGCACGCCCTTAACCAATTACGGTGTGCATTTAAAGTTCTAAGCTAAGACTAAACATTATCTTTATTTACCTATGTGTTCGTCGTTTAAAGATCGAATTAAATATTTATTGGGATTGTTATCTAATTAATTTGTAATGACAGCACAAGATGTGATGATGAGAAGATGTACATGATCAGATAAAATTATCTTTCTCTATTAGTAGCATAAATATAATTAGTTACAGTTCAGTCATATTATTAAATTAATATGAACTAATAGATCCATTTGCACCAAAGTTCTTAAATCAAAATTATTGGATGCCAAAATATGTTTAAACTTCATCTCTATTTTTATTCAGAATGTTGGTGCAAGTGGTCCTTAATGTAAATTGTGACATTTCATACTTCATTTTTATTGATAAAAAGTGAAACCTACAAAAATGTGAAACAAATCCTTCATATCTAGGTACTGTAAGGGGCCGTTTTAACCGCGAAAATGCGTTTCGTTTTCAAGTATAGACAATGTGTGGGTTGCCATTTGTGTAAAAAAATAAATAAACTATTGCTGACGTAAGCACCATCTAGACCCCCCCCCCCCCCCCCCCCTGTAGTGTTTACGTAATACTTGAACAGCCCCCAAAATACTGGGCAAAATTAATGTCTACTTAAATTGTTTCGACAAATAAAGAAAACAAAAATAAAAAAACAGCTTAATAAAAGAAAAAAAATAACATTTAAAAAAAACCGAGCTCAGGTTCGAACCACCGATCATTTGGTGTCAACCCCAATCCTGTTACCGTTCGGCTATCTGTCTCCTGTAGAGAAAATTACGGATACCTTGTGTCAAATAGTCTTAAATTTTCGTTTCATAGAGTTCAAATCACAACGGTGTTAAAAAGTTTTCACTTCAAAAAAAATGTGTGCGTGTACTAGTGTACACACGTAAGAAGTGAAACTTCTTTATGGCCTTATTTTTTTCGAAAATGATCTACATGCAACTTTCCAGAAATATATATATAGGCGTGCGCTAAGATTTTTCAAAAACTCACCCACTAAAGGGGTATAACTACACCTTACCTTACCTTACCTTACCTTACCTTACCTTACCTTACCTTACCTTACCTTACCTTACCTTACCTTACCTTACCTTACCTTACCTTACCTTACCTTACCTTACCTTACCTTACCTTACCTTACCTTACCTTACCTTACCTTACCTTACCTTACCTTACCTTACCTTACCTTACCTTGTGTGAAACACGAATATTTGCTGTCGATACTTTTTTTTTTTAAAGTTGACAGAAGAAGCAATTGTTCGGATGAGGTAAATAGTGCTCTTTTAAAAAAAAGATGGCGCGTAACCAAAAAACGTGACGCGTAACCGAATAAAAATGTGACGGTAAATTTTTTTCCAACGCCGATAAAGAAGTTTCACTTCAAAAACGGTTCTCGTTACTACTAAAATTCCTTATTACTTATCTAAACAAGAAATTATAAATTATGAGCGTAAGCTAGTTAACGGGTATAGGAAGCGGCAAACTTCTTGAGCTAAACCTACGTCATGTAAATAAATAAAAATGGGTTTTGAAATGTCAAAATTTACAATGATTTCTTGGTGTATTCGTTGTTTTTTCCACCGTCGCCTTTTCATAATTTATCTCTGTTGTGGGGGCCAAAGCTCCGCATGCCGTGCCTTAAATCCGGTCCTGCATTTTCCAATCACGATGTTCCTATTTGATAAGAATCCCTTTATTGTTAAGCATATTAGATTATTGACTTTTAAATCAATAATGGTGTCGATTCTGGCATTTATCTCTAAAGATTGACTTAAATTTGACAACAGTCTATCTTTGTTATTCTCTATACAAAATGAAGAGGAGAGACTGATCTTAAATTTAGTTTGAAGTTGAGAGAATCAAGATAAAAACTTTATAAAATGTTTTTACATGACATAATGTTGACAAAATATTAGGTTGTGCTTACAAAGTAAATACCTGTTTAAGATTATTATTAAGATAAAATGTTTGCGAATCAAATTCGCTATCGCTTATATAGGTAACAGTAAAATGTATGCTGTTGATAGTAAATAGTGTAAAAAAACTGGAACGCGTTTTATTTAATTTCATTTAGCTGCTAGAGTTTTACTTTTTTTAGGCAAAGTAATTTCACACGTAAAGTTAAAAGCATCAGTTATGTTTTTTTAAAACATTTAACTGCTAGGTGTTAATTCTAAAGACAGGCAGCAAACTGAACTCGAACCCGCACCCTCCGCTGTCCGGGCGGCTGCACTGACCAATTATTATGCTACCGCGGCCTTAATGGCCGTGCTGAATGATATTCTGTGCGTTCACAAAACATAGAAAAGATAGCGCGTGAACATCTTATGCGTCAACCCATTAGACATAATCTTAGTAATGAGGACACGACGCTTCTTCATTGTGAGGTAAAATGACGATTATGGTGGTTTTCCAATTAAAGAGCATAATGCGACTTATGTTGATGCTTAATTTGAACGTGAATTAGTTTTCAAATGCACCAGCAGAGTGCGCTAAGTTCAGTGTTGAAAAAAAAAGTCAATGTTTGTACCTTCATCCATATTTATATTTAATTTTTAACACAGTTTGAATTAACTATGATTATTTAAAAAAAAAACTATGATGAAACGAAAGTTTTAATAATTTTTCAACAATAATTAATATTACTAACGATAACATATAAATAAAACATTTCGATCAATGCCAACTTAAAGAAAAAACACTTGTCAATTTTCTGTCTCTGAGTTGGTATGATTGCACGCATCACACGAAAGCATTAGGGTGCGGCCAGAGTGCACTCAGATTCAGATTCAGATTCCGAAAACAAGCGCGAGAAATAAACAGTGTAGTCGAAGGGTACGGCCAGAGTGCACTCCTGATTCAGATTCAGACTCAGAAAACAAAGCGCGAGAAAAAGCAGGCAACCTGCTTAGACTACACTGTTTATTTCTCGCGCTTGTTTTCAGAATCTGAATCTGAGTGCACTCTGGCCGCACCCTTACTTTTGAGAGTGCTCGATTGTGCGTAGCGTTGCTGTAGTTGAAACACTCAACGTTAAGCATTATGCCGCATAATGCGCTATAATACTGTAATTGGAAAGCTACTTAGGATTTATTTATATTGGTTTGTGACTCGAGCCTTGCATTACTGATATTTTTTTGGCTGTTATGTTGTTAGAGTGAGACAAAGGGCCTCTGTTGTGACAATCTTACTCTGCCCTGTTTTGTCTTCTTTATATCTTAAAACGTAAATGAACTTTATTTTGTAAAAAACAAGGTGATTTTTTGAAAATTCTATTGGTCCTGTAGTAATTGTCCATTTTATCATTCATTTCGTTACTTAAAAACTATGTACTCTGTGGCTGTATGTAATTTGTATCTTGAACATAGAAAAAAACAAATGCCAGATTAGAAATGTCAAGTTTAGAAAAGTCAAAACAATCTCGGAGTTTTTGGCGGGATTTCATCGAGTGCGGTTGGCGTCTTATTTTAATTATTCTTAAATTTGTTCATAGTGGATATTGTGAAATAAAATTGGTGTGATTTTGTGTTACAACCGTCTGCGCAACTGAAGAATTAGTGGAATCTTTAAAATATACGCTATTCCGGTCAAGTGGACGTGAGAATTTTATTGTAGTGTTGACTACCTCACAGAAGCTTATCGAAAAAGCCAACTCGATATATTTCGTGCCAAACACTCCAAGAAGCATTAGAATGCGTCACACCCACATTCTAATGTAAAAAAAGGAAGATTAATACAAAAATAAGACGATGGCTGCATGGCTATGCCTTTGCCTTTCTCAATAGAGAAGAATAGAACTAAAAAAAAAAAAAAAAACAAAACAATCTCACGTGTCTCACTCACTGTGATTTAATTTGTTTCGTACATAATTCGGTCGTTTTGCTATTATTTTTAATTCATGTGTGATGGGAAAACGTAAATACGAGAAAGAGGATGTGGCAAAAGAAACACAGCAAGTCCCAAATTCGGAGGGCAATGAAGGTGGTAACACAGAACAACCTCAAACCCGACAACAAACTGATAATAAACGGGAGAAAAGGCCTAAAATGGGGGGTTTTGATGTCAAACATTTTCGAAAAGAGTTGACCGGTAAACAGGGACAGACTATGGGTAAGTATTTGGTAGTACATACTAATATCATTTTATGGTTTCATGGTGTCGCCGACTGTCGTCGTGGGGGCAAATGTTTTGTGTGATGAATACGAGCATTTGCAATTCAGTCATGGATGTTTAATATGTATTTCTATATAAATATACTGTATATTCATTCTATCCATTACCCTAGTATCCCATAACACAAGCCTTACAGTGCTCACTTTGGAACTAGGGTAATTGGTGTGAGTGTTGGAAATATTTATTTATTTATTTTATTTATTTATATTGTTCAAGTCAATCTAGACCTTACTAGCCCAGTGGTTACAGGGCTTCTAGCCATAAAAAGCATAACGAGTTTACAATGTGGATTGTTGGGTGTCAGCAAAAGTTTTTGTAGCCAGGAACATCATAACATGCCTTAAATGTAACAATAACCCTGAATAATTTATCTTAAATCGAGATTACTTAGACAATGTTTGCAAAATATTAAATATAATACATAAGTTTTAGTCACTAAATAACAATCCTATTGATTGTAAAAAATAAGGAACAAATTATCAACCTGATTGTTTCTTTGAACAACAAATTTTATCTTAAATAGTGTATTTGTTTTTAATTAGAAACCACACCACAACTATTTAATAACCGGCAAAGACAGTGCCTTTACTTAAGGAACTTATTAACAGATAGTAAGGACTTGTTTGGGATATACTGTACTTCCAGGGCCGAAAAGTATAAACTTCACAGTTTTGTTGGGTGAAACTTTGCATTATTGTTGTTGAAAAGGTTTCTGCTAACCACCACTAGTGTGATAAAATGGCCAAGAAAATTGTTTAAATCAAATTAGCCTTTCATAAGAATTTATACCTCGCTGTCTTTGAAGCCCGATTTGAGCAAAAGTAGCCCCCTTCAGTACTAATTTTCATTAATGATTATGAAAGCCGAGTGTATGGCGCATTCTTAAGGGTTAAAGTTACTAGGTAGATACTTTTTAACTTATAAAGTAGGTGATAGTAAAGCATAAGAGTTTTCTGACATAGTCACACTGAGCCCTAGCTAGATTATAAAATAATCTGTGTAAAGGCCAACAGTCCCGTTCCCTTGTCGTAAACTACAGAAAGTCGATTACAAAGGCACAAAACTACACAGGTACCAAAGGCTCAGGCTACCAAAGTACAACTCAGGAGGATTCAGTTCCAAAAAAATTACGAAAAAGTGATTAGTCCTATTAATATATTTCAGCCACATACTTTTGCCAGGTGAATTTTTCGTGATTAGATATTTTAGTCTCTTGTTTTTGTATTTTATACTTATATGGCAAGAGAACATTGGCGCAATTGGTTAGTGCATTTGGTCTGCAATTGTGGAAGTAAAGCAACTTTCGTAATGGCTGATCTTTGGATGGGTGACATAAAAAAATAATTATATTGCCTAGAGCTCTTTGTTTCACACCCAATGCGGCATGTTTAGATGATTATGCCCAAAAGGAAGGCCTGATAATATAATAATATTACACTATATATATTTTAGCAATAGATGTGTGTAATAAGATTATGTATGTAAATTATATTTAAATACACAAAAGCAGTGTATTTTATTAGTATGAAATAAAAACCAATGTGCTTTGATTTAAAGCATAATAGTAAAAATTTACTGTCCTACAACTTCACAGAAAAAATACTTACAATGATTTTTCTCATTGTTAACTTCTAAGGTAGAGATTTTATAAAAAATATATATACATAAATTACTAAGTTAACATAATATAGTGTATAAATATTCCTTTATTTGTTTTCCAGTTCTCACTCAATTTCTCCAAGCCTGCTTAAATCCTGATAATGAGTGTGACTATTTGCTGGAGTACCTCAAGTCCGGAGGCAACTCTCACGAGATCCTCTGCCAAATCAACGAAGACAACAAGAAGAACCTTACCCTCGCTACTCCTGCCTTCCATCTGTTTCACCTCATCATTCTCAAAGTCCAGTCTTCCATTCCACACATGATTGCCATAACGGAAGAAGCTTGTAGATACTTTCTAAATAATTTCATGACAACTGTAGAAATTATGATCAGTGAGAACTCTGGTCCTCGGCATAGAAAAATTATACTTAAACTTCTCACTTCAATGGTAACTCTCAATCCAGATCTAGGTGTCGAGGTCCTGAGTCATGCACCTCTTTCACCCAAACATCTACAATATATAGTAGAAAAGACTAATTACAAAGAGAAAGACAATGTAAGGACAGCATTTGTACACTTCATGACTTCTTTCCTCGTTGAAGGTCATTTGCCTCTCATAAAAGCATTGTTGGAAAAGCAAGGGTTGCTTGCCTTAGTAATACCTGGACTGGTACAAGATGAAGCCGAAGCTGTGCTTATGTTCTTGAATATTTTGAACAAGAATGTTGTAAATAATTCTTTTATTTCGAAAAGTTTGAAGCTGAAAACTTTTAGTCATCAAGTTTTGCATAATATTTTTAAACTCTTTGCGTGGAAAGGACCCCCAGAATTAAACCAAGAAGCCCGAAATGAGATGCGTCCTGAAATAACAAAACTTTTGTCAGATATTATTCTTACCTTGTTTACTTCACATAAATTGGGAATTTATTTTGTAGACAGTAATTTTGGAACATCTGATGTAAATAAAAATTTAAATTTATATAAGGCATTGTTAACTTTAAAAAGGCCTTGGGAAAATGAAGTTGAATGTGACACAATACTACAAATTGTTAACAGATGTCCGGACTTACATAGAGCTATAATGAATATTGTAGAACAGAGTTTTGAGCCTCAACACTCTCCCATTTGGAAAGCAACTGTAGAGTTTACTATAAAATTATTAGATAAGATGAAACCAGACGACATAGCTCCAAGAATGAATAATCTGAACTCATCACAAGCTGCAAATTTTGTTAGATTTGTCACATTGCCAGTTCCATTATTAAAATTCATTCAAAACAACCTTGGTAATGACACTACGATTTCATTATACTGCATAAGAGTATTAGTAAAAATGCTACAAACATTGAAGGGATACATGGATATTATGAGCACAGAGGAGTCCTTGACACGAATATTGGATTTAAAAAATAAATTAGATTATTTTTTACCCAAGCATTTGCCTCCTCCAACAGTGATTGCTTCATTGATTCAACATATTGTTACTAATAACATTGCGTCTGAAGAGAAATCCAATGACTATAAACTTCCTAAAGTTGAAACAACTGAGTCATTGCTACTTCTCACAGATCTTTTGTTGTTGTATAATGACATTCATCCATCATTTTTCGAAATTTTAGAAGGGAATATCGACATGAAACAGATTTTGAACTTCTCCTCGTCTTTAGAAGAAGGAAATGTTGCACTTCTTAAGTTCAAAATCGTGTCTTTATGGTTAACATTGGATAGTTCTGTTATATCACATAATAATCCCATATTCAAAGACTTGTTTATCATAATGTTAGAGGTTTATACAACTGATGAAAATGAGACATGGGTGGAAGTTAAAAACACACTTTATAATTTCTTAAAAAATACATTAATTTTTGAAGCTGATGAAAATGAAATACATATATTTCTATATTCTTTGCGCAATTCTTTAACAAGCCCAATATCATTAATTGCTGATATTATTGAATATGTCCTTACAAATCTTAAGGAATTGGCTCTTGAAGTAAAAACGCACACAGAAAATATTGAAAATGTAAATGAAAACAGTGAGAAATATCTAAAGAAATTATTTGATGACTTAATGGAAAACCGTAACACAGAAGATAGTCTATTTTTGGATAGCAAAGCACCTTCTCCTATTATTTTAGGGTGTGTGCAATATGTTCAGAGCAACAAACTCAAACGGAATTTAAAACAATTTCTGTCTGTATACATAGCTAATCTTTTTCATATTAATTATTCACCTGAGTTAACTGAGACTTTAATTGGGGACTTGAAATTGAATACGCGGAGCTACGTTATTGATTGGCTCGTACAGCCGACATCATTGCCGGAAAGTATAGTAGTTAAAGATGAAACATTATTTAATATATCAAAATACGTTATTGATAAGGAAGAATTACCACTGACACAAATTTTTAAGGCACTTAAAGATACTACGGAAGAAGAAGGAGACATAGTTATTGATGACGTTGTTTACAAACTTGATTTGTTTACTCATATCGATAGTTCAGAGTTACATGTTTGGGCTAACTACCTTTTATTCTGTATAATACGTTTGACAAATATTGAAAAGTTAGATAAGGAACAAATACAGAAAATAAGAAATTGTTTCCTATGTATTATTAACATTGGTAAAAAAAGACATATGATTGGTGAATGTCGAGCAATCCTGATATCACTGTTCAAAAATCCCCATCTAATTAAAATATACCAACCGATTATGTTAAAAGAAAATGCCAGCATATTAATGGTTACAGAATTTCTACTTGAAATTATGATGTTGCATGATGACTTAATAAAGTATTTGAACAAGGAACATAAAATATTGAAATCATTTCAACAAAAAAATTATGCTGAACTTATGAAAGCTTTGAATAAAATCGATAAAAGGAGAAACTTGGATAGTAAACTTACGGTGAAGGTTTTAGACATTATCGGTATGACATATGAGGATGATTTGCAGATTTTCAATAGGATATTTTCATTGGATGTAAAGTACTGTATGAAAAATGATAAAGTACCGAGTTTTGTATTAGATGTCTTGCAAATTTTGATACAAAAATATTCAAAATCTGTAATGTTGGATACTCCCGAACATATAATAAGGAAAAGTGTAAAATTGTATACAGAACTATTGACAAATAAAGATATTAATCCTAACCTTACAGATTTAGAATGTGCGTTGGCGCAACATTTTGAAAATAAGCCACATCATACTATGTATGTAAATGAAGAGATATTTAAAAAATTCTTCAGTGCAGTTTCCGTACAAAAGTCTACGTCCCATCTTGCTTCAATACTAATAAAGCATAATTTGAGATTATGTAACATATTCAAAAGCCAAGTTAGCCGTCCGGAAATCTTATCTCAGAGAGAATTGACCTTGCCTCTAGGAAATGCGGTTATGGGTAACAAACAATTTCTTACAGATAATATAGAGTTGTTTAATCTTATATTTCAAGAATATAAAACAAACATTAATAAAATATTAGAAAAGCCTCATAAAGCTGGACAGATATACATTGCTTGCTCCGACTTCATTAAAAAATTAATAGTGGAATGTATGGATACAAAAGAATGTCAGAAACATTTCGGTAAAACTCAAAAGTACGAAGTAGTTGAACTTCCTCATGTTAATTTACTGCAGGCAATTTTTCTGAAAATGTGTTTAAATGAGATGTACCATAAAAAAGAATATCTGGTTAACTATATTTCATCCATGCTTCACTTAATCTCATTGGCTTTGAAAGATAACAAAGAAACAGAAACTGTAATTGAATTAGTACTAAGTATAAACGATGTCATATATGTCTGTGAATCCATAGAAGCATTTAAATTGGAGCAAAAAGAAGATTTCAACAAAGTTACTGAGAGTGCAGTATGGCAGAATTTTTGTAAATATGTCTTAAAAGATTCGTTAAAAGTAAAAACTGCACCACAAACTAGTACAGCTGGTCCTCATCTATTATATTTGCTGACGAAACTAGTCAAGTTGTTTTATACAACTGAGCACGAGGATATCGTGACACTATTCGATATGGTGACATCTCATTCCGAATTTCTAAATGTGATGTTGAGTCATCACAGTCCTGATATAAAATCGAGGCTATTAGAATTCTTGCATACTTTGATACAGTTGAATAAATCGGTCATGAAATCGCAGCAAATCCCCGTGTATTTAAGTTCGTATCACGCGACACGTAGTCCATGCGACAGATTAGTTTTATCCATTCTACATTTTTACGAAAGCAACGGTCAGCCTGTGAACGAATACAAACCTTACGTTTTTGGAGATTCAGCTGCAAATCATTACGCTGTTCGTAAGAGCAGAACGTCTTCTCTATGGGGACATCCCACCCCTAATCGAGTTTTGAACTTGTTCGAAAGAGATGTAGTAGACAATACTGTGAGGAATTTCCCCGTGACACAAAAACTTGAATATCATTACGAATTGGCTGCTATCGACTGGTGTTCTTTAAAGGAAGCTTTCAATAACATGGCTCGGGAGAATATGTTTAAAGTGAAAGTAGCGAAAGATAACGAGACTGCGATCAAAAGTTTATTGTCGAAGGCAAAGTATGAGAAAGCGCTTGGTGTGGATGGAGATGTGGTGGGTTTATCGCAGTTGGATGAGGACTGCGGTGTCTACGATCCAGTGTTCCTATTCCCGTTGTTGGGTCACCTGCTGGCGCCGGGGTCGGTGGCGTCGTGCTTCAAGCTGCTGCGCACGGGGCTTCTGTCCGTGCCAGTGATGGCGCTGAGCTCACAGTGCCCGATGATGAGGGCGTCCGCGTACCACGTGCTGCATCGGTTCTGTTTGCTGCTTGAAACTGAAACGTGAGTGAATTTCTACTTGATCAATCGATAAAAACTGCATGAAATTGTATAAATAGTTCTTCACTATCCATTTTGAAAAGCAATTCTAATAGTCCATCTTCTTCTTCTTCTTCTTCAACCTTTATCCACCCACTGCTGGGTATAGGTCTCCTCCATGGTGCGCCAATTTGCTCGGTGTTGTGCGATCTGGATCCAATTTCGTCCTGCTACTCTTGTGATGTCATCGGACCATCTGGCGGGCTGCCTACCAACGTTTCTGCGTCCTGTTCTAGGCCGCCACTCCACAATAGCTCGACTCCACCTGTCATCCGTTCTGCGAGCCACGTGACCTGCCCACCTCCACTTCTTCCCTGCGAGTTCGCGAGCAATGTCGGGTAGCTTTGTTCGTTTCCGTATGTCCTCATTGCGTACACGATCTCTCAGGGATATACCGAGCATGGCACGCTCCATTTTTCTCTGAGCGACTTGCATGGTGTGGACATGTTGCCTTGTCATAGTCCAGGTTTCGGCTCCATAAGTCAGAACAGGAAGAACACATTGGGTGAATGCGCGACGTTTGAGGAAATGTGGTATCTTACTTTTGAAGATGTCGGATAATTTGCCGAACGCTGCCCAACCCAGTCTAATACGACGGTCGATTTCTCTAGCCTGTCCGCTTTTGTCGAGTGTAATGAGCTGCCCCAAATACAAATAGTCTTCCACCCGTTCGATACGATTTTCTGCTACTACTATGTTTTCTATACTTGGGTCTTGACACATTATTTTTGTTTTTGAGGTGTTCATGCGGAGGCCAACCGCTATCGAGACGTCATATAGTTCCAGCAACATACATTGCAGGTCCGCTGTGGTCTCAGCAAAGACTATTATGTCATCAGCGAATCGCAAGTGAGTTAAGCGCTCTCCGTTTATGTTGATACCCCTATTCGACCAGTCGAGGAGCTTAAATATATCTTCCAGGCATGCCGTGAACAGTTTGGGTGAGATGGTATCCCCCTGTCGTACGCCTCTCTTTACAGGGATGTGTTCCGATAGATCATGGAGCTTGAGTTGAAGTGTGGCTGCATTGTAAATCTCTTTAAGTACATCGATATACCTCGTATCTACCTGACTCCTTTTAAGTGCATTTATGACGGCCCAATGTTCCACAGTGTCAAAAGCTTTTTCGTAGTCGACAAAACCAAGGACAACTGGCAGATTATATTCGTTGCACTTTTCTATAGCCTGTCTTACTGTAAATACGTGGTCAATTGTTGAGAAGCCACATCTAAAGCCCGCCTGTTCTCTAGGTTGGTAAGCGTCAAGTCTAGCAGTAAGACGCAGAGTGATTATTTTGGTAAAAAGCTTGTATATGTGACTGAGTAACGAAATTGGCCTGTAATTTGCTAAATTGGTGACATCACCTTTTTTGTGGAGCAAAATAACGACCGCATTCTTCCACGTCGTTGGAGTCATTCCTTCGAACAATGCTTTGTTGAAAAGGAGCTGCAGTTGCTTCATCACTGGTTTGCCACCATACTTAAGATATTCTGTAAGTACCCCATCTTCCCCTGATGCTTTACTATTTTTCATTTTTCTTAGAGCATTCTTTATCTCATATAAGCTTATTTCAGGGAGGTCTTCTGTTCGATGTTTTATTAACTTCGCCCTTGGGTCCTTTTTATCCATAAATGGTTCCAGTTTTGAAGATTTGTAAAGATCAGAATAAAATGTGTGTGCTGTCTTCATAATTTCTTCTCTGTCGGAGGTAACTAACCCCAAGATTGTTTTAAGCTTATTTATTTCTTTGTTTCCCCTTTTTAGTATTTTTCGAAAGATTTTCGGTCCACGATGGCTCTCGATTAGTTTTAGGGCAGTATTGTAATTCTTTTGCCTCAAATCCTTTCTAATTGCTTTTCTTATACGCTTGTTAATGTCCACTACTCTGTCATGTTTGGAAGACCTGAGTAAGTTGTTTCTTTCGTCAATCAGAAGCTGTGTTTCCTTTGAGAGGGTATTTTCCTTCTTTAAAGTGTTGGGTCTTATTTTCTTTATAGTGTCAGAAATAGATTTCACCAGTTCCTTGTTTATATCGTCCACATTCCATGTCTCATCGGCAGAAAGTGTAGTCCTTAGCATATCCTGATAGTATTCCTGTTGGGCTTGCACAAAGTTATTATTAGGTTTTGATTGTGATGTTATTACCATTTTGCGACGCTCTGTTTTCACATTTAAACAAATTTTAGCTCGCAGTATTCTATGATCGCTTCCTGTGCCAACTTGATTGAGTACATCAACATCACGGGCTATACACCTCCTATTGCATAGAATGTAGTCGATCTGGTTAAACGTTCGGCCGTCCGGGCTCCTCCATGTCCACAGTCTCTGCGGTTTCTTCTGAAAGAAGGTATTTAAAGCATATAGTTTTTGTTGTTGCAGGAAATTTAGTAAAGAGAGGCCCCTGTGATTAATACGGCCCAGCCCATAACCACCAACATACTCTGAATGCTCCTTCATTTTCCCCAATTTTGCATTAAAGTCGCCCATTACTATTGTAAAGTAACTGGAGTGTTGTCCAAGTGCTTTATTCACGTCCTCGTAGAATTCATTCAACTCTTCTTCGTCACACGTCGATGTCGGTGCGTATACCTGTATTATTTTAAGAGTGTAACGGGAGGTAAGTCTAAATACAGCGTATATAACCCTGACTGATACGGCCTGTATTGATAGCAAATTTTTGGTTAAAGATGTGTTAATAATGAAACCAACACCTCCAATCGACTTGTTTTCGTGACCTTTATAATAGAAGAGATGACCAGATCTTAGCTTGATAAGTTCTTCACCTTTCCGCCGCGTTTCACTTAGCCCAATAACATCCCAATTGATTTTATTTAGAACTTCGTTTTCCAATTCGTAGTATCGGTCTTCCGTCATAAGTGTTCTCACATTATACGTTGCCAAGTTTATTGTTTTATTTAAGCAGCCGTCTCGAACCCAGGGATTCTTCGCACCCTCTGTCTTGCAGGTCCCCCGACTGCTGCCGTAGTCGGGCCTCACAAGACGGCTGGGGACTGAGGGCCATCTTTTCTTTTGTCTCTTCATCATGGAGGGTAAATGGCCTTGAAACGCCACGCTAGCCACTGCGGGTTGGCGAGTTTACTATTTTGGAGAGTATTTAGTGTCTCCAGGCTTGTAGAAGCCTTTCTGTTTATCACAGAAGGGTCGGGTTAATTGACCGTCGCCCGATACTCGACGTTGACAATTTTACAGTTGGGTAGGTCTCTTCCACACAAACCCTCCTCCTTTCTCATCCGGGCTTGGGACCGGCAACGGCGGAGTTCTAATAGTCCATATTGAAAAGCAATTCTTATATCTGTTTCTTAAGTTTTCACGCACATTATGACATTACTCATTAAAATATAACTAGTTTTAACGGGTTAATGCACGAACTTTATTTATTTATTGACGTTTCGCAGCCTTTTCAGGTCTGCATCGTCGAAAAGGCTGCGAAACGTCAATAAATAAAGTAAAGTTCGTGCATTAACCCGTTAAAACTAGTTTTATTTTAATTCTAATAATTTTAGATAGAAAGCGTGTATATTTTTCATAAGACTTGATATTTTGGACCCTCATCTGAGTCTCGCCAAGCATTCTCAATCTTTTAATATAGGTACACTCTTATCACAATCTGTTGATGTTGTATTGTTGATTAGGTGTATAAATCCTGAATAATATTGCTGAGATTTGAATAACATATCTTCGACCGCAATTTTAATTGGCATAAGGGACAAAATTACTTTTCAGTAGAGGCGAAAAACGTTTCTTTTTTAAAAAAATAGCTGTAACTTTTTATATTGTACGCTGATCATGGCAAAGGGAAGTAGGTATGCATAAATTGTAGAGTTCTTTAACCTGTAATTATTGAAATGAATCTAAATTGTTTATCTGATTAAATAAAGTCCCTTACGACCTCCCCTTTTGAACCACTTCTGTCCCTTACTACTGGCTTTTTCTACACAAAAACGTATTTATAGTAAATAAAAAACTGGGTCGTAACGAACAAATTATGCAAGATATCAAAGAATTTTAAACTGAGTGTAGTAATGTTTTTATTTATTTTTAAGCATTTAACTGCTAGATGTTTAAATCTAAAGAAAAGTTTACTAGAAAAAAAAAATGTATAATATGAGTGTAGTAAGGTAAGAAAATAAAATATCTCATTTTTATCCCTTACGTCCATTGATATTACGGTCGACGATATAGTTTATCAATGATGCCCTATTACTTGTTTATATGGTGTTACATACGACCTTAAGTCTGGATAACCAGACCCTTAAAGTCCTTTTTTTACACAAAAACGTGTTTAGAGTATAAAAAATGGGTCTTATCGAACTATTTAGGCAATATATCAATATTTCAAATATACCATTCGATAGAGAATTTTAAACTGAGTATAGAACACTCGTAAAATAATTGTCCCATTTTTGTCCCATACGTCAGAAATTTCTTTTTAAAAAAATTGCATTATCAAAATAATATATGCTACTATGTAAGTACTCTTTAAGTTCTCTAAGAAATCTTTTGTTTACAGGAGACATAAAAACGACAAATTTCTTCTCACCGATTTCATCAACACACTCCGACAGAGCTTGAGTACCGCTATCGATAATTCATCAAATGGGAACGGTGGATCGAACAACCCAAAAAATCCGCGAATACCAGCGATAGACGCTTTGTACCTCGCAAGAGCTCTAACGGTGTCAACGGCTTCTGCCCATCCGCTTTATAAATCTGTGAACAACTTCTTTATAGCTAAGCAAGCGGTGGATTTAACCGTAGTCCCAGATTTCCTAACGCTATTTCATGATAGCGACGTAGAAGCCGTAGATAGACGTCTTTGGATACTGGACATTATCAGAGATGGAACTAAAACAATGATGGATATCAACGTTGTGTTCAAAACCATGTGCTTGAAAATGATCATGGACTTCTACTCCTCAGTTCTGTGTGATAGAAAAGTGAAGGAGAAAATATTGAGCGCCATTAATTCTGTGATCGCGGTTCCCAGAGCATCTGAGATACTTCTAGAAGGATACGGTCTTATGTCTTGGTTGCACGCAATTGTGAGGCAAATCGGAAAGGATGATAAAATTTTAGTGAACGCCCTACTTAATATTATAGAAAACATGATTTATAGTGTTAAAATTAATTCTTATTCAAAGCATTTAGCTCTTCCCAAAAACGGTAGTAGATTAGGAGAATTCAAAATTAATAAAGATGTAGAAAACGAATTACTAATAATATTATACGATCTTTTACCACACACTCATGGTTTAGATGCTGATGACATGGTTAACTATATAAGAAAATATAATCTGTTTTCTAAAAGAGCTATTAAATGTTTGACGAAAAGACAATGTTTAACATTGGTCGCAAAAATGGGGTCCCTAGTTGAGGACAGTGAAACTGTAAAAATAATGACAGATTCAATTATATTGAATGATTGTAATATTCTCAAAAGTAAATGTATTTCTTTAAGGTTAAAACAAAACGATCGGATATTAGAAGAGTTATTGGTGCTGACTAGAACCTATATTGTTTAATAAATTAGGAGAGAATAATGTGTAAATGTAATTATTTGAATGTTAATGAAATATAAATATGTAAGTTTGTGCTTTCTGTTAAGAATGCATAATTAAAAGAATAAGACTTGAAACTTTTTTTTATTGAATTTGTTATTTGAACCCACGCAGGACATTATGCATACCAAATCTTCGAATCCGGGATAAAAAATTTATTTGATGTGTCGCTGTTACCTAACAGTTGTTCCGGGAACTGGCTGCTACGTAAAACAGAAATCTAGATTTTTGAACAGCATATCATGTCTTTTTATCTTACAGAGTCGCCAAACATCAAATATTCGTAATTTATCATTATGAAAAGGTTAACTTGAACGTTTCTCTTTCAATGCTGGGCAAGCCCATATTATGCGGTCCATTGAACTCGCCATGAGAACTTCAAAAGTGTGCATAATTTTTGCCAAACCAATGAAAATTATCAGATTTTATAAATTTCTTGCAAAACAGAGGACTTCCCAACTGGGAAATTCACCGACACACGGGGACAGCTGGGCTGTCTGGAGGAGCTGGGATGGCAGGACTGATGCCATTCCTCTCTACTCTCTACAAAAATAGGCACAATGGTGTCGAGTTGTGGAAACAGTGTTACTAAGACTTAGACCCGTATTATAGAAAGATTCTCAGTGATTGATCTAGTCTTGAGCATAGTTAGAAAGGAATGTCGCTATATATAGCACATAGCGATATCCCTTTCTAACTGTACTCAAGTAAAGATCAACACTTAGTTGTCATTCTGTAATACAGACCTTCTGATCGATGGCGATATGACATAAAAATCCTTTATACGAGTTTTCTTTTTTATTTGTCTTAGCCTAGCCTTGTACTACGTACGTACGTACGCAGAAAAAACGTTAAACTGACTCGGAGGCCTATGCTTAACAATGGGTATCGTACGGCTGACAGGTATAATGATGATGACAAGGTGAGTAGGGATGGCTGGAGCGGCACTCTTTTCTGCCACTTCAGTATCAGTTGTCTTTCTGGCTGGACTTCTTTTATACTTAACTAGCGGCCCGCCCTCGCTTCGCTTCGGTGTAGAGCTGAAGTGTAGACTACAGTTTTTGTTCTCAGGCTTGTATTATACACAATGACATTCATCTATGATTCTTCTTATACCTGCATGCAAAGTCACAGCCCGATCGGTTTAAAATTGACAAAGTTTCATTCAAACTTTCATTCCCTATCTTATCCCCTTGGGGGTAGAATTGATCAAAATCCTTTCTTAGCGAATGCCTACGTCATAACATCTACCTGCATGCCAAATTTCAACCCGATCCGTCCAGTGGTTTGGACTGTGCGTTGATAGATCACTATGTCAGTCAGTCACCTTTGAGTTTTATATATATCGATATCATGTTCGGCGGTATAATGCACTACCTATTTAAAAAAATGAAAAGATAAAGCATTGTTTCATGTAAATTTTTTGTGGGTGTAACAATGACATTTTTCCTAAGTGCAATCTCGCACGTCAACCGCCCTATGAATTTTGAACTCCTGCTTCTGTATTCTTTTTCTATATGCCAGGTTTAGTAAATTAATCAAATATGTTTGTCTAGTGTGCGGGATCCCTTAAGCCACCAAGTTTAATGGCACATAACTCACCGCGCTCTATGTAACATAAGGTTAACACAGTTGTAAACATCGTGCATTATTAACGACCAATGGATATCGTTGTTGATTTTAATGATATCATTTTACAATTTCTCGTTTTTTGTGTAGGTAATACCTATTTATTGAAACACTTTTTTGTTGTTTCAACGGACAGAATTTTACCAAGGCCAGGCATGACATATTTTAACTTTAATTAGCGATAGTCAGCATTGCTAATTGGGGCTTTTAAAGGGATAATAATATTTTATATTATTATTTTATGCATTAAACTGCTTAATTTATATATTTAAAGAATTTTTTTCTAGAAAAAAAAAATCGCTAGGTCCTAGTAGGTCTCAGACAGGATAACTTACGGTTGCCAGATTGACTGGACTTGGCTGGATTGTCCAGCTATTTCACACTTTGTCCAGTGTCCCGGTATTAGGTAAAATGTCCAGCTAAAATGAAGCTGAAAATTAAAAACCCTGGCTCCGCTGCGGCCTCTTGCTACCTATGCCCGGGATTGAATTCAATAATTCGATTGAACTTTGACGAAACTTGTACTAAATTTAAATCTTTTCTAAATACAGGTAACGGTTCTAAAATGATAAATGCGGCTAAAGGAAATGCTAAATATATGTGGCAGAAAAGGTGATTTCATATTAATTTTGTTTGATTAAGGTTCCTCTGTTTTGTAATAGTAAAAATAAAATATAATAATGCTGATTAATGTATGTGGCAAAAAAGTTATTTCATATTAATTTTGTTTAATTAAGGTTCGTCTGTTTGTAATACTAAGAATTTTTTATAGTCATGCTGATTTTTTTTGTCCAGTCAAAAATCCTAATGTCCAGATATTTTATAATATTGTCCAGAAATTTTAAATTCTCAATCTGGTAACCCTAGGATAACTACGTATCAAGACGTGTGAATATTTGAGTTTGGTTTTTCAAATATCGTAGTTAAAATCAGTTTATCAGTATTAGGTTCAACTAGTTCAGCTTAGGTTAAACTAGTTTCTTCTATCAGCCATAGGACGAATCAGTTTATCCTTCTGCCTAAAGGATGAAGTGGTTTGGCCTAGGAAAAGTTGTTTTCCCTAAAATCGGGTTTGTTCGGTAATCGTAACATATACCTATACAGAGTGTTACAAAAATACAAAAAAAGCTTGAAGGGCGTTAAAGTACATCATATAAGGAGTCTTCTCTAATTTTCATAAAATATTTGAATGAAGTTTTCACTTTTTATGAAAACAGTTATTTTTAAATGATCCTCGAACTAGTGTCGTGTCTTAAAATGATCGATATTTGTATTAATCATTAAAAATAACTGTTTATATAAGAAGTTAAAACTTAATGCAAATATTTTAAGAAAATTAGAGAAGACTCTTTATGTAATGTACTTCAACGCCGTTCAAGCTTTATTTGTATTTTTGTAACATTCCGTATAGGGGAATCATTTATCTTCCAAAAATCCGTAGCAATATTTTGATGATAGACTAGATTAGCCTCTAGACTGGATTCAGGGCAGACAATTTGTTAAAATCCCTGGTGTAGCAAGGATATGGAGGTCACTTATCAACAGAAAGGTCACATTACTAATTTATTGCCTTTACAAAATGATATACAACTGAACACATGAATGGATGTTAGGCTTAAAAATGTAGCAGCGTATTGTGGGATAAGTTGAATGTTCTTTTGTGGAGACGCACACGTGAGAGCCAATCGGCTCCCACGGCCGGCCCCAATCAGAGCAGCCTCGCATCGGACTCATTTGTTATGATAATGGCCCGTGGATTACCTACCGATTTGGGTAATACTTACTTTGGACCAAGGTTTTGACCTTGCGATAGTTTTGTGTCGCAACAGTTTTGTCACTTATCAATTATATGGTCATAGGTAAATCAATCAGAAATCAGAAATCAATATATCTTTATTCAAATTGGATGTATAGTACAACACTTTTGAATCGTCCAAACTTTTTTTTCCCTACCACTCGTTATTGGACATATTTTTTAGCTGCGGAGAAAAACGAGCGAAAAAAACTCCACAACATTAAAAGCATAATGTAACAACATTTACAAATCATTATGTTGTTACAACGTCAATACAATCATGATTTATTTAATATAGAACACCTGTTGGAATAATAAATGTATATAATATACTTCCGGACACATTTATTGGCTAACTTAGTGTTATAAGTTTTAACGGTCTGTAGCAAAAAAATGTATGTTTAAATGACTGAGCAATAATTTTAAAAACAAAAGAAAATATGGTTAATAAGTGTCGCCGCACACGGGCTACCGACTACAACCACAAAACGCCGCCGGCATATTTCTTGTAGTTTTCATGCATTTTATATGGACTCGCCACACACGATACGCCGGTGGCCGACACACGCTACACATCGTCGTTGCTCGCTTCTTGTGGCCTGCACCGGCCACATGATGCGCCGATACAAAATGCCGCCACACGTCACTCGCGCGATTCCCCACCTCTCTCTCCCTTACCTTAGTTGGCCGCTGTCGCTCGCATCAGCCACTTTAGTAGCCGCTTCTAGCTTCTCGTGGCGGCGTTTGTGGCTGTGACGTGTGGCCCGTGTGCGGCGACACTAAATCAGCTTCAAACTATTGCTGCTTGTGTGACCAGGAAGTCATCGATTCTGGCAAATTCCTTTTCGGGGTAAGGAGAACGCCCAAGCAAAGATTCGACATCCATGAAGCAGGATAATATACTTGCGTAGGAGTCACTAGTTTTCCTTGCTTTAACTATAATGTGGAGCCAGAAATATCTTCACGGTTATGACCTTTGCGCTGTTGAAAAAGCTTCAAGGGCGCAGATTGAAAGTAAAAAGTGTACAATGACGACACATCGGTTGGGTTAATAAAAAAAAATAAAACCGACTTCAAAATCGAAAATGGATTATGTTTTTAACTTTTTAGTTCCATTTTCGATTTTGAAGTCGGTTTTTTTTTGTTATTTTTTTTTGTATTTCATCCATTTTAGTGAAAATTACAACGTCTAAGTAAACAATAACACAATTGACGGAGAAATCAGTGAATATGCATAAAAAAACATCGTGCGTGCCTTTGAAATTTGAAGGTTTTCCTCGATTTTCCCGGATTCCACCATCCTCCATCATATAGTAGTGGTCAAGTCACAGTGGGTACAGATTGTGAAGTGCGTACAGATGGACCCAGCCCAGGGGGGGGGGGGGGGTCATGACCCCCATGACCCCCCCTCTGGATCCGCCCTTGCTTTTTAAATAGCCAAATATGCATTTATTTACTGCACTAGTGATTTAGCAGCGTGCGGTTTTTATGGTTTTCTTTGCTCTTGCGCATGGGAGACGTGTCAGACAAATAATAACTGTGATTGCAACGGCACAGTTTAATATTTAATATGAGAACATTGAAATAGTGACTTAATTTAGAATAGGCTTAAAACATAACTGGTATTCTATTCCCCCGAGGAGCTCGATGGCGCAAGTGGTTAGCGCGTTCGGCTGCGTTCGTTGAAGTTAAGCAATTTTCACAGAGGTCGGTCATTGGATGGGTGACCAAAAATTTACTATCTCGAGCTCCGCCGTGCTTCGGAAGGCCGTTGGTCCCGGCTGCATCTGCAGTCGTTAGCACCTACCAATCCGCACTGGGCCCGCGTGGTGGGTCATCCATAAGGAACTGGCCTGTGCCCCAGCAGTGGGGACATTAATAAGCTGGTGATGATCATGATGATGATTCTATTTTCCATGGACATTAGGATTTCATTAATAAATGATACTCGTACCATGATCCATGGTCTTTTTCGCAGAAATTTTATTTTATTAATGAACGTGGATGGCGTATCAAGCATCAACTAAGTAGATGCTTATTTTTTTTAATTTTAACATAAAACCAACATAATCACCGTGAAGTTTGTACTGTGCATATTATGTTTTAAGTTTGATGATCCTATAAAATGTAATAAAAGGCGTGCAACGATGTTAACACTCAGACATCACTACGGGGTACATTCGAACCGTGATATTTGAAACTGGGGGATTAAACAATTTGTAATGGCTGGTTTTGAGTAACTTGCGTGTTAACAAAAACAGGCAGTAAACCTATTACTATGAGGTAACAAAAAAGTGACATTTAATTAACATCAATAAATAATAAAACAAAAATGGGTGCGTGTACTTATGTAGGCGCGTGAGAAGTTATCCTTCTTTGGCATTGTTTAAAATTAGTTTTTAATTGCATGCAAATAATTAATTACAATAAATTAATAAAAAGTCTGGAAAAGGACACAGTCAATAAAGTTCAGTTTTTATTTGAAAAAATAAATAAATAATCAAAATATTCAATTAAAATCGCTACTGAATATAATTTATTAGAACATATGTGATTTGCACTTGTATGAAACTCAAACACGTATTCCGAATATACAAACTAGAAACATGTGGATAAATATTATAAATATGAATACCTATAACTGTTACTTTATTACAAAAAATAAAGATATGGTTTTTGGTTCTACTACACCAATGGTCAAGAGATGGCGCTGTAGTCTCCTGAATCGCGCTTTGGTTCCGTTGTTCCAGATTAATAAATACTATTGATAGGCCTTCACAATGCAGTCGTTAGCACCCACTAAATAGAGATTCTATTTCTATTTTGTTGGTAGATTTTCTTAATGTGCGGTAAACACAAAAGTAACGCATGAAGTTGGTCGACCAACTTCATGCTGTTAAAATTTTGTGTTACAGTGATGCGCGCGCATCTTAAAATTTCACTCTCATCATTTTTTCATAACGCGCCTAAAGAAGTATAGCTTCAAAAATCTTAATGACTTCTGTGGTTTAGTGGTATGTATGTACTTCGATTAACATGGTGCCGAGAGATCGAATTCCGGTAGGTGAAAATGTTTGCATGGTGAATATGGCATTTATTACTGAGTCATGGCGGTTAATATACTTACTTAAATTTCTACATTGGTATCAGTGTAAGAAATGTAAATTTATTCATATTGGAACGAAGTTTCTTATCGCATGGTACGAAATTGGCGGCTTGATGGGGCAAGGCGAAAAATGTTTAAGACTTTTCCGTTACGACCGCCAGTTGTTTCGTAGCGTATTTTTTATATATTATTGTTAACTACAATCTGACTGATTCCTCCTTGATTTTTGTAACTAAAGAATTGATTTTCATACATAAAATATAATTTTACTCATTCTATACTCCGTTGTCTTCCTTTATCCGGTAACTTGTGTTTCAAAGAAACTAGAAGTCATCGAAGGAGTCAAAAAATAAACAAATTTTTATCACTACTAAAGACGTATAGTGTGGTGATTTAATAAGCATTTACAAAAAAATCAAAACATAGAGGCATAGTATAACTACTTATAATTCTTTGTGATAAATTTATTTTACTTATATTCATTTTCGAGGAGGAAATCTTCGAGAGTAAAACCCCGAATTTTTGCAAATTTTTATACGCAATTTTCAGCGTTAACTACTGTTGTCCCTATTTCACAGTATTTGCCAATGCGTGACAGCAATAGTATTTTCAAATACCTATTTCTCAAATGTCTCTCAGCTCGCGTCCGCTCTTAAAACTTAAAAGCAACTCGGTTCCATAGCCCAAATTAATAAAACCGAGTTTGTTTCTCCATATCACAACGTATAACAGTTACGTACACCGCATTAGAAATTAATAAGTTCTAAGAAAAATAAATAAGTAAAACCAAATATCATTCTGATTGACATATTTGGGGTGAAGTTGGTGTTGGTTGCGACATTACCTTGTTTAAATCTAACTTGTTAATGCTACAACGCGCGGGGTCTGTTTGACCGCACGTCAGATTAACGTCACTCAACTGTGTGGGAGCAGCGTTGGGTTATACCGCTGTTTTTTCGGCGTTTTGACTTGTGGCGTGAGATTTTAAAATCGATTAGCAATGCTAGAATGTTTTGATTTATGAAGCGTTTATGATTTAGATAAACAAGAGAGAAAGGATAATTTCATTTTTGTTGTAATATTTACGCAAAAGTCCCTTTCCCTTAGTGAAATTTCAAGCAAAAATTATTTGAAGAAATGTTTTACTAGAAAAAAAATCCACGCGGACCAGGCAGCGGACCCTTCGGAATCCGGGCGAATGCACTTACCAATTATGCTATCACGGCCCTGATGGCCGCGTCGAAATTAATAATAAATAATTAAGCTAGGAAAATTTCGATTTTTAAAAAATAAAATAAAAACAAATATTATTTATTTTCTGTTTTGTTTCCTTTCCTCTCCTCTTCCATTCGCCTGTTACTATTATTAAACCGATCTCTCCTCTCCCTGTCTTTCCCACCCATTCGACCTCCCTGGGGGATAATTGCCTAGAGATTGCTATGGCTATCGCTATCGCTGACCATTTTATTTTGTTACTTCGGACCGCCGGAGATTCACAAATGCGCCGCGCTCTTTTTTTTCTTTTGCATTGGTAATAACATTATTAAACAAAATGATCGTGAGGTTACACGTTCAAAATGATACTTTGGCTCACTTAATTTAACGGTTTTTACTGCGAAATAAAATAGGCCTCGCGAACTTGATGTCGCCGACGTCTACATGTGGTCTAGCGCCGCCACTGTTTGGGACGACCGATAGGACGACGGCCCGTTGGACGTCCCAGATACCGCTGGAGCGACGAGGTGCAGAGGGACTTGCAGTCTTTGGGTGCCGACGGCTGGCGGGACCTAGCCCGGGATCGCAGAGCATGGCGTCATCTTGTGTCGGAGGCCAAGATCCACTTTGGATAGTTGCGCCGCAGAAGTAAGTAAGTTTTAATGGTGTTGTATTTTTGTCGGTTACTAAGTTTCCACGGCTCAGGCGCGGTCGCAGCCTGAAATTTTGGAGGGGGTCACTCACTACACTAATAAAAAAATAGGTACCACTTATGGGAAGAGTTGCCAGATTTTGAGAAATGTCTTTATATTTGGGTATAAATCATCATTACAAACTTCTATGATGTATAACATAGTAGTACTAGATGTCATTTCCAAGTTATTTTGGCCATCGTACGTAGTTCAAAAAACACCACTAAATGTCAGCAAAATATAAATTTATCGCTGTTAGGGGATAGCTAGAAATTTCCTTTTATTATTTGGCAATTTTTTGAGATTTTTCAAATTGACCTTAAATTTTGGGGGGGGGGGGGGGGGGGGGTCGAGTCGGTGACCACCATGAAAGCCAGGCGTACAAAGCACTCGACCACGGAAGTAGTAAAAAATGTACATAACTACATTAAAAGAATATAGTACTAGCTGTCCCAGCGAACTTCGTACCGCTATAAAAAAATAGGGGTTGGTGGTAGAAGGGTGAAAATTTTTGGGTTGTATGTATTTGTGTAGGATGTATCATGAAAAAATTAAAAAAAAAATATCTAAAATTGAAGAAATAAAATTTAGGGGTGGATTACCCTTAACATTTAGGGGGACGAAAAATAGATGTTGTCCGATTCTCAGACCTACCCAATATGCACACAAAAGGACATCGACGAAATCGGCCCTAGCATGCCCAAAAGAATGTCCTTCACTATTATTTTTATATTATTTTTTTAACTTATTAGCAATTAATCATTGTAAACGGACAATCTGTTTAAGAAAATAAAAAATAAAAGTTCTGTTACTAGATACTACAGTCTGTTCATCCAACTTGGTACTCCTTTTTATTGAAAATACAGCATTAAAAATCAACTGCTAACTAGATTCAATAGGTTTCAGTCTATAATAACGATTTATTTTAATAGTTTATTGGCTTCGATAATATTTTATTATTAAACGGGTGATTCTGTTAAAAAGTTGTGCCAAGATTGTTTACCTTAATAAATGCAATATAGGCGACCATAGGTATTTTATCAACATAAAAATAGAACTAGGTACCTTAGTCAATAATAGTTATTACTAGTATTTATATTATATTTATAAAAAGATTATTTCTGAAATTATGTAAATATAGTTTATACTCCCATCCCATGTAATATCTGTTTATTTTTATGAAAATCATATTGGTTATCAAACCAGGTACATACCTAATTACCGATACTAAAACAGTTAAATCGAAAGACTGAACATTTCATTTGAAAATAAATCTATTATTACCTACTACAGGTAGGTATAGGTATCATAGGTGCCAACTGACAACACTCATAAATCAATATGAATATAAGCATTTATTATTTTTATTATTAATTGCATTTTATGTTCATTTAATGCATATTATTTCAGTGCTTACATAGAGGTAAAAACTAAATCTATTCAGAACATATAAAGTGTACATCTTTTACGATTAAGTATAATAATTATAACCTCAAAATCTAATACATTCTGTAGTAGGCCACGGTTCCTCAAGTTGTCCGTATCTCAACAAATGCTTAATTAGTATTTATGAATGATTCCGAACACAACTAGCATTTTCTCATTGCTGCGCGTTATAGGGCATTCAATGTATGGGGAACGAGCAATGTCCTTTCACGAGACAAACACCGCGACACGAGAATTTTATATATTA
Source organism: Chilo suppressalis (assembly GCA_902850365.2). Lineage (NCBI taxonomy): Eukaryota > Metazoa > Arthropoda > Insecta > Lepidoptera > Crambidae > Chilo > Chilo suppressalis. The sequence goes on from OU963911.1 coordinate 1,573,857, forward strand.
GATATATAGAGTGAAATAATGACTTTGTATAATACCTTATGTATTGGCAATTTTCATCCAGCACAGATTAAAAATCTTTTGTAAGCATGCGGACTCTTTTGAACGCACGGCAGTATTTCAAAATGGCTACCTATGTTAACGTCAACCTGCGCTGTTATCTTGCGCATCGTTTTGCCATTTGCATAACCAAAAAAGGATAAAGGAATATAATTGAAAAGCCCTATCGTCGCTACGCCGAGGAGGGAAGCAATAAGTTGATTGGATTATACATTATGCGCGGTAATTTATTGTGGACAGCTGGGACGTCAATCATCCTCAGTTAACTTTTGAGTAAAGTAACTCAGTTAAATTTGTGGTTACTTTTTTTGAAGGAATATTGTGGTTATAAGTTCTTTTTTAAAGTATGTAACTGATTGATGTTTAAATCTAAAGAAAATATAACTAGAAAAAAATCCACGCGGAAATATTGTGTTTTGTTTTATTGGATTCCGCAATGATTCTGCGCTCGGAGTCTTTTTAAGTTTCTGTATCTTTATCTACTTAAACACAAGGCTTGCTAAATAGCCCCACATGATGTTATTTGATTGGAGTCATGTTGACAAAATAGCTGACGCTGCAGGAATCATGCCGCTGTATCTTATCTCCCGCTATATAGCTTATATGCAGTTTCCCTAATCGTTTCAGCTCTGATAGGATGACATGATCATTGGTGGCGTCATGGGCGTACCCAGCTTCTAGCCTAGGGGGGCGGGGTGGGGGGCAAGTCAGATTTTTTAGGTCGGATTATCCGCGCCTGTTTTGTCATACACACCACACAATATCAATCAGACAGATTTCTATACTTTGTTATAGACATTGAATGAATACTTTTTAATCATCAACGTTTGATTTAGCTCCTTCAAAACAATAACATGTCAAATAAAATAAATGCTTGTAGCTCGCAACTCCCTACCGAAGATTACATATCTTCGTCCGCTGTCGTCGCCCTCGTTTTTTGGCAATTGCACCGTGCATTTTGCCAGTGTCTTCTGTGTGGTTTATTTAAAAGTTGATTAGTAATTAGGCGAGTTCATACATGTTTTGCGAGATTTCCAGGGGTTTTTCTGCTTCCCCCTGGGTACGCCCATGGGTTGCGTGTGCCTAATTTCAATGGTCCTAACATCGCAAACTTGACCATTCCCACCATACCAGATAATACATTTTTGATCACCAATTCTTTAACCGGCCAATACGAAAACTATTTAACTTCTGCTATCGCTAATAGGACGTGCAAATCATTTGCGAGCTCCACCACAATGTTGTTTTTATCGTTTAAGTGTACGATGCCTTTTTATTTTAAATCATTTAGTTTTCATAGAGGAAATTCAGCTTAATACCAAAAAATTTTTTGCAATATCTCTGGATAACTCAAGTTTTTTACCAATGCAAAATGTGTCGTCCTCGGTTATGGCACAGCGGTGACACTGTCTGTACGTGAGAGTTCCAGCGTCAGTGACCTTGAGCAGGAGCGTGTATGCGCTAGGGTTGAACTTGGAATTTAGACTTGTGCTAATGAATATTTATGCATAGTAAGTTATTAAATGTAAACTGATTCAAGAATACTGGGGTAAATAATGAAGTATAGGTTTGATTTTATAATCAATTTTTAATCATTTAATGTAGGTACTATAACAAATTGCTAACTTTTATATATTTTCTTCTTTTTCGATTAGTTTTATAATTCTTATTATTATCTAAATAATAATAAGATTGCGTAGCGTAGTCAGTGTGTGCGTGCAATGCAGTGCAACGCTATTATTTTACTATTTCGCTACTGCCATGCCTTCGGTCTCGGCAGTCGGCGACTGCCCTCTCCACGCCCCGCGCGCCGCGCAACGCCCCCGCGCACCTCCAGACACCCACACATAGCCGCGGGCGATTTTACGAGCACACATGCTTAAGTGTCGCTTCTTTTCGCGTAGTGTATATATTCTGTGGTTATGGTGTTGTTGGATATGTGTCGTGAATTATATTTATGCATTTTCGCAGTTAATTATATCGACTAGCTAGAGAAAAAGAACCAAGTATGTAGGTACAAGTGGCACCGCTCGAGCCGTGGCTATCCCCCGTCGCATCTGACGCGCGTCATGTGACGGCATCACGGCGCTGGTGGCTGGATGCCGACTCGAGTGCCGGACGATCGACTGTCCCGCAAATTGGCATCTGTCCCTGATTACAAACGACCGTCCCTAATTGCTGTTTGTTTATTAAGAGTTTGTTGGCCCTTGTGTTAGTTAGTTTATACGTAACTCATGACGTCCCTCAAAGTATATATTTTTTTTAATATTTCCAACGCTCACACTAATTAGCCTAGCCCCAAAGTAAGCACTGTAAAGCCGCGTATCCACTAGAGGCAGCCTCGCATCGAGCGGCCTCGACTTGAAGCAAATAGACTCAGTTTGAGGCTGCTCGCTCTGAGGCAACGGCTACGGATCAGCTCGAGGCGTGTCGCCTCAGCTTGATCCGCTGGCGGCGCACTGCGCAGTTAAAAGCCAAAACGCGATGGCATCAGATGCGCGTCGAGTAGCTGCTGCTTTAATAGCAATAACCATTATTAAGAAGAGATAAAAGAATTATACCGCAAAAGAACTATACATGGATGTGAACACTTGCTATTGGACATGACGTTGGAAGGTGGCGATAGCTTTCGAAATTTTAGCGACCGTCTCCATTAAACACACGGCTCGGACTGAGGCGCCTTTGAGCACGGCATAGAAACCGACAAAATATGGCTCGGCTCGCGGCGACGAATATGCCTCGCGTCGCGGCGTGCCTCAGGTTGAGGCAGCGTCTCCACTTGCGCAGCCTCGGAGTGAGGCAGCCGCTCGACCCGAGGCTGCCTCTAGTGGATACGCGGCTTAAGGCTTGTGTTATGAGATGGTAGGGTAACGGATAGAATACATATACTGTACATATATAAAAATATTTATATAGTAATACATATTAAACATCCATGACTGGAGTACAAATGCTCGTATTCATCACACAATCAAACCCGGCGTATAAACCACTCGGCCACGGAGGTCGTCAAATATGAAATTTTACCAAGACGTGACTGAAGCGGAGAGCTAGTGGAATGGAATATGAAGGCCAGGAATTGAACGCAATGGATTTATTTACACTATTTTAAAGTAAGCAACCGAATAATATTATATCAGATGACAGGCAAAGACTATGATACCCAATAACAATTTTGATAGCAAAAATCATAAAAATGACAATACTTTAAAAACATTTCAAAAAACCATAAAAACTAAATCTATAAAAGAGGTCGGCAACAGTGACGTCATGCGACATTTCAAATCAATATATTTCTGCAATGTTTTGATTATGTAAACAAAGCAAAAAAAAAACGAAGCCAATACTTTTGATAACCTGTTAGATGAAATAAAAATGGGTGCGTGTATTTATGTAGGCGCGTGAGAAGTTATCCTTCTTTGGCATCGTTTAAAATTAGTTTTTAATTGCATGCAAATAATTAATTACAATTAATTAATAAAAAGTCTGGAAAAGGACACAGTCAATAAAGTTCAGTTTTAATTTGAAAAAATAAATAAATAATCAAAATATTCAATTAAAATCGCTACTGAATATAATTTATTAGAACATATGTGATTTGCACTTGTATGAAACTCAAACACGTATTCCGAATATACAAACTAGAAACATGTGGATAAATATTATAAATATGAATACCTATAACTGTTACTTTATTACAAAAAATAAAGATGTGGTTTTTGGTTCTACTACACCAATGGTCAAGAGATGGCGCTGTAGTCTCCTGAATCGCGCTTTGGTTCCGTTGTTCCAGATTAATAAATACTTTTGATAGGCCTTCACAATGCAGTCGTTAGCACCCACTAAATAGAGATTCTATTTCTATTTTGTTGGTAAATTTTCTTAATGTGCGGTAAACACAAAAGTAAAATTTTGTGTTACAGTGATGCGCGCGCATCTTAAAATTTCACTCTCATAATTTTTTCATAACGCGCCTAAAGAAGTATAACTTCAAAAAATGAAGGTTTCGTTCTTTTTGATTAGCCCCTAGATTAGAAATGAAAGACACAGGTTGCTGAAACAGCTGCCGAAATTACTTCGCTTTATTGTAGAATACTCAAATTTTCTGCACAGGAATGTCACCAGCTCGTGCATGCTTTGCTCTTCTTTCACTCCGAGTCCAGAATAGGAGAACTTGGAAATGATAATTATTTAAATCTAAAGAAAAGTTTACTTGAAAAATATCCACGCATACCCGGCAGCGGACGGGACTCGAACCCGCATCCTTCGCAATCCGGGCGAATGCACTGACCATTATGCTACCACGGCCCTATTAGCCGCGTCGAAATTTTCCTAGCCTTAAGCTGCAAGGCAGCGCCATCTCTTCGCATTGTAGATAACCCACAATGCCAAATGAATACTTTTTCAAGTATTAAACATTTGAAAGAAGAAATAGCAATTATAGTTATGATTTGATTTTATTTTTAAGCATTTAACTGCTAGATGTTTAAATCTAAAGAAAAGTTTACTAGAAAAAAGAAGATTTAAACATCTAGCAGTTAAATGCTTAAAAATAAAATCATAATGATAATTATTTATTAAAATTAGGGTTCCAATTGGGTAATAATATTTGCTATTAAATCCATATAATTTGTGAAGCACAATTTTTACGCTTAGTACCAGCAATCAGTAACGTACCGTACCGATGAAATTGACCATGAAATTGTAAATTTTCCAGTGAATATTTGGAGAAACGCCAGACGATCGATTCTATCTCTTTGGCTATTACATAGCTATCGATCGATTATCTATTTTTTTTGTCTTTAACATAATACTCGATGCGATATGCGCGTTTCTATTTCTTGCGCCCCAGCAACATCAGTAGGGTGATTCTGTAAGATAAAATCTCTTCCGATTTCGGTAGCTGCCATTTTAGACATTAGTTTGATATGATCTAATATTAATTAATTTTCAATTTAATAAACTATAATTATTTATATAACTCAGTTTATGTATTCCATTATAGCTAGGTATATCGTCATTATCATCAGCCTATTAATGTCCTCACTGCTGGGGCACAGGCCTTCCCTATGGATGGAATAGGGCGATTGGGCCATGACCCACTACGCGGCCCAGTCCGGATTGGTGGGTGCTAACGTCTGCAGATGCAGCCGGGACAAACGGATAACGTGCCTTCCGAAGCACGGAGAAGCTCGAGATAGTAATTTCTGGTCACCCATCCAATGACCGACCACTGCGAAAGTTGCTTAATTTCATCGATCGCAGCCGAACGCGCTAACCACTTGCGCCATCGAGCTCCTCATGCGCTCCTCATGCTCATTATTATAACTATATACTGGTGTCAATTCTGGCATGATTCTCTACAGCTAAACATAAATTTGACAACAGTGTATCTCTGTCATTCTCTATACAGACTGAAAAGGAGAGACTGATGTTAAATTCAGTTTTAAGTTTAAAGAATCTTGCCACCACTATTTTGTAATTTTAGCTTTTATACTCTAGTAATCTCGTACAGGGGCCATTCGCCTAACGGAAATACTATGGAAAACGCTTTATATTTTGTTATTTCTGATCGATTATATTTTGTTATTTCTGACTGACATAATATTCACTTTTAATCGCTTATTCTAATATCACTACTAGGTTCACACGAGACGATTTAAATTGATTAACTTTATTGTTAAATTGATGCCTATCTTCAATTTGATTGATTTAGCAGTTGATCAACTAAAATCGTTTCTTGTGAACCCGGTATTACTGACAGATTAGCCGACAATTCAAATACAATTCCGGGAAATCCCCGCGTATAATTCTCGAACTACCCTTTAGGCCCATAAAAGTTTAAAATGTGACACATAAGCCCTTTTACTGCATAAAAAAATCGTGTTTGAAACAATAAATTTGGTGTTTTTTTATAAAGAATATAATTTTTTACATTAAACGCGAGCATTTACCAGCCAAAATGAGAATAATGCTACTTTGGCCCTTATACAAAGGAACAATCGATTTAATTTTCTTTTACTAAAGACACAAGCGCAACGCCCAACGTCGATCGTATAGTAGAAACTTATTAATAAAAGTTGCAGCACTGGCAGGAAAACTTGTTAACAATACGATGAAAAAGCTCTTTTTTTGCGAACATTCAAACAAGCTTATGAACTGTCGTCGTCCTTGTCTACACGGCTTTTTGATTAGGGTGTGAAAGAGACAGATGAAGTCTCGACAGGAGGTGCGTTCGGCGCGGCAGTTGCGTCGGACGCACGAGTGCCTTCGAACGAATCAATTTTTGAATTTTCTTTTTTTTTTCTCGATAATTATGTCACGCGCGTAACGGTCATACAGCTTTTGGTGTTTTAATAGAAAATACATTTGAACTTTAAACATTCTTATTGTGAATTTGTGAGTGCTGTGAATAATAGTGTGTAAATGATGATTTTAGATAAATGTTCTGTTTGGATTATCATTACAAGGATTACTTACATCCATAAAGTTTAGGTAAGTGGGAGTGCAAATATTAAAAAAAAACTTGTTGTATTTTATGTGATCACGTATCAACCAATTTATTCACATAGACAGACAGTTCTAACACAAATACCAATTGCGCCAACAAGAATTTATCAGAAAGATGGATGGGTATAATTAGTAAACCGCTACCGGAAAGTTCAATCGTATTACCAAATCATTTAATTGTACCTAACACTTAGTCATGACTACTGTATGAATGTTAATATCCAGATACCAATAAGTAAGCCAAGTAGTGGAAATTGTAAAAGTTACATATCTTGTTTGAAGTATTAAAGTTTTGTTCATAGATAAAGTTCTTAATTAGCAAAATAAGCTACATTTTTTACATCAATATTTTCAAAGGATTAAAAAACCGACCAAGTACGGGAAGGACTCCCGCACTTGTATTTACGGTTTTCGCAATTGTTCCTTTATCTGTGCTATAAGACTTTGCTTCGTACCAAATTTCAAGATTCTGAGTTCACGGGAAGTACCCTGTAGGTTTTGATTCCCTTGTGAGTTTCGCAAATTTGCGGCATAAACGGCTGTATCTTTTGATTGCGTTAGCTTAGAAGTTCGTTTTTTTCACAGCTCCAAGGGACAGTAGACCTGAGTATTTGATATAAATTTCAGTTTCATACCTCCACGCGTTCCTGAGAAAAAGGGTCTTGACAGACGGAAGGACGGACGTACAACAAAGTGATCCTATGATGGTTCCGTTTTTTCCTTTCGAGGTACGGAACCCTAAAACGTTATACGATTATAGCATACATCATAATATATGCATGCCAATATTCACATACTTTATCTAACACCTCTACAACATACCAAATCCTTGACCAATAAGTCTGTGTTATTCTAAAGCAATCGTATAACTACTTCTAATCTCTTATCTATTAGACCGTCCGTCTGTGGTGCTGTTTCAGCGGCCAAACCGTAAGAGATAGATAAAGAGAATATTTAAGTTATAAGTTAAGAATAGTCTGATAAGACTACAAACCGGATTTGAGTAACGTAGCACTTCCGGTTTTCGAGAAATCACGAATTTCAAACGAAACCACACAAAATCTCCGAAGTTCTCAATTAATTAAATACATTTTTTTTTAAATCAGGTTTTGGTGAACATTTGGTTCACTGGTTTGCTAGTATTTATTAATAGCCCGCGACTTTCTACGTGGAAAAATTGGTTTTCCATACAAATTTCCACTGCCCTTTTCACCCTCTTGGAGGATGATTTCTAGGATAAAAACTTTCCTATGTTCCTCCCCGGGACTCAACATTTATCTAAACTAATTCATCTAAATCGGTTCAGCGGTTAAAGCGTAAAGAGTTAACAGACAGAAAGTCAGACACACTCGCATTTAGAATATTAGTATGGATTTGAAATAACTTTACATATCGGAAAATTTATTACTTGTAAGAAAAAATATTAATAAGTTTCTTAAAAACAGTGATGTTCACACAGATAATACAAGAAACAAAAATAAACTAACTTTACCAGCTACTAGGCTTCACAAAATCAATAATTCATTTATAGGTCTTTGTGTTCGATTATACAATAAAGTAAAATAAAAAAAAATCAAAGATTAAAAAAAACACTTATTAAAAGTTATTATACAAAGTGTCTGATTAATTATATTACAGACAAAAATGCTTGGGTTTGAACTGTTCCAATCATTCCAACAGGTTTTCTATATTAAATAAAACATGATTGTATTTACGTATACTTTTAGTGTTTTGGAGTTTTTATCGCTTGTTTTTCTTCGCAGCTAAAAAATATGTCCAAAACGGGAAAAAAAAATTTGGACGTTTCAAAAGAGTTGTACTATACAACCAATTTGAATAAAGATATATTGATTTCTAATTTCTTTACTTTATTATTCTGCGTTTATTTGTCCCAGTGCAACGTTTTATCCCAAAGTAAGTATTATCATAAAACAACATGACTGCGACCCGGAATTCGTATTGCTCTATTTAAGCTATGCAAAGTTCCTACACATTGCGATTTTCGCGCCAAACCCAATAGACAACGCACCACAGAGTTTTGTATTTTTTTTGTTCACTTACATTACATGTGGTTACAAAAGCAGGCAATATAATGCCAAGGTTCCATGCATTCTTAAGCCCTGCACTTGCCGGGAGCAACTTATAAATTGTACGAGTAGCCTCAGGCGCGGTGAAGCGTGTGGTACTTATTAAGTTACTCTCTGTAGCTCGGCGGAATGTACGAGCGAGATTAAGTGTATTCATGTGAAGTAGTTCGTCTATTCTCAGAATCTAATAATGGAATAGAAACACCAGAAAATTAATACTTATTTAGAGAATAAGACGTAAAAGTCCGACGACGGAAAGTGCAGCTTCCAAAAAAAAACTGTTTTTAATAAGTTTGTAATATCGTTTTAATAGGGTATTTGACAAGTTTTAGAAAACGATCTCACGTTATTGACTAATGTTTATGGAGTCCGTAAAAGTGGATATTCATCATTCTGTTGTGTATTTCAGTAAAAATAACCAAATCAAAAACTCCATTTTCAAGTTGCCACGAAAACGTTTCTCTGGACTATTGTCCACGCCATATTTGGCGTCTTACTAGTGTGTGACGTCACACGACTGTTATTAAAACGTCAAACGATACAATTTAATGTCATTTTAACCGGAAGTTTACTTGCGTGTGACGTCATTTTAGGCTCCGCCAATCCCAAGCGTTTTGGGTCACGTGACAATAGATAAGAAAAGTATTATCTTTTTCGTGGGGTTTTAGTAAAATGATGAATATTTTTTTTTGTAAAAATAGTAAAAACTTCTGCCAATATCCATTCTAAACTTAGATGCTAACAATTGGTACTTTATTTTTAATACTGTAAAATAACCTATTAGCGCAAGTCGCGTCGTAAAAATTTCATCTACATTTAGTTTACTGCGCCGCGACTTGCACTCACTCAAAGTTTGAATAGCATAAAGGGCAGACAACTGATCTATTTATAGCATTATCAGGACCTTTATCTTTGACATTAGAGAGGTAGGCATAGCGGTTTTCTCGCTCGTATTGGAGCGCCCATCTGAGTAAATGACCTTCGCCTTACAGAAGACAGCAGCAAGATAACAGTACCTTTTGGTGGTGTTGTATTTCTGTTGTTGAGTGAGGTTCGTTCGTTCGTTGAGGAGCTCGATGGCGCAAGTGGTTAGCGCGTTCGGCTACGATCGTTGAAGTTAACCAACTTTCTCAGTGGTCGGTCATTGGATGGGTGACCAAAAATTTACTATCTCGAGCTCCTCCGTGCTTCGGAAGGCACGTTAAGCCGTTGGTCCCGGCTGCATCTGCAGTCGTTTGCACCCACCAATCCGCACTGGGCGTGCGTGATGGGTCATGGCCCTATCTCCCTATTTCATCCTGGGAAGGCCTGTGTCCCAGCAGTGGGGACATTAATAGGCTGATGATGATGATGGTGAGTAAGGTTCTAGGGCTCCACGAGGTAGGTAAGGGATTGGGTCAGGATAGGCAACGGTGCGGGTAGTATATTTTTTGGCCTCGCAATCGTCTCTATAAGCTCAGGTGGTCAGCTTTTAACATAAAAAAAAATGGGTGCGTGTACTTATGTAGGCGCGTGAGAAGTTATCCTTCTTTGGCATCGTTTAAAATTAGTTTTTAATTGCATGCAAATAATTAATTACAATAAATTAATAAAAAGTCTGGAAAAGGACACAGTCAATAAAGTTCAGTTTTAATTTGAAAAAATAAATAAATAATCAAAATATTCAATTAAAATCGCTACTGAATATAATTTATTAGAACATATGTGATTTGCACTTGTATGAAACTCAAACACGTATTCCGAATATACAAAACTAGAAACATGTGGATAAATATTATAAATATGAATACCTATAACTGTTACTTTATTACAAAAAATAAACATGTGGTTTTTGGTTCTACTACACCAATGGTCAAGAGATGGCGCTGTAGTCTCCTGAATCGCGCTTTGGTTCCGTTGTTCCATTATAAATAATAAATACTTTTGATAGGCCTTCACAATGCAGTCGTTAGCACCCACTAAATAGAGATTCTATTTCTATTTTGTTAGTAGATTTTCTTAATGTGCGGTAAACACAAAAGTAACGCATGAAGTTGGTTGGACCAACTTCATGCTGTTAAAATTTAGTGTTACAGTGATGCGCGCGCGTCTTTAAATTTCACTCTCATGTTTTTCATAACGCGCCTAAAGAAGTATAACTTCAAAAACTCTTAGTGAACTAAATATGACGTTCCAATTTTCGCCACATTCATAAAGATCTTGGTCGCACTATAGTAAAAGTTTGACATAAACATACAATCGGCTATATATTGCCACGGTCACTTTCGCGGCGAAGGAGCTGCACAAGCTGCCCCCTGTCTCGTTTGACCACGTCGACGTCACCAGGCTTCTGGAATGAAATGAAAAGTCATTTATTCAGTCTAGGCTGTTACAAGCACTTGTGAAGGTCAAGAAGCTACGCCATCGGTTCGCAAAACTACGGCGGGAGACCTTGTACTGAGAAGAACCGGCAAGAAACTCAGCAAGGGCTGTTTTTTTCCCCCTGTATTGTTATAGACAGAGTCGTCAAGTTGAAAAATGACTTCAGAGATACGTCTGAAGTCACCTTCCATTACATCATTTAGAATATAAATATATAGTTACAATAAATTTTATTCAAGGATATCAACTACCTGAAAGCGAGCCTGGCCGAGGTTGTGAGTAAATTGGAGGACTCAAATAACACCATCTGTGAGTTGCGGACCCAAGTAGAGTTTTTAATACGTTTTTAAGCAACATTTTACTAGTGGGTACTACAAGGAAGATATGAAAAAGGTCGCTTTACATGCAAGCGTCCGTTTCACTCGCGGCCGCGGCCTCGAGCCAACAACTTGATTTGCCCTCTCGATACCAACGCCGCGCTGAAATTATACGGTGCGGTTCGTTCGCGAAGATACTTACATATCGATTGTAACCTGTAATTTCAATCGACGTAAAGCATATTTTGACCAAAATGAGCTATGAATGCCATCTAACTTAAATTTTTGAAGTGAAAACTTCTTTAGCGGCGTTGTACACTTTTTTGTATGGGTAAAAAATGTTAAACTCGCGTCAGGTTAAACACGTGGGCTGATCGCATCATGACACAATAAAATTGGAAAGGTTGTTGACTTTCAATATATTGGACGAAACATAGTATTTTATTTTACCGTATTAAAATAATAAGTCTCTATCTAGGACGTCCACGTGGCAGCTTTATTGCGAAGAAAATGCATTATTTTACAATAGATGTCGCTAGGTACGCTTAAATGTGATTCATGTAAATTGATTTCTTTACAATAGATGTCGCTAAGTGCTCTTAAACGTGATTCATGTAAGTTGATTTTTCTGAGAGATAAACTTTTTTAATGTAATATAAATTGTCATGTTTGTGTACGATAGCGCAATAAATAAATATTGTATTCTACCACATACATGATAGTACTTTTATACTGATAATTAAAGCAATTCGTGCAAGACAAAAACCTTATATGGGGGATTCCCTAACCATTCCAAAATATCAAAAATGCACAACGTTAATATTCATGTTTTCACTTCTGCCGGTACTCCCGGAGTGCAACCCGTCGTTTTTTCCCTCTCTTGTTTTTCTGTGTAATTCTCATGGTAATACGGCCATTAATGTCAATTTTAGACACATTGAAAATGTTACGTAAAGAACATCATAATTTGATTTGGTTTTTTACAGCCCAACCATTAACTATGAATAAAGCTAAATATGATTTAAGTCAAAGTTTTTAACAATCTGTAAACATAATGGGGCGAAAAGCACACTTTGCTCAAGTTTTGAGGGCATAAATATCTTTTAAAGTTGGTATTGCGTTACCTGTTAAGTGTTAATGTCAATACAATCGCCACCTTACTGACGTACCTATACCCGAGACGAATAACATTATTTGTAATGGTATATTTCAGACTGTTAAGCCAAAAAGAACATCATTTAAATAAATTCTGTTGGTTGCCCAGAACATATAGACTACTGAACAGTGGCGGGGGGTGAAAAAACATAAAAGCTAAAGACGGAAAAAAAACGACTTACGCTTGAATAACAAAAACGTCATATCTTAACTTTTAAAAAAACACACATACTTATGCTCTGAGCCTTTAACCTAAAAAAAACAAAATTCAATATCGTTTATTCAGCCTTGGCTATTACAAGCACTTGTGAATGTCAGTAAATCTAGGAGACCTTGTACTGAGAAGAACCGGCAAGAAACTCAGCAAGGGCTGTTTTATTCTTGAACTTTAACTCATGAAGTCACTTTCTATTACAAATGTAAATGATATAAAAATTATGACAAAAAAACACAATGTTGAACAATGTAGGTAGGTAGAGTCTGTGCGGAAAGAGAATGGGCGTGGCGAAAAACGGAACTAACATTAAGATTTTTATTTGGCAATCAAACCCAGCAATCTGTAAAACGTCGAAGTTTTGTATTGATACGGATTTGTTTGTTGTTGTGATTTCTTGCGGTTTTTTGTATTTAATCATGCCTTAAAGGGGTAAAACCTTACAAATACGGTAGAAAAGCACTTAAGCGCCCTCCAATCTAAATCCCATTCTCTTTCCGCACCGACTCTAATAGTGTATTAGTACACCTTTCCCAAAACTACAACGAAATGTTAGGTATGGTGCTTGCGTTGCGTTGTTTGCAGTTTTTTCATGCGACAGAACATGCTGTACATTTTTTGTGTTCACCACCTTCACCATACATGTCATTACTGGTATTATATGAACAGTGCATGTCGAGTATGATAAAAGTTGCTTTAATGCAAGCCGTATAAAGCACAAACACCGTACATATCGTCCCTCACACGCGGATTATGAATAAATATATAGAAAAACAAAGATTCAAAAATAAGTGAAACTTAACTGGCCACCATCATCATCACAAATAAATACCAGCAGAAATACCGAAAAAATATTTCTATTCTACATACATATATAGTATCACGGCAGTAAGGGATTTACAACCGGGTAGAAAAAAATTTTACTGATTGCATTTTTGGCATCAGTATCGATCACTAATCACCCCCTGATAGTTATTTTGAAAATATATTTCATGTACAGAATTGACCTCTCTACAGATTTATTATAAGTAAGTATTGTTTTGAGAATGAAGTTAACTCATTTAATAAGAAATCTGTGAGAAAATCTATTTGTACTAACGCAACGATTCCTACGTGACGGCAAGAAACAAAAAAAAAATATGGGTGCGTGTACTTAAGTACGCGCGTGAGAAGTTATACTTCTTTTTGGAATTATTAAAAAACTAGCAAACCAGTGAACCAAAAGTTCACCAAAAAAAAAAATTAATTGCGAACTTCGGAGATTTTGTGTGGTTTCGTTTGAAATAGAAATCACGTGATTTCTCGAAAACCGGAAGTGCTACTTTACTCACATCCGGTTTGTAGTCTTATCAGACTATTCTCAACTTATAACTTAAATAAAACTAGTTTAAACGGGATAATGCACGAAACTTTATTTATTTATTGACGTTTCGTAGCCTTTACAGGCTTCGTCGTCAGAATAAAACTTTTGTTTAATTTGTCGAGCTACCTTCGAAAGACTTTTATTGAGCGTTTGGTTATTTCATCGTTCGATTTTTAAGTTTTATTGTCTATGTATGAATTTATTATTTAATTTACTTAATAAAGTATTTTATTTAAAATTCTTGTTTGTTTTTATTTATTTGACCCTAACTACCGTAAACTACCACCGGTTCCAAAATTGGGAGACCTTCCTGAGAAGAACCGGCGAAACAAACTCAAGAGAGGCTTTCTATCTCCTTCTTATGTTAAATTATGCAAACAAAAAGAACTAATAGTATCTGATGGTCTTGCAGTATGTGCTCGGGGTTGGGATTTTATCTCCTGTATAATAGGTTCCCAAGCTGGTGGTATATACCAACCATCTTCCCTATTGAAATTTGGATATTTTTTAATCTCAATAGCCTCGCGCATCATTCGAGGAACGAAACGCCGCTCAGCTGCAAGGATCTGTGGTCTATCAAATCTAATGTAGTGGTTTGGTCCCCCTAATGCATGTTCACACACTGCAGATTTATTTTCGCGCCTATGTTTCATATCTGCGATATGTTCTTTTACGCGAGTCCCTATACTCCTCTTTGTTTGACCGATGTAGGAGAGCCCACAGTCGCATTCAAGTTTGTAGACACCAGCAACTTGAAAGGGTATATTGCACTTGACTGGTCGTAGAAACTGGTTGATCTTCTTTGGCGGCTTGAAGTATGTATTGATTGAAGCACGCTTCAGAATCCTCCCAATCTTGTCAGTGACTCCTTTCATGTAAGGTAGTATAGCAGGTTGTCGGTCGACTGTGCTAGGTTTGGCGCGACTGTGACGGCGACGCGGTACATTCAGGTTATTATCCTTCAGTACTTGCTCGACATGCTGAAGTTCAGCTGCCAGGTGTTGTTCGTCACAGGCACCCCGTGCTCTCTGAAACAAAGAGTTTCCTACGGCAGTTAATTGTTTCGGGTGATGGTGTGAGTCACCATTGAGGTACCTATCAGTATGAGTCACTTTACGATACACAGTATGGCTTAAACTTTGGTCGGGATTCCTAATTAATAAAATGTCTAGAAAAGCTAGTTTACTATCTGCCTCTAACTCCATAGTGAATAGGATGTTGGGGTGTATAGAGTTAAGGTGATTTAAAAAGGCAGAAATTTGATCTGTTGGGAGGATTGTGAAAGTATCATCTACGTACCGCTTATATAGCCTGGGTGTGACAGGTGCTACGCTGAGAGCCCTCTTCTCGAAGTCTTCCATGAAAATGTCGGCGACAACAGGTGAGACAGGGGAACCCATTGCCACACCCTCCATTTGTACATAGAAGTCATCCCCCCATAACAGGCAATGCTCCAGTAATACTGCATATTCTATAGGCATATTATTTTATATGAAATAACCAAACGCTCAATAAAAGTCTTTCGAAGGTAGCTCGACAAATTAAACAAAAGTTTTATTCTGACGACGAAGCCTGTAAAGGCTACGAAACGTCAATAAATAAATAAAGTTTCGTGCATTATCCCGTTTAAACTAGTTTTATTTAATGAGTGATGTGCGTGAAAACCTAAGAAACAAATATTATAACTTAAACATTCTCTTTATCTATCTCTTACGGTTTGGCCGCTGAAACAGCACCACGGACGGACGGACGGACTTGTCTATTAGATAAGAGATAGTTTTTAATTGCATGCAGATAATTAATTACAATAAGATAATAAAAGGATTGGAAAAGGATAGTCAACGCAGTCAATAAAGTTCAGTTTCAATTTGAAAAATTTAATATATAATCAAAATATTCAATTTAAATCACTACTGAATAAAATTTATTAGCACATATAAATTTCGCATTTGTATAACATTATAACACGTGTTAAGAATATAGAAACTAGAAACATGTGGATAAATATTATAAATATGAAAACGTGATCAGAGGCGACGAGCGTCCCAACATGTGCGACTAAGAGATCCTATTACTATTTTGTTGGAAGCTTTTTTTCGAGACTTACGAGTAATGTGCGGTTTAGCGGCCGACTTCATGTTACTTTTCTGTTACAGTGTTGCGCGCGCATCTTAAAATTTCACTCTCATCATTTTTTCATAACGCGCCCGCGGCTAACTTCATTATGTTACTTTTGTGTTACAGTGATGCGCGCGCATCTTAAAATTTCAGTCTGATAATTTTTTCATAACGCGGCTAAAGAAGTATAACTTCAAAAAACCAAGAAACCTTTACGGTGAAATAAAACAAACACTATACACAACACTTGGTAAGTAAAATTTTACTACTTGCGATTCTTTTAAACTATATATACCACAATCGAGCTAATCACTTATCACAACAGATAAATTAGCATTTGAATTCGTGTATGCGAATGCGCGCGAAATAATGACCTCTCTGCCTCAGGTCAACAGATATAGCTGAGCCGAGATGAGCGCCTTGTCGATTGGACGAAAACTTTTCAAGCGAAACGGAACCTTAACGCATGACAAATAAAGATCGCAGGCTATCTAAGATCGGGTTATATCGCTGTTATATCGACGAGCGGTTGCATGGGGTAGTAATGTGTATGTGTGCGTGAAGTGCTTACATTTTATTTATTTGAATTCCCAACATTATAAGTGGCTTATCCAGCGTACTACCGCCGCACGGACCTGTGTGTGCGTGTGCACTATTTCAAATACATTGCGTATTTTGTATTCAGCATATTCAAGAATATTTTTACAAAGCGCGCAATGTAATTATGTCCCTTGTATTAACGTTTTTATACGTCAATGGTCACTTGTGCTTAAATGTAAATTAGAATCTGCTAAGGGAAGATGGTAGGAATCAATTGACCAATTTAGGTATTTGAACAAAGAAACTTTATTATTTTTATAAATCTTGACGTCTTCTTCATTGAAGGCTTTATTCCTGAAGGTTCCTTTGCCTTTACCGAGACGGTGACCAAGTCTCTCCATTGCACTCTATCTTCGGTTCGTCTTAGGGCAGTCGGTAGACTGAATTCGGTTATGTCTTTTATTTGATCTAACCAACGCAACGGACAGGTGAATTAATTACTTAAAATAAAATGAAATTTATTTTCGTATGACATAGGTAAAAATTCAGTGATAAGGTAACATAATTTGCTAAGTCTCACTATGCCTGGTCATCATACTGGCGTACAAAGTATTATTATTTTGCTACTTAGCAGACTTATTCATTATCGGTTAAACAATGTTTAATATAAAATAATTGAAACAAGTTTATTCATTATGTAATAATTTATATACCAAAATGAACTTAACAAAACATAGATTCTTATGACAATAAAGTTTATTCAAAATGACCTCCGTGATTTTGAATACAGGCCTTCAATTTGCGCGGCCAGTCGTCTATCGCAGCACGAACGAGGTCCATGTCAATATCGACGGCTGCCTTAATCAAGGATGTCTTGAGTGACTCCAAATTGGGATGAGGCTTTGAGTACGCCTTTTCCTCCAAGTGTTGCCATATCTTGTAATCTAACAGACACAAATATGGACTGGAAGCGGGCCAGTCTTCGTACCGGATGAAGTCGATTTCACGCGCCGCCAAGCCAGTCTTGTGTGCTCTTCGCTCTATGAGCTGGAGCCGAATCTTGTTGGAATACCCAGTGCCTGTTATTGAACATGGTATAAGAAACAGGTTCCACAAGGTTCATCAGGAATGTATTTTGATACACATTCGGCATTCGTTTTTCCACCTTCCTCACAAAAATGTTCCTCTTTTAAGCCCCAATAAGAAACTCCCAACCATAGCATGAGTGAGGATGGAAAATGACCTCGTTGGACACGCGGAATACGGTTGTTCGCTTCTTCACTACTGTGTGCGTACACCTTATCATTTTGTTTGTTATAGCTCTCTTCTACGGTAAAAATTTTTTCCGAAAAAGAATTTCCTGATATTTTTTTCCCGCGTACCGCTAAAACAAAGCGCGGCATCTTTTCAGTCTCAGGTCCATTAGACGAGCATTCAAACGATGTCCTATTTTTCTTCGATATATCCGAAGCCCTAAGTCTTCATTTAACACCCTTTACACCGTGGTTCTGCTTAACCCCATTTGAAGGGCCAACAGTTTCTGCTTACGTTAGGGATTTCTTTGAATTCACGCCTTTACAGCTTTTATCACTGCTGGAGTCCTAACAGACCGAGGGCGACCACTTCTTGACCTGTCATCTACACTAGAGTCTCCATTGTATCGTTTGATAAACGAATCTTTTGATTATATTCAAAATTTTCAGTATGTCAAAAATTTGAATTGGCGCGTAACGGCAACGATGCAACGCAATAACTGCAACACGGTCTTCTTTAAGCGTCCACTCCATATTTAAAAATGAGTAAAATTCTAAAAAGTATACATTTTTAAATTCATGAACAATTCGAAATTCGAATTCAAAAAACTTTTTTGTGGCCAGCATTCTAAAAGAAAAGTTTTTACTGTGTGACAATACTTATGACCTGACATGATCGCTAAATGTATCAGTGGCCGTTTAAACATGATACAGTAATACGCAATCAGGTAATCTGTGCGAGTAATATGTTAGTAATATCACGTAACGAGTAATGAGAGACGGCGGCTGGCGGCTGTAATATGACCGCACGGGGGGACATCACACTTTCACGCTCGCTCCGAGCCAAGGTCCGGACCTGCCATTGATCACGTCGCGTCTTAATGTTAACCATTTACGTTTAATATATATTTGATTTATTCCATTTAACTGCTACTTATACTAAAGAACATTCAACTAGAAAAAAAATGGTTGCCTGTAAAGTCGGTTTTACGGGCGAAGATTTTACGTGACAACGTCTTTTTCTCGGTAGAATATTTATTGATATGAATATAATTAAATTGCACAATAGGAACAAGGAATTGAATGAAAATAAGAATTGCACAAATTTTAACTATAGAAATATATTTTGTTTACTAAAACATTGTACATGTAAACTTAAACTTAACACGAGAGACTCATCGTAACGTTACCGAGCGTTACACTTTTTCATAAGTGACTCCCAGCCGCAACCTAATTTAAGACGTTGTCACGTCAAAATAACATAAACCGGCTAATTGCGTGTCGTGCCATTAACCAAAGTTGAACGACTATTATTTATATATTTACTCTTTATTGTTTTGTAACAAATGGCGGACTTAATGCCACATGGCATTCTCTACCAGTCAACCATCGGGCTAAGCTATTACTCTTAAGCTAAAAAATCTATCTTAACCATTATAGTTTTAAAGAAAGTTTACTACAAAAAAATCCACGCGGACCAGGCAGCGGACGGGACTCGAACCCGCACCCTTCGCTGTGGCGAAGAGATGGCGCTGCCTTGCAGCTTAAGGCTAGGAAAAAAAAGAAAAAAAAAACCGTGGTAGCATAATGATCAGTGCATTCGCCCGGATTGCGAAGGGTGCGGGTTCGAGTCCCGTCCGCTGCCTGGTCCGCGTGGATTTTTTTCTAGTAAACTTTTCTTTAGATTTAAACATCTAGCAGTTAAATGCTTAAAAAATAAATAAAAAATAACTCATTATAGTTTTCCTTAAAAGATCATAAAAAACACTATTATCATTTTTCCAGGGTTTCCAAGCTAATAATTTAGTTTTTAGAGATGGAAGACTACTCGATCGAAAATGAGCACTTTAAAGTTCAATATTTCGCAAACGGATCCCTAAATCGAAAAATAGTCTTAGGAACCCATAAGTAATTTTAATATCCCACACGAAGAGATAGATGATGAAAAAAATCATTCCCAGGTTACATACAGGGGAGATACCCTGAAAGAAATATTTTTCAAAATTTTATTCTACCATTTTGTCGGCGTGATCGATATACATATCACCACAAAATTACAGCTCGCCAGTGCTAATAGTCTCCAAGCAAAACCGGGGACGGACAGACGGACATGACGAAACTACAGGGGTTCCTTATCAGGACTACGGAACCTATTATTACACTCGGCTCGCCTCGTGTGATAAACCCATATTTGTGTTAAGCCCCTCTTTAGACAAACGTCGCACTAATAAAAAAAAACAACAATGAAATTCGGAAACAGTACCCCTAGCACGAACCAATATCGAATTCGTATCGTTTGCGAGTCCGAAATGTCATTGTCAAATGTGTACTGATTTTTAGTTCTCGTTACGGACTTTGTGCCGCTGCTGTGCAACTTTCCATACAAAATTTGACATTGACATTTCGGTTTGCAAACTATTCGAATTCGATAATAGTTCGTGCTAGGGGTACTGTTCTTAAAAAAACAATTGAATAATATTTCTCTCAACGAGGAGTTAGCAATCGACTGGCATACATACAGCTTCAATTACGACGTGGCATTAAGATCAAGTTACGTGGTGGAAACCAAAATCATTATTGGTTTACTTTCATAATTTGACAGTTCACTTGTATGATTGTAAGGAGACGCCCGATTGGTGTAGCAGGATTTGGTTTAACCGCAGCACGTAGCCACGGAGCCAGAAGCACGTTCGTCCGCTCTCGGCCTACGTTTTGTTTGTTCTTGCGATGACTGATCACTGCTACTGCGCACGCAACTCGCAGTCAGACGCGCAGCAGTGATATTCTGTAAAAGCGCGCGTAAATAACAATGTTTTTTTTTTAATTCATACGATACCGAGCAGTTAAAACTGGGGCTGTCTGATGAGTAAACCCTTCGCGTAGAACGGATTGCAAAAGCGAGGGTGTGTTATTATGAAATAGGGTATTTGACAAGTTTTAGAAAACGATCTCACGTTATTGACTAATGTTTATGGAGTCCGTAAAAAGTGGATATTCATCATTCTGTTGCGTATTTCAGTAAAAATAACCAAATCAAAAAAATGGTTGCCTGTAAAGTCGGTTTTACGGGCGAAGATTTTACGTGACAACGTCTTTTTCTCGGTAGAATATTTATTGATATGAATATAATTAAATTGCACAATAGGAACAAGGAATTGAATGAAAAAAAAATGGTTGCCTGTAAAGTCGGTTTTACGGGCGAAGATTTTACGTGACAACGTCTTTTTCTCGGTAGAATATTTATTGATATGAATATAATTAAATTGCACAATAGGAACAAGGAATTGAATGAAAATAAGAATTGCACAAATTTTAACTATAGAAATATATTTTGTTTACTAAAACATTGTACATGTAAACTTAAACTCATCGTAACGTTACCGAGCGTTACACTTTTTCATAAGTGACTCCCAGCCGCAACCTAATTTAAGACGTTGTCACGTCAATAAGAATTGCACAAATTTTAACTATAGAAATATATTTTGTTTACTAAAACATTGTACATGTAAACTTAAACTCATCGTAACGTTACCGAGCGTTACACTTTTTCATAAGTGACTCCCAGCCGCAACCTAATTTAAGACGTTGTCACGTCAATAAGAATTGCACAAATTTTAACTATAGAAATATATTTTGTTTACTAAAACATTGTACATGTAAACTTAAACTTAACACGAGAGACTCATCGTAACGTTACCGAGCGTTACACTTTTTCATAAGTGACTCCCAGCCGCAACCTAATTTAAGACGTTGTCACGTCAACAAAAACTCCATTTTCCAGTTGCCGCGAAAACGTTTTTCTGGACAATATGGCGTCTTACTAGTGTGTTACGTCACACGACTGATATTAAAACGTCAAACGATACAATGTAATGTCACTTTAACCGGAAGTTTACTTGCGTGTGACGTCATTTTAGGCTCCGCCAATCCCAAGCGTTTTGGGTCACGTGACAATAGATAAGAAAACTACTATCTTTTTCGTGGTTTTTAGTAAAGTTATGAATATTATTGTTGTTAAAAATGGTAAAAACCCCTGCCAATATTCATTTTAAACACAGATGCTAACAATTGGCACTTTATTTTTAAAACTGTCAAATACCCTATTGAGTACAACATTATATCAGCCGTTTGGATGACATTACGGTTAGTTCAATGGATTTTTTAATGTTGGAAATAAGTTAACTGTCTCAGAATCTTTAGAGTGTTTAAAGCAGGGGTGTAGATAAAACATTAACTTGTTCCTTACTTTCTAGAGCTTATGATTTTTAAAAGAGATCAGAAATTTTACGAACAGACCAGCAAAGAAAAGGGGTTGTGAATACCTAAAAAACTGTTCCAGTTAAAGTCCTAGCATAATTGGAAGAATGGTAAAATTCATCATGGATTCCTCGAAAATAATACCCTGTGTCCATGGTTTAACCTAACATTTAATTTCAAATACAAAAACCGGCCTAGTGCGTATCGTGCCACGCGCAGTGTAAGGTTTCGTTGTTGACTGTAGCTACCACCATATATCTGAGCAGGAGTCTTTATTTTCTACAGTGGCGGCGCTATACCACATGTGGACGTCGGCGACATCAAGTTCGTGAGGCCTATTTTACTTCGTAGTAAAAAACCGTTAAATTAAGTGAGCCAAATTATAAAATAACGTATGAGTAAACGAGTTTTATTGTTGATAATCAAATGATGACAAAAAATAATTACAAACATAGAAATTTAATTACAAAAATAGTGTTGCCAGACAGACGATTCTGAATACCTGTAAAGTACTATTCGCTTCCATCACGCACGTGTTCGAAACTAATAAGTCATTATCATCTGCTTTTTCCCCGAATTGTTCGAGGTCGGCTAACTTAGCCAGGACAGCAGAAACGAACATAAATAGGTAACTTGTAAAAAAATTTTGCGAGGCCCCCCCTCAGGCGCGAGGTCGTCGGCGGTGGCCGACGTCGCCGACGCCTAGCGCTGCCACTGATTTTCTATATCGGAAATTAAAAAAACCAAGAGATATCAATCTATTTATCTCAACTAAAAACCTAAATCAAAGTCAAACTGCGTTTCAAACTCAAAATCAATTCTATATTTTTTTTTAATACGAATGATAACCGCCGATTTTTTTCTTCATCCCACGTGGATCTGTGCTTGAAAATTTTACAGAATAGCGCTTCTGGACGGGCAGAGCAAACACTCCTTGCATTCGTAAAGAGAAGAAATAAGCAAAAACAGCTTTTTATAATATTATTATGCATAGAAATATATAAGTTTATTTAAAAGAAAAAAGCAGTAAATTAGCGAATTCAATAATTAGAAAAAGAGACTTAACAAATACAATAAAATATGTACACAAAATTCAAATATGTTTTTTAAAGAGCTTTTCAGTTTACATTTCAAAATTTGAAAGCTCTACAGAAGAGAGGATAATTTTCATTTTATATCTGTATATTAGATTTTATTTTCAATAAGGTCTAGGTAAATAGTAAATAGATCGTTAGAGACTGTAGGCTAAATGCCTATATCACAGATATATATATATATAGGTAATTATAACTAATGCAGTTTTTTTTTGTCCTGAAAATAAAATTGTTACCTAATTTTTGGATGGTAAAGGTTTTGTAAGTACGTTGCATGGCCCAAAACTCAAAGTGATTATGTTAATAGACCCTCATTTTGTACGCCCTTAAGCGTTTAAAATAATCTGTGTCTTAAAAAATGGTCAGTAACTTAAACTCCCAACATTTATGTAGTTTCCATCTAAGCAGGGTTCTTATTACCTATGGACACGAAATACTAAAAATACATTGACATAATGTTATGACCGAGATTCTTATAGAAATGTTAAAATAATAATGAAATATGCATTAAATTCAATATAAGCAAGCCTAAAAATAACCTTAAAGACAGAACTGGAAATTTTATGACCTATGGCATTTAATCCTACAACGCGTCTCTAAGAAATATGGCGATTGGAATGGAAATAGATATCGCATGATATAAACATGCACCGCAGGCGTCTGAATTTCTTAGAATCAAGTTTTGTTATTACTATTCAATCAGATAAAGTATCTTTGATTGATTCTGTTGTAAAATTATTGGGGGGGGGGGGGGGGGGGGGGGTCGGAAAAAGTACGCCTCTGCATCTGTTTTTTCTTGTAGCTCCAGACATCAACTGCTTTTTCTATAACGCCTCCCGGTTTTTAAAAATCGGACCTGTCCCTCTAGCATGAGCACCGCGATATGATATATAGCCTTAGATTAAAACAGAAAGGGTAGATACGGCACTAGCCTCACAAAAGTGATCCGCATGAATTGTGGTCCACGACCCTAATCGCTTTAGTCACAACTTGACATGCAAACGACGTACATGTGAACGCCAAAAAGAAATATTGCTAATATTTTGTGTTTATATGATAAAACAATGCCTAAGTGTGTTTTTAAAAAGTGCTCATATTGCTCAAGAACTATAAATAAAACCCACGGCATCATTTTTCATTCGTAAGTACTATAAAATATATTTTTCATAAAAATTGCTGTTTGTTTTGAATCTTATTCGGCAGTGACGTCAAGTACTGGTCGCGTGATTGGTCGGTAGTGCAGTGCCGCGGATCTCGCCGTCTCGTTCGCGCTGGCGTTGAAACTTAACGTGCTGTTTCGTTCGGGTCGGTAATGCGGTGACGCGGATCTCGCCGTCCCATTCGCGCTGCCGTGGGATCAGTTTTTGTTTGATGCAAGTATGAGCGTACCGTATCTACCCTTTTTGTTTTAATCTAAGTATATAGTACGCCTTAATCACGCTCAATTGTCAAATTACTATGAAGATTGACAGTCCGTCGCGATAAAAACGTGATATAATGCAAATTGTGGAGCTCATGCTACTGCCAGCACTGGATACGAGTGCCTGTACCACGCAGGTGGTTTTTGTGCATAGCCCAAAGTTGAAAATCCTACCGCGACCGCCGAGTAGTGATGCGCGACTTCGAATAATATACTAATCATTGGACTCCTCGAATCATTCGACTAAGTCGACTGCGCTTTATATTATTCGACTGGAGTCGAAGGTATCGGGCGGCGACTAACCGATTCTCGACTGACGTACGTGACGAACACAAACAAACCGGGTCGACTCGGGCTTGGTCGGGCGAACTCGTCGAGTGAAAGAGATGAGCAGAGTTAATAGGGTACTACTTTCATTTGTTTATTAATAATTACATCGATATATGAACTCTTTATATTAAAAAAATATATAAATCAAGTAATAATAAACAAAATCATTGTTAAATATAGTCTTCACTGAAAATAATAATAATAAAAGATACAAGACTATCGTAGCAGGCGCCAAGTACGAACGTACGGAAACTAACTGAACTAAGGCAAATGATGAGTGAACGAATTAATAACCTTACCTCATTCGTTGCGCTCTTGTAAATATGACATTAGTATTACTAATTTTATTAGTAGTCGTTATTCGAATAATGACATTAGTATACTACTAATTTGCCTTACGAATAGCCAAATTAGTAGTTGCGAATTAGTCGAAAGGTAAAATCATTCGGACTCTTGCATGGTTGATACGCGAGGGAGAATATTTTTAAAGTTGTCCCGTAAAAATTGTGTAATATTGTAGCTTAACGCAAACTATAGGTAACATATTTAATTTAATATTAAAAAATAGTTGTGATGACTGGGTACAGTAAACGAAATTCTATTTAGTCCGTCAGTTAGATGACGAAAAAAATTATGGACACGTATTTTTTCTTTGGGCAATCAACCAAAATATGACAAAGTTATAGCGCGTCAAAGTTTGGGAGTAGGGGCTCGTGACGTCACTTTTGAGTGAATTTTCACTTATAAGTGTACTCAAACGTGACGTCATGCGACTTTTCAAATGAATATATCTCTACAATGTTTATATTATGTGAAAAAAGAAAAAATACGTGTCCAATACTTTTTGATAATCTACCTGATAAACGAAGAAAAAAAATTAGTCATCATCCCTATTGGATCCCGTTTCTACCCGTTGGGTATGGAACCCCAAAGAAATTAAGAACAAATCTATCGATGCTGTAACATGCTGCAGTTTCGATTTTTTGTTGATATTTGGACATCGATTGATTTTTAAGTAAGTAGCTATTCAAATGCGCCAACCGAAATTTCTTCTACACGTGAGCAGGTAAATCATCCAAGCGTAATAATGTTTCACTGATTCCGTACTCAAAAATAATATTGGATTTTGTGCTGCTGGTGGCGACCTGCGAAGCCCTATGATTACCTTCTAGTTTGGTGTCAGTTCAACCGCATGTTTAACTTTGAGCAAGGATAAAGTTACTGTAAGATTATATTTTTGGAATTACCTACTTTTAAGTCTATTTAGACATAAAAAAAATCATAAGAATCAGTCAAGCCGATTCAGAGGAGTTTTGTGTACAAACATTGTGATACGAAAATTTTATATATTAGATAGTTACATGCATAGATGAAAGATTGGTCTTCGCGTGAATGATTGACGCTTCACTGAAGCGAGACCAATCATTTATTTATGGTTACATGATATAAACAAAAGTACTTACATAAAGCATTATACTTTTCAATAAATAACCACAAATTATTGTAGAGCTGCCCATTCATAACTTTAAAGCACATATTAGAAGAACGCTAGTCTAGTATGCTAGTCTCTAGTTTTGAAATAAAATTATTGTATTTTTTTTAATCAATATTTACTTAAAAGCTTTTATTTTTACAAGAACATGCCAGCGCGTAACCTAACCTAAATTATCCCATTTCCATAATATTGTGCAGTAGGAGCGACGAATCATGGTGCAATAATGCACTAACTAAATCCATTGCTGCATTCGATGTTGGGTTTGCTAAAATTACTTAAAATAAATAATAATAAATAATAAATATTTCCAACACTCACACCAATTAGCCTAGCCCCAAAGTAAGGCTTGTGTTATGGAATACTAGGGTAACGGATAGAATACATAACAGTACATATATAAGTATATTTTTATAGAAATACATATTAAACATCCATGACTGGAGTACAAATGCTCGTATTCATCACGCAAACATCTGCCCCCACCGGGATTCGAACCCGGGACCTCTCGAGTCGGTGACACCATGAAACCCGGCGTACAAGCCACTCGACCACGGAGGTCGTCTGCTCCTAAATCCTGAATATTAATTTTGTACCTCTGCTCTAAAGCGCCCCCCCCCCCCTACCACAACCATATTCTATACATTCACTTTAGAATATGTTAAACATCTTCCAAAGTGACACAGATATCACAATTAGGAAAATTATTGTATTAAGGTAGGTACTTTACCTTGCTAATGTATCGATAATCACTACATAGTATAAAACAAAGTCGCTTTCTCTGTCCCTATGTCCCTTTGTATGCTTAAATCTTTAAAACTACGCAACGGATTTTGATGTGGTTTTTTTTAATAGATAGAGTGATTCAAGAGGAAGGTTTATATGTATAATAAAGGTCTACAGAAAAGTCCATGATGGTATATGTCTATCTCTTATGGATAACCCACAATAATTTTTTTTTGTCATTTACTTTTTACGACAAATAATGGCTAATTTTCGAAGCGATTTTAACCAATACAGCATTAATCCTTAACCAATTAAATACCTTGAATACATTGTTCATTTAATATAGATCTATATGGCCCTTTACACCGTATGATTTAGGTGAATATTTTCGAAGATATTACAGATTTAAAATGAAGGGACACAGCGGTTCCGACGCTACCGGGCGGGGGGCTTGGCGGCGCGTGCCTATTGTAATTAGGTATTAGAAGAATGTCATTGTGTATAATACAAGCCTGACAACAAAAACTATAGTCTACACTACAGCTCTACACCGAAGCGAAGCGAGAGCGGGCCACTAGTAAACATATAAATAAATATTTTCAGCACTCACACCAATTAGCCTAGTCTCAAAGTAAGCACTGGAGGCTGTTGATATGGGATACTAGGGTAACGGACAAAATACTTATACTAATACACATGTAAAGAACCTCTTTACAGTCAGTTCTTTGATTTGTTATTTCTTAAGTAGTCTGTGTAGCTCTCGGGCGACCATAATAATAAAACTGTCACTTGATAGATAGTGTCGCTTTGACAGAACGAGCCGTGATATTTTTATTTGATTATTTTAAAATATTATTGTAAAGGAAGGAATTGTTGTATTAAGTAAAAGACTTTAAATGTCGTTTCTTTGTTTTCAGGTAAGTTAGTATGATTTATAGTAGATAGTAAAAAGTGTAGTGAATAATAAATGTTTTAACCTACATACATACTTAAATGAAATCTTTGTTTTCAGAGCAACACATTGGTTTAATTACTTTTACAATTTCCATTAAAAGATTTTGTCTTATACACATAAAGTATATTTTCGTACCACTTGCTCAAAAAAAGTGACATTCTATGCCACAAAAAGCGAACATACCAAGAGTCATTTTTAATCTGTTAAAAACAGGGAAAGAAAATTGTACTGAATTTCATTCATCTCTAGGGGGAGAATGTGATTTAAATTTGGAATACTTACCGAAATTTATACTGAACTACATCTGTGTTTACACCATTGAGTTTGTATATATAAAGCATTATACATCTTTTTGAAAAAGGAATACGCATTTATTGTGCAGTTATGATTTTTGAATAAAATTACGAAAACCGACGAGGCCGTATTTAATTGGACCAATGTTTCGAATGTTAACTTTTACATTTTCAATATATGCTTATCTCATATTATTATTGTGTTATATTTTTCGCAAATGGTACGAAAAGTAGAGTATTTTCCTCGGTGATAAAGCTGCCTTAGTCTCGGGTGAACTTCAATCCTTCGTTACGCTCGCGATTTCAATCGTCACCCGCAACAGAAGACACTGCTTTACTCCCTTGGTTAATAATAGAACTGTTTTGCATTACAACAAAACAGATATTATGTGTTGAATAAAACACACAGCGTTGGAGTGAAGATGCTGCTTTATGATCTTGCTTTATCTATGGTAACTTTGAAGTGTAATGGTAGCTTCACTTACAGTTTTATCTCCTCACTCACCAGGGGGCGCTATCATCTTTGTGATTAAGCGTTCTTTGACATCCGTTTGAATTCATAGGTCTCTTCACTCACCTGCAAGGCTCTTGCTGTAACGCTGTGTGTTTTATTCAACACATAATATCTGTTTTGTTGTAATGCAAAACAGTTCTATTATGTGCTCTCTTAAAACACACAGCGTTGGAGTGAAGACCTGTTTGATATCTGCTGGTGAGAAGGAATTAATAAGTAACATAAAACGCTATGTGAATATAAAGAAAAAATTTACTCAGTCTAAGAAATGAGATGAACATAAAAAGTAACAGTAACAACTTATTATTCATATAATTATAAATCAAATTATAAAAGCAAACAAACAAAAATAAAAAATCTGCCTTCTTTGCAAAAATAAAAATTAGCTATAACAAAATATTCATAATTATGAGATCACTCTACAAATCATAACACACACAATTATAAACATCAACTTCCAATGCTTTAGATTATTTGAAACAACTTAAATAATTGAAAATGATGGACGGAGTAAGTCCTTAGAAATCACAGTCCTCTGTTTAATTTCCCGACAATAATGATTAGTAAATGTAGACAGACTTTTCCAATTTCCTCTATCTAATATCTCCTGCACAGGTCTATTCTCAACCCAACTTCTAGAAGCTACAGCTGATCTTATACTTCCTGGAGATTCATCTATCTTTACCTCCTTGAAAATGGATCTTATCCAACCTGCAATCATATTTCTAGAAGCTGGTCTAACTTTTCCTGTTATTGATATGAAAAAACTTGATACATTACTTTCTGTAGAACGTCGAGCTTCTGATAAATTTAAAAATTTTATAATATGACTGACTGGACAAATATTTAAATTTGGATGGCGCAATAACAACCATCCCGACTGCTGATGCAACCCTGTGTCAGTTTTTGCACCAAATTTAGGCCAAAAGATAACCCTGTCATCTTGAACAATAAAACTGTCTTTACTTATCTCTAACAAAGTTAAATCATGTATTCTGCGACCTGAGGCAAGGAGTAATATTAAAGCTGTACGTCGGGCAACATCAAAGAAAGAAATAGTAATAATCATATAACAATTTAGTGTCCCAAATTGGAGCTTTCTTAGATGGAGGTCTTGCTTAAGATATGGCTCTTAATATCTGATGGATAAAAAAGTTTTTGGTATAATTTTCATTAGATGATTTACAATATGTGAGAACAGCTGACTTCTGTAATAGCATTGTTCTATATGAAAACTTTTCCTTAAGAAATACACTTGCTAGAAAGCGCGCTATATCATTACCACTTGGAGATCTAGCATTCACACTACTAGAGTTACACCATGAAATCCATCTATCTATAGGGGCTTTATATGTTGATAAAGTGGAGGGGCGCCAGCTGCTTTTTAACAAATTTTGCTCATCAGCACTCCAATGAACTATTTGATCTGACCACCCCCAACAAGCCAAGCTTGGAGACCTAGTTTTTCCACCTGAGCTGGTGTCTGACCCGTGGTCTGGTCTATGAGAACCTTCTGAAGGTTCTGTATATGCATTGGTTGCGTCAAGGCTCGGTTCTGAAGGTCTGGCAACCAAAAGCACTGGGTCCATTGTGGCGCTATCAGAATGTAGGTCCCTATTGCCCTGTTTAAGTGAGTTAACACTCTGGGTATTAAATTTGGCGGAGGAAAAACCCAAGCCAGACTGTACTCCCATGGACGACTGAAGGCGTCGCAGAAAATTGCCGATCCATCGCAAGAATCTAGTGTTACGTACCTGGGTACTATAGCGGTCTCCCTTGACGCGAATAGATCTACCTCTGGCTCCCTCCATCTTCTGAATATGGCCTCCGTGGCCGGGGGTAACAGATGCCATTCGGGTAGTGCGCGACCCCTTGACAGGCGGTCCGCGATTCCGTTTAACCTCCCCGGGAGGTAACAAGCCGACAGCATTATGTTGAGCTGCTCGGTCAACTCCAATAGCCTGGTTGCCAGATTCAATAGAGCTATGGAGCGGGTGCCACCCTGATTTCTTATGTATGCCACTAATGTTCGATTGTCCGACTGAATCTGTATGTGTGCATTTAACAAGCTTGTCCCCTGATTTTTTATGGCAGCAAAAACAGCATACATTTCTTTTAGGTTGGAATGCCACCTCCTTTGCACAGGTGTCCATTGCCCTGACAGGAAAGTTTCGTTCAACTGGGCTCCCCAGCCTGCATCCGCTGCATCTGAGGTTAGGAAGTGAGTGACTTCTCGTTTTTGGAACGGGACAACACTGTGATCGACTGCCTCTAACCACCAGAGCAAGTCCTTTACTACAGGGGGAGTTAGTGATTTTCTCTCCCGTGCTCTGGTCTGTTTGAAGTTCCTGAGAAAAATCTGGCAACTTCGACAACGTAATCGTCCTCCGGGGACTGTCTGATTGGCAAAATTTAGTTGGCCTAGTAAGCTTTGAGCCTCTTTGAGAGTACATTGCCCTTGATTCAAAATCTTTGTAAGTGTTGCTTTTATTGACACTACTTTTTTTGTTGGTAACCTTGCAACGCCTGTTTGAGTGTTCCACATTAACCCTAGATATTCCAGCTCCTGGGTTGGAATTAATACTGATTTTTGGTGATTTATGTGCCAACCTGTAATAATGAAATGGCTTCCGCAACCTGGTTTGTCAATATAGTCTGATCCTGGTGGACTAAAAGATAATCGTCTAAATAAATTAAAATCCTGAAACCTCTTGCCCGAAGGATTTCCGCAATCCAATTTGAAAGGGCAGCAAATGTTCGAGGTGCTGATGATAGGCCAAAGGGTAGGGCCGTTAATTGTAAAATTTCTTGCTTGTAGATGACCCGCAGAAACCGTCTGTGCGACTCTGCAATGGGGAGATGAAAATATGCCTGCTGAATATCTATTTTTGTCATCCAATCTTGACCCTGGAGGAAACTCATTACATCTACCTGAGAAATGAGATGAAAATGTCTTGTTGCCACATAACGATTGAGACCCCTCAAGTCGAATATGGGACGTATTCCCCCATCTGGTTTGCGAATCAGAAACATCTTTGAAAAATAACCTGAATTTTTTACTGTGGGTCTCTCTAGAACTTGATTTTGTACTAGGTCCCTGATCACAGATGACATCTGGTCTGATTCTTTGGTCGCAAAGGCTCTTAAAATTTGTCTGTATGGGTATTGCAAAGGGGGTTTGTTTTTGAAAGGTATACGGGTACCTGTTATAATATTCTGAATAAATTTGTTCGCTCCTAATATTTTCCATGTCTGAACATGGTGATGCAAACAACCCCCTTTGAAAGAGTCATTTTTGAGATTTTGGGGTGTAATTATGGTCTGTGATATTTTTGTGTTTTCGAAAGGACTGGTGCTTTTTAACTTCAGGTCTGTTAGATCTCTGTGTACGGTTAAATTTGTTTCCGTTTTTAAATTTTTTGTTTTTACCATGAAAGTCTAACTGATTCGAAGTTGATGGTTTGTTTTCTTTTATATAATTAGGTGTATTCAACCAAACCTGTGTCCCTCCAAGTGATTGAATAATAGGTAGTAATTTAGCACGGCTAAATAAATATTCAGAACTAGGTGGAATTTGTTGTAATGTTGTCTTTAAATTTGGATTATTTACCTCTTTAAGAATTCTATCACGCCGGTATTCTATACACTCAGCCCTTTTTCCACAAATTACCTGCATTATTTTTTCCCAATTTTTATTGGACTCTGAATCACAACCAAAGGCAGCTGTTAGTTTTTCTACTAAAGTGGTAACATTGAGGTCATTAGGATTGGTAGCAGCCCAATTCACAACATCTTGTAAATTGCCCTTCAGCAAATCTCTTTGTTCTAACACTGCATTAGATAGCCCAGCTAATAAGTTTTCAGTAGAATAGAGATAGTCTTTTTGCTTATTGAAGTGACAAAGTTCATCGTTAATTTTCAGCCCGACAAACCCAGGGCTAGCAACACAAGACTGTAAAGCTTTTTTAAATCTAATTCCTTTCCATGCCGGAGTATCAAATAGCTGTAGTTGTTCTAATTCCCTAAGACGGTCTTTATCTGCCGGAGAAATAACCTTAGTGCTATCGTAACCCACATGTATGTCGCCTAAAGAAAGGTTAATAGATTGTGTTGGTGGAACACTCAAAAAGGGTGATTCTGCTGTGGCTGACGGAAAAATGTTTTTAGATAATGTTTCTGACGAATGTGCTATAGTATTTAGATTATATGGCAAATGTGTAAGGAAGTTGGATATAGATGAAACCTGACTGATTAAAGCATCGATTCGCGGATCCGATCGCGGTTTTCGTTCATCTTTTTTCCGAGGTCGTTTATTCGGCGGTGGGCTAGCGAAACCCTCCTCATCTTCCGAAGATGAGGAGGAAGAGGAAATGTTCCTGTCTTCGCTCGAGCCCGGAGTTTCCCTCTGCTCTCCCTCCGGAGCAGCAGAATTCGACTCCGTTTGCATACGAGTACGACTCACCTCATCCGATGTGCTCATCTCGTATTTCACAACACACACTACTAAGATTTGTTTATAAACTAAAGGTTTAATGCTCACTTCCTACGAATTATACAACACTGAAAAACTGTAATATCACACTCTGAATTCACTAAATAAACATTTTTACTTTTAGTGACAGTTACTTTGTAAAATCATAAAACGCTATGAATTCAAACGGATGTCAAAGAACGCTTAATCACAAAGATGATAGCGCCCCCTGGTGAGTGAGGAGATAAAACTGTAAGTAAAGCTACCATTACACTTCAAAGTTACCATAGATAAAGCAAGATCATAAAGCAGCATCTTCACTCCAACGCTGTGTGTTTTGAGAGAGCACATAATCTATTATTATATATCAAAAAATATTAAACAGCCATGACTGGAGTACAAATGCTCGTATTCACAATAACATCTGCCCCCACCGGGGACCTCTCGAGTAGAAGACACCTAGAAACCAGGCGTAGAAACCACTCGGCCACGGAGGTCGTCTAATGATGCCTTTAAAGGTATCGACTTTACGGGGCAGGTTGACATAGATGTATCAATATATAGAAGAAAAATATGACTTTTGGCGGGATCGGTAAGCGCCACTTTAGCAGTTTTGTTTATCTTGTTAAAAATTCTGTTGTGGCGGATGTTAGTGTCTAATAATGGTGGATTATTAACCACTAAGTGTTCGGGAACATGCACAAGTGTTGGCAAGTGAACAAAATAGCGAAAAGTGTCTTTCGACGTTCCCTCAAGAAGTCCACGGGGAGGTTCCAGTAAATCCTCACACTTTTACTGAAACGTAGGGAAAAGGGGATTGACTTGACTGCCACTTACTTTGACTTGATTTATTAAATAAAACTAGTTTTTACGGGTTAATTTTTTCACGAAACTTTATTTATTTATTGACGTTGCGTAGCCTTTACAGGCTACGTCGTCAGAATCAAACTTTTATTTAATTTGTCGAGCTACCTTCGAAAGACTTGATTTATTACTTTGACCACGAGTGCTATAGTATTTGTAAACATTTTAACACTTGACATTGGCTAAATGCACAAGCCGTGCGAAGCTATTTAGAAAGAAAAAAAAGAAAAGTATTATTATAAACTAGTGGCCCGCCCTCGCTTCGCTTCGGTGTAGAGCTGTAGTGTAAACTATAGTTTTTGTTCTCAGGCTTGTGCTATAAACAATGACTTTATTTAAATAATTACACTTGTTATTGCGAGTCAACCATAAAAGATAGACATATGCTGTTGCGGGATATTTTTTAGACAATTTTATGTAGAATATTTCCGTGATACATGATTTCTATGTAACTTTAACCATTAAGGCTGCACCCGCGACGGAAGCTTAAAAAATGGAGTAATTTCTCCCGTTTTCCCAACATTTCCCTTCACTACTCTGCTGCTATTGATTGTAGCGTGATGAAAAGTATACTATAACCTGCCCAGGAGCATGAAGAATAATTGTACTAAGTTTCGTTAAAATCCGTTGAGTAGTTTTTGTTTCTATAAGGAACATACACACAGACAGACAGACAGACAAAAATTTTACTGATTGCATTTTTGGCATCAGTATCGATCACTAATCACCCCCTGATAGTTATTTTAAAAATATATTTCATGTACAGAATTGACATCTCTACAGATTTATTATAAGTATAGATATAGATATCATAGCTAGACCTCAACTAAATGCCATATTAGGATTAGCATTCGCTTGATCCGGAAACTTAAGTGTTATTATTAACCCAGATGCCTAAAGAACTGTGCCGGTAGTCATAAAAGCTTTTGATCTAGTTTTCACTCAACAAAAGCACGTTAATTAATCGTATTTTTTATCAAATACGTTAAAAACACAGCAATGTGTCAACCTTAACGGCATTTGACGACATTTTCTTGAATCTCCGACAATACATCGCCGGCTCATTTAAATAAACAGATCTAGGTATCGTTGTAGTCACAATCCACAAGGTAAGGTGGGTACACACTCAGTGCAGCAGAGCGATTCTGTAAAATAATATCTCACGTCCCAATTCGATAGAATCAATATTAGACATTAATTAGCATTACGTCATTACAGCAAAAGGCATTATGCAAAAATATTAGGCAAAAATTCCCATTGTTTCTTCAAACAGCTGGTCATTTGTCAAATTTTTGAAAAGACTGCGTGTAACACAATATTTACGCTGTTGTCTAATAGAAAAGCATTATGTTCAGGGGTGATTTGACTGCTGCCACATGTCGGGATTGTTATCTATGAATAAAAGAAAAGAATGTATTCTGTTTATTTAAGTAAGGCATAATTTATTGTAAGTATGTTTTGTTAATGTAAAGGAAACAAATATTGGTTTTCTTGTTAATCATTTACATTTCACAGAATTTCCTAATTCAATGTAGAGGATTTTTTAGATTTAAGAAAGTAGTTATGTTAAATGAAAATAAAATGACTTTATTTTAAACTACACTTTATTTTAAACTTTTTTTTCACACCTTTGGTTACATTATTAAGTTTTCATACGGACCCTCACTTTTTTTTAAATATTCTAGCCTATGTTTATCAGGTATACTGTGGGATTCTAAATTTATAAGTAAGTAATAATTTTTCAATTCGGTTCTGTAGTTTCGGAGCCTATTATATACAAACAATCAAATCTTTCCTCTTTATGATATTAAATGCTTGTTTGCCACTCATTTAACATAAAAAAACCTTTTATGTTCTTTATTTTTTTTTTATCATTATGGTCTCTAAGAAAAATAAAACGTAGCTCTGAATCTTCAATTCCCTAACTACTGGTGCGTTCAATGCGTCACCACCTTTAGCCCTCTCGCTCGCCAACTAGTAAATAACCGAACAAAAACTTTATCTCGCGATCTCTTAATGTGCTCCCAGCGAAACTAGACCTGCTCTAGAGCCGCTCCATTATTGCCCAATGTCGGGGAAGATATAAATTCACACGGCGTCATTTGAAAAGTTCAACGTAAATGTTGTTAATTAAAATTTTTTAAGGTTTGCGCTACTTTGTAGCTACGCTTTGTTTGGCATACAAAATATTTGTTGGAAAGTAGTTATTATAGTGTGCGGGAATGCTTTGAGTGTGCTTAATATTGATATACCAAATTATTTATTTATTAGTAAATATTACAATGACATAGTTATATACTTAATTTTTGGAATTTATGTAATTGATATTTATTTAAATGTAGATTAAATTATGTAATTGGAAAAAAAGAATACATCAAATAATAAACTTATTGAATATGGTCACAAAGCCTGATCCTAAATTGATTAAAAAAAATGTTTTTATAAATGTTTCATATTGATTAGTTATGAATTGCCATTATAATAATAGTTTTTATTTGCTGTGCCCGAAATGGTCCATAATCTTATCTGTAAATATTTTCAAATACCTCACGCTCATTTTCATTTAATCTTGTTATTACCAATGCAAAAGAAAAAAAAGAGCGCGAGGCATTTGAAAACCTCTGTCGGCTAGAAATAACAAAATAAAATCGTAAGCGTTAGCGTTTTCCAAAGCATTTCCGTTAGGCGAATGGCCCCTTGTTGTAACATTATGAATTGCAATAAATGAGTTATGAGTTATGTTCATTTACTCCTATAGGATATAATACTATGATATAATATTATTACTGTTTTAAGTGTATTTAATTATACATATAGGCCCTAATGATTAATGTTTAAGTTTTCAACGAAAGTTTTCACTGTGTAATGAAATGTCTATCTAAAAGAAGAAAGAAAATCGTTTATTTGGTCTACATACTAAAATATTTACAGAACAAACATATCGTAATATCATATTTATTTAAACATTATTACAGAACAATAACATGAGAAAGAGATTAATTAGGAAAATGTTTGTTTCTTAGGTTTCCACGCACACCACTCATTAAATAAACAAAATATATATAACAGTATCCGTAAAAAAAACAATACAAAACGTTCGAAAGACAAGACAGATTGCTGCCATTATGTACACACATAGATGAGTACACCATTCTACCCATATTGTACCCTTAACATTGTACAGTCGCCATCAGATATATCTGATCATACAAGATGACCAAATACATCTGAACAGTTAAAATGTCAATAAGTTCTATACACTACAAGTGACCATAAATATCTGATCATTCATTACTTCAATAATATCTGAGCAGATGCCTGTCAATAATATCTGAACATACAACTTTTCAAAAATATCTGAACAATTTTAATAGGACCTCTTAATTATTTATTTATAATAAGATGACGCTGGCAGTTAAACACTTTCCAGTTTTTATTCTTATCACCTCTGTCATGTGTCATGCACAAATAAATTCAAGCAGCTTGCTTACGTATTAGTTCATACCATAAATTAACTATAATTAAAAAATGATGATTTATCCGTAAAAGATATCGCCGATGAGCTAGAGATAGCCGTAAGTATCACGGAGAAAAAAGCTAAAAATCAATTGCCCACAAAACATGAAACTTTATTCACAAAGTATAAAATTGTATTTATTTCAGAGAAATACTGTATATTTATGGCTAGAAAGATGGCAGCAAGAAGAAACATTAAATAATCATGTTTCATTTGGTCGCCCGCGTATTACTACAAATAACCAAGACTGTAAATTTTTGGCTTTATCTATAATAGCTATCTATTATAGATAAAGCCAAAAATTACAGATTTATAAACACTACACAATTTTCAAGCACATTCGAAATATCCACTAGCACCATTAGAAGACGATTAAAAGGAGGTTTAAAAATAGAGTACCGGCAAGAAAACCAACTCTCACGCCAAGGCACAAAATGCAGCGGCTACAATTTGCAGCTAATTATTTAAATTTTAATTTTCAAAACGTTATTTTCATGGACGAAAAGGTTTTCTGCTCATCAGATAATGGGCGATTAAGTTTGTAGCGACCCGAAAACACACGTTACTTAGAACAAAATTTGCTGCCTAATCGCCGGAGTGGACGTATTTCAATTGGATTTTGGGGATGGATGTGCAAAGATGGTCCTGGTGAGCTTGTGGAAATAAGTGGATGAATGAATGCAATGAATTATAAGGAACTTCTGGAAGATACTTTTCTTCCTACAGCTCAAGTTTTTTATCCAGAACAACAAATTACATTCCTTCAAGACAACAGCTCAGTACATAATGCTCGTACAGTACAGACATGGATTAATGAACGGAGAGAACTAACTTTAATCAAACCACCACCAAAAAGTCCAGACCTCAATCCCATCGAAAACCTTTGGGGTAAAATGGTGCAAGAGTGGGATGGGAATCAATGTCGAACAGAAGCCTGAAAGCGACATGCAAATGATGTTTGGGAATCGTTCAGAGGTCGAGGTTTTTGTGAGAAGGTAGTTGGTTCCATGAGGAAACGTTTACAAGACGTATTAAATGCAGAAGGAGGTTACACAAAATACTAATGTTTCATGAGAAGTATATAATTGGTCAGCCTTTAAATAATTTGGTCGGCACAAAAAGATTTTGTAAGCAATTTAAAAAATCAGGCAGCAATCCTTGTTCGGCAAATAATTATATAATGGTCAAAAATTTAATATGAGAGTATACAAGATGGCTCATTTAAATGGGTCAGTATGGGAAAGTCTGAACTATAATATATACGAAGATCTGTTCTTAGGAACTATGTCATCGATTTTAATAAAAATTAAAACTGCATTCATACATTTAAGAAAAACCCTGTGGTCAGCTCGGGAATCGAACCCGGTCGTTTTGAAAAAAAAACTAACACTATTTCCTATTTCTATTTATTAGTAAGATAAGTTACCTATACGTGTTAAATTTTGTATTAAAAAAACGGTGGTCACTTAGAACCTCTACTGAAATAATTTAAATTATCTGACAAAAATGCATTTTACTCATTTTAGACATCACGTTTAATAGAAACATTTACTGCTTCAGACCTACATAATCGATATTTAAATAGTGTAAGTTTTTTTTTTCTAAACGACCGGGTTTGATTCCCGTGCTGATCACAGGGTTTTTCTTAAATGTATGAATGCAGTTTTTATTTTTATTAAAATCTTGTTAATCAGCACAGATCTTCATATATATTTTAGTTTCAGACTTTCCCATCCTGACCCATTTCAATAAGCCAACCTGTATAATGAGAGTGGAGGGTTACCCGGGGAGAGAAAAGATGGATAGATTATGTGAATGAGGACATGGCCAGTAAGGGAGTGAGTGTTGATATTGCGAGTGATAGAGGAGAATGGAAACGGAAGACATGTTGCGCCGACCACAAATAGAATTGGGAAAATGGCATGCAAATGATGATGGTCAAAAATGAAATCATAAAAAGGCAGCTTACAATAACATGGATCTGCAAGATTTCATAATCCATGTCTGTACTGTAGATTGGTTAGCAGGAGAAAACATGTCTATAAGCAGTATATTTGAATAGTATGCATATTTAAAAACCAGTCAAGTGCGAATCGGACTCGCGCACGAAGGGTTCCGTACCATTATCTAAATAAATATTTTTATATTGAATTAAATGTAAATTGCGGTTGTGTTTTTTTTAATTCGTCATATTATTTTTAAATAATATGACGTATTTAAAAAAACAAATTACTTGATCTCGTTCAAATCAACTTTTGCTAGAAGTTTGCATGGTAATGTACAGACACGAGCTTTAATCTGGGCCCCACCTTTGAATATCGTGTAGCAATCTGCTGCAAGCGGTATAAAGCTAATATTTTAATGCAACGTCAATGTCATAATGTTTACCATTGACAACTTTATGTTTCTAGGGGCAACCATGCAATTACGTCATCTGAAGCGACAGCAAAAGATCATTTCCGATGTTATGTTATGTTCCGTTTCCGAATTATACTTTGTAAAAATGTCACATTAAACTGTTTTCTTCACTGACACTGACACGAAATAGTATTTTGTAAAGAGGTTATCATTTCAAGGGTCGATTCGTTATGACATTATGTCATCAAAACACTATCAAACTAAAATTTCGACCTTATTGCATTATGAATTCTAACAACATTTAGTGGAAATGGGTCCCATATTAAATTTATAGACCTATCAATTTTGTAGACCTATCCATACCCCACACGTAAAGATTTGATAAAA
The DNA here is from genome assembly GCA_902850365.2 of Chilo suppressalis. Classification (NCBI taxonomy): domain Eukaryota; kingdom Metazoa; phylum Arthropoda; class Insecta; order Lepidoptera; family Crambidae; genus Chilo; species Chilo suppressalis. The sequence goes on from OU963911.1 coordinate 1,614,510, forward strand.
AAAATTCTAAGTCCATACGTTTTTTTTTCTATTTTTGTATGAATATCGTTTTTTTGCCATTTGGCTACGGAACCCTAAAAATGGTGAGCAAAATAACTTATTGGTCTGCGTTTTTGTTGAAAAGTCGACAATATACGTCACGGCCGTCTACGTCTGTTAGAAATTCCCGTCTAAACGGGCATTGATAATATTGGGAAATTATTAAGCTAATAATAATACGCTAATTTCAAGAACCTTACTAATTGCCTGATAACTTTTTGATTTGATCTCATGTATAATTATAAGAATAAAACATTTTGTTACTATTTAATTTTAAACTCATTGTATCAGAAGTTGCTTTTTTTTATTTCGATCTCGATTATAATAATAAATACTTAAGCTTAAGCATCTACTGAGGTAGGTACCAAGTTAATTCGTTTACATTTTTTGATTATTTAACTCAATAAAAATTTATAAGAATCAAAATTGTTTTTTATTAACTTTCACTTTTATAAATAATACATACCCAAACCAAATAAACACATCCACTCAGACAGTAAATAAAATTTTTGTAAGGATGGCGCCCAGTTTGAGCATGACAAGTACAGAATTCCATTTTCCACTGCAATGGAAATAGTGGGACAAATGTTTCCTCCAAATTATTACTTATTTCTATTGCGGTTAAAAAACGCAGTTGTCTTTTTTTTAAATAAATTTCTAAGGAGATATTGAGAATTTAATCTATAGAATAAAATAAAAACATAACTTCTCGTTAATTATAAAAAATAAATAGAGAAAAAATTAGGCATATTTTGAGTTTCTACTACTCGTGGTGACCTACACGAATGATTTTCTGATAGATTTTTATTCCCTTCTCATCGTATTTATTCCTTATATTTAGCCTTTGTTTTTAGTTCATTCTTTCAATCACGCAGTAACAAAATATGTAAGCCCAGTGCATGATCTGCGTAGATACATAATCATTGACGTGTTCAGATATTTTTGAAAAGTTGTATGTTCAGATATTATTGACAGGCATCTGCTCAGATATAATTGAAGTAATGAATGTTCAGATATTTATGGTCACTTGTAGTGTATAGAACTTAATGACATTTTAACTGTTCAGATGTATTTGGTCACCTTGTATGCTCAGATATATCTGATGGCGACTGTACCTATATTCCCCGACAAACTTATTGAGCATCGACCACAGACTAGAAAGTCTGCTCAGTAGCAATTTTATTTTAGAAGATATACCTATAAGAAGTTTGCCGGTACCTATACTTGTAACCATAGATTGAAGAGTGAAACGATTACATCCAGAGTAGTTAGTACTTACAGTGGGATACATTGCAATGGCCGTCGAGCCAATAAATAAAATGCCAAACAACAGGTCCCAAATGCGGTCCGTCGGCTACACGATGACATCTGCTGCGTATGGGGGAGGACAACGACCCTGCGCGCGCGCATCTCAAATGCCACAGGCTATAAAGTGGATAGTGCGAAAAAAGAAGTTTCATTTCATAATGCATAGTTTCGTTTTGCAGCAAAGTTAGTGGAGCTAATCTACGAGAAGAAGATGCCTCACTTTTGTTGAAGTTATACTTCTTTAGCCGCGTTATGAAAAAAATATGAGAGTGAAATTTTAAGATGCGCGCGCATCACTGTAACACAAAAGTAACATAATGAAGTTAGCCGCGGGCGCGTTATGAAAAAATGATGAGTGAAATTTTAAGATGCGCGCGCATCACTGTAACACAATAGTAACACCATGAAGTTGGCCGCGGGCGCGTTATGAATGTTAGTGTCTAATAATGGTGGATTATTAACCACTAAGTGGTTCCACTGTGGTTCTGTTCGAAAGGTACTTTGAACGATCCACGGAGCTCCATAAGATGATCGCGTTGTCAAAAACAATGTTGGCACGCTCGTCGCCTCTGAGCACTGTTTTCATATTTATAATATTTATCCACATGTTTCTAGTTTCTATATACACACAACGTGTTTTAGTTACAACGTTACACGCATCCATTTTTTTTAGTGTGTTTTATTTTCATTTCATGTTATTGCTTCACGCGTGATCTCTTCTTCTATGTAAAGGAAGATTAAGGAAAGGAAGATAAACTAAAATCTTAACATAATCGCTCAAACCCCACAATAAGTACACCAGCCAGCCAATAAGATGCTTGCGATAATTATATATTTGCCTATCACTCGCGACAATGCAAATATCAAAATAGGCAAACGGATAGGGTCAGGGGGCCAATCGCCTAACGGAAATGCTTTGGGAAACGCTAACGCTTACGATTTTATATTGTTATTGCTAGTCGTCTGAGGTTTTCGAATACCTCAAGCTCATTTTTTTTTATATTGTTATTACCAATGCAAAAGAAAAAGAAAGAGCGCGAGGCATTTGAATACCTCAGGCGGCTAGAAATAACAAAATAAAATCGTAAGCGTTAGCGTTTTACAAAGCATTTCCGTTAGGCGATTGGCCCCCAGTCAACCCTATCACCTACGCAGCGGAGTAATGAAACCTTCGTCATCCTACACATATTGTAGATGTTTTTGTAAATAAATATAAAGGTTGTCCTAAAACTTTGCCACATGGAGTGAAAGTAAAATACTGTAGTTATAAAGTTTTGCTGAAGGAAGACTTAAACTTTATTATGAAAAGAAATTCATTTCATTCAATAATTTTCATTATGAAGAAGCAACATGCAGACCGGCAAGGTGAGGATGGCTGGTGTGGCAGGTAGAACTGCTGTACCAGCTATTTTCACGTTTGGAATTCACCGTCACTTAACGTCAGGTGGGGTGGAGTCATTTGTCGGACCTAACTATAAAAAATAAAACCGCAATCTGAGAATTGAAAACTCACTTAAAAACGTATATTACATAAAGTACAGTATTTAAGTTACTTTCTCTCCATGTGGCAAAGTTTTGGAACAGCCTGTATAAATACAGCGCCATTGCTATTAAATGCCTTAAAGATTTGAAAAAAAAATTACGATCATCCCCATTCATCAAATAGGTATACTGAAGTATTTACAGCTTCATATGCCACTAAACAGCATATGTTTTAATAAGGCCGTGGTTCCACTTAATTACGCTATTATAAAGCACGTTTTCAAAGGCAAGTAAGTAACGATTAAGCAACATTGTCTCAACTTAGTGTGTTGCTGTCCTCGTATTTTCGTTGGAACTTTGCTGGATTTATGTGTGTTTACTGTGTCCACACATACACAAGCACATCGAACTTAGGGTGTTTGGTTGCAAGAATTTTACTATGGCGAGAATAAATTATACTGTTTTGTTGCAAGAATTAACTATGGCGAGAATAAATTATTTATTAGTAGAACAAACTGGTGGTAAGCGGGTTATGTTACGTTACGGTGTAATAATGTACGACGACGTATATTGACGACCTCCGTGGCCGAGGTTTGTACGCCAGGTTACATAGTGTCGCCGACTCGAGAGGTCCCGGGTTCGAATCCCGGTGGGGGCAGATGTTTGTATTTATTTTATTTTTTTATTTTATTGACAAAGATTCACCAACAACATATAATTTTACATTACAATTTGAAAAAATATATAAATACCATACTTAAAGATATGCTTTTTAATAGGTGAATACAACATTCACATAAATACAAATAAACTACAATGACAGATTAAACAAACAAAAAAATATATACACCATCGTGAAAAACAGGTATACTGAATCATAATATTATTTAGTCTGTGCTACGGTTTAATTTTATTTTTTCCACAAACAACCTCTTATATACTCGCTCAGTATTGTGGAAAATGTTGACACTGCAGTCTTGTAAATCATTGTAGGTACGCATACACCGGTATAGAGGAGCACACTCACCAAGTCTAGTATTGTTGCGAGGGAGATCAAAGCTTTTTGACATCGGATGTCTAGGTATTCGATAAGGGACTTTAATATTCACCTGTTTAATTAGATTTGTACAAATCAATTTTCCATTGATAAGCTTATGAAGTGTCATAAGATCAGATAGTCTGCGTCGGTCAGCCAATGGCGTCATTTTGAAGTGAAGGAGACGAGTATTGTAATCAGCATCCCGGGGAAAATCGCGACTACGATAAGCTAGGTAACGGGTAAATTTTCTCTGAACGCGTTCTATCCTATGGGAATGCACTTTATAGATGGGGTTCCATATGTTTGAAGCATACTCCAACTTACTGCGAACGAGAGCATTGAATATGGTTTTAAGGGTATCAATGTTTTTAAAATCCTTGCTGACACGTTTCACCAAACCGAGCATTTTCCAAGACTGTGTTACAATACTATCAATATGATCTACAAAATTCAATTTTGAATCCAATAACACCCCAAGGTCATGGATATTGGACGATTCTTTTAATCTATGGTCAGAAACACTATAATAAAATGCAAAAGGAGTCTCTTTTCTTGTAAATTTTATATGAGTGCATTTTTGCGGATTAAGTTTCATCTTATTAGCATTACACCACCCAACCACCGCATCGATATCCCTCTGCAACAGGGAAGAGTCTTCCTGATTGTTTACAACTCTGTATAGTTTTAAGTCGTCAGCAAAAATCGAAAATTTGCTATATTTGATGGAAACAGATATATCATTAATAAACGCCAAGACAAGTATCGGTCCGAGGTGGGAGCCTTGAGGCACACCTGAAATTGAGACATAATCATCTGATTTATATCCATGTACCGTTACGCTTTGGATTCTGTCTTTTAAGTACGAACTTATCCACCGCAAAAGGTCACCATGAATACCGTAAGCTTTCAGTTTTGATAGAAGTATCCCATGGTCTACTTTGTGAAATGCACTGGAAAGATCGGTGTATACAGAATCTACCTGCAAACGACCATCAACTGACTTAATTAGTTCCGTTGTATAATCCATCAAATTACTGACAGTCGATTTACCACTACAAAATCCATGTTGAGAATCTGTTATAAAGTTTTTGAAATAATTTGTTAGAGTGGGATAAATAATACGTTCAAATACTTTCGCAAATTGACTTATGATTGACACGGGTCGGTAATTAGTTACCTCTCCTCTTTATTGCCTTTTTTGAATATTGGTATAACATGAGAACGCTTCCACTCAGAGGGGAATATACCTGATGTGACAGATTTTTCAAAAATAAGTTTAAGAGGAAGTGCCAAAAACTTTGAAGTTCTCTTGATATATAGGGGGGGAATCCCATCTGGCCCGGCTCCCTTACTAGCATCAATAGATTTAAGAACATTGTAAACCTGCTGTTCGGTTACTTCTACACTATTAAGAATGTTTTGAGGATATTGATCACCAAGATCAACAAACTCAGAATTATCTGGCAAGGAAAACACTGATGAGAAGTGTGCCGCAAAAAGATTACATATTCCCACACCATTGTCTGCAATTTTATCTCCTAAGTGCATCTGTTCAGGAACACCATCATAATTACCCTTAGTATGACGTACAAAAGACCAGAATCTCTTGGGGGTGTGCTTTATTGACATTTCTATATCCTTGACGTACTCTGTATAGCATGTCGACATAAGAGACCTTACGCGGTGACTGCAAAGTCGCAGCTCCAAACGATCCCTAGGGTTTTTATTAGTTTTATACTTTATACGTATTTTATGTTTCTCTCTTATCATTCTTATTAAACTACGAGTAAACCAGACCGGGTACTTAAGATTCCGTGCATGTGTCTTGGGTATACTTTCTTCGATGGTTTGTTGAATGATGGCATAAAACCTAGTTACTGCAGCGTCGACATCCTGCACTTGACCCAATTCCGCTAGCCAGTGAATTTTACTTAGCTTTAAATTAACATCATTATAATCAGCTTTCTTGAAATTGTATGTGGCAAACATTTTACTTTTTAAGAAATGGTGAGACTGTAAAGGTACATTGATACTTATTTCTAAGGCTGGATGATGTCTATCAAGCCTACTGAGTGGACATTGACATTCTGTAACACTCAAATCATTAAAATTACCCAAAACCAAATCGAGAGTCTTGTAATAACAAGACTCTCGATTTGGTTTTATATCAATGTGAAAAACTATAATAATAGTTTTTCACATTGTTAAACTGAAATAAATTGTTTAGAGACAAAAAATCAATTAATTGATATCCTAAGTTACAAGAATAATTAGAAGGAACCAAGACACTATTACTTGTATTAACATTACCCCAATTTATAAAACTTAAATTAAAATCGCCTAAGATAACAGTATAACCAGGACATGATTGCATTACAACGCTACAATTGTCGAGAAAGACATCCATTACATTAGCCGTTACGGAAGGCGGTAAGTAGACTGCACAAAATATATAATTTACAAGTTGGTTATTTATTTTAGCTTTAACGGAAACCCACAAATCTTCTAAAGTACTCTCAAAGTGATCTATTCGTTTAGAACTATGGGATTTCGAAACGGCTATAAGGACACCTCTACCACGTTTACCAGCTAAGCATGTTGAATTACGGTCACGTCTATAAACATGATAGTTCGCTCCAAATAATTCATTATCGTGTATCGTATCATCCAACCATGTCTCGGTTCCAACAATAATGTCATAGTTATCAAGAAAAGAAGACAATTTGATATCATTGGTTAGTCTTCATACCTCTAAAATTTTGATAGTAAAGATTGAATTTTTTAACTTAATTACGGTCAGAAAGCAATAGGGCACAAACAGAAAAAAAATATATATAAACCAGCTAAAGAGTCGTAGTTCTTGATAAGTTTAGCAGGAGCCTTATCATCCTTCCGTACGAATATTCTTCCGTTGCGTATCCAAACAAATTTGTAATTCTTTTCATGTGCTATTTTTCTTGTAGTTGCATGCAACGCCTTATTATATGGGAAAAGATGTTCAGATACGTAGACTGGTGACCTTTTACCACCATATCCCAATGATGAAGTGTTAAGTTTGTCATCTTGATTATTTTTATTAAATTTTGATACAGCAGCCAATATTTCATCTCGCTTCCTGGTGGTTTGTAGTTTTACTACAATTGATCGGGGCCTATCATTATCTTCTTTCATCTTTCTGACTCTGGTAGTGGTGAGAACATCTGTTTCTGGCAATGGAACAGAAACTACAGAGCACAATTGACTGACAATCGTCAGCAAATTTTCAGTTTTGTTTTCAGGAACGCCATTGATCTCGATATTCGTTTCACGAGAATACTGTTCAATGAGATTCAGTCTACTTGTAAGATCGTCCACTGTTCTTGTCAGAGATGCATTTTCTTTATTTATCAAATTCACCTTCTCTTCAGAGGCCTTCAAATCAGACTTTACGCGGTCATATTCGGCACTAAGAAACTCCACACTGCTTTGCAAATCCCGCAGAGCGGCTAACTCCTTCTTGATTTCATTGAATTCCTTTGTAAAGTACCCCCTTACCATAGTCTCCACAGACTCTGCAACAGAACGCTTTATTTCTCGACGTATTGTCTCCAACAAAGTATCGTCAACTGGTAATGGTGATGTTACAGAGGGCGGTGACATGTTGGCTGGTTTGTTGATTGGCAACTTTCTAATAGTTATGTTGCCTTCGTCAGAAGACTTATCAGACGAGCCAGGATTTGCTTGCAAACGATAGCCCTGAACAGGAGTGTTGGTATTGTCGACCTTTTTTTCCTTGCTCCTACAAGCCGGACACTGCCAATTATTTTTCTTGTCTTTACTCATAAGGGTGAATAATTTGTAGGAATAATTGACGCATTCAATATCGTATACTCCATCACAAATACTACACGTTAAAAATTCCCGGTTAGTTATTTTTTTCGTACAACCTGTGCAAATCATATTTTTAGTAGGCGGCATGCTAGCGATACAGTGCGAAGCGTAAAAGCCCTCCAAAAGCAAAGCAAACAAGCACCCAGCGAACTTCGTACCGCCCTAAAAAAATAGGGGTTGTCCAGCGGACAAAATTGTGAATCTAAACCATTCTCAGATCCCCTTGAACACACACAAAAAATTTCATCAAAATCGGTCCAGTCGTTTAAGAGAAGTTCAGTGACATACACACTCACAGAAGAATTATATATATAAAGATAAAAAGTAATCTAAACCAAATGTCAAACAAAATGAATTTATGTAATTAATTAATATTCTACATTTAAAGTCATATAATTTAAAATATCGTGTATTATAATTTAATGTACTTAAATGTCCAAGAATTCAAGTGAATTTATGTATTTATTTAATGTTCAAATAAGGACAACATGATCAAAATATGTTAGTAGATACTTAAATTATGTTAGTACTTAATTTCTAAAAGTGATTTTGTCCTCTGGATAAATTTCCACATAAGAGGACTATCAAAAGCCATTTTAGTAAGTTGGTTGATTAAAACGCGACGTAAGTTTGTAGTACAAACTTTAAGTTAGTAAGCCTTATTATTCATTCATCATCAAAAATACGAGGTGACAAAGTCGAAATACGGAAAGAGCACCTCAAAATATATAAAATTACCAATTTTCAAAACTCCCGGAAAATTTTCCAGGTAAAACTACGAAATGACTGTATTAATATCAAAATAGGTAAAGGGATAAGGTCAGCCCTATCCCCTAGAAAGAAAGAAAGAAAGAAATTTTATTGACCATAACTAAACTATTTACAGTATTTTGATATAAATATATAATATATATTAACAGTATTTTTAACCCAAAATAAGAACAATAAAAAAAAAATACATATCCTACACAGGGGAGTATTGAAACCTTCGTCATCCTACGTACATTGTAGGTGTTTTTGTAAATAAATATCAGCCTATTAATGTCCTCACTGCTGGGGCACAGGTCTTCCCTATGGATGGAATAGGGAGATTTGGCCATGTACTACCACGCGGGCCTAGTGCGAATTGGTGGGTGCTTACGACTGTAGACACAGCCGAGACCAACGGCTTAACGTGCCTTCCGAAACACGGAGGAGTTGGAGATAGTAAATTTTTGGTCACCCATCCTATGACAGACCACTGCGAAAGTTGCTTAACTTAAAGTTAAGTGAGTTAAGCAACAACTTAACTTAAGTTGCTTTCGTTTGCAGCCGAACGCGCTAACAAATGGAAGGTGCCAGTTCACACGACTGTAAATGCAGTCAAGATCGACTGCTGAACGTTCTTTCCTAGGCATGTAGGAACTTGAATTCCAATTTTCTTATCACCCACCCATCCATGTCGATTATAATGTATATGACGAAGTCTTTGAGAAAGCTGCTTAAGTATGGAAATAAAACTGTGGAATACATTATCACCAGCAGTTGTCCGAACCAATACGACCCGGAAACCTTGAGAAACAGACATTACTCTTTTCTTAAAAGCCGGCATCTCATTTGTGATACTCCTAGTGTTGCAGGTGTCCATGGACGACGGTGATCACTTACCATCAGGGAGGTAAGCCGTCAAGTCGTATGCCCTCTATAATATAAAAAAGAAACTATAATGACTAGGGCTGGATTTAGGGGTTGTTGATGTAGAATCCCCTAAGTCTGAGCCGGGCAAATAACTCTACCCTCTACCTCTCTGGTGATAAAGTCCAAACGCGAAAATAGCTGGCAGTTACAAACTGCCACACCAACCATTTCACCTTGCCGGCCTGCAAAAATGCTTCTTCACGCCTCTCTTAAAGGACCTCAGGCGTAGGAAGGAGGGAACACAATTTGAACCCCCCTGGTTGGTGAACCGTCGAAATTCTCTATTGTGGGAGAGGGGCCTGTCTTGTGGTGGCTCCTGGTCTACAGCCCCGCCTACGCAGCCAGCCCTGAACTCCTTAGTGTAAACATTAGGGTACTCTAACACGGGGGGCGGTATGGTGGGCAGTAGGCCGCGTACCCAGCCCCCACGCGCGGGCCTACCTGCGCACGTCTGCGGGGTCCCCGAAATACCGCGGGAGACCCCTGCCGTGGAGCCCCGGCGAGGCCGGGAAGCTGCTGGGGGCGGAGCCGTGGTAGAATCCCTAACGGGGACCCTGCGGCTCCGCACTAAGCAGTGTAGAGGTATTCGCAGGACTTTTTTAGCGGATATTATATCGTAAAGCGCCCGTAAGAGTTGCGGGGTCCTCGGTGGGTAGCCACTGGGGGGTCCGTAAGACTTGCGGGAGCCAGGTGTGAGGTCCGTTCGGCGGTGTGCCTCTTACAGGCGCCGTCGTCTATAAAAAGATTTTTTACCTGCGTTAAAAAAAAAAAAAGGGTACTCTAACACACTTAAGAGCAAATGTTAATATGAGGTTAATAATTTAATTATTTGATTTTTTTTGTATTCGTTGATTTGAAAATAATTATTTTGAATAATATTTAATACTGTCACAAACGCTCTCGAAACGTAACCGCGAAAGTGCCAGAGATCGAATTTGCCAGATCACCGCGGGTCGCGATAGAGGTCGAGTAATGCGGCTCATTCTAAAATTAGCCTTATGCAGTTCGGCGTAAGGGAGAAAATGCAACGACATCTGCACTTGTTTACAAGTTATGCGCATTACCTGCGTAGGTATAATTAGGTACTTTGTACTCGCGGGTGCTAGCTAATTCTCAATTTAACAGGTACTTTCTAGAATGCGTTGATCGGCGTATATAAGCGCGATTGGCGCCGCGCAGAGACAGTTGAGTTTCAACAGCGATTTCGGAGCGAATCCAAAGGCGATAAAAGTGTTCAAGTGCGATTGTTTAGAGACTTGTATAGTGAAATACAGTGTTTAGTGAGTGTTTTGTAATTAACATTGTGTGTTAATTGTGTGAACTGAGTGATGAATAAAGAACTGTCAAGCGTGAACTGGCATATAATTTCGAAGCCCATCCCGACACGTTACAATACGCTACTTGCGGTGAAACATAGGAAAGACTTGGACCGCTAAAATATTACCCTCCTTATTAGCTATGCCGTAGTTGTGCGAAAATATATGCACACCTAAAGCTTTTTCCTATTTTTCCTATATACTAAATATAAAATTATTATTGTAACTGTATATATCTATATTCTAAATGATGTAATGGAAAGTGACTTCAGAAGTATCTCTGAAGTCATTTTTCAACTTGACGACTCTGTATATATCAATACAGGGAGAAAAAAGCAGCCCTTGCTGAGTTTCTTGCCGGTTCTTCTCAGTACAAGGTCTCCCGCCGTAGTTTTGCGAACCGATGGCGTAGCTTCTGACCTTCACAAGTGCTTGTAACAGCCTAGACTGAATAAATGACTTTTCATTTCATTATAATTTTTATTATTTTTAAAGCATGTAACTGCTTGATGTTTAAATCTAAAGAAAATATAACTAGAAAAAATTCCACGCGGACCAGGCAGCAGACGGGACTCGAACCCGCACCCTTCGCAATCCGGGCGAATGCACTGACCAATTATGCTACCGCGGCCCTCACGGACCGCGTCGAAATTCTTTCTAGCTATTCTTAAGCTGCAAGGCAGCGCCATCTCTTCGCATTATAGGTACAATTCATTTCATAAAATGGCCGTGTCCATTGCAAAAGTGTCGCGTGTTGTAAGCTCTGCTCTACGTTCATTAGAAAGTTAACAGGTTGCTTTATTAATGAGCTCGGCTGCGCGCTGCCGATGTGGTCGCCATTAGCGGATTGAATTAGATTTCACGCCGTCCATTATTGATGGATGGTGCGGTTCTGAACCAATTGATTACCTCCCTCTCTACCACGTGGATGAAGGAAACGTAAAAATAACATTTAAAAATAAAAAAAAAAATCATATCGTTTATTCAGTTTAGGCTGTTACAAGCACTTGTGAATGACGAAAAGCTACGCCATTGGTTCGCAAATCTACGGCGGGAGACCTTGTACTGAGAAGAACCGGCAAGAAACTCAGCAAGGGCTGTTTTTCTCTCCCTGTATTATATATAGAGTCGTCAAATTTAAAAATAACTTGAATATGAGATAATTCATAAGGTCAATTTCCATTACAAATGTAAATGATATAAAAATTAAGACTATAAAATAAAAGAATAAAAAAAAATAACAAGGTTTAGGAATAGGAATCAAACAAATTTGTATAGGTTTTTCGTACCCCAAAGCTAGCTTAATGTTTGTAAAGGAACATTGTCTAGAAACAATATGAATTTTAGCTAGTTGCGCGGTCATTTTACTGAATAATATATGTTGTAATCTATTTAAAATTTTGTATTACGTTATCTATACATATAATAAAATAGTAGGAAAGTCAAAACTGTACATTGAATATTGTTTTTAAAGAATACTTGGGGTGCGATCTACAATCGATACCGAAGCCAAAAATATAGTTTTTAGAATTTTTGTCTGTTTGTCTGTATGTATGTCCTCGATAAACTCAAAAAGTACTTTGGCACGAATATTATAAAGAAGTCGGGTCAGCACATAGGCTACATATTATCACGCTATCACCTACGGGGAACGAGCAGTGAGCCTTTTTTCTAACAGCCAGAAACATATTAACGTGTCGTGGCGTGTCGTGGCGCATCGGTTTCATACATTTATTATGGGTTAGAGAGAGATAGAGAGGTTAAAGCGTCGACACGATACGTAAATATGTCTCTAACCATAGTAAATGTATGAAACCGATGTGCTTCTGGCGCGCCACGACACGACACGACACGTTAATATGTTTCTGGCTTAACTCCACGCGTACGAAGTCGTGGGCGGCTGCTAGTTGTTAATATAGTGTTAGCATTTTTATAATATTAGCATTTTTGACAGATCGGTCAATAGTACAGTTATTGTTTTTATCTTAGTTTGTCTATGCTAAATCACGCCACATCACCTTACCTCCCCACCATCTTATCACGTGACGTGAAGGGGGGACGGACTAGCGAGTGGAGCGGTCATAAATACGGTATTCCGTCGAGAGCCTTCGTCGTGAATAGTGGTCCAAAATTTAACGTGGTGTTGCTGCTAAATAATCTTGTTATAATAATTTTAGTTTATATTACAGTGAAGTACAAGTTGAATAAAGCAAGTGGAAAATTAACATTGTGGTTTAACTTCTGGAAACTAATCTAATAGTTTCAGAAGCGGGATCGACTGAGAATATCCTGATATTCTCACTACGCCCAGAAAATAAAACGCAAGTTATTATTTTTTTTTTTCTCATTCATAAGTGCTAATTTCATAACTCTTGTTTTATTTGACCTGATATATTTAAAGTTTCAAGAACGTTACATTTTTTTTTTATTATTATTATTTTACATGATCATACACGTCCCAATAATGCTTCTGCATGTATCCTGCCAGGGCTACTCCCTGGGGTTACGTGTAGTTGCTGTATAAATACACACCTTACTGGGGCTACTCTCTGGGAGTGTGTAAATGAAGTTATAATCTTATTGTTTCTCTTGAATACTTTTGCATTAATTAATAGTAACCTCCAGAGGCTATTGCCTGGGGTACGTGTAATTGTTGTACAAATGCACACCATACTGGAAGTACTCTCAAAGGGAGTGTAAATGTGATTATATATATATATATATATATATATATATATATATATATATTTTCTTCTTGAATACTTCGTGGGCTACACTGAGTTTGCATTAATGTGGCCATTGTGTAATTGAACACTGAGATATGATATAGCACTTCTCTATAAAGTATGTAATAGTCCTTTCACATTTTTTGCAAAAAATTCGCCTCGAGCGCCTCGTTTACCCCCTTAGAGAGATTTTGACTATTTCCAATAGAAGTAAACAGTAGATTTATTCTTCCTATTGTAAGTTAATGTAGACTATTTGAAAATACTATTTTCTTTTTTTTGTACTGATCGTTCTACTGCAGCTAGTTTACGGAAAAAACGATAATATGCACAACTTCAAACGGTCTAGTACCCATTGGACCCTCCTAATTGGACCTTACCTACAAAAAAGTGCCCGTTCGACCTCCTATCAAGAACATGGTGCCCATTGGACCCTCAAAGACGTACTTAACGACACAATGGGAGCTATTGGAGCTCTTAACTATTTGGCTAATTCTTTTGGAACGGTAAAGTACAGTCGTGTAGTAAAGTAACGTTGTAAAAGACATAAAAACACAAAGGTTATAAATCTAAGTATTTAATCAACATATTTATAAAATTCAAAACACTCATCACCAGTAACAAACCAATATAAATATTTACATCTCTTATCTATTAGACAAGTCCGTCCGTCCGTCCGTCTGTGGTGCTGTTTCAGCGGCCAAACCGTAAGAGATAGATAAAGAGAATATTTAAGTTATAAGTTAAGAATAGTCTGATAAGACTACAAACCGGATTTGAGTAACGTAGCACTTCCGGTTTTCGAGAAATCACGAATTTCAAACACAAGAAATCACAAAATCTCCTAAGTTCTCAATTAATTAAATACATTTTTTTTTAAATCAGGTTTTGGTGAACATTTGGTTCACTGGTTTGCTAGTAAAATATAATAATCAAATCAGAGATTTTTTACTTTACTTTTAAAGTCAATAGAAATTATTTTTTATCAAATAGCTTAACTAAATTATAAATATGGTTTGTTATATCACACAGATTAAGCACAATTATTATATCTTCTAAATATTGATAAAATAAATAAAAGCACAAGGGTTATAAATGTAAGTATTTAAAATCATCATATTTATAAAATTCGAAACATCAATCATCAGCAACAAACCATATAAAATAATAATCAAATCACAGATTTTGTTATTTTACTTTTAAAAAGATTTTTTTTTATCAGATATCTTAACTAAATTATACATATAGTTTTTATATCACTCAGATTAATTATTGAAGCACAAATATTATGTATTCTAAATATTCATAAAATAAAATACCCAATGTAATATTTTCATATTACATTTTATAAAAAATGATTTCTAATCATATTTTTACAATTAACGAGAAATTGCTTATTATAAAAACATACTTTAACTAAAGGATATGGTTCAAAAGCGGTAGTCAGTTTCCGGCAGGGACGAAATATATATAATTTGAAAGTTTGTATAACATGAATAGATACTTTGATTTTTTTATTCATTACCGATTATTATAAAATCGTATTTAATAATGAAACAACTTTGTAAGTATGCTGGCCACCCTGTCTTAGTAACGTCATATTTTTAGTGCGTGGTGGCTTATAACGTCAACTCAATCACTATGGCAAATGTCAATCAGTCCAGTCATGGATTATTATCAGAATTATTATCACTGCTTTTGTTACACATTGAACTTAATATATTTGATGCTTGGCAACAAAAAATAGATAAATAAACTTGCCATTTGCAAATCAATTATTAGATAGATTTATGTTATTTTAATATAAAAAAACCGGAATAAAATAAAATTCTAGTTTTTTGTCAAACGATTCACAATTAAGTGCGCTGCATCTCATAAAAACTTGGAGTCTGCCGAAAGACCCACTACCAACCTCCATAAAAAATGTAACAGTCTTCTTTTGTAAAACATTATAAATTACCAAATTAAATATTTAAGACACATATGTGAGTAATTTTTCTAAGCAATGGCCTACGGTTGTAAGATTATTTTCTAGCTGCAACATAGGTCATAAATCGGAACGAGACAGCAATATTTCTCTCTCTCTCCCACATATGAGATCGGCGCCATCCTTCTGTTTAAGCGCAGAGATTGCTTGGGCTTGGAATCTATAACCTTCCTTTCATAAACTTACATTTTTGTAGTTATCTTTTTATTCTCCGGGGACGGCGAAATATCGTTAATTCGAAGAAAAAAGGTAACCTGATTTCTTTATAATTTGTTTAGGACTACTTACTGGTTGGAGTCAGTACTTAAATACAGTATTTAGTTAGTGGCTTTATAATACCTACTATTAATTTTATTTTTGTCTGCAATTTTCTACATGACTGTACAGTGCTTAACAAAACTGTTAATAAGATACAACTGGCAGTAGGGAATAATCTTGAAGGTCCAATGGGCACTTAAAAAGAGGTCCAATGGGCACATTGAATATAAAATTTTTAAGGAGGTCCAATGGGCACCAAGAAAGAGGTTCAATGGGCACATTGAATATAAAATGTTTTAAGAAGGTCCAATGGACACCAAAAAAGAGGTCCAATGGGCACTTTTTGCTTTTGGGTCGAATCTTGAGGGTCCAATGGGTACTAGACCCTTTCAAGGTCTCAAACGCCCCAATATCTCAAAAAAAAAATTGATCAAATTAATTACTACGACATCAGAAATATGTTTTTGTTGTAACATAATGTATGAGAATTTTGATTTTCCATATCATTATGGTTTCTGGTTTAAAACATTTATTTCTCAAAACAGAACACAAAATTTACTTACATGAGAAAACAAAAGAATAATCCAGTACGTGTGTATTTAGTTGGACATACACACACTTATATCACAAATCACTATTGAAAAATGTTTTTTTTACTATAACTGTTAATAATTTACAAATTGATGACTTAGTTCAAACAATGCATATAAATATTAGTTACGCAAACATCTGTAAAATGTGGGTAGTCCGTTTTCTGCAAGAGAAATCAAGTCTATATTACGTATCGAAATCCGTTTGCTATCAATAGCCGATACAAATTGCCTTCAGAATGATGTTAAGTTTTTATATGACGGCTGAGCTAGCGGTGGAGAGAAAGGACGCCATATTTTATGATATACGCATATATACATACATCTTATGCACTATTAAATTTATATATGTTTTTAAGTAATTTTTATTAATGGTTTGATAATAAGGCATTTGATATTGTTGTTAAAATGATGTTGAATTATAATAGAATTACTATCAAAAACTTTCATAAAACTAATCTACCATCATTGAACTACTGAAATATCTATATTTTTTTATAATTAGTTCATTACTAATTACTTTATAAGACTCGAAACATCTCCCGTGAAATGCAATATATACTAGTGCAAATCTACCTACGCGCCGATCAGTACGGCAGTGGCGCAAAATAAAAGGGCTCTTAATATTTTTTTTCATCTGACTGGGGACTACCCTATGTGCTCAGATGTTATTTTTACTCATGTACATGTTACCTTATCTTCTAAGCGTGTTTTCATTATATAAGGCAGTTCTAATTTCATCCTGATTGAATGTGGTCAGTTGTCCCTTCGTACTCTACGAAAAATGACTTTTATTTTTTATGTACGCGAAATAATGTCCGTTTCAGATATGGAGGAATACAATAGAAACGGCTGTGAAGGTGGACAGACGTTTGAATCATTTAATGACCTAGGAGTGCCTGGTATGGGCCGAGGTCTACGTAATGCGGACGACCTAGGAGTGCCTGGTATAGGCCGAGGTCTACGTAATGCGGATGACCTAGGAGTGCCTGGTATGGGCCGAGGTCTACGTAATGTTTTTTTTTTGTTATCAAGGTATTAATTTGTACAATAAAGTTAATAAAGAACTAATGTTATATCCGTTAACAGTAGGAGATTGTAAAAAAATTGTAAAAGACTGAGTTCAGGCATTAAGCTATTCAGACACAGAAAATCTACTTAGCCATCTAAAATAAATTCTGTTAAGTGATCAAATTTTTGCTTATAATAAAAAAATAATTAACTACCATGCATTTATAAACGTTTCTGTTTATCTCTCAACCTTTAATTTTTTGTTTTTGTATTTACCATGAATAAATATTATGTATATACAGGTTCAATATGGTTATGAAGAACATTGTTAGGGGTCATCCATAAATTACGTCACACGAATTTCATGTCTTTTTTGCCCCTCCCCCCGTCCTTGTCACAGCTGGTCACATTTGTAAGACTCCCCCCCTCCCTAGTGTGACGTCACATATTTTGCAAATTTACATTTAGAAATCATTGAATGAAAACAGCGGTTCTGTAATCAGTTTTATTTCCATTTAAATTGTTTTTTCATTATTATTATAATCAAATCAAACAATTAACAAAACAAAAAAATTACCGAACAAAAAGTGATTGACTATGTTAATTAAAGAAATTAACAAAACATAAAATATTAATAGCATTATAATTAAATTAAAGATACAAACTTAATAATCTTGAGTCCATGGACATTGATCCCACTCCTTTAAATTATTTATAACTGGCATAGCACCACTTTGTTCTCCTTTGGGTTGTTAATGCTTTCGTAAAGTAATAGTTTCAACACTTAGATTTAAATATATTTTAAAATGTGACGTCACGAAATTTAGGACCCCTCCCACCCCTTGTCACACGATGTCACATTTCCTCGACCCCCTCCCT
Organism: Chilo suppressalis; assembly: GCA_902850365.2. Lineage (NCBI taxonomy): Eukaryota > Metazoa > Arthropoda > Insecta > Lepidoptera > Crambidae > Chilo > Chilo suppressalis. Next base: position 1,632,692 of record OU963911.1, read on the forward strand.
ACCCCTTAAAGTGTGACGTAATTTATGGATGGCCCCTTATGTATAGATTATTTTCCAGGGGTAAGGACCTGGTGATCCGTAGTACAGGTTAACGCCGGTTTCGGACACCAGCTTCTTACAACGCCCAATAATATTACTTAAGTGTTGCTTAACCTGTATTTTATGTGCTTCAATTGTTGTAAGAAGAAATAAATAAATTTATTATATTATTATTATTATATTAATGCGGACAACCTAGGAGTGCCTGGTATGGGCCGAGGTCTGCGCAATGCGGAAGGCCTAGGAGTGCCTGGTATGGGCCGAGGTCTACGCAATGCGGAAGACCTAGGAGTGCCTGGTATGGGCCGAGGTCTAAGGAATGCGGATGACCTAGGAGTGCCTGGTATGGGCCGAGGTCTACGCAATGCGGATGACCTAGGAGTGCCTGGTATGGGCCGAGGTCTAAGGAATGCGGACGACCTAGGAGTGCCCTGTTGTAGTGGCCGAGGTCAAAATTTAGAAAGTTCTGATGAGGTTGACTAATTATTGTTGTTTGTTTTATATAAAACTTTGTAACACCTTTTGGCAAAAGCGGAGCACAGATAGGATTTATATTCTAAGAGATTGCTTACTGTTGATCTATTAACCAGGAAACCATGCTGATGAGGTGATGGAAATGGCTTGTGAGTGGAGTGTCTCATATATTAGAGATTCAAGTGGCTTGGCAAAGCGAGACAAAATACTGATGGGTCTGTAGTTGTTGATTTGCTCTTTGTCACCAGATTTATATATGGGAATAACATATGCAGTCTTCCAAAGACTAGGACGCGTGCCACACTCTAATGACTTATTGAAAAGTATGAACGCGAGGAGCGCTGGGCTCATCGCGGCGGCTCTTTATAAAGTGAGGAGGGATTTGATCTGGGCCGGCTCCTTTACCAATGTCAAGAGACCGTATTTCTGCTTTAATGCTATCATAGTTTATCCTTGCGTCTGGCAGAAGCAAACCACGATTGGCTGTTTTGTTAGAGTAGAGATAGCAGTTATTTTTTTCATGGACGGAACTAAAGTGTTTCGTAAACATTTCACATATCTCCTCCACATTTGAGGATGTGACGTCGCCGTGTGTCATGGTTCGAGGTATGCCAGTGGATTTTCTTTTGTCGTTTACATATCTAAAGAAGTTTTTAACATTAAGTTTGACGGAACTTTCAACAGACTCGAGATGGGACCTATAACATTTGTTCAAAAGTAACTTGCAACGAGCACGAAGCAAGTCAAGGGAGTCATAATCACGAGGGTTACCATATTTTCTGTACCGCCTGTGATACTTGGGTTTTTCATTCATACAACGAATCAGTGCGGGACTAAGCCAGAAAGGAAATTTATTGGATCTATTGCTCGCTAAGGGTGTATGTTTATAAATGATTTGATTCAATATCTCGTGGAACTTACTGACAGAGTCATCAATGTTTGCACGGGCCATGTACTCATTCCAGTTTACAGAGTTCGGTTCATCACGAATATTAGCAGGATTGCATTTGTAGAAATTGGGTCTCTTACTGCGGGCTCGCGAGATCACATTAGAAGTGGAGGTTTGGCAAGTGGTATCTATAAGCAAAGGTGGATGATGGTCATCAGTGCGACTCGGTGAGTGTGCCTCATGAACGCTTAAGGAGTTAGATGTGTGTAAGACTAAGTCTAAGTAACGGTCATTTTTATTAGAGATCTTATTGAACTGTTTGAGGTTACAGATGTCCAGAGTCTCCAAGAGAAGCTCAGATTTGGCTCCCACAGATATAGGGCCTGGACACATATATGAGCTTGTGGTACGTTTAGTCCAGTTTATGGTAGGCGTATTAAAGTCGCCAATACACAGGAAGTCGGTGTTGTCCCCCATATGGATCATTTTCCCCTGACAGTTGGAATAAAAGGCTTTTAGTTTGTCTAGCTCGGGATCAGGCGGCAAATAGCATAAGCAAGCGATCAAGGACTTATTAGAGTGCGTACTGATTTTGACCCAAGCATCCTCAGCCTCAGATTGCCATTCAAGTGGTCGACGAGCATTTAAAGTTTTTTTTTTGACCGCTAAAGCTACATCACCCCCCTCTCTCTTTTTTATACAAGTGCTATTACGATTTCGGCGAAAGGCTACATATCTGGAGTCAAAGAGCTCAGCATCGCCGACACTCGCATTTAGGTTCGTTTCTGTAGAACAGATCACGTCATGGTTGCAGTTAAGAATGTTTGGGTAAACATCGTCGGGCTTGCTTCTAATCCGGTTGACGTTTTGATGGTATGCTAACATTGTGGAACAGGCAAAGGTCCAGATGAATTGAACAAAATAAATAGAAAAGGGAAATAGAACTTATTTAGACAGATTAAGATTAATTACTTAAGTTTGTTGAGACAGTCCAAGGTTTTAATGTGAATAGAACTTGATTCATCATCCTTTCTAACAAATATACGACCGAATTTAATCCGAACAAAAGTGTATTTTCTGTCTTTCGCAACCCTTCTTGTCTCGGCATGTAACGGTTTGCAGTTCGGAGAGATGTATTCAGTAACAAAAACTCTTGTTTTGTTGTCTGTGGATCCAAGGTGTGAGGCATTGAGTGCGTTGATGGGTTCTTTAGCTGCTTTATTGTAACGTCTTACCAAAGACAAGACAGTGTCCCGCAAACGAGGCGAAGACAGAGTCACAAGAATATTTCTGGGGCGACTTGACTTTTGGTCCATTTTGGCAACCCTTCTACAGGCCGTTATTTGAGAGTCTTCGATTGCCATACCTATTGTGCTACAAAGGTTCCTAAATATAGTCACCACATTTTCTGAACGACTCTCAGGAGCCGCTTACAATTCTAAATTATGATTTCGAGATACGTTCTCAATGCTAGGGGTTTTATTATTTAATAAAGAAAGTTCAGATTTCAATTTGTTATTTTCATTCTCCAAAATTTTAATTTTTTCTCTATTCTCGGTCACCAAGGACTTTGGTGTGTTCTGTTCTACGCAAATAAAGTCGGTTGTGGATGTAAAATTATTTTCTAAATTTTTAATCTCAGATTGAATTTCTGATTTAATTTTTTTTTTTTGGTAGAGCTGTGCGAGGATCGACTTTGAAGTTTGCAAGATGATTGTTTAATTTCTTGTCAAGTACGGCCGATACAGAGGTTTTAATTTTATGATCTAGTGAGTTGCTTATTTTATCCATCGTAACCGCATCGCAGTCCTTTCCTTGCGGCGAGCTGTTGTCGAGGGACATGTTCATACTGTAGTTGGGGGCAGATTGGTGATGCCCGCGAACCGGTGTATTAACATTAGAGCCGCGCCGTCGAGTGTTTGCATTCGGGCATGCTGGGCACATCCGGGACTCCGGCGCCTGAGCCGTCGTCAAAGAGGGATCTTTTTGCTTATATTTAGACATAATCGATGGTATTTTCCAGTGCAAATTTTACACACAATATAGTCATCCTTCGAGTTAATCTTCTTGTTGCACTGAGCGCTGCAATCCATTGTGGAAAGTGGTGGGTAAGTGTATTTATGCTGCCCTCTTACGACTCTGTTGGGTAGCTCCAGTTCAGTGATAGGCAAGGCGTGGCAATAGTAAAGCAGCAAGCAGTGCTAAAGGTCTAAAAGCGGCGTTGGTGTGCGTCAAGGCGCTGTTGCTTCTTAACAGCAATACACGTTCCAGAGCAGCGCGTACGCGGGGCGCCTCATGGATGGCGTTGCAGATGCATCAATTGGAATGATAAAGCAATTTTGAACGCTTGGGTTTGAAATGCTTTCCAATTATTACACAGTAATTACTTGTTGTACCAGGCAGAGTGTCACAACAAAGCTCGGAGGGTTCCCAAACTGCACGAAACAATCACAAAATGTCAGTCATAAGATTGGTAAATCCATTAATGCACCAATTCGTAGTTTCTTGTAAACAGTTCACAGTAGCAGCGAGATAGCAGTCACAGTTCGCCGCTATAACGAGACACTTGGGTTGATAAAGATTTGAAAAATATTCTCTTGACAAGTACAAATGTATCGAATAAATTATTGAGAGCTAGTGCAAAGACAGTGTTTGCGTGTAAGCGCCCTCTGGCGGAAGAAAGTAGTCTTCTTTAATGTAAAAATGTGTATCTTTTAGTGTTTTTTTTTGTTTGTTTCAATACTTTTAGCTTTGTACCTGAATGTGTTAGTTATTTTTATATAGTCTTATTAAAATGTATGCCATTGTTATAAAATCAAAAAGAATCTAAGATAATTTAGAACGGTTATTTGAATGTAATTATATTTTACGGTATTTTAGCTAATTTGTTTTGTTTATTTGTTGCTTTATTATTGCTATTTCTTAAATGTCAATATGAAAATAAATTATGATTCGAATCATTATATTTTAGAGAAATTATATAAGACTGTAAAATAATATTATATGATAATATTAGGGGGACCAAACCACTACATTAGATTTGATAGACCACAGATCCTTGCAGCTGAGCGGCGGTTCGTTCCTCGAATGATGCGCGAGGCTATTGAGATTAAAAAAATATCCAAATTTCAATAGGGAAGATGGTTGGTATATACCACCAGCTTGGGAACCTGTTATACAGGAGATAAAATCCCAACCCCGAGCACACACTGCAAGACCATCAGATACTATTAGTTATTTTTGTTTGCATAATTTAACATAAGAAGGAGATAGAAAGCCTCTCTTGAGTTTGTTTCGCCGGTTCTTCTCAGGAAGGTCTCCCAATTTTGGAACCGGTGGTAGTTTACGGTAGTTAGGGTCAAATAAATAAACTCAAAATTACAAACAAGAATTTTAAATAAAATACTTTATTAAGTAAATTAAATAATAAATTCATACATAGACAATAAAACTTAAAAATCGAACAATGAAATAACCAAACGCTCAATAAAAGTCTTTCGAAGGTAGCTCGACAAATTAAATAAAAGTTTTATTCTGACGACGAAGCCTGTAAAGGCTACGAAACGTCATAAATAAATAAAGTTTCGTGCATTAACCCGTAAAAACTAGTTTTATTTAATGAGTGATGTGCGTGAAAACCTAAGAAAGAAATATAATAATAAACCTGTCTTTATTGTAAACCAAATCGCGAAGGGTCTCGCTTGATGCAGGATGGCCGAGCTGTTAGCATTTTTATAATATTAGCATTTTTTACAGATCGGTCAATAGTACAGTTATTGTTTTTATCTTAGTTTGTCTATGCTAAATCACGCCACATCACCTTACCTCCCCACCATCTTATCACGTGACGTGAAGGGGGGACGGACTAGCGAGTGGAGCGGTCATAAATACGGTATTCCGTCGAGAGCCTTCGTCGTGAATAGTGGTCCAAAATTTAACGTGGTGTTGCTGCTAAATAATCTTGTTATAATAATTTTAGTTTATATTACAGTGAAGTACAAGTTGAATAAAGCAAGTGGAAAATTAACATTGTGGTTTAACTTCTGGAAACTAATCTAATAATAGTTACGTGGTAAACCCCCTGTTAGTGCATCGGTGCTGCCTTCTATCTAGCTAGTGTGCCTACAAGTGCAGTAAATGGATTCAAATCCAGTAGTGGCATTAATGTTTCTGAAAGGGGACAACAAATATTTAAGCTCACCTTCAAAGTGTCATAGATTTTTTATATACCTACTTCATGTATCTTTTAGTACCCATCCATAGTGCAAGCTTTGCTTAGTTTTGGATTAAGTAATAAATGGTGTATTTCCTCATCATCATCATCGACCCATGCTCGTCCACTGCTGGACATAGGTCTCCCCTAATGCACGCCACTGCTCCCGATTTTCTGCCACTCTCATCCAGCTCACTCCAGCCAGCCTACGAATGTCATCATCCCATCTTGTCAATGGTGTATTTATTTATTTATTTTTGAGAAACTAACAGCGATACAAATAGATATAACATAATTGAACTTAGTAATATGAATGGCCAATAGCAGGTTTTTATGAATTAAATTAGATACTAAAACCATGGTAATATATATAATATTACCGTGCTAAAACTGTCTATATGCAGGTTAAAGTAAGTAGGTAACATGAAGGTATGTATATTTTTATGCCAGGTCGCGTGGGACTAGATTATCAACTTTTTTTTTATCAAATATAGTGTTTTCGAAGCTTTACTTCTAAAAATATAGAAGCTGGCAAAAAATGGAATAACATATAGTATATGGTGTCAAATATATATTAAATTTTTGAAATAAATATATTTTTGCTGCCCTTTGCCTTACTAATAATATAATAATATTTTTTAAGAAAACTTTTTTCTGTGAAAAATATGCATTAAGCCAAATATAGTAGTTTTGACTACTATATATTTTATTAGAAATATAGTATTTGATCCCCTAATACAGTAGGATACTATATTATATAGTAGGGTTGACAACCTTACGTGAGACCGTTGCAAAGCTACTATTAGTGTTTTAATTTGGTAATTATTTGTGTTTTGACAAAGCTTTTAGTACTTGAGAAAATTTCTATACCACTAAAAAGTTTGTCATATAAGGTTACCGAGTCAGAATTGTCGACCTCTGTGGCCGAGTGGTTTGTACGCCGGGTTTCACGGTGTCGCCGACTCGAGAGGTCCCGGGTTCGAATCCCGGTGGGGGCAGATGTTTGTGTGATGAATACGTGCATATGTACAGTATATGACTGTATTCTATCCGTTACCCTACTATCCCATAACACAAGCCTAACAGTGCTTACTTTGGGGCTAGGCTAATTGGTGTGTGTGTGTAAAAAAACAAAACAAAACAAAAACAATTTCATTTGCTCCATAAAAAGTAACATGTGATGGAGTAGCGAATAACGGGTAATAATAATAATTTAATGTTAGCTAAAGTTCGTGTAAGTGCAAGCTGTCCAGACAACTATCATTTAACTTTCCATAAATTTTTCTTATCAATGAAATAAAATTCGATCTTTTATTGATTGTCACTAGACGGTTATTACCCGAATATTTATGATGTGTATCATCTTGTCGGACAAGCATCGGCCGGTGTAGACAGACACACAACCTCACCTGACAAATGAGAAAGGTGTCAGCGGCTCATTACTTGAACAATGTTGTGAACTAGTTCGCGCGAATTGAACACTTGCACGGACAGCCAGTAGGAAAACTCTTGAAACGGTGGGTCGTGTCATTTTATTAGTTGGAATAGTGGGTGTCGCCGTCTGCGTAGGGTTATCAGTTGTCCAAAAACTTTCATCTCCAAAGTCTTAAACTTACACCCATATTCTTAGTCGTGTCCTCAAACTTCCTCGACTCTAACTCATTCGAGGGCTCCTTAAGGAGTTCCTCCAAATAACCAAATTGATATTCAAGTTGGTATCTTGAACAAACTTGAGAATTTCTCCACAAACAAAGGTATAAAGCATAAAAGCATAGACATATTAAATAAAATAATAAATAATAAATATTTCCAACACTCACACCAATTAGCCTAGCCCCAAAGTAAGCACTGTAAAGGCTTGTGTTATGGGATACTAGGATAACGGATAGAATACATATATTGTACATATATAAGTATATTTATATGAAATACATATTAAACATCCATGACTGGAGTACAAATGCTCGTATTCATCACACAAACATCTGCCCCCACCGGGATTCGAACCCGGGACCTCTCGAGTCGGCGACGCCATGAAACCCGGCGTATAAACCACACGGCCACGGAGGTCGTCAAAAAAAAAAATATTACATGTGTAAAGTAAAATATCACACAACAAACATAGGTAAATACCTACTTGAAATAATCCTGTCACGTAAAACTTCAAAGCCACCAGTAATTGTATTAAAGGCGGTACAGGTAGTCCTCTGTTATTAAAATTTAGTGTAATAATTAGCAGCGGAAATATTACTTGTATGACTGTATCTCTCTAAACCGAAATCTTCTTTGAAACGAATCATTGTCGTAAACCTCAAAAGGATTTGCGGCGTCACGTAAATACCGTCGCGCCGGATTAAGTAGTAAGGTTTATCATCGTATACGTAAAAAATAAAATCCACCAATCTCTTATCTATTAGACAAGTCCGTCCGTGGTGCTGTTTCAGCGGCCAAACCGTAAGAGATAGGTATAGAGAATGTTTAAGTTATAAGTTAAGAATAGTCTGATAAGACTACAAACCGGATGTGAGTAACGTAGCACTTCCGGTTTTCGAGATATCACGTGATTTCTATTTCAAACGAAACCACACAAAATCTCCAAAGTTCTCAATTAATTTTTTTATTTTTTTTTTTTGGTGAACATTTGGTTCACAGGTTTGCTAGTTCGTCAATAATCTCATAATCTGACATAATTCTCGATAAAAACAACTTGAAAACACCTTAAACACCACTCGAGGAAGCCTTAAGGTACGTCGAGAGCTACCTTGACTTTGACAGTTTATTCCTCGACTCGACCTCCACTCGAGTGAGGAATATCTCAAGTGAAGGATATTTTTGTTGTCTAAGCATACGAATTGCCTCGAATGAGGTTGAGTCGAGTGGAAAAAATCTCGAGGAAACGACTAAGAATATCAGTGTCAGGTTTAGGTTGTTACGAGCACTCGCGAAAGATAGCTTGTAGGAGGAGGGACAATGGGCTGCAGTACCATTGCCCTACCACAAACAAATACTAATCTGGGTACGGGAGGGAGGGGTAGCCATACGCAGCTTTCCCCTCTATCAAAGTATATACCCAATTAAGCATATGCACAACTTGAAAACCAAAATATAAAGAGGCGTACAAGATTTGACGGCCTGTTATGTCATTGTTCATGTGCTAAAAGTGTCTTTATTTTACAGTACCCCTAGCACGAACCATTATCGAATTCGAATAGTTTGCGAGTGCGAAATGTCAGTGTCAAATTTTGTATGGAAACTTGAACAGCAGTGCCATAAAGTACGTGACGAGAACTAAAAATCAGTATACATTTGACAAAGACATTTCGGACTCGCAAACGTTACGAATTCGATAATGGTTTGTGCCAAGGGTACAGAAGCCCTAGCACGAACCATTATCGAATTCGAATAGTTTGCGAGTCCAAAATATCATTGTCAAATTTTGTATGAAAATCTGAAAATTAGCGCCATATCGTACGTAAAGAGAACTAAAAATCAGTACACATTTGACAATGACATTTCGGACTCGCAAACGTTACGAATTCGATAATGGTTTGTGCCAAGGGTACAGAAGCCCTAGCACGAACCATTATCGAATTCGAATAGTTTGCGAGTCCAAAATATCATTGTCAAATTTTGTATGAAAATCTGAAAATTAGTGCCATATCGTACGTAAAGAGAACTAAAAATCAGTACACATTTGACAATGACATTTCGGACTCGCAAACGTTACGAATTCGATAATGGTTTGTGCTAAGGGTACAGAACCCCTAGCACGAACCATTATCGAATTCGAATAGTTTGCGACTCCGAAATATCACTGTCAAATTTTGTATGAAAATTGGAAAATTAGCGCCATATCGTACGTAAAGAGAACTAAAATCATTACAAATTTGACATTGACATTTCTTACTCGCAAACGCTACGAATTCGATTTTGGTTCGTGCTAAGGGTACAGTTGTCTTTTTATGTTTGAAGGTTTACAGAACAGCATTTGTGTGCACAAATTCTCGATTTGATAAGATATCACTTTGTAATGAGAAGAAGTGGCAAGAATTTCCGTTTCCATTTACACCTCGTCCGAAAAGAAGTTACCACTTTAAAATACAAAATCAAACTACTTTAAAAGATAATCTACTGCGCTGCACACTGTGGCAGATGTTGTACCTACTCGACCAGTCGGTCACCAATCATCGCGACCACAGATTAAGTGTTGTTTAAGTATCTTTATTAGAGTGAAATTTGTACTCTTTAGTGAGACACCGATCAATAGGAGAAAGTGATCGTTTCAGTTACCTATGTATTTATTTATCTATATATATAAAACTCAAAGGTGACTGACTGACTGACATAGTGATCTATCAACGCACAGCCCAAACCACTGGACGGATCGGGCTGAAATTTGGCATGCAGGTAGATGTTATGACGTAGGCATTCGCTAAGAAAGGATTTTGATTATGATCAATTCTACCGCCATAGGGATAAAATAGGGAATAAAAGTTGTATGAAACTTTGTCAAATTTAAACCGATCGGGCTGAGACTTTGCATGCAGGTACAAAAAGAAACATAGATGAATGTCATTGTGTATAATACACACACACACACAAATATATATATATATGTACATAGTTGTGTGACGCTCGTGACGTTTTTCCATTTCATTTTTTCCATAGGATTGTCTCACTTAGGTATAGCTACACCTTATACCTTAGTTTTAAAAACTAAACTGTCGAAACAAAGGGATAGGCATAGCGTCGTAGGTGGAATATAAAGTATGGTTTCAGGTCTCCACGATGTAGGGGATTGGGTTCAGGATGGCAACAAATATTTGTGGTGTCATAAAATAAAAGCTTCTACCGGGATTTGAACTCAACACCCTTGGCGCAGAAAGTAGAAACTCTGTCGTTGCCCCAACCAGCAACTGCAGTTGGTGTATTCTATGGTTTTTCCCTCCCAAACCAGTTCATCGTCATCGTCATCATCAGCCTATTAATGTCCCTATTGCAGGGGCACAGGCCTTCCCTATGGACGGAATAGGGAGAAGAACCCAGACCCATTAATAATACTTAATTGCATATCAAATAAAAGAAAAACACTTATAAAAACACAAATAATTCCCACGTATAATATTTTGTAATATTACTTGTATGGGTGTACAGAATGCGTAGTTTTAGTCTTTGTCATAGGTTTTTTTAAAACCCTGTATATATTTCAGACATAATTGTTATTACTGTTATAAAATAAATAAATGAAATAATACTTCTGATGCCAATTCGCGAATAAGGATTCCAATCAAAACAGGTTTATGCAAGATTAAAGTTTAAAACCTGACCTCCTAATCGAGAACCGGAAGAAGACGACTTAATCTATACTTATAATAAATCTGTAGAGAGGTCAATTCTGTACATGAAATATATTTTCAAAATAACTATCAGGGTGTGATAAGTGATCGAACCTGATGCCAAAAATGCAATCAGTAAAATTTTTGTCTGTCTGTCTGTCTGTCTGTCTGTGTGTATGTTCCTTATAGAAACAAAAACTACTCGACGGATTTTAACGAAACTTGATACAATTATTCTTCATACTCCTGGGCAGGTTATAGTATACTTTTCATCACGCTACAATCAATAGGAGCAGAGTAGTGAAGAGAAATGTTGGGAAAACGGGAGAAGTTACTCCATTTTTTAAGCTTCCGTCGCGTGTGCAGCCTTAATGGTTAAAGTTACATAGAAATCATGTATGATGGAAATATTCTACATAAAATTGTCAAAAAAATATCCCGCAACAGCATATGTCTATCTTTTATGGTTGACTTACAATAACACGTGTAATTATATAAATAAAGTCATTGTTTATAACACAAGCCCGAGAACAAAAACTATAGTTTACACTACAGCTCTAAACCGAAGTGAAGCGAGGGCGGGCCACTAGTACTATCATAAAATAAATCCGTGAAATATCAGCTTAATTCCAATAGATTATTATGTTAATAAGTACAATTTGTCATAAAAAAATGTGTAAAGTTTTTATCGTGCGCTCATAAAAGGCAAAACGAGCAAAACATTTCGTCTGAATAAAGTTGTTTCTGCTCGTGCGCGTGAGCGTGAGCGTGCACTGATCGTGTTGCGATATACGGACGATACACATTAAGGCGCTTTGCAGACGGCGGGGCGGAGCGGGCCGATCAATTTCGCTGCGAACGATACCACAAAGTGAATCATAGGATTCACTTTGATGAATCCTCTGTGTGCGAAAAAACCGCGCCTTGGGTGCCCGGCGGGCACTGGCGGCGCGGCATGTCCGCGGCTGCCCGCCATGGATCATAAAAGCCAGTTTATATGCAGTAACGCAGACGGCGGCGCGGGGCGGCTAGCTCAGTCGTCCACGCCACACGCTTTTTAGTGATGGACTATTCACTAGAACGAACGTCCTGAACTGACTGCCTCTGCCCGTCGTGTGCTTTGTGTACGCGGCGAGGGCAGCCGCAGATATCGACGGGCAGACGCGGTTTTTATTGCTTCGCAGACAAAATGCCCGCCCCGCCCCGTCGTCTGCAAAACACCTTAGTTCTCACTTCGAACATAAACGAATGGGAGATTATACTCGTGCACTAAGTTTTATGGTGAAGTAAGAGGAGCTCGATGGAGCAGGTGGTTAGCGCGTTCGGCTTCGATCGTTGAAGTTAAGCTACTTTCGCAGTGGTCGGTCTTTGGATGGGTGACCAAAAATATTCTATCTCGAGTTCCTCCGTGCTTCGGAAGGCACATGAAGCCGTGGGCTGCATCTGCTGTCGTGAGCACCCGCCAATCCGCACTGGGCCCGCGTGGTGAGTCACGGTCCAGCCTCCCTATTCCATCAATGTCCCTTGCTATGGGGATATAAATTTATATTTATGATGACGTCTCATTAACCAACCTTGCTGTTATTTGCTCATTCTTCCATTCTTAGTGTTCGGCTACGAAATCCGATTTGATTCCGATACCCAAAAAAACCCTTTTTTTGTGTGATAACATAATTGGTTCATAGGTAATGTATAATATTTATGTATCACATCAATAATGTTACCGTTGCGCGCACGCAAAGTCGCAAAGTCGACACATTGATATAATTTTTACAGGCATTTTCAAGCAGTTGCAAACAGAAGTTACCTCTTCGCGAAGTATAGTTTTTTTATTAAAGTTTTTCTAGTCCATAACTAATAATTTGTAACTTTATCTTTTCTTCGAACTTCCTTATCTTATTCAGACATTACTAAATGCAAGTCGGTACATATGTAGTCATTAACACAGTTCAAATAGACCAGTTAAATTGTGTTAACCGTTCCCAGAGATAACAATCTCGAGCAGACTTTCACAATCGTTAACCGCTATCTACCTTGCAGATCGGCCTTATATGTTACACCTTACAACTCTATATGTTGTTGTCTACTAACTCTGTTATATGTGTTTTAAGATAATTTGAAGGATCACAAAAAAAGTATTATACAGCAACAGCAACTGAAGCCAACAGAAATACTTTACACATTTCTGTGAACACTTCAAATATCGCCTGTTCATGAGATATAACCCGTGAACTTGAACTGAGCTTCTCTTTACATCATGGTATGTATCTGGGGCAGGTAATTTCATCTGGATGTCTTCATTTTGATCAGAAAAAACTGCACCAAAATTAGAATTGCAGTCACATGCCTTAAGTCTTTAAAAATCCCTATCTGTTATCTTTCCATTTTAGGCAGAGGTAACCTAACTCTATGAGATGTCTGACTGATGTAAAAATAAGATAACTTTCACTAATGAGCCCGCTAAAAGTTACTCAGATCCATGAACTATATTATTATAGAATGAGCATTCTAGCATTATAATAGAAACAGTAACAAGATCAGCTTTTCTGCCTTGTACAGATGCTCCTCTCCTTTTCAACTCTGTTTTCAGCTGTATTACAGACCATGTTGAATACATTTTCACCACTATTTAATATTTTTAACATCAAAAAAACCGGTTTAAAATTGACAACTGCATTATTCGGCTGTGGTTTGGGTCATGCGTTTGCAGTGCCATCTATGTTGCTTTAGCTTTTAGCTTTGCGTATACTTCTTCATTGTGTAGGTATACCTAAATATTCCAACTTTCCATTTGATTTTCACTAAACATTTAAATTGTTTTACACTAGTTGCGTTGGGACGGAGTTTATTTTCATCCTCATATACTTAGTGATAGATGTTGAGCGAGTACGGGGTAGTGATAATTCACGTGCAAGCAGCATAAATAACGCCCGCGATGAAGATGGATGGCTAAGATGCATATCGTTCTGGAATGGGTTTCACTTAGCTTGGGGAGTCTAGGAGGCATAGGCAGTTAGTTTTCTGTGCTATTTAACTGAGTTGCAATTGCAGATAATCTTAAACGGAGATTAGCTGTTTTGATATGCCAAACGATTAAGGTTCAGATGCACGGACACTAAAGGCAACAAATTGAGATAGATTGTACTTCATAATCATCATCTTTTTATCAGCCGAGAGAAGCTCATTGCCTACCTCAAGGAATTCCAAACCGATCGGTCTTGCACTGTCCATATCCAGCGGCTTCCCGCGACCTTCGCCAGATCGTCAGTTCACCTAGTGTCTACCCAGTCCTGAAAAACACCTCACGGGATCCAAGCCAACCTGCGCGCGTTAACCAACGAGGCTTTAGCGCTCCACTTTGGGCTGTCAACCGTACTATAATATATAGTATTGTACTATATTTCGGGTCTACGTACTACTGTTGCAGAAACACATAGTCCGCAAAAATACTATATTTTCAACACCGAAATCTAACAAACAAATTTTTTATTTGAAAAATGTAAATAATAATATAATAATTTTATTTATTCATTTATTTATTTTATGTCCATTTTTGGGAAAAGTTACCAAATATACTTAAAATTTAAGAAGTCGCAAATGATTTAATGATAGAATTTAAACACTATTCATTAATAATGAAGCGAAAACAATAAAATCAGTACCCTTAATACGAGTGCGAGCTCACGAAAACTATCATAGTTTTCGTAATTGTAAAACTCGTACTAAGGGTACTATTTTCAATGCTTTTATTAAACGTTTCTTCTGTTGTTTTATCACAACAATTAGCTTTTATGCATCGCTGTTGAAGTAAGTTAACCAAATACAATACATCGTTCTTAATTCTTGAGAAGTATTTTTTCTCTGTCAGCTTTACGAATGCAAAACGGAAATGCGTTGTTCTAGATTCTGAACTGATATGGTGGTAAGCACTAAACATGTTTTTGTGAAACGATGAACTCTGTAGTCTTTAGGGGATATGCTCTTAGGATCTTCCAAAATAAAACTCGTATTTTTTGATGTTTAATCACTTTTTTTTTCTATATGGCTTCGCACGGTTTGTGCATTTAGCCAATGTCAAGTGTAAAATGTTTACATATTCTATAGCACTCGTGGTCAAAATATTAGTCAAGTCAAATTAAGTGGCAGTGAAGCCCAGGGCCGTGCCTGACGGGCGTTCATTGCGTGCACCGCACGCAGGCGGCCGAAATTAAGAGGCGGCCAAATCGTTACAAGTCGTTTACTGGGCAAAAATACAATCGGTTTATCGTATTCCTATGTTCTTTATGTTTGATAATTTTGTCTGTGATTATAATACCAATACCATAATTACTTTTTTTCATGTTATTATTAAAGTAAGTAAATTAATTCTATTTTGTATACCTCCCAAGTTGCAAGTCAGCCCAGATCTGCCATTGGCCACTGAGCTTTGTTATCCTAATATGTTAGTATAGATTTAAGGGTTATTCCTTGTTCTTTATGTTTGATAATTTTGTCTGTGATTATAAAACCAATACCATAATTTTTTTCATGTTATTATTTTTGTTTAAATTTTAAATAAAAAAATGTTTATTTTGTGCATTTTTTTTTCTTAAATTTCATCCAAACATATAAATCTCATAAAACCGGATTTTAGCCGGTTTTTCTTTTCAGAAACCGGTTTTGGGAACAAAACCAATATTTTTTTTCGTTCTCGATTTCGGTTAACCAAAAACTGATTTTTTCCCCGGTTTGATGCCCTGTGTATAATAATAAACATTAAAAATTAAAGTAGTTTTTTTTAATGTTATCCTGGGGGCGGCCATACAGACTGGCACGCAGGCGGCCATATACCCAGGCACGGCCCTGGTGAAGCCCCCTTTCCCTGTTTCAGTAAATGTGTGGGGATTTACTGGAACCTCCTCGTTTACTTCTTGAGGGAACGTCGAAAGACACTTTCCGCTATTTTGTTTCACTTGCCAACTCTTGTGTATGTTTCCGAACACTTAGTGGTTAATAATCCACCATTATTAGACACTAACATCCGCCACAACACAATTTTTAACAAGAAAAACAAAACTGCTAAAGTGACGCTTCCCGATCCCGCCAAAAAGCCCACTTTTTATTAATCATAGCACAAACACATTTTTACGCTTTTTTCTTAGTAGATTACCACAGATTAAGATTATTCGCACAGGGTCATAGAGTAAGGCACAGGATACACTATGGGTACGGCCAGAGTGCACTCAGATACAGATTCAGACTCAGAAAACAAGCGCGAGAAATATACAGTGTAGTTTAAGCAGGTTGCCTGCTGCCACTATGGCCACCCTGATTTAACTACACTATTTATTTCTCGCGCTTGTTGTCTGAGTCTGAATCTGAATCTGAATCTGAGTGCACTCTGGCCGTACCCTATTATGGTATTAAAGGTGTTAACACACATGTAACATATGCTTACCTAATATGAACGATCACATTTAATAAAACACATAAACTATTTTTTTTAATAAGAGGTACCTGTCAGAATAACGGATACTGAATGAATAAATGACTTTTATTAAAATATGAACAAACAATATAAAATTCTAGACACATCTATCAGTCCACTTACATGTTATAAATTTCTACGGTCTATGTATAGCATAAATATAATGAAGTTAGGTTGAGCAATAAAAAATATTATTTTTAGAGAGCACACGAAAAAGAAGAAAACTTTTTGCTCAATGTAACATATATTTTCAACTAGGGACTGTCAAAATCATATCGGTCAGTCGGGCCAATAGATGTGGATGGGAATATATACAGGGCGTCCCACGGGTTTGTCACGCGGAGGGAAAGTATATTAAATATTGAAGATAGGATATTTTACTGCAAGAAGACATTTTATTTTATTTTTAACAATATGAAGAACTGCAATCACTGTTTTTGAAAATCGTCTGCTACAACCGGGAATCAAATTCGTGAAATTTGAAACAAAAAAACACGTATTTTATGATAACCGTCGAAAGAATTAATCGTGAGGATTATTTTTTGCTTAATAACAGAGCATTATGAAATGAAAGAAAAATTACGAAATATGTCTTTTTTTTAATTAAAAAACAAACTACAATAAAAGAAAGGGTGCAAGATTTGTGTAAGTATCGCTTTATTATTTCAGTAAATTATCCTATCTTCAATATTTAATATACTTTCCCTCCGTGTTACAAACCCGTGGGACTCCCTGTATGTTTCGAATTACAATGTTCTAAGGAGAATTCCTAAAATAATGATTGTAATATTAGCCTATACATTTGTGTTGCTTCCGGTGCATTCTTTAATTTTCTCATATATTAATGGTCGTGACTGGACAAGATTCTTTAGTACGGTCTGTTATATAATTATCATCCAAATTATAGGGTAGTCTTAATGTCTACTACGGTATCGTTATTGTTTCGATATTTTTATAGCTGGTTCTACACGGTGTAGTAAATGAATTTAGTCTGAACCAGATTAAAGTTTGAATAGGAAGAAGGCCAATGCTAAATTAAATACCTGATGGTAATGGAATTTTTGGTACCAATGTAGTTTAGTATTTGACATACTAAATCCTTTGTTTCATTTTTGTATCACCTCTCTCGCTCTCTTTCGGCTGTGTCTGTAAACCGCGTCAAGTGTTCTCCCACATTAATATTCATTTAAATTAGACTAGTGGCCCGCCCTCGCTTCGCTTCGGTGTAGAGCTGTAGTGTAAACTATAGTTTTTGTTCTCAGGCTTGTGCTATAAAGAATGACTTTATTTATATAATTACACGTGTTATTATGAGTCAACCATAAAAGATAGACATATGCTGTTGCGGGAAATTTTTAGACAATTTTATGTAGAATATTTCCGTCATACATGATTTCTTTGTAACTTTAACCATTAAGGCTGCACACACGACGGAAGCTTAAAAAATGGAGTAACTTCTCCCGTTTTCCCAACATTTCCCTTCACTACTCTGCTCCTTTTGATTGTTGCGTGATGAGAAGTATACTATAACCTGCCCAGGAGTATGAAGAATAATTGTACCAAGTTTCGTTAAAATCCGTTGAGTAGTTTTTGTTTCTATAAGGAACATACACACAGACAGACAGGCAAAAATTTTACTGATTGCATTTTTGGCATCAGTATCGATCACTAATCACCCCCTGATAGTTATTTTAAAAATATATTTCATGTACAGAATTGACATCTCTACAGATTTATTATAAGTATAGATTAACTTTATATTAGCGTACAAAAACTTGTGTATCTAAATTATTATCATCTCATTCAATAAATATAGTGATTTTGGTGAGAAGCGTGGTTTAATTTAGCTATACCAAACATAAATTTGGTCCTTCGAGCCTTTAGATTTATAAGTATTTGTGGTACCTTCAAAAAAAACTACTACTACTACAATTGTCTCCATAATACGTAAACGATATTTGAGGAAAGTCGTCGTTTGAATGTTTGATTTTTCTATTTAGGATCTTATCAGTTTCTCAGTGTCAATCCATAGTGGAATAGTATTTTGTGTGAGTATTTTGCCACCCTTTTAACATTACTTTTTTATTTATTTTGATACCGTAGAGTAGGATTATCGATTTTAAGAGTACAGCCCCAGTGTTATGAAGTATATATATTTACAAATGTTTAAGCGAGTGCGATCGTAAAATATTATTAAAAGAAGACCTTTCTTGCAGAGTTAGTGGCAGCTTAAACTGACCCTTTACTTACACACACCTTAACACATCGTAAATTTGGACGAGACAGACTTTAAGGACCTCTGAGAGTGGTTTTGAATACCACATGTCTTTGGCAATAAAAGTCTTGCTCGCTGACCGACTGAATATATTCTTGTAAAAACTTCATTATAAGAAGGTAAAAACGTAACTTATTTAAAGTGGTTTTTAAGTATCCCATGTACAAACTTAAGCCCCATAGCCATAAAAATTCAAAAAATTCAAAATTCAATATCGTTTATTCAGTCTAGGCTGTAACAAGCACTTGTGAATGTCGAAAAGCTACGCCATCGGTTCGCAAATCTACGGCGGGAGACCTTGTACTGATAAGAACCGGCAAGAAACTCAGCAAGGGCTGTTTTTTCTCCCTGTATTATAAACAGAGTCGTCAAATTGAAAAATGACTTCAATATGAGGTAACTCATAGAAAAATAGTTGTGTTTCACTCAAAACAGGTTTTTCTTTGCGTGCGTGCCTGAATGGAATCCTTTAGGAATGATCCTTAGGAATTTCTTGAGGTGCTACGTCAGTACCATAAATAGAATTTGAAGCTGTGACTTTTCTATAATTATTTATTTGTTAAAAAAAGTCACGCATGTTTTCCTGAAAGTAAATCAAATCGATGTCGACTGTATCCTTTCAGTGCTATCGTTTAGTTCTACTAGTACATAGAGCAACACGGCCGACACGGCTAGTATGATTATACGAAAAAAAAAAATTCGTTTAGTCCATTAAGGCCGCGTCGGCCGTGTTGCTTTATAGTTTCATCCTAATATCTGTACCCCTAGCACGAACCAATATCGAATTCGAATTGTTTGCGAGTCCGAAATGTCATTGTCAAATTTTGCATGGAAAATTGAACAGCAGCGCCACAAACGACGTAACGAAAACTAAAAATCAGTACATATTTGACAATGACATTTCGCACTAGCATACTACTCGAATTCGATATTGGTTCGTGCTAGGGGTACAGCAAAATGAATTTTAATTTGACTAAAAGGACAATACCTACCTAGGACTAAATGGACGGATACAATCAAAATATTGGATTCGCCTCTTTCGCCTTCTCCATATGCTCCATTAACCAGCCGTACATTTTTTTTCACATTCTTATCATGCAATCAGTCCTAGTGACTATGAGCAGATTAGTTGATGGGAATCACGTGTTGGTTGGGTCAGACGCACCATCGAGCTTCCAACTCATATCTAGTTCTGCCTAAGCAGTTTTAGTTACATCCGGTAGTTTGCGCCTTTTCAGATGTATGATGTTGTGGCGGCGACATCTATATTCCCCACATATTTACAACGGATGGAGGAAATCATTACTCACCATCCTCAAGAGATGGCGTTACCTGCACTGCGATCATAATAGTATGGAAGCCTACATCGCGCAAATGAAATTCGGAGGCTAACTCTTCATATATACGATGCCCGACCAATATCAGTCGGGCCGCGGCCCCCGAGCTAGCATCACCCAGCTCGGAGGAAGGTCTTCCCCTTTGGCCTTCCTACAATGTAATCCGGTGTCATTGTGTAGCTAGATGGTTTAGATGTTTTTAAACAGTCCATTTCGATATTTGTCCAATGTGTGTGACTGATTTCGTCTCTAAAAGTGTTGATATGAAGATGTCGATGAACTTCTGAGTTGCGAACGAACCATGGAGCATTTTAAAATCTGCTTCAGGTTATAGTTCTGCGCTCTTTGGATTTTGTTAATCTTATGAGATTGACTTGCTGAACCCGACAACTCAATTCCATAGGTTCAAATGGGTTTAAGAACTGTCTTATACAGAAGTAACTTGTTGTCTATTAAATAAATTGGAATATCTTCCTAGTAACCGAATACATCGAGGAGCTCGATGGCGCAAGTGGTTAGCGCGTTCGGCTGCGATCGTTGATCTTAAGCAACTTTCGCAGTGCTCGGTCATTGGATGGGTGACCAAAATTACTATCTCGAGCTCCTCCGTGCTTCGGAAGGCACGTTAAGACGTTGGTCCCGGCTGCATCTGCAGTCGTTAGCACCCACCAATCTGCACTGGGCCCGCGTGGTGGGTCATGGCCCAATCTCCCTATTCCATCCATAGGGAAGGCCTGTGCCCCAGCAGTGGGGACATTAATAGGCTGATGATGAATGAACCAATACTATTTTATTTCATCTCTTTTGGTTTGTAAGTGCTTGGACCATATCATCATCATCATCACCATCATCTCAGACGTACGATGCCCACAGCTGAGCATAGGCCTCCCCTAAGGATCTCCACATCGATCGGTCCAGTCAGTGTTCAGTCCAAGTTCAGTTCACGAAGCGATTTACTTCGGCCTTCATTATGCGATCGGCTATGGAGTGGAACTCCTTGCCGAGGTCTGTTTTCCCAGACCAATATAATCTGGACATCTTCAAATCCAGAGTGAACAGGCATCTTCTTGGCAGGCGTGTACCATCCTAGGCCTCATCATCGCTTTCCATCAGGTAAGATTGTGGTCAAACGCATTGCTTATTTTGAATAAAAAAAAAGTGTATACCCAGATATTCCACCGTTTCACTGGTGGGAAGGAGGCTGGAACCCACTCTTACTCTTGAGCAGCCGTACATAAGATTCGTTTTTTATGTTTTTCATTGGAAAATCTACAGAGGTTTCAAATGTCTATGGACTGTACCCGTAGATCGAAGTTGAGCAAGCATCGCTAAGATTGAGAATTATACTAATTATACTGAATCGTATCAAGTACTCGTACTTAACTTTGGAAGCGTGAGTCACGCATGGATTGGATTGGATTTCTAGACGTTAAATTTCGTCTCATAATGTTGCTCATTAAACTTTGAATGTATCACTGTCGAATTTATTAAGAAACTAGCGGCCCGCCCTCGCTTCGCTTCGGTGTAGAGCTGAAGTGTAGACTACAGTTTTTATTCTCAGGCTTGTATTATACACAATAACATTCATCTATGATTCTTCTTTTACCTGCATGCAAAGTCTCAGCCCGATCGGTTTAAGTTGACAAAGTTTCATACAAACTTACATTCCCTATTTTATCCCCTTGGGGGTAGAATTGATCAAAATCCTTTCTTAGCGGATGCCTACGTCATTATATCTACCTGCATGTCAAATTTCAGCCCGATCCGTCCAGTGGTTCGGGCTGTGCGTTGATAGATCACTATGACAGTCAGTCACCTTTGAGTTTTATATATATAGATGGGTGTAATGATAAAAGATTATCGTCTTTGGGAAACGTTTCTTTTACAGAAGTACAAAAACTTACCGCACGCGCGTGGCCCTCCCGTGCTGTTAATTGGTTCTGCAGGAACCAATTTGGATTGACTCGTGGTGACTATAGCGTAGCGTAGCGCATACATAGTTTACTCGAAATAGCAGTACACAAAGTGGAAATTATAAAAACTTTTTAATAGATTTAGTTATTATAGTTTTTTTAAGAAATGATATACATATTTATGATTACTCCTATCTGAATAATATCCAAAATCATTGTTGTGTTCTCGTTGTCTTTGTCCGTCGTCTGCTTTTAATATTATTTTGAAAATTACTTTAAAACAGTGTAAATAAACCAATTACGTTCGAAATCATATTCTTCATTGCCCATCCCACTTACTCACCGTTTCAAACTTCATCATCCATAGAATATCAGGGCCGTGCCTGGGTATATGGCCGCCTGCGTGCCAGTCTGTATGGCCGCCCCCAGGATAACATTAAAAAAAACTACTTTAATTTTTAATGTTTATTATTATACACAGGGCATCAAACCGGGGAAAAAATCAGTTTTTGGTTAACCGAAATCGAGAACGAAAAAAAATATTGGTTTTGTTCCCAAAACCGGTTTCTGAAAAGAAAAACCGGCTAAAAACCGGTTTTATGAGATTTATATGTTTGGATGAAATTTAAGAAAAAAAATGCACAAAATAAACATTTTTTTATTTAAAATTTAAACAAAAATAATAACATGAAAAAAATTATGGTATTGGTTTTATAATCACAGACAAAATTATCAAACATAAAGAACAAGGAATAACCCTTAAATCTATACTAACATATTAGGATAACAAAGCTCAGTGGCCAATGGCAGATCTGGGCTGACTTGCAACTTGGGAGGTATACAAAATAGAATTAATTTACTTACTTTAATAATAACATGAAAAAAAGTAATTATGGTATTGGTATTATAATCACAGACAAAATTATCAAACATAAAGAACATAGGAATACGATAAACCGATTGTATTTTTGCCCAGTAAACAACTTGTAACGATTTGGCCGCCTCTTAATTTCGGCCGCCTGCGTGCGGTGCACGCAATGAACGCCCGTCAGGCACGGCCCTGAGAATATATTATATTGATGAAAAAACTGCTTAATCCACTAACATTTCTTTATAAACGTTAGGTCCGATAAATGACTCCACCCCACCTGATGTTAAGTGCAGCAGTTCTACCTTTTTTTTTTTTTTGGTACGCTGGGGAAATGCATTAAATTGCATACCACATGGTGGTTATGTGGGGCTCTCCTCCCCAGAAGGGGGAGGCCTACCCACTAAAACTCCAGCGATGGCTGCCATCAGGCATTGTACGGGGCCTCAGGATCGAGTATCGCATCTCAGGACCCGCAGCCTTTGTTCCCCTGCTTCCTCCAGGGGAGCCCTTCTCGGGGGAGTGTTCGCAACCTCCCCCATCCACCCTCCTACGACGACACCCCCCGGCCATGCGGGGGTGTCGTCCCTCCCTGGTCGCTTCCATGAGCACAAGCTCCGTCGTGCTCACCAGCGACCCGCGGCGGCAGCAGTTCTACCTGCCACACCGGCCATTCTCACTCTGCCAGCCTGCATGTTGGTTCTTCAAGGCTCTTTATAGGATCCCAGGTTGTAAAAGGGAGGGAACACGTGAGCGGGCAGAGAATTCTATTTACGGTGTATTTTTATGTGTATACAGGGCGTCCCGCGGGTTTGTCACACGGTGGGAAAGTATATTAAATATTGAAGATAGGATATTTTACTTAAAGAAGATATAATTTCATTTTTAATAATAACTAGATTAGCATTCACAGTTTTGTTTCAAATCGCCTGCTACTACTGGTAATCCAATGTCAAATTTGTAAAAACACTCCCTAGAGAGGAAGAGGTACCTTCCACTGGGAAAGATGTCTGGTCGACTGGTAGAGAATGCCTTATGGCATTATGTCCGCCATTTGCTTTATAATTTTGCAATAAAGTTTAAATAAAGATCTTCACATGACATGAAGTCCTACAACACACTCGCTTAAAGTTGCTGATTGATTGATTGCGAATTTAAAAACAAAACATAAAAATAAATGAAAATAAAGTTTAAATCTAAAGAAAAGTTTATTAGAAAAAAAAATCCACGCGGACCAGGCAGCGGACGGGACTCGAACCCGCACCTTTCGCAATCCGGGCGAATGCACTGACCATTATGCTACCACGGCCCTATTCACCGCGTCGAAATTTTCCTAGCCTTAAGCTGCAAGGCAGCGCCATCTCTTCGCATTGTAGGTAACCCACAATACAATAGCAATAGGGCCGTGGTAGCATAAAGGTGCGGGTTCGAGTCCCGTCCGCTGCCTGGTCCGCGTGGATTTTTTTCTAGTAAACTTTTCTTTAGATTTCAACATCTAGCAGTTAAATGCTTAAAAAATAAATAAAAACATAACTATAATTGCTATTTCTTCTTTCAAATGTTTAATACTTGAAAAAGTATTCATTTGACATTGTGGGTTACCTACAATGCGAAGAAATGGCGCTGCCTTGCAGCTTAAGGCTAGTAAAATTTCGACGCGGCGAATAGGGCCGTGGTAGCATAATGGTCAGTGCATTCGCCCGGATTGCGAAAGGTGCGGGTTCGAGTCCCGTCCGCTGCCTGGTCCGCGTGGATTTTTTTCTAGTAAACTTTTCTTTAGATTTAAACATCTAGCAGTTTAATGCTTAAAAAATAAATAAAAACATAACTATGAAAATAAAGTTGATCTACTGACTCATTTAACGCCGCCTGTATAGATAGTTGGGTACCTACTGGGCCGGCGCGTGCGCATAATTTCTAGGCTCAGTTCATTGTGATATAGTTCCGATCCGATCCGCCGTGAAATCAACGGGCTATCGTTATCGTTATGGCGACCCAGCGGCCCCATCTAGGGCACTTTTTATTTAACAACTGCCTTCACTTCATTGTTTATTGAACGGCGAGAACTTTCGATTTGAACGACCGGTTTTTGATAGTACGAAGAAAACTTGAACTTTGGTAAAATTTTGAACTAAATATCTAAGTCTAAAGTATTTTTATTCACATAACCTCGTCTGATGTTAGCAGACAAGTTTATTGCTTAGGGTCTACCTATAATTGAATAGACGTATTGCGTTCCATGCTGTGACTTGCATTTGCGTTTCTAGTTTGTCTCCAAGCTTGGTTACAAGCGAGTCTCTTTGTAGACTAAATAATATTACTTTCGCATCATACTTAAACTCCAGATTTTTACTCATTTAAAAATTGTTTATACATCTTATTATAGTTTAATATTTATTATCATTAATAGCTTTAACATTGAAAATAATGAAAATTTATGTATGATAAAACTATGATGGTAGGTATTTAAAAATTGGAGACAATAATTTTGTTACCTTTTTAAGCGAGGTACCTACACCAAGCCCTGATTCGATTCGCGGTTCACATCCCGTTTGGCAACATAATTTTCCGTTTATCAACATACTATTATCTTCATGTTATAATAAAAATTTAAATAAAACCGTCTTCCTTGAAGTATTTATTCTCAGAGACGTAAATACTTAATTTATGGCTCGTAAAACATCCGCCATGTTTAACTTACCGAATCAATCAGGATTAACTGCTATTGGTATTTGAACTTTAAGTAAACGGTATAAAGTTAATATTTCTATCTCACTTAAATCGAGGAATCTTGGTTTTGAGATTTAAGTTTTGTTTGTTATGCGGTTGATGCTTATCTACTTATGTTTATGGTCTAAATTCCTATAAATTGTATTATTACTATTATATGAATTGTTTGTTATTATATGGTGATATATTTATGAGTTCGTTCGAAAACCAATATTTTGGTAAAAAGTCCAAATCTACATAATTTTATGTCTCTGGTGATGTTTTGCCATCTTGTGTACTTTAACGCGTGTACCGTAGAGAGTTCTTTGTCAATTTTTAAAAGGAATCTTTCATCACATGGCTACAATTTTTTACGTCCATCTTTAGCATTTCATTTTTATGTAATTAAATATTTAGTCACAATCAAAAAGTAACCAACAAAATTTTTGATTGTCATTAAATTCAGACTTTATCAACAAGCATCGGTTTTAAATGGTAGAAAGCTCGCCTGCTACGCGGTCGACCCGGGTTCCAAATAAAAGCCGAAGAAGGCCGTTTTTTATTAAAGATTTTATATTTCACTTGCATCTTGATAAGATATTGATATGATACCCACAGCCACCCAGATAATAATGTAGTTAAAAAAATCCCAAAATGGTTTTATGTTTAATTTCTCATACAACAATCATTTTGCTAAGCATTTTACTATTACGACACGCAAGAAAAGGGTTTACCTATACATTAAAAAATACCGCTTCTTCACGCTCATTAATTTTTTTTTAGACACGACACGAATATAACAGCAATTAAACAAGAACGAATCTCACAACGCCCAGCCGCGTCGCGACGCGAGTTGATGAAACATTCACGACAATTAAATGTTTTCGAAAGCAGACACGATCGCAACATTGTATGCGTGCTTTTTCATTATTCATACGGGTTATTATTTATATGGAATATAGTATGAATGGATTGCAGAATGCGGTTTACTAAAAAAGGTTAATTAACGCCAAATTATTTAAACTTGTTTGGTTTTGGTCATCATAATTGTAGACTATTCCGTTAATTGGCGTAGCAAGCAAGATTGTACATCTGTTTCTTTAGATAAGGTCCATGCATAGAATGCGAGTCGACGCAGACGACGTAGAACCATTGTGAATGAAAATCTCTTGAGGAGGCCTATGTCCAACAGTGGGCCTCCATCTGATACCTTCATAATATCCCTTGAAGTTTAACAGAGTACCAAAGGCATGACAATATGAGATGATGATGATCACACCCATAGCCAACAACAACAACGACACTACACTTAGGTATGACATTGGTTGAATCTAAAGGCGCTTTGCAGACGACGGGGCGGGGCGGGCTTTTTGTCCACGAAGCAATAAAAACCGCGTCTGCCAGTCGATGTCTGCGGCTGCCCTCGCCGCGTACACAAAGCACACGACGGGCAGAGGCAGTCAGTTCAGGACGTTCGTTCTAGTGTATTCCATCACTAAAAAGCGCGTGGCGCGGACTGAACTAGTCGCCCCGCGCCGCCGTCTGCGTTACTGCATATAAACTGGTTTGTATGATCCACGGCGGGCAGCCGCGGACATGCCGCGCCGCCACTGCCCGCCGGGCACCCAAGGCGCGGTCTTTTTGCCCTCTGTGTGCGTTTGTAGTATAGGATTCACTTTGTGCTATCGTTCGCGGCGAAATTGACCGGCCCGCTCTGTAACGCCGTCTGCAAAGAGCCTAAATGTTCATCAGAAATAATAGCGAGAGTACCAAGTCATGGTGCAGAAAATTTTCCGAAAAGTTACAATATTCAGCTGTGAATTCATTTTGGGACCCACGTAGATGCATGTAAATTTTCATTACAATCGATCTAGCAATTGAAGTAGACTTCAGTGAATATTATGCTTTTAATAGGGTATTTGACAAGTTTTAGAAAACGATTTCACGTTATTGACTAATGTTTATGGAGTCCGTAAAAAGTGGATATTCATCATTCTGTTGTGTATTTCAGTAAAAATAACCAAATCAAAAACTCCATTTTCAAGTTGCCGCGAAAACGTTTCTCTGGACAATATGGCGTCTTACTAGTGTGTGACGTCGCACGACTGTTATTAAAACGTCAAATGATACTATGTTATGTCACTTAAACCGGAAGTTTACTTGCGTGTGACGTCATTTTAGGCTCCGCCAATCCCGAGCGTTTGGGTCACGTGACAATAGATTAGAAAACTATTATCTTTTTACCCGGCTGCGCAATGCAAGAGCGCGAAGCGCGACGCGCAGACAGGGTTATGTGTTTAACAGTCTATATATGTATGTTTGTTCCTTTGTGGCACACTAGAGACCAAACGCCTGGACCGATTTTGATGATTCATACATCAATCGATTCGTCTCAATCATGGGAGTGCTACTAAAGATATGATAATAATCAAAATTCAATATGGGCTAAATTAGGCGCCATATTGTGACGAAGTAAAAAAAATAAGTTGACAAAATATGTCGAGTGGGGTATCACTGTCTAGATAATCAAAAATCATATTTAGGTTCCTAACACTATTTTTCATTTTATATGATTGTTTAGGATCTACAACGCTTTTAAGGTGTATATTAACCACTTACGCTTTTAATTTCAATCTTACGTTTGTATGGATCTTTGTTACTCTTTCACCTAAAAAATACTGAATGGATTTTAATGAAACTTAACAGTAATATAGCTCATATATGATAATTACATATATATATAATAATTTATGTAGTTATTGAGTGAATTGGCCAATATATAACAATAAGTGTCACATAAGACGGAAAAAAATCTCCCATCTGCGAGCCATTTTGGCCTGCACTGCAAAAACAATAAAAGTTACATGAATGTAATGTAGAGTGAAAATGTATCTCTTAAATAGTTCTAAAAAAAGTCCGTGACACCATATATCTATTTTTAATGTATAAGTCATTACCGCTAAAATAGTGAATCAAAACTAAAATATTATTTGATATCTATTTCCAAAATGCACATTTTGTATTAACAAATCATGTTTTATCAAAACAAATACTTTTATCGCTTTTGATATTTAAAGACGATAAACTTTGCTTTTTACACTATGTCATTTTGACAAATATTTAAAAAGTTACAACGATGACAAAGTGATAGCGCAATAAAACTGTGATACAGTTCCTTCTTATTAAAAGATGAAAAATATATTATCATAATAGGTATTTATGATTATTGAATTTTAATGAAAAACTCAGAATTTTACTGTTTTTCATTTTTTTAACGATATTACTTAATGTTACAAAAAAGGTTTACTTAATATAATGACAAATAACCCATTCTTTGCTAGTAAGTACATTTGTACCTAAGAAACAAATATAGTAAGTACATACTTATTGGAATCCCTGTATTTATTAATCAGCTCGCGATAATATTGGTTTTGTAATAATTCTGCAAAATTCAAAGTAAATAATGTAGATTTTTATAGGTAAATCACCCCTTTCATCACCATACGCCTATAAGTATTGCGATGTTGTAGCTAAGAACCAAGTTCCCATCTACTTCTATATGGGAATTCATTATATTCGATTTAGCTATTAGGGCACGGAAGCGCAACAAACAAATTCACTTTCGCATCTATAATATTATATTATACTTACTAGTGATCCACCCGGGCATTGTACGGGTGAAATTTATTTATCGGGATAAAATATAGCCTATGTCACTCGGACAAAATGTATTTAAATAAAGAAAAATGTTATTATAAATAACGTAGCTACCTTATGATGAGTTAATATTTGAAACCGGTTCAGTAGTTTGACAGATTATTTGTTACAATCATACAAATCTTGCTTCTTTATAATATTAGTATAGATAGTTAGGATAAGCTAAGTATTTAATTGATGAAAAAGATTTAAAAATAAAGTAAGTAATAGGTTTATTTGATTATATTTGTAGAAGTTACTTAGCATTTGTGCTTAACAGTGATACGTTATTCGGTATTTTATTGTACAAAAAAAAAATTGGAAAATAATTGCCATGATTGCACTACTGTGAGTACTCTTCATTCGAGCTTTACACTACCAATAAAAAAGGGTCGAACATAAAGTCTTTGACCTGTTAAATGTGAACGCTTTAAAAGAAAACTACAAAGAGAACTATAAATTGATAATAAATGAGATTGCTATGGTGTTCTACCTAATTTTATGAAAATTTTATTATGCGCCTTTAGTTTAATCAAATATTATAAACTTTGCTTTGGTGATTGCATAATTATTTAATTTAGTGATCTAAGGCAATTGCCACCATTGTCCAAAACAACAGACAGGAATTACTGCTTTCTTCAACCTGCGACATAAACGTCATTGATTGGTATTGTATATAGGGTGATTAAAAACATTTGAAGTTAACTTCTGGCATCTACATATTGGGTTTCTGTGAATTATGTAGGTTAATCAAATTATGAGACTAGGGACTGACACTGAATTTGTGTATATCACAATCTTAGACGTCCGGCATTGACATGACAATGCAGCCACTGCCAATTTTAAATAGTCGACGAATAAAAGTAAATGAATTTTATATTTACTGCTAAACTATTAAAAAAAAAACATAAACAAAAGATGACTTTTTGAGGAAGTGCTAGTTTACTATAAAATTGACATACATAAGAGATATTTATATAACGACTTGATTTAACTTCACACATTTTTGCGAAAATTGAGGCCCATCTGTAGCCTTGACCCCGCTGGTAAAGTCTTTATATGTCTTAATAAATCAATCTTTTAGACCGACGCCAGGTACTTAATAATTCCTGCGATATTAATTCCCATACTGAAGTACAAGACTACGGTATATACGTCTTAAAAAACTAACTAACTAAAAAGTGTGAAATAAAAAAGGTAAATTTAAAAAATCAAAAAACCCGACTGCTTAATTATGCTTCAAATAAAAACTGAAAAGAAAAAAACAAGTCCAGTAGTATATAATTCTGTTAATAAGGAACAAAGCTACTTTAACAGTCGGGACCAACTGTTGAAAAATATTATGTATTCTTGAATATCTAATGGGTCCCGACTGTTAAAGTAGCTTTGTTCCTTATTAACAGAATTATAAACTACTGGACTTGTTTTTTTCTTTTCAGTTTTTATTTGAAGCATAATTAAGCAGTCGGGTTTTTTGATTTTTTAAATTTACCTTTTTTTTGGTTAGTTTTTAGTAATTTTTTTTTTTTGTAAAAATAGTAAAAACCCCTGTTAATATTCAATCTAAACACAGATGCTAACAATTGGCACTTTATTTTTAAAACTGTCAAGTACCCTATTCAGTAAAGTATTTTTTGTAAATTAATCAAAGTTCGATAGATTAATCTATAAAATGAAATACTACTTTAAAGTAGAATTAGTTTTTGTAAGTACCTAATTTAATTTTCCTAAAAGTACGTAAAGTTCTATAAAAATTATTGTAATCGGATTTGGTAATAAAATTTTGAGGTGGCATGGCGTCGGTGTTAAGAGAGATTTAATTAATAGGTTCTAATGGAGTACGGAACTGAGCGGGGAGGCTAATGCGCCCTTAATCTGTTAAGTGTCAGGCCCATAAATATCACGCGCCCACCAGCACTCTGAGTATAGGGCTAACATAGATATAGAAGTATTAACGCAGATATAGAAGTGGTCGGTGGTCGAATACCCATTAAGGAACCCGTATCGTCACAAATCTCATGAAGCTGAATAGCGCGGGTGGTTAGCGCCTTCGGCTGCGATCGTTGAAGTTAAGCAACTTTCGCAGTGGTCGGTCATTGGATAGGTGACCAAAAATCTTCTATCTCGAGTTCCTCCGTGCTTCGGAAGGAACGTTAAGCCGTTGGTCCCGGCTGCATCTGCAGTCGTTAGCACCCGGTACAGTACAGGGCCAGCTGCATCTGCAGTCGTTAACACCCGCTAATCCGCACTGGGCCCGCGTGGTGGGTCATGGCCCAATCTCCCTATTCCATCCATGGGTCATATTGTATGTATGTGCTGTATATTTATTTATCTATATGTGTTTGTGTTTTACCGCACACTCCCTCCCATACATGGCGCCGCCGCGCTGTGCGTATCCTTAACGGTTTTTTAAATTTCGGTCGAAACTCATTGGAAACGCTGTCAATCTATACCTTTGTTTCACTTTAATACTAAAAAGAAAAACAGACGAAAGATGTAGCTCTAAGTGTCGCCGCATACGGGCCTCCGACCACAACCACAAAACGCCGCCACCTTCATATTTTTTGTAGTTTTCATACTTTTTATATGGAATCGCCACACACGGTACGCCGGTGGCCGCCACACGCTACAAATCGTCGTTGCTCGCTTCCCGCACCGGCCACTTAATGCGTCGATACAAAACGCCGCCACACGTCACTCGCGCGATTCCCCACCGCTCTCTCCTTTACCTTAGTCGGCCGCTGTCGCGCGCTTCAGCCACTTTAGTAGCCGTTTCTAGCTTCTCGTGGCGGCGTTTGTGGCTGTGGCGTGTGACCCGTGTGCGGCGACACTAATTTTCACCATCCGCACGTGACGTCATATGAAAATACGTTCCATTTTCTTATTACAAAAAGTTTGCTTCTTTACATAAAACTATTAGGTATACCTACTTTTTTTTCGCTAATGTGTTGAAGGACGATGTATAACATATAACATTTGTGCGGAATCGGTTTTACAAACTTGTGACTATGGTAAGCATTCATACCACAGACTATTAGATAATTACGCATTGCATTCGTCTACTGGTTTGTAATAACTAACTTACGTAATATCATAAACTAGCGGCCCGCCCTCGCTTCGCTTCGGTGTAGAACTGAAGTGTAGACTACAGTTATTGTTCTCAAGCTTGTATTATACACAATGATATTCGTCTATGATTCTTCTTACACCTGCATGCAAAGTCTCAGCCCGATCGGTTTAAAATTGACAAAGTTTCATACAAACTTTCATTCCCTATTTTATCCCCTTGGGGGTAGAATTGATCAAAATCCTTTCTTAGCGGATGCCTACGTCATAACATTTACCTGCATGCCAAATTTCAGCCCGATCCGTCCAGTGGTTTGGGCTGTGCGTTGATAGATCACTATGTCAGTCAGTCAGTCACCTTTGAGTTTTATATTTAAAGATAACTCATAACTGTATAAGTTTTAGCAGCCCTACTGGTTGGGATGAGTGTGGGAACTCGGGATCCGGTTTCGATTCCCGGACACTATTTATTCGTAACTTATCTGTCGTACACACGACACAAGTAGTCGTAACTTTTAATTGATTTAGTTAACATCATATACGAACGAGACAGTTAAAGAGGATTCATCATCATCATCAGCCTATTAATGTCCCCACTGCTGGGGCACAGGCCTTCCCGGTGGATGGAATAGGGAGATTGGGCCATGACCCACCACGCCGGCCCAGTGCTGATTGGTGGGTGCTAACGACTGCAGATACAGCCGGGACCAACGGCTTAACGTGCCTTCCGAAGCACGGAGGAGCTCGAGATAGTAATTTTTGGTCACCCATCCATTTGGTCATGACCGACCACTGCGAAAGTGGCTTAAATTCAACGATCGCAGCCGAACGATCGCATCGAGCTCAGATAAGAAAAACATAACAAAAGAAATAAAATAAAAATAATTGATAACAAATAAAGTCGCGGGCGGCTGAAGGACTTTTAAGTGTGTACCTACATTTTTGTAGGTTTTACTTCTATGGCATGTGAACAGCACATGTCCGTTATTTTTACTCCACTAGCATTCAAGTGACATGTAGTAATGTTAAATAAGTTAATAAATGACAGATTTGATTAATTTCAATGAAGAAATTACTAGTCTATGTAGGTAAAGAAAAATACTTTCCAACATAAGTTCAACTTAACTACTCACTCAATATGGTATTTGACAAGTTTTAGAAAACGATCTCACGTTATTGACTAATGTTTATGGAGTCCGTAAAATCAAATGGATCAATCATGGATATTCTTCATTCTGTTGTGTATTTCAGTAAAAATAACCAAATCAAAAACTCCTTTTTCATGCTGCCGCGAAAACGTTTTTCTGGACAATATGGCGTCTTCCTAGTGTGTGACGTCACACGACTGTTATTAAAACGTCAAACGATACAATGTAATGTCACTTTAACCGGAAGTTTACTTGCGTGTGACGTCATTTTAGGCTCCGCCAATCCCAAGCATTTTGGGACACGTGACAATAGATAAGAAAACTATTATCTTTTTCGTGGGTCTTTAGTAAAATTATGAATATTTTTTTTTGTAAAAATAGTAAAAACCCCTGCCAATATTCATTCTAAACACAGATGCTAACAATTGGCACTTTTATTTTTTATACTGTCAAATACCCTATTACTTTTAACTTGTGAGTTAGTGCCGATTAGAAATCGTATCAGCAATAAAGTACTTACATTAAGGCTTAGATGATCGACGGGTTGCTATTAACAAGAGTCATCTTGCCTTAGAGTTAATTACCCTGGCTAGCCAAACATCATTCTCCCTCAAGATCCGAAGGCCTAGAAAAGCGTCATTAATTTCGAAAGCGCTAAAGTCGATATTTGCTTGTAAGTCCTTACTGTAAACGTAGAAGGATTTGTTTCACCCTGTGTACAGTTGAGCCGATGACACTAGATATTCCTGTCTGACGAATTTGATGCTTATTGCCAAGCAATTAAAGTGCTATCGATGCTAAATTGTACCTATCAATGTGACATTGAAAGTAACAACATCTAATGGATTGTCTTCGAAGTGACTTTATCACTTCGCTTGAACTGGTAATTCTTAACTGTACCATCAGTGTATGGTAATTGAAAATGGCGCGCACTTGTCATTTTACTAGCTTTCAAAGCGAATAACTCTTATTTTATTATTATTATTTAAGATTCTCCCTCTTCAGGGAAGGCAAAGGGAACAATGCCCATAAAGCCAAGTCGTAAGTTATTTTAATCTTCTGTTTTTACATTAGAATGTTGATGTGACTCATTCTAATGTTACTTGGAGTGTTTGGCACGAAATGTATCGAGTTGGCTGTTCCGATAAGCTTCTGTGAGGTAGTCAACACTACAATAAAGTTCTCACGTCCACTTGACCGGAATAGCGTATATTATAAAGATTCCAATTTTTCAGTTGCGCAGACGGTTGTAACACATAATCACACCAAATTTATTTCACAATATCCACTATGAATGAGTTTAAGAATACTTAAAATAAGACGCCAACCGCACTCGATGAAATCCCGCCAAAAACTCCAGTGAATAACACTTCGACGCAGTGTTGCTAGTTGAGGAAATCAAAAAACGTAGTAGCAAAAACACGGATTTTCATATAAAAAGGGGTACTTACGATTTGCGGTACGATCTGGCATCACTGTCTTCGAGTTTAAGGCCCGTATTATATAGAATATAGAAAGACAACTAAGTGTTGATCTTTACTTGAGTACAGTTAGAAAGGGATGTTGCTATGTGCTATATATAGCGACATCCCTTTCTAACTATGCTCAAGACTAGATCAATCACTGAGAATCTTTCTATAATACGGGCCTAAGTCTGTTTGTAGCACAACATATTGCTTTCAATAATATTTTGATAAAATAATGAAATTAATAGAGACGTTCCATAATTTAGGATTTGCATAAATTAACCACGGGAAGCCGACGAATGCACGCCGAATTTTATTAATAAAACCAACTTTTCTAAATGGGAGACCTAATCTTTGTCGCATTGAATAAATATTTGCTTATTAAAATGCGCTCGTAAACATTCCACGGTGCTTATAAACTTATTAAGAGGTTATTCAGCAACACGGTTTATTGATCAGTTTTGGTAAAAGGCATTCGTTATATCTTCATTTGGTCAAATACAAGTTTTGAATATTTTTCTCAGATCGTGAGTATTTTTTTTTCGCTGCAATTTCAAACGGCTCGCGTAATTTTGTGCTAAGTTTCTTTAATTTATTAATGTCTTATAAATCTAGAATGTCACGTACTATTGCAGTGATATTCAATAAAAAAAATTATAATGAATATGTCAATCAAAGCTCCTAAAAAAAAGAAAAAAAAAGTTCTATAAAAAGTCCGCAACAGCTTTAAAGGGAGACCTACTAAATCGTCGGCATAATTGATATACATATGTCTACAACATTCTCTAGTGCTAACAGTCTTCAAGCAAAACGGGGGAAAGACAGACAGACGGATATGACGCGACTATAAGGGTTCCTTGTCAAGACTACGGAACCCTAAAAAGAAAAAAAAGGAAAATTAATCACAAAAATGTGCGCGTGTTCAACAGGTTTCATATCACCATACTCAATATTTATTTAATGCAACGCGAACCTCGACAGCTCAAAAGTGTCTAAGTAAAGAAAGCGTTAAGGAATTAATTTTACATTCTCTAAAGGTCAATCTCCGTGGCCGAGTGGTTTATACGCCGGGTTTCATGGTGTCGCCGACTCGAGAGGTCCCGGATTCGAATCCCGGTGGGGGCAGATGTTTGTGTGATGAATACGAGCATTTGTACTCCATTCATGGATGTTTATTATGTATTTCTATAGAAATATACTTATATAATGTACAGTATATGCATTCTATCCGTTACCCTAGCAACCCATAACACAAGCCTTACAGTGCTTACTTTGAGGCTAATTGGTGTGAGTGTTGGAAATATTTATTTATCTATAAATTTAATAGGTTTGTACCACTATCTACAACGGATACAGTGGCACAGTTTTAACTAACAAGATGACACGTAACAACAGATGACAATCACAAGAGTCAGCCCACCAGGGGGCAGCCATACACGCTCGTAAGTCGATACCCGATACGTCGCTACCTAATCCGACCAAATATCTCCGCTATCGACACAGTTCATCGGGTAATGGGAATTTTTGATTAGTACCACAACACCCGTATTTTTAATTGGTAAAAAACGAGGCGGGAACTTGACAAAAAGCATTTAAAAGACGCCTTCCTTTTGAATGAATGTTAACAATTTATTCTGGGTAGGTTGTGTTTTTATTTTACCCATATTTTATGTGTGTTAGGCAAAAAACGGCGGGTTGCACTCCGGGAGTGCCCGCAGAAGTGAAAACTTGAATATTAACGTTGTGCATTTTTGATATTTTGGAATGGTTAGGGAATAATTTTGAACTAATTGCTTTAATTATCAGTATAAAAGTACTACAATATTTATTTATTGCGCTATCGTACACAAACATGACAATTTATAATACATTAAAAAAGTTTATCTCTCAGAAAAATCAACTTACATGAATCACGTTTAAGCTCACTTAGCGATATCTATTGTAAACAAATCAACTTACATGAATCACATTTAAGCGCACCTAGCGACATCTACTGTAAAATTTTCTTCGCAATAAAGCTTAACAATTAAGTTCAACCATTTTTAAGGAACGTAACGACCCGCCTCACACTACACAGTAAAATCCGAAATACATCAAAGAGGAGCTCGGTGGCGCAACTGGTTAGCGCGTTCGGCTGCGATCGTTGAAGTTAAGCAACTTTCGCAGTGGTCGGTCATTGGATGGGTGACCAAAAATTTACTATCTCGTGCTCCTCCGTGCTTCGGAAGGCACGTTAAGCCATTGGTCCCGGTTGCATCTGCAGTCGTTAGCACCCACCAATCCGCACTGGGCCCGCGTGGTGGGTCATGGCCCAATCTCCATATTTCATCCATAGGGAAGGCCTGTGCCCCAGCAGTGGCGATATTAATAGACTGATGATGATGATGAAACAAGTTATGACCGTAACCTGCTACTTACAAAAATATATATATCAAAGACAAGAAGACACGTAAATGATCTGACACCCTCTTAATAGTCTGTCAAAAGCCCAGTGGTTAATATGTCCGGACTTAGGGAGATTAAATGTGATACGTTGAGTGGGTCTGACGGCCGCGACCACCCGGACTATTTGTGATATGATACTTTTGACGTTTTAATGTTCCTTCGACTTGCTACTGCGAAAACAATTAATTAATTCTCTGACATTTTGAATAAATACAATATTAAATAAGCGCATTAAACCAATTTGATAGGTAGTTATTTTATGCATATCATTCTTCTTTTTTACGTTTTTACACAGTTAGAGAATATTTAGAAACGAAAATTGACTTAGAATAAGTATAATGACATAAGTACCTTTAAATTTTAGAATTAAATTAAGTTTGACATTCACATGCCCTGTCGTTGGCAAAATGGACGAACTAAATGAAAATCACGACCAAAATGTATCTACTCTGTTTTGTGTGAATAAATGAATTTCATTTCATTTAAATTTCATTTCATTTTTCTTTCTTTTATTTCTTCACACACACACACACACAGAGTTACACACACACACAGAGACACACACACATACACATGCCTGAATTTCTGTTAATATAGTTTAGTATTTGTTTAAGTTAATGGAATTTAATTGAATACATATATAAAAGGGGTGTAAGGGGTTCTAAATACACCTGCAAGAACCCAAGCCAACCTCACCTTCACGCGGTGCACCCTGTTGACCAACAGACGAGGCTCTGGCAAACCGACCGATGGCGGTATAACCATCCAACGACGTAGGGGAGGGAAATCTCACTGGCGACGGGCAGCAGCGTCATCAGTGAATTAACCTACGTTCTGCGAACGCCAACCCGCCTGCCCAGCGTGGCGATTACGGGCAAAACCTTCAATGCAAACAGACCACAAGCCACGGCCCCCAGTTCCCGGCAGCTCCGCTATTCCTGGTCACGGTGGCGACCACGGTGACGGCGGGGCAGGGGGTGCCAAGAATCTCCGGGCTACGGGAGGCCACCACAATAGACTGACCCTGGCGACGTACAACGGACGCACGCTTCGGCTTGACTCGCATCTGGCGCAACTCGAGGTGGAACTTGGGAAGATTAGGTGGCACATTTTAGGGTTAAGTGAAGTCCGGAGAGAGGGGGAGGACACCATAACGCTCAAATCGGGCCACCTAATGTACTTCCGTGGGGGAGACCAACAGTCCCAAGGTGACGTTGGGTTTTTGGTGAATAAGTCCCTTGCCGATAACGTTGTGGAAATGTCCAGCGTGTCGAACAGGGTAGTGTACCTCATTATAAAGCTCACCGAGAGGTATAGCCTCAAGGTAGTGCAAGTGTACGCACCGACCTCGACACACTCTGACGACGAAGTGGAGGATATGTTCGATGATATATCGAGGGCCCTCCACTCCACTACTAAGACCCACTACAACGTTGTTATGGGTGACTTCAACGCTAAAGTGGGAGTACAGAATTGCAGCGAATCGGTAGTAGGATCCCATGGATTTGGAAGCAGAAATCATAGGGGGCAAATGCTCGTCAACTTCCTCGAACGGGAAGAGCTCTTCTTGATGAACTCTTTCTTTAAGAAACAGCCCCAAAGGAAGTGGACGTGGCAAAGACAACCCCGACACTATGACTAAAAATGAGATCGATTTCATCATGACGAACAAGAGGTACATATTCAGAGACGTCTCCGTGATCAACAGGTTCAATACAGGTAGTGATCACCGACTCGTCCGGGGTTCTCTGAATATCAAGTTTAAGGCCGAGCGCGTCCGTTTGATGAAATCCAGGCTCCGACCTACTCTGCTCCAATCTATAACAGGATCTGAAACGTTCCAGTCAAATCTGGAGAACCGATTTGCTGCCGTGGAAACTACATCAGACGTAAACCAAAACCTCGAAAATGTGGTTCGGATCCTCAGGGAAGAGGGTACGAGATTATGTGCAACGCAGCGTAAGGGTAGGAAGTCAAAGCTTTCCGAAGAGACTTTAGGGCTAATGAAGGAACGACGTGAAAATCCACCCGTCACTTCGTCGGCAAAGTGGACTCTAAACCAAGAGATCAGTAAGCACGTACGACATGACCTCCGGTGCTCCAATACTCTCTCGATCGAGAGAGCGATCGAGCAGAATCGAGGGTCCAAAGTGTTCGTACAATCTCTTGGAAGAAGTCATCTGACGAAGTTGACCACACCAAGTGGGGAAGTTGTTGCTTCAAAGCCGGCAGTCCTTTCGGAAGTGAAAAACTTCTACGGCCAGTTGTACGCATCACATGCATCTCGACCAGATCCCGGAAATGAGGATTCTAGAGCCACATTAACGCGTCACTTCACCGAAGACCTGCCAGAAGTCAGTATTGGCGAAATCGAGATTGCTCTTGGGCAGCTTAAAAATGGAAAAGCCCCTGGAGAGGATGGTGTTACAACAGAACTCTTGAAAGCTGGAGGTAAACCCGTACTGAGGGAGCTCCAAAAGCTTTTTAACACTGTCCTGTTCGAAGGGAGAACTCCGGAGATGTGGAGTAGGAGTGTGGTCGTCTTGTTCTTTAAAAAGGGGGACAAGACCCTACTCAAGAACTATCGACCCATATCCCTTCTAAGCCACGTCTATAAGCTGTTCTCAAGAGTGATCACGAACCGTCTTGCGCGAAGACTTGATGACTTCCAACCACCGGAACAGGCTGGGTTTCGGAGCGGATACGGCACCATAGACCACATCCACGTAGTACGGCAGATTATACAGAAGACTGAAGAGTACAATCAGCCTCTGTGCCTAGCATTTGTGGACTATGAGAAGGCCTGTGACTCGATTGAAATCTGGTCTGTCCTTGAGTCTCTGCAGCGTTGCCAAGTCGACTGGCGATACATCCAAGTGATTAGATGTCTCTACGAAGCCGCCACCATGTCCGTCCAAGTACAGAATCAGCAAACAAGTCCCATACCGTTGCATCGTGGAGTGAGACAAGGGGACGGTATTTCCCCGAAATTGTTCACTAATGCAATGGAGGATATGTTCAAGACGCTGAACTGGAAAGGACATGGCATCAACATCAATGGCGAACGCATCTCTCACTTGCGATTTGCAGACGACATCGTCATCATGGCAGAAACCCTGCAGGACCTACAAAAAATGCTGAATGACCTAGCTGACTCTTCTATACGCATCGGCACGGATGAACTTGGATAAAACCAAGGTCATGTTCAATGAACATGTTCTACCGGAACCGATTGCAATACACGGTGCCGTTCTCGAAGTTGTTCAAAAATATGTATACCTCGGGCAGACATTGCAGTTAGGTAGAAACAACTTTGAGGACGAGGTGAATAGAAGAATTCGGCTGGGTTGGGCAGCGTTTGGGAAGCTACGTCAAGTCTTGACATCGTCGATCCCACAGTGCCTAAAGACGAAAGTCTTCAATCAGTGCGTCCTACCTGTGATGACATACGGAGCCGAGACGTGGACACTGACGGTACGGCTGGTCCACAGGTTCAAAGTCGCTCAGCGCGCTATGGAAAGGGCTATGCTCGGCGTTTCTCTGAAGGATCGCATCAGAAATGAGGTAATCCGACAGAGAACCAGAGTTATCGACATAGCCCACCGGATTAGTAAGCTGAAGTGGCAGTGGGCTGGCCATATTTGCCGAAGAACCGATAACCGTTGGGGTAGACGAGTTCTGGAGTGGAGACCGCGTCTAGGCAAACGTAGTGTAGGACGTCCTCAGGCACGGTGGAGTGACGATTTGCGCAAGGTGGCTGGATGCGAGTGAAATCCCAAAATCGATCTGAGTGGCGTGCAATTGGAGAGGCCTATGTCCAGCAGTGGACTAGGATAGGCTGTTGATGATGATGACATATATAAAAAGTACTTTGTGAATACATTAAGTATGTCTGAAACGCCCGTCTGTTCAGAGGTGGGCGCTAACATCTGCGACACAGTATTCGACTACTGCGGATGTTAACGCTAACTGTGTTTATGTACAAACGTTTTGTGTGTTCAATAAAGATTTTTATTATTATTTATTTATTATTATTCTCTATTTATAAAGAACTTGCGAACTGCCCCGGTTTTTGCTAAGACATAGTAACTATATGTGGATGGTTTTGGTAAGCGGCCACCTTAGAATATAGACGCCTTTTTATTTAAAACGCAGGTAAAAAATGCTGTTTACAGACGACGGCGCCTTTAAGAGGCACACCGCCGAACGGACCTCACACCTGGCTCCCGCAAGTCTTACGAACCCCCCCGTGGCTGTCCACCTGGGACCCCGCAACTCTTACGGGCGCTTTACGGCATAATATCCGCTAAAAAAGTCCTGCGAATATCTTCTACACTGCTTAATGCGAAGCCGCGGGGTCCCCGTTTAGGGATTCTACCACGACTCTGCACTGAATATAAACGCCTGCGTTACCAAAAATATTACTCAAACCATTGCCTATCTAGCCCCATCTCCTACCCCGTGGCTCCCTGGAACCTTATAAGTCGCGGCATAAACTCTAGCGCTGACCGTTATTGCGCAGAAGTAAAAATTAAGATGTCTTAGGGGGAAACGAGGTGCGCGGGTGGGCGTGCGTTGCGCCGATTGGCTCTCCAGTCATAGTCATGCGTAGCTATCCCTGACGCGTTTTGTTCAGCGCTAGAGTTTCGTGCCGCGACCTGTACTCACCGAAAGAAACAGTAGTAGGTAGTAGGGTAGTGTTATTTTACTGTGTTCCTCTGTAAGGTGGGGGTTCCTTCCCCAGATGGGTGCTTCAATTTGAGCGGGAAATCTGCTATTTCGTACCTCTCTTATCTTGGTGTGACATCATATTTTCGATGCAATTTCAGGTTTAAAAATAATTTTAAAAATTTTGCAATTTTTTAATGAAATAGCGAAAAGATTAGTCGACATCACAGGAGACCGAAGAGCTGGCAGCTACCTCGGACAAAGAATTAGTCTAGCTATCCAAAGGGGGAACGCTGCCAGTATCTTCGGAACCTTGCCTAAAGGGACTCCTTTTAATAATGTATTTTAGTTATTATA
Organism: Chilo suppressalis; assembly: GCA_902850365.2. Taxonomy (NCBI): domain Eukaryota; kingdom Metazoa; phylum Arthropoda; class Insecta; order Lepidoptera; family Crambidae; genus Chilo; species Chilo suppressalis. Next base: position 1,675,058 of record OU963911.1, read on the forward strand.
TTTTATTTTTTAAGGTTTTTAGTTTTAGGTTCATTGTTATAGTATATTTTTTATACGATAAAATAAAATTTCAGGTAGTAAATGTTATTATCAACACTTAGGCCCGTATTATAGAATGACAACACAGTGTTGATCTTTACTTGAGTACAGATAGAAAGGGATATCGCTATGTGCTATATATAGCAACATCCCTTTCTAACTATGCTCAAGACTAGATCAATCACTGAGAATCTTTCTAAAATACAGGCCTTAATCTTGGGCATACTCCAAGCCCAGAAAGGTCTAGCAATAACTATGAATTACAAAGTACGTACAAAATACAAAAATTAGTATTTTTTTCTTTAGTTACATAATTATTTATATGTATGTAACTAAAGAAAATTTTACTAGAAAACATCCACACGGACTAGTCAGCAGACGGGACTCCAACCCGCACCCTTCGCTATTCGGGCGAATGCACTTACCATTGCTTATCAATGCTACCGCGGCGGCCCTGACGGCCATGTCGAATTTTCTCTATCATTTCTTAGGCTGCAAGGCAGCGTCACAGTGTCCTGCCTGGTCGACGTGGATTTTTTTGTAGTAAAAGTTTCTATAGATTTAAACATCTATCAGTTGAATGCTTAATAGGTTAAAAATGTAACTATATCTATATAACTTTTTTTTTCGACTTAAAGGTCACTAGCTTTCCGCATAAGGTGAATGTTCCAAAACATTACGTCTTCGGTGGTCTTGTGCTGGCAAATGGATCGAGTTTCACTATACCACTATAATAAGAAGCTATCTGTCTTTGTTAACTTAACATCAACATCATCAACTTTTCCGTTGAAAGTTGTCTACTTAACATATTGTGTGTCCAACGGCATTCTTTATGCCAAAACATAAAAACTCTTTTGGCCGTTTAGATACATCTTATGTATAAAATTCTCGTGTCACAATGTTAGTTACCATACTCCTCCGAAACGGCCGGACCGATTTTTATGAAATTTTATATGCATATTCCGTGGGTCTGAGAATCGGCTACTATCTATTTTTCATATCCTTAAGTGATAATGGTTGTCCACCTGTAACGTAGTATTCTGAAACCAACAATGCGCCTTCGCGCTAAAATTCAAACTAAGTATTGGGTATTGTAACGTAGTGTCCTCATATGGATTAGGAGGAATGTTATCCCAGGAAATTGATAAAACACTACGTTACACACCCCTAAAATTTTTTTGGACAATATTTATTTTTTCATAATGTGATATTAAAAAATACATACAACCCTAAATTTTCTCTTCTTATTTTTATGGCGGTACGAAGTTCGCTAGGTCAGCTAGTAATATTATAATGTTATTGATGCATGGTGTGGTGAACCAACAGCCTAAGATCTCGCTCTTGCAAAAGCCCCCAGCCCTGTTAAAGTAACCCAAGTAAACAGGGATTTAAAAATAGGCGTCACTTTAAACTTTTTGCGTAAAAATACCTATGAATAGGGTATTTGACAAGTTTTAGAAAACGATCTCACGTTATTGATTAATGTTTATGGAGTCCGTAAAAAGTGGATATTCATCATTCTGTTGTGTATTTCAGTAAAAATAACCATATCAAAAGCGCCATTTTCAAGTTGCCGCGAAAACATTTTTCTGGACAATATGGCGTCTTACTAGTGTGTGACGTCACACGACTGTTATTAAAACGTCAAACGATACAATGTAATGCCACTTTAACCGGAAGTTTACTTGCGTGTGACGTCATTTTAGGCTCCGCCAATCCCAAGCGTTTTGGGTCACGTGACAATAGATAAGAAAACTATTATCTTTTTCGTGGGTTTTTCGTAAAATTATGAATTATTTTTGTAAAAATAGTTAAAACCCCTGCCAATATTCATTCTAAACACAGATGCTAACAATTGGCACTTTATTTTTATTACTGTCAAATACCCTATTCGTACCAATAGTAGTATATTAAGGCATATTTGTACCAAAGTGGTTATCCTCTCGTTTACACCAAGGTAAGTCTTCAATTTTGTTCATTCTTATAAACATGTATAAAACATGTAGTATACAATACTTGCATCAAACTTGTTGGATAAACAAAATATGTAAAGTATTAATACCTGTCTAGATCAAGGGCGGATCCAGCTTTGGCGCCAGGGGGGGGGGGTATTGGTGAGGGCGGTTGCGGCGCGAACTCCGCGTCGCTTCCGGCCAACCCGTAACCCCGCACGTGGTGGGGGGCCGGGGGCCGCCGTCCTTCGGGGTGGGGGCTGCAAGGAAGACAACCTTTTCAAAAATCACCTTTGAAGAAGGCCAGGTAGGGTTCCCTCGCCCGGAAGAGGGAAAAAATTAATGAGTATGTCGGACAATGGTTTTCTTTTGTCCTGCGATCCCGCTGACACCGGGCGCCCTGGGGAAGCTCCTACCCAGGGTGTTAAATTTGCTAGCAGCGGCCTATGCGCTCCGGTTGGCCACCGGCGCCAGGGGGATTCCGGTACCCCTGGTGTTAAATTTGCTACCGAGGCGTCAGTAGGGGTTCTCAGGTTGAGAGGCGGAGGCGATGAAGACGGGGATCGAACATCCCTCCCCGCCAAGGTCAATAAGGCCCGACGGGGCAGAAAAAGAACAACGGCATCAATGAAGCTGATGGTGACGCATGAGGACCCGGAGTTCGGGTGCAATGTTGAGGAGGAGGCTGATCGTCGCTCATGGCCGGAGTTGGAGCACGGGGCCACGAAATTTGTGCAGGAGATGCACAAGGAATTGTCTGAGGCCATGCAGGAGCGAGAGCTACAGGACTTGTTGATCAACCGGCTATATGGCGGATGTGTCACGGTGGAGAGTTACCTAAACATAGCTTTCCGCAAGGCCCATGTTGATCGGGTCTTTGCGGAAAGGGCCCAACAGTACCGCCAGCAGAGAGAGGAGGCGCGCGATGAAGTGGAGGAGCTCCGACAAGAGAACGCCGCTTTGGCGAAGGAGGTGGAGGAGCTGCGCGGGGAGGTGCGGACCCTCCGAAATAGGGTGAGCGAGGACGCGAGTAGCGGAACGGGATGGAAGAAGGCCATCGAGGAGTTGAAAGGCTCGCTTATATCATCTATAAGCGAGATGGTCAACACTCGGCTGGCCTCCATAGAGGGAAGTTTGCCGCCTAGGGACCAGGCTCCAGAGCCTCCCCGGGTGGACATGAAGAAGAAGCCGGCAACCCAGCCGACTGGGGTGGTGGCCGTGGACCCACGGAAGTCCTGGAGTGTGGTGGCCCGCAAGGGAAAGACTCCGGCACCTGCCGCAGTGTCGACACAAGACACGCAGCAGGAGCCGGTCAAGGTGAGGGAGAAAGGGCGGGGAGATCGTCAGCGCCCCCCGAAGTTGAAGACTCCGACGACGGCGGCCATCACGCTGAAACTAACAGCTGAGGCCGCCAATAAGGGCGTCACCCTCCAGAGGGTGATAGAGAAGGCAAGGAGTAATATCTCCTTGCCAGACGTCGGCATAACGGGTGGTCTCACCATTAAGGCGAGTCAGACCGGGGACAAGCTGCTGATTGTCCCTGGGCCTGACAGCGGGAAGAAGGCCGATGCCCTAGCGGCGCGCATACGAGAGGCGGTGGCGGACCTCGCTGAGGTGGGGAGGCCAGAAAAAATGGCGGGCCTACGGTTGACTGGTCTGGAGGACTCAGCCACGATGGCGGACGTCATAAAGGCGGTGGCAGAAAAGGGAGGCTGTCCTACCAATTTGGTAACAGCCTCGGAGCTGCGTCCTGGCCCAGGGGGTATGGGGCTCACAGTGGTGCGATGCCCTATTGGCATCGCCAAGAAGGTGATGGTTGGCGGCGTGCTCAGAGTGGGCTGGTGCGCCGCACATGTGCGACTGCTGGGCCCCCTTCCTATGCGCTGCTTCAGGTGCATGGGCAGGGGGCACACCTGCCGACAGTGCCCATCTGAGCACGACCGCAGCCAGGCGTGCTTCCGGTGTGGGCAGCAGGGACACAAGGCGGCGGAATGCGCTGCCGAGCCCTGCTGCGCCATATGTAAAGAGAGTGGTCTGCCGGCCGACCATGTAATGGGGAAAGGGAGGTGTGACCCGCCGGTCACGAAGGGGAAACCTTCAGAGAAAGGGCCCTCTGAGGCGGCGCCCGGGCGGACGCCCTCGGAGGGGGGGATGTCTGAGTAGCCTCGGCCGCTCGGACCCTCCCACGAATGCTGTCGCCCGCTCTTCCCCCCTCTTCTCCCAGGAGAAGACGTGAGGAGACGTGGGCGACCGGGAGGGGGGAGTGGGACGGGAAGAACTACGCTTCCCCTCCCGGTCCTCCCTTCCAGGAACGGCGGCCCTCCTCATGTGGTTCTGTCTGCAAGGGGAGGGTGGCGGAGGGCTTTAGCCTTCCGCAGCGGATGGGGGGCGGTATGGTGGGCAGTAGGCCGCGTACCCAGCCCCCACGCGTGGGCCTACCTGCGCACGTCTGCGGGGTCCCCGAAATACCGCGGGAGACCCCTGCCGTGGAGCCCCGGCGAGGCCGGGAAGCTGCTGGGGGCGAAGCCGTGGTAGACTCCCTAAACGGGGACCCCGCGGCTTCGCGCTAAGCAGTGTAGAGGTATTCGCAGGACTTTTTTAGCGGATATTATACCGTAAAGCGCCCGTAAGAGTTGCGGGGTCCTCGGTGGGTAGCCACTGGGGGGTCCGTAAGACTTGCGGGAGCCAGGTGTGAGGTCCGTTCGGCGGCGTGCCTCTTAAAGGCGCCGTCGTCTGTAAATAGATTTTTTACCTGCGTATTAAAAAAAAAAAAAAAGGGGGGGGGGGGTCATATAGCCAGCTTTGGCGCCAGGGGGGCGTCATATAGTCGTGGACCCCCTGGGTTTGGTCCATCTGTACCCCCCCCCCCCCCCTATGCAGTGTAACGCAAAATATGTTTTAAACAACCACAACAAGTTTTCTACAAGTGTTGTAAACTTGGGTGAATGCAAAAGCTATCATATATAAGCCTCAATTTGTCTCTATTTGACTGTAAACAATTGCCAAAGATGGAATGATGTGATAACATCAGTATACTGCTGTCAGTAGATGAACAAATAGCATATACACAAAACAAATTCCAATTTTCTGCTGCAAGCTGCTAAGAAGGCAGTACCGTTAAAAAATATATTTGACAAAAATAAAAAATTAAACAATAACACACAAATTAAATGACAGTAATTTATTACGTAAAACATGCTTATAGCTTTATTGGGAATTATTGGCAAGAGAAACATCTTTATTTCGTTCCTGGGCATTTACGATTTCAATTCGCTAATAGTGCCGTCCAATCCAATAAGAGTTAGATAAGCATATTTTATGAACCCGTACATTAACATTTAAATACAGATGCAGTAAATAATAACGTATTATTGTAAATGGAATGGACCTTTAACTTTAACAGAAACATCGCTGCGTGTATGAGGGGGAATGATTGCGCGAATTACGAACTATTATTTTTTGTAATTATAATGCACTATAGATGCTAGGGTTGGCCATTCTATCTTTGCCACATTTTTAACTTACTCATGTAACCTTTAGGTTTTAATAAATCAATACATATTTTTTAATATTGCTTAAGTTATTAGTACAGTTTACTGATTGATAATTTTCTTTATATTTTTTTATTTGGGTTGAGAATAATACTAAGACACACCGGTCGGTGGTGTAAATTAAAATTTTTTATTTATTGCGCCGTTTTACATCGTAAAAGTTTTAAATTATTTCATTTGTACTTCATAAATTTTATAACTTTACAACTTGAATCATGTAAAATAGCGCATTTAATAAAAATTATATTACTTGTTATTTTTATTTTTATATGTATGCCTTGGTTGTGATTTTATTTTAAATATTTACTAACATATCAAAGACTAACATAGTATATAAGTGAAATTGTTACTACTGCTTTATGGGCTACATAGTTATTCAAGTAAATAAATAATAATAATTATTATTTAACATTTTCACTTCTGGCTGACCTGCAATACTGTGGTTGACAGTTTTTTATAAAGAAAATTTTATTACAAATTAATCCACTTGAATCTTGATTGAAACCTGAACCAAATGGATTTTTTTCCAGTAAATATTTCTTTAGATTTAAACATATAACAGTTAAATGCTTAAAACAAAAAAAATATAAGTTTTTTTATTGTAATAATCAAGTTATGTTTGGTGGCAATTGAGATGACAGCCCTAAGTAATTGTAGATATAAATTGTTCGGAGCGCGATGCAAATTGCAGGGACCGACGACGTGTACACAACAACACCTGAAGTTTTTAATTGATTAGTAGTCTGTTTAAATTATGCTGGCAATTGTCTTGCATAGGACATTAGAATTGAATAATATTATAACTAACTTGCTGCACCGGGAGTTGATACAAAATATAAAATACATCGACCATTGACTGCGGATATTGACTTTTAAAGCAGTCAATGTGTGCGAGTGTAGCGACGAGCATATCTACCATATGTAGTAGATATTTTAAATAAAACAAGTGTCTACGGTATAGATGCACTGATTAATTTATTTATTGACGTTTCGCATCCCTTACAGGATGCGTCGTCAGAATTATAATTTTATTTACTTTGTCGAGCTACCTTCGAAAGACTTTTATTGAGCATTCGGATATTTCATTAGGAGATTTTTAAAACTTTATTGTCTATCTGTGAATTTTATTAGCTATACTTATCTATACCGTTGAAACTTGTTTTATTTAGAGTGGTGTGCGTGAAAACCTAAGAAACATGCAGATATTTTATTTGGCGCTTCCGTCTAGTTAATACTGTATTTAGGCGTGCACATAATCAAAGAATATATATCTAAGACTTATATATCACACTAGCAAACCCGGCGAACTCCGTTTCGCCACCAGATGGCTTCTTTTTATGTAACATTTCGTTTGGTGATTAAGTTTTTTTTTATAATTTTTCCTAAATTTTCTTTGCTATAAACCCCACGGAGCCCGAGACCTTTCCAACGAATGTAAAACCGTGGAAATCGGTTCGTGCGTTCTGGAGTTATAGCGTCAGGAAGGAAAACCCGACTTATTTTTATATAGTAGAAATAAGTCTTAGAATTAAACACTAATGACTGATGACTTTAGAAAATAGCAATTCCATCTCGGGAGTGTGACCGAAAATTTACTATCTCGAGCTCCTCCGTGCTTCGGAAGGCACGTTAAGCCGTTGGTCCCGGCTGCATCTGCAGTCGTTAGCACCCACCAACCCGCACTGGGCCCGCGTGGTGGGTCATGGCCCAATCTCCCTGTTCCATCCATAGGGAAGGCCTGTGCCCCAGTAGTGGGGATATTAATAGGCTGATGCTGATGATGATGATGAATTCCATCTATCATCACTCTAAATATAATATAAAGCATTTTTTCATAACAACAAAAACATTCACACAATGTTTAGATTCTTACAAATTCGCAATCTGATCTGATTGGGAGTTCATGCGAAGCTAAAATGATAAAAACACATATGCGAAAGATCTGCCGCTTTGACGCAGTGATTTCCATTTCATCTATGGAACGTGACCGAGGCAGGTAATCTGCGCCGGCGCAGCCTGCCGCCGTCACGCGATCATCTCAGCATATAGTAAAATCGAGAGCGGTTGTTTCCCAAACATAAATCGTGACGAGATTGGCGGATTCTGTTCTGACGTAGAGTCGTAAAGTGCTCGCCTGCTGCGCGTGAGAGCATCGCCGGTTCATCCGTCCTCGTAAAAATATTTAGAATCCGTACCTTCTTCTAATATATAAAATTCTCGTGTCGCGGTGTTTGTGGTTAAACTCCTCCGAAACGGCTTTCCCGATTCTCATGAAATTTTTTATGCATATTGGGTAGGTCTGAGAATCGGACAACATCTATTTTTCATCCACCTAAATGTTAAGGGTAATCCACCCCTATTTTTTTTCTATTTTAGATATTTTTATTTTTAATTTTTTATGATACATCATACAAAAATACATACAACCCTAAATTTTCACCCTTCTACCACCATCCCCTATTTTTTTATGGCGGTACGAAGTTCGCTGGGACAGCTAGTAATATTATAATATGACGACCACCGTGGTGAAGTGGTTCGTACGCCGGCTTTCATGGTGTCGCCGTCAGGGCAGATGTTTGTGTGATGAATACGAGCATTTGTTTTCCAGTCATGGATGTTCAATATGTATGAATCTATACCAATATTATAAAGCTGCAGAGTTTGTTTGTTTGTTTGAACGCGCTTATCTTTGGAACTACTGGTCCGATTTGAATGATTCTTTCAGTGTTGGGTAGTCCATTTATCGAGGAAGGCTATAGGCTATATAATTTTTTTTTCAAAATTAGGGATCCGTAATAAAATTGCTATTTTGTAACACAAGGTGTAAAATCGAAAAACCTATTTTTGCGTGCGCTGCAAAAACTATTGACAATAGAACAAAATGATGTACTACGGGTTTGTAGATCCCATTAAGACCTACAAAAAAGTCGAGAACATATATCTAGCTATCATGGTTTAATCATAATAACCGATTTTGTGTTCAAAATAATTATTAAATCGTCTGAAGAAAAAAAACTACGTTAAATATGTATCGTAATATTAATCTTTATCGAAATTAAGTATTATGTTATCAACAGTATTTATGTAGAAGTAAAATACTTTTTGTTTCATCTCAATCGGATATTTCGTTTAAAAGTAATCACGTGTGTAAGATGTTAAGAGTTGGTACCTATATATTTTATCTCGGTATTTCCACGGAAACGAGAAAAACGCGGGTGAAACCGCGGGCACGGCTAGTATACTTATATATGTACAGTATATGTATTCCATCCGTTATCCTAGCATCCCATAACACAAGCCTTACAGTGCTTACTTTGGGGCTAGGCTAATTGGTGTGTGTTGGAAATATTTATTTATTTATTGTAATAAACAAGCGGGCGCCCGCGACTTCATCCGCAATGACATTAGTTTATTATAATTCTCTCAGGAAGCTAACATTTTTTCGGGATGTATCCTATGTCTTATATCTAAGCGTACCAAATTTCATCCAAAACCATCCAGTAGTTTTTGCGTTATTGAATAACAAACATACAAAATTTCACAGTTATAATGATGACGACCTCCGTGGCCGAGTGGTGTGTACGCCTGGTTTCATGGTGTCGCCGACTCGAGAGGTCCCGGGTTCGAACCCCGGTGGGGGCAGATGTTTGTCTGATGAATACGAGCATTTGTACTCCAGTCATGGATGTTTAATATGTATTTGTATATAAAATATACTTATATATGTACAGTATATGTATCCTATCCGTTACTCTAGTATCCCATAGCACAAGCCTTATAGTGCTTACTTTGGGGCTAGGCTAATTGGTGTGAGTGTTGGAAATATTTATTTTATTTATAATATTAAGTAGGATGCGAAAGATACGCTACGCTTTACCGCCTAAACCAATTTTGATGTGTTAATGGACCTCGGGTGCGAAATATGATTGGGATTACCCCATTCGAAAGGATGGATAAAAAAAATATAAAAGAAAAAAATACGAATAACTTAGCAGATGGCGTATTCTAGTACTCTTCTTATAAGTTCATGTTTTTTCTATTAGTGAAACTTGAACATGATGAATTAAAGTTGTCAGCAAAAATTTTATACAAAACTAGTTGTTTAAATATAACGGGTAATTTATAAAAGTGTTAATACTGTTAAGTGTAATTATCCTGTGAGTGAGTCATTATGTCAATTTCACAGGTTAAGTGGCTAGATCAACAGCGATTACTTGCGAGCGCGGTGGTGACCACGCGATGTGGCGATAAGTAAACGTAATGAGAATAATGTATAATTAATTTAAAATTTTCAGTGCCAAAAAAATCCTAATCTATATTTCATCAGCAGCTTATTAATGTCCCCACAGCAGGGGCACAGGTCTTCCCTATGGATAGAATAAGGAGATTGGGCCATGACCCACTACGCGGGCCCAGTGTGGATTGGTGGGTACTAACGACTGCAGGTGCAACCGGTACGCAACGGCTTAACATGCCTTCCGAAGCATGACGGAGCTCGAGATAGTTTTTTGATCACCCATCCAATGACCGACCACTGCGAAAGTTGCTTAACTTCAGTGATCTGAGCCGAACGCGCTAACCACTTCCGTTACCGAGCTCCTCAATATTTCAGTTATTCATTTTCATTTTTAATCTACCTTGGTCAAGTAGCTTGCACAATGGCTTTCATAGTTTCTATATTTCAAAAAAAAAATCTATATACATATTGTCTTTGGTCTCCCTTTTTTTCCAATATAACATTAAAGTTTCAGATACATATCTTTCGCCAAACTGTTTTCACAGTTTGTAGGCGTTGCGCTTATTGCCATTGTTTAGATATCAATTTAATCACTTATACTATATTTTATAATTTATGTTAACTAAACACTTATAAATATTAAGGGTAACCTTTGTTTTATAGATATGTCCGACAAATGACTTCGCCCCACCTGATGTTAAGTGACGGTGAAGTCCAGTCGTGAAGATAGCTGGTACAGCAGTTCTACCTGCCACACTAGCCATCCTCACTATGCCGGCCGGCCTGCATGTAGCTTCTTCACGCCTACTTACAATCTGAAGTTTTATTTTTATTTATTTGTATGTCAATTTCACAGGTTAAGCCCAAAGGCACAACTCCAACCCAAGGCACTCCCATTTCCTTCAAATTGCCTCAACACCTTTTGTCCTTGATGTTTGTTTTTCAAAATGATAGTTTTTAGATACATAAACTATTTGGTGTAGAATGGACTCTTCCCAAAAAGTCACTAACCCATATTGAGCAAAATGATCAATTAATTATTTTCATAGTTTAATTTAAAAAAAGCTGCCAAATTACTCTGGCTTATGCTTTAGGTAACGAACTAAAAATGTTTGCTAAAGTTGCTCTGCCTGCTGTTAGATTTTTATATAAAACAAATGCATAATCTATTAATTTTGGTATGAATATAACGAGGACACCTAAAAACGCCACGATGGAAGGACGATATGTGCCCCCTGGCGTTAATAGATTTAGATTCATTTAATTGCATCTCCAATTAACATGTTATTACACGTGTTTGGCAAAAAACGCGAACTTTGGGATACCACCAGAGCCTCACAATACAGAACAAATATATATATATTTTGTTTGTTCTGTATTCTGAGACCAGAGCTTGACCAGAGCGAGGAAAGTTGCGTATCTAGGACACGTGATGAGACACGAAAGATACGCCCTCTTACAACTTATAATAATTGTATAGTTGCTGGAAAACAATGCTATATAAGCTTACATAACGTGGCTGTAATACTTCAATTAAAACATTTAAAACCCATTAATTTATAATATAAATTTACTATAGGTACATCGTACATGACAATTAGACAGCAGATGACATATTCAGATGGCAGCTAACAAGAATGAATTATGAATGTATACATAGCATAGTAGTAAAAAGGTCTGACAATAATTAGAGGGCCCCAACAAAGGCGTGAGGAGCTCGATGGCGCAGGTGGCTAGCGCGTTCGGCTGCGATCGTTGAAGTTAAGCAACTTTCGCAGTGGTCGGTCATTGGATGGGTGACCAAAAATTTACTATCTCGAGCTCCTCCGTGCTTCGGAAGGCACGTTAAGCCATTGGTCCCGGCTGCATTTGCAGTCGTTAGCATCCACCAATCCGCACTGGGCCCGCGTGGTGGGTCATGGCCCAATCTCCCTATTCCATCCATAGGGAAGGCAGCAGTGGGACATTAATAGGCTGATGATGATGATGATGATGATGAACAAAGGCGTCGGTCGCAGGAAGATGTCTTGGTTGAGAAACCTACGAAAATGGGCTGTAATCTCAAGCGCCGTGGAATGATTCCATCTCGCTTAAGATAAGGAGACTTATGCTGAGCTGACTGCCAACCTTCGCTGTTCAGAGAGGCACTAGAAGAAGACACGTGTTTCCTCCACGTGTGCGTCTAGTGTGTCACTGAATAGTCATTGTCACCCCATGCTTCACGATGATAATCCCATTATGGGATCCCATAGCACTCGGTCACGTTCCGTCGTCGTCATCATAATAGACAGAGCATCGTTAACGACTAGATAAAATGATATTTCCGTTACCCTTAGTGCGAGTTTGAGCTCACGAAAACTGTCATGGTTTTCGTAATTGTAAATTTAAGTTTCTATGTCCATTTTGGTGAAAAGTAACCAAATATACTTAAATGATTTAATGATAGAATTTAAACACTGTTTATTTGTATTGAAACGAAAACAATAAAATCAGTACCCTTAGTACGAGTGCGAGCTCACGAAAACTATCATAGTTTTCGTAATTGTAAAACTCGAACTAAGGGTACAGATAGATATATTTTAACCTCAACCCAGTTTATCAATACGCAAATGTATAGTATTAGGATTAAAGAAAAATGTTGCATACAAAATGTGCTTTGAGAAAATTATTGGGAATTTGTGAACGTTATGCAGAAGCTCACTGGCTTAAGTATAACGCGAACAAAAGTGAGTTTATGGTATTCAAAGCTGGGACAAAATGTATTAGTCCTGATTTACCTGTCAAACTTTGTAATGCAAATTTAAAGAGAGTATTTCAATATAAATACCTTGGCCACTGGGTTACAGATATGTTAAAGGATGATATAGATATTGATAGGGAACGTAGGGCGCTGGCAGTTCGATGTAATATGCTAGCTCGCAGGTTCGCACGTTGTACAAAGCAAGTAAAAATTACACTTTTCAAGGCGTATTGCCAGTCTATCTACACGTGTAGCCTGTGGGTCCGATTTACGCAGAGGGCTTACAGCGCACTACGGGTCCAGTACAATAATACTCTCAGGGTGCTGTTGGGTTTGCCGTGGTGTTGTAGTGCCTCAAGTATGTTCGCAGATGTGCATATTGACGGCTTTCATGCCATAATAAGGAAACGCTGCGCGGCACTGCTGAGCAGAATACGTGGCAGCACCAACAGCATCCTGTCGGCACTAGTTGATAGGTGGGATTCTCCACTGTTGGAGCGCTGGTTGCATTTGCATGCGAAGCCCCCGGGCCGCATGTAGGGGGTGCCTTGTGTTCCAGCAAGGGATGATTATATTATTTTATTTTATTTGTAATCTATTTTATACTTTACTAACATAGTTTTTAAGGTACATTGTTACTAACATTTTATGGAATTAAATTGACTGAGAATAAAAAAAAAAAAATGCCTAAACAATGTGGAAACTTATTTGAAATAAGATGGATATTGAATTAAATCTATTTCTTTAAATTTCCTAAAGTCGGTTTTAATTTTCTTTTTGTTTCAAAAACTAAACTGCTAGATTTGTATATAAAATTGATGTTTTGAAGAGATATTAAAATTAATTATTTTTACAGTGCAACCTTAATACAACGACTTCCTTGATTGAACAAATTCTTCGTGATCCCCTTGAATTTTTCATAAGAGTCAATTTAAATATACCTTTACATTGCGAACATTTTGGCGAACAACCTCTTTATGACGAATTTTCAACTATCAAAAAAAAGAGTAAATACCTCTAATTAACGAATTTTGTCAACCAAAAATCTCTATATAACATTTCCATCAATATTATTATCCGTGCGGTGACGGAGAAAGAATACAACTCACCGCCCCTTTTCTTCCCGTGGGTGTCGTAAGAAGCGACTAAGGGATGTCGGAGCTTCCATCCGCTCTTCTGGTGGTAGGGTGCCTAACACCCGCCTGGTTTGTTACCACCGTGCGCATGGTGAAAAACCCGTGAAGTGCTTCTCGCGCGTTTCGGGGTCAGCCAGCGTACAACCAGAGCTCGAGTGGAAGTTGTCGCGAAGGATTCGGTCCAGGGGAGGCATCCGTGGAACCGATGCCGGGAGGACTGCATCGACCCGTCGGCCAGGGAGACCCGTAGAAACGGCTGTCCCGCTGGCCGCCCGTGGCACAGTACAGGGGCCCAAGCGTTCCTAACCAGTTCGCGAGGCTGCCCCATCATGTCACGCATCTCGGGGTGGACCGTCGTGCCGGTTGGTGACCGGGGCGTGGGGTCCCGGCGGCCACTCCCGGGGGGGTGCGGGGGCCCTTCCGTCCGGCGGGTCGGCGCATCTCCACTGCAGGCAGTCAATCGGGAAGACAAACCCCCCTTATTTGCCCGGACTCTTCGCGACGGCGTCCGCTCGTTTTCGCGTCTCTTTTTTTTCACTTCCACCATGGCAGCCTCAATAACAAAGTTTGGACTTACAGCGGTGCACACCCCCACGCCTTCAACGCTGTTTGAGGTCGAGTTGTGCAACATACGCGGACTCCACTCTAACCTCAACGCTGTCCACCACCATCTCGAGACAGCACGGCCAGCATTGTTGTTCCTGACGGAGACACAAATACTTCCGCCTGCTGACACAGGCTACCTTAATTATCCCGGCTACGTGCTTGAAGAGTCCTTCAAAGCGAAAGCCGGTGTATGCCTGTATGTTCGGGCGGATGTTTGTTGTCGCCGTCTCCGCTGCTTGGAAGATCCCTCCTTCTCCATGCTGGGGGTACACGTCGACTCTGGCCCCCGGGCCAGAGTCTACGTGTGCCTCTACAGATCCCACACCGGCGATGTTGAGACAACTCGACTTTTTGAACACCTTAGTCGGGCAGCAGATGACGCGCAGGAGCGATTTCCCAATGCAGAATTGGTGTTTTTGGGGGACTTTAATGCTCACCACAATTTGTGGTTAAGTTCTTCCAAGACTGACCATGCAGGGATCTCTGCTCACACATTCGCTCTCACGCATGACTTGAAGCAACTGGTTGATCAGCCCACCAGGATCCCAGATATTCCAAGTCAAGCGCCTTCTTTACTGGACCTTCTGCTCACGACCCATCCACAGGGCTATCAGGTTGTGGTAAGAGCCCCCCTGGGCTCGTCCGACCACTGCCTGATATCTGCCAAAGCGCCACAGGCCAAGCCTCCGCGTCCAGCAGTGGTCAAGCGCCGTATCTGGCATTATGGGTCGGCAGATTGGGACGGTATGCGTGATTACTTTGCGTCCGTCCCTTGGAAGCAGCGCTGCTTCAGTGTCAGGGACCTATCGGGCAGTACCGTTGCCATTACTGAGGAGATCATAATGGGTATGGAATACTATATTCCTCATTCTGATCTCATCAGTAAGGGCACACGTAACCTCTGGTTCAATCACGACTGTGCTGAAGCTGCTTCGCGTAAGCAAGCGGCATATCGTGCTTGGATCAGAGGCCGCGCTCTCAAGGATCCCGGGGTCGATTCACTCAAAGCAGCCTACAATTCTGCTTCCAAGGCCTGTAAGAAGGCTTACATCAGAGCGGATGCCCAGCGTGTTGCACGTGTTGGCCAGGAACTTATAACGCATCCTGCGGGCTCCCGTAGCTACTGGCGTTTGGCCAAGGCCGTGCAAAAAAACTTCTGCCAGCCCTCGCTGCCACCTCTGAGATGCCCAGACGGAACACTAGCTCATAAGCCGCAGGAGAAAGCCGATTTACTGGCAAAACTCTTTGCGGCTAACTCCCGAATCGATGATTGCAATGCACTGCCACCATAATTACCTCACTGTGGCACAACAATGCCTGATATTAAAATCAGGCAGCGTGAGGTTCGTGCCGAATTGCAATCACTCGACGTCCGGAAAGCTAGTGGACCTGATGGCATACCAGCAGTAGTACTTAAAAAATGTGCAGCGGAGTTGTCTCCCGTGCTCACGCGCTTGTACCAATGCTCGTATTCTTTGGGGCGTGTGCCGGAGACTTGGAGAGATGCTAACGTGCAACCGGTGCCCAAAAAAGGGGATCGCTCAGACCCGGCAAACTATCGGCCAATAGCAGTCACCTCAGTTTTATGTAAAGTTCTAGAAAAGGTCCTTAATAACCATCTGACCCGCTACCTAGAGGATCACTCCCTGATTAATGATCGTCAATATGGATTTAGACCGAAACGATCGACGGGTGATCTTCTAGCGTACTTAACTCATATCTGGGGTGAGGCTATCGACAAGCGTGGCGAGTCGCTGGCTATCAGCCTTGACATTGCCAAGGCGTTCGACAGGGTCTGGCACAAAAGCCTTCTCTCCAAGCTTCCGGCATACGGTCTGCCAGCCCAGTTCTGTTCTTGGGTAGCTGACTTCCTGCATGAGCGTAGAATTCGTGTCCTTACGGATGGTAGCAGTTCGCGGTTCATGTCAGTGAATGCCGGCGTTCCCCAGGGCTCCGTCCTATCCCCCACTCTCTTTCTGCTGCATATCAATGACTTGATTCCTCTTGGGAATATTCATTGCTATGCAGACGATAGTACAGTGCATGCGGGGTATCTCGGACAAGCAGCGGCTGGGCAGGCAGTAACCAGGGAGAAACGGGAAAATCTTGTCATTGAACTCAATCAGGCTTTGGACCACATTTCCGAATGGGGTACCAGGAACTTGGTTGGGTTCAATGCCAAGAAAACTCAGGCTTGCGCTTTCACGGCAAAAACATCGCCATTCCTTCCCCTTCCATCTCTTCAGGGCACAACACTACCGCTGCAGAGCAACATTTCCATGCTCGGTATGGAGGTTCGCTCAGACCTGAATTCAAAGGACTACATCGAAACCGTGATCAAAACAGCTTCACGCAAACTCGGAGTCCTGAACAAGGTGCGGCGTTTTTTCACGCCCGATCAACTGTGCTTGTTGTACAAAACGCAAGTGCGGTCCTGCGTGGAATATTGCTCGCACCTCTGGGATGGCTCCGCCAAGTACTTGCTCGATGCTTTGGATAGGTTACAGCGGCGCGCGATCCGCATCATAGGCGATGAGGAGGTGACTAAACACCTTGAGCCTCTTCAATTACGCCGTGACGTGGCGTCACTAAGCGCGTTCTATCGTTTGTACCACGGCGAGTGTTCTGAGGAGTTATTCTCTCTTATCCCACCTTCCCCTTTCCTTCAGAGGACCACGCGCTCTGGCCTACGTTGTCACCCTCTTACTGTGGCCACAATTCCAACGCGTACAAAGAAATTTGGTGACTCATTTCTTTGTCGCACTATCCGTAAATGGAATGCTCTGCCCGCTCACGTGTTCCCTCCCTCTTACAACCTGGGATCCTTTAAAAGAGGCGTGAAGAAGCAACATGCAGGCCGGCAGGGTGAGGATGGCTGGTGTGGCAGGTAGAACTGCTGTATCAGCTATCTTCGCGTCTGGACTTCACCTTCACTTAACATCAGGTGGGGTGGAGTCATTTGTCGGACCTAACTATAAAAAAAAAAAAAAAAAATGTGGCCCTTAATCATATAGTATGTGATTCATGTCACGACAGGAAACTATTATTGTACCTCTTTATAACAAATTTTAGACCAACCTAAGCTCAATATAACAAACTTCAGTTTAAAAAATTACTCGATATAACGAATAGTAAATATTCGTTTTATCGAGTAATCATATATTACCTCTTCATCATTGGCGATGAAGAGGTAACTAAGAAACTCGAGTCTACAATTACGCCGTGATGTGGCATCATTAAGCGCATTCTACCGACTATACCACGGCGAGTGTTCTGAGGAGCTATTCTCGCTTATCCCTCCATCACCTTTTCTTCAGAGGACCACGCGCTCTGGCCTACGTTGCCACCGACTTACTGTGGCCACTATTCCTACACGAACAAAGAAATTTGGCGACTCATTTCTTTGTCGTACTATTCGTAAGTGGAATTCTTTACCCGCGCACGTGTTCCCTCCTTCCTATAATCTGGGGTCCTTTAAGAGATACGTGAAGAAGCATTTTTGCGGGCCGGCAAGGTGAGGATGGTTGGTGTAGCAGTTTATAATTGCTGTACCAGCTATCTTCGCGTTTGGAGTCTATCACCACTTAACATCAGGTGAGGTAGAGTCATTTGCCTACCTAATTATACAAAAAAAAAACCTTTAAACTTGTTCCTTTCCGATTTGTTGTATCGAGGTTGCACTGTATTACTTTCAAAATAAATAGTGCCAGTTCCTTGCTCTTCTTCGTAACAGAGAAACCATTGGAATGTGTTAGCAATGTGATCAAAAGTACTGCCATCAAGCAAGATTGCCCTCAAATACTTACATTCGTCGTCGAACATTTACATTTCAGGATGCACTTACATTTCAAGAACCCCAAACAATAAGATTTTACCAAAAAAAATGTTAGTCGACCGTTCAACACGAGTTGAAGAGGACTTCCATACCATATTATTCAAAACAATATTTAAAACATTTCGTCCATATTCACAAATAATATTTCATAACTGATTATGAATAATAACCTAAGAAACAAATAGATTATGAATAAGGTTTTGTTTTCACTGCTTCATGTCCAGTTATTGAAAAAGACTTTTTTTTTATTATCTTAACCAAAACTTCTTAGTAATATAATTATGGTATCCTGGTACTTTTTCCGGAATAATAATTTCATATAAGGAAAACTAAAATACAAAAATATGAAAAACAGTGCCACTTTACAACTCTAAATATATTACATGACCAATGACAAAAAACGATGTTTTATTACCTTATCACTTTAGAAATTATAGCAAATAAAGTTCCACACTGCAATTTCTTTTTTAATATGTAACTGACAGAGTTTACGTGTGTATGTCGTGAAATTTCACTCTCGAAACGGTGAAATTAAAAATATTTGATAAGAGTGAAATGATGTGCATATTTTAACAAGCAAATAAAGCCATTATTATATGTATTATCATAAAGACTTACAAACACACATGCTTTATTACTTATCAACTACAAGTGTTACTCTGCAACTTATATTACTTGAAAGTAACTTTATTCTAAATGTTGGGTAAAGGATACCCGTAGGCATAATTTGATCCATTCTAGAATAACCAATGGTCCTATTAAAGAAGCTTTGTTCCTTATAGCAATTTTTATTACTATTCATTAGGTATTACTGTTACATAACTGTCATAAAATATAAAAAATCAGGATTTAATACATATAATTCCTTTGTCTTCCCGAAATTATGTATATTATAAATTCGAGTTCGAGCACGAACGTAAAGGAATTACTGGACTTTTTGGCGGGATCGGGAAGCGTCACTTTAGCAGTTTTGTTTTTCTTGTTAAAAATTGTGTTGTGGCGGATGTTAGTGTCTAATAATGGTGGATTATTAACCACTAAGTGTTCGGGAACATGCACGCACAAGTGTTGGCAAGTGAAACAAAATAGCGGAAAGTGTCTTCCGACGTTCCCTCAAGAAGTCCACGGGGAGGTTCCAGTAAAGGTAAAAGGTGTACTTCCAGGGCCCAAAAGGTGATACTTGTTTTTTTTTGTAGAAAAGGTCTTTTTAACAGTTTTTTTTTCTGGCGCTTCGCCGGCCGCTGCCGCGGCACGCTCGCTTTGCTCGCTCGGCTCGCGCGTTATAGTCACAACATTAACCTAACCTAACCTAGTGTGAAGTATCACCACTTGATAAGAAAAGTAAAAATTTTCAATATATTTTTCCAAAAAACTACCAGTGCATAAGTGTGACATTTTTTTTAATAATGTGGTTAACAGAAACCTTTTTAACAACAAAAATGCGAAATTACAACCAACAAAATTGTGAAGATTTTACTTTTGGGCCCTGGAAGTACAGTATATCCCCAGTAAATCCCCACACTTTTACTGAAACATGGGGATGGGATTGACTTGACTGCCACTTACTTTAACTTGACTTATTACTTTGACCACGAGTGCTATAGTATTTGTATACCTACATTTAACACTTGACATTGTCTAAATGCACAAGCCGTGCGAAGCCATTTAGAAAAAAAAAATGTGTGCGTGTACTAGTGTACACACGTAAGAAGTGAAACTTCTTTATGGCCTTATTTTTTTCGAAAAATGATGTACAGGCAACTTTCCGGAAATATATATATAGGCGTGCGCTAAGATTTTTCAAAAACTCACCCACTAAAGGGGTATAACTACACCTTACCTTACCTTAACTTACCTTACCTTACCTTACCTTACCTTACCTTACCTTACTTTACCTTACCTTATCTTACCTTAAACTGAAAGAAATAGCAGAAATAGAAGAAACCAAAGGTAGACAAACAACACCATATCTACCGGACGATATTACATACCAAAAACGAATACACCCATCGCACCTTCTACACCCAGCAAACCGAGTCACTATAGAAATTGAAATAACCACCACAAATGATGACATTAACAAATTAAAAGAAAAAGACACATACCAAATATTTACTGATGGGAGTAAAAATAATGGAAAAGTAGGTGCAGCCTTCGTGGTTATTACACCACAAAATAAAACAGTAATAAATAAGCTCAAATTGCATGACTCATGCACGGTGTTCCAGGCCGAGGCATTCGCAGTCCAAAAAGCAACGGAATGGTGTGTACAAAACAAAATAAAAAAAAGGAAAATTTACTCAGATTCCCTTTCCGCCCTCCAAGAACTCAAAAATAGGAACTCAACGAACACGATAATCGCTGAAACCCACATAAATATACATAAACTACGACAAATTGGAACAATCCACTTCTCGTGGGTGAAGGCGCATTGCGGAATATACGGTAATGAGTTGGCGGATGAAGCAGCAAAAGCAGCTGCAACAATGGAGAAAACACCAGAATACAATAAATTTCCAATTTCATTCCATAAAAAACAGGCCAAAGAAGAAATAGAATTAGAAACAAATAAAAGATATTTACAAAGCACCACTGGACAACACACCAAACACCTATTCCCAGATTTAAGCACATTAAACATGATAATAGAAAAAATACCTGCTAACTTCATTACTACTCAAATATATACAGGACATGGGTACCATTTACAGTATCTACATCGATTTAAAATAAAAGAAACAGACAAATGTCCCTGTGACGATACAACCCAACAAACACTAGAACATCTAATACAAAACTGTCCAAAATATAGCACATACAGAAATTAATATATACAAACTTTTCAATATACAACTTATACAAACAATAAAAACCTAAACCCCTATGAATTAAATAACATTATTAAAAAAGAAACAACAATCAAATCATATATAGAATTCATCCAAAAAATCATATTGAACTTAAAAGAATTTAACAAAAACATCAATTAAAATTTACAAAAACACAAATATACTTTATTAACATAAAACAGTGAGAAAAACAGCTCGTAGTCCAAAAGCGAGTGTTTTGCTCATAACAAAGCAAACGGATACCAAAATAAATAAATAATACCTTACCTTACCTTACTTACCTTACCTTACCTTACCTTACCCGCCTCCCATCGCCATCGCCCCCCCTTGTGGAGTGGCCTTGCCGCGGCGGGGGGGCTTGCGGGGGAGGACCTATTCCTTCCCTTACCAACGGCTCCACAACCTAAGTCCTCGGCGGGGCATTTGCCCGGAGGCAGGCCACGGCGGGGCATTTGCCCGGTGGTAACCAGTTCCCCGAGAGGAGAGCTACTTTACGGAAGGACTTAGCGCCAGTCCCTCGATCCGCAACCTGTCCTACCATTGTCAACGACCCCATCACAGCGCTCATGGTGGTACGTCATTGGTCGTGGACAGGCCGGAGGCTTGCCTTAACTGGCCGGCCGCGACAAGGAAAAGTCTGTAAAACCCGAGAGAACACTCGTCAAACCCTGTAGATACCTGGCGACCTCTACAGTATGTAGCCTCTCCACCGGAATGGGCGTCACCCGAAGGAGTAAAATCTATCGACCCTACTCGTGGGATTAAGTATGGAGATGAATAATTCTAAACTAAATCAAAACAACGATAACCTTAACACACAACGACCTTGGGCACCAATAACAACGGACACCCGAACTCAACAAAACGCGACAAACCCAACAATTGACACAGATATACAGAAGGCACCCGAAATCAAGAAAGTAACAGTGAAACCAAAGCCTAGCAGGGCGCCTCCTGGTCCTATACCAGAGCCTATTCTACCTGCTCACCCCACTCAAGACGATTTTTACAGAGTAATAAAGGCACACACAACAAACATACAAAAGCAACTCAAGGCATCACACTCTGTAAAAGCCACACAGCGCGATTCTGCTATTGCCTCTGCTGCGTATATCAGCACACTAATTAAACAACTTCAATGCGTGCCTGAAGCGACAGTAATTACATCTAGCCAACGCAAAAGCCTTAATGAACCAATATTGACACCACTAACGCAAACCACCCGCAAATCATCCACGACAGTGGAATCCTCTTTTACACCGGAAATCACTCCTGTATTGGGAGATACCCCACCGGTCATGAGTATGCGTAATATGGAGGATGAGACACGCACAAAGGTTGTGGCGAAACATGACGACCGAATTCTCAATGAGCTGACTCAACTTCACAAGAAGATGGATGAGCTTACCGGGCTGACTAAAAAACTCGTGCGACCGACAAAAACATTCGCCGAAACAATGGCAGCTAGCCCTTCAGCAAATCCTACCCTTACCAGCGGAAAACCCTCCAAAAAGCGAGAAACTCCCACAACACCATTGATGAACAGGCCCTGCCTGATCGTTACTATGAAAAACCAGCCTCTACATAAGGAACAAGTACTCAAAGCTTTTAAGAGGAGTATTAACTTCACAAAAGTCAGCTATGCACCGGCTGGTGTGTCCCATCTCTCCAACTTCAAACTGCGCGTCGAGTTTGATACGGCACAGCAGAGGGACGAGACACTCAACCGACTGAAGGGAGTTTCAGAGATATCCGCTGAGCTCCCCAAGGTACTCCGGCCTATGTTTATTCTGAAAGGTGTGTCAAGGGACACAGCACCGGAAGACCTGATTGAAACCATAAAAGTCCAAAATCCCAGCGTCGGGGAAGTAATAACAGACGAGAAGTGTCTCAGGCTACATTTTACTCGAAAAAACCGCCATGAAAGTCGGTATAACGCTGTCTTCATGGCTGCTCCTGCGGTCTGGCAAGCAATCATGAAAATTGACAGGGTTAATATCGACCATGAAAGGGTGTATGTTACCAACTACTCTCCATTCTTACAGTGTTTCCGGTGCCTGCAGTTTGGACACACGCGGGCCAACTGCAAAAGAGAGACTAGCGTGTGCTCACACTGTGCAGTGACCGATCACACTTTCGAGAAATGTCCCTCAAAAAGTGATGACGCACAAAGAAAATGCTACAATTGCACCCAGCACAACAGTAAGTTTAACAAAAAAGCCAACACAGGACACGCGGCTACGTCCGACGACTGTCCTAGAATTAAATCACTCAAACAGAGAATCAACCTCAAAATAAACTTCAATGGATAATAAAGACCAAAAAATTAATATAATCCAATGTAATGTAGGACGCAGTTACCAGTGGCAACACGAATTTGTACAATATTTTATGACTCACAACAAGTACTCAATAGCTTTAATAAGCGAACCTTATATAGGCAACAGCAATTTTGTCAATAAAATCCCAGGATTAGATGTTATACAGTGCCCAATACCAACTACATTGAATAGTCCAGTTAAGGCTTGCATTTTTATTAAGTCCAAATATCATAACCCAATATTTATGTCGCAATTTTCAACTGCTAATATTACAACCATCAAACTTACCTTTAATAATAGAGAAGTTCTTATTTCTTCTGTATATGTAGAGCCTAACAATGATATTAACAACACACTAGACATGATCGACTACGTACTCAAAGCCAATGCGAGCAGGTGTTGTATAGTTGGCGGGGATCTAAACGGTTGGCACTCTCTTTGGGGAAGCTCCAGAGACAACCCCAGGGGGCGCGACATTGTTGGACTCACTTACGCTGATGACATGCACATATGTAACACTGGCAATGAACCGACTTTTGAAGCAGTCACAGATGGGCTGCTTCGGACGTCGATCATTGATATAACTTTAATAAGTGAAGAGTATCAAGAGATGGTCACACACTGGAAGGTTAACCGAGACGCTGCTCCATCATCTAATCACAATGCCGTTGAATTCAGTCTCACAGTACGATGCCAAGAACCATCTATTCGCACTAACGACTCCACCTTTTGCTATAGAAGCGACAAGGCGAACTGGACCGAATTTCACCTAGTTCTCACTTCCAAGATGGCATCTAAGGGCCTTATTGAACAAGACATCGAAACAATGACCATTGAGCAAATAGATAACGCCATCGACGACACTATGGAAATAATCAACCATGCATGCATGAACTCTATGCCAGTTCGCAGGGGGCAACCAAAACACAAAGCTCCATGGTGGTCAGAACGGCTAGAGGAATTGAAAACAAAAACCCTCCAACTTCACCGCAAACTAAGTCAAAATAAGAAACGGGGTCTCCCTCTGGACGAAGTACTTGAAGAGCAAAAGATTGTCAAAGAGGAGTACTCGCGGGAGATGAGAGAGACCTCAACAAAACAATTTCGGGAATTCTGCAACCGCCAGGGCAAGGAAAGCGTGTGGGCTGTCACCAATCGGCTTCTGAAAGCCGGAAAAGCAAAGACGACACCCGCTACACTTAAAATTGGGGACACCCACACGTCTAACGCGAAGGAGTCTGCGGAGGCACTTCTTGAACATTTCTATCCTGAGGACTCTGGTGATACACGCTCCAGACATCATCTACTTAGAAATACTGTGGACGACTTACCTAACAGCAACAATGACGAACCATTCACACAAGCTGAAGTTCTTGAGGCTATCGGACTAATAAACCCAAGCAAAGCGCCAGGAGATGACCTATTTACGGCGGACATCGTTTCTGCCTTCTGCCATGCATATCCAGCTTTCATTACTGACTTATTCAACAGGTGTCTAGCCTTACATTACTTTCCAACTTGCTGGAAGAAAGCAATTGTTAAAATCATACCTAAACCTAATCAGACAGATCCAACAGCTCTCACATCATACAGGCCTATTGGTCTTATATCAGTGTTTGGAAAACTTTTAGAGAAGCTTATCGTGTCTCGACTTGTGTTCGGCGCTGACAGTAGGAATCAGTTTAGCTCACGACAATTTGGGTTTAGATCCCAAAAAACGACAACGCAAGCCATCAGCACATTTATAGACGAAATTAAAAAACGCAAACAAGAAAAGGAACTTGTGGTCGCGGTCAGCCTAGACATTAAAGCAGCATTTGATAATGCGTGGTGGCCAGCTCTTTTCCACAGATTGAGACAAATAAACTGCCCACGAAATATTTACTTAACTCTCATAAACTACTTCGAAAATCGCATAGTAAAACTCACCTACGGAAACGCGATCGCCATCAAGACCATGTACAAGGGATGCGTCCAGGGATCGGTCTGTGGTCCTATAATGTGGAACCTCATCCTAGATGAACTTCTGGATCAGGTGAGTCTTCCCTCCGGCTGCCACCTCCAAGCCTTCGCCGATGACGTACTCCTTGTGACCTCTGCATCAGCTATCCAAGACCTGGAAGTAAAAACAAACACAGCATTAAACATCATTGATACCTGGGGAGAGGACGTCAAGCTGAAATTCGGTCCTTCCAAAACTCAGCTTGTCACCTTCACCCCAGCGGCAAAACAAGCAAATATATACATGACAAATCAAAAACTGAACTTTGAGACCAAAATGAAATATCTAGGCATGATCATAGACGAAAAGCTAACCTTTAAGGAACACGTTCAGTATATCACGGAGAAAGCTCTCAAGCTACACAAACGCTTGAGCGTCTTCACGAGAGCCACTTGGGGTCCACATCCTGAAAATATACGGACTATTTACAATCAAGTAATTGTACCAATAGTAACATATGCCGCTGGTGTTTGGGGTGGAGCCGCCAAAAAAGAATACGTCCGCACGAAGCTCGACAGCCTGCAGCGACTTTTCGCGATCAAGGCCATCAGAGCTTTTAGGACCGTCTCCACTGTTGCGGCAATTGCACTCGCCCGCATGACACCTCTACACCTAAAGGTGGAAGAGGTCTGGCGCATTGAGCAAGCTCGCCTCACAGGAAGGACGGAAATACTGCCGGACGATATCGAAATGGAACGGCCGACACCCGTACACCAACTGCTACCGCCACCCAATAGGATAACAGTTGAATACAAAATTGCCACCAACGATCAGGAAATCGACCGCATTTGCCCGCCAGGATCCACCCGGGTGTATACCGACGGAAGCAAACTTGACACAGGGGAAGTGGGAGCTGCTTTCGTTGCGCACCACCCTGAGCAGAAACATCCCCAAACCACTCGAAAATTCAAGTTACACTTCACGTGTACAGTATTTCAAGCGGAACTGCTCGCTATCCACCGAGCCTGTGAGTGGGCGCTGGGCTCCCGGTCAAACTTATACACCATCTTAAGCGACAGTATGTCCTCCCTACAAGCACTGACTGATCGCAGCAACACAAATCCTCAAGTGGCTCAGATACACAAAACCATACACACTGCAGAACTGGCAAATAAAACTATTTCCTTCATCTGGGTCAAAGCCCACGTAGGTATCAAGGGAAACGAAGAGGCCGACTGTGCTGCGAAAGCAGCTGCAACGCTGCACAGCAGATATAATTACGCAATGTTTCCCATCAGCTACGTTAAACACCAAATAAAGGAAGAAACACACAGTAAATGGACAGAAACGTACAGGGATACTGTCGGTGTTGCAGAACATACCAGAAGGATGTGTCCTGAACTGGAAGACGTCACAAAAGTGATGGAACAGTGTGGCGCATCCTTTTGGCTGTCTCAGGTCCTTACAGGACATGGATATCACCGGCAGTATCTGTGTAGGTTTAAAATCATAGATAATGACATTTGCCCCTGCAATAGCGGGGCAATTCAGAACATTGACCACCTACTATTCGAGTGCGGTAGATATGCAAGAATTAGACACGAATATCTTTCATGCTGCGATTTTCATAAAATCAACCCACGCAATATGATTGAAACAGCCTCAAACGAAAAAACCCGAGTAGCAATGCTCGAATTCATTAAGGGAGTATTTGGGACACTAAAGCAGTTCAATGGAACATAGCCCATACTTGACTGGGTAGAAATATATAAAATAACATATTTTATTAGTAATTAATATTGTATATATCTATATAAACATTATACATATGAACATATATATAATATCATATTATATCAAATATATAATCAAAAATACATACCCACAGTGAAACACGAATTAAACATCATGAACACCAAAGGTTTTGCTGTATCAAATCGCAGCACACCAAACCTGCAACCTGAAAAACAAACACATAATTATAATAATACCTTACCTTACCTTACCTTACCTTACCTTACCTTACCTTACCTTACCTTACCTTACCTTACCTTACCTTACCTTACCTTACCTTACCTTACCTTACCTTACCTTACCTTACCTTACCTTACCTTACCTTACCTTACCTTACCTTACCTTACCTTACCTTACCTTACCTTACCTTACCTTACCTTACCTTACCTTACCTTACCTTACCTTACCTTACCTAACCTTACGAATATTTGCTGTCGATACCTTTTTTTTTTTAAAGTTGACAGAAGAAGCAATTGTTCGGATGAGGTAAATAGTGCTCTTTTAAAAAAAAGATGGCGCGTAACCAAAAAACGTGACGCGTAACCGAATAAAAATGTGACGGTAAATTTTTTTCCAACGCCGATAAAGAAGTTTCACTTCAAAAAGATGGCGCGTAACCAAAAAACGTGACGCGTAACCGAATAAAAATGTGACGGTAATTTTTTTTCCAACGCCGATAAAGAAGTTTCACTTCAAAAAGGAATTACTTATTTCTTATATTGTCACGCACACGCTAATAAAATGATTGCATTTCACACCAAAGTCGAAAAAAAATACTATACCTGTTTTTTTTTAAACCCGATAGGTTTAACTGAACAACCCACCTCTCCAAATGGGCAGAATTAACGTCTCCAAAGCGAAACTTCTGTACGTAAGCGAAAGCGCTCGCCGACACCGCACCAGCCTATTAAACTCGGCGAGGCCATTGTTCTTAACAATGGTCGAGAATCGTTCCAGGTAACGTCGCGTCGGTCGCCTCGTCGCGCACTCCTGCGCATCGCGCTGGTGCCTAATGAGTTCCATTGGTGACTGCGGCACCTACTTAATGGGTGATTGCTGGGGCCCATGATTTTAAGGGTCACATTGAAATATTAACTGCAGTAATAGACCAACTTGAATAAAGTACCACTCCAAACTTTACTTAACTATTGTAGTGTTAAGGCCCATTGATAAAAAATAATATTTAATTAAAGAAATTGGTTAAATATCCATTTGAAACTGAAAAACGCGGTAATTTCACTAGATTTTTACGTGTCACACGCGCGACTCTTGTTATGTTATAGTGAATTTTTTTTTACGCTCAAGGTTATACATGAATATATACTTTTTTAAATACATAAAGAGTTATTCTATTAGATCATGATTAAACTGTTCTAAAATAATCAAAGTATAGTATACCTTTATTCGTTCAAATACATGTCAAGCGGCGGGCATAGTTTCAATCTCGCGGCGAAACTATGACAATTTATTTAGTGGAATATACGATAATCGTCTTGCGATTGGTCCAAAAGATCGCTTGTTAACCGGATGTGTTCCGACGGGAAGGTAGTGTCTGTAGATTTCGCGCCAAAAATTTTAGGTAAGTTCTTTGACTTCTGCAAATGTTTGTCCAACGGGGTAGGTACAACTCGTGGCTCGTTTTGCTGTTAAATTGAGAATAGTTTCACTTAACTGGTCTTTGATTAAAATACGTGTATCCCTGTGTAGGCACTGGAGTACAAATAAATACGATTTTATTTATAGTTTTACAGTAATACCTTCATATTTGAATTATCGTCAGATTCGTGGTCGTAAGATCCGTGGATTTAAGCCATGGATCTGATTTATCGACCATGGATCTGACCACATAATATTATAGCTTCACTGCCTTCGTGGTGTAACTGTTAGAGCGTTGGACTCCCAACCTGCTCAGTTTCAGTTTTAATTGCCGTGGGTACCTACCCAGTAAAGACTGATGTTTAAACGTAAGAATTTAAACAAATACCAAAGTAGTTTATTTTTCGATTTTTTAATATTTTATATGAAATGGATATAAAAAAAAACTTCTGATTACTTCTGCTATAATGATGTTTTATTTATAATTTTCTTTATTGCAGCATTCTAACAGGCGATTCTAACGCGACGCCATTACTTCATTCATATACTTCGTCAGATCCGTGGCGAGCCAAAACTTTTTCTTTTTTTTCAAGAATCTATAAGGTCTACGCGTGTGCCTCATCTACAGAATGACGTGTTTTTCAGCCCTCTTTAGCCGTATAATTTTAGTTTTTTCTAATAATAAAAATAAAATAAAAGCCACGGATCTGATGCGAAGAACGTTGGTCCCAGGAATCACCCTAATATTCTGCATTAAGGAATGTAAAGCTTTTATAGCCAGAAAGACTGGGCTCCTTCTGGGTACGCACGATACACCGTATATCTCATCAGTCTCTGCTCCTGGGTTGGATAAGGATCACGAACCAACCAAAAACCACGAACCAAATCCATACAACAATAAAAAAATATAAAACCCTCCTAATGTCTGGAACGAAAGTATTTTTTCTAGTATTTTTTTTTTGTTCAATAAAAATGAAATTTTCATTTTTTATGTTCGATGCTTTATTTTTGATGATAGCCAAGTAAGTTAATTAGCCATAACATGAATATCGATAGTACCCTTAGCACGAACAAATATCGAATTCCACAAAGGATGTAACGAGAATTAAAAATCAGTACACATTTGACAATGACATTTCGGACTCGCAAACGATACAAATTCGATATTGGTTCGTGCTAGGGGTACAGTACCCTTAGTAGTTTGCGAGTGCGAAATGTTAATGTCAAATTTTGTATGGAAACTTGAACAGCAGCGCCATAAAGTACGTAATGAGAACTAAAAATCAGTACACAATTGAGAATGACATTTCGGATTCGCAAACGTTAGGAATTCGATATTGGTTCGTGGTAAGGGTACGATTCTGAGGCTCAAGCACGAATTAAGACAGCTCCGTAATGGTATCGCCATCGTCAAATTTTGTATGGAAAAAGCTAGTTTGTTCTTAACACAACGAAACTTAACAAACAAAACGATACGATTACGGAGTCAAAATCCGTGCTCGGGCCTCTGTAAAGTTAAATTACGTCTGAATTGCCGTCCTTCTTGTGCTCGGAAAGCAACGGCTGGTACTAATAAACAAGAAAACTAAAAAAATAAATAAATATTACCAACACTCACACCAAATTAGCCTAGTCCCAAAGTAAGCACTGTAAGGCTTGTGATATCTATATTTATATAGAAATACATATTAAAACATCCATGACTGGAGAACAAATGCTCGTATTCATCACACAAACATCTGCCCCCACCGGGATTCGAACCTGGGACCTCTCGAGTTGGCGACACCATGAAACCCGGCGTACAAACCACTTGGCCACGGAGGTCGTCATCAAATCAAAATACAATGAAAATTTTGATTTCACAAGGTGACAATTCGTTTATATCGTTTTTTTAATCTGAGTTTATATCATCATCATCATCAGCCTATTAATGTCTCCACTGCTGGAGCACTGGCCTTCACTATGGATGGAATAGGGAGATTGGGCCATGACCCACCACGCGGGCTACGATTGGCGGGTGCTAACGACTGCAGATGCAGCCGGGACCAACGGCTCAATGTGCTTTCCGAAGCACGGAATTTATAAATTACTATTTAAGGCCCGCCCTCGCTTCGCTTCGGTGTAGAGCTGAAGTGTAGACTATAGTTTTTGTTCTCAGGCTTGTATTATACACAATGACATTCATCTATGGTTCTTCTTATACCTGCATGCAAAGTCTCAGCCGATCGGTTTAAAATTGACAAAGTTTCATACAAACTTTCATTCCATATTTTTCCCCCTTGGGGGTAGAATTGATCAAAATCCTTTCTTAGCGGGTGCCTACGTCATAACATGTACCTGCATGCCAAATTTCAGCCCGATCCGTTCAGTGGTTTGGGCTGTGCGTTGATAGATCACTATGTCAGTCAGTCAGTCAGTCACCTTTGAGTTTTATATATATAGATTAAATTACATCATCATTTTTGTGAAATCCACTGTTTAGCGTCCAATAAAAGCTTTTATCTGTATATTTATTGTTATTATATAATTGGGCAATACTATTATATTTTTTCTATTTCAATTTCCTCCCCGACGGTGTTTATGTCCGTCATTTAAGCGCGGGTGATTTATCGTACCATTATTAGCGTGGTTTGCGGTCTGTCTCCGTTTTTCCACCGAGCCGAGTAATAGGGTAGGCATTAGCGTTTTTATAGCCAACACAGCTATTTAGTAATCTGTAACAATAAACATTGAAGTCGATTTTTTGGGTTCCGTTACCTTAAAAATGGCATTACCAAAATTGAGGTAATTTAATAATTTAACTAAAGAACAAATTGTAAGATATTTATAACTAAAAACCTTAAAATATATAATAACTAAAATACATTATTAAAAGGAGGCCCTTTAGGCAAGGTTCCAAAGTTACTGGCAGCGTTCCCCCTTTGAATAGCTAGACTAATTCTTTGTCCGAGGTAGCTGCCAGCTCTTCGGTCTCCTGTGATGTCGACCAACCTTTTTGCTATTTCCTTTAAAAGCCTTACAGCGCTAGGACCCCACGGACCAAGGGTCTCCACACCGAATGGGACAAAATTATATTCGGAACCTAGACCCCTGTATTTGCATGCCTTAGCTTTTTCAGCCGCGTCGCAAGCCGCACCAGCTCTGTTGTTGGTTCCATGTAGATGGGAAGGAGCCAGCGTATCTGAACAGGTTGCATCCTATACTAGCACCCGGCCCATCTTCCATGGAATCAAACTCATACCGTCCGGTCTCTTGCCATCGTCTCTTGCAATACCAGTCAACTCAAGTAGACTTGGCACGTTGACGGTGGCAAGGGACCGGCGTATGATATCGTTAAGTGCGGCATGTCTCGAGAAGCGGCCTGCACTTTTTTGGCATAACAGTCCGTGATGTCCTAGCTTGTCGACATCACCGCCACAGGGACATTTATGAGGAGCACAGACCGGGAACCTAAGACGTAGACAGGTTAAAAAAATTACGTCGAAACTCTTGCCTCTGATCCTCATTCGTCTGTTAGATCTCGTAAACCTTTAAGTAGACATTTAAATTATCATCGATTCTCTAAAATCTTTTACGTCGCAACTAAATGAATTGAAAAATTGTAGAGGAAATGGTTGAAGAAGAAAGAGTGATTATTTCTACTTTTTTTATGACCTTGTAGTGGTAATGCTTGAAGAATTAATTGTACGGATCCTTTAGTGTATATCCGACTCTTTGTAAAATTACTGTTGGTCACAGAAGTTTCTCTAGACTTCGGAGGGCAGAACCTCATAGGGAGTCTTATAAGCTTAAACGGACACAGAGCTCTGTACTATGGGTAAATAATATAAATTAATAGCGGCCCGCCCTCGCTTCGCTTCGGTGTAGAGCTGAAGCGTAGACTACAGTTTTTGTTCTCAGGCTTGTATTATACACAATGACATTCATCTATGATTCTTCTTATACCTGCATGCAAAGTCTCAGCCCGATCGGTTTAAAATTGTCAAAGTTTCATACAAACTTTCATTCCTTATTTTATCCCCTTGGGGGTAGAATTGATCAAAATCCTTTCTTAGAGGATGCCTACGTCATAACATCTACCTGCATGCCAAATTTCAGCCCGATCCGTCCAGTGGTTTGGGCTGTGCGTTGATAGATTACTATGTCAGTCAGACAGCTTTGAGTTTTATATATATATATATATATATATATATATAGATTGTCATTATAAGATTCTTATAGGAATAAAGAGAAACTCGTTTGGTTTTTTAGGCGGAGGGGCGCAGAGCATAATATATTCTATCTATTTTAATAGTGCAATAACAAATGCAATAACCGATTTACTTATTGACATTGAGTTTAGTTTTATGAAAGTAATACATCACAATACTAATTATAAGGTGCATAACAGACCATAAACTGGTTGTCTCGTAACCATAAAAATTACGAATCACATTTTCAATCCATCAGAGCTTTCGCTCGCAAGTTGCATCTATTAATCATGTACGTGTTTATCTCTTTCAGATGTGCGGGAAGCGTGAGTGTGCGAGGAGGACGGGCTGAGTAAAGTTGCGTACGCGGTGGCCGGTGGCGCCGCGGCGCGTCAGTTGAGGTGCAACTACGGTTAGCGCTTAACGTGTCGTCTTTTGAACGTTGTTTTCGTTTTAAAGTTTAAGAAAATATAAGTGTTATATATAAACTTTTTGCTGTGGCGAAAATTTTGTTAATGTGTTAATGACAGTGCGCGGTGGATTCGTGTGTTAATTTTGCGTTAGAGTGTTGGAAATGGGCGATTGAGTTATTTTTATAAATTTGTCGCTTGGAAGTGCATTGTTTGCCGTGTGTGGCGCAGTCGGTGTCGTGTATTGTGATATCTGTTTGTGTTGGTGCGTAAGCTGATTTGCCTTATTGGATTCTGTTCGGAGGTAAGAGTCGTTCGTAGCTTTTGACTTCTTAATGTTTGTATTTAAGCTTGGATTGGAAGTATTTGGACGACTTGTTTGTTAACGATCTTCTCTCTCGAACAGTTATTATTTAAAATGTTTATTTGTATTATTTTTATGTGCATTACTAGAAGAGGAGCGAATCAATAATCCTCTTGCTCCTCTTAATGAATATATGTAGTTGTTCAAAATAAACGTAAATCGTATTTTTTTGGATATATCTAAATTTAGTTAAACTTTCTCTAAAAGAGAGAACTCGACTGTTAGCTGAAAAAGTTGATTAAAATTATATTATATGACCCATAATTTTACAATTTGTGGTCGGTCATTGGATGGGTGACCAAAAATTTACTATCTCGAGCTCCTCCGTGCTTCGTAAGGCACGTTAAGCCGTTGGTCCCGGCTACATCTGCAGTCGTTAGCACCGGCTAATCCGCACTGGGCCCGCGTGGTGGGTCATGGCCCAAACTCCCTATTCCATCCATAAGGAAGGCCTGTGCCCCAGCAGTGGGGACATTAATAGGCTGATAATGATGAATGATGATGATAATTTTACAAAAAAATCTTTACTGCAACTTAATTGAAACATTTATACTTACTGAAATATATCCACATAGTGATGTGCACCTAAATTTTGGTTTCAACATAACATAAATCGTCACATGACTTCTGCAAGGATAATTCGCTGATATTGAGTTTTATAATCCATTATAATAATAATATTCTTTATTGTATAACACCACAAAGGACATAACAGTAAGATTACACTGACAGAGAGACATTACACAATGGGCGGCTTATTGCTTAATAGCAATCTCTTCCAGGCAACCCATGACGGAAAATTAAATAAGTATAAAGAACAAAAAAAGGGGAAGGGTGTAAGAGCAATATTATAAAATAAAATAAAAACGGTATAGATGCATATTTATATGAAAAAAATAAACAAATAAATAAAGGAAAGAGGTATTTTTAAAGTAAAGATAGGAAATGACGCTATATAGCAATAAAAGCAATAAGCTAATAGCATACAATAAAGAACATACCAATAAACCAAAAATTTAAACCTTTAAGTAACTTAAAAACGCTAAGAGCGACTCACCCTAAGGGAACTCGTATAAGTAAAAAGAAACTAAATTTTCTTAAAACATATAATTTAAAAACCCATAACTCTTGACATGATAATTAATGACCATACTCTTAAATCAAAATCTTGATATCTTAAAAGAATTCTCATTGATCCTTTTACCATTAGTCAATAACAATGATTTTAGTAAATGGGCATCACAATGAATCATTAATTCATTCGTACAGCGTTGTCCGCTTATCATACAAAAGACATCAACGAACGCTCGCTTATCATTAATTTATTCTGACATTTATAGAGGATTTTGATATATTGTAAGTTATATTCCCTTTTAATTCATTTAGGCAAGTAGTCGTAATGTTTCATATAATATATTAGGACTTTATTAATAAATCGTTAAGTTCGCCCTCGCTCGCTTCAGTGTAGAGCTGAAGTGTAGACTACAGTTTTTGTTCTCAGGCTTGCATTATACACAATGACATTCATCTAAGATTCTTCTTATACCTGCATACAAAGTCTCAGCCCGATCGGTTTAAAATTGACAAAGTTTCATACAAACTTTCATTCCCTATTTTATCCCCTTGGGGGTAGAATTTATCAAAATCCTTTCTTAGCGGATGCCTACGTCATAAACTCTACCTGCATGCCAAATTTCAGCCCGATCCGTCCAGTGGTTTGGGCTGTGCGTTGATAGATCACTATGTCAGTCAGGCACCTTTGAGTTTTATATATATATATGTATATATATATATATATATATAGATTGTCATTATAAGATTCTTATAGGAATAAAGAGAAACTCGTTTGGTTTTTAAGGCGGAGGGGCGCAGAGCACAATATATTCTATCTACCCTTGGGGGTAGAATTGATCAAAATCCTTTCTTAGCGGATGCCTACGTCATCACTACCTGCATGCCAAATTTTAGCCCGATCCGTCCAGTGGTTTGGGCTGTGCGTTGATAGATCACTATGTCAGTCAGTCAGTCACCTTTGAGTTTTATATATATATATATAGATTCTCCCACAGATACATATACAGAGCTCTACCAAGTCTGATATAAAGTGGTGCTAAAATGGTCAAAAAATAACAATATTCAGATTTAGCTATGGTATCTGCTTATCCCCGGGTTTGAATTAACTAATATTACGCCTCGTCTTGCAGAGTGGTAGAGCGTAAAAGTGAGACGGTATTATACCTAGTCAGGTCATAAATTCTGTCACATGTTTAATATAAAATAATTAAAACAAGTTTATTCATTATGTAACCATTTATATACCAAAATGAACTTAACAAAACATAGATTCTCATGACAATAAAGTTTATTCAAAATGGCCTCCGTGATTTTGAATACAGGCCTTTAATTTGCGCGGCCAGTCGTCTATCGCAGCACGAACGAGGTCCATGTCAATATCGGCGGCTGCCTTAATCAAGGATGTCTTGAGTGACTCCAAATTGGGATGAGGCTTTAAACACGCCTTTTTCTCCAAGTGTTGCCATATCTTGTAATCTAACGGACTCAAAATTGGACTGGAGGAAGGCCAGTCTTCGTATTCAAAAAAAGATTTTCCCGATATTTTTTCCCGCGTACCGCTTCAACAAAGCGCGACATTTCTTCAGTCATTCTTCAGTTTAGTAAAATTCTAAAAAGTATGCATTTTTATTTACATGAACAATTCGAAATTCGAATTTAATAAACTTTTTTGTGGCCAGCATTCTAAAAGAAAAGTTTTTACTGTGTGACAATACTTATGACCTGACTGTGTATAAATAGCCGCATTCGCTTATTACAAAGTGTCTGATTATATTACAGACAAAAATGCTTGTGGTTGAACTGTTCCAATCATTCCAACAGGTTTTCTATATTAAATAAATCATGATTGTATTGACGTTGTAACAACATAATGATTTGTAAATGTTGTTACATTATGCTTTTAATGTTGTGGTGTTTTTTTCGTTCGTTTTTCTCCGCAGCTAAAAATATGTCCAATAACG
Organism: Chilo suppressalis; assembly: GCA_902850365.2. Taxonomy (NCBI): domain Eukaryota; kingdom Metazoa; phylum Arthropoda; class Insecta; order Lepidoptera; family Crambidae; genus Chilo; species Chilo suppressalis. Next base: position 1,711,655 of record OU963911.1, read on the forward strand.
AGTGGTAGGGAAAAAATGTTTGGACGATTCAAAGGTGTTGTACTATACATAAAGATATATTGATTTCTGATTTCTGATTCATAGCGCATCATCAAAAATCTATTGTTTGTAGTTTGCGCTCACGAAAACTATCATAGTTTTCGTAATTGAAAATTATGTTTCTATGTCCATTTTGGTGAAAAGCAACCAAATATACTTGAAATTTTAAGAAGAAACAAATCAAATCATAACTGTAATTGCTATTTCTTCTTTCAAATGTTTAATACTTGAAAAAGTATTCATTTGACATTGTGGGTTACCTACAATGCGAAGAGATGGCGCTGCCTTGCAGCTTAAGGCTAGGAAAATTTCGACGCGGCTAATAGGGCCGTGGTATCATAATGGTCAGTGCATTCGCCCGGATAGCGAAGGATGCGGGTTCGAGTCCCGTCCGCTGCCTGGTCCGCGTGGATTTTTTTTCTAGTAAACTTTTCTTTAGATTTAAAGAAACAAATAATTTAATGATATAATTTAAACACTGTTTATTTGTATTTAAACGAAAACAATAAAATCTGTACCCTGAGTAAGGTGCGAGCTCTCGAAAACTATCATAGTTTTCGTCATTGTAAAACTCGTACTAAGGGTACAGGTTTTAGTAATGTTAACTACATTTGAATGATCTGAACTATCTAGATCTCTTTTTATTGCGTATCTTACTTATATTGATGTCAAAGTTTCATCATCATCATCATCAGCCTATTAATGTCCCCACTGCTGGGGCACAGGCCTTCCCTATGGATGGAATAGGGAGATTGGGCCATGACCCACCACGCGGGCTAAGTGCGGATTGGCGGGTGCTAACGACTGCAGATGCACCGGGACCAACGGCTTAACGTGCCTTCCGAAGCACGGAGGTGCTCGATATAGTAAATTTTTGGTCACCCATCCAATGACCGACCACTGCGAAAGTTACTTAACTTCAACGACCGCAGCCGAACGCGCTAACCACCTGCGCCATCGAGCTCCTCGATCAAAATTTATGAGTGTGTTATTAAATAAAGTTGAAAGCATTGTGATTACAAGCAAAGCAAGCTTTATTAAAATAACACTTAGGATACCAGGGAAAATATCAGAAAACCACTAGAAGAAGTTGCAAGCAGAAAATAGTATCTTAATAAAATGACAATCAGCTGTTTTTATGTGTAGACATTCGAAATTAATATAACTTCAAATTAAGTATTGCAAGCTTCTTAATTCCGTATAATAGTTGATCTATTGCTTACGTTTGATAAACATAAAGGCATCATCATCCTCAGCCTATTAATGTCCCCACTGCTGGGGCACAGGCCTTCCCTATGGATGGAATAGGGAGATTGCGCCATGACCCATCGCGCGGGCCCAGTGCGAATTGGCAGGTGCTCCGGGACCAACGGCTTAACGTGCCTTCAGAAGCACGGAGGAACTCCAGATAGAAGATTTTTTGGTCACTCATCCAACGACCGACCACTGCGAAAGTTGCTTCACTTCAACGATCGCAGCCGAACGCGCTAACCACCTGCGCCATCGAGTTCCTCGACATTTGGCCGTTCATTACTTATTTTTAAACTTTAAAGTTCAAACGAACATAAAGAATGCCGCTTGTCTATGATTAGCGAAGTGTTATTTTAGCGATTACGTACTGCTAACTAATCTGATTGCAAAACGTGTGAAGATTCATTGCGACAGTTCACGGTTTTACGGCGGGTACACATTGGGCGCTCGGCGTTGCGTTGAGCGCGCGTTGATTGCATACACACGCCGCGCTCGGCTGGGCGTTCGGCGAGCGTTTAGTAGGGTGTGTTACTAGCAGTACGAAAATGGATGCCGAAGTGATTACTTGTGTGTGGCTCCTCTACCGTCGCTATAAAAGACGGCGTATTTTTTTTATTTTACGTCTTTTTAGCGTCTTATTTTTTTTATAATCGGGACATTTCATGTCCCAAATAGCTGGTCACTTTTGGATTTCATCAATAAAGAAATCTGTGTCATAATGATCGTGTCCATTTTTCCGTTGAACTGACGTCTACACTACACCAAAGCGCGCGATCAAATGTACAACAAAATGGCGGCCCAAATATCTCGAAGCGCGCAGCTAACGCCATCATACGTAAAATATGAGAACGCGCGTTTGACGCACGCTTGACCAGAATCGCGCGCTTGCATGTGTACACTTCAATAGAACTCCTGGTTCTCGAAACGCGCGTTAGCAAAGCGCGCGTTGGAAAACGCTTAATGTGTACACCACTTTATAAAAAAATTGCGACGCCGTCAGCCTTGTAAAATCGTTTCGTAACGCTAATTTCGCTTTCGTGCCTGTTTGGATTTTATGTATCGTAAAAATTATCCAACTAATCTTATTATAATTTATTACTTACTTAGCGGGGATTTAGTGTAAAGTAAATAAATAACTGTGTTTTGATGGTGCTGTTTCTTTTGGCAAGGCAAGGCAAAAACTAAATCCTTACGGATGAGGAGCTCGACTGCTCGATGGCGCAAGTGGTTAGCGCAGTTGTCGGTCATTGGATGGTTGACCAAAAATTACTATCTCGAGCTCCTCCGTGCTTCGAAAGGCACGTTAAGCCGTTAGTCCCGGCTGCATCTGCAGTCGTTAGCACCCACCAATCCGCACTGGGCTCGCGTGGTGGGTCATGGCCTAATCTCCCTATTCCATCCATAGGGAAGGCCTGTGCCCCAGCAGTGGGGACATTAATAGGCTGATGATGAGGGGATACGATTAAGCCTCGATGACACGGGGTGAGTTTACAAGCTACAAGCATGCGAGTTCGCTAGTAGTCTGTAAACTCGCCCCGTATCATCGAGTAGCAGATGGTAAAGAAGCCGATTACACGGGGCGAGGTTACAGCTCGGCTCGTGTCATCGGCTTATTTATCGTCTGTTACTCGATGACACGGGGTGAGTTTACAAGCTACAAGCCAGCGAGTTCACTAGTAGCTTGTAAATTCGCCCCGTATCATCGAGTAGCAGATAATAAAAGAGCCGATGACACGGGGCGAGTTTACAAGCTGCTAGCAAACTCGCTGGCTTGTAGCTTGTAAACTTACCCCACGTCATCGAGGCTTAAGAGTAGATAACGGCACAATGATATTCGGGTGATGATCAAATTATGGAGAAAATTCGATGTAGGTGTCGATTATGGTGGTATTTTCTGAATTTAGAACTAAATTTTACATCAGCCTCTCTTTTTAATTTTAATTTTAAAGAAAAAAAAAAATTTAAACGTTTAGAGTAAATTTAAAAAAGAAATACATTATTGAAAAATTTGATCCATTCTTGAATATCTAATGGGTTCCGACTGTTAAAGTAGCTTTGTCCCTTAATAGAATTTATCGACTACTGGACTTGTATTTTTCTTTTCAGTTTTTATTTGCAGTAATATAAAACAGTCGAGTTTTTTGTTTTTATAAATTTACTTTATTTCATTTTGTAAAGAGAATGAATGACAAGGGTACACTGTTGTCAGATTTAAATTGAGTTTAAATCTTGGCGGGATCTTGGCAGGTTCGCCACCAATACCTTACCCCTCTTAATTTCGCTTCGCTTATCATCAATGAAGCATTGCTGAAAGTTATCCTTAACGTAAAAATGAAATTAAATGCGTTTTTTTGAATTGGATATATCCATAACATACTTAAGTACTATTATAAATTTTAATGTAATGATATAAACAATTTATGACATAATTGTGATTTTTATTTTTTTAAGCCATTCGAGCCAGATGCTCGATTTTTAAATCTATAGAAAATATTGCTAGAAAAAAAACGCAATGCGAAGAGATAGCGCTGCCTTGCAGCTTAAGAAAGGCTAAGAATAATTCGACTCGGCCATCAGGGCCGCGGTAGCATAATTGGTCAGCGCATTCGCCCGGATAGCGAAGGGTGCGGGTTCGAGTCCCATCTGCTGCTTGGTCCGCGTGGAATAATTATGATATAAATCTTTTAGCTTATTTACTTCTACAATACCTATCGTTTAAAAGGATAGAGAGATCCGTTTACGGCACCTGTCTCTCTACAAGAAATTGTATCAAATGGAAAATTTGCATTATATTATATACTAGTGGCCCGCCCTCGCTTCGCTTCGGGGTAGAATTGATCAAAATCCTTTCTTAGCGGATGCCTACGTCATACCATCTACCTGCATGCCAAATTTCAGCCCGATCCGTCCAGTGGTTTGGGCTGTGCGTTGAAAGATCACTATGTCAGTCAATCAGACACCTTTAAGTTTTATATATATAGATTTATTTATTTTTTTCAAGTAACAAAGACTCGAATTATGCATAATAATTCAATTACCTATTTATTATTATTGATTTATTAAATTAAAATTATTTTCCAACATTCACTAAGATCAAAATTGAATTGAAACATTTAAAATATGACAATAAAATGTTAGTGCCATAAAGTTACGCGGTACACTCCTTGGCCATAAAACCGTATTGCGGTTGCCCGCTAAAATCTGACCCCGCATACCCGGACCGGACAGTAGCACCCGCATATAGAACAAAAAGGTGTTAAATCATTTTAAACATAAAAATCAATTGTGGTTCATTTGTCTCTCTAAAACTCGAGAACCGCTGGGCCGATTTAGCTGATTTTGGATTTAAACAAAAAAGGTTTAAAAATAAAATTTATTTTTGCATATAAATCTATTCTTTTTACTTTCCTTCCAGTCAAACATCTGACGTTTGTCCCTTTGTTACGGTAGATTCGGGTACATTAGAACGGTACGAAGTTCGCCATGTTTCTTAAAAGCTCGTGTTTCTTAAAATAGGTCGAGATTTTATCCCACTCTTAAACTTTATTAAAACTCTGTTAAATGCAGAATACATACATATATTCCTGGCATATCTAAAGAAGGTCAAAGCAGTATAGATGCACTTTTTCCTTTTCCATTTTATGATTATAAGAATGGAATAAACATTATTTTCAATAGGTAAGAAATTTTCATTAAAAAAATTAGTAATAGTGACATTGAACTTATTGTAGGGTAAAACCTTGCATTGCAACAAAATCTAAAAAAAAACTATTTAAAACCCATAACAGAATATCATTACTTTTACAACGCTACCGCGAGTACCAACGGCAACGGCTTCTTATGTTACGTTTTTTATAAAAAGTACTAGCTGTCCCAGCGAACTTCGTACCGCCATAAAAAAGGGGTTGGTGGTAGAAGAGTGAAAATTTAGGGTTCCATGTATTTTTGTATGATGTATCATAAAAAAATAAAAAAAAAAAAATCTAAAATTAAAAAAAAAATAGGTTTGGATTACCCTTTACATTTAGGGGGATGAAAAATAGATGTTGTCCGATTCTCAGACCTACCCAATATGCACACAAAATTTCATGAGAATCGGGAAAGCCGTTTCGGAGGAGTTTAACCACAAACACCGCGACACGAGAATTTTATATATTAGATAGAAGCACTTGAAAAGATCGGTGGTTTTACCGACAACAGTTTTTTGTCGCTTCTGATAAAGCTTTTAGTCAGTAAGAGTCTGACATAACCTTGCAGCCGGTGGTTTCCATGAGGATTTCAAACATGCTCCCCGCCCGCCTGGGAGAAAACAAAAAAAATATGGCGGTTATAATTAGTATTAAAAAAAACAATATCTAATTGATTTTGAGTATGAGACGCAATTGACTTTGATTTAGGTATTTTAGTTGAGATACACATACTGATATTATAATAATAATAATAATTTACTTCCAGTAAGAGTTGATTTTCAATTTAACTTATAAGGCTAAAACTGTACTAATATCTCTAACATAACTACATATTTATCAGCTGGCGAGCTAGGCAAAATGCCTGTATTACGGCATACAGCGCCAATCCCCTTAGCACATATGGCATACATACATATGGTTACATTCAAAATTAAATGGAAAAGACAAGAAACTGACATATATATTCAGAAAATGTTTAAGTATTAATCGGTTTTTCTAATTTCCTTTATAGAAAATAAAGACTCCTGCTCAAATATATTGTGGTAACTACAGGCAACTACGAAACGCTACACTGCGCATGGCACGACACGCACTTGGCCGGGTTTTTTTATATATACCTATATATATATAGCGTGGAGTAACTTTGTATTTGTATAAAAAGAGACATATTGACCACTGTGTTATAGATATAGGCAAAAGTCGCCATTTTGAGGTCAATGATATCAATATACTGTGACAAGCATAAAAAGCGAGTCCATTTGTACTGATCCCCTCCGGGTTACCATCACGAATCGTATTTACGGCCAGAGGTATTACTCTCGTGGTTTTTTCGTTCCGTGTTCATTAGTGAGAGAACTAGTTGGTCATTAGTATTGTGGTACTTGGTGATAAATAATGGACGTTTGTTATTTTATACGCGTTATTGTACGCCCAAGCTGGAAAGGGTGTGAGAAAATAACAATGGTGTAATTATCATGTTTTAAATTCGGGCTGAAATTCGACTTTTGTTGTTTTTCTATTTCTATCAAAATAGATACCTAATTAAATAAAACAAGTTTCAACGGTATAGATGCACTGAATTATTTGTTTACTAGCGGCCCGCCCTCGCTTCGCTTCGGTGTAGAGCTGAAGTGTAGACTTACAGTTTTTGTTCTCATAGGCTTGTATTATACACAATGACATTCATCTATGATTCTTCTTATACCTGCATGCAAAGTCTCAGCCCGATCGGTTTAAAATTGACAAGGTTTCATGCAAACTTTCATTCCCTTTTTTATCACCTTGGGGGTGGAATTGATCAAAATCCTTTCTTAGCGGATGCCTACGTCATAACATCTACCTGCATTCCCAATTTCAGCCCGATCCGTCCAGTGGTTTGGGCTGTGCGTTGATGGATCACTATGTCAGTCAGTCACCATTGAGTTTAATATATATAGAAATACGTTTAGCATCATTTTCAGGCTGTGTCGTGAGAATTATAAAATTGTCATAGCTTAAATAGTCACAGCGTGAAAACGATGAGAAAAGAAAATAAACAAAAAAATCAGTGCATCTATTAACTTATTTTATTTAATGAGTGGTGAGCTTGTAAACCCAAGAAACAAACAGAAACTTAATTCTTTATTCATTGCCTTCTATCAAATAGATCATATCTTCTTCTTCTGTATATATATAGGCAACTGCTACTGACTGGTCTATCAACACCTAGCTCAAATTATCTATTATCATCATCAGCCTATTAATGTCCCCATTGGAGGGGCACAGGCCTTTCCTACGGATGGAATAGGGAGATTGGGCCATTACCCACCGCAGGGGTCCAGTGCGGATTGGCGGATGCTAACGACTGCAGGTGCAGCCGGGACGAATGACTTAACATAAAAGAAAAAAAGCTATCTGCCTGGAATACCTCTAAAGGCACTCGCCAATTCTCGGATTGAAGTCCCTTTAGGATCTCGCCGTCCCCAAACCCGGTGACGCTGTAAAGTTCACCAACGACCAACAGCATACACACTCAAAAAAATCATCATACATTAGGTGGGATTTGGGAATTTATCGCCTCTTATATAAAAATCTATTATTCATTATAAGGCTTTTATAACTCGCGCGAGAAAATTAACATCTGGCTTTATATGAATGGTAATTGAAAAGAAAAACAATGCAAATAATATAAAACTATTGTTAGCTGACTTTTGACCAATTAGAGGCTCAGTTTACAATAATTTCCCATATAAATGGCCACCCGTAGCGACGCACGCGCAACCAACAGCTCAAATATCATAGAACAATGCCCTTTTGTGCCTTATTTGTATGGAACTCAAGTTACGCGCCCTTTATCCTACGCTATGACAATTAATTTATTTATACCGACTAATGGCAATAACTTGAATAGCAAAAGTTTTGCAACTTAGAATGCTGAGTATCAAATAAATAAATATTTCCAACACTCACACCAATTAGCCTAGCCCCAAAGTAAGCACTGTAAGGCTTGTGTTATGGGATACTAGGGTAACGGATAGAATACATATACTAATACATATATATTTATATAGAAATATATATTGAACATCCATGACTGAAGTACAAATGCTCGTATTCATCACACAAAAATCTGCCCCCACCGGCACTCGAATCCGAGACCTCTCGAGTCAGTGACACCACCGGCGTTACAAACCACTCGGCCACGGAGGTCGTCCTTCAGGCAGGCTTCTGAAACAAATACCTTTCAGTGACATTCCAGGTTCTTAGTCATATAAATAACAGTAATAGTTAAAGAAAACCATGTTATTTTCTGTAATAACATCTTTTAATACTTTATTACAACAGATTTTACCTTATAACAATGTTTAAGTTAATGTTGAATTGTATATCAAAATTCAAGTAGTACAATAGTTTTTAGGTATTCATTATAATTATTTATTCAACAATTTTTCATGTTATAATTTTTATTATTTTTAAAGCATGTAACTGCTTGATGTTTAAATCTAAAGAAAATATAACTAGAAAAAATTCCACGCGGACCAGGCAGCAGACGGGACTCGAACCCGCACCCTTCGCAATCCGGGCGAATGCACTGACCAATTATGCTACCGCAGCCCTCACGGACCGCGTCGAAATTCCTTCTAGCTATTCTTAAGCTGCAAGGCAGCGCCATCTCTTCGCATTATAGGTAAACTCACAATGTCAAATGAATACTTTTACAAGTATTAAACATTTGAAAGAAGAAATAGCAATTATAGTTATAATTTTTATTATTTTTAAAGCATGTAACTGCTTGATGTTTAAATCTTAATTTTTTCTAGTTATATTTTCTTTTAATTTTTCATGTTTATCCATCTAGCCATATTAATCATCAAATACATATCCATCAATTTTAAACAAATATATTGTTTTAAACTATCATGGTCCCTAACATTATAGCTATTAACGGGATTGTTACCATGTACCTTGTTTATTAAAAGACGACGTCAGAGGGTAGACCGATATGTCTGCCAATGACATCTACCCGCAATAACTTCAGTTACTCCGTGATCATGCCGCTTGGAACAGTGCCGAAACATCGGAGACTCATAAAAAACAAGGTACATGGTAACAATCCCGTTAATAGCTATAATTCTAAACAAAGTTTAACATGAATGTTAAGTTTAATGTCTCAATTACACTTGGACGTTAGCCCGTATTTTGGGTGCACGAAAGACATTACTCGAATTCGGGTAAGCCAAGCAATATTTTACACTGGAATATGGGCTGGAAGACGGTGTTGGGTAACCAAAATGAAAACAACTCCAATACAGGGTGTTACAACAATACAAATAAAGCTTGAAGGGCGTTGAAGTACATCATATATAGGGCTGCCATCCGTCCGGGTTTCCCCGGATCTGTCCTAGTTTATGGGGCGTCCAGGGAGCGTCCAGGCGGGGTTTTATTTGTAGTCCGGGTTTAAAAATTTACGGCAACGCATGAGTGGCCCTTGGTGCTGCAAGTGTCCATGGGCAGCAGTGACCACTTATTATGAGGTAGACCGGTAGTTCTTTTGCTTAGATCAACATAAAAAAGTTGATTTGTGACATTTTTAACTGTTTTTTTATTGGTCTGTCCGGGTTCTGGGCTTCAAAATCCGGGGTTATCACGCGTCTTATCCTGGTTGCCACATTTTAGAGATGGCAGCCCTAATCATATAAAGAGTCTTCTCTAATTTTCTTAAAATATTTGCATGAAGTTTCAACTTTTTATAAAAACTGTTATTTTTAATGATTAATTAAAATATCGATCATTTAATTACACGTCACTAGTTCGAGGATCATTAAAAATAACTGTTTTTATAAAAAGTTAAAACTTCATGCAAATATTTTAGGAAAATTAGAGAAGACTCCTTATATGATGTACTTCAACGCCCTTCAAGCTTTATTTGTATTTTTGTAACATCCTGTATACACTGAGTCGTTTACCCGAATCCCATTGGCACTCGTATTCGGGCTAACGACCAAATGTCATCGCACCATCATACATTTGGAGTCGGTGCCATAACTGTTGATGTAGATCTGAATATTGCAGTTTTCTACTTGACAACGAACATAATGCACATTTAAAGTAAAGGCAAATGGTATAAGTAGATAAAACTAGTTTTTACGGGTTAATGCACGAAAACTTTATTTATTGACGTTTCGTAGTCTTTACAGGCTACGTCGTCAGAATAAAACTTTTATTTAATTTGTCGAGCTACCTTCGAAAGACTTAGCTCGACAAATTAAATAAAAGTTTTATTCTGACAACATAGCCTGTAAAGACTACGAAACGTCAATAAATAAATAAAGTTTTCGTGCATTAACCCGTAAAAACTAGTTTTATTTAATGAGTGATGTGCGTGAAAACCTAAGAAACAAATATGGTATAAGTAGAGTCCAAGTGCCATGATTTGACCATCTAAAGCCAAGACTCCCAGATACCATAAGGCCACCACGTTCCCCATTTGATGAGACGTGCCGTAGGGGCCCAGGGTTCCGTGGAGTAGGTGGAAAGGTACGGGTTCGCAACGAAATGTTTCTCCTCACGTCCGTACATGGTGATCTCTATGAGGGCTTTGAACGAGAAAAAGAATCGCACCTCAAGGAACATTTTCGATTTGAAGAACATAAAGCATTCGAGCCTGTAACAAAGAAACGCAACGCAAATAAATGTTTTATACAATAATTTTCTTAACTGACTATAATGTTGTTTTGTGTAAAAGAGAATAGCAAACTTAAATAAAAAAAAAATATGTTTATTCTCTTTAACTTAATCTATTTATCTAATTACATTGTTGGTGCACTCCTATTAAGTATAGCGATACCTGTAGCAGGAGGCACCGCTCTTCCATCACCGTTACAAGAATTAAGCTAAGAGATGAATTTACATTTACATCAAACTAAAACTATAGTTGTAGGGGAGTTTGTGTGTGTGGGTGTGCATGTGGTGTGTGTATGTGCATGTGTGTGTGTGTGTGTGTCTGATGAACTTTGTACTTTTGAATGACGAGTATAAGTATGTTATTGTGTAAATGTAAATGTTTTCATGCCGCGTAGAGAGTGGTTCTGTATGTAGTAGATTTTTCATTGACTACTTTATAGTTTGGAGTAGACCCTCTATTTCCGTATAATTTAGAGTTTTGGCCATTCAATGAGTATCTTCTTGCAGTCATAACGAGTCATTGGATAAATATTAAGTTCTTTATTTACCATATTGTAAAGAATAGCATTTTGTCTACAATATTGTCTTCTAGCGAAACTAGATTTCGCCGGTTTTATATGTATAACAGCATATTTTCTTCTTTTCTTTAGTATATTCGGATCATAGTTTAATGATTTGTGTACATTTAGTATTAAGTTGAGTATATATAATTTTCTAAGACTTAAGACCTAACTTTTGCAATACCGTACAGTAACTATCAGTCGCACGTTACCTACGTAACCCTATCTACAACGCATCACCACACAAAGTAAGTGTTATTTGACTGCAGTCTTCTGTTAGATTCTTGCACAGCCAGGCACTCTGATCGCATGGAAACCTGTTATTCTCTCAAACGTCCCATGACACTTGAGTGTCATTAAAGTTTTTCCAGTCAATCGTCCCATGACACTTGAGTGTGACATTTGAGTAAAATTTTCTTTAGATTTATATATTTAGCAGTTAAATGCATAACATAAAAATATAATTAAGTAATAAAGAACTCGATTATTCGAATGAGAAAGTGTGGTGTGCTTGATGACCATTCAGTCATCCCAGAAATCAATTAAGCAATCCTTAATTATTATCAATTTCCGTAAATTGAGCAAAGAAAGGCTTCAATAACGTTTTCGTTTTTTAGAAACAATTTATTTTGAAGAGTTTTATCGAAATGTTTGGAGTAATTAGGAGGAGTTTAAGTAATTTGGAGGACATAATCAAAAAATGGTTGCCTGTAAAGTCGGTTTTACGGGCGAAGATTTTACGTGACAACGTCTTTTTCTCGGTAGAATATTTATTGATATGAATATAATTAAATTGCACAATAGGAACAAGGAATTGAATGAAAATAAGAATTGCACAAATTTTAACTATAGAAATATATTTTGTTTACTAAAACATTGTACATGTAAACTTAAACTTAACACGAGAGACTCATCGTAACGTTACCGAGCGTTACACTTTTTCATAAGTGACTCCCAGCCGCAACCTAATTTAAGACGTTGTCACGTCAAAACAAATTATTTGTTTCTAAGTTTTACCTCTTCATATCTGGTCCTGCGCGTTGGTTCGGGTCTGCCCCTGAGACCTCTCGGTGACAATGGTGCTCCACCCACACGGCCGCGTTGGTACGCTGAATCGAGTCAATTGCCACTATGGCGCATGAAATCTGGGCCAACTGCGCCACTGACACCTGCATTTAGATCAAAGTTTCTTTCGGGTGTACAATGGGAGGAGCTCGATGGCGCAAGTGGTTAGCGCGTTCGGCTGCGGTCGTTGAAGTTAAGCAACTTTCGCAGTGGTCGGTCATTGGATGGGTGACCAAAAATTTACTATCTCGAGCTCCTCCGTGCTTCGGAAGGCACGTTAAGCCGTTGGTCTCAGCTGCGCACTGGGCCCGCGTGGTGGGTCATGGCCCAATTTCCCTATTCCATCCATAGGCAAGACCTGTGCCCCAGCAGTGGGGACATTAATAGGCTGATGATGATAATGATGAACAATGGGCCCGATACTGTCATGGTTCTCGGAAATTCAACAAAATTATATCCTTGTCATGCTCTATACAGAGCGAGATGAGAGACTGTAATCAAATCAAGAGAGAATCATACCAGAGGCCTTAGCACGAGCTTTGACAGCACCTGTAATCGTATCGCTTCGTCAAAGTTTCTATGATAACTAAACAGCGCCTCTACCGGACGTAAGAACAAACTGACTCCTGCGATACAAACAATTAGGATGGAGATACAATTACGATTCCAATACGATACGATTAAAGTCAAAGTTTGTGCTTGGGCCTCGGAATAGCAGCAGATTTTTTTTTTGGTATTTTATATTACACAGGTTGGCGTTATAACACGCCTGACCTGATGAAATGGCTGTTCCATTCAAAGGGAAGGTTAGCGCTCCCACAGTGGAGACAATGGTAGGCAAATGATGATTTATATGTATGCTATACTAAATACCTTGCTAGATCTCTAGTACTAAGAATCTTTGAGCTAACCTGCTTACAATCATACTGTTATAACCCGACTTAGCAACCAAAGAATACTTACTCAACAATAATGTGTATACTGTAATTTTCCATTTAATGAAACTGCAGAATTGCATTGACGCAGCCCTCACATTATTTCATCAGTTCCCACAGTGCAGTTAGACTGTGGCAGCGGGAAAGAACGGTCCATCCGGGTAGCTCAGGACTTGGTACTCAAGTTCGCGTGTGTATTTGTGTATCTAAATTCAATTAAATTCGTATCCGGGAATTTTGGGTTTTTTTTAAAGACGATCAGCGCCGGCCTCCAAAAAAATTGGTGTCAGAAGTGGGTTTCCATAAGTGGCTTCCGTTGAAGTCCCGGAATCCAAACCCTAGGCCACTATCGCGTCATCATCACAGTGGACTGATCGACAGTAAGCCATCAACGCCTGCCTCTGACCGATATACGCCGGCCAAACTACCAGCAGCGCCGCCAGCCACCATCAGGGCAGGCCAAGAACTAAGACGGCTGCACAGGAGCGCTTCTGCCTCCAAGGAGCGCCGTCCATCTGCCTGTAGCACGACCTACCGTTCAAGCTGCCCCTGAAGATCGCCGACGACCCACGCCCATTTCACACCCCACACTACACACACATACCATACCCCTATTTTTTTTTAACCTGTAAATTCTTCTTTTTCTTGTAAATATATATATTTTATAACCTCTACCTGTTTTCTTTCTTTTTATTTTGTCGCTACACGACAAAATTGCCTTTCTGAGCCTGCATCAGCCGCTAACAGAAGAGCACAAGGTCGACGGTCAGCCTCCGTTCTGTAGCGTAAGCCCGCACCACCACAGTAACACCGAGTACCTCTCCAGACGAAAATGGCGAGACTATTAACGGTCCCTGTTGACTAGGACCCCTAATGGCGTGATTATATATGGTCGCTATCCCGAACACGAGTGCCAACGAAATTCGGGTAAACGGTATTTGTTGTTATAGCGGCATCAGAAATATATTATCTGTGAAAATTTCAATTGTATAGCTACTACGTTTAATGAGATACAGCCTGGTGACATACAGACAGACAAACGGACAGCGTAGAAATTGGGTCCGGTTTTTACCTTTTAGGTATGGAACTCTACAATTATAATGTACGAGTATGTAATTACAAAATAGAATCCTTGGACGAAGTTCTTGCTGATCAGGATCTCGGAGCCCTCCTTGAAGAGCACCTGCCCTCTGGCCTCCCTACTACACTGTCCATCTTCAGTCGGAACTCGCGTGTCCACCGCTGTGGAAAATAGGAATTTAATAATAAGTAATTCAAAAATGTTACTGCCCCAAGTGACTTCAGATGATTAAGTCCATCTGTGATTTTTCTAGGAACTGGATCTAGTTCCTAGAAAAATCTTTTGAGCTGTCACTGCCAAATGTCGTAAAGTAGTGGTATTTAATTATGCTAGCATATTTCCTTTAATAATAATAATGATTTATTTCCAAAGGACAATGTTAAAATTGGCCTAAGAACCAACACCAATTTGGCATTTATGATAATTCTTAGTATATTTTTTGCGAAAATTATCAGTATTTAGATTGTGACGGACACTTCCAGTTAAGTAAGCTAAATTAAAAAGTTAAAAAATAATCTGAGACAATAAATACCATTTTATGTGTATAATCTATGGCAGCGCTGCAAACAAAACACTCTTTCTTCCTAATGCCGGCACTTCACTTTATTCAAATATGATACAACTATGTGAAAAATAGTCAACAAAAAAGAAGCAAAACTAGTTTTTATTTTATTCATGATTCCTACCTAACCAAGTTTTTCCTAATAGTTCTTCTTTAAAATCGCACCGAATAAAATGAATTAGTTGTAATATTAATTCACTTCATACTGAGTTTATACTAAATTCATAGGTTAACCTATGTTTCGTTGAATATTAAACATAACCTCAAAAAATTTTAAGTTTTCCTAATAATTTAAGTTCTCAGAAGTGTCCGTCAATAATCTTTGTTTTTACAGTCATTTACTTACGATTTTGAACCTAGAAAATAATATTTCATGATTGTTGGTTCTTAGGCTAACTATGTATGGACGCTAAACAATGTCCTTTCACAACAATTTTACAGATTTCTAGCCCCCACACTAGGCTTAGCCTGACCTGTGGGGAAAGGATTTTGATTTACATTAAATAAATGTGACTAAATAAGACAGCGGAGTTGATTTACAGAATACATTGTATACATTTTGTGTGCGTGTGACTGTGTATGTGCGTGTGAATGTGTGTGCGCGTATGTCTGTGTGTAATAATCGATATATTTTATCTATGAATTAGACGAAGTACCTAACGCCTATTGTATGTCCGAAATTGTAAACCCAGAATCAGTACCTTTCACACGAACCAAAATCGAATTCGAATAGTTTGCTAGTACGGAATGTCATTGTCAAATTTTGTATGGAAACTTGAACAGCAGCGCCACAACGGACGTAACAAGAACTAAAAATCAGTTCACATTTGACAATGACATTTCGGACTACAAACGATACGAATTCGATATTGGTTCGTGCTAGGGGTACTGATCCCAAGTGAGTTTAAATGTGGAATATCTGTATATGTAGTCTATGCCCAGCTGTGGACGTCCATCGCCTGATGATGTGATATATCCGTAGCTTTCTATTTTGCTCTATCACGACTCTTTGAACATTAAAACACAATCTTTGAAAATTTAAAAAGTGCTTTTCCATGGTCGAGAAATCGTCGTGTGACGGATGTACATGAAAGCACAGTGGCATGTCTCAATGTTTCTCTGATTGAAAGCCGATTAGTCTCTTTAATAACAATTGAATCACGAACATTTGTACATGGCGAGCTTGACGGGCGACAGTCTCCGGAAGTAGATCTTGTGTGTCTCGTCGTCTTGCTCCTCTAGTAGGGCGTCCTCCATGGACACGACGTCGTCGATCCACTGCAGGTAGCTGGGCACGAAGGCGAAACGCGCCGGCGCACCGCACCCGGCGCCGCGGACTCCGAAACCGATCTTTGAACGAGATGAAAAACTTGCTTTTGGTTTAGACATGAAAGAATTTCTACCATTCCAGTGTGGCGGCGACATCTATATGCCCCACATAATATATACAACGGATGGAGGAAATCATTACTCACCATCCTCAAGAGATGGCGTTACCTGCACTGCGATCATAAAGTATGGAAGCCTACATCGCGCAAATGAAATTCGGAAGCTAACTCTTCATATATACGATGCCCGACCAACATCAGTCGGGCCGCGGCCCCCGAGCTAACATCACCCAGCTCTGAGGAAGATCTTCCCCTTTGGCCTTCCTACACCAGGACTTTGATCTGATAGCTTTACATAACCAGCTATTGGTTAATGCTGCACATGCTTATCTGCTTCAAAATGATTTCCTAAATCGGTTATAGAATTGGCTCTCATATTAACTCTAAACCCCCTTAATACCTACTATCTCGAACTATATTTTGCTACCTAAAGATATGTTCAAGTTCCAATCGTATTTCATACAAAAAAATATCAATATCGGATTCAACTCGGCTAGAAACAGACTGGTCTAGATGCTATTTTTTTTTGTTCTCTCTGCTTCTATCTGCAGACACCAGTGAACGTACCTTACAGCTAGCATCCTAGAAACCGGCACAGCTTACGAGCATATCCGGCGTACTTTATGCAAAGAAAACCGTTAACCGCACTGTTAAGTGCGGAACCATGGGATCCCCTTGTTGAGCGACTTTGCCGTGTCCAAGTCTACTTTCAACCTACGGTTATCCCCAACTCTTCCTATGTATTGTCTGTGGTAATTCCGTAATCACATTTAACTTTGTAATGTTTCTGGTCTACACCTAAATTACTGCCCTCACCAGCTTCCAGTACCCCCAAGCCTGGCGGGTGACCAGCGCCGTGCCCGCATCCCACACGCATGATTCCCGCTGCAGCTCCGAAACCGCGCACACGTACCGAGAAGGTTTCATCTTCGAAGATCCCAACTACAAAAAATACAAAAAATAATCTTATATTTTTGATTCCATGGAAGATGGGCTGGTATGGGATGCAACCTGTTCAGATACGCTGGCCCCTTCCCATCTACATGGAACCAACAACAGACCTGGTGCAGCTTGTGGAGCGGCTAAAAATGCAAAAGCATGCAAATACAGGGGTCTAGGCTCCGAATATGATTTTGTCCCATTCGGTGTCGAGACCTTTGGTCCGTGGGGTCCTAACGCTATAAGGTTTTTTAAGGAAATATCAAAAATATTAGTCGACATCACTGGAGACCGAAGAGTTGGCAGCTACCTCGGACAAAGAATTAGTTTAGCTATTCAAAGGGGGAACACTGCCAGTATCCTTTTAATAATATATTTTAGTTATCATATTATATTTATTAAGGTTTTTAGTTATAGGTTCATTGTTCCTGTATATATTATTATTGTAAATATCATACAATTAAAGTTTATCTTTTATTCTTCAATGTCAATCATTTGAATTTTACTTTTCTGAAGAGAAAGGAAAATTGGTTCAGCAAAGTCAATGTTTGATATGGTATTCGCTAGTAAGAATAGCTCGCCCTCTCCAATGTTTTAAATTAAATTAGTTGTGTATGATTTAGTTAGGGTACGATGAGGCTGGCATATTCGTAGCATAAAAGCCTCTAAATAAATAAAGATAAAAAAAAAACTTAAAAAAATTTAACACTTTACCCCCGCTCTGTCATAAAATTCATCACAATCAGAATCTGGAACGTAGCGCATTTTATGAACTATCTTAGTCAGTTCGCCTTTAACTGTAACAAAAAACATTATCTTATCGTCATGTATTTTAAATTTGGTGTATATATATAAAAGGTTTATATTAATGCAACAGAAATTACCATCCGTCATTTGTATTGCGTACAATTCCGTAAACGGGACGGCTCCTTCCAAATTCAAGCAGACAGGTAGAGTTGGATCTGTAAGTAAGTTGATAGAAATTCAATTCTTCGGTCTTAATCCTTACCAAATAATTCCCTAAAAGAGCTCTGATTAAAGAGAATACAAAAAAATCACAACACATTTAAAATTATATGACCCCGTTTCAAAGGTCTTCTGTGGAAGATTGACGACACCGATTGAAACGATTTAGGTATTTGATAATAAGCGAGCGTAAGGGAACGGCCAGATTCAGATTCAAATTCAGACTCAGAAAACAAGCGCGAGAAATATACAGTGTAGTTTAAGCAGGTTGACTGCTGCCACTATGGCCACCCTGCTTTAACTACACTGTTTATTTCTCGCGCTTGTTTTCTGAGTCTGAATCTGAATCTGAGTGCACTCTGGCCGTACCCTAACAACTGGTTACATCGTATAGTAATGTTAGTGTTTAATTACAATAAAATCCAACAGATGGCATTAGGATTCATTGCATTTTTCTAGTGAAAGTTCTAGACAAATACACTTACTTTGAACATCGTTGACTCCGATAAATCCTGTGGGATACAGCTCCAGGAGGGCAACAGAAGCCAAGGTGTTGCCATGCGAGAACTCTGGATGTAAAGAGTAATCCTTCACGTCCAATACATACTTAACTTGCTGACTTTGCCATATCACGAATTTAGTATTGTTCCTGTAAAACAATATAAGATACATGCTTTCCTAGAATGAAGGAGGTAGGTAGGCATTGATTCCCTTTTGCATTAAAATGATTATTTTGGATTATTTAATGCTCTCCTCACATTTGTAATTGAAAACGTCGCCGGTTTAGTTGATGAATGTCGGTGGATCTCTCTCTATACATTAGTTCAGCCACTTTCGCCGTACAAATATCTTGTGTTATTCTTATTTCACCCCGAAGAATCCCATTCAAATCATCCAAGTATGCAGGGCTTGAAACCGGTTTCAAAAATACCGGTAAATAAAGGTTAATACCGAGAGAGAGATTGATGCATTTATTGACACGTTTGCTAACGTCTATACATCAACGTCCGTCAATAAGAGCGAAATGAAATCCTTTAAAACCGCTAAATGGATTCAAAACCTATTTGATTTCGATTTTTAGGAAAACCGGTTTTTTAAGATTAAGGTAGAGCCAAACCTGCATAAAACGCTCCTTAAGTAATTGACACTGATTTAGGTTTAAAAATTAACTGGTAAACAAGCACTGCAAGTACGTTTCTTTATTATTTCATTGATAGTGCTGAAGGTTTGTTAATTTATCATTAACTAGCGCCTTGTCCCCGTTTAAAAACGAGTGAATGGCTTGTCACTCAGCCCCCCACCCAGCTCTAGCACGAGCACAACAATATGATATATCACGCTCAAATTGTCAAATCACTATGGAGTTTGACAGACATAAAAAACCTGACATAATGTAAATTGTGGTGCTCACGCTACGGGGACTAGAATTTTTTAGCTTTTCACTAGTGAAATATTTTTAAAATTGGTTCTATGGTTCCAGACATTACTTCCTATTCAAACATCTCTATGTTACTTTAATGTTCATGAAGATATATATATGTATATATATATATATATATACTGGGCGTCCCACGGGTTTATTTATTTACTATCTATGTTATTTACGAAAAAATAATCCTTATGATACCCTTTCAGCGGTTATCATAAAATACATATTTTTGCTGTTTCACATTTCACGAGTTTGATTCACGATTTTGGCAGGTGATTTCTTAAAAACTGTGAATGCAGTTTTACTTGTAATGAAAAATAAAATGATGTCTTCTTTCAGTTAATTATCCTAGCTTCAATATTTAATATACTTTTCCTTCGTGTGATAAACCCGTGGGACGCCCTGTATTCTCTTAGTAAAGATGAATTCCATAGATTTCATATAGAATCGGATCTCATGATTTTATTTTCTTCAGTACCTACCCATACTACAGTATATACTTAAACATATTATTCAATAAATATACCTTAAAGACTCCGGTGGTATTTTAGCGATATCTGCAGCCGGTGCCAATACAAACGATGGGTGAACTAATATCCCCGCGGTCACAGCGAAGCGGACCTCACCACCCAACACTGAAACAGAACTCGACTATCGATAAGCTTCGAACATACTAGCTAACGATTATTTCGTAATTGACCCTACGATTCTTCTTCATGATCAATAAAATAATACGGAAAAATAAGCAAAGCATAAGTGTCGCCGCACATGGGCCACCGATCACAACCACAAAACCGCCACCGGCATATTTCTCGTAATTTTCATACATTTTATATGGACTCGCCACATACGGTACGCCGGTGGCCGCCACACGCTACATATTGTCGTTGTTCGCTTCTTGTTCTTGCTCGCACCGGCCACTTAATGCGCCGATACAAAACGCCGCCACACGTCACTCGCGCGATTCCCCACCCCTCTCTCCCTTGCCTTAGTCGGCCGCTGTCGCGCGCTTCAGCCACTTTAGTTGCCGCTTCTAGCTTCTCTTGGCGGCGTTTGTGGCTGTGACGTGTGGTCCGTGTGCGGCGACACTAAGTGTTATTGTTAAAAAACGCAGGATGAATGTAACTTAGAAAGGCAGGGAATAGAATTTGAGTTGAGGCATCCGCCTGAGAAAGTAACCTCTGCCTTACAAAGGCTACGGTAAAATAATAAAAAATTGTGGTGGCGTTGTATTTCTGTCTGTGTTTAAGGTTTAAGAATTTAATTGGTAAGAGGGTACAGGCCTACCAGATGAAAATGGCTAGACTGCAGCGAAACACTCTTCTAACTCAGCTTCTTCAGCAAATACAGTCTCTAGCATCCACCCTAGAACACTGGATTTGTGAGACACATTGGCCTCGTCATAAATAATTCTCCTATCTTTCTGTTTGTGTAGCAGTGAATACATTATAGTGACGATGATGATGACAATGACTATATAGACTTACTAAAGTCATGCTGGATGACGCCCAGCCAGGAGAACCTTCCGATATCGCTGACTGTACCCTCGGGAACGCTTTGGTCCGTGTCAGGTTCACACTGCGAGCGGTCCCATAGGAGAAGGCCTCTAAGTTCACCTACACCAGCAAAACTTGACAATTAAAGGCGATAGCGATAATAAAATTAATTTTATTTATAGGAACGAAGTTCCTTATCGCAGTGAAAGAATTTTCCATCGCGACCATCAGTTGCTTTTTAGCGTCTGGCGTATAGTTGTCATATAACAGGCGAAACAGCTTGGACGGCAAAAGAACGACCATAGAAGGTTGTGTCATGAGTGGGAATGTAATTGATACTAATTTTGTCGGCCTAAATATTAACAACGTTATTATGTAGAATTCACACTTATCAATTTGATTTGGTTTGACACAAGACACAACACATTTGAAACATACAATGAATCATATTTAAAACTCGCAACTCACCTCTTAAGTTCAAAAACAGGACCGCTGTTAACAACTTTCTCACTGACATACTAAATTTTATAAAGTATTTTCTTAGATTTTATTTTATATTATATACAATTTCCTTTTTACCGGCAACTAGCTATCACTAAAGTCTTTTAAGTATAAAATTTAAACTTGTCTTGGACTTGAATCTTGCAGTTTTTGTTATGCTATTTCTAAGTCTATTTATTTATAATATTGGGTAATTATTTATAATTATGTACTTCAACTTTCTGAGATGTTAATTCGCTTAAGCGCGTTAATAGTGTTTAACTGAAGCGAAACGAATCTATCTCTAATCTTATATCAAGTTTGTGATCAAACCGTGTTGATTGTTATCGTTTATTATTTTTCAACGGTTTGTGGGAACTTCCGCGCAGAGATGGCAATGATGAAACATACGCACTATGGGAGAACTACACTGCGAATATAGTGTTGTTAAGTTCGAGAATGATTGATTGGAAAGATTTATTTCTCCCAATTTTGGAACCGGTGGTAGTTTACGGTAGTTAGGGTCAAATAAATAAACTCAAAATTACAAAAAAGAATTCTAAATAAAATACGTTATTAAGTAAATTAAATAATAAATTCATACATAGATAATAAAACTTTAAAAATCGAACAATGAAATAACCGAACGCTCAATAAAAGTCTTTCGAAGGTAGCTCGACAAATTAAATAAAAGATTAATTCTGACGACGTAGCCTGTAAAGGCTACGAAACGTCAATAAATAAATAAAGTTTCGTGCATTAACCCGTAAAAACTAGTTTTATTTAAGATTTATTTCCATATTAACAATATCTAAAAAAAGATATTGAAACAAATAAAATGTAAGAAATATATTTGATCATTAACAGTGGTTACATATGTGCCAGAATCGAACATAAGTCCTATTAGGATAAATATATATACATTCAGTTGTATTTAATTTAAGTACTGACAACCTCCGTGGCCGCGTGGTTTGTACGCCGGGTTTCATGGTGTCGCCGACTCGAGAGGTCCCAGGTTAGAATCCCGGTGGGGGCAGATGTTTGTATCATGAATACAAGCATTTGTACTCCAGTCATGGATGTTTAATATGTATTTCTATATAAATATACTTATATATGTACAGTATATGTATTCTATCCGTTACCCTAGCATCCCATAACACAAGCCTTACAGTGCTTACTTTGGGGCTAGGCTAATTGGTGTGTGTTGGAAATATTTATTTATTTATTTTGTGTCTGTTTTGCCACCCTTTTAACATAAAAAAAATACTTTTTTATTTATTTTGATACCGTGGAGTAGTAATTTATTTATTATTTATATAAATATTGTAATAAATAAAAAATTATTTAACACACCTTATTATCAATGAGAAATTATTTCAAACATTGTAACAAAAATGCAAAGTTATCTTTGTAATTTCACAATTCAGCATTAAAAGGCTGTCGTTGAAGCAGATATTCCTCTTTACAGATCTTTAAATTGATAAACATAAATACAAATTAGCAATTTTATTCCTTAATACTTCAACGTAATACATTAACATGGAAAAATATTTCACTATGGTATTTCACTTTTTCTATAATTAACATTGTAGAATTATAATTATACCAAAGATCAAATAGAAAAACATAATATTCTATCAACTATTGCGTGAATACTACGTATCGTGATAATATCCAATAATGTCAGTATCATGCATGCAGTCAGACTAAAATTTTGAGACTCTACAAATTACAGTCACGCGTAAACTTAAACTGGGGATCAATACATTTTTGTTTTATAATGTGACATGCACACTTAATAAAAATAGTGTTAAAGATAAACTCTACTGGGGAATTAATAAACATTTACAACAAAAATAAATGGTTTTATGACGAGTGTCTTCATTTTGGGAATGAATAAAAAAATACAATGCAAATATTAATGAACGAATTCTGTATGATCACTTAGCTACTGTCCCAGGCCTAGTACGTCGTGTAAGAGTATTGTTTACATAATAAAATAATTGAAATCTACATAGAGACGTGAAACTGTACTAGTTGAGTGATGTTGTTAAACTGTACCAATAGTATTTACGTGGAACAATATAAAATATAATAGTTTTGTAGCGTCCACATTAAATCAAGATTTTCTAGTTTTCTTATCGACTTATTGTGCTATTTTATTAACATCTAAGTGTGAATTGTATGTGAATATTGTAAAATAAACATGCTGATTAAAAATGTTGTTTCTTACAAATGATAAAAAGGACTATATTATGTGCAACATATGTGAGCAACAAGGATTTTTTTTATTGCGAGGTATGCAAATTAACACAAAAGTTTGAAATTTAAGGCCAATAGATTCATTAGACATTATCAGATATACCGGTAAATTACCAATAAGAACATCGGTGAGTTAATTATTTTATTTCAAACCGAATTTTGTTTCTTCTTCCTGCCTGCTCATTCAAAAGTTTGCTTTGAACACTGAAAATCCAACTACACATAAACATTGTCATGACTTTAATCATCCTGGCTCGTCGAGAAACTTGTACGTGGCTCGGAGTACGGGAGTCCGTGTTGCTTTATGTGTCCTCGCATTTCTATCCGATGTCATTATGTATTCACACTATCTTTCATAAACGCAAGTTCTTACGACGGAATAACTTCGAAAGAGTTTAAAGCCAGCCTTCACCAATACCGTAGGGCCACCACCTGCCCCATTTGATAAGCTTATTGGTGGGGCTCCAGGCCTCCGTGCTCCAGGTGCTGTCGAAGGGGTTCGCCACAAACGGCGCATCCTCGTGGCCATACATCGTGATCTCGATGAGAGCCCTAAATGAGAAATAGAAGCGAACCTCCAGGAATGTCTTCGACTTGAAGAACATGAAACATTCCAGTCTGTAAGTGAAACAAACAGTCGTCGCTAAATTGTGCCGTCCAGTAGCTATGGGGCCTTTCAAGTATTACGTAAGCAGATTAATTACAATTATTTACCCCCTCCTCCCCCTTGTCAGCAAAAGTAAGCAAAGCTCTTAGACCGCCTCCCATGCTTACGTAAACATTGGTACCTATATGAATTTTTCCTTTAATGTATTCTGTTTTTTATTGATTCAAGAGCTTTCATGAGCAGCAGTACTTAAATAGGCTTAGGATAGAGGACTTTAACGCACGTCGAATTTATTTAAACTAACTTTATTGACACAGTAGTCCACATAGAGTAATAAACAAATATAATCTTATTAATTACTATTACGAACAAAACAAACTTTTCCAATTTACTGTCTTCCATCCGTCCATAGCACCCGAAACCATGATGCTGACGTAATCACTATCTCGACACCCCCAATGTCATCAAAAATAAGCAAAGCAAAGGCCCCCTTGCCCCCCTATAGTGCATACATAATACTTGAATGGCCCCTATAACGGAGATGTTTGCAAAAGTACATCTTGAAGGATTTAGGATAATAACACATTCATTTTGATTCTAAAGAAAATATAACTAGAAAAAATTCCACACGGACCAGGCAGCAGACGGGACTCGAACCCGCACCCTTCGCAATCCGGGCGAATGCACTGACCAATTATGCTACCGCGGCCCTCACGGACCGCGTCGAAATTCTTTCTAGCTATTCTTAAGCTGCAAGGCAGCGCCATCTCTTCGCATTATAGGTAAATGGGTTTACGAGTCCCGTCTGCTGCCTGGTCCGTGTGGATTTTTTTCTAGTTATATTTTCTTTAGATTTAAACATCAAGCAGTTACATGCTTTAAAAATAATAAAAATTATAACATTCATTTTGCTTCTAGAAAACAGCGAAAAATCAATATTTTTTTCCTCGTCCTTCGTCCTTTCGGAAGTCAAGTCAAGCAGTTGTTTCTAGCTGTATCTAGAGTCGCTAATCTCTTAATGTAAAAAAAGCCGAAGGTCTTCCCCACCCCGCCCACTAAAAGACCGAAGAAAATGAGACTCCCCCCTGGTGGCTTGGTCCAGCTCTACGACTCGCTAAAATAAGCAAGAAGTTAGAAGCTCCTACTAATCGGCTCTTGGCCCGCGAGGAGTGTCACGGCCCATTCTCCCCATGTGACTATTAATGGGAAAGGCGGGTCTCCTAACAGCGGCTGGACATTAGAAGGTCTTTCAGAAAAAATGTTAACGGCTGGACATTAGAAGGTCTTTCAGAAAAATTGTTATCGTCATCAAAAAACCGAATGACGTCCTGCGCTGGACTTAGGTCTCCTGTGGCTCAGGGATTCCGATCATTTGTTAAAAAATAATGAAATTTTACTTTTTGTAGTCGGGTCCTGACTTCATGTTGGGCTCGAGGCCGGAGATCTCGCGGTGGCAGTGATGCTCCACCCACACGGCCGCGTTGGTTCGCTGGATCGAGTCGATCGCCACTACTGCGCACGAGATCTGAATCAGCTGAGCCACGGACACCTGACCAATCGAACAATGATTAAATAGAAACCCATCATCATCATCATCATCAGCCTATTAATGTCCCCACTGCTGGGGCACAGGCCTTCCCTATGGATGGAATAGGGAGATTGGGCCATGACCCGCCACGCGGGCCCAGTGCGGATTGGCGGGTGCTAACGACTGCAGGTGCAGCCGGGACCAACGGCTTAACGTGCCTTCCGAAGCACGGAGGAACTCGAGATAGAAGTTTTTGGTCACCCATCCAATGACCGACCACTGCGAAAGTTACTTAACTTCAACCATCGCAGCCGAACGCGGTAACCACCTGCGCCATCGAGCTCCTCAAACCCATGCTTCTCACCAAAACATTATTTTTATAAAAAAAACCAATCGTATGACTACTCCACTTGATATTTGATGAAGGCAGAGTCCAGAAACTGATGCAAAAGTGCTGGTAGCAGTTTATGATTGGAACCATTGTGAGTTTAGGTTCTATAGCCAGGATTCCAACTCAGATCCAACCCCAAGCACTAAAACTCCAGAGCCTTGGACTTATTTAAACGGGTATATGAACCACCCGATCACGGTGGCTGTTGGTTGAAGCAATTGTAGGCAATGTAATGGCAATCTGTGACTACTGCTTCTGAACCACTTGGGACATGACTAAAATATTATAAGATCCTCAACGTGGAATGTTATTTGGCTACAGTCTTCTAAAAGGTAAATCGTACTTCCCCTGAATTTAAAAATAAAAACATTTTGAAGTATATTTGTTAAAATTACAAAATAGAATCCTTGAGCGAAGTTCTTGCTGACGAGGAGCTCTGCGCCTTCTTTGTACATCACCTTGCCCCTGGTTTGTCTGCTGCACTGCCCCTGAGGTGTAGGAATACGTGTGTCCATTCCTAAGAACGAAAGCAATGATATAAATCAGTAGATATCGGTCCTTAATAATATGTTCTTAATCTGTAAATGTGTCTGTGTAAGTATTCATTTCGTATGAAACCATGTCGTATGACGAAATTCATTTAGGACGTTAACTCTATGTAAATTTTTAAAAGTCATGGTGAAACAGGCACCGTAATAAATGAGTAAGGAACATGAATAATCAACAAACCATCCATCGAGAATCAAGCTTGTAATCCAGACTGTTTGCGAAATCAAGTTATCGATTTAAATAAAACTTCATGAATATGTTGGTATTTGTAGGAAAGGCCGATAGTTAAAGAGACGGATGAGCTTAAATATGACATGGCAGAGTAAGAACTTTGTACTGATCAGAAGAACAAAAGTTTAGGACCTTTGTACATGGCGAGCTTGATGGGCGACAGTCTCCGAAAGTAGATTTTGTGCGTCTCGTCGTCTTGCTCCTCTTGTAGGGCGTCCTCCATGGATACGACGTCGTCGATCCACTGCAGGTAGCTGGGCACGAAGGCGAAACGCGCCGGCGCACCGCACCCGGCACCGCGGACTCCGAAACCGATCTTGAAAAAAAAAAATTTTTTTCTAAAACTAAACTTATTCGTGGCTCATGACCATAAAATTTTGAATGATTGTTTGACACTAGTAAAAGAAGGGGCCTGCACAAGCTATGCTAGTCAGTGATCTTACAAACTAGCAATCGGATTGCAGTTATCATTTATCTTCCTGACTAAGGTCCGTGTTATAGAAAAATTCTCAGTGATTGATCTAGTCTTGAGCATAGTTAGAAAGGTATGTCGCTATATATAGCACTTAGCGACATCCCTTTCTAACTGTACTCAAGTAAAGATCTACACTTAGTTGTAATTCTGTAATATGGGGCTTAGACTATTAATATCCTCTCTCCTCACCATCACATCAAAGTCTAAATGTGTCCCGGAGAAAATTTAGAATACTGACAATGATTATGCTTAGTTTTTTTTTTATAGGGGGCATACGAGCAGACGGCTCACCTGATGGTAAGTGATCACCGTCGCCCATGGACACTTGCAACACCAGGAGTATCACAAATGCGATACCGGCCTTTAAGGCCTTTTACCTACGCTCTTTTTCTGAAGGTTTTTTTTGTTTTTTTTTTTAGTTAAATAAAAATTGTTTTATATAATTAGTGGTGTGCGTGAAAACTTAGAAAAACTAATATGATGCTTAGTTCTTAAACCTAGCTAGTGACTCACCAGCTTCCAGTAACCCCAGGACTGGCGGGTGACTAAAACGGTGCCCGCATCCCACACGCACGACTCCCGCTGTAGCTCCGACACCGCGCAAACGTACCGAGATGGCTTCATTTTTGAAGATCCTAGCTGTAATAAGGCCGTATGACGTCATCCCATACCCAACATACCTTTTTTTTATACGCAGGCAAACAATACTATTTACAGACGACGGCGCCTTTAAGAGGCACACCGCCGAAAGGACTTAACACCTGGCTCCCGCAAGCCTTACGAGCCCCAGCAGTGGCTGCCCACTGAGGACCCCGTAATCCTTACGGGCGCTTTACGTCATAATATCCGCTAAAGACCCTGCGAACACCCTCTAAGCTGCTTAGCGCGAAGCCGCGGGATCCCCGTTTAGGGATTCTTTCGCGTCATACCCAGCAAACCTAAAGTCATCTATACCGTAAGGGGTTATGGCCTGTCAACATCTCCACGTCACAACGTAATCAACGTGAAACGGTGCGGTGTCGCGGCACGGTGCGTTGCCGTGTTGTACTAGTATACGATATGCATACATGCATTAGGGGGACCAAACCATTACATTAGATTTGATAGGCCACAGATCCTTGCAGCTGAGCAGCGATTCGTTCCTCGAATGATGCGCGAGGCTATTGAGATTAAAAAATATCCAAATTTCAATAGGGAAGATGGTTGGTATATACCACCAGCTTGGGAACCTATTATACAGGAGATAAAATCCCAACCCCGAGCACACATTGCAAGACCATCAGATACTATTAGTTCTTTTTGTTTGCATAATTTAACATAAGAAGGAGATAGAAAGCCTCTCTTGAGTTTGTTTCGCCGGTTCTTCTCAGAAAGGTCTCCCAAGTTTGGAACCGGTGGTAGTTTACGGTAGTTAGGGTCAAATAAATAAACTCAAAATTACAAAAAAGAATTTTAAATAAAATACTTTATTAAGTAAATTAAATAATAAATTCATACATAGACAATAAAACTTTAAAAATCGAACAATGAAATAACCGAACGCTCAATAAAAGTCTTTCGAAGGTAGCTCGACAAATTAAATAAAAGTTTGATTCTGACGACGTAGCCTGTAAAGGCTACGAAACGTCAATAAATAAATAAAGTTTCGTGCATTAACCCGTAAAAACTAGTTTTATTTAATGAGTGATGTGCGTGAACACCTAAGAAACAAATACGATATGGCATCGTCGACATGGGACGGTGCGTCTGACGTCGTCGTAACGACGTGGCTACAACGTACGTTAGTGAAGAAAGCACAGGATTTTTACAAGGCGCGGCGATCTGCAACGTTGCGGCGTCGTGTCATGCATTTTTAAAGATACCTACGGTAACGTGAAGTTGCATGTTATGTCAACGCAGCGTGCCGTGTTATCCCACCGTTCCACTTTGACGACGATCAGGCACTTACGCCGTGTAGGACACAAGGTCCATCACTACTTTAATTTTGTGGCTAGGTAGAACAAACTTGAGGAGCTCGATGGCGCAGGTGGTTAGCGCGTTTGGCTGCGATCGTTGAAGTTAAGCAACTTTCGCAGTGGTCGGTCATTGGATGGGTGACCAAAAATTTACTATCTCGAGCTCCTCCGTGCTTCGGAAGGCACGTTAAGCCGTTGGTCCCGGCTGCATTTGCAGTCGTTAGCACCCACTAATCCGCACTGGGCCCGCGTGGTGGGTCATGGCCCAATCTCCCTATTCCATCCATAGGGAAGGCCTGTGCCCCAGCAGTGGGGACATTAATAGGCTGATGATGATGAGATGATGAGAACAAACTTCGCTTGCTAAAGTCCTGACTGCCGCATGTCTCCTCAAATGGAATGCTCTACCCGCTCACGTGTTCCCCCCCCCCCCCCTTCTACAACCTCCTAATAATCCTTTAAAAGGAGCGTGAAAAAGCGACATGTGAGGATGGCTAGTGTGGAAGGTAGAACTGCTGTACCAGCTATCTTTGCGTCTGGACTGCACCGTCACTTAAACAGCAAGATAGGAATTATTTGCCGGACAATTTTATAATGAAAAAGGCTTTCACTTCTACAGCTTTCATCAATCGTTGCCAAATTTATTACGCTTTGTCACTGGTGACAGAAGATAAACAAAAATATTACAGCCATCGCCAGTGGGGACAAACGAAGTGTTTTTCATGTGGCTTTTATAATATCATTTATTTATTGACGACCTCCGTGGCCGAGTGGTTTGTACGCCGGGTTTCATGGCTGTCGCCGACTCGAGAGGTCCCGGGTTCGAATCCCGGTGGGGGCAGATGTTTGTGTGATGAATACGAGCATTTGTACTCCAGTCATGGATGTTTAATATGTATTTATATAAATATAGTTATATATGTACAGTATATGTATTCTATCCGTTACCCTAGCATCCCATAACACAAGCCTTATAGTGCTTACTTTGGGGCTAGGCTAATTGGTGTGAGTGTAAAAAAAAAAACAAAAAAATATGGCTCTCTGATGAATATCACTGCCAATACTTCCAATCAAATATTCGGAGTGGAGGCGAGAGGTGAAGAATGAAGACCCGAGGCGAAGAAAGAAGAGGACCGTACAATTTGGAGCCAGCGGTACCACTTCAGAGTGGGCACGGGACGGCTGGGATGGCGACGAAGGCGTTTCGTGTACGTCCGCCCCAGAAAGGGGAGAGGGACCATGGGGACAAAGGAGAAAGTTAAAGAATATTTTTTGGCGAGAGAAGAAAGTACGCGCGGTGGAGTCCATTCCGAGCGTATCTCCCGATACTTCGGCCTGCATAACCAAGAAGGTTCACCAGGCCATGGGTTAGTGGGATTTGCTCTATAAACCTCTTGCACCAGTCTTCGTTCAACCATTCCATAAAAGCATAATGGCTCTTTAAATACAAAGATGTTTACGAGTCGATATAGTCGATTCATATGTCACTGATATGTTTCCCGAAATCAAAATAAAACTAGGGCATGAGGTGAGGAGGACATTAACCGTATTACCTAAGTATCTAAATTTACCCCTGCTCTGTTGTAAAATTCGTCACAATCTGTCTCCGACACGTAACGCATTTTGTGGACTACCTTCGCTATTTCCCCTTTCACTGGAACAAAACAGGTATTAATAGCATCTGTTCCGTTATCACTTAATCGTGGTTACTTATTTATTATTTTAAATGTGGGTAGGTTCGCAACGAGAACGATGCATCTGCGAATGTGGTTTTTTACTAGCCTAACGCAGACAATTAGCCACTGATCACACGAGAGAACCTACGTCACTCCGTTTCGCGCCCGCGCACTCGCTAACATCGTATAACCCTAATCTTTACGTGCGGTATACCAAACAAGTGGCATTCGTCAACAATAAACTGTGAATTTCTTCTATGACTGTGTGTGCTGTTCATGTGCCCCTCTAGCTAGAAGAATACGCGGACCACAAGTTTCCGACAAAGGTTTCAAACGTGAGTACGTTACGCTATTAGCAAACCCATTCGTAATTAATGATTAAACGAACTTACCTGTAAGTGAAGTTCTATCATAATTATGCGATCTGTTTCGTCCGAAAGATTAGCATACCTAAGAAAAAATAATATTATTATTATTTACATGTAGTAACACGGTACCGTGTAGCCAACTCGCACTGATCAGTTTAAAGGTTTGTATTCTATAATTTTTTATTTTTTTTATTGGGGGTAGGTTGCCGTTACCTGTCTACGGCCAACCCGCTCGTATCTCATTCAGTTGAGAGAAACCCTTTGTTTTAATGATATTTCACACTCGGGGATTACTGGGTCGGGTGGGTTGTATGCTAATCTTTCGGACGAAACAGATCGCATAATTATGATAGAACTTCACTTACAGGTAAGTTCGTTTAATCATTAATTATGCTCACTGTTTCGTCCTCAGATTAGCATACCTAAGAAAAAATAATATTATTATTATTTACATGTAGACTTTGAGAGATTTGTGAAATATCATAATATCAAAAGAAAACATTTTTTAAATATGAATACTTTTTATTTGCTAACATTTTTTGTTATCAATTAAACATAATTATAAAGGATCATAACAATCATCATCATGTTTTTATTTATTATTATTATTATTGACAGTCATTGATTATTGACCTGCCGAAAGCAGCTTGATCACATACGTCACTAATACTTCTATTATAATATTTGCCAAAAGTGTTCGAAGTACCGCTCCAACCAGCGGTTTTTCTAATTAAATCAAGATTTATACCTAAATGGCGAGCTCTGGATGTAGCAGCATGCCTTGTACTGTATGCTGTGAAAACCGATACATCTATACCGCACTCTTTTAATGTACACTTTACCCATCTACTTAGAGTTTGTGCTGTAACTGCTTTATGAGGTTTTTTGAAGCTCACAAACAATAAGGTATGTTTTTTCCGTAATGATTCAGTGACACTGAGGTAACTTATCAAAGTCCTGACCGGACAAATATTAGGTTTTTCAGCGAATATAGGTAATACAAGTGTAGGTTGTAATGCTCCGATACGCGAAGTTTTAATGAGGTCTGGAATTTTAATGATTGTTTTGTCTGGTAAATGTTCAATATTTCTTATGTCTATTTTCGAAAAGGTTTGTAATCTATGAGCAGTTACTAGCGCCAATAGGGTGATTAATTTCTTTGATATTTTTTCTATATTCAACTGTTCATTAGGGTACCAAGTTGCTAATACATCCAGAACCAGAGAAGTATTCCAAGTTATGTTATATTTAGGTAAGGGTGGACGAAGTCTAAACACACCCTTAAAAAATCTGTTAATTCTGTCATCTTTACTTATATGAGATCCAAGTATTAACGATAAAGATGATCTACAGCTATTTAGAGTACCATATTGACAATTCGATTCATATAATTCTGTTAGAAACGAAATCACTTCCGATATTGATGCTTCTAGAATATTAATTTTATTCCTATGACAATAGTAATGCCATTTTCTAAGACATGAATCATATTGTTTAATTGAGTTTTCCGATAGTGAAGCCAGCATTATTTGAATTGATGTTGGTGGAACTCCTCGTCTCAATAGCGATTTCCGCACAAGAGCCCGGCAACCAGAGTAATGTTGTGATGCATTATACGGTTGCTGTAATGAGAATTAATTAAATTTGAAGAGGGCTTAAAAACTATAGGCTTTGATACTAGTAAACTGCAAAACAAGGGATACCAAGGCTGGGAAGCCCAAAGAGGTACTACAAGTATACCCCTAGCTTTATCCCTTATAATTTTTTTAATTACTTTTAATATTAGTATGAACGGTGGAAAAGCGTAGAAATAAAAATTTGTCCATGGCAATGTAAAGGCATCTATGGCAAAGGCGTCAGGATCTGAGTGTCGTGAAATGTATTTGGTACATTTTTTATTGATACGGCTAGCGAAAATATCTATTTCCGGAATCCCAAAGAGGCTCACAATTCTTTGATAAGCTGTGATGTTTAGCTCCCACTCTATATCAGGATGAATTTTTCGAGACTCGGCGTCTGCCGTAACATTATCTGAAGATTTAATGTAAGAAGCATATACTATTATTTTTCTAGACTCACACCATTGCCATAAATTCCTAGTAACAAAAGTGAGGTGAGGATATTGCACACCCCCCATACGATTAATGTATGCAATTGCCGTTGTATTGTCAATACGAAGAAGTATTTGACAGTTTTTCATTGAATGTGCAAAAACTTTTAAACTTAAAAAGGCGGCAAGAATTTCTAAATAATTTATATGATTCGCCCGTTCCTCCTCAGTCCATAATCCACTTGCAGTATCCTCTCCACACGCTGCTCCCCACCCCGTAGTCGAAGCATCGCTATAAATTTCTGTGCAATATTCATCATATTTTATCTTGCAATGTGGATTGATCATGGCCTGAGACCACCATTCAAAATCTGACAGTAAGGATGTAGGTATGTTCATGTACTTTTCATAATTTTCGATATCGTCCTTTAAATTTAAATATTTGCATCTTTCAAATTGTTTAGTATACAATCGGCCATATTCTACAGCAGGGCACGCAGAATTAAGCAGACCGACTAGACTAGCGAAATCTCGAATTTTACAGCGATGCAAAGCTGTAAAACGGTTTATTTCCTTTTTAATTTTATTAATTTTTTCATTTGGTAATGTAATATGAAATTTTTCTGTGTCAATTATGTATCCTAAAAATCTGCATTTTTTACTGGGAATGAGGTTACTTTTGACTGTATTAATAACAAATCCTAAAGAAGTAAGTAACTGTCTAGTTACACAGATATTATTGGCACAGTTAGAGTAATTACTACCCACCAAAAAAATGTCATCTAAATAAATACTTGATAAGTATTTACAAGATCTAAGTAACTTAATAACTGGCTTCATAATTTTTGTGAATACAAAAGGGGCCGTATTGAGACCAAATGGTAAGACATTGAATTCGTATAATTTATTGTCAAATTCGAATCTAACGTACTTTTTTGAATTATTATGTAATTTAATAAAAAAATAAGCATCCTTAAGATCTATAGTACCCATAAAACTATGTTCTGATACAAGTTTTATGGCTGTGCGAATGTCCTCCAGCTTGAAATGTTCGGTATTAATGAACTTGTTCAGTTCTTTTAAATTAAGGATGAACCTATGCTTACCATTTGGTTTCTTCAATAGAAAAAAACTAGATAAAAATTGATTTTCACAAGGCACACATTGTGAAATAGCACCAACGGATATAAGGTCAGTAATACAAGTATTGATTTGTGATATTTCCTTTCTTGAATAGTGACATTTTTGACGATAGTGTCTTTGGATAATCGGTCTAGAAAAAGGAATTTCGTAGGCAGCTATCCACGATAAAATTATCGGGTCTTTTGTGAGGAGTGACCACTTATTATAAAATTGGGTAAGCCTGCTGGCATAACTTACTGGTGGTACTAACGGCGTAGTCGTCCTCTGGTCGTTGATGTCTGCCGATACAATGGTCGCGAGGAGCTGGCGTGCGGTCTCCTCTGAACAGGCTCCCTCGTCGTCCTTGGATTCCCCGTGGGCCTGCGATTCGGGGGAGGACCCTTCCAGTTTAAATTGTTTCTGTATGGAGGCTGAATTTGGGTGGTCGAATTTGGAGGCATTCTAGTATTTCTTATAGGTGGAGGTTTTTGATAAACCAGAGCTGTTGACTTTAGTTCTGTTCCTGATTTAGATATTTCCTTGGCCACTTTAATAGTATCTGAAAGATTTTCTCCAAATAAAAAGGTGTCGATATCCTTCTTTTGAAGCTGATCTCTCATATCTTTTTTAATATTAAAACATATAAAACTACGACGAGTATTGGAATCCTGATATTGAGTATCACATAATAACCTGCCAGCGTCCATTAAAAGTTTAATAGTCGACGTATCTTTGGTCTCATTAGACATAAGTTGTGTCAGGGCCTCGCCGATACATGTAATAGCGCTACCTACTTGTTTCTGTTTCAATTCGATGCCTCTATCTCTTTTCAGTACTGTTTCCGAGATTGCAGCTTTAGCTTCAGGGTTCAAAATGGGGGCGTCAATGCGTTTGCAATTATCGGGAGGTAAATACTTATCTTGTAACTCCTTCCGAATTTCCTTAGATAATCCTTTGGTCGCCACATGCTCAAAACGAATTGCAAGATCCAATTGAATACTCTTACCAAATTCCTTAGCCACCGAAGGGTCTTCGCCAAGAATGTCTAAAATTTCGGTATCTAGACCAGGTTGTGGTGGCGACCCTGGTAGTGGCAGTGATTCTGTGATCTGCTCCTTGCTGACAACAATATCATTTACAGGTTCATCTTGCGAGAACGTTTCTAAATAGTTAGGTGCAAAACTCGTTGAAGGTGTTGGATCTGGTTCTGGTAGGTGTAGTGGTGATAATAATTCAATATCGCTATCCGCCTCACTCCGCCTGGTAACGTCTGAAAGGAGTGTGTATAACAAACGCAATCACCTTTTGGCTTCATTTATATTGTGTCGGTCATTAAATATGCCATAATATATAAAAAAAAGTTCTGTTTATTAAAAGATATCCAAATCTCTGTTCACACACCATACAGGAGTAGGTATGAATAAAGTAATTAAACAATATTCTTAATAAGTACATAACCCGAATAAATTTTTTATTGACAAACCTACAGGTTGTCTAGTACTACTAATTTTTTATACTTATGTCTCATTGAAAAAAAAAATCATGTGAAGTGATAACCCTACAGGCAATCCGCATCACATTTTAAAAATAATTATTTTTTCACGTGGCCGTTAATAAAGTGACAATCCTTCAAATTGCCCGCATTACTAACAAAATACGTGATACGTAACTCGTTTGAAGTAATAACCCCACAGGTTAATCGCAACAACGATTTAACGTAATGTTAACAATGATAACTAACCTTCATTATATTCGTCATCCTGTCGGCGCTTTTCCAATTGTTTTTCAAGTTTCTTCAACTTTCGTTTAATTTTGTCATATTCGTCCCCTTTATCACGTTTTCTTTTTCCCATAGCTGAAATACAACTTGTCTAACACTCAAAAGAAAAAAGCTAATTATAATTGCTTATAAAAATGCGAACTGGCTGAGCACTGCACTGTGAATGAGATACGAGCGGGTTGGCCGTAGACAGGTAACGGCAACCTACCCCCAATAAAAAAAATAAAAAATTATAGAATACAAACCTTTAAACTGATCAGTGCGAGTTGGCTACACGGTACCGTGTTACTACATGTAAATAATAATAATATTATTTTTTCTTAGGTATGCTAATCTGAGGACGAAACAGTGAGCATAATTGTGTATTTAACGTTATCTCGTTGCAGCCCCTTTTCAATCGTTTTAATTACTTATATCGGCTGCCCCCAATATGTATTTGCAATAACAATACAGCATCTATTTAAACTTTATTAGGTTACAAATTTGGTACTACAATCAAGGTTAATATTTGTCTTCCTTGTTATATTAAAACTGTGAAATATTACTTACTATACTTTGAATGCAATCGTAGAATTAATTAAATTTTACATATAGGTACCACTTAAATAGTATCATCAAAATATATGTTGAAATCGACTGAAATTTTTATTATTTTTACGATTACTTGTTTTTGGCGATTCTATATAACGTTTCATTCGTTTTCTGTGGCTTTAAAAAACACATCATTATTAGGTGTAATAATATAATTGCTTAGTGTCGCCGCACGAATGAAGTAGCCGGTGCGGGCCACCGACCACAACCACAAAACGCCACCACCGGCATATTTCTTACAGTTTTCATACATTTTATATGGACTCGCCACACACGGTACGCCGGTGGCCGCCACACCCTACAAATCGTTGTTACTCGCTTCTTGTGGCCCGCACCGGCTACTTAATTCGCCGATACAAAACGCCGCCACACGTCAATCGCGCGATTCCCCACCCCTCTCTCCCTTACCTTAGTCGGCCGCAGTCGCGCTCTTCAGCCACTTTAGTAGCTGCTTCTAGCTTCTCGTGGCGGCGTTTGTGGCTGTGGCGTGTGGCCCGTGTGCGGCGACACTTAAATATTAAAAACTGACTAAACACCAACTTACCATCCGTGACCTGTATTGCGTACAATTCAGTAAGTGGAATGATTCCGTCCAGGTTCAAACAAATGGGAAGCGTGGGGTCTGAAAATAGTTTTTTGGGTGAAATTAACATTAACGCTGAGTTTTGCAATCACTTTCTTAGACTAAGAATAAAGGTCTTTGTGCCCACTTATAACAGGTATCACACGATGTTTTTTAAAAGAACTGACGACCAGGATTATGTGACATCTGAATGTCATCAACATTTTAGATGTATTTGAATGTAAATATTTAGCGCTCCTCCAAAAACACTATCAAGCAACACAAAAAAAAACTTAATTTAAATTAAAAAAACATACGTTCATTAAACTGAATATCCTTCACGTCCATATTTTATTTAGTATTCATAGTATAGTTACAAAATCTTTTGTTTTATTACTTCCTGTTTAAGGCTAAAATTTACTCAAGGTGACCTTACTTTCAACATCAGCAACCCCAATATATCCTGTAGGGAACAGCTCCAGGAGGGCCACGGAGGCTAATGTTTTACCACTCGAGAAATCTGGGTGTAAAGAGTAATCCTTCACGTCCAGTGCATACTTAACATTAAAATTCTGCCACAGGACAAAGTTTGTACTGTTCCTGTAAAAAGTTGTAGAATAATGTCAAAAGGGTTATTATAAAAAGTCTGACGACAGGAAGACATGAAATTTTTCAAATCACATTCACTAAAAATCTAAATGGAGACGCAGATCTTTTTGTCTTCTAAAATGTTGTCTCGACGCTTAGATTATTAATCATTTAACGTAATGGTAGGACAGATCTGGCAGAAGGCCGAAAGAATTTTAGCGCAAGCTCCTCCTTACTTGATAAGCATATTAAGCCGTTAGTAAAAATTTGCAGTCGTTAATACCTATCAAATTTGTACTAAGCCAGTGTATGGAATTATACCTCTGTGATTCGCCCGAGAGATTACACTTAATTCACTTGTAGTAGCACGCATTATGTGCTGCCATCGTACACGTGTACGTCACCTACATCAATAAAATCACATCGTATAATATAAGTCGAACGTCACT
This sequence comes from Chilo suppressalis, assembly GCA_902850365.2. Lineage (NCBI taxonomy): Eukaryota > Metazoa > Arthropoda > Insecta > Lepidoptera > Crambidae > Chilo > Chilo suppressalis. Next base: position 1,750,386 of record OU963911.1, read on the forward strand.
TACAGGTAAGTTCGTTTGACTTTCAATTTTGTTTGTTCTCTGTACATGACATCATCTCTAACAGAAGTATCATCGTCATTTTATCAGCCGTACGGCGCCCACTGCTGAGCTTTCTCCGTTCCTCCGCTATTCGCATCAAGCAAAAGTATGATGATATTTATTCCGTATATAGAATATGAACTACTTACCTCAATGACACTGGTGGAATTTTAGCGATGTCTGTAGCCGGTGCTAATACAAAAGAAGGGTGAATTAATACCCCCGCAGTCACAGCATATCGCATCTCACCGCCTAGCACTAAAACACCAAAGTCTACTATACTCGTATATCCAGAATAGCATGGTATCAGTTTATCATGTAATAGTAGTTTATTGTCTCATGTGCTGACAAAGATTACCAGAGAGGTAGTACCACAGATTTTCTGATTAAATTGGAGTTGAACTTGAAAAAACTTCTATTATTTGCTGCATTTATAATAAGTACGACCATAAAAGCTTCGTTGAGCAAAGGGTCATGTTCAAAAGGCACACAGGACTTGCAAAGAAACAAGACCAATGACTTGCATGCAAGTCTATCAGATAGTTGCAATTTTAGAAAGAACTAAGGAATATTGGAAAATTTTTGGGAAATTTTCAATATTTCCGGAAATTTGACTCACTGAAACTGTGTTGGATGACTCCCAACCAAGAGAATCTGCCGATATCATCAAACTGACCCTCCGGCATACTCGGGTCGGTATCGGGGGCGCACTGCGACCGGTCCCATAGCAGGAGTCCGTATAGATCACCTACATCAATAAAATCTGAGTAGGTAGGTATCAGTTTAATGAACAAAGTGAATAAATATGTTTGTTTGAGTTGGTCCTTTTAAATTGACCTGTTTTGCGAGGCCCATGATTTTATATGAAGGAAGCTATTTCTGAAGTCTCATTTAATGTCATTGTAATGAAAAAACAACATACGAGTCACATTGAAATGTGAGGACCAAGCGTCCTCTCAAGTATCACGGTCTTAAAGTCCTCTTAATGCAACATAAACCTTAAAGATCTCTTAAACCTATCACTACTCTAACTTGGTGTAGTAAATCTATATATGAAACTCGAAGGTGACTGACTGACATAGTGATCTATCAACGCACAGCCCAAACCACTGGACGGATCGGGCTGAAATTTGGCATGCAGATAGATGTTATGACGTAGGCATCCGCTAAGAAAGGATTTTGATCAATTCTACCCCCAAAGGGATAAAATAGGGAATGAAAGTTTGTATGAAACTTTGTCAATTTTAAAGCGATCGGGCTGAGACTTTGCATGCAGGTATAAGAAGAATCATAGATGAATGTCATTGTGTATAATACAAGCCTGAGAACAAAAACTGTAGTCTACACTTCAGCTCTACACCGAATCGAAGCGAGGGCGGGCCGCTAGTTTCATATATAATCCGCTTTAATGTGATGAGAAAATCACACCACAGATTACAGACCTGTTAAATATAAGTGCTAAATATCCCGCGTCGGTGTCAGGTTAACAGTTCACTGTCGCCATTCTGCATTCTTTCACGCACGTGGTCATCCTATTATTATAAGTGCCTTTAGATTGTGTAAATATATATGTACGTTTAGAAATACCATGATCAGTTTGCTTACCTCCAAGATTTAAAATAAGAAATACTGCTAACACAATTTCTGCTGACATTTTGATTCTTGAAATCTGAATTCCAGATTTTTCTACTTTATCAAAGTCTGAGGAAAGTTGTTTTATATTTGTATTAACTCAATTTAAATGTAAATCAAGGAATTCATTGCAAGTTGATAAAACACTGTACCAACTAACTTTTATTAACTAAGTCATCGGTGAACTGAGTTTAAAAATGTCTCATATTGATACTGTTACAAGTTACTTTATTTAAATTGTAAAGCTATCAGCGGTTTAATTTTGACGTTAAATCAAAACAAATATAATAGTAACAGTCTATGAACCTGCGTTATTAATCGGTTATCACTGAAACGTATTTCAAACTGAAGTGGAACAGGCTAAAGGTTTAACATACTTAAATGTAGTATGTGACCGGACCTAATGCCAAATGTTTATAGCCCAAATTACAAACAGACTGTGGGAACTTCCGTGGGCGGAAGGAAATGTTCTATACCAATACCAACAGTCTTGTGAAAGGACGATTAGCTTCACCAGTGAAATGAAATGAAAAGTCATTTATTCAGTCTAGGCTGTTACAAGCACTTGTGAAGGTCAAGAAGCTACGCCATCGGTTCACAAAACTACGGCGGGAAACCTTGTACTGAGAAGAACCGGCAAGAAACTCAGCAAGGGCTGCTTATTTCTCCCTGTATTGATATATACAGAGTCGTCAAGTTGAAAAATGACTTCAGAGTCTATACTAATACTTCTGAAGTCACCTTCCATTACATTATTTAGGATATAGATATATAGTTGCAATAAAGTTGATATTTAGTATATAGGAGGCGGCATTAGATAGGTTCCATATTACTGTTAAAAAAACTGACTAATACCCATCGAATAACAAATTACAAGAAACAGTATGTCCATGCAATAAGAATCATTTAGATAATCATTAACTTTATAATAGCCCTTATTCATAAGAGTATTCTTGATCTGAGATTTAAATTTGGTTAGTGGAAGCTCAATTTGATCTTGGGGAACTTTGTTAAGCAATGCAATACAGAAAAATAATAATAATAATTATAATTTTTTTCCCAGAAATGAACCTCTTGATTTTTGGTGTATGAAACATGGAACGGCAAGCTTGTTCTTAAATCTCGTGTTAAAGTTATGGGTTTGACTTTTTTTTGCAAATGCGTCATAGTTTTTTCCTACATATATTATCTTTTCATAAATGTATTGCGAGGCCAGTGTTAAAATATTAATTTCTTTAAATTTTTCTCTAAGAGATTCTCTTGCCTTTAAATAATATATGGCGCGAACAGCTCTCTTTTGCAGTATGAAAATACTTTCTATATTAGCAGCTGAGCCCCCAGTAAGCGCATCCCTATTTAATGTACTTCTGATGTGTAGACTTTAAAGGGTTCTTGAGTAAATATTCCGCAATGCTGAGGAGGGTCGTGACATCTTTCAATTACTCTCATGGACTTTGTATCGCCATCTTGACCTATGTTCAGCAATGTGAGACCGCGGTACTTAAGTGCGGTACCCTTAGCACGAACCAATATCGAATTCATATCGTTTGCGAATCCGTAATGTTATTGTCAAATTTGTACTGATTTTTAGCCCTCGTTACGTACGTTATGGCGCTGCTGTTCAAATTTTCATGCAAAATTTGACAATGACATTTCGGACTCGCAAACCATTCGAATTCGATAATGGTTCGAGCTAAGGGTACTGTACCCCTAGCACGAACCAATATCGAATTCGTATCGTTTGCGATTACGAAATGTCATTGTCAAATGTGTACTGATTTTTAGTTCTCGTTACGTACTTTGTGCCGCTGCTGTTCAAGTTTCCATACAAAATTTGACATTGACATTTCGGTTTGCAAACTATTCGAATTCGATAATGGTTCGTGCTAGGGGTTCTGATCGTACATATTCTCTCGGGGACTATTATGTGTATCTTGACCTATATTCAGCGATGTGTATGAGTTCCTCGATTGTGGTGCTTATAGTGTCTTACCAACGCATTGGATTTCTTCCTCTGGGTCGTCTCCATCTACTTTATCGTGAGCAGTAATTTCTATATTGCCAAAGTATCGAAACTGCTCCTTAGATTAACTGCAGATATATGGTACTTCACTTATACCGCCAAAATAGTTTAAAAAGTATTTTAAAAAATTGGGTATATATGGAAACCTATTTTATTTCATTTATAATAGGCTATTTGACAGTATGAAAAATAACGTACCAATTTGTGGCATCTGTATTTAGTATGAATATTAGCAGCGATTTTACTATACTGAAAGAAAAAATAAATAATAACTTTTCTAAAAACGCATTAAATAGAAATGATTTTTTCGCTCCATTGTTACGTGACGGAACACGTCATGACGTCACACGCTAGTAATTTTCCAGCCAAAGTGACATTACATTGTATCGTTTGACGTTTTAGTGAAAGTCGTGTGACGTCACATACTAGTAGGACGCCATAATGTCCAGAGAATTGTTTTCGCGGCAACTTGAAAATTGAATTTTTATTTTGTTCTTTTACTGAATTACATAACATAAATCTAAAGAAAATATAACTAGAAAAAATTCCACGCGGACCAGGCAGCAGACGGGACTCGAACCCGCACCGTTCGCAATCCGGGCGAATGCACTGACCAATTATGGTACCGCGGCCCTCACGGACCGCGTCGAAATTCTTCTAGCCATTCTTAAGCTGCAACGCAGCGCCATCTCTTCGCATTATAGGTAACCCACTATGTCAAATGAATACTTTTACAAGTATTACCCATTTGAAAGAAGAAATTGCAATTATTGTTATAATTTTTATTATTTTACAGAATGTACATAAAATTAAAAAAAAATGTGTGCGTGTACTAGTGTACACACGTAAGAAGTGAAACTTCTTTATGGCCTTATTTTTCGAAAAATGATGTACATGCAACTTTCCAGAAATTGGTTAAATAAAGTTAAATTAGATAAAGTTTAAACAAAAGGATTTTATTATCATAGACATGAATACAAACAAGATTTCATTTCGTTTCGTTTCGTTTCGTTTCATTTCATTTCATATGTTCATCGTCGTTGTTATTACCAAAAAAAAGAGGGCGCGTAACCAAAAAATGTGACGCGTAACCGAAAAATGTGACGGTAAATTTTTTTCCAACGCCGATAAAGAAGTTTCACTTCAAAATATCCACTCATTTTCTAAAACTTCTCAAATACCCTATTATATACTGACAGCTTATTTTTCATTCTACTTGCATGCTATTTAAATAAAATTTCATGATCGCGACTTCTAAAGAATAAAATTACATTGAGAAACAATCTGATAGACAGTAGAGGCAATGCAATGGCGCCTGGGGCACCATTAACCTTTAGCCCTGTTTATCGAACCGTTGCCTAGGCAACGGAAAATAATTCTCTCAACCTTCTCACAACAATCACCACAGAAATCCTACCTCTAGAGTTCTAATCAGATTAACTTTTTTCATTGCTTATTCTTTTATTTCTTTTAAAATGTTCTCAAGCAGTTTTTTGCGGTGAAGTGAAAGTGCATAAACAGTAAAGGTTGTAATTACCAAATTTGATCCGCTGTGCTAAACCTTGTGATTGACAAAGTTTAGATTAAATGAATGATTCTGGATGCAGATAAGGTACGAGTAATAATAAATGTTTAGGGTAGCATGGTTACATATAATTTAAAAGTACAGTTTGAACTGTTCAAGAGTCACTTCTATCCCAGTGCAACAAGGTCAATGAATCTCGATGCAGATAAGGTAATAATAAATGTTTAGATTAGCATGGTTACATATAATTTAAAAGTACAGTTTGAACTGTTCAAGAGTAACTTCTATCCCAGTGCAACAAGGTCAATGAATCTGGATGCAGATAAGGTAATAATAAATATTTAGGTTAGCATGGTTACATATAATTTAAAAGTACAGTGTACTGTTGAAGAGTCACTTCTATCCCAGTGCAACAAGGTCAATGAATCTGGATGCAGATAAGGTAATAATATATGTTTAGATTAGCATGGTTACATATAATTTAAAAGTACAGTTTGAACTGTTCAAGAGTCACTTCTATCCCAGTGCAACAAGGTCAATAATTTAATTACAGCTTAATTTTGGTTTACGTTATAATATCTAGGTCATGTAGATAAAAATGTTGCAAAGCATTTTTCCTTTTAAACGCAATAAATACTTCATAAAGTGCCCCCATTTGTTGCCGAACACAAAACAGAGAGTCCAATACCATATAAACCAATATCGTTTTTTTACCGCTAAATCTTTTAAACCACAAACAAACAAAACTTATTGGGCCACTTGTTTTTTCTTCTGAAACAAAAGACGACGTAGATGAGCGTGAAATTAAATTTGGAATGATAGTCGCGTCTCTCGCATGAAATGTAACTGTTCAAAACATCACAACCGCAAGATGCGGTTTTGTTTATATCCTCCGGTGGTTTGGAAAGATATGTGAACCTTATGATAGGTGAATTCTCTTCTCACTATGTTACTACTGCCCAGGTTGTTTTTGTATCTGAACGTTTCAACTTAATTGAAAATAAATAGTGTAGAACATTATTATATCTGGCCCCAACTACAGTCGGTTAAGAAAAGCGTTGATTATATTTTAAAATATAACTCATTGCAGTACTGTGAATCGATTTGTTTACATAAATGAATACTTGAAATTATTTAACACCTATTTATAAACTTGCTTGTCGGTGTTTTATTCTGTAGACTTAATAAATATTTGTGGATTGTAAGAAAAAATGACCCACAAGGCAATTTGAATAAAATAAATTTTCATTTCATTTATGTAAAACGTAAAAACTGTTTGTAACGACTCTTAAACTAAGTATACAATACCTGTGTATCACAAAGAAATTCTCATACTAAAATGAGAACCCAAGGCACAGTCTATCTATATATATAAAACTCAAAGGTGACTGACTGACTGACAAAGTGGTCTATCAACGCACAGCCCAAACCACTGGACGGATCGAGTTGAAATTTGGCATGCAGGTCGATGTTATGACGTAGGCATCCGCTAAGAAAGGATTTTGATCAATTCTACCCCCAAGGGGATAAAATAGGGAATGAAAGTTTGTATGAAACTTTGTCAATATTAAACCGATCGGGCTGAGACTTTGCATGCAGGTATAAGAAGGATCATAGATGAATGTCATTGTGTATAATACCAGCCTGAGAACAAAAACTGTAGTCTACACTTCAGCTCTACACCGAAGCGAGCGAGGGCGGGCTGCTAGTCTATAATAACAGGCAAGATCACCGTGTTATCAGCCGGTCGTTGATTGATACCACTCTCTGTATCTTTAGATACCGCCTACGAGTACTATACTTGTATTGCGTGGGTAGGATTATCTCCGGAGTACAGGCTTATGTCTACTTTATTTGTGGTCAACGATGTTCGGTGAGAAGATTAATCCATAAGGGTTATTAAGGGCTAGGAACCAAATTTAATGTTTTTTTCGTTACATTAAGTAAAGTTAAAATAATTTTGATTATAATTTTTTATTCAAATTTAGATGAAATCTCAATTTGCACTTCGGAAAAATCACAACAAATATTAAGTCCCCCTTCCAGGCTTAGCTTGTACTATGAAAAATCAACGACGTCTATAATATAAAAATGAATCGCTAAATGAGTTGCTAAGCTCAAATCTCGAGAATAGCTGAACCGATTTTGATAATTCTTTTTTTAGAATATTCCTTGAAGTACGAGGATGGTTTTTACGCAGAGAAATTTAAAAAAAATCCCGGTAAAAGTCCAAAAACAACACTTTTCTATACTCCCATACAAACGATTTGTAATAATACTTAAAAGTCAATTTGAACTTTAATACCATACCATAAATTTCAAATGTTAGTGGATATGTTCCGGGAAGGCAAAACAATTGAGTGACGTGATGTCAATAGAAGTTTGGAAAAGGCAAATAAATCATTTTCATTTGTTCAAAGAATTGCAGTTTCAGCACCCTATCGGTTAGCACGTACGCTTCGGAAGTCATTGACAATAGAGCTAAGTGATGTACTTTTTTAGTTATAGGGAACATCAATATCTTCATAAAAGTCCCCAGTGCTATATGTCTAACTAGGTATTACAGTTATGTCACAACTAGAGGTCCTATGTGATTTCACCCGCGTTAATTTGAGGAAAAGATTATAGTGAGTCAAACTTAAAAGATGGGCATATGCTTACGCGAACTTTTTTGTAGATCTTTTTGAGGAAAATAATTCCGTATTACATAATTTTTGTGTAACTTTAACCGTTTACCCAGCGCACGCAACGGAAGCTCACAAATGGAGTATTTTTACCCGTTTTTGTAACATTTTTCATCGATCCTCCGATCCTACTGATCCTAGCGTGACATTATAATAATAATTATTATTATTATGATATTAGTAAGTATGTCTAATTTTCACTGAAGGTTTATAATTATATGAAGAGTCATTTAGTCTACACTACAGCTCTACACCGAAGCGAAGCGAGGGCGGGTGCTCTATAAAAATAAAATTTTATTTAATTTAAGAAACTTGGCGCAAAAATAAACTGTTTGGCTTATACGTCTCACACACACGCACCTAAATGCATAGTAATGCTTCATGTCTGACAAATCACACTAATATTATATAGGCGAAAGTTTGTTAGTGTGTTTGTTACTTCTTCACGTCTAAACGAGTGATTTTAGTAAAATTTGGTATGGCTGACACCCTAGATTAACACATAGGCTACATTATACTGAGGGAAAATATCCCTTATAAACCGCGGGTAACACCGCGGGGTACAGCTAGTACATAATAAAATAAGTTAATATTTAATAATTGCTCTTCTACGGCTCCATTAGTTATATGGTTGAAGTAAAACTAACAAAGACGTCCATATAATGACGACATTATTACCTCTCAAGCATATTTAATAATACGCAAAGCGTTAAAAGCTGTGAATCGCAAAAAACTGCAAATAAGAAATGAAAAAGTTTTCTTTACGTGTCTACCACAGCTTAAACCTCACAATGAGAGAACATTTCAACTGACTTGAATAGAATTGTATAGGCTCGCATACTGCCGATCATCCTTTCAAGCGATACTAATATACAACGTGTGTATTATGAAAGCGTGTAATTAAACATGATCGCCAGTGGCGGACTAAGCTCGTCAGAGGCCCGGGGCGGCAAAATGAGGCCCCCCCAGCTTTAAAAAAAATGTAGTTTCTTAGTTTGTTTCGTTAAAATCTGGCGAGTGAAATTTAAATTCCAATTAAATTATTTCGGCTAAATAAAGATACATACCTACAATGCGGTACATATTGACTAGAATCGTAGGTGCATATTGACTAGAAACTACGGATTATAATTTCTAGGCTAAATTATAAGAAGAATTACTTACTTTTTCCAAATACTTAAAAATACACTAACTCAACTCTAAAGTCATTTACTTTTATACCGCAACAAAAATCAAAAGCACTATTACACTTTTTAATGAGGTTACTTTAAACGGATTTTAAATAAGGCCAATGTTTATTTTTCGACGTAAATATAGTGAATGTTATTAAATGTAGGCGTACAAGAGTGACTAATTTGTACTTCATTCATTCAGGAGGGGTAGCTGAGGAAGTACCCGCTACAGAGACGGGAATTCCCCCAGCGTATTGGACGCGTTCAGCGAAGTTAAAAAAATATTAGTACCGCGTAAAAAGTCTAGATGGCTGTAGTGTTTTGTTCTTGATGACATTATGTAGGTACTAAGCACATTTTTAAAGTCTAGTTTAGGATGCGATCAGGGGAACGCGGAGGCATTTGGGGGCCCCCAAGATCGGAGGCCCGGGGCGGGCCGCCCCTTCCGCCCCCCTGTTAGTCCGCCACTGATGATCGCTGTAATAAATGGCATCTCAGTTGGATCCTTGTAAAGATGACGTGCGGGATATAATAAAATGGACGGACGAACAGAGGCACTCAGCCTTCAGCTAAAGTTCAAAGTCACAGCTATAAAATTAATAACGAATAAAAGATTATAATACTATTATCAAAGTTCGTGGAGATGGATAAATGGGAAGCGGCAAACTGCTTTAGAAAAACCACAGACAAATAAACTTGCGCAGGAGCCTTTTTTGTATGTGAAGCCTTGTCTATGGTGGTTGCTTAAAAAGTTTTGCCGGGGGCAAAGGGGGGGGGGGGGGGGGGGGGGAGAGCTACCCTAAAAATATGTTTCAAAAATTTATTATAATATTTTATCAGCATGATTAATATACATATCTCCAGAAAATAACAGCTCTCTAGTGATAACAGTCTCCAAGCAAAACCGGGGACGGACAGACAGACGGACATGACGAAACTGTAAGGGTTCCTTGTCAAAACTACGGAACCCTAGGAAGTGATGCGATGCTGTTGTATAAGTCTGTGTAGCTGTACTATTTTATATCCACATACAATCTTTTTAACACATAGCAAGAACTTTTAAGCTCATAGATAATATAATGTATTTTTGAAACCAGAACTGATTTTTTTACAAATTAGCAATTAAACCATACCAAATTCAAGAGAAACCACTCGTTTCTTAGTCCAGCATATATCTATCTCGGTGGTATCGTAATTAATAATTTCCGTTGCACCGATGTTTAGATCAGTTATTATTGATTACAATATCGATAGGGTTACCCAAAATCCTCACCGATTTAATTAATAGGATGGCTCGTAGCGTTTTAACCTTCGCCAAGTTACCCTCCAACTTTCATGGTCGTCGGGAAGAGCTGCGAACGCATCATACACACACACAGACACACACATATATATATATATATATATATATATATATTATATATATATGTGTGTGTCTGTGTGTATATATATATATATATTATATATATATGTGTGTGTCTGTGTGTGTGTATGATGCGTTCGCAGCTCTTCCCGACGACCATGAAAGTTGGAGGGTAACTTGGCGAAGGTTAAAACGCTACGAGCCATCCTATTAATTAAATCGGTGAGGATTTTGGGTAACCCTATCGATATTGTAATCAATAATAACTGATCTAAACATCGGATCTAACATATATATATTATATATATATATATATAATATATATATATATATATATATATATATATATATATATATATATATATATATATATATATATATATATATATATATATATATATATATAGTCGTGTGACGCTCGTGACGCATTTCCGTTTCACATTTTCCATAGGATTTTTCCATTAACACCCCGTCCAAAAAGAAGTTTCAAAACATTTCAAAAACTTAACGCGGACGCAGTCGCAGGCGGCCGCTAGTCTTAAAATAATTCGATAACGCGAGCTGCGCGTGCGGCTTCCGATGCTCAGCTCTCAGAATGTGGTCTTAATGGTCTTACACCGCAATTTGTCATATCACTGCCCTCGTAATAACAAGATTATGATAATTTTATTACTTGGTTTTCGTAGGAATTTCAAATCTGTAGAAAGAACCATAATTATTATAATTTATTAACCTTTGTAACCTTTGCATCATTAATACAAGAATATTGGTATTAGGTGGATTGTACAATAAATTTAGGTATATTATCATTTTGTATAATGCTCGTGAACGGGTGCTGCCAGCGGAGATGAGTCTGCTCTTGCTTCATTGGATACTATTAACCGTTGTACTAAACTTTAATCGTTCATTTTTTTTTGCCTAAACAGTAGAACACGGCATTCCTAAACTTTGTTAAACCAGTTTTTTATATAGTCATAATTTTTATATTATTTGCATTTATAACGGAAAGTGACTTTATGATTTACCTCATATTAAAGTCATTTTTCAATTTGACGACTCTGTATCTAATTCAGGGAGAAAAAAACAGCCCTTGCTGAGTTTCATGCCGGTTCTTCTTAGTACAAGGTCTCCCGCCGTAGATTAACGAACCGATGGCGTAGCTTTTCGACATTCACAAGTGCTTGTTACAGCCTAGACTAAATAACGATATTGTTTTTTTTTTAATTTTGAATTTTATACTATTTGTATTGACAGTCAGATGTTCTGTTTATGACTACAATATAGGCACATTTACATGTATTTCCTTAGTAATGACAGCCCACGCAGACCTTCTGACCACCCCGCCAGCGCGGCGCCGCGCCGATTGCTCTGTATAATTCGCAGCACGAAACTCTAGCGCTGACAGTTATGCGCAGAAGTAAAAATTAAGATGTGTTGGGGGGAAACGAGGAGCGCGGGTGGGCGTGCGTTGCGCCGATTGGCTCTCCAGTTGTACCATACCATAGCTATCCCCTCCGCGTTTGTTCAGCGGTTTACGTGCCGCGACCTGTACCTGTATATCGTCGTGAATCAACTCCATCAAAATTTTTGATGACCTCCGTGGTCGAGTGGTTTGTACGCCGGGTTTCATGGTGTCACCGACTCGAAAGGTCCCGGGTTCGAATCCCGATGGGGGCAGATGTTTGTGTGATGAATACGAGCATTTGTACTCCAGTCATGGATGTTTAATATGTATTTCTATATAAATATACTTATATGTGTACTGTATATGTATTTTATTAGTTACCCTAGCATCCCATAACACAAGCCTTACAGTGCTTACTTTGGGGCTAGGCTAATTGGTGTGAGTGTCGGATATATTTATTTATTTATAAGCATATGATTAATTCTGAAACTAGCACATACAAAAAATACACTTCTTATAGCTACTTAAAAATCGCTTTTGATGTTAAAGTGATTTTATCTAGCATTATGATGTCGAGATCACCTTGACGTAGCTACGGATTTTTTCCAGTAGTACAGTTGCACTAACGCGAATTCTTTATACTGTAAACTTATTTCAGGGTGAGCAGAGAGGTTTTCTAAATGGCCTTGGACTGGGGGTACGGCCATGGCAGTTCATAAAAGAGATTTATATTCTTCTTTTAAGAAGTAAAGAGTGGAAAAGTCTCCTATTTATTTGGAAAGAATATTTATTTATTTCTGACAAAAGCATACACTTAAAACCAGGTAAATTTTTATTACTAAATAACTTTGACCATTAAACTTTATAATTAGTGTATTTTTGTTGACGAGTTTACACAATAGTTAGACCTGTATAACTTTGTATTTTCATTTGTATTTATACTGTATGACATAGCAATCAAAATGCAGGTGAACAATTAATGTATAATTTCACATTATGTAATGAAAGATGACTTCATGAATCGTCACTGAAGACATTTTTTCAACTTGACGACTCTGTAAATGATAAAAACAGGGAGAAAAAAACAGCCCTTGCTGAGTTTCTTGCCGGTTCTTCTCAGTACAAGGTCTCTCGCCGTAGATTTACGGACCGATGGCGTAGCTTCTAGACATTCATGAGTGCTTGTAACAACCTAAACTGAATAAATGATTTTGATTGATTGATTTGACCTTCAATATTTAGTGTTTGCTGTCCAAATATGTTTATCAAAGCGTGTTCTTAGTTATAATTGTTTTAGAAATAAATAACACGACATTATTATATCGAACGATATCGTAACGACATCTAATTAGCAACAAACCAAATTAATGAGAATATCCCCGACACATAAATATATAAATTAAGTTATAAATTTGTCGATCAGACATTTACGTCTCGATATTATGTTGGTTATAAATATTCATGTCGCGTGTTTGACACCACACTGTCCGCGTGTTTATGCATGCATGCTCTTTTTATTTAAATATTTAAGTGACAAATTTCGATCCAGCCAACTCAATGGTGAATGTTAACGCAACTTAATCTCAATTATACGAAAAGTTATTTAGTCCAATGGAATAAATGTATCTTTAATTCACAGACTTGATAAATACCTCTAGCCTTGCGAGCTTTAAATAATTTAGGAGACATCGTACAAGGCCTGTTAATAAATTTATAAATATTTCCGACACTCACACCAATTAGCCTAGACCCAAAGTAAGCACTATAAGGCTTGTGTTATGGGATGCTAGGGTAACGGATAGAATACATATACTGTACATATATAAGTATATTTATATAAATACATATTAAACATCCATGACTGGAGTACAAATGCTCGTATTCATCACACAAACATCTGCCCCCACCGGGATTCGAACCCGGGACCTCTCGAGTCGGCGACAGCCATGAAACCCGGCGTACAAACCACTCGGCCACGGAGGTCGTCTGTTAATTTTATGTCTTACACGCTTAGATTAAAACAAAAAGGGAAGACACGGCATTCGCGGCACAAAAGTGATCCGTTTAAATTGTGGTCCTCGACCATAATTAGCTTTAGTCACAATTTGACATTCAAACACGCTGCATGTAAACTGAATATAACAATATTGCGTATATTCTGTGTTATGAAGATATAACAATGCCTTCGATGCTTTTATAAAGAACACAATTAGTCAAAATCAAACTTTTCCAACAAAAACACTTTTCATTCGTAAAACTGTGACAACATTTTTTTCTCAAAAATCACGGTTTGTCGTGAATATTATTTACGTAATCGACATTTTGTAAGCAAGAAAAGGACAACAATACGATGCGTCGAAGCGTATAGTTCTGTCTCGCTCGCTCAATTCATGTTTATATACAGACGTGTGCGTGGCGAGAGTTGCTTATGTAGTTGAGTCGGATCATATTTTATTTGATGCTAGTATGAGCGTACCGTATCTACCCTTTTTGTTTTAATCTAAGCTTACACGGGACATCGGGGAGCCCAGATCTGCCGTCCTCAAACTAAAGTGTGGCTAAGTGATATGTGGTCGATTTCTCAGTATTAAATTGCATTTTATACGGTTTTTAATTCTCTATCGATCTGTCTTTAACAAGTATTAGTCTTTTTTCATAGTTTAAGTCTAAAAATCATTCATGCAATGAATGGTTACAGAATGGCAATAATTTAAAGTTCACACGCCGTTTTTGGGCCATATCTCAAAAGTTGGTGATGTCATTTAGCCGCGTTTTAGCTTGAGGACGGCAGAGATGGAAGAGGCAAAATCTGGCTCTGGTATACAAAGTTGCAGGAATAAAATGAAATATCTCAGAAACGACAATATATGTAAAAGATTGGAGTACACTTTTAGCTAAACGTCTACTAAATTATCATCTTTACCTTTTTGTTTCTTAGATTTTCACGCACATCACTCATTAAATAAAATCCAAATTTATCCAAATTTCGATAGGGAAGATGGTTGTGTGTACCACCGGCTTGGGAACCCATCATACAAGAGATAAAATCCCAACCCCGAGCACACACTGCAAGGCCAACAGATACTATTAGTTCTTTTTGTTTACATAATTTAACTTAAGAAGGAGATAGCAAGCCTCTCTGAGTTTGTTTCGCCGGTTCTTCTCAGAAAGGTCTCCCAATTTTGGAACCTAGTTTACAGCAGTTAGGGTCAAATAAATAAACTCAAAATTACAAAAAAGAATTTCAAATAAAGTACTTTATTAACTAATAAATTCATACATAGACAATAAAATGTCAAAAATCTTCCAATGAAATATCCGAACGCTCAATAAAAGTCTTGCGAAAGTAGCTCGACAAAGTAAATAAAAAAATCATTATTCTGACGATGCAGACCTGAAAAGGCTGCGAAACGTCAATAAATAAATAAAGTTCTTGCATGAACCCGTTAAAACTAGTTTTATCTATACTTTTTGGTAATAAAGATTAAAAAGAAAATATAACTAGAAAAAATCCACGCGGACCAGGCAGCAGACGGGACTCGAACCCGCACCCTTCGCAATCCGGGCGAATGCACTGACCGATTATGCTACCGCGGCCCTCACGGACCGCGTCGAAATTCTTCTAGCCATTCTTAAGCTGCAAGGCAGCGCCATCTCTTCGCATTATAAGCGATGACGATACGAGTGAATTCGCCCGGATTGCGAAGGGTGCAGGTTCGAGTCCGGTCTGCTGCCTGGTCCGCGTGGAATTTTTGCTAGTTATATTTTCTTTAGATTTAAACATCAAGCAGTTACATGCTTTAAAAATAATAAAAATTATAACTATAAAGATTATGTAAAAAACGTAGAATTAAATTATAGTACCTCTCTTGCTCTGTTCCCTATGCGTGTGTAACTCCCAGTATTGCAAACGTCAATATAGACCTATTAATGCCAATTCCGGAGCACTGGCCTTCCCTATGGATGGACTAGGGAGATTGGGCCATAACCCACTACGCGGACCCAGTGCGGATTGGTGGGTGCTAACAACTGCAACTGCAAATGCAGCCGAGACCAACGGCTTAACGTGCCTTCCGAAGAACGGAGGAGCTCGAGATAGTAAATTTTTGGTCACCCATCCAATGACCGACCACTGCGAAAGTTGCTTAACTTCAACGATCGCAGCCGAACGCGCTTACCACCCGCGCCATCGAGCCCCTCAATATAGACTAATAGACCCAAAATACCATCTAGACGAACTCAAACTACACGTTATGAGGGTAAGTTTTACCATAAAATAAACAATATTTCTTTATCATTATACTAACAAATGCATTTTTAGCCACATTAATTACAATAACGGAAGCCGTTTGTTAAAATATAAAATTTTGTATCCGAGAATCGTGCGTGCGAGGTCACGAAATTCGTAACATAAAAACTCAAATTAACAACTTTCCCGTTTTGAAAACAATGGGATACCATTTTTTACGATCCCCTCACACCACGTTAATAGGGACACGGAAAAAGTATCGATACTTTGTGGTATCGAGTGCTTTTCCTTTCGATACCGATACTTTTGTACTCGATACTTGGTTTCCGATACTTCAACTAAATGAGTACTTTTTGGCAAGTATCGATAGACCTTTAGAAATTTGGATAAGCGCCTTATATTGATGGCAACGCTATCTAGTGGAATCATAGCAAACCTTATAAAACATTCCATTGAGTTGATATAATTGGAAGCACAAGCTCTCTAGTGTGTCCTGATATAAGTCTAGTTTTGCAGGTGATTATATTAATTAACATTACACATTTTTAAGAGTATCTGCATAATATAGAAATTTGTGAATTTACATGTCCTATTTTTGTTTTTTTTTTGGAGCTCGATGGCGCAAGTGATTAGCGCGTTCAGCTGCGATCGTTGAAGTTAAGCAACTTTCGCAATGGACGGTCATTGGATGGGTGACCAAAAATTTACTATCTCGAGCTCCTCCGTGCTTCGGAAGGCACGTTCAGCCGTTGGTCCCGGCTGCATCTGCAGTCGTTAGCACCCACCAATCCGCACTGGGCCCGCGTGGTGGGTCATGGCCCAATCTCCCTATTCCATCCATAGGGAAGGCCTGTGCCCCAGCAGTGAGGACATTAATAGGCTAATGATGATGATGATGATTTTTGTTTTTGATTATACGTACTATAATAAAATTAGACTGATTTTCTTTTAATTTTAATCCGGGGGGAGGGGGAGTTGCTCATAAGGCCCTATTAAATGTACTCGATACTTCGAAGTATCGATACTTTTGTTTCAATACTTTTACAAGTACGATACTTTTTTTCCGATACTACTCATGAGTACATTATCGATACTTTCTATTCGATATCGTGTCCCTACACGTTAAGCGACGGCGATATCGTGAGGAAGGCGATAGCGTAGCGATACGATATTCAAATCACAGATTCAACGGAACTGGTAAATAGAGTTGCGTGTAGGCGAAAGTTATAAGACTGACGGAACCGATTCAGTCGTGTCGTATTTATGATGCAAACTTTTCATTACTGCTTTTTCCTAATCAATATTTGAATATAAGGTACGTACTACACACAGCGTATCTTGCTCAATGCATATTACATCTTACGCGTTCATTGTATTTAATAGAATTTCTACAAACCGTTCGCATCGTGTGCAAGTTATGAGAAATTATTGTATATTAAAATGAAAGAGAAATCACAAGGCAACATGCGTCGTGCAAGAGACGCTGGTCATAGAGGTATAAGAATAGAGTAGGGGAGATATAGACTCTACTACAAGTGGAAGTGTCCCTCTAATAGAAAGAGAAAGAAGATGAGGGACTGCTAGCTTTCTCTCTCTAATCGCGCATGCGCATTGGCAACCGTAAGCATCTTACTATTTCGATGTGATGTCATTGGATGCCATGCGTCACAAGAGAGAGAGATAGCTAGCCGTCTCTCATCTTCTTTCTCTTTCTACTAGACGGACACTTTTAGGGCCGCCTTCCCCATTCTATTCTTATACATCCATTGTGTGTAGTTCGGCATTTAGTGTGCAGACCTTTAACTCGGAACGTTCATAAATTACTAAATTACTTAGCGAAAGGTTGTCATCCGTAGGATATTTCGGAAACATATAGGTATTATATTTCGGACCTGAGGGTCAAGCACGAATTTTGACAGCTCCGCAAACGTATCGCACCATCATAGTTTCTATGAAAACTAAGCAACGCCCTTATCGGACGTAAGAACAAACTTATTATTTCCATACAAAATTTACGGAGCTGTCAAAATTCGTGCTTTGGCTTCTGTTCAACTTTCGGCGGGTCTTTCTACTGCTCACCTGCACGGCAAAGAAGATATAGGAGAATATCCGGCCTTTAGCGAAAAAACTTGGTCTGATTTTGTTTTTATTTCAGAAGATAGGGGCATTAGTAAACCTTAAGAAATTCTCTTAAGAAAGTTAACATTTTCAATTTACATAAGGGAGAGAGATTAATAACAAAACAGCTGATTGAAATAATTTTATTACATAATACGTTCATATAGAAGCGACACAGTGCGCATGCGCAACGGATGACGTTCTTTAAACATCTAAAAAACGCGTGTTTGCTTTTCAATTAACCTCGAGCGTGTTGTACACGTGACCGACGAAACCTTCCGCTTACAACACAAAGGGGCATTCAAGAGGCAGTTTTACCTTACTCGAAGGCAATTATTTGTGTAGTGAATGGTGGCAGTAGTTTTCGAACAGCGAGCAGATGTTTTGGAACGCTTTAAATGCTCCCAGTGTGCCACCTGTCATTTGTCTTGAGATAAATAGGTTATTGAAGAAAGTATGTACAGTTTAAT
The DNA here is from genome assembly GCA_902850365.2 of Chilo suppressalis. Taxonomy (NCBI): domain Eukaryota; kingdom Metazoa; phylum Arthropoda; class Insecta; order Lepidoptera; family Crambidae; genus Chilo; species Chilo suppressalis. The sequence goes on from OU963911.1 coordinate 1,769,066, forward strand.
TACATCTCATTACATCACCAGCCTATTAATGTCCCCATGGGGGCACAGGCCTTCCTTATGGATAAATAATAATTACATACGGATTATATATTTGTTGTTATTTGGTGAATTGGCCAAAATATAACAATAAGTGTCACGTAAGACGGAAAAATCTCCCATCTGCGAGCCATTTTGGCCTGCACTGCAAAAACAATAAAAGTTCATGAATATTTTGTATGATGGAAATGTATCTCTTATATAGTTCTACAAAAAAGTCTGGGACAGCATATATCTATTTTCAATGAGTAAACCATTATAGCTAAATTAGTGAATCAAAAATAAAGTATTATTTGAAATAAATTTCCAAAAAGGCATATTTTGTATAAACAAATTATTTATTATCAAAACAAATACTTTTATCGCCTTTGATATTTAAAGACGATAAACTGTGCCTGTTACTCTGTGTAATTTCGATAAATATTTCAAAAGTTACAACGATATTACGGTGACAAAATGATAGCGCGGTGTAATATGTAAGAGTACTTGTATACTGCGGAAATGGTGGGTAAAGTGATGAATTTTGGTGTTTAAAAACGTAGATAAAACCTAGGAGGAAAAGAAAAAAAATGGGCTACTCGCAGTATCTAATCCTATACGAAGTAATTACAACAAAACTGTGATAAAGTTTCTTCTTATTAAATGATGAAAAATAAATTATCATAATAGGTATTTATAATTTTGGAAATTTAATGAAAACCTCAGAATTAAACGGTTTCAAAGTTTATTTTAACGTTATTACTTCATGTTACTAAAGGAAAGGGTTACTTAACATAATAAGAAATAACCTATTATTCGCTAGTAGGTACATACCTAATAGACTCCCTGTCTTTATTAACCAGCTCGGGATAACGTTGGCTTGGTTAGCTACTTTAACAGTCGGGACCCATTAGATATTCAAGGATGGATCATCTCAATAATGAGTCCCGACTGTTAAAGTAGCTTTGTTCCTTACTTAACAGAATTATAGACTACTGGACTTGTTTTTTTCTTTTCAGTTTTTATTTTAAGTAATATTTAAGCAGCTGGGTTTTTGTTTTTTTTTAATTTACCTTTTTTACATTAATTTTTAACGAACGAAAAGTTAAAATTCAGTCATATCACTTCCATAACTTCCACAGCACACGTCAGCGTAGCTATTTGTTTGGAATCAACGAAAAATGACTTTCCCTCACATCAGAACAGTGGCATAATATCTGATAGTGATTTTTTTTTTATCGAAACTTCTTGTGTGTTCATTTATATATTTATTTGAATATGTTTATGTATTTATTATATATTGTTTATATATTTTTATTCATATAGTTGATATGCATTTATTTTATATTTTTTTTGATTAATATGTTTTTAGTGTAGGTACACGCGACATTTATGTGTCCCAGTATAGCTCCTATCGCAGGTGGGCTGGAAGAGATTTCTTAGAGAAATAAGCCACACCTTTTGTACGTAATTATTTAAGTATTTTTTTTTTTAATATATTTTTATTTCGTGTACAATAAATTATTAAATAAATAAATTGTTCAAGTCTTTGTCAATTTTGCTCATACTGACCTAAATCAGTACAAAGCAAAAATACAACCTAATAAAATATTTAAACGTAATCTTATCACGCTCCGTAACTTCGTGACCAAGAAACTTGAAACACGACGATGATTTGTGTTTTTATAATGTTTGTTATATTAAATATTAACCTCTTTATACGCGTATTCAACTGTTTTAATTTAAAGTTTAGTGACTTTAAAAGTATGATAACATAATGTGATTATTAAGATAAGTTGTATGTTAACGTAACGTTTGTTAACTTAGATAACTCTATCTTTCGTAACGTCTCGTTGGAATTTATCACCGTAACATTCAACAGTAGCCGCCACGGTAAAGGTATCATTCATTATAACGCATTCCTGAATAATATTTTCAATGAACCCATTCAATATATATATAAAAAAAAATACCAATTCGTTTCAACGAGGCATGACTTATGATACTTAATAATTTGAAAAAAAATGGTTGCCTGTAAAGTCGGTTTTACGGGCGAAGATTTTACGTGACAACGTCTTTTTCTCGGTAGAATATTTATTGATATGAATATAATTAAATTGCACAATAGGAACAAGGAATTGAATGAAAATAAGAATTGCACAAATTTTAACTATAGAAATATATTTTGTTTACTAAAACATTGTACATGTAAACTTAAACTCATCGTAACGTTACCGAGCGTTACACTTTTTCATAAGTGACTCCCAGCCGCAACCTAATTTAAGACGTTGTCACGTCAAAACTAGTAACAACATTTTGTTAGCATGTCTAAAACAGTTTTTACTAGCAAGAAATCTATTTGTCACTGTTAAACATTGCATAATCCCTACTTTTTTTATTCAAATTACATACTTTTATTTGGTTGTTGATCAATTTATTATGAACTAGCTGTGCCCGCGACTCCGTCCGCGCGGATGTCGGTCTTCGCGTGGATGGTTTATTTGTCCATTTTGAGTAACTCTGACAATGACATCAAATAAATATCTATTGGACCCACATACGGCTAGGCCTATAATACTTAATTAAGGAGATCCCTCTATTGAGCTACTGCTGTTGAGCTTGCGTTCTGTAGTAAGTATTTTTTTCATAGTAATTCCGACCTTTATAAGTAGCATGAAGCAGTAAATTATTGACAGTGACGAAAAGTTTGCAATAATTAAAAAGTGATTGTGACAATGCGACAGAAAGTTAATTGAGAGCTTCAGCATACACAACATTGTTAGTGAGCTCGTCCGGAATATGAACATGAAGATTTCTTGGACTGCTTACACGGGAAAGAGCTACGTAAAGTTGCCCGTGTGAAAAACAACTCGCGGTAAGATCTACGCCAGCAACTCCTAGGGTCTGACCTTGAGCCTTATTTATTGTCATGGCGTAACACAAAGCTACAGGAAACTGTATTCTCTTAAATTGAAATGGAAAATTGTTGGGAATCAATGGTATTCGAGGGATTAAAACACTTTCCCCGGCACCACAACCGGTTAAAATTTCAGCTTCAATTACGTTAGGTTGTAAATTAACCACCTTCAATCGAGTGCCGTTACAAAGCTTCGGAGGACTTAAATTACGAAGAAGAATAATAGGAACGCCGATTTTTAACTTAATTATATGTGAAGGAAGTCCAGAAACATTTAACGAATTTAAAAATTCTATGGGGTAATTAGTGGACTCTTCTTGATCCATCATTCTATTAATAGAGATATACTCTCGACTTTCTCCTTGAATATGTGACAATATTTCATTATTTATTATAGATGCTTGGTCATTCCGAGGAGTAAGAATGGACCTTTTGCATAACCAAGTATTGTGCTGATGCGTAACGCTGCTTAAGTCTCCGTAAACCGCAAATATTAGCTCTTGCAGGGACGAAACAGTACAACACAACTCATCATTTAAAGCTACTTTTCCTTCATCATTTGGATAACTTCCCTCGCCTATTTTTAATAATAAATTTGAAAATTGTTGTGCATGTGGGTCATCTCCGAGTCTCACCCGCATATTTGTTGTTAAATGCATGGATATAATATGTTGCCATAGACTCGACCTTTTAAGGCAAGCTCTGACTTCATCAGCTCGTGTTCCTCGTGGTATCACCGGTAGAATTTGTCTGAAGTCGCCACAAAAAAGAACAGTTATACCACCCATGGGTTGGTCTATGTGCCTGATGTCCCTCAGAGTCCTGTCCACTGCCTCTATGGCTTTTTTGTGAGCCATAGTGCACTCGTCCCAGATGATTAAACTACACTCCCGGATAACCTGCGCTTTGTCACAGTTTCTAGTAATACCGCATACTGGATTTTCCGTGCGGTCAAGGTCTATTGTTATTTTGAACATCGTATGCGCTGTTTTGCCTCCTGGTAACAAAGTCGCTGCTATACCCGAGGAAGCAACTGCAAGTGCAATTTTGTTTTGATTCCTTAAGTGGGCTAATATTAATTTAGTGAGAAACGTCTTCCCAGTTCCACCAGGTGCATCGAGAAATAAAATTTGTCCCAAAGTATTGCTTACACTATGGCAGACACGGTCAAATACCTGTTTTTGTTCCGGTGTCATACTTGGTACTCCGTTTTCTAAAGTTTCCAATAGTTCTGCAGCATTATAATTAAGTTCTGCAGCGTATTCCCTGTTAATTCGTTCGTTAGCTATAGTAGGAGTAGGCAAACCATATTCTGATAGAGTTTTACCTCCGACAGCTATTAATTCATTTTGAATAGCTAACAAACACTGATTTATAGCTAAATCATGGCAATTGTCATTTATTTCAGTATCTTGATCACGTGAGATGTTCCTGAAAAAGTCCTCAGAGAGTTGCTTCTTATATTTTTCCCATAACTGCGCAGCGTCAGACAAAGCACAAAAAGTCAACAAAACAACAAATAGATTTCGCAAACGACTTGGATTATTACTGACGCATGATTCTGCTAAAGCATCGTCCCAATGCTGATCATTTTCGAGTAAGTGTCGAGCTTGGCAAGCTGCTTGGTAAGAAGGATATAAAATATCGTCAACTTTTCGTAAGTCAGTAAATGATGTTGGTCCACGCACTGTATGTAATAATAGGCGCAAATAAAAACATTCAAAATTGTTAGGATGTACACTGTAAACTCTTCGTTATCTAAAGTGATTTGTTGGCCAAGAACTCTTTTTTCAGCTGTAAATCCACCACTACTTGGCGAACGGCGCCGATATAAAGGATATCCGTCATGACCTGTTATAGTTTGGTCCACTAACGATTTTGGATATCGTTTAGTACAGCGACCGTTTTGCATGCAAGGAGAGTGAGAATGTAGTGCGCCACAGGGTCCATGAACCATATGAGTTTTATATATAGGAGTCGGGGAGGCGGGACGTCGTGCAGCCCGCTTGTGTCGCAAACGGTTCAAGCCAAATCCGACTTTCGGCGCTACAGGCTACGGCGCTGAATCCACTGTGTGTTCGCGGTTCTACAGAATAACGTCAATGAATAAAACTGAAAAATTAAGATTTTTTTTTTTCTACGTATTTTTCCAGGATAAAAAGTATCCTATTTTATGCCCAGGATAATAAGGTATAATTATACCAAGTTTCATCGAAATCGAACCGTTAGTTTTTACGTGATGCCTGAACATACAGACAGACAGACAGACACACAAAAATTTTACTGATTGCATTTTTGGGATCACTAACGATCCCTTATCACCCTTTGCTAGTAATTTTTTAAATATATTTAATGTACAGAATTGACTTCTCTACAGATTTATTATAAGTATAGATTACGTAGAGTTTGATAGTAGGAGTGACATGGGTCCAACGGAATCCCCTGACCGTGTGTTTATTTATTTATCTTTAACAAAGTTTCTACAGCGGTTTTTGTGAAATTTAATACAATAAAATATAGATACAATCTTAAGGCCAATTACAGAAACATTAATAATTATGTACACATTAGATACTAACGGCGTTATTATATGTCAGTAATTATTACATTTAATTCAATTTCATTTTTAAAAAAATATAAAAATCATAATAATTTTCACTAACATAAATAATAAAATAAAATTAAGATTGGACAAAACATAACAAAAAGACAAAAAAAATACACGTGTGTGTGAACCTTTAATAAATTAAATACATTATTTATACTGTCTTAAATATTACATCATAGTTCTATTAACTAGATATGTTTTTGTTCTAAAAATAGCTTTAAAATTGGACTAAGTACATTTGTTTTGGACGAAACAATAGCGGGTATAGTATACACATGTACGTGTGTGTTTGTGTTACATCCTGCCTGCCTGCGCAGCCGGTGTGACCTCCACACAGCAGCTGCATCGGTCGTATAAACAACACTTTTTAATTTTTAACGGGCTTGGTAACTCTATAAACATTAATCAAAATTATTCATCTATCTATATATATAAAACTCAAAGGTGACTGACTGACATAGTGATCTATTAACGCACAGCCCAAGCCAGTGGACGGATCGGGCTGAAATTTGGCATGCGGTAGATGTTATGACGTAGGCATCCGCTAAGAAAGGAGCTGAAGTGTAGACTACAGTTTTTGTTCTCAGGCTTGTTTTATAAACAAAGACATTCATCTATGATTCTTCTTATACCTGCATGCAAAGTCTCAGCCCGATTGGTTTAAAATTGACAAAGTTTCATACAAACTTTCATTCCCTATTTTATCCTCTTTGAGGTAGAATTGATCAAAATCCTTTCTTAGCGGATGCCTACGTCATAACATCTACCTGTATGCCAAATTTCAGCCCGATCCGTCCAGTGGTTTGGGCTGTGCGTTGATAGATCACTATGTCAGTCAGTCACCTTTGAGTTTGAGGTTTATATATATAGATTATGTTAGTGACCATGTGTTTAGTGTCCCAAAAATGAGGTGGAACTAACTAAAGAATTAAACACCTATTCCAATTTTAAATAGCGAGAGAGCGTTTATTGCTTTAATATAACATACTTATATTTCAAACAAAACAAAATGGTAACGTGATTCAGTGAACCATTCCTGCCATCTATCGTACAAAAAGTAAAGTAATTCTAAACACCATGAAAGTTTAAAACAATATACAATCTATTTCATTAATTAAGTATAATATTAACGATATCATATTTTATTCTTAATTAATATTCTCCCTTTTTGAAATGCATTCAAGTTTTAGCATTCACTTACTTTCGTTATTTTGCATAAGAATGTCAGATAAGATTTGTGGTTGGTTATATTTTTTGACACCAAATATCGATATATCAACTTTCTTTGTAAGTTTCACTATTGGTCAGCACTAGGTACAGACAGTCACATATCAAACTTGATGGCGCTAGGTAACTAGAAGTCTGTGCGGAAAGAGAATGGTATTTAGATTGGAGAGCGCTGTAGTGCTTTTCTACCGTATCTGTAAAATTTTACCCCTTTCAGACATGATTAAATACAAAAAACCGCAAGAAATCTCAACAACAAACAAATCCGTATCAATACAAAACTTTGCCGTTTTACAGATTGCTGGGTTTGTTGCCAAATAAAAATCTTAATGTTAGTTCCGTTTTTCGCCACGCCCATTCTGTTTCCGCACAGACTCTATCAAAAACTGTATGTAAAATTTTCTCAGTCGATTGTGAATATTTAAGATACAATATTTAGGTAGTTATAAAGCCATTCGAAGAAGCTCGGCAGTTTTGGGTAACTTTAACTGTGCATGTCTGACTGAAATTATCACTTCCACTTTTTTTCTCTTTTTTATAAATAGGTTCGACAGGTGACCTCACCTTATGTTAGTCGTAAGTTGCGTTATGTTTTGTGATTGTTGTGTATGTTTTGTGATTGTTGTGTATGCTTTGTGATTGTTGTGTATGCTTTGTGATTGTTGTGTATGCTTATAATTGGTCTGCATAAAACTGTATAGTATCCGACCCATTCATTAATGTATGAATATGTGTGACTGTTAGCATGCCTCAAAATAAATAAATAAGTGACGGGGCGGAGTCCCGACGCGAATGTAGCTGGTACAGCAGTTCTGCCTGCCACACCAGCCATCTTCACCTAGCCGACCTACATTGCTTCTCTCTTAATGGATCGTGGGTTATAGACGAAAGGGAACACGTGAGCTAACGAAGTTGGCACTTAATCACCGTCGGCACGTATTTTAAAGTGTGTAAGTGCTTCTTTTCCGTTGACACTCAATTACAACAATTTTATCAACCGTTTACAAGAACAAGCTTGAAAATGTTCGTACACCAACCTAAAGATGATAGACACATGATTTTGCTATCCATACTTGTTTTTGGTAATATTTACCTTGTGATAAGTAAGGAATTCAGTTAGGTTGAATTAAGAAAATATATTAAAATAGGGATGACTAAGGAAATGTGACCAGACATCATGAATACGAAATAACTCATTCATAAAACTGTCAGAATGTTTTATTGTTCAAATAAAATGTCACAACGCTTTAAGAAGAGTAAATAATTTAATATAGTTTAAAAACAAAGACACTTTATCCGATCCAAATACCCAAAAAGTTGGGAATAAGTGAAAGTTTATTTGTAGGATTTCCTAATCTAATTACTATGGTGTAGGTAATTTGTGTTAAGTCCCGACTTGACGATCAAAAGGTGTTCTTCCCTACACTAACTAGTTTAACTTTCACTTTGAGTGATTTAATAATCTATTTAAATGGTAAAAATAACTATACTTACTTCAGAAAAAAATACACTACAGTTTCAAATCTAATAAAATATTGAATCCGTTTTGATGGACTTTGCACTTTCAATATTATTAACAATTCAGCTGTTTTAATGACTGGCTCCTTCCATACAAAATGTAACGATGCCGATATGATTACGTAGTTGTCAAAATTCGTGCTTTGGGCCTCATTTAATACGACATATCGGCTACTCGTGGAAAAAGCTAGTACTTACCTATTATAAGGTTTAAAGTTTCATAAGCAACGCAGCTCCGATGATATAAATTGAATTAACTATGAAACAATCATATTGTCGATGTTTATTGGTTTATGGGACTACCAATATGAATTATACAAGACAACATGTCTGCAGCGGCCGCGTGGATAGTGTATAGCAGACTATATTTCGCACCTATAATTATCCTGTCCTCCATCCATCAATCCCTAGTCACAGTATAAATGACGCCGATACTTAGCTATTGGAAAAAAGACTTTGTTACATTGTAATAACTACATGAGATGATTATAATTTTTATTATTTTTAAAGCATGTAACTGCTTGATGTTTAAATCTAAAGAAAATATAACTAGAAAAAATTCCACGCGGACCAGGCAGCAGACGGGACTCGAACCCGCACCCTTCGCAATCCGGGCGAATGCACTGACCAATTATGCTACCGCGGCCCTCACGGACCGCGTCGAAATTCCTTCTAGCTATTCTTAAGCTGCAAGGCAGCGCCATCTCTTCGCATTATAGGTAAACCCACAATGTCAAATGAATACTTTTACAAGTATTAAACATTTGAAAGAAGAAATAGCAATTATAGTTATAATTTTTATTATTTTTAAAGCATGTAACTGCTTAGAAATAGCAATTATAGTTATAATTTTTATTATTTTTAAAGCATGTAACTGCTTTGAAATAGCAATTATAGTTATAATTTTTATTATTTTTAAAGCATGTAACTGCTTAGAAATAGCAATTATAGTTATAATTTTTATTATTTTTAAAGCATGTAACTGCTTAGAAATAGCAATTATAGTTATAATTTTTATTATTTTTAAAGCAAAGCAGTTACATGCTTTAAAAATAATAAAAATTATAACTATAATTGCTATTTCTAAGCAGTTACATGCTTTAAAAATAATAAAAATTATAACTATAATTGCTATTTCTTCTTTCAAATGTTTAATACTTGTAAAAGTATTCATTTGACATTGTGGGTTTACCTATAATGCGAAGAGATGGCGCTGCCTTGCAGCTTAAGAATAGCTAGAAGGAATTTCGACGCGGTCCGTGAGGGCCGCGGTAGCATAATTGGTCAGTGCATTCGCCCGGATTGCGAAAGGTGCGGGTTCGAGTCCCGTCTGCTGCCTGGTCCGCGTGGAATTTTTTCTAGTTATATTTTCTTTACATGAGATGAATTATAAAAGTAGATAGAGTCGGCAGTAAATCTTCTAAACTTGACTTTTGAAAGAAGCCATGCCAGTGAATCGCCAAATGTCAACTGACAATAAGAGCTACATTTGCAGATTTATTACTCACCCATAGTATTAACATATCTTGTACTGTAAGGTACTCATGCTTTTATTTCATTTTTATTATATGTTTTTAGCTATATTGGTAATGGAATAAATAAATAAACAGGCTGTGAAAGTTTTAAACTATTACGAATTTTTTACCTGCGGACGGACAGACCGTTTGGAACTGAGTCCTCGCCTGCGGGGTACAGGGTGTGGGGGAGGACAAAAGTGGGGACCATGAAAGCTGCGGGCGGCAGGCACATTCTTGTCAAAATTACAAGTGCCGGCCGCCCGCACCTCTCACGGTCCCCGTTCTCGTTCCCCCCCACACCCTGTACCCCGCAGGCGAGGACTCAGTTAAGCGGTTTACCTATATATTAGCCAATTTGATAGTTTGTTTTTTTACATTTATAGTTTCCTTATCAGGTATTTTCGATAAAATTTCGGTATTACTATTTTTTTAATACATCTATCTATATCTATAAAACTCAAAGGTGACTGACTGACATAGTGATCTATCAACGCACAGCCCAACCACTGGGCGGATCGGGCTGAAATTTGGCATGTAGGTAGATGTTATGACGTAGGCATCCACTAAAATAGGATTTTGATCAATTAGGAGAAGGTACCCCCAAGGGGATAAAATAGGGAATGAAAGTTTGTATGAAACTTTGTCAATTTTAAACCGATCGGGCTGAGACTTTGCATGCAGGTATAAAAAGAATCATAGATGAATGTGAACAAAAACTGTAGTCTACACTTCAGCTCTACACCGAAGCGAAGCGAGGGCGGGCCACTAGTAGTATTATAATACTCATACTCAAGCGGAGTCTGGGTACCCACCCAGAATTACCACGCTTAATTAAGTAATAAAAGGATTAAGCTTTATCACTTAATATTCTATTCGCATTTTATAACCGGATTATTCATCAAGCATTGCCATCAAAACACAAACAAGCAAAGTAATCTAAAATCTTGACAAATGATGATGATTGCTGCATTGCTAAATATAGCGCATGTTCAGACTGCCGCCCTTGAGAGAGGCCGAAATTGCTAATGTGTTCATAATTCGCTGTTTGCCTTATCATAACATAGTGTTATTTCAATGAAATATTCAATTCAATCAATCTAAACCAAATTTGTAGTTTAGCTGTTGACATATTTTATAAAAGTTGAAATATACTATACTGGACTTTATCAACAAATTATTTAACAGTCCCTAACATTATTATAAAGTATTAGAATAGAAAAATATTTATTTTGTAAGTAGGTATATATACATAAAAACTAGCTGACCCAGCGAACTTCGTACAGCCATAAAAATAGGGGCAGGCGGTAGAAGAGAAAATTTGGGATTGTAAGTATTTTTAAATTTAAATTATAAAAAAATAAATATTGTCCAAAAAAATTTTAGGGGTGTGTAACGTAGTGTTCTATCAATTTTCTGGGATAACATTCCTCCTAACCCGTATGAGAACACTACGTTACAATACCCAATATTACAACAGTATAGGATCTAATATCGTTCCCTGTGGAACTCCTTTGTTTAATGTAGAAGAAGATGAAATACGTTTCGTACCATTAGTTCTTATTATATCATATATCGATTACATATTATAATAACCTCATTTAAAACAAATAACCAACAAAATCATCTGGCTAGCGCATCAGCTGTCTGCTTATTCGGCATCCAGAAGTGCTCAAACCTTTTCTTGGTGTTTATCATGACTTATTTATTATTATCGGATAACTTACTTACTGCCAAAGATCTTTGTTCAAAGATCGTTAACGTATTGGAGTAAATATTCAAATCAATACTTCAATTGCCTTTTCAGTGTTTACCTATACATTGAAACAACGTTCCTTTTCGGACGCGCGTTACGACACTACACGTCAGACAAATATAAATCCGGCATAAAGAAAATCCGTCACAACTGTCCGCTGTATTGTATGTCGTTGTGTACTTTAATAGTACTTATTATTTATTTTTAACTTCGTTCCAATCTAACCGAGTGTTCCGCAACACTCACGTTTTCTGCTTTTATTATTATCTACACTAATATTATAAACAGAAAAAAATTTATTGTTTGTTTGTTTTGAATAGGCTTCGAAACTACGGGACCGATTTTAGTTAATATTTTTCTTATAATGTTGTAAATTTGATCTTCAATAAAGTGCTAAAGGTAAATTGCAAAAAGTTGTGTTGTATATGATTTGCATAAAGTACCTTAGTCTGAACCATCAAAATAATAAGACCTGATAAGGAAATACTATACTGTTTGACGACCTCCGTGGTCGAGTGGTTTGTACGCCAGGTTTCATGGTGTCGCCGACTCGAGAGGTTCCGGGTTCGAGTCCCGGTTGGGGCAGATGTTTGTGTGATAAATACGAGCATTTGTACTCCATTCATGGTTGTTTATTATGTATTTGTATATAAATATACTTATATATGGACTGTATATGTATTCTATCCGTTATCCTAGAATCCCATTACACAAGCCTTACTACAGTGCTTACTTTGGGGCTAGGCTAAATTGGTGTGAGTGTTGAAAATATTTATTATTATTATTATTAACAGTAATAGTGTCAAAATTTTGTTGACACGTCACCGTTTGAGAACCGCTGCCCCATAAATAGTTCAGTATTGTTTTTGCGTCTGTACCCGGCGCATTTTATCTATATGGCCTTCCGCGTGCCGCGCTCACGCCCGCTCGGAATTTAAATGAGGCTTTTTTTACTCGCATTGTTCTCGTCTATCGTTTTTTCTCTACGATCTACTATCTATAGTTTTTGTAGCAACCTGATAGAGATACCTGCCTATCGCTCAGTCGATCGTTGGTCGTTAGCGACGACACCGTCAGACGACAGTTTTGCGATGACAAGAATTAATAACGTGTCATATTGAACGACTGCTATGGTTTAGATGTTAGCTTTTTTTTAAGTTTTTATACAATAACGATCGGAGTTAAGGAAAGAGCTAAATAAGGTTGCCAGAGCTCATCATTATCAGCCTATTAATGTCCCCACTGCTGGGGCACAGGCCTTCCCTATGGATGGAATAGGGAGATTGGGCCATGAACCACCACGGGGGCCCAATTGGTGGGTGCTAACGACTGCAGATGCAGCCGGGACCAACGGCTTAACGTGCCTTCCGTAGCACGGAGGAGCTCGAGATAGTAAATTTTTGGTCACCCATCCAATGACCGACCACTGCGAAAGTTGCTTAATTTCAACGATCGCGCTAACCACTTGCGCCATCGAGCTCCTCAGAGCTCCTTGAGCCAGAGCTCAGTTGGATTTTATAATACTGTTAACTTTACTCAAATATTATCAATGCTTATTCGCTAGCCAGACTTGCTATCTTTTACTGGGAACCGGATATTTGAAACTGCTTTACATGTCTCAATCAGGTTTGCCAGATGGCCGTTAAATTGGCCTTTGAAAGAGGCGTGAAAAAGCAACATGCAGGTTGGCAGGGTGAGGATGGCTGGTGTGGCAGGTAGAACTGCTGTATCAGCTATCTTCGCGTCTGGACTTCACCTTCACTTAACGTCAGGTGGGGTGGAGTCATTTGTCGGACCTACCTATAAAAAAAAACCGGGATTGCCCGGAATTTTGCGTCTTGTCCTGGGTCCAGTATTTAGACCTTTATGTCCCGGAATCACCAAACACCAGTTTTTTTTTCACAATATTACCCACACGTACCTTTGACGGGCGCTAGAAACATGCCATATAAAGACATTCGTTATTGGCCTATATTTTGATGCGATGTTTTTTTCTGTGGGGGGTCTCCTGGAATTGATAAGCCAGCATCTGGTAACCCCAGTCTCAATCTCTCTCTCTAAAAATTTAAGAGCTATGCTCTTGTCGGTGCAGACTATGTATCCACCTCCAGCTCCCTCTATCCTCCGCCAACCCTTTGAGCCCCCTGTACGACTCGACGCCAACCTTTTCCTTGATTTGCTTCATGTAGGCTATCCTCGGTCTTCCCCTTCCTCTCTTTCCTACCACTTTTTCCTCTATGATGGTTTATATGAATCGTCGTGTCGCACAAGGTGGCCAAACATTCTTCCCCTTCTATTCTCTAGTGTGTCGATCAAAGTTCTCCGTTCATCCACAATGTCCAATACCCTTTCATTTGTTAATTTCTCTGTCTTTTCCATCCTTCGCCAGCACCACATCTCAAATGCTTCCAATATTGCTCTGTCTCTTTGCGTCATAGTCCACGTCTCGCATCCATACAGGGCAATACTCCAACACCAGTCTCAATAGCATAAGAGATTACGGATAATTCAGTTTCAATTTTCAATACCGAGTGCAGTTGCGCAATGAGGGCTATCGCGTATGAATCCGCCGCTAGAGGCGCTAGTGTAGCGTGAGGTCTCCGAAATGTCAAATGTTATTGCTTGTTGGTTGACTACGCGGGTTTATTTCTAATTAAAACAATTCGGCTTAATTATGGCAAATATGAGTTATGTGGCAATGAATGTCAGTTATTAAAAATTTGAGCTTAGAAAAATGATTATGTTCCCATTTTTTCCGAATAAAACGGAACTGGGCGTCACTGTGACATGGCCTATTAAGTTTAGGATATGGTTCTTTTGTGTTAAAATACGATCTAAATGTAACCTTTGATTTCATGTGCGTATTAATAAACTTTAAAAGTTACAATTTAGGACCTCACTCAACAGTGGCGCCATCTAGTGAGGTAGAAAACGGTAGCCCTCATTGTTACTTTACAATGCGTATGCGTGTACGCAATGCGCGCGTACTGCTTAACGACATGGGCGATTGAGGACGCAAATTAAACCATGATGGTTATCATTGGCAGAGGTTAATTAAACTAGTCAGCTAGGATACAGTTTAGAGTACACGTTCGTACTAAACACTAGTGATGCAAGTAAATAAAACTAGTTTCAACGGGTTAATGCACGAAACTTTATTTATTTATTGACGTTTCGCAGCCTTTTCAGGTCTGCATCGTCAGAATAATGATTTTTTATTTAATTTTGTCGAGCTACCTTCGAAAGACTTTTTAGATACCGTGTTAGTATCTGTATTATCATATACAGATACTTTGAAAGGTAAAGTTATGAGAAGCCTGCAGGGTACATTGTGCCCGATATTTAAATATAGCTATACGAGTTCCCGACTGGTTACGCAACGGAGGGACGCGGCGACAAAAAAAACATTGCAAACCTCTACTAGCCCCGAGCCTTAAGCCCGCTCTCCACTACAAAGAGTATTAACTACAGTAATATCGATGCACCTTTTTCGGCAAAAATTAAAATTTATTGGAAAAAAAAACTAAAAAGTAAATGCAGTCTGAAGGTGCCGCATTGGAAAATTCGTGGTAGATACTTTCTACCTCCCAAAAGTCCCTGTATAACAATCACAATAAACAGTGGGCGATGTAATAGACTTGAATTTTCATAGGCCATTTATCATAGAAAATCTTAGCGTCACCATGAAAATACTTCGGATCGCTACATCCAAAATATTTCTTTGCTGTAATCATTTAAAATATTTATTAAAATTTTACCTTGATTTTCGTGTGCCCAGGAGCCCCAAAAGCACTTAAAATGCTCTTTACCAGTCTATTAAATGACCGCACCGTCCCCACTGCTTGGGCACAGCACAAGCCTACCCCATGTATGGAATACGGCGTCGCATAACCCATTGCCATTATAAAGGGATACGTAACTTTAGCAACTGCAGAGTGAATATTACCATCGCTACACAATAAAAAATAAATCTAAAGAAATGATGTGAGCGAAGCGGGTTCGTATCCCGTCTCCTGCCTGGACCGCGTGGATTTTTTTCTAGTAAAATTATCTTAAAATGTTAAGCTTGTATTTAGCAGTTAAAAGCTTCAAAAAAAATATTAAAGCTTTTGTTTCTAAGGTTTTCACGCACATCACTCATTAAATAAAACTAGTTTTTAACAGGTTAATGCACGAAACTTTTATTTATTTATTATATTCAATGAAATAACCGAACGCTCAATAAAAGTCCTTCGAAGGTAGCTGGACAAAATTAAATAAAAAATCATTATTCTGATGAAGCAGACCTGAAAAGGCTGCGAAACGTCAATAAATAAATAAAGTTTCGTGCATTTACCCGTTAAAAACTAGTTTTATTTATTAAAGCCTGCCAACAGATTACCCAATAGCTAACATTTTTAATTACTAGTCTTCGCCGTTGCAGTGTAGTACTTGCTTTATAGCAACCGTGTTATTATGATAACTGAACAAGTTTATTCTCTTCATAAAAGATCATTTCACAGTCACTTTATTACAGTAATAGGTTAGTTTTAATGGAAAAATTAATTCATGCCTGCATCGGTTGCTGCTTATCGTGTGAGACTGCGGCGATGTAAAACGAAGAATTATGTTAAACATTTACTTACAAATGTATTAATTAGTTCTCACTGTATTATGCTTAATTTTCACTGAGTTTTATACTTTTTAGAAGGCAAATAACTTTATATAACACGAGCGTTTGTATTCCAATCATGGATGTTTAATATGTATTTATATATAAGCTAATTTTGGGGCTAGGCTAATTGGTGTGAGTGCTGGATATATTTCATTATTATGTACCTAACTAGCATATAAAATAATAGCGGCCCGCCCTCGCTTCGCTTCGGTGTAGAGCTGAAGTGTAGACTACAGTTTTTGTTCTCAGGCTTGTATTATACACAATGATGACATTCATCTATGATTCTTTTTTTACCTGCATGCAAAAGCTCAGCCCGATCGGTTTAAAATTGACAAAGTTTCATATAAACTTTCATTCTCTATTTTATCCCCTTGGGGGTAGAATTCATCGAAATCCTTTCTTTGCGGATGCCTACGTCATAACATCTACCTGCATGCCAAATTTCAGCCGCATCCGTCCAGTGGTTTGGGCTGTGCATTGATACATCACTATGTCAGTCAGTCACCTTTGAGTTTTATATATATGTATAGATAGAAGATAGATATTTGATAACAACAGCAGAACCTCTTTCATTCGAACTCCGAAAAACCCCTTAGTTCGGAGTACATAACAGTACCTAGAGGGACATTAAAGTATTTTTTTTTCTAATAAAATAAAACTAATACTGTTTTGAAATTTCAAATGTATATTTTTATTTTTATTATATCAAAGAAGGTCGAGTCCCATCTGCTGCCTGGTCCGCGTGGAATTTTCTCTAGTAAGATTTTCTTTAGATTAAATCATCTAGCAGTTGTGCTTAAAAAATAAATAATATAACTATATTAAAGAATTCTAATATATTACTTTGTAAATTCTAATAAATACCTCCCGTATTTGTTGACATATAAAAAACCACTCTAAGAATATATGTCGGCCCCGGTCTCGGCGAATGAAAAAGCGCGAGCGGGTGTAGGACGTTTGGATTAGAAGGGGTGACAAAATGGTTACAAAATGCATAAAGTACCTATTATGAACCCCGTCAGGGTATCGCAATACATTGTGACATCATCATTTCATCATCAGCCTATTAATGTCCCCACTGCTGGGGCACAGGCCTTCCCTATGGATGGAGGGAGATATATATAGGGATGATAGGGAGATTGGGTCATGACCCACCACGCAGGCCCAGTGCGGATTGGTGGATGCTAACGACTGCAGATGCAGCCGGGACCAACGGCTTAACGTGCCTTCCGAAGCACGGAGGAGCTCGAGATAGTAAGTTTTGGTCACCCATCCAATGGCCGACCACTGCGAAAGTTGCTAAATTTCAACGATCGCAGCCGAACGCGCTAACCACTTGCGCCATCGAGCTCCTCATGGTGACATATAGATAAAAAAATGCCAAGGAGAAATTTCTCAAATTATGCATAAATGTCATCTGATATCAATTACTTAATAATATGACTTACTGAATTTATCTTATTTACAGTAGTAGTTTATTTAAGTGCATTAATTTTGCTTATTATTATTCGAAATTAATTTATAAAATTAAATTGGTCACTAATTAAAATTAATAAATATGTCACTAAATAAAAAACAATAAAATAATAAGTCAATAAATATAGTTATGAGGTTCGGATTATAGAAATAACTTCTATAATGTATCTCCCAAATGCTGGACTGGCAATCCAAGAAAAATGAAGAATGCAATATACTTAATTATATGTTTTGTTATGACTGGCTGTATGGGAAGTAGCTTCTGTAAGCTTGGATGGTATGAATTAATTAATTAATGATTACTTAAATGTCCCTATCATCTTATCAAGACATATCTATTTAAGTATATGTACACGTGTCTGTGTTTATAAGATACCGTCGTTGTTTCGATTTCTAACACACTAAGGCACGTATTATAGAAAGATTCTCAGTGATTGATCTAGTCTTGAGCATAGTTAGAAAGGGATGTCGCTTTATTATAGCACATAGCGATATACCTTTCTAACTGTACTCAAGTAAAGATCAACACTTAGTTGTCATTCTGTAATACGTGCCTTAGGTCTGTATTACAATATATATAGCGACATCACTTTCTAACAATGCTCAAGACTAGATCAATCACTGAGAATCTTTCTATAATACTGGCCTAATAGTTTCATACAATCGATCAAGGTTAAATATTGAAAATGTTATGTTACATTATCTCAAGCTCAAATCCCGAAAAAATCATTTGTTTTTAATGAATTTTATACTTATGTTTTTATTTTTTTAAGCATTTAACTGCTAGATGTTTAAATCTAAAGAAAAGTTTTACTAGAAAAAAATCCACGCGGACCAGGCAGCGGACGGGACTCGAACGCGCACTCTTCGCAATCCGGGCGAATGCACCGACCAATTATGCTACCACGGCCCTGATGGCCGCGTCGAAATTTTCCTAGCCTTAAGCTGCAAGGCAGCGCCATCTCTTCGCAATATAGGTAACCCACAATGTCAAATGAATACTTTTTCAAGTATTAAACATTTGAAAGAAGAAATAGTTATGTTTTTATTTTTTAAGCATTTAACTGCTAGATGTTTTTATACTTTAAAATAATATAAAAATATGTATATTTTTCTTCTTATTGACTAATATACTACAGTTGTACGTGCTATACAATATAGAAATACAACACCACCAAAATTCACTGCGGTACTACTGTTAAATCTTTATAATGCCAAGTTACAACATATAATTTCATTTCTCCTTAAAGCAATTCAATTGAAATGCAACTCGCGTCCGAATTGTGTACACACGCATTCCGTACGATTGATTCAACGACCGGCGGGCGGCGAGCGGTCATTTCCACAAACCATACTTATTCGACAGTATTTGACAGTTATTGATTAAGTAAGAATGCAAGTTGTACTGTAATCCTTTGTAATTGTAAGCAGTCTCGAGTATTTAATTTTTAATTCTGAGAGAAGTTCAACCGTTATTGAGTGACTGCTCTATCAACGCACAGCTCAAACCACTGGACGGATTGCGGTGTAATTGTGCACACAAATAGCTATTATTATGGAGGAGTGAGCTAAGAAAGGATTTTCCAAAACTCACCCCGTAAAGGGGCATAAAGTAGGTTCAAAGTTTGTATGGAGTACCAAGACCGTCAGTTTAACTCTTTTAACTTAATAAACAATTATTCCACGCAGACCAATCGCGGGCCCCAACTAGGAAATAGACATCATTTCATAAAGTTCCTCTTGTGAAGTTTACAGAACATTGACGTTAAAGCGTTGTTGTGTGTAGATAGGTAATAGTTCGCTTGTACTTATCTGCGGTGCAGTCGGGAGGCGGTGTAAACAATAAGTCCAGCACTCAACAGTAAACAGTTTAATTGCACAAGCACAGAATAGAAGGAGTACAGAGCACAGTCAGTGATACACAAGCACAAAGGATGTGGGGTTCTCCCACAACGTGATGACACAATTTGTTGAAAAAGATAGAGCCCCCACTAGTAAATGATATATCTTTATTATAGCTATTAACGGGATTGTTACCATGTACCTTGTTTTTTATGATTCTCCGATATTTCGGCACTGTTGCAAGCGCAATGATCGCGGAGTAACTGTTACTCGACTCTCCGAGTATATATATATATACAGTATATATACATAAAATGTCACAGTGTCATCACGTCGATGTTTTGTAAACTTCACAAGAGATATATCATTATATTGTTTTAAACTTTCATGGTCACTAACATTATAGCTATTAACGGGATTGTTACCATGTACCTTGTTTTTTATGAGTCTCCGATATTTCGGCACTGTTGCAAGCGCCATGATCACGGATTAACTGTTACTATAGTCTTATCCAAAAATACCATGTACGATTATAGAATTCTCTCATCTGTGCATTTATGATATGTTTTTTCTGTTGTATAAAATGCTGGAATAGAAGCAAAACAATAACAAGTTTTGATTACCAAGTTTTCAAAGACGCTCCTGGACGCTCCATTGCATTAGTTTGGCAGTACACTTTCAGTTTACTACTCTCAATAATGTTTAGGATTTTAGGTACATCATGATCATCATCAGACTATTAATGTCCCCACTGCTGGGGCACAGGCCTTCCCTATGGATGGAGTAGGGAGATTGGGCCATGACTAGTGTTGCCAAGTCCGATTAGTTTTAAATCGGTATATGAGGCAAAAAAATCAGGATGTAGAGTTGCAGATCGGGAAAGTAAACAAAAAACAAGGGGTTTTTAAGTCTGGGTTCCATTTATTGCGTTTTAAACTACTAGTGCAAGTATATTATTTATTATATTACTAGTGGCCCGCCCTCGCTTCGCTTCGGTGTAGAGCTGTAGTGTAAACTATAGTTTTTGTTCTCGGGCTTGTGTTATAAACAATGACTTTATTTATATAACTACACGTGCTATTGTAAGTCAACCATAAAAGATAGACATATGCTGTTGCGGGATATTTTTTTGACAATTTTATGTAGAATATTTCCGTCATACATGATTTCTATGTAACTTTAACTATTAAGGCTGCACACGCGACGGAAGCTTAAAAAATGGAGTAACTTCTCCCGTTTTCCCAACATTTCCCTTCACTACTCTGCTCCTATTGATTGTAGCGTGATGAAAAGTATACTATAACCTGCCCAGAAGTATGAAGAATAATTGTACCAAGTTTCGTTAAAATCGGTCGAGTAGTTTTTGTTTCTAAAAGGAACATACACAGAGACAGACAGACAGACAAAAATTTTACTGATTGCATTTTGGGCATCAGGTTCGATCACTTATCACCCCCTGATAGTTATTTTGAAAATATATTTCATGTACAGAATTGACCTCTCTACAGATTTATTATAAGTATAGATTTGCCTAAATTTAATTTTTTGATTAGCGGGACATTTAGCGTCCCAATCAGGTACAAATCGGGACGCGTCCCCAGACCCCTGAAAATCGGGACGTCCCGCGCAAATCGGGACACCTGGCAACACTAGCCATGACCCACCACGCGGGCCCAGTGCGGATTGGTGTCTGTAAATATTCAAGCAAATGATAACGTCGCTAACAACCCATACCTACCCGTGTTAGTACCGTCGATTCACCTGGTGATATTAACCGCCTCTAACCGCTACTCAACTGTACAGTGCACCGGCAGAAGTCCTGTTTTAATTACACCATCTCGGAATGAATAAATCGTTTTTGCGTTGGCTTTGTTAATAGTGATTTCTTAAAAAGGAGTAGCAGATTGGGTCAGGCCAGGAAAGTAGGATTTTTGAAGTCAAAACTTCTTTAGTGGCGTTGTACACTTTTTTTTGTATGGGTAAAAAATGTTAAACTCGCGTCAGGTTAAACACGTGGGCTGATCGCATAATGACACACAATAAAATTGGAAAGGTTGTTGACTTTCAATATATTGGACGAAACATAGTATATATATTTAATTTAATCGTATTATAATAATAAGTCTCTATCTAGGACGGCGTGGCAGTTTCAATGCGAAGAAAATGCATTTTTTTACAGTAGATGTCGCTAGGTGCGCTTAAATGTGATTCATGTTAGTTGATTTCTTTACAATAGTTGTCGCTAAGTGCGCTTAAACGTGATTCATGTAAGTTGATTTTTCTGAGAGATAAGCTTTTTTAGTGTAATATAAATTGTGATTACTAATAATAATTAAAGCAATTGATGCAAAATTATTCCCTAACCATTCCAATATATCAAAAATGCACATCGTTAATATTCAAGTTTTCACTTCTGCCGGCACTCCCGGAGTGCAACCCGTCTTTTTTTTATGCTGTTGGTCGCAGATGACCTTTACAGCGTCACCGGGTTTGGGGACGGTGAGATCCTAAGCAAGCCAAGAATTAGCGAGTGCCTCTAGAGGTATTCCAGGCGGATGGCATCTCCCCACGGGGGAGTCTCCGCTCCGTCTGGAGCCTCTAGACCACTCGAACCTGAGGGGGTCGGCGCAACTAAAGGGCTATAGTTAACCGTAGCCACAGCGGTGACACTCTGTGTACGTGAGAGTTCCAGCGTCAGTGACCTTGAGCAGGAGCGTGTATGCGCTAGGGTTGAACTTGGAATTTAGACTTGTGCCAATGACTATTTATGCATAGTAAGTTATTAAATGTAAACTGATTCAAGGATACTGGGGTAAATAATGAAGGATAGGTTTGATTTTATAATCAATTTTTAATCTTTTAATGTAGGTACTATAACAAATTGCTAACTTTTATATATTTTCTCCTTTTTCGATTCGTTTTATAATTCTTATTATTATCTAAATAATAATAAGATTGCGTAGCGTAGTCAGTCCGTGCGTGCAATGCAGTGCAACGCTATTATTTTACTATTTCGCTACTGCCATCCCTTCGGTCTGTTTATATAACACGAGCGTTTGTATTCCAATCATGGATGTTTAATATGTATTTATATATAAGCTAATTTTGGGGCTAGGCTAATTGGTGTGAGTGCTGGATATATTTCATTATTATGTACCTAACTAGCATATAAAATAATAGCGGCCCGCCCTCGCTTCGCTTCGGTGTAGAGCTGAAGTGTAGACTACAGTTTTTGTTCTCAGGCTTGTATTATACACAATGATGACATTCATCTATGATTCTTTTTTTACCTGCATGCAAAAGCTCAGCCCGATCGGTTTAAAATTGACAAAGTTTCATATAAACTTTCATTCTCTATTTTATCCCCTTGGGGGTAGAATTCATCGAAATCCTTTCTTTGCGGATGCCTACGTCATAACATCTACCTGCATGCCAAATTTCAGCCGCATCCGTCCAGTGGTTTGGGCTGTGCATTGATACATCACTATGTCAGTCAGTCACCTTTGAGTTTTATATATATGTATAGATAGAAGATAGATATTTGATAACAACAGCAGAACCTCTTTCATTCGAACTCCGAAAAACCCCTTAGTTCGGAGTACATAACAGTACCTAGAGGGACATTAAAGTATTTTTTTTTTCTAATAAAATAAAACTAATACTGTTTTGAAATTTCAAATGTATATTTTTATTTTTATTATATCAAAGAAGGTCGAGTCCCATCTGCTGCCTGGTCCGCGTGGAATTTTCTCTAGTAAGATTTTCTTTAGATTAAATCATCTAGCAGTTGTGCTTAAAAAATAAATAATATAACTATATTAAAGAATTCTAATATATTACTTTGTAAATTCTAATAAATACCTCCCGTATTTGTTGACATATAAAAAACCACTCTAAGAATATATGTCGGCCCCGGTCTCGGCGAATGAAAAAGCGCGAGCGGGTGTAGGACGTTTGGATTAGAAGGGGTGACAAAATGGTTACAAAATGCATAAAGTACCTATTATGAACCCCGTCAGGGTATCGCAATACATTGTGACATCATCATTTCATCATCAGCCTATTAATGTCCCCACTGCTGGGGCACAGGCCTTCCCTATGGATGGAGGGAGATATATATAGGGATGATAGGGAGATTGGGTCATGACCCACCACGCAGGCCCAGTGCGGATTGGTGGATGCTAACGACTGCAGATGCAGCCGGGACCAACGGCTTAACGTGCCTTCCGAAGCACGGAGGAGCTCGAGATAGTAAGTTTTGGTCACCCATCCAATGGCCGACCACTGCGAAAGTTGCTAAATTTCAACGATCGCAGCCGAACGCGCTAACCACTTGCGCCATCGAGCTCCTCATGGTGACATATAGATAAAAAAATGCCAAGGAGAAATTTCTCAAATTATGCATAAATGTCATCTGATATCAATTACTTAATAATATGACTTACTGAATTTATCTTATTTACAGTAGTAGTTTATTTAAGTGCATTAATTTTGCTTATTATTATTCGAAATTAATTTATAAAATTAAATTGGTCACTAATTAAAATTAATAAATATGTCACTAAATAAAAAACAATAAAATAATAAGTCAATAAATATAGTTATGAGGTTCGGATTATAGAAATAACTTCTATAATGTATCTCCCAAATGCTGGACTGGCAATCCAAGAAAAATGAAGAATGCAATATACTTAATTATATGTTTTGTTATGACTGGCTGTATGGGAAGTAGCTTCTGTAAGCTTGGATGGTATGAATTAATTAATTAATGATTACTTAAATGTCCCTATCATCTTATCAAGACATATCTATTTAAGTATATGTACACGTGTCTGTGTTTATAAGATACCGTCGTTGTTTCGATTTCTAACACACTAAGGCACGTATTATAGAAAGATTCTCAGTGATTGATCTAGTCTTGAGCATAGTTAGAAAGGGATGTCGCTTTATTATAGCACATAGCGATATACCTTTCTAACTGTACTCAAGTAAAGATCAACACTTAGTTGTCATTCTGTAATACGTGCCTTAGGTCTGTATTACAATATATATAGCGACATCACTTTCTAACAATGCTCAAGACTAGATCAATCACTGAGAATCTTTCTATAATACTGGCCTAATAGTTTCATACAATCGATCAAGGTTAAATATTGAAAATGTTATGTTACATTATCTCAAGCTCAAATCCCGAAAAAATCATTTGTTTTTAATGAATTTTATACTTATGTTTTTATTTTTTTAAGCATTTAACTGCTAGATGTTTAAATCTAAAGAAAAGTTTTACTAGAAAAAAATCCACGCGGACCAGGCAGCGGACGGGACTCGAACGCGCACTCTTCGCAATCCGGGCGAATGCACCGACCAATTATGCTACCACGGCCCTGATGGCCGCGTCGAAATTTTCCTAGCCTTAAGCTGCAAGGCAGCGCCATCTCTTCGCAATATAGGTAACCCACAATGTCAAATGAATACTTTTTCAAGTATTAAACATTTGAAAGAAGAAATAGTTATGTTTTTATTTTTTAAGCATTTAACTGCTAGATGTTTTTATACTTTAAAATAATATAAAAATATGTATATTTTTCTTCTTATTGACTAATATACTACAGTTGTACGTGCTATACAATATAGAAATACAACACCACCAAAATTCACTGCGGTACTACTGTTAAATCTTTATAATGCCAAGTTACAACATATAATTTCATTTCTCCTTAAAGCAATTCAATTGAAATGCAACTCGCGTCCGAATTGTGTACACACGCATTCCGTACGATTGATTCAACGACCGGCGGGCGGCGAGCGGTCATTTCCACAAACCATACTTATTCGACAGTATTTGACAGTTATTGATTAAGTAAGAATGCAAGTTGTACTGTAATCCTTTGTAATTGTAAGCAGTCTCGAGTATTTAATTTTTAATTCTGAGAGAAGTTCAACCGTTATTGAGTGACTGCTCTATCAACGCACAGCTCAAACCACTGGACGGATTGCGGTGTAATTGTGCACACAAATAGCTATTATTATGGAGGAGTGAGCTAAGAAAGGATTTTCCAAAACTCACCCCGTAAAGGGGCATAAAGTAGGTTCAAAGTTTGTATGGAGTACCAAGACCGTCAGTTTAACTCTTTTAACTTAATAAACAATTATTCCACGCAGACCAATCGCGGGCCCCAACTAGGAAATAGACATCATTTCATAAAGTTCCTCTTGTGAAGTTTACAGAACATTGACGTTAAAGCGTTGTTGTGTGTAGATAGGTAATAGTTCGCTTGTACTTATCTGCGGTGCAGTCGGGAGGCGGTGTAAACAATAAGTCCAGCACTCAACAGTAAACAGTTTAATTGCACAAGCACAGAATAGAAGGAGTACAGAGCACAGTCAGTGATACACAAGCACAAAGGATGTGGGGTTCTCCCACAACGTGATGACACAATTTGTTGAAAAAGATAGAGCCCCCACTAGTAAATGATATATCTTTATTATAGCTATTAACGGGATTGTTACCATGTACCTTGTTTTTTATGATTCTCCGATATTTCGGCACTGTTGCAAGCGCAATGATCGCGGAGTAACTGTTACTCGACTCTCCGAGTATATATATATATACAGTATATATACATAAAATGTCACAGTGTCATCACGTCGATGTTTTGTAAACTTCACAAGAGATATATCATTATATTGTTTTAAACTTTCATGGTCACTAACATTATAGCTATTAACGGGATTGTTACCATGTACCTTGTTTTTTATGAGTCTCCGATATTTCGGCACTGTTGCAAGCGCCATGATCACGGATTAACTGTTACTATAGTCTTATCCAAAAATACCATGTACGATTATAGAATTCTCTCATCTGTGCATTTATGATATGTTTTTTCTGTTGTATAAAATGCTGGAATAGAAGCAAAACAATAACAAGTTTTGATTACCAAGTTTTCAAAGACGCTCCTGGACGCTCCATTGCATTAGTTTGGCAGTACACTTTCAGTTTACTACTCTCAATAATGTTTAGGATTTTAGGTACATCATGATCATCATCAGACTATTAATGTCCCCACTGCTGGGGCACAGGCCTTCCCTATGGATGGAGTAGGGAGATTGGGCCATGACTAGTGTTGCCAAGTCCGATTAGTTTTAAATCGGTATATGAGGCAAAAAAATCAGGATGTAGAGTTGCAGATCGGGAAAGTAAACAAAAAACAAGGGGTTTTTAAGTCTGGGTTCCATTTATTGCGTTTTAAACTACTAGTGCAAGTATATTATTTATTATATTACTAGTGGCCCGCCCTCGCTTCGCTTCGGTGTAGAGCTGTAGTGTAAACTATAGTTTTTGTTCTCGGGCTTGTGTTATAAACAATGACTTTATTTATATAACTACACGTGCTATTGTAAGTCAACCATAAAAGATAGACATATGCTGTTGCGGGATATTTTTTTGACAATTTTATGTAGAATATTTCCGTCATACATGATTTCTATGTAACTTTAACTATTAAGGCTGCACACGCGACGGAAGCTTAAAAAATGGAGTAACTTCTCCCGTTTTCCCAACATTTCCCTTCACTACTCTGCTCCTATTGATTGTAGCGTGATGAAAAGTATACTATAACCTGCCCAGAAGTATGAAGAATAATTGTACCAAGTTTCGTTAAAATCGGTCGAGTAGTTTTTGTTTCTAAAAGGAACATACACAGAGACAGACAGACAGACAAAAATTTTACTGATTGCATTTTGGGCATCAGGTTCGATCACTTATCACCCCCTGATAGTTATTTTGAAAATATATTTCATGTACAGAATTGACCTCTCTACAGATTTATTATAAGTATAGATTTGCCTAAATTTAATTTTTTGATTAGCGGGACATTTAGCGTCCCAATCAGGTACAAATCGGGACGCGTCCCCAGACCCCTGAAAATCGGGACGTCCCGCGCAAATCGGGACACCTGGCAACACTAGCCATGACCCACCACGCGGGCCCAGTGCGGATTGGTGTCTGTAAATATTCAAGCAAATGATAACGTCGCTAACAACCCATACCTACCCGTGTTAGTACCGTCGATTCACCTGGTGATATTAACCGCCTCTAACCGCTACTCAACTGTACAGTGCACCGGCAGAAGTCCTGTTTTAATTACACCATCTCGGAATGAATAAATCGTTTTTGCGTTGGCTTTGTTAATAGTGATTTCTTAAAAAGGAGTAGCAGATTGGGTCAGGCCAGGAAAGTAGGATTTTTGAAGTCAAAACTTCTTTAGTGGCGTTGTACACTTTTTTTTGTATGGGTAAAAAATGTTAAACTCGCGTCAGGTTAAACACGTGGGCTGATCGCATAATGACACACAATAAAATTGGAAAGGTTGTTGACTTTCAATATATTGGACGAAACATAGTATATATATTTAATTTAATCGTATTATAATAATAAGTCTCTATCTAGGACGGCGTGGCAGTTTCAATGCGAAGAAAATGCATTTTTTTACAGTAGATGTCGCTAGGTGCGCTTAAATGTGATTCATGTTAGTTGATTTCTTTACAATAGTTGTCGCTAAGTGCGCTTAAACGTGATTCATGTAAGTTGATTTTTCTGAGAGATAAGCTTTTTTAGTGTAATATAAATTGTGATTACTAATAATAATTAAAGCAATTGATGCAAAATTATTCCCTAACCATTCCAATATATCAAAAATGCACATCGTTAATATTCAAGTTTTCACTTCTGCCGGCACTCCCGGAGTGCAACCCGTCTTTTTTTTATGCTGTTGGTCGCAGATGACCTTTACAGCGTCACCGGGTTTGGGGACGGTGAGATCCTAAGCAAGCCAAGAATTAGCGAGTGCCTCTAGAGGTATTCCAGGCGGATGGCATCTCCCCACGGGGGAGTCTCCGCTCCGTCTGGAGCCTCTAGACCACTCGAACCTGAGGGGGTCGGCGCAACTAAAGGGCTATAGTTAACCGTAGCCACAGCGGTGACACTCTGTGTACGTGAGAGTTCCAGCGTCAGTGACCTTGAGCAGGAGCGTGTATGCGCTAGGGTTGAACTTGGAATTTAGACTTGTGCCAATGACTATTTATGCATAGTAAGTTATTAAATGTAAACTGATTCAAGGATACTGGGGTAAATAATGAAGGATAGGTTTGATTTTATAATCAATTTTTAATCTTTTAATGTAGGTACTATAACAAATTGCTAACTTTTATATATTTTCTCCTTTTTCGATTCGTTTTATAATTCTTATTATTATCTAAATAATAATAAGATTGCGTAGCGTAGTCAGTCCGTGCGTGCAATGCAGTGCAACGCTATTATTTTACTATTTCGCTACTGCCATCCCTTCGGTCGAGGCAGTCGGCGACTGCCCTCTCCACGTCCCGCGCGCCGCGCAACGCCCCCGCGCACCTCCAGACACCCACACATAGCCGCGGGCGATTTTACGAGCACATATGCTTAAGTGTCGCTTCTTTTCGCGTAGTGTATATATTCTGTGCCGTAGTTGTGGGGGGCGGGGAAAATCGCTCAGGTACGTACCTGTACCTGGTATAGCATGTCGTGTGTAAACCAGGAAAATAGGTGATAATTATTGGAGCTTTTACTAGCAGACATTCAAGTTCTTCTTACACTTAACAATCAGTGGGGTGGAGTAATTCACTGCGCATTGTATTTTAAAAAGTACTCATCTGGAAACGAAAACCCTTTGACCCCGTGACCTTAATACAAATCTATTTAAATAAAACTCAAAGACTGACTGACATAGTGATCTATCAACGCACAGCCCAAACCACTAGACGGATCGGGCTGAAATTTGACATGCAGGTAGATGTTATGACGTAGGCATCCGCTAAGAAAGGATTTTGATCAATTCTACCCCCAAGGGGTTAAAATAGGGAATGAAAGTTTGTATGAAACTTTGTCAATTTTAAACCGATCGGGCTGAGACTTTGCATGCAGGTATAAGAAGAATCATAGATGAATGTCATTGTGTATAATACAAGCCTGAGAACAAAAACTGTAGTCTACACTTCAGCTGTACACCGAAGCGAAGCGAGGGCGGGCCGCTAGTTTTAATAATAAAGTCACATGTTAATGTAAGTAAATATTGTTTAAGGCGTGCCTATGCAATGACTTATTTCCTACTTATGTACATACAAGTGTATATAGATTGTGTTCGATCCACATGGTGGTCGTTAACGAGATGGATGGCGAAACCGTAAGGTAGAGGAAGGCGGATACGTCTCCCAGGGGATGGGCGCGGCGCCGCTGGAGCGCGGATAATGCAGCATTGTTGAGGAACCCGCGCCACGCTCACGAGCGGAGCGGTTTCACTCTGTATTTAATAAGAATAATCTTTTTCTTTTGTTTTTATTTCCTCCCAGGCGGGGGAGCCTCTAAAGCTTCATCGAAAGCGATCGTCCCCCAGGGGGGGGGGGGGGGGGGGGGGGGGAAGCGACGCAGCCATGAATAATCATAAATGCATACTATTTGTACCTAACTGGGCTCCCCTCCACTGTGTTCCCTCAGTACTGTGGCGCCGGTTTCACCCGCGTTTCTATAACAAATATATTTCGAAAAAGATTATTACAGGATTTTATGTTGATAAAAAACTCTATGGCCCATAACTCTTTAATAGGTACCAACTCTTAACATCTTACACACGTGATAACTTTTAAACGAAATATCCGATTGAGCTGAAACAAAAAGTATTTTACTTCTTCATAAATACTCTTGATAACATTATGCTTAATTTCGATAAAGATTAATATTACGATACATATTTAACGTAGTTTTTTTTTTCTTCAGAAGATTTAATAATTATTTTAAACACAAAATCGGTTATTGTGATTAAACCATGATAGCTAGATATATATTCTCGCAGACTTTTTTGTAGGTCTTAATGGAATCTACAAACCCGTAGTACATCATTTTGTTCTATTGTCAATAGTTTTTGCAGCGCACGCAAAAATGGGTTTTCGATTTTACACCTTGTGTTACAAAATAGCAATTTTATTACGGATCCCTAATTTTGAAAATAAATAAATATAACCTATAGCCTTCCTCGATAAAAGGACTACCCAACACTGAAAGAATCATTCAAATCGGACCAGTAGTTCCAGAGATTAGCGCGTTCAAACAAACAAACAAACTCTGCAGCTTTATAATATTAGTATAGATTAAAATCGCTGTCGCTTGTTAAGCAGACCACCCGTCTTAGCACAAATCTTAAGATGAATTGGGTCGCGTATGTAACGTCGTTGTGTAGCCGCCGAGTTTCAGTTCACACGTGGTTCGCTGCGTACGCGCCGGCGCCTTACTTTGACACAATAGCCGAGGTAATTAATATACTGCTACGCACATTAAATTTATGCACTGTTGTCTCTGGCCTTATTTTTCCCAATGGTACTTATTTGCACCAGTGTTGGAAACAAAGTTATTTTCAATATGATAGGAGACCATAATATACGATATATAATACCTATATGTATAATAACTTTGACCTTTTATTCATTCTACCTTTACTCTTAAAAAAATTAAGACAAATACCAAGTTCATGGGTGATTTGAACATTTTATTGAATTTGATTTCAATGTCTATTTAGGATATTTGTATCCTCAGAAGTTTTCATTATTTATTTTGTTTTAATATATTAGTCTCATTAGCATATCTATTAAATGCATCTAAATGCAGCAAAATTTACAACTGTTCACATATTTTGTAATAACCGAGAACCTTTCCTTGAATAATCACCTACAGATGATTCAGATGAGATCAGAGATCAGAAAATATTCGCATTATGATAATATTTTTATATTCTAAACCGTATATCTTCATAGCTAAAGTTGTGTTATTTATAATTATGACTAAATCTCTGTATGAAACGGAACATGGTGCCCCTTTCAAGTGTTATTACTTTAAAGAAAATATAACTAGAAAAAAACCACGCGGACCAGGCAGCAGACGGGACTCGAACTCGCACCCTTCGCAACTAGAATTGCCAGATGTTCGGAAAACCGTCTGAATTCTTCCGAAATTTTATGTGATCTGCAAACTCCAGTCAAATAACCAAATGTGCAGACAGACAAACATAACGATGCATTTTAAATTTACCCTGTACCCTAATCCGCTTCTAGCTTAAATAGAACGTGAGACGTCTGGCTGGGAGGGAAGAGGGTGTAATTCTTCCGACAACCATGGAAAAACCTGACACTTTCAGTTTCACCGCACATGGGCCACCAACCACAACCACAAAACGCCACCACCGGCATATTTCTTGTAGTTTTCATACATTTTATATGGACTCACCACATACGGTACGCCGGTGGCCGTCACACGCTACATATCGTCGTTGCTCGCTTCTTGTGGCTCGCACCGGCCACTTAATGCGTCGATACAAACCGCCGCTACACGTCACTCGCGCGATTCCCCACCCCTCTCTCCCTTACCTTAGTCGGCCGCTGTCGCGCGCTTCAGCCACTTTAGAAGCCGCTTCTAGCTCCTCGTCGCGGCGTTTGTGGCTGTGGCGTGTGGCCCGTGTGCGGCGAGACTAAAAAGTTAACTAGATATTTTGACTTCTTGATTTGGAAATCCTATACCCAACAGCAGGGACATTAATTAGCTGCATAGGAATTCTGTAAGATGCAATCTCACTTACGACACAGAATATATACACTACGCGATGCTTACGATCTCATTTATTTGGATTCCTTGGAAAAAAGGTCAAACATCTAATACTTTCTGCTTCTGCAGACATAGCGACATTTTGCCGTGTAATAGCGTAATGCATATCAAAGTTATGTCTAAAATTGCAGCTACAGAAATTGAAAGAGATTATATTTTCAGAATAGGGATGATGACTATTTTTTTTTCTTCGTTTATCAGGTAGATTATCGAAAAGTATTGGACACGTATTTTTCCTTTTTTCACATAATATAAACATTGCAGAGATATATTGATTTGAAAAGTCGCATGACGTCACGTTTTACACTTAAACAAGTACAATTTTCAAAAGTGACGTCATTAGCCCCTACTCCCACACTTTGACGCGCTATAACTTTGTCATTTTTTGGTTGATTGCCCAAAGAAAAAATACGTGTCCATTATTTTGTAATCATCTAACTGACGGACTAAATAGAATTTCGTTTACTGTACCCCGTCATCACCCCTATTGCCGTACTGGTGTTGTTAATGAATGTGTTGTGTTGTTGCAGTGATGTTGTGAGCGCGCGCATGTCAGCGGCCGCGGCGGCGCTGCTGGAGGCGGCGGCGCGCGGCGACGCGGCGAGACTCACCGCCGCGCTACAGGCGGACCCGCGGCTCGTGCACATCACCGACGAGGTAACCATCTACTGCTTATAACATTTAGGCGTTTCGTGTACGTCCGCCCCAGAAAGGGGAGAGGGACCATAGGGACAAGGAGATAGATAAAGAACAATTTGTAGGGAGTCAAGAAAGTACGCGCGGTAGAGGCCATTCCGCGCGTATCTCCCGTTGCTTCGGCCTGCATAACCAAGAAGGTTCGTCAGGCCATGGGTGGTTGGTGGGATTTGCTTATAACATTATCTACCAACTAGGGTTTACAGCTCTAGTATATAATGCGATTCAACTAAGAATAGGACCGTCTGGGCTCCATATTGTGACGTCATAGCTGTCAATTCAAACGAAATAGGTAGAGTGAGCAAAAAAAAGTTTTTATTTAATAAAACTTATTTACTAAGATTAAGTGAAAAATAACATCAGATTTTTGGAGTTTACTCCATAAGAATCGATTTGCATATATAAGGGGCCCGGTATGAGAAAAATGTGAGGAGTAAAATCTATCGATGAATGACATTATAACCTCGTTACGTTTTTGTGCGCAACCTTATCTGAGCAAAATTAATGAAAACAAATAAATAACAGAATATAGAGAAATGCCGGTAAGTGTCCAGCACTCTGGAATAGTGATTTTCAGTACAGATGGAATTATAATACATATTTACAAAATGATGACTAGTGTGTGATATTTTTGAAATTGTGTGTTTCCAGAAATACATAATAAAATATATGATGAATATCGCTGATGTTAGATGATAAAATGTGTGACATGGGACCTATGATAGTCGAAACCATGGGACGATTCCTGACGTATCTCTACTTGTAACCGACTTCTTCGGACTTGATTTTGTTTTGTGTCTGTTCAAAGACAATCGTTTTTAGAGTGTAAACTCCGGTCGTGCGTCGGAGCTGACACACACATTTTTTTTAATAAAATTTGTTTACTGAGATTGATAAAAGAAAACAACCGTTTTTTAATAATATTTATTTATTAAAACTGTGTGAGAAAAAACATTAATCAAAATTAAGCTCTTCAATTCCGCTCATCTCTGCATTACCGCCGGAGTAGTTATGGATAATCATGCACTATTACTAGGTCACATACGAACATGCATCCTTTATGTAAACGAAAGTTTCAAATCGAGTTTCTGAACGCAACTTAAAATGACATTTGGTTGACGAATTAGGTTATCAAACATTCATAGCCAAAGCTCAATGCAGTCTTTCTCGTGTCTCTCTCATTGGCAAAACTGTGTAAAACGGAGAACGCTACAGAATAAGATAAAAAAAAATGAAAAAAAAATATTCATTACCAATATTTATTATTGTTTGTGTACTAATGTTTGATTTTTATTCTAGAATCAGCTGAGTGCTAAAAAAGATTTCAAGTTTTTTTTGCAAACCGTACTTTTCAAGCGACATTTGACAGATGGAGGTCATTGGCTTTCCTATCCTTATTTGAATCGCATTATAGACTATAGTTTTCTCAGGCTTGTATTATACACTTTTTCTATATGATTACATTACGCTACGATCAGGAGCCAACACTACACAGCTAGCATACTTGTACACTAGATTAGCACTAGGTAGACACCGCACCCGTAGGATAAGAGTGCGAAGACCCGGTCTACACACGACACGCTACACCAGGTACAGAAACGTACCTGAGAGTTTTTCCCCGACCACGGCTAACTAGAGCCGGGGTCCATGTCTCAGAGACGCCCTCTAGTTGAGCCAACCTCCTCAGGTTCGAGTGGTCTAGAGGCTCCAGACGGAGATGAGACTGCCTCAGTGGGGAGATGCCATCCGCCTGGAATACCTCTAGCTAGAGGCACTCGCCAATTCTCGGCTCGAGTTCCCCTTTTGATCTCGCCTTCCCCAAACCTGGTGCCGCTGTAAAGGTCATCTGCGACCAACAGCATACACACTCAAAAAAATGAGCTGGTTACGCTGAAATTTGGCACATATATATCTATTATGATATATGATGCGTGCGCAAAAAAGGATTTTCCAAATATCACACTCTAAAGGAGTAAAACGGGGATTCAAAGTTTGAATGGGAAACCAATATTTCCACGCTGACAAAGTCGCAAGTTGAGGAGCTCGAAGACTCGGGTGGTTAGCGCGTTCGGCTGCGATCGTTGTAGTTAAGCAACTTTCGCAGTGGTCGGTCATTGGAGGGGTGACCAAAAATTTCTATCTCGAGTTCCTCCGTGCTTCGGAAGGTACGTTAACCCGTTGGTCCCGGTTGCATCTGCAGTCGTTAGTACCCGCCAATCCGCACTGGGCCCGCGTGGTGGGTCGTGGCCCAATCTCCCTATTCCATCCATAGGGAATGTGCCCCAGCAGTGGGGACATTAAGAGGCTGATGATGATGATGATGAAAGTCGCGGGCACCTCTAGATCACCTACAAAAACACAATACTACCACAAGAGTTTGACGTATTCTACCGAGATCTCCTGTAAGGTATATGTTGCTTACCCAGTCGGACACGCCAATGAAAGCAAAAGATCCTGTCTTGAGATATGGATGGAGCCAGAGAACACAGAAAGACGTTAGAATATCGCCGGCTCGCCCCCACTACACTTCCATCTAATAAATAATAACCAATCATACGACGCGACGTCAAACAATCGTACCAATCAACGCTCACATCCAAGAGCAACAACGCAATCAGAACCAAGTTTTGGTCAAGTTAAGAGCATTTGCTCACACATAACTGCGGCGTGCCTGCCCCGTCCATAAGGCCCTACTAATCCCTTTCTGTGTACTGTGGAGGGAGCAAATGTCGAACGAATTAGTTTGTTTTTGCGGTGTTTTCTTGTATTGCGTTGATGTCTTTTTGTCTCCGTCTTTCTTCCAAAGATTTAAATCTTATTGTTCATGACGATAGAGCAGCTACGCTACGACAGAAGTGGTTTTCTATATGAAACATCTATAGGCGCACTTAAAACACGTAAATTTCTAGCGTAGCGACTCATGCCGTGGCGACGCGTCGCCATGCGTAAACGAATTCGATTTTTATATTTAATGAAAATAACTGTTTATTACATAAACAGTCATAATTTTCTGAAAAATATTATATTTTTATTCATATTTTGTACCTATCGCAATCTGTTTTCTTTACATATTTATTTTTACAAAATCATATAATGTCGATGTTTCACATCTGCCAGGCGGCCCGTGACGGCTCACATTGTTTTTTATTGAAGTTATACTTCTTTAGGCGCGTTATGAAAAAATGATGAGAGTGAAATTTTA
This sequence comes from Chilo suppressalis, assembly GCA_902850365.2. NCBI lineage: Eukaryota > Metazoa > Arthropoda > Insecta > Lepidoptera > Crambidae > Chilo > Chilo suppressalis. The sequence continues at coordinate 1,805,176 of OU963911.1, forward strand.
AGATGCGCGCGCATCACTGTAACACAAAACTTTTGTGTTTACCGCACATTAAGAAAATCTCCCAACAAAATAGAAATAGAATCTCTATTTAGTGGGTGCTAACGACTGCATTGTGAAGGCCTATCAAAAGTATTTATTAATCTGAAACAACGGAACCAAAGCGCGATTCAGGAGACTACAGCAACATTTCTTGATCATTGGTGTAGTAGAACCAAAAACCACATCTTTATCTAATCTATGTATTTGTTTCTTAGGTTTTCACGCACATCACTCATTAAATAAAACTAGTTTTTACGGGTTAATGCACGAAACTTTATTTATTTATTGACGCTTCGTAAAGCCTGTAAAGGCTACGAAAGTAGTTTTATCTAATCTACATATGTATTCATGAAAAACCTTTGCGCGGTAGCTAGGTGGAAACGCAGGTTAACTGTAATTTAAAGTTTTTAATTCTCAAGAAAAATTTCTGAATATTGTTTTGTAGCTACACCCCGGGTGCTACTTAAATCAGATTTGACATTAGTTTCATACATTTTATGTCAAAACTTGTACATCAGAATGAAAAATTGCAGTACAGGACGCAACGCTGATGTTAACTGCATGATAGATAGATAGATAGATAGATAGATAGATAATGCGTTTATTTTTTTCTTCAACATACATATACATTTACAGACAGAGTAATACAATAAAAGATACAAGAAATCAGCTATGAAATATCTATATGTATGCTGCAGAAAGCAAAAGGCCAAGGCTCGGCTAAACATTTGCCAGTTTTAAGGCAAAATACCGATTTTCATCCATCACCTTTATGAGTGAGTAGACTAGCTTTATTAATAATAAACATTTAAAAGATTTTGCAAGGAGAAAAGAGAAAACAGCCATGACAATGTAGCGGAGACAAACACATATTTACTACAATATAGAGACAAATAATGAAGTGATTGTTGGCGAGATAAAATTAGATGATATCATACATATATATAATAACCATAATTACACATGATTCATTTAAAGTATATACAAAAGTAGCATGCATTGTAATTCGATGTTGTTTTTTGGTCATCTCTATATCGCCAACGATGGATTATAGATATTGTAAAACACCGCTCTATAAATGCAGTTAGGTATTATAATTGTTATGATCTTTATGGCGATCGATAAAAATCAATCGATCAAGCTATTGATTGAATTTAAACTGTACCATTACTCCTTAAACGAGTACCTTATGAGACAAAAACTGTTATTAATGCTTGTGCAATAATCGCAGCGTGCTGGAACGGGTTACGGTATGGTTTTTGTCACATGTTGAAACAAGATATAGAATAAGATAAATAGCAATGGAATCTTTTTAGGGTTCCGTATACGAAGGGCAATATGGCTCTATTGCTGTCACTTGCATAACTGTCTGTCCGTCGATGTCATACAGGTTGTACAAGCAAACGATTAGAACAACTCTTTAAATTTTCACAGTTAACCCAATATCGTACAAATTTTCGCAAAATATTTTGAAATGTTTTTTATGTTAAAAAAGTGGCAAACAAGCCCGCCTGATGGTAAGAGGCCACCATAACCTTTAGACGCTTGCGACACCACCAAAATATAATTCGCATGTTATAGCTATTAACGGGATTGTTACCAACACCTTGTTTTTTATGAAAAAAGTGTCGTTCCGCGATCTGATACTGTGAGTATTGTGTGTCGGGAACAAGTGCGAGTGAATAGTGAGAATGTGACCAATGAAGGGTAGGGGGTAGGACCAATGGTATCGAGCGCAGTAAAAGACGACGTCAGAGGGTAGACCGATATGTCTGCCAATAACATCTACCCGCAATCACTTGAGTTACTCCGTGATCATGGCGCTTGCAACAGTGCCGAAATATCGGAGACTCATAAAAAACAAGGTACATGGTAACAATCCCGTTAATAGCTATAATGTTAGTGACCATGAAAGTTTAAAACAATATATAATTCGCACGGTTGCCTACCCTGACTCAATCTCATAACCCGTGCAGCTCTGGGAATTTACTGACAGAAACACAACACCACATGTAAAGGTAGTAAATAAATAGTAGTGTTATTTAGTGGTAGGTAAATAAATAGTAGTGTTATTTAAATTTCCCAGACAAGCGTTCCAATTCGAGAGGAAAATCCGATATGCCCTGCCTCTCTTATGATAAGACGATACCACAAATAAATAATATCAACACGTTTAGTTCAGCTTTTTAAAAGAATATTTAAATGAATAGCAAGTACCTACCAGCCTGCCATCAAATAATTTTAAAATTCTTGCTTAGATAGTGTATTTCTTTAAGCTTGATAAATAACCGAGCCATCTTTGATACTTCATCATTATAATGAATATGATGGGACCTTTTATGGTTGGATCATTGGATAGGATCGATTAAATCGAGAGAGATCGTGAGATTAATCTCCGGGGCGAATGGCGTGGATCCTGTGATATTTAATCTGTGGTGTAACCGTGTAAACAAATTAACATGACGGCTACTTGATATGCACCTTGCTGATACAAATACATACATAAGCCGATAATGGAGTATGTTTTGTTGCTTTTATGAATTTTACGGTTATTTTTATAGACTGTATTACTTTGCTGTACCTACAGGTTTATTTTTAAATTACAAACGAGTTTTGGGTACATTTTCTTAACCGTTTTTAGAAATTAAAGAAAGAAATAAACTGTTTTCTAGTAATGAAAAATCTTTGGAAACATTTATCTTCCATTCGAGTCTAAGTGAGTGCAAAGTCATAACATTAATCTGCAGTTTCAATGTACCTTGAAGATTTACATTGCTATACTTTTTGCTACGAAATTAAGACTTGAATTGTTCAAGTTGGTCTAGAAAGCTAATTATTCTACATAATGAATGCAGCGGGATTTTACTCCTGGTGTTGTTACGAGTACAAAGTCTTCGAAAGTACTCACATAATGATTGAACTAGATATTTCCATACTATCCTTTATTTACAACCTCAGTATCACAAAGTTTTCTGAAAATTAATAAGTATTTCATTTTATAAGAAATAGTTTAAGGTATGTTGTTTTTGAGTACGTGAACGTGGAAAGACACATGCGTTTCTATTCACATGGTTTCTTAGATATTTCTAAGCAATTGTATTTTTTGTAGTGTATTATGTTAAGTCGAATTGGGGCCCAAACTCAAAGATACACTGGACACCAAGTAAATTTAACAAGACACAAAAAAAAGACACTTGCTACCTCGGAACTCTGATTTAATTTTCTCAAAAAGTGTAAACCTTACAACTATCAAAGTTATACCCACAAACAGCGCATTTTATGATGCTTAAAATTAACAGAAATTTAAAAACTGTGGAATATGTTGTCGCCAGCAGTGTTTCCAGACCAATACGACCCAAGAACCTTCAAAAAAAGAGCGTACTCCTTCCTTAAAGGCCGGCATCGCATTTGTGATACTCCTGGTGTTGCAAGTGTCCATGGGCGACGGTGATCACTTACCATCAGGTGAGCCGTCTGCTCGTATGCCCCTATGACATAAAAAAAAAAGTTTATAAAACACGTAAAATAATTGACTTTAACACAAAAAAGGTATGAAGCAAGAGTCTGTAGACTTTTAGAAATAATATTAAAAAGAGAGTTACCTGTATACCAATAAAACGCGCGCTATAAATTTTAATGAATTAAAACATTTTCGCTCACTAAATACCGATACGTCAATTAATAAGTCGTACTCATCTGATACCGTATCTGGTTCCATCGCGTATCACAGAACTAGGGGCACAAAACAGGTTCTGGAACCGGCCTTTGCGTTACATTTTTTCTTTGTTACTTCGTTCGGTCGCGTCCAAGTAGCATACAATACATATTTCACATATCCATTCGTTGTTTAATGAACGCTTTAAAAAGTTTTATACGCCGTTTTATAATAGTACTTATTTTTATTTTGTTTAATGAAACTTTTAAGAGTCCTTCAGACTATTATCTTAGTAGGAGACCACACTTAGCAAGGAATGCGAAATTTACGTTTTTTTTATAAGAAATTAGTTAAACACTAAGGCCACTTAGTTCTATGGACTTTAATTTATAATTTTTATGGCATCTTTATATGTATAAAGAAAATATACCAATTGAATTTTAACAAATCTTGGTTTTTTAATATTTACACCAGACTTTCAATATAATTTGAAATTAATGCTCTTCTGGTAGGGTACAAGTCTCTTGATGGGTAACTATTAGGTACTATCCAAATTTTGCTACTGTCTTATACTTCCCCTAAGTTTTCTTTATATATCATCTGGATTTTCAAGAAGATTTAGGTAGTAGTCTTGATAGTTAACAATCGTAACATAAAACACTGACTGCATTTTAACTTAGCACAACACAAAATATTTAAAAGTCGATACAACCTGAAGTGCAACGTGCCAAGTCTACTTGAGCCAACTGGTATTGCAAGAGACGATGGCAAGAGACCGGACGGTATGAGTTTGATTCCATGGAAGATGGGTCGGGTGCTAGTATGGGATGCAACCTGTTCAGACACGCTGGCCCCTTCCCATCTACATGGAACCAACAACAGAGCTGGTGCGGCTTGTGAAGCGGCTGAAAAAGCTAAGGCAGGCAAATACAGGGGTCTAGGCTCCGAATATGATTTTGTCCCATTCGGTGTCGAGACCCTTGGTCCGTGGGGTCCTAGCGCTATAAGGCTTTTTAAAGAAATAGCGAAAAGATTAGTCGACATCACAGGAGACCGAAGAGCTGGCAGCTACCTCGGACAAAGAATTAGTCTAGCTATTCAAAGGGGGAACGCTGCCAGTATCTTCGGAACCTTGCCTAAAGGGACTCGTTTTAATAATGTATTTTAGTTATTTAGGTTTTTAGTTTTAGGTTCATTGTTATAGTATATTTTTTGTTTTAATTATTCTTAAATTTACTTATGTAACGACTTCATTTATTATAGTTATAATTTTAAACTGATATGTAGTTTAGTACTTTAAATATTATTATTATGAGACTTTTATGTATTATTTGCAATGTAAAATATTATTTAAAAATATTATCTTTGCCTATGTGCTAATAAAAAAGAACTACCCAGGGTTCCATTCCATCGTATATGCATAACATTAAGAATTTCTTAAATGTAAACTTTAAACAGCACAATAAATATAACGATGGATAAGGTCACCTGAATTTGTTGTAGCAACCGATACACAGCAAACTTCAATAATGTCTGACCGACAGTTAAACGATGGTTTCGAGCTCGGTTAAGTTGATCAGCCGTTTAAGGGATATAACTGCCGGTTAACACGTGGTGAACACAAAAAAATGCTTAAACGGTTGTTTAGGAGATAAACGCTTGTTTAAAATGTTGGTGAACTCGGGCCTAGCCCTCTTCTTAATAAACAACGATTAAGCTTAGAATAGTTACGCCGTGTTTTGTTAATGTCACTCAAATGGCAGAGGAAACTATTCAATAAATATTGCATAAGTGGTCGCATTATGGCTTCCATTCATTTATTTACCTGCGTGTCCAAGAAAGGTTCACATCACATCATGATTAAAGCAAAAAGGTTATTGCTACTTGATCACTGCAAATACAAATTAGTTTTAGTACAACATTAATTGCTTTATTTATACCCAACATCCTGAGCTACTAATTTTACGATACAACATAAGCTACTAAAAAGACTAACTTATCTAAGCAGTATTATATTTAATAATATAATTGGTAGCAGAATGTATCCTTTTAATGCAGAATTTCTAGATTTTTTATAGCCAGATAGGCAAATATCTCTACCCCACCTGATATTAAGTGGTGATAAAGTCTAAACGCGAAGATAGCTGCATACAAACAGCAGTTATAAACTGCTACACCAACCATCCTCACCTTGCCGGCCTGCAAAAATGCTTTTTCACGCCTCTCTTAAAGGAAATAATAAAGATTGATAACTTTTACCTTTTTTTGTTTTTAAACGGTTTTATTTAGCTCACCCCGTTTGTTTTATTCTTGGGTCAAATTTAGTAATTCAAATTTCAACCTGTTCCTGTCAACCGAAAGTAAAAAAAATGAGCGTGCTTATTATGACCACACGACTGAAGTGAAACTTCTTTAGCTCCGGGCTAAAGAAGTTAGCCGGTATAACAAAGCTCCATCTGTATAATAAACAATTCTTGTTCATAAATTTACAGTTTATCGCTTAACCTCAGCCATTTTATTTCTATTGCAAAAATAACTTTACTCAACAAATCATAAAGATATTGGAACTTTATATTTTATTTTTGGTATTTGAGCAGGTATAATTGGAACATCCCATAAACATGTATGTACATATACATATTTCATATACTCGCTATAAGAGAAAGAGAGAAAGAAAATGTGCACGCGCACTGCTTTGTCTTGCTTATATCCCCCACTCAACTCCCGTTCGCCTCGCCCGAACACACTTTTCGTAACGCGTAACGCATTCGCCAGCTTACCCCCCAAGTCAAGCGTGCATAAAGGAATTTCACTTCCAAAAAACGTGAAAAGAAATTCAATTTGATAACCTCCTCGTTTTTGAAGTTGGTTAAAAACTAATTGAGATCACCACAGACGCCTTATTATATCTTAACCACTCTTATCTTTTTTCAATTGAATGTTTTAAAGTTACATGCAAATCGAATGGCGATGGCTTTTACTAATGTATGCGTACAACCGGCCGCATACCGCCGTGTGTCGCGCACATTATCGCTCCATATATAGACGCCGGTGTAAGACCTACGCTCGGCTGAATCGTTACATTAATACGTTAACGTTGAACTCAATGTTAACGGACAGAATTCACTTTGCTTGCGATCCAGGGCCAGATTTAGGATTGTGGAGGCCCCGGGCCACTTAGGATTTGTATGCTTATTGACCCATCTAAATGTTGTTATTTCTTAAGCGGTTGTGGAGGCTCCTGGGCCACAGCCCCACCTGCCCTGCCTTAAATTCGGCCCTGGGTAAAGGTAAAAGAGCAAAAAAAAAATATCAAAGGAAAAGATGTTTACTAGTGTTTACTAGTTGGAATTTGATAGATTTTTTTAGTCCGAAGTCTCTGTTGTGGGGGCCACCCGTTTGTGGAGGCCCCGGTTGCCCTCCCCTAAATCCGGCAGTGTTGCGATCACAGGTTCGAACGGAAAAAAACTGGCTAAATGTGTACCGAATAGGGTTGCCAGATGCCCGGGAAATCTGGTATTGTCCCGGAATTTTGCATCTTGTCCCGTGTCCAGTAATTAGACCTTTTTGTCCCGGAATTCCCAAACACCAGATTTTTTCACAATATTACCATACCCACACCTACCTGCGAGGGGCGACAGAAGCATGCCATATAAAGGCAATCGTTACTGACCTATATTTTGATGCTGTTTCATTTCTGGGGGGGGGGGGGGGGGGTCCCTGAAATGATAAGCCAGCAAATGGCAGCCGTTATACCGGATCACGCGCAGTATAGGGTGTAATACTCATTACAAACCTCAGTTCGCATTCTTTTATGAAGCACTTCATCTGAACAATACCTGGATCGGTCATGTAAAATTACGATTATCTAATGCTAAAAGTAATGCTAAAAGTCTTTGAGCGAGTTTTTGGCGGGATTTCATCGAGTGCAGTGGGAGGTGTTATATTTTAATTATTCTTTAAATTCGTTCACAGTGAAATACAATCGTTTGCGCAACTGAAGAATTAACGGAATCACTAAAATATTCGCTATATCGCTCAAGTGGATGTGAGAACTTTATTGTAGTGTTGACTACCTCACAGAAGCTTGTTGAGAAAGCTGACTCGATACATTTCGTGCCAAACACCCCAAGAAACATTAGAATGCGTCACACCAACATTCTAATGTAAAAAAGGAAGATTAATACAAAAATTAGACGATGGCTGCATGGCTTTGCCTTTGCCTTTCCCAATAGGAAAGAATAGAACTAAAAAAAGTCTATGAGCTACTGACGAATAGACAAATAGGGGAAACTGCCCAATCATTGGCACTCTTCCTATTATAGGCACTTTTGAGTTTAGTTCGAAAAAAACAGGAAACAATAGATTGTAGGAATAATGCTGCCAATTTTCAAATTTCGGAAACATACTAGATTTTTCTTTTGATATGTAACGACCTTGAATAATCTATTGTCTCCTTGTTTTTTTCGAATTAAACTCAAAGTGCCAATAATAGGACGAGTGCCAATGATTGGGTGGTTTCCCCTATGTGTTCTGTGGACAAGACATAGCGAAAGTATAAAGAAAACCAACTTTGCCATTAATTTTGTTATTACGGAATAGTAGATTGTTAACCGAGGGTGGAAAGAATCAATTCCCGAGGAATTGATTCTTTTCCCCGAGTTAAACACTCTACTTTTCATTTCGAATATGAGGAAAATAAAACTAGTTGTTTATCAAAAATATTTATTCATAAATAGGTATATATATATAGGTACAATAAAATTAGAAGTAGGTATTTAAAATTAATTGTCATATTAGGACAATTAGTGAAATTAAAATTACATTCTTGTTTGAAATGTTTATGCTGTTTGATATCCATGGCAGATACTCCCTGGAAATTTGAAGAAGAAGTGAAGAAGACAGTCCATTAAAATATGTAAGAAATACCCTTTCGGAAAACGATTTTATATTCTTCTCTGCTCGGCACTTTATAAAATCATTGTATGTATTCATATATCCTCTTTTGACATTTCTGGCAAAAGATTCTCTATAACACAATTTGCCTCGTCTTTAATTGAATCCGGCGTCAACATTTCTGAATCGCTTATACTCATTTTTAATATTCAAATTTAGATTACTCTGTTTTACTTATAAGATTTTTTTTTATTCCACCACAGATACATAACAGTTTAGTATCCCGCCAATTTATGTCGACTTTTTAAATTTATATATGGAACAGCGTAATTGTTGCGGCTTATTCCGCTCAAAGCAGTTTGTGCTAAGTTCACACTGGCTGTTTAGAAACTCACATGGCATCATATTTTTTTTTTACATAAAACTCTTCACACCTGACAGTAGTTCTATTTTTAAAGTTCATTCCGGTCCTTAGGCGGGAAGTAATTTGTATAAGTTTTTCCATCTCTAGAGAGGGAAGCAGCATTTTCCACCCAACAAACAGATCAAAACAACACCACTTTCCGAGAATGAGAAATGAAAATTAATATTATAAATTCAAATCACAAAGTGAAAAGTGAATTTATTATTACCAAGTAACGCTGCTGGTGGGACCTCGCATACAAACAGGGAAATCCATTTTCGGATCAAGGCCCACTTACACCAAAGTTAATTCTAATTTAATAAAAGCTAGGTAACGATTAAGCTTTATTATGTTACAATCAAGAATTTTGGTGCACGTTGCCTACATGTACACGTAGAATTGAAAAAGAATCGTATTTCTTAAGAAAAAATAATTCTTCTTCAAATAAATACCAAATGTTCTTAATTTATGGCGTCCGTCGTGGCCCAATCACATTCTTGTGCACTCTATGTTTGTCTATGATGTGAGATTTGAATTTCGTAACTGTTGGAGCCTATAATCGTATCTACGAGTATGTTCTACATATATCCAATGACCAATATACAAATAACAGTGAACGGAGAATAATCTAGCAATTTTCTTACGTTATTATAAAAACGGCCAAGTTCGAGTCGGACTCGCCCATGAAGGGTTCCGTAGCAGCAAGTAACATCATAAAAGTTTTTGACGTGACAACGTCTTAAATTAGGTTGCGGCTGGGAGTCACTTATGAAAAAGTGTAACGCTCGGTAACGTTACGATGAGTTTAAGTTTACATGTACAATGTTTTAGTAAACAAAATATATTTCTATAGTTAAAATTTGTGCAATTCTTATTTTCATTCAATTCCTTGTTCCTATTGTGCAATTTAATTATATTCATATCAATAAATATTCTACCGAGAAAAAGACGTTGTCACGTAAAATCTTCGCCCGTAAAACCGACTTTACAGGCAACCATTTTTTTTTTTTCAATTTTAAATTTGAAATGTGGTGGTAATTGTGGGTTACCTATAATGCGAAGAGATGGCGCTGCCTTGCAGCTTAAGAATGGCTAGAAGAGTTTCGACGCGGTCCATGAGGGCCGCGGTAGCATAATTGGTCAGTGCATTCGCCCGGATTGAAAGGGGTTCGAGTCCCGTCTGCTGCCTGGTCCGCGTGGAAATTTTTTCTAGTTATATTCTCTTTAGATTTAAACATCAAGCAGTTACATGCTTAAAAATAATAAAAATTATAACTAAATTTGAATTGATTGAATGAAAGGTAAATTGCGATTTACGATTAATGACGTATTAAAAAAACTTCTTACTAGATCTCGTTCAAACCAATTTTCGGTAGAAGTTTTTAGTTTTATCATTATTTTAGAAGTTACAGGGGGGGGGGACCCATTTTACCAATTTGGAAGTGTCTCTCGCACAAACTATTCTCAATATCAATATCATTTTTCAAGACCTATCCACAGGAACCCCACAAGTATGGGTTTAATGAAAAAAAAATTATGTTTCAGTTCTATGTTGGAACTTTTAAAAATTATTGCTTTTTTTTATATTTTTGTGTGAAAATCTTCATTCGGTTCACAGAATACATCTACTTACTAAGTTTCAACAGTATAGTTCTTATACTGTTGAAACTTTGACGACCTCCGTGGCCGAGTGGTTTGTACGCCGGGTTTCATGGTGTCGCCGACTCGAGAGGTCCCGGGTTCGAATCCCGGTGGGGACAGATGTTTGTGTGATGAATACGAGCATTTGTACTCCAGTCATGGATGTTTAATATGTATTTCTATATAAATATACTTACAGTATATGTATTCTATCCGTTACCCTAGTATCCCATAACACAAGCCTTACAGTGCTTACTTTGGGGCTAGGCTTATTGGTGTGAGTGTTGGAAATATTTAAATATTTCAATTTATTTTTATTTATATTTTCGGAAAAAAGTGGCTGTGACACACGGACGGACAAACAGACAGACAGACATGACGAATCCATAAGGATTACGTTTTTTTGCCATTTGGCTACGGAACCCTAACTAGCAAGCGTATGCTCTCGCTCTAGTTCTCGTTCGAATCGACTTTTGTTGATGGCATGCGGTCGGGGCCGGATTTAGGATTGTGGAGGCCCCGGGCCACTTAGGATTTGTGTTCTTGTTAACCCATCGCTACGTTGTTATTTCTTAAGCTATTGTGGAGGCCCCTGGGCCACAGCCCCACCTGCCCTGCCTTAAATTCGGCCCTGCGGGCTAGTACCACACCACTCGGCCATTAAGCGATTGGGGTACTCCCTCAAGATGGGTAGTGAATTGGAAGTGCTTATCAGGGCCATTTGAGATTTTGAAATTTCACTGATTGCCTGAATGGAGTGAACAAATATAGATCAATGATTTCTGTTATATAAGGTTAATATAATCAAATAATCATGTATGTTAGATGTACAAAAAGTACTGTAGGCTGTAGGTAAAGGTAAAAGAGCAAAAAAAAAATATCAAAGGAAAAGATGTTTACTAGTGTTTACTAGTTGGAATTTGAAAGATTTTTTTTCCCAAGTCTCTATTGTGGGGGCCCCCCGTTTGTGGATGCCCCGGGGCTTTCGCCCCGGTTGCTCTCCCCTAAATCCGGCAGTGTACGCGGTGGTTATTGATTGCCTTAGAAGCTCTTACTACACGCGTCCTCGAACAATAATGATAGTCGTTACAAGTTTTGTTTACCGTAAGAATTGATTGGAACCACAATTAAGAATGAGCTTCAAAACCAGTCTCGAAATAGTCCGACCTCAAATTAATTTGAATTGATAATGAACGCCAATGTACAGTGAAGGTAGTTGAGGCTTTTCCAACTTTTGATGGCCATAGTCAGTCGAGGTCCATCACAACAGGGGGCATTATGAGTCGACACCCTACCTTAAAATATTATCCAACTTTCCATACTTGGACATGGACAGTGTAAGGACTCTTGTTAAGAGGGGAGACGGGCAATGTTTTTTAAACTTAAACACGCCATCAGCTGATACCTCCTTGATTTTTATCACAAAAAAATGGAGTTTCATACATAAAATATAATTTTACTCATTGTATGCAATATGTTTTCCTTTTTGAGATAACTTGTTATTCAAAGAAACTAGAAGCCCTTCAAATATGACAAAAATAAACTATTTTTTATCACCATTAAAGACGCCTAGTGTGGAGATTCAATAAGTGTTTACAAAAAAAGGAAAACGAGTAAAATTTTTTTTAGATATATGTATCTGATTTTCGAGGCAGAAAACGTCGAGAGCTAAACCTCGAACTTTGCAATTTTCACACGCAATAGGGGTGATGACGAGGTACAGTAAACGAAATTCTATTTAGTCCGTCAGTTAGTTTGGGAGTAGGGGCTCGTGACGTCACTTTTAAGTGAAAATTGTACCAAAACGTGTCGTCATGCGACTTTTCAAATCAATATATCATTGCAATGTCTCGTCGCAATACATTTATGAAAATTTAATATATGTAAGAAAAAACTATGATGAATTTGCAAAAAAAAGTCAAAACCATAACTTTAACACGAGATTTAAGAACAAGCTTGCCGTTCCATGTTTCAGACTCCAAAAATCAAGAGGTTCATTATTGGGTTGTAGTATTGCATTGTTTAATAAAGTTCCCCTATATCTGATTGAGCTTCCACTGATTAAAGATCAAAAATACTCATTTGAATAAGGGCTATTATAAAGTTGATGATTATCTAAATGATCGTAATGCATGGACATAGTGTTTCTTATAATTTGTTATTAAATGGGTATTGGTCATTTTTCATAACAGTAATATTGTACCTATCTAATGCGGCTTCCTATATACTAAATATAATGTTTACTATAAAATTAATTGTAACTATATATTTATATTCTAAATGATGTAATGGAAAGTGACTTCAGACGTATTTCTGAAGTCATTTTTCAACTTGACGACACTGTATTGTTATACAGGGAGAAAAAAACAGCCCTTGCTGAGTTTCTTGCCGGTTCTTCTCAGTACAAGGTCTCCCGCCGTAGTTTTGCGAACCGATGGCGTAGCTTCTTGACCTTCACAAGTGCTTGTAACAGCCTAGACTGAATAAATGACTTTTCATTTCATTCATTTTCATTTCAGTTCAATGTTTATATTATGTAAATAAAGAAAAAATACTTGTCCAATACTTTTTGATAATCTACCTCATAAACGAAAAATTAGTCATCATCCCTATTGTCAACGTTTACTAATGTTTTCCCCTTGGCACGGTATTTGCCAATGCGTGACGGCAATAGTTTTTTCAAATACCTATTTCTCAAATGTCTCCCAGCTCGAGTCCGCTCTTCCGCCGGGTCTAGGGACGGTTTCTACCCGGGCCGGTGCCGGCTAAGCTTGTTCACGAGCACAGTTTATACGTTTGTACCGATCTAAAACCATCGCTAGCGCCGATATCGTAAACAAACCTCCATAGTGTCCCATACTTACTAACAACCGGACGTAGACATGGTTTGAAACCGTGCCTAGACCGGGTAGAAACCAAATTACATTGTTTTTACCTCTAAGTTTGAAACTGTAGTTGTATTTACAGTTTTTTTGTAAGTATTTTACAAATGCGAGGAGATGGCGCTGCCTTGCAGCTTAAGAAAGGCTAGGAAGAATTCGACACGGCCAGCAAGGCCGCGGTAGCATAATGGTCAGTGCATTCGCCCGGATAGCGGAGGGGTGCGAGTTCGAGTCCCGTCTGCTGCCTGGTCTGTGTGGATTTTTTCTGGTAATATTTTCTTTTGATTTAAACATCGAACAATTACATGCTTTAAATAAAAATTATACCTATTTAACAAATGTTTACAATAATACTCATAAAATATGGTAAAGAACCAACTTTTACTACTGTACCTAGTGTAGTGACGTGCTCGAACATTCTCACGAGACATAAATTACTCTACATAAATCCAAATTGGTCCAAGACGCTTTAAAAAAATTAAGTCATTTATATGCAAAACAAACGAATTAACGTAATTGGCTCACTATTTGTTTTATCTGGTCGTTAATTAGCAAAGCCCTTCGCGACGACGACTTTGTCGCTCATTCCGATTCGTACAAAACACTTTTTGACACCTCTTTTTGTCAAGTGCTAAGCTATTATAAGCTGTATCGGGTTTGTGATAAAACTTAACTGTACGATTGAACATGTCTAATTGATGGTGGGTACTAAAATTTTTATGAGTTATTTTGTCAATCTCTCGTGTGGTAGGCAGGTATGTTTACAGCCTCACGCCTCACGGTTATCTTTAATTTAATTTGTACGCTTCGAGTCGAGAGTGGTAGTGATTCCGTCATGTTTTATGGCTTAATTCGTTATTTTGATCTGTCATTGATGGCTGTTTGTGAGAGTTCGTAACAAGCATTACCTAATTTTGACGACAGCAAATTTATAATTTTTTATTATTTTTAAAGCATGTAACTGCTTGATGTTTAAATCTAAAGAAAATATAACTAGAAAAAATTCCACGCGGACCAGGCAGCAGACGGGACTCGAACCCGCACCCTTCGCAATCCGGGCGAATGCACTGACCAATTATGCTACCGCGGCCCTCACGGACCGCGTCGAAATTCTTCTAGCCATTCTTAAGCTGCAAGGCAGCGCCATCTCTTCGCATTATCAAGCATTAGCATTAGCTTAAGAATGGCTAGAAGAATTTCGACGCGGTCCGTGAGGGCCGCGGTAGCATAATTGGTCAGTGCATTCGCCACAGACAGCAAATTTCTTTGATAATTCTTTTTTTATTTTGTATTTGTTTAGAGTTTACATTTTCTTGTAGTAAAATTAGATTCCATCAAGAATGACAAGAAGAAGAAGAAATAAAATTAAAGTGTCCACTAATACTTAAGATAATTTGGAAGATCAGACACACATCACAGACTTCGACGCAGGCGCGGTCGCAGCCTGAAATTTTGGAGGGGGCCACTACACTAATAAAATATAGGTATCTGGAATAAAATAAATATTATTGCACAAGACACAATTTAGTTTATAAATTACTTATAAAATATTGTTATACAGTCTTTATCATAACGACGCATATCGATTTTGCTAGGATTACCAAAACTACATAGTTCGGTTCCTTGTTTCTGAACTTTTTTTTTTATTACGCAGGTAAAAAATGCTATTTACAGACAACGGCGCCTTTAAGAGGCACACCGCCGAACGGACCTCACACCTGGCTTCCGCAAGTCTTACGGGCGCCCCAGTGGCTGTCCACCGAGGACCCCGCAACTCTTACGGGCGCTTTACGGCATAATATCCGCTAAAAAAATCCTGCGAATACCCTCTAAGCTGCTTAGCGTGAAGCCGCGGAATCCCCGTTTAGGGATTCCTCCGCGTCTCCGCACCTAGCAGCCTCCCGGCCTAGCCGGGGCTCCACGGCAGGGGTCTCCCGGAGTATCACGGGGACCCCGCAGACGTGCGCAGGTAGGCCCGCGCGTGGGGGTTGAGTACGCGGCCTAATGCCCACCGTACCGCCCCCCGTCCGCTGCGGAGGGCTACTTGGGCGTGCCCGTGTAGCTCCCTCCGCCGCCCCCCTCTTTGCAGGACAGAACTACAAGGGGGGGCTGCCGTCACGAGGTCCGTCGGTGGCCGGCACAGCCAACGCCATGCCGGTCAGCGAGGGACCCCCCGGGTAGGGTCATGGGACGGGCGCAGCCAGGGCGCGTCGCCGTCCTGTCCTACCCGTCCTCCTTTGGTCCTTGTTTCTGAACTAGTACTAGATGTCATTTCCAAGTTATTTTGGCCATCTTACGTAGTTCATAAAAACACCACTAAATGTCAACAAACTATAAATTTATCGCTGATAGAAATTTCCTTTTAAAATTTGGCAAGATTTGGGGGGGGGGGGGGGTCATGTCCCCTGTGACACCCCCCCCCCCCCCCTTCGGACCGCACCTGCTTCGACGTCGACTTTTTCTAGAGTTCAGATTCATTCAAAGACCGATTGAATAGGGTATTTGACAAGTTATAGAAAACGATCTGACGTTATGGACTACTGTTTATGAAGTCCGTAAAAAGTGGATATTCATCATTTTGTTGTGTATTTCAGTAAAAATAACCAAATCAAAAACTCCATTTTCAAGTTGCCGCGAAAACGTTTCTCTGGACAATATGGCGTCTTACTAGTGTGTGACGTCACACGACTGTTATTAAAACGTCAAACGATACAATGTAATGTCACTTTAACCGGAAGTTTACTTGCGTGTGATGTCATTTTAAGCTCGACCAATCCCAAGCGTTTTAAAAGCGTCTAAAAGCGGGACTCCACACTATCAGGTGAATTAATTAAAAAATCAATAAACTAGAAGTATAATGCTCACCTTTCCTAAAGACAACAAACAATATAATGTTACGGCCTAAAAGAGAAAATATACAATCAGATATCCGTGATGTGTTACTTTTTATATATCGATGAAAGAAAGAATAAAAACGTTGGTTAAAGATTAATCTGGCTCGAGGCGACATCGACAAAGCGCCGCGCCGGTGAAATATAGCGGTAAGACGCGCGACAATAACAATAAATCGGCATTGTCGACGTCGACGTGGTCGTGTTTATCGATAGCGGCGCATCACTGGCCGGTCACGCCGGGACCCCGCACGTTGGCCGCAAATCTCACATACAAACGGGAACCGAAGCTGTTTGACCGTAAACAGATATAGATTTTATCTTATATGACTTTATATGCTCTTTCAAAACTTATTTGATTTCTAGACAAAACCTTTACAGACAAATGATTTGGTAGACCTATATTAGGTGTAGGACTTATATTTAGGTTTTGCCATACCTATCATACGTTTGTTTATACTAATAACGTGTGATAGGTATGTCAAAACCTACAAATTAATTATATGTTATGTCATCTCTCGGATCGTAGTCACAGCAAGTTCCCAAATACAATCAACAACTTTATAAGTACCCAAAGCTAAAATATAATAGCAACATATACTCCTCCGGCTTCATATGAATTTATATTGAAATTTCGTCTTCAGTAAATATTTTTAACGACATTTTTGGTGGACAAATTTCAGTTTTGGTGCGAGTGTAAAACTTTGGATGAAAATTACTCCGGTGATTATTGTCTATAGTCTGCGATTCTCGGAGAAATATGCAATTATGTGCTGCATTTTATAGTATTTTAACCTTGTTTGTTTACAAAAGTGAAATAAATATGCGACTGCGAATCTTACAAAAAATGCATATGTTTATACTGGCCCTTTTGCAATATTTTTCGTTGGTACTCTGCGCCTATTAGTCGTATCATTATGTTATGCATATATTTATATAGCCTTTATAGCCTTCCTCGTTACATGCACTATTCAACACAAAAATAAATTTTCATATTGGATCAGTAGTTCCTGAGTTTAGCGCTTTCAACCAACCAAACAAAAAACAAAATTAGAATTTTATTTGTGAAACATAGGTTAGTATACATGATATATAAAATTTTTGTTAGTATCACTACATTTCCACCTTAATTAAGGTATACAAATAGATATGGACCTATGAAAGAAGTACTATTATTTTTACATTGGAATCACAATTTATGAATATAATTTGAAATTGTCTATTGTTACATGCATGTCAAAGTAGATTATAAATTAATTATAAATTTGATAAGCCATAAAGTTGTCATACTAATAGTCAAAATTTTAATAGAAAAATAAGCAAAATGTCCAAAATAGCAAGTCTTCAACTTTATAATATTATAAATTTTAATGCTTATAGGAATATAATGGTGTCGATTCTAGCACTGATCTCTAAACCTAAACTTAAATTTGACAGCAGTATATCCTTGTCATTCTCTATACAGCATGAAAAGGAGACCTGATGTTAAATTTAGTTTTAAGTTTAGAGAATCACGCCAAATATCGATCTTAACATCAATAAAATGGGTCGTATGGTGAATAATATTATACTATATACAGGATATAAAGTTAAGAATAATGTACTTACTGCTGATAAGAAACCACATACCCAACTAAAGAATATTTACTCCATTTCAACTCTAGTAATAATGGTTAGCCGCGGGCCAATAACAGCCATGTTGATTTATTTCCATACATAATAATAATAAATTTAACTGGCCCTGCTTATATTATTTCATCAATAATTCAGCCTCTTTTTATGGGATAGCTATTCTCTCATTATTATAGGTACTGAAGTTATAAAACATTTATTCCATAAACGGAAGTCGATGGAAAAGATAAATATATATTGCAAGCTATAAACTAGGCTATTTCATTTTGTTTGCATTCCTGTATTATTATTATTATATGTATCTACATGATTATAGCCCGTGAAACATGAGTACCATGAAATGAAACATACAGGAGATTGTTTGCTTAACTTAAAAGAGACATTAAAATATTTAAACCTATAATTGGATCCAATTGGTGTTGTACAGATCCCACATAAAAAATGAAAAGGGTTTCTCGCGCTTTTTCCTTTTGAGTAATACGTAGATAAAATAAAAAGTATATAAGTGAGATTGAGGCTTGAGTTACTTTAAACAAAAATGAATGGTGAGCCGTGAGTACGATGTGAACGAATGAAGGAACGAACATGATTGTTATGTAGTTGTTTTATTATTTTAACCATTGCTGATAGGCATAGAACTTAATTCCATACAGCCTTAGGAAACAACCCGCCACAGTCAGTTCAGTCGTTTCATATCGTGGTGCGTTCCATTCTACGCACAAAACTGAAAAAAACACACGCTTTGTTTTTCGATTTAATTGAAAGTTTTGTTAAAAGCCCCTAAAAAACCACTCAAAAATTTCTAGCCCCTAAGTTGGGAACCCTGATAAAAAGACAAACCTGTGTCTAAGGCGAAACAAGAATTTATTTGTTACCAATTACTTATATCATATATCTAAAACACAGACGCGAAAGTTTAGCGCGATTCATCATGGTACAGCGCCATCTAGTGGCAAATGTTATAACTACTATTCGTATAATATATTTTTAATGCTTATTCGAACAGGTGTATTAAAATAATCACCCCCTATCAGTCGCTCGTGAATTTATGCCGAGTTATTGTTTATGGTAATAATAACTTGCGTTCCCATAATAATGTTATGTAAATATTTAATTAATATTACTTGGCGAAGGGCAAAAAAAGACATTACCTAATGATATTAATCTATTCAAGGCACATGTAATAAATATGTGAAATTTGACAACCTCCGTGGCCGAGTGGTTTCTACGCCGGGTTTCATTGTGTCGACGACTCGAGAGGTCCTGGGTTCGAATCCCGGTGGGGGCAGATGTTTGTGTGATGAATACGAGCATTTGTACTCCAGTTATGGATGTTTAATATGTATTTCTATATAAATATAGTTATATATGTACAGTATATGCATTCTATCCGTTACCCTAGTATCTAATAACACAAGCCTTACAGTGCTTACTTTGGGGCTAGGGTAATAAAATTGAATTCATAGGTTCGGCACAATCAAACTCTTCAAGACATCTCACAAAGTATATATACCTATAAATTTATTTCACCATTTCTTATAATAAATTAAATCTCCCAAAAAAACTCTTAAACGTGACCCAAGTCATTGGAAACATTACAAAGGTTTTATTTTTAAGCGTTTCAGTTTTTTGGCGCCTGCCTTTTTCTAGACAGGACTCTAATGAAAAAAAAACAAACCATACAAAGAACTCTTATAGCTTCCAATATTTTCGATTCGATGCTTCGACTATTTCGCCACGCACGACTTCGCGCCCCACGTTCTAACGTTGTTGTCTACACAATCAAATGTAATCATATTCACATAAAGCTCATTTTCGAATGATAACGGAATTTTGTTAAGGTGCTTCTACACTTGACTTCATCATCATCATCAGCCTGTGTTAATATCCCCATTGTTGGGGCCTAAGCCTTCCCTACGATTAAAAATTTTATTTGATTAATAATTGGTTTATGATGTAATTTAAATGAATTTTAATTATTTGGAATTTATATTTTTTTAATAATTTTTATTATTATTATTGTGACTGTAATTATTTAATTTGATTATCTTTTTTTTCTATTTCTGTATGTAATATGGTTACTACGCCTGAATTAAATGGTTATTATTATTATTATTAAAAATAGACCACGTGGCTTTAGTGTAATATGACTGGTCATTTAATAAGTTTCTTAACTTCCACGATTGAAGACCCACGAATCCATTAACCACTGCACCATTGACTTCCTAACGCCATCTATCGCGCTACTTAAGAGTACTCCCAAACAATTTTGTTACTGAATATTTTCTTTCTGGATATTAAAAACAGTTGTCAACTATATATATCAAGACTTTCGACCCTGCTGTATCTCCAAATTGTAGTGCTATATAATTAGATAAATAAGATCAAACTCACTTTTCACCTTTGAATCCGCGTTGTAGTTTGATAGTAGAATTTATTTATTTTTCAAATAAATTTCAAATCACACCATCGGATTCCGCAGTCCCAGTGAGTTAGTGCTTGCAAAATAGCACGGCTGGACTCCATGATGATTCATGGTTCGCATTACCTAATCTATCCCTAAGAAAAAAAAAGAGTTTTTGGCGGGATTTCATCGAGTGCGGTTGGCGTCTTATTTTAATTATTCTTAAATTCGTTCATAGTGGATATTGTGAAATAAAATTGGTGTGGTTTTGTGTAACAACTGTCTGCGTAACTGAAGAATTGGTGGAATCATTAAAATATACGCTATTCCGGTCAAGTGGACGTGAGAATTTTATTGTAGTGTTGACTACCTCACAGAAGCTTATCGAAAAAGCCAACTCAATACATTTCGTGCCAAACACTCCAAGAAACATTAGAATGCGTCACACCTACATTCTAATGTAAAAACAAAAAGAAAATTAATTTAATTAAAGACCAGGCTGTATGGGCATTGTTCCCTTTGCCTTCCCTAAAACGGGAGAACTTCAACAAAAAAAAAAAAAAGAAAAAAAAAGTCCCAGCCGTGGGGAGAATAACAAGCTGGTGTGATGATAAAATAAATCACATTCATCACAAACAATCGCTTACTCCAGTGTAGTAGCAACTTTACAAGGGACATGCGCTTGCGCAGGTGTGATCTGTGCACATAACGGTGGTTGACGATTCTGAATACGTTGATGATTTGATGGTGCCCAACACGGCGACTATAGAGAAACGGCGTATGCAATAAAACTTGAAACAGACATACAATTTGCTTTGATCTACGAGCAAACATAATTCTTGCTTTAGCCTTGTCTACTAGGAAAAGCTGTTTTGTTCTTAGTTACTTCGAATGCTTTTGTTTATTTATACAATCAATAACTTACCTATAAGCTAATACATAATGTTTAAGTATAATATGAATATATAACTACAAGTTTTTGATAATATACACACATCAAAAGTGTCTAGGGATCAACATATATTTTTGCAATAACTTTTCTCCTGATTGATATTAATTAAAATTTTCTTTAAGGATTCATCAAATAAAGTGTTTTCGTTTGTCACAGTAACGATAAACCAAGTCACCTTTGCATTAATAAAGAAATTTGCCATTTTCCTAATAAAGGGATTTTTGACATTTGAACCACTAACACAAAAGTTCGAAAAAAAGACTGAAATAACAGTTTTCTCTAAAATTTTATTGGGTAACTTAAACAATTAATAATCCGTATTTCTACCGCGAACACTAACAACACAAGAACATCGGTTTGGCATACTCAAAATGAGTTCATCCAAATCACGCTGTGGAATGGCCGCCCATGTTCGTTGCAACAACAAAAAAAGGTCTTCTTGCGACTGGATACCCTCCATATTCGGCAGAGCTCTTCTCTGTAGCATATCCCATGCATGCTCAATCGGGTTCAAGTCTGGCGACTGAGCAGGCCAGGGCAGGACATTGATGTTAGCTGCGGCGAGAGTCTGTCTTACAACTCTTGCGGTGTGCGGTCGTGCATTATCATGCATTAACTGAAATAAGGGACCGATTTGCACTTGTAGAGGAACGATGACGTCTGATACAATCGTCTCAGCATAAATTTGAGCGTTGAGGTTGCCTCTGATCCAAATCAACTCAGTTCTTCCGCCGATCCAAATACCCGCCCATACCATGATGGTTCCACCACTATAAGGATGGACTTCCTGGCAGGATTTTAACCGCTGTTGGCGTCCAGGGGTTCTCCAGTGTCGTATACGTCTTGTATCCGGTCTCATACCAAAACGAGACTCATCAGAAAAGCACACGAAACGCCATTGTTCTTCTGCCCAATTTCTGTGTTCAAGAGCCCATTGATATCGAATCCTACGATTGTGCATTGCTATAGGTGGTACCCGTAGCGGTCTTCGGGAATGAAGGTTCACTTCATGCAACCGTTTTCTGACTGTTTGGTCGCTAATTAAGTTCCCTGAAGAGTGATGAAGCCTCACGGCTAACATCATGGCGGTTATTGTTGGAGCTCTTCGAGTTAAGATTTGAATGTATCGGTCTTGTCTCCGTGTGGTGCAGCGATACCGTCCTCCATGGCGCTCAGCCACGGTACCAGTGCTTCGGTATCGTGTCCAAAGTCGACTGATAACACTCTGACTTGTATTCAGAGCTAAAGCCACAGTACGTTGCCGGGAACCAGCTTCTATCATTCCCACGGCTCTGAGCATTTCTTCCCTGCTTAAATGACGTCGCCGCTCCATAATAACGTTGGTTTTAATCAGTAGTAGGGAAACAGTAGCACTAATAATGTCTTCAATGCGTTGTATGTTTTTATAGGGAAAATATTGACAGCTGATTTTCATCTTTTACTCGAATTTGATTCACAGTTCCTGATTCAAATTATGAAATGCACCAAAAAGGATCCATATAAATTTATAAAATCATAAATTTATTACAAAGCCACATCTCAATCTCAAGAAATCCGCATAAAAATGCTTGATCCCTAGACACTTTTGATGTGTGTACTAATCTAAACATGCTCAATTAGTTTTGAATGGACACCCGGCATTTTGTGCCAAAGTTGTATACTTTTTTAATTTTTTTATCTGTGTTTCATAATTGGGGAACGTAGTCTGGCAATATTTGTCATCAGCAGCTAGCTGTAATGTCAAATACGTAGGTTTGTCAGCAAAAGGGTTACTATATCAAAAAATATTAATCATTAAATAACTTCTTTCCACGATTCACTAAAAATAAGGCAAAAGTAGTTTTATGTAGTAAATAATTTTGGCTTTATTTTGAGACCAAATTCAACTGTATACAAGTTTAGCATTTTTTCTATGAAAAGTGCCGGGTCTCCTTTGTTTCTCACTATTTTGGGACTTTACACTTATTGTTAGTAAATCCGTTTTTTGTTTCATCATCATCATTATCAGCCTATTAATATCCCCACTGCTGGGGCACAGGCCTTCCTTATGGATGGAATAGGGAGATTGGGCCATGACCCACCACGTGGGCCCGGTGCGGATTGGTGGGTGCTAACGACTGCAGATGCAGCTGGGACCAACGGCTTAACGTGCCTTCCGAAGCACGGAGGAGCTCGGGATAGTAAATTTTTGGTCACCCATCCAATGACCGACCACTGCGAAAGTTGCTTAATTACAACGATCGCAGCCGAACGCGCTAACCACTTGCGCCATCGAGCTCCTTCAGTTTTTTGTTTATTACAATACAATACAATACAATACACAATACTTTATTGAAAACACCACAACACAGAACAGAAATGAGGGAAATTACAGTTGTAAAAAAAATGTTGTTTATTGTTACCTATTTGACATAATGTTATGGAAGTTGTCGTCAATAGGTACAAGTTTGCAAGATTCAATTGGACGACACTGTATGAAATAAAAGACGTAGAAAAAAACAGCCCTTGCTGAGTTTCTTGCCGGTTCTTCTCAGTACAAGGTCTCCCGCCGTAGATTTGCGAACCGATGGCGTAGCTTTCGACTTTCACATGTGCTTGTAAAAACCTAAACTCGATAAATGATTTTTGAATTAAATTGAAAATATAACTTCTTTATCTAAAATTCATTTTACATCCTATTTCTTTGCTTCTCATAAATTTATGTAAGTATATCTCCTGTATGTACTTTTTCACCATTCTATATTTCTTTATTATTATTTTTTTTCCACCAAAGGTTGTCTGAAAGAGATTTCTGTTTTGCAATAAGGCCGCCTATTGTATACTCTTCTTCATTTTTATAAGTTTATGTCTTTAGTCCTTTGTTGAATGCAATAAAGAATATTATTATTATTAAAAATTTACTGTATACACAAAGTGAAAATTAAAATAGCATAAACAATGTATTCAAAAGGGGCTTTTATCCTATATTAGGCATAAATTACTGAGATGCCAATATAAAGAAAATATAACTAGAAAAAATTCCACGCGGACCAGGCAGCAGACGGGACTCCAACCCGCACCCTTCGCAATCCGGGCGAATGCACTAGTTATATTTTCTTTATATTTAAACATCAGGCAGTAACATGCTTTAAAAAAGAAAAAAATATATAACTACTTATGTGCCAATTGAAAAATCAGATGAAATGGAATCCTTTCTCCTTCAACTTTTTCAAAGTATAGATATTGATCTGTAGTTATTGGTAGTGTAATAACAGTTTAAATCATCAATCATCAACAATCAAACTAAATTAATAGATGAGGTGCGCAGGGTTCCCAACTTAGGGGTTTTGCCCCCAGATTTAGGGGCTAGAAGGGTTAAAAGCGGACTTTTTTAGGGGCCGGAATTTTTTGGGGGTTCTTTTAGGGGCTTTTAACAAAACTTTCAATTAAACCGAAAAACAAAGCGTGTGTTTTCTTTCAGTTTTGTGCGTAGAATGGAACGCACCACGATATGAAACGACTGAACTCACTGTGTGGCAGGATGTTTCCTAAGGCTGTATGGACTAAAGTTCTTTGCCTTCCACCAATCAGAACAGCTGAATCAGATTTAACAGCCTGTCAGCTCATTTTTGTTTAATTTTCTATTCGGAAAATGTATTTATTCAATAAAATAATTTACTATAACTAAATATCTAACGTTTTAATTTATGAGCAACGAAAGAATTTAGGTAATAAGTTAAGTAGGTACATATAAATTTCTATATTTAGGGGATTTTAGGGGAATTAAAAAAATACTTAGGGTAAATTTTTGGTAAGGGTTGGTATGTAACACTGGAGGTGCGGTGAGTTAAGGCGTCATCAATCAAAGAGTAAAGTAAGTATACCAAAGGGGCGTCATCGTCCATTTCTATGAAGATATTAAAAACCTTTTCATAAGAACATGAAAACCAGTTGAAATTGCAATTGCCATAAGCGAAGCAATTATTTTGCAAGACCGTTCAACTTAACCATAAAGGCTCACTTTAATTAACTAACTGAAGAATGAAAACTAAAAGGTATGATTTATTGAGAAATTTTATAATGCAATCTACGTTCAGCGGTAGAATCTAACATAACTATACAACTTATCAATAAAGTAGATCTTTGTTAATCGCGTAGTTATACCTGTAATAATTATAGTTGCGCATGCGTTGACAGGACGGTTGTTTGCGTATAAAGGTAATTACTAGAGTCCGACCGAAACTGGTTTTCCGGCCGAAACCGAAACCGAATATTCAGCATTAATTGGGACATGAAGTGGAAACACTGTATTTTAATTTTTTTATAGGTAATCATTTATTAAATATAATATAAAAAAATATTAATAATATTTTTATTATTTTTTCAAATTAAGTTCTCATAGCAAAATTTTTATCAATTATCAATAATCAATTCACAAATTGTTACTGTTTCATTAAATACCCATTGGTATTTTGAAATCTTATTAATTAATACTTTGATTTGTATTTGCACTTAGAAGAATCATCAATCTCTTTTATCTCAATATAGGAAACTGCACTTCTCAATATAGGATATGGACTGCTGTGCGAGAAACGAAGTAAGGCGAGCGTGCACGACAACTTCCGAATCAGTTTCGGTTTCGGCAAAAGTTCGAAACCCAAACTGCCGCCGAAAATTAATTTTTGGCCGAAACTCGGCCGAAACCGAAACCGAACTTTCGGTCGGACACTAGTAATAACGAACCTTTGTAACGAACGTAGAGACAAATCTAAAATTTTCGCTTTCTAAAAGTTTGATGCCGAGCGAAACATATAATAAGTCATTTTCAAGGGTTCGATAAATTGGTTATTTTTTTTACCCACGCTAAACGGGGAGCGAAGAAAAATATATCAAGTATCAGTTACTGAAATTCCCGTTGAAATAGTGAAAGCCTATCAACGGCCTGTATTCCTATTCACTAATTGCTTTTGTCGAATGGAAGTGATAATCACCGAGCTAGTTTGTGATTCATTACTGCTTTATTATAACGCCTCTAAGAAAGTTTTTCTGAAAAGCGTTAATGGATATGCAATTTTCTCTTTACTTTCACACTGTAAATCAAAAAGTCAAAATATCTTTATTCAAATTGGATGCAAAATACACAACACTTTTGAATCGTCCATATTTTTCCCCTACCACCACAAAGGAAACTTTTAGCTCTGGAGAAAACCTGGCGAAAAACACATCACAGCCTTAAATAATTATGTTACAATATTTACAAAATATTATATTATTACAATGTCTAAAAAGTTAGCGAATAAAGGTCTCTACCGACTACACCGTTTCATACCATGAACGTGCTAGGACCGTATCAAACACGGCAACTGACACGAAACGGCTTGCTATGCCCACTGAAACGGATCGACGGCGTATAATGCCCGTATGTTGCCGGTGTGCACCCCGTATGATGCCCGTATGCAACCCGTATGTTGCCTTTGCGTAATTTGTATGACGTCTTCACCAAAATCGATAAGAAGCCGTTTCATTCTTAAATGTGTATCGGTAATGAATGGACGTCTGCGGAGTGCTATCATGTTTTAAATACAATAGGTATGACTATTAAAACATTAACTGTTAGACAACATTGTCTCATACTTTTTAATACAAAGTTTTTTTTTGCCTGACACGTTCATAGCACGGTCATGGTATGAAACTGTGTAGTGGGTAGAAACCTTAAGTCGGCTGGGCAGCGCACGAAACTTCTGTAAGCAACTTTTGATCAATTGACCATCTCCGTGGCCGAGTGGTTTATACGCCGGGTTTCATGGCGTCGCCCACTCGAGAGGTCCCGGGTTCGAATTCCGGTGGGGGCAGATGTTTGTGTGATGAATACGAGCATTTTTACTCCATTCATGGATGTTTAATATGTATTTCATTTAAATATACTTATATATGTACAATAAATGTATTCTATCCCTAGCCTAGTATCCCATAACACAAACCTTTACAGTGCTTACTTTGGGGCTAGGCTAATTGGTGTGAGTGTTGGAAATATTTATTTATTTATTAAATTTTTGATCTCCTATGCAATGACCGGTCATCACGAAAGTTGATTACTTAGCCTCCACAATAACAGACTGAACTGAAACAACTGCTCCGACGCGCAAAGTTTTCAATTGTGATTCGCTAAAAAATTTTTCGCAATCGCGTTTTAAACCCCTTACATTACACAGGATCTGCATCTATAAGTAGCAAAATTCTTGAAGATGAATACAGTTGATAGCCAGTCTTTCCCCAGTCGTCGAACACGCGGAAGACGGGACAGATGCGCAGGCGGCGCATTGTCTACCACGTTGCGCGCTCGTGACGTCACAATAGACCATAAGTCATCCAAAGTGACACCATACGTCATGCGAACGTTTCCTTTCAACTGGGCTGCTACTAGAACTGGTTACCGACACAGCTCCTAAATAAGCTAAGCTAGAAGACTTAAGACTTTATGGAAGCATAGCTAATATTATCATTGCCATAATCTTGGGGTTACTCTGTGATCATGGCACTTGCAACAGTGCCGAAATTTGGAGGACTCGCAAAAAAGGTACATCTCGTAAATAATACATATTATAAATAAATAAATAAATATTTCCAACACTCACACCAAATTAGCCTAGCCCCAAAGAAAGCACTGTAGGCTGGTGTTGTAGGATGCTAGGGTAACGGATAGAATACATATACTGATACATGTATAAGTATTTTATATAGAAAATACATATTACACATCCGTGACTGGAGTACAAATGCTCGTATTCATCACACAAATATCTGCCCCCACCTCTCAAGTTGGCGACACCATGAAACCCGGCGTCAGAACAAAAGTCGTCAAAGAAATCAAAAATTAATATTTGTTTCTAAGGTTTTCACGTACATCACTCATTAAATAAAACTAGTTTTTAACGGGTTTATGCACGAAACTTTATTTATTTATTGTCTTTCCAGGGTAGCTCGACAAAATTAAATAAAAAATCATTATTCAAAGCAGACCTGTGAAAGGCTGCGAAACGTCAATAAATAAATAAAGTTTCGTGCATTAAATCGTTAAAAACTAGTTTTATTCAAAAATTAATCTTATTTTAGTGACCATGAAAATTCAAAACAATATTTATAGCATTTTTTTATTTGTTTATTTATTGCACAAAACAGAGTTACAGCAAGCAAAATGGTAACTGACACATAGAAAAACAATTGATAAAAAAAAATACTAAGGCGATTATCACACGGCACCGCGCACCGCCGCGGCAGGCGGTGAAGCGGATCTCATGTCGCATAAGCCTCTACTAAATCCGTTGATACTAAACACATGTTCACCGCCCGACCGCGCGGTCGAGCGGTGCTCTCGCCGCCACCGCCTCTCCGCGCTGCCGTCCGCGCGGAGGGGCGGCACCTCACACACGTGGCACCGCATAACCGCGCGGAACATCGTGGAAGCAAGACGTGTCGCAAT
Source organism: Chilo suppressalis (assembly GCA_902850365.2). Classification (NCBI taxonomy): domain Eukaryota; kingdom Metazoa; phylum Arthropoda; class Insecta; order Lepidoptera; family Crambidae; genus Chilo; species Chilo suppressalis. Next base: position 1,834,030 of record OU963911.1, read on the forward strand.
TTAAAAATGGATTTCGATGTCGAAAAGTTTATTTCAGAGATTCAAAGTCGCTCTGCTATCTGGGACATGAAAAGCACACAATATAGTGATAGACTCCTAAAACTGAAACAATGGGAAGAAATTGTTACCTTATATTTGGAGCCAGGACAAACTTCTGACAAAGAAAAGAAAGAACTCGGTAAGTTTTAAAAAAATATTTATTTTAAATTTAAGCATATTGACTTTGCCATGGTAGCGGGTTCTCATTTACAAAATAATCAGCTAAATTATTACGGATCGCTGCAGCACTTGTGCTTCCTCTGCAATTATTGTCTATCGGTATATTAACTATTCCCTCCGTCTCATTGTTTGTATATAAAATATCCTTAAAATCAACGCCATGTCTTTCCCTAACAAAATTATGAAGTATACAACATGCTTTAATAATTTTTATAGATAAAATTCTGTTTACGTTCAAAGGGCGTTGAAATATACGCCATTTATGTGTTAAAATACCGAATGCACACTCAATATATCTACGTGCCCTGCTCAAGCGATAATTAAAAACTCTTTAAGTGTAATTTAAGTGATGTCCTGCATAGAGTCGTAGAACATTGTTTGAGATATTGAAAGCTTCATCTCCGATAAAAAAATATGGTACGGAATTGGTGATACCAGTAATTGCAGAGGAGTTTGGTATATTAAGAGTTCCATCTTGAAGTTTTTGGTAAAAAATGGAATCACGAAAAACTGTAGAATCACTGCATTTCCCATAAGCACCTATGTCAACGTATATAAATTTGTAATTAGAATCACAAATAGCCAGCAGTAAGATGGAAAAATAATGCTTATAATTGTAGTACAGCGATCCAGTTAGAGATGGTTTGATAACACGCACATGTTTACCGTCTAAGGCACCTAAAACATGAGGAAAATTGGCTCTTGACTTAAATCCTTCAGCTACATTTAACCACATTTCAGTTGTAGGTTCGGGAAAACACTCCATTTTCATTACATCCCATAATGCATCACACACTTTTTCTACAATATTTCGTATGGTTGATATACCAAGTCGATAACTGTAATGCAGATCGGTAAAGGAACACCCCGTGGCCAGGTATCTGAAACAATATATTTTTTTATTACAGGGCGCTCGCTACAAATAAAGTGGAAAAACCTTCGAGACGCCTTCATGAAGGAGTGTCGAAGACAAAAAAATATAAAGAGCGGAGCAGGAGCTAAGAAAAATAATCAGTATAGATTTTATAATCAATTGTTATTTTTAAAACCTTACGCTGGAAAAAATAAAACTCAGAACAGTTTGTCTGCAGGAGACGATGAATCAGTCGGGGAAGGTAATGAATCAGTTGGAGGACCATATGAAGACAGAGCCTTAGGTACTAAAAGAAAGAAATCTGATCCTGCTGAAGAAATGACGCGAGAGTTAATCGATACCCTGAAAACTTCAATAAACAAAAAAGAAAACGAAGAAGATCCTGACCGACAGTTTATGCTCTCTTTGGTGCCTGATTTCAAGAAAGTACCCGATCGATTAAAATCTGTCGTGAAAATAAATATAATTAGATACATATCACAAGCTCAGGATGAAATGTACAATTATAAAGAGTCAGGCGACGCTACAATGTCCTATACTAATAATCAAAATCAGGGTTATTATACGAATACTTCATCATATGCGCACCAGCAAAACGAGCAAGGGACCTCTGCTGCCGGAATTGCAGATAATATTATAGACGCAATACCAGCAACACCCACCACAGTTAATTCAAACATTACTGATGAATCGGAGATTTTATCACTGTTTTAAAACCATAGTGTGCTCATTGCACGGAAGATAGAAAGCTGTGATTATGTTAATTAGTTTAAGGTAGATACATAAATATGTACGTGATTGATCCTGTGATAAAGAAAAAATTACTGTGATTTGATTACTAAATAAGAAATTATGCTCATTGTGCGGAAGATAGAAAGCTGTGATTATTTTAATTAGTTTAAGGTAGATACATAAATACGTGATTGATCCTGTGATAAAGAAAAAATAACTGTAATTTGATTACTAAATAAGAAATTATGCTCATTGTGCGGAAGATAGAAAGCTGTGATTATGTTAATTAGTTTAAGGTAGACATATAAATACGTGGTTGATCCTGTGATAAAGAAAAAATAACTGTGATTTGATTACTAAATAAGAAATTAAAATTACTAATTATAATTAGATGTAGGTACAAAATCTAAAAAATCTTCAAAAAAGACTGAGGTAGATTTAATAACAAGAATAATTGACAGACTGATTATTTAAAGTAATAAAAATATAAAATGGAAAAATGTGTATTTTCTTCTTCACTTACCTCAAGGTCACAAGAAGCTTTTCTTCCGGCGAAATACAAGGACGCATGTTTGTATTTACTCCAGAAATTGCTTTCCTTATTTTTGCTAACAAATAATCAAATGAAGAAGTGGACATTCGCGTATAATTAAAAAATTTATCTTCGTATTTTCTCAAACTTTTATAGAATAACATGAATGACCCATTTAGAGTTCTGCTTCGTAAAAATGGATGAACCCAGTATCTTCTTATTTTTTTCTTTCTGCGCCATAAAAGCCAGATTGCTGCCACCACTTCAGCGTCCATTCTTGCCAGCGTCTGCAATCAAACTGGTCAAAACCGCGTTAAATCCATCCGCGCGTACAGGCGCGTAAACCGCCTTACCGCGCGGTGCACCGCTGCGAAATCCGCGTTACCGCCACCGCCCTCCGCGGCGGTGCGCGGTGCCGTGTGATAATCGCCTAAACTCCACTAGCATGTACAAACAGCATGTTTATACAAGTACACAGCAACCATACATTAAAAATTCAAAATTTTAATAATTACATTAAACATAGAATTCATTAATAACAATTGTAATGAGATTAAGACATGCACAATTCATTAATCAAATTAGCAATATATTTTTTTTATATTGGAATATAAAATTCCAATAAAAAGTTCTGCTTTTCCGCCTCAGTTGTACGATGTGCTCCAACAAGTGCTTTATCCGACTTTGAATCTATTCAGAAAGTTTAGTATAATCGAATAGGAGTTTCTTTTCTAAAATCATAACGTTTTATTTGTTTGTCATAAGCTTTTGCCCATCTGTCGAAGACAGACTCTTTGATTGTAAATATTTAAATTAACGCTTGCCTATGCCATGCCGTCCTAACTCTATTCTTGTCAAACTCTCGTCTGCTTCTTTTATAATTGTTTATACTTACTGTCTTTTCCTTATATTTCTGTAATATTTGTATTTAATAATATAAAACTTTCCCCTAACCGCCGTTTCCTTTGCTGTCCTCTTCACCATCTCTATTGCACTTCAGCGATGTCGTCTTAACGAGGCCTTGTGAGTTGTTAATTTTTTGTATCCTTTATCAATTTTAAATTTTAAAACACAGATACCTGCAGATTAGCGAGACATCGTGGTAGATTGATGTTGCCCAATATGCGTACTCAATATTACAATAAGAACTGCTATCCGAATTATATAAAAATCTATAATAAGTTACCACGCTTGATAACGGAGCTTAGTTTGCCTATATTTAAAAGGAAGCTTAAAATGTGGCTAATAACGAAATGTTTTTACTCAGTTAGAGAATATTTAGAAATGAAAATTGACTTAAAATAGAATAAGTAAAATGACATGAGTACCTATACATTTTAGAATTAAATTAAGTTTGACATTCACATGCCCTGTCGTTGACAAAATGGACGAACTAAATGAAAATCACCACCAAAATGTATCTACTCTGTTTTGTGTAAATAAATAAATTTCATTTCATTTCATATAAAGTTATTAGATTGCGTTTTTATCATTTATCTAAGGTTTCACCGGCATTAATTTGAGGAAAATGTTACATAGGCATAGTGGGTCACTCCTAAAAAGATAGACATAATTATGCTGTCGCGGACATTTTCACATTTACAAATCTGTCATAGGTACATGATTTTTGTGTAATTTTTACAGCGATATTTAATATCCTTTGATCTTTACGCAACGGAAGTTCTCAAATGGCTGATATTTTTCGTTTTTGCAAAAAAATACATTGATGCTCCGCTCCTATTGCTCGTAGCGTTATATTATATATCCTATAGCCTTTCTTTATAAATGCACTATCCAACACAACAAGGAGCAGTAGTTCCTGATCCATAGTGTCACCGAACACGGGCCACCGACCACAACCACAAAACGCCGCCACCGGCTTATTTCTTGTAGTTTTCATACATTTTATATGGACTCGCCACACACGGTACGCCGGTGGCCGCCACACGCTACAAATCGTCGTTGCTCGCTTCTTGTGGCCCGCACCGGCCACCTAATGCGCCGCCGATACAAAACGCCGCGCCGCCACACGTCACTCGCGCGATTCCCCACCCCTGTCTCCCTTACCTTAGTCGGCCGCTGTCGCGCGCTTCAGCCACTTTAGTAGCAGCTTCTAGCTTCTCGTGGCGGCGTTTGTGGCTGTGGTGTGTGTTGAGAGACTCAATAGAGTGCCGAGTAGCTTATTTGAGAATTCTATTTGCTTAATTAAGATTTTACTCAAGGAAGAACAGTTTTAGGGATCCCTAAAACTGTTCTTCCTTGAGTAAAATCTTAATTAAGCATACATTAAAACAAAGCAAATTATCTACGTCACAATGGTAGTGATTTTCCTTTAACACAAAGTAAACTATAGTTTTTAACTTATAAAGTTTTTTTGTGGAAATACCTATTAATTAAAAGCCCGCTTGTAACAGAGCCGGCGACTAGATCAGTCGTGATAGTTCATTACGTGGACAATGGCTTGCTCACGAAACAAATTAAATGCCATTGACCGTGCCATCAGATAATAAATTTATATTTAGACTTAAACAGTGGTTGTGACACATTACGTAGGCGTACACCGAGTTCCTATTGTTGTCACAAAATAGTTAATCTTCTGTGACAGTGAGCAGGTAGGAATTGTTTCAAAGTCATTGGCGGACTTCGTGGCCATTAGATTTACGAGTTGAACGTCTGCGATATTAGATTCGATTCCCTTTTTTTTGTGACGCAAGCAAAAACTCTGTTTACAGACGACGGCGCCTTTAAGAGGCACACCGCCGAACGGACCTCACATTTGGCTCCCGCAAACCTTACGAGGCCTCACAGTGGCTGCCCACTGAGGACCCCGTAACTCTTACGGGCGCTTTACGGCATAATATCCGCTAAAAACCCCTGCGAATACCCTCTAAGCTGCTTAGTGCGAAACCGCGGGATCCCCATTTAGGGACTTTCCGCGTCTAGATTCGATTCCCTGGCGGGTTGCTACATAAATTAACCTATTATTTGTATGCGATATAGACTTTGCAAACCTAGTTACTTCGTTCCAACCAAGATTATATTATATAATATTCTCTGGTGAACCCTTACTAAGATTTATGTAAGGCCATTGAAAAGATTTGTAGGTGATTTAATTGGATCGTAAATATGTCTATGTTCAAAGAGCGCACTGACAGGGAGGACTTTATAAGTCAATTGTATCAGTTGGTATGTACGAATGATAAACATTTTTATTCAAGTTTAAATAAATCGTTAAACGTCTTTGGTCTCTTTCGAATAATCCACCATTGAATAGTGATTTAGTGCTCTGTACTTATTATAAATTAATTTATTCATAATCATAATCATTTATTCAGTTTAGGCTGTTACAAGCGCATATGAATGTCTAGAAGCTACGCCATCGGTTCGTAAATCTACGGGCGGGAGACCTTGTACTGAGAAGAACCGGCAAGAAACTCAGCAAGGGCTGTTTTTTCTCCCTATTTCATCATTTACAGAGTCGTCAAGTTGAAAAATGACTTCAGAGATGATTCATGAAGTCACCTTTCATTACATAATGTGTGATTATACATTAATTGTTCACCTGCATTTTGATAGCTGTGTTACACAGTATAAATACAAACAGAGTTTTCTATAATAGGTGTAATTAAACATTCACATCTTAAATATCAAAGTAGTTAGGGCAGACTCATCTCCGCTGGCAGCACCCGTTCACGAGCATGACGCATGAACCAGACATCGCGTCGCTCAACCATATTTTATTTGCAACCAACTTGCGCCCAGTAGTTATCTGATTGACTTAAAATATGCATATATGCCCAAAATCTCAAACAACCTCGCACACATTCTCATACAAAATATCGAAGGCCAACTTTCCGACCGTAGGCGATTCTGTAAAATAAAATCTCACTTCCGGTTTCGGTAGGTGCCATTTTATACATTAGTTTGATATGCATTACCCCATTACATGGCAAAATGTAGCTAGAGTCTGTGCGGAAAGAGAATGGGCGTGGCGAAAAACGGAACTAACACTAAGATTTTTATTTGGCAATCCAACCCAGCAATAACGACAAAGTTTTGTATTGATACGGATTTGTTTGGTGTTGTGATTTCTTGCGGTTTTTTGTATTTAATCATGTTTAAAAGGGGTAAAACCTTACAAATACGGTAGAAAAACACTACAGCGCCCTCCAATCTAAATCCCATTCTCTTTCCGCACAGACTCTATGTCTGTAAAAGCAGCCAGTATTCGATATTTGACATTTGTCAGAAATGCGAATAAAATGAGATCGTAAGTTTGCATCTTACAGAATACTTAAAAACAGCTTTCACACTTCTCGACTAGTTGCCATGGTTACCACCGAATTGAGAGGAAAAAAAAGGCGCTCAAATTGGCGTAAAAACTTTAGATTTAGTAAATAATACCACATACTTACGTCCGTTTCATAATTATTGTGATTTGCATGGGATTTCACACAAAAAGCGGTTGTCAGTGACAGTCGCATTGTGGTCGCAAGTTGCATAATTGCCATTGATTTCCGAATCAGCAACTCAGTGGCAAGTTGCTATACAACTTTCAAGCTATTTTGGGCGGATAGTATGTACTGCATTACTACCAAAAAGTAACAAAAAAAAACGAAGGGTTGCACTCCGGTAGTGCCGGCAGAAGTGAAAACTTGCAATATTAACGTTGTGCATTTTTGATATTTTGGAATGGTTAGGGAATAATTTTGTACGAATTGCTTTAATTATCAATATAAGAGTACTATCATTTATGTGGTAATACAATATTTATTTATTGCGCTATCGTACACAAAACTGACAATTTATATTACATTAAAAAGTTTATCTCTCAGAAAAATCAACTTACATGAATCACATTTAAGCGCACCTAGCGACATCTATTGTAAAAAAATGTATTTTCTCCGTAATTAAACCTTCCACGTGGACGTCCTAGATAGAGACTTATTATTATAATACGATAAAATATGACTATGTTTCGTCCAATATATTGAAAGTCAACAACCTTTCCAATTTTATTGTATTCGTCTTACGCCACGTGTCCTGACGCGAGTTTTAACATTTTTTTCCCATACAAAAAAAGTGTACAACGGCGCTAAAGAAGTTTTCACTTCAAAAATTTTGGTTTCGGAATATATCATAAAATTTCTAATACTATTGTTTCCGAGTATATTTATCTGTATCTTATTCAGTCGCACCTTTAAGAATATATGGTGCTAATTTCTACACCAATAAACTATTTAAGGGCACTTAGATTAAGCGCTTCATTACAGTGAAATATGAAAAAGTATCGTGATATAATTAACAATCTTCTTTCCGGCACCTAGTCATTTTGATTTGTACACCTTCTCTTGTCATGAAACTTAGCTGTCAATTAACTGTGCGCTAGGGATAAAACGTGATAAAAACGCACAGCACTACAATCACTTGCTTGTACGTGATTTGGTTTTGATTTGATCGGGTGCATAACACAGCTAATATGGCGCTGGGCAAGGCTTTGTCCAACTTAGTCGAGACACTTATCGGCTAAAAATGTGTCCTCTTTTTGTATTAAATAAATATAGTAATATATATAGGAAGCTAGGTATGTCACTAATAAATAAATAACTAATATTCCCAACACTCCCACCAATTAGCATAGCCTCAAAGTTAGCACTGTAGGTGCTTGTGTTATAGGATACTAGGGTAACGGATAGAATGCATTTACAGTACATATATAAGTATATTTATATTAAACATCCATGACTGGAGTACAAATGCTCGTATTCATCACACAAACATGAGCCCCCACCGGGACCTCTCGAGTCGGCGACACCGTGAAACCCGGTGTACAAACCACTCGGCCACGGAGGTCGTCATCTTAAAGAATGTATTAAATATTACGTGTAACTTGTTTATCTAATAGACGATAAATATGTATTGTATAATAGTTAGAAGTCTAAACCTACATAGAAGATGAAAATTTCACTTTCAAGCATAATTTTCAGTACTTAGTCGGGTTTTAGTTTTAAACCATAGATGAATGATTGGTCTCGCTTCACTCGACAGCGAGACCAATCATTTATCTATGTTTTAAACTTACTTTTCCTAAATTAATCAGTGTAGTATTTTTGGGATCACAATAATTCTCAATCGCATTCTCTTTACACAGTGTTTATCCGTTGTGATTGCAGAATGTGCGGATACGGGTGGCTGTGTGGAGCGCCGGCATTATAGTTTAGTGTATAGTGCGATTCAAATAAGAATAGTAAAGTCAATGACCTCCATCTGTCAAATGTCGCTTGAAAAGTACGGTTTGCAAAAAAATCTTGGAACCCTTTTTTAGCACTCAGCTAATTAATTATAGAATAAAAACCAAACATTTGTAAACAAACAATAATAAATATTGATAATTAATATTGGTCGATTTGTTTTCATTTATTGAGCTTTGGCTATGAATGATTGATAACCTAAATCGTCAACCAAATGTCACTAAGTTGCGAAGTTCAAAAACTCGATTTAGAACTTTTGTTAAATTTAATTAATATTATTATTATTATTTGATTATTAAAAGATTAAATAAAAACTTTTTTTGCTCACTCTACCCATTTGGTTTGAATTGACAGCTTTGAAGTCACAATATGGCGCCCAGTCTGTCCTATTCTTAGTTGAATCGCATTATACTAGAGTTATTGAACAGAAATGTATACCGATATAATGTATAATTACCTACCTATGTTCTTTATTGTTATTGTTTCGCTTTATTCCGGCATTCGAAAATCATCTTTGCCATAAGGCGCTGGCTAGTAACCAGCTCTGTTGTAGTATCGCAAAAGCGTTTACCACAGAGCATAGCTGAATCAGTGTCTTATTGGCCTTACACTGCACGCACCGAGTAATTAGTTTCCATGTTTTTGATGTGTAACATCTTTCCTCTCGCTTACCTGCAATTTGAGGGAGTGATTTAGTGAAATGCGACGGAAGTGTGTAACAGGAAGTCGCGAAAGCTCGCGCTATTTGATTTGCTTTTAGAACATAATGTTCAAATGGCTTATTCCTTTTGTAGTAGGTGTTATTTCTTTTTTCATTAATATAAGGTGAGATTTCAAATGTTACACATCATACGCGACTACTGTAAGGCTCGCTCGCTTTTTTTATTGTCTATGCTTTATTATTATAACCATTTTGTTTTTCTAAATTCATGCTGTTTTTATTTATTTTTAAGCATTTAACTGCTAGATGTTTAAATCTAAAGAAAAGTTTTTACTTGAAAAAAATCCACGGGGACCAGGCAGCGGACGGGACTCGAACCCTTCGCAATCCGGGCGAATGCACTGACCAATTATGCTACCACGGCCCTATTGGCCGCGTCGAAATTTCCTAGCCTTAAGCTGCAAGTCAGCGCCATCTCTTCGCATTGTAGGCAACCCACAATGTAAATTCATGCTGTGAAGGCCAATAACATGTTTTCTTTCTTTCTCTCAGAATGGTTGCACGGCGCTGCAGCGTGCGGCTGCCGACGGCCACGTGGACGCGGTACGCCTACTGCTGCAGCAAGGGGCCGACCCCAACAAGCAAGACCATTTGGTAAGTCACCTTTATTTTATTGTGTAATTTATATTCACACAATTTTGTGGGCCACCGACTCAGGCAAAAAACTGATTACCCTCGCTCCGGGTCTCCGGTATTGCCATCCAGAGTGGCAATGCTGCAAGCATAATGGGCACCTTTGTGCACCATAATGGGCGATATTTGACGATAGTTAAGTAAATGGAATTGTATTTTATCAGAAATAAAATTTGTCACTTTACTTAGCAATTTATATTTTATTTTAAAAGGGTGGCAAACGAGCTAATTGCCCGCCTGATGATAAGCGGCCAAAGTAGTCTATAGACACTTGCGATATAAAAAACATCACACGCGCCATTGCCTACCCTGATATGGAGTCAGGTCGGGTCCCCTACCCGTGTCGCCCGCGTTTCCCCCCTCATCTCCTAGGAGAAGGGGCGAGGAGACGTGGACGACCGGGAGAGAGGGTGCCTGCCCCTGCATCGACGGCGAGGGGAAAGGGACGGGGAGAACTACGCCCCCCCCCCCCCCCCGCTCCCCCGGGGACGGCGGCCCTCCCAATGGCAGTTCTGTCCTGCAAAGGGGGGGGGCGGCGAAGGGAGCTACAAGGGTAAGCGCAAGTACCCGGCCCAGGTAGGCCGCGTACTTAGCCCCCCACGCGCGGGCCTACCTGCGCACGTCTGCGGGGTCCCCGCAATACCTCGGGAGACCCTTGCAGTGGAGCCCCGGCTAGGCCGGGAAGCTGTTGGGTGCGGAGTCGCGGAAGAATCCCTTAATGGGGACCCCGCGGCTTCTCATTAAGCAGCGTAGAAGGTATTCGCAGGGTTTTTTAGCGGATATTATGGCGTAAAACGCCGGTAAGAGTTGCGGGGTCCTCGGTGGGCAGCCACTGGGGGGTTCGTAAGACTTGCTGGAGCCAGGTGTGAGGTCCGTTCGGCGGTGTACCTCTAAAAGGCGCCGTTGTCTGTAAACAGCATTTTTTGCCTGCGTAACAAAAAAAAATAGGTCGGGTCCCCTACCCGTTAAGTCCTGGAACCTCATTCACCGACAGAAACATAACACCACAAAAAGGTAGTGTTATTTTACTGTGGTCTTCTCAAGGTGGAGGTTACTTCCCCAGACGGGCGCTCCCATTCGAGTGGAAAATCCGCTATATACTTCTCTTAAAGAAGGTTCATTTTAATGCAAGTGAGTGATTGAATACCAGGTGAAATACCTCGACTCGCTACCTGCAGGAGGCAAACACCAATGTGAAAACCTTTGAGGCATTTTTGGTGGGGCAACACTTAAAAGAAGAAATGGGGGTCATAGCGAATTCACGGGTCGAACTGGAGAACCCATCTACGGAAGTGACCTTCACTTTATAAATAACAGACTGTTGAACCTAACAATACCATAAAAATGAAATTATTGTTATTATTATTCTTTATTGCCATTGTTAAATCTATTTTATAAATTTGAATTGTTTGTTTTGTAAAAATGAAATGTGAACAAAGCATAATAATGTAATTTAATGAGCTCTCTGGCTTTATATTTGCTATGCCCTTGCAGGGCGTCACATATTTATCCAGCATAATTTTTAATGTACCATCTTGAATGTAATATGACATGCAATAAATAAATACCACCTTCGATTTTTATTTATATGATCTGGGCCGGATCTACAATATGGCTTTTTGGGTCTCAGCCCAGGCCCCCGTGGATTCCAGGGGCCCCCTGCTAATTCAAGTCAAAGTCAAAAATAGACGATAAAGCGAAATAATACATAATTTTATTAAATTAAACAGATCGGAAATTCAGACAGGCAGAAATCGATGAATTCCCATAGCAGATATAATATTTTCAAAATAGATGTCTAAAGTTGAACTAGTGATTCACCAAAGAAAGAAAATTAAAATACTTTTCTTTAAAACTGTACATTAAAAGATTAGATGTACATTCAATGTAGAAAAAAATACATTTTTGAATATAACCCTATTTATGTTATTACATGTAGAATGTAAAAAGCAAATTAAAAAAATTGCCATTTCTGCACTTTTCAGAAAGGTTGCTTTGTAATTTGTCAATTTATTAACGGTAGTATAACACTAAGGCACGATATATTATAAAATAAATTAAATATTTTACTGTCTCATTTTTTTCTATACTTTGAGTAATTAGGTGGGCCCCTAAGTAGTATTAGCCGAGGGCTCCCAAAACTCACGGTCCGGCTCTGTAAATGATTATAATATTTCACAGTCATGTTTAATGTCTTGTATATCCTGTGAGGTGTATGACAATAAAGAATATTATTATTATTATTTCATTGACTGATGTATCCCCACAGCACGGCAACACGGCTATACACGAGGCAGCGTGGAAGGGCTACTCTCGCTGCGTATCATTACTGGCGGGCGCCGGCGCCGAGCTGCGCGCGCGCAACGCGGGCGGATTCGTGCCCCTGCACCTCGCCTGCCAGAACGGGCACAACCAGTCCTGCCGCGAGCTGCTGCTGGCCGGCGCGCCGCCAGACTTGCAGAACAACGTGAGTGTCAGCATGTCGTCAGCATATAATATCCGGCCCCTGCACCTCGCCTGCCAGAACGGGCACAACCAGTCCTGCCGCGAGCTGCTGCTGGCCGGCGCGCCGCCAGACTTGCAGAACAACGTGAGTGTCAGCCTTAGATTAAAACAAAAAGGGAAGATACGGCACTAGCCTCAACGTGAACACCAAAAAGAAATATTGATAATATTTTGTGTTTATATGATAAAACAATGCCTAAGTATGTGCCCAAATTGCTCAAGAACTAAAAATAAAACCCACGGCATCACTTTTCATTCGTAAGTACTATAAAATATAATTTTTCATAAAAAATGCTGTATGTTTTGAATCTTATTCGGTAGTGACGTCGAGTACTGGTCGCGTGATTGGTCGGTAGTGCAGTGACGCGGATCTCGCCGTCTCGTTCGCGCTGCCGTTGAAACTTAACGTGCTGTTTCGTTCGGGTCGGTAATGCAGTGACGCGGATCTCGCCGTCCCGTTCGCGCTGCCGTGGGATCAGTTTTTGTTTGATGCAAGTAGGAGCGTACCGTATCTACCCTTTTTGTTTTAATTTAAGGTGTCAGCATGCCGTCAGCATATAATGTCCGGCACCTGCACATCGTCGTTTAAACACAGGCGTTTCCTTTATTAATGAATAGTTCCGTCAAATGACTCCACCCCGCCTGATGTTATGTGACGGTGAAGTCCAGACGTGAAGATAACATGTACATACAGCAGTTCTACCTGCCACACCAGCCATCCTCACCTAACCGGCCTGCATGTTGTTTCTTCACGCCTTTTTTAAAGGAGAGGAAATAGGGAAAATGTCATTCATGACCCACACCCACCACGTCAGCCCAGTACAGAACGGTGAGTGCTTACGACTGCAGGTGCAGCCGGGACCAACGGAGTTTAACAAAAAGAGGTGGTGGATGTGATTCTATTAGTAGTTGGAACGGAGTCCAACTTAGACAAAGTACTTCCCATTTCATTACTAGATGTAGCGTGAACTTTGGTAATGATAATCATCATTACTTGTCAAAATAAATAAAAAAAAATGTTTATCAGTTTAGACTGTTACCAGCACTCATGAATGTCCAAAAGCTACGCTATCTGATGTCTACACAAAGTATTTATTTATTAAGCTATAAGTTTTGTTTATTTGATATGTTTTCATCTTTCATTTTCCAATGTTCAAAGTATGGCGATACATCCCTCCACACGGCGGCGCGGTACGGTCACGCGGGCGTCACCAGAATCCTCATCTCGGCGCAGTGCCGCGTGTGCGAGCAGAACAAGAATGGCGACACCGCACTGCACATCGCCGCCGCCATGGGCCGCCGCAAGCTCACGCGCATACTCCTCGAGGCCGGCTGCGACAAGGCACTCAAGAACCACCAGGGAGAAACCGCCCGGGACATCGCCACCAGAAAGGGTTTGGACGAAATCATCAACATCCTCAACACACCAGTAGCCAAACAACCCAAGAAGAAAGACAAGCGAGATAAAAGCAAGGAGCGCAGCGTCGACGAACCCGACGACGCGAAGAAGAAAGGCAAAGACAAGAAAAAAAAGAATGTTCACTTCGAACAACAACCCCAGAATGTACAGTGGTCGCCGTACGGCTGCCACTACTACCCGGATCCGAAATATTTCCCGAAACCGAAGCTGAGCTCGCTCCCCACCGAACCCTTGAAGAAAGGCGAGCAATATTACTTGGATCTCGCAGGAAATATCAAGAAGGGACCCATTGGCGCCGGTTACACGTGCTATTGTGCTCCGTTCTTCAAACACATGGAAGATAAACTGAACGAAGATAAAAAAGATTTAAAGAGGCACATAGACCGAGCTCACGAAAAGATAGATCAGAAAGTAACAGATTTGGAAATGAAGACGCAGGGTCAAATTTCAGAACTGACGAGGTTCGTCGCTGCCGAAAGGGCTATGTGTAAAGAAAGGCACCAACATCTAGAACACTGGTTGACGCGTGGTATGAATTTCAGAGCTTCCGAAAGAGTGAGAAAACTCGATTTTAGTCCCAAAGGCTCTTTGGACATCCCTCCATTGAAAAGAACTAGAAGTTTAGAACTCCTCGATGCACATACAGAAGAATGGAATAAAGTAAACAGGCTAATAAAAGACTTCAATAAAAATTCTGAACATTATGATAGTAATGCCAAAGACTTATATGAGAGTAAAGCGACGTCGAAAAGTACTGAGGTTTTGGATAGCATAAGATCACCTCCATCTCCGAGGCGGAAACATATACTTAAAAACTCCAGAAGCACAGATCAGTTGGACGCCGGTCCGAGCACGAGTTCACGGTCTCCTCATATGTTAGCATCTCATACAAATGCAGTCCTTGATAATCATGTGCAAAACGTTACAGCCGAAATTCACGTCAAAGCCAATAAAATTTCTGTTTCTCAGTCTCCTTTATCAATGGAAGTACAAGACCATAATGAAAGATTTGTGTCACCTAGTCGTCAAATAAATGTTATGTCCCCCAGTAGCAGCAACAGACACTCTGATTACAAGACGAGTGATTCTGATGGAGATAATTTACATAGAACCCAAATAGAGTGTCCTAGAGATGTCCCAGTTTGGAAAAGCCAAGTTCTTCAGAGAACAGCAGATGACATTCGAAAAAGAGTCATGTTGGAGAAAGAAATGTCAGACGTAATAGGCAGAAACAATAACAAAACATTGGATATAGCCCAAGACGGTTACGTCAAACTACGTAAACAAGGTAACTGTACAAGAGAAGAAAATAATATAGTCAGAGAACCCAGAAAGTCTGTGCAAGAATTAGTAGCGCAGGTAGAACACAAACAACAGCGATGTAAATCTCCTGAAACTATACCTTTACCGAGAAGAATGTCACCCGTACAAATGTGCGAGGAGCCAATTCAGGCTCCCGTTCAGGCCTGTCCCGGGATACTGAAGATGCCGCAGCAACCTCAACGACCAGCCCCCGTGCTCAAAGAGAAACCACCGAAAAGCAAACGCTTTAGCTTGCATAACCTCATACCATTCCCAACGAGAAAGACTTTCCAAACTCCACCGAAGGATAATGGCAACAATTCCGAGAGCAGTGACGAAGAAGACAATCCGATAAGGACTACAAACCAACCCGGCCCCATGAGGAACACAAACCTTCTGCAAACATTACCGATGCCAAATTTCGAAACGATGTCCAATAAATCTCCTTCGCCAGCTCCGCAAGTACAAAGTCAAAAAAATCCTTATCCTCACGACATAAGGGCAATACCTAAAGACGCTTATTTTCATGATATACCTAACAGGCAGGTCCACCATCAGATGCCTTACAGGGAAATGGTTGAAAACGGTCTCCCTGTGCCGCAATGCAATCCTTGTCAAACCAATCGGTACGATTACAATGAAACGGGGCTACCTCATGCACCGGTTCAAGGTCGGAACCGAAACCCTTTGTATCATCACCAGACTGGAGTATTTGACGCGATGATGCAAGATCACATTCTCAGAGAGATGGAACGTATTCCACAATGCTACAGCGACCACTTGGATCAGAACACTGAAATTGAAATAGCTAACCAGAATGATCAATTTCGAGGTGGTTACTACGGTAACCGTTCACCAGTGTACCCGAACTTTAGGGGGAATTCGCATGGAGTGAGGAAAGCTGCAGACCACAATTTACTGCACACCCGTCTGCAGTCCTTGGCTATAAACACCCATCTCACCGAAACTCAAAGCCAAACGGACAGAGAATCTCATAACGACTCAGGGTACAGTACGAAGGTATACGGTAGTTCACAGGGACCTTCGCCGAGTCTCTCTGGCCATGTGGAATGCTCAGCGTCAGATAACTTATCTGGACAGAGAATAGATGTTATGTCAGGTGGAAAAATAGGCACGCAGATTGGTGCTTCTAGCTTGGTGTGAAATTAATCGTGTAAATGTGATAATATTGTGCCTTTGTGAAACACTTTTATGATGCTCGCACATGCCAAATAATGCATGCACATTTAAAAAGTTAGTAACCTACATAAATAATAAAACATCAATAGCAAGTCTAATAGGACGTTAGCCGTCTCACGAGCACGGTAAAAATTTTATGTTATTATCTACAAATCTTTGATACGAAAGAATAAATTCACATTCCTTTGTAAAAATAAAAAAAACAAAGTGTCCTTGAAATAAGCAACATATTATAGTTAAGCTTGTACCTATACAAAAATAAAAAAGGGCCACGAGATGAACCCTGAAGTATTCCATATTTGCAGTTAACCCTGTGCCCTCACTTTAACCATTCTTAGAGAATCCAATAACTATATAGTAATAAACTATAACAGTCAATGGTCCAGTAGACGCACGGTTTAATAAAAAAATCATTAGTAAATTACGTTATATCCATGGAATCAAAGGCTTTACAAAAATACAGTAAAATGCATCAACAAAGGCTTCCCACCATTTTAAACACATAAATAACATTTAGGCCTTGAATTGATAAGGGATTAGTTGTTCAAGTTGGTAAATTTGTTTCTACCACACTCTTTACTTATTGAAATCTAAGTCATAATCACATTTCACAAATCTGATGTGGATTCATTGTTTTATTCACGTAGAAATTAAAGTACAAAATACTCATGTTTTATACTCACAACCTACACTTAACTAACATTGTAGTCTAAATAAAAAAATAAGTACAAATCTTTGTTTTATAAATATAAGGATGCCATGCCACATAATGTTATTATTAAGTAGAATTTAATATTTAATTATATGATAATTTAGGTATCAGTATCTGTTTGGGTATCTTAAGGCTATTGTGAAATATTTTAACATTCACATTAGTATTTATGCTCACTATTTTTTTTAATTGGATTGTCATTATGTCAGTTTTGTGTATTTTCGCATATTTTGTAATTGCAAACAATAACCCATTTTATTGTTAAAACCGGATATTTGTTCATAAGTGACTGTCAGTAGTAACTAATTATATAGAAATATAATACTTGATCAAACAAAGCTTTACATTATTTTCTCTATCTAATAACGTGTTTGGATTTATTGTAATTAGTCGTAAGTTTTGTATGTTCTATGTAAAAATATAACATATTTATTGATTGTGTTACACTATGTAAAATATTTTATAATGCATTGATAATTTTGTAATTATTGATAATAATTCTAATAAAATTGCACTTTTCAAGTGTCACAAACTATTATAGTTGTTTTTCTTTTAAGATATAATATCAAAGTCGTATTTATCACCTCTGCTTTGTCGATGAGGCATTAAACTATTTATATTCAATGTCAGTGTAGGTTCTATTTCTAAAAAAGAAAACACTTTATTATTTACAAAAAACATTTTATTATTTGTTTATCTGATTTAAATTTAAACTCGAAGCTTGGTCCGTTCACCCCAACCTACATCTCTATAAAATTCCCTAACACTACTATGAAACAGAGGTACACCGTTAAGTACAGAAGATCTTGCTCCTACAATCTTCACAGCTACATAATCCCCCGGCTTCGCTTTCCTTCTGCCGCCATCTTCGCTCAAAATCTCGCTTTGGTCAAAAAGCACTTTTAAATACATCTCGTTCCTGCCCATAATTTGGCCAGTCTTCTTCGCAGAACCTTCTACTAGTACTAAGTGTGTGTTCCCTATTTCGGCTTCGTTTAATATTTGACATTTACGCCTGTAAAGTTCTATCATGCGATAGTGTCTATCTCTTTTAACTTCTTCGGGAACGTCATCTTTGTATCTCCGGTATGCTGTTGTTTTCTGGATGGTTAAAGAAATATGTTTTTTAAAGGCGCTATTACACTTGGCGACTAGCCCGAATAAGAGTGCAAATGGATTGGGTATTCATTTTATAGGCTATATGTAATTCGGGTAAACGACATGAACGGAGTCGAGCACGTTAGTTTTGGTTAATCGACACCGTCTTCCAACCCATATTCCAGTGTGAATATTGCTTCTGGTGCCCGAATTCAAGTAAAGTCTTTCTTGCACCCGTATACGGGCTAATGACCAAATGTTTTTGCGCTATTTATTTCCGCGCGTAATGATAATTTAAGTAAAAACACAGCTTGTGGAAAAATTCCACTGCTTACACTAGTCAAGTATACGTGTTCTGGTGTCGCAAGCGTCTGTAGATCACGATGGCATTTAGCATGTGGCAATATTTCACATAAACATATAAATTTATTACGATGGGATTTTTAGCATGTGACACATATTTCAGATAAATAGATAATTGTCGCAGTCTCTACTTTTCAATCATCATCATCATCAGCCTATTAATGTCCCCACTGCTGAGGCACAGGCCTTCCCTATGGATGGAGTAGGGAGATTGGGCCATGACCCACCACGCGGGCCCAGTGCGGATTGGCGGGTGCTAACGACTGCAGATGCAGCCGGGACCAACGGCTTAACGTGCCTTCCGAAGCACGGAGGAACTCGAGATAGAAGATTTTTGGCCACCCATCCAATGACCGACCACTGCGAAAGTTGCTTAACTTCAACGATCGCAGCCGAACGCGGTAACCACCTGCGCCATCGAGCTCCTCTACTTTTCAATGCTGATAATAAAAGCCTCATATTGAAGACATAGAAGATCTGACAACTATTGTAGACGACAGATGGAATAGTAGAGAATTGCTTTTATGCTCAAGACCAAGTAATACGAAATCAAATGTGGCGATGGGTATATCTCATCACCATCACCACATTGATATTCCCACTGCTGGCGTACAGGTCTTCCCTATGGATGGAATATGGATAAAGGGTCATAAACCACAATGAAGTCCCAGTGCGAATTGGCTAGTACCAATGACTGCAGATGCAGAACAGCTTAGAAGCGGACGCGAGCTGAGACACATTTGAAAAATAGGTATTTGAAAAAATTATTGCTGTTACACATCGGCAAATACCGTGCGATAGGGACAACAGTAGTTAACGCTGAAAATTGCAAAATTCGAGGTTCGGATCTCAACGATTTCCTCCTCGAAAATAAGATTTATGTAAAAGAAATTTTACACAAAGAATAATAAGTAGTTATACTATGCCTCTATGTTTGTTTTTTTCTAAATGCTTATTAAACTAGACGTCTTAAGTGATGATAAAAATTTGTTTATTTTTGACCATTTTTCGAGGGCTGCTAGTTTCTTCGAAATAAAAGTTATCGGAAAATGGAAGACATAGGAGCATAAAATGAGTAAAATTATATATTATGTATGAAAAATAATTTTATAAGTGATAAAACACAAGGAGGAATCAGTCGAGAAAGTTAGTATGGAAAAAAAATAGCGCGCTGCCCCTCTTAACGTGCCTTTGAATAGGGGTGATGACGGGGTGCAGTAAACGAAATTCAATTTAGTCCGTCAGTTAGATGATCAAAAAATAATGGACACATATTTTTTCTTTGGGCAATCAACCAAAAAATGACAAAGTTATAGCGCGTCAAAGTTTGGGAGTAGGGTCTCGTGACGTCACTTTTGAGTGAAAATTGTACTTGTTTAATTGTAAAACGTGACGTCATGCGAATTTTCAAATCAATATATCTCTGCAATGTTTATATTATGTGAAAAAAAATAAAAATACGTGTCCAATACTTTTTGAAAATCTACCTGATAAACGAAGAAAAAAAATTAGTCATCATCCCTATTCTATTAAATTTATGGTAACCCATTCTATGAACGATCACTGCGGAAGTTGATTATCTCCTTAGCTACTTCACGCTTCAGCTGAGACTATTTATTCTTGTCTCTTAACGGGTCGGTTTGATAAAACTCCAGTAAGAGATATAGTCCTACAAGATCTTTTTTACAAAAGTAATTAATTTAATTTATTATAAAGACTGCAGAAGAGAAGACTAGAGTAATTACGGCTGTTGCTAAGAAATGGAACCAGTTTATCCTTAACTTTTACAGCCCTCTTAGCATGAGCATTTTTATCATGCTCAATCAATATGGAGTTTGACTGTTAGTCGCGATAAAAAACGTGATATAATGTGTTAGATAAAACTCGGTTTAATTCAGAAATTAACTTTATTAAGTAGACACAACCACATCACAAGGTTATAATTCACAGAATGCCAGGCGCTCGCGCATACGCGGGGAATCCCCCATCACTTAAGTCAGTTCATTTTGACAGCACTAGTTAGTGCTGCCGAACTTAGAGCTTAACAATAGGGACGTTGCTTATCGATAAAAGTGCGATTATTTCGTCTAACAAATTAAAATTGTAGTGCTCATGCTCCGGGCTCGATGGCGCAGGTGGTTAGCGCGTTCGGCTGCGATCGTTGTAGTTAAGCAACTTTCGCAGTGGTCGGTCATTGGATGGGTGACCAAAAATCTAAAAAAATCTATCTCGAGTTCCTCCGTGCTTCGGACGTTAAGCCGTTGGCCCCAGTTGCATCTGCAGTCGTTAGCACCCGCCAATCCGCACTGGGCCCGCGTGGTGGGTCTTGGCCCAATCTCCCTATTCCATCCATAGGGCAGGCCTGTGCCCCCGCAGTGGGGACATTAAGAGGCTGATGATGATGATGCTGATGCTCCGGGCGCGGGAGGCTGGTTATTGTCACTGGCCGTTAAAGGGCAAAAAATAATGATTTAAATGCTAATGTGCTGTCATGAAATGGCGCGTGAACCTACAAATAAAAGAATGATATGATCTTACCTCTCTCATGCTGTAAGAAAACAGGAAAGCCACGTTGTAATCTACAATTTCCATGAGAGACAACGTTTCCTGAAACTCTTCCTCGGTCTCACCGCAAAAGCCACATATCATGTCCGTTGAAAGGCCCACTGGAATTTTTAAAATATAATTTTATAATTTATTTATTTATTTGATCACCAATATAATAAACATTGACACAACAACCTAGCAGGTAATGATAAAATACTTAAGCTTAATGACTTTTGACTTTTGATTTTTAATTATTTTATTTGATTGAAATTATTGAATTTAAATTAGTGTTTTTTTTTAGTGACATGTGCCTATTTGTATAGTGAGTGATTGTGTATTATTGTTATTATGATTATGAGTTATGTTGCTCGAAATAAATGAATTTTATTTTTATTTATTTTATTACAATTATAGGTGAAGACCACATGCGTTATGGAATAGAAGCAACAAATGCTGGTAAACTGTCGATGAAAAAGCCTTTAAAAGCTTTCTAAGATTTAAAAAAAAACATATAATCAACAATGTCCCGGTTAAAATCAATGCATTATAAGAAGAGTTTTAATCGAATAAGGTCAACAAGGAATCGAAATTAATTAGTCACAATAAATTACAGATAAAATTAATTTATAGAAATAATAATAAAAAAAGGTCTCGTTTCTATACATTTATTGCTTTCTTGTTCTGTACATGTTATTCTAGAAAAATATGAATTACAAACAATAACCCAGTTAGGGTTTTGCAATAAATCATTCGTCCGTACGAATGTATCAGCAATTTTTTCCTAAATCACGCAATGAGTTGTGAGACTGACTGAGAGGGAGAGAGATTTCCAACATTAGTTAGATTTTTTTGTCACAAGAGGTTTATAGTATAATATAAACCTGAGATACTATAACTGCAATAACAAGATTTTTCTTAAGAAAATATAACTAGAAAAAAATCCACGCGGACCAGGCAGCAGACGGGACTTGAACCCAGGTTTTTCTAGTTATATTTTCTTTAGAATTTAACATCAAGCAGTTACATGCTTAAAAATATATATATTTATAACTTAAATTGCTATTTCTTCTTTCAAATGTTGTTTGTTGCAAAAGTATTCATTTGACATTGTGGGTTACCTATAATGCGAAGAGATGGCGCTGCCTTGCAGCTTAAGAATGGCTAGAGGAATTTCGACGCGGTCCGTGAGGGCCGCGGTAGCATAATTGGTCAATGCATTCGCCCGGATTGTGAAGGGTGCGGGTTCAAGTCCCGTCTGCTGCCTGGTCCGCGTTGAATTTTTTCTAGTTATATTTTCTTTAGATTAGTTAGATTTTTTTGTCACGAGGTTTAACGTATAATATAAACCTGAGAAGAAAAAATAAAAAAAAGGCTGAAAAAGCAAAGGCATGCAAATACAGGGGGCTCCGAATATGATTTTGTCCCATTCGGTGTCGAGACCCTCAGTCCGTGGGGTCCTAGCGCTATGAGGTTTTTTAAGGAAATATCAAAAAGGTTAGTAGACATCACTGGAGACTGAAGAGCTGGCAGCTACCTCGGACAAAGAATTAGTCTAGCTATTCAAAGGGGGAACGCTGCCAGTATCTTCGGAACCTTGCCTAAAGGGACTCGTTTTAGTAATATATTTTAGTTATTATATTTTTAAGTTTTTTAGTTTAACGTTCATTCTTCCTGTATATACTAATCTAATATATAAAATTCTCGTGTCGCGGTGTTTGTGGTTAAACTCCTCCGAAACGGCTTTCCCGATTCTCTTGAAATTTTGTGTGCATATTGGGTAGGTCTGAGAATCGGACAACATCTATTTTTCATCCCCCTAAATGTTAAGGGTAATCCACCCCTAAATTTTTTTTTTTTCAATTTTAGATTTTTTTTTTATTTTTTTATGATACAGCATTAGTAAATACATATAACCCTGAATTTTCAACCCTTTACAATCAACCCCTATTTTTAGGGCGGTACGAAGTTCGCTGGGTCAGCTAGTGTACATATAAAAATATTAAACTTATCTAACCGGAGATACTATAACTGCAATAGCAAGATGTTTCTTATTTGTTTCAGTGGACCGATTTTTGAGCCTTTCGTGGAGGACAAAAATTAAGTGTGATTCAAGTCGCTTTGCAAATTTCATACGAATGATTCAAAAATCGCTCCACAACTGGTCCTTCGACTTGTCTATAAAATTAAAAAACTACTGCCTAATCAAGTAGTTCATCATCAGCCTATTAATGCCCCCACTGCTGAGACACAGGGTTTCCCTATGAATGGAATAGGGACATTAGGCCGTGACCCACCACGCAGCACGGATTGGTGGGTGCTAACGACTGCAGATGCAGCTGGGACAAACAGCTTAACATGCCTTCCGCAGCACGGAGGAGCTCGAGATAGTTTGGTCACCCATCCAATGACCGACCACTTCGCAAGTCGCTCAACTTCAGCGATCGCAGCTGAAAGCGTTATACACTTGCACCATCGAGCTCCTAAAAATGTAATGTTTTAAACTTTCATTGTCACTAACATTATAGTAATATAAGTTATTCACGGGATTGTTACCATGTACCTTGTTTTAGCGAGTTTCCGATATTTCGGCACTGTTGCAAGCGCCATGATCACGGAGTAACTGAAGTAATTGCGGGTAGGCTGTTATTGGCAGACATATCGGTCTACCCTCCGACGAAGTCTTTTATTGCGTTCGATACCCGTACCTGAGTCGAGTGTCTGGAATCCTGTGGAGTGTATGTGTAAAACTGGAAATAATCAAAAAAGTGTCGAGTCGCGATCCGATACTCTAAGTGTTGTGTGTCGAGAACAGTTTCGAGTGAATATTGAGAATGTGAACTGTGGTACGGGTATCGAACGCCATAACAGACTTCGACGGAGGGTAGACCGATATGTCTGCCAATAACAGCCTACCCGCAATTACTTCAGTTACTCCGTCATCATGGCGCTTGCAACAGTGCCGAAATATCGGAAACTCGCTAAAAACAAGGTACATGGTAACAATCCCGTAAATAACATCTATTACTATAAAAATTTAATATTTTTTGTAAAAACTTGGGGCACGTTATAAAAGTTTCAGTTTTAAAAAACTACCGCCTTATTGCCTTAGATTAAAATAAAAAGGGTAGATACGGTACGCTCATACTTGCATCAAACAAAAACTGATCCCACGGCAGCGCGAACGGGACGGCGAGATCCGCGTCACTGCATTACCGACCCGAACGAAACAGCACGTTAAGTTTCAACGGCAGCGCGAACGAGACGGCGAGATCCGCGGCACTGCACTACCGACCAATCACGCGACCAGTACTCGACGTCACTGCCGAATAAGATTCAAAACAAACAGCAATTTTTATGAAAAAATATATTTTATAGTACTTACGAATGAAAAGTGATGCCGTGGGTTTTATTATTAGTTCTTGAGCAATTTGAGCACTTTTTAAAAACACACTTAGGCATTGTTTTATCCAATAAACACAATATATTAGCAATATTTCTTTTCGGCGTTCACATGTACGTCGTTTGCATGTCAAGTTGTGACTAAAGCGATTAGGGTCGTGGACTACAATTCACGCGGATCACTTTTGTGAGGCCAGTGCCGTATCTACCCGTTTTGTTTTAATCTAAGGTCAAAACGCGTACTTTAGTTAATGTTTTCGTATCTACCTGCGTTATCCCGACATTTAACCTATGAAATCTTATATTTATAATGCAACGCGATAGTCTCAAAGTGACTTTACTATAAGATTCCTTCCTACAATCTAAAGCGATTAGGGTCGTGCACCACAACGAGGGCTACCGTTTTCTGCCTCACCAGATGGCGCCACTGTTGAGTGAGGTCCTAAATTGTAACTTTTAAAGTTTATTAATACGCACATGAAATCAAAGGTTACATTTAGATCGTATTTTAACACAAAAGAACCATATCCTAAACATAATAGGCCATGCCACAGTGACGCGCAGTTCCGTTTTATTCGGAAAAAATGGGAACGTAATCATTTTTCTAAGCTCAAATTTTTAATAACTGACATTCATTGCCTCATATTTGCCATAATTAAGCCGAATTGTTACCAATTATTCACAACATTATTTTAATTAGAAATAAACCCGCGTAGTCAACCAACAAGCAATAACATTTGACATTTCGGAGACCTCACGCTACACTAGCGCCTCTAGCGGCGGATTCATACGCGATAGCCCTCATTCATGCGGATCACTTTTGTGAGGCTAGTGCCGTATCTACCCGTTTTGTTTTAATCTAAGCTTATTGCGTAGTTACCTCCAGGTATAGTAGATCGCGCGTGCTCCACGAGGCTCAGATACGCGTCGCGCGTGTACCCGCGCCGCATGCGCTGCAGCACCGCCGAGCTACCTGACTGCGCCGGCAAGTGCAGCAGCTTGCAGATGTTACTACGCTCCGATATTATTTGCAGCACCTGGCCGCCAGGAAACCCATGGTCATGTCATACATAGGTCACACACACTACTCGCCAATCTCATCATAATCAGTACGGTTGAGCTACCCGCCTGCGCCGGCAAGTGCAGCAGCTTGCAGATGTTGTAACGCTCTGATATTATTTGCAGCACCTGGCCGCCAGGAAGCCCATAGTCATGTCATACATAGGTCACACACACTACTCGCCAATCTCATCATAATTAGTACGGTTGAGCTACCCGCCTGCGCCGGCAAGTGCAGCAGCTTGCAGATGTTCCTACGCTCCGATATTATTTGCAGCACCTGGCCGCCAGGAACCCATGGTCATGTCATACATAGGTCACACTCACACTACTGGCCAATCTAGTCATCGTCAGTACGGTTGAGCTACCCGCCTGCGCCGTTAACTGATTTAATATAAAATATTGGTGATATTCAAATGCATGGTCGGTTAAACGTCGCCATATAGCAGTCTCTTTTCCTCGCGGTCCGTGCCTGCTATATTGCTAACAGCGCGTTCAGAATTGCGCGTAGAGTCAAAGAACTTAGGTCTTAATTCTTCCGCATATAGCAATAAGTCGTAAAATTTTACGAGCTTGCATTTCGAACTGTCAGAAGTCCTTGAATCATGCGTTTTATTTAAGACCTTATACAGTATGTATTAAAGGTTACTTTTAATATTTAAATAATGCCTTATATTGATATTGACTACGTGATCATCTTACGGAGCTCCGTGGATCGTTCCATGTACCTTTTGGACAGGTTTCAGACATGATTTTGTTCGTGTTGGTGTATCTAGGGTCGTTGCATCAGCCTTTTAATGTCCTCACTACTGGGGCTTACCAATGCTTATGGATTGGAATCAACGATATTAAATATCCTAGATACAACAACACGAACAAAATAGTGGCCGAAACGTGTCCAAAGAGTAGTTGTACGATCCATGGATCTCCGTAAGATGATCGCGTAGTCAAACACCATATATAAGGCATAATTTAAACATTGAAAGTCACCTTAAATGAATACTGTATAAGGTCTTAATTAAAACGCATGCGTCAAAGACTTTTGACAGTTCGAAATGCAAACTCGTAAAATTTTACGACTTATTGCTATATGCGGAAAAATATAGACCTTACCTTCTTTTGTCTCTATGCGCAATTCCGAATGCGCTGTTAGCAATATAGCAGGTACGGACCGCGAGAAAAAAAAAAGATGTCTA
The DNA here is from genome assembly GCA_902850365.2 of Chilo suppressalis. Classification (NCBI taxonomy): domain Eukaryota; kingdom Metazoa; phylum Arthropoda; class Insecta; order Lepidoptera; family Crambidae; genus Chilo; species Chilo suppressalis. Next base: position 1,860,793 of record OU963911.1, read on the forward strand.
TAACCGACCATGCATTTGAATAGCACAAATATTTTCGAATGAATCAGTTAATAGTAAGTATTAGAACAAAATTTGTTTCAAATGCGTAAAAATAACAAAAATAGATTAGAAACCTGTCGAAAAAACGACACTTTTCGTACTATAAGTATTTTTTTCGCGTTTTTTCACGGAGCTCTGTGGCGTCTTGACTTTGAAACGGTTCGCGCGTGACTGTGAACCAAGAAGTGCTAGAGTGGAGTTCAAGCACTTCTTGATTGGGACACATTCTGAACGCTCGTGGTGTATCTAGGATATTTAAAATCTTTGATTGGAATAGACAGATATTGGTGTCGATTCTGGCATGATTCTCTAAATCTAAACTTAAATGTGACAACGGTGTATCCTTGTCATTCTCTATGCAGAATGAAAAAAAGAGACTGAAGTTAAATTTAGCTTTAACTTTGGAAAATCGTGCTAGAATCGACACCATTGGGTGGTGTGATGGTAAACCCTCCCCACCACCCCGGGCTGGGTACAGATGGACCAAACCCAGGGGGATTTTATTTAAGTACTTTCAATATTTAATATTCCACGACTATATGACCCCCCCGTGGAGCCAAAGCTGGCTATATGACCCCCCCCCCCTGGCGCCAAATCTGGATCCGCCCTTGCCCCGGGCCAGTGAGAATTGGTGGGTGCTACTAACAACTGCAGATGCATCGAGAATGAACGGTTTAACATGACTTCCGAAACATAGAGAAGCTTGGTGTTTTTGGTCTACCTTCCAATATTCGCCATTTAAGAAAGTTGATTAGCTTCAACTAGTGTTGCCAGGTGTCCCGATTTGCGGGGGACGTCCCGATTTTCAGGGGTCTGGGGACGCGTCCCAATTTGTACCTGATCGGGACGCTAAATGTCCCGATGAATGAAAATATGAAATTTAGGTTCATCATCATCAGCCTATTAATGTCCCCACTGCTGGGGCACAGGCCTTCCCTATGGATGGAATAGGGAGATTGGGCCATGACCCGCAGCGCGGACCCAGTGCGGATTGGCCGGTGCTAACGACTGCAGATACAGCCGGGACCAACGGCTTAACGTGCCTTCCGAAGCACGGAGGAACTCGAGATAGAAGATTTTTGGTCACCCATCCAATGACCGACCACTGGGAAAGTTGCTTAACTTTAATGATCGCAGCCGAACGCGCTGACCGTTTGCGAAATCGAGCTCCTCAAATTTAGGTTATTAATATAATACTATACTTGCACTAGTAGTTTAAAATGCAATAAATTAAACCCAGACTTAAAAACCCCTTACTTTTTGTTTACTGTTCCGATGTACAACCCTAAATCCTGATTTTTATGCCCTCATGTACCGATTTAAAACAAATCGGACCTGGCAACACTAGCTTCAACGGTCGCAGACCGATTGCACGAACCACTTGCACTGTCGAGCTCCTCATATAATGCTAGAGAGGTATAATTAAAAGAATCTAGTTTATATTGCCAATTTATTGACCAGGGCAACCAATAAGACATGAACCAGACATAAATAGTAGAAAAAGAAGAAACTTTTAAATTTATGTTCTGTCTGACTTAAAATTTAATAATAAATACAATACACAAATCTGTATCAAATATGCTGCCATAGTAAAGTAACCAGAAAAATAAAGAGTAATGACTATTAGACTAGGTTGTCTTTCAGACAACCTTGATCGAGAAATTGGAAGGATACTAGATAGTTGGCTGTGATAAGAAAAAAATACAATGAGAAAACGATGTACCTAATTGTTTTACAATAAACGTAGTAACTATGTGTCATCGTTAAATTGTAAATATCGATAGATTATAATCTATCTTGCGAGATTATTAACTGACAAAATTTTTCGGTATATTATAATCTATAGAAGTGAAACTGTTAAATCATAATCTGTTGCGTGTTAAATCGTCAACTGTATGAAAATGATTGGTCGGTCTTACATTAGGCGGTTCATACTGTCTCCTATTATTAAATAAATAATAAATATTTCCGACACTCACACCAATTAGCCTAGCCCCAAAGTAAGCACTGTAAGGCTTGTGTTATGAGATGCTAGGGTAACGGATAGAATACATATACTGTACATATATAAGTATATTTATATAGAAATACATATTAAACATCCATGACTGGAGTACAAATGCTCGTATTCATCACACAAACATCTGCCCCCACCGGGATTCGAACCCGGGACCTCTCGAGTCGGCGACACCATGAAACCCGGCGTACAAACCACTCGACCACGGAGGTCGTCAATTATTATTGTCTGTCCTGTATTATTGTCTCCTATTATTATTACATATTGTCTCCTATTCTGACTCGCTTATATTGCTTATCCCTTAAGATTGGCCAAGTTCCGAAAACCTGAAAGCTTGCCAATGTCCAACGAGTGCCCAAAAAGGGTAGTCGTGCCGACCCTGCCAACTATAGACCTATTGCAATCACCTCCATACTCTGTAAGATTATGGAGCGTGTATTAAACAACCGTCTCTTCGCTTACCTCGAAGATTACGATCTCCTCAGTGACTGCCAATTCGGTTTCCGCCATGGGCGATCTGCTGGGGATCTTCTTGTGCAAGCTAAACACTTATGGAGTGAAGCCATAGAGAAACGCGGCGAAGCTCCCGCCGTTTCTCTTGATATTTCTAAGGCTTTTGACAGGGTCTGCCATGCAAGTCTCATTGGCAAGCTTCCTTCATATAGAATCGCTGTCGGACTTTGCCACTGGATTGCAGATATTCTGAGGTGCAGATCGATACGAGTGGTCATTAATGGCTTTATGTTGTCGATGTTCGTCCCATTCGCACGAAGCGATTTGCTTCGGCCTTCATTATGCGAACGGCTAGGGAGTGGAACTCCTTGCCCAGGTCTGTTTTCCCGGACCAATATAATCTGGACATCTTCAAGGCCAGAGTGAACAGGTATCTTCTAGGCAGGCGTGTACCATCCTAGGCCTCATCATCGCTTTCCATCAGGTGAGATTGTGGTCAAACGCATTGCCCATTTTGCATAAAAAAAACTGATAGGAATTATTTGGCACTTCTTTGGTTAATCAAATATTCATTTTACTTCCACAACAATTTCACATAACTACTTCTTAATCTGTGACTTATTTTCAACATGAATTTAATTAACAATTACCAAAACATTGTTTGTTTACCGACAACAAACGAATTGACAAACAAATATGGCAGCCCAGGCATATGACGTCCAACCAATCAGCGAGCGAGATGCGTTCAGTTGCAGCCATTTCACAATTTTACGGTTTCACTTCGATTGATTATAATCTTCCTAAAAATAATGTGTTAAATTGTAAGCATAATAGTTCAAAATCTTTTGGCAGTTTACAACGTCCCAAGAAAGATTATAATCTAATAGTACTTACAATTTTACAGTGACATATGCATCAACATTGACACATTATTAGCGAAGACATTTAAATATTATTGTACCAAAATACTTTTAACTACTAACCTCATCTGGAAAATCCTTGGGATGTGCTGCTGTGAATCTTATCCTCATCTCGGGGTTTACAGATGACACTTTATCCAGGAGATCTGCAAACCTCAGACCACCCGTTTTGCTCTTGTATACTGTCTTAAAACCTGGAAAATGAAAAAAACTTTTAGCAAGAAATTTTGACAATCTATGCAACACTCAGGAAAGTGTTTTAGACTTGGCGCCGACATTGATATTTCCATGGACTTCAGTTTGATTCTTAAAGGCTCAAACCTTCTTTAAGATTCAAAAGTTTTAAGTCTGTGTGATTATTTATAAGTGGACTAGCGGCCGCCCGCGACTTCGTACGCGTGGAGTAAGTTAGAAATAAAGGGTCACTACTTGTTCCCCGTAGGTGATAGCGTGATAATATGTAGCCTATATGTTGACCTGACTTCTTAATAATATATGTGCTAAATTTTATGTAAATCCATGCAGTACTATTTCTAAAAACTATATTTTTGGCTTCGGTATCGATTGTAGATCACACTAAGTATTCTTTTAAAAAAATATTCAAAGTACAAGTTTGAATTTCCTACCATTTTATTATACGTATAGATAAACTCTCACAAAAAAAAATCATAATCAAAGAAATCATACCAATAACAAGCAAACCATTTTATTATCAATTTTAAATTATAATTATGAAAGCCTTTATAACAAAACTTTACCTTCAGTGAGTTTGGTCTCATCCTTCTCAGTGTGTTCCGAAATGTCTCTATAACTGTTCACATTCTGTCCCAGCAATGTAACCTCTTTTACTCCTTGATCAGCTAGCTGCCTAACTTCGTCTACAATTGATGCAACCGGTCGTGACCGTTCCCTCCCTCTTGTGAACGGTACGATGCAGTATGTACACATATTGTCACAACCCCGCATTATAGAGCTGAAAATAATAATGATTCTTACAATTCTGATAAAAAATTGCTTATTTCTCATACTATCTCTTCTATTTTATTTTTTTGCGGCAAAGAAAACTACTAAAATAGAAAGATTTAGAAATCCATTATTTCTTTGTTATATATCCCCTGAATATGATTAAGTTTTTTTTAATGTGTTTTATATTCCATCCATACATGTTTTTAATACAATTAGACTTCTTAACCAAGCGTATATTATTTTAATTACATTAAATAGATACAGATTATAGATAAAAAATATTAACATGAAAGCAGATACACTATCCTGGTTGAGTCTCACTGGCACAACATCAGCATACGTCTCATCCAATGATAGTAAGACATTAACAGCAGTCTGTCCACTCTCCGTGAGAGCTAGAAGCCTGGGCAAGTCTCTGTAACTGTCTGGCCCAGCCACTGCAAAGAAATTAAATAAATTGACCTGAATAAAAAATAATAATATTGATAAAAGTAAAAATTGGGCAAAAAGCAAAAAAGGGTCCAAGGGGTAGGGTCAGGATAAGTTCGTTCCAGTGAAGCGGCGCACACAGGTGCGCCGATCCTGAAATGCTCCCATATAGGCGTAGGAGGGTACCGGTGGGTTATAGTGGGTAGGACCACACTCGTCGCGCACCCAGCGAGCGCGCGGTACGGTGGGTAAATGCATTTCCCATCGACAAAAAAAAAGGTTAGGTAAGTAATGGTGCAAGTGATATTGTTTGTATTGCAAGTGTTTATAGACTGTGGTGGCGGCCATCACCATCAGGTGGGCCATAAGCTCGTTTGCCACCCTTTTAATATTTAAAAGAACTTTTATAATACACTGATTAGACATATAAAGTAAAAGTTATATATCCCATACATGCCTACATCAACTGCCTTTTCCTTCTCAATCAACTTCTCCTTGAGCCTTTCAGCCATGCAACCGAGTAATCCAATCTTCACAGGTCTCAGTTTATTCTTAGAAAGTTCCCGCCGTCTTTTGAAGCCCCTCAGATGATCCAAACGATGCCAAATCTTTGTTTCAGCGTTTTCCCGTATAGCGCACGTCATCACAAGGAATATGTCCGCTTCTTCTTCCACCTCGGTCTTCTCGAAACCCTCTTTTTTTAATATAGACCATACGATATCGGTATCGCTTAGGTTCATCTGACATCCATAAACATCGAAATAAACTTTCCGTTTTGAGGTGTCTAAGATGTTGTTGGATAAATAAGGTATGCGAGGACGATCTAATAACACGGGCTCGGCTGAATGTTCTATGAACTCTTTCAGACCTGGGCCCTCTTTAATTTTATTTTTAATATTAACTAGTCTCACTGAATCGGAAAAACATCGGCAAGATTTCGCTAGAAAACCACTAATTTGCCTTGTTGAGTAGATCTTACGCTTAATAAAAAACATACTGTAGAATTTTTTACAATTTTATTATAACATAAACACTTAAAAAAAGATTTTTAGAGAAATTTCAATAAATTATAACTTCGTTCCCTACACAGTGTTGCCTACCAAATTTCAATATAAATCTTAATCCTGAATATAATTAGGATCCGGAATTCTACAATACTTATAAAATTCGTATGCCATCCTTGAAAGAGAAACCGTATAAAAACAATTATGAATAAAAATCAAAGACTTGTAACTTAGGTTAGAAACATAACATTTACAATCTCGAGGTTCATTAGATTTTCAGCCTCAAACCCACAGAACAGAAAATAAAGTTGAAGATATATATTAAAGTAAATTTTACTAGACAAAATCCATGTGGCCAGGCAGCACACGGGACTCGAACCTGCACCTTCCCCTATCTTTAAATAGAAAAAGAATGAGAAGCCCATTCACGCATCCTGCTTGATGTTGCCGGATGCCATGCAGGATGCAACAACGTTCACAATCCTGCATATAGCGACGGACTGCCGTGAATGTGTGCCTTTAATGGCCGTGTCAAATTTCCTCTAGTATTTCTTAGGCTACACGGACGATACGAGATTGTAAATGTTACATTTCTCACCTAAGTAACAAGTCTTTGAATTTTATTCATAACTGTTTTTATACGGATTCTTTTCAAAGGATGGTATACGGATTTCATAAGTATGGATATTTCCGTATTTTCCATTTCCTAATTATATTCTGGATTTACATTTGGTAGGCAACACTGTTTGGTTTGTCCCGTCTGCCGGCCTAGTGAATTTTTTCTAGTGCCTAAAATTTTATATTACACATCTAGTTTTAAGATCGGCAGTTTAGGTCTACTAAAACTAGGCTTGACCCATAAAAAAATTACAAAACGAAAATATCAATTTGACATTATTGGATGGGCTTTATCTATTAGTGAAATTGAGATTTAGCAAAATTGCTGCATATGAACCTAAGTGAAAAATAAAAAGATAAAGAAAATAAATTTTCTGTTAATTCCGTATAAATGCAGATAAATGTTTATAAATGGCAACTCTGAACAGTACGTATTGTCAGTTTTGTTTTTAATACTCTCCAACAACGAAGGCAAGGTACACATAGTATTATCCGCCTTGAAATGTATATTTATATAATTTTAGATTTAGGTTGTCTTAAAGAAGGTAGGTATGGACGATTCAAAACAGTTGTATTTTGTTACCTATTTTAATAAAGATATTTTGAATTTTAATATTTATGATTGATGCCCTTATTAAACAAAAACCTTTTAAAAATAATTACATAGATATTTGTGTCGATTCTGGCATGATTCTTTAAACCTAAACCTATATTTTACAATAGTGTGTACTTGTCATTCTCTGTACAGCAGTGGTTCTCAAACTTTTTAAATGACGGAACCCTTTTGGGAAGCAAAATACTTGATGGAACCCTACAATAAAACAATTATTTTTATAAGTGTATTCTATATTAATCAGCATAATAAAAGTACAATGTATCCGTTACTAATTATTATTTACTTCACCACTTGGTAAGGACAATAATAGAAAACATTAAAAAAGAAAAAATCTAACTAGTGGGAGGTATGAAACTGTTTTTTATTTTTCATCAATTGCTTGATATCAGGTTTGATGGAAGAAAGTTGGAGTCTCATATCAGCTTCGGCGTCCAGTCTATTGCGATATTTTGTTTTCGTGGCTGCGTAGGTAGAGAATCCTGTTTCGCACAAATATGTAGTTGGGAACGGGAGAAGAATATCCAGAGCCATTTGGCCAAGCATTGCATATTCATCTTGGATTCTGCACCAAAAATCATTAAGAGGCGTCGTTTTGAACAATGACTCCATACTTGTGTCTGATGACATTTCTAAAAGAGATTCATATATCTCATTTGACATGTTTTCAGGCTTTTCCAAGTTGGGTAAAAAAGGATTATGAATCCAGGAGTTCACTTTAATTTTTGTATTGTGTTCTTCGGGAAAATACTTTTCAAAAGATGCGCGCATCGAACTGAGATATTGGACCAATTCTTCAAACACATTATCTTCAAACATTTCTGAGTCGTTTTCGCTAACAAACTCAGTGAGTAACGTAAAACTTTCTATTTCTTTCTTACCAATGCAAATGATCCAAAAATCTAATTTTCTTTTAAAAGTAGTTATTTTATTATAGGCCTGAAACACTGTTGTCTGTTTACCTTGCAATGATAAATTTAATTCGTTAAGTTTTTGAAAGATATCCGCCATAAAAGACAATCGGAACAACCAAGTTTTATCATACAAACGGTCCTTCAAATTAAAAGAAGTATCTGCTGAAAGAAACATTTGTAACTCGGCTCTAAGTTCAAATAGCCTTGTTAAAGTTTTTCCCCGAGACAGCCATCGCACTTCTGTATGGAGCAGCAGTGTTTTATGTTTGCTGCCATAATCTTCACACAATAATGAGAACAATCGGGATTGTAGTGGTCGTGATTTGATAAAATTAATTATTTTTACCGCTTCATCCATAACTAATTTTAGATTAGACGGCATTTGCTTCATCGCAAGTGCTTGTCTATGCAGAATACAATGACTGGAACTACAATTAGGCGCTTTATTTTTCATTCGTGACACTGCTCCTGCTGTTTTACCTGTCATCGCCTTGGCCCCATCTGTACAAATGTCAATGCAATTGTTCCAACTGAGATTATGTTCTTCAAAAAATATATTTATTTTATTAAAAATTTCTTCCCCGGTAGTGTTTGTAAGCAGCGATGAACACATAAGCATGTCTTCTTCAAAAGAACTTTTATATGGATATCTCACAATAACCAGCAGGATAGCCAAACCAGCGACATCAGTCGACTCGTCCATTTGCAAAGCGAATCGTGTATTTTGTAGACGTGTAACTAGTTCTTGTTTGACGTAGCTTGCCAGATCATGGATTCGTCGTGAAACAGTATCGTTTGATAGCGGAACAGTAGAAAGATGCTTTGCAGATTTTTCATCAAGCATACATTTTGTTATGTCTAATACACATGGTTTTATTAATTTCTCAGCGATAGTGTGCGCTTCACCTGCTTGTGCAATGCGATAGCTAACTAAGTATGATGCCTCCGTGGCCTTTTCGTTGGTAGTTTGTGTTACATGCATCATATTTTTTTGACTTTCTAATAACTGATCTTTTTTGCGAACAAAAAATTCTTTATTCTTGTCTTTAGTCTCGGGGTGTACGGTTTCTAAATGTCGACGCAATTTGGCAGGTGCCATGGAACTATTAGGAAGCAGTTTACTACAGAGCATGCAGAGAGGTGAGCCGTTGGAATCAACAAATCCGAAACTGATATAAGATTCATCATACTTCCTTTTTTTCGTCTTTGAAACCGTCGAGCTTGACGTCGTGGCACTCGTGGCATCATCTTCTGGATCGGTGATTGCTAAATTCTCCGCGCGCATTGCTTTTGAACATTCAGCGTCATTAGAAGATGTTGTTGGAACACGTTTAACACCTTTAAGCCAACGTTCCATTCTTCTTTATTTATAATGTTACAAGTCAGGATAGTGGGGTTTAAATAATGCACAATCGTTACTGCGTATAAGAGACTAAATTTAGAACCTACAGGGAAGAAATGTATAAAACTGAGACAACAGAATACAGCAGGCAGTAAAACAATGAACACCAGTTTCTCGCTAGCGAGCTTGTAAGTAGGTAGTAACTTATCGCTCCGAACGCTAATCATCAACTGACGACGCCAACGCGCGATCGCCGCTTTTATACTTAGTCCTAGACTCGATCTCAAATATTCTCGAAAATACTCGAGTCGGCACCTTTGATAAACAAAAAGCAAAAATAAAAACAGAAATTTAAAAATAGCGTTGTAAACAATATCGACTTTATCCTTTGAAGTTAGAGACGAAAGTCGCTAGTTGACAACTATAGCGTCTAATTCAGAGGCGGCTTTTATCAAAGAGACTGAGCGCTTACAAGTATACTACCCGCTCGTTTTAAGTTTGCCGCTGGCGATAGGTATGAGTGTATGACGTTCGAAATTTTTTATTTAATTGTAACAATAAAAATTGTGTACGTTAGATATTTGGGTAAAACTATGACACATTATAAGTTTTGTTGTCACGTGGGGGAGGGTACGCGCATTCCACAGACCGGCAAACTTAGAGCGAACGCGTTGTACAAGTATAAAATTGTTGAGACCAAACTTATGAGATATTGTACCAGCTAATGTAACACAAGCTTATACAAATACAAATAAATAAATAAATAACATTCATAGCGTTTTGTCTCCGCGCGGCCGCGGAGTCCGCACAGCCGCGGAGCGACCAGAGAGAGGTGTTTTGATTTTTTTATTTCTAAATTCTTGCGGAACCCCGACAGAGGTATCACGGAACCCTAGGGTTCCGCGGAACACACTTAGAGTATAGCTGCTGTACAGTATGAGAGACTGGTATTATCTGATATATATCCCATTTCACGGAATCACTCCCACAAATTCAGGAAAGCGAGAGGAAAGATGTTACACATCATTTTATAAGACAGAGACAAAAAAACTCCATTTGGTGATTCTCAACCGGTTCGGGTTTTTAGTAACGATTCATGCCATGTACACATCACCCTATCAAACCCCATGGCATGGATCGTTACTAAAAAAACCCGCGTGACTGGTGTGGGGGATTAATTTTCTTATTGATTTAGATTATGATTAATTTATAAAGCCTTTTAGTATATTTTCCCGAAAGAGTAGTATTTTGCATGAAGAATTTGATCTCTTGTTGTTGTTTTTTTTGCCGTATTGCGCGCGTTTTGCAAACGTTACTTTCTCAGTCCGCTGAACGGTTGTTGATCAGCAGTGCGCGCATGCGCTTAATTAATGTCTATGGTTTCATTCGATAAAATAAAAATACAATATGGCTGCCGGTTTGTCTGTCGTGACGTGCAGGCAAATTATGTTTTAATTTGTTTTCCAGTCTCGCAAAACATTTAATTTAATTGATGTCTACTTTTTATTAAAATATGAGTAAGCGCTACAGTGAATACAGAGATTATAAAGGTATTCGAATAATATGGAATGAATGATTGCCAAAAGTAAACTCGAAGTCTCGTGTCGATAAATTTGCTGTATTTGTTTACTCAAATACGTATTTTTATTTATCTTTGCCAGTGTTTTCGCATTGGCAGGGTCGTCTCGAGCACCGCGTGATGATTCCAGGACGCACAAAGATGAGGCTTGGAGCAGTCGCGATCATGAGCGAAGGCGATCGCGTTCCAGGTCACGGTCACCCCGACGCTCATCCGATACCCGGAACAGATATTCACCTGACAGCAGCGACAAAGTGGGCAGATCATCAAGTAATCGAGACATGGATCTGAAACATAAATATGAGGGTAATAGTATCATCCAATTTTTCAAAATCTAGTTTAAAATGAAGTTGTTGATTGTTATGAAATATTTGGTACACTACACGACCTAATTTTATCTTTAATTGATTAGGTTTATATACATATATTATCAATAAACAAGCCTTTTTTCAAAATTATAGATAAAAAGGTGAGGTTATCACCAAACGAGTGGGAGGACTCTGATGAGGAAGTGCCAGCACCACCACCACCTCCTCGCATCACTAAAATATCCATGGGATTCGCTAAGCCCAAGGAGCCCATCAAGATGACATTGAGTGGTGCATCGAAACCTGCTGCAAGTAGGCCTAAACCATCTGTGGCTTCTGTGTTTAATGATGATGATGATGAACCAGAGGAGATGCCGGCTGAAGCTCGCATGAGAATGAGAAATATTGGAAGGTAAAGACTCCTGCGAAAGCATTAAAGACAAAATGCTTGTCTTAAAATATTTTAGAACCTGTTAGAACAGCAGATCATCATATTTATAATGTCACAATTGCAATTAATAAATGATTCTATTTGGATACAACACCTACTTGCTAGTGTTTAATTCCTGTGTGTTTTCATGTTACTGAAAACCATTCTAATGATAATTCATTTTTACTTTCAGGGAAACTCCAACATCGGCTGGACCAAACTCGTTCGGCAAAACTAAACAAGGTTTCTGTGATGCTAAGAAAGTTTTTGAGAAGAATCTCAAAGAAGCTCTAGAAACTACCCAAACTGCAAGACCAATGGGGAAATTTCCACAAACCATATACAGAATAAAGGGTCCCTGATAACATTATGTTTAACACTGTAGAATGTAGTTATTATTAAATGAATAATTGGGAAATAATTACATTTATAATTCTTCTTTAAGAATAGTTGCAAATACTTTGAGAATTATGAAATCCTTGTAATATGCGAATATTATGCTGTATTTTGAATACCTACCAACAGTAACTTGTTTACTTTGATTTTATTATTTTAATTTTTCCCAATTATTGACCTGTAGCTTATTAAATGTAATTGTCTCTGAAATGTAGTTATGGTTAAAAACCAATAATTTTGCTTATCATAATGATGTTTTATATTGTCATCAGAGTTTCGGCTATAACAACATATTAATTTAGTGGTCCTTTGACAATTGGAATGGCTGGAATGTGTAATTTTATCTATAAATTTTATAACCTACCATAAATTGAATAATTTGTAAAAGTACTCAAAAAGAATTATGTAGGCTTGTAGATTGGTTGACATGCAATTTTAATGGTAATTTATTGTTCTTCCCCCAACATTAGTTTCAGCATTCACCTCTGTGTTGGCTTCTATATGGTGGCCTTTTTAACTGTATTTAAAATAGGAATGGGACAAAGTATGAAATTATAAACATCATTGTTTTTTTTTGTTATATCTGTTTTTTTATGTGGCTCTTCTGATTATAGTTAAAGATAAAGAACTGAATGAATAGACCCATAAGATTAACAGACAGATTTTACATGGTATATTAGACACCAACACTTCAATTCTAAATCAATGCACATACTATTATGATGACAACCAAGTAATTAGCTAAACAATATTGACTGGAAATATGTTAAGAAAGTGTTATTATCTCATTGCCTTTGTAAAGAATGTTCCCGTTGATTCAAATAAAGTACCTATAATGAATTGATGCATTTAGATTGTTTTTTTTTTTCTAAAATCCTAACACCAATTCTCTTGATAAAAAATTAAACTAATAGTTCATCATCATATTCTAATTAATGTCCCTACTGCTGGGCCAGCTTGAGCCTTCCAGTTTGGTAAAATAGGTGCAGATTAGTGGGTTCTGACAACTGCAGATGAGATGCGTCTGGGACCAACTTAAAGTGCCTCCTGGAGTAAGAGATTGTGAACTTCTAACCAGCACTAGCGTATTTGATATATGACGACCTCCGTGGCCGAATGGTTTGTACGCCGGGTTTCATGGTGTCGCCGACTCGAGAGGTCCTGGGTTCGAATCCCGGTGGGGGCAGATGTTTGTGTGATGAATACGAGCATTTGTACTCCAGTCATGGATGTTTAATATGTATTTCTATATAAATATACTTATATTACAGTATATGTATTCTATCCGTTACCCTAGTATCCCATAACAAGCCTTTACAGTGCTTACTTTGGGGCTAGGCTAATTGGTGTGAGTGTTGGAAATATTTATTATTTGCTATTACTGTGCACTTACGGCCAATATGCCGGGTGTTTAATTCACTTGCATAATGGCACATCAAACAACCCACGCACGGCGCAATACACATATTATAGCTCCTCTTGAGCAAGTTTACTTACAATACCTATAGTGAATTGAGAGGTTCAATTTCTCAATCATATTAGGTTTTATAGGTACACACAAACTTCAAAAAGTCTTAGCAACGGATCATTTACAGAACTATGTTTGATAATTGTTGATATTCTTTTATCATAATTAGATTGTTATACAATATTTCTTGTTCTCTGATAAAATTGACAGATTTTAAAATTATAAACTACGGTTTATAATAAGTAGTATAGTATGGTGTGGTATCGTGTGAGGCGGGTCGTTACATTCCCAAAAATATACTTGAGCGAAGTAATGACTTTTTCATGCGTCATGCTCGAGAACGGGTGCTGCCAGCGGTGATGAGTCTGCCCTAACTTCCTTGATATTGAAGATGTTAATGTTTAGTTCCACTTTATATTAATAACACTATTTGTATTTATACTGTATGACACAGCAATCAAAATGCAGGTAAACCTTTAATGTATATTTACCTAATATAAATAATAAAATGGGGAGAAAAAAACTGCACTTGCCGGTTGTTCTCAGTGCAAGGTCTCCCGCCGTAGATTTAAGAAACGATGGCGTAGCTTCTAGACATTCATGAGTGCTTGTAACAACTCAATAAATGATTTTGATTGTGTATATTATTAGTAAAAGTAAAAATCGTTCAGTAGTTCAGAACCGTAGCTGCGTAGATGTTGCTTACACTTTTTTGAAGTTTGTAGTTACTTATAGAATCTAATATGATTTAGGAATAATCAACCTCATAATTCACACCACAACGGATCTAGAGATAGGTAGGTACTAATTTCTAGTATTATTACTTTCTCTATGGATACCAATCTGGATCTTATTGCATCATACCTGAGGGATGAGGTGAGGTTTAGAGGGTCGACATCAATGGCAATAAATCTCCGGGTTCGCCGGTTAACATGGGCGTTCAGCAGGGCTCAATCCTTGGTCCTTTCTTATTTTTAATTTATATTAATGACTATGAGAGATAATCATGAGATAGTATTGTTCGCGGATGATACATCACTTTTAGGTAGCAGTCATTGATGACGTGAACAACTGTAACTCTAAGATAGTCCACTGGTTCATTGTTAATAATTTATTAATTATTGAAGGAAAAACGAAATTTAGAAAAGTATTACCTAATGTAAAACAGGCAAAAACCAGTGCGAATATAAAATATAGGCCTTGTAGACACCATCATATTCTTAGGGATTAGTTTGGTTTCTTAGCTTCAATGGAGCCCACATATTGATTATTTGATCATGTTGGCCCAAATAGATTCTCTGCAATTAGGCTCCAAAATTTAGAATCATACGTAGTAACTTTAAGCCTATTAGTATTAGAGCAGATAAGATACAAAATTGTACAGAGAAATAAGGGCAAAGCAGAGCAGAAATGAGAGGTGGAGGAGACGAGCGCCCATGTTCTGCTGGAGTGCAGAGGCGTTGCAAGACAAAGGACTTCTCTAATGGGAAGCCCGCGGACACCAATAGAAGCCTGCAGCAACATCCGGGGACTGCTGAGCTTTCTGAAGGAGCTGGGATGGCAGGACTGATGCCAATCCCCTCGCAAAATAGGCACTGGGTGTCGAGTTGTGGAAACAGCCCGCCGTTCTACTAAGAGCAGAAATGGAAATTAACTGTTACTGGTAATAAGAAACAATAATAGGTTTTAGTTTTTTTTATTAAACTTTTACTTCCTCTGAACATTCTGTGGGCGGTTCATATCCCTAGGGAAATTGCTCTTGGGTGGAGTGCGTATGCGCCTGTCCTTCTTCGACCTGTTACGGACAACTTTGCTGTGGATCGCGCATGACACGCAGTAGTGCAGCTTGGCATATAACTTAGGCAACTGGAATGCTGTAAATAAAATAAAGCAATTATTAGTGTCTGCCAGGATTCTCTAAACTTAAAACTAAATTTAACATGAGTCTGTCCATTTCATTCTGTATGGAGAATGACAGGGATACACTGTTGTCAAATTAATGTTTAGCTTCAGAGGATCATGCCAGAGTAGACAGAGCATTGTATAATCAAATTACTTAAGGTACCGAGAACACAGTAGTTAGGTGCTTAGCTTGGACTAGTCAAGCAATGTGTTATTTTAAGTGATGATGTGATCTAAACCACGATTCTTACACCTATGAAGGAGGTTGTAACGTAGGTAATTTATTGTTCTTATCCAATTTTCCATGCAATGAAAGAAAAGTAATTACAAACTTACTTGCGTACACTGAGGCTTCGTTGATGTCTCTGACAGCAGCCGCTTCGACAATATTCCTAATCACGAATTTCTTGATAGCCTTATCCTTCGGTACACAACGGGCGCAGTTGGTACATCTCACTGCCTTCACGTGGCCACGGCCGTGCTTGGCGCGTCCTCCATTGCGGCGTTTGCGTGTCTGGAAACAAAATTATGCCATCTTCAAGCCACATGCTCACACGATTTGACATCACCACTCATGTGTAGACAAAATTACACCTATGACACTATATGGATTGTTACTTCTAATCCTATTTAGGGATGAAATTTAATATTTTTAGTGTAAAACCACACAAATACTTCATTTTATTGATAAAAGTTTACGCACCATGTTTCTAACCTCTGAGCCCGTAAACGAAGAAAGACGGAAAAGGGCGCTTTGGCATAGACAAGCCACTGACAGACGGCACTTGCCAGTTTCCGGTATATGTTTTTTTTTTATTTTTTCAAGGCATACGATATATAGCTGGGTAATATATTTCCTCTATTTAATTCTCTTTTCTTTGTTTCTATTTGTCTGTCGTGTTGTGTGTGACCATTAGTACTTAAGTATTTTTCTCCATAAGCCAAAATATATAAATAAATGAAGATATAATGTCGGCACTTCATTTCACTCTTCGTGTTTGCTATTTTGTGAACTTGTGAAATCAATCTATCCTTAAGCCAAAAACATAAAACATAGCGTGGCGTGTCGTAACGCATCGGTTTCATACATTTATTATGAGTTAGAGAGTGACAGAGAGGTTACAGCTTCTAGCACACCACGACACTTGAATATGTTTCTAGCTTTATCTTGCTTTATTGAGATTAACAAGGATGTCATGTTTACAAATAGCAAATACAAGTGCCAAGTGAAGTGCTGGTATAATTTTTGCTACCAAAACAATTTATTGTCCATGGAGCGCATCAGCGCATAGACAAGACAAATATCCACTTTCGGGTTGTTTGTTTCATTTCATTCATTCCTTTCAATCACCGTAAAAAAATATTCACTGTTCTGTCACGATAATTTTCTTTCTGTGTTTCGCCTTTATTTTTGTTAGCAAAACAGTAGGCGCATTATTATATTTATGTTGAATATTACTTATCCATTTTCATTATTTTTTTAAAAATGTTAGTGATCTGTTTCTAGAAGATTTGTTTTATTTACCTATAATCGTGATCCTACACTGTGCAACCGTAATAACGTAATTTTGGAAAAAGGACAAATTTTTGTGAACTGCAATGTGGTGCAAATAGTTTATCCTAATCGTATTTTGTGTGTGAAATGTCACAACATGGATGCCCTGAGAGACTGTCGAATAGATCGAAGGGTTTCCAAGAAGATGGTCAGAGCCAGCCTACGATGGAGGTGCTGGTGGAGACCCTCACGGGCACCGCTTTTGAAATGACAGTGTCTCCTTCGGACACTATATTCGCAATTAAGTCCAAGATATTCAGGGTTGAAGGTGAGATCTCAAATACCTATAAAGTTTTATTACACAACTATTTTGACAGAATGTTAACTTGAAATGCGTCATCTACATGCAACAAAGGGTGTCGTGGATCCGAAATACACACAACGATTAACTGATATGCATTGAGAAAACGTAAAGATTATGTGCACTCATGAATCATAATTTTATTAATTTCTATACAGAAACGAAAGAGCTGGTATTTTAATCTCATTAGATTAATACAGGTTAGTTCTCAGAAACAACATAACCTTTACTTGTGTAAACAATGCTCTCTTTTATATCAACAACTTAATATAATGTCTTGTACAGCATTATCTTAAGGGCAAGAGTTTAAAAATAAAATTGTAGTTTGGAATTAATTATATTCCATATCTCTTCACTATCATAATTTATTACTTAATAACACATTTATTTACATTAACTTTTATAGAAAATTACATGCATTTTCAATGAATTACTTCAAAATAGTTTACAAATTGTCTTTTTTTGTTAAATATACTTTTAAAATTAAATCAACATTCTGACCTCAATTTCAACTTTGCAACAACGTAGGTAGAGAATGTTATGTAATTGAACCACACAAACTACAACAAAACATTGATATTTTGAATGTATTGCCCTGATTTAGTCTGCTTTGTTTGTAGTGTTTGTAATTTGCTGCACAGGTCAATGGAACCAAACACAAATTTGGTAATTTGCCAAATTATAAGCATGCTTAATTCATGGGTAACATTATGGCTGCTTTTTAAAATTGACACAATTTTATCTCCAATAGACAAATGAAATTTGTGTTATATCTGTACCTGAATGGTGAAAATAGAACCTATTACTGAATCTGTTTGTCTGTCAGCAAATGGAGTCTCATGAACTGTAATAGGTTGATAGTTAAAAAAAATCACAGAATATATCTTATGTTACTTACAACATAACATAAGATGATTTCCAACATAACAAGAAATAATAATTTAAAAAAAGGAGGAGGGGGGCACCCTTTATTTTTTACATTGCTGCCCATTGAATGTATATTTTCATATTATGATAAAATCAATTTCAATTTATGTATACAGTTACTTATAATATAATTTTTGTAATGTCAACTAATATCTCATTTATCATATTTCCATTTATCACTAAAGTTAATGGTATCACGTGAAAATAAACAAAATTAAAACAGTATTTCCTACTCTATTAACACACTGAATGTTTACTAGATGTACCTGAATTTACTTTTTGTTTAAGTTGTGACACTCTCAAGGTAACTCAGAAATGATTCAGCAATACTATGAAAATAGTATTGGAGCAGGGTTGCCTATTCTTTGAATGTTTATTTGATCTTGAAAGATTATAATTATAAATAAATTATTATCACATTATTCTGCTTTTTTCATGTTTTCTTTCAATAAAATTATCTTAATTATCTTAGTCTTTCCATAAAGCAGATAGAAATAAAGTTTAACTTAACACTGATACTTAAAAAATACCTGTCTAAAATTCAGCCAGGCCAGGTCATTAATTTGGACATGGTAGCAAATGCTTTTCTCTGATGCTGAAAAGATTTTAATGAACTTAAATGCAACAAATGTTTGAATTGAATAAGTATATTTCAGTAATACTGTATGCACAACATAGTTGTAGTCTTTAGAGCTTATCTCATTTTGGTAACCCTAAAAACTATAAAATTGACCCAGCAACATAAAATAGTGAGTGTTTTCACTTGGCCTTGCTCCAAGCTGATTCAGGCATCAGCTGTCCAACAATGGAAAAGTTTGTCAGTTTCAATTGAAATTTACACTCATTAAATTAATCTGTTAAGGTACAGTAGGCTTTTACATGTGTCATGCTGCTTACCTGGGTCCATTCGATGGTTTATCTGATTGTACTTGTTGATAGATTATTATTAAGGAAGGGTGCCTTCAAGTTTATAACTTGGGGGATAGGGTGTGTCTGCATAGTGGTTTCATCAGAAATATTTATTTATTTTGCTACTTGAATGTCTTATGATCCTTCTTGTCTATATATATATATATATATATATATATATATAAGCAAGAAGTAGGTTGGGGATTCCCTGAAATAAACAATATTGATGACTCACTCTTATTTAAGGCCCTGCAACTATTGCTAAAAAAACACCATGCGACTAGGACACGCCCTAAGGTTGTGGAGTATCTACATGTAGCAGACTCACTATGGAATTCTGGAATGCCAAAAATTTGTTCTTATGTAGTGGCTAATGGTGCTCTTATACTTAAAAAACTATAGACATACCTTGTAACTGTGTTTGCTTAAGCTAAGCAAAGCTAAAACAATCTTATATATAAAATTCTCGTGTCATGGTGTGTGTAATTGAACTCCTCCGAAGCGGCTCGACCGATTTTCGTGAAATTTTATATGCATATTCAGTAGGTCTGAGAATCGGACATCTATTTTTCATCCCCCTAAATGTTAAGGGTGGTCCACCGTATTTTGTTTGTTTATGTTATTATGCAACTTGCCATCAGTGACTAATTTTGGTAACAAGTTATATACCATCGACCCCATTACATGAGTTAGTCTGCTCAATTTGACCAGTGTTCTCAGCTCCCTGGTCAGCTTAATGGCACTTGGAGTATAGTGGGAATGTTATATCATTGTTAACTACATGATTGAAAATTTGTCCGCAAAAAATAATTACTTTAAACAACAGAACAAGTTACACATTCAAAATATATAATACCAATTATTGCATCTATTCCAGGTATCCCAGTGTCACAGCAACACTTGCTGTACAACCTGAAAGAGTTGGAGGACTCGTCGTCACTCCACGAGCACTCTATATCGGATGGAGCGCGCCTGCGACTCGTGCTGGGCATGTGCGGCGGGCCTATCACGACCAGACGACTGCCGCCGCCACAGAACGAGCCTTGGAGGGATATCGAGCGGCTACTGGACTCGAATAGGCGAGTGAATCCTCTGTTGCTCTCTCTCTCTACCCTAGTACTGTATTGTAAGGCACATGCGACGGACTTATCGCGACAAGAAGACTGCCGCCGCCACATAACGAGCCATGGCGAGATATCGAGAGGCTACTGAACTCGGAATAGGCCAATGAGGTCACTTTAAAAAAAAATGGGTGCGTGTACTTATGTAGGCGCGTTAGAAGTTATCCTTCTTTGGCATCGTTTAAAATTAGTTTTTAATTGCATGCAAATAATTAATTACAATAAATTAATAAAAAGTCTGGAAAAGGACACAGTCAATAAAGTTCAGTTTTAATTTGAAAAAATAAATAAATAATCAAAATATTCAATTAAAATCGCTACTGAATATAATTTATTAGAACATATGTGATTTGCACTTGTATGAAACTCAAACACGTATTCCGAATATACAAACTAGAAACATGTGGATAAATATTATAAATATGAATACCTATAACTGTTACTTTATTACAAAAAATAAAGATGTGGTTTTTGGTTCTACTACACCAATGGTCAAGAGATGGCGCTGTAGTCTCCTGAATCGCGCTTTGGTTCCGTTGTTCCAGATTAATTAATACTTTTGATAGGCCTTCACAATGCAGTCGTTAGCACCCACAAAATAGAGATTCTATTTCTATTTTGTTGGTAGATTTTCTTAATGTGCGGTAAACACAAAAGTAACAGCTGTTAATTTTTTGTGTTACAGTGATGCGCGCGCATCTTAAAATTTCACCCTCATCATTTTTTCATAACGCGCCTAAAGAAGTATAACTTCAAAAACAAAATTTTTCCATTTCCAACCCAGGGAATTGTTACCTTTTTTTTTGTCTGGGAAATGGGAATCCTCCCTGCTCATTACAGACAGCCCTTGGGCCCGGTGAGATGAGCAGGGCCCTACCTAACGCCCTGAACAGGGTCACTAAAAACCAGGCAATACTCCTACACCGGTCACCCGGTGTACATTCTGAAGACCGCAGTCCTCCCGCAGAACGCCGGGAGTGCAGGTGTGGTTGCGGCAACCGTTGCGGAGAGAGCCCGCGAAGGCTTGTACCTCGCCTCTCGACTCTCTCCGCAGCCTCTTTCTGCGAGATGAAATCCTCGCAGAAGGAGGCACCACCTGCCATGACCCGTCGCTATCCAGCACGGATTTCACCACGCTGGGCAGCGAGAGGTCCGTCCCTACTGTCTTCGCCAGAGTGCTGCGCTGCCGAGTCCACACCGAGCACAACTCTAGAGTGTGCTGCGCCGAGTCCTCGGCATCGCCGCACTCGTGAGGTGTCCCCATTTCCATGTCCGTGTCATGCCACGAGTGCGGCGTCCCTCTGGATCCGGTATAGATACTTTCCGAAGTATCCGTGCCAGGAAAGTACCTGCACCAATCGAAAGGTAAACGTCCCCCTCCCCCTGTCCACCCATTCCCTGAATACCGGGCGAATCGCTCCGATCGTTCTCTCCCCCGCCGTCGGGTTGTCGAGTCGCTCCTTCCAGTCTCTCATGAGCGCTTCTCCTGCCTCCTTGCGTATGCCTGCTACTTCCTCTATTGTGCCACGCTCTCCCCTTTCCCTCGCCGAGATCCCCCCCCTGGTATACTTCTGCAAGCACGAGTGCTTCCAGATCCCAGGGGGGCATCCCTGCGAGGATACGGGAGGTTACCTAAAAAGTATTTTTTTTTCCGGAACCCACACTTATTAAACACTGGATTCGCACGACAGTCGCAAATTAATGATTTATTGTTGTTTCCTTCCTTTCTTCCTTCTAGTCACTGCTAAAATAAATCAGTAAAAGTCTGTAAGATGGGTATCGTGAGGGGGCCTTCATCAGACTTCATCTAATGCGATCATCCCCCGGGAGAAGGGGATGGTGCAGTTCCTGCTAATAGACACACACAGTATGAAAAATAAAATACTAATTGTTGGCATCTGTATTAAATATGAATATTAGCAGCGATTTTTATTATTTGAGGAGAAATAGTACATTACTGGGTGCTAAACGCCGTGCAGTAATAGACAACTTAGGCCACAAGTATTGTATACTATTTTATAGCAAGTGTGACATAAACCCGCCCCGGACGCGGCCGAGGGATGCGATTAGTGTCTTGAAAGTAAAATTTATGTATTGCAATCACAAAGAATTGCAATACAGACTGCAAGTCAAACTCTGAAAAGAAAGAATTCCGGTTCAGATTACCATTTTAAAAGTATATTTCAAAAGGAAAAAATCAAATATCTTTACAACAAAATAGAATTTCAATGTATCCATGAACGTTTATTCCTTGATTGGCATAACAATATACACACATCAAAAGTGTCTAGGGATCAAGCATTTTTATGCGGATTTCTTGAGATTGAGATGTGGCTTTGTAATAAATTTATGATTTTATAAATTTATATGGATCCTTTTTGGTGCATTTCATAATTTGAATCAGGAACTGTGAATCAAATTCGAGTAAAAGATGAAAATCAGCTGTCAATATTTTCCCTATAAAAACATACAACGCATTGAAGACATTATTAGTGCTACTGTTTCCCTACTACTGATTAAAACCAACGTTATTATGGAGCGGCGACGTCATTTAAGCAGGGAAGAAATGCTCAGAGCCGTGGGAATGATAGAAGCTGGTTCCCGGCAACGTACTGTGGCTTTAGCTCTGAATACAAGTCAGAGTGTTATCAGTCGACTTTGGACACGATACCGAAGCACTGGTACCGTGGCTGAGCGCCATGGAGGACGGTATCGCTGCACCACACGGAGACAAGACCGATACATTCAAATCTTAACTCGAAGAGCTCCAACAATAACCGCCATGATGTTAGCCGTGAGGCTTCATCACTCTTCAGGGAACTTAATTAGCGACCAAACAGTCAGAAGCCGCTTGCATGAAGTGAACCTTCATTCCCGAAGACCGCTACGGGTACCACCTATAGCAATGCACAATCGTAGGATTCGATATCAATGGGCTCTTGAACACAGAAATTGGGCAGAAGAACAATGGCGTTTCGTGTGCTTTTCTGATGAGTCTCGTTTTGGTATGAGACCGGATACAAGACGTATACGACACTGGAGAACCCCTGGACGCCAACAGCGATTAAAATCCTGCCAGGAAGTCCATCCTTATAGTGGTGGAACCATCATGGTATGGGCGGGTATTTGGATCGGCGGAAGAACTGAGTTGATTTGGATCAGAGGCAACCTCAACGCTCAAATTTATGCTGAGACGATTGTATCAGACGTCATCGTTCCTCTACAAGTGCAAATCGGTCCCTTATTTCAGTTAATGCATGATAATGCACGACCGCACACCGCAAGAGTTGTAAGACAGACTCTCGCCGCAGCTAACATCAATGTCCTGCCCTGGCCTGCTCAGTCGCCAGACTTGAACCCGATTGAGCATGCATGGGATATGCTACAGAGAAGAGCTCTGCCGAATATGGAGGGTATCCAGTCGCAAGAAGACCTTTTTTTGTTGTTGCAACGAACATGGGCGGCCATTCCACAGCGTGATTTGGATGAACTCATTTTGAGTATGCCAAACCGATGTTCTTGTGTTGTTAGTGTTCGCGGTAGAAATACGGATTATTAATTGTTTAAGTTACCCAATAAAATTTTAGAGAAAACTGTTATTTCAGTCTTTTTTTCGAACTTTTGTGTTAGTGGTTCAAATGTCAAAAATCCCTTTATTAGGAAAATGCCAAATTTCTTTATTAATGCAAAGGTGACTTGGTTTATCGTTACTGTGACAAACGAAAACACTTTATTTGATGAATCCTTAAAGAAAATTTTAATTAATATCAATCAGGAGAAAAGTTATTGCAAAAATATATGTTGATCCATAGACACTTTTGATGTGTGTATTAAACAACGGGAATAAGCTTTATTTTTTGTACTCGTATAATTCAAACAAGAATTCAGCGATCAAAAAACTGGCCATTTTCAACCAAAAGATACAATTCTCGCGGTATGAATTATAGCTCACCGTTTCTCCTTGTTTTGGCTGTCACTGAAAATTCCTAACCTATCGCTAATTTGTCATTTGTTTGCTGTGAGTTTTTAAACTCCAAATGACATTTAAATGTGTTTCCTTTTATTTTTTCTACATGAGTGAAGTTGGTCAATTCATTTACACACCGTGCAGAAATAGGCAACTTAGGTCACGGAAAAGCGTGCGTAAAGTGCGGGTTTAGGTCACACTGTGCTATAAAAATTATTAATAACTTTTCTAAAAAATCATTAAATACATTAATTAAACATTGTTTGGAAAATATGTGACGCCCTGCAAGGGCATAGCATAGGGCTTTTTGGACAGTTTCCGGGCACGATTTTGTTCGTGTTGGTGTATCTAGGGTATTTAATATCTTTGGCCTGTTACTACTAATGTTACTTTTACTAGTAATGTTAATTTATGTATGTGCTTGCGCAGGGATGACAGCGAGTGGGGCGGCAACGGGTGCAAGGTGACGGTGCTGGTGTTCCGCGAGGGCGAGCGGGTCAACATGCTGCGCGTGAGGGAGAACAGAGACGGCTCCTACTCGCCGCTCGAGCACAGCAAACGTGAGACGATAACCTTGTTGAACTATATAGTGGGGCGGCAACGGGTGCAAGGTGACGGTGCTGGTGTTCCGCGAACGCTGCATCTGCAGTCGTTAGCACCGACCAATCCGCACTGGGCCCACGTGGTGGGTCATGGCCCAATCTCCCTATTCCATCCATAGGGAAGGCCTGTGCCCCAGCAGTGGGGACATTTAGAGGCTGATGATGATGATGATGATGAAGACAAGAGTGTTTGTTCTCGGGCATGACTCCTAACTAATATTATAAATCATTAAATGAAACGATTTTTACGGGTTATATGCTCTGTATTTTATTTATCTGAAGTTTCGCAGCGTTTTCAGGACTGTGTCTTTAGAAATAATGATTTTTTATTTACATGGTAACATGTTAATAACATAAAATATATTAAATCTTTAAATAAATAAATCTTTATTGAAACACAAAACATTTGTACATAAACAGTTTGCGTTAACATCCGCAGTAGTCGAAGACTGTGTCGCAGATGTTAGCGCCCACCTCTGAACAGACGGGCGTTTCAGACATACATATTGCATTGACAAAGTACTTTTTATATATATGTATATTCAATCAAATTCGATTAACTTAAACAAATACTAAACTATGTTAACAGAAATTCATGCATGTGTGTGTGTGTGTGTATCTGTCTGTCTCTGTGTGTATGTATGTGTGTGTGTGTGTGTGTGTGTGTGTGTGTGTGTGTGTCATGGAGCACCCCCACTAGAGTCCGCATACAAGGGCAAGCGCTTACGCCAAGCTTAAGTAGTATATTACGTATGCGTGAGACACGCCCACAGACGTCGCTATACATCGTTTCATTCCGAAGCCGAGCGTTAGCAGAAGTGCTTCTCTCATTTTTGCGTTTAAAAACTTGAAAAAATGCCGTACTGTGCAATTAAATTATGTGGAAAGTGGAGTAAAACTTCCAGTCTTCAAAAAGATGGTATTACTTTTCACCGGTAAGTTTAAATGCATTACAAAAAGACAAAAATACTCTTATATGAAATTGCTTTTAATTGTATTTATTTTTTGGTGAACGCGTTGATGTCTTTTAACACTATCCCTTTCTCGCATGCGCTACATCATATATGCTATTCCGCTCTCACACCGGCACGTGTATTGCTAGTGACTTGACGCTATCTCATGTCTGTACCCGTAAGTTTATCGATAAGTTTGTCAGCTACGGAAATAGAAAAAATAAATAAAAACTATTTATTTCATCGTATACAATAACAGATATCATGAGTATACAACCAACAGTTTTTAATCATATCGTACTAAAATTTTAAACCCGAAAATTTGTATGGATGTTTGTTACTATTACACGATTAAACCGATTTGTATGAAATTAAGTGCGCATACTTTATGACCTAGATAAAGACATGGAATTAACGATATTAAATACCCTAGATAGACCACGAGCGCTCAAAATGTGTCCCAATCAAGAAGTGCTTAAACTTTATTCAAGCACTTCTTGGTTTACAGTCACGCGCGGACCGATGAAAAGTTAAAATGCCGCAGAGCTCCGTAAAAATGCGAAAAAAATACTAATAGTACGTAAAGTGTTGTTTTTTCGACAGGTATCTAATTAATGTTTTTATAATTTGGTACATAGTCATCTTTATGTAATACAAAAGGTTATTTATATAATTTGAGCCAAATAAACGTTTTTATTATTATTATAAATTTAACGCATTTGAAGCAAATTTTATTGTAATACTTACTATAAACTGATTTAATATAACATATTTGTGATACTCAAAAGCATGGTCGGTTATACGTCGCCCTATAGCCGTCTTTTTTCTTCGCGGTCTGTACCTACTATAATAGCTAACAGCACATTCAGAATTGAGCGCGAAAAGTTAAAAAGAATAAGGTCTATTTTCTTTCGCATATAACAATAAGTCGTAAAATTTTAGGAACTTGCATTTTGAACTGCCATAAATCTTTGATGCATGCGTTTTAATTAAGAGCTTATGCCGTATGCATTAAAGGTGACTTTTTTTTAAATAATGCATTACATTGTTTTTGACCACGCGATCATCTTACGGACCTCTGTGAATCGTCAAATGTACCTTTTGGTCACGTTTCGGCCATGATTTTGTACATGTTGTCGTATCTAGGGTATAAAATATCGTTGTATAGAATACTTTTTGTAACGGAAAAATGACAGGTTTCTTTAGGATTTTCAAAAAACTAAAGTTAACGTGGATGAAGTCGCGGGTGGTAGCTAGCATAAAATTTGATAAGTATTTACCAAGTTCCTTCAAAATCAATAATTTGGTTATACTTAGGTTATTTTGCGTGTGCTAAGTCAAGAGCCACGGACGTCACCGTATTAATATTAAATTCATTAAGTCTGTATATCGCATGTGCCTTTCACGAGAACAGCAACGAGCAAAATCTTTAAAGAGATATTTAAGGTGATATCTTACAGACTGATGCGAGAATCAAAATACAGTAACATTACGTGTTTTATTTATTTCATAGGTTTCCAAAATGTGCCAAGATGAAGGAACTTTGGATAAGTGCAACTAAACGTAAAGATTGGACTCCAACTGTAAACAGTTACATATGTTCTCGTCACTTTACCACTGACAGTCACTCCCGCAAACAAAACGAACCTGTACCGAGCCGATGAGTAAGGCGCCTTAAGTTTTAAAAGTTGTCATAAACAGCATATTATTGTCTATCTAGATATTTTTTTTTACGTGTTTTTTGTGTTGCTTATATTTTATTTAGTATGTAGTTACTAGTCGCGTCATGTAATTAGAACGCTGGAAGAAAGTGGAGAGAGTATGTTTGCGCATAGCTACACTAGCGCACCAAAGTACTAGGCCTCTGTACAAATTTATCGATAGAAAATATCGATATTTTCTAAAATCGATCTTACCCTCATCACTTCGCTGCACTGAGTATATCATCTGACCTTGACGTGTCCAATCACAACGCGGCTGATCTCCCTGCACGCCGCCGACTTTGGCGATTTTGATTTCAAACAAAATTTGCGTGGGGGTACTCCGTGGTGTGTGTTTTTAAGTGTGTACGTGAGTGTGATTAGTGTGTATTCCTTATGTAAAGCTCTATTACTTACTTCATTAAATTTTCTACTTCATTATAATCTAGACTAAGTAGCCACTCACGAATGAGCTCTTTACATTTATACAAGCCGAGAGGATAAAAGTTCAATTTTTTGTTTATTTTATTGTACAGCGCCATAAAATCATAATGCTGTTTAGCCAGTACAAGTCTACAACCCACCACAGAACATACTTTGTCCTTTCTTCTTTTATTTTTAAAAATATTAGGATCCTATGTAAGGGATTTGTGTTTGCGAAGAACAGCATTTAAAATAAACATTTTTCGCACGGAGAGAACTTCCCAAAATCGAAGTATTTCATTGGTTGGATACCTTATTGGCTTTGAGGCCATAACTTTCAACACTGCCCTTTGGGCTCTTTCAAGCTGTAGCATTTTAGTCTTTCCGGCAGCACCCCAAATTGTAACGCAGTATGAAATAAGAGACTGAACAAGAGCAAAATAAGCAGTCCTTAGAGTAGCTAGGTCAGCGCCAACTCTCAACTTACTGAAAACAAATATTAGTTTTCTGATACGCGTCGTGGTACATTTGATATGTTCATTCCATGACATAACACTATCGACTGTAACACCTAAATATTTAATACTATTTGCGCGTGATATTGAGGCGCAGAAACAAGGAGGCATGTTGCATTTATGAGCAGTTATTGCAAACGAGGACTCTGGCTGTGATGAGAGTTTTGGAGCAAAAGTGACAAATTTGGTCTTACTTAAGTTTAATGTGAGCAGGTTACGGGACAACCATAGCATGGTGGAACGCAACGAGGATTCCGCATTTGAACGAACCGCTTCCGAACTCTGTCCATGTACGATGATTGCCGTGTCGTCAGCATATGTAACTATTTTGCTGTTTGGCAGTTTCAATTGACACAAATCATTTATGTATATCAAGAACAGAGTTGGGCCCAGGACACTTCCCTGTGGTACGCCATATGTAATTAATTCATATCGACTAGTATAATTGCCAATAGTAACGCATTGAGTACGATCACAAAGGTAGCTCTCAAATATTTTTAGCACAGTACCCCTTATACCAATACGTTGTAATTTTGAAAGCAGAATGGAAACAGATACAGTGTCGAATGCTTTAGTGAGTTCAAGGAATATGCACAATGAATTTAGTTTACAATTAAGATTTTTAACGACAGTGCTGGTTAATTCCAAAACTGCATCTTCCGTTGATTTCCCAGCCCTAAAACCGAATTGATTAGAAGCAATTAGATTATTGGCGTCTAAATAATTTATTAGTTTAGTATTTAGGATTTTTTCCAGAATTTTAGACAGAGTAGGTAGGACCGATATTGGTCTGTAATTATTGACACTGCATCTGTCTCCACCCTTATAAATGGGGTGAATCAATGCTTTCTTGAAAATTGTAGGAAAAGTGCCCGAAGAAAAACATAAATTGAACACATGTTTGAGCACGGGAATCAAGATATGCCTCGATTCCCTAATCAGGGATATTGGAATACCATCACAGCCAGTTGCACAATTCTGCCTAAGACTCAAGATAATTTTCTCAATTTCCTTATAGTCAGTGTCCAGCAATACCATGGAGTCCAAAACAGAAATATCGGGTTCTCTGGATGAACTGAAGAGTGTCGTATTCAAAGAGTCTTCAACTATGTTAGTAGCCCAATTTTTGCCCACGTTAGAAAAAAATGCATTGACCGATTCAACAGCCGATTGCGGGTCATTAGATGTAGATAACAGTTCGTCAGAGGCAGAATCCTTTTGGTTAAGATTAGTGACTTTTTTAATAAGATTCCATAATTCCTTTGGTTTCTTTTTGTGTTTTTGGAATTCAGATCGCTCGTATTCCTTTTTAACTTTCTTTAATAGATTGTTACAAAAGTTTTTATAGCGTTTGTAAGTAGTATCTAAGAGTTTACTGTCTGGATGTTTTTTAGTTTGTCGATACAGTTTATCCCTATGGCGGATGCAACGCAGCAAGCCAGGTGTTATCCAGGGCTTAGAGATAATTTTTCGTAGTTGGTATTAGCCCTGATTACGGAAGATAAAATTTCAATCAAGCAACTTGCTGCAATTTCCGCATTGGCACTGTTGAACACTTGGGAGAAATCTTTATTTTCAAGTTCTACCACGCAGGCCTGTATGTCAACTCGCTTCAATATGCGAGTCCCAATAGACCGACCAACTTTACCCTTCAATGCACAAGAGAATAATAATGGAAAGTGGTCTGTCAACAAAGAGTCTAAGACTAAGGTGATAGAGCGGTTTTCACTTTTCACCATCACATGGTCAATACAGTTGTTACAGCGAGTCGGTAATAAATGAGCTGGAAGCATGGAATGAGATGCCAACAAGTTTAGATAAAAATATGAATTTTGATCGGTATTTTCTGGTCGTATATTTATATTTAAATCACCAATAACTGCAACAGTTTTGAAACATTTTAGCGAGACCAATAGGTTATCCAATGAATTAATAAAATTTTCAATATTTTTACTCGATGGCGAACGATACATGGCGAGAATCACCACATCATGTGAAAGTTGAATAGCTAAACAGTTTGCATCAGCTACAGCAGGCTCATAAACTTTAACTACTATACTATCCCTTATATACACAACCACTCCATCATTTTGGTTGCAGAATTTACTTTTATGAATTTGAAAGCCATGCAATTTGGGAAGATAAGAACACTTGCTCAACCAACACTCCGATAGTATTATGATATCTAAGTCGAGATTAATTCTTTTTAATAGAAGAACAAGATTTCCAAAATTGGTGGTGTTGCCGATGCTTCGTATGTTCACATGGAAAACCTTCAGATTATTCGAAGAATTATTTATGTATGTTGTGACATGTTCGGGAGAACAAACATAACTGTCACTGACAGATACGTTATCTATTTCCAAAGATATTTGTAAGTGATCATCCATATTTGATTGAGTAGGAGTTTACAATGAGTAACAAGCACGAGAAAAGTATTTCTCTAAAAAAGAGAGTTAACCATGCTAGCTGAACATTTACTTCATATGCTAGATGTTGTAAGGTAGTCGGGACTTTACTGCATGGGAATATAAGGATGTAAAGAGTGGGGCATGTAGTCAAATGTGTGAATGTATGTGTGTGTGTGTTGTGATTCTAATATTATTATCATCTATACTTATAATAAATCTGTAGAGAGGTCAATTCTGTACATGAAATATATTTTCAAAATAACTATCAGGGGGTGATTAGTGATCGATACTGATGCCAAAAATGCAATCAGTAAAATTTTTGTCTGTCTGTCTGTCTGTCTGTCTGTGTGTATGTTCCTTATAGAAACAAAAACTACTCGACGGATTTTAACAAAACTTGGTACAATTATTCTTCATACTCCTGGGCAGGTTATAGTATACTTTTCATCACGCTACAATCAATAGGAGCAGAGTAGTGAAGGGAAATGCTGGGAAAACGGGAGAAGTTACTCCATTTTTTAAGCTTCCGTCGCGTGTGCAGCCTTAATGGTTAAAGTTACATAGAAATCATGTATGACGGAAATATTTTACATAAAATTGTCTAAAAAATATCCCGCAACGGCATATGTCTTATCTTTTATGGTTGACTCACAATAACACGTGTAACTCCTGATAGCTTAGCAGTTCGGAGCATTCTGATTATATTTGTTTACTCTTACGTTTATAATACTCTCACTCATCCCTAATTTAAAAAACTTAACATTATTACCTATTCAATAAAAAAAGAATCATAGAAATCGGTATATAAACACCAAACTTATACATGAAATAAGCCATCGCGCCGTCGCACGTGAATACTGAATCATGCTATAAGGATTATTTTTGTGTAACGGTTGGAAACACTGATAATTTTAGAGGTTTTTAATGTAAGGTCGTAAATAAACACAGTTTTTTCCGCTTACATTGCAAACGCTGGCTGAACCCTACGAGATCGATCAAAATAATGTACTACAGTATTGTATACCTTAAAAATGTCTACAAAAAAGTTCGCCATGGTATCTGTCTATCTCTTAGGGATAACCCACAATAACCATTTTATATCCTATACTTTTTACGAGAAATAATAGATTATTTACGAAGCGATTTTCAGCAATATAACATTCTTCCTTATCCAATTAAGTACCTTAAATACATTGTGCATTTAATATAGACCAATTTGGTTATTTAACGCATGTAATTTAAATGGATATTTTCGAAGATATTACAGATTTAAAATGCAGGGACATAGCGGTTCCGACGCTACCGGGCGGGGCGCCTGGTGGCGCGTGCCTATTGTAATTAGGTATTAGAAGAATGTCATTGTGTATAATACAAGCCTGAGAACAAAAACTATAGTCTACACTACAGCTCTACATCGAAGCGAAGCGCGGGCGGGCCACTAGTGAACAATATTATACGTAATATTACAAGTATGAAAATAAAAATTATAACTTACAAAATTAGCTACAAACCATGATTTTGAGAGAGTTAAAAACTTGAAACCAAAAACCGTTAAACAAATAATATAAATAACTAATAATAATAGTCAATATGCTTTAACAATTTTTTTGAGAAAAGGAGAGCCATCTTTTTCTCGAATAAAGATTTTGCCATTTGATGTCCAGCAGTACTTGTATTCGTTACTGTTTGCAAAAACGCGGGCAAGATAAAATAGTCGCTTCATTTTTGCAGTTAGGTTCTCTGCGATAAAAATGGGTTTCGATTGACCATGTATTCCTACGTTTTCAGTATTGAGCTTGGTGTTACCTTTATTATATTTTTTGTAAGCCTTCAGTATAAAATCCTTTTTGATGTTACTAACAAGATCGACTATCACAGTTTTATTTTCAGGGTTCCTAGTATTAATGCGAAATATATCTTTGACATCATTGGTTTGTATGCCAACTTTTAAAACGTCCCCAATTTTGCTTACAGTTTCAAGAAGACAACCCTTTGATTCGGATTGATTTATCGGTAAATTTTTTATTTCAATGCAAGTCGCTCGATTGCTTCTTTCACAATTTTCCAATTTAGTTTCAAGTGCCTGGATGTATTTGAGGTGTTGTGAGTTTTCTTCCTTAAGCTCATTAACTTGTTCCATAAGTGAGTCATATTTGGTAGATAGGAATTCAATACATGAACGGATCTCTGAATTTTGATTTCTTACTTCTTCAATAACTGTATATAATTTCTCCATTTTTGTCTCTTGCTGGGCTTTCAAATCAGAAAACATGTCCCTCATTTCTGTCATAAAATGGGATATCTGCATTTCTGACGTATTAGTTCGCTTTCTCTTCTGACGCTGCGATGTATTGTAATGATTATTTGATGGGTCATCCGACATACACTGCAAGTCGCAATCTGATGCATTAATTAAAATTTTCTGTGCCGAAATTTCTCTGTGAATCTCGACACGAGCTTGCGCCTGCGCCTCTGCTGCCGGCAAAGCGGATACGCTTGTATCTTCGTGTGACACGCTACTCGCTTTAGTAGGGGGGGAGTGACGCAGCGGCATTATTTAGTTGTGTTAAGTTAATTTGTACTAGGGCCCAAGAGCTTTGTAGAAGTTTTTAAAGCAATAAGATCGGAGGTCAACTTATTCTGAATGGTCGCGACGATTTGGTACAAATCACCTTTCCGTCCACTGTAACTAGACCCTTCACCGTATTGAGTGAGATGAATGAAAAGATGCACTCACGTAGTATTAGTGTGGTATTAGCCAGTTGAATTCCGTGCACTTATGAACTCCCAATATTGCGTTCTTGATTTATTGTGAATTATTCACTTAAAAATTAATAATAATCACTTATTAAATTTAAATAAATTTCGAAAAATACGGGGTTTGCGTACACACGTCTGATCACATCAGATGTCCGGAGGGAAGGGGGTGATAATGTTAGTGACCATGAAAGTTTAAAACAATATATTATTAATTATACTGTACACGTAGTGCGTTGTATGTCTTCTGCTTATAACTAACCCATAAGCTGCCAGTGTAAAAAGATTGGCAGAAAGCCTTAATTGGTGTATTTATCTCACAATATTTCTTTTCTGTTTTGCCAGTGTCAAGTCAAGTCGGGACCAGCGAGTCTCTGTCGCAGCTAGTAGAACACGACGCCGAAGAGGTCGCCGGAGCCCTACAGGAAAACGCTGTCACCATGGGCAAGATGATGGAACTGCGCCGTCGTATGGAGAACCTGTCCCTGCAGCGGCGAAGGCCCTCCCGCCCCGGTGAGTGAAGCCTGCGTCATGCCCGGGAACGGCCCCGATTGTATCAACGTCAAAAAATGATTTTCAAAGTCTTATGGAAACAAAGTTTAAAGATGCTTTTACGTTATAAATCTTATTAATCCGAATTTTGCTGGCAATGTTACTCTTTCACAAAGATATTTAACATAAACTTTAAAATAAAACTAGTTTTTCACGGTTCTTATAATTTTTTTATTTAATTTTGTCGAGCTACCTTCGAAAGACTTTCGAAGAGATTCGAAGGTAGCTCGACAAAATTAAATAAAAAATTGATTCCGACGATGCAGCCTGTAAAGGCTGCGAATCGTCAATAAATAAATAAATAAAGTTTCGTGCATTAACCCGTAAAAAACTAGTTTTATTTAATGAGTGATGTGTGACAACCTAAGAAACAAATAAACTTTAAAGATGATTTCTTAATTTCTGTCCAAATAAACATTATCAAAAATTAAGTATTTCGGCTAAAAGAATTGGCTTTCAATAGTCTGCACTCAATGTATGTCGCATGTAAACGCACACACCCAACCGCGGCCTTTCAACGATTCAACACGCTATACATTGCATGGTACTGTTTGCAATTTATTACTAAAACCAAAAAATAAAGATCGTCTCCCAGCAGTAATTTTTCGCTAACTTTCTTGTTTTGATGTAGGTTTAAAGAATCTATTCTCATAAAAACAAAAAGTTCATTTAAAACGAGAATACTTACTAACTATTATATGAGTAGCGCAAAACAAACTTCATTTACAATGAAAATACTTACTAGCTATTATATGAGTAGCGCAAAACAAACTTCATTTACAATGAAAATACTTACTAACTATTATATGAGTAGCGCAAAACAAACTTCATTTACAATGAAAATACTTACTAACTATTATATGAGTAGCGCAAAACAAACTTCATTTACAAAGAAAAAATGACTCGCCAGAGGGCGGTATACGTAAAAACATTGGCTCCGCGCAAATTTTAAAAAATAAAACGTAAACATTAGTATTATAGTGATTCTATTTCATCAAAGTGATAATTAATTGGTAAATAATGCGTGTTAGTGTTTGTGATAAAATTAGTGGAATAATAATTAAAAAACTGGTCAGTGCAAATTTGAACAGTGATAGTTTAAAAAAAAGGTGGCGAATAATAAATAAGGAGACAAATAAAAACATCCAACAATACAAAAATACGAAAATTAAAACAACAGACAATATAATACAAAGCGATCCTAAACTTGTAGCCAATTCTTTTAACTCTTTTTTTGCTGCAATTGGAAATTCACATACGGACTCTAAAAGCATGCGAAGACCACCTTCTACAATTAACGGCGAACATAGTTTCTTCTTGCGACCGGTAGATTTTAAAGAAATATACAATATAATAAAAAATCTAAAAAGTAAAACATCTTTTGGAATAGATGAAATACCTCCTACCCTGGTGAAAAGCTGTGCCGCTGTTTTGGCAGTCCCGTACACTATGCTGGTAAACCAATCTTTTTCGGAAGGCGTTTTCCCTGATGCTTTGAAAATATCAAAAATAAAACCTATTCACAAAAGGGGAATATATACTGATATTAATAATTATCGACCAGTGGCTCTCTTAACGACCTCATCCAAAGTGTTTGAGACAGCTATGGCGGTTCGGCTTTATTCTTTTTTAGAAAGGTTTAAAATTTTGCACGAAAGCCAAAATGGCTTTAGGAAAAATCACTCCACTATCCTAGCAGTTTATAAATTTATAAAAGATGTCTACCAACAAATAAATAATAGGAAGTATGCGGTGGTCCTTCTTCTCGACATGAGCAAGGCCTACGACAGGGTCAGTTATAGAACTCTTCTGGATATATTATATGGAATGGGGATTAGGAGATTGCCTCATGAATGGTTCAAATCTTATCTTGAAAATCGTTACCAATACGTGGAAATTGAAAATACTGATTTTGAGACAGGTAAAATTACACATACTAAATCTGATTTAATTCATGTAACTGGTTCAATTCCGCAGGGTAGCGTTTTGGGGTGTAATTTTTTTCTTGCCTATATTAATAATCTACCCAATGTACTGGAGGAGATGTGTGTGCTGTTTGCTGATGATATATCTATCTCAATATCTTGCTCAAGTGCTTCAGAATTACAATCTAAACTAGACTCTACCCTTAATAAAATTACGAATTGGCTAGAATCACACAATTTGCAACTCAATCTTAGCAAAACTAAGCTCATTCAATTTGGACCCTACCAAAAAGTGCCACTAGACATATCGTACAGTTATAGAGACACAAAGATTGATGTTGTCAATACTGCTACTTTGCTGGGTATAGAGTTGGATGCACACTTAAACTGGAAATGCTACATACAAAGGCTGTTAAAAAAGATGTCATCTTTTGTTTATGCACTTCAACATTTAAAACGTGTGACTGATTTTAGATCCGCTCTTACTGCTTACTATCCATATGCTCATTCAATACTATCATATGGTATAATTTTGTGAGGAAGCTCATCTGACGTAGACAAATTATTTATAATGCAAAAGAAATGCATACGAATTTTGACAAACATCGATCAGATGGAATCATGTAGACCTTATTTTATTAAACATAGAATTTTGACCCTTGCATCCATACTCATCCTTGAATCATGTAAATTTGTAAGAAAACACCCAGAATTTTATTCATCAATAGTAAGTGTTAAAAGAAATAATAGGTATTTAAATAAATTAGAAGTGCCATACAGCAAATTAAGATTGGTTTCGGATAGTCCTCATGCTAAGACAATAAAAATCTATAATAATGTACCTAATAATATAAAGAACGTAGAAATATCAGCCAAATTCAACAATCAATTAAAATCATATTTAATCCAAAAATGTTTTTATAATTTAAAAGAATTTTTTGACGACAAATATAATTAATTTTTAAAGTTGACATTTTCATTATTATTATTATTGCTTATTGACATTGTTAAATCTAGTTTATAAAATTGAATTGTTTGTTGTGTAAAAATTAAATTATTATTATTGTTGTTTATTGCAGCTATACTCTAAGTGTGTTCCGCGGAACCCTAGGGTTCCGTGATACCTCTGTCGGGGTTCCGCAAGAATTTAGAAATAAAAAAATCAAAACACCTCTCTCTGGTCGCTCCGCGGCTGTGCGGACTCCGCGGCCGCGCGGAGACAAAACGCTATGAATGTTATTTATTTATTTATTTGTATTTGTATAAGCTTGTGTTACATTAGCTGGTACAATATCTCATAAGTTTGGTCTCAACAATTTTATACTTGTACAACGCGTTCGCTCTAAGTTTGCCGGTCTGTGGAATGCGCGTACCCTCCCCCACGTGACAACAAAACTTATAATGTGTCATAGTTTTACCCAAATATCTAACGTACACAATTTTTATTGTTACAATTAAATAAAAAATTTCGAACGTCATACACTCATACCTATCGCCAGCGGCAAACTTAAAACGAGCGGGTAGTATACTTGTAAGCGCTCAGTCTCTTTGATAAAAGCCGCCTCTGAATTAGACGCTATAGTTGTCAACTAGCGACTTTCGTCTCTAACTTCAAAGGATAAAGTCGATATTGTTTACAACGCTATTTTTAAATTTCTGTTTTTATTTTTGCTTTTTGTTTATCAAAGGTGCCGACTCGAGTATTTTCGAGAATATTTGAGATCGAGTCTAGGACTAAGTATAAAAGCGGCGATCGCGCGTTGGCGTCGTCAGTTGATGATTAGCGTTCGGAGCGATAAGTTACTACCTACTTACAAGCTCGCTAGCGAGAAACTGGTGTTCATTGTTTTACTGCCTGCTGTATTCTGTTGTCTCAGTTTTATACATTTCTTCCCTGTAGGTTCTAAATTTAGTCTCTTATACGCAGTAACGATTGTGCATTATTTAAACCCCACTATCCTGACTTGTAACATTATAAATAAAGAAGAATGGAACGTTGGCTTAAAGGTGTTAAACGTGTTCCAACAACATCTTCTAATGACGCTGAATGTTCAAAAGCAATGCGCGCGGAGAATTTAGCAATCACCGATCCAGAAGATGATGCCACGAGTGCCACGACGTCAAGCTCGACGGTTTCAAAGACGAAAAAAAGGAAGTATGATGAATCTTATATCAGTTTCGGATTTGTTGATTCCAACGGCTCACCTCTCTGCATGCTCTGTAGTAAACTGCTTCCTAATAGTTCCATGGCACCTGCCAAATTGCGTCGACATTTAGAAACCGTACACCCCGAGACTAAAGACAAGAATAAAGAATTTTTTGTTCGCAAAAAAGATCAGTTATTAGAAAGTCAAAAAAATATGATGCATGTAACACAAACTACCAACGAAAAGGCCACGGAGGCATCATACTTAGTTAGCTATCGCATTGCACAAGCAGGTGAAGCGCACACTATCGCTGAGAAATTAATAAAACCATGTGTATTAGACATAACAAAATGTATGCTTGATGAAAAATCTGCAAAGCATCTTTCTACTGTTCCGCTATCAAACGATACTGTTTCACGACGAATCCATGATCTGGCAAGCTACGTCAAACAAGAACTAGTTACACGTCTACAAAATACACGATTCGCTTTGCAAATGGACGAGTCGACTGATGTCGCTGGTTTGGCTATCCTGCTGGTTATTGTGAGATATCCATATAAAAGTTCTTTTGAAGAAGACATGCTTATGTGTTCATCGCTGCTTACAAACACTACCGGGGAAGAAATTTTTAATAAAATAAATATATTTTTTGAAGAACATAATCTCAGTTGGAACAATTGCATTGACATTTGTACAGATGGGGCCAAGGCGATGACAGGTAAAACAGCAGGAGCAGTGTCACGAATGAAAAATAAAGCGCCTAATTGTAGTTCCAGTCATTGTATTCTGCATAGACAAGCACTTGCGATGAAGCAAATGCCGTCTAATCTAAAATTAGTTATGGATGAAGCGGTAAAAATAATTAATTTTATCAAATCACGACCACTACAATCCCGATTGTTCTCATTATTGTGTGAAGATTATGGCAGCAAACATAAAACACTGCTGCTCCATACAGAAGTGCGATGGCTGTCTCGGGGAAAAACTTTAACAAGGCTATTTGAACTTAGAGCCGAGTTACAAATGTTTCTTTCAGCAGATACTTCTTTTAATTTGAAGGACCGTTTGTATGATAAAACTTGGTTGTTCCGATTGTCTTTTATGGCGGATATCTTTCAAAAACTTAACGAATTAAATTTATCATTGCAAGGTAAACAGACAACAGTGTTTCAGGCCTATAATAAAATAACTACTTTTAAAAGAAAATTAGATTTTTGGATCATTTGCATTGGTAAGAAAGAAATAGAAAGTTTTACGTTACTCACTGAGTTTGTTAGCGAAACGACTCAGAAATGTTTGAAGATAATGTGTTTGAAGAATTGGTCCAATATCTCAGTTCGATGCGCGCATCTTTTGAAAAGTATTTTCCCGAAGAACACAATACAAAAATTAAAGTGAACTCCTGGATTCATAATCCTTTTTTACCCAACTTGGAAAAGCCTGAAAACATGTCAAATGAGATATATGAATCTCTTTTAGAAATGTCATCAGACACAAGTATGGAGTCATTGTTCAAAACGACGCCTCTTAATGATTTTTGGTGCAGAATCCAAGATGAATATGCAATGCTTGGCCAAATGGCTCTGGATATTCTTCTCCCGTTCCCAACTACATATTTGTGCGAAACAGGATTCTCTACCTACGCAGCCACGAAAACAAAATATCGCAATAGACTGGACGCCGAAGCTGATATGAGACTCCAACTTTCTTCCATCAAACCTGATATCAAGCAATTGATGAAAAATAAAAAACAGTTTCATACCTCCCACTAGTTAGATTTTTTCTTTTTTAATGTTTTCTATTATTGTCCTTACCAAGTGGTGAAGTAAATAATAATTAGTAACGGATACATTGTACTTTTATTATGCTGATTAATATAGAATACACTTATAAAAATAATTGTTTTATTGTAGGGTTCCATCAAGTATTTTGCTTCCCAAAAGGGTTCCGTCATTTAAAAAGTTTGAGAACCACTGGTTTATTGAAATTGTTAAATCTATTTTATTAAATTTATTTGTTGTGTAAAAATGAAATGTGAACTAAGTATTATAATATAATTATTTAACAAGCCCTCTGGCTTGATATTTGCTATGCCCTTGCAGGGCGTCACATATTTACTTTACATAAATTAACGTACCACCATGAATGTTATGTGACATGCAATAAATGAATAAATAAATAAATAAATGAAAATACTTACTAACTATTATATGAGTAGCGCAGCACAAACACGAACTAAAAATATTTTCATGTGTAGGTATCTTTATATCTTTTTAACTCCATAATTGCAATTTTAAAACTCTAATTGCACATGTACTAATTATACTTTTTTTTCATAGCACTCTTGTTCAGTGACCGAAAACATTTTAGTGCGTCCGTGGGTAGGTAGAAAAAAAAACAATGCAAAAGAGTGTTCGTTGAAGTTAAGCAATTTTAGCAGTGGTCGGTCATTTGATGGGTGACCAAAAAAATCAAAAATCTTCTATCTCGAGTTCCACCGTGCTTCGGAAGGCAGGTCAACCCGTTGGTCCCGGCTGCAACTGCGTCGTTAGCACCCGCCAATCAGCACTGGGGCCGCGTGGTGGGTCATGGCCCAATCTCCCTATTCCATCCATAGGGAAGGCCTGTGCCAGTGCAGTGGGGACATTAATAGGCTGATGATGATTATGAGTTATTAGTATTTTATTATACATTTGCTTTCTGCATTTCCGTTTTGTCTGATCAAGCTTTTATACTAAGACTACTTTTAAAACCGTTCAGGTGACAAGCCCGAAATCCAGAAGACACGCAGCGAGGAAACCCTATCCGTCCCTAGTCTCCTAGATATAGACATAGACCAGTTCAAGGCTAAAACCTACGCGCCTTACAGCGAAGCTGAAGACACATTCACTCCCCTTTACGACGGCAACTACACTAGATACGATTACGACTGCTCATTCGCAGACAGATATTCCTTATTACCACCGATCGGCACAAGAACTGACTCCGAAGCCTCGGTGCAAGAGGGAGATGGCGATAGGATATTGTCTAGCTCGATACTGATGAAAGGGACGGAAGATGAAGCGGCGATTCTAGAGGAATGCTTGGATGGAACCGTTGAGGAATGCAGGTTGAGGCAAGCTGACTCGCCGCAGTTGGCTGCTAAGAATCTGGCGCCGATACCGGCGGCGGAATATGGTGAGTTTTTTTCTTTTGAGACTATACAGGGTGTTACAAAAATACAAATAAAGCTTGAAGGGCGTTGAAGTACATCATATAAAGAGTCTTCTCTATTTTACTTAAAATATTTGCATGACGTTTTAACTTTTTATAAAAACAGTTATTTTTAATGATTAATAAAAATATCGATAATTTTAAGACACGTCACTAATTCGAGGATCATTAAAAATAACTGTTTTTATAAAAAAGTTAAAACTTCATGCAAATATTTTAAGAAAATTAGAGAAGACTCCTTATATGATGTACTTCAACGCCCTTCAAGCTTTATTTGTGTTTTTGTAACACCCTGTATAGTTAAATTGTTTTAAACTTTCATGATAATCACACTAAAGTCGTCACATATAAGAAGTCCGTTTTGACATTTGAGAAAGACCATAGAATGTAACTTGGAACCATCTTGGAATGCAACAGGAAGAAACAAAATAATCTATATATATATATAAAACTCAAAGGTGACTGACTGACATAGTGATCTATCAACGCACAGCCTAAACCTACACAAAAAATAATTTAAATTAGCATCATTTTTTGTGTGAATATGGCTTTACGCTTAGTTTTATACTT
The DNA here is from genome assembly GCA_902850365.2 of Chilo suppressalis. Classification (NCBI taxonomy): domain Eukaryota; kingdom Metazoa; phylum Arthropoda; class Insecta; order Lepidoptera; family Crambidae; genus Chilo; species Chilo suppressalis. The sequence goes on from OU963911.1 coordinate 1,902,739, forward strand.
CTGTGTTTTTATTTTGTTTCATATTAATCTATGGCCTTGTGAGTGGATCGGGTAAAGTATATTTTGTTTGATTTGTTCTTGCGAAAACTGCGTCAGGCTTATAAGAAAGAAAGAAATAATTTGTTGACCAATAACATTGACAAATACAAAAAAAAAATGGATGCGTGTAACTTATGTACTCGCGTGAGAAGTTATACTTCTTTAACATCATTAAAAATATTTTTTAATTGCATGCAAATAATTAATAATTACAATAAAATAATAAAAGGACTGGAAAAGGATAGTTAACACAGTCAATTAAGTTCAGTTTTAATTTGAAAAATTAAATAAATATTCAAAATATTCAATTAAAATCACTACTGAATTTAAGTTATTAGTCCATATGTAATTAGCACTTGTAAGTAACTAAAACACGTTGTATCTATATAGAAACTAGAAACATGTGGATAAATATTATAAATATGAAAACAGTGATCAGAGGCGACGAGCGTGCCAACATTGTTTTTGACAACGCGATCATCTTATGGAGCTCCGTGGATCGTTCAAAGTACCTTTCGAACAGATGTCTAATAATGGTGGATTGTTAACCACTTAGTGGTTAATAATCCACCATTATTAGATACTTACATTCATAACGCGCCCGCGGCCAACTTCATGGTGTTACTATTGTGTTACAGTGATGCGCGCGCATCTTAAAATTTCACTCTCATCACTTTTTCATAACGCGCCCGCGGCTAACTTCATTATGTTACTTTTGTGTTACAGTGATGGGCACGCATCTTAAAATTTCACTCTCATAATTTTTTCATAACGCAGCTAAAGAAGTATAACTTCAAAAACATAAATCAAAACACAGAATAAGGTCAATTAGGTCCCTGCTTCAGCATAATGCCACAACGACACCAAGGCCGCTGCGGCGCTGATATTCTGGCAGGGCTTAAGGTTGATCATCATCATCATGCTACATCATTTTGTTTTAACATGCCGTTTGTTTTGCATGAATAAATTAAAAAAATATTAAGTTGTTGATGGCGTCCACGCAGGTCCTCTAGTAGGCGGGTGGCGGGCATCGCGGTTCGGATCTGCCGGCGGGCTGGGGGGAGGAGGGGGATGCGTCGCGCGCGCACCGCCTCTGTCCTGCTCTACGCCCGACCTGCCTCAACTGGCGCGACACAGGTGAGTGACGGGGGGGGGGGGGATGCGTCGCGCGCGCACCGCCTCTGTCCTGCTCTACGCCCGACCTGCCTCAACTGGCGCGACACAGGTGAGTGACGGGGGGGGGGGGGGGATGCGTCGCGCGCGCACCGCCTCTGTCCTGCTCTACGCCCGACCTGCCTCAACTGGCGCGACACAGGTGAGTGACGGGGGGAGGGGGGGGGGATGCGTCGCGCGCGCACCGCCTCTGTCCTGCTCTACGCCCGACCTGCCTCAACTGGCGCGACACAGGTGAGTGACGGGGGGGGGGGGGGATGCGTCGCGCGCGCACCGCCTCTGTCCTGCTCTACGCCCGACCTGCCTCAACTGGCGCGACACAGGTGAGTGACGGGGGGGGGGGGGGGATGCGTCGCGCGCGCACCGCCTCTGTCCTGCTCTACGCCCGACCTGCCTCAACTGGCGCGACACAGGTGAGTGACGGGGGGGGGGGGGGGATGCGTCGCGCGCGCACCGCCTCTGTCCTGCTCTACGCCCGACCTGCCTCAACTGGCGCGACACAGGTGAGTGACGGGGGGGGGGGGGATGCGTCGCGCGCGCACCGCCTCTGTCCTGCTCTACGCCCGACCTGCCTCAACTGGCGCGACACAGGTGAGTGACGGGGGGAGGAGGGGGATGCGTCGCGCGCGCACCGCCTCTGTCCTGCTCTACGCCCGACCTGCCTCAACTGGCGCGACACAGGTGAGTGACGGGGGGGGGGGGGGGGATGCGTCGCGCGCGCACCGCCTCTGTCCTGCTCTACGCCCGACCTGCCTCAACTGGCGCGACACAGGTGAGTGACGGGGGGAGGAGGGGGATGCGTCGCGCGCGCACCGCCTCTGTCCTGCTCTACGCCCGACCTGCCTCAACTGGCGCGACACAGGTGAGTGACGGGGGGAGGAGGGGGATGCGTCGCGCGCGCACCGCCTCTGTCCTGCTCTACGCCCGACCTGCCTCAACTGGCGCGACACAGGTGAGTGACGGGGGGAGGAGGGGGATGCGTCGCGCGCGCACCGCCTCTGTCCTGCTCTACGCCCGACCTGCCTCAACTGGCGCGACACAGGTGAGTGACGGGGGGAGGAGGGGGATGCGTCGCGCGCGCACCGCCTCTGTCCTGCTCTACGCCCGACCTGCCTCAACTGGCGCGACACAGGTGAGTGACGGGGGGAGGAGGGGGATGCGTCGCGCGCGCACCGCCTCTGTCCTGCTCTACGCCCGACCTGCCTTAACTGGCGCGGCACAGGTGAGTGACGGGGGGGGGGGGGGGGGATGCGTCGCGCGCGCACCGCCTCTGTCCTGCTCTACGCCCGACCTGCCTCAACTGCCGCGACACAGGTGAGTGACGGGGGGAGGGGGGGGGGGGGATGCGTCGCGCGCGCACCGCCTCTGTCCTGCTCTACGCCCGACCTGCCTCAACTGGCGCGACACAGGTGAGTGACGGGGGGGGGGGGGGATGCGTCGCGCGCGCACCGCCTCTGTCCTGCTCTACGCCCGACCCTGCCTCAACTGCCGCGACACAGGTGAGTGACGGGGGGGGAGGGGGGGGGATGCGTCGCGCGCGCACCGCCTCTGTCCTGCTCTACGCCCGACCTGCCTCAACTGGCGCGACACAGGTGAGTGCCTATCAAAAGTATTTATTAATCTGGAACAACGGAACCAAAGCGCGATTCAGGAGACTAAAGCGCCATCTCTTGACCATTGGTGTAGTAGAACCAAAAACCACATCTTTATTTTTTGTAATAAAGTAACAGTTATAGGTATTCATATTTATAATATCAAAAGTATTTATTAATCTGGAACAACGGAACCAAAGCGCGATTCAGGAGACTACAGCGCCATCTCTTGACCATTGGTGTAGTAGAACCAAAAACCACATCTTTATTTTTTGTAATAAAGTAACAGTTATAGGTATTCATATTTATAATATCAAAAGTATTTATTAATCTGGAACAACGGAACCAAAGCGCGAGTCAGGAGACTACAGCGCCATCTCTTGACCATTGGTGTAGTAGAACCAAAAACCACATCTTTATTTTTTGTAATAAAGTAACAGTTATAGGTATTCATATTTATAATATTTATCCACATGTTTTTAGTTTGTATATTCGGAATACGTGTTTGAGTTTCATACAAGTGCAAATCACATATTTTCTAATAAATTATATTCAGTAGCGATTTTAATTGAATATTTTGATTATTTATTTATTTTTTCAAATTAAAACTGAACTTTATTGACTGTGTCCTTTTCCAGACTTTTTATTAATTTATTCTAATTAATTATTTGCATTCAATTAAAAACTAATTTTAAACGATGCCAAAGAAGGATAACTTCTCACGCGCCTACATAAGTACACGCACCCATTTTTTTTCTTTTTGTAATGTGCTTAGCTCGCGGTGAAGAGGGAGGGGCTTGCCTACTAAAAACCCAACGATGCTTTCTCGCCTGCCGGAACAGGTATCGTGGGATCCCGTAGACTCCACGTTAATGATATTTTTTATCCTAGAAATCCATAAAGGGGGGGTGGAACCTTATATGGAAAACCGATTTGCCCACGAGACTTGGGATCTCATCTAAACGTTGTACCGTTACAGGATCTTGCCGGCGCTAAGTCGGCACCGCAACCGGGAGCACCTGCACCTGAGCGACGAGGGCCTGGACTCGCTGTCCCCGCCCCCGCCCGTGGAGCGCCGCCAGCGCCGCATACAGCGCATCGCGGAGCGCCCGCCCGAGCCCGAGGTGAGTGGGGACCGGGAGCACCTGGCGTCTGAGCGACGAGGGCCTGGACTCGCTGTCCCCGCCCCCGCCCGTGGAGCGCCGCCAGCGCCGCATACAGCGCATCGCGGAGCGCCCGCCCGAGCCCGAGGTGAGTGGGGACCGGGAGCACCTGCACCTGAGCGACGAGGGCCTGGACTCGCTGTCCCCGCCCCCGCCCGTGGAGCGCCGCCAGCGCCGCATACAGCGCATCGCGGAGCGCCCGCCCGAGCCCGAGGTGAGTGGGGACCGGGAGCACCTGGCGTCTGAGCGACGAGGGCCTGGACTCGCTGTCCCCGCCCCCGCCCGTGGAGCGCCGCCAGCGCCGCATACAGCGCATCGCGGAGCGCCCGCCCGAGCCCGAGGTGAGTGGGGACCGGGAGCACCTGCACCAGGGTCCAGTACGCTGGCCGCAAAGCTCCTCCGCTTAGCACTGCACAGCTCCCTTTGTCCACAGTGAACCCAACAAAACTACTTAAACGCACTGCCGATCGCGTAATTTAAATACCAAAAACAAAATTCCAGAGGCTAGCTTAAGTATATAGACAAAACGACCGCGCGTTCGCCGTGAGAGTTTTTTCCAGACTACCCTATTTTAGCCCGTTTTAGACTAAACATCCAACTATACCGAGAACAAATAATGTAGGATATTGTAATGGATAAAAGGGATGCACTCCATATAGTTTATCCCTTTTATCCATTACAATATCCTACATTACGATGTTTGAGTGTGAATAAATAAATTTGATTTGCAGGTGGCCCGAAGGATCCGTTGCTTGCTATGCCGGCGCCGGCTCAGCATCGCCACGGTCCACGTTTGCCGGTGCGGCGGTAGATACTGCGCCCCGCACCGCTACGCCGAAGTGCACGCCTGCAACTACGACTACAAGGCGACGCCCCGCCTGCCCGACCTCTAGGTGAGGTGAGGTGAGCAAACATACAGACAACATTATATATGCCGGTCTTAGATTAAAACAAAAAGGGTAGATACGGTACGCTCATACTTGCATCAAACAAAAACTGATCCCACGGCAGCGCGAACGGGACGGCGAGATCCGCGTCACTGCATTACCGACCCGAACGAAACAGCACGTTAAGTTTCAACGGCAGCGCGAACGAGACGGCGAGATCCGCGGCACTGCACTACCGACCAATCACGCGGCCAGTACTCGACGTCACTACCGAATAAGATTCAATACAAACAGCAATTTTTATGAAAAAATATATTTTATAGTGCTTACGAATTAAAAGTGATGCCGTGGGTTTTATTTTTAGTTCTTGAGCAATTTGAGCACTTTTTAAAAACACACTTAGGCATTGTTTTATCATATAAACACAAAATTTTAGCAATATTTCTTTTTGGCGTTCACATGTACGTCGTTTGCATGTCAAGTTGTGACTAAAGCGATTAGGGTCGTGGACCACAATTTGAGCGGATCACTTTTGTGAGGCTAGTGCCGTATCTACCCTTTTTGTTTTAATCTAAGGTGCCGGTGCGGCGGTAGATACTGCGCCCCGCCTGCCCGACCTCTAGGTGAGCAAATTCAAACTATAGCTCATCCACTCATCCTTTAACTATGCATACAATGATATTTAATACCCTTGATACAACATCATGATGAAAATCATGGCAGAAACCTCTGAAAAAGTACGTTGAACGGTCCACGATACACCCCTGTTGCCACTCTATCCGATAAGTGATGCTGTAATCGGGTATCAGTCTTTTTCTAAATAAACGAATCTTTTAGTTATATTCAAATTTTTCAGTCTGTCAAAAATTTACTAACTGCAACTATGCAACGCAATACCTGCAACACGGTCTTCTTTAAGCGTCCACTCCATATTTAAAAATGAGTAAAATTCTAAAAAGTATACATTTTTATTTTCATGAACAATTCGAAATTCGAATTCAATAAACTTTTTTGTGGCCAGCATTTTTAAAGAAAAGTTTTTACTGTGTGACAATACTTATGACCTGACTGTGTATATATTATGAGTATGCTAAAGGAAGTGTTATTTATTTATCGCAGATACAACGCCCTACTAGCTAGCCACTCAACGAAGATTCGAAATTTCCGCTACAACTACACAGCTCGACAGACAGACCTACATATTTTTTCAGCGGCGATCGAGAGGTACTAACACTGCTGCTATACCCATAGATGTTTAGTTATTCCTTTAAATGTACACTAAATATAATCATAGACAAAGCAAAAATTTACTAATTGTTTCTAAATCCAGACAAAAATCACCAATATATTGTTTTAAACTTTCATGGTCACTAACATTATAGCTTTTAACTTGATTGTTACCATGTACCTTGTTTGCCATTATCAAATACCGGAGACTCATAAGAAACAAGGTACATGGTAACAATTCCATTAATAGCTATAAAAATCACCAATAACAGTAGAAAAAGAGATTGTTAAATTATTGTATTGTCAATCGTTATGTTTAGTATCTTCACCAGTGATTGCAGAATATTTTATGTGTAACATATTAATGCAGAAGTTATATTTAATTACGTCGCCAACTCTAAAAATATGTATAGAAACATATAACAAAAAATATTGAATGAATGAATCATTCATTCATTCATAACAAAAAATATTATAGTCTCACATTCGCCTGTTATTATATTTTTATTTAACTAAATTGCAAAATAATTTTCATTTTCAAGTTTTCTCAAGCGAAGAAAAACATTCGTCGCTTTAGTTAGTTAAATTCAAAAGCATGTCATTTAGCTTTAATATTGACGCCTGAAATACGTTTTGTACATGTTAACTTGCTACAAATAGTGAAATAAACTGTTACATTAAATGTTAGTTTTAAATAAACTTTTAAGTGTGTTCTAATTCTATAAGCATCATATACAATAGGCTAACAATTTCATCATAATTATCAATACTTACATTAAAGCCTATTAAAATATAAGTGGCATGGGAATTTCACTTTAAAATTGTTATTGTTGTAGACAATTATTTGCTTGCATCGTCAAATTATATGATATGAAAACCTCGCAGCACTTTCAATAAATACAATTATAATCTTGTCTTGAATGCATGTTTCGGGCTCTTTTTGTCCATATAATATAATGAAAGCTACACTTAAACCAATTTCATATATTTACTATCGAATCAATAATATAGAAATCGTTTAAGATGTTAACTTCCTATAACATGTTTATTATAATCAGCTCATTTGAATTTGGCCCTAATATTCTTTGGATATAGTAGCAATGTGTTTTAGTACCCACCATAGCAGTTCCTTATATTCACGCAATGCGATTTGATAATATATAATTATTATATGTAAATAACACAACAAGCAATGCAAATAAACAGCAAGAATCGTCGTTATATCGTGTAAGAATATGCCACTAATCTTTTAGATAACGCCGTATGAAAACATGGATATATTTTTCTATTCATAAGTCGGTATCTAACGGAACACACTGTGCACGTCCATCGGCTGTCGTTAATACTATTAAATATTATAATTGTGCTATCGGATAACTCTGATCATATTGAGCATCAGGTGATCACATGTGTTCATGTAAGGATCACTCCAGAACGAATCGTGGGCAACGACGAACGACTGTCGACTTTATTTCTATTGTAATAAGGTTTAGGAGTTAGACCGATTTTAGTATTATGAAATCTTTGCTCTTATAGCTATGGTAGTAAAGTCGACAATGGCTTGTGTTGGTTCCGGTTTCGTTCCGACTAGAGGCTCCGCGGCCAGAGGGGTTTTACTGGCCCGATTTTACGTGTAAAATTGTTGCTAGTCCCCCGCGCGGAGTCAAACAAATTGTGATATAATATTTGACCTAAATTAAGATTAAAATGTTGAAAAACTTCTGCCATGTGTGTGTTTTGTTTCTTTTTTAATGAAATAATCGAGAAAAAGTATAAAAAAATGTAATAATATTTCAATATTATTATTATACATGTTATATATATATATATATTTAATTGTAATGATAAATAATATGGTTATAAAATGTCGCCTTTAGTTAACTAGGGTGGTTTGTATCACCCGTAAGGCTAAAGCACGCATAGCAGCGCAGAAATTAATCGTCGTATAACAGAACGTATAACACGTGTCATTAAAGAAAGATGTCGAAAATACCGACACAAGACATTCTGTCTCACTCGCACGTTACTTATAATAGTATGTGCGAGAGGGACAGAATGTATTACGTCGTCATCTGCGATTCCTTTCCTTATGACACGAGTTTGTGAATTTTATATGAAGTGAAATATAATTCACTAAAGCTCGCGGGAATCCTGCGGTTCGTCTCTGCGGTGATATGTGTCCTTTAACCTTTAATTATGTATGTTTTCTGTAATTTGTTGTTGTATATTGCACACTGTATAACACTAGTTTAATTATTGATGCTTACACATTAATTTTTCGTTGTGTATACATCTGGTAGTGTCGTGACGTCAATGGCGCGTGTTCTAATAGTATTGTCCAATCAATTTGTGCATATTTCGTTCATTTTTAACACTGTGTAAATACATTTATTATTATATTATTATGTTGGTTAACTTTCCTAAATAATAATATTGAACGAAGTCGTCATAAGTATTGTTGGAAATGAACGGAACGCATGCTTGAAATAAAATTATAATAAACTATTTAGTTTTGTAAAAAAAAAAACATTAAACAATCGAGAAAATTTATAAAAAAAAATGTAACACTTTACTAAAAGAAAATATAATAAAACGAAACTGATTTAAATTGCGTTATAATACTTTTATGGGGAATATAAGCCTGTGATTTTGTCTTCGATCAACAATTCTATAGATAACGGGTTGCATACAAAATCTTAGCTAAAAAGCTGTCCGCGTATGTTTAACCTTATGCAGCCACATTCGATTCCCAATAAACATAGACAATTCTTTTAAAACAGTTGTAAGTTGAACCTAATAACAACTATCTCTCAAAGGAATAAGGTTACAAATAACAAAATATTATTTCGCACATACGACCTTTTATCTTAGAAAACAAACTCTTGTTCCTTTTATAAATTATATCTGATACTTGGAAAAAAACCATAAAGGTGAAAAGGGGAAAATGTGAAATCAACCTTATGACCCACAAAATAAAATATGTTTACCAGTCATTGGCCAGCGAGTTACTTCGTTTTGTATTAACCGAACTAATTTAAAATAAGATTTCACGCCTCATAAGAGGCTATATTTACCGAGACGGATTTTATGCGCTATAGAATATCCGTTATCTAAAGAACTGTTCATCGAAAGATTTTGTGGAATGTTTTAATTTGAGGCATTGTGTGATCGGGATATTGACACAGTGTAGCTTTGTATTTGTGAACCCACTTATGTAGATTGCTGTCTACGATCAATAAATGTTATTAAAAATAAACAAATCGTAGTTGTACAAGAATGCCATAGTTGAAAGTTTATAATCATCAAAATATTCCTAATAATGACAGATAAATTTATTAACAATTGTTTGCAATAACCTATCTCTTTAAAGAAATAAGCGTATTGGAGCTTAGTTACTTGATATAAGGCCTAATTTTAGCATTTGAAAGTACTGCTCTCCTTTTCAATCTCCGTTGAGCATGATAAGGATAAGCTACTGTCAAATTAAAGTTTTGCTTAAGACAATCATGCCAGTATTTTCAAAGATCCAATGATGTTGGTTATTAAAAATTATTCAGCAACCAAACTATAATAGGCATATTTTAAACGGGATAAGATATTGGCGTTTTCGCCAATATTTTCGCCCGGTTTGGTGTATAAGTTTGACTAATTCCACGTCTATTAAAGACTTCATAAAAATAGACACATACATTATTAGAGAGAATTTTGATTTATTACAATATTACAGCTACATGTTTCGCTCCGAGTAGGGTTACCATCCGTCCGGTTTAGTCGGGACTTTGTCGAGATCTTTAAATTGTCCGAATTTTAAATTACATTGATAATGAATTATAAAATTACATATTTATTTAAATACCATACAAATTGTAACTGAGTAATGGTACCATTATGTGACTAAAAAGTCCGGACTTTTTTCGTAATGTCAGAACTTTTGAAATTCCTAAATGGTAATCCTAGCTCCGAGGGATTCCGCACTATTCCAGTAAAGTTAGTTTCTCTAACGAACACCGTTTTAGTTCTATTAATTTTGTTGTGTAGTAAACATAGAAGGGGATTAACCCAAAAGTATGATGAATTACGAACAAATACTATGGCGTAAATCCAGTGAAAATAACAATAACATTTATTGACTTTTTATAAAAATCTATCTATTGAATTGAGACAATTATCACGACATGTTGTTACAAGTGATTGTAGGCCTATATAATGTATAATATTAGAACATGTTCATTGCACTTTAGCCTGCATGCACCTGGAACACAGGCAATAGAATGGATGATTATTATTTTAAAATACTCAAGAATTATATGCATACTACTATATTGTTGTAATATGAATACGAGAATTCAATATTTTTGAGATGATTGATTTTAGTGAATTCAAAAAAAAATATGCTTTTGAATTCTCTAAGAGACGAGAATTGATATTGGAATGCGTAAATCTCATTCGTAAATATAAAAAAGCTGTTGTTGTAACTGATAAAATTGTTGATACATTCCTGTTGCATTTTCTCTAAATTAGAGTACAGAGTAGGGTCACCAACTTATTTTTTTTATGAAATATAGTATTTTCGACGCTGTTACCTTAAAAATATAGTAGATGGCAAAAACTAAAATAAAAATAGAATGTGGTTAAAATTTTACTTTATTTTTGAAATAAAGAAATTATCTATATATTTTCGCTGCTATATGACTTAATAATTAAGTTTTTATTTTTAAGAAAGCTTTTACTGACAAAACTCTGCTTTAAGCAAAATATAGTAGTTTCGCCTATTATATATATTTTTTGGAAATAGTATTTGATCCTCTAATATAGTATGGTTGGCAACCCTAGTACAGAGTGAACCTTAATAATGGAAACCATACATTTAGCAATAAAGCTAACAGTGTCACAGACATACATTAACGTATTAACAAAGTTAGTTATACTTGTATCTAAACACAAATATTGAAATAGTGCACAATGTTTTCGAATCATTTAAAATAAGAAATAGATCGCTTCTTAAATGTGAACAAAAAATATGTAATCATTTTGGTTGCGTTTCCTAGAAAGACCATGCTTAAAATTTGTTTTAGAGAATGTGTAATGGAATGTATCCTTATTTTATGTTTACAAATAAGATTTATTCCAAATTAAGGGGTGGATGGCGATTGTCTGTTTTGTGCCTGAGTTTCCACGTGACATATTAAAAACGACTAGAGGATCGTCTACTAAGTCATAATAATTCATGCAAGCAACACATATTTTTCATACTCGAATTGAACTATTTTAACGTAGAAATTCAAGAAATTATTATCCACAATTAATTCCTTAATTCCAGTTAAGTTTTTTAAGAGGAGATAACCGATTTGTAGCCCACAAAATTAATTAGCTGATTGCCACCTAATTTTCATTATTACGCTTAAAAGCAATCTTCATGATTGTACGAATAAAGTTCAAATTTTATTGCGTGGTAGAGTCGTTCATTTAGAATGCAATTATTTGAAAGCGCATGTTGAGATTTCAGCCCAAATTCATTGAGCATAAAATACGCGTTTTGACAACGTGCCCCTAGCAATAGTATATCATAAAACCGTTTATATAGACACGGGCAAACACGGAGAAAATTCTCCATATTCTTGAGGCTATATTTGTTTATCTCAAGACTTTTTAGGCTTGCTCACTCAATTTTATTAACATTTGCTGGCAAATTATAGTTGTATGTTTATATTTAATATTCATTCATGCAAATTGAAGTTACAGCTTTTTGAATGTTAAACGTTGGAATAAGTGACACAACATAGTACACTATACGATCCTCCAGTGGAATAAATAGTAAGAGTTGTTCTTTTGACCGGATGTAACATATTTGATTTACATATTAGACGGTTATATAAGTTTATAGATAATTTTATTTGGGAAAGTAATTTTGGCTGATTTCGAAAATAAAATATTTATAATGCGAAAGCGAAAGTTTGTTTTTGTTTCTTAACTTTTGTGAAATGAAAAAACCCGTTATTTAATAAAAATACAACACTTTATTTACAGGCAAAGTAGAACAGGTTAACAAATAAAATAGGTATATAATAATTATCTATATTTTCTTAAATATATTGTTATATTTCTTTGTAATCGTAATTGGATTACACATGAACTAAATTACATTTTCGAGCTTTGCAAATTCTCATATAGATTCTGATTCCAAAATCCTAGTACATGAGATATATTCATTACTAATCATAACACTTGGAGCGCAGTCTCCATAATAAAATCACTTCCATATGATAACTTAATACTAACAAAAGATTTATTTTAAAGCGCAATTTTAAGTCATATGTTTTGTGGCCAGAGTTGCTTCGAGTACCTGGCCGTGACATCGTAACCATTAAACATACTGTAAATTAAAAATACTGTACTTTATGTCAACTTTGATTGTCAAAGCGCAAGCCTTAGTAATGATAAACAGTCCCGTTTACAGAATGTACCGTTTGGCGAATATAATTTTCAAATTATTACATTTCAAAGTCGTCAAAAACAGTACCCGCCTTATTACAAAGCGTAGGCTTAAGTTAAATCTGGACCGCAACTAATGCTGTCACTTTTGCTTGCTAATAAGAAGACTGAGAAAGCATTATATTTAAACCAAGACTAACTTTAGTTGGAATAAGGCGGTGCAAGTTTAGTATTCGGCTAAAATCAATTGGGATTTTGGTAAAACTTGATATCGCAAGAGTTATACAACAATGAATAGGGATGATGACTAATTTTTTTTTTCTTCGTTTATCAGGTAGATTATCAAAAAGTATTGGACACGTATTTTTTCTTTTTTCACATAATATAAACATGGTAGAGATATATTGATTTGAAAAGTCGCATGACGTCACGTTTGAGTACACTTATAAGTGAAAATTCACTCAAAAGTGACGTCACGAGCCCCTACTCCCAAACTTTGACGCGATATTTCATTTTTTGGTTGATTGCCCAAAGAAAAAATACGTGTCCATTATTTTTGGATCATCTAACTGACGGACTAAATAGAACTTCGTTTACTGTACCCCGTCATCATGCCTATTGTCGATTTGCTCCAGGTCATTCACTTTTAAGTCTATACACCGTGCTCCTCCGCCTCCTGTAGAAAGCTCTCGAATATCGCAACGAAATTGTCTATGCCCTCCCTGAAATTGTCGTCCAGTGCCTTTTCGTCGTCCTCATTGAAGAACACGTGCGCGAAGTCTATGATTTTGACCGTAGCCCACGTATTAGGGGTTGGGAGATCGCTGGACAGTTCTTCCAGTAAAGTTCTATAGTCTGCCTTCATTTTGGTGAGGTTTTCTTCGTAATTGTGATCGAAGGAATGGTTGTGGGTCATTTTGTCGTAGGCTTCTGTCCAGGGGGAGGTCAGGGGAGGATCTGGGGTAGGGGTAGGTGCAGGTCGAGGGGGTCGCAGTTTGTATAGAGGTCCTTTTGGGGCCAGTTGGCCGCCTAAGGGCCCGCCGCCGGAAGGGGGGGCCGTAACTGAGCTGCGACGAGAAGGCGGCGTGGAACATTTAGCGCGCGATCTAGAAAATTCATTTGCGTTAAGAACGAATAAGGAATGGATCCTTTTTTCAGCTTGGCCGTTAAGAAATACACCTTCCGTGGAAATTTTAACTGTATACAGAGTTAGCTAGAGCTAGAACCGTTATCGGTTATTGAGGATACAACAAACAGACGAACAGTGAAGTCTTTGATAGAGTCCCGTTTTTACCCTTTGGGTACTGAACTAGAAATTGTAATTTAAATTTAGATCTCATCACTCATTTGTCACCGTCTAACTGTGGCCACAGTGTTTCCATCAAGTTTAAAAGAGGCAAGTATTCGATACATCAGATTGCTGTATGTTTAAATAAAAATCATGATTTTTCCGTATTACCTAATTTTATTTATTAAAATTTATAGGTAGTTAGTATTATTATACGGCAATGACAAACCTTCCGTATGCCGTATAATCTGAAATTATGAGCTCAAATTGCCATATATTACGGTAATTGCCGTATCAATGGCAACACTGGGCCACAATTCTAACGCGTACAAAGAAATTTTGGAGACTCGTATTTTTGTCGCACTATCCGTAAATGGAATGTTCTGCCTGCTCACGTGTTCCCTCCTAATTACAACCTTTAAAAGAGGCGTGAAGAAGCAACATGCAGGCCAGCAAGGTGAGGATGGCTGGTGTGGCAGGTAGAACTGCTGTACCAGCTATCTTCACGTCGGGACTTCACCGTCACTTAACATCAGGTGGGGTGGAGACATTTGTCGGAACTATCTATAAAAAAAAATATCGAGGAGACTGTAAAGGCATCTCCCAGAGTCCTAAAAAAACTCTTGAAATCTTCAGCACTTTTGAGTATCCTATATATTCGAGGCCAATCGCTGGTTCTTAGGGTTCAGTACCCATAGGGTAAAATCCTCACTCTATTACTAAGACTTCACTGTCCGTCTGTCACCAGGCTGTATCTGATGAACCGATCACGGTTCTAGCTATCAAGCTAGACAGTTGAAATTATTACGGATGGTGTATTTCTGTTGGCTCTATGACAACAAATACGCTATTAAGACAGAATAAAAGCTATATTTAAGGGGGGTCCCCATACAACATTTTTTACGTTTTTTGTTCTATGCCCCGCAGTTTATTAGGGATATTACCCGCAGTAAAACGTAGCCTATGTGTTAATCCAGGGTGTCAGCTAACTCCATACCAAATTTCATTAAAATTGCTCCAGTCGTTTAGACGTGAAGAAGTAACAAACATACACACTTACAAACTTTCGCGTTTATAATATTAGTTTGAGGGCAAGATGTAAGAGGTTGACGCTTGTAACATTCACAGAATATTTAATTGTATATTGACTTAAAAAAATAATAAAAAAATTAAAAGCCCTTTCTCGGCTGGGAAACCGAGTCGCCCGCGTAGCAGGCGAGCTTCCTACCACTGAACCACCGATGCAGGATATTAAGGTAGTATTTTTTTTAATTACAATTAATAATGTAATGCGACATGTTAAAGAAAATAATAAAAGTTTCACTTAAACAAGTATTATTGAATTTGAATATACGTTAGCGCGTTCGGCTGCGATCGTTGAAGTTAAGCAACTTTTGCAAAGGTCGGTCATTGGATGGGTGACCAAAAATTTTTCGATGTCGAGTTCCACCGTGCTTCGGAAGGACGTTAAGCCGTTGGTCCCGGCTGCATCTGCAGTCGTTAGTACCCGCCAATCTGCACTCGGCCCGCGTGGTAGGTCATGGCCTATTCTCCCTATTACATCCATAGGGAAGGCCTGTGCCCCAGCAGTGGGGATATTAATAGGCTGATGATGATGATGATAGCTAGCGGCAAACTTCCTCAGCAAAACCGCAGGGAAATAAAGTACGCAGGCTTTCTTGTCTTTAGTTGTTGCTGAGGTATATACTGGTTTGGTCGCGTCGTACAGTAGAAGCAGCGAGGGGCAGTACAGTCTGTATGTATGAGTGTATACGTTACTGACTCGCAGCAGGCCCGCAGTTTGGTCGCGTCGTACAGTAGAAGCAGCGAGGGGCAGTACAGTCTGTATGTATGAGTGTATACGTTACTGACTCGCAGCAGGCCCGCAGTTTGGTCGCGTCGTACAGTAGAAGCAGCGAGGGGCAGTACAGTCTGTATGTATGAGTGTATACGTTACTGACTCGCAGCAGGCCCGCAGTTTGGTCGCGTCGTACAGTAGAAGCAGCGAGGGGCAGTACAGTCTGTATGTATGAGTGTATACGTTACTGATTCGCAGTAGGCCCGCAGTTTGGTCGCGTCGTACAGTAGAAGCAGCGAGGGGCAGTACAGTCTGTATGTATGAGTGTATACGTTACTGACTCGCAGTTTGGTCGCGTCGTACAGTAGAAGCAGCGAGGGGCAGTACAGTCTGTATGTATGAGTGTATACGTTACTGACTCGCAGTAGGCCCGCAGTTTGGTCGCGTCGTACAGTAGAAGCAGCGAGGGGCAGTACAGTCTGTATGTATGAGTGTATACGTTACTGACTCGCAGCAGGCCCGCAGTTTGGTCGCGTCGTACAGTAGAAGCAGCGATGTGCAGTACAGTTTTGCCCGGGTTTGATGCCGCGCCCAATCCTGTACGCGCCATAGAGAAGCTAGGAGTTGCAGCAGAAGCGAGCGGCAGATGCCGGCACTGCCACAGCCGTTCAAGTACCGCCTAATGGCTGCGGAGTATAATACGACATCAATCTCCAGTGCATTGCAGCCTTAGGCTAGAAAAAAATCGACACGGCCGTCAGGGCCGCGGTAGCATAATGGTCAATGCATTCGCCCGGATAGCGAAGGGTGCAGTTTCGAGTCTCGTCTGCTGCCTGGTCCGCGTGGATTTTTTTCTAGTAATATTTTCTTTAGATTAAATCAATCTCTAATTATTTACTGTGAGACATGCCTAGATAGAGCACCTTAAAGAAAACGGCTCGTGTTACACGCAATAATGCGTGTCTCTAATGTCAGGTTGGTTTGTAAGTCGTAATTGTGCGCGTGTGTAGCGACGAGCGTATCTACCATATGTAGTAGATATTTTGATAACGCTCCAATGCAGTTAATACGATATTAAGGCGTGTATATAATCAAAGCTGTGAGAGTTTAGTTGACACCAAACAAGATTTTTGATGTGTAACATTTTCTCTCGCTTTCCTGCAATTTGAGGGAGTGATTTCGTGAAATGGGACGGAAGTGTGTAACAGGAAGTCGCGAAAGCGCGCGCTATTTGATTCGATTTTAGAGCAATGTTCAAATGGCTTATTCCTTTTGTAGTAGGTTTTATTTCGTGGTGTGATTTTGTGTTACAACCGTCTGCGCAACTACAGAATTAGTGGAATCTTTAAAATATACGCTATTCCGGTCAAGTGGACGTGAGAATTTTGTTGTATGTTGACTACCTCACAGAAGCTTATTGAAAAAGCCAACTCGATACATTCCGTGCCAAACATTCCAAGAAACATTAGAATGCGTCACACCGACATTCTAATGTAAAAAAAAAAAGATAATATAACATAAGTTTAGGCTGTATGGGCAGTGTTCCCTTTGCCTTCTTTAAAAAAAGGTTAAATTGATTGAATGGTTCAGCTATCTCTTTTTTGGCAATGAAGAACGAAAGAGACAAAACTAAACAGTGTGAAGTTCGTTTAATCGAGTCATCGAGCATACGATATCGTGAAAAAGAGCAGTGAAATTCTATACTCGTACTGCGACACAATTCGAAAACGTATAGTTTGATCGAATCGACGAAGACGATCGTTCGTTTCGTATTAAAAAAACTCATACTAAGGGTACAGTAGCCGCGTATGATGTGTAACATTTGAAACCTCACCTTATATTAGTAAAAAAAGAAATAAAACCTACCACAAAAGGAATAAGCCATTTGAACATTATTTTCTAAAATCAAATCAAATAGCGCGCGCTTCCCAAACTTCCTGTTACACACTTCCGTCCCACTTCACGTAATCACTCCCACAAATGGCACGAAAGCGAGAGGAAAGTTACACATAAATAAATCAGTGCATCTATACCATTGTAACTTGTTTAATTTAATAGACTATAAGTGATGAAACATCTGACGACCTCCGTGGCCGAGTGGTTTATACGCCGGGTTTCATGGTGTTGCCAACTCGAGAGGTCTCGGGTTCGAATCCCGGTGGAGGCAGATGTTTGTGTGATGAATACGAGCATTTGTACTCCAATCATGGATGTTTAATATGTATTTCTTTAAAATATACTTATATATGTACTAGCTGTCCCAGCGAACTTCGTACCGCCATAAAAAAATAGGGGTTGGTGGTAAAGGGTGAAAATTTAAGGTTGTATGTATTTTTGTAATATGTATCATAAAAAAAATAAAAAAAAAATATCTAAAAGTGAAAAAAAATTAGGGGTGGATTACCCTTAACATTTAGGGGGATGAAAAATAGATGTTGTCCGATTCTCAGACCTACCCAATATGCATACAAAATTTCATGAGAATCGGGAAAGCCGTTTCGACTTTCGGAGGAGTTTAACCACAAACACCACGACACGAGAATTTTATATATTAGATAAGTATATGTATTCTATCCGTTACCCTAGTATCCCATAACACAAGCCTACAGTGCTTAGTTTGGGGCTAGGGCTAGGCTAATTGGTGTGAGTGTTGAAAATATTTATTTATTGAAGTGAAACTTCTTTATCGGCGTTGGAAAAAAATTTACCGTCACATTTTTTTCGGTTACGCGTCACGTTTTTTGGTTACGCGCCATCTTTTTTTTAAAAGAGCACTATTTACCTCATCCGAACAATTGCTTCCTCTGTTAACTTTAAAAAAAAAAGTATCGACAGCAAATATTCGTGTTTCCCACAAGGTAAGGTAAGGTAAGGTGTAGTTATACCCCTTTAGTGGGTGAGTTTTTGAAAAATCTTAGCGCACGCCTATATATATATTTCTGGAAAGTTGCATGTAGATCATTTTTCGAAAAAATGGTTGCCTGTAAAGTCGGTTTTACGGGCGAAGATTTTACGTGACAACGTCTTTTTCTCGGTAGAATATTTATTGATATGAATATAATTAAATTGCACAATAGGAACAAGGAATTGAATGAAAATAAGAATTGCACAAATTTTAACTATAGAAATATATTTTGTTTACTAAAACATTGTACATGTAAACTTAAACTTAACACGAGAGACTCATCGTAACGTTACCGAGCGTTACACTTTTTCATAAGTGACTCCCAGCCGCAACCTAATTTAAGACGTTGTCACGTCAAAAATAAGGCCATAAAGAAGTTTCACTTCTTACGTGTGTACACTAGTTTGGTCAACAAGCACACATTTTTATTATTATCTCTCACCATCCTTAACCATGTCTCCGTGCAGCTTCTTGCCGTGATCCTTGCCGTAGCGCCTGCCCCGGCCCGTGGCCAGCTCCACCACCTGGTACCCGGGGATACAGAACCCGTACTGCTGCTTGCACAGCGCGTACTTGTTCTGTTCGTTCTTGATCTTCTCTTCTGTCGCGAGTGGGTCCCATGTCCTTCTACCTATACAGATATTGGTAAAACTGGACTTCCAGGAGCTCTACAGAGGAGCTCGATGGCGCAAGTGGTTAGCGCGTTCGGCTGCGATCGTTGAAATTAAGCAACTTTCGCAGTGGTCGGTCATTGGATGGGTGACCAAAAATTTACTATCTCGAGTTCCTCCGTGCTTCGGATGGAACGTTAAGCCGTTGGTCCCGGCTGCATCTGCAGTCGTTAGCACCCGCCAATCCGCACTGGGCCCGCGTGGTGGGTCATGGTCCTATCTCCCTATTCCATCCATAGGGAAGGCCTGTGCCCCAGCAGTGGGGACATTAATAGGCTGATGATGATGATGATGATGTACTTCCAGGACCCAAGAGGTGATAAAAGTTTTTTTTTGTAGAAAAGGTCTCTTTTAACAGAATCTTTTTCAGGTGCTTCACCGGCCGTTGCCGCGGCACCTTCGCTTTGCTCGCTCGGCTCGCACGTTATGGTCACAACACTAACCCAAGCTAGTATGAAGTATCACTACTTGGGCCCTGGAAGTATAGTTTAGCCCAGATATTCTAAAACAAAACAGATAGGTTACCGAACTACTACGAACTACTTGGTTACTTACCAATCTTGACATCCATGACGCGTTGCTCTAGCATCATCTGCGCCAGATCCTGTAGCACTATATGCTCCTGCTGATTTGCCCTGATAAGTGTAATGGGTTCATCCGAAGTAATTGATCACGACAGTATAATTGCTGCAGAATATTCACCAATATTAAGATTCATGACGCATTGCTCTATCATCCTCTGCGTCAGATTCTCAAGCACTAAGGACTCCTACTAACGGCACTAATAAGTATAATGGGTCGTCAGATTATCCAGCACAATATACTCCTGATTACGACCCTGGTACGTATAATACGTTTGTCTGAAGTATTTCACCACGACATAATAATTATTGCAGAATACTCACCAATCTTGACGTCCATGACGCATTGCTCCATCATCCTCTGCGTCAGATCCTCAAGCACTATGTACTCCTGCTGATGGCCCTAATAAGTATAATGAGTTCGTCCGAAGTATTTGATCACGACAGTATAATTATTACAGAATACTTACTAATCTTGACGTCCATGACGCATTGCTCCATCGTCCTCTACGTCAGATCTTCCAGGACAAAATACTCCTGATTATGACTGCGGTACGTATAATACGTTTGTCTGAAGTATTTAACCATGACAGTATAATTATTGCAGAATACCCACCAATCATGACATCCATGACGCATTGCTCCATCATTCTCTGCGTCAAATCTTCCAGCACAATATACTCCTGATTATGACTCTGGTACGTAGAATACGTGTCTGAAGTATTTAACCACGACAGTATAATTATTTCAGAATACTCACCAATCTTGACGTCCATGACGCATTGCTCCATCATCCTCTGCGTCAAATCTTCCAGCACAATATACTCCTGATTATGACTGGTACGTATAATACGTTTGTCTGAAGTATTTAACCACGACAGTATAATTATTGCAGAATACTCACCAATCTTGACGTCCATGACGCATTGCTCCATCATCCTCTGCGTCAGATCTTCAAGCACTATGTACTCCTGTTGATGGCCCTGGTACGTATAATGTGTTCGCCCGAAGTATTTGGGCACTAGTTTGCGCAATTCCAGTAAATCTGGCTCGTCAGTAGTTTGTAGGCGAGTGTAGAAATCTACTTCGCGCTGCTGACATGGCTTCAGGATGGGCTTGAGTATTGTCCCGTTGCTGCATTGGAGAAGGCCTGCATGGCAAAAGGAATGTCTGTGAGGGATCTATCTATAATCCTAGTGATCTATACCTTGATGCTTTTAATCTTATCGTACCGGTATGGTGAGAAATATTTGAATGTCTTATTTCGTTAATTTTCCTTTGAAGCTGAAAAATATGTCCCTTGCCCCTCGTTCACATCAAGATGTAGTACATATGTTTAACAATTTTTTATACCTACAATAGTGTCGATTCTGGTCATGATTCTCTAAACTTAAAACTAAATTTAGCATCAGTCTCTCCTTTTCATTCACAAAAGAGAATAACAAGGATAGACTTTTTGTTTGCATAATTTAACATAAGAAGAAGATAGAAAGCCTTTCTTGAGTTTGTTTCGCCGGTTCTTCTCAGAAAGGTCTCCCAATTTTGGAACCGGTGGTAGTGTACGGTAGTTAGGGTCAAATAAATAAACTCAAAATTACAAAAAAGAATTTTAAATAAAATACTTTATTAAGTAAATTAAATAATAAATTCATACATAGACAATAAAACTTTAAAAATCGAACAATGAAATAACCGAACGCTCAATAAAAGTCTTTCGAAGGTAGCTCGACAAATTAAATAAAAGATTAATTCTGACGACGTAGCCTGTAAAGGCTACGAAACGTCAATAAATAAATAAAGTTTCGTGCATTAACCCGTAAAAACTAGTTTTATATAAGGAAAGACTGTTGTCTTTAAGTTTAGGTTTACAGAATCATCCACACCACTGTTTTTTCCACATTTATAAACAAGTATTATGCAATATTTGTATCTAGCTTATTGGATAAACAAAATATGTGAAGTGAGCAAGTGATTTATGCTTGTAAGATACTATGTTATCTGTGCATGTTTAAACGAAAGAAACAATGTTTTAAACAGTCACAACAAGTATTCCAAAGTATTGTGTAAAACTACTATATGACTATTTTGTTGGGGTTTGCATTACATACGTTTACACTAAATATCTCTCATCGGGTTGGCATAACAACAAAGGTACAGCTTAGGGTGCTTAAAGAGAAAGGAGTGGCGGCATATCAGATAGTTGCAGTCGAGATATAAACGGGATTTACACTACCCAATTTTAAGGGCCCAATCGAAAGGGTAGGCGTGGCCCCTAGATAGGGAAGCAATTATTACACCGCGCTGATCGCCCTAGATCGGGTCCCTTAATCTCTAACTCATGTAACACCACCCTTAGACAGGGTAAGGGTCCCTTAAAATTGGGAAGTGTAAATTCCCTTTAAAGTATTTTACAATACGGGTATTTTAGATGCGAGGTAGATGAACACTTGAAATATTATTAAAAAAAGGAAAAAATTAATGACTAAAATTATATTTTTAATATCAAAGTTTAACGAGGAATTAGATAGATAGAACGTCTGTATGGAAAGTAGCTGTAGGCTCCTTTTTGTCATGAAAATAAATCTTAAAGGGGGTAAAATGGGGCATGAAATTTTGTATGAAAAATACAATTAAAACACGCAGATGTAGACGCGCTAGTATTAACTAGTACATAATAAGATGTAGATTTTCCAGAGTCACAGATCGAAACAGATAAGTCAATAAGACTTGGCGTGCCAAAAGGAAGAGAGTTGAGAGTCATTTGAGAAATAGGTATTTGAAAAAACTATACTATAGTTCACGGGAAGTACCCTATAGGAATTGATTCCCGTGCGAGTTTCGAAAATTTGCAGCATAAACGGCTGTATCTTTAAATTGCTTTGGCTTAGAAGTTTGATTTTTTCACAGCTCTAAGGGACAGTAAACCTGAGTATTAGATATGGATTTCAGTTTCATACCTCCACGCGTTCCTGAGAAAAACGGTCTTGACAGACGGACGGACGGACAACAAAGTGATCCTATAAGGGTTCCGTTTTTTCCTTTTGAGGTACGGAACCCCAAAAATGGTCGAAGTAAGGTTCTTAGTTCTTCAATGGTCATCTGTTGTAGTCAGGTCACCTAAAAAGGTCTGTGAGATGTCCTGTGACAGATAATTACCCATATATTTGGAGTTGTTCGTGCTCTGGTGGCCGGCCACCTGCAGGTCGAAGGCCTGCACGCCGAGGTCTGACGGCAGCACCAGCGGCTTCATCTCCACGCCGCGCCGCCGCTCCAGGCAGTAATGCACCTGTACCACACCACAAACCAAGGACCATATTATCAACTCCTTAACCACAGGTACTATATGGAAATTAAATAAATATAAATAAATATTTGTAACACTCACACCAATTAGCCTAGCCCCAAAGTAAGCACTGTAAGGCTTGTGTTATGGGACTAGGGTAACGGATAAAATACATATACTGTACATATATAAATATATTTATAAAGAAATACATATTAAACACTGGAGTACAAATGCTCGTATTCATCACACTAACATCTGCTCCCACCGGGATTCGAACCCGGGACCTCTCGAGTCGGCGACACCATGAAACCCGGCGTACAAACCACTCGGCCACGGAGGTCGTCAATTTGAAAATTCCTGACAAAAAGACTGAAATTTCGATGGACTTAAAAGATTTTGTATTCTGTTTTAGATAACTTTACTTTTTTTGTGGGCCTGTGTAATTAATTAACAGTATCGCAATCGTTAATAATATACTATGGCCCTTGCCATCTGGCGGGCCGTAGATTTGATTGCCACCCTTTCATATTCAGAAAGTTAAAAATCCAATGAAGTTTTGGAAACCTTACCTTTTGCAAGAAACTGCAAGAACAAAGCTCAAATTTCAGCTGGTTTACCTCTCTTATCAACCCACACATCCTCACCTTGCCAACCAGCACAAATGGTTCTTCACGGGTCGTTTAAAGTACTCCGAGTTGTAGGTAAGTAGGAGAAAACACAAGAGGTGTATTCCGAAATATACACCTACCGCTGGCCAGCGGTAATGACGTCATGATTTCGACGCCATATTGACTGGACTATCGCCTAACGGAAATACTATGGAAACGCTAACGCTTTCGATTTTATATTGTTATTTCTGACCGACGAAGGTTTTCAAATTCCTCACGCTCATTTTTTTTAATATTGTTAATACCAATGCAAAAGAAAAAAAAGAGCGCGAGGCATTTGAAAACCTCAGGCGGCTAGAAATAAAAAAATCAAATCTTAAGCGTAAGCGTTTTCCAAAGCATTTCCGTTAGGCGAATGGCCCCTTGATGTAGTAGTAGTGTTGTCAATATGGCGTCGAAATCATGACGTCATTACCGCTGGCCAGCGTACTGGTGTATATTTCGGAATACAGGGTGTATTTATATATTTATTGCCGATTATGAATTTCGCCAGCAAACAGCGTTCGCTCTTGAAGCGGGCGTATATGCTGTCTGTATATATATTTATATAATATGAGATAATTATAACCGACCTGGTATATCGACCGCTGCCGGCGAACTGATGTCCTCGTCTTAGATTTGGACACATCACTCATTTAGTTGACCACCTGGGAATAAAGAATCAGGTTTACTCATCAAAGTAAATTAGTGAGTAATCACTAATTTACTAGTAATTAGTAGTAATACTATATCTATAATTACGGTTAAGTCGTTAAAGGTGAATCAAAGCGATTCATTGTAAGCCTGTTTGGTGTAGTGCTAAAGAGATCGAGTTTGGATCTAGCATGAAGAGATGTTCGGCTGAAATCGTTGAAGTTAAACAACTTTCGAAATGGTCGGTTATTGGATGGGTTACCAAAAATCTTCTAACTCGAGTTCTTCCGTGCTTCGGAAGGCACGTTAAGCCGTTGGTCCCGGCTGCATCTGCAGTCGTTAGCACCCGCCAATCTGTTCTGGGCCTGCGTGGTGGGTCATGGCCTAATCTCCCTATTCCAAATGCCCCAGCAGTGGGACATTAATAGGCTGATAATGATGATGAGACTATTTGACATTTTAAAATCACGAAGCCCAAAGGCATCGATTACGTACCTACGTTCTGTTTGTTCCACATGTTCCATCTTGGTCCCACATGTTCCATCATGAACCAAGTCCCATGATGGGACATGTGGGAATATTTTATCCCATTAGTTCCATGGGACCACTCAAAAACTACGAACTATGTAAAAAATCAATAAAACTATCTGCTTGAAAAGTGTTTTATTAAATGATTGATGTGCATAGATATGTGATTAAAACTAGTTAATATTTTTTTATGTAAGCATTCGAAAGATGTACTTCAATTAAATACTGATTTCAAATCCATATGCGACACATACGTGCTTAATACTAAATGCAAATAAAGTCTTTAATTAACTAATCTTTATTAATTAGGTACCTATCTATGTATTTTAATATGTATTAACATATGGGTATTTCCATGAAACTTTAACCTACTGTGATAAATATTAAATTGTGTTATTAACTAAAACAAAAACCATATCATCATCATCATCAGCCTATTAATGTCCCCACTGCTGGGGCACAGGCCTTCCCTATGGACGGAATAGAGAGATTGGGCCATGACCCACCACGCGGGCCCAGTGCGGATTGGCGGGTGCTAACGACTGCAGATGCAGCCGGGACCAGCGGCTTAACGTGCCTTCCAAAGCACGGAGGAACTCGAGATAGATGTTTTTGGTCACCCATCCAATGACCGACCACTGCGAAAGTTGCTTAACTTCAACCATCGCAGTCGAACGCGCTAACCACCTGCGCCATCGAGCTCCAAAAAAACCATATCCGGAGTTCTAAATAAACATACTCTCAAAAATTTGTAAAATAAAAAATTGAGCTCTTTTCCAAAATTATATAAATTAATCAATTTATACGTCAACCAATTTAATTTTATTTAATTAATTAAGGGTGCGGGTTCGAGGCCCGTCTGCTGCCTGGTCCGCGTGGATTTTTTTCTAGTTATATTTTCTTTAGAACTATTTAAGTTTTACATAAAAGAATCTTACTGTATACTTTCATCGAAAATTTTACAGGTGTTTCACTGAAAGTCATCTTGGTCGCATTTGGCGATTTTCTAAGGTCACACCACCCGTTACGCGATTCATGTCATTGTAAAAGTTTTTCATTACAAGTTTCTATATAGTACCCTTAATACGAGTTTAAACTCACGAAAACTATCATAGTTTTCGTAATTGTAAATTATGTTTCTATGTCCATTTTGGTGAAAAGTAACCAAATATACTTAATATTTAAGAAGACGCAAATGATTTAATGATAGAATTTAAACACTGTTTATTTGTATTGAAACGAAAACAATAAAATCAGTACACTTAGTACGAGTACGAGTTTTACAATTACGAAAACTATCATAGTTTTCGTAATAAAAAACTATCATAGTTTTCGTAATTGTAAAACTCGTACTAAGGGTACTGATCTTGTTTGAGTGAACAATCTAATTTTTCGTACTATTTTTCTGTAATTTGACTGAACCTTATTATCTTGAAAAAAACGCAGTGTCAGTATCGCACCCGTTACAATGGAAATACCCATATGTATTACCCACCTATATCAAAACCGTTAAAAACTATTAAGTGCTATCTCTATAATTGTTTATCCAATAACAATTATCTAAGTCAATGTAATAAATAGTTATAAGTTATGTAGACGCGGCCATAAAACTCCCATTTGCAAACAATTTAATAAAAGAATTATCTCGATGAATAAATTAAGGAGCTCGATGGCGCAGGTGGTTAGCGCGTTCGGCTGCAATCATTGAAGTTGAGCAACTTTCGCAGTGGTCGGTCATTGGATGGGTGACCAAAAATCTTCTATCTTGATTTCCTCCATGCTTCGGCGGGCACGTTAAGCTGTTGGTCCCGGCTGCATCTGCAGTCGTTAGCAGCCGCCAATCCGCACTGGGCCCGCGTGGTGGGTCATGGCCCAATCTCCCTATTCCATCCATAGGAAAGGCCTGTGCCCCAGCAGTGGGGACATTAATAGGCTAATGATGTATAAATTATGTCTTGAATGGGAATCGAAATATAAAAGACTCCATAACGTAAAATCGTCTAATCAATGCTTGACGCTAATGCATACATCAATTACAAATACAAAAAATGCGAACTGTTAACCTTTTCCGCCGAACTCATAAACAGTTAAACCGATTTTGATTAACTTTCGTAAGTAGATAAAAGGGACCTCGGAAAAAAACAGTGAGTTTAGTAATATTGTCAGGGAAGTTAGAGCTTCCAAAGCTTCAAAGTTATAAAATTTCTTTGTGAAATTGATATTTCTACATTTAATTAGGTACCTACTTAAGCAAAAGTTACTTTTTTACAATTTTATTCATAAATAGTATTTACAATATTCTGTCTGTGTGCATTCATGGTAGCCCAAGATCGATCTGAGTGGCGTGCATTTGGGGAGGCCTATGTCCAGCAGTGGACTAGGATAGGCTGTTTATTTATTTATTTAATAGGTGTACTTACAGCTAAACATATAAAAACATTAAAAAAATAAAATAATACTTATTCATATATGTCATATGCAAGCCTTTACAAGCACACACAACATTCAATTGAAAAATGTACAATGTAATTAATAATCAATAATAATAAATGGAATTAATAATCAATTATCAATAAATAATCAATACAAAATAGTGCAATTAATAATCTATGTTTGATTTAAAATTACTAATGTATGTCAAATTGATGCAAAAAATACTAATATAATGTCAAATTACAATTGTTATGATATGTTATATTTTTGCTCGGGAGTAATATAAATCAACTAGCGGCCCGCCCTCGCTTCGCTTCGGTGTAGAGCTGAAGTGTAGACAACAGTTTTTGTTCTCAGGCTTGTATTATACACAATGACATTCATCTATGATTCTTCTTATATCTGCATGCAAAGTCTCAGCCCGATCGGTTTAAAATTGACAAAGTTTCATACAAACTTTCATTCCCTATCTTATCCCCTTGGGTGCAGAATTGATCAAAATCCTTTCTTAGCGGATGCCTACGTCATAACATGTACCTGCATGCCAAATTTCAGCCCGATCCGTCCAGTGGTTTGGGCTGTGCGTTGATAGATCACTATGTCAGTCAATCAGTCACCTTTGAGTTTTATATATATAGATAACAATAAAACAGAAAGTTTCATATTATATTAATGAAACATGGCGGAAAAGTCTATTCTCACAAGTTGTGGATTATTTTCAGCGGAAATTATCAATTAAAACCTTATCCGAAATAAATCTTCTATTTGGACACAAAATTATCAATAACTCTTAAAAATTTTAATGAATTAAATTTGTAGATAAAGATAAAATGCTTGATAACATAAAAGTGACGTACTTAGATAGCAAAGTCACACAGAAATATATCAAGCGTCATTTGAGACCTTTTAATAGGGTATTTGACAAGTTTTAGAAAACGATCTCACGTTCTTGACTAATGTTTACGGAGTCCGTAAAAAGTGGATATTCATCATTCTGTTGTGTATTTCAGTAAAAATAACTAAATCAAACACTCCATTTTCAAGTTACCGCGAAAACGTTTTTCTGGACAATATGGCGCCTTACTAGTGTGTGACGTCACACGACTGTTATTTAAACGTCAAACGATACAATGTAATGTCACTTTAACAGGAAATTTACTTGCGTGTGACGTCATTTTAGACTCCGCCAATCCCAAGCATTTTTGGTCACGTGACAATAGATAAGAAAACCATTATCTTTTTCGTGGTTTTTTAGTAAAATTATGAATATTGTGTTTGTAAAAATAGTAAAAACCCCTGCCAATATTCATTCTAAACACAGATGCTAACAATTGGCAGTTTACTTTTAATACTGTCAAATACCCTATTTTGAATTAAATATATGTATCTGACTGTATTGCTTTATAAATAAAGAAATAACGTTCGTAACCCTCTGCAAAATCCACAAGAGGTACCTATCTCTCTTCTCCATTGACAGTGCTACGCTACACCATGACATAGAATAGTACCCTTAGCATAGCACGAACCAATATCGAATTCCATACAAAATTTGACAATGACATTTCGGACTCACAAACGTTACGAATACGAGGATGTTTTGGACATAGTCGGTGAGTGTGGCAGTTACATAGGTAATATAGAATCAGAATTTTATTTGTGAAACGTAGGTTAGTGTATACATGGTTTAAATTTTTTTGAAGTTATACTTCTTTAGGCGCGTTATGAAAAAATGATGAGAGTGAAATTTTAAGATGCGCGCACATCACTGTAACACAAAATTTTAACAGCATGAAGTTGGTCGCTTTAGCGACCAACTTCATGCGTTACTTTTGTGGTTACCGCACATTAAAAAAATCTACCAACAAAATAGAAATAGAATCTCTATTTAGTGGGTGTTAACGACTGCATTGTGAAGGCCTATCAAAAGTATTTATTAATCTGGAACAACGGAACCAAAGCGCGATTCAGGAGACTACAGCGCCATCTCTTGACCATTGGTGTAGTAGAACCAAAAACCACATATTAATTTTTTGTAATAAAGTAACAGTTATAGGTATTCAGTAGCGATTTTAATTGAATATTTTGATTATTTATTTATTTTTTCAAATTAAAACTGAACTTTATTGACTGTGTCCTTTTCCAGACTTTTTATTAATTTATTGTAATTAATAATTTGCATGCAATTAAAAACTAATTTTAAACGATGCCAAAGAAGTATAACTTCTCACGCGCCTACATAAGTACACGCACCCATTTATTTTGTTAGTATCACTACATTTCCACCTTAAATAAGGTATACAAATAGATATGGACCTATGAAAGAAGTACTATTATTTTTACATGGGAATCACAATTTATGAATATAAATAGTGGACATCTGTCCATTATTATAATCTATTAGGTCTCCTCCGTGATTTGGAAGGCACGTCCAGGGCCCGATCTAGAAATATTGCCGCTCCGGACAAAGATTTTTGCCGCCCTTTAGTGACGTACTTTTCGGCTGACCCTAAGTCAATTTTGCCGCCCCTAACTTTTGCCGCTCTGGGCAAATGCCCGGCTAAATTGTACTTTTATTTTAATAGGCCGTTAATTTATATTTAACAGGGCCGTTCGTGCCGCGGCAGCGGTTGGCGAAGTGACAGATTTTTTTCTATGAGACCTTTTCTATAAAAGAAGTTCGTGTATTCACCTATTGGGCCCTGGAAGTACAGTTTTACCAAATGCTCGACTCACACACCCTTGGATCGGGTCCTGGGCACGTCAAGCTGTTGGATGGTCAGTTTAAGCGAGGTTCAAGCATGGTTATACCGCATTCCGCCTATTCCATCATACGAAGGCAAAACTTTAGTTTTCCAATTCTAACTAGTACCACTGCAAAGTGCGTTGGCTACCTATGCAATAATACAATAGTTTATTATTATTCTTATTACTAGTGGCCCGCCCTTGCTTCGCTTCGGTGTAGAGCTGTAGTGTAAACTATAGTTTTTGTTCTCAGGCTTGTGCTATAAACAATGACTTTATTTATATAATTACACGTGTTATTGTGAGTCAACCATAAAAGATAGACATATGCTGTTGCGGGATATTTTTTAGACAATTTTATGTAGAATATTTTCGCCATACATGATTTCTATGTAACTTTAACCATTAAGGCTGCACACGCGACGGAAGCTTAAAAATGGAGTAACTTCTCCCGTTTTCTCAACATTTCCCTTCACTACTCTGCTGCTATTGGTTGTAGCGTGATGAAAAGTATACTATAACCTGCCCAGGAGGATGAAGAATAATTGTACCAAGTTTGGTTAAAATCCGTCGAGTAGTTTTTGTTTCTATAAGGAACATACACACAGACAGACAAAAATTTTACTGATTGCATTTTTGGCATCAGTATCTATCACTAATCACCCCCTGGTAGTTATTTTGAAAATATATTTCATGTAAAGAATTGACCTCTCTACAGATTTATTATAAGTATAGATTACTATGCAATACTAAAAGTCGGCAATGCTATAAATCATCTGAATTTTCCGAATTTAATTATTCATGCGTGTATATAAATAAATAAATAAATATTTCCGACACTCACACCAATTAGCCTAGCCCCAAATTAAGCACTATAAGGCTTGTGTTATGGGATGCTAGGGTAACGGATAGAATACATATACTGTACATATATAACTATATTTATATAAATACATATAAACATCCATGACTGGAGTACAAATTGCTCGTATTCATCACACAAACATCTGCCCCCACCGGGATTCGAACCCGGGACCTTTCGAGTCGGCGACAGCCATGAAACCCGGCGTACAAACCACTCGGCCACGGAGGTCGTCAAATATATTAATCACAAAACGCTTGAATACAATGGACGTTGCTTGTATCAAGAAAGTCCGGTGCCTTAAGTACGTTAATGTATCGAAGAATCCGAATTGTGCCTATTTTCCTGAAATTTATTCCAGATGAATTGCAATGTCGCTGATTTCATCCCTTACCCCGTGTAACAGTTCCCAATGGTTATTTCCCACATGATCCGCTACGCACTATCCCCTCTTCCTGGACAATTTAAATGTTTAAAACCAACCATAGTCGCTAATGCCTCATTACAAATTAAACAAGAATGACTATCTTATTTTTTTATCTAAGTATTCATCATCATCATCAGCCTATTAATTGTCCCCACTGCTGGGGCACAGGCCTTCCCTATGGATGGAATAGGGAGATTGGGCCATGACCCACTACGCGGGCCCAGTGCGGGTTGGTGGGTGCTAACGACTGCAGATGCAGCCGGGACCAACGGCTTAACGTGCCTTCCGAAGCACGGAGGAGCTCGAGATAGTAAATTTTCGGTCACCCATCCAATGACCGACACTGCGAAAGTTGCTTAAATTCAACGATCGCAGCAGAACACGCTAGCCACTTGCGCCATCGAGCTCCATCTAAGTATTACACTTAGACAATCACTAGAAATAACAATATCATTTTTACAAAATAAATACCTATGAAGCGACCACAAAATTCCAACTTCATCTCACTTATTCATTGCTATCGAAAGGAATGAATCATTAATAAAATAAAACTATATTTAGTAACACTCACGGAAAATAACAATTTTGACCACCAATATACACTGCACCTCACTTCGAATGAGGTTCTAGAGACGCAAAATTAATTTTACAATAAAATTTTGTAACTGCGTAGGTACTCGGGTTCGCCGGTCACACACTTCGCGATGTAAGTGTTCGCGGGTAATTTTACACTGAAAACTTTTGAGGAATCTTTTATGATTCTATTGAGTGTTGCTGTTTATCTAATCGATACATAAATCAAGATTGGTCCGTCTTTATCGATCAATGTATGTACCTATAGTCATTTTATGATACTTGCTTTATTTTCGCACTCGTCCGTTCAACGCATAGATAAAAAAAAACATAATCTTTTAAATAGAATAAATAACAGATTTTTAATTTAGTTAATTATATCTTTAGTCACTTTAAAAGTTGCTGTTTATACAACTCAGGCGCGGCGTTCCCAAATCTTTGGTACTGTAATTTAAGATAAACCATACAGTTACACCCGAATACAGCATCTTTATAAGTTTGAGAATTTAACAGCTTTTTAGGGTTCCGTAGCCAAATGGCAAAAAACGGAACCCTTATGGATTCGTGATGTCTGTCTGCAGGGCCGGATTTAGAGGTCCAGAGGCCTCGGGGCAACAGAGGAGCGGAGCCCCTCACCCCAAATTATTTTCCAAAAAAGGTAAACAATTTTTTTTCTAATAAATAATGTATGTTAGATGTACAAAGTACTGTAGGCTGTAGGTAAAGGTAAAAGAGCAAAAAAAAATATCAAAGGAAAAGATGTTTACTAGTGTTTTTTTTTCGAAGTATCTATTGTGGGGGCACCCCGTTTGTGGAGGCCCCGGGGCTTTCGCCCCGGTTGCCCTCCCCTAAATCCGGCAGTGTCTGTCTGTCCGTCCGTATGTCACAACCACTTTTTCCGAAACTATAAGAACTATACTGTTGAAACTTGGTAAGTAGACGTTTTCTGTGAACCGCATTAAGATTATCACACAAAAATTAAAAAAAACAATAAACTTTGGCGGTTCCCCATACTTAGAATTAGATTTTTTTTTTTCATCAAACCCTTACGTGTGAGGTGTCTATGGATAGGTCTTCAGAAATTATATTGAGGTTTCTAATACTTTTTTTTTTTCTAAACTCAATACTTTGCGCGAGAGACTCTTCCAAAGTGGTAAAAAAATATATGATGTACATTACCATGCAAACTTGCACCGATAATTGGTTTAAAGTCTAGTAAGAAGTTTTTTTAATACGTCATAAATCGTAAACCGCTATTTACCTTTAAAAAAGACACTATTATTAAAACATCGATCAAAGTTACAACGAACTACGGAAACTACGGAACCCTTCATGGGCTAGCCCGACTCGCACTTTGCCCCTTTTTTACTTTAGTAAATATATTTGTTTCTTAGGTTTTCACGCACATCACTCATTAAATAAAACTAGTTTCTAGTTTAAAATAGAAATTTGATTCTGACGACGTAGCCAGTAAAGGCTACGAAACGTCAACAAATAAATAAAGTTTCGTGCATTAACCCGTAAAAAACTAGTTTTATTTAGTAAATATTATCTTTAGTCACTTTCAAAGTTGCTGTTTATAAAACTCAGGCACGGCGTTTCTAAATCTTCGGTACCTACTGTAATTTTATATTAACCATACAGTTACACCCGAATACTGCATCGTTATAAGTTTGAGTATCAGCTTTTTTTTATTCAAGACTCACCACCACACCTGACGTCAAGTCTGAAGATAGTCTAGTTTTTTGGGAGTCTAGTTTTAAGAGGTATATTACATTTCGACTGTGATTTTTGCGTAAATTGGCGTTCTTGATCTTAGAAACAAATATTCATTAACAATTTTGACCTATTGAATAATGCAGAATAACTAATGGCCTAGTTCGCAGCGGCCTCGCTTTTTGTAAATTTTGCTTAACTTTTTAATTAAACCCAAAATTGCAGTGAAGGATTTTCATAAAATGCGCGAAGGCACTTTTTTGAGCTCCTGGATTGAACTACTGTTCTAAGCAAATTAAATAATAAAATGAGAATGTTAACTTCTATATAGTCGTATAGTTCGTAGCGGCCTTAGAATTTTGAAATATCTTTGATTTAATATAGAAAAAAACTTATTCTAAACTTAAAAATCTTCGAAAATCGCTTTAAGTTAATTGCGATTTACTCCTATCTACGATAATATTACTAAGCAAAATTTATACCAGAACAATTGTTACTTCATGAGGAATAACGATTTTATAATTTTAATGCATGAATTTATTCACTTATATCAATCAATACGATAAATACAACGGCAAAATTACTACAAAATACAGCTGTTGTTGCTTGCGGCAGAAAAGTGCCACTCACAGAATACAGAATGATGTTAGAAGGGCTTTGTGGGTGGGAAGGCGCGCGCGCCACAGTCACGTGAGAGCAAATGCTCATAACTTGACTTAGGCCCGTATTATAGAAAGATTCTCAGTGAGAGCATAGTTAGAAAGGGATGTCGCTACATACAGGATGTTACAAAAATACAAATAAAGCTTGAAGGGAGTTGAATTACATCATATAAGGAGTCTTCTCTAATTTTCTTAAAATATTTGCATGAAGTTTTAACTTTATATAAAAACAGTTATTTTTAATGATTAATAAAAATATCGATCATTTTAAGACACGTCACTGGTGCGAGGATCATGCTCACACCCGAGCGTTGATTGGTTCGATTGTTTGATGTCGCGTCGTATGATTGGCTATGTATTAGAGAGAAGTGTAGTGGGGGCGAGCCGGCGGTTGGTCTATGAATACTAGAGTCCGACCGAAACTGGTTTTCCGGCCGAAACCGAATATTCGGCCGTGGCTTCAGTTTCGGCCGAAAGCGAAACCGAAACTCACGTGGTCAAGATTAAAATGCCTTAAAATACTGATTGTTTGGTGCATTTTACCTATTATTCAGCATTAATTATTAAGCAAAAATTTTTATCAATAATCAATTCACAAATTATTACTGCTTCATCAAATGCCCATATGTATTTTGAAATCTAATTAATTAATACTTTGGTTTGTATTTGTACTTAGAAGAATCATCAATCTCTTTTATCTCAATATAGGAAACTGCATTTCTTAATATAGGATATGGACTGCTGTGCGAGTAACGAAGTAAGGCGAGCGTGCACGACAACATCCGAAATCAGTTTCGGTTTCGGCAAAAGTTTCGGCCAATTTTGGCCTCCTCTTTAATCTTTATGTGTTCTGTGGTGTCACTCCAATACCCTCGCGTTGAGAGTATGCTATACTATATAGTACCTATAGCGCGTATACGCGAAGCCCATATAATATAGTATAGCGTGATAAGTGAGAATGTGTTCTATGTTAACGTACATATACATATAACTAGTCTACGCTTATTCCTCGTTTATTAATAAGGGGGTTAGTGTTTTTAATATCATAGCACATACACGTAGGTATTAATAATTATCGTAGTTACAAATACGGATTTCTTTTTAGTCTAAGGACTTTATAGAGAGATACAATACGACGACGTAGCAATACATTATTATATACAATTTGTTTACGTATAATTAGCTGTCACTGTCAGTCAACTGTCGCTGTCAGTTAAATACAGAGAAAATAAATCTTAAAACATGGTTTGAAATACAATTGTAACTTTTAAACCCCAACATTTAAAATTCTGTTATTTTATGTCGTTATTTCCAATTATATTATCTATAAAATGTGTAACAAATCTCATTGCCAAACATGACATTTGTATACATGTACAAAACTCCCATAGTACCCTGCCATTCACCTTTGAGGTTTTAATCTCCGATTAAAACGAAGCGAACGAATAGCGACGGCGGCCTGCGTCGACCTTTACCAACTGGTTCATACCCGTCGCGTTGGGAGTATGTAAATAAATTTAAATGAAAAAAGGTTATTTTATAATTAAAATGGTTGATTGAATGATGTTTTCATTTGTTCTTAAATGAAAAATATCTCTCTTGTGACCACTGCTGACTCTGCCTCCGACTCCGGCTCCGACTCCGATAAATCAAATATAAAAATTCCGACTCCGACTTCGGTTCCGAAAAATTTACCTCCGCTTACATCCCTGGTCTGATCGCACCTTCAATCATCAGCATACCAGTCCCCGTAGCATGAGCAAAAATTTGACATGGCCATCAGGGCCGCGGTAGCATAATGGCATAATTCGCTCGGATAGCGAAGGGTGCGGGTTCGAGTCCTGTCTGCTGCCTGGTCCGCGTGTTTTTTTTTCTAGTACAATTTTCTTTAGATATTAACATATACCAGTTATTTGCTTAAACTATATATATACAGGGTGGTCCAACTAGTGACGTCAACATTTTTTTTAGATTCCTCGCACCCGAAAATACCCCATGTATATTCCGCGATTTTTCTTAGTTTTCGAGTTATAATTTTTGTTTTGTGTATTTTTAATGATTTCTGCCAGCGAGGTTTCAAAAATTCTCATCGTTTTTCGTAGTAGGTATTTTGCAGTCTTTTTTTTGTGACATAATTGTCTTGAATGTTGTTTTAATAAAAAATAACTCAACTCCCTGCAATTACTAAAATTTACTCAAAAAAGGCTTGAAAGTCGGATCTTTAGATTTTAGTAGGATTCAACTTCAATACAAAAAGGAGTTTCCATAGCTTCTGGCTAAAATTAAAAACTCCGCATGCTTCTAAACTACCAAATATCATAAAAAAATGTACTTAATCAGCCTATTTTTGTTGTCGTCACAAAATTTGTTGACGTCACTAGTTGGACCACCCTGTATATACATACATAGGTAGCTATGATCTATCGCCAATAAAACGAACAAAATTACAATTATTTATATATATATTTCTTAAACCAGTCACCTAAACTTAATTAATCATCAATAGAATAATCATTTACACAAACCTCCTTAGTAATAAACGAGGAATAAGTTTAGACTAGTTACGCCGTGTTTTGTTCCAATCACTCAAATGCCATCTGTCATTCAATGAACAGAGACAAAATATAGAGTAACTAATCCAAGCTTATTCGTTTATTAATAAGGGGGTTAGATACGAGACGAGTTCGATGACGTTGAAAATAACATGTTCAACATACGATTGCGAAGATCAAGGAATTATCGCAAAAGCTACCGATTGAATGGCTGACCAATACAGAAGCCCAAGCACGAACTTTAACATCCGTAAACGTATCGCATATCTTTAAATATTGTACAATCAAATACGGCAGCAGTTAGTTATTGTCGGTTTCTGTAGTTTTTATAACTAGTTTATCTAATATATAAAATTCTCGTGTCGCGGTGTTTGTGGTTAAACTCCTCCGAAACGGCTTTCCCGATTCTCATGACATTTTGTGTGCATATTGGGTAGGTCTGAGAATCGGACAACATCTATTTTTCATCCCCCTAAATGTAAAGGGTAATCCACCCCTATTTTTTTTTTAATTTTAGATTTTTTTTTATTTTTTTTTGTGATACAGCATTAGTAAATACATATAACCCTAAATATTCACCCTTCTACCACCAACCCCTATTTTTTTATGGCGGTACGAAGTTCGCTGGGTCAGCTAGTATATCTATATAAGTAATCATACAAACAATGTGCGCACACCTAAATCGGCTACAGTATTTACGTACGTAGAGGGGACCCTGTTGCCTGTAATACAGGTTATCCTACCACTGGCAACAGAAGTCACCTTTAACAATATTTAAGCTCCAATGTGCCTCTTGTCACCAACTTTTGTATTATGAATTTAAAATATTGTATATTGTAACTTGCTTTAAGTCAATAAACGTTTATTATTATTATTATATCGTCAAAGTTTCCATGAAAACTAAGCAGCGCCCCCTACCGGACGTAAGAACAAACTGCCACCATCCATACAAAAGATGAGTTAAAATAAATCGGGCTTGGGCCCCTGAAAGAGCCTTATACTGATTGTGACGTGGGCAAATCATAATTTGCTGCTCTGGGTGTATTTATAGAAGCCCTCTCCGGTTTTTCTGCCAAGCTTCCCCTCGGCAACCAGCTGGTCTAGCAAGGCAATAGGCCTGAACACCTGGTCTCCGGTCCCTTGGTACAGCACGGCGAGGACTGCCTGCTTAGTGTCCAGACCCGTGTAGTCGGCCAGCTCTAGAGGACCCATCGGGTAACCGGCGCCAAGCTTCATCGCCGTGTCTATGTCACGGGCAGACGCTTCGCCTGTTCCGGGAGAAAGGTTTGTTTCAGTACGGGAACGGGTTTATTATTATAATCAATAATAATCAAAATCATTTATTCAGTTTAGGCTGTTACAAGCTCATATGAATGTCTAGAAGCTACGCCATCGGTTCGTAAATCTACGGCGGGAGACCTTGTACTGAGAAGAACCGGCAAGAAACTCAGCAAGGGCTGTTTTTTTCTCCCTGTTTTATCATTTACAGTGTCGTCAAGTTGAAAAATGACTTCAGAGATGATTCATGAAGTCACCTTTCATTTAGGGAGGCAAAGTCTTTTGAAATATCGATATTTATATCGATATTTATACCGAAGTCAGGAAAATATCGATATCCGATATATCGACCATTTTAACTCGATAATATCGATATATCGATATTTTTTTCTTTTTTGCTTGTATTAAGTTTGCAAAGCAAAAACCTAAAATTAAGGAAGCAAAGGTTTCCGAAATATCGATATTTATAATGTGGGCAGGTAAATATCGATATCCGATCCGATATATCACCCATTCCAACATTTCCAACACGATGTTTATAGACATTTTCTATATTTTTATAGCGCTGTAAGAAGTATCAAATCAAAAGCAATTTTGAATCAAAGATATTTATTTTGTTTAAAATGTTAGGGCGTGCCCATGGCTTCAGAATAGGGTAAGCCCAAAGCTTCCAAAATACCTATCTTACTTTCTTGACTTGGCGAGCTTAAAAAAAATACGATTTGTTTATGATTCTTAATTTGATTTTGTGTTATATTACAATGATATTTTATAATTATAATGAAATTTCAATTAATCAGTAGTTGACAATTATCTAGAAAGAGAGGCAAGGATTTTATTTAAGCACATGAGTTACCATTAGGTATACGATTATACCTATATACGTTGGTGTGGATTCTGGCATGATTATCTAAACTTAACACTAAATTTAACATCAGTCTTTCCTTTTCATTCTGTATAGAGAATAACAAGGATACACTGTTGTCAAATTTAATTTTAGGTTTAGAGAATCATGCCCGAATCCACACCAGTTTAGTATATTTCTTGGGGTTCAAGATTTTTTTAATACATCTATAACCTCTTGCGATTTCAAAGCAATATTTATTTCGATATTATTCAATTTAGATAGTCATAGCAGGTACATTTATTGATATTACTGTGTTCAAATTTAGTCTACGAAATATCGATATTTTGGAATTTCCGATATCGATATTATCGATATCAGTGAATTTTAAATATCGATATAAATATCGATATTTTGGTCTCGATATTATCGATATTCCGATATATCGTTGCAACCCTAATTACAAAATGTGAAATTATACATTAATTGTTCACCTGCATTTTGATTGCTGTGTCATACAGTATAAATACAAACAGAGTTATTTATAATAGGTGTACTTAATTAAACATTTACATCTTAAATATCAAAGTAGTTAGGGCAGACTCATCTCCGCTGGCAGCACCCGTTCACGAGCATGACGCATGAACCATCCATCGCTTCGCTCAACCATATTTAAGGGAACGTAACGACCCGCCTCACACGACACCACCGAAGAGACTATATCAACCACAACATATTTACTTTGTGCGCGTGGAGTTAGTTATAAATAATGGTTCACTGCTCGTTCCCCGAAGGTGATAGCTTGATAATATGTAGCCTATATGTTGACCCGACTTCTTAATAATATGCGTGCGTGCATGTAGTAAATCCATGCAGTACTTTTTTAGTTTATACCGGACATACGTACAGACAAGCAGATAAAAATTCTAAAAACTATATTTTTGGCTTCGGTATTGATTGTAGATCACACCCCAAGTATACTTTGAAAAAATATTCAATGTACAGTTTTGATTTTACTACCATTTTATTATATGTATAGATAGAGTCTATGCGGTAAGAGAATGGGATTTAGATTGGAGGGCGTTGTAGTTAGGGATTGCAATCCGGTGTCATTTTCAGTCCGGCCGGATTGATCAAATCAGGATGATTTCCGGTTTTTCGTACAAAATAACTAAGTTAATCAAGTGTCACTGCACTTATATGTACGTAGTGTATATATAAATATAAATCACAAAAACATAGAAACGACTTTTTTCCTAACCAATGTCAAGACAAATAGACAACAAGAAAACAATTAAAATTTGGTAGTGTAAGAGTAATTAGTAATAATTTTACGGCGTAACGAGTAGCTCAGTCTTTTTAGATTTTACTTTCACAGATAGATCAATTTATGAGTAACAATATTAATTATCAAGTAACTATAATATCTAACAGATACAATTAACCTTACGTTATTAACTGAAATGAGATCTAAATCATTATTAAAGTATTTAAGAATGCAAAAAAACAAATTTGATGAATCTGACGAACGAATGAATGGCAAAAATTATCACAATAATGAGTTTAGAACTCTTTAGCTTAATCAACTTACGATAAATAATTCTTTTATTTAATAATTGTAAGAAAATAAAAAAAAGTATTAAAAGAAAATCAATATTGATTTTGAAAAAAAGATTGTAGAAAACAAATATTGTTAATTGCGTCATCAGCTAAACGACTTCTAATAGAGCTGCATATTATAGCCTGCGGCCGAAAAGGCCCTTTCAGCTTCTACACTTGTCGGCTTTATTGTAGCACCGGATCCGGTAAAGGTCAAATGATGCCGGATCCGCCGGATTACCGGATCCGTTTTTCCGGATTGCAATCCCTAGCTGTAGTGCTTTTCTACCGTATTTGTAAGGTTTTACCCCTTTAAGACATGATTAATTACAAAAAACCGCAAGAAATCACAACAACAAACAAATCCGTATCAATACAAAACTTTGACGTTTTACAGATTGCTGGGTTTGATTGCCAAATAAAAATCTTAATGTTAGTTCCGTTTTTCGCCACGCCCATTCTCTTTCCGCACAGACTCTAACACTATAGGTGACAAAGAGTACGCAGCTTGTCGACGCTTCGTATGTTTTGGGAGAAATATATAGGTTTGTTTCTTTATGCTATTGAGATCTTTAGCCATAACTCTCGTTTTTTTTATTTTTTTTAACACTCACACCAATTAGCCTAGCCTCAAAGTAAGCACTGTAAGGCTTGTGCTATGGGATACTAGGGTAACGGATAGAATACATATACTGTACATATATAAGTATATTTTTATATAGAAATACATATTAAACATCCATGACTGGAGTACAAATGCTCGTATTCATCACACAAACATCTGCCCACACCAGGATTCGAACCCGGGACCTCTCGAGTCGGCGACACCATGAAACCCGGCGTACAAACCACTCGGCCACGGAGGTAGTCAGATGTTACTTTTGGTTTATAGGCATTCTCACGCAGTTTCAAGCAGTCTGTGCGCGACAGTGAAATAATTAATCTTACTGGCAATATGGTTACCTAACAAGGGTTTTTTTTATGTAAAAAGGGTGGAAACAAGAGTAAGGCCTGCCTGATGGTAAGCGGCCACCACCACAGAACCCAAAAAGAGGTTAAATTAGGAGGTGATCATAGACCGTTTGTATGGGAACCGATCGCTGGCTCGCCCCCACTACACATCCACCTAATAGATAATAGCCTAGTCAGCCATAGCTTTTTTAGTCAGTACGAGTCTGACATAACCTTGCAGCCGGCTGTAGAGTATCCATGAGGATTTCTCAGCCGCTCCCCCGCCTGGGAGGTACAAAAAAAGGTAAGAGTATTTCACAAGGTGCAAGGTTGCCCCCTTATGTTATTCTGCCGCGGTCGATCCCAAAATCCCTTGGGCTCCCCTTCTATAATGCAGACACCTACTTTTATGAATAAACAGTACTTATTTTGGAAGCAATGACATTATTGGATGCCCTGTTGATTCTTGGAATTAGGTAAAGTACCCTGTCCGTAGCCACTGTTTTTATCAACTCATATCATGTATGCCACATAGATATTACCTGATTGAAATTGAAATATTTATCAGTATCTATCTACTTTGTCTGATAACAATTCTGTATATCTATATACTTTATTAATGGGATTATATTAAGTCATAAAACGGTATTGTTTATGTTACAAATTCAAGTGCAAGGGGAAAGATATCGTAAATACTACATAAATGCTACTACAGTATTTTTGGTGGAAAATTTTTAATAATAATCACTTGACATTGTGGGTTACCTACATTGCGAAGAGATGGCGCTGCATTGCAGCTTTAGAAAGACTAGAAAGATTTCGATATGGCCATCAGGGCCGCGGTAGCATAATAGGTCAGTGCATTCGACCGGATAGCGAAGGGTGCGGGTTCGAGTCCCGTCTGCTGCCTGGTCCGCGTGGAATTTTTTCTAGTAATATTTTCTTTAGATTTAAATAATACATAGTAAAGTCGTCCTGTCTCTTTTTTCCACTGCTAAGGCTTAGATTGAATCAAAAAGGGAAGATATGGTACGCTCTACTTGGTCAAATAAAAAAATTGCTCCGACTCAACTCTCACACAGGCATAATATTTATTTAAAATAAACATTCAATCGAGCTATCGAAATAAAATGATACGCTACAACTTCAACCAACACGCCGCGATTAAAAAAAATTGGATGTACTACCAAAACAGTACCAGATTTTGTATCGTTTATGTGTGGTCTTGTACCCTTGAAGCCCTGTCAACCCCGCAAGCAAGCGGCGTGTATATTATCACTGCCGGATTTAGGGGAAGGCAACCGGGGCGAAAGCCCCGGGGCCTCCACAAACGGGGGGCCCCCACAATAGACTTCGGAAAAAAAAACATTCAAATTCCAACTAATAAACACTAGTAAACATCTTTTCCTTTGATAATTTTTTTTTGCTCTTTTACCTTTACCTACAGCCTACAGTACTTTGTACATCTAACATACATGATTATTTGATTATATTAATCTTAAATAACAGAAATCATTGATCTATATTTGTTCACTCCAATCAGGCAATCAGTGAAATATCAAAATCTCAAATGGCCCTGATAAGCACTTCCAATTCACTGCCCATCTTGAGGGAGTACCCCAATCGCTTAATGGCTGAGTGGGGTGGTACTTGCCCGCAGGGCCGAATTTAAGGCGGGGCAGGTGGGGCTGTGGCCCAGGGGCCTCCACAACAGCTTAAGAAATAACAACATTTCGATCTGTTAACAAGAATACAAATCCTAAGTGGCCCGGGGCCTCCACAATTCTAAATCCGGCCCTGTATATTATGGTCATGTAGTTTGTAAACCAAATAACCATCTTAATGTTTATATACCAGCAATTTTTTAATTTGTATGTTAAAATAAATAGAAAACAAACCAATATGATAAAATATATTTATTTTATTGATTTAGAATGTTTCGAAAGTTCAATAAACAAATATTTATTTTTAAAACTATAATAAAATAACATTTGAAATAGTGATCAAAATATATATCTTTATGGTTTTATATTAAATGTTTTATTTTATCTAGACAATGGTGTCGATTCTGACGTGATTCTCTAAATTTAAAACTAAATTTAACATCAGTCTCTCCTTTTCATTCTGTATAGAGAATGACAAGGATACACTGTTGTCAAATTTAAGTTTAGATTTAGAGAATCGTGCCAGAATCGCCACCATTGAGTATAGATTGAGTATATTAAATTCACAATAAATGCTTGTAATCAAAAAAAAAATTGAAAACTGTAAAAAATATATCAAAATACCTATCTACAATTCAGAAGTTAACAAGAAATAATATATCATATATTGGTGCATCACAATGACTGATATACCTTCAACAATATTTTTTATTCAATATAATGTTTATTTATTGTATTTGTAGAATCCCTCCCCACTTTTAATGCCCAGTTTGCCCTCAGCCACCATTTTGTCCACCAGAGCTATGGGTTCAAATACAGGGTTCTTTGTTTTCTCATACATCACTTGTAGAGCAAACTTGTTCGTGTCCAACCCGGTGTAGTCGGCCAACTCGAACGGACCCATAGGGTAACCCGCACCTAACTTCATGCCGATGTCAATGTCTTCTTTAGTGGCATCACCTACAAATCATATTGAATGATAGTATCACAATCATAATAATATATTTCTATATAATAAATAACTACTAAATAAATATTTCCAACACTCACACCAATTAGCCTAGCCCCAAAGTGAGCACTGTTAGGCTTGTGTTATGGGATACTAGGGTAACGGATAGAGTACATATCATGATCATCATCATCAGCCTATTAATGTCCCCACTGCTGGGGCATAGGCCTTTCCTATGGATGGAATAGGGAGGTTGGGCCATTACCCACCACACGGGCCCAGTGCGGATTGGCGGGTGCTAACGACTGCAGATGCAGCCGGGACCAACGGCTTAACGTGCCTTCCGAAGCACGGAGGAGCTCGAGATAGTAAATTTTTTTGGTCACCCATCCAATGACCGACCACTGCGAAAGTTACTTAACTTCAACGATCGCAGCCGAACGCGCTAACCACTTGCGCCATCGAGCTCCATAATACATATACTGTACATATATTTATACAGAAATACACAAATCGTTAGATATGCCCTTACCATAGTTTGACCGCTCTGAAAGCTGACAGCACTCGAATAGGCTAA
This sequence comes from Chilo suppressalis, assembly GCA_902850365.2. NCBI lineage: Eukaryota > Metazoa > Arthropoda > Insecta > Lepidoptera > Crambidae > Chilo > Chilo suppressalis. The sequence goes on from OU963911.1 coordinate 1,947,439, forward strand.
GTAGTGTATCATCATGGCTTGTATAATCAGTGTTCATCTGAATATAGTGGCAATTTGACGCTGGTGAATAAAATACCTGGAGGGGCCGGACCCGAATCTGGCAGATCACCAGTTCGGGTTCCGGCGAAACCGAGGTGACTGCTCGTCGGGGAGAGACTGCTATTGCGGTGTCGCTGGACATCCGCAACGCCTTAAACAGTCTCCCCCACGAGTGTATTATGATGGCACTGCGTTTTCACTGCGTGCCTACATACCAGCAGCCATCGTGGAGGACTACCAGCAGGGGAAGTCAGTCCTCTACGAGAGGCCCGATGGAAGTGTATGCTCTCTCGGGCCATGGCCGCAGTGGTACCCTAGGGGTCAGTGCTGGGAGCCACCGGACGATAGAGGCCCTTCGTCCGGTGTTGGAGGAGTGGGTGGAACGCCAGTGCGGCGGCCTCAACTTCCGCAAGGTGCAGATCCTGACCGGAGATGGCTGTTTCGGTCACTATCTGCACCGGGTCGCCCATCGGGAGGAGACGTCGCGCTGTCATCATTGCGACGCTCTCGACGATATGGCCGAGCACACCTTGTTGGAGTGCCCGGCCTGGCGACGATAGCGCCGCGAGAAAATTGCGGAATCCTCCTTCTGCGTGGACGTCATCTTGCGGAAGGAGGCAGCTGAGAGGGAACTAGGCAGCCTCCTTCCCAACACGGAGTTTGTCTGCTTCATCATCATCAGCCTATTAATGTCCCCACTGTTGGGCCACAGGCCTTCCCTATGGATGGAATAGGGAGATTGGGCCATGACCCACCACGCGGGCCCAGTGCGGATTGGTGGGTGCTAACGACTGCAGATGCAGCCGAGACCAACGGCATAACGTGCCTTCCGAAGCACGGAGGAGCTCGAAATAGTAATTTTCGGTCACCCATCCAATGACCGACCACTGCGAAAGTTGCTTAACTTCAACGATCGCAGCCGAACGCGCTAACCACTTGCGCCATCGAGCTCCTCGCCTCCTCGCTCGCTCGTCTGCTTTGCCGACGACAATTGTATGTTAGATTATTGTAAATTTTACTCATAAGAACACCAAGTATTGCGATACCCTGACATGGTTCACGTAACGTACTTTATAACATGTATTTAACCATCGCTGTAACTACATGAATGCAATAAACGATTTGATATTTGATACTTGACACGTTGGTCGCAGCGAAGGCAAAGTCGGTAGAGGAGGCGGTTTGTCTGGCGTCGGTCGGCACTGCGCTAAATGTCCGACGCATCCGCCTACTGGGCCTGGATGTGGCTCTCGACAAAACGAAGGCCATGCGGTTCCATGGCCCATGCGTGCCTCAAACCCTGCACGATGACACTGCTGCGACGACCGCAGAGGACCATCACGATGCGGGCCGTGGGAGCGTGTGGTAGCACAGTCAGCCACGGCACCGCCTGCCTACTGTGTGACGCCGGGGGATCTCGATGCGCAGATCCTGGCAGACGTGCATCGAGATCGGGTCGAAGCCAGGGAGCGGAGTGAAAGACCGAAAGTCCGTTCCATCGCGCAGGCAGAGGCCTTTTGGCGATGGGATGAGGCACTAGCCCAAGTGCCTTTTCACATGTACACGGACACGGCACGGTTGCCGTGCCGTGTAAAATAGGAAAGCTCTCATTGTTGCTCATACATATGAGCAACAATGAGAGCTTTCACATTGCACGGCGACTGTGCCGTGACCGCGTGTCAGCCGTTCTTATCCACTATAAGCACGGTTTTGACGCGGCAGCCCTTTCTATAGTCTTGTATGGACTTGTATAGATGCGTTCACATGAACACGGGCGCGGTACGGTGTACGGCGAGTGCAAATACCATTCGTCAGCTAAAGTCATAGGGGAACGGACGGACGATTGTTACAGAATGTCTGTCGAAATCGATGTTGATGTGTTGATTTCGCTAGTTGAAGCGCGTCCTACTTTATGGGATAAAACTATCGCGTCTTATAAAAACAGGAACGAGACAAAAGAACCGCGGAAAGAAGTATGTATAGGATTAAATAGTAGTTTCGAAGAATTAGATGATAATGAAAATTTTTTTTGTTCCATGATAAAAGACGTCGTCGTTCCCCAAAATTCTCGATAATACTGCAACATCCATAGCCGGCGACCGTGTGTAAGCCGTATACATGTGAAAGAGCTAGCACGGTTGTACGGCATGGCGGCCGTGCCGTGACCGTGTGCATGTGAAAAGGGCCCAAGTGAGCGCCGGCCTGTCGTTCCGCATGGTACCGTATCGTCCGCCGGGAAGGAAGGCCCCGGACGATACGGCCGAGCAAACCTTGTTGGAGTGCTCGGCCTGGCCACAACGGCGCTGCGACCAGATCGCCACACCGCGATATATCACATACACGAGACCCACGTGGAATATCGAAAGACTGATGTGACTACAATAAAGTGATCATCTTCTATCTAAATTTAAACATTTATATTTTTTATTTAATTCAATCCTTTCGATCAACTACCGTTTGCAATATTGGTTAAATTACCAAAAAAAAATATCTAGATGAGACTCGCATATAATAGCATTAATTTATTTTTTCAATAATAATTGACTTTCACTACACTATTGTAATGTGTCAAAACGGCCGTAATCATAACGTCATTGCAAATATAGCCACAGTTTTTCGGTGTCAGGGCATATCTAACGATTTAAATCTTTGGAAATACATATGAAACATCCATGAATGGGGTACAAATGCTCGTATTCATCACACAAACATCTGCCCCCACCGGGTTCGAACCCGGGACCTCTCGAGTCGGCGACAGCATGAAACCCGGCGTACAAACCACTCGGCCACAGAAGTCGTCGAATAATGAGTTTCATCTGCTTTTTGTTTTGTAAACTGTGTATTTAAAAGACAATCTAGCAAGTCAATTTGAATAGAGTAGGTAGGTATTTGAATTTGTTTTAATTTTCATTCCATCCATAGGGATTAGGGAAGGCCTGAGCCTAAGCAGTAGGAACATTAACAGGGTGATAATAACGAAAACAGACTAGGAGATTCCCATTACCATAATATATAAATACTGAAGTACCTACTTACATGCAATTCCACACCCACATAAACATACACAACACAAATTTGAACTTTAATAATTGTATCATTAAGTACTTCTTTTGCATGCACTAACACAAGTAGAATAAGTTTGCTGTATGTTTGACCTTAAATGTGAATTGGTCCCGATGTTATTTAGTGATTAAATACATTAACTAAATATTAATTAATTTTTTGCCATATTGTTCGTTGGCAAGTTATTTAAAATTTTTAATGTAACTTTGTAGAGTAATCAAAGCATCATAACAGTAACGTCGTATCTTCGCCATTACTTCAATAAATAAATATTTAAAAGTTGGACATCCGTCAAATAATTAAAGTACAATTAAGTAAATTTAAGTAAAATTTTGTAATTTGTGGTCTATGTATGCCCGAATTATTATATTTTCTGAGAGAACACTGAAACATAAGACGAATATAGTTCGGCTAAAGGACTGAGTATCCAAAGCCAGAATAAATTTAAAAAAAAAAGCGACTGTGGAGTGTTATCTGGCAACACTTTTCGAATTGCATACAAGGAGATTAGTCACGTCTTATAAAATGTGAGTTAATTAAATCACATTAAATGGTTTTAATTTTTATATTTTAAGCATGTAACTGCTTGATGTTTAAATCTAAATAAAATATAACTAGAAAAAATACACGTGGACCAGGCAGCAGACGGGATTTGAACCGCGCTATATGCTACCGCGACCCTGACGGCCGCGTCGTTCGCGACCTACAATGCGAAGAAATGGTGCTGCCTTGCAGCTTAACAATGGCTAGAAGATTTTCGAAAAAATATTTAAATGCAACAGCTCACCTCTCTCATAGAGCCTGATGGCTTCAGCACTGTATGGTCCAAGCAGACGGTTGACCACAAAGCCGGGAGTGTCTTTACAGGTGATGCAAGTCTTGCCGATAGCCTTGCCCCACTCCATCATGGCCTCGTAAGTCGCTTGAGAGGTTTCATCACCTTTGATCACCTCCAATAGCCGCATCACTGGCACTGGGTTGAAGAAATGTAAACCGCCAAACCTGAAATTTAAATCAGTCTGAAATATAACTTATGAACTTTGCATAAGCCTGCCTATGCAAAGAATATTTTATACAATTATTCACTTGATATTTGAAACATCTATTGCCTTTATACCACTAAAGATTTTTTTAGGTTTATACATCTAGTTATTTTTAGCATTTGAATGCTAAAAATAACAAGACAATCAATGATTGAAATGAGTATTTATTGCATTGCTTTTATATTACTGTTCATGTCATGCACATACAGTAAAATCACTTTACCTCTGTTGAATTTTCTGTCAGTAAGAGACTCAAAATTGTCACATAAGTTACGAGTAATGTTTAACTTTTGAAAATAATAAGAAAAACATAATACCTGTCCTTTCTTTTGATTTCTGCACCTATTTCATTGACTGAAATTGATGAAGTATTGGTTGCGAATATTGTATGGTCAGGGGACAACTGAAAACATGAAAAAATATACCTTATTGTTAATATAACTAAGATGTTGTGATTCATGCCAGGACAATAGAAATTAAAAACATAAATTCTGAAATTCATGAACCAGTCAAGTGGCCTCGTCTAGATTAGGCTCTAAATCTAGGCAAGGCTATAGTGGCTATCCTCTGCTTTTCCTTCTTTTGCATCATTGCATCAGGGCCTCTACACCTCTAATCTGACCCTTATTCATGCATTATTTTTAATTGTATACCAATTTAATAAGACAGTCATATTTATTTTGTTTTTAGTTTAATATGTTTTAGTCAGTTAGTTTTTAGTGTTTAAATTTGCACTATTTAGTAAATATAGATAACTTTAACTAATTAAATATGACATTTTTTTGAAAAAAGTAAATTAATTTGTTGTTTTTTCTTTATGGGTACTTACAAAATCTAAATCTACCATCTATATAAATCTCTCTAATTACCTCATCTAACTTTTTGAATAATTCTTGTTTTGGTTTCAGTTGCTCCACTATAGCTTCAATGATGAGATCGGACTTTGCCCCCTGCTCTATATCAGTTGAAACTTTGATCTTGCTAAAAGACTCCTTAACAAATGTCTCAATTTTTGCTGTGTCATCCTTGTACAGCTTCTTGCCCACTCTACTTAAATTTGAGTGTATGGATTTTTGGGCTTTCTCCAGCAACTCTGGCTTCAGATCCACTATTGTAACATTTTGGCCAGCTTGAGCTGCTACCTATTAAACAAAATGGGAGTTAATTTATATTCAAACTAATTTAATATCATACATATATTGTTAGTAAAGGTCAGAATTTAATCTACTTATTAGTTTACTATAGCTTATGGAAAAATTAATTGGGAAAACTGAAAAGTTGAGAAATTTAAAAAAGTAAAGATAAGCATAACACAATAACTAACAATTTGGAAATAAGCAGTACATAATGTACAACTTTAGCCAGTTTGGTCTGAGTACAAAGGTCATGCACGCTTTAGTACTAAACCAATAAACATGTTTTCAATTCAGGCTTACCTGAGCGATGCCTGAGCCCATTAGCCCTCCACCAACCACGGTGACTGTTTTCAAGGCGTTCATCGTTGTAGAACTCGAAAAGTTACGCGTTAAGCCGGTTAACTTATTCATCATCAATTCACTAACAATAGGTTATGTTTGATCAAGTGCCGCCTATACCGGTTTCTTAAAACGACTAGGTAGATAAAACGTACGAAGGAAGGTTTACGTTGAGCGATAATTTATCTAAAATGGGAGGATTATAGATAAAAATTGAAAGTGATACATACTCATCGTGTCTCATGTGTTGTTTCCATAATAGGTACCCGTTTCATCAACCATTTTCTAAAAAAGCTTAAGTGAACCACAGAAACCACACAAAACAACACAAAATAACAAAATTGGATTAGAGTAAATATAAAATAAATTTTAGTAGCCACAGGTTGTTCGTTAACCAAAACTGTCAAAATACTACAGTTGACTTTGAGCCATACTGCTCTCAATTTAAGATTACAATTTATTCATATAAATCGCCAGTTTGTAGTAGTAACGTGACAGCTTGAACGTAAACAAAACAGATCTGAGTACCGTGGTAACTATATAAAAAATCATTTTTGAGAACTGACCTTTTTACTTTGATCAAAAAGTTCATTTTACATTGTCAGATGCAAAGAGAGCCAGGCATGGTGGGTCATACATAACAGAGGCCTTTTGTATCGTTTTACAACATTCCAGCAATCAGCAATAGACAGCGCTATAAACGTTAAAAAGATAGAAATATCTATTTACAGAAAAACTTGAAAAATCTCACTTTTTTACTAAATTAAGGTCATGGTATTATAATAGTAATGAATAAGGTTATGAATCATTCTAAGTACAAATTCCATTGAATAAAATGTCATTAAAATAATACTTCTTTATTTAATTAATTGCTGTTATGTTGTAAGAATGAGACAAGACTCTTTGCATCTAATCTAACAACTTAAAATAAATTTTAATTAGCAAAATGTGATTTTTAAAAGTTATCAGTCCTGTTTGTACATACATACTTACAATATCTTATGCTATTATTATAATTGTAAATTTGACAAGACAACAGACTCCTTTTTACTCCTTTAGTATAAGAAGAACCTGACCTCTTCCAAATATCAACTAACAGATAAGGATAGCTATGTAATGTATGTGAAGTGCTGGCTTAAGCCTCGATGACACGAGGCGAGTTTCAAGCTACAAGCCAGCGAGTTCGCTAGCAGCGTGTAACTCGCCCCGTGTCATCGGCTTTTTTACCATTTGCTACTCGATGATACAAGCTACTAGCGAAGTCGCTGGCTTGTAGCTCACCCCGTGTCATCGAGGCTTTAGAATCAACAGTTTCTATCATATAAACAGCTATTACACTACCCAATTTTAAGGGATCGAAAGGGTGGGCGTGTACCCTAGCTGGACTTGCAACTATTTCACCGCCCTACCAAGCAGACCCTAAAGCCCGTCACAGACGTAGCTATAATATATATTAATATAAATCATAGCAAGACATATTACAACATATTTTCAATATAAATTTTCGAGTGACCGCACACGCTGCTATAATATATATTTCTATGACGTCACCAAAATATGTCGACAAATATATTTTGGCATATTAATGTATATTTTGGTATATTAATATATATTTTGATATATTTTTATGGTACGGTATGTTGCATTTTTCACCGAACGCCTGAAGCAAAATATATATTATAGTACAGCACACGTCTGTGGTAGTTTGTTTAATAAAATATCTCGATATATGAATATATATTATAGCTACGTCTGTGACGCGTTATATTTTGGCATATTAGTATATATTTTTGATACGGAATGTTCAACTTTTCACTGAACGCCTGCCCGATCTCCGGCTCAAGCCCGTCACAGACATAGCTATAATATATATTAATATGAATCATAGCAAAACATATTACAACATATTTTCAATATAAATTTTCGAGTGACCGCACACGCAGCTAATATATATTTCTATGACGTCACCAAAATATGTCGACAGATATATTTTGGCATATTAGTGTATATTTTGCCATATTAATATATATTTTGATATATTTTTATGATACGTGATGTTCCATTTTTCACCGAACGCCTGCCAAAATATATATTATAGTACAGCTCCCGTTTGTCGTAGTTTGTTTAATATAATATCTCGATATATTAATATATATTATAGCTACGTCTGTGACGGGATATATTTTGGCATATTAGTATATATTTTTAATACGGAATGTTCAACTTTTCTCTTAACGCCTGCCCGATCTCCGGCTCAAGTGCGCACGAGCATTTCTCCCCCACCCTCCCTCTCCTAAAATACTGTGCAAATTTATTGGATGACAAAACACGATACAAATTAAATTCACCACAAGTTTTCTTTTGTTTTATATGCGACTCTACCCAGATGGTTATATTTTTCGTTCCTGACAAGGCAACATGCATATCAAATTCAGCATCGGAATCATCCTCTGAGGAACTTTCAATTAAATCTAAAAGTAGTGCTCTTGTCGAATTCATTTCATTCATTCATTGTAAGATTGATTATAACGTTATTTCAAAATTAAAACACTCTGTGCTAGAAAATAAGCTTTAATACCGTGCGCTTGCAAAAACGACCGCAGACCGAGTGAGGGCAAAATATATATTATAGTATAGCTCCCGTCTGTGGTAGTTAGCTATAATATAATATATATTTCGATATATTAATATATATTATAGCTACGTCTGTGACGGGCTTAACTCAGAAAATAAAATTCGTCTCTGTTGAACGGCGTGGTTTTGGCATTTGTTGCATTCTGATCAAGTTTTTATACACTTTTCTAAAGCCTTCTGCACTTTTCTCTTTATATAAAGGAAATAGGTAAATAATCATATTTTTTTTAATTCTCCCTTAAAGGTTAGATTAGGTTACCAATTGTATTTTTTGGGGATCAATTTCTATTGTTTGCTGATTACATAAATATGTGCCTTATTTAAATAGTATTTGATTTGATTTTGTCATAAAAATTGTAGATCTCAATTAAAATTTAGTAACACTTCTTTCTCTTCAAAATCACCAGCCCTTTGACAATATCTTTAAATATTTGTTTTATTCTTATTATCATTAACTACGATCGCTACTGAAAGTAAAGTTACTTGTAGCAAACAAAATGATCAACTCATGCCAACAGATTGCCCTATTCAGAGGTTGCCAAGTCGTTGTATGAAAAACGTCAAAAGCTGTGCGTATTAACTCGTAGAGTTTCTTTAATATTTGCTAAGAGTGTCTCGTATTTACATATATAGGTTTTTTTCTATAACAGGTTGACTTTTCGTGTCACTATTGCAATGTGTCTAAACTCTAAACGGCCATCATATCGTGCCGCGGCTGTAGTCAGGGTAAGGGTCCCATAAAATTGGGTAGTATAATAGGCGCATCATTCTTTCGGAGAATAGTACCTACTTAATAGTACGTCCATGCTCATCTTACATATTATACTTTATCTATGGTTTCTATTTGCATGTTTGTGTGTGTGTGTCCAATGTCCAAGGTCCCTGACCTTCATTTGATTAGTAGGGGTAGGTAGGTACCAAAAAAGTGAACTTTGGAATAGGTACTTTCATTCATAGTTAGTTGATAAATCGTTTTTAAACTTCTATCAGATTAAAAATTTATTACGTTTATAAGAATCAAGTAGTATAATTCTATCAGTTTGATTCAGATTTATTATAAATATCATAAAGATGCAGTTTGGAGTTTTATCAAGAAAGTTTTCCACTTCATCAGCTTTACAAGTAGCAATCAAAAATGTTACCATCATAGGCGGCGGCTTGATGGGTTCAGGGATCGCTCAGGTAAAGTACAGAAATGTCATCAATTAAACAATGAACTGAAAACAAAACATCTTAAGTTGAAAAGTTTGCAAAATATATCTCTTTCATAGCTGGCAAAGCATCAAACAGCATTATTATTTTTTATTTCCTAATGAAATATACTTTATTAGCTATATTCCGAATGCTGCCTACAGAAATTCAGTATCTTTTCTTCAAAAAGTAATTTAAAAAAAAAATCTTAATTCTATAACTATTTTTGGTAAACAAACTCTAGGTATCTGCACAAGCTGGTCAAAATGTGACTCTCGTGGATGTTAGTTCAGATGTGTTAGCAAAATCACAAAAGTCTATTGGAGATAACTTGAGTAGAGTCGCAAAAAAACTGTATAAGGACAAGCCACAAGACGGAGAGAAGTTTGTCAAAGATTCAATGGCCAGGATAAAGACTGCAACTGATCCGGCAGAAGCATCCAAGTCCGCCGATCTTGTGGTGGAGGCGATTGTTGAAAACATAGAAGTTAAACATAAACTTTTTAAACAACTTGATGAGGTAGGTGGTACATACATTGATTGGAATTTGATTCAATGCTTGATTTGTAAAGGCCTAAAGAAAACTTTGCACATTTTCTGTTGTAGGCTGCTCCTCAACATGCTATTTTGGCATCCAATACCTCATCTTTATCCATCGATGAAATTAGCTCTGTTGTGAAAAGGAAAGACAAGTATGTATTACTAATAGGCTTTTAGTTAAGCTTTTTCATGGTCAATGTTGGTATTTTTAAACATTATACTGAATTTGTATAATAACGTTACTGTTTTCTTAGATTTGGAGGCCTTCACTTTTTCAATCCAGTGCCCGTGATGCGTCTCCTTGAAATTGTAAAAGGAGCTGAAACATCCGAGGAAACCTACAAGTCTATGCTCGAATGGGGCAAGTCAGTAGGCAAGACTTGTATCACTTGTAAGGACACTCCTGGATTTGTTGTGAATAGACTGCTGGTGCCATACATTTGTGAGGCTATAAGGCTGTATGAAAGAGGTGAGTAAGAAAATATAAGAAGATTTTTCTTTTGTTACTGATACAAGTTCCATCTTAAGTTTTGATTATATTGTTTATATTATGAAGAAAATGTTTCCTTAGTTATATTTTTTTGCAGGTGATGCTTCTGCTCAGGACATTGATATTGCCATGAAGCTAGGAGCAGGCTATCCAATGGGTCCTCTAGAGCTGGCAGACTATGTCGGTCTTGACACCAACAAATTCATTTTGGATGGCTGGCATAAGAAATTCCCAGACCAACAACTGTTCAAACCAATTCCTCTCTTAAATAAGTTAGTTGCTGAAGGCAAACTGGGACGCAAGTCTGGGGAAGGTATTTACAAATATGACAAGAAGTAAATGTACCTATGATATTATGTTGTAAGTTTTGTAAATCATGATCTATATTTTTTAAGTTGTTTAAGAAAATGTTATTGTAATCATTAAAAATCAACTAAAATAGTTATTAAAAAGTACCTACTCTCTCTATCTTGGTCTTTTACTGGTTAAATTATAATAGAAATTACTCAAATGGTAGACAATTAAAAAAGAAATATTTTATTAAACTTAAAAGATCTTAGTCTTATTTCTAGAACAATATTAAATTTATAAGTCATATTCATCATCCTCCCTCTTTCTTTTTTGTGCTGTTTGCTCATCTACCTCCATTTTGACTGGTGCCTGTGTAGAAGGACCGGCTGTTACACGCACTGCTGGTTTGGCGACAACCTGAGAAATAGCATTATTTCATTATTGTTATTAATAGACTCTAACTATAGTCATTTAAATGCTTTTAAATAATACCACTCGAATTTATATCACAGATAAAAAAATTACTATTGTGCTTCGGAAGGCACGTTAAGCCGTTGGTCCTGGCTGCATCTGCAGTTGTTAGCACCTGCCAATCCGCACTGGGCCCTCGTGGTGGGTCATGGCCTAATCTCCCTATTCCAACCATAGGGAAGGCCTGTGCCCCAGCAGTGGAGACATTAATAGGCTGATGATGAAGATGAAGTTTATTTGTAATATAAAAATTATTCTTACTTTGCTGCTAGATGTAAACTTTAGGACTGGTTTAGGGATAACATTTGGTTTTGATGATGAAACATTCACAATTGCTCCTGGTGGTCTCTTGACCACAACATTCTGCTGGCTTGAAGCAGGTTTGGCTGTAGAAACATTCTTGATGCAGGCTGAGATGGGCAGTGGTGCAGCTACTGCAGGTTTCGTAACCACTTTCTTAGTGGTGGCTTTAATGCGATAGTTGCAAGATGATAAACAATACCTAAAAATAATGAAAATTGTCTGATAAAGCATACAGAACAATGTAAAATTTCACTCCACACACGTCTGTCGTTTGAAGCTGAATTGACTATAAGCTGTATGTTTAAAAGCTATATGTATTCTTACCGATCAGGAGGTAATCTCAATCCACAATGTGGCTTTATGAGTGGTAAAGGGTTCACATTCTTAACTCTAGCAATTTCCAGCAGTACTTCTCGTGGTGGTGGACTAGTAAATGATTTATCTAACTGCATTTGAACTGCTAATCTTACATCTTCTAAATCTATAGTCTTCTTTTTGGCATGATTGGCAAATACCCTTGCGTCGTCCAATATTGATGTAACGTACTTGTAAGTGAATTCTAGGAGCTGATTTACTATTCGAGGCTCGTAGTCTGTTATTCCCACCTCTTTCATGATTGACATGATGACTTGAGCGTCCTTTGGAATGTATTTTGTTTGATTGTTAACTTTTGTCTTGTCCTTTTCCGCCATTTTAACAGAATATACGTAAATGTTGGTTTACTATTAGTACTTAATAAGAGTTCATTTAACTACTTTTATCATACAATTGGGTAAAGTTAATCAAATAAATAAAATAAAATGAATGAAACACCACGAAAAATAGTTTGATGAGCATGAGATGAATGAAATGTCAGTCACATTTTTTTTAAGATTCTCCCTTTTTAGGGAAGGCAAAGGAAACAATGCCCATACAGCCTAGTCTTAAGTTATATTAATCTTCCTTTTTTTACATTACAATGTCGTCGGTGTAACGCATTTTAGTACTTCTTGGAGTATTTCGCACGAAATGTATCGAGGTGGCTTTTTCGGTAAGCTTCTGTGAGGTAGTCAACACTACAACGAAAGTTCTCACTTACACTTGACCGGAATAGCGTATATTATGAAGATTCCACTAATTCTTTAGTTGCGCAGACGTTTGTAACACAAAATCACACCAATTTTATCTCCCCATGTCCACTATGAACGAATTTAAGGATAATTGAAATAAGACGCTAACCGCGCTCGATAGCTGGCCCAGCGAACTTCGTATCGCCATAATATATGGGTGGTAGAAGGGTGTAAATTTAGAGCTGTATGTATTTTTAATGCCACATTATAAATAAATAAAAAAAAAAACTAAAATCTAAAAAAAAGTTGGGGTGGACAACCCTTATCACTTAGGGGTATGAAAAATATATAGTAGCAGATTCTCAGAAGTGAATATGCATAAGTTTCATAAAAATCGGTCAAGCTGTTTCGGAGGAGTATGGTAACTAACATTGTGACACGAGAATTATTAGAGAGAGATATATATAAGATAAAGGTGCAGATTACTCTCTCAGGCGGGCGCTCTAATTCGAGCGGAAAACCGCTTTGCCCGACCTGTCTTAAATTCTTCTTTCGTTATCCGGGCGGACGCACTACTCAATTATGCTACCGATACCTTAGCGGCCATGTCGAATTTCTTCTAGTATTTCTCAGGCTGACAGGCATTAAAAGCATTGTAGGTGTCGAAGCGCATCGAAGCGACATTCAGAAACGAAAGTAATATAGCAAATTCTTCCGTAATTCATAGAAATGCGCTTGGACTCTGCTCTTGTATAAATTTACCATAAAGTCAGCGCGTCTACTCAGATTAAGCTCTCATACGCACTAGCGGTTAGAAATAAGAAAATGAAATCAAAATATTGTTCAATAACGAATGTTTTATGGCTAGTGACCATTGCCCTCTTGGCACTAAAATGTAAGAGCGGCTAGCTGCGCTTTTAACCACCAGCCCGCATGAGCGCTAGGAAAGCGCAGGTTCGAGTCCTGTGTCTGAGATATTTGGAGGGAGCGGAATTCTTTGTAACTAAATTTTCTTTCAATTCAAAAACCAATACCAATTCAAATTTAGCTGAGACAATGTGCAAACGCCAGGGAAAAGAGAAACGCTTTTTGTAATAACCATTTCGATTTATTCAGTTAAAATATGAAATAACTTACGTGTACAGTAAAAATAAGTTGTTTTCAGATAGTAAATCAATCAATAATGAACGTGAACTCAGGTCAAGAATCGAATGATCTGCTACAAGCCGAACCTTACCTCGTTACCAAGTGTACTAAAATACATTCTAATGATTACATTATTGTAATTTGTATTAGGTACATTAACATATAAATGGACAATTTGGACGTACAGTTGTGATTTTCTTCTCTTTGTATCCACTAGTGTGAGATAAAAGAGGGTCCTAAGGATATTGCGTATGATCTCTTCACTTTCGTTCCGTAAACTATGGTTTTAATTATTTATTTATATTTACATCTCCCTTATGCCTATATTAATTTATGTTTATTATTGTTAAGTGTATACTCTCACAGGTTATTTTCTTTATAATAATTTTTGTATTTTTTTTTATATTCCAACGTTAATTTATATTTTAAAAGTTATCGAGGTCCAAAATAAATACTATGCGAAGCCAATTCGTGTCTCATTATTGCAGTTTTTTATTATTAGGGAACAAAAGTAAAGTGACAATCGTGGACAGTACCTACAGTACTTTTAGCACGAACCATTATCAAATTCGAAATTGTCAAATGTGTACTGTTTTTTTCTCGTTACGTCCGTTATTCAAGTTACTATACAAAATTTAACAATGACATTTCGCACTCGCAAAATAACCAAATTTGATTTTGGTACGTGCTAAGGGTACAATAAAGTACAGTACAGTAGCGGTCACTGGCGGTGGTCGATCAGTAGTATTTTTGAAAACTTGAAAATTAACCATTTCTTTGTCAAGTGATATGTTTCCATGTCTGAATTGACTTTATAGAGTTCTCGACCACAGCCACGTCACGCGGTAACAAGTCTACAACAACGCAGTTACTATAAATATTGCTTCGACAAATGCTTCATGCGTATTCGCGCCGAATATGTCACCAACTGCATGCGGCCGTCCATACTCTATAATAGCTAATAAATTGTGCTATCTGTTGAAACCACCCGACGTAACTAACGACTCCTTTATCATCCTTAATTTATAATTATATCACCTAGTGAGGTTTCAAACAATATCCTACGGTATACCTCACACGTTTAGGTATTTTGTTTGTAGGAAACCGGTGCCTGTCCGTAATTTCTAACAGTAGTTCAAGGCGTTAGAACGCGTCAAATTTAATCGTTTTTGGCGCGTTCTAATTAATCTTTTTGTCTTAATGATGCCTATTATATCACACTCATTAAAAACCCTTAGAACTACATTATATGCACGTAGGTACTAATATCCGAATATATTCATGTCTACAGTATTCTTCATCAATTTATATTTACATGCTGTGGTTATTCACAAGAAGTATAATCGGGAAGGAACGATGTCGGCACAGTCGAAGATAAATGCGGTTTGCTAATTTTGGGTGATAATATTTGGCGTTCGATTCTATTCAAAAATTTCTTATGCCAATGTAATTTAAATGCTTGTTTGTTTCTTGGGTTTTCACACACACCAATCATTAAATGAAACACGTTTCAACGGTATAGATGCACTGATTCATTTATTTATTGAAACTAAACGTCTATATATAACAAAGACTGTGCATCCATACCGTTGAAACTTGTTTTATTTATAATGCGATTCAAATAAGAATAGGAAAGCCAATGACCTCCATCTGTCAAATGTCGATTGAAAAGTACGGTATGCAAAAAAATCTCGGAACACTTTTTTAGCACTCAGCTGATTCTAGAATAAAAACCAAACATTTTTAAACAAACAATAACAAATGTTGATAAATTAATATTAGTTGATTTTTTTTCATTTATTGAGCCTTGGCTATGAATGGTTGATATCCTAAATCGTCAACCAAATGTCATTTTATGTTGCGTTCAAAAACTCGATTTAAAACTTTCGTTTACATCTAGGATGCATGTTCGTATGTGACCTGCATGATTATTCATAACTTCTCCGGCGGTAATGCAAAGATGAGAGAAATTGAAGAGCTAGATTATGATAATGTTTTTTTTCACACAGTCTTAATAAAGAAATACTATTAAAAATCGGTTGTGTTCTTTCTCAACCTTAGTAAATTCATATTATTAAAAAAATCTGATGTTTTGTCTCACTTAATCTTAGTAAATAAGTTTTATTAAATAGCAACATTTTTTTGCTCACTGCACCTATTTGGTTTGAATTGACAGCTATGACGTCAAAATATGGCGCCCAGTCGGTCCCATTCTTAGTTGAATCGCATTATAAATGCTGGTGTTTGAAATGTTCCAATCATTCTAACTTACGTACGGCATATAGCGCCATACACGCACTTATCTTAATAGTTTTACTCCATTATTGAATTAGAATTCTAGCTAC
Source organism: Chilo suppressalis (assembly GCA_902850365.2). Taxonomy (NCBI): domain Eukaryota; kingdom Metazoa; phylum Arthropoda; class Insecta; order Lepidoptera; family Crambidae; genus Chilo; species Chilo suppressalis. The sequence continues at coordinate 1,963,519 of OU963911.1, forward strand.
TTATATTAGTTAACCTAAAAGTTTCAAGCCGCAAACATCTTCAACTGTACTAGGTACGTCAACATTTACCAGAATAGTTGAATTTGAAACCGAACACGCACGGACCAGCGTGTTGAGAGGGCCCACCACTTATTGTCTCTGACGAGGGTCACATTTAACACCTCGTAACTTCAAAGTTTGAAGTCTCCAGTGCGGTAAAATTTTGTACAATCAACAACAGTTCAAGTTAACCCAAAACTGTCAAATTCCACCAACTGACTTTTAGCTTTATATTGTTAGTCATAAGATCTACAATCGATTGAGCTCAACCTGATATTGTGGAAACAGCAGTAGTCATTAATAATTCTAATGAGACACCTTGCATAATTAATTATAGTATTAAATTGCAAAATAAAATCTTTATGCACAACATTCTGCGCGGCTTCCGTTTTGCAGAACCAACAAAATACGGACATACGAACGCAGTAAATTTTATGAAGGTTAATGCTCTCAATTTATTTGCGACAGTAATAGAATTATTCGGCAAGCAAAGAATTTAAGTGGCTTAAACATTCAACTGATCAGACATTCCCTAAAGCTGAACCAATATGTGTGAATAAAGAGTAATTTATGTATGGTGACCTATCGTCATGAGGTAAGCTGGAGAACTGGTTACGTATAAAGTTCCAAGAGGCAACGTGTGAGGTCAATATGATACTATTAGGTATTAATGTACTTAAACAGCTAATCTCGTATAGTCGATACGATATCATCAACAACATAACTATGGGCTAGGTACCTATGAAAACTATGAACATCACAAAATCCCAACTAATCCGACCGTGTGTACACCACTACTACGGAAATTATATTACAATTTCAAAAGTCACTCTTAATCAAAAAGTATCACGATTGCAAATTTTTTTGAAGTTATACTTCTTTAGCCGCGTTATGAAAAAATTATGAGAGTGAAATTTTAAGATGCGCGCGCATCACTGTAACACAAAAGTAACATAATGAAGTTAGCCGCGGGCGCGTTATGAAAAAATGATGAGAGTGAAATTTTAAGATGCGCGCGCATCACTGTAACACAAAAGTAACATAATGAAGTTAGCCGCGGGCGCGTTATGAAAAAATGATGAGAGTGAAATTTTAAGATGCGCGCGCAACACTGTAACAGAAAAGTAACACCATGAAGTCGGCCGCTAAACCGCACATTACTCGTAAGTCTCGAAAAAAAGCTTCCAACAAAATAGTAATAGGATCTCTTAGTCGCACATGTTGGGACGCTCGTCGCCTCTGATCACTGTTTTCATATTTATAATATTTATCCACATGTTTCTAGTTTCTATATTCTTAACACGTGTTATAATGTTATACAAATGCGAAATTTATATGTGCTAATAAATTTTATTCAGTAGTGATTTAAATTTAATATTTTGATTATTTATTAATTTTTTCAAATTAAAACTGAACTTTATTGACTGCGTTGACTATCCTTTTCCAATCCTTTTATTATCTTATTGTAATAAATTATCTGCAAGCAATTAAAAACTATTTTTTAATAATTCCAAAAAGAAGTATAACTTCTCACGCGCGTACTTAAGTACACGCACCCATATTTTTTTTAATAAGTATAAAAAAAATCACATTTTTCCACTCTATGGCATGGTGTAATGGCACTATGCTCACTCGCGGCTGATATGAGATTAGCAACGACACGCGCAACATTATAATATGGTGGTGCAAATTTGCAAAAGTGATCCAAATAACATAAATTAAATAATTACAACGCAACAATTTATTGTCGAAAAATAATAATAATAATAAAATCGCCAAAATAAAATACACGTCGTAACAACACAGATTGTTAAGCTCAACTTTATTATCATTAAGATTAATTAATTACATTATCCATAATATTCAAGTTCGCGTTACAAAACTAAAAACGCAGGTTCCCAAAGTGGTAAAAAATATTGCAAGATTCATCGGGGTCCGAGCGTCACATTACCGCCGCAGATACAAAAATATTCAAACACTTCAGTCCACATGCTTCGAATCACCGTCACAGCGTGATCCGCAAAGGCACTCCTTTACGCAAATCAAACATGGAGAGCTATTTTTGAATCAATCGATTTTCACCAATTTCGCTAAGGTATCCGAAAGTCCCCGTCTTTTCGATTCATTCGAATGCAACGACAAGTGATAAATATAAAATCCTGAAACCATGAATTTCCATTTCAAAAAACATTCACCAAAAAGTTCGTATGCATATGGATAGCATCTAAACAGCGACATGATACTAACTCGATTGCGATTTGAATCGATCGATTACAACGCGACACAGTCGATCGATTGATTCAAAAGTAGCACTCGCATGGTGATACGATCACTCGAGAAGCGTCCTCCGATGAAACGAGTCGAACCTTGGGGCTGTACCCTAAAAATCTTTAACAATCAATGTATCGATGACTTCGTCGTGTCGCTTCCCACTTTACAGCATTAAAAGTTATGTAAGTTAGGTCCATTTGCACCAAAATTCTTAATTAAAATGTAGGCTTAATCCCGTACAATACCATTAACATTCCATCTTTGTCAATAGTTTAAGTTGAATAGAGAAAGAATAGAAATAGAGATAGAACGAGTCAGAATTTCGGTGTAAGTGGTTCTTACGAAAAGTAGAATTTTCATTTAAGTTTGACAAGAGTTCCTGCTGTCACTTTCTTTGCGATATTAATAGAACGAGACAACACCTGACTAAACGAAGTATTAAATTAAAATGACGTTTCTGATTTCGGCTGTCAGAGTGTGATGGACGACGATGACGATCACGAATACATCGAGTCAATAAGATTAAAAGTACAGGCGCTAACTTAGCCTATGTTTAATTTAAGAGACAGGGAGAGTGTAGGGATGGGTTATGTAGACTGCGATTCGAACTTTAATTCGACGGGCGTGAAGTTCGCGCAAGTCGCTGCGCAGTATACGAAATGTAGGATGAAAACTGAACTGAAATCCGCGCATAATCGCACTCGCTGCTAGCTTCACAACGGTCATGAAATTTGAATCGCATTATACACGACAATCGTTTACGTTTACAAACAACGCGGCCGGCTCGATGACTGAGGGAGGGGAGGGGTATGAAAGGGTAGGGGTAGAACGGGTAGGAGAGAGATAGAGGACACAAGGGGACGGGGTAATGTAACGCGGTGAGTTAGCGGAGAGTCTGTGGTGGGGATTGCACTCGTATGTACACGCGGCCTCGCCCGCCGCCGTCGGTATCCGCGACACCTGCAATATATCATTTGCGATGAGAAATTCGGTATTAAAGCTAGAGGTTGTTTTCTGTTAAAAGTCGGACAGGTTCAGTGAATCATAATAAGAACACTGATCAGCAAAGAACTGCACTTAAATTTTTTTTTAATTAGGGTATAGATTTTTTTTTTCGAAAATAAAAATGGCATGCATTCCTAGCTTTTTCGGTCAGAAACGTCTCCACTGGAAAGTGGAGCCCCGGGTTAACGAAACACGTGAGCCAGTATAACCAGTACAATCTTTTAACATTTAATTTTATAGCAACCAAGTAGAATTCAAACTCCCAGTAACCCAAATAAATCTTACCACCGTCGGGCAGACAAACGAGCAACGCCATCTGTTGACGCACGCCGCAACTACAACGCACCTATGCGGCGCGGCGTACTCCACCACCTCCTGGTAGATGAGCTGCTGCCGTGCGGCGCGGGCCGGGCGCGGGCGCGTTGCCATGACGACGTACCTATGTGGTGAGTGCGGGCGCGGGCGGCGGGGGCGCGGGCGCGGGCGGGGCGGCCGGGGGCGCGGCGTACTCCACCACCTCCTGGTAGATGAGCTGCTGCCGTGCGGCGCGGGCCGGGCGCGGGCGCGTTGCCATGACGACGTACCTATGTGGTGAGTGCGGGCGCGGGCGGCGGGGGCGCGGGCGCGGGCGGGGCGGCCGGGGGCGCGGCGTACTCCACCACCTCCTGGTAGATGAGCTGCTGCCGTGCGGCGCGGGCCGGGCGCGGGCGCGTTGCCATGACGACGTACCTATGTGGTGAGTGCGGGCGCGGGCGGCGGGGGCGCGGGCGCGGGCGGGGCGGCCGGGGGCGCGGCGTACTCCACCACCTCCTGGTAGATGAGCTGCTGCCGTGCGGCGCGGGCCGGGCGCGGGCGCGTTGCCATGACGACGTACCTATGTGGTGAGTGCGGGCGCGGGCGGCGGGGGCGCGGGCGCGGGCGGGGCGGCCGGGGGCGCGGCGTACTCCACCACCTCCTGGTAGATGAGCTGCTGCCGTGCGGCGCGGGCCGGGCGCGGGCGCGTTGCCATGACGACGTACCTATGTGGTGAGTGCGGGCGCGGGCGGCGGGGGCGCGGGCGCGGGCGGGGCGGCCGGGGGCGCGGCGTACTCCACCACCTCCTGGTAGATGAGCTGCTGCCGTGCGGCGCGGGCCGGGCGCGGGCGCGTTGCCATGACGACGTACCTATGTGGTGAGTGCGGGCGCGGGCGGCGGGGGCGCGGGCGCGGGCGGGGCGGCCGGGGGCGCGGCGTACTCCACCACCTCCTGGTAGATGAGCTGCTTCCACTGCTCGACGGTGTGCTCGCGCTCGTCCACCGAGTGGTCGTACGACGCGGGCGCCGGCTGTCGCCATCGACAAACAAACGAACCACTCGATAATCAAATGAAGATTTACTTTTCAACACATTTGCTCAGAAACTACATTTACGAAGGTTGTAATAAAGTTTTTTTTTGTTTTAAGTTGTTATTTTCGATTTTTCATAATTACGGGCCATTAAACGGAGCATACATGGCGTCTCACGTATCCTATAAGGATTTCCTTTTATTTCGGTTGAACCTCCTTGGAAACGCTTTTAATCTTGAAAACCTTTAACATTAGTTTCACTTTGATACTAAAAAAATGAGACGAAAGATGTAAGTATAATTTCACCATCCGCATGTGGCGCCATTTAGAAATGCGCGAGACTTTCTTATCAAAAAAGATTTGCTTAATTACTTAAATTAGGTATAGGTATTGTTCGTAATAACCTTTTACGCTAACATGTCATACAAAAGTTATCAATGTATTTAGTGAAGAAATAAAATAAAAATATTACACATTTATTTAAATTACCTATATACTAAACATGCATTGTAATGTCGTGTAGCGTAGTGTAGTATAGTGTATAATACTAACCGTTGACTTCTCCCTCGTCGTACTGTATGCAGTGAAGTGTGTAGTGTAGGGTAGTATGGTGTAGTGTAGTGTAGATAGATTAACGCTTTATTATATCACCTAATACATAATAGTAACAAACAATAAATGACAATGCCAAATTCTGACCCACCATTAACAGTAATATTAAATTTATGAAAAAAAAAATACGATTTTATTTCTCGTACTGATTTAATTATTACTTTATAAAACTTGCGGATACAAAATAAATATTAAAATAATGTGTACCTACTGTGTCCGTTAGGAGAAAAACGAAAACATGGCATATGCGTTTTGTTGCACGACAAACAATAGAACATCAATCAAGAATACGAAATATCGTTCTCTTTTTTTAACATTATGCATCTAATACCCATTCTGTTTATAAATATAATTAATTTATGTTTATAAACAAGTTCAATAGGGTATTTGACAAGTTTTAGAAAACGATCTCATGTTATTGATTAATGTTTATGGAGTCCGTAAAAAGTGGATAATCATCATTCTGTTGTGTATTTCAGTAAAAATAACCAAATCAAAAACTCCATTTTCAAGTTGCCGCGAAAACGTTTCTTTGGACAATATGGCGTCTTACTAGTGTGTGACGTCACACGACTGTTATTAAAACGTCAAATGATACAATGTAATGTCACTTTAACAGGAAGTTTACTTGCGTGTGACGTCATTTAAGGCTCCGCCAATCCCAAGCGCTTTGGGTCACGTGACAATAGATAAGAAAATTGTTATCTTATTCGTGGGTTTGGTTTTATTTTTTTTTAAATCACAAATGTACAACCTCTGCTTTTAAGCGCTGTAAGCAAAGTATTAGTATTATTAGATTTTGCTAGATCTAGAAGATTCCAAAAAAGGACACATTGTTGCTTGAATGAAAAAAATATGTCTCATGTAGCGAATATATATATATATATATATTTCATATTCGTTATTATTACAATTATTTACACTATGAAGAGAACGATTTGAATGTTTGCCTGTAATGAATAAACTCGAAAACCTTCACAGACTGATAACAATCGAAAAACAGACGAATCGACGACCTAGAAACTACCTATTCAATAAAGTTATGAAAGTGCCTTATTAATCATTTATACCAACTGCAATTTTCTGTTCAAATGCAGCTCGAGAAACGTATGATAATTATACTCCTTGTTAGCATATTATTAAAAAACCACAACTTCAGAGAATTAACAACTTTACTATTATGTTTCCTAATATTACAGCTATCAAATGTCATTTATCACATTCGTGTACACCAATTTTATTGGGTGGGTCAAACCTCTATAGAACTTTTAGCATTGTCCTTTAACCAAAGTTTCACAATAGAGGTGATGACGGGGTAGAGTAAACGAAATTCTATTTAGTCCGTCAGTTAGACGATCAAAAAATAATGGACACGTATTTTTTCTTTGGGCAATCAACCAAAAAATGACAAAGTTATAGCGCGTCAAAGTTTGGGAGTAGGGGCTCGTGACGTCACTTTCGAGTGAATTTTCACTTATAAGTGTACTCAAACGTGACGTCATGCGACTTTTCAAATCAATATATCTCTGCAATGTTTATGTTATGTGAAAAAAGAAAAAATACGTGTCCAATACTTTTTGATAATCTACCTGGTAAACGAAGAAAAAAAAAATAGTCATCATCATCATAGAGTGTAGTGTAAGTGTGTGGTGCACTACTAACCGCATTGACTTCTCCCTCGTCGTACCACACGTTGATGTAGGGGTGTAACAACGCCTCATCGACGGAGATGCGTCGCTCGGGGTCGATCACCAGCATGCGGGACAGCAGATCACGCGCCTGCGAAGCCTACACAAACAACATTTATGTTATTATACTTATTTTTATTTCAAACATTCAACTAACTACTAAATTTATGAGTCTAAAATTTTTTTAGAAGTTTTTTTTTGTATTTTCATAACTATGAACTACTAGCGGCCGGCCGCGAATATTCTATTATATACTAGCGGACCCGACAGACGTTGTCCTGTTTAGTATGGTAGCGCCGTCTGTCGGATCCAATGTAAAACATTCCAAAATCAACAACTACTAATAAATTAAAAATTAATTAAAAAAACATTGTCCAGCGGACAAAATTGTGAATCTAAACCATTCTCAGATACCCTTGAACACACACAAAAAATTTCATCAAAATCGGTCCAGTCGTTTAAGAGAAGTTCAGTGACATACACACTCACAGAAGAATTATATATATAAAGATGTCCTGTCTAGTATGGTAGCGCCGTCTGTCGGATCCAATGTAAAACATTCTAAAATCAACAACTACTAATAAATTAAAAATTAATTAAAAAAACATTGTCCAGCGGACAAAATTGTGAATCTAAACCATTCTCAGATCCCCTTGAACACACACAAAAATTTCATCAAAATCGGTCCAGTCGTTTAAGAGAAGTTCAGTGACATACACACTCACAGAAGAATTATATATATAAAGATTACTACTCTATTCTCAAAAAATAAAGTCAACTCCAACTTTATTTTTTGAGAATCCCTCAGGAACCTAATTTCTTTCTTTTCTTTCTCAATCCAAGTCACTCACTATATGCGTACCTAATTGCATTCAAATCCGTTCAGTACTTTTTGCGTGATTGAGTAACAAACAGAAGCTATATCCAACACTGTATTACAGTCGTGTGTTGCACCCGCGTAGCTCTGCCACCCGCTTTGTGCCAGTTGAGCTCGTTGCTGTCCGTAGACAACAGTATATCTAGAAGAACGGCTAAAAACTTCATTCATCACCGAATCACTTCGGGTGTTGCACCCTTATCGCTCTGCCACCCACCTTGAGCCGGTTGTGCTCGTTGCTGTCCGTGGTAAACAGTATATCTAGAAGAATGGCTAAAAACTACATTCATCACCGAATCACTTCGGGTGTTGCACCCTTGTCGCTCTGCCACCCACCTTGAGCCGGTTGTGCTCGTTGCTGCCCGTAGACAACAGTATATCTAGAAGAACGGCTAGAAACTACATTCAACACCGAATCACTTCGGGTGTTGCACCCTTGTCGCTCTGCCACCCACCTTGCTCTTTGCTGTCCGTGGTGAACAGTATAACTAGAATAGCTGAAAATTACATTCATCACCGAATCACATCGGGTGTTGCACCCTTGTCGCTCTGCCACCCACCTTGAGCCGGTTGTGCTCGTTGCTGTCCTTGGTGAACAGTAAACGGCTATTACTGTATTTATCACTGAATCACCGTTTAGTGTTGCACCTCCACCACCACCTTGAGCCGGTTGTGCTTATTGCTGTCCATTGAAAACAGAATGTCCGGAATAATGACTAGAACCTATACCCAATACTGCATCAAAGTCGTGTGTTGCACCCTTGCCGCTCTGCCACCGATCTTGAGCCGGCTGTGCTTATTGCTGTCCATTGAAAACAGAATGTCGAGAATAATGACTAGAAGCTATACCCAATACTTAATCACAGTCGTGTGTTGCACCCTTGTCGCTCTGCCACCCATCTTAAGCCGGTTGTGCTCGTGGCTGTCCATTGAAAACAGAATGTCCAGAATAATGGCTAGAAACTATCCAAAACTGCATCACAGTCGTGTGTTGCACCCTTGTCGCTCTGCCACCCACCTTGAGCCGGTTGCGCTCGTTGCTGTCCGTGGTAAACAGTCTAACTAGAAGAATGGCTAAAAACTACATCCATCACCGAATCACATCGGGTGTCGCACTATTGTCGCTCTGCCACCCACCTTGCTCTTCGCTGTCCGTGGTGAGCAGTATAACTAGAAGAATAGCTGAAAATTACATTCAACACCGAATCACATCGGGTGTTGCACCCTTGCCGCTCTGCCACCCACCTTGAGCCGGTTGTGCTCGTTGCTGTCCGTGGGGAACAGTATGTCGGGGAAGAGCCGCTCGAAGCTGTATCCGGCGTAGCGCGGGCGGTTCTCCACGTAGTTGCGGACGGTGGGCTGCAGCCGCGCCATGAACGCCGCAGAAGGCGTGCCCAGTTGCTCTGACAACCAACGAGACATGATCACCACGAGCCCTTACCGCCAAATTATCGTAAGCGACACTCCCCAAATTATCGTAAGCGACACTTTTGTCGAAATGCGTTTTTTGTGGAAACTAATATTTTAAACCGTAACGGACCCATCTCTGTTGATATTTCCCTCTATTCTTCCCTCTGTTATATTATAACGGTGTTCTTTTGGAGGGAAATATCAACAGAGATGGGTCCGTTACGGTTTAAAATATTAGTTTCCACAAAAAACGCATTTCGACAAAAGTGTCGCTTACGATAATTTGGCGAGTGTCGCTTACGATAATTTGGCGGTAAGGGCTCGACCAGCCTATCGATGTATCTACAGTGCAGTGGCGGCGCTAGGCGTCGGCGACGTCGGCCACCGCCGACGGCCTCGCGCCTGAGGGGGCCTCGCAAAAATTGTAAAAAACAAGTTACCTATTTATTTTCGTTTCTCTGGCCTGCCTTAGGTAGCCGACCCCGAACAATTCGTGTAAAAAGCTAAGCAGATGATAATGACTTTTATTATTTTCGAACACGTGCGTGATGGAAGCGAGTAGTACTTTACGGGTATTCAGAATCGTCTGTCTGGCAACACTATTTTTGTAATTAACTTTCTATGTTTGTTATTATTTCTTGTCATCATTTGATTATCAACAATAAAACTCCTTCACTCATACGTTATTTTATAATTTGGCTCACTTAATTTAACGGTTTTTTTACTGCGCATTAAAATAGGCCTCGCAGACTTGATGTCGCCGACGTCCACATGTGGTCTAGCGCCGCCACTGCTACAGTGCGACCGAGATCTTTATGAATGTGGCGAAAATTGGAACTAACGCACGAAGACGCCGTTGTAGTGCTCTATCCTGAAGGGATAGGTTGTAGCGCAGCGTTGTTTATTTCTGAATAATAATCATGAATTACTATTATTGATTGTTTTATTTCAAAATGGAAGAGAATTACATGAAATCCGTACTATCGATTACTCGTACTATCGACTAATAAGAGACAAAAGATCTGATGTGTATCGGAGCTATACGGAGACAAGTGAAACAAGCTGTGGTTAAACACGCACTGTTTATTGGTAGGGACGCGACACCGTTGCTGGCTTATACCTACATACATAACATCTCTCCCTCTAATTGAATACAACCCTGGGACGATTGAACCTGGCTAAGAGCTATCGACTTCATGGAACTCGTCATCTACTGATGTTGGGCTCTCAGGCGTGGCAGCCTCTGGGCGTCCTGGAATATGAGATTCAGGCTCCATACTGCTACTATCCTGTCGCACCGAACTCTCCTCATCATTTACTGGTGAACCTTCCCCCGGCACATAAAACTCTTCTCTTCTCCCTCTACGTCGAATAAGTGGACGATGTTCGATAGGAGCAAATGTTGGGTCAGTAAAGCTTGAGCCATGATCCTGCTGTGGTATCATTAGACCAGCAGCTGTAGGTGGCGGCGGTGTGAGCGGTTGCGGCGACGACGGCGACGGCGGCGGCGGTGTGGGCGGCGGCGGCGGAGAAGGTAATGATGATAGCTCAGGTAAATGTACAATTTGGTTTTTGTTTTGGTTAATCGTCCCTTTAAACAAAAATATTTGATTCTTATGTCTTTTAATACACTCGTTACTTACATTATCTTTAATTAAATACATAACTTTACCTAACTTTTTAATATAATTCCTTTATTCCATGTAAATTTTGTTTTGCTACTAAATATCTTATATAAAATATTATCATTTTCCTTAAAGACATGTTTTTTATTTATCTCTTGTTGATTATGTGAGCACTGAAATCGTTTTGTGGCAATGGGTATTGACGGTGTCAAGGGTGACGAAGGCTTGGGCATCATTAGATCTAATCGAGATCTAAGGTTTCGGCCAAACACTGATTGAGCGGGGGACCGACCCGTGGTGGTGTGAACCGAATTACGGTAGTCTAATAGATACTGTAACAAAGTAAGTGAAATATCCTTCGCACTACTACATGACATTAGAGCTGATTTTATACCCTTTTTTATAATTTTAACAAAACTTTCAGCTTGACCGTTACTCATCGGGTGATACACCGGTGTAGTGACGTGACATATACCGTTAGAGTTACAAAACATTTCAAATTCCCGTGAACAAAAAGCTGTTCCATTATCACTAACTATAGTTTTGGGAATTCCGAAGCGAGACATAAAATCACAAAGTTTAGAGATCACAGCAGTTGAACACGTTGACATATTCATTTTATAAACTTCTACCCATTTCGAATGCGCATCTACCACGACGAGATAAGTACAATTTTTAATAGGACCTAAGAAATCTATGTGAATCCTATCAAAGGGATCTATTGGGTTTTCCCAAGGACAAATAGGGGCACGGGGCGGTGTAGGGCGCAACTGGATGCAAATGTCACACGAAGCAATCATATTCTCCAGCGCCTGGTCAATGCCTGGGAACCACAATCTCGCTCGGGCTTCAGCTTTTGTTTTTACTACGCCCAAATGAGATGAGTGTAATTCTCTTAAAACTAACTGATATAAATTTTCCGGTATTACAATCTTGTGACCTCTCATTAAACATCCGTTTTCCACTGACAACTCGGATCTACACAAATAATATGGCTTTAAACATAAATTGTTACATTTGGGAGGCCACCCATTATTTACATATCCTATAACCTGTTTTAGCACTGTATCTTTGAGTGTCTCGTTACGCAATCTATCCAACGTTATCGGTAAGCTACCATCCAAAACGAAACAAACGTACGTAGCGCGGTCGCAGTCCATCTCCCTCTCACCGTGATATTCGGTGCATACGCACCGTTCCCTAGCTTCGGCTGGCGTCGGCGGCGGCTCGGGAAGACTCGCGCGAGACAAATAGTCTGCAGCGTTATCGCCACTACGAACGTACTCAATAACATAGTTATAACTACTTAGGAAAATTGCGTAGCGCTGTAACCTATTTGCAGACAACTCCGGTACCCCTTTATGTGGACCGAAGATAGATATTAATGGTTTATGATCTGTGCGCAATACGAATGGTTCAGATCTACCGTATAAGTATTGGTGGAACCGCCTCACCCCGTAAATAATGGCTGTGGCTTCTTTTTGGATTTGTGCATACCGTTTCTCTGCCGAGGTGAGAGTACGCGAAGCAAACGAAATTGGCCTCTCCACCCCATCGGTACTCACTTGTGATAATATTGCGCCGAGACCCGAGGGAGATGCATCCACGGTTAAAATTATCTTAGATTTTGAATCGAAATGAGCCAATACCTGATCGGAGATCATTAATTGTTTTATTTTTTTAAATGCATATTCATGTATATTCGACCACTGAAATTTACAGCCCTTTTTCAGTAAATCATATAGGGGGCTTAGAATGGACGATGCATTAGGGATAAAGTCCCTATAGTAATTGATTAACCCTAAGAATGACTGTAATTGGTTAACGTTTTTAGGGACAGGAGCATCAATCATGGCTTTCACCTTTGCAGGCGCCTTTTTAATAGGTGTGAGCGTTCTAAAGACGAACTGGTTTCAAGGACCGTTTTGTGTTCCGCGACGATAGAACCGTTTTACGTTTCGGATCAAAACAGTCTTCGTCGAACAACTAGTCCTCGGATTGTCTGCACGTCAATATGTACTTTATGATGAAGTAAATACAGTCTATAATAGAACGTAATGATATGACATGCCGTTTCGTTCTATGATAATTCAGCTTTGATTTTACAATAATATAATCTTTATTATTGAACATTTGAAGTCGTATAACACTACATTTATTTCGATGTTTCGTCGTCTCGTTCGCAGCAACGAAATGAACGTTAACAAGATTTCATTTTGTTCAGTTTCGTTGCGTTCATTCGTTCGACCGTCGCGTGTCGTTTCGTTGCATCACCCAGCCGCAACTATAACCAGTTGCGACGAGAACCGTTTCGAGGACTAGTTTTCGTTTAAGTGAAAACGGTTGCGTTTCGTCGTCAGAAAATTTGATAACGACCCACCGCTACTTTTTAAGCCCTCCTTTCGTAAGTATATAACCTAAGTAGCTTACCTCCTCTTTGAAAAAGTCACACTTATCTTTCTGTAGCGTTAAACCTGCATCCTGTAAGCGGCTAAGGACAGCGTTTAACCTTTCTGCGTGCTCAATACGACTATTACCCGAGCTTATTAAAACATCGTCCAATAGGCATATTACACCGTCTAACCCGGATAGAACGCCTTCGATTGCCCTTTGGAATATTGCAGGAGCGCTGGATAATCCGAAAACTAACCTAGTAAACTTAAACAACCCCCGATGCGTATTTATACAAGTTATATTTTGTGAATCATCATCTTCACTCAGAACCAACTGATTGTAAGCCATAGACAAATCTAATTTTGAAAATATACACCCACCATTAATCTTAGAAAATAACTCGTTAATAGTAGGAAGAGGATATTGTTCTATCTGTAATTGTTTATTAATGCTAACTGAGTAATCCGCGCACAATCTTACTGACCCATCTTTTTTTAAGACAGGTACTATAGGTGACGCATGTTCTGAATACTGGATGGGTTTAAGGATTCCTAAGTTGACCAGTCTATTAATTTCTTCACTAACTTTATCCCTTACAGCAAATGCAATCGGTCGAGCTTTAAAAAATACTGGCTTACTATTATTTTTTAATTTTAAACTTACTTTATATTTGTTAAACGTTCCTAACTTATTAGAAAATAAATCCGTATACTTTTCTTGTATACTTTTTATAAAATTTTCGTCATCTTGGCAAAAATTTATTGGTAATAACTGTAACCTAAATTCCGATATAAAATCTCTTCCTAAAAGCGGCGGGCCACCGTCACGAACTGCGTAAATTTCTAATGTATGAGTTTGGTTTGCATAACAAACCGGAACCCGAATCATACCTATACAAACAATATTTCTGTTATTGTATGTCATCAGCTGTTTACGCGTAGCTATTAAAGGTTGGCTCTTGAAGCTCTTGTTGTAATAGTGCTCGGAAATAACAGTTACTGCGGACCCGCTGTCAATCTCAAATTTAAATGGCATGTTACTAATAAACACAGTTTCTACCATTGGTTCACCACGCTTTGAATGAATGTGAAATACATTACCGTCATCGCCTTCGCCATCCTCACCCTGGTCACCGCAATCCATTACGTATTTAACTTTACACATTCTACGTAAATGGCCTTTTCCGTGACACTTTTTGCACACGTAATTTGAAAATTTGCATTCAGACGTTTTGTGATTTGTGTACCCGCAAACACCACATCTAAGTTTCTGTTCACTTCGGTTATTATGATTTTTTGAAATTTTGAACACTGGACTATCGCGAACTGTCGTAATCCCGGGCCCGTCGATCGTGCTGACTGCAGCAGCGGCAGCCGCACGCGCGCTGCTCAACTTCTCTGCCAGTTCGACGACCTTTGCCAACTGGAGGTCATTAAGGTCATGCGCGTACAGTTTTTCCTTTTCAATTCCTGGACGCATTCCCATGATAAATCTATCCCTTAGTGCTTCTTCTACATTCAAAAATCCGCACCGTGACGTCAGACCTCGCAGTCTCGCTGCCCATTGGGTGTGAGATTCACCCGCTCGTTGTGTAGCCGAGTAAAAGTTATGTCGTTCACTGAACCCAATCTGTTTGGGAGTGAAATGAGCGTCCAGAACAGATATGATGTCTTCGAACGGAACATTTCCTATGTCCTTGGGTAACGATAAGTCGACCACTAGCTTGTAGGTACCCTCGGTGAGTGCGCTGAGAAGGATCGCTTTCCTTTTTCTTCCTGTGGCATCCGTTTGTTGATCGATGTCATTTGCAATAAAATATTGCAAAATCCTTCCTTTATAGGAGTCCCACGTTTGGGAATTATGATCAAATGTATTCAATACTCCGAAATACGAACCGGACATTTTTTTTTTCTCTAATACGGGTATCGTAAAAATCGTCGCCAATGATGTGTATCGGAGCTATACGGAGACAAGTGAAACAAGCTGTGGTTAAACACGCACTGTTTATTGGTAGGGACGCGACACCGTTGCTGGCTTATACCTACATATATAACAAGATCCATTGCCCAACTGGAAGATTAAAGACCTTGTTTGTTAAAGAAATCACGCTAGGAGAATGAGGTCACCGTGTAAGTAGTGTGGATTAATGGGTGTTAACGATTTAACAATCATCTTGGATTTTATGGAATCTGTCACATATTATGTGACAGGGATTACAACGAAAACATCAGATGTGGTCTTGGAGATTCATGTAATGTAAGGAAAAGTGACTTCATGAGTTATCTCTTAATGAAATCATTTTTCAATTTGACGACTATTTATATAAAACACGGAGAAAAAGCCGCCCTTGTTGAGTTTCTTGCCGGTTCTTCTGAGTACGAGGTCTCCCGCCGTGTCTCAATCTTAAATTAAATCTTTAAAATAATGACATTAACTTTTTTAATATAACTGCCAGCCGTAGGCATTACATGAACAAAGAGTTTACACAAGTAAAGAGGCCGTAACGCAACGGGCGTTACTACACCGTCTTTGTTAACGTCATATTTTGTATGCCATTTACGTAGACTGTCAAACCAGGTGTGATCTCTACAGCACACAATATTAAAAAGACATAGTGTCCCTACACTCTTAGATAGATTCTGCCACAGGAAGTGAGTCTCCCAACAATTTGGAAAGGCTCACTGCGATTAAACAAAATCCAGATAATTATCAGACAAAAGCAGGTCTTATTTTTGCTAAAAACAGATAGCTATGATGCAGAATAAGAAAGAAAAAATTACATGAATCACGTTTAAGCGCACTTAGCGTCATCTATTGTAAAAAAATCAACTGACATGAATCACATTTAAGCGCACCTAGCGACATCTATTGTAAAAAAATGCATTTTCTTCGCAATAAAGCTGCCACGTGGACGTCCTAGATGGAGACTTATTATTATAATACGATAAAATATTACTATGTTTCGTCCAATATATTGAAAGTCAACAACCTTTCCAATTTTATTGTGTGTCATGATGCGATCAGCCCACGTGTTTCACCTGAGGCGAGTTTAACATTTTTTACCCATACAAAAAAAAGTGTACAACGCCACGCAAAGGAGTTTACACTTCAAAAAAAAAAAACGTTGACAGTAGCGCCCTCCCTAAACCGTTAAGCCAGAAACATATTAGTGTCGTGTCGTGTCGTGGCGCGCCACAAGTACATCAGTTTCATACATTTACTATGGTTAGAAACATATTTGTTTCTTAGGTTTTCACGCACATCACTCATTAAATAAAACTAGTTTTTCACGGGTTAATGCACGAAACTTTATTTATTTATTGACGTTTCGCAGCCTTCACAGGCTGCTTCGTCGAAATCATTTTTTTATTTAATTTTGTCGAGCTACCTTCGAAAGACTTTTATTGAGCGTTCGGTTATTTCATTGTTCGATTTTTAAAGTTTTATTGTCTATGTATAAATTTATTACTTAATTTAGTTAATAAAGTACTTTATTTAAAATATTTTTTTGTAATTTTAAGTTTATTCATTTGACCCTAACTACCGTAAACTGCCACCGGTTCCAAAATTGGGAGACCTTTCCGAGAAGAACCGGCGAAACAAACTCAAGAGAGGCTTTCTATCTCCTTCTTATGTTAAATTATGCAAACAAAAAGAACTAATAGTATCTGATGGTCTTGCAGTGTGTGCTCGGGGTTGGGATTTTATCTCCTGTATAATAGGTTCCCAAGCTGGTGGTATATACCAACCATCTTCCCTATTGAAATTTGGATATTTTTTAATCTCAATAGCCTCGCACATCATTCGAGGAACGAACCGCCGCGCAGCTGCAAGGATCTGCGGTTTATCAAATGTAATGTAATGGTTTGGTCGCCCTAATGCATATTCACACACTGCAGACTAACACTGCAGACAGAAACGTCAATAAATAAATAAAGTTTCGTGCATTAACCCGTAAAAACTAGTTTTATTTAATGAGTGATGTGCGTGAAAACTTAAGAAACAAAGAATTTATAACTGTTGATTAGTATAAGTGAACTTTATTCCGTTCTAATAAGTGTAATAAGAAATAAAATAAATGAATGTCGAGGTTTATACCTATGATCTTGTTCCACTGGTCGATGTGGTCGGTGCCGGGGAACAGCACCCCGCCGCGGATCATCTCTCCCATGATGCAGCCCACCGACCAGATGTCCACGTTCTCCGTGTACCCCATGCCCAGGATCACCTGCGGCGACACCATACAATTTATTGATGTGTAACATCTTTCCTCTGGCTTTCGTGTGGAAGTGAATACGTATCTATCTATTCTTAGGCTTATTCCTTGTGTAGTATGTTCTATTTCTTTTTTTTACTAATATAAGTTGAGTCATGTACCACTCACTATTAACTATGAAAGACCTTATAATAAATAATGTACATAAGAAATGTGAAATAAATAAATAACAACTACAGTGCGACAAGGATCTTTATGAATGCGAGTGACAGTTCAGGGAGGGCGCCACTGTCTACGTAGATGACATACAAAATATGACGTTTACAAAGATGGCGTTATAAGTTTCAATTTTCGCCACCTTCATAAAGATCCTTGTCGCACTAGATGTTCCAGTGTCACCATTATCATCAGGCCTTCGAACAGGCACAGGCCTTCGCTTTGGATGAAATAGAAAGATTGGGCCATGACCCACCACGCGGGCCCAGTGCGGATTGGTGGGTGCTAACGACTGCAGATGCAGCCGGGACCAACGGCTCGACGTGCCTTCCGAAGCACGGACGAGCTCGTGATAATACACTTTTGGTCACCCATCCAATGACCGACCACTGCGAAAGTTGCTTAACTTCAGCGATCGCTGCGCGCGCTTACCACTTTCGCCATCAAGATCCTTGATATTATAGTATCGGTAGCAGACAAATAAACTTGCGCAATAGACATTTTTGTATGTAATTGTTACTTGGCAATGTAGGCTTTCTTTTCTATAGTCTTTGCTCCTAAAGTTTGCTGGGGTGTATAGACTATATATAAACCTTACTGAGTATGCTACATGGTGTCGATTCTGGCATGATTATCTAAAGCTAAACCTTAATTTAACAACAGTCTATCTTTGTCATTCTCTATACAGAATGAAAAGGAGAGACTAATCTTAAATTTAGTTTTAAGTTTAGAGAATCATGCCATAATTGACAACTATGTCGCGCCAAATACTGCAAGAGACTTTAGGCGAAGCACCCATATTCAAATAAAAACCAATAAACTATACTTTGTAATAAGAAAAATTACACTTTGATTATGATGGATGGTAAAAGAAGCAGATTTACCTGATTTTGTTTCGGACAAAGCGAGACTTTATAATCATTTGAGTAAAAATCAGGATTCTTTCCTCGAAAACGGGAAATAATGAAGAAAATCAGTTAGTATATCTGGTTAAACTTTAATGAAATAAACCCCAGATTTTTTTACTATTTGTAAAGACCTAACCTACCCTAGGTTAGCAAACAAAATATTTTGGATCAAATGTTAGTTTATTGAAAAAATACATAATGGACATGGCAAATGTCAGTAGAGACAGTGATCATAGCCGGGAAGACAGATACAGAAGTGTTACCAGCATTAGTATAAGGTATAACAGAAATCCAGGACAGAGCATAGCTTGACGCGGAAGAATCCCTAAACGGCGATCGGTCTCGCACTAAGCAGCTTAGAGGGTATTCGCAGGTTTTTTAGCGGATATTATGCCGTAAAGCGCCCGTAAGAGTCGGGGTCCTCAGTGGGCAGCCACTGTGGGGGCTCGTAAGGTTTGCGGTAGCCAGGTGTTCGGCGGTGTGCCTCTCAAAGGCGCCGTCGTCTGTAAACAGAGTTTTTGCCTGCGTCACAAAAAAAAAGGATAGAGCATAGCTTACCTCTGGCGCCCGGTAGTATCGCGTGACGACGTACGGTGTCATCATGAACGTGGTGCCAGCAGTACGCGCCAGTCCGAAGTCCAGGATCTTCAGCGTGCAGTCACTCTTCACCACTATGTTGGACGGCTTCAGATCCTGCCGACAATATAACAATCATCTATATGATTCGTGTGTGACAGTTCATCACCAGCCTATTAATGTTTCTACTACTGGGGCACAGGCCTTCCCTATGGATGGAATAGGGAGATTGGAGAGGCCATGAACCACCACGCGGGCCCAATGCGGATTGGCGGGTGCTAACGACTGCAGATGCAGCCGGGACCAACGGCTTAACGTGCCTTCCGAAGCACGGAGGAACGCGAGATAGAAGATTTTTGGTCACCCATCCAATGACCGACCACTGCGAAATTTGCTTAAATTCAACGATCGCAGACGAAAGCGCTAACCACTTGCGCCATCGAGCTCCTCTACCGAGCACCGTATGGTTAAAATAGGTTAATTGTGCCATGACCCACCATCGAGGTTGGTGTGGATTCGTGGTTGGTGATGACTGCGAGGATGTGACATTTCCATTTTTTCCTACTGCAGGGTTAAAGGGCTTCCGTATGATTGAAATAGGGAAAATGCATCATGATCCACCATCGGGGTCGGCGTGGATTCATGGGTGAAGCCGGAATCAACGGCTTAAGTGCGTTCCGAAGCACAGACTACTTAGCTAAAATAATCTGGAAAGCATCTATCGTAAAGAAAAGTTACAAAAGTATACTGTTGGTTTGTGATGGATAGATACTAACGAAGTATCGCACTGGAGTGGGGACCGAGCACTGGTAACAGGTAGACCATGACCATGCGATGAAAAGACGATACATATCATGAATATCAGGATAGCAGGAAAGCACTGCTAAAGAATAGCACAAGGTCGAGATAGATGGCCGGTTGGTTATTCGATAGCTATAGGCTGAAGACAAATATAACAAGGAGCTAATACAGGATATCTTTTTAAGCGGCCAAAGATCACCCAGAAAGTATAAAGGTCTTTCCGCGTATATTGGTTTCCTACAAATTCCACATGAGGAACCACTAGGTAGTTAATACACAAAAAAGTTATATTTATCCTTACTTTGACGATCTCCGTGGCGCGAGAGGTTTTTAGGTGGCGCCTACTCAGAGGTCCAGGGTTCGAATCCTGGTGCAGCAAGCATTTGTACTCCAGTCATGAATGTTCAATATGTATTTCTATATAAATATACTTATATATGTATTCTATCCTTATACCATAACACAAACCTACAGTGCTAAGCTAATTGGTGTGAATTTAAGAAATATTACTAACCCTGTGTATGATGCCGGCCAAATGCAAGTGCTTGATGCCGCATAGCATCTGGTACAGCAGGTAGCTCATGCGCTCGTGGTCCAGGTCCATCTGGATCACCTGGCACAGGTTGGCGTCCATCAGCTCCATCACCAGGTACACATCTTGGAACTCCTCGAGGCTGCGCTGTGGCGTGAACGCGTTCAGGAGGCCGATTATCTGGATGATGAGAAGGTATGTTAGTGATCAATATCCGGAAAAATAATGTGAAAGTACTATGAATTAGCTAAAGCAATATTATTAATACATAAGTTAACCTTTTTTTAATAACTGGAAAAGGCAGTAAAGGAAAAGCTATCTGAAGATTCCTCCCCGATCATTTCATCCAGCCCCAGTAAGGTTAGTAACCATGTCTGTTTCGCTTCCAAGCAAAAGCCCAACCGATTTTGATGAACCGTTTCAAAGAAACAACTTCTAATTCCAACGCACCTGATCTTTTCATTTTTTAAGAATTCAGTCAAATGGCTATATTTTGTATATTTAGCACATAGAGTCAGGGAGTTAGACCTTTGCGGAGTAGGAGAAATGTTTGGATCGGCAAAGAGAGTAGGGTGGACCATTATATTAGTCTTGTAATAAGCTTGTCAGGTAGAGCACAGTAAATTTGTCATTCGAATTGAGAGAGACAGTCTGGAGTAGGTCATTCCCCGTTCTAGAAGATTGCAAACACTTATATAGTATTATGTCGTTATTCTGAGTAAGATAGCCAGAGTTCTATAGGGTGAAGGAATCGGTTTCAGGTCAGCGAGACGAGGGTGGACCTGGTACAGACAAATGAACTAGGGCGAACCACGGGCAAAAAGAAAAGCCAGTTCACCCAGTCATCTTGAGGTGAACTACGGGAAGAATTAATTGCCCTTGGTACACTCAGGTGAACTATGTAGATGGACCATGGGCAGAGACAGGCTGGCAAGATATTAACGCATCGGCTACCTTCGCAGCTGGATTCTGCTCGCTTTAGCTAAATATCGAGAAGAGAAATGGACCCATCATTATAAAAAAAAAGAATAATATTTACCGTCCGGAAGTAGACCACGGCAAATTTCTTGAGCAATTTTCAAATAAAACGAGTATTATTTTTGACAACAATCCGATTTAGAGGCTGGGGGATGATAAGGAGGCGGCTTTATTTGCCTTGTTAGAAAAATGTACTTCTCACAGGGAAAAGAGATTACACATTTGAAATAAAGGTCAGACAAAATTTACAAAAGATATTATTTTTATTTTAGAAAGAAAGGTCAGAAGGAGGTTTTGTTGCTAAGGAGGTGACAAAATTAGGCCTAGGAGTCCAAAACCTATGCTCAGTCACTGCGCAGGCGAAGTCACGGACACTGGCTAGTTTCTAGTTTAAACTAAGCTTAGAGAGGCCAGGCATAGCGGACTTTCCGTTCGATTAATGAAGTAACAGAGGTTAACATTAATGAGGTGACTAAACACCTTGAGCCTCTTCAATTACGCCGTGACGTGGCGTCACTAAGCGCGTTCTGTCGTTTGTACCACGGCGAGTGTTCTGAGGAGTTATTCTCTCTTATCCCACCTTCCCCTTTCCTTCAGAGGACCAAGCGCGCTGGCCTACGTTGTCACCGTTTTACTGTGGCCACAATTCCAACGCGTACAAAGAAATTTGGTGACTCATTTCTTTGTCGCACTATCCGTAAATGGAATGCTCTGCCCGCTCACGTGTTCCCTCCCTCTTACAACCTGGGATCCTTTAAAAGAGGCGTGAAGAAGCAACATGCAGGCCGGCAGGGTGAGGATGGCTGGTGTGGCAGGTAGAACTGCTGTATCAGCTATCTTCGCGTCTGGACTTCACCTTCACTTAACATCAGGTGGGGTGGAGTCATTTGTCGGACCTAACTATAAAAAAAATAAAAAAACCCCGACCTTATAGACGATCACAGTAAAATAACACTACTTTTTGGTGAGGAACGCCTACCTTGACCCATACCCCTACCCTAAGGAGCTCTGGAATCTTACTCACTAGAAACGTTGCGTTGCAACGGTGATATTTTTAGTGTCGCAAGCGTCTATATTGAGGAGCTCGACGGCGCGGGCGGTTAGCGCGTTCGGCTGCAATCGTTGAAATTAAGCAACTTCCGCTGTGGTCGGTTAGTGGATGGGTGACCAAAAATCTTCTATCCACGATGGCACGTTAAGGCATCGGTTCTGGCAGCATCTGCAGTCGTTAGCACCCGCTAATCCGCACTGGGTCCGCGTGGTGGATCATGGCCCAATGTCCCTATTCCATCCATAGGGAAGGCCTGTGGCCCAGCAGTGGGGACATTAATAGGCTGATGATGATGATGATGATGATGATGATGGAGCGTCTATAGGCTATGGTGCCCCTTACCATCAGGCAGGTCATATACTTGTTTGCCAGTTGCCACCCTTTAAAAGTTAAATTTATATAACATCGCTACAATTTTTGTCGTTCATCTTAAGCATGCCGCACTACCATTTTTAATTGTTATTAAATAATTTAGATCTTATCAACAAGCATCGGTGGTTCAATGGTAGAACGCTCGCTTGCTATGCGGGCGGCTTGGATTCGATTCCCAGGCGAGGAAACTCTTTTTGAAGTGAAACTTATTTTCGGCCTGGGTCGTAAATGGAAAAATACACGACTCCGTGGCCGAGTGGTTTGTACGTCGGGTTTCATGGCGTCGCCAACTCGAGAGGTCCCGGGTTCGAATCCCGGTGGGGGCAGATGTTTGTGTGATGAACACGAGCATTTGTACTCCAGTCATGTTTAATATGTATTTCTATATAAATACTAGCAGCGAATTTCGTACCGCCATAAAAAAATAGGGGTTGGTGGTAGAAGGGCGAAAATTTTGGGTTATATTTATTTTTGTATGATGTATCATAAAAAAATAAAAAAAAAATCTAAAATTGAAAAAAAAAGGGTGTATTATCCTTAACATTTAGGGGGATGAAAAATAGATGTTGTCCGATTCTCAGACCTACTGAATATGCATATAAAATTTCACGAAAATCGGTCGAGCCGTTTCGGAGGAGTTTAATCACAAACACCGCGACACGAGAATTCTATATATTAGATACTTATATGTACGTAAAGTATATGTATTCTATCCGTTACCCTAGTATCCCATAACACAAGCCTTATAGTGCTTACTTTGGGGCTAGGCTAATTGGTGTGAGTGTTGGAAATATTTATTATTTATATACATATGTGTGTGTGTGTGTGTGCGTGTGTGTGTGGGATGCGTGCGCAGCACTTCCCGACGAGCATGTGTTGCATAAGTTGGAGGGTAACTCGGCGAAGGCAGAAATGCTACGAGCGTCACACGCGACAATCTAAAGTTAGGTTATTTAAGAAAAGAAGTTTAACTTCATATGTTTGATGTAGATATGTGCACACACATTTTTTTTTTATTACCGATTTTAAAAGTTTGGCTTGTGGTTTAATAATCAGTGGCGGCGCTAGGCTAGTGGACATCGGCGACATCAAGTTCGCGAGGCCTATTTTACTTCGCAGTAAAAAACCGTTAAATTAAGTGAGCCAAATTATAAAATAACGTATGAGTAAACGAGTTTTATTGTTGATAATCAAATGATGACAAAAAATTATTACAAACATAGAAATTTAATTACAAAAATGGTGTTGCCAGACAGACGATTCTGAATACCCGTAAAGTACTACTCGCTTCCATCACGCACGTGTTCGAAAATAATAAAAGTCATTATCATCTGCTTATCTTTTCCCCGAATTGTTCGGGGTCGGCTACCTAAGCCAGGCCAGGAGAAACGAAAATAAATAGGTAACTTGTAAAAAATTTTTGCGAGGCCGTCGGCGGTGGCCGACGTCGCCGACGCCTAGCGCCGCCACTGTTAATAACCAAGTTAATTTTTATCACAAAACATACTTACATTTTTATGGTTAACGAGCTTCATGAGTTTGAACTCGCGGTATGCTCGCTTGGCGTGAGTCACGTTCTGGAAGGGGCGCGACAGCTTCTTGATCGCGACATTCTGCTGAGTCACCGTGTCGTACGCCGCGCTACAAACGACACCGATCAGTAACACTCCCACTAAATACGCAATGAACACAGAGTCTCTGGTAGAAGTTTCGAGTTTCCACAAACTTAGTACGACTCTTTTACTTACTCCAATTATCAAAATAATGCGTATGGGATTGTTTTACGTTAAGCGTATAAGTTAACGTATAAATAAGACTTTATCAAAAACGAGGAAAAATGACAACATTTTTTTAAAGATAATCCTTAAAACTTATAATTTTTCCTTCCTCATTTTAAATTTCGGAAATATTGTTTTGTGGTTGCCCTCAGATAAAATGATCTGGTAACGTTATTGTCAAATTTATTAATTCATTTTGCCAGTTACTAATTTACTATATAAATTGAAAAAGGAAAAGTAACATGTTATAGCCTTAATTTTTGTATTTTTCATTATCATGGTTTTGTCATGCTTGAAATATCACTGTAATAGGGGTGATGAAGGGGTACAGTAAACGAAACTCTATTTAGTCCATCAGTTAGATAATCAAAAAATAATGGACATGTATATTTTCTTTGGGCAATCAACCAAAAAATGATAAAGTTATAGCGCATCAAAGTTTGGGAGTAGGGGCTCGTGACGTCACTTTTTAGTGAATTTTCACTTAAAAGTGTACCAAAACGTGACGTTTAAATCAATATATCCCTGCAATGTTTATATTACGTGAAAAAAGAAAAAAAAATACGTGTCCCATACTTTTTCATGATCTACCTGATAAACGAAGAAGAAAAAAGATAGTCTCATCCCTATTGTTTTCTGCAAATATTATTTTATTACTGGACAGACAGTGTTTTGTTTTAATAAAAAATAATTATATAATTTCATACGCGTCACTCTGTATTTTTATGCTGAATTGTAGCGATGTTGCCAAAATTATGGAGTAAAACAGAGCTGCTCTTAGTTTGCAAATACTTTCAAAACTCTAACTAGACACACTCCGCCTAGTTCCAAAACGCGAACTAAAGTTAGTCCTGGTTTAAACCTAATATCTCTGTCTTCTTTTTAACAAACAAAAATGACAGCATCAGTTAGTCCAGGTTCAACTTTAGTGTACTTTTTGAAATAAATCGGATTTAGTATAGAGGCAGTGTTGTTATCTGTATTAACACTGAAACAGGTAACAAAATCACTTTATTTCAGGTTCCAAACAGTTCAATAAAAACTGTCGAAATAATGTTGCTGAAATTTTAAATGCAAATCTCTTAAGTACTTAGGGATGTTAATAAAATACAGGGGAGGCAATAATAAGAGAAATCATAAAATACAATGCTGATAAGCTATCACAAAGAACATTCAACTAAGAATACAAAAAAATACAACCTTGTAAAATAAAATACGATCCACAAACATCCACTAAAGCAGTAAAAAGACATCCATAACAATGAAGAAGATTTACAAGCAGTTAACACACATGCAGAAGCCACGATACGCACCTTTTATGACAATGTCATATTGCTAAGATATTAACAATACATCATTCACCACTACCATGCATTAGTTAAAAGAAACTAGGAACTCCTCATTTACAACAAAGTATGGGGTTTAAATGTACGTATTATACAAAACTTGTATGAAACTTGTTGGATGAACAAAACATGTGATGTGAATAAGGTGTTTAATACTAATATAGAGCTTAACTATTAAATTAACAAATTAAAAAAATAGACAATAATTGTGATGTACGAAAGAATAAAAAAGTTTTCTACAAGTTTAGTAAAATAAAAACAACTAGTTAGGTCCCTCGCACATGTACCCATCGGGCTAAGGTAGATATGTCAAATAACTCGTTACCTTTCTAAAATAACAAACATTTGTGGTTCTGTAGAGCTAAAGTTACTCTTCAGAGCCACAGCTGTTTGTTATTTTAAAAGCGAAACAGTGGTGTCAATTCTGGCATACTTCTCTAAACTTAAAGCTAAATTTAACATCAGTCTCTCCTTTTCATTCTGTATAGATACTGACAAGGATACACTATTGTCAAATTTAGGTTTAGAGAATCTTTCCAGAATCGAAACCAGTAGCGATTTATTGGATACAACTACAATTACTCCATGGCTACAATTTCCCCAGGTGACCTTACTTTATATAACATGTTTCTTGGTGTAAACGAGGAGCACTTACTTAACTAAGGTAAAATATGTTTTTAAATACATAGAATACGCGCGGTAATTTTTGTAAATTTAGTCAATAAATTGGTTATTATATTTTTTTCCACACAAGTTTAGCACTCTAGAGCGAGTCAGATAGAAAGAAAAATGATGATACACATGGGTTACACACCGCTGTGGATATCGATAGGCACTGACGAGAAAATAAAAATATAATTGTTATCCTAACAATTTTAGAAATGTAAAATTTATAGTAATAAATTATCCTATACATATTAAGTGCCTTATTTAAACTTGTTAACCAGTAGACGAAATTCTGGGCAACGGTAAACATTATAATAATGCTATACGAATTTAATTAATCAACATTATTTGTGGTACTTCTGAGAATGAAAACAATTGTTATGTTTAAATGCCAGAAGTAAAACCAGTAGAACTCAAGCCCGTTATTAATAAACGAAGAATAAATTTAGATCAGTTAATTTATGTTTTGCCTCTGATCATTGAATTATAAATGGCATTTGAGTGAGAATATATGAACAAAACACGGCGGAACTATTAGCCTTTCAGAATAATACCAGCAAAAATTGTATCATTTTGACAGAGAATAGGATTGTATCGGAAAGAGGATTATAGCTTGTCGTATGCGGATTAAGTTTCGTATTGGCAGAACACGACCTACATTTATTTAGAGGAAGGACATTCCATTCACGAGAAACTGAGCCAAAGCTGTCTGGACTAAATGGAATGATGGAAGTATATTCTCCTTATAATCATTACAAGAATAACGAAATGTTGGAGGATTTGATGAAATACTTGATATGGTTACATAGACAGATTTCTTTCACCTTTAGCACAAGTAAGTAAATAACCAAAATGAAGTCAAAATAATCGTAAATCTCATTTTTGATGTAAAACATTAATACAATGGAATAGTTTGTCACTAATCAACTTAACCTGGCCTTGGCACGTCAAGTTTTGACTTCCTTGTATTGAAGTATCCTTCAATATTTACAATTGATCCCAGATATTTCTTTATCCCTAAAGGTTAATATGATTTGAAGATTAAGTAGGAAAGTCGTAAAATGACAAAATGACGACTGTCTAAAATCCAAGATTTGGCCAATATAAATCTTAATAGATTTGGGCTTGGGAGACCTTGTACCCGTCAGGTCAATCCGAGATGACTTGAAGTTGCAAATTAAATTCGGTAACAATTTCCATTTCTACGGCGACGACGAGACCACGACGGGTACAAACCAAATTGGACAGAGTTATATGGAATTAAAAGGCGAAATTTGTTTGTTACTTCAATCATCCTTAAAACGAATCAATTAATTAAGTGACGCCATATTGACAGGGATTTTATTTAAGTTTATGCTTTTTAATTATGGAGGATTTATCTTTGTTATGATAGTTTGTTAGTATCAAACTCCACGCTTCACAATTTTTACCACACTTTTAGTTAAAATTATTTATCGAAAGCGATCATTTGTTGCGGCGCGGTGGCGATCTGTTAAAATGCGATCTCGTTAATAAATCGATCAAACTTCAGAATGCTCATTTCAGCTCTATCCGCTCAAATCCCAGTCTTCCACTGATTTAAGATTTGAAATTGTATAAAAACTATCACAACTCACCGTTAGATCAGATATAACACAAACGTAACTGATAATACGTTCGCTCTTTCTATGAAAATATGTCGTACAGTGTTGCCGCAAACATATGTATATGTAGTAAAATATAGCACACCTCATTTACATCATCGCTAAATACATCAATTACTAAGATAGTATATCTTGCTAATTAACTATATTAATATATTCCTCCATTAATTTCGGCAGCTGTGTTTCAAAAAAAAGTTCAAATAAAGAACTTAGATAATAAAAAATGTACGTCACAAACTTTAATCCAATCGCGATTCCCAAAAAAACGCAAGAATTGGAGGAAGATCTTTGAAGAACTGTCATTAGTACTCAGAATTTGTCTAACACCCACTAAGGTATAAGACGATGTAACTGAGGAGTGCTAAATTTCGCCACATATGAGTATGTACTTTCATTTCAGAATGTTAGGAGCACAATTGGCGTGTGGCGGTCGGGACGCCTTACCATACGACGCCCTGCGCGCCGGTGCCGCGCGGCACGAGCTCTGTGTAGCGCGTGGGCACGCAGAACACCACGTCGCCCAGCGCGACTGAGTAAAACTGAATCATGGCTACAACTCGATCAGCTAGCTACAACAGAAACACACCAATTGGAGCTCTCGCCTATGGCTGGCTACAACAGACAGAAACACAGGAAGAGGCATGTTCATGCAGTATCGCATAACGAATCATCTCGTGCATCGCTACTGCGGGCGCATAGAACTCTTTCTCTTCTGGAACGACCACTGCCGCGAGTCGTTGTGTTATTGCATGGACGGCTTTTGCCCATTGACGGTTGTACATCCATTTTAATGTAGACAATACTTTCAGAAGATTTAAAAATGCCTGGCATAATATCCTCTACATTCAAATTGCGGCTTAATAACACTATTATTTAGTTCTGTTTTAAATGAGTGAACTCGCGAGATAGAGGAATACAGTTAAGGCTCGCAAGGCAAAGGGGCTGTAGCATCTACCTCTGCAACTTCGGCTGCAATGGTATCTAGCATGGTATCATGTCACGCTTAACATTAGGAGCATTAGTCTCATTTGATAAGTGTTTGTAAATACACCATATGACAATCTTACACGGTGTTGTGTTCCTGTAGTATCTCCTCTAAGACAAAGGATATGTGATGAGCACGCGACTTTTTCGTTAATTTAATTTTCTGACCTAAATACTTCAGTGTTTTGACGTTACAAATTATTATGAATACCACATGAGTGTTAAATTGGTTTCCCGTAATCGCGATTAGAAACCGAAACAGTGCTTCTAATCGGCTCAACCTTACAGGCTACAGGCAAAAGAACTGTTGAGTAAATAACATTAATATTCTAAGTTCAAGCTCCTAAAGAAAACTTCAGAGCTAAGTTTGAAACTTGCAAAGTCCAACTTGGAAAGCTGTGCCTCTAAAATACTGTGCAAGATGTGTCCAACAACTCGAAAGTTTCATCAGAAATACGCAAAGATGCGCGCAGTTTTTCATTAAACAAACCGTGGTATCAACTTCACTTGATAAAACTTTGTACTTGTTACAAAAATCTGAACTAGTCGTAACTTCTTATAAAATAAGGTTACAGCATTTTGGCGAGCAAACTTGCTTATTTCTAACACTTCATTTTTATGTGTGCAAAGTGAACAGTGCAGTGCTGATGCATGCAAATATATCGCGTGCAAATTTGTGTATATCTAGATATAGATAGAGAGAAAATAAACACGAAAGTAAACCAATTTATAGAAATACAGATGTAACATGAGAAGTTGCAAATGAAAATATATTTAACGCAGTATGTACCATTGCAGTAAATAATGAAACAACAGATCAGTAGTAGAGTCAAGGACTTGTTGGTGATAAGAATTTTGACATTGACAACCCTTTCATTGGAAAGCAAAACGAGCTTAAGAGCAATTTTACTGTATATCCTTGACTCCACATTCTAAAAAGATAATAATACATGTTTCAAGCAAGTCTTTACCATGTTTACAATTTTTAAGGTTTTGATATTTCATTGCATGTCCACAAGCAAACCCTTTGCTTACGGGAGTGATGTTGTAGGCAGCATAATAATGTGTATGATAAAAGTTCTATCAATTTAGTGGCAAACATTTATTAATAGAAAAGGAGGGTTTTTAATTTTTTAAAATCTAATGGAGTTTGAATTTCTCTCGTTTTGCAAAGATAGCCGTGAACCGATTCGAAATCCAATCAAGGCAACATTTATTAAATTATTTTATCTACACGCATGCGTTAAAACTGCTATTTAAGATTCTGAAACAGTCAGCTTATTGCTAACATTAAAACATCCAATTTTCTTTATAAATTTCATCATAACGCTCTTTCGCTTTTTAAATCCCTTTCGCGCCATGGGCTTGCTAAGCAGACAGCCACAATTTTCACTGCTGGATGCGTGATATTATGAATTTCAAAAAAAGAACATTGTCATTCACGCGCGCTCACTACCACAGCGCCGAAACTTTTAATTAATTTTGAGCTCTTAGCACGCCCCATGGTTCCAGAATCTTTTATGGATTCATATCATAGGTGTAGATAAAGTCTTGTATGCAACTGTTTGTAGAAAAATTAGGTTCTAGAACACTCTTGTGGGTGGTATCATAATAGTATTATCATCAACACCGCATTAGTGTTTTAAACCCCTTATATAACATAATATACAAAAGTTGCATAAATAATTATATTGGTTCAGATCACGTTGATAAAAAATCCCACGATTCATAAAGCATATTTAAGACTACAATAATTTTAAGTCTCGGACGAAAACAAACAAACTTATGTAACAACAACATTTCAGAAGCTTGTATTTGCCATTGCGAGTGTCGCCACTAAAAAAGGGCTTCACAACAGTTTGTGTAACGTGGAATGTTATATAAACAAAAATATACATAGACTACAGAAAAATACTTTAAAAAACCCTAAAATTGTATTCCACATTAACCCCATATACCGAAACCTTAAACTGCATGAAAATAATCTTAAACATAGTAAAAACTTCGCTTTAAATAACAACAACATTTTAACGAAAAAATGTTGGTACGACAAATCAAAGAGGGAAAGTTGAGGTTTTTGAAAAAGTAGAATTCGCAGACTCACCATACGATACCCTGTGCGCCGGAGCCGATGGGTTTGAGGTTTTGGTACCGTTTGAGGATGGTGAATCGCGTGTCTCCGACCTCGACGGTGTAGAAGTGCGGGTGGCGCGGCGGGGCCGACATGGCGGTGGCTGGCGCCGCGTGGGGCATGGACCACCCCTACCTGGGACGACCACAAACCAAGCTTAGGAAAGCATGAGATAATACCCTTCCAGACCTTAGGTTAAAAACAAAAAGGGAAGATACGGCACTCGCGGCTCAAAAGTGATCCGCTTAAATTGTGATGCATGTCCACAATTCGCTTTAGTCACAAATGGACATTCAAACACGCTGCACGTGCACTCAATATAATATTAATGTGTATATTCTGTGTTATGAAGATTAAACAATGCCTTCTATGCTTTTATAAAGAACACAAATAGTTCTAAAATCAAATAAAAAATGCCTCGGCAACACTTTTCATTCGTAAAAATGTAAAAAATCATTTTTCTCTTCAAAATCACGGTTTGTCGTGAATGTTATTTACGTAATCGCCATTTTGTTATGTGTATTTTTTATGTGATCGATCATTTCCGATTTTTTTGATCAGATCATTTGATTTTTTTTCAGTGATTTCGAAATAAAAAAATATACTTGCGACTCATAATTATTTGTGCGTGGTCTACGTTTGATTTGCGGCTCCTTGATTATGCAAACAAATGTTATAAGCTGATGAATTGGTTTATATTTCACTCCTGATCAAATTGTGAGGAGCAAGAAAAAAAAAGCAAACAAAATGAAAAAGAAAACTTAAAAAGTTTTTAAATTAATGAATGACTAATGTAAAAAAGCTGGTGGCAAAATGTTGCAATGTCATTTGACAGGTGGCATCTAAAGACGGGGAAAACCTATTGAACGTATTCAAATAAACGACTTTCAATTCCTTTTCAATCACGGAAAATGTGTCACGGCGAATGGTGGCTCTTCGGAATATTCAATAAACCGCTCCGTCGTTGGTTGACGGGCAATATTTGTTATTGTATTTCTGGATTTATATTACCACTAGCGGCTCGCCCTCGCTTCGATTCGGTGTAGAGCTGAAGTGTAGACTACAGTTTTTGTTCTCAGGCTTGTATTATACACAATGACATTCATCTATGAAACTTTCAATCCCTATTTTATCCCCTTGGGGGTAGAATTGATCAAAATCCTTTCTTAGCGGATGCGTACGTCATAACATCTACCTGCATGTCAAATTTCAGCCCGATCCGTCCAGTGGTTTGGGCTGTGCGTTGATAGATCACTATGTTAGTCAGTCACCTTTGAGTTTTATATATATAGACTAGCGGACCCGACAGACGTTGTCCTGTCTACACGTCTTTGTGAATCTAAACCATTCTCAGATCCCCTTGAACACACACAAAAAATTTCATCAAAATCGGTCCAGTCGTTTAAGAGAAGTTCAGTGACATACACACTCACAGAAGAATTATATATATAAAGATATAAGATTTTCTTATTTATTGCTTTTTTGTCACTTATAACATAATAGTCATCCAGGTCCGTCCAGG
Organism: Chilo suppressalis; assembly: GCA_902850365.2. Taxonomy (NCBI): domain Eukaryota; kingdom Metazoa; phylum Arthropoda; class Insecta; order Lepidoptera; family Crambidae; genus Chilo; species Chilo suppressalis. The sequence continues at coordinate 1,996,484 of OU963911.1, forward strand.
AGCTTAATTAACAAATGGAAACAATATAAAAGTGATGAAAGTTGACATCAACACATGTTTTCTGTTTTTGATATCATCTTTCAATTGACGACACTGTATGAAACAAAACAGGGAGAAAAAAATAGCCCTTGCTGAGTTTCTTGCCGGTTCTTCTCAGTACAAGGTCTCCCGCCGTAGATTTACGAACCGATGGCGCAGCGTTTGACTTTCACAAGAGCTTGTAACAACAGCCTAGACTGAATAAATGAGTTTAGAGTCTAAGAGCTCTTAATCAAATACTATCGATAGACTAAGAAGATTTTGGTTTCGGAAACTTGGATTCAGGAGAAAATTACTACTTAATTCTTAAATACATACTGTATTATTCTGGATTAGAGCAGTGTATTATTTATATTATACCTATATGTCGTAGGATGATTTGATATAAAAAGAGATTTTCACGAAATTCCTTTTTTTAACAGAAACTTTCAGCAATTTCATCGACTTTGTTTAATTATCCGCGTTTTCGGCACTTTAACCACAGAGCACGGAAAAAGGAATGGCCTTGTGGGCGGGGCAGGCGCGTCACAGTTGTGAGAGCAAATGCTCATAACTTGGTTCTGGTTGTGTTGTTGTTGTCAAGTGTGAGCACTGATTGGTAAATTATCTATTAGGTGGAAGTCGGTTCCCATACAAACGGTCTATGAACACCCTTCTAAACTGTTTCTATGTTCTGTGCTGTGCCTTCAACAGTGCCATACTAAGCAAAGGGCATATTGGGAGCATAGAACAACTATACATGCTGTAAATGTTGCTTGTGCTTTACTTCGGCTTCACATATTGAGGTATTAATGTCGCCTAAATGTTGGAACTTATCATTAGATCAGTGATTCCCAAAGTGGTCTATATCGACCCCTAGGGGTATATGACAACCTGCAAGGGGTCTACGTCAGCGAAAAAAAATCAATAGGTAAGTAGGGGGTCTATCCAACACGGAAAAACATGGCAAGGGGTCTACGACACAAAAAAGTTTGGGGAACTCTGCATTAGATGAAGCGTTGGCCCGTAATGCAATCTTTCGATCAGTCCACACGATCATCTTATCAGCTGTACGATGCCCGCTACTGAGCAAAGGGCTATCTCCTTAAGGATCACTACAGCCGTAGGGAGATAGCGATATCCTGCTCCTGAGTCACTCGCATCCATCGACTTCTCCCGTCCTTCTCCAGATCCTCGATCAACCTCGTGGGAGGTTACCCACTGAGCATCGTCCGGTCATCATCATCATCATCAGCCTCTTGTCCCCACTGCTGGGGCACAGGCCTTCCCTATGGATGGAATAGGGAGATTGGGCCATGACCCACCACGCGGGCCCAGTGCGGATTGGCGGGTGCTAACGACTGCAGGTGCAACCGGGACCAACGGCTAAACGTGCCTTCCGAAGCACGGAGGAATTCGAGATAGAATTTTTTTGGTCACCCATCCAATGACCGACAACTGCGAAAGTTGCTTAATTACAACGATCGCAGCCGATCGCGCTAACCACTTGCGCCATCGCTCTCCTCGTCGTCCGGTGCGCGGGCGCAATGCTAGAACCATTCCGCTTAAAACAGCACAACACAGTTCTTCTCGTTACGTATACGTATTCCATCGACTGCCATTTCATCAGAGCAATCCTTCGAGCAATGTTGGTTACTTTGGTTTTCCTACGGATTTACTCATCTCTGATTTTATGACTCATGGAAATACAGTGATGATGCTCAACGTTAGTGCCGATATGTGGAGCTGGCTTTGGTCCCTTTCCTTTAACTTCATCATCATCAGCCTATTAATGTCCCCACTGCTTGGGCACAGGCCTTCCCTATGGATGGAATAGGGAGATCAGGCCATGACCCACCACGGGGGCCAGTGCGAATTGGCGGGTGCTAACGACTGCAGATGTAGCCGGGACCAACGGTTTAACGTGCCTTCCGAAGCACGGAGACCATCCAATGACCGACCACTGCGAAAGTTGCTTAACTTCAACGATCGCAGTCGAACGCGCTAACCACTTGCGCCATCGAGCTCCTCGCCCTTTAACTTACTTTGATAAATTGTCCTTATGAAAGGTGTGGCCGTTCCCCATAAATGCCCAGTGGTTATTGTCAGCGGGGGCGCGCGGCCGTCTGCTATATCACAGGTTCAGTCTTGTGCCGGTTGGGAGGCGAGGTGGCGACGATTACGTCTGTGGACAAACAAACAAATATTCACGATTAATGTATGTACAAAGTATTGGTTACTCGGTAATGAAGACTTCTTGAAGAGGTACTTCCGAATTTGAGAAGGAAAATTCGCTGCGGCCTAGCAAATTTATGAAGGTTTGAAGCTTAGAATTTTACATATTTATTATGTAAAAAAGAATAACATTATTTTTAACGTTTTACGTCGTTTTCAGGCTTTGAGGTCATAAGACTGTATATTATTTTAAATAACCCGTTAAAAAGTATCTTGTTATTGTTATATGACGACCTCCGTGGCTAAGGAGTTTATACGTCGGGTTTCATGTGGTCGCCGACTCGAGAGGTCCCGGGTTCAAATCCCGGTGGGGGCAGATGTTTGTGTGATAAATACGAGCATTTGTACCCCAGTCATGGGTGTTTAATATTTATTTCTTTATAAATATACTTATATATGTATTCTATCCGTTACCCTAGTATCCCATAACACAAGCCTTACAGTGCTTACTTTGGGGCTAGGCTAATTGGTGTGAATGTTGGAAATATTTATTATTATTTATTTATTGTTATTGAATGAATGGCGTGCATGATATTTTACAGGAACAAGCAGTCTAGCCTAAACGTTAGTCGTCATTATTATGTATTTATTTAGTATGTATGATTTTTTTTTTTTTATATTTCCAACACTCACACCAATTAGCCTAGCCCCAAAGTAAGCACTATAAGGCTTGTGATATGGGATACTAGGGTAACGGATAGAATACATAAACTGTACATATATAAGTATATTTTTTTTTATAGAAATACATATTAAACATCCATGACTGGAGTACAAATGCTCGTATTCATCACACAACCATCTGTCCCCACCGGGATTTGAACCCGGGACCTCTCGAGTCGGCGACACCATGAAACGCGGCGTACAAACCACTCGACCACGGAGGTCGATTATACTATGTATATATGTATGTATGTGTGAATTTATATGTATGTTTATTTATGTATATGACTCCTTCGTATTTATATCTGTTCGTCTTTTTTTCCATCTAATTTGTGCACCCTACCACTATTTATCCACAACACCCTATGGTTGACTGGTAGAGAATGCCTATGGCATTAAGTCCGCCTTTGTACACTTGTGCATTAAGTATAAATAAATAAAATAAAAATAAATATTTTAAAGATGCTATTCAGCCCCCCTAGCATGACTAACAAAACGCGATATGATAAAGCGATTTATCGACATTAACTGTCAAACTACAATGGAGTTTGACAGTTGAGTGTCGATAAATCGCTTTATCATATCGCGTTTTGTTACTCATGCTAGGGGGGCTGATCCTGGTTGCGTGAGTAAACCCGAAAAATGACGCTTTCATTTTGATCCGTCTCTTTCGTTGGGCGCGGCGGTCACATTATTTGTGATAACGTAGATAATAAGCGAACATCAGGAGGCATACTCAAGTGCGCGCCAGCCGAGCCGATGAACACTAACGAGCGACGTAAACCTCGCTTGTATTTGCATATCTTTCGAATATCACCTCTCGGGGAGATTACTCCCTCCCTCGGGTTGAGAGACTTTTGTTTTTTCTCCTTCCCCACTTAAATATGAATTCTTTTGCACGGATTTCGGGTCTCGACGTGGTTGTTAAATTGAAATATGGATATTAGCAATGGTTGGCGCGCCCGCCGCGCGCCGCCGTCTAAAGAAACGAATTTTATATCATTGTCGAATTAAGACACATTTTAGTACACAGTATGTGTACCACGTACCAATATCGGATTCGTATCGTTTGCGAGTACGAAATGTCGTTAAACATCCGTTATGGCGCTGCTGTTCAAGTTTCTTTACAAAATTTGACAATGAGATTTTGGACTCACAAACTATTCGAATTCGATAATGGTTGGTCGTGCTAAGGGTGTATATAGGTAGGTACAACGCAAAAGTTAGAGTTAACAAGTATCACTAGATGGCGCCACTGCCGGATTTAGGGGAGGGCAACCGGGGCGAAAGCCCCGGGCCTCCACAAACGGGGGGCCCCCACAATAGAGACTTCGGAAAAGAAAATCTTTCAAATTCCAACTAGTAAACATCTTTTCCTTTGATATTTTTTTTGCTCTTTTATCTTTACCTACAGCCTACAGTACTTTGAACATCTAACATACACGATTATTTGATTATATTAATCTTAAATAACAGAAATCATTGATCTATATTTGTTCATTCCAATCAGGCAATCAGTGAAATATCAAAATCTCAAATGGCCCTGATAAGCACTTCCAATTCACTACCCATCTTGAGAGAGTACCCCAATCGCTTAATGGCTGCAGGGCCGAATTTAAGGCAGGGCAGGTGGGGCTGTGGCCCAGGGGCCTCCACAACAGCTTAAGAAATAACAACATTTCGATGGGTCAACAAGCATGCAAATCCTAAGTGGCCCGGGACCTCCACAACAGGATAATAGATAACAAAATTTCGATGGGTTAACTAGCATACAAATCCTAAGTGGCCGGGGGCCTCCACAATCCTAAATCCGGCCCTGGATGGCGCAAGTGGCTTGAAATACGCATTGCGAGTTTTGACGACATCGATACATGCATTTCAACAGCGCCACACTAAGCGAAGGGCTATTGAAAGCATAGAGCAACTAAGTTCATTTTGGTTGCGCTCATGCAATTTTGTCCAACTATGGTTTAGAGTAGAGATGGGCCGACTATAGTATTTTCCGACTAAGCGACTAGCCGACTAGTCGGCCGACTATTCTGCAATGCCGATCATTCTAATACCTATCTTAGGAAGGTGATCGGAATATTTGGTCACCACTCGGCTTGCTCACGCACGACACGAGTCTCCCAAATCGAGCCGAAACATTCACGTTCCAACATCACAATTTGCCTCTAAGGAAAAAAAATACCTATGGACTTCTTTAAGACTCGCTACCACTTAAGTTTTTACTGCATTAATACATACTTACTTGCCATTGCTATTTTTTTTGTGCGATATTCATTGTGTTAATCACACTAATATTATAAAGGCGAACGTTTGTGAGTGTGTATGTTAGTTACTTCTTCACGTCTAAACAGCTGGAGCGATTTTAATAAAAAATTGGTATGGAGTTAGCTGACACCCTGGATTAACACATAGGCTACGTTTTACTGCGGGAAAATATTCATAATAAACCGCGGGTAACAACGCGGGGCACAGCTAGTGTCACCTAAATGTTGGAACTTAAAATTAGAAAAAGCGTCGGCCTGAAATGCTTATTGAAATACGCATTGCGAGTTTCGGAGTGGAAGCAATGATATCATTATATACAATAGAGGGTAGAAACGCTATCCAGGTCTCAGATACTACTAGAAACTACTGACTTTTACTGATCAAATTCCTTCCTTCGCCGGACTGTTCTAACCTTCTAACGTTGTAACCCACCACGCGGGCCCAGCGCGGATTAGTGGGTGCTAACGATGGCAGATGCAGCCGGGATCAACGGCTTAGCGTGCCTTTCGAAGCACGGAAGATAGGTAATTTTTTTGTCACTCATCCAATGAGCGACCACTGCGAAAGTTGCTTGACTTCAACGATCGCAGACGAAACGCGCGAATACAAATAGCGAATACTAATTGTCATGTCAAGTTCCGGCATGACTATTTCATAAAAAAATCTTTCCTTGTGGGCTTTACATATTATTTTCAAATTTATTTGCATATTTCGTATGCGGCCATACTATTTCCAACCACACAGGCAGCCATTCTCGGGAACTCTTGACATTCGCGCCAACTTTCCATCTGGGTCGCGCGCAAATTAACTGTGCTTTTGATTTCTGTACACTTCTTCTTTATCCCCTGTATGTATGACATGCTACAGTAGAAAAAACGCGGCGAGGTTTAAATAAGCAAGTGTCTGGCTTTTATAAACATTTCTTTTGATTCCATTAGAAAAGCAGGTGGCTGAAAACCCATCTTGCACGCTAATGAACCTCATATAAGAGTGAGTAAATAAGAAAAAAAAAAAACGACGGGTTGCAGTCCGGGAGTGCCGGCAGAAGTGAAAACTTGAATATTAACGTTATGCATTTTTGATATTTTATATTTATGATTTTATTTATTTTTTAAGCATTTAACTGCTAGATGTTTAAATCTAAAGAAAAGTTTACTAGAAAAAAATCCACACGGACCAGGCAGCGGACGGGACTCGAACCCGCATCCTTCGCTATCCGGGCGAATGCACTGACCATTATGCTACCACGGCCCTATTAGCCGCGTCGAAATTTTCCTAGCCTTAAGCTGCAAGGCAGCGCCATCTCTTCGCATTGTAGGTAACCCATAATGTCAAATGAATACTTTTTCAAGTATTAAACATTTGAAAGAAGAAATAGCAATTATAGTTATGATTTTATTTATTTTTTAAGCATTTAACTGCTAGATGTTTAAATCTAAAGAAAAGTTTACTAGAAAAAAATCCACGCGGACCAGGCAGCGGACGGGACTCGAACACGCATCCTTCGCTATCCGGGCGAATGCACTGACCATTATACTACCACGGCCCTATTAGCCGCGTTGAAATTTTTCTAGCCTTAAGCTGCAAGGCAGCGCCTTTTTTTTTCTAGTAAACTATTTTATATTTTTGAATGGTTAGGGAATAATTTTGCACGAGTTGCTTTAATTATCAGTATAAAAGTACTATCATGTGGTAGAATACAATATTTATTTATTGCGCTATCGTACACAACATGACAATTTATATTACATTAAAAAAGTTTATCGCTCAGAAAAATCAACTTACATTAATCACGTTTAAGCGCACCTAGCGACATTTATTGTAAAAAAAATGAATTTTTTTCGCAATAAAGCTGCCACGTGGACGTCCTAGATTTAGACTAATTATTATAATATGGTAAAATAATATATTACTATGTTTCGTCCAATATATTGAAAGTCAACAACCTTTCCAATTGTATTGTGTGTCATGATGCGATCAACCCGCGTGTTTATCCTGACGCGAATTTAACATTTTTTACCCATACAAAAAAAAGTGTACAACGCCGCTAAAGAAGTTTTCACTTCAAAAATAAGCACTAATTTATTCAGTGGGTTTGAAAAGCTTCGTTTTTTCGTAAAAAGGATTTAATAGAAGGATTAAACCTAATTTTTGTGTAAAGAGGGTGATTAACTAGTAAATTGCCCGCCTGATGGTAAACGGCCGCCATAGCCTACAGACGCTTGTATTCTTAGATTAAAACAAAAAGGGTAGATACGGTACGCTCATACTTGCATCAAACAAAAACTGATCCCACGGCAGCGCGAACGGGACGGCGAGACCCGCGTCACTGCATTACCGACCCGAACGAAACAGCACGTTAAGTTTCAACGGCAGCGCGAACGAGACGGCGAGATCCGCGTCACTGCACTACCGACCAATCACGCGACCAGTACTCGACGTGTACCGAATAACATTCTAAACAAACAGCAATTTTTATGAAAAAATATATTTTATAGTACTTACGAATGAAAAGTGATGTCGTGGGTTTTATTATTAGTTCTTGAGCAATTTGAGCACTTTTTAAAAACACACTTAGGCATTGTTTTATCATATAAACACAAAATATTAGCAATATTTCTTTTTGACGTTCACATGTACGTCGTTTGCATGTCAAGTTGTGACTAAAGCGATTAGGGTCGTGGACCTCAATTCATGCGGATCACTTTTGTGAGGCTAGTGCCGTATCTACCCTTACCTACCCTTTTTGTTTTAATCTAAGCTTGTATTACCAAAAATATCACTTACGGTTTTGCCCATAGCCTGAACGAACCTACCCCATGGAGTCCAGGAATCTTACGTAGCAAGTTATGGAAACACAACGCCACCCAAAGCTAGTATATTTTACTGTGTCTTCTATAACGTGGACAGACCCGTATTTCCCAGTGGGCACTTTGGGCAAGTGCCCAGGGTCCCGCGATAGATAGGGGCCCCCTCAGATCAAATACAAAGTCCCTAGTTCCTGTTAAATCACCAAACGGAACTCATAGAGGCCCCATTATCCTAATATGCCCAGGGCCTCCAATAGGTCAAAGACGGCACTGAATGTGGAGGTACCTTTCCAAACGGTGGAAAGGTACCTCCTGGAAATCTAGCGGGAAATCCACTGTGCCCTACTAAGCTACGTTTTATCGTAAATTTCAATACTGAAATGGATTTGGTATTTATATTTGTGTGGTGAACGAATAGAAGAGCACCTGCAGAAGTCAATTCGACTAAAGTGTACATTCTAAAGAAAATATAACTAAAAAAAATTCCACGCGGACCAGGCAGCAGATGGGACTCGCACCCGCACCCTTCGCAATCCGGGCGAATGCACTGACCAATTATGCTACCGCGGCCCTCACGGACCACGCCGAAATTCTTCTACCCATTTTAAGCTGCAAGGCAGCGCCATCTCTTCGCATTCGCATTACAGGTAACCCACAAAAATGAGGGCCGCGGTAGCATAATTATATTATTTTCTTTAGATTTAAACATCAAGCAGTTACATGCTTAAAAAATATAAGGTAAAATTAAATAAATGGCGCTTTGTATACATTCAAAATGATTTAGTTTTAAATTATCTAATGAAATGAACAGAATCCCCAAACTGTGCAATACATGGAATATTAGAAGACGGACATCATTTGTTAGTGGAATGTGCACGGAATCGTAACTTAAGAGCCAGTGTATGTTAAATTAAGTATTAATGAACAGGATATTAGTAATATGTGCCAATTCCTTAGCTGAGCCTTCTTGAGGCCGCTAAAATTATTATCAATTTCGCACTTTTTAGTATTTAGTTGATTAAGTAAATAAGATTTGGCATGCTGCTGCAAGCTGGCATGGTCGAATAGTAGATCAAAGTTCCTAAACAACTGAAGAATTTAAAATAATGATAGGTGTATCTGAAAACATGAGAAATAGGTAATATCAAGGCCATTGCGGGTGTAAACAATTTGGCAATGAGATGAGAACACTATTAATTACGTAGCAATCAAGCTAAGAATGCCAAGGAGGATTTCGCTACGTCCATCCACTGCGAACATCAATGCATTCCGTAACGATAGACACAAACATTTTTAAACTAAAAGATTCTGATGCAATGAAAACCGACTTTTTTGGTGAAACAAACACAATGAGGGCTACCGTTTTCTGCCTCACCAGATGGCGCCACTGTTGAGTGAGGTCAAGTTTATTAATACGCACATGAAATCAAAGATTACATTTAGATCGTATTTTAACACAAAAGAACCATATCCTAAACATAATAGGCCATGCCACAGTGACGCGCAGTTCCGTTTTATTCGGAAAAATGGGAACATAATCATTTTTCTAAGCTCAAATTTTTAATAACTGACATTCATTGCCACATAACTCATATTTGCCATAATTAAGCCGAATTGTTACCAATTATTCACAACATTATTTTAATTAGAAATAAACCCGCGTAGTCAACCAACAAGCAATAACATTTGACATTTCGGAGACCTCACGCTACACTAGCGCCTCTAGCGGCGGATTCATACGCGATAGCCCTCATTACAGTCAATCTTTAAGGGCTTCGTATTCTTACAACGATCGGTTGCTTGAAGGCTGGAAGGCTTTTGAAGTGGAAATTTAGCTTGCGGGGCAGTATAAATGATGGAGATCCCACAATTGGCACTGAAGATAAGGCTGCTAACCGAGTGACGGCGAACAGCAATTCAGAATTATTTCATTTTTATGTATCTTAATCATCTCCATCAGATTCTACTAATGTTCCCGCTGCTGGGGCACAGGCCTTACCTATGAGGAATAGGGAGATTGGGCCGTGACCCACCACGCGGGCCCAGTGCGGTTTTATGGTTGCTAACGACTGCAAATTCAGCCGGAACCAACGGCTTTACGTGTCTTCTCAAGGTAATAAGTTTATGGTCACCCATCCAATGGCTGACCATTGCGAAAGCTGCTTAAGTTCCACGACCACCACCTGTGTTGTCGAGCTCCTCGCATTTTTTTTTATATATAGCTAGGTAGGCAAACGACTCTAATCCACTTGATGTTAAGTGGTGATAAAGTCCAAAAGTACAGATAGCTGGTACAGCAGTTACAAAATTCCACACCAACCATCCTCACCTTGCCGGCCTGCTGAAATGCTTCTTCGCGCCTCTCTTAAAGGACCCCAGATTGAAGGAAGGGGGGAACACATGCGCGGGCAAAGAATTCCACTTGCGAATAGTACGACAAAGAAACGAGTCACCTAATTTCTTTGTTCGTGTAGGAATAGTGGTCACAGTAAGTCGGTGACAGCGTAGGCCAGAACGCGTGGTCCTCTGAAGAAAAGGTGGAGGGATAAGGGAGATAAGCTTTTTATGTATAAAGGGTCATGGCCCGCCGATGGTAGTCAGCTACGATGGTATGGCCTATAGAAGCTTGCAGTAGGGATGGGGCGATTCTTTCCGAAAAAGATCGATTTTTAAATCGATTCGAATCGTGACCTAATGAATCGATTTCTGAAAAATCGATCGTTTTTCAAGTTTTTGTTTAAATGTAATAATATAAGTCAATTTTATTAAAAACAAGATACATATTACAATTTAACGATCTCTTATCAGTAAAATCAGGTGATTCGATGATAAAAAATATTTTTATTCAAAGATTACAAACAAACGTAACTTTTTTTAATAAAAAGGGGAGAAGGAATCCAAACATATAGCCATTTCGCGATTTTTTTATAATTAACCCTTTTACCGGCAGCACTCTTATAACGGGTAAATTCAAATAATTGTAAATATTTTTTTGGTTTAAACCAAATAAATAAAATAAAATCGAATGTCGATTTTCAAGAGCGAAATATCGATTCAGTGAATCGATTCTGCACTACATATCGATTAATACAATCGATTTTTTCCAAAAAATCGATTCTTCGATTAATCGATCTCAGATCGCCATCCCTAGCTTGCAGTACCAGCCCCGTAGCAGATTCACAATTTGCATTTTATCGTGTCTAACTGTCAATCTTCATAGTAATTTGACAATTGAGCGTGATAAAGAAGTGCTATATATAATATCGAATAATTAATGTAATATTTTCGTAAGCGACTTTCAGCGAATTTGTTTTATTTTATGTAAATGAAAAAGTACGCGGATTTGTTATTATTTAAGGTATACTCATCCACTATACACTCAAAGTCACGAACTTTTGAAGATATGTGTTCAAATAGTAGTTTTTTAATATCCTTTTTATGATCACTCATTTGTCTTACAAGCTGTACGGCGTAGTAGCTATCTGAGCTCGTCTGACAGCTACAGGCAACCTGTAGCTGTCAGACGAGCCCAGACCTTAAATACGTTCAAAGACCAGCTTAAGCAATATTATCTTCAGCTATGACCTTGATGTTGCTGTTTCTTGTGTATGTTTCTATATAATATTACTGTATGTTCCATTTTTTAATAAGTCTTAAGCATTCTTAATATTTTGCAATTGTTATTTAATTAGTTTCTTTTTTTTAGTTTATAAGTGTAATTTAACACCCCAAAATTTCAGTTTCTGTAAAACTTTCCACGATTGTCTGGAAGACATTGCTTTAAGCATTAAGACCGCCATTCGTGACACTCTACTTTAATTTAAAATTTTATTTTTATATATTGTAACTTAGTTGGAGTTATAATAAAGAGTTGTCTATCTTATCTTATTAGTTTATAAAGAGTATTTGTATATTAAGAAACTACACTCCGTAAGCGACTTTTCACTCTAATATTAAATTGTATAAAATATGTTAAATTTAACGGAACATGTCTGAAGGTCCCCATCACACACTCATTGTTGCGCTACCCTGCTATTTATTTAGTAAAGCTTCTTCCACATTTGCGTGTCGAACGTCGATGTTGTTACTAAATACACTAAAATTATCGTTCGAAATTTGAATTCTGCCGTAATGAATTATCGGGATGCGTGTATATAGACGCTACACTAGTGGTAGACAAAAATAAAAAAAAGTAAGCACTGTAAGACTTGTGTTATGGGATACTAGGGGAACGGATAGCATACATATACTGTACTTAGATAAGTATATTTTTATATAGAAACTAGCTGACCCAGCGAACTTCGTACCGCCATAAAAAAAATTAATTAAAATAACATTGTCCAGCGGACAAAATTGTGAATTTAAACCATTCTCAGATCCCCTTGAACACACACAAAAATTTCATCAAAATCGGTCCAGTCGTTTAAGAGAAGTTCAGTGACATACACACTCACAGAAGAATTATATACATAAAGATACAAATAAAACATCCATGACTAGAGTACAAATGCTCGTATTCATCACACAAACATCTGCCCCCACCAGGATTCGAACCCGGGACCTCTCGAGTCGGCGACACCATGAAAACCGGCGTACAAACCACTCGGCCACGGAGGTCGTCATCGATTGACGTCGATAAATCTGTTTATGCGCCGAAGGAGCGTACTTAATTCAAAGTTCGAACGCAAATTTTAGCGCATTTTAGTACCAAAGTTTCGTCACGCATATAAGAATCAGGTTTATCGTCAGAAATATTCATTCCGCTGCTCTCAATCGTTAAGACCTCAACCTATATCTGTCCCTATTAATTAACGCATTCGCGCCTTATACAAAATGACGAGAATAATGTCTAAAGCTTAATCTCACTGGGATTTGAGCAATTTGATACATTTGTTTGCTACTGGAATGGGGCACAATTAAATTAGGTACGACGTTAAATTACCCTACATTTATATTACATGATTGATTAAAGAAATTTAGTCACCTATGCTGGACTGGGAGGGAATGAAAATCTGCTGCGAAATGTCATTCGCATAGTTTCGCGACTTCGCTAGTGTGGCGGCGACATCTATATGCCCCACAGATATACAACGGATGTAGGAAAACTTTACTCACCATCCTCAAGAGATGGCGTTACCTGCACTGCGATCAATATTAGTATGGAAGCCTACTTCGCGTAAATGAAATTCGGAGGCTAACTCTTCATATATACGATGCCCGACCAACATCAGTAGGGCCGCGGCCCCCGAGCTAACATCACCCAGCTCGGAGGAAGATCTTCCCCTTTGGCCTTCCTATACTAGTAGTTAGTTTTATTGGTGTATAGTAGACTGAGCAACTTGTTAGACTGTTTTAGAGTCAGGTGACAACACAGGGAAAGTATCGCATTGCAAAAACAATTATTGCATGGTACCTAAACAACGTTTAGGCTAAGAACTCACGGAGCGGTATTTTACCGCATCCAAAGTGCCGCGAATACCCGCGCGCTATGCGGGCGCAAATCGTGCCGTGTAATTGCGACTGCGTTTTACCTACAATTTCATATTCTATGCGAGGTGGGGTCCCCAAGCCGCGGTGGGCGCGGTAAAAACCGCGGCGTGTGTCCTTAGCCCGAGACTAAGAACTCACACAGTCCCCGTAGCATGAGCACCCCAATTTACATTATATCACATTTTTATATAGCGCCTAACTGTCAAACTAATTTGACAGCTGAGCGTGATAAAAACGAGCTATATATCATATCGCGGTGTTCATGCTAGGAGGGTAGCATTGATTTCGAAGCTATGTTGTAAGATAAGTAAAAAATCAAAAGCATAATGTGGGCCACATAGACGGCCTCCTGGCCAAAAGCATTAATAATCAATGTAATTAAAATTAGAATGAAAAATCGCTAATCAATCAATCTATCTGTCTGTCTACCTACACAGTTTAATCGAAAGAATGTTTAATACGAGTATTCTACAAGTTATGTAGGTAACTATTATAGTTAAGCAATACATTGCTTTGTTTCTCGAAGTAAACGAGTTTCAGATTTAAGGCAGAAACAGACTTATGAAACGCGACGCCATCGCACCACTCCGTGACACGCGACGCGAATTTTCTGTGGCACATCGCGTCGCGACGGATGTTCTTAGTGTGTTTATGATCATAGAAATTAGAACATTTTGATTTGAGTCAACACGCGTGGCGTGGCGTCGCGTTTTATAAGTCTCGTCACTGCATAGTATATATATATTTGACGACCTCCGTGGCCGAGTGGTTTATACGCCGGGTTTCATGACGTCGCCGACTCGAGAGGTCCCCGGGTTCGAATCCCGGTGGGGGCAGATGTTTGTGTGATGAATACGAGCATTTGTACTCCAGTCATGGATGTTTAATATGTCTTTCATATAAATATACTTATAAATGTACAATATATGTATTCTATCCGTTACCCTAGTATCCCTTAACACAAGCCTTTACAGTGCTTACTTTGGGGCTAGGCTAATTGGTGTGAGTGTTGGAAATATTTATTCATTATTATTATTTATTATATATGTAACGGCTGTAGCGTTACGGCCTCCTTACTTGTATAAACTCTTTGTTTATATAATGCCTACGGCTAGCAGCATGCATTTAAAGTAAATTTCATTAATTTGAAGATTCGAATACGAGAACGTTCTGTCTCATATAGAATATTCGAGAGATATTGATTTCTGATTTTACTGAATTCAAACAAATCCAGTTAAATACAATAAGTATTCTCATTTTAGTACTTTAGGCTACGTACCCCAGGTTCTCCCTTCGGGAAGAACCCTCCAGTACGGTTTAACTGGGAAGCGGTAAAAATCTACTCAGTATTCAACCTTTTTATGATAGTGAAGTGGGGAGTGAGAGTTGAATTAATGAGTTCTGTGCGCCGCCATCTTAGCACCGTTCCGGCTAACAGGTCCCGCGGGAGAGGACATTGCGCGGATTGCCCGCCCATTCACATGATTGCCAGCTTTCTATCTGGATTGTAGGAGCAAAGTGCCAGCAACACAGGTATAATAAAATTATTAGAGATTGAAGTGTTCATAATTTTTAAACTTTTACATAAAAGTACGTCGGTTCCGGATGCACCTATTATTTGCATGCGTGAATCGAGCGTTGACCCGAGCCGACCCGACCATTATCAAAACTGCGACAAAGTGTACAGCTGTTTCTTTTGCTGATGTTGTATTGCGAAGCGCTGGTGGCTTGAATGAAAATAGGGATACTAAGAGTAGTAAACCAAAACAGCAGGATAGTGAGTGACAAATAGTGCAATCGAAATCCGCTAAGAGATATAAACTTCTCGGGCAGAAGGGGCGAGCGTGTATTGCACCAGATGTTCGCTTTCAGGCTGCGGACGTTAAAGTGCCATTGTTTATCTCGAATGGAAGCAAAGATACGAGTGAACAGGACATTATTAGTTATATAAAAGATAAATTAAATGAAACAGTGACTCTTGAAATGATAAAAATGAAATCGAATAAAAAATATAATGCTTATAAATTGTTTGTATCTAAAACTAATTTAGATTTATTTTTGAATGATGAATTTTGGCCTGACGGTATTACTTTTAGACGTTTTGTGCACTTTATGTATGGTACAAGACAAAAGACTGGAAAAGTTATAGTAAATAAATAATTTTAGTAATGGGTTATGATATTATGCGTGCGCAGGGAGGAGTCACTGCTAAGATTCACTGCTAAGCAGGTGGAAAGTGTAATTAGCGGAATGAGCAAGGGCAAATCTCCTGGGCATGATGGGCTTAGTATTGAGCACCTGAAATATGCAGGGTTACACTTGCCGAGGGTTCTGTCTTTGTTTTTTAATCTATGCATTAGTCACTCATACCTGCCGACCGATTTAATGAAAACGATTGTAGTCCCTATTGTCAAAAACAAGACGGGAGATATTTCTAATAAGGGAAATTACCGCCCAATATCGTTGGCTACTACGGTCGCTAAAGTGTTGGACAGTTTGCTTGACTCATGTTTGCAAAAGCACCTAAATTTACATGACGCGCAGTTCGGTTTTAGGACCGGACTATCAACCGAAAGCGCTATACTGAGTCTCAAGCATACTGTCCAGTATTACACAGACCGAAGAACGCCGGTGTACGCCTGTTTCTTGGATCTCTCCAGGACCTTCGATCTCGTTTCCTACGATGTGCTCTGGAGAAAGATGGGAGACAGGGGTATTCCGGCTGAGGTGGTCAACATATTTAGGTATTGGTACTTGAACCAAACCAACTATGTAAAATGGTCGAATAGTCTCTCTGAAACGTATGGGTTGGAATGTGGAGTGAGACAGGGTGGGTTGACGTCTCCGAAGCTCTTCAATCTATATGTCAATGATCTCATTGTGGAGCTTAGCAGCATGCGGGTCGGTTGCCGGGTAGGGGGTGTTAATATAAATAACATCAGCTACGCGGATGATATGGTGCTGCTGAGCCCGACAGTGGGAGTTATTAGGGAGCTGTTAAAAGTGTGTGAGACCTATGCTACGTCGCATGGTCTTGTTTACAATGAAAACAAGAGTGAATACATGATCTTTAAGGCCGCAGGCAAATGTCGGGATGTCACCTCTCCTATCACCTTGAATGGATCACCACTAAAACGGGTCTATCAATTTAAATATCTTGGTCATATCATTGCCGACGACCTTAAAGACGACCTTGACATTGAGAGAGAGCGAAGGGTGATGGCGATTCGAGGAAACATGCTGGCTCGAAGATTCGCTCGCTGTTCGGATCAGGTCAAGATAACCTTATTCAAAGCCTATTGTCAGGGTATGTACGCGGGAAGTTTGTGGTCCAAATATATGAAAAAATCCATGGACACTTTGCGCGTGCAATACAATAATATCTTCAGGATGATGTTGGGACTGCCCCGCTTCTGTAGTGCCTCAGGAATGTTTACTGAAACTCGGACTGATGGTTTTCATGCCGTCTTGCGGTAAAAAGTTGCGTCATTGATGTGTAGCGTGCGGAGCAGTAACAACACCATTCTGGAGACCGTGGCAGAGGATCCGCATGCACCATTTCGGCGGCATTCCGTGCGTATGATGACTGAAATAGGAGTTAATTATTCTTCTTGGTGTCGCTCGCGCGAAGTGCCTCTAAGGTACATGACCTATTGAAAAGGCATAAATATTTTGAATATGTAAATACTTATTATAGGCTACTAACACTTAGTTGTAAGTTATATTGTATACTAACATATGGATCTATGTTGTCTGCCAATAAATGATATTATTATTATTATAAAGATTTAAAAGTAAATTGTGATACTCCGAATAGATAACGAGTCGCCGCCTAATTTGCTTGTTTTTTGTCTTGTAAAACTCTCCCATAATGCAAGGAAAACTAAGTTTATACAGCCACGTGTTTAGTATTATTACTTAAATATGTACTCTATCCGTTACCCTAGTATCCCATAACACAAGCCTTATAGTGGTTACTTTGGGGCTAGGCTAATTGGTGTGAGTGTTGGAAATATTTATTTATTTGAACCATTTGGAACGAAATGTAGAGCGATGGTTTTCCTTCATTTCCTTTATCAGCAATCAACATTTTTCCGGTAAGGTAAGTAGTTTTCAAATGGAAATGGCTTCGAAAATTGACTAGCAATTTATCATACATCTCACAAATTAGAGAGCACATCTAATAAGCTGCTCACAAGTACCTAAACAAAAGAAGTCTTATTTCTTTCATCATCATCATCAGCCTATTAATGTCCCCACTGCTGGGGCACAGGCCGTCCCTATGGATGGAATAGGGAGATTGGGCCATGACCCACCACGCGGGCCCAGTGCGGATTGGTGGGTGCTACGACTGCAGATTGCAGCCGGGACCAACGGCTTAACGTGCCTTCCGAAGCACGGAGGAACTCAAGATAGTAAATTTTTGGTCACCCATCCAATGACCGACCACTGCGAAAGTTGCTTACCTTCAACGACCGCAGCCGAACGCGCTAACCACTTGCGTCATCGAGCTCCTCTTAGCTTAGCTTATTTCTTTGCGATTCCATAGTATTGTTTTGGCTAATAAGAACATTTTCCATTGCTCTGAAATTGTCAAACATAATATTTTATATCAAACAAGAGATAAACGTTCAATCTTGGGAGGTCGCCAAGCCTCCGTTCACCGGCGTTCAACCAGAATAATGTCGACGAATTCTTTATCCGATCATCTCGATATTTCGTGGAAAATATAATAACATAATCGAGTACAAACAACGCCCGCGAACAAAGGAGGCATCTATCGGTTTGGGTCCACTCGTTTTGGGTCAAGTTTTGGTCGAGAATGCCCCTTTGAGATGGGGATCAAACAACGTGACGAAGCAGAGTGGGTGGAAGATACAGAGCTTCAAGTATCAAACGCCTCCGTGTTGTTCTATATTTAGTTTTAAGCTCATTTTAAGCCCGGGCTTCCAATAATCCGAATTCACCTTTGAAAAAAGAATTTTTATTTTATATTAAAAGGTTGGTAAGCGTGGGACATTATGAACAGTGAATTAAAAAGAGAGGAAGAGGGAATATTCTTAAACTTAAATGAGGAAATATTACTATAGATATTATAGAGTATTTAAGATGTAGCTTGACACTGGTCATAAGTAAACATACAGTCTAAGTTATTTGAGCAAGAACACTAAGTTATTAATTGAATCGTACTAGGATTTGTGTTAGAACTGGGAGTTAGTGAACAGTTTAGGTAACTAATACAAATAAAAGACAGCTTCTGTCGCTTCCAGCCGACATGCGACATTATGAACGTGTACATCGTTCCGCAGAGGGCAGTGTCAGACAGGGGAAATAAATTTCAAAATGCACTACACACAAACAATATTTGCAAAATATTCGAACCGCAGACAAATATCTGCATAATATTATGTTCGGTGTTTACCGAAAGCTCGAAATGTTACATTGAAAGCTTGTAGCTGCATTTCTATCTCTGCTGACTGGACTAAACCTATATATGTGTAGTCTATGTATATATAATGTGTATATATGTATGTATATATATTTAATTCATAAATTCGTTTAATACCCTTGTTTCTTTTACTGACACCGCCGACTCCGGCTTTCTTTCAATCCTCTCCATCCAAAGGTTGTCTGGAAGAAATCGCTTTTAGTGATAAGACCGCCTATTGAAGCACTCTTTTTTACCCTTTTTTTTTGTAATGTCCCTCATTTCTGTTCTGTGTTGTGGTGTTTTCAATAAAGTATTGTGTATTGTATTGTATTGAAAGCTATTTTCTTTTATTCTCTTTTGATCGCTTACTTACTTTAATATATAGGTTTTGAGAATTATCATGGTCACCATCATTAGTTAGAAATTATATCATTTACGTACCTTGTTTAACATTGAAAATAATTCAACGGTGATTAGACCGATATATTTTTCTATAACATGTTTCCCGCTATGAATTCAGTTAAACCGTGTTCATAGCACTTGCCTGACTTCGACAACTTTATTGAATAAGTTCTTTTATGTCAAGACCTGGGACACCATCGCCCATTATATTGCGTGGTGTTCGTCTCGCTGGCTTGCTTGCCACCATTGTAAAATATAAAACTGTACCATCGCAAGCGCAGTATATTACGAAGACAATGGCTTCAATGTTAATAAAAATCACGGTTATTATACTCAGCGTCCGCATGAGTGGTTGAATTATACTTACAATTTCTACACGCGGGATTGTGTGAACAAAACTCTGATTGCTGGCAAAACATTACGACGAAGAAGGAAGGCTCATAAGCGTTGGAGCGCCTCCTCGCCTCAATTTCGCTGAGTAAGCAATTTGGAGCACCCCCCGGAGTATAACTCGTTGGCT
The DNA here is from genome assembly GCA_902850365.2 of Chilo suppressalis. NCBI lineage: Eukaryota > Metazoa > Arthropoda > Insecta > Lepidoptera > Crambidae > Chilo > Chilo suppressalis. Next base: position 2,016,327 of record OU963911.1, read on the forward strand.
ATCTGTTCCGCTGCTTCATATGAACCTGATGACTTTTGGTTTTCGGTAAAAGATTATATCTCTGTTGTAGATTTATTTTTATTTGATTTTAGCTTATTATAAATTAGTTAAAATGTATTTATTTATTTATTCAATTAATTGCACATGTACAGTATATATAGGATCTTAAAATTATTTTAGCGTGGTACATGACCCTGTCAGGGTGTTGCAAGTACAATAACTATATCAACACAACTACTAAACAGTTTCAGTTTCAAACAAGTTAGTGAGCTTTCCGTGACAGTTTCACTTATCTATACTTATAATAAATCTGTAGAGAGGTCAATTCTGTACATGAAATATATTTTCAAAATAACTATCAGGGGGTGATTAGTGATCGATACTGATGCCAAAAATGCAATCAGTAAATTTTTTGTCTGTCTGTCTGTCTGTCTGTCTGTGTGTATGTTCCTTATAGAAACAAAAACTACTCGACGGATTTTAACTAAACTTGGTACAATTATTTTTCATACTCCTGGGCAGGTTATAGTATACTTTTCATCACGCTACAATCAATAGCAGCAGAGTAGTGAAGGGAAATGTTGGGAAAACGGGAGAAGTTACTCCATTTTTTAAACTTCCGTCGCGTGTGCAGCCTTAATGGTTAAAGTTACATAAAAAATATCCCGCAACAGCATATGGCTATCTTTTATGGTTGACTCACAATAACACGTGTAATTATATAAATAAAGTCATTGTTTATAGCACAAGCCTGAGAACAAAAACTATAGTTTACACTACAGCTCTACACTGAAGCGAAGCGAGGGCGGGCCGCTAGTCATTCATAAATTCATTTACCGAATAGTATGCTTTCTTGATAAGATGTTGTTTGAGTTTCATTTTAAATGTATTTATGTTGCTTTCTCTTTTAATTTCTTTCGGAATTTTATTATATATTAGAATTGAACGGTATAGAGGACTTGTTTTGAACATTTCTAATTTTGGCACTGGTAATACTAAATCAAATTTATATCGCGGATTTTTATTGAATGTAAAATATGTTGGTTGTTTGCGAACAAACAATGCTATTTCCATTATATACAGTGAAGGAGGGATTAACAATTTCTCTTTGTAGTAGGATGGACTCCATCCTCAATCCACTCCATTTGACGGAGTGACCCAGAAAAGTGACGTATCGAAACCAGTTAAGTACGATCACCAGAACTCGACATTTTTTTTGTTTTTCTTACTTCTTTAATTTCATTCTGTCTCTCAAGCGCGAACTTTGTTAGTTCCTTATTCGTATCGCCATTGTCAAAGTTTCTATGGAAACTGAGCAGCGCCCTTAACGGATATAAGAAGAAACTAGCTCATTTCATACAAACTTTGACAAGGTGAAACGAATACTTTAATAATAATTATAATAAATCTTAGTTGAAAAAATACCAGAATCCAAATCGACTCTTAAAAATATAGGATTAACCTGTGTAGTAGGAGCCAGTTTTTTCCTAAAAAAAACCTTTTTAAAAACAAGCTTTTATTCAAATGCGCTAAAAAGAAAAAAAGAAAATTTCAACTAAATTAGTTAAAGATATCTGTTTCTAAATAGATTTTCAAATTTTAGAAGTCCGCCATATTGGATTGAGAGTCACGTCACATTTTTTTCGGGTTACTCTCAGCAAGCCCTTTAATTTGATACCCATATTGTAGGAATGCATTAAAAATGATTGGTCCGCCATTTTGGGTATGCCGCCATATTGGATTTAGAATGACGTCACACTGTTAATCATGCATTGTCATCCGAACTGAACGAGCATACCAAATTTCAGCTTAATCGGTTGAGGGCAAGTGCTTTAAAATTGAGTTGTAAGATTTGACAGTAACAAACATACATAGCAAGTTAAATAAAAGCTTGTAAATAGCTTGTAAAAATGACACATTAACGTAGTAATTACAGACGCGTACATTATTTACACAAAAAAAAGTTTCGAGTTACTTATAACAAAATATTTTGTTACCTATATTACATATAAATAGTGACTTCATAACTATAGTTACTGAGGAGCTCGATGGCGCACGTGGTAAGCGCGTTCGGCTGCGATCGTTGAAGTTAAGCAACTGTCGCAGTGGTCGGTCATTGGATGGGTGACCAAAAATTTAATATCTTGAGCTCCTCCGTGCTTCGGAAGGCACGTTAAGCCGTTGGTCCCGGCTGCATCTGCAGCTGTTAGCACCCACCAATCCGCACTGGGCCCGCGTGGTGGGTCATGGCCCAATCTCCCTATTCCATCCATAGGGACGGCCTGTGCCCCAGCAGTGGGGACATTAATAGGCTGATGATGATGATGATGATGATGAACTATAGTTATACCCCAAGAGCTGACAGCCATTTTTGAGTACATCCTTGAGGCACATTGAAAATATTATTGTTGATTAGTTGCGAATGTGTGGATGATGAAATGGCCGACCTGGCTGGGAGGTTGCGGGGCGTTAATGAGCTATGAATTTTTTAATTCGCAATTTTTCTCATGCAGAAAATGTTCTTGAGGCACTTTGAATCTTACAGCATTTTAAAGTCTGATGTTTAATTAAACGATATATCATAATGCCAGGCGATTTGGTTGGGATTTAAATGGTGACAGGCGATTTAAAGTTATATTTTTTTTTTGCGCAAAAAATGTACTTGAGGCAAGCTGGGATTTATACACAATAATTGTTGTGTTGATAAGATGCCATATATCAAATGACAGGCCGTTCTGGCGGTTATTTAATCTTGCCAGGTGATATCATTTTATTATTATTTATTATAAAAAAATAAATTTTTACAAAAAAAATTTAATATACTTTTTATGTAATTTTTTTTATTCATCGATATCTGCTGGAATCTCCTCGTCCATAGAGTTGAGTTCTACTCTTTTTCTTCATTGTCTGAAAATAAATAAAACATTTTAACAAATGTGAAATACAATCAATAGTGCGAGTATTTAACAAATTATTATTACATACCTGTAGCATTTTCATCAGAGTGTTCAAATGTCCCAGGATCAATTGCATCGATAACTAATTGCGGCATGCAATCCCCATCAAACCAATAAAAATCCAATTTATCCTCCTTCAGCTGCCATCCATGTTCAGTGGGTTCTAGGTTACTTGGAAAACGTAAATGTGCATTTCTCCAGATACTTGTAACATATTGAGCTCTTAAAAGCTGTTGGTGCAACTCTGCTTTACATGGTGGTAACGTAGACGGATCATAGTTTTTGACAGTTTTTTTGAAAGGCTCTTCCGTGCTCTTAGCTTTAAATGTCTTGCAAAATTTTTCAAACCGTGCTATGTTTATATCTGCGATATTATTGACACCGTACATTTCACACACGAACTTCTCAAGCATGTTTTCCAAGTAACCTAGAACCCACTGAACATGGATGGCAGCTGAAGGAGGATAAATTGGATTTTTATTGGTTTGATGGGGATTGCATGCCGCAATTAGTTATCGATGCAATTGATCCTGGGACATTTCGACACTCTGATGAAAATGCTACAGGTATGTAATAATAATTTGTTAAATACTCGCACTATTGATTGTATTTCACATTTGTTAAAATGTTTTATCTATTTTCAGACAATGAAGAAGAGTTCATAGAACTCAACTCTATGGACGAGTTCACAAGCGACGAGGAGATTCGATCAGATATCGATGAATAAAAAAAATTACATAAAAAGTTTATCAAAAATTTTTTGTAAAAATTTATTTTTTTATAATAAATAATAATAAAATGATATCACCTGGCAAGATTAAATAACCGCCAGAACGGCCTGTCATTTGATATATGGCATCTTATCAACACAACAATTATTGTGTATAAATCCCAGCTTGCCTCAAGTACATTTTTTGCGCAAAAAAAAATATAACTTTAAATCGCCTGTCACCATTTAAATCCCAACCAAATCGCCTGGCATTATGATATATCGTTTAATTAAACATCAGACTTTAAAATGCTGTAAGATTCAAAGTGCCTCAAGAACATTTTCTGCATGAGAAAAATTGCGAATTAAAAAATTCATAGCTCATTAACGCCCCGCAACCTCCCAGCCAGGTCGGCCATTTCATCATCCACACATTCGCAACTAATCAACAATAATATTTTCAATGTGCCTCAAGGATGTACTCAAAAATGGCTGTCAGCTCTCCGGCTATTACTAGTAGACAAACTCCATTTTATTAAGATAGCTTTGTTATTATAACAAAACAGTTATGTAAAATTTACAAAACTGTTTTGTTTGTTAATTCTTACACTTGTTCAGTAATTGGTTACAAATGGATGTCTCAGGATAGCTTCACTATACTGTTATTTATAACCGAACTATTTTGTTATCTGCAACATAATTTTCTGATGAATTATAGCTGTATATTATTTATCTAAAAGTACTTGCAAAAGAACTTTTCTGCTTTAAAACCCTGTACGTACTACTAACTAACAAGTAATTACTGGGGGTTAGCAGTGGACTGGTGTAATCATAATACCCAATTTATTTTTAAATACAAATTTTATAAACTTACCTTATACATATGGACAAAAGAATCTCTATAGCGCGATTCAGCGGATGCACCGAACATTAAACAAAACACAACAATCTGTTACCGAACTCTTTGGCTAACAGTTACATCACTTTTCCTATGACGTAAAAGATTTTGTAGGTACGTATGTATAGAGTAACAAAGTTTGACATGAACAAAGTTGGTAGCCTTCTTATCAACGGAACAAATCGATCTAGTGATACCCCTCATGGCTGACAGGGAGGCTTAGCCTTGGGACTACAGCCTTGGCCTAGTGCCTAGTTCCAACGTCACCACACTGCAGTATACCATCTGACTAATGGACTGAGTTGCCACATCATACAGCTAAATAATTTATTACATTTTCAACACATTTTCTCAAAAAATGCATTTACGGAGGTTTTATACATAGTTCAAAACATCAAAATTACGGGCCATAAAACGGAGCGGGCGGTAAAACGTTTTACCGCACTATATATACTAACAGAAATTGGAATCTAGATTTCAGGTACACTGGAGCACATGGATCGTATAAAATCTTGAAGAGCATGAAAATGCAATCTAAGGTTTCTTCGACCATTGATAGGCAACCATTTAAGTTGTTTTTTTAAAGGGTAGAGATGTGGTCGTATTTACGTAACCCGAAAACAAAGCGAATACCGCTTTTGAGCAAACGATCCAATTGGATAAGGTTTTGAGTGATGTCAGCGTAGTCGAGAATAGGAAGAATAAGAGACTGGACTGGACTGATTGTCGAGAAAAGAGGCCACTCTTGCTTTCCCAAGCCCTGTGACGCTGTGAAAGAAAGGCACAAGCGACAAAACGACCAACAGCTTTAACTCTAAAAAACAAAGTTATACAAGTACAGGCTGAAAAAAGTTGTAGGTGTTTTTTTAGCACTTGCACCTTTTTGGTGTGCACAATTTAAATTGTAGGAAGAATTGAAAAATGAGGCCATTTTTATAAGTCGACCTCGTTCTATGGAAGTGGTAGTCGTGATTCAATTCAATACAAAGGGTGCCTTTACATCCTCACCCCCGGATGTGTGGCGAAAAAATATAAATTGTTTCTCATTTATTACGCAGCGTTTGAAAATATTCGCCACAAACAAGATTTTCTATTCATTTCCTGTCGTATCCATGCTAGACTGGGAAAAGGGTAAACTTATATTGCTTGCTACTTACTTTTTCGGGATTACTTATCAATAGACAAGGGATATTGAGAACATGTTAGGTATTTTTTTTAACTCAACTCAAATAATACCAATAGTGGCGAAGCAAACCGAATGGTAATGAAATTATACATTAATAAAAAAAATATTGAGACCTCTTTTGAATTGTCTATTATTTTTCCTACCACTAATTCAGGACAATTTTAAGCTGATAAGAAGAACTGTCCGGAGTAATCGTAAGAATATAAATAAATCTTCTACCACCAACCCTTACTCCTAGTTTATAAATAATACACCATAAGAAATATAGGAGAGTAGGTGACGATTAAGACAGAAAATAACATCAAGACATACACGCTTGGCAAACAGACGGCAAATAACGGACACAAACAACAAACATTCTAGTGTAGACGGCTGTTTGCCTGTCAGTGTTGTGTGTGTTCGTCAGAGTCGGTATTTTGTACAAATCAAAGGATGTTTTGTTAGCCAAACTGCAGATTACTTAATAGTTACTACGTGCCAAACAGGAATATAATCGCCAAGCCTGGGGGACGCGCTTTTGTGTCGGGTTATTGTGGTCGGTGTTTGGCATGTGTTTGCTGTTTGGAGCAAACGACAAACACGCGGAGACACATACAAGGACAGTTCGACTACACTAACCTAACAACAGTGCTATTCTGTAAGAACGAACTAATTTTTCACCTCAGGATCCGCGGTGTAATTTAAAATTTGAACATTATAATATTATAAAGGCGAAAGTTTTTGGGTGTGTATGTTTGTTACTTCATCACGTCTAAACGGCTTCAGCGATTTTAATAAAATTTGGTATGGAGTTAGCTGACACCTTGGATTAACACATAGACTAAGTTTTAGTGCGGGAAAATATCCCTCATAAACCGCGGGTAACACCGCGGGTCACAGGCAGTTTCAAATAAATTTCAAATCACACCGCAAAATCCGCGGTGAAAAGTGAGTTTGTTCTTTGAAAATAGCAGTGCAGGTTTTGAAAGTTCGAATTTCGGGCATTAGTATAGTGGTGGTTACTACTATAAATAACAACAAAACAATGGCCGCGATGCATCATAATAGGGGTGATGACGGGGTACAGTAAACGAAATTCTATTTAGCCCGTCAGTTAGATGATCAAAAAATAATGGACACGTATTTTTTCTTTGGGCAATCAACCAAAAAATGACAAAGTTATAGCGCGTCAAAGTTTAGGAGTATGGGCTCGTGACGTCACTTTTAAGTGATAATTGTACAAAAACGTGACGTCATGCGACTTTTCAAATCAATATATCTCTGCAATGTTTATATTATGTGAAAAAAGAAAAAATACGTGTTGTATACTTTTTGATGATCTACCTGATAAACGAAGAAAAAAATTAGTCATCATCCCTATTGGCATTTTTTAATATGGCAATGTTTCAGCAGTTGGCAATACGATAACGTGCACTCCGTTCCAAGTAGGTATTATGCGAGATTTATGTAACTACTTGGCTAAGTGTTCATTCATGTTCTTCGGAATATTTCTGGTGTGAATACCGTATGTGCGGCGTTACCAACAAGGGGAAAGATATTTATTACTTTTATGGGGACAATAATCATGTTTCTTTCCATTCACAATAAATATGCTTAAATTTCAATTCATACTTGGAAGAATCGAAAAAAATACAGCTCTGTTACGATAAAGATTATGTTTCATATTTAATCCTAATTTTTAAGAAAAATAAATGGTATAATGAATATTTTTCTGTACGAAAGTTGACCAAAAAATACAGCACGTTTTTTCAAGGTTGCGTAGTCCTGACAAGGAACCCTCATAGTTTCGTCATGTCCGTCTGTCTGTCCGTCCCCCGTTTAGCTTGGAGACTGTTAGCACTAGAGAGAGTGGAGGTATGAATATTAATCACACCGACAAAATTTTAGAATAACATTTTGAAAAATATTTTCTTAGGGTAGCTCCTCTACAAGTAAAGTGGGGATGAAATCTATTTTTCATCGTCTACTCCATCGTGTGAAGTATCGTTAAAAAGGTCCTTTAATAACTTATTCCGAGACCCGTTTGCGAAATATTAAACTTTAAATTGCTATTTTTTTTCGAATAGGGCGTCCCCTCCCCTCTGAATAAATAAAGAAGTGAGAAAAAAAGCAGTCCTTGCTGAGTTTCTTGCCAGTTCTTCTCAGTACAAGGTCTCCCGCCGTAGTTTAGCGAATCGATGGCGTAGCTTTCTTGACCTTCACAAGTGCTTGTAACAGCCTAGACTGAATAAATAACTTTTCGTTTCATTTCTGAAAGCTGAACTTAGTTTAGGTTAGCAACTGTGTTCGTTGGGTGATCATTTATTGTTATTTTAGGGATCATTTAAATATTTTCCGTTTCATATTTTAGGTATTTATAAATATAGTATGATAAGTACAAAAATAATTATGCGACGTCGTGGACGTGAAGAGCTACTGCCGACAAACTGTTGCACAGTTTGGCAGAATGGAAATAAGTGCTGTACTTAATATTTATGAACAATTTGATAATAAAAAAAGGAAAATTATAACGTTTAAGATGAATTAGTTATTTTAAGAGCTTCAACTTTTGTATTGAAAAAATCTTACATATTACAAAATCCTTAGAAGATCACTTTAAACGTGCATTGCATTAAAAAAAACAATTGCTAAAAAAATCTATTTGAAAACCACAACCGTACACTGCGCGTGGCATGACACGATTTTTTTCAGTATTAAACAATTTTTTTTTTTTCTATATTCATATTATAAAGAGAAAAGATTTGTTTGATAGTATTGAATAGGCTCCGAAAATACTGGACAGATTTTTTTTACCATTTTTCATGAAACCAATATGATTTAATCAGACTTATGAAACGCGACGCTACCCGACGCGACGCCATGCCACGCGCGCGTTGAATCAAATCAAAATGTACTAATTTCTATGATCAGAATCACAGTAGAAACATCCGACGCGACGATTAGTGCAATAATTATGAGTGATAAAAGTGATGTGTGTGTAAAAACCACAGCGTCACTTAATACACTTAATAATAAGGGCATGGATCAATGTTAAGGGGGGGACACAGTGGTTTTTAGCAGCAGAGCAATGGTGCATTCTATAGTACAGGTCCTAAACTACGCAACAAAATGTCTCTATCAGTTAAATAAAATTTCACGCTAGGTTTATAATTATATGAAGAAAGTCATTGCGTATAATACACGCCTGAAAACAAAAAATATAGTCTAAAGTACAGCTCTACACAGAAGCGAAGCGAGGGCGGGCCACTACTTTTATATTTAAACTAGCGGCCCGCCCTCGCTTCGCTTCGGTGTAGAGCTGAAGTGTAGACTACAGTTTTGTTCTCAGGCTCGTATTATACACAATGATATTCATCTATCATTCTTCTTATACCTGCATGCAAAGTCTCAGTCCGATCGGTTTAAAATTGACAAACTTTCATTCCCTATTTTATCCCCTTGGGGGTCGAATTGATCAAAATCCTTTCTTAGCGGATGTCTACGTCATAACATCTACCTGCATGCAAACTTTCATTCCCTATTTTATCCCCTAGGGGATAGAATCAAAATCCTTTCTTAGCGGATGCCTATAAATCAGGTAGATGTCAAATTTCAGCCCGATCCGTCCAGTGGTTTGGGCTGTACGTTGATAGATCACTATGTCAGTCAGTCACCTTTGAGTTTTATATATAAAGATAGATTGGATTGCTTAAATTTGATTGAAAGACGGTTCAAATCGCATGCGATTTAGCAACTATACACACATAAGAGTAATTATAATTCCAGGATTTTTTTATTAAATATATGCGTAACTTGTAAAAATATTCAGTAAAAATTGTTGAAAGTTACTTTAATAATTTTACTATTGTCATATTTTTTGTCTTATAATGTTACTCGAACATTTACGTATTACCGTAACTTCCTCACTCACAATGTTCACCTTCCGAGTTTTGTCAACATATTGTAATGCGAACCATTTAGAAAAACTGAAATATTAGGTCTTTGCGTTACGAGCTCAGCTCAGTGCAAAAATCACTGTTTAATTGTAAGCTAAGTTAAAATTTTGTATTGGTGAATAAATATATTTTTGTTTTTTTCTTTTTGATTTTTGGACTAAAATCGCCACGTGTGGACCAGGTATTAGCACGAACCAATGTCGAATACCTAGTTGAATTCGATTTCTTGCCATTTGCTACATATCGTATGAGATTGAATTCAACTATTCAAATACGATATTGGTTAGTTCCAAGGTTATTGGTAAAACTAGACAATAATGACAGATTTAAACTCACCATAAACTCCGAATGGTCATTTTTGTACGCTGAACTCCCGATGTTTCTGCGTTTCAATATCTGTAACAAAAGAATGAATATTAAGAAAATTAATTGTTTTTTAATAACGTTGAACATAGAAAAACGCAGCCGACGCGGTCAAGAGAACCGCTTGATATTTTGCAACTAAATATTTAAGTCAAAATCTCCTTTTTTTCAATTTGGAAGCATAATAAAACTCTTTTGATTAATGCGTAAATTGTGTATTTGTAACAGATAGTCCCTTTAAAATAGCTTAGGTATAATATGTTAACAGTAGCTTATAGTTATATTATTTTTAAGTTTATAACAGAAGTATTATTTTAACATGATACTGTAAGGAAAACAAGCGTTGGCTTGCCAACAAGCTGATGTTTACAGGTTGGCAAAGTATTAAAATATGATAAAATTATGTATCAGTGATTAAATAAATAAATAAAGAGGGTAGTAGTTAACTGTTAAATATTATATTAATAAAAATAGAGTACACAAAAACCAAATAGAGTTAAACCTTAAAATTGAAGTAAATCCAAATTCTGTGGTAATTAATAGTTATTACTCCATACGAATAATGCCACCCACCAATCCACACTGGGCCCGCGTGGTGGGTCATGGCCCAATCTCCCTATTCCATCCATTGGGAAGGCCTGTGCCCCAACAGTGGGGACATTAATAGGCTGATGATGAGGCACGAATAATGCCACAGTTTCTATTTTCTGATGTTTGCACGTAAATATCTATCCAATATTTTAATTTACAAGAAAATTTATATTCATGTGTGACACAAGACAAGTTTTTAGAATACAGAACTCTAATATTCGTGTATGTTTACCTACCGACCGCCGCACAGTGTTTGCAGTAATCAGCCGCTGAATAGCCGCTGAGAACAGTACAAATAGCCTGCCGCGCTTCTCTAATGGCCACAAATACCGTTTTTCCCTAAGCGCTAAGAAGCTTCAGAGCGTTTACGAGTCTCTCAAGTGTCTGCTTAATCGAAGTTTTCAATATGCTGGGGCTATAATTATCATGAGCTTATGGAAATAAGTTCCTGAGCCTTCAGAGACCCTACATTATCATATAAGGAATGGACGTCCACTTCAGCACAGGTCACACATCAAGTTAGTACAACCTGCCAAATCTTCTCAATAAGTTGTGTGTGTCTCATATAATGGATAATAAAAAAAGCAGATTAGAAATGTATGGACAAAGACCGTTCCCGCAACGATGGGCCAGTGACATGGCTATGCGATGCGATGGTTGAAACGCAACTCCACGATAGCGACATTCAATTATGATCTTATTGTTTTTCGAGATGGACGTGGAAGCATTAGCTCGCAGCAGCTAATGCAATATGTTCATTCATCACGTACCATTTTTTTTTTATAATTAGGTCCGACAAATGACTCCACCCCACCTGATGTTAAGTGAAGGTGAAGTCCAGACGCGAAGATAGCTGATACAGCAGTTCTACCTGCCACACCAGCCATCCTCACCCTGCCGGCCTGCATGTTGCTTCTTCACGCCTCTTTTTAAGGATCCCAGGTTGTAAGAGGGAGGGAGCACGTAAGCGGGCAGAGCATTCCATTTACGATAATGTGCACAAGAATATAGGAATTCAAAAGATATTTTAAGTAGAGATAAGAACTGTAGCCTTAATGTCTTTGTAATAGAATTAAATCAGTGTGTATACTGAACTCAAAAATCAAATCAAAAATACTTTATTTCTATAACCAATATTGTTAGTGATACAATATTTGAGAATCCCTAGTAGACAAGTTCATTTGCCTGTGTCAGGAACTCTCGCTCTTCCATAACTTTACCAAACTCAATACCATATTGGTTACAAATATATAACGATTTTTACATTTTGTATGTTTAGTCTAAAGTGTTCAATATATCTGTTATGTTTGTGTGTGGGTGTGAACTGTAAGACAGTTCACACCCTTTCTTTCTTTTTAAACAAACTCTCGGTGCCTGTCCTGAGATTTAACTGCCTTTTGGTGGTGTTGTTTCCTGTAATAAAGTAACTACTTAATTTGAATCTAAAGAAAGGTTTACTAGAAAAAAATCCACGCGGACCAGGCAGCGGACGGGACTCGAACCCGCATCCTTCGCTATCCGGGCGAATGCACTGACCATTATGCTACCACGGCCCTATTAGCCGCGTCGAAATTTTCCTAGCCTTAAGCTGCAAGGCAGCGCCATCTCTTCGCATTGTAGGTAACCCACATTTTTTTCTAGTAAAACTTTCTTTAGATTTAAACATCTAGCAGTTAAATGCTTAAAAAATAAATAAAATCATAACTATAATTGCTATTTCTACTTAATTTGATTTACTTTCTTCTATACGCTGTCTACATAATTGCATGGCCCGTTAACAAATAAATAAGATAGACAAACAAAACAGAAAACCACCAACAAAAATATTTCGTAACTTACACATAAACACATATCAAACAGCAAGGAAAGGACATCTAGATCAGGACAGTGGACAGCCACACACATTAATTAAGGTACCTGCCAAATTTTCTCCATGAATTGTGTGTCTCATATATCGTCAGTGAATTTGACCGGATAGCGAAGGGTGCGGGTTCGAGTCCCGACTGCTGCCTGGTCCGCGTGGATTTTTTCTAGTTATATTTTCTTTAGATTTAAACATCGACAGTTACATGTTTGAAAAAATTAAAAAAGATATTAATATAATATTTATATAATAAAAATGCAACGAAAGAACCATTTCGTAATGTTAAAAATAAAATATAGGGATATAATCAAAGGTATCTAATGCACTGCAGAGTTAATATAATAACGCTCATTAGTTCGATTCGATAACATTGTGTTAATTAAACGTTAATGAAATCAGTTTTAGTATTCCTATCATACCGGTTGGGTCGCATTTATTATTTAAATGTTTGCGAAAAACAATACATAAGAAAACTAATCCATTTTGGATAAAGGAACGCAAAGTAAAATTATAACTGTTGTGATGAAACCACGATTTACTAATATGGCAAGGGAAGAGGAGTTTGTGAATCAAGACGTATCAACAACGTATTTTAAGGAATATTCAATGAAATATTAGATCAGAACTTCGTAGGAAAGGCAGAAGACTTAGTACCATAATGTCAACGGATAACGCAACAACAACAACTGTATCGTATGATTATTTTGAAGCCAACGTAACAGACGATAACTCGACCATGGATGAAGATAGACAAGATAGACTAGATTTCTTGCTGTACCAGACATATTCTAACTGCATCGTAGTGGGGATGTCCAGTGCAGCCATAATAGGTGGCGCTATATCGTGGACTTTAATTACAAAATGGCGGACATTTAATAATTACGTGTTCCTTAACATGGTTTTAGCAACACTGTTCGTCAATTTTTCACGAATATGTATTTGCCTTAGTATTTTGGATTTTCCAATGTCTATTATTACTTTCGAGCACATAATAACGATTTATGGGACATCTTTATTCATTTATAATGTTTGGATGATCATAGTGTGTATATTATTTTATACAGATATAATAAAAGTCTACAAGACCACTATCACGCATCGATATTTAAAGTGCGCCCTGATAGGGTGGGGCATGCCGATAGTTACGACTACAACAATAATGATAATATCAATATTTAACGATATGATCTACACGGTTTATTTGATGATATTAATATTAATGTCTTCTTTTATTCTCATGTTGGTCAACTCTCTGTTTTATTTAAGATTCGTATGTACGTTGTTGAAAACGCCCAATGTGAGACGCAGCGCGTCGTCCCGGTGGTCCAAGATTCAAGTTCTTACGTTGTTATTTCTGATGAGTGGCATAGTATCACTACCCTCTATTGTTTTCTCATGGAACAGGCAGCCAGGTTTGGTTACCATTATGATGGAAAATACTACCTTCTTTCCGAATTTTGCTGCTTGCGTTTATTTATATATATCTAAAACCAATCGCATGGCATGGTACCAGTTTTATATTAGAAATTTTAAAAGTAATGTTAACAATAATACTACGGGTGTAGTTTAAATGTTTATAATATTCTTGTAATATATTTGGAGGCATTAGATTCGCTTACAAAATGGCTGGAGTGTAACAACCTACAGCTTAACGTTGAGAAAGCTAAATTGATAGAATATAGACCTCATTAAAAGACCTAATTAAACATCAACTACCAATACAAATCCAACAAATGAGAAACTGTAAACTCTACAACCATGCTAGGAATAGAGCTAGACTTGCATTTAAACTGGAAAATACTTACTCAAATGCTAATAACCCGATTGTCCTCTCTGGTAGAGTCTGTGCGGAAAAAGAATGGGCGTGGCGAAAAACGGAACTAACATTAAGATTTTTATTTGGCAATCTAACCCGTCTGTAATCTGTAAAATGTCAAAGTTTTGTATTGATACGGATTTGTTTGTTGTTGTGATTTCTTGCGGTTTTTTGTATTTAATCATGTCTGAAAGGGATAAACCTTACAAATACGGTAGAAAAGCACTACAGCGCCCTCCAATCTAAATCCTATTTTCTTTCAGCACAGACTTTATATGCACTGAGACAGTTGAAACGCAATACTGACCTAAATACCACTCTTTCTGCATATCATGCATTTGTCCATTCCAGGCTGACCTATGGCATTATATTGTGGGGTGACTGCACAGATATTCACGACGTTTATGTCCTCCAGAAAAAAATATAAGAATACTTGCAAACATAAAACACGCAGAGTCCTGTAAACCATATTTTAAAAAACTTAAATTCACATCTCTGAAGCCTGCAAGTTTGTGAAAAAACGTAGTGAATAATACTCCCCAGTTAAATTAGTAAGACGTTATGATCGCTACCTGAATACACTGAAACTCCCATTTTCAAACTTGAAATTAGTATGAAATTCTCCACACTCCATGCTAACTTAAATTTATTATCACATACCTAACAATACCAAAAATTTAGGAAAAAGGTAAATTTAAAAAATCAAAAAACCCGACTGCTTAATTATACTTCAAATAAAAACTGAAAAGAAAAAAACAAGTCCAGTAGTCTATAATTCTGTTAATAAGGAACAAAGCTACTTTAACAGTCGGGACCCATTAGATATTCAAGAATACATAATATTTTTCAACAGTGGGTCCCGACTGTTAAAGTAGCTTTGTTCCTTATTAACAGAATTATAGACTACTGGACTTGTTTTTTTCTTTTCAGTTTTTATTTGAAGTATAATTAAGCAGTCGGGTTTTTTGATTTTTTAAATTTACCTTTTTTATTTCACACTTTTTAGTTAGTTAGTATTTTAAGACGGTATATACCGTAGTCTTGTTACTTCAGTAAGGGAATTAATATCGCGGGAATTATTAAGTACCTTAAGACAGTCTAAAAATGAATCTAATGATACCGCATACATATTTTTTTAAAGGGAAATTTAGAAAAAATATTATTATGTCTTTATCCCGTGGGACTTTTAGGATAAAATGTATCCTATGACACTCCCGTAATCAAGACAAATCTAACGATACCTCATACATCAAAATCCATCAAGCCGTTTAGGCTACAGGAGGTCACAAAGGAACAGACATACATACATACTTACATACACTCCCTCAACATTACCCTCCCTCTTTGGCAGTCGGGTAAAAAATACAACTTTTGAAAAACATCTAAAGGAATATCTCATTAATAAAATCTTTTATAATATATTAGAGGTAGATTTACGAACGTAGATTTACGAACCGATGGCGTAGCTTCTAGACATTCATATGTGCTTGTAACAGCCTAAACTGAATAAATGATTTTGATTATGATTATTATGATTAGAGGTTTTTCAAAATAAACACCTGATATAATTTTTATAAAGTAATAATAATATTAAATTTCATGATACACCTCTTATATTATATTAATTAACTAGCGGCCCGCCCTCGCTTCGCTTCGGTGTAGAGCTGAAGTGTAGACTACAGTTTTTGTTCTCAGGCTTGTATTATATACAATAACATTCAACTATGATTCTTCTTATACGGTTTAAAATTGACAAAGTTTCATACAAACTTTCATTCCCTATTTTATCCCCTTGGGGGTAGAATGGATCAAAATCCTTTCTTAGCGGATGCCTACGTCATAACATCTACCTGCATGCCAAATTTCCGCCCGATCCGTCCACTAGTTTGGGCTGTGCGTTGATATATCACTATGTCAGTCAGTCACCTTTGAGTTTTATATATATAGACTAGCTGACTCGGCGAACTTCGTACCGCCCAAAAGTAATAATTTGCAATAAATTAAAATTGCGACTATAATTTGAGATTTAAACTATCCTATCTCTCAAGTTGGATCGAACTGCACATGGTGTGCGAATTTTATTATAATCGGTTCCGTGGTTTAGGAGTCCATTGAGGACAAACATTGTGACACGAGATTTATATATATTAAGATTATCTACATTTTTTAAATTAAATATATATTTTTTTAAATTTAGAAAGATACATGTATAACAATATTAAATAGTTTTTTACACCCTGCAACGCATTTGCAGGGTTTTTTTTATGCAAAATAGGCAATGCGTTTGACCACAATCTCACCTGACGGAAAGCGATGATGAGGCCTAGGATGGTACACGCCTGCCTAGAAGATGCCTGTTCACTCTGGCCTTGAAGATGTCCAGATTATATTGGTCCGGGAAAACAGACCTCGGCAAGGAGTTCCACTCCCTAGCCGTTCGTATAATGAAGGCCGAAGCAAATCGCTTCGTGCGAATGGGAGGAACTTCGACAACATAAGGGTGGAAGCCCTCGCCGCGCCTGGTCGTCCGGTGGTGGAAAGGGGAAGGGGGGATCAAATTATGTAATACCTCCGCACACTCTCCGAAATGTAAAAACACCGAAAGGCAAGCTACACGTCTTCGGTGGTCAAGGCTCTGGTGTCACATATTGGTACAACATATGATATTATTTGTTTTTGTACTATTTGTGGTATGCAATAAAGAATAAATAAATAAATAAACATTCGAAAACTGTATTTATTATAATCATGAAACTGCTCGATTTACAATCGGTGCCAGACTGGAATCGAACCAGGAGCTCTACTCTCTTTCTCCGAAACGAAATTTCGGTAACGAACGAATTTCAAACGAAATTTCGCCAGTGTTTCTACTCTATTTCATTTTCGAACAGGCACATTAACTTCGGAACCATAAACAGTTTTCGTGAACGAATGGAATGAGTCATGTTTTTGAGTTCTTTTTATCTCTACTTTTAAAGAAACGTTTTTTTACTTGGAAACAATATAGGTAGTTTACGGCAAATTTTTGATGACATTGAAAGAACCTTCTTTGACAGTGTTAGCTGACTAATTTGTTGAGTCGATACAATCTACTGTATGTCAACCTCAATTTGTCGTTTAATACTTTGAAGTATCGAAATTACAAAAAATAATAAAAAAATGGTTTATTTGTTAATTTTACATGCTAAAAATGTTTCTCAAGCTATGCAGCTATTATTAAAAATACTCTTGCAAGTATTTTAGGCTTAATTAAAACAAAAATCTCAAAACGAAAATGAAAAGGTAACACTTCGTTTTCATTTCGTCGATTTGAGGTTAAAATTTCGAACAATTATCTGTCAAATTCAACTTTTCCTTCGAAAGTTTTGTGAATTAGTGTAGGCTTGGAGAATTTAATTGTCAAAATATTTCGGACG
The DNA here is from genome assembly GCA_902850365.2 of Chilo suppressalis. NCBI lineage: Eukaryota > Metazoa > Arthropoda > Insecta > Lepidoptera > Crambidae > Chilo > Chilo suppressalis. The sequence goes on from OU963911.1 coordinate 2,034,062, forward strand.
AACGAATTTTCGAAATGAAAAGGAAACAGAGTAGGGAACGTGCGAAATTTCGATGTTTTTCGTTGAAATAGAGTAGGCCTCCAGGACCTTCCGCTAGTGTATCCGCTAAGACAGCAGGAGGCGCCGGTGCTGGCTTATAAAACAGTTTTGTTTACACTATTAAGCTTACGAGTTAATAAAAAGCGTTTACATAGATTTTTGTTTTACCACTGAGTTTCAATAAAAAAGTAAAAAAAAATGCGCAAGTGTCATCAATATAGTTAAAAATACTTATATATCATCATCATCATAAGTGGCCCGCCAATGGGCCTATCTCGCTATTTCGTAAAAGAGCAAACTTCATACCGCCACAAAAATAGGGGTTGGTGGTAGAAGACAAGTTTTCAGCCGCTGAATAGCCGCTGAGAACAGAACAAATAAGACAGCCGCGCTTTTCTTACAGCGGAAAATACCGTTTTGCCTCAAGCGTTAAGCGTCAGATCGTTTACGAATCTCAAGTGTCTACTTATTTGTTGTATTATATTTTGGAAATCTAAAGAAAATTAACACAATATCCCGTCGTGCTTCTGGCAGTTATTCTCGCTAGTGGCTCGCATACGAGCAGACAACTCACCTGATGGTAAGTGATCACCGCCGTCCATAGACATCAGCAAACACGAGTATCAAATATGGGATGCTGACCTTTTTTAAAGGTTTCCGGCTCGTGTTGGTCCTGAAACACTGCTGACTACAATATATTCCACAGTTTAGACACACGGTTTTATAGCCACGCATCAAGTTGAGGCCATAATTATCATGAGCTTATGGAAATGGTCTACTTCAGAGGTGCTCCAACGGTTTAATTAACCGTTTAACCATAATATATGCTACGGTATATCCTACCTAGGTAGGTAGGTGGGGTGCAGTGTTGCCAGGTCGGATTTTCAAAAATCGGGAGGCGTTATAACAAAACAGTAGATGTATGCAAAGAGCTACAAGAAAAACAGTTTGCACCCCCCCCCCCCCCCCCCTAGAATTGGAGATCAAATTTTTGGACAATTACATTATTTTATAATTATTAAGGTTAGCTACATTATTAATGACGGAAAATGCAACTCAACATGAAATTTAATAAAGAAAATCGAAATCTAAAGAAGAAAGGAGATTCATGTAGAAAAACAGTAGAACAGGAGAAATTTCAGAAAAACAGGATATCTCCTGTAAAATCTGGAGACCTGGCAACACTGGTGGGGTGTATCGTGTATGTACGACAACCCTGCATCACACATACTTGCAGCCTCTCAGAGTCGATCGTAAGTAGTCTAAAAAAATTGTGGTAGATCGCCAGCAGTTCAAGTTTGAGCACCTCTATATTATGATTCAGTGCATTGGGTCATAATTAATCTTACTGTGGATCTCCCAGTTGATTATCATGTTTAATTTTCGTGCAATCAGAAACGCGAACTAATTTACACACATTAGAGACAAGAATAGACTACACCTGAACTGTGACTTTGTTTACAATATAATCTCCGAAGTTATCTCTCTCTGTTCTTTTTCTCCTGCACTCCAAATAACTCGTTCTAATTAAAGGTGTACAAACTGTACATTTTTTGGTACTTAAATCAGGATGCCGTTAAATGTGCAAGATTAACACCCGAGCCACGGTAATAATATAATACAGTATTCTATCTTCATACAAACGGTCGGAAAGCGAGTCATACCTACGCCACTCGAGTTCGATGTGCTCTCGGCGGGCACCCAGTCGCGAATGCGCCGCCGCGCCGCAACGACGACCGAACAGTGTGAACAGTTAGCCGTGCTTAAACGTGCGTTTTGTATTGTAAACATTTGATTTAATTAAGTAGATACCTACATAATTTAGTATGGAAAAGAACAAACGACGGTCAATATCGTACAGTCGCCATCAGATATATCTGAGCATACAAGGTGACCAAATACATCTGAACAGTTAAAATGTCATTAAGTTCTATACGCTACAAGTGACCATAAATATCTGAGCATTCATTACTTCAATAATATCTGAGCAGATGCCTGTCAATAATATCTGAACATACAACTTTTCAAAAATATCTGAACACGTCAATGATTATGTATCTACGCAGATCGTGCACTGGGCTTACATATTTTGTTACTACGTGATTGAAAGGATGAACTAAAAACAAAGGCTAAATATAAGGAATAAATACGATGAGAAGGGAATAAAAATCTATCAGAAAATCATTCGTGTAGGGTCACCACGAGTAGTAGAAATGGAAGATGCCTAATTTTTTCTCTATTTATTTTTTAAAATTAACGAGTAGTTATGTTTTTATTTTATTCTATAGATTAAATTCTCAATATCTCCTTAGAAATTTATTTCAAAATAAGACAACTGCGTTTTTTAACCGCAATAGAAATAAGTAATAATTTGGAGGAAACATTTGTCCCACTATTTCCATTGCAGTGGAAAATGGAATTCTGTACTTATCATGCTCAAACTGGGCGCCATCCTTACAAAAATTTTATTTACTCTCTGAGTGGATGTGTTTGTTTGGTTTGGGTATGTATTATTTATAAAAGTGAAAATTAATAAAAAACAATTTTAATTCTTATAAATTTTTATTCAGTTAAATAATCAAAAAATGTAAACGAATTAACTTGGTACCTACCTCAGTAGATGCTTAAGCTTAAGTATTTATTATTATAATAAAATTATAATCGAGATCGAAATAAAAAAAGCAACTTCTGATACAATGAGTTTAAAATTAAATAGTAACAAAATGTTTTATTCTTATAATTAGTATAATGATACATGAGATCAAATCAAAAAGTTATCAGGCAATTAGTAAGGTTCTTAAAATTAGCGTATTATTATTAGCTTAATAATTTCCCAATATTATCAATGCCCGTTTAGACGGGAATTTCTAACAGACGTAGACGGTCGTAACGTATATTGTCGACTTGTTCTAAGTGACCACCGTTTTTTTAATACAAAATTTAACACGTATAGGTAACTTATCTTACTAATAAATAGAAATAGAAAATAGTGTTAGTTTTTTTTTTCAAAACGACCGGGTTCGATTCCCGAGCTGACCACAGGGTTTTTCTTAAATGTATGAATGCAGTTTTAATTTTTATTAAAATCGATGACATAGTTCCTAAGAACAGATCTTCGTATATATTATAGTTCAGACTTTCCCATACTGACCCATTTAAATGAGCCATCTTGTATACTCTCATATTAAATTTTTGACCATTATATAATTATTTGCCGAACAAGGATTGCTGCCTGATTTTTTAAATTGCTTACAAAATCTTTTTGTGCCGACCAAATTATTTAAAGGCTGACCAATTATATACTTCTCATGAAACATTAGTATTTTGTGTAACCTCCTTCTGCATTTAATACGTCTTGTAAACGTTTCCTCATGGAACCAACTACCTTCTCACAAAAACCTCGACCTCTGAACGATTCCCAAACATCATTTGCATGTCGCCTTAAGGCTTCTGTTGTTCGACATTGATTCCCATCCCACTCTTGCACCATTTTTCCCCAAAGGTTTTCGATGGGATTGAGGTCTGGACTTTTTGGTGGTAGTTTGATTAAAGTTAGTTCTCTCTGTTCATTAATCCATGTCTGTACTGTACGAGCATTATGTACTGAGCTGTTGTCTTGAAGGAATGTAATTTGTTGTTCTGGATAAAAAGCTTGAGCTGTAGGAAGAAAAGTATCTACCAGAAGTTCCTTATAATTCATTGCATTCATTCGTCCACTTATTTCCACAAGCTCACCAGGACCATCTTTGCACATCCATCCCCAAAATCCAATTGAAATACGTCCACTCCGGCGATTAGGCAGCACATTTTGTTCTAAGTAACGTGTGTTTTCGGGTCGCCACAAACTTAATCGCCCATTATCTCAGAAATCATCAGCAGAAAACCTTTTCGTCCATGAAAATAACGTTTTGAAAATTAAAATTTAAATAATTAGCTGCAAATTGTAGCCGCTGCATTTTGTGCCTTGGCGTGAGAGTTGGTTTTCTTGCCGGTACTCTATTTTTTAAACCTCCTTCTTTTAATCGTCTTCTAATGGTGCTAGTGGATATTTCGAATGTGCTTGAAAATTGTGTAGTGTTTATAAATCTGTCATTTTTGGCTTTATCTATAATAGCTATGTCTTGGTTATTTGTAGTACGCGGGCGACCAAATGAAACATGATTATTTAATGTTTCTTCTTGCTGCCATCTTTCTAGCCATAAATATACAGTATTTCTCTGAAATAAATACAATTTTATACTTTGTGAATAAAGTTTCATGTTTTGTGGGCAATTGATTTTTAGCATTTTTCTCCGTGATACTTACGGCTATTCCTAGCTCATCGGCGATATTTTTTACGGATAAACCATCATTTTTAGTTGTATTATTTTATGTTTCATTTCCGCATCAATACGGTACGAACTCATATTAATTATAGTTAATTTATGGTATGAACTAATACGTAAGCAAGCTGCTTGAATTTATTTGTGCATGACACATGACAGAGGTGATAAGAATAAAAACTGGAAAGTGTTTAACTGCCAGCGTCATCTTATTATAAATAAATAATTAAGAGGTCCTACTAAAATTGTTCAGATATTTTTGAAAAGTTGTATGTTCAGATATTATTGACAGGCATCTGCTCAGATATTATTGAAGTAATGAATGATCAGATATTTATGGTCACTTGTAGTGTATAGAACTTACTGACATTTTAACTGTTCAGATGTTTTTGGTCATCTTGTATGCTCAGATATATCTGATGGCGACTGTACAACAGCACAATTGCTGTTTTTGGTTGCTTGAACTCTTCAATAACACACTCAGAGATATCATTTTTTTAATTACCTGAAATATTGGAAAGGTGTCTTACCTTTATAGTTTTTTTTTATATACCTATCTACTAGTACGTAATTTGTTTCTAATATTTAGGCATTTCGGTTTTTCCATCGAGCAAAATATCTGGAATTATATGTAAATAAGTGGTTAGGATGAAAAAAGAGACAAACGAGTAATCTACCTACACTTGCGTTAAAAACAAAACTACATAAAATACTGTAGGCGGGCGGCCCTACCGCGTGCCAACACAGCGCTCGGTGTAGGCATTTATTTTCAAGGACAGGGCGGAGTCACAATACTGTATAGATAATATTACCGTGCCCGAGCCTTCAGAGACCATTTTCCATTATTATTATCACCAACTAAAATCTTTCGTAACTTACACATAAACACATATCAAACAACAAGGAGAGGACTTTCAGTTCAGAACAGGACAGCCACACATCAAGCAACTACAACATCCCAAATTATGTCAATGAATTGTGTGTTGTCTCATATAATGCAATATAAATGAAGCTGATTACAAATGTATGGATATAAATTTTTCCTGCACATTGCAAACATTGCAAACAATTTTACGTAAATTTGCATTTGGCAATAAAACATTTGTCACAATAACTTATCACAATTTTTCAGCTAGCAAAACCTAACCTAACCCATCCATTTTTACATGCCTGGAAAAGGTATGACGCCTCCTTCGTCTATTGGGAGTAGCAAGACAAGGGTATTTGTGGGCTCCGCTCCGTTCATTACAACTAGCTCGAGGACTTGGTGAAATGAGCAGTGAACGAAGCGTAAATAAACAATACCAAGAGTGAAGCGTAAATTTATTGAAATATAAAATTTATAACAATTATGAGAATTATGCAACGAAAGAACCCTTTCGTAATGATGAAAATTAAATATAGGGATTATCAAATTTATTACTGCATTGCAGAGTTTAGAATAATGCTCATTAGTTTGAATCGATAACATCGTGTTAATTAAACGTTAATGAAATCAGTTTGAGTACTCTGATCATTCCGGTTCGGTCACATTTATAATTTAAATTTGCGAAAACGATACAATAAAAACTAATCCATTTTGAATAAACGAAAATTTATATAACTGTTGTGCTTAAATTACGAGTTACTAATATGGAAAGGGAAGAGCAAGTTTTGCATCTAGACAACTTTTACCAACAACTTATTTTAAGGAATATTGAATGAAATATGAGATCAGAACCTCGCAGAAAGGCAGAAGACTTGGTATCATGTCGACGGATAACGCAACAACTGTATCGTATGATTATTTTGGAGCCAACGTAACAGACGATAACTCGACCCTAGATGAAGATGAAGATTATTTATTGCTGTACCAGATATATTCTAACTGCATCGTAGTGGGGATGTCCAGCGCAGCTATAATAGGTGGCGCCATTTCATGGACTTTAATAACAAAATGGCGGACATTCAAAAATTACGTTTTCCTAAACATGATTTTAGCAACATTGCTCGCCAATTTTTTAGAATTATGTTTTAGCTTAATAACTCAGGATGTTCGTATACAAACAATACTAATGATTTTGGGAACATTTTTATTTATTTACAATAATTGGCTGCTCATAGTGTGTATATTATTTTATACCGATATTGTGAATGTCTACAAGAGCACCATCACGCATCGATATTTAAAGTGTGCCCTGATAGGATGGGGTATGCCGATAAGTATAACTTCAGTAATAATGATAATATCAAATTTTACCGATGTAACGGCTTATATGCTTGCATTAATGTTAATATCTTGTTTTATTCTTATATTGGTCAACTCTGTGCTTTACTTGAAAGTTGTATGTTCGTTGTTGAAAACACCCAATGTGAGACGCAGCGCGTCGTTCCGGTGGTCCAAGATTCAGGTACTTACTTTGTTTTTTCTGATGAGTGGCATAGCATCACTACCCTCTTCAGTTTTCTCGGGGAGCAGGAAGCCAGACTGGGTTACCATTATTATCGGTAATATTACATTCTTTCCGAATTTGGCTGCTTGCGTTTATTTATATATTTCTAAAACCAATCGCATGGCATGGTACCAGTACTATATTAAAAATTTCAAAAGTAATGTGAACAATAATAGTACGGGTATAGTATAAATGTTAAAATTATACTTGTAAAATAGAAGGAATAAATAGGAAAAGATTTAAAAAAACTGTTATCAGGCTAAAATGAAATGATCTATTTGCCATCATACATTAGATAGGTTGGTCATTCAAAAGCATTGTACTTATTTATATAGTTAGATGAATATTAAATAAATGTCAAAAAACACATTATAATGGATATTAATTATAAACGAAAGTAAAGTCAATACGACTTCATTATCAAAGAAATTATCTGATTATCAGTAAGATTCATTTACATAAATGTCAAAATAAATACAATTAAATGAATATTAATCTACATGACATTTCTGGTGCTACGTAACCGGTTGATCTAATACATCTTTTTTGTGCAATAAATAATTGTTTTATATCTATAAGATTTCCCCATATTATTAATCCTTAGGACCTTAGGACAGACTCAACATATCCAAAACAGGCAGTAATAGCTGTATTTGCACCTTCTACTTTAGTTAGTTTATACAGAGCAAATGTAAATCTATTTATTTTGTTACATACTTTTGTATTTGTTATTGCCGAGAAAATTTTGTATCAATTTTATTAGACGCAAAAGTTATGTGGTTTTAGCAGTATGCAAAAGATGTAATAAAAGCTGATTGATTAATTATTCAAATTAAATATATTCGTTTTAGATATATTTATTTTAAGACTGTTATTTTGAAGCCCCTCTAATATTAATTTAGGATGAGTTTGTATGTCAATTTTATGTTTATCTAAAGTCAAATTTTTATCTGTGATTATTATTATTGATATCATCATCAACACCTAGCAAGGCTTGGGATTGTTTCAAACAATCAATGAAATCACTGTCAAGCAGGAGAAGGGACGATTACCACCACATTATTTTCGAATGCCAAAGTATCCTCATTCAAAGACTTGTGCTGGCTAGTGAACTTAGTGTTACCAATGCATTTAAGTGTGTTTCTTCCTCCCGCCCGCCGCCACTCAACGTTTTACTAAAAGATCCAACATCCTATAAACCTTATAGTAATATAAGTTATTTACGGGATTGTTACCATGTACCTTGTTTTTAGCGAGTTACTCCGTGATCATGACGCTTGCAACAGTACCGAAATATCGGAAACTCGCTAAAAACAAGGTACATGGTAACAATCCCGTAAATAACTTATATTACTATAATGTTAGTGACCATGAAAGTTTAAATCCTATAAACCTATTTATAATTACATAAAAAATACAATTCAAACAATTTAAATGACGAGTGAAGTGAAGTGTAGTGACTCCAAAGTAATGAGCATTTTCCAAATGAGTTATGACCTAAAGGTCTTTGTTACCAGGTCATAAAATTATAAAAAAAAAACATCATCATCATCAGCCTATTAATGTCCCCACTGCTGGGGCACAGGCCTTGCCTATGGATTGGGTCATGGCCCAATCTCTCTATTCCATCCATTCATGTTATCAATTGCGGGTATGAAATACTAGTTTATGCGACATAAGAAGGGATATTAAAACACGAGAGTCTGTTTAATTTTTATGTATGGGCATTGTCAAATTACTTCTGTATAAAAATCTTTAAAATTGTAATTTTACTTATATATTTTATTATATGTATTTCGACATGAGTGTATCCTTTTTTCAAACCTACTGAATATACACACAAAATCTCATCTCAAACATTGTAAGACGAGAATTTTAAATATGGTGTTACCATGGTTGACTGGTAGAGAATGCCTACGGCATTAAGTCCGCCATTGTACAATTGTGCATTAAGAATTAAATAAATAAATAATTTGGAACGTAAAAATAAATATATAAGTATTATAAAAAGTAAATATTACAGAGTTTAACAGGTTCAATTTATGTGAGTCGATAAAGTTCATTAGTTTGATTCGATAACATCATATTCATTGAACGTTATGGCTAGGTAGCTGGTGGCAATAATTTTTATATAACAATTTATATAATAAATTTATTATACTTTTCACATATAAGAGGATTACATAGATTTACTTCCTCTAATTATATAAAAGAGCAATTGTAACTTTTAAGATAAATAAACTATTATTATTATTCCACCAGCCCCCTGTCGGTTGGGCAGAAACGTTTCCTCGTGTCTAACTAAATGAAAACATCAAGCTTCAGAAGTTCAGATTCGAGGATAAAAATAGTTCGCTCCTCTTTCTATCTCGTAAATATATTCATCGATGTATAAAGCCTTTACAAATACATCAGACCTCATTCCACTTCTGAGAAAAAGTGTACAAAAATAAAACTAAATCGGCTTGAAGCGCGACAGAATACAGGCGCACGGTGTGGAAACTGGCTTATTCGCGTGGTATTATAAAAAAAGCGGTCAAGTGCGAGTCGGACTCGCCCATGAAGTGTTCCGTAGCAGCAAGTAACATAAAATAATAACTAAATAAATAAATAAATATTTCCGACACTCACACCAATTAGCCTAGCCCCAAAGTAAGCACTATAAGGCTTGTGTTATGGGATGCTAGGGTAACGGATAGAATACATATACTGTACATATATAAGTATATTTATATAAATACATATTAAACATCCATGACTGGAATACAAATGCTCGTATTCATCACACAAACATCTGCCCCCACCGGGATTCGAACCCGGGACCTCTCGAGTCGGCGACAGCCATGAAACCCGGCGTACAAACCACTCGGCCACGGAGGTCGTCGCTTATTCGATATATTTATATATATTTTATTATTATATATAAAAGCTCTTGTAGTTCGTTGTAACTTTGATCGATGTTTTAATAATAGTGTTTTTATTTTTAAAAGGTCATCAAATGAAATGAAATGAAAAGTCATTTATTCAGTCTAGGCTGTTACAAGCACTTGTGAAGGTCAGAAGCTACGCCATCGGTTCGCAAAACTACGGCGGGAGACCTTGTACTGAGAAGAACCGGCAAGAAACTCAGCAAGGGCTGCTTTTTTCTCCCTGTATTGATATATACAGAGTCGTCACGTTGAAAAATGACTTAAGAGATACTTCTGAAGTCACCTTCCATTACATCATCATATAGATATATACAGATATATTACAATAACTTATACATTTAATTTAATCAAGCAAAAGTATGTGTATTTATTTATTGATAAATATATTATAATTAAGTATATAAAGAGAATTACAACTACCTTATGTCTAAAAACGTAAAAACTATAAATAACTAAGAACTTAAATATACAATTTACAAAATATAAAATATATCACCCCCAGCGCCGCCGTCAGGAATGGTGCCCAATAGGCTGGCAGCATTTCCACGTTGGATAGCGAGGCTAATCCGTTGGCCGAGGTAGCTGCCAGCCTTTTGATCACCGGTCACCTCGGTGAGTCTCTTAGACAATTCCTTGAAGAAGGAACGAGCACTTGGACCCCATGGTCCCATGGTCTCCACACCAAATGGCACAAATATGTAGCTCTCATTGAGAGCTGAATATTTGCGCCGCTTGGAGCACTCGTCGGAGGCCGCCGCCGCGCCTGCAGCCAGGGAGGTACTACTTGTATGGCACGGAGCAAGCGTATCCACGCAAGTTGCGTCCCACACAAGAGGACGACCCTGCTTCCAGGGAATGAGCGTCATTCCGTCAGGTCTCTTGCCATCGTCTCGGAAGATGCCGCTGGGCTCTAGGGCCGCTGGCACATTGACTGCGACAAGAGCTCTGCGGATGACGTCATTGATGCAGGCGTGACGGGAGACTCGACCAGCGCTCATTTGGCATGAGAGACCATGGTGTCCCAACTCACCGACGCGAGTTCCGCAACGACAACGATGGGGGTGATTTGTCTTGACGCCGAGTCTGAGTGAAATGGCAAGTGATAGAGAACTTCTGTCAAGCAGAGTCCCGATATTGGCTGAAGGAAGAGCTTGCAGCCAGTAACCAGACTCTACTTGAAAGACCGCTAGGAGGCGAGCACGCTCAGCTGCGTTTTCAGAGGAAGCTAGAAGATCACTCTGAAGACGCAAACAGAGTGGCTCGTCCCATTGCCTCTGTGAAAATAAGGAGGAAGGTATATCTACTCCCGGGCATGCCCTGCACCAAGCATTCCTGGCCTCTGCAAGGTGAGCCGGCTCCACTACGCCTAAAGAAGGACATAGTATTTTATTAAAAAGCTCGGCTGTACCATTTGCAGAAGACAGAAAAGAGGGAAGGGCAATATGTGAAATATGGCGAGTACCAAGTCCTCCGAAACGAACAGGGAGAGAGGCCTGCTTCCAGGCGTTATCAGAAAATGAACAATTTAGAATTTTGGAAAGTGTATCCCTGAGCGAACTGTCAATAGATGACAGTAGCCCTGGAAAAAGCCAAAAATGAGTACTACGTAAAAAATATATGAATTTTGGGGCAAAAGCGCAAAAACGTATTAAATACAAAGCCATGTGAGGATTAATTTTTAACATTTTTTCGGAGGACTGCTGAAATTTAGAAATTTGTTCATGAATAAAAATCGGAATAGCATCGTCAAATATGGGGGACCCTAGGAGACGGAGTGATTTATTATCTAGAATTTTAATATTAGGAGCTAAAGCCGAAAATTCGGTAATAATGCGTTGTAACTGATCCTGTGAAAATTTTGATTCTGGTATAAATAGTTCGCATTTTGAATAATTTAGATCAAGGCCAATATTTTTAAATTTATCAATAATTATGTCAAAATCTGAAAGAACTGTTGAAATATCGCCAGCGATAGTTCCGTCATCAAGGTACCACACATTAAATTTTGAATTTAGCGAATCAATAATAGGTTGTATTGCCAAACTAAAGATAACGGGCCCGAGAGGATCGCCTTGCTGACAGCCAACAGATGAATGCAACAGGTTGTTTTTAAAAATAAGTTTAGTCGGTTCGCTGTAGCATTGCCAAAGATATTTATAAATAGTGGGCGTTTTTTCTTTAATCACTGTAAGCAAGGCACCTCTATCTACGGAGTTGAAGGCATTCTTGACATCCACCTTCAGCACCACCTCCGCAGCGTCAAGTGATAGAAAGGTGCGAAGAGCGTGAACGGCTGCTTCACAACCACCCTTGACGCCAAAACCAAGCTGCACCGGTTGGAAAACAGCTGAAACTGTCGGTAAAATATGTTGACAGCAAATTTTGGATGCTATACGACGAAGGGTGGAGCCAACAGCTATAGGGCGGATACCGCCATCTTTTTTCTTTAGAGCAATTAAGTTGGCCCCGTAAAGGATCTCGACAATGTCTTTAGGTACTTCGCCGGATAGCATTAAGTTTACCAAAAGAGTGATATTATGTAATAGGACTCTGCCAGCGTCACCTACTGAGATTGAAAGGAGGTCTTTTAAATGTTGTGGTGACAAACCATCTAGACCACTGGCAGCACCACTTTTGAAGGAGTATATCGCGGCTGATACGTCAGAATCTTTGCTTATTAGATAAGCAAGTGTTGTTTCAGGTGGCGAAGGAAGGAGAAGAGTTGGTGCTGGAGGTGGGTGCTTGTCTTCAAGAGCACTAAGGGTCTCCTGGCAGTTGACGGCGACAACATCGTGGCTGAACAGTAGGTTTGCGGCTCCTCGGAGATCGCCATCGCTAATTTTTGATTCAATTAATTTTATAGAACTATTAGATTTTGGAGGCCGAGAGGGAGGAAAGACTAAAGAATTCACAGAAGGATTTAGGCGGCAGTTCTCCTTTATTTTTTGTGTTAGTGATGAACTAGTACTATTTGCATTAATATGTAAAATTCTATAGGAAAATGTTAGAAGTTCTGCCCAACTCTCAGGCGTGTTTACTCTAAGCACACGTTCGATACATTGTGATAAAGAAACAGCGACTGAGGGCCGTGCAGAACGAGGTATTCTTTTTATAACTGGAAGTGTATTTTTGAGATTACCAAGAGTTTTGCAAAGTGGTTCGTTACCTGAATTTAGAGATTGCGAAACTGCTGGCACAGAGGCAGAAGATTTATGCAGCCTGCCAATGTGTATATTTAAGCCCCGGTTACCTTTAAAGAACCGGGGTTGTGGGCACTTATGACATTGTATCAGTTGTGCGTCGTCACTGCCAGGGACGGGATTTGCCGACATTCAATCAGAAAGAGCGTCAAGACTACACTAGAAAATATTAAAATGAAAATAACTCTATAAACTAATTAGAAAAAAACATACAAAACAAACATGAATATTATAAAAACACAACAAATTTTAAATGTCAATTTCATTAATTATCACGTCCGTCAAGGTTGCTTGGCTACCGTCACAATTCGAGCATTCTATTGGCTATGAAGAAGCGGGCACCTAGCAACAGGCGCGGCTGTTCAAGGCGTCCTTAGAAACAATCACTTCGGCAAATTGCCTGCAAAACAGCTGTTTTTAAACAATAAACAATAATAATTTTATATTTAGTATATAGGAAGCGGCATTAGATATTTTAAATTGTAAATTGTGGTTTACGTATTATGACGTATTAAATAAAAACTACTTACTAGATCTCGGTCAACCCAATTTTCGGTGGAAGTTTGCATGGTAGACCATATATTTTTTTAGTTTTATCATTCTCTTGTTTAAGAAGTTACAGTGGGGGGGGGGACACATTTAACAACTTTGAAAGTGTCTCTCGATTCAGTTAAGAAAAAAATGTTAATCTCAATATCATTTTTGAAGACCTATCCATAGATAAACCACACGTCTGGGTTTGATTAAAAAAATTATTCGAGTTTCAGTTCTAAGTATGGGGAACCCCCAAAATTTGTTTTTATTTTCTATTTTTATGTGAAATTTTAATACGGTTTACAGAATACATCTACTTACCAAGTTTCAACCGTATAGTTCTCATAGTTTTAGGAAAATAGTGGCTGTGACAAACGGACGGACAGACAGACAGATATGACGAATCTATCAGGGTTTTCTTATAGTTTCGAGAAAAAAATGGCTGTGTCAAAAGGACGGACAGACAAACAGACATGACGAATCCATAAGGGTTCCGTTTTTTGCCATTTGGCTACGAAACCCTAAAAACGCGTCGTGCCCTGAAGGCGGATAACGCAATAATTCGCCGATACCCTTACATAGAAATTTTGGAGTTGAATTTAGTTTGTTGATGCGATTCAGCTTTAGGCTATAATCAAACTGCGTCTAGTCTATAGCTGTCATGTCACACTATTCACTCTTAGCTGTCATGTCGCACTATTCCTTCAGCACTCGCGTGTTCGTACCAATTTTGCACTAGACACTAGTAGAACAACAGTACTTGGGTAACTCGATGGCGCAGGTGGTTAGCGCGTTCGGCTGCGATCGTTGAAGTTAAGCAACTATAGCAGTGGTCGGTCTTTGGATGGGTGACCAAAAATCTTCTATCTCGAGTTCCTCCGTGAATCGGAAGGCACGTTAAGCCGTTGGTCCCGGCTGCATCTGCAGTCGTTAGCCCCCGTCAATCCGCAATGGGCCGCGTGGTGGTTAATAGCCCAATTACCCTATTCCATCCATAGGGCAGGCATGTGCCCCAGCAGTGAGGACATTAATAGGCTAAAGATGATGACATATCTGCTACTTAACCGACATTCCGTACTACCTGAGGCAACTGTTTTTTTTTTAATTATTTATTCAAATCAAATCAATTACATTTTAATATACAATGGCTGTATCTAAAAACCCTTAAACATGGGTTTATCTGTCTACAGCGATTCGCTCTAACAAATATTTTTTACAATGTTTACAATTATCTTTCATATGCAATTCTTGAATACTGGGGGGGATTTCATTTAGAATTTAGGAATAACATATTTTAGTGTACTCAAACCATATACATTTTGTTGTTGTACATGTTTCGATTATCAGCATCTTCTAGACCTCGGCAGCGGCGCGTAAACATAGGTGATTTATTAAATATCTTTAAATATCTCATTGTACAATCTCAAATCCCACAGTCGAGTTCTCGATCGTATATCACTCAAGCCCCGCAGCGAGATGAGGGTTACCATGCGTGAAAGTCCAATTACAGGTTTAACTCTATTAAACCACCCGATGAGCAGCTACATGAACGAGCCATAATGGACCTTATCACTGTGTAGTAAGGTGTCGCAGCGTGACGCATTCGGCGGGAGGTCAGGTTGAGTTGAGCCTGAATGTTTATTATTATTGTTCCTGGCGTCGTCGACGAGACGATACCCGTATTGTATGCGAGGGCGACGAACTCTCATCCTATGTAACGAAGAAAATTGTCTTCGAAAATATGGTGGTATTGTATACCGAGTACAGGAAAATATAGTCGAAAGGCTAAATATTTGAAAATGTTTACTTTTTAATCGCTTGAAAATGTTTCTACCGTGTTGATAAACTATTAAATTCAAATAAATAAAAAAAAATGGGTGCGTGTACTTATGTAGGCGCGTGAGAAGTTATCCTTCTTTGGCATCGTTTAAAATTAGTTTTTAATTGCATGCAAATAATTAATTACAATAAATTAATAAAAAGTCTGGAAAAGGACGAAGTCAATAAAGCTCAGTTTTAATTTGAAAAAATAAATAAATAATCAAAATATTCAATTAAAATCGCTACTGAATATAATTTATTAGAACATATGTGATTTGCACTTGTATGAAACTCAAACACGTATTCCGAATATACAAACTACTAGAAACATGTGGATAAATATTATAAATATGAATACCTATAACTGTTACTTTATTACAAAAAATAAAGATGTGGTTTTTGGTTCTACTACACCAATGGTCAAGAGATGGCGCTGTAGTCTCCTGAATCGCGCTTTGGTTCCGTTGTTCCAGATTAATAAATACTTTTTGTTACTTTATTACAAAAAATAAAGATGTGGTTTTTGGTTCTACTACACCAATGGTCAAGAGATGGCGCTGTAGTCTCCTGAATCGCGCTTTGGTTCCGTTGTTCCAGATTAATAAATACTTTTGATAGGCCTTCACAATGCAGTCGTTAGCACCCACTAAATAGAGATTCTATTTATATTTTGTTGGTAGATTTTCTTAATTTGCGGTAAACACAAAAGTAACGCATGAAGTTGGTCGCTAAAGCGACCAACTTCATTATGTTAAAATTTTGTGTTACAGTGATGCGCGCGCATCTTAAAATTTCACTCTCATCAAAATTTCATAACGCGCCTAAAGAAGTATAACTTCAATAAATATTTCCAACACTCACACCAATTAGCCTAGCCCCAAAATAAGCACTGTAAGGCTTGTGTTATGGGATGCTAGGGTAACGGATAGAATACATATACTGTACATATATAAGTATATTTATATAGAAATACATATTAAACATCCATGACTGGAGCACAAATGCTCGTATTCATCACACAAGCATCTGCCCCGACCGGGATTCGAACCCGGGACCTCTCGAGTCGGCGACACCATTAAACCCGGCGTACAAACCACTCGACCACGGAGGTCGTCAAATGTTTCTACCGTGTTGATAAACTATCAAATTCAAAAAGTAGAACGAAACTAAAGATCCACTATTTCTTTAAATTAAGATTCTATCGGCGGCTGCAGTTTACCCGCCAACGGCAGCCATTGACCTCTGCCGTCATCGTGGTGACGACCGCCACCGACGAGCCGTCAGCTGTCCATCCGTAGATCGACTTCGACGAGCAGTAAATTTGCATTTGGCACTCGTCGACCGAACCGACCACGGCTCGACGGCGCAGTGATCAATAATGAGATATTAGGTGGATAATATTCAAAGGACATGGCTAAGAAACTGCCCTTAACGTGTGTAATTATTTTGCACTAGCCCATAATTATATAATATTTTTTTATTAATTATTACGTATTTATAATTATCATACAACTTTCGTGAAATAATCAAATATTTAAAAGTAAAAAATTGACTTATGTCTGTTTCAAAAGGAAAATGTTCCGTTTTACTCAAATAAATGAACAATAAATGTATACTAAAAAATATTTCTGTCAGTATATCGAAATAAACAATATTAATTGAAAACTTCCCAAAAACTATGACATATTTGGCCCTTATTTTTATTATAATAAATCACTGAAGGCCTAAAATAACAGATTTTATTTTTCTGATCAGGCTTAAGAGAAGGCTGTATGATAATTAATGCTTTGATTTTTGCCAATGAACAAAATAAAACTTCACAGATTTCATGTCAGGCCGACAACAACAAATTATTTGTATTCATTTTTACTTTTAAAAATACTTTTTGTGAAGTGTTAATCAGATGAATGTGAAGAAATATTCTAAGAAAATGCGAATTTGATGGCTCTGTAAATAATTGGCAACATATTTTATCAAATGTAGCAAGGTAATGACGTCGTAGGAGGTCTCATAATTTTCAAGATTGTGACTTTATCAAAAGTTCCTGAGCCCTTTTTCATAGAAATTATAAATATTCAGCAATTCTGCATTATATATTACTAAGTACAATATTTATACATTGCTAGGGCAGTCGCTCATACAAAATTTTACCATGTCCTTTGACATTGTGAGGGTAGTTAAAACAAATCAAATAAGGTATAAGGCTTCGTATATACAAACGGCTCGCAGCCGAATCGCAACTACAGCCGCCGCCGTTTTCGGCGGCAGTCTTCGACGGCGGCCGTCAATTGGGCGAAGACTGCCGCCGCACAGTGATCAATGATGAGATATTAGGTGGATAATTTTCAAATTTGACATTGTGAGGGTAGTTAAAACAAATCATCGCGATGTGATTGGGGGTACTTACCTCATATTCTTGTTTAATATGAACGGTTGAAGGTAAGTCATTACTGAGATTATCAGCTAGTAAATGCAGTGCTCTCGATAATTGTAATGATTTGTTCTATTTACTTCCTGTTTTCGCGCTCAGTTATTTGTTTGTTGTGACTTATACAGTGCATGATTGCATATTAATAAATATGGTGCACATTATAGAAGGTATGTACTTCATTTTCTATAACACTTTGTAACTGTTAATGGTTATAGTAACTTAGAAAAAATATTCAAAACTTAGCTTAAAATTTAGTTTATTTATTTTTTTATTTTAAAGCCTGTATCTTACAAGGAACATACTAGAACATGGAAATTTTTATACTGGTAGATAACTGGAAGCCTGTATTATGGTATTCAATAAAAATGTTTACCCCAAATTACTCCTGCCTGAACAAACTTTTCATTTTTGTAGGAAACGGTAGTACAGTTAGAAATTCAGATTTATTTAATTACCTCAAAAAACACCCTCCAATTTGAAAAAAATATATGAGAATTGGTTGATTAAAATGTACACAGCGAATTCTCATATTTTTTTTTCAAATTTCGAAACATCTTTGCCGATTTTAATCCAATTTCTGGAAGCTGACAAACAAAAGCTATGTATTGAATTTCATAACTCATTTCGCTTTTGTGTTGTTAAATCTGATACTCCAATGACCTAATAGACATAGTTTAATAACATAACTTTTGATTGCTTAGTTGCAGGTTTAATTGGAGGGTGTTTTTTGAGGTAATTAAATAAATCTGAATTTCTAACTGTACTACCGTTTCCTGCAAAAATGAAAAGTTTGTTCAGGCAGGGGTAGTTTGGGGTAAACATTTTTATTGAATACCATAATACAGGCTTCCAGTTATCTACCAATATAAAAATTTCCATGTTCTAGTATGTTCCTTGTAAGATACAGGCTTTAAAATAAAAAAAAATAAACTTAATTTTAAGCTAAGTTTTGAATATTTTTTCTAAATTACTATAACCATTAACAGTTACAAAGTGTTATAGAAAATGAAGTACATACCTTCTTTAATGTGCACCATATTTATTAATATGCAATAATGCACTGTATAAGTCACAACAAACAAATACTGTGCGCGAAAACAGGAAGTAAATAGAACAAATCATTACAATTATCGAGAGCACTGCATTTACTAGCTGATAATCTCAGTAATGACTTACCTTCAACCGTTCATATTAAACAAGAATATGAGGTAAGTACCCCCAATCACATCGCGATGATTTGTTTTAACTACCCTCACAATGTCAAATTTGAATATTATCCACCTAATATCTCATTATTGATCACGGTGCGGCGGCAGTCTTCGCCCAATTGACGGCAGAAGTCGACGGCCGCCGTCGAAGACTGCCGCCGAAAACGGCGGCGGCTGTAGTTGCGATTCGGCTGCGAGCCGTTTGTATATACGAAGCCTTATACCTTATCATAACAACAGACATAAGCGTGGGACGAGAAAACGCTCGGATTGAATTACAAATGAGCGAACGCTCCATAATTGAATATACCTACACAAGGATCTAATGATCACCGTTTGTAATTTCGACATATTACCTACCTCTGTTACCATGTAACCATGACGCGTGGAGGCGGTACGTCTTTGAAACTGGCATTTGAGATCATTCACAAATTAACATTAAGTGTCGCCGCACACGGGCCACCGACCACAACCACAAAACGCCGCCACCGGCATATTTCTTGTAGTTTTCATACATTTTATATGGACTCGCCACACACGGTACGCCGGTGGCCGCCACACGCTACAAATCGTCGTTGCTCGCTTCTTGTGGCCCGCACCGGCCACTTAATGCGCCGATACAAAACGCCGCCACACGTCACTCGCGCGTTTCCCCACCCCTCTCTCCCTTACCTTAGTCGGCCGCTGTCGCGCGCTTCAGCCACTTTGGTAGCCGCTTCTAGCTTCTCATGGCGGTGTTTGTGGCTGTGGCGTGTGGCCCATGTGCGGCGACACTAACTTCGAAGCATGCTATAAATATAATTGCAACACGAAACTAAGTGAATCGAACTATCTAGTAGGTAAATTCTGGGAACACAGACCGGGCTATTTATAAAGTATGAATAGACAACTTGAAAAGAACTAGAACATTGTAATAAATGTTCTTATTGTAAATTGTATTTCATACAACTATTCTGTTTTGCAAATAGAAAACGAATAAATAAGTAATAGCGGAATTGAGTAATCCATGGAAAAAAATAAAGAACTAACCTAAAATTACACGACAGACAGTTACACAAATATTCGATGTAAATAGTATCTTAAGGAATGGAAAGGAAAAGATTTCGTTTAACTTTTGATTATCTTACTAAGTGTAATCATGTTTAAAATTGCGAAATCAGAGGTAATCTAATGCTTAACATTAGGCGGCACCGGCGGGGAAGAGTAATTTGCCGCGTCTCAAATAAAAAAATAATAATGAAGATATCATTACTTCAAGGAACGAAAGCAATTGGTTGTCAGTCAACTTGCGAATTTACTACAACAGTTTTTATAATGAAATTAATTTCGGTTATTCAGAACAGAAAATAAAATCGCATTTAATTAAAAAAAGTCAACAAAATGAATTTCGTAAAATTCACACACTTTGATTGTTAAAAAAGAAAAAAATTCAATCACGAACGCTACAAAACTACGAGGACTACGAGATTTCTCGTAGTAATACGCTACGATAACAGCTACGGAGCCCGTAGACTGTGCCCGTGCTATTTTTTTTGGTTAATCACTTGATCCGGGAACAGCCGGGTAATCCTAAAGTGGTCCGATCCAATTAGCACTCGTCCGGGTATCTCCATCGTGATGGGAAATTCATTGAACTGCAGACTGTAGATTTGAGATTAAGCCGCGCTGAGCACCACTAAACAACAGGAAACTATCGAGGTTATTTGTTCCGCTTCAGATAATAAATAATAAAAATAAATAAATAAATAAATATTTCCAACACTCACACCAATTAGCCTAGCATTAATAATGATTCAAATCAATTTTTCGGATTCGAGTATTTTTCATTATTAATTTGCATTTTCTGAGAGCATTTATCAAAGTAGTGTATATTTTTTTTTACCATCAGAAAGTAGAGATTTCAATAATCAAAAAACACCCCAACTTTTATAAAAAAGCAGATATTTAGACGTGAGAATTTTCGATTGAAAATTAGGGTGCTTTTTGGATATTAAGTCTAAATAAGGTGAAAAAATGAATATTTTAAATAAAAAAAATTACTGTATGTTTGGGACATACAAAGGTAAGTTTTCACCAAATTTGGTGAAAAAATATTTTTTTTTGCAAAAAATCAAAATAAAAAACAAAAAACTCGGTTATTCGCATTTTTCACATAAATTTTGAGGTTATGTGAAAAAAGTGTCGATACAAAAGTTGTAGATCTTTTTATTACCTACAACTTTGCCATTTAACTTTTTTTCATAGGACTTGCAGTTTTACCGGAAATCGAGATTAACCATTTTATACCCTTAAAAACTCAGCCCCTCCCCCTTCCCGACCTCAGATCGCCTGTAATTTATTTTTCCTTTAATTTTTGTTATATTCTCTACCTTTTCTAATGGGTTTCATCCTACTATATTTTTTTTTCACTTTTCACCATTTTTAAAATTATCGACCCTGGTCTATAAGCACTGTACGCTTGTGTTATGAGATACTAGGATAACGGATAGAATACATATACCTACTGTACATATATAGATAAAAACAAATGCAAGATGTATTTTTATTACCATCGTTTTCGGAATTTGGTACAGCGACCGTCGTACTTCTAAACATGTAATAGACATAACTTCTGCCTCTGTAATGACTTGAGCAGGATTTTTCATTTCATAGGTACTTACGGAATAGGATAGTTGACTCATGTCGAAAAGTATTAAATAAATGTTTATTTCTTAAAGTATTTTGTCTAAGGAACCTAAATATATCGATTTCACTTCATAAAAGCAGAAGATTGCTGTAGAAATTTAATTTAAAAAAACAATTTTTAGTCTATACTTTTTATACACTAAAAACGCTGTTTGCCACATCCGCCATGATTGTGACGTCTGTTTTAGTAAACAACTAAATGTCATTCATACATAACTTTAAAACTTGTATTATTAAAACTGATAATAAATGAAGAGACTTAAAATATTATTCAGTGAGTATTTACATCAAAGTGATCTTCGCAAAAATAAATTTTACTATGAGTCGTTAAAGTTGCAGGATCCCTTTAAGCAAGTTCTAACCAGATATTGCGTAGGTTAATTTCTTTCGGCACTTTAATCCACAACTTTCCTGGAGTCTTCAAAGATTTTTTTTTACATTCTCGTACAATACAATAATAATAATTACTATATTTTTCGTGGTATCTATTAGGAATCATGTTTTCTTTTTATTATAAACTCAGATGGGTTATTTTCTACGTGCTTACGAGTTTTTGTTTACTACTGTCAACGTCATAGCATAGATAATCTATAGACTAAAATGGCCGGCAGCGTTTTTGTATGTCCATGAAAAGTCTATTTTAAAATTAAAGATTTGTAGCTTTCTAGGTCTCAAAAAAATACAATACATTTTTTTCGGTCTAATAGAACATTTATTAACTATTTAAAACCTTTTTCCAAAAAGGGTCAACTAGCCTATTGATCAAGTAAGAACATCAGGGTCGCGGTAGCATAATAGTTCAGTGCATTCGCCCGGATAGCGAAGGGTGCGGGTTCGAGTCCCGTCTGCTGCCTGGTCCGCGTGGATTTTTTTTCTAGCTATATTTTATTTAAATTTAAACATCAAGCAGTTACATGCTTAAAAAATAAAAAAATACAAGTAAGAACTGTCAAAAGTAAGAATTCTTCTATAGATAATTCGCTTAACTGAGTGCTTGCCTGCGGGGTAACGAATAGAATATATTTTATTAACCCTCATTTACACATTTACAGATACAGATTAAAAAATCTCAGGGCTAACCAGGACCCTGCCTCAGCATTAGCTGATGCGACATTTCGCACCAGCGCTGTTATAACTCGCGCCAATATAAAAAAAAAACGAGCGAGCCTTACAGTAGTCGCGTATGATGTGTTACATTTGAAACCTCACCTTAAATTAGTAAAAAAAGAAATAAAACCTACTACAAAAGCAATAAGTGCGCGCTTTCGCGACTTCCTGTTACACACTTCCGTCACGTCATTTCACGAAATCACTCCCACAAATTGCAGGAAAGCGAGAGGAAAGATGTTACACATCAAAAAACTAATCGCAAATGACGATGTAAGACATTCTGTCCTTCTCGCATACGCTGTCTTTACCGACATGCGAGAGAGACATTCACAAGCACATTCTTGTCAAAATTACAAGCGCCCGCCGCCCGCTCCTCTCACGGTCCCCGTTCTAGCCCTCCCCACACCCTGTACCCCGCAGGCGAGGGCTCAGTTAAGCGGTAAACTATATTTTGTGCGAGGGGTAGTGGGTCCTCGGGTCACCGGACTAATGGACATTTCACATGCGAACGTCACTAGGTTAGGTTAAAGCTATTGTATAAACCATACTGGGGCCGTATTATAAACTTGCCTGGGGGCCATTCGCCTAACAGAAATGCTTTTGGAAAAAGCTAACGCTTTTGATTTTATTTTGTTATTTCTGACCGCCGAAGGTTTTCAAATACCTCACGCTCATTTTTTTAATATTGTTATTACCAATGCAAAAGAAAAAAAAGAGCGCGAGGCATTTGAAACCTCAGGCGGCTAGAAATAACAAAATAAAATCGTAAGCGTTAGCGTTTTCCAAAGCATTTCCGTAAGGCGAATGGCCCCCTGGAGTTAGCAGTTCATAAATCCAAATACAGTAGATTAAGCAGTGTTTTAGCTCAGTTAAGCGGTAAACTATATTTTGTGCCATTAAAGAAAAGATTCCAAGCAACGCATGAACATTTTGTCTCTCTCGCATGCCAGTAAGGACAGCATATACGAGAAGGACAGAATGGCTTACGTCGTCATTTGCGATTAGTTTTTCTTTTATATTTGAGCGAGTTATAACCATGTATTAATCAAGTAACAGTAACCATGCATTGTGGATAACCTACAATGCCAAGAGATGGCGCTGCCTTGCAGCCCAAGAGAGGCTAGAGAAAATTCGACACGGCCATCAGGGCCACGGTAGCAAAATGGTCAGTGCATTCGCCCGGATAGCGAAGGGTGCGGGTTCGAGTCCCGTCTGCTGCCTGGTCTGTGTAGATTTTATTCTAGTAAACATTTAATCCGACAGAGAGGAAAGCTGTGAATGCCTACTACTTTCCTGTTGCTCTATTCATCATCATCATCACCAGCCTATTAATGTCCCCACTGCTGGCCTTCCCTATGGATGGAACGGGAAGATTGGGTCATGACCCACCACGCGGGCCCAGTGCGATTTGGTGGGTGCTAACGACTGCAGATGCAGCCGGGACCAACGGCTTAACGTGCCTTCCGAAGCACGGAGGAGCTCGAGATAGTTAATTTTTGGTCACCCATCCAATGACCGCCCACTGCGAAAGTTGCTTAACTTCAACGATCGCAGCCGAACGCGCTAACCACTTGCGCCATCGAGCTCCTCCTCAGATGCTCTATTATTTCTACCTATTAAAACTCGTATATACTTTGAACCTAATTTTGATTTTGCTTCATTCAACGCGACATACTTCGGTAATGTGGACAATTAATCCCGTCGCGGCCATATTTCGAGGCAGACGAATAAATCCAGGCGCGAGGGGTAGTGGGTCCTTGGGTCACCGGACTAATGGACATTTCACATGCGAACGCCACTAGGTTAGGTTAAAGCTATTGTATATACCATACCGTATTATGAACTTGCCTGGAGTTAACAGTTCATAAATCTAAATATAGAAGATTTTTTTATGCAGCATATTGAAATCTAAGCAAAATTAAGGATTACCCGAACAAAGTTAGGGAGTTATAGTAATACAGTGGAGCCCCGGTAATCCGGCCCCTGGCTAATGCGGCACCCCCTATAATCCGACATCGTCTATTACATACAAGTATTCGCTAATTCACGATTGAACAAGTTACAACCATCACTATTGTGCTCGTCGCGTAGGGTATTGTTTTTTATATTTTTTTGTAAATTCTATAGCATTAATGACGTTACTTTTATAATAAAACGTAATGTTTCTATTGTGTTGTTTAATTTACTAAATTTGACATACATAACAAAGTCTGATTTGTAATCTTATCATTGGATCTGTAATTTGTTTGATTACAAGGTACTCTATTGTAAAAAATATAAATAGGGGGTCTTAGGCAGTACTCTATAGTCCGACAAATTCGATAGTTCGACACTGCCCTGCAAAATGTTTGTCGGACTACCGGGGATCCACTGTAATCCTGAATTTAGCGAAGGATTCAAGTTTACCCAAGGCTAAGACCTTATTACCACTAAGCGGCTAGCGCGGTTTAGCCGCGCGCAATTCCTATTTATTCAAATAGTCATACCAATTTCCATTGACGTGGCCGAGACTATGACTAAAATAATGACGTTCGTATGCTATAAATTAACTTTATTGCAGTGATTTTGGTACGATGTGTGCGAAATTGTGTCTTATATTGGATTTAACTATTCTATATCATGATTTATTGGTTTTTAGTGTCCAGGTAGGTTTAATATTGTAAATTTAAGAGATTTGTATTATCTGTGCTTACCTACCTTCAAATGTGAGCATAAACAAAAAAAAAATTCGAATGTTATATTTTAGTCCTTATTTTAATTCTTTTGGTAAAATTTAGTAATGGTTTGTTGTAATATTGATAAAAATGTACTCGGAAATACTTTTTGTTTTGAAATTACCTTCGATGGATTGTAAATTGTGGATATTTTTGTCTCATTTTAATTTTCCTCTCTAGTTATAATACAGTTTGTTTTATTTTTATACATTGATAGGAACACTGTTTCATATTATACGGGAATGGGCATTAATTCTGCAACACAGTTTTTGTAAAACTAAAGCAGATTTAACGATTCATAATTTTATGTACATTGCACTTGTTCCCAATAAAGTTATTATTATTATTACTCGGCAGTCGCCGCGACTGCAAAACAACACGCGAACGGAAAAGCCGCGCGCGACTCAACATCTACGCAAAACTATTCGCCAAAACCCACTGTGCGGCGCGCCATTTTGTATACGATTGTTTTTTTCAACATTGAAATGTGATTTCAATATTTACTGAAAACAAGCTGTGAAATGGAATTTTTCTGAATACAATGATACCGATAAATCATATTCGGTTCAGTATTTATAAAGATATTAGGATAAATACTTTTTACCATAAAACGTTGTGTTGAAAATACGATCACTTAAGACATATTATTTGCGCAATCGCCGTTCTGTAATGTCACGTCATGTACTAGGTTGAAGAAAAGTCGTGTACCACGACACGACATGGCGTCGGAAGACATAAATACGGATGATTTCATAAGAGAAATTGATTCTAACGCAAATCTATTATTGCGCAAAACCCACTGCGCAGTTAGCGGTGATCCACTAGCTATTACCTTAATGTGTCCAGCAGTGTTTCTTCAGCAGATATGCAGTCTCTCATTAGCGTTTTAGTACCTGTTAGTGATAGGCCTTAGCTTTGATAACAACTCATCAAACAAATTCACTAACATCTCTTATCTATTAGACAAATCCGTCCGTCCGTCTGTCTGTGGTGCTGTTTCAGCGGCCAAACCGTAAGAGATAAATAAAGAGAATATTTAAGTTATAAGTTAAGAATAGTCTGATAAGACTACAAACCGGATTTGAGTAACGTAGCACTTCCGGTTTTCGAGGAATCACGTGATTTCTATTTTGTAATTATCACAATTTTAATTAACTATTTAAAGGTTAATTTTTTTTTTAACTAAATAATTTCAAACGAAACCACACAAAATCTCCGAAGTTCTCAATTAATTAAATACATTTTTTAAATCAGGTTTTGGTGAACATTTGGTTTACTGGTTTGTTAGTTCAAGTGTAATTGAAAAATATGATAAAATATAGTGTTTCATTCCCGTAACAAATTTTAGTAAGAATAAAATGCACCTTTTAATACATCCATTGTCCAATGGATCCAATGGATGTATTCGCAATCTATGTTTTATATGTTGTAATAGACTAGAGTCGCGGGCGACCTGTCTCCCCTGAATAACCGCTTAATGTGATGCCTAAGTTCTGAAAAGGTAGTGAATAATCAGCAGCAGCACAGGCAGAGCGGCGTATTGGCCAACCAATATGACTATACTCGAAAGCCATTGGAAAATCGATTTTATTAACGGGACGATTTAACTCATACCTCGTTTCAAATTCTTAAGGGGTGCCATATAAATGCCTGCGGGTTCGCGCGTGACAGGCTTTCTAAATGCGATAATTTATAGGTCTCTCCGTGTTGCTTATGACTAACCCGTATAACAATGTTTTACCATAGGTTTTCCATTTTCAAAAACACAGGTTTATTATATTTATTACTTATACGGTGTAGTGCTGAAGTGAAGACTATAGATTTTGTTCACAGGCTTGTATTATACACAATGACATTCTTCTTATACCTAATAACAATAGGCACGCGCCGCCAGGCCCCCCGCCCGGTAGCGTCGGAACCGCTATGTCCCTGCATTTTAAAATCTGTAATATCTTCGAAAATATTCATTTAAATTACATGCTTTAAAGGACCAAATTGATCTGTGTTAAATACACAATGTATTTAAGGTACTTAATTGGTTAAGGATGAATGTTATATTGCTGACGAAGCGACTTTGCTTTATACTACGTAGTGATATTGTTTTGCAGTTTTGTGTTTATTGTAAAACCTAAAATAATGTTCTCGTATTTTAGTTAGGTACGCACCACACAAGTCATGATTTTTAAGGTTACCCTTCTCAATTCCCAATGTCAACTGGCGCTCCCTAGCGGCAATAAATGATGGATGGCGAGCCGACAGCGGGCTGCGATTGCGCGGCTTTGAAACAACATGAATATACAATTAACTAGCGGGATCCCGCGGCTTTGCTCGCGTTTAATTGGTTCTCACTCGACAGGTGGATGGAGAAAGGGGTGGTGAAAATTTGCATTTTATATGAATAACAGATGCCTGTAGAGGCCGGCTGTGATAAAGAAATATTGCGATTTGATCCGATATAAAAATTGCAAAGTTTAACCCTGTGACTCTACCATGAGTTGGTGTGCGCACGAATGAATTTCACTGCATATTTCGATTGGATTACCTACAAAAAATATTATTTAAGAAACTGCCCTTAACGTGTTTAATTATTTCGCACTAGCCCAAAACATTGTGATATTATTTTATAAATTTTAACGTGTTTATTATTCTCATACAACTTTCGTGAAATAATCTAATTGTAAAAGTATAATAATTTCATGTCTTTTTTGTTTCTTAGGTTTTCACGCACATCACTCATTAAATAAAACTAGTTTTTACGGGTTAATGCACGAAACTTTATTTATTTATTGACGTTTCGTAGCCTTTACAGGCTTCGTCGTCAGAATAAAACTTTTATTTAATTTGTCGAGCTACCTTCGAAAGACTTTTATTGAGCGTTTGGTTATTTCATTGTTCGATTTTTAAGTTTTATTGTCTATGTATGAATTTATTATTTAATTTACTTAATAAAGTTTTTTTTTTTTTTTTTTTGTAATTTTGAGTTTATTTATTTGACCCTAACTACCGTAAACTACCACCGGTTCCAAAATTGGGAGACCTTTCTGAGAAGAACCGGCGAAACAAACTCAAGAGAGGCTTTCTATCTCCTTCTTATGTTAAATTATGCAAACAAAAAGAACTAATAGTATCTGATGGTCTTGCAATTTCATGTCTGTTTCAAAAAGAAAATGTTCCGTTTTACAAAAAGAAATGAACATTAAATGTGCATAAAAATATTTGTGTAAATATATCAAAATGAAGAATATTAATACCAAACTCCTAAAATCTATGAAATATTTGGGCCTAATTTTTATTATAACAAATCACTTAAGGCCTAAAATAATAGATGTTATTTTTCTGATCGGGCTATAGACAAAGCTGTATGATAATTAATCCTTTGATTTTTGCAAATGAACGAAATAAAACTTCACAAATTTCCTGTCAGGCTGACAACAATAAATTATTTGTATTTATTTTTGCTTTAAAAATACTTTTTGTGAAGTGTTAATCAGAGAAAAGGGAGGAAATATTCAAATAAAATACAAAATTGATGGCTCTGTAAATAATTGGTACCATCTTTTAATTAATGATAACAAGGTAATGATGACGTTATAGGAATTTTCATAATTTTCAAGATTGTGAAACTTTATCAAAAGTTCCTGAGCCGTTTTCCATAGAAATTATAAATATTCAGCCATTCAGCATTAAATATTACTAATTATACATTGCTAGGGCAGTCTCTCATACAAAATTTTACCATGTCCTTTTGAATGTCTTTTTTTGTAAAGCAATTCTGAAGCAACCGGTCGCAAATCAGTTGCAAGTTAGTAAATAGACCTGCCGCATCGCTAGCTCAGTCAATGTTCTGGGCAGTTACCCGAGGTTCAAACCCAATCAATCAATCAATGCTCGATGACGTATCGGCACAGAACACATAGGTACAGAAGTCAGTATGCATCACAAAGTGGGTTCTTGCACACTTACGGCACCACCGCTCACGGATACGATATTTCGGACCAGTGCGGACCAGTGTGAGCGCGAGTGTCATAACGCTTGAGTCTTGGGACACGCGTCTATAGCCGCGTATCCACTAGAGGCAGCCTCGCGTCGAGCGGCCTCGAATTGAAGAAAATAGCCTCAGTTTGAGGCTGCTCGTTCTAAGGCAACGGCTACGGATCAGCTCGAGGCGTGTCGCCTCAGCTTGATCCGCCGGCGGCGCACTGCGCAGTTAAAAGCCAAAACGTCTCCATTAAACACACGGCTCGGACTGAGGCGCCTTTGAGCACGGCACAGAAACCGACAAAATATGGCTCGGCACGCGGCGACGAATTTGCCTCGCGTCGCGGCGTGCCTCAGGTCGAGGCAGCGTCTCCACTTGCGCAGCCTCGGAGTGAGGCAGCCGCTCGACCCGAGGCTGCCTCTAGTGGATACGCGGCTTATTAGTTCGTCTGCCACGCGGGCGCCCTGAAATGTTTTTTTTTTAATAATGACTTTTTTTAATTTTCCCAGAGAGAGTCACCTGGATCCCACGAAACCCATTCCGGTAGGCGAGGGAGCACTGTTGGGTTTTTAGTGTGTAGGGCCGCCCCCTCATCCCGAGCAGCCGCTGAGCCAGTTTGGCTGAGCGGGTGGGCGGGATGTGGGGGAGGATGAGTCCCACATAAACCCGTCTCTCACCCAGGGGCGGGTATGCGTCACGCATTTTCCCAACACAAAAAAAAAAAGGTTTCCTAACCTAGTTCGGCAACGAATGCTACATTATTCAACTTAGTTTAAGACTAGCAAACCAGTGAACCAAATGTTCACCAAAACCTGATTTCTCGAAAACTGGAAGTGCTACGTTACTCAAATCCGGTTTGTAGTCTTATCAGACTATTCTTAACTTATAACTTAAATATTCTCTTTATCTATCTCTTACGGTTTGGCCGCTGAAACAGCACCACAGACAGACGGACTTGTCTAATAGATAAGAGATGCTTGAGTTGTAAATTGTAATTTAGTAAACTAAGCTAACTAATCTGAATAAATGTTTATTATTATTATTAACCTCAACTTAAAGTATAGAGGCGACACTCCGAAACAGCAATCAAAGTTTCGAAACGCAACTCATGCCGCCATGTAGATGGTTTCAGTTTGTCACATGTCGTTGATTTATGAACACCTACCAACATATGAGCTGTATAACAACCCTTTGTTTATGGTACGCATTGTATTCTCCATTAAAAACAAACTCCATTAAAGATAAAGTCTAGCTGTGGCTACAGTAGAATCTCTACTTACTTTGGGACTGAATAATTGTTGTGAGTTTGTCCTGCGTTGTGCATAATACATACATTGTGCATAATATTATAAGCATTTTAATATTTATTAATTAATTATTTAATTTAAATTTGAATTGAACTAACATAGTTTTAAGCTTCCATTGTTACTAACACTATATGGACTCTGGTTCGAAATAAAAATATATTATTTTTTATTTTATTACAGAATAAGAGGCTTTTCCCCAAAAATCTATCCCTGCAATATCTCATGACCTAATGATCAGTAAATAGTTGAATCGGTATTTCAATTGCCGTTACAATACAAATAATTCTAACCAAATATCAAAGGCGCTCCATTTTCTTGGGTCTGGTTGGTTATATCTTGATACTGTGTTTATTTTCGTCATAACAAACTACAAACCAGTAAGTGAAGAGAGGCAATTTTCACTACTTTTTTTACTCGACCTAGCGTCAACCATTTTAACATATTAGCTGGTATAATATCTAACTTTATACGAGTTCTGGAGTGGAGACTGCGTCTAGGCAAACGTAGTGTAGGTCCTCAGGCACGGTGGAGTGACGATTTGCGCAAGGTGGCTGGCAGGAGTTGGATGCGAGTAGCCCAAGATCGACCTGAGTGGCGTACAATTGGAGAGGCCTATGTCCAGCAGTGGACTTATGTAGGCTGTTGATGATGATGAATACAAAAGAAACTGATAGCTTCATTAACTTAACTTCTTAAGAACTGTATACCTTAAGTAAAAAACCGAATACATACAGTATAGTATAAAACCTTGTAACCAGTATAGTATAAGTTCAACCGTGTGGTTTTTAATTTATAAATTTAGTAATTCCATGACTGTTTTAGGCGGTTCTAATTGAAAATGAGTTGAGATTCAAATTCAGCAGGCTCAAAACCTCCGGACTGTAAAAATAAAGTAGTTTAACCGGATGCGTAATCTACCGTCATGTTCGCCAGCTCCTCATATAATATGATAACAATAATGATAAACGTGTCGTTTTACTTGATGTTTGCTCTTTTTTCTTTATGAATTACCTACTAATATTATAAATGTGACGAGGAGCTCGACGGCGCAAGTGGTTAGCGCGTTCGGCTGCGGTCGTTGAAGTTAAGCAACTTTCGCAGTGGTCGGTCATTGGATGGGTGACCAAAAATTTACTATCTTCTCCGTGCCTCGGGAGGCACGTTAAGCCGTTGGTCCCGGCTGCATCTGCAGTCGTTAGCACCCACCAATCCGCACTGGGCCCGCGTGGTGGGTCATGACTCAATCTCCCTATTCCATCCATAGGGCAGGCCTGTGCCCCAGCAGTGGGGACATTAATAGGCTGATGATGATGATTATAAATGTGTTTGTATGTTTGTTACTTAATCATGCAAACACTACTGAGCGGATTTTCATGAAATGTGGTACGTATGTAGTTTACGACCTGGATTGAGACATAGCATACTTTTAATCCCGGAAAATGTTAAGTTTCTGTAGGTTTCTCAAAAATCTAAATATTTACATTCACCATTCACCATTCTAAAGAATCTAAAGAAAATATAACTAGAAAAAAATCCACGCGGACCAGGCACTAGACGGGACTCTAAAAGAATTTCGACGCGGTCCGTGAGGGCCGCGGTAGCATAATTAGTCAGTGCATTCGCCCGGATTGCGAAGGGTGCGGGTTCGAGTCCCGTCTGCTGCCTGGACCGCGTGGATTTTTTTCTAGTTATATTTTCTTTAGATTTAAACATCAAACAGTTACATGCTTGTTCTTTCAAATGTTTAATACTTGTAAAAGTATTCATTTGACATTGTGGGTTACCTATAATGCGAAGAGATGGCGCTGCCTTGCAGCTTAAGAATGGCTAGAGGAATTTCGACGCGGTCCGTGAGGGCCACGGTAGCATAATTGGTCAGTGCATTCGCCCGGATTGCGAAGGGTGCGGGTTCGATACCGTCTGCTCCCTGGTCCGCGTGGAACTTTTTCTAGTTATATTTTCTTTAGATTTAAACATCAAGCAGTTACGTGCTTTAAAAATAAAAAAGTAAATATAACATTCTAAAGAACTACAAAAATTCACAACAATACTCATACAAACACAAACTCTGTTCATGGCAGAGAATAAATTAATGATTTACAAAAAAAAACTCTTAAAACCTAAATACGCTCCGAAACATTAAAAACGCTGACAAAGCACTTGCTCCCACGAGATAATTAACTAATGAAATAAATAAAAAGCAACCTTATCTTTATGCTGTTAAAACTCAAGCTTATTTGCATAGTTGAAGTACAAAGCAAATAATGGTTCAGTGAACTTCTCTCTCACCTACCCAATTTTATAATTACAATGCCTAAACTCACTTCCTTGGCTAGACAGACAGGGACGGGTGCACGATCTCTCTGTTGCACCGCCGTCGAGGGTTGGCAACATCGGATAAAATATGCATAATAACAGTGATACCCCATCTCACCCCTATCTCTTGGCTACCAAGCTCGATGAATGCTTCTTGCAAGAAGAAAGATTTATATATCTTGGACAAAAAGGAATTAAAAAAAAAACATAAAGAATCGACTTCAAAATCAATAATTAAAAGTAAAACCGTAAAACAAAAAAAAATTGACGACCTCCGTGGCCGAGTGGTTTGTATGCCGGGTTTTTACGGTGTCGCCGACTCGATGACTGGAGTACATATGCTCGTATTCATCACATAAA
Organism: Chilo suppressalis; assembly: GCA_902850365.2. Lineage (NCBI taxonomy): Eukaryota > Metazoa > Arthropoda > Insecta > Lepidoptera > Crambidae > Chilo > Chilo suppressalis. The sequence continues at coordinate 2,067,450 of OU963911.1, forward strand.
CATCTGCCCCCACCGGGATTTGATCCCGGGACCTCTCGAGTCGGCGCCACCATGAAACCCGGCGTACAAACCGCTCGGCCACGGAGGTTGTCATAAATATTATAGTCTAAATAAATTCTTATATATAAAATTCCCGTGTCACAATGTTAGTTACCACTTACCATACTCCTCCGAAACGGTTTGGCCGATTTTTATTAAATTTTATATGCATATTCAGTAGGTCTGAGAATCAGCTACTATCTATTTTTCATACCCCTAAGCCACAAGGGTTGTCCAACCATAACATTTATTTTTTGGACAATTTTTTATTTCTTTTATTTTTGTATAATGTGGAATTTTAAACTACATACACCCGCCGCTCCTATTTTTGAATACATAATAATACATTCCTATGACACGAAGTTCGCTAGGTCAACTATTATTTCACTATTATTATGATTCTAGGCGACTTCTTGCGTGGTAATATTGGTTTACCTTAAAAACCTTGAACCCCCGTTTTACCCGTTGAGGAGGTGACGTTTAGATAATCTTTCCTTAGAGTACGCCTACATCACCATAACTATCTATATATGGATGCCAAATTTCAGCGTAATCCGTTAAGTGGTTTGAGCTGTGCGTTAGTGCGTGCATTAGTCAGTAATGGTTGCCTTATATATATGTAGCTAATATATAAAAAGTTAAATATAGTACATTTCGCTCAAATACCAAATCTATAAATACTTAGTTATGTTATTGAGAATCCCACTCCATCATATTCCAAGTAAACTTTTATATTTTTCGGTAACCAATTCTTCCAAGATATACTCGAATATTCCCTTAAGACTGTCTCTGCTAATGCATATTGTTATGATAAGCCTACAACCACCCCCACTACACAGCTATCAATCTTCAGTTTCTGTTTTTATACCAATTGATCAAAATAAGAGATCAAATGCATAGATTCATAGTGAATTTCACAGTAGTTAATGTCACGTCAAGTACCTACAAAGTGAATCTTGTAAATCTGTTAAATTATGACAAATGGTTATTAAATAAACAAAAATGATACCTAACCCTAATGTCATTAAAACATTTCATACTGCTATCATTAGATTAGAGAAAAAATCAACGACATTTATGTTTTACTTAAAGTTGATGATTACTTACCACTTGTTGGGGGTGTGAGTATCTCACGAATACCTAAAACAAAGAGTAAAGATTCATAAGTAAAAATGCACATTTTTTTTTCGAACTGGCTTCGCAAGGCTTGTACATTTAGCCAATGTCAAGTGTTAAAATGTTTACAAATAATATAGCACTCGTGGTCAAAGTAATAAATCAAGTCAAAGTAAGTGGCAGTCAAGTCAATCCCCCTTTCCCTATGTTTCAGTAAAAGTGTAAGGATTTACTGGAACCTTCCCGTGGACTTCTTGAGGGAACGTCGAAAGACACTTTCCGCTATTTTTGGTTTCACTTGCCAACACTTGTGCATGTTCCCGAACGCTTAGTGGTTAATAATCCACCATTATTAGACACCAGCATCCGCCACAACACAATTTTTAACAAGAAAAGCAAAACTGCTAAAGTGACGCTTCCCGATCTCGCCAAAAAGTTATTTATAATATTAGTGCGGTAAATCAACCTTCTTACAACCTGGGATCCTTTAAATGAGGCGTGAAGAAGCAACATGCAGGCCGGCAGGGTGAGGACGGGTGGTGTGGCAGGTAGAACCGGTAGGGGTATACTACAGCGACCAATAATATTGCGATACTAGATTCGCAATATCACAAATTGGGGCGGCGATACTGCGCTACGGCATATTACACTGTCAATAATATCACGATATCGTTATATTATTGACAGTGTAATATGCTACATAGTGTGCACGCTACGTATGTCGTAGCCGTAGCCATACACGGTGTCGTAGCAGCAGCGGCGTCTGACATAGGTATTTGATTGATACGAGAAAACCGAAGGAACGCTAACAGATTGTAAATCTTACCAAAAGGACTTAGACCCGTATTATAGAAAGATTCTCAGTAATGAATCTTGAGCATGGTCAGAAAAGGATAATGCTATATATAACACACAGCGACATCCCTTTCTAACTGTATTCAAGTAAAGATCAACAGGGGAACAGGGAAGGTGGGATAAGAGAGAATAACTCCTCAGAACACTTGCCGTGGTACAAACGATAGAACGCGCTTATTGACACCACGTCACGGCGTAATTGAAGAGGCTCAAGGTGTTTAGTCACCTCCTCATTGCCTATGATGCGGATCGCGCGCCGCTGTAACCTATCCAAAGCATCGAGCAAGTACTTGGCGGAGCCATCGCAGATGTGCGAGCAATATTCCACGCAGGACCGCACTTGCGATGTACCCCTTACCTTCCATGCGTAACTGCGGGATCCAGTTTTGAGTCGCCGGTTACCCATTAAAACCCTGGGGTGTACCGTCACAGCCGTATCTGACGGTGTCGGATCCTTATCGGGAAGCAACCTCAACCCATAACCCTACCCTACCTCGTAGATCCATGGAACTTTACTCACCAACAGAAACAACACACATTAAAGATATTAAAGGAAGCAAATTGTATAAAATAACATAATCCAAATAGAGGACAAGTCCACATGATGATCTGTACCCTTAGCACGAACCAATATCGAATTCGTATTTGACAATGACATTTCGGACTCGCAAACGTTACGAATTCGATATTGGTTCGTGCTAAGGGTACTGATGTCACAAACACGTTCCGTTGCTTACGTGAATCGTTATGCAATTACGTAGATAGAAATGTCTGACTGTCACATTTGTATTAGGTCATCGACAATTTGACAGGTAGGTATGACAAGTACGGCCCACGCGTGTCTGTCGCTACCCACGCTCACTGAAGGTTATCGCGGAGCACTAGACAGTTCATGAATTATGTGTTTACGTTTCCATAATTATATTGATATAAGGTCCAGCTAATTGATCCACTCAATTGAGGAGCTCGATAGCGCAAGTGGTTAGCGCGTTCGGCTGCGATCGTTGAATTTAAGCAACTTTCGCAGTGGTCGGTCATTGGATGGGTTACCAAAAATTACTATCTCGAGCTCCACCGTGCTTCGGAAGGCACGTTAAGCCGTTGGTCCCGGCTGCATCTGCAGTCGTTAGCACCTTCCAATCTGCACTGGGCCCGCGTGGTGGGTCATGGCCCAATCTCCCTATTCCATCCATAGGGAGGCCTATGCCTCAGCAGTGGGGACATTAATAGGCTGATGATGAATGATGATGAATTGATCCACTTCACGCGATGTTATGGCGCAGGTGGTTATCGCTTTCGGTCTGTGAGTGTGGAAGTTAAGCAGCTTTCATAATGGCCAGTTATTGGAGGGGTCAGTCATTGCTCCCCCTTACAACCTGGGACCTCTTTAAAAGAGGCGTGAAGAAGCAACATGCAGGCCGGCTGGGTGAGGGTGGCTGGTGTGGCAAGTAGAACTGTTGTACCAGCTATTTTTGCGTGTGGACTTCACCGTCACTAAACTAGGTCATTTGCCGGGCCTATCTAAAAAAAAATTACCACACACTTATTATCTCAAGCTGATTCGTAAATTGGAAAGCTCGTGAAGCCGTTGGTCCCAGCTGAATCAGCACCCACCACTGGGCCCGCGTGGTGTGTCAAGGCCCTAATCTCCCTATTCCGTACAAAAGGAAACCCAGTGAAGACTTTAAGGCTGATAATGAATGAATGATGACGCAATATTAAATGCGTGGAGTCCAGTCGATGATGGTTCAAATTTCAACTAGATACCTTAACGCGTTCTTGAGAAAACATTGACATACAGATAGATAGACGGACCGACCGACCGAGTTTGATGGAAGTTTGATTTTTTTCACAGCGTCAAGAGACTGTAGATTTGAGTATATGGTTGAAATTTCAACTGGATATCTCCACGCGTTCCCGCGATAAATAGTCTTGACAGAAACAAGGACAACAAAGTTTTTTCCTTATTGCGAACCTAATCCTGAAAAATAAAATTTATACCTACCGTGGTTCTGAATATGCTATTATACTAATACTAGCAAACCAGTGAACCAAATGTTCACCAAAACCTGATTTAAAAAAAATGTATTTAATTAATTGAGAACTTCGGAGATTTTGTGTGGTTTCGTTTGAAATTCGTGATTTCTCGAAAACCGGAAGTGCTACGTTACTCAAATCCGGTTTGTAGTCTTATCAGACTATTCTTAACTTATAACTTAAACATTCTCTTTATCTATCTCTTACGGTTTGGCCGCTGAAACAGCACCACAGACAGACGGACGGACGGACTTGTCTAATAGATAAGAGATGATATAATAACGATTTTATGTCGGAAAATAAAGCTACAAAATAGATAATAACCAAAGATTTGAATTGGAAAAGTCATTGAGCCTTATTCCGTGCCTACCCAATAAGAAAAGTTCGATATACTAATATATTTTTTGCCCCAATATTCATTTTTTGCGAAGATAATTGACAATTTGGAGCGGATGACATCTCGGGCCTATCGTTTAATGGATGCCTCGACGGCGTTGTCCGCATAATCAACGCGATGCCACCGGCGATAATTCCGTTATCCTTCGTCGAACAAAGGGGCTCTAATATTCATAAATAAAAATTAGGACAATCTTGAGAATCTTTTTTTTTTATATTTCCAACACTCACACCATTTAGCCTAGCCCCAAAGTAAGCACTGAAAGGCTTGTGTTACGGGTTACTAGGGTAACGGATAGAATACATATACTTTACATATATAAGTATATTTATATAGAAAATACATATTAAACATCCATGACTGGAGTACAAATGCTCGTGTTCATCACACAAACATTTGCCCCCCACCGGGATTCGAACCCGGGACCTCTCGTGGCGGCGACACCATGAAACCCGGGGTACAAACCACTCGACCACGGAGGTCGTCAATTTATTCCCGCTCTCGTTCTTTTGAACTTCCGATGAACAATAAAACTTAAGGCTAAGGCGAAAATAGTTGAAAACATATGTAAATAGTCCTCGCAATAGGTAACTGCCTGCACTGTTTCCATATAATTAACAATCAAATAATTTAAACTGGTACATGAAAATCTTTTCGAAACTTCGATTGAACAAATTCAGTAAAATTCTTCAACGATCAAACTGAGTTTATAAAACATAAAATTAATTAAGTGAAGCACATTAATATTATGCGATAGCTATAATGAAAACATGAGGTTCGCTAAGCAATTTCGATGGCGATCTAAAGATGTTGCTCAACGAAGACAAATAGAATTTGAGTAGAGCATTGGAATACCGAAAAGTTCGGGGGTAGAAAAATATATTGATTTTACATTAACGACCAACGCCATTCCCCTGTTCTTGAAGATCTAATGACCTTACCACAGAATACAGAAACAGGTTAGAAGCGCCATGTGGGCGGGGCAGGTGCGCCACAGTTATGTGAGAGCAAATGCTCATAACTTGACCAAAACTTGATTGTGATTGCGTCGTTGCTCTCGGGTGTAAGCTGATGCTGATTGGTTGGATTGTTTGATGTCGGGCCGTTTGATTGGTTATTATCTATTAGATGGAAGTGTAGTGGGGGCGAGCCGGCGACATCGGTTCCCGTATAAACGGTCTAAGATCACCTTTCTAATCTTTCTGTGTTCTGTGGACTTTACCGACTGTACGAACTCAACGATGTTATGTTATTATAGCCCCTTGGTCTTTACGATGGTGGATGCTTTTCCCCAGGTATTTATTAATCATGACCATGAAGATACCAACAGTGGTTAAAAAGTCAACTGTATATTTATTTTAGAGGTGGGCGTTTTTCAGATAATTTATTAGTATTTTGTATGCTCTACCAAGGGCGAAACATATGGAACTTTTTATATATTACCAGCTGTAACAAACTATGTTTCATGCAAATAAACTTTCATTTCATTTCATAGAATAACCATGCGTAATAATGATGCCAGGTTTGGATGCGCGCATCCGATGCGACTGGATGCCGTTATTGGATGCCGATGCCATCTAGTTTTTGTCAACGTTACTATAGCAACAGTGCCACAAACTTATCTGTGACGGCGAAGATGTCGCTAGCGGTGAACAAATATGTCATGAAAATGTCACAATTCTATGGATAAATTGTAGTTCACATTTTCGCCACCGGCACTGAAAAGTTTGTGATACTACGATACTGTCATTCACTTGGCATCGATGCCGGCATCGGTACACGGATCCGATGCGATTTATCTGATACCCATTCGCATCGATTTCATAAATATCTAAAAACGCCCATCTCTAATTTATTTTTTATGTTTTCACGCATATCACTTATTTAATACTAGCTGTGATATTTTGCAGTAAAACGTAGCCTATGTATTAATCCTTATAAATTTTATTAAAATCGCTCCAGCTGTTTAGACGTGAAGAAGTAACAAACATACACACTCACAAACTTACGCCTTTATAATACTGGTTTGTTAGGTTTGAAAACACTCATGAGAACGAACGCCTGTACAGTACCCTTAGTACGAGTTTGAGCTCACGAAAACTATCATAGTTTTCGTAATTGTAAATTATATTACTGTGTCCATTTTGTTGAAAAGTAACCAAATATACTTAAAATTTAAGAAGACGCAAAATGATTTAATGGTACAATTTAAACACTGTTCATTTGTATTGAAACGATAACAATAAAATCAGTACACTTAGTACGAGTGCGAGCTCACGAAAACTATCATAGTTTTTGAAAATGTAAAATTGGTACTAAGGGTACAGGATCCAAAACATAGTATTATCTAGATATGAAAGTATAAAAAAAACGTATTTTTAACACGTTGAAACTGTGTTTTATTTATTCACCTGTACATTTTATTTGCAATCCGAACTACTGAATAAATCATAAATAAGTATTAATAATAAACGGTAATCGATTATATATGTTACTAGCAAACCCGGCGAACTCCGTTTCGCCACCAGATGGCTTCGTTTTATGTAACATTTCGTTTGGTGATTAAAAGAAGATTTTCTTTTTAATTTTTCCTGAGTTTTCTTTGCTATAAACCTCACGGAGCCCGAGACCTTTCCAACCAATGCAAAACCGTGGAAATCGGTACGTGCGTTCTGGAGTTATAGCGTCAGGAAGGAAAACCCGACTTATTTTTATATAGTAGATTAACGGGATTGTTACCATGTACCTTGTTTTTAGCGAGTTTCCGATATTTCGGCACTGTTGCAAGCACCATGATCACGGAGTAAGCAGTTACTACTACAAGGTACATGGTAACAATCCCGTTAATAACATATATTACTATAATGTCAGTGACCATGAAGTTTAAAACAAGGTAATCGATAAGTCGTAAAATGCTTTGATTAATCGAAGTTTCGCGAAACTTCTAGGGATATTGCGAAAACGAGGATAATTAGACAATGGTGCTGACATTTCTCAATTAACACGATGCGTCTCAGTAAGATTTCATAAAGAATCATTGGCCTGTTATAGATTAAGACATGTCATCAATTTGAACTATTTTGTACCGATCCGAAAGATTTTTGAAGTGAAACTTCTGTGAGCGGGATGAGAGTAGCTTTTCAAGGCCGCGTCACGGTTTGATTTTAGTTTTTTTTTTATATTATAGGGGGCATATAGGTATACCTTATGGTAAGTGATCACCGTCGCCCATGGACACTTGCAACACCAGGAGTATCACAAATGCGATGCCGGCCTTTAAGGAAGGAGTACGCTCTTTTTTTTGAAGGTTTCCGGAAACACTGCTGGCGACAATATATTCCACAGTTTTGTCGTACGTGGTAAAAAATTTCGACCAAAACGCACGACGATAGTGCGACGATCTTAAATTTCAAAAGACGGAAACAACTAGAGAGAAAGAGAATAAGCACGCTATATACTTATTTTAAAGTTCCGCTTTGTACAACCACATTAAAAATTCTGTTTTCCGTGTTAAAAATATGTTACTTTGAAAATCCAAACGTAGTAAGCAGCTCCTTGGAATACGTTATGAAGTGTACTTCCTCGTGACTTAAGCTTAGTCACGAAGTAGCGACTCGCACGTCTCACACCAAGCGCGGATACGTGACATTGTGACTTGTGACTAGGGTTACCATCCGTCCGGATTAGTCCGGACATGTTCTGGCTTTTAGACTATTGTCCGGACTTTGTCCGGATTTTTGGAGTTTACTCCTTAAGAATCGATTGGCATATACAAGGGGCCCGGTATGAGAAAAATGTGAGGAGTAAAATCTATCGATGAATGACATTAATGACCTCATTACGTTTTTGTGCGCAACCTCATCTAAACATTAAGTTGTCACAAATGTCAATTAAATAAATAAACTAAAAATAGATAAAATCGGAGCAAAATTAATGAAAACAAATAAATAACAGAATATAGAGAAATGCCGGTAAGTGTCCAGCACTCTGGAATAGTGATTTTCAGTACAGATGGAATTATAATAAATATTTACAAAATGATGACTAGTGTGTGATATTTTTGAAATTGTGTGTTTCCAGAAATACATAATAAAATATATAATGAATATCGCTGATGTTAGATGATAAAATGTGTAACATGGAACCTATGATAGTCGAAACCACGGGACGATTCCTGAGGTATCTCTACTTGTAACCGACTTCTTCGGACTTGATTTTGTTTGTCTGTTCAAAGACAATCGTTTTTAGAGTGTAAACTCCGGTCGTGCGTCGGAGCTGACACACACATTTTTTTTTAATTACTTTGGATATGAATAATAAAAGTACATATTGATATAAACACCATACCATTGTAACTGAGTAATGGTACCATTTTGTGACTAAAAGTCCGGACTTTTTTCGAAATGTCAGCATTTTTGTCAGGACTATTGAAATTACTAAATGGTAACCCTACTTGTGACACTTTTGAGTGAAGGTACTAGGGGGCGGTGGGATCAGGGCACGTATTATACAGATAGCTATTTAGTACTTAGGTAGTAACCCGTGCTGGACTGGGAATGAAGAAACCATAAAGAATGTACCAACATTTGATTTTCACGAGCAGATTCTCAAGAGGTCACCAAAGGTGATTTGGAAATTATAATGGGTAATGAGCTTGATAAAGCAGTCTCTAGATTTTCGTCTAGAGCAATATATTATGATAAAAAATAACATTTCATACTGGCCAATTCTGATGCAACGGTTGGAACGGAAGAAATTTGTAAATTTTTGTCTCATATTTGAGAAAGATAGACATTTATCAGTGACTGTATTTCATGAACCTAGTGTGTGCACAAGCACTTAGAAGAGAAACTCAGAAAGGGCTGTATTTTTTTCTTCCTGTATTACCGAGGAGCTCGATGGCGTAAGTGGTTAGCGCGTTCGGCTGCGATCGTTGAAGTTAAGCAACTTTCGCAGTGGTCGGTCATTGGATGGGTGACCAAAAATTTACAATCTCGAGCTCCTCCGTGCTTCGGAAGGCACGTTAAGCCGTTGGTCCCGGCTGCATCTGCAGTCGTTAGCACCCACCAATCCGCACTGGGCCCGCGTGGTGGATCATGGCCCAATCTCCCTATTCCATCCATAGAGAAGGCCTGTGCCCCAGCAGTGGGGACATTAATAGGCTGATGATGATGATTATATACAGAGTCGTCAAATTGAAAAATGACTTCAATATGAGATAACTCAAGAAGTCACTTTCCATTACAAATGTAAATGATATAAAAATTATGACTATAAAATAAAAAAAATATAAAAAAACTGTATTAACAAAGTTTAGGTATGTTTAAGAATGCCGTGTCCTGCTGTTTAGGCAATATTCGCGGCGACAGCCCACCAGTAGTCACAGTGGCCCACACGCGCACAGCATGAAGTTTTGCCGCTGTTACTTTACTCGTGTGGTCACAAGTCAGTGGACGATGGCAGTTGCCTATATTATTCACGTGTTATCGTCACAACGCCGACACCCGTGCCGACAAATACAGCCTTTTGTCAGTTATATATATATATATATTTTATTTATAAAGGTTCATTAAACAGCCAAAGGCCAGCACAAATGTACACAGCTGAATAACATAAGTAAACCTTAGTTACCAAAAAGAAAACATATAAAGAGAGAAACATGGATGAAATAGTCTTAAATTTTAGGTGATGTAACAAAACGGGCGAAAGGAATGAAAACTTGATATTACCAGAGAAAAGTCACTAATTGGGTACGAGTCTAATAAACATTCATGTATCTGCAATCAACCAAAATGAAATAAATACATGCATAAGATAAACAATAAATATGTATATGTATATATATTTAAAAATAACAAGGGTATTTGTTATTTATTTATTTGGGGACGGGGGACGGGGGGGTATATAATAATAAAGTGAAGTGTACTCCGTGGAATGTATTTTGGCGACGGATATTACCCCCATATCACCTTTCTAATACTACTCAATGAAATCTAACAAGGAAGAGAAAATACAAATTTTCTAATAGATTTTTGAAGTGAAACAACTTTATGCACGCTTGACTTGGGGGGTAAGCTCACGAATGCGTTATGCGTTACGAAAAGTGTGTTCGGGCGAGGCGAACGGGAGTTGAGTGGGGGATATATGCAAGAGAAAGCAGTTCGCGCACATTTTCTTTCCCTCTTTCTCTTATAGCTAGTAAATGAAATATGTATATGTACATACATCTGTATATTGTATGTACATACAGATGGAGCTAAAGCAGTTTCACTTTAGTCGTGTGGTCATAAGTACAGTCGTTTTTTTGACAAACAATATCTGCAATATAAAAAACAATATTCCAGGAAAAGTATTAAATGACATCGTTAACTCCCCTGACATTATCGTTTCTTAGAATACCGGAGTTATTGTTCCAAACGATTTTCTTCACAAAATTGTGTGAAAAGTTCTTCGTTAAATTTGCCCATTCAGTATTTTGTTGTGTAACAAAGACGACTTTCCAAATTGCTGTTTTGCTTATTACAATGAAATGTTTAATGAAATATCTTCAAATAGGAGGTACAAATGTTTTCTATAAAAAGACATCTTACGTACTAACTGGGTGGCATGTAAAATCGTCTTCGATAATTATGTTTACTTTTTTGTAGCATATTCATCTCTATCTAAGCTATATATTAAAGAGGTTAAACTTGTTTTTTTGTAGACAGCATTCACTGGAACTACAGAACCGATCTAGAAAATATTTTCACCGGTAAAAAGATAAACTATTCTAGTGACACAGGCTATAACTTATCGCATTAAAATACATGTTACCTTGACTTTTTAGGCATTGTATACATTGCCTAGGGTAGGTCAATACCTATCATTTATACAATCCTAGCCGATATTCTATAATTGTATTCTATACAATTATAGAATATCGGCTTAAACAGATTGCCGGTAACATACATATTATGTAAATCTTTAGTATTGGTTGTGAAAACCGCACGAAAATCCGCTCAGTAGTCTTTGAGGTCATCGCGAACGTACAAGCAGACTAGCTGCTGCGCAACTTTTATATATTACTAGTGGCCCGCCCTCGCTTCGCTTCGTGGTAGAATTGATCAAAATCCTTTCTTAGCGGACGCCTACATAACATCTACCTGCATGCTAAATTTCAGCCCGATCCGTCCAGTGGTTTGGGCTGTGCGTTGATAGATCACTATGTCAGTCAGTCAGTCACCTTTGAGTTTTATATACATGTCGTGGCCATATCGTAGATTTGCTCACTTCATGAAATGCTCGAGAATTTCATGAAATGGTCACATTTCATGATGTGGCCAACTTAATTTGACCAGATCATTAAATCGTCAACATTTAACGATTTGGTCATCCACATTTGGCCGGATCGTATAATTAGGGTGTCCATAAAATATTTATTAAAAATCCAGAATATGTAAGAACTTGTTTATTGTTATAAATTTGTTTGTAACAAAATAAACAAATTAAAGATTTTTTTTCCTAAATTGAACATCAAACATGTCAAGAACTTACACAAACATTTATATTTAGAAAACTATCAAATATTTAGAAATAATAAGGTACTTTGGTACATATTACAATAGTTGACCTAACTGTTCTTCCAGGGCCCAAACGGTAATACTTCACACTAGGTTAGGTTAGTGTTGTGACCATAAGGCGCGAGCCGAACGAGCAAAGCGAGCGTGCCGCGGCAGCGGCCGGCGAAGCGCCAGAAAAAAAACTCTATTAAAAGAGACCTTTTTTACAAAAGAAATTCAAGTATCACCTCTTGGGCCCTGGAAGTACAGTTTTACAGTATATCTTTGTACGGTATTGATTCTCATCCGCACTTTGTACCTCAACCGCAGTTTCCAAAATGTCATATTTTCACGGCCAGTAATAGTCCATAGATTTCTTTTGCGTAGTCACCCTACTCTCCTCAATTTGTTTCGTCGAAAACCCTTTTGTTAACTTTCTTCCTCATTAAATAACGAATTATGCACTTTTTCACTGCGAGAAACAACATTGTCGGCAGCGGCCGCCATATAAATATATAAACAAAGCGCTTGCAGCGCCTCTACCGCTAATTAATGTAACTACTTTACAATATGATCAAATAATTTTTGCCATTTCATGAATTTTAGTTGGCCATATCGTGAAACGATTTCTCATCATTGATCTGCCCAAACCACATCATGATGTGGCCAATAGATAAATCTACGATATGGCCACGACATATATATATATATAGATTTCAGTAATGATAAACGAGCTTATAAACTGGAAGTTGTTTTTGTGTAAAACGGTTATGAGTATATGACATATCTTTATGTACAGGCTCCCTGACTTTTGAAGCTAGGTCAAAACGGCCCTTTGTTAGCTGTGGCGAGAGCTTTTTGCTTCGTTGGTTTAGTTTGACGCAGAGTCGAGAGTCGAGAGCGGGGCCTACAAACAGCTGGTCAGAAACTGCACGATTAAAAGTTGGATAGAAACTTTTTGCGTTCTTTGCATTAATATTCTGTTGAGCCTGGCAGTTTAAAAAACTATGTTATAATCAAGAGCTGTGTATTGCAGGGCGGCCCTTGCTGGGATTTTTGGATTTACTAGAGTGCGGCAGAATAACATAAGGGAGGCTACCCTGCACCTTGTAAAGTATTCCTATCAATTTTAAAGGGTGTGGGAGTATTCGAGGTGCAAGGTTGCCGCCCTTATATTATTCTGCCGCGTTCGAGTAAATACCAAAATCCCCGCTCGGGCTCCCCCCCCCCCCCCCCCCACTATTAAGTTTTACGGTTTGCTGTTTAAGATCTTTATTCTCATAAACAATTACAAAATTCACTTACCATGAGAACATAAATTATTTTAAATAATAATTTAGTTCAATAAAAATCTTTAAACATAGATATAGCTCCGCGTCGTACTAGAAGTGGCTTGTGTTGCGTGTGTTAGGAGTTTTTATTTATTTATTTATTTAAACTTTATTGCAAAATTACAAAGCAAATGGCGGACATAATGCCATAAGGCATTCTCTACCAGTCGACCAGTAAGAGCGTGAGAAAAAATCTAATATGACGGGGCGCAATAAAGACAAATTTAAGATAAACCAATGATACAAATACTCTTAACAGAATACATACATATTATACACACACACATATATATATATATATATATATATATATATATATATATATATATATATATACATATACACACATACATACACACACACATATTATACAATACATACATAAATACATGGTTTTGTCAGTCAAATATGAGAACGCTGTTTAATGCTATTGAGATAGTGCTCACGAACCAATCCCTTAAATGCAATTTTGTTAGGAGCTTTACGTATATTGGGGGGTAAGTCATTCCAGAGTCGTACAGCCGTGACAGTGAAAGAGGAGTTGTGTGTAAATAATTAATATTTATTATATTGCCAGTTCAACACCGCAGTTCATATTTTATTTGATGCAGTTATATTGTCACGGAAAAACCGAAGTATTTTTTTTTAAATTAAAACTTTTTAGTCTATTCTATTTTGATGAGTTTGATATATTTATAACTTTATTTTAAACTTTTATTGTTTTTTGTTTTAATAGTTAATAATTTCAATACTGTTTTATTTGAGACAATTCAATTTATAAAAATATACGGAGAAATACATATTATATAAATATATAGACATATCGAGGAATATTTTTGTGGTTTTCCATTTGATTAAAGACATTCTTGGCTTAATTACACTTCATTCCATTCGTTTTCAAAGCACAAGCTTTTAAATACTTTAAAAAAAGTCATGTCATTTACCAACTCAGCGAATAAGTTCAAAGACATCTTACCATAAATTCAGACATTACCGCGCACCATTTGTTCGTAGTCGCCTAAGTCTAAGAACTCACGGAGTGAATTTTTCCAAGTCCAGCCGCGGGCGGCCACACAGTTGTTTTAATTCAAAATTCACGAAACAGCAGTTTCCTGAGGTGCTGTGAAACCCGCCGCGTCTGCGGTTGCCGCTAACAACCGCGCATTATGCGGGAATAAATGACGGCGTGAGTTTTGCTTTTGCGTTTTGCTTACAATAGGGATGACGACTCATTTTTTTTTCTACGTTTACCAGGTAGATTATCAATACTTTTTGATAATCTACCTGGGAAACGTATTTTTTCTTTATTCATATACTATAAATATTGCAGAGATATATTGATTTGAAAAGTCGCATGACGTCACGTTTGAGTACGTCACGAGCTCCCAAACTATGACGCGCTATAACTTTGTCATTTTTTGGTTGATTGCCCAAAAAAAAAAATACGTGTCCAATATTTTTTGATCATCTGACATAACTGACGGACTAAATAGAATTTCGTTTACTGTACCCCGCCATCACCCCGTTTTCACATTCTACGCGAGTTGCGGTGTGCGAATCGCTCCGTGAGCTCTTAGCCTTATAATATGGGCATGAGCAATGGCCGCCATCTCAGTGACGTCACACTAGTGGCGTCATTTCCGTAGCATTTTCCGGCGTGGATCAGAGCCGCTCGTAAATTCTGCTGAGATATGCCAAGTGCCTAGTTAAGCCTTAAGCGATTTATTATACGGATTAAATAATACTCCGAGACTTTGTTTTGCGGATGGAAAGATACGGTATTTTGTTACCAGAAGCAGTATATTTTTATTAGATAAACTGTAAACGCTTCATTGTTATGTTTTTATTTTTAAGCATTAACTGCTAGATGTTTAAATGTAAAGAAAAGTTTTTAATAGAAAAATAAAACCACGCGGCCCAGGCAGCAGACGGGACTCGAACCCGCACCCTTCGCAATCCGGGCAAATGCACTGACCAATTATGCTACCGCGGCCCTGATGGCCGCGTCGAAATTTTCCTATCCTTAAGCTGCAAGGCTTCATTCCTTATTGGATAATATTTTAAATAATTCTTCTGTACGGTGAAGATTGCTCCAATTTCAGCAGAAAATCCTCTTTTTGAAGTGACAATGTGACTTTATCACATGTAATCCAGAATACAATGCCGTTTAACATGTATCTTTTTACCCACAACCTCCATAAAAGTACCCAAAATTATATGGCAAATATTTCAACATTGCATCCAATAAAAGTAGGTAGATATACACAACTCTTTCTATTGTTTTAAACTTTCATGGTCACTAACATTATAGATATTAACGGGATTGTTACCATGTACCTTGTTTTTTATGAGTCTCCGATATTTCGGCACTGTTGCAAGCGCCATGATCACGGAGTAACTGAAGTAATTGCGGGTAGATGTTATTGGCAGACATATCGGTCTACCCTCTGACGTCGTCTTTTACTGCGTTCGATACTACCACTACCATTGGTCACATTCTCACTATTCACTCGCATTTGTTCCCGGCACACAATACTCACAGTATCAGATCGCGGAACGACACTTTTTTGATTTTTGCGGTTTTTACACATACGAACCACTGGATTCCACACACTAGACAATTTAAACCCATCCTCACGATTGAAATTCTTGTGTTTGGTTATTTCAATCGCTTCCCTGACCAATCTTGGTATGTAGTGGCGTTCTGTCGAGATTGCAACAGTGCCGAAATATCGGAGACTCATAAAAAACAAGGTACATGGTAACAATCCCGTTAATATCTACAACTCTTTCTGTCTAAAAACGTCCAAAAGTAAACTGATATGCGATTCCAAGATGGCGCCTGACCTGAGTACTGGCAGAAGGTGCCAACGCCAGCATGTCTAGACGGTGGCGGGCCCGTCTGCCATTCACCTTGCCCGATGGCTACAAGGCCCCCGACATAATTGGCCGGGACTTAAGTACAACTCATAATGGATTGCTACTATTGGCGGTTCTATATTGACAATAGACTTATATTTTTTAAGGATCTTGGAAAGCTTTTTACAGTGGACTAAAACATTGTAGTACAGTAAATTGGACGACACTGTATGAAATAAAACAGGGAGAAAAAAGCAGCCCTTGCTGAGTTTCTTGCCGGTTCTTCTCAGTACAAGGTCTCCCGCCGTAGATTTGCGAACCGATGGCGTAGCTTTTCGACATTCACAAGTGCTTGTAACAGCCTAGACTGAATAAACGATATTGAATTTTGAATTTTGAGTTGATTTAATATGCTCTCAGATCAAATTAAAAAAGTAGGTATAGATGGAACGAAGCGAACACATAGTGAAGCCGGTTAAAACTGTTAACACTTTTAGTATAAACATTAGCGGTACACTTATCTATCAATTACTAAAGAAAAGTTTACTAGAAAAAAATCCACGCGGACCGGGCGGCGGACGGGACTCGAACCCGCACCCTTCGCAATCCGAGCGAATGCACTGACCATTATGCTACCACGGCCCTATTCGCCGCGTCGAAATTTTCCCAGCCTTAAGCTGCAAGGCAGCGCCATCTCTTCGCATTGTAGGTAACACACAATTACTAGTAAACTTTTCTTTAGATTTAAAACATCTAGCAGTTAAATGCTTAAAAATAAATAAAAACATATAATTTACTAATTTATTCACTAAACTATTATCCGTTTCCCGTTTTAATATTTTCTTTCTTCCATTTTAATTTTAATAAGGTTACTATTTTGTGTAACGGAGGTTTCGTTAGGAAATGAGCACAGCGAACGGCCATTCCTTTAGTAGACATGGGACAGTGGTTGTGTTATGGTAATTACAAAAAGTGTGTAGTGTCATAACGACTTTCATTTGACGAATTAAGTGTGAGATTCAAGAAGTGCTTAATTTGTAAAGAAGGCGGCAATATAAATATACCGGCCACCGGCACCCGACCAGACCGCATCGGGCCACTCGTAGACGCCGCGCTGTCAACTAACTTATGTCGGGTGGGCCTAGGGTAGGCCATAAAATGCAAAGGCCGGACTGCGCATATATATAAGGCCTTACATTTTGCCCTAAAAGCCGGGCATATTTTTTTTACTGCTGGGCTGTTGAAAAAAGTATTTATACGTGATGTAAAGTGACAATGTGATCGAAGATGGAGTGTGTGCCAGATATGTGCATATTATTATACGCTCGTCCGCCCATCATCGTACGAATCGCCACTCTGACAAAAAGCCTGACAAAAGCCGGACAGGCCAAACACGTACATATTTGGCCGGACACGACCGCAAAAAGCCAAACATGTTAAAGCTGGACACCTGGCAAGCCTAGGTGGGCCACACGGGTAAACGCTGTGCCGGCCGCCCCTCCAGCACCGCCAGCCATACGAGCGAGCGACACAGAGCGCGTAGATACGACACTTTTCTTGAGTGCGAGTAAGGCGAGTCTTAACGGTACGGAGTTGGTATAATGAGCGCATCCCCATAGAAATACATACAAAGCATATCAACCGGGCACGCCAAGGCGGTTCTGGTCGGGTGCCTCAACCTGTACACGAACACACGCACAACGAAGTTAAGCCTTGGCTTGTCAGTGGAGCGATGGCGGCGCGTCGAGCAAATCAGTATAACATTTCAAGGTTTAGTTTTGCTGTACGTGTTCGTGTTTTTGTGTACTTACAGGGCGAAGATTGGTTTTAATTAACTTCACTCAGGCTTCACTTTATTATTCGCACAATTTCATCTTCATTTTTTATTTGATCTCAGATTATGGTATGGTATATTTGTTTAACTATTTCGAAATTGCGATGTTAAAAATATTGTCAACTTGTAATAAGTTTTGAAAGTGATAATTTAGAAATAGAATTTATGTAAGTATGTAATATTTAATTAACATATACATTGGGATTGAAAAAGGGACTTTCGTCAGACCAGAGAAAAAATAATTATATTGGTATTAATGTTAATAAATACATATAACATGTGTAAAAATGCGAAAACTCCATTCCGCACCGTTTTAAAGTTCCTTTATTTAGGTTTCAGTAAAAAAAATATGTATATAATTTTAAATCTAAAGAAAAGTTTACTAGAAAAAAAAATCCACGCGGACCAGGCAGCGGACGGGCGAATACGGGCGAATGCACTGACCAATTATGCTACCGCGACCCTGACGGCCGCGTCGAAATTCCTCTAGCCATTCTTAATTATTTCTTCTTGTGGGTTACCCACAATGTCAAATGAAAAAAATATGTATATTGAAACTAAATAGCATGCGTTATAAATACTCAGAGGAAAATAAGCCATCCAACAACATATTGAGGAACTAGTAAACATCTCAATCTTATAACGACCAACACTTCCAAGCAACAACCCATTAAGGTCCCCTTGCACACACAAACAGACAATGCTCAAGCTTGTTCAATCCTAAATGGTAACCCTCATTCAGGAATTTCAAAAGTCCTGACAAAAATCCTGACATTACGAAAAAAGTCCGGACTTTTTATGTCAAAAAATGGTATCATTGCTCACTTAGTTTCAATGGTATGCTATTCAAATCAATATGTACTATTAGTTATAATTATTAAACTCTACTTTAGTTAAGCAAAACATATTATTTTTCTAAAGCTAGTGTTTTGATGACATGACATTCCGTATGTGACGTTATGCCAAAGTTGCCATTTTCTATAATTTAAATATGTCTTGTTAGAACGCGGAAACACTTCCGGTGTAGCGGAGTTTGATATGTGAATGATTAATCTGTGTAATGTCGATTGATCATTCGTATTCAAGCTGGTTGCATAAACGTAGGCTGTATGCCGTGATTGGCTGTATGGTGACATTGGCTTTGCGAACCTTATGGGATGGTGTGTGCCCGTCTTTATGAAGTATTGGCTATGATACCGTTCATAGACAAGCTGCATAAAGACGTTAATCTATGAAAAGTGACAAATGCGTGGAGGTGGAGAATTATAAAAGAGCGCTCCACCTTAGCTTGAGTAACTTTTGCTGCGATCGTCGTCCTAGTTGGTGATTCAATAAAATAGTGAACCTCTGCAGAGTTGTAATTTATTATGAGACTAATAGTACCTACTTTATTTATTTATGTTCAATGAAATTTAAAAAATCCGGACAATTTAAAGAGCCGAACAAAGTCCGGAATATTCTCTAAAAGTCCGGGCTAATCCGGTCGGATGGTAACCCTATCCGAGAGAGAAAGAGATTGTAATGTGGTATAAAGCATGGAAATAACTTCAAGCTCTATACCACATTACAAACAAAAAGAATAGAAATGATGACGGGGTTTAGTTAACAAAATACTATTTAGTTCGCCAGTTAGATTATCAAAAAATAATAAATACTTATTTTTTTTACGTTTTCACTTTTCAGGGAAGGCGAAGCGAACAATACCCATACAGCCTAGTCTTCAGTTTTTTTACATTAGAATGACATGACACGTTCTAATGTTTCTTGGAGTATTTGGAACGAAATGTAGTCAGCTTTTTCGATAAGCTCATGGGAGGTAGTCAACACTACGATAAAGGTCTCACGCCCAATTGACCGGAATACCGTATATCTTAAAGATTCCACTTATTCTTTAGTTGCGCAGACGGTTGTAATACAAAGTAATACCAATTTTCACAATATCTTAATCATCACTATGAACGCATTAAAAGGACAATTAAAATAAGATGGCAAACACAATCGATGAAATCCCGCCAGGAACCCCTACTTTTTTTCTTTTGTCAATCAATCAAAAAATGACAAAGACAAAGCGCGTCAAAGTTTGGGAGTGGGGGCTCGTGACGTCACTTGTGAGTGAGAATTGTACCAAGACATTATCAGCCGTCATACACGACGTTTCATATCAATATAGGTATCTCTGTAATGTTCTGATTATGTAAAAAAAGAGAATGTGTAAGTGAGAATTCTCGTCTAATACATTTAGATCTGATAGACAAAGAAAAACAAAGTCACCATCTCTATCGTGAACATTATTCGAATAAGATAATTAATCTTTCTCGAAGGACCAAACACGATAATTAGGAATTGAGGGCGACGACCAAGTGTCCCGAACGTAATTATTGCTAACTGATAAGTTTTTATAGTGGGCCTGATAAATGACTCCACGCCACCTGATGTTGAATGACCGACAGTGAGAACAAAAGATTAGGATAGTGATTTTGGCTTTGTTAAATCAACATGGAGGAGCTCGATGGCGCATGTGGTTAGCGCATTCGGCCTGCGATCTTGAAAGTTAAGCAACTTCCGCAATTAGGTTCGTCACTGGATAGGTAGGAGGAGATTAGAGATGCGCCGAATGTGGGTTCAACCGAATACGAATGTTCGGCAGAATATTCGGTTCAAAATGTACCGAATCGAATGATTCGGTATCAATTTTGCGCGGCAAACACGTTTATACAAGTCCGTGCTGCACTCTACAAGAGACGGGTGCGTTCTAATTATAATTATAAATATTTAATTGATGATTATTACTAAGTAAGACTTACTAGTTTTTCTGATCTCTTAATGGTAATTTTAATAAGTATTTTGTCAATAAAGAATTGTTACACAAATAAGTGTGTCTTTCATTTATAAAAGGTCAAAACTACCCGAAATCCTCGAGCATGTATGAGGACTGTAATGAGAGTAGATGAAGCGAAAGAAGTATGTAAGGATCGTAGCAAGTGGAAAGAAGTAATCTCTGCCTACCTCTGTGGGGGAAAGCCGTGACTTTATGTATGTATTCATTTATAAAAACTGTGTACCAACAGTTCTCACAATGAACTTTACCTTTTTAATTAAACTTAATTATGAAAGGAAAACATTGTTTTGAAATAATAATAATAATTTAATTATTCGGTAATCATTCGGCACATCAACCGAATATTCCGCCGAATACGAACTTTAAAAAATATGCCGAATGTACCGAATACAAATATTCGGCGCATCTCGAGAGGAGATTGAATGGTGTTACCAAAAACATATAATCTCGAGCTCGAACGTTAAGCCGTTGGTCCCCGCTGCATCTGCAGTCGTAAGCACCCACGAATCGTGGGTGGCACTGGGACCGCATGATGGGTCGCGACCCTGTCGCCATATTCCATCCACAGGAAAAGGATCCCCCTGACCAAACTAAATTAAAAAAAGAAACTCATCTAGATTAGACTTGCAACGAATAGTAAAAGTATATATTAGCCAGTATACCGAAAACCGAATATTCGGCGAGACCCCTGACCGAATAGCCGAATATTAGGCAAAAGTATTCGGCTCGATAAAACTGGTACAGACGTGATTGATTCGCGCTCCTTTGTTTGCAGTGCAATTCAGTCAAATGCAGTTTCAACAGATATGGATCTTTTCTTAAATATTAGTAATATATCACGTCATGACAACCCGTATACATGGTGGCAGCAAGTAAATTTGAATTTCCGTGTTTGA
Organism: Chilo suppressalis; assembly: GCA_902850365.2. Lineage (NCBI taxonomy): Eukaryota > Metazoa > Arthropoda > Insecta > Lepidoptera > Crambidae > Chilo > Chilo suppressalis. The sequence goes on from OU963911.1 coordinate 2,089,191, forward strand.
TTAAGATTGCAGCAAAATATTTGTCGGCGCCAGGAAGTAGTGTTTATTCAGAGCGCCTTTTCTCTGAAGAAGTAAACTACTTCCTAAAAATTCAGAAAAGTTAGTCTTTCTGCACCATAACCTTCCCCTTCTAAATTTTGATTTTTTTTAACTTGTTTAATACAGAAAATGATTAAATTATGTACCTGTTTTATGTACCAATGACTACTTAATAAATGATTATAAAAGAAATGAGAACCTTACCCTTTTATTGATTACCAAAATAATTCAAATACATAGAATCCTGCATTTTCCAATTCAGAAGATGATTATGTAGTACCTGTGTTATGTACCAATGACTACTTTAATGATTATATATAACAGAAATGAAAATATGAATATTTACGTAATCAATCGATTTTAATTTTTCATTTTACCAATAATTTCTCTATGACAAAATATATTATTTAAGTATTCGGTATTCGGCCGAATATAATAAAAGCAGCCGAATAGGCCGAATACCGAATATTCGTTGCAAGTCTAATCTAGATCTATTTAAACATAACATACTGGGAAACTAAGTAAGAACATAAAAGCTTTTCCACAAAAGCCAACAGGTAGATACGATTACTGAAACCATATTGCAAAACGAATAAACACAGCAGTAAGTCTCACTAACGTACTGCCACTCCCTTCCATAAACCCCCTACCCAAACAGCGCAGTAGACAATGTATCATAATATTTGACAATCTGGGTGCTCGCCGCGACACGTCTCGGACATATTTTAGGCTGGACTAGTTCCCATTACTTCTCTGCACAGTCTCCAGTTCAGACTTGCTTGAAGATTGGAATAAAATTCATGTGGCAGAATTGCAGCGCCCTATCATTTGAGGAGCTGGCGAACAAAACGGTATAATTCAAAAATCAAAAAAAAAAAAATCACCAATACCAAATTTTAACTTAGCTTACAATTAAACAGTGGTTTTTGCACCGAGCTGAGCTCGTAACGCAAAGACCTAATATTTCAGTATTTCTAAATGGTTCGCATTACAATATGTTGACAAAACTCGGGAGGTGAACATTGTGAGTGAGGAAGTTACGGTAATACATAAATGTTCGAGTAACATTATAAGACAAAAAATATGACAATAGTAAAATTATTAAAGTAACTTCAAACAGTTTTACTGAATATTTTTACAAGTTACGCATATATTTAAAAAATAATCCTCGCCTCTGGTCAAACTATTTTCTTTTACAGTCCGGAGGTTTCGGGTCCGTTAAATTTGAATCACAAATTAAATAAAACTAGTTTTTACGGGTTAATGCACGAAACTTTATTTATTTATTGACATTTCGTAGCCTTTACAGGCTTCGTCGTCAGAATAAAACTTTTATTTAATTTGTCGAGCTACCTTCGAAAGACTTTTATTGAGCGTTTGGTTATTTCATTGTCCGATTTTTAAGTTTTATTGTCTATGTATGAATTTATTATTTAATTTACTTAATAAAGTATTTTATTTGAAATTCTTGTTTGTAATTTTGAGTTTATTTATTTGATGAGTGATGTGCGTGAAAACCTAAGGAACAAATATTGAATCACAAATAATAAAATTTTCAATCAAAACCGCCTAAAACAGTGTTTAAAATAACAAAATTTTAGTCATCTTACAAAAGCTAATAAACTGACATTTTTATAAATAGAATGTTCACTATAGCTATTAATGAGTAGGGAGTAACTCAGTTACTCCATGGTCAACAACAACGCTTGCAACAGTGCTGAAATATCGGAGACTTATAAAAAAGAAGGTTAATAGCTATTATGTTAGTGACCATGAAAGTTTAATACAATAAAATAATAACACTGCCAAGCATCGTAATTTCAAAGAAAGAAACAACAAAATCAATTAGTATTATTTGATTTATACCAATGCTATAGAGTATGAAAATTAATTCGTACACAAATAAAATCTAGCAATATAAACTCAGAACATATTATATATCCTTGTATTTTTAAATAAACAAAGAGTAAGTTATAGGGCACACTTTTGACTCTGTCCTTCGAATTACATATACGGTAGCCTATGTAGTAGTTTAATACAAATTAGGTTCTTCATATAAATAAAATTGTTTATTAATTAATTTCATTTTTGTATTTTTTATTTATAAGACACTGTAGGCGACGCACCATTATTTTATAGTAATGAATATTTTATAGCACAAAATAATTGCAAAGAAAACCTAACTTTAATTTTTAACAATCATCTACTAAACGTAATTGAAAGCAGATGTATTTGTTCATTGACAAATAAAGTAATGCGCTGCCGAGGAGCTTTGGTGCTAACATCGGGCCTAACGCCCCACTATGCCTCTGTTGCTATTTCGGACATTACAAGTGAGCTCAAGTAGTAATTAATCTCTTCGAACGCGCCATCTTTTTTCCGGCGTCTTTGTAGTTTTTGTTTCTATCCTTTATAGACACTATTATATTGGGATACCCTGACAGGGTTCATATTAAATACTTTATGCATTTCGTAACTTATAACCATCTATGTAACCAAATGAGTGCAATAAATTGCATTGAATTGTATTTTGAGTAATATGACCAAACCAGGACACTACTAGCTCAGTGTAATCTTTGTTTATTAATGTTATGGATCATTTACTACGTACTTCCTTGAGTTAAACAGAAAGGGTATATTTGAGAGGATCGAAACGATAATCTGATCAAAACAAAAGTATTTCGTCCAGACGTAAGTCTAGACTCAACCCATAAATCAGAAATCAGAAATCAGAAATCAATATATCTTTATTCAAATTGGATGTATAGTACAACTCTTTTGAATCGTCCAAAATTTTTTTTTCCCTACCACTCGTTATGGACATATTTTATAGCTGCGGAGAAAAACGAGCGAAAAAAACTCCACAACATTAAAAGTCTATGTAACAACATTTACAAATCATTATGTTGTTACAACGTCAATACAATTATGATTTATTTAATATAGAAAACCTGTTGGAATGATTGGAACAGTTCAAACCCAAGCATTTTTGTCTGTAATATAATCAGACACTTTGTAATAAGCTTTTTTAATAAGTGTTTTTTTTATAATATCTTTAAATTTATTTATGGCTAACTCTTGGATATTGCTTGGGACTTTATTGTATAAGCGAACACAAAGACCTTTAAATGAATTATTAATTTTGTGAAGCCTAGTAGCAGGTAAAGTTAGTTTATTTTTGTTTCTTGTATTAATTGTGTGAACATCACTGTTTTTAAGAAACAAATTAATATTTTTTCTTACAAGTAATAAATTTTCATATATGTATTGTGATGCGACCGTCATTATTCCAAATTCTTTAAACTTATCTCTTAATGATTCTTTAACTTTAAGATTATAAATTGATCGAATAGCTCTCTTCTGCAGCACAAAAATAGTTTGAATGTCGGCGGCATTTCCCCACAATAAAATTCCGTACGACATTACACTATGGAAATAACTAAAGTACACTAATCTGGCCGTATCTACATCCGTTAACTGGCGTATCTTCATTACGGCATATGCTGCAGAGCTAAGTCTATTTGACAATTTATCAATATGTGGGCCCCATTGAAGCTTAGAATCTAAAGTTATCCCTAAGAATACTGTGGTGTCTACAAGGCCCACATTCCTATCCTTTACATTCACACTGGTTTTTACCTGTTTTACATTAGGTAATACAAATTTCATACATTTCGTTTTTTCTTCATTAAGTAATAAATTGTTAACATTGAACCAGTGGACTATCTTAGAGATACTATTGTTCACGTCGTCAATAACTTTTTCATTGCGTTTGAGTTTAAATAAAAGTGATGTATCATCCGCAAACAATACTATCTCATGGTTATCTCTTACATAGTAAGGTAAGTCATTAATATAAATTAAAAATAAGAAAGGACCTAGGATTGAGCCCTGCGGAACACCCATCTTAACCGGCGAACCCGGAGACTTATTACCATTAATGTCAACCCTCTGAATCCTATCCCTCAGGTATGATGCAATAAGATCCAGATCAGTATCTCTAAATCCATAGTGGTGGAGTTTCCTGAGTAATGTGTCATGAAAAACGCAATCAAAAGCCTTGGACAAGTCGCAAAACACACCTAGAGCGTCCTGCGAGTTCTCCCAGGCGTCAAAAATTTGTTGTATAAGTTCAACACCGGCATCGGTTGTTGAACGACCCCGTGTAAAACCAAATTGTTTACAGTGAAGTATATTATATTTATTAAAATGTGATTGCATTTGATCTAACATGATTTTTTCAAAAATTTTACTAAAGGTGGGTAGTACAGAAATTGGTCTAAAGTTTGTGGGGTCTGATGTACTTCCCGATTTATGCAAAGGAGTAATTTTACTGTATTTCATGAGGTCAGGAAAAACACCACAGTCAACACAATCATTAAATATGCAAGCTAGAATAGGAGCTATTGTCTCAATTACCGATTTAGAAACATCAACGGAATTGCCCCACAGATCCGCGGTTTTCTTTTTATTTAATTGGTGAAACGTTTTTATTACATCTTTAAAGTCAACATGTTTAAAATGAAAATAACTAGTACAAGGTTTCACGTTTTCTCTTAAGATTGATTCGGCAGCAATGGGGGAAGAGTTCAAAGATTTCGTAGTTGAAACTGGAATATCAGTAAAGAAATTTTCAAACACTTTAGCAACTTCAATATCTGATGTAACCTTTTTATTATCAATATTTAGGTTATAATTATTTTCGCGAGTTTTGGATTTTCCAGTTTCATTGTTTATAATATTCCATGTCATTTTGATTTTGTCATTACTGTTCTTAATCTTTGAACTTAAGTAATTTGATTTTGCTAAGCGGCATACTTTTTTAAACAATTTGGAATAGTTACGAACATGCTCTTTAAATTTTTCACTAGTGTTAGAGTTTCGTTCATTATAAAGTTCATAAAGTGTTCTTCTACTTTTATGAATTCCAGGCGTAGCCCACTTACTAAAATTTACCGCATCATTAACACATATTTTTTTGGGTACAAAAACATTATTAAATTCATCGCAATATATATTAAAAAAATCATTATATAAATCATTTGGACTGTCTTTATATTTAAGATAACACAATTTTCTATCTAATTGATTTTTAAAACGTTCCACACGATTAGCAGTTTTTGGTATAACAGTGATGTGTTTTTTCTTCACCTGCTTGAGCTGATACGGAAATGTAATCAACTGGCCACAATGATCACTATCTAGTTTATTAATAATTTGTTTTTTCTGTGGTATAATATCTGTATATATATTATCAATACAATGAATAAGTTTTTCAGATTGTATGATTGAAATAAATTTTTTATTTTAGTACATGAACTAGATTTTTCTAATAAATCAATATTAAAGTCACCACAGACAATCAACCGTTTGCCTGTAGTGTAAGTTTTTTTAAGAGCTTCATCCATGATAACTTCAAAACAATCATACAATGCTGATGGAGGTCTGTATACACTCAATACAACAAGCTGGTCCAGTTCCACACAGGCAATTTCTATTGTTCGCTCAACCGAGAGGCTCACAATATCTCTTCGTTCCTTAAATTTTAGTTTTTTATTCAATAATATTAAAGAGCCACCTCGAATTGCATTTTCTCGATTGAGCGAACTACAAACCTGAAAAAAAAAAAAAAAATAAAAATCGCGCTGTTACCTCCCAGATCCTAACATTTGTACAGGAATAGAAGTCATCAATATATGTCGGTTACTTTAGTTCAAAGAAAATACCAAGAGGAATTTCAGGGAAAAAATACGAGGTTCAAAGAACGGCATTTCTAACGTAGCCCGAGATTACGTGAAGAATGAAGCGTTTATCACGTTTATGTAGAACATTACTATTGTTCACGAAATACAATGGTTGCATGAATTCAATGAACGATCGTGGAATGAAAGTTAAGTAATGTAAAGCAAAATTTAAACGAAGTTCCTTTTCGACGGTAAGGCAGATTTCTAGGCGGATTTGTAACATTTTTCGGGCACTGCGCAAAATCCGCTCTGGGGAGGGTACTTTTTTTATGAAATAGGGAGATTGTACATATTAAGTCTATGCTAAACAGACAATTGCGATTGTAACCATATAAAGTACTTTAGATGTTAACTAAAATGTGTACATAAGGTAAGTAAAAAAATGACAGCAGCAAAGAAAGTAAGTTTTCCCTGTACTTGATTGATATTCCAGGGTGACAAGCTTCAATTTAATCGATCGATCCAACCAGTGATTAATGGATCCTTGACGAAGCTGAAAATGTTATAAGAAACTGAAAGCAACTAATAAATGTTAGTACATATACAGGATGTTACAAAAATACAAATAAATCTTGAAGGGCGTTGAAGTACATCATATAAGGAGTCTTCTTTAATTTTCTTAAAATATTTGCATGAAGTTTTAACCTTTTATAAAAACAGTTATTTTAAATGATCCTCGAACCAGTGACGTGTCTTAAAACGATCGATATTTTTATTAATCATTAAAAACAACTGTTTTTATAAAAAGTTAAAATTTCCTGTAAAAATTATAAGAAAATTAGAGAAGAATCCTTGTATGATGTACTTCAACGCCCTTCAAGCTTTATTTGTATTTTTGTAACAGCCTGTATAGGCATATATCCACATAAGACTTGGAAGCAAACAAAACTAAATGATTAATCAAATTAATCTGGTTCAACCACTTCGGATCGGTTTATTGGGGTATTGGTTGTTGATTTACTAGCGATGTTGTATCCACAGAATAGAATTAGTTAAGTAGCTATTAATGAAAACGACTAATTGATTGTTGCAATTATTAAATTTCTTTCTGAGACTAGTTATGCGACAGGGTAATACCCGCTAACCTTTTGATAACGGAACGTAAAAAAACGTTATAAAGCTAAAAGGAAACATAAAAAATATAGGCTTTTTAAAATAAGAACAAAAGCTTTGCATCAAATTAAATAATAGAAAAGCACGGAGGCTTTTACGGACACACGATTAGCGGACGCTTAATAACACGTAAGGCGTAAGGGACGTCAAAAAACTGTTATTAACCAATCACAAAATCAGATTTGCGACGAAGAGGGCTTCATCAAGGTAGAAAGGAAGAAGAGGAAGCCCGCTCGCCGCAATTTGTGTGGTGTTGCCCCGACCGGACCGAACCACCTGCTGCGTCCTTTAGTTCAACGAAAATACCAAGAGGAATTTCAGGGAAAAATTACGAGATTCAAAGAACGGCATTTCTAACGTAGCCCGAGATTACGTGAAGAATGAAGCGTTTATCACGTTTATGTAGAACATTACTATTGTTCACGATATACAATGGTTGCATGAATTCAATGAACGATCGTGGAATGAAAGTTAAGTAATGTAAACCAAAATTTAAACGAAGTTCCTTTTCGACGGTAAGGCAGATTTCTAGGCGGAAGAGGGCTTCATCAAGGTAGAAAGGAAGAAGAGGAAGTCCGCTCGCCGCAATTTGTGTGGTGTTGCCCCGACCGGACCGAACCACCTGCTGTGTCCTGCAATACCGACGACGCCGCTGTACGTGTCCCGACTGCATTACTCTACGAAGGAAGAGGAGATCGTAGAGTACCTGCGAGTGAAGACGAAGTTCTCCCTGAGGGTCGCACGGTTGGAGTCCCGTCACAATGTGAACATGTAGCGGCTTTTTTGAAAGAAGATCTTTGGCCGAAAGGTGTCGTGTTCCGGTGATTCCGAGGCCGGTTACCTGATACCGCTATGCTCCACACGTCGCCGTCTACACGTGTTAATTAGGTGTTTACTAACATAGCTACTAATTCTTTTTACTAACAATAATGTTTTTATATCTGTATATACAGAATGGAAATTTTAAATGCCACCCCCAGGGGAAGTACTCTAAATACTGGAGATAGATAATTTTACTCAAAGGAAACATTCCTTAATTTTTAAAAAGAAACAACTGCATTCACAGTTTTTCGAAAATTTGCTTGTCACACCCGGGAATCGAACTAGCGAAAATTCGAAAAAATGACACCTGTATTTTTATGGCATCGATCGATAGGGTCAATTATAGGGATCATATCTTACTAACAAACTTAGTACATTAAATGAAAGGAAAAGCGTGAAATCTTAGCTTAACTGAATTAAACAAGACTAAAAGCAGTTTTATCCCACCAGATTACACGAGTTAGTATTTTTATTATCTTCCATGTCATTTATTCATTCAAATAACGAATAAAGAAATTTTTGCACATGTCTAAAATGCAGACTAAAGAGTCCAGTAAGGTACCAGTCTCGGGGAGGCGCCGTACAACCTCTCTGGTACCAGTAATTTAAATGAGGTATGCAAAGAGGTATGTTACATATTTTTGAAAATGGAATAGCGAATTGAAACGCATTGTCTTAAGTCTTGTTTGCTGCATCAAAATTCACCATAATAAATTATTATTATCAAGAAGATCAAGATTTCATGCTTTTCCTTTAATTTAATGTACTAAGTTTGTTAGTAAGATATGATCCCTATGATTGACCCTATCGATCGATGCCATAAAAATACAGGGTGTCATTTTTTCGAATTTTTGCCAGTTCGATTCCCGGGTGTGGCAAGCAAATTTTCGAAAAACTGTGAATGTAGTAATTAATAGTAAAGTAATTTATTTGACCCTAACTACCGTAAACTACCACCGGTTCCAAAATTGGGAGACCAATCTGAGAAGAACCGGCGAAACATACTCAAGAGAGGCTTTCTATCTCCTTCTTATGTTAAATTATGCATTAAGCGAAACGTCAATAAATAAATAAAGTTTCGTGCATTAACCCGTGAAAAACTAGTTGTATTTGAAGTTTTTCAATTTGTTAATAAAGTAGCGGACGAATTTATGTGATGTTGGCAAGGTTTTTATTCATTTTAGCACCTTCCTAGGGAGTGGCGTGTTCAGACTCTGAGCTAGTTGCAGTAAATAAATGATGTCAGAGTGCAAACAAATCCAGGTCACTTTTACATGTGGAGGCAAAGTTGGCCGTTCTCATTAAATCGTAAATGTTTATCAGTGCAGTGTTTCAATATTAATTAACTTATCACAAACGGTAGGGTGAAATTGAGTTACTACAATAATGTTACATTTATTTATTCACGAAATATGTGAAATCTATATTTTTTTTTCCACAATGGTGGAAAATAAACATGTGAACAGCCTGCGACTATATAGACTAGGCACGTCTACACTTTCTTATGAATTTCTTATTTGTTTCGATGGACAATGGATGAACCGTCTAAATTTCCGTTTGTTAGATAAAATGTCTCAATGAAGTCCCTTTTAGTTCCCCATATGTACACTGAAGGCACTCGCCGACGACGAAAGAGAAGCGAGCAGAGCTGGAAACTAGAAACGAGATGACGACCGGAGGGGGGGGGGGGGGGGGGGGCACTGTTGCGATCACAGTATACAAAAAGACGTTAGAAGGGTGATCATATACCGATTGTACGGGAACCGAAACCGATGTCGCCGGCTCGCCCCCACTACACTTCCACCTAATAGCTAATAGCCAATCAAACAATCGAACCAATCAGCGTTCTCACCCGAGAGCAACGACGCAATCAGAACCAAGTTTTGGTAAAATTACGAACATTTGCTTACACATACCCGTGGCCCCGTGGCGCGCCTTTTGTTTTCGACGACGGGGAGAAAATGTATTATATTCACTACAATGACCAACGCCACGTTGGTCTGCTGTTAACAAACCCTCGCGACGCAGGTAATTGCGTGGTGCGTTCGGCAAGCCGCCCGAGGGCCGCTAGTCGGTGCGGGTATACTTTGACGTGCACTCACGCAAGCATGGCATACGTCAAACCACCCCGCCTCCGACCAGCAGTCCGGTCCGCGCCCGCTTTAGCCGATCCTGGGCTTCTCCGTCCACAGCGTCACCTGACTAGTCTCACGGACCGCAGTCCGAGCGGCTAGCCAGCTGACCAGCTCCCGTACCTACCAGGTAAACCAACTCCCCGATCTACCCCTCACCCTCCAGGCGTAACTGCGGGGTCCAGTTATGAGCCACCGCTTGTTACGCCTGGGTTCCTACCCCCTCGCGATGGTGCCGCGGAGCACCCCTTCCCTGGCAGTCACAGAAGGTACCGCTAGAAGACTAGCAGGCGAGCTCGGCGCCGCCGACCGGTCATCCCCCTCTTGTAGCGCGCCTGCCCCGCCCGCCAGAACCTTCTAAACTCTTTCTGTGTTCTGCAATTCCTATAGTTTTATCGCTGGGCTGGTCATGGCAACGGCACGAGTGATATGTACTCTTGTATCGCATGCGTCGCCATAGGCTTTTAAGTGTAAGTGCAGTCCAGCGGCAGAAGGTGTACCGCTTCAGCCATCGTCACCCTGTCGGCTTTTAACCAATCCCCTACCCCGCGAACCCCTGGAACCCTACTCAGCAGCAGAAATACAACACCGCCAAAAGGTAGTGTTATTTAACTGCAGTCTTATAGAGGTCGCTTACCCGGACGAGCGCCGCGAGCGAGCAGGGAAATCCGCTGTGCCAAACCACTCTTCAAAGGTTTTTTTTTATATAACAAGATAGGCCAATGACTCTACCCCACCTGATGTTAATTAGTGATAAAGTCCAAACGCGTAGATAGCTGGTACAGCAGTTATAAACTGCCACACCAACCATCCTCACCTTGCCGGCCTGCAAAAATGCTTCTTCACGCCACTCTTAAAAGACCCCAGATTATAGGAAGGAACACGTGCGCGGGCAATGAATTCCACTTGCGAATAGTACGACAAAGAAATGAGTCACCAAATTTCTTTGTTCGTGTAGGAATAGTGGCCACAGTATGTCGGTGGCAACGTAGGCCAGCGCGTGTGGTTTTGGTGGCTGCTTACCATCAGGCGGGCCATAAGCTTGTTTGCCACGCTTTTATCATAAAAAAGTACTCTGCGGATACTCGTAACTGGCTGGCAGAGGGGTGGATCGCAAGAGCGCTTGTAATGAGGGCTATCGCGTATGAATCCGCCGCTAGAGGCGCTAGTGTAGCGTGAGGTCTCCGAAATGTCAAATGTTATTGCTTGTTGGTTGACTACGCGGGTTTATTTCTAATTAAAATAATGTTGTGAATAATTGGTAACAATTCGGCTTAATTATGGCAAATATGAGTTATATGGCAATGAATGTCAGTTATTAAAAATTTGAGCTTAGAAAAATGATTATATTCCCATTTTTTCCGAATAAAACGGAACTGCGCGTCACTGTGGCATGGCCTATTATGTTTAGGATATGGTTCTTTTGTGTTAAAATACGATCTAAATGTAACCTTTGATTTCATGTGCGTATTAATAAACTTTAAAAGTTACAATTTAGGACCTCACTCAACAGTGGCGCCATCTGGTGAGGCAGAAAACGGTAGCCCTCATTATTTCAGCACTCGTCTCCCGCGCTCGCTCGTAGGGCGCATTGGGAAATCATCAAGTCTATTCCCCGTGGAAAATTTATTCCGCCCTTTCCCTGGTTTTGTTCATAACCAATATATATATAGTTTTATTCATGCACAAAAATTTACACAAGTATCAGCAGCAACATAATATGTTAAATAAAACACTGTTTCATTAGCTTTAAAAGGCGTCTTTTTATACTTTTATTACGTCAAGATAATTATTTACACATGTAAGCTGTTAAAACTGTATTTAATGAGTGACGCATGAAACATAAATTGGAAACATTATATACCTAACTAGTGGGCGTTCGCGATTTCGTCTGCGTGATTAAATTGATTTCCCATTAAAACTTTCATCCTTCTTTTCAATCCCTATAAGGTTGCTTTCTGGGATAAAAACTAATTAATGTCCTTTCCCAAGAGTTAAATTATATCTATACAACATTTCTTCTAAATCAGTTTTGAGGTTTAAGCATGAAGAGGTAACAGAAAGACAGACAAACTTATTACATTAACATGGATGTTAAACGTAAATTACTTCAAATAATTTGTCATTATCCAAGACTACTGTGTTCGCTGAGAGAATATATAATTTTATATACAACGGCAGCCATTGCTGGGGAAAAGATTGAAACTTATTAAAGAAAATCCAAATAAAAGATGAAATATACAAACTTTTTTTTATTCACATGAAACCTCCTTAGCGAAAATTGAAAAACGTGCCAAGCTTACGTTCCAACAGGATTGCGAGGCCTAAAGGGTCATGACAAGGAAAAAAATAGTTCAAACACAAATTTCAGGTGCTTAACTAAGACGACTGAAGCTGGGACTTTACCACTTCTATTTGTACCTTAAAGCTTTCAATCCCTAAACAACCCCTCACCAATTTTCGACTTTCAATGCGTGTCGTGCCCTGTTCTGGTGGCAAGGCATCTTCCTGGGTAACTTTCAAACATAACCCAATAAATATTGCAGCTCAACGCGCGGCTTTCAAATCGAAAGTGTGGCATCTCGCTCACACCTTTAGTTTGCAAAAGAGAGAGTTTATTCGTTACTGCTAAAATGGATAAGACCCCTCGCTGCGGTGTTAGGGTTGCATACGGGTCACCCCAGAGTGTTTAGAACGATCGGGTTTCCTAACATCTTCCGGATGAAGACAGGCGTATGTCACGACAACGTATATTAATGTTTCTGTTAAGTTTAACCAAGTTGGCTAAGGTTTGTCTTAGGGCTAGCTAGACCAAGGTAAAAAATAAACCTGTACCCCTAGCACGAACTACTATCCAATTCGAATAGTTTGCAAACCGAAATGTCAATGCCAAATCTTGTATGGAAACTTGAACAGCAGCGGCACAAAGTACGTAACGAGAACTAAAAATCAGTACACATTTGACAATGACATTTCGGACTCGCAAACGTTACGAATTCGATATTGGTTCGTGCTAAGGGTACTGTTCAAAAATGGAACCTCACAGAAAGTATTAAGTATGTATGCGACTATTTATAAGAGAGGATAGGACATAGCGGATTTTCAATCTGCGACCGTCCGTCCGCAACATCTATAAATATAACAAGTTGATACTTCTCAAAAGATTCGAACGAGCAGATTCGTCTCGTTCCAAAGTAATACTTTTGACAGTGACAAATAAGACCCTACTTAAAAGTTTCACCGGGACGTAAGTATTCGTGGAAAAAAGGGCCTGTTTCCCGCAGACAGCCCTGTACATTGTATTTCTAATGCGGCATACAAAAAACTTTTGTTGTGCCGGTTCAAATATAGCAGGGGTGCCGACGCGGTAGGTAGCAATTAAAATTCAGAGCACACAATCCGTGCAAGTGGATTTCCATCTAATCCTCAGCAACTGCATAAATTAATTACCAGGATATTCACTGACCACACGAATGATGGAACTTAACTTATCAAACAGCGGGAGTGCCGAGGGGACGCGACATCGAAGCCACAATACGGAGCTAATTTTGACACTGCGATGTAATTTGGCAACAAAACCCCACAAACGTCCAATTAATTTATCCGCTAGAGAAAATTAAAAGAAAAGCTGAGAACAATAATTCCTCTATTAGGGCAGGCTTCAGACGAAACTGATTAGTATTAGTTATAGAATAGAACGTTTGCAACATATGTTTGCAACGTTTGCGACAAATGACTCCACCCCACCTGATGTTACGTGAAGGTGAAGTCCAGACGCGAATATAGCTGATACAGCAGTTCTACCTGCCACACCAGCCATCCTCACCCTGCCGGCCTGCATGTTGCTTCTTCACGCCTCTTTTAAAGGATCCCAGGTCGAAAGAGGGAGGGAACACGTGAGCGGGCAGAGCATTCCATTTACGGATAGTGCGAAAATGAAATGAGTCACCAAATTTATTTGTACGCGTTGGAATTGTGGCCACAGTTAGACGGCGACAACGTAGGCCAGCGCGCGTGGTCCTCTGAAGGAAAGGAGAAGGTGGGATAAGAGAGAATAACTCCTCAGAACACTCGCCGTGGTACAGTACCTATAGTTAGTGTCATCTTCACCATTGTAATGATACTTAAACTATAAATCCGGCTATAGTTAGTAGGTATTTAGTATTTACTTTGCATGGTATAATTTAATTTTATCTCAATTATTATAACACCGGAGTAAATTTTCATAATAATAATAAGTGAAACTTGATTGCGCATAATCGAGGATTTACAGTTAAAATTGTTTATTCGGCATTCATTTGTTTTTTTAGCATTCATTTTTTATGACGAGGATAGAAAAGGAAAGTATTATTATTCAAGCTTTTAACTGCTAGATGTTTAAATCTTATGAAAATGTTACTAGAAAGAATTCCACTTCGGGTTCGAGTACCGTCTGCTGCCTGGTCCGAGTGGATTTTTTTCCTAGTATTTTTTTCATTAGCAGTATAGTGCAAACGAAACCAATCAGTTTTATCTGCATCATTAATAGTGCAAGTCAAAAGTGCATTCGGTATGACGGGGCTAGATATTATAAAAAATGCAGGTAAAAAAATCAAAAAGTTAGCATTATAAATGTCAAGCAACGTGGCACAGACTGTCGGATGGGTGATCGATCTATCATAAAATTACAATACTCAACAGGTTGCACAATCGCTATCGTCCACCAATCCGCAATGCGTCAACGCAAAAGGCCTATATTATGATCTGTTTATAGGAGGCCTGTGACTGGACTAATAATGAATTTGACTAATTGATTTGACAATGATAACTTTAAAGGTTATTATTTTGAGCATTTAACTCCTAGATTTATTAATCTAAAGAATATTATCTAAGTAAAAAATCCACGCGGTCCAGGCAGCTGACGGGATTCGAACCTACACCTTCCGCTATCCGCCGCACCGCCGGAAATTTTCTTTAAATGAAAACCTAAACGTGTCGTGCATGGAAATTAATGCTGGTAACTCTGATAACAACGATATTGATTCAGTAATGTCAATTTTATCATTGATATTTTTGTGGTTTTGAAGTGTTTGTACTAGGTACCCTTATTTTGTTTATCGTAAGTCTACTTCGTAAGTATTTTTGTACGCATGCAGTGGCAGCCTTTAAGTTAGACAGCATTAAGAATTGTTTTCTTTATTTCTTTCTCAGTTTGTATTTTTATTTGGTGTTTGTTTTGTTGGCTGTCCTTAATAAATAAATAAATAAATAAAATAATTATTGTATGATCTTTCCTCTTTCTCTTCCGACCTTTCTTGCTTCGCTAACTGTAATAACAACAAATGTAAATAACTATTCGATAAACGTAACTAATATATTCGGTTGTTTTGATAATAATACATTTATTGAGTTCAAACAAAACACCAAACAGCATACTTATATTGAACCACAAAAAAAATACAATATATATGAAAACTCCGACGGCAGCCCTAAGGAGGGATATCAACGCCCCTCACCCAAATCCTCACAAGCCATTGCCCGGTAGCTATTTAAGGCATCGCCGTAACTAAGGCACCCTCCTACTCCTACACAGCGAAATAAGGCAAACTTACATGGCAAAAATACGCCTACACTGCGACGACTCACGGAGACGATCATTGATAATATTATGAGTAATAACATTTGTATTATGTTTCAAGCAAACTTATAAAATACCGCACAAACAAGCTCCAAAGATTTATATATTAATAGATTGTGAAAAAATTAAGTGACATCAGTCATCATCAGACTATTAATGTCCCCACTGCTGGGGCACAGGCCTTCCCTATGGATGGAATAGGGATATTAGGCCATGACCTACCACGCGGTCCCAGTGCGGATTGGCGGGTGCTAACTACTGCAGATACAACCGGGACCAACGGCTTAACGTGCCTTCCGAAGCACGGATGAAAGAGAGTCGAGATAGAAGAACTTAAATAGAAGATTTTAGACCCATCCAATGACCGACCACTGCGAAAGTCGCTTAACTTCAACGATCGCAGCCGGAGACTGTCCTTTTAATTCCTCATAAAGCCTGATAAGGATCTGTCGTCAAATTTAGAAATAGCAAATACAGTGCCGGCCTGACATACAACCCGCTTCCAGACGCAGACCGACTAACAAACATCGTAGGGTTTTAGTTTAGTTTAGTTTTTCCGGGCGGTTTCTGCACTAAGTCCTAATTATTGGGCCATTGTGCGTTAGTAACAACATCGTAAGGTTAGTCAGAAGGTTCCATTATCACCATTCTGGTGGGGAAACCTAAAAACAACCGCCATTATACATATTAGTGATGTAACGAATATTCGCATTCGCGAATATTCGCATATTTTTGAATATTCGCATTCACATTCGCATTCGCAAAATCTCTGCGAATGTTTTGCGAATATGAATATTAGAAAAAAACAATTTGAAGAAGTTGTAGTTCTGCCTTTCCTTGAATATTCATTGTTACACAGTTTGCATTTAACTCGTTCAGCATCGCAAAGTGTGAAATAAGTCCATGTTTCACTAGAATTCGATTTACTCATGTTAATAAATCACTATTACCACTCACAATCACTTACCTCAAAATTCACTTGTTTTGTTTACGGAAAGACCGGTGCGAGCGGAATGACACTTCAATCGGATGAGTTCATATCAACTCGGCAATTCTAACGAGACTGCCACCATGCCAAAGACAATTGGCGCCAATTTAAAAAAAATATATTCGCATTCGCATTCGCGAATGTCGGTAACAGACATTCGCATTCGCATTCGCGAATGTTCAAAAAATGACATTCGTTACATCACTGATGCATATCCATTTGTACTAATCCGTCTAATGTATTTCTATAAAAACACAAGGTCGAAAAACAAAGTTTAATCTACCTAAACAAAACAAACATCTGAATAAAGTCGTTATAAAGGTAAATAAAGGCTATATTGCGTTTTAAAATTAGGAAGTGAACAATTACGTATACATTTTTAACTCAAGACCTACCAAGCTGAACTCAACAAGCGCCGTAAAAAAAAGACAATTAAAAAGTCAACGTAGCTAAGGAGATAAAACCCGTTGGATATTCGAAAGGGTTTAATTTGAAATTTAATTACCCGACACAAGGGCGAAGTGATGAAGCATCGATTGGGCAAATATTTGAACGGAACTTGGACTATTCCTTAACAACTTTGGTACCAAGTGGAAGTTAATTGGTCAAAGGCTGTTATTAAATATTATTAAGCTTATGGACAGTGTCCTAACAAAAGCTGATAATTACTTTTATGTTCATAAAACTTAGCATGGAATATCGGTCTAATTAATAAAAAAAGACATGAGCGAATCGGACTTACCCGCCATGGATTTCGGAAAGTGTAGATAAGCAATATAAATGGCCATATCTTTTATCCCCCGTTATTTTTTTCAGTCATGATGCTAATAACTACCTATTGTTTTACTCGACGTTTCTGAATAAAATTTAAAAAAAGATCATATGACGGCACAGACTCCGTATGTTAATTTGACTAAAGATAAAAAAGGTTTATTATTCAAAAAGTTTTTCGTTTTCTCAAGCAACGTTTAAAATAACACAGAAACAGTCGTTTGCAGTATCGCACGGTGTGTATGAAAGCCCCAAGTATGAAAAGATACGGGCAGCAAGCAATAAGAACAATACTATGTTAAATCTAAAGAAAAGTTTACTAGAAAAAAATCCACGCGGACCAGGCAGCGGACGGGACTCGAACCCGCACCCTTCGCAATCCGGGCGAATGCACTGACCATTTTGCTACCACGGCCCTATTGGCCGCGTCGAAATTTTCCTAGCCTTAAGCTGCAAGGCAGCGCCACTTCTTCGCATTGTAGGTAACCCACAATGTCAAATGAATACTTTCTTTTAAACATTTGAAAGAAGAAATAGCAATTATAGTTATGTTTTTATTTATTTTTAAGCATTTAACTGCTAGATGTTTAAATCTAAAGAAAAGTTTACTAGAAAATTTCGACGGGGTCATAATAGGGCCGTGGTAGCAAAATGGTCAGTGCATTCGCCCGGATTGCGAAGGGTGAGGGTTCGACTCCCGTCCGCTGCCTGGTCCGCATGGATTTTTCTAGTAAACTTTTCTTTAGATTTGAACATCTAGCAGTTAATGCTTAAAAATAAATAAAAACAAGACTATGTTAATTTCGCTTCACTTAAACAGTGGAACGCAAATCAAGTATGTTTCATCATAAACCCACGCATCATACATTATTTTTTTTCCAGTGGTCGAGTGAAGACTGAGCAGGCGACATGAACGGTCACGGAGCATGAATCATCGCTGACATAAGGCTGACGTGTATCGGAACATTTTTCAGCCGGAAAAATGTTCCGGCGACAGCGCGGAACAAGATTTATACATCCGGGACGGCATGGGAGTGCCCGGGGTGACATGTTCAGGATATATTTACATTAGTGATGTATTAAGGGGCCCCCCTTTTTCAGCTTAATCTGTTCGTTGAAACACAACACGACCACATGATATAAATACCGTATTGCGGTACTCCGAAAGTAGATTTTATCACACGAATAGCACAGTGTTACCAACTCTTACCAAAATTTTACCCTAAGTATTTTTTAAATTCCCCTAAAATCCCCGAAATATAGAAATTTATATGTACCTACTTATCTTATTACCTAAATTTTTTCGTTGCTCATAATTAAAAACGTTACATATTTAGTTGCAGTGAATTATTTTATTGAATAAATACATTTTCCGTATGGAAAATCAAACGAAAATGAGCTGACAGGCTGTTAAATCTTATTTAGCTGTTTTGATTGGTGGAAGGGAAAGAACTTTAGTCCATACAGCCTTTGGAAACAATCTGCCACACAGTCAGTTCAGTTGTTTCATATCGTAGTGCGTTCCATTCTACGCAAAAACTGAAAGAAAACACACGCTTTGTTTTTCGATTTCATTGCAAGTTTTGTTAAAAGCCCCTAAAAGAACCCCCAAAAAGTTCCAGCCCCTAAAAAGTCCGTTTTAAGCCTTCTAGCCCCTAAATCTGGGGGCAAAACCCCTAAGTTGGGAACCGTGGAAGAGCAAGATCACGATTGAGTACCTAAGCCTTTAAAAAATCTTCCATGTACAGAATACAAATGGTTAACTTTGAACAATTTCTGTAACAATAATATATTTTTAGTACGCCTACGTTAAAAATGTTTCCTAAAAAAAAAGTTCAACAAGTTGCCTTTGTTATAGAAACATTCACGGAAAAGCGAAGCTGTGAAAACCGTACTTAACTTTTTCTTCGAAATGTCAAACATTATTTGTGTCGGGAAAAATAAAGTTATAATTAGAATCTTGCCGGCTTCTCTTGAAAGTATTTCGTAAGGAAAGGGACGGAGTAGACGACAGGTGCCTTATATTTAATCTGTTTATATGTAAGATTTAGATATAAGATTTATGTAAGTATATAAGATTTATATAAATATAAGGCACGGCAGCTTAATCTTCTGAACGGATTTCGCTGAAATTTAGCACAAATATAGTTATTATGATATATTCGTACAATAAGAAAGGATTTTCCTGAACTCTTAAAGTCGTTCAAATTTGTATTGAGCACCAACATCGCGAGGTCAAGCCTTTTAACTAAAAAAAAATGGATGCGTGTAACTTATGTACGCGCGTGAGAAGTTATACTTCTTTAGCATCATTAAAAATATTTTTTAATTGCATGCAAATAATTAATAATTACAATAAAATAATAAAAGGACTGGAAAAGGATAGTTAACACAGTCAATTAAGTTCAGTTTTAATTTGAAAAATTAAATAAATATTCAAAATATTCAATTAAAATCACTACCTAATTTAAGTTATTAGTCCATATGTAATTAGCACTTGTAAGTAACTAAAACACGTTGTGTCTATATAGAAACTAGAAACATGTGGATAAATATTATAAATATGAAAACAGTGATCAGAGGCGACGAGCGTGCCAACATTGTTGTTGACAACGCGATGATCTTATGGAGCTCCGTGGATCGTTCAAAGTACCTTTCAAACAGATGTCAAGTGTTGCAAGCGAAGACTATCTATATAAAACAAGCCTTTTAACTTAATAAAAAAAATCCCACAAGCGAAGACTACCTATATAAAAAAATACGCGACCTCTAATATATTACCACTAATATATTTTTAATAATGAACACTTTGAAGATCTAGCTACTAACGAAACTCTACAATCTTGTAAAAAAAGCACTAAATAAACAAATTGTGAAACAAAAACATTACCAGAATAACAACAAAAGTCCTTTAATAAACGTTTCAAAACAATGAAACATTTTAGTAACAAATGCGTAAAGTAAATTTCAGTACTTATACCTTATTATACTCTTGTTGACACAATAGGGTATTTAACAGTATTAAAAATAAAGTGCCAATTGTTAGCATCTGTGTTTAGAATGAATGTTGGAAGGGATTTTCACTATTTTTACAGAAAACATACTCATAATTTTACTAAAAACCCACGAAAAAGATAATAGTTTTCTTATCTATTGTCCCGTGAACCAAAACGCTTGGGATTGGCGGAGCCTAAAATGACGTCACACGCAAGTAAACTTCCAGTTAAAGTGGCATTACATTGTATCGTTTGACGTTTAAATAACAGTCGTGTGACGTCACACACCAGTGAGACGCCATATTGTCCAGAGAAATGTTTTCGCGGCAACTTGAAAATGGAGTTTACTAAATACACAACAGAATAATGAATATCCACTTTTTACGGACTCCATAAATATTAGTCAATAACGTGAGATCGTTTTCTAAAACTTGTCAAATACCCTATTCCTGATTACCATGTGAACTAAATCATAGTCAGCAATACTAAATATTTAGTTCACAAACTCATATTGGAAAACTCACAAGAGAGTTTCTTAATTTAAATATATCCCAGCTAGATAACTAGGTTGTGGCGTTTAGTGCTTGCTCACCGGAGCCGTAATGGGCTTGAAAGTGCTTTGTGTGCGGAGCTTCTGGCGGGAAATGCCCAACGGACGCCGGTAAACCACATTACCTAACGGCGACGCGATGCACCGCATGCGACACAGAAACACGAGATAAATCAATACAAGCGCTGCCTACATGCGGATCTTTCCGAGTACATCGCCTGAAGCACTGCATGCATTTAAGCTATCCATTCAATAAAACAATATTTTTTCTAAAGAAAATATAACTAGAAAAAATTCCACGCGGACCAGGCAGCAGACGGGACTCGAACCCGTACCCTTCACAATCCGGGCGAATGCACTGACCAATTATGCTACCTACCTATAACTTTTTTCTAGTTATATTTTCTTTAGATTTAAACATCAAGCAGTTACATGCTTTAAAAAAATATATATATCATATTTTTTCTAGTTATATTTTTAAGCTTTTAACTGCTAGATGTTTAAATCTAAAGAAAAGTTAAAAAATAAAAACATAACTATAATCGTTATATCTTCTTTCAAATGTTTAATACTTGTCAAGGTGTTCATTTGACATTATGGGTTACCTACAATGCGAAGAGATGGCGCTGCCTTGCGGCTTAAGAAACAATAGAGAGAATTCGACACTGCCATCAAGGCCGCGGTAA
Organism: Chilo suppressalis; assembly: GCA_902850365.2. Classification (NCBI taxonomy): domain Eukaryota; kingdom Metazoa; phylum Arthropoda; class Insecta; order Lepidoptera; family Crambidae; genus Chilo; species Chilo suppressalis. Next base: position 2,110,649 of record OU963911.1, read on the forward strand.
GACAATGGTCAGTGCATTCGCCCGGATAGCGAAGGGTGCTGGTTCGAGACCCGTCTGCTGCCTGGTGGTCCGCGTGGATTGTTTTCTAGTAAACTATTTTTTTTGTATTTTTCTGATAGGTAGGGCATAGCGGGATTTCCGACTTGGAGCGCCAGTCTGGGGAATTAACCTCCCCCAGACGAACCTTACATAAGACCAAAGTAAAATAACACTTCCTTTTGATAGTGTTGTGTTTCTGGCAGTGAGTAAGGCTCCACGGGACAGGGAATTGGGTCAGGGTAGAATAGAATAGAATAGAATTTTATTTTTATTATAGGGTAGACAACGGCGCGAGCGATATTTTTGGCGTTGCAAGCGTCCATAGATTATCAGGCGGGCCACATGCTTGATTGCCACTCTTTAAACATAAAAATAAATACTTTTGATATTATAAATATGAATACCTATAACTGTTACTTTATTACAAAAAATAAAGATGTGGTTTTTGGTTCTACTACACCAATGGTCAAGAGATGGCGCTGTAGTCTCCTGAATCGCGCTTTGGTTCCGTTGTTCCAGATTAATAAATACTTTTGATAGGCCTTCACAATGCAGTCGTTAGCACCCACTAAATAGAGATTATATTTCTATTTTGTTGGTAGATTTTCTTAATGTGCGGTAAACACAAAAGTAACAACAACACCACACAAAATTTTGTGTTACAGTGATGCGCGCGCATCTTAAAATTTCACTCTCATCATTTTTTCATAACGCGCCTAAAAAAGTATAACTTCAAAAAACAGTAATAAAAGAAGAAAGGTAATCTAACTTTAGAAAACGCAAGTGGTTGACTTTGTGGGTTACCTACAATGCGAAGAAATGGCACTGCCTTGCAGCTTAAGAATGGCTAGAAGAATTTCAACGCGGCCGTCAGGGCCGCGGTAGCATAATTGGTCAGTGCATTCGCCCGGATTGCGAAGGGTGCGATTTCGAGTCCCGTCTGCGGCCTGGTCCGCGTGGATTTTTTTCTAGCTATATTTTCTTTGGATTTAAATATCAAGCAGTTACCATTCCTAAAAAAATTAAAATTATAAACGCAAGTCACTCCAATGCCACAAGCTGGTTTAAAAATTATATTGGGCGATGCCAAACTTCGCCGACCGCCGCGCCGTAGTACGCCAGCAGCGCGGCAAACTCTACAAAACTCGTGACACTACAGGAGCTCTATTTTTGAATCATTCGTCTTGCGTTTTTCTACTAAATTTCATTCGACATAATTAATTCCGTATTTTTGAATCGCTCGAATCAACGAATGAGTGAGACCACTCGCTGCATGGCGAACGGTAGAGGCAAATGATAGAATAATTGTCAATTTTTTTGTGCTATTAGACGACGTTAATCTATCATTGCCATGCTTTATATGAAACAACAACGAGAATTTTTTGTTCGGTTTTCATTGCGGTAATTACCGGTTTTTATTTTTTCTACGTGAAATGAGTAAAATTTTATATTTCGTATTAAACAGGTAACACTGGTGACGAATGATTCAAAAACTAGCAAACCAGTGAACCAAATGTTCACCAAAACCTGATTTAAAAAAAAATGTATTTAATTAATTGAGAACTTCGGAGATTTTGTGTGGTTTCGTTTGAAATTCGTGATTTCTCGAAAACCGGAAGTGCTACGTTACTCAAATCCGGTTTGTAGTCTTATCAGACTATTCTTAACTTATAACTTAAACATTCTCTTTATCTATCTCTTACGGTTTGGCCACTGAAACAGCACCACAGACAGACGGACGGACGGACTTGTCTAATAGATAAGAGATACGTAAAATCAGTATTATGCGACTTGAAAGTTGAAGGTGACTTATGTCGCATTCGACGATACTATGTCAGACGAGTGATTCAAAAATAGAGCTCCAGGACGTGCCGCTTCTTGCCGCTTCGGAGTCGCTTCGTACGTAGCGGAGTTGGTCGATCGACAAACACCAAGTTACACTCGGCGAGATTAAAAGCTGGCAAAACAAAGTACCTAATGGCACTTTGGAGACTTTTCAAATGCTCACGAGCGACGCGCCGCGCCGTAAACGGTTTCGACGCTTACCTGAAACAGAGGAGAAACTCATTGTAGGACAACGTGCAATTTAAACTTTTAACAGCGACGATTTCTTTTAACTTGCATAACAAATTTAAGAAAAAATAAACATTTAAGTAAATTACATTTTTAGGTAATTTTTAGACAATGGGTGTGACTTTCATCCCCAAATTTGTACAAACATGTGTAGAACAGTATTTATGAAAATAAGAGTTGTAGAAATGGCTCCAAAAGTATATAATAAGTTATCCGACAGAATTGAATATTATAATATTAATACATTTAAAAGAATACTGACAAAATTTTTAATGGATAAATGTTATTGTAATGTCAATGAATTTTTAACGGATACTTATATATAGATTTTATTTTCTTATAGATTTTATAGATTATTGTATTGATTGTTTTATGATTATGATATTATTGTATTTAAAATGATATGAATACCTATCAGTTATAAAAACAAATTTTCGTGCTGTTAAGCATATCATGGAGTCGCGTTTATATCCTAAATTTTAACAGCTTATTATTATCGATGAAAACGAATAAATGATTTGATTTATTGATTTGATGTCATGGAGTCACGTTTATATCCTAAATTTTAACAACTTATTGTTACCGATGACAACAAATAAATGATTTGATTTGATTTATGTAAACGAAAATTGTTTGAATACCAGCCAGCACAACAATCCTACCAATATTATAAATTAAAATGTTTGTAAGTTTTTAATCACAAAAACGCTGAACGATTTTAATGAAATTTTAAATACAGTCTGTACTTCAATTTCTTGTATAAATTCTGTCTATAAGAACAACATAACCTGGAAAGAGATTATAGGATACATTTTATCCCGGTAAAGTATTCTATGTCTGAGTCCTGGTGGATCTTCAAAAAACAATAGTTGATGCGAATGAAATCGCGGACAGCTTCGTGTATTTTTATACATCCAAACCTTCTAAAAGCAAGTTCTCGTGAACGAAGAATTAGCGTCTTTATAAAATATTCGAAACTCGATCTAGCAAAAAAATCTATGTAGCCTCGATTTTTCTATGCGGACTCCCTCCCTTTTATAACTTTCTTTTATTATTTTTGTGATAAAACTCACAGTATCATTAATAAGGATGATGACTATTTTTTCTTCTTCGTTTATCAGGTAGATTATCAAAAAGTATAGGACACGTATTTTTTCTTTTTTCACATAATATAAACATTGCAGAGATATATTGATTTGAAAAGTCGCATGACGTCACGTTTTGGCACACTTTTAAGTGAAAATTCACTCAAAAGTGACGTCACGAGCCCCTACTCCCAAACTTTGACGCGCTATAACTTTGTCATTTTTTGGTTGATTGCCCAAAGAAAAAATACGTGTCCATTATTTTTTGATCATTTAACTGACGGACTAAATAGAATTTCGTTTACTGTACCCCGTCATCACCCCTATTCTACGAAAGTTCAGAAGTCTACCTTTTTCCATTCAAAGCAACGGGGTTATTCTGTAAAATTTTCACGCGCGGATCCTATGCAGATCCGCGCTTTTTCCATATAAATTCGCACGGATTCGCATCGGATCCGCACGTGAAAATTTTACAGGATAGCGCCCCGCTGAGCCCTTTTTACTGTGAGAGACAGACATCGCAGGCATATTATAATAATTCCCTTTGTCAATTTTAGGGTACGGAAATCTAATGACCATTAGTAAGTATCTAAGTACAAGCCCTCGAAGTTTAAGAGTCCTTTTACAAAATTGCGCCGCTGTCGTACTGATCGGCGCGTAGGTAGATTTGCGCTAGTATACATTGCATTTTACGGGTGATGTTTCGAGTCATATAAAATAATTATTAATGAACTAATCATAAAAATATATACATATTTCAGTAGCTCAATAATGGTAGATTAGTTTTATGAAAGTTTTTGATAGTAATTCTATTAAATCAATATCAAAATACGAGGTAAACCTGCATTATTTTTTGGGAAAACTCACGAAGGTAAGATGATTTTTTTGATAATTTATGATTCTATAACATTATGATACAACAAAAGCATATTACTGATGTCGTAGTTATTAATTTGATCTAATTTATTGAACATTATTGAGTTGCAAACACGCACGCGTAAAAAATAACAGCCGTAGCGACTACGCTGTAAGCCGTGTGACTATCAGTACTAACTGATCCTATCTACGGGCTACGGCGTAGCACTCTCGTAGCAAGGGGCTACGAGAGGTGGGTGTCGCTCAACGAATTATCTGTACCCCTAGCACGAACCATTATCGAATTCCAATAGTTTGCAAACCGAAATGTCAATGTCAAATTTTGTATGGAAACTTGAACCACAGCGGCACAAAGTACGTAACGAGAACTAAAAATCAGTACACATTTGACAATGACATTTCGCACTCGCAAACTATTCGAACTCGATATTGATTTGAAATCACGTAAATGGACTAATAATAATAAAGTATTATAAACACCTAGTTTGATCACTGGATTTCATTATGTTACTATTTTAATCGAAGCCGAGTCCATTAAAAGAAACTAATTTGTCTATATCCTGTAAAGTTCCTTTACAACTAAGTTGTTGTTTTTTTACTGTTTTTAAATCTATATTAATTTATGTTTGAAGTACTATAAAATGTTTTATTTTGAATTACATTCTAATATGGCACTCTGGTTCCACCTTTCCCCACCCACCAATCCGCACTGGCCCCGCTTGGTGGGTCATAGCCCAATCTCCCTATTACATCTATAGCGAAGGCATGTGCCCCAGCAGTGGGGACTTTTATAGGCTGATGATGATAATGTCGTTGTTATCAGACATAAATTTTACGGGTAAAACGATAATATGTACAACTTCAAACGCTTCAATCTCTCTTACCACCTTTGGCATTCTGGTTACTTTACAATGGAAATATGGCATAAAGCTAGGTACTTTACTTTTTATTTTTATTTGGTTTTCATCGTCGGATATGACGGAAGCAGCTATAACATGAAAGAACCCGAAACCCGGTTTATACCACTAATATCATGAATGCGAAAATTTGTGATGTTTGTATTACTTTACGCTAAAACTGACTGATTGACGAGGAGCTCGATGGCGCAGGCAACATCGTTGAAGTTAAGCAACTTTCGCAGTGGTCGGTCATTGGATGGGTGACCAAAAATTTACTATCTCGAACTCCTCCGTGCTTCGGAAGGCACGTTAAGCCGCTGGTCGCGGCTGCATCTGCAGTCGTTAGCACCCACCAATCCGCACTGGGCCCGCGTGGTGGGTCATGGCCCGATCTCCCTATTCCATCCATAAGGAAGGCCTGTGCCCCAGCAGTGGGGATATTAATAGGCTGATGATGATGATGAAAACTGATTTGGATGAAATTAGATATACTTTTATAACCTAGGTTGCGACATAGGATACTTTTAATCCCAAAAAATGTTAGGCCCATGTCCGTAGGATTTTCAAAAAAACTAAAATAACGCGGACATAGTCGCGGGTGGTCGCTAGCTGTATTTTTTTATGCATAATAGCCAATGCGTTTGACCACAATCTCGCCTGATGGAAAACGATGACGAGGCCTAGGATGATACACGCCTGCCTAGAAGATGCCTGTTCACTCTGGCCAATTTCGTGATTGAGGTTCGTAGACCAACTAGCAAATTTAATGAAAAATACGATCTCAGTTTAATCTTGAAAGTTAAGAGTTCTGAAAAGAAAAAACGGGTTTTTTTAAAGACAGCACGAATTGAAATAATATTTTAAATCTAAAGAAAAGTTTACTAGAAAAAAATCCACGCGGACCAGGCAGCGGACGGGACTCGAACCCGCATCCTTCGCTATCCGGGCGAATGCGCTTGACCTTTATGCTACCACGGCCCTATTAGACGCGTTGAAATTTTTCTAGCCTTAAGCTGCAAGGCAGCGCCAGTAAACTTTTCTTTAGATTTAAACATCTAGCAGTTAAATGCTTAATAAAAATAAATAAAAAATCATAATATTTTAAAGTTAATCGAGATTGTAGTGCGTGGAACGAAACACGCCACCGTGAATGGCACCTTTACCAACATTATGTCTTTGCCGCGAAATGTACGACGCGCGCAAAGCCCAGTTTACGCGACGCATTCAATGAGTGGTACACGGCCGTTTTTCTTTCCACACAGCTCGCACGAAATGTTTGTTGTATATAACGATAGAATCCTTTGTTGTGTTCTCGGTAAATGAATTACACGAATTTAGAGTCAATTTCGGTCAATTTTATTTATTCAAGAGCCTACAAGATCTTATTTATTATACGAAAACATTATTGTCAAAATATTCGTTGGCATTATTTAAAACAACATCGCACATAAAACAGGTGTGATTTAATTATTCAATGCACTAAAACTCTTTTTTGCAACCACTCATTCAAAAAAGTGCATGAACCACGTGAGGCCGACGTTAAAAAATAAATATAAAAATTCAATTACTAATATTTGCATGCATAATTTTATCACAGCAATAAATAAATATAATAAATTAGCCAATTAGCCTAGCCCCAAAGTAAGCACTGTAAGGCTTGTGTTATGGGATACAAGGGTTACGGATAAAATACATGTGGAGGTCCACATTAAAACGTTACATTTACATCTTCAATGATTTTAAGATGTAAATGTCTTCTATACTCATTATGTTGAAAAAACTTATTAATGCATAGATTAATTTGGGTCATGTGATCATCATGTGAATATTTACACTTATATACTCATGAAAATTATTTATAAAAAAAAATGTTATGTTTAGGTGCAATTAATTTATTAATGTAGCGTTTTGGTGCAACTAATTTATTAATGTAGGTTTTGGTGAGATCATTGTAAAAATAAATGCCACTTTTATGTATGAAAGTTATGCCTGAAACGCAGGTTTACCTAGTTCAGGCTATCGTATAAGTTACATATCTTTTGTTATGTCTAGAATTAAGTAATTTATTGTAAACTGAAATTCAATAAACATTAATTATTATTATTATATGACTGGTGTACAAATGCTCGCATTCATCACACAAACATCTGCCCCCACCGGGAATCGAACCCGGGACCTTTCGAGTAAGCGACACCTTGAAACCCAGCGTTCATACCACTCGGCCACGGAGATCGTCAAGCAATATTCGGCAAATATTGTAGTTGCAGATCATTATCACAAAATAAAGAATATTAAAAGCAACAATGTATGTTTACCACATTCGGTTATCTTTGAAAAGCAATTTACATTATCTTAACTCGCGCCTTGCGAAAGATCCTAAGCTAACAAAGTTGATATTTTATTGGATTATGCTCTTTTTGCTCTGAAAGCTGTTTTATGTTGCTGTCAAACATTAATACAACACATAATTTTTTCTCAAGAAAGAAAGAAAAACTATTATTGACGACATACATTAACAATTACAATAAATAAACATAAAACAAAAGGTCCATCGTCAACTAGGCTCACCTCAGCATAATGTTGCAACGGCAAAAATGGATTGCCGAGCGACAAATTCAAGAGACAAATTTATATAAAAAAAAGTATTTTGTTGTATTTTTACTTTTTAAGCATTCAAGTCGGACCAGGCACCTGACGGTATACTAGAAAGAATTCGATTGCACATTTTATAGTGTAAGTCAAGAAAACAATTTCTTATTTTCTTGATGTTGCAACATTTAATTATAAATAGTCTGTCCAGGATTTTTTAGGCAACTCATTTTAATATTGTAGTAATATAAGTTATTTCGGCACTGTTGCAAGCGCCATGATCACAGAGTAACTGAAGTAATTGCGGGTAGGCTGTTATTGGCAGACATATCGGTCTGCCAATAACAGCCTACCCTGTTAGTGACCATGAAAGTTAAAAACAATATATCATTTTAATATATTGTCTAATATACTAAACTAGCAAACCAGTGAACCAAATGTTCACCAAAACCTGATTTAAAAAAAGAAAATGTATTTAATTAATTGAGAACTTCGGAGATTTTGTGTGGTTTCGTTTGAAATTCGTGATTTCTCGAAAACCGGAAGTGCTACGTTACTCAAATCCAGTTTGTAGTCTTATCAGACTATTCTTAACTTATAACTTAAATATTCTCTTTATCAGCACCACAGACGGACGGACGGACTTGTCTAATAGATAAGAGATTCATGATGTAATATGTTTCATTCCATTATCACCTCGGTGAAGGTTGATGTAGGCTCGATTCTTAGACTGTAACGGACATTATTATAGGCGGCAGTTTGGCAACCCACCCATCGGAAAGAATGAAACGAGTTCCCATAAATTTTGTGCGAAGCAAATACCTTCGCATCAGTAAGCGGTCCATTAAAACGGGTTGCGTTACGTAACGTAACAGTCAAGGATCGATCGATGCTAGAATTCTTTGAGGTTGGCTATGGCCAGTAGCGACCGCGATTCCGATCTTATTGTACGTTTATAAATAAACCTAATGGTCACGCGACAAATGACTTGTTTAATTTTAGACTATTTTGATCGATTTAGTACTTGAAGTCATGTATTATTCATGTTTTTCATGCTTTACTAACGAACTGGTATCGAACGATCGCAATTTATTAATGAAGAAAAGAAATAACAAATTTTCAGATTTCGTAACAGCATTCTTATTTCTTCATTATATTTTTTATTTCTTAAGCATTTAACTGTACCCTTAGTACGAGTTTACACTTTCGAAAACTATGATAGTTTTCGTGAGCTCGCACTCGTACTAAGGGTACTGCTAGATGTAATGAAATCTAAAGAAATTTTTACTTGAAAAAATTCCACGCGGACCAGGCAACAGACGGGATACTAGAAAGATTTCGACACGACCATCAGGGCCACGGTAGCATAATGGTCAGTGCATCCGTCCGTATAGCGGAGGGTGCGGGTTCGAGATCGTCTGCTGTTTGGTCTGTGTGGATTTTTGTCTAGTTAAATTTTCTTTAGCATTCTAATTTCTCATTTATCTATAGTATACCAGGTTTGTGATGAATAAAAAACATAAAAATCTTGTCCTCTAAATTACGAACACAAAAAGAAAACTCCAAAAGGGTCAAAACAAGTGATTCTCCATCAAACATATGACTAGTAATTTTTATAGACAGCAGATTTTGTAGATTCTCTACATAAATATTTCTAACTTCGATGTACATTATTTCACCTATTCCAACAAGCGAGCGTAACGACAAATTTCATTGTACTGCTTCTTAGGTTTTCACGCACATCACTCATTAAATAAAACGCAGCCTTTTCAAGTCTGCATCGTCAGAATAATGATTTTTTGGTCAACGTCAACAACGTCATAAATAACTAAAGTTTCGTGCATTAACCCGTTAAAACTAGTTTTATTCATTGCACTGCATTAGTTTTGCATCTCGTGCAATAATGTCACTCACGCCGCATGTACATAATTACTACCTACAACCCATTTTATACATGCAACCGGTGTGTATACTATTAAATATTATATGTGGAATTATTACAAATCTCCTAAATAATACTACGTTTGCACTGTCTAAGTTTAATAAAGATAGTTGAACAAATAATCAGCTCAAAATAAGCTATGATTGTTCAAATCCAAACGGATTAAATCGGAACGTGGTGAAATGGGTTTAGGCTTGCCAGGTTTGGATTTTTGCGGTCGCGTCCGGCCAAATATGTACGTGTTTGGTCTGTCCCGCTTTTGTCAGGCTTTTTATCAGAGTGGCGATTCGTACGACGATGGACGGACGACCGTCCGAGCGGACAAGAGAGCAAACTGTTGCATAAAATAATGCATATATAAAATGCATATATATGGCACACATTCCATTTTCGATCTCATTCTCACTTTACATCACGTATAAATACTTTTTTCAACAGCCCAGTTTGGCAGTAAAAAAAATATGTCCGGCTTTTAGGGCAAAATGTCAGGCCTTAAATAGAGCGCATTCCGGCCTTTGCATTTTATGGCCTGGCAACCCTAAATGGGTTACAGGTTTGAACACGATCGAACAGCTCGATGTCTAGATCACTAATGTCCCGAAGACTGACGTTTCACTCGTTTTTTTTACACTCACAGTGACAGGTGTCAAACGTCACATGACGTTGATTAGTAATGTGTTGCCAACCCATTCGCCGAATACACTCAAGTCGATTCCGGCTTGATGTTCTGTTCAAAAATCCACTATAAATATATGTAAATAATATATAAATATTTCCACCACCCACCTATTAGCCTAACCCCAAAGCCCCAAGAAATGGTGAAATAAATTCATAGGTATGTACTTTGTGAGATGTCTTGAAGAGTTTGATTGTGCAGAACCTATGAATTCAATTTTAAACAGCCTATAGCCCCAAAGTAAACACTGTAAGGCTTGTATCATGGGATGCTAGGGTAACGGATAGAATACAATATACTGTACATATATAAGTATATTTTTATAGAAATACATATTAAACAACCACGACTGGAGTACAAAAGCTCGTATTCATGACACAAACATCTGCCCCCACCGGGATTCGAACCCGGGACCTCTCGAGTCGGCTACACCATGAAACCCGGCGTACAAACCACTCGGCCACGGTGGTTGTAACTATTAGTTATAAATTGAGCGATCATTAGCTAGTGATTGCCTCCAATAAGCCGGGCGAGTACCTGCCGCCCTGCAACAGTGTCATTAACCCCATTTGACCGTGTCACCCCGCCCGCGATCTCACCCCCCTGCCTCCTGCATCACCCAATAATATGCTGAAAAGGGTTACCAACTCAAAATTTAAATTTAATATTTTTATGCATTACACGAAATTTACTTTCAACTTATATATACATGCATTTTGCCTAGCTCGGCAGCAGATAAATATGTAGTTGTGTTAAATATATAAAGTACTGTTTTAGCCTTATAAGTTAAATTGTAAATCACCTCTTATTGGAAATTAAAATTATTATTATTAACTTCATTATCGTTTAAAGCAGTTCAAGTTATTAGCGCTTGTGAAAGACGAAAAGTTATATTAAACTAGTTTTTTACGGGTTAATGCACGAAACTTTATTTATTTATTGACGTTTCGTAGCCTTTACAGGTTATCGGAACAAATTTTTATTTGAAAACCTGTATAGGCTACGAAACGTCAATAAATAAATAAAAGTTTCGTGCATTAACCCGTAAAAAACTAGTTTCATTTAATGAGTGATGTGCGTGAAAACCTAAGAAACAAATACGAAAAGTTATGTAATTGATTCGTGAATGTACTGCTTTCCGCCTGTTTCATTTTATAAAAGGTCGCCAAGTTGGAATTGCAATATTTTTGAAATCCTAAAACAACAACAATATGTCTAAAGAAGACGAAGTAATGGCATGGCGTCGCCTCTATAAGAATGTGAGATAATTTAGTTAAAACAACGAGTAACCAATGTCGTGAGAGAAATACGTTGTTCAAAATTGAAAGAACAAAAACGCATTTGATATAAATAAAATATTTGAGAACTTACGCCGGCTTATTCCAAAATGCGGACTTAAGTTAGTCTTAGTATCCTATGTCTTTTACCGGGACTCCAACCAACACTATACCGAATTTTAACTCAATTAAGAGTTCAGTAGTTAAAGAGCGAATAGATAACAGACAGAAACACTGCAGCTTTTCTAATATTAGTATGGATACTAGTAATTGTAGCGGAGGAGGTTTCTTGAATGAAATTATAAAACAGAACTAGAAATAAATAGAAGTATAAATGTAAAGAAAAGTTTTAATAGAAAAAATACACGCGGCCCAGGCAGCGGACGGGACTCGAACCCGCACCCTATGCAATCCGGGCGAATGCACTGACCAATTATGCTACCACGGCCCTGACGGCTGCGTCGAAATTTTGCTATCCTTAAGCTGCAAGGCAGCGCCATCTCTTCGCATTGTAGGTAACCCACAATGTCAAATGAATACTTTTTCAAGTATTAAACATTTGAAAGAAGAAATAGCATTTATAGTTATGTTTTTATTTAAGCATTTAACTGCTAGATGTTTAAATCTAAAGAAAAGTTTTAATAGAAAAAAAACACGCAAACCAGGTGTTAGATTTAAACATCTAGCAGGTAAATGCTTGAAAAAAAATGGAAGTAATAAGATGTTTTTCAATTACATCTGAGTAGAAAAGTAAAAATACAGTTGATCGTTTCGCACCGAAAATTGAAGAAGGAGATAAACAAAATTTTTACCGCCGCGAACCCGACCAATTCGCCGCTGCTGAACATTTGTAGCTTAAGCGTCAACAATAATATAATTTTGTCATTAAAATAGCTCTCGTGTTTAGGAACATAGACGACCTCCGTGGTCGAGTGGTTTGTACGCCGGGTTTCATGGTGTCGTCGACTCGAGAGGTTCCGGGTTCGAATCCCGGTGGGGGCAGATGTTTGTGTGATGAATACGAGCATTTGTATTTCAGTCATGGATGTTTAATATGTATTTTCTACATAAATCTAATATATAAAATTCTCGTGTCGCGGTGTTTGTGGTTAAACTCCTCCGAAACGGCTAGACCGATTTTCGTGAAATTTTATATGCATATTCAGTAGGTCTGAGAATCGGATGTAATCTATTTTTCATCCCCCTAAATGTTAAGGGTAATCAACCCCTAAATATTTTATTTTATTTATTTTTTTATGATACAGCATTAGTAAATACATACAACCCTAAATTTTCACCATTCTACCACCAACCCCTATTTTTTTATGGCGGTACGAAGTTCGCTGGGTCAGCTAGTATACTTATATATGTACAGTATATGTATTCTATCCGTTACCCTAGTATTCCATAACACAAGCCTTATAGTGCTTACTTTGGGGCTAGGCTAATTGGCGTGTGTTGGGAAAAAAAAACAAACATTAGTGAAGTTGTATAACATGACAAATGATAAACTTCGCTTCGGTGGTAACCCTGCCGCCGCCCTCAGGCGCGTGTGCCAAAAAGGCCTATTTGCTCTGTAGGTGACTGTTCCTCGCGAAATCATAACTCTCCCTTTGTGTAGAACCCGGAACATGTGATTAAGCCCTTTGTTGCCTACACCCGTAATCAGTGGGCAAGCTACCGTAACGGAAATCTCTACAGACAGAAGGATTTTCAAGATGCTTTACCAAAATACCTTCATGTAAAACAAAATGTGCAGTGATTAGCCACGCACTTGCGTATGACATCACATCTCTTATCTATTAGACAAGTCCGTCCGTCCGTCTGTCTGTGGTGCTGTTTCAGCGGCCAAACCGTAAGAGATAGATAAAGAGAATGTGTAAGTTATAAGTTAAGAATAGTCTGATAAGACTACAAACCGGATTTGAGTAACGTAGCACTTCCGGTTTTCGAGAAATCACGAATTTCAAACGCAACCACACAAAATCTCCGAAGTTCTCAATTAATTAAATACATTTTTTTTTTTAAATCAGGTTTTGGTGAACATTTGGTTCACTGGTTTGCTAGTTTATATAAAAGAGCATACAATGGCGTGATTCTCTAAACTTAAAACTAAATTTAACATCAGTCTCTCCTTTTCATTCTGTATGGAGAATGACAAGGATACACTGTTGTCAAATTTAAGTTAAGATTTAGAGAATCGCGCCAGAATCGACCCCAATACTAATAATAATACGTTATTTCATAACACTATCATGTCTGCGTTACCAGCAATAAGTACTTAGTTGATTTCTTGTCCTTTCGCAAAATAATAAAATATAACCTTCGATTCCGGTGATGTAGTCGGCAAACAAAACTAATAAAACATGTCAAGACAGATCACAGACAAATAACAAAAAGGCAGAGATAAATAAATATTTTCAACACTTACACCAATTAGTCTAGCTCCAAAGTAAGCACTGTAGGCTTGAGATATGGGATACTAGGGTAACGGATACAATACATATACTGATACATATATAAGTGTATTGATGTGTAACATCTTTCCTTTCGCTTTCCTGCAATTTGTGGGAGTGATTTCGTGAAATGGGACGGTGTGTAACAGGAAGTCGCGAAAGCGCGCTATTTGATTTGATTTTACAATATAATGTTCAAATAGATTATTCCTTTTGTAGTAGGTTTTATTTCTTTTTTTACTAATATAAGGTGTGGTTTCAAATGTTACACATCATACGCGACTACTGTATCCGGCTAGTCGTTTTCTTTTATATAGAAATACATATCTATTCATGAGATATTCCTATGTTACACTGTCCCAGTGTTGCCATCAAGTTTGAAAGAGTTGGCGTATTCGATACATCAGATTGTCGTATTTTTAAATAAAAATCATGTTTTGCCGTATTACCTAATTTTATTTATTAAAATTTATAGGTAGTTAGTATTTTTATACGGCAATGACAAACCTTCCGTATGCCGTATAATCTGAAATTATGAGCTCAAATTGCCGTATATTACGGTAATTGCCGTATCAATGGCAACGCTGCACTGTTCCCCAGTTGACCCTACTTATTAAAATAATTCCATTCAGTATCATAATATTGGATGACAGATGAAGGTCGCTCGCATGAAATTTGAATTCGTTAATAATTTTTGGAAACATTATTTGATTTTCTGTATCAGTATTATTAATGGAAATTTAAACAACAAGGCACGATTTACTATTTATTATGTAGACTATATATTGATTGGCCCTTTAAGCAGAATCGTGAATTTTTTCATGTATCATTATGGAACCCCATACCATAGTACAATATTCAAAACTATATCGAGCAAAAGAAGGCAAAGATTTTTTATATAAATTTGCTTATAGCGTGTGCGATGTGTGTGAGGCGCGAACAATGGTAATAGTAAACGATTCTGAACTATGTGAGTGCATAAAAATAAATAAAATTAACTTTTTTTATAAAAAAGAGGAGCTCGATGGCGCAAGTGGTTAGCGCGTTCGGCTACGATAGTTGAAGTTAAGCAACTTTCGCAGTGGTCGGTCATTGGATGGGTGACCAAAAAAAAATTACTATCTCGAGCTCCTCCGTGCTTCGGAAGGCACGTTAAGCCGTTGGTCCCGGCTGCATCTGCAGTCGTTAGCACCCACCAATCCGCACTGGGCCTGCGTGGTGGGTCATGGCCCAATCTCCCTATTCCATCCATAGGGAAGGCCTGTGCCCCAGCAGTGGGGACATTAATAGGCTGATGATGATGATAAAAAAAAAATAACATAGACAAGTGGAAATCCTGTTAAAATCCATAAATGTTAAAATCCAGACAAAAAGTTTTTATTAATTCTTTATCATGATTTGTCAGAACAACTATCAATTATAGCGAAAGTACTGGAAACCGTTTCGGTTATATTTAACGCAAATTAAAAACGCAAACGAAAATAGGTATGTTGACGGGGTAAATTAACGAAATTTAATTGAGTCTGGCAGTTACATTTACCAAAAAATATGGACTGGTTATTTTTTTTCTTTTGTCAAACTACTAAAAAAATTGTAATGTGTCGTGACGTCACTGCGAAGTAAAAATTGTGCCAAGAAGTGACGTCATGCGACATATCAGATAAAAATATAAATTACTAGCTGTCCCAGCGAACTCCGTACCGCCATAAAAAATTGGGGTTGATGGTGGTACGAGTAGAAGGGTAAAAATTTAAGGTTGTATGTATTTTTGTATGATGTATCATAAAAAAAAAATACAAAAAATTTTGTCCAAAAAATATTTAAGGGTAGACCCCCCTTAACATTTAGGGGGATAAAAAATAGATGCTGTCCTATTCTCAAACCTACTGAATATGCATATAAAATTTCACGAAAAACGGTTGAGCCGTTTCGGAGTAGTTCAATTACGCACACCGTGACACGAGAATAGCGATGGGCGTTGAATTAACGAACGGTTTAAATAGACGGTCTACGTTCAATCGACGCTTCGACGGTCTACAGTTAATTCGTTAACTAGTTGAATTCATAGACGGCTAAACTGAGAGTCCACAGCGTTCATATCTACTGACAAAGCGTCGACGACGCGTAAACGTATCTGGTTTACCCGTTACAAGTCCATACGTTCGTTCATTCGTTGAAATAAAGCAATTTGAAACTTAAGTATATGGTGTGGGAGTTGATATTTGTTCATTTTTTAAACTAGAGTTGTTAAAGTGAAAAGGTAAGAGTATTTTTATATTGCGTGAAAGAGTACGTCGATGGATCTGGTTAAACGATGTAGTGCAGGATGAACGGGTTTATAATAATGGTTTTCCTCAAGTAGTTGCAGTTTTGTTTATTGAAATTTGAAATTAGTGTGTTGCGAGGTCAAGGGACACGTGAATGCGAATTTAGTGCAAAGTTCGTTTAAATTGAATGTTTATGTTATGAGTTTAATTTGTAATTTATTTTGTAAACATTTAAATGACTATAATGTAAAGCGAATACTAAATAAAGACCCCGTCGTCGTCGTTGCGTCGCGCCCGCAGACCAGTCACCGCGTAGTTGATATAAACCCTTTAAAGCCTGCCGTTATCACGTCAACTAGTCGAAGAATTCAACTAGTTGATCGACTAGTCGATGGACGGTAGTGGATGGTTTCGTTTCGTCGACGAAAAATACGTCGACGACCCACCTCTACACGAGAACTTTAAAGAAATAGAAAAAAATATCTCATTTACAATGAAGAATATACAATATACAGCTGTAAGTTTGCTGCTTTGCGTTCATAAAATAAATAAATGTGTTGTGGTGAGGAGCTCGATGACGCAAGTGGTATGCGCGTTCGGCTGCGATCGTTGAAGTTAAGCAACTTTGACAGTGGTCAGTTATTGGATGGGTGACCAATAATTTACTATCTCGAGCTCCTCCGTGCTTCGGAAGGCACGTTAAGCCGTTGGTCCCGGCTGCATCTGCAGTCGTTAGCACCCACCAATCCGCACTGGGCCCGCGTGGTGGGTCATGGCCCAATCTTCCTATTCCATCCATAGGGAAGGCCTATGCCTCAGCAATGGGGACATTAATAGGCTGATAATGATGATGATGATGTGATACATCTTAAGTTATTAATGGCTCTATTTGGTATCGAACTTTCAATTTTTTAAGTAAATTCCCTTAAAACTTTTAAATGATATATTGAGTTGTTGTTTTGATAATTTAATTATACACAGTACTTTTAATAATAGATAAATAAGTAGACTTTAAGGATGCTTCATTAAGCTTTATGCAAATGAAATAAGGTATCTATGATTTGATTCTCCTTGTTCCTATATTCTATCAAAACATTCGATAAATAACACAACTGCTCACTTGGTTTTACCATAATAATATAATGGAACCTAATGGCGTCGCCATGACCCACAACGTCCAGAGGTCATTTAGATATAACATCAATTAAATTATTCAATTGTGAAATTAAAACGAATCACCAAGAAATATACATGCCGCTAAGATTATAAAAATTGCCGCTAATATTTAAAAAAATGTGATAGTTTGTATTTATGCGTGTTTGTATGCCTGTTACTCAATCACGCTAAAACAGCTGTACGGATTGGGATATTATTTTCCACACAGACAAGTTATAACCTGGAAACAGACATAGGATGCTTTTCATCCCGGAAAATGTTAGGTACCTCAGGGATTAAAAAACCTAAGGTAAGGCGGAGTTTCTCAATAAAAGGACGAAGAAAAGAACAAATTTTAAGCGTAATAAATAACATGAAACAAAATTTATAAGCGTAGTTTTGAAGAAGTACTAACATACAATTTACCTCAGTCAGTATATTTCATCTGAAAACTAGAATAAGTTCCAACTCGTTTTACTTAACCAACTTTACTGCGCGCTAACTTCAACATCCAACGATAACTAAGTTAAGTACTTCAGGTGCGTCTTCGGCTAAAAATATCTTAGTTACGCCACGAGAGCGCCGGCTCGCAAGCACGCATACACATTCAGGCAAATATAACCTTTCCTCCCTCGGCAGTTACATAAGATAGTTTTCCGCCAAACCGTTACAAAACCATTACAACTGCAGTACGGACGCGGCACGCCATCTAACGAGTGTTGCACGAACCCTCACCAGTCGCACCACATCATACCAACCTTAGCCTCTTCAAAACTCGCCGGGATCACTTAGCAAAAGTTACAATTGTACTTAGCGTCCTATTACAATATAGCACACACTTATGTCACAAAGAGGGCCTCGATGAGGTTCTCACAGAGTACTGGCCGCTTTTAATAAAGACAAAACACTATTTTTTTTAATATAGAATGGTTTTAACAATGTCACGGCGCGTGGTACCCGGGTCGAGGGCGCGGGCCGACTACCGCCGTACCGCGAGCTTGCGCCCTGCGCACCAATACCTAACCCCATTCCGAGTTTTCCGAGACAAAGAGTAGATAAGTAGAGAAGTGAACAGCCGCGTTTAATTTCGCGATAATCGTGAGACACTCAATTAATGTTTGACTTCGCCACGCCTGCTCGTGTTGATTATAATATTTCGAGTGCTTGTTTTAAGTTTAATAAGTTAAACTTGGTTTGCGTTGATTCGTTTGAATAGCTAATCAAATATAATATAACAACACGCAAGAGCTGCTTATTACGCAAACGTCTAAGTATAACTTAATGATATATGTTGTAAATATATAAGTAATGTTTGATTCTTGATCTTCTGATTTTGGTAAACATATTTCCTATTGAAGATACGTAGGTGAATCGTGTTTGCGTTCAACACATCGTTAATTTAACTCGGCGCGGCATCGCCGTGAAACCTCTCAAAGGCTTCTATTTACGTACCGAGTGAAGAGACCCGATAATAGGTACGGAATCGTAATAAAAATTCAATAATCTCTCCAGCGCTCGCTAATGAGCGTTTCTATAGGAAAATGAAAAACACGTACCTATTACATGTACCTAAATATTATCTTCTGGCAAAATATTACCAAAATTAAACTTTGCCTCTACACAAACTTGAGTGTAAGACAAAGTCCCTCGTCACGTCAATCTGCATGTGCGCAATTATGACAAAAATATACTGAACTGGTTTATTGTAGATTTTATAGGTCAGAGGAGCTGAATAAAATACGGAATCACAGTGACGAATGATACTTATATTCTGTGAAATATATTTTTACTAGGAAGCTGATACGACTGACTCCTAGCACAGCGGAATACAAAGTGAAGCTAGTTTATGAGTGAACTGAATGCGTGAATGATCGAATGAGTGGGGGTTGAACGAACGAATGAAGTATTTGAGTTAAGACTGAATGAACAAGTATACTTTGGCATTACCTAGTCTCTCTTTTTATTACAAAAGGAATAAGAATTATAATATTATATTTATTAATTTTTGCCAATTTTAATTCAATATAAATTCAACATTTTCATTATCATACATATTTGCATACATACACACCTTTATCAGTTGTGGGATTGGTAGAGCATAAAAGATGTAGCTTTAAAGTTAAAAATGTTTAAGCATTGCTCTGCCTTATAATAATAGTAGGGGAGCCCAAGCGGGCATTTCGGGATTTACTCGAGTGTGGCAAAACAACATAAGGGGGGCATATACACCGTGAAGTACTCCCACCATACCTGAGTCCATTATGTAAGATGAAACATCTAGGGTAGCAAAAAAAATTCTAAAATCGGCTATGACTTTTAGTTTCCGTACAACCAATGACGACGCTACATTTGACCTAAGTCTAAACGGTTGTCGAAAAAAAAGGCGATTTTTGAAAACAAAAGCCGAACAAATGACTCCACCCCACGGATCTTAAGTGAAGGTGGAGTACAGACGCCAAGATAGCCCTCCTTACCTTGCCAGCCTGCTAGTTGCCTTCACGCCTCTTTTAAAGGCCCCGGTCAAGAAAACAGTTTCCGAATATTACATGTCTATTGACAAACTTTATTTGTCTACACTGAAAGTGTAGCAGCTGGTCCAATCACTGGTTTTCTCACGTTCTCAGCCCAGCATGGTGACTTATTCAACAAATTCCAAGTCAAACGCGTTTTGTGTAAACAATTCTCAAATTAAATTGACCTCGGATTAAGGCCTGTCCAAAACTCACCAAATATCATTTTCAACTTTAAATTGTGTCCTGTAAATTAAAGAGTTTTTAAGGATACGAAATCCTAACAAAAAGTGGCACATATGCCCTCCGCTGACTGTCACAGGTGTCTATAAGCCCATGGCTCTACCTCTATAACGAAAATAGGTAGACACCTGGGCTCTATTCCACCAAGTCGACATATTCCACTAACATATGAAGCCGACGGTTTGACATAAGGTGATTTATTTACTGCACCGATTTCATTAACTAAATGTTTTATACTGGTTTTGCTTATGCGGATTTTTGGGCGCAAAATCAGAGAAATCAAGAAAGAAATTTATTAGTTCTTATAAATTTTTCTGTATGAGATCTCATCTTTTCAAGCTTTTGTGGCATTTTGTAACTAACAACGAATACACCACATAATTGTCGGTGAACAATTGTAAAACAATATACGGACAATTGTAAAAAAATGATATACCTATATCTTTTTATAAGCTATTCCAAAAATAATTCTCAAAATTGACACTTATCACCTGTCATTCGACAATTGTCAGCTTACATATGTCAGGGTCAAGGGTCATATGTCGACTTGGTGAAATAGCGCCCTGACGCTTAAACACACTAAGACATGAAAAAGAAGTAAAAAATATAAAAGAGAGCTCATACAATATTATTCGACTTGTTTTACTCCAGCTATTGTACTACGAAATCCATTTTTTTGCTACGTAGCTACTTATAGACTTATGTTAGAGGAAATATTATTTAAATCCCTGTATATTTGGTCTAAATAAGATATTACGATTATATGCGTCATAAGCATAGTTGGTATTTACTTATCTTCTACTAACTAATTCTATGAAATTGAAGTTCATATTAGAAAGTAGAAGAAGTATTCAGACAATACATTCCATTCTCGTCAGCAAATACATCCATCAAAGCTTAGCTTTCCTGACAAACTCTCCGATCCATACAAGACGACGTTGTTAGCGAACCAATATCGAAGTCGAATAGTTGGATTCGATCACGATACGTTGTTTGACAACGCAAAATAACGACGTAACGAGAATTAAAAATGTTCCACACAAAACTTCTGGATATTTGACGCGTATCGAGATCGAATTCGATATTGGTTCGCGCTAAGGGTACAGTATTAAATTTTATTTTCGAACAGAAAAACGGCAGCAGTAATCTATATAATATATGTATAAAACTCAAAGATGACTGACTGACTGACATAGCGATCTATCAACGAACAGCCCAAACCACTGGGCGGATCGGGCTGAAATTTGGCATGCAGGTAGATGTTATGACGTAGGCATCCGCTAAGAAAGGAATTTGATCAATTCTACCCCCAAGCGGATAAAATAGGGACTGAAAGTTTGTATGAAACTTTGTCAATTTTAAACCGATCGGGCTGAGACTTTGCATGCAGGTATAAGACACCGAAGCGAAGCGAGAGCGGGCCGCTAGTATTTCATGAATAAGGGAGCTATTAAAACCCCTATTTGCCGTAGTCTAGAGCTAATCATAAAACTAGCATTCACCCGGCAGTGTATAATCCTCGGCTTTAATGGAACGCGTTCATTCATCAACTCTCAATAGCGTTAATGATAATGAAAACGGAGGCCTTTCCGATACGCTTTTATGTGTGATATATCACTTTATTGGTAGGATTTTTTTTATATTATGTATTTTTTTTACTATATTAAATATAATGTATTAAGACTATCGACAGTAGCGATAATATCGTTTATGACACTTATTATTAGTAACATTTTTCGCAAGCTCTTATTTGATACTGCAGCAATTATAACATATTTATAAGAATATTACCATGTACAATTTTTTACAAATAAATATTATTATTAATTAATGAATGGCAGAAATTGTTTAATATGATAATTTTACTTAGTACCCTAATATTATTAGCCTCTGTCAGACGATGAAATCATATATAAATTACTGCCACCAGCCACCAGCTCCCAGCTATTAGGTACATTAACATCAGATAAGGTCATGGCCCAATCTCCCTATTCCATCCATAGAAAAGGCCTGTGCCCCAGCAGTGGGGACATTAATAGGCTGATGATGATGATGAAGGTTTAAAAATCGAACTACGTCGTTTTTAATACAATCTTTACTTAACTAAGTGCAAATTTTCTTAAACAAATTTAAAATGTAAAAACCCAGTTTAACTACCGCTGGACTACAACTGGATTAAAGTATTTTAGTTAACCATAGATTTATATAACTTAACCAAGACTTCATAGATTAAAACTTAATATTTACTGTTGTTTTAGTTACACTAAGCTCACTAAGCATAAAACAGAGTCATGGACCGTCCGTGCGCTCCAAATGAATCGTAGTAATGGCTCTGATGGTTCAAGTCTGGAGCTGTGCCATTAATACTCCGAGCGGGTCGGGTAAGCTTAAGGACTTGCACTGATAAAGCTTATGGACTCGGGTGATCGCCTTACATACAACTACGTAATATTGGAACAGCCAATACGATGCAACTTTTATTAAGAAACGAGAAAACTGCTACATGATAATAGTTTGTTTATCGTCTAGCAGTTTTCCAGTCACTTCGCCACTCGCCAGCAAATTAAACGGTCACCTTGAAAACAACAATGTAACAAATGGAGAATCCATGACATTTTTCCGGGATAAAAAGTAATATATATTTTTTTCGAACCTCGGTTTGACTAGTCTAAGAAATAACAAACCAACAGCCTAAGTGAGCTTAGTGAGGAGCCGATGGCGCAAGTGGTTAGCGCGTTCGGCTGCGATCTTTGAACTTCAGCAACTTTCGCAGTGATCGGTCATTGGATGGGTGACCAAAAATTACTATCTCAAGCTCCTCTGTGCTTCGGAAGGCACGTTAAGCCGTTGGTCCCGGCTGCATCTGCAGCCGTTAGCACCCACCAATCCGCACTAGGCCCGCGTGGTGGGTCATGGCCCTATCTTCCCATTCCATACATAGGGAAGGCCTGTGCCCCAGCAGTGGGGACATTAATAGGCTGATGATGAAGTGAGCTTTGCACGAATAAAAAGCAAAAAAAATTACAAAAAAAAACGCTGGTTGCTAACGATACGGACATAAAGATACTTAATCTAATATTCCACCAAGTGTTTATGATATACTCAAAGTAAATACAAGCAGGTTAATACTTACTTTACAGTATTGTACAGTTTCGTTATTATCCTTTGTAACGAACTCCCGCCATGTGAAATAATGTGCACAATATACAATATTAGTCCAAAAGCTGAACCTTGGCGTACTCCCAAATTTCACACCATTACTCAAGTGTAACTGTAGAATGAGGATAGCCTAACATGAGAAAGATGTTCTTTATTCCGTATTGAAAAGTAAACCAACCTAAAATTGGCAGAAACAATTTTGTACCTTTATTAAGTTTAAAGTGTACATCACAACTGCTCTCCTTAAAAAGGGCTACTGTACTGTAAAAGATTTCTTAAATGATAATAATATGGGACCATTTTGGCGAAAAACTGATTCAAACAAAACAAATCATCAAAATCGGTCCTTATACTTCGGAGCAATGCACGAAGAATAATACAAAAAAAATATACTGACGAATTGCGAACCTCCTCCGTTTTGAAGTCGGTTAATTGTTATTGTGACGACAATGTATGAAACAAAATGGAGTAAAAAAAACATCCTGAGTTTCTTGGCGGTTCTTCTAAATACAAGATCTCCCGCCGTAGATTTACGAACCCATGGCATAGCGTTTGATTTTTACAAAAGCTTGAATATAACAGCCTAGATTGATTAAATGGTATTGAATTTTGTAGTACCACTATGACAGAAATATTACACATCATTATATTTATGCGAATAAAATATCAATTATCAAAATATCATCTACACAATTCAAGCATGTATATATATATATATATATATATATGCATATATATATATATATATATATATATATATATCTTATTGTTACAACATTGCGTTAATATACAAATGCATATTGTAATCAGAGACAAAAAACCAAATAATCGTATGATATTTCGTTGATATACCAAAATAAATAAATACTTGAGCTCCGTCAGAAGTGTTTAATTTAAGTAATGACTCCTTAGATCGAAATGAAAAGAGAGATTTTGTGTCCCTAGACAACAACAAGCAATCTTTATCCAAAGAGAAATATTTTACCGCAAATCTGTCGCTTTTATCTTGCCGATTTCCAATTTACTTGTAACAGAGGCTTGAGAGCCAATTAGCTGGAGTTCTGAAATTAACTACATTGCCTAATTGAAATCCTGAAACGGCTATAACACTAACTGAAATTTCTTTCCGCCGGATGCCTCCGCCAGTATAAGTCGTTTAAATGAATATTATTCACGTAATAATATTGCACAGATTTTATTACATAAATGGTTTTCATAAAGTAACAGTAAAAATATTATACTACTTTATAACCGTAAATAATACATTTGAATAGCATCTAATAAAGAAATTACTTTTTTTACAGGGTAAGTATGTAAAAAATCTAACTCAAAATTCAGGAACAACCTTTACTCAAACCCGAGACTTCATGCAAGAAATATTTTCTTCGTGAACTTGGAAGGGAATCGAGAATGGACTTGGGTTGAACACATTACACTTCAACACCACTATGAACACGTACTCGATAAAACGAGAGTAAACAAAAAAATGTAATTTTAAACTGAGGAACTCTACTAATCCACAATACCTATACATTAACCCATTAAAACTAGTTTTATTTATTGAGTGATGTGCGTGAAAACCTAAGAAACAAATATACATGTTAAGAAGAAAAGATCGATTCGGGAGTAAGGAAAAAAGCTATAAAAATAGATACAAGCTCCATACGACGCCATGCTTGAAACGAGCCAATGAACATGAACATCAAAGAACCTCACAGTAACACCATAAAACATAGAAGCGCTTATCCCGCGACATCGGCCATAAAAGAAATAGGTCTGCCCCTATTAGGCACTCCAACGACGACGCTACTATTTACTTGCATTCTCATCCATGCTCGATTAGTGATGTGCCGAGTCAGATTTACTAGAATATTAGTCAAGAACTAAATTTGTAAAATTCTGAAAGTCAATATTCGAATGAATGCTTTAAATATTCAATTTACGAAATTTGAATCCTGCTACACACACATTCCATGCCTTTTTATCTTCCGCTATTTGTGCTTTTTTATCCACTTATTTATAAGTCTATTCTGATACCATAGTTTCAGAGCATACTTCTATTAAACATATTGAAATCAAAATTATGGTATTCATTATTTGAAACCTCCAAATCACGATAGTAATCGAGTAACTGAACTCGAGTTCTAGCACCACTTTTTTGGCTAAAGCCGACTAGGAAACGAAAAATATGCGACTTGACCCATCACTATCCTGAATTCTGGAATAGGTCCCGGGAGAAATCGCTTCGGCGCGTTGCACTGATAAAATACCCGATCCCCGCGGATCAGAGTTGAAGGCGGCGATCGAGGAACTCGCTGGTGCCATTTGCATCGAGAAAAATAATGAACCGACCATTGCATGCAGCCTTTCCGAAGCTATGAAATATTAATTAGAAATATGAGGAAATGTAATTTGCCGTTAACGAGTATCCAGAGGCACAAGCACGAAATTTGGCAGATCCGTAAACGTATCGTCCTCGTCAAATTCTATATGGAATCCAGTTTGTTCTTACGTCCGCTAGGGGCGCTGCTTAGTTTTCATAGAAACTCTGACGTTGCGATACAATTATGGAGTTGAAAAAAAATTCGTGCTTAGGCCTATGAACACGATTAACTGTTTGCTTTTTCTGTCAGGAGATAATTTCACCAAACTACGCTAGATTTTTTTTTTAATTTACTGCAATAATTATATTGGATGTCAATGATTTCTCAGAATCGTACAGCTCAATCCTATATCTTGAAGATACTAGACTAGATATTATTGCCATGCCAACGGTCAGAACAATAATAAATAAATATTTCCAACACTCACACCAATAAGCCTAGCCCCAAAGTTAGCTTTACTTATTGTATATAACATAACATTATTGGTAGAATATTGGAAGCCAAACCCGCTCACATTCTCTAGGCTTGTGTTATAGGATACCAGGGTTATAGATAGAATACATATACTGATACAAATATAAGTATATTTATGTAGAAAATACATATTAAACATCCATGACTGGAGTACAAACGCTCGTATTCATCACACAAACATCCCACCGGGATTCGAACCCTCTCTAGTTGGCGAAACCATGAAACCCGGTACATGCCACTCGGCCACGGAGGTCGTCGCTAATACTTTATTAATCACATTGAATACAGACAGATTAACTTAGATATAGATTAGATAAAGGTCACTCAAGTACTTTAGCGGACCTTCCCAATAAACGATTATGGGAATTTAGTTGCCTGGATATTTTTGTACATAAAATAATCGCTTACGAGAGCTTAGTTGCTTGAATATATTACTTATGCTTCATAACATTATTGATTGAATATTCTAAAAGCAAATTAACTTAGGAAATCGTAACTATAGTTATAATATAAAAAAAGCATTTTATACTCAACACAATCTTTAAATTTTTGATGTCATCTTTCAATTGACGACACTATGAAACAAAACAGGGAGAAAAAAATAGCCCTTGCTGAGTTTCTTCCCGGTTCTTCTCAATACAAGGTCTCCCGCCGTAGATTTACGAACCGATGGCGTAGCGTTTGACTTTCACAAAAGCTTGTAACAGCCTAGACTGAATAAATGAGTTTGAGTTTATCAACTACAAAATAGCAGAAAAACAATGTTGATGGATGAATAAAGTTTATCTGCCTATCGCACATGCAAACTGCACAGGAAGTAAAATTGAACCCTATTGTTGTCATTTTTTCGTCTGTCCTGTCTGTGAATCCTAATAGAGGTCAGACTCACGCTTGCTCAGTTTATTACAGCCAAAAGCTTATCTAGGACGAAGGCCCTAGTAACTAGAGCCTTGTTTTTAATCATAATAAATATATACATCAAAGTGATTATCGCAACGTGTAAGCAGAAGTACCTAAGGAGACCTCTCAATGTCAGTTACCTTAATCCACATCAATTAATCAAATTCTATGAGATGGAGCGAAGGAGCATTAAATCGCTATTGCCGAAGACGCGACGCACTGGGACCGAGCCGAGACAAATGATCACCTGATAATGTTGAGACTAAGATTGAGGACCACACTTGTAAAAAGGTCCGTCGTCGCGTCGGTGGCAATTTCGACATTATGGTTAAGTGATCCTCAGGAAAAAATATTTCTATCTCAACGGAATTTCGGACTTGTTCAAATAATTATTTAATGTTAAAAGGGTGGCAAAACCCGAAAGGGATCCGAGTCGACCCCAACAGGTCCTGAACCAATCGTCCCGATACCGGTAAGCTGTCTTGTAAATAAAATCCGCGAGCACGCAGCCGCACTACACCAGCAACACTGGCTCGATCTGAAGACGTGCAGGCAGACCAAGCTTGTTTTGCTACAGGTGGACGCTGCTCTCTCCAAAACTCTTCTACAGCTAAGCAAACCTACACTGTGCATGGTAACAGGTGCTATTACCGGACATGCACACTTTAACAGACATCTCTTTAACTTAGGTGTCACGGACAGTCCCCTATGCAGAGGATGCATGGAGGCAGAAGAAACAGCTACTCACGTTCTGCTGGAATGCAATGGAGTGGCCGAATACGGGGCGAAATAACAGGCTCACCGGGAAACCTTCAAGAGGCAGACAATGTGAAGACCCTGGGGGCGTTCCTGATGGAGCTGGGCTGGCTGGAGTGATTCCGGCTATACACCCTCCTAACGCAAAACAGGCGCTACAAGGACTTCGAGTTGCGGAAACCGAGTGCCAGTTGGAAGAAGAAGAAGAAGAAGGGTGGCAAACAAGCTTATGGCTCGCCTGATGGTAAGCCACCAAAGCCTATAGATGCTTGGGATACCAAAAATATCATTCGCACCACTGCCTACCCTGACCTGATTTCCTACCCCGTGGCTTACCCCCTGGTACCTTCATCACCAAAGGTTTGTTTATTTTACTGTGATCTTGTTTAAAGTGGAGGTTACTTAATGAGACGGGCGCTCCAGTTCGGGCGGAAAATCTACCTCTCTTGTGTGGAATATTGTGTGGAGTTCGTCAGGCTTTTAAATCTAACGACATTTTTTGGTCATGAGGACAATTTGTTTGTTGAGCAAAGTGCCTCCGTTGTTAGTTTTTTCCACGACACAAGTGCTCCGGGAACTAACTTGGGACATACATCGTATAATAGGGATGATGACTATTTTTTTTTCTTCATTTATCAGGTAGATTTATCAAAAAGTATTGGGCACGTATTTTTTCTTTTTTCACATAATATAAACATTGCAAAGATATATTGATTTGAAAATTCGCATGACGTCAAGTTTTACAATGAAACAAGTACAATTTTGGCTCAAAAGTGACGTCACGAGCCCCTACTCCCAAACTTTGACGCGCTATAACTTTGCCATTTTATAGTTGATTGACTAAAGAAAAAATACGCGTCTATTATTTTTTGATCATGTAACTGAAAGACTAAATAGAATAACGTTTACTGTACCCCGTCATCACACCTATTCAATATGGTCCAAAAAAGTTACTAAAATTTTTTCTGGCATTTGCAAATACTAATTTATTTAGTAAGCGAGGAGGTGCCCAACCCACGCAAGACTTATGCGGAACATTCAAACGTTTATTGAACCTCTAACTTTTTGTAAGAACATAACAATTTCAAAACACCTTCATGCAATCATCGGTGACCAAGCAGTATTTGATCGACGACAAACGAAAATAGATCGCGTCCGCATTCAGCGCGCAGTCCAACAATTTAGTTGTCATTCGCAAAAAATCGACACAAATATCGATCCGGTGACGAGGATTCGGTGAATAAGCAAAGGCGTTTTTATATCATAGTCTACTAACTAAGGAAACCAGACATTAACAAAACTGTAATAGAATAACGATCTAATAATACATTGTTTTAAACTTTCATGGTCACTAACATTATAGTAATATATGTTACTACCTGTCCCAGCGAACTTCGTACCGCCATAAAAAAATAGGGGTTGGTGGTAGAAGGGTGAAAATTTAGGGTTGTATGTATTTTTGTATGATGTATCATAAAAAAAATTAAAAAAAAAAATATCTAAAATTAAAAAAAAACATTTAGGGGGATGAAAAATAGATTATATCCGATTCTCAGACCTACTGAATATGCATATAAAATTTCACGAAAATCGGTCGAGCCGTTTCGGAGGAGTTTAACCACAAACATCGCGACACGAGAATTTTATATATTAGATGAAATATCAGAAATATCGGAAACTCGCTCAAAACAAGGTACATGGTAACAATCCCGTTAATAACTTATATAACTACTAGCTGACCCAGCGAACTTCGTACCGCCCTAAAAAAATAGGGGTTGTCCAGCGGACAAAATTGTGAATCTAAACCATTCTCAGATCCCCTTGAACACACACAAAAAATTTCATCAAAATCGGTCCAGTCGTTTAAGAGAAGTTCAGTGACATACACACTCACAGAAGAATTATATATATAAAGATAACGATCTAATATATAATAGAAACGTACTTTTGTTAGGTTAGAGTATTTATTACTTTCCATGCCTTACTGGAGACAAATATCTACTCCAGTTTTTTCTCTTCCAAACCGTCCAAGGCCTAGACGTGAAAATCTAGTGTGTTTATAGAGTTGCGTACCCAAAGGGTCATTCGTCCGTGCATCAACTAGTTGTAATACATGACCGTGGGTCCCTCATACAAGAAACGTGATTTTTTTCACGCGTTCTTCAATCGCTGTATTTATTTATTTATTCAGTTTCACATACTGGTTTACAGAGCAAGTCCAACACACGAACAAGTCAATGCAATGCAATACAAAAATATTCATTATATAGAAATACTCATAAGTAGAATCACAATTAAAAAGTCAAAATTAAAATAAACATACCTACATCAAAGTCAAAGTTACAAAATCAAAAATGTCCATAAGATACAATTGAAAACGTGAAACCAATAAACAAATTACAAATTACAATAAACTAGAAAATGCATAAGACCGGCCAAGAACATTATTTTGAGTGTCAAATGTAACGCGCCAGTATTATAAGTGTTAAATCTGATAAGGTGATACTGAAACCTCCATGTTTCACTTAGTTGGTTACTGTCAGTCAATTTACATACATTTCATTTTTCATACTTACCCAACGCATTAATCTTTGATCTTTTATGATGATGAAGATTTATGCGTGAGATTATTTTGATAAACACACTTCTTACATATTAGATCCTACATATAAAAATTTATGTACGCTGCTATTTAAAAACATATGAAACGAAGCGGACGTCAGCTCCGTGCTCCCGCTTAAATAGTCTTCAGCAAAATAAATTATATTGGTACATTTCAATATCTACGTGCATTGAAATAGTATGCCTGGGATCCCACGAACACAACGTCTGTAGCCCTTATTAGTCCTATGGCCAGTACAGTCAACTCGCCTCAGGCAGTTTTTCTATTTATAAAACAATCCGTGTCGTGCTCACGGCAGCCAGGTAGCTCTTATTCATATACCCAGATTCCTCAGAATCTCATTTGCTTCATTCACAAATTTGCCGTCACATAATAACGATATTGTTTATGATTGTTTTTTATATGAAACGGGAGGCGGCGTTCTACTTCCAAATATATATTACGCCCTAAATTTAGAGAGATGAGAAAATCTTCGTAATGAACAGTGTTGAGCACGGGGCTATATGTTCTGTTATATACAGCCGACGCACCTTAGAGCAACTTTACTTCATTACTTGTTTCGTCAAAGAATTTTCCCTTTAAGGATTTTTCTCAATTTTCAAAGCGCGTCTAGACATGAGATAAAAGCATTAGAATATGACGTGAAATGTCGGTGGGATTCATCTTCATCATATTAAATGATTTGGAAATAACCTATTCTAGACGTCACAATACATACGGTAGGTTTGGAAGATATTAGAGCAAAGTGAAGCAAGAAGTGTGTGTGCCTTGTAAGGATGACTGCAATTTCATTCCCCGTATTACTCATGACTTTCGTAGATTTTGAAGTTCATATTATTGTTTAATGGCAATTTACTATAATTGTTTGCAGCGGGCACCCAGTGGTTAGTTACTAGCGAGTATATACTGGCTGAGGAGCTCGATGGCGCAGGTGGCTAGCGCGTTCGGCTGCGATCGTTGAAGTTAAGCAACTTTCGCAGTGGCATTGGATGGGTGACCAAAAATTTACTATCTCGAGCTCCTCCGTGCTTCGGAAGGTACGTTAAGCCGTTGGTCCCGGCTGCATTTGCAGTCGTTAGCACCCACCAATCCGCACTGGGCCCGCGTGGTGGGTCATGGCCCAATCTCCCTATTCCATCCATAGGGAATGCCTGTGCCCCAGCAGTGGGGACATTAATAGGCTGATGATGATGATGATATACTGGCTATGAGCACAGTGCCCGGAATTCAAGATGCCACTACTCCATCCATCCATCTCTTGTTGTAAAGGGTTGTACATGAAAATTATAAGATAGTCTATTTTGTCTCACTGTGCTCATAGCGTCGTCTGCGTGAAAAAATAGTTTCCCAAACAAACTACCAACCCAATTTTCACCACCATAAATTGATTTCTGTCATATAAACTATAATAATATGTCCTTTTCCGGGACTCGAAAATAACTCTATACCAAATTTCATCTCTATCGGATCAGCTGTTTAAGCGTAGCAAGATAACAGATGACAGAGAGACAGACACAAAAACAGACAGACATACTTTCGCATTTATAATATTAGTACCTATGGAAGTATGAATTATACGATGTAGGTAACTCTTTAGTTTTCTTTATTAAAAAAATGGATGGGTTACTAAACGGTGCAAACCTAGATTATCTGTGCGGAAATGCGTTTTTTTGTAATGACGAATAAAATTACTTAAAAATCTTATACCATCTCGACATCTATCCTAAATAGAACATTGATTTTCTGTCGGTACAAGACTATGGCTTCCCTTACGAACTAACAATAAAAACCCTTGCTCAACTTCGTCCAATAAGAAAAACATTTCATTCCAACCATTTCTTAATTGTTCTTTCACGTCAACACGTGACACAGCATGACTTGTATTGCAAAGGCGAAATCCATTTATACGACTACCTAAACGAAAAAAGGTACAAGAGCAATAACGCTAAAATCTGGTGAGGTATTTTTCTTTACTCACAAAAAAGGCTGAAATACTATAGGATAAACATAAGATAGTAGACTGAGTATATAGTAGTGTCACAGGTGGGATGGCTAATGGGCCCGTCTTTATTGAATTCCCAGTTCCGGAGCCTCAGGATAAGTGCTCCGTGCTCCGGCAAACGTCACTCGTGCCGTGTCTTGTCCCCTGTAGAGTTACCACACTCCACGATCTAGCCTGAGATATCGTGACTTTTAGACTCATTCCAGGATATTTCAGGTTATGGGTAGTCATGCTCTCTTAAAAGTCTCTTCGGTGGTGTCGTGTGAGGCGGGTCGTTACGTTCCCTAAAATATGGTTGAGCGAAGCGATGGCTGGTTCATGCGTCATGCTCGTGAACGGATGCTGCCAGCGGAGATGAGTCTGCCCTAACTACTTTGATATTTAAGATGTAAATGTTTAATTACACCTATTATAAATAACTCTGTTTGTATTTATACTGTGTGACACAGCAATCAAAATGCTGGTGAACAAATAAAGTATAATTTCACATTATGTAATGAAAGGTGACTTCATGAATCATCTCTGAAGTCATTTTTCAACTTGCCGACTCTGTAAATGATAAAACAGGGAGAAAAAAACTTCTCAGTACAAGGTCTCCCGCCGTAGATTTAGGAACCGATGGCGTAGCTTCTAGACATTCATATGTGTTTGTAACAGCCTAAACTGAATAAATGATTTTGATTGATTGACTGATTGCGGCCGGATTATGGATATATTAGAATTTTAAAATATCCAATAAGTAAGATCGTTTAGATTTTTGACACAGCGAATGGGGAAGCACGGAGGTTGTGTTTATGATATCTGCTCAAAATAAACAGCACAGAAGGTAATCCAAAAAGTGCGCTCGCACAACGCACACGTAGACACCGTTCACAGACACGATGTCTCTGGCCATGAGGAACCAGTGCTGCACTGCCAGCGCAAGTTCCATTCGCTTGAGACACACGTCTATGCATTTTCATTCAAAATGGAGCAACAAAAAAGTTATTACATCAGTTCAATAGACGGTTGTTTAAATTCAACATTAGACGGTGAATTGTCGGTTTTGTTCTTCAATTATAGTGCCGTTCCTTCTCTTTTATTCACGACAATAAAACAAAAACTAGGTAGGAGTTCTACTACCACGATAGATTTTTTAGCATAAGCCAAATTTGACAATCCTAGCTCGTCTGTAAAGTACATGCATGGGATAGCCTTCTATACTCTCTATTTTGTGATGTCTACCAGCGTGCAACGTACCTTCATTACCTTCAATGCAAAATCTTCAATAATACCATATATAAAACCAAAAATAATGTAATTTTTCTGTTGGAAATTATTATTAAGGGAAAATTTTGAAAGTGTGATTGTGAAATAATCACAAGATTTTTCAAAGGAAATCAGACCTTTTCTCCGGACCTACAATTGTCTGATCTGGTGACCCTAGTCCCGTCGCACTCTGTTTACGATGCTAACTTCATTGCCTGCATTTCACGTAGCGACAGCGTACGCCCGCAACACTGGACTGAATCTTATTTATAAAACGTTTAATGTAATGGGAAATCAAGGCGGTGATCTTTTTTTTTGAGATCTATGGTTAGTGGACATATCTTCATCATCACCAACAAGAAATAAACATTAACGTGATGCTGTTTAATGTTTATCGAAAATTCAACTACAAGTATTCTTAATTAATAAATCTATTTACAAGCATTGCGATTGTCATTCTTACAAGTAATTTAAACTTAATCAAGTTGAAATTACTTAATTTATTTACAAATTTAAATCAGTATAAAAAAAACGAAAAAGAGGGTCAAAGTAAGGTTCTTAGTTTTAAATATTAATCTTTTGTAGCATAGGAAGTTATTTAGACCTTGACAGTGCCATACTAGGTGCAAGAGCAGAAGTGCAGGACAGCTGTGCAGGAATAGGTTCTGGTGAGCGGGTAATGGTTGGAAGCATGATGGTAGCAGGCCAGCAGATGTAAGGAAGGCCGTAGGTAGGTAGGTAGATCTGATGATAGGTGATTTTCCAGCTGGTAGGTGAACCCTGGAAATTCCATACAAATGTTTGTGAGGACGGTGTTCGGTCGTCACCCTGACAAATAATAATAATAATAAATTCATTTATTTGCATCACAAATTAATACAATTAATAATAAGCAGACATAAATGATTATAAGTTTAACAGTTCTTAAATAACTAGTATGAACTACAATCATTAGTGAGTGACAGTGATGCAAATAGGCAGAAGCTCAGCAGTGTTTTTGTCTTAATAGACAAAATGCTGATTTTCAGCAACTGCCCGTAGGAAGCGCGAGGATGTAGGTACGCTGCAAAGCTGGCATTGTAATTCCCTAGTCCCACACAAACACAATACACGAACATCATTTACTTCAATATTAATTTACCTAGCAATATTTGTTAATAAAATTAGGACTACATAAGCTTACTCCAGTATGTGCCAGGTAAGCAAGCAGGTAACAAAAAGCAGATGGAACGCACGAAACACGCAAGTGCGAGCATCACAAAAAATATGAAGTCATTTTAATATTTATTTAATATAAGTTAATTTAATATCAACGTGAGGCAGCCATGGTTCATTGTAATTTTTTTTTCTCTCTTCTTTCTTTTTAAATGGCTGTGGCAGAGATATTTTGATACGTTCAGCTAAGCATGTTTTGTTTTTATTTTTATTCGTGGTTTTTTTTTTGTTTTCGATTTTTTTATGTTATTTCCGTAATATTCAAATTATTTTCATTAACAAAAATGAAATAGAGTGGCCTGCAGAACATTGTGGAAGATGGCTTTGGATTCTCCTATATCTTTTCTTCGCCACAAACTAAGCGTAGAGGCACAAAATAACACCTGGAATCATCTTCACTAGTCATAGTTTGCTTGTACAAACTTTGCCCTGAAGCACCATCAATCCCCACTTGCATATCAGTGTTAGCTCTTTGCCATCCAGTGAAAATTCCAAACGTAGGAATTTACCAAGTCTAGCTACAGTTTTGTCCAAAATCGCTTGAAGCTTTACTTTTACCCCTCTTTCTGTGATTTCTATGGCACCTTTTGGTGGGTAGCAGTCCTTCTTCGCCTCTAAGATAGCTGTATATGAAGGATATAGTGGTATTCCTTCTTCTTTTGCACAAGCTCTTAAGGTTGTATACTATCACTTTGAAAGTTTCAACGAGGTCATTAAACCTAAAGCTTCATCGGCGAATATATGCGTACAGTTTTCTTGGACTTCAATAAATCCTTTATCTTTGTAGCCTCTTCAGGATGCTCTGTGACCAATTTTATTATATCTGCTACATTCTTGTTTTCTGCACTTAAGCCAGTTGCATAAGCAAGGCTTTCAGTGCTGTGCTTTAGGAGCTCGTCCACTCCTTCTTCTCTTCTGTAGTGGGCTTAGCTCAGTAAACACTATTTGTTTCTTAGGTTTCCACGCACATCACTCATTAAATAAAACTAGTTTAAACGGGATAATGCACGAAACTTTCAGAAAACACTTTTCTCTGACTCGCAAATGATGTTGATGTTCCAACACTGCATCTCTCCGGTTTGTATGATGTTGATGCACCCTCATTTATACCGAAGTTAGAACTCGAACATGGTTGTTGCATTACAGACCCTTAAAGAATTTGTCATCTTTTGCTTCATGAACTCGGGCCATTTTATGTCTTCTTGCAGCCATGTCTCATACTTCTTTATGAATGTGTGTCTCGTACGATTGCATGAGATCCATTTATTCCTCAAAGAACACACATAAGTCTGGCAGAATTGTTTCAATTCTTTATTTTCATTCGCTGTTAAATCAACGGCATTCTCGAAAACTTCAAATAACACACTGGGCTGTGAGAAACAGCTATTGTTTGCAACAAACATGAAAATATCTAAATTGGTACCAAAACTTTCCATTATTATATTAAGGGAAAAATCGAAATTAATAAGAGTAGTAAGCGCGCACAAGTGCAGAAAGTGAAGTTAGCCAAATCACCCTATTTATATGTAACTACCCTCATTAAGCTTGTTGCCTCATTAATGATTATGTCATAAGTAGCTAATTAAAACTCAACAATAATGACAGTAATTACCAAATGAGTTACTTCGTTGAATAAAATTGAAAGTAAGAAAATATAATAATCTTTTTTCTGTTATTATCACTAGTAAAGGTCTTTAATAGGTCATTAACTAACAAACAACATTATTTATTCATTGTCACTATTTAAAAATTATCATTATTTAGTAATTAGTTATTAAAAATTTATTAAGGTTATTCATTTAAAAATTCTCGCAGCGACTAAAAACATTTTTTAACAAGATATTCCTTTAGCATTAACTTAAATTTATTTGTTTGGATCTCTTCTTTAATATTTCTAGGTAACTTGTTATAAATTTTCACACACATTGACAGGGGGCCACTTCGAAACATTTTTAATTTGCAGGTTGGTTGAGCTAATTTATTTTGTGGTCTAAGAATTTGAGGACGTTGGTAATACGGAAAGAACTCAGGGTTCTTTCTAACAAATTCGCACACGGCGTATATGTATAGGGATGCTAAAGTTAAAATGTTGAATTTGGCAAAGTACGGCTTGCGGCTATCCATAACACATAAATTGCTTAATATTCTTATGCACCTTTTTTGCAGTCGGAAAAGTTTATCCACTACTGTACTACTTCCCCATAACAATATGCCATAGGTCAGCCATGAATGTGCGTATGCATAATAAGCATTTTTCGCCGATTCAAAGTCAGTTAGCTTTTTAAGTTCCCGTAATGCATACGAAAATCTAGACAATTTAATAGCAATTCTATCTACACGTTCCTTCCAATTTATATTTCAATCGATGCTTATTCCTAAGAGGGGGTAATTATCAACTAGTTCTATTTTTTCATTATTGAATTGAAAGTCTATGTCTAGGGGGTTTCTTTGATGAGGTCGGAATTCTATTAATTTTGTTTTATTTAAAATTGATTTGTAAGTTATGCTCATTTAACCAGATGTTTACTTTTGACAATGTGCTGTGTATTATGTTATTTATATTATGGTTTTGATTATTTTCGATGGGTATTACTATGGATATGTCACCTGCAAATAAAGCGCAAGGTACATCGATTACATGAGGAAGATCGTTGATGTAAATTAAGAATAAAATACATCCGAGGACGCTGCCTTGTGGTATTGACATTGTCACTTCCTCTTTTTGAGAGCGGACAGTCGATGTATAGCCTAATTTATTATTGTGATTTTCTATTTCTACGTATTGGCTTCGATTGTTTAGGTATGAGGCAAACCACTTTTTAGCTGTACCTCTCACGCCTATTCCTTGCAATTTGGAAAGCAAAACATCGTACTTAACACGATCATACGCTTTGCTCATGTCAAGCAATAAGCCAACCGCGCGTTTCTTTTCGTTGATAATTGAAAGGACGCTTTGTATGTAATTATAAACAGCAAGTGTTGTCGATTTATTTTTCCTGAAACCATGTTGGATGTCATTGAATATTCCATATTTCTCACAGTATGAGTACAGACGGTTAGACATTGCGGTTTCAAAAATCTTGGAGAAAGTAGACAAGAGTGATATGGGCCTA
This sequence comes from Chilo suppressalis, assembly GCA_902850365.2. Taxonomy (NCBI): domain Eukaryota; kingdom Metazoa; phylum Arthropoda; class Insecta; order Lepidoptera; family Crambidae; genus Chilo; species Chilo suppressalis. The sequence continues at coordinate 2,148,610 of OU963911.1, forward strand.
TAATTTGTGAGGTCATATTGATCGTCTTTTTTATATAATGGCTTTACTATTGAAATTTTGAGCAAATCTGGAAACACGTCGCTACTAAACGATTGATTTATTAAAACTGCCTACGGCAGAGCCAATTCGTCTGCGCATTTTCTCAAAAGGGCAGCTCATCGTGTCCGAAACTACTTTTATTTTTTAAGTGACGAATAATGTTGCAGACTTCCTTAGCATCGACTGGCGATAAGAACATCGAATTAGTAGACGGATTGAGCACGGGTATAATAAATAGAGGGAGGTATACTAAATACAAAACTTTTTTTTTTATTAATTTCAGACATTAAGTTTCTATGAGTATGGAGTTCGATTTTCAGACAGTGCTGCACAGTTTGCGCTAGCGTCTCTTGACGGCGAGCGCCGCGCCGCGACGAGCCGCGAGCCGCGCTCACCAGTACATTCACACGCGGGTTTGTCTGCGGACTTGTCCCCAGCGACAAGTCCGGCGGATAGGCGCGCCTGTGAATGGTAGCCTTTAGACTATAGTACGTAGTCTATATAAGCGAAACGGCCAGTAAGGCTCGTGATACAAATAAGGTGGAAAGTGGCGTGGCAAGGTCCAATGGACGACTAACAATATGAGATACCTACTACATATATCTGAACATCTTGTTACGAGAGAATGCAGTGTATCCCACTGATATTGTAACAATACCTATTCTTAGCATGCCTAGAGTAGAACGTAGATACTAGACAAAGTAAAATATTCCTAACAGTGCATTCGCCCGGATAGCGAAGGGTGCGGGTTCGAGTCCCGTCTGCTGCCTGGTCCGCGTGGAATTTTTTCTAGTTATATTTTCTTTAGATTTAAACATCAAGCAGTTACATGTTTAAAAAATAAAAATTATGACAAAGTGTAAATTAACGGAGTCGAGTGCGCCCGTATACGGGTAGATTTCCTTTTGTTTACCCAACACCGTCTTCCAGCCCGTATTACAGTGTAAATATTGCTTCGGGTGCCCGAATTTGAGTAATGTCTTTGGTGCACCCGAATACCAGTTAGCGAGCAAATGTAATTGCGGTTGTAGAGGTTGGGCATAACGGACTTTTCGCTCGAATTGGAGCGCCCGTTTGGGGAAGCAACCTTTTTTTTATATCTTTTTTTTTATAGATAGGTCCGACAAATGACTATACCCCACCTGATGTTAAGTGATGGTGAAGTCCAGACGTGAAGATAGCTGGTAAAGCAGTTCTACCTGCCACACCAGCCATCCTCACCTTGCCGGCCTGCATGTTGCTTCTTCACACCTCTTTTAAAGGATCCCAGGTTGTAAGAAGGAGGGAACACGTGAGCAGGCAGAGCATTCCATTTACGGATAGTACGACAAAGAAATGAGGCACCAAATTCCTTTGTACGCGTTGGAATTGTGGCCACAGTTAGACGGTGATACCGAAGGCCAGCGCGCGTGGTCTTCTGAAGGAAAGGGGAAGGTGGAATAAGAAAGAATAACTCTTCAGAACACTCGCCGTGGTACAGACGATAGAACGCGCTTAGTGACGCAACGTCACGGCGTAATTGAAGCAGCTCGAGGTGTTTAGTCACCTCCTCATCGCCTATGATGCGGATCGCTCGCCGCTATAACCTATCCAAACCATCGAGCAAGTACTTGGCGGAACCATCCCAGAGGTGCGAGCAATATTCCATGCAAGACCGCACCTGCGTCTTATACAACAAGCACAGTTGCTCGGGCGTGAAAAAGCGCTTAATAGGCAAGACGTTTGACCACAATCTCGCCTGATGAAAAGCGATGATGAGGCCTAGGATGGTACACGCCTGCCTAGAAGACAGACCTCCACTTTACAGAAGACCAATACAACAACACTGGTTTTTTGGTGTTATTGGATTTCTGTTGGTAAGTTTCCAGGGCTCCACGGGGTAGGGTATTGGGTCAGGGTAGGCAACGGCCGCCCGATGGAGTAGTGCGGAACACCGCAATGAAGATGGGTCCGGATGCGGGCGGAGTGATGGCTTGTGGAATTTTCGAAGACATGGCGTGGCTGTTACTTCGATTCCACGACCCATCGCTGAGGACGAAACATGGTGGGGTTTTAGTCGGTAGGCCCGTGCCTGCCGACAAGGGAAAATTTTGTTATCGTCTGGTTGGTAGGCAGTGGAGAGTTCAACATAACCCGCTCACTTTCTAATGAGCGGGTATGGGGCCTCGGAGGCCCTGGGGGGCCTGGGGGCCCCGGACGCCCTTTGCGTGCTTTGTTCCTTCAAACTCTTGCGAGCCCTGTCCTTCTGGCACCCCGCGAGCCGCCTGGGCCCCCCGGGACTTCCTCGGCTACCTGGGCCTCCTGGGCCCCCTGGACCTCCTGGCCCCCTGGGCCTCCTGGGCCTCCCAGGAAATAAATATGCTAATCATGGTCATACATACACAATCTACAACTATTATGTGTATGCATATATCACTTTATACTTTCGTCTATCCTCTCTCTGTACTATCCGCCTATTCTCTCTCTTTACACCCCGTCCTCTACCCCCTCTTGACCCGCTTACGCTGCCCCGTACTAGAGCATCTCGAAGCCGACCTACAGCCAGCGTGGGCACTTAGATATAAGAACACCACCCACACATTAAGTCACAACCACTTTTGCCTAAACAATTTTCTTTAACTTTAACAACATAGGAAAAAAAATGAGCGGGTATGCGTCACGCATTTCCCCACGCAAAAAAATAAATAAAAAAAAGGCAACGGCGCGGCAAAAGTGATATTTTTCGTATCGCAAGTGTCTGTAGGCTATGGTGGCCGCTTACCATCAGGAGGGCCATACGCTTGTCTGCCAACCTTTTAACATTAAATAATTGTCAGAAGTATCTTGACAGGTGTGAGTAATATTAGAATTAACGCTCCATAACTTCAGGCAATAATTCTCGACATTACGCAATATGCCTCTGTTCTGTACCCGCCTTACCCAAGAAATCATACCCATTTCAAAAGTTTGTGGCACTACAAATATCAAATCACATAGTTCATTCAAGTCTAAATTCAAGAAGTATCTGCTATATATTCAAAAGGAATTTGAAAATACTGTCAGTCCCTATGAGAGCAAAGTTAAATACGCTAAACTCGCAATATAATTAGTGAGTAATGCGAGTCATTAATTGTAAATTTATTAATTTACCTGGATTGTATTTAATTATTTATTGTGTGTTAGAATTATTGACTAGTAACAAATTGACATTTTAAATATTACTTAACATTGAATTGACTAAGCTTGAATGACAACTAAATAAATTGGCATTGTAATTAATATTTTTAATTGGCTATTCTTAATTGAATAGCCAATTAAATTATATAACAAACCACAAAAAATTGACGATGGGTAGGCTTAAAATCAGCTGCGCTGTGCCTATTCCTATTTCCTAAGACATAACAAATTCAACCAATCTGCCTATATTTATGTTTCTTTTGTAACACAGAGTTATTAATTTATTCTAAAATACATAACTGGTGTACCGAAAGTCATCTACTTATGGCAAATATGATTCTCCATTATAGTGTTACCCGCCTACCTTAAACTTTTTAAAGCCACGGACCACTATTCGAATTTAAAAATCTACATATCCCTGACAAAAGCTATTGTAAGAAAATATTATCAAACCTTCTATTAAAAAAGGTAGGTTTATATTATTAATCATAAAGAAGTAGGTATCAATAGTTGATTCAATAGGGTATTTGACAGTATTAAAAATAAAGTGCCAATTGTTAGCATCTGTGTTTAGAATGAATATTGGGAGGGGTTTTTACTATTTTTACAAAAAAAAAATATTCATTATTTTACTAAAAACTCACGAGAAAAATAATAGTTTTCTCATCTATTGTCACGTGACCCAAAGCGCTTGGGATTGGCGGAGCCTCAAATGACGTCACACGCAAGTAAACTTCCGGTAAAAGTGACATTACATTGTATCGTTTGACGTTTTAATAACAGTCGTGTGACGTCACACACTAGTAAGACGCCATATTGTCCAGAAAAACGTTTTCGCGGCAACTTGAAAATGGAGTTTTTGATTTGGTTATTTTCACTGAAATACACAACAGAATGATGAATATCCGGATACGGACTCCATAAAAATTAGTCAATAACGTGAGATTGTTTTCTAAAACTTGTCTTGTTTAGGGTTAGCTGAGCTATTCTGGACCGCACTTTGAGAAAACCTATCCTATTTCATCCCCACAATTTATATTTGCGCGACCAAAGCCTATGTCTTGGTTCAAGGTCCAATATAATATTTAATGTTTATTATTACAGGTTATTATTTACAAAAGTTGAATAATATGACTAATTACGTTAACAATAAATATAATTACCAAAATTCTTACCAGTTAATTTTTATTTTAAGAGTTAATACAGCAGAAACTGATGGGTCCCAATCTCCGGAACAGGCCAGATTATGGTACCATTAACAACCTCCACAAAGCCCTTGACTGCATCGAGACTTGGTCTGATCTGGACTCCTTGCAATGATGCCAGATCAACTGGCGATAATGATAATAACATATATGATGATACTTCGACAAAATGAAATTTCTTGTTAAATTCCAGTCATATTTTCTCTATAAAGTTGCTGATCTAGTTTCTAGATTAACAAAAACGCGAAACTCATAACATCATATTCAGTCAAAACAGTGTTTCAAGTTCTCCTATTGCATCCGCTACCTAAAGCTTAACTGGTTGTTTTAATCGGACTCACTTACTTCCCCAAGCATGGCGTACATAATTGTTTTTCATGCTTCAGTACACACAACTCATTTGACAAAACATTCCCGAACGGGTTTTAAGCTCGCTATCATATTATGAGACAGAACAGAAACAAGAGTAGGAGAGCACAGAGGATTTTCCACTTGAATTTTCTTCAGGATATATCGTCAACAGAACCGGTAGCGCAAGTGAAGCGAACGCTCAAGGCTAGGCAGAAAGAGAGCACAAAAATAATTTACCAAAAAGCGATTTTCCAGCGAAAACGGACGCGTCGACCAAAGGAAGATAATATTGCTCTATCTAACCTAATCAAGAACAAAGGCCAGCTAGGACCAATTCTATTTTTTTATGTTATAGGGGGCATACGAGCAGACGGCTCACTTGATGGTAAGTGATCACCGTCGCCCATGGACATTTGCAACACCAGGAGTATCACAAATGCGATGCCGACCTTTAAGGAAGAAGTACGCTCTTTTTTTGAAGGTTTATGGGTCGTATCGGTCCGGAAACACTGCTGGCGACAATATATTCCACAGTTTTGTCGTACGTGGTAAAAAATTACGACAAAAACGCACGGTTGTGGATAGCCACGCATCAAGATGATGGGGATGAAATTTTTGTCGCGATGTACGATGGCGAAATGCTGCAGCTGGAATTAATCCGAACAATTCCTCAGAACAAGGATTCTATGCAAAGTCCAAATTAGACTATCCTTCAAAAAAGGCTTATATTTTTTTTTAGATTATCGACAACGCTTGACTAATGCTCTATTCAAGCGTCCACAGGCTGCGACAGGTAGCAACTTATATTACCGTCAGGCGGTCCACAGGCTTGTTTGTCACTAAATTAATTGTTTTCATGCAGTGAGTGAAATTGTCATTGCTCCACGATTCAGAAAAACGTTGTTCAGACCATAATAGAGGCTAAAAAATAATTTTGATGTGGTAATATGGCAACGCGGTCACCAATAAAAACCAAAACATCAATTCATAAAACTGCAGTAATCTTCGCACAACCATTAGTAAGTCCGCAATAAAACAGATTCTAGCAACTAACTGGATTGCATATTAACAGGCCATCAAGTTTATTGCCCTGGACGGCCGACACCATTTTTTAACATCAATGAAGGATTTTATGAACCACCTATTTTTGGTGAAACAATTTAACAAGCGTAAGAAGGTGGGAATCGAACCCGTCACCCTTCTGTCTGTGGACACCCTAAGTTAACTATTTGGGTATGTACTGAGACGTTAAGTAATTGGGTGATCGTAATAGCTGAATACTTTATTCTTTGAAGAAATTTAACTTCATTTCTTTTTTAATAATTTTCCGTTTTATCCCCGTGAAAGGATAGCTACGTTATGATTTAGAAGATGTAGATGTGTGCCATTTTCTAAATTATACCTACAAAAGTAACGAAACAGTTCTATTGAAAATGCACTCTAACAATATAAACATTGAGTATATTATGTGTAAACAACACAAATACTCTGAACGCAACTAACTCCACTCAGCAAAAACTGCTGTTTCAAAGGGAGCAAATGTTACATAAGGTTACATCATAAAAATATTGCACGTTGCGCACTCCAAATCCAATAAAGCGAGAGTCCACAAGTTCCACGACTAGAAAATTCTTTTTCCCCATATAACGAACCTTACAGCGTATAACACAAGGCTGCGATCGTACTCAAACATTACCAAACAATAAGTTGAGGGTCCACGGAACTTCATAAGTTGCAAAACTGTGTGTAAAGATTATGAAGGTACTTGTTTCACCATATTGGAAACGTAATGCTCTGAAATGATACGAATTGCTTCAAGAGATTTGAAAAGTTAAACGAATCCGATATTAACCTATCAATGACATCGGAAATTAACATATCCAAAGCTCAATCTCAAGAAATGAAGAAACGCGATTACATATCAAATAGGCGGTTAGCGTATTCTGCTACGATCAGTTAACCCCAAATTTACATGAAAAGATACTTAAGAAAGAACCTATCTACTTTTCTATCATTCCACTCACTTATATTCATAACTTTCACAAGACTTACAATAAAAGTAGTAAAATTATCTAGAAGAATAATTCATTCATTCTTCTGTCCCGTAATAACAAATTTGTACTGATGGCTGCGATGCAAATTACGTAAGCTAGATGTACCTATATAAAGTAACCTAAATAGCTATACAAATGAAGAGCCAAGAGAAAATAATCAACTTCAGAAAAACTTAAGCAATTTTATTCGCTTCCCCGTAAATAAGCATTCGAGCCTATCAAATATTAAAATTCACACAAGTCTTAAACCAAATATTGTTCACACTACTAATTTTACTAAAGACAACAAGAACAAACGGTATTTTGAATAACATTAATTATTTAAAAGCAGTATACTTCAAGAGAAGCAAAACTAGTATAAGTATTGTAAATAAAATGTGAACCCCACAACCGCTCACGAAGCTACAGGAAACCTCGTTCATCCCCATTTAAGATACCATTATGGCATCCATATAGATGCCATCAGCATCATATACCGATCTTGGGATAAGCTAAAGTTACTACGAGTGTTATAAGGGTGCGGTCAGAGCCTACAGAGATTAGGTTTTTTCCTGACTCAAGAAAAGTACACTGACTAGGGATTTGAGAAGCGGTAAGACCCCACCCGAGTTAAGCAGCTCGTTCGTCTAAGAATTACAGGAGTGACTCGTTGATAAGCTTTGGCAACAAACTTATAATTAAGAGTTACAAGATTAAAAGGCCAACAAACAGTGAACTCCTGACTTTAGAACACTTATTTGCGTTACACAAATCTCGATCGCTCCTAATGGATATTTTATGTAAGCCTTCGAAATTAAGCTATCTCTCAATAACTTTTACAATCAATTCTCCTTTCGATTAGAGATATATAAACTAGCATAGTAATTTTCTTCTTCTGAATAAAACCAAATTTAAGTTTTTTATAAAGGGTTTTTTTTTATTTTTTAAGGTGAAAGAAATACCCCGTCCCACCCAATAATAATAATTTTGAAAGAAGTTCCGTTGTGGATATAGTTGATGCAGCAGAAAAATGTGCCGCTGCAGTATCCAAATCCAATATCTCATTTTTTTTTATCACGATTAGTAATAACAAAATCCGAACAATTTTGAAAATAAGTGAGCAAGTTAAATGAGAAGGTAGAAATAAACGGGCCTTGAAATTTATCAGATTGAAAAATCGCGTTTACGGGGCAGAGGACGGCCATTCTTTATTCACGCACAACTTCAGGTTACAGCTCATAATTAATCTCAAGTGACCGCCTCTTTTTGCCCCGATCGACCGACCGGTGTCGGTCCGTTGAGCCTCAGAGTATCGACCGATCCTTAGTTAATTGGAGGATTAATACGAGCACTCACCCATTTGAGATGTGCAGATTAAAGGTGACTCGTACCGTGGTGCAAGCGTCACATTAGGCTTCATAAAAAATGGATTAAATAAAGTTAAAAACCGAATAAAGAATCAGTTGTAAAACAGATCGGAGGTTCTTCATTAGTAAATTTGCCTACTCTGAGAATCAATTAAATTTACCACCAACCCCTTAATGTTTAAAGCTTGAAAAAGCCGTAATCTTAAAATTGTAAAACAAATTATAGTTTGTTTCTGGGAAGTAACCTTACCTACAATGAAAATGCGACTGGGGAGTAATTGTCTAACTTTAACTTCGGCAACCCCCTTCGAAGCTAACACAGGTGTCATGAATACCGATTCGCTTCAGGCTGGGGAAATATAAACGGAAGCAATTCGGAAAAATCCAGCAATCAATAATCTGTAAGAGTGCGATGAATTTTACAGCGATCGCATTACTGTAACCAGAGAATATTACCGCCAGCGCTGCACAAATAATTCAATTTGCAACCACGCACGACCCGAGCGAGGCATTATACTGAAAGCGAAATGAAAAACGCCCGCAAAATTTATGGGTATTGGAGGTCAATGAACTGCTTACACACAATGTGATGAAGAATATGCTTAGGTCAGACTTATCACTTAGGGTTTTTAATACTGATAGTATTGAACACTATGCTGAACATACTGTGTGGAAAGATAAGTTATGCATAATATTGTCAGCCACTTGATGGAATGCAATTTGTCTCCTGAGGATAACTACTGCGTATACTTCGGAAAAATACCTTCACTTTACCCCATACCATGTAATGTTGTCACAATTATTTGCAAGGAATGTTTACTTAACACCGGGGGTTTTACAAGGAGCCATGGATAGAAAATTTAAATTTTATTAAATATACATAATTCCTGACGTCGTTACCCCGGTAATGACCTGATGAGGGCATAATTTAAAGAGCACAGTAAAAAAACATTGAATGAAAATTCAGCGAACACTACACGACAGGGCAGCCTGTCAAATAGGCAATAACCTCGTAAACTCAATCCCAAACGCCCGACGCCCAGTTATCAGATTATCTGATTCCCTGAACTTAATGGGGAATCGTAGCACCGATTTTACCACAGCAAAAATAAAAACTGATGCGACATAACTCTTATCCAAAAAGAGACTATAAGAGAGAGATAAAAAACCAGCCAAGTGCGAGTCGGACTTGCGAACGAAGGGTTCCGTACAACAAATCGGGAAAGGAAAAATAATTTTGCTGGGTTTAGTCATAACTTGCAAAACACATTAACCAAAATGGTCTGAAAATTGCAACTTTTTCACCTCCCATTTCTTTGTTTATGAAAATAAAATAAATAAAGATTATATTTATATCCTGCTTGACAATGATGTGTCATATGCTGGGTTAAGAAAAAACAATATTTTCGATTCGTATTCTTCTTCCCCCAAAATGACAAACAATTTAATTGAATTTGTAACTAAATATTCGCCTTTGGACAGTTATATAACTCATTCCGATTACGATCGAGAAAACCGAGAAATATGGACAGCCAGACGACAGAGCGAGAGCAATGGGGTTCCATTTTTACCGTTTGGGTACGGGACCATGAACCTTTCTTTAAGGACGCTTAAAAACTTAAGTCGTTTCACCTTTTTATTCTGAAGTCTAGAGAACCTAATGGCCTCACGTCTACATAGATAATAGAGCCACAAATTACAATAAAAGCATCATCATTGAGCCATACGCGACTCTCATTGCTGATCTTAGGCCTATCAGCAGTGCAATAAAAGACCTGATTTTAAACAAAAGTAGGAATTGGTGGAAGGTATACTTTCAACAAATAAGATGAAGGATTACGAAGCCGACATTGTCAGAGGGGCCATTGGCAGAGGGTCACCGCCCATCAAGCCTAATAAAGGAGGCAATTTGGAAGACATGTCAGGTGCTAGCAAACAACCACAAGCAGAATCAAAGCCGACGATCAAACACTCTGGCGATACTAAGAGACATTCCGGCGCAAGAATAATGCCTTACTGCCTTAGTTAAATATGTTTTATTACTCAGGAAACTTTTGAATGCATTGACAAAATATTTCATGGTAGTTTAATTCTTTCCGACGTCACACGTCCAAAAGCAAGATAAAAAAAAAAGTAAGGTTAAGGTAAGTTTAAGGTTTTAAGGTTTTTAGTTTTAGTTTTATTGTTCTAGTATTTATATATATAGTAATTATGTAATTAGATTAAGCTACTTTACTTAATTTTATCGAGAAATAGAAGTTTAAGGTTTGATTGTTACTAACATTTTTAGATAAAAAATAAAGATAAGTTTGAAAATATTTATCAGGCATCTCATAGCCAGAAAAATATTTAAAAAGCCTTTGATATTGTGATATACATTAACTACGTTAAATAACAAGCTTAAGCCATACAGAATCAGTGAAATCAGAAGCACTTTTGAAATCCATTCTTTATAAATGTTGTCACGAAATAAGATAAACAAATTAGCTAACTTTTCTGAACTTTGGATAGCTTCATAGCTCTTTAACGTGAAGATATTTTATTTAGATCATCTACTCTGGAAATTAAATATTCAATACTATCATTAAAAACTTATACAAGAGTTCACTGCTCTGCCTGATTTAGATTTAATTGTATTTAGAAATTCAATCAGTCCTTCATTTAAGCAACTTCACCCGAATTGATTATTCAAATGGAACCTCTTGAAATTGAGCTCAGCAGTAATCGAGGCGTAGTGAAGCCTACATCTACACCACGACCGCAGGATAAAATCTTGTCTCATCAAAGGATGCCTATTCTTTGTGCGAGAAATCAGCTACATGGCTGTATTCACTAAAATCTTCTTTGACAGCGTTTTCTGGTTCGAATGACCGCTCCCCTAGGAATTAATTTTGTTCGTGCTATACATAATGTAAACTTCTACCTTTAAGTGCAAGCTTTGTAGATACTTTTATCATAATTGAAGTGGTCACCAACAAATGATTTATTACCTGAAACAATAAAAAAGAATATTAATACTATTTATATGGAACAAAATGTTCCACCGGAGCTCGGCCCAGTGAAACTCAGAGCGAAGGAGAATATGTATGTATAATATTTCCGGTAAAGTACATATATAATTCAGGATTTCATACACTATAAAGACGTATAATATATCGTTGGATGGGTGACCAAAAATTTATTATCTCGAGTTCCTCCGTGCTTCGGAAGGCACGTTAAGCCGTTGGCCCCGGCTGCTTCTGCAGTCGTTAGCACCCACCACTCCGCACTGGGCCCGCGTGGTGGGTCATGGCCCAATCTCCCTATTCCATCCATAGGGAAGGCCTGTGCCCCAGCAGTGGGGACATTAATAGGCTCATGATGATGATGATGATGAATATGTCGTTATGATAATTAGATGAATTGACACCTAGTAGCCATTCAGTAGTCCATCGTACCCTAGTACATAGACTCATTCGTTTCGTAATCTTCTTCTTCAATCCGTATCTGCCCACTGCTGGGTATAGGTCTTCAATGCTGCGCCAATTTACTAGATCTTGTGCCATCCGGCGGGCTGTCTCGCTACATCCCTTCGTACTAGTCTCTTTAACCACTCTATTATAGCTTGACTCCACCTGTCGTCCATTCTGCGAGCCAAGTGACCCCACTTTCACTTCACTTTCACTTGAGATTGCGATCAACATCGGGTTATGAGACCTTTCATGAATCTTCTCATTGCGTACACGATCTCTCAGGGAAATTCCGAGCATAGCATTCTGCATTTTTCTAGGGCCGATTCGCATGTTTTGGATTTTTGCATGCTACATGTCATATGTAAAGGTATCGGCTTCGTTTTGGATTCATAGTTGTTAATCGTCATTTAATGTCCAAATATCAGGTTCTATTCAATAATGGAATAAATAAAATTATTGATTTGAGGCGTCCGGAATTCAAATGAGATGAGAAAATTCATGAGGCTTTGTTGAACTTTTATGGCGAAGGCCTAGGGACAAAGGCAATAAATCGCTGTACCCATATCTTAATGGTACATCGGGGCGTTACTTTACGTTGGGTGATTATCGAACAAAAGCAAACATTAAAAAAACCGTATCTCTTTTTTTATAGAAAAACACAATATTTTATTTAGCTCTTTATTGAATCAAATAAAATCTATTGGATATTTAAACTTTTTGCACAGACCAACACGGAAACAAATCAAAATTCAGGTGTTATAATATCATATTATTTACACCCAAACTGTACAACCTGTTTAAAAAATTCTGAAACAGTTAGCTTATTGCCAGCATTAAACATCCAATGCGCTAATAATCACAATATCATCCAAACGGATGTTGTACTGAATTTCTTAATAACACTCCCTCGCTTTTTAGATACCTTCCCTGTAAAAGGTTTACTTATCAGACAAACAAATTCTTACTTCTTAATAGTACAGATACCCTGTCTGTATGAACTCCAAATTTTCAATTTCAAAAAGAACATTGTCATTCAGTTTTAACAGGATTCATATCATGGGGGCAGATAAAGTCTTGTATCAGGTATCTTATTTAAAGCTTTAGCTTCGTCTCGTGTGATAAACCCACATTCGTATTTTAATACTTATAAATCATAATAATATATTTGGAAAGCTTTCAATCAAAACTTTTTTGAAAAGATTCATTCCCGCAGACCGCAGAAAACTGCGGCCTCGTGGGTTTTGAATAAAATCAGTTCTTGATACACTGCTGATATTGCCAGCGTGATGGCTAGTATCAAACATTAGGCAGGCGTATGTAAAAACACGAAATGATCAGAAAATTCCCGAGATTCAATAAAAAACCGCCAAATCCTGGCCCTAAAATACCTGAACAACGATTATAGAACAGACAGAAGACTCATTTACTTTTATAAGGCATTTACTTATATAAATTCACCCTCGCGCCAAATCAACCACAAAGAATAATATGCAATTGTCTCGCTTGCAAAAATGCGAGACGGACTCGCCCACAGAGTGTTCCATACAAATTCGTAAGTAAGTTCATATTATGATTACTTATAACAGTGTTTTATAAGTGAAATTGTACATATCATAAACCTGTACAATGTACATATAGAAGAGGGTAAAGCTGCTTTTTATTATAAGTCATAATAATTATTAAAAATCTGTTTCAGCTTGTGCTAATGAAGGCCTATCTTACGATGTGCATTCCCAAGATAAAGAAACAGACAACAAAGAGATCTTGATAAGAATTCCGTCTTTTCTTTTTAAGATAAGGAACCCTAAAAATACGGGAGGGGTGGAGGGAGGCAAAGGTATAAAATCCAAACAGCCGCATTAAGCAAATGAACGCACTGGATCAGTCGCCGGCCGAACAGCCCGGGCAAAGGCGCGAACGGCACGCAAGCTGCAATGGCGCGGCGTGTGACGTCAGCGACGATCAATGGAACTGACGTTGCCGTCGCCCCCGCCTCCCCTCGCTGCCTACACGCCACCCTGCCCTTCCTACCCGCGCTCACAATGCCCGCCTGCACGGAGATTGTCTCGCCGAGTTCTAGCTGGCTCCGACACTGACATGCCTATTCAACCAAAAATAGATACAAGACCCTGTAAACCGAGTTTACACTTCAAGACAAGAACCTACGTTCATCACCAGACTTGACACGACTGTGGCTTTTACCCATGTCAATTCTTAAGCACGTGTTAATGAATGCGTTACCTTAAGGTAGGACAGGATACGTAATCAAATAGATAACTTATTAAAATAAAATGTGAACTCAAAATACGTACGACTGCCGCACCTTCAATTAGGTACTACTAGAGGTCGTCCGCGACTTCCGCCTGCGTTAACTTAGTTTCTTGAAAATCTAACATTCTTTCGGGATATAAGTAGCCTAAGTGTTAATCTAGGTTGTCAGCTAACTCCATACCAAATTTTATTAAAATCGCTTCAGCCGCTTGGACATGAAGAAGTAACAAACATACACACTCACAAACTTTCGGCTTTATAATATTAGTGTGAAGTGTGATAAGACTTCCAGAAGGAAATCTTGGGAGGTGCAACTCTAACGAAGAATACAAACGGTGTTGATTATATTTTTTAATATATTTCATAGAATCGAATCGAGACATAAGATACTCGAATTCTCTATTTCAAATTATAACTTATCGTTATAATTATGACTGCCAGCCAGGCACTCGACAAGCAAAGAGGCTATAACGCTGCGGGCGTTACAGTACCTAGTTATTGAGTTTAAACCTGCCCCTATTTTTATGGCGGTACGAAGTTCGCTGGGTCAGCTAGTTATTCTATATATATAATTACTAGAAAATTTTCCACTCGATCCAGGTTTCTGACGGATCCGCCCGAATAGCAGAAGAATTAGCGGGTTCGAATCCCATCTGAAAATTGGACCAGGTGGAATTTTTTGGAGTAAAATTTTCTTTAAATTATATCATCAAGCAGATAAATTCTTAAAGTTAAAAAATAAAAATAAAATAATTCAGTCTCTGCTTTTTTACGTTTGATTTACACTAATGTAAAATTTTATTTTAAGTTTAGAAAATCATCCAAAACTAATTACAATTGCTTATGAAATTAGATTAAAACTAGCAAACCAGTGAACCAAATGTTCACCAAAACCTGATTTAAAAAAAAAATGTATTTAATTAATTGAGAACTTCGGAGATTTTGTGTGGTTTCGTTTGAAATTCGTGATTTCTCGAAAACCGGAAGTGCTACGTTACTCAAATCCGGTTTGTAGTCTTATCAGACTATTCTTAACTTATAACTTAAATATTCTCTTTATCTATCTCTTACGGTTTGGCCGCTGAAACAGCACCACAGACAGACAGACGGACGGACTTGTCTAATAGATAAGAGATTACCGCGTGGCGTAGCTATAGTAACTCTGCACTAGTTCATAACTTTATAGTAACGATATATTGTTTTAAACTTTCATGGTCACTAACTATTCTATTAATTTATAGTAACGATCTTACGACATAGTCTCATTTTCAGCAGTGGGCCTCGTATGGCTGGTATTATGGCGATATTGATAAGGTACCGAATACCTAATAAATCTACCAAAATTGAGCGTAACCTTACATGGCCTTTAGCCTTAACCTCCTACCATTTAGAAATCTCCGCTAACGAATTCCCTCAGGCGTATTATATAAACAACTTATAACAAGCACTGCAAATTGAGACATTAACATCATAATTAAAGTAACAATATACGTACTTAATTTCAGCGTGCACTGAATGTATGTAACATGTAATAGGGGTGATGACGGGGTACAGTAAACGAAATTCTATTTAGTCCGTCAGTTAGATGATCAAAAAATAATGGACACGTATTTTTTCTTTGGGCAATCAACCAAAAAATGACAATGTTATAGCGCGTCAAAGTTTGGGAGTAGGGGCTCGTGACGTCACTTTTGAGTGAATTTTCACTTATAAGTGTGACGTCATGCGACTTTTCAAATCAATATATCTCTGCAATGTTTATATTATGTGAAAAAAGAAAAAATACGTGTCCAATACTTTTTGATAATCTACCTGATAAAAGAAGAAAAAAAGAATTAGTCATCATCCCTATTGTATAATATCTGACGGCCTTGCAAGGGTTACGGATTTCATAAAAACAAATTATATTAAAAAATTAAAATATTATTTTTCTTCCAGACACTTGTAACAATAGATGGTAAATTAATTTTTCACAAAATGCATGCATATAAATTCAATATAACTTTAACAGTTATTCAATATAACTTTAACGATGGACTGTAAAACTTAATGAAACTAATGGAAATAATCGAAATAATGGGTATTAATTTTAATGAAATCAAACGAGCGAACTTGACACTATCACAACAGCTGTATTGTTTTTTTAAAGAAAATTACTAAACAATCACACAATGACATATATTCAAAAAGTTTCTATCAAAAGATAGCAAATAGTTCACAACAACAACTTTATTTCGACATATTTTTTTTTTGTTACTGTTCCTGGAACCCGAATGATAGGTACTGCGGAGTTCTAGCCAGAGGGTATAGAACCCAGGGACGTAACTACTAATCAAAAGATACTGGACTTTTAAATTTATTTTAATTGATTTCAGGCGAATACAAGTTTTTTATCTAAGCTACGCAAGGGTTGGTGCCTGAAGATCGTCTCTTGTATGGAACCTTCTATCAAAAGGACAGATGATTCCTTATTTCAAATCTTAAAATCATGACATTAACTTTTTAATGTAACTGCCAACCGTAGGCATTGCAAGAGTAAATAGTTTACCTAAACAAGGAGGCTGTAACGTAACGGACGTTACAGTACCTTAAACTATGATCTGCAATGAATGGAATCGAATATGAAGACTTTAATGAATCCCAAGTTCATTGTTGTACTAGGAGTTCAAAAATTATAAATTCCAGCTGCATCTCCAGGTCACTTAGATACATCCCATAACTACTGTTGGTCATTAAGTTACATTCACTTACGAATTTTGTAGATAAATATAATAATTTTGTATATAATTAAACAAGTTTCAACGGGCTAGATGCTATGATTTTATTGAAGTGAAACTTCTTTATCGGCGTTGGAAAAAAATTTACCGTCACATTTTTTCGGTTACGCGTCACGTTTTTTGGTTTCGCGCCATCTTTTTTTGTTTCACACAAGGTAAGGTAAGGTAAGGTAAGGTAAGGTAAGGTAAGGTGTAGTTATACCCCTTTAGTGGGTGAGTTTTTGAAAAATCTTAGCGCACGCCTATATATATATTTCTGGAAAGTTGCATGTAGATCATTTTTCGAAAAAAATAAGGCCATAAAGAAGTTTCACTTCTTACGTGTGTACACTAGTACACGCACACATTTTTTTTTATTTATTGACGTTTCGCAAAATTCGCGGAATTATGATTATTCCGACGACGCATTCCTGCAAAGGACCGATTGAAACTTTTTTTATTTAATGAGTGATGTACACGAAAACCTAAGGAAGAAATATTTTGTATATATTTTTTTTTCTGTAAAACCTGAACAAACATTAAAGGAAATATTTTGGTGTTAGCCATTAATTTCGAATATGAAAATATGTAATTCGATTATACAAATGCTAAAAAAAGAGGTAATTCTCGTTTCTACCGGATCACATATGACTAGGGTTGATACCTTTTTTTTTGTCCAAATAAAGTATATTGGAAATTATAAGTAGAAAAAAAAGTACATTGTGTCCAAAATAAAGTACTTTTTATTCCACTTTATTAGTAAACTTAAAAATATATTTTACGTTGCTTCTAGCAACTTTTAATAAATATTTTTTAGCTACTAAAAATCTGTAGTTCTTTTCCGCAACGGCAAAGGTCATGGTACAAAGCCATACAGCCACGACAATGTTGCAAGAATAAGCTAACATATTATACATACTGTCTGTCCGTTTTACGCAAAAAATCTTTCTATCAATCTCTTTTTATATATTTTATGCAAATTTATGACCGAGTAATCAAATCGCGTACTTTATTGTTGGCATAAAGTATAGAGTACAATTACCCGAAATAACGTAAAATACTTTATAATAAAGTACGGGTGGCAACCCTACATATGACCGTTCTTCTTTTAAACATTCTTTGGAAAAGTGCGGCACACCCCTTGTATTACGGTGAAAGCTTGTGTTACAAATGTAAAAAGGCAAATATTGATTATGGATCACCCAGTTTATACACAAGTATCAAGTCCTGCCTAGATTCGGGGAAACGTATATAAATCTAAACAGCTAACAGCAAAAACACCATCAAAGTAATTGTTTTCTAAAACAAAAGGGTACCTTTTCCTGAAAGATAGCCAGGCCTAATTTCACGTATCATACGAACTCATTCGCCTTTTCAATGCAAAGCTGGTGGAAAGTAAACATCAGTAATACGTCTATATAACGGCGCTCGTGAAACTTACTTGGTAATTAGGCGCCCCTCACCTGGCAGATTACAATGTTACCTAATTCCCGCTCTCATTATTAGGCCCGCCCACCAACGCCACCTGCCTATCAAACTTAGTCACGTTTGCGAAACTCTGGTCTCGGCATCACAATAAAAAATTGTATCTGTTAAACTTTCGCTTCTAATTGCGGACAGAGAGTGGGCGTAACACCAGGGATTGTCTTACAGTATAAATTATCCTGAATTAACATTTTTGAAGTGAAAACTTCTTTAGCGGCGTTGTACAGTTTTTTTTTTGTTTGGGTAAAAAATGTTAATCTCTGATGGGCTGATCGCATCATGACACACAATAAAATTGGAAAGGTTGTTGACTTTCAATATATTGGACGAAACATAGTGATATTTTATTTTATCGTATTATAATAATAAGTCTCTATCTAGGACGTCCACGTGGCAGCTTTATTGCGAAGAAAATGCATTTATTATACAATAGATGTCGCTAGGTGCGCTTAAATGTGATTCATGTAAGTTGATTTCTTTACAATAGATGTCGCTAAGTGCGCTTAAACGTGATTCATGTAAGTTGATTTTTCTGAGAGATAAACTTTTTTAATGTGATATAAATTGTCATGTTTGTGTACGATATTGTATTCTACCACATACATGATAGTACTTTTATACTGATAAAAGCAATTCGTGCAAAATTATTCCCTAATCATTCCAAAATATCAAAAAAGCACAACGTTAATATTCAAGTTTTCACTTCTGCTGGCACTCCCGGAGTGCAACCCGTCGTTTTTTTTATCGACACTGAAGCATACTTCCTACAGATATTTAAGAAAAGAAGAGCTTGGGTGTTTGTTATTTTTAATGTTAAAAGGGTGGCAAACAATAGAATGGGCCAGATGGTAAGCGGCCACCATGGCATAATGAACAGACTTTTTTTAGTGTATATGCTGTTGGTCGCATTTGACCTTTACAGCGTCACCGGGTTAGGGGACGGCGAGATCCTAAGGAGACCTCAAGCCGAGAATTGGCGAGTGCCTCTAGAGGTATTCCAGGCGGATGGCATCTCCCCACGGGGGGACTCCTCTCCGTCTGCCTCTAGATCACTAGAACCTGAGGGGGTCGGCTCAACTAGAGGGCGTCTCTGAGACTTGTTAGCCGTTGTCGTGGGTATTGAACAGACGCTAATATCACGCGCACCGTGGCTTACCCTGACCCAATCCCGTACCCCATAAAGCCCTGTAACCTTACTCAAAAACAGAAACACAACATAACCAAAAGATAGCGTGAATTTACTGTCAACTTCTGTAAGGTGAAGGAGGATTCCACCTTCCCCTTTCCTTCAGAGGACCACGCGCGCTGGCCTTCGGTGTCACCGTCTAACTGTGGCCACAATTCCAACGCGCACAAAGAAATTGGGTGACTCATTTCTTTGTCGCACTATCCGTAAATGGAATGCTCTGCCTGATCACGTGTTCCCTCCTTCTTACAACCTGGGATCCTTTAAAAGAGGCGTGAAGAAGCAACATGCAGGCCGGCAAGGTGAGGATGGCTGGCGTGGCAGGTAGAACTGCTTTACCAGCTATCTTCACATCTGGACTTCATCATCACAACTATATGTATAAAAAAAAGCTTAAATCCCCAGACGGGAGCTCCAATTCGAGCGGAAAATCCGTTCTGCCCAACCTCTTTTGTGTATTTTTTTGTCATTTTAATTGCTGAATGCCTGTTTTCTTCTATGTCCGTAAGACCTAATTTCACCAAACTTTGTTAATCGATCTTACAGCTTGTTTTAAAGAACTGTTAACGATTTTTTGTGTTCCATCAAACATTTACAGAAGATTTACCTCCTTGATGCGGTGTTCAACTTAATCACGGGCATAGAGCAGACGATTCGTATATGTCAAACTACTTCAAAATGAACAACGCTGTGTAACGAATCTATCTAGTGAATGGCATTTCAGTTTTATTCGCCTTACCTTATTTTGCTTCCGTGGAAAAAAAGACACATCATATTTATGCCAAACAAATATCGACATTAATTTCTAGTCGCTTTAAAATATGAGTGAATGATTTTCAAGACATTCGCTTGATGGTTGATTTAGTAACGGTCTTTTACATTTTGAATAAAGGACGAATTTAATTTAACAGACTTGTTAGTTTTAAAGAGACATTAGCTAACAAATGATTTGACGAAATTGGTGAAATTGGGTCTTACTTTATGTCTCTGACAACGTTAATTAAATTGAGCTCAGACATACAACACCGCATACCACATAGACCAGGGTCGATAATTTTAAAAATTGTGAAAAGTGAAAAAAAATTATAGTAGGATGAAACCCATTAGAAAAGGTAGAGAGTATAACAAAAATGAAAGGAAAAATAAATTACGGGCGATCTGAGGTCGGGAAGGGGGAGGGGGTGAGTTTTTAAGAGTAAAAAATGATTAATCTCGATTTCCGGTAAAACTGCAAGTAATATGAAAAAAAATAAATGACAAAGTTGCAGGTAATAAAAAGATCTACAACTTTTTTCACATAACCTCAAAATTTATGTGAAAAATGCGAATAACCGAGTTTTTGGTTTTTGATTTTTATTTTTTGCAAAAAAAATATTTTTTCACGAAATTTGGTGAAAAATTACCTTTGTATGTCCCAAACATACAGTAATTTTTTTGATTTAAAATATTCATTTTTTCACCTTATTTTGACTTAATATCCAAAAAGCACCCTAATTTTCAATCGAAAATTCTCACGTCAAAATATCTGCTTTTTTAAAAAAGTTGGGGTGTTTTTTGTTTGTTGAAATCTCTACTTTCTGATGGTATAAAAAAAATATATACTACTATGATAAATGTTCTCAGAAAATGCAAATTAATAATGTAAAAAACTCAAATCCGAAAATCCTATTTTTAATACCTACTTACAACAACTATTTTTGCATGTTTTATGGATTTGTATTTTTTCTGTTTATCAATATAACATGAAATCTTACGTTTTTCGAGTAATTAAAGTGTAAATTTTAATAAATAGTTCAAAATTATACATAATGATTCAAATCAATTTTTCGGATTGGAGTTTTTTTCATTATTAATTTGCAGTTTCTGAGAACATTTACCATAGTAGTGTATATTTTTTTATACCATCAGAAAGTAGAGATTTCAACAAAAAAAAGCAGATATTTTGACGTGAGAATTTTCGATTGAAAATAAGGGTGCTTTTTCGATATTAAGTCAAAATAAGGTGAAAAAATGAATATTTTGAATCAAAAAAATTACTGTATATTTGGGACATACAAAGGTAAGTTTTCACCAAATTTCGTGAAAAAATATTTTTTTTTGCAAAAAATAAAAATCAAAAACCAAAAACTCGGTTATTCGCATTTTTCACATAAATTTTGAGGTTATGTGAAAAAAGTGTCGATACAAAAGTTGTAGATCTTTTTATTACCTACAATTTTGCCATTTAACTTTTTTTCATAGGACTTGCAGTTTTATCGGAAATCGAGATTAACCATTTTTTACCCTTAAAAACTCACCCCCTCCCCCTTCCCGACCTCAGATCGCCCGTAATTTTTTTTTCCTTTCATTTTTGTTATACTCTCTACCTTTTCTAATGGGTTTCATCGTACTATAATTTTTTTTGGTCTCAAAAATTATCGACCCTGGTCTAACAGGCCACAGGCACATATTAAAAGAAGAATTCTAACACGTGGTTTGATTGGTACGCACGCTTCTATAGAAAGATAATATTGGGACTGAAAACTTTTTTTAAGCCTGGGATGAACATGGTATCTACATAACTACGGAACGGGTTATTGCGTTCGAATATATATGCTTTTCTTTCCCATGATATCCATTATCTTACTTCCTCTCTTTCTCTATATTCTGTAGTTTTTTCTATTCCTCTTCTATTTCATTTGGACATAACATCAGTTACCTGTGAGTAGGAGCTATTTTAATTCATATCAGTACGTACGTACGACCTATTCAACTCAACGATATCCCACACGATGGAATAGAAGATAAAAACAAAAAATCATCCCCAGGTTACATGTGGAAGAGCTTCCCTAAAAAATAATAATTTTCAAAATTTTATTCTACCATTTTGTCGGCGTGATCGATATACATATCTTCAAAAAAATTACAGCTCTCTAGTGCTAATAGTCTCCAAGCAAAACCGGTAACGGACAGACGGACATGACGAAACTATAGTGTTCCTTGTCAGGACTACGGAACCCTAAAAGGTACATTTTTTTTTTATTTTTCACTCCTTATTTTTAAATTAAATTTAATGAAATCACAATGGGTCGATTTAACTACGATATTTTTCCCATGGTATTCTGGCCCAACTTTTCCACTAGTGTTCCTACTCCGTGTAATGTGGGCCGCGGACCAAAGGCCAGTTGCCTCTTAAGCTTTTTAATTTTAATCCCGTTGAAAAGTGTATTGTATATATTTTTTTTCATTTTTTCATTCTAAATTCTACACAGACGACCAA
Source organism: Chilo suppressalis (assembly GCA_902850365.2). NCBI lineage: Eukaryota > Metazoa > Arthropoda > Insecta > Lepidoptera > Crambidae > Chilo > Chilo suppressalis. The sequence continues at coordinate 2,171,170 of OU963911.1, forward strand.
GTCATGAAATAATACAAGTATTAAATAAAACGTTATATTTTGTGCCCTTTTCAGTTTCATTAGCACGTGCCGTTGGTACAGACGATAATTAACTAATAAACCGGAAATAACGCTCTGTTTCATGACATTATTGCTCGTTTCTCATCTGTTTCTGTAGGTACCTCCCACTGGCTATCCCAAATTGGATCTCCAATTAGGATATTGTTTTCGTTTTCGGGTCATCTAATAAATAATTCAATAATGATAATTGATTTATTTGTTTAGAAACACGGTGTTTACATCGATAGAGGTGTCGATTCTGGCGTGATTCTCTGAACTTAAAACTAAATTTAACATCAGTCTCTCCTTTTCATTCTGTATAGAGAATGACAAGGATATACTGCTGTCAAATATAAGTTTAGATTTAGAGAATCGTGCCAGAATCGACACCACTATTCGTATAATTTGAAATTCCCATTGAAAGACAATTTTATGACATTGACTCGTATATTGTTTAAATTAATACTCTGTAGATATATGTCAATATATTATTAAACATTATTGTTTATCAAGTTGTTTATATTGAAGCTAATGGCCCTGGAAGCCAATGCTTTAAATAAATAAAAAAAAAATGTTTATTATTATTTCCAACATAAAATTGCGGGATAATGAACTACTATATTTATGTAGTAATTTATTTATTTTAATCTTTAATAAAAATAAAAATATCGCGGAATGTCATACTCATACATAATATTAATGGCGACATAATTTTTTTCAGTACACAATTACGTATATTGTCTCTGTTTGTGTAATGGTGAAATCATCAGGTCCACTATCATCTGGCATTGTGTTTGCTTGTTAGCAATCTCTAATTGTATAAATGACTTCATCTTATCATAGACTAATGCTGCGGCTAAAAGATAAGTACATTTTTCTTGTGACCTAGCTGTTACACATACTATTAACTATATATTTTCAACACATTTTCTCAAAAAATGCATATATACCGAGGTTGTATACATTGTTAGAAAGTACGATTTGGCGGTAAAACATTTTACCGCACGCTCCCACACATGGCGCCCTGCGTATCTTTTACGGTATTTTATAAAATTTCGGTCGAAGCTTCTTGGTAACATTTTTAATCTATACCTTTATCTCACTTTACTTAATTCTAAACAGAAAAGAGACAAAAAATGTATTTCTTATAATTTGTACTTGTAGTTTTAACCCGCACGTGGCGCAATTTGGAAATACGTGTCATTTTCTTATAAGAAAAACTTTGCTTTATTACTTAAATTAGATATATGTACTGTTTTCTCGCAGATGTGCGGAATTGATATTTACAAACTCGTGACCATGGTAACATTCGTCTACTCGTTTGTAATAACCAACCAACCTACCGTACTAATATAATGAATAACTATTTTATAATTATATTTGTTAAACTAGTGGCCCGCCCTCGCTTCGCTTCGGTGTAGAGCTGTAGTGTAAACTATAGTTTTTGTTCTCAGGCTTGTGTTATAAACAATAACTTTATTTATATAATTACACGTGTTATTGTGAGTCAACCACAAAAGATAGACATATGCTGTTGCGGGATATTTTTTAGACAATTTTATGTAGAATATTTCCGTCATACATGATTTCTATGTAACTTTAACCATTAAAGCTGCACACGCGACGGAAGCTTAAAAATGGAGTAACTTCTCCCGTTTTTCCAATATTTCTCTTCACTACTCTGCTCCTATTGATTGTAGCGTGATGAAAAGTATACTATAACCTGCCCAGGAGTATGAAGAATAATTGTACCAAGTTTCGTTAAAATCTGTCTAGTAGTTTTTGTTTCTATAAGGAACATACACACAGACAGACAGACAGACAAAAATTTTACTGATTGCATTTTTGGCATCAGTATCGATCACTAATCATCCCCTGATAGTTATTTTGAAAATATATTTCATGTACAGAATTGACCTCTCTACAGATTTATTATAAGTATAGATAGATAACACCTACAGATCAGACAACATTATTTTTTTTCGAAAAAAAATCTTCACATATTGCTAATGAATTTACAGTACGAGTACTACTCGTACCATTAGTACGAGTTTGAGCTCACGAAAACTATCATAGTTTTCGTAATTGTAAATTATGTTTCTATGCCCATTTTGGTGAAAAGAAACTAAATATTTTTAAAATTTAAGAAGACGCAAACGATTTAATGATAGAATTTAAACACTGTTTATTTGTATTGAAACGAAAACGTACGAGTTCGAGCTCACGAAAACTATCATAGTTATCGTAATTGTAAAACTCGTACTAAGGGTACTGTGCCTTTAAAAGTCCATAACATTTCCAAATACGACATTACCTCCTTCAACTAATTGAAGCAGCCGGCGCGGGATAACCCTCGGAGAGGTTGCACCTTCCTCCGGCCAACTACACCCCAATTACCTAATAGCCCAGGAAACAGCCCGTGAAACTTTTATCAAAACTATTAGGGTGTTAAGCTATAAACAAAACTCCAACATATCCTTTCCTTTAACAGTCCAGTCGAGTTTACAATCATCTGAAGCATTAATGGTATTGAAACTAAGCTATTTTCATTCTTCGAAGGCAGATGACCTGATGCGGTGCAGGCGCGGTCGCAGCCTGAAATTTTGGAGAGGGTCACTCACTACACTAATAAAAAAAACCGGCCAAATGCGAGTCGCACCGAGGGTTCCGTACACACCTGAATTTTCAAAAATATTTTTTATATGATGTAACTAAAAATTTGCGATTTTCGCAATTTTTCCTTTATCTGTACTATAAGACGGTACTTCGTATCAAATTTCAAGATTCTAAGTTCACGGGAAGTACCCTGTAGCTTTGGATTTGGAAAGAGCTAGAAATTTCCTTTGATTATTTGACAAATTTTTGAGATTTTCTATTTCACCTTACATTTGGGGGGGGGGGGGGGGGGGGGCGTGCCTGTGAGGTGGTCATCAGCAACGCTAGTGAAACAATCGTGTCGCTACTTTTCGTGGCACACTCTTTTTCAGTCTCGTTTGAAGAGGACAATAGGGACTAAAGCTCTGTAGAACACAGTGGAAGTAGGGTTACTAGATATTTGAAAATTTCAAAAAGTCCTGACAAAAAGCCGGACATTTCGATAAAAGTCATGCAACGGAGGAACTCGAGATAGAAGATTTTTGGTCACCCATTCAACGACCAAGCAAAGTTGCTTAACTTCAACGATCTCAGCCGAACGCGCTAACCACCCGCGCCATCGAGATCCTCGAGATTTACTCATATTCCATCCCGGACAAACGGCAGAAAATCCTGACGGATGGTAACCCTACGTGGAAGGGAGCTCATTCCATAACTTTATTGTGCGTGGGAGAAGAGATATCTTGAAACGACTACTAATAATAGTTACAACATTATTAAAACGGCATACTTTATCACATACATAATTATCTTACCTTTTATTTTTTAATATTAGGTAATAAAAACTCTCCGAAACGTTTTTCTCGGAAAGGTATTTCGTATGAGATGAAATAATTTATTTGGTTTGTCGTGACGCTGCTGTTCTTCTACAAATGCTTAATTCAATGAAGCAGTTATAAATGACAAAAAAATTTCCTTCCTTGCCGTAAATACTATCGAATTAAACGAATGCTTACTATACAAGATTGCTATCTATTCAATAAACGCGATAGCCTTATGGATAGGTACAAAAAAACGAATGCCTCGATTCCTTCCTACAGTGAAAAAACACTATAGCTCAATCGGAAACACTTGTCCAAACAAGCGCATTTCAATACCTAGGTCCTCGATTTGCACCCGCGCACTCGGAAGTACAAATACTGCGGCCCAATTATAAGAGTGAAGGGATACATTCCACCATTTCCCATGGAGGACTGAATTACATAACCGTCGGTGAGGGGGAGGGGGTGCGGGGCGCCCCAGGGCCCGGGGGCGTATCGAGCGACGGGCCTCTCACTCCCACGGTCACCTCTCTCGCTCGCACACACCAACCCCTCGAGCGGCACGGTGACGAAAGCTTTTCAGAAACGCGCCATTCATAGGCTTCCTTCTTCGCCTAACACAATGACGCGATGTAGGTGAGCAAACAATGTACGATGTACAACAAGCTAGGGACTGGATGGACATTGATTGCAGCGAGCCACATGCGGCGGGTGGCCCTCGTGACGTCCAGTTAAATTGTGAATCCATACTAAGCGTTTCAAGACCATACCTACAAATATTATAATACTTTATATTGATTGGCATCTCTTATCTATTAGACAAGTCCGTCCGTCCGTCTGTGGTGCTGTTTCAGCGGGCAAACCGTAAGAGATAGATATTTAAGTTATAAGTTAAGAATAGTCTGATAAGACTACAAACCGGATTTGAGTAACGTAGCACTTCCGGTTTTCGAGAAATCACGAATTTCAAACGAAACCACACAAAATCTCCGAAGTTCTCAATTAATTAAATACATTTTTTTTTTAAATCAGGTTTTGGTGAACATTTGGTTCACTGGTTTGCTAGTAATATGTAATAAGTTATTGGTATTGTGAGGGATAACTTATTCCAATTCAGTGGGATCAAAATATTTAAATGTATAACTTTATTTTATATATTATGTTTTGGTAAAAATCTACTCCAGTCTGTATGTTGCAACTGATGTATCTGAAACATGACTAACTTGGAAATAACTTGACATTATTATACTTTGACATGACTTAAACCAATGTTCTGCCTTTTTTTAATCCCAAAATAATATAAATATGATAATTTGTATGTTTGTTATGCCGGCACACATAATTATATCAAACATAAACTAATAAAAAACAGTCGGTCCTTATCATGGTTTATAAGGAATGAAAGGGACATACTGATGTCAAGTTTACAAATCGCAAACACGAATAGAAGTGAAGTGCCGGCGTTACTCAATTACACATAAAGTACTGAACGGATTTGGATGAATTTAATTACGCATATAAGTAGTTTGTGACCTGGACTGAATCATAGAATACTTATAATTTCTATTATTTTAAAGAATGTAACTGCTTGATGTTTAAATCTAAAGAAAATATAACTAGAATAAATTCCACGCGGACCAGGCAGCGGACGGGACTCAAACCCGCACCCTTCGCAATCCGGGTGAATGCACTGACCAATTATGCTACTGCGGCCCTCACGGACCGCGTCGAAATTCTTCTAGCCATTCTTAAGCTGCAAGGCAGCGCCATCTCTTCGCATTATAGGTTTACCATACATTGTGGATTACCTATAATGCGAAGAGATGCAGCTTAAAATAAAAAATATTGCTTACCATCTTTATATATATAATTCTTCTGTGAGTGTGTATGTCACTGAACTTCTCTTAAACGACTGGACCGATTTTGATGAATTTTTTTGTGTGTGTTCAAGGGGATCTGAGAATGGTTTAGATTCACAATTTTGTCCGCTGGACAACCCCTATTTTTTTAGGGCGGTACGAAGTTCGCTGGGTCAGCTAGTATGTACATAAAGATAGACCATTAAAAGGACCCCGCCGGGCACGCAATGTAGATTAAGGAGCTGCTTTTACTACTTTTAATTAATAAATACATATTCTACTTACAGAAACTACAGAGATTCATAATTCAATAATCAAATAAAATCTTATTATCTAATCCAAAAATTTTATTATAATCTGAAAGAATTTTTGATGACAAATGTAACTAATTTTTTGAGGTGACATTATTGTTATTATTTATTAATGACATATTTTCATTGTTAAATTTATTTTATAAAATTTAATTGTTTGTTGTGTCCTGTGTTAGTTATAATTTGCATAATGTACCTATACCTAATTGTTTAGTAGTTTTATAAAGGACATGGTAGTTTTGTATGAGCGACTGCCCTGGCAATGTATAAATACTGTACTTAGTAATATTTAATGGTAAATGGCTGAATATTTATAATTTCTACAAAAAAAAGGCTGTAATCATAATCATAATCAAATTCATTTATTCTATTTAGGCTGTTACAAGCACATATGAATGTCTAGAAGCTATGCCAACGGTTTGTAAATCTGCGGGCGGGAGACCTTGTACTGAGAAGAACCGGCAAGAAACTCAGCAAGGGCTGTTGTTTTTTACAGAGTCGTCAAGTTGAAAAATGACTTCAGAGATGATTCATGAACTCACCTTTCATTACATAATGTGAAATTGTACATTAATTGTTCACCTGCATTTTGATTGCTGTGTCACACAGTATAAATACAAACAGAGTTATTTATAATAGGTGTAATTAAACATTTACATCTTAAATATCAAAGTAGTTAGGGCAGACTCATCTCTGCTGGCAGCACCCGTTCACGAGCAAGACGCATGAACCAGCTATTGCTTCGCTCAACCATATTTTAGGGAATGTAACGACCCGCCTCACACACCACCAACGAAGAGACTTTTAAGAGAGCATGACTACCCATAACCACCTATATCAACCACAACATGCAAACCACAAAGCAAAAACAATGGAGAAATCATGACCACGCCGTTTGTCATTCAAATCTTTTTAAATAGTCTGATATTTTTCCTTAAGTAATGAACTTTAAATACAGCTTTTTAAATTCAATAGAAGTATTGTCAAACATGAATCATAATATATATCATATATAGAAATACCCATTGGAAAGGTTGGAACAGTTCAAACCCAAGTATTTTTGTCTGTAATATAATCAGACACTTTATAATAAGCTTTCTTAACAAGAGATTTTTTATGGTCGATTTAAATTTAGTCATGCTTAACTCTTGAATATTGCTTGGGACTTTCTTGTAAAAGCGAACACAGAGACCTCTAAACGAATTATTAATTTTAAGTAGCAGGTAAATTTAACTTATTTTTATTTCTAGTATTAAGTGTATGTATTTCACTATTTTTAGTAAATAAGCAACCGTCATTATGCCTATTTCTTTAAACTTATCTCTTAAGGAGTCCTTAACTTTAAGATTATAAATTGATCGAATAGCCCGCTTGTGCATCACAAATATTGTTTGAATGTCGGCGGCATTTCCCCACAGTAAAATACCGTAAGACATTACACTATGAAAATAACTAAAGTAGACTAATCTGGCAGTTTCCATATCCATGAACTGACGTATTTTCATTACAACATATGCTACAGAATTAAGTCTCTTCGACAATTTATCGATATGTGGGCCCAAATGCAACTTTGAATCTAGTGTGATACCTAAGAATACTGTGGTATCTACAAGGCTCACATTTCGATCCTTTATATTTACATTGGTTTTTACCTGTTTGACATTAGGTAAAAATAAATTTCAAACACTTAGTTTTCCCTTCATTTAGCAGTAAATTATTAACATTAAACCAGTGGACTACCTTACAAATAGACTTGTTCACGACGTCAATTTGCGACTGCCTATGTTTAATTTTAAACAAAAATGAAGGATCATCTGCAAACAATACTATTTCATGGTTACCCTTTACAAAATAGGGCAAATCATTGATAGAAATTAAAAATAAGAACCGGCTTTTTGGGCCAGGGCCGCGCAGACTTCCTCGGGTGTCACGGTGTCATCGAGACCCGACACCCGGATATCCGCCGATTTTGTAGGGCGGGTGACCTTGGCAGCCTCGCCAAGGGCCTCGCCCGCCTTGGCCGCCAATGCATCGGCCTGAGCAGTCGTCGTTCCGGACGGGAGCTCTATGATTCTCGCTCCCGTCACCGTCGTCCGGAACTTCGACGGGCCGATGCCCAGCTCCTGCATGTTTACGGACGCCTTGACCTTGGCCAGGGCGTCCTTATAGGTGGCTCCGCCAGCCACCGCCTCCGGCTTGAGAGCCACCACCACCGCCAAGGTCTTGGGCGGCTTGGGTATTTTAGGGCCCTTGGCGGCCTTCTTTGTCTTCGGGCCCAACGTCGTGTGCGCCGATTGGACCGCGGGCTTGGCCTTTTTTGGCTTCTTAGCCACGGTGACCCAAGCCCCTTCTGTTGGAGTTACCGTCTCAGGCAGCGGCTGTGGTGCTGCTGTCATAGGCTCCTCCCTCCTTGCCGCAAGCGGAGCAGCAGCCGAGGGGCCTCTCTTCGCCTTTGCCGCCTTCTTCGCCGCCTTCGGCGCCTTCGCCCGGGCCTTTTTGGGCATGTTGGCGGCCGGGAGCAGCGTTGTTGTTGCTGCTGGCGGTTGCGCTGCCCTCTTGGCCCCAGCCGGCTGCACGGCTCCAGGTGGTTTGGAGGCCAAAGCCTTGGCGTCCGCTGCCAGTGGCGGACGGCGTGGCCGCTCTGTCGCAGGCAGCAATCGACCGTCCACCTCCAGGCCCTCTAACCTGGCCTGGAGCATATTAGACATTTGCTGGGCGAGTGAGCGCTGCATCTCCTGCATCATGTTCGCAAGCTCTACCTCGCCCCAGCATCCGCCGCCCGTACCCCCCGTAGGGGTGTCCAAAACTATCGGCGCCGCCGGTCTTTTGCGGCGCCCCTCTCCTGCCTCAGAAAAGTCCCTCCGCAGGGCTGTTAGCTCCTTGAGAACCTTACTTAATTCGTCCTGCAGGCGCTTGTTATCGGCCTGCAGGCGACGTATCTCCTCCGCCGCGTCTTTAGTCGCTAGGGCGCGAACCACCTTCATGAGGGAACCTGCGCCGTTTCGGATCTTCCGGCTGCAGGTCCCCTTTAGATTCTTGGCCCTCCTGGCCACCTCGGTCACCTCATTTGCCTTCTTTGAGGCCTCCTCCACTAGGTCCTGCACGGACATACTTCTCGTCCCAGCGTCCGACTCGCCCTCGGCGTCAGTGAACGTCTCCGTCAAGGTATCGGACGAGCCTGAGTCCGAGCCGAGCTCCCTTGCCTCTCTCCTGGCCTGCGACAAGCCGACGCTGTGCTTCTTGGCACCTCCGCCTCTTCTGCCCCCTCTCGACCGGGCCACTTTAGGCTCGGGTGCCGTCCCCGATCCCGCATCTTTGCGGAAGCTCGCCGCCAGGCTCTTCCTCTTGCGGCTTGTCACCGAGCCGGCCAATGATTCGGCCGCCGACTCTGCTCCAGTGTCCATATTAAGATCTGCCGCAGATCCGCTCGCTTCATTCTGGTAAGCCAGGATCAGGGACCCATCTTTTTTCGAGGGACCAGCTTGGCTCCTCGTCACCCTTCCCTCTCCAGGTTCTGGAGGAAACTCCTGACGCCTCGCGTCCTCTACACCCTTTCCTTGTTTCTCCCTTTCTGGCCTCTCCAGGCCCTCTCTCCCTTTCTCACTACTTCCACCTTCCACGTCTTTAGATTTTTGAATTTTTATTTGGTTCAACTTCATAACTAATCCCACGAGTATGGGGGAAATATATGGTCCACCCAGGCAGTGCCCCCTGTGCCTGGGTAACCCTATTACTCCCGGGGCGGCGGGTGGTGCCCCGGGGTGGGAAGCGCTAGTCGGTGGACTTCCCCAGCCCACCACCATAAGGCGCCTGGTACCACGCTTGCACTTGAATACCAGTTAACGGGTGAACCCGACGCTTTGGGGTTTTTTAACGAGGTATGCTCCTCTCAGGGACGGCCAACAAAGGCAGTCCCCACTGGTCCTGTGTGGTGCCGCTAGACGTGACAACGACACACACACACAGGTCTCCAGCTCGCCCGACGGTAGGCCGAAACCCATCCCCAGTGACCACACTCGTGGCCACGGCGCCGCCGCGCACGCGGACCTTGGAGGTCCGCAAACCACGCCGTCGAAACGGCCGCTGGGCCAGCCAATTAAGGCAAGCCCCGCCAACCGAGCAGTTACGCCCGGGTGTGGCATCGCCACGTGGGACCAGAGTCCCCGCGGAGCACTGTCCGCCATCCACCGCCGACAAGTCGGCCACTGATCGGCTGCCGCTACCCGGGATGCCCAGGACGCCAGCCGATCCCCCTCAGGGTAATTTTTTATAGAGGTTGTCTTCCTCGCGACCACTGCCCTCCGAAGAGAGTGGCAGCCCTCGGCCCCGCTCAGTGCGGGGTTGCGAGCTCTCCCCCAGCTCGGCTGCCGCTACCCGGGCTACCCAGGACGCCAGCCGAGACCCCCACTGGGTAATTTTTTAGAGAGGTTTTCTTCCTCGCGGCCCCCACCCTCCGAAGAGACTAGCGGCCCTCGGCCCCGCACTACGTACGGGGTTACGAGATTGTCGTGCAGTTGCTGTCCGCGCCGGCCGAAGCCGGTACCCCCCATATATGGGGGCGTGCCCCTATCCACAACCCGGGGGACGCGTCCGGTAGCGACACTGCACAGTCGCTCCCCTCTCCAACGAGAGGGCGGAAAGGATTGAGCCCTGGGGAACTCCCATCTTAACCGACGAACCAGGTGATCTTTCTCCATTGATGTCAACCCTCTGAACCCTATCACTCAAATATGATACTATCAAATAAGATCCAGAGTGGTATCTCTAAATCCATAGTGCTGTAGTTTCCTGATCAATGTTTCATGAAAAACGCAATTGAATGCCTTCTATAAGTTGCAAAACACACCAAGTGCATCATGCGAGTTCTCCCAGGCATCAAAAATTTGCTGTACAAGCTTAACACCAGCATCGGTTGTTGAGCGACCCCTTGTGAAACCAAATTGTTTACTATGCAGAAAGTTACGATTTTTATGCATTTATTTGAAGACCTTTGATTTGATTTGATGACCCTAGCCAAGAATTAATAATGCCAATGTCTTTAACTTTTAATTTCAAATCTTAATAAAAAAGAGTTTTTGTGTCAACATTTTATTATCTGCATTATTATAAGTTTATGCATCAATAGAATGTGAGATTGTAAGACATGTAGCAGATCTCACAAAACTCAATTACAATTAAATTTAATCATAGAACATACACAATAAACTTTATATTAAAATGTGAATTTTTAGGGTGGCAGTTCTTGAGTATTTTCAATGAAATACATATTTATATGATTGAAAAAAGATAATACGCTGCATAATATCATGATGTATGTAAATATGAAGAGATTTATATATAAATACTAGCTGACCCAGCGAACTTCGTACCGCCCTAAAAAAATAGGGGTTGTCCAGCGGACAAAATTGTGAATCTAAACCATTCTCAGATCCCCTTGAACACACACAAAAAATTTCATCAAAATCGGTCCAGTCGTTTAAGAGAAGTTCAGTGACATACACACTCACAGAAGAATTATATATATAAAGATTTTAGTACACATTTATAGTTTCCTTGTAGTAGAGTGACTTTGACAGTAAAGCTAAGAAATAAGAAATTTTCGAGCAGATAATGTTTAATTCGTACCTAGTAACATAAAATACTTTGTTTGATGGAAGAAGGTTAAAAAATTGGGAATTCATGAAAGATAAAGATATCTATGCATACCGCATAGCCGGTGGTATACTTTCAGACATTTGTTATCCAACATTCAGAAATTTTGTAAGACACCTCATCTACGGTCCCATTTTTCGCTGTGTTGCTGATTAATCATAACACCAAGATATATGTGCTTTTCGTAACACGGAATAACACGTAAAGGATGTAATCTTTAGAAGATTTGATCTATTTTAGCACCGACGCAATCTGCACATTACGTTAGGCAATAATTACTTACCTACCCAGTCCGATGCCAGTATCGTAGCTGCCGCTGGATCACACTTTTCTTATAAATTCACTCTACGTCACTGTTAAACTGATTTCCTAATGGAAAATTCAATATTTTCTTGCTACAGTGTCGACCGATCACAGATGAGAATGACACAATCAATGTATGACAGAGACACACCATGACATTATACTTTTTTTTCTTTTTTTTTTTTTGTTGAAGTTCTCCCGTTTTAGGGAAGGCAAAGGGAACAATGCCGATACAGCCTAGTCTTTAATTAAATTAATCTTTTTGTTTTTACATTAGAATGTCGGTGTGACACATTCTAATGTTTCTTGGAGTGTTTGGCACGAAATGTATCGAGTTGGCTTTTTCGATAAGCTTCTGTGAGGTAGTCAACACTACAATAAAATTCTCACGTTCACTTGACCGGAATAGCGTATATTTTAACGATTCCACTAATTCGTCAGTTACGCAGACGGTTGTTACACAAAACCACACCAATTTTATTTCACAATATCCACTATGAACGAATTTAGGAATAATTAAAATAAGACGCCAACCGCACTCGATGAAATCCCGCCAAAAAAAAACACATTATACTTTTTAAGATTTTTGGAGTGTCGCACTCTTAGACGACATACAGAAGACTTCTACATACATTTTACTATGGTTTGGTGCATGCAATTTAATCTATAATTACCTAGCGTTGTCTTAGAGCATTCGTTATGAGCGTTGTTCAATAAATATTTGTAGATTGATCTATCTAGTATGTTTGTTATTAGAATTAGACAATAGTGTCGATGCTGGCATGATTTTAAAAACCTAAAATTAAATTTGACAACAGTGGTCGACTCTAGCATGATTATGTAAACCTTAACTTAAAATTGACAACAATAATGTCGATTCTGACATGATTCTCTAAAGCTGAACTTAAATTTGACAACAGTGTATCCCTGTCATTCTCCATACAGAACGAAAAGGAGAGACTGATGTTAAATTTAGTTTTAAGTTTAGAGAATCACGTCAGAATCGACACCAGTGTATCCTAGTCATTCTCTATACGGAATGAAAAGGTGATAATGATGTTGATTCTAGCATGATTCTCTAAACCTAAACTTGACAGCAGTATATCCTTGTCATTCTCTACACAGAATGAAAACACCAATGGTGGCAATTCTGGCGTGATTCTCTAAACTTAAAACTAAATTTAACATCAGTCTCTCCTTTTCATTCTGTATAGAAAATTACAAGGATCACGAGGATATACTGCTGTCAAATTTAAGTTTAGGTTTAGAGAATCATGCTAGAATCGACACCATTGATGTTAAATTTACTTTTAACCTACTAGTATTATATGTCTGTGCTTTTAACTTAGAGAAGAATCGACACCAGTTTATCCTTATCATTGGTGTCGATTCTGACATGATTCTCTAAAACTAAATTTAAAGACAACAGTGTATTATGTCATTCTATATACAGAATAAAAAGGAGAGGCTGCTGTTTAATTTAGCTTTAAGTTTAGAGAATCATGCTGGAATCGACACCATTCTCTATACAGGTTGAGAAGGATAACTGTTTTTATAAAAAGTTAAAACTTCATGCAAATATTTTAAGAAAATTAGAGAAGACTCCTTATATTTTGTACTTCAACGCCCTTCAAGCTTTATTTGTATTTTTGTAACGCTATATAAAGAATGAAAATTTTTAGTTTAAAGTTTAGAGAATCGTGCTAGATTCGATAATACAGTTGTCAAATTAAAGTTTAAGTTTAGAGAATCATGTCAGAATCGACATGACTGTCTAAGCAGATAAATACATATAAACATCCATAACTTAGGTACAAATGCTCATACTAACATTTGCTCCCAACGGTTTCAAACCCGGAACCTTTGAGTGGGCGACAACATGCAACCTCGTTTCCTACATAGAGGAGAAGTACATTAAAATACAATGACAATGATAGAATGTTTACGGTACGTACTGTTAAAAGAAGTAATTCTTGTTTCACCAGCAGCGCTATCCTGTCAATGGTGTCGTTTCTGACATGATTCTCTAAATCTAAACTTTAATTTGACATCAGTCTCTCCATTTCATTCACTTTAGAGAATGACAAGGATAAGGGTGTCAATTCTGACATGATTCTCTAAACCTAAACTTAAATTCTCTATACGGAATGAAAAGGAGAGATTGATGTTAAATTTTGTTTTAAGTTTAGATAATCACGCCAGAATCGACACCATTGTATCCTTGTCATTCTCTAAACTGAATGAAATGGAGAGACTGATGTCAAATTTAGTTTAAAATTTTGTGAATTATGCCAGAATTGACATCAACGTCATTATATTAGTGCCACACCACAAGTTCTTGGTCGCACGTCACACTTGCTCGTAATACCCGGCATAATTCACCAACTTTTTTGACATTGACAGTGGTGTCGATTCTAGCATGATTCTCTAAACCTAAACTTAAATTTGACAGCAGTATATCCTTGTCATTCTCTATACAGAATGAAAAGGAGAAACTGATGTTAAATTTAGTTTTAAGTTTAGAGAATCATGCCAGAATTGGGACCTGTGTGTAACTAAAGAGAAAATTGCATATTCATCGATGCTGTTCAGAAAAAGTATCTTAATGGCGTTATAATAAAGCAGTAGTGTATAACCAACGAACTTTTAAAGTTCCTTGGTTATAACTAAATAGCTCAGTGGTTGTCACTTCCATCTGTCAAAAGCAGTTGGCGAATAGCCATGGAGATTAGATGGATGTGATCAAATGAGATTTCTCCAGTAGTGGTGACCTCACAGAAACAGGGAGAATTCTGATTTTGATTGAGCTTAATCTAGAAACTTATTAATACTTACATAATGGTGTCGATTCTGGCGTGATTCTCTAAACTTAAAACTTAATTTAACATCAGTCTCTCCTTTTCATTCTGTAAAGAGAATGACAAGGAGATACTGCTGTCAAATTTAAGTTTAGGTTTAGAGAATCATGCTAGAATCGACACCAATAATATCGAACACTGTATGGACATGGTATCATTTGCCTTGCTAATGGAAATTTAAAAAAAGTTATACCATTGACATTTTCTCTATGCAAATGGCAAATGAACAAACAGTGCGAGCCAAAAAAAAATTGACAAAGGAAAATTTGTTCGGAAGACGCCATTTTGTTACGCATCAAGCTTCCTCGCTTCGCAGCTCCAATCTTTTTTACTCAAAAAACCTACAATACGTGTAGGATAAGTTTATTGTTATTTTCCTTGGTGTGGTTAAGTGAAATCCGTCAAGCTGACATCGGGTAAGTATTGTTTTAATTATTATTTCTATCCTATCTCGTTCGCAATTATTTCGTGCAACCATTGCTATGAACGCTGCTGACTCAATTCGTCAAATTATGTATGCGTTTCAGAAACTAAAATGCCGGGCGCCGGTACTTTCAAAATCTTCGTCGGGAATCTATCCGATAAAACGACGGACGCCGATCTTAGACCGCTATTCGAAAAGTACGGTACGGTCGTAGAATGCGATATCGTCAGAAATTACGGTTTCGTGCACATGGAAAACGAACAAGTCGGCCGCGAAGCCATTCAGAACCTAAACGGAGAGATAGTTCATGGTCAAGCGATAAAAATCGAGGCGGCGAAGAGTCGGAAAGCGCCGTCGACACCGACCACGAAAATATTCGTCGGTAACCTCACGGACAAGACGCGCGCGCCCGAGGTCCGCGAGCTGTTTCAGAAGTTCGGGACGGTCGTCGAATGCGATATCGTTCGTAACTATGGCTTCGTGCACTTGGACGCGACGGGCGACGTGAACGAGGCTATCAAAGAGCTGAACGGTATGATGGTGGACGGGCAGCCCATGAAGGTGCAGCTGTCGACGTCGCGCGTGCGCCAGCGGCCGGGCATGGGCGACCCCGAGCAGTGCTATCGCTGCGGGCGCGGCGGCCACTGGTCCAAGGAGTGCCCCAAGGCGCTGGGCCCCGACCGCAACGGTTTCCGCGATCGAGCGTTCGGCCGCGACCCCTACCCCCCGCCGCCGCCGCCGCCGTTCCTCCGCGATCGCATGATGGGAGGATTTGGGGTAACGCGTTCCACTACTCACTATTGTTTGCGAATCGCCGGTTGCGCGCAGTCCGCTCCGATGCATCATGTAGGCCGAGCGCGTGGATGAACTCTCCGCACGCGGTACCTAACCCGGGCCGAAACACTCCCACCGGGCTCGATGATGCTACATTTCTAAATTACCATACTCTGTCTCCGAACCGATCGGTTCTTGAAATTTTGTTTATTTGTTGCTTTTTTTATAGCCAACGATGAGACTAATGTTCAGTTTTGGCGGGCAGGATCCGTACGATGGGTACTACGAGCGGGCGCGGTTCGAGTCGCCGCGGGACCTGTTCGAGCGCCGCTACCCGGGCGGGCGCGGGCTGGAGGTGGGCCGCGCGCGCGGAGAGTTCGTGTCGCCGCCGCTGCGCCGCGACCCGATGCCGCCGATGCCGAGCCTGCCTCCGATGCGCAGCGGCATGGGAGCCATGAGGTCCTCGTATGATGCTATGTACAGCCGCAGAAGTCCCCCGCGAGGACCACAGATGTCCCGCGGGTGAGAATTGTCGTATCACGATTAGTTTGGAACGCTACTTCTCTCTTTCGGTTTGACGATTATTTATTGGAAACGTTCGTTCACTTTCGAGACTCTTTTGAAGCGATAGTAAAAAGCATCTGTGCCGGTTGTTCTCTTTCGATTATTTTAATGACCTACCTAGTCGTAATTAAAACTTTACCTTTCTATTACAGGATGTATGAAGATTTCAGCCGTGACACGTTTGATGACAGAAGGTATAAATTATTTCATTCCGTGTATTCCTTTCTTAAGTTAGCAGGGCATCAAATTTGACGCAGCATGAGAAAAACATATTATCCCTCTCAAAGCAATGCCAAAGATGACATTTGGTGATTTGGATGACACGGTTTCTATGTCTGTTGAAGACTTTTTCACATACTGTAGATTGCTTTCTCTTCCAGTCTAGCAAATGAAGATTGATTTGTAATCATAGTAATTGCAATGTCACTGTTTTAGCCTTGAAATTTTAAAGATTGTTGATGTGGCAGAAAAAATGTCCACTCCAGCGATCCTGATCTTACTGATCTGAACCAAATCTGCTACATTATTACATGGAACCCTATCAATAAAATAGCAGTATGTACTGACAAAAGGCACTTTCATTTTACTGTGTTTTTTTGTAAAATGATGGAGTTGATTCTGGCAAGATTCCCTAAACTTAAAACTGAATCTAACTTTTCTTTGAATCTAACTAAGTCTTACTTTTCATTTCCTATGGAGAATGACAAAGATACATTGTTGTTTAGGTTAAGAGAATCCCGCCAAAATAGATATACATATATCAGTGTTAACTTGTGAGTTATCTCAAGCCTTTGTTCATTTCATAATTAATGTCTTCTCTTACAGGCCTGGCATGCGTGGACCATCTCCATCCAGAAGATACGCGCCTTATTAAGACTAATTAGTATTATAACAGTTGTACAACATTGTGTTGCAACTATTGTCAGACATTTCGTTCATAAACTTGATTGTCCGACAAATCAGATTTTTACAGACTATTTACTACAAGGTGGCAGAAGCCGATGAGTGACTGAAATTGTATTATAATTTCTAAAGTTTAGTGTGATATGGATGAATGTGCAAGAGATTTTTCTGATGAATTGTAAATAAGTGAAATAAATCTCAATTATAAGTACATTTATGTTTCATTACACCTAAAACCTAACAATGTGCTGATAGACAGATTCAGTTAAGATCATACAGGTATCAGTGGTTTCGATTTATATTCAAACATGCAATGGGCTTCATCTATTGCCCTTTAGAAGCTAACATGTTATGAAAATCTAAAAACAGAAGGGTGCGGGTTCGAGTCCCGTCCGCCGTGGATTTTTTTCTAGTATAACTTTAGATTTAAACATCTAGCAGTTAAATGCTAAAAAAATATAAAAGCAATCTAAAAACAAGATTTAATTATTGTGTTTTTTATTCTAAGTATTTAACTACTGGTACATTCATTCAATTGTGGGCTACCTACATTGCAAATAGATGGCGTTGCCTTGGAGCTTAAGAAGTCTAGAGAAAGTTCGTCAGAGCCGCGGTAGCATAATGGTCAGTGCATTCGCCCGGAAGGCGAAGGGAGCGGGTTCGAGTCCCGTCTGCTGCCTGGACCGCGTGGAATTTCACTGCGTACAATCCCCTTTACCTCCTATGGATGGAATATCTACGAGACCATGATCCATCACCACAGTCGAAAAATTAAAAAAATACAGATACTACCGGGACCAACGCTTAACGTTCGCTTCGCAGTACGGGGGAAGACGATATATTGAAAATAGCTACTTCCACGATCGCAGACTGACCAAACTTCACTACTACTCTGCCATCGAGCTCCTACTTCCATAGCATGAATGAATGAACAGCTGGTAGGCTGGAACTACTTTAATGAAATTCTGCGTGTCCCAAAATTTTTTAGAATAGATTATATAAAAATGAATAAATAAAACGTTTATTTCCTTTTAGATTCACAGCTGGACTCGACAAGTGGCGCTGTTGTCCGTAGGTAACTAGGATTCTTGTTATACAGCCCGATGTGTTCTACTACAACTGACGCATAAGAGCATATACCAAATGCTCTAAGCCCAATCACGAATTTTGACAGTTCCATAATCGTCTCGCTTCGTCAGTTTCTATGAAAACTAAGCAGCGTCTTTAGTGGACGAAATAACAAATAAAATCGATTAGAGTCTGTGCGGAAAGAGAATGGGCGTGGCGAAAAACGGAACTAACATTAAGATTTTAATTTGACAATCAAACCCAGCAATCTGTATAACGTCAAAGTTTTGTATTGATACGGATTTGTTTGTTGCTGTGCTTTCTTGCGGTTTTTTGTATTTAATCATGTCTAAAAGGGGTAAAACCTTGCAAATACGGTAGAAAAGCACTACAGCGCCCTCCAATCTAAATCCCATTCTCTTTCCGTACAGACTAACCTACGGAGCTGTAAAAAATAGCACGATACTCCATCAACATATATAAAAATTGCCTTAGATTAAAATCTAAATCCTGAAATCTATTTTTAGTGTTGTCAGCCACACATTTTACTACAAAATGTCAACATTTCTCAAACGATCGATTTTAAGCTCGAAATTAATTTATTTTCTCAGTTAACAAAAAACTTTCCTATGCCATACATACGGTATGTCATGAACTGATAACGCATCCTACGGGCTCCCGTAGGTAATGGCGTTTGGCCAAGGCCGTGCAGAACAACTGCCAGCTCTCGCTGAACCCTCTGAGATATCCAGACGGATCACCAGCTCATAAGCCGCAGTAGAAAGCTGATTTACTGGCTAAACTCTTTGAGAATGCAATGATGCCACCATCATTACCTTATTGTGGCATAACGATGCCTGTATTAAAATCAGGCAGCGAAGATGTATTCCAAATTGCAATCACTCACTGTGACTTGATGGCATCCTAGCAGTTGTTCAAAAAATAAGCAGCGGAATTGTCTCTTGTGCTTTCACTCTTGTACTCTATGGGGCGCGTGCCGGAAATTTGGAGATGCTAATAAGCAACCGGTGCTATAAAAAAGAAGTCCGCTCAAACCCGCCTAACTATCGACCAAAAGCAGTCACCTCTGTAGATATTATGTAAAGGTCTAGAAAAGGCCATTAACAAACATCTGACCCTCAACCTTGAGGAGCACTCTCTGATTACGAGCGTAGGCGAGCAATATTTTTTCCATACAAACGAGGTCTAGTCTTAGTCTTAGTAGTACGGTGGGCTGTTTCCGCAACTCGACACCCAGTGCCTATTTTGCGTGGGGATGGCATCAGTCCTGCCATCCCAGCTCCTCCAGAAAGCTCAGCAGTCCCCGGATGTTGCTGCAGGCTTCTACTAGTATCCGCGGGCTTCCCATTAGAGAAGTCCTTTGTCTTGCAACGCCTCTGCACTCCAGCAGAACATGGGCGCTCGTCTCCTCCTCCTCCAAGCAGGCTCTGCACAGAGGGCTGTCAGAAATACCTATATTATAAAGGTGTTTGTTGAAGTAGCCGTGACCCGTGAGTATACCCACGATTTGTTTCAGGGCTGGTCTAGGTAGTTGGATTAACTTACGTGATAGCTGCTGGTTTACCTTAGGAACGGCTTCCCTAGCTTGCCTGCAGTCAGTGTGTTTTGCCCAATATTCATCGTGTTGTCGTTGAGAGCGCTCCCTTATCCAGGTTCGCAGCTGCCGATAGGGTATGGGTATAATTGGCTCTGGACCAATCTCCGTCCTGCTAGACCCCTCCCTGGCTAAGCAGTCCGCCGCATCGTTACCCCTTGAGCCGCTGTGTCCTTTAATCCACTGTAGGGTCAATCTATTGTCGTTAGCAATATTAGTCAACTTCAAACGAGGTCTAGTAGAACTACTAAGGTATTATTCTATGGGTATTTTTTTTTCAATTGCCTAATTTTCGAGGAGGATATAGTCGAGAGCTAAACCTTGAATTTTGCAATTTTTATACGCAATTTTCAGCGTTAGATACTGTCTGTTGTCTTTATCGCATGGCATTTCCCAGTGCGCGACAGCAATAGTTTTTTCAAATACCTATTTCTCATGTCTCTCAGCTCGTGTCCGCTCTTAATGATCGTCAATATGCTTTAGACCGAATCGATCGACGGGTGATGGGTCTTAGAGATTGAACGTAGAATTCGTGTCCTTACGGATGGTTCACAGTTCATATCAGCGAATGTCGGCGTGCATGACTCAGGTTCTGTCTTATTTCATACACTGTTTCTGCCCCATATCAATGAACATCTCTCAGTCTCTTCTTTTCATTCTATATAAAAAAAAATCTTTAAAGTGAAAACATCTAGCAATTTCTTCTTTCAAATATTTCATACTCGTAAAGGTTTTCGTTTGACATTGTCGGTTGCCTACAATGCGAAGAGATGGCGCTGCCTTGCAGCCTGAGTGTAGGCACACACCAGGCGACACGCTACAGCGACTAGACGCGACGACAGGATGCGGCTGAGAGAGCCACCTTTCCAAGTGGGCAAGTGCCCAGGGCTCCGCGATCGATAGGGGCCCCCTCAGATCAAATACAAGTCCCTAGTTCCTGTTAACTCACCAAACGGGGGTCGTAGGGGCCCCATTATCCTAATATGCCCAGGGCCTCCAATAGGTCAAAGACGGCTCTGGCGGCCGACAATTTCATATATGTTGTTCAAAGCTTCGCACACTTGGTGTCAGAGTCGCGGAGTCGCAACGACAAGCTACCCCGAGTGGAGCGTGCTCGCTACTTGTCGCCGCGTCTAGTCGCGCTGTGCACGCGCACACACGAAGACAGTAGCACGATAGCTCTGCGTCAGTCTCGTTGTGAGCGCTGAGAAAAGTGTATGGGTTTATTTTATTGATAGAGATTAGCACCAAGGCAAGTGCAACTAGAGGCTCCATATTTACTCACAAGATGAACAACACTGCCGTCTCTCTCGATTACTCCACTACTAATGATCGCTTTCTGCACGATGTCTGTCGTTACGACTAGTTTCCAACGCTAGCGACAGCTCCGCGTCTAGTCGCGACGAAAAGTCGCCTAGTTTGCGATGTCTCTAAGAAATACTAAAAGAAATTTGATACATGGCCATTAAAACCGCGATAGCATAATTGGTCGGTGCATCCGCCCGGATAGGGGAGGGTGCGGGTTCGAGTCCCGTCTGCTGTCTGGCCGTGTGGATATTTTTCTAGTTTTTTTTTATGATTGAATTTAAATCGTCATACATTTTAATATTAAGAGATTTTGACCAGATTTCATACCAAATTTTAAATAATACCCTTGTAGATCACTGAAAAGCATAATACTATTCAGACGTGATAAATAATTCCAATTCATCAATAATATTAATTTTTTTTTCAATCTCTGCCTGGGCCAAAGCCCCCCACCTGCCCTGCCTTAAATCCGGTCCTGAATATTAAACGACCCCTTCCATTAAACTTTATAAAAAAACTATCTTCTTTTAATTGAAATTGGTGGCAAGCATTATTGACGCTATTTTTGGGCTGACGATGATTAACGTTCCCATGACTCTTTTAAAATATGATTCATTAAAAAGAAAAAGCAAAAGTAAGTCCATTAATATTTTATTGTAACTTAGCTACCAACATGTATTAGATACCTATTCAATGTTATAATTATCCTCTATATTTACACAACACTGTACAAGGCTTGTGCATTAACGCACAGTAAATGCTAACTATCGTAACACTCGGTTTGTGCGGTTATATTTACAATGAAACAGATGTAGGCTGTGCAATTATACTACAAACAATTACATAATAATTTCATTCCTAATTGTCAGTAGGTAGCGATGAGAGTCTTTACATTTTAGTCATTAATTTAAAATTCATTGAGGATTTGGTTAGTTGAGAAATTACAAAAATTAGAAGACCCTATCTTAACAGATCATTATTTTAGACAAAAACATTGGCTCATACTGGAAATAAGGCACATTTTCCATTTTGTGCAACCGAGTGCTCCGAAATATAATCCTATTGTGTATGTTAATACTACACGTGGCGAAGGCATCTCAATCAAGACACTTCAGTTCATTTTTCGTATCTAATATTCACACTACATAAGTCTTTTCTTCGTCTCTTAAGTACAATCTACGGCTATCGTGTAAACAATAAAATGCGTAAACGCCATATAATTTTGGAATCAACTTTGTACACAACATTTTTATATTCTTCGAAAGCGTCTTATTGTCACAGTATCACAACACTTTTCGTTCCGCGTCGTCTCCGAAGGGCAACGACAATAATTCACCAGGTACACACCACTCCATCCGAAATTAGGCGTCCAAGATTCAGTCTGGTGAAGTCCGGGACCACGTCTCTCTGCAAAATCGATTGTGGAGATTCCATTCGAGTCGAGTCGAGCCGCGCCGGCGAGGATCGATATAGACCCGAGTCTACGATTCACCGTCGAGAGATTCCGGGGTAGGTCTGACCTGACCGTTTCCGAGTTCAGTCTGGCATCGGTTTGAGGCGGGTCGGTCAGACGAGTTTGAGCGTGGGGTAGTGCATGCACTTGGCGAGTGTTTTCTTGATGCGTAAAGCCGTCAGCCGCACGGGCGGCGAGTGGTGCCAGCACTCGGGCAGCAGGGTGGCCAGCGTGGCCAGCGGCTCGCGCGACACCCAGCGGCCGGGGATGGGAGGGCGCAGGCGGCGAGCCACCGTAACAGCGTGCATCTGCTCGAAGGTGGGGTCGGGCGGCACCCACTCGTGGTAGGGCAGCGCGTAGGCCTCCGCCGCCTGCTCGTCGGTGGCGCAGCGCCGGCACATCTCCCACAGCACCAGCCCCAGCGAGTACACGTCCGCCGTCTTGAACGCCTCGAAGTTGGTCACGTCCAGCTGTTCGGCCAGCACCTCGGGCGCCATGTAGCGGCGCGTGCCGACGCGCGTGTTGGGAGCTATGTCCACTTCGTTCCTCTCGGCCACGTAGCGCACGGCCAGCCCGAAGTCTGCCAGCGCGCACTGCCCGTTCCGTTTCACGAGGATGTTCTTGCTCTTGATGTCGCGGTGCGCGATCGCCGGCTTGCCTTTCGTCCCGAAGATGTCCATGTGCAGATGCGCCAATCCGCTCACTATCGAGTACGCCATCGCGACGAGGCTGTTAGCGTCGAGCGCGACCGTCTGCAGGTAGTCGTGCAGCGAGCCGTTCTCGTGGTAGTCGGTGATGAGCAGCATCTGCGTCCAGGAGCCGGTGCCCTTGATGTCGGCCGCGATGAAGCCGAGGATGTTCTCGTGGCGCATCAGCACCGTCTGGTAGATCTCCGTCTCGCGGAACCAGGACGCCTCCTCGGTGGTGAAGAACACCTTCACGGCGACCTTCTCGCCGCGCCAGCGCGCGAGCCACACCTCGCCGTAGCGGCCCTTGCCGATGGACTCGACCATTTGGATCTGCTTGGCGACGGTGCGCTGCACGAGCAGCGGCAGGCCGGAGCCGGAGCCGGAGGAGACCTCCGCGGCGGGTACCGACGCAGGCGCGGGTGAGGGCGGGCGCTTGCCGCGGCGGCGGCGGCGGCACAGCAACAGTAGCGCTCCCAGCGCCGCCAGCAGTGCCACGCACAGCGCGCCGGCCACCAGCAGCGCGGGCGGGGGAGCGGGCGCAGGCGCGGGCGGGGCGGCGGGTGGCGCGGGAAGGGGGGGCCGCAGCCGCACGTTGCACATGTCCGTGTCCGAACAACACTCGATGCCCTTCGGGTTCTGGTGCGGCACCTGCGCGCTCTTACACTGAAAACGAAACGTACTCCGTTTAGCCCTGCGATTGTAGTTATAGTAGAATTAAGTTCTTAGCTGGTTTTTAGTAATGAAAATAAACATCATTTTGGAAAAAAATCAGCCGCTCATTTAAAAGTGCAAAGTATCAGCACACCGATTGCTCAAATTAACTACTTCCTAGCGTCGGCAAAGTATTCAGAATTATTGTTTGTAAAGCTTGACAAGAAAATTAAATTTCCACCCCTGCCCCGTAACATGACCACTATTTACATTATATCACGTTTTATCACGTCTAACTGTCAAACTCCAGCATCATCATCATCATCATATCAGCCGTATGACGCCCACTGCTGGACATAGGCCTCCCCCAAGGATCTCCACAACGATCGGCGCATCCAGCGTTTTCCCGCGACCTCAAACTCCATAGTATTTGACAATTGAGTGTGATAAAAACGAGTTATAATAATTATCATATCGTGGTGCTCATGCACCTACTAGGAGGCTAAGGAGACTGAATCGCTTTTAAATGCTTCATGAAGTAATATTGACATGCAGTTCTATTTGCATGTAACTCGTAACATAACTTGTTTTTCTTTTAATTTTTTCAACACACACTAGCATGACATCCGGCACTTCCTCCATGGCCACAAAGCAGGAGCCGCCCGTTTATCATACACACCTGCATGAAGCCCAACTCGTCAGGCGGCACACAGCCGGCGCTGAGGTCGATCACCACTCGCCCTACGTCGTCTAGTACCTCCTCCACGGCCGCGAAGGCGAAGCCGCCCGGTTATCATACACACCTGCATGAATCCCGACTCGTCAGGCGGCAGACAGCCGGCGCTGCGGTCGAGCACTACTCGCCCGACGTCGCTAGTACTTCGTCCACGGTCACGAAGTAGGAGCAGCCCAATTATCATACACACCTGCATAAAACTCGACTCATCAGGCGGCAGACAGCCGGCGCTGAGGTCGATCACCACTCGCCCTACGTCGTTTAGTACCTCCTCCACGGCCACGAAGGCGAAGCCGCCCGGTTATCATACACACCTGCATGAATCCCGACTCGTCAGGCGGCAGACAGCCGGCGCTGCGGTCGAGCACTACTCGCCCGACGTCGCTAGTACTTCGTCCACGGTCACGAAGTAGGAGCAGCCCAATTATCATACACACCTGCATAAAACTCGACTCATCAGGCGGCACACAGCCGGCGCTGAGGTCGATCACCACTCGCCCTACGTCGTCTAGTACCTCCTCCACGGCCGCGAAGGCGAAGCCGCCCGGTTATCATACACACCTGCATGAATCCCGACTCGTCAGGCGGCAGACAGCCGGCGCTGCGGTCGAGCACTACTCGCCCGGCATCGTCCAGCACTTCTTCTACGGCCACAAAGCAGTAGCCGCCCGGCTGCGTCACGCAGGTGCCGTTGGGCGCGCCGGGCGGGCACGCGGTCGCACCCGCGCACTCGCATGTTATGCCGCGCGCTGAAATTAACAAAAACATACTCAGTTAGCCTCCTAGACGTACAGAAAGGGATGAGCGTTTCCTAACCAATAGTCAAGTAAATAGAGCAAATAAACGTGAGAGATCGGTCGGCAGGCGGCGCTTAATATGTATTTGTCAATGTATTAGCTGTTTTTTCTCAGAATTATCACATCTATTCTTTGATAGCTTCGATTGAGATTAATTATAGTCTACAACATGTCTAAAGTCTTTATTGGTTTGTAAGGAGTTCGATAGCGTAAATGATTGTTACCATCGAGGAAATAGCGCAACTTAATGCCGGTCATAGTTTGTGACCAAAAATATACTAAGTATAGCAAGCTCCTCCGAGCGACGGAAGGCGTCTACGGTGGATTATGGCCAAATATCCCTATGAAATGATGATTTTGGATGCATCCATTTGTTGCATATATGTGAAGAGGCTGCCATAGTAGATGCCCCCAGTAATGATATGCAACCATTGTAGCCTGCAGACACTAGTGATGCAAGAGAGTATCATTTGGCGTTGGCTACTTTAATCGTAGTAAGCTCTTACATCATCCCAAATATCAGTCAAGTAGGAAAAACGCCAGGTTGGTTCCAATTTTATTATTAGAGCGACTACGAGTATATCTAGTGTTTCTTAACATTAGTTCAGATAATATTGAGTTTATTGAAGGAAGATATTTTAAATAACACGACTGCGTTATTATTCAATAAACGAATACGATCATACATCATTATCTTGTATCACAAATTTAGATAGAAGATATCGTATAAATATTATTAACGAAACATAATATTGAATGCGACATTTTCACTAGATGTCGCTTACCGCCATATAAAACAATGACCAACCTAACTTTCTTTACAGAATTAAAATTAAATAATTATAAATGCAGCATGACATATAATATGAAATAACGATTAAAAATTAGGTAAAGACATTGAATTTAGCCAATACTAAATCATTATTAACAACACTATCAGAGGATTCAGAGGTACGTAAAAGATTAATCGACTTGTGAAATGACGAGGGTGAAATCGATAGCGAAGCGATTTCTGAGAACCTGTTTCTTTAAATAGGATTCGAAAGAGTCTGTAATCAATATAGGTTAGTTTTTAACTACCTAGTGTCCACCAGCTTATATCAATATAGTTAGAATAGAATAGAAATATTTTTATTGCTCTCACAGTAATACATAGTTCAATACATAGTACAATGCGTAGTAATATAGTAGTCATTCGTACCAAAAAAACTGAATAGATGGTCTCAAAAACCCTTACTGGGGAATTGATCTGCTAATAATTATCATACAAAGCCCGAGCGTCTAAAAAAGTGGAGGAATCGTGGTAATTTTCACCAAAAGGGAAGTACTACCGCTCAGTTTCACCAACAAGTACATTTGATGAAATATAATTATAAAGTTCTAAAGAATTTATCTCAATGTGAATGAAGATAAAACCTACTGCTTCAAAAAAGATAAACACACCACTACTTGTAAAGTAATTAAAAGCTGAAAATAAAACAAAGGACAACAGTGGTGTCAAAATCCAACAATTTCTATTCATTCATACAATAGAAGGCGATTGACAAGGACAATCATATAAAAAAAGAGTCTGGGAATGGATTTACAGAAACTAAACACCAGAAATCAAATAAAGCTTTGCAAACATCTTGACAACCAGCGTTAGATGAATTGGAAAATTCGCGGAGCGTATCAATGACAACGACGACCGAGCGGTAAGCTTTAGAAACGAACGACACGAAATAACAACCCATTCAACAGGAGCAATGTTGCGTGTTATTGGAACTGATGAATTGCCCACTTCCCTGAAAACTTGTTAAACGCAGTTCCGAGACAATTTCTCTGGCTGTAATAATGACATTTAATGATGTAATGGTGCTGCTGTAGATGTAGTTTACATAGAAGTAATACTTATAAACATCACTGCCGGTATATCCGGCATTCATTATACTTTGAAATTACATCTGTGTTTAAGAAAAAATAATATTTGTACAGATCATAAAGCTAAGAACGATTGCATTCCTAAAACTGCAGTTATATATTTTTATAAGAATAACGATTGATATTGAGGCTTAGCTAAAAAACCATAACCGTTCGCTATTTCTGAGACACGAATATAAAAACTACAATATATCCAGAGCAGCTACAATGGAACGCAAGATATGCAGACAACAAAAATATAACTCATCTGGAGAGATGAACCTTCGAAATGTATTATGAGATGTTTTTTGGCACGTCGCGATCGACAGGTACATTAGCGCGCCCTTAGACGTCGACATATCATCGTCAGGTCTGCGACCACAACACAAAGGGCTTACTTACAGCAACAAAGGTGAAGAAGCAGGTAAAGTTTCGCACATATGGAACAGATTGATTGTATTATTGGTAGACAGAATTGGATACAATTTCATTATAGTTACATACGAAGAAATGAAATTTCTCCTTTATTTATGTTATTATAAATAAATGTATCAATATTATACGCCTACTGATGACTAGATGTCTTAATGAGTGTCTTAAGCAATTACAATGGATGTAATTTATACCACCGACGTACTTATTAAACGAATTCCATTAATTGTTTGAAGGCGGTCAATAGTATAGAGGGTATCATTATCCCGCAAATAGAAATTTTTATTGCCTTTCCAGTTTATGATGACAACAATATTAAATTGATAGTACGACGTGTTTATATCTTGGAAACGTATAAAATTTTCATTTTAGCTAATTATGCATTATGATAGTATACATTGCTTCATTATTTGTATGAGACAATAAAAATTTGAAAAACATTTGGAAAAAAATTAAATATTAAAAAAAAATTAAATTGCAATAACTGTAGAATAAACCAAGGAAACAATTTTGATGGATTGCTGAGTCAATAATAATATACTCATTAGTGTGTTTTAGTTATATTCCTGTGTAACTCTAATTTTTCGTTATGATTCATAGTAAACATTGGCAAGCTGTCCATATTACGTACACCAGTTTCAAAATCTGTCTTTACTTACAGAGACAGATAAACCCATGAAAAACTACAAAGACAAGAGATCATGAATAATTAATTCGACAACACTATTGACAAATCCGTTCAAAAATTTGACAACACACAAAAATATGACGGTCCAGTAAGAAACAAGTGACAGCACCCACGGATCAGTCCACACATCCTGAGCAGGCTTGAGAACCTACGAGCACAACATGTACTGAAACACAATACGACTGCAGGCGTGAAGCATAGATTTATTGTTTTAGTTGTACGTACTTAGCCTCATGATGCAGCTGAGCAATCGAGGCGAGTTCGATCCCACGTCCGCGCTATCATTTAAATATAACTTGGGACGTTACTGTCTGTCGCCCGGCTTATTTTTACACGGCGGAGATTATTGTGAACGGTGACAACGCACGGAGTCTCGCAAGGCGCAGCGGGCGCTGGGCGAGACGTGTCGTGGGGTACTGAGTGCGAGCTCGATGGGTCGGTGGGTCGGGCGGGTGTGGGACGGCACGGCGACGTGCGGGGCTCCCCTCGCCGGCCGTGCACTATGCATCGCTCGCTGCAGCCTCCACATGGCTCTAGCTCGAGATAGCGCGTGATGCACGCGAACGAGTGCCCGCCGGCTCGGGGAAGCGTATAGCGTTTCATTGATGCCAACTGTTTATACGAACTAATTGCGACATATAAACAATACGATCTTATCACAGACGGCAATAGTCGCAATGTCGCGTCGTGGCTCGGCGCCTCGTACACATTTAATTGTTGAATTTTGAAGTCAACTCAGACTTAGGTTTTATTTTAACTTCAATGAATATTACTAGCGAATGTACCAATAAAAACAAATGAACACGAAAGTTTAGGAGAACATGTAACTGGGTGTCAGTCTTGACGGATCATTAGAATTGATAAAATTGCTAATGGTAAAGATACCATATACAGAGTGTGTTCAAATGAAGTTTCTCTTAAAGCTCTCGTAGCATAATGGGCTATTACACAAGCCCTTTCTCAGTAAGATCAGTCGTCCTGGGTGTGCTGCCATTACTGACGAATTTGGTCATGCACTGCGCAGGCCTTATCTCGAATTGCGAATGCGTCGGGCATCTCTTCGAGATGTGCCATATGCGGCTCACGTGTTCGCTGCGTCACTGCACGATCTGTACCACGTCCAATTGCTGCAATCATAACGGTAAACTCGATTTGTATCGTGGAATCTCGAGGAATTAATGCATCACAAGGAACAAAACGAAAACTGTATTTGAAGCCAAAATAATATCGCAATGACACTCAAAATGTTGAATTCTTCTAAGATATTTAGTAATTCTTTTAAGTAACATAAGAATAAATAAACTTATTAACCATTTACTGTGATGAAGAAATAACAAAGCACACGGTTATATTTCTAGTGGAAAATATTTCGCATCATATGAACGATCACAAACTCATCTCCACAGTGAACTCTAAAATGCCAGGTTAGAACAGAAACGATCATGAGACAGCACTTTGGAACAATTTTGCAGTTAAACATTAATGTTGACATTATCAGACCATGACAAGAGCAAATGTTGATTTCATTTTAACAAGTAACATAGGGTCGCTCTATAAACATGGGGGCCATCTACATAGAAGAGAGCAAAGGACAGCAATGCTAATTGATCAAATTGCCTGTATTGTACCTATCAAAAATGTGTAATACAACTAGCGGGTGGCAAGTTCCTCTGCACACAAAATAATTTTCCACGCAAAGTCACAAACTTTCACCTAATTTTTCACATCCTTCCATGTTGTTTTTCATGATAAATACAAAATAGTCTATGTGCTCCTCCAGGGTCATCAAAGTCAGTTCAGCGGTTAAGCATGAAAGCTTCACAAAGAGGTCGAGGGTTACTTTTATAAAATGCATATTATCATAGATGCATAGTTCAGTTATCCTTCTAGCTCCACGGGGAATGTGATAGGGTCAGAGTAGACGACGGCATGCGGCAGCCGCTTACAATCAGTTGGACCATATGCTTGTCTGCGACGCTTCTTACATTAAAAAGGGGACAAATAAGTACCTATATTTACCATTATAATAATGTAATATTAGGGAAACTTCGAACTATAACCATCGTTTATCTAAATTACAACACATGCTCTGCTACGCCCCTTTTATCTGGTAAACATTAATGTCGTGACTATTGCAAATGGCATTTCGTCTCGATCATGCTTGGCCGGGGCAGGAGGTCATCGTAGTGAGGCGTGCGTTGCGCAGGCGTCGGCGATCTGGCGACCTCTCGGATTATCCAGCCCGATCGATAAGGAGCGCACGCGGCGCGAACGCGGACGGCGGGGCGGCGGGCCGGGAGCGGGGGGATAGGGCCAAAGAACATAATTTATTCGGCGGCAGAGTGGCGCGCCTCGGAGGTGCCGCAGTCCCCCCGCCACCCCGAACATTTCTCGGGTCCTAACAAACAGGATCCCTTCATATTTTTTGTGGACCGAGGATTAAGGAGTATCAGGTTAAACGCAGGTTACGTAATAGTTTTTACATACCCCCGAATTTTGCGTTTAGAAAAAGCGTCGTAGATTTAGGTTATTATATGATGATAGTTTCTTTTAAATTACACGTTTTGGAAGATTTCTATATCTCCCGGACACACCTGTGAACGGTATTGGTGCCTTTCGCGCGATAACATCGAGACAGTGACAATATTTGCACGGACGTTTATCTTGCTGCAGTCTTTGACTGATTACAAGTTGTTATTTTAATTTCCACTTCAAAATATGATTTAAAACATCATCATAATAAATAATACGTGATAGAAGAAAATTGTGGCCGTTTTAAGGATGAAATGAATGCATTTAAAGCTCGGAGGCTTTTGAAAGCTAATATTTTTTATTTATTTTTATATGTAATAATGTATTAGAAATACCTACATTAAATGCATCAAAACAGCAAAAGACAACATACCGTACGTTTGACACACAAACAATGATTATAATCTAAATTCATTCGTTACCAGAATTTCAGTAACATTCAACCTTTGAAAAAGAGGAATTTCAATCAATAGGCGTCCACTAGTACTGTTACAATTTACCCTTACCCTTATTTTACATCAAAATTATGAGAATCTATACATTATTGTGTTCATGTTAATTTCAATAAGTTGTAAAATACGGTTGAAGTTAAAGATGTAACGAATCTTTTCTTTTTCATTTATTTTTTGCAGTTGTTATTGATGTTCTTCTACTTCAAGGAATAACAAAGTTAACCTAATAATGTAATGGTTTAATTTTGATTCCCATTTCAACTCGGACGCATTAAATAGAGCAAACAGCATTGACGTCAGGTATATTATGTTACAATAATATGTTGTTAACCGCTGATTAAATATAGATGGTGATTTGTTAAAGATTCCACACAATAATGAAGCACCATATGGAGTTCAATGGCTCCAGATAAACACTCCTTTGACATATCAATATTTATTTAAGCCATTAACCAAAGTAAGTATTACTGATCAATATCTGGAAAATATTATAACATTTCAAATAAATATTAATAACGATCTTAATAAAATAGTGTCTGGTGGGACAATTTAAACGAACCTATATGAATGGATGCTTGTTCATCTATTACTAACGAACAAATTGATTACTAAAATTTGAGAACTGTCAAGTTGTTTATATACAAATGCGAAATTGCACTTTGGACCTTTTGAAAATTGAATTGATATGATTATTATGGATCAAAGATCTTTAAAATTTGACCTTTGTTGTAAAATTGGAATAACTAGTAGTTTGAATTTCGAAAATATTTTGAAAATTATATATGTACTAGCTGACCCAGCGAACTTCGTACCGCCCTAAAAAAATAGGGGTTGTCCAGCGGACAAAATTGTGAATCTAAACCATTCTCAGATCCCCTTGAACACACACAAAAAATTTCAACAAAATCGGTCCAGTCGTTTAAGAGAAGTTCAGTGACATACACACTCACAGAAGAATTATATATATAAAGATTTAGATTTCTTGACATCGAGAAAAACGTTGGTAAACGGCTACTTATGAAAATCCTAAGTCTACGGGAAAAACTTACTATCGTTCAGATAAAAACAAGTTTGTTTCCAGGGATACGTACATTTAAGCGAAAGTCTACCTTACTGTTTTGCAATGGTTGCAAGAATATAAGTCAGGAATCAAATTGGCTGACAGTAACGCTAGATTAACGCTCCTGCAAATATTGCAGTGAAACTAACAATTACCGCAAAACTGCCCAATTCTTCAAACTGCAAACCTTCACACAATAACGAGTAGAACAAAAGAAATTAATTATCGCAATCACCAACACCCAAGCGTCCTTCCATTTATAAAATCTTATCTTAAGGTTTATTATTAACAATAGATTAAGCTGAAAATGGAATGAGTACATTAGCAAAATTCTGATTACTAATATGTATATACGTGACGGGTAACACGGGTGCAAATAATTTGGGTTTTTCATGTTGAAAACATGTTGAGTGGAGATCGCGACTCGGTAAACGTAGTGTGGGATGCCCTGAGACAAGATGGGATGATGACATTCGTAGGCTGGCTGGAGTGGGCTGGATGAGAGTGGCAGAAAATCTGGAGCAGTGGCGTGCATTAGGGGAGACCTATGTCCAGCAGTGGACGAGCATGGATCGATGATGATGATGATGATGATGTTAAAACGGTGGCAAACAAACAAAGTTATTGCCAGCCTGATGTTAGCGGCCATCATAGCCTATAGACGCGTGCGATCAGAGCCGGACCGTGACTTAGGGGGGCGCTGGGCTAATACTATTTAGGGGCCCACCTAATTACTCAAAGTATCGAAAAAAATGAGACAGTAAAATATTTAATTTATATTATATTATGCTTTAGCATTATACTACTGTTAATAAATTGACAAATTACAAAGCAACCTTACTGCAAAGTGCAGACATGGCAAATTCTTTAAATTGCTCCTCACATTCTAGGGGTAATATAAATGGGGTTACATTCAACAATGTATTTTTTCTACATTGAATGTACTTCTAATCATTGAATCTACTGCTTTAAAGAAAATAATTTTCTTGCTTTAGTGAATCACTAGTTCAGCTTTAGGCATCTATTTTTGAATTTATTATATCTGCTATGGAAATTCAGCGATATTTGCCTGTCTGAATTTCCGATCTCTTTACTTTAATAAAAGTATGAATTCTTTCGCATTATCGTCTATTTTTGGCTTGGACTTGACTTAGCTGGGGGCTTGAATCCACGGGCCCTGGGCTGAAGCCCAAAAAGCCATATGATAGATCCGGCCCTGCGTGCGATACAAAAAATAACACTCGCGCCGTTGCCTACCCAGTACCCTTAGCACGAACCAATATCAAATTCGTATCGTTTGCGAGTCCGAAATGTCATTGTCAAATGTGTACTGATTTTTAGTTCTCGTTACGTACTTTGTGCCGCTGCTGTTCAAGTTTCCATACAAAATTTGACATTGACATTTCGGTTTGCAAACTATTCGAATTCGATAATGGTTCGAGCTAGGGGTACTGACTCCATCATCCGCTACACCATGAAGAACTGGAACATTACTCACAACACCACCAAAAGGTAGAGTTATTTTACTGTGGTCTCCTGTAAGGAGGTTACTTCCCCAGACGCCCGTCTCCAATTCAAGCGAGAAATCCGCTATGCCCTACCTCTCTCAAGTTTACGTCGATCGTCATAATTAATCACAGGTGCGCTGCGCTTGCGCAGTAATTTCAGGACTCGCTACAGATTTATGGCCTCAATTAGGGTTCCATTTGCCGCGATCTGAAATGGTGAGTATCCAATATGGGCACCTGCCAGATGTGATACATTTTGCCCATAATTTGCTCTGGATGAGACTTGTCAGGATTCTTTGTTAAGATATTGATCGATGTTTTCTACATGTTAGCGGCTGTGCATAGTGTTGATAATATAACGGATGGACGGAATGGAATTTCGTTTAATTTACCCCGTCATCAACCTTATTTCGTACGCTTATGGCGCAATTACATTTGGTCGCTAGCCCGAATACGAGTGCCAATGGAATTCGGGTAAACGACAAGTGTAAATGAACGGAGTCGAGTAGTTTTCGTTTTGGTTACCCGACACGTCTTCCAGCCCGTATTCCAGTGTAAATATTGCTTATGATACCCGAATACGATACGAGGAGCTCGATGGCGCAGGTGGCTAGCGCGTTCGGCTGCGATCGTTGAAGTTAGCAACTTTCGCAGTGGTCGGTCATTGGATGGGTGACCAAAAATTTACTATCTCGAGCTTCTCCGTGCTTCGGAAGGCACGTTAAGCCGTTGGTCCCGGCTGCATTTGCAGTCGTTAGCACCCACCAATCCGCACTGGGCCCGCGTGGTGGGTCATGGCCCAATCTCCCTATTCCATCCATAGGAAAGGCCAGTGCCCGAATACGGGCTAATTAGTCTAAAACAACAAAACATATTTTCGTATTGATGCTTGTCATTAATGTGCCCTGTCCATTTCACTGGGATATGATTGAACACACATTCATCCTTATTGTCGAACACGATAACAGGATGTTAATGTGTCTAGTCTAGAAATCAACTCCATTGAGCAGTTTTCCTTCGATTTACTTAACTAGAGTAAAGTATTATTTTTAAATGTGAATAATAATAATAAATAATATTTTTTTGTTTGCATAATTTAACATAAGAAGGAGATAGAAAGCCTCTCTTGAGTTTGTTTCGCCGGTTCTTCTCAGGAAGGTCTCCCAATTTTGGAACCGGTGATAGTTTACGATAGTTAGGGTCAAATAAAAAACTCAAAATTACATAAATAATTTTATATAAAGTACTTTATTAACTAAATTAAGTAATAAATTCATACATAGACAATAAAAATTTTAAAAATCGAACAATGAAATAACCGAACGCTCAATAAAAAGTCTTTCGAAGGTAGCTCGACAAAATTAAATAAAATTTGATTCTGACGACGTAGCCTGTAAAGGCTACGAAACGTCAATAAATAAATAAAGTTTCGTGCATTAACCCGTAAAAAACTAGTTTTATTTAATGAGTGATGTGCGTGAAAACCTAAGAAACAAATATAATAATATTTTAATATAATAGTAAATAATACTTTAATATAATAGTCAAAACAGTTGTAAATAATCATTAGACGCTTGCGGTTCCAGAGTTATCCTGATTCCTTCCCCTACCCCGTGGAAATCTGAAATCTTACTTACTCACTAACAAAATCACACTATATTGTTTTTAACATTCATGGTCACTAACATTATAGTAATATAAGTTATTGATATCTTATCTTATGTTATGGGTATCGAACGCAATAAAAGACTTCGTCGGAGGGTAGACCGATATGTCTGCCAATAACAGCCTACCCGCAATTACTTCAGTTACTCCGTGATTATGGCGCTTGCAACAGTGCAGAAATATCGGAAACTCGCTAAAAACAAGGTATATGGTAACAATCCCGTAAATAACTTATATTACTATAAAATCACACTAGTGATCATAGGTAGAAAAATATTCCACTGAAAATATTTTGCGTAAAGATTACGCGTATAAACCTATATATCTAGTTATCGTATCGAGATAATCTTACTAAATTGTAGGGGCACGGCTCTCATTGTTTTTGTAGAGAAAGGTTGATGATAGTATTGAACCGATAACGAAATTTTAGTGCGTCGCAGCACGCGCCATGCGATGTATTACGTTAATCTACTATATAAAAATAAGTCGGGTTTTCCTTCCTGACGCTATAACTCCAGAACGCACGAACCGATTTCCACGGTTTTGCATTCGTTGGAAAGGTCTCGGGCTCCGTAAGGTTTATAGCAAAGAAAATTCAGAAAAAAAAATCAAAAAAAAATCTTCTTTGAATCACCAAACGAAATGTTATATAAAACGAAGCCATCTGATGGCGAAACGGAGTTCGCCTGGTTTGCTAGTCTACTATATAAAAATAAGTCGGGTTTTCCTTCCTGACGCTATAACTCCAGAACGCACGAACCGATTTCCACGGTTTTGCATTCGTTGGAAAGGTCTCGGGCTCCGTGAGGTTTATAGCACAGAAAATTCAAGAAAAACTTAAAAAAAACTTCTTTTAATCACCAAACGAAATGTTACATAAAACGAAGCCATCTGGTGGCGAAACGGAGTTCGCCGGGTTTGCTAGTATACTATATACTTAACAGTTCTCGCTGGTCAGACATACGACAACCTTATCAACTCAAAACAAACTGATAAAACTGCAAATTTGTAACAATACTGCGCAGGAAAATTGAGCACCTGTAACCACGTGCCGTTCGTAACCAACTCAAATACTACCTCTAGTCATGATACTGATATGATGACACTTTAAACATCAAGCAGTTACATGCTTTAAAATAATAAAAATTATAACTATAATTGCTATTTCATCTTCTATCCTTGTGGGTTACCTATAATGCGAAGAGATGGCGCTGCCTTGCAGCTTAAGAATGGCTAGAAGAATTTCGACGCGGTCCGTGAGGGCCGCGGTAGCAATAATTGGTCAGTGCATTCGCCCGGATTGCGAAGGGTGCGGGTTCGAGTCCCGTCTGCTGCCTGGTCCGCGTGAAATTTTTTCTAGTTATATTTTCTTTAGATTTAGAGAACTATTTTTAAAGAAGCAACATGAAATTTAACCAAATAACTAAATTACCAGAGAGAGGAAATACTAACGTTATACAGATGTAATTAATGATCTGTCAGGCTATGCAAAGATAGATAAAGAGATAGTGAATGAGGAGATACAATCCGAATAGTGGGCGATAATCTAGTGGAAAAAAAACCTAACGTCTGTCAGTCAATATTGGAAGCGTCGAAGATTTCAATGTTTATCAGAATGATTGACAATGGAGAGTCAAGTTTAATAACAGAAAAACTATTTGGCATGTAGGCAAACCAGTATTACTAACAATACAACTTGAGAGTGTTAAACGCATTTTAATCAATCATTGTTTTTTCAATACCTAATGAAATAAGACGCCGGTTTTATAGCCTGCGTAGACGGACAAGGGACTGTTGTCCGCGAAATAGATCTTTTACAACTGCATCGAGTAACGCACATGACGAATTAAAAGTACGCGTACAATGAGTCCCTCGAACAATCGAGGACACCGAGAGACAGGTACAGGACAAAAAGAACGCGGGGGTCCCCCCCAAAAAAAATTGAACTCCTAATGAAATAAGACGCCCGGTTTTATAGCCTGCGTAGACGGACAAGGGACTTTTGTCCGCAAAATAGATCGTTTACAACTGCATCGAGTAACGCACACGACAGATTAAAAGGACGCGTACAAAGAGTCCCTCGAACAACCGAGGACACCGAGAGACAGGTACAGGACAAAAAGTACGCGGGAGTCCCCCCAAAAAAATAGAACTTATGTGAATAGGCGCAGCAACGCACACGGCGAACTATAGTCCGCGTTGCGCGCTAAATCCGATTTTAAGAAATGGACCCAGTATTCTCTTTCAAAATGTCATCTCTTATTTTTAAACTTCATGTTAATTACAACACAACGTAATCTGAGAATATTAACTTCTATGGCGTGCACTTTCTAATTGTTCGGGGCACAAATGTTCGCACCTTGTGAGCGTTGTTGAACCCGTGACAAGTCCTCTTCAGGATTCAGGGACATTTTCTTCACAATTCAAGGAGTTATGTCCTCCGCGGACAAAAATCCTTCGCTTGCGCAGGCTATTAAGAGCGGACGCGAGCTGAAAAACATTTGAGGAATAGGTATTTGAAAAAACTATTGCTGTCACACATGGCAAATACCGTGTGATACAACAGTAGTAAACGCTGAAAATTGCGTATAAAAATTGCAAAAATCGAGGTTTGGCTCTAAACAATTACCTCCTCCAAAATTAGATATATGTAAAAGAAATTTTACATAAAGAATAATAAGTAGTTTTATACTATGCCTCTGTTTTGTTTTTTTTCTATACGTCTTTAATGGTGATAAAGATTTGTTTATTTTTGGCCTTTTTCGAGGGCTTCTACTTTCTTTGAAACATAAGTTATCGAAAAAAGGAAACCATAGCAGCATAAAATAAGTAAAATTATATTTTATCTATAAAAATCAATTCTTTAGTCATAAAAATAAGGGGGAATCAGTCGAAGACGTTTGTATGGAAAAAACATTGCGCGTTTCCACTCTTAATTTCATAACTCCAAATAAAAGATCAAGTTTTGCAGGAGTCGGAGCACAGACACGAAATTGGAAAGCTTCATTAGTAAATATTTTTTGCACAGGTTAGCTAGACTACTAGATAGCAGGACCAATGAGTGCCAGTCCGCCAGTGGGCGATACCGAACAAATTTACATTTACACTTGGCACGAGCCTTTCGTTGGCCAATATAAGAACGATGTGGTCACATTGGGCGGTTATAATTTGCCAGACGAGTAGTAAAGCACGCTCCGACAGGTGACGCCTACGTCGCGTGAAAGTCGCTGACCAACCCGACCTCTCAGAAATCATTATGCAGTTTATAAAGTTAGAATTGCTCGTCCAGCTTAAAACGAACTTCTCAAGTAAGCCTGTTATGTGTGGGCTCTCTGGTGTAGTAAGTAACATATAACACAAACTTATATGAGTATGTTTCATATAGTCACTTTTTCTGGATATAAAACCGTTTTCGCAGAAGTATGGATAAAAACTCCTTTGATGCTTAACAAACTAATTTACCCGCCAGCTTCCGTATTTTGTTATTTTAATACTAAAATGAAGATGATCGTTTTAATCTAAAGAAAAGTTTTACTAGAAAAAAATCCACGCGGACCAGGCAGCTAAGGCTAGGAAAATTTCGACGGGGCCATCAGGGCCGTGGTAGCATAATTGGTCAGTACATTCGCCCGGATTGCGAAGGGTGCGGGTTCGAGTCCCGTCCGCTGCCTGGTCCGCGTGGATTTTTTTCTACTAAAACTTTTCTTTAGATTTAAACATCTAGCAGTTAAATGCTTAAAAAAAATAAAAACATAACTATGATTGTTTAACATAAATTTTGTTAACGCTAATGTACTAAATGCTGCAACAACATAACGCCTAAGATTTTAATTGGCTAGCTAAGCCTTTCAAATAATAATAGTTTACACAATTCGGTTATGTGTGCCAATGCACTTCATTAATGAAAGATGAACGAACGTTATTTCGTAATAAAAAATATTTCGACATCCACATCGTCGTGTCCACCCACTCGCGATTAAAATGAATCCTAAGACAATAACGAGTATTTACATCTCATTTATAAACACTTTAGTTTCGAGCGATCAAATTACAATACGGCGTTAATTTGGACGCAATAGTTGAAGACATCAACGTATAAATATTCAGCTATCAAATCCATAATCATCAATCAATCGAAACACGTCCTTGCGCCCGCGCATCTATTCAGAGTGTTTTTTACTTTATTCAAGTCGCAAATTGCATTATCTGACTTATCTGTTGCAACAAGTATGTGGACAGCCAATATTGGCCTATGTTAGATCGATTTGAGTGTCATTGTCTCCGTGTTGGTGGCATACAACTTTGGCTCGTGACTGTTTGACATGGGCATCGTTGGCGATGACGTACGAGGCAGTTTCGAGGGCATTAGTTCCGAAATCGGTATAATCGTGGACGAGATTTTCATCCAAATCAGCGTGGGCGGAAACGACCGACACGGCGAACTATTGACCGCAACGTGTGGGTTTAAGTACGGAAACGTAACAGTAAATTATATCAAAGAAAGAACCGGATAGATACTATAAGCCATAAATTTAAAAAAAAACTGTGATATGAGATTGTAACACTTCATCATCATCATCAGCCTATTAATGTCCCCACTGCTGGGGCACAGGCCTTCCCTATGGATGGAATAGGGAGATTGGGCCATGACCCACCACGCGGGCCCAGTGCGGATTGGTGGGTGCTAACGACTGCAGATGCAACCGGGACCAACGGCTTAACGTGCCTTCCGAAGCACGGAGGAGCTCGAGATAGTAAATT
This sequence comes from Chilo suppressalis, assembly GCA_902850365.2. Taxonomy (NCBI): domain Eukaryota; kingdom Metazoa; phylum Arthropoda; class Insecta; order Lepidoptera; family Crambidae; genus Chilo; species Chilo suppressalis. Next base: position 2,211,587 of record OU963911.1, read on the forward strand.
TTTGGCCACCCATCCAATGACCGACCACTGCGAAAATTGCTTAACTTCAACGATCGCAGCCGAACGCGCTAACCAGTTGCGCCATGGAGCTCCTCATTTCATTGTAACACTTGCTTATCTACATAATGTTAACGAAGAATTGTCTTGTCTGTAGCGAAAGCGGAGTCGTTCGAATTTTAATTGCGTTGCGTAGACACAGCACAGGCGACTTCCGCGACATTTACAACTCCTGGACATTAGGCCCCGCGCCCAACACGGCGTCCATTACCATGATAATTATCTGTAATGGCTGTAAATAGAAACGATAATGTAAATTCGATTAGATCTTCAATATTAATTGCGAGACCATGTCCTATGGGAGGGACTAAATTGCTTTCTACTTGGTTATGGTAAACTTCGTTTCAATACAAAGTTGAATAAGATTGAATGAAAGCATCAGTGGACAAAAACAAAACATTATTAACAACTGATATACGAAGTATATTAAATAGAGAATGTTTAAGAGATAGAAAAGTATTAACAAAACTACAAGATCCAAGATCCTTACTCGACAGATATATTATAACTACATACATACTTTGCTATCGATTGTAAACGCAAATGCGTTAAATAAGCCCCAAATCTATGGTTGTAAGCAGGAGTACACTTTTTCGAAGGATTAATTCCAAAAATCAGGATCAGAATCCACTGAATACAACAGCACATAAAAAAGACAGTGTAAGATACTTAATATAAGCAAAAACACTCGAATAAGCAAAACCATATTGTAACATGATATCCCTCATCAAAGGTCCACCTGATCCGTCTCGAAGACTAAAAACATGGCGACGACGTAAGATTTGTCTCCTTGACTGATGTTATATTTTTTATCTTGTAACCCAAGACTGGCCGTCTACAGCTGGGCTGTAGTCAACCTTGCTCAAACACGATGGAAATCAATATTCATTATAAACGTATAATAAAGTAGGAGAACTGTGTTACTAAAAATATGATTAAAGCGATCTCGATGTGGCTAATGGTTATACCTTTACAACTACTAGTACAACGGATTTGACAAAAAAAAATGGATGCGTGTAACTTATGTACGCGCGTGAGAAGTTATACTTCTTTAGTATCATTAAAAATATTTTTAATTGCATTCAAATAATTAATAATTACAATAAAATAATAAAAGGACTGGAAAAGGATTAACACAGTCAATTAAGTTCAGTTTTAATTTGAAAAATTAAATAAATATTCAAAATATTCAATTAAAATCACTACTGAATTTAAGTTATTAGACCATATGTAATTAGCACTTGTAAGTAACTAAAACACGTTGTGTCTATATAGAAACTAGAAACATGTGGATAAATGTAGGGGGTGTGGTTGATGGAATAGTGAGAACACGTTGATTAACTGAGATACGTTTATTTAACACCTTTACACTTTTTACACCTTTCGCTCGTCTTCACCGTAAAACCCACCGTTGACAACTGCCCATAGATCATAGACTAAAACAGTGTTGTCCTATTAACAATTTTACTAAGTATAGACAATATGATTCCTTTGTTTTTTTAATATACAAATTTAAAAAATATTTATCAATAAAATTTACTACAGTTCGGCCATTCCTGCAAGTCAGGCTGACCCCAGACTGATTAAGTTTACACAAATTACCTATATGATGAAACAAAACTAACAACTTATTTTAGCTGACAACTCAAAATATTCAGTCTGAACTTATAAACTTTGCACACTAATTATGAAAACAATTATCATGTAACATAACATCTTAACTTGGTAACCTATAAGTACCTACCATCCTATCTTATACAAATCTAAATCATACTATGCACTAATCTACTCATTTGAAACAACATAACACCCTTCTTGAGAAACGATTAAGTAATATTAAAACATCAGCTTTTAACATTATTTAATTTATTCTTTAAGACTACACACTCTATTTAACTTCATTTTATAAAACCTAAGACATTTAATCACAATATTTAATACCTAAACTCCTTTTTATTTTTTACGTATTTTCACAATATCTCTATTTATTTACTAATAATACTCTTATCATTTCAGATAGGTATTGCTTAAAATTAACATTGCTACTATTATTGTTTACTAACCATATTTTAACTTATTTTGCTTAACTAAACAAATCAAATTTTACTAACACCTTATTTATTTTTTACTTTAATAAATCAAAACTTTACAAAAACCTTTGTTTTATTTGCTTAACCTATACCTACGTTATGAGTTTAATCAAAAGCAAACAACTATTAATAAATCAAAACTTAACAAAACTTTTGTGTTTTATTTACTTACCCTATGCATACTTTATGAGTTTAATCAAATGCAAACAACTATGTACTCAGATAATTAAGTCACTACTACTATAGAAATCAACCACCAAAGCAAGCAAAAATTAAATGTTACACAGTGTGTAATTAAGTATAGTTTGACCACCTTTTCATAAAATCTACTGCTGTGTTAGTATTAATAGGTCCTTCTGAACTACTGTTTACCTTTTGAACTTGATACCTATCCTCACCAATCTTCTTAATCACTTTATAAGGTCCAAAGAACTTTTGTTTTATTTTTAAATTATTACCAAACTGTGTCCTCTGTACTGCAACTAAATCTCCTGGCTTGTACCTGTATCCTTCTTTTCTATTTTTATTAAAACTCTTTCTATTTTCATCTTGTATTTTAAAAATTTGTGCTTTCGCTTCTTTTCTTAATTTTTCTCTTCTTTCTAAAAATTCATTTCTGTTTTCTTCTTCTAATAACTCTAAAATAGTTAAGTCTTCTTTTAACTTTAAGTTTGTTCCTGTTAATAGTTGGAATGGTGATGTATTAATGGACCTCTGATAAGTACTATTTACAGCTCTTTGCAACTGACTAACATGCCTGTACCAGAGAGTTGGTTCTTCAATACACATTTTGGTTAATATTGAAATAATAATTCTGTTCATTCTCTCAACCTGTCCATTACCACGGGGAACACCGGTGGTTATTTTTACATGTTCTATTTTCTCTTCTTCACAATAATCCACAAACTCTTTCCCTGTAAAAGCTGTTCCTCTATCAGTGATAAAGCGACATGGATTGCCAAAATCTTTTTGATGTAATCTAAGTTTATCAACAGTTTCCTTTGAAGTTACTGACTTTGTGGGATAAATCCAAACAAATTTTGTGTAGGCATCTATTACTGTTAGAATATAATTATACATTTTCTTTGTTGATTCTAATGGTCCTAAATGATCACAATGGAGAGTGTGTAACGGTACATCTCCCTTCTCGATTGGGTTCAAAAGGCCTTCCTTTTTGCCAGACTTCCGGCTTCCTAATATACAAGGTATACAATTAGAAATAACTTTCTCTATTTTGCTGTCTAACCCTTTAATGAAATAATCTTTTTCTATTATATCTTTAATTTTCTTCTTTCCAAAATGTCCTATGCCATGTGTCTTCTTAATAATTTCAAAATCCAATAAATCGGGTACAACTAACTTCTTCTCTATTCCCTTATAAATTACTCCGTTTTCCAACATATAGTCTTCATACTGCTTGTCCTTGAGAACTTCCTTGATCACTTTCAATGTTTCATCACCTGACTGAGCTTCACTGATTCGAGAATGTAATTCTGAGTGAATAACTCCTATATTTCTGCTTAGTGTATCAACATGTTGCATCCTATTACCACTTCTATGCATTATTGTATAATCAAAATCTTGTAATAACATGATCCATCTTGCAACTTTTGCAGGTACTTCTTTTTTTGTAAGGGTCTTTTGAAATGCTTCGCAATCTGTGATTATTTTAAATTTTATTCCGATTAGATATTTTCTGAATTTTTTAACCGCTTCGACTACTGCAAGTGCTTCTAACTCATAACTGCTACATTTTTGTTGGGCTTCATTAGTTTTACGACTCATATAATGGACTGGATGCATTTCCCCATCAACTGGATCTCTTTGCATTAATATTGCAGCATAGCCGTACTTTGATGCATCGGTATGCACTTCGGTTTCAAGGTTAATATCAAATATTTTTAATACAGGATAATTACACAATTTAGATTTTAATATTTCAAATGATTGTTTCTGCTCTTCTTCAAATTGAAAATGGTTAGTTTTTAATAACTCACTTAATGGTCTTGCAATCATCGCATAATCTTTAATAAATTTTCTGAAATATGAAGTTAATCCTATAAAACTATGTACTTCTTTTAAAATTTTAGGTTGGGGGAATCTAATTACCGCTTGAATCTTGTCTGGAGATGGTGTGACTGTACCATTAGAGACTACATGTCCCAAATATTCAACAGAACGTTGTAACAATTGAGTCTTTTTCCAATTAATTTCCAAGCCATAATCCGAAGCCACCTTCAATACTTCTTTTAGCCGTTCTAACGCTTGGGTTTCATCTTGAGCAAGCAAAATCACATCATCGATGAAAATTAACACTACACCACGGTCAATTAAGTCTCTGAATATTATGTTGATGTACCGGGAAAAGTACTTAGGGCAAACGGAAAGACCAAAAGGTGCCCTCAAGAATTCAAACTGACCTTCCGGACTACTTGTAACGAATGCGGTATATTTTATTGAGTCTTCTTCAATAGGCAAATGAAAAAATGCGTTTTTCAGGTCAAGCGTACTAAAAACTTTCACTTTACTTAGTTTGTCAATCTGGTCATCAATAACTGGAAGTGGATACTCATCTTTTACCATCTTTTGATTTATTTTTCTGTAATCTACACAAACTCTTGTGCCACCATCTTTTTTACGCACCAATACCAACGGACTTGCATATTCTGAATAACTTGGACGAATAATACCCTTATCTAACCATTCTTCAACTTGCTGTTTCACTACCTCTTCTTCTTTTATAGCCAATCTCCGAGGACGCTGAGCTACTGGTATATCATCTTTTAAAATAATTTTCATCTTAATGGGAGCTTCTTTTATTTTCACTGGTTTGTAACTACTTATAATCTCTTTCAGCACTGGATTACTACTAAATATGTCACTGTCAACATAAGCAGGTAAGCAGTTCAGATAGGAACTATCATAAGAACACGGTTTTATAACAACAGAACCTTTATTGATCAAAATTGTAGTGCTAGCTAGAAAAGGTTGCCCTAGAATAATCTTATACGGAATTACACCCTGTGGCACAACATGAAAACATGTGCTATACATATGGTTATCAATTTCTAAAATAGCAGTAAACTTACCGATCGAATACACCTTATGGGAACCAAGCCCAATCAACGTCAGCTTCTCGTCATCACAACACACCGTATTTAACTTTCCGAATAAATCTAACGTAATTAGATTTATGTCACTGCCCGTATCAATTAAACTTAACACTGTAATATTGCCCATTTTCACACTTTTCACTGATCTATTTAGAGAACCGTCGCTATTTACACTAAAAACATTCTGACATTGACCGCCATGTTTGTTGTCATTCGAATTTGACAGCTGTGTGTCAGTGCACTCATTCATTCGTTCACCATAGTGATAACGATGTTCACGTTTGTCGTGAAGTTCGCCGCCATGCACGTTATCAGCGGTACTGCCAACCTGACAAGTGATATTCACTTCGCGTTGGCTAGGTTGGTACTTCACGTGATGAGTCGCCGCACTCGCCGCCGCTCTTGCCCTGCATTGCGATCCAATATGGCCGTATGCATTACATTTAAAACATTTAACACCGTTATTGCACTGATTTGCAAAATGATCTTGGCTGCCACATTTAAAACAACGCTGCACCTTCACTGTCTCACTGTTTCTTATTTGAATAGGCCTGCTGCTATGCTTATCTGAATGCGGTTGTTTAATTATGCGCTCACGCTTACTTTTTGTTTTCATCTGTTCATAAATTTGCAACTTCTCCTTTAGGACACTATACGAAGTTACGCCGTATAAAATTATTTTATTGGCTTCGTAGTCTGTAATACCGTCGATAATATATTGAATTGCCACGTAATCGGGAAACTTAGCCCGCTTTCCAAGCTCTTTCATGCACAACATGTATTGGTAGCAAGTCTCATCTTTGCGTTTTTTTCTCGCGCTCATTATTTCATGCATCTCCTTACTGTTTACTGCATCGGGAAACTCTTTCAACAGTGCAGTCTTTAAATCTTCGTAGCTTTTAAATGCTTTTTCAGATCTGAGCCATAATTCTGCCGTGCCGGTCAAAGACCGTCTTGCTATTATCAGCTTCTGCTGGGCCGTCCACCCAAATATTTCAGCATTATCTTCTATATCCTGCGCCCATTTGGTTGACGAATATGTCATATCCTCGCCATTAAATTTTATGATGGCGTCCGCCATGTTATAGTTAGAGTCTCCTTTCCTAAATCCTGCATCATCGTGTCCTGTCACCATAGCCATGTTGATATTTTGTTACAATTTCGCACGATATTCCTCAACTATTCGTTTTCTCCTGTATATTTTCGCCTTATACAGCGTAGCCGCCACGTTACTTCGTGACACGCCGCGACTTCACTATTCCGACCGCACCCCAAAATAACTTTTGACTATCCCGGACGAGAATTTGTAGGGGGTGTGGTTGATGGAATAGTGAGAACACGTTGATTAACTGAGATACGTTTATTTAACACCTTTACACTTTTTACACCTTTCGCTCGTCTTCACCGTAAAACCCACCGTTGACAACTGCCCATAGATCATAGACTAAAACAGTGTTGTCCTATTAACAATTTTACTAAGTATAGACAATATGATTCCTTTGTTTTTTTAATATACAAATTTAAAAAATATTTATCAATAAAATTTACTACATAAATATTATAAATATGAAAACAGTGATCAGAGGCGACGAGCGTGCCAACATTGTTTTTGACAACGCGATCATCTTATGGAGCTCCGTGGATCGTTCAAAGTACCTTTCGAACAGATGTCTAATAATGGTGGATTATTAACCACTAAGTGGTTAATAATCCACCATTATTAGACACTAACATTCATAACGCGCCCGCGGCCAACTTCATGGTGTTACTATTGTGTTACAGTGATGCGCGCGCATCTCGAAATTTCACTCACATGATTTTTCATAACGCGCCCGCGGCCAACTTCATGCTGTTACTTTTGGGTTACAGTGATGCGCGCGCATCTAAAAATTTCACTCTCATCATTTTTTCATAACGCGCCTAAAGAAGTTTAACTTCAAAAACAATTTTATTCTTTTGATGTAAGAAATTTTGGCTGGCGACGAATAATATTTAAATTAAAGCCTGCGAAGACAAGGGTCTTTACACCGCGGACTTTTCTGCCCGCCATAATAGATCGCTTACAACTGCATCGAGCCGCGTAGACACGAAGAATTAAAAGTCCTCAAAAAAAAAAAGTCTTCCGAGCAACCGAGGCCACCGAGAGACCGGACTAGAAAAAAGTACGTGAATATTCCCGAAAAAAAATTAACTCGTGTGACTAGGCGCAGCAACGCACACAGCGAACTTTGGTCCGCGACTCCGCGGTGTGCGCTCCTGCGATAAACACCGATTTCAGGAATAGACCAAGTATATTCTTTTAAAACGTCTTCGCTGTATCTAAAACCTCATGTTAATTACAACACAATGTAATCTGAAAATATTTACTACAATAACGTGCGCTTATCTTAACTTTCGGGCAACAAATTTTCTCATCTGTGACAAGTTCTCTTCGGTTTTCGTTTTCATGATTCAGAAACTTTTGTCCTTAGCGAACCTTCGAAAAGCCCTTCGTCTGCGCAGACCATTACAGTTGCTGATAAGAGCAAGTCTTCGAGTTCACTTAAACACCGACGCATTTCGAGTCCAAGAGGCTATCGAGATGAGTCGAGGTGAGTGCGGCAGATCTCCCGATTACAGTAGAAAGTCATGCCCACGCGTGGCGAGAGGTCACAACCGCCCACGCACCCCCTACTATTAGTTATTAGACTATTGAGAAATACGAGACTCTTAGGTGCTCCGCGGGCAATTACCGATATAATAGATGATTATTGCAAAAGGACGCGGAGGAGGTTGCATGTTCAGACGGGCGGTCCATTAGCGATACAACCGGAGAGGGTGGGATGATAGCTGACAACTCAACGGTTTTTTAAAATAATAATGGCGGTGAAGCTTTAAAAACAATAATCAATCAAAATTGTTTAATTTAACTACTCTGTTGGCTCAGCTGCCCCTAAATGGATTTTTTGTACGTATAATTGAATCTCCTTCTCCATATTGACTAAAATTCATTGACTATATGCTTGCTAACGGCCGCCAAAATCATAAGTGCTTAAAGCAATATAAGTTAAAAAATATCTAAGTAAGTAAGCTCTGGGGCTGGGGTCCTATTTCTGCAAATTTTTCTTTACATGGTTGTGAAAGAGAGACGTTATGCCAAATTGACGCTTTTCTTTAGCTTTGAAGAGGATAGCTAAAATTAGATAATTAGGCCCCAAGTCCAATTATTCTTATCAGAGAACTTGTACTATTATGTATTGACGACCTCCGTGGCCGAGTGGTTTGTACGCCGGGTTTCATGGCGTCGCCGACTTCGTTTGCGTGATGATTATGAGCATTTGTACTCCAGTCATGGATGTTAAATATATATTTCTATATAAATATATTTATATATGAACAGTATATTATGTATTCTATCCGTTACCCTAGCATCCCATAACACAAGCCTTACAGTGCTTACTAGTTAGTGTTGGGGCTGGGCTAATTGGTGTGAATGTTGGAAATATTTATTTCTTTATTTATTCTGTGTCAAAGGCAGGTTATTAGAAATGTTTATTGAATTATTTGAAATTATAAAAACTTGAATTGAATTTAGAACTTGGTTTGAATTTGGATGAAATTTAGCACGCATATTTATAGTTTATAACTTAAATCGAGACCTAGATCGAATCCATTCAATCCTACAAAAATGTTAGGTTCCTATGGGACACTGAAGAAACAAACTACAGGACGAATTGGTTTAAGGGTAAAAATTTAGAGAAAACGTAATAATTTAGCTTTAAATTCTTAGCTTTACGCTTCTTTAGAAAACCCTAACGGCTTACAGCAAACGGGACACTTCTTCGTCACACCATTATCACATGAATACGTATAAGATAAGCGGTGTACACCTAAAATTTTTAACAAACTCAAAGCTGAATGACACAACAACGAATACTTTGTGAGATAAGGAAAACGATTCCGAAAAATAAAATATTAAGAACAGAAACAGTGTATGCGAACAAGGCCTTTTACAATAACTTTAACTAAACAGGGCTGGTGTCAGAGGTTATTGGACAGATAACAACTTTCCACGTGCAAATTGGATCTATTCATAGCGATACCAAGATAAGTCCAGAGGTTAAAAACGCAGTTAACCCGTCCAAGGTGGATAATAGCTGCACAATTAGATCTTTGTGCTGTAATGAGTCTCTTTGGCTGGTATAAAAATACACTGCAGATATGGAACAGAAAAAGTGTTTGTGTCGTAATCAGAACGAGGAAATACAAATTTAACGATACAATATTCCATTGGCGCACAACCAGCTTCTTTATGATATTTTTTTTTTATATTTGTAACTAAATTTGTTTTTCCATTGAGTATGTAACAGTAAATCGATAATTTACTGTAGCTCACTCGAAATTGTAACAAGAGCTGACGTAATTATTATAAAAAAAATGCGAAGATATAATACAAATTACGAATTCAGTAAATGACATTGGTAGTTTGCGAATGCTTTCTCCAATACAAATGATTGCGCTCAAACCAAACGATTACGCACCTTTGAGCAAAATATATGTAAGAGTGCCCAACAATGTATTGGCATGGTGTCTACCTTCCCTTTTCATTGACAGGAGATTTAATTATTAATAAAAACGACTAATGACATGAAGAGACGTTCTGCAGTTCACCGTTCAACATATCACGCTAGTACATATAGCGGATGGAATTTAGGAAAACTACACTAAACAGTATTCTTATAACATTCGCAATAATAATTTAATTATCTTAATCGGCCGTTAATTACCCTATAGCGGACGAACACCTGCTATGTGAAACTAATAATGTTACGTTTAGAAATGTCCTCAAACTGGTTCGCAAATGAACTAGTAAACAAGTAAGTCATAATTTTCATAGAGACGCAACCGCAACGTTTGGCAAACGTTGAAAGTTAGGAAGTGACAAATGAATGAAGCGAAACTTAAATTATTATGTTACGAGAGATCGTTTATGCAAATATAGCGAACCATTGAGAGGCACCATTGATAGTGTCTGGTAACGGGCTGCCAGACAGGTCTTACGTGCTTCGGTCTGCGCTGCGACCAACGGGGTCGGGTTTTAATCAACCGCCGTCTTTGGATTGGACGGCTTCATAAAACTTAATTTCGACTAGAACATGTTTAGCCATATATTAATTTCGATTCTTAGATGGTTATTTTTATTTGTTGACCGAACAGGTGTACGTTTTACGATAAGCATCTATCGGTTCTAGTTTTAAATAAGTCTTGAATTTGTTGCAAATGGCCAACATAAATCACTATTAATTAAAAAATTGTATACACTTACGTCTATTAGCCAAAACAACGGTCTTTTAATATCACGAAATATCGAAGAGATCAAATTTCTCAAAAAAATATATTGAGCGCTATATCACCAGTTTATATTCATGTAGATATGACCATGAGACGTGTTTACATCTCACAAAAAACTAGTTTCGGGGTCGATAGTCGTGACCTCTTACTTTATCAAGCAACAGAACAGAGGGATTACGAAACTTTCTTTTTCCTGTTAAAACTCTGAGCCAAGTCCAGGCATTGATAAAAGTTATTTATTACGTAAGTTTACAATGCAAATGTATTGCATAAACTTCTCGTTAGACAAAACACTGGTAAGGTAGCCGCGCGTCAAAACATCGAGCTATCTTCATACAATATTGGAAGCGAGTGTTTCATAGTAGACGAGTAGAAATGAGTTCATAATTTCTCCGTGCACGTGTGAGCCGCTAGCGACGCGAGTACACACATACACACACACACACACACACACACTCGTCTTCCTGGTCCCATCTGTGAATGACGTGTACGCATGTTTACTATCGCCGCTAAATTGTCGATCATTTCGGTCGTTGTTGCGTCATCCATTAAAGCTTCCATTTCCACCTCTTCCTTTGGAACGCATACACGTTTTTCAAGAAGTTATTTAAAGAGTACTTGTAGAATAAGGTGAATTATTGTGCGGTAAGTCAATTAGGAGGATGCAATAATGTGCAAATTCCTAATTAGGAAATCGGTAATTGCAATTTGTAAAAAGTCATTTGGCACTACTATTATTGTATTTAACATTTACCTAATACTCAATTAAAATGCTACATTAAAATTCATTAGTGGTCACAGCGTTGAAACAAGAATAGTGTCCACAAACGTGCCTAGAACGGAGGCGAACAATAAATTTTAAATCATATTAAGATAACAGAAAGCTCAAAATAGGGTCTAAGTTAGTCAACTAACGAGGCAACAATATACTCGTAGCAATAATATCAGACGACGCCAAACCCAGTTATTCCAAGTTAAACGTGTTCATTGCAACAAACTTACATTAACGGTTACTGCAAATAACAATAAATTACTTCGACATAATATTTAGATACTTGGGACCGCAAAGTGAAACGGAAGATTTGACATTATTTACTAAATCACCAAGAACAAGCTGAAAATAATACATGGCGTCTATTACAAACTACAACTGAGGCATTACTTGCGAACGTAAAATCCTATGATGATAATATTGAATTATTCAACGTAAGCAAAGCTCATTAGCCATTTCATGTTTAATAGGCCCATAAAAACGCGCAGACGGGAAGGAAGCAACAAACTAGTATCAATAGCGAGCAGCGTTACTGCCAATGAGTTATTTTATCTTGAGCTAGATATGTGCGCCGCAAATAGTTCAAAGTCCTAGATCGAGCTCCATCAATTATCTGCGGCACATCCGGCGATATTCGACGAGCTCGTGATGTCATTGCCGTACCGATGCCGGAGCGAGCGGAATAAACACAGCGTCCGACAGGTCGTGCCCGATGGGTATCTGTCCTTCCTGCGTCAAACCAAATGAGATTGTTCCACTTTTAATATTCTCATGACTTTTGATACCGTTTTTGAGCCTCTTCAACCGAGATGCGATACGATAGGCGTTAACAGCGCACATATTGAACTCACGAGTGCTGTTTTCGGAAACCGTTTGATCAACAAAGAAGATAAAATGAAATAAAAACGATTGAAAGAGCCTATTTAGTGTCGTTTCGTTGTCAAAACTGTATGCTGGTTGTGGTGTGGCTATCTATGCATTGAATGAAATGAAAATCGGTGAATCAATAAAGATAAATTAAGTAAGTAACCCAAACCCACTTTTAACATTAGCAGCACTTGATTTGGGGAAGGATTCAAAATCATTTGTAAATAAAGTTATGAAGCGTTTTTTTTTTTCATAAAATTTTGCATTGTTTTCATGTAAATCCGACTTAAAGTCGTAGTCGTCTTTCTTCACTATTTAGGTTCTTCATTTCTCATCTCATTGCTTTCATTGGTGTCAAGGGTAGTGAAGCGTTTTTTTTTCATAACTTTTTGCATTGTTTTCATGTAAATCCGACTTAAAGTCGTAGTCGTCTTTCTTCACTATTTAGGTTCTTCATTTCTCATCTCATTGCTTTCATTGGTGTCAAGGGTAGTGAAGCGTTTTTTTTTTCATAACTTTTTGCATTGTTTTTATGTAAATCCAACTTAAAGTCGTAGTCGTCTTTCTTCACTATTTAGGTTCTTCATTTCTCATCTCATTGCTTTCATTGGTGTCAAGGGTAGTGAAGCGCTTTTTTTTTTATAAAATTTTGCATTGTTTTCATGTAGATCCGAATCAAAGTCGTAGTCGTCTTTCTTCACTATTTAGGTTCTTCATTTCTCATCTCTCATTGGTGTCAAGGGGAGTGTGAGAGAAACGTTATTAAGCGCAAGGTTTATCTAAATATTGGTGCCGTAGCTGAGTAAAATACATGTGTTTTAAATATTTTAAATATATCGATTGTGAAGTCTCTCTTTTCGCATTTCGCATTTATTTCGCTGAACAGATAGTAAATAACCTCTTAAATTCCAACGTACTGAGAGGTTTTTTAACAACAGTTTTAAGAAATAGATAATCTATACTGTTACAGGTAGATAATACGATTGCAATATTCGTCTTTGTATCACTTGATCTACCTTCAGTTACGTGAACTTGGAGGCGAAGCATAAATATAGTAAGTGACGAATGATAATGTAGCCACTGAAACCAGGTGGGAAGCTGTGCCAAGTTGCCAACAGTCGAAAGTGTCGTACAGTCACATTCAGCGCCGAGCGGTCTAGACCAGGCTGGCACACTCATGTCATGAGCGCGAAATATGATCCGTGCGGGCATAAAATAGACATAACAGAAGGTAATCTACATACGAAGTGCGCTCGAGCAAAGCACACATAAACACCGCTCACGGACACGATATCTCGAACCAGTTAAGAAAACTGCGAGCACGAGAGTTCCACCCGCTTGAGACACGCGTCTGCGAACTTCGTTGTACAAAAAAGGTTGTTTGAATTCAATATTAAGTGGTATATTGTATTTATTTTTAAAGTTGATCATTTTTAGTAATTATTGATTAATATTTCCGTTCCTTCTGTTTAGAGTCGAGTGTCACTATAGATTTTGTGCATAAGTCAACGTTGACAATACTTTTTTTGTCGTGGGGAAAATGCGTTACGCTTACCCCGCCGCCTGACAAGCGGCGAGATTATGTATTATGTAGGACTCTTCTCCGTAAACTCATCCATCCTCACTAGCACGAACCAATATCGAATTCGTATCGTTTGCGAATCCGAAATGTCATTGCCAAAAAATGTGTACTGATTTTTAGTTCTCGTTACGTACTTTGTGCTGCTGCTGTTTTTCCATACAAAATTGCAATCGGTTTGCAAACTATTCGAATTCGACAATGGTTCGTGCTAGGGGTACGGAGGTCCATTCGGTGCGTCCTCGGAGGCCTACCCACTAAAAACCCCACAGCGCACCCTCGGTTGAGAGAGGTACCCGAGAAACCGTTTCCGAGTCACGGGCCAAAATAAGTTGTTGACAATCCTAGCGCGACCGCCGAGCGTAGGTATGCAAAGCGAAGTACATACATGAGATTACCTTCTGTTATGTCTATTTTGTGGTGTGGGATACTCGCGCGCAGTGTGTGGTGTGCCCGCGAATCACTGATGCAATTCGTGGTACCCACGTGACGACATATTAAGGAAACTATGTTTACGACATATTCATTCAATGCTCCTTATCATGCTGCACATGCTTGTTACAATATTTCAGTTCGATGGAGTTTCATAATGGGATTGTGATTACAATATAATAGACCTCTTATTTTTATGTAAGTTATTATGTTTTTAAATTTAAATAACTGAAATTGTTCTAAGTATATAAAGAAATTATCAATGCTCATTCAATGAGATAGCCAATTTGCATTTTTATTCTATCATTATATTGTTGCATTTACAAATTTATTGAAAACAAAGGAAACTATAAATTATAATATTAAAATTACACGCTAATCATTTCTCTTATAAATAAGGAGCGTTTGGTTGTCTCCAATTATATTATAATGATAATCAAATCATTTATTCAGTTGAGGCTGTTACAAGCACTCATGAATGTCTTGAAGCTACGCCATCGGTTCGTAGATCTACGGCGGGAGACCTTGTACTGAGAAGAACCGGCAAGAAACTCAGCAAGGGCTGTTTTTTCTCCCTGTTTTATTATTTACAGAGTCCTTAAATTGAAAAACGACTTTCATGTCACCTTTCATTACATAATGATTAAATATACATTAATTGTTAACCTGCATTTTGATTGCTGTGTCATACAGTAAGAATACAAATTAAGTACCTATAAGTCTAACTACAAGCAAAATTAGGTATAATATCCTTAACCAAAGCAATATTAAGTACAACCGAGCAACAATATGTGAAATAACCAGATATTTTCCATCGTTGAATAGAATATAAATTACTTTGGCCGGTGTTCAAATGATCACGAGTTGTAACAATAAAGCTTCCGCTGCAAACAATACGCAAAGTTATTAGGAAGTATCACTATTCAGACGAACACGAAACAATCCAACCGAATCACTTGCAGCATTTCTAATAAGGGTTACCATATCTCAGGATTTGTCCTGAGATTTCAGGATTTTTGGACTCTTCTCAGGATTGCGGCTGGATTTTGCATATCTCATGAAATCTCAGGATTTTTTGAATTTCCAAGAAAATACAGCTTACGTTTTAAAGATATCTTTAAAGATATATTTAATAAAGTGTAATAATTGCACAATTAAAATCAGTACTTTATTATCCAAGTTGATCTTAACTTAATCAGTTTTATCATACTTAATATGTGAATATACATTTTTAAGTAAGGTTTTTTTCTTTAATTATGGATTCATATAATGCCCCACATGTCAAGCTCTTCAAATTATATTGATATAAAAGTATAAGCAGAGTATAAACGATAACATTACCATTTTTTTAAATTGTTAAGCACGTTTGAGAGAAAATTCTCAAACTGTAAAAAATCTCAGGATTTTTCAATGGAAATCAAGCCTTTTCTCCGGACTTTTGATTTTATCATCTGGTAACCCTATTTCTAACGCAATGTTTCCAGAGTTGAGCGGAGGCGCAACAATGTCCTATTACACCGGCCGCGTCCAGGATGCGAGCAACAATGGATTTAACGACTGCACAGGTATAAAAATCTGACCGAATGCACATGTGCGTCGAATCGACGGTTTCCGAGAAATTTCTGGCTGAGGCATAAAAACACAAAGGTCTCGTCGCATCTGGCAGACACAGCGTCGTCTCTTTGGGAAACGAACAATAGTCCATGCTCGGATGCAAGGTTCGAGAGCACAAAGAACTACCTGCGACGTACCTGACCATAACATAAGGGTATTCTGTAAGGATTACTTGACGTCGATCATTTATGTCAGAATCCACATTAATGGGAAGCCCTGCCTCTGCCTGCCCGTCTTAAATTTAATAAATGCGCTGTAATCATAAAATATATAGGATTTTCTATTGATAAAAAAGGTCTCTTTGTGTAGTAGCTATAAAATCAGCTTTACGACGATGTCGATGCCGACGCCGTTTTACATTTACTGTTTTGTTACAACTCTTTTGTCGATATGTATTCACAATCAGTATTTTATAACTGATGTTTGAAATGTAAAGAAAATCTTACTAGAAAAAAATCCACGCGGCAGACGACTGCCTTGCAGCCTAAGGCTAGAGAAAAATCGTTTCGGCCATCTGGGCCTCAGTAGCATAATGGTCAGTGCATTCGCCCGGATAGCGAAGGGTGCGGTTTCGAGTCCCGTCTGCTGCCTGGTCCGCGTAGAAATTTTTCTAGTAAAATTTTCTTTAAAGATCCTATTATTATTTTGAGTTGTGGTGCTGGCAGAGAACGTTAAGGATCCCGTGGGCAGTGCATCGTACTAACGTTTCAATTCTGAAGGAACTGTCCATATAGACCCGTTTATCAACTATTGTGTCCTTTGGTACTTCGGACACGTGGCCCGATAAGAACCGGACAATTCGGAAAAACCCTTTAGAAGAAAAGTCACAATAAAATGTAATGCCATTGGGACACGTAATTTTAATTGTCACTCAACATCAAATCTCCCAAAAAGTCTATTCGGAATACTCTTTGAAAGCAAATACAAGAAATAAGTAACACAAAGCTACTTGCTATACACATGAAAGATAGGTCGCTAAAAATTATGTAAATAAAAATCCTGTTGCATTAATAATTATAGTGAATGTTAAAGTATTCGAAGCATTCACCTATACATGGCCAGTGTCACTAGACCACTCCAGGATGGAGACAATAGGCCATTGAGTCGACACCTGAGGAGGCCCTGGTAATCCACACGTACGCATAAAACAACGACTCGTTCCAACGATGTTCCTGGAAGTTATTGATGTACGAGTATGTTATGCACTCGCCAAATGCATGGCAGCAACTGGGGAACAAAGGAGATGTTTGGCCTAAAGACCAATAATCATGAAAAATTGTTTCCTAGATTCGAAATTATATATAAATTACTGTAGAGACGAATATTATTGACGGACACCCCTGAGAACTTCTATACACCATATACACTGAACATATTAAAATAATAAAAAACAAATAAGTTATATAGTAAACTAGGGAAATCAAGCCAAGTACCGAAATTATGGATTAGATTCAGGTATATAGAGCATGTAGATTAACAGATAGTTGCCTGTTTTTAAAGTTAATGCATAAGAGTAACTTTTAAAATCAGGTGTCATCTATGCATTTCCGGTTATAGTAAGGTACTCTGTGACAGAAACTGTGTGATGATTGTGAATGAGCCACAGATTAGAGAGAATTTTTAAACTCTCGTTAACCAAAGAAAGCTAAGAGATTTAGGTTATATAGCCATATATTCAGTAGCTTCATTATTTTTGTTATGTTTTCAATATAACCATATCTTAGATTTTTAGTGTATCACACCTTATAATTTATTTATTTATTAATTTATAGTCAGGCAACATAGGCCCATAGATAGATATCTTAAAGTCTAACATATATACAGATTATAATGGTTTATGGAGGTGTTTGGCGAATAATGTATGGCAATACACTTTATGATGTCGCCGACTATCTATAATAATTGTTTGAGCACATTTGCATGTAGTGAAAATAATAATATAGTTGTGGATATTAATACCACAGTGTAATAAAAAAAATGATTTATTTTATCGATCTTTACAAAATAGATTTATTTTTATGTTATATAAACTACTTCGATCAGTCTTTGGCTGAATGTTACTACACCCATAGCCATTAAAAATTATTCGTGTGTTTTCCAAACCGGTAAAATTAAAAGTCATTTTTAAAGTAAATATATTATACAAAGGTGTCCGTTGAAATCTAATGACCGTAAATTAAATTATAAATTACGCCAAGAATTACCGTGTATGTCAATATTTTTTGTGCATTTAGGCCAATTTGAGCAATCTCCTTTACGTGTAGAGATCGTATAATAGAACATCTTCAATCAAACCTAGCTACCAATTATTTCAGTTTATTTATTTACACAAATAGAATTACAATTACTTTATTAAATATAGTGCAAGCTAAAGCAAGTAGACGACCTCCGTGGCCGAGTGGTTTGTACGCCGGATTTCAAGGTGTCGCCGACTCGAGGGTTCGAATCCCGGTGGGGGCAGATGTTAGTGTGATGAATACGAGCATTTGTACTCCAGTCATGGATGTTTAATCTGTATTTTTATATAAATATGCTTATATATTTACAGTATATGGATTCTATCCGTTACCCTTAGTATCTCATAACACAAGCCTCACAGTGCTTACTTTGAGGCTAGGCTACTTGGTGTGAGTGTTAGAAATATTTATTTATTTATAGCCAGACAGGTTTATTAGTACACTACTTATGTATGGGTATCTTGTGAAAAATAGCACGAGAGTCTATTTATTACTTGTATATTAATGGAACAATTACGTTAAAGTAATTTCGCGAAAAGAGGGAAAAAAAGAATTTGCATAAATGTAATTCATTATATATATTTTACACTCAGAAAAATACGATACCTTTTCCAAGAACACGCTAACATTAAGATCACATTAAAATGAAGGAATATATATCACTAGGAATATGTTTGAAAACATTAAATTCTATAGCCTCCTATCACATACATTCTGTAATGTCTACTAGTTTACTAAATTTATAATGTAAATGGAGGTGATTTGAGAACCCATTAATGCTATATAACCTTTCGTTTTAGGATTCTGTGCGTATGAATGAAGGTCTACTCTGTCTATATTAGTTTCGTCTTTAACAAAATGTAAAAAGCTAACTTAAGATTGAGCTAAACCGTACCGTACAATATTTTTCTTTATATTGAGTATAGCCTATGTTAGCAACAAAATTCAAATACCTACTACAACTAACTAGTTTTATTTAATGAGTGATGTGCGTGAAAACCTAAGAAACAAAAATTCAAATATAAAACTCAAATGCCACATTTACGTATATGACAGAGCATCACTTGGGAAATGGCTACTGATTTCACTGATTGATTCTAATTGTCAGGACAAGGTTTGTATGAGTGAAAATTCACTTAAAACCGCCACGAAATTGGGATATTATAAGTAGGGTGACTTCAAACTTGGTATTAAAATCTCAATATTCTCAACCATTTCATTTTCGTCTTTAGTATATGAACACGTGTAGAGGTAGCTTGTGATATATTAAAATTAGGATTGCAATCCGGCGTCAAACAATGCTAATTGTATCATCCACTAGTCGACTTCTATATTAGCCTACGGCCGAAAGGACCTTTTCAGCTTGAACTTGTCGGCTATATTGTCAGCAAGTAATCGTGAATAGCAGACAAGTAATTCACCACTACACATGAGCACAGTGTAATGCATTTAAAGTACGTATTCATTGAACTGCGCTATTAGGTTTCCAAAAATTGCTATCATCAGATCCGGTATATTGGTACCGGGGGCGGTAAACGTTTCAGATAACGGATTGCAATCCCTTCTATAAAAGCTTCAACTTACATACGGATCATCGTAAAACACAAATTCACGCTTGCTTTGTTTTTTATATTTCTTAAAAGTGCGATGCTAAGTTTATTAATGAAGCCTGCCATATGCCAGGTCAACCTTAATGTGCGCGGCTAACGAGAACCGAGATCTCTCATACTCGCAAGAATTCAAAGCACCAGCTAGAAACACGATAACAGCGTGTGACAAACGCGACACCACCGGTGAGATATGAAGTCGAGGTGTAGAGTCTAATGTCTGTAGACTAATGATGACGAAACATACCGAGCCGAGGTAGAAATAGAATCGGATTCCTAGCAGAGATTTATTATTCGTCTAATTAAAATCATCATGCTGCCGTATCTTGATCGATGTACGCTCATAAATAACATTGATGAAGCATCAGTTGTATCAAATTATGATCGTTGCAAAGTGAAAAAGTTGCAGCAAAAAATCGGGACATTCAATCCAGTGTAGACGATGGTGGATTAAACGAGTCCAGTGGTCAGATAATCATGGAAACAAACGCGCAGTATACAGTAGGCGGATCCTTTGATAAACCATTAATTATATTCACACCTTTGTCGACCGCAACAGAGCGTACAGGCGGTTTTTTTTCTGTTTTTTCTCCAAAGCGACAGTTCTGAGAACGACGGCGATGAGACGAAACAAAAAGTAGAAGCGAGCACGAGCGATTCAGATAACCCAAATGTTTAGAAGTTACCGACAAACGAGAATAAAGACTATTTATTTTTTAACTGTTACCATGAATTTTAAATACCTAGTATGAAGGTTTTCTAACTCAATTTCAGCAGGCTTTGGAAATACGAGAATGCTATTTATTTGTAACATACACATCAAAATTGTGTTTTCTTCTAAAAAAATAATTTTATAAGACAACAATAATCTTTCTATTGAATTAAACATTGAATAATGTTTTCTTTATAAATAAAATTATAATTTAGTTACGGTTACGTTAACATCATGGCATGGACAAAAATCTGAAATCTCCTAAAATAATAGTTGTAGAGAATTATCGCTACTTGAGCGCATTTATTTCATTAGGTCTGCGTGTATGATGTAGGTAATGTGTAAGATTTACAGTACTTACTTACTTTAGGTACACAAACATAATCAAACCATAATCCAAAACAATACCAATAATACATAATACGAATAATAATAGAATTCATTATTGCTCCCGTGTTAGCTGGCATGTTTAAATATCATTTGTACACGTTTTTTACATAATTACTTTTGGGTGGTTTATATAAATGAATTTAGTTAATAAATACAACATACATAAACAGAAATCTGTTTCTAGAGTTATTATTACAGAGATCTATAAATGGTCAATTATAATCTTTAAGAATCACAACATTCCGACACAAGTCGACCAATTCCATCGAGCAGTCACCACGACTGGGAATTTTGTGGTATTCCAAGCTTCCCTTTTGTGGACGGTTCACAAAGATTCAGTTCCATGAACACGAGTCGACCGAACGCGACGCTGTAAATCGACGTGTCAACTCGTTTGTTTGTGAAACGCCTTCACACCAGCCGTGCAGGCTTTCGAGAATTAGGTTTTGTTTGGGTGCAAAATAAACCCGACAAAGATTGTTCTTCAGTAATCAGAATCACAATTGCCCGTTTGTACATTCTGATGCGAAACATAACGGGTGATATCAGTTTATAAGTTGATAATGCAAATAATAACATGAAAACCATGGGTGAAAGAAATGCGTGACAAGATCACAATGACAGAAAAAATGGTGTTGTTTTAGGGCCACCACAAATGCGAGCGAAAGTCTTAAAGCGGTACACCACACCGTCTCAAAATTTGAAGAAAAAATGTTACCCTGACTTATAAAATGACTGAAATTAAAAAAAAAGTATTTCCATGTCTGGGAATCGAACCCGGACGCCCGCGTGGCAGGCGAGCTTTCTTTCTCCAACTGAACCACCGTTACTTATTGATAAGTTCTAAATTAGAAAATAAACGGGCATGTGCTGTGCATTATGCCCGTTTATGAAGCACAGAAGGAAATACTACAAAAATGTGAACACGTTAAAGTCCTTCATGACTAGGTAAGGCTTAAAGACAACACCTATGTTAAAATTCAACTGCCTAGGTTAAAATTTAATGTTTTATACTTAAATTATTTCGAAAAATGAATAATAGCACAATAAAAGAAAAAACGATTAGAACAATTAAAAAAATAACCGAGCTCAGGATCGAACCACCGATCATTTGGTGTCGACCCCAAGACCGTTATCGTTTGGCTATCTGTCTCTTGTAGTAAATGATAAAATTACGGATACGTATCTTGTGTCAAATACTCTACTTCCGTTTCATCGAATCTCAAGTCACAAAAATACTAAAGAAGTTTTCACTTCAAAAAACAGTTAAAAACATAATGTGACTGGTATGATAGTAATACCGCCGCGAGCTGCGGTCAGTCAAAGACCCGTCCGTCTGCGGTCTAGATCGGGCGGACCGAGCTGGAGGTTCGTGACGTGACGCGCTCCATCGCCTCCGCCGAGCTTGTAGTGCGGGTGCCACTCCCTCATAGAAGGCAGCGGATAATAGATACGTCGACAATAACCTTATTACTACAGTCCACATATCACGAAGGAGGTAACTAAATAGAAAAGAGTGACAGGTTCTTTGAATAATTCAACCTTAAACTGTTTTGCTTAAAGGAGCACAATGTGGTGATTGACAATTTGACAACATCCACTCATTCTTAGACGTTAATAAATTATGGACCATATACATCAGAAACCATCGACCTAAATATGTAACTATGTACTTTAAATTTGCTTTCGCTGACAATCACGGTTGTTGCATATCATATTTTTTTTATATGTATACGCAGATGTATTTCAGACGCATGTAATACTGCTGTAACTGCTGAATTCAAGGATAATAATTATTATGGTGTAGGATCTTAACATCTTGTAAGCAAACATATTTGCTAATTTAAAACAAAGCATAGCAAAAAAGCATGATGTACAAAAATCAATTGTAAACTTTTATTGTGAATAAAGTTGATTGAAAAAAATATCATACGTATGGCAATGGGACTAGCTTATTTCACCTTTGCCGATTTGGACAGACACACACCCAACATAGAGCAACGCGTGGCTTTAGTAGATAAAATAAGACCTCAACAATAAAAATCATACATACATAATTATTGTTTGTGCTAATTATTTATGGTGAACTCTTGAAACCAAAACATTATACAAGTTTTAAACAGCGAAAATTTACTCAAAAACTTCGTCAGATTGATTACGCACACGTTTTCCGTAAGTATCTAATCAATTATATTTTTAAATTTAATGGCAATACAGAAAAAAAAATAGCAGCCATTACTTATTCACGTACATTTGTACGCTTTCCGCTTCTCTTGCATAATAAATCAACATCACGTTAGTGTTTGTGCTCCAGCGTTGCGTGGCGACTATTAAATCTTTAACAGTTCAATGAGCAAAGGTTGGCTATTGATTTCAATTAAGTTTTCGCATGAATGACTTAACAGTGTTTTTATTTGTGATTATCGTTTAAGCGCCTTAAACGTGGGTACCAATAGTTTAGGTATTTGAGGGGCGGGGAGGGGGGGGGGGGTCTGCGCGGCCATTCGGATACGGGTTCCGCGACCACACCCGCCCTCTCGGCACGCACTAGGGTGACCGCGGTCCTCATAGTGCGTGTCGGGTGACGATGCAGGAGTATTGTCTGGTTTTTAGTGGCCCTGTTCAGGGCGTAGGTAGGGCCCTGTTCATATCAGCGAGCTCCAGGGCTGGCTGAAGAGGACAGGGAGGAGTACCTTCTTCTCGCTCCCCCAGTGGAGGATGCGTAAGGCATTTTCCAGACACAAAAAAAAAAGATTTTAGGGGGTGAAGCAGGAGAAGTGGAGGGTATTTTCAGTCACCCCGTGCAATCCTGGTTTACTTGACATTCACAGCCTTGTTTTGCACTGAGGCAGCCGGTAAAATAAAGTCGAATTATGTAAACATACAAATTAATTAAATTATATAAATAAACCAATTGCTGTTCGTTTGTCCCGCTCGCTCGCTAAAAATCGAGAATGGCTGGGCCGATTGAGCTGATTTTGGGTTTTGAAATGTATTCGGGGAAGGTTAAGACGGTGAGAAAATATGAAAAAATTAAGAGGAATATAGTAAAAACAACAATTTCATTTTCCCATATAAACTGTTCTACCTACTTCCTGTCAAACGTTTGACGTTTCAGCCATTTTAGCGAAGATAAAGTTTTAATGTCCTTACAATAGGTGATTCGAAGTACTCCGGGTCATCTTGTTATTAATAAAAATAATTTATTTAGTTGGTTTATTCGACATTGTCAATTTAGTTTCCAAGTTGTGCAAACCAAAAGACAAAATTTTGAGATCACTCTGGATAGAAAGAAGTGAAGAAAAGAATAGATACTTTATCGCAAGGTCCGACAATTCTACAAATGACTCCACGATGACGTTGGAGTTCAGACACGTAGACATCTAATATTGCAGCGACTCCAAATAATAACTTAATTGAAATAAAGTCAAGAAAAGGTCATAGAATGTTGTTAAGAGAAACCATCTAATGCTTTGTTGCTAGTACATTGTTAAATCGCTTGCCATGCAGGAAATTGCGTAATTAGTGCCGGCTATACATTACAGCTTTCTGGAAGAATTCACAGACGTTTTGATGGCGGAACGTGCTGATCTCAATGAATAATGCAAGAGCAACAACTTTCTTTAGATCTAAAGAAAAGTTCACTAGAAAAAAATCCACGCGGACCAGGCAGCGGACGGGACTCGAACCCGCATCCTTCGCTATCCGGGCGAATGCACTGACCATTATGCTACCACGGCCCTATTAGCCGCGTCGAAATTTTCCTAGCCTTAAGCTGCAAGGCAGTCAAGGTCAGTGCATTCGCCCGGATAGCGAAGGATGCGGGTTCGAGTCCCGTCCGCTGCCTTTATTGATGCCTGATTTTTTTCTAGTGAACTTTTCTTTAGATTTAAACATCTAGCAGTTAAATGCTTAAAAAATAAATAAAATCATAACTTTCTTTAGAACAAAAAGGTTTGAAACTTTTACAATGAATAAACGATTGGGAAATTAAAAGTCCGATGGGTATCTGTACTAATTTTATTGATGAACAGCTTTTTAATTACAGATTTTATCCGCACTCGTATTCTGGTTAATGTATCAAGATGGATATGGAGGTTATTTGATCGCTGATTGATCGATTATCGACGAGATAGTCAAGTTGACAAACGGATCCCGACTGCTGATGGTAGGGACAGAGAAATAATTATACCAGCATTATAGCGGTTTTCGTTAATAACTTGCAGGTGTGTTAATACACACATTAATACATGTAGGTATATACAGTGGTGGTCACACAAGTAAAGACCTAATTAACCATAGAAAACTTATTTATGGTACTAACATTAGCTAAAATTGATATTTAATCCAGTTTAATTGTTATTAAACCATACACGACGTTGTATTCTTACAATGTGGGACAAAAAATGGTTGTGTTCGTTAGTAGTTTAGACACTACTCACTATGGGAACATAACACAAACTTTTTTAACGTATTTATAGCTGGCCAGCTAATTAAACTATATAGACACTGCATAGGTTAAATACCAATTTTAGCTAATTTTAGTACCATAAGTAAGTTTTTTGTGGACAATTAGGGAGTGTCTTTAATTATGTGACCACCACTGTATGTTTATTTCAAATTATTTTATAAATACCAAAATACGGTAGAAAAGCACTACAGCGCACACTGGACCAAGATTCGGAAATCGTTATCGTTTACGGACAGCTTAAAACAATAGCAGAAACTTTTGTTCTAGCACTTATGCTAAAAAGAACTTTTTCATACTAAAAAAAAATATTGTTTTTTTTCTTGTATGGAAAAAAAGTAACTATAGTGTTTTTTTTTTAAATAGTAAAGAGTATCAAAAAAGCTGCTAGTAGGTGTTATAGTGCTTACAATTATTGACAATTTTTGCCTTGACGTCATATCCATAAGTCTGCAGCTTTGGCGTCCACAGGCCTTGGAAGTTTCCATACAAAATGTATGGGATTTTTTAAGTAGTTGAGGGTAAATTTAGCATCTATGTGATTCGAAACAGAAAATAAACTACCAATAATAATGTTTGATACTTAATACAAAGACGTAAACTTAAAATAAAAAACTCACTATTCGATTTTTTTTGTATAGAGAATTATTTGATATACTTGTCTTCCATTGACACAAACGTTAGAAAAAATGACTAATAGGTTAAAATGTGATTATAGCGTGTGCGTAATATTGTCTGACGTCACAAACCTAAATCTACCGCTTTGGTTTCTTCAGCTCAAGGATGTTAAGTGAGCGACGAACGGGAGCGAAATGACTGACGCAGACAGACCCACCTATATTTATAACACGTATGCGGGTCTCATACTATGCTGTCAGTACACCGATTGTGTGTCAGTTAATAGCGTGCGCGCATTAACCTCTACCTTGCTCTCTGTCTTCTCTATCCCCTGAGTGTGAGTCTCTATTCTCTGGTATTTCTAAACTCCTTGTTTCTAGCTTCCGATGCTTCTTCTGACATTATTCCTATGGGAAGACAAGAGAAATGTTGGCAAATGTCTGCCCCATGTATGAGCAGCTTGTGTATGCTTACTGGCATATTGTACCACGGATAATGGTGTACAAAAAGCTCAGCTGTCTCTTTGCAATATTCCCGGAATCTCTCAATTTTGATGGCGTTTCCGGAGGATATCACTTGCAAGATAACAGCAAAGCGCTTGATCAGATTTTCATCTATTTTTGTTATCCGTGCGCTGCTTTCGTATTCCTTGAAGAATCGCCTGGCAGTGTTGCCATCGTTGGTGGTTCCGAAACCCTGTTTCACGATGTCTACCAACAGTCCTGTTTCTTCCCTGAATTGTTGTTGTGTACAGTGCTTCCTGGCTTTTTTGAGCTCTTTATTATCGCCTCTTGCACACCACATTTTAAAATCCAAATTGTACGATACGTGCAATAGACACTCCATACTTCGGATCCACATATGGAGAGAGGACAGTCCATACTGGTACACCTCAGTTCGCACTGGTCTTGAAATAACTTCACAGAGGTTATTCATCTCACTTGGCTTCGCAAGACATATATTACAGGTAGCTGCAGATGGAGTATCTGTTATGATTGTGGATATCTTTCCATCAATCATCGTCATGTGCAAGTCATGGGAAATCTGGTAATCCTTGTATCTTGTCACATTAAGCTTTCGGATTTCTTCTTCCATACCTGATTGCTCTTGTTTGACAAAGTCTTTGGTTTCCTTTGCAAACAGAAACTTCACCGGTCTACAGTAAAATGTGGAAGAAGGATTGGGATTCTCCCACACTATTATATTGCCAGACTCTAGCTTCAACGGGACCAGGCTAGTCATAAATACCGATGAATCATCGAAATCAGGCAATCCACTTCGGTGTTTGTAATTACTTTGTGATGAGGATCCGTCGAAACCCCATTTGCTGGTCATCTTCATTTCACTTGTTGGTAGAACAACAGGACCAACAACTTGCATTATCCTTCGTGCAGTCAAATCCAGCAACGCTTGTAGCTTTACTCTTGCACCAATTTCTGTAACCTCGATATCAGATTTATCTGGATAGCAATTCATTTTGGCATTGAGTATTTTGTGGTATGAAGGAAGCTGCGCAGTTCCCTCGATATCAGTCAAACAAGTCCTCAGCGTCAGGTACTTCCATTTTGACAAATCCAGTGAAGTAGCAAGGGCTAGAGCATGATCTTCGTGCATAATATCTCTCTCCTTTTTGTCAAATAAATACGATTTGACTTCATTAACTCGGTCAGGGTTTTTCAAGAGATGCTCAATCACTTGGGCAACATCATTTTTTCCGTTTGTCTTAAGTAGTGTGACCAAAGCAAACGACAACTCATCTTCGGAAAAATCTTTAAGCCCATCTGATCGTCTTTTCTTTTGTTTGTTTCCCAGCTCTTCAAAGGGTTTTCTTGGTATAACCGTAGTAGAGGTGCCCACATCCATCGTACAAGATGTTGACGGAAGGTCATCGTAATCAATGTTTTTTGGTACTTGATTTTCTTCTTCCGTGTCATCTTGAAATATCTCTGCGAGATCAAGGTTATCGCATACAGGCCACTTGATTTTTTGCTCCAGCCAATCCATATTTTTGTTCATAAACGTCTTTTGGATTCTGGATGCCGTTGTCCATCGTCGATGCAAATTCATAGTGAAGATTTTACAGAACTTCAATATCTTTTCGCAATCTGTCTCAGTGACATCAGTTGCGATGCAAGACAAAATGCCTTGATGAAGCCTCTTGTAATTTCTAAGGCCTTCGCCTTCGCTTTCGCGTAGAAATACATAGAAGTCCAAGTAAGTCACAAATCGAGACATGATACAGTATTAGTATATCAGTAAATTAAATTGTTCAGATCGGTTCGAGCAGCGTTTCCGCGTCCCAAAAGCCTTTCCTACTGGGTGGTGAGTAATGATGCGCACCTCTTTTGTATCTTTTTCCCCAACTGAATTGGAAGGGTGGGGATGAGGTCTGGATTATCACTAAGTGTGTTTTGGTATGCGCGCACGCTATTGGCTGACACACGTTCGCTGTGCTGACCGCATAGTATGAGACCCGCATACGTGTTATAAATATAGGTGGGTCTGTCTGCGACAGTCATTTCGCTCCCGTTCGCCGCTCACTCAACATCCTCTAACGGGGGGCCAGAGAAGATCTCGACGCGCGCGCGACAGTCATTTCACTCCCGTTCGCCGCTCAGTCAACATCCTTGAGCTGAAGAATCCAAAGCAGTAGATTTACCTTTGTGACGAATTGAAAATTGATCATCGCCATTATACATCAAACGGCTTTTTTCAAAGCCCTACAAAAAGTTCTTTTCAGAACTAACATATACTCTTTGTTTCACAATGTGACACACACATAGTTTGTAGGCCAGCATATAATTATAGGGGATAGAGAAGACAGAGAGCAAGGTAGAGGTTAATGCGCGCACGCTATTAACTGACACACAATCGGTGTACTGACAGCATAGTAAGAGACCCGCATACGTGTTATAAATATAGGTGGGTCTGTCTGCGTCAGTCATCTCGCTCCCGTTCGTCGCTCACTTAACATCCTTGAGCTGAAGAAACCAAAGCGGTAGATTTAGGTTTGTGACGTCAGACAATATTACGCACACGCTATAATCACATTTTAACCTATTAGTCATTTTTTCTAACGTTTGTGTCAATGGAAGACAAGTATATCAAATAATTCTCTATACAAAAAAAAATCGAATAGTGAGTTTTTTATTTTAAGTTTACGTCTTTGTATTAAGTATCAAACATTATTATTGGTAGTTTATTTTCTGTTTCGAATCACATAGATGCTAAATTTACCCTCAACTACTTAAAAAATCCCATACATTTTGTATGGAAACTTCCAAGGCCTGTGGACGCCAAAGCTGCAGACTTATGGATATGACGTCAAGGCAAAAATTGTCAATAATTATAAGCACTATAACACCTACTAGCAGCTTTTTTGATACTCTTTACCATTTAAAAAAAAACACTATAGTTACTTTTTTTCCATACAAGAAAAAAAACAATATTTTTTTTTAGTATGAAAAAGTTCTTTTTAGCATAAGTGCTAGAACAAAAGTTTCTGCTATTGTTTTAAGCTGTCCGTAAAAAAAAAATCATTGCGATAGCTCAACTTTGATCCCTAAGTCCACGATTTCCGAATCTTGGTCCAGTGTGCAGCGCCCTCCAATCTAAATCGCATTCTCTTTCCGCGCAGACTCTACAATAAAATATGAGGCGCCTAAAAGTAGAGTGTATCTATCACTCGGACGCAAAATATATTTAGGTCTCGGGCGACCGACGTACTATGAATCCCTTAGCTACGTTCAGGATTGTACTAAAGAATCCCTCACTTCGCTCTGGATTCAAAAAAGCACCCTCGTTGTAAAAATATTATTTTGCTCCCTCATGCTACAATCTGCTATTTGACTTCTACATATTTGTCATTATCGTTACGCAAAATGACTTTCAGTATCACAAAACAACAATCAACAGATCTAAACTCCTCCAAGTAGCACGACGTACACGATAAGGGAAATGTTACAAATCGTAACGATTAGATAACATAAATTACGACTTACAAATAGATAATGATGATAAATTAAAGGGATACTCTATAATGTTATCTTTGTAATAAAAAAAAATATACGAGTTCTCATTTCGCTAGCACCGAAATTAGATTAAGCAAAGCAAAGGTGAGTGGCGCAAAAGCTTGAACATTGAGTTTAAATCATTCATAGTGTTGGTTTTTGAAGTGAAAACTCCTTTAGCACCGTTGTGATTTGAGATTCGATGAAACGGAAGTAGAGTATTTGACACAAGATAGGTATCCGCCCTGGCGGGTGCGCGGCCACTCGGAAACGGGAGCCGCGACCACACCCGCTCTCTCGGCATGCACTAAGCCCTAGTCCGCGGGGCTAGGCGCGGTCCCCCTAGTGACTAGGGGGACCGCGGTCCTCATAGTGCGTATCGGGTGACGGTGCAGGAGTATTGTCTGGTTTTTAGTGGCCCTGTTCAGGGCGTTAGGTAGGGCCCTGTTTATTTCACCCGAAAACAGAACTGGCTGAAATGAACAGGGAGGAGTCCCACATACCTTCTTCCCGCTCCCCCAGTGGTTGAAGGATGCGTAAAGCATTTCCCAGACACAAAAAAAGGGGGGTTCGACACCAAAAGATCGGCGGTTCGATCCTGAGCTCGGTAATTTCTTTTTTATTGTTTTTTTTTCTTTTATTAGCTATTATTTAATTTTCGAAGCAATTTAAGTACTACAAAATATTTAATTTATACCTAGAGAGTTGATTTTTAACACAGGTGTTGTCTTTAAGACGTACCTAGTCATGAAGGACTTTTACGTGTTCACATTCTACCGTAATTTTAAAGAGCGGTAAAGCACAGCACGGACGTACTGCAAAATTAGATTGCTTGTCTGGGAAAATAACCCCCATCTTACGGAACACTGTAACCAGTTAATATGTAATCCTTTAGTGTTGAGTTCTTACAGCGAATAATGTTCCAGAGCTCTAGTAGATGTTGTGGTCAGGGTAAGGTTGTACGAATAATCCTCTGGTATGTTCCTTATTTATTATTCTTTTGCTATGGTAGTCGTTTGCCATCAGGCGTATAATTCGGGGCACGAAACTCTAGCGCTGACCGTTATTGCGCAGAAGTAAAATTAAGATGTCTTGGGGGGAAACGAGGTGCGCGGGTGGGCGTGCGTTGCGCCGATTGGCTCTCCAGTCATACCCTTGCGTAGCCATACCCTTCGCGTTTTGTTCAGCGCTAGAGTTACGTGCACCTGTACAAGGCTGCGAAAGTAACTCACTATTTAAAAACAGCTAAATCCATATTAAAGGGTTTCTCATGGAGATAAATGGGGCCTTTGAGGAGTTGTCGTGAAAGCCATACCAGCGAAAGCGGATATAGATGTAATTCTGTATAAGAAATCATTCTACGCAGACAAAATCGTTTATCTTAAGGAATGTAGCCGCAGCATTGCTGAGATTGGTCAGCAATTAATCAGTAAGTACCGAAGTTTCGCGCTGTCCCGACAACAGTAACTGAAGGCCGATCGGGCTCGCCTCACGACCAAATCTACCGTAGGGCACTCCTTTCTAAAGTCCTAGGCATTAAGCAACAACCAGATCACGACGCAGCATTGTTGGCGGGCCGGCCGTTCAATTAACCATAATTAGTGCATAACGTCGACTCGCGAACAATCTCACGGTAAATACTAAGCCACAAAATAGAAAATACAGAAGGTAATCCCATGTATGTACCTCATTTTGCATATCTAGGCTCGGCGGTCGCACTAGGATTGTCAACATTGGTTTTAGTTTAGTCGTTTTGATTTTTTTTCCACTGTATTGGGTCAAATATTTAAACCTATATTTTTTGACTGATATTTATATTTTCGAGGGTGCTGAATCCGTATATGTCCGGTCAAAATTTAATTTAGCGACCATTGCACTTCGTGTGATGAGCCAATATAAAAGATTTCAAGTTTTAATTTTTGTAAAAACAAATATATACAATTGTATGAATCGCTATTATTTATTCTCTTTCAAATAAAAAAAAACATTTAGTTGATAACTGGATCTATGAATAAAAACCAAAGTACAAAATGAAGCTTTTGGTGCCCTCTATCTATTTGAAAATTGAGACCAGGAGCGAAGATAAAAATATGCTTCAAAAAAAAAATAGTTAATATGGTTCTTTGAATAAACTTCAGGGATAGTTGGAAAAATCCTTTATGATAATTTCTAGCCAAAGTAGGGGAGAGCGGGGCTAAATGTTACCGAGGTAGGTTGTTCCGATTGAAATAACTTTGCGTGGAAAAGAGATAACAATATTTAGTAAACACGGCGTGAAATGGAACGCCACAGCGCACCGTCGGCCGCCATCTTAAGCAGGCCAGTGGCACCCGAAACATCGGTATAACATCACGTGCGTCACTGGTTCACGTAAGTAAATATTTTCGTATTTGGTATTTTTGGTCTTTCTCGCGAATTTTAATGATAAGCCTCTTGTATTTTAGTGTTTTAATTAAAGCATTTGTCTACTGTTTCGGTTCACTTTGCCTAAATTAAATATGTTTCGTAACCTAACCTATATCATGCATTTTTTTCAACACGTGCGTTTGGGGCTACATGTTCCTTTTTTCGGGGGCACATTGTGACCTCGGAACAACTTGCCCCAATTTATTTATATAAACAATGGAATAAAAATATTGTAATTTTTCTTTTGTAGTATGCGGACTTATACCCGAAAATCAACACGAGGTTCTGTATCACAAGAGTTGATGCAAAAAGCAGCAGATGCAGTTATCAAGGATGGCAGGAAACTAAAAACGGTTGCCAGAGAATTAGATATTTGTCATATGTCATTATACAGATTTGTTAAAAAGCTAAAGTCTGGAGTAGAAAATATCACTATTGGCTACAAAAAAGTAAGATTGGTCTTTACTGAAGAACAGGAAGATAAATTAGAAGAATATTTGTTGAACTGTGCTTCAATTTTCTTTGGTCTTTTGCCAGAAGAAGTGAAAAAATTAGCATACGAATGTGCATTGAAATTCAACGCTCCCAATATTCCACCATCTTGGCATGAAAACAGAAAAGCTGGCCCAGACTGGCTGACAGGTTTTTTAAAAAGAAATCCTCGCCTGTCAATAAGAGCGCCGGAGTCAACAAGTGCCAGCAGGGCGACATCTTTCAACAAACACAATGTTAGCGAATTTTTCACAAAGCTAAGCACAGTGTTGGATAAGTATAAATTTCCGCCTTCCAGAATATACAATTTAGATGAAACTGGCGTGACCACAGTGTTAAAGCCGAGAAAAATCATTGCCAAGAAGGGAATTAAGCAAGTTGGAGCCATAGTATCTGCTGAACAAGGGACATTAGTTACAGTTGAACTGGCAGTAAATGCATTAGGTCATGCAATTCCTCCCATGTTTATTTTCCCAAGAATTAAATATAAGGATTTATTCTTAAAAGGTGGGCCACCGGAATCTATCGGCGCAGGAAACATTTCAGGATGGATGACTGCCACGGAGTTCCTGATATATATGGATCATTTTATCAAGCATACCAAACCATCACCTTCAGATCCGGTTTTATTGTTACTCGATAATCACCAATCCCACATTGATATTAATGTGGTGGAAAAAGCGAAATCTAACTCCATTATTATGTTATCATTCCCCCCTCACTGCACACACCGCCGACAACCATTAGATGTTGGAGTAAATGCACCTTTCAAAAACTATTGTGCAAAGGCTCAGGACAATTGGCTACGCAATAATCCTGGCAAAACGATGTCGATATATGAGATCCCAGTTAGATACGCGGTACCCCTTGCAGTGACTCCGATTAACGTAATGAGTTCTTTTAGAAAAGCTGGTATTTGGCCTTTTGACCCCAACGTGTTTACAGAAGACGACTATGCTCCATCGTATGTTACAGATCGGCCTTTAGCTTCAGTAAATCCATCAGATATGGCTTTAGGTGCCAATTCAGAAGAAATATCAGAGACTGTTACCAAAATAAATGATAATGTAGCTGTAACTGTAAACATTAATACTGATGAAAGACAAATATTTGTTGAGCCAGGGCCATCGGGGGTTATTAATCTACCTGCATCTTCTGGTGTCATAGAAAAACACAAAGATCAAGACCCTTTCTGTCCAGAAACAGTTCGTCCCCTTCCGAAAGCACCGCCAAGGATTGGAACAAACAAGAGACGTCTTAGAAAGTCTACTATTTTAACTGATACTCCAGAAAAACTAGCTTTAGCAGAAGAGCAAAGCAAGAAAAGGAAAGTGAGCGTCGGCAATGAAAAAGTGAGAAAAGACAAAGGAAAGAGGAAGGGTAAAACAAAGCAAGGAAGCGGAAAAGGAAAGGGAAAAGGAAAGGGGAAATTTGTTAAACGACAGATTTTACAAACGAGTAGTGAAAGTTCTGAAAGTGAAGAGGACAATTTGGAGTATTATTGTCTAGTTTGCTGTGACAGTTACTTTAATTCACGTTCAGGAGAAGAATGGGTTCAGTGTCAAAAATGCAAGAATTGGGCTCATTCCAGATGCAGACTAAATCAAAACTTAACCTACCTATGCCCAAACTGTGATTCTGACATATCTTCTGATGATTAATTATAAGTATATATGTATGTTCTCTGTCTATGATGGCAATATGATTGTTTTTGTTTTTAGCCTAAGGCAAGTTATATTGATTGAAGACTGAACTAATTATCAAGGCTGATTAGCTACAAGTTATTTGATAAGCTGTTAATTATTAAAAGACTAATAATTGTTTAAGTAAAATTATAGTTACTTGTTATATTACATATAAATGTTAAACAGATAATCCATACGAAACTGATTAGTGCTTAAATAAACAGACTCAGTTTTATCATTTATTGGTTTTTATTTCACAAATAACAGCTTTAACAGGTACGGTAACAATTTACCCCGACTTGTTAACAACTTGCCCCAAGTCGGGGTAAGTTGTTGCTTCCCGACTTTAGGCATTAAAAAATTTATAATAAAAAAATCTCACTAAAAATGTCCTAAATAACTATCTTAATACCAAAGTAAGATATGTAAGTTGATTTTGATTGCATTATATTAATTCTGAAATCAAAGTTTCGTAACAATGTTCGAGGTTAAATAAAAATCGGAACTTGTAGCCCCGCTCTCCCCTACGTCTCAATAGGCTAGTTGACCCTTTTTGGAAAAAGGTTTTAAATGGTTAAAAAATGTTCTATTAGACCGAAAAAGAATGTATTGTATTTTTTTTAAACCTAGAAAGCTACAAATCTTTAATTTTAAAATAGACTTTTCATGGACATACAAAAACGCTGTCGGCCATTTTAGTCTATAGATTATCTACGCGATGACGTGAACTGTGGTAAACAAAAACTCGTAAACACGTAGAAAATTACTTTTAACCGAGTTTATAATAAAAAAAACATGATTTCTAATAAATACCACGAAAAATAAAGTAATTATCATTACTGTATTGTACGAGAATATAAAAACACATCCTTGAAGACTCCAGGAAAGTTGTGGATCAAAGTGCCGAAAGAAATTAACCTACGCAACTTTATTACACTTATTCATATGTTGTATCAGTTTTATGTTTATTACTACATTGTAATACTAAATGCACTGTACTTACATAGATGCCTTGTCGTTTCTCTGCTCCGCAGAGCAGAAATTGGGGTTTAGTGCAACAAATTCACCAACCATCAATGCGTCAATTCTTGGCAGATTTGTGGTTTCTGCTTTCAAAAAGCCGGCATCCATAATTAGTTTTGTCAAAAAAAACTAAGTTAACTGTTTTTTTCTTTCCTAAAGTTAAAAGTGTTTTAAGATAAATTTAGTCAGACGAAAGAATCCACCTACAGTAACACGCGAATGACATTTAGTTGTTTACCACAAGAGAAGTCAAAATCATGGCGGATGTGGCGAACAGCGTTTTTAGTGTTTAAAAAATATAGACTAAAATTTTTTTTTTTAATTAAATTTCTACAGCTATCTTCTGCTTTTATGAAGTGAATTCGATATATTAAGGTTCCTTAGACTAAATACTTTAAGAAATAAACATTTATTTAATACAATTCGACATGAGTAAACTAGCCTATTGGTAAGAGTTAAAAGCGAGAAAACCGGTTTACCTTTTCCCTTCCTAACTCTTACGGGGCATATCTTTTTTTTTCAAAAGGGGATACTTTGGGACTCCCTATATTGGCTAATTACTCAAAGCGCCAACATGAATATCAGTTATAAAATACTGGTTCAAAAATTTGACCTCATAATAAGACAGAACGACTGAACAAACATTATAGTTGTTTGATTTATTGTCGAGCAAAAAGAACGGAAATATAAACCACTACCAACTAAAATATATTATTCGTATGTTTCAAGTTATAAAAACGACAATTCCCCGTTTAATGTTGAATTTAAATAGCCGTCTACTAAATAGATATAATAATATGTATTTTGTTTTTTGTTTATTTGCGCATAAAAGTTTACAGACACGTGTTTTAAGCGGATGGAAATCGTGCTCGCCGTGGTCTCAACTGGTCCGAGATATTGTATCCATGTGGGTTGTCTATGTATGCGCTGCTCGAGCGCACTTTGTTTGTAGATTACCTTCTGTACTGTCTATTTTGTGACCAAGCTATGTACAATGCCGAGATCGTCTAGGAATCAAGCAAAGTAAGAGTGTAATTAAGGCATGGAGGTATTCACAGGATACCATCAAATAGTCTAGGTTAGGTAATTACATTATCTTAAGGTTCGTTCGTTTAAAATAATAGTACCAAGGAGGAAATGAAATAGGTAGGAACTGAAAATAACCTCAAAATTGACTATAGCATAATTTGAGTATTATGAATTGCGTAGTCCTTATAGTACACAAAAAAGGGTTATGCTTTCCTAAAAATCTTGGTAACAGATAGTATAAATTTCAGACTCCCAAAAAAGCTTATTTCCTGGGCTAACGAAATTATTTTCTTTTTTTGCATAGAATATTAAAAATAGAGCAATATATGCAAACGGGGCAAGGTCAGGCTAGCGTCAAGTAAACGCTCTTGTGTAAAATCGTGATAGTTCTAAAAAAACTTACGCATTTCTTGAAATAAATTTGTCGTTACTATATGTAGATACGTACCTGCAACAAAATATGTACATCATTACAATGAGTAAAAAATCACATAAGTATATAAAAAAGACATGTTTATTTTTATGCTAAATACGTGTGTGCGACGCGATGACACGTTAAGATAAAAAAAAAAATAGAAAGACAAAGAAAAGTCAAAGCACAGAGCAAACTAGCCAGAGATCACGAACGGATAACGAAGACAAACATGCGCGTGCTCGTCGGACCGGACAAACAGACGGATGGCCGGTATGTTTACTGTGGCTTTATGGGTTCACTGAGTCAATATTGAAACACAATTTGAAGGTACAACGCGACCGCGCGTCAATTAGCCAGCCATAGAAGCGTGACATGAAACATAATTATCTGTTCAAATAGGAATTCGAGATAATTTCATGTGCTGCACACATCAGTCTGGGCGAACCACGCTCAAGAGCAGTGCCATGAAATATGGATTACAAAAGGGCCGCAGAAACAATGAATTCAATGTTTATAAAAACAGCCAGAGGTAGTATGTTAATGCGCCCAATCGCACGCATCTGTGCTCTGTGCGGGAGCGGCCGGCGCGGCACACGCGCGTCCATTCGCCATCTAGATACGTGGCCAGTCGCCACCGCACACTGAGACGCATTTGCTATTCAACAGCAGAGGCCGTGCCGCTGGCACCGAACGACGCCGTTGTTAATTCGACGTCCATCGCATAATGCCTTCTGCCAAAAATAAAAACTACGCACAACTGGCACGGGGTGGAATAAAACCCATAACGTTTCTTTTATGGTCAGATTCGAAACAAATGAAATCTAATATAAAATTCTCGTGTCGCGGTGTTTGTGGTTAAACTCCTCCGAAACGACTTTCCCGATTCTCATGAAATTTTGTGTGCATATTGGGTAGGTCTGAGAATCGGACATCTATTTTTCATCCCCCTAAATGTCCACAATTTTTTTTTTTCAATTTTAGATATTTTTTTTTTATTTTTTTTTTATGATACATCATACAAAAATACATACATCCCTAAATTTTTAACTGTCTACCACCAACCCCTATTTTTTTATGGCGGTACGAAGTTCGCTGGGTCAGCTAGTTTCATATAAAATTCTTTAAATCGCACAACAAATGAGGCATTTTTTTAAAAGTCAATCCTATTTTGCAACTAGCAACGGTTGTCCCTGTCAGGTACACATATGGAAGGACCGTATAATTATTCACATTATCGCCGCTTTGCAAAGGTGTATTTGTAGAATTGTGAAAAAGTCATGGTGAATAAACAATGTGAGCAACATTACCTAAATGGTATAAAAGGCAACAATTTTCTCAGACGACGTTGTTTGAAACAAGTGGTTGGAGCAACGCGATGACGATCGGGAGGCTCGTTTAAATTCCCCACGACAAAACATGAGTGGGAAATGGCGGCGGCCGAGAAAACCGAGACCCTAACACACAAAAATGTGAAGAGCAAACTCTTGTAGGAATGTTACTGATCACACCGGCGAGAATTAAAGGACAACTCGCTATTGAGTGTATGTTTTTGAAGAGGGACCGCCGCCGCCGCGCCGCATGCTTTATTCATTACCATATTAAATTAATTAAACAAAAGAAACCTACTATTTATTTTAGCATCGTCGTTATCTGTTCATCGCCCGCTATTTAACTTAAGACTGTTTTCAATATTTTTTAAATCATTAGATTCGATTTCATATTTTACTATGCAGCAGTATACCGTTTGGTACAAACCAAATGCATTAACGGCAGAAACAGAAACACAGGAATCGTACCGACCGTCGGAACGTAAGGAGATACGATTTCATTGTATACAGAAATAGCTGCATTACAAAATCCCTTGTTATCCGTACATAGGGCGCAATAAACTAGCGACATAAAAGGAACTGCCCGAAAACGGAATGAAAGTAAACAGGGCATTTCCTTGCACATGTCGACTACTATAAATTATTTGTCTAAGTACCCTTTAATGTCTGTACTACAAAAATACAACCCTTTTGATGCGCATGCGATACGTTATTATGTAACTTTTAGTACAGTACAAAATCCATGAAAAAATCCCATTCCTATCTAAATATGTGAAATGAAATGAATGAAATGAAAAGTCATTGATTCAGTCTAGGCTGTTACAAGCACTTATGAATGTCAAGAAGCTACGCCATCGGTTCGCAAAACTACGGCGGGAGACCTTGTACTGAGAAGAACCGGCAAGAAACTCAGCAAGGGCTGCTTTTTTCTCCCTGTATTGATATATACAGAGTCGTCAAGTTGAAAAATGACTTCAGAGATACTTCTGAAGTCACCTTCCATTACATCATTTAGGATATAGATATATAGTTACAATAAATTTTATATTTAGTATATAGGAAGCGGCATTAGATAGGTACCATATTACTGTAGAATATGTCACCGGCAATCCGTGTAGTGCAGGTATTCTATACAATACCTAGGCAATGTATAGTTTGCATTGGGCGTCTAGGCAATGTATGAAATATTATAAATATTATGTTCCATTTTATACTTGGCTAGGTAATATATACTATTTCTAAGTATTGTAGAAGAGCACTTTCGGGCCCACCGGCTATGTGTAAAATCAGATTTGTCCTGTATTTATCCTAGCAAAACCTAATCTTGCCTACCCAGTTGAATATCAAATAACGGACAGATTTTATGACTCTCACCGATAGAATGATGAAGACCAATGAACGTTTTACCAACTCACAGGTGAGGTTAAGTTGTGTAGTGTTATGACCTGAACTTAGAGCCGAGCGAGCAAAGCGGCAGTGGCCGGCGACGAAGCGCCAACCCCCTGATAGATAATATTCAAAAGAAAAGGCGACTCGCTATCTTCTTTAAGCGACTGTGCATTCATTTAATATACCTAGGCAATGTATCAAATTAATAATTATTTCATGCATTTCCTTGACGTTTTTGGCATTCTATACATTGCCTTGGTATTGTATAGAATTCCGAATTATACAGATTGCCGTTAACATAAACACATAAAATATATTAATAAATGTGTATTCATCTCAATCGTAATTTATGTGGAAGGGAAAGGCGTGATATATTACACCGTCTTTCTAAAAGGTTCAAGTCCAACAGCAATACAAGATTTATAGACGAGGATAATAAAGATTTTAAAAAGAGGCAATAAAGAAACCGCGTTGTGATGTTCTATGTATAAAACTCTCTTCGACGGTGTAGTGTGAGGCGGGTCGTTGCGTTCCCTAAAAAATGGTTGAGCGAAGCGATGGCTGGTTCATGCGTCATGCTCGTGAACGGGTGCTGCCAGCGGAGATGAGTCTGCTCTATTAGCTATAAATGTAGCACATTTATTTATCGTTTTATTTAACTTTAATTGTACATTTTTTTATGCCATAACAGTAGAACACGGCATTTCTAAACTTTGTTAAATCAGTTTTTTACATTTTTAAAGTCCTACTTTTCATATTATTTATATTTGTAATGGAAAGAGACTTCATGAGTTATCTCATATTGTAGTATTTTTTAATATGGCGACTCCGTATATAGGGAGCAAAAACAACCCTTGCTGAGTTTCTTGCCGGTTCTTCTCAGTACAAGATCTCCCGCCGTAGATTTGCGAACCGATGGCGTAGCTTTTCGACATTCACAAGTGCTTGTAACAGCCTAGACTAATATATTTTTTTATGACGAATGTATGTCACATTTTTAAATCGGATTATTCGATGTTTGAGATTAAGCTACGTTTGTATTGGGCAGCTAATACGTTTAGT
Organism: Chilo suppressalis; assembly: GCA_902850365.2. NCBI lineage: Eukaryota > Metazoa > Arthropoda > Insecta > Lepidoptera > Crambidae > Chilo > Chilo suppressalis. The sequence goes on from OU963911.1 coordinate 2,252,313, forward strand.
GGTTTTTTTTTTATTTCGTAAGAAGCTATTCAGGTGATTAAAATACACTGGTTTCCATGTAGGTGTGACTACTTTTTGCTTTGCTAAAGCGGCGTAAATTTCTCACTCACAGTAGGCAAAATGAACAAAATTTCTGCTTGGGCATTGTAAAACATTCGGCTTCAATGTGACTTCTCGGTTCGTATAAAGGAACAAGAAACCACGGAGAATCGAGAAACAGGATAAAAGTTTATGGAGGCCGCATAATAATAATCGATTGCGGACAACTAAGAACAATTATTTAGACCCTTCAAAACCATTGTAGTACATGCGGTTAAAGACAGCATGTATTAGAGCTAAAACCTAAGCCATGTTATTTGCAGCGAGTTTTAGCGGGAAGCCGTGTTGCCGTAGCAATTCTGTAAGGCATCAACAGCAGGTTGATACAAAATCTTCAAAATCTATTCAAAATCACTGATCTTTCTAAGAAAAAATATTTCTCTGCTCCACTAGAACGTTATTCCAATTGGATTTCATATAAAAGTACACTTTTGTGCGTGTAGCGACAGAACAATGGGTGAATTGGATTTATACACATCCCGCTGCGCGGCGACGCGGCGGCGGGCGATCTCGCGTAGCATGCGACACAAAACAAGTGAATAAAAATCGTGAAATCGAATGCTGTGACTTTCAGAGTGTGAACAGCCAATTATACGACGCGAGCCATGTAGCCATATTAGCTCAAAGTATCAAAGCTCGTTTTTTTAGATTGAGAGGCACCACCCCCCCCCCCCCCCCCCATCGAATTGGAAAATAAAATCAAGATATAAGCCAGCAACGAATGTGTTTCTGTGGCTTCTGCCGCCCTTCAAAGCTCGTTATTGGAAAATCAAATCAAGATATAAGCCAGTAACGAATGTGTTTCTGTGGCTTCTGCCGACCCTCAAAGCGTCTTTTTTTTAGACAATAACATTTATTTTATAATAATTAAGGTTACCTACATTACTAATGGAGGAAAATTCAACTCAACATGCAATTTAAAAAAGGAAAATCGTATTAAGAATTATTAGAATTACTAAGAAAAACAGGAGATCTCCTGTATAATCTGGAGACCTGGCAACACTGCGTGTACCTGTAATCGAAAAGCAAAACCACCCTCAGTTAGAACCAAACAACAGCCTAACCTACGGCGTACATTAAGAGCAGGTCCGAGTCCTGCCACAAATGAGCGAACCTTGTAAAGGGGCAGCGTTCGAACGAATGACACCACTTCATTATATGCGAAGGTAATGACAAACCGCTCGCGGGCCGTTCCACACCTTTGATTTATACACAGTCCAGGAAACGGGAACTGTAATCACTCATAATGACACCCTATCATACATTTAATATATAATGAAATGTTGAACTGCATTACAAGCGGTGAAGAGATATGACATGAGAATCGAAGATACATTGAGTAGCATTCGTAATTTTCATTCACAATAAAGATTATGTTTATCAACTGAGGCGGGCAGCTAGCAAAATAAACTTTGATCATTTGAATGTACGCATCGCGAGCTGATGTTATACGAACGCTAACACGACACAAGCACAGCTGCAATTATGTAGCAACAAGTGACAAATCGCAGTCGCCGGCCTACAAATTTAACCGACAATCTCGGCCGGCGAACAGCATATTAACATTTATTGAGAGCAGCAGCCCGCATTTTACAATCATACAATTTACAACCAGTAATGGAATGATCGCCGGACACCGCCGCTCCTCGGGGTGGGTGCATCCATCATAATTGAAGAGGACAACTTAAATTGACTGCTCGAATCGGTAATTCTGACTTCACTTAACCAATTCGATTTTCAGTAGGTACAGTACAGTTAACAGGGCGAAAATTATAATTTAATTTCCAAATGAATGCAAATTCAATCCGATCCGGCTGCCCGTAAATTTAAAATTAGCTGGTTGATAATAGCTAATAAATTCAATGCAACTGAAACAGGTCTTTATACATGAATATTCAGTTTTTTAGTCGAGCAAAACATGTTGAAATTTACGATACAGGAGCCTTTAAACCACATCATCAATTTAAATGTACTCGTCAACGACCGTCTAGAGATCAATCCTTTCTTGTTACATGACATATATGACAGCTTTAAGATATCCCTAGGGTCATTTTATTCCAAGGGAATGACTCTTCATCATCATATCAGTCATACGACGTCCACTGCTGTGCATAAGCCTCCCCCAAGGATCTCTAAAAGACGGCAAAATTGAACTAAGCGTGTATATTATATTAAATCTTCATCGTTATTCTGAGTCTTCATGTTCCTCATAAATTTTGCTAAATTGTTACGTAGCGTAGACTCGCAATAATATAAACTCAAATGTTGCATTTATGGGACGTATTAAAATACAATTGCTCTTAAAGTCTATAACGATAGCTATAAAGCTTTTGAAAACGTTATTGTCGCCTGTCACTTGAAATGAAACATAGATAGTCTGCGTGAGCGGCAATAAAACGAAAATCATTATTTCATCATAAAACAGCAGTTGAATATCTAAACAGGACAGACGGCGAAAACTTAACAGGCACCAGCCGTATTTGAAATGTCATTAACTATTAAAGCACTGTAAATAAACATGCTGGAGATGTAAAATCATTTCCAGAATAGGTTAAGGCTTATCGAAGCCCATCAGAAGAACCATATCAACCATATTTCCACCAACAGGTAATAAATATTTAAATGGTGTTTATAATAAATTAAAACAAATTAATGTATCTCTACGCCGAAAAGTTACTCAAGATAGCTTATTATAATGATGCCTTTCACTGTCCCAGACCATGTTTGCAAAACAAGATTTAAGAATAAAGTAGTGCACTATTTCGGTAAGTTAGTCTTTTAAGGAAGCCGTTTAATTACCACATCGAGAGTCCACATAATACGGTTTCACGAGACCGCTCCGAAAATTAACGTTAAACTGTACCATTATGACTCCTCATAAGAATCCGTTATTTACGATTGCTATTACGGAGCCTTTAGAGGGACATTAAATGAAATGTTCATAATCAATGGCGTTTTCCATGTAAGCCAAATCGTTCTGTGCTTACGGGTTACTACAAAGTAAGTTTTCTACATTGTCGTTGGTTTCATAAATTCAAAGTATAATGGACTACTACAAAGTATAACTCCTTGGACTGACTGACTAGCCTACAGATGACAGACGAACATTATGACAGGAAAAAAGATGACGATGGACTACGAGACAGGACGGCGGTGACTGCCAAGTGTCGTTCGACCGACATCAACTTCGACTTCTAGGACCTTATCAAGACGACTACTCCAACGGCCAGACAAAAATATTGCAATAGGGATGATGACGGGGTACAGTAAACGAAATTCTATTTAGTCCGTCAGTTAGATGATCAAAAAATAATGGACACGTATTTTTTCTTTGGGCAATCAACCAAAAAATGACAAAGTTATAGCGCGTCAAAATTTGGGAGTAGGGGCTCGTGACGTCACTTTTGACTGAATTTTCACTTATAAATGTACTCAAAAGTGACGTCATGCGACTTTTCAAATCAATATATCTCTGCAATGTTTATATTATGTGAAAAAAGAAAAAATCGCGTCCAATACTTTTTGATAATCTACCTGATAAACGAAGAAAAAAAAATAGTCATCATCCCTATTGTATTGAGGAATAGAGTGTAACAGTGATACATAACATAACATTCAAAGCAAGAAAAACTATGTATTTAATTTAAGTACTGGATATTTAGTCCAGTTAAATACGTTAAAAAAGAGCATAACCTCGGAATGTGAGGTAACAAGCTGAATAATTGCAGTCCTTCCTTTGCCATAAGAAGTAACAACATGTCAAAGTCACAATAGGTGGGGTGTAAGGCAGGTGAGATATTTGAGGTAAAAAAAAATGACTTTTCTCAGTTTAGACTTTTCCTATTACTTCTACAGTCGTACTGAATTGGAACCCATTATGAAAGTTGTAAAGCAAGGTATTTTACATATTATTTTTAAGCAAAACCTTTTTGAAGTTATACTTCTTTAGGCGCGTTATGAAAAAATGATGAGAGTGAAATTTTAAGATGCGCGCGCATCACTAACTTTTGTGTTTACCGCTCATTAAGAAAATCTACCTACAAAATAGAAATAGAATCTCTATTTAGTGGGTGCTAACGACTGCATTGTTAAGGCCTATCAAAAGTATTTATTAATCTGGAACAACCGAACCAAAGCGCGATTCAGGAGACTACAGCGCCATCTCTTGACCATTGGTGTAGTAGAACCAAAAACCACATCTTTATTTTTTGTAATAAAGTAACAGTTATAGGTATTCATATTTATAATATTTATCCACATGTTTCTAGTTTGTATATTCGGAATACGTGTTTGAGTTTCATACAAGTGCAAATCACATATGTTCTAATAAATTATATTCAGTAGCGATTTTAATTGAATATTTTGATTATTTATTTATTTTTTCAAATTAAAACTGAACTTTATTGACTGTGTCCTTTTCCAGACTTTTTATTAATTTATTGTAATTAATTATTTGCATGCAATTAAAAACTAATTTTAAACGATGCCAAAGAAGGATAACTTCTCACGCGCCTACATAAGTACACGCACCCATTTTTTTTACGTAGCTCACGAACGATCAACCATATCCTATGTAGGATAAAGCTATTATTATCATTTACCTACTGCATTATATACTAGACTGTATGCCACTAAACGGCAATGCCAAACTCAATCTTACACACACACACACACACTTTTACGTCCTGTATCCCGACTGGGGTGAACGTTTGTGAGTTTGTAGTTCGGTCGAAAGCTAAATAATAAAATCACCACTTTCTCTATACAAACAGTCATTAGTCTCATCTTATTTCACTGTGAAATATTAAACAAGCGGCCGCCCGCGACTTTGTACGCATGGAGTTAGTTATTCGTTGTTACAGAATGCGTTCGAATGGTTCACTGCTCGTTCCCCGTAGGTGATAGCGTGATAATAAGTAGCCTATATGTTGACCCGACTTCTTAATAATATACGTGCCAAATTAGAAGTAAATCCATGCAGTACTTTTTGAGTTTATTCCGGACATACATACAGACAAACAGACAAAAATTATAAAATCTATATCTTTGGCTTCGGTATCGGATGTAAATCACACCCCAAGTATTCTTTAAAAAAAAATTCAATGTACAGTTTTGACTTTCCTACCATTTTATTATATGCATGCACAGTCTCACCCGTCGAGGGGGATGCCTAGTTGCTCCCGGGCATCCCCCTGACCACCAGGAGGAGGAGGAATTACTGCCGGGGTAACGTGGAGCGTCATCCGGATCCCACAAAACCCGTTTCGGCAGACGAGGGAGCACTGTTGGGTTTTATGCGTAACGCATTTTCCCAACAATAAAAAAAAAGGTCCAGTACGCATAAAACTAGCATTACCACGGGTATCTGATACCGGACCACAAATTAGCCGTCAGCCGTCACACATTGCGCACCCATCTACGTGACGATTACCTTTGAAGGGCTCACATGACAAAAGCTCACTCGATGCGAGAGGCATACTCGAGTTCACATTTCATAGTGAAGCTCTTTTTACTTAGAAGTCATATTGTATTAAGTAAAACGGCTGTACAATTACCTTCAAGATGGGTCCGGCTCGTGGATATCTAAATTTTTCACTTCTAAAAATGTAAATGAACCGAATGAGATTTTTATGGAATTCCAAGATTGTTTTTACCTTAGACAAGTTGAAAAGGTTTTAAAATTAAATAAAAATGTTTTTTTTAATTTTGAAATATATTTTATTGGAACAAAGACATTGAATACAATAAAAATGTGCACGATAATAATTGCATTAGATATAAAAACTGTGTCGCAACTATTAACGCCCGCCCCTGAGAGTAAATTGAAGTTCCATAAGATACAAAAACCCGAAAAATTATGTAATTATTATTATCAGACTATTATAATTTTTTTAAATATTAATTAAATCAACATTGTCTGCATTATTAATTGAAGTTGTAAAAGTAACCTTTAATACATATATATATACAAACCCGAAAATATGTGTATATTATTTAAATAAATTTAAAATACAGATTGATTTAAATTAAATTTAAGATACTTACAAACTTTAAAATTCTTTAAAAAAGTTTTTAAACTGACACCATTTCCATTCTCACGCCAATTTCTTATCAGTAAGGCAAGAACGAGAGTTGCCGGAAACCGATCGTCTAGTACGACATGACATGTAAACCACTACATCCGGCACAACCAGTCCCGAGTCTCGGCAAGTGCTGATCTCACAACCGAGGACGACTCGATTGATTGGGGTGTAGAATTACACGATTCGATATATCATTCAATTGGTATCGTTTAAATTGAATGCTATAGAGACGGAGTGCACCACGTTTTTTGTGCTGAGTCATCGTATGGAGCGTCCATAAGTTTGAACATCTCAATCATCTCAGACAGGATTGTGAAACTGTTGGTACGTACCCCTTTAACAGAGCCACACGAACTGATCAGAACAGCAATTACTTATCGCGTGCAAAGCCGGTTCTAATCAGTGATATCTTGAGAGATCCAAGACGTCAATTAGCGGAATTATTGCGCAGAGATCCAACCTAGGCCAAACTCGACAATAGGGATGATGACAAATTTTTTTTTCTTCGTTTATCAGGTAGATGATCAAAAAGTATTGGACACGTATGTTTTCTTTTTTCACATAATATATATACATTGCAGAGATATATTGATTTGAAAATTCACATGACGTCACGTTTTACAATTAAACAAGTACAATTATCACTCAAAAGTGACGTCACGAGCCCCTACTCCCAAACTTTGACGCGCTATAACTTTGTCATTTTTTGGTTGATTGCCCAAAGAAAAAATACATGTCCATTATTTTTTGATCATCTAACTGACGGACTAAATAGAATTTCGTTTACTGTACCCCGTCATCACCCCTATTGTAATGAATTACCACAGCAAAAAGTTGTTAACAAACTTGTCGGACATGTTAAAACTTTTTAATTTTGCTTTACAAGTAATGACAAAACCTACATTCTATTACGTGTAACTTGATACTATCGCGCTAGTATTTGCATCGTTTAAACACGATATAGCCGCTGATCACTAACCAACCACAACTATGCCATGCCTTTTATGGAACCCATCGGTTATTACAACATCGTGGTTTTCGATGCTGATAACATTGAAACTGACATAATTATGAATAATCTTGTGTCGGTACATGGATACGAGTATGACTGGACTTACGTACACGATTTCTAGTAAGTGGCTATGGTACAATTTGCAGATGTGAAAATAAATAATAATAATGTAGTTTTGGCAAACTTTGCAACCATTTATCAAATCAGTCCATCTCATTCACCTCGAGATGCTCGCCTGTCATCCATCAATTTCATTATTATTTTATTAGGGTTGTCTGATGTTCCTATATTGAGCATACAAAATCAGAAAGATTTATTGTAACAGTGCTACAACCGAAATGTTATTATTTAAAAACTTTGTATAAGTAACGAAATGTTAATGCAACAATTGCAAATATGATCAAATTAGTTTATCTATCATTAGAATTTATAACAATAAAGCTTCAAATATTAAAAAAAAAATGGTAAAACCAAACAAAATTTATCTAATTACAAAATAGGATCGGATTGTACCAGATTCAACAAAGGTTTAGCTAGCACGCACCCGACTAGAGTTGCAAAGTTCCGCCACAACAACATCAATAAATCTCATCGCTGTCAACGGTCATGCGCTCCCCTGCGAAATATTAGAAAGCTCGTTGGCTTTACGAGACCGTTTTCTCTTTACCTGTCCGATCATTTCACTGAACTACAAAATATGAGTCAAATCAACAACTCTGGCGATGGCCGTAAAGTAATCAGCGTTGCAAAATTTTCCCGCTGGGTGACACTGGAGGAATTCTGGCGTACACGCCTGCGGCCCACGCCTGTTACCATTCTGTCCCGTGGCCAATCTCTAATCAGCGAGTGAAGGCATCGGCGCGGCCTGTCCGCAACTCGGTATGCTAATACCGTCAAGGTATGCAATTTACAAATCACAGACAGCTTTATTGCAGACCAAAGTACCAAGTACAAGTGTAAATGTATTGGGAATGAGTTAAAGCGTAGTAGTTACTTGCTATTTGAGTCGGTTTTTTAAATGCACTACAATTTAAGATGGATAGATGGATGGATGAGTTTATCCTGCATAATCAAACTGAGTTATCTAAAAAGAAAAGGAAAGACTTACTTCCCATAGTCTAAATTATTGCCAAATTGAAAGCGACAGTAAGTAAATATAAATAAATAAATATTTCCAACACTCACACCAATTAGCCTAGCCCCAAAGTAAGCACTATAAGGCTTGTGTTATGGGATACTAGGGTAACGGATAGAATACACATAATTGACATATATAAGTATATTTATATAGAAATACATATTTAAACATCCATGACTGGAGTACAAATGCTCGTGTTCATCACACAAATATCTGCCCCCACCGGGACCTCTCGAGTCGGCGACGCCATGAAACCCGGCGTACAAACCACTCGGCCACGGAGGTCGTCAAGTACTTAGAAATATCAGAAATCAAAACATTCATCTCTAAGACAATGGCAACTTTATTCATAATCAAGCACAAGAAAAATGTCGGTGAAGTGTAAATCGGACAAGCACACGAAATTGCACAAGTTTAAACATTTGAAATACAGTAATTAGACCAAAGAAACAGCCAATGGCATTACTAAATTCACAAAATTTCTCTTCCCATCAATCATTATGTCGGACGGAAGCATATCGAAACTACGTCACCAGGGGAATTCTGCTCACGGAGTGGTGTCCGAAGTCCGAACAATACTACGACATAAATCTTAGCCTTCCTCGGGTACTCGCCGTGTCACTTACGCATGCAGGTGGCGCCAGTGTAGCGGGCCATTCATGAGCTGGTGTACATTACAATCGATTAGCGAGCACACAACGTGTCCTGGATCCAAGAGTTAATTAACTTGCTCGGTAGCTGCACTAATTGTACTTTGTATAGAACAACATAAACAATGTGATTTTTTCCATCAATCATGGAATCCTATACTCCACTGTTGTTATCTTTTATATTGTCTGATATGAAATAGCATTAGAACTTCGCTGACATTATCGAATCATGATCCATAAACAAAACTTGTTTTATAACATCATTCAAGAAATCATCAGACGCCTAACCATTTATAAGATTTGATTTAAGAACACCAATTAACACTAATATATAAATTTATATGCAAATTACATTGGTCTCTAGACAGCCACTTAGTTTTTTCTACCATTTTAGCCTGTTTGATCGATACGGCTACTAACATACTAGATCTCGCCAAAAATTTGATTCCAGTTTTACTTTCACTACTCATACACATTATTTTAACTCCACGCAACCAACAATAGATGATGCGTTGGCATACAAAAGCAATGTACAAAACAACCAGAATATTCTTCAAGTAAAAATAATATAAAAGTGTGTTAATATTTTTGATGACGCCAACGCCAAGGTAAATTTCATAAAATTTGACTGGCACCAAACATATATAAATCGCGCATTAAAGTCTTTTAATATTATTAATAGTGTAAACACTGCGCTCGCTGGGCGTAACGAAACGCAAACATCTGTTTCGCGGTACAGGCCAATCAAGGGCCAAATGTTTATTATTTTAATGGCGGGCGGTGGAGTAGTCGTAAAAATAACAACATTCTAGTTGCAAACAGTAAATCTTCCTTTCCGGTCGATAAATTTAACGCCTGCCTGCATCCATAATACACAAGATAATGATCAACGAGAGCTTTAACGTGATTAAAAAGATTCTCATAGAGATGAGTAAGTACTAAGTACCTAGGGAATTCCAACATAAGTTTATCATCCAGAACTTAAAAGAGTGATTTAAATCAAATAAAGTTTAAAAGATTTTACTTAAATGTCACTCATAAAATAAACGTGATGAAAAATCATGTCTGAAGGCGAGTTGGCCACCATAATAAAGCATTAAATTACCCCCATAAAAATCAGCTTTAGTATAAGAAGATATATTTAAACGCGTATATAATAGAATTAATAGTCATCCAATACGTAATCACCTTTGTTACATTAAAAAAACAGCACGTTAAAAATTAACTGTCACGGATATTGTAAAACTGTCAAGGGCGGATCCAGGGGGGGGGGGGGTCATAGGGGTCATGGCCCCCCCCCCTGGGCTGGGCACAGATGGACCAAACCCAGGGGGATTTTATTTAAGTACTTTCAATATTTAATATACCACGACTATATGACCCCCCCTGGGCCAAAGCTGGCTATATGACCCCCCCCTGGCGCTAAAGCTGGATCCGCCCTTGAAAACTGTTTCCCACTTCAAAGCCGTGTAAAACTTCTCGACTTAGGGAGAAATCACATGTTAAAGTACAAAGCGGAGTAAGAATACATACACCCAGAGACGGATATTAAAAGCTGTATTAATAAAAATTTATTACGCTACAAGCAAGCAAGACTTTGCAAGTGAGAACATAAACATACCATTAATGGAAACTTGCTCAGGTTTCCCCGATTATATGTCGTAGGATGATTAAATAAATCGATTTTTCGCGAAAATCCTAGCGGATAAAATAAAGCGGATATTGCTAGACAATTACGACGGCATTTCTGAATATTACTGAAAAAAGATAGGATTTTTGCGAAATCGCGAGTCGCCTCAGTAAGATTGCGAAAAGAATCGTTGGATAATTATAAATATTCTTTGATTTTTGGGTTCAAAGCGCAAGCCGAGAGCGAGCGTAGCGGGCGTACGCGGCAATGGCAGGCGAAGCGCCGGAAAAAAAATCGGTAACAGTAAGTTGAGCAATGTCATCGCCGTTGTCAAGCTAGGATTTTCACGAAAATTCAATTTGTCAAATAATCCTACGACATATGTACAGCACTTTATTTTTACCATTCAATGTAACTGAACATAAATTTAACCAAAACCTATTCCAATCCCAAACTTTTGTTGATATCCAGTAAATGCAATCGTAAAGTTTTTTTATGAACTTTAAAAACATACAAATCCCCTCAAACTTTGTTAAAAGAATAACAAAAATCGCACAGCCTCTATTTTTTTTTTTGAAAATATCAAAGTTAAACTGAATTATAATAAAAATGGGTGCGTGTACTTATGTAGGTGCGTTCGAAGTTATCCTTCTTTGGCATCGTTTAAAATTAGTTTTTAATTGCATGCAAATAATTAATTACAATAAATTAATAAAAAGTCTGGAAAAGGACACAGTCAATAAAGTTCAGTTTTAATTTGAAAAAATAAATAAATCATCAAAATATTCAATTAAAATCGCTACTGAATATAATTTATTAGAACATATGTGATTTGCACTTGTATGAAACTCAAACACGTATTCCGAATATACAAACTAGAAACATGTGGATAAATATTATAAATATGAATACCTATAACTGTTACTTTATTACAAAAAATAAAGATGTGGTTTTTGGTTCTACTACACCAATGGTCAAGAGATGGCGCTGTAGTCTCCTGAATCGCGCTTTGGTTCCGTTGTTCCAAAGCTAAAGCGACCAACTTCATGCTGTTAAAATTTTGTGTTACAGTGATGCGCGCGCATCTTTAAATTTCACTCTCATCATTTTTTCATAACGCGCCTAAAGAAGTATAACTTCAATAAAAGACTTCACTGCCAAACACACGCAACGACACAAGCAATCTTTGCCTTAATAGTTTTGTAATTAACTAACTTATGCGTTCACCAATGTGACTAGAATTCTTATGATGGAAAAGGCACAGACATGCTACGCCACACATATTGCTGTAAACCGAGATTTCATTAAGAAATCATAAAAATCTTAATTAAATAAATCAGTATTTATTAAGACTAACTACGATGAAATATTATGACATACTGTAAAAAGGTATGTTAGGTGATGTCAATGAAGAGTTTTTTTTAAGATATTTTTTTCCTGAATTTTTCAACTAAAATATTCACCTAAAATAAATATAGCGGTACGAAGTTTGCTGGGTCAACTATTTCTTTGTAAAATTGGCCCACCAATTACATAGGTAACGCAGGTCTAGTACTGTATCTGCGTAGGCGCCAGTTAGCCGGGGAGCGCGCTTGGCTTGGATAATTCATAAGGGCACGAGTTGCCATCCATTCGGAATCCATTCTAGAAGATCGCGCGTTTCCGGGCCCCTAATACAAAACCCATAACTCACCTAAAATGGAAACTTAACAAGTCCATTACCTTATACGAGACGACAGCTCACCAGTAAAGATCGCTTTGTAGTACCCACAACAAACGAGAATTGTTTCAATTAAGTTTCCTCCGAATAAGAGGCATGAAAGACATTGCACAACGTATTGATTGCTCTGAATGAATGCTCAATTGCTAAATCACTTTTGCAAAGAGTTAACAATTCTGATATAAACGAGGGTACCGTAATCTACAAATTAACTACATAAATAAAAAAGTGAAAAAAAAAACATTTATGATATGTCTAATATGATTGTCTCAATAAAATATAATGAACTGAGGTCAAATAAAGTGCCACCCCTTACACTAAAATTTGAAATTGTAATTTCTCTTAACACTCGCAATAATGCGATTTAGTATTTTTATGAGTGATAGACCCTATTATAAGCTATTGTTCTGTGATAGTCACACACAGGTAGCACTTTTGAGTTTTTATGGAGAAAAAAAAACATTTTTTTTTCGCCTTATTCAGACATAGATATAAAAAAAACGCGCATAAATGGACCTATGTGCTAGGGGACCATATTTATTTCAAAATAATACCTTTGTCGGTTACGCTTCTAGAATTTATTTTTTGGATTTTTCACGATAAGGTCAAGGAAAGTTCATGATTTTTTCAAAAAAAAAAAAAAAAGGAATTAAGGTAGACATGTGGGTGTTCTACTCGCGTGTTTTAAATGAGTCCCTTGATCAATTACAGCGATAAACAGACGAGGGAAATATTTTTTGGGCCAAATAAAACACTGTGGCTCGCCTTGCTTTCGGGTACAAAGGTTGTCTATATTTAGATGAAACATTTTTACTACTGGCACTGCAAAATTATTTAATGGGTAACACAATACGAAGCAGAAACGGTCAATAATATGCAATTCCGATGGAACGACACGACGAAGAGTTGAATATCTACCCATTTTTATGGTCCATATTGGTGTGGAATAAAAAGTGAGGTCGTTTAAAACCTGACGAAGGCAGGACCGCTGGCGCCAGCGACCCAGCGTCGAATCGTTTTGTTGTTGCGCCCGAACAAGTGACGGAGAAAAATTATCATATTTCACTACAACACTCGCCTTTGACTTTTATGAGATGAGGGTCTAATGAGATTTATAGAAAATTGGTAGGAACCGATGGTCCGGAACGCGTGTTTGTTTCAAAAGATACGGTATATTATTACAGTAGCACGACTTTTAAAAAGTATACTAATGTCAACTATTATATGAACATGCTTATAGAGAGAGTAAGAACACATGGAAATAAACTATTCTCTGTAGCAAAACGAGCGGAGGAATAAAACATGCGTTCTCAAAGCCATGTTGCGTCTCCGAGGCGACCGCTGGCGCGACAAAAAATCTTACTCGCCTAATAAGGACCTAGTACGTGCTTGGACACTACCGTTTGCGATTATCTCACGGCCCATAGAACGGGGTCATGTGAGAACCAAATTGCTGCGTCTCCGTTTAATGACTACTTATTTTAAAAATAAACCTGTACCGCCAGTCACGGAATCCTTAGCAGTCATGTTTGATGAGAACGATAAGTTGCGATTCCGTAGGGGAAAACAGGGTAACTGAAAATCATATTTTTATATTTCATCAGGTACAATGTAAGACGAAGTAAATATTGTAACGAGGAAAATAAAAGGAATGCTTCACGTTAATTGTTCTTATCCAGATGACCCATACAAATTATATGCGAGGTCATAGGCATGATCGTTAGATTTGTTTATTATGCTATTTTGTGATACTATAAATTTTTAGCTTTATTTGGCTTTCGCTAAACATTTCATTTCAAAATTATGTAGCGCTACTCAGCTACAGTGGGAGGAAGTAGTAGAAGATAATTCCCGGCTTTTAGGGAATAAATGTCCGGTCTAATTCAGCGCCAAGTCCGACTTCTTTATTTAAGATCATGAACCCTCACGTTTTTAACGCGTACCTAAATCTTAAAACCGATATTGATAAATCTAGTATGTAGGCAAAAGCAAGACAAATGATAATGCAGACCTTAGGGAACATATTGTTGTCACTGAAGTCAAATGGAAGGATTTTAACTAGGGGATGAAAGTTTCAATGGGAATTCTATCTATATTTTTTTTATCTGCTTCTGCCAATTTAAATGATGGATCTACTATTTTCGAAAATGTATATAAGATCATAATAGATGAACTGAACTAAGTTTTGGAGCTAGCGCAGTAAGGCAACAACATTATAATTTATAAAATAAAGAAACATTTAAGGAATTTGATTATAAAATTAGAATCCATTGTTATTGAATATTGTATAAATAAAATAAATGAATCAACCACGACAAAGGGAATCGTTTAAATTACTTAAAAGGTCGCGCTTCCTTTCTGCAACAATTAATTAGTCATTTAATTGTGGACGAGTTAGTTGGCTAAACAAGTATTACACGAGTGTTGCCGTGTGACCATACGTGGAAAAACCTTGTTGAATGAAAATAATGAATACTGGAAACCTGACGTGGCGCGGCCGACTAATGTGAGAATACTTTATGGGCAAGAAATCAAATACCTTCGCTAGGTCCACCTAAAAAAACAAGTCCACGACGTGAGCTTTAATAAATACATAATCAATGCTTTGTAAGCAACTAATGATAACAAAAACATTGCATTGCCGGTAGACCACAGTGAAGTTAGCAAACGGAGAAGAGAGCTAACAGTTTGTTGACACAAATTAAGCTAATACATAGTAAAACAAAAAATACAAATTCCACGCAGGATTGCAGAAATATGTATAATAAATAACAAACTACATATTATATGCGCAGTTGACAAAATAATATAAAACCGAGCTATAACCTGCAGAAAGACAAAAACTCGCAGTTAAATCTTCCTCACCACTTACAGATTAAGATTATCGGACTCGTGAAAGTTAGAAGTAGTTTTCCTTTTTTGAAGTTAGTTATAATAAATGTAGGCACAGATTCGGGGCGTTCTGGAGAGCTCATATCAAGATGGTCCGACCCCATAAACGAAAAGCGAACCGGTTCGTGGTATCGATGGCGAGTCGCGATAGGGGGCGCGGCGCCTGCAGCCCGACCACCGCCGGCAGAATAATTGGGCACCGCAGGACTTCACACCATCAACAACCGTTTCGATTGCACTTGAACACTCTTCTACAGCATTCTTGGAGAGAGGGACGGATATTAAAAAGCATTTTTAAGTCCAGAATATATATGGATTATTTTAGAATCAAGTTTATAAATGGTACCGGAATTTGGATGGATCACTTTGATAATTTCGAAAGGTATTAAGGTGAATACCTACTGTATTAACTTCGATTAACTGTTAACCATTTTTTTTAATAAAGAAGGTATTAAGCATATCCAAAAAATTCATTTGAAATGAAACAGAATTCCAAGTAGATATTTATTTATATTATACTCATTTGTCTGCACTGCTGAAAATTTTCTAAACTTTCATGAAAATAATAATAACTTAATTCCCACTCGTTGAAGACTGACATATTTAGTCGCATGAATGTTATCAACGTCGTGCGTACCTTATGAGTTCGTTAACCCATCGAGTTCGAGACGTCGCGGAATCTAGCAACGTGTATTTCGGTCCGGCGGATACCCTTAGGCTTCCTCGCCACTAAATCCACAAATGTATAAATAAACCTCGCTGACGACTTAAACTTTATGCGAAGTTTTACGACGGTAATGCCGCCCTTTACGAGTGCACCGATTGCGCTCATTCAACCAACTTCAACAAACAACAATTCTACATAAACTGGAACGAGTAGTACTGAACTGAAACTACCAATCATATATTTTTTAACATACTTAAAAAAATACCCATCAAGTTATGTTTCTGAAAAAAAAAACCTTCAAATAAAACCTATACACCATTTCATTTAAAAGCAAAATCTAAAACCACTATGAAAATGAGAACAGTTTACATTGATAAAAATATTAAAAGCGAAATAATGACAAATAAGTCGAAAGATACAAAATTACTTATCTGATCATGATGACTTAATAAAAGGTGCAAAGCTCGTAAGCGTGGGAGACGGAGCACGGGCGAGACACCCGGCTAATTAAAAGGATTTTGTAAGCTGTCAATGTGAGATAAAATACCTTTGATCGAACCGCTGATGGTTATTTTAATGTTCAAACGAACATATAAGAAATAAATTGTTTGAAATTCAGCTATATTTAAACCGCCTTCTTGCTATTTCGTCTAAGCATGATAGCGTTTAAAAAGGAAAACTAATGCATACGTGGGTTGTTTATGATTATCATCTATTAAGCGACTTAACGATGTATATTACTAAATTTTGTTACATAGTAACTTCAAAGATAGTGGGGATCTTCTTCTTTTAAAAGCTTACCCAGAAATAATAAACAAATTGAATAGGACCGAAAATATAAAGCAAGTCGTTCATGAATGATATCACCATGAATCCCAGAACAATAACAATTGTATGTAACGCAAATATTTGGAGGAGCCAGTCAGTGTGTCATACTTTGATTAGAGCAGCATTCGTCTCAATTGTAGCTTGTTGGAATTCATAGCGCTGCACCATTTGCGAGTATAGAACGGTCTTAACGTATCAAATAATACTATTGGTCGAGCAAACATCAATGGATGGATATCAATTTCAATGTGTTTCAAATTGAACATGTTGTTGGCAATTTGCATCATCATATATTTGAACATTTAACTGCATGTCTACGTTATGAAAGAATGAACTTGCTTTCGTGGGAAAATGTAAAGTTGTGTTTTGTCGAAACCCTTTAAAAGAGAAGCCCGAGATGTGAATTGATGTGATGATGCATTGAGTTAATAAATAATACTCCTTCTAAGTCTCGTGAAGAGGTTAAACCACAACGGCGTCGAGTCACAATGGAGGTCTAACGAAAGGATTGGGTCCGGTGTCGGATTTCGTTAATGAGACCCCTTTGTGAGACGCCTCCGCGCCATAAGACGACGGAAATCATTAATTTATCCGTAACGAATGGAGATTTCCATTTTTTAAATCGAATGTGCTATGAGTTTGTTTTTAAATCATCGCCTACACGGTTGGATAAACTAGCCAGTTTGAACCTGGCCATTTGCAACATATCTCGAAAGTTAGGATCGTATATTAAAAATAGAATCTGATAGTATAAAATGCTGTGTGGCGTGTAATCATGGACTAACAACACATCGGTGCGGCGCCTGCCGTCAATCACTCCGACTGACGTATATCATTCCTGGCTACCTTAATAAAACATTATGCCATTGGAGCAATTCCCAGCTCCAAAATAAAAGGCATCAATCTAAAAAAAACATAACATTGCTTATGTATTTTCCTGGAACAATTTCGTTACTTCCACCAATAATTTTATTCCTTACGCTTTCTACGAGTTTGAAATGTTCTGAAGGGTGTTTGGCAAGAACAATAAAGATATTCTCATAAAATTGTAATCTATAATAAATATCTCATATATAATTTTTATTGGAAAGGCGTGTTAACTGAGCTATTAAACTCAAGAATTACCAAGGAAATAATTTCATTATTAACAAGGAAATATTAGACAGTAAAGCAGCAACATCATGTTATAGTCTAGCTACAAGATGCATCGTGGGTCGTAAAAGGAGATGAGTTTGTATTATTTACTGGTGCAGCGAGGTTACGAGGAACATCCCACGTGTTTTGAAGAGAGCCTAACGAATCGACCGTCAATCACGCCATACCGGTGTCACTGCGCACAATGCACTAAACGATTTCATATAAATTACAAACAGCGGCGACGGTATGGCGACTTCTCTATGTGGATGTAGGCAGTAGATTGAAACCCGAGAAAAGTGTTAGATAATACGAAGAGGAAGAATAAATCGGGGTTGTATTTAATAATCATCATTTGTAAAAAAAAAGTTACTTTAATTGAATTGGAACTTCGCGCGATTCAGATGATTGGCCATGTAGAAATTTCGGTCATATAGATTATATATAGGATAACATGTTGGTCAATAACCAGAGCTTGTATACTCAATAGTAATTAGATATTACTCTACTGAAAGCATTGTAATTGCTAATTCCTGAAGCTTACATTGATTACTGTTTTCGCTTTTATTATTTTCTACCGAAACAAGTATTCTCCACGCAAGACAGCAAAGTGAAGTGAAGAAGGTGTACCGTTTGATGTAAGCATGATTGAAGGCAATTAAAGTGCAACAGTGTTTGTAAACAATAAAAGGAGTCAACGACCAAAGGTCTTCCCATTACAGCTCTTACTGGAATTAAAATTACCATAACGCACCAATAATGTTATATTACAACAACTAACTAATAAAATAACTGGAATGCTGACTTAAAAACCAACCAGTGGCAGTACCGCGGGCCAATAAATGTTTACAGACTAGTGATCTGCTTCACTAATTGCTATTTTCAAACATTTTGCATAATAAATGGCTTTGGGCGGAAAAAACGATGGCCTGTAATAGGCGGATGAATAAAAAAGATGATGACCGACCTCAGCAGACGGCCGGTACCTACATTGGTGCGAAACCTTGACGATTCGTTCTGTGATATCAAAATTAATAGGATTAATTAGTCATGGAAATAATATATGACTACAGCTTCTAGGAAAGGCAGTTATGTTTTTATATGTTGCAATACCCATGGGTATATTAAGATTTAGGTGGATAGCTAACCAACATTTTATTAATGTCTTATGTGATCACGAATTCGAATTTTTTACAATGATTTCTTAAAAAATTGTAATGAGTACCTATAGTAGTCAACGTCAAACAAAATCATAGACGACATTTTTGTTTTTAGATTTTTTTAATGATGCGCATTATATTATCGCGCTCCACCTACCACAAGTCACGCTGATAAGATGGTTGATGTGACAGAAAAGTGTCGGCCTTAACGCAATCCTGTGGAACTAGCATTGTTAGGCGTCCGGATAAAGCCGGACATATTTAGGCTTTTTGATTGCGTGTCTTTTGGCCAGACATAAACGGTGTCCGGCTTGTCCGACTTTTAGGCGTTTTACATTTCGCAAACGATCGAGGGCCGAGCATGGCCGAGTGCCACACGAGAGCCACAAAATCCTCAATAATGTAGGGTGTCCGGCCTTTTTACCCAAATGTCCGACCAAACTGGCTGGTCTGGCAACACTATGTGGAACGCTGGAAATTTACTTACCAACAGAAACACAAATCCACCAAAAAAGAACGAACGAGGAGATCAAAGATTAAATTCCAGCATAATGCCCCTATATCCTACCTCTTTTGTCTAGTAAATTAAATGCATTTTTATGACTCTGGCCCATATAGTTGAAGCAAATTTAGACAGAAGCGAGTTCGTGTCTTAACGCTAATATTTACTGTTACGAATTCTTATGTCGATGTCAGAATTCTTTACAATCTCAAAAAAATATCTTTGTAAGACTTATATTAACATAGTTACGAGGACTTGAAGAACCTGGCTTTCTGATTTATATGTTATCTAGTACGCATTGGAAACAAACGTACCGTACAAGTGTTGTTTTGACAAACAAAGCCACAATTCGTGCTTGAAAACACGTTCGGTAAATGACTCGGTAGGGTCTCAAATTCCTTATCTCATTCAGTAACAACTGTTGCGCTCTTGGAGGATTGTAGTTTCTGTTTACAAGTAGGAAAACCACCAGAGATATGATATTTTATTATTAATTTTACACAGCACATGTCCTCGCAAAAGAACAAGAGATGCAGAGAGAGAAAAGTGGAAACGGAAACGACATAACTTTTTAAATTATAAATATTTGCGTTGTCAGCAACAACAACAAACCTATGCTTATATTTACTACAGTAATCTCGGATTTTGCATTACGCCTCGTTTTAACTCAATGCCTTCACGTCCGATATTCAGATGACTATAAGCCTCTCAATCTACAGTTCCTTTCCTATCATGGTAAGTTAAATCTTCAGGCTATCATCATATTGCCTGTACACAAACGTCTATAATTTCTCCTGAAAGTTGGGGATTTCTATTAATAAGATCAGATAAATTTATTGGTTTTATGCATTGGTTATTTATTGCACAGCAATGGAAAATAACTATTCTTCAATAACACGATAATTATTAGTAGAGCAGTATTTAGTTACAATCGCACAATTTATCAAACTACTTACAGATAACGAAAAACCTCTTTCATGTGAAATATTTTAGGTAGGCACCTATCTAGTGAATTCAAAAGAGATTATGATTAAAAATAGCTGATCAGTCTACATAAGCGTCTGTCTGGCCCGAGTGCCTCGAGGACAGTTGACCCGATTCGCGACATCAAACAACTACAAGTTGGTCGCAGTCGCAGACAAACAAATGACGCTCTACGTATTATAAAGAAATCAACACAACACCATTTATAATAATCACTGGCTTTCTTCTAAGTTTCTTTTCTGAGCTTCTAAAGAGATACTTGCATTTCTATGAACAGAGCCAGCTGATAAGAAATTAAATTTTTAGTCTGCGATGAGCTCGAGTTTTAGATTCTAGTATGTAACAGTTAACGCATTTGAAGAAGTAAAATTGAACTCATTGGTGTTATGTATATCTTTCGATTCCTACTTTTCAAAATTAACAACGCTCATCAAAGATTTTAAGGAAGAAACGTTTTATACTTTGCTGTGATTTCTAAATAATAAATTTGATAATAACACCTTAGGATTCCACTAAAGACACAAACCATTAGTTCGTTTGCGTTCAACCGTCAGGTATCTATAAAAAAAACTATATATTTTATTCCTTTTGTTGATATATACATTCGTGTAAAAACATGCGTTCATTGGACATTAAAAAGCAAATATGATTTATAGGTGTGCAAGGATATATTGCGTACGGAGGACAAGGAAAACAGATCTTGCTAGCTTCACATAAGAATCATCTTGAGTCATTGTCGATAGTTTGTATGAGACGTGCGCAGGCGCCACGGGGCCGCGTTTTTTCGAGCAGGGATTTTCATTTAATAATTGGAGGTCGGTTCCGAATACCAATCGCTGGAGTTACGAACTGACAGATAATACGCTTTCAAGATAAATAGCATGGAAAAAAAAATACATTGGCACCCGTTAAATGGTACAATCCCAATGTTACCTACCAACTTAGGGGTGTTTTCTTCAAATTTAACTATATTAGGGTTATTTTATGGTCTTGATATGTTTTGCGGTATTTTAGTTATTTTGAACTGGTTTACCATATAGCATTTAGTCCATCGAAAAAACACACGGAGATTAAATCTTCCTATTAGTGGGTATTCTCCGCAAGTCATCATCAGGCGACATCATGTGCCTATTTTGCGTGAGTGGATGGCTTCAGTCACCCAAGAAGCTCAGCAGACTCTTGATGTCCTTTAGCAGTCACTATTTGCATCACAAGAAATCTTATTTGAGGGAGAGACTATAGAGAGCGTCTACAATATCCCGCATAGATTGGCTTGTAGTCGAATGGCTCTCGTGGGGATGGTAAGGGTCCGAGGGCCCTAGTACCACGTTAGATAATGACATGGTGAGGCCGGCGCCGGCGGACCCGCGTGCCGGTAGCAATTAGCGTTTACCTCTAAAAGCACCTATTACGACGCCTTTTTTACTTATTGCAAGCGTCCCACTATAAAAGCCATCTCAAAATGTTAGTGTAACGGATACTGCTCTTAAACACAGTAATAAGTCGAATAATCTGTATATTTTAATTAGGTAACCGTGTATATTTCTTTTAAGTATTTTTTTTAACAGATTGCTTTTGGAAAACGGCTCATGCGGTACTTACCAAAATAAAATGAAATAAATAGAGGTTTATATGTAGAACTATAATATTATATTTATGTAACCTAAAATACATATAACTAGACAGACGGTTATATTCAGTCTGTAGTAAACCATAAAAAACATGGGATTTAATCATGGGCGGAGATAATCGATTGTCACTGGAGCAACAACCAAAATTAAACGACGACACTTTTCGGCGGACAAAACTCCAAAGTTATAAATCGGTCGTTCTCGACACAAAAACAGGTCCAAAAAGAGTTAAGCGTTCGGGAGATCGTCGAATACAGATTACCGGGCGCAGGTGTTAAATAAAAATAATAAAATGAGACGCGGGCCACGTTAAAAAGAAGAGTGGATGCGGCCGCGCGGCGCCGAACCAAGAGTAATTTCGTTCGCAACGCGCGCCCAACAAAAAACGACATGTACCTCGCGTTAACCACGGGCCCGGACACCTCCAACCTTTGCTATACAGAGTCAATCCGCGAGGCAGGCCGCGGTCGCCATTCTACAGCCTTATACGCGAGCTATCTTCCACGAACGGCACGAGTGCACGACTCGTCTCCCTAATCGGGCCTGATAATCAAGATTCAACGCAACCCATGAGGAAATCGTTAAGTGCTAAACGGGATTCTATGGGTATTCTAATTAAACAACAAAATACGTTAACAAACGTAAACAGTACAAAATATACCGGTGCGGTGCAGCGAGGTGTTTCACCCGCGCCGAATCAAAGTAATGAGCCTCATCAGGGATTCTCGCAAGAGAAGCAAATTGACCACTTCCGAGGAACGAAATCGACGCCCGAGATAATATGCAGCGAGTGAAATGATCGGCGCAAAATGCACAGGCTGCAATTAAGGAAGGCAATCCCTCTTCGCACGTACGAACAAATTGTGGGCAATAGTCGTGGGCCGTCGCCTTACCGCAGTACAGTGCAAAAACTGCGCGCGTTGCACGATGCACCAGCTGTGTGGTGACGCTCCGCTGCCTTACGAGGCGGACACAGTGTTGCCACCTTGAGATTTTTTTAAGGCGCCAAGTCAAAGGTAAATAATCGCCAGATTTCAAAAATTTGGATTTAATAAAATACACCAAAATCCGCTAAATTACAATTACATCTCTGATAACAAAAAACCCTAATTTAAATAAAAAACCAGTGAATATGTATGAGATGCTACAGAAATAACTGTGAGTAACCACATAGAACATTATGGAATTTCGGAAAGTTAGGGCATTTCCCCCTTAAAAATATGTTGCTAGATTTCATATTAAAAAACCACTAAAAAAATTTACCCGCTAGATGATGAAAATATACCACTAGAAGCCGTGAAAAAGCACCAGTTCTGGTGGAAAAACCACCAAGGTGGCAACACTGCGGACACGATGCTAATCATAAGCTGGTATATTGCACGCTCGCGATCATGTTCCACATAACAACGGAAAACTTAGATTACCTACATACTATTCCTTCAAACAAAGTAAATTATAATCACACCACACATCTGTCCAACGGAACATCATCCACGTCTATTTTGAATGTTAATACAACTTGTGAACGTTCTAAAAGAATTCATGGAGGAGTCCAAAAGTAATACAGATAAATTTAATTCGGATGGGCCGAGGACGCAGTTAAGCCTGACCACATTTAATTAAACGTGAAGGAAAATAAATAAGGGGATTATCAGTCCATCTCACATCCTTTACGGAATGTCAACCTTAAGGTATGCAAGCCGAGCAGTTCAATTTTAGTAAAACCATTATATACGAAGGTGACATCAACCATGAAAATCAAGTATAACGTGCGTGAATAAGTCAAATAGATCGAATTTAACTACGGCCTGGAAACTGTCGATTGATCGTATTGTATTGAAACATGTATACAAATTTATTATACGGTTCTACAAGCTAACCTTTATGAAATTTTTGAGAAATCTTAATGTCTCCTGTGTCTCAATAAAAAATATCCTGCAAATATGCACAGAAGCGTCGATTCAAATTATAAACATTCATTATGATTTGCAGTATTTATTGATATATTACATATCATAATGAATATGATAATAACATCGTTTAGATATTATATGTGTGCGGAACTTGATATTTTATACTACACCATATCATTCAAATCTCTTTCATAGTAAGTACTTATATAATTAGGTGATCCAAAGTAGATTAAATACGAGTTAAAATGAGAGTTGTGTGCTCCGTCTTGGTTCATTATAACATATTAATCCCTGTAAGAAGTGTCCGTAATATTCTGCAGGTTCATATTTATTTTATTTAAAGCCAGCGTTTTACACCTAGGGATACGCCCACGTTATCGAAACTTGATTTGAATACTTCACTAGAATGTCTTTTCAACTACAACACTGATATTAAATTTAGCACAGCCACTTTATCTAAATCCGGCTGATACATGAAGAATTACGGTACGGCTGGTCCACAGGTTCAGTCGCTCGGCGCACTATGGAAAGGGCTATGCTCGGCGTTTGTCTGAAGGATCGCATCAGAAATGAGGTAATCCGACAGAGAACCAGAGTTATCGACATGGCCCACCGGATTAGCAAGTTGAAGTGGCAGTGGGCTGGCCATATTTGTCGAAGAACCGATAGCCGTTGGGGTAGACGAGTTCTGGAGTGGAGACCGCGTCTACCGGCTGGCAAGAGCTGGATGCGAGTAGCCCAAGATCGATCTGAGTGGCGTGCATTTGGAGAGTCCTATGTCCAGCAGTGGACTAAGATAGGCTGTTGATGATGATGATGACATGAAGAATTATTATGAATTTGCACATGTTATTTCATCGATTTCTAAAGGCAAACTTAAGGAATTCGATACAATGTGTTAATGTAAACACAGCGTTGTTGTTAAACAAATACCTCATTTTAGAGGGGTAATGCCCTAGACTGTAAACGTTTTACACTAAACAATATGTTAGTATTTTCTGCGCGGGTCATTGACTTGTAAACAATACTGTGCGTAATACTGAAATAAGTAAGTGGCGGCATCGATGCAAAATTAACTCTTTAACTTTTACAGCATCCACGTTTTTGTCCATACAACTCTGCCCAATTTTGAACTTCTAGCATTATCGTGCATTTAGGTGTAGGAAAATACATATGCCGAATTTCATCAAAAATATAACTGGAGTTTATTATCCACACGTACCACATAAAAATGTCGTTTAACCATTTAAATTAATGGCAACACGAAGAATATAAAATGGTTAATGTGCATCTGTTGTTTTTTTAATTAGCTACGGAAATCACGAAATTTTTGATACAACCAAGGAAATGAATTTAAACCAATACTATTTTATAGCATACAGCTGTCACCTGTCAGTTAATGACAAATTGCGTCGTAAGTTATTGATAACGTTTCTTTACACGCAGATTCCCTATTTTTTTATTTAGATTTGTAGCAATTTTTATTAAATTTATTTATATTTTGATGAATGATTCTCATACCCCCTTATTAATAAACGAGTAATAAGCTAAGACTAGTTACGAAGTGTTTTGTTCCAATCACTGAAATGCCATTTGTTATTCAATTAACAGAGACCATGGAGTAAACAATGTTTGCATAGACTTCGTTTATTAATTATAATTTTAACTGTTCGGTTCAAATATAATTTTAAATGTTGTTTGAGTTAATTTGTACAAAGTTGGGCAAAAGTGGAAGGTCTCCTTTCAGGGACTTGGCACTCCAGGTTTATTATTATAAACACCTGACACATCGTGTCATATCTAAGCATGGGAAGTGGAGCTAGGCTTGCCAGGTGTCCGGCTTTAGCAGGACATGTTTGGCTTTTTGCGGTCGCGTCCGGCCAAATATGTACGTGTTTGGCCTGTCCGGCTTTTGCCAGGCTTGTTGTCAGAGTGGGCGGACGAACGTCCGAACGGAGAAAAGAGCAAACTGTTGGCGCTTCAATCTTCGATCTCATTCTCACTTTACATCACGTATAAATACTTGTTTCAACAGCCCCGCTGTAAAAACATTATGTTTAGCAATAAAAAAAATATGTCCGGCTTTTAGGGCAAAATGTCAGGCCTTATATAGTGCGCAGTCCGGCCTTTGCATTTTATGGCCTGGCAACCCTAAGTGGAGCTCATTTCTTTAATCCTTTTCCCGAGGTTTTAATGTTGTATACATAGATAGATCTGAAATAAATGCTCGTCATTACAGAGATTTGGGGTGCGCACTTAATACCTTCAAATATCAGATGTAACATTAAAGATCGATGCGACCGTTAGATAGGCAAATACTTCGAGAAGCTTTTAATATAACTAAAGGATAACCCCTTCTCGGTGTTCATTTGATTGAAACCGAAACGAATAATCGAAGCATCCATCTAAGTGACGCGACGTTGAGATGCATTGTGGTCAAGTGATGTAGTCTGAAAATAATATCACCGAGCGCGGGAATCGATTTATACTACGTGAGCGCATCGAATCGAATTTCCGTTTCGTCACGGACTCCGACAGAATCATTAGGGGATTATTACGATGAGATGAAAATACATCTCGTTGGACATGAATACTTTTTACGTAGAGTTGAAGGAATATGAACACCAGAGGGTGACCAATCGTAAACGTAAGAAAATTACTCGTATTCAGTTTATCCATCCATTCTGGATTTTTTTTTTATAGGGAGCAAGGCAAAGTCAGCGCGCATGTGGCCTACCTGATGTTAAGTTTTTCGTTGTAAATAATTATACGACAAATGCGACGTCGGCCTTCAAGAAGCTCTGCTGGAAGTGTTTAGAAGAAATTGTTTTCTTTCTTCGACGCCACTGTGACACATTAATGCACTTGTATAATAATTAAAATCAGTTAGTAGAAGCACCAACACAATGGTGCATATTTGAAACCTGTTGCAGGAGGAAGGGCTGCGAGGTGTGCATTTCATTAAAATTTATAGTTGTCACTGCGGGGCCTGCACTGCACAATGGAAGGCACGCGTAGGTGGCACTCGAGTTGACATAATCTCCGGCCTCAAGGACATTACGTGGCTTACGACCTATTATAATATTAACACAACTTCTTTCTTATTCAAATCGCAAAGATAATTCAAACATTCCAGATAGAACATTTAGGAATTTATTACGTTTGTTAAGCTTAACGTGGTTATAATTTAACAGAAACTCAACGGCAAATGCTTAACCACATAATCAAATCACCCAATCTATAAATTATAATAGAATGGTAATGCAAGATACAAGAACCGTGACTATATAATTTCCTTCTATGTTACATTTAAGTGCTTAAATGATTTATGTATTATCAAAACCGATTTATTTATATGGATTAAACTGTCTTTTATATTTTTATATTTCCATATTTACCAAACTGAGGTTCTTTGACCCAATTAAAGACCATTCACAACAGTTTTGATAGTAAATAATTATGATTATTCATAACACTAGAGAATAAATAAAACATACAATAACAGGGAAATAAGAATTTTACAATTCAAAAATTCGGCACCAGTTACCATTATTGCATTAATAAAGATAGAATTTGTTACATCAATATTCTGAATTTACCTAAGGTGGTGTTGAAGAGCAAGCAATTATTGTGGGTGGTATGGCTGAAAATGTAATGAAAATTGGAGAACTTTGGGACAAAAAGTTGTTATCGATGGTAACAATTTTACTATGGTATACTTTTGAAATCATTGTAGATACATGCACATTTAATTCGAGACCTACCTAAACTTGAATGTCGGAAATCAAATTTAATAATTATAAACTACAATCTTAACCGAATAATTTACTATGAAGATCACTGTTTAAAATCTGTCAGTAGACACAATTTCTCAGTTTACCCGCCCACTTTACGCACGGGACAGACAAACCATGAAAACTTACATAATCATAATAATGAAAATCATTTATTCAGTTTAGGCTGTTGCAAGCACTCATGAATGTCTAGAAACCACGCCATAGGTTCGTTAATCTACGGCGCGAGACCTTGTACTGACTGTACAAAATCGCAGAAATGACAACATGTCTTTCAAATTATTATCAACACAAAAGAGGTTTCCACATGATGACGCTTTCCATTTGAAAGGAAAGTCTTCAGTTGGAACAACAATAGAGTCATCAGCCGTCGGGTCGGGATAGTGCGTCGGGAGAGGAGCCATTGTCGCGGCACTCGCGCTCGCAGCTCGAGGCCGCCACGATCCGAGTACCAAAGAAAAAAGTTCAGCTCTCGTTCAAGCGACTTAGGGCTGGCAGTGGCACCTCGGCAGTCAGTTTCACTACAAAATATGAAATAGCAAATTTGTGCAATAATAACTTCACAATTCAGAATTGCATATACTTACAAAAAGATATTTAAGTATCGAAATCAAATTTACTGTGAAAACAGGTCTTTAAACGACCTAAACAATTGTTGATTATATTAATCAAATCATGGTGCGTAAATAAAATGTTATATATAATAACAAATTTCATGTGTATCTATCCAGCCGGCAGAATATGTGGGTTCGAATCCCGTCTGGTGTCTCTGGGCCGAGTGGAATTTAATCTAGTCAAGATTCTTTGGATTTATAAATAAAGTAGGTAGTTAAATTTTAAAAATATGTATAATATTCTCATTTTATTAATACACGAAAGAGATCTATCATAAATAGCTAGTGTTTCTTTGTTATCTATTTCCCTATTCGGGTTAATACTGTAACTGCTTGTGATACCAGTTACGATATGTGTAGGAAAATTTTGTTATGTTTCAAATTATTTTGGATTAATCCACAACAAAATGGGCTGAAATGTTAAAAAAATTCTAAACATATTTAGTTGAAAACTCTTAATATTAATCGTCAGCCGGCAATGCGGCGCTATTCAATGTAATTTGATTAAATTAAATGAGTTCATTTGTCGATACCCGATAACACCGGGCCAATTACCTAGAATTAAAAAATTTCGCTAACACCGAATTATTCATATAAGTACGATAACGCAAACTCGTGAACTTTGACACAGCTTAATTAATTAAAAACAACGACTGAGTCACGCCGCAAACACTTTTTTCTATTAACAACAAGCGGCGATGTACCTATAGAAAAGTTAACGAAGAAAACAAATTTTCAATGAATAAACATTACGTCGGCAGCCCTAATTTTAAATCCGTGCTATTGTTATTATAAAATGACCCATCTCAATGTCGAAAGGTTCTCGGAACAGTCGGGGCTAAAGTTATGTATTCGTAAGCGCCTTTGAGCATTTTATAAGGCTTATTTCTGACACCTCCGATGAAACATGGCGCATAACGAATGCGTGTGCGCATCGCTGTAAACGGCCCATAAAGGACTATCCACCAAATGGGATTCCAAATTGGATTCGACGATGAGTATATGGAGGAAAATTAATGTCGCATTTAGATAGCAACATCGGTTATATCACCTTTTATTGCGTCTTAAACTCAATGCATGTTTATTGAGAAACGAGATTGTGAGCAGTATGTAATAAAGAAATCGGTAATGGAATACAAAATAAGCGAAAAGGAAATTATATTAGAACAAAACCTTAATGCATGCCACTAATTTATCAATGCCATATATATTTTGTATTCATTTTAGGAAACATAACATAGAATTCTCAGTTCCTAAACTGGTGAAAGCATAATAATATGTGCTATAAAATCGGCTAATCAGAACCAACGAAATAAGACAAAATTCTTGGCCCGAAACCATAATATGTATTTAAATTTCTCACACATGATGACCAACGCCACAACATGCATTGATAGATATACAATATACCCATCTACCCAGTCCACTTTCTTTCTTAGTATAGACTATATTTCTTTGTCTCCCTCCAAGCCTGCACGTGAGGAGTAGTGATGTAACGAGTAATTTTTTGAACATTCGCGATAGCGGATGCGAATGTCTGGTACCGACATTCGCGAATGCGAATATTTAGTTTTTTTTTTAAATTGGCGCCAAATGTCTAAGGCATGGTGGCAGTCTCGTTCGAATTGCCGAGTTGATATGAACTCATCCGACTGAAGTGTCATTCCGCTTGCACCGGTCTTTCCGTAAACAAAACAAGTGAATTTTGAGGTTAGTGATTTTGAGTGGTAATAGTGATTTATTAACATGAGTAAATCAAATTCTAGTGAAACATGGACTTATTTCACACTTTGCGAACGAGCTGAACGCGCTAAATGCAAACTGTGTAACAATGAATATTCAAGGAAAGGCAGAACTACAACTGCTTCAAATTGTTTTTTTTTTTAATATTCATATTCGCAAAACATTCGCAGAGATTTTGCGAATGCGAATGTGAATGCGAATATTCAGAAATATGCGAATATTCGCGAATGCGAATATTCGTTACATCACTAGTGAGGAGGAATAGATTTGCGCTCGCGTCCTGCTACACCGCAGAGCATTGCGAGAAATCAGACAGGTATCTGGTCAGTACTAGAGATGAAATGACTTGAGTCTCATCAGCTTTTTAAGAAAAACTACTCCACTCAATCGTGACGGTTTAAGACTCAATGAAGTCCTTAAACCCTGAGCCTTTTAGGAATCTATAACTGTGACTCGACGTTTACTTCAAGACCGAGTTACTTTAAAAAGACTCCAATGTTTCAATAACTCTGTCTTAAGCCTGTGCAGACGGGAGACTTTTGTCCAAGGACTTTTTTGGCCGCCAAAATAGATCGCTTACAACTGCATCGCGGAACGCACACGAGATATTAAAATTTCCGCGTACAATAAGTCCCTCGAACAAGCAACAACCGTTTAGCTCTAAACGCCATAACTCTACAAGGTCCAACTTCAGTTACTCTACAGTCTACACCAGTGATTCCCAAAGTGGTCTATATCGACCCCTAGGGGTCTATGACAACCTGCAAGGGGTCTACGTCAGCGAAAAAAAATCAATATCAGGTAAGTAGGGGGTCTACCCAACACGGAAAAACATGGCAAGGGGTCTACGACACAAAATAGTTTGGGGAACTCTGGTCTACACCTTAAACAATACATATATGTATGCTTTGCCATTTCGCTACATTCACATGGGTGAAAAATTTATCCACTGTACATAACTTCACGTCTGTTGTACAATAGTTCTCGTAGTAATGAAACGGTCAAGCCACATATTCTCGCTAAGGTGTAGAGTAACTGAAGTAAGGCCTTGTAGCGGTAAAAGCTTGGCTTTACATGAGATCTGATAACTTTCTGACAGCAGCGTTACCAGATTGGGGTTTTTTTTTGCAATTCTGAGGAAAAAAAATGATTCATGAGAAAAATTGGAGATATAGTTTATTAATTAGAGAAACTGGTGGGGACAATAAAATATTATAGGGAACTTTCGAGGCTAGCACTTCTTAGGAATATATATGAAATGAACTTCAAACATGCTTTTTATCCAAGTAACATCCTTGTTAATATGCAAGAATCCAAAGCCATTTCAAAATAGTCTAGCTGGTTAATCCATAATTTTCAAACATGGCAAAAACAAACAGCTGACGAGTTTTGGGGAGAAGTATTAACATATAAAAATTAATGTGGAGGGCCAGTTCTTTTTAAATTTAATCTAACTTGCCATGACCTGTTTTAGTTTGCCATTTGCTAATGCTGCTGTAGAACGGGCGTTTTTATTGATGAATGTCGACAAAAATAAACTCGGAAACAGATACCTCTTCATAACAGCAGACCATATCATGAGTGTAAGTGTCTAAGAAAATCACAGCGAGCGCACAAAGTTTGAACCAACCGGAAAAATGCTAGAATTAATTAATTCTGATAATTTGTATTCACCACAAACAAGAGAAGAAAAGAAGACTAAAGAAGTACCTACTTGATATAATAATAATAAGTGTTTATTTCAGGCACAGTAACCCATATTAAAAATTACAATAACAATTGCATTTTGTCCAATTTTGTCTTAAAATTAAATCATTGTATCACAATTCGTCAATTATTCAAATTAAATTCAGACAATAACAATAATATTAATAAAAATAAATAAAATATTATAAAAAACTATATGACATAGTTTTACATATTAGATTAAATGAAAAAAATTAAATATTTTAAATGAAGTTTAAATTAACAAATAAGCCGCATTATTTTAATTTGTTTTTGTTACAAAGCAAAAGTTGAAAGCCCCCAAGCTTTCAACAAGCTTTTATTAGGTCCACTTGTATGTGATTATGTAACAAAATCTAAGAATCTGAATTACACGCACTTTTAATTCTTTTATCATTATGAAACTTGGCGATTATAGATAGATTAGATGACAATACAATATTATGGTACCATCGAGCTGGTCTGATGATGGGACTGGATGGTGGCTGATGGAACCTTGGATTGCCTACTAGTAAACATATCGAGTTTGGGCTCATACTTAACACATTCTGTTCATTTCACCTGATGACGAGGACCTGATGATGGATGAGTCCCGGGTCCATCAGCCACCTTCCAGGCTGATGGACCTGGGACTGCCTACTAGTAAAGAAATCTAGTTTGGGCTCATTACATTTGTCTTAATATATTCCGCTTATTTCACGGTAATAAAAAAAGTCTTGCAATAGTGAAGCCTTATCGGAAATGGAGAGGATACGTATTCAGTTGTCAATAAACTCGTTCTATGTTTTGTAATAAACTAAAAAGAGAAAAATAAATGAATAGTTTAAAATACTAAAAACACGCTTTTATTGATTGCACTAAAAAGTCAAAAATAAAATATATTCTCTGTTTACTTCATTAAGGCTTAACGGTAAGCAGTGTTGCCAACTCGAATTTTGAAAAAGGCGTAGGTCGGATGAGAAAATTACGTTGAATTAGTAAAATTTGCATATGAAAATTCGTAGATCTACGTATTTTTTTCTGAGTGAAATGAAGAAGTTAGGATAGTTGAAACCGAATAAAACGAGTATTTTGTTGTACAGTTTATTTAAAAAAGGGAGATATAACACAGATTTTTTAGAGAAGACGCTGCATTGGCAGCATTTACTATGCTGTGGTAGACATTTACCATCAGATAGACACTGGTGGGTATCGATTCAGGCGTGATTCTCTAAACTTAAAACTAAATTTAACATCAGCCTCTGCTTTTCGTTCTGTATAGAAAATGACAAGGATACACTGTTGTCAAATAGGCTAGTTCACACTTTTTGGAAATATGTTTTAAATGGTTAATAATTGTTCTATTACAACGAAAAAAATGGATTGTATTTTTTTTGAGTAAGCTACAAAACTTTCATTTTAAAATATATTTTTCATGGATATAGAAAAAGCTGTTGGTCATTTTAGCCTATAGCTTTATGTATGCTAAGACGTCAAAACATTTGTAAACAAACACTCGCATCATGGTTTTATAAATCGTTAAAGACTCGAGAAAAGTTGTGGTTTAAATTGCCTAGAGAAATAACCATACCTACACATGAACACATGTCTAAAACTTGTTAAATCCTATAACTTTATATCTTTATATCCCACTTTTTCATTTCTTTTTACAAAGATCACTTCGTTGTAAGTACTCATTGAATAATATTTAAAGTTTAAAAATTAAATTTTTAGGGTTATGAATGTACATAAGTCAAAGAGATATTATTTCTGCTTTCACAAATCCGGCGTCCAGCATTAATTTAGTCAGCAAAACCAATAAACGGAAACGTTTTTTACAAGATATAAGAGCTTTCAGATATACATATTTTGGTCCAACGAAAGAAACCACAGTAACAAGAAAATGACGTTTAGTTGTTTACAAATTTTGTGACATCACAATCATGGTGGACAGCGTTTTAAGTGTTTAAAAAGTATAGACTAAAAACAAATGTTCAAATTAAATTACTACAGCTATCTTCTAATTTTATGCAGTGAAATCGATATATTTAGGTTCCTCATACCAAAAATTATAAGATATAAACTTTTGTATGGTTTTCCATTAAAGTAACAGAAAATATGCTTCTTCATTCTAGTGAGTTATGATATTTTTCAAATTTGTACAAATTAAAAGAAAATACGTAGATTCTGGGACTGAAGTTAGTAGGTTTGCAGAAAAGGCCTAAAATACGTAGATCTACGTAAAAAGACGTAGAGTTGGCAACGCTGACGGTAAGCCATGTTTATAGTTGATTTTAAGATATAATATATAACTGAAAAAAGCGTGGGAGTTGTTTCTTTGGTGAAAAAAAAACACTGATCCTCATTTCTGTAAAGTTACCACTGGTGTTTGTGTGATTTTGCTTCTCTATTGTTCATATACTAAGTAATAAATTTTAATTTTAATGGTAGTTAAACAGAAATAAGTTTTATGATAGATCTTATATAAAAAAATCTCATATCACAATGTTAGTTACCATACTCCTCTGAAAGGGCTTGAACGATTTCTATGAAATTTCATATTGTCATATAAAAAAATAAAAGTTAAGACAAAAATTGGCAGTACGAACTTTGCTGGGTCAGCTAGTAGATATCAAAAAATTTTGCTTTTAGATATTTCTATCAATAAAACTCACTTGTGATAAAATATTGTATCATCAATATCCCAGAGTGAAAAAAACTACTTGGTAGCCAAATTTTATGTACAAAATATGAAGTTAACCATAATTCATTGAGCACTTTGACCTAAAAGCACAACACAGATGTGACAGGGTTATTTATATATTAGTGTATATGGGTAGAGCAACAATAACAAAATTAATCCATAATAACATTAAAAGCTCAAGACCTGTTTGTTTCGTTGTATATTGACTGGGACTACTGATTATAATTGAAAAATGATTTATATTTGATAGTCCATTTCTCAGAGAAAGCTATAGGCACCTAACATCACACTACAATCAATAGGACCAGAGCATCAATAAAAAAACATTGCTTACACAGAAAAAAAAATCTTTTCAAAGCTTACGTCAGGTGAAGCCACTAGGAAGTAAGAGATAAATTATAAACTATTCTGCCTTACTACAAAACATAGAGTAAAGTTATTACTGAACTAAAACTGATTCTGTCAATTTTGTTTTAACCAAGACTAACTTTAGTCCGCGTTTAGTAGTAAGGGGGTCAGAGTTTAATGTTTTTTTTTTATATTTACATAAATAAAATTAAGCTCAACTCAAGCAAGCTCTGTAAAATATTGTTTTAATGGTTAAGAATAAGAGTATTATAATAAACGGGGCGCTGAGTTTTGTGCAGAAGTAGAGAATATACAGATGGGTGTTTAAGACAGATGAAAAAAATGTAGTGTGTACAAGGCTTTTTCGAGTCCGCACTCGCAAATGATTCATGACTACAGGGCTGAAGATGTAGAAACAAATATCTACTTACCCATCAAAAGTGATCAGAATTAGGACTGGTTTTACAGGTCAAAATATATCGTCAATTTCCAAAGTTATAATATTGAAAAATTACAATAACACAGATCAATAACGAAAACAAGTCTGAAAGCAGTAATTTCAATTGCACTGAAACACTGATTTGGTAGGAATTTAGTAAACAGAGATAAGCAATAATTAAGTTAAAGTTAGCGTCGTATTAGGATGAAAATTACAGTTACAGCTCATATAATTACTTACCCATTCTCTAAATAATCGCAGTGAAAAGATTCCTTCACTAAATACACACAAAAACATCACCAAAAACATAGCACTAAGGCGGCCATTGCTATTTTTTTATAATATTGAGTTTTCTTTATTATGTTTAACGGCTCTGGATTCTAGTCCTTTTTAATATTGAGTTATCGGCAGGGCTGCCAGATGCAATTTTAAGATTTCCCCGAAAATCAATATTAAAATTTCCCCAAAATGATACATTTTCTAAAAAAACCTCCCTTTCTTTATAGATACAAAAAAAAACGAGCGAGCCTTACAGTAAACGCGTATGAGGTGTAACATTTGAAACCTCACCTTACATTAGTAAAAAAACATACTACAAAAGGCAAGGGCGGATCCAGCTTTGGCAGCAGGGGGGGGTCATATAGTCGTGGTCAAGTCACAGTGGGTACAGATTGTGAAGTGGATACAGATGGACCCAGCCCAGGGGGGGTCATGACCCCCATGACCCCCCCTCTGGATCCGCCCTTGACAAAAGGAATAAGCCATTATTTTCCAAAATCTGTTACACACTTCCGTCCCATTTCACGAAATCACTCCCACAAATTGCATGAAAACGAGAGGAAAGATGTTTCATATCAAAAAGACTTTCAACGTTTGCATTTCATATATTCTTTAGAAGTGCTAGCCCCAAAATATCCCCATATTTTGATTTTCCCCAACAGTTTCCCCAAAGATACTTTTTCCCCAAGAGTCAATGTTTTCCCCAGAATTGCGAAAAAGATCCCCAATCCTACCTGGCAACAGTGTCTACCATAGACAACAATTTTATAAAAAAAATTTTTACCACCTCAAAGCAAAACAACATCTACTTGCAGCCTATATTCACATTCGTATAATGCATCTTGTTTTATACATGTGTAACAAATATCGTTGCAAACAAGAGCCCTGTATGGGCATGGCAAATTTATAGATGTAGAGATTATTATTACAATTACATATTTTATACTAAATTTAATCACAAATATTATTTATTATATAAGCCAAGTGTACGTATAATATCACTGTTGGCAGAAAAACAAATCAAACTGATATTATAAAGCTGAAGAGTTTGTCTGTTTGTTTGGTTGAACACGCTTATCTGAGGAACTATTGGGCGGATTTGTTTTTTTTTGTGTTGGTTATTGCATTTATCTAGAAAGACTATAGGTTATACAACATCACGCTACAACTAATAGGAGCGGAGCATCGATGAAAAATATTGAGAAAACGGGAAAATAATATTTCATTTGAGAGCTTCTGTTGTGTGCGCTGCGTAAATGAATAAATTAAAATAAAATTATAATAGAAACATTATTTCTATTATGATTATTGGAATATTTATAATAGAAATAATAGAATTATACCGTTTATGCTAGAAGCATAGTGAAAAAACAATGATACTCAAAGAATAGTGTACTAAAGCCAAAAAAATTTCCAGAGAGAAAGTAATAATCACTTGGTTTGTCTATATCTAGATTGTCTATGGTTGTTTTCCTTTTACTGTCAACTGCTGTCAAAAAGGTTAGAAGATCTTGTGTTTTGTGATTTAAAAATAAGAAATCCTAATTAATCCCTGCTATATTTCACAAAAGACACAGTTTACTTGCTGATTTGGAATTGGACATTGTTTTTATCTGTAATTTCTTATATATTTCAGCTCCAAAATGGTTCAGCGGCTAACTTTCAGAAGACGATTGTCATACAATACCAAGTCAAATCAGAGGAGAATGTGAGTACAAACCATATCAGCGTTCGTATCAAACTTCGTATTAATTCTGTATGAAATATATATTTAGTTCCGTTTCCTTTTACAATAACGCTACAGAATTTCTTGTAAATAAAGTTGGAAAAATAACCTTAATTTGACTGCCAGCCAGTTACTTTGAAGAACGTATTTTTAATTATGAGATCTTTTTCAGTAAGATTGCATATTGATTTATTCACATATGACGGAGAGATATAATAGCGAGTTTCCATACTTTATTAATTATTTCATCCAATGTCGCTATATTAGACTCGTATCATCAGGTAAAACATGTAATCACAGAATCATATGAGAAAAGTTTGTAGTATATAACCAATATAACTGTTTTAAAGTTTGTAAATATGTATGACATTTAAAATAGATAGGAATGTGATACTGTTGTAGTTTATATGTCCAAGCTACATAAAAAATTAAATTTTTTGTAAGCCGGAAACAGTAAAATGTCACAATGCTAATTTTTGACTGAACATCTGTATAAAACCACATTAAAATAAAAATAAAGGCAAAGAAAAATATTCTTTGTAAGTTTAAGTTTTTCAGAGATCAAATTTGTTAAAAATAAACACCTAGTAGGTATCTACTATTTAGTTTTTTGACTGTCAATGTTTAATACCTAAGATCTTTTACTACAGCTAAGAACTCTTTTCCAGAGTCCGAACTCCTGGGGGTCGGCTTGTATATCAGTACGTCAAAAAGCCTAAGAAGATCCCAAGATGTGGACAATGCAAAAGCAAACTGCGTGGTATTGAACCTGCCAGGCCTGCTGAGAGATCCCGCCTCTGTTACCGTAAGAAAACAGTCAAGCGTGTGTATGGAGGTGTACTCTGCCATAAATGTGTCAAGCAGCGCATTGTCAGGGCTTTCCTTATTGAAGAACAGAAAACTGTCAAAGAACTTAAAGCTCAGCAAGCAAGTGCTAAAGGAGGCAAGAGGTCTGCCAAGTAAATGCTAGGTTAATAAATAACTGACACAAACTATGTGTTTCTATGAATTATCACCTATTTTATGAAGATTTTAAGTTCCATTTTTTCCCTATAATCAAAAATTCGGATTTCTACCAGATTTACCATTTTCTCAAATCAAAAAAACGCATAAGTTTTCATAAGGGTTGACTGACTGACAATCAGTACCTACTTAACTTAATGTGACCTTTCCGTTTCAGTAGGCCTGTCCAATATGCAACTGTGAATGCTTAATAAACACATTTTAAGACTAATCTTTAACATAGGTACTTGAAATTCGTAATCACATGGGTCACACACATCAAACAATTT
Source organism: Chilo suppressalis (assembly GCA_902850365.2). Classification (NCBI taxonomy): domain Eukaryota; kingdom Metazoa; phylum Arthropoda; class Insecta; order Lepidoptera; family Crambidae; genus Chilo; species Chilo suppressalis. The sequence continues at coordinate 2,290,999 of OU963911.1, forward strand.
GTTCACTATCATGCAGAATTTTGCTTGAAATACATTAGGCATAACTAGGGTTCCCATCCGTCCGGGTTTCCTGGATTTGTCCTAGTTTACGGGGCGTCCGGGGAGCGTCCGGGCGGGGTTTTATTTGTAGTCTGGGTTTAAAAATTTACGGCAATGCATGAGTGGCCCTTGGTGCTGCAAGTGTCCATGGGCAGCAGTGACCACTTATTATGAGGTAGACCCCTAGCTTTTTTGCCTAGATCAACATAAAAAAGTTGATTTGTGACATTTTTAACTGTTTTTTTATTGGTCTGTCCGGGTTCTGGGCTTCATAATCCGGGGTTATCACGCGTCTTATCCTGGTTGCCACATTTTAGAGATGGCAGCCCTAGGCATAACCCAATCTGCCTCTAGCATGACCACCGAAACGGGATATGATAAAGCGATATATCGACATTAACTGTCAGACTACTGTCAAACTCCATAGTAGTCTGACAGTTAATGCCGATATATTGCTTTATCATATCCCGTTTCGGTGGTCATGTTAGAAGGGCTGGGCATATTCTTTGTTATTTTAATTATTGTTTGGGCTTGGCCAAATTTTATATGTCTGATACGGTATGTACAGTGGCATAAGTATATACTCTGGTTAAGGTATTAATTATGACCTGAAATAGCAGTAGCGGTCTCCCCAGCCACCTGATGTAATTTATCAAAGAAAAGTTAAATATTTGTATACCAAAAGACTACCTATTTTGTTTGTTAATTTCATGCAATCTGATGGTTCTACTTTTTATTGTGGATATTAAAACGCATAGAGATAATATGCTCTTATTAAAATATGTGTTTGAATGTCTGCTGAATGGAGAATGATGCCGTCTGCTCATAATATGCATTGATAATGATGATAACATTAAAAGTTATGCAATACAAGGTAGAACCAAACTAACATACCTACTATATTTTTACATCATAAATCCATACTCATTATGATCTATCTAAAATAATTGTAGGTACTTATTTTACACTAATTGCTGGACCGATTTAGATAAATTTTGGTATTGAGTTGAAGGCTAAAAAAAGGCATGAAGGTAGAGCGTGAAAGTTGGATCGAAACTACTGATTAGCGCAGCAGCAGCGGTAGTGCTCCAGGGGGCCAATCGCCTAACTGGATTGCTATGGAAAACGCTATCGCTTACGATTTCATTTTGTTATTTCTAGCCGCCTGAGGTTTTCAAATGCCTCGCGCTCTTTTTTTTTCTTTTGCATTGGTAATAACAATGTTATAGAAAATGAGCGTGAGGTATTTGAAAACCTTCGGCGGTTAGAAATAACAAAATGAAATCGTAAGCGATAGCGTTTTCCAAAGCAATCTGGTTAGGCGATTGGCCCACAGAGTTCGAGTCCCGGAAAGAGATTCCAGGTAGATCTCAAAATCAATCACACCAAGGCCAAGCTAATGATGATACACCGTAGCAAAGCAAGACAGTGACACTTACTGGTACTCTGAATTTGGAGGTAGTGGGCAACTTTATATATTTGGGTTCTATACCTATTATATACTCTAACCAGCAATGGATCACGTGAATGGAAATAAGAGGGCAGACAGGAATAGCCAGAAGAGCGATGGTGGCTGCGAAAGTGGCCGTTTTCTCGTGGTCCTACAGATTTGTCCTATTAGTAGGACCACGAGGGAGACCTATTTCTGTCTGTCCTGCTGTGTTTCTAAGTAGCGAATGCCAATTATTTAAATCTTTTTGGCACGTTAGGTCCTATTACCTGAATGTCCGATCGGTTAATTAGGTCTATTTCCCTAAACGTCCACTGCCCTGAAGGTCAAAAAGTCGATATTGCCCGAGCTATATAGGTGGAGGTGTCTAAACGCCCTATAAGTACTTAGCCTTAATCTGTAGAAGCTAATTTTAGGTGTAGGTTTTAAGTTGGACTGTATCTTGCGGGCGGTAATACGCAATCAAATCTAGAAATAACAAAAAACAAACTGCGCCTTGCAAGATAATCTAGTTTGACTAATAAATACAGAACTATCGAGAAAAACTAAAAATAAGTAGGTATATAGACACCATACAGTTTTTTTGAAAGGGATTCTTTAATTCCGGTTGAAATGCAAAACATAGTTAAATACATATTAGGATGTTGATTAAGTTCGGTGGAACTACTTTCTTTCAAATGAGTTTTTTTTTGTTTATTAATAAAGTACTAAGGTAATGCAATATTTTGTTATTGGATTGGATTTGTTAAATATAAGTACAGGCAAATGTCACAAATGTGACTCTTTCCTTAAAACCTAGATCCGTAAGCTAACGACAATTGTAATAACCCATAAAGAACATTCGTAAGTAAAAGATGTGCGGGTAAATGGCCATTCAGGGTCAGTGGACATTCGGGGAAGTGGACGCTCAGGGAAATATATCTATATAATAAATCGACTGGACATTCCAGTAATAGGACCTAACGCACCGAAAGGATTTAAACAACCTAAATATACTTTGATGCCGGTTCAAAGTTCGAAGTGGTTTACTAACACTTTTGAAACAATTTCGAAATGTTGTCTCCCCTGTCGTTCTCCTAGGGCATCAGGATTTCTAAGGTACCTTTACTTTTAAATTATATATTAAAACCATAATATAAAATCGTTTTTCCAAAAAAGTACCAGGAGACCATACATGATTAAGAGGTTCTATCTTAAAACATATGCTATTGGTTTATGCTCTAAAGACTGAAGCTGGAGTTTTTGGCGGGATTACATTCTAATGTAAAAAAAAGGAAAATAATACAAAAATAAGACGACGGCTGCATGGCTTTGCCTTTCTCAATAGAGAAGAATAGAACTAAAAAAAAAATTAACAAGCATATTCAAAGGTGAAGGGGAGTTTTTGGCGGAATTTCATTGAGTGCGGTTGGCGTCTTATTTTAATAATTCTTAAATTCGTTCATAGTGGATATTGTGAAAAAAATTTGGTGTGATTTTGTGTTACAACCGTCTGCTCAACTGAAGAATTAGTGGAATCTTTAAAATATACGCTATTCCGGTCAAGTGGACGTGAGAACTTTATCCTATACAGAAGAAGCTTATCGGAACAGCCAACTCGATACATTTCGTGCCAAACATTCCAAATAACATTAGAATGAGTCACACCAACATTCTAATGTAAAAAAAGGAAATTAAAATAACTTAGGACTTGGCTGTATGGGCATTGTTCCCTTTGCCTTCCTTGAAAAGGGAGAACATTAAATAAAAAAATTAGTGAATCAAAAAAAACTCAGTGTTCCCGAGTGAGTTGAGTTTGAAGAAACAACGTCGCAAATTTAATTGCATATTGTAAATATTAGTTGAAAATTTCTGTGATATATTTAGAAGTACATAAATAAAATTTTACGATATGTCGAACCCGTGGAAAAAAGTAGCTGCACCGACCGATGTACAGAACCTCTCAGATATTATGTCTGAACAATATGCTAAAGGCCTTCAAATTAAAGAGGAAATAAAATTTGCTGAACAAATCGGTAGCGTCTTTCAACCAGAAACATCAAGTCCATTGCAGCAGAGTGATATTAACCCGGAAATATTGAAACAGATTGAAGATTCAAATGTGAAGGAATATTGTGACTCTGACGCGATCATTGCAAAAGTGTTGCAATGTCAGTTTGATAAACAATATGATGATGAAATCAAACTAGTAGAGAAAAAGCGTAATGGTACTGCCAAGGTATCAATATCCTTGGATAATTATCGAAATGTACCCGAACACTTGGTATTCGATTCTGATTCAGAGGAAGACATTGAAAATGTGGACAAAAAGGATTGGGATCGGTTCGAGACAAACACCAAAGATGGTAAAATGGTAACGAAACATGACATTGTAAGTGGTAGAAGGAATCCTTGTGGTGTAAGGAAAGAGGCTTTCCCGCCAGAAGTTTGTACTGGCGACGGGGCGGGATTCGATATAAATTTGCCAAACCATGTGTTCAATCATCTTAAAGAACAAACGAGGCATCATCAAGTTCGTAAGCATAAGATGTTGGATAGGAAGGAAAGTCAAGCGACTGCTGAAATGGGTCTTGATGAAGCAACAAGGCTTATTTTATTCAAGTTAATCAACAATGGTCTGTTGGAAGACATTAATGGGATAATTTCAACGGGAAAAGAGTCTGTTGTGTTGCATGCCAATGGTGACACAACTTATCCTGACTTAGTTATTCCTAAGGAGTGTGCAATAAAGGTTTTTAAAACCACTTTGAATGAGTTCAAAACTCGTGATAAGTACATTGAAGCTGATTACAGGTTCAAAGATCGCTTTTCTAAACAGAACCCTAGAAAAGTTGTTCACATGTGGGCTGAAAAGGAGATGCATAACATGATGCGTTTGCGAAAGATTGATATGAATTGCCCCTCAGTTGTGATATTAAAAAAGCATGTACTCGTTATGTCCTTTATTGGGAAAGACAATAAACCGGCTCCAAAGTTGAGAGATGTAATCTTGAAACCAGAGAAATGGGAGAGTGTATATAGTGAAGTTGTTGAAAGTATGCACAAGATGTATAATGTGGGGCATATGATACATGCTGATTTGTCAGAGTATAATATCCTCTGGTGGGATAATAAGTGTTGGTTCATTGACATTTCTCAGTCGGTGCAGCCAGACCATCCCAATGGATTACAATTTTTATTGCGTGATTGCCGCAACATAACCAATGTAAGTATTTATTACATTCTTTGACACCATAGCGATGTAATATTTTCAATAAAGTACCAACTTAATAATATAAACATGTGATATCGCACCCCCGGTGCGACACTGTCATTTATGCAAAAAAATCATTTTTACAGGAGAAGCGTTTAAAACTTTAACATCCCAAAACATACAATATTTAAAAAAAAAATTTTTTTAGATGAATAGTTAAGCTGTATAAGCTTTTCATCACGTAAAAATCTTTAAATATTGTATGTTTTGGGATGTTAATGCTCATCCTGAAAAAAAAAAGTTTTTGCATAAGTGACAGTGTCGCACTGGAGGTGCGATATATATAACTGAGATATTCTTTGTTTACAAATGAAATATTATTATTTGTTACAGTTCTTTGAGAAGAAAGGTGTTCCAGATGTGATGTCTGCAGATGCCTTATTCAAATCTATCACTGGTTTTGATGAAGTGGATGTTAATATGTTAGAAGGAGTTCATACTATTTACAATTCATTATCAACTCGCTTTGAAATAGCTCCAGATGATAATAGGAATGTAAGCTATCCATTTGAATACTGCTGGCAAAAGACGAATCCAATACAGCAAACTCAACAAACACACAGTGGTGACGAAAATGATTCGGAAGATGAATTTGAAGAAATGTGGTCCCACTCACAAAAGAATAAAGTGGTTGACAAGGCTTCTAACTTTGCAAATGAAGTGAATACTCAACATGCCAATGTTGAGAAAGTTATTGAAGAAAAGATTGATTTTGGTAAAGAATTAAACTGTAATATCCCCACTGGGGAAGATATAAGTAGTACCAGTGTTGATAAAAAGTCTTAGACATGTTTTTTAGCTGATGTTAATCAAAACAAAATTGGACAGAAAAAGCATTTCACACACAAATCATGGTGATAATAGTTTTCAATAAGTATCCATATGTCTTATTACTACTAATTTGTAATGTGTATAAAAGTGTGTCTAATAAATATGTATTTGACATAATTAATATCTTTTCAACCTATTTACAGTTTTATAATATCATTTGTAAAATGTTCAGAAAATAAGAAAAGTTTTATCTGTTTCAAGATTCAACCTGCGAATCAACATATTAGCACAATAAAGGTGCATATTCTGGCATGATTCAATTAAACATCAGTCTCTTCTTTACATTCTGTATTTAACAAATTTTAAGTTTAGGTTTAGAGAATATGTCAGAATTGACACCATTTTAAAGATCAGTCAATGACTAAAATATTGACACAGATAAAAGAAAAATCTATTAAGGCGTTGAGCAGACGACGGGGCGGAGCGGGCATTTTGTCCGCGAAGCAATAAAGACCGCGTCTGCCCGTCGATGTCTGCGGCTGCCCGCGCCGCGTACACGAAGCACACGACGGGCAGAGGCGGTCAGTTCAGGACGTTCGTTCTAGTGAATAGTCCATCACTAAAAAGCGCGTGGCGCGGACGGAGCTGACCGCCCCGCGCCGCCGCCTGCGTTACTGCATATAAACTGGTTTGTATGATCCACGGCGGGCAGCCGCAGACATGCCGCGCCGCCAGTGCCCGCCGGGCACCTGCGGCGCGGTCTTTTTGCCCTCTGTGTGCGTTTGAAGTATAGGATTAAAAAGAAACATTTAGTAGGTACATTTAATCCACCTTCTAAATCTCTCATTTGCTTTATTTATATCAAGGGATATTCTCTATACTTTAATCACTTGTTCCATCATGACGTTATTATATGCTAAAGTTCTTACAAACATTTGCAACTTCTGATTTTTTATTTAATGTGCATTTAGCAGGTACCAAATCAAAACGCTCAACACTTCAACGATAGCCTTTTAATTTAATTCATAAAAATTATTTATAAAACTAATAGAACACAAGAATAATAATATGGATATGGTAAAGCAGCTGAGCCTATCGGTTGTACCCGCGATATTTTGAAATGGTTATAGTGAATCAATCTTAAAAGATAGCTGCATATTATGCTATCACGGACATATGTTAGAACTTTTAAGACGGAACAATTCGTTACTACATAAATATGTAATTAAAATATATTAAATTATAAACGTTTAAACCAGGGATGCACAGACTTATTAAGACTAGGGGCCACTCGGGCAAATCATAAACTGATGGCGGGCCGCCAGAAAATAATTGCAACCGGGTCAACGGCATATCGTGCCTTCCGAAGCACGGAGGAAACTCGAGATGTCAACATTTGGTCACCCATCCAAGAACCGACCCTGGCGACAGTTGCTTTGTTTTTAATTTCGAAACCAAATCGTATGAAACCACTCCTCACGGCGTATATAGACTGGTAACGAAAATATTAAGGCGCCTTTTATTTTCTCACAGAGAGTGATGAAAAGTAGAGTGTATCACTTGGGAGTAAATTTATTTTTGCCTTCCGCGACATACTTTGAATCCTTCGCTTCGTTCAGGATTCTACTAAAGATTCCTTCACTTCGCTCTGGATTCAAAAAAGCGCCCTCGTCGCAAAAATATTACTTTACTACCTAATGATACAATCTACTATTCGAACATATTTTTTTTAGTTAATTCTGGCATAGGATTAAATATTTTTCAAATGTATCGTATATTTGAAAAATATTTAGTATTATTTTTGCTGTCGGCGGGCCACCAGTATTCGACCGGCGGGCCGCGGTCTGTGCATCCATGGTTTAAACAGAGCACTCAACGGAAGCTCTCAAAAGGAATACTTTTTCCAACGAATTAAATTTGCTGATTTTATCCTGTTTGAAAAAAAATCTTCATAAATTCTCCGCTCCTATTTTACCAAATAATCGAATAAAGGTAGAACACAGTACTAAACCGGCACTAAATCCGACAACCAGAGTGGTCCCACGATTTTAATTACGATTAATTAATTATTTAATTAATTTATTTATTAATTAATAAATAATTAATTTATTTATTTAAATTTATTTTGATTTTAAATTTTAAAACGACTCATTTAAAAGTTTTGTATGAGAATTTGTAAAATAACCAAATGAAACATATTTTATATGTCGCCATTTTCAACCCCAAACTCGTTTTATTATTACTTTAGGAATAATAATAAGAGGTTTTATTACAAAGACAAATCATTTATTTTACTTAAAGAAACTTATTAACTAAAACATAGCTATAATATTCTTATATAACATTAATATATTACAGAACCAAAAAATATTAAGGAATGGATGGACAGTCGTCCAAATTCAATAATCATTAAACATCTCTTAAGCTATAGCCAAATATTTTTGTCTCATTTCTTTGTTCAATTTGTCTAGCAAATCAATCTGTTGTATCGTAAGAAAATGTTTTGTGTCAGCGGAAATCCTTATGAGTGAAGAAACATCTCCTCTTGCAACTGAAATAATCATAGACTGTAGTTTTAACTTGAGATCTGTGCAGAATGGTGCTGCTGAAATAGAATAAAAATTTTAATAAGGGCCGTCCATTAATCATGTCATGTTTTTTTGGCATTTTTTAACCCCCCCTTTCCCCTTGGTGATACATGGTGAGGTTTAAGACTACACTTGAGTTCCAGAACTCCGGAATTGAAATACTGAATCAGCCTGGCAGGCCGGGGCACGGGCCTTCCCTATGGATGGAATAGGGAGATTGGGCCATGACCCACTACGTGCCCCAGTGCAGATTGGTGGGTGCTAACGACTGCAGATGCAGCCGGGACCAACGGCTTAACGTGCCTTCCGAAGCACGGAGGAACTCGAGATAGTAATTTTTGGTCACCCATCCAATGAACGACCACTGCGAAAGTTGCCTAAGTTCAACGATCGCAGCCGAACGCGCTTACCACTTGCGCCATCACTTAGGATTTGTATGCTTGTTAACCCATCGAAATTTTGTTATCTTTTATCCTGTTGTGGAGGCCCCGAGCCACTTAGGATTTGCACGCTTGTTGACCCATCGAAATGTTGTTATTTCTTAAGCTGTTGTGGAGGCCCCTGGGCCACAGCCCCACCTGCTCTACCTTAAATTTGGCCCTGAATAATCATGTATGTTAAATGTACAAAGTACCGTAGGCTGTATGTAGGTAAAGGTAAAAGAGCAAAAAAAAAATATCAAAGGAAAAGATTTTTAGGTACTAGTGTTTACTAGTTGGAATTTGAAAGATTTTTTTTCCGAAAAATCCGGGATTAAGCCCGTCCCGCGCGGGACATTTATTTTTGTTTTAAAAATCGGGACGACTGGTATGGCTGATATTATGTCATGTTGGCTCTATAAGATATTAGGAATCTTTAAAATTAGGTATGACAAAAAAATTATGTAATAAAAACTGTAAGTAGGCAGTCAACTCAAGTCAAAAATATTAGTAGGAAAAGAAATGCGCTGCCTTGCAGCTTAAGAAAGGCTAGAAAGAATTCGACACGGCCTACGGGGCCGCGGTAGCATAATTGGTCAGTGCATTCGCCCGGATAGCGAAGGGTGAGGGTTCGAGTCCCGTCTGCTGCCTGGTCAGCGTGGATTTTTTTCTAGTAAATTTTTCTTTAGATTTAAACATCAAGCAGTTACCATGCTAAAAAATGGGTGCGTGTACTTATGTAGGCGCGTGAGAAGTTATCCTTCTTTGGCATCGTTTAAAATTAGTTTTTAATTGCATGCAAATAATTAATTACAATAAATTAATAAAAAGTCTGGAAAAGGACGAAGTCAATAAAGTTCAGTTTTAATTTGAAAAAATAAATAAATATAATTTTTATTATTTTTAAAGCATGTAACTGCTTGATGTTTAAATCTAAAGAAAATATAACTAGAAAAAATTCCACGCGGACCAGGCAGCAGACGGGACTCGAACCCGCACCCTTCGCAATCCGGGCGAATGCACTGACCAATTATGCTACCGCGGCCCTCACGGACCGCGTCGAAATTCTTTCTAGCTATTCTTAAGCTGCAAGGCAGCGCCATCTCTTCGCATTATAGGTAAACCCACAATGTCAAATGAATACTTTTACAAGTATTAAACATTTTTCTAGTTATATTTTCTTTAGATTTAAACATCAAGCAGTTACATGCTTTAAAAATAATAAAAATTATAACTATAATTGCTATTTCTTCTTTCAAATGTTTAATACTTGTAAAAGTATTCATTTGACATTGTGGGTTTACCTATAATGCGAAGAGATGGCGCTGCCTTGCAGCTTAAGAATAGCTAGAAAGAATTTCGACGCGGTCCGTGAGGGCCGCGGTAGCATAATTGGTCAGTGCATTCGCCCGGATTGCGAAGGGTGCGGGTTCGAGTCCCGTCTGCTGCCTGGTCCGCGTGGAATTTTTTCTAGTTATATTTTCTTTAGATTTAAACATCAAGCAGTTACATGCTTTAAAAATAATAAAAATTATAACTATAATTGCTATTTCTTCTTTCAAATGTTTAATACTTGTAAAAGTATTCATTTGACATTGTGGGTTTACCTATAATGCGAAGAGATGGCGCTGCCTTGCAGCTTAAGAATAGCTAGAAAGAATTTCGACGCGGTCCGTGAGGGCCGCGGTAGCATAATTGGTCAGTGCATTCGCCCGGATTGCGAAGGGTGCGGGTTCGAGTCCCGTCTGCTGCCTGGTCCGCGTGGAATTTTTTCTAGTTATATTTTCTTTAGATTTAAACATCAAGCAGTTACATGCTTTAAAAATAATAAAAATTATAACTATAATTGCTATTTCTTCTTTCAAATGTTTAATACTTGTAAAAGTATTCATTTGACATTGTGGGTTTACCTATAATGCGAAGAGATGGCGCTGCCTTGCAGCTTAAGAATAGCTAGAAAGAATTTCGACGCGGTCCGTGAGGGCCGCGGTAGCATAATTGGTCAGTGCATTCGCCCGGATTGCGAAGGGTGCGGGTTCGAGTCCCGTCTGCTGCCTGGTCCGCGTGGAATTTTTTCTAGTTATATTTTCTTTAGATTTAAACATCAAGCAGTTACATGCTTTAAAAATAATAAAAATTATAACTATAATTGCTATTTCTTCTTTCAAATGTTTAATACTTGTAAAAGTATTCATTTGACATTGTGGGTTTACCTATAATGCGAAGAGATGGCGCTGCCTTGCAGCTTAAGAATAGCTAGAAAGAATTTCGACGCGGTCCGTGAGGGCCGCGGTAGCATAATTGGTCAGTGCATTCGCCCGGATTGCGAAGGGTGCGGGTTCGAGTCCCGTCTGCTGCCTGGTCCGCGTGGAATTTTTTCTAGTTATATTTTCTTTAGAAATAAATAAATAATCAAAATATTCAATTAAAACGCTACTGAATATAATTTATTAGAACATATGTGATTTGCACTTGTATGAAACTCAAACACGTATTCCGAATATACAAACTAGAAACATGTGGATAAATATTATAAATATGAATACCTATAACTGTTACTTTATTACAAAAAATAAAGATGTGGTTTTTGGTTCTACTACACCAATGGTCAAGAGATGGCGCTGTAGTCTCCTGAATCGCGCTTTGGTTCCGTTGTTCCAGATTAATAAATACTTTTGATAGGCCTTCACAATGCAGTCGTTAGCACCCACTAAATAGAGATTCTATTTCTATTTTGTTGGTAGATTTTCTTAATGTGCGGTAAACACAAAAGTAACAGCATGAAGTTGGTCGCTATGCGCGCGCATCTTAAAATTTCACTCTCATCATTTTTTCATAACGCGCCTAAAGAAGTATAACTTCAAAAAATAAAATTTATATCTATAATTGCTATTTCTTCTTTCAAATGTTTAATTCTTGTAAAATTATTAGTATTCATTTGACAATGGTGTCGATTCTGGCACGATTCTCTAAATCTAAACTTAAATTTGATAACAGGATTTAAGGAGTGAAAAGGAGAGATTGATGTTAAGTTTAGAGAATCACGCCAGAATCGACTCTGTTATCTACAAGGAACTTATATACTAACTGGAATGCTTATGCGACCCTCAAAATAGTTCCAAGAGCATAGCTGAAATGTGGAATCTGTCTCGTTCTAGTAGTGTGCCCAAACAGTTGCAAGAGAGGGACAGATTCCACCATCGTCGTTGTCGCGCTAGGAGTATTTTTCCCCCTTATGAAGGTAGAAACAAAAATGGACTTTATGTATCACTAGTTAGTAGTTACAGTATTTTTTTTTTGAATTCTCATATTGTTTCGTAAGCATTCCAGTTAGTACATATATAAGCACAAGTGAACGCTCGAACGCACAAGTGAACGCTCGCGCTTTAAAAAATAAATAAACAGATTTAAAGTAACATTTCAGGCTGGAATTATAAATAAATAATCTGTGTAATCCAATCACAGTGTGTAGTGATAATCGGTTTTGTGATACATTCAGTGGTTATTAAAATACAATAGAGTGAAAAGTGTCAACGGTCAGTTAAAACAGACGCTTGGTTGCGTTGCACGCGCCATCTCCTTGCCCTTGAGGTGAACGACCTCCACTCAACTTATTATCAGTGATACGCTTTATTTCTGCATGCACCTGTGGTCTGTTATTGAATTTCATACATTGTGGGTGTACATTTAAACACACTGATTTGCTTTTTGATGTCACAGAATAGAAGTATAAGAAAAATAATGTCTTGCGCTGGCTGTTGTACCCCTATTTCGAAAGCAGAATCGATAACTTGCTCAGCCAAAGCCTGTAAAAAGATATTTCATCTGTTGTGTACTGGAACTTCTGAGCTTACTAATCATCAAAAAAAGAACTGGACATGCCCCGATTGTCAAGCGGCGGCCAAGGTAGGAGGTGATAACTCACGAACACCTGCGAAAGCGTCTGAAAATGTGACATTTCGTAATAAACCGAACCGGCCCGAAATCTGTTCGCAGACTGATTCCACGTTAACAATTGATGTCATAAGGGATGTGATAAGAGAAGAACTAAATAAAGTTAAAAAGTCTATGATAGTTGAATTGGAAGAAAGTTTGCGAGCCATGGTGAAGCATGAGTTAAAGGGGTTTTCTGAGAGCATCGATTGCTTGGAAAAATCTGTTTTATTTATAACAGAAGAATACGACAGCATAAAAAAGGACCTTGCTTGCAAAACCGAAACAATACAATATTTACGCACCGAAAATAACAAGTTGATCGAGACTGTCAGATCCATCGGTACTAGGTTGGAAATAATGGAACAACATAACAGATCTTGTAATCTAGAAATACAATGCGTCCCCGAGTACAAGAACGAAAACATACCCTCCCTTATAAAACAACTAGCACAAACTATTTCTTGCGATTTAAATGAAAGCGATGTACATCAATATACACGTATAGCCAAGAGTAACAAAAATGACCAAAGGCCTAGATCTATTATACTTAAATTGGCTACACTACGAATTCGGGACAAGTTTCTTGCAGCTGTTATTACCTATAATAAAAACCACGCAAGCGAAAAGTTAAATTCAAGCCATCTTGGGTTCGGTGGAGTGAACCAACCAATCTATGTTGCAGAACACCTCTCCCCTGCAAATCGAGCCCTACACGCTGCAGCGCGTCTGAAGGCCAAGAAAAAGGGATATAGATTTGTATGGGTGAAACAGGGTAAAATTTTCATGCGTAAAGATGAGGACTCCGAATATATTTATATTAAAACAATGGAATTGCTGGAAAAAATTGTATAATTGTTATTTTTTATATATTTTAGTTGTGTTAGTCTTTTTAATTTCGTATTGAGAATTGGTAAATATTGTTATAAAATTCACAAGTTTAAACATCTATTACCAAAATGTAAGAGGTTTACGCATGAAAACTCATATTTTTTATTGTAATTTACTGTGTTTTAATTATGACATAATAATATTAACAGAGACTTGGTTGATCGACTCTGTAAACGACTCAGAACTATTTGATAACCGTTATGTTGTATACAGACGTGATAGGCATTCTCTTAATAGATCAGGTAATATTATGAATGGCGGTGGAGTTCTTGTAGCAATTTCCAAAAAATACGACGGCAATCGTCTACAATTATTTGAAAGTGATAATGAAGACCTGTGGGTTAGTTTAAAACTAGATAATAAGATTTACTACTTTTGCACAGTTTACCTGCCACCTCCAGTCAATAGAAATAGTCTTGAATCTTTCATTAATAATTTCAATAAAATTGTAGATAGTAATCCTATAAATAATATAATGCTTATTGGTGATTTTAACCTGAGTTGTATTAGCTGGCCTTGTGTATCGACAGACTCAATTCCAAAACATAATGGCTCAAGTCTTGCTCAAACTCTGATAGACTTTGCATCTCTTAATAACTTCACTCAGTTCAATAGTGTAACTAATTCCAAAGGTAAAATGCTCGACTTGGTTTTTTGTAATTACGACGGAATCAGCGTAAATAACTCAGCTAATGCGCTCGTAAAGGTTGATCCCTATCACCCTCCAATTTCAGTCGATGTATGTTTTTCAAACCAGAATAATAATCTTCGTAGTAACGATACTTTAAAACATAATTACTATAAGGCTGATTATGCAGCAATCACAAACGAATTAGATAAAATTAATTGGCTCGGCGAGCTAAACTCTTGTAATAATGTCGATGAAATGCTTGATGTTTTTTATAAACATCTTTATACTATTATAAATAAATACGTTCCACGGTGCAAAAAAAGCAATAATAAATACCCTCATTGGTTCCCTAAAACCCTTATCAAACTTTTGAAAGATAAATGTAGATTAGTAAACAAATACAAAATCCACAAAAATTCTCTTGACCACATTTCTCTGTTAATAATGGGAAAACGATGTGCTGCATTGACTACTCGATGTTATAAGAAATATATTCATAATATTGAACTAAACATCAGCAGCAACCCAAAATATTTTTGGACTTATATGAAAGACAAAAGTAAGTCAGGTCCTCACTATCCCACTGAAATGATTCATAACGATCAAACAGCATCTGCTGGGCCTGATATCTGTAATCTTTTTGCAGAAAGCTTCAGTTCCGTTTATTCCAACAAAAGTAAAGTAAGTGATGATGCCCCAAGGGAGTCTCTAACTAATAACAACTCAGAATCTTGCAGTATCTCAAAATTACATCTTACAATGGAGTCCATCCGCACTCGGTTAAAAAGACTTGATTGCACGAAGGGCCCTGGTCCTGATGACATTCCTCCTTATTTCATTCGCCGATGTGCGGATTCACTCGTTCTTCCTTTGTACATAATATTCAATAAATCTCTTAGTTCTGGTCGGTTTCCTATATCTTGGAAAATTGCTAAGGTTGTACCAATTTACAAAAGCGGTGACAAAAACAATATTGCTAATTATAGACCAATCTCAATCTTATCAGTTATACCAAAAATATTTGAAGCGCTAATATATCCACATCTTTACGCCCAAATAAAACATCTTATTACTGATCGCCAGCATGGATTCTTGAGATCTAGGTCTACCAGCACAAATCTCATCGCTTTCACTAATCTCATTGTTAACAATATGGACTCCCAGTTGCAAAGCGATGCTGTCTATGCTGACTTTTCCAAGGCATTTGACAAGGTTTGTCACAAAATATTAGTGAACAAGCTCTCAAAATATGGATTCACCGGTTCTTTATTGATGTGGTTGCATACATATTTAACTAATCGTTCTCAATACGTAGTTGTAAAGGGTTTCCGTTCAGATCAATATTTATCCACATCAGGTATACCTCAGGGTTCTCATATAGGACCATTGTTTTTCAATGTTTTCATTAATGACGTTGTAGATGTAATTAAGCACAGTGATGTTTTTTTATATGCAGATGATCTCAAACTAATAAAAGTTATTCACTGTGATGAGGACGCTAAACTCCTACAATCGGACATTGATAGCTTAGTGGAATGGTGCAAGATAAATGAAATGTCTCTCAATATTAATAAATGTTATCATATAAAGTTATCCCGCAAGTCTCACAATTTTGAGTCACAATATAAAGTAAGTGATGCTGTGTTAGAGGAGGTAAATACTATTCGAGATCTGGGTGTAATAATAGATTCTAAATTAACATTTACTCCACATATAGATAACATTATTACTCGAGCCTCAAAAACTCTAGGATTCATTATGAGAAATTTCAAAGTATTCAGAAATCCCTCAACAAAGGTTTTGATTTATAACAGCTTTGTTAGAAGCACCTTAGAGTACTGTTCAGTTATTTGGTCTCCTCAGTACAGTATACATCAGCTTCGTATTGAACGCATTCAGAAACGCTTTACTAGACATCTCACATTCAGTAGTAGGCTGAATACAAAATCTACCAACTACAGCCAAAGACTTCAGTATTTTAATATGGACAGTCTTCTCACTAGGAGAAATATTTTGGACATCACATTTTTATTTAAAGTTGTCAGAAATGTAGTTGATTGCCCACAATTTCTCAGTAAGATAAATATTAGAGTTCCCCGTAAACCACCACGCTATCCTGTGCCAACATTCAGCAAACCAATCGCTCGCACAAATATATTAACACACTCTGCATCATATCGCTTGCCCGAAGCTTACAACAAGCTAAGTGAGAGTGTTGATATCTTCCATGACTCTTTTCTACGATTCAGGACTAAAGTTTCAGAGTTATTAAGAGATGCGTAGGCATTCATAGTTGGCATTTATTTTTATTTTTGTCGTTAAATTTGTTATATCGAGTAATTATATATATTCGTTTTCTATTATCTATAGTTTCAAAGCCACTAATAGTTCATAAACTTCATTGTTTACATGTGGTTTCGGTTTGTGTTTCTGTTTGTTTATTTAATTAAAATTTATCCGTTCGTACTGTCTCTTAAGCATGATGTGGCTACCTTCAATAGAATTTTGCATTTTGTATGTATCACTATAATGTTTAAAAATAAGATTTAATGTAACTTTCCCTGGTGGTCCTAATAAATAAATAAAATAAATAAATAAATAAGTTTCTTGGTTATCTACAATGCGAAGAAATGGCACTGCCTTGTACCTTAAGAAAGGCTAAAAAGAATTCGTCAGGGCCGCGGTAGCATAATTGGTTAGTGCATTCGCCCGGATAGCGAAGGGTGCGGGTTCGAGTCCCGTCTGCTGCCTCGGTCCGCGTGGAATTTTTTCTAGCCATATTTTCTTTAGATTATTAGAGTTGTTGGCTGTCCTGGCAAATGCACTCAGTTTTAAGGTCTACCTATCAAAAGTATCACATTCAAAAGGATTAACATCAATCTAGATATATAATATTTATTGCTGCGGCCGCACCACTAATGCGTAAGCATTAATGCAATTACATATTGCAATGGCGTAAAAAATAAAACTCATTTAAGCACATTCAGACGTTTCTGCTTGTGATACGCCGTTGTGTCGCGTCGCAATCGTCTTAGCAAAATTGTACACAGTTTATTTTAAGCAATAAAGTTATTAGGAGGAGCTCGATGGCGCAAGTGGTTAGCGCGTTCGGCTGCGATCGTTGAAGTTAAGCAACTTTCGCAGTGGTCGGTCATTGGATGGGTGACCAAAAATTTACTGTCTCGAGCTCCTCCATGCTTCGGAAGGCACGTTAAGCCGTTGGTCCCGGCTGCATCTGGTGCAGTCGTTAGCACCCACCAATCCGCACTGGGCCCGCGTGGTGGGTCATGGCCCAATGTCCCTATTCCATCCATAGGGATGGCCTGTGCCCCAGCAGTGCGGACATTAATAGGCTGATGATGATGAATAAAGTTATTGTTATTATTATTAGGGCAGCAGCCATAGTGATGATTCCTGGTGATGATTGTTAAAATACTCACATTCGCAATCATTGTCACTTAACAAGTCTGCAAACAATTGCTTTAGAGATTGTGGTTTATTCTCATCAAGGGGTTCCACTAGCAAAGCTAACAATATTCTATTCACCTGCACTCTGGAAAAATAGAGAGAGATATTATATCAATAAAAAGTTCTTTTTTAAGAAAACTAATCATCAATTTTAAATATTAAAATTGAATAATTATAAATGATTTATTTTTCTTCTATTATGCTTATTTAATTTAAGTCTCACAAAGGGGGTAGTGGGTTAAGGGGGGTCTGGCGGCCCCCACTGAATCTGGTAAAATCGTTCCAAAAATCTTGAAGACGGTCGAAAAGCAAGCAGTATAAGCTTTTTACCGACATTACAACCCCAAACGAAAACACAGTAATGGCGAAAAATATGATTTTTTGTGATTTTTATTTTTTTCAACCAGTTTAATTTATTTTTAAATGGTTTAAATGGAATTAAAAATTTGTGTTTGATGTGTGGAAGTCCCCTGAATTTTTTCAGATTTTTTGTTCAAGTAAAAACATGTGAATTTTAGGTTTAAATGCGAAAAAATCGTGAAAAACGCGTCATTTTCAAGATTCAACCCTCTTATTTTTAGGGTTGTATTCATTTTCCCGAGGGGTGCTGTATAGTATAGATAGCGGCAATCACCCTCTTTCGAATGCAGGCAATTGGACTCAATTTGGTCAATTCTGGTGAGCGGGGCGATTTTTTGAAAAAAACTCGAATTTTCAACTTTCGGTAAATTACGGCGCGTACTTGGTATAATGCGTCTTTGCTATAAAAAATACATCTCTATAGGGGTTTTCGAGGTCGCTGATCACGAATTTGATTGAAAAAAAATTTTTGACAACAAATTCACCCATAAATATTTATTAACACAGGTTTGATAATGTAAAAATATTAATGAAAGATTTTTTTAATTTCTCCCAATTAACTGTATTTTAGTTTTTAAAAAAAATTTTTGACATCAAATTCGTGATCAGCCACCTCAAAAACCCCTATAGAGATGTATTTTTTATAGCAAAGACGCATTCATATGCTTTGTGGGGTTGACAGCTTATACAGGATGAGTGTAACTGTTTGTAAAATTGAATAAAAATAATAATAAAAGTATATCTCACTCGACTAATATATCTTCAGGAATAGTTATATTGCTGTCACATATTGAATTGGCAGTTTCAAGAGCTACATCCAGGTTATCTGTAATGGAAAATTATCTTTTATCAGCTTATGATGTCTTCAATATGGGAAGGGTCCTTTTCCAGCCTTAAAAAAAAACAGCTAAATCTTCATTATTTGCGGAAATTAGGCTAGGCTTTGCCTATCATGTACTTGCATCTAAATTGTGCTAGAGAAATATGCAAACCATTTTAAATAGACAATTTTTGGTAAGAATTTGATTGAGCAGTACTTAGCAATACGGAAATCAAGCAACTTTTGCAACAACCATGTGTGACCAAAAATTTATGCTACACTGTCCTTTGAAAGGCATGTTTAGCTGTTGGTTTTGCCTGCATCTGCAGTTGTTAGCAACCACTGATCTACACTGAGACCTCATGGTGGATCATGACCCCAACAACCATACCATTAATAACGAAGGCCTGTGTGGCAGATGTTGTTTTTCTAATACATTATTTTTGTAATATTTTATACCATGGAAACAGATTTAGGCATAGAATGACAGTAAAAATGTAATGCAGAAGCCAAATTAATATTATAATTCATAAGAAAGGCGTGATTTTGTAATATCTGTAAAGAAAAATAAAAATATCTCACCAGATTCAATTTGCAAATTGAGTAAATTTTTTAAACACATGATCTTCATTGTCTGATCTGTGACTATCTCTAATGCTTGCTCATAATATGAAGTAGCTTCTAGCTTATGGTTGAGGGCTATTAAGTCATTAGCCAACTCCATTAGTATTGAAATGCATAATGGGGATTTAGGAGGATATTTTCCCAGGGCTAGCATGAAGCATCCTATAGCAGCCTGGAATCACACATTTGCCAACTTGAAATAATAAAGAAAAGTTATCTAGAAAAAAAAACACGCGGACCAGGCAGCGGACAAGGACTCGAACCCGCACCCTTCGCAATCCGGGCGAATGCACTGACCAATTATGCTACCACAGCCCTGAGGGCCCCATCGAAGTTTTGCTAGCCTTAAGCTGCAAGGCAGTGCCATCTCTTCGCATTGTAGGTAGCCCACAATTTCTAGATAACTTTTCTTTAGATTTAAACATCTAGGAGTTAAATGCTTAAAAATAAATAAAAACATAAGAAAATATAACTTAAAATATGCTCAAATGTATTATCCAAAATCAACTTGTGAACATATCATGCAAACCTCTAGATTTTCTCTATCAGGACTGTAAAACTTAAGAGAAGCAAGTTTCTTTTCTGCTTTCATATAGTGTCTGGCTGCTGTGATATAATGTTCAGCCTCGCCAAGGTAGTTTCCTGCCGCTGCTTCACATTTGGCAGCACCCACATAGGACTGCGCAGCGAACGCAGGTTGCTCCGAGTGTTCACACTGGATGGCCAGAGCTATAAACTCGTTTGTAGCTTCTGTTATATTTGGTTTACGCATAAAACGTCTGCAAGCAATATTTTTTTCAATAATGGAGTCTTAAGAGTTGTGCATTAAATATAAAAGTAAGAAATCATAAAGCAATATGGATACTAGCCAAATCCCGAGTGAGCTATCACATTATACTAATCTTTGGCTATCACTGAAGAAATAATTAATAAAAACCTTATTGATATGACTTACTTTTTTAACTTTGAATTAATATGCATATACTGCTCATTGAAACTTGCATTTAAATCTGTCGACATTTTGATAATTTACAGCCCACAATTGTCCACTAATTACGATTCAAATCGAATAATTTCGTAATTTTCTTGGGCTATTTACTTAGCCATTTTGTAAATAAATGTAAATTTTAATAAGTTGCTAAATGACAACTCTCGTCAATTTTGTTTGACAACAAAAACAATTTTTAACGCAACACTACCGTGCCACATTATGCCGGCACTTTACTTGTCTGTGTATTTACTATTTTTTTTACTATAGTCTATCCTTTCCTTATCGAACGAAAAGGACAAAACGATGTAGTTAATAAATAGCAAACACGAATAGCCTAGTGAACTGCACTATCCCCCTCTCAGGGGATAATCGCTTCAGATGAAACTTGTAAGGCCCTTCAGGCAATGAGCATATATTGCGGGTGTGTTTTAGTCAGTAGGAGTCTGATATGACTTTGCAGCCGACTGTAGGGTATCCATGAGGATTTCACACCCGCTCCCCCGACTGGGAAGAATAAAAAAAAAATCTAGTGAAGTGCCGGCATTAGTAATCTGTGAGTGCCAGCAGTAGATTAGGATGTTCAATAGTGTCGATTCTGGCATGATTCTCTAAACCCGCAGACTATTAGATGCTTCCTAAACCTGAACTTAAATTTGACAACAGTGTATCCTTGTCATTCTCTATACAGAATGAAAAGGAGAGACTAATGTAAAATATCGTTTTAAGTTTAGAGAATCATGCCAGAATCGACACCAGTGTATGCTTGTCATTCTCTTTATACAATGAAAAGGAGAGAATAATGTTAAAGTTTAGAGAATCATGCTAGAATCGACACCACTGTAAACCTACTAATCTTAATAATTCATTTATACTAATGAGTATAAAAATGCTAATACATATTGTGAAAAAAATCTTGCGAAATGAAACATTTAACAACCAAGTCAAGTAGAAAAAGTGTCAAGAGTTTTTGGCGGGATTTCATCGAGTGCGGTTGGCGTCTTATTTTACTTATGCTTAAATTCGTTCATCATCGTGGATATTGTGAAATAAAATTGGTGTGATTTTGTGTTATAATCATCTGAATCTTTAAAATATACTCTAGTCCGGTTAAGTGGACGTGTGAACTTTATTGTAGTGTTGACTACCTCACAGAAGCTTATCGAAAAAGCCAACTCGATACATTTCGTGCCAAAATTCCAAGAAACATTAGAATGCGTCACACCGATATACATTCTAATGTAAAAAAAAAAGATTTATATAACTAAAGACTAGGCTGTATGGGCATTGTTCCCTTTGCCTTCCTTAAAAAGGGAGAATCTTAAAAATAAGGAAATGTCAAATCTGTGGTGTCAAATTATTCTTTTGACGTGTCGGTGGACATTGGTTCCGATTTTGTGAATTGTATTTTCTTAATAAAAACTATGGTTTTGTATTAACAGCGCTTTTGCGCGGGATATAAATAGTTTCTGGGGTATCGTGAAAAATGGATTTCCTAAAGAGCGGCTTAAAGACAGTCCTTGGGGCTCCAGAACCCGGACAGACACCGTCAGCTGGCGAAACTGTAAGCAGTTCGATATTATTCTAAATCTATTTAGAAAACCTCGCCTTAGTGCTATAAAGAGATATGGGGGGTATTTATATTTGACCTATTTAAAGTTCTAGATTATAAAATCAAGGCCAATGGTCAATGCTGTGTTTAAATATTGAGAGAGTAAAAAAATTCAAATAGACACATTTATGTTTCACGTCTATTGCATATAGAGATATAATATTATAGAGTTAAACTATGACTTCAATTCAAATCGTAATTAAGTTGGTATTACAAAAAGTAAATATGCATTTTAAGCATTTGTGTATACTTTTTCATTGGGTAAATAAGTACTACACAAACCTCTAAATAGATTTTTCTTAAAGATTCCATAAATTTTGTTATTGCACATTAAATCAAACATTACAATAATAATGATAACTCTTTTAGCTTTGCTAGCTATAAGTTGTGTGCTTGTTGAAAAAGATTAAATTTAAATACAGCAAATCAATTAAATACTAATGTAAATATCGGTACAACTTATGAAAATGTAATGTTATACTTGTTTATATTATTATATTGAAAAAGTGGTAAAGATTGAGAGTGTAACAAAGTTACGTATATGTATTTATAATATGATTATACTATGTATTTATACCTGCCATTAAATGTGTTGCAGGTTGAGAGGTTGGTGGAAAGAGTGGAACATTCCACATTGCTTGAAGATCGTCGTGATGCCTGCCGAGCTCTTAAAGCTATGTCACGCAAATACAGGGTGGAGGTTGGTGCTCAGGGCATGAACACACTAAAACAGGTAAGAGTGAAGCTGAACTAAGCACCTTTCATTTTGTCTACATTTCATAGAACTTTTAAAAATAAACTTTGAAAAATGTTGGCTCTGGAAACAAAGAAATGTTCCTGAGAAATGAAATATTTTGTAAAAATTAAAATCTGTGGTTGTTATATTTTTATTTTTTAATCATTTAACTGTTAAATAAATGTATTGGGACAAAAGCATTTTATTGGTTCCAGCCTGATATGTAATTAAAGTTGTCTTTTTTTGTGGTTCATTTTTTTGTTGCATATAAGCATAAGTAAATAAATTATTACTAAATAAACAATTTTATCTTTCTTTCCAGGTCTTAGAACTAGATAGGGCAGACAATGAAACAATAAATTATGCCTTGGATACTCTCAGCAATATCATGTCACCATCACAATTTGAAGAAGAAGAGGACAATCCTAATGTCCCCATGAATATTGGAGAACAGTTCACTGAAATGTTCATAAAAGATCACAACAACATCCAACTCGTGCTGGACTTGCTAGATGAGTATGACTTTAGAGTTCGACTGTCTGCCGTTCAACTACTCACTTCTTTACTCACAAACCGTCCTAAAGACATTCAAGAAATAATTCTAGTGAAGCCTATGGGGGTGTCAAAAATGATGGATTTGTTAAGTGACACGAGAGAAGTCATAAGAAACGAAACTCTATTGCTGCTCATAAAGCTCACGAAAGGCAATGCTAACATACAGAAAATAGTAGCATTTGAGAACGCATTCGATAGGCTATTTGAAATAGTGTCTTCGGAAGGTTATTCTGAAGGTGGAATCATAGTGGAAGACTGCCTGCTACTCATGTTGAATCTTTTGAAGAATAACAGCAGTAACATTCATTTCTTCAAAGAGGGTAGTTACATACAGAAGATGCTTCCAATGTTTGATGCTACTGATGATGGGGAAGAGTTGGGGTGGTCGCCACAGAAAGTGTCCAACGTTCACTGCATGCTGCAGATCGTGAGGACTCTAGTGTCGCCGAGTAACTCGGCTCAGCTGTTAGCCAGCTGCCAGAAGATAATGAAGTATGCTGGGTTGTTGGACGCGCTGTGTAGCATATTGATGGCGAGCGGAGTGCCGGCGGATATTCTGACGGAAACTATTAATACGGTCGGGGAGGCGGTGCGCGGTGACGTCACTAATCAGGACTTCCTGGGGAATGTTATGGCCCCCTCGAACCCTCCCCGGCCCGCCATCGTGGTATTACTCATGTCGATGGTGAATGAGAAACAGCCCTTTTCTTTGAGGTAAGAAATTAATAAACCCTATCAAGTAGACCAATACACTGAATAAACCGCATTTCGTGATAATCTCGTGCAATTTAACATCTGTGATCTTCAAATATGTCAAGTTTTGTTTACACAGATGTGTACAGAAATAGTTGCCTACACAGACCCAAGATTTTAAAACATGTAAGTTTATGACGTAGCTTCTTGACCTTCACAAGTGCTTGTAACAGCCTAGACTGAATAAATGACATTTCATTTCATATAATGTTATTAAAACAGTATTTATCTTAACATGCGGCTTCGCCTCATGCGATCGCTTCATTCGTGTTTTAATACCCTTTATTATAAGATAGTCGCATAAACTATGATTGACATTTGAGACTAAACCCCCAAATAATTTTTTGAAACACAGCAGTCCTTAAAATAATCCTTTAGATAAAACTGTTTATCAATCAATCGCCTTTCTTTTTCCCATCGACGCATACATAGATGCGCCTAGTGATGTACCAATTTCAAAACCAAACAAACGAAGTTTTTTTCGAAATTCGTTTTTTTTTTCATAAAAAAGATTTTTTGCATAATAAATATAAAAACATTTCTTCTTCGCTCTGTTAACTGCGTTAATACTTTAAATCAACATAAACCAAACGTGTAATTCGAGGGATTTTCTGTAACCGTGAAAAAAAAACATGGTCCAGAAAAAAAATCGTTTTTTTCACGATAAATAGAAAACAACTATTTTTTTGCATCTGTAGGTGCGCCGTGCTATATTGCTTCCAATGCTACCTGTACCGCAACGAGGCGGGGCAGGCGAGTCTCGTCCAAACCCTACTGCCGTCGTCCGGCGACGCGACCGCTCTCACCAGCGGCCAGCTGCTATGTGGCGGTCTGTTCTCATCGGATGCGCTGTCAAACTGGTTCTCGGCCGCGGCGCTGATGCATGCTTTGGCGGACAATCCTACGCAGAAGGAACAACTACTGCGAGTGTTGTTGGCCAGCAATATAGGCAGCTCGCCGCAGTCACTGCTGCAGCTGTGTACTCAGCTGCTGCAGCATTCTACGAAGATGCAGGTCAAGGTTAGTCAATTATTGGACGCGCTGTCAAACTGGTTCTCGGCCGCGGCGCTGATGCATGCGTTGGCGGACAATCCTACGCAGAAGGAACAACTACTGCGAGTGTTGTTGGCCAGCAATATAGGCAGCTCGCCGCAGTCACTTCTGCAACTGTGTACTCAGCTGCTGCAGCATTCTACGAAGATGCAGGTCAAGGTTAGTCAATCATTCGACGAGGTTTCAATTTGGTTTTCAGCCGCGGCGTTGTTGCAGTTGTGTACTCGGCTATTGCAGCATTCCACCAAGATGCGGGTCAAGGTTAGTCAATCATTCGACGCGGTTTCAATTTAGTTTTCGGCCGCGGCGTTGTTACAGTTGTGTACTCAGCTATTGCAGCGTTCTACCAAGATGCAGGTCAAGGTGAGTCAATCATTCGACGCGGTTTCAATTTAGTTATCTGCCGCGGCGTTGTTGCAGTTGTGTACTCGGCTATTGCAGCATTCTACGAAGATGCAAGGTTAGTCAATTAGTCGACGCGCTGTCAAACTGGTTCTCTGTCTCGGCGCTGATGCATGCGTTGCCGGATAATCCTACGCAGAAGGAACAACTACTGCGAGTGCTGTTGGTCAGCAATATAGGCAGCTCACCGCAGTCACTGCTGCAACTATGTATTCAGCTGTTACAGCACTCTACGAAGATGCAGGTCAAGGTTAGTAAATGGAAAGTTTTTTTTTAAACTAACACCAATTAGCCTAGCCCCAGGATCGGCAATGTAAGGCTTGTGTTTGTTACGGACACTAAAGTAACGGATAGAATTCACAAAATGTACCCACCAACTTTAACCGATAAATTGAACCAACTGTTACGGCTGTGTTAAAATTTTAAAATAAAAGATTTTTATAGTGTTTTTAAATGCCATGGTCACTAATTTTTGTTATTAACAGGATTGCTACAACCTTGTTTTTTGCGAGACCCCAATATTTCACCACTTGCAAACGCCATGGTCATGGAGTAACTCCTTACCAATCTTGCTGATAACATGAATCTGTAAAGTATTATTCTCAGCTTCGGACTTCAAGAAATTCATATTCACAAATGAATGACTAAAATAACCAAATAACTATAACTTTTAGTACTAACTGAAGCTGTAACATTACAAATGAACTAGTACTGCCTAATTACAAAACGTAGGCTTAAGATAGATCTGGACTAAAACTAATACTTTTGTCAAGACTGACATGATTCTCTAAGCCTCCACTTAAAATTGAAAACACTGTATCCTTATCATTTTCTATGCAGAATGAAAAGGAGAGATTGATGTTAAATTTAGTTTTAAGTTTAGAGAATCATGCTAGAATCTAATCTGAAATTTCTGAATCGACACCACTGTCACTTTTGTTTGCTAAAAAGAAGACAGAGACAACGAGAGTGTTGTCTCTGTCTTCTTTTTGTTTTGATTTAAAAACCAAGATTAATGGCTCAGTTACTCCTGGTCCCGTATTCAGATGCATGAAAGACATTACTCGAATTCGGATACCAGAAACAATATTTACACTGGAAGACGGTGTCGGTAACCAAAACGAAAGCTACCGGGTGTACTGGACTCCGTTCATCAACACTTAGTCGTTAACCCGAATTCGGGCTAGCGATCAAATGTAATTGCGCTATAATCTTAGTCCATTTTTTGGAATAAGGCGGGGTAGATTTCAACCGACGACCTCCGTGGCCGAGTGGTTTGTAGGTACGCCAGGTTTCAAGGTGTAGCCTACTCGAGAGGGTTCGAATTCCGGGTGGGGGCAGATGTTTGTGTGATAAATACGAGCATTTGTACTCCAGTATCGGACGTTTAATGTGTATTTTTATATAAATATACTTAGATATAGATATTAGATATGATTTATACGTATTCTATCTGTTATCCCAGTATCTCATAACACAAGCCTACAGTGCTTACTTTGGGGCTAGGCTAATTGGTGTGCGTGTGAGTGTTGGAAATATTTATGTTTTTATTTTATTCAATGTAACAGTTAAAAGTTTCTGCTAGACAATAATAAAATACCAATAAGTACCTGACTGCCCTTCCTGCGATCCATATACTCTACTTTCACTCCTACATTGAGAGCATTACTGAGTGCTATTATGTGAATATGATCAGACTCCTTATATATTGGCTCCACCTGTTGTTATCTTCTATATATATAAAAATCAATAGGGTATTTGACAAGTTTTAGAAAACGATCTCACGTTATTGACTAATGTTTATGGAGTCCGTAAAAAGTGGACATTCATCATTCTGTTGTATATTTCAGTAAAATAACCAAATCAAAAACTCCAATTTCAAGTTGCCGCGAAAACGTTTTTCTGTACAATATGGCGTCTTACTAGTGTGTGACGTCACACGACTGTAATTAAAACGTCAAAAGATACAATGTAATGTCACTTTAACCGGAAGTTTACTTGCGTGTGACGTCATTTTAGGCTCCGCCAATCCCAAGCGTTTTGGGTTACGTGACAATAAATAAGAAAACTATTAACTTTTTCGTTAGTTTTTAGTAAAATTTTATGAATATTTTTTTTGTAAAAATATGTAAATGAGGTTCATTACCCTTCATTCAATACAGACGGTAAAATAGTGAGTGACCATAGAAAAAGATATGGTTTTGACATCCGTCAATTAATAAATAAAATATAATATTTGTGCACGAAAAATTGTACGAAATAATAGCTATAAATGTTGTTTCTCATTTCTGAGCAACACAATTGTTTTATTTCGTAATTAAATCTATTTAGTTTATAAAACCTCATTATAAAACAACATTTTCTACAGCTATTTTACTACAATGGAAAAGTTAAAGTTTGAGTTTGTAGTGAAAGCAAGTGAGGATCCGAAAACCAATACAATCTGCATAATATCAATCACTGACACCAACAAATGCACCTTCTTACTACCGGAACATTTTCAACAGGCAAGATTGCATGATGCGGTAATAAAAACTCCAGCTTTTCAAAAAGTAAAAACTACACTACAAAAGAGACATGAAAAAAGACAGGTTTGGATCTCTATCACTCCAGAGATTCATGAAACCTACATAGATGAAGATGGAAACATGCAATTCGGAGGATATTTGTTACAAGAATTAACCCCAGAAACACAGGGTGCTACGGCTGGCATTACAGAAAAAGATTTTACAAGGATTATTGAAAGTTTTTCCGAAATGAAGAAGATTTCGCCTAAATCTAGTAATATTGGCAAGTTGAAGGAGCTGTTTGTAATAAATAAATTCACTCGAAAAACTTCAAATGTACCTCAATGGATGGATACTTTTGAAACAGAATGCACTCGTTTTGAAATAGAAGAGGATACTAAGAAAATTGAGGCCTTGAGATTATTTTTGGATGAATCATGTCTTGACTGGTATAACTCTATGCTAATAAAATATACAGTAGATTCGAAATGGTCAATGTGGAAAGAAAACTTTTGTGAAACATACATGGACAGAAGTTGGTCGCCGGTCAGGTATGCCATGTTGTTTAAATATAGACAAGGATCCCTTTTAGAGTATGCTGTAAAAAAGGAAAGGCTTTTATTGGAAATTAATAAATTGATAGACAAACCTACTATAATTGATCTAATTGCTATTGGACTTCCAAACTTTATAGCAGATAAAATTGATAGAAGCAATTTAAGTGATACAAGAGATTTATTTAGTAGTATTAGAAGTTTAGAACATTTGGTATATAAGAAAAGTATTGACAAAAAAGGTTTTGATAATAAAGATAAAGATGGAAAAGATAGACCATGTAAGATTTGTGAACAAGGAAATAGGGGCAACCGGTATCACAGTGAATTATCATGTTGGTTCAGAAACCGAAGTATGGATAAACCTCAAAGGGATCAGATAAGGCATGTCAATAATTCTGAATTAGAAATAGAATTAAACGAAATTAATCCAAAAAACTAGTTATTCCACCATTAATCAAAATCAAAGTATTATTAAATGACACCTTAGAAACTATGGGTATTTACGATTCAGGATCAAATGTCACTTTGATTAACTCGAAATTGTTGTCATTAAAGAATACCTGTGAAAATAATAGCTTTGAAAATGCGAACTTGAAAACGATTAATGGTGTAAAAAAGACTAAAGGAATAATTACAATAAAGATAAAGATTTTCGAGATTGAACAAAATATGAATGTTTTTGTAGTGGATGAAGAAAATTTTGATTACGACTTCTTGATTGGTTTAGATTGTATACAAAACTTTCATCTTATTCAAAATGATGAGTTAGAAGTAACTCAAAATATACGAAACTCGAAATTGAAATATAATAAAGATGAGATAAATAAGAAAAATACTTCTAAAATTTCGGGTAACAAGAAAAATATGAAAGACGGTATATTAAATAACAATATCAATAGTTTAAAAGAATCTACAAATAAAGACAATCATAAATATAAAGTAAACTTTAATGAACATATTGAAGAATATAATTTCAATATTTCAATAAATCATTTGAATATGGAAAATCAAGCAGAAATAGAAAAACTAATTTACAAATATAAATCTCTATTTGCTAAAGATAAATATGATATTGGTACTGTAAAAGGCTACGAAGCACACATTGATTTGTTAGTTGATAAATATTGCAGTAAAAGACCATACAGGTGCACTATTCAAGATAAAAAGGAAATAGAACAACAGATATCGAAATTATTAGAAGGAAATTTGATTGAGGAATCTTACAGTCCTTTCGCTGCGCCAGTAACACTGGCTTATAAAAAGGAAGAAGGAAAAAAATCAAGGCTTTGTATAGATTTCCGCGACCTTAATAAAATTGTAGTTCCTCAATCACAGCCCTTTCCACTAATTGAAGACTTAATGGTTAAGACTAGAAGATGCAAATATTTTACAACCCTTGACATAAATTCGGCATTTTGGGCTATTCCTTTAAAAATTGAAGATAGACATAAAACAGGATTTGTTACCCAAGACGGACACTTTCAGTGGACCTGCTTACCATTCGGCTTAAAAACATCGCCGGCAATTTTCCAAAGAATATTGAGTAGCATTATAAGAAAACATAAATTGACAGATTTTACTGTCAATTACATTGATGATATTTTGATTTTTTCAGAAACATTTAATAATCACATTAATCACCTATCATTACTGTTGGAAGCAATATCCGCAGAAGGTTTCAGATTAAAATTTTCAAAATGTAATTTTGCACAAAACTCTGTGAAATATTTAGGACACATAATACAAAATAATACAATTACACCTCTAAAAGATAATTTGATTGCGATAAAACAATTTCCAATACCAAAAACACAGAAAAACATTAGACAGTTTTTGGGAAAAATAAATTTTTATGGGAAATATGTACCAAATTTATCTATTATATTAGACCCGTTACATAATTTATTGAGAAAAGGACAAAATTTTGTTTGGTCAGAAAAATGTCATGAAGCTTTTGAAACAATTAAAGAATTACTTTGCCAGAAACCTATTTTACAAATATTTGATCCAGATCTCCCCATACATATTTACACGGACGCTAGCATACAGGGTATAGGCGCTGTCTTAAAACAGCCACAAAACAATGGAGAGGAAAATCCTGTTGCATATTTTTCAAGAAAACTGAATAACATACAGAA
Source organism: Chilo suppressalis (assembly GCA_902850365.2). NCBI lineage: Eukaryota > Metazoa > Arthropoda > Insecta > Lepidoptera > Crambidae > Chilo > Chilo suppressalis. The sequence goes on from OU963911.1 coordinate 2,321,547, forward strand.
AAAGAAAAAAGCTATCTATCTGGAGTGCTTGGCAATAAAAGAAGCAATAAAATATTGGCAGCACTGGCTGATTGGGTTAAGATTTAAGGTTTTTTCTGACCACAAGCCCTTGGAAAAAATGAATATAAAAGCTAGAACTGACGACGAAATAGGAGATCTTACTTACTACCTTTCACAATTTAATTTTGAGATAATATATTCTCCAGGAAAATATAACATTGAAGCAGACAGCTTAAGTAGAAATCCGGTGTTAGAGTCAGACGAAAATCAAGACGATAATTTAAGACTTGTAAATGTTATTAAAATGGAAGAGATTCAAAATGACCAACAAAGGAATGAAGATATAAAACAAAATAAGAAAGCTTTTGAATTGAAAGATACAGTTTACTATAAAAAAACAGGGAAAAAAACAAAGATAGTACTAACAGAAGAATTTAGTAGAGACTTTATAAAAAAAATACATTATCTTTACTGTCACATTGGAATTCAACAATTGAAAAATAAAATTACTTCTTTTTATGCAGCGAAAAACATGACTTATAATATAAAGAAGATATGTGAAGAATGTGAAATCTGCATAAAAAATAAAACAAGAGGTAAATATAAATATGGACTAATGTCTCATTTGGGTCCTGCTACCTACCCATTTGAAATAATATCTATTGATACAATTGGTGGATTTGGTGGCACACGTTCTACAAAAAAATATTTGCACCTTCTCGTGGACCACTTCACAAGATATGCCTATATTTTAACATCGAAAACTCAAAGCGCCAATGATTTTATAAAGCTAGTTCAAAAGGTAACGCAGTTTGGAAATAAGATTGGCATGATTCTATCAGATCAATATCCAGGTATAAATTCAAAGAGCTTTAAAGATTTTTTAAATAAGGAAAACATAACTATTATCTTCACCGCAGTTAATGCGCCATTTTCAAATGGATTGAATGAGAGACTAAACCAAACCTTAGTAAACAAAATTAGATGCAAAATAAACGAAAAGAACAATAAACTGGCGTGGACTACTATTGCTCACGAATGTACAAAAAAATATAATGAAACAGAGCATACGATTACAGGTTTTTCCCCATTATATCTATTGGAAGGAGAAAATGTAGATATATTACCTGAAGAAATAAAACAAAAAAGAACACTAAATGATTTGTTGAAAGACAGAAAAGTTGCATTGGAAAATACGATAAAATCACATACTTATAATAAACAACACTTTGACAAAGGTAGAAAAAAATGTGAATTAAAAATAGGAGATTTAGTATATGTTGAAAACGGAAATCGATTAAACAGGAAAAAATTGGATGAAATAAAAATTGGACCATTTAAAGTTTTAGAAAAAATTTCGAATACTATATACAAAGTTGATACAGGACACAAGAAATGTGAATCAAACCTCTATCACATAACAAAACTTGTTCCAGTGTTACAGGAGTAAAGATCCTACTGTATTTAAAGGGGGGGGGGGGGGAGATGTAAATGAGGTTCATTACCCTTCATTCAATACAGACGGTAAAATAGTGAGTGACCATAGAAAAAGATATGGTTTTGACATCCGTCAATTAATAAATAAAATATAATATTTGTGCACGAAAAATTGTACGAAATAATAGCTATAAATGTTGTTTCTCATTTCTGAGCAACACAATTGTTTTATTTCGTAATTAAATCTATTTAGTTTATAAAACCTCATTATAAATAGTAAAAACCCCTGCCAATATAAATTTAAACACAGATGCTAACAATTGGCACTTTATTTTTAATACTGTTAAATACCCTATTACTGTTCGTTAGTTTCGCTAAAACTCGAGAACGGCTGAACGGTTTTTTCTTATCTTGGTCTTGAAATGTTTTTGGAGGTCTAGAGAAGGTTTAAAAGGTGAGAAAAATAATTATATAAAGAAATTCATTGTGTATAATACAAGCCTGAGAACGAAAACTATAGTCTACCTACACTACAGCTCTACACCGAAGCGAAGCGAAAGCGGGCCACTAGTATAAAATAAAAATGTTATTGTAGATAGATTAACATTTGATTATAACACCAAATACATAATTACATAACATTCAAAAACAACATTGTATGTATGTGTTATTTAAAAATGTATTCATTAATTAATAATCTCACATTGGTGTGAGTGCAGGAAATATTTATTTGATTTATTGGAGTTTACTCCTTAAGAATCGATTTGCATATATAAGGGGCCCGGTATGAGAAAAATGTGAGGAGTAAAATCTATCGATGAATGACCTCGTTACGTTTTTGGTGCGCATCCTATGTCGCGCAACTTTGACAAACAAAGATGACGGATTGACATTATAAAAATTTTTAAAATCTGAACTGAATTTAGATATTGTTTCTGATAGAGCAATGGGGACAACGAGGTATGGTACGACCATTGATGCGGTATTTTCAAGATTCGTGAACCACGTATCTACGAACGTCCATGTGTCTTAATTTAGTTACCATAAACCACTTATCACTGTAATTAATAATGCAGACAATGTTGATTTAATTAATATTTAAAAAAATGATAATAGTCAGATAATAATAATTACATAATTTATCAACATTCCTAATGAAATATTTATGCACATCTGAAATTGACTATTGTAAAAAGTTTAATGTAAAATATTTCGTCGATTAGTTATAATAAATGTATATGAAATGAATAAATGTATATTTATATATGTATATTATTTTCATTAATTTGTTAATTTACCCTTTCATACAATATCAATCTTTTTTAAGTTAAATAAACTCTTTGCGTCTGGTTAGACTATCGAACTTAAGGAGTAAACTCCAGTCGTGCGTCGGAGCTGACACACACAATTTATCTTTGTAAGTTTTTGGTTGATTGACAAACGAAAAAATACCTACGTGTCCATTATTTTATATTTGATAATCTACTTATAATATACATATTTGATAATCTAACTGACGGACTTAATAGAGTATACTTTACCCCGTCATCGTCCCTATTGGTTGCAATAAATATTGAGTAACGTATTTGTTAATAGTTAAGTGGATTTTTGAAGTTATACTTTTTTAGGCGCGTTATGAAAAAATGATGAGAGTGAAATTTTAAGATGCGCGCGCATCACTGTAACACAAAAAATTAACAGCATGAAGTTGGTCGCTTTAGCTTTAGCGACCAACTTCATGCTGTTACTTTTGTGTTTACCGCACATTAAGAAAATCTACCAACAAAATAGAAATAGAATCTCTATTTTGTGGGTGCTAACGACTGCATTGTGAAGGCCTATCAAAAGTATTTATTAATCTGGAACAACGGAACCAAAGCGCGATTCAGGAGACTACAGCGCCATCTCTTGACCATTGGTGTAGTAGAACCAAAAACCACATCTTTATTTTTTGTAATAAAGTAACAGTTATAGGTATTCATATTTATAATATTTATCCACATGTTTCTAGTTTGTATATTCGGAATACGTGTTTGAGTTTCATACAAGTGCAAATCACATATGTTCTAATAAATTATATTCAGTAGCGATTTTAATTGAATATTTTGATTATTTATTTATTTTTTCAAATTAAAACTGAACTTTATTGACTGTGTCCTTTTCCAGACTTTTTATTAATTTATTGTAATTAATTATTTGCATGCAATTAAAAACTAATTTTAAACGATGCCAAAGAAAGATAACTTCTCACGCGCCTACATAAGTACACGCACCCATTTTTTTATCCACAGGTGGCGCTACTGATGCTCCTATCGCAGTGGATGAGCCATTGCCCCGCGGCCGTGAGCGCATTCCTCAAGGTGCCGGGCGGCGTCGGGTACCTCGTCAACCAGACCTGCTCCAACGACCACGACGACAACGAGTACCTGCTACAGGGTCTCTCAGCCTTCCTACTCTCCATCTGCATACACTTCAACGACGATTCCGTCGAGAACTACTCCAAAGATTCGCTGAAACAACTGTTGTTGAAGAGGATAGGCATGGAAACGTTCACGGCTAAGCTGAGCGAAGTCACGAAACATGAGTCGTATAACAAGGCGGCGAAGCATCCCCAGTTGAGAGTTAAATCGCCTGCGGAGATCATGATCGATTACGAGTTCTGCAGACTATTCAAGTCTTTGGAAAGTGAGTATGAGTTGTGCTTTTGTTTATATATTTCTTTGAAGGATGGTGTAGGCACAGTGGTTAGTGAATACCTACTACAAGGCCTGTCAGCCTTCCTATTCTTTATCTGCATACAGTTCAACGATGATTCGGTCGAGAACTACTCATTGGAAAGTGAGTTTTGTAAAATTGACACTTTTAATTTTGTATTTTTTGGAGGATGGATGACCAAAAATTTATCATCTCAAGCTTCTTCTTGCTCCGAAAGATATGTTCCTGACTGCATCTGCACTCGTTAGCACACCAATTCGCGCTGGGTCCGAATGATGAGTTATTGCATAATCCAATCTCTCTAACCCGTCCAAGAGAAGGCTTGTGCCCAGCAATGGGGATATTGGGGACAATGTAGGTATTTCACAAAAGAGCTCCCAGATAGTAGTATGTTATTCCATGGTAGTTTGATGCTGGTACCGCCAAGAGTTTTCTCCGTGGTTAATATTCATGAGCTGCGTTTGAAACATGGAGTTAATAGCAGAGAAATTGATTCAAATGGTCTGCCACTTAAGCCGATGTGAATTTGGAGGCACACAAGTTGGCGAGCTCGATTGTCGCGTTTTCTGAATACCTGTTACAGACCGTACTCAAATGTGTAACGGAACTTAAATTTCGAGTATTCATAAGTATACTTTTTGAACGCAACACTGAACTTTTTATGGAACAATTGTACTTCTCAAAACGGTTTACCCGGATAGACACAGGATATTTTTAAGCATTTAACTGCTAGATGTTTAAATCTAAAGAAAAGTTTTTGGTAGGAAAACATCCACGCGGACCAGGTAGCAGATGGGACTCGAACCCGCACCCTTCGCAATCCGGGCGAATGCGCGTTGAAATTTTCCTATCCTTAAAAGCTGTTTAAATCTAAAAACTTTTCTTTAGATTTAAGGGTGCGGGTTCGAGTCCCGTCTATTATTACTATTTTTCCTATTAAAAACTTTTCTTTAGATTTAAACAGGATATTTTTTATAACCCGGGAATGTTATAAGTTCTTGTAATATGCTATAACGCGGCGAAGCACCATGTACCCGTTCAAAGGTGTTTTTCTATACGATCGGTGTGCGTGAAAATATCACACTAATATTATAAAGGCAAAAGTTTGTGAGTGTGTATGTTTGTTACTTCTTCACATCTAAACAGCTGGAGAGATTTTAATAAAATTTGGTATGGAGTTAGCTGACACCCTTGATTAACACATAAGCTACGTTTTACTGCTGGAAGATATTCCTAATAAACCGCGGGTAACACCGAGGGGCACAGCTAGTAAAAAATAAATTCAATATGAGTGTTAAACATTTCCGTAGTTCTCTATGTTCCCTGCCTAACCTGCAGCGTGAAGAAAGATAGGCAGAGTGTTAAACAAATAAAAGTTTCGCAGGTGTAATAACGCAAAGTCTGGCGGTGAAGCAGGAGAACGGAGTCGCGGACAGCGGCAGCGACCGCGGCAGTCCCGCGGGGGACTCCCTGCTGCAGTACAAGACGCTCATACGGCAGCAGGACGCGCGCCTGCACGAGCTCACCGCGCAGCTCGACGCGCTGCTGCAGCGGAACCAGCAGCTGCAGGTGGGTGGGGCACTATACTACACCCGCACCGTACACTACACTACACTACACTACACTACACTACACCTGCTGCAGTACAAGACGCTCATACGGCAGCAGGACGCGCGCCTGCACGAGCTCACCGCGCAGCTCGACGCGCTGCTGCAGCGGAACCAGCAGCTGCAGGTGGGTGGGGCACTATACTACACCCGCACCGTACACTACACTACACTACACTACACTACACTACACCTGCTGCAGTACAAGACGCTCATACGGCAGCAGGACGCGCGCCTGCACGAGCTCACCGCGCAGCTCGACGCGCTGCTGCAGCGGAACCAGCAGCTGCAGGTGGGTGGGGCACTATACTACACCCGCACCGTACACTACACTACACTACACTACACTACACTACACCTGCTGCAGTACAAGACGCTCATACGGCAGCAGGACGCGCGCCTGCACGAGCTCACCGCGCAGCTCGACGCGCTGCTGCAGCGGAACCAGCAGCTGCAGGTGGGTGGGGCACTATACTACACCCGCACCGTACACTACACTACACTACACTACACTACACTACACCTGCTGCAGTACAAGACGCTCATACGGCAGCAGGACGCGCGCCTGCACGAGCTCACCGCGCAGCTCGACGCGCTGCTGCAGCGGAACCAGCAGCTGCAGGTGGGTGGGGCACTATACTACACCCGCACCGTACACTACACTACACTACACTACACTACACTACACCTGCTGCAGTACAAGACGCTCATACGGCAGCAGGACGCGCGCCTGCACGAGCTCACCGCGCAGCTCGACGCGCTGCTGCAGCGGAACCAGCAGCTGCAGGTGGGTGGGGCACTATACTACACCCGCACCGTACACTACACTACACTACACTACACTACACTACACTACACTACACTACACTACACTACGCCTGCTGCAGTACAAGACGCTCATACGACTCATATTTTTATTTATAAATGTTGCTTTTAATATTTTTTCTTGTTTTCGTAGGTCCATAATGATAGTGATTCAAAAATAAATTTATTTTGAATCCATTCAATAACATGTCAACACTTTCATATAAAAACTCTACCAATATATGTCATATATTAAAAAATATAATCAAGGGGAGACTTTGAAGCGAACATCATGTAATATTTCAAACAGCCACAATATTTCTTTTTCTGTCACACAAATTCTCTCGGGCCACGGTTACCACAAGGCCTATCTGCACAAATATAAAATAACACCCGATGATTGTTGCCCATGTGATAACCACACTAAACAGGACATCACACACATCCTAAAAGACTGCCCTATACTCCACTCCACCAGATCTGAGTATGAAAATTACTGTGGACTATATAAAATCCAACCATACAATTTAATGGAAACAATAAAGAGTGAAAAATCCACTTGCAAATCCGTCAAGCATGTCGGACACAATAGTGTCACAACTTAAGCGCGTAAATGGTACATAACTGCCACATCGACCAAAAGTATAAACACATAGCGGCGGTTTTGGATCTGTATCCAATTGCAGAACCAAAATCGACCATAAACACAATATAAATGTCCAATTTATATATATTTGCTCCCTAATCAACATACAGAGTACAGTATATAATAAAATTACTCATAAAAAAAAACTGCCACAATATAAACAATTTATACAATCAAAGGGTTTTGATGCTAATTTAAATTAAAACATACATATAACATTTCAGAGTGCCCTGAACGACGCGACAGCGTCGAACTCGCATTTGAAAGACGAGAACACATTACTAAAGGCGCAAGTGTCAGCCGTCAACTCGTTGCCGAACCAGAGCCAGCAAGTGCCAAGGGAAGACGTCAAAGTGAAGGAGCACGAGGCTAGGATCCAAGAGTTGACTGCAGAAGTATCGAGGTTGGGTCAGGAGCTGGTGACGTCACGGGAGGCGCACAAGATGGCGGCGGACGAGTTGGAAAAATTGAGGAAGGACCAGGACGATCTCCTTGAATTACTCGCTGATCAGGTAAGATTTTGCCAAATACACATTAGCCGTTGCAGCTTTAATATACAGTGGAAACCGGATATAACGACATTGAAGGGACCATATAACTTCGGACGTTATGTCCGGTAGTTGTTATATGCAATATACAAAAGTAATCATATTATGGTCATATGTATGTATGTAGTATAGGTAATGAGTATATGCTTGTTTTCGTATAAAATATCGGGAAAAGGAAGTACCTACGGTGCATTTTGTTTTTGTGGAACAAGTAAAATGGTTTGTCGTTATAGCCGATGAATATCGATATGAACTTTATCAATATTCATTGGCTATAAGTCGTTTTAAGCGGTATTTCGCTATATCCGGTGTTGTTTTTGGCGGTTTTTTTACTTAAGGGTTTAATAGGGTTTCGGTCTGGACCTTGCCAATTGGTCGTAATAACCGACGTGTCGTTATAAACGATGTCATTATATTCGGTTTTGACTGTATACAAAAACGCATGATATGATGTTTATATACAAAAACGCATTATGAGTCTAGAAATGATTAGCTAAAATTAATTTTAAGCAGAATGTAGACTCGCCACCAAAACATTTTAGACCTTTAAGATCATACAAATAGATTTTATAATATTTGTAAGGTTCTTCACAGTTAAAAATTTTAGTTTTAATATTCTTGGCTGTAAAGCAAAAGATATCAGTCTGAAAAGCATTACGTAATATATTATATTTTCTTTAGATTTAAACATAAAGCAGTTACATGCTTTAAAAAAATAAAAAAATATAACTATAATTGCTATTTCTTCTTCTTCTTCAAATGTTTAATACTTGTAAAAGTATTCATTTGACATTGTGGGTTACCTATAATGCGAAGAGATGAGGCTGCCTTGCAGCTTAAGAATGGCTAGACGCGGTCCATGAGGGCCGCGGTCGCATAATTGGTAAGTGCATTCGCCCGGATTGCGAAGGGTGCGGGTTCGAGTCCCGTCTGCTGCCTGGTCCGCGTGGATTTTTTTCTAGTTATATTTTCTTTAGATTTAAACATCAAGCAGTTACATGCTTTAAAAAAAATATATAAGCATTACGTAAACTTAAATGGCGCCGCATAGTAGCAGGTACAAGCAGACAAGAGCTATGCATCAATATAATTAGAGGTTAACTTAAAAGTTATTAATAATTATAACTTACAAGGAGGAGCTCGATGGCGCAAGTGGTTAGCGCGTTCGGCTGCGATCATTGAAGTTAAGCAACTTTCGTAGTGGTCGGTCATTGGATGGGTGACCAAAAATTTACTATCTCGAGCTCCTTCGTACTTCGGAAGGCACGTTAACCTGTTGGTCCCGGCTGCAGTCATTAGCATTGTGACACGTGGTGGGTCATGGACCAATGTGGCGGTGAGTCATGGAAGGCCTGTGCACCACCAGTGTGGACATTAATAGGTTGATGATGATAATGATAACTTCAACAAAATTTTACTAGAAAAAATTCTACGTGACAGACCAGTGGACCAGACAGTCATCATCAGTGCATCCGCCCGGACAGCGAAGGGTGCGGGTTCGAGTCCCGTCTGTTGCCTGGTCCGCGTGGAATTTTCTAGTACAGTTTTCTTTAGATTTAAATATCTAGCAGCTAAATTCTTCAAAATATATATGACTAGCTGACCCAGCGAACTTCGTACCGCCCTAAAAAAATAGGGGTTGTCCAGCGGACAAAATTGTGAATCTAAACCATTCTCAGATCCCCTTGAACACACACAAAAAATTTCATCAAAATCGGTCTAGTCGTTTAAGAGAAGTTCAGTGACATACACACTCACAGAAAAATTATATATATAAAGATTACTAGCTGACCCAGCGAACTTCGTACCGCCATAAAAAATAGGGGTTGGTGGTAGAAATGTGAAAATTTAGGGTTGTATGTATTTTTGTATGATGTATCATAAAAAAATTAAAAAAAAAACTAAAATAAAAAAAAAAAAGTGGTGAATTACCCTTAACATTTAGGGGGATGAAAAATAGATGTTGTCCGATTCTCAGACCTACCCAATATGCACACAAAATTTCATGAGAATCGGGAAAGCCGTTTCGGAGAAGTTTAACCACAAACACCGCGACATGAGAATTTTATATATTAGATTAACTTGTCTACAGGACGCAAAGCTGAACGAATACAAGATGCGGCTGATGTCACTCGGCCAAGCGGTAGAAGAGGCGCCTTCCGATCAGAATTTGACGTAATACACTATCATACCGCAATCTGTGTTGCGAATTTTGATTTAACAATTGATTAGATGGTTTGTGCAGAATATTTGGTTACCCATACAACCCTGTTTAAATCCCTACCTACGATATTATTTTCGTGACAAAAGGCAGCGCATGTTGCTTTTCTCCGAGTCTTACTCAAAAAATGGTTCAAATTCTTTACAAAATTTCGTCTGAATCTGTTCAGAGTCACTTTACAGATGTGTAAATAATTTGGCATTCACAATAATACTATTTGTTTCCCTCGACTTCGTATTAAAATTTTAAGTAAACTTATTGATCGTGTCGAATTTCTTCTCAGCGTTGCAGCCTAAGAACTACTAGAAGAAGTTCGACATGGTCCTTAAGGTTGCGGTAGCACAATTATGCTGGCCAATGAGGAGCATTACTAGGTCAGCAAATCAACACTAAATCAACATTATAATGATCTAAGAAGCTTTTTAATTTATATACTTTTTTATATCATCGACATTGGTTCATTCGTTGCGATTTTTTAACTAATTTTATGGTAGCCAATATTCACCGGCGGCCGAAACGTGTGACGTCACAGAGCTCGATCGTGGTTGACTCCGATCGAACTTAAGTAGCGTTTCTACGCACGCTCGCGCCCGAGTGCTAGAGCTCTGTGACGTCACAGTCACAGTACTTTGGTCAACACTTCGTCAATTTTAGTCGTAGAAAATTTTACCACTGTATTTTATGGTATCCATTTAGCCCTATAAATCTGAATTCTCCTAGATCTTCCTCCTCCTCATTGGTCAATGCATCCGCCCGGGTAGCGGAAGGTGCGGGTTCGAGTCCCGTCTACTGCCTGGACCATGTAGTTTTTTTTTAGTAAAATTTTCTTTATATTTAAAATTTGTTCTTTAAACCGCTTAATATTCTGTAGTATTTTTCTAAAATTTTTAGAAAGCATGAATTTTTGACCGTGAACATCGTTCAATCTTTATGTATAGCTACTTTACTTAAAAAGGTCAGACGAAAAGACGTGCAATTATTTATTTAGGTATAACTTTGCATTGAAAAAAGTCGACGTCAAAAATAAAATTAAAAGGCGACTGAAAATGAATATTCGAAATTAAATGTGTGCGATTCTTTAGTGTTTTATTGATTTTATTTTCACATTGATTTAAAATATATTGATATGAGATATGATGAGTATTGTGTATAATAATATATAACTTTTATGTACAATAAATATCTTTATTTGTTAAACTTCAAATACATGCCGTTTATTTTAATGAAAATATACAATGAGGTGTCCAAATTTTCTATAAACCTTAAAAGGATTTCTCTAAACTTTAATTTGGTAAATGACTTTTCAGAAAAATAGCCGTATTTAACTGTTTATCAGCCATTATGACCTTATTTGTAACTTGTGTTGATAATTTCTTGTCAAGGCATAGCCTGTAAGGTTCAATATAGCTATTTCCGCTTCATGTGTTGTTATAAAACCATTACAAATGTATGTATTTTTCTAATAACGCATTAGAAAGAAGTTTGTGGCACCTTAAACATAATAGAAATGTTATTTTTTTACATTATAGGCTACATATTGTAAATCATAAAAATATTGTTAATTTAAATAAATACGATAGGTGTGCTTTTCTCGATACATTTTTGTTTGTACTGGATAGGAGGTTATATTGTTGCTTAGTTGAATGACAATGATTGTGTAATATATGAATAAACGGATTAATATATTTTATATTTCCTTCTCTTTTCATTATCTCTCTTTCTTACAACAGCTGGGAGATATGTATTATTATCCTTTCCTCTAAAAGGATAATATTATATTATTTATATATTATTATTATTTATATTTATCCTTTAACTTACCGGGAGTGCAAGCTCAAACTGATAGCATGGCTCAAGACCTTGGATTATGATGAAACTGTGAGCCTTCTTAATCTTACTTACTAGCGGATAAAAAGAGCATTTGTACACACATACTCACGTACACTCGTCACACTCACGCACATACGAATACGCACACACACATACACACACTCAACCGCTTATCTATACTTATAATAAATCTGTAGAGATGTCAATTCTGTACATGAAATATATTTTTAAAATAACTATCAGGGGGTGATTAGTGATCGATACTGATGCCAAAAATACAATCAGTAAAATTTTTGTCTGTCTGTCTGTCTGTGTGTATGTTCCTTATAGAAACAAAAACTACTTAACGGATTTTAACGAAACTTGGTACAATTATTCTTCATACTCCTGGGCAGGCTATAGTATACTTTTCATCACGCTACAATGAATAGCAGCAGAGTAGTGACGGGAAATGTTGGGAAAACGGGAGAAGTTACTCCATTTTTTAAGCTTCCGTCGTGGGTGCAGCCTTAATGGTTAAAGTTACATAGAAATCATGTATGACGGAAATATTCTACATAAAATTGTCTAAAAAATATCTCGCAACAGCATATGTCTATCTTTTATGGTTGACTCACAATTACACGTGTAATTATATAAATAAAGTCATTCTTTATAGCACAAGCCTGAGAACAAAAACTATAGTTTACACTACAGCTCTACACCGAAGCGAAACGAGGGCGGGCCACTAGTATAAATTATAATTTATTTTTTTATAATGTTTTAAAAATCCAATGAAATAAAATTAAGACCTTACCATAAGATATATATATGATGCTTTGGAAGTTTCTTCTGGTACAGGTGTTAAACACATAATAGAAGAAACCCACCCTGCCCCCCTAGCATGAGCACCTCGATATGATATATAACGCGTTTTCATCACGCTCAATTGTCAAATTACTATGGAGTTTGACAGTTAGACGCGATAAAAAACGTGATATAATGTAAATTGTGGTGCTCATACTACGGGGACTGGTTGGTGTACAACAAATGTGGTATCGTAATAAACTTTTTTGTTTGCTTATATTATTTACTTGCTGTTACCCGCGCTGTATTAGGGATATTTTCCCGCTGTAAAACGTAGCCTATGTGTAAATCCAAGGTGTCAGCACTGTCAGCTAACTCCATACCAAATTTTATTCAAATCGCTCCAGCCGTTTAGATGTGAAGAAGTAACAAACATACACACTCACAAACTTTCGCCTTTATAATATTAGTGTGATTTACCTTAATTATGATGATGCGACGTGGATGACCATAATGATGGCCGAGTGGTGCGGTCAATTCTAATACGACCTTTATACAGTGCGGCGTAATGGTGAAAGTGCAATAACATCGGCTTAAATATTCATGTCCTTTTCGCGCCCAAATTCTCTCCTCCTCAGGCTTAGAAGGCGTTTGATTATTTTTTTGCTGCCCTAGGGGTTAGGCCCTACATAAAGGGCGTAATAGGGCCTTTTCGCTAACTGCTTTTGACAGATGGAAGTTATAATCACCGAGCTATTTAGTGATCCACAGCTGCTTTATAATAACGCCACTAAGATACTTCTTCCGAAATGCATCGATGGATATTATGCAATTCTGGCAGGATTCTCTAAACTTAAAACTAAATTTAACATCAGTCTGTCCTTTTTATTCTGTATAGAGAATGACAAGGATACACTGTTGTCAAATTTAAGTTTAGCTTTAGAGAATCGTGCCAGAATAGACACCACTAACTTATTATATATATTTTTAAGCAAATTAGTGCTGGATGTTTGAATCAAAAATTAAGAAAAAATTCCACGGGGACCATGCAGCAGGCGGGACTCGAACCCGCACCCTTCGCTATCCGGAGGAATGCACTGACCATTATGCTACCACTCTCGAATTTTCTCTAGCCTTATTCGCATTCGCATTGTTTACTAACTTATTATTAGTTTAAAGAGGAAGTCATAAATAAAATTCATTCAAGTTTAGAGCCACGATTTATTTTCATTTTAAATATAGCACAAGTAAATATTACATTCATCTACTTAAACTTATTAACCTACATAACAGTCTCATAATATATTAATACGCGTATATTTATCATAATAAATAAATAATTACATTCTCTTAACTAATGCATGAACACTGGAATAAGCTATTATAACTGTGGCAATAAGTGTAAGATAAGGTAATTTGAGTAGATTTTATAGGGTGTATTCCGAATCAAACACCAGTACGCTAGCCAGTGGTAATGACGTCATGATTTCGACGCCATATTGACAACACTACTACTACACCAGTGCAATATGGCGTCGAAATCATGACGTCATTACCACTGAAACAGCGTACTGGTTTATATTTCGGAATACACCCTTTTATAGTTTTTGTTTAGTGATGTGAATGTATGATTTTATATTAATAAGAAAACGTGTTGATCTTTCATATATTATTAATAGCTTGTATAATATTACATTAAAGTACAATAAATCTTACTTGTACATGCTTTGATCCATCAAAGTGTATTTATTATTACAATATGTTGCCTCTATTCCATTATATACAAATATAACAAAGAAAACAATCGTACCAAAGTTATCAACTTATATTAAATTTGGAAATACGTCTACATTTCGTCTACCAGAGGGCCATTCGCCTAACGGAAATGCTATGGAAAACGCTAACGCTTACAATTTCATTTTGTTATTTCTTGCCGCCTGAAGGTTTCAAATGCCTCGCGCTCTTTTTTTTTCTTTCTTTCATTTGTTATAAAAATTAAAGAAAATGAGCGTGATGTATTTGAAAACCTTCGGCGGTCAGAAATAACAAAATGAAATCGAAAGCGTTGGCGTTTTCCAAAAGAATGGCGAATGGCCCCCAGGCTGTTTCGCCTAGCTCAAAGGCTCGGTGAAGTGAGCGGGTAGGAGTCTCATATATCATGTTCTATGCGAGCAAAGAAAACTTCACACCTTTCTTTCTTTCTTCTTTCACCTTTAAAGATTGAGATAAAGCGCATGTGTTTTCCGAAGAAAATATGGTCGCTTGCCGCAGAAGAAAACAAAAATCTGTTTGTCAGTTGGTTGTAGATGAGCTCAAGCTGTCAAATTCACAGACTACCTTCAAATCTTGTGGGGGGAGGAGATTGTGCCGGATAAAATGGCGGCAAAATTTTGCTTGCAACCCCCGGGCAAATGAAAACCCACTAATACTTCACGTGGCTATTCGTAATTGTAATTGGGACATCAGTTTATCCTTAAATTCTTAAACAAGCTCTTAAAGGTGATCTAATAGGAGACTGCTGGTAAATTTATTAATACCCATGCGAAGTGTAAGTTTAGGAATTATAACAAACACCATACTTAGTAAATACTAGACAATTTCACAGACATTCTGATTCCCTTATTTAATTTTAATAGGTATAATAGGGATGACGACTAATTTTTTTCTACGTTTATCAGGTAGATTATCAAAAAGTATTGAACAGGTATTTTTTCTTTCTTAACATAATATAAACATTGCAGAGACATATTGATTTGAAAAGTCGCATGACGTCACGATTTTGTACAATTTTCACTTAAGAGTGACGTCACGAGCCCTTACTCCCTAACTTTGACGCGCTTTATCTTTGTAATTTTTTGGTATGATTGCCCAAAGAAAAAATACGTGTCCATTATTTTTTGATCATCTAACTGACGGACTTAATACCTAGAATTTCGTTTACTTTACCCCGTCGTCACCCCTATCTCCACTTTAGGGTAATAATGGATAGATAGTGCTGTAGATTCTGGCATAAACCTAAAATTAAATTTGACAACAGTGTCTCCTTGTCATTTTCTATACAGAATGAAAAGGAGAGACTGATATTAAATTTTGTTTTAAGTTCAGACAATCAAGTCAGAATGACAGGGTTACATCAAATTTTTTCCCAGCCACAAATTTATGCTAAGAAAACATTTTTTCAAACCATAATGAATCTGGGCTGTATAAGCCCGCTAGATTTTATATACAAACATTATTTACAATAAGGAATGCCTAATACAATAACGTTTACTGCAAAACTTCAAAGGCAACTTTCTAATTGTTTTTTAAAGCCCACTCTTGATTGGAGTATAATGAGAACGGTAAAATATTCTATAGTTGAATTTTTTGAAAATTCATTGTTTTTTTATATATAATATGCTGACGACGGCTATTGAGAATATTCTTAACTTTTACATCTTTATGCTAGCAGTTCACATCAATATTCGTAATTTGCAATTTGTAAATTGTTAAATTTCTATAAAGCATGATAAGTATTTACGGCTGTCAAATGTACAAATAAATATGAACAACCGTGTGAAGAGCTAGCATTAAAGCTGAAAGAAAAGAAAAACTATGTTTAAGTACTAAGATTGTCCTTGCCCGGTAATAGTTTATTTATTTATTTGATCACCAACAAAGTTACACTTAGACATTTATTATTTATACATTTATAGTACGACACTTTATTAGTGAAACTTTAATTATAGGCGATTACGACATGCAATTCACACTTAACTAGCAATTAAGTTAGTTGCCGCGCGAATGGACTGAATGTAAACTAGTGTTGCACTATATGACAGACAACAATCGATAATACAGACAGACAGACAGATGACAATCGATAATATTCATAATGTCGATAGCAAAAGAAACATACTATTGATAGACCCCAATATTAATTTTACTAATACTTATATTTCCGATTATAGAGATTATCTATATTAGTTAAACACAAAAATCCGAAATGTGAACGTAAGTAGTCAATTTTCAATTTAGGTATGTATCGATTTTTTTTGCTATCGATAACAATCTTGTAGCAACACTTTTTAACAAGTTAGTTTGGGAGCCTGTAAAGAGTGGTTGCAAAAAGAAGACATGATCATCGATAGTCCTATCTATGGGTGCACCACTAATGTGGAGTGTTATATGTGATGTTGTGGGGCAGTGTGATGGGTTAGGTGACTGAGAAGCATTGGAAACTAATGGAAAACGTCGTGTTATCGTGTTATGGTCGGTTAGATGACGGAAAAGTACAGTACCCCTAGCACGAACCAATATCGAATTCGAATCGTTTGCGAGTCCGAAATGTCAATGTCAAATTTTGTATGAAAACTTGAACAGCAGCGCCACAAAGTACGTAACTAGAACATATTCGAGAACGACATTTTGTACTCGCATTCGATACGAATTCGATATTGGTTCGTGCTAAGGGTACACGAATGTACAGTGCGAACAAGATCTTATGGAATTAGATGACATTGACAGGGGGCGCTGCCGGTAAAAAATGGTTGCCTGTAAAGTCGGTTTTACGGGCGAAGATTTTACGTGACAACGTCTTTTTCTCGGTAGAATATTTATTGATATGAATATAATTAAATTGCACAATAGGAACAAGGAATTGAATGAAAATAAGAATTGCACAAATTTTAACTATAGAAATATATTTTGTTTACTAAAACATTGTACATGTAAACTTAAACTTAACACGAGAGACTCATCGTAACGTTACCGAGCGTTACACTTTTTCATAAGTGACTCCCAGCCGCAACCTAATTTAAGACGTTGTCACGTCAATAAATAGTGAAATGAACATTATTACTACGTAAAATCTTCTCAGTAAAGCGAATTTTATAATTTACAATTACTCTTAAAGGGGGAGGAAGGCTTTTTTTAATAATAGTCTTATATTTTCCTTCCTAAAATTAGTTCCAATTTTGGCCACGCATCACAAGATCTTTGTCGCACCTAGGGTTACCGTTTCGGAATTCCAAAAGTCCTGACATAAATCCTGACATTTAGAAAAAAGCCCGGACTTTTTAGTCACAAAATGGTACCATTACTCACTCAGTTACAATGGTATGGTATTTAAATCAATATGTACTTTTGTTATTCCTACAAAATGTAATTTAAAAAAACCGGACAAATTCCGGGCTATAGTCCAAAAGTCCGGACTAATCCGAACGGATGGTAACCCTAGTCGCACCGTAACGTGGTGTTATGGCCGGTTAGGTGACGGACAAGTATAGGACACTATTGGCAGTGGCGGCGCTAGACCGCATGTGGACGTCGGCGACATCAAGTTCGCGAGGCCTATTTTACTTCGCAGTAAAAAACCGTTAAATTAAGTGAGCCATATTATAAAATAACGTTTCATTGTTGATAATCAAATGATGACAAAAAATAATTACAAACATAGAAATTTAATTACAAAAATAGTGTTGCCAGACAGACGATTCTGAATACCCGTAAAGTACTACTCGCTTCCATCACGCACGTGTTAGAAAATAATAAAAGTCATTATCATCCGCTTAGCTTTTTCCCCGAATTGTTCGGGGTCGCCTTCCTAAGCCAGGCCAGGAGAAGCGAAAATAAATATGTAACTTGTAAATTTTTTTTTGCGAGGCCCCTCAGGCGCGAGGCATTCGGCGGTGGCCGACGTCGCCGACGCCTAGCGCCGCCACCGACTATTGGAATCGTGTCGTGACGGTGTAATCGGTTAGGTAACAGAGAAATAGAGGCCGGTGCAAGTGAGCAACGCGAGCGCCGCGAACACGAGCGCGAGCGCGAACCGATCCTGTAGCGCGCGCGACACCATGCGCGTGATCAGGCGCCCCGACCGGGTCAGCTGCTCGTCGGTCTCGCGCAACTGGTGGACGACAACGGATATAACTATTATTTGACGACCTCCGTAGCAGGACCCGTCTTTCCCAGTGGGCACATGAAGAAAACAATCGTACCAAAGTTATCAACTTATATTTAACTAGCAAACCAGTGAACCAAATGTTCACCAAAAATTGGGAACTTCGGAGATTTTGTGTGGTTTCGTTTGAAATAGAAATCACGTGATTTCTCGAAAACCGGAAGTGCTACGTTACTCACATCCGGTTTGTAGTCTTATCAGACTATTCTTAACTTATAACTTAAACATTCTCTATATCTTAACTTATAACTTAAACATTCTCTATATCTTAACTTATAACTTAAACATTCTCTATATCTATCTCTTACGGTTTGGCCGCTGAAACAGCACCACGGACGGATGGACGGACTTGTCTAATAGATAAGAGATTTGGAAATACGTCTACATTTCGTCTACCAGGTTGTTATGCGCGACACCATGCGCGTAATCAACCGCCCCGACCGGGTCAGCTGCTCGTCGGTCTCGCGCAACTGGTGGACGACAACCACACAGGCATAAATCGGCAGCGAAATTACTATTATTATTTTTGCAACATAAATACTAATTTAATTGTGTTGTTATCATCAACTCACCCTGGACCTGGCTCGCTGTATGGTCTGCCTTTATACACTGAGCTCCTGACTGTCCCGCCTCGATGGTGACCCGGTACCGCTCCGCTAGATTCTTGCCGGTTGGTTTGTTATCATCAACTCACCCTGGACCTGGTTCGCTGTATGGTCTGCCTTTATACACTGAGCTCCTGACTGTCCCGCCTCGATTGTGACCCGGTACCGCTTCACTAGATTCTTACCGGTTGGTTTGTTATCATCAACTCACCCTGGACCTGGTTCGCTGTATGGTCTGCCTTTATACACTGAGCTCCTGACTGTCCCGCCTCGATTGTGACCCGGTACCGCTTCACTAGATTCTTGCCGGTTGGTTTGTTATCATCAACTCACCCTGGACCTGGTTCGCTGTATGGTCTGCCTTTATACACTGAGCTCCTGACTGTCCCGCCTCGATTGTGACCCGGTACCGCTTCACTAGATTCTTGCCGGTTGGTTTGTTATCATCAACTCACCCTGGACCTGGTTCGCTGTATGGTCTGCCTTTATACACTGAGCTCCTGACTGTCCCGCCTCGATTGTGACCCGGTACCGCTTCACTAGATTCTTACCGGTTGGTTTGTTATCATCAACTCACCCTGGACCTGGTTCGCTGTATGGTCTGCCTTTATACACTGAGCTCCTGACTGTCCCGCCTCGATTGTGACCCGGTACCGCTTCACTAGATTCTTGCCGGTTGGTTTGTTATCATCAACTCACCCTGGACCTGGTTCGCTGTATGGTCTGCCTTTATACACTGAGCTCCTGACTGTCCCGCCTCGATTGTGACCCGGTACCGCTTCACTAGATTCTTACCGGTTGGTTTGTTATCATCAACTCACCCTGGACCTGGTTCGCTGTATGGTCTGCCTTTATACACTGAGCTCCTGACTGTCCCGCCTCGATTGTGACCCGGTACCGCTTCACTAGATTCTTACCGGTTGGTTTGTTATCATCAACTCACCCTGGACCTGGTTCGCTGTATGGTCTGCCTTTATACACTGAGCTCCTGACTGTCCCGCCTCGATTGTGACCCGGTACCGCTTCACTAGATTCTTACCGGTTGGTTTGTTATCATCAACTCACCCTGGACCTGGCTCGCTGTATGGTCTCCCTCTGCCCGCTGAGCTCCTGCAGCACGGCGGCGCCCGTCTGCTCCGCTTCTATAGCGACCCGGTACCCTTCCGATAGATTCTTGCCGGTGCGCTCCAGTCGTTCCGTGTTGTCCAGCAGCTTCTGACGCTGCTCGTTCGCGCTCCACTCGTCGTACACTTCCTCTGTGTCCACATTGTCTGTAGGACAACGAATTAGAAATGATAAGGTTGCTCTAAAATGTGATTGAGCGAAGCGATGGCTGGTTCACGCGTCATACTCGTGAACGGTGAACTATCGAAATACTATTTAATAATTATGAATATAAAAACTATTTGAATTTATATTGTACTAGTGGCTCGCCCTCGCTTCGCTTCGGTGTAGAGCTGAAGTGTAGACTATAGTTTTTGTTCTCAGGCTTGTATTATACACAATGACATTCTTCTTATATCTAATTACAATAGGCACGCGCCGCCAGGCCCCCCGCCCGGTAGCGTCGGAACAGCTATGTCCCTGTATTTTAAATCTGTAATATCTTCAAAATTGTTCATTTGAATTACATGCTTTAAAGGGCCAAATTGATCTGTATTAAATACACAATGTATTTAAGGTACTTAATTGGTTAAGGATGAATGTTATATTGCTGAAAATCGCTTCGTAAATAAGCTATTATTTCTCGTAAAAAGTATAGAATAAAAAATGGTTATTGTGGCTTATCCTTAAGATATAGAAATATACCATCGCGGACTTTTTTGTAGACCTTTTTAAGGGGTACAATACTGTAGTACATTATTTTGATCTATCTCTTAGGGTTCAGCCAGCGGTTACAATACTGCAGTACATTATTTTGATCTATCTCGTAGGGTTCAGCCAGCGTTTACAATGTAAGCGCAAAATAATGTGTTTATTTACGACCTTACATTAAAAACCATATCATATCGCGGTGCTCGTACTAGGGAGGAAGATTTAGGTATTGTCCTTTTTTAAAATCCTGATGATCTTTTGAAGGTGCTGTAATGACTGTCTGTCTGTACCAAGAATCAAAAATATAGGTGCCATTGATAAATTATTACCTACAAAAACATACAAGCTCAGCCAACACCTTGCCTCTTTTAATGTACATTGGCACATAAAATTGTCTTTATGTGACAATTTTATGCAGTCAACAATCACCAAAAATTAAACAGATAATTTACCTCCGCACACACAATTTACCTTCCATGGTGAAGATATTTGCTCCTTCAGTCTACAATATAATATGTCCAATAACACACAGTCCGGGGACCTCCCATGGTCAAAATATTAGCTTCTAACTTACAGAATGGCCAACGACAACAACACAAACAAAATCGTGGCCGAAACCTGTCCAAAAGTACATTGGACGATCCACGGAACTCCATAAGATGATCGCGTTGTCAAAAACAATATAAGGCATTATTTAAACATTGAAAGTCACCTTAATTGCATACTGTTTATGGTCTTTATTGAAACGCATGTGTCAGAATAATGACAGTTCGAAATGCAAGCTTGTAAATTTTACGACTTCCTGCTGTATGCGGAAGAATATAGACCTTATTTAATTGACTCTACGCACTATTCTGAATGCGCTATTAGCAATATAGCAGGTACGGACCGCAAGGAAAAGAGACGGCTATATAACCGACCATGCATTTGAATATCACAAATATTTTATATTAAATAAGTTTATAGTAAGTATTAAAACAAAATTTCCTTCAAATGTGTTAAATTAACAAACATTGATTAGATACCTGTCGAAAAAACTTTACGTTCTATTAGTAATATTTCTCCTTTTTTTACTGCATCTAGACTTTTCAACGGTCCGCGCATGACTGTGAACTAAGAAGTCCTGTTCAAGCACTTCTTGATTGGGACACATTTTGAGCGAACGTGGTGTATCTAGGGTAATTAATATCGTTGAGAATGACTAACTACTTACAGCCCGTGGAATTAGCAGCGACTACTGATCGGTACTCGTCGCGCACTCGCTGCAACTCGGCGCGGTACGCCGCCACTCGGGATGCGCCGCCCGCGCTTCTGGACTCTAACTCCAGCTGCTCCAACTACATAAACACACATATAAGAAGCGGCATGAAACTTTAGCGCTGACCGATATTGTGCAGAAGTAAAAATGAAGATGTCTTAGGGGGAAACGAGGTGCGCGGGCGGGCGTGCGTTGCGCTGATTGGCTCTCCAGTCGTACCCATGCACAGCTTTAAACGTGTTACTGACATGCCTGCCGCAGGAACAATCTAGGGTGCACGGCGGTCGGCCCAATATCGGCTTGTCTCTAAACACATGCCTGCTATTCAGTGTTCGGGCGTATATTGAGCTAAACACACGCGTTGCTGATGGTCCCAGTGTTATCAAAAAATATGTTACCGTAACAACGGAAACTGGGTGAAGAATTGGCAACAGAAAGAAATGTATTGTAAATAAGTAATGTTTATGATTAGAAAAAAATCCACGCAGACCTGGCAGTAAACAGGAATCGAAACCGCACCCTTCGCTATCCGGGCGAATGCAGTGATCAATTATGCTACCGCGGCCCTGACGGCCGTATCTAATTCTTTCTAGCATTTCTTAAGCTGCAAAGCAGCGCCATCTCTTCGCATTATATGTAACCCACAATATCAAATGAATACCTTTACAAGTATTAAACATTTAAAAGAATAAAAGAAGAAATAGCAATTAAAGTCATAATTTTAAAACAAAACAACTGAATGGATTTGGATGTTTGGTGTGTATATAGTAACTATAAACTGTTTGACTTCGATATAGACATGTGACATGCAAAAAAAACGCTAGTTATAAATATACAATTTAACATACTTTAATAAGGGATAAAGAAGGTATGAAAACCTTTATTAAAGTATGCGTTTTAACATGTTATCTATACTAATATTATAAAGAGGAAAGATTTATCTATACTAATATTATAAAGAGGAGAAAGTTGGATTTTCTTGTGTGTATATGTATGTCATTAATGAATGAATGTAAACCTCAACTACTTGCAATATTTAAAGTTGAAATAAAATATCATAATTAATTAGTCGACCACATTTTGTTTACTAGAATCCTACTAGTATTATTGATGTAAGTTTGTTTTCTACACAATCATGCAAAACAATTTCCCTGGAAAAAAATAGGTTTCTGTAGAATTCTCAAAATATGTACTTAAGATTTTTGTTCCTTTTTTTATTATTTATTTAAAGTCTACAGACCTTCTGTACCTCTTTGTGTTATAACATTATTTTATGTGTATTATATCTTGTGTGTTTTTCACTTTTACCTACTCATAATCAACAAACCTAACTGTACCTACTACCTAAAAAATTAAAATACTTAAGTTAAGGTGAATGATATTAAGGGTTTGTATATTCATAAACTGTATACATTACATCGTGTTTATATTATAAAAACAATAAGTGTTATTTACACCTTTATTACTCCAGTAATAATAGCTCTTTTCTAGCGAGATTTGACTCATGATCCTACAAATGTTCTGGCTTAACTGTGCCTGGTTAATTTACAACACAAACCCAGCTGTAATATAATGCTTTTTAATATTTAAGTTACTTTATACATGTATTTAGTTGATAAGACTAGGCTGCTTTTTAACATTGCTATATTTTTGTATTGTTCATAAATTAAAGTGATGGGGATTGGACTAATATTATATATTTATAACAAGACTATTATAAGTATGAATATGGAAAATTTGAAATAATTACCAAATCATTTGCTTCTTCAAAATTTGCTTGTATCTCCCTAGACAACTGCTCTCGGTTTTCTGTAAGATAAATACAAAAAATATTTATTTTTCATGTGGCATATCCACTGCAGGCTATTCAAAATGAATTTATTAAAACTATCTAAAAACACACCAATGATAATATTTGTTTAAACTATCCACTTTAACAATTCAGTACTATTAAGATTTACAGGTTTTCAGTAAATTAAGAAAGGAGTTGAAAGTTATAAATGTTTCAGTGTTGGTTAGATAATTTTACCAGAAATATTCTACAAGAAAGAACTACCTTCATTGCTTGATTTTAAACGTCCAATTTTAGCAGTTATATCAGCTGTGAGAACTGAATATTGTTGTTCGTATGATTGAATAAGCGTAGCCATTCTTTAAAAAGAAATTAATTTTATTATTGCGAATTCAAAACATCTTAATAAATTCAAAATCAACTTTCTTGCCGTCCCAGTGTGTACGACGTCAAATCAAAAGTTGTCGTCATACTGCTGTCATTTCCACTTTTTTTTTATAATTGGCAATGGATACATTTTCTTTGTCCTTATGCCTTCATTTTGACTTTGACAGTCAGGGTTGCCATTTCAAAATTTTAAGTTGCCGTGTTTTGGGAACTGGATTGGCATGTTTTGGAATAAAAACTGCTAAATAACCGTGTAAATTTTTATGTATTTCAAGATTAAAGATGATTTAAAAACAATATTCTACACAGTCATTATACAAATTTCTTATCGCATGCAAAATTTATTAGACTTTGTTCAATTTAGTACATATTTTTGACGTGCAAACTTGAAAAATATAAATTAAATCAATTATAAATCGATGAACAACGACTGCAGGCACGAAAAAGTGTCTGTTTGTTACTTCTTCACGTCTGAACGGCTGGAGCGATTTTAATAAAATTTGGTATGGAGTTAGCTGACACCCTGGATTGATATAGGCTACGTTTTACTGCTCGAAAAATATCTCAAATAAACCGCGGGTAACACCGCGTGGCACAGCTAGTAACAGATAAACAGAAAAATCTTTCTCGTCGGTAAAAAGTAAAAATATTCCGAGCAAACAAATTTAGATCGGACCTGGATCTGAGATGAATTACCGAACGCTTCAGATTTACTTATTATGTATGTAACCTAAATGTAATTAACTTACGATTCAGACTAAAAAGGGTGATCAGACGTAAATACCGAATTGCCATTGTGAGTATTTTAGGGAAACCTATATAATGATTGGCTGTCTTGAATTTATTTACGATATCTTTTTATTATTCTTTGATAGACAGTAGTTAATTGATCTCTCTACAATGGCATATTTTTGTAAAAACAAAGCAACCATTTGAAGAGATAAGTTTTTCTAAACACGTTATTTTCTAACTTAATCTTTTTTTTTTTGACAAATTTAGTAATATGTAACCACTGCACAAATAAAAATTGTATTTTACCAGATTTTTACCTAAAACTCAACAAAACATCAAAGTTTTGGTGTTCTAATCTTTAGTACAATCTCTAGTATGGGAGTACAACCATTAGCACGTATACTAATCACTGAAACGTGTAATATATCTGTTTTGATTTTTTTAGGGCGCATACCGAGGACTTGTGAAAATGATGTTGTAAGATCAGTACGAAATTGTAAGCTGTGGAGTTTTTTTTTGGCGACAAATCAGCATAATAATTAGGTATTTAAGTGAAATAATTATATAATATATTAATTTATTGACGATTTAAAAGTACTTAGCAAAGTCCATTTAAATAAAGATATTTTGAGTTTGAGTTTGAGTTTGTCCAAAAGTCCATCGTTTGAACAGGTCATTATACATATCTAAGTAAATAGTAAGGTAAATATGATAGAATTAAAAAATATCCAGAGGGCCAATCACTGACATACGTGAGGGCCAATTATTGTATCTCGTGGGCCAATTCTATATATTTGATACTTTTTCTGTTCATTTTCATATTTTTTAGTAGATAATAATATTGAAAATGCCATGCAACAATGACAATTACCGTGTAAATGGCTAGGGTAGACTAATTTCGCTGAGCCCAATCATTACATAGTCTACCTTAGCCATTTACACGGCAATTGCCGTTGTTACACTCCATTTTGGGTTTATTTAGCAGAATTCCGCTTAAGGGCCCAATCAAAGTCTATACTAGCATAGACTTCGAGTAGACCCTTAAGCGGAATTCTTCATTTGTTTGGCTGTAGTAAATTGATTACTAGTTTTTCGATTGAACTTAGTGCCACAATGCAGTTAAATAGGGTATGATTGCTAAAATAAGATGATTTTAAACAGTTCATTATTATTATCTACTAAAAAATATGAAAATGAACAGAAAAAGTATCAAATATATAGGATTGGCCCACGAGATATTTTTTAATTCTATCATATTTACCTTACTATTTACTTAGATATGTATAATGACCTGTGCAGACGATGGACTTTTGGACAAGTCCTCGGTATGCGCCCTAAAAAATCAAAACAGATATATTACACGTTTCAGTGATTAACATACGTGCCAATGGTTGTACTCCCATACTAGAGATTGTACTAAAGATTAGAACACCAAAACTTTGATGTTTTGTTGAGTTTTAAGTAAAAATCTGGTAAAATACAATTTTTATTTGTGCAGTGGTTACATATTACTAAATTTGTCAAAAAAAAAAAGATTAAGTTAGAAAATAACGTGTTTAGAAAAACTTATCCCTTAAAATGGTTGCTTTGTTTTTACAAAAATATGCCATTGTAGAGAGATCAATTAACTACTGTCTATCAAAGAATAATAAAAAGATATCGTAAATAAATTCAAGACAGCCAATCATTATATAGGTTTCCCTAAAATACTCACAATGGCAATTCGGTATTTACGTCTGATCACCCTTTTTAGTCTGAATCGTAAGTTAATTACATTTAGATTACATACATAATAAGTAAATCTGAAGCGTTCGGTAATTCATCTCAGATCCAGGTCCGATCTAAATTTGTTTGCTCGGAATATTTTTACTTTTTACCGACGAGAAAGATTTTTCTGTTTATCTGTTACTAGCTGTGCCGCGCGGTGTTACCCGCGGTTTATTTGAGATATTTTCGAGCAGTAAAACGTAGCCTGTGTCAATCCAGGGTGTCAGCTAACTCCATACCAAATTTTATTTAAATCGCTCCAGCCGTTCAGACGTGAAGAAGTAACAAACATACACACTCACAAACTTTCGCCTTTATAATATTAGCGTGATGCATCTAGGGTTACCATCCGTCCGGATTTATCCGGACTTTTTGCCTTTTGTCCGGCCTTTATCCAGCTTTTTAAGTCGTCCGGATTTATAATTGGATGAAATATGAGTAACACTACTTATTAAGTTATATCAAATAAGTCAAATAATCTTTATTAAGTTCTCATTAATTTTAAACAAAATATAAATCATCTTTAAAAATCAACAACGAGACCACCCTCGCGATGCGAGCGTCTGCTACCACGCGTATCATATCACTGTAACTAAGTGGGTGATGTTTGCATTTTGTGACTAAAATGTCCGGACTTTTATAGATGTGTCCGGCTTTTTGACGTGACAACGTCTTAAATTAGGTTGCGGCTGGGAGTCACTTATGAAAAAGTGTAACGCTCGGTAACGTTACGATGAGTCTCTCGTGTTAAGTTTAAGTTTACATGTTAAACAAAATATATTTCTATAGTTAAAATTTGTGCAATTCTTATTTTCATTCAATTCCTTGTTCCTATTGTGCAATTTAATTATATTCATATCAATAAATATTCTACCGAGAAAAAGACGTTGTCACGTAAAATCTTCGCCCGTAAAACCGACTTTACAGGCAACCATTTTTTATCAGGATATTTTTAAAAATTTTAAATAGTAACCCTAGATGCATCTGCTAGGTTGTTTGTGAGGTCTGTCTGTTTCGTATTCTGTGGTTTGTGACTAATGTTTGAATCACAGAGTATATTGTTAATTACAGAAAGTTTGAATTTTTGACGCCTACTGAATTAATAATAAATTAATAACAAATCGACAGATTGAGTATTTTATAATGAATCTTAAACAGAAAGGTACGGTACGAATATGCCGTTGGATAATTTTGAATCATATTGACAAAAAGATCTAAAGTTTTGTTTTAACTAATAAATATTGGTGAGTACAAGATCTCTAGTTTTTTCTGAAACAAACTATATTTGCATAGTATTGTACGTCGTTATTTTGTTAGATATTCTGACAAAGAAAATTATGTTTTAAAGCATAACCATGTACACTAATACCTAATACCCATGAAAAACATTAGTGACTGGCTGAATTTCATTCAATTTTATTTATATTATTCGCTCTCAACACAGTTTTTCCTTCATAGTTAAGAAACTGACAAATGAATTCGTATTTGTTTACTAGCGGCCGCCTGCGACTCTTCTGCGTTAACTTAAGTTTTTTGAAAATCCCTTAGGAACTTAACATTTTTCTGGGATAGAAAGAATCCTATGTCCCAAATTTCATTCATATCTGTTCAGTAGTTTTTGCGTGATTGAGTAACAAACAATTAAACATACAAACTTTCACACTTATAATATTACATATTAATAAATAATTACTTATTTACATCCCAAATTTCATACAAATCCATTCAGTAGTTTTTGGGTGATTGAGTAAGAAACACATAACTCTTACATTTATAATCTTAGTACAATTTTCAGCTGACCTTTTGTCCACATGTTTTGTATTTATTGAATTAAATGTAACACTTAGTAGTTAGCACAAATAAAAAGTTGGAGTTTGAATGGACTTCTGTTATTATAAACATTTGCCATTTCTTATGATATATTCAATACATTGCAGAACACAATGCGTAGTTGTGAAGAAGACTCTGGACGAAGCTCCTGTTCAGCTGCTTCCATTAGCCGTAGCCCAGTGATAGATTACCATGAGATAAAATTAGTGAATTCCTCAAATCAAATAAACAGAAGACAAACTGTTAAAACTCAAGAAGCCACTACAAACACAGATCTTAAAGTGAGTACACGCCCAAGAAGCTGTGTTCTCTTGAAATCACCAGAAGAAAAAGACCCATTTCCCAGTTGCCGGTTACAAAACAGATCTAGGAATGTTGTATATAATATATTTGACTCGCCTAGAATGGGAGGTTTGAGTAATGCTCATTCTACATTAAATATAGCTTGTAGTACTCAGATTGAAGAACCTGTTTTACAACACAATTCAGTCTCTTTGAATACTATTGTTAACAATGACATTCCTAAGACCAAAAAAGTTATAAACACAAATTTCCGCCGTGGCAAACCAGTTCAAAGAGCTGCTTCGAGACTTTACAAAGCCGATAGTGGTATAAAAGGCAAAGATGGTTGTGTTGGA
Organism: Chilo suppressalis; assembly: GCA_902850365.2. Classification (NCBI taxonomy): domain Eukaryota; kingdom Metazoa; phylum Arthropoda; class Insecta; order Lepidoptera; family Crambidae; genus Chilo; species Chilo suppressalis. The sequence continues at coordinate 2,350,906 of OU963911.1, forward strand.
CCTGAATTTATTATTAGAGCTTCACAACCAGCAAAAGAGATAGATCTTACATTGGCAGCACTATCAGAAAAAAAGATAGTTAAAGTAATTCTTTTAAATGGACAGAATGTCAATGTTTTATGTGATCCAAACATAATTACAGCTGGGCAGTTATTTGAAGCTTTAATCCACAGTGAGAAGTATGAACATAATTTCATGCTTGGAATAGCTGTTCTAATTGGGGGAGACTTTGTATTTTTGCCAGATGACTACAAAATAAAAAAAATTGCTCCAGAAGGGTGGTATAAATCCTCTAGTACCAAAAAGGGCAAGTTGTTTGAGCAGATAAACTTAACTGTGTTTTTAAGAATAAAATTTTTCTTGCCTAAAAATATATCAAACAATATACAAGATGGAGAGTGGAGATATAGAGTATATTTACAACTACGGAGGGCTACAGTAGAAGGCCAAATGACCTCAACAATACAGAATCTCATTTTGTTAACAGGTTATGCATTACATATTGAGTTTGGAGAATTTTCATACAGAGAACATGGTACAGCAGATTATTTCCTGTTAGAACACTATTTACCCGAAAATATTATATCTGAAAACATGGCAGATGTCAAACTGCGTATGAAACGTGCACATGAGTCTCGACGTGGCTTGGATAGATGTAAAGCTATAATCAATTATATAACACTGGCTCAAACGTTTAGGGATTATGGGTCACATTTTTATTCAGCAATATGGGCAACAAGGGATGGTTTTTGTAGAGATGTATGGTTATCTATTGGACCCAGAGGTATAACCTTATACTCACGAAATAATAATTTACCAGATGACTCTGGAAATAATGGTAACCGCATTGTATTACAAAGTTTACCATGGCATCATATCCATACTTTCTACTATAATAAGAAAAGCTTATATATCATACCTAATTCATATTCAGGGCTTTCAAAGATAGGAGTCAAATACAAACTAAAAATGAATGACAATAAAAGCTATTTTACATACTGGTTGGCATCATTGCATCATAGGTTGTATCTAAAATTATATGCTAAAGATGATTTTATAACTTACTTATCAGAAGAATTAAGTTGTCCTTTAAACAAAGAAATGACACCAAATAAAACTGTGTGTAGTAATTATCAGGATAGCTATAATTTAGCTGTAAGGAATCCTGTCAGGGTAAGAAGACCAACAAGAAGAAGATTCAGAATGGATATTTTTGGTGAGAAAAAGATGCAAGATAAGGAAAATGAGAAGCCAAATACAGAAGAATTACTCAGGCAAATTTTATCATCCCCACAGTCAAGTGACGATGTTGTGGCCTCCCCAATTATGCAAGGCAATTCTTCAAATGAAGGTTTATCATCATCTGAAAGCTGTAGTTTGCCAAGAAGACATGGTGTAAAAATGGGAACAAGAGTATTCCATGGAATGAAAACCAAATTGGATACTAGGTATTCCAGATCACCAGGCAATACCTGCTTTAGATCAGAATGTGATATGGCAAATACTCAAAGTGATTCAGATGATTTGAGTTCTGAACAGAAACAGAATTGTAACATTAATAGTATGAAGCTACTGCCTGAAAGATACTACAATCATAATATTTCGAATCCAACTTCAACTGCTTTTGTGTTAGAATCTCCAAAAGTTTATTCAGAAGCTTTCAGCTACAATGCAATTAATAATGAATCTTGTCTGAATGCTTCCTTGTTCGAAAAGTTAGACAGCATGGGCTGTGTTCAAGGAGAAAGAGTATTTGTAACAGCCACTTTGGAAAGGGATAAAATGAACGCTCTGGGTCTACAAGTAGCAGAAGGATCTGATGGAAATGTATACATCAAATCAATCACACCAGGTAGTCCAGCAGATTTATGTCAAAAAATATTACCTGGGGATCAAATCATTTCTGTTAATGGCAAAACTCTTCTAAATGTCAAATATGAAAAGGCTTTAGAAATGTTGCAATCAGCATCACAAAAAGTAGAGTTGATAGTTTTACAAAACTCAAACAAGCCAAATGTTGAATATCATTCAACAGGAAATTTTGAAGAGGTCAATACTTCAAAATTAATGCCTCATAAAAGCATGAGTATCGCGAGTGCTCTAGATGCTGAAATAACTGATGATGAACTTTTAAATGAAGAAGCCTTAAAAACTATATATGCTCTTATAAAATTGACTAAGGAAAAAGTCATAAGTCGGATGAAAGATAAATCTAATAGTCAAAATACTCCCACCAAAACGAATCTACAAAAATGTTTTTCTGAAATTAAAGTAAATGAACATTCCGATCTTGGCGAATACTCTTCCCAAGACAATACGCCTCAAAAAACAACGTCCCATAAATTTAATACGTGGCGCGGTCATTTAACAAACCACAGACCTAAGCGACGGCCGTTGAGTTTAAGCATTCCAACTGACATGGATTTTCCAGATAATTATCTGAATGCCGACAATCTAATGAAGAAATCTTCTTTAAAGTCGATACAATCATCATTGAACAGTCTAGATAAATCGAGTACGTCTACAAAGACTGTAGCATTGCCTAGGAATTTTGGACTGAGTAGAAAATGGTTGGGACCAGTCCGGTATCCAGTCACACCTTGTAAAAACAGCAATATTACTAGTGAAAATAGTGCAATCACAGATGAAAATATAATTAAGAGACATTTTGTGTATGGTGCTGGAGATTCTGATGAAGATCAGATATTTTTGTAAATGACTATAAAAGTAGGGGGAGCCCATGTGGGGATATACTCGAGCACGGCAGAATAACATTGTACCTTATGAAGTACCCTCACCATATTATCTGAGCCCTTTTTGTTGGGTCGAACATCTAGCAGCTACTGGACGGTTCACGTAACATCCTTTCTCAATGTCTGATGCGCTCCAATATCCTTTTTTTCTATTTTCTACCCCTTCGTTCGGTCACCTACATACCATACCATGCAAACCGGCAGATTAATATTTTTCCGTCAACAGGAACGTTCCGTGAACCCTCCAGTAGGTTTGGTCACGACCAAAAGACATGGCCAATTTATTGATTTTTTTTGCTGCCCATGCCCTCGACGTTCGAACCTAGACCGACAGTCTTGGTTATAAGGGGCTCAGGTATGGTGGGAGTACTTCACAAGGTGCAAAGTTGCGTCCCTTAGGTTATTTTGCCACGCTCGAGGAAATCCCAAAATCCCCGCCTGGGCTCCCCAATACTTATAATGTTAAACTGTTCGTATTATTATCGTTATCAATGTTAAGAGCTATACTTACTAATGTTTGTACCTACAAAGTATGTTTATAATAAATAGTACATAATATTATATATTTTAATAAGATTCAACTTTGTTTTATTTTTAAGGTTCCGTAGCCAAATTGCAAAAAACGGAACCCTTATAGATTCGTCATGTCCGTCCGTCTGTCACAGCCACTTTTTTCCGAAACTACATGAACTATACTATGGAAACTTGGTAGGTAGATATATTCTGTGAATCATATCGAGGTTTAAATTTTTTTTTCTGAGCTGAATAGTTTACGCGAGAGACATTTCCAAAGAGGTAAAATGTGAGCCCCCCCCCCCCCCCTGGTAACGTCTAAAATAAGAAATTATAATACAAAAAAAATATGATGTACGTTACCATGCAAACTTCCACCAAAAATTGGTTTGAATAGAATAGAATAATTCTTTATTGCAAAACTGTTACATTTAGTGATACTGCTTGAATGAGATCTTGTAATTAGTTTTTTATTAATACGTCATAAATCGTAAACCGTTATTTACCTTTCATTCAATCAACTCAAATATAGAAATTAAAAATAAACTAGCGAGCCTTACAGTAGTCGCGTATGATGTGCAATATTTGAAACCTCACCTTATATTAGTGAAAAAAGCAATAAAACCTACTACAAAAGGAATAAGCCATTTGAATATTATATTCTAAAATCAAATCAAATAGCGGGCGCTTTCGCGATTTCCTGTTACACACTTCCGACCCATTTCACAAAATCACTCCCACAAATTGCAGGAAAGCGAGAGGAAAGATGTTACACATCAAAAAAATCATTAATTTCATGAACATAAACGTTATGCATACACCGTATTTTCTAATTATAAATCTGTAATAGGTGCATAAGTAAATAATAATTATTATTCGCGCGGGGCGTGGCTCGATCGATAGAGCGCGCGGGGGGCAGGTTTTATGTTAATATGTTACTTGCTGCTACGGAACCCTTCATGGGCGAGTCCGATTCGCACTTGGAAGGTTTTTTTGGACTTAAGTTTTCGTGCGGTACTTCGATAGACACTTTCCTAATTTAATGATCTTATGCTTCCCTATATCGAAAGCTTCAAGTTGGATAACTCTAAGTTTTCGTTATAATAATCAAGTCGTACACAAATAGCAGGTTTCTATGGTCAGTAGTATGAACTGAAATGATAACGTAATCAGTTGAACATTAATAATAATCTACGAGTACATAAGTTTAATTAGAAAGATCAAAGTACGCGAATTTATTCGTTAAAGTACTTATACTTAGCGAGCTATGACTTACGAAAGCGATAGGACAAGTGGTGGGGTGAGCGCGTTCGGCTTGCAATCGTGGTAGTTAAGCGATTTTCGCAATGGTCGCTCATCGGATGGGTGACCAAAAATTTATTATTTCGAGCTCTACTGTACTTCGTAATTCCCACTGCATCTGAAGTGGTTAGCGTAAACCAAGGACTTTTATTAGGGGTTGGCAGGGATTTTTCCTAGAGGGGTAGCGGCTTAAGGCAGAACAGTAGTTGATGATGAAGTTAATTTTTCAATTTTATGAAACTAGAATTCTAGTGTGAGCAGAAATTTCTAGGGCGGGTATTGCTCACCGCTTCCTCCCTCCCCCTCATGCTAGTGGTGGGTCATTGTCCAATCTCCCTATACCATACAAAGGCAAGGCTTGTGGCCCATTCCCATCCCATCAGAATAGGCTAGTTCTATAGTTGAAAAATGATATTGAGGTTGATCTTTTGGTATTCAGGGTTATACATATAACATGTTATAGGCTGGAAGGCATCCCCCCAAATAGCGGAAGGCGCAGGTTTGAATCTTGTCTGAAGCTTGGACCCAGCTAAATTATTTCTAGTAAAATTCACTTACTATAACTAGATTTTAAAAGCTTCTTCAATCAAAAAGGAATCATCAAAATCGGTCCAGGCATCTCAGATATATTTTATGATAACAACAATAAAAATATATTTATTAAAACTGAGGAAATGTGTACCTCCTCCTTTTTTAAAATGGATAAAAATCTTGAAAATTACTGAATTAATTTTGAACAAAATGAGTTTTAAGTTCCTAGTAGGAAGATATTAATCAAATGAAAAAAAGACTATCGTTGCATTTACACAGTTATAAAGACATAATGAGGACCACATCTCATTAATTTTCAATCCCATGTTACATAATACTTTAACAGTCCTATTGATTTCAGTTTTTATGACTTATAGTGGCGAATCAACTTTTTAATTTAAAAGTAAATTGCAAATTTCACATGACAAAGGATTAAATAAGAATAAATAGTATAAAATATTATTTTATTATTAGGAATAACAGAAGCTTGCAGCTGCAAGCATTAAAACTAAATAAATCTACTACATTTGTAACACAATCAGACTCATCATTGAACAGAAAACTACAAAGACATACACTCCACAAATTCTAACATAACCATTTCCAATTACAGCATATACCAGCACAGGTGATGTAACTAAATTAATAATAGTCCCATTATTTTTACACTTTAAATGCAATGATTGTCTTTAGTATTGTATCTTACATCATACCACCCATTCCACCCATGCCACCCATTCCTCCCATGCCTGCCATGGGATTAGGCTCCTTCTCTTGAGGAATTTCACAAATAACTGCTTCGGCTGTTGTTAACAATGAAGCAACTCCACTGGCATCTGTAAGTGCTGTTCGCACAACTTTGGTGGGATCAATAATGCCCTTTTCAATCATGTTTACATATTCATTATTCAAAGCATCATATCCAAACTCAGGTCCTAAATCTTCAACTTTAGCAACAACCACAGAGCCGTCAATGCCAGCATTGCGTGCAATAGTCATGCATGGCATTCGCAGGGCCTTCTTGATAATTTCAACTCCAGTTGCCTGGTCAGCATTTGAGGTGGAGAGTTGCTCGAGAACAGGAATGCATCGGAGGAGAGCAGAGCCTCCACCAGGCACTATACCTTCTTCAACGGCAGCACGTGTAGCATTCAAGGCATCATTGACTCTGTCCTTTTTCTCGTTGACTTCAACTTCACTGGATCCACCAACATGTAATACAGCCACACCTGATGCCAATCTAGCCAAACGTTCTTGGAGCTTCTCCTTCTCATATTCTGAAGTAGTCTCCTGAATTTGATCACGAATCTGTTCAGCCCTCCTGTCAATGTCTGTCTTTTTACCCTTTCCTTTCAAGAAGAGTGTGTCATCCTTTGTAATAACAACCTCACCTACCTGGCCGAGATCTGATGGTTGTACATCCTCCAGCTTGATCAGATTAGCATCATCTCCAAACACAACTCCACCAGTAGCAATGGCCATATCACTCAATGTAGACTTACGGTTATCACCAAATCCAGGAGCTTTTACAGCAGCCACTTGGAGGCCAATTTTTAGTCTGTTCACAACCAAAGTTGACAGTGCTTCCCCATCGACATCTTCAGCAACTATGACTAGAGGTTTCCTCTGCTGATTAGCTAGCTCCAAAGCAGGGATGATTGTCTGTACATTGCTTATTTTTTTCTCAGAAAACAAAACTAAAGCATCTTGGAATTCAACTTTGGCTCCTTTGGATGAGTTGATGAAATATGGTGAAATATATCCTCTATCGAATTTCATACCTTCAATAACTTCGAGTTCGTCAGTGAGCGTCTTGCCGTCCTTCACCGTGATAACGCCGTCCCGGCCGACCCTCTTCATGGCGTCCGCGATCAGTTTCCCAATTGCTGTGTCGCCGTTGGCAGAGATGGTTGCTACTTGTGCGATTTCTTCCGGTGTGGTCACGGGTTTCGACATACTTTTTAATTTGTCTTTCACGGCGTCTACTGCCATCATGACACCCCTTCGGATCTCAATGGGGTTAGCCCCCTTTGAGATTTTTTCGAAACCTTCTTTGGCGATAGCTCTTGCGAGGACTGTGGCTGTTGTGGTACCGTCTCCGGCTTCTTCGTTTGTGTTGTTCGCCACATTTTGTACAAGCTTGGCACCAATGTTCTGGAATTTGTCTTTGAGTTCCACTCCTTTGGCAACTGTAACTCCGTCTTTTGTTATTTTCGGAGAACCCCAAGATTGTTCCAATATCACATTTCTGCCCTTGGGGCCCATTGTAACAGCTACTGCGTCGGCTAGGACATCGACACCTTGAAGCATGAGCGCTCTTACATCAGCACCAAACCTCACATCTTTAGCGTAAAATCTTGAAAATTGGTGTGATTTGTGCAATGAAACAGCTTGGCGAACAACACGAGGCAAACGCAACATTTTGTGATAAAAATTAATAGAAAATACCAACAACCAAGAAGTTTCAGACCTCTGTTTCTCGAAGATTCGGGCCGGGATCGCAAAACGTGATCTTCTTCTGCCGGTTATAGGTTATAAAATGCCAAGCAAAAGAACGAACCACAAACTAATGCCAAAGGAGCAATGACGTACTCGTCAACTTTTTTTTTTATGCCATATAAGTGACTATGCTACAACACACCACTATTACTTCTTAAAAAACATAATTTCAATGCTGTTAACTTTTTATGAAACAGAAAGTCACTGTTACTGTTGACGTTTGGTGCGTGCGCAAAAGCTGACAGATTGTACATATAGAGGTGTCCGTGATGCTAGCGTACCCACGATCAATATACGGTTTTTCGTTATGCCATTAAATAGTGCGTAAATAGTGCCAAATTAGTGTAAAAATAAAAAAAATAGTGCCTCTTTAATTTAAGAAATAAAAACCATTTTTACTGTGTACGCTACCATGACGTCAAGCTAGCGTACCCATGGCCGACCCCAAGAACAGCATATATTTAAGCAACGAAATTGACACACAAAAATAGTTCGCAAATAGTGCCCTGGATTTACAAAATTTCATAATCAATACTCTTTAAGTACCAAAGATATTGAACTAAACATTCTTAGCTGGTGTCAACCTGGCGTACCCATAATAGTTCTCATAGAAAATGAACTTTTATCGTTATCAATTCTATATGTATAAATAGTGTGTCAAATAGTGCCTCTAACAGTAAAAGTATTTTATGTGAATTCACAGTAAAACAATATAAAAAAAGCAATTAAATTATTTTTATATATAAAGTACAGTCATGTACAGAAGTGATAATATTTTCGTAGTATAGTAGGTAAGTAAGGTAGGTTGAAATTCTTATATGAATTTATGATTGGTGAATTCGAATTGAAATAAAATATCTTTTTATAAAAAGTACCTATTTATTTTAGTATAAATACATATATAGATAATTTCTTAGTGCATAAATTAATTTTGTGTGCAACTGTACTACAATACATTTGTTCCTAGAATTTAAGATTCTTTTTATGTATTGTTGTGATGCGGATTCACATAAAATACTTTTACTGTTAGAGGCACTATTTGACACACCATTTATACATATAGAACTGATAACGATAAAAGTTGGGTACGCCAGGTTGACGCCAGAATGTTTAGTTCAATATCTTTGGTACTTTAAGAGTATTGATTATGAAATTTTGTAAAGCCAGGGCACTATTTGCGAACTATTTTTGTGTGTCAATTTCGTTGCTTAAATATATGCCGTTCTTGGGGTCGGCCATGGGTACGCTAGCTTGACGTCATGGTAGCGTACACAGTAAAAATGATCTTTATTTCTTAAATTAAAGAGGCACTATTTTTTTTATTTTTACACTAATTTGGCACTATTTACGCACTATTTAATGGCATAACGAAAACCCATATATTGATCGTGGGTACGCTAGCATCACGGACACCATATAGAGTAGAGCTACTATCGATAATATTCTTGTCAATATCGATTTTTTGTAACACGTGCAGGTGCTGTAGTGTTTGTTTTTAAACAGAGCGTGACACTGACACACGTAGGACAGCTGTTTTGTCTATGATAGCGAACCGCTTACGTCAGCGTAGCTGTCAAACTTCATTGATTGGGTTGGTAGCCTTGAGGGAAGAGTCGATTTTCCTATTCGACTAAAATATTCGCCTTGAGACTTATAAAAAAAAAAAAAAAAAAGTAATCAGGCGGGGAATCTCTGTGGGGGCGCGTGGATGAATGGATGGAGTTTGACAGTTGTTGAATTTTGAATAGTCTTTCCCAGATCGATTTGAGTCCTCATTATCGGGTGCTGTTTTTAATCGATTTTGAATTTTACTCGAAATTGAATTTCCTCGCTGATTTGGGTAGGTATTCCCTTTTCCTCAGCTTACGGCGAGCGTAGGTATATAGTTTTGAGTTTATTCTTCGGTTCGTCTCGAATGCGGCGGCTGTCTGTTTGACTGTGGCCTTTGCCTTCAGTTGAAGTGGGAAACAAATCATAGACACATGTTTGGGAGTGGACGATCCGTCTATCATCTATGAGCAATTGTCAAAACAACTTTTAAAATTTCACAATCTGTTTATGGTACAGTTAACTTTTCATCTTTTCTTCTGCCCAAAGTATAATAAACGGCATATTATTGTCGTCGGAGCCGTGAGATAGATCCGAAAAGTTTATATCCCGAAGGATATTGGCGGAAAAAGCGCGGAGTCGCTAACCGAACTGAGTTTCGTAGGTATATTGGAGTGGCTCTTTTTCCTACATAATTTGCAAGTTTGGGCTGTGAAAATAACCTTTCTGTTGATATTCTGTATCGTAGGTGGACGAACACGAACCTTCGCAAGGCGATTGCAATAATAAGGCGGTAACTTGTGATAGGAAACAAAATACTTACGGCTAGTTTCATATTTCGAACGGTAAGCTATCATCTGACCTCATATTTATTCTCCTAGCACTAATTGAACTGCATTATGCACAATATAGTGATTCTTGTCATCAAATATACCTAATCATTCTTGTCAAGTTAGTGAACGTGGAATTGATTTTCAAATTTTAAAGTGTAAACATTGACCGTGAATATCCCTCACTCCCTCACCCACTACAGATGTGGTAATCTATGTATTTTCCCCATATCTGATCATTTTTTCAATGTGAACTTCAGGCTTGTACGTTCCCCTCAAGAAATACTGGAGGACTAAAAAGGAGACTTTTTTCTGTACACGGACCAGAAGGGACGCGGGAGTTTATTTGCCAGCCGCTCTCCGGTTTTATGTAACCCGGCCGTAACAGCAGACAGATTATACACAGCTTAACCTATCATAATCAAGGTATTTCTCTACTAACCCCGGGTGAACGTGCAGAGGAAACACCAGGCGAGGTTGGACCCCGACTTACCCATTTCCATATATAAACATATAGCTATATAACTGGTTATCTCACTGAGAACTAGAATTAACTAAGTTTGTCACCAATATCGATCAAACGAGCCGTAGAACCTCTGAAATCCACTAAATAGCTTATTCAGTCTAGTCTATGTGGTATTTGTGGATAAAATATATTAGTAAGTATTATATTGTAAGTACATGGTAAAGTGTTATGAATGTCTGATATCCATATGATTATAACCTTTCATGACAACTTGTTGGTTTATATACACATTAACTTTGAACTACTGTATTCAGCTTAGATATTTATAATTAGTGAAACATAGTTATTATATAAATAATAAACATAGTTAGACTTGTTGATTTATATAAGCAATAACTTAAAACTACTGAATTCCTATGCTTTGGTATCTAAAGTGGATAAAATATACTTATAACATTATCTTAATTTTTTTGGTTTTCTTTTATTGTTCCCCCGGTGCTCTGAGTGAGCGAAAAGAGGGCAGTGGAGGGGAATTTAACATCACAGTGCACCTATAATTATTTTTATCTTTAAACAAAACAATTCTTTGCAACTTGTTCCGACAAAACCAGGCATCCAGAAACGAGAAAAAAGGTCATCATTATTGATGATGATTAGCCTATTAATGTCGCCACTGCTGAAGCACAGACCTTTCCTATGGATGGAATAGCAAAGGGCCTTCCTAAGTTTATTATTACCAGTCACTCAAAGTGCTTCACTTTAACATTAGGCTCTCCTTTTCATTCTGTATAGGGAATGACAAGGATAGACTTTTGCCAATTTTAGATTTAGAGAATCACGACAGAATCGACACCATTAATAAATAAATGCTGACACAGCTGATTATCTTAAACGAAGAAAATTCCGTCATAAAATTAAATAAAACCGGAAGTGTTAAATGGCGCGACGCGAAACAGGTATGGCTGACTGAATCATGTCGGGCCGGTGAGAGTTGACAGGGAGATTCTGGATTCTGCTGATAGTCGTCGAAGTGTTCGGATGTATCGTCCGTAATTAATATTATAAGAACCACTAGTCTTAGTAGAACGGCGGGCTGTTTCCGCAACTCGACCACCAGTGTCTTTTTTGCGTGGGGATAAGAACCACTAATTTTTGAAGAAGTTTTCTTACAATCTTCTTAGACAAAAGTAATAAAAAACCGTGTGCGTTTCGTCACACGACAGAAGTGATAACTAGCGGCGAAGGGAAGCCACACCACATGAAGTAATCACTTCAAAAAGTGCATTAGTTGGACGTTTATAGCTAAACTAATAAAGAATATGTCACAGCTCAGTGTCATATAGCCTTTAGTCGTCGATATCGATAAAGGCTATATGACACTGAGATCATATAGACCATAATCGATAGAAATACAGTATATTTTCGTAGATATACATATAAACAGCCACAACTTAGGTAGAAATGCTCGTTTTCAATACTAGCAGCCACCCGCGACTTCGTACGCGTGGAGTACGTTAGAAATGCAGGATAGCGTGATAATATGTAGCCTATATGTTGACCCAACTTTTTAATAATATTCGTGCCAAATTTGAAGTAAATCCATGCTGTACTTTTTGAGTTTATACCGGACACACATACAGACAAAAATTCTAAAAACTATATTTTTGGCTTCGGTATCGACTGTAGATCACACCCCAAGTATTCTTTAAAAAAATATTCAATGTACAGTTTTGACTTTCCTACCATTTTATTATATGTATAGATACAAACATTTTATTACAATACTGTATCATAATGTTATTCGATCTTTCTGATTGATAATCAAATATAGTTTAAGCATAAACTGAAGCAAAACAAACCGATTTTTTTTATATAGATTTCTGATATTTACACTTACAGATGCTAAAGGTTTCTTTCAACAAATATTGCGCCGCCGTTGTCCTTTGCTGTCTATAGTTATAAACTGTAATAATAATATAAATACTTATTTAAAAAATGGTTGCCTGTAAAGTCGGTTTTACGGGCGAAGATTTTACGTGACAACGTCTTTTTCTCGGTAGAATATTTATTGATATGAATATAATTAAATTGCACAATAGGAACAAGGAATTGAATGAAAATAAGAATTGCACAAATTTTTACTATAGAAATATATTTTGTTTACTAAAACATTGTACATGTAAACTTAAACTTAACACGAGAGACTCATCGTAACGTTACCGAGCGTTACACTTTTTCATAAGTGACTCCCAGCCGCAACCTAATTTAAGACGTTGTCACGTCAAAAATATAAAAAAATGATTAGAAACCAAACTAATTTAATAAAATACTTAGTTATTGTTTGCTGCTGAATGCTGGAATTTCAGGAATAGCAAATAGAAATTACACTTATGAAACAAAAAAATATCGATAAGACAATTTCGACAACAGTAACCACTATTATAGTCTCTTTTGACGTTTTATCTGATTAACTACTATCTATCTGTATCTGTCAGTCTTGTCGGTCGTCTTTCTTAGTAGCAGCTAATACTACGTCAATAGCGCGTTTTTCTATATTTAAGCGAAGGCATGCGGTAATTATTGCGTGGCCTTATTAAAATAAATCTTCAATTCCAAGTTCACTCTTGTTGACAGCATAGAGTTAGTAACAGTTTTTGGTTACTCTATAATTATTACATAATGGATAATACCGGGTAAGTTAATTCGCTGCTCATTCCGACCAATTCATCATTTACACGTTTGATTTAGCCAATTGAAAAGAAAAACTTGAATAAGTGCTGGTTTAGGTACTAACTATCTTTGGCCCTTTACGCACTAGGCCACAGAAATATTTAAGTGATTCCTACCGAATGGACTTGTCGTATGGGTTTTCGTTGAGTGCTACCGCGTAGAAACCGACGTAGAAAAACTTACTTATTATCTTAGTACTAAATGTTTATGAGATAGTCATTGTTTAAACTTTTCTAAAACAAGTGCTTTATAGCCCCTTTAATAATTAACGATAATTAAGCTTAAACTAGCTACACAGTGTTTTGTTCATCACTGTAATTCTATTTGTGGCTAAACTGTACTTCCAGGGCCCAAGTGGTGATACTTCACACTAGGTTAGGTTAGTGTTGTGACCATAAAAAAAAATCTATTAAAAAGACCTTTTCTACAAAAAAAAATCAAGTATCACCTTTTGGGCCCTGAAAGTACAGTTTTACCCTATTTGTCATTCAATGAACAGCGACAAAACATAGAGTAACTACTCAACAGCTTATTCTTTGTTTATTAATAAGGGGCAGGTGTTTAGCTTATGATCTGACCGATTTGTCACAATGTACTTCAATATACACAGTCACTACACAATAATTATCATCTTTTCTTAATACCATTCATAGGAAATCCTTCATCTTTACTTATGAACCATAAAACTTGGGTTATTTAGTATAACCACATGATTGCAAACTTTATGCTGTTATTTATAGTAATTATTGTTAATTAAGATTTTTAACTTTCAGTTCATGTAGCTCTCCTAAAGAAGGCCAACTTGTTGGTATTGGGAACCCTTTGCTAGACATTTCAGCTATTGTTGATGAAGAGTTGCTGAAAAAATATGACATGCATCCGGATGATGCTATTATGGCTGAGGAGAAACATATGCCTCTTTACAGGGAGCTGATGGAGAAGTGAGTACTATTTTTTTTTCTATTATCTTTATATTAATTACATTATTCCTGATTTTTTATTAAAATATTTAATTAATAGTTTTACATTTAATACCGAGATGGAAATTTAAAAGAAATTGTTGTCATCTTTTAATGAATGAACTAACTTTTCGTAATATTCATAACAGGTGTGATGAATCATCTCCACAAAGAAGGTAAAACTAAACTAAACCCTATGAAATATTAGTTTCATGTATTTTGTAATTAATAAATAAATCATTTGTGTTATTAATAAAGATTGAATTGTGTGATTTAGAAGTAGATCTTTGTATGATTAAGCCAGTAACAGATTAATGAGTGCTCCTACATAAATTAGATATTAAAAAATGATAAAGGTGTCATACACCCCAGTATTAAATAAAATGTTTGATGCTGTACTATCTTGCCTAAACATGTCATCAATTAAGAACAGGAATGTAGTTGTATGTAGTTACTGTATTGAATTGAAAATATACACATGATAATTCATGTATTTGGTTTAAGAATTAGATAACTAAATGTAGATTAATTGAATAGCTTCATTTGGTTGTTAGTATATAGGGTTTAAACTAGATTAATGAATCATCATCTCAGGTTAATGATGATCCATAGCTGGATCCCGCAGTTTCGCTTGGAGGGTGAGGGGTAGAGCGGGGAGTTGGTTTACCTGGTAGGCACGGGAGCAGGTCGGCGGGCTAGCCGCTCGGACTGCGGTTCGTGGGACTAGTTGGGTGACGCTGTGAACGGAGAAACCCAGAATCGGCTGAAGCGGGTGCGGGCCGGGCTGCTAGTCGGATGCAGGGTGGTTTAAGTGCGCGAACACACGATGCGTTGTGGCGCAGCACCGCAAAGATTTCGCCGCATTGGTGGGCACACGAGCGGTGCGACGCCGCAACGTTGTTACGTCGCAGCGGCGCCGCGGGCAACCCAGCAGCATACATTCTCTATGACAAGTGCCGTCTTTGACCTATTGGAGGCACTGGTCATATTAGGATAATGGGGCCCCTATTACCCCCGTTTGGAGATCTAACAGGAACTAGGGACTTTGTATTTGTGATCTGAGGTGGGCCTATCGATCGCGGGGCCTTGGGCAATTGCCCAAAGTGTCCACTGAGAAAGACGGGTCTGTCGCATAAACAACTGAGCGGTGCCGCTCCGACGTCGCAACGCATTCACCCTTCCCCGCCTCGTCTCGGTGGTTGTAAGTCCGGTTCGGCGCCGGAGCGCATCGTGTGACTTGCCACAGATATTTCTATGTAAGCCGCCGCAGCGACACCGCTCCGGCGCCGCCGCAACGCATCGTGTGCTCCCGCTCTAACGTCTGCCACGCTTGCGTGAGCGCATGTCAAAGTATACCTGAACCGACTAGTGGCCCTAGAGCTGCTCGCCGTTCCCCCCTCTTGTAGTTTTGTCCTACAATGGGGGGGCGGCGGAGGGCTGCTTGGACGGGAACGCTCAAGAAGCCCTCCGCAACGGAGGGGGGGCGGTACGGTGGGCACTAGGCCGCGTACTTAGCCCGCACGCGCGGGCCTACCTGCGCACGTCTGCGGGGTCCCCGCAATACCTCGGGAGACCCCTGCCGTGGAGCCCCGGCGAGGCCGGGAAGCTGTTGGGTGCGGGGATGCGGAGATATCCCTCACCAAGGGGATCCCGCGGCTCCGCTCAGTGTTGAAGGTATTCGCAGGACTTTTTTAGCAGATATTATGCCGTAAAGCGCCCGTAAGAGTTGCGGGGTCCGCGGTGGTCAGGCACTGGGGGGTCCGTAAGACTTGCGGGAGCCAGGTGTGAGGTCCGTTCGGCGTCGTCTATAGTTCATTCGCGTTAAGAAAATAGTGACTCATCAGTGCAACTGCAGGGTAAGGGTGTATTCATAATGGAGAAAAAATTAAACATTTTTTTTCAAAACATTAAATAAGTTTAATAGAAAAATAATAAAGTATCAATGATTTTAAACATGTTAAAATATTCCTATTAAGGTAATTTTTAATGTCAACTTAAACGCTATATTAGTAGAGTAACACATATTTGGATTAATCGTAATAAGTACTAAAATAAAAAAATACAAAATTGTCTTAAAACTAAGTACTTAAATCGCTAATCAGTATCGCTAGATTCTCCCGTTACATTTATTACGAATGAATTTTGTTCTGCATGTTCCATGACGTCATCCAAACCCCACATGGTATTTTCTTCGCGTATCACGTGGTCGCAGCATTTCTTCCACCGATTGGCGTCTACTAACGCGATTGCGTCATAAAATTTTTTTTTTACGTCACTCATTTTGAATGTAGTATTATTCGCAGCAATATAATTTTTTATTTGGGCCCACACCATTTCAATCGGATTTAATTTACAATGGTAAGGCGGCAGACGAAGAATTGTAATGCCATTGTTTTTAGCAGTCTCATCTACTAAATATTTATTATATTGTGGGGCGATTTCGGCGACTTTCAATAATAATTCTTTTTTCAAATAACTCATATCCATAGATATGTCTTTGTTTTGCAACCACTCTAGTATTTGCTGCTTATTCCAACTGGCCGTGGGTATTTTTTCAACTTTTACCGAATGGTAGGGAGCGTTATCCATGACAACCACACTTCCTGGTTCAAGCTTCGGTATTATACCATTGAACCAATTAAGGAATCTTTCACCATCCATTTCTTCATGATAATCTTTTGTAGATTTAGATTCAAAGACTAGTAAACCATCTTCCAGGAATCCTTTTTCGCTGCCAATGTGCAATATAATTAACCTTTTCCCTTTCCCTGTCGGAGCTTTTGGGCCGGTTGATAAGCCATCTTGGAAAGCTTGTCTTTTATTCTTGATTGTTGTATCCAACCACACTTTTGTTTTTACGTGTCCGGCGTTTACCCACGTTTCGTCGAGATAGTAAATGGTTTTATTAGCGTTTCTATATTCTTTTATTTGTCTTAAATATTTTCGCCTCCATAAAACAATATCTTCTCTTTCCACTAACAATTTTCTACTATCTTGTTTATTGAAGTCAAAACCAAGCTCGTGCAGTATTTTGTGAAGTGTTGTACGTTTGAAAACAGGAATATCTTCATCAGCTTCGCAAAGTGTTATTATTTTGTCCAATGTTGGATACTCGTTATTTAAATATATAGAGTGTACTTTTCTCCTTATTGCACATTTGTCTAGTTCATCTAATTTATCGACCGTGGATAGTCGAGCTCTTTTTTTCACAGGTGATTTCAATGTATTCGTTTCTTTTTGTTCTTTTATAATTTTATAAACAGTGTTTTCGGACACACCGCATGCACTTGCAGTTTTAATTACTATGCTCTCCACAGTCTCATTTAAATCAATCTGTTTGAAATATTTATAAACATTGTAAATTACGCGTCTCTCTCCGCTATGTATAATTGATCCACTTTTATTTTTTTTAATAGGTGAGATATCCATTTTCCAAATTTAATTATAAACAAGTAGTACGCAAAATACACAACCGATCAGTTCGAAGGTCTGACTTCAACTGAGCACTGTGAACTCGCCTTACTAATTTCTAGCGTTTTAATTGGCTAGGGGGCGTGGCTTGGCCGGCAGTCGGTGATGAGTCACTATTTTCTTAACGCGAATGAACTATAGTGTAAAAAGATTTTTACCTGCGTAATAAAAAAAAAGGGCTGCTCGCCGCTGATAGAATGCACCACGCAATTACTTGCGTCGCGGGGCAATTAACAGCAAATCAACGTGGCGTTGGTCATTGTCGTGGATATAATGCATTTCTAGTCCCCGTCATCGAAAAAAAGTTTAATAATTGTCACTGCTTGGCCAAATAAGGCTCTAAGATCTACGCATTAATTGGTTCACGCAGTAGCTACCTATGAATTTCATTAGATCATCGATCTACTGTATCTGGTGGGGTCCTAGTGGCACAACGCACGAGCTGCAAACCGCGGCTGAGGGCGATTACGCGGATGCACGCCTATGACGCTTTGTAGTTCTTAAAGATCCTCCAATCCGGAGTCTCTACTGCACATCTTGCAAGTCCACCTCCGTTACTTGGGACGTTGCCTGACAACGCCTTCGCATTGTATTAAGACATGAGCTCTCAACTTCTTCTCTTGGCAGGCTCCACATAGAGAGTTATCAGAAATTCCTATTATACAAGTGACCACACTTACGCCTTGTGTAACAAGCACAGTTGCCAGTCTTATAATAACGCCCCATATCGTTCAGGACCCTCGAATTTTCGTGAGGCTATTTTTATCACACTTTCGATGTTATTCTTTGATTTTAGTTACAGCAAACTTAAGAAATTTTTATTAGAAAAAAAAACTCCTTTACGTTATTGATCAAGCAGTTTAATGTTTAAAATATATATATTATATATATATATATATATATATGTATATATAATAAATTACAGCAAACCTCGATACCGAGCATGGTGATACTGCTCAGAAACCAGCTAGTGCTGTGCCCTTCAGAGAGTTAAGGAGAACAAAAGGCGTATCCGTAAAAGTTCTTGGACCTCGTAGAAACCCGATTGAGCTCAATGATTAGAATCTGCCGTTTTTCCTTGGTTTGTCGCATACACTGTAATATCTTGTGCCGTCTGCATAGCAAAGAATTTACCCAAAAGGAATTAAATGTTTGATATTCAGTAGAAAAAGATGGAAGTTCTTTGCCAAGCGTATCAAGTGGGTTGGTAAACACATTTTGGGCAAAGGTTTGGGGATAAAACGCTGTTGCCTGTTTCCTTCTTGTTGTGCTCCCAGAGTAGCCGTTTAGGATTCCCAAAGTATGACTGGAGGAGTGGTACTATTCTGTTTGGAAACTGACTGCTTATTTATTGAATTAATTAGCGTTTCACGTAGAAAGCACACCATCTATACCCTGTAGTAGAGGACGGCTGTGTTGCTACGTTGCCATTGTGGCTGTTAGATGAGTTCCTTAATTCTTTGGCTGGTGCCCGGGTAGTCACCTTCCATAGCTCAAATCATGTCATTTGATTCAGTAGGAGATTCTTAGTGGCGAGCTAATATTGTGAGCGGAAACAGCACGGGTACTCACTTGATATTAAATTTTCTGAAAGACTTCTTTTCGTTTTCCTGCTTTCTATAGGGCCACTGTTAAAACACGGATTGTTGTGTGTGCCCCATTAAATGCGCCTATGTCTTTAATGTTTATTGCTTTGATTGTTCAGACGCAAAGATAGAGCAATCCAAATAAATCATGCATAGAAAACGGCTCATGTTTCCCGCAATGTGTGCGCGACTCTAATGTCAGATTGTACTAAAGCAGTCTAATGTGTGCGTGTGTAGCGACGAGCATATCAACCATAATATGGTAGATGCGGCACAAAAAATATTATGTAGTAGATATTTTTTGGGCCGCTTCCTTGCAGTTAATACGGCATAATTTGCGGCACGAAACTCTAGCGCTGACCGTTATTGCGTAGAAGTAAAAATTAAGATGTCTTGGGGGGAAACGAGGTGTGCGGGTGGGCCGTGAGTAGCTATTCCGCGCGCGTTTTGTTCAACGCTATATTAATATGGCGCGCGACCGGTATCTAGGGTGGATGTGTTCAAAGGTTAAGTATTCAATGCAAGTTTTATTTTACTTTTAGATACAAAGCAGAATTTATCGCTGGTGGTAGTGTTCAGAATTCATTACGTGTTGCCCAGTGGATACTGAAGAAGCCAAAGATTTGCACCTACTTTGGCTGTGTTGGCGACGACGACTATGCGAAGATCCTTAAGGCAAGAGCTGTGTAAGTGTCCAGAATTACTTATATTTTTTTTTGTAAGATAAAGTCAGGTGGGGGTTACAAAACAATTAACATCGCATAAAAATCAGAAAATAGCTTATTATTTTATTTATTTATTTATGATCAGGCTACATAGGCCCATAGATAAATACCTTATAGTCTAACGTCTGACATATATACAGATATAAAAACATTATTGTTAGTAAATAAAATACGTACCAATTATGTTTACTACACCTAATTGTGACGCATAGCGGTATCAGGTAACCGGCCTCGGAATCATTATTTAGGAATTATGTATGTATTTTTTTTACCACGTTAAGTGAAAGCCTTTCAACTTTTAGGTAAGTAAATATAGTGCAGAACTTGTAATATACATTTTAAATTTCATCATCACACAGTGCCAGTGTCACCAACTCGTTGAGCCATGTCATCATCAGCCTATTAATGTCTTCACTGTCCGAAGCACGGAGGAACGTGTGACCAAAAATTTACTATCTCGAGCTCCTCCGTGCTTCGTAAGGCACGTTAAGCCGTTGGTCCCGTCTGCGTCTGCAGTCGTTAGCACCTACCAATACGCACTGGGCCCGCGTGGTGGGTCATGGCCCAATCTCCCTATTGCATACATAAGGAAGGCCTGTATCTCAGCTGTGGGGACATGTAGGCTCGTGGTGATACATAGAAAATGAATTGAGCGATACTCTCACAAAACTGACAGCTTTTAACTCATACGAACTATTGGCCGCATGATTGCTTTGTCCCTGCCACAATTATTTCTAGTTTAACTTTAAATTTATTTGGACAGGGACCGCTCAGTTATTCTCTAACTAAGAGCTCTCTAAGTTCTCTAAACACGAATATTTACAACTCTAGTCTGTGAGCATGACTGTCACGTGAAGCAAATAACCAATTTTACCTGTTGTGTTGGCTGAATTTAGCCACCACACCAGACAAACAAAACTACCACTTTTTCCTCAAAACTAATACGTACCAGTGTTGGACGTAATTAATTACTTTTGTAATTTAATTACTAATTCAATGAATTACTTTAATAGAAATTACATGTATTTGAAATTACTGTAATTCAATTACTTACGTCCGAAGTAATTTAAATTACATTAGTTTGTAATTCAAATTACTCAATTACTTTTTAAGTGTAACAAAAAAACTACTAAAACTGAGCGGTTATTAGCTTAATTCCCGTACGCAGCACAACAAGCACAACACAAACAAAGTTTTAGAGTATAATTTGCCATGAATTTATGAGTGTGTAAGTGTGTGCCTCGTTACCTGTACCTTCTCAGCTACCTATCCCTTTTCTAGTCTCCCGGTGGCGTGCACCTTTATTTCGATTGATTGTTCTCATATGATACAATGATTAACTTACTAAAATCTTATCAAATGTTTGAACAAAGAGTAGTAATAAAGTCTAATTTAACATAAATCAAACATTTTGCTGTCTTAATTTTAAAAAAGGTGGTTTTAAATAACACATTTTATCTGATCTATTTCGTAAATAAACGTTTGATAAATAATAATATAAAAGTTTTAATTTTTAGCATGTAATTGCTTCATGTTTAAATCTAAAGAAAATATAACTAGAAAAAATCCATGCCAACCAGGACCCGTCCCGTCTGCTGCCTGGTTCGCGTGGATTTTATTTCTAATAATATAATAGTTTTATTTAAAATACTACTTCATCTTTAAAAGAGATTATACATAAGTAATTGCAATTAACAATTACAATTGCTAATTTTAATTGTTAATTTAATTACATTTCAATAAATTCAAATAATTTGTAATTAAAGTCACCAATTACAACTTGTAATTGAAATTGTTAATTTGAAGTTGATTACATTTTGCCCAACACTGATACGTACCTATAGCCAACCACTTTTTTCGTACTTATACTCTTTTAGATACCTAAGTTACAGACGAACATAACGAAACTATATCTTGACTCGAAACTGTAAAAAGGACAAAACGGAAATAATCTCTAGTTCAACGCCAAAATCTATAAAATAACGTAACTTTGATTTGCTGGGAATATTCTGCTACTTAGTTCATTCCTAACAAAATGTTTAAAAAATATCACCGCACCCCACCCCACGAGATTTCACGGTGGATTTAAAATAAAGCAAATGCTGTGTAACTAGAAAAAAACTCAAAAAAAAAAACTAATAAAAATACTCAAAAGTCTGTTTTTCATTGATTATATTCGAGAGGTGACGAGAAACATAGTTGTCATTCGGGACCACTAGCTTCGGTCCCGAATGCCACCTCAAAATTATTTATTAATTCCATGTCCCCATCAGGACCCGTGGTCAAGGTCCCAAATGACTACCGACTCAGGTTGATCAGGTTTGATGAGCTAAATGGGACAGATTGACTGCGGCATGCGGTCTCTAATGAAAATAATTTATTATTCAATTCTATCGTAGCATAAGCTACTTATTCCTATGAAATCTTGAATTATACTTTTATTACAATATAGAATACATTTTACAAACCATATCTTCTGTGACGAATCGATAAGCAAAACATTAGTTCTGCCATTTATTATTATAAACAAACTAGCAGCAACGACTTCGTCCGTGTAAACTTTAGTTTTTTTCGAAATCCCCCCGTAACCTAAATATTTTCCGAGATAAAAAGTGTCTTATGTCACAATCCAGGTCATAAACTACATGTGCACCAAATTTCATCCAAATCCATTCAGTAGTTTTTCCGTGGTTGAGTAGCAAACTACAGATACAGAAACAGAAATTTTCACATTTATAATAATTACTAACTGTGCCTCGCAAATAATTAGGGAAATTTTCCCGCTGTAAAACGTAGTCTATGTGTCAATCCAGGATGTCAGCTAACTCTAATATATAAAATTCTCGTGTCGCGGTGTTTGTGGTTAAACTCCTCCGAAACGGCTTTCCCGATTCTCATGAAAGGAGAATGGTCATTTTACTTTGGGAGTTGGGCTAAGTTTTTTTCATTGCGTCTTATTGGAATAAGTGTACAACAATAGGGAATCAGGTGTATATTGCGTAGGAAAAATATCATTAGAAACTTAAGTAGTGGTTCAAAGAAAATATTAAATTACGTAAGCATTTTAAGGTTATGTCATATTTAGATTCGATTAAATTCGATACTTATACCATACTTAATTATTACTAGGTATACTACTTTAAACTGTATTTAATTAGGTTGTGACCTTTTGTCTTCTATTTTGGACTGGGAGTGAAACAAAAATTGAATGCACTTCGTAAAATCTTATCAACGAGCAGCGTATATTTGTAAACTGTTGCGTTGGTGAGCTGCTATCTATCTCTATTTATTCCAAACATCTCAGATTCAATAAATGTGGCGTTGTTGAGGTGCGGTTATATTAGTGCTATTTATACTTATTCTCTTTACGCTCAAGCTGCACCTTTGATGCTCTGTTAACCCAACAATGGATATAATATTATTTAAGGTTTAGGAATCAAAAATAAATAAGACAAAATATTTTAATAATGATAATCATTTATTGATAACACATTTATCCAAATCGACATTATTAATGTGATATTTTTATTTTATATTTTTTGGGGTTATGCCGTATCCAGTGGAACTGTAGTGACTTCGCCTAAAATATCTTTTGTAACTCGCCACCATGTCCTGTTGAGTTTGAAATATCCAGTTAAAGCTCTGCTAAGTTCAATTAACACAGCAGTTTATACATTAAGCGTGCTCTAACCCTGGTTTATATATTGCCTTTTTTTTAAAAAGAATTGACTTATATACCTTCTTCAAATACCTCATCTAAAAATGTAGCTGGAGCATGCGTATCGTTAAATCGCCCCCAGCTAAGGTACCAAACTACCGTCATTACGTGTGCGCAACATCCTACTGTCCTTTTGCCTACAATACAACTGCAGCAATAGCCAACTAAACAAATTAGTGAGTTGGCTATATTGGTGTTACGGCTGACTAAAATGTAAACAAAATAGGTGCGTCCACCAACGTGTCTCGACTTAATACGTCCTCTAAGCAGATAATTGTTTAAACCTAATACAAGGGGAACATCTTCATCTATTTCTGTATTTATTTCTATGGAATATATCCCAGACGATCGAATATGTTCCCCATAATATGATCGCGCCTGCTTTAACTGATAAGTGCCTAATGCAAAGCGTTTTAAATCAGTGATGCTTAAACTTGGAAAGGTTTCCAAGTGAGGATGATTGCCATCAATTGCAGAAAACATTGCACGTCTTCTGTTAAGATTTTGAGTTTCTACAAACTCGGCCAAATGATTGGACTCATTCTGGAGGATCCTGTATTAAGGGTGAAACTTATTTAACAGAGCACATGCAATTCTTAAATCATCTTTTAAATGAGTTGCAGCTCTGTTATTAAATACATGCCTGAACAATCTAAAATCTCGTTTTATACGTCCATTTACTATTTCAACCACCCAGGGACACATTGTTACAAATCTAGATTTGTTAGCCTGAAGGGTAGTGAGTTGATGTTCACCATCTAATAATGATTCAGGCATGTAAGCTTTAAAACCAAGATCCTCCATAAATTCAATTACGTCCTGAAACCCCCTATCCAGAATAAAAACATCATCCTGCCGGAAAAATGAAATAAAATAATCCCGGAGGATTTTATTTCTGCTGGCCACTTGCTCCACATTTACATGACCAAAGCCCAAATGTCTTGACACAAAATCTTCAACTAAACAACTTCTAGCTATATTCATTTTTCTCTCCAAGGTCCTACGAGACATTTGAAAGAGGGAACTTAATCGTTCATTGCTGTCCCCAGTTCTTAACTTGACTATGTAAATACAGAGTGCTAAACGGGGATTTTCGACTCTCTGTAATAAGCTTGGTACACATGCCAAGAGTTCATCAAACTGTTCAGCATTCATTCCCAGCCAATAAATGGCATAAGAAAGGAGCCATTGCAGAAATATTTTCAAATTCGAAACAATGGGAAACTGCTCTCTGCATTATATTCAAAACGGCATCAAACTGTACACCAGTAAAATCTTGCAGATTTGATGTTAAATCACTCCAACGCCCATTATTCAAGTGATGTTGACATATTCTACAACATGTGGGAACATAGAATTTATTATGTATTAATAACATTTCTCTTATTACTCTGGGTACTAATAAACATTGTTGTTCCCGGCATCCTGAAAACAGACAACTCGATGAAGTGGCTACAGCACGCTTATATACTGATGACTGTATCTTAGGTATAACAGGTCTTGAAGGCTGAACAGGTAATAGACCAGCAGGAAATGGTGGTGGTACTGGGATCACTGGTACAGACTCTGTTGGTTCTACATCAATTTGTTCAATTGATGACCGATTCGCATCATGTAACTGTTGCCTTTGCACTTCCCTATTAGCTGCTCGCCAACAGGCAGCACAAACTCTTGAAATTCTTGACACCTATAAAAAAAAGATAAGTGAACTTGAATTTAATGAAAAACCATCTACAACTATTTTATGCAATAGAAATATATTTCTTATAATAATAATAATAAATCATTTATCTGACAAGATATGGTAAATTAACTATACAGATCTCAAAAATATAACCAACATGACCTGTCGCTTTTATCAAAGTGCAAATATTTATAGGTAGTTGCAGTATTATCCAGAACTCAATCTTTAAAAACTATATATATTATTTATATACCATTGTCATGATTGAGTTAGTTATTATATAATCAATTTCATTAATATACTACATGACAATTGTGCAATGTAAAAAATAAATGTCAAAGTCATGTTTCAGTTAGTATTGAAATCAATTTAAATAAATTATTATTAATATAACATTTCAATCATGCAATGCAAAAATAATAATAATGTCACAGTCATGTTTTAATTAGCATTGAAATCAATTTTAATAATTTATTATTGATAATAATATCTTATACCATACCTGATGTGCTGGAGTCCATCTAAGAATAATATTTCTTTCTGGACAGTGTAGTGAAACCCTGTACGATCGACTTCTTAATATGGATTTTCCACAACCAAAACAGACTTGTTGATGGCCATATTGTGGTGCAGGTACTTCTTCGGTGGTGTCACTAGGTTGTAGTAACATAAAGCATTCGTTGCACACTATGCCCCCATTCAATATCTATAACAAGTCAAAAATATTTATATTTATTTGAACATGTGAATGAAATTAAAACATTATCTCACGGTTGCGATTGTATAACGATATATTTTTAGTAATTTAAGTAAATAATTACTTACAGAATCAGGTGCGATCCATGAGCTTAAAACATTAAGCATTGAATTGGATAGCATGTCCAAAGAATGTACTGGCTGTCGTCGTGGCACTGATATTACAACAGTTAATACAACGTCGTTGCATACTGCCTGCGTTTTCTTGTGTAACATCAGATGCCATTGTAAACAAAAATAATTACAATAAACTAAGAGTCCAAATATCTCGGTCAGAATCACTAAAGGTAACTTAACACTAAATCAACGAGTCCAATGCTCTCTTTCCCAAAAAAACAGTTATTAACGGAGGATTACTCAACTCAACATTAAAACTATTCTGCCACAATAGACCACTGAAAACACAAATTCAATTCAAAATTGAAAACTGTACTTAGTAGTTAGTCACTCGGAACAAACAACAAACACGTTGACAACAAGTTGACAGCTACCTACTTCACTTGCCTATGGTATATATTTCGATTTGATTCTATAGGAATCGATACCTACACAATCGATTAATAAATGTTTTATTTTTCAATGCAAATGCTTAAAATGTTCAAACCATGAGTTAATTTATATATGATTAAGTAATTATATATAACATAACTGATAATTTCAACAAAAATATATTCCCTTTTTTAATCTAAGATGTGAATATGTAGTACACATATAAAAGTTTTTGTATGCGATCTACTGTTTGATGAACAAAATAGTCCGCAGACAAGAAATCCTCTTTTGCGCAGCCCATTAAGTTCCTTTTAGTTTTTAGATGCAATGAAAGAGAGCAATCCCTGGTAGGTACAGTGAGATAGTCACAACACAGGTCTTACAAATGATAACTTTATGAATTTAATGTTATTTATCATGATATAATATTGGTAAAAATGCTCGTATCCATCATACAAACATTTGCCTCACCGGAATTCGAAACCAGGCCCTCTGAATAGGCGATTTGGGGAAAATAATCTATCCATCGATCCATACAAAAATCAAACAACTCGCATCGAAGACCTCAAAATAAAAAATGACTACGAATTAACGAATGATCATTATTTCGTAGTCATTTACGGTGTTTGGTAAAAATGTTTCAGGCTATTTACAATTGTTCTATGCTTTCAATTATAATAAACGTTTTATTTTTTCTTTTTGAAGTGAAACTTCTTTACGCACTCTTCTTGACTTGGGGAGTAAGCTAGCGAACGTAAGCGTTAAGAAAAGTGTGATCGGGCGAGGCGAACGGGAGTTGAGTGGGGGATGTAAGCATGAGAAAGCAGTGCGCGTGCACATTTTCTTTCTCTCTTCCTCTCATAGCCAAATACGTTCCGTATATCTAAGCACAGTGCAAGCCTTTTGTCTGTATCACAGTGTAGGAGCAAGAGCGCGCGCACGCATTTTCTTTCTCTTTTTCTCTTACAGCTAGTAAATGAAAGAAGTTTCACTTCAGTTGTGTAGTCATAAGCACACTCGTTTTTTTATGTTAAGAATATTTAAATAAAGAAATATAATCGATTTTTTTTCCTACGATAGTATCGACCAGATGATACAACTTTTATCTATGGTTATTGGTTATTTACTCAGTTTAATAGCCATTTATTTATTATTTTAAATATCCGCATAATATTTACATAATAAACACACATATGAAATGATAATTCAGAAGAAGATTTTTGATACATAAATGCGTCAAGCGCAATCTAGGCGGATTTGCCCATTCTCCTTTTGTGTGCATATTGGGTAGGTCTGAGAATCGGACCACATCTATTTTTCATCCCCCTAAATGTTAAGGGTAATCTACCCCTTAATTTTTTTTGTTTTCAATTTTAGATATTTTTTTTTTTATTTTTTTATGATACATCATACAAAATTACATACAACCCAAAATTTTCACCCTTCTACCACCAACCCCTATTTTTTTATGGCGGTACGAAGTTCGCTGGGAAAGCTAGTATTTTATCAAAATCGCTCCAGCCGTTTAGACGTGAAGAAGTAATAAGCATACACACTTACAAACTTTCGCCTTTATGACATTAGTGTGATTATAATTTATAATGACCGATAATAAGTGTATATAGGGTGAAGGTTATCACTATGCAATAAGGGGAAGACACTTAATAAAAAGCTATAGTTACATAAAATAATAAAATGCTTCATATCATATACAAGAACAATGTAATACTGAAAGTAAAATAAGACTACTTATCTGACAGACAGACCCAATTAGTTCATTATCAAGGAGAGTCGCCATTACGTAATTATTGAAATATCTGCTACTGTGTCACTCATATATTTTCCCGTCGTTTTCGTATCGTATGTCATAACATACGTGGCACTTCATAAAGTGGCAACAGCATTTTAAAACCCCTATCACATACATACATTACTGCCTTATTCAGTATTCACATTCCAGCACATACACGCATATGCACCATACACACAAACGCATCACACATTCCCACACGCACGCAATCATACACAGACACCCTAACACACGCACACATTCACACACTTACACCACATACACACACACACACGTACACACCATACACACAGGTGTAATTAGTATAATTTAAATTAAAGTTATTGCTGTATTATATTATTTATAAAGACCGGAATGAAGGAGCGGTCTTCTTCTAATACAGGTTACTTAACTTAAAAGAAGAAGACGCACACCATGTAAACTTGATGTAGAGGAATAATAAAGATTTTTGTGTTTTTGTAAAATAAAGACTTATTAGAGGAATAACGAAAACCTAACCCCTACTTTTATGGCGACACAAAGTTCGCTGGGTCAGCTCGATCCTATGAAAATATACAGGTTAATTTCTTTATACAGTGACATAATGATTTATGTAGTAGCTATACTGGAGCCACGAATTACAATATTAAAAATAAATGGTTGCCTGTAAAGTCGGTTTTACGGGCGAAGATTTTACGTGACAACGTCTTTTTCTCGGTAGAATATTTATTGATATGAATATAATTAAATTGCACAATAGGAACAAGGAATTGAATGAAAATAAGAATTGCACAAATTTTAACTATAGAAATATATTTTGTTTACTAAAACATTGTACATGTAAACTTAAACTTAACACGAGAGACTCATCGTAACGTTACCGAGCGTTACACTTTTTCATAAGTGACTCCCAGCCGCAACCTAATTTAAGACGTTGTCACGTCAATAAATACACTTCTTTCTACATCAGGATGCTGTACCCTTAGTACGAGTTCAATTACGAAAACTATGATAGTTTTCGTGAGCTCGCACCGTATCTGTGATTTTATTGTTCTCGTTTCAATACAAATAAACAGTGTTTAAATTCTATCATTAAATCATTTGTTTCTTATTGATTTTTAAGTATATTTGGTTACTTTTCACCAAAATGGACATAGAAACATAATTTACAATTACGAAAACTATGATAATTTTCGTGAGCTCAAACTCGTACTAAGGATGCTGATGTCAAGTGCTATCAGTCGGGATCATCGTTGGCACTGTCTGATACGCAACGCGTTATCGGGACACAGCAAACATTCTTCTGTATGTAAGCCGTGAGGTTACATCATATTGTTAGACTTGAATAAGACACTTTTGATGGTATGAAATGTGTTACCAATATCGTTGGAAAAAAAATATATATACGTTGCATTTTTGTTTCCAGTGTATTAAATAAGTTTTATATGTCACTAAATTACCCAGCGTATTCCGTACTGCTTACAATAATTTGGAAGAAATGATAAACGACGAACGTCAAATGTTTGACAGGAATAAAATGAAATCGTATTATTAGTACCTTCCCCCGCAATTTATCCATATTTTCTTACCGTTTGAACCTTCCCTAGACTACGACAAACATTTTAAAACCAAAATCAGCTAAATCGGCCCAGCCGTTCTAGACTTTTAGCGAGACTAACGAACAGCAATTGATTTATATATATATATAAATATATATATTTTATATGCCGACAAACTATTGTTATATTTTGGCAGATATTTTTATGTATAATCAATGTGTGACTAAGAAAACCAATAAAAAAAAAATAGATTTGGTGTTTGTTTTTCAGAGTTCACATAATTCGAAATTATAAGTCGTCGACTCATTCTTGCCTGCGGATCTAATTACAATTTAATACATTATGTTTAAACATAGTGATTCAATGGGCGCACAGTGTTTTATGGAACCAAAAAAATTTACATGTTCAGATTCTTACATAAATATATTATTGATACCCTAAAAAAGGCTTGAGTTCAATTTACAGAAACCTATGAAATCTAGAATATTTTTTTATAAAGTGAATATTAACAATATATTTTTTTAATAAATATGTGTCAATCGGGCATAACCAGAGGCGTATAAACGCGTTTCTTTAGCTTAAAAAAATGCATTGGTTTGGGAGCAGCATTTTTTTTTTGTATTTCGTATTTATTGTTTTTTCTCCCTAAAAACGAAAAAGTGGAACCTAGAACTTAGATAGAAATAAACCTACGGATGTGGTCTATCATACATAAATAAGCCACGTGTCACTTTTGCGGCGTTTAGAAGATATTAATTTTTAAATTTTTATGCTAGGGTTGACACCGAGTGTTTTATAGAACCAAAAATATTTACACCTTAAGGTTTTTGCATAAATCAATTATTTAAACCTTAATAAAGGCAAGAGTTCAATTTCCCAGATCGATTTGCTTCGGCCTTCATTATACGAACGGCTAGGGAGTGGAACTCCTTGCCGAGGTCTGTTTTCCCGGACCAATATAACCTGGACATCTTCAAGGCCAGAGTGAACAGGCATCTTCTAGGCAGGCGTGTACCATCCTAGGCCTCATCATCGCTTTCCATCAGGTGATATTGTGGTCAGACGCATTGCGTATTTTGCATAAAAAAAAAAATCTAAATCCAAAATTTCATCACAATCGTTAGATCCGTTTCCGAGAAACCAATTACATACCAATATATTTATATAGGTACATACAATAATTGCTCGTTTATAGTATAGGATGTGTGTTAAATTTTTTCAAACAACATAGTTTATTTTTTCGTTACCGTTTAGCGTGTAAGGTACAAAATTAAAATGTGTTCGTCAAAATTAAAAGGCCTCATCATCGCTTTCCATCAGGTGATATTGTGGTCAGACGCATTGCCTATTTTGCATAAAAAAAAATCTAAATCCAAAATTTCATCACAATCGTTAGATCCGTTTCCGAGAAACCAATTACATACCAATATATTTATATAGGTACATACAATAATTGCTCGTTTATAGTATAGGATGTGTGTTAATTTTTTTCAAACAACATAGTTTATTTTTTCGTTACCGTTTAGCGTGTAAGGTACAAAATTAAAATGTGGTCGTCAAAATTAAAACATAAAGTATTCCTACATTATCACATCTACATTAGGTAGGTAGTATATGTAAGTATATTGTATTCGTCTATAAGTACAACACTTATTCAATTATAACATAATATACTTTATTCAATTGATTGACGGTATTAATTAACAAACAAAAAAAATAACACTTTCATTTAACTCATAGTTGACCTTTGTGACAACCCTAGATCATGAAAGTTGACCTTTATCTAAATTCTGTCATAACTTCTTAAAACCGCAAAAGTGGAACTTGATTTTTTTATGGGTGATAGAACTTGGCTTATAGAACCTTTCTGTACTAAATCCAGGTTCCACTTTTGCCGATTTTTGGAGAAAAAAATTAAAAATCGAAATTAAAAAAAATATATATTTCTCGGAAACTAGGACACTTA
This sequence comes from Chilo suppressalis, assembly GCA_902850365.2. Lineage (NCBI taxonomy): Eukaryota > Metazoa > Arthropoda > Insecta > Lepidoptera > Crambidae > Chilo > Chilo suppressalis. Next base: position 2,382,780 of record OU963911.1, read on the forward strand.
TAAATAAAAAAACATTCCAAATTTATGCCTTCAATAATTCCTTAGCAAGTGGCAAAAATCTCATGGACAGATATGGAACCGTCTTTTGAGGAAATTAAATTGTTAATTTTTTCATGCACAAATTTCAAAAACTTTGCTACTTCATATCTTTTTTTTTACTTAAAATAGTGATCTGGGAATTGAACTCTTGCCTTTATTAGTGTATAAATAATTGATTTATACAAAAACCTTAAGGTGTAAATTTTTTTGGTTCCATAAAACACTGTGGGGCGGTCTTATCGCTAAAAGCGATTTCTTCCAGACAACCTTTGGATGGAGAGGATTGAAAGAAACTGGAATCGGTGGTGTTATAAAAAAATAAAAATAAAAACAAGGGATATAAAAATGTATATAATTATATATCTTAAATATATGTACATACCATACATACATAATATATACACATAATATAACTATAAGATATATACATATAATACAAATATATGACACATACATACATAGACTACACATATATAAGTAACACAATACCTAATCCTAATCCTTTAAACATTAAGGAAAGAAAATTCTTCTCATACGCTACGCAAAATACCATCGCAAATACCACCCTAAGGACACTGAGCCATCAATCAGAAATGTATAGCACTAGACTGAAAATACGGTTAAGCGCTGCGCAATCGCAACCGAGATTGGACAGTGTCTCACTGAAGAGGATATTTCCATATAAGTTTGCTAACCATATAATTCTTTTCCTCGTACTTCTGCAGCTAAAAATCTCGTAATCTTGCTTTCGAACCTCGTACCATTTTTGCAACCCCCTCCTCCCCTAGAATTGGTAAATTTATAGGCCAGGGTAAACTAACCATAGACTGTAAAGAAATGTTTTTCCAGTAAAATTTAAACCTCTGGCATCTTAAATCTTAAAATACTGGTTTGGATACTAACGGTTTATGCTCCAACATGTTGCAACTATTGTACAATGAAAAATCATGTTCTATATTTATCTGAGAAAATCTCGTACATATGTGTAGTGTTCTCGTACCTCGTACGGAAGACCAGTTCCCTTAGTACGAGTTTTACAATTACGAAAACTATGATAGTTTTCATGAGTTATCACTCGTACGTTTTCGTTTCAATACAAATAAACAATGTTTAAATTCTAGCATTAAATCGTTTGCGTCTTCTTAAATTTTAAGAATATTTAGTTACTTTTCACCAAAATGGACATAGAAACATAATTTACAATTACGAAAACTATGATAGTTTTCGTGAGCTCAAACTCGTACTAAGGGTACTGAAATCTCGTAATTGTACGAGAATTCTCGTACGGTTGGCAACCGTTTCCATAATGCGTATGTAATCTACCTAAGTTTCGATAGTGCTTGTTATAGAAAACTGTGATGAGTTGTACAATGTAAGATAATACTTTACTAAATACATACACAGTTTGATGCGCGAGCACACACCCGCTGTGATTAGTTACGTTTACACGGACTAAAAATCAGAGCGATAAGACTGCAAGCTTATACATGTAAGAATATCGTGTTTACAACCAATACGCATTATCATACACGATAAAACCATTGATAACCCCAATAAAAGTATTGATATCAAGTGATTTGGTATTGATTAAAATTTTACTCAAGTGTTGTGTGACTTGCGTTGTATTTGGTTAATACTGCAAATCATTATTGGTACAGTACATGTAAAAATATGTATACAAAATCTAAATAACATGAGCCTTAATGCGATAACATTAAATGCCAAAATGTCTAACTGTAATCATAATCAAAATCATTTATTCAGTTTAGGCTGTTACAAGCACATATGAATGTCTAGAAGCTACGCCATCGGTTCGTAAATCTACGGCGGGAGACCTTGTACTGAGAAGAACCGGCAAGAAACTAAGCGAGGGCTGTTTTTTTCTCCCTATTTTACATTTACAGAGTCGTCAAGTTGAAAAATGACTTCAGAGATGATTCATGAAGTCACCTTTCATTACATAATGTGAAATTATACATTAATTGTTCACCTGCATTTTGATTGCTGTGTCACACAGTATAAATACAAACAGAGTTATTTATAATAGGTGTAATTAAACATTTACATCTTAAATATCAAAGTAGTTAGGGCAGACTCATCTCCGCTGGCAGCACCCGTTCACGAGCATGACGCATGAACCAGCCATCGCTTCGCTCAACCATATTTTAGGGAACGTAACGACCCGCCTCACACGACTGTAATGACGTACGGAGACACGCAGGGTTAATTCATCAAAATTAATACCACTCAAATGAGCTATAGAAAACCCATACTTGGACATTGTTTTGAGGTTTCTAAACTATGTAATTAGGTAGAGAACCAACGTTACTGACATGGCTCAGGAGCTCCTCCGCCTCCTTTTATGTATCGTTGTACCTTAATTATACAAGTTTGGCTTTTTGGAAAGTAGGAATGTCAACAGCAGCATACCGTGAGTTTTACAAATACTATTCTCTAAATATTACCGATTTTTATAGATAATTAATAGCGCCTCAAACGGTTACATGAACAACTGAAATCTCTACAGTTAACTCACATTTTGAGGCCATTTTCATAGCAATTTGACACCTTGGCTTGTTGCTATGCTATAGCAACGAGCAATTTCTCACAAGATTGACACAACAGGGTCTCATAATTTACAGATGTTATGTTCGTAAAGATGTTAGCGATTACTTTAACTTATGGTTAAGCTACTCATAAGTTAACACCCACACACCCACATAAAACACTTTTGTTAAAGCCACATTTACCTTGTTAGTTTATTTCATTGCTGTACCCTTAGCACGAACTATTATCGAATTTAAATAGTTGAATTCGATCTAGATATATGTCAAATGTAAACTGTAAAGTTTTCGTTACGTCTGTTGTGAAGCTGCTGTTCAAGTTTTAATACAAAATTTGACATTGACATTTCGCAATCGCAAACTATTCGAATTCGATATTGGTTCGTGCTAAGGGAACAGTACCCCTAGCACGAACCAATATTGAATTCGTATCGTTTGCGAGTCTGAAATGTCAGTTTGTTCCGTTCTTTGTGCCGCTGCTGTTCAAGTTTCCATACAAAATTTGACATTGACATTTCTGTTTGCAAACTATTCGAATTCTATAATGGTTCATGCAAGGGGACTGTACCCTTAGCACGAACCAACCAAATTTTTTATGGGAACTTGAGCAGCCCCATTACGGACGTAAGGAGAACTAAAAATTAATACACATTCGACAATGACATTTCGAACTCTCAAACTATTCGAATTCGATATTGGTTCGTGCTAAGGGTACAAGATCACTGTGTACGTAAGAAAATTAAGAAAAACCTATAAACCTAATGACCTTACGTAACCTATCCTATCCACCAATCTGGGGCCAGTGCGGGCTCTCCCGGTCCAACATACACCAAACAAAACTTAAAACCTAGCGCACAACCACAACCGTTTGCGGTCGCCCACCTCACTGCTAATCTAGCTACCCGTCTAACTAGTTGCCAAGCTAGTTGCCTAGTAAGCTGTCTCACTAGGAACAGTACCCCTAGCACGAACCAATATCGAATTCGTATCGTTTGCGAGTCCGAAATGTCATTGTCAAATGTGTACTGATTTTTAGTTCTCGTTACGTACTTTATGCCGCTGCTGTTCAAGTTTCCATACAAAATTTGACATTGACATTTCGGTTTGCAAATTATTCGAATTCGATAATGGTTCGTGCTAGGGGTACAGGTCGCGGCACTTAACTCTAGCGCTGAACAGAACGCGTCAGGGATAGCAGCGCATGGGTACGACTGGAGAGCCAATCGGCGCAACGCACGCCCACCCGCGCACCTCGTTTCCCCCCAACACATCTTAATTTTTACTTTTGCGCAATAACGGTCAGCGCTAGAGTTTCGTGCTGCGATATAGTGACGGTAAATTTGTCCGTCCGTCGTAGAACCTTCGCCTTCGTCTCGTCGTTCCAAAAGAATAAAATAAGGGAGTTTTTGGCGAGATTTCATCGAGTGTGGTTGGCGTCTTATTTTAATTATTCTTAAATTCGTTCATAGTGGATATTGTAAAATAAAATTGGTGTGATTTTGTGTTACAACTTTCTGCGTAACTGGAGAATTAGTAGAATCGTCAAAATATACGCTATTCCGGTAAAGTGGAAGTGAGAATTTTATTGTAGTATTGACTACCTCACAGAAGCTTAACGAAAAAGCCAGCTCGATACATTTCGTGCCAAACACTTCAAGAAACATTAGAATGCGTCACACAGACATTCTAATGTAAAAAGAAAAACAGAATAATTGAACTTAAGATTAGGCTGTATGGGCATTGTTCCCCTTGCCTTCCCTTAAAAGGGAGAATTAATCAAAAAAAAGAAAGAATAAAATGAGTCTCCGTTTGTCGTCTGCAGCGCGGAAGGCGTGAACGTTCTGTACCAGGTGACGTCAGCGGCCCCCACGGGCACGTGCGCGGTACTGGTGACGGGCACGCACCGGTCGCTGTGCGCCAACCTCGCGGCCGCGCAGAAGTTCACGGAGGACCATCTCGCCAAGGAGGAGTGCCAGAGGAGCATACAGGCGGCGGAGTTCTTCTACGCTTCGGTGAGTATGTTTTGGTCGGGCGCGGTCCCATCGCACACATCGAATAGGGATGATGACAAATTTTTTTTCTTCATATCGTTTTAAACTTTCATGGTCACTAACATTATAGCTATTAACGGGATTGTTACTATGTACCTTGTTTTTTATTATGAGGCTCCGATATTTCGACACTGTTGCAAGCGCCATGATCACGGAGTAACTGAAGTAATTGCGGGTAGATGTACGTTTTCTTTCTTCGTTTATCAGGTAGATTATCAAAAAGTATTGGACACGTATATTTTCTTTTTTCACATAGTATAAACATTGCAGAGATATATTGATTTGAAAAGTCGCATGACGTCACGTTTAGTACACTTTTAAGTGAAAATTCACTAAAAAGTGACGTCACGAGCCCCTACTCCCAAACTTTGACGCGCTATAACTTTATTTTATGGTTGATTGCCCAAAGAAAAAATACATGTCCATTATTTTTTGATCATCTAACTGACGGACTAAATAGAATTTCGTTTACTGTACCCCGTCATCACCCCTGTTAAAAATCTTCTGTCCCTAACTGTAATACATTCATCGAAGTTTGTGACAATGATCTCTACCCAAATTAAAAGACTGCTGAAAATTCTGGCAATTCTTCCTCTGTGAGACATCGGAGAGCAAATCTTTATTAAAAAGCTCTGTAACTGAAGCCAAGCCAGCCCTATTTTACCAAGTCGACATATGACATTGGCATATGTAACATTTTAGTATAATTGTCTGTATCTAACATCAATGACAATAAGAATGTGAATGTGAATCAATTTTCATCTAATCTATATATATAAAACTCAAAGGTGACTGACTGACATAGTGATCTATCAACGCACAGCCCAAACCACTGGACGGATCGGGCTGGAATTTGGCATGCAGGTAGATGTTATGACGTAGGCATCCGATAAGAAAGGGTTTTGATCAATTCTACCCCCAAGGGGATAAAATAGGAAATGAAACTTTGTCAATTTTAAACCGATCGGGCTGAGACTTTGCATGCATAAAGCTCATTGTGTATAATACAAGCCTGAGAACAAAAACTGTAGTCTACACTTCAGCTCTACACCGAAGCGAAGCGAGGGCGGGCCGCTAGTTTTAATATAAACTCTATTACTTAAAAGTTTTCCCCTCATAAAAATTTGTAAATAAAATTTCTTTTCCAGCAAAAAAATATTGTCTCATGTGTTGAATCGTTAAATTGGTAACTCGCCTGCATAATTTCCGAAAACAGCTTTAATAACTTAGGACCTAAATGACTTCTTTTTAATTTCGGTTTCAAACGTGTGAACGACCAATGGTAGCCTTATTACAACTGACTCGTGTCAAAACGCACGCAGCTTTCTCTATCGGCGGCTACACATTGGGCGCTCGGCGAGCGTTTAGTAGGGTGTGTTTCTGGCAGTCCGAAAATGGATGCCCAAGTGATTACTTGTGTGTGGCTCCTCTACCGTCGCTATAAAAGACGGCGTTTTTTTTTATTTTACGTCTTTTTTTTTTATAATCGGGACATTTCATGTCCCAAATAGCTGGTCGCTTTTCGATTTCATCAATAAAGAAATCTGTGTCAAAATGTTCGGTATCCATTTTTCCGTTGAACTGACGTCTACACTACACCAAAGCGCGCGATCAAATGTACAACAAAATGGCGGCCCAAGTATCTCGAAGCGCGCAGCTAACGCCCGCGCATCATACGTAAAATATGAGAACGCGCGTTTGACGCACGTTTGACCAGAATCGCGCGCTTGCATGTGTACACTTCAATAGAACTCCTGGTTCTCGAAACGCGCGTTAGCAAAGCGCGCGTTGGAAAACGCTTAATGTGTACACCACTTATGTGGAATACATAACATTTCGTTCCGCACTTTAACACCTCTTCTAGTTTTTATTATGGCGACAAAAAAAGCTCGTATCCTACAGGTTTACATAAAATTTTTTTGTTCATCATCATCATCAAGCTATGAATGTCCCCACTGCTGGGGCACAGGCCTTCCCTACGGATGGAATAGGGAGATTGGGCCACGACTCACCATGCGGGCCCAGTGCGGATTGGCTGGTGCTAACGACTGCGCCGTTGGTTCCGGCTGCATCTGCAGTCAACGTGCCTTCCGAAGCACTGAGGAACTCGAGATAGAAGATTTTCGGTCACCCATCCAATGACCGACCACTGCGAAAGTTTGCTTAACTTCAACGATCGCAGCCGAGCTCAATGTTTTTGTTCATGTATCAGTAATTGGTTGCAGGGTTTCTTCGTGGCAGTGTCCCCGGAATCGATCAGGCAGTTGGCTACTCACGCTCATACCAACGATCACACGTTCATTATGAACCTGAGCGCGCCCTTCGTGTCGCAGTTCTTCAAGGAACCCCTGGAGAAACTACTGCCCTACGTGGATGTACTCTTCGGGAATGAAGCGGTGAGTAACTCCAGCAGTTAATGAGAGTGTAGCTATCGTCATTACAATTTGGGTCACAATTAGGGTTGCAACGATATATCGGAATATCGATAATATCGAGACCAAAATATCGATAATTATATCGATATTTAAAATTCACTGATATCGATAATATCGATATCGGAAATTCCAAAATATCGATATTTCGTAGACGAAATTTGAACACAATAGTATCAATTAATTTACCTGCTGTTCGCGCCTGCGTTTCGACAGCAGCAATCTCCCATGGACTCAAAAGCGATTTAATTCATAGGAACTTTTTACTTTTTACACTACCTTCAGATTTTTGTCATTCACATTGTTCTCACGTAATGGCGACGTACTAGCTTTATAAAATAATTAGATTTTTCATGTTAAAGTATTGAAATACAAACGTTTACCACATTACGGAGTTTCATTTATGTCCAAAGAAGAGACATAAAAAGTGGCGACCGTGACAGGACGATATATTTTGGAAAAATTGGCATCCTATATAACCTACAGTGGTTGGTGCCATAAGGCCACGTTTTCAAGAAGTTGCATCATTAATTATTGAAGATACGAAGATTCATACTATTCGACAAAGTTTGGAAAGAAAATAAGCCATTGCAGTCAAGCCGGTGTATGATTACATTAACTAAGTACAATTAGTACTAAATCATCGTGCCGCAGCCAGGCCAATGCAGCTAAGTGACTTTCCTTGTCTTTTATATCCAATTTTCCATCATCCCATTTCCCTATATATTATACTATTTAACAAAAACTCCGTAAAATTATAGTATTTAATAAAACATATGTAATATAAAGCTTTAGTTAATTAACTTATTATAATGAACATTACCGTTTCTATTTAGCCATAACATACCTACTTTCTTACAAAAACCAAATTACACATCTTATTAATTGCAGTTTTGTTTTGTTACTATAAATAATAAAACAAATAAATCGAGTCATATAAAAGCATAATTATTTCTTCTAAATTACTTTGATAAAATTAACTTTAGTACAGCTACAAAATCAAATCAATAAATAATAACGAGACATATTGCTAAGAAGAGATTGTCTTTCTTTTAATAACAGTAATATTTTGTTAGTTTGTTTTTATGTGAATTTTCAAAGAGATTTGCCGAACATTTCAGCTTATGGAAATATCTATACACGGACAACTTCTCAACAGTTTAAACAGCAACAGCAGAGTTAACAGAATAAAATTTGGAATAAATCAATAAAGTGAAGGTGATAATAGAAGCTGAATTCAAGCCGGCCTCATTAAGGAACGTGAGCATTTTCATTTTTTTTTCAATTGTCTTGTTTTCTTCACTGTTATCGACTAAGTAATAGCAGTTAATATTCAGTACTCACACAAAGTTATTCAATTTTTATTATAAAATGACCAAGGAAGGTGAAGAAGGCAGTGACAATGATCATCAAGAGTTACAGTACTTAATTATTAAGCGAAGTTCTATTAAAGGTAGAATTACAAAGTTTAAAAATTTTTTGGCGAAAATCCGTTCTAAGGATGAATTAAGGTCGTTTGAATTATCCGAGTTAAAATTGAAGTTGAGTAGATTTGAATCACTATTTAATAAATTCGACGACTTGCAAAGTCAAATAGAGGTATTAAACTCTGATTCGTTGTTAGCAGAAATTGATGAAAGAGATGATATTGAACAGAATTTTGTTACTAACATTGCCACAGCTCAAAATATTATTCAAAGCTATCAGGCAAAGAGTGAAACTAATGCAGCCCATGATAATCTGAATTCTAGCAATAGGTCTGTTGTTCGTCTTAGTACTGATAACGAAGAGGTTCCCTTCAAATTGCCGCAGATACAAATTGCAAAGTTTGACGGTGCTTACTTCCGCTGGTTAGACTTTCGGGACTCATATTTGTCGATTATACATAACAATGAACGTATAGCACCCATACACAAGTTTCATTATTTGATTTCCTATTTGGAGGGAGATGCTTCTAGAATTATTTCAAACTTAGAGGTATCCAGTGCTAATTACGCAACAGCATGGAACTTATTATGTGAAAGGTATGACAATAAGAGGCAATTAATCAGTCATCATTTAAACTCATTATTAAACATACAACAAATTACTCGTGAGTCTGACAGATCGATTAGATTTTTGGTGGATCATATCACTAAGAACCTGAGAGCTCTGTCCGGCTTAGGTCTCCCCACTGATAAGTGGGATGTACTCATTATACACATAGTATGTTCTAAGTTGGATAGTCGTACACTCACGAAATGGGAGGAATGGCGCGGCACTTTAGAAGAGATACCAAATTTACAACAATTCAATAAATTTTTAATCGATCGAGCGGATGTGCTTGGATCTCTTTTGCGATGTCCTTCAAATAATTTTAACAAATTTTCAACGACCCCCACAAAGAGTTCCAATAATAAATTCGAACACCCCCAAACTAAGTCTGTTGTTTGTAATCAAAGTTCTACATCACAAGCATGTGCAGTTTGCCATGGGGATCATAGGATATACGATTGTCCTTCCTTCAAGGCCAAAAGTGTACAAAACCGAATTGCAAATATTAATAAACTTAAACTCTGCTTAAACTGTTTAAGATCCGGACACTCGGTTCGATATTGCCGTCTCGGGCCTTGTCGTGAATGCAAGGGTAGGCACAACACTCTCCTGCACATACCTGACAAACTCAAGCCAACTGACGCTAATTCTTCCGTACCTAACGATAGCGTTGTAAATTTCTCACAATATTGCTCTAAAACAGTTTTATTATCCACCGCATTCATAGAAATTATCAATCCCGTCACCAACAATAAAAAAGGTGTACGTGCGCTTTTAGACTGTGGAAGTCAGTCATCTTTTATTAGTCAGTCCCTTAAGGACGACCTATCACTTCCAAACCATTCAAATAATCTTATAAATATTATTGGCATCGGCAACAACTCCTCTAATAAGGTCAAGGAGGCTTGTGTTGCCGAATTGAAATCTTTAACTAGTACATACTCAATTACGTCAAGCTTTCTAGTACTTCCAGAGCTGACAGGCACCATACCAAAATTCAATATTGATATTCGTCAACTTCATATACCTGACAATATTCAGTTAGCTGACCCTAACTTTAATCAATCCGCCGCTATTGAGGTTCTCATCGGCGCAGATTTGTTCTGGGATATACTTGGCTGTGATAAACGGTCATTGGGTCCAAATAAGCCCGTTCTCAGAAGCTCTCAGTTGGGTTGGCTTATCTCAGGTCCAATAAATTCGAATAAAGGCAAATCGATAAACATACAGTGTAACCATTCTATGATTCAAGATGATTTTCATCAACAATTAACCAAGTTCTGGGAACTTGAAGAGGTTCCGCCAAAGTGCCCTTTGAGCGAAGACGAGAGGGCATGCGAGGAGCACTTTTTGGCCAATACAACTCGTTTGAAGTCTGGCAGATTTTCAGTCAGATTACCACTAAAGGACTCACCCAATTCTCTTGGTGATTCTTATTCTGTGGCCAAAAGGCGTTTTCTAAATTTAGAGCGTAGATTTCGCAAGCATCCAGACATTAAAGAACAATATGTCAAATTTATAAAGGAATACGCTGATTTAGGTCATCTGTCCGTTTCTCCTTATACAAATCCCAGCACTTCTTACTTCTTGAGTCATCATGCAGTTTTTAAAACAAACAGTGAGTCAACAAAAATAAGAGTCGTGTTTGATGGCTCGGCTCCCACCACCTCAGGTTTTTCTATCAATGATCTTCTTATGATAGGCCCAAATATACAGGATTCCCTTTTCTCTATTTTAGTAAGAGCTCGGCAACATAAATATCTACTTACTGGCGATTTAGAGAAGATGTACCGCCAGATAGAAGTTCAGGAACAAGATCGCGACTTACAGCTCATATTATGGAGGGAAGACGAGTCCTTGCCTATCAGAACGTGCAAATTGAATACTGTTACTTACGGTATGGCAAGTTCCAGTTATTTGAGCACACGCTGCCTCTGGCAATTGGGAGAGGAGTGTTCTGATTTCAATATAAAAACTATAATACAACACGATTTTTACGTCGATGATCTTATCACCGGTTGTGATAATGAAGAATATTTAATCTACATACTTCAAAGCATTTCCGACAAGCTCAGACAAGGTTGCTTTAATCTAAGAAAACTTAAAACTAACATGCCTTCTATTTTTAAATCTACTGACATCAATTTCAATACAGAGCTAACCTTCAGTGAATCCTCGAGCACATTAGGATTAGGGTGGATACCATCCAGCGATACATTACATTTTCCAATTCAAGTTCAACAGCTTGGCCATCTTAAGGAGCCCACAAAACGTTCTATACTTTCAAATTTATTTAAAATCTTTGATCCTGTGGGATTGTTAAGCCCATGTGTAGTCTCAACCAAAATATTACTACAAAAACTTTGGATGCTTAACCTGGGATGGGATGAGCCAGCCCCCAAAAATATCGCAAAGGACTGGAATAATTTTACCCAAGACTTACCAACACTGTTAAAAATAATAGTACCGCGACGAGTTCTATGCGATGAGCCGCTGACAGTGGAGCTACACTCCTTTTGTGATGCATCACAGCATGCATTTGGAGCATGTATTTACTTGAGGTCTATAAACTCTAATAACGACATCACTGTTCATCTACTTTGCTCAAAATCTAAAGTGGCTCCGATTAAGCCCACAACTATACCGCGCTTAGAGCTTTGTGCTGCTGTCTTGGCAGCTCGTTTGTGCAAATCAGTAAGGCAATCTCTACGGTGTGAAGTCACACGCGAAGTGCATTGGAGCGATTCCAGCATAGTATTGGGATGGCTTCACAGCAGTTCCAGTAATTTAAAATGTTTTGTTGCAAACAGAATAGCGGAAATATGCGATTTGACTGATCGGTTATCATGGCATCACGTGCCAACATCTCTTAATCCAGCAGATCTTATTTCGAGAGGTTTGAGCCCTACTCAGATTAAAGACAATTCATTGTGGTGGTCAGGTCCAAAATTTTTACGACACTTTGAAGATGTATGGCCTGTACTAAATGAGAAACCGAGTGTTCAAGATTTGCCGGAGCTTAAAGCGAACGCCATTTCAGCCAATCTGTCTACTATAGAGGAACCATTCATAAAGTTTGAAAACTATGCCCGTTTTACTAAGCTAAGGCGTTGTTTTGCTTACGTTTTAAGATTTTTACACAATATCAAAAATACAAATAATCGTTACTCAGGTTCACTTGCCATTGATGAACTACAAAAGTCGTTTATAACTTTGTGTCGTATTGCACAACAGCAATGTTTAAAGCAAGAATATGACTTACTAGCTAAAAAACAACCACCAAGTTACAAGTCGAAAATATTATCTTTGTCACCCTTTTTTAGTGACGAAAACTTGATTCGTGTCGGTGGTAGGATTCAGGCCTCCAACGTAGGGTATGATAAAAAACACCCAATTTTGTTGCTAGGTTCTCACAATTTTACTAAATTAATATTCAAATACGAGCATATGCGAAATTTACATGCCGGTCCACAGTTATTGCTGTGTGTTGTACGCGAATATATCTGGCCAATCAATGGTAGGAGTCTTGCTCGAAAGACAGTGCACGATTGCGTTAAGTGTAGTCGGCTGCGCAAACAAACATTACAGCCCATGATGGGCAACTTGCCACCCCAGCGTGTCACGCCAGACTTCCCATTTCGATCTGTGGGAATAGATTTCGCTGGACCTTTTCTCACTTTAAATAGGAAAGGCAGAGGTGCAAAATTAGTAAAGAGCTATTTATGCTTGTTCGTATGCCTCAGATACAAGTGTTTACACCTTGAGGCTGTAAGTGATCTTACAAAGGACGCTTTCATACTAACTTTTCGACGATTTGTATCACGGCGCGGTAAACCAGCTGAGGTTTTCTGCGATAATGGACGCAATTTTGTATCTGCCGCGAAGGAGTTGAATATATTTTTAAACACTCATGCATCATCTCTATTTGAATTTGCGGTCGAAGAAAATGTCAAATTCACGTTTTTGCCATCTTACGCTCCTCATTTTGGAGGAATTTGGGAGGCCGGAGTGAAGTCGGCAAAATACCATGTCAAGCGTGTCATGGGTAACTCGCACTTGACTTTTGAGGAGTTGTCCACTTTATTTGCCCAAATAGAAGCTGTGTTAAATAGTCGCCCCATATGTCCTCTATCCACTTCTCCCGACGACTTTTCTTGCCTCACCCCCGGTCACTTTCTGATTGGTCGAGCTCTGACAACTTTACCGGCACCAGCATTGGAAGATCACACCTCTAATAACTTGCAACGCTACGCGCGCCTTCAACAAATCCATCAGCATTTTTGGCGACGCTGGCAGCAAGAATTCCTTGCAGAAATCCAACAGAGAAGTAAATGGAGAGTGAACAAAGCCAATGCCAAAGTAGGTGATCTGGTACTTCTGAAAGAAGACAATCTACCTCCACTATGTTGGCGTCTTGGACGCATCCACAAACTGTTTCCTGGCTCTGACAATATATCAAGAGTCGCTGATGTAAAGACTCAAAGGGGAGTCGTGCGACGTCCATTAGTTCGACTGTGCCCCTTACTCTCATTGGATCACACTCAAGGTTGAAAGCCAGAGCTTTCCACGGGCGGGAGGATGTTCGCGCCTGCGTTTCGACAGCAGCAATCTCCCATGGACTCAAAAGCGATTTAATTCATAGGAACTTTTTACTTTTTACACTACCTTCAGATTTTTGTCATTCACATTGTTCTCACGTAATGGCGACGTACTAGCTTTATAAAATAATTAGATTTTTCATGTTAAAGTATTGAAATACAAACGTTTACCACATTACGGAGTTTCATTTATGTCCAAAGAAGAGACACCTGCTATGACTTTGTAAATTGAATAATATCGAAGTAACTATTGCTTTGAAATCGCAAGAGCTTATAGATGTATTAAAAAAATCTTGAACCCCAAGAAATATACTAAACTGGTGTGGATCTGGCATGATTCTCTAAACCTAAAATTAAATTTGTCATTTTCAATACAGAATGAAAAGGAGAGACTGATGTTAAATTTAGATAATCATGCCAGAATCGACACTCTCGAATCGGTATAATCGTATACCTAATGGTAACTCATGCACTTAAATAAAATCTTTGCCTCTCTTTCTAGTGATTGTCAACTACTGATTAATTGAAATTTAATATCATTGTAATATAACACAAAATAAAATCAAGAATCTTATACAAATCGTAGAATTTTTAAGCACGCCAAGTCAAGAAAGTAAGATAGGTATAGAAATTTTGGAAGCTTTGGGCTTACCCTATTCTAAAGCCTGATGTGTGGGTTTTACTAATTCATAACAATTGCTTTTCATATGATTATCTATTCTGATTTTGGCTGCGTGCAAATATTTTAAACAAAATAAATATCTTTGATTCGAAATTGCTTTTGATTTGATACTTCTTACAGCGCTATGAAAAATATAGAAAATATCGTGTTGGAAATGTTGGAATGGCTGATATATCGGATCGGATATCGATATTTACCTGCCCACATTATAAATATCGATATTTCGGAAACCTTTGCTTCCTTAATTTTAGGTTTTTGCTTTGCAAACTTAATACAAAGCAAAAAAAAAAGAAAAAATATCGATATATCGATAATATCGAGTTAAAATGGTCGATATATCGGATATCGATATTTTCCAGACTTCGATATAAATATCGATATTTCAAAAGACTTTGCATCCGTAGTCACAATAGATCGCATTAATTTCGCATTATCCGTCGATTGTTAGCTAACCGACATCTGCATGGGTTACCAAAATGGGTTTATGAATTTCAAAAGTCCTAACATTTCGAAAAAAGTCCAAACTTTTTAGTCACAAAATGGTACCATTACTCACTTAGTTACAATGGTTTTTAAATCAATATGTTCTTTTATTATTCATATTCAATGTGATTAAAAATACGGACAAAGTCCGGACTATAATCTATAAGTGCGGACGTGTCCGGATTAATCAGGGCGTGGTAACCCTACTCCTGCAGACCTTTGCTTGTTTTCCTTTTTTTTTTATATAATGCTAGCGGCTCGCGACTTTGTCCGCATTAATTCTAGTTTTTTCGGAATCCCACAGGAACCTGTCATGTTTTCGGGATAAAATGTATCCTATGTCCCTGTCCAGGTCATAAACTATATGTGCACCAAATTTCATCCAAATCCATTTAGTTGTTTTTTTTTGCATAATTTAAGAACATTCAAGCACAGAAACATATAAACTTTCACAGTAATATAAGTAGGATAAGATATGAAGGCGCAATTACACTTGGTCGCTAGCCCGAATACGATTGCCAGTACGCCCGTATCCGTTTTGGTTCCCTCCAATCTGGCATCACTGAGGTACGTTTTAACCAGTAGTAACCTTATACCCCTAGTACGAACCAATTTCGAATTCGAATAATTTGCGAGTACGAATTGTCATTGTCAAATTTTGTATGGAAACTTGAACAACAGCGCCACAAAGTACGTATTGAGAACTAAAAATCAGTACACATTTGGCAATGACATTTCGGACTCGCAAACTATTCGAATTCGATATTGGTTCGTGCTGAGGGTAAAGAACGCGGGTCGCTTGAACGTGTTCCAGTACCCGAACTTGAGTAAAACTGTTAATATTGTATCGGGTGCCCCAAATCGAGTAAAGTCTTTCGTGCACCTGTATACGGGCTAACCACAAAGTGTTATTGTGCCTTATCATCCTTATTAATAAACAAGGAATAAGCTTAGATTAGTTACGCTGTGTTTTGTTCATGTCACTCAAATGACAGTTGTCATTCAATAGACAGAGACAAAACATAGAGTAACTAATCCAAGCGTAGTCTTCGTTTATTAATAAGGGTATAAGGATTGGATTCTTCACCGATTCGAAAAATCTTTTAAACCAACATTACGTTAAAATTTGCAGGAAGCGGAGGCCTTCGCGAAAGCTTTCAACATAGAATCGACCGATCTTAAAGAGATCGCCGTTAAAATAGCTGCCATGCCGAAACTCAACGAGAGTAGGCGTCGAGTGGTCGTTATAACGCAGGGTTGCGACCCTGTCATATTAGTGGAGAACGGGGAAATATCCCTTATACCAGTCAGTGTGTTAGCTCGGGAGCAAATTGTGGACACAAATGGCGCTGGCGATGCTTTTGCGGGCGGTTTCCTAGCCCAAATGGTACTAGGGGCGCCTTACAAGACGTGCGTCAAGTGCGGAATATATACTGCCACGCATATCATTCAACATTCGGGATGCACTTTCAGTGGAGAAAGCAATTTCGTAGACAGCTAAAGGCAATCTCACTATCTAGGATGTAATAATGTGCTTCTTCGGATTATAGGCAATGAGAATGTACTGAGATATTGATTACTCTTAGAATGGTCTAAGATCCGAGCCTACATCGACCTTCACCGAGCTGATAATGAAATTAAACATATTTTATCATGAATTTAGTATATCAGAAAATGTATATTAAAAATGGGTTGCCTGAAAAATCCTGGACAGCGTATTTTTAAATATATATTTTTATCTAAAGAAAATATAACTAGAAAAAAATCCACGCGGACCAGGCAGCAAACGGGATTCGAACCCGCACCCTTCGCTATCCGGGCGAATGCACTGACCAATTATGCTACCGCGGCCCTGATGGCCGCGTCGAAATTCTTCTAGCCATTCTTAAGCTGCAAGGCAGCGCCATCTCTTCGCATTGTAGGTAACCCACAATGTCAAATGAATACTTTTACAAGTATTAAACATTTAAAAGAAGAAATAGCAATTATAGTTATTTTTATTTTTTTAACATGTATAACTGCTTGATGTTTAAATCTAAAGAAAATATAACTAGAAAAAATGCCTTGCAGCTTAAGAGTGGCTAGAAGAATTTCGACCCATAATTGGTCAGTGCATTCGCCCGGATTGTGAAGGGTGCGGGTTCGAGTCCCGTCTGCTGCCTGGTCCGCGTGGATTTTTTTCTAGTTATATTTTCTTTATATATTTTTAATTAAATGTTGCAACATCAAAATAATAAGAAAAGGTGAAGGTCGAAGGTTCGGATCTTCTACTAGAAGGAGAGAAAGCGCTGGTGCTGTTATAAGTAATGACCGCAAGATCGCTTTATATCTCTTGCACTTTTATGCCCAGTTTTACTTTATGGTTGAAAAGGGAAGACTCAGTTCATTCTCCGTGTCTATGGTCTAGACCCATCGTAGACGACTTTGTACGATCCAGTGCAGGATTACAACGTTGTACGTGTTTTTTTTTAATCCTAAAAGTAAGGTTTGTGATTTTTGTAATAAGCAATTAAGTTCAACTTCTTACAGCCGCGCTGTTATGTAATTTAATAATAAAAATGTAATGTAGCATAATGGTCAGTGCATTCGCCCGGATATGGATATTTTTCTAGTAAAATTTTCTTCGGATTTGACATCTAGCAGACCTAGCAGTTACATGCTTAAAAAATAAAAATTATAAATGATAATGTAATTTGTAAATTTCTCATACTGTCGCATATTTGGAATAGCAATTGAAATGGAGTAAGACAAAATGTCACTTTGACAAGCATTAACTTTGATTGGCGATATTCAGTGCGGCTTTTAGTGATAATTATCATTGCGTGAACTGCCGGCCTATTCGCTGACTTTTTTGACATTTACAGTGTTAAATTAATTAGAAAATTGCATATCCATCGATGCTTTTCAGAACAAGCCATCTTATCTCGGTGGAACTCTAAATAGCTCGGTGATTATACTTCCTTCTGTCAAATGCAGTTATCGAATAGGCTTATTGGACACGGTAAAGTCAGTTGTCTGCGATGTGCCTTATAAGAATCGCGAGCATATCAACCTGTGAAGTAAACTCCGTTACCTAAAATCTTTTTGATGTGTAACATCTTTCCTCTCGCTTTCCTGCAATTTGTGGGAGTGATTTCGTGAAATGGGACGGAAGTGTGTAACAGGAAGTCGCGAAAGCGCCCGCTATTTGATTTGGTTTTAAAACATAATGTTCAAAAGGATGAATGGACTTGTAGTAGGTTTTATTTCTTTTTTTACTAATATAAGGTGAGATTTCAAATGTTACACATCTTACGCAACTAATGTAAGGTTCGCTCGTTTTTTTAACTTTGAATTTGTAAAGATTTTGTTGTAATATTTGTACGATTAGCCACACATCAAGTTACTGCAGGCTGTCAAATTATGGCTTTAATTATGGCAATTATTAAGAATCTTATGGCAGGGGAAATAAATATCAAAGGCGATTGGAGTAAATTTACAGTTTTTTTTTTTGGGGTAACTTGTTCTGTGGCTGTTCTACATAATTTATGAAGTCCTAATCGTTTGCTAAGAGGGAGACATTCGGCCTAATATTGTTGCATCTACTAAATTAATTGATATGACTACTGAAGCTCAAGCACAAATTTGGACAGATTTGTAATCGTATCGTCATCGTCAAATTTTGTATGGAACGAGTCAGTTTTATCTTACGTCCGATAGAGGCGCTGTTTGGTTTTCATAGTAACTTCGACGATCCGATACGATTATGGAACTGTAAAAGTTTGTGCTTGGGCTCCTGTTATATTGGCCTGTATATATAGATACAGCACAATAAAACCATTAGATACGAACATTACTATAATGAAATGGTTGAAAAAAAAAAATAGTGTGCACGGACCACACATCTGAAGTGAAACTTCTTTTCTTAAATAACCTAACATTGGGCGGTGCATAAAGCACAGGGAAATGGAGCAGCGCATGCATCACTCATACATATGTATAATGTCGGATGTGACGATCGTAGGTTTCAGCCTTCGCGGAGTTATCCTCCAACTTAAATGCTCGTCGGGAAGAGCTGCGCACGCATCCCAACCACACACACACACACACACATATTATATAATCGAATGACGTATTTCCGTGCCATCTTTTCCATAGGATTTTTCCATTTACACCCAAAAAGAAGTTTACTTATAGAAGTAAAGTAATAGTGAGTCGTAGTTACATTCGTTGTGTCGTTAATGTTACAGTACACTTAGCATAATATGGAATCAATTAAGCTTTCCAAAAGTTGTTTTAAATTTTAAACAGTCAATCCCACAAAGAATCTGTAAAATATTTCTCCTACATCGTATAGAGGCAGTGTTGTGTCAATTATGTCTTTATAATTAATGTAATCAATTTAAACGTTCGCTAGAAAAGTTCGCGCCAAAAAATTCATTTAAAAAAGAGCTCACGTAACAGTGGCGCCCAACTTTTGATGTATTTTTTTAATAACACCCTCATTACCATATTGCCCAAAACCTAAAGGCGATATAATAAGAATACAAATTTCTTTCTTTAGTTTCTTATTCGTTGAAAAATGTGTCCAGTCGAAGCCTTACATGGGAGATGGGAGTGTCATATCAATACATATAGATGCGCTGCTCCAAATTAACTAGGTAAATTATCTACGCGTCTTTCGCTATGGACATAATAATATTAATAAAATTAACGTTTAAATAAGCAAAAGCTCGAATAATTTTAGGCAATAATAATAAAAGTAATAAATAATAACATCAAAATCATTTTCGAAATGATCGCAGTAGCCGGAATATTGAAGTTACCATATTTTCGCAATGCATTTAATACTTATATTGCGGGTTATTTATTGTTAAAGAAATAAAAACCTAAGCAGTTTGCTGGTGGATTTCATGCGAGAATATTATAGGTTGCTTGACTACACAACTTATTATAAAACTACCTTACCAGAATACGAAACTCGGTAAGTGAGATTGCATGTTACAGAATCGACGTACTTGTACCTAAAGACAACATCTATTATTAAGGTACAATTCCGCAATGGGCTTACCGCCTGCGGCTGACCGTGCATTATATGCATTGTGCAGCCGCGCCATGTCGCCGCGCTCGGAATCAATTTCATAGATTCATAGAAACTAGTAGTGTCGCCTGCAGTCTGCAACTGCGGCCTGTGCGGTTCAGTTCGGACTTGCACCTTAAAGTTCTATGTTTGAAGCACTTCGGAGAATCCCGTTTTCACAAATTTTGTGACTGTTGGTGCATGCAAATTCCCATAGTTTTAATTAATAAACACTTAAGAACATCAATTTATGGATTTCTGTTAAAAGAAAAATAAAATACATGTCTTATTATTTACGTCCAGACTAGAATCTTTGGTTACATAACGCATTAACCGCACGGAAGTGGCACAAAAAATATCTACTCCTACGTATGGGAATTTGCTCGTCGCTACACATGCACACCTTGACTGCTTTAGTACAATGGTACAATCTTATGCGCGAAAAATTAAGTTTTCTTTGCTGGTTTAAGGCGTATGAAAAAGTAAAGGTCAAGGACCTTTTGACTTTTACATCTGTTGTAGTTAATTTTATTAAATGATTTAAATATATGTATTGCTTACAATTCGAATCCAATTCAATAGATGATCGAATGAATTTTAGTTATAATGTTGTTAAATCATAATTCATTTAGTATTACAGATAGATCTGAAGATGTTCAAACTCAATTAGGTAACTAACTTTTAAGATAAGACTTTTATACAATATTTTTATTATACCTTATATTTGTAAAAATACACTTCTGCAAATAATACAAATTTAAAGACATATTTACATTCCCTGAAAACTAAATTGGCACACAAGCTTGTTAAGCCCCTTCATGTTTTTATAAATTAACTTATTAAAACTTTAAAATTGGAATATTGTCACAGAATAGATAATTTTGTAACTGCTCTAATTGATTAAAAAATCTGACATTGAAAATGAATTTTTTTCTTTTATACCAAGACATTTATGCAGTTGCAAGTTCACAAAGTTAGTCTGAAAATAATTTTATTGCATACAAAATTACATTCAAATTTTAACAATTCTAAATATAGAACCTCTACAATGTTGAGTATGGCTCTGAAAAGGTTGAGCTTTAATTTGCATTTTTTTACTGCAAATTATTTAAACAACAATAAACATATTTATAAACTTTCAGCTATCAAAATTAATGTTCTTAGTTTTACTGTATTCTTAATGCCTATACTTTAAAGCCATTGTATACAAATCACAAATATTCTATGGCTTCCGTTTTTTGGAACATAAACTTATTGCAATAGGAATATATTTATTATAGTCAACAGTTAGGGTTATACCTAAATAAATCATTTGTTTATTCCTTACCATCTACAATAAAAAATGTTAACAATACAAATGTTATAAAATGTCAATACTTATGAAACAAGTTTTAAAAGATATTTTATAAGTAACACCTAGTCCTTTGCTTATCATACTATATTTTGGCCTGCCATGTTAGACTTGATTTATAACAAAATTTTTAGCTTCATACCCTAATGGTAAGAATACAACAGCTTATTCTAATGTATGATATATGAAATAATGTAATTATTTTTAATTTAAATTGCAAATAATAAACCATAACTTAATTATAACAGCTTATAAAGCTCTGAAAACGAATATTATAGTGTAGTCATAATTAACAGGTTATAAAGCTGATAAAATTAATTTATAATTTGTTTGTGAGCACAATAGCATAATGTACAATGTGTACATTCCAATCTGGAACAATTTCCTTTTCATTCCCCAACAATGGCATACATCTGTAAATCTCAAGAATGACAAAGCTATTCATGGACTTCATTATTTTTGTCACACTCCTGGTAACTCTGACAGAATCTGTGACTATCCTATACTTTATTTTGGGCACTATATTGTCTATACATGAGTGCCTTTTGCAGACTACACAGCCTGATTGTATTTGTCTTACCTTAGGCCTGAAATAAAGTGGTAAATAAACTGTTAAAAATAAATGTACTTAGTTGTTGTTATAAATAAAGAAGTTTACTTTAAAATGTCTATTAATTGTCCAACTCCAATATTAGGTGATTTATATTTTTATTAACTTCATACCAATATAAACAACACAGTTTAGCTGTAAACCTAATGACCAAAATGCTGGAACTGAAACATTAATCTTTGTTTGTTAGCTGCTTACAAAAAAGCATTGAGATCTATACGAGTTGGAATCACTTAACAATAATTTAATCAACTTGCTACTAATATTGAAAATGCGAGACTAAAGCTAGCAAAGAAATATTTAGTGTGCATATTTAAACCTCACCGCATTTTTAACATAAAAACAATACGACTGTGTTTCCAAATGTATGTATCGAATTTCAAAAACGATAACTTTGTTTTTTAATCTTGTATCACTTAGAAACTATTTCTTCGGCGATTTTATTTATTTAGGAAGTCATTTATTAAAAACATGATATTGGTAATTCCTGCGTTTCTTTCGTTTTAAAAATATTTTGTAATCTTGCTGATTGGCGGTTTTTCAGTGTTACCCACCTACAAAACATATTGGATGCTGTCACAGACTGTAGAAGATAGAGATGAGCTTTCTTGTCTCTCCATAATGCCAGTCGACTTCGGCAAGTGCCAACCAAAGAGAATTTTTTTTTTGGTCGTGGAATTGGACTATTGCACATAGGATTTTACAGCTGTAATTTATAATAAGGCAGAAAGTTAGATTTCATTTATTGTAAAATTAAAATAAATGTTTTGTTCATTATATATTTTGTTATGGTTGTGCTAGTGCTTCCAAGGTGGAAACACCTTGGCGAAAATGGACACATAAAAATGAGACAGCGACATATAGGACTATGAATAGGACTGTTCACTCACTATCACTACGATCCTATGCTATGGCTACCGATAAAACATATGTATAATAGCAAATATGTGTATATTTCGACATGACAAGTAATAACGTGTCGTGTCGACTCTCTTTCCTCCCCCTCTCTCTCTAACCCATAAGAAATGTATAAAACCGATGTGTCGCGACACGTTAATATGTTTTTGGCTTTATTCACTAACTTTTTTGACTTTTACAGTGGTATCGATTCTGACATGCTTCTCTAAACCTAAGCTTTACAATAGTGTATCCTGGTTATTGTCTATACAGAATCATGCTAGAATCTATACCAGTGGTGTCAATTCTAGCAGGATTCTCTAAACCTAAACTTAAATTTGACAACAGTGATGTCAAATCTGGCATGATTCTCTAAAACTAAACTTAAATTTGACAACTGTGCATCCTTTTCATTCTCTATACAGAATAAAAAGGAGAGACTGATGTTAAATTTAGTTTTAAGTTTAGAGAATCACGCCAGAATCGACACCTGTGTGCAACTAAAGAGAAGAATGCATAAATCTATCGATGCTTTTCAGAACCAGTATCAAATATCACATAGTGGCGTCAATTCTGATACGATTCTCTAAACCTAAACTTAAATTTGACAATTGTGGTATCGATTCTGGCATGATTTTCTAAACCTAAACTTGACAACAGTGGTGTCGATTCTGGCATGATTCTCTAAAGCTGAACGTAAATTTGACAACATTGATGTCGATTCTGGCATGATTCTCTAAACCTAAACTTAAATTTGACAATAGTGCATCCTTGTCATTCTCTATGCAGAATGACAAGGAGAGGCTGATGTTAAATTTAGTTTTAAGTTTAGAGAATCACGCCAGAATCGATACCAAGGTATCTCTGTCATTCTCTATACAGATTGAAAAGGACAGACTAATGTCAAATTTAGTTTTAAGTTTAGAGAATCCTGCCAAAATCGACACCAGTGTGTCCTTGTCATCCTAAATACAGAATGAAAACGAGAGACTGATCTTAAATTTAGTTTTAAGATTAGAGAATCACGCGAGAATCAACATCAATGTATCCTTGTCATTCTTTATACAGAATGAAAACGAGAGACTGATGTTAAATTTAGTTTTAAGTTTAGAGAATCACGACTGAAGCGACACCATTGTCGTTATATTAAAACAGTAGGATCACTAAATAGCTCGATGATTATCACTCACATCTATCAAAAGCAATTAGAGAGACCGTCTCCCTAATTTCACCAGATATGGGAAAACTTATTTGCTAAAAATCTGTTAACTATCGCTAAACTTTATTATAAATTTATACTGATGCCGATTCCGGCGTGATTCTCTAAACTTAAAACTAAATTTAACATCAGTCTCTCCTTTTCATTCTGTATAGAAAACGACAGGGATGCACTGTTGTCAAAGAACAATGCCCACTGCCCATACATTCGAAAACCTGTCACTTCGGTTTTTTCTTTATGGATGTATATTGACTGTTGAGGTTGTTAATTAATTATTACAATCTTCTGAAATAATGTTGCTAATTTGGTTTGATTTGGCAATGAGGAATAGAAGTTATAACGAAAACTAATTCTGAGGTTATTCAACTGCTGAAGATGTCATTTACTTACTCTGTGGTTACGAGATTGATTATAGATTATTTAATGCCGGAACTTCACTTGGCTATTTGTAAACTTGACAACAGTCTGTCCTTATCATGTTTTAAGGAAAGAAAAGGACAGACTGAAGTCAAGTTTACATGAATAGCCAAGTGAAGTGCCAGCATAAGATTATTCATTTGTGTGCTGTCACAGCTGTGGTGTCTTAGCCCAGCTAGGTATTTATTTCAATTCGCTTGTTTTGTTTGATTGAAGCTTGATCTGAGGATTGAAGAAAAAAGGATTAATATCATAACATGTATCATGCTGAGGTGTCATCCTTATAATATTGTCTTTGGAATTAAACAAGTTTTTTTTTATATTTAATCAATAATTCAGTTTCAATTATTTTATTGAAATAGTAGGTACTTAATGTCTTAGTTTCTGCAAGCGAATGAATAAATGATAATCTTGACCTTTACCTAATTATATCTATAGACATCTAAGACATTTAACTATGTATTATTTAAATCTCTGGTAGACAAGTATATAAGTAGGTAATAATCTAAAATAAAATTACAATACCTTCCATTAATTGAGATGATTGGTACTATGAGCAGCTGTCATTATTGCTGGCATTTTTTCGGAACGAATTTCCTTCTCATGTAGTCAGCCGAAGAGATGATGGAGTCCTAACTATTTCGGTCATGTTTCACTAAGAAAATGGCCAGTCTTTGTTAAGAACGGAAAGAAACTTTAAATTAAAGCCATGCCTTTTAAGTATTACATTACCATTTAAATACGGTATTTACCGCATGACTGGCAACATTGGAAAGGAGAGTGCGAATCTACATTTAAGCTGCGTTCATAATTATGTCATTTTACTTTGATACAATACTCTTCCCTAATGGATGCGTTCGTGTGATAGCAAAAAATGTACTTACATAATGATTATTTTCAAAAATTATTTTTGAAAAAACTGTATTGTAGTTTTTGTTGATATTTTGATTTCGTAATAAGCGAATAATTACCTTTTTTTTGAGGTATGTCACATAATTATACATGCAAATTTTTTTTACAGATTTGACAGGTCACAAATGGGCATCCTTCTTTAGTTTTAAGTTTAGAGAACTATACCAGAATCGACACCAGTATATTTTGAAAAAAGTTAGAAAAATACCTAAAAATAATCATAAATCGTGTCCGTGATGCTAGCGTACCCACGATCAATATACAGTTTTTCGTTATGCCATTAAATACTGCGTAAATAGTGCCAAATTTGTGTAAAAATAAAAAAAAATAGTGCCTCTTTAATTTAAGAAATAAAGACCATTTTTACTGTGTACGCTATCATGACGTCAAGCTAGCGTACCCATGGCCGACCCCAAGAACAGCATATATTAGACCAAGAACAGCATTTAAGCAACGAAATTGACACACAAAAATAGTTCCCAAATAGTGCCCTGACTTTACAAAATTTCATAATCAATACTCTTAAAGGACCAAAGATATTGAACTAAACATTCTTAGCTGGCGTCAACCTGGCGTACCCATAATAGTTCTCATAGAAAATGAACTTTTCTCGTTATCAATTCTATATGTATAAATAGTGTGTCAAATAGTGCCGCTAATAGTAAAAGTATTTTATGTTAATTCGCAGTAAAACAATATAAAAAAGCAATTAAATTATTTTTACATATGAAGTACAGTCATGTACAGAAGTGATAATATTTTCGTAGTATAGTAGGTAAGTAAGGTACTTAGTAGGTAGGTTGAAATTCTTATATGAATTTATGATTGGTGAATTCGAATTGAAATAAAATATCTTTTTAAAAGTACCTATTTATTTTAGTAAAAATACATATATAGATAATCTCTTAGTGCATAAATTAATTTTGTGTGTAACTGTACTACAATTACATTTGTTCCTAGAATTTAACACCCTCTTTATATATTGTTGTGATGCGGATTCACATAAAATACTTTTACTGTTAGAGGCACTATTTGACACACTATTTATACATATAGAATTGATAACGAGAAAAGTTCATTTTCTATGAGAACTATTATGGGTACGCCAGGTTGACGCCAGCTAAGAATGTTTAGTTCAATATCTTTGGTCCTTTATGAAATTTTGTAAAGCCAGGGCACTATTTGGGAACTATTTTTGTGTGTCAATTTCGTTGCTTAAATATATGCCGTTCTTGGCGTCGGCCATGGGTACGCTAGCTTGACGTCATGATAGCGTACACAGTAAAAATGGTCTTTATTTCTTAAATTAAAGAGGCACTATTTTTTTTATTTTTACACTAATTTGGCACTATTTACGCAGTATTTAATGGCATAACGAAAAACCGTATATTGATCGTGGGTACGCTAGCATCACGGACACTCATAAATCGCAATTATCACGTACGCTGCCGAAGACATAGACAATAGAGCAAAGTGATTACTAAAATTTATAGAAGACAATGGTGTCGATTCTAGCATGATTCTCTAAACCTAAACTTAAATTTGACAGCAGTATATCCTTGTCATTCTCTATACAGAATGAAAAGGAGAGACTGATGTTAAATTTAGTTTTAAGTTTAGAGAATCACGCCAGAATTGGCACCATTGAGAGGACATCACTGGTGTCGATTCTGGCTTGATTCTCCAAACCTAAAATTAAATTTGTCATCAGCGTTTCCTTGTCATTCCTATACAGAATGAAAATGAGTGACTGATGTTAAATTTAGTTTTAAGATTAGAGTATCATACGAGAATCGACACCAATATCTTCAAAAAAGTTCGCGATACCATATGTGTAACTATTACAGTTAGGTCACAACTAGAGATCCGCTGCGGTTTCACTAATTTAAAGAAAAAGGTTATAGTGGGTCAAATTTAAAATATGGACATATGCGTCCGCGACAGGACGTTTTTACAAAAATTTTGAAAGGGAACAATTTCGTTGTAGTCTATGGGTTTGCAACTTTAAGCGTTTACCCAGCCCACGCAACGAAATCTTACAAATGAAATATTTTACCTGTTTTTGCTCCACTGATACTTGTTGTAGCCTGATCTTATAGCCTATAGCTTTCTTAGATCAATGAACTACCCAATACAAATATATTTTTTCAAATCAGAACAGCAGAGCATTGGTGCATTCAGTACAATGGGTTCTAAACTACGCAACTGATTTTTTTACTTGGATTGGAAGAACATTTATAATTATAATGAAGAAAGTGGTGCCAATTCCGGCGTGATTCTCTAAACTAAAAACTAAATTTAACATCAGTCTCTCCTTTTCATTCTGTATAGAGAATGACAAGGATATACTGCTGTCAAATTTAAGTTTAGGTTTAGAGAATCATGCTAGGATCGACACCAGTCATTGAGTATAATACAAGCATTTGAACAAAAATTACAGTCTTCACCTAAGCGTAGCGAGGGCGGGCCAGTATAAATTATATATCGAATGCATGAACCCGCATGCGTAGCACGACATTTCCGAATGGCTCTGCTCTAAACTTGTAATTTTCTTTAACGTCTCCCACACATTCTTGCACCTGATAGCTAATATAATGCGCATTCGTCTAGGAATAGTTGTAGGACATGCTGTATAGTACGTCCATGAAACATACCTAAAAACTTTTTTTTTTCATTTAGGGTACTTGCCATAGACAACATATTTTATTGATAAATTGTTATCTGTAATTAAAATGGCAATACATTCGTGACCGACAGGATATCAAATACATTTTTTCAACAAGGCAATGTGATTGATAGCCATTTTGAAGAGCTTTTTGTTGGTGTTTTGTGAATGTTTTCATGTAAATTTTCTCACATTTCAATGATATCAAGCTGATGAAAGTACCAAAAAAATACCTTTTACACAATAAGTCAAAATAACTCAACTTTGAGTGATTGTGTTGTTTGTTTGGGGAAGGAGCATTGTGGAGAAAAAAAACCGGAAAGAACTGTCTTATCTCCTCTTGTTCTCCTATTCTTTGTTAATAAGCATAATAATAAGCCGGAAAGTATTGAATATCGGTGTGAAAGTTTATTTATGTGAAGTGTTGCTTTAAAATCTTATTTACGTCGCGTGTTTTGTTGTACGTAAAATTTAGCTGGCCACAAGATGGCCGCCATAAGATGCCTGCTCCGCCAAAACCCGGTTGTTGGGCCCTATGTGTCATCGGCAACGAAGCGCCTCGAGAACGTGCTGTGAGCCGGTTGCGAGTGCTAAAGTTGAGCACTGCGGTCGCTTTCAGCGAGATTCCATTCCATACGATGGAATTTCGCTCCAGGCGCCAAAATACGATGGGTGTTGACACTGCTCTGACACCGTACCGTTACTCTGACGGCTGTACAAAATAATTATTGGCGAAGATGAGTGATCCAGACGACGTTGGCAAAGAAGTGTGGAAGCGATGGATATTGGGAGCGATATACAAAATTCGGGCACAAAAACAGAGGCCCAGTGTGGAAAGAATATGTCATGCTATTAGACAACATCATAATTATCATGAGGATGTGGTCTCGGAGCGGTTGGAAAGAGCAGTCCGCGAAGGGGCTGTTCTAAAAGTTTATAACAAAGGGCAGAGTTCTTACAAGGATCCAGAGGGGACACAAAACAGGACACTTAAAGTGTCAGCTGATGCTGACTTATCTCGCGTCATAGCTAAAGCAGTGCGTGAATTGGGCGAACGGGAAGGATCAACACTGAAATCTATTGAGAGATATTTGCGGCAAGCTTACCAAGTGACAGTGATATCCAATGAAATTGACTTCCGTAGTGTTTTGAGAACTGCTGCAAAGCGTGCCGTAGCCAGAGGTTTGCTCACTCACAGTGCGGGGGCTTATAAAGCTCCTGATAAGCCTTCTATTGAAAGGTCGCCAAAAAAACAACAGCGGACTTATGATTTAATTGAACAAGTAAGTAAACAATGAATTATTCTAGCACAAATTCTTGGTGCATAGTAATCAAATTAACTATTAAAGTTTTTATTTTAACATGCCATAAAATAAAATTGTAAGATAGTTTGTAGAGTAAACCTTTCAGTTTTCTTTTATGATTTATGACGAATCATTACTTCAGAAAATTATTAGCATTTTGGATAGTTTATTTATATATTTATCTTTCTTTGTTTACTTGTATCAAACAATGTACTGGCTGAATTGAGAACTTTTTCCTTTTTGAAGTCAGCTAAAAAAAGCACTTTTGAGGTATATTTGATTGAGGTATATTTACTTGAAGTTGGTTTTTATCTAACAAATTATGGAAGTGGCTACTTAGGATATTTCTATTAAAATCTTGGGATTCCCGCATGAATAACTGATTGGAAGTATGTTTACTTAAACTTTACTTACAGTATGTGTGTAAGTAAGGTGTAACATAAAATGGTGGTGTGGTTAATAAGAAAACATAAATGAATATGATTTTATTTATTCATTAAGGACATCTTATACAATATTTAAATGTTATACACACATGGCTACTGTTATTTGTGTCAAACTTGGTTTTTAGATCTCACCGAGTATACACCTTAATTTGAATTTACCGGAATTGCTAGATTTTTTCTATAAAGTGTTTTAAATAGTAGCCAACATCTCAACTTTAGGTATATTTGCATTGGATTATCTGATCTCTAGTTATGAAGGAAGTATTAGAAATTTGAAATATTCTTTTCTAATTTACTAATATGTTATTGTTATTGATTCTTGTTCTGATTTTGTAATAAGGAAATAAAATTCTCATTTAAATCTAAGAGATAAAAGGAATATTTAACTTTTCAGTCGCACATTCAGGGTGGTGTGCCTGTTTGTATTGAGTGCCTTGGGACAGACACAAGGAATGGTCTGGGTGCTGCGGAAGCCCTCATATGTTGCCATCAGTGCAAGTCCTACGTCCATCCAACGTGCCTAAATCTATTAGACCACGTTAATCTAAATACTCTAAAAGTAAGTTTTTCATAATTTTCTGTAGATTTGTATAGTTGAATGCGTTGATGGTTGTCTACTTTTTATAATAAATAAGTCTATTTATGATAACAGTACCAGCAGGTAATTAATCAAGTTATCGGAAGTCTACCATTTTTAAAAGTATGTTTTTAGGATGATTATAATAGTGAAAAATTATCATCATCTGATTGAGTTATTCTTATAGCTTTTAAGAAAGAAATATTTTTTTGAAATGTTATTCAAACTATCAAGCATTTGATTGTGCATCATAAGGTGTTAAGCTATGAATGTCAGTTAAGTAAGAGTAGATGCATAATAAAGAACAGTCTCTACTCATGTACTCCCTTTTTAATAAACAAGGATTCTGCTTAGATTAGTTACGCTGTGTTTTGTTCCTGCCACTCAAGTGCTATTTGACATTCAACAGACAAAGACAAAACAGAGTTACTAATGCAAGCATAGTCTTTGTTTATTAATAAGGGGGGTAGAGTCTGTACTTTACTATGGACCTAATGTTTCCATCTTTTTACTTACCTGATTGGCATTGAATGATTCAAATCAAAACAGCATCTTTTAAAATGTGTGTCAATTTTTTTCACCTATTCTTGTTGATATTTAAGAAAATATTCTCAATGAATAAAGAAAAGCTATTTTGGTTATTGCCTGCACTATAACCTAAAGTCACTCCAAAACATTTGCACTTATGTGATATCACTTGAAATATATATTGCTTTTATTTATTTATATTGTACACTAGCAAACCCGGCAAACTCCGTTTCGCCACCAGATGGCTTCTTTTTATGTAACATTTCGTTTGGTGATTAAAAGAAGATTTTTTTTATAATTTTTCCTGAATTTTCTTTGCTATAAACCCCCGTGGGGTTTATACCCCGAGACCTTACCAACGAATGCAAAACCGTGGAAATCGGTTCGTGCGTTCTGAAGTTATAGCGTCAGGAAGGAAAACCCGACTTATTTTTATATAGTAGATTTATTTGAATGTTATATATAGGGATTATGAATAGGGTCAAATGAAAACCCTATCCTGCTGATCCACTAATTACTTGTTACTGTAACACTAAGAAAGTGAAATGTACATACCGATTCACTTTTTTGTTCCAAACTAATTAATATTTAAGTCAAATGGACAGATCTATGATGGTGAGGTTATTCATGGCCAGGGTTTGAGCTGGGTGTAATTTTTAAATGTGGCAGTCATTGTGGTTTTTAGGCAAGTGTATGTCTTGCACTAGCCACTAGCTGCAGCTTTAAGACAACCAATAAGACATTCACTACACATTTCAAACACTACAATTACAATATTACATTTCATTCACTACAATTATAATTTCAAGTGATGCTTTAATTAAAGACCACATGATGTGCATTAAAGGATGCATAAACTTTAATTAAGTAAGTTAAAAAAATAAGTAACAATAGTGATTTGTTCACATAATCTCCCCAACTAAGTGCAAATGCACAAGCTGCTTGAATATTGGTCATGTGAACTTATAGACTAGAGAAATCAAAAAGTTCTCCAGTCACTGCTAGCATGAGCAGCACAATATTATCACGCTCAAGTGTCAAATTACTATGGAGATTGACAGTTAGACTGGATATAATGTAAATTGTGGTGGTCATGCTACAGGGTCTGGGGGCAAATCAATGACTTTGTATTGTAATTGGAAAATTGATTATTACTGGCGAGGTTTCTAAGTGGGGTATTGTTGTCGGCAGTCGTTGCGGTGGTCGTGCGGCGAGTGCGGGTCGTGCGCGACGTGTGGGGACGAGGGTGGGGGTGAGGGCGGGTCTCGGCGCGGGGGGAGGGCGGGGCAGGGGCAGGGGGGCGGGGACGGGGACGGGGACCGGGAGGGGGAGGGGGAGGACAGTGGCGGGTGGGTGGCGCGCTGCGTGTCCGCGTGCCAGAGACACGTGCACGCGCGCTGCCAGGCGCTGCCGTGGCGTTGCAGCACCTGCCCAACATCACGGTAACACTAATGCGTACACAAACCATTCAAGCTATTCATTTTATAAGCTTTTCAGTTATGTTTGAACACAGTCTAAATTATATTAAGTCGATAATGCTTTTAAATGAACTAAAATTGCTTATAATTCTTTTTTTAGATACAAATAACATATTGGAATTATTCTGGTTATATGTACGATTTACACTAATTCATTTTTAGGTTTCTGTATGTTTAAGCATTTAGTCTGCAAACTATACTGAGTGGACTTTTTTTTCTAGTAAAATTTTCTTCAGATTTATAAATAGTTTAGTATTTTATCGGTTTTATCGGCGTCGATACTCAAAAAGTATTCCACATAGGTCGACGATGGGCGGCACGCCGCGAGGGAGGAAGCCCCGTGCGCCGGCGCGCCGCACCGACTCCCAAGACGAGCCGTCCGACGGTAATGATCCGCCGCCCGCGCGCCTCCCGCCCGAACAGAGAATGTCCAAGGAGAAGCAGAAATTCTTTAGATACTCCGCGTTCAACCTCGTGGAGAGGCGGCGGCGCGACTCGTCCAGCGACTGGGAGAGATGGGAGGGGTCGGGGGAGCCGCGCGCCCGCTGGGGCGGCGTGCGCGTCACGCGCGTGCAGCGCCTAGAACTGCGCGTCAGCCGCCCGCCCTCCCCGTCCCCGCCGCCTTCGCCCTCCCCGCCGCGTCTCCTGCGGCTCGGCCCGCCCTCCCCGCTCTTCCCGCCGGAACCGCCGGAGCCGCCGCCCGATAGGTTCTCGACGGTGTTCGAACGCCTAGCCGCCGATATGAGCTCGAACGCCGCGTGGGGTTTCGCCGCGGAGGCGCAGAAGCAGCGCCGCCGCTCGCGCACGCGCACCCCGCCCGCCGCTCGCGCCGACCCCGCCGACCCCGCCGACCCCGCCGCGCGCCACCGCCGCCGCAGCCGGTGCGGCGACCGCCTGCTCACCACGCTGTTCGACGGCCTCTCCGAGTTCTACTCGGTGCGCTCGGCGTCGCGCTCCCAGTCCCGAGCGCGCCCCGCCCGGGACCCGCGCGGGAGGCAGGTGCTGAAGGAGACGCGCAGCACCTTCCGCGAGTACCAGGCGTCGCTGGGCGGGCCGCGCGTCGCCCGCGAGCGGTCCCGCGCCAGCGTCTCTCGCACGTCGGCCGGGAACGAAACCGGGGAGCGATCGCGGTCTCGCCCGCGCGCCTCTCGAGCGCCGGTCGAGGATCGAAGTCGGGGTCGGTCGCGGTCTCGCGCGCGCGTCTCTCGAGCGCCGGTCGAAGATGAAATTCGGGGTCGGTCGCGGTCTCGCGCGCGCGTTTCGAGGGTGTCGGTCGAGAATGATATTCGGGGTCGGTCGCGGTCCCGCGCGCGCGCGTCTCGGGTGTCGGACGAAGCGGATATTCGGGCGTCGGCAGGGCGGTCGGGGCAGGACGCGGGGCGGGTCTCGGCGCCGCGCCTGAGCGCGTCGGCGCTGGTTAGGCACCTGGCGGGCGACAAGCGCGGCTGCGCGGCGGACGCGGATAAACTGTCCCGCGGCTTAGCGCTCGGCGGCGGCGGCGGCGGGCCGGCCACCGATCAGACGGGTAAGATCGGCTCGTGAGTGCGGTGAAAGTGACGTGGTGGATCTGACCGTCCCGCTCGCTCTGATTGATGGCCGGCTCGCCGCTGTCTCTCTGTCTCTCGCTCTGTCTCTCTCTAACGCGCGCTCGTTTCTCTGTTCGGACGGGGGTGAGTGAGCCTCGCGCTGTCGGTTTGTTCAGCTTGATTGTTACGGACACCGAGCGCCGATGACAAACCATTTGTTAATCGGGTTTCGGCAGTATCCACACATGCACTTTCGCTCGCGCTTCTTCAGTTGAGGCGTGAATGTTTTTAACGTGAGAATCTATCGGCGAGGCGCCGGTCCTTGGACGAAATCAGAGCGATGTTTAATGAATTTCACCGCTGAAAGATTCTCGCTGTCGCTCGTCTGCTCTCAGTGTACATTTTCTGAAAACAGAAAAACGAGACAAATCAATGTTTTAAATTTGTATTTTGATTAATCTTGAGAGCAGGCAAGTCAAGTTTTATGTCGCTTTGCATCCCCTTTAACTTACCAAAGAACAAAACCGGCAGGCATTTTTTACTTTGCACATTTATAATTTTATTACTCATTTTTGTTCCTTATATTTCTGCTCAAATCACTCATTTATCAAAACACCTAAACTTTTCTCCGTAATCACAAGATCTTGTGACTACGGAGACAGAAAAACATCCCAAACATCGAGATTGAAATAAAATTCCAATTAATATTAAATAGTCTTTTATTAAATCCATTACTCATTCATAGCATCTCAAAAGTAGTTTACATAAATATGATCTTGTGATAACGGAGTCTGAAACGGATTTCAAACATCAAGAACAGTTAAAATTCTAATAAACTTTAAAGACACAATTACACTTAGGCCTTTCCCATATTCGGGTGCATGAAAGACATTACTCGATTTCAGGCACCCAATGCAATTACTTCATTGTTTTACTCACGTTTGGGTATTGAAACACGGGCAAACGACCCTGCACCCGCGTTCTAGTTAAAACGTACCTCAGTGATGCCAAAACGAATACAGGCGTACGAATTCCACAGGCAATCGTATAAGAGCTAACGGCCAAGTGTAATTGCGCTTTTAAACTGTTTCACTAAATCTATTACATATTTGTTTCTTAGGTTTTCACGCACACCACTCATTAAACAAAACAAGCTCTAACAGGTTAAATTCGTTAATTTTTTTTGCCGTTAATCTGACGACGCAGCCTGAAAGAAATGCGAAACGACAAGGGACAAATAAATTAACGCATTCAACCCGCTGGAGCTTGTTTTTATTTAACTCAATTACATTTTAATCATTGCTCATTAATTTTATGTTATTTACGTTAACTTAACAAAAGTCTCGAACGCTTTCGCTACTACTATTGCGATGCTAACGAAATTTGCAGCAAAACGAATTTGTTGCAGACAAAAAGCGGTTACCGGCGGGTGTGACGGAAGCCGATTCGGAATTGTTCAACCAAGCTCGGATGGCAGCGGCGGGGCCGGCGGCGGTAGAAGCGGAAATTCCGCCTCCCACTACTCCCGCGCCCGCTGCCGCCTCCGCTGCCGCTCCTTCTACGGCGCCAGCCTTACAAGTGGCGCCGCGATGCCCCTCCGCTATAGAGTTCGGCCAATGGGAGATCGAGACGTGGTACTCGAGCCCTTTTCCGCAGGAGTACGCTAGGTGAGTAGCTGAAGTTTGTAATGGTTTGTAAATTCCGCCTCCCACTACTCCCGCGCCCGCTGCCGCTTCGTCTCCGGCGCCAGCCTTACAAGTGGCGCCGCGATGCCCCTCCGCTGTAGAGTTCGGCCAATAGGAGATCGAGACGTGGTACTCGAGCCCCTTTCCGCAGGAGTACGCTAGGTGAGTAGCTGAAGTTTGTAATGGTTTGTAAATTCCGCCTCCCACTACTCCCGCTCTCGCGCCCGCTGCCGCCTCCGCTGCCGCTCCGTCTCCGGCGCCAGCCTTACAAGTGGCGCCGCGATGCCCCTCCGCTATAGAGTTCGGCCAATGGGAGATCGAGACGTGGTACTCGAGCCCCTTTCCGCAGGAGTACGCTAGGTGAGTAGCCAAAGTTTGTGATGGTTTCCGATTTTAAGCCCCTTTCAGTCATCATTATCATGAGCTATTAATGTCCCCACTGCTGGGGCACAGGCCTTCCCTATGAATGGAATAGGGCGGCGGACAGTGCGGATTGGCGGGTGCTAACGTGCAACGGCTTAACGGGCCTTCCGAAGCACCCCTTACAGTAAATTTGCTAAATATTATATTGATATACAAACAAAACTTGAATAATAATTCAAAGAGCCGTTTGACTTATTTTCATAGCAGTCTTGGTGGTAATGTTTGTTGTTTTGGATTCTATCTTAGGGTAGGCCAGTGGGCGTATTTTAGGGGTTGTAATTTTTTTTAATCATTATCAAATAAGATAATCTTGAAAATGAGGTCATTTGCCCTTTAAGCATTTGAGGAAGAATATAATGCACTGCAAATGGCTATTCGTAATTGATATGTCATTTTGACAGCAGGTTATAAGATATAGGGAGTGTGAAGGTCTCCTTTACACTCCCTGTTGCCAAGTTTACAAATAGCAAATATTAGTAGCCATACGAAGTGCCGACATAAAGCTCAAAAATATTTGCTCTTGCACATCACAGGTACATAAAGAAACAAATTGCTACCAAACAATAACATTATGCTTCTTCCTTGCAGATTACCGAAGCTATTCCTTTGCGAGTTCTGTCTCAAATACGCCAAGAGTCGGGCAGTTTTGATGCGACACCTCGACAAATGCCTTTGGCGGCATCCGCCCGCCACAGAGATCTACCGCTGCGGCGACATATCCGTCTTCGAAGTGGACGGCAACGCCAACAAGATCTACTGCCAGAACCTGTGCCTACTCGCCAAATTGTTCCTCGACCACAAAACCCTTTACTATGACGTGGAACCATTCCTGTTTTACGTCCTCACCAAAAATGACAGCAAAGGATGCCACTTAGTCGGCTACTTTTCCAAAGAGAAACATTGTCAACAGAAGTACAATGTGTCTTGCATAATGACGATGCCCCAGTACCAGCGACAGGGCTACGGGAGGTTCCTCATCCATTTTAGTGAGTGGTGAAATCTTGACTACTTTTCTTATTTTTTTCATATTTACAAACTTATAGCATTTATTTTTATTGATATTAATAATTAAACAAACTATTTGTTTCTCAGGTTATCTACTGTCCAAAGAAGAGGGGCAGCCAGGTACGCCGGAAAAACCTCTATCGGACCTCGGAAGAGTCTCTTATCACGCTTATTGGAAATCTGTTATTCTCGAATATCTCGCTGATCATAAAGAGAAACCATTCACCTTCGAAGACATAGCTCATATGACAGGAATGCATATAAATGACATTGCTATCACGTTTCAGTTATTAGGTTTTGTAAGATACATCCCAAATGATGATTCTGCTAAATTAGGTCTCTGTGTAGATTGGAATAGAGTCGAAAATCACATGAAGAAGTTGAGGAGTAGACCGCGATTAGAAATCGATCCTGAGTGCTTGAGGTGGACGCCGCTTTTAGCGTCCACGGTGAATCCGTTCAGATCGCCCGAAGAAGGATCTGGAGGCGATCAGGAAACTGAAACAGAAGAAGCTGGATTCAAAACAGAAAGTGAAGACACAGCCACAGAACCGGAGTTAACTGCACCTAAGGATGAAGCTAATTCTGCAGCGATTGTAGATAAAGAACTACCCGAAGAGATAGTAGAAGTGACATCATCTGGTAGAAGGAGGACGCGCCCTCTAAAATATAGTGAAACGACATATCAGACAACGCCGGTCGTCGCTGATGGTGGTCGAAAGAGGAAACGAGATCTCAATAGAAAGATGTCAGAATCGAATGCCGAAGATGACAAAAAATATGACGAAACACCTAGAATACAAAGAAGTAAAAGTGTATCTAGACGGTCGTCTAGGGCTGTTCCATCTGAAGTGAATGAAGAAGCTAGTTCTGTTAGAAACAGAAGAAAAAGCGTGAAAGTACCCGCATATGCTTCTGATAGCCAAGAAAGTCAAGAAGAAAGTATTAATGTAAACACTCCTGTTCTTAATTCCGCTAAGTCTAAAACAAAACGGAAAATAGCCTGGAAGGGACGACCACGAAAGCGTCAAAGGGTTAACAGATTATCTAAAGAAAAAACTGGATCACCAGTACCTAAGAAGGCTAAAGCTAGTGAAAATAATCAGGAAGTTGTTGCTAACAAAACAGATGACTCTATGGAGGAGGATGACAAATCTGTTGCTATAACGAATGAGTTTAGAGCTTCACCAATAATTAATAATAATGATAAAACTGAGGAGAAGGACAAGAACTCCGAGGCTAGCTCGGAAGATTCGTCTGGTGAAGCAGATGATGAAATGGACGTGGAAGAAGGGGAAGATAGGCGAAGCATGCCTAGCAAGCCAGCGACACCGAGGAACGTGGAAGAAAATAGTACAGATCATCATACCAGTGATATGGAACTAGATAGCATTCACATGGACTCTCCGAAATCCTTAGCCGAAAAGGATCAAATTATACAGGAAACTTCTATCAATGAAAATCCCGAAAAAGAAACTGCTGAAAGCGATAGTAAAACTGATGTTCCGAACATAGTAAATAGTGAAGTTGTGGAGTCTCAGACAGAAGCTAAAGACTTCAATGAAAAGCAAGTGCCTGAACCTAGAAATGGTGAAATGAAGTCGCCAGCTAAGCCAGCCGTTGACGACAAAGATACCATAATTATATCGGAGTCTGATGATAATAATAGTCAAAGTGGTCCATTACCTTCACCTAAACCTAATATAGTTGCACCAGTGCCTCAAAATAATGAAAACAAGCCCAAAGAAATAGAAGAAAACGAAAGTCCGTCTAAAGTTATACCAGTTGTATCAACTGAAAATGCCCATATTGTTTTAGACCCTAAGGTTCAAGAGGAAGTCAATACTATTAGAGCGCCGGTAGACCCAGTGATCCCTAAGACATCACACCAAATAGAAACCATAGTTGTCGAAGGGGAGTCTGATACTGCAAAATCTCCAGCCTGTATATCGCCTAGAAAAAGTGATAAAATTATTATTAATGAATCGCCAAAGCAAAAAAGAACTCCCGAAAAAAATAATATAGAGAATGTAAACGAACAAAAGAAAAGTGAAATGAGGAAAGAAACTGTCATCCAGCATCAAACTACCGATGAAGCAAAAACTCCAGATAAAAAATCACCTACTAAAATAGAGAGCATCATTCAGAATTTAGACCCACAGAGAGATATATCCTCTACTATAAAAAACTTAGAAACGCCTAAAATGGATGCCTTTGTAGAGACCGACTCTAGAAATAAGATATTAAATCCTATAGTAAGTAAGGAAAATGAAATCTCATTTCGTAATGATCTGCTAAATAATAGAAAAGATGAAATAATTATAACAAGGAATGTCATTGAAACTACTATGCCGAGTTTTCCGCCTGTCAGCAATTCAATGACAATTCAACAAATTAATTCGGCTCAGCACTCATTTCTCAACCATAGAATCAACGTAACTAAAGAATCTCAAGGTGTTCAAACAGACAAAGTACACATAAAGACGAGTGAGCATCATCGATCTATCGATTCAACTCCCGTGATAAGCAAAACTGCGACGAAACTTGAAGTGCCGCATCCCATAACTTCGCCCATTATAAACCCGGTCATACCGAAAGTTCCAAACGTGACTGATATAAGTTTTTTACCCCGGTGTCAAAGTGCTAGCGCTGTGGTCAGTATGGGTTTGGAAAGAACTGATTTGGACCCAAACTTCGTGAATAGCAGTGCAATGCAGAATTCATTGACTGGATCTATGAATATCGTCCAATCCAGCGCACAGGATTCCAAAAATGATCCCAACCTAAAGCCCAGGGAAAAAAGCAAATTGCGAGACGTGCGAGTGAATTCGGCGCACAGTAAGTTAGAGAAATCAGAAAAAAAGCAGTCAAAAAATGATACACCGCGAAGTACACCGGAACCGAAAATGTTTTTTCCTGAACAAAATACAAATACCAGAAAACCAGAGACATCCGTCCCAATAAACGTGATAAACTCTGTGCCAGTAACCAGCAAATCTGAAACTAAAACTACGAACGAGGCGCCAAAGAAACAAGATTTTTTTAAGAAAGAGAAGTCTAGCACGGCAAAATGCGATTCAAAAAACGCATCGGTGAAACACGACAAGAGTTGTACGGCGCAACTCATCAAGGCGGATCAGAACGATTCTAATAAGGGTTTGCCAAAATTTAAATATGACAACGAGTTAGTTCCCAAAGCGGATTATGCTATGAAT
This sequence comes from Chilo suppressalis, assembly GCA_902850365.2. NCBI lineage: Eukaryota > Metazoa > Arthropoda > Insecta > Lepidoptera > Crambidae > Chilo > Chilo suppressalis. The sequence goes on from OU963911.1 coordinate 2,422,980, forward strand.
CAGATTCCCAACTACCACACGACCCACGCGCAATACCAGTGGGCGCCTTGGGACCCGACCCGGCTCCAAGGGACATGGGACCCGAATAGGTTTCTGGAGATGAAGAACAGCGACAAAACCTATTTGGACAAATTCCAAGGTTTCAATCTATCGCCTTTGGAGCAGATGCAGAAATCGCCCCAAAAGTTGCATCCGAAGTACGACCAGAAGGACTTTCACAATATCGCTTACGGAGCGTTGTCGAGCGGTATATACGCGACGGCAGGATTGCCGCACTTCAAAGAGACTAAAACGCCAGTGTCGAAAGCGGAATGCTCGCAGAAGAGCGAGTGCAAACCTTCGAAGCAGTCGAAGACTACGGCGTGTCAAACGCAATGCGAGTCGAAGAAATCGGCAGAAGCGCAGATGAAGCAGTTGTTGCAGCGGCAGGCGAACAAGGAGGGCTGCGAATACAGGCAGCAGAGTCCCCATTTGACATCGCCGGGCTGCAAGGCTTACGGGAACGGGCCTTGCGCGCAGGATAAGCAGGAGAGCGATAAGAAGTCGCGCGGTCACAAAAAGGAAGATTCTCCGAAAGACACGAGCAAGGAGGAGCTCTGCGAGGCCGTGAGCCCTGCGTTGCAGTCGATGGGTGTTTACACGCCGGACTCGACGAGCAACTCGGTGCATTCGGTGCAGTACCCCGCCTGCGAGCTGGACGTGAGCCAGCTGGGCCTGGAGTCTCCGACCAGCATCAACTCCGACATGGCGTCGCCGTGTTCCATGATGCATATGCACCCGGTGCCGAGTCCGCAGTACCCGCACTCCTCCATACACATACCCTCCATCATGACGCAACCCAATCAACCGCCGAAGCAGCAGAAGATCAACAACAGGAATAGGTAACGTATTGATTTTTTAATGTTGCATGTATGAAATTGGTTTTGAATAGACTTCGTTTGTTTTATGATGAATAAATATAATGATAATATACAAACAATATAAATACAGTAAGGATGAATAAATAGAATAATGGCAGACCACCAGAAAAGTTAAAATCTAACACAATTTGAAAGTTTATTTAGATTAATTTAATGCATAAATGCATGGTTCATAAGATTTAGCAGAAAAACAAACGAAGAAATCTTCTACTTTTTTTAGAAATTTTTTAGTCACAATTTTGCAAAAAAATCATTAACAAAATCGTATAAAGCACGGAAAAAAAATTTTCGATGTCCCCTTTTTGCCCACACTGTATATGAGTGAAGCGTGAGCTATTCCATTCCCCTATGCCTAATACACTGTCTAATGTTAGGTAATTTAAGAAAAAAAGTTTCCCTTCAGATGTGTAGTTCATGCACACAATTTTTTTTATTCAAATTATTTTCTTCAGGGCTAGGTTAAATATTTCTTATTTGTTGGTGTAAGCTTAAAGAACTTATAGTTTCAGTACTAAGTTTCAATAGTTTTCAAATCTGTGTTTACCAGGGCTTGAAAGGTTAATACAGAAAATATTAGAAAAAATAAAGGTTAATACCAGTTTTTAGTAAAGGTTTCGTTCGGAGTGCGTCTCGAAATGAAAGCGGTACCTAAAACCTTAATAAACCGGATTAATCCAGAGCGGCACGTGCACGCGTCGGCCTCGCTTGAAGTTTGTTTTGTTTGAACTAATCAAGTCACAACTTGTTAATGCTGAGAGATTGATGCATTTAGAAGGCCGTTTAAAAAAACCGGTTTTTTAAGGTTAAGGTAGAGCCAAACCTAAATAAAATGCTCCTATTGTATTTGACACTGATTTAGGTTTGAAAATTAACCGGTAAACAAGCCCTGGTGTTTACGAGATATTTGTTCCGGGCTTAGGAACAACACGGGCAGCAACAGCAGCGCCGGCTCGAGCGGCGCCGGCGCCGGCTCCGGGTCCGGGTCCGGCGCGGACAAGCTGCGCGCCGCCGCCACCCCGCCGGCGCGGCACCGCGCTACCCCGCCCGCACATCCACCGCACGGTCAGTAAAAAGAAAGAAAGATGAATGTTTTTGATGTGTAACATCTTTCCTATAGATATCTTCCTATCGAGGAGCTCGATGGCGCAAGTGGTTAGCGCGTTCGGCTGCGATTGTTGAACTTGAGCAACTTTCGCAGTGGTCGGTCATTGGATGGGTGACCAAAAATTACTATCTCGAGCTCCTCCGTGCTTCGGAAGGCACGTTAAGCCGTTGGTCCCGGCTGCATCTGCAGTCATTAGCACCCACCAATCCGCACTGAGCCCGCGTGGTGGGTTATCAACCCAATCTCCCTATTCCATCCATAGGAAAGGCCTGTGCCCCAGCAATGGGAACATTAATAGGCTGATGATGATGAACATCTTTCCTCTCGCTTTCCTGCAATTTATGGGAGTGATTTCGTGAAATAGGACGGAAGTGTGTAACAGGAAGTCGCGAAAGCGCGCGCTGTTTGATTTCATTTTAGAACATAATGTTTGTACGAGCTGTGCATACCTACTTAATCAACATTATAATAATTTCAAATTGAACTAGATTACTTTAAGCATACTGATCAATTGTATTTTCCTTTGCACAATTAGTTACTGAAATAAATTAGTGTTTTTACAACATTCAAACGGTTCGGTTTTATTTAGCATTCCATGGAGTAACCTTACCCTTAGCAAGCATTCAAGTGTGGGAAGCAACCCCCACAATGTTCAAATGTCTTATTGCTTTTGTAGTAGGTTTTATTTCTTTTTTTACTCATATCAGGTTAGGTTTCAAATGTTACAGATCATACGCGAGACTACTGTTGTAAGGTTCGCGTTTTTCTTTTTCCCCAAAGGTTGACTGGGAGAGAATGCTATTAGAATTAAGTCCGCCTTTTGGTTCGAATCCTGGCGGATGCTATTATTGTATTTATTTTTATATTAATAAATCTAGTAGTTTATTAACGTGAAACTTTTATTACACTGCTATTTTTTTTTCCGTTCATTTTAGCACGTTCATTAATTTACACAAAATATACTTGTTGTAAAAAAACTGACCTTACCAAAAAGCATCAATGCTACAGCGGTAGAAGGATCGGGTTCGATTCCCAGCCGAGGAACCACCTTCTTTTTTTTATTAATGATTTTAAAAGTTTCACTCGCATCATGGTTTCATAAAACTACACCATTTCGTTTTCGCTTACAACATCAATATATTATAGTAATATAATAATAATGGCCCCTTCCCATCTACATGGAACCAACAACAGAGCTGGTGCGGCTTGTGAAGCGGCTGAAAAAGTTAAGGCAGGCAAATAAAGGGGTCTAGGCTCCGAATATGATTTTGTCCCATTCGGTGTCGAGACCCTTGGTCCGTGGGGTCCTAGCGCTATAAGGCTTTTTAAAGAAATAGCGAAAAGATTAGTCGACATCACAGGAGACCGAAGAGCTGGCAGCTACCTCGGACAAAGAATAAGTCTAGCTATCCAAAGGGGGAACGCTGCCAGTATCTTCGGAACCTTGCCTAAAGGGACTCCTTTTAATAATGTATTTTAGTTATTATATTTTATTTTTTAAGGTTTTTAGTTTTAGGTTCATTGTTATAGTATATTTTTTGTTTTAATTATTCTTAAATTTATTCATATTGCACCATTATAGTAATATTGATTCGTTATGTGTATCAGGTGGGGTATCAATGTCGGGCGGCGGCGGCGGCGGCGGCGGAGCTGGCGGCTACCAGGGCGGCTACCTGTCGTTCCAGCAGCAGCAGCAGTACGGGGGCGGCAGGTGGGCGCCGCCCTCCTGCTCCCTCGCCGAGCTGCAGCAGATGGTCGACGCGCCGCCCCACGCGCCTCAAGCCCACCAGGTGCGTACACAAACAGGGCGGCTACCTGTCGTTCCAGCAGCAGCAGCAGTACGGGGGCGGCAGGTGGGCGCCGCCCTCCTGCTCCCTCGCCGAGCTGCAGCAGATGGTCGACGCGCCGCCCCACGCGCCTCAAGCCCACCAGGTGCGTACACAAACAGGGCGGCTACCTGTCGTTCCAGCAGCAGCAGCAGTACGGGGGCGGCAGGTGGGCGCCGCCCTCCTGCTCCCTCGCCGAGCTGCAGCAGATGGTCGACGCGCCGCCCCACGCGCCTCAAGCCCACCAGGTGCGTACACAAACAGGGCGGCTACCTGTCGTTCCAGCAGCAGCAGCAGTACGGGGGCGGCAGGTGGGCGCCGCCCTCCTGCTCCCTCGCCGAGCTGCAGCAGATGGTCGACGCGCCGCCCCACGCGCCTCAAGCCCACCAGGTGCGTACACAAACAGGGCGGCTACCTGTCGTTCCAGCAGCAGCAGCAGTACGGGGGCGGCAGGTGGGCGCCGCCCTCCTGCTCCCTCGCCGAGCTGCAGCAGATGGTCGACGCGCCGCCCCACGCGCCTCAAGCCCACCAGGTGCGTACACAAACAGGGCGGCTACCTGTCGTTCCAGCAGCAGCAGCAGTACGGGGGCGGCAGGTGGGCGCCGCCCTCCTGCTCCCTCGCCGAGCTGCAGCAGATGGTCGACGCGCCGCCCCACGCGCCTCAAGCCCACCAGGTGCGTACACAAACAGGGCGGCTACTTACTCGATCATACCCATTAAGCTTAAGATCAAACACACGGAACCCGCAAACGGAGCGGTGGCTAGTACCGGCGACGCGATGCGAAGGCGTGCGCAACGATCTTACAGAGACGAAGATCATATTTTTTTCACAAAAAGACAAGTCATTGTAAATGAGAAGTAGCCCCATAAAAATAAAAACTTATTCAGAAAATAATGTTTTTCGTTTAATGTTTCCGATCCTATTACAGGTCTCGTTTTCGCGCAGAGGCCCAAGCACAAATGTTCACAGTTCTTCGTATCGCATCGTCAAATTTTATATATGTACTAGCTGACTCGGCGAACTTCGTACCGCCCAAAAGTAATAATTTGCAATAAATTAAAATTGCGACTATAATTTGTGATTTAAACTATCCTATCTCTCAAATTGGATCGAACTGCACATGGTGTGCGAATTTTATTATAATCGGTTCAGTGGTTTAGGAGTCCATTGAGGACAAACATTGTGACACGAGATTTATATATATTAAGATATAATAATAACTTTTTCCATACAATATTTGACGTTGGACGGAGCTGGCAAAATTCGTGCTTTTTTTAATGTTTGGGATGCGATAAAAGAAAACATAAGAAATAAATAACGTATTTAGTACGTCACAATTACAAGTGATGAATTTTCGTTATACAGTACGCGCAGCAAGCGGGCACTCCGCCGGGCGGAGCGGGCTCCGGCGCTGGGAGCGGAGCCGGAGCCGGAGCACACTACCACGCCGCCAAGTACTACGGCCCCACGCACAACCAACTAGACTCGCCCCGCACCAGGAACGCGCCCAGTCAGTATACAGCCCCACACTACACTACACTGACCCACTGCCACGCCGCCAAGTACTACGGCCCCACGCACAACCAACTAGACTCGCCCCGCACCAGGAAGCGCGCCCAGTCAGTATACAGCCCACACTACACTACACTGACCCACTGCCAGCGCCGCCAAGTACTACGGGTCCCCACGCACAACCAACTAGACACGCCCCGCACCCAGGAACGCGCCCAGTCAGTATACAGCCCCACACTACACTACACTGACCCAGTCACTGCCACGCCGCCAAGTACTACGGCCCCACGCACAACCAACTAGACTCGCCCCGCACCAGGAACGCGCCCAGTCAGTATACAGCCCCACACTACACTACACTGACCCACTGCCACGCCGCCAAGTACTACGGCCCCACGCACAACCAACTAGACTCGCCCCGCACCAGGAACGCGCCCAGTCAGTATACAGCCCCACACTACACTACACTGACCCACTGCCACGCCGCCAAGTACTACGGCCCCACGCACAACCAACTAGACTCGCCCCGCACCAGGAACGCGCCCAGTCAGTATACAGCCCCACACTACACTACACTGACCCACTGCCACGCCGCCAAGTACTACGGCCCCACGCACAACCAACTAGACTCGCCCCGCACCAGGAACGCGCCCAGTCAGTATACAGCCCCACACTACACTACACTGACCCACTGCCACGCCGCCAAGTACTACGGCCCCACGCACAACCAACTAGACTCGCCCCGCACCAGGAACGCGCCCAGTCAGTATACAGCCCCACACTACACTACACTGACCCACTGCCACGCCGCCAAGTACTACGGCCCCACGCACAACCAACTAGACTCGCCCCGCACCAGGAACGCGCCCAGTCAGTATACAGCCCCACACTACACTACACTGACCCACTGCCACGCCGCCAAGTACTACGGCCCCACGCACAACCAACTAGACTCGCCCCGCACCAGGAACGCGCCCAGTCAGTATACAGCCCCACACTACACTACACTGACCCACTGCCACGCCGCCAAGTACTACGGCCCCACGCACAACCAACTAGACTCGCCCCGCACCAGGAACGCGCCCAGTCAGTATACAGCCCCACACTACACTACACTGACCCACTGCCACGCCGCCAAGTACTACGGCCCCACGCACAACCAACTAGACTCGCCCCGCACCAGGAACGCGCCCAGTCAGTATACAGCCCCACACTACACTACACTGACCCACTGCCACGCCGCCAAGTACTACGGCCCCACGCACAACCAACTAGACTCGCCCCGCACCAGGAACGCGCCCAGTCAGTATACAGCCCCACACTACACTACACTGACCCACTGCCACGCCGCCAAGTACTACGGCCCCACGCACAACCAACTAGACTCGCCCCGCACCAGGAACGCGCCCAGTCAGTATACAGCCCCACACTACACTACACTGACCCACTGCCACGCCGCCAAGTACTACGGCCCCACGCACAACCAACTAGACTCGCCCCGCACCAGGAACGCGCCCAGTCAGTATACAGCCCCACACTACACTACACTGACCCACTGCCACGCCGCCAAGTACTACGGCCCCACGCACAACCAACTAGACTCGCCCCGCACCAGGAACGCGCCCAGTCAGTATACAGCCCCACACTACACTACACTGACCCACTGCCACGCCGCCAAGTACTACGGCCCCACGCACAACCAACTAGACTCGCCCCGCACCAGGAACGCGCCCAGTCAGTATACAGCCCCACACTACACTACACTGACCCACTGCCACGCCGCCAAGTACTACGGCCCCACGCACAACCAACTAGACTCGCCCCGCACCAGGAACGCGCCCAGTCAGTATACAGCCCCACACTACACTACACTGACCCACTGCCACGCCGCCAAGTACTACGGCCCCACGCACAACCAACTAGACTCGCCCCGCACCAGGAACGCGCCCAGTCAGTATACAGCCCCACACTACACTACACTGACCCACTGCCACGCCGCCAAGTACTACGGCCCCACGCACAACCAACTAGACTCGCCCCGCACCAGGAACGCGCCCAGTCAGTATACAGCCCCACACTACACTACACTGACCCACTGCCACGCCGCCAAGTACTACGGCCCCACGCACAACCAACTAGACTCGCCCCGCACCAGGAACGCGCCCAGTCAGTATACAGCCCCACACTACACTACACTGACCCACTGCCACGCCGCCAAGTACTACGGCCCCACGCACAACCAACTAGACTCGCCCCGCACCAGGAACGCGCCCAGTCAGTATACAGCCCCACACTACACTACACTGACCCACTGCCACGCCGCCAAGTACTACGGCCCCACGCACAACCAACTAGACTCGCCCCGCACCAGGAACGCGCCCAGTCAGTATACAGCCCCACACTACACTACACTGACCCACTGCCACGCCGCCAAGTACTACGGCCCCACGCACAACCAACTAGACTCGCCCCGCACCAGGAACGCGCCCAGTCAGTATACAGCCCCACACTACACTACACTGACCCACTGCCACGCCGCCAAGTACTACGGCCCCACGCACAACCAACTAGACTCGCCCCGCACCAGGAACGCGCCCAGTCAGTATACAGCCCCACACTACACTACACTGACCCACTGCCACGCCGCCAAGTACTACGGCCCCACGCACAACCAACTAGACTCGCCCCGCACCAGGAACGCGCCCAGTCAGTATACAGCCCCACACTACACTACACTGACCCACTGCCACGCCGCCAAGTACTACGGCCCCACGCACAACCAACTAGACTCGCCCCGCACCAGGAACGCGCCCAGTCAGTATACAGCCCCACACTACACTACACTGACCCACTGCCACGCCGCCAAGTACTACGGCCCCACGCACAACCAACTAGACTCGCCCCGCACCAGGAACGCGCCCAGTCAGTATACAGCCCCACACTACACTACACTGACCCACTGCCACGCCGCCAAGTACTACGGCCCCACGCACAACCAACTAGACTCGCCCCGCACCAGGAACGCGCCCAGTCAGTATACAGCCCCACACTACACTACACTGACCCACTGCCACGCCGCCAAGTACTACGGCCCCACGCACAACCAACTAGACTCGCCCCGCACCAGGAACGCGCCCAGTCAGTATACAGCCCCACACTACACTACACTGACCCACTGCCACGCCGCCAAGTACTACGGCCCCACGCACAACCAACTAGACTCGCCCCGCACCAGGAACGCGCCCAGTCAGTATACAGCCCCACACTACACTACACTGACCCACTGCCACGCCGCCAAGTACTACGGCCCCACGCACAACCAACTAGACTCGCCCCGCACCAGGAACGCGCCCAGTCAGTATACAGCCCCACACTACACTACACTGACCCACTGCCACGCCGCCAAGTACTACGGCCCCACGCACAACCAACTAGACTCGCCCCGCACCAGGAACGCGCCCAGTCAGTATACAGCCCCACACTACACTACACTGACCCACTGCCACGCCGCCAAGTACTACGGCCCCACGCACAACCAACTAGACTCGCCCCGCACCAGGAACGCGCCCAGTCAGTATACAGCCCCACACTACACTACACTGACCCACTGCCACGCCGCCAAGTACTACGGCCCCACGCACAACCAACTAGACTCGCCCCGCACCAGGAACGCGCCCAGTCAGTATACAGCCCCACACTACACTACACTGACCCACTGCCACGCCGCCAAGTACTACGGCCCCACGCACAACCAACTAGACTCGCCCCGCACCAGGAACGCGCCCAGTCAGTATACAGCCCCACACTACACTACACTGACCCACTGCCACGCCGCCAAGTACTACGGCCCCACGCACAACCAACTAGACTCGCCCCGCACCAGGAACGCGCCCAGTCAGTATACAGCCCCACACTACACTACACTGACCCACTGCCACGCCGCCAAGTACTACGGCCCCACGCACAACCAACTAGACTCGCCCCGCACCAGGAACGCGCCCAGTCAGTATACAGCCCCACACTACACTACACTGACCCACTGCCACGCCGCCAAGTACTACGGCCCCACGCACAACCAACTAGACTCGCCCCGCACCAGGAACGCGCCCAGTCAGTATACAGCCCCACACTACACTACACTGACCCACTGCCACGCCGCCAAGTACTACGGCCCCACGCACAACCAACTAGACTCGCCCCGCACCAGGAACGCGCCCAGTCAGTATACAGCCCCACACTACACTACACTGACCCACTGCCACGCCGTCAAGTACTACGGCCCCCACGCACAACCAACTAGACTCGCCCCGCACCAGGAACGCGCCCAGTCAGTATACAGCCCCACACTACACTACACTGACCCACTGCCACGCCGCCAAGTACTACGGCCCCACGCACAACCAACTAGACTCGCCCCGCACCAGGAACGCGCCCAGTCAGTATACAGCCCCACACTACACTACACTGACCCACTGCCACGCCGCCAAGTACTACGGCCCCACGCACAACCAACTAGACTCGCCCCGCACCAGGAACGCGCCCAGTCAGTATACAGCCCCACACTACACTACACTGACCCACTGCCACGCCGCCAAGTACTACGGCCCCACGCACAACCAACTAGACTCGCCCCGCACCAGGAACGCGCCCAGTCAGTATACAGCCCCACACTACACTACACTGACCCACTGCCACGCCGCCAAGTACTACGGCCCCACGCACAACCAACTAGACTCGCCCCGCACCAGGAACGCGCCCAGTCAGTATACAGCCCCACACTACACTACACTGACCCACTGCCACGCCGCCAAGTACTACGCGCCACCTTGTATACACACAAAGCTCAATCCATAAACCTAGAATTAATTTGACAACGCGTTATCCTTGTTATGCTTTATACATACAGAATGAAAAGGAGAGAATGTTGTCAAATTAAGTTATAAGTTTAGAAAATCAAGCCCTTACTGTACTTACAGCAACTATAAAACACATACATATTGCTTAAACCAAAGTTTGAAAAAATGGGAGTTTTCATTCTAATAACCTTTAGTTTGATATACTTTTTACATTAAAGTTGAGTCACCTTTGCATACTGGATACATTTTATAGGTTTTATTAGAAATGTTTTGTAGAATGTGAAATAAAAGATAAAATTTGTATAGCAAACCTGTTTTTGATGCATCCAAAGTCAGTGCACCAGATGATAGTAATCTGCTTTGGCTGCATCAAAATCACTTTTATTTTCATTTCATCATCTTTAAAATACTTCGAATTCAATCAATCTGGTATACACAATAGTATAAATCAGTGTAGCTTCGCAACTTTATTTAGCTCTTTTCTTACTAATATTAAACAAACGATAAAACTTCATTTCAATCGCAGGCAACCTAAGTCCGATGCAGCACATGCAAATGGCGCCTGGCTCCCGAATGTCGCCCAATCTCAACACGCACATTATAAGCCAGTACGGTCTCAACGGGTACCGAGTTCCGCCCCAGCAGCAATTCAACAATCTGCCGGTTCAGATGATGAACGTTCAACAATACCCCGCTGCGGATCCAAGAGCCCAGCAACCGAATGTTTACGCGTATGGTTATATCAACGCCCCGCCTCCCCTCGCCATGCAAACCCTCAACACATCCATGCGTCGGTAGCCCCGACCCAAAACTCAGTGACACAGTGACAAAGTGTGCCTAGTGAGTGATCAGTGAACGTCAATACAATAAGTGACGAAAAACAGTGTGTGTACATTAAGTAATTAAGACATAGTACAAATAAATGCTTCGGATAAGTGTAGTCTGTATATAAAGATGTGAACTCTTAACACCAGTTTGGTTGCCTTAAGCATTCAGCGTCGCTGGTGTGACTCTGTGTTGACACCGCAATCTAAAGGATGGCAGCTTTGTTAATGTTTTTGTATCATATTGTATGTAATGTCATTTTTTTTCTCTCTGAGAAAACATTGTACCCTTTATGGAAGCTGAGTAAAGTACAAAATTGCAGATAAAGATGTATTTAAATCTTTTACAATAACGATGACTTTGTCAGTGAAAAGTAGCATAATTATATAGTGCAATAATTTTATGTACCCTGCTAGGACAGCATGTTTTATATTGGCGTAATCGATAATTCCGCTCACTCTGTGAGAGTACTGTGATAATCTGAGGGTTAGACAGTGGTCTAGGGCGTGTGCTTAAATCATAAATTAATATATACTTAATTTCCAAAGAATTAATATTAAGTCTTTGGTTGTGTTGAAAATAAGTGCAATGTTTTTTCAAATCGCAAATTGTACTTCTGATGATGATCATGTAGATTCTTTTGAACTAGTATTTTATATCCTGTTTACGTTATTTGTTGCACATGTGTGTAGTAGTTCGGCTTGTACAGTCAGCGTGGTTTTTGTTTATTTTACAGTAAGATCCAGTTTCTATGTTCAATTGTTCTTCGAAGTGCCTCTTTCTCATCCTGTCTGCTTGTGTTCCAATGTAAGATATTGTAAATGTAACGCTTTGATTAACACAAGGCTTATAAATATAGAGCTCATTAATAGTTGTAGCATATTTGTATTATCAATATTGTTTATGATTTTGTGAATGTCGATAATGGTGTAGATATCAAACTGTGGCTATGGCAGTTCCTTCAATGGCAGCCAGGCCTGAAGGATGGTTATTTTTATATTTTGTATTCTTTTTATGCTGATAGATTTTTAATTATTTTATGTTATAGTAACTACTTTTCTTATTACATACTTAAGTACTATTTCGTGTTATCAGTAATTTATTGCCAAATGTTATTAACATTGATTTTACGATTAAATTTAAGTATTTTGGTTTATTACGTTTAGTTCGAGCCTCTCGCACGTATTTTTTAATAAGTTAGCAAGATCAGTGCTTCTGCCCCAGGGCTTATCAGCACTGTGAGTTAATAAATTATTCTCTAATTATAAACTTTAAGGTTATGAATGTTATTTGTTACTAATGTGTAGTATATAAAATATTGTAAATACAATAACAGTAAGAAACATGTAGCAGGTGTTATGACACAAAATATAATTTTGTGAAAAATGGTAAGTTTCATTTATCTCTGACGTGAATACCCTTGTCTCTATAATAACTATTATCTTTAAATAGTCTATTAAAATTCTAACAACTGGGCGCAGCACCACAAAAGCAAGAAAAAAAAACATAGCGCGGAAGCAACTTGAGGATGTTTCTAACATACAAACTTATTCTCTTAATAATGACTAGTTCAACCCATAGAGGTATAAGAATAGAGTAGAGGAGATATGTACTCTACTACAAGTGGAAGTGTCCGTCTAGTGGAAAGAGAAAGAAGATGAGAGACGGCTAGCTATCTCTCTCTTGTGACGCTGCGCAGTCGTGTGATTGGTCGATGTTCATCCGTAGGTTTTTCATCCAATGCGCATTCGCGATTAGAGAAAGGCTAGCCGTCTCTCATCTTCTTTCGCTTTCCACTAGACGGACACTTTTAGGGTGTATTTCGAATCAAACAAAGATGTCATGATTTCGACGCCATATTGCACTGGTGTAGTAGTAATGTTGTCAATATGGCGTCGAAATCATGACGTCATTACCACTGGCCAGCGTACTGGTTTATATTTCGTAATACACCCTTAGAGCCGCCTCCCCACTCTATTCTTATACCTCTATGATTCAACCACAGAACTTTTCGCTCGTCGATAAAAAGGGTTGGTTGCATGGTCCCATGTCAAAGTACAGATCAGTAGGAATACCTATATGGAATAGAACGTTCTCTGTATCCGAACTAATAATAAATAATAGCGATAAATGAAAAAAAAAACAAGTTTCCCCACTAATGTAAATATGTCAGTAGGGATATAAATCCTTAAGGAACAGGGGAAAAAATTTAAGTTCGACCGCTAGTCGTAAATAAAATAGGTTTTATGTGAACTGGAATATATATTTGAATTTGGTAAAACATCCAACAAATTAAAAAATGTTTTAAAGGCTCAGACTACAGAACAAAAGGCTGATGCAACGGAACACGCAAGTGCGGCCACCAAAGCGAAAATTAAGTCAATATTAAAGCCTTTTTTTGTCTTTGTAAACAATTTTTACAATGTTTGAACAAGGCGGTAGTAGTAGTCTTGATAAAGACTATTAACGGGTCGTATTTACAACACGTCGCGTTGTAGCGTACTGACGCGAGTTTGTATTCGCTTTTGACTTCGTATTTGCTTTGGCGTGTTTCGTGCGTTCCATCTGCCTTCTGTACCCTTAGCACGAACCAATATCGAATTCGTAACGTTTGCGAGTCCGAAATGTCATTGCCAAATGTGTACTGATTTTTAGTTCTCGTTATGTACTTTGTGACGCTGCTGTTCAAGTTTCCATACAAAATTTGACATTGACATTTCGCACTCCCTAACTATTCGAATTCGATAATAGTTCGTGCTAAGGGTACTGTTCTGTAATCTGAGCTTAAATGTAACATAGCTTTGTATTGAGAAATAGGTTCCTCAATACCTTTGGCATCCCAAAATTTTATGCCAGGTACAAATAGTTAAATTATTAAAATAAATCAACAACATTTCAACTACACTGATTGTATCTTACAACTAGACTTATAGATCGCGCCAATCTTCTAGTCTGCTCTGAACACTGCACAATTCGCGTCGTAGTACGTATTTAAAGGGACGAAGGTTGTGTTTAGAGCTGTACATCATCATCAGCCTCTTAATGTCCCCACTGCTGGGGCACAGGCCTTCCCTATGGATGGAATAGGGAGATTGGGCCATGACCCACCACGCGGGCCCAGTGCGGATTGGCGGGTGCTAACGACTGCAGATGCAACCGGGATCAACGGCTTAACGTGCCTTCCGAAGCACGGAGGAACTCGAGATAGAAATTTTTGGTCACCCATCCAATGAGCGACCACTGCGAAAGTTGCTTAACTACAACGATCGCAGCCGAACGCGCTAACCACCTGCGCCATCGAGCTCCTCCTTAGGGCAGTACACCTGCGCGAAACAACTTCAGTGCGGACTAGAAGTTTGACGCGATCTATACCAACTTTATCTATACCAACTTTTTTCTATCAAATAAAGTATTTACGAAGCTATTACGTCTAAAAATATAGTAGACGACAAAAAAAGTGAATAAATATAGTATGGGGTTAAAATATTTACTTTATTTTTGAAATTAATATATTTTTGCTGCTGTCTATACCATAATACTTTAGTTTTTATTTTAAGAAAGCTTTTACGGGCAAGTCTGCTTTAAGCAAAATATAGTAGTTTCGCCTACTATATATATACAGGGCGTCCCAAAGCAAACTCACACGGACGGATATTTTATTTCATATGTAAAAAAAAATGTTGTGAATGAATTAGGAAGTGTTACATAAAATAAATGATATTTTAAGTGTAATATTTAATAAAAAAAAAATATAGATTTGAGACAGAAAAATATTTACGCCTCGACTGAGACGTACGAAAAGCTTTATTATTGAATTTAATAGTATAATAAATACGCATTCGTATAAAAAGTTTAATTATTGAAGAGTTCAAGCAACCAAAACCAGCACAATATCGACTATTACTCTTTGCCATATTAAATTATGTAGGTATCTACTTGATTCAATCAAATATTCACAATACAAACGTTTAAGCACGGCTAACTGCTTAAAAACAATTCACACCGTTCGGTCGTCGCTGCGGCGCATTCGCGACTGGATGTCCACCGGGTGCCGCGCGAACTCGAGTGGCGTAGGTATGACACGCTTTCCGACCGTTTGTATGAAGATAGAATACTGTATAGATAATATTACCGTGGCGTAAGCGCAGATTATGCCACAGTTCCGCGTGCGTATTGATGCCGATTCGCCCACTGGCAAAGCGTCCCGACGCGTAGCGCAGATCACGCGCGCATATTCTGTCAATACGCGCTACGCGACGTAGCACTGCAATGTGTGAATCGTCTATAAGCCAACGAAGCCAAGTAATCAAAACGTAGGACGATGCAATTTTTACAAACCTCGTACCTTCTGTGAATTTCCCTAGTTGCTTCAAATACCAATACTACCACAATATGTAACACAGTAAAAATATTGCAGTTTTGTAAAGTCGGCATTAGGTAACTTTGTTATTACTGCAAATCAGCATTTAGATGGTTCACATTGATGATAATAGCACAACACTATACTTTCCTATACAATCCTAGTCTCTAAGTCTAATGGTCAATTCATACTAGCGCATACTCGAAGCGCATGAGAAGCTAATTATAAAAAACGTAACAAAGCAAAATCACCATTATCTCCGTAACGTAATGTACACATTCCTTCTGAAATAAAAAGAAGACGCGACGACGCATTCGACTAAATTCGCGCGCCCACGCTCAGTTCAGGAATGTATGCATCACGTTCACATTGCGGAGATAATGGGAAATTTGCTTTGTTACGTTACTGAAATTAGCTGAAAACGCATCGATTTCGACTCTGCGCTAGTATAAATTCACCTTTAGATGTGTTAATAGAATATAAATTAGTATGTCGCAATAGCACGGTACACTCACTACATTTTGAAAAGCACTTTCGAAAATACATTTTTTTTTAATAATTTTGGATTTCTTAATTATTATTTAACATAATAAGAAAGGTTTAGGCGGAATTTTGACACTATACTTAAATAAATATAGGAACTTATGAAAGAAACTTCTAATGAAGAATATACAATAAATTTTAAAAGCACCCATAAATCAATATAGTGGTAATACACAATTTTTCTCAGGTTGTATTGCCACAGTCAAATTTCTTAAGATATTATAAATTTTCACATTCACTAAGAAACAAGAAAAACGCTGAGGTAGCCGATTTTTAGAGTTAATGCTTGTTTATCGGCTCCGTTTTATAATACAGCTAACCGGAATGTCATCACCATAATCATTCAGCAAAGCAAAGATCACTGCTGAACACAGGTCTCCCCCAAAGATCTTCATACTGATGGGCCCTGAGTAGGGTTGCCACCCGTACTTTATTATAAATTATTGTACGTTATTTCGGGTAATTGTACTCTATACTTTATGCCAACAATAAAGTACGTGAAAATACTTTATTTAATGTGATTTGATTACTTGGGGATTAATTTTATATAAATATACAAAAAGAGGATAGGAAGATTTTTTGCATAAAACATTGTCGCGGCTGTATGGCTTTGTACAATGGCCTTTCCCATTGCGGATTAGAACTACAGATTTTTAGTAGCCACAAATTATATATTAAAAGTGGCTTATTAAAAAAAGCAGCGTAAATAAGCTTACCTACTAATAAAGTGGAATAAAAAGTACTTTATTTTGGACACAATGTAATTTTTTTTCTACCTTTAATATCCAATGTACTTTATTTGGACATAAAAAAGGCGGCAACCCTAGCCCTGAGATCCACATTCAGCAGCTTTTCGCGAACTCAAGTAGGTAATTGAGCCTTCGATTCCTCGCTCACAGGCCACAAACACCAACACTACACAGCTAGCAAACTCGCACACTAGCTTAGCATTAGGCAGACACTGCACCCGTGGGATAAGAGTGCGAAGACCCGGTCTACACACGACACACTATACCAGGTACAGGTACGTACCTGGGCGTTTTTCCCCGCCCCCCCCCACGACTATGGCTAACTAGAGCCGAGGTCCGAGTCTCAGAGGCGCCCTCTAGTTGTGCTGACCGCCTCAGGTTCGAGTTGTCTAGAGGCTTCAGACGGAAAGGAGACTCCCCCCGTGGGGAGATGCCATCCGTCCATCCATTGGCCTCAAGACGCCTGGAGCAGAAGGCAGGAACCCTGCCAGCATGCTGCATAACCAGTCATCACAAAAATATTGCATTATAACTAGCTGACCCAGCGAGCTTCGTTCCGCCATAAAAATAGCAGCTGGTGGCAAAAGGGTGAAAATTTGGGATTGTATGTTTTTTTAATGCCACGTTATAAAAACAATAATTTTATTGTTTTTAAAAAATAAAAAAAATGTGTTAAAAATAAATATTAGGGCTGGACAACCCTTATGACGTAGGGGTATGAAAAAACGATAATGGTCGATTCTCAGACCTACTAAATATGCATTTAAAATTTCATAAAAAATATTCAAAGTCATTTCGGAGGAACAGGGTCACTACCATTGTGACACGAGAATTTTATATATAAAATTTAACAAAAATATTTCACAATTATATTCATGCAATGTCATGAATATTTACAATGCTCTAAAACATCCCAAGAAAGTGTAAAAGAATACCTACTATTGGTGAATAAGCTAAAAAGTTGACTTCACCAATAACTTATAAACTACAAAATAATAAAATATTTTTTATCAGTGAGATGTGAAATTGATCAAAAAATCTAATATGTAATTGTTAAATAAAATTAAATTATAACCCGTTTCAGAAAGAGTACTTTTTCAATGTCACATTAATTTAAAGTTATCTAATTACACACTTATGTGAAAGTAGGCAATTTTCAGTTTAGTGCAATTGCAAATTATTGGCTTTACAGTATTACAAAATTCTGGTGAGGAATATGTGCAGCTGTTATATCAAGAATTGCTGTTGAATTGAATTGAATACATATTTGTTTTAGTAATAAAATTAACAAACAAATAATAACCAAAAAAAGAGGTTGCTGTCTAATTATAACTGCTATCCTTACCTTTAAATATTATTTATGTGATTTAAAAGATATTATCTAAAACTGAATAAATCCTTCAAACCAAGTGAACTGCTGGTATAAAAGTTGACACACACAATAGGGCATCCACACTAAACAAGAATATTATGCAAAGTTTGTAAACATCTTTGTTTACAAACAAATGCCAATTTTAAGGGCTATTGGATAGAAGACCATTAGAAGGAAGATTTATAAAATAATACTTTCTAGAGAGCATGTACTTAAATTTGGACATAAATTGGCATCGGGACAGGCTCAGCAGCTCTTCTGTCAAGTTTCACTCGATTTCTCATATGCTTTAAACTATTTTCAGTGACTTTTGTACACCCTCTCAATAACATCCCTCTTAGTTTCAGACTGTGGAGTGCCAAAGCCCTGAAACAGTAATTAAAACACATTAAAATGGTGTAAAAATGATATACTTATGGCTACTATTATATGATTAGTCAAATAACAAGTTTATGATGACATGAGTATTTTAAAAGTTTGTTGTTATTATTACCTCACACCTTTATCTGTGATTTCAGAGCAGCCTCCTAAATTGAGCAGCTGCAATGATGTGCTGTACTTGGATAGAGCATACAGGCTTTTGTCTGACACCTGTGTGTTACCCTCTAGATTCAAAGTCTTCAAATATATGAACTTTTTAATAAATATCAGAATGCAGCTTTCTGAGATATTGAAGCAGTGTGATATGTCCACATCTTCTAGTGCAGTTTGGTGTAATGCCAGCGCTTCCATGGCACCAGTAGTGAGCCACGCACAATGCGCGAGTTTCAATGTTTTCAAGTTATTGCAGTATAGGATGACAGGTTGTAAACACTTAGCTGACAAATTTTCACAATAGCTGAGATTCAGAACGACCAGTCCGGGGTTCTGGAGTAGCAGAGGTATGAGGTCGTTATCATTCAGAGATACGGACCTGCTCAGATTCAACACATTCAGTCTGGTACAAGTCCGGGTAAACACCTGTAATTAAACCACTTTAAAAACCACCAGATTTTTTTTAACTTGTAGATTAGGAGTAGAGATCTCACATACATTGAAGGTGTGCGGCGAAAACCCTTTTCTTATCGATTTCAGCGCTTTCAACTTGGAAAAATACATGTCTATTATTTGTGAGCAGGTTTTTGATACACATCTAAAAACAAAACACTCCCGCATAGTAAGGTATGGCAAAATTTTGGCTACGAGAATGTCTTCCCAATACAAATCAAATAGCTGAGTAGTTCTCTTCATTATTACAATTTGTTTTGTACAATTTTAAAAACAAAACATTCTGGTGACATTTTTTTTTTTTTTTTTTTTTTTCGTTTGTCCTTTCGGACAGGCTAAGGTCTGGGACCATACTGCCTCGTCATTAGTTATTTTTCTTCTTTTTATTATTAAAATTCAATATAACTTCCTCAGTTTGATAATTTCCGGTATATTTTCTAGTTTTTTGTTTTACTCTATTATTATGTGCTTTTTTCCGAGCACATTGAACATCTTAAACACCAAACATTTAATTTTTTCTCTTACTAGACAATCCAATCATGAATTAATTACATCCTATATGAATTTCATATTTATTTAATATCTTTTTTATAGTACACATTTACACAAAAAATAAATCATAGACCAATACCATGCAATACCTTAATCCTAATACAAAACTTAAGAAAAGAAAAAACAAACTTAAAACAACGACATTTGATACGTTTCAAACTTGTTTCAAACCGACGACCTAAACGAAAAAGAATACCTACAAGCAAAATTACGAAAATAAACATTTTTTTTCAAACAAATAAAAGGAAAGAGAACATGCGGTACTTATTAAACTTAACTGAGCGTTTTGTGTATGCAGAACATTTAACCTTAAAATCTAATACACAACGATATTACAGAATATTTATATTTCTTCAACAGTGTTTGCAATGAAATTATACAGAGGAACGTATGTACAATTATTTACAAGAAGATCGGTCAAGGAACGCGGGACCAAATCATGTTTGCCATAAATTTGGATTAGCTCATCCAACAACACAAGGCGCTGAATGCCGAAGGATGGGCAGTCAAAGAAAATGTGAGCTAGGGTTTCTTCTTGGGAATTGCAATGAGTACATTGAGCATTATTCACCATTTGCAACCGAAAGAGATGGAAATTAAGCCGACAATGACCAAACCTTAAGCGAAAAATCGTCGTATAGAATTTTCTATTCAAAAAGCTATTTGATTTGCAGAACCATGGCAATTTGTTTACATCAACATAAAGAGGTGTGTACCATAGACCTTTACCTTTAACCTGTACTATACAATTCCAATGGGCTCGCCACTCTTGGTGCATTCTTTCCTTTAGCAGAACAATCAAATCTGTATAAGGTATAGACATCTTCTGAGTATTGGTTTCAGTAGCTAGAGTATTGATAGATTTTGCTAGATAATCTGCATTTTCATTACCTGTTACACCAATGTGAGACGGAACCCACATGAAACTTACAATTATATTATCAACATTGTATAGATCATACCAGACTTCTTTAATAGCATGAATAATGTAATTGGTGTTTGCACTTAATTTATTGTTTTCTAAGTTTTTGAGCACACTCATGCTATCACTAAGTATTAGCCATTTTTTATGTCCTTGATTTTGGTGTTTTATGTGTTTCAGAGCAGCCAAAATTGCTAGAGCTTCTGCAGTGAATACAGAGGAATTTTTGTCTATCTTGTAACCTAAACCAGATTTTATAGAGCTAACGTAAAAAGAAAAAGATGCACTTGAATCATTTTTTGAGCCATCTGTATAAATATGTTTATGATCAACCCAATTTGATAGTTCACCAAACACCTCCTCTTTAGTAGAAAGCTCCTTGTAGATATTTATGTCAATTGATGGAAATTTGCTCTCAAAATGCCCTTCATAGCATGGTAAGATTGAAGGCTTATAAATGTTGGAATTTTCGAGAAACTGAGTGAACTGAGGAAATCCTTGCATGATATACAAAGGCCTACCTGCCAGTGATTGTGATAAATATGAAATATTTTTTAAAAGTTGATTATTGTTTATTGAGAATAGCTTCAAAAGGAATCTTTCCTTTAAGTAACTAAATCTTATTGAAATGGGAGAAAGATTACACTCAATTTGCATAACATTAATGGGAGTGCTTTTGAAAGCACCAGTTATCAAACGCATACTTTTATTTTGAATTTTGTCTAGGATATCTACAATTTTGTTGTCATGAGCAAAACAAAAAAAAGCATACTCAAAATGGCTGCGAATCAAAGACTTATACAGTAACAACAAGATCTTAGGATCAGCTCCCCAATATGTAGAAACTAAAGATTTTAATATGTTTAAAGCTTTGTTAGCCCTAGTTGTTATGTGTTCAATATATTTTTTCCAAGATAAGTTGTGAGTTATTAAAACACCCAAAAACTTTGTGTCTAATGAAACTGGAATAGCAACATTGTTATAGTAAACAGTAGGCATCAAAGATCTATTTTTCCCAAATACAAGCAGTTTTGATTTTAATGGGTTAATATCAAGATTTAAGTATGTAAAATATTGATTAAGATTAAATAAGGCACTATTAATTTTATTTACTAAATTTGTAATTTTATGATCGGAAGCATATACTACCAAGTCATCAGCAAACTGTAAATTTTTGACATGTCCACCCAGAATTAAGTTGAGACGTCGGATATATAATATAAAAACAAGAGGAGATAAAATTCCTCCCTGACAGACACCAACAGAAGCCAACCGTGGGCCATATAGGTAACCATTATTCTTAACAAAAACTTTTCTTTCAGACAAGAACTTTTGGACCCAATGAACAAGTTTTGGTGGTATACCCACTGAAGTTAACTCATTAGAAAGCACATCAACATTGACACTGTTAAAAGCTCCCGCAACATCAAAGAATACAGACACCATAGTTTGATTTTTTACTAGACAATTTTGGATGTCAAGTTGTAATTGGCAGATACTTTCACGAGATGAGCGACCTCTTCTAAATCCAAACTGATTCGAAGGTAAAATGCCATTTTTTTCCACATAGAACTCCAATCTTTGCTTTAGTAGTTGTTCAAAAATTTTTCCTACACATGAAGTTAGTGCAATAGGGCGATAAGAATCTTTATCCAATTTAGGCTTATTAGGCTTTAAAATAGGAACCAAGCAATCTATTTTCCAACAAGGTGGTATGTCATTGTTTTCCCAAAGATGATTTAAAACCTTCAAAAATATCTGCAAACTAGAATCACTAAGAGTTTTCAACATTTTATAAGGGATACCATCCAATCCAAATGCACTTTCTCTTCTGGAGGAGACTGCGTTTTTCAATTCTGTTATTGTAAATGGTTTTATTAAAAAGAGGTTGGTGGAATTTGATTGAGATCTATTGTAGGAACAGTCCTGATGAGTAGGTACATAATCAGGAGTATATTTCTTAAGAAAAGGTAAAACCCAGCTGTCACAGTCTGGATGACTTAAAATAAAAGATTTATTGAATTTACGCATATATTTCCAGATTACAGTAAGAGGGGTACAACGATTGAATGAACTACACAAATCAGCCCAGCTTTTTGATCTTTCAGTTTTAAGGGTGAGTTTTTTTAAAGCTTGCAACCTTTTAAATTCCAAATAGGTTGTTTCTGATGGATTATTTTTAAATGTAATATATGCTTGTTTAGAATTACTCACAGCAACTGAACAATTATTATTCCACCAAGGTAATGAGAGTCTTTTGCCAGTTTTTCTGTTGGTAGAGTTGGATTTTAATTTGGTAGGGGTTAAAGACTCTGTGGCTGAATAAAGAATTTCACAAAATAGTGTATAAGCCTCCAATGGGGTGTATGATTGAACACAAAACTCAGATAAAAGACTTTCAACTTTACATTGATACATTTTCCAATCAACCAGTTTAAAATTTTTGAATATTGGAAAAGTGACCTTATCATCCATGACATTATTGTTATTACAATCTTGTTGGTTGTTGACATTGAGACTAATATTTGTTTTTACAGGTAGATGATAACTGCCGAGAGGATCATCATGAACAGACCATTCACAAGATAAAGCCAAAGAAGGACTAACTATGGTCAAATCTAGAGCATTGGGCCGCCAAGTTAAAGAGCCAACTGTGGTTGGTTGCCCATCATTAAGAAGAATCAAGTTATTTTCATCAATGATATCCAGAATATCTCGACCACGAGGATTTGTGGAATTACAGCCCCAAGAAGAGTGATGACCATTAAAATCACCTGCAAAAATCATCGGACCAGGGATAGATTTTATAAGAGAATCTAATTTGCTTTTACTAAAGGCAGGATTAGTATTTGGAGGACTGTAAAAGCTAACAATTGATATATCTTTATTTCTTATTGTAATACGAATACAAATATTTTGCAAAGTATTATCAAAATTTGTATTGATTTTAGTATAAACAATGTTATTGCGAATTAATATTGCAACTCCATTATGTATATTATCAGAATCATTTCTTTCTATGTTGTAACCTTTTATTTTGAATTGTTGATTCGGTCTTAGCCAAGTTTCTGATATTAATGCTAAATGAATGTTGTGTTCATAAAGAAAATTTGTAAATATGAGCCTACTGCTTACTAAACTCTGAGCATTCCATTGTACAATATTTAAGTTAGCCATTTTTATTTTTGGAAGGTATTTTTCTGAATGTATTATGTAAATTTTCTTTTATAGTATTACTATTTATAGGTACATTCTTATTAGATACTATATTCATTATTGTTTCTACTAATAAATTCATAAATAAGTCTGATTTTGATAAATTATTTAAATGTGTTTCTATCGATTTTTCGGCAAGTTTGGGAAATGATTTTTCATTAAACAGTTCTGAATACTGCACAGCTCTACTTTTAATTTTGTTGTCTTCGATCTGTTGCTTTTTAATTGGACAAGAGGATGAGATGGCTACGTGATTACCTCCACAGTTAGTGCACTTTGCATTTTCTATATCAACAGTACAAGATTTATAATTATGATTTGTCGAACAAATTGAACAGACTTCATTATTGCGACAAAACTTAGCAATGTGACCGAAACGCATGCAACGTAGGCACTGCTTAACAGGTGGAACGTATGGACTGACCTCGTGTCTCCAATGGTCTAGATATACGTATTCTGGCAACTGAGTAGAGGCAAACGTTACTGCGACTGTTTGCGTGGGCTGGTACGAGACTGCACCAGCATCCCCCCGCACACGCCGCATGAACCGCCGGACTTGTATAATGTTTTTGGAGCTACCTATCAAAGAGAAAATGTTTTTATTTGACAATTCGGTAGGGACAGATTTTAGCACACCGGTTACTTCAGTGTCCTTTGCTGGAATGGTGGCCACTACGTCCAACTCTTCCAAAAGTTTAGCATTTTGTAAAAAAACATTGGCATTGTTCGAAAGATCGAACGTTATGCCGACTTTATACCGATTAACCGGCCTTAAATGTAAAACACCGGACACGCAATGTGTTCGGATGGCTTTTGAAATTTTTATTCTGTCTTTGTCCGTAAATGGCGTATCATAAGTTTTGTGAGACAAAAACACAACAAACTCTGTTTTATCTGCATTTTCAGGATATTTCCTTTGATACCCAGTTACTTTAAAGATCTTGAATTTCTGAGAGGTCTCAGACTCATCGTCCGAAGAACGACGACTATCATCGCCACCCCCAAAGTCTTTTTTCCGCTTTTTCGTACTAGCCATTTAACTTCTATATACCTATATTTGAATTGAAACACTATTTACATAAAACTATACAAGACTACACAAAAAAAAGAGAAAATTAAAATTAATGCAAAAAAAATCTTCAAAGCGCGCCTTTCCTCTTCGAAGGTTCCCGCCGAAAAAAACATTCTGGTGACAATTTTATGTCTCTGCCAAATTTAGTTTTTTAAATTTCTTCCTTTTGTAGGGAAGGCAAAAGGAACAATGCCCATACAGCGTAGTCTTAAGTTATATTAATCTTCTTCTTTTTACATTAGAATATTGGTGTGACGCATTCTAATATTTCTTGAAGTGTTTGGCACGAAAACATGAGTTGGCTATTTGATAAGCTTCTGTGACATAGGTAACACTACAATAATGTTCTCACGTCCACTTGACCGGAATAGCGTATATTTTTAAGGTTCCACTATTCCTTCAGTTGCGCAGACGGTTGTAACACAAAATCACATCAATTTTATTTCACGATATCCACTATGAACGAATTTAAGAATAATTTAAATAAGACGCCAACCGCACTCGATGAAATCCCGCCAAAAACTCTTCTCTGCCATTTTTTTTATAAGTTATTCATTACCGTGAATACAAGTCCTTCAGTCGTATACATAAATACAAATCTTAATCTTCTTTTTTACATTAGAATGTCGGTGTGACGCATTCTAATGTTTCTTGGAGTGTTTGGCACGAAATGCATCGAGTTGGTTTTTTCGATAAGCTTCTGTGAGGTAGTCGATACTACAATAAGGTTCTCACGTCCACTTGACCGGAATAGCGGTTTTTAATTTAAAATAGTATATTTTAAAGATTCCACTAACTCTTCAGTTGCGCAGATGGTTGTAACACAAAATCACACCAATTTTATTTCACAATATCCACTATGCACGAATTTAAGAATAATTGAAATAAGACGCCAACCGCACTCGAAGAAATCCCGCCAAAACTCCCCAAAATAAACTTTTTTTTTATAATTTATTCATGACCATGTATAAAAGTCCTTCAGTCGTATACATAATGATGAACGTGATGATTAATTTGAACATATTGTACTATGTTTTTTAAGGTTTGAGGCAAACCACTCATGGGCCTTGCCTCTTATACCACAACAGTAAAGATTGTTTAACAAAATTTCATGATTGATTCTCATATGCCTTCGTCATATCTAATAACATGCCCACAACATAATTACCCTCACTTAGATACTGTAAAATTTGCTGAACATAGTTATAAACGGCAAGCGTTGTAGATTTATTTTTAAGAAAACCATACTGGCTTTATCCAAAAACTTTATATTTTTCAAGGAAGTATAATTATTTATTTTTTAGGTTTGTGAAATTGTGATTATACTTAAATATACACACAGTCCAACCTGATTTACAAACTTCTTCAAGGTGGCACATAAAATTCTAAATATCTAACCTGCCAACCTAGGGGTCAATTGCCTATGGTGATTGCTATGGCTAACGCTATCGTTTACGATGTCATGTTGCTATTTCTGACCACCGAAGGTTTTCAAATACATTACGCTCATTTTCTTTAATATTGTTATTACCAATGCAAAAGAAAAACACCAGCGCGAGGCATTTAAAAAAACTTCAACGGTTAGAAATAAGAAAATGAAATCGTAAGCGATAGCGATAGCCATAGCACTTCCGTTAGGCGATTGGCTTCCTGGGTGGGTGGTGGCAGCAGTCCTTGTCACTGACTTTACCCATGACCTAAAGACCTTGCGGAGGTCTTTACTTTGCAGCTTATCTGAAAACTAGCGAAAAGTATGCCTGGAGGATGTCAACCGATTATAGAAAATAATAGAGATTGGAAGCCTTAATAATATTAAAGAATCAAACAGTAATAAAAAACTAATTAGTCGAAAGTAAATTTTACTAGAAAAAAATCCACGCGGGCCAGGCAGCAGACGGGACATACGGATGTTTTATTTTTTAAGCAGCTACATGCTTAAAAAATATAACCTAATTATAATTTATATTTTTTAAGCACGTAACTGCTCGATGTTTCATCATCATCATCATCAGCCTATTAATGTCCCCACTGCTGGGGCACAGGCCTTCCCTGGATGGAATATGGAGATTGGGCCAGTGTGGAATGGTGGGTGCTAACGACTGCAGATGCAGCCGGGACCAACGGCTTAACGTGGCTTCCGAAGCACGGAGGGGCTCGGGATAGTAAATTTTTGGTCACCCATCCAATGACCGACCACTGCGAAAGTTGCTTAACTTCAACGATCGCAGCCGAACGCGCTAACCACTCGCGCCATCGAGCTCCTCGATGTTTAAATCTAAAGAAAATATTATAGTAATATAAGTTATTTACGGGATTGTTACCATGTACCTTGTTTTTAGCGAGTTTATAACTAATTAAATAACTTATCTCTTATCTATTAGACAAGTCCGTCCGTCTGTCTGTGGTGCTGTTTCAGCGGCCAAACCGTAAGAGATAGATAAAGAGAATATTTAAGTTATAAGTTAAGAATAGTCTGATAAGACTACAAACCGGATTTGAGTAACGTAGCACTTCCGGTTAACGAGAAATCACGAATTTCAAACGAAACCACACAAAATCTCCGAAGTTCTCAATTAATTAAATACATGTTTTTATTTATTTTTTAAGCATTTAACTGCTAGATATTTAAATCTAAAGAATAGATTACTAGAAAAAAGTCCACGCGGACCAGGCAACGGACGGGACTCGAACCCGCATCCTTCGCTATCCGGGCGAATGCACTGACCATTATGCTACCACGGCCCTATTCGCCGCGTCGAAATTTTCCTAACCTTAAGCTGCAAGGCAGCGCCATCTCTTCGCATTGTAGCTAACCACAATGTCAAATGAATACTTTTTCAAGTATTAAACATTTGAAAGAAGAAATAGCAATTATTATATATTTTTTTTCTAGTAATCTATTCTTTAGATTTAAACATCTAGCAGTTAAATGCTTAAAAAATAAATAAGAACATAACTATAATTGCTATTTCTTCTTTCAAATGTTTAATACTTGAAAAAGTATTCATTTGACATTGTGGTTACCTACAATGCGAAGAGATGGCGCTGCCTTGCAGCTTAAGGCTAGGAAAATTTCGACGCGGCGAATAGGGCCGTGGTAGCATAATGGTCAGTGCATTCGCCCGGATAGCGAAGGATGCGGGTTCGAGTCCCGTCCGCTGCCTGGTCCGAGTGGATTTTTTTCTAGTAATCTATTCTTTAATTAAATACATTTTTTTAAACCAGGTTTTGGTGAACATTTGGTTCACTGGTTTGCTAGTATTACTATAATGTTAGTAACCATGAAAGTTTAAAACAATATAAAGAAAATATTACAAGAAAAAATTCCACGCGGACCAGGGGAGCAATCGCCTAACGGGATTGCTATGGCTATCGCGTCGCTTATAATAATAATAAATAATAATAAATATTACCAACACTCACACCAATTAGCCTAGCCCAAAAGTAAGCACTGTAAGGCTTGTGTTATGCCGTTATGGGATACTAGGGTAACGGATAGAATACATATATTGTACATATATAAGTATATTTATATAGAAATACATATTAAACATCCATGACTGGAGTACAAATGCTCGTATTCATCACACAAACATCTGCCCCCACCGGGATTCGAACCAGGGACCTCTCGAGTCGGCGGCACCATGAAACACGGCGTACAAACCACTCGACCACGGAGGTCGTCGTTATGTTTTCATTTTGTTATTTCTGACCGCCGAAGGTTTTCAAATACCCCGCGATCTTTTTTTTTCTTTTGTTTTGAAATCCTCCAGCGGTCAGAAATAATAAAATAAAATCGTAAGCTAATTCCGTTAGGCGATTGACTCCCAGGCAGCAGACGGGACTCGAACCCGCACCCTTCGCTATCCGGGCGAATACACTGACCATTATGCTACCGCGTCAGTGTCACTAACTACTGTAGTAGTATGATAAAAAGGGCATTATAAAAATGCACAATTAAAAAAAAATGTGTGTGTCAGCTCCGACGCACGACCGGAGTTTACACTCTAAAAACGATTGTCTCTGAACAGACACAAAACAAAATCAAATCCGAAGAAGTCGGTTACAAGTAGAGATACCTCAGGAATCGTCCCATGGTTTCGACTATCATAGGTTCCATGTCACACATTTTATCATCTAACATCAGCGATATTCATCATATATTTTATTATGTATTTCTGGAAACACACAATTACAAAAATATCACACTCTAGTCATCATTTTGTAAATATGTATTATAATTCCATCTGTACTGAAAATCACTATTCCAGAGTGCTGGACACTTACCGGCATTTCTCTATATTCTGTTATTTTTTTCCGATTATTTTTTCCGATTTTATCTATTTTTAGTTTATTTATTTTATTGACATTTGTGACAACTCAATGTTTTTTATCCGTTGCCATGGCTAAAAGTGAAAGGTGCGCAGATGAGGTTGCGTACAAAAACTTAACGAGGTCATTAATGTCATTCATCGATAGATTTTACTCCTCACATTTTTCTCATACCGGGCCCCTTATATATGCAAATCGATTCTTAAGGAGTAAACTCCAATTAAACAACATCAACCTAATTGGACTCAGATTGCACGTTCATCAGACAATAAGGGCCGTACGTAATCACATACTATTTTTAAAATGTTCATCATTAGTGCTCTCATCTAGTTATCTACTAGTGATTCTGCGACTTGTAATAATGGACGATATACACCTGCAATTTCAATGATGACTGATAATTTCATCAAGCTTGTTGACATTGGTTAGCTCACGGTTATTCTGCTCTGAGTTAGAGACGGCTTGCTTAAAGTTGACAGTCATTTCTTTATCATGCAGTTTGCAATGAATTCTTTGTTGAATATCGTTAATTCGAACGCCTAATTAGACACATCAAGAGCGTGGCAGTTTCGTAGGTAAGAAATTTATGATAAAAATGTCAACGGATCAAGAATCTATTTATTTTTGCGAATAAAATTCTAATTCTGGGGGTCCACTCTCTTTTTCCAGAACGAACTTTCGATAAAGAAGTTCAAACGAAATTTGATTTCGTTAATTTAAGGTTATAATAATTAGGTATAATAATTTATTCATTTCATTTCATGTTGTTGTACGTTATCTACCTATTTTCTTAATTTCAACGATAAACTATCAAATTGATAGAGAATATCTTTCTTTGAGTAGGGTTAGAAAATCTACATCTCAATCTATATTCCGACGCCGAATCTCTTATCTATTAGACAAGTCCGTCCGTCTGTAAATATGATAGATAAAGAGAATATTTAAGTTATAAGTTAAGAATAGTCTGATAAGACTACAAATCGGATTTGAGTAACGTAGCACTTCCGGTTTTCGAGAAATCAGATTTTGGTGAACATTTGGTTCACTGGTTTGCTAGTCTCTTATCTATTAAACAAATCCGTCCGTCCGTCTGTGGTGCTGTTTCAGCGGCCAAACCGTAAGAGATAGATAAAGAGAATATTTAAGTTATAAGTTAAGAATAGTCTGATAAGACTACAAATCGGATTTGAGTAACGTAGCACTTCCGGTTTTCGAGAAATCACGAATTTCAAACGAAACCACACAAAATCTCAATTAATTAAATACATTTTTTTTAAATCAGGTTTTGGTGAACATTTGGTTCACTGGTTTGCTAGTCTCTTATCTATTAGACAAATCCGTCCGACCGTCTGTCTGTGGTGCTGTTTCAGCGGCCAAACCGTAAGAGATAGATAAAGAGAATATTTAAGTTATAAGGTAAGAATAGTCTGATAAGACTACAAACCGGATTTGAGTAACGTAGCACTTCCGGTTTTCGAGAAATCACGAATTTCAAACGAAACCACACAAAATCTCCGAAGTTCTCAATTAATTAAATACATTTTTTTTTAATCAGGTTTTGGTGAACATTTGGTTCACTGGTTTGCTAGTATTATTATAATTAAAAACGAACCAGAATCATAGTAAGAAAAGTGCGAAGTTTAGATTGAAATTTCGTTTTTCGTTAAATTAGAGTAGGCCTCCTGAATTGGCTATACACATTAATTCCTATGTATATTCCTATACAAACATCCTACCAACATTTTGTGGTTAAAGATTAATTTCATGCAGTTTTGAAATTAGCCCAACAAACTTTGCTTGGCTTTGCGTACTTGATTGATCCCTACGTAGCTAGAAACCTTAGATATGTGTATATTGTAATGTTTTACTACGGTAGTATCACAATAAAAGATAAAAGACCATGACTATTATTTAAATTGCAATAATTTATGCTTTTATGATTGAAGAGAGACATGTCATGGCAGATTTGCCAGCTCCAATTGAAACTTGCATTTGAGGAGGAAATTTCTTGGAAATATTCTTTTGATTTTAATATTTTTTTGCGTGCATTCGGGTGAATATCTGGTTAGGTATACAGGATGTTACAAAAATACAAATAAAGCTTGAAGGGCGTTGAAGTACATCATATAAGGAGTCTTCCCAAAATTTCCTAAAATATTTGCATGAAGTTTTAACTTTTTATAAAAACAGTTATTTTTAATGATCCTCGAACTAGTAAAGTGTCTTAATATGATCGATATTTTTATTAATCATTAAAAATAACTGTTTCTATAAAAGGTTAAAAGTTCATGCAAATATTTTGGGAAAATTAGAGAAGACTCCTTATATGATGTACTTGAACGCCCTTCAAGCTTTATTTGTATTTTTGTAACACCCTGTATTTGGCTTGGTAGGTTCGCTGCAGTTGGGTAGTGTCGACTTCTCTATTAATAATTTATAATAAGTTATCGATTCTCTCATCTAGCAATTGTAATAAACCCTAATAGCGTTCGTTATCAAAGGTTGTTGTTGAGAAATGAATGTGGTTACAGTATTATTTCATTTAAACCTAAGTCTTAATCATCAGTAACTATAGTATACATTATAAAAATCTATGCTTGTAGCTAATAAGTACTTAGGTACTTCAAAATATCCAATTCATAAATCACACCTAGAAAAAATAAGTATTGTCTTATAGAAACAGGTATTAGGTAGGTATTGTCTTATAGGTCCAAAAGTTCGTGGAATGGTGGGGAAGGGGGCTAAAATTAAACATGAAATTATTTTTTCTTTTCAATAGATTCGCCCTTGAGTCTGATACGTTTTCAGATCTTTTAAATAACTTATTTATATCTTCAAAAACAGAATGCTTTGTCAAGTCCCTGAAAATAGGCAGAAATTGGGGACTTCACTTCTTCGTTTTCGCTAAAAATTTCTCGGAGCTCTTTCTAGAGGTTTGGAAATAAATAATCAATCATAATAACCAGGAGTTAAATATAACTATAAAGAGGATAGTTAAATGTTTAGAAGTCGCACTTGCTTAGGGTAGCCAAGGCAATATGTTCTTGTCGACGGGTGCATTGTTGTGCAAGGGGAGCACACCTGGAGTCCATTTTCCCCTACTTCTTTATTTACTGTCTTTTAGTTTTTGTAACAGTGTAGCGTAGTATACTCCCGTTATATCGATACATTTTCTTTATAATTAACCAATAAAATTTGTCTCTCTATCGATTCCTGGAGTTATTTTCAATAAAGTAAGTTTCACCCCCGAGAACGGGTGGCATCTACCCCCAGGGCAAAAGCGCAAGTTGGCACTATGTCACTTTTGTTTCTTAAGATATTACCCATCTACTCACCAATTTTCATGAACATCGATGGAGATTCAACGAAATCGGAGGTGAAACCTTCATTGCCTGGACTATGATGGTTACGTCATTTAAACAAGCTAGGCGCGTTGATGCCCTATTTAAAACTTCAACATGCGAAATCTTTGTTTAATGAGGGTAATTTTTGAAAAACAAAAACACAGATAGCATTTTTATTTCATACAGAGTAGGTGTGCAAAATTTTAATCAATCCTATGCACTTTCGGATGATCTGCCATACAAACTTTGACAAGAAACTTAGATTTTGAAGCTATACTTCTTTAGGCGCGTTATGAAAAAATGATGAGAGTGAAATTTTAAGATGCGCGCGCATCACTGTAACACAAAATTTTAACAGCATGAATGAAGTTGGTCGCTTCATGCTGCTGTCGCTAAAGCGACCAACTTCATGCTGTTACTTTTGTGTTTACCGCACATTAAGAAAATCTACCAACAAAATAGAAATAGAATCTCTATTTAGTGGGTGCTGCATTGTGAAGGCCTATCAAAAGTATTTATTAATCTGGAACAACGGAACCAAAGCGCGATTCAGGAGACTACAGCGCCATCTCTTGACCATTGGTGTAGTAGAACCAAAAACCACATCTTTATTTTTTGTAATAAAGTAACAGTTATAGGTATTCATATTTATAATATTTATCCACATGTTTCTAGTTTGTATATTCGGAATACGTTTTTGAGTTTCATACAAGTGTAAATCACATATGTTCTAATAAATTATATTCAATAGCGATTTTAATTGAATATTTTGATTATTTATTTATTTTTTCAAATTAAAACTGAACTTTATTGACTGTGTCCTTTCCCAGACTTTTTATTAATTTATTGTAATTAATTATTTGCTTGCAATTAAAAACTAATTTTAACGATGCCAAAGAAGGATAACTTCTCACGCGCCTACATAAGTACACGCACCCATTTTTTTTTGAGGGTAGTTGGGTAAAAATTTTATGTAACAGGCTTGGAGCACATCTATTAAATAATGTTCGTGAAAAATTTGCAGTCTATAGGTCCAAGGGATAAGATTTTACGAACAAACGTTTTTTGCAAATTTCACGCTTAAGAGGCTGAATTAAAAAAAGACCTTCTTTTTACTTGTCTAGGCAATAATAGGAACCTACTGTCCAAATTTTATCATTCTAGCTTCAACCGTTTCGGATATGCGTTGATGAGTCATAAAGTTAGTCAGTCAGCCTGTCAGTGTATTCTTTTCTCTCTTAAAATAATAATATAGATAGATTGTAGGCTTTTCTATCATATAAAAAGATTTATGATAGAAAATGATTTCAGAAAAAAAAACGATATTGTGTTTTTATGGTTTGTTTGGGTTTTTTATATTCTAAATATCTTTAAAAATATGCTTGATGAAGCAAAACAGGCTGTAAATAAACCTTTAACGAAGTCGAAGGCCACGTATTTTCCACATCATGACGATCATTTTTTTGAGACTACCTCGACGCTCGTAGCGTTTCAGCCTTCGCCGTGTTACCCTAGAGTTTCATGCTCGTCGGGAAGAGCTGCGCACGCATTCCAGACACACACACACACATATATACATATATACACAGTCAGTTCATAAGTATTGTCACACAGTGAAAACTTTTCTTTTAGAATGCTGGCCACAAAAAAGTTTATTGAATTCGAATTTCGAATTGTTCGTTAAATAAAAATGTATACTTTTTAGGATTTAACTCATTTTTAAATATGGAGTGGAAGCTTAAAGAAGACCGTGTTGCAGTAATTTCGTTGCATCGTTGCGGTTACTCGCCAATCTTACCACCCACCATACCTGGGAAATTTATGGTTATAGAGATATTGAAGGTCAAAGTCACAATTTTTTTTTTCAAGATTTTTACAAAAACTTTATTTACAAACTTTTTTATCGACGCACTTACACTCACGCACACACATACACACAGGCACATTGTTTGCGTAGCGCTTCAGTAGCGCGCCACGCTTTACATTGGGTACTGGAATAAAATTTGTTTTTTTTAACTTATAAATACAAATGTTCCCACGTATAATATTTTGTAATATTACTTGTTTGGGTGTACAGGCTGCGTAGTTTTAGTCTTTGCCATTGGTTTTTTTACACCCTGTATAGCTTGTTTTGTTAAAATAATAGCTAACTAATTTACATAACCTGAGGATGACCGCAACTAAGTCAAAATAAACACATTGTGTCGTCGGTGATCAACAACTTCTATTTTTTTTCCATGTCCGTTCGTCTGTATGAAACTTAGTAAGTACTA
This sequence comes from Chilo suppressalis, assembly GCA_902850365.2. Classification (NCBI taxonomy): domain Eukaryota; kingdom Metazoa; phylum Arthropoda; class Insecta; order Lepidoptera; family Crambidae; genus Chilo; species Chilo suppressalis. The sequence goes on from OU963911.1 coordinate 2,457,747, forward strand.
AGAGATTTAATTTGGTATAATATACATGACATTAAAGTCACGCGCAGAGGTAAAGTTTTCGTCTTCATGTTAAATCCCCTTCACGTAAAGTGGGGTAAAATTATTTTTCTCATCCATCCTGTACTGAGGGTTGTCGTTGGATAGGTCTTTAAAAATATAAAGGATTGTGAAAACTTTTAGATTAAGGTTCAGTTTGGGAAATGTGAAGCTTTGAAGTGCAAATTGTTGTCAGTGATGTGCCTCCCTCTTTAGTCTGAATTATACGATTTCTACAGGATCTTATCAGGCCTAAAAACAAATCAGCTAACTAAGTGTTAATTCAAAATTAAACATTTTTTTTAACTTTTATCTATTAAAATTGCTCTCGCCTCTTTGAAAATCATATTAAAATTCACCAATTTTAGTTATATTTTAATTTTTTAAGCATTTAACTGCTAGATGTTAAGATCTAAAGAAAATTTTACTAGAAATAATACCACGCGCACCAGGCAGCAGACGGGATTCGAACCTGCACCGCTATCCGGGCGGATGCACTGACCATTATGCTATCGCGGCCCTAATTGTCCGTGTCGTATTTTCTCTAGTATTTCTTAGGCTGCAAGGTATCGCCATCTCTTCGCATTATAGGTAACCCACAATGAAAACCTTTACAAATATTAAACATTTGGAATAAGAAAGAGCAAATATAGTTATATTTTTATTTTTTAAAGCATTTAACTCCTAGATGTTTAAATCTAAAGAAAATTTTACTATAAAAATCTCATCTAGATCCTTATGATTAAAGTTAGATCAATCTGAAATCAAAGCATGAGTACGACCTTGTAGTTGCTCAGTGCATCATCTGTAGTCTGAATAAATAACATACTTGGCCGTGATTAGTGTTTAGTATCTACATGCATGTAGTTAGTGGTAGAAGTTGTTTTGGATGTGGAAATACCAATTGTGAGTATTTATTAAGTTACATGGTACCTACTAAATACATAATAACGACATATATGTATCATTACATCTGGTGTTCCCCAGGGATCTCACTTGGACCTTTATTTTTTAATTTATTTATTAACGACATTAACTCAGTATTTCATCATTCATGTTACTTAATCTACGGGAATTAACACGGGAATGACATGAAAATTTATAAAACTATGACCTTTGATTACTACAACAAGATTAAAATAATTTGTTTTCTTATTGTAATGATAATTGTTTATATTGGAATGTATCGCTGCACTCCTGTTCCTGTACCACCGCCACCTTTAAGGACGGTATCGTTGAAGCAACTTCCTATGCTTCTATATTATTGACACATTACCTAATAATAATAATAATATAAATAAATATTTCCACCTAAACATTTGATACAAAGAAAGGCCCTGTTCTTGGACCTAGAGTTTCCATTTTTTTTTAATTATCGAAAGTTATTTTATTATTAATAACTGGTAGCCCGGCCGCTCGGTGTAGAGCTGTAGTGTAGACTAAAATGACTCTTCATATAATCATAAAAATTCAGTGAAAATTAGACAATGTACTTACTAATATCATAAAGCTGGAGAGTACAGTAGGCAACGCCATCTCTTCGTCTTGTAGGTAACCTACAAAAAAAAACAAATACACAACATGTTCGATTTACAAAATAGTCCCCAAACTAGGTATAGGAATAAAAAACAAATAAGATATTGTCTCAGGGACTAGACTAGTTATGAGATTTGCTCATACTACCAATAATATTGTTGTTCTGGATTATCGTAAAGTGAATTAAAGAGAAGACAACAACAACAACAACAGAAAAGCAAAAAAAGGAGATGACAAAAATAATAAAGCAATGGCGCATTTAGTGACCGTGAATATGTATGAGCGAGTGTGTACGTGTGCGTCTGTTGGTCTAGTATTTGATAATATGATTATTGTTTATTCCGATGACGCATTCCTGCAAAGGATGCGAAACGTCAATAAATAAAATCAGTGCATCTAACCCGTTAAAACTTGTTTTATTTAATGAGCGATGTGCGTGAAAACATAAGAAACAAATATGACTATTGTGTTATTATTTATCTACTAGCTGTGATATTTTCCCGCAGTAAAACGTAGCCTATGTGTTAATCCACAATGTCAGCTAACTCCATACCAAATTTTATTAAAATCGCTCCAGCCGTTTAGACGTGTAGAACTAACAAACATACACACTCACAAACTTTCGCCTTTCTAATATAAGTGTGATACTGTTTACCAGTATCGTTTCTGTTTCAATGTAACTGAGATTAAGGAGCCAGGGTATTACTTTTAGGCCCGTATTACAGAATGACAACTAAATGTTGATCTTTACTTGAGTACAGTTAGAAAGGGATGTCGCTATGTGCTATATATAGCGACATACCTTTCTAACTATGCTCTAGACTAGATCAATCACTGAGAATCTTTCTATAATACGGGACGGGCCTTAGTTTCGCTATGTTTGGATGAAGTGTCTTATACGAATTTATTGACTACGAAACAATTGAAACCACTAAAGACGTCCAAGTCTTGTGTAAAGATTTTATAAGCATTTACAAAAAAAGCAAAACATAGAGGCATAGTATAAATACCCTTTATTCTTTGGGTAAAATTTCTTTTACATATAACTCTTATTTTCGAGGAGGAAATCGTCGAGAACCAAACCACGAATTTTGCAAATTTTTATACGCGTTTTTTAGCGTTAACTACTGTACTGTCCACCACGTAGTTCACGTTGCAGAAGTACACTTGTAATATATTAGTTAGTAATTGTAAGAGTACGCCAGTATTAAGATGAAAAAGTAGTTAAATGAAATAGAAGGTTGCTGTTGTTACTAAGTTTATTGCGATACTATTTCATGTATTATTAAATTCTTATAAGTAGGTAAACAAATTTACGAGCACGGCGGTGACGCGCTAAGTAAGACGCAACGAAACAATATATAAATCATAATATGTTACGGTAAAACCGTACAACTATTGTTGTCCCATTCGCATGGTATTTGCTAATGCGTAACAGCAATAGTTTTTCAAATACCTATTTCTCAAATGTCTCTCAGCTATTGTCCGCTTTTAAGCGCTGTGAATTAGAAGGCGCTTGCGCGTTGCCCCAAGCGACTTATTCACCACTTATCTATACTTATAATAAATCTGTAGAGAGGTCAATTCTGTACATGAAATATATTTTCAAAATAACTATCAGGGGGTGATTAGTGATCGATACTGATGCCAAAAATGCAATCAGTAAAATTTTTGTCTGTCTGTCTGTCTGTCTGTGCGTATGTTCCTTATAGAAACAAAAACTACTCGACGGATTTGAACAAAACTTGGTACAATTATTCTTCATACTCCTGGGCAGGTTATAGTATACTTTTCATCACGCTACAATCAATAACAGCAGAGTAGTGAAGGGAAATGTTGGGAAAACGGGAGAAGTTACTCCATTTATTAAGCTTCCGTCGCGTGTGCAGCCTTAATAGTTAAAGTTACATAGAAATCATGTATGACGGAAATATTCTACATAAAATTGTCTAAAAAATATCCCGCAACAGCATATGTCTATTTTTTATGGTTGACTCACAATAACACGTGTAATTATATAAATAAAGTCATTGTTTATAGCACAAGCCTGAGAACAAAAACTATAGTTTACACAGCTCTACACCGAAGCGAAGCGAGGGCGGGCCACTAGTCATTAATATAGTTCAAATTATCACGATCACTGCACCCTTGCTTAAATTACTACTTTTATGACATTAAAAAAATCGTCCTTAGCCTGTCTATGATGAAAATGAACAAAATGTGTGCAATTTATTCACTTATTTGCGAAAGGTCTATCTCAAAAGACTGCTATGATGCACACGCAACGGATACCCGCGTAGCACTCTCCTTATCCTTATATTTTTATATAAATATAGGGAGTTTTATTTTTATTTTAACCTATTTACAACGCAGCAGGATATAACTTCGGTCATTGCTTACATTGAACAACGATTTAGGAATTTGTAGTTAATGTTTCTTTGTGTTTGATGTCATAAAGCTCACGGCTGTGGAGCATTGTTTGTGAAATGAAAAATTTTAATTATGAAATTTTCATTTAAGTATTCTGTTTTACTGTGTTTTACGCATTCCATACAAAAGTTACATGATTCAGGAATAATTTTAATTATAGAAATACGAGAATAAAACATATAACATGTCGAGATTTCGTTTATATGTGACAACAATTTTCATTAGCATACAATTTCAATGCAGAAAACATTTCCCTGTAGGAACTTGAGTTCTTAAACACCTACTTAAGGAATTACATTATTTTGAATATTGCGAGTGAAAAACTTGGAGTGTGACTCGAACGAAACGCCTCAATCCCAAATACAATATCCGCGCCGAAGACAAAAGCCATTCCTACTTAGCGAACACGTTTAAAACTTTCAATGAGTTCTAATAAAACGTTGCTTAAAATGTATATATCTGTAAATGTATGTTATGTCGTAGGATGATTTGATGAACCGAATTTTCTCGAAAATCCTACGACATATGAATGCAAAGACTGAGTGTCTTATATATGTCCCAGGATGATTAGATGATGGCGATGGCATACTTGAAAAAGTATTCATTTGACATTGTGGGTTACCTACAATGCGAAGAGATGGCGCTGCCTTGCAGCTTAAGGCTAGGAAAATTTCGACGCGGCTAATAGGGCCGTGGTAGCATAATGGTCACTGCATTCGCCCGAATAGCGAAGGATGCGGGTTCGAGTCCCGTCCGCTGCCTGGTCCGCGTGGATTTTTTTTCTAGTAAACTTTTCTTTAGATTTAAACATCTAGCAGTTAAATGCTTAAAAAATAAATAAAATCATAATATCGAATATGTTACAACATGCAGTCTATATATATATATATATTCATTTCTTTCCACACATAATTAATTAGAATGATAACATTTATTGTGGAGCTCGGTGGTGCAGTGGTTCAGGGGGTAGATAGCGAATAAAAATGTATATGTACATGTCGCACTACTGTTTTCAGTATATAGTTTTGGTTAAGCGAAATCGATCGTAAGTCTGATGAAGATATCAGACTGATTCTCAACATCTCTGCAGTGTTGCCACCTTGGATTTTTTTATGGCGCCAAATCAAAGGTAAAATATCGCCAGATTTCAAAAATTAGGATTTAATAAAATCCACCAAAATCCGCTAAATTACAATTACATCTCAGACAGCAATAAACCCTAATTTAAATTAAAAACCAGTGAATATGTATGAGATGCTACAGAAATAACTGTATCCCGCAGTCGTTCTAAATTAGTAAAATTTAGTTATTTAAAAAAATGCCAATAATGTTTTTACTAACTTATAACTTTTCCGAGCGTTACCTTAATTGAATACTCTAAACATACAGCTTCAGGAGTTTATACACTGTTACAAACGTTTCTATTAAATCAAACTTTTACACTTTTTAACAACACAATGAACGCGAACCTAATTCCTGAAACAGAATGAACGATTAAAGGAATCTCTTAACAGACAAACGCGTGTAGGAATTCCCCTGTCACAGAGAAAGCATAGAACATTATGAAATTCCGGAAAGTTAGGGGATTTCCCCCTTAAAATATGTTGCTACATTTTATGTTAAAAAACCACTAAAAAACACTAAAAAAAATATACCCGCTAGACAATGAAAATATACCACTAGAAGCCGTGAAAAAGCACCAGTTCTGGTGGAAAAACCACCAAGGTGGCAACACTGCATCTCTGCCATTAAGAATATATCTATACGCTCTACTCATTATTTTCGGAAAGAAAAGGAGATGAAATCAATCATATTTATACTGTCTCAATATTTGTCTGAAAAGGTACGTGTAGGGCAATATTCGTCTGAAATTAAATGATAATTTTAGCCGATGGAAACACGGAAAAGTCAGAGGAAATTTGCGTGAATAATATATTTCATGATCTTTCTCTAATTTAAAATACTATATTATTTAGAAAAAAAGAGTACTTTTAACTTACCCTTTTGACGGTTATTATAGAATACGTGATGTGTTTTTTTTCACATTTCACGAGTTTGATTCCCGATCGCGGCAGCTGATTTTTGGAAAAAAAAACTGTGAATGCAGGTCTTTTTATTATTAAAATTTAAATTAAAATGATGTCATCTTTCAGTAAAATATCCTATCTTCAATATTAAATATACTATCCCTCCGTGTGACAATGTCGTGGGACGCTCTGTTTAACTAGGCTTGTTGAAAATATATCGATGTATTGATATTTTTTGCCGATATATTTTGATTCGATATATCGATACAAAATAACCAATATCGAAATTCGTATCAAAAACGGTATTTTTTTAATTATTAGCGGCATATCACGATCTAACTAAATTCGTATCTAGAAAAATCGTAACTGGATCTCAGATTAATGATATACAACATGTGATCTGTGCTGTATTTAGTATTGTCTATGTCATCATTCGAAAATAGGGTCTATTTTTAGGGAGATAATTTTCGTTCCATTATTATTCCGCGTGTCATATTTTGTGAGCTACTGTACGATATTTTTGGGAAAATTGGTCCGATATATCGATATATCGATGTTTTTTTCGCGATATATCGAAGCCGATATTGATATTTTTTAAAAGATCGATGTATCGATATATCGATATTTTTTTCAACTTTCGACATCCCTATGTTTAACTCATTTTAAAGTGGTGTATAAGCGATTTCACCTTTCCACTGTCGATAAATGTCTTCAACTCTTCTTTTAAAATATTTTTAAATTCATGATTATTATTTTTTCTTTCATTATTCCTTTAAGTTTGTTGAACAAAATACCAGCATTTTAATAAGAGATGTAGTCCATAGCGGATTTTTCTCTAGAATTGGAGCGCCTATCTGGGGAAGTAACCTTCACTTTATAGATCAGAATATCATACGCTTGTTTGCTACCCTTAAGACGACCTCCATGAGTGGTTTGTATGCCGGGTTTCAAGGTGTCACCTACTCGAGAGGTCCCGGGTTTGAATCCTGGTGGGAGTAGATGTTTGTGTGATGAATACGAGTATATGTACTCCAGTCATGTATGTTTCATATACATTTCTACATAAATATGTATCAGTATATATATTCTATTCTTTACCCTAGTATCCCATATCACAAGCCTACGGTGCTTACTTTTAGGCTAGGCTAATTGGTGTGAATGTTGGAAATCATCATCATCGACCCATGCTCGTCCACTGCTGGACATAGGTCTCCCCTAATGCACGCCACTGCTCCCGATTCTCTGCCACTCTCATCCAGCCCACTCCAGCCAGTCTACGAATGTCATCATCCCATCTTATCTCAGGGCGTCCCACACTACGTTTACCGAGTCGCGGTCTCCACTCAAGAACTTTCCGGCTCCATCGACCGTCAGTTCTGCGGCTAATGTGACCAGCCCACTGCCACTTCAGTTTGCTAATTCGGTGGGCAATGTCGGTGACTCTGGTTCTCTGTCGGATTACATCATTTCTGAATTTCTGATGCGGTCCTTCAGGGATACTCCGAGCAAAGCCCTTTCCATAGCTCAATGTGAATGTGAATGCTGGAAATAGTTTTTCTTAACTTACATGAATACTAGCTGTGACCGCGACTTCGGACGTCAGAAAATAAAAACATGTCGCACGTAGGTGCCATGAATTTTCTGATGAAGTGAAAAGCTCTTCTTATATTTCTTTAAGGTAATACTTACTTTTTTGAAGTTATACTTCTTTAGGCGCGTTATGAAAAAATGATGAGAGTGAAATTTTAAGATGCGCGCGCATCACTGTAACACAAAATTTTATTTACTTTTGTGTTTACCGCACATTAAGAAAATCTACCAACAAAATAGAAATAGAATCTCTATTTAGTGGGTGCTAACGACTGCATTGTGAAGGCCTATCAAAAGTATTTATTAATCTGGAACAACGGAACCAAAGCGCGATTCAGGAGACTACAGCGCCGTCTCTTGACCATTGGTGTAGTAGAACCAAAAACCACATCTTTATTTTTTGTAATAAAGTAACAGTTATAGGTATTCATATTTATAATATTTATCCACATGTTTCTAGTTTGTATATTCGGAATACGTGTTTGAGTTTCATACAAGTGAAAATCACATTATGTTCTAATAAATTATATTCAGTAGCGATTTTAATTGAATATTTTGATTATTTATTTATTTTTTCAAATTAAAACTGAACTTTATTGACTGTGTCCTTTTCCAGACTTTTTATTAATTTATTGTAATTAATTATTTGCATGCAATTAAAAACTAATTTTAAACGATGCCAAAGAAGGATAACTTCTCACGCGCCTACATAAGTACACGCACCCATTTTTATAAATAATATTTTCTTCTTATTCTTTGGCGATTTATATTATTATGTATACCGTTAAAACATTGTGTGCGATATCTTATTTAGTGCTTTCGTGTAGTACTGTGTCGTGTGTATTACAATGTACTTACTCTGTGGGAATGGCATTCGGGAAAGTTTCAATAATAAAACTCCAGTAAGAGATAGGCAGGCCTATTAAAATAGATCAGTTCAGCAGTAACAATCATGTTCCGAATTGTGTGTTCCAATGAATAGTCTATTGGTATTTCTCTGTTTATTAATTGCATTTCTACGATAGTTATAAAATCATCATTCTGTGAATAATCATTTGTAATAAAATAAAACCAGTGTCTAAAATAAAAACTGCATTTATCCAATGAAGACTTTTATTATAAAAACTAACAGTTGAAACTCAACAAAAAATTAAAAATTTAGCTTTTTCCCAAATATCGTCCAGCGGTAAAATGTACATAAAGGCAAAGAGGATTCCTAAAACACGGTGAAATAAACCTTTATTTCGCCGTGTTTTAGGAATCGTCTTTATTTCGCCGTGTTTTAGGAATCGTCTAGAAAAAGCTAAATTTTGAATTTTTTGTTTTGCAGCATTTGGAATGAATACAAAGGCGATCAAAGTACATGTTAAGTGTTCAAGTGCGATTTTTAAAAGACTTGTAATAGTGAATTACAGTGTTTAGTGAGCGTATTGTGATTAACATTGTGTGTTAACTATGTGAACTGTGTGGTGAATAAAGTACTGTTAAGCGTGAACTGGCATATAATTTCGAAACCCATCCCGACACGTAACAATATAAAAGTACAAAGTGAACAAAAAAAATGGGTGCGTGTACTTCCTTATCCTTCTTTGGCATCGTTTAAAATTAGTTTTTAATTGCATGCAAATAATTAATTACAATAAATTAATAAAAAGTCTGGAAAAGGACACAGTCAATAAAGTTCAGTTTTAATTTGAAAAAATAAATAAATAATCAAAATATTCAATTAAAATCGCTACTGAATATAATTTATTAGAACATATGTGATTTGCACTTGTATGAAACTCAAACACGTATTCCGAATATACAAACTAGAAACATGTGGATAAATATTATAAATATGAATACCTATAACTGTTACTTTATTACAAAAAATAAAGATGTGGTTTTTGGTTCTACTACACCAATGGTCAAGAGATGGCGCTGTAGTCTCCTGAATCGCGCTTTGGTTCCGTTGTTCCAGATTAATAAATACTTTTGATAGGCCTTCGCAATGCAGTCGTTAGCACCCACTAAATAGGGATTCTATTTCTATTTTGTTGGTAGATTTCTTAATGTGCGGTAAACACAAAAGTAACAGCATGAAGTTGGTCGCTAATTTAAATTTTTTGTGTTACAGTGATGCGCGCGCATCTTAAAATTTCACTCTCATCATTTTTTCATAACGCGCCTAAAGAAGTATAACTTCAATAAAGCAAATGGAAAGTATATAAGCAATATCGAAATGTTGTGGTTTAAAATTCTTTGTTATAAGAATAATTACCTTCTTATCACAATGAATTTAGAACCACAACGACGAACGAATGAATAAGCTACAGTTCATCATCATTATCAGCCTATTAATGTCCTCACTGCTGGGGCACAGGCCTTCCCTATGGATGGATTAGGGAGATTGGGCCATGACCCACCACGCGGGCCCAGTGCGGGTTGGTGGGTGCTAAAGACTGCAGATGCAGCCGAGACCAACGGCTTAACGTGCCTTCCGAAGCACGGAGGAGCTCGAGATCGTAAATTTTTGGTCACCCATCCAATGACCGATTACTGCGAAAGTTGCTCAACTTCAACGACTGCAGCCGAACGCGCTTACCACTGGCGCCATCGAGCTCCTCGTTAGCTAGTTCACCACAACATTATTTTCTTAGTGGTATAGTTTTAGACCCACCGCGTACTACCAGGTGAATGACCAGTGGTATGGTGTGTCCGCAATGTATTAGATCTTGGTGCTTATAATTTTTTTAAAAATTTACATCGTTTTTTTTACAAAACACACCAATTAACTTTGTTGTAGGGTAATGGATAGAATTCATGTATATATACATATCTTTATCTTTATATATATAATTCTTCTGTGAGTGTGTATGTCACTGAACTTCTCTTAAACGACTGGACCGATTTTGATGAAATTTTTTGTGTGTGTTCAAGGGGATCTGAGAATGGTTTAGATTCACAATTTTGTCCGCTGGACTACCCCTATTTTTTTAGGGCGGTACGAAGTTCGCTGGGTCAGCTAGTGTATATATATATATATAAGAATATTTTTATATAAATACACATTAAATATCCATCGCTGACTGGAGTACAAATGCTCGTATTCATCACACAAACATCTGCCTCCACCGGGATTCGAACCCGAGACCTCTCGAGTCAACGACACCATGAAACCCGGCGTATAAACCACTCGGCCACGGAGGTCGTCTATTTGAATTGCAATAACATTTATTATATTTGTTTCTTAGGTTTTCACGCACATCACTCATTAAATAAAACTAGTTTTAAGAAGATTCTGACGAAGCAGACCTGCAAAGGCTGCGAAACGTCAATAAATAGATAAGGTTTCGTGCATTGACCCGTTAAAACTAGTTTTATTTCCTCATCATCATTAGCCTATTAATGTCCCTACTGCTGGGGCACAGGCCTTCCCTATGGATGGAATAGGGAGATTGGGCCATGGCCCACCACGCGGGCGGATTGGTGGGTGCTAACGACTGCAGATGCAGCCGGGACCAACGGCTTAACGTGCCTTTCGAAGTACAGAGGAGCTCGAGATAGTATTTTTTTAGTCACCCATCCAATAACCGACCACTGCGAAAGTTGCTTAAGTTCAAGAGTTTTATTTAATAACATTTATTGCTAAGAAACGGAGACAGATTATCCTTAACATTTACTGGATGGAGGTCGATCCGCAAGTGATTCCTAATTTATTGACCAAAAAACGTCACCCGTCTATGTAGAACGAGATCAAATGATATTGTTTAAAATTGATGACACACGTTCACACAAGTCGTATTCAGTTTCGTAACTCACATCAGCTACCCCAAACATCACGATTTTTTTTGTGTTAGTTAATGTATACAGCTGTTCTTCTAAGTTTTTTATTCTTACATCAATTATCTTTATTTCTTCGCTTACAGTATTTTGTTCCATTTTTAGTGTGTTTATTTTATAGTCGACGTCATGCTGGAGGCTTTTAATAGCAGTGTTGATTTCTTGTTGTATTGTGTTTCTAATATCTACTAGTAGGCTGGTTTTAATACTCTCTAGTTTGTTGTCTAATAAGTTACTAATCATTTCTACCGTTAATCTTGTTGTAGAATCGTTGTATTGGCTGTTTTGTGTATCATCACATACATCATTAATAGAATAACAATTTAACAATTTCTTTACAGAACAGAGGACTTCACACTCTAAAACAATGTACACAAGCATCGTTTTGGTGTGCATAGCGCTGGCGTGCGCCTACGCATGGATGTTGATGAAAAGCAGACGGGCGCGGTCGCTTCTGCGGCATCTACCCACGTTCTCAAAATTACCATTTTTCGGAAATCTTCACAACTTGCACGGCGGTGGAGAAAGTAAGAAATTAAGAATGACGATTTATTAATAAGTAGCTGGACTGTTAATTACCACCTTTGTTTGTTTCCTTTTGAAATTTTTAGTAAATAAGACGGCAAACAGTTCAATGACATTGGAATTTAATGAAAGCAAGGTTTCATGACCCCGCCATGGGCTGGGTCCATCTGTGTCCTCCCCCCGCCTCTGCTCATACCATTAAATCGATCTTTATACTATAACCGAGCTCATGCAAAAGTAATCATGCTTAAATTCATTTATCGATCTATGTAAAACCATCGTAAACACACTGAAAGAATATAACAATAGCTAATAACTCACACTATAAACTCCATTCCTAAAACTACACTCCATCTAAATTTACATATCTCTAACCCAAAATTATCAAATGACCAGATGATTACAAAAAAAAACAATACAATACTAACTTACCCCAATGTAAATTATTACATAATAAAATGTAACTTATAAAAGTCTCCTATGTTTTTCGTATCAAATAGTGAAAAACAAACAACAAATGCTAAAATGCTAAACCATCTAAATAATCTGATTCAAATAAATGTTCTTTTGTAACTCTGCGGAGAATAACCACCGGAACCCAAAAAAAAAATATCTACGGTCCATTGTCTGTGGGCGAGAGGACTGTTTCGTGGTTAGAACCACCGTCCTCTAATAGATGGCTCTGCCGGTTCCCTATAAATTTTATTTTATATATCTGGTGTATCATCAGAAAGTATTCGATTATGGGATCCAGTATATGATCCAGTACTTTGGTGGAAAAGGACATGGTTTATCAACGCCCTCAACATCCCCACTAGATCCGCCCTTGATGTAATCAATTTTTTTACTATTGTTTGTTAACAATATTTTCGTCTTGATACTGTGGAGGTGTTTCCTAACCGAATCTTTTGAATAAGTGTCTAATATATTTATAAAATAAAGTGACATATTTAGATTTTAATGCTTTGGCTCAATTTTTTTCCGTATCCCTTGCGGGATTGGCAGAGCATCAAAGGTGAAAATGAGAGTAAAGAATGTTTGAAAGTCACACATAAACAATGGCATATTTGGCGCGGTTAGGTTTTAGATGTTGTTTGGAAACTAAAGTGCTATCACTAGTTGCCAACCCCTTGCATTGCTTACCAACAGTTTCCATAATGTTATTTATCAAGCAGTTTTTATCAATTTATTTCCTGTTCTTGTTGCCCGGGAATATGTACGGGCAAACCCGTACAATTCTATATGTTTAAGTATTTTGCTAACGTCAGCGCTGCGCGTGACTCATTATGCCTTTTATTAAGTGAATTAAGCAGTAGCAATAAATAACTCGTACAAACAACATCGTTGTATCATTTGACATAACATCATTTTCGGGGCAGTTTTTCGGAACCTATCATAACAGTATCAAGCAACTAAAGTTGTCCCAGACACATGTATGCGTTACAAAATTAGCAGCTATCTGAAAATGGAAATATATTTATTGGAACTAATTAAAGTTGTATGTATAATTAACAGCTACATGAGGAGCTCGATGGCGCAAGTGGTTAGCGCGTTCGGCTGCGATCGTTGGAGTTAAGCAACTTTCGCAGTGGTCGGTCATTGGATGGGTGACCAAAAATTTACTATCTCTAGCTCCTCCGTGTTTCAGAAGGCACGTTAAGCCGTTGGTCCCGGCTCCATTTGCAGTCGTCAGCACCCACCAATCCGCACTGGGCCCGCGTGGTGGGTCATGTCCCAATCTCCCTATTCCATTCATCGGGAAGGCCTTTGCGGCTGTGCCCCAGCAGTGGGGACATTAATAGGCTGATGATGATGATGAATAGCTATATTATTAGCTATTAGCGCCCACCTCAGAGAGAGATACAGAGACATGTCGCACGTCACAAACAATAGGGTATTAAGTCGGCAAAACCATTTATTTTTTTATTTGCGTTTCGAAAACTACATTTTTTTCTCTATAAACTGGTAAGAGAATTGTATTTTAATTCGAAATAGTTTTTGAATTATAGCAACACATGTCGTCAATTTCTAGGCAAAATTTATGATTGTGAGTATTCTAAACAGTATCAAGTTAAGTTAATACTCTATTGCCCGTTCGCATTAATACAAATTTGAAGTTTTATTTAAAATGATACTCTCTGGCCCGTTCAATTTTATTTAATATGTTATTTACAGCGAAATTATTTTAAAATGATACTAGTTTTAATTTTAACATGAGCCAGTTGGACTGCTTATAGGGTATTCTCTTTACCCAGTCACATAAAAGTACTTTTAAAATAAAAACTACTATTGATACACTAAGTAAACTTACTCAACACAAAGCAGGATAATGTAAGTTTAAATCAAGGTATAATTTTAAACATTTGAACAAGTAGTTCCGCTTCTATAATTTTTTAAAACTTCAAAACGCGATATCTCAAATCTCTGTTTTTGAAGATAACACCCTTTTGTTTGTGATGTGCGATGTGTTCCATAATATATTTTTGTTTCGCAGCCCAGTATGTCCATCTTATGTTTTACTTATCATTCTAATTTCTTAACGTTATAAAAATTTCAGACTTATATCGAATAATTGTCGAAATGGGTCGCATATCTGATGAGAAGGACCAACCGTTTCTGCTGTGGATGGGGCACCATCCTGTAGTAGGTATGTATTAAACCTGGGAGCCTTGGAAAGAGTTTTGAAGAGCACCTTGCACTAACTCCTTTTCATATGCTTGTTCAATTTGTTTTGAAGATTGTTTCTTGCTATTTTGGGACTTTACTTTATAGGTACTTATTTTTAGTAAAATCGTTAATAGTCTATTGCTACCTATTTGACATTATGTGAACTTTCAATTTGTCGACACTGTATGAAATAAAACAGGGAGAAAAAAGCAGCCCTCGCTGAGTTTCTTGCCGGTTCTTCTGAGTACAAGGTCTCCCGCCAACCCGATGGCGTAGTTTTTGACTTTAACATGTGCTTGTAAACTGAATAAATTCCTTTTGAATTGAATTTATTATTTATATCGTCTTAAATAAACTGTTACCTTTGATATTTGATATGTGTCAATGCAAGACAAAACTATATCCACAGTTCATTTGAACCCTATACTGTTATTTAACAGTATAGGGTTTAAGTAATTCAACTTTAATTGGTTTAATGGAGAAAAAAAGACATAAATTAATTTATATTTATTTTTCTGTTAAATCGTTTGTCCTTATCTTTAAATATAAGCAGTTTTCAAAAATTTGGAAAATACCCTATTATGTTCTTATTTAAAGAGGTCAGATACATTTTAAATCTGATAGACACATAAGTTACTAAGAGTCCTGACTCGTGGTCACGCCAGGTTGCTACACCAGTGTGTTTCTTGTTTGTCACGCTGCTAATATTTCATAGTAGTGGTTGAGAGTAGGGATGTAACGCAGGTAAATTTATCGGAACCGAAGTCGGAGTCGGAGTTTTTAAAGGAGATTGCTCAGCTTCTATACATGTTTGGCCTAAAGACCAATAATCATGAAAAATTGTTTCCTAGATTCGAAATTATATATAAATTACTGTAGAAACGAATATTATTGACGGACACCCCTGAGAACTTCTATAAACCATATACACTAAACATATTATAATAATAAAAAACAAATAAGTTATATAGTAAACTAGGGAAATCAAGCCAAGTACCGAAATTATGGATTAGATTCAGGTATATAGAGCATGTATATTAACAGATAGTTGCTTGTTTTTAAAGTTAATGCATAAGAGTAACTTTTAAAATCAGGTGTCATTTCCGATTGTAATAAAGTACTCTGTGACAGAAACTGTGTGATGATTGTGAATGAGCCACAGATTAGAGAGAATTTTTAAATTCTCGTTAACCAAAGAAAGCTAACAGATTTCGGTTCTATAGCCATATATTCAGTAGCTTCATTATTTTTGTTATGTTTTTAAGATAACCATATTTTAGATTTTTAGTGTATCACACCTTATAATTTTATTTATTAATTAATTTATAGTCAGGGAACGTAGGCCCATAGAAAGATACCTTAAAGTCTAACATATATACAGATTATAATGTGTCTATGGAGGTGTTTGGCGAAAAATGTATGGCAATAGACTTTATGATGTCACCTACCATCTATAATAATTGTCTGAGCACATTTATGGATATTAATACCAAGGTATTATACAAAGGTGTCCGTTGAAATCTAATGACTGTAAATTAAATTATAAATTACGCTAAGAATTACCGTGTATGTCAATATTTTTTGTGCATTTGGGCCAATTTGAGCAATCTCCTTTAATTTATCGGAGTCGGAACCGGAGTCGGAGGCAGAGTCGGGGTCAGAGGCAGAGTCAGAAGTGGTCACAAAAGAGATATTTTTCATTTAAAAACAAATAAAATCATCATTTAGTGATTTTTTTTTCATTTAAATTTACTTTTTATTAACACAGACTCCCAATTCGTAACGGTCGACGCAGGCGGCCGTCGCCATTTGCTATGCTTCGACCGCCGAATAAAAGTTTCGGAGCCGAAATCGGAACCGAAGGTGTAATAATAATCGGAAGTTCCGACTTAACGGAATCGGAGTTGAGGTTCTGTAACATCCCTGGTTGAGAGGGATGGGATTGAGACGAGTAGAAGCAAAAATCCCATATAAAAATGGAAATTTATAAGAACTCTATATAAAAAACGAAGATATAAAGTTTATTGTCTTTTCACTCCCTGAACAAGTAAAAAAAGATCTATTTTTTCATGTATTAAAAAGTATTTTTTTCTTTAAATATTTTGCTCACATATATGTACCTTCACTGTTACAGTATGCATTCATCCCGATGATATCCGTGCAGTGTCGAACACGTTCATAGAAAAACATAATTTCTACAGCTTCGGTAGAATCTGGCTTGGAAATGGTCTTGTCACTGCTCCAAGTAAGCCTTACTTTATACGTCTTTTCATCATTATCATCTTCTTCAAGTATTTACGCCACTGGGTTTTCACCTTGAAAATATTAGAAAAAAGAGCATCGAAATACTTTCTGCCTTTCGGAACTAGAAAGTTAGAGATCCAAAAACATAGATGATTTTATTTTTCTATTTTTTCACTTAAAAGCTGCTTTCTTTTTATCTGCTACCGTTATCTACAACAAACAAATAACCGTGGTTATTTTACTTATATACGTTTTTCATATTTATTAAAATATAAATGACTAGCGGCCCGCCCTCGCTTCGCTTCGGTGTAGAGCTGAAGTGTAGACTACAGTTTTTGTTCTCAGGCTTGTATTATACACAATGACATTCATCTATGATTCTTCGTATACCTGCATGCAAAGTCTCAGCCCGATCGGTTTAAAATTGACAAAGTTTCATACAAACTTTCATTCCCTATTTTATCCCCTTGGGGGTAGAATTGATAAAAATCCTTTCTTAGCGGATGCCTACGTCATAACATCTACCTGCATTAAATAAAACTAGTTTTTACGGGTTAATGCACGAAACTTTTCAGGTCTGCATCGTCAGAATAATGATTTTTTATTTAAAATTGTCAAGCTACCTTCGTAAATCGAAACGTCAATAAATAAATAAAGTTTCGTGCATGAACCCGTAAAAACTAGTTTTATTTAATGAGTGATGTGCGTGAAAACCTAAGAAACAAATATCTACCTGCATGCCAAATTTCAGTCCGATCCGTCCAGTGGTGTGGGCTGTGCGTTGATAGATCACTATGTCAGTCAGTCACCTTTCAGTTTTATATATATACTAGCTGACCCAGCGAACTTCGTACCGCCCTAAAAAAATAGGGGTTGTCCAGCGGACAAAATTGTGAATCTAAACCATGCTTATTTCATCAAAATCGGTCCAGTCGTTTAAGAGAAGTTCAGTGACATACACACTCACAGAAGAATTATTTATATAAAGATAGATAATACAAATATTATAAACTCATATTTGGTCTCCTATTGAATACATAATAGGAGACCGAATCGGAATCGGAGTTTTTAATAGTATACGACTTTGGAATTTTCATTGATGCAGTTCTTCACATTTGATTACTCCCTTTATAACATGTTATTCAAATACAAATATATTATTTGTTTCTTAGGTTTTCACGCACATCACTCATTAAATAAAACTAGTTTTTACGGGTTAATGCACGAAACTTTATTTATTTATTGACGTATTTATTGAGTTTCGTTCATTAACCCGTAAAAACTAGTTTTATACAAATATATTGATTAAAATTTACATCATACAGTTAGCTTCTAACCATGGGTCCTGAGATTCGTCTGGTAATATGACCAAGCTAAAAAGATTTTCTCAAACTTTGTTACAATTCTCTGATGTTACTTCTAAACGACCTCTTACCTACATAAAACTACTTCACATTCCTAATTCAAAATTTTCATACTAAAGATCTTTTTGATCGTCGTTTTCATAATAATAATAACTTTATTTATTTTTCTCCAACAATCTACATGTTACATCTTATAATTTAAACAATATTTGTATATTTAATAAGATTGCGAGAGCCTGGTACCTGAACTAAGCGAACGCTTGTATCTCAGTGCACCAGTACCCTCCTCTTCGTAAAGTGACCATTTTATCCTAACAAAGTAGGTTTCTACAAATAAAAAATACCTGAAGGAGAATATATAATATACCACATATATCCAAATAATGACTTTTCATGGAACACAGAAGCCTATTTAATTTTAATATTTTGGTACCAGTGGATATTTGGAAACGTAACATAAAGAAGTTGGGCGGGACATTCACGGCCGGCACCGTGGGGCGGTTCCAGGGCGTGTTCAATGCGCGGGCGCAGCAGTTGACCGCCATCTTGCGCGGGAAGGTTGGCTCCCAGCTCTTCGATATCTACGATGATATATCATACGTCACACTTGAGGCTGTCTGCCGTGAGTTTTATTCAATAATTTTATTTTTAATATAACACCGTTCATTTGTTACTTACTTTATGATCTACTAGCTGTGCCCCGCGGTGTTACCCGCGATTTATTAGGGATATTTTCCCGCAGTAAAACGTAGCCTCTGTGTTAACCCAGGGTGTCAGCTTACTCCTTACTAAATTTTATTAAAATCGCTCCAGCCGTTTAGACGTGAAGAAGTAACAAACACTTTCACACACTCACAAACTTTCGCCTTTATAAATTAGTGTGATATTTAGCTAGTGCGGGTGTGAACTGCAATTGCAAGTGTCTTATCTGATGATGTTCAGCCGTATCCGTTCCGTACCATTAACTAAACGTGCTTTCAGGAAAATGGAGAAGCTAACGATAAAAGAAGAAAGTCAGAAATGTCGGACTCTCATAAAACAAAGTACTTCCGCTTTAGCGAATAACTAACTACATTTATTGTGTATACTAGCTGTACCCCGCGGTGTTACCCGCGATTTATTAGGGATATTTTCCCGCAGTAAAACGTAGCCTCTGTGTTAATCCAGGGTGTCAGCTAATTCTATACCAAATTTTATTAAAATCGCTCCAGCCGTTTAGACGTGAAGAAGTAAAAAAATTGTGTATGTCAGCTCCGACGCACGACTGGAGTTTACTCCTTAAGTTCGATAGTCTAACCAGACGCAAAAAGAGTTTATTTAACTTAAAAAAGATTGATACTGTATGAAAGGGTAAATTAACAAATTAATGAAAATAATATAAATATATATTTATTCATTTTATATACATTTGTTATAACTAATCGACGAAATATTTTACATTAAACTTTTTACAATAGTCAATTTCAGATGTGCATAAATATATCATTAGGAATGTTGATAAATTATGTAATTATTATTATCAGACTATTATCATTAATTAAATCAACATTGTCTGCATTATTAATTACAGTGACAAGTGGTTTATGGTAACTAAAATGTGTCGTCCATGTGTCTTACATGGACGTTCGTAGATACGTGGTTCACGAATCTTGAAAATACCGCATCAATGGTTGTACCATACCTCGTTGTCCCCATTGCTCTATCAGAAACAATATCTAAATTCAGTTCAGATTTTAAAAATTTTATTAATGTCAATCCGTCATCTTTGTTTGTCAAAGTTGCGTGACATAGGATGCGCACCAAAAACGTAACGAGGTCATTCATCGATAGATTTTACTCCTCACATTTTTCTCATACCGGGCCCCTTATATATGCAAATCGATTCTTAAGGAGTAAACTCCAACAAACATACCCACTGAAACACTCACAAACTTTCGCCTTTATAATATTAGTGTGATTGTTAGTGACATTGAAAGTTTAAAAACAATCCTATTTTATCAATTTGTGAATAAAACACCACTCTCATGTGTTATTATTATCTAACAGATAATATTAGATATATAGAGCACTTTCGCTATTCGTATTTGCTGGTTTTCATTATCACAACAGCCTGTCCTTATCTTGTTTTATAGGGAATGAAAAGGACAGACTGATGTCAAGTTTACGAATAGCAAACACAAATAGTAAGTGTCGCCGCACACGGGCCACCGACCACAACCAAAACACTCCGCCACCGCCATTTTTCTTGTAGTTTTCATACATTTTATATGGACTCGCCAAACGGTACGCCGGTGGCCGCCACACGCTACAAATCGTCGCTGCTCGCTTCTTGTGGCCCGCACCGGCCACTTAATGCGCCGATACAAAACGCCGCCATACGTCACTCGCGCGATTCCCCACCCCTCTCTCCTTTACCTTAGTCGGCCGCTGACGCGCGCTTCAGCCACTTTAGTAGCCGCTTCTTGTGGCGGCGTTTGTGGCTGTGGCGTGTGGCCCGTGTGCGGTGACACTTAGCGAAGTTCCTCCATTAGAGACGGCGTTCGGCATATCCGGTATAACGCAGAGCATCGTCAGCGAGGAGTACCATCAGGCCTTCCACCAGGCGGTCCAGTTGCTGGTGGACCGAGGATTGAACCCCTTACTGTACCCGGAGACGGTGTACAAGCTCTCGCCGGCACGGAGGCAGATGGAGAAGTGCGTCACCGTTCTGCATAACGTCTCCGAGACTGTGAGTATCATCATCATCAGCCTATTTATGTCCCCACTGCTGGGCACAGGTCTTCCCTATAAATGAATAAATATTTCCAACACTCACACCAATTAGTTTAGCCCCAAAGTAAGCACTGTAAACTTGTGTTATGGGATACTAGGGTAACGGAAAGAGTACATATACTGATACTTAAATAAGTATATTTATATAGAAACTAGCTGTTCCAGCGAACTTCGTCCCGCCATAATAAAATAGGGGTTGGTGGTAGAAGGGTGAAAATTTAGGTTTGTATGTATTTTTGTATGATGTATAATAAAAAAATAAAAAATCTAAAATTGAAAATACCCTTAACATTTAGGGGGATGAAATATAGATGCTGTCCGATTCTCAGACCTACCCAATATGCACACAAAATTTCATGAGAATCGGGAAAGCCGTTTCGGAGGAGTTTAACCACAAACACCGCGACACGAGAATTTTATATATTAGATACATATTAAACATCCATGACTGGAGTACAAATGCTCGTATTCATCACACAAACACCGACGCCTCTCGAGTAGGCGATACCTTGAAACCCGGCGTGTAAATCACTCGGCCACGGAGGTCGTCCAATGGAATGAATGGAATGGATGGAATGGTTTATGGATGGAATAAGGAGATTGGGCCATGCCCAGTGCGGATTGGTGGGTGCTAACGACTGCATCTGCAGTCGTTGGTCCTAGCTGTATCTACAGCTAGGACCAACGGCTTAACGTGCCTTCCAAAGAACGGAGGAGCTCGAAACAGTAAATTTTTGGTCACCCATCCAATGACCGACCACTGCAAAAGTTGCTTAACTTTAAAGATCGCAGCCGAACGCGCGAACCATCCAGCCATCGAGGTTCTCGACTGTGAGTATAGTTCGATTTAAACCTAATGACGGCTATGAAGTTAGCACAAGTCATACATCTTGCTGTACCTGGGGGCTATGTTCACTATACAGTCTCACGCCGACACGAAGGCAGATGGAGAAATGTGTTACCGTTCTGTTGGATTTCGTATTTTGCGGGTTTTTAATAATTTCATTATAGGGTAGTTTATGCACTTGCAATTGCCTTAATCCAATCTGTCTCCCATCCTTTTCATACATGTGCACTTTTAGCTATGGCCGTCCTGCTTTCGACGACACCGCGGAGTGCATAGGACATTATACTTTTTCCACCTCTCTCTTGTGAACGTTGTAATGGAAGACACACATGTTGTGATATAGTATCCAAAAATTACTGTGCGATCATACTATTAGTGAACATTTTACATTGTGCAATTTATATAAATACAAAATCTGTGCCGGCAAACGATTTATTTTCGATATAAGTGCTTGAAGGATGACTTGCGACCAAACGGATGGTGTGCTGAGGTAAGTGCGCATGTTCCTTTCCTTTGTCTCCAAGTCTTCAACCATTTTCTTCGTCCTTAAATAGATAAGGCATTTGCAAGGCGCAGTTTATTTTGTATTTTTAATAATATATGATTGTGTATTACCGCCCCCCAGATACAGTCCACTATTAACCTACGCCTAGGGTTAGCCTCTCCATATAAGTATTGAGCACGCAAAATTATTATTTTCCCGCAACCCAAGTTATGGGGGTTTAGGCGCCTCCATACTTTTTTGGTCACTTCGATCCGAATTTTCCCATTATTTATGGTCAGTTCTAACCAGATTTTCCCAAATTAATGTAATTTCGCTACAGTTTTAATCATTGCTTTCACGAATATAAGTGTTGTTGTTCAATTTGGCAAATATTTACATAGAAATCATAAATTCATTTTCGTTCAAATTCACAATCGCTAATAATTTACAATTTACTAAAATCCGCTAAGTATAACTTAATAGTGGTACTTGTGCTACGTAAATTAAATAAATTGTCGAATTTCTATTGTTATTATTCCGCATCGACAGTTTATTGTTTTTATTTCCGCACCGCATTACGTAGTCCAATGCATCATTGAGTTATACACATTCCATTTTTCGCATAATTTGTAATAATGTTCATTTTATTTTGTCATTGTTCGGTTAATATCGGCTCGCCCCGCTAACGATCGTACACTCGCGTCTCAACGTTCGCTACCCGCTAATAGTATTTTTTCTTACCCGCCAATCTCACCCGCTAATATTTTTACTATAATTTACTTTTAAAACCGTTAAGATTGCCTACTATATACATTCTGTTAAAGATCCAATAGCATTCACATAACATATTTACCTTTAATTTATTTACCGCACATATTTTTATTCTTTATTGCCTATCGTAATTTGCTAACTATTTATAACCATGGTTAAGTCGAAGAGGAGGGGCAGTGAAGGTTTTGCAGGGGATAGTTATGATACAAATAAAAATCAGCTGACTATTTATATAGTCAAACGCGATGTTATTTATAAACGCATAGAAAATATTTATGAGCTCGCACAAAAATCGGAAAAAGATCCGCAATATTATAAAGCATTTTGTGCTAGTGCATTAAATATAGACACTTTACGTTCAGATTATCAGGAAGTTTTAGATTCCTATAATATATTAAATTTACAGTTACACCCAGATTCCGAGGTTGACTATGATTCCTGGTTAACATTTGAAGTTATGTTTTGTTATATAAAACAAATTCTGCTCGATAACACAAATGAATTATCTAATTCAAAAAGTAATTTAAAATCTAAACCCCGCCTTCCGCCTATCGACTTAATGTCATTTAACGGAGATGTAAAAAATTGGCCTTTATTTTTCCAACAATTTAAAAATATGATTCATGATAACGCATCGCTCACTAATAGTGAAAAGGTATTTTATCTAGTTGGCAAATTAACGGGACAGGCGTCTAGCGTCTGCGCAGGGTTGGCTCCCACCGCAGAAAATTATATTGTTATTTGGGAGGCACTCGTGCAAAAGTATGACGATCCTCGCTCACTCGCATGTGCATACCTTAATCAGTTGTTACATTTTAAACCGCTATCAAATACTAGTTCAACCGGGCTCGATTTATTTATAAATAATTTTGATTCTTCTGTAGAAGCGCTTAAGCAACTGAAGCTTAACGACTTAACTGATTTTATTTTCTTGCATTTAGCTCTGCAAAAGTTAGACGCAGACACAATTAAATTGTTTGAAATTACGTATCGCAAAGATAAAATACCTACTTATCATAATTTAATTGAATTTATTAAAGAACAGAGTAAAATCGCAAAGACAGACGTCACAGCCTTAAAGGCTACAGTCACTGAATTGCTAGAGAAGAATGCTTATAATGAACAATGGGTTCGACGATCTAACCTCCAAATAAATGGCATTTCTCAAAATAAAGGAGAAAACCTAATTGAAATAATAAAATCTATCGCTAAAGTATCTGGCTTCCCTTTGGACATAAACACCGACGTCGACTTTGTCACTCGCGTGGCCATTATGAATAACGAAGAAGGTAAAAAAGCAAAGCCCATTGTTTTGAAGATGCAGTCCCGGTATAAAAAAGATGATTTCTTAGCATTAATTAGAAAAGTAAAAGAAATAAAACTAAGTGATTTGGGATTTCCTGGTGAAAATGGAAGAGTTTATGTCAATGACCACCTTTCTAGTCGCAACAAATATCTACTACAACAGGCTAAGATCATTGCAAAAGAAAAACAGTACAAATATTGTTGGGTACGTAACTGTACAATTATGGTTCGGCGATCGGATTCATCTCCTGTGTTGCACATTACATCGGAAGAGGCTTTAAAAAAAATTACATAAGTGATATAATTTTTTATATGTCGGTTAATTTGTTTTGGTTAAAATTTAGTTCATCGTTCAAAATTAGTTTTATGTTCTTGAAAATATTTAATTTATATCTTGTATTGTGTCGTTGCATATATAGGGTGTACGTATTATATTTCGCTGTGTTTTTGGTTTAGTTGGTGTGACATAGGGTATGTCTCCTGTACTGTTGGTTTATTTTACGTGATAATTTATGTGTTTTTTAAAAAATATTCTTGTCAGTTGTCGCGAGATGCAGGTGAAGGTAAATCCTCTTTAACCTACCGCCTTATATTTATTTATCCATCGATCTACAATTTTTACTCAAAAATACATTTTGACTTTGCTTATTTTGTGACAGAATCTGAAATATTTCTTTATAACGCGTATCATGGACAGTTTGTACATTTGAAAGGTGTAGTGAAATTTCGGTTTAATTTGTTATTTAACCTTAAAAACTATTATTTATTTAAGCCGTTATCGTGTTAACAATATTTTATCAAAACGTTCGTGGTTTACGGACAAAAACCAAGGAGTTTTTAGCTAATATTTTAAATTCAAATTATGATATAATATGCCTTTCGGAGACGTGGCTTTTGCCAGGTATTTACGACTGTGAGTTGTTTGATTCCCGTTATAATGTTTATAGGACGGATCGTGACTACCAAAAATTAGGTATGCGCATGGGAGGTGGAACACTAATTGCAGTACGTAGTCAAATACGTGTTGATGTGCGACCTGAGATGCCAGGCCCTAGGTGTGAATTGGCTCGCTCAGATATCACATACGTTAACTTAATCATCTCTGATGGAAATAACATAACAAAAGTCTGTTTGTTCTGTTGTTATTTTCCTCACAGTCTGTACCAGGCTTCGTCACAAATGCAATTTTTTGATGATATTGCCGAGTTAAGCATTGAATTTTCATCTCATACTTTTGTAGTTTTGGGTGATTTTAATATAACAGAAGCCCAATGGTGCTCAAATATAACTAACAACACAAAGGTTCGTGAAAGTTATATGATAAATCCAACAATTAATGTTTTAACATCACAGGTGTCCAACTTCTTGAATTATACTGGTTGGCATCAGTACAACCATATATTAAACCATAATAACAGATGCTTAGATTTAGTTTTTTCTAATTCCTTGTGTATTGTAACCCGCGCTGCCCCATTGGCTTTGCCGGAAGATTTGCATCATCCGTCATTGGATATCAGCTTAAATTTAAATCATAAACAAAATGACTTGTTATCTGGCCCTCGCATTGTTAAACGTTATTATGCTGCAGATTATAATCAAATTAATAGTGAGTTATCTAAAGTTGACTGGAATCTGCATTTACCATTAAATAATATCGAGGTTGCTCTTTCAAACTTTTATTCTATTATTAATAATTGTATAGAATTGTATATACCG
Organism: Chilo suppressalis; assembly: GCA_902850365.2. Lineage (NCBI taxonomy): Eukaryota > Metazoa > Arthropoda > Insecta > Lepidoptera > Crambidae > Chilo > Chilo suppressalis. Next base: position 2,483,886 of record OU963911.1, read on the forward strand.
TCACGAGTAATTTATGATGATAGTAAATACCCTGCATGGTTTACACGATCGTTAATTAGTTTGATAAAAAAGAAAAATAAAATGCATAAGAAATGGAAAATATATGGGAGGTTTTCTCATTATGAAACATTTTCCAGTTTGCGTAGACAGTGCAAGGAACTTGAAAGTTCTTGTTATAAGAAATTCATTGAAAGAACAGAGAATAATATTAAAAATAATTCAAAAGCCTTCTGGGTATACATCAAATCTAAAAAGTCAAATAACCGCATACCGGACTGCTTATTTCTTGATAACGATACTTTCTCAGAGGGACATGTAATTGCGGAAGCTTTCAATAATTTTTTTCACTCGGTGTTTGACAAGCAATCGGATATTTTTTCTACTGGTGCCCCTTCATATCTTTATCCATGTAATTCCGTAATAACTAACGTGGACATTAACACTGAAATAGTTGAGAAATATCTTTCAAGATTGGATGAATCAAAAGGAAAAGGTCCAGATGGTATACCTCCAATTTTCTTGAAACGTTGTCGTAAAGTGCTTGCACTACCCATCTCCAAATTGTTTTCTTTATCGCTGTCTACTGGTATAATGCCTAAATATTGGAAGCGTTCACTAATTGTACCCATTTTTAAAGCAGGAAATAAACACGACATTAAAAACTATAGAGGAATATCGAAACTATCGGTCTTACCAAAGATGTTTGAGAAAATTATCTACGATTCGCTTTTTCCAGCTATTAGGCCTGTTATTGTTACACAACAACATGGTTTTATTAACAAGCGGTCCACAGAATCGAATTTGTGTGAATTTCTTGACTATGTTCTTGCTACCATGGATGGGGGGTCTCAGGTGGATGCCGTGTATACTGATTTTTCGAAGGCTTTCGATAAAATATCGCACTCAATACTGATATCCAAACTCGAACATGTCGGTATACACGGTGATCTCCTGAGATGGTTAACTTCTTACTTGAGGGATAGAACTCAGGCAGTTGCAGTGAGAGGTTTCACATCATCTTTTGTACCCATTACCTCAGGCGTGCCCCAGGGATCTCATCTCGGATCATTGTTTTTTAATATATTTATAAATGATGTTGTAAGTGTTGTTCAAAGCTCAAAAATTTTGCTATATGCCGATGACATCAAATTATTTCATGAAATCAAATCCCTGTCAGATTGTCATTTACTACAGAATGACTTGAAACGTTTAGAACAATACTGTACAAACAATAAACTGCATTTAAATGTAAGTAAATGTCACGTTATATCTTATAGTAGAAAAAAGAATCCTATATATTGTAACTATTCTTTGCAAAATAATATTCTGCACAGGGTTACCGAGATGAGAGACTTGGGTGTTATTTTAGATAGTGAACTTCTTTTTGATTCACATGTTCATGATAGCATTAGTCGTGCTTACAGAATGCTTGGCTTCATCTTTCGGCAAAGTTCTGATTTTAAATCACCTAGTACTTTGATACTGTTATACAATTCGTATGTAAGATCAATATTGGAATATGCATCAACAGCTTGAAATCCCCAATATTCAATTTATATAGATTCTATAGAAAATATACAAAAGAAGTTTATCAAACGTTTGAATTATAGATATCCTGAATTCTGCACAGAAATAATCGTACCTTTGAATCTGCGTAGAGAGCATCGCGATCAAATTATGCTTTATAAAATAATTAATAATATGATCGACTCAAATTATTTAACCAGTAACATATTTTATAAATGTAGAAACTCTTCTCTGAGGTCTACTAAAACATTTGCCCTGCCTTTGTGTCGCACCAACTATGCCAAGAATAGGTTTACTATAAGATCATGTAGTGCCTATGATAACAGATATAAACAGTTCGACATTTTTAGTCTTAGCTTAGTTAAGTTTAAAAAATCTGTATCGTCTTGTTTTAATTGAATTGTTATTAGGCCCATTAACATCAATCAATCTTTGTTACATTTTGTTTTCATATTGTTTTTAATGACATATCTACATAAGTAATAAGAGACTCATCAAAATTTCAAATATTATTCAAAATTTAAAATATTTGTACAAAATCTTGTTTTTATCCCTGTTACAGTTATGAGATTTAATTAAAAATATACTCAATGTAAAGTTTTATTACGTCGTGGAAACTGATTTGGCTTATGTATAAATCAAATATTTTATACTCAAATGTATTATAATAAGGCTGTATGTTTTCCTTAAATAAATAAAAAAAAAAAAAAAAAAAAAATGTCTCGTTCTGCGCACATTAGTAAACCGGTTGAACACTCGCAACACAAACAACGTAATCATAACCGCGTCCCTATGCCGTCGACAAAATCCTTTGTAAATACGGACACGGGAAGTGGTTCCAATACAAGCGATAAATGTTCTTTGTGTAAAAATAAACAGCACGATCATGTGTATTCGTGTTCGTCTTTTATGAAATTAACTCCACGTGAAAAATATAATTTTATAAAAATAAATTCTTTTTGTAACAACTGTTTAAGCTCCAAACATAAAACATTTTTTTGTACTTCTAAAAATACTTGTTCTCATTGTTCTATGCGGCACCATTCTTTATTACATTTTAATAATGCAAATAAATCTAATTGCAACGTCGCCGCAGTGGTGTCCGCCGCTTCTACTGTACCCGCTCACTCCGCTACCGCTATTGACGAGTCCCGTCCTGCGACGGGCAGTCGTTCCGAGTCCGATATGACTCATCACTCCCGCACCGCTAATATTAACCATGCACCTATTGCATTTAAGGTCGAAAATAATTTACCGCGCTTGAATAAAAATGATGCATCGGTTTGCACAGTCTCTTGCGATTTAGTAAGTCGTTATCAGACGACTACGTTGTTAGGGACTGCGAAAATTAAAGTAATCGATTGTAATAACCGCATTCATTATTTGAGATGTCTTGTTGATCCTGGCTCTCAAAGTGATTATATTTCCGCTTCCTGTCGTAAGCTACTTTCGCTTTCTATTAATAATAATTCCCGCTATTCGGAAGTTCAAGGCATAGGAGGAGCTACACAAAAAATATTAGGTATAACCGCACTCACATTTTCGTCGCGCTTTGATAATAAATGTGAATATTCTATACGGCCCATGATAGTTGAGCAGATTACGTCGCACCTGCCCGACTCGCGCGTAGATGCAGCAGCGATTACATTTATTCGTAACTTACCACTTGCCGATGATGAGTTTTCACAACCGGGGCCTATTGATATACTTTTAGGTGTTAAACTTTTTTGTGAGATTTTACTTTATGATCATATTAAAAGTCAGCGTAACGGCATGCCCTCCGCCTTTGAAACGACCTTAGGTTACCTAATTATGGGTGACGCTCCTATTATTTCTCCGCTACCCGCTACTCGCACATTGTGTGCTTTTACTTCAGATCCGCTACACCAGATTGTCGAAAAATTTTGGGCCATTGAAGAGTTACCTTCGCGCACTTTCTTAAGTCCCGATGATCAACAGTGCGAATATATTTATTCTTCAACAACTGTTCGTAACTCTGACGGCAGTTATTTTGTTGATCTTCCCTTTAAAGATGACCCCAATAAATTAGGCAATTCTTATAATACCGCTAAGAAACGATTTTTACTTCTCGAAAGGAAGTTTTCTAAAAATCCAAAACTTAAAAATGCTTATGACGAAATTATTCGTGAATACCTAAACAAAGGTATTTTATTACCACCGCACCGCACCTGAGTTATGCAACAGCCCAGGTTTTTATTTACCGCACCACCCTGTAGTTCGCGACGACAAAGTGACTACTAAGATCCGCCCAGTGCTGGACGGCAGTGCCAAAACCGACACAGGGCTATCTTTAAATGACATATTACTCACTGGTTGCAATTTGCAAGCAGATATTTTTCACATTCTTTTGAATGTTCGCATTTTCCGCATAGCATTTTTTGCAGATGTAAAACAAATGTATTTGTGTATTTACACTAACGCATCGCACCGTAAATATCAACGTATATTATATAGATTTTCGAATAATGACCCGCTAGAAGTTTTTGAGTTCACTAGGGTGACATTTGGTCTCCGATCTTCTCCATTTTTGGCACTCCGCACCCTACGTCAGCTCGCTAGGGATGAACGACATAAGTTTCCAAACGCGGCAGACATCATAGAAAGAGATATATATATGGACGACCTGGCTTCGTCTGTTTCTTCGTTTGGAGAAGCAGTCACGACAGCTGCAGAGTTGATCCAGCTGTTCAAGGCCGGTGGTTTTGACTTAGTCAAATGGGCATCCAACTCGCCTGAATTGCTTAACAGTATACCGGAGTCGCACCGACAGTCTGAATTTATTTCTTTCGACGAGGGAAATATATTTAAGATTTTAGGCTTGCGTTGGTTACCTACTCTGGATTCGTTTGTTTTCGAAACTTCTAACCCGCCGTCTGTTTGTACAAAACGTACTATTTTGTCCGCGACCGCCCGTCTATACGACGTTCTAGGACTCGTTGGACCTGTTATTCTTTACGCTAAATTAATAATAAAAGAACTCTGGCTTCTGAACCTTGATTGGGATGCCGTACCTCCCTACCGCATTGTCAATCTTTGGCAAAACTATTTAAGTGAACTTCCGCAGATCTCAAATTTATCATTTCCGCGCCATTTTGGTATTGAAAAATACTCAAAAGTTTCTTTAGTAGCTTTTTCGGACGCTAGTGAATCCGCATACGGTTGTGTAATATATTTACACGTCGTAAATGGAGACCAAAGCCCTATTGTCTCATTAGTATGTTCAAAGTCACGTGTCGCGTCCGCAAAACCAAAAATAACTTTAGCCCGTTTAGAACTTAATGGTGTACTTTTACTTTCGCGACTTCTTAAATCTGTATATGACACTTTGTCTGCGAGACACAAAATTGATAATATTTTTGCATTTTCGGACTCGGTCGGTCGGTCGGTTTCCTCACCGCATAGATTTAACACTTATGTTGCTAACCGCATTTCACAAATACAAGAAAATATTTCCACTGATAATTTATATCACGTCGCTGGCCTACAAAACCCCGCAGACTGTATGTCTCGTGGGCTCTCACCTTTACAGCTCATTCGGCATGAGCTTTGGTTTAAGGGCCCGCCTTGGCTCTCTTTGCCTATCAACGACTGGCCTATACAAAAGTTTATATCAAATCAGTTATTGTTACCGGAAGAAAAAACCGTTTCTCACGTGACAGCAGTTACTGCAATTAATCATCCTCTTATAGAATTAGCTTCACGGTGTTCCACTTGGCGAAAGCTTATTTCGTCAACTGTATATGCGCTTAGATTTATAAAAAGGCTCCCGCGGAACAACGTTATTACCGCTGAAGATTTAAATATCGCAGAGTTAAAAATTATTCACGCAGTTCAAACACAATATTTTTCTGATGATATAAAATGCATCGCAAAGGGCCAGCCGTGTTCTCCTAAGTTACGAAAATTATTTCCGTTTTTATGTGACGGACTTTTACGCGTCGGAGGTCGCTTATCGAATTCGACATTAGATTATTCATCTAAACACCCGATTTTATTACCTAAACATGGACGTATTACTGAGTTATTAATTGAATTTTATCACGTAAATAATTGCCATGCTGGGCCGCAGTTATTAATTTCCTTATTAAGATCCAAATATTGGATAATTTCAGCTAGACGTATTGTTCGTCAACGCATTCATCTATGCAACATTTGTTTCCGGTTGAACCCCAAACCTACATTTCCGCCTATGGCAGATTTGCCTAAGTGTAGATTAGAAAAATGTAATGCATTTCTACATACGGGCGTAGATTACGCTGGTCCGCTTTATATTACGCCGTACCGTAAACGTGGTGTTCATAGCGTAAAAGCTTATATATGTATATTTATATGTCTAGTTACTAAAGCAGTTCACATAGAACTTGTTTCAAATTTAACTTCTGCTTCATTTATTGATGCGTTTAAGCGCTTTATTTCGCGAAGGGGTCCTTGTAATTTTTTATATAGCGACAACGGCACGAATTTTGTCGCTTCGAAAGCTTATTTTAATGAACTTTACGAGTTTCTACTCTCTGATGATTATTATAAAACATTTAATAGTGAGCTCGCGAAGCACCGCATTACGTGGCGTATGAACCCGCCTACGGCTAGTCACTTTGGTGGCATATGGGAAGCGAACGTTAAGAGCGTAAGGTCACTTTTATTTCGCGTGATTGGTAAACAAATCCTTACGTTTGAGGAGATGTCTACTGTACTCACTCAAATTGAGGCGATTCTTAATAGCCGGCCTCTTTATGTTTTAAGTTCCGATCCGTCAGAACCGCTTGCACTTACGCCTTCACATTTTTTATGTACCGCTCCACTAGAATGTTTACCCGCGGCTGACTTGACCGAGCAGCGATTGCATTTATTGTCTCGTTTCTCTTTAATGGATAAGTTGGTGCAATCGTTTTGGAAACGATTTCAATCTGAATATTTACATAATTTGCAATCGCGCGAAAAATGGAATACTCCTTCGAATCCTATAACGGTAGGCACAATAGTGTTGTTAAATATTGATAACGCTCCACCATTACAGTGGCCTTTAGGAATTGTAACCTGTCTATACCCTGGTAGGGATGGAATTATTCGCGTTGCGGAAGTAAAAACAAAGGCTGGCGTTTACAAGCGTCCAGTTGTGCGGCTATGCCCGCTTCCGACTCAATAGAGTCATAGACTAGTTCTATTTATTTAGTTTACGTTGTCACTTAGACAAATACATTTTAGTTTAGTTTACTTTTTATTTTTTTTACTCGCTACTCGCCTTAATATATTTAACCGCTCCGCTATGCTACGATATGCGGATTAATTTTCCCTTTGTTGAAGGGTTTCTTCAAGACCGGGGGGATGTTGGATTTCGTATTTTGCGGGTTTTTAATAATTTCATTATAGGGTAGTTTATGCACTTGCAATTGCCTTAATCCAATCTGTCTCCCATCCTTTTCATACATGTGCACTTTTAGCTATGGCCGTCCTGCTTTCGACGACACCGCGGAGTGCATAGGACATTATACTTTTTCCACCTCTCTCTTGTGAACGTTGTAATGGAAGACACACATGTTGTGATATAGTATCCAAAAATTACTGTGCGATCATACTATTAGTGAACATTTTACATTGTGCAATTTATATAAATACAAAATCTGTGCCGGCAAACGATTTATTTTCGATATAAGTGCTTGAAGGATGACTTGCGACCAAACGGATGGTGTGCTGAGGTAAGTGCGCATGTTCCTTTCCTTTGTCTCCAAGTCTTCAACCATTTTCTTCGTCCTTAAATAGATAAGGCATTTGCAAGGCGCAGTTTATTTTGTATTTTTAATAATATATGATTGTGTATTACCGCCCCCCAGATACAGTCCACTATTAACCTACGCCTAGGGTTAGCCTCTCCATATAAGTATTGAGCACGCAAAATTATTATTTTCCCGCAACCCAAGTTATGGGGGTTTAGGCGCCTCCACGTTCTGTATAACGTTGTTGACATTCTTTGTCAGTGATTGAAAAAAAAACAACAGGTTGGACCTTCTACGTTTTCACTTATAAATGTTGTATGTCTAAGTAAAAAACCTATATAAAATATATACACTTACTATGTATAATGATCGCAAAGTTAGCGTTGCTAATAAACTAATTTAAATAAATAAACAATTACCTTATTACAACAACAAAAAAACCATGCATTCACCACGACATTTAAAAAAAACCATTAATAATTTCCCTAAACATGCTTTAAAACCGTATCTAGCTTTTTAGTTACAACCATACTTATTATTTCAAAAACAAATAGGAAGTTATGTATGCATAACGTACCTAAGGTTTGTGTAGTAACTAAAAATATAATATATTAATTTTACTAACTAAATAACATAATTATTTTCAGATTATACATAAAAGAAAAGCAGAAATGAAAGAAATCATTAAACAGAAGCATATGGAAGAAAAAGAAAATGGTATTAATTTTGAGTACATTTTTTATTATTCTTATTGTTTCATTTAATCTTTATTACCATAAAAACAGTAAAAGGCGGACTTAATGCCATAGGTATTCTCTACCAGTCAACCACTTCATTCTTATTTTTGGTAACTTCTTTGATATTTAATGAAAAGAAATCTCTAACAAACCCTTACCGATATTCGGAATCTTTAAACCTCTTCATTCTCCTAAAAATGGGGTGATACATGTCAAATAAAATCTCACTTCCAAATTCGATAGCTGCATTTTAAACATTACTTATATTTAAACGTTAGCCATCAGACACAGAACTGTGAAAGCAGCCAGTAATAGATATTTCAAAATTCTCAAAAATCCGAATAATGAGATCGTAAGTGAGTACCTTACAGCTGGTAGAGTCTGTGCGGAAAAAGAATGGGCGTGGCGAAAAACGGAACTAACATTAAGATTTTTATTTGGCAATCAAACCCAGCAATCTGTAAAACGTCAAAGTTTTGTATTGATACGGTTTTGTTTGTTGTTGTGATTTCTTGCGGTTTTGACGTGACAACGTCTTAAATTAGGTTGCGGCTGGGAGTCACTTATGAAAAAGTGTAACGCTCGGTAACGTTACGATGAGTCTCTCGTGTTAAGTTTAAGTTTACATGTACAATGTTTTAGTAAACAAAATATATTTCTATAGTTAAAATTTGTGCAATTCTTATTTTCATTCAATTCCTTGTTCCTATTGTGCAATTTAATTATATTCATATCAATAAATATTCTACCGAGAAAAAGACGTTGTCACGTAAAATCTTCGCCCGTAAAACCGACTTTACAGGCAACCATTTTTTGACGTGACAACGTCTTAAATTAGGTTGCGGCTGGGAGTCACTTATGAAAAAGTGTAACGCTCGGTAACGTTACGATGAGTCTCTCGTGTTAAGTTTAAGTTTACATGTACAATGTTTTAGTAAACAAAATATATTTCTATAGTTAAAATTTGTGCAATTCTTATTTTCATTCAATTCCTTGTTCCTATTGTGCAATTTAATTATATTCATATCAATAAATATTCTACCGAGAAAAAGACGTTGTCACGTAAAATCTTCGCCCGTAAAACCGACTTTACAGGCAACCATTTTTTGTATTTAATCATGTCTAAAAGGGGTAAAACCTTACAAATACGGTAGAAAAGCACTACAGTGCCCTCCAATCTAAATCCCATTCTCTTTCCGCACAAACTCTATCGACAAAGCGCTCAGCAATTTAGATTCAGTTGTTTTACTAGCGTCTGATTTCATCTTTCCTCATCTTTACCATTTTCCAGCAGCTATGATAATATATTTATAACTCCAACTAACTCCAAGTTCTCTTTGGTCGTAATTATTGTAAAACAGTCGGTAACAAAATAGGTACATTTTATCCAGAGTCATCAGGCGTGAAATTCAAGTCGTACTTGGACTTGCTACTGGAGATGAGCATTAACGACCCGAACTTCACGACGGAGCAGATCCAGGCCGAAGTAGACACCATCATTGTGGGAGGGCAGGAGACCATCGCGCGGAGCATGTTTTTCATCTTAATCCTAATCGGCAGTAGCAAACAAGTGCAAGATAAACTGTATGCCGAGTGAGTGATATATGTTTTCATTTTTGTTATATATATATATAAAACTCAAAGGTGACTGACTGACATAGTGATCTATCAACGCACAGCCCAAACCACTGGACGGATCGGGCTGAAATTTGTCATGCAGGTAGATGTTATGACGTAGGCATCCGCTAAGAAAGGATTTTGATTAATTCTACCCCCTAGGGGATAAAATAGGGAATGAAACTTTGTATGAAACTATGTCAATTTTAAACCGATCGGGCTGAGACTTTGCATGCAGGTATAAGAAGAATCATAGATGAATGTCACTGTGTATAATACAAGCCTGCGAACAAAAACTGTAGTCTACACTTTAGCTCTTACACCGAAGCGAAGCGAGGGCGGGCCGCTAGTAAACTATAGATTCTTACAGTGATAAAAGTTACGCGCGGTCCCGGACAATTGCGAACTGACAAATGATTAAGAGGTAGGCCAATGGTATTTTAAGGTAGGGCATTGCCCCATAATGCCATTGCCAATTAGCACTGTAAGCCAGGGCCGTAGCTAGGTATAATTTTGGCACTAGGCTAATTTTACTACTTACTATATTGTTTTAAACTTTCATAGTCACTAACATTATAGCTATGAACGGGATTGTTACCATGTACCTTGTTTTTTATGAGTCTCCGATATTTCGGCACTGTTGCAAGCGCCATGATCACGGAGTAACTGAAGTAATTGCGGGTAGATGTTATTGGCAGACATATCGGTCTACCCTCTGTCGTCGTCTTTTACTGCGCTCGATACCCCTACCACTGGTCACATTCTCACTATTCACTCGCACCTGTTCTCGACACACAATACTCACAGCATCAGATCGCGGAACGATACTTTTTTGATTTTTGCGGTTTTTACACATACGTACCACTGGATTCCAGACATTAGACAATTTAAACCCATCCTCACGATTGAAATTCTTATGTTTGGTTATTTCTATCGCTTCCCTGACCAATCTTGGTATGTAGTGGCGATCTGTCGAGATAATTTGTGGATTATGGAGCTCAATCCAGTGATTAGGACCCGAATCAATTAAATGATCCGCGATGGCTGATATTTGCGTATCATTATTTCTGACTGCTATTTATGTGTTCTTTCATTCGGCACGCTATTGTCCGCTTCGTTTGGCCAATATACGAACTACCACAGCTGCAGTCAATCTTGTATACACCAGGTTTCTACAAGGTGAAATATCGGAGACTCATAAAAAACAAGGTACATGGTAACAATCCCGTTAATAGCTATAAAATTTACTGCTTTCTATTGTAGATTCCAGGAAATCTTCGGCGACAGCCTTCGTCCGGTGGAGACGGAAGACCTGGCTCGCATGCCGTACTGCGAGGCCATCATTCTGGAGGCGCTGCGGTTGTACCCGCCCTTCCCAATTATCGTTAGATACGCTGATAGGGACTTACAGCTCAGTGAGTCTTTATAGTTTGTGTTAATGGAGACCCGGCACTTTTCATAGAAAAAATGCTAAACTTGTATACAGTTGAATTTGGTCTCAAAATAAAGCCAAAATTATTTGCTACATAAAACTACTTTTGCCTTATTTTTAGTGAATCGTGGAAAGAAGTTATTTAATGATTAATATTTTTTGATATAGAAACCCTTTTGATGACAAACCTACGTATATGACATTGACAGCTAGCTGCTGATGACAAATATTGCCAGACTACGTTACCCAATTATGAAACACAGATAAAAAAATTAAAAAAGTATACAACTTTGGCACAAAATGCCGGGTGTCCTTTGTCTTAGGCTCAACTCACACTGGCGCAGAGTCGAAGCGTTGCGTCATGACCGGTTCTTCAACTTCAACGCGTGAAGACGCGCGGTTCGCGCGACGACTCTCGCACTAGCAAGCCCAGATCACAGTGCTGGATTACTCCAGAAACTTTTGTACATTCGTGAACGGCGTTTTTGCTAACAATACTTTTTTATGCATAATAAAGTTATTAATTTTCACTCCAAATTACAAGTGTTTCCTTGAAACAATCAGTGGATGCATTAATTGATTTTCTAATGTTAAGAGGAAATCGTTGGCAGCTGTAATAGTAAAAACTGTGGCACAGCTGCGAGCGCCCCCACCCAAGGACAATTTTATATAATTTTGGGTCTGAATAGAGAACTATAATCAAAAAACTATATAAACTAACACCATAAAAGAGATTATATTGTAACAATCTCTTATCTATTAGACAAGTCCGTCCGTCCGTCTGTGGTGCTGTTTCAGCGGCCAAACCGTAAGAGGTAGATAAAGAGAATATTTAAGTTATAAGTTAAGAATAGTCTGATAAGACTACAAACCGGATTTGAGTAACGTAGCACTTCCGGTTTTCGAGAAATCACGAATTTCAAACGAAACCACACAAAATCTCCGAAGTTCTCAATTAATTAAATACATTTTTTTTAAATCAGGTTTTGGTGAACATTTGGTTCACTGGTTTGCTAGTTACGTCTAATACAAAAGAACACTGTTTCAATGTTTATATTAAACAAAGAGTGAGATCAGTTTCCATGTATCAAAATCTTCTGTATCCATAAAATTAAACTTTATAAACCTAGAGACTAATACAATGGTTGAATATTTGTAGTTGAAGAATAAGAAAGTGAAATTATATCAGAAGCTGAAGCGAGAAAAAGAAAAGATAAATTCGTTGGTCGCTGTCTGACGCGTCATTGCACACGAGTGCTGCATGGCGACGTGCGAAACCGCTCGACTTTAAATAAGCGTCGAGGAGCGATTCCATATTTGCATAACACTTTGTACTTTAACTCTGGAAAATAGAGATGAATGTGCTACAGGCGAAAAACATAACGAATCGCTTGGAAACTGCGCCGGTGTGAGTTGAGCCTTAAGAATTTTGTTGCAAGTGGTCCTTGGTTGGCAACGTACATAAGGATGAAATAAAATCACTGGAGAGATGAGGCTACTTTCATTTTATGGTGCTACATCAGATCAAATAAAAAAGTATAATGCGATTCAAATAAGAATAGGAAAGCCAATGACCTCTATCTGTCAAATGTCGCATGAAAAGTACGGTTTGCAAAAAAAAAACTTGGAACCCTTTTTTAGCACTCCGCTAATTCAAGAATAAAAACCAAACATTTGTAAACAAACAATAACAAATATTGATAATTAATAGCGGTTAATATATTTTTTTCACTTATTGAGCTTTGGCTATGAATGGTTGATAACCTAAATCGTCGACCAAATGTCACTTTAAGTTGCGTTCAGAAACTCGATTTCAAACTTTCGTTTACATAAAGGATGCATGTTCGTATGTGACCTAGTAATAGTGCATGATTATTCATAGTTCTACTCCGGCGGTAATGCAGAAATGAGCGTAATAGAAGAGCTAGATTCTGATTAATGTTTTTTCTCACAGTCTTAATAAATAAATGTTATATGAATCGGTGTTTTTTTTTCTCAATATGAGTAATTAAATGTTATTAAAAAATCTGATGCTTATTCTCACTTAATCTTAGTAAATAAGTTTTATTAAATAAAAACTTTTTTTTGCTCACTCTACCTATTTGGTTTGAATTGACAGCTATGACATCAGAATATGGCGCCCAGTCGGTCTTATTCTTAGTTGAATCGCATTATAAAGATGCAGCGCTGCGATGTCGTTGCTCGTCCGAGATATTTGGGCTTAGTTTGGTTGTGTGCTTGTATTTGTGTACGTACGTACACGGCAGGGCTTAGTTTTAACCGGTGCCACTTTTTCAGTTCGCAGCGCTCCATCTGTCTGTACTTTTTGAAATTGTACTTATTTAGGCGCGTTATAAAAAAATGATAAAAGTGAAATTTTAAGATGCTCGCGCATCACTGTAACCCAAAAGTTACACCATGAAGTGGGCAACTTAAGCTTAAGCTAAATCGCACATTAAGAAAAGCTACCAACAAAATAGAAAATAGAATCTGTAATAGTTGCGCATGTTGGCACGCTCGTGGCGCTGATCACTGTTTTAATATTTATCCACATGTTTCTAGTTTCTACATTCACAACACGTGTTTTAGTTTCATACACGTGCAAATTTTAAATGTGCTTATAATTATATTCAGTAGTGATTTAAATTGAGTATTCTGATTATTTATTTCATTTTTTTCAAATTAAAACTGAACTTTATTGACTGTGTTGACTAACCTTTTCCAATACCGTTATTATTGGAACGAAGTCCCTTACGGCAGGCTTGGAGGGGATAGGGATTTTGCTGCGCGACCGAACTGAAAAAAATGTGATAGTAAAACCGTAAGAAAAAATCCGTGGAAAAAAGTGCGTGGAATAAAAACGTCAAATGAGACGTTCGCAGGCGCGACAGTCGCATACACAAGCGAGTTTGCAATTTGTGTCGATTCTACATTAGCCGAAGGAACTTCGTTCCTACCTGGTGTCCCACGACACCACATCATTTTTATGTTTTTTATTGTAATTAATTATTTGCATGCAATTAAAAAATAATTTTTAATTATGCCGAAGAAGTATAACTTCTCACGCGCGTACATAAGTACACGCACCCATTTTTTTATTTGATCCGACGGTGCTATTATAAATTAAAAATAAATAAATATTTCCGACACTCACACCAATTAGCCTAGCCCCAAAGTAAGCACTATAAGGCTTGTGTTATGGGATACTTGGGTAACGGATAGAATACATATACTGTACATATATAAGTATATTTATATAGAATTACATACAATAACATCCATGACTAGAGTACAAAATAATGCTCGTATTCATCACACAAACATCTGCCCCCACCGGGATTCGAACCCGGGACCTCTCGAGTCGGCGACACCATGAAACCCGGCGTGCAAACCACTCGGCCACGGAGGTCGTCAAATTATTTGCATACAGTTGACAACTATTTTTTAATGATGCCAAAGAAGTATAGCTTCTCACGCGCGTACATAATTACACGCACCCATTTTTTTTATTTGATCCGACGGTGTTATTATGTATCGTGGTTGTGTCAGGGTCGAGCTTGGTCCCCTCGGGCGCCGGCTGCGCAGTCAACATCTACTATTTGCATGCAATTAAAAGCTAATTTTTAATGATGCCAAAGAAGTATAACTTTTCACGCGCGTACATAAGTACACGCACCCATTTTTACAAGCTTTTATTTAACTTGCTATGTATGTTTGTTACGGTCAAATCTTACAATTCAATTTTAAAGCACTTGCCCTCAACCGATTAAGCTGAAATTTGGTATGCTCGTTCAATTCGGATGACAATGCATGATTAACAGTGTGACGTCATTCTAAATCCAATATGGCGGCAATACCCAAAATGGCGGACCAATCATTTTTAATGCATTCCTACAATATGGGTATCAAATTCAAGGGCTTGCTGAGAGTAACTCGAAAAAAATGTGACGTCACTCTCAATCCAATATGGCGGACTTCTAAAATTTGAAAATCTTTTTAAAATCAGATATCTTTAACTAATTTAGTTGAAATTTTCTTTTTTTCTTTTTAGCGCATTTGAATAAAAGCTTGTTTTTAAAAAGGTTTTTTTTACCTTAATTTTATTTTATTTAATCTAACAGTGCTTGGTTGTGTCAGGGTCATGCTTGGTCCCCGCGGGCGCCGGCTGCGCGGTCAACATCTACGGCGCGGGGCGATCCGCACGCATCTGGGGCCCCGACGCACATCACTTCCGGCCCGAACGGTGGCTGCGGACCACCAGCCCCGACTCCCCCGCGCCCGACACCCGCGCCTTCTACGCCTTCAGCACCGGCAGACGGCCTTGCATAGGTACATCATCATCATCATCATCAGCCTATTAATGTCCCCACTGCTGGGGTAAAGGCCTTCCCTATGGATGGAATAGGGAGATTGGGCCGTGACCCACCACGCTGGCCCAGTGCGGATTGGTGGGTGCTAACGACTGCAGATGTAGCCGGGACCAACGGCTTACCGTGCCTTCCGAAGCACGGAGGAGCTCGAGATAGTAATTTTTGGTCACCCATCCAATGACCGACCACTGCAAAAGTTGCTTAAGTTAAACGATCGCAGGCGAACGCGCTAACCACTTGCGCCATCGAGCTCCTCAAGCATAGGTACGCGCTAGACAGAATACGTTGCGGGTGCTAGAACAGTCGACAACGGTAGCCGCGGCCACGTCTCTCACTCCCGGCGTGCATTGGAGGGACTGCGGTCTTCAGTACCGCCAGACGGCCTTGTATAGGTACGCGCTTGACAGAATACGTTGCGGGTGCTAGAACAGTCGGCAATGGTAGCCGCGACCACGTCTCTCACTCCCGGCGTGCATTGGAGGGACTGCGGTCTTCAGTACCGCCAGACGGCCTTGTATAGGTACGCGCTGGACAGAATACGTAGCGGGTGCTAGAACAGTCACAACGGTAGCCGCGACCACGTCTCTCACTCCCGGCGTGCATTGGAGGGACTGCGGTCTTCAGTACCGGTAGACGGCCTTGTATAGGTACGCGCTTGACAGAATACGTTGCGGGTGCTAGAACAGTCGACAACGGTAGCCGCGACCACGTCTCTCACTCCCGGCGTGCATTGGAGGGACTGCGGTCTTCAGTACCGCCAGACGGCCTTGTATAGGTACGCGCTGGACAGAATACGTAGCGGGTGCTAGAACAGTCACAACGGTAGCCGCGACCACGTCTCTCACTCCCGGCGTGCATTGGAGGGACTGCGGTCTTCAGTACCGGTAGACGGCCTTGTATAGGTACGCGCTTGACAGAATACGTTGCGGGTGCTAGAACAGTCGACAACGGTAGCCGCGACCACGTCTCTCACTCCCGGCGTGCATTGGAGGGACTGCGGTCTTCAGTACCGCCAGACGGCCTTGTATAGGTACGCGCTTGACAGAATACGTTGCGGGTGCTAGAACAGTCGACAACGGTAGCCGCGACCATACCTGCACTCCTTGCATTGGGGGGACTGCGGTCCTCAGAATGTATGCCGGGTGACCGGTGCAGGAGTATTGTCTGGTTTTTAGTGGCCCTGTTCAGGGCGTTAGGTAAGGCCCTGCTCATTTCACCCGGCCCAAGGGCTGGCTGTAATGAGCAAGGAGAAGTCCTACATATCGTCTTCTCGCTCCCCCGGCGGTTGATGAGGATGCGTTAGGCATTTCCCAGACAAAAATACAAAAAAGGACACAGAATACAGAAAGAGGTTAGAAGGATATTCGTAGACCGTTTGTCTGGGAACCGATTTCGCCGGCTCGCCCCCACTACTTTTTCACCTAACAGATAATAGCCAATCAAATGACGCGACATCAAACAATCGAACCAATCTGTACCCCTAGCACGAACCTTATCGAATTCGATAAGTTTGCAAACCGAAATATCAATGTCAAATTTTGTATGGAAACTTGAACAGCAGCGGCACAAAGTACGTAACGAGAACTAAAAATCAGTACACATTTGACAATGACATTTTGGACTCTCAAATGATACGAATTTGATATTGGTTCGTGATAGGGGTACAGAACAGTACCCTTAAGAGAGATTTTTATATTGCAGGTAAACAATACGCGATGGCATTTTCAAAAACTATACTAGCTTTCTGTGTAAGAGAGTTCTATTTTACATCAGAGGTAGACAAGTTAAGGGTAAAGATGGATCTCGGCTTGAAACCTTCTTCAGGTCATCTACTACAAGTTTATCCAAGGAAAACATCAGGTCCAGTGGCTAATCAGCACTTATAGACAATTGTATTTATTTAATTATATAATAAAGTATGTAAAAAATTATGTATATAATTCTTGATTTAACAGTTTTAATAAAATACTATTCTAAATCAATTTATATTAAAATATGTTTCAAAAATTGAAGAAACCTTTTATTTAAATGACCTAAAAGGAAGATAAATTAATAGTGGTATTCTGGAATGACGGGAACCAGGTGGCACCACTGAGCGCGAAAGGTCTACTCATCCGTCAAATCACGTATATCGTCATAGTCTTTGGATCAATTTCAATGCTCTTTGGATTAATTCGCGCCAAAAACTTTATACAAAAGACCTCTTGTCACAGTGGCGCCAACTGGTGATGGAAATTTTCCTAAACACCCTCATTGAACGCGAACGTTAGTTGATTCGTATTCTTCCCAACGAATCCTTTTATTTGATACCCATACATCTTAATCATGGGAATGCACAAAAATTAATAGTCGACTGACTATCTTTGACTTTTCCATTTTGACGTTTTTTAACTTTTATGAGCCGTCCGCTGTATTGGAATTACAAAATTACTTAGCTATGCATTGTCATCCAAACTAAACGTGTATAGAAATTTTCATCTCAAAGAGTGACGAGCTCCATGGATTGCATTGCATAGAATTTAAATAGCTTTCGCAAAGGCTGGTCATCAGATAGTTGATCAAAGTTCATCAGTTATATCGTACTTCTCCATCTTAGATTAAAACAAAAAGGGTAGATACGGCACTAGATAGCCTCACAAAAGTGATCCGCGTGAATTGTGGTCCACGACCCTAATCTAAATAAATAAATATTGCTAATATTTTGTGTTTATATGATAAAACAATGCCTATAATAAGTGTGTTTTTAAAAAGTGCTCAAATTGCTCAAGAACTAAAAATAAAACCCACGGCATCACTTTTCATTCGTAAGTACTATAAAATATATTTTTTCATAAAAATTGCTGTTTGTTTTGAATCTTATTCGGTAGTGACGTCGATTACTGGTCGCGTGATTGGTCGGTAGTGCAGCGACGCGGATCTTGCCGTCTCGTTCGCGCTGCCGTTGAAACTTAACGTGCTGTTTCGTTCGGGTCGGTATTGCAGTGACGCGGATCTCGCCGTCCCGTTCGCGCTGCCGTGGGATCAGTTTTTGTTTGATGCAAGTATGAGCGTACCGTATCTACCCTTTTTGTTTTAATCTAAGTCCTCCATGTTTCAGCAGTCATATAAACCATTGGTATCGGTTACATAAGTAGCAGTTAGCTTATCACGCATATTCTTTAAACTTGATATTTACCTGACCATATTACAAATTAAATTAGTATGAAATCGTACCTATATTATAAATATAATATCATAGCTGCTGGAAAATGGTAAAGATGAGGAAAGAAGGACAAGAAATAATACTCAGACGCTAGTAAAACAACTGATTTTAATTTGCTTGGCGCTTTGTCGATACTAGATGATATTGTGAATGTTAAATTTATTATCTTTAATAATAATAATAATAGATTCTTTCTCTGCGGCCCTAACCACCGGTAGCTTGGGCCTAGCTCATCTGCTGGTGGCCTTCTAGGTTAGGTTTTTGACGTGACAACGTCTTAAATTAGGTTGCGGCTGGGAGTCACTTATGAAAAAGTGTAACGCTCGGTAACGTTACGATGAGTCTCTCGTGTTAAGTTTAAGTTTACATGTACAATGTTTTAGTAAACAAAATATATTTCTATAGTTAAAATTTGTGCAATTCTTATTTTCATTCAATTCCTTGTTCCTATTGTGCAATTTAATTATATTCATATCAATAAATATTCTACCGAGAAAAAGACGTTGTCACGTAAAATCTTCGCCCGTAAAACCGACTTTACAGGCAACCATTTTTTTATACTATATTTATTTTTTGTATTTACGTTATTTTATTCTACTTTTATATCTATTTAATAAAAAAACTTAACTGTGAATGAAATAAAAGAGAGTATAATAATAATAATAAAAAGGTGCAATTTTAAATACATGTCGCATTGTCAGAAAGTTCTTACAAATAGATGAAAACGAAATAAGTTCTCATCACAACATTACAACATAATATAACACAACACATGCTGCACTTACTTGGTTTCGGCCCGTAATTGTAGTAAAAACCAGCCAAAGAGCTGAGAAGAAAAACACTTTAAAAATAATAATAAACACTTTATTGCTCACATACAAAAGGACATAGGTACAAAGAATACATCTAACAATAATACGGGCAAAGGCGGTCTTATCGCTACAAGCGATCTCTTCCTGACAACCTTCGCGGTATAGGTAAGCTAAACGGAAAAGAAGATATAGTAAGCCAGCAGAGTCGATGAGAAATGTAAAAATGTAATCATTTCTTTAGTGTAATTTCATTTTGTATGTAGCATAGTACCATAATAACATCAATTTCATCTACGTCATTGTAGAGCGTAGAGCCGTATATGCCGAGTAAATAGACCTAATGACAGTCATCAAGCAACTGAAGCTTAAAGTCGTGACACCACCAGCCGACAAGGCCATAGTTTTCTGCGAGTTCTGCAGAATCAGCAACACTGTCTTCATATTCTTTGTGTCAAAGTTTTCCCATTTGCAATCGTAAACTGCTTCTTCGAATACCACACTTGCGTCCATCAACCGCTGCCCAATGAAACAATCCATGGCTACTTGAATCAGTGTGAACGGCATTTGGATGTAAGTATTCTCCAAGCCTCCGAGTAGTTCTACTATCAAACCAGCGGAAAGCAGAACGAATTCCACAGCTATAGTAATTCGGAACACATATTCCACTTGATGGATAAGATTGAGGATTGTTGTATGTATCACAACGATTTTTTGGAGGCGTTCCTTTATGAATTGATTTATGACTCGTTTTTTAAAAGTAGGGTCTATCGTACCACCGTTTATGGCAACCTCTGCATTGTTAAAAGTTTCTTGGTAGAATTGCTGTGCGTCATCCCAAAGATGGCGTATTTCTTTGCTGAGTGCTAGCATAGTTCCTTCTGTGTAGCCGATGATAACGATGAAGAATGCTGTGATGTTGGCAGGCAAGTAGCATGTGAAATAGACACCCATCGTATTAAGTGTGAAAGCAATTTCGTAGTTTGGAGTCTCGAACATTGGTTCCAAACCTGGAAGTTAGTATTTAGAAAGCTTAATCAAGTTATAAACAATGGTAAAATCTCAAGAACCTACCAAGATTATTAAGAATTTACCTAATAAAATGAATTGATCTTCCATTATATGCCTTCCGGGTAAGATTATAGGTTTCATAACGTAAGTTATCCCGTTGCCGATAATTACTAACCAATATATCAGAGCACGTTTTTTCACCACCCTCAAGGTTTTAAGCAAATTTTCAGAGAAGCGTTTGCCTTTTATTACGGTGGCGTCGCAGCTCAGGTAGCCGTCCACGATTTTCATTATTACATCTCTGAAACGATTTCTTTTATAAGTAAGTACATACTATTTGACACCATATTAGACAGGAACTGAGGGCGAAAGGAAAATGTAGAGTGCAGCAAGTTTTAACTTTTTTTTTATACGAGTATATCAAGTTTCTAAAACTTTCGTCACATAATCTAAGAAATTATTTCTACTGTACGGCTGTCCCAAATCAAAACACAGCAAGAGACTTCCAACAAATTTTACAGGAGAGCAAAAAAACATGAATTTAATTATTTTTTTGAAACTATGAATCTAAAGCTCAATATGACTATTGGAGATAGATTAAAAACTTTTGCCTTAAGATGCTACAATATTTTGAACAAGAAGATGTATCTATACATAATGTCAACTTCGCCCGTTCTAGCAGAATTTCTCGATCTACCTCTTTCTGAAAATCGGTCTGGATTGTCTGTTCCTGGTTAACATAATTGTTAACAACTTTCAGGTTACTAGGGTTTCTTTTTCTTACAGAGGAATAGGGGAATTGCGGAGTTTCATATTAGATTTGTCTTGCCCATATTCATTTTAAGATTTTTGTTTAGAGACCCTATTAAAGTCTTCGAATATTGTGCTGAGGTCCTCCAACGACTTTGCTAGCTATAATCACGACAGTAAATCGAAGGTTAATGAGATATTTGCCACAGATGTTAATACCGAGTTCATCTAGGCCAGAAGTTTGAAAGCATATTTTGGCAGTGAATTCTGCTTCACTTTCACTTCCCACTGCACCTGGATAGGTTTTGCATTAGGAGCCCAGAAAGTTACTGACATGATAACGTGTGATGTCACAGCAAGTGCCCAAATGCAATCAAAGACTGAATAAGTCCTAAAAAGCTAATTATAGTGGCTTCATATACTCATACGGCTTCATATGGATTAATATTGAACTTTCGTCTTCAGCAAATAATTTTAACGACATTTTTAATTGTTTTTTTTTTTTTATAAATAACGGTTCTTTTAAGATTTGTTGTATTAGATTCAGTTTTGATGGTTTTAGTTTAAGCTTTGGTGGAAAAAAATCAGTTCTGGTGGCAGTGCAAAACTTCGGATGTAAACTATTCGGTGATTATTGCTGCAATTCTCGGAGAAATAAGAAGCAGCGACGCGGCGACTTTATCTATATACTAGGCAGGCAATTTATCAGTCATGATTTCCAATCATCGTTAGCGTTTATACACTATAAAGATCGCTAACTATAAGGCTGATCATGCTCTTGTTCGCCTTCCTTTTCACAGAACTCTTCTTGAGAATTGCAAGATTGCAAGTGCTTTAAAAAGTGAATTCAAGATCATTAACTGAATCGCAATCGATACAAGATTGTCGTCAATTTTGTAAGTGCTACCTATAAAGAAACATGAAGATCAGCTTGCACGGTCCGATCTCGCTGGCGATGCCGAGTGAGAAGACGATCATGGCGGGGATGGTGTCGCCGGTGTCGCTGCATCGCCAGAATACGAACCACACCATGGAGACCAGGTAGATGTAGAAGTAGCTGGCCGCTGCGGTTGCCGTGAGAACGTAGAAGATAATGGGTATACCTGTACGGGAATATTATTTGATAAGCAACGTGCTTTAATATGTAGTTATATTTTTAAGTATTTAACTGTTAGATGTTTAAATCCAAAGAAAATTTTACTAGAAAAGAATTCATGCGGAACAGGCAGCAGACGGAACTCGAACCCGCACCCTCGGTGGGCGGCAGCCTAAGAAATGCTAGAGAAAATTCGACACGGACAATTGGGGTCATGGTAGCATAATGGTCAAGTGCATCCGCCCGGATAGCGGAGGGTGCGGGTTCGAGTCCCGTCTGCTGCCTGGTCCGCGTGGAAGGAGCTCTTATGCTGCCATTTCTTTCATCGTCATCAGCCTATTAATGTCCCCACTGCTGGGACAATGGCCATGACCTACCACCTCACAACGCGGGCCCATTGCAGATTATTGGGTGTTAACGACTGCAAATGCAGCCGAAAATAACGGCTTAACGTGCCTTCCGAAGCACATAGGAGCTCGAGATAGCAAATTTATGGTCACCCATCCAATAACCGACTTTTTTTTGCAGCGCAACACGCTAATCACTTGCGCCCTGGAGCTTCTCGCTCCGCTTTAGAATGTATTTGGTAATGAGGTCATATAGAGCGATCGTCCCGCCACGACAACACGTTGGCTCACTTGATATCTACAAAAAGGGGCTGTTCAAGTATTACGTAAGCACTAAAGGGGGGCAGGGGGGTCTTTGCCTTGCTTATTTTTGATGACATGGGGGGGGGGGGGGTGAGGGGTAGAGATGGTGATTGCGTCGATTAAGCCTTTTTAAGTACTGCTGCTCATGAAGCTCATGAATCAATAAAAAAACAGAATACATTAAAGGAAAAATGCATATAGGTACCAATGTTTACGTAAGGATGGGGGGAGGGGTAAGAGCTTTGCTTACGAGGGGGAGGAGGGGGTAAATAATTGTAATAAATCTGCTTACGTAATACTTGAACGGCCCCAGCATCACTGCTTCTTTAGACAACAAGGTGCAGATTGCTTTGCCAGACAGATGACTGGTGATATTCAACTGAAAGCGCGGTAGTTTTTAATATTTATTTCTATATAAATATACTTATACTATATGTACAGTAAATGTATTCTATCCGTTACCCTAGTACAGCCTTACAGTGCTTACTTTGGGGCTAGGCTAATTCATGTGTTGTTTTTTTCGTTATTATTTATTTGTAGATGTCAATTGTCAGTGACAAAGTGCTGGTGTGTTAGAAGGAGAGCTTACTATGAACTCTTGAGATCAATTTTTATTTATTTATTTAATAATTTATTGTACATGAATAAAAAATACATAAAATTATATAGATTTATAGTAGATTTCCTCCCAAAATAGGGTATTTGACAGTGTTAAAAATAAAGTGCCAATTGTTGGCATCTGTGTTAAGAATGAATTTTGGCAGGGGTTTTTGCTATTTTTACAAAAAAATATTCATAATTTTACTAAAAACTAACGAAAAAGATAATAGTTTTCTTATCTATTGTCACGTGACTCAAAACGCTTGGGATTGGCGGAGCCTAAAATGACGTCACACGCAAGTAAACTTGCGGTTACAGTGACATTACATTGTATCGTTTGACGTTTTAATAACAGTCGTGTGACGTCACGCACTAGTAAGACGCCATGTTGCCCAGAGAAACGTTTTCGCGGCAACTAGAAAAAGGAGTTTTTTATTTGGTTATTTTGACTGAAATACACAACAGAATGATGAATATCCATTTTTTCGGACTCCATAAACATTAATCAGTAACGTGAGAACGCTTTCTAAAACTTGTCAAATACCCTATTAAAAAGTGTTTAATTTGATCATTACGTACATTAAGCTAGACTAATATCAAATGTAAATATCCAATGCTATACTGGGGATGAAAGAAGAACATAGATTGCAGCAGTTCCTTTTATTTCCGTGTTCTTAGTCAAGCTCTACCAAGGGTTACCAAAACATGTAATCGTGATGCTGTTGTTTCCGTTGGCCTATCACTTTTGTTATTGCTAATGCCAGATGAGGCGTCTAGAAAAGCAAAATCCGATTAGAAAAGATTTTAAACTCACCCTTCTGGTGCCGGCTGTCAACATTTAGCGTAAGAACCCTCAGCATGCACGACACGTTGGACAGCATAGTGGGCAGGTCGCAGTATCGCAGACCGAACTTGCGTACACGCTCCAACATCACGAACTATTGAAGTACTTCGAATAAGGCTACATAACAAAACGCCCTTTTTTTGTGACGCCGGCAAAAACTTTGTTTACAGACGACGGCGCCTTTAAGAGGCACACCGCCGAACGGACCTCACACCTGGCTCCCGCAAACCTTACGAGCCCCCACAGTTGCTGCCCACTGAGGACCCCGTAACTCTTACGGGCGCTTTACGGCATAATATCCGCTAAAAAACCCTGCGAATACCCTCTAAGCTGCTTAGTGCGAAACCGCGGGATCCCCGTTTAGGGATTCTTCCGCGTCTCCGCACCCAGCAGCCTCCCGGCCTTGCCGGGGCTCCACGGCAGGGGTCTCCCGAGGTATTGCGGGGACAAAACGCCCAGCTTAGTGCTAAGAGCTTAGTGAATAATTCAAGTGATCAAATATGTTCAAACGGCAAGCGATATTCCTAGGTAGATTACTTACATAGCTCCTAGCTGGGCACTAAGCTTGGCTCCTAATGTGCATAAACTTTAGTATCAGTTGAGGCTTATTAGGTAGCCAAGAAACAGTTTTCAATAATAGTTACTTGTTGGATTGGGACTCAAAGAAACAGAATGCATTTCATTGCATTCATTTTTCATACAATGCAAAGTAAATCTGATCTAGATAAATCTGATGTTAAGTGTAAGTGAAGTCTAATTACAAAAACCAGCTGACGCGACAGAGAAACGTGTGGATGATTTGGTTTCAGCTACCCTCACTATTACGGCAGTACCGGCTGCAACCTTTGGCCAGGGTGGACCGAGATTGTCTTAAAAAGTTCTTTGGCCAATGCGTTCACCGCACCGCACGTTTTTTTTCCTCTGGAAAGTTTCTCAAATGTGTCGTCCTGTCTTCATTTTGATTTAATCTTGATATTTTTTTTCTTTCTCTTCTTTTGTGTGTATCTGAAGGCAAAGAGCTGAGCCTTATAGTTTAAGTTTTTTGTTTTAGTGATTGACTTCACAACCTTGGGCACGGGATGATTGCTTTTGCTTTTTGTTATTGTTTAGTGTTAATTTTAATAGATTAATATCTTCTCTTATTTTGTATGTTAGGTGATTGTCTTGTGTCTCTGTCAGTTGATGTCCAAATTAGGTCCCTCCAGAATATCAGCGTTGCAGCGGCAATACATTTTTGCCGTTGCAACATTATGCTGAGGAGGGGCCTAGTTGACGATGTACCCTTTGTTTTATGTTTGTTGTGTATTTATTGTAATTGTTAATGTATGTCGTCAATAAACGTTTTTCTTTCTTTCTTTCTCAAATTTGGCATCCAATTGTTTTACCCTGGAGCCGGCGCCGTTTGATAGTCTGAATCCAATCAACCTACCCCTCGAAGAAATTTTTAAACCATTCTCACACTGCAGAATAAGATTTTCTGGTATAAGTCTTTTGTAAGGCAAAACGTCAAAAGCGATAGATACTAAGTCTTATAGTACACTTGTCTCGTGTTTGTATTTGTAATACAAGGTGCATTAAACTACCACACCCCATCTAATGTTATATGTAAGTCGCGAAGATACCTGATGCGTCTCAGAAGAGAGTACCCCAATTTTACTATTCATTATCATGATTGGTTAAGAGCGTTCTTTTAAGCTTTAGTGTCGCCGCACACGGGCCACACGCCACAGCCACAAACGCCGCCACGAGAAGCTAGAAGCGGCTACTAAAGTGGCTGAAGCGTGCGACCGCGGCCGACTAAAGTAAGGGAGAGAGGGGTGTGGAATCGCGCGAGTGACGTGTGGCGGCGTTTTGTATCGGCGCATTAAGTGGCAGGTGCGGGCCACAAGAAGCGAGCAACGACAATTTGTAGCGTGTGGCGGCCACCGGAGTGCCAGGTGTGGCGAGTCCATATTAAATGTATGAAAACTACAAGAAATATGCCGGTGGCGGCGTTTGGTGGTTGTGGTCGGTGGCCCGTGTGCGGCGACACTTAAGCTTGATCTGAGAACAGTATTGCTATTCCGTAAAAACAAGCTCACTTTTTACCGCGGAATCCTTCTGTACGATTTGAAAAATTATTTGAAATCATTTTTATCAGTTTAGCCGTTCAGCGAGGTAATGCTGCCAGTGTTCTGGGTACCATGCCCCAAATTAGAATTTTGGATGACATATTCCTATTGCAAATATGTATATTAATATTTTAGGGTAAATTTTTAATGAAAAGTTTTTAGTTTGATATTGTTGTGACGTAATTATAGTTATTTATATTTCCATTTGAAATTGGTGTTCTAATTTTATATCTCACCGCGGACTCCAGTTTGAAATCTGTCTGTTCTTACAGAATAGCAAATGGTGTCTCCTCATCTGCGCCAGAAAGCAGATTCGAAAATTTGCAGATGCGATTTCGAAGTCAGGCTTTTAATTTTTATTCATTCTCAGCATAATTAATACACCCCTGTCAAATTTAGTTTTAGAGAATCGTCGTGCCATAATTTGGTTAATGAAACTTCTAAACGTTGTATTAAATAGAGTTAAGTTAATACCATCTACGTTGTACCTATTTTTGTTGCTTTTTAATCTTAATATATATAAATCTCGTGTCACAATGTTTGTCCTCAATGGACTCCTAAACCACTGAACCGATTATAATAAAATTCGCACACCATGTGCAGTTCGATCCAACTTGAGAGATAGGATAGTTTAAATCTCAAATTATAGTCGCAATTTTAATTTATTGCAAATTATTACTTTTGGGCGGTACGAAGTTCGCCGAGTCAGCTAGTTTATATATATTTATAATATATTCTACTTCTGGTTTACCTGTACAAATATCGCAAACTGCGAAGGTGTCAACACTGTTTTCATTAAATGCAATTCCCAAGACAGAATTTTCTTTTTTCAACGAACGTAATTAAGTTCGCTGAAAAAATAAATGAACTTCTCTATGTAGGTATAAATCGTTAGGACTGTTTGTTTGTCAGTTGCAATAGGAAAGTTATTCAATTAACAACGGCCTATATTAAAGTATCTTATACATTTAACTTACTTAAATAACATTTAACGTATTAAGAGTTTCAAAAAAATAAAATGTTTTGAAATCTTTGTAATTTTTATGAAGTTTTGGCGTGTTGCAGTTAATGCAAAGCGATTTCCATATATTTTTTCTCAGTAACCGTTAAAAACACAGAATCGTGTTTAAAAACTATCAGAAATAGACTTTTAAGGCCCAAGTAGAAATATTAATCAATAATATTATTACCATTCATCGTTGCTATAAAGAAATGTCATTGAGAATTCATACATTCGGCCACGACCAAACTTACAAATGGACATTGTTAAAAGGACGCAACCCACAACCTTACGGAAAATTAGTTTATTATACTAAAGTACTCCATAAGGTCAACACGACAAAGATCCAAGTAAAATACATGTGTTATATTATTTTGTATTCATATGTTACCAACCCACTTATATGATGGGTTATTATTTTTGTCGTACCACTGTGTATAACACAGTCTGAAATTAAAAAATCATATCTCAAAACTAAGTTTGGGTGGGTTGGATCCATTTCATTTAACAACGTCCAAATAATAAGACTCACAACCATTTCTGAAAAAGAAATGTACGGAAGTTTCCCTAAATAGCATTCAACGACCCGACACATTGACGACAAAAACATTTTATATGATAATGACAAAAAAATAAAAAATAAATGATCAGGAAAACCTAGCTGTTTACAATAACAAAATCCATTCAAGCAAAACTGCGAGAACAGGCTAGTTTTTTGTTTGGACTGCATCTCTTAAACGATTGAATTTTGATATAAAATTCCCACTTGATAGACATTTCAACTACTTAATGCTATTTAATTGTTCGTTTTAATTGACATTTGGTATCTTTATACTCGTATGTTACTTGGAGTGAGAAGTTGTAATTATGGTGTAGATAGATTTTTGTCTGATATTTAGTTACTTAGATGTTTGATTTACGAATGGCCAACCAGCGGCTTAACGCCTCCGTGCTTCGGAAGGCACGTTAAGCTGTTGGTCCCGGCTGCAGTCAGCTGCAACTGCAGTCGTAAGCACCCACCAATCCGCACTGGGCCCGCGTGGTTGGTCATGGCTCAATCTCGCTATTCCATCCATAGGGAAGGCCTGTGCCCCAGCAGTGGGGACATTAAAAGGCTGATGATGATGATGATGACGAAATGTTTCAGTTATTGCGCAGTCCATAGTACTAAATAAAAAGTATTCAAGTGTGAGTCGGACACGCACACCGAGGTTTCCGTTCCACTCTGGTAGTAATGTAAGCAATTCAAATCGTGGGAATGGATTTATAAATTAAACTAGCGGCCCGCCTTCGCTTCGTTTCGGAGTAGAGCTGAAGTGTAGACTATAGTTTTTGTTCTCAGGCTTGTATTATACATAATGACATTCATCTATGATTCTTCTTATACCTGCATGCAAAGTCTCAGCCCGATCGGTTTAAAATTGACAAAGTTTCATACAAACTTTCATTCCCTATTTTATCTCCTTGGGGGTAGAATTGATCAAAATGCTTTCTTATCGAATGCCAACGTCATAACATCTACCTGCATGCCAAATTATGCCCGATCCGTCCAGTGGTTTGGGCTGTGCGTTGATAGATCACTATGTCAGTCAGTCACCTTTGAGTTTTTTATATAATAGATTCAAATTCACTAGATATCATTTATGCTGTTATGTTTGTCATCAACACCTTTGCTTGAACGCTTACACATCTCCTTGTGTAACATTGGAAACAGTTTAATGTGATTTTATGCATTTTTAAAATTTATTATACAGTTATATTGGCATACAACATCTTTAAGTTCACCAAAGCAACGTCGCGTTCTGAGAAAGTGTACGAAGTACGATGAAGCTCTATCATTAGTTCTTCAGGGCGGTTTCCGCACTTAGTCCTAGTTATTGGACCATTGTGCGTGTCACAAAAACATTCCCGTTTACTCCAGCCAGCCTATATCGGTCCAGAAGGAAAGCAGCCTTGTTAGACTGCTGCAAGCTTCCGGAAACGATTCTGGTGACTGGAGAAGTCGTGCCCGTTGGTCGGCCACACTCCTGCATTCCATGATGACATGCTGTGGCGTTTCTTCTGCCTCCATGCATCCTCTGCATAGGGGGCTGTCTGTAACTCCTATTGTATATAGGTGTTTGTTTAGGGGACAATGACCAGTCAGGGATCCTATAATCCTGCGAAGTTTGTCCCTATTTAGTCTGGTAAGGGTGCGGGCAAAACTTTTATTTGCCGCCGGAGGAGGGGCTCTATCATATTATAAGTTGTATCAGAGTTGTCTTGGGGTTTTGAACGTGTTTTGCGATTTTCCGTTAATTGGCCCCTCCGTTAACAGCTCGGAGATTGTTAGACTGTTTCTTGTTCTTCATTACTAGTTGCCTGGTTAACACAAAGTGTCTACCTTTTGTTTAATTTTAATTGCGTTCGTTTATTTGTAATTGCTATAATATTGGTAGAGATTTACACATTATGTACCTAATAATATGTCTAAAAACCATCGGCAGGGAACAAGGTATAATATCTATACTTAAAGAAACTTTGTAAGGGGTTTTAAGTACGTATTTGGAAAATTTCCGCAC
The DNA here is from genome assembly GCA_902850365.2 of Chilo suppressalis. Taxonomy (NCBI): domain Eukaryota; kingdom Metazoa; phylum Arthropoda; class Insecta; order Lepidoptera; family Crambidae; genus Chilo; species Chilo suppressalis. The sequence continues at coordinate 2,513,938 of OU963911.1, forward strand.
TGGGCCCAGTCCGGATAAGTAGGTAGGATACTTTTTTATTAATGGAATAGGGAGATTAGGCCATGATTCGCCACGCGGGCCCAGTACGTAATGGTGGGTGGTAAATTTTTTTTTTAATTTCGTTCCAACCGAGTGTTCCAAGACACACGCATTTATTTTTCTTAACATGTGTCATAGTTTTCGATTAAATAATGTGTAAAATTAAAGTTTGGATTAATTCAAAGAATTTTTGCTTGACACAATCCTCTCCCTTTTCCTGACCTGTGCCCCTGCAGTGGGGACATAAAAATGCTGATGGTAACGATAAACTAAATTTTTTCAAAATGAGTACAGACAGCATTTTCGAATTTAAGTCGTTATTTGGGGAATCAATACGAGGATAATGACTGCCCTACCAGTGGCTGCATACTAAAGCTCTCACAGTATTATGACCTCGCGGGAACACATCATCATCAGGAGCTGGAGCACAGGCCGTTCTTATGGATGGAATAGGGAGACTGGGCCATGACCCACCACGCGGGCCCAGTGCGGATTGGCGGGTGCTAACGACTGCAGATGCAACCGGCACCAACGGCTTAACCTGCCTTCCGAAGCACGGAGGAACTCGAGACAGAAGATTTTTGGTCACCCATCGAATGACCGAACAGTGCGAAAGTTGCTTCAGCGACGCAGCCGAACGCGCTTACTACCTGCTCCTTCGAGCTCCTCGCGGGAACACAACGCAATATAACGTCCTATGTCATCATTATGGTTTAATTTTATGACTTGCTTGCAACGCAAATAGAAGGTTATAAGTATCTATTCGATCTTATTTTGAATTAAAAATGCCGTTGACTTCTTTACTTAGGCCGCTGGGTACTCGTAAAAGGGATCTGTGCTCATTAGCGTGGCTCATGCAGATTTATGGCAGAGTGATGCAGGAAGTGGCAGATTTAGATATAGAGCAAATAGCGCCTGAGGAGTTACCTCCATCTTACAGAAGTGAAGTTGTGTTTAGGGATCCGGAATCGATATATCGATACTTTATACCTGAGTACATTCGATACTTTTGTTACGATACTAAGTATTTCAGCACTCGATACTTTTTAATAAGATACTGAGTAAGATTCGATAATTTTTAGATTACTTGATGTTTTTTGGAGTTCTTATGTTAATTTACTAAGCCAGCCAACCCGTGCTGGGTTCAAAATGTATAGGGATAATTTATAATATTAAACTTTCTTCTGTTTACACCGCTAATATATCCTATAGTCTTTGTTACCGAGGGAATTCCTGGTCAAGAATTGGGAAACTAATGTTACTAGTATTCGTTTAAACAAATTATGATAGCTAATTTGATTTGTGATTTGGACAACTTAATCGTAATATTAATGAATATTGTATAGTATAATAAAGCCAGTTTATGATTCAGTTTAAGAAAAAAAGTCATTAAACCTCCTTCAGTATTTATGTACCTTGTAGTTTTATTTATAGATACTTAGTCAAATAAGTAGTTAATTGAGTAATATATATATCTTTATATATATAATTCTTCTGTGAGTGTGTATGTCACTGAACTTCTCTTAAACGACTGGACCGATTTTGATGAAATTTTTTGTGTGTGTTCAAGGGGATCTGAGAATGGTTTAGATTCACAATTTTGTCCGCTGGACAATGTTTTTTTAATTAATTTTTTTTATGGCGGTACGAAGTTCGCTGGGTCAGCTAGTATATATATATATATATATTATTCCACCACCACCATCTGTTGTGTAATCGTTACCTGCTAGCTTTAGGCCTCCGCTGAGGATCTCCAAAATGAAATTCATTCATGTGTATAATTAGAAAGTAAAGGTACTCGATACTTTATATCCGATACCGATGTCAGTATCGATACTTTCCATTCAATACTACTCATTAGTACAATATCGATACTTTTATTTCGATACCAGAACCCGTAGTATGAGCACCACAATTTATTATATCACATATTTTATCGCGTCTAACTCTCAAACTCAATATAGTAATTTGACAATTGAGCGTGATATAAACGCTTTATATACATAGAGGTATAATAATAGAGTAGGGGAGATATGTACTCTACTAATAGTAAAATCATGTGTAATTATAGTTATTATATATACACACATCAAAAGTGTCTAGGGATCAACATATATTTTTGCAATAACTTTTCTCCTGATTGATATTAATTAAAATTTTCTTTAAGGATTCATCAAATAAAATGTTTTCGTTTGTCACAGTAACGATAAACCAAGTCACCTTTGCATTAATAAAGAAATTTGCCATTTTCCTAATAAAGGGATTTTTGACATTTGAACCACTAACACAAAAGTTCGAAAAAAAGACTGAAATAACAGTTTTCTCTAAAATTTTATTGGGTAACTTAAACAATTAATAATCCGTATTTCTACCGCGAACACTAACAACACAAGAACATCGGTTTGGCATACTCAAAATGAGTTCATCCAAATCACGCTGTGGAATGGCCGCCCATGTTCGTTGCAACAACAAAAAAAGGTCTTCTTGCGACTGGATACCCTCCATATTCGGCAGAGCTCTTCTCTGTAGCATATCCCATGCATGCTCAATCGGGTTCAAGTCTGGCGACTGAGCAGGCCAGGGCAGGACATTGATGTTAGCTGCGGCGAGAGTCTGTCTTACAACTCTTGCGGTGTGCGGTCGTGCATTATCATGCATTAACTGAAATAAGGGACCGATTTGCACTTGTAGAGGAACGATGACGTCTGATACAATCGTCTCAGCATAAATTTGAGCGTTGAGGTTGCCTCTGATCCAAATCAACTCAGTTCTTCCGCCGATCCAAATACCCGCCCATACCATGATGGTTCCACCACTATAGGGATGGACTTCCTGGCAGGATTTTAATCGCTGTTGGCGTCCAGGGGTTCTCCAGTGTCGTATACGTCTTGTATCCGGTCTCATACCAAAACGAGACTCATCAGAAAAGCACACGAAACGCCATTGTTCTTCTGCCCAATTTCTGTGTTCAAGAGCCCATTGATATCGAATCGTACGATTGTGCATTGCTATAGGTGGTACCCGTAGCAGTCTTCGGGAATGAAGGTTCATTTCATGCAAGCGGTTTCTGACTGTTTGGTCGCTAATTAAGTTCCCTGAAGAGTGATGAAGCCTCACGGCTAACATCATGGCGGTTATTGTTGGAGCTCTTCGAGTTAAGATTTGAATGTATCGGTCTTGTCTCCGTGTGGTGCAGCGATACCGTCCTCCATGGCGCTCAGCCACGGTACCAGTGCTTCGGTATCGTGTCCAAAGTCGACTGATAACACTCTGACTTGTATTCAGAGCTAAAGCCACAGTACGTTGCCGGGAACCAGCTTCTATCATTCCCACGGCTCTGAGCATTTCTTCCCTGCTTAAATGACGTCGCCGCTCCATAATAACGTTGGTTTTAATCAGTAGTAGGGAAACAGTAGCACTAATAATGTCTTCAATGCGTTGTATGTTTTTATAGGGAAAATATTGACAGCTGATTTTCATCTTTTACTCGAATTTGATTCACAGTTCCTGATTCAAATTATGAAATGCACCAAAAAGGATCTATATAAATTTATAAAATCATAAATTTATTACAAAGCCACATCTCAATCTCAAGAAATCCGCATAAAAATGCTTGATCCCTAGACACTTTTGATGTGTGTATATGTATGATATCATCTAATTTTATCTCGCCAACAAACACTTCAGTATTTGACCCTATAATGTAGTTATTCTGTGCTTATCTCCACTGCTTTGTTATGGCTGTTTTATCTGTTCTCCATGCAAAATCTTTCAATGTTTATTATATAAAGCTAGTCTACTCACTCAAAAAAAGGTGATGGCTGAAAATCGGTGTTTTGCTTTAAAACTGGCAAATATTTAGCCGAGTCTTGGCCTTTTGTTTTCTGCAGCATACATATATGTATATAGCCGATTTCTTGTATCTTTTCATTTTTATTTTACATTGTATTACTCTGAAATGTAAATGTATGTTGAGGAAAAAAACGCATTATCTATCTATCCATCTATCTATCTATCATCTACTACAAGTGGAAGTGTCCGTCTAGTAGAAAGAGAAAGAAGATGGGAGAAGGCTAGCTATCTCTCTCTCTTGTGACGCTGCGCAGTCGTGTGATTTACCGGTATTTGTTCGGGATGTACTGAAACTAAGATACTGGTAAAATGATAAACTTGATAACTTGATAATAAAGTATATTTTGGTAACTAAATAAGAACTTAAAACAATACTAATTAATATGAAAATGATTGTTATGAATGAGTACGCGCACGGCTTACTTGATAGCTAATTGCTAACTAACATGTAAGTAATTGACGATTATTGAAAATAATAAAATAAAGTCAATTATGATTTTAATTATTTTTTAAGCATTTAACTGCTAGATGTTTAAATATAAAGAAAAAAATCCACGCTGACCAGGCAGCGGACGGGACAATGTCATGTAAGGTCAATTAGTAAAATGATGAGCGGGCGAAATGTACGTAGCTCGCTCGTATAGTATTCTAGTCGTAGTCTCTCATCTTCTTTCTCTTTCTACTAGAAGGACACTATTAGAATCGCCTTCCCCACTCTATTCTTATACCTCTATGAATATACACAGTCAGGTCATAAGTATTGTCACACAGTAACAACTTTTCTTTTAGAATGCTGGCCACAAAAAAGTTTATTGAATCCGAATTTCGAATTGTTCATGAAAATAAAAATGTAAACTTTTTAGAATTTTACTCTTTTTTAAATATGGTGTGGACGCTTAAAGAAGACCGTGTTGCAGTTATTGCGTTGCATCGTTGCGGATACGTGTCAATTCAAATTTTTTACATACTGAAAATTTTGAATATAACCAAAAGATTCGTTTATCGTACCATCAAACGATACAATGACGACACTAGTGTAGATGACAGGTCAAGAAGTGGTCGCCCTCGGTCTGTTAGGACTCCAGCGGTGATAAAAGCTGTGAAGGCGCGAATTCAAAGAAATCCCAAACGTAAGCAGAAACTGTTGACCCTTCAGATGGGGTTAAGCAGAACCACGGTGAAAAGGGTGTTAAATGAAGACTTAGGGCTTCGGGCATATCGAAGAAAAACAGGACATCGTTTGAATGCTCGTCTAATGGACCTGAGACTGAAGAGATGCCGCGCTTTGTTGAAGGGGTACGCGGGGAAAAAATATAGGGAAATTTTGGATGAAAAAAGTTTTACCGTAGAAGAGAGCTACAAGAAACAAAATGATAAGGTGTACGCACACAGTAGTGAAGAAGCGAGCAACCGTATTCCGCGTGTCCAACGAGGTCATTTTCCATCCTCCCTCATAGTATGGTTGGGACTTTCTTATTGGGGCTTAACAGAGGTACATTTTTGTGAGAACGGCGTAAAAACGAATGCAGTAGTGTATCAAAATACAGTCCTGACGAACCTTGTGGAACCTGTTTCTCATACCATGTTCAATAACAGGCACTGGGTATTCCAACAAGATTCGGCGCTAGCTCATAGAGCGAAAGGGCACACAAGACTGGCTGGCGGCGCGTGAAATCGACTTCATCCGGCACGAAGACTGGCCCTCCTCCAGTCAAGATTTGAGTCCGTTAGATTACAAGATATGGCAACACTTGGAGGAAAAGGCGTGCTCAAAGCCTCATCCCAATTTGGAGTCACTCAAGACATCCTTAATTAAGGCAGCCGCCGATATTGACATGGCCCTCATTCGTGCTGCGATAGACGACTGGCCGCGTAGATTGAAGGCCTGTATCACGGGTAAATCACGGAGGTCATTTTGAATAAACTTTATTGTCATAAGTATCTATGTTTTGTTAAGTTCATATTGGTATATAAATGGTTACATAATGAATAAACTTGTTTCAATTATTTTATATCAAACATTTGATAGAATTTATGACCTGACTAGGTACCTATAAATGGTTACATAATGAATAAACTTGTTTCAATTATTTTATATTAAAGATGTAACAGAATTTATGACCTGACTAGGTATATCGTATCGCGGTCTTAGAGCATTACTCTAAGACCGCGGTCCAGCACAGGGTAAGGTTCCAGGACTCCACGGGTTAGGGATGGCGTTATACATACTTTAGTTTTTTATGTCGGTTAATAAAATAAAATAAATAGCGCAAAAGTTCGTAATAAAAATTGCATATCAAAGTGGACACACCTCATTTAATAATTCAACTAAATACAGTCACTTTGATAGACAATTTGACATTTTAATAGTGTTTAATTTAGTAGCAACCAGTCATTATCGCCTTTCAATTAACAATGGAATATAGAGACACTTAAACGATCACGTAAATTGTATAAATGGATAATTACGGGAAATTGAGTATGAATTCGTTTTACTAAGGTGGTAAAGTATGACGAACTTGATGGCGCTTTCTTGAGCGGAATTGGTCAGCAAACGCAGAAGTTAAGCAACTTTTGTAATAGCCGGTCAAGATATGAGTGACCAAGAATTGATATATAATATACACGACAAAAAAAAGGTGACAACCCTAACCACTTCGTTACGTAACGCGTTATGGTGCCAGTTTGTCTGGCTTCCCGTCCTCTCACGCATACGGTAGCGGTAGGCAGGCTCATTCTCTCTCACTCTAACCCGCATAATAAACTTGAGGAGCTCGATAGCGTAGGTAAATAGCGCATTCGGGCTGCGATCGTAAGAGTTAAGCTTGCGCAAAGTCGGTTATTGAATGGGTGACCAAAAATTTTTTATCTCACTACGCGCGTCGGGAGGTACGCTAAGCCGTTGGTCCCGGCTGCATATTCAGTCGTTAGCACCCACCAATACGCACTAGGCCCGCGTGGTGGTGACCCACCATGTCTCATTATTCCATCCTATTGAGAAGGCCTGTGTTCATACCATGGGGTCATTAACTGTCTGATGATGATATAATTAATCTTTTTTCTTTTTATAATTAGGTAGGCAAATGACTTTACCCCACCTGATGTTAAGTGGTAATAAAGTCCAAACGAGAAGGTACAGCAGTTATAAACTGCTACACCAACCATCCTCACCTTGCCGGCCCGCAAAAATGCTTCTTCACGCCTCTCTTAAAGGACCCCAGATTATAGGAAGGAAAAACACGTGCGCGGGCAAAGAATTCTACTTACGAATAGTACGACAAAGAAATGAGTCGCCAAACTTCTTTGTTCGTGTAGGAATAGTGGCCACAGTAAGTCGGTGGCAACGTAGGCCAGCGCGCGTGGTCCTCTGAAGAAAAGGTGATGGAGGGATAAGCGAGAATAGCTCCTCAGAACACTCGCCGTGGTATAGTCGGTAGAATGCGCTTAATGATGCCACATCACGGCGTAATTGTAGAGACTCGATCTATCTCCTTCCTTACTTCATGCTTTGAAATATAAGTTAATATAAATAGCCATTAATCCCGGTTGAATGGTGGGCCATGGCTCGTTCTTCCTATTTTGTGGCCGCCAATGCCCCTCCAGTTTGGAAATTAATAGGCTGATGATGATGGTAATGAAAACCATCCTGTGTGACGACACCATTATTTTAATGACGATGGTAATATTAACAATATCAAATTAAAACATTTTAATAAACATTATTTATTGCATAAAACAAACATTGCTTACAAGACATAAATAAGGTATTGTTTGTTAATGTGTGATTCCTTTAACTCATTGTCGGTCTCAGAGCAGTATACGCCGAATAAATCGACCTTATAACCATCATTAGACTACTGAAGCTCAACATGGTGACACCACCCGCTGACAGTTTCATTGTCTTCTGCGAAATCAGTGACATCAATAGCACAGTTCTCATATTTTCAACATTGAAATTCTCCCATTTGCATGCAAACACGGATTTCTCAAATATTATGCTTGCGTCCATCAGCCGCTGGCCCGTCAAACAATCCATTGCTACTTGCATCAACGCAAATGGTACTTCCATGTATGTGTTCTCCAGACCACCAAGCAGTTCTACTATCAAACCTATGATTAATAATCCAAATTCAACAGCGATCGCTCCTCTTAGCACCTGTTCCATTTGTTGTACAAGGTTGATGTTAGTCATATGGACTTTAATGATTTCACGAAGGCGAATCTTAATGAACTCATTAATACGGTCATAATTGTTGCGATTAGCAGAAATTATTTCTTCAAGGCTTGTGAGCTGATCATTAGAATCTGCACAGGCATCTATAATGACGTGATCGTTAAGGTGGTGTAGGCCATCATTCCAAATATTCAAGACCTCCTCACTAAGTGCGAGCATCTGAGCTTCAGAGTAGCCAATGATGATGATGATAAAAGCGGTGATGTTTGCAGGAAGGTAAACTGTCTGTACTACGCCCAGCGCCATGAGGACAAATGTGATTTCATAATTCGGCCATTCAGTGGAAGGTTCTAGGCCTGTAAACAAATAAAACACATTAGACGATAAAGAAGACTCAACTTTGATAGCAACTTTAATATCAAGAAAATCGGTGATATATTTTTTCTTACAATAACAGATTTTCGTTACCAACCGTATAGCGTAAACACATCTTCCATTAGATGCTTTCCTGGTTGTATAGCGGGTTTGACGATGTACACAACCCCATTGCCTATTATTACCAACCAAAAGATCATTGCTCGTTTCTTTACGTGTCTGAGCGTCTTCATCATGTTGTGGAGGAAGCGGCTGTCGGGATTCACGTGAGAATCGCATTCCAGATAGAGTTCGACTATTTCGCGCAACTTGTTCCTACCAACAAAATGTTTATTATGAAAGAGTTTGCATTTTGGTTGAGAGTATAATTTAGTTTTTGTTAACAACTTATCAATGGTTAGAACATTGATAAAGTCGAAATACGATAAGTCTGCAGTGGACTGACAGTAGCAAAAATTAAAACGTTAAGTTTTGTTATAACCAGTACATTGCAGTACTGGTTATAGTTGAATTAACTATCGCTGATACTTTATTAATAACCGACTTGAAAAATGGAGGTGTCTAAATTATATGAACCGATGGCGTAGCGTTTGACTTTCACAAGAGCTTATAACAGCCTAGACTGAATAAAAGAGTTTGAGTTTTGTGTAATTGAATATATATATGTCGGAATGAATTTTTGAACGAAGCTAAGTGAAAGTGATCGAATAACAAAATATGATCATCCCTTAATCGAAAGGGATTACATTTGGAAGTTTTGGTCTCTTAGTTGGACTACCACTACAAACCTTAGAATAAGAAAAAAATGCAGTAAATGGTTAAAACATATATAAATATAAAAAATAATTGGAGGTTGGTAAAAAGTATGGAACATTTAACCTGAAAATCATCATGAACATGAGCTTGGTGGTGCCAATTTCGCTGGTGATTCCGAGTGACAGAACGATCATGCCAGCTGTAAGGTCACCAGTCTCGCGGCATCTCCAGAAGACGAACCACACCATAGAGACCAGATACACGTAGAAGTAACTAGCAGTTACGATCGCCGTGATGATGTAGTAGGTTGTTGGTATAGCTGGAAAGGTAAAACACCAGAAACAAGACTGCAAACGTCTTTATTATGTTCACAGAATTTAGAATAATATTAGAATTTATATCGTAGGTTTCATAATATAATCTCGAAATCACATTTAAAATAAACTATTCCCATAATGATTTTGCGCAATAGTTTGCGATTAAGTTTAATACAAAAATATATTAGTCCGATGATGGATACTTAAACTACAAAAGAATCCATTAAGGATTTTTAGTTGCCGGTGCAAGAGAATGAATATTCGATTAGTTCGGTAATCGATGTTTCTTGTAACTAAAACAAGTATGTAGTAAATAAAAGAATATGCTTATCAATGGGACTTACGTTTAGTGTTCCCAGGGTCAATGTTGAGATTCAGAACCCTCAGCATGGAAGAGACGTTCCATATCATGGTTGGTAAGTCACAGTACTCCAGTCCAAATTTCCGTATGGTTTTCCACATTATGAACACTAGATAGGTTATGCTTAAGAACAACAATGGTGTGAGACTTAAGAATTCACACAAGGTATCAAGGAAATTCCTGATACAATGCGATAATACAAGGAGCTGAAGTTTATAAAATCATAATCATTACAGAACTAACATTAAAAACACAGTGAGATTCAGTGAGATTCACAGAATTGAAAAGATTGTGTGCGATGTCTATGATAGAACAATGTTGTATAGTTCAAGACTATAATAGTGTGTACAGTTTCCTTGTATTAAAATTGGCCTAAATTTTTGTGTGAGTTGTACAACGTGTTGTATTTAATATCAATGTGTTTTTAGTTTTAAATTCATTTGCCAACAAAGCAGCATTGTATAATAGTCGTGTAATTTGAAAGTTATCTTTAGGGGATTATGTCAAAATAATGAATTTGATGATGACGAAGATTTGATGTAACATAAAAAAATATTTAAAATAACACGTATTTAATAAAATTTAATTATTAATATAAGACGAAAAAAATTATGGCCACTGAATATAACAAACTTGAGATGCGAGTATTAAGACACTTGACAGTGCATGTCAATGATGCATGTCATCATTCACTTTCATAACCTGTGAATTTAAGCTCCATTACGTACATTGTGATTACAATATCTAGATCTGTAATTACTCGTTCAGTTTAATTATTATTCAACCCTATTACACCGAGAATATATTACTGTTTCTGTATATTAATGGCACTTTGTGTAAAATATTATCTAACTGAATATAGTAGCTGGTATAGTTAAAATAAAACCAAATTAATATTATTATCATTTAATTTTTCAAACATTTTAATATTACCGAGATTGCATTTTCAGTTTGTGTGTTAGGCTCTTTTTTGACAAATTTTTATGACAAAATACTGGATCAAAATATTATCATGAAAACCTTTCTGCAGAAAAATAAATTCACGTAGTTAAAGACTGCCTTCTAGACAGAAGTTTTAATTCCTCCAGACCGTCTGGTCTGTTTAATTAAAACAGCTGATTTAAATAAACTGATTTATTTGTGACTTTTAGGAAGGTTTCTAGATTTGCTACTCAGATGCGCCTACTTTCAGGATTTAAAATATAGGTTATACTGTACATAATTATCATGTACATAAGGCAAACAAAAACTTGGTCTTTATACTAAAACTATTTTTATTTTAAAGATATTGCTGTTTATGGCGGTAACCTTGTAGATATAGATAAAATAATTAATAGTTATTATTTAAGTAATGAAGTAAGGTTAGAATACATCGCAGGCAATTAAAATCTAATTCAACTGAATATTATTCAATTCGATGACAGACTATTTGACATAAATAACTAGAGTTTAGTTTATAAGCAGTCTATTATTATCATCTTCTCTTTGAGTAGCAGTGTGCGTATAAATTAACATAGATCAATTAAGACCAAATTATATTGTGTAATTTCTTCAACTCATCGTCGGTCTCAGGGCAGTATACGCTGAATAAATCGATCTTAAAACCATCATTAGACTGCTAAAAGATAACTTGGTGACACCCCCCGCGGACAGTGTCATTGTCTTCTGCGAAAGCACTGACACTAGCAACACTGTTTTCATATTTTTCAGATTGAAGTTCTCCCATTTGCATGCATACACTGATTTCTCAAACATGATGCTTGCATCCACCAGCCGCTGGCCCGCCCAACAATCCATCGCTACTTGCATCAACGCAAAAGGTACTTGAATATACGTTTTCTCTAAACCACAAAGCAGTTCTAATATCAAACCAATGATTAATAATATAAATTCAACAACGATCGCCCCTCGTAGTACCTGTTCCATTTGTTGTACAAGGTTGATGTTTGTCACATGGATTTTAACGATTTCGCGGAGGCGAGTCTCGATGAACTCATTTATAATATCATGTTTGTTTATATTCTCAGACCTTGTTTGGTAGACGGTTGAGAGCTGATCATTAGAATTTACACTAATATCTGTAATTGTGTGGTCATCAAGGTAGCGGAGGGCATCATTCCAGATATTCAGGACTTCTTCACTGAGTGCGAGCATCTGGGCTTCATTGTAGCCAATGGCGATAATGAGAAAAGCGCTGATGTTTGCCGGTATGTAACATGTGTGTACCGTCCCAAGGCTCATAAGTAAAAATGATATTTCATGATTTGGGGATTCAGTGGAGGGTTCTAATCCTGAAAAAAATACACAAACTTTGGTAGACTCAATTGATTGATGATGCATTTTCAATAAATCCATGTAGCTACACTTTGGTATGAAAATGTTCTACAAACTAAGGTTTTTAAATTTAGGTAAGCATGCATTTTCATAACGAACCATATAGCGTGAACACGTCTTCCATGAGATGCTTTCCTGGAGTGACGGCAGGTTTTACAATATACACCACTCCATTGCCTATAATCACCAACCAGAAGATCATCGCGCGTTTTTTCACGTTTCTAAGAGCCTTCATCATGTTGAGGAAGAAACGGCTGCCTGGCTTCACTTGAGAGTCGCACTCTAGATAGAGCTCGACTATTTTGCGTATTTTGTACCTATAAAGGGGTTTGGGTAAAAGTGCCATATATATCCAAAGTACATCGAAGCCAAGATATGATTTTTTAAAATAGAATAATCTAAAATTGAATCTTATGTGCTTTTTTGTATAAACTTTTACTTGGGCGAGTGCCTCATCCCATCGCCGCAAGGCCTCTGCCAGCGCGATGGAACGGACCTGCCCCAGCAGAGCTACAGCAGGTCTTTCACCCCGCTCCCTGGCTTCGACCCGACCTCGACGCACGTCTGCCAGGACCTGCGCATCGAGATTCCACGGCATCACAACCGCGAGTACGCAGGCGGCGCTGTGGCTGACCGTGCGGTACGCCACGCATCACCTAGTCCCCCACGTTTGGGAGGACGCTGCTGAGTGCGGCTGCGGCGGTGCACAGCTCACGCACGCTTGAAATGCTCCTCGAAACTCCATCGGGGATCCAGCACCAGGCCGAGGTACTTGTGGCTTACCTCAACCGGTATACGGACCCCATCCATCCGGATAAAGAGCCCCGGTTGGATGCTGCGGCGTGAGCCGTGGACCCGTATAGCCTTCGTTTTGTCGCGGGTCACTTCCAGGCCCAGAAGGCGGATGCGTCGGACGGTTAGTGCAGTGCCGATCAACTCTAGGCGAACCGTTTCCTTTGCCTTCGCCGCGACCAACGTATCATCGGTAAAGCACACAACCTCCTTTTTGGGAAGGAGGCTGCCTCGCCCAGTTGTACCCCAGGTTCCAGAGCAGTGGACCCAGCACTGACCCTTGGGGTACCCCTGCGGCCATGGCCCGAGAGCATACGCTTCCATCGGGCCCCTCGTAGAGGACTTACCTTCCCTGCAGGTAGTCCTCCACAATGAAATAAAAATCCTTTATAAATAAAATAAAATAAAATAAAAAATGGCTCGCATTATGGAGGCATGCAGTGCCCCCATAATGCACTCGTGGGGGAGACTGTTCAAGGAGTTGCGAATGTCCCGCGACACCGCAACAGCAGTCTCTTCCCTAAGAGCGGCCGCTTTGGTCCACCCCTTCAAAAAGGCCACCGCCTCTACGGTGGACCGGTTTTGCCGGAACCCGAACTGGTGCTCTGCCAGATTCGGGTCCGGCCCCTCCAGGTGCTCAATGATACGCCCCGCCAGGATTTTTTCAAAGAATTTCCCGGCGACATCGAGCACCAATGCTACCGCGGCCCTGATGGCCTTGTCGAATTCTTGCTAGTCTTTGAAACATAAGTTTCATTTGATGTCGGTTGTTATGAACGCGAAGTACTCGTATATTCTGCAACTAGTGGCCGGCCCTCGCTTCGCTTCGGTGTAGAGCTGAAGTGTAGACTATAGTTATTGTTCTCAGGCTTGTATTATACACAATGACATTCTTCTTATACCTACCGCCGCCGCGACCCGTGTCGAGGATTTGCGGAAAATTGATCGAAAACAATTCATCGAATTACAATTCTTCGAACACAATTCATCGAAAAAACTATTCGTCGAAAAACAATTCTTCGAACGGTAATTCCAAAAAAAAAATGAAAATTTAGCAGGAGGGAGGCTAAAACGAGGTGGGGAAAGGGGAAAAAGTATGAAAAAAAAACGTTGCACGTACAAAAGTGTCGTTTCTGGCGCTTCGCCGGCCGCTGCCGCGGCACGCTCGCTCCGCTCGCTCGGCTCGCGCGTTTTTGGTCATCATACTAACCTAACCTAACCTAATGAACTCTTTAGACTTTATTCATTGCGGGGGGCTTCGCCCCCCGAGCCCCCTTGCGGGGGTTCTGTCACTAATAATATGAAATATAAAAAGCATGAAATTCTACACATTAATTTATTTTGTATACATGTTTTATGGCATTAATTGTTTCTAAAAACGCGTCTTTTTTATATTTAATTATGTTTCTGCGCCACAAATATTCTACAATCGAATCTGCAAAATCGTGCGGATGGTTATAATTATCTTTTCTGAAATATCTTTTGACAGCCCTCCACTGGGACTCGATCCTCTGCGTGTGAGTACCGTCTGGGGCAATAAATGGGTTGTCTGGATCAGAATGGTTTACTTTTTTGTTTTTCGGGGAATTACCGTTCGAAGAATTGTTGTTCGACGAATTATTTTTTCGATGAATTGTGTTCGAAGAATTGTAATTCGATGAATTGTTTTCGATGATTTTTCCGGTGAGGCGTGTCGAGCGCTTCAACCGTTACACAAAAATAATCCTTATTGCACGATTTAGTATTCACGTGCGAAGACGCGATGGCTTATTTCATGTATAAGTTTGGTGTTTCTATACCGATTTCTATTATTTTTTTTTTATTGAATAGGTAATAATGTTAACTTTTTAAAATTATGGATGAGTAAGAGTTTTATAAACGTAAGAGTAAACAAATATAATCAGAATGCTCCGAACTGCTAAGCTATGAGGAGTTACACGTGTTATTGTGAGTCAACCATAAAAGATAGACATATGCTATTGCAGGATATTTTTTAGACAATTTTATGTAGAATATTTCCGTCATACAGGATTTCTATGTAATTTTAACCATTAAGGCTGCACACGCGACGGAAGCAAAAAAAATGGAGTAACTTCTCCCGTTTTCCCAACATTTCCCTTCACTACTCTGCTTCTATTGATTGTAGCGTGATGAAAAGTATACTATAACCTGCCCAGGAGTATGAAGAATAATTGTACCAAGTTTCGTTAAAATCGGTCGAGTAGTTTTTGTTTCTATAAGGAACATACACACAGACAGACAGACAGACAGACAAAAAATTTACTGATTGCATTTTTGGCATCAGTATCGATCATTAATCACCCCCTGATAGTTATTTTGAAAATATATTTCATGTACAGAATTGACCTCTCTACAGATTTATTATAAGTATAGATTAATTACAAAATTCTCATCAGGCATTCGTTAGTAGGTACTCTAGATCTGTTTATTTTTTTTTCATTAATGTTAGCTTTGAGAAAACGTTACCACAATACTAAAAATGATAATAATAATCTCAAGAGATAATTTTATAATCTTTTATATCATATGACTTTTGTTAGAATTCAAGATCAAATTTCTTGGTTTCGATATTAATTATAGAACTACTACTTTGCTAAGAACAATTCACAAATAAAGTGGCCGCTGTAAAAAAAAAATCAAGCCAACCTCCATACAAAATTACCCAATCCCCTTTAATGTTCATCGAAAAAAAGTTTGTATT
The DNA here is from genome assembly GCA_902850365.2 of Chilo suppressalis. Lineage (NCBI taxonomy): Eukaryota > Metazoa > Arthropoda > Insecta > Lepidoptera > Crambidae > Chilo > Chilo suppressalis. The sequence goes on from OU963911.1 coordinate 2,529,660, forward strand.
TTGGTATTTTAAAACAGTTTTGAATTTACAACATCTGAAAAGGGGCCATCCATAAATTACGTCACACTTTAAGGGGTAGGGAGGGGGTCGACGAAATGTGACATCGTGTGACAAGGGGTGGGAGGGTTCCTAAATTTCGTGACGTCACATTTCAAAATATATTAAAATCTAAGTGTTGAAACTATTACTTTACGAAAGCATTAACAACCCAAACGAGAACAAAGTGGTGCTATGCCAGTTATAAATAATTTAAAGGAGTGGGATCAATGTCCATGGACTCAAGATTATTAAGTTTGTATCTTTAATTTAATTATAATGCTATTAATATTTTATGTTTTGTTAATTTCTTTAATTAACATAGTCAATCACTTTTTGTTCGGTAATTTTTTTGTTTTGTTAATTGTTTGATTTGATTATAATAATAATGAAAAAACAATTTAAATGGAAATAAAACTGATTACAGAACCGCTGTTTTCATTCAATGATTTCTAAATGTAAATTTGCAAAATATGTGACGTCACACTAGGGAGGGGGGGAGTCTTACAAATGTGACCAGCTGTGACAAGGACGGGGGGAGGGGCAAAAAAGACATGAAATTCGTGTGACGTAATTTATGGATGACCCCAAAGTTGGTTACAACAGTTGGAAGCTTGGAAGATATCCATATAAATATCACTACTTGCTGAAAGGGTGGTCCATAAAAAGTTTAGGTGTTTAATTATATCATCATATTAATGTATAACCAATAATTACACCAAATAGCCAACACTACTGAAATAGGTATATTAATAATAGAAACTGGTTATGATGAACTTCTATAAAATAAACAAACAAAAAATTGTTGGTGCCGATTTCGTATGATTACCTGATAAAGCAAAATAATTGGAAAATGGTATAAAGAATTGAATATTTTACCTGTAAATCATCATGAATATGAGCTTCGCGGTACCAATTTCGCTGGTGATGCCGAGTGAGAGGACGATAATAGCAGCGGTAAAGTCGCCAGTCTCACGGCATTTCCAGAAGACGAACCACAACATAGAGATCAGGTACACGTAGAAGTAACATGCAGCTACTGTCAGTGTGATGATGTAGAAGATTTTTGGTATGGCTGGAAAGAACTCAAGAAAGAATCATATTGAGCAAGCTTACTGCGAAATTATTATTAAGGGATAAACAAGATAGCATAAATGGAAATCTACTAGGATAACTACTTACTTATGTCAATAAGATTTGGCAAAATTTAGTTACGTGGTCTAGAAATAAATCTTAATGTATATCGCAAAATTCCTTGATAATTAAAAAAGGTTTTCAATATTAGTTCGGTATTGGATAGGCGACAAAAATTTATAGCATCCAACTTAATAATTAGCTCCAGCAAAAGATGATGACTAACTTTCTTTTCTTCGTGTATCAAGTAGATTATCAAAAAGTTGGATACGTAATTTTCCTTTATTCACATAATCAAAACATTACAGAGATATTCACGTCTGTACACTTCTCTTTACAATTTTTCTTGATTTATTACTTACAGCTAACACATGTTTATGTAACAAATATAAAACTGGCCATTTAAAAGTTTTTATAAAACAACATAGTGGTCAATAAAATTTCAAAGAATGGACGGTTTAACGTAAACACAATTTAGAACACACACACACAACTAAGGCATAGTCTCATCATTGAAGAAATTTAGTGTAACTAACTGTTTGACCTGAGGTACAGTTGTATTGTAAAAATTAAGATCGCAACATTTAATCATTTAATTGAAAAACCTACTTGCCCTCGCAAAGTATAAATTTTGTCTATAATTCGATCTCGCCAAAGGGATGTGCAACACGCAAGCCCTTCTGCCTACCATGTATGGAACCATAAGGCCTATACGTGCTTTTAACTCCGGACAGTTGACACAGCCGTTAACAATATTCAAAAGATAGGTAATGTCCGCAATGTATCTTCTTTCACGTAATCGAAGAATGTGAAATCGTTGACAGCGCTTTTTGTAACAAGCTAAGTAAGTTTACGTACTGAACAGTAAAATGCGCAGAAGAGAAAACAAGGAACCTTTTTTGTATCCTTTCTATACGGGTAATGTAAACGTTGTATGTTGGGTGCGATGCATACTTCTATTTTTAAAATACTAAACATTTCCTTATACGCGTCTGAAATTACCATGTAAATGTGTCATTTTTTGGAAGATACTGGCTCCCAATACACAGTTTAATACTATATTTTTAGGAGCCAGGGTCCCTTATGATTTGTATTCTGGTATTTATCCAATAAAGATTTTTATTATTATTATTATATTTCAGACGACTGCGCACGTATGCACAGTACATGATTTTAAGTATTTTTATTGATTTAAAGTCAGAGGAGATGCGTAAAACAAAACCAACCGCAACCGAAGTGCAACCTATGAACATCTTCTTGTAGAAGCTGCGCATTTGATTCTGTTCTACTGGGAAAAGAATCTTCATATCGTAACTATACAAAATAATTTTGTAATATTTAAAGCAAGGCGAGATGTAATTGGCGAATATGTTGAAAAGCAAAGGTCCTAGCAAGGACCCTTGCGGCACCCCAGAAGGATTATACATAGCTTGGGATGCGTAACCGTTGAGTGTGACTATTTGACACCTATTCGGGACGTAGGAAGTGAACCACCTCTATAAGTTATCTCGTTCACCCTTAGGTGCAACTGAGCTTAAGAAGTAGCAATAAATGATCAATCCGATCAATCACTTACTGTAATCAGTATAAATAATGTCAACTTGAGATGGTTTTGACATTTGTTCAGTAAGGTAATCAATCACTACATAGAATAAGGTTTGAAGTTGTGGTCCTGCCCTGTATAAAGCCGTGCTGTTCAGAGCTAATTACTAAAATATAATAATTACTGAATTCTTTCCAAAACTTTCCAAGACAAAAGAAGTCTGTAAGTTGCTCCGTCAACAACTTGTAGAACTTCTGATATAAATATTTCTCTGCCATCTTCTTTTGTTTCCTTACAAAATAAACATTTGAAATCAGTTTTTCTGCGAAACTGCGATGCAGTTTGTGGACAGCAGTTCACGTGAATTTTGCATATATTTTTCGTGACATATTTAGCTTCGCGTCTGAAAGTCTCCAAAAGAAGTGGAGTCATTTTATCGGTACTATTATTGATTAGAAAAACAGTAATAAGAAGTTTCAATAAAGACATTACTATAGTGTTTAGCAAGTACTAAATTACTTTATATTTTTCGAAAAAGACGAAAAAAACACTTACGTTTCTTGTTCCTGGGATCAATGTTTAGAGTGAGAACCCTTAGCATGATGGAGACATTCCAAGTAATTGTTGGCAGATCACAGTACTCCAATCCAAATTTGCGTAGGCTCTCCCACATTATGTATGACTCTAAAAGTAAGGTTCTTTTTAAGTTTCAAAGTGACTTCATCCGTAAAAACAAAGAAGTGTAATTTTATGTTGAAAAAAAAAACAAAATAGTTTTATTTAATGAGAGATGTGCGTGAAAATCTAAGAAAATATAATCTAATAGGCTAGTTGACTCATGTCGAATTGTATTAAATAAATGTTTATTTCTTAAAGTATTTGGTCTAAGGAACCTAAATATATCGATAAAAGCAGAAGATTGCTGTGAGAAATTTAATTTAAAAAAATATTTTTAGCCTATGTTTTTTAAACACTAAAAACGCTGTTCGCCACAGACATTAGAAATCATGTTTTTTTTATTATAAAGTCAGTTAAGTTATTTTCTACGTGCTTACGAGTTTTTGTTTACTGCAGTTAACGTCATAGCATAGATAATCTATAGACTAAAATGGCCGACAGCGTTTTTGTATGACCATGAAAAATCTATTTTAAAATTAAAGATTTGTAGCTTTTTAGGTCTCAAAAAAATACAATACATTTTTTTTCGGTCTAATAGAACATTTATTAACCATTTAAAACCTTTTTCCAAAAAGGGTCAACTAGCCTATTGTTACAGCGTACAACAAAATCCCGCTAAATAAATGACTAAGTACTTGTTAATAAATCTGACCGTAATCCAAATTTTATGTAAATTCAAGTGATTATGACATACGTAAATGTAAGGCGTAGCCTAAAATGCAGAATTGAATTGACTAGTTTTAAACGATTTCAATGGAAGTAAGACATTTGTTCACAGGTCATAGAATCCAAATATCTATATTATACATCTCTTATCTATTAGACAAGTCCGTCCGTCCGTCGGAGGTGCTGTTTCAGCGGCCAAACCGTAAGAGATAGATATAGAGAATGTTTAAGTTATAAGTTAAGAATAGTCTGATAAGACTACAAACCGGATGTGAGTAACGTAGCACTTCCGGTTTTCGTGAAATCACGTGATTTCTATTTCAAACGAAACCACACAAAATCTCCGAAGTTCTCAATTAATTAACTACATTTTTTTTTGTGAACATTTAGTTCATTATAAAAAAGGCAAGTGATTACAAAGCTGCACCATTATTTTGTGATTGATTGTAACTATAGTTAAATATTAATGTGTAATACAGGGCGTATTTTTTTTATTTAAATGCTTTCCTTTCATAAACACTGTGAATTTAGAGTTATTGAGAAAATTTACTAGCGAATTCAGACAACGATTTATGTTATATTTAGCAGTCCCCAAAAATATCGTCATTAATATTTATTTTCAAAAAGTGTCCACGTTAACTCAATAACTTTTTTATGCTCAATAGGCAAGGCGTTTGACTGCAATCTCGCCTGATGGAAAGCGATGATGAGACTTAGGATGGTACACGCCTGCCTAGAAGATGCCTATGCCTATAACTGTGCAATTTATGAAACCCTTACAATTTTAGTTGTCATAAATTTATTCAAATATTAGTACTTGAAACCGATAATGATTTCATATATACTGTGCATCGTTTATAGGATATTTTTTAAACTAAATAAATCAATAATTTTGTATGAGGCTGCATGTAGTATATTTAATGTTTATATCACTGTTCTCTTTATTTTTATTTATAAAACTTTTGAGTCTTTCAGGTAACGAAAATTTGACGGTGGATTAAAGTATGATATACTTAAAGTAAGATTGTACTTAAGCAAGTACAAAATGTTCATATGTACGTAGTACATACCTGACATTTTTTTAATCTTATATGTAATATAATAAATAATTAAATTATATTTGTCTGACCTCTAAATGAAAACTTACCTAGGAACAAACATAAAAATTATCCACAAAATATAATCCACCTGAGGCACAGGTCGAATTACTGAAGTGACTAGGTCCGCTTTGATGTTTCTCTTTATGTTTAGCCCTTATGTGATTTGTCGAGAGTTAAGGCTCAAGGGTCAGTTTGAGTAAAAGCTGTGGCTACGTCGCAGGCGAGAAATGCTCATAGAATTAATGACAGACATATGCTCATAGAATTAATGACAGACATATTTGAGGAGCTCGATGGCGCAGGTGGTTAGCGCGTTCGGCTGCGATCTTTGTAGTTAAGCAACTTTCGCAGTGGTCGGTCATTGGATGGGTGACTAAAAATTTCTATCTCGAGTTCCTCCGTGCTTCGGAAGGTACGTTAAGCCGTTGGTCTCGGTTGCATCTGCAATCGTTAGCACCCGCCAATCCGCACTGGGCCCGCGTGATAGGTCATGGCCCAATCTCCCTATTTCATCCATAGGGAAGGCCTGTGCCCCAGCAGTGGGGACAAAAAGAGGCTGATGATGATGATGATGATATGTGGGAATATACCAGTGGATATTTCTGGGATTGCTGGTAAGTAATTACCTAGGTGGAGGTAAAAAAAATCTAGTCAGTTGATACACAGCATTGATTGGATATCAACACTAAGAAGGGGCAGTAAAGTGCTCATTTTTGTTAGAGTATGGCGTCCCCTCTCTTCTAAAAGCTAAAGTATTGACTTGAAAAACCTGGAAAAATTCAAGATATTAGTGCTTTTCATGAAATTATAAGGAAAATTATAGGTTTAAATAGATTTGTGAGTTTAAGAGTAATAGTCGTTCAACTTTGATTAAAGAAAAATCCTCAGAAGAAAACATTGATAGTGATATAGATGAAGTTATTGTAGCCTTGGATTACAAAATAAAAATAAAAAAGAACTATTTTAAACCCACAATAAAATATCATGTGTTCCACAACGCGCTGACGATGCAGACCTGAAAAGGCTGCGAAACGTCAGTAAATAAATAAAGTTCGTGCATTAACCCGTTAAAACTAGTTTTATTTTTATTTAAATTATAGTAAATTATCTGTAGGACAATACTTTTATGCTGAAAAAATTTACGGTTCCTGTAGGATTTCCCGGCTGCATCTGCAGTCGATAACACCAACCAATCCACAGGCCCGCGTGATGGGTCACGAACCGTTTTCCATATTCTAACCATACAAATGCCACAGCAGTTTTTTTTTATATGTAACTAGGTAGGCAAATGACTCTACCCCACTTGATGTTAAGTGATGATAAAGTCCAAACGCGAAGATAGCTGGTACAGCAGTTATAAACTGCTACACCAACCATCCTCACCTTGCCTCCCCGCAAAAATGCTTCTTCACGCCTCTCTTAAAGGACCCCAATTCCACTTACGAATAGTACGACAAAGAAATGAGTCACCGAATTTCTTTGTTCGTGTAGGAATAGTGGCCACAGTAAGTCGATGGCAACGTGGCCAGCGCGCGTGGTCCTCTGAAGAAAAGGTGATGGAGGCATTGATAGGCTGATGATGATGAAATCAATTAATAAGAAATTACATTTGAACGTATGTAATCCACGCTTCCTTCTTAACGCACGCTCTACAACTTCTTTATATATTTAGTAGAAATTGAATACATTCGATATAATTTTCGGAACAATGTTCTTTGATCTTTATATACCTACATTGAAATTGTCGAATTATTTTCAGTCTTAAATTTTTGATAAGGACAAGAGTGAGAGTCTCTGGTTCTTTAATGGAATGACGATGTTAATTTCTGGAAATAATTAAATAATTAATTGGTTTGGTGTAGCTACAGTTCCGAGCTGTTTTATGGGCTTTGAAAAACATATATTCGAAGCTTGAATGGGCAGGAGGAAATTTTACGAACTTTCATTTTGAGGATGACTTCGTTTTGTTTTAATATCGAGAATATTAGATAAGTGTGAATGTCGGACTGTCTATCGACCTGACTATGACCACTCAAATATTTCTGATATTTTTTTTAATGTCATACGATTTTTTAGTGTGTACAATAAGACTCTACAATTTTCAGTGTGCTCAATATAACGGTATGCCCAAATGTACTTATTGGTGATGTTTCAAGATGTTGCTATTTCAATCATAATCACACTTATATTAAAGGCGAAAGTTTGTGAGTGTGTGAGTGTGTATGTTTGTTACTTCTTCACGTCTAAACGGCTGGAGTTGGAGCTGGAGCTGGAGCTAAGAAATGTCAATCATTAATTTTAAGTTGTCGCTGCAAAACTTTCTTTGTGATTAACAGCACATGATTTAGTAAAGTATTCAATTAAAATGTCGTTTCTGCCTGTGAGTGCCTGTCTCACTCAGAGATGCCATTTAAATTAAATGCTTCACTGTAATAAGAGTCTATGATTTTGTATGATGTAAATACTGCGTTATTTACATCAGACAAAGTTGAGTCTGATCATCTAGAGCTAAATATTGTGAAATACCTATTCGCTCCAAAAAGTTAACTCAAACTAGGTGAGTATTAGTTAGGAGGACGGGTATTGGCTGCGCCCGTCCCATGACCCTACCCGCTGGTCCCTCGCTGACCGGCATGGCGTCAGCTGTGCCGACCACCGACGGACCCCATGACGGCAGCCCCCTCTTGTAGTTCTGTCCTGCAAAGAGGGGGGCGGTGGAGGGAGCTACACGGGCACGCCCAAGTAGCCCTCCTCAGCGGACGGGGGGCGGTACGGTGGGCACTAGGCCGCGTACTCATCCCCCATGCGCGGGCCATCGGAGCTCTGGCTAGGCCGGGAGGCTGCTAGGTCCGAAGACGCGGAAGAATCCCTAAACGAGATCCCGTGGCTTCGCGCTAAGCAGCTTAGAGGGTATTCGCAGGGTTTTTTAGCGTATATTATGCCGTAAAGCGCCCGTAAGAGTTACGAGTTCCTCAGTGGGTACCCACTGATGGGGCTTGTTAGGCTTGCGGGAGCCAGGTGTGAGGTCCGTTCGGCGGTTTGCCTCTTAAAGGCGCCGTCGTCTGTAAACTGATTTTTTGCCTGCGTATAAAAAAAGGTGAGTATTAGTTGAATTTTAGAATATTTACGGAAAAAATATAGATGTAACTACTTACTTTAGTTATATTTGTAACTAGTGGCCCGCCCTCGCTTCGCTTCGGTGTAGAGCTGTAGTATAAACTATAGTTTTTGTTCTCAGGCTTGTGCTATAAACAATGAATTTATTTATATAATTACACGTGTTATTGTGAGTCAACCATAAAAGATAGACATATGTTGTTGCTGGATATTTTTAAGACAATTTTATGTAGAATATTTCCGTCATACATGATTTCTATGTAACTTTAACCATTAAGGCTGCACACGCGACGGAAGCTTAAAAAATGAAGTAACTTCTCCCGTTTTCCCAACATTTCCCTTCACTACTCTGCTGCTATTGATTGTAGCGTGATAAAAAGTATACTATAACCTGCCCAGGAGTATGAAGAATAATTGTACCAAGTTTCGTTAAAATCCGTCGAGTAGTTTTTGTTTCTATAAGGAACATACACACAGACAGACAGACAGACAAAAAATTTACTGATTGCATTTTTGGCATCAGTATCGATCACTAATCACCCCCTGATAGTTATTTTAAAAATATATTTCATGTACAGAATTGACATCTCTACAGATTTATTATAAGTATAGAAGATAATTTAAGCATGGAACTGCTAGATGTTTTAAATCTAAACAAAATTTTAATAGAAACAATGCTACGCGGATCAGGCTGCAGACGGGACTCGAACCCGCACCCTCCGCTAATGCGAATGCACTGATCACTATGCTACCGCTGCCCTGATGGCCGTGTCGAATTTTTTCTAATATCTCTTGGCTGCAAGGCAGCGCCATCTCATCGCGTTTTAGGTAACCCTTTTACAAGTATTAAATTACATTTGGAAGAAAGAAATAGCAATAGGGTATTTGACAGTATTAAAAATAAAGTGCCAATTGTTGTGTGTGTTTAGAATGAATAAAGGCATGGATTTTCACTATTTTTACAAAAAAAATGTTCACAATTTTACTAAAAACCCACGAAAAAGATAATAGTTTTCTTATGTATTCTCGTCACGTCAATCACGTCACGTGACCCAAAACGCTTGAGATTGGCGGAGCCTTAAATGACATCACACGCAAGTAAATTTCCGGTTAAAGTGACATTACATTGTATCGTTTGACGTTTTCATAACAGTCGTGTGACGTCACACACTAGTCAGACGCCATATTGTCCAGAGAAACGATTTCGCGGCAACTTGAAAATTGTGTTTTCGATTTGGTTATTTTTACTGAAATACACAACAGAATGATGAATAATCCATAAACAGTATTCAAAACGTGAGATCGTTTTCTAAAACTTGTCAAATACCCTATTGTATTTATATTTTTTATTTTTACTAGTAAAATTTTCTTTTTTCAAAAATTCAAACTCATTTATTCAGTCTAGGCTGTTACAAGCTCTTGTGAAAGTCAAACGTTACGCCATCGGTTCGTAAATCTACGGCGGGAGACCTTGTACTGAGAAGAACCGGCAAGAAACTCAGCAAGGGCTATATTTTTCTCCCTGTTTTGTTTCACACAGTGTCGTCAATTGAAAGATGACATCAAAAATTGAATACATGTGTTGATGTCAACTTCCATCACATTAAGTTTAGTTACTTTAGTTTTAAACATCTAGCAGTGAAATGCTAAAGAAATAAAAAATATAACTACGTACTTTACTTAGTATTTCAAACGTACTCACTAACGCGCTGGCCGTCTCTTTAACAAAGAAACAACAAATAACAATGAGAGATTCCCTGTAACAATGGCTGACTACCGTCAATTAGCGAGATTACAACTAAGTTCTCTTTTCCAACGGAAATGTACGAACCAAGAGATAAAAGCTGAGCAAAATGGAACACATACCCACCGACATAATGAAGAAAACTAGATACCTACTTAATAACAACCTTAGTGTCGCCGCACACGGGCCACACGCCACAGCCACAAACGCCGCCACAAGAAGCTAGAAGCGGCTACTAAAGTGGCTGAAGCGCGAGTGACGTGTGGCTGCGTTTTGTATCGGCGCATTAAGTGGCCGATGCGGGCTAGAAGAAGCGAGCAACGACGATTTGTTGCGTGTGGCGGCCACCGGCGTACCGTGTGTAGCGAGTCCATATAAAATGTATGAAAACTACAAGAAATATGCCGGTGGCGGCGTTTCGATGTTGTGGTCGGTGGCCCGTGTGCGGCGACACTTACTTGTTCACAAAAAGCTAGAAAGTATCCGTTTTGTTTTAGTAAAGCTTCTTCTAAAAGTATTCGTATTATGATACTCATAAATATGATTTTATTTTGTATTAGCTGTGCCCCGCGGTGTTACCCGCGGTTTATTAGGCGTATTTTCCCGCAGTTAAACGTAGCCTATGTGTTAATGCAGGGTGTCGGCTACATCCATACCAAATTTTAGTAAAATCACTCCAGCCGTTTAGACGTCAAGAAGTAACAAACATACACACTCACACACTTTCGCCTTTATAATATTAGTGTGATTATGATTGAAATAGCAATATCTTGGTTTTCTAGGTTTTTCTATAATAAATAAATCATAATTGTATTGACGTTGTAACAACATTATGATTTATAAATGTTGTTGTGTTACATTAGACTTTTAATGTTGTGGAGTTTTTTTCGCTCGTATTTCACCGCAGCTAAAAAATATATGACGAGTGGTAGGGAAAAAATTTTTTAGACGATTCAAAAGAGTTGTACTATACATCCAATTTGAATAAAGATATATTGATTTCTGATTTCTTGAAACATCGCCAATCATTACATTTGGGTATAGCGGATTTTTGCTCCATTTGGTGCACTGTGCAAACTGGGAAGTAATCTTCATCGTACAGAAGACCACAATAACACACATAACTAACTATACGTTTTCGAGGTGTTGTATTTCAGTTGGTGAGTTAAGTTTTCCAGGTCTCCATTTCCAGGAGATAAGTTGGGATGTAGTTTAATTCACTCCAAGAAAAGGGAGGTATTGTGTTTCAGTTGGTAAGTTAATTTCCAGGTCTCCATTTCCAGAAGATAAGTTGAGATGTGGTTAAATTCCGTGCAAGAAAACGGAGGTGTTGTGTTTCAGTTGGTGAGTTAATTTCCAGGTCTCCATTTTCAGAAGATAAGTTGAGATGTGGTTAAATTCCGTTCAAGAAAACGGAGGTGTTGTGTTTCAGTTGGTGAGTTAAGTTCCAGGTCTTCATTTCCAGGATATAAAGTAGAGATAGGGTTTAATTCAGTCCAATAGAACGAAGGTGTTGTGTTTCAGTTGCTGAGTTAAGTTCCAGGTCTTCATTTCCAGAAGATAAGTTGAGATGTGGTTTAATTGAGTCAAATAAAAATATAATATACCTTGTTTTATTGAAATTAGCTTTCGTAACTGCATTGTTTGTGGAATATCTTTTGGTATCTATCTAGTACATAAACCGAAATCTGGTAAAATAAAATGAAAAGAGTAGAATTCAATAACAAAACAAAAAATTGCAATGTAAAAATTGTTTTAAACGAAACTCCGAGTAAATGTTTACATCTCATTAATAAATACATAATTTATCAAAGTCGACGTCATATTTTCATTAAAATTGGTAAACACAGATGCGACCGAGTTCATTGTAATGTCTGCTCACGAACACAGATAATCCCGTGAGCCGCTCTGGATCCTTATAACTTGTTACTGTCCCAGTTTCGAAACAAATTTATATAAGAAACAGAGTATTCAATCGCAAACAATTACCTTTGTGCCTCATTTCGAATTACCGCAAAACTTTTCGTCGATTTATTTGAATTTGAAACGATGGAAGTGTACTCGTGCAGTCTTTGATTGAGCAGAGGTTGGGGGCAAATTGAGAAAGGATAAAATTTGAAATAAGAATTTGCTCAAAAGATTGGGGGGGACTTTTATTGGCGATGGTCGGCGATATTTGACTTTTAAAACAGAGTATTAGACAGGATGAGTACTTATTTAAGGAGCCCACTGAAGTTAGCGACTGTTCGTAATGTTTTCAGTTTGTCACCGAATAACGAAGTGCCTCAGGATGTTTGTATATTGGGAAAACTTTAAGTTTCATCGATAATCACTTTGTTCTGTAAAGCCTTTCTGAAGTTTACGATTGGCTTACAATTTCGATTGGCCTCTGGTAGTTCATTGGCGGGTAAAGATAATCAATACATAGAAGTTCCGATATCATATAAAACACTAGCGGCCCGCCCTTGCTTCCTTTCGGTTTAGAGCTGAAGTGTAGACTACAGTCTTTGTTCTCAGGCTTGCTTGCAAAGTCTCAGCCCGATCGGTTTAAAATTGACAAAGTTTCATACAAAGTTTCATTCCCTATTTTATCCCCTTGGGGGTAGAATTGATCAAAATCCTTTCGGATGCCTACGTCATAACATCTACCTGCATGCCAAATTTCAGCCCGATCCGTCCAGTGGTTTGGGCTGCGCGTTGATAGATCACTATGTCAGTCAGTCACCTTTGAGTTTTATATATATATATATATATATATATATATATATAGATTAAACTAAAAATCATATTGGGTGTTTCATCATCATCATCAGCCTATCAATGTCCCCACTGCTGGGGCACAGGCCTTCCCTATGGATGGAATAGGGAGATTGGGCCTTGACCCACCGCGCGGGCCCAGTGCGGATTGGTGGGTGCTAACGACTGCAGATGCAGCCGGGACCAACGGCGTAACATGCCTTCCGAAGCACGGAGGAGCTCGAGATAGTAAAATTTTTGATCACCCATCCAAAGACCGACCACTGCGAAAATTGCCCAACCTCAACGATCGCAGCCGAACGCGCTTACCACGAGCTCCTCGATATTTACTGAAACGTATCTTTATTCTTTAATTTAAAGTAAGCTCATACCTACGTAGATACTTAGGTACTTCCTCTATCAAAACTGGTTTGGATATTTCAACAGTCAGCATTCGTGCAATATCAGTAAATAGGTGTTAACCAGGTATGTACTTAGAATTATAATAGTAAAGAAATTGTCATTGTCCTACAAACTTCAATTTAATGCTTAGAGTTTGATCTAAATAAATGTCTTTTTGTAAAGTGAAAAACGTTTATTCTTCAATATATTATTTCTATGTTTTTGCGGTTGGTGTACTTAACTATCATCATCAACCCATGTTCGTCCACTGCTGGACATAGGTCTCCCCTAATGCACGCCACTGCTCCCGATTTTGTGCTACTCTCATCCAGCCCACTCCAGCCAGCCTACGAATATCATCATCCCATCTTGTCTCAACACTACGTTTACCGAGTCGTGGTCTCCACTCAAGAACTTTCCGGCTCCAACGGCCATCAGTTCTGCGGCTAATGTGACCAGCCCATTGCCACTTCTGTTTGCTAATTCGGTAGGCTATGTCGGTATCTATTCTTAACTAAGTATATAATTAAATAAACGGAAGTCACTTTCGTTCTAGAAATCAAGTAACAAAACTATTGGAGGACGCATGTGAGCCAGACTGGCCAGATGTAGTTTATAGTAATCTGTAGACTTGGCATATTGTAAATATATTAATTTACATGTTCGAAATAATATACAAAAGTATCAAGACTTATGTGTTTCATTCATAGGTTTCACTGGTTCTTCCATTGTGTATTTATCTGCTCACAGTATCATCCATCAGAAAAAAATCTTCCAAAAATATAGAGCAGCACGGACTGTTATCTTTTAATGGATATTATTTCATTAATAAACAATCCTTTTACTATAATGTTTTTATTACAATCTAAATAACCTTCTTAATAATACTAATATAACCTTCCATTAGAAGTCCGTCACTCGGCATCACTTGCAACTTTCAAGAACAAGCTTCATGAACATCTTTTATCAAGGTTCTAGTTTGCAACATATAACTTATATGTGTAGTGTTTATCATATATATAAATTATTCTCTTATGATTATGTTATATTTATATCAGTACCTATATGCATAGTATATTCTCATTTAATTGTAAATGTATACTAGCTGTCCCAGCGAACTGCGTACCGCCATAAAAAAATAGGGATTGGTGGTAGAAGGGTAAACATTTTGGGGTTATATGTATTTGTGTATGATGTATCATAAAAAAAAATAAAAAAAAATTAGAGGTGGATTACCCTTAACATTTAGGGGGATGAAAAATAGATGTTGTCCGATTATCAGACCTACCCAATATGCATACAAAATTTCATGAGAATCGGGAAAGCCGTTTCTGAGGAGTTTAACCACATACACCGCGACACGAGAATTTTATATATAAGATGTAGGTATTAATGTTTTGTTTGTATTTTACATAATACATGTATTTATTATTTTTATTTTGTTTTATATTTTACTGGCACATTACTCCTCTATCTCTGTTAAACCATCCTTTGACTTAAAGATTGTCTGGAAGAGATCGCTTTCAGCGATAAGACCGTCTTTACCCACCATCGTTTACTATCTGTTTTGTAAGCACTTTAATTGTGTATGTGTGTGAAAAAAAAAAACAAAATTTAATATCATTTATTCAGTCTAGGCTGTTACAAGAACTTGTGAATGTCGAAAAGCTACGCCATCGGTTCGCAAATCTACGGCGGGAGACCTTGTACTGAGAAGAACCGGCAAGAAACTCAGTAATAAAGAGTATATCTATCTATATAAATGTTACATGTACGAGCCTGAGTCCGCTCCTGTCCCCACCCTCGTGTTTGGCATAAGGTGTTTCAGCAGCGGCTCTGAACTGCCGCATTTCTGCTGACAGCCTGATACCCCGGACACTGCCGTACCTATCCCCCCGGATCGCACCCCCGGGTCGAGCTCATGTCGTAACATGTCCCGGTTATGTTACAGAACATTGTAATGAAGGCTCCAATTTCCACATACGATTGTTCTTATAATAAAGTTTTTTGAATGGATTTTTTACTAAATATGGGAGTGGCAGGTTTCCAAAATGGCGATTTCCTTAACGTGTTTTATTATTACTTAATTTATTGTTGTTGAAATCAGTTTTGTCAATGATATGTGTTTAAAAGATACTTTATGAAATTTAGGACGTTTTGATATGCCCTTACAGAAACCACAGCAGAGGATGATAAACATCAACGATGATGAACTCAATATTTTAACTTACTTTGAGGCGTATCTGATTTTATATTAGTTTGTGTTAAATAATTTTAAATGAAATGTTAAATTTAATTACTTTTCTTTCATTTAAAATGGTATGTTATTAAGCAACAAACAATCATTATGATTAACCCTTTCGATGGTTATCATAAAATATGTCGTGTTTTTTTTTTCGAAATTTCACGAGTTTGTCTGTGAATGATGTCTTCTTTCAGTGAGATATCCTATCTTCAATATATAATACTAGCAAACCAGTGAACCAAATGTTCACCAAAACCTGATTTCTCGAAAACCGGAAGTGCTACGTTACTCAAATTCTTAGTCTTATCAGACTATTCTCAACTTATAACTTAAATATTCTCTTTATCTATCTCTTACGGTTTGGCCGCTGAAACAGCACCACAGACAGACGGACGGACTTGTCTAATAGATAAGAGATACTTTCCCTCCGTGTGAGGTAGCCGTGGGACGCCCTGTATAGTACTATACTTTTAATAAGTATCCATTTTTACAAAGTGTTCTGTACCTTTAGATAAAGGAATACAAAAAGATGATACAATTTCTTCTTTGTTTTCTGTATTTTCATTTAAATACTTAACTGCTCTTAATGCGCTATTACATTTGGTCGTCAGCCCGAATACGAGTGCCAATGGAATTCGGGTAAACGACTATAAGTGTAAGTGAACGGAGTCGAGTACACCCCGCCCCTCCGACACAGAGAGGTTCGATTCCTCTCAGTCCCCTCCCGTTTTGCGTTATTTTAAACTATGCACTAGTTTAAACTAGCGCAGCGCCGCATCATCCCCCTCTCGGGGGTTGATCGCTTCAGATGAAGCTTGTAAGGCCCTTCTGGCCATAAGCATGAATAAAGGGTGTTTTTTAGTCAGTAAGAGTCTGACATAACCTTACAGCCGGCTGTAGGGTATCCATGAGGATTTCTCACCCTCTCCCCCGCCTGGGAGGAAACAAAAAAAAAAGTCGAGTACACCCGTATTCGGGTAGATTTACTTTTGTTTAGCCGACACCTTCCAGCCCGTACGTATTCCAGTGTAAATATTGCTTTGGCTGCCCGAATTCCAATAATGTCTTTCATGAGTATGGGCTAACGACCAAAAGTAATTACGGCATTATTCATCATCATCATCATCAGCCTATTAATATCCCCACTGCTGGGGCACAGGACTTCCCTATGAGTGGAATAGGGAGATTGGGCCATGACCCACCACGTGGGCCCAGTGTGGATTGGTGGGTGCTAATGACTGCAGATGCAGCCGGGACCAACGGCTTAACGTGCCTTGCGAAGCACGAAGGAGCTCGAGATAGTAATTTTTGTTCACCCATCCAATGACCGACCACTGCGAAAGTTGCTTAACTTCAACTATCGCAGTCGAACGCGCTTACCACCTGCGCCATCGAGCTCCTCATTATATATATTATTATTATAAATAAATATGAAGGTAAAGTTTTTTGTTTACAGTAAATTTAATTATCTCTAGAACTACTGAACCGACATCGAAAATTCTTTCGTCAATACAAAGTTACAACAGAATGTTCCTGTGTCCGAACCAAGGCTATATTTTATCGCGTTAATATAATCTCTTATCTATTAGACAAGTCCGTCCGTCTGTCTGTCTGTGGTGCTGTTTCAGCGGCCAAACCGTAAGAGATAGATAAAGAGAATATTTAAGTTATAAGTTAAGAATAGTCTGATAAGACTACAAACCGGATTTGAGTAACGTAGCACTTCCGGTTTTCGAGAAATCACGAATTTCAAACGAAGCCACACAAAATCTCCGAAGTTCTCAATGAATTAAAAATATATTTTTTTAAATCAGTTTTTGGTGAACATTTGGTTCACTGGTTTGCTAGTCTTCACTAATGCAACGCCGTGGCTAAACTAACTAGCGACTTGGTTATTTAAAAGTTCCGTAAGTTCATATTTTTCATTATAAGATTGCGCCCGCACGAAGCGCGGGCGGTTATATAAGCTAGTAGTTGGTATATAAATTTTATTTTAACTCTCTGGCCGGTGGAGTGGTCACGTATCGAATTTAAGTGCCGTAATCCATCACTGGAAACTTATACTGCTGTCTGAAACCTGTATTCCGACTGAAACGAATGGCTTAACACCCTTTAACACAATTATCGTTAACCTGTAACACAAACCAAAGAAGTCAAAGAAACAAGCAGAATTTACGCAAAGTCCAAGTTATACCATTGATATTTTATTTATTTATTTATTTTCTTAGAAAACCAACTGCGTTTTTCCGATACAAAATTTACAGCAGATACATTTCTTAAAGTAAATTGTTTTAAACTTTCATGGTCACTAACATTATAGTAATATAAGTTATTTACGGGATTGTTACCATGTACCTTGTTTTTAGCGAGTTTCCGATATTTCGGCACTGTTGCAAGCGCCATGATCACGGAGTTACTGTTACTCCGTGCCGCTAAAAACAAGGTACATGGTAACAATCCCGTAAAAAACTTATATTTCTTAAAGTAAAGCCAATAACAGGTTTTCCTTAACTAAATTAAGAATAGGTAACTTATTTTTGGTATTTCTATCCTTAACAAGCGATAATCAACCAATCCATCCACTTTTCTTCTTCTTTATTGCCACCGTTGTCTTAAATAATCTTATAAAAAACTAGCTGACCCAGCGAACTTCGTACCGCCATAAAAAAATAGGGGTTGGCGGTAGAAAGTTGAAAATTTAGGGATGTATGTATTTTTGTATGATGTATCATAAAAAAATAAAAAAAAATATCTAAAATTGAAAAAAAAAAAATTGGGGTGGATTACCCTTAACATTTAGGGGGATGAAAAATAGATGTCCGATTCTCAGATCTACCCAATATGCACACAAAATTTCATGAGAATTGGGAAAGCCGTTTCGGAGGAGTTTAACCACAAACACCGCGACGCGAGAATTTTATATATTATACATATCTAATATATAAAATTCTGATTTGAGGAGCTGCCGATAAAAACGGTATAATTACGCATCTGGTCAAACTACTTTTTTTACAGTCCGAGATTTTGGACCCGTTGAATTTGAATCTCAAATATTTTTCAATCAAAATCGCCTAAAACAGTGTTAAAATTACTAAATTTATCAATTAATAACCACGCCAAAAGCTCACTGTAGGTATTTCATTCAGTTTTATAATGCTCATGTAAAATTTAATTTTATGTAATTATACCGTTTGTATCCCATTTTCAAGTTAGAAACTACAACATAAAATGGTTCATGATAGGTTACCGATGAATTAAACAAAATTCTATTAACCCTTACATTATCATCGCACCGCCCCATGAGACATTTCAAATCAATATTTCTCTGTAATGCTTTGATTATGTATAAAAAAAAGGAAAAATACATTCCCAATACTTCTGGATAAACTTTATAGTAATATAAGTTATTTACGGGATTGTTACCATGTACCTTGTTTTTAGCGACATTCCGATATTTCGGCACTGTTTCAAGCGCCATGATCACGGAGTAAATAACTTATATTACTATAATGTTAGTGAACAAGTAAGTGAAAGTTTAAAACAATATATTCTGGATAACCTGTACCCACACGAACCATCATCGAAGTCGCATAGTTGGATGGGATCTATTTTATTTATACTTTTATACATCAAATGTGTATTGATTTATAGTGCTCGTTACGTCCTTTGTGGCGTTGCTGTTCAAGTTTCATACAAAATATGACAATGACATTTAACACTCGCAAACTATTCGAATTCCATATTGGTCTGTGGTAAGGGTACTCGATAGTTCATCACCTTATTAAATAAATACATTTCAAAAATTGCGACATCACAATAGATTTGTCAGATGGCCGGGATTTCCGGGATGATCCCGGAATTTTGAGTGTTATCCCGTGTCCAGTAATTAGACCTTATTGTCCCGGATTCCGATAATGTGCTAGTTTCGTAACAAAATAAACTACGAATGACACCTGCTTGATGTTTTTTTTTTCATAATATTTTTATTCAATTATTTACAATATGTCTCTTTAACTAGGTTAGCTCAGCTTCCATACATGTTTGGCCTAAAAACCAATAACCATGAAAAATTGTTTCCTACATTCGAAATTATATTTAAATTACCATAGAAACGAATAATATCGACGACCACTCCTGAGAACTTCTATAAACCATATACCCTGAATGATTTTGAGGTTATGTTTGCAAATAGGCACATAGGTATTAGAATAATAAAAACCAAATAACTTATATAAGAAAATAGGGCAATCAAGCCAAGTACCTACCGATATTATGTATTAGATTCAGGTATATAGAGCATGTAAAATAACAGATATGTGCATGTTTTTAAAAACACGAACAGAAACTGTGTGATGATTGTGAATGAGCCACAGATTAGAGAGAATTTTTAAACTCTCGTTAATCAAAGAAAGCTAAGAGCTGTAGGTTATACAGCCATATCTTCAGCAGTTTCATTATTTTTGTTATGTTTTTATTATAACCATATTTTAGATTTTTAGTGTATCACACCTTATAATGTGTTTATTTAGGTGTTTGGCAAAAAATGTACGGCAATAGACTTTGTCATGTCGCCTACCATCTATATTAATTGTCTTAGCACATTTGCATGTAGTAAAAATGATAATAAAGTTGTGGATATTAATACCACCCGTGTAATAAAAAAAATATATTTTATCAATCTTTACAAAATAGATTTGTTTTGATGTTATATAAACAACCTCGATCAGTCTTTGTGAATGTTACTACACCCATAGCCAATAAAAATGATTCGTATGTTTTCCAAACCGGTAAAAATAGAAGTCCTTTTTTAAAATTAATATATTAATTAAAGGTGGCCGTTAAAATCTAATGACTGTAAAATAAAGTATAAATTACGTCAAGAATTACTGTATATGTCAATATTTTATTTGCATTTAGGCCAATTTGACCAATCTCCTTTCAACGTGTTTAATAATATACTTATGTCGATTCTGGCATGATTCTCTAAAGCTAAACTTAAATTTGACAACAGTGCATCTTTGTCCTTCTCTATACAGAATGAAAAGGTGAGACTGATGTTAAATTTAGTTTTAAGTTTAGAGAATCACGCCAGAATCGACACCACTGTCTGTGCTCGAGGCTGCTATTTGATACAGCCAGGGGCACGGGCAGAAGTCTGATAGAGGAAGCATAGGAGGATAGTAAAGATAAAAGTAGGTATACAAGAAAATAGGGATTTGAAAAACAAAGTGAGGAGGAGAGTGAGGAGCTCGATGGCGCAAGTGGTTAGCGCGTTCGGCTGCGATCGTTGAACTTAAGCAACTTTCGCAATGGTCGGTCATTGGATGGGTGACCAAAAATTACTATCTCGAGCTCCTCCGTGCTTCGGAAGGCACGTTAAGCCGTTGGTCCCGGCTGCATCTGCAGTCGTTAGCACCCACCAATCTGCACTGGGCCCGCGTGGTGGGTCATAGCCCAATCTCCCTATTCCATCCATAGGGAAGGCCTGTGCCCCAGCAGTGGGGACATTAATAGGTTGATGATGATGATGATGATGATGATGAAAAACAAAGTAAAGAAAAGTTGATTCACATTAGTCCCGTTAAATATTACTCGTTTGCTTCGAGTTCTGGGGGTGAGGGGGGGTTTGATTTGACGCTTTATTTATCTAGGAGGGGGGGGGGGGTACAATTGATAAGCCAGTATCTGGCATCCCTACATCCCAGAGTTACTGGCATGTTTTTGACCCTGTAGAAACTTCTTCACGCCTCTATAGCTAGCTAGAAGTCTGAGCGGAAAGAGAATGGGATTTAGATTCGAGGGCGCTGTGTGGCGCTGTAGTGCTTTTCTACCGTATTTGTAAGGTTTTATCCCTTTTAAACATGATTAAATACAATAAAACCGCAAGAAATCGCAACAACAAACAAATCCGTATCAATACAAAACTTTGACGTTTTACAGATTGCTGGGTCTGATTGCCAAATAAAAATTTTAATGTTAGTTCCGTTTTTCGCCACGCCCATTCTCTTACCGCACAGAATCTACTCTTCAAATATGATCTTAATTCCGTTGACTTGATTCAAGGAACGACTAACATTCCTTTCTCTGTTGAATACATTAATGATGTGTTAACAAATTGAGTTATTAATGGAATGGAGTCAGTGTGCTATGGATGGGGTCCGTGTGCCTTTGAGTCCCGGGAGACCGCAGCGGTTCAATTGTCGGCGATGGCGGGCGGCGCACACCAAATTGCACAAAGTGATCTCTCATCACAACGTTAGACCGGGAGCAAAATCGTTCATTTCGTGTACCTTACCTAAATAATCAAATTTTGAAGCAATCATTAGGTATGGGTGCGTTCTCTAGTGTGTACGGCGAGTATTTTAGACGCTTTTCTAAAGCCAGAAACATATTAACGTGTCGTGGCGTGACGTGGCGCATCGGTTTCATACATTTATTATGGGTTAGAGAGAGATAGAGAGGTTAAAGCGTCGACACGACACGATACGTAAATATGTCTCTAACCATAGTAAATGTATGAAACCGACGTGCTTCTGGCGCGCCACGATACGACACGACACGTTAATATGTTTCTGGCTTAAGTGCCACGGTAAATGTTTGAGACGCAAACGCTTCACTCTTGTTAGAACGATTTAATACAGTGTGTGTAAATGTGTGTGTGATTGTTTTTAACCACCATATACCGTTCTCCGGCTGCAGAGAACTTCCTCTAAGATTAGTGCCGTCTTTGACCTATTGGAGGCCCTGGGCATATTAGGATAATGGGGCCCCTATGACTTCCGTTTGGTGATTTAACAGGAACTAGGGACTTTGTGCTTGATCTGAGGGCCCCCCTATAGCGATCTATAGATCGCGGGGCCCTGGGCACTTGCTCAAAGTGCCCACTGGGAAAGACGGGTCTGTCTAAGATAACAACTGACAATGAAACACTGGATCTTCAATACCTTTCTGTATTTTCTTCACTCAACCGTAAGATTTGTTTACACCCGATGCAGAATGCCGTCTCTCGAATTGAGACAAAAGCAACCGCATTCCTAAAGTTTGAATCTTTTATTCATCTTTTTGTTTAAGTGATTTTCATCACAGCGAAAATCGAGCATAATATGGTTAAATGGAGATAGGTTGGAGGAGAATGACTAGGCTGCAGGGGACAAACTCCAATATAAGCCAGCAATGCGTCTTTGAATGCGTTTAGATTTATGGTCAAAAGAGTCAAGAAATTCGACAAAGTAAAGCCCCTTAAAGCGTTGGACATCCATATCACAAAACGCCATTAAGGATATAAGGCTTAGATTAAAATAAAAAGGGAAGATACGGTATACTCATACTACCATCGTATAAAATATGCTCCGACTCAACTACTTAAGCAACTCTCACGCAAGCACACATTCAATCAAGCGAGTGAGATAGAACTATACGCTTCAACGCAGCGCGAGCGAAACGGCGAGTCGCTTCGCTTGGCTTAGCGATTGCGTTTTCTGTCCTCTCTCTACAAACGGCTGAGCTGTATTGTCGTCCTTTTCTTGATAACAAATGGCGAAAAAGTAAATAACATTCATGACAAACCGTGATTTTTAAGAAAAAAATAAATGTTTTCATAGTTTTACGAATGAAAAGTGTTACCGTGAAATTTGTTATTTGATCTTGCACTATTTGTGTTCTTTATAAAAGCATCTGAGGCATTGTTTTATCTCTATAACACAGAATATACGCAATATTGTTATGTTGAGTGCACATGCAGGGTGTTTGAATGTCTAGTTGTGACTAAAGCGAATTGTGGTCATGCACCACAATTTAAGAGGATCACTTTTTAGTTGCGAGTGCTGAATTTTCCCTTTTTGTTTTAATCTAAGTTATAAAGAGTAGAGTAATGAAAAATGAATAAACGAAAAAAATTGTATGTACCTAATAGGTCAAAGTTTTACTTAAAAAAAAACACCGTTTGCACTCCGGAAGTGCCGGCAGAAGTGAAAGCTTCAATATTAACTTTGTGCATTTTTGATATTTTGGAATGGTTAGGGAATAATTTTGCACGAATTGCTTTAATTATCAATATAAAAGTACTTCAATGTATGTGGTAGAATACAATATTTATTTTTTGCGCTATCGTACACAAACATGACAATTTATATTACATTAAAAAAGTTTATCTCTCAAAAAATCAACTTACATGAATCACGATTAAGAGCACCTAGCGCCATCTATTGTAAAAAAAATGCATTTTCTTCGCAATAAAGCTGCCGCGTGGACGTCCTAGATAGAGACTTATTATTATAATACGGTAAAATAAAATATTACTATGTTTCGTCCAATATATTGAGAGACAACAACCTTTCCAATTTTATTGTGTGTCATGATGCGATCAGCCCACGTGTTTAACCTGACGCGAGTTTAACATTTTACCCTTACAAAAAAAAGTGTACAACGCCGCTAAAGAAGTTTTCACTTCAAAAATATTGTGGAAAACAAGACTCTTATAAATACTTTGGTGCAAATGCATACTTTTTTTGTTGCCAGTACGAACAGACTATAATTAATATTAGTGCGATCTCCCAGTTCTAACCAATCTTGTGCTAATGGCCGATACTCAGGAACGAGCCAGGTGGAAATTTGAACATTTGGGTGTAGTATCGAATCTGCCTAACTATATTGGGTACTTGAGTTAATGGCTCTGCGAAATCTAAAGTTTCCAGTGTAATTTTATTACAAGTAGTTTTAAATTGCATCCGAGTTGCTCTACGGATGATGGAAAATAGGTAGTTTCAAATTTTAAAATGTAAAGAAAATTTTACTAGATATAATTCCACACGCTCCAGGCATCAGACGATGAGGCCATTTAGGTCTCGATCCGATACGCCCGCCGGGATTGCCGAAGGTGCGGGTTCGAATCCCGTCTGATGCCAAAGATGATTTATTTATTATTTACTAGTGTTCGCCCGCGACTTCGCCCGTGTTAAAATTTTGTTTTTTGGGAATCTCTCGGGAACTTAACATTTTATCGGGATAAAACGTATCCTATGTCTCAATTCAGGTCGTAGCCTTTGTGCGTCCCAAATTTCATCCAAATCCATTTAGTACTTTTCGTGTTACAAACATACAAACTTTCAGATTTATAATATAAGTGGGATTTATCGGAATGTGTGGTCCGTTAGGAATAGAGGAATTTCTATAACAATTTCGCGGCAGGAGTTTAAATCTTTTTATCCATTATTTTCGTTTATTATTAAAAAATAATTTCGTAGTTCGAAATTAATATATTTATTTAAATACTTTGGGCTTAAGTCAGAATAGTATTAATGACCAGGGGACATTCGTTGGCACGTCTAGGGTTTCCACAATATTTCAGAGTAGTAAAAGTGTGGTTGGTTTTTAACTTTATTGCAACAAGGGAATAAAATTACGAAATAACCTAACCTAACCTAACTAGTATATGTAGTTGAAATATCAATCATTATAGAGTCCTGTTAGATGAGCAATAGGAACCAGTCAAATTATATTAATGAATTTTGCGTGGACCAGATACCTAGTTACTTTCTACGTCATCATCATCATCAGCCTATTAATGTTCCCACTGCTGGGGCACAGGCCGTCCCTATAGATGGAATAGGGAGATTAGGCTATGACCCTCCACGCGGGACCAGTGCGGATTAGCGGGTGCTAACGACTGCAGATGCAGCCAGGGCCAACGGCTTAACGTGCCTTCCGAAGCACGGAGGAACTCGAGATAGAAGATTTTTGGTCACTCTGCTGCCGAACCTGGGTTTTTTGTAGATTTTTGTTTTTATGGTCTTGGGCCGGATTTCAACTATTCGAGGG
Organism: Chilo suppressalis; assembly: GCA_902850365.2. Taxonomy (NCBI): domain Eukaryota; kingdom Metazoa; phylum Arthropoda; class Insecta; order Lepidoptera; family Crambidae; genus Chilo; species Chilo suppressalis. The sequence goes on from OU963911.1 coordinate 2,554,877, forward strand.
CCGGGGATGGCCCGCGGGCCGTAGCTTGCCCGTCCCTAGCTTAGATATTTGGAATGTCAGTGCTTTTGTCTCTTAAGTTATTTTTAAGCAAATTATCTATTCCATTTCATGTATGAAGAAGAAAACCATTTATTTTCATAGTAACTTGTCTTTATGGTGTATCTATTTAAAGAGAATCGTCAAATAACTAATCGTACGCTCAGTTTAAAAAAATAAGCTCCATAGGCCTGCTACAAAATTGTCTTTAGCAGCTAAAAACACTTTTATTATGTGCATTAAAATTTACCATAAATTACCAGACAAGTTCAAAGAACTAAAACTTTTTAAATTAAAAAAAATACATAAGGATTGGCTTAGCCAAAAATGTTTTTATAGTATACAAGAGTATTTAGAATTTAAGTAGGAATTATCAAATGGTTCCTATACGTACAATATAAATGTGTATACACCTAAAAAGGTAGGATCAAATGGCACTGTACATTAGCATTAAGACCTGTATTTTCATGTTACCTTGTTCCATACACAATAAAGATTTATTATTATTATAGGCAGCCCTAGTAGTGGTGGAGTAAATATGAATATTGCGGACTCCGGATGCGACAGCTTTTCGTTCGATATCGGTGCAATGTACAGCAATGCATGAATTGTCGTACCTACATACATTGTGCAGGGGCACGAACCTATATGTATATATATTATATAGTAGGGGGATAACGGGGTACAGTAAATAAAACATAATAAATAAAGTAAAATATACTTATTTTATTTATTTATTTTTAAGCATTTAACTGCTAGATGTTTAAATCTAAAGAAAAGTTTACTAGAAAAAATCCCCGCGGACCAGGCAGCGGACGGGACTCGAACCCGCACCCTTCGCAATCCGGGCGAATGCACTGACCATTATGCTACCACGGCCCTATTCGCCGCGTCGAAATTTTCCTAGCCTTAAGCTGCAAGGCAGCGCCTTCTCTTCGCATTGTAGGTAACCCACAATGTCCAATGAATACTTTTTCAAGTATTAAACATTTGAAAGAAGAAATAGCAATTATAGTCATGTTTATTTATTTATTTTTAAGCATTTAACTGTTAGATGTTTAAATCTAAAGAAAAGTTTACTAGAAAAAAAAAAAAAATCTTATTTTATTCATGGGCATTCCCTTTATTTTTTAGCTTCATGTTAATTTATTTTAATTCCTATTTAACACAGTAAGTAACACACATTGTAACAAAATATCATTATTTTTATCTGTTTCCCTTCAAGAGATATAGAGATAGCCCTGTGTGTGTGACAGACAGCAAAAACATATTAGCAAAACCTAAAAAATATATTACTCCAACGCCGCGTAATAAAGATAGTTTCCGCCCTAAATAAGATAGTGAACAAACGCGTTAAACTTATTCCCAGTATAGAAAAAAATACAATATCATCCTATGAAATGTTCTCCGTTCCAACTCGCAACTTGTTCGTTATCAATTTTCACTGCAAGCAAAAGGGGAGATATAAATTACAAATCGTTAAACTATACAGGGGGTGGCTCCAACATTCCCCGCCGTCCTCTAATCAAACTTGCTGGCCACGAAGTTGGGCGCGAAGTTGGCTACGTTATCTATACTCCCGCTCGTTCGGTCGCGCTGTGAAAATAACAAAGAAACTTTAATAAAATTGTACGACGCGACCGGCATCGCCTTGTTGTCCCAACACAACATAACGTTTTCCCTATTTCCCCTTTTCCGTAAATAAATTTTCGGAACAGGATTGTTGGTAAACTAGTTATTTTTTTTTATTATTAGCTAACCACTTCGCCTCGCTGTACAAGGGAACAACAGCATTGTTCAAATTAGTTGTGCTACAGGTAAATGCTTCGTAAACTTTGTTGCCGTGACACGTGTATACCGTGGCACGTGTGTACCGCGACACGTGCATACCAGCTTGTTCATGGGTAATAAACAATTCGCTGATTCGCGTAGTACCAACAGTATTGCACATTGCAATATCAGTTTTTAGTTCATTATTTTTTATTATTTTTATTTCCAACACTCACGCCAATTAGTAAGCCCTGTAAGGCTTGTGTTAAGGGATACTAGGGTAACGGATAGAATACATATACTGTTCTAATATAAGCATATGAATATAGAAATACGTATTAAACATCCATGACTGGATTATAAACGCTCGTATTCATCCCACAAACATCTGCCCCCACCGGGATTCGAACCCGGGACCTCTAGAGTCGGCGACACTATGAAACCCGGCGTACAAACTACTTGGCCACGGAGGTCGTCATTATGTATTAGAACGGCTTCGAAGTTACACACTCCTGCAATATTATAATATGCCATAGAAGTAAAGCGCATTATCACAGTGTTTCCAACCCTTACCAAATTTTACCCCTAAGTATTTTTTAAATTCCCCTAAAATCCCCTAAATATACAATTTACCCAAATTCTTTCGTTGCTCATAAATTAAAACGTTACTTAATTAGTTACATTAAATTATTTTATTGAATAAATACATTTTCCGAAAGGACAATGAATCGAAAATGAGCTGACACACTGTTAAATCTTATTTAGCTGTTTTTTTAACTTTAGTCCATACAGCCTTAGGAAACAACCCGCCACACAGTCAGTTCAGTCGTTTCATATTCTGGTGCGTTCCATTCTACGCACAAAACTGAAAGAAAACACACGCTTTGTTTTTCGATTTAATTGCAAGTTTCGATAAAAGCCCCTAAAAGAACCCCCAAAAAATTCTAGCCCCTAAAAAGTCCGTTTTAACACTTCTAGCCCCTAAATCTGGGGGCAAAACCCCTAAGTTGGGAACCGTGCATTATCGCAATGACGCGGAGCGCCTACGAGGCTTGATTGATGCTTGAGAATAGAAATGCAAGAGTTTTAATGGACAAGTAAAATCAGCTGATATGACATTTAAATTTTAAATTAAAAACAAACATTTAAGTATCTATATAAACCAAAATAGGTTTTATAACAAATGTTGCACCGATTTGGACATATTAAGTGATAAAACATTTAAGAGAATTGGAGCATAATTACCCCTATAGGAGCAAAGTAGGAACATTTTACGGTACGCTACGTTTTACTGCGGGAAAATATCCCTAATTAACTGCGGGTACCACCGCGGGGCGCAGCTAGTGCAGAAATACATTGGTGTCGATTCTGGCATGATTTTCTAAACTTGAAACTAAATTTAACATCAGCCTCCCCTTCATTCTGTATAGAGAATGACAAGGATACACTGTTGTCAAATTTAAATTTACGACCTCCGTGGTCGAGTGGTTTGTACGCCGGGTTTCATGGTGTCGCCGACTCGAGAGGTCCCGAGTTCAAATCCAGGTGGGGGCAGATGTTTGTGTGATGAATAAGAGCATTTGTACTCCAGTCATGGATGTTTAACATGTATTCCTATATAAATATACTTATATATATACTGTATATGTATTCTATCCGTTACCCTAGTATCCCATAACACAAGCCTTACAGCGCTTACTTTGGGGCTAGGCTAATTGATGTGTGTTTAAAAAAAAAATTAGGTTTAGAGATTCATGACAGAATCGACACCAATGTATTCCTGTACTAGTTGTGCCCGCGGTGTTACCCGCGGTTTATTAGGGATCTTTTCGTGCAGTAAAACGTAGCGTATGTGTTAATCCAGGGTGTCAGTTAACTCCATACCAAATTTTATTAAAATCGCTCCAGCCGTTTAGACGTGAAGAAGTAACAAACATACACACTCACAAACTTTCGCCTTTATAATATTAGAGTAATTGGTATCGCTTAAGTGAGCATTAACTTTCTGGAAGGCGACTTTCGAAATGGTCGATCATTGAATGGGTTTCCAAAATCTTATTATAGCGAGCTTCTTCACGCTTGGAGGGCACGTTAACCCATTGGTCTCGGCTGCATCTGCAGTCGTTAGCACTCACTGATTGGCACTAGGCCCGCCTGGTGGGTCTCGCACGGACCAATCTCCTAATTCTATTTATAGGGGAGGCCTTTTTTTTATCACACAGGTAAAAAATCTTTTTACAGACGACGGCGCCTTTAAGAGGCACACCGCCGAACGGACCTCACACCTGGCTCCCGCAAGTCTTACGGACCCCCCAGTAGCTGACCACCGAGGACCCCGCAACCCTTATGGGCGCTTTACGGCATAATATCCGCTAAAAAAGTCCTGCGAATACCTTCTACACTGCTTAATGCGAAGCCGCGGGGTCCCCGTTAGGCATTCTATGACGGCTCCGATCTATAGAGGACAGTGGCGGCGCTAGACCACATGTGGACGTCGGCGACATCAAGTTCGGGATGCCTATTTTACTTCGCAGTAAAAAATCGTTAAATTAACTGAACCAAATTATAAAATAACGTATGAGTAAACGAGTTTTATTGTTGATAAACAAATGATGACAAAAAAAAATTTAAAATAGAAATTTAATTACAAAAATAGTGTTGCTAGACAGACGATTCTGAATACCCGTAAAGTACTACTCGCTTCCATCAGGCACGTGTTCGAAAATAATAAAAGTCATTATCATCTGCTTCGCTTTTTTCCCGAATTGTTCGGGGTCGGCTACCGAAGCCAGGCCAGAAGAAACGAAAATAAATAGGTAACTTGTAAAAATTTTTTGCGAGGCCTCCTCAGGCGCGAGGCATTCGGCGGTGGCCGACGTCGCCAACGCCTAGCGCCGCTACTGATAGGGGAGGCCTAAGCCCCAGCAGATGGGGCATTAATAGTCTGACTGATATTAGTCATGGTTGACGTGAAATGAATGGGGAAGTACACTTACTTCAGTTAAAGTTACAATTTCTCTGGATTTCATGAGGTCTTAACAGGATTTACATATTTTTCTTAATTTTTTGTAAAATAAAGTAGATTATGTTGATCTTTTCGCTCGATCGCGATAACCAAGTTTCACAGCAAGTCAAAATATTCATTTTTTTAAGGTTTCTGTAATTCCATGTGGACTTGGCTACATTGACTAACTAGCTACTGGGAATAAAGGGATATATCTGAGAGTGAGCGTGCTCTAAGTCCCAGTCCAAAAAACCATCACAAAGTGCTACGAAATCTCAAGAATTTCGAACAAAAAATGAGGTTTATTTTTTCTCGTCTTGCATATTAGTTACCCTTCGTTGTATTCGATTTGAAAAATCCCAATTTTTCATTTTTGGGTAACAGAAGCATACAAAGAACTTCTACTTCCTCAGATTCAAATACTGAAAGTTCAAAGGATATCAATAATTCCGTCTTTCCCACTAGTTCCATCATTAATTGGTATTACGTCTTGTCCGTCCCATGGAACTGTTTGGAAAAAATTGTACCACCACACCAGTTGTACAACATAGCATTCAATGATAAAATTCTCAATGGCCAGACCAGAATACCAATAAACTGAGTTGAACAACTGGAAAAACCAGGGGGTCATTCGCCTAACGGGATTGCTATGGAAAACGCTATCGTTTACTTTGTTTTGTTTTGTTATTCTGACCGCCGAAAGTTTTCAAATACCTCACGCTCATTTTCTTTAATATTGTTATTACCAATGCAAAAGCAAAAAAAAGAGCGCGAGGCATTTGAAAACCTCAGGTGGTTAGAAATAACAATATGAAATCGTAAGCGATAGCGTTTTCCATAGCAATCCCGTTAGGCGAATGGGCCCTAGGAATGGGAACAGTGCATGTCGAAGGTAGAATATCCAATAAATTGATGATAACAGAATCAGGTAGTGCTCTCAAATAATTTGAAATCAAGTAATAGATGCAGGTACATTTTCTAATCCTTCTACCATAATGTTAAAGTAAAAATGAAACACACACTTAAATATTTGTATTTTTTATTATTTTTTTATCAATTATTATTTACAAATCTAATCACATCCGTCTTTATCTAAAATTATTAATACACCATTAGTATAGGACAAGAGTTCTATCTATCCATCACATCATTATTATCTGAGCAATTTATAGAGCTTCCACTGTGGATATGATGGCATGTTCAATACAAAATATAACAATTATTGTGTAATTACAATAATTCAAACAAAATTTACAGAGAAACGGTAACATTGTTTCAGATGAGGGTATTTTCGCTAGTGTTCGCAATATAGTTTCACTAGACCATCCGATAGATGGCGCCCAAGTAGTGTATAAGGTAACCCACGAAAAGGAGCAGAGCATTTTCTGATAACACTGATAAACCAACTCTATTAAAATAAGGCAATTTCTCCCTTTTCAAAACACCCACTTTTCTGTTGTTTCTTAATTCCTTACATCCATGTTCCAGTTGATCCTGATATAAATACGCATACTCTAGGATAAACTAGTATGGTCTAGTCTTAACATTATAGTATAACTAGAAAGTCAATAGATAACATTAATTCTTAATGTTTGATGCTGGATGTTGCTGTTGATTATTTGTTATAGTATGAATGTTTGTATTTCTAATTATCCGTAATTTTTAACGATGATTCATTATGGTTTTAATAAAAAATCTTATTTTTTCAATTACATAGAATTTTATTCAGTTTATCTATTGACTTTCTAGTAATACTATAATGTTAAGACTAGACCATACCAGTTTATCCTAGAGTATGCGTATTTATATCAGGATCAACTAGTTTGGCCTAGGTTAAACTGGATTATCCTATCGGGCTTAGGACAAATAAGTTTGGACTAGGCTATACTAGTTAATCCTATCGCGTATAGGAAGAACTAGTTTAGCCTAGGCAAAACTAGTTTGTCCTGAAATCGGGTTTAGCCGGTAACAATTATAAAAAAAATAAACCGGAAAATGCAATGCTTCGCTGTTCTGTGGTGCTATTCTGTGAGAACAAACTCATTCTTCCCCGCGGAATTCGATGGTGTGATTTGAAATTTAATTGAAATTCCTCTTCTAATTTTAAATGACACCTCGGCTTATGAGGTGAAAAGTGAGATTGTTCTTATAGAATAGCTACTGATTTATAATACACTATTTTGGCTACGTTGTTATTGGTAAGCGAAAATAACTTCACACGTTAATGAGATCATTATCAAATAATAAAGGTTGTAAGGGAAAGCTATATTACCACTTGTTGTTACTGATATGTTTCAGGTTGTAGGTCAGGGAAGTATAATGAAGTGGCGTTAAAGCGATAACAATGTAAAATCAATCGTATTACAATTCATATACGAGCGAGGTTCGTGCGTTTCAGCAATGCTATGTCTCTCTAGAAAGCAAATAAGAAAGATTTGTCGAATATTGTCAGTGTCAAGTATGACAGTGTAATGTAATTAACCGTTTCATCATCAAATATCGTTTGTTTGCACTGACTGTAAACTCAAGATATTTTCACGCAACTTTATGTTAGAGTAAAGTCGGTAAGACTTCTCTCTGGTGTCGATTCTGGCGCGAGTCTCTAAATCTAAAACTAATTTTAATTACAGTCTCTTATTTTTTATTCTTTATAGAGAATACAACAAGTATACACTGTTGTAAAATTTTAGTTTAGGATTCGAGAATCATGCCAGAATCGACACCATTATCTATATAAAAAAGTTTTCATTAAGTCATTGAACGAAGATAATCTATGGAAAGTCGCAGTGCTGAGTGCACATATACCTTTACAATGGAATGTTATGTATTTACAAGCCGAAGGGTCACTATCACTAATATATTGTATATCACTACCTACTTCATAAATTGTTCGAAGGCACATTTTTTTAGGGAACGACCTAATAATTTTCACATTATTTTCCACTTCGAAGTAACTAACTACGACTATATCGTCTCGAGAAAAATATTTACACGAAATGATAAGAAGTACGTTGAGGTCTTTTTTTTTTTGGTTAAAAATCACATCTAGTATGATACTGAAAATATATTTTCTTACAATACTTTTTAGTTCCTATACTCCGCTACGGTCGCGTGGCGTTTGAATATTCACATAATTTATTATTTTCATTACTAATTCAACATCTTTTTAAAATGTCTTGGTCTAGTTTTGCTTTCGTATTTCTAAATTGGAGTTGTACGTTAAGCACTATTTATATTTTCTTCTTGAACTGTATGTGTGTGAGAAAGAGATGATTGTAGGCTGTCTCTCTGGAGGGGAGCCTATAAATTCGCGCGCGGGTCCGCTGCAGCTCAGTAGCGCGGCGCCACCCGCGGCGACGACAGTCGCGGCGAGCGGAGCGGGGATCGGCGCGCTACCTGAACGAACAGAAACTTTGTTATATTTTTGGATCACGGGTTGGAGTAAGTATATTTACAACAAATTAATTTGCACTTAAATTCTTGACAATTAAAAGCAAGTTTCAGGGCCACATGCATCAACTTTTTTAAATCATTATCACAAATAACATTTTTGTTTTTCTTAATTACATTTATGAAATTTGGTATGAATGGCACTAGATGTAATCTTTTCTTTCAAAAACCAAATTATTTACAGAAAGTCAAATCAGAATGCTTTCAATTCAAGTGTATAAATCATTGTAATAAAATTATGCTTTGAGGAACGATGGAAGAGAATTTGGATGGTGACCAAAAATTTACTATTTTGAGCACCTCCGTGTTTCGAAAGGCACGTTAAGCCATTGGCTTTGCCTGCATCTGCAGTCATTAGCACCCATCAATTCGCACGGGGCCCGCGGGGTAGGCCATGGTCCAATCTCTCTATTCAATCAATAGGGAAGGCCTATGCCTCAGCAGTGGGTCATTAATAGGACGATGATGTTGAATGATGGTTTGGAAATTCAAGATACATACCTTGAAGCCCACGCCATCCTGGCCAAGCTTGAGTTCCTCGTAGAACGTGAGGTCCACTCTCCTCTCGCGCGGCTGGGATGGCACTGGACGGGTTCTACACCGTCTTCTGTTGCCACGCCGTACTGTTCGAGACGCCGTTGGGAATATTGTTCAAGATGACCTACATACCTCTGGCTATGGCCTCAGTCTTTTGAAGCCGGCGCCGTTCTGGCGGAGCTTGAGTTCCTCGTTGGGCGTGGTGTCCACCTCCCGCACGGCCGAGATGGCGCTGGACGGGTTCTGCAACGTCTTCTGTCACCACACTGTACTGTTTGATACACTGTTCAAGATGACCTCATACCTCGGGCTATGGCTTCAGTGTCTTGAAGCCGGCGCCGTCCTGGCCGAGCTTGAGCTACTCGCAGAGCGTTGGATCCATTTGCATAATCGTGATGGCGCTGGACGGGTTCTGCAACGTCTTCTGTCACCACACTGTACTGTTTGATGTACTGCTGGTAATATAGTTCAAGATGACCTGCATACCTCGGGCTTTGGCTTCAATCTCTTGAAACCGGCGCGGCGTCCTGGCCAAGCTTGAGCGTCTCGTAGAGAATGGCACCGGCGGTCGGGTTCTGCAGTGTCTCCTGTCGCCACGCCGTACTATTTGATAAATTCCTGGTTATACGGTTTAAGATGACCTCCATACCTCGGGCTTTGGCTTCAGTCTCTTGAAGCCAGCGCCATCCTAGCCGAGTTTGAGCTCCGCGTAGAGCACGGCCGGGATGGCGCTGGACAGGTTCTGGAACGTCACGTATCACCACGCCGTACTGTTCGATACGACGTTGGGCATATGGTTAGGAAACTGAAGATGGCTTCTTACCTCGGGCTATGACTTTAATCTCTTGAAACCGGCGCCGTTCTGGCCAAGCTTGAGCTCTTCGGAGAGCGTGGTTTTCACCTCACGCGTGGCCGGGATGGCACTGGACGGGTTCTGCAACGTCTCCTATCTCGAAGAAGGAAACTGAAGATGGCTTCTTACCTCGGGCTATGGCTTCAGTCTCTTGAAGCCGGCGCCGTCCTGGCCGAGTTTGAGCTCTTCGTAGAGCGTGGGGTCCACCTCCCGCGCGGCCGGGATGGCGGCGGTCGGGTTCTGCAGTGTCTCTTGCCGCCAAGCCGTACTGTTCGATACACCGTTGGGAACACCATTGGGCACTCCGTTCGAGGCGCCGTTGGTGCCATTCGAACCACCGTTCGGCACCGTGCCCTGAGAATTTAAGAAATATAATGAAAATATGATTGATTTCTTGAAAGCTCTTTAGAATATCTTTTCCTACCTCCTGAATGGATATTCGGGACATCTCTTAGCTGATGAAAAGAATGGGCGCAAGAAACTCATCTGCATTTAATAGAAGTAGCCTCGTCTACATAAAATCATGTCGCTACCAATACAACATAATCATATTTTCTGTTTCATAAAACAGTTAGAAATAATGAGGATTTTAATTGTCGCTTTTTAACGTGAAAATCGTTGCTTGGTTCATCTTGAGAGCTAGCTTTACTTGACTTCATTATACCAGCACATTTTATAGATAATTTCAATGAAATCTTCTTTTTTTATTTCATACTTACGTTAACTATAGTATCTGGATTTGGTTCCCTGAGGTAGCTGGGGTTTTCAAATGCTACACCACCTTGCGCCTTAAGTCTAAGATTCTGCAAGACAAAGTTAAAATTAGGACAAATAAAATATCATCTTAATTCAATAAAATAAAAAATTTTTAGCTCAACAATGCTATACATTTATGGTAAAACTGTGTACTTTGTATAAAGTTAAACAAAATGTACGTATTCGTTCAAAAGCTAGCATGAGAACGGGTGTTGCGGCATGTACATTAGGAACAATTTCACACCAGAGTTCTTCTCGTTTGGTATACTCTTACATCTAACAGATGGCGAGGAGAAATTTGCCTCGTCAACTTTATTTCTCCTGAAGTTACGTGTAGGTGAAGTCCAGAGGCTAAGATAGCTGATCCAGCAATCCTCACTGCACTGCCTGCAAGAAACTTCCCAACATCGTGGTATACAATACCTTTCTATGCCTATAGTAAAGTCCCGCAGCTAGAAGTATGGCAGCGACTAGTATGCAGGCCACAGCCAGACCTACGGCCGACGCTGAGCCGGCGCTCGTGACCGGTGCAGCTGCCGCACCAGTCTCTTGTCCCATGGTCGTGAAGGTTATCGCTTCACTCAATGATGAGGTGCCTGGGTGAAGCATTGGATGTGGTCAAATCAAGTTTGGAACAAAATGTCTGATCTACATCATTAGCTCGTTCAGCCCCGCAGCATGAGCACCACAATTTACATAATATCACGTTTTTGTATCGCGTTTAACTCCATAGTTATTTGACAATTGAGTGTGATAAAAACAAGCTATTTAAGATATCGAGGTGCTCATGCTGGGGGAGCTGGGATAAGTAACTTGGGTTTCCCGATTTTATTAAATTTTAGTCAATTATTTACTTTTTTTTTTATTCTAATCTTTACACATAACCGTTTAACTAGGACAAAACCGTCCAAGAATATAAAAAGGCAAAGAAGAAGCTATAATTGATGAAAAGTTGAAAAGAACCTCCGATTTTCCATCCAAATTCAAGACTCGCCTCTATTTTACGGCTTCTAGAAGACCCAAATAGCATCATGTATTCTGCCAATTCTTGTTTCCACAGTTGATTAGGTAGCCCGAACAGCCTGAGTCTGTCTGAGGCTGTTAGGTCGCCAGGCCTTCCGCTTAGGTGGTAGGCCCGCAGGTCATAAAAAGCAACTCACCCAAGTCATTAGCTGACTTGACGACGCACTCGTATCGCTTATCATCCAGTAGACCAGTCAGCACCACGCTTGTCTCGCTGGTGTCCAGCTTCTCTGGTACTTTGTCGCCGTACGCTCGCCAGAACACCCGGTATAGGTATACAGTTTGCGGGTTCTTCATTGGCGGATCCCAGCTGGAAGAAATAATTGATGATGTTAAACTTTGTGATTAAATCAGAACTGCTTTCGGTTAAATCAGCAACGTTGAAAGGTTTGCGGTTCGGGGTCAAATAAGTTGTTAATTAAAATAAATTGGATCTTGGTATTGTAGGCAGTGATTATAACAGCGTCCAGCGTAGGAGCTGAGACTGTGGAATTTATGTACCCTCACATATTTATCTTAACATTACCTACAGAACCACGTTCCCATGGCATTCCCGCACTCTTTCTTGGTACGCATTCTGGGAACCTCAGTTCTTATAATGCCGACCGTGCAGGAGTGTTATCTGTGGTAATATTTAATGAATTGGTTCCTGTCCATTTCACTGAGCCCTTGAACTGAGCAAAATAGGCGGGCAGGAGGACTCATGTTGTTGCAACACAAAGTGGCAAATAAGGCTTTGCGCCTTTTGGAATCACAAAAGAGTAGTGATTAAAAAGAACTTGGTGTTGTCGCTTAAAAATTGGGAAATCAGAAATACTAATGAGCAATAGCCATGAAGAAAACACCGCATAAAATCTGTTATTTTGATGATGTCCATATCCATGAAGATTTCAAAACTGGAAGATCTATATATTGTTTTAAACTTTCGTGGTCACTAACATTATAGTACTATAAGTTATTGAAATAACAAAATATAAAAATTTCAATCGTGAGACGGGTTTAAATTGTCGAGTGTCTGGAATCCTGTGGTTAGTATGTGTAAAACCGGAAAGTATAAAAAAGTGTCGTGTCGCGATCCGATACTGTAAGTGTTGTGTGTCGAGAACAGTTTCGAGTAAATAGTGAGAATGTGAACAGTGGCACGGGTATCGAACGCAATAAAAGACTTCGTCGGAGGGTAGACCGATATGTCTGCCAATAACAGCCTACCCGCAATCACTTCAGTTACTCCGTGATCATGGCGCTTGCAACAGTGCCGAAATATCGGAAACTCGCTAAAAACAAGGTACATGGTAACAATCCCGTAAATAACTTATATTACTACTAGCGGACCCGACAGACGTTGTCCTGTCTAGTATGGTAGCGCCGTCTATCGGATCCAATGTAAAACATTCCAAAATCAACAACTACTAATAAATTAAAAATTAATTAAAAAAACATTGTCCAGCGGACAAAATTGTGAATCTAAACCATTCTCAGATCCCCTTGAACACACACAAAAAATTTCATCAAAATCGGTCCAGTCGTTTAAGAGAAGTTCAGTGACATACACACTCACAGAAGAATTATATGTATAAAGATTACTTTTACTATAATGGAAGATTTATTGCTGCAAAACCAAATTTCCGTTGATCTAGATTGGTACCTGAGTAGCACGGCGTGCGGAGTGGGCGCCTGGTGCGCGCGCAGGTTGCGCGGGGGCCCGGGCAGGCGCGCGCCCGAGTCGCGGAAGCAGGCCAGCGCGCGGCGCGCGTGCTGCAGCGCGCATGACCGCGACACGCTGCCCCCGCGGCATAACTCCAGGCACGCGCGCGGCACGCCCCATGAAGCGCAGCAGCCACGGTGATCTTATGATCAAAATATTTAAATAAATAATAAATAAATAAATATTTCCAACACTCACACCAATAAGCCTAGCCCCAAAGTAAGCACTATAAGGCTTGTGTTATGGGATGCTAGGGTAACAGATAGAATACATATACTGTTCATATATAAGTATATTTATATAGAAAATACACATTAAACATCCATGACTGGAGTACAAATGCTCGTATGCATCACACAAACATCTGCCCCCACCGGGATTTGAACCCAGGACCTCTCGAGTCGGCGACACCATGAAACCCGGCGTACAAACAACTCGGCCACGAAGATCGTTGATTTGGATTTGGATTTACATTCAGAAATTTTCGCGTTTACTTGAGCAATAAAACAATCAATCAATCAATTATTTATTTGCAAATACAGGTGATACAAAGGTGTAAAATTATAATACGTTAGAAGCTTATTCCATATTTCACCACAAGGCATGCGAATTAAAATAAACAAATAGGTACATCCATTTAAAAAGATTTGTCCTCTAAAAATTCTTTAATACTATAATACGCCTTTTTAAGTAATACATTCTTTAATTTCGAATAAAATTTGCAGCTTTCAGCTTCTCTAATTTCAAGTGGAATTTTAAGATGCACTGATTTATTTATTTATGACGTTTCGCATCCTTTTCAGGCATTATGATTTTATTTACTTTGTCGAGCTACCTTCGAAAGACTTTTTTTTTGGTTAACGTCTCAATTAAAAAAAAGTCCCTAATATTTAAGTTTTCACTTCTGCCGGCACGCCCGGAATGCAACCCGAAGTTTTTATTATTATTTTCTATAGTACCTGATCCGTCTGCGGCGCACTTCATGAGTTTGTCGAAGTCGTTCATGCACTCTGGGCGGTCCATGATGTTCTCCATGTCCAGCCTGAAGTTGCACGCGTCGATACAGGCCGAAGATACGTTCATCTGCACGGAAACAAGGGGCATATTCGATGTAGGTATATATCGCACGTCACAAACAATAGGGTATTAAGTCGGCACAACCATTTATTTTTTTATTTGCGTTTCGAAAACTACATTTTTCTCTCTATAAACTGGTAAGATAATTGTATTTTAATTCATAAGAGTTTTTGAATTACAGCAACACATGTCGTCAATTTCTTAGCAAAATTTATGAATGTGAGTATTCTAAACAGTATTATGTTAAGTTAATACCCTATTGCCCGTTCGGATTAATACAAGTTTGAAGTTTTATTTAAAATAATACCCTCTGGCCTGTTCAATTTTATTTAATATGTTATTTTCAGCGAAATTATTTTAAAATGATACTAGTTTTAATTTTAACATGAGCCATTTGAACTGCATATAGGGTATGCTCTTTACCCAGTCACATAAAAGTACTTTTAAAATAAAAACTACTATTGATACACTAACTGAACTTACTCAACACAAAGAAGGATAATGTACGTTCAAATCAAGGTATCATTTTAAACGTTTGAACAAGTAGTTCCACTTCTATGATTTTTTATAACTTCAAAACGCGATATCTCAAAACACTGTTTTTGAAGATAATACCCTTTTGTTTGTGACGTGCGATATATAAAAGACTTTACTAAACTTATAATTCAAAAGTTTTTTATAAAGCCGATTTTATATTTATGAAAATATCGCCGCGAAAATGCCTTAGCGTTATCATTTTCAAAATATCTTGGTGTGTATTTCAAATTCATGACAGCAATTCTGCCTTCGTGATAACGGTTTTAAAATCGCACTACATCATCCGCAATAAAACTACCTTTTGGATGGTACCGCATACCGGTGGTACAGTGTTTCTTCAGTGAGTATTATGTTTATACCCGCATTAAAAGAAAATAAGTACGTAATCTTTTTTAATTGTTTTGATTTAATTTTGAAAAAAGAATACTCTAACTATATATATTTGAAATCCATAAAGGTACAAGTCCGAACTGAACCGCAGACCACAGGCCGCAGCTGCAGACTGCAGACGACACTACTAGTTTCTATGAATCTCTATTACCTCGTTTAGACTATGCCCATGCCGCTGCCCCTCGCGTTGCCGGCAATAATTCCCTAAATATTTCTGCGGCATGATTGAGAGAAGTATGTGTTTACATACTGGCCTACCTCTCACTTCGCTTCAGAGTTTCGGCAATGGCAGATGTCGAAGTAATAACAGCGGCCGCGCTGTGTCTTTTTGCAATCCATAATTATGTTCGAAATTTAAGTAATTAATAATTTTAATATGAATAAATATTAATTAATATATTATTTTTATTATTAAATAATAAATATTAATTATTAATTAATATTTAATTAATTAATTTTTAATTTCACATCTTTCCCCACCAAGCGCGTGGTGCGAACTAAGCGACGCGCAGAGTGTGAACACGCATTGCCACTCGCGCTGCATGCCGGTCCTTTGACTTCCGCACAAAAAACCGCTCTTATGGGGAGCGCCGGGCAATGGCAGTGGCATGACGAGTATCGTTTACATACTCGTCATGCCCACTTCCCTGCCCACTTCCCTCCTTACTCGCCCTGCATGTAAACGAGGTATATGAGATTGATTCCGAGCGCGGCGACATGCTGCGGCTGCACAATGCATATAATGCACGGTCAGCCGCAGGCGCTAGCTAGTTGTCGCCTGCAGCCCATTGGGGAATTGCACCTTACAAACTTACCTTATTGCACAGGCCTTTCATATAGATAGAATAGGGAAATTGGGCCATGACCCACCACGCCGAGCCCAGTGCGGATTGGCGGGTGCTAACGGCTTAACGTGCCTACTAAAGCAAGGAGGAACTCGAGACAGAAGATTTTTGGTCACCCATCCAATGGCTGACCACTGCGAAAGTTGCTTAACTTCCACGATCGAAGCAGAACGCGCTAACCACCTACGCCATCGAGCTCCTTGTTTGATTTTAACTTAAAAAAAAATCGTAAGCGTTTATAGGTTCTGCTTGTCGCTACCATAATATGGCGGATCATATGCCCCCTTATTAATAAACGAAGATTAAGCTTGGATAAGTTACTTCATGTTTTATCTTTGTTCATTAAATGACAAATGACATTTGAGTGACGTGAATAAAACACGGCGTAAGTATTCCAAGTTTATTCCTTGTTTATTAATAAGAGGAATGGGGTATAAGAACGAAATAATTGATGCATATTACACTCCACAGTATTCTTAATCGAGAAACTCGATTTAACTTTGCTGTTAATAGTCGGAGCGAGTGACAGTGTGTCGAGCTGTCATTGTGAATGCAGTTACTGTTAGATATAATTTTAGAGTTGTCTGACTTGTTGTTTCTAACTCATTACTATTGCACGGCAATAGTTTATTTTGGATGAGGCAATGCTACAATATTCAAATGTTTGGTGAAAGATATTCCAGGCTGGATTGGAAGCAATAGAACAAATAGAATGCCCCAGGTGGTAAACAATAGGGGTGATGACGGGGTACAGTAAACGAAATTCTATTTAGTTCGTCAGTTAGATGATCAAAAAATAATGCACACATATTTTTTCTTTGGGCAATCAACCAAAAAATTACAAAGTTATAGCGCGTCAAAGTTTGGGAGTAGGGACTCGTGACGTCACTTATGGGTGAAAATTGTAGTTGTTTAATTGTAAAACGTGACATTCACATTCAAATCAATATATCTCTGAAATGTTTATATTATGTGAAAAAAGAAAATATACGTGTCCAATACTTTTTGATAATCTACCTGATAAACGAAGAAAAAAAATAGTCATCACCCTATTGCCCGCTTAGTGTCAAAGCTAGGTAGGGTGATTTGATTTATCTCTATGGTTACATTAGACTTAATTCTTTGAAGAGCTCGATGGGTGGTAAGCGTTCGGCTGCGATCGTTGAAGTTAAGCAACTTTCGCAGTGGTCGGTCATTAGATGGGTGACCAAAAATCTTCAATCTAGAGTCCTTCGTGCTTCGAAAGGCACGTTAACCCGTTGGTCCCTGCTGCTTCTGCAGTCGTTAGCACCCGCCAACCCGCACTGGGCCCGCGTGGTGGGTCTTGGCCCAGTATCCCTATTCCATCCATAGGGAAGGCAGCCCCAGCAGTGGGGACATTAATAGGCTGATGAAGATGATATATAAGACTGTTTTTAACAACACCGAAAATATCAGATTTTTATCCCCGTCAGAAAACATAAAGGTGGCTATAATAATTAGCAATAATATTATAATAATTAAAAACAAGTTATAATTACATATTAAAAAACAAAGCAATTACAATATTATAAAACCGAAATGTAACTCTAAATATGTGGGCATAACATGTTAAAATTTTATGGGCTGAAGTTTACAGAAAGAAAAAACATATTTAAAATCTAAATTTCAACAATTAAACACTTGCAAAAATACAAATGAACTGTTTGTTTTTTGTTAATAAAGTATTAATTTTGTATTTCTTTCCTAAATTCAAGAAGCCGGCTACAAAAAATGTCCGAGGAAGAATGATCCTTATGCAGGTTATCGCATAGACAACACATATTTGTGATAGTATTCCATATTATTTCTAATTCGTTGCCTCTGTAGTATAAGGCGCTTTGCAGACGACGGGGCGGGGCTGGCATTTTGTCCGCAAAGCAATAAAAACCGCGTCTGCCCGTCGATGTCTGCGGCTGCCCTCGCCGCGTACACAAAGCACACGACGGGCAGAGGTAGTTCAGGACGTTCGTTCTAGTGAATAGTCCATCACTAGAAAGCGCGTGGCGCGGACTGAGCTAGCCGCCCCGCGCCGCCGTCTGCGTTACTGCATATAATCTGGTTTGTATGATCCACGGCGGACAGCCGCGGACATACCGCGATGCCAGTGCCCGCCGGGCACCCAAGGCGCGGTCTTTTTGCCCTCTGTGTGCGTTTGTAGTATAGGATTCGCTTTGTGCTATCGTTCGCGGCGAAATTGACCGGCCCGCTCCGCCCCGCCGTCTGCAAAGCGCCTAAAAGTGAGCCGTCGACGCACGTTTCAGAGCGTTTAAAAAACGTGGTGTGCACGGGCCCTATTACTGTTAAGGAACGCACAAACTCCGCATAAGTTTGCCAATTCAACAGATTCTCTATCATCTTCCCGTTTGACTTTTGTTTCAAGTTTTAAGTAAACTAGATACTTTAGAAACTACAAGAAGTTCTATATAGGTATTGTTTAAATTTGTCAAGTCAAAGCTTACTTAAAGGCAAAGTTATTCAATTAAGTTATAGCAAACTCTTATAAAGCTCGTACCTGACGTACCTGCCACGGTGGGAAGCGCTCACATAATTGATTATTAAGCTTTATTAATAACTTTAGTACTTCACAATCTACACTTGATCAGTTCGAAAACTAATATTAATTAATAATATCGAAACTCTTAACTGGGTTGCGAGTGATATCAACCTCAATGTTTTAATACATAATGGAACTAGCTTGTAATAATGTGTCTTCCTTATAGTTTAAACTAGCGATTCATGGCGGTTGGGTATAGATAAATAATAATAAATAAATAAATATTTCCAACACTCACACCAATTAGCCTAGCACCAAAGTAAGCACTATAAGGCTTGTGTTATGGGATACTAGGGTAACGGATAGAATACATATACTATACATATATAAGTATATTTATATAGAAATACATATTTAAACATCCATGACTGGAGTACAAATGCTCGTATTCATCACACAAACATCTGCCCCCACCGGGATTCGAACCCGGGACCTCTTGAGTCGGCGACGCCATGAAACCCGGCGTACAAACCACTCGGCCAACGAGGTCGTCAATCAAATAGATGCTTCTAATAATAAAAGGATATCAAATCAATTTTTTTTATCTTCAATTTGTATCATTTTCATATTTTTGCAAAAAGCAATAGTAATTTATTCTTATATTTGTTAATTTTTAAACATGTAATTGCTAGATTTTTAAACGTAAAAAAAAATCTTCTAGTAATTTTTGACGCAACCATTTTTTATTATTAATTTATTCTTACCTAATTTTAGAAAAGTAAAATATAGTGAATAGTAGATTAGTTAAATAGAGCAGACTAATGCTTAAAAATATAGTAGACTTTTATATCCCTAACTCTTAAAAAAAAAATTATTCACCATGAAAAATTTCATCAATTATTCAACAATTTTAACAACTATCACTAACAGTCCCTACCAAAAGTCCCAGATGTGTAATTAAGACGATTTTCACTTTTTTATTTATTTGTATTCCCCTGACGCAGCTCTATTTTACTTGTGAAACAAAAAAAAAGTTTTAATATACCACAGCTACAGTACGCCCTTAGCTCGAACCACTATCGTATTTGAATAGGTAGTTTGCGAGTGCGAAATGTCAATGTCAAAATTTGTATGGAAACTTGAACAGCAGCGCCACATAGGACGTAACGAGAACTAAAAATCAGTTCACATTTCACGTAGAACGAGATCGAATTCGAATAGTTTGCGTGTGCGAAATGTCAATGTCAAAATTTGTATGGAAACTTGAACAGCAGCGCCACAAAGGAAGTAACGAGAACTAAAAATCAGTACACATTTGACAATAAAATTTCCTCCTCGCAAACGGATCGAATCTTCTTCGCGTTTGGACTTTATCATCACTTAACATCAGGTGGGGTAGAGTCATTTGCCTACCTGGCTATATAAAAAAACAAATTAACGAAAATAATATACATACATAAATATATATTTATTAATTTCATATACATTTATTATAACTAATCGACGAAATATTTTACATTAAACTTTTTACAATAGTCAATTTCAGATGTGCATAAAATAAAGGTACGCTACGATACTGTGCTACGGTGTAGCACTACGGCTGCTACAGCGTAGACAGTAAATACGTAACGAGGTCATTCATCGATAGATTTCACTCCTCACATTTTTCTCATACCGGGCCCCTTATATATGCAAATCGATTCTTAAGGAGTAAACTCCAAAAAAAATATTCGATAACTAGTGGCCCGCCCTCGCTTCGCTTCGGTGTAGAGCTGTAGTGTAAACTATAGTTTTTGTTCTCAGGCTTGTGCTATAAAGAATATTATATAATTACATAATTAAATATTTATATAATTACACGTGTTATTGTGAGTCAACCATAAAAGATAGACATATGCTGTTGCGGGATATTTTTTAGACAATTTTATGTAGAATATTTCCGTCATACATGATTTCTATGTAACTTTAACCATTAAGGCTGCACGCGACGGAAGCTTAAAAAATGGAGTAACTTCTCCCGTTTTCCCAACATTTCCCTTCACTACTCTGCTGCTATTGATTGTAGCGTGATGAAAAGTATACTATAACCTGCCCAGGAGTATGAAGAATAATTATACCAAGTTTCGTTAAAATCCGTTGAGTAGTTTTTGTTTCTATAAGGAACATACACACAGACAGACAGACAGACAAAAATTTTACTGATTGCATTTTTTGCATCAGTATCGATCACTAATCACCCCCTGATAGTTAAATATATTTCATGTACAGAATTGACATCTCTACAGATTTATTATAAGTATAGATAATAACGGTTCGTGTTAAGGGTACAGTATATGTTTACCTGCACGCAGCACTCGGTGACATTGTGATGATTCGTGGAAGGCCGCAGACGTACGGACACAGGCCTCAATGTCTTCCCGAAGGCGTTCTCCGCATGACAGAAGTAGTCACCCTCACTCGCCTCCGATATCTTCTTTATGATCAGCCGCATCGTGTACTTAGTCTGTTCCTGGGGGCAATAACATATCATGTAAATATATGATTCCATGATTTTCAAGGTGATGTGCGCATAACCGTCCGATCCATTAAATAAATAAAAATAATAAAAACTAGCAAACCAGTGAACCAAATGTTCACCAAAACCTGATTTCTCGAAAACCGGAAGTGCTACGGTACTCAAATCCGGTTTGTAGTCTTGTCAGACTATTCTTAACTTATAACTTAAATATTCTCTTTATCTATCTCTTACGGTTTGGCCGCTGAAACAGCACCACAGACGGACGGACTTGTCTAATAGATAAGAGATATTTGCAACACTCATACCAATTAGCCTAGCCCCAAAGCGAGCACTGTAGGCTTGTGTTATGGGATACTAGGGTAACGGATATAATACATATACTATACATATTTAAGTATATTTTTATAGAAATATATATTAACATGACTGGAGTACAAATGCTCGTATTCATCACACTAACATCTGCCCCCACCGGGATTCGAACCGGGACCTCTCGAGTCGGCGACACCATGACGCACGGCGTACAAACCAAGCAGCCACGGAGGTAGTCAAATCCATTGATTTCCCGCTCAAAATTTCATCCTCTATTTCATCCTATTTAAGTTTTAATTTTACGACTTAAAGTACTATAACCGTCACCTGGGTCCAACCTAAGTCTAAACTAAAATCTATATAATTATAACGTCAGTGAAAAACTAAAATCGCTTAAACGTCACTTTAGTATCTTTTTACAGAAATGAGGATCAAAGTTTTTTTACACAAAATAAATAATAACTCATTGTAAGTAGCGCCTTAAAATTAAAAACATATTCATAAAACAAAATATTCTAAATATCCTTCTATTCAAAAAAAAATTACCTAGTGCCTTTACGAATTAGATGTCGCTAAAGCGAAAATCACTCGGCCCGCCATACATTTTTGTCAAGTAATTCAAAGATTTTTACTAGAACTACGCGCGTCATATTAGTCTTACAAATAAACAATGTCAATGAATGACACCTTGATTGACAGTGAGATCAGATAATGTAGTTGCACCAATGACTGACAGGAACCAATGACTATACTACCCTTTGTAATCAATAAAAACAAGAGCAGTACCCTAAGCACGAACCCATATCGAATTCGTAACGTTTGCGAGTCCGAAATGTCATTGCCAAATATGTACTGATTTTTAGTTCTCGTTACGGTCGATTTAGCGCTACTGTTCAGGTTACCATACATATGATTCCATTTCCATACATTTGACAATGACATTGACAGTAACGAACGAGCCTGAAACCTGTACCCCAGGAGGTCTACTATATTTCAACGAAAAACGAAATTTCGGTCGAAATTTCGCACGTTCCTTACTATGTTTCCTTTTCATTTCGAAAATTCCTTCGTCCGAAATAGTTTGACAATTAAATTCTCCAAGCCTACTCTAATTCACAAAACTTTCGAAGGAAAAGTTGAATTTGACAGATAATTGTTCGAAATTTTAACCTCAAATTGACGAAATGAAAAGTGTTACCTTTTCATTTTCGTTTTGAGATTTTTGTTTTAATTAAGCCTAAAATGCTTGCAAGAGCTTTTTTAATAAAGGCTGCTTAGTTCGAGAAACATTTTTAGGATGTAAAATTAACAAATAAACCATTTTTTTATTAATGAATGTAATTCCGATACTTCAAAATATTAAACGACAAATTTAGGTTGACATACAATATGCACTGTCAAAGTCATCAAAAAATATGCCGTAAACTACCTATATTGTTTCCAAGTAAAAAAACGTAATCTTAAAAGTACAGATAAAACGAACTCTCACACATGACTCATTCCATTCGTTCACGAAAACGGTTTGTGGTTCCGAAGTTAATGTGCCTGTTCGAAAATGAAACAGAGTAGAGTCAATGGCGAAATTTCGTTTCAGAGAAAGAGAGTAAAGCTCCTGTACAGGTTACAGATCACTAAATATGGTAACACCGAGCGTAACATTAAACGATCGACCCACCACTCTTATTTTCATTGACCACAGAAATAATTGACGATCACTGGCTCCTGTCGGTTATTGGGGCCACTACTTTACTTGATTATACAATTATAAGTAGAAGAATGCTTTCGAAAAGTCACATTTTCCACAAGTCATTATGCCTTTAAACGAAGTAAGCTCAGTCGCTGGAGCTCGTCATAATATGGCAATTTAAACTTTGACCTAGAGCGTTTGAATCACGGTAAGATATGATGGAAATTAACGCGAAGTGCGTTCGACTCGAAGCGGCCTCTCGACTCTCGACATCCCATGAATGACAATGAGCCGATAATCGAATCTACGTGACAATAACCGAAGATCGAAAATGGAGCCGTGATACCAGTAACCGTAACCAATGATCTTGCAGAATCAAACGTGGGTTGTTAATTTTCTGTTTATCAATACGAGTCACTTACCATTATGGCAGATTTACATGGTTTCAGAAGTGCTTTTCTATGAGAACACACTCACATTTTACATCGGACGCCGCGGTGTGATTTAAAATTACAACTCGAATCGAATAACTAGCGAATTAGCGAGTTTCCGATATTTCGGCACTGTTGCAAGCGCCATGTTCACGGAGTACTCTCGAAAACTCGCTAAAAACAAGGTACATGGTAACAATCCCGTAAATAACTTATATTACCAGAATACGATGTTTTCTTAGATCTATCTCTGTAGTTTGATCATCTATCTTTTGAAAATGTGAAGATGATAAATAAGAGAGACTGAAATCAATTAAAGGCTAAGATTATTCAATAAGCTAGAAGCTTGGCTCTTAGTGAAACTCATTGTAGGGTGCTTTTGTAATTCTCTCGACTTGTATTTTCAACTTTACGTTCAATAGCGCCAATGAATTATCGAGCAAAAAATCCTTCGGAACAGAAGCTCCCCCGTGCGAACACACATACAAAAGTCATAAAGTCAACTCGAAGCGTTAGAAATAACATCGAGATAAAACGCTACATTTGCAACTATGGAATCGGTAAGGTCAAAGAAATATATTGGCCAATTTATATCCGCAGCCCAAAGCCTAGGCAAAAGTACCTTTTCAACAGGTTTTCTGACAGTATGAAAAATAAAGTACCAGGCATGTGTATTAAACATAATAAATTGGGAGCGATTTCACTATTCAGACATATAAAAAGTGGTTGATAATATTACTAAAATTATGAAACAGAAAAGCATTTTTTGATTACCTGCATGTAAACAGGCTAAATTTTCCGGAGAAACTTTTCCGCGGCACATTTGATAACAAAATTATTATTGTCGTTTTTTACTGATAAGCCCAACAGACTTTTAAATACTTTTTTGTTTCTTAGGATTTCACGCACATCACTCATTAAATAAAACTAGTTTTAACTGGTTAATGCACGAACTTTATTTATTTATTGACGTTTCGCAGCCTTTTCAGGTCTGCATCGCCAGAATAATGATTTAACATAAAAAAGGTTAACGTTAAAACTAGTTTTATTTATAAATACTTTATCCACTTTTACGGAGTCACTTTACATTAATTAATAATTGGCAGAATGTGGGTTACCTACAACGCGAAGAGATGGCGCTGCCTTGCAGCCTTAGAAATACTAGAAAGAATTCGACACGGCCGTTAGGGCCGCGGTGGCATAATGGTCAGTGCATCCGTCCGGATAGCAGAGGGTGCGGGTTCCAGTCCCGTCTGCTGTCTGGTCCGCTTGGATTTTTTCTCGTAAAATTTTTAAAATCCTTAGTAAATAAAAATATAACTATGAAAAACTTGCGAATTAGCCAATTGTTCTAATATCTATATCCTTTTTCCACTCCATTCAATTAAGGAAAAAATCCACACACAAATACCTCTTCAGGTCGGGTCCCATAACAGGGTTCAAAGATAACAAACAAAGTACGGGGAAGCACAGCTGTCACGGAATGCTTTTGAAGAGTTTTGAATGCCACGGAGTTTATAAATTGATATAATGCTTTTTAATTTTGCCGAATCCTATACAGCTCTCAAAAATGCTATTGAACAATAAAATTTACATCCAAATATGAATTCTGGGTCAATTGTATTAGCGATGATCCTCCACAAGGGTCGGATATCAAACTCGGGGTGGCTCTAAAAAACAAACAAAAAAAACGACGGGTTGCTCTCCGGGAGTGCCGGCAGAAGTGAAAACTTGAATATTAACGTTGTGCATTTTTGATATTTTTGAATGGTTAGGGAATAATTATGCACGAATTGCTTTAATTATCAGTATAAAAAGTACTATCATGTATGTGGTAGAGTACAATTTTTATTTATTGCGCTATCGTACACAAGCATGACAATTTATATTTCATTAAAAATATATCTCTCAGAAAAATCAACTTACATGAATCACATTTAAGCGCACCTAGCGACATCTATTTTAAAAAAATGCATTTTCTTTGCAATAAAGTTGCCACGTGGACGTCCTAGATAGAGACTTATTATTATAATACGATTAAATAAAATATTACTATGTTTCATTATGTATCATGGTGCGATCAGCCCACGTGTTTCATCTGACGCGAGTTTAACGTTTTTTACCCATACAAAAAAAGTATACAACGCCGCTAAAGAAGTTTTCACTTCAAAAAAATGAGATGCTCGATGGCGCATACAGTTAGCACATTCGGCCTGTGATCGTGAAAGATAAGCAACATTTGCAATGATCGGCAACTGGATGGGTGACCAAAAACTTACTATATCGAGCTCATCCTCAGAACACAGAAAGAGGCTAGAAGAGCCTTGTGGGCAGGAAAAGTGCACCACAGTTATCTGTGAGCAAATGCTGTAATCGATGTAAGGAGCTCGATGGCGCAAGTGATTAGCGCGTTCGGCTGCGATCGTTGAACTTAAGCAACTTTCGCAGTGGTCGGTCATTGGATGGGTGACCAAAAAATTACTATCTCGAGCTCCTCCGTGCTTCGCAAGGCACGTTAAGCCGTTGGTCCCGGCTGCATCTGCAGTCGTTAGCACCCACCAATCCGCACTGGGCCCGCGTGGTGGGTCATGGCCCAATCTCCCTATTCCATCTATAGGGAAGGCCTGTGTCCCAGCAGTGGGGACATTAAAATAGGCTGATGATGAAATGCTGTAATCATAACTTGACCAAAACTTGGTTCTGGTTGCGTCGTTGCTCCCGGGTGTAAACGCTGATTGGTTGGATTGTCTAATGTCGCGTCATTTGATTGGCTATTATCTTTTAGATGGGAGTGTAGTGGGGGCGAGCTGGCGACATTAATGTGTTCTATGAGCTCGTCCGTGCTTAATGCGGAAGGCATGTTAATCTGCTTATACCATCCGTAGTAAAGGTTTGTGCCCCAGCAGTGGGGATAATAATAGGTTGATGATTGAAATATGTAAGCCATGTAAGTACATAAGCCAAAAATTCAACCAATATATACTGGAAATTCATGCTCTAACATCTTTTGTAACCATATTTCTGCAAATAAATAATTGTCCAATTGTCATTCTCATCGATGGCTGATAATCTATACGTAACAGGCAAAACCGTTTTACCACACTCTCTCATACATAGTACCGTGCGTATCCATTTTTCTTTAATTTCCATCGAGCCTCCTTGGAAACGCTTTTAATCTATACCTTTGTTGCAGTTTAATACTAAAAAGAAAAAGAGGAACAAATGTACATTAAAAAAAGTTAAATATTAGGAAAAACAAGAATAATAATAAAAAAAATGCTTCAATATCCTTTATTAATGGGGTACAAATAAAAAAATAAATAAACAAAGACCAAGCTGTATGGACATTGTTCCCCTTGCTTTCCCAGAAATGGAAGAACTTTAACAAAAAAAAAAGAAAAAGAGGTGGACGATATAGTTCTAGTTTGCACCACCCGCACGTGGCGCCATTTGGAAATGCTCGCCATTTTTTATTAGAAAACTTTTGCTTCATTACTTAAATTAGGCAAAGGCACTGTTTCTCGTCCGGTTTCTGTACTTCGTCTCGCGCTTACATTCGTCAACTCGTGTGTAATAACCAACTTACCGCACTAATATCGTAAATACCGATTTTAAAGCATTTAACTATCAAATTTTATATATAAAAATATTTTTTTACTTGTAGCTTTTGAAGTAGCTTGTCACGGACATCAAGTGCGAGAAACAGTGTTTTAAAGTTAAGTAGTAAAAGCTGTTAATTAATCCATACTTAAGGGTAGCGCCAAACTTCTTGAAAAACTATAGACAAATAAACTTGCGTAGTAGACTTTTTAAAAATAAAATTGCGCTGCGCAGGCTTCCTTGTCTATGGTTCTTGCTCAAGAACTTTTTTTTCCTAAAAGGTTTCGCGAGGCTTGTGCATTTAGCCAATGTCAAGTGTTAAAATGTTTACAATTAATATAGCACTCGTGGTCAAAGTAATAAATCAAGTCAAAGTAAGTGGCAGTCAAGTCAATCCCCCTTTTCCAATGTTTCAGTAAAAGTGTGGCGATTTACTGGAACCTCCCCGTGGACTTCTTGAGGGAACGTCGAAAGACACTTTCCGCTATTTTGTTTCACTTGCCAACACTTGTGCATGTTCCCGAACACTTAGTGGTTAATAATCCACCAATATAAGACAACACGATTTTTAACAAGAAAAACAAAACTGCTAAAGTGACGCTTCCCGATCCCGCCAAAAAGTCCCCTCAAGAACTTTGCCGGTATGTATGATTAACATAGCGAATGAAATATGTAACCCGTGACAACTTTAACTAAATAAACAACAATATTTACAGTGGCGAGGCATCGAGTGAAATGTCTGAATATAATCTAACGATCTATGAGGCTTATGCAGCGGCTATACGAATTAAGACGTTAAGGTATTAATAAAGACGATTTAGTTTTCTTTGCGGCGGTATTTGTATTTGAAGGATTTTATTACATTACGAGCCTGGGACTGATCTGAATTTCGCCAAAGACGGTTTTGATTCAGTTAGTAACAAGGCGGAAGGAAATAAATATTGTTTATTTCGAGATTTAATATTATACATTTTATAATGAGTATTTCTTTCATGTCAGATCACCGAGCGACAGATAAATGCAGAACTTTTCGGCGAAGATATCAAAAGCGAAAGGAAAATTATGAATCTGTTTTGGATTTTCATTAAAACTTAATAGAAAAAACGGGTGTCCTAACTCTGTGGTCTAAACCCGGTAAATGAAATGTATTCAGTATAAATAAATAAATTAATATTTCCAACACTCACACCAATTAGCCTAGCCCCAAAGTAAGTACTATAAGGCTTGTACTATGGGATACTAGGGAACGGATAGAATACAAATATAAGTATAGTTTTATAGAAATACATATTTAACATCCATGACTAGAGTACAAATGCTCGTATTCATCACACAAACATCTGCCCCCACCGGGATTTGAACCTTTTTTTTTTTTTTTTTTTTTTTTTTTATACGCAGGTAAAAAATCTTTTTACAGACGACGGCGCCTTTAAGAGGCACACCGCCGAACGGACCTCACACCTGGCTCCCGCAAGTCTTACGGACCCCCCAGTGGCTACCCACCGAGGACCCCGCAACTCTTACGGGCGCTTTACGGTATAATATCCGCTAAAAAAGTCCTGCGAATACCTCTACACTGCTTAGCGCGAAGCCGTGGGGTCCCCGTTTAGGGAGTCTACCACGGCTCCGCCCCCAGCAGCTTCCCGGCCTTGCCGGGGCTCCACGGCAGGGGTCTCCCGCGGTATTTCGGGGACCCCGCAGACGTGCGCAGGTAGGCCCGCGCGTGGGGGCTGGGTACGCGGCCTACTGCCCACCGTACCGCCCCCCATCCGCTGCGGATGGCTGTACAGGAGTACCCGTAGAGCTCTCCGCCACCCGCCCTTTGCAGATCAGAACTGCAAGAAGGGGGGGCCGCCGTTCCTGGGGGAGTGGGAGAGGGAGCGATCTCCCCATCCTTTACTCCTTTCCCTGTCGCCCGGGTCTCCTCGCCCCTTCTCCATGGAGAAGAGAGAGGAGACGCGGGCAGTTGAGTTGGGGTGTCCGAGCGGCCTAGGCTACTCAGACATCCCCTCCTCATTAGGCACCCGTTCAGGCGCCGACGGCTCCGCGACCACTTTGTCCGGGGGTTTGTCCCTGGCAACTGGAGGGTCGCACCTCCTTCCGCCCATGACGTGGTCAGCCGCCAGACCACTATCCGCGCACACAGCGCATCTAGACGGGGCAGAGCATGTCGCCGCCCTATGCCCCGCTTTCCCGCACCGAAAACATAGGCTACTGCGGTCTTCCTTGGACGGGCATCTGTCGGCGACGTGGCCCCTGCCCATGCACTTAAAGCAGTGCGTAGGAGGGGGGCCCAAGACCGTCACGCGGGCCAGGCTCCAGCCGACTTTGAGCCTGTCGCCCTCCGCCACCTTTTTGGCGGCGTCTACAGGGCACCGCACTTTGGCGAATCCCGTGGCTCACCGGGATTTGAACCTGGGACTTCTCGAGTCGGTGACACCATGAAGTCGTCACAGGCAATGACAAACGACATTTTAGAATGAAGTGTTGCCAAATGAATATATCTCGATTCTAGTATGACACCGCAAGGGACATATTGCGTTAATAGATGATGTATTCATATATACATTCTTTGTTGGCCGGAAAAATAGCGAACCTGTTTCAAAACACTGCCTAAGAACACAAATGGCCCGTTATGAGACATTAACAGTATACACTGCAATGTTAGCAGCTGACATAGGGGCCGTCCATAAATTACGTCATCGATTTTTTCAGATTTTAGACCCCCCCTACCCCTACAATCATCCTATCGTCATTTCTTAATGACCCCCCCCCCCCTTCTCCCAAAATTGACGTCATTACCAGTTTGACAAAATTAAAACATTGCAGATTTGAGAAAAGCTAGTATTATATGTAATATTATTGTTAGAGTATTTTATATGTAGTTATTACTGTATTTGTGTACATCGATGTTGCATTATGTATGTTTATTATGAGTTATTTTAGTATTGTACGTGCCTTAGCCGCCTCTCACATTTGCAGTCTCACTTACTAGGTGTGCTGGAGGAAATTTCTTTTTAGAAATAATCTTTTTGTACGTGAACAATAAACTATAAATAAATAAATAAGAATGACGTCAATTTCGAACCCCCCCCCCCCCTAATTTAGAATGACGTAATATATGGACGGCCCCATATCCAATGTTTTCATTGTACTCCCAGCACAACACAGAAGACTTATGGTGCTTGTTAAATTAATACTTATATTAATTACAACTTTAGGGGAATATTGAGTTTGATTGAGAAGATGAATTATGTCCAACTTGTTTGAATAACATTTTAGGAGGAGGCAAAATAAAAATAAAATTAATTAATCACAAATGAGTTATGGTTTAATGTTGCAGGTTAATTTAATAAAACATGGCCCATTTGGGACCATAGACTGACAAGACTTATTTAATACCGTTTAATAACCTTAATTGCGTAAGGTTTTTGTTCATGATACTTATCAAACTTTCAATTTGTGTTGTTATTTTTTTAAGCATTTAACTGCTAGATGTTTAAATCTAAAGAAAAACTTTACTAGAAAAAAATCCACGCGGGCCAGGCAGCGGACGAGACTCGAACCCGCACCCTTCGCAATCCGGGTGAATGCACTGACCAATTATGCTACCAGTGCCCTGATGGCCGCGTCGAAATTTTCCTAGCCTTAAGCTAAATTTAAACATCTAACAGTTAAATGCTTAAAAAATAAAAACATAACTATAATTGCTATTTCTTCTTTCAAATATTTAATACTTGAAAGAGTATTCATTTGACATTGTGGGTTACCTACAATGCGAAGAGATGGCGCTGCCTTGCAGCTTAAGGCTAGGAAAATTTCGACGCGGCCATCAGGGCCGTGGTAGCATAATTGGTCAGTGCATTCGCCCGGATTGCGAAGGGTGCGGGTTCGAGTCCCGTCCGCTGCCTGGCCCACGTGGATTTTTTGCTAGTAAAACTTTTCTTTAAACTTTCTATTGTTTCGAGTCCCCCCGGCTTTAGTTCTGGTACTAAAATCGGGAACACATGTATGTCGTATGGCAAGTTTTCGATTTTTTTATAATCAGAATACGTCTATTCACATACACATGTTTAATCACACTTTTCAGGGATAATTCAATATTTAGCTCAAAAGTTTTATCAGTGCAAATTTCAAATGTATTTTTTCGTCGTAGCATTGACTGCACAAACATTTTGATGATTATTTTGTTTCTGCTGGCGAGTAATTTCAATGGTTCCGTTGGGAAAGTGATACAGTCAGGCAAGGGCGGATCCCCTGGGCTGGGTACAGATGGACCAAACCCAGGGGGATTTTATTTAAGTACTTTCAATATTTAATACACCATGACTATATGACCCCCCCCCGGCGCCAAAGCTGGCTATATGACCCCCCCCTGGCGCCAAAGCTGTATCCGCCCTTGAGTCAGGGTAGACAACGCACGAGTTTTTTTTTTAATAATTCGTGACCGTGGATACAAGTCCTTCAGTCGTATACATAAATACAAATCTTAATCTTCTTGTTTACATTAGAATGTCGGTGTGACGCATTCTAATGTTTCTTGGAGTGTTTGGCACGAAATGTATCGAGTTGGTTTTTTCGATAAGCTGCTGTGAGGTAGTCAACACTACAATAAAGTTTTCACTTCCATTTGACCGGAATAGTGTATATTTTAAAGATTCCGCTAATTCTTCAGTTGCACAGATGGTTTTAACACAAAATCACACCAATTTTATTTCACAATATCCACTATGAACGAATTTAAGAATAATTGAAATCAGACGCCAACCGCACTCGATGAAATCTCGCCAAAAACTCCCCCAACGCACGAGTGATACTCTGGTATTGCAAGGACAGCTTACCATCAGGCGGACCCATGCTTGTTTGCCATATACAAAAACTAACTAAATGATGACTACCTCCGTGGCCTAGTGGTTTGTACGCTGGGGTTCATGGTGTCGCCGACTCGAGAGGGTGAAGGGTTCGAATCCCGGTGGGGGCAGATGTTTGTGTGAAGAATACGAGCATCTGTACTCCAGTCATGGATGTTTAATATGTATTTCTACAAAAATATACTTATATATGTATTCTATCCGTTACCCTAGTATCCCATAACACAAGCCTTACAATGCTTACTTTGGGGCTAGGCTAATTGGTGTGAGTGTTGGAAATATTTATTAATTATTAAACTATATTTAATGAACTTACGTCAGGGTCCGCTATCAACTGTATGGTGTAGTTGGGTCCATCGATGACCGGGGTCCTTCCGTTGGGGTCTCTCCAGAACGCTATAGTTGGTTTAGGCAAAGCTTCCACACGACATTCCAGGATTACAGAGTCACCTGCCGCTGCCATTGTTATCCCTGATGCCTGGATAGTGGGTACATCTGGTGGGACAAGCAAAAATTTTAAGTGGATTAGGCGTCCGTTATACCGTTGACTTTTCTATTAGTTTACTGGCAGTCAAGGTCATGACTGATGGATTACCTATCATGTAAAGCGACTGATGACTTTTCAGTCACCATGCATATTTCTTATCATTCTTCACTGATGGAATTAACTGACGGCTGCATGAGCGTTTGGTGGAAGGCGATGACAAATATTTAAAAAGAGGTTCGGCGAAGGAATTTCCTCTTTTCTTTTGCCCGATAAATCATACATACATAAAATACATCTTCTTGATATGGTGTCTGAAGTTTGAATTAAGTAATTATTTTATCTCGTAGGTAATCATCGTATAATAATGTTATGTTGATACACGTATGAGAGACGTAGAAGATTACATTACGTTTTACTTGTTGGATTAGGCTGAGTGCTGAAACATGTAGGCCATGTAAGTGCCGTAGCCGAAGCGTCGTAGCACTCGTAGCACTCGTAGTAGATATAATAGCATTATAATTTGATTGTTTTGTAAGTGATCAGGCACTTTTATCTTACTATCTCTATAGTTTCTACAGTTTTAGAGAATAATATTTGTAATCACGTGATATGTATATCTTCCTAGCAGCTTGCATGGGAGTGCTCAAGCCGTTGGCGTCGTAGCACATGATGTTGTCAGATCAATTCTTAAATGTTGCCGTCTCTTAGTTTCTAGAGTGTTAGAAAAGGACATCAGTACTCACGTGAAATATTAATCTTTCTGGCAGCTTGCATGGGGGTGCCGTAGCCGTTGTCGCCGTAGCACGCGATCTCGTCCATGTCCCGAGTCACGTTGTGGATCACGGTCACCATGTGCCTGGTGACCTCCTGGCGGACCAGCCGACCTGGTAGAATAAATTAAAAACCCTTAAGCTATATTAAAATTTATGAAAGACTAGCGGACTTCAGAAACTTTGTCTTGTCCGAAAAAAATTGTTAAAAAATCCTTAAACCTAATTTTCGTTACTACCAATGGCAGTAAGCTAAGAACACACACAACGGCTCTTTAACAGAAGAACTTTGAGGAAGAGACTTTGTAGAAAATACTAATATTTTATTGGTATAAAGATATCAGCATTTTCTATTTCTTTATTGTTTCCCCATAAATTTTAACTTTGCAATAATATACATACCACTGATGTAGAGTGAGATTGTGGGGGTGGGAGTTCCCATTGCGATGCAGAGGATAGTCATGCTGGACCCTTCTACCACGAGATTCACCGGGTTCACGGTAGGCGGCTGTGGATAAAGATCAAAGTTAGCTGATTTCAATTGGAGCGTTTCGAAATAACCTGCATCTTAGCCAAGACCACAATAGGGATGATGACGGGGTAAAGTTAGTCCGTTAGTTAGATTATCATCATTATCATAAGCCTATTAATGTCCCCACTGCTGGGGCACGGGCCTTCCCTATGGATGGAATAGAGAGATTGGGCCATGACCCACCACGCGGGCCCAATCGGCGGATGATAATGACTACAGATGCGGCCGGGACCAACGGCTTAATGCCTTCCGAAGCATGGAGGAACTCGAG
Organism: Chilo suppressalis; assembly: GCA_902850365.2. Taxonomy (NCBI): domain Eukaryota; kingdom Metazoa; phylum Arthropoda; class Insecta; order Lepidoptera; family Crambidae; genus Chilo; species Chilo suppressalis. The sequence continues at coordinate 2,588,854 of OU963911.1, forward strand.
ATAGAAGATTTTTGGTCACCCATCCAATGACCGAACACTGCGAAAGTTGCTTAACTTCAACGATCGCAGCCGAACGCGCTAACCACCTGCGCCATCATGAGTTCCTCAGATTAGTTAGAGGTCCCCTAAGGATCTCGCCAAGCTCGATGAAGCTGTAAAGGTCATTTGCGACCAGCATACAGACTCCAAAACACATCTAATTTTCGTTTGGTATCAGAAGTGCCTATAGGATACGGTGACTGCTTATCTTTAAGTGGGCCCGAAGATCGTTTCCTGTTCGGTCCATTCTTATAAGACAATTTGAATAAGATGAATAGATATTTGCATTTATAAATTCAGTCGTGAATCCAAAGGAGTTTCACGATAAAAACGCTCTACAAAGTTGAACCTGATTTTTTCATATTCGCAACAAAATTATACATAATAGTGGTCTTTCTATTGATGTTATTCTTAGAATTGGGTTCTAAAGCTAAATAATGGAATATTTATTAACGGGCAGATCCAGCTTGTACGTCGGTACAAAGAACTTTTATAACAGGATAAATAATATGTAAATTATATCCAGCAGATAACAGATACAAAAACAATGGTACCGAATACGTTAAACAAACGAAATTACCAATTTAATAAAAAAATATTAAGTGTACATTGGGAGTAAACGAAATGTTTGCTAACTGCTGAAACAAGCGAAAACGGGGAAAAAGCGTCTAATTAAATATTCACGGCAACACTTTGTGTAACGCCAATCTTTCAAAGTTGTAAAATCTTTGCAACATTTTAAGAAGGGCGCAAAACGATTCTTTCTCCTGAAAAGTGAGTTAAGGCGAGAAAAAAGCCTGATCCCCCTTATAGGGTGCTTCCCTGTACCTGCCTCCGACATCAAAAGGGGAATTTGCATATTTTTATCAGTATCTGTAATTTTTACTGTAGCATTGAACCCATCAAAGTGAGCGCTCAAGATTAAAGAGTAGTTCTCAGATGTTTTTATATGTAAAGCAGTCTTAGGAGCGAGACCCTTTTCGTATCCATATACCAGTGAAAATACGTAAAATGATTTTGCAATGAAAAATAAAGCAATTTCATGTCCCTTTAAAAAGTATGAGTTTCTAGATTTTACATTGGTTTTCCTATTGCACAAGTCTATTTTAAAGATTTCAATAAACATCTAGGCACTTTAAATACAAAGCAACAAGAATTTAACATAGCAATATAATAAGTTCTCGAAACGAAATCTCAAATCTTGTGATTAAAATTATAATCTCCGTATCTACATTTTTTCACAGTATGATACTCAGAATTAGTATAAGCGACGCAGCCCGATTGAAATAAATGGAAAGACGCGGAAAGGGATTTTCAACTAAGATGAGAAAAATATGCAATTACCTCAACGTAAGCGGGGTACGCGGGATCTGTCCAGGCCAGCAGAGTTTCAGATGGCAGTGAGTCTCCCTTCTCCGAGTGCGCCTTCACCCAAATGACGTACTGCGTGTTCGGCGTAAGCTTCTCTAGGCTGTGGCCCGGCACAGTGGTGTTGATGGCAGTCAAGTTGCCCTGTCCCGCTTGAGAAGGCGATTTGTAATACAACCTGACGGAGAAAGCTTGTTCATAATCAATACTCCCTCTTTTGTTATTTTTCTCTTTATCCGTAATAGGCAAAGGGAACTCTCTCCTAATGGCTAAGAAGACGTTTTGAAAGATTTATGGAGAGATTGACATTATTGGATGTGGCAACTGGAAAGTATAGCTAGCTGTATTATTTTCATTATTAAAAATGTTATTTCGCATTTACGAAATGATTATTAAAATTTTGTCAATCAAATATAGCCTTGTCCGGCTCGAAGGACCAATTATCCTGTTTATTAAACGTGAAGAATTCATTCAATACCCTTGAAAAATCATTTTCAACTGTTATCTAAATTGTGTCGTAAATTATACGTTATAAATTATATTAAATCGAATTCTAGATGAAAGTTCCGTGCGAAATCTAAATGAACATAACAGTTCAAGTTCTAAATTTTCTATAATTTAAATTCATGAATTTAATAATTTCTTATTATTACTTGCGTAATGAAATTGTTGTTCGTACATTCTTTAAGGGTACTTTTATGCAAAGATAGTATCTATTTACTCACGTGTAGGATAGCTTTTCGTCTGGCAAGGAGAACTGTGGCGGCTGCCAGCTCAGAGTGAGCCAGGTGGCAGAGTGAGAAGCGACGGAGAGTGAGTGTGGAGGCGATGGTACTCCATTCACTTCTTTTTCTTCTGTAGATCAAAACATATAATAAGATTTGGTGGGTTTCTTGATAGGAACTCAATAATGTATTAAGAGAGAACTCAATAATTAAGAGGAGCTCGATGGCGCAAGTGGTTAGTGTGTTCGACTGCGATCGTTGCAGTTAAGCAACTTTCGCAATGGTCGGTCATTGGATGGGTGACCAAAAATTTACTATCTCGAGCTCCTCCGTGCTTCGGAAGGCACGTTAAGCCGTTGGTCCCGGCTGCATCTGCAGTCGTTGGCACCCACCAATCCGCACTGGGCCCGCGTGGTGGGTCATGGCCCAATCTCCCTATTCCATCCATAGGGAAGGCCTGTGCCCCAGCAGTGGGGACATTAATAGGCTGATGATGATGATGATGATGAATGTATTAATATTGCCTCCATGGTGGACAAAGAGTAGAAAAACCAAATACACCCACAGAAATCATTCTAATACTAGATGTTTGTGATACTAGAAGACTATCGGAATTTTATTGCGGGGAAATGCCGCTGACATTCAAACAATTTTGTGCTGCAGAAAAGAGCTATTCGATCAATTTATAATCTTTAAGCTAAAGAATCGTTAAGGGATAAGTTTAAAGAATTTGGAATAATGACGGTCGCATCACAATACATATACGAAAATTTATTACTTGTAAGAAAAAATATTAATTTGTTTCTTGAAAATAGTGATGTTCACACACTAAATACAAGAAACAAAAATAAACTAACTCTACCTGCTACTAGGCTTCACAAAATTAATAATTCATTGAAAGGTCTTTGTGTTCGCTTATACAATAAAGTCCCAAGCAATATCCAAGAGTTAGCCATAAATAAATTTAAAGATAGTATACAAAAAACACTTATTATAAAAAAGCTCATTACAAAGTGATTATATTACAGACGAAAATGCTTGGGTTTGAACTGTTCCAATCATTCCAACAGATTTTCTATATTAAATAAATCATGATTGTATTGACGTTGTAACAACATAATGATTTGTAAATGTTGTTACATTAGACTTTTAATGTTGTGGAGTTTTTTTCGCTCGTTTTCCTCCGCAGCTAAAAAATATGTCCGTAACGAGTGGTAGGGAAAAAAGAATTTGGAATATTCAAAAGAGTTGTACTATACATCCAATTTGAATAAAGATATATTGATTTCTGATTTCCATCAATAGATGAGGTCGACGGGATTTACTATTTTCTTTGGGTGATATACTGTTTGTAGCTGTGCTAATAGCTTTAGAACAATAAATTAGATTACATTAGTGGCAAATTTGTGTTGATGTTCATAATGTTAATAACCGTCTCTGAATATTTACTACAACTTCTTGAGACATACAACTTGTTAAATTAAATTTATTTACTAATCATAATTAAACATTCCAGAATAAAATTTATTTGAAAGAACAAAATGAGTTTACTCTATCGCCTTTGCTAGGCCTTCGAGGTGCTTCTTCACGCCTTTTAAGGCCTTCAGATTTAGTAGACTACGAACAGTTATATACATAATTACTTACTCACTGCTGTGGCGCAACGATTTGAAGTGGATCTTGGCCTCCGATACAAGATGATGCCATGCTCTGCGATCCCGGGCTAGGTCTCGCCAGCCGTCGGCATCCAAAGACTGCAAGTCCTTCTGCACCTCGTCGCTCCAGCGGTATCTGGGACGTCCAACGGGCCGTCGTCCTATCGGTCGCCCCAAATACGCCCTTTTCACGGCTCGATCCTCTCCCATTCTCTCTACATGCCCGAGCCAGCGAAGTCTAGCTGCTTTAATTTCTCCTATGATGTTGGGCTCGGACACTATGTATATAGCTATAGCTATATACATAATTCATTACACTAATTTGTAACAATTACATTCAGTACTTACCTCCCTCAGTGTAGTTAAAGATGATCATGCTGGATGGTAACGAAGCTCCGTGCTGGTTCATTGCGACCACGAACATTTGGTACGTGCTGTTAGCCGTCAGAGGCTGCAGTTCCATGGAGGTGGCATTTGTCTGGGCTTGCATGCCCTGTACAAAAACAAAATGTGCTTGCTTGAAATATTGAAAAGCTGTGTTTGCCTAGGACAGTGTTTCCTAACCTTTCCAATACTGCTACCCCTGTAAGCTATTAGGAAAACAGATTTTACCCCGACTTTAAAAAGTTAATGTCAGTCCAAGAAATTCTAATTTGGCCGCTACATCTTCGTCTCTAATAATGTCATCATCAGGAGGAAATCTCGCCCCGCTTCCCACACTCAGTACCCCGCGGGCTCGCTAGCAAGAAGGAGCGCATGCTCTATTTAGTAGTATTATTATATAGTATTTTCTTATTATTTAGATTTGACCAAATAATTAGGTTCTTTGTTACCCCCGAAGTATAGCTGATTTACCCCCGGAGGGGTAATTACCCCCAGGTTCGGAACCCAGGGCCTAGGATATGACATGACTACTACCACACTTCCGACACGCATTAGGGGGAACTCGGACTTTACTATGCGTGTCGGGTGACCGATGCAGGAGTATTGTCTGGTGTTTACTGGGTTTATTATATAGAGTTGAAGAGCTGAATGAAAGAGGCGGAGAAGATTCCGCAGATAACTTCCTCTTGCTCCAGTGGTTGAAGGATGCGTAGGACATTTCCAAGATGTTAAAAAAAGGATATGACGTGATAACTTTCATGAATTATTCCGTATTTACTTTCTTTATTTATCGTTACTAGTGGCCCGCCCTCGCTTCGCTTCGGTGTAGAGCTGAAGTGTAGACTATAGTTTTTGTTCTCAGGCTTGTATTATACACAATGACATTCATCTATGATTCTCCTAATACCTAATTTTGACCACCTCCATGGCCGAGTGGTTTATACGCCGGGTTTCATGGTGTCGCCGACTCGAGAGGTACTGGGTTCGAATCCCGGTGGGGGCAGATGTTTGTGTGATGAATACGAGCATTTGTACTCCAGTCATGGATGTTTAATACGTATTTCTAAATAAAAATATTCCTATATATGTACAGTATATGTATTCTATCCGTTACCCTAGTATCCCATAACACAAGCCTTACAGTGCTTACTTTGGGGCTAGGCAATACAATTGGTGTGAGTGTTGGAAATATTTATTTATTTATTTAATTACAATAGGCACGCGCTGCCAGACCCCCCCCCCCCCCCCCGTTAACGTCGGAACCGCTATGTCCCTGCATTTCAAATCTGTAATATCGTTGCGTAGTTTTAAAGATCTAAGCATACATAGGGACATAGGGATAGACAGTGGGAAGCGACTTTGCTTTATACTATGTAGTGATAATATTTACATGAATAATGTGTTTCATTACACTCAGCACCTACTACTACACTGATCATTAATAAAGTTAATTCAGAAAATGTTCCTTTTTTTCAAAAAAAAAAATGTATTTTTAATTTATTTAGGACTGTATTTGTAGCGTTATGGTAGCGATACACACTACGAGAAATCGTTACGATCAAACTGTACAGTTCGATCGGAACAGTTTATCGTACGTGGCGTACGTATAGGAAACTGTGCAGTTTTATAACATACACGCTACGATTTATCGGTACCGTTCGGACTGTACAGTCTAATCGTAACGATTTCTCGTAGTGTGTATGACTAACATTATACGTCATTTCAGTTTTAAGCTTCGTTACAGTGGGTCACATTCTCTGCGACAGACATACAATACGACAACAAAGCATTTAAAATTAATTCGCGTTTTTTTGTGACTGTTATTGAGTCTAGTGACCGACCTTATTTAATTTAAGCAGCTGTCAAACATTGTGAGTTTCATTTTATATATTTTCAGTATTTCTCCGTAAAAGCCTGCCCGTTGAATAAATAAACATATTGACGTCCATCATACGATATAAAATGCCACATACATAAATATTTAACTTGCCTATTTGTTGTTTGAAATTCTTTGCATTTTGACATGTGATGGAAGGCTACATTATGTTTGTTGTACGATACTGATGTCACCTTTATATTACCTTGAATGAATAAAACAGCCACATTTGTTTTTACTCCTATTATAGTTAAGGTTTTCTTAGAAACATTTTAAACTTTTGGGAACAAGAGAAATATGTTTTGAAACAAAAGAATACCTTGTTTAACGATAGCTGGAGCTGTGGACTGTTTTAATGAACATAAATAGATTGACTCTGGTCTGAAAATATAAGTGTTTTCATCAATTCATTGTGCCAATTTTATATTGTTACGTGTCGGGATAAGGGTTACCAGATGAAAAAATCAAAAGTCCGGAGAAAAGGCTTGATTTCCATTGAAAAATCCTGAGATGTTTAGTTTGAGAATTTTCTCTCAAACGTACTTTTAACAATTTAGAAAAGTCGTAATATTATCGTTTAATACATGCTGCTTATACTTTTAATTCAATATAATTTTTTAACATGTGGGGAATTTTATTAATCCATAATTAAAGAAAAAACCTTATTAAAAAATGTATCATCACATATTAAGTATGATAAAACTGATCAAGTAACTACTTGGATATATAAGTACTGATTTTAACTGTGCAATTATTATCAAAGGAAGATTATTTTTAGTTTGTTTATTTTTTCATCAAACAGATCTTTAAAACGTTAGCTGTATTTTATTGAAAAAAGGAGATTGCTCAGCTTCCATACATGTTTGGCCTAAAGACCAATAATCATGAAAAAAAGCTTCCTAGATTCGAAATTATATATAAATTACTGTAGAAACGAATATTATTGACGGACACCCCTGAGAACTTCTATAAACCATATACACTGAACATATTAAAATAATAAAAAACAAAAAAGTTATATAGTAAACTAGGGAAATCAAGCCAAGTACTGAAATTATGGATTAGATTCAGGTATATAGAGCATGTAGATTAACAGATAGTTGCCTGTTTTTAAAGTTAATGCATAAGAGTAACTTTTAAAATCAGGTGTCATTTCCGGTTATAATAAGGTACTCTGTGACAGAAACTGTGTAATGATTGTGATTGAGCCACAGATTAGAGAGCATTTTTAAACTCTCGGTAACCAAAGAAAGCTAAGAGATTTAGGTTCTATAGCCATATATTCAGTAGCTTCATTATTTTTAGATATTTAGTGTATCACACCTTATAATTTTATTTATTTATTAATTTATAGTCAGGGAACGTAGGCCCATAGATAGATACCTTCAAGTCTAACATATATACAGATTATAATGTGTTTAAGGAGGTCTTTGACGAAAAATGTATGGCAATAGACTTTATGATGTCGCCTACCATCTATATTAACTGTCTGAGCACATTTGTATCTAGTGAAAATGATAATATAGTGGTGGATATTAATACCACAGTGTAATAAAAAAAAAAAAATATTTTATCGATCTTTACAAAATAGATTTGTTTTTTATGTTATATAAACAACTTCGATCAGTCTTTGGCTGAATGTTATTACACCCATAGCCATTAAAAATGATTCGTATGTTTTCCAAACCGGTAAAATTAAAAGTCCTTTTTAAAGTAAATATATTATGCAAAGGTGTCCGTTGAAATCTAATGACTGTAAATTAAATTATAAATTACGCCAAGAATTACCGTGTATGTCAATATTTTTTATGCATTTAGGCCAATTTGAGCAATCTCCATTCAAAAAATCTGAGATTCAAGAAATTTGCAAAATCCAGCCGCATTCCTGAAAAGACTCCAAAAATCCTGAAATCTCTGGAGAAATCCTGAGATATGGTAACCCTAGTCGGGATGGAGTTCGAAATTATATGCCAGTTCACGCTTGACAGTTCTATATTCACCACACAGCCCACACAATTAACACACAATGTTAATTACAAAACACTCACTAAACACTGTATTTCACTATACAAGTCTCTAAACAATCGCACTTGAACACTTTTGTTGCACTTTGATCGCCTTTGGATTCGCTCCGAAATCGCTGTTGAAACTCAACTGTCTCTGCGCGGCTCCAATCGCGCTTATATACACCGATCAAAGCTTTCTAGAAAATACCTGTTAAATTGAGAATTAGATAACACCCGCGAGTACGAAGTACCTACTTATACCTACGCAGGTAACGCGCATAACTTGTAAACAATTGCAGATGTCGTTGCACTTTCTCCCTTACGCCGCACTGCATAAGGCTCATTTTAGAATGAACTGCATTACTCGACCTCTATCGCGACCCGTGCTCTGGCACATTCGATCTCTAGCACATTCGCATTTCTGTTTCGAGAACGTTTGTGACAATATATTTAAAAATACAGTCCGTTGCTCCAACCACTGTTTACAACCTTGATTCTTAAAACACAACCTGATTTAGATCGCACTTAAATAAGCGTACACGTTTTCAAGCGATTTAAATTATATCCATTTCATCACAAATCCGTTTGAAACTATTACATTAAACGAATTTGAGTTTTGTCATTTAGATATAATGCCTATCGGAAACTATTGAACACTATCCGTACATCCATCATTCAATAATACTGAGCCGATAATTATCGAATAATATCCGAATCGAAATGTTCCCAGATTAATTGAACACAGCCAATCTCTTTATTCCTTATTCACCACAGGATGAAGCCTATAAAATGAATATGAATATTCTACATCGACATAATCATGTTTTACATCTATGCTAATATTATAAAGAGGAAAGGTTTGTATGTAAGTATGTTTGTAACGAATTGACTCAAAAAGTACTGGACCGATTTTAAAAATTCTTTCACCATTTTTAATGCTAAATTATCACTGATTAATATAGGCTATAGAGTATTTTCAAAAAAGTTAGTGTGCCGTATGAAAACTTCGATAATGTAACCCAACGTGTGTAAAAATACCAAAAAATAGCCTTATATCGCATACGCTGCGGAAGTCATTGACAATTAGAGCAAAGTGATGTACTTAAGTTTTATAGAGGATACAAATATCTACAAAAAATCCGCGATACCATACGTCTTACTATTACAGTTATGTCACAACTAGAGGTCCCCTGCGGTTTCACCCGCGTTAATTTGAGGAAAATGAAGAATTCTGTCTTACATGATTTTTGTGTAACTTTAACCGTTTACCAAACGCACGCAACGGAATCTCACAAATGGAATATTTTTACCCGTTTTTGCAACATTTTTCATCGATGCTCGTAGCCTGGTAATATATGTATAGCCTGTAGCCTGGTAATATATGTATAGCCTATAGCCTTCCTCGATAAATACACTGTCCAATACAAAAATATTTTTTCACATTGGAACAGCAGAGCAATGTTGCATTCGGTACAACGGGTCCTAAACTATGCAACGAATTTTTTACTTAGAATTGGTTTATAACTACTATGAAGAAAGTCGTTGTGTATAATACAAGCCTCAAAACAAAAACTATAGTCTACACTACGGCTCTACACCGAAGCAAAGCGAGGGCAGGCCACTAGTTACTTTATAATTTAAATAAACAGAATGAGATAAAAAGTGCAGAGCGATCAAATAATATAATTAGAAAAATATTGAAATATTTCTGTAAATAAATATGATAATAAAAGAATAAGTGTGATTATTAACAAATCTAATTAACTACGTGTTTTTAAATTAATAAGTAAATTTCTTCTTTATTTTTTAATTATTTCCAAATGCTAATTAGGTGGTACATAAATTCATAAAAAGTATTAAAATACTTTTGAACCTATAATATAAAAATGAATCGCTGAATGTGCTAAGCGCAAATCTCGAGAACAATTGAACCGATTTCGATAATTATTATTTTAGAATATTCCTTGAAGTACGAGGATGGTTCTTACGCGGAGAAAAATTATAAAAATTGCCTGAAAAAGTCCAAAAACAGCACTTTTATGTACTCCCATACAAACGATTAGTAATAATACTTAAATGTCAATTTGAACTTTAATACCATACCATAAATTTCAAATGTTAGTGGAGTGGTTCCGGGAAGGCAAAACAATTGAGTGACGTGATGTCAATAGAAGTTTGGAAAAGGCAACCATTTTCAGTTATTTATTTATAATTATATGGAGAGGCATTTTAGTCTATACTACAACTCTACACCGAAGCGAAGCGAGGGCGGGCCACTAGTAATTATAATATTATTATCAAACCAGTTTGATATGTGAATGGAACTAGTATCTTTGCGATTCGGAACTTTCCTGAGCTTTTAGGAGTTTCAGCAAATTTCAAGTTTCAAGTAATTTAAAAAGGTGCTTGATGTTTACTTTTTATGAGCTTATCATTGTATTTGTTTGAAATAGTTAAACTTACAAGACTTGATCTTTTTTTAAATTATGCAAAAACTTTGACATGGATTTTTGTTAGAAATCTTTAAGTATATCGATTTCCTTTAATAATACATTTTGCCTTTAATAATGAGAACTACAGTAGATATTGTTGTAAATAATTTGTGTAATTATACCGAAATTAGTGTAATTATCGTGGAGTAAACAAAAATTCATTAAGTAGTTCGGTCGATATTTAAAATAACCTTAAAAGGAGACATTTGATTTCCTCCCAATTTTGTACCTTGGTACAAATTTTCTCAAAAAACATTTATAATACTTAAAAGGATTCACTTATCAAAATTTATATAATTGGTGAAAATTTGAATTAAAATATTTTGCAAAGGGAGTTTGCATTTAAAGAATGATATTATAACCTAGACGCAATTTGTCATTAACTGATTGCTGAGACGACAGCTAATTCTTACTATAGGTTTAAATTAATATCCTTGATTGTGATTGTTTGTTTAAAAAATCATATTTCAGTTATTATCAGTGTATTTTGATATTTTGTTATATTCAAACTTTTGCCAATCACGTACATTTTTTTATGACTACCGTAGCTTATTTTATTTAATTTAAAGGTGCACATTTTCCATATTATATTATTTGGGTTGCCATTGATTTAAATGTTTAAAAGACACTTTTATGTGGAACAAGTGGATAATAAATTCCATTTATATTTTTTTTATGAATTCGGCGGATTTGTTTACACATACTCGTAAATGCCCTCCGGCGACCTCCGTGGAGTGGTTTGTACGCCGAGTTTCATGGTATCGCCGACTCGAGAGGTCCCGGGTTCGAATCCCGGTGGGGACAATGTTTGTGTGATGAATACGAGCATTTGGACTCCAGTCATGGATGTAAATATGCTTATATATTACAAAGTATTCTATCCGTTACCCCAGTATCCCATAACACAAGCCTTACAGTGCTTACTTTGGGGCTAGGCTAATTGGTGTGAGTGCTGGAAATATTAAAAAAAAAATGCATAATAATACTGGAGGTACAAGATTAGACACAGCTGTATGGAGATAAGAAAGGATCCTTTTGTAATACTAATAGTTACGCATCGCATTACTATCAAACGAGCAACATTATTTTAAACCACATTCTTGATTTTTGTAAATCGCGTTTATACCACAGTGATAATTTCTTAAATACCTGTGTAAACGCCGGCAGTGTGTTGTAGGTGTATGACTGGGAGCTGTTGTTGACCTTGCGCCAGTGCACCACGTAGAAGGTTCCGTTCTCCACGTCCTGGGGCGCCGCCCAGTCCAGTAGCAGGGACCCCTTACTGGTCACTTGGGCGTGAAGCTCCCGAGGAGGGCCGGGCAGTAAGCCAGTACCTGAGCAAATAGGGATTTGTAAGAATTGTTGTGTTGCATAGGAATTGGAAATGAGCAATGTATAACGATAGTGATCGATTCCAATCTAGCAGTTGGGAGCAGGGCTGGAAACCGGTTTCGAAAATACCTGTAAATAAAGGTTAATACCGGTTTTTAGTAAATGTTTCGTTAGGAGCGCGTCCGAAATGAAAGCGTTTCCTAAAACCTTAACAAACCGGTTTAATCCAGAGCGACACGTGCACGCGTTGGATTCGCTTGAAGTTTGTTTTGTTTGAACTAATCGAAATAAAATCCGTTGACTATATAAACAATTTTTTTGTCAATGTGGGAAGTGATCTTGCTGGAGCCATCCTTGATAATATGACAGTTTCGGAACGATGTTTGGTCACTTCTTATAAGCGTGAATACGGACATGCAAATTCTTTGTTGCTCTTGGAAACAGATTTGCTAGAGATACAAAAAGTTATTAAATCACTAAAAAATACAGCATCTTGCGGATGGGATGGAATATCGTCACTGTTTATTAAAAAGTATTGCGATCTACTTGGACCACCAATTACTCACCTCTGCAATATCTGTCTAGCAACCGGTGTATTTCCAAAACTTTTAAAACACTCCATAGTGAGGCCAGTCTTCAAATCGGGAGATGGAGATAAAATTACAAACTACCGACCAATATCACTTCTGCCAACTTTGGCTAAGATTCTGGAAAAACTACTAAATCAACGACTTATGTCCTTTTCAGAAAACAATGATCTGCTATCCAACAATCAGTATGGCTTCAGACATCAAAAGACTAGCATAGATGCTATTGAAAATCTGATATCACACGTGGCCAAATCACTGGATGTTAAAAAGAAGTGTATTGGGGTTTTCCTGGATCTGGCCAAGGCCTTTGATACGGTTTCCATCCCTTTGCTGTTATGCAAGCTGGAGGATGCGGGTATTAGAGGTATCGCACTGGAAATGTTCAGAAATTATCTTAGTGACAGATCTCAATCCGTAAGTCTGGGACCATGGACCAGTGGAAAGCTGCCTGTCAAGTATGGAGTTCCCCAAGGTTCAGTGTTGGGGCCAACTTTGTTTTTGATTTATATCAATAGCTTCAGCAATATACAGTTACCAAATACGAAAATCATATCTTTTGCAGACGACACCGCTGTGATATTTTCTGGATCGAGTTGGGATGATGTACACCTCACTGCTGAAAATGGAATGATAGTTGTAGCAAATTGGCTTAAAAATAATTTGCTCACCTTAAATTTACATAAAACCAAGTATTTGACATTTTCTATTTACAATAATAATCAACCGTTTCATGATTTTAAATTAAAGGCCCATTCTAATCAAAACTGTGGAACGAAAAATTGCAATTGCTTTACAATATCGCATACAAATAACACCAAATATCTAGGTATAACAATTGATAGCAATCTAAATTGGAAACCTCAAATCGATACTCTGAAAAGCCGTATTCGTAAATTGATACCGATATTTAAAAAAATTAGGAACCTCAAAGATGCAAACACCAGTAGAATGGTTTACTTAACCCTTTGCCAGTCAATATTAACATATGGGATAAGTGCTTGGGGGGGTGCTAGGAAAACTATTATGATAGGGATTGAAAGGGCACAGAGGTGCATACTAAAAGTTCTTAACTTCAAACCTTTTCGATTCCCTACGATAAAAATTTACAAAGAATGTTTGGTTCTTACAGTACGACAACTATATATTAAATATATTCTAGTAAAACAACATAGTCAGCCTTCTATTATTGACATGACAAAAAGAAGACATGATACTCTGTATAAGGTGCCTATGAGCAGAACAGATTTTGGCAAACATTTTTATTACTATCATGGACCATTACTCTATAATAGAATTAACAAAGAAGTTAAATTGTTTGACCTAACTAGATATAATTGCGGGAAAAAGCTAACAGAATTTCTTTTAAAACTAGATTATATTGCAACTGAAGCACTCACAGATATTGTAAGATAGTTGAAGAGTGTTTTAAATTGGTATTTGTGAGATAGTATTGGAGTTATTAACTTAATGTATCCATTTAGGTATTGGAATGGAATAGATACCGTTATTATTCGAGCGAGCATAAATCTATATAAGAAACTGAAATCTATATACTATATCCACATAAAGAGGGAAAATATGCAAATATAATATATTTATGTAAATTAAACTATTCATTTATATATATTTAATGTTGTATCTTTATTATTATATTTATGTAGTAATTAATATCATTATTTAATTTATATTATTATAAAAAAAAATATATATAGACTTCAATGTGTATATTTAGGATTATTAATAGTATCTAGCCTTTTTTAGTTTGCCACTATTACGAAGTGAAAAAGTCTGTCTTTTTAAAATATACTGTGGTAACTGTTAGAATAGTACCCATTTTTTTGTGTAGCAAAGCTTAACTGTCTACCCGTAACAAAAAAAAAGTAAGAAATTTAGTGTACATAAACACAAAATTCTAGTATTTAAAGTGCTTAAATTATATTGAAGATTGTATAAATACGTTTTGGCCGAATTAATTCTGAATAATTGCTTCTCCGTAACACAGTTTTTAACTAGCACGGGAGGTAAATACTAAAAAAATTGCATAACAGAAAACAAAATCATATTTTAGGAATTTAATGACTGCAATTTAACAATGTTTAATAGTTATAAAAATGCTGTTTGGTAAATACCTAGTGCCATATACAGTGAGTGAAGTGTAAATACCAGAAACCCAAATTCGTAAGTACATCATCTCAAAACTTCATACTTTGTACCGCGTAGGCTCAGACCAAATAAAAAGTGTAGGTTATTTTAAAGTTAATAGCATATTAAGATGCTTCAAGTTACTTTTATTTTATTATGTTAAAGTGCTATGATATCTTTAAGTAGTTGTCTTTAAGTATGTGCAACGATTAAATATGGTTTTGTTTTAAAACATAGTACTTAGTAAGGTATTTCTCTCTTTTCTTATAATGCATGTATCTTAAGAAATAATAAAGATTATTATTATTATTATTATTATTATATAATCAAGTTACAACTTGTTAATGCTCAGAGTGTGGAGATGGGGTGTGGGTGACTCTCGGGAGAAATCACGACGAGCGTTCAGTGTGAAAATCAACCTTTAATTAACTTAACCTACATCTTATATACTATTTACAATACGTATACGACGTGCTTAGGGCTTAGAGACCTAATCGTATCGAGGATGATTATCATCACGTAGAAGACGTGATTTACACTTCACCACACCTCCCCTGAAACGTTAGGCGTCCCTCCCCTGAAAAGGAAGACCCTAAACACTTTTCTTCTACGTTCTAACATATGTAACTAGATTTATTAACATATTATACATAACAACATGTTAAAACCTTTTTAAGAGATTTACTAATCTCATATATATGTAACTTAAATTATTTCATTTACTTTATTAAAAAAATATCTTAAAATTTATACAAACAATTATTATCAATATAAATCCTTACTATAATTACTAAACAATTATTTTTAACAAAAAAAACATTACATATTAGAATTTTACATTTTCATTAATCTATTCCAACATCACGTTGGTTGTATGCCTTCCTAAATAGCATGTCTTGAATTATTTCTTTTCTTAATAAAATCTTTCTTATTACACTTATTTGTATAATAAACATTAAATAAAATATTGTTATTTTTCGAGCTTTCGGGTTTACACCTATGATATATATTAAAAACCCCTTTTATTATATTATTATTCATTTTATCCTTTCCATGTGTAATATCGCTTATTACAATTAATATGGGTAATACAACATTATATTTCTCCCTTAAGTTATTAAAACTTTTAACCCTATTTCATTAATTATCAAACCTTTTATTTGTAAATGCTTACAAAGCAATTCAACATCTTTCGCTAGTCTTTTCTCTTCTAGGAATGACACAGACTTTATATATATTTCGCATTTTGAAAGTGCATAAACACATAATTTATATTTAGAATGCACATACTTCTTATTGTCTATTTTGTCATTAAAATACTCTTTAACAATTACGTTTACATAAGAACTAGCTTTTACATAATCTGCTTTAATTGCAGGGAACTCTTTCTTAGAGTTATCATTAGACATTGTGATCTCGTCGATTGC
This sequence comes from Chilo suppressalis, assembly GCA_902850365.2. Classification (NCBI taxonomy): domain Eukaryota; kingdom Metazoa; phylum Arthropoda; class Insecta; order Lepidoptera; family Crambidae; genus Chilo; species Chilo suppressalis. The sequence continues at coordinate 2,604,890 of OU963911.1, forward strand.
GAACATATTTTCCTTTCGTATTTTATAAGAAGCTTTTCGCTTTTCCTTACATTGGTTAGACTTAATTAAGTTACCATTGCTTTTACTTAGCAAATTATTTTTACAACATAGATCTTTTTCTAAAAAAAATTCGTCTAACTTTAAATCATAACACTCGTCATTAAAACTATTTATAGAATTCATTACCTCTGTATTACAAGTTTCTATATAAGAGCACACCTCATCGATTTGAGCACGATTTTGCTTATCTAGCGCTTTGCGCGCATGAACTTGACCGTCGCGCGGAATGCGAGATTCCAACGTCTTGCAAACATTCCTTTACTTGCTACGCTACAATTTTTAAAATAATAATTTCTTACTCTCGGTCTGTAACTTAACCTTGACTTATAGTAATTACATTGCTGAATCATATTTTCCTCTCTATTCGATGATGTAATATATTCCTCGAGTGCTATTTGAATAGCATCTTTTAATAACGTAGGCTGCCTACACTTTAAAATTAAATTTATTCGACTACTATTTAAACCTTCAGCAAAACATCTTATTGCAAAAGCTTCATTTAACGGAAGCAAAATTTTAATCTTTTCCTGATCATTTTCCGATTGAGCAATAGTTAATTCAGATAACAGTTTATTGATCTCTAAACCAAATTGTTCTATAGACCTACTTCCTTGTTTGCACTTAAATAATTTAAATTGAATCGATGATGGACACTTTTTCGGTAAAAAATAATGTTTTATGTCACTAATTAAATGATTAATTCTATCATAAGAAGATTCTAAATAAATTTTTGCTGTTTCTGAGAGTCTAGTTTTTAAAACAAAATTAATTAAAGTATTTTGCGAGTTATTATCAATAACGCTACTGTAAAATTCTATATTATTAATTAAACATTGTGTGTTATGCTCTTCTCCCGTCATTCTAGGTAAGAAGGCTAGTGCGGTCTCTAAATCAAAACTTGCCATTTTTACAATGAAAACCTTAAAACTTTAAATTGCGAAAAATCCTTAATAAGTAATAAATGAAAAGTCTACCGGGACAAAAGTAATATAAAAAATTGAGATGAATTAACTGTTAAGCTGCATTTTAAGATCTTAATGCGTTATATAATTTATTTTAACAAAACAAAAAATAATGTCGGGTAATATTTACTTATTGTTCTTAATGCTAAAACTGACGACATTACAACTTACATGACATTAATTGTAGCTTAATGATTTCCTTCATAATAACGTAGTCATTTTCATGCCCTTTTGCAGTATTGGAATATATCTTCTTCTTCAATGTATCTTCATATACGTGAAACCGAGGAACCGAGTGCGTAGGTAATTTGTTTGCAGTTTTCCGTGATTCAATAATCATCTTCAATTTCTTCAAGCGAACCCTTCTGGGTCTTTGCGCTCAGAAGTATGCTGCCATGGTCGATTAAAATTTCCAAAAAACTCACATAACGGACCCCGTCCGATGCAGCACGATCTTCTACGTCACGGTCGCCATGTGGTGATGGGGTGTGGGTGACTCTCGGGAGAAATCACGACGAGCGTTCAGTGTGAAAATCAACATTTAATTAACTTAACCTACATCTTATATACTATTTACAATACGTATACGACGTGCTTAGGGCTTAGAGACCTAATCGTATCGAGGATGATTATCATCACGTAGAAGACGTGATTTACACTTCACCACAAGAGACTGATGCATTTATTGACATGTTTGTTAGCATCTAGTGAGTCAAGTTATTCATTTTCATCGATGCCGTCAGAAAGGGCGAAATGAAACTCTTTAAAAACAGCTAAATTGATTCAAAACCTATTTGATTTCCCTCTTTAGGAAAACCGGTTTTTAAGGTTAAGGTAGAGCCAAACCTAAATAAAACGCTCATAATGTACTTGACACTGATTTGGGTTTGAAAATTAACCGGTAAACAAGCCCTGGTAGGGAGCCCTTGCTGGTCACTTGTGCGTGGAGTATTCCAGGAGGCCCGGGCAGAAAGCCGGTGCAGGTGGAGGACTTGGAAATGACAATTTCCAAGTCTTATAAGGCAAAGAAATTCATAACGATAGTGATTCATTCTAATCTAGTAGCAGCTTCCGAGGTGGTTCGGGCATTAAGACGGTTCCTTAGGGAAGGAATAGGACTTGGGTATGACCTATGTATAATTAAAGCGATTGATCCTTGTCTAAGCAGGGACTCCTTGTTGGTCACATGGGTGTGGAGCTCCCGAGGAGGTCCAGGCAGTAGGCCGGTTCCTGGGGAACAGTGAGGCAATAATGGAAGAATTGTTCAGTATTTTGGATTTAGTTACCTCACCACAGTTTATAATAATTATATTCTAGTTAAGATAATTTTCATTTTGTACAAACAGAAACATAAGTAACACTCGCAAATACCTAGAAAGCTTGCTCAATCTTTATGGTGGTTTTGAATTTAACAGCGAGTGCAGTTCTTTACATTGATCTGGTTTCAATTCAGCAACACTCCGCACGCATTTCGGTATATCAGTGAGTGAATTGCGCAGTCATTGAGTTTGAACTGCAGTGTACGTACCTTCCTCGAAGCACTGCACGATGTTGCCGATGTAGGGCACGCAGGTGTTGACGCCGCCGGTGTAGGCGTCCGCGTACACGCTGCGGCAGTTGTTCCTCGCCGTATAGCATACCTGGTAGGGATCGCAGTGTACATAACTTCCTCGAAGCACTGCACGATGTTGCCGATGTAGGGCACGCAGGTGTTGACGCCGCCGGTGTAGGCGCCCGCGCTCACGCTGCGGCAGTGGTTCCTCGCCGTATAGCATACCTAGTAGGGATCGCAGTGTACATAACTTCCTCGAAGCACTGCACGATGTTGCCGATGTAGGGCACGCAGGTGTTGACGCCGCCGGTGTAGGCGTCCGCGTACACGCTGCGGCAGTTGTTCCTCGCCGTATAGCATACCTGGTTGGGATGGCAGTGTACATACCTTCCTCGAAGCACTGCACGATGTTCCCGATGTAGGGCACGCAGGTGTTGACGCCGCCGGTGTAGGCGTCCGCGTACACGCTGCGGCAGTTGTTCCTCGCCGTATAGCATACCTGGTTGGGATGGCAGTGTACATACCTTCCTCGAAGCACTGCACGATGTTCCCGATGTAGGGCACGCAGGTGTTGACGCCGCCGGTGTAGGCGCCCGCGCACACGCCTCGACAGTTGGCGGGAACGCCGCGCCGCGCGCAACACGCCGCGTGGTTGCGACCTAAACGAACGTAATAAGTTATAAACACGTCAAACATCATAGGAAGTACAATGGCAAGCAGTCCAAAAGTCTTACGATTGTATTCAGAGACATTAATAAACTTTTAGTGTCGCCGCACACGGGCCTCACGCCAAAGCCACAAACGCTGCGACGAGAAGCTAGAAGCGGCTAGTAAAGTGGCTGAAGCGCGCGACAGCCAAGGTAAGGGAGTGAGGGGTAGGGAATCGCGCGAGTGACGTGTGGCAGCGTTTTGTATCGGCGCATTATGTGGCCGGTGTGGGCCACAAGAAGCGAGCAACGACGATTTGTAGCGTTTGGCGGCCAGCGGCGTACCGTGTGTGGCGAGTCCATATAAAATGTATAGAAACGACAAGAAATATGCCGGTGGTGGCGTTTTGTGGTTGTGGTCGGAGGCCCGTGTGCGGCGAAATTTAAGTTTGATTGAAACTAGTGCAATGACATTAGATACAGACAACACTTGACTTATGTCTTTAATATTTTATGTCTCTGTGTACATCTGTTAGTTTAATCTATAGATTTGCTGGTAATACAGATGACCAGGGCCCTATTTCACTAAGTCGACATATGTTGTAAATATGGCAGGCATTTTGTAATAATTCTCCGTATCTTATTTCAACAACAATGAAATTGTTAAATAAGGGATTTCTTTTTAAGTCGACATATATGACAAACTAGCAGCCCGCCCTCGCTTCGCTTCGGTGTAGAGCTGAAGTGTAGACTACAGTTTTTGTTCTCAGGCTTGTATTATACACAATGACATTCATCTATGATTCTTCTTATACCTGCATGCAGTCTCAGCCCGATCGGTTTAAAATTGACAAAGTTTCATACAAACTTTCATTCCCTATTTTATCCCCTTGGGGGTAGAATTGATCAAAATCCTTTTTTAGCGGATCCCTACGTCATAACATCTACCTGCATGCCAAATTTCAGCCCGATCCGTCCAGTAGTTTGGGCTGTGCGTTGATAGATCACTATGTCAGTCAGTCAACTTTTGGGTTTTATATATATATAGATTGACGGTAATTGTTGACATAAGATTGGAATTTTGTCAGATTTGCGTTACAATTGTAGTATTTTCGTTGTTAGTTATAAAATGTCATGAAAAAATGAGTTCTTATTCAGAAGAATTAATAATAATAATAAACATTTATTCCAAATTTTAAATCCATAGACAAGTGTTAGTGACAGACGTAATTATATTCTAGATATATTTTTATATCAATAAAGAACGAATAAATTTCTCCTTTGATTTTACAGATTTTGTTTTCAAAGAAAAATAAACGCATAAGAGAAACCGGCACCGAAGATTAGTTAATGAAATCGATGCAGTATATACATCACCCTACAACTTAACCGTTGGCTTACATATTATGTCACTGACATATGTCGACTTGGAATAGGGCGCAGGTCAAATATGCTAGAAAAACACAAAAGCACGCATGGATTAAATTTTAAAGATTGAAATTATTGGTATCCGTGGAAATATGAGTAGCAAAAGGATTTCTAGCAATAAATAAATAGGTATGCTTGTGGTGTGCAGGTATGCTCGGTTTGCAATTGCTAAGGTTAAAATTAGTCCAAGGACAGACGAAAATTAATGGAATTTTATACGCTTTGGGACTTTGTACGGAAAGCCTTTGGTCGATCTAAAGTGGTAGTGATAGTGCTTACCTCCAGCCCCGCATCTCAGTAGTTTATGGAACTCTTGCGCACACAGCGGCGCCAGACTTCTCAAATCAGACATTTTCGCGTCATACGTGCACAGTGGCATGCACACGCCGGCCAACTGAACGCGCTCGCAACACTCTGTTACGTTGTACGCGTTGGCCGCTTCTTCTTCTTCTTCCAGCAGCTAGGAAAAAAGATGTCAATGTAACCGAAATTAAATAATAATAATAATAAATATTTCCAACACACACCAATTAGCCTAGCCCCAAAGTAAGCACTATAAGGCTTGTGTTATGGGATGCTAGGGTAACTGATAGAATACATATACTGTACATATATAAGTATATTTATATAGAAATACATATTAAACATCCATGACTAGAGTACAAATGCTCATGTTCATCACACTAACATCTGCCCCCACCGGGATTCGAACCCGGGACCTCGGCGGGAGCCCGGGAGTCGGCGACACCATGAAACCCGGCGACAAACCACTCGGCCACGGAGGTGGTCAATAATAAAGAAACTCAGGACTGGGATAAGCCTATATTAGCCTCTGAGGAACATTAAGTTACTTAAACATGTACACAAGAACTGAAGTATAGAAACTTAAACTAAACCCCAAGATAACGAATTAAAGTTTTGCATGTGTGTGCAAATTAATAATGAACACAGACCGCTATCAAACGTAACAGTTGGCGAGCATAAAGTAATTGTTGATGACTATATTTTTGTAAAATTTCTCTGCCAAAGAATTTAATAAAATAGGATAGTGTCTAACATTACATTTTGATATTGCCTACTGTAACAATTTCCTTAAAAATTTGCAACGTTTTAAGTATAATATAGTGGGTCAGCGTGGTGGTTCATTGCCCAATCTCCCTATTCCATCCAGGTTTGGATGCGCGCATCCGATATGACTGGATGCCGATAATGGATGCCGATGCCATCTAGTTTTTGTCATCGTTACTATAGCAACAGTGCCATAAACTTTTCTGTGCCGGTGGCAAAAATTTGAACTACAATTTATCCATAGCATTTTGACATTTTTATGACATATTTGTTCACCGCTAGCGACATCTGCACTGGCACAGATAAGTTTGTGGCACTGTTGCTGTGGTAATGTTGACAAAAACTATATGACATCGGCATCCAATAACAGCATCTAGTCGCATCGGATGCGCGTATCCGAACCTGGCATCGTTATCGCGCATCGTTATTCTAAAAACGCCCATCCCTAATAGGGAAGGCCAGTGCCCCAACATTGGGGACATTGATAGGCTTATTATGATGATGAAGTATAATATATGTAAGTACCTGGCTCTGTGTTCTAAATATCAGTCTTGGTGAGCCTTCGCCGACGCCGTGCTCGTTTACAGCTTCCACGTAGATCTCATAGTCCGTGTTCGATTCCAGATCTTCCAAAATGTATGGTGAATGTACCTGGTAAGGGAAACAAAATTTCTTATTAAGTTTGTTGTTGTTAATATTATGTTTGTATATATCATCCTACAACTGAACAGTTGGCTTACATATTATGTCACTGACATATGTCGACTTGGTGGAATAGAGCGCAGGTCAAATATAACAAAATAAGCACGAATGCATTAAATATGTCTCATTTTAATTTTAAAGTAAGAAAAGCTCTCTAGTCTATGTTTTCAACTTATTATTACTTACACCAAAACACCATCATCTTATTTGACTACAATGTTGACTGACCTTACAGTTACTACAAATATTACACTTCTAATTATTCTCATAATGTTTAATTAGAGCTTTAGAAGTACCAGAAACTCTTTACTCACCCTTTCAATAACTCTGTATTCGTCATCGACTGACAAGCTCTTGTAATGCAAGTTATATGTCTGAACAGTATCAGCTAAAGCTGCTGGTGGAGACCAATGCACCACTGCGTAGTCTGTATCGATGTTGGTTAAGTGGAGTTTAGATGGGGGACCAGGTAATACTCCATAGCCTTGTAGCAAGCAGTTGGTGTATGAAGACATGTAGCGTAGACACCTAAGGAATGGAAGACCGTAAGAAACAATATAACGACAAGGCACAAATGATTGTTAAAACCTCGGTCTTACAAAAATTAAGGTTATCCATTAGAAAAGTACCTACAATGAACATACTTACTTGAAATTCAAAATCTAGAATATTGAACAATGACCTTAAAACTAAAAACCTTAAAAAATATAATACAATAACTAAAATATAAGGACGAAATAAAGGAGCCCCTTTAATCAAGTTTCCGAAGATACTGGCAGCGTTCCCCCTTTAAATAGCTAGATTAATTCTTTGTCCGAGGTAGCTGCCAGCTCTTCGGTCTCCTGTGACGTCGAGTAACCTTTTTGCTATTTCCTTAAAAAGCCTTATAGCGCTAGGACCCCACGAACCAAGGGTCTCGACACCGAATAGGTCAAAATCATTATGAAAATATATTCAAAGTTCTGCCCGAAGTAAAAAAAAGATTAATTTGACTAAAGAAAATTTTGGTTAGATTTGAAATGGCGATGGTGCTTACTTGAAATGATTGAAGTCCAAGGTTGTGATATTCCCGCTGCAGAGAGGTAGACAGCTTTCAGGTAAGCCTCGAGCGCGACAGCACGGGGTGTGGTCCATCCCATTTGCAAGACAGCCAAACGTCACTCCAGCCCAGGGCGCGCATATCATCAGATCTGTCACCTGTAGCTGAGAGTTAAAAATTGCCCCTTGGTTGATCGTGCATTAGTTACAAATGGCGTGAGAGATGGGTTTTGGTGTTAGTCACGTGCTCTAGGTATAACAATAATGTAATACGTGCATAGATAAATATTTAATGAGGTATGACTTGATTATATGGATAACTTTTCATTTTATAGATCATTGTTTTAATGATTTTTTGACCGAAATTTTAAATTGATATTTCTGTTATGATTTTTTATTTTTTTAATCATATAACTGCTCGATGTTAAAATGTAAAATTATTACTAGAAAGGGCAGCAAAATAAAATAAAATATTACTAGATAGGGCCGCGGTAGCATAACGGTCAGTACATTCGCCCGGATAGTGAAGGGTGAGAGTTCCAGTCCCGTCTGCTGATATTTTTCTGATTAACATACTTATTTTTTGACCAAATGAAGATATAGGGAAGATATATGTATGATTTTTCTGTTTTTTTTTTAATCTATTATTTGTGAACGGAAACATGTTGGTACAGATAATGTTATGCTCCATAACTCAACTTACACCGATCTCAAATGTTTTAGTGGGGTCACATAATTTGTCGACACATCCGTAGTAGTTGACACCCGCATTGACACAGCAACTCCTGACATCAGGCAGCTTTGGGGCAGCCGCAACTTCTGTTGTCTTCATCTTGCCCGGAGTAAGGGTTAGAGATCTAAGATAAATATCCAAAATGCATTGTATACTTGAAGTTAAACTACATAATGAAAATGTTTTACGGCAAATTTCATGCTTATTCAATACCAAAGCAATTTAAATTTTCCATATTGAATGACTGCATTTATATTAAATATCAATCAAATCCAATACAAAACCAATTGAACTTTGTGTATTTATGATTGATTGATTATTCCATTTCCAATTTACTCACCTAATCGCATAACTGGGCAAACTCGAACCATGAACATTATACGAGGTAACAGTGATCTCGTACATTGTGAATGGCAGCAGATCGTTAAGCACTAAATAGGTTTTGTTCGCTGGAACTTTGTATGTCAAAGGTTGTATCATTTTCGCTGTAGTATTCTTCATTGCACTCTCCGACGGATCTATTAGGTGTGCGTCGAATGATCGTAGAGTTGTTACGTTTACTATGTACTCAGTGACTGTATCCGTATTTTCTATAGGAGGACTCCACGTGACATTAAGTTGCTTTTCATTTAATGATTCGACTTCAACATCCTCTGGTGGGCTAGGAAGAAGTTCTGTAAGTTAAAGAATACGGTATTTTAATAGAATGGGTGGATGGATGGCGCAAGTGGTTAGAGCGTTCAGCTGCGATGGTTGAAGTTAAGCAACTTTCGCAACGGTTGGTCATTAGATGGGTGACCAAAAATTTATTATCTCGAGCTACTCCGTGATTTGGAAGGCACATTAAGGCGTTGGTTCTGGTTGCATCTGCAATAGTTAGCACTCACCTATGCACACCGGGCCCGCGTCATGGTCCAATCTCCCTATTCCATTCATAGGGACGGCTTGTGCCCCAACAGTAAGGACATTAATAGGCTGATGATGATGAGGATTGACTTTAATGTAACACATAAAGATTTTATAGTCTTTAGGAGTTGCTCAAGGGTGTGCAGTTCATCATATTTTTTTAAGTGGACGTGATGTCTATAAGGAATTTGCGCCTCAAATGGTTTTCTCAAGATTCCTGAAGTCATGCCTACCGATGCCTTCGACGATGCAAGCGAGGGTCTTCTCCATATACGCTGCGCAGGAGTAGTGTGTCTTGATGTTGTCCGTGACCGGAGTGAACTCCCCGCGGCAGACATCTTGACAGATGTCCGGAACGTGCTCTTGGACGCAGCAGGGAACGTGGTTTCGACCGTCGGCCATGCACCTGATAGATTAGAGACGATTATTATGTATTTACGGCGCCGAGACGTGGACACTCACGGCTGGACGAGTCCACCAGTTTAAAGTCGCTCAGAGAGCTATGGAAAGGGCTATGCTCGGAGTATCCCTGAAGGACCGCATCAGAAATGATGTAATCCGACAGAGAACCAAAGTCACCAAAATAGCCCACCGAATTAGCAAACTGAAGTGGCAGTGGGCTGGTCACATTAGCCGCAGAACTGATGGACGTTGGAGTCGGAAAGTTCTTGAGTGGAGACCGCGACTCGGTAAACGTAGTGTAGGACGCCCTGAGACAAGATGGGATGATGATATTCGTAGGCTGGCTGGAGTGGGCTGGATGAGAGTAGCACAAAATCGGGAGCAGTGGCGTGCATTAGGGGAGACCTATGTCCAGCAGTGGACGAACATGGGTTGATGATGATTATGTATTTAATTTTAGAGTGCTTTCAAATATGCGAGTTGTGGCTTAAGTGGATTAAATACGCTTGCCTCGTTGCAGTGGATGCATGTTTAGAAATAACTCGCTTTAGAAATACATTGTGTTTTTTAGCTTTTTAGTCTCTAATAAGGTTGGCGGGTGAGAGGTGGATCAACCATTTATTAGGCATTTTTTCAATTATTAAGTAACTAGTGGCCCGCCCTCGCCCTCGCTTCGCTTCGGAGTAGAGCTGTAGTGTAAACTATAGTTTTTGTTCTCAGGCTTGTGCTATAAACAATGACTTTATTTATATAATTACACGTGTTATTGTGAGTCAACCATAAGATAGACATATGCTGTTAAGGGATATTTTTTAGATGTAGAATATTTTCGTCATACATGATTTCTATGTAACTTTAACCATTAAGGCGCGACGGAAGCTTAAAAATGGAGTTAATTCTCCCGTTTTCCCAACATTTCCCTTCACTACTCTGCTGCTATTGATTGTAGCGTGATGAAAAGTATACTATAACCTGCCCAGGAGAATGAAGAATAATTGTACCAAGTTTCGTTAAAATCCGTCGAGTAGTTTTTGTTTCTATAAGGAACATACACACAGACAGACAGACAGACAGACAGACAGACAAAAATTTTACTGATTGCATTTTTGGCATCAGTATCGATCACTAATCACCCCCTGATAGTTATTTTGAAAATATATTTCATGCACAGAATTGACCTCTCGACAGATTTATTATAAGTATAGATTTAAATTTCATACATGACAAACTAAAGTCAACTCACTAATGGAAAAACATAAAATCATGTACCATGCCCGTTAGTCGGAGTCAGAAATTATGTAAACAAAATGGTAAACAACGCAAACATTGAAATAAAACCTAATCCGTGAAAACAATAGTCAACTACAGACAGGCGTATTCAAAATTTGTACAAACGCGCTCAATTTGAATGTAAAATCCAGTTGGTTATACATTCAAATTGAGTTACAGAGAGTACACGTTTCAACACCACAAAATAGTTATTTATTATACAAGAGTGGAAAGTTCCTTTTTAACCGCGTGCTCGATTTGGATGACCGAGCAAGCGAAGGATTCTAAAGTTGAATCACGAGCGCAGCGAGTGATTCTAAATTAGAATCCTGAGCGTCAGCGAGGGAAACAAACGAGCACAAGGTGAAAAATCTTTCCACTCGAGTGCAATACGTAACTTTTCATCCCACCTCAGCGAGGAAATGACAAAATGAAAAAGAAAACAATTTATAATGACAAAATATTTTTATTTCAATTAAAACACATTAAGATAATCTATAAATTGAAGAAAATAATAAGAAGTAGAAAATAATTAAGAAATATTAAATGTAACGTTGCTACAGTTACTTATGTTAAGTTTAATATTTTTGTTAGGTAATGTTATGTTGGTGTTTGTGAATTGTGCGCTGTTTTGTGGTAAACTACTCGTATCAGTAATTTTAAATAGTTGTGCCGATTCATTGGATTCTATTGGCGTAAATGTTGGCGAGAGAGGGCTATTGTTTCCAATCTTATGGGGGCTCATTTTAGATGTAGAAGGGCGAGACCAAGAATCTGACAGAGGTTCTTTCAGCGTTATGGCCTCCACGATACTATTACAAATTTTTGATTTACTTTGGATTGAATCCTCTATGTATCCCTCTACAACCGAATTAGACTTCCAGCCTCCATGGCGCTTAAGCGATAGAAGATCAGCCCCTGATTCGGCCAAAAGTGTGGCTGAGGTTCTTCTAAAACAGTGACCGGTGTATAACGGGGGTTCTAAAAGTCCGAGAAAAGTTGCTATTTCTCGTGGAATACTGCCAATTTTATTCTGACCCATAGGTTGTCGGATACACTTTCCGTTGCGATATTGTAGAAAAAATCGTTCAATTGGGGTGTTAGAAGGACGTAAAGCTTGATATTTCTGAACAATGTTTACATATTCCTTGCGAATAACGAAGTTGCGGTCTTTTTTTGTCTTGGTATTTAGTACATTAATTAATAGCAATTCATCAGAATTATGAGAATATTTTGATACGTTATTGACATTAAGTAGTGTAAGTTCATTTGTTCGACATGCTCCGGTTATACCAATAATAAGAACAACCTGTAACAAAAGAAGTATTTATAATCGTAAATAAATTAATCAAATTAAAAATATTGTAAGTACTATGTACAATTTTATCAACAACAAAAAATTACACGTATTGACTTACTTTTGCCGCTAAATATACGGAATCAGGTGCTTCATTAATAAACTTTGCAATTTCAGATGCTGTGAAAACCTTCGATTTTTTTGGTTTATAACCAGATGAGGCTCTTTTTAAAAATGCCACTAATTTATGATAGGTGTCGATATGAACGTCTTTCTTCATCTTAATTGTTAATTTTAGCATTGAATACGTACTCCATAGCGTGCTTGCTTTCTTGGTCTCAGATAATTCTATAAAATATGCCAGCAAAACGTTTTCGGAGAAAGTTTTTGCTCCTTTAGCTAGTCGCCACATGTTAAATATATCGTACTGTTTCAAATACTTCTCTCGTGATTGCTGAGGGAGAAGGCTCATTTGCGCATTATTAACTGTTTCAGTTAACTCAGTTGGCGTTAGATAAACTTCATCGTCGCTAATGTCACTCATTTTAGTTGATTTTTTTGTACAGTTTTTAGGTTATGTTAATTATATTAAGCAATAAAACGTGAAAAACTAGAATGGCGCGAAGCACGCAAATAAAACAAAGAAACCAAGAAGGTTCCAAATTTAAATTTTTTCACAATTTAAAAAGTTCTAATCATAAATTTGGCACCATAGAGGTTACATTAAATAGGTTTAATGACGTTTTGAATTTACAATTATATTGAGTACTCATTATATGTGATGTTCTAAATTCAAATCTACTTTGCCGCTCAAGCGAATAAAATAGAATTTTCCAGCCAGATTTCGAAGCGCAAAATTACACTTTCCGAGGTGGTGGGATGAAAAATATATTTTTTAAACAACAATATTTAACTATTGTGATAATTTAATTTAGTAAGAGAATGGTAAATTCAAATTGTTATTTATTTGTACTTTGTAGGTCTTACTTGACAATAGCTGGGAAGTCAGGTTGGCAGGTCTCTGGGTCCTGGCCGGTGCCATCCAGGATGGTTTGGATGCTGCAAAAGCCCAGACAGGCTTTACTGACGTTAGCGGCCACGCAGCAGTCGGTATAGTTGTGAGCGCGAGCCGAGGACGAAGGTGTTCCAGCGTTCGCTGAGTAGCTGTCTGTCACGTTCTGGTTTTCCGGAGGAGTCAGGCCGCGAGAAATCACTGTGAAAGAATTCATTCACAGAATATTCCTGATGCTAATCGTTATAAGGCTACCGAGAATTTAATGGCTGTGTCAAATTTCTCCTATTATTTTTTAGGCAGCAAAGCATTGCCGTTCAGTTTCATGTCATTTCATTTTTTTTTTACAACACACACCAACTAGCCTAGCCCCAAAGTAAGCACTGAAAGGCTTGTGTTATGGGATACTAGGGTAACGGATAGAATACATATACAGTACATATATAAGTATATTTATATAGAAATACATATTAAACATCCATGACTGGAGTACAAATGCTCGTATTCATCATACAATCATCTGGCCCCACCGGGATTCGAACCCGGGACCTCTCGAGTCGGTGACACCATGAAACCCGGCGTACAAACAAACACGAGGAGTAAGTTGTTGTTTTTCTTATAAAATTGTCTTTAGATTAAATAAAACTAGTTTTAACGGGTTAATGCACGAAACTTTATTTATTTATTGACGTTTCACAGCCTTTTCAGGTCTGCATCCTCAGAGTACTGATTTTTTTATGTCTGAGGATGCACACCTGAAATGGCTGCGAAACGTCAATAAATAAAGTTTCGTGCATTAACCCGTTAAAACTAGTTTTATTTAATGAATGATGTGCGTGAAAACCTAAGAAACAAATATTATCTTTAGATTTGAAACATCTGGCACTTAAATGCTCAAAATAGAATAGAGTATACAAGACTGTGTTTTTATACAGTGGTCCGAACGCGTGATTCCGCCCACCCCTCTTGATGTTACGTGAAGGTAGAGTCCAGACGCGAAGATAGCTTTTGCAGCAGTTTTATTACATGTCACACCAGCCATCTTCACCTTCCTGGCCTGCTAGTTGCTGCTATGTTTTCGATACCCAAATCTTCATACTTATCAAAAGAATGACTAGAATACGCATTCATATCGTCCAGAATACTTGCGTAACCTTAATTATAAAAAATATCTCCTACCGAAAACCAACAATGTATATGGTTCGAGAACACTAAAATATGTTATTCCTAAATTTCTAAATGAAATGCCCCCCATTATTCAAGAATTGTATATGAAAGATAATTGTAAACATAAACTTAAAAAATATTTGTTAGAGCGAATCGCTGTAGACAGATAAACCCATGTTTAAGGGTTTTTTAGATACAGCCATTGTATATCAAAAATGTAATTGATTTGATTGAATAAATGAATAATAAAAATAATATTTTGTTGAATGAGAAGTTCAGGATGAGGCGATAAAAAGATGCATACATGAAATGAAATGAAAAGTCATTTATTCAGTCTAGGCTGTTACAAGCACTTGTGAAGGTCAAGAAGCAACGCCATCGGTTCGCAAAATTACGACGGGAGACCTTGTACTGAGAAGAACCAGCAAGAAACTCAGCAAGGGCTGAACATGGAGGAGATGGAGGTGAGATGAGGAGATGTTTATGAGGAGTTTGTTTTTAGATGGCGTCTGATTCGAGAAGTGGAGCAAGTTGGCATGGAGACAACCTCAATTAAAATATCTGAAGCATACATAATTATTGACGAACTTCCTCTGGTATATCTTAGGCTGCAAGATGAGCAAAATATGTATGAATTAACTGTTGTTACCTGTAAGCTTATGGAAGCTCCTGACCGGAGGTTCAGTGTTCAGCTCGCACATGTACAGGCCAGCATCGGAGGCCTTCACGGACCTGATGACCAACGCCCAAACATCGCCGCCCTTCATGATGCCAGGGCCTTGGATAGTTTCATCCGCTATAAGTAAACAAATAAACATTTAGCCTTAAGCTTCATAAAAATACATTGCTATCTACTATATAAAAATAAGTCGGGTTTTGCATTCGTTGGAAAGGTCTCGGGCTCCGTGAGGTTTATAGCAAAGAAAATTTAGGAGAAATTAAAAAAAAAATCTTCTTTTAATCACCAAACGAAATGTTACATAAAACGAAGCCATCTGGTGGCGAAACGGAGTTCGCCGGGTTTGCTAGTTTTATATATAACTAGCGGACCCGACAGACGTTGTCCTGTCTAGTATGGTAGCGCCGTCTGTCGGATCCAATGTAAAACATTCCAAAATCAACAACTACTAATAAATTAAAAAAACATTGTCCAGCGGAAAAAATTGTGAATCTAAACCATTCTCAGATCCCCTTGAACACAAACAAAAAATTTCATCAAAATCGGTCCAGTCGTTTAAGAGAAGTTCAGTGACATACACACTCACAAAAGAATTATATATATAAAGATTATGAGTAATAATTATAAACAACCCTCTACCGAAGCACATGTCTTTCGTATAGATGGAACAGGGATAATGGATCACAATGTTGGGCAAAATGTAATTAACTTCAAATTAACAATTTCAATTACAAATTGTAATTGGTGACTTTAATTACAAATTACTTGAAATTATTGAAATGTAATTCAATTAACAATTGCAATTACTCAATTATTTATATATAATCTCTTTTAATGACGAGGTAGTATTTTAAATAAAACTATTATATTATGATTTATCAAATGTTTATTTACGAAATAGATCAGATAAATTGTGTAATTATAACCACCTTTTTTAAAATTAAGACAAAAATGTTTAATTTATTTTAAATTAGACATTAATACTACTCTTTGTTCAAACATTTGATCAGAAAGTTTATAAGATTTTGGTAAGTTAATCATTGTAGCATTATGAGAACAATCAATCAAAGTAAAGGTGCACGCCGCCGAGAGACTAGAAAAGGGTTAGGTAGCTGTGTAGGTACTGGTAACGAGGCACACACTTACACACTCATAAATTCATGGCAAATTATACACTAAAACTTTGTTTGTGTTGTGTTTGTTATTCTGCGTACGGGCATCAAGCTAATAACCGCTCAATTTATATGTTCCCCTTAAAAAGTAATTAAGTAATTTGAATTACAAACTAATGTAATTTAAATTATTTCAGACGTAAGTAATTGAATTGAAGTAATTTCAATTACAGTAATTCAATTACTATTCATTGAATTAGTAATTAAATTACAAAAGTAATTAATTACGCCCAACACTGATGGATCATATATGACCATGCGCGCCCAGTTCGGATTGGTGGTTGTAAACTATTGCAAATGTTGTGAGGACTGCCGGATCAACATGCTATGTATGCCTACCGATGCACGGAGGAGCTCAAGATAATACATTATTATTTCCTCCTTTTACGTCCATATCACGGTGTCGTCGAGGTCTTACATATATCAGAAATCAATATATCTTTATTCAAATTGGATGAATAGTAGAACTCTTTTGAATCCTCAAAACATTTTTTTCCTACCACTCGTTATTGGACATATTTTTTAGCTGCGAAGAAAAACGAGCGAAAAAAACTCCACAACATTAAGAGTATAATGCAACAACATTTACAAATCATTATGTTGTTACAACGGCAATACAATCATGATTTATTTAATATAGAAAACCTGTTGGAATGATTGGAACAGTTCAAAAGTTCCAAGCATTTTTTGTCTGTAATATAATCAGAGACTTTGTAATAAGCTTTTTTGATAAGTGCTTTTTTATACTATCTTTGAATTTATTTATGGTTAACTCTTGGATATTGCTTGGGACTTTATTGTATAAGCGTATGTAATATTTAATATATATGGAATTGTACATGTAATATGGATACACCAAAATATACACATTATTGGATAATGAACTTTTTTGATACAGGTAGGACTTCAGAGACTCCACCAATGACGTTTGTTAATTCATTTTATGTGCAAATTACTACCGTGCGGTAATCCATCTTTTATTCTCTGTCAACCGCATATTTTGTTCTGTATACTTATATATAAGGCAATCGTTATTAACTGACTATCATACTATCGTACATACAATACTATCAGCGTACAGTTCAGACCACTGAACTAAAATCTAACATCTCAAAGAGAAATAAATGGCTTAGTATTTTGTTAGGTTCTTGCTTGTAAGTCTACAATATTGAAGTATAAAAGTTCGTTGGAAAACTTTTGTACCTACGATATAGAAAACGAAATTTGGCGAATAAATAAAAACTTACTTTGGAAGAAAGACTTCAAATTCTGTTCGTGGAATCTAATAATGCTCAAGCTACTTTATTGTTCTTGACTTCAAGTAATTTAAAGTTAAGAATCCTTATACTATATCACATTATCCCAGGGTCAAAGCTCCGGGTAATATGAGAAAGATAAATACAAGTACATCTTAAGTCTTAGCAGAATAAGGGTATGGAGACAAAGGCGACCTCGGAAAAGGACACAAAAAATCTTGATGAGCATGAAATATTTGTTGAAAATGTGAATACCTTATCCACAAGGCATCACGCTTGGCATTGGTTAAGCCTTAATCTATTTATCGATACATGTAGTTTAATTTACTGAAATTAAAAAGATTTTCATCCCACCACCTCGGAAAGTGTAATTTTGCGCTTCGAAATCTGGCTGGAAAATTCTATTTTATTCGCTTGAGCGGCAAAGTAGATTTGAATTTAGAACATCACATATAATGAGTACTCAATATAATTGTAAATTCAAAACGTCATTAAACCTATTTAATGTAACCTCTATGGTGCCAAATTTATGATTAGAACTTTTTAAATTGTGAAAAAATTTAAATTTGGAACCTTCTTGGTTTCTTTGTTTTATTTGCGTGCTTCGCGCCATTCTAGTTTTTCACGTTTTATTGCTTAATATAATTAACATAACCTAAAAACTGTACAAAAAAATCAACTAAAATGAGTGACATTAGCGACGATGAAGTTTATCTAACGCCAACTGAGTTAACTGAAACAGTTAATAATGCGCAAATGAGCCTTCTCCCTCAGCAATCACGAGAGAAGTATTTGAAACAGTACGATATATTTAACATGTGGCGACTAGCTAAAGGAGCAAAAACTTTCTCCGAAAACGTTTTGCTGGCATATTTTATAGAATTATCTGAGACCAAGAAAGCAAGCACGCTATGGAGTACGTATTCAATGCTAAAATTAACAATTAAGATGAAGAAAGACGTTCATATCGACACCTATCATAAATTAGTGGCATTTTTAAAAAGAGCCTCATCTGGTTATAAACCAAAAAAATCGAAGGTTTTCACAGCATCTGAAATTGCAAAGTTTATTAATGAAGCACCTGATTCCGTATATTTAGCGGCAAAAGTAAGTCAATACGTGTAATTTTTTGTTGTTGATAAAATTGTACATAGTACTTACAATATTTTTAATTTGATTAATTTATTTACGATTATAAATACTTCTTTTGTTACAGGTTGTTCTTATTATTGGTATAACCGGAGCATGTCGAACAAATGAACTTACACTACTTAATGTCAATAACGTATCAAAATATTCTCATAATTCTGATGAATTGCTATTAATTAATGTACTAAATACCAAGACAAAAAAAGACCGCAACTTCGTTATTCGCAAGGAATATGTAAACATTGTTCAGAAATATCAAGCTTTACGTCCTTCTAACACCCCAATTGAACGATTTTTTCTACAATATCGCAACGGAAAGTGTATCCGACAACCTATGGGTCAGAATAAAATTGGCAGTATTCCACGAGAAATAGCAACTTTTCTCGGACTTTTAGAACCCCCGTTATACACCGGTCACTGTTTTAGAAGAACCTCAGCCACACTTTTGGCCGAATCAGGGGCTGATCTTCTATCGCTTAAGCGCCATGGAGGCTGGAAGTCTAATTCGGTTGTAGAGGGATACATAGAGGATTCAATCCAAAGTAAATCAAAAATTTGTAATAGTATCGTGGAGGCCATAACGCTGAAAGAACCTCTGTCAGATTCTTGGTCTCGCCCTTCTACATCTAAAATGAGCCCCCATAAGATTGGAAACAATAGCCCTCTCTCGCCAACATTTACGCCAATAGAATCCAATGAATCGGCACAACTATTTAAAATTACTGATACGAGTAGTTTACCACAAAACAGCGCACAATTCACAAACACCAACATAACATTACCTAACAAAAATATTAAACTTAACATAAGTAACTGTAGCAACGTTACATTTAATATTTC
The DNA here is from genome assembly GCA_902850365.2 of Chilo suppressalis. Classification (NCBI taxonomy): domain Eukaryota; kingdom Metazoa; phylum Arthropoda; class Insecta; order Lepidoptera; family Crambidae; genus Chilo; species Chilo suppressalis. The sequence goes on from OU963911.1 coordinate 2,624,229, forward strand.
TTAATTATTTTCTACTTCTTATTATTTTCTTCAATTTATAGATTATCTTAATGTGTTTTAATTGAAATAAAAATATTTTGTCATTATAAATTGTTTTCTTTTTCATTTTGTCATTTCCTCGCTGAGGTGGGATGAAAAGTTACGTATTGCACTCGAGTGGAAAGATTTTTCACCTTGTGCTCGTTTGTTTCCCTCGCTGACGCTCAGGATTCTAATTTAGAATCACTCGCTGCGCTCGTGATTCAACTTTAGAATCCTTCGCTTGCTCGGTCATCCAAATCGAGCACGCGGTTAAAAAGGAACTTTCCACTCTTGTATAATAAATAACTATTATCAATTATCAATCAATTTTGTGAGATATTCACAACTTACTGATTGAAATAATAAGGTACTGTCTTAGCTTTTTTAAATGCAAAAATGATGTTCAGTTAAGTTATATTACAAAATTTTGCGTATATCCGAATCGAGACCGTTTTGATACGTTCCAACGTTATTACAGCTAAAGGGTGAACGTACCAAATGTATTAGTGTGAACAAAAACAAATATCATATCCATCGAAATGGGGATTACAGCTCGCACCATCCAGCCAACGCGGCGAATTTAATTATTCTCACCAGTAAGTAATTATCTTACATAAAGGGTTTTGTAATTACAATATACATGATGGGAGATCGTGTTTCTGTGGGTACTTCACTACCGTCCGCTATTGTATAGGGGCCTCGTTAAAACGGGAATATTTGGATTCGTGTAAGAGCTGAATCGGTACTGCACAAATCTTGGAACAATAGTTATTCTACGTCGAGTAAATGAGGTTTCGTTGTTTGGGAGAAGATAATATTCTAGGTACTCACTCACATATATGTTTAGACAAGTGGTGAATAATTCCTAATTGTATTGATAGTATTAGTGTGTTGTAAGTATGTGAATCACAAATTCTGTTTATTTTGTGTCTGCCACGAATTTACCCTGAAGAAACGTTTAGCGTGTTTGGGTGTTGTGTACAGATAAATCGATTCTCTTTTGGGAAAACCAGAATTGTACCATTGTTCATTTCAGGATTTTAATGAGAGAGTTTCAGATTTTTCTACTTGCGAATTACGAAATTTAAAACTTGTGAATTAACTGAGAATGTATATACAATTTATCAGAAGTAGACACCGGATCGCAGCTGATAAATCGATTTTGTCGGAGCAACCAAAATTCAACGCTTTTAAAAATTAACACGTAAGAATTGACTTTGCCTGAGTGGGCTTTAGAATTAAAATTTTTAGTTTACCGATTCTCAGTAAGCTAACTTCCGTTTTTGGTCCTTACGAAAATTCTGAGAATTTTCATCTCTATTAAAGGTTCTCTTATTTTTTTTTATATTTAGTCAAACAACACGAATGGAATCGCGGGTAAAGTCAAGTATTATAATCAGTGAATCAATATTTTAATTAAGATCTCCGAGACAGTTGTCACAAAACAATTTCACTTCAAAAGATTGAGCAAAACGCTTTCAAGGAATTTATGAGAAGATTTAAATGAGCACTTACAAAATAATAGCTTTTGTGAGATTTCACAAGTTACAATATTGAGCGAATCTTCCTGTCATTAAGGCTGTATGTATACTAGAAATGTCATACATAGCTTTTCTTAAGGGCAGCACTCTACCGGCAGTCACGAAAATAGCTGATACGGTAAAGAAGTGTACTGATCTAACTATACTTACTTTGCCATCCAAACCAATGGATTTGGGTATTACCCCCACGTCGTGGAACTTCGAAATACTATACTATTTTTTTGGCAGTAGCTTAAAAAAAATAAAAAGTAGTATTATTTTACTGGTAGTAGTATTATTTTACTGGTAGTAGTATTATTTTACTGGTACTAGTATTATTTTACTGGTAGTAGTATTATTTTACTGGTACTAGTATTATTTTACTGGTAGTAGTATTATTTTACTGTCTCCTGTGTCTTCCTCCCGGAGTGCTTACCATTTCTTGCAAAAAAAAGTTTGATTTGTCTTTTATGTTCCTGAGCACCTTTAATTCCCCTGCTGGTTGCCACAACACTGACCGAACACCACGCAGGTCAGCAAGGCATCCTCCGTATGAAGGTAAGGATAAACGGCTAAAATAGCAGTCATCATACAGAACGTACACCCGGTCTTCTCTAGACGCAGTGACTCCCCCAGCAGTCAGAAGCTTTTAGTACCTGGCCCGTCTCCACAGTACAGGCCGCGCCATCACGCTGAGTACAACTCAGGTCAGCAAGGTAATCCCCCCACTCCATACTACCGCTTCTAAAGGAATATATGAAGAAATGTCAGCTTATAGTTACTGTTATTATGCAGCACGTAAACCCGGTGGTCTCTAGTCTCGTCTCCACAGCACGGGTCACCCCCTCGCGCCTAGCACCAAGCGGCTTAGTAGGGCATCGTCCGTATGAACTTATGGCATAATATTATCCATACAGTATTCTATCTTAATACAAACGGTCGGAAAGCGTGTCATACCTACGCTACTCGAGTTCGCGCGGCACCCGGTGGGCATCCAGTTACGAATGCGCCGCAGCGACGACCGAACGGTGTGAATTGTTTTTTAAGCAGTTAGCCGTTCTTAAACGTTCTTATTGTGAATATTTGATTGAATTAAATAGATACCTACATAATTTAATATGGCAAAAAGCAATAGTCGATATTGTGCTGTTTTTGGTTGCTTGAACTCTTCAATAATTAAACTTTTTATACGAATGCGTATTTATTATACTATTAAAAATAATAAAGCATTTCGTACTCTTAGTCGAGGCGTAAATATTTTCCTTAAATCTGTATTTTTTTTTAAATATATCACTCAAAATAACATTTATTTTATGTAACACTTATTAATTCATTCACAAAATTTTTTTTACATATAGAATAAAATATTTACAATAAAAAAACTAGAAAGAAACTCAATTATATACACACATCAAAAGTGTCTAGGGATCAACATATATTTTTGCAATAACTTTTCTCCTGATTGATATTAATTAAAATTTTCTTTAAGGATTCATCAAATAAAGTGTTTTCGTTTGTCACAGTAACGATAAACCAAGTCACCTTTGCATTAATAAAGAAATTTGCCATTTTCCTAATAAAGGGATTTTTGACATTTGAACCACTAACACAAAAGTTCGAAAAAAAGACTGAAATAACAGTTTTCTCTAAAATTTTATTGGGTAACTTAAACAATTAATAATCCGTATTTCTACCGCGAACACTAACAACACAAGAACATCGGTTTGGCATACTCAAAATGAGTTCATCCAAATCACGCTGTGGAATGGCCGCCCATGTTCGTTGCAACAACAAAAAAAGGTCTTCTTGCGACTGGATACCCTCCATATTCGGCAGAGCTCTTCTCTGTAGCATATCCCATGCATGCTCAATCGGGTTCAAGTCTGGCGACTGAGCAGGCCAGGGCAGGACATTGATGTTAGCTGCGGCGAGAGTCTGTCTTACAACTCTTGCGGTGTGCGGTCGTGCATTATCATGCATTAACTGAAATAAGGGACCGATTTGCACTTGTAGAGGAACGATGACGTCTGATACAATCGTCTCAGCATAAATTTGAGCGTTGAGGTTGCCTCTGATCCAAATCAACTCAGTTCTTCCGCCGATCCAAATACCCGCCCATACCATGATGGTTCCACCACTATAAGGATGGACTTCCTGGCAGGATTTTAATCGCTGTTGGCGTTCAGGGGTTCTCCAGTGTCGTATACGTCTTGTATCCGGTCTCATACCAAAACGAGACTCATCAGAAAAGCACACGAAACGCCATTGTTCTTCTGCCCAATTTCTGTGTTCAAGAGCCCATTGATATCGAATCCTACGATTGTGCATTGCTATAGGTGGTACCCGTAGCGGTCTTCGGGAATGAAGGTTCACTTCATGCAAGCGGTTTCTGACTGTTTGGTCGCTAATTAAGTTCCCTGAAGAGTGATGAAGCCTCACGGCTAACATCATGGCGGTTATTGTTGGAGCTCTTCGAGTTAAGATTTGAATGTATCGGTCTTGTCTCCGTGTGGTGCAGCGATACCGTCCTCCATGGCGCTCAGCCACGGTACCAGTGCTTCGGTATCGTGTCCAAAGTCGACTGATAACACTCTGACTTGTATTCAGAGCTAAAGCCACAGTACGTTGCCGGGAACCAGCTTCTATCATTCCCACGGCTCTGAGCATTTCTTCCCTGCTTAAATGACGTCGCCGCTCCATAATAACGTTGGTTTTAATCAGTAGTAGGGAAACAGTAGCACTAATAATGTCTTCAATGCGTTGTATGTTTTTATAGGGAAAATATTGACAGCTGATTTTCATCTTTTACTCGAATTTGATTCACAGTTCCTGATTCAAATTATGAAATGCACCAAAAAGGATCCATATAAATTTATAAAATCATAAATTTATTACAAAGCCACATCTCAATCTCAAGAAATCCGCATAAAAATGCTTGATCCCTAGACACTTTTGATGTGTGTAGATGAAATCAAAATACTGTAGGCGGGCAGCCCTGCCGCGTGGATACGCCCCGCTCGGCCGTAGGCAGTTATTTCAAGGACAGGAGCTCTACTCTCTTTCTCCGAAACGAAATTTCGGTAACGAACGAATTTCAAAGGAAATTTCGCCAGTGTTTCTACTCTATTTCATTTTCGAACAGGCACATTAACTTCGGAACCATAAACAGTTTTCGTGAACGAATGGAATGAGTCATGTTTTTGAGTCCTTTTTATCTCTACTTTTAAGAAAACGTTTTTTTACTTGGAATAATAGGTAGTTTACGGCAAATTTTTTGATGACATTGAAAGAACCTTCTTTGACAGTGTTAGCCGACTAATTTGTGGAGTCGATACAATCTACTGTATGTCAACCTCAATTTGTCGTTTAATACTTTGAGGTATCGAAATTACAAAAAATAATAAAAAAATGGTTTATTTTGTTACTTTTACATGCTAAAAATGTTTCTCGAGCTAAGCAGCTATTATTAAAAATACTCTTGCAAGTATTTTAGGCTTAATTAAAACAAAAATCACAAAACGAAAGTGAAAAGGTAACACTTTTCATTTCGTCGATTTGAGGTTAAAATTTCGAACAATTATCTGTCAAATTCAACTTTTCCTTCGAAAGTTTTGTGAATTACAGTAGGCTTGGAGAATTTAATTGTCAAAATATTTTGAACGAACGAATTTTCAAAATGAAAAGGAAACAGAGTAGGGAACGTGCGAAATTTCGATAGAAATTTCGTTTTTCGTTGAAATAGAGTAGGCCTCCAGGGCCGAGTCACAATACTGTATAGATAATATTACCGTGCTTATGGTTATACTAACAGTCATCATGTAGCACGTGCACCCGGTCGTCTCTAGTCACAGTGACTCCCCCAGCGGTGAGCAGCTTCAAGTCTCTGGCCCGTCTCTACAGCACCGGGCGACCTCTCGCGCCGAGCACCACGCAGGTCAGCAAGTGATCCTCCGTATGAACGTATGGATAAACGACTAAAATAGCACTCATCATGAAGAACGTACACCCAGTCTTCTCTAGTTGCAGTGACTCCCCCAGCTGTCAGCAGCTTCTAGTACCTGGCTCGTCTCCACAGTACAGGCCGCGCCCTCACGCTGAGTACCACTCGGGTCAGCAAGGTATTCCCCTCACTCCATAATATCGCTTCTAAAGGAATATATGAAGAAATGTAAACGTATGGTTATACTAACAGTCATCATGTAGCACGTGCACCCGGTCGTCTCTAGTCACAGTGACACCCCCAGCGGTGAGCAGCTTCAAGCCTCTGGCCCGTCTCCACAGCACCGGGCGACCTCTCGCGCCGAGCACCACGCAGGTCAGCAAGTGATCCTCCGTATGAACGTATGGATAAACGGCTAAAATAGCACTCATCATGAAGAACGTACACCCAGTCTTCTCTAGTTGCAGTGACTCCCCCAGCTGTCAGCAGCTTCTAGTACCTGGCTCGTCTCCACAGTACAGGCCGCGCCCTCACGCTGAGTACCACTCGGGTCAGCAAGGTATTCCCCTCACTCCATAATATCGCTTCTAAAGGAACATATGAAGAAATGTAAACGTATGGTTATACTAACAGTCATCATGTAGCACGTGCACCCGGTCGTCTCTAGTCACAGTGACTCCCCCAGCGGTGAGCAACTTCAAGTCTCTGGCCCGTCTCCACAGCACCGGGCGACCTCTGGCGCCGAGCACCACGCAGGTCAGCAGCGCGTCCTCTCCGCTCCTAACCGCCACCCCCCCTGCTGGTGCTCGCATCCACGCCTCTTTGGGCTCCTCATCCTCTTGGGAGCTGTCGGTGGAAACGCTGGAACTCTCCGCCGACTCGCTTTTGAATTCTGTTGACAAAGAAATGATAAGGTGAGATTTTTTACATTTTCAGTTAACTAATCCGATTGCAACATCACATTTATGGTAGAGTTGTAAGTTGTTTTCCTATATTATTTTGAGATGTCTAAGATTTTTATAGTGCGGCTCGTTAACGGTTTCGTCTGGTGTCCCACAAGGATCACATTTAGGATCGTAGTCGTGCTTTTTACATAATACAGATATATTTATACGCGTACGATCTTAAAATTGATATAAAATAGAGGAGGACATGAATTGTCATTTGTACATTGAGGCAATACAAATGATGTAATTTTGTACAATTTTCCCGTAATAGCAGGTCTTATTATTTTCTCAATCCAAAAGAAAAAGATTCTTATTGTATTTGTCGTTTTAGTACGATATGGTCGAAAGACTTCCTTCTTATAATTCGCGCTTAAACTTCTTCGATTCCTCAGCCTAGATAGTCGAAATATTTGTTATCATATGTTTTTATTTAAGCTAGTTAATGGTAGTTTTGATTCTCCAAAGAATTCAATCTCAATATAGTCACTTGGCACGCTCGTCTGTAAAAAAAGCTACCATCTTACAAATATGAATGGCGTCTGTTACGTTGGTTTTTTTAATTAAATAAATAAATAAAAATAAAATGCTAGATTGTTAAATCCAAAGAAACCTTTACTGGAAACCATTTATGAAATTATGAAGTGAATTTCTGTAATTTTCTTTTTTATTTAAGGGCGTAGCGAAGGACGATTTCTCAGAACACAGGCAATTTATATTATCTAGAATAACTTTTAGTAAACTGAATTCCAGTTTGACATTAGTTTTGTACTTAGACTGATTACTACTCGGACCTTTTCTTTTCACGGTCCCAGCGACTAAAAATAAACATAAAATTATGAGTAATTCTAAAATTATGAACCATTCTTCAGTAGAATTGGCAGTTGTGAGCCAACGAACGACTTTCAAAGAAGGTTACACCTCAATCTAGTCTGAATTAGGTGACGCCTGTGTGGTATAATAATCTGTTTCATAGAATTTCATCGCAGTGAGGTCCTCTAAATGCGACAGAAAAATATGTAGCGATTTTCTTTTTTTTAAGCTTATGGCACTTGTTTCACTAAATGCAAGTAGAGCTAGAAACTAGAAACGAGTTGGCCACCAGCGGGAAGCGAGTAAATAGTTCCGATAGTTTTATCGATATATATCGATATTTCATCATCATCATCATCGGCCTATTAATGTCCCCACTGCTGGGGTACAGGCCTTCGGGATATGGATGGAAGAGGGAGATTGGGCCATGACCCACCACGCGGGCCTAATGCGGATGGGCGGGTGCTAACGACTGCAGATGCAGCTGGGCTTAACGTGCCTTCCGAAGCACGGAGGAACTCGAGATAGAAGATTTTTGGTCACCCATCCAATGACCGACCACTGCGAAAGTTGCTGAACTTCAACGATCGCAGCCGAATGCGCTAACCTCCCGCGCCATCGAGCTCCTCTATCGATATCGATATTTATTTAGGTTTAATGGGAAGTTGACCTCAACACATGTTTGCAAGTTCGATGTCAACTTTCAATTTGACGACACTGTATGAAATTAAACAGGGAGAAAAAAGCAGCCCTCGCTGAGTTTCTTGCCGGTTCTTCTCAGTACAAGGTCTCCCGCCGTAGTTTTGCGAACCGATGGCGTAGTTTTCGACTTTCAAATGTGCTTGTAAAAGCCTAAACTGAATAAATGGCTTTTGAATTTGAATTTGAATATCGCTGGGCGATATAAACGAGTGTGCGAGTGCAATGGGTGCGATGGGCGATTACGGGCACGGAGACAACCTAGAGTAAAAACGCACGGGGGCGCGTTTTGAGATAAGCGAGCTTCAAGATAACCTTCAAAAGCCACCGTGGAGCCAGTATCGCTAAGCGAGTATTATCTTTATCTTATATATATGTCGGCGGATGGCGTCTCGCTCGCTCCTGCGAAACGTAAAACCTACAACAAATGTCATCAGTCATTGTACCATTGCTTTGTGAAACGTCAAGTTATGTTAGTGACAGCTGTCATCACTTGGGAGTGGTCTATGCTAAGGGTAGTATTTAAAGGGGGTGACGCTTCATTGGAAGGGGCATTCGTCATTGGGCATTCGGCATTCAGACGTGAGCCGCGATAGTGAACGGACGTTAGCACAGAACTCTCCGCGCTTCACAAAGCAATCCGTTTGTACCTTGGCAATCATAACTGATTTTGTAAAGTAATAAGAAGATTCAAATTAAACGTTAGCTTGGTCACTTAGACTACAGTTTTATTTTCGGGAAATATCATTGAATAACCAAGATGGCGGGTCAAGAAAAACCACGTGGCCAACCGCCTATCCAGCTCGCCCCTCCGACATATAAAATTCTCGTGTCGCGGTGTTTGTGGTTAAACTCCTCCGAAACAGCTTTCCCGATTCTCAAATTTTGTGTGCATATTGGGTAGGTCTGAGATTCGGACAACATCTATTTTTCATTCCCCTAAATGTTAAAAGTAATCCACCCCTAATTTTTTTTTCAATTTTAGATATTTTTTTTTAATTTTTTTATGATACAGCATTAGTAAATACATACAACCCTAAATTGTCACCCCTTTACCACCAACCCCTTTTTTTATGGCGGTACGAAGTTCGCTGGGTCAGCTAGTGTATGTATATGAATGTATATATTATTACCTATATCAGTCAAGTTATTTACGCCTCTCACCCACTTCCTTCTATTCCTCTCCATCGAAAGGTTGTCTGGAAGAGATCGCTCTCAGCGATAAGGCCGCCCATTGTTACATTAGTTTTAAACAGTTATGTACTAAATGTTATGTTATCTGTGGGGTACAATAAAGTGTTTTGTATTGTATTGTATTGTATTGTATCATTGATAGCTATTGTCGCTCAGTGACAAACTAGCGGAGCGAGTTCTCGCCGGCAGTGTGAACAATCAGCGATCAACTAAGCTAATGCATGCATCTCTTTTGTTTACATGGAATGTATACCTATCTATTGTATGTTCTTTGAGCGAGAAAAAAGCCAATAACTAGTCGCCCTTTATTCCAGAAATCTAACCTAAATCTATTCAAGAGGCTTCAGCAATATTACGTACTCGGAAACACAGTGTCATTGAATAGTGTTATATTAAACTAGCGGCCCGCCCTCGCTTCAGTAGTAGACTACAGTTTTTGTTCTCAGGCTTGTATTATACACAATGACATTCATCTATGATTCTTGTTATACCTGCATGCAAAGTCTCAGCCCGATCTGTTTAAAATTGACAGTTTCATACAAACTTTCATTCCCTATTTTATCCCCTTGGGGGTAGAATTGATCAAAATCCTTTCTTAGCGGATGCCTACGTCATAACATCTACCTGCATGCCAAATTTCAGCCCGGTCCGTCCAGTGATTTGGGCTGTGCGTTGATAGATCACTATGTCAGTCAGTCACCTTTGAGTTTTATATATATACTAGCTGTCCCAGCGAATTTCGTACCGCCCTAAAAAAATAGGGGTTGTCCAGCGGACAAAATTGTGAATCTAAACCATTCTCAGATCCCCTTGAACACACACAAAAAATTTCATCAAAATCGGTCCAGTCGTTTAAGAGAAGTTCAGTGACATACACACTCACAGAAGAATTATATATATAAAGATAGATATCCAAAACTTACACTCCCCCAGGGGCGGAGATTGCCTAAAATGCGGTACGAAAATTATTCGTTTTCAAATGAATATAATGAAATAAATTATAAATCAAAAATTAGAGGCCTTAATAAAGAGACTTCATTATCTCAATAATTCTGAGAAAAAGTCACTGACTTAGCACAAAATAATTGTTATTTGCCACCTGCCCGTTTCAACTTTATAACGGGCAGGTGACTAGATTGAAAATACATAATTACGGTCCGTTCCAACGCCGCTCAAACAAAGTTGTGCTTCGGAAACTTTCCACGGTTTCTGCGAAATCCCTCGCTGTTCCGGCCGACGACTGCTCTCACCGAGTTACTCAAATAATTGTTATACTTTTCGTTTGTTTTTTTGGACTTTACATTATATTATTTCGCGGATTCGCTGTCACGTTTAATTTGAATAAAAGCTTCGTGGAAAAAAATCATTTGAACAGAACGAGCGAGAGTCAAATTAAATATGTTTTGTGTTTAGGGATTAGCCGCATAATGGAAGATTAGTAAGCGTTCAATTAAATTATAAAAAAAAAACTATTAGAGTCTGTGCGGAAAGATAATGAGCTTGGCGAAAAAACGGAACTATCATTAAGATTTTTATTTGGCAATAAAACCCAGCAATCTGTAAAACGTCAAAGTTTTGTATTGATACGGATTTGTTTGTTGTTGTGATTTCTTTACCTTACAAATACGGTAGAAAAGCACCCTCGCGCCCTCCAATCTAAATCCCATTCTCTTTCCGTACAGACTCTACCAGCAATGTTTCGCATGAGATTTCGCCATAATAATATTATTTTTAAAGAAAATATAACTAGAAAAATTCGCCCGGATTGCGAAGGGTGCGGGTTCGAGTCCCGTCTGCTGCCTGGTCCGTGTGGATTTTTTTCTAGTTATATTTTCTTTAGATTTAAACATCAAGCAGTTACATGCTTAAAAATAATACAAATTATAATATTATTTTTCTTGAAAGTTCCTGATTCATTTGTTTATCCAATATTTTTAAGTAGTGTTAGGGGCCGCTACTACGACCCTAACGACTGTCAATATGTCAATTAGTCACGGGACGATTGTCAGAAGATAATTATTAAAATACGTCACAATGATGTGAATGCCTTTATTGCACTGTTATATAATGTATAATATAGTTCTTAAAACAATTACTGGGTCAACTGTGTCAGCAGTTGAGAGTGCATCGACTCGGAATGCAAACATCATTTAATTAAAATGACTTGTACATGTACATATACTATGCGGTCGATTCTGGCATGATTCTCTATCATCATCATCATCATCATCAGCTTATTAATGTCCCCACTGCTGGGGCACAGGCCTTCCCTATGGATGGGTTAGGGAGAATGGGCCATGACCCATCACGCGGGCCCAGTGCGGGTTGGTGGGTGCTAACGACTGCAGATGCAGCCCGGACCAACGGCTTAACGTGCCTTCCGATTCACGGAGGAGCTCGAGATAGTAAATTTTTGGTCACCCATCCAATGACCGATCACTACGAAAGTTGCTCAACTTCAACGACCGCAGCCGAACGCGCTAACCACTGACGCCATCGAGGTCCTCTTGATTGTTTATACTTAAAACTAAATTTAACATCATTCTCTCCTTTTCATACTGTATAGAGAATGACAAGGAGACACTTACACAAATTTAAGTTAAGGTTTAGACGACACCTATATATATAATCAATCAGCTATAAAAAAGAATACCCTATTCGATGGGATTGATATTTTTTTAAATCACTTCCTTTTAAAGTGGCTCCATCCATAAATACACAATATAGTTAATAATTCTAATCGAGATTATTGGGGTGATGACGGGGTACAGTAAACGAAATTCTATTTAGTCCGTCAGTTAGATGATCAAAAAATAATGGACACGTATTTTTTCTTTGGGCAATCAACCAAAAAATGACAAAGTTATAGCGCGTCAAAGTTTGGGAGTAGGGGCTCGTGACGTCACTTTTTAGTGAATTTCCACTTAAGAGTGTACCAGAACGTGACGTCATGCGACTTTTCAAATCAATATATCTCTGCAATGTTTATATTTTGTGAAAAAAGAATACGTGTCCAATACTTTTTGATAAGCTACCTGATAAACGAAGAAAAAAAAAATTGTCATCATCCCTATTGATCTAATCAAATTAACAGAAAGATAACGTAATTCTTGAATAAGTAAGATAAGATATATCCATCTATCATTAAATCGTTCTCACTGGATCATGTCGAATCAGTAGGTCCATATAGACGACGTAATTCCAGCTACATTGTGGGCTGTATAATTTTAAGTGCGACCCGATCAATCGCGCCATCCGGATTGCGAGAGGCCACTATCGCCATCGAGAGCCCTTTGTGGGCCTAAAATTGGCCTAAAAGGGCTGACCTGGCCGTCACCTCTGATAAAAAGGTCATCTGCGCCCTGCGCAGACCTCAATGAGAATATAAATAAGCTTAACTTTTTTAAGGTTGCCAATGATCGCGTTTCGAATTGTTTTAAGCTATAAAAAGAATAGGGTATTTAAAACGTTTTAGAAAACAATCTCACGTTATTGACTAATGTTTATGGAGTCCGTAAAAAGGGATATTCATCATTCTGTCGTGTATTTCAGTAAAAATAACCAAATCAAAAACTCCATTTTCAAGTTGCCGCGAAAACGTTTTTCTGGACAATATGGCGTCTTACTAGTGTGTGACGTCACACGACTGTTATTAAAACGTCAAACGATACAATGTAATGTCGCTTTAACCGGAAGTTTACTTGCGTGTGACGTCATTTTGGGCTCCCCCAATCCCAAGCGTTTTGGGCCACGTGACAATAGATAAGGAAACTATAATTTTTTTCGTGGGTTTTTAGTAAAATTATGAATATTTTTTTTTGTAAAAATAGTAAAAACCCCTGCCAATATTCATTCTAAACACAGATGATAACAATTGGCACTTTGTTTTTAAGACCGTCAAATACCCTTTTATTTAAAAAAAACTGCACGTCAGAAGCATAGTAAAATGGTTCTGGAGACCTACTCTTATTCAACGAAAAACGAAATTTCGGTCGAAACTTCAAACTCTTCTTACTATGTTTCTGGTTCGTTTTTTAATTATAATAATTTCGTCGTTGGAATATAGATTGAGATGTAGATTTTCTAAGCCTACTCAAAGAAAGCTTAAATTTGATAGTTTATCGTTTAAATTAAGTATAACCTTAAATTGACGAAATTAAATTTAGTTTGAACGTCGTTATCAAAAGTCAATAACAGGTAAGTAATCAATTTTAAGTTTTTAATAAATTGGAAATAATTATGGGTTATCTTGATTTGAGTTTACAGAAGTATTGTTGTTTCCGCTGGAAGCATTAATGCAATAGTAATGATAAAAAGAGGAATAAAATTCAGCACCAAGTATTAATTGTCTGGAAGAAATAGCTTATTAGCGATAAGACCACTCTTTGTGCAATAATACAAAAAAAGACGGGTTGAACGTGAAAACTTGAATATTAACGTTGTGAATTTTTGATATTTTGGAATGGTTAGGGGATAATTTTTCACGAATTGCTTTAATTATCAGTATAAAAGTACTATCATGTATGTGGTAGAATACAATATTTATTTATTGCGCTATCGTACACAAACATAACAATTTATATTACATTAAAAAAGTTTATCTCTCAGAAAAATCAACTTACATGAATCACGTTTAAGCGCACTTAGCCACATCTATTGTAAAGAAATCAACTTACATGAATCACATTTAAGCGCACATAGCGACATCTATTGTAAAAAAATGCATTTTCTTCGCAATAAAGCTGCCACGTGGACGTCCTAGATAGAGACTTATGATAATAATACGATAAAATAAAATATTACTATGTTTCGTCCGATATATTGAAAGTCAACAACCTTTCCATTTTTATTATGTGTCATGATGCGATCAGCCCACGTGTTTAACCTGACGCGAGTTTAACATTTTTTACCCATACAAAAAAAGTGTACAACGCCTCTAAAGAAGTTTTCACTTCAAAAAAAAACAACATCACCAATTTTGAAATAAGAACTGTATAAAATAAAAAAGTAAAAACAAAATTCAAACTCCTCGAATGTCTTGCCAGCTACACACATTTAATCAATCAAACATGCTTAAGTGAAATCCCGAAACTGGCACGTAAACTGGGTGGTTAAACAAAAAAGTTTCCATATAGCAGCTAACACTGGAGCCACACATACCGTGGCAGCGACTCATTTGGATTCAGCCCAACGGGCTCACGTACCACCTCCGCGGATAAAGAAATCAACGCAAATTGAGCAGAGCCCTCGCCCAATTTTCCACATAATATTTTGGCGGAACGAATCAATCCTTATGATAAACCTCTAGTGGGCTCAGAGCTCAGCAGATTGTCTGTAGATAACCCACTACCCGCATATTTTGGAGGTTTGTGCGACGACTACGTGATTCGAGTCAGATTACATTTTGATATATCATTGTGGGTTCACGTGTGCTAGCTTTTTGTGTTGATCTACATCATATTTATGTCTTATGTTTTAAGCAAATTACGGAATTAAGCTGTCAGGTGGGGTTTTTAAAAACTAAACTTTTAATTATAAATTTATTTATGTAAATGTTTTACAGAAAATCTTATATTAGTTGATCACGGTGATCAGGTCTTAAAACTATACGCCCAGATGCTTCCATGATTGAAGTACAAGAGAGCCCCACCAACTGTCCGAAGATTTTATATGAACTAAATCTGTCTAATAAGTACTTTTCAACAAGATTGCTCAATCGAGCCACCCGCATGGCCGTCCGATTTGTAAAAATCCAGCCAGGAGTATCTAGCGTTTTAAACCAGGTAAAAACAGTGTTTTATTCAATAAGTGGCGTGCGTTAAAAAATATAAGGAATAAAAATATTGACTTCTTCAAGTAGTTATAAAATAGTGATAAATATATTTCAAAAGTATTGCAAAACGAATAAAACTATACTTACTGTTATATAAAATAATAGTGTGCGCGGACCATACATCTGAAGTGAAACTTCCTTTCTTAAATTACCTAACATTAGGCGGTGCATAATGAGGAAATTGAGGGAATGGAGCGGCGGACGCATCTCTCATATATATATATGTATGTATATATATTATCGCGTTTGATGCTCGTGACGCTCGTACCTTCGCCGTGTTGCCCTCCAACTTTCATGCTGGAAGAACTGCGCACGCATCCCACACACACACACACACACACTCACACACACATATATATATATATATACATGTATATAGAGAGTGTGACGCTCGTGACGCATTTCCGTTTCATCTTTTCCATAGGATTATTCCATTTACACCCCGTCCGAAAAGAAGTTTCCCTTAAATAAAGGAAAGTATAAATAGAAATTGACAATAGAACATCTGTAGTTGCGTAAACGGTTCAGTCGGCCTGGATGTCTGGGCGTTATGTTACCTAGAGTGTTGTCTTCCTGTCAAGCGTCAACTCCAGGGAGTGTTGGGACACAAACAATGTGATAGGCTACACTACACACACGGGAGCTAAGGGGAAGGCATGGGCTCGGTCCTCTAGTCTGTGACACACGGATGTGACAACATGCTGTATAATGCGATTCAACTAAGAATAGGACCGACTGGGCGCCATATTATGACGTTATAGCTGTCAATTAAAACCAAATAGGTAGAGTGAGCAAAAAAATGTTGCTATTTAATAAAACTTATTTACTAAGATTAAGTAAGACAAAACATCAGATTTTTTAATAAAATTAATTTACTAAGCTTGAGAAAGAACACAACCGATTTTTAATAGTATTTCTTTTAAAGACTGTGTGAAAAGAAATATTATCAGAATCTAGCTCTTCAATTACGCTCATCTCTGCATTACCTCCAGAGAAGTTGTAAATAATCATGCAGGTCACATACGAACATGCATCCTATATGTAAACGAAAGTTTTAAATCGAGCTTTTGAAAGCAACATAAAGTGACATTTGCTTGACGATTTAGGTTATTAACCATTCATAGCCAAAGCTCAATAAATGAAAAAAAAACAACTCATATTAATTATTAACTTTTGTTATTGTTTGTTTAAAAATGTTTGGTGTTTATTCTAGAATCAGCTGAGTGCTAAAACAGTTTTCCGAGATTTTTTTGCAAACCGTACTTTTCAATCGAAATTTGACAGATCGAGGTCATTGGCTTTCCTATTCTTATTTGAATCGCATTATAAGACAGGTGATCAGAAATTTAAAATTTCTATATGAAGTTGGAGACCGCGCCTAGGCAAATGTAGTGTAGGACGCCCTCAGGCACGGTGGAGTGACGATTTGCTCAAGGTGGCTGGCAGGAGCTGGATGCTAATAGCCCAAGATTGATCTGAGTGGCGTGCAATTGGAGAGACCTATGTCCAGCAGTGGACTAAGATAGGCTGTTGATGATGATGATGAAGTTAACGGTGTGTTTATACTGTACTGTTTTCCCATATCTAATTAAAAATTATGGGGTTACATAAGCTTTGAATTCGTGTTATTTTAAGAAACTCCCATACTATACGGAGAAAGAAAAACACTTTACACTACGGTCAAATATCATCTTTTTAAGTGTCAGAAAACATGTTTATGAAGATAAAAATGATACACGGCAGTTAGATAGATAGAAGAAATATAAAAAAAGGTAAATTTAAAAAATCAAAAAACCCGACTGCTTAATTATACTTACTTCAAATAAAAACTGAAAAGAAAAAAACAAGTCCAGTAGTCTATAATTCTGTTAATAAGGAACAAAGCTACTTTAACAGTCGGGACCCATTAGATATTCAAGAATACATAATATTTTTCAACAGTGGGTCCCGACTGTTAAAGTAGCTTTGTTCCTTATTAACAGAATTATAGACTACTGGACTTGTTTTTTTCTTTTCAGTTTTTATTTGAAGTATAATTAAGCAGTCGGGTTTTTTGATTTTTTAAATTTACCTTTTTTATTTCACACTTTTTAGTTAGTTAGTATTTTAAGACGGTATATACCGTAGTCTTGTTACTTCAGTAAGGGAATTAATATCGCGGGAATTATTAAGTACCTTAAGACAGTCTAAAAATGAATCTAATGATACCGCATACATATTTTTTTAAAGGGAAATTTAGAAAAAATATTATTATGTCTTTATCCCGTGGGACTTTTAGGATAAAATGTATCCTATGACACTCCCGTAATCAAGACAAATCTAACGATACCTCATACATCAAAATCCATCAAGCCGTTTAGGCTACAGGAGGTCACAAAGGAACAGACATACATACATACTTACATACACTCCCTAAACATTACCCTCCCTCTTTGGCAGTCGGGTAAATAGACCTCTCGGAAGTTGTGTGCACAGAAATCTAAATATTTATTATTTCCACGAATTTATGAATCCTAGCTTTAGAAAGTCAACTTGAAAGGGATCCTTCTGCCCGAATACATATTTATTATTAGTATTTGATACTACGTGAATATTCGGTTCCTCTTCCCGTTTCGTTATCATTACATTAATTCATGACCTCGAATGATTCTTATTTTATTTCTGAAGTGTCGTTTGAGCTCTTTTAGTGGCAAATAAGAGTAAAGCATAAGAGCAAATTATTATTATCTCCCTATTCCATCCATAGGGAAGGCCTGTGCCCCAGCAGTGGGGACATTAATAGGCTGATGATGATGATGATGAAGAGTAAAGCTATATTAGGGGCATCTTGAACTATACTAGGGAAATTAAATTTATTATAGCAATTCGCTAGCGTAGGAACCTAAGAACTGTTTGTGGCCTTTTTTATGTTATAGGGGGCATATGAGCAGACGGCTCACCTGATAGTAAGTGATCACCGTCGCCCATGGACACTTGCAACACCAGGAGTACCACAAATGCGATGTCGGCCTTTAAGGAAGGAGTACGTTCTTTTTTTGAAGGTTTTTGGGTCGTATTGGTCCGGAAACACTGCTGGCGACAATATGTATATTCCACAGTTTTGTCGTACGTGGTAAAAAATTTCGCCTTTTTAATCTTCTCTTCAATCCACATACACCGGTTTACTTCAAACGCAGATTTAGGTTTCTGTGTGATTCTCATGACCGTGTCCTCCGTTCAACGGACAATCTCCTTCTGCATACTCCCGTCCATTCTTCTGGCATCGTCTCTTACTCTTTCACTGTCACGACTGTACGACTCAGGAATGATTTGCCCCCCAATATACTTTTTTTTTTATAGATAGGTCCGACAAATGACTCTGCCCCACCTGATGTTAAGTGACTGTGAAGTCCAGACGTGGAGATAGCTGGTACAGCAGTTCTACCTGCCACACCAGCCATCCTTACCTTGTCACCTCCTAACAAACTCGCATTTAGGGAATTGCTTCGTGAGCATTATCTCAATAATATTAAACAGTGTTCTCATATTTGACTGACTTAATCATATATTTGTTGTTTGACCAGAGTTATCGACATAGCCCGCCGGATCAGCAGGTTGAAGTGGCAGTGGGCTGGCCATATTTGTCGAAGAACCGATAACCGTTGGGGTAGACGAGTTCTGGAGTGGAGACCGCGTCTAGGCAAACGTAGTGTAGGACGTCCTCAGGCGCGATGGAGTGACGATTTGCGCAAGGTGGCTGGCAGGAGCTGGATGCGAGTAGCCCAGGATCGATCTAAGTGGCGTGCATTTGGAGAGGCCTATGTCCAGCAGTGGACTAAGATAGGCTGTTGATGATGATGAATCATATATTTATGTATGTATTGTCTGTTTGTGTGTATATGTATGTGTATGATACGTGTATATTTTATTAAGAGTATATATTCTTTTTTTATCTTACATTTGACTTTATTCCGGCCCCGTCATATTTTTTTTAACACGCTCTTACCGGTCGACTGGTAGAGAATGGCTTATGGCATTATGTCCACCACTTGCTGTTATTTTTTTAATAAAGTTTAAATAAATAAATATAGCAATTAAAATTTCCCTGGGAAAACAAAATTACGAGTTAACCTACTAAATATTTTGAATGTGAAAGTTTGCGTTTTTTTACTCAAACACGTAAACTTCAGTAATAGTCCTAAACTGAGACATAAGATATTTTTTATCTAGGAAAAGTTTAGGTTCCTTATGGATACTCAAAAAGCGAAAGTTAAGGCGGACGAAATCGCGGGCGGCCTCTAGTATTCTAATAACTAGACGCGGTGAAATCCCTCAACGGGGATGTCGCGGTTCTGCAATCAACAGCGTAGAGGGTATTCGCAGGGTTTTTTAGCGACTAGTATGCCGTACGTGCTCGTAAGCCGTGCGTACTAGCGTTGCGCGACTACGAATGATTTTACCTTTCGACTAATTCGCAACTACTAATTTGGCTATTCGAAAGGCAAATAAGTAGTATACTAATGTCATTATTCGAATAACAGTTCAGTTAGTTTGCGTACGTTCGTACTTGGCACCTCCTACGATAGTCTTATCTTTAATTAATTATTATTATTTTCAGTGAAAACTATATTTACCAGTGAATTTGTATATTATTACTTGATTTATATATATTTTTAAAATTAAAGAGTTCATGCATCGATCTAATCATTAAAAAACGATTGAAAGTAGTACCCCGTTAACTCTGCTCGTCTCTTTCACTCGTCGAGTTCGCCCGACCAAGCCCGAGTCGACCCGGGGCCTGATCGCCTAACTCGCGTTGCTTTAAAAATGCTAAAGTTTATGACGTCACACTGTCATTTGGAAACGCCTATGAAAGCCATAACGCTTTCACATTTACTTTGCGGCCGATGACAGCCATTAACAATTTTGAATGACATCGTTCAATTTCTCGCTACTATTTTGACAGGAAATCGAAACGCCTAAAAAAAGTGAAAGCGATTTCAAGATGGCGGGTAAGCGTTAAAGCTGTCAGATAAGCAGACACCTATAGACTCACTGTTTTCATCTCATGCTTTCATACGATATTTATAATTCAATTTATTTTGCTTTATAAAATTAAAATATAGCTACTTTTGTCTTTTGTTAACCTAAGATTGTGTACTCTTGTAGTTTTTTTTTCTGTTTTAGTGAGAAATGGCTCGAATATTTCTGTTGGTGGTAGCTGAGGAGGAGAGCCAGAAGACAATGCTGACCTTGCGAAGAAGACAGTTGCGGGAGGACAGCATGCCTATGTTGCTGCCGGAGCGAACGTTTGTCCAAACGTTCCGCCTGAGTAAGGATAATTTCCTTACTCTTTGCGACGACTTGATGCCGTTTTTGCATCCGACGCACAGAACGACCTAAAGACTATGAAGAAGCATATTTTAACAGGAAAATGTACCTCTCCCTGTGCTTAATGTGCTTGCGGTAAGTAATAATTACATTAAAACCGCTTCCTAAATCTCTTCCAAATGCTTACATGATTACAGAATCACATATTATTTCTATATTTTTGAATAAATGTGGTCTATTGAATTATAATAAAACCTTTTAACAATCAAATACTCTACATTTATTTATAAAACAGTAAATATATGAAGCAACTTATTTTTTAATCAATTGTCTCTTAACAAATTTTGTGTTAAATGAATTATATTATATTAGAATCACTTCATACCAACAAAATTTAGTTTAATAAAATAACACTTTACACAAAGGTAGGTACTATACCAAAAGCATTTATACCATAACTTTTCAAAAATAATTTCTTGGAATGTGATACTCATATGAAATAAAATAGTTGTTTAAACCTTAATATTATACTCTTGTTACAGATGTGTGATGCAGACTTACATATTTTGCATATGGATGCATCATTTGGTGGTGCAAGTCATGACTCTCATGTTTGGAATTGTTGCCCTGTGAAAAATGGAATTGAAAGACTCCATGATATTGGACAGATCTACTGGTTCTTGGGTATGTGTATTAAAAATCATTTGTTATCATTTTATTTGAATATTTTCATACAAAATAAGTGTTTTTGTATGTTAGTATTTTTCAGTGTTAGTTTTACAATATTTATTTTACAGATGACTCTGGCTATGCCCGAAGGGCATGGATGATGACGCCAATCCTCCATGCTGACCCAGGGAGACCAGAGGATCACTACACAAATTCACATGTGCGGACTAGGAATGTCATAGAAAGATGCTTTGGCATCTTCAAGACCCAAATCAGAAAGCAGGGAAAATCTTAAATGCATGTGTTGTTTTACACAACCTTATTTGCGACTCATGTATCAAGATTGATGAGGATGTCATGCGTGTGATCATGTCCGCCAACCACAGCGTGACATACTTGCCTCAAGTGGAGACAGGCCTGTCCGTGGCATCTGTCCTGCAAGACAGTCAGTTACTCTGGAGTAGTCATAACCATAATTGACCATTTAAAACTGTTTACAGAAACTTGTGTGAAGAAGGATCTGTGAGCAGAGGCACCATACAAGATAAAATAGGTATCATAAGTTTAGTTTACAATTTATTGTATTTTATTTTTATTATACTAATTAATTATTAATTAGCACCTAAGTTTAATGTCTAAATTTAACATGTCATTTTATATCTTCCTGTATGTATTGGTAGCTACATGATTTGATGTAAATGTTAAATGCTGATGAGTTTCTTGCGCCCATTCTTCTCACCAGCTAGAAGATGTCCTGTGTGGTAGTAGGAAAAAAATGTAGGATGATTAAAGAGCTCTCAATAACTTAATTTGAATAAAATATGATTTCATTTCAAATTTGTTTTATTTAAATACAACTTTTGAATATGTACTAACTTTAAATGAGAAACTAGTTATTATTAATACTCTAGTTTAATTTGATTTATATAACTGTAATTTTATAAGTTGTTGTTAAATATTCATAACAATAAAATTTATTTCTTATGTTAGTGTTCAAATATTCTAAATTTACTTTCTATTAGCAAGTTACTAATTGGGTACAAATTGAATTTATTCATTTGAGAAATAAAAGGGAAACCCCTTGGACAAAGCTGGCTTGGAGAGCAAAAACTGGAAAAAGTTTAAGGAGGCCTTTGTCAAAAGGCGCACAGAGTTAAAAGAGTATTAAAATGAACACAATAATTTATTTTTATATAAACAATGTTAACTCTGAATATAGACTCTAAATAAATAAATGATTTCATTTCAAAACTGTTTCAAACTTTTTAGTAGGTACTAATCAACTTTAAAGAAATAATTTCATTTCCTGACTACCCTATTGTTGAGAAGCATGGTAGACCTTGTAACTGTGGTCACACCGCTATTCAGAAACCAGCCAGTATGTCTCCAAAGACCTACTAATTTAATAACACCTATTAGCTATTAACTCTTAATAGATTTTTATTCTACTTTTTTACTCAATGAACAACAGCTGTGAGACCATGACCTAGAAAAAGGTTGCAAGGTGATAAAGTTGAGGAGGGAGCTTACGATAATAATATTCAGTAAATAAAACATTCAGTAGTATTGCTGTTATATTTTAGTAAAAAGATTACCATAAACAACTTCAGATACAAATGCACATTATTTATTTCCATGAGTTACAGTCTTATAGAACCAACATAATACATGAGTAATATCTCTCAATGCTCGGAGCACGTCCCTCTGCAATTGCTGTTCCTCCAGTCGCCGCTCCTCAAATTTTCCCCATGCAGTTGACTGTCGCAAAGCCGGCAGTTTTCCAGCTCAAAAATCCAATACAGCTGAAACAAATTACCAGCGTTTTTTAAAAAGGGATTGTTTGTATTTTCCAGTTTTTGAAACTTATTAAGTGGTATGTTATTATTCTTTACAAATGAGTCTATGAGTCCTACCATGTTACATGAAATTAATCAATGGTAAAGATATAGACCTCCAAAGGTTTTTATAGGTAACACTTTACTCTTGGTACTTTCCATAGGATGGATGCTTAATTAAAACAGATAAGGCAACATAATTGAACTTACAATGTTATTAAGTAGGTGAATAAAATAACATTGATTGATCATAAACCAGGCTCAGCCAAATAGAAAAAAAAATAGTTAAGCTTTTAACAGCACCTTATGTATGGGGAGTTACCATTTTCAAATTAGTAATTGAATTCCATGCAATAGTACAAATACAGAACACATAACAAGATGCCTTATAAACTTTATACAAAATAATAGTAAAGTACCACTTACTTTAAATCACCACTCCTTTGGTGTTTTAGTAACATCATTAATTGCGTTTAGGAGGGACGCTAAACTCTTCCATAGGCCCATCGAAGCCTGTTTGGCCTGTGCGGGGCTCCAATTTGCATCCCTCTAGCCTGGAATGGGTGCTCCTCCATCCATATTAGTAAGGCCTCCAACTGTACGTTGGAGTTGTAGACTTAATATGGTGCCGGTTTCTAAAATGTTAAATAAGTACTAAATTATAATGACGAAAATGCGATTATCTTTGACAAAATTAACATAATCTTCGTGATAAAGTAAAGTTATTAAATTTCTTGAATTATTTTTGTTTACTCAAAAAGTACTTACTTAGTCAAGTTTCTTCGATGTGATACTTTCTTTCTAAAAGTTATCAGATTTCTAATTTCTATGCGACGTATGCTCAATAGTTTCGAGTTTGTTATATGTATACTTGACATCAGCTTGTCCTTTTCATTCGTTATAAAGCATGATAAGGACAGACTGCGGTCAAATTAACAAACAGCAAACACGAATAGCCAAGTGAAGTGCTGACAGCAGTTATGGCATACGTTCAGAACATATGCTTCAGGTACGAACAATGTATATTTTGACATACATTTTATGTATTTGTTTCTTAGGTTTGATAAATAAATAAAATCAGTGCATCTAACCCGTTGAAACTTGTTTTATTTAATACATTTTATGTCAAAATTGATAAATCAGGGTAAAAAAAATGCACCCAGAGCATAAGTTTAGAACGTAGGCAGATGTAACAGACATAGCGTTTTGTTTGTGCAATTTATGGTACCCAATTAAAATTTTCTTATGTCTTTGATTTAAGAATAATTTTGTAAGACTAATTATTAAATATTAATATTTATGCCACCCTATGATAATATACATTTGTAAATTAAATATTAATGTATTTCAGTCAACTATAAAATGAAAAGAATTTTGTAAAAAAATACATGAACATAACGCAATTGAATCGTTCACTCACGTAAGCATTTGATAACCATAAGCATTACGACACGTCGTGAATTTTAGGCGTTTCGATTTTATCGCAGACAGAGTTTGAAAAAGTTATGGCTGTCAACTTTCGTATTGCTCTCGCTTTGACTTAGGCGGTCAGGCCGCCGGTTTGTTCGTCTTCGTCACGTACGTCAGTCGAGAGTCGGTTAGTCGCCGCTCGATACCTTCGACTCCGGTCGAATGATATAAAGCGCAGTCGACTTGGTCGAATGATTCGTGGAGTCGAATGATTAGTATTATTCGAAGTCGCGCATCGCTAGTGCGGACTGCTCAACGGCTTCTCCGTTTCGAACCCGTGAGACCTGCGAGAGGCTAGGCCTGTGTTCCAATAACAATGAATGTTTGCACTCAGAACTAGTGTACCGTATGTCACGCATACTATATACAACAGTGCTGTCACTTCACTCACTTTGAAAGGTTATCTCGGGTTAAAGCCGTTTCTAATCCCTTTGTCGTGCCTTAACTGCAGTGGCGGGAAAAAGGGGTCTCGGGATCATCTTGCTAAAAGACTAAGCATTCATCTCCGGTTTTTTGTTTTCATGAGAATACGTAGGTATTACGAGTCGTGTAAAATTAGTGATGAAAAATCTTCGACGATTACTCTTGTTAACAATAACAGTGTATATTATATTATTACAAGTATTATTATGATTTGTGTGTTGTGATATTATTTTTGTCATTGAATATTTATCCGTGGTTAGTCGAAATAAATGAAATTGAATTGATTAACTTGATTGTTTATATAGTAATGTTTTCAAGGTTTGTGCGTTTATTTATTGTACCTACCATAGGTTTTAAATGCCTGGCTTGGACAGATTAAAATGTAAGGATATCCCAATGCATTGATGAGCAGATTCCAATACAATTGAATTTATAAATTTAGCAGTTTACTGATTAAAATAACAACATACTAAATTAAATGCATGGTCTCATATTACTATTCGTTGATCACATTAACTTTGCAAAATCGATATCTTGTTACGTGTCCTTGGTTCCTATTTTTATTTGCACTCCGGGACGCCAACACTGAATTTGACTTTTCTTTTGACAGTTGGTCTACCATCAAGTCAGCGTTATTATGTTATTGTGAAAGTCTGACGGATCAATGGAGCAATACTGGTTGCACTGACAATGAGGATTGAACATTATTTTTTGTTAAAACATATAATATTTATTTGAAATGTAAGCATTTCCTATTTATAGTATATTATATTAATATTGACGTTTTATGATATACTAGTGGCCCGCCCTCGCTTTGCTTCGGTGTAGAGCTGTAGTGTAAACTATAGTTTTTGTTCTCAGGCTTGTGTTATAAACAATGACTTTATTTATATAATTACACGTGTTATTGTGAGTCAACCATAAAAGATAGACATATGCTGTTGCGGGATATTTTTTAGACAATTTTATGTAGAATATTTCCGTCATACATGATTTCTATGTAACTTTAACCATTAAGGCTGCACACGCGACGGAAGCTTAAAAAATGGAGTAAGTTCTCCCGTTTTCCCAACATTTCCCTTCACTACTCTGCTGCTATTGATTGTAGCGTGATGAAAAGTATACTATAACCTGCCCAGGAGTATGAAGAATAATTGTACCAAGTTTCGTTAAAATCCGTCGAATAGTTTTTGTTTCTATAAGGAACATACACACAGACAGACAGACAGACAGACAGACAAAAATTTTACTGATTGCATTTTTGGCATCAGTATCGATCACTAATCACCCCCTGATAGTTATTTTAAAAATATATTTCATGTACAGAATTGACCTCTCTACAGATTTAATAAAAGTATAGATTATGACAATCATTTAAAATGTGTGGAACTGGAAAATGTAAATGTGTGATAAATGTACAAATTGTACGCTCGCTACTCCAGCTATCCACATCTTGCTAATTTGATCCCAACCCCCCCCCCCCCACATGGAAACCCTACTTACTGACAGAAACAGAACTCCAGCAAACGCTAATTCCCGATCGGAAAATTACGAAAAAATGCTTCTGTGGTGGTTTTGGAAAGAGCTCAGTACCCCTAGCACGAACCATTATCGAATTCGAACATTTTGCAAACCGAAATTTCAATGTCAAATTTTGTATGGAAACTTGAACAGCAGCGGCACGAAGTACGAAACGAGAACTAAAAATCAGTACACATTTGACAATGACATTTCGGACTCGCAAACGGTACGAATTCGATTTTGGTTCGTGCTAAGGGTACACCATGTTTTTCTAAGAATATTATTCCCATTTTAGATATTCGTTGAAAAACAATTTGCTTAATCTAAGGCTGTTCACCATTGGTTCTACAAAAGAGATGAAGACTAATTAAAAAAGAGTTTAATGGAAAAAAATCTCAGCTACAACGAATGGGGAAAAAGCCATGCTCAGGCAGACGAGATAGCGCAGGCGTCAATCAAATTTCCTACAGTTTCTTTAAGCGTTTTTCTTTAGAAGCGTCGCTGTTTCCAAAGACTAAGTGGTCAATTCTGATAGCTGGGTTATAAATAGCTTCGCGTCATTAATTAATTATTTACTTATAAAATGTGGGGAATAGCTTCGCGTCATTGACTATTTTTTTACTTAGAAAATGTAAATTATCGTAGAAATAGGCATCGGTCATCAAGCAGTCAATAGCATTGTACCCAAGCCAGTGTGTTTGCCTGGAAATTAAATGGCGTTCAATTCCTGCTGATTCTGAATTTCATAATCATAATCATATTAGGTAATTGCTTATTCATCTAGGTGTACAGAGGTGTTACAAACCCAGCTAGGGCATAGCAATGTGCTTTAAAGAGCTTGTTTATTTTTTTATAAATAAACATAAATATAAAACACATCAAAAATCTTACTTATCAATAAAATTAATAAAATTCTATGTCATAAAAATTGCATTAAATAAATTAAACATTATATTATTAAATAAATTATATCACATTAAATTACTAAAAATCATCATTTTAATTCCTTGTCATTTAAATACTCTTGCAGTGTTTCTTTCTTTTTAAACCCAGTCAGACAACTCTCATTTTTTAAAGATAATGGCAATCTGTTGTATATTTTGACACACATTGCAAAAGGGCTACTTTGGACCAATTTGAGTTTACATATTGGTAGGGCCAATTTGCTATGGGGACGTAAGTTATGCTGGCGCGAGTAAGTAGGAAATTCTTTAAATTATTTTTAACATTTGTTGGTGATTAGCGCCCACCACAGCCCACATATCACAGAATCCTTTTCAGATGCCTAAGCACGAAACTTGACAGCTCCGTAATCGTAGCGTCATCGTCCAATTTTGTATGGAAGGAGCCAGTTTGTTCTTACATCCCGGTGGGATTCGAAACCGGGACCTCTCGAGTCGGCGACACCATGAAACCCGGCGTACAAACCGCTCGGTCGTCAAAATGAATTTTGGCAGATTTTTTTTTATATAAAAATGCATAATATATATTTGTAAATCTTGTCAATCATATAATATGTTGTGTAATCTATGGTAATATACAGTTGTTACTATCATGTCCTCTTTTTGACGCAGTCGGGTATAAAAACTAGTCTTGTAAGTACGTTTTCAAGTAATCCGTAGCTTCGTTCGCGGACTTTGAGAGTAGTGGCCCACAAGGTCTATGGCAACAAGATATAATAATGGTGTCTCGAGATTTCACGGACTTTTGTATTAATTAACAATGAATTGTGCGAAATTGTTAAACAATATTTCTATTCGTGATTGCCGCTTTAGTGAAAATGTTTACGTAGAGAATTGTCTATTATCGAGTAATGTTGGATATGGACCAGTCAGTCAGAAACTTGCACAGATCTTTTTCACAGAGTCTTAGAAAAATAATTGACATTGAAAACTGGTTTTGGACAAAATAGGTTTATTTTATTGTCACAAAAATAAAATTTTGACGTGATGGAATAGAAAATGAAATATTGTAAAGAAAACAAACTGATAATATGACCTGAGGTAACTAATTACAAACTTAACACGGGTTACTATTAGACGGCCCCCGTGGCCGAGTGGTTTGTACGCTGGGTTTCAAGGTGTCGCCAACGCGAAAGGTTCCGCGTTCAAATCCCGGTGGGGGCAGATGTGTGTGTGATGAATACGAGTATTTGTACTCCAGCCATGGATGTTTAATATATATTTCTCTATATTTTTATGTTCGTAAGTATGTTCTAGTATATGTATCTAGTATATGTATTCTATCCGTTACCCTAGTATCCCATAACACAAGCCTACAGTGCTTACTTTGGGGCCAGGCTAATTGATGTGAGTGTTGGAAATATTTATTTATTTATTATTATTTAATTTGCTCTCGCCCCCTTATTTGTTATTAGTTTCTCCATGATTCACCTCTGTTCATTGAATTACAAATGGCATTTGAGTGATATGACCAAACACGGCGTAAGTAGTCCAAGCTTATTCCTCGTATAAGGAGGTATTAGCAACGATATTAAATACCCTAGATACACCAACACGTACAAAATCATGCCCGAAACCTGTCCAAAATGTACATTGGACGATCCACGGAGCTCCGTAAGATAATCGCATAGTCTAAACAATATAACTCATTATTTAAACATTGAAAATCACCTTTAAAGCACACTGTATAAGGTCCTAATCAAAGCGCATGCGTCAAAGAGTTATGAAAGTGCGAGATGTAAGCTCGTAAAATTTTACGACTTATTGCTATATGCGGAAGAATATAGACCTTATTTCTTTGACTCTACGCGCAATTCTGAATGCGCCGTTAGCAATACAGCAGGTACGGACCGCGAGGAAAAGAGACGGCTATATTACCGACCATGCATTAGAATTTCACAAATATTTTCTATTAAACCAGTTTATAGTAAGTATTAAAACAAAATTTGCTTCAAATGCGTTAAATTAACAAACATTGACGAGATATCTGTCCAAAAAACGACATTTTAATATTATAAGTATTATATATTTCGCATTTTATCTCGGAGCTCAGCGGCATGTTGACTTTTCAACGGTCCGCGTGTGGCTGTACACCAAGAAGTGCTTAAGTCGTGTTCAAGCACTTCTTGATAAGGACACATTTTGAGCGCACGTGGTGTATCTAGGGTATTTAATATCGTTGGGTATTAGTGTAAATGTATTTATTCTTTAAGTATCTAACATACTTCAGTAAATTCGGGATGCGTAGGTGAGCAGGTACGTATAATCTAATTAACCATTTTCTATTTTAATAGTATGTAAAAGCTTTCATCCTAATTACTACTTAGAACATCGTCATGGCTGTCCTTGTATTATCATACTGAGTTCTGATAGCGAAAACCTAAAATCTCCTTTGATCAAGCATATTATGTGGCTGGTATGCTAGACGAAATTTGTCTTTAAACTGCGTATGGTTAAGTTTGAATTCGTATGGTTCTACAATGGAGTGTAATCTGTAAATATTTATATGGTAAGGGTTGGAGAGGGCTCTTAACAGGGGGCAGAGAGGTTCGAGTGTGGGAAGATAGCAAGGCTCATGAATAGTAATGAGACCGCCAAACGGTGGTTAAGACCAGAAAAGTAAAACATTTGTTCTAACTTATATTTACTTCAACGTCTTTATCATTAATAAATTTTAAAAACAGTAAAAAATCTCCATATAATTACTAAACTCTTTATTGCATCATATAGTTGGAAACAGAAAGTCAAATACATAGTCAGCAAAGGTGGGCTTATCTCTAAAAGAGATCTCTTCCAGCCATCTTAGGTGGTGTCGGAGATTCAAAACTTAGCAGGAAACAGAAAGTGCAATAAAAATTAAACTAATAATAATTTATTACTACTAGAATCAATATAGATTCATTGCTTGACGAGTAACACAGACAAAAGTTTTGAATTAGTATTGTAAATCATGACAATTTAATCCTTCCTTTAGGCGTGATTAATTTTGGGAGGCTCAGTAATAAGAACCCTGACTTATGTAGAAAATGCCTTCATTTAATTCATGTTCGTTTAAATTGATTGATTCAGTTGATCGGGCGTGAAAAAACGCCCGACTTGTTCAGGACACCGAGTTTGCGTGAAGCTAAATAATAATAATAAAATAATAAACTACGTACTCAGTAAGAGAAAAACCCTAAGATTGGACGTACGGATTGTCCTACCTCTCCTTTCATAAGTTGGTTGATAATATAACGAGAGTAGAAAAGCAACTAAACTATAGTGCGAATTGAAAATAAACCGTAGTCCCATCGCTATCGTGTTTGGAAAAGGTTTGAAAAAGTTAGGTTGGTTTGAATATAAGCTTTATGGGTTGAAGGTTTGAACATTATAATATCTTTGCATTTTTATATTTTACTAGCGGCCCGCCCTCGCTTTGCTTCGGTGTAGAGCTGAAGTGTAGACTACAGTATTTGTTCTCAGGCTTGTATTATACACAATGACAATCATCTATGATTCTTCTTATACCTGCATGCAAAGTATCAGCCCGATCGGTTTAAAATTGACAAAGTTTCATACAAACTTTCATTCCCTATTTTATCCCCTTGGGGGTAGAATTGATCACAATCCTTTCTTAGCGGTTGCCTACGTCATAACGTCTACCTGCATGCCAAATTTCAACCCGATCCGTCCAGTGGTTTGGGCTGTGCGTTGATAGATCACTATGTCAGTCAGTCACCTTTGAGTTTTATATATATAGATTCCTTGGGGAATTATGTCGTTTCATAGTGATCTATTATTCCTTTTGATTTCTCAAAAGAATAATTAATATTACAAAATAGGATGCCCTTTGATAAATTATTGGTTTGTGTTCGGTCGTCCACCGCAGGGAGAACAATCATTTATGTATAGGTGATTTCATTAAAATAATAGCGAGGAAATGGGGAAAACGAATGTTATACAATGGATAGCAATTTTCCCCACTGTAGCGCAATGGGTCTACGGATAATTGAAATAAAACAGTTTTTGACGTGATAACGTCTTATAAACTTAGATTAAAATAAAAAGGGTAGATACGGTACGCTCATACTATCATCAAATAAAATATTATCAGACTCAACTACATAAGCAACTCTCGCCACGCACACGCCTGTTTAAAAACATCAATCGAGCGAACGAGACAGAACTATACGCTTCAACGCAGCGTATTGTTGTCCTTTTCTTGCTTACAAAATGGCGATTATGTAAATAATATTCACGACAAACCGTGATTTTTGAGAAAAAATGTTTTCACAGTTTAAGAATAAAACGTGTTGCCGGGGCAATTTGATGTTAAACTTATAAAAGGTTCTTTATAAAAGCATCGAAGGCATTGTTATATCTTCATAACACAGAATATACGCAATATTGTTATATTATTGAGTGTACATGCAGCGTGTTTGAATGTCAAATTGTGACTAAAGCGAATTATGGTCGTGGACCACAATTTAAGCGGATCACTTTTGAGCCGCGAATGCCGTATCTTCCCTTTTTGTTTTAATCTAAGCTTATAAATCGATGAACACAGGCTGCACGCACAAAAAAGTGTCACGTTCCGTCTGAGTCTGAGCGTGCAAGCAAGAGCGCGGAACAAGCGATAGAGAGGCACAATCGGCCCAAGCGTCGGCTTGTACACATTTATCTCTCTTTTCGCGTGAAATCAGAACTAGCAATAATGCAATCTTTCATCAATGTTTCTTTATTACGTTATCACGCAAACTATTGTCAAACCAATTTTTTTCTACTGTTTAAAAAAGTATGTAGGTTAAAGTGGATCTACGGATAAAAAAATCCCTTGGATGGGACTACGTTCAAAAAGCGAAATATCAAAATTTTATGACTCCCAATGTTGGATTTATATAATGTTTGTTCTGTGATAATATTCCGTAGCTGCTACTTTGATGGCTTCCCAACCACGAATGGAATGTGAGTATATTTATGTTTTTATTTTATTTTTAAGCATTTGACTGCTAGCTAGATGTTTAAATCTAAAGAAAAGTTTTACTAGAAAAAAAAATCCACGCGGACCAGGCAGCGGACGGGACTCGAACCCGCACCCTTCGCAATTCGGGCGAATGCACTGACCAATTATGCTACCACGGCCCTGACGGCCGCATCGAAATTTTCCTAGCCTTAAGCTGCAAGGCAGCGCCATCTCTTCGCGTTGTAGGTAACCCACAATGTCAAATGAATACTCTTTCAAGTATTAAATATTTGAAAGACGAAATAGCAATTATAGATATGTTTTTATTTTATATTTAAGCATTTGAGTATATTGCTTGAAGCTATGTCAGACTACTTTAGCACGTCGCCTTCAACTGCAAATATTATTGGATCGTGGAGCGACTCGAACGGTGAGCCGACGAAGGCGAAGTAGGATCATGAAAAATGCGTTTATTAAACGCCCGCCGGATTTCATGTGAACTATTCAAGTGGCTCTCATACTCGGGCGCTAGGGCTGACACACTACAGTAAAATGGACTAAACTGGGTAATATATTTGATATTTTTTGGAGTTTACTCCTTCAGAATCCATTTGCATATATAAGGGGCCCGGTATGAGAAAAATGTGAGGAGTAAAATCTATCGATGAATGACATTAATGACCTCGTTACGTTTTTGTGCGCAACCTCATCTGCGCACCTTTCACTTTTAGCCATGGCAACGGATAAAAAACATTGAGTTGTCACAAATGTCAATAAAATAAATAAATTAAAAATAGATAAAATCGGAGCAAAATTAATGAAAACAAATAAATAACAGAATATAGAGAAATGCCGGTAAGTGTCCAGCACTCTGGAATAGTGATTTTCAGTACAGATGGAATTATAATACATATTTACAAAATGATGACTAGTGTGTGATATTTTTGAAATTGTGTGTTTCCAGAAATACATAATAAAATATATGATGAATATCGCTGATGTTAGATGATAAAATGTGTGACATGGAACCTATGATAGTCGAAACCATGGGACGATTCCTGAGGTATCTCTACTTGTAACCGACTTCTTCGGACTTGATTTTGTTTTGTGTCAGTTCAAAGACAATCGTTTTTAGAGTGTAAACTCCGGTCGTGCGTCGGAGCTGACACACATTTTTTTTTTAACATTCAACTAATATTATAGCTATTAACGGGATTGTTACCATGTACCTTATTTTTTATGAGTCTCCAATGGTAGATTATCGAGCGCAGTAAAAGACGACGTCGGAGGGTAGACCGATATGTCTGCCAATAACATCTACCCGCAATTACTTCAGTTACTCCGTGATCATGGCGCTTGCAACAGTGCCGAAATATCGGAGACTCATAAAAAACAAGGCACATGGTAACAATCCCGTTAATAGCTATAATGTTAGTGACCATGAAAGTTTAAAACAATATATTCAACTAATAGATGTTAAAATGTAAAGAACATTTTGCTAGAAAAAAATCCACGCGGTCCAGGCAGCAGTCGGCACTCGAACCCGAACTCGATTATCCAAAGGTAATCCTATCCTATTCCTACCTATATCCTATATTATAAATGCTGGGTGATTGTATGTCTGCAAGTCAGTCACAAAAAAAGTAAAGAAACTGATATGGATGAAACTTTATATGCGTATAATGCAGCCTAAGAAATGCTAGAGAAATTTCGACACGGTCATCAGGGCCGCGGCAGCGTAATGGTCAGTGTATTCGCCTGGATAGCGAAGGGTGCGGGTTCGAGTCCCGTCTGCTGCTTGGTCCGCGTGGAATGTTTTCTAGTAAAATTTTCTATAGATTTAAACATCTAGCAGTTAAATGATTAAAAAAATTGTAATCCAGATCTCAGATTACAGAACTAAAGGCAGATGGAGTGCACGGTACACAGATTGCGTGCCACCAAAGCAAAGATCAAGTTAAAAGCGAATATGAACTTGCGTCAGTACACTACAACGCATCGTGTTGTGAATGTGTCCTGTGCATATTTAGTTTTCACACACACGTTGTTCACAAAGACAAAAAGAGGTTTTTACTTTTCACTTCGTATTTGCTTTTGTGGCACGCAATCTGTATACCGTGCACTCCATCTGCATTTCATTTTGTAATCCGAGATCTAAACTATCACATTATAATTATCATTATTACTTATTACAATTTTACTTTCATTCAAACTGTTATATTTTCATTTTATGCAATAAGCTGCGAGTTTTTTTATCTATCTTAAGTATAAATAATAAATAAATAAATAATAATATTTATTTCACAAGCCAGTTTTACAAGAATCGTACAACACAATATACAGTATAGCTTAGAATATCCTCAGTGCCTGTACTAGGTTATAAAAATACCTGTATCACAGACACAGCGCTCATCCCTAAGGACCAGTTATACAACCTTTATGTAAGGAAAAAATTACAATTCTTGTGTTAGCTTAACAAAGTTAAATCAAAATATTATTTAAGTAAAAGAAAAGTAAAAAGTATTTGTTAATAGTATTTTTTATTGTAAAAAATTAACAACCCTAACTCCATGTGTAATAATGAATTTTCTCAGCGTTCCAGCCTGTCGTTTCAGCGAGCGTCTCCACACACAAGCTCGCGTCGGCGTCGTTATCACGGGGGGACCTCGTCGCAAGTTCGTTGTGATATCGTCGCGAGTCGTTGACGTGGCACCCACGCGACGTTGGCGCGGGTGGAAGCTCTCATGTGCAGCACTTATTCCAAAGTTAATTTCCGCGCGTTCTCCACCGAAATGAGAATCGAGTGAATGCGGTACATCCATATTACAGTTTTATTAAAAATCAATTGAGAAATATATTGTACGCCCTTATTATAAACATGTTTTAACTCTTATCAATTTTATAGCTATAAGTACTTAAATAACTTTTCCAGGACCACATCACAAGTTTTGATATTAATATACATGCATGAATATAAAAAGAATCGCCACATTGCATTGAAGTAATGAGTGATATGTATTCAAAGAAGTTTAATATATCTTTAGATTTTTGTTAGTATTTTAAATATATTTTTTGATATAATAGTAATTTAAAAATTAGTCCATATGGTTCTAGTAGTAGTAATAAATAGGTCTTACCGTACTGGCTATTTCAAGATCTTTTTTTTTCGCTGACAATTCTAAGTTCAAATTATTTTGAAAATTTATCACCCGCAAGCCGACTTTACAGATAACCAAAAAAAAATATATATAAAAATAAGTTTTAAGAAAAAGAAAGAACTCCCCGAGAAAAATAAGACTAAATAAAAATTCACTGTCACGTAAATTTTAATGACAATTTTGTTGAATGTTGAAAACTTTTCGCTCTCATATCTCTGATCATGATAAGTGTGTGTTTGTCAACTAATACCACTAGAAACTCTTTGCGGACTCAAACTTTACACGTATTATACTAAGTTTGAGCCCCAGAGCCACTTTAATATCGTCTAGACAGCGGAATATTCGCTGCATATCTGTTACAAGTTTGTATTTGCTGTAGAACTAGAATATAATGGTTTTGGTACGTTAATTGCAGTTGCATTTGCAGTGCATTGCATAATCAAGCGCCGGTTCGCACCAGATACAGTTCTATCATTGGTATTGTAGCTAAGATATCTAATATATAGGGCTATTATAAAGTTGATGATTATCTAAATGATCGTAATGCATGGACATAGTGTTTCTTATAATTTGATATTAAATGGGATTAGTCATTTTTCATAACAGTAATATTGTACCTATCTAATGCCGCTTCCTATATACTACTTAAAATGTTAACTATAAAATTAATTGTAACTATATATTTATATTCTAGATTATGTAATGGAAAGTGACTTCAGACGTATTTCTGAAGTAATTTTCAACTTGACGACACTGTATATAACAATACAGGGAGAAAAAAACAGCCCTTGCTGAGTTTCTTGTCGGTTCTTCTCAGTACAAGGTCTCCCGCCGTAGTTTTGCGAACCGATGGCGTAGCTTCTTGACCTTCACAAGTGCTTGTAACAGCCTAGACTGAATAAATGACATTTCATTTCATTTCAATGAGCTTTGAAACTAATGCTATTGTGTAATAGGGGTGATGACGGGGTACAGTAAACGAAATTCCATTTAGTCCGTCAGTTAGATGATCAAAAAATAATAGACACGTATTTTTTCTTTGGGCAATCAACCGAAAAATGACAATGTTATAGCACGTCAAAGTTTGGGAGTAGGGGCTCGTGACGTCACTTTTAAGCGAAAATTGTACCAAAACGTGACGTCATGCGACTTTTCAAATCAATCTCTGCAATGTTTAATATTATGTGAAAAAGAAAAAATACGTGTCCAATACTTTTTGATAATCTACCTGATAAACGAAGTAAAAAAATTAGTCATCATCCCTATTCGGCACTGGTGATTTAAATAGGCATGTGTTTGAAGCAGGTAACCGTCATCTGCAAACAAACCATCATGTTACAAGAATAATTTAATCATAACGTGCAGCCTAAGTGAGGAGCTCGATGGCGCAGGTGGCTAGCGCGTTCGGCTGCGATCGTCGAAGTTAAGCAACTTTCGCAGTGGTCGGTCATTGGATGGGTGACCAAAAATCTTCTATCTCGAGTTCCTCCGTGCTTCGGAAGGCACGTTAAGCCGATGGTCCCGGCTGCATCTGCAATCGTTAGCACCCGCCAATCCGCAATGGGCCCGCGTGGTGGGTCATGGCCCAATCTCCATATTCCATCCATTGGGAAGGCCTGTGCCCCAGCAGTGGGGGCATTAATAGGCTGATGATGTGCAGCCTAACCAGCTACGGTTTACGGTTTAGAGCTGAATAATTTTCTTTTTATATTCGTCGGACAGGATAACGTCCATTGGTCCCGCTAGTATAATACAAGGTTATATGCAGCATATGAATATGTTCGAAAAATGTTGAGAGAAAGTCCAAAATTAATTTAATAAAAAATACTACCAACATATTAGTCACAGGACACAGAAAGAGGTTTGAAGGGCCTTGTAGGCGGGACAGGCGCTACAGTTATGTGTGAGTAAATGTTCATAACTGGACCAAAACTTGGTTCTGGGTGTATGCGCTAAGTGGCTCGATTGTTTGATGTTGCGTTATTTGAATGGCTATTATTTATTATGTGGCTATTATCTGAGGGGCGAGACGGCGACATCGGCTCCCGTACAAACGGTCTATTTAGAAATGAAATGAAAAGTCATTTATTCAGTCTAGGCTGTTACAAGAACTTGTGAAGGCCAAAAAGCTACGCCATCGGTCCGCAAAACTACGGCGGGAGACCTTGTACTGAGAAGATCCGGCAAGAAACTCAGCAAGGGCTGCTTTTTTCTCCATGTATTGATATATACAGAGTCGTCAAGTTGATAAATGACTTCAGAGATACTTCTGAAGTCACCTTCCATTACATCATTTAGGATATAGATATATAGTTACAATAAATTTTATATTTAGTATATAGGAAGCGGCATTAGAAAGGTACCATATTACTGTTACACAAACTGACTAATACCCATCAAAAAACAAATTACAAGAAACACTATGTCCATGCATTACGATCATTTAGATAATCATTAACTTTATAATAGTCCTTATTCATAAGAGTATTCTTGATCTGAGATTTAAATTTGGTTAGTGGAAGCTCAATTAGATCTTGGGGAACTTTGTTAAACAATGCAATACTACATCCCAGAAATGAACCTCTTGTTTGGAGTCTGAAACATGGAACGGCAAGCTTGTTCTTAAATCTTGTGTTAAAGTTATGGGTTTGACTTTTTTTTGCAAATGCGTCATAGTTTTATCTTACATATATTATATTTTCATAAATGTATTGCGATGCCAGTGTTAAAATATTAATTTCTTTAATTTTTTCTCTAAGAGATTCTCTTGCCTTTAAATTATATATGGCGCGAACAGCTCTCTTTTGCAGTACGAAAATACTTTCTATATTAGCAGCTGAGCCCCACAACAAAAGGCCATATGACATAACGCTATGAAAGTAACCAAAGTAAACCAATCTTGCCGTTTCCACATCAGTTAGGAGTCTTATTTTTTTAACAGCGAAAGCCGAGCTCAGTCTGCTTGATAAGGCATCAATATGAGAATCCATTGCAGATGCGAGTCTAAAGTAATACCCAGAAACTTTGTGGAATCCACTTACTCTACAGGCTGGTCATCTTTATATATATAATTCTTGTGTGAGTGTGTATGTCACTGAACTTCTCTTAAACGACTGGACCGATTTTGATGAATTTTTTTGTGTGTGTTCAAGGGGATCTGAGAATGGTTTAGATTCACAATTTTGTCCGCTGGACGACCTCAATTTTTTTAGGGCGATACGAAGTTCGCTGGGTCAGCTAGTATATTTATAACTTTCTAACCTCTAACCCGATTATGTGATATAAGTATTGTGACCCTATGTTCAGGCTCTATAGCCTGTAAAGGAATCTACTAAAAAAGACTATTGAGAAAAGTAATAACAGTATTGTACGCGCCTGAATTCCGCCCGTTAAAAAAGTTTTTTTAGGATTCTGTACCTCAGAAGGAGCAAACGGGACCCTTATAGGATCACTTTGTTGTCCGTCCGTCAAGACCGTTTTTCTAAGGAACGCGTGAAGGTATCAAACTGAAATTCATATCTCATACTCAGCTCTACTGTCCCTTGGAGCTGTGAAAAAATCAAACTTCTAAGCCAAAGCAATCAAAAGATACAGCAGTTTATGCCACATATTTCCGCAAATTTTCGAAACTTGCACGGGAATCAAAACCTATAGGGTACTTCCCGTGAACTTAGAATCTTGAAATTTGGTACGAAGTAACGTCTTATGGTACAGATAAAGGAAAAATTGCGAAAACCGTAAATTTTTAGTTACACCATATAATAAAAAATATTTTTGAAAATTTTAAAGTTACTACCTCTTTTCTCATGAACGCGTAGAGGTATTAAATTAAATTTGTACGGAACCCTCAGTACGCGATTCCGACTCGCACTTGGCCGTTTTTTTTTATCATTGTACCTCAACAGATAATAACAGTTAAAAATGGGCTTCATTAAAAAAAATACAAATGTCACCTAAATTCAGCCAAAGCCGGCATGCTTGCCAGTTTTCAATTAAATTCAAAATTAATTCCATTGATCACTACTCCCTACTAGTGATGTAACGAATATTCGCATTCGCATTCGCGAATATTCGCATATTTTTGAATATTCGCATTCACATTCGCATTCGCAAAATCTCTGCGAATAAATAAATAAATAAATAAATATTTCCAACACTCACACCAATTAGCCTAGCCCCAAAGTAAGCACTATAAGGCTTGTGTTATGGGATGCTAGGGTAACGGATAGAATACATAAACTGTACATATATAAGTATATTTTTATAGAAAATACATATTAAACATCCATGACTGGAGTTCAAATGCTCGTATTCATCACACAAACATCTGCCCCCACCGGGACTCGAACCCGGGACCTCTCGAGTCGGCAACACCATGAAACCCGGCGTACAAACCACTCGACCACGGAGGTCGTCATGCGAGTCATTTTTTGGTTGATTGGGGTGATGACTATTTTTTTTTCTTCGTTTATCAGGTAGATTATCAAAAAGTATTTTTTCTTTTTTCACATAATATAAACATTGCAGAGATATATGGATTTGAAAAGTAGCATGACGTCACGTTTGAGTACACTTATAAGTGAAAATTCACTCAAAAGTGACGTCACGAGCCCGTTCTCTCAAACTTTGACGCACTATAACTTTGTCATTTTTTGGTTGATTGCCCAAAGAAAAAATACGTGTCCATTATTTTTTGATCATCTAACTGACGGACTAAATAGAATTTCGTTTACTGTACCCCGTCATCATCCCTATTGGCGCCAATTTAAAAAAAAAAAAAATTGTAATGTCCAAAAAATGACATTCGTTACATCACTACTCCCTACCGTTTGTTTGCGCGAGACACAAGAATGGAGTCTTGACACAACATTCCGCCGGATCGGTAATAAGGCGCTCCCGTCGCGATCCTGTTTATGTGTTGCGGGATAAATAATGTTCACTAAATTACACGCCCGACGCCGTCCCGGGATCCCGGGATACGTGTGTACCATGACTGGTATTACTCAGATTAAATTTTGGATTCCGCTCACTTGATGCGTTACAAGTTAATTGGATTATCTTGAACAGATAGTTGTGTAAAACATTTTATACTTACCGGTATAGTCTTATATTTCGGAATAAAAGATATGAGTTTATAATTACAAAAGCTTAAAACTACCTAATGTCTAAAAACGTAAAAACCAGAAATAACTAAGAACTTTAATAATATACAGTTTACAAAATAAAAAACATATCACCCCCAGCGCGGCTGTCAGCAATAGTGCCCAATAGGCTGACAGCATTTCCACGTTGGATAGCGAGGCTAATCTATTGGCCAAGGTTGCTGCCAGCCCTTTGATCACCGGTCACCTCGGTGAGTCTCTTAGACAATTCCTTAAAGAAGGAACGAGCGCTTGGACTCCATGGTCCCATAGTCTCCACACCAAACGGCACAAAGATGTAGATCTCATTGAGAGCTGAATATTTGAGCCGCTTGGAGCACTCGGCGGAGGCCGCCGCCGCGCCTGCAGCCAGGGAAGTACTACTTGTATGGCACGGAGCGAGCGTATCCACGCAAGTTGCGTCCCACACAAGAGAACGACCCTGCTTCCAGGGAATGACCATCATTCTGTCAGGTCTCTTGCCATTGTCTTGGAAGATGCCGCTGGGCTCTAGGACCGCTGGCACATTGACTTACAGGTATTATTTCAAAAATATTTGGAGCGAAATGATGTAGTGTGGTTCAGTCTGCAAATTGAAGATGGATGAAAATGTATTATCTCAATCTCCTAATTCGGATACATATCACCATAATGAGTCTTGGCTCAATCGCCATATTCCAGCCAGTGCCCTAGCAAAGTATTATTAGACAGAAGATTTAAAAAAAGTCTAAATAAAAACACTGAAATCAATAAAAAATTAAATAAAATATAATAACGATTTTTTTAAAAGTGGAACTTAATAGCGTATAAAGGGAGAGACAGACAGACGCGGTTTGCGGCCGCAGCCGGGTTTTGGCCAGTTGTATTCGCTTGCAATGTAAGCGAGTGTTAACACTTCATGCTGTTGGTTTCACCTGTTTATCACTTGTGTTTCATTAAGATACTGTTTTAAATACAGTATGTCTAACTTAACATTCATTTAACTAGAGAAAAGTTTCATCGTACCGCCTTATAGCTGCTGAAACATCACCGATTCGCACCGTCAATGATTTTCATTACAAGAAGCTGAAGTCATCATCGTAACGTAAATGTTTTGAAAATTGGTTTATTCTTAAAAACAATGAAGCCAAGGATTAATATAAGAGGAGCTCGATGGCGCAAGTGGTTAGCGCGTTCGGCTGCGATCGTTGAAGTTCAGTAACTTTCGCAGTGGTCGGTTATTGGATGGGTGACCAAAAATTTACTATCTCGAGCTCCTCCATGCTTCGGAAGGCACGTTAAGCCGTTGGTCCCGGCTGCATCTGCAGTCGTTAGCACCCGCCAATCCGCACTGGGCCCGCGTGGTGGGTCATGGCCCAATCTCCCTATTCCATCCATAGGGAAGGCCTGTGCCCCAGCAGTGGGGACATTAAGAGGCTGATGATGATGATGATGAGAGAAAAGTTTTATCGTACCGCCTTATTGCTGCTGAAACATCACCGATTCACACCGTCAATGATTTTCATTACAAGAAGCTGAAGTCATAATCGTAACGTAAATGTTTTAAAAATTGGTTTATTCTTATGAAAATTGAAGCCAAGGATGAATATTTCAAAAAACTATAAAAATAATTTCTATTATCTCGAACGCCCACGTTTATTATACTGTAAACCGACACCAAGCTTCAACACACTCATAACACAAATTGTTGCTTTAAATTATCCTGACACTATCTTGTAACATGTACATTGTTATCGTGTACCCAAAGGCGTTGAACACAAAATTGAAATTGCAAAAGCTTTTAATAATTCCAGCTCGTTTCAATAAGCTGTTTTAATAACGGCGCGAGCGAACATTCGCACGGGTAATCCCCGGTACGTATTCATCAAATGTATACTGTCGGTAACACGTTGGTTAACACCATACAAATCTTTAACTAGAGTATGTATTAACTTTCTGTACATTCTATTTCTATTTATTCTTCCTTTATTCCTCTTTACCTCTTTTCCTTGTGATTTTTTGCTAAGCATAATCACACAATTTCCATGTTTGGGCTTAAAATAGCGAAATGGCATGTTTTATATATAATGTAATTTATAATATGTGAAATACCTTAAAATCTTTTTTAAGAAATGAATTTCTTCCAGTTTTAAATTGTTGGGTTATTTTATGAAACATCACATTATATATAAAATGAAATATCAAGTTTGATAGATATAACTATTATGAGAATACGTTAATTAACCACTTACCTATATGAAATGTCCTTATTAGCAAATTAAAGAATTCATAAATGAAACATATTTAAGATGTTACATCTAACGTCTCCATTTTAAACTTCGGATCTTGCTTTAAAAGGGGTTTGGAATGATTTTTATTGAATTTCTCTCAATTCGATTTCTTTATAGTGTAATGAAATACATGTATCATATGGTAGAATAATAAAATGATTATAATTTTTGTACTTTGCGATGATGTTGTTTTTTTTTTTTTTTATTTGGCTTACAAAACTGGTTACAAAGAATATCCATATAAATGTATGCATACAAAAAAACATCAACTACTTTGCAACCTACTAGATGCAAGCACAACATGCATTTCTAAAACTACCTAACTGCTAAGGATATATACTAAAGGATAAATATAGCACATATAGGTTGAACTCTAACTAAAAAAATTAAGTGAAAGTTAAAACTAAAAAGTAAAAAACCTAATCAGAGAATATTGAATTTAAATATTTTCTGATTGAGGCTTTAGAACCTTTAAACATGTCGAAATCATTTCGAATAGCATTATAGGTTGACAACATTCTATAAAGAGGACAGTGATTCCCGAGTCTTGTCTTACAGGGGGGCAGTATAAAAGTCTTTCGATTTTGCAGCCGGCTATTAATTCTAGGAACTGAAAATTTTATATGCTCTAAAATATCTGATGAGTCGATGTGACTATGGATTAATTTAAAAAAATATCGAAGAAAAATCGACCCAAAAAGAAGTTATACTTTTATAAAGTTGTCACATCGTTGAACTTAAAAAATAAAGATGTGGTTTTTGGTTCTACTACACCAATGGTCAAGAGATGGCGCTGTAGTCTCCTGAATCGCGCTTTGGTTCCGTTGTTCCAGATTAATAAATACTTTTGATAGGCCTTCACAATGCAGTCGTTAGCACCCACTAAAT
This sequence comes from Chilo suppressalis, assembly GCA_902850365.2. NCBI lineage: Eukaryota > Metazoa > Arthropoda > Insecta > Lepidoptera > Crambidae > Chilo > Chilo suppressalis. The sequence continues at coordinate 2,667,782 of OU963911.1, forward strand.
AGAGATTCTATTTCTATTTTGTTGGTAGATTTTCTTAATGTGCGGTAAACACAAAAGTAACAGCGTAAAGCGACCAACTTCATGCTGTTAAAATTTTGTGTTACAGTGATGCGCGCGCATCTTAAAATTTTACTCTCATAATTTTTTCATAACGCGCCTAAAGAAGTATAACTTCAATAAAAACATTATATCCGAAACCTTCCTACGCCTGTGTAAGAGGGCTAACCCGTAATGTGTTGTGCGAGTCTAATAAGAGCGAAGTTTTTTACAAATGCCATCTGAAAAAGCTAGGTGGTATAAAAATCTTTTTTGGACAAGTTCAACTCGGGTAGAATGTATCTGGTACCCCGGATTCCAAACAGGACTAGCGTATTCCAAAATGCTGCGCACAATACTGTTGTAAATAAGAATGGTGAGTTGTAAAGCAAGCTCTGACATGCTTGTTGTTATAACCCGTTACAGAGCGGGCGTCCATATTGCGACACTAAATCTACAAGAGGCGTACTTAGTACAAGGTATTTGTCGTATCATAGGTCACACGTGAGTTACGACAGAGTTTTCATTAGACGTCCCGCGAATCCTAATCCAACGTTGATATGAAAACTTGAGTGTAAAGCTGGTTATTCATTTGCGAAAGTGACGTCGCGAAATTTCGTTGAGGAATTCTCGTAAATTTTGAGAAAACAAATTATTTGATTGAAATGTTTTTGTCTAACAAAACTTTTATAAGCTAAATATATAATTTCACCTACGTAGATTTGTCGTCGAATCCCACCTTGCGACGCTATAATTAAAATTGAATACGCACTGGTAATTAATAATGTAAGAAGATCACATTTGTATGATTTTTGGTGAAAATCTTCAACAAGACGATAGCTTTACTTAATGTTTTGTTGCATTTTGAAGCTTTGCAATGTTTGTATAATGAGGACATTATATTCATATTTATTTATATTTAAAAAAAAAATGAGTACTTTTAACTACATTCGCACCTGATGTTAAGCAACAATGTTGTCTAAGCTGAAACACTCAAACTCCAATAATGCCTAAATAAGTAAATATTTCCAACACTCACACCAATTAGCCTAGCCCCAAAGTAATGTATGTAACGCTTCTCTTATGGAATACTAAGGTAACGGATAGAATACATATACTGTACTTATATAGAAATACATATTAGACATTAATGACTGGAGTACAAATGCTCGTGTTCGAGCGACACCAAAACCCGAAACCCGGCGTTCAAACCACTCGACCACGGAGGTCGTCAATTATTTAATTACTTTACTTTTTTTTCTTTTTTTTTATAGATAGGCCCGACAGATGACTCCACCTCACCTGATGTTAAGTGAAGGTGAAGTCCTGCCACACCAGCCATCCTCACCCTGCCGGCCTGCATGTTGCTTCTTCACTCTTACTCTAGCCATATAGGTCCTTATTTACAATGTAATGGGGAATATAGATGCAGGAAAAGAGTTCCATTCCCACGCGGTTCACATGATAAGTTTTGTACTAAACTGTTATACGAACTTCTGTAGCACTGAATTCTGAAAATTCATTTGAGCGCGAGTAGTTTGCGAAGCGTAGTTTTGCTAGTTCCTTCCTACAATAAGATACGTCTCGTAATGGTTGCATTGTGAAATGGTGCGTTTTTAAACTTTTGTAGTTGTCGCCCAGTTAACTTTTATTCGTCTAGCTTCCTCTATGACCTTGTTTTGATTTCCAGCCTGTTACACTCTATACTTATAATACAAGTCTGTTATACTTCTTCAATATATTTGAAAGTAAGTAAGCGAGAGCATGTTGTTTTGTTGATAAAAATATATCGCTATTAAATCATGCAGGAGTTTGACAGTTGAGTGTCGATAAATCGCTCTATCATATCGCGTTTTGATACTCATGCTAGGGGGGCTGGGCTAGTTTTATTTATAACTAGCCGTGCCCCGCGGTTTAACCCGCGTTTTTCTCGTTTCCGTGGAAATACCGAGATAAAATATATAGGTACCAACTCTTAACATCTTACACACCTGATAACTTTTAAACGAAATATCCGATTGAGATGAAAAAAAATGTATTTTACTTCTACATAAACACTCTTGATAACATAATGCTTAATTTCGATAAAGATTAATATTACGATACATATTTAACGTAGTTTTTTTTTCTTCAGACGATTTAATAATTATTTTGAACACAAAATCGGTTATTGTGATTAAACCATGATAGCTAGATAAATATTTTTGTGGACTTTTTTGTAGGTCTTAATGGGATCTACAAACCCGTAGTACATCATTTTGTTCTATTGTCAATAGTTTTTGCAGCGCACGCAAAAATAGGTTTTCGATTTTACACCTTGTGTTACAAAATAGCAATTTTATTACGGATCCCTAATTTTGAAAAAAAAAAATATAGCCTATAGCCTTCCTCGATAAATGGACTACTCAACACTGAAAGAATCATTCAAATCGGACCAGTAGTTCTAGAGATTAGCGCGATCAAACAAACAAACAAACAAACAAACTCTGCAGCTTTATAATATCAACATTCAAATATGCGTCATCGTTAGATTACACGTTGTTACAAAATGCGTTAAAGAAATAAAGGTTCACTGCTCGTTCCCCGTAGGTGATAGCGTGATAATATGTAGCCTATATGTTGACCCGGTTAAGGATGAATGTTATATTGCTGAAAATCGCTTCATAAATAAGCTATTATTTCTCGTAAAAACTGTAGAAAAAAAAATGGTTATTGTGGGTTATCCCTAAGAGATAGACATATACTTACGCGGACTTTTTTGTGGACCTTTTAAGGTGTACAATATTGTAGTACATTATTTTGATCTATCTTATAGGGTTCAGCCAGCATTTGCAATGTAAGCGCAAAAAGTGTGTTTATTTACGACCTTACATTAAAAACCTCTAAAATTACCAGTGATTCTCTACTATATTATGCATGTATTATGCATATAAACCTTCCTTTTGAATCACTCTTTGTATTAAAAAAACCGCATTAAAATCCGTTACGTAATTTTAAAGATCTAAGCATACATAGGGACATAGGGATATAGGGACAGACAGCGGGAAGCGACTTTGCTTTATACTATGTAGTGAAGCTGGTACAGCCGTTCTACCAGTATGTTGTCTATCAAAGATATAATGTTTTAAACAGCCACAATAAGTTTTTATTTAAAAGTCATATACACTTATTTCTTGATGACAACGAGAGGTAACAGTTCACACTGCAATTCCAAACCAAAACTTTAAACCTATATAATTTATGATTGTATTACCACATCGATAAATCTATACATATAATAAAATGGTAGGAAAGTCAAAACTGTACATTGAATATTTTTTTAAAGAATACTTGGGGTGTGATCTACAAACGATACCGAAGCCAAAAATATAGATTTTTTTGTCTGTTTTTCTGTATGTATGTCTGGCATAAACTCAAAAAGTAATCGATGGATTTACTTCAAATTTGGCACGAATATTATTAAGAAGACAGGTCAACATATAGGCCGCTAGTAATAATAATAAATTACTACATAAAAAAGCCGTCTAGACTTTACAGTCTAGAGGGCTTTCTTTTCGCGAATTAAATAAATATTTTTAAAGAATTAATTAAACCTACTTTAATATGATTGAATTTCGTATTCATACTAATATTGTAAAGTCAAAGGTAACTCTGTTACGTTTTCACGTTTATACTGCTGAAGTGAATTTTGTTTTTAATTAATTAATTATATATTTTTTTCAATAAAAATTTCACGACTGTTGACATATTTACTTGCAAAAGTAAAGCATCTTTTAAAAAACCACTTTTAGGGCTGTTGGTTGATTGGTAATATACAAACAAAAATGAAACTGAAATGCATGCATATATACACACAAACACACACATATACACACACACACACACATATACAATGGTGCGCGCGCATTGCACACATCTCGCCCTTGTTTGGTAGAGGGTTTTCTAAACTATTAAAAAAAATGGGTGCGTGTACTTATGTAGGCGCGTGAGAAGTTATCCTTCTTTGGCATCGTTTAAAATTAGTTTTTAATTGCATGCAAATAATTAATTACAATAAATTAAAAAAGTCTGGAAAAGGACACAGTCAATAAAGTTTTAATTTGAAAAAATAAATAAATAATCAAAATATTCAATTAAAATCGCTACTGAATATAATTTATTAGAACATATGTGATTTGCACTTGTATGAAACTCAAACTCGTATTCCGAATATACAAACTAGAAACATGTGGATAAATATTATAAATATGAATACCTATAACTGTTACTTTATTACAAAAAATAAAGATGTGGTTTTTGGTTCTACTACACCAATGGTCAAGAGATGGCGCTGTAGTCTCCTGAATCGCGCTTTGGTTCCGTTGTTCCAGATTAATAAATACTTTTGATAGGCCTTCACAATGCAGTCGTTAGCACCCACTAAATAGAGATTCTATTTCTATTTTGTTGGTAGATTTTCTTAATGTGCGGTAAACACAAAAGTAAAAAGTAATATTTGTGTTACAGTGATGCGCGCGCATCTTAAAATTTCACTCTCATCATTTTTTCATAACGCGCCTAAAGAAGTATAAATTCAAAAAGCTATAACTAAGAAATGAAAATCTGTAATTGGCATTAAGATAAACTATATTGTAAACCCTGTATTGTATTAAGAAAATGCTGTGGATTTTGGTCTAGAATTAAATAAATAAAAAATAATATTGGTAAAAAAACCTAAACCTGAAAGTTTGTATGTTTGTGACTCTAATGTCAGATTGTACTGAAGCAGTCAATGTGTAGCGAAGAGCAATTTAATGCCGCTTCCGTGCAGAGAATATAGTATCCAGGGTGTATGCAAGGGTGGATCCAGGGGGGGGGGTCATAGGGGTCATTACCCCCCCCTGGGCTGGGTACAGATGGACTACAACCAGGGGGATTTTATTTAAGTACTTTCAATATTTAATATACCACAACTATATGACCCCCCCCTGGCGCCAAAGCTGAATCCGCCCTTAGGTGTATGTAATCCGAGTTCGATGTAAAACCAACCCTAAGGTTTCAGCTCATATTTTTAGACAGCTTGTTAATTTATGTCCATTCTTAATAGGTAATAAACCCCAGTATTATTTTTCTGGGCCATAAACGCTTTAAGACGGGTTATAAAAAGCGTTCAAATTATTTCAAGACGGTACGTACCTGCTCGTGCCTACATTAACGAATAAATAAATTAAACATCTTTCGGTGATTATTCCTAACGTGTGTCGAGATTTATATTCGTACATCATTATCATCATCATCACTGCTGGGGCACAAGCCTTCCCTATGGATGGAATAGGGAGATTGGGCCATGACCCACCACGCGGGCCCAGATGCAGCCGGGACCAACGGCTTAACTTAGGTTAGTCGTTGGTTTAACGTAGCTCGAGATAGTAAATATTTGGCCACCCACTCAATGACCGACCACTGCGGAAGTTGCTTAACTTCAACTATCGTAGCCGAACGCGCTAACCATTTACTCCATCGAGCTCCTCAAAGTACATTCATACAGTGCAGTGCAGTCCTATCTATATTCGTACATTTACTATTTATTATGTTTCATTAGATTACAAATCAAAAACAAAAGAGCGATGCTCGGTGTTTCCCTACGCGATAGAATCAGAAATGAGGAAATCCGTAGGAGAACCAAAGTAACCGATATCGCTCGAACGATTGCTCTGCTGAAGTGGCAATGGGCAGGACACGTAGCAAGAATAACCGATGCCGATGGTCGATTGGGCGGAAAGGTTCTGGAATGGCGACCACGCACTGGACGACGCTCAGTGGGCAGTCCCCCTACAAGGTGGACCGACGATCTTGTGAAGGTCGCGGGAAGCCGATGGATGCGAGTGGCGCAGGACCGATCGTTGTGGAGATCCTTAGGCGAGACCTATGCTCAGCAGTGGGCGTCGTACGGCTGACATGATGATGATAAATAATAAATAAATAAATATTTCCAACACTCACACCAATTAGCCTAGTCCCAAAGTAAGCACTATAAGGCTTGTGCTATGGGATACTAGGGTAACGGATAGAATACATATACATTACATATATAAGTATATTTATATAGAAATACATATTAAACATCCATGACTGGAGTACAAATGCTCGTGTACATCACACAAGCATCTGCCCCCACCAGGATTCGAACCCGGGACCTCTCGAGTTGGCGACGCCATGAAACCCGGCGTACAAACCACTCGACCACGGAGGTCGTCAAAGAATGATGATGAGATTACAAATAAAATGTTAGTCTATTTTAAACAAACTTAAAGTTTCAAACCTAGCGTCTGCCTGTTTCAATTATTCAAACTGACATTAACCCAATAATGTTATCATCAATCATAATGCCAGAACAGTATTATTAAGACAAAACAAAAATAGCATGTGAAAACAATGACGACTTTATCTTTTTACATGTGCTTAAGAAAGAAAAAAGGAATAAAAATATGAATACGTGAGCTCTTTTCTTCGAAACCAAGACATATGGATTGTGGAGTAAGTACTCAAAAAGTACCTTCCCACGGGCAATACTCTTCAAAGGTTCTCTTCTGGAGAGGAGGTGAAAGACAAAAGAGACGTATCGGCGAGCCGGCGAGTGCGCCGCGATAAGAAATGAAAGATTTCCCCTCTGCTGTGTTTTCCTTTCTTTGTGACACACGGACGTTGAGGACAACGTTCTTTTGAGAATATTCAAAACTCACCAGATGATGTTACACAAAAGTATCGCGTTAAGCAACAGGTCGTGTAGGATTAGATGTAACAAGGTTTTGGGTGCTATAAAGAACGAATTTATTTGCCACTGTGACGTTTATAGTTATAAATATTAAGAGAACATTTAAAATGTTCACATAATACAGTTCATGAGATACAGCTCCCTGATAGACGGACTAAAATGGTAATACCAACCTATTATATCAAACTTTGAGTAGGGAACTTTAAACGATATTTGCGCTTATTAGTATACTCAAAGATTGTCACTTGTTTGTGTAAGATTGTTTCGGATATCTCAGATTCGAAAAAAGAGAGGTAGAACACATTTAATAATGTAATTGAATTAGTGCAAGCTTGGGGAATCAATAAATATCTTTTAGCAGGCTTTATTTTAGCAGGCTGTAGCCAATTCTGCGTTGTATTCCTGTATTGAGTATGTGTATCAGGTGATTGGATTCTTAATACCTAGATAGTAAATAAGCGAGCGACTCAGCTCGGTATTAAAAGCTTCTAAAGGTTATAGTGTCCATTTATACTTATGATATATTTTTTTTTATTATTTATTTATTAGTTCACAAAACAAGTTACAATTAAATATTGAAAAACAAAGCAATTACAATAATATAACCAATCTGTAACTGTAGATATGTGGGCATAGCATGGGCTAAAGTATTTAGAAAAAAAAATATTGAAAATCGAATTTCAACAATTAAACACAATAAAAAAACACTTTAACAAAAGTACAAATTAACTGATTCTTTTTTGTTTATCTTTAGATTTCTTTTCTAAATTCAAGAAGCCGACTACAGAAATAGCCAAAAAATGCAAATGATTCGTCGTTCAGTAAACCAGTGTGTCACGAGCAAGCGCTCTTCCGTTAACTTTATTTGTGGACGTTTCGGCGAAACTGAAAGAGGTCGAATATCGGCCAAATTGGAATGATGTATTGTAACAGATTTCATTTGGTAAGATTTTGATGTAGCGGGCTGGCGCCGGCGCGCGGGTGGCGGGGCGTAACGCGTTACTCGATATTTCAAGATATTTTCACGTGATACGCGCGACAATCCCTGTGACAGATCTTTTCGATGACAAAGGAGTTTCGTGAAATGGAATTCTCGATTTAGTTAAGTTTTTCGTTCCTTTTCATTATTTGGAAGATGTAGTTTTGGTATCCGTTGCCGGAATGCTTTTTCACTTATCTCCTTTATGTGAAATAAGCAATTTCCGTTTTAGTAGCGCACTGATGCTTTGTCATTTATTGGCAATAGACGAGAAAAACATTATGGCTGTAAATTTCGCTTGTACACCATATTTTGGCTTTGTGTATGTGTTGTAAGATAACCGGACTTATGTACCAAGTTTTGAATGAAGTAACATTGTGTTACATTTTGTATTTTTAAATCTATATATATAAAACACAAAGGTGACTTACTGACATAGTTATCTATCAACGCACAGCCCAAACCACTGCACGGATTGGGCTGCAATTTGGCTTGCAGGTAGATGTTATGACGTAGGAGTCCGGTAAGAAAGGATTTTGATCAATTCTACCCCCAAGGGGATCAAATAGGGAATGAAAGTTTGTATGAAACTTTATCAATTTTAAACCGATCGGGCTGTGACTTTGCATGCAGGTATAAGAAGAATCATAGATGAATGTCATTGTGTATAATACAAGCCTGAGAACAAAAACTGTAGTCTACACTTCAGCTCTACACCGAAGCGAAGCGAGGGCCGGCCGCTAGTACAGAATAAGTGCAATTATGCTCACTTTTTTCTAGAGTCCATTTAAATGAACTTAAATATTGTGGTAGTATATCACTTGATATAAGTATTTGAAAATAAACTTACAGGTAACCTTAGCATAACTTTAAAATAACGTTATTTTTAAATGTACAAACAATAAGACATGCAAAGAATACAAGAAAAAACACATGATGGGGCTGACATGTTCATGATATAAAAGCTCCTAAATAAGTAAATATAAAAGAAAGAGAAAACAAGGATATTGAAAAAATTTATTACTGACAAATTGTCAATGAGCCAATTTTCATTTGTGTACAAATACGTTTTTGAAGTGAAAACTTCTTTAGCAGCGTTGTACATTTTTTTTGTATGGGTAAAAAATGATGAACTCGCGTCATGACACGTGGCCTGACCGAAAATTCGTAAGACGAAAACAATAAAATTGGTAAGGTTGTTGACTTTCAATATATTGGACGAAACATCTAGGACGTCCAGGTGGCAGCTTTATTGCGAAGAAAATGCATTTTTTTTTCAATAGATAATAATAATAATAATTTATTGTCTTTTTTTTACATGTTAACAGATATTTAAATAAAATTTCGTTAAAAATAAGACAATAGGGAATGGCTCGCTAGATGTCGCTAGGTGCGCTTAAATGAGAAATTCTGGGAGATAAACTTTTTAATGTAATATAAATTGTCATGTTTGTGTACGATAGCGACATTAATAATGACGTATTCTACCACATAAATGATAGTACTTTTATACTGATAATTAAAAAATTCGTGCAAAATTATTCCCTAACTATTCCAAAATATCAAAAATGCACAACTTTAATATTCAAGTTTTCACTTCTGCAGTCACTCCCTTATATAAATTCGTTTAAAATATTTGTATTCACAACACTATTTCAGAAGGTCCGTCGATTCACAATAATTGGTTTCGTTCTTGTTCTTTTATTAATAAAGTCATTGCGATAAACCGATTTATTTCATCGTGCGGACAAGAATTAAGGTTGGTGCCATTAGGGAAGCTAAGAAAAATGGTCGCTGCAGCAGATTTTCCGCCTTATTGTGTTTGAAACACAAGCGTATTTCGTTTACATCGAGATTATTTAAGGTTTAGAACTTACGTAACGCAGACGGCTTGCTAATTGGACTTGGAAATTGAATAGAGCATCGTTTAATGGTTCGAGAGTTCAATTAGATAACAGATAAATTTCCAATTTATTTATGTTTTTGAGTTTTTTCTTATAATCGATATGAAAATCCTACTAATATAATAAATGTGTTGCGGCGACATCTACATGCCCCACATATTGATTTATCTTATTTTCGATATAGAAAATAAAGACTCCTGCTCAAATATATTGTGATAACTACAGGTAACTACGGAATCCTACACTGCGCGTGGCACGACACGCACTTGGTTGGTTTCTATCTAGGAACAATTTGAGGTTCTCATAAAACTATTGGTCACTAGTATTCAAATAAAGGATATCGCCTAAATCATATTTGGATCAAAGTTGAGCGTCTAGAATATAAATATATATTTACTAACACTGTATATTTACAACAACTTACTAAGATTATTAATTAAAAATAAACAGTTTTTACAAATTGTAATTGACACAAATCAAAGCCGGGTAAAATATAAAAAAATATATAAAACACTGCATTGACATTCATCCTAACCTTGATCCTAACTTGGACGTAGTTACGCGAAAACGTTCCAACCCACAGCGACCCCATTTTGAGATAAACGCAATTTTGTGTTTTAGCGGTACACTTTTTCCCTGTAATTATTTCAGGCAAATACTATTGGTGTTACTGTGGAATGCCAAACTGGTTATTGAATGATATGCATATTTTTTGTAAATACATAATACAAGGGGCATATAAATAGGTAAAACGAGTTTGAAACGTTTTCGCTAAATTTAATTTTGTATGAACCTTGTTAAATAGCAATTATGCATAAACGTTCCAGAACGAATTTAAGTGTATTATTTTATAAATATATCTAAAATAAATATGTAAAATAATAAATAACAATGAAGAACATACAAAAACAACAAAAAAAAATTGAAAATGTATTACAAAAAAAATAGAACGTGATCTTTTGAGCTTAGAACCTATGCCAATTTGCTGATATGGTTCCAAAAGTTATCAAAAACTTATATTATAAACATTCAATTTTCATCATCGTATTCTATGATCTCGAAGTCCGGAACTCCACCAAACCCATCAACATCATCAGTGCTTCTTCAGAACTTTGAAGCGTTCTATAAAATTGAAGGCAATCCACTTCCTGTGCACCTCTTCTACCTCTCCTTCTACCAATACATAAGAATGCCCAGTATCATTAAATGCACTATGGATACCACTATTGTAGAACTAAGTAAAAAAGTTAAACCTCTTCAAGTTTACAAAATGACAAAGACTGATTTTTTTAGTACAACTAAACTGGAAAAGAAGATTATCAATAGGAAGAAGTTTACAGACTCATCTAAAGTTAGTTGGCTACATACAAAAGAAATTAAGTTGGATAAAGATAAAATGTTTTCTATTTTTATGCGGTCTACGATGGAAGACGATTTCAATGAGTTGAAAATTGATAAAAGAATAAAACGAGAACTGCAATACATAAAAGAATCTGATTTTTGCTTATTGTGGCCTAACGACAAACCGATTGCTCCAGCGAAATTAGTGGACTTACAATCCATGTACCACTACATACCCGAGGATTGCCTTCAATTTTATAGAACGCTTCAAAGTTCTGAAGAAGCACTGATGATGTTGATGGGTTTGGTGGAGTTCCGGACTTCGAGATCATAGAATACGATGATGAAAATTGAATGTTTATAATATAAGTTTTTGATAACTTTTGGATCCATATCAACAAATTTTTGGCATAGGTTCTAAGCTCAAAAGATCACGTTCTATTTTTTTGTAATACATTTTCAAATATATTTTTTTGTTGTTTTTGTATGTTCCTCATTGTTATTTATTATTTTACATATTTCTTTTTGGTTTATTTTTATAAAATAATACACTTAAATTCGTTTTGGAAAGTTTATGCATAATTGCTATTTAACAAGGTTCATACAAAATTAATTTAGCAAAAACATTTCAAACTCGTTTTACCTATTTATATGCCCCTTGTATTATGTATTTACAAAAAATATGCATATCATTCAATAATCAGTTTGGCATTCCATAGTTAAACCAATAGTATTTGCCTGAAATAATTACAGGGAAAAAGTGTGTAAATTGCAAATTGGGGTTGCTGTGGGTTGGAACATTTTCGCGTTACTACGTCCAAATATACCATAGTTATTTATTTTGGTAAAAAATATCTTTTTCTCTAGAACATATTTAATACCAAAAATGGATCAAGTATATGTGGATTGTTTATAGCTAAAAATTTTAAAATAATATATTATAATAATAGGTTTCAATTTATTTAGAACAGTGTTCGCAGCTTAAAAAAACAGTATGGATTAATCTAAAAGGTTTCAAATTACATGGAACATTTTTGCAGAAATAAAAAATGTATAAAGATTTTGCAAAAACGTTCCAACCCACATGGATCATTTAAGAAACCATTAAATGTGCGTTTTATGAATTTAGTATAATGTTCCAAGACAAGTGGAACATTATAACGATATGTTATTCTATTAAGAGTTTTTAACAATATGTTTCAGTATGCATGTAATGTTTTTACTTTATTTTGAGTACACGTCCTTGGCATAATGGTGGGTTGGAACATTTGGGTTAAACTTTATTGATGAAACTAACTTAAAAATACTAGCATCTTTGTGTGCACATGATGTAATATGGCAAAAATAGTACCCTGGTTATGGTAACTCATTTTCGAGTGACTTGTGGGTTGGAACGTTTTCGCGTAACTACGTCCACTTGTCCTTTTTGTAGACAATCTTGGCACTTCTTTTTTTGAAAATACAGCATTGAAATCAACTGATTGATAACTAGATTCAATATGTTTCAGTCTATAATAACGATTTATTGTAATAGATTATTGACTTTGTTATTATTTTATTTTTAAATTGGTGATTTTGTTAAAAGGTTGTGCCAAGATTGTTTACCAAATAGGACAAATTAGAATGTTATTTTTAAGATTCTCCTTTTTCGGGGAAGGCAAAGAGAACAATTCCCATAAAGCCAAGTTTTTAGTTTAATTAAGCTTCGTTTTTTTACATTAGAATGTCGGTGTGGCTCTATCTTATGTTTCTTGGAGGGTTTGACACGAAATGTATCGAGTTGGCTTTTCAGGTAAGCTTCTGTGCGGTAGTTAACACTACAATAAAATTCTCACGTCCACTTGACCGGAATAGCGTATATTTAAAATATTCCACTAATTCTTCAGTTGCACGGATGGTTGTAACACAAAATCACACCGATTTTCAATGAAATCAAATGGCTTCGCTTCTACTATATTTTGAAAAAAGTGATATAGGTATACTTGTTATGATTTCTGTGCAAAAAATCAATTTCTGTAATGAAAAAATGTAATACAGACACGTAATAAAAATGTCAAAATAACTTAACCAATAAATGTTCAGAGCAAAATATCTTTTTTCCTCGGCTTTCTTTCGTCGTGATTCTTACATATATAAGCTCAATAAATTATGCAGAATCTAATGATATATCATTTGTTGAAAGACGCAACAATTTAATTTGAAATAAAACGATGTATGGGAGCGATGTTCTTTATGTGTATTTCGGTGGTTACCTACATCAATTTAACAAAATCATCAATTTCATTAAACGTTATTCAACTGTAGAATTTGGAAAGTTCTGCTTCTTTGGTTTTCTGCATATGTCAGCAGCCCAGTTCTGCAAATCCTGTACCTTTTCCACTAATCTTCGCCGAGCTCCTAGCAAAAGCTTTGTGCTAACATCATCTAGTAACGATATTGCTAAACACGTGAAAATGGGCAATTCTTCCATGTGTCGTACAGATAATAAAATAATAACCTGATCCATAATGTGTATTTCTTTGTTTCTTTCAATGTTATGCTGGCACTTCACATGGCTATTCATAGTAACCTTGTGTCAATATAACAGCTGTTTCTCTTAAAATAAGTAGAATGTATGCGTTCCTGTGATGGTATGTGGAAACAAGTGGATATCTAGCAAATGAGTAGTTCTAGTAATATAAGTTATTTACGGGATTGTTACCATGTACCTTGTTTTTAGCGAGTTTCCGATATTTTACATGTAAATAAATAACTTATATTACTATAGTGATAGTGACCATGAAAGTTTAAAACAACATGAGTAGTTCTGTTGGATATTTGTGTTGCTATTATCAACCTAGGTAAATGTTTTTAAGCACCCGCGATCTGACAACTCATTGACTTGTGAAAAACAATGTTAAGTACAAATCTCAAAAACTATTGTATTAACAACTGAAGTGTTTATTCATATTAATAAAGTGGTAATAATATCAGTGAAAAAGTGGTTAGGTCGCGTGTGTTTAAAAACATTTAGCTAGGTCGATAATAGCAGCACTATTATCCAATAGAACTATTCATTTGCTAGACATCCGGTCAGGTTTCCACAAACCATCACAGGTACGTACAGACATATATTCTACTTATTTTAAGAGTTTCTCCTTTTCATTCATTGAAGAACATGAGAAGGTTATACTGCAGTCATATTTAACTAGAGTAAATATTGGTTAATATTATAATAATTAATATTATTGGTTATATTGAAAGTCAACAACCTACGAGCTTGCATTTCAAAATGTCAGAAGTATTTGACGCATGCGTTTTAATTAAGACCTTATGCAGCATGTAGTGAAGGTGACTTTCAATGTTTAAATAATGCGTTATATTGTTTTTGACTATGCGATCATCTTACGGCGCTCCGTGGGTCGTCCAATGTACCTTTTGGACAGGTTTCGGGCACGATTTTGTTCGTGTTGGTGTATCTAGGGTATTTAATATCGTTGGCACAGACTAAACATCTGTAGTGAAACTTCTTTTCTTAAATAACCTAACATTAGGCGGTACATAAGGCTTAAGGAAATCAAGGGTGGATCCAGCTTTGGCGCCAGGGGGAGGGGGGTCATATAGTCGTGGTCAAGTCACAGTGGGTACAGATTCTTAAGTACAGATTGTGAAGTAGGTACAGATGGACCCAGCCTAGGGGGGGGTCATGACCCCCATGACGCCCCCTTTGGATCCGCCCTTGAAGGAAATGGAGCAGCGTACGCATCACTCATATATATAATGTTGTCGCTCGTGACTCATTTCCGTTTCAACTTTTCCATTTACACCCCGTCGGAAAAGATGTTTTACTTCAAAACTTCGAGGCCATATAATACTTAAATCAAAGCAAAACCATTTAGAAAGCAAAAATTGCTTGTTCAAAAGTTAGATGTAGGTAGGTAGTCTGTGTGCTAGTCTTAGTCTTAGTCTTAGTAGTACGGCGGGCTGTTTCCGCAACTCGACACCTAGTGCCTATTTTGCGTGGGGATTGGCATCAGTCCTGCCATCCCAGCTCCTCCAGAAAGCTCAGCAGTCCCCGAATGTTTCTGCAGGCCTCTACTATTGTCTTCGGGCTTCCCATTAGAGAAGTCCTTTGTCTTGCAACGCCCCTGCACTCCAGTAGGACATGGGCGCTCGTCTCATCCGCCTCCAGGCAGGCTCTGCACAGAGGGCTGTCAGAAATACCTATATTACAAAGGTGTTTGTTAAAGTAGCCGTGACCCGTGAGTATACCCACGATTTGTTTCAGGGCTTGTCTAGGTAGTCTGATTAACTTACGTGTTAGCTGCAGGTTTACCTTAGGAACGGCTTCCCTGGCTTGCCTGCAGTCCGTGAGTTTTGACCAGTAATCGTCTTGTTGTCGTTGAGAGCGCTCCCTTATCCAGGTTCGCAGCTGCCGATAGGGTATGGGTATAATTGGCTCCGGACCAATGGCCGTCCTGCTAGACCCCTCCCTGGCTAAGCAGTCCGCCGCATCGTTACCCCTTGAGCCACTGTGTCCTTTAATCCACTGTAGGGTCAATCTATTGTCGTTAGCAATATTAGTCAACTTACTGTGGCATTCGTAAATTAAGCCTGATGTCATTATATTGTTGTCCAGTGCCTGTAGGACAGAAGCGCTGTCAGAGAGGATACGAATGTGTTTACCTCTTACCCCGCGACATTCTATCGCCTCAGCAGCTCTGATGATGCCCACACACTCTGCCTGGAAGACCGTGTTATAGGCACCCAAAGCTGTCGAGATGTGTATATTCAGGTCTTCGGAGAAGACACCCGAGCCCGTACCACAGTTGGTTTTTGAACCGTCTGTGTAGACCCTCAACTCCTTATGCAGACAACGGTCCGGGGTGTCTTCATAAAGTTGAATTTTGTATTTTTTGTCAAATACGTACGTCTTAGGAATAAGGTCGTTTACTGCTGCAAAGTACGGAAAGTGCCTGTGTATGTCTGCCAAGATGCTGGTGTGCGGGGAGTTGTTGTCTCTCCAATGCCCCAGCATGCTTAGGCGCGTGGCTGTACATGCAGCTTCCTGTTGTATAAACAAGTGGAGTGGTCTCACGTTAAGTATTGTCTCCAGTGCTGATGTGGGAGTGGTTTTCATGCAGCCGGTGATTGCACAGCATGCCCGCCTCTGGAGACGTCTTAACTTATTAATTGTCGTTACCTGGATTGTCTTGGTCCACCATACTACTGCTGCATAGCTGATGATGGGCCTAATTATGGTCGTGTATAGCCACTTAACAATGAGCGGTGATAGTCCCCAAGTTTTGCTAATCATTTTGCGACATTGCCAGAAAATGATGTTAGTCTTCGTTGTAGTTTTGTCTATGTGGGATCCCCAGTTCAGTTTGGAGTCTAGGGTTATTCCTAGATACTTTACCTCGTTGGAGAGCCTCAGTGTCGTGTTAAATAGTTTCGGTAGCCGATAGTCGCCTAATGATCTTTTATTCGTGAACATGACCAATTCCGTCTTCACTGGGTTCACCTTAAGGCCGTAGTCGTCACACCATTTTTCAACAACCTTCATTGCCCCCCGCATAACATCACAGGCGGTGCTCGCAAACTTACCTGGAATTATGATTGCAAGGTCGTCCGCGTAGCCCACCGTGTGGTAGTGAAGGTTGTTTAGTTTGGTAATTAAGTCGTTTACAACTACATTCCATAGCAGAGGCGACAGTACTCCTCCTTGAGGGCATCCTTTAGTTGCCAATGCTCTGAGATGGTTGTCGTCTTGTAGTCTGATTAGTCTGTTACGGAGCATGTTACTTACCCAGTATATAATGGTCTCATCGACTCCGTGTTTGCCAAGTGCGTCTACTATGCTGGCGAAGCTTGTTTTGTCAAACGCGCCTTCTATGTCTATAAAGGTGCCCAGACATAGCTCTTTCCGTCTGAGACTATCCTCTATTTTACTTACGACTGCATGTAGTGCAGATTCTGTCGACTTGCCTGGACTATAGGCGTGTTGGTTCGGATGTAGTGGAACATTGACTAGTTGGTTGTCTCTCAGCTCTCTGTCGCACAGTCTTTCCAGGGTCTTTAGCAGAAATGATGAGAGACTTATTGGTCTGAAAGATTTCGCCTCGTTGTAGTCTGCCTTACCCGGTTTTGGTATGAAGATTACCTTGACCTCCCTCCAGAGCTTCGGGGTGTATCTAAATGCAAGACACGCTCTCAGGAGGGGCACCAGGATAAGGATTAGTGCTTCACCTGCCCATTGAAGCAGCGCCGGAAAGATGCCATCTGGTCCGGCTGCCTTGAATGGCTGGAAGCTGTTTATGGCCCACCTTAACTTATCTGTAGACACTGTCTTCAATGCAGTGTTCCAGGATTGTTCCGTGGGGGTCCAGCTAGTGTCATTCCAAGTATGTGTCGTGTGTATGATGCAGCCCGGAAAGTGGGTTTCAAGTAGTACCCTCTGTGCCTCCTCAGTTGTTTCTGTGAGGGAGCCATCAGCCTTCCGGAGCTGTGCTAGGTCTTGCTGCCTATCTTTAGATAGCAGTTTCCTTACCTTATTTGCCTTTGTGCATGAGTCTATATCTGAACAAAATTTTCTCCAAGACCCATTGCTCCAATGTCGGATGCGTCTCTTGTAAAGTGCCTTGGCATCTTTGTACGCATCCCAGTCCTGGTCGTCACATGTATTCATGGCCCTGTTAAAAAGTCTTCTTACCTTTTTCCTCAGTTTTTCCAGCTCGGGACCCCACCAAGACTGGCTGGCACCCGAGTTGGATGATGGTGTACTAAGAGGACAGGCTGTCTGATAGCTTGAGATTATAACTCTTGTTAATTCCTCAGCTGTTTCGTCTATCTTATAAGTTTCGTCTAAACTACCAGACTGCAGATGTCGCAGTGACCGAGTTACCTGTCTGCGATACTGGCTTCTGTTTGTTTTGCTAGGTATGCGTCTAGGTGGCTGGGTGACACGCTGTACCGCGATGTTGAACCTAATCCACCTATGGTCAGAGCAGGATGCCTCTGGGGAAACGTGCCAGTCAGAGATCAGATCCGCTGCTCTTCTTGATGCTAGTGTAAGGTCGATGATGGATCTGCCCCTTCTTGTTACGAAAGTAGGTTCAGATCCTGTGTTTATTATATTAAGGTTAGTGGTAAATAG
Source organism: Chilo suppressalis (assembly GCA_902850365.2). Taxonomy (NCBI): domain Eukaryota; kingdom Metazoa; phylum Arthropoda; class Insecta; order Lepidoptera; family Crambidae; genus Chilo; species Chilo suppressalis. The sequence goes on from OU963911.1 coordinate 2,685,931, forward strand.
ATAATCTACTAATTCCTCACCTCGTTTGTTGCTTTTCGTCATACCCCACAATTGATGGTGGGCGTTGGAGTCGGTGCCGATGATCAGCGCCTTGTCTGTTTGTTCGCAGTGTCTCACCAGCTCAGCCAGTTCCCCTGACGGAGCTTCCTCTCCTTCAGGCATGTAGGCAGAGGCAACTACCAGGACAGGTACACTTGGATTTTGCTGTTGTATAATTTGGATTGTTGTTATGTCGCTAGAACAAAATTGTGTCATTATTTTTGCCTGTAGGTGTTTTGAACATACTATGCAGGTCCGCGGTGAGCGGTTACCTGGGTTGTAAAAATTCTTACCACCGGTGTTGTTGAGGCCACATATGATGTTGGATCTGATCCACGGCTCCTGGACCAGAGCAATAGCCCCGTCGTTGTTGTCCTCCAGCCACTTCCTGAGTTGAGCCGTTGCGGTGCGACTGTGCTGGAGGTTGGTCTGCAGGACTTTGATTTTACTCGGTGGAGGCGCCATCGGACGCAAGCAAAACATCGACATCCACCTCCTGCCCGATGTCGATTCCACCCAGTTTATCTGCCCATTCGTCGATGACGTCCGCTGCTCCTTGCTCACCCAAAGTGGGATCCGCCGGAGACGGAGTCGCTGTCACCTGCTTCTGGTCGGGCGTGGATGCTGCTATGCCCCCTGATGTGCTCGGCGACGGAGCAGATGTTGGTGGCTCTAAAGGCGGCAGGCTCTCCAGGTATTGACCGCCCTGGTTCCTGAACCTAACGTACACCGAACCCATCAGGTAGCACAGTCTCCTTCCTCTCTCCAGAAGCTTCTCTGCAACGTCCCTGGTGGTGCTGAACACCAGGAACGTGTTGTCATCACCTGCGATGGCCTTATGCAGTAACCATCGGTCGACGTCTGCTTGTTTATTCTGATAGCGCAGCAGCTTGGCTAGTCTGTGTGCTATACAAAATGCCGTGTTTCAGGGGATTTTCGGCCCTCCCCGCGTCGTAAGCATAATGAGTTCCGAATAACAGTTAAGAAGCCCGTTAGATGTAGCCCATTAAATATAATGTTTTCCCTTCTTCGATGCCATTATTCAAAAGTAAGCTGGGGCGGTCTGGAGAATAGGAGCGTTATACAAAATAATATCTAAATTAATACTAACAGCACGTCACGGGCTCTTCCGGGTGGACATAATTATATTGTGACAATGGTGCAGATTGTAGCATGATTCTTTAAACCTTATATTAAATTTGACTACAGTGTATCCTGTTCATCAATATACATAAAACTCAAGGTGTCAGATTGACATAGTGATCTATCAACGCAGAGCTCAAACCACTGGACGGATCGGGCTGAAATTTGGCATGCAGGTAGATGTTATGACGTAGGCATCCTACCCCCAAGGGGAAAAATAGGGAATGAAAGTTTGTATGAAACTTTGTCAATTTTAAACCGATCGGGCTGAGACTTTGCATGCAGATATAAGAAGAATCATACATGAATGTTATTGTGTATAATACAAGCCTGAGAACAAAAACTGTAGTCTACACTTCATCTCTACACCGAAGCGAAGCGAGTGCGGGCCGCTAGTACTCTATACAGACTGAAAAGGAGAGACTGATATTAAATTTAGTTTTAAGTTAAAAGAATCATGCCAGAATCGACAGCTACATCTGCCCTATTTGTTTTATTTAATAAGAATACAAAACTAATTAATATAAACTAAAACATAATTAATAACATTTTGGTGAACGAACTTGTAGAAGAGCTCGATGGTGTGGATGGTAAGCGCTTTCGGCTGCGATCGTTGCAGTTAAGCAACTTTCGCAGTGGTCGGTCATTGGATGGGTGACCAAAAATCCTCTATCTCGAGTTCCTCCGAGCTTCGGAAGGCACGTTAAGCCGTTGGTACCGGCTGCATCTGCAGTCGTTAGCACCCACTAATCCGCACTGGGGAGTGTGGTGAGTCATTGCCCAATCTCCCTATTTCATCCATGGAAAAGGCCTGTCCCGTGGCAGTGGGGACGTTAATAGGCTGATGATGATGATGTGCGCTAAAGCAAGATTTTCCAAAACTCACCCTCTAAAAGGGTGAAAAGGGGGTAGATGTTTGTATAGGAAACAAATATTTCCACGCAGACGAAGTCGCAGGCATCCACCAGTTAAAGATAAACATACTAAAATAAGGGTGTAAAAAAACCTTTGACGAAGTCGAAATCCACGTAAAACCATACCTTTTTTTTTGTACGCAAGTAAAAAATCTATTTACAGACGACGGCGCCTTTAAGAGGCACACCGCCGAACGGACCTCACACCTGGCTCCCGCAAGTCTTACGGACCCCCCAGTGGCTGACCACCGAGGACCCCGCAACTCTTACGGGCGCTTTACGGTATAATATCCGCTAAAAAAGTCCTGCGAATACCCTCTAAGCTGCTTAGTGCGAAACCGCGGGATCCCCGTTTAGGGATTCTTCCGCGTCAGTAAAACCATACCTGGGAAATTTCTGGTTATGGAGATATTGAAGGTCAAAATCACAATATTTTTTTCAAGATTTTTACATTAATATTTTCAAAACGTTATTTAGAAACTTTTTGATCGACGCACTTACACACACGCACACACATACACACAGGCAGATTCTTTGCGTAGCGCTACAGTAGCGCGCCGCGCTATACATTGCGTACTGGAAAAAAAATGATGTGGTGTCGTGGGACACCAGGTAGGAACGAAGTTGAGTATATACTATGCATTGGCGGGGTGGAGTGGTAATAGAAAGAGAAGGGATGAGAGAACGAAAAGAAAGAGGGAGAAAGAGAAAGGTATTATACACTACTCGCTTGTGTATGCGACTGCCGCGCCTGCGCACGTCTCATTTAACGGTTTTATTCCACGCACTTTTTTGCACGGATTTTTTCTTACGGTTTTACTATCACTTTTTGTTCAGTTCGGTCGCGCAGCAAAATCCCTATCCCCTCTCATTTAACGGTTTTATTTCACGCACTTTTTTCCACGGATTTTTTCTTACGGTTTTACTATCACATTTTTTTCAGTTCGGTCGCGCAGCAAAATCTATTGTATTTTTTAACTTAAAAATACAATTTTTTCCCACACATAATATTTTGTAATATTACTTGTTTAGGTGTATAGAATGCATAGTTTGAGTCTTTTTCATAGGATTTTTTACACCCTGTATATAAGTGTGTACTTAAAAGTGTTATTAAAATGCTTTATTCATAGCCTTAAAAATAATCACACTGTATTTACTACACAATGGCAGAACCGATCAATTTAATATACGAAAGTCTATATCGCGTCCCGATTTCCATAAAGCGCAAAATCAAATATTTGTTTCTTTGAGTTCACTTCATATTAATATAAGGTAGAATCCACGCCCGTCGTCTTTCATTTGTTATAGTCCTAGTGACCCAGTGGTATTCAATATGGAAGAATATTTGAACCATCCGGTTAAAACCAATAATATCTCCATTTTGGTTATATTTTTTTTTATGTATGTAACTGCTTGATGTTTGAATCTAAAGAAAATATAACCAGAAAAAATTCCACGCGGACCAGGCAGCAGACGGGACTCGAACCCGCACCCTTCGCTATCCGGGCGAATGCACTGACCAATTATGCTACCGCGGTCCTGATGGCCGCGTCGAACTTCTTCTGGCCATTCTTAAGCTGCAAGGCAACGTCATCTCTTCGCTCTCCATTTTGTCTTGGTATAAGCTCTATTTCTGCTCACCAGGAAGCGTATGCAGGCACTCAATAAAAAAAGTTTCACAACATTATTAAGTTGTTGTTTGTAAACACTCGAGTTTCCAAAATGTTTAAACTTATTAATTTAATTTTCATCCCACCACCTCGGAAAGTGTAATTTTGCGCTTCGAAATCTGGCTGGAAAATTCTATTTTATTCGCTTGAGCGGCAAAGTAGATTTGAATTTAGAACATCACATATAATGAGTACTCAATATAATTGTAAATTCAAAACGTCATTAAACCTATTTAATGTAACCTCTATGGTGCCAAATTTATGATTAGAACTTTTTAAATTGTGAAAAAATTTAAATTTGGAACCTTCTTGGTTTCTTTGTTTTATTTGCGTGCTTCGCGCCATTCTAGTTTTTCACGTTTTATTGCTTAATATAATTAACATAACCTAAAAACTGTACAAAAAAATCAACTAAAATGAGTGACATTAGCGACGATGAAGTTTATCTAACGCCAACTGAGTTAACTGAAACAGTTAATAATGCGCAAATGAGCCTTCTCCCTCAGCAATCACGAGAGAAGTATTTGAAACAGTACGATATATTTAACATGTGGCGACTAGCTAAAGGAGCAAAAACTTTCTCCGAAAACGTTTTGCTGGCATATTTTATAGAATTATCTGAGACCAAGAAAGCAAGCACGCTATGGAGTACGTATTCAATGCTAAAATTAACAATTAAGATGAAGAAAGACGTTCATATCGACACCTATCATAAATTAGTGCCATTTTTAAAAAGAGCCTCATCTGGTTATAAACCAAAAAAATCGAAGGTTTTCACAGCATCTGAAATTGCAAAGTTTATTAATGAAGCACCTGATTCCGTATATTTAGCGGCAAAAGTAAGTCAATACGTGTAATTTTTTGTTGTTGATAAAAGTAAATAAGGCTTATGTCGCATAATGCAATGAAGATTCGTTTTTTATTAATTCAATTTCGATTCGTATTCCAGGCATACGAGTCTGTGATCCTATTATAATATGCTTTTGTTAATCCGAGACTGATACTTAAGCAATCGATTTGTACATAGTACTTACAATATTTTTAATTTGATTAATTTATTTACGATTATAAATACTTCTTTTGTTACAGGTTGTTCTTATTATTGGTATAACCGGAGCATGTCGAACAAATGAACTTACACTACTTAATGTCAATAACGTATCAAAATATTCTCATAATTCTGATGAATTGCTATTAATTAATGTACTAAATACCAAGACAAAAAAAGACCGCAACTTCGTTATTCGCAAGGAATATGTAAACATTGTTCAGAAATATCAAGCTTTACGTCCTTCTAACACCCCAATTGAACGATTTTTTCTACAATATCGCAACGGAAAGTGTATCCGACAACCTATGGGTCAGAATAAAATTGGCAGTATTCCACGAGAAATAGCAACTTTTCTCGGACTTTTAGAACCCCCGTTATACACCGGTCACTGTTTTAGAAGAACCTCAGCCACACTTTTGGCCGAATCAGGGGCTGATCTTCTATCGCTTAAGCGCCATGGAGGCTGGAAGTCTAATTCGGTTGTAGAGGGATACATAGAGGATTCAATCCAAAGTAAATCAAAAATTTGTAATAGTATCGTGGAGGCCATAACGCTGAAAGAACCTCTGTCAGATTCTTGGTCTCGCCCTTCTACATCTAAAATGAGCCCCCATAAGATTGGAAACAATAGCCCTCTCTCGCCAACATTTACGCCAATAGAATCCAATGAATCGGCACAACTATTTAAAATTACTGATACGAGTAGTTTACCACAAAACAGCGCACAATTCACAAACACCAACATAACATTACCTAACAAAAATATTAAACTTAACATAAGTAACTGTAGCAACGTTACATTTAATATTTCTTAATTATTTTCTACTTCTTATTATTTTCTTCAATTTATAGATTATCTTAATGTGTTTTAATTGAAATAAAAATATTTTGTCATTATAAATTGTTTTCTTTTTCATTTTGTCATTTCCTCGCTGAGGTGGGATGAAAAGTTACGTATTGCACTCGAGTGGAAAGATTTTTCACCTTGTGCTCGTTTGTTTCCCTCGCTGACGCTCAGGATTCTAATTTAGAATCACTCGCTGCGCTCGTGATTCAACTTTAGAATCCTTCGCTTGCTCGGTCATCCAAATCGAGCACGCGGTTAAAAAGGAACTTTCCACTCTTGTATAATAAATAACTATTGTTAAATTCAATTTTAACTTCCCTGACTTTAGGGTGGTTGTTGACTACCGGTTTTCCGCCGGGTCTAGGCACGGTTTCTACCCAGGCTGGTGCCGGATAACCTTGTTCACGAGTACGTTTTGTACGTCTGTCTGTATCGACCCCAAACCGTCACTAGTGCCGATTGTTCACAAATATCTTTGTATGTATGAGTCTCATACATAATGGACGATCGGACGTATCACATCATCACATCACCAGCCTATTAATGTCCCCACTGCTGGGGCACAGGCCTTCCTTATGTATGGAATAGGGAGATTGGGTCATGAAAACCACTTGGACCCAGTGCGGATTGGTGGTTGCTAACGACTGCAGATGCAGCCGGCACCAACGGCTTAACGTGCCTTTCGAAGCACGGAGGAGCTCGAGATGATCGACGACCTCCGTGGTCGAGTGGTTTGTACGCCGGGTTTCATGGTGTCGCCAACTCGAGAGGTCGAATCCAGGTGGGGGCAGATTTGTGTGATGAATACGAGCATTTGTACTCCAGTCATGGATGTTTAATATGTTTTTCTATATAAATCAATAATATAAAAAAAAGGGTGCGTGTACTTATGTAGGCGCGTGAGAAGTTATCCTTCTTTGGCATCGTTTAAAATTAGTTTTTAATTGCATGCAAATAATTAATTACAATAAATTAATAAAAAGTCTGGAAAAAGACACAGTCAATAAAGTTCAGTTTTAATTTGAAAAAATAAATAAATAATCAAAATATTCAATTAAAATCGCTACTGAATATAATTTATTAGAACATATGTGATTTGCACTTGTATGAAACTCAAACACGTATTCCGAATATACAAACTAGAAACATGTGGATAAATATTATAAATATGAATACCTATAACTGTTACTTTATTACAAAAAATAAAGATGTGGTTTTTGGTTCTACTACACCAATGGTCAAGAGATGGCGCTGTAGTCTCCTGAATCGCGCTTTGGTTCCGTTGTTCCAGATTAATAAATACTTTTGATATTATAAATATGAATACCTATAACTGTTACTTTATTACAAAAAATAAAGATGTGGTTTTTGGTTCTACTACACCAATGGTCAAGAGATGGCGCTGTAGTCTCCTGAATCGCGCTTTGGTTCCGTTGTTCCAGATTAATAAATACTTTTGATAGGCCTTCACAATGCAGTCGTTAGCACCCACTAAATAGAGATTCTATTTCTATTTTGTTGGTAGATTTTCTTAATGTGCGGTAAACACAAAAATTTTAACAGCATTCGCACAGGTCGCTAAAGCGACCAACTTCATGCTGTTAAAATTTTGTGTTACAGTGATGCGCGCGCATCTTAAAATTCCACTCTCATCATTTTTTCATAACGCGCCTAAAGAAGTATAACTTCAAAAATCCGTTATCCTAGTATCCTATAACACAAGCCTTACAGTGCTTACTTTGGAGCTAGGCTAATTGGTGTGAGTGTTGGAAATATTTATTTATTATAATAAATTTTTGGTCACCCATTCAATGACCGACCAATGCGAAAGTTGCATAACCTAACACAGCCGAACCAATTGCGCCATCAAGCTCCTCAGACGTATACACGGTTTTAAAACCTTGCTTAGACCCGGGTAGAAAACGTCTCGTTAGCAAGCGCCCTTAGTGAGACGGGAACTTTTTAAATGTTTGCTCTTGGCTGACTACTTCAAATTGAAACGTAATTTATTTGTATTAATAACATTACAAAGTTACAGAATAAAGTCTAATTGGATTTCTTAATTCGGCTGTTGCTTAGAATGAGTAGCTTTCTGGAGTATTGTTTTAAACTTTCATGGTCACTAACATTATAGCTATAAAATGCTTTGAACGGTTTTCTACGGTAGTTTTTACTACGCGGCCTTCGCGTCGGGCGCGCCAATCCTGGCCGCCGCACAAAAGTAAGACAGAGAGCATTTCATTGATTGAATAATGAATTGAATTGCATTTATTTTGGTTGCAATTTGTCATCCGCATCGTGATCGCGACAGCGCTATACGAAAAAGTAAGACAGCGATAATTACATGTCTATGAATGAATTTTTACTACGCCGCTACCGCAAGCGATTATGGCATTATGGGTGACAGAGCGGGTCTTTCCGTGTACCTTGTGGTAAAAACAAGGTACATGGTAACAATCCCGTTAATAGCTATAAAGCTTTCTGGAGTTTCTTTCAATAAATATAGTAGTGTTTTTGTGATTTAGTTTGTGGAGAGAGATATATTGGAGCCTCGCGGGAAATAAAAAAATCACATGGTTACATGGTAAATGGTGGCATGTAAACATAATGTGGGATCCTTTAAAAGAGGCGTGAAGAAGCAACTTGCAGGCCGGCAGGGTGAGGATGGCTGGTGTGGCAGTTAGAACTGCTGTATCAGCTATCTTCGCGTCTGGATTTCACCTTCACTTAACATCAGGTGGGGTGGAGTCATTTGTCGGATCTATCTATAAAAAAAAAAATACGTTTGGCATAATGGAAGCTTTTCGAGACATAGATGTCATTTGACGACCTCCGTGGCCGAGTGGTTCGTACGCCGGGTTTCATGGCGTCGCAGGCTCGAAAGATCCCGGGTTCGAATCCCGGTGGGGGCAGATGTTTGTGTGATGAACACGAGCATTTATACTCCAGTCATGGATGTTTAAAATGTATTTCTATATAAATATACTTATTTAAGTAAAGTATATGTATTCTATCCGTTACCCTAGTATCCCATAACACAAGCCTTATAGTGTTTACTTTGGGTCTAGGCTAATTGGTGTGAGTGTGGAAATATTTATATTTATGTATTTTTTTTTTTATTTATAAGGGTGGCAAGGCAAAGAAGCTTGTGGCCCGACTGATGGTAAAGGTTACCATGACCTATGGGCGTTTGCGGTGCGAAAAAAGACCATTCGCACCGTGGAGACCTGGAACCTTAATCAGCAACAGAAACACAACACCAACAAAAAGTATTGTTAATATACTGTGATCTTCGGTAAGAGGAGAGTAAGAGGAACTCGATGGCGCGGGTGGTTAGTGCGTTCGACTGCGATCGTTGAAGTTAAGCAACTTTTGCTGTGGTCGGTCATTGGATGGGTGACCAAAAATTATCTCGAATTCCTCCGTGGTTCCGGCTGCATCTGCAGTCGTTAGCACCCGCCACTCCGCACTGGGCCCGCGTGGTGGGTCATGGCCCAATCTCCCTATTCCATCCATAGGGAAGGCCTGTGCCCCAACAGTGGGGACATTAATAGGCTGATGATGATGATGATGATCTTCTGTAAGGTGGATGTTACTTCCACAGACGGACGTTCTTATTCGAGCGGTTTGACCTAAGCTTTACATTAACATGATATTGTTAGGAAATTAAATCTAGTTTATTTACTGAGATCAGCCAAGCGTGCCAGCGTCCCATTTGAATTTCATAAAGAGGAGTACAGATGTCCCTTAGTTTTAGTTTTAAGTAATTACTAGCTGACCCAGCGAACTTCGTACCGCCCTAAAAAAATAGGGGTTGTCCAGCGGACAAAATTGTGAATCTAAACCATTCTCAGATCCCCTTGAACACACACAAAAAATTTCATCAAAATCGGTCCAGTCATTTAAGAGAAGTTCAGTGACATACACACTCACAGAAGAATTATATATATAAAGATTAGTTTTTTTTATTATTAACTTTTTTTATTTTCACTATCCCTTAGACAGGGGGAAAAATGTCACAATAGCACTAAATCTCCCCGGTAAAATCCACAATTTTAAATAAACTTTAAAGCTAAATTACAAAGTATCAACTATACAGACACACAAATAGGGCATCGGAACCGGTTCTACCCGGAATCGAACGAACCGGGAAAACCCGGTTCTGGGAGTATCTAAAAGAACCGGTTCTCAGATGTAAAAACGCGGTTCTAACGATTCTAAGGGTTCTTTCGGTTATTATTTTAAAACATTTTGTTTACCCACGCAAGTTCAAAAGTCTCGTACACAAAGATGAAAATCTATTAAAAAATGTCGCTAGGCGGTGCCGGTGGCGCCGTACAATGCAATGTCACTTCGCCATTTTAACTGGAAAGGAAGCATCGTTCTGCTGTATTTACGGCGTATTGCAGGTATGTTTGATTTTCATCATCATCATCATCAGCCTATTAATGTCCCCACTGCTGGGGCACAGGCCTTCCCTATGGATGGAATAGGGAGATTGGGCCATGACCCACCACGCGGGCACAGTGCGGATTGGTGGGTGCTAACGACTGCAAATGCAGCCGGGACCAACGGCTTAACGTGCCTTCCGAAGCACGGAGGAGCTCGAGATAGTAAATTTTTGGTCACCCATCCAATGACCGACCACTGCGAAAGTTGCTTAACTTCAACGATCGCAGCCACCTGCGCCATCGAGCTCCTCTAGTAAATTTTTGGTCACTCATCGTTTGATTTTATATAGTTTAATAATGTTTATTTTCATATATTTTGGAACATTATTAAAGTTGATTAGTTGTAAGCAAAAAAAAGCATTTACATACTATAATTTCTGTTTATTTCTCAAAATTAAGAAAGAACTGAATACTGTGAACTGAAGTAATTGTTATTATTTTCAGAATTTAAAAATCGATGGTTTTTGTTAACATTACAATTTTTAAAGATTCTTGTGTTTCTAATAAGTAAAACATGATTATTGATGAAAAATATTCATTGATTTTGAATAAGTACCTCATTATTTGATCAACTACCCTTTAAATAAATTACTTACCTCAAAAGAACCGAAAGAACCGGGTACCCGGTTCTGTGTTTTGAAGAGAACCGAAAGAACCGGTTCCTAAAATGTAATCGGTTCTCGATGCCCTACATAATTCAAAAATTCAAAATTCAATATCGTTTATTCAGTCTAGGCTGTTACAAGCACTTGTGAATGTCGAAAAGCTACGCCATCGGTTCGCAAATCTACGGCGGGAGACCTTGTACTGAGAAGAACCGGCAAGAAACTCAGCAAGGGCTGTTTTTTCCTCCCTGTATTATATACAGAGTCGTCAAATTGAAAAATGACTTCAATATGAGGTAGCTCATAAAGTCACTTTCCATTACAAATGCTAATATAATAAAAATTATGACTATATAAAAAACTGGTTTAACAAAGTTTAGGAATGCCGTGTCCTGCTGTTTAGGCAAAAAAAATGAAGATTAAAGTTTAGTACAACAGTACAACGGTACAATAGTATCCAATGAAGCAAGAGCAGACTCATCTCCGCTGGCAGCACCCGTTCACGAGCATGACGCATGAACCAGCCATCGCTTCGCTCAACCATTTTTTAGGGAACGCAACGACCCGACTCACACGACACCTACAAATTATCATCATCATCATCATCATCAGCCTATTAATGTCCCCACTGCTGGGGCACAGGCCTTCCCTATGGATGGAATAGGGAGATTGGGCCATGACCCACCACGCGGGCCCAGTGCGGATTGGTGGGTGCTAACGACTGCAAATGCAGCCGGGACCAACGGCTTAACGTGCCTTCCGAAGCACGGAGGAGCTCGAGATAGTAAATTTTTGGTCACCCATCCAATGACCGACCACTGCGAAAGTTGCTTAACTTCAACAATCGCAGCCGAACGCGCTAGCCACCTGCGCCATCGAGCTCCTCAAATCATCAACCAATAATACTACCTACTTTAATGGTTAACAATTTCCATTTCCCCTTTTCTGAGCGGAGCCGCTTATAGGCATAAAAACATTCGTAACTCTTATTCAAAATTAACAGGAAACTTTTTATGAAGCGTCTCGCTGTGCCGATTTTATCATTTAATATGGGTGGAGGCGTGAACTTTTCCATTGTTCGAGAGGCACAGACGGACGAACGGAGAGATTCTGAATTATTGAAACGTGTCGGATGGAATGGATAAGATGCGCCCAGAAAACGGATATCGGATCTCGGAATACGGAATAATATGAAGACTTTAACTCGTATTATTAAGTGGGTAAGTAATTTCTTTTCAGCGTAGTTTGAGATGAATCGGTTCATATTTGATTTTTCTGTTATCGGATATGATTCGGCGGGAAACCTTTGAACGATTTGAACTGGTGAAGGATAGATAGCTTCTAAGCTTAATTCTATTTTTTTTTTATTATCGCTGTTTGCCTGCAAAAGTGGTAAATATAGGGAATTATAACATTTTTGTTTCTTAGGTTTTCACGCACATCACTCATTAAATAAAACTAGTTTTTACGGGCTTCGTCGTCAGCCTGTAAAGGCTACGAAACGTCAATAAATAAATAAAGTTTCGTGCATTATTCCCGTAAAAACTAGTTTTATTCATAACATTTTGTTTAAAGTGACGGACACAGTTTAATCTTATATAGCACGAACCATTATCGAATTCGAATTGTTTGCAAACCGAAATTTTGTATGGTACCTTGAACAATAGCGACACAAAGTATGTAACGAGAACTTTAAATCAGTACACATTTGAAAATGACATTTCGGACTCGCAAACGATACGAATTCGATATTGGTTCGCTAGGGGTACTGGTTTGCTGTTTTGATTACGAACAATATTATGTTCTGACGTTTTATTTTAAATTTTGTTAATAGTGGTAATTGAAAGGATCTGTTTTACATTTTTTAAGATAGTAAGTACCTTTTACTAATATTGTTCTTATAGAATTTAATTCAATGCCATAACTTGTTAATGTAATTATTTTGAATTTGTAGTTTTATTAATTTAATTTTGTAATTTTTGTTACTATTATATTTTAAGACATTTGTAATTTTGTATATATTTTAATTATTATTTCTTTTACGTTAACATTTGTAATTTTGTATATATTTTAATAATTTTGTTTTTTTTTTTAAATTTTGAATTTGTATGCTGCTATTATTATTATTTTGTTTTTATGTAATTTATACGGCTAAATGAAAATGAAAATAATGAAACTGAAATAAATGAATTGAATTTAATATTATTATTATTTTATTTTGCAAATACAGGGGTCTAGGCTCCGAATATGATTTTGTCCCATTCGGAGTCGAGACCCTTGGTCCGTGGGGTCCTAGAGCTATAAGGTTTTTTAAATAAATAGCAAAAAGATTAGTCGACATCACAGGAGACCGAAGAGCTGGCAGCTATCTCGGACAAAGAATTAGTCTAGCTATCCAAAGGGGGAACGCTGCTAGTATCTTCGGAACCTTGCCTAAAGGGACTCCTTTTAATAATGTATTTTACTTATTATATTTTATTTTTTAAGGTTTTTAGTTTTAGGTTCGTTGTTATAGTATATTTTTTTTTGTTTTAAGCTAGTATTAGATAATAGTATATTTGTTAATTATATTATTGTTAAGTTACAAATATAATAAATTTAATATTGAAGCTGCGGAGATAAAACGAGCGTAATGAAACTTCACAACAAAGTAATTTAATACAACGTTCAAGCAAAATAATACACCTATCGAACTTCCACTAATTTTGTGAGAGACATATAAGATTAATTGTTAATATGTAAATATTTCTAAAAGCTTTTAGGTACAGGCTACATGTTCTTAAAGTTGCAGCGACCATATTCCATTAAGTGAAACAGCATCATCTCATCAGCATAATGGATATGTAATGAACCGGGCGGCGGTCACCTCCGCCGGCTTAAAACACTGTACCGAACCTTTGTTTTAAGCTGGTTAGCTTTGAGAGCCGAAATCAAACGAGGTGCTATCATTAACGTGAACGTGAATAATAATTACATTTATTTCAGATTATTCATCCATAATGGTTGTAACAATGATGCTTAGAAATCTAGTGTTACTAAATTGAATTCAATAAAAAATAACATATTAAAAAACAATGAAAATAAGACTTAGGAGTCACCGCCGCTGTATGCAGATGGATCCCAGCGTTCATACTGCGCGCGCACGATAATGTTTGGGCTGGCGCGTACGCGTGATAGCAACGACCCACTAGGCTTGCGCATTATTGCATAAAAGCAATTAGTATGCGACTCTGCAAACATTGTGGACGTACTACAAAATCACGCCTGTACATGCGCCGCTTAAAGTTAACCCACAGAGCACTCGTGTAGAAGTTCTGACAGTAGGCTTTGAATAGCGTCATCTTTAAATAAAACTTGTTTTAACGGGTTAATGCACGAAACTTTATTTATTTATTGACGTTTCGCAGCCTTTTCAGGTCTGCATCGTCAGAATACTGATTTTTTATTTAATTTTGTGGAGCTACCTTCGAAAGACTTTTATTGAGCGTTCGGTTATTTCATTGGAAGATTTAAATTTTTATTGTCCATGTATGAATTTATTAGTTGACTATGTGCACCGATTGGCTCTCCAGTCGCACCCATGCGCAGCTATCCCTTCCGCGTTTTGTGCTGGGGCACAGGGTTTCCTTATGGATGGGATAGGGAGACGGGGCCATGACCCACCACGCGGGCTCAGTGCAGATTGGTAGGTGCTAATGACTGCAGATGCAGCCGGGACCAACGGCTTAACGTGCCTTCCGAAGCACGGAGGAGCTCGAGATAGTAAATTTTTGGTCACCTATCCAATGACCGAATACTGCAAAAGTTGCTTAACTTTAACGGTCGCAGCCGAACGCGCTAACCTCTTGCGCCATCGAGCTCCTCAAGTTCGATCCTCGAGCTGTAATTTTTTAATGCATTCGAATGAAAATTTTAGCCTGTCTGGGGAAGTAACTTACCTTACGGAGAAAATATAAAATTCGGTTTCCAGGTCTTCACGGGGTAAGGGATGGCTTTAGGAGGCAAGGTGAGGATACCTGGAGCGGCAGACCTGCTGCAGCACGACCTTCGTGACTCCAATTACACTTAACATCAGTTGGGGGGGCGTAATCTATACTTATATTAAATCTGTAGAGAGGTCAATTCTGTACATGAAATATATTTTCAAAATAACTATCAGGGGGTGATTAGTGATCGATACTGATGCCAAAAATGCAATCAGTAAATTTTTTGTCTGTCTGTCTGTCTGTGTGTATGTTCCTTAAAGAAACAAAAACTACTCGACGGATTTTAACCAAACTTGGTACAATTATTCTTCATACTCCTGGGCAGGTTATAGTATACTTTTCATCACGTTACAATCAATAACAGCAGAGTAGTGAAGGGAAATGTTGGGAAAACGGGAGAAGTTACTCCATTTTTTAAGCTTCCGTCGCGTGTGCAGCCTTAATGGTTAAAGTTACATAGAAATCATGTATGACGGAAATATTCTACATAAAATTGTCTAAAAAATATTCCGCAACAGCATATGTCTAGCTTTTATGGTTGACTCACAATAACACGTGTAATTATATAAATAAAGTTATTGTTTATAGCACAAGCCTGAGAACAAAAACTATAGTTTACACTACAGCTCTACACCGAAGCGAAGCGAGGGCGGGCCACTAGTAAATAAATAAATATTTCCAACACTCACACCAATCAGCCTAGCCCCAAAGTAAGCACTGTAAGGCTTGTGTTATGGGATACTAGGGTAACGGATAGAATACATATACAGTACATATATAAGTCATGACTGGAGTACAAATGCTCGTATTCATCACACAAACATCTGCCCCATTCGAACCCGGGACCTCTCGAGTCGGCGACACCATTAAACACGGCGTTCCCGACCACGGAGGTCGTCGTTCGAATTTGTTCCGCCTTGTATAAACAATAATAATACCATTGGCTATTACTAGTGTTATCTTTCTGTTAGTGTGTATTATGTCCAGAGCTTCATGAGGCATGGGATTGGATTCAGCCGGGCAAGGTCACGATGACTGGAGTGTCATTCTTTTCTCAAACATCATAGTTTGTTTGAAATAAAAATTACCTGAAGTTCTATGGCAACATTACTACAAGAGAACAGACATTCACCAGCTGCAGTTTTCTATGAACTGAATTCAGCTTCAAATTGAGCGGAAAACTCTACGCCCTGCCGCTTTTAAATCTTGCAAATCTCTTATCTATTAGACAAGTCCGTCCGTCCGTCCGTCTGTCTGTGGTGCTGTTTCAGCGGCCAAACCGTAAGAGATAGATAAAGAGAATATTTAAGTTATAAGTTAAGAATAGTCTGATAAGACTACAAACCGGATTTAAGTAACGTAGCACTTCCGGTTTTCGAGAAATCACGAATTTCAAACGAAACCACACAAAATCTCCGAAGTACTCAATTAATTAAATACATTTTTTTTAAATCTGGTTTTGGTGTACATTTGGTTCACTGGTTTGCTAGTTGAATTCTATTATCGTGTCCAAGCTTTGTATAGGCCTCCGGGAAACGCGGCGTGACGCTGTTTGTAGACGCGCGCTTTGAGCTAGACTTTCAGCTTGTTTCAGAAGGTTTTCGGACGCTTGCTGGCAACGCCCAAACAGTGCGGAGCCAAGCTCCGAACGCCGTAAAGTCCAGATTAACTTTATCTACAAACAAACAGCTCTGTTGGTCCTCTTGTGTGAGCTCCCGGTAGTAATGGAATTAAGTTGCTTTGTGTTAGAGCTCTTATTGGGCGCGTGTTGTTGGATTAAGGTTGAAACTCCAGAATTTTTACTTTAAAATAGGTACATAAAAATTAAAGTACAAAGGCAGCATTAAATTAAGCGGCATGTGTAATTAAAAGAAGCTTTGGTTATCTGTTCTCTACATATAATCCCAGTTCCGGGTAGAAATAATTATTATAGATATTAACGGGATTGTTACCATGTACCTTGTTTTTTATGAGTCTCCGATATTTCGGCACTGTTGCAAGCGCCATGATCACGGAGTAACTGAAGTAATTGCGGGTAGATGTTATTGGCAGACATATCGGTCTACCCTCTGTCGTCGTCTTTTACTGCGTTCAATACCCCTACCACTGGTCACATTCTAGGTATCGAACATCATTGCAACAGTGCCGAAATATCGGAGACTTATAAAAAACAAGGTACATGGTAACTATCCCGTTAATATCTATAATGTTAGTGACCATGAAAGTTTAAAAGAAATAAATTAGGTATTTTTTTGTTTTAAACTTCGTAGTCACAACATTATAGTAATCTATGTTATTTCTCTATACCCGTTTGTAACAATAATGTTTCCTTCCATAATACTACTTATAGAATGTGCCAGGAATATAATGATTTACTGTGTGGGTTGGACGGAGTTCCTGACATATGCGGTCAATCGCTCAACAGTTAGAATGTGTAGGCAATGTGAAAAAATATATTAATTAATTAATACCATTGATATGATCATTATTACAATTGTTTAACAGTATTTATGAAAATCACGTTTTTAATTTAATTTAATAATGTCTTTATTTATAATTCATTAAATTTTCTATTTCTAATTTGATTAATGAATTGTGCATGTCTTAATCTCATTTAAATTGTTATTAATGAATTTTATGTCAATGTAATTATTCAAATTTACTGTATACTTGTATAAGCATGCTCTTTGCACATGCTAGTGGAGTTCTGTATTTTTTTATCAATTGCTTTTCGTGTCTTTTACCATTTTGCTTTCTGTAACTCTGTTTTGTGCTATAAATAAATAAAATAAATAACTGTATATTTTTTTATAAAATTTCACGTGTGGAAACTGTATTTCTTCAATTATGTCCTTTGATGAAGCCTTATATTGAGAAAAAACTTACAAAACATTTAAAGAAAATAAATACATAAATATAAGCTATTTTTTTTACAGTAAAAGGCTTACGCTTGACGGCCACGCGACCGATGAAGAGCGACGTAGCAGCCTAAGGTGGGACGCGCTTGCCTAGAAGAAACCGATTCACTCGCGACTTAAAGAGCCCCAGATTATAGGTGACTGGAAACAGAGATTCCGGCAAATCTGGTAAATATGTTTCCCTTACCTTCAGTAGTCTCCGCTGAGATCGTTGTCAAAAGCGCCATAAGCGCTATACAACACGACACTCCTCTCATCTGAAACAAATGAACACATTCATTTGAAAAGTGTTAATGCCATTACTTTAGTTAAAATAGATTTATATCAGATTTTACCCTTAAACCTATTAATAAACGAAGAATACGTTCAGACTAGTTACGCCGTGTTTAGCTCATACCACTCAAATGAAATTTGTCTTCAATGAACACAGACAAAGCATGGAGTAAATAATCCAAGCTTACTCTTAACTTATTAAAAAGGGGGCAAAAGATCAAGACGAATTATAGACCTACATATTTAACAACACGATTTTTTTCACAATATTAAAGTTAAAGCTAGGAATTGCACATATGTGGTCATTCTGACAAATACATGATTATTGCTGCACTGGAAAATTCCTCATTATGCTAATATTGCGCCACGGAAAACTTACAAGATTGTAGAAAGGCCAAAGGGGAAGATTAGCTCGGGGGCCGCGGCCCAACTGATGTTGGTCGGGCATCGTATATATGAACTGTTGACTGCCGAATTTCACTTGCGCGATGTAGGCTTCCTTACGTTGTAAACGCAGCGCCGGTAGCGCCATCTCTGGAGGAGGCGAGTGTTTATTTCCTCCATATTAGTTATATGTCGCCGCCACAAAGAACAAAAATAACATTCAATAATCCTTTGATTTATACATATAATGTATACCTATATTGAAAGTTGCTGTGTTGTACGTTTATTGCCTTTCTAATTTACATTGTAGTGTAATCGTTATATATGTATAATCTGAATGTAGTTCATTTTTTAGTAATCAACTTCCTAGACGACGATAGGAAGCCCGACGGCATGACAATCGTTCCTTGGAAGCTGGGACGGGCACTTAGTGTCGCCGCACACGGGCCACCGACCACAACCTCAAAACGCCGCCACCGGCATATTTCTTATAGTTTTCATACATTTTATGTAGATTCGCCACACACGGTACCCCGGTGGCCACCACACGAATCGTCATTGCTTGCTTCTTGTGGCCCGCCCCGGCCACTTAATGCGCCGATACAAAACTCACTCGCGCGATTCGCCACCCCTCTCTCCCTTACCGTAGTCGGCCGCTGTCGCGCGTTTTAGCCACTTTAGTAGCCGCTTCTAGCTTCTCGTGGCGGCGTTAGTGGCTGTGGCGTGTGGCCCGTGTGCGGCGACACTTATGTGGGACGCAACTTGCGTCGACACTCTGGCCCCGTCTCATATTCCCCGAACTTCAATGCGGGCTGGCGTGGCTGCTTCGATCGCAGAGGAGCTTAAGCGTCGCAAGTATAATTGCCTCAACGGAGACCGCATATTTGCGGCGTTTGGAGTCGAGATTCAGGGTCCTTGGGGCTCCGGTGCCCACCATCTTTTCAAAGATATTGCGAAAAGATTGGTGGAGACTACTGGAGACCGCAGAGCTGGCGGCTATTTCACATCTCGAGCTCCGTGCTTCGGAAGGCAAAGCGTTGGTTCCGGCTGCATCTGCAGTCGTTAGCACCCACAATTCGCACTGGGCCCGCGTAGTGGGTCATGGCCTAATCTCCCTATTCCATCTATAGGGAAGGCCTGTGCCCCAGAAGTTAATTAATTAAGGGGACTTTAATAGGCTGATGATGATGATGATAGACCCCAAGTATTTGAATTGTTTAGCTACTGGGATCGGGGCTCTTCCAATATACATAGTTTTGTTATTTGTCTTCGCTGAAGGGCCATTTCAGGTACTTCGTTTTCTTCTGCTAACTTGTAAGCCATACTACTCCAAAGCCTGCATCCACGTGTGCAGAAGTGCCTGTTTTGTCGCTATTGACTGCCATCACGATATCGTCAACATAAATCATGATCCATGGCAATGGGGCCCGTATTTCGTGGGCGAGGTAATCCATCACCAAATTGAACAGCAAGGGGCTGAATGCAGAACCTTGAAGAACTCCAACTTTAACCCCAAAATTGTCACTTAAACCAGTTAGGCTTCGAACTCTTGTAGTCGCTTTTTCGTACATGGCTTGGACACTTTGAGCTCTAAGCGTTTGCCAAAACCAACTTACGGGGCACTTGGTCAGAAGCATTTTCAAGATCTATAAATGCTAGATGTAGATCCCTGTTGTGTATTTTTCCATCAGGACTCTGACCGCCATTATTCTTTCTCAAATCTTTAAAGTATGAGAGGTCAATTTTACACCTCCATAATTTTCACATTCTGCCACATCACCTTTATTTTTCAACTTCATCTTCACCTTCGTATCAATATTTATATATTCTATCCGTTACCCTAGTATCCCATAACACAAGACTTTCAGTGCTTACTTTGGGGCTAAGCTAATAGGGATGATGACTATTTATTTTTTCTTCGTTTATCAGGTAGATTATCAAAAAGTATTGGACACGTATTTTTTCTTTATTCACATAATATAAACATTGCAGAGATATATTGATTTGAAAAGTCGCATGACGTCACGTTTGAGTACACTTATAAGTGAAAATTCACTCAAAAGTGACGTCACGAGCCTCTACTCCCAAACTTTGACGAGCTGTAACTTTGTAATTTTTTGGTTGATTGCCCAAAGAAAAAATACGTGTCCATTATTTTTTGATCATCTAACTGACGGACTAAATAGAATTTCGTTTACTGTACCCCATCATCACCCCTATTGGTGAATGTTGAAAATATTTATTTATATTATGATTTAATTGAGTAATAAATAAATAACGTGTTGGTATTACCAGAACAACAACAAATTAATCCACCGAAGTATATAAAAATCAATAACCAAAGATTCGGGGAAGACCCATTGAACGAGCAAAACTTTTCCGTAGTCGCCGTCAAGCTTCACCCTATGATTCGTAGCACCCGTAACCGCTACGAGAGCATAATTGCTACGAGCCGCGCCATGATTGCTACGCGTTTAAATTAATCGAGTTCTTTGTTTTATTTTGTGGGCAACACTAACTTTTGATGGCGACCCAAGTTGAAATTGAGTTTACGGCGGCTCCAATTTATTTATTTGCGAAATTTTCTGAATTTCAAAATGGAATCTCTTTCAAAGTTATTGCTGTATCAGATTTGACGGGAAATATAAACTTCGCTAGTTATTAAAACTTGATTTGAAATGATGTGTTCATTAAAATCAAAACATTATTATGTTAGCCTATGTATGTCCCCATTGCTGGGGCACAGACCTTCTCCTTGGATGGACCAGGGAGAATTTCATAGCCCACCACGGGGAATTCAAATTATTTGCACTTTCAACGTTCTATTAATTAGTCTACGAAAAACGGGCGAGATTTTTGTTAACTTTGATTCATATCAGCCTAACTTACTGTTATTAATTATATTGCTAAATGCTTAAATCTTAAGAAAAATTTACTAGAAAAAAATCCACGCGGACCAGGCAGCAGACGGGAATCGAACCCGTACCCTTCGCTATCCGAGCGAATGCACTGACCAATTATGCTACCGCGTCCCTGACGGCCGTGTCGATTTTTTATCTAGTAAAATTTCAAATGTCAGTCAGTCGTTTCAGTCATTGTCAAATGTGTACTGATTTTTAGTTCTAGTTGCGTAATTTTTGGAGCTACTGTTCAAGTTTCCATACAAAATTTGACACTGACATTTCGTACTCGCAAACGATACGAATTCGATAATGGTTTGTGCTAGGGGTACTGTACCCCTAGCACAAACCATTATCGAATTCGAATTGTTTGCACACCAAAATGTCAATATCAAATTTTGTATGGAAACTTGAACAGCAGCGGCACAAAGTACGCAACGAGAACTAAAAATCAGTACACATTTGACAATGACATTTCGTACTCGCAAACGATACGAATTCGATATTGGTTCGTGCTAAGGGTACAGTTCTATTATACGTCATTGCTATAAGCCAACAAACATGGCCTCGAAAAGAAGAAAAACGCTTTTCAATGATTCAAGCACAACTAAATAAAATTCCATTATCCAAAACCTTTTTTCGTAATTAAAAACAAATGAAAGTCGCTTTTCGAAACAAACGCCACGCCGCTTTTACCACAGCAGCCAGAAAGGTACCACGTGCGTTCGCAATTTAAATTTGACGACACATTTCAATCTGCGGTTTTTATTAGGGGCAATTAAAAACTTTCGTCCGTCGAACCGTCCGTGGAGTGGCAAAGTAGCTCCTGCGGGTAATGTGACGAGAATTCCGGTACCCGGCGGGGGGTACTTGTGTGATATTTTGCGCGGTTGTAACTTTGTCGGAATAGGTAGGTAGGTACCTTTATTCAATTTCGGTTTTACGTTCATTGTGGAGTTTGCGTTCGTCATTAAATTTTCAAGAGGTTCGTCGACCGCTGCGAATGTTGTCATTAAAAAAAATGTTTCGTTCAAAATGTATGTACCAACATGCCGTTTCGACAAAATGATTTCGGTGCTGGTATTATTTCTGATTATTTCAGTATCTATGTATTGTATTAAAATCAAGACAGTATTTCAATTAATTAATTAGTCAGATCAGTCATCTTCCATCCTGGAATGGAAGGAAATAATATATAGAATGCGCTGCATGCTGACTTTCTACGGCAAATCTATATATATAAAACTCAAAGGTGACTGACTGATATAGTGATCTATCAACGCACAGCCCAAACCACTGGACGGATCGGGCTGAAATTTGGCATGCAGGTAGATGTTATGACAAGGGGATAAAATAGGGAATGAAAGTTTGTATGAAACTTTGTCAATTTTAAACCGATCGGGCTGCGACTTTGCATGCAGGTATAAGAAGAATCACAGATGAATGTCATTGTGTATAATACAAGCCTGAGAATAAAAACTGTATCTACACTTCAGCTCTACACCGAAGCGAAGCGAGGGCGGGCCGCTAGTAAATTAAAAAGTTTATCAAGTACTGATACTTTAGGAAACTGTTTAACGTTGTAAGTTGGCAATAATGAGATAAAATTTAACCAAAAGGTAGGCGTTACATTGTTTAAGTCACAAAGCATATTATAATTAAAAATAATGACCCAACAACAAAATTTTAAAAACATTATTGCTTTTTTAACATTATTTTATTTGAGACAAACACAATAGTAAACTCTTTTTTCTCAAAACAGAGGCGAACATATTTTAGAAATATTACTGGTATATGCTTTTTTAATAACAATATTTTGTTTGAGAAACAAACATAACATTAAACTCTTATATAACAGCTGAATCTTCCAAAACATTGGATTGCCAGTTTGAAATATGATATAATAACACCTAAAAAGCCTCTACGTCAAGGTAAGTTAGATATGTAAGCATATTTCAATATACCTCTCGGTTTCGTAAGCATATCAGGTTATGCAAGCGAGATTTCTAACTAATATCAGATGTCTTGGTGAGCAGGGGTTGCTTGTCGTGTGTCTCTGTGTCTCTTGGGTATAAACTACGAGTAATGGATAAAAAACACGCCTAAGTGAGAGTCTGTCTAGCACAGAAAGGGTTCAACAATATCAATACAATACAAAGCGCTTTACTGTACACCACAGAAAACATTAAATTTAGTACAAAACCAAATAAAACTAGTGTATCAATGGGCGGATTTATCGCTAAGAGCGATCTCTTCCAGGCAACCTTTATAACGTGGGTTTTAGAAAGAGAGCGACAGTGTTAAGGTTGAATAAAGTATAATTGAGGAGCTCGATGGCGCGGGTGGTTAGCGCGTTCGGCTGCGATCGTTGAAGTTAAGCATCTTTCGCAGTGGTCGGTCATTGGATGGGTGACAAAAATCTTCTATCTCGAGTTATTCCGTGCGGCTTAACGAATTAAGCCGTTGGTCCCGGCTGCATCTGCAGTCGTTAGTACCCGCCAACCCGCACTGGGCCCGCGTGGTGGGTCATGGCCTAATCTCCCTATTTCATCCTTATGAAAGGCCTGTGATGATGATGATGAATCATTAATTTTCTAAAATATGGTTACAATAGTAGTAACTGCCACTGCGTGTCTTTTATATTCTTTATGGTATAAAACAAATTTAATGGAGATACACAGATCGTGGATTGTTATATAACAATTATATTTTAGTATAAATACAGGCGAGTCTCCCCCGCCCGGCTGTCTTAATCACATTGCAACAATGGGGGTGATGACGGGGTATAGTAAACGAAATTCTATTTCGTCCGTCAGTTAGATGATCAAAAAATAATGGACAAGTATTTTTTCTTTCGGCAATCAACCAAAAAATGACAAAGTTATAGCACGTCAAAGTTTGGGAGTAGGGGCTCGTGACGTCACTTTTGAGTGAAAATTGTACTTGTTTAATTGTAAAACGTGACGTCATACGACTTTTCAAATCAATATGTCTCTGCAATGTTTATATTGTGTGAAAAAAGAAAAAATACGTGTCCAATACTTTTTGATAATCTACCTGATAAACAAAGAAAAAAAAAATTAGTCATCATCCCTATTGTTACCTAAGTTGCTCTGTGCATTGATAAGCTTTTACAACCCTGGAAAACTAGCAGATTTTTTAATGCTTTATTTATTTATGTGTTCGCCAACAAAGTAACACTTGTACATTTCTTATTTACACATTTATATTAAGACACCTTTTTAGTGGGACTTTAACCACAGGCGATTGCGACATGCATTACACAGTAGCAACTAAATGTTATGAAATTTCGGTAAAAACATAAATTTTAATACGAAACAGTTTTAAATAAAAAGAAAAGAAATATAAATTGACAATAATTGAACAACAACAATGATTTTTTTAAGCATTTACCTATTTGATATTTATCTAAAGAAAAATTATAATGGAAAAAATCCACTCGGACCAGGCATCAGACTTCTTTCAAATTTTTAATACTTGTAAAGGTATTCATTTCAAATTGTGGGTTACCTACAATCCGAAGAGATGGCGCTAACTTACAGCTTAAAAAACACTAGAAAGAATTCAACAGGACCATCAGGGACGCGGTAGCATAATAGTCAGTGCATTCGCCCGGATAGCGAAAGGTGCGGGTTCGAGTCCCGTTTGTTGTCTAGTCCGCTTATCGAGTATAATTTTTCTTAACATCAATGACATTTAGTTATGAAAGACTATTATTGCTTTCTCAATCGTGGGATATATTTAGTTGATTTCTAAAGACTTTCTTTATTTTATGGTATTAAGTTGCTCCACGCTGCGATACCATCCGCGTTTATGCAAGTGATTCGATTAATATTTAAAAGCATCGAATCGGCGGATTCCATACTTTCTTTAGCTCCCGAAGCTACCGTGTTGTGTGTTATCCTAATTCAGTTTTTTATTGATATAACATGTATCATCAATGTTTCTATAGTGTTCACTCGTTCGTAACGACTATTCATGTTTATGACATCTGACATATTAAGTACATACGTAGCGCTCAACCATGGAAGTTAGAGTGAATGAGAATGATCGCTACGTGCTAAAATATTAGCCCGCCTGTCCCTGAAAATTTGTAGAATTTATAGTTCATTTTCAGCCACTAGCCGCGCTGCCGTCGGTAAGTAGTATCAGAATCAGAATCAGAATCAGAAATTTTATTGCATTTCATGTGGTAAATAAGGTCTAACATTATTATATGGTACAAACACATGAGTCCTGTTAGGACATAACAATATTGAACTTATAGCTAAAATTAAATTTATGTCAACATTATAAGTAGTAGTATATTAACAATTATCAAATAAATATCAAGTCAATTTTAACAATAATAATTAATAAGAATAATAATAATCAGCATGTCAAGGTGTCTTTAATATTTGAAAATGGCTCCGCCAAGTACTTGCTCGATGCTTTGGATAGGTTACAGCGGCGCGCGATCCGCATCATAGGCAATGAGGAGGTGACTAAACACCTTGAGCCTCTTCAATTACGCCGTGACGTGGCGTCACTAAGCGCGTTCTATCGTTTGTACCACGGCGAGTGTTCTGAGGAGTTATTCTCTCTTATCCCACCTTCCCCTTTCCTTCAGAGGACCACGCGCGCTGGCCTACGTTGTCACCGTTTTACTGTGGCCACAATTCCAACGCGTACAAAGAAATTTGGTGAATCATTTCTTTGTCGCACTATCCGTAAATGGAATGCTCTGCCCGCTCACGTGTTCCCTCTCTCTTACAACCTGGGATCCTTTAAAAGAGGCGTGAAGAAGCAACATGCAGGCCGGCAGGGTGAGGATGGCTGGTGTGGCAGGTAGAACTGCTGTATCAGCTATCTTCGCGTCTGGACTTCACCTTCACTTAACATCAGGTGGGGTGGAGTCATTTGTCGGACCTAACTATAAAAAAAAAAAAAAAAAAAAATTAATAGTCCCATAGTATTCACGTAATTTATAAAAACATTTATATCTCATTTGTATCTGTGAAGTTAGCTGTTTATGAGTACAAGTACATGAAGTTAGTTGAATATATATATATATATATATACAAAATTTTCTTCGCCGCATCGGTCATTTCAAATTAGCACCTCACTTCTTTTGTCCCTGTTTCTGGTACACTATTTTCTACAGCACTCGTTCTCCTTCACTCTAACCTCCATGCGCTCAACGATAATAGAAATTAATGTTTACGACATTTGACATAATAGTTACATACCGCTCCATAAATTTGACTCTTTCAGTAATATGAATTTGACCAGTAGCCCGACGTAAGCCTGTAATGTCGCCGGCCCATTTCGCCTTGCGCGGAAACCCAACCGAGTGGAAATGTAGTCGACAAAAGCTATTCATCGGCTTAATATCCTTGACGAGAATAGACGATGTCAACTTAGGCGGTTAACTTAAATACAGATCTAATTTCAGCTCGAATATCTGAGTTCCAATTCATGTTGCTAGACTGTCACCGGGAGCGAGCAACCTATTTTTAAAAGATTTGATATAATATACCCCACATAGATTATAATAAATTACCACTGTAATGGATGGAGGAGCTCGATGGCGCAGGTTGAAGTTAAGCAACTTTCGCAGTGGTCGGTCATTGGATGGGTGACCAAAAATTTACTATCTCGAGCTCCTTCGTGCTTCGGAAGGCACTTTAAGCCGTTGGTCCCGGCTGCATTTGCAGTCGTAAGCACCCACCAATCCGCACTGGGCCCGCGTGGTGGGTCATGGCCCAATCTCCCTATTCCATCCATAGGGAAGGCCTGTGCCCCAGCAGTGGGGACATTAATAGACTGATGATGATGACCACTATAATTTGCTAGTAGTGCTGAATGCTTCGCCATTCCAGAACCTTTCCGCCCCAACGGCCATCGGTTCTTCTTGCTACGTGTCCCGCCCACTGCAACTTCAGCAGAGCAATCGTTCGAGCGATATCGGTAACTTTGGTTCTCCTACGGATATCCTCATTTCTGATTCACGCACCGGACGACGCTCAGTGGGCAGGCCCCCTACAAGGTGGACCGACGATCTTGTGAAGGTCGCGGGAAGCCGGTGGATGCGAGTGGCGCAGGACTGATCGGTGTGGAGATCCTTGGGGGAGGCCTATGCTCAGCAGTGGGCGTCATACGGCTGACATGATGATGATGATGAATGCTTCCTCTTCCTTTGTGGCTGCAATAAACGTCACTTGGAGCCTTAGATTAAAACAAAAAGGGTAGATACGGCACTAGCCTCACAAAAGTGATCCGCATAAATTGTGGCCAAAGACCACAATCGCTTTAGTCACAACTTGACATGTAAACGACGCACATGTGAACGCCAAATAGAAATATTGCTAATATTTTGTGTTTATATGATAAAACAATGCCTAGGTGTGATTTTAATAAGTGCTCAAATTGCTCAAGAATTAAAAATAAAACCCACGGCATCACTTTCCATTCCTAAGTACTATAAAATATATTTTTTCATAAAAATTGCTATTTGTTTTGAATCTTATTCGGTAGTGACGTCGAGTACTGGTCGCGTGATTGGTCGGTAATGCAGTGACGCGGGTCTCGCCGTCTCGTTCGCGCTGCCGTTGAAACTTAACGTGCTGTTTCGTTCGGGTCGGTAATGCAGTGACGCGGATCTCGCTGCCGTGGGATCAGTTTTTGTTTGATGCAAGTATGAGCGTACCGTATCTACCCTTTTTCTTTTAATCTAAGCTTGGAGCAGCGTTTTTATTTGACGGCTCTAAAGTATGGTAACGAGATGTTGTTTGTATCTGACAGAACAAAAACAAATGCAACTCTTTTCATTGACAACGAAATAAAATCATACATCTGAAGACAGGTAGGTATTTCCAAACCTGGTTAGTAAATAAGAAGTTTCTATTCCATTGGAATAATTGAAATGATTCAGTTCAAATTAGAATTCGTAAAAGAATTGAATTGAATCGAGAATTATCTAAAACCCAACAATATAGAAGTAGCATCCAGGATATCCGTAGTTTTAGTTTCTAGCCGCGCGAGGCGCTTCGGTCCGCTACCCCCGAGTTAATTGGCCAAATCGCCAGAAGTTTATTGTAACATGTTTGTCCCATTCTGTGAATTCACTCAACCATAATAATACCGCCAGGGATCTTTGAAAATTTATTGGAGAGGCAGGTAATTCAATTTTCAGTTTTGAGAGAGCTCTTAATATTTTCTGTTGAAAGCTTTTATATATGTTTCACGTAAATAGGATTAACATTATTTATGGCTAGATTTGCTTGTGACATTGCTTTCGTGTGTTTCGGAATTGTTATCCCTAGGGAAGATTTTATTGAGATAAAAAGTAACCTGGAATTAGGCTTGGTTCTCGTGTACCTTTTTTACGCATTAGGGCTGTTGGGCTTGTTCGACCATTTACAAATGCTTATCTGAATTGTAGAAAACGATTTCACGTTAAATGCTAATGTTTATAGAGTCCATAAAAAGTAGATATTCATCATTCTGTTGTCTATTATAGAAAAATAATAATAATAAAAAACATATTTTGAAGTTGCCACGAATACATTTCCTAAAGGACATTGGGCAAAAATGTATGGACGCTACACCCACGTCCGCCACGGCTTAAACTACATTTGTTTGAAAGGTATTATAGTCATGGTCATCTGTGCCAGAGCGCATCAAATTTCATCCCAGGGTTCTTTAGTTATTTTAAGTTAAATAGGTACAAGGACTATAAAAAACGAACATTAATGAAACAAGGGAATTAATTTAGTTAGTTAGTTCGACCCAGAGGTGTCTCAGTAAGTGCAAGCGCAGGATGGTCGGCAGGCTTTGTCGTATATCTGGTTGTATAGTACGACATGGCTTTTTATTATGGTTACTACTAATATAAAATGTAGGTACTATAAAATGAATTTCATTTAGCTACTTAAATATGCCCATGTGTCATATCTATTGACTACCAGGATATTTTTTTACGATGTCATATCTTTTGACTACCAGGATATTTTTCAAGGTGTTGTCCTTTGGACATTATAGCGACTGATTGGTATGTGTTGTCACACGGCTTTCAATAAAGTGTGAAACGATACAATGTAATGTCATATTGACCGGAACATTATTAAATTTAGTCTTCGCCAATCCCAGGCGTCTTCGGTAACGTGGCTATAGAACAAAAAAAATATGTTCAATGTTTTTTTAGAAACTTAATTTTTTGTTCGCTCAGAATGGCAAAATCGCTGCTAATATTCATATTAAACATTGGGAGGGTTTTTATTTTTTATACTGTCAAATAGGTTATTAAAGGCGGACATGTTGCGATTTACGACATATATTGCAACACACAACAGTGCAATATGTACAGCTGCGATTTAAAGCGTTGCTTGCAAGTTATGCGAAAATAGCATCATTCAACCGCATATAGGTATTGTTGTAAATTTTCTGCAGCACATTTTGGTTTAAAATACGCTTTATATGTGTAAGTGTCTTACTTGCAGCATCACAGTGCTGCTACTAGTAGTCCAGTCAACAAGTTCAAAAACGTGAAAAATAGAGATAAAGCTCCTAAAAATATGAGCAATAGCTCATTGGATTCGTAACGACCTCTAGAAAAATGAGTTTTGAGGATTTTACTGCACGTAAAAAATTGCAATTGTTATTAACAAAATAAGATGAAAAAAAAGAGGTATTTACGTTTTTGTTAATAATTCATAAACTATTAATATTTACGATATTTGGAAAAAAGGTCCTTAAAGAGGAGGAAATTTACGAAATAAAAGTCCCAGCTCCCGGAACTCTACCTCTATTATTTATAATTTTAATTTAACGCTGAAAATAGGGCTCCGCGCAGCCATTACGGCATGGGCGCACTGCCGTTAAAGACAGTTTCTTACATAAAATTATTTTTTTATAGTAACAAATATGAATTTAAAAATTTAAATAAATTATGGTGTCATCCAGATACTTGAAAAAATATATTCCCGTTGGAAATTTTTTTTTAAATGAATTTTTCAAAAAGTTATGCAATTGTTAATTAACGAATTTTTTTCCTATCTCCGTTTTCATAAATGACGACATAAAAATTTAAATAATAAACCTATAAATTTTTGGCTCTGTGGAGCTCTTCTTATATATATACTTAACAAGATCCCGCGATAAAAGTTTATTAAAGTTAATTATTTTGTTTATAACAATTTTTTAAAGTTAACAAAAAATGAAAAGTCTAAGAAATGTTATTAAAAAATTTTTTTTAAACAAATGTTATATTATTGCTGCTTTCTTATCCAACAACGGCATTAGGTAACATCGGAAAAAAAATTTTTACATCATTTGTTAAGAAATTGTTTATAAACAAATAGACAAGTTTAATATTTAAAGAAATTGTTTTTTTACCATTATGTTGTCTTGGCAAAATAAGGATTTTTTAAAAAAAAAAAATTACTTAAATAATTTTTTTTATTGTTTATAATCGTTTTTTTTATATTTCGATTGTTTAAATAATTAGTTAAGGAATGATTTTCTCTTTAAAAATCATAATTGGGATTTCTTCATAGGTAAATAGAAAAAAAAAAATTTTATCAATAATTTCATTGTTTGTTAACTTAACAATTTGTTATAAACAAATTCTAACTACCGTTATATTTTTTTTCTAGAGCTAAAAAAAATAGCAAAAACAGCCATATATATCAAAATACTAAAAAAAAAATTTTTCTATTTTTTATAACGCTTTTAAATATTACACGATACCAAAGTTGCACCGGACACTTGATTTGTCAAGTAAAAAATTAATATAACTTATAAACTATTCGAGATACGATAATGGACATTCAGGTCGTTTTCATAAAGCATTAATTAATCTTCAAAATAAGCTAAAAACCAAGTTTGTAACTATTGTTTATCAGCTAATACATGCATTTGTTTATAAAAATTTGAGATTTCTTTAACTTTTTCGTATCTCTTATGACTTACAACTTAATAAATAATTAAAATACAGCTATAAACCTTAAAACAATTTTGTTTAGCGATACATTATCTCCCAAATTATCAATTAATCGTACCTCCATCTCTAATTGTTTAAACAATATACGTGACTTAATTAATATTTATTTAACTCGTGTTCAATTTAACATCGAGGTAATAATTTGGGAGATAATGTATCGCTAAACAAAATTGTTTTAAGGTTTATAGCTGTATTTTAATTATTTATTAAGTTGTAAGTCATAAGAGATACGAAAAAGTTAAAGAAATCTCAAATTTTTATAAACAAATGCATGTATTAGCTGATAAACAATAGTTACAAACTTGGTTTTTAGCTTATTTTGAAGATTAATTAATGCTTTATGAAAACGACCTGAATGTCCATTATCGTATCTCGAATAGTTTATAAGTTATATTAATTTTTTACTTGACAAATCAAGTGTCCGGTGCAACTTTGGTATCGTGTAATATTTAAAAGCGTTATAAAAAATAGAAAAATTTTTTTTTTAGTATTTTGATATATATGGCTGTTTTTGCTATTTTTTTTAGCTCTAGAAAAAAAATATAACGGTAGTTAGAATTTGTTTATAACAAATTGTTAAGTTAACAAACAATGAAATTATTGATAAAATTTTTTTTTTTTCTATTTACCTATGAAGAAATGCCAATTATGATTTTTAAAAAGAAAATCATTCCTTAACTAATTATTTAAACAATCGAAATATAAAAAAAACGATTATAAACAATAAAAAAAAATATTTAAGAAAAAATTTTTTTTTAAAAAATCCTTATTTTGCCATACAACATAATGGTAAAAAAACAATTTCTTTAAATATTAAACTTGTCTATTTGTTTATAAACAATTTCTTAACAAATGATGTAAAAATTTTTTTTCCGATGTTACCTAATGCCATTGTTGGATAAGAAAGCAGCAATAATATAACATTTGTTTAAAAAAAATTTTTTAATAACATTTCTTAGACTTTTCATTTTTTGTTAACTTTAAAAAATTGTTATAAACAAAATAATTAACTTTAATAAACTTTTATCGCGGGATCTTGTTAAGTATATATATAAGAAGAGCTCCACAGAGCCAAAAATTTATAGGTTTATTATTTAAATTTTTATGTCGTCATTTATGAAAACGGAGATAGGAAAAAAATTCGTTAATTAACAATTGCATAACTTTTTGAAAAATTCATTTAAAAAAAAATTTCCAACGGGAATATATTCTTTCAAGTATCTGGATGACACCATAATTTATTTAAATTTTTAAATTCATATTTGTTACTATAAAAAAATAATTTTATGTAAGAAACTGTCTTTAACGGCAGTGCGCCCATGCCGTAATGGCTGCGCGGAGCCCTATTTTCAGCGTTAAATTAAAATTATAAATAATAGAGGTAGAGTTCCGGGAGCTGGGACTTTTATTTCGTAAATTTCCTCCTCTTTAAGGACCTTTTTTCCAAATATCGTAAATATTAATAGTTTATGAATTATTAACAAAAACGTAAATACCTCTTTTTTTTCATCTTATTTTGTTAATAACAATTGCAATTTTTTACGTGCAGTAAAATCCTCAAAACTCATTTTTCTAGAGGTCGTTACGAATCCAATGAGCTATTGCTCATATTTTTAGGAGCTTTATCTCTATTTTTCACGTTTTTGAACTTGTTGACTGGACTATAGGTACACTCGCGGAAAGACCCGCTCTGTCACCCATAATGCAATAATTGCTTGCGGTAGCGGCGTAGTAAAAATTCATTCATAGACATGTAATTATCGCTGTCTTACTTTTTCTTATAGCGCTGTCGCGATCACGATGCGGATGAAAAATTGCAACTAAAACAAATGCAATTCAATTCATTGTTCAACTATGAAATGCTCTCTGTCTTACTTTTGTGCGGCGGCCCGGATTGGCGCGTCCGACGCGAAGGCGGGGCGTAGTAAAAACTACTGTAGAAAACCGTTCAAAGCATTTTGTTTGCCAAGTGACAGAGCGCAAAATTCCGCAATAGTACATCGCTTGGCAGGTTGTTATTTTTTTTTAATTTTCCTTGCATTTTACTAAGTATTCAACAAAAAATAAACAGTGTCGAGTTTACCCACAGCCTCACATCCAGCCAAGACTTGTTATGTGGTTTTTGTGTTATATGTCCATAGCAAGTCAAGCATGATATCGGGATGCGTTGATCCTGCTTTAACTGACACTATTTTCATGTTAAAGATTAGGACAAAACACGGTGAACTTCACCATACTTCAAATTTTAGAATATCCACAGTCTCATGTGCGTTTACACACCTTACACAATATTTTACTAAACCATCAACATTCAATAATCGTGGGAAAGTTAGCAGGCGTCGCATTCTATTTTTTCCTTTATCTCCCAGCATAACATAACACAACTTGATCCACGAAGCGCCTTAGGACCTCCTTCGCCCCGGCGTGAGAATAACGTCGTTGTATAACCGAGTTAAGACGGTTTTAAGGGAGTTCTACCGCCATTTTGCTGAGGACAAACACCGACGAACACTGTACATCAATGCGCGAGTAATTTTGCCCGACCTCCGCTTGTACGGCTGTTGGTTAAAAGGATTCGACGGTTCTGTATCTTTAAGGACTCCATGATTATATGTTTTTCACTGTAGGAATAGCTCATCATTTTAAAGGACATATTTTTGAAGTGAAAACTTCTTTAGCGGTGTTGTACACTTTTTTTTGTATGGGTAAAGAATGTTAAATTCTCGTCAGGTTAAACACGTGGGCTGATCGCATCATGACACACAATAAAATTGGAAAGGTTGTTGGCTTTCAATATATTGGACGAAACATGTCTCTATCTAGGACGTCCACGCGGCAGCTTTATTGCGAAGAAAATGCATTTTTTTACAATAGATGCCGATTATTGGTGTTAACATGTATTTATATTCCGGTGTACACGCTGACTACCTTTACCTATTTTCTTTCCTTCTACGGGCCGACTGTAAGAAATTTCAGATTGAAATAAGTTGTGCCCTTGTACATGTTATCTTTAATTAAGTTGCTTCTATATTATTTTTGTGTTTACAGAATATATAAATAAATAAATAAATAAAAAATAAAGTAAAACTTCTTTCAGATCCCGTAGATGTTGAACGAATTTCTGATATACATACGACTGCAACTTTTAAATAAAACTAGTGGCCCGCCCTCGCTTCGCTTCAGGGTAGAATTGATCAAAATTCTTTCTTAGCGGATGCCTACGTCATAACATCTACCGGCATGCCAAATTTCAGCCCGATCCGTCCAGTGGTTTGGGCTGTGCTTTGATAGATCACTATGTCAGTCAGTCACCTTTGAGTTTTATATATATATAGATGTTAGTGATCATGAAAGTTTAAAACAATATAATGTATGAACGTTTTCAAAAACTAGTCTAACAGCCTATTGCAGTTAGCATTAGAGAGGGTAGGATAATTTGCTGCATATTTTAATAAAGTAAAACTTCTTTCAGATCCCGTAGATGTTCAACGAATTTCTGATATATATACATACGACTGCAACTTATAAATAAAACTAGTGGCCCGCCCTCGCTTCGCTTCAGGGGAGAATTGATCAAAATCCTTTCTTATGACGTAGGCATCCCTACGTCATAACATCTACCGGCATGCCAAATTTCAGCCCGATCCGTCCAGTGGTTTGAGCTGTGCGTTGATTTATCACTATCACTATGTCAGTCAGTCACCTTTGAGTTTTATATATATAGATTTCTTTCAGATCCCGTGGACGTCCTACGAATTTCTGATACACGGTGACACTACAGAAGGACGAACAATACAGGAACCAAGTAACCGGCTTGATTACAAGCAGGTTGTTTATTCGTGAATAATTAAAGGGCGGATCACGCCCGGCGCCATTTTATACGTGCTTAGCCGCGTCATGAGGTTGCCAGGGTTGCCTAGCTGCCTCCTCTCGGTGGAAATAATTATTATTTGGAACTTTGTTTTAGTATAGTGTTTCGTTAATCCAGTCCCAAATTAAATATAGTTTCGTGTTGTTGATGGTATGCGGATACGAATTGGGATGGATGTTGTTACGCACACTAGAGTCCTACGACTATATTGAGTGAGTAAAGTCCCCACTGCTGGGGCACAGGCCTTCCCTATGTATGGAATAGGGAGATTGGGTCATGACCCACCACGCGGGCCCAGTGCGGATTGGTGGGTGCTAACGACTGCAGATGCAGCCGGTACCAACGGCTTAACGTGCCTTCCGAAACACGGAGGAGCTCGATCCAATAACCGACCACTGCGAAAGTTTCTTAACTTCAACGATCGCAGCCGAACGCGCTTACCACTTGCGCCATCGATCTCCTCCGTTTCCATACACTGGCGGATAAGTCGCAGCGCAACCGATGGCCGACAAATCCGCCGGACTGGTCTGTACGTGTTTAAGGTGCTCCTTCATCGGGAGCATTCGTCCGTAATGTATAATTTTAGATTCGATTTTGTGTATTACTTTACAATACTTTTAATAACCTTGTAGATTCGTCGTTCCTTTTGCAGAGGATTGGTTTCCCTTGTCCAAATAGAACTAGGTCTGGCAACACGTTTGTAATACAATTCAGCAGGACCAAATTGCTTGTCAGCTGTTTGCTGCAAATAGTTTCATTTCTAGAGCATGTCACAGCTATAATAAATACTTCAGGGGATTGGATATATTTTGCCTTTCTTACAATCAATTTAGAAATGAATGCTATAAGGTCGTTTTACCCTAACACTTAGTAATTGTTTTCTTACCATAAATTTTGATTATCATGTTTATTCTATTCACATAACTCTAAATATTGTACGTAATTTTAAGTAAATTATGTAAGTGTATGAATGTTTCAGTCTGTGGAAACTTAACTGGTTTATGAAAAAGTAATAAGTGTTACTTAATTGAATTGTGTAAAACTGTATGTTTCCCAAATGAAAATAAATAAATAAATACTGCCTCCCTGAATGACAATCTTTCGCCTATACTAAATAAATTTCATATTCGTTACGACACAGCACTGCCGAGAACTGAGTGCGTTACAACGTGTTTCAAAATTTATCTGAATGGAATTTATCGGTTCTCCTTGCTCACTAATGTATGGCTTGAATCTATAACATTACATTAAAAACAAATACTCCCGAATAAAACTAGTTTTTACGGGTTAATGCACGAAACTTTATTTATTTATTGACGTTTCGCAGCCTTTTCAGGTCTGCATCGTCAGAATAATGATTTTTTTTTAACCTAACCTAACCTAACCTAAGAAACAAATACAAATACTCCCGGTTAAAGAGCACCTTAAGACAATATTCTCCAGTCAGAGTAAAACATTAAACCAGCATAATTTTATAGATGTGAATCGCTGGAATGAGACGTGTAAAGCAAGCTATAATAGATCTAAAGAAAATATAACTAGAAAAAATTCCACGCGGACCAGGCAGCAGACGGGACTCGAACCCGCACCCTTCGCAAACCGGGCGAATGCACTGACCAATTATGCTACCGCGGCCCTCACGGACCGCGTCAAAATTCTTAAGCTGCAAGGCAGCGCCATCTCTTCGCATTATAGGTAACCCACAATCAAGCAGTAACATGCTTTAAAATCATAAAAAAAATATCAGCTTTATTAGGTTACATAGTCAAGTCCATTTATGCCGTAAGAGTCAGTCTTTTCACTATTTGCTCCCATTGAAAACAGTTTCAGTAAAGTACAACAACAAAATCAATGCATTAGCTTCAATCGTGTTCACAAATCGAATAAACTTACGAAGTGATCAAAAAATAATTTCATTCTATACCTTATCCAGGAAATTGTTGTTCCTTACCGATACAATAAAATTCTACAGCTTCATAAAAGGTGCACTCACGAAATTTCATTGATATGGGTAGTAGGTACACTTGCCAAGATTAAGAATGAACTCGGGTTGCCCTACCCGTGCCTGTGTCATTTCTGTACCCTAAAGTTATTTAGGAGAAGGGTTCTATGCAGTCATATCAATCTTCTTTTACCTATTTACATATAGGAGGGCAAAATGACTGCCTGACTAACTGATCAATCGACATACAGCCTAAATAGTTGGGCTTAGAAGCACGGAATTTTTCGGAAATATTCCTTCGATAATGGTAATGAACACTAAACTGAAAATGTAATTTATTTATTAATTTAAGGGACCAAACCAAAAAAATGTGCGTAATAACTAAAAACAATCGATCAATTTATAATTTTAAGTTATAAATTATAACTATATTTGCTATTTCTTCATTCAAATGTTTAATACTTCTAAAAGTATTCATTTGACATTGTGGGTTACCTACAATGCGAAGAGATGGCGCTGCCTAGCAGCTTAAGAATGGCTAGAGAAATTTCGACGCGGCCGTCAGGGCCGCGGTAGCATAATTGGTTAGTGCATTTGCCCGGATAGCTAAGGGTGCGGGTTCGAGTCCCGTCTGCTGCCTGGTCCGCGTGGAATTTTTTCTAGTTATATTTTCTTTAGATTTAAACATTCGATTAAGTTTAACATTTTAAAACTTTAAAAATTACTTCTTGTTGGTTTCACATTTTAACCCCTTAGAAAATAATTCGCTTCGGGGTTAAAATTAAGTCTGTAAATTTGTATGAAACTTCTTCATGTTTCTAGAAACATATTATTATGTGAAAAATAAAGAAAATTTTACTAGAAAAAATCCACGCAGACGGGACTCGAACCCGCACCCTTCGCTATCCGGGCAAATGCACTGACCATTATAGTACAGCGGCCCTGATGGCCGTGAGGAATTTTCTAATTTAAACATCTAGCAGTGAAATGCGTATCATATAAATAATATATGTGAAAAGGACAATGTTAAAATTGGCCTAAGAACCAACACCAATTTGGCATTTATGATAATTCTTAGTATATTTTTTGCGATAATTATCAGTATTTAGATTGTGACGGACACTTCCAGTTAACCGGAAGTGTCCGTCCGGAAGCTAAATTAAAAAGTTAAAAAATAATCTGAGACAATAAATACCATTTTATGTGTATAATCTATGGCAGCGCTGCAAACAAAACACTCTTTCTTCCTAATGCCGGCACTTCACTTGGCTATTCGTATTTGCTATTTTAAAACATGACATCAGTCTGTCCTTTTCATTCCTTATTAAGCATGACAAGGACAAACTTTTGTCAAGTGAAGAGCCGGCATAAAACTTGTTACTCTGTGGTTGTGGTGCATGCAGTTTTATAGTAATCTGTGGCATTCGTGCATTCCAAAGAGTAGCTTATACCGGAAAGTGCATTCTCGTTTCGGATTACCTGATGTGTGTGTTTATTTGCGATTGTTTTTCCTTTAATTTAACTATTTCGGCTATCTAATATGCCATCGACGTTACCAAAGAGCAGAGCCCTTATTACCAAGTGCGAGTGAATCTGTGCCACAACATCCTGAGAGGATCATACTGCCAAATTATTCAAGAACACCTAATACACATTGCATATTTACACAATATACATGTGATATACAAATAAATACAATAAACAATATGATACAATTATGTGAAAAATAGTCAATAAATAAGAAGCAAAACTACAGTTTTTATTTTATTTGTGATTCCTACCTAACCAAGTTTTCCCTAATAGTTATTCTTTAAAATCACACCGAATAAAATGAATTAGTTGTAATATCAATTCACTTCATACTGAGTTCAAACTAAATTCATAGGTTGACCTATGTTTCATTGAATATTAAATATAACCTCAAAAAAATT
The DNA here is from genome assembly GCA_902850365.2 of Chilo suppressalis. Lineage (NCBI taxonomy): Eukaryota > Metazoa > Arthropoda > Insecta > Lepidoptera > Crambidae > Chilo > Chilo suppressalis. The sequence continues at coordinate 2,724,859 of OU963911.1, forward strand.
TTAGTTTTCCTAATAATTTAATTTCTGGGAAGTGTCCGTCAATAATCTTTGTTTTTACAGTCATTTACTTACGATTTTGAACCTAGAAAATAATATTTCATGATTGTTGGTTCTTAGGCTAACTATGTATGGACGCTGAACAATGTCCTTTAAAGCTTTTGGGTACATTTGTAAGATTTTGTTTGACGACCTCCGTGGCCGAGTGGTTTGTACGCCGGGTTTCATGGTGTCGCCGACTCCAGAGGTCCCAGGTTCGAATCTCGGTGGGGGCAGATGTTTGTGTGATGAACACGAGCATTTGTACTCCAGTAATGTATGTTTAATTTATATTTCTATATAAATATACTCACAAACAGTATATGTATTTTATCCGTTACCCTAGCATCTCATAACACAAGCCTTATAGTGCCTAGCCCCAAAGCTAGGCTAATTGGTGTGAGTGTTGGAAATAATCTCTTATCTATTAGACAAGTCCGTCCGTCCGTCCGTCCGTCCGTGGTGCTGTTTCAGCGGCCAAACCGTAAGAGATAGATATAGAGAATGTTTAAGTTATAAGTTAAGAATAGTCTGATAAGACTACAAACCGGATGTGAGTAACGTAGCACTTCTGGTTTTCGAAAAATGACGTGATTTCTATTTCAAAGGAAACCACACAAAATCTCCGATGTTCTCAATTAATTAAATAATTTTTTTTTTTAATTTTTTTTTTGGTGAACATTTGGTTCACTGGTTTGCTAGTAATTTAATAATTTAATATAATTTGTATGAAACTTTATTTTCATTTTGTATCAAACAATTTCGATGAGAAATATTTATGAGCCAAAGGCGCAAGGCTGTATATTTGCCAGCCCTGTTACGAGGTGCAGTTGAGTGCTTGAATTGTTAAATGACATAAAACTTGCATGGAAAAAGGCTTTGATATGTTACGTCAGCGGTGGTGGCGGCGCGGCGCTTCGCTTACGGTAATTCCGTCGTAGGTAATTTTTTGTGTTCAACATTTTCCTAAACTCACTGGTTGATGAATAAATAGGTAAGGCACTGTAACGCGCACAGTGTTATCATAATTTTTGCTTATTAATTTTCTAGTACCAAAGAAAGAAAATTATGAAATAAAGTACAGTTTCGAATGAACAAAGTGTATACATTATTGAATTGAAAACTTCTTTAGCGGCGTTATATACTTTTTTTTTGTATGGGTAAAAAAATGTTAAACTCACGCCAGGTTAAACACGTGGGCTGATCGCATCATGAAACACTATTAAATTGGAAAGGTTGTTGACTTTTCATATATTGGACGAAACATAGTAATATTTTATTTTACCGTATTATAATAATAAGTCTAGGACGTCCACGTGGCAGCTTTACAATAGATGTCGCTAGGTGCGCTTAAATGTGATTCATGTATGTTGATTTTCTGAGATAAACTTTTTTTAATGTAATATAAATTGTCATGTTTGTGTACGATACCGCAATAAATAAATATTGTATTCTACCACATACATGATAGTACTTTTATACTGATAATTAAAGCAATTCGTGCAAAATTATTCCCTAACCATTCCAAAATTTCAAAAATGCACAACGTTAATATTCAAGTTTTCACTTCTGCCGGCACTCCCGGAGTGCAACCCGTCGTTTTTTTTTTATTGGAATCACTGTCTTGATTTCAATGAATTCATTTTCTCTAAGAGAAGCCAGTTATTCCGAGCTGGTCATCGTCATCAACCCTAAAAAAACAATAATATATCATGCTAATTCATTACTCTTTTCCTATCCAAAACATGCAGGTATATAGAGATGTTAACACTTTAAAAATACAGCCAGTCAGATACATTATTACAGTGTTGAGGCGTAAAAATTAAACAAACAAAATAATTTGCTCTTGTCATATTGGTATGGACTGTGTACGCAATAAAGTTTATTTTGTTCAATAACGTAATATATTATGTAGGCTTGTTGAAAATATATCGATGTATCGATATATCTATATTTTTTGTGTGATATATCGATATTTTTTGCCGATATATTTTGATTCGATATATCGATACATCGATACAAAATAACCAATATCGAAATTCGTATCAAAAACGATATTTTTTTAATTATTAGCGACATATCACGATCTAACTAAATTCGTATCTGGAAAAATCGTAACTGGATCTCAGATTAATGATATTCAACATATCTATGATCTGTGCTGTATTTATATTTAGTATTGTCTATGTCATCATTGGAAAATAGGGTCTATTTTTAGGGGGATAATTTTCGTACCATTATTATTCCGCGTGTCATATTTCGTGAGCTACTGTACGATATTTTTGGGAAAATTGGTTCGATATATCGATATTTTTTTCAACTTTCGACATCCCTTATAAAATCTGGTTATGGTGGGATGTTCAATTGAAAGGCTGCAGAAGGTATATCCATATAACTTTAATATAGCAGACAGCGAAAAAGTCCATTACAAAGATTTAAAAAGTACTTGTATAAACACCGAGACACAACCATACCGCAATTCACGATAAATTAACGCCATTTATGACCGGCATTGTTAACTAATTTTATCCTAATATCTAATCTTATCCGAAACAGAACCATATCGCATTTCACCATGCATCAACGCCATCTATGAGATATATTATAAAGTAATTTAATATTTAAGTTTGTGTTTATTTTATCTTTTATCGTTTTACATTAACATTTATTCGTTAGTATATTACCTACTATAGTTACAAAACTTAAACACTATCTCATCTGTTCCCAGCGAAATGACAAGGATAAACATACTCCCCCTGGCTCGCTGAAGGCAGGTGCTACCAATGGTTGTTCGCATTTCCATTTATTAAACGATTTTGTTTTACTGTAGTATTCTCTATAAATTTTTTTTTGATAGTTCGCCCTCTATATTGCTATTCCATGAGTCCCAGGTTGAGGGGATTCAAAACTTTTGAATTATCCTCTATTTTTATAAATAAAACTAGGTTTAACGGGTTAATGCACGAAAGTTTATTTATTTATTGACGTTTCGCAGTCTTTTCAGGTCTGCATCGTCTTTTTATATGTCACAACAACAGCATCTGATTTAACCAGGGTAGTTTTATCTATATAATAATAATAATTTAATTTATTTGCTAAAATACAGTTCACAAGTTGATAAATTTTATAGAAATACATGTTTTCCACCTGCAAGCAGGTGTGTAAATATTGCAGTCAGCTATTTTGTCAACTGTCATATATTCCTTAATACTATAATAATAGTATTTTGTTTGTAACCATTTAGTCAATTTATTTTTGATCAATGTTCCAGTTTCTGATTTTATCATCATTATCATCGTTGAAGTTAAGCAACTTTCGCAGTGGTCGGTCATGGAATGGGTGACCAAAAATCTTCTATCCTGAGTTCCTCCGTGCTTCGGAAGGCACGTTAAGCCGTTGGTCCGAGCTGCATCTGTAGTCGTTAGCACCCGCCAATCCGCACTGGAACCGCGTGGTGGGTCATGGCCCAATCTCCCTATTCCATCCACAGGGAAGGCCTGTGCTCCAGCAGTGGGGACATTAATAGGCTGGTGATGATGATGATGATGAGTGTAGCAAAAATACTTAAACATTCAATCGCATTTCTCTCCTTTTTGAAAACGGTTAAAATGCCGTAAATAAGTATTTAATCCTATTTTACTCAAAACAAAAAAGTCACAATTCATTAATATTCATGAACGAGACGGGATACGCTTTCATATCCCCATCAACAATTTCAAATTTGTATTCTTATCTGTTGTGGGGTCCGACTAAATAAATTGATGAATTGGTTTTGAAATCAATTCCGTATAGTCTAGGGAACCGGGTGCAAATGAAATATTTTATGAGAAGCCATTTATAATGTCGGTAAACGTTTTTTATGTTGAAAAAATTGTGTGCACGGTCCGCACATCTGAAGTGAAACTAATTTTCTTAAATAACCTAACATTAGGCGGTGCATAAGGCATAGTGGAATGAAGCAGCGCACGCATCACTCATATATATGTATTATAAATGTATATATATATACACACATAGCGTTTCAGAAATCGCTGAGTCCAACTTTCATGTTCGTCGTTTCAAGAGCTGCACACACATCCCATACACCCACATATATATATATATATATATATATATATATACATCTTGCTGATCATGTTGCGTCTTATATGGCGATTTTTGCTATTGATCCTGCGTCCGACCGACTTGATGCGTCCGGTATACGGACGCAAGATTAACCTAGCCTCATTTTTTGTGCAAAGGCGTCTTTTCATGCGTAGAATGCATGGGCAAAAATTTGGCTTGGACTCAATTTCATCACCAGAATGCTTTTTAACGTATTTCATAGTTCAACCATTAACCGTGCGGAATTTGGAGGGCGCTACCGTGCAGTGTATATTTTGCAATGTATATTTCGGGTTCAATTTACAGATTTTATTGCGTCTTCCTGTATATATTTAAAAAAGTTTTTATCAATTCTCTACGATGATCATATTGCATCCAATAGGTATCTTAATTTGCGATAGCGCGCGACAACTGAGGGGTCCGTTTTGGGTGCATGGAAGAGGCGAAACTGGGCGTCCTACGGGTCGCGTGTGTTTGTTACAGACTCCGTGGACGCAAACTTACTACCGGAGTGAAATTTATCGTATTATTTGATAGAAGTAAATAAACGTAAAACAATGAAGAGAAAATTTTTATTATAGCAAATTTGCTGCAAATAGACCTTTAGTGAATTTAAGATAGTTATCTAATTGATAACTTTTAGTATATTGTTTTGTTTCCGTTTTCGATTTTTTATAATGTAGGTATACATGATGAACCCACACGATTAATCGATATTAATGATCGAGAGAACTTTAACAACGTTAATTATTAGCACTTATTTTATTAAGAATGTGATTAATTTTTTATTTTGTCGTAATGTACCTACAGAGAATTCTTGTGAGCACTGTTGGTTAAATTGTTAAGTATATAGTATTATTGTTCAGATTTGTTATGGTATTTATAATATCACATCTAGAAAACTTGTTAAATATGTCACTGAAATTAACTTAAGCTTATTTCTATGCACCATTTGCTAATTTGTATCATTGATTTTTTTTGATATCCCAATTAACCTTACCTCTTCACTATCACTTTGTATGTATACACGTATTCACCTTCCCTATAACTTACACAAATTCAAAATTCGAATTCAATATCAACGCAACCGTGCCCCCCACCAACACGACAAGACGAGCCAAGCAAAATGCAAGGGCTCCACCTAACTTTTCTCGAAGAGCTTCGTCGTTTTAGTGGACCTTTATAACTATGGTTTGGATTATCCTCATAAAAAAATCTCGAGTTATATAAGAAACGGTGAAGTCCAGACGCGAAGATAGCTGATACAGCAGTTCTACCTGCCACACCAGCCATCCTCACGAAGCCGGCCTGAGTGTTGCTCTTTTAAAAAATCACAGGTTGTAAGAGGGAAGGAATACGTTAGCGGTCAGCGCATTCCATTAACGGATAGTGCAACAAAGAAATGAGTCAACAAATTTCTTTGTACGCGTTGGGATTGTGGCCACAGTTAGTCGGTGACAACGTAGGTCAGCGCGCGAGGTCCTCTGAAGGAAAGGGGAAAGTGGAATAAGAGAGAATAACTCCTCAGAACACTCGCCGTGGTACAGACGATAGAACGTGCTTAGTGACGCCACGACATGGCGTAATTGTAGAGGCTCTAGGTGTTTAGTCACCTCTTCATCACCTCATAATACGGATCGCGCGCCGCTGTAACCCATCCAAAGCATCGTGGTGGTGGAGCCATCCCGCCAGCCAGCCAGTGGCGAGCAATATTCCACGCAAGACCGCACCTGCTCCTTATACAACAAGCACAGTTAAATTGCTCGGGCGTGAAAAAACGCCGTACCTTGTTCAGGTCTCCAAGACATGAAAGGAATGGCGACGTTTTTGCCGTGAAAGCGCAGACCTGGATTTTGCTAGCATTGCACTCAACCAAACCTGGTACCCCATTCAGAAATATGGTCCAAAGCCTGATTGAATTTAATGACAAGATTCTCCCGTTTCTCCTTGTTTACCGCCTGCCCAGCCGCTGCTTGTCCGGGATACCCGGCATGCACTGTACTATCGTATGCATCGCAATGAATATTCCCAAAAGGAATTAAGTCATTGATATGCAGCAGAAAGATAGTGGGGGATAGGACGGAGCCCTGAGAAACGCCGGCATTCACTAACATGAACCGCGAACTGCTACCATTCGCAAGGACACGAATTTTACGTTCATGCAGGAAGTCAGCTATCCAAGAACAGAACTGTGCCAGCAGACCGTATGCCGGAAGCTTGCGAGAGAATGCTTTTGTGCTGGACCCTGACGAACGCCTTGGCAAGGTTGATAGCCAACGACTCGCCCCGCTTGTCGATAGCCTCACCCCAGATATGAGTCAAGTACGCTAGAAGATCACCCGTCGATCGTTTGGGTCTAAAAACATATTGACGATCATTAATCAGGGAGTGATCCTCTAGGTAGCGGGTCAGATGGTTGTTAAGAACCTTTTCTAGGACTTTACATAATACTGGGGTGACTCCTATTGGCCGGTAGTTTGCCAGGTCTGAGGGATCCCCTTTTTTGGGCACCGGTTGCACGTTGGCATCTCTCCAAGTCTCCGGCACACGCCCCAAAGAATACGAGCATTGGTACAAGCGCGTGAGAGCGGAAGACAACTCCGCTGCACATTTTTTAAGTACTACTGATGGGATGCCATCAAGTCCACTAGCTTTCCGGATGTCGAGTGATTGCAATTCGACACGAACCTCACGCTGCCTGATTTTAATATCAGGCATCGTTGTGCTACAATGAGGTAATGATGGTGGCAGTGCATTGCAATCATCGAATCGGGAGTTAGCCGCAAAGAATTTAGCCAGTAAATCTGCTTTCTCCCGTGGCTTATCAGCTAGTGTTCTGTCAGGGCATCTCAGAGGTGGCAGCGAGGGCTGGCAGAAGTTCTTTTGCACGGTCTTGGAAAAACGCCAATAACTACGGGAGCCCGAAGGATGCGTTATAAGTTCGTGACCAACATGTGTAACGCGCTGGACATCCGCTGTAATCCTTCTCACAGGTCTTGGAAGCAAAATTGTAGGCTGCTTTTAGTGAATCGACCCCAGGATCCTTAAGAGCGCGGCCTCTGATCCAAGCACGATATACCGCTTGCTTACGCGAAACAGCTTCAGCACAGTGGTGATTGAACCAGAGGTTACGTGTGTGTCCTTACTGATGAGATTGGAATAAGGAATATAGTATTGCATAACCATTACAATTTCCTCAGAATAGCAACGGCGCTGGCCAAAAGGTCCTTGTCACTGAAGCAGCGCTGCTTCCAAGGGACGGATGCAAAGTTGTCACACATACCGTCCCAATCTGCCGACCCATAGTGACAAATCCGGCGTTGTACCACCGTTGGACACGGAGGCTTGGCCTGTGGCGCTTTGGTAGATATCAGGCAATGATTTGAAGAGCCCAGAGCCCCCCTTGGTGAGCATTAAATTCCCCTAAAAACACCAATTCTGCTTTGGAAAATTGTTCTTGCGCGTCGTCTGCTGCCCGACTTAGGTGTTCGAAAAGTCGAGTTGTCTCAATATCGCAAGTATGGGATCTGTAGAGGCACACATAGACTCTGGCCTGGGGACCAGAGTCGACGTGAACCACTAGCATGGAGAAAGAGGGATCTTCCAAGCAGCGGAGACGGCGACAACAAACATTCGCCCGAACATACAGGCATACACTTTCGCTTTGAAGGACTCTTTAAATACGTAGCCGGGATAGTTAAGGTAGCCTGTGTTAGCAGGCGGAAGTATTTGTGTCTCCGTCAACAATGCTGGGCGTGCTGTCTCAAGACAGTGGTGGACAGCGTTGAAGTTAGAGTGGAGTCCGCGTATGTTGCAGAACTTTACCTTAAACAGCATTGAAGGCGTGGGGGTATGCACCGCTATACACCCAAACTTTGTTTTAGAGGCTGCCATGGTGGAATTGAAAAAAGACGTGAAAACGAGCGGGCGTTGTCGCGAAGAGTTCGGGCAAATTAGGGAGGTTTCTTTTACCGAATGACTGCCTGCAGAGGATATACGCCGACCCACCGGACGGAAGGGCCCCCGCACCCTCCCGGGAGTGGCCGCCGGGACCCCACACCCAGTCACCAACCGACACGACGGTCCACCCCGAGATTATGCGTGACATGATGGGGCAGCCTCACGAACTGGTTAGGAACGCTCGGGCCCCTGTACTGTGCCACAGTTGACCAGCGGGACAGCCGTTTCTTCGGGTCGCCTTGGACGGCGGGTCGATGCAGTTCTCCCGGCATCGGTTCGACAGATGCCTCCCCTAGACTGAATCAGTCAACGACAACCTCCACTCGAACTCTGGTTGTACGCTGGCTGACCCCGAAACACGCGAGAAGCACTTAACGGGTTTTTCACCATGCGCATGCGGTGGTAACAAACCAGGCGGGTGTTAGGCACCCTAGCATCAGAAGAGCGGATGGAAACTCCGATATCCCTTATTCGCTTCTTACGACACCCACGCGAAGAGAAGGGACGGTGAGTTGTATTCTTTCTCCGTCACCGCCCTGATAAAATTGGTCTTAGTGTTAGGGCGTGTAGAGATAGAAGCATGGCTCTACGTGCGATCTGATAACTTTTTGTCCGTGCGAGTGATACATGATCCCGTCTTGGCAACATTTTCCATGAAAATGTTTTGGTGAGATCTTTTATTTAGCTCAGGCTTTCGGCACCTGTGTGCGTCAAGAAGCCTCCCCATACAAATCTACGGCGAGGGACCTTGTACTAAGAAGCGGCAAGAAACTCAGCAAGAGGTTGTTTTTTCACCCTGTAGGTATTATTTTAATACAGAGTCATCAAATTAAAAAATGAGGTCAGAGATAATTCATGAAGTCGTTTTCCATTACATATTTTTATTCTTTATTTCGAGCCTACCTAGTTCGAATTAGTCTATTTACACCAACTTTTCTTATTGTTATAACTATAATTATCTTTCCTAGGTACGACAAGGCTGGGTGGCTTGTATTGCTTTCAAATTACCTTTATACAAGGATTTATTATGGATACCCACATTAAACCTGACTAATTTTTACATTGGGAAAATGAATAATACACCTAGACTTGCGGCCAAGCTCAGTGTCTGATCATAAGCCTACCCACTAAAAACCTTACAGATCGCCATTGGACAACTCTTGGCAGTACTAGCATCAGGCAAGACACCGGAACGGACAGTATTCTAAGTTATCCTTGGTGGATCCCTCCGACTCCGTTGTCGACGATGTACACAGAGCACGACTATATTGTCGTTGGGTCCGTAAAATACAGGGTCAAGGGACAACCAAGCCCGAATCCCACCGGTACTCTTGAAATTCCAGACCAGCCGAGCTAAAAAAGTTATCTTAAATATGATCATGACTTTAATAAATAAAAATATAAAGACATAAAGGTACGGACCAATGTAAACTTTAAAATATAATAAAAAAAAGAATTCCCTGTCTACCCGACTGACCTGTGTAAAACTCAAAAATAATGATCAAGCTTTGAACATAAATAAGTAATTGTAGCTTCCTATTTACTACTCCAAAGACAGTATAAGTGCTGATGTACCTGGAAGCCGGTGGACTAGCAGGATGAATATCATTGATATACAGTACCTACAGTATCTACGAACTACGAACTCTCTTTTTAAAAATTGAGGGACGTAACTTTGTAAAAATAAATCGTATTATGCAGAATCAATTTAAACATAAGTTTGGACGGAGGTAGGAGCATTTAAGCAGTGCATAGAAGGTATACGTAAATATTCAGTGTGCTGTATGGTTATGGTGGTGAACGGATGCGCTAAATTACCGGGAAATATTAAAATCGAATATTGGCATTTTATATTTTAATGCAATTTCGCGTAGACTCAAGAAATTATAATAATAATAGCCACTTAAATACGCATTTAAAACATTCAAAATCGCGTCGAGTACAGTGGACGCCGCAGGGTGGCAGTTTGTAAAGATGCAAGAAGTCTTAGAAGATGTAAATATATATATATATATATATATATATATATATATATATATATAGTCGTGTGACGCTCGTGACGCATTTCCGTTTCATATTTTTCATAGGATTTTTCCATTTACAGCCCCTTCCAAAAAGAAGACTCACTTCAAAATGGTGGCAAAATTATAATTATTAGCGCACTTGATGTTAAGCGGCCACCATATCTTGCTATAGAAAAAAAATCATTCGCGCCGTTGCCTACCCTGACTTAGTTCTCTACCCCGCGGAGCCCTGGTACTTAAGAGCCCTTTCACATTTTTTGCAAAAAATCGTAATTTTTGAGCGCCTCGTTTATCCCCTTAGAAAAGATTTTGACTATTTCCAATAGAAGTAAACAGTAGATTTATTTTTCCTATTGTAAGTTAATGTAGAATATTTGCAAATACTATTTTCCTTTTTTTGTACTGATCGTTCTACTGCAGCTAGTTTACGGAAAAAACGATAATATGCATAACTTCAAACGCCTGAATCTCTAAATAATGTTCAATAAATTAGATCAAATTAATTACTATGACATTAGAAATATGTTTTTGTTGTAACATAATGTATTAGAATTTTGATTTTCCATCTCATTAATTATCAAAAAAAAACATCTAACCTCCGTGAGTTTTCCCAAAAAATGATATTGAATTAAATAGAATTACTATCAAAAACTTTCATATAACTAATCTTCCATTATTGAACCACTAAAATATTTATATGTTTTTATAATTAGTTTATTATTAATAATTATTTTATAAGACTCGAAACATCACCCGTAAAATGCTACTAGTATATACTATTATAGATATTAACGGGATTGTTACCATGTACCTTGTTTTTATGAGTCTCCGATATTTCGGCACTGTTGCAAGCGCTATGATCACGGAGTAACTGAAGTAATTGCGGGTAGATGTTATTGGCAGATATATCGGTCTACCCTCCGACGTTGTCTTTTACTGCGTTCAATACCCCTACCACTGGTCACATTCTCACTATTCACTCGCATTTGTTCACGGCATACAATACTCACAGTATCAGATCGCGGAATGACACTTTTTTGATTTTTGCGGTTTTTACACATACGAATCACTGGATTCCACACACTAGACAATTTAAACCCATCCTCATGATTGAAATTCTTGTGTTTGGTTATTTTAATCGCTTTCTTGACCTATCTTGGTATGTAATCTAGGGAAGCGATTGAAATAACCAAACACAAGAATTTCACACATACGAATCACTGGATTCCACACACTAGACAATTTAAACCCATCCTCACGATTGAAATTCTTTTGTTTGGTTATTTCAATCGCTTCCCTGACCTATCTTGGTATGTAATCTAGGGAAGCGATTGAAATAACCAAACACAAGAATGTCAATCGTGAGGATGGGTTTAAATTATTGTCTAGTGTGTGGAATCCAGTGGTTCGTATGTGTAAAAACCGCAAAAAACAAAAAAGTGTCGTTCCGCGATCTGATACTGTGAGTATTGTGTGCCGGGAATAAATGCGAGTGAATAGTGAGAATGTGACCAGTGGTAGGGGTATCGAACGCAGTAAAAAACGACGTCAGAGGGTAGACCCATATATCTGCCAATAACATCTACCCACAATTACTTCAGTTACTCCAAAAGTTACACCACCAAAAGGTAGTGTTATTTTACTGTCTACTGTAAGGTGAAGGTTGCTTCCCCAAACGGGCGCTCCTATCAGAGCGGGATATCCGCTATGCCCTATCTCTCTTGAACACCTTTTTTATAAACATAGATTTTGTTTTTCATTAATTACAATACACATTGTTCTACGGTTCCCATATACATTGAGTTAATAACAGATACCAAAACAAAGATTCTCATCACAACATTCAAACTGCGATAAAACCAAAAAGTATATTAACATTAAACTAGTGGTTGCTTGCGACTTTGTTTGCGTGGAAAAATGTAATGTCCTTTACAAACTTCTAATCTCAACTCGATATCTCTGCGGCTTGTTAAGATAAAAACAGACATGGACAACAAAGCGATCCATTTTATTCCTTTTGAGGCACGGAACCCTAATAACAGTCTAAGAAAAAATATTAATTTGTTTCTTAAAAACAGTGATGTTCACACACTTAATACAAGAAACAAAAATAAACTTACTTTACCTGCTACTAGGCTTCACAAAATTAATAATTCATTTAAAGGTCTTTGTGTTCGCTTACACAAAAAAGTCCCAAGCAATATCCAAGAGTTAACCATAAATAAATTTAAAGATAGTATAAAAAAAGCACTTATTAAAAAAGCTTATTAAAAAGTGTCTGATTATTTATATTACAGACAAAAATGCTTGGGTTTGAACTGTTCCAATCATTCCAACAGGTTTTCTATATTAAATAAATCATAATTGTATTGACGTTGTAACAACATAATGATTTGTAAATGTTGTTACATTAGACTATTAATGTTGTGGAGTTTTTTTCTCTCGTTTTTCTCCGCAGCTAAAAAATGTCCATAACGAGTGGTAACGAAAAAATTTTTTGGACGATGCAAAGGAGTTGTACTATACATCCAATTTGAATAAAGATATATTGATTTCTGATTAGACAACTTCGAAGTTATATAAAGACATAATAAGAAATCGATATTCAAATAATGTACCTACCTAATAAACAAAATGTTTGAGGTAAATATTTGTGGTGACGAATGGCGAAGTAACGTTGTTTTATTTATAACCCACGGAACTTTTGCTCCATTAACTTCGTTTCCTGACTCTTTCTCAGACTCTCGTGTGTTTACTGGTTTTACTTGCTGTTTCCTTTACTTAAGTTACTTCGGTTGAAGTCTAGACTTGACCGAAAAGTTTATTTTCACTAAGCAAAAATGGAGATTTTAACTTCATACATCTAAGTAAAAGAATAACTTAGTAAACTTGTCTTTACGTATTTAATAATATAGTACAAATTCAATATAATGGTCGTGGCAGACATGAAGTTAATAAAAAAACTTTAATATCCAGTTTTCAATTTGACAAAACATCCAATTTCTATTTATCTTATACCTTAACCTTACAATAAAAATATATATTAATAATATTTTATGAGGTACTAATTTAGTGGCGTTAGAACACCTCTCAGGTAAAGGCCTAGTCCAAGACTTTCCATTTCTCCCTATTTTGGGCTATATCCTGTCCATCCTGTGATACTACATTAATAGCTAGACTGACATTCTCTTTTTTTATATAGCCAGGTAGGCAAATGACTCTACCCCACCTTATGTTAAGTGGTGATAAAGTCCAAACGCGCAGATAGCTGGTACAGCAGTTATAAACTGCCACACCAACCATCCGCACCTTGCCGGCCTGCAAAAATGTTTCTTCACGCCTCTCTTAAAGGACCCCAGATTGTAGGAATTAGGGAACACGTGCGCTTGGCATCGATGCACGCATCGGATGCGATATATCTGCTATTCATGAGCATCGATTTTATAAATGTCTAAAAACGCCCATCTCCATTATATTTAGATCTGATCTATTCTTCCAATGTAATGCGTGGAACGCCATCCCACATCCCCGAGACTAACTGATACAGTATCGCCCGAGAGAGAAAATAGGTAAACTTGAGATAACGAAATTTATTTCCATCACGATATATAAATAATTCAGAACTTGTGTGCGGGTATGCGGCGGGTGAAATATGGTGGCCACGATTAGGGGTGCATAAATAGAAATTCGCCCTTAGATTCGGCCGTTATTTGAAAAGAAAGGGCAAATAATATATTTCTCGACATCGACAGCCGTCGTCGCGGTCGCTGGATGTTGACGGATTTATGAGTGCGAGCGGTGGTGTTTTTTCTCTCCTTCCCTCTCTCTCTCTCCTACTGCTTTCCTTTTTAGGGTTCCGTAAGCAAAGGGTAAAAACGGGACCCTATTACTATGACTCCCCAGTCCGTCTGTCCGCCTGTCACTGTAGTATATTAGGTTATACTAGCAAACCAGTGAACCAAACGTTCACCAAAACCTGATTTAAAAAAAAAATGTATTTAATTAATTGAGAACTTCGGAGATTTTGTGTAGTTTCGTTTGAAATTCGTGATTTCTCGAAAACCGGAAGTGCTACGTTACTCAAATCCGGTTTGTAGTCTTATCAGACTATTCTTAACTTATAACTTAAATATTCTCTTTATCTATCTCTTACGGTTTGGCCGCTGAAACAGCACCACAGACAGACGGACGGACGGACGGACTTGTCTAATAGATAAGAGATTTGAAGGTATCCCATCCTCGTCGCCATTGATATGTATACGTTAATAAGAAACAACTGTTTGGCTCGGTGTTTATTTCCGAATTGGTGGGGACAGCTTCGACACTCGGGTGACAGACAAATAATTATTAGATTACCTTCAAATATAACCTAATATACTACAGTCACTAGGCTATATCTCATGAACCATGACAGTCTAGACACTTGAAATTATCACAGAGGATGTGTTTCTGTAGCCGCTAAACAACAAAAACTAAAAAAAAAATGGTTGCCTGTAAAGTCGGTTTTACGGGCGAAGATTTTACGTGACAACGTCTTTTTCTCGGTAGAATATTTATTGATATGAATATAATTAAATTGCACAATAGGAACAAGGAATTGAATGAAAATAAGAATTGCACAAATTTTAACTATAGAAATATATTTTGTTTACTAAAACATTGTACATGTAAACTTAAACTTAACACGAGAGACTCATCGTAACGTTACCGAGCGTTACACTTTTTCATAAGTGACTCCCAGCCGCAACCTAATTTAAGACGTTGTCACGTCAAAAAAGAATAAAATAAATATTTAAGTGAGGCCCAAACAACGAACGTGATTTTGACGTGACAACGTCTTAAATTAGGTTGCGGCTGGGAGTCACTTATGAAAAAGTGTAACGCTCGGTAACGTTACGATGAGTCTCTCGTGTTAAGTTTAAGTTTACATGTACAATGTTTTAGTAAACAAAATATATTTCTATAGTTAAAATTTGTGCAATTCTTATTTTCATTCAATTCCTTGTTCCTATTGTGCAATTTAATTATATTCATATCAATAAATATTCTACCGAGAAAAAGGCGTTGTCACGTAAAATCTTCGCCCGTAAAACCGACTTTACAGGCAACCATTTTTTTGCCATTTTGTGCTCTATATTAATAACGGCAACAGGTAGACGCTTAAAGTATTCACAGTATATTTAGTTGTATATTTACTTTAAAAATAAATCAAATTAAAAAACATATATATGCACTGATACTTATTTGTTAATTGACGTTTCGCATTCCTTACAGGATGCGTCGTAGGAATAATGATTTTATTTATTTTGTCGAGCTCCCTTCGAAAGACTTTTATAGAGCGTTCGTATATTTCATTGGAAGATTTTAAAATTTTATTGTCTATGTATGAATTTATTAGCTAATTTAATTAATGAAGTACTTTTTTTATAGATAGGTCCGACCTGATGTTAAGTGAAGGTGAAGTCCAGACGCGAAGATAGCTGATACAGTAGTTCTACCTGCCACACCAGCCATCCTCACCCTGCCGGCCTGCATGTTGCTTCTTCACGCCTCTTTTAAAGGATCCCAGGTTGTAAGAGGGAGGGAATACGTGAGCGGGCAGAGCATTCCATTTACGGATAGTGCAACAAAGAAATGAGTCACCAAATTTTTTTGAACGCGTTAGAATTGTGGCCACAGTTAGACGGTGACAACGTAGGCCAGCGCGCGTGGTCCTCTGAAGGAAAGGGGAAGGTGGGATAAGAGAGAATAACTCCTCAGAACACTCGCCGTGGTACGGACGATAGAACGCGCTTAGTGACGCCACGTCACGTTTAATTCTTTTTTATAATTTTGAGTTTATTTAGGATTCTAAAATCTACTAATTAATGTTTTATTTAATTAGTGGTGTGCGTGACAACCCAAGAAAGAAGAAACAAATGAAATACATATTTGAATACACCAGAAGTGATTTTTGCTTGTTATCTATATATATAAAAATGAAACCCGTTTTCCGTTGTCACGACATAACATGAAAACGGCTTGATCGATTTGGCTGTTTTTTTTTGTAGTTTTCTAATACTCTGTACAAGGTTCTTACGGAAAAAAATATAAAGAAAAATAAAAAAAAATGAATAGGTACTCATACATAAGATAGGTCAGCTATACAAAATAAAGTAGTGCATCAAAGCTACGCTAAGGCGGTACGAAGTTCTCCGGGTCAGCTAGTTATAATATAGTATTGACAACCTCCGAGTGGTTTGTCCGTCGAGTTTCATGGTGACGCCGACTCGAGAGGTCCGGGTTCGAATCCCGGTGGGAGCAGATGTTTGTGTAATGAATGCGATGTTTAATATGTATTTCTATATTAGTATACTTATATGTGTACCGTATATGTATTCTATCCGTTACCCCTAGTATCCCATAACACAAGCCTTACAGTGCTTACTTTGGGGCTAGGCTAATTGGTGTGAGTGTTGGAAATATTTATTTATTATTTACTAGCTGACCCAGCGAACTTCGTATCGCTATAAAAATATGGATGGTAGAGGGTTGATAATTAAGGGTTGTTTGTGTTTTTAATATTACGATACATATTTAAAGTAGTTTTTTTTCTTCAGACGATTTAATAATTATTTTGAACACAAAATCGGTTATTGTGATTAAACTATGATAGCTAGATATATGTTCTTGCAGACTTTTTTGTAGGTCTTAATAGAATCTACAAGCCCGTAATACATCATTTTGTTCTATTGCCAATAGTTTTTGCAGCGCACGCTAAAATAGGTTTTCGATTTTACACCTTGTGTTACAAAATAGCAATTTTATTACGGATCCCTAATTTTGAAAAAAATATATATAGCCTATAGCCTTCCTCGATAAATGGACTACCCAACACTGAAAAAATCATTCAAATCGGACCAGTAGTTTCAGAGATTAGCGCGTTCAAACAAACAAACAAACTCTGCAGCTTTATAATATTAGTATAGATAGTATGGAACCCTTCGTGCGCAAGTCTAACTCGCACTTGGCCGGTTTTTTCTGTCTCGTGAAGAGGGCTATATACAATGTTTTTTTTGCAGATTAGGCGTGTAATGTGAGGAAGGGTTGTGTTATGACGTGTCTGCGAGGAGGTTTCGCTGCCGACTGTCAAGTTAATGTTGTCTGTGTATCTGTGTAATAAGGATTCTTTATAGTTATAATTTTTATTATTTTAAAGCATGTAACTGCTTGATGTTTAAATCTAAAGAAAATATAACTAGAAAAAATCCACGCGGACCAGGCAGCAGACGAGACTCGAACCCGCACCCTTCGCAATCCGGGCGAATGCAATGACCAATAATGCTACCGCGGCCCTCACGGACCGCGTTAAAATTCTTCTAGCCATTCTTAAGCTTCATTAATTTTAATTGGTCAGTGCATTCGCCCGGATTGCGAAGGTTGCGGGTTCGAGTCCCATCTGCTACCTGGTCCGCGTGGAATTTTTTCTAGTTATATTTACTTTAGGATTATTTTTTTGTATTTATTAGTAACACTCAAGTTTAATATTTGATTATTGTGACACAGTCACATAATTTAAGTATTGCTTCTATGGGTTCTGCAAGGGAATTATAAGTTTAATATATTTCTTAATTTAAACAACCAGCCTAAAGAAGAAATATTCTTCTACGGGCTCTGCATTAAAGTACAAAAAAAAAATAACAATATAGTGCTCTGATGTTATGAGTAATGATAAAGACTGCCTTTATTCTAGAAGACAGGTTAGTTTAACTGCTTGGGGTCCGCATAAGCAGTATTTATGCGGGCTATTTAAAACTTTACGGCTCTAGAGATAGGTCATTTCGCCAAGTTAATTTATGGTTAAACTTCTTCATACAAAAGTAGGCTCTAACTATCACAAAAAACGGCTTATAGTCCCGTGGGTAGCGCGTCCCAATTGGGGCGTGCGGTGTTTGACCACGCGATGTATTTTTCGAGCGCGCCTCGATCGGGGCGTGTGGTCTTATTTGTCTCGGGAAATGAGGATGTCAATGATTTATAAATATTCTGTATCTGACTAAGGCTATTCAAATATACAGATGAAATCACGTATTTGCTTACCGAGAAAATCTCAGATTTTGTGATGACCCAGCGAGTGTATTTTACGCACTTCTGCGCATTAAAAAATCAACTGGTGTTGAATTAAAGAAATCCAGTCTTCAGTCAGGGCCGCGGTAGCATAATGGTCAGTGCATTCGCCCGGACAGCGAAGGGTGCGGGTTCGAGTCTGTGTGCTGCCTGGTCCTTTTTAACATCTTGCAGTTAAATGCTTAAAAAAATAAAAACATAACTGAATTCAACCTTGTTATATGTATGGTCTTTTGAAACAACCAACGCGGCTGAATTTATTATCTATTTTCTAATATATAAAATTCTCGTGTCGCGGTGTTTGTGGTTAAACTCCTCCGAAACGGCTTTCCCGATTCTCATGAAATTTCGTGTGCATATTGGGTAGGTCTGAGAATCGGATAACATCTATTTTTCATCCCCCTAAATGTTAAGGGTAATCCAGCTCTAAATTTTTTTTTCAATTTTAGATATTTTTTTTAATTTTTTTTATGATACAGCATTAGTAAATGCATATAACCCTGAATTTTCACCCTTCTACCCAACCCCTATTTTTTGTGGCGGTACGAAGTTCGCTGGGTCAGCTAGTAATACCTATTATAAAAAAAGGTAAATTTAAAAAATCAAAAAACCCGACTGCTTAATTATACTTCAAATTAAAACTGAAAAGAAAAAAAACAATCCAGTAGTCTATAATTCTGGTAATAAGAAAAAAGCTACTTTAACAGTCGGGACCCATTAGATATTCAAGAATACATAATATTTTTCAATAATGGGTCCCGACTGTTAAAGTAGCTTTGTTCCTTATTACCAGAATTATAGACTACTGGACTTGTTTTTTTTCTTTTCAGTTTTAATTTGAAGTATAATTAAGCAGTCGGGTTTTTTGATTTTTTAAATTTACCTTTTTTATTTCACACTTTTTAAAGAAAATATAACTAGAAAAAATTCCACGCGGACCAGGCAGCAGACGGGACTCGAACCCGCACCCTTCGCAATCCGGGCGAATGCACTGACCAATTATGCTACCGCGGCCCTCACGGACCGCGTCGAAATTCTTTCTAGCTATTCTTAAGCTGCAAGGCAGCGCCATCTCTTCGCATTATAGGTAAACCCACAATGTCAAATGAATACTTTTACAAGTATTAAACATTTGAAAGCAGCAGTTACATGCTTTAAAAAAAAAAAAAAAAAAAAAAAACACACTTTTTAGTTACCTAGTTAGATCTTAAGACGGTAAATACCGTAGTCTTGTTACTTCAGTAAGGGAATTAATATCGCAGGAATTATTAAGTAACTTGCGGTGGTCTAAAAGATTGATTTATTAAGACATATAGAGACTTTACCAGCGGGGTCAAGGCTACAGATGGGCCTTTTTCTGCCCTTTTTCACAAAAATGTGTGAAGTTAATTCAAGTCGTTACATAAATATTTAATGTATGTAAATTTTATAGAAAACTAGCCCTTATTCAAAAAGTCATCTTTTGTTTATGTTCTTTCTAGTAGTTTAGCAGTAAATATAAAATTCATTTACTTTTATTCGTCGACTATTTAAAATTGGCAGTGGCTGCATTGTCATGTCAACGCCGGACGTCTAAGATTGTGATATACACAAATGCAGTGTCATATCCTAGTCTCATAATTTGATATACCTACATAATTCACAGAAACCCAATATGTAGATGCCAGAAGTTAACTTCAAATGTTGTTAATCACCCTATATACAATACCAATCAATGACGTTTATGTCGCAGGTTGAAGAGAGTAGTGATTCCCGTCTGTTGTTTTGGATAATGGTGGCAACTGCCTTAGATCGCTAAATTAAATAATTATGCAATCACCAAAGCAAAGTTTATAATATTTGAAAACTAAAGACGCATAATAAAATTTTGATAACGTTAGGTAGAGCGCCATAGCAATCTCATTTATTATCAATTTATTTTGTAGTTTTCTTTTAAAGCGTTCACATATTATAACAGGTCAAAGACTTTGTGATCGACCCTTTTTTATTGTTGGTAGTGTAAAGCTCAAATGAAGAGTACTTCCACATATCAAGCGTGCTGCTACCAGCCTAGTAGGTATTGCAAATAGTGCAATCATGGCAATTAATTTCCATTTTTTTTTGTGTAATAAAAATACCGAATATCGTATCACTGTTAAGCACAAATGCTAAGTAACTTTTACAAAATATAATATAATATAATCAGATAACCCTATTACTTACTTTATTTT
Organism: Chilo suppressalis; assembly: GCA_902850365.2. Classification (NCBI taxonomy): domain Eukaryota; kingdom Metazoa; phylum Arthropoda; class Insecta; order Lepidoptera; family Crambidae; genus Chilo; species Chilo suppressalis. The sequence goes on from OU963911.1 coordinate 2,745,299, forward strand.
TAAATCTTTTTCATCAATTAAATACTATTATCCTAACTATATATCGAGCCCTTACCGCCAAATTATCGTAAGCGACACTTCGCTTACGATAATTTGGCGATAAATGTGCATTTTGGAAATAGATATCAAATAATATTTTAGTTTTGAATCACTATTTTAACGGTAATGACTTACACATTAAAAATATATATATGGTGTCACGGACTTTTTTTTAGAACTATTTCAGAGATACATTTTCACTCTATATTACATTCATGTAACTTTTATTGTTATTGCAGTGCAGGCCAAAATGGCTCGCAGATGGGATATTTTTTTCCGTCTTATGTGACACTTATTGTTATATATTGCCCAATTCACTCGATAACTACATAAATTATTATATATATGTAATTATCATATATGAGCTATATTACTGTTAAGTTTCATCAAAATCCATTCAGTATTTTTCAAGGTGAAAGAGTTACAAAGATCCATACAAAGGTAAGATTGAAATTAAAAGCGTAAGTGGTTAATATACAACTTTAAAGCGTTGTAGGTTCTAAACAATCATATAAAATGAAAAATAGTGTTAGGAACCTAAATATGATTTTTGATTATCTAGACAGTGATACCCCACTCGACATATTTTGTCAACTTATTTTTTTTACTTCGTCACAATATGGCGTCTAATTTTCCCCATATTGAATTTTGATTACTATCATATCTTTAGTAGCACTCCCATGATTGAGACGAATCGATTGATGTATAAAACATTAAAATCGGTCCAGGCGTTTGGTCTCTAGTGTGCCACAAAGGAACAAACATACATATATAGACTGTTAAACACATAACCCTGTCTGCGCGTCGCGCTTCGCGCTCTTGCATTGCGCAGCCGGGTAAAAAGGAAAGATTTGTTTGTTTGTATTTAATAGGCACCGAAACTACTGAAATGATTAAAAAAAAACTTAATCATTTAGTCCTACATTATCCCTGATGAACATAGGGTTCTGTATGAAAACTTCGAAAATGTAACTCAATGAGTGAAAATTATACCAAAAAATAACCTTATATCTCGTAAGCTGCGGAAGTCATTGATAACAGAGCAAAGTGATGTACTAAAGTTTTATAGAGGACATCAATATTCCATAATAAAACCGCCAAACCATATCTCTAACTATTACAGTTATGTCACATAGAGGTCCCCTGCGGAGCTCGATGGCGCAAGTGGTTAGCGCGTTCGGCTGCGAACTTAAGCAACTTTCGCAGTGGTCGGTTATTGGATGGGTGACCAAAAATTACTATCTCGAGCTCCTCCGTGCTTGAAGGCACGTTAAGCCGTTGGTCCCGGCTGCATCTGCGGTCGTTAGCACCCACCAATCCGCACTGCGTGCGTGCACACGCGTGTCTAGGCCCAATCTCCTTATTCCATCCATAGGGAAGGCCTGTGCCCCAGCAGTGGGGACATTAATAGGCTGATGATGATGATGATGATGATGATGATGAAGAGGTAAATTGAGGAAAAAGGTAATTTTCTTGAAATTCTTTGAATACAGTTCGTATTGTTTTAAAATTAAGTCTTAATTCAGCAAAACTTTTTATTAACAGTATTCAAGGTAATTTCGCTCCATGTGGTAAAATTATGGGACACCCTTTATACTATAAGAATACAGAAATCTCTAGATGTCTGTAAGGATTGTTGTTAGAAAGAAACAAAGAAAGAAATAATTTATTGACCGTAGACAACGAAAAATAGAAAAGAAGCATAAATAAACAATAAGGTCAACTAGGTCCATGCCTCAGCACAATGCAACAAGGACACCAAGGACGCTGCGGCGATGATATTCTGGCAGAGTCTAAACCATAAACTCAAACTCATTTAGTCTGTTACAAGCTCTCAGTCTAGAATGTTACAAGCTCTTGTGAAAGTCAAACGCTACGCCATCGTTTCGTAAATCTACAGCGGGAGACCTTGTACTGAAAAGAAGCGGAAACAAACTAAGCAAGGGCTATTTTTTCACCCTATTTACTTTCATACAGTGACGTCAATTGAAAGATGACATCACAAACTTAAAACATGTGTTGGTGTCAACTTTAATCACATTAATATTATTAATTAATCATAAGTTAAGTAAATCAATAATATATTTCATTAAAAATAAGTCATCGGTTCGTCAATCTACGGCGGGAGACCTCGTACTGAGAAGAACCGGCAAGAAACTCAGCAAAGGCTATTTTTTTCACCCTATTTACTTTCATACAGTGACGTCAATTGAAAGATGACATCAAAAACTTAAAACATGTGTTGGTGTCAACTTTAATCACATTAATATTATTAATTAACAATAACTTAAGTAAATCAGTAATATATTTAATTAATAATAAGTCATCGGTTCGTAAATCTACGGCGGGAGACCTTGTACTGAGAAGAACCGGCAAGAAACTCAGCAAGGGCTATTTTTTTCTCCCTGTTTTCTTTCATACAGTGTCGTCAATTGAAAGATGACATCAAAAACTTAAAACATGTGTTGATGTCAACTTTAATCACATTAATATTATTAATTAACAATAAGTTAAGTTTAGCTAGGTAGGCATAGAAGGGCCATAAGGCATAAGAAGAGGCATAGGTATATTTTTTTTATATTCTTACCTTTGGTGATCGGGCTCAAGTCCCTTTAAGCGGGGAGGACTATCGTTCACGTAGCATACGAGATCTGAAACAATATAAAGTTGGCAATAAGACACCATTTTTAATCTTATTACTTCTACGTGATTCTATGATACAAAACGACGGGTTGCACTCCGGGAATGCCGGCAGAAGTGAAAACCTGAATATTAACGTTGTGCATTTTTGATATTTTGGAATGGTTAGGGAATAATTTTGCACGAATTGTTTAAATTATCAGTATAAAAGTACTATCATGTATGTGGTAGATTACAATATTTATTTATTACATTAAAAAAGTTTATCTCTCAGAAAAATCAACTTACATGAATCACGTTTAAGCGCACTTAGTGACATCTATTGTAAAGAAATCAACTTACATGAATCACATTTAAGCGCACCTAGCGACATATATTGTAAAAAAATGCATTTTCTTCACAATACAGCTGCCACGTGGACGTTGTAGATAGAGACTTATTATTATAATACGGTAAAATAAAATATTACTATATTTCGTCAAATATATTGATGGTCAACAACCATTCCAATTTTATTGTGTGGCATGATGTGATCAGCCCACGTGGTTAACCTGACGCTAGTTTAACATTTTTTACCTATACAAAAAAAAAGTGTACAACACCGCTAAAGAAGTCAAAAATGTGTGCACGGACCACACATCTGAAGTGAAACTTCTTTTCTTAAACAACCTAACATAAGGGGGTGCATAAGGCATAGGGGAACGGAGCAGCGCACGCATCACTCATATATATATATATTGTCGCGTGTGACGCTCGTGGCGATTCAGCCTTCGCCGAGTTATCCTCCAACTTTCATGCTCACCGGGAAGAGCTGCGCACGCATCTCTCTCTCTCATATACAGGGTGGTCCAATTAGTGACGTCAACAAATTTATTTTTAGATTCCTCGCACCTGGGGGTATCCGAAAATACCCCATGTATGTTCCGCGATTTTTCTTAGTTTTCGAGTTATATTTTGTTGTATTTTTAATAATTTCTGCCAGCGAGGTTTCAAAAATTCCTCTCTTTTTTCGTAGTAGGTATTTTGCAGTCTTTTTTGTTGTGACATAATTGTCTTGAATGTTGTTTTAATAAAAGAAAAATAACTCAGCTTCCTGCAATTACTTAAAGTTACTCAAAAAGCTTGAAAGTTGGAACTTTAGTTTTTAGTAGGATTTACTCAAACATTTAACTTCAATTTAAAAATACAAAAAGGAGTTTCCATAGCTTCTGGCTACAATTAAAAACTCCGAATGCTTCTAAATTACCAAAAATCATAAAAAAATTGTACTTAATTAGACCTTTTTTGTTGTAATTAGCCTTCGTAGGCGGAAAGGCTAAAAATCATTGTAACACGATTAAATCAATCAAAATTATTTAATGTACTTTTTATCATTGTTATGGTGAGTTAAACTTATAAATGTAATTTCAAATTAAATTTAATTGAAAGTCCTGTAAAATAACTAACGCATGTGGAATTTTATAATAATTTTGGTTTCACCACTAACATTTAAAATGTGCCTTAGTTACTTGTTCCAAAATTGAACATGCAGTTGCAGTTGCAGTTGCAGTTGCAGTTCTCGACAAGCCGAGGTCATAGTCAAGCTTAGTTTGGCTAGTTTTCGTGTCATTGTACAAAGGTTCGCTAGACGAGCAATAAATCACATTTCTGTCTTGTGATTTGGGACTCCTTTTATTTTTTCATTATTTGTCGTTGTAGCAGCAATGAAAGCTCACAATTTGTGAACATAATTAATATCATCTATCTTTTTATTACTTTCTTCCACGTGAGATACGACTCGTTGACGGATGGTATGATGAATGGAAAGACGCACAGGTTTACTTGTAAGGTTTTGTAATCGCCTTTTGGGTATGAAACCTTATACATATATCAATAATCCACCTGAAGTTCATATATTTTGCGAAGAAATATACAGGTTGTGACAAAAGTCCGAAATAAAACTTTAGGGTTTGGTTGTGTTTCTTGTATAGAATTAATTACCTACGAAAGTTTGACGCCTTTCAGACCACTTTTACTTTCTAATTACATTAATAAAAATATCGTTTTACACCTGCCTCAAAATGCGTACGATTACTACTACCTAAACAGACCCCCCTCTCTCCCCCAGACGCCCCTGCGCCCCGCTCAGATACCTACAAATTTTTATTTCGAAATACATACCTACACAATTTATTTCGGAATTCTGTAACACCCTGTATACAGGATTCAAAGCTGCATCTGCCGCTTCCGGGCGGACGCCCTAACCAATAGGCTAGTTGACCCTTTTTGGAAAAAGGTTTTAAATGGTTAATAAATGTTCTATTAGACCGAAAAAAATGTATTGTATTTTTTTGACACCTAGAAAGCTACAAATTTTTAATTTTAAAATAGACTTTTCATGGATATACAAAAACGCTGTTGGCCATTTTAATCTATAGATTATTAGCTATGCTATGACGCTAACCGGTAGGAAACACAAACTCGTAAGCACGTAGAAAATAACCTATCTGCGTTTATAATAAAAAAAAACATGATTTCTAATAAATACCACGAAAAATATAGTAATTATCATTATTGTATTGTACGAGAATGTAAAAACACATCCTTGAAGACTCCAGGAAAGTTGTGGATTAAAGTGCCAAAAGAAATTAACCTACGCAATACCTGGTTAGAACTTGCTAAAAGGGATCCTGCAACTTTATCGACTCATAGTAAAATTTATTTTTGCGAAGATCACTTTGATGTAAGTACTCATTGAATAATATTTTAAATCTCTTCATTTATTATCAGTTTAAATAATACAAGTTTTAAGGTTATGTATGAATGACATTTAGTTGTTCACCTATAACGTTTACCTATAATGCGAAGAGATGGCGCTGCCTTGCAGCTTAAGAATGGCTAGAGGAATTTCGACGCGGTCCGTGAGGGCCGCGGTAGCATAATTGGTCAGTGCATTCGCCCGGATTGCGAATGGGGAGTCCCGTCTGCTGCCTGGTCCGCGTGGTTTTTTTTCTAGTTATGTTTTCTTTAGATTTAAACATCAAGCAGTTACATGCTTTAAAATATATATATATATATATATATATAAACCAATATGTCCATAATGTGTATCACTTAAGCTGCGTTGCGGTGCAAAGATAAAAAATCGGTCAAGTTGTTTCGTGAATGATCACCCATCAAAAACTAATCCCTCGGGTAGGCCCCTCAGTCCGGCTGTCCCTAAAATATGGACGGGCATCTGTTACTCTAGAGTTGGCGGTTGAAAAACTCTCCGCGACGATTTTTCTTAAAGAACTTTTTTTTTGGGTATCGAGGTAATAAATTTTCTTAGGCAGGCCCCACGTGAAAAATTGTTTATCTAAAATGTGAAATAATCAGCGAATAACAACGGAATTAGGAAGTGCTTTTTACCGAGATAAGTTTAATAAAAATTACTGTTGAAATGGTTAGGTATATCAAATAATAAATACATTTAAGTTAAACTCTGGTTTTATTCCTGACAGCACACATTTTCTAAAGGTAATACAACGCATGACATAACAGATTTTCAGGAAACGGAAGTTAAAGTGAGGTGCACAGAATAGGTAGATTATATGAGGTTCTTCCCGACAATGATAGATGGCGCTACGTGTAACACTTAATATATGATTATAAAATTTACCTAATTACAACAATTACTAATTTTAATAAGCGTGGTACTGCGTATACACTTATTATTGGTTCTACTAGCTGCCAGCCGCGACTTCTTCCGTGTTCTCTTTAGTTTTTTGAGAAACCCAAGGAATCTTTTTTGTTATCTATACTTAATATTATAAAGAGGAAAGATTTGTATGTAAGTATGTTTGTGACGAATTAGCTCCAAAAGTACTGGACCGATTTTAAAAATTCTTTCACCATTTGGATGCTCAATTATCACTGATTAATAAAAACTATAGTGTATTTTCAAAAAAGTTAGGGTTCCGTATGAAAACTTCGATAATATAACCCAATGTGTGTAAAAAATACCAAAAAAATTGCCTTATATCGCATTCGCTGCGGAAGTCATTGACAATAGAGCAAAGTGATGTACTATAGTGTTATAGAGGATACCAATATCTACAAAAAATATACCATATGTCTAACTATTACAGTTATATCACAACTAGAAGTCCCCTGCGGAGTCAAACGCGTTTATTTGAAGAAAAAAGTTTATAGTGAGTCAAACTTAAAATATAACCTACAACCTTTAATTAAATCTGTACATTTTATTGATAACAATCAATATCCAAACATACCAATTGTTCTTGTCAATATCGGTAAGATATTGCAGGATTCATTTACGAGTAATATTACATTTCTTTGTTATTAGAACACAATGTTACTGCTCATATCATTTTACCGGAATCCGTTATGTCGAGTGGCGAACGAGGCAGTAACATTATTATTGTTGATACAGGCGCACTAATAACAGGATTTAATTAAGCCTATCGTGACCAGAACTCGTCTAATTAAGTGACGCTCACACTGTCAGAGGCAGGGAAGCAGAATCAAAGAGATTATTCGAGACATTGATATGAGGTAACGTTGATATGAGCTCGAGAGGGTAGCTGTAGGCTTTGATGCCGCAGTGCTGAGAATGTTTACGTAAATTTATATATGTACACTAGCTGACCCAGCGTACTTCGTATTGCTTACAATAATTTGGAAGAAATGATAAACGACGAACGTCAAATGTTTGACAGGAATATACACATAGCCATCTGTCGGATCCAATGTAAAACATTCCAAAATCAACAACTACTAATAAATTAAAAATTAATTAAAAAAACATTGTCCAGCGGACAAAATTGTGAATCTAAACCATTCTCAGATCCCCTTGAACACACACAAAAAATTTCATCAAAATCGGTCCAGTCATTTAAGAGAAGTTCAGTGACATACACACTCACAGAAGAATTATATATATAAAGATATGTATATAAGGTTATATTAAATAGGTAAGGGTACATAGGTACATACTAGCTGTCCCAACGAACTTCGTACCGCCATAAAAAATAGGGGTTGGTGGTAGAAAGGTGAAAATTTAGGGTTGTATGTATTTTTGTATGATGTATCATAAAAAAAATAAAAAAAAATATCTAAAATTAAAAAAAAAAATGGGGGTGGATTACCCTTAACATTTAGGGGGATGAAAAATAGATGTTGTCCGATTCTCAGACCTACCCAATATGTACACAAAATTTCATGAGAATCGGGAAAGCTGTTTCGGAGGAGTTTAACCACAAACACCGCGACACGAGAATTTTATATATTATATATATACACAGTCAGGTCGTAAGTATTGTCACACAGTAAAAAATTTTGTTTTAGAATACTGGCCACAAAAAAGTTTATTGAATTCGAATTTCAAATTGATCATGAAAATAAAAATGTATACTATTTAGAATTTCACTCATTTTTAAATATGGAGTGGACGCTTAAAGAAGACCGTGTTGCAGTTATTGCGTTGCTCGTTGCGGTTACGCGCCAATTCAAATTTTTGACAGACTGAAAATTTTGAATATAACTAAAAGATTCGTTTATCGTACCATCAAACGATACAATGAAGACTCTAGTGTAGATGACAGGTCAAGAAGTGTCGCTCTCAGTCTGTTAGGACTCCCGCAGTGATAAAAGCTGTGAAGGCGCGAATTTAAAGAAATCCCAAACGCAAGCAGAAACTGTTGGCCCTTCAGATGGGGTTAAGCAGAACCACGGTGAAAAGGTTGGTAAATGAAAACTTAGGGCTTCGGGTATATCGAAGAAAAACAGGACATCGTTTGAATGCTCATCTAATGGACCTGAGACTGAAGAGATGTCGCGCTTTGTTGAAGCAAGTCATGTCATCATAAAAAAAAACAAAAAAAATGTCAAAAAAAAATTAAGGTTGGGCCACCCTTAACATTTAGGAGGATGAAAAATAGATGGTGTCCGATTCTCAGACCTACTGAATAGGCATATAAAATTTCACGAAAATCGGTCGAGCCGTTTCGGTGTTGTTCAATTACGCACCCCGTGACACGAGAATTTTATATATTAGATATATCTACATATTTATGTACAAATATTTTAAATTATTAGTACATACAACTAATATTCATTTATTTATATTTACATAGAAATATTTAAAATTACAAAAGCTTAAAACTACTTAAAGTCAAAAAAACTCAAAAACCAGAAATAACAAACTATACAATTTATGAATTTACAAAATAAAAAATATATCACCCCCCATCGGCTGGCAGCATTTCCACGTTTGATAGCAAGGTTAATACGTTGACCAAGGTAGCTGCCAGTCTTTTGATCACCGGTCACCTCGGTGAGTCTCTTAGACCCCATGGTCCCATAGTCTCAACACCAAACGGCACAAATATATAGTTGTCATTGAGAGCTGAATATTTGCGCCGCTTGGAGCACTCGGCAGAGGCCGCCGCCGCACTTGCAGCTAGGGAGGTACTACCTGTATGGCACAAGAGGACGACCCTGCTTCCAAGGAATGAGCGTCATTCTGTCAAGTCTCTTGCCATCGTCTCGAAAAATGCCGCTAGGCTCTAAGACCGCTGGCACATTGACTGCGACAAGAGCTCTGCGGATGACGTCATTGATGCAGGCGTGGCGGGAGACTAGATTTTAGTTATTTTAATATCTATTATACACATACTCTATAGTGTCGTGGGTTTTTCACTGTTTTATTTTTCGTGTTTATTAAGTTTTTAAATGTTTTGCGTACCATTAAATCGACCTCGCACAGGCCCTGCCAGAATACCAGCGCCGACATGGTGACAGAAGGATTTCCTTTTCTCACTATGTCAGATTATGCAAAGCAGGGTCCTGGTTGGCCGTCTATAGATCAAAATGTACTTTTATTATTGTCAAATGCTATTGTTATAATGGCCAATAAAGAATTTTCCATTTCATTACATAAATAGATAGGAGCAAAAACATCTTGTAGTGTACTGAACGCCCCGGGCGGAATGTTTGATGAATTCTGGTAACTGTAATCGCCATTCATTTGTTTTATATAGTCGGTTTATGAAGCTCTAGCTTTCGCCCGCTACTTTGTCCGCGTTAAAATTTATCAAGAATCCCATAGAAAATGTATCCTGTATCTACCCAGGTAATTAATTAACTGCTACGTTATTGAGTGATAAACACACAAACTGTCACATTTAGAATATTAATCGGATAAGTTTTGTATCATCTTTTCCATGCACGGTTAACAGAGGGTCTAGATCAGTGGTGGGCAAAGTACGGCCAGCGAGCCACATCCGGCCGGCCGATGGGCTTTCGATTTGGATATTATATGGTCTAAAAAAATACTTTCGAAGATTGGGTGTTAAAAAGTTAAAAGTATAATCTATACTTATAATAAATCTGTAGAGAGGTCAATTCTGTACATGAAATATATTTTCAAAATAACTATCAGGGGGTGATTAGTGATCGATACTGATACCAAAAATGCAATCAGTAAAAATTTTGTCTGTCTGTCTGTCTGTGTGTATGTTCCTTATAGAAACAAAAACTACTCAACAGATTTTAACGAAACTTGGTACAATTATTCTTCATACTCCTGGGCAGGTTATAGTATACTTTTCATCACGCTACAATCAATAGCAGCAGAGTAGTGAAGGGAAATGTTGGGAAAACGGGAGAAGTTACTCCATTTTTTAAGCTTCCGTCGCGGGCGGCAGCCTTAATGGTTAAAGTTACATAGAAATCATGTATGACGGAAATATTCTACATAAAATTGTCAAAAAAATATCCTGCAACAGCATATGTCTATCTTTTATGGTTGACTCACAATAACACGTGTAATTATATAAATAAAGTCATTCTTTATAGCACAAGCCTGAGAACAAAAACTATAGTTTACACTACAGCTCTACACCGAAGCGAAGCGAGGGCGGGCCTCTAGTAGTAAATAAAAGTTGAAATTGACATATGACTGTTAGACGTTATGTCAATTTCAACCCTAAAGGCTTTCCTTATGAATTTTATAAATTTTATGGCTCGCCATTTAAAAAGTTTGCCCACCACTGGTCCGGATAGTCAAAGCGAATAGGCTATAGTGTAAGTCCCTATCTAGGACAGGGTAGGCGGACCAATGGCACGCGTGCCATTGATGGCACGCGACACAATATTTTGGGCACGTCGCCAATCATAAAACATGTGTAAAAAATGTTTTAAGTAGGTATTTTATGACGATCGAACGCGAGTGATCCTACGCTACGAAGTAACTGTTTGAAGAAGTTAGCACATGCTATTTTAACAATGTTTTCATCTACCTATGCCTGCGAGTCATTGTTTTCAGAGATGAATAACATCAAAACTCGTTTAGAAACCGTTTGACAGATGAATCAGCATGCATTCTGCTAAAAGTAGCATCTTACAACCCTAACATAAATTATTTGTTATCAAACCTGCAGCAACAGAAGTCACACTAATTTTACAGTAATTTAATTTATGCGTGTAATTAAAACATTCCAGAATGTGCCTCTTTGGTTTACTTTATTTCATAAAGAGTTCTGATAGTATTTATATTATTATCTTCTAAATAATCATAAAGTCAAAATTATTTGATGGCATGCCAATGACCCAATTAAAGATTTTTTAGAAAAAATGGCACGTTGATTCATAAAGGTTCGCCTTCTCTGATCTAGGATGTCCAGGTGGCAGCTTTATTGCGAAGAAAATGCATTTTTTTTACAATAGATGTCGCTAGGTGCGCTTAATGAGAAATTCTGAGAGAAAAACCTTTTTTAATGTAAAATAAATTGTCATGTTTGTGTACGATAGCGCAATAAATAAATATTCTATTCTACCACATACATGATAGTATGTACTTTTATACTGATAATTAAAGCAATTCGTGCAAAATTATTCCATAACCATTCCAGAATATCGGAAATGCACAACGTTAATATTCAAGTTTACACTTCTGCCGGCACTCCCGGACCTACCCGTGCAACCCGTCGTTTTTTTTTTATTAAAAACTGTTTTGTATTAAAATTGATATTTCTGTCAAAATTTCATAACATTTAGTTGCTACTGCGTATTGCATGTCGCATTCGCCTGTGGTTAAAGTTCCACTAAAAAGGTGTCTTAATATAAATGTGTAAATAAGAAATTTACAAGTGTAAAGCACTTCTGTCGTTTTTTTTCTATTTCTACCATTCCCATAGTCACACCTCAATGACGACACATTTGGCTATTACTGTGTTTAAGTCGTTCTCCGTAAGTGATCTCCAATCAAATATCCATAAATATGTATATGGGGTCTATGTACAAGACAAACTCTTCAGAAGAGCTTTGCTGAGGAGATTCGAAATAGGAGCATTGGAAATAATGCTTATGTACCCGTATATACTGTTGCGTATGTGACAGTGAAAAGTTCATCTATTTATCTGATAGTCTGTGCGGAAAGAGAACGGGATTTAGATTGGACGGCGCCGTAGTGCTTTTCTACCGTATTTGTAAGGTTTTACCCCTTTTAGAAATAATTAAATACAAAAAAAAAACGCAAGAAATCACAACAACAAACAAATCCGTATCAATACAAAACTTTGATGTTTTACAGATTGCTGGGTTTGATTGCCAAATAAAAATCTTAATGTTAGTTCCGTTTTTCGCCACGCCCATTCTCTTTCCGCACAGACTCTATACGAGATATTTTGATTTTTCAAGTAAAAATTGTCTCACATAATAATATACATCACATAAATAATTTTCACGTATTGCGAGCAAGAAACCACGCTCTTTTTTCGTACAAAACCAAACTATTTTTCGACAAAAGAAACACGCCTTTATCTGACAGTGGAGTCTGTGTTTTATGGCATTTGTTATGTTCCCCGTCCCTTTTGGGTCGGTTGCCCTCTGCAAAGGTCCAAGTGTCTGGAATTTAATCCGGGAAAAACCCAATCGGTTCGTCTTAACCCCGAAACCAATTCTTGGTGTGTTAAGGTGAAAACACAAGCGAGGGGAAACGTGAGATTTACGTAGCAAGTAAGTTATTCGGCTCTCCCATAGTTTAATATTACTTTCTGTTCAGAGAATGGATCGTGTTTTCAAAGTTGTACAGGATATTAGGTAACTTAATCCTGAGAATCCTTTCAAACATTTGAAAAATCACATGAAGACATTCTATGATTTCTGATTGTTACCTAACATATAGAAATGAGGAGCTCGATGGCGCAAGTGGTTAGCGCGTTCGGCTGCGATCGTTGAATTTAAGCAACTTTCGCAGTGGTCGGTCATTGGATGGGTGACCAAAAATTTACTATCTCGAGCTCCTCCGTGCTTCGGAAGGCACGTTAAGCCATTGGTCCCGGCTGCATCTGCAGTCGTTAGCACCCACCAATCCGCACTGGGCCCGCGTGGTGGGTCATGGCCCAATCTCCCTATTCCATCCATAGGAAAGGCCTGTGCCCCAGCAGTGGGGACATTAATAGGCTGATGATGATGATATAGAAATGGCTTTTATGTGTTCAAAAAGTTTGTATAATGTTTATGTCGATAGTATAATAACATTGCATCGTAAATTTCAACTCTACAACTTGTGCATACTAAACAGTTTGTCCAGATTACGCCGTATGAAACAATTACGCCGTGACGTAGCCTCACTAAGCGCGTGCTATCGTCTGTACCACGGCAAGTGTTCTGAGGAGTTATTCTCTCTTATTCCACCTTCCCCTTTACTTCAGAGGACCACGCGGGCTGGCTTACGTTGTCACCGTCTAACTGTGGCTACAATTCCAACGCGTACAAAGAAATTTGGTGACTCATTTCTTTGTTGTACTATCCGTAAATGAAACGCTCTGCCCGCTCACGTGTTCCTTCCCTCTTACAACCTGGGATCCTTTAAAAGAGTAGTGAAGAAGCAACATGCAGGCCGGCAGGGTGAGGATGGCTGGTGTGGCAGGTAGAACTGCTGTATCAGCTATCTTCGCGTCTGGACTTCACCTTCACTTAACATCAGGTGGGGTGGAGTCATTTGTCGGACCTATCTATAAAACAAGGATTATTAATTGACACCGTATTTTCCCTAAAGGTAGATCCGCACATGCCGGGTTTTGCCTTACCTGTCGCTGTCCTAACCGTCGGTTTTGCCGCTGGCTTGCAGCTACGGCCGCAATTTTTTCAGTAATTAATATTTTCACCGACTTCGAAGTTAGTGATATACGTAGTATTGGAATATGTTGGACTATAATATCATCACGTAGTGTTTTGCAATTTCAAAAAAACACTAAATAAAATGAAGATAATTTACAAGTGAAATGCAGTCGGCGCACGTACATCCATGCGGATACATCATAAGATCTTCCTCATTAAACGTTCAATCAGAATAAGCCAATTGAGCCGTGTGTCCTGTACCTTAACCGATAATAGGAATAAATAACCGCGCTTCGTTCCCGCGGTCACTTCAACCCTTAACATTGCGGGAATTGAATATTGAGAGGGTTGTGCCCGAGTTTTATCATATGAGTAAATAAGACACAGAGGCAAATCTGTGTGCTTGTGTGACTGAGCACTGGCTACATGTCGCAGCTGTAACGTTTCTATGCGTATGCGACATACCTCCAGTGCTCATCATACACGCGCAATAGGGTGATGACTATTTTTTTCCTCGTTTATCAGGTAGAATATCAAAAATATTGGACACGTATTTTTTCTTTTTTCACATAATATAAACATTGCAGAGATATATTGATTTAAAAATTCGCATGACGTCACGTTTTACAATTAAACAAGTACAATTTTCACTCAAAAGTGACGTCACGAGCCCCTACTCCCAAACTTTGACGCGCTATCTATAACTTTGTCATTTTTTGGTTGATTGCCCATTGACGTGTCCATTTTTTTTTGATTATCTAACTGACGGACTAAATAGAATTTCGTTTACTGTACCCCGTCATCACCCCTATTATACATCTTTACTTATAAATAAAATTGGAGTGACTGTTTGTAATATTGAAATAACTGCTTTTTACTACACGCATTCATATGAATATATATACGGTAAAAATACCAAAATTACATTTTTTTAAATTTTTTGTCTGTCTGTCTGTCTGTTTGTTCCGACTAATCTCTGAAATGGCTGGACCGATTTTGACGGGACTTTTATTGGCAGGTAGCCGATGTATTAAGGAGTAACTTAAACTGCTCTTATTTTAGAAAAAATATTTTATTTTAGAAAAAAATTAAAAGTTAACGCGGAAGAAGTCGCGGGCGGCCGCTAGTTAATAATAAATAAATATTGAACACTGATACTCTTCATACAAACATTTGCCCCGCGGGGTTTCGAACTCGGGGGACCCTTAAGTAGGCGACTCCTTGAAACCATACATACAATTCGCCCAAGAAGGTCGTTGAATTGTATAAATAAATAAATAATAAATATTTCCAACACTCACGCCAATTAGCCTAGCCCCAAAGTAAACACTAAAAGGCTTGTGTTATGGGATGCTATGGTAACGGATAAAATACATATACTTTTTTTATTTTTTATATTAAGATAGGCAAATGACTCTACCCCACCTGATGTGAAGTGGTAATAAAGTCCAAACGCGAAGATAGCTGGTACAGCAGTTATAAACTGCTACACCAATCATCCTCACCTTGCCGGCCTGCAAAAATACTTCTTCACGCCTCTCTTAAAGGACCCCAGGTTATAGGAAGGAGGGAACACTTGCGCGGGTAAAGAATTCCACTTACGAATAGTACGACAAAGAAATGAATCACCAAATTTCTTTGTTTGTGTAGGAATAGTGGCCACAGTAAGTCGGTGGCAACGAAGGCCAGCGCGCGTGGTCCTCTGAAGAAAAGGTGATGGAGGGATAAGGGAGAATAACTCCTCAGAACACTCGCCGTGGTATATACTGTACACATATAAGTATATTTATATTGAAATACATATTAAACATCCATGGCTGGTGTACAAATGCTCGTATTCATCACACAAACATCTGCCCCACCGGGATTCGAACCCTCGAGTCGGCGACACCATGAAACCCGGCGTACAAGCCACTCGGCCACGGAGGTCGTCAAACGTCGTGTATGATGCTTTGTCTCTATACATTTTTCAGTCACGTAGTTTTATCGCAAAGCAGGCTAACCCGTGAAATTGGCCACCCATTCTGATTTTTATGGCCGCAATATTTGATATTGTTTGACCGTTAGCGGATTAAAATTTCGTAGGAAGGTACTTAGGTAGTACGATTCGATTAGAATTTTTCGAATTGCTATTGGATGAAGGTCGGTCGCTCGTTGGGGGTTTTTATTAAATTCCGATGCGTGTGAGATTTGTTTGCGCTGCTCATGTTGTTAATCCGTACGTGATTTATTTGGAGATGCTTTTGAATCCGTAGCACAATAAATTTGGTATTAAAATTTACAGGACCAATTTTCATATCATAAGCCACGTGCGCGGGACGAACAATATGGCCCGGAGGAGCTCAATGGCCCAAGTGGTTAGCCCGTTCGGCTGCGGTCGTTGAAGTTAAGCAACTTTCGCAGTAGTCGGTCTTTGGATGGGTGACCAAAAATTTACTATCTCGAGCTCCTCCATGCTTCGGAAGGCACGTTAAGCCATTGGTCCCGGTTGCATCTGCAGTCGTTAGCACCCACCAATCCGCACTGGGCTCGCGTGGTGGATCATGGCCCAATCTCCCTATTCCATCCATGATGATCCATCTTTTTTTCGCGGTGGGTAGTTGTAAAAGAAAGTCGATTTTAAGTGTCTCTTAATTTTAATTATTTAATTAATTACAATTATTAAATCAAGAATTGAAATTCTTATGTCAAATTAATAAATAGTGCACAGTACCTGCCGGCGAGTGTTATCTTCATTATTTATTATCACCAACACTTGTTTTCGTCATCAACATAATGGACAGCATACAGGAAACTCTTTCTCAACTGCAGAATGTTTTTGTAAAGCGGATGGATGCCTATCAAAGTGAGCTGCAAGCTGCTACTCCATCTCCCAATGTCTCCAATCTGACAGCAGACTTCGCAACATTTAGGAGTTTTATTCTTTCCTCCGTTCAAAGTCTGCAGGAACAAATCAACTTACTGGCTCATCAAGTTGACAGCTTAGAAATGAATAGCCGGCGGAAAATCCTCCTCCTCCACGGTCTACCAGAGCTATCAGAGGAGGATGTTACAGCAGCTGTTGTACAGGCTATCAGAGCTAAGATGGGGCTGTCAGCCTTCTCTTCTGGCGACATCAGTCGTTGTCATCGGATGGGTCGCTCTTCTACAAATCATCGTCCACGGCCAATTGTAGTAAAGCTGAGAGAATTAGCTGTCAGAAACAAAATGTGGTTCAGCAAAACCACTTTGAAGGGCACTGGTCTAACACTGACAGAGTTCCTTACGAAGAACAGGCATGATGCGTTCATGGCTGCACGAGAGCGGTTTGGCATTAACAAGTGCTACACGCGTATGGGCTTCGTGTTTGTTGTTGGAGGTGATGGCAAGCGACACCGCATCAGCAACCTTGCCGAGCTGCAAAAGATCCCAGTTCCAATATTGGTGAGAACAGAGTCACCCGTGCCGAACAAAACCCCAGCACCAGTAGTGACGAGTGTCGAGTCGCCCGAAATGAATAAAATTTCAGCACCAGTAGTGGCAAGAGTCGAGTCGCCTAAACCTCCAGCTTCAACATCTTCTAATAACACCAAGACGAGACGTGCAGCCAATGCAGCAAGCAAGAAGTAACATAAGGTTTTCAATAGCTAATAACTTCATTGTCACTGTTTGTTTGTTTGTTGTTTTTCAAGTCTGTTACAATTTGTGGTAATTTTACAAGTTCGTTACTTCTATGGCTATGATATCATACCATCTTGTTGCATCGGTAAATAGCCATTTCCTATGCAAACTTATATAATACTTATTGCTTTCACAAACGAGGGTGTAATTTTAAAAGATAAACTTACATAAATCTAGTAATTGACATTATGACAGTGACACTTAATTTTTTTTTCTTTTTGTTCTTTATCAACGTAAAGCATAAGTTTTTGCTTACATACAGCCTTTTTAGTTTTTATTTTTTTTTCCATTTTGATTTTATTATTTCTTTGGTTTTTATTAGCAGACAATGTTAAATATCAAATGCTGTTATAATCTTCTAGCTTTGTTGCCTGTTTTGATTCTGTGTTGTAATGGATGTTGAAATCAGTGTTCTTTTTATAATTTTATTCCACTCAACCGGCAGGTGGAGCCTAGGTAGTTTAAATTTTGTCTGATAGTTTATGAAATTTATTTAAATATTTATATTTTGGGTATATATATATATAATTTGTTGGATTTATATTATATATTTATAATTAATAGTATATAAGTCTGAATTTTATGTCCGGTTCAGAAATAGATAGTAACGATGATTTTTTCCAATCTTTATCACCTGCTAGCGGCAGCACTGACAGTAGTTTTATAAGTATACCTTCTCTTTCTGAATACCTAGATAACCAGTTTTCTGATGTACCTAAAAATTTTAACGTGGTTCATATCAACGCGCAAAGTATTCCGGCTCACTACACCGATATGTTGGCGTCTCTTGACAATAAAAATCTTCATGCTGTTTTAGTCTCCGAGTCCTGGCTTAAACCTTCTTTACCTTCCACTGCATATACCTTACCTGGTTTCCAGTTAATACGTAATGACCGTACTGGTTCGCGAGGTGGTGGAGTTGCTATTTACCTGCGTACTGGTATTCCCTTTAATGTCATTAGCTCCTCCCCACAGCCTCCACCAACTAATGCTGGTGAACATTTGTTCGTTGAGGTACTCCTTTCCCACACCAAAATCCTCCTCGGAGTCTATTACAGCCCTTCCTTAAATGTAAATTTTTTCAGTTCTTTTGAACAGCTTTTAGAAAATATAGTCCCTTCTTATGACCATTCCCTGATCATGGGTGACTTCAACACATGTCTCTTGAAAGGTGATTTTCGTGCCACCTCTCTTCAATCCGTTGTCAGTTCATGTAATTTACACATCCTTCCACTTAGCGCTACCCATCATTTCCCCAATACTACTCCCTCACTTCTCGACTTATTAATAGTGTCTTCTCCTCAACGTGCTACGAAACACGGTCAATGTGCGGCAGATGCATTCTCATACCATGACTTGATTTTCTTATCGTACAAGATTCGTCCTCCTAAGCCCAAGCCGAAAGTCATTCTTCAGCGGAATTTTGGTGGTATGGATCAGGAGGCGTTACTCAAAGACCTGCATGATGTCGACTGGTCGTTAGTGACTAGCGCGGCTACATTGGACGAACAAGTGCATACTTTCAACAATATTATAACCAAGCTTTATGATAAACATGCACCGCTTCGTCCTATTAAGCTTAAGCACCATCCAGCACCTTGGCTTACACCAGAGATAAAAGTATTGATGCACAAGAAGAATGTGGCCAAGAGTAAATATAAAATTCGTCCGACAGACTCTAATAAAAACAACTATGCAAAGGCTCGCAATCACTGTAACATGGTGTGTAGGGATGCTTTACGTCGCCATATTCATGCATCTGTCAGCAATAATGATCCTGCTAAAGTGTGGAACTTCCTTAGATCACTTGGAATTGGTAAACCTCGTCAAACGTCTTTTCCTAGTAACATCGATATCAATTCACTTAATGTTCATTTCTCTGTATCTTCTAGTTTCAGTAATTTGCACAAAGCTAGTACTATAAATGTTCTTTCATCTTTACCAGTTCCAGACTACTCTCCTTTTGTCTTTACTCAATTTTCCGAATGTGACGTTAAGAAGAGCATGCTGTCCATTTCTTCCAATGCGGTAGGTAATGATAGTATTAGTCGTAATATGCTGATACCTATCTTAGATATGATCCTTCCTATCCTTACCTTTCTTTTTAATAGCTCTATAACAAATGCTGTTTTTCCATCGGCTTGGAAAGAAGCCCAAATCGTTCCTTTGCCCAAAAAATGTAATCCTCAATTTCTTGCTGATTTTCGGCCTATTTCTATCCTTCCTTTCTTATCTAAAGTCCTTGAACGTCTTGTCCTTAACCAATTCAATACATTCCTGTCTCGTCATAATCTTTTTAATCCTCTTCAATCCGGTTTCCGTCCTGGGCATAGTACTACGACTACCCTCCTGAAAATTACAGACGACATACGCCTTGGGATGGATCAGGGTCATCTCACAGTATTGACATTACTAGATTTCAGCAATGCCTTTAATACGGTCAATTTTGACATTCTTTTGGCTTTGCTGCGCTCTCTTAACGTATCTCCATCGGCAATTGAGTGGTTTCGCAGTTATCTGCAGGGACGCAGGCAGAGGGTTCGCGTCGATGAGGTTTTTTCCTCGTGGATCGACACTTCTGCTGGTGTTCCCCAAGGCGGCGTTTTATCTCCTCTTCTCTTCGCTATATTTATTAATTCTATTTCCAATAATATTTCTTCTTCCTACCACCTGTATGCAGATGATCTTCAAATTTATAGACAAGCCTCTCTTGGTCAATTATCCGAAGCAATACTGGCAACAAATAATGATCTGCGACACATTGTAGAGTGGAGCGAATCTTTCGGACTAGAAGTAAATCCCTCCAAAACACAGTGCATTATCATTGGTAGCTCAAGGTTGATTGCCAGAGTGAACTGGCAGTTACTTCCTACCATATCCCTTGCTGGCACCAATATTCCATTCAGTGTTTCTGTAAAAAACTTAGGATTAACTGTCGATAACTGTTTGAGTTGGGGTCCACAGTTACAAACTGTTAGCCAAAAACTGTTCGCTTCGGCAGCCTCGCTGAAGAGACTTCGCAATTTCCTTCCTACTGCCACCAAAATTTCCCTAGCACAGTCTCTGCTGCTTCCTATTCTTGATTACGCTGACGCCTGCTATCTTGATCTCACGGAAGACCAGCTTAATAAGCTTGAGCGACTTCAAAATTTCTGTATTCGTTTCATATTTTGCTTACGCAAATATGATCATGTGTCGCAATTTCGATCACAGCTCAAGTGGCTACCAATTCGACTTCGCCGGAATACTCATATCCTCACACTTCTCTACAATATATTGTTCAATCCTTTGTCCCCGCGCTATCTCAAGGAATGCTTCAATTACCTTCATACCTCAAACGCGTTATCTCTTAGGTCATCAGAGAATTTAACCCTAAAAATTCCTACTCATGACACAACCTTCTATGGTCGTTCTTTTGCCGTCCAAGCTGTTCTCCTGTGGAATTCTCTTCCAGTATCCATAAGACGAGCACAATCTATTCATACTTTCAAAAAACTTGTTTTCAACCATTATTTGTCGATGTAACTGCAATTGCTTTTTTTTTTCTGACTGGATTAAACTTTTATATGTGTAGTCTATGTATGTATATGTCATATATTTATATTACATATATATATCTTATAGTAATATTATGTGTATGTATGGTATGAATATATATTTAATGTATATAGTTATATACATTTTTATATCCTTTGTTTCTTTTATAACACCACCGACTCCAATTTCATTCAATCCTCTCCATCCAAAGGTTGTCTGGAAGAAATCGCTTTTAGCGATAAGACCGCCCATTGAATCACTGTTTAAACATGATGTATTTAACCCATTTATGTACTGTACTGTGGTGTTTCAATAAAGAATTTTGTATTGTATTGTATTGTATGATGATGATGATGAAGCCACGTGCACCACCATTCTTATTTCAAACTAGTCGCCCGCCCTGGCTTCGCTTCGGTGTAGAGCTTTAGTGTGGGTAGAGTATAGTTTTTGTTCTCAGGCTTGTATTATACACAATGACTTTCTTCATATAATTGCGTGAAACTATATTTAACTGGACACTCACGGATGGACTGGTCCACAAGTTTAAAGTCGCTCAGAGAGCTATGGAAAGGGCTATGCTCGGAGTATCGCTGAAGGACCGCATCAGAAATTATGTAATCCGACAGAGAACCAGAGTCACCGACATAGCCCACCGAATTAGCAAACTGAAGTGGCAGTGGGCTGGTCACATTAGCCGCAGAACTGACGGCCGATGGAGCCGTAAAGTTCTTGAGTGGAGACCGCGACTCGGTAAACGTAGTGTGGGACGCCCTGAGACAAGATGGGATGATGACATTCGTAGGCTGGCTGGAGTGGGCTGGATGAGAGTGGCAGAAAATCGGAAGCAGTGGCGTGCATTAGGGGAGACCTATGTCCAGCAGTGGAAGAGCATGGGTCGATGATGATAATGATGATGATGATGCCATTTAAGTGATAGTGAACATTTTGTTGCATAGTTACGGATCGTTTGCATAGAATGCATCATTGCTCTGCTGTTAAAAAAAGTGTATCCCCCTTACCATTGGTCCATGTCCTTATTATTAAATGTATCTAGTGACGCATTGTTTTGTAGACACCCATCACTTCTATCACCCATAATTATTGCACTAATCGTCGCGTCGGATGTTTCTAATGTGATTCTGATCATAGAAATTAGTACATTTTGTTTTGACTTTGTTTTTGTTTCATGAAAAATGTTGCAAAAACGGGTTAAAATTTCATTTGTGAGCTTTCGTTGCGTGCGCTGGGTAAACAGTTCAAGTTACACAATAATCATGTATGACGGAACTGTTCAGCTTTAAAAGTTCTATTAAAAAGTCCACGACAGCATATGTTCATCTTCACGACGACCTCCGTGGCCGAGTGGTTAGTACGAGCATATGTACTCCAGTAATGTATGTTTAATTTATATTTCTATATAAATATACTCACAAACAGTATATGTAATTTATCCGTTACCCTAGTATCTCATAACACAAGCCTTATAGTGCTTACTTTGGGGCTAGGCTAATTGGTGTGAGTGTTGGAAATATTTATTTATTTTTAGTTTGACTCAATATAATCTTTTTCCTCAAATTAACGCCGGTGAAACCACAGGGGATCTCTAGTTGTGACGTAACTGTAATAGACATATGATATAGGGGACTTTTTATAGATATTGATGTACTCTATAAAACTTTAGTAAAACACTTTGCTCTATTGTCAATGACTTCCGCAGCGTACGCGATATCAGGTATTTTTTTGGTAATATTTTGATACATTGGGTTCTATTATCGAAGTTTTCATACGAAACCCTAACTTTTTTGAAAATACTCTATAGCCTATGTTCATCGGGAATAATGTAGAATTCTAAATGTAAAAGAATTTATCAAATAGGTCTAGTAGTTTCGGAGCCTCTTCAAAACAAACAAACATACAAACAAACAATCAAATCTTTTCTCTTTATAATATTAGTATAGATTAAAATCTAGTTGAAAATCACTTAATCCTTGCCACCCTTTTTAAGTCAATAGCGGTAGAAGTTTAAACCTAGTAATAGTGCCTATAGTTAAATCAAATCTTATAATTATTATAATTTACAATTATGATTGTAATTATAACTTCGTAATATCAAAGACCATCAAAGCATCTGCGAAGAAAGAAAAATTAAAAATTATTCCCAGAGACATTTTATCCTTGAGATGGATAAACAGAATTTCAACATTCCCACGCAAGAGCATGAATATAAGATGGAATTCGTTGGCCGCGATATTTTACACTCCAAAATGTCTCCGGAGAAAAATTCAATTCTACCAACTATAATTGTGGGAGAGGGGGCGACAGCACTAAAGTTCCCCGGGATACATACCAAACAGAAGTGGTTGTATGCTGATGTTATATCGTTTACAACGTTTTTGCAATATTTTGGGCTATCCAGGAAGTTAGGCCGTCGTTTATGAAATATTAGGGGCGGACGCGAGTTGAGAGACTTTTGAGAAAAAGGTATTTGAAAAAACTATTCCTGTAACGCATTGGCAAATACCATGCGATAACGGCAACAGTAGTAAACGCAGAAAATTGCGTATAATAATTGCAAATTTTTACGCTTCTTGAAAATCTTGAAAATTAAATCTTTGTAAAATAATTTTTACCATACCCCAAGGCATAGTATAAGTAGTTATACTATAAGGCATAGGATAAGTAGTTATACTATAAGGCATAATATAAGTAGTTATACTATAAGGCATAATTTAAGTATTTGTTTCTTAGGTTCCCATGGAACCGGTGGTAGTTTACGGTAGGTAGGGTCAAATAAATAAATAAACTCAAAATTACAAACAAGAATTTTAAATAAAATACTTTATTAAGTAAATTAAATAATAAATTCATACATAGACAATAAATTTTAAAAATCTTCCAATGAAATAACCGAACGCTCAATATAAGTCTTTCGAAGGTAGCTCGACAATCTATATATATAAAAATGAAACCCGTTTTCCGTTGTCACGACATAACATGAAAACGGCTTGACCGATTTGGCTAATTTTTTTTTGTAGTTTTCTAATACTCTGTACAAGGTTCTTACGGATTTTTTTTTTTATTTTATTTTTTTTTATAATTTTTTTATTAAATAAAACTTAGTAAAGTCCTCAGGTATGGCGAGACCAGGGAAATAAGGATTCATTTTTATATGGAGGATATTATAGATTCCAGTTCAAATTGAATAGGTACTCATACATAAGATAGGTCAGCTATACAAAATAAAGTAGTTCATCAAAGCTACGCTAAGGCGGTACGAAGTTCGCCGGGTCAGCTAGTTTTAAATAAAAAATAATTATTCTGACGATGCAGACCTGAAAAGGCTGCGAAACGTCAATAAATAAATAAAGTTCGTGCATTAACCCGTAAAAACTAGTTTTATTCATAATTTAAGTAGTTATACTATAAGGCATAATATAAGTAGTTATACTATAAGGCATAATTTAAGTAGTTATACTATAAGGCATAGTATAAGTAGTTATACTATGCCTCTCATCTTTTGCTTTTTTTGTAAATGCTTATTCAATCTCCATACTAGACGTCTTTAGTGGCAATAAAAATATATCTAATTTTTGGCATTTTTGATGTCGTTGAGACACATGTTATCGAAAAAAGGAAGACAAAGTTCTAGAATGATTAAAATTATATTTTATATATGAAAATCAATTCGTTAGTGAATCGATCGAGAACGTTTTTATGGAAAAAAACATCGCCTCCTCAAGCACTTCTTAAAAGTAATATAAGCTATTTACGGGATTGTTACCATGTACCTTGTTTTTAGCGAGTTTCCGATATTTCGGCACTGTTGCAAGCGCCATGATCACGGAGTAACAACAGTTACAAGGTACATGGTAACAATCCCGTAAATAACTTATATTACTATAATGTTAGTGACCATGAAAGTTTAAAACAATATACTTCTTATAAGGTTATAAATCGCGTGTGCTCATATTTTTACATGAGACTTGAATTTTCAGAACGTTTTCAGATTTTACGGTATTGAGCACGCGCTGAGGAGCTTTATGGTGCAAGTCGTTGGCTCTATCGGTCGATTCGTCGAAATTAAGTAACTTTTGCAGTGGTCGGTCATTGGATGGGTGACCAAAAACTTATTATCTTGAGCTCTTCCATGCTTCGGATGGCACGTTAAGCCGTTGGTCTGGCTGCATCCGTAGTCCTTAGCACTCACCAATCCACACTGGACCCGCGTGGTGGGTCAAGGCCCAATCTCCCTATTCCATCCATAGGGAAGGCCTGTGCCCCAGCAGTGGACATTAACAGGCTGATGATAATGGCCACTCGCTAAGTAAGTGGTAATGAAGAGCTAATCATACGTACAGTAAAAATTTAAATAATGAGAGATTGGAGACAACCCAAATAAGTTTATTTTCATAATCATTGTATATTAAGGATTCTATTAGGGATGGAGGATATTAATTTAGCCTAGTGCAATTTTGTATACAGCTTCAGGAATATTTTACTGCAGTCTTCTGGAAAATTATAGAGGATGTAATGCAAAAGTTTTAATTTAAGAGGAATTTCCGTTGTGGTCCTTAAATAATTATTATCTTAGTCATAAACGTAAAAATAGGTAACAATATTGGAATTCCACGCGAACCATGGAATTGCTCCTTGTAAAATTTTCTTTAAATTTAAAGATCTACCAGTTAAATGCTTAAAAAATATAAATATGACTAAAATTGGAATTCTTTCGTGTCTGCAAAATTTTAGTTCGATAAATTCAACAAACGAAATGGATACAACTTATTTAATGTAATGAAAAACTTTTATATAAAATAGTCCTTTTTTGAGTAATCAACTGGTATTGTAATTTTATGTAAAGAAGATTTCAATCCCTATTCTTTGCGCAAAAAATTGATCAGATTTATTAAGAAAAAATATTAAAGTCAAATTTAGATTTCAATAAACACCCAAAAGAGAATTCCTAAAAGTTTTGTTGGAACAGGGAGCTTAATTTATCTATCGGTCAATTGTCAAAGCAATAATCTGACTTACAGCCCATAGCTTTTAGGTAGAAAACAATTTATCAGGGGTTTTATTTAGCCCACTCGAGTGCCCAGACATTGGCTTCCAGGACCATTGGGGTTGGGTAATAATAAAGCCGAGTAAATTACGAGGTCGTTCCGTAGATGTCGCTCCCATTCCGAGACTTGTTACCGCTCAGTCCGTCTTGATAATTATTTTGAAGACTCCCGTTGTAAGTCTTGAGATTATATGAAGTTGACGTCGTCGTGACATTGTAAATAAGGGGATTTCATTGTTTCGCTTGGAGTGCATCTGGCGAGGCTCAGGGCACAATTATAACTTCCGTTCGCCTGTTTCCGGAAGAAGTTGATAGTCTTGTATTTTTGGTTGTAAATCCTTTAATGTCGCCGCACACGGGCCACCGACCACAACCACAAAACGCCGCCACCGGCATATTTCTTGTAGTTTTGATACATTTTATATGGACTCGCCACACATGGTACGCCGGTGGCCGCCACATGCTACAAATCGTCGTTGCTCGCTTCTTGTGGCCCCCACCGGCCACTTGATGCGCCGATACAAAACGCCGCCACACGTCACTCGCGCGATTCCACACCCCTCTCTCCCTTACCTTAGTCGGCCGCTGTCGCGCGCTTCACAGCCACTTTAGTAGCCGCTTCTAGCTTCTCGTGGCGGCGGTTGTAGTTGTGGCGTGTGGCCCGTGTGCGGCGACACTAACTGTTTAACGTAAACGCTTAGAGTTTTCTTTTATTATAAGCGTTATGTTAAGATGATTATGGGGGAAGAGATGTTTACTTTATAAGCACACATGCTGTTAACGGTTCATACCATACAACTGTTTTTATAGTAGATAGGTTAAAGCGAATTTATTGCTTGAACTTGATTGCATAGGGCAAGCAAACTTTTGGTTCCATGGGATAGGAGGAAATAAATAAATTTCCCCAACACTCACTAATTATCCTAGCCCCGAAGTAAGCACTGGCTTGTGTTATGGGATACTAGGGTAAGGGATAGAATATATATACTGATACATGTATCAGGCTGTATATTTATATTGAAATACATATTAAACATCCATGACTGGAGTACAAATGCTCGTACTATGCAGATATATTATTAACTAGCGGTCGCCCATGTCTATGTCCGCGTTAATTTTAGTTTTTGGAGAATCCCTCGGAAACCAAAAATTTTTTCGGAGCAAAAAGCATTCTGTGTCTCATTCCTGCTCATGAACTATGTGTGTACCAAATTTAAATCAAACACAAATATACAAACTTTCCCATTTATAATATGAGTCGGATTTACCATACACAATAGCTTGGAAATCACTTCATTCCAACTATTTCGGTGAGCTAATTAGCTGTACAGAAGTTATATTGGCTCCAGTCCTCACCTCAGCTTCAACTCTTTACATAATCAGCCTTATCAAATAGCAAAATTAATATTTCATCCTAATGATGCGTAGGCAAATTAAAAAAAACACATTCACAGACATAACATTGAAATAATTCATCAGTCTATTCTCATATTTTCATTTACATTAGAACAGCGTAACAATACGCCAAATTAAAAAAAAAAGGTTCCTTTATCAATATTGAACAAGAGACAAAAACCGTTTATCCTTACACTGGCTGGCTGTATCAATGGTATCCACGGCGTAACACAACAGAAAACAAATAAACCGACAGAATTCAATTACGAATCTTTTGTTTATCATTCAGAGTGAAAATTGGAAACGATTTGATTCTCTTCAGCTCTCAGCTGTCGCTGCTACTGAAACAATATTGAGTTATATAACAAAAGTTCATTTCCTGTTAGGTAGCTAGCTATCTATACGGGTAAAATGACAACGTACACCAATTTCTGGGAAATCGCATAATGTATATTGAAGGCGTGATATTTTTCTACTCTGCTATTAATGTGCGAGAAATCTTCGCTGATTTTTCTTTTAGAAAGCCTGTAGGAGGTGTAGCCCGTGAAAACCGGTAAACATCTATATATATATATATAAAACTCAAAGGTGACTGACTAACACGGTGATCTATCAACGCACAGCCCAAACCACTGGACGGATCGGGCTGAAATTTGGCATGCAGGTAGACGTTATGACGTAGGCATCCGCTAAGAAAGGATTTTGATCAATTCTACCCCGAAACGAAGCGAGGGCGGACCACTAGTATAAAATATATTGATGTTAAAAGAAGCAGAAAAAATATTAATAGACCTTGCCTTGTGGTGCTTTTTGAAGTAAAACTTCTTTACGCACTCTTGACTTGGGGGGTAAGCTGGCGAATGCGTTACGCGTTACGAAAAGTGCGTTCGGAAGACGCGAACGGGAAGGTTAGGAAGCAGTGCGCGCGCGCATTTTCCTTCTCTCTTTCTCTTATACCTAGTAAATGAAATATGTATATGTACATACATGTATATATTGTACACACACATATATTATACAGACTAGCGGCCCGCCCTCGCTTCGCTTCGGTGTAGAGCTGAAGTGTAGACTACAGTTTTTGTTCTTAGGCTTGTATTATACACAATGACATTCATCTATGATTCTTCTTATTCCTGCATGCAAAGTCTCAGCCCGATCGGTTTGAAATTGAATTGTTTCATACAAATTTTCATTCCATATTTTATCCCCTTGGGGGTAGAATTGATCAAAATCCTTTCTAGGCGGATGCCTGCGTCATAACATCTACCTGCATGCCAAATTTCAGCCCGATCCGTCCAGTGGTTAAGGCTGTGCGTTGATAGATCACTATGTCAGTCAGTCACCTTTGAGTTTTACTCGTATATATATAGATGGAGCTAAAGAAGTTTCACTTCAGTCGTGTGGTCATAAGGCTCGTATTCTGGAGTGGAGACCGCGTCTAGGCAAACGTAGTGTAGGACGTCCTTAGGCACGATGGGTGACGATTTGCGCAAGGTGGTTGGCAGGAGCTGGATGCGAGTAGCCCAAAATCGATCTGAGTGGCGTGCAATTGGAGAGGCCTATGTCCAGCAGTGGACTAGGATAGGCTGTTGATGATTGATGATGATGATGAAATAAATGAAAAATTCTCACCACATAATCCACCACGTTCGACCAACAAACCTCATGGGTTGGTTTGCCGTTCGCCTTCTGTGATTCACTTCATCCTGAAGGTCAGTGCTCCAGCATCGGGGACATTAATACGCTAGTATTGTACCTACTCAGAGTTAAGTGACGTTTCAGTATTCAACCGTTAGGCTGAGTAATCAGAATTTTAACTTCAACATTGCTAGGTATAAGTCCAATAATAACAGAGAATTAACATTCGCATCGGGTGCGATCGTTAGAAGAACAAGGAATTGTAAAACCTTTTAATGTCCACAATGGGACCGTATTTAGGTGGCGACTTTTCTTGAGGTGAGGTTGAATGAAGAGAGCGGTGATTGGGGGTGATTAAGGGATCATTATGGAACCCGCATTACCTAAGCTTAGGGGGACGGTAATAATTTTATGAAACTGCTTTATTATCAAACAATTGTAGTAAGAAATTTTTGTGATTTAGCAAAATTATATTTTTCATTTTCATAATATCCAACATGTGATTTTCTAAATAAAACTAGTTTTTACGGGTTAATGTACGAAATTTTATTTATTTATTGACGTTTCGTAGCCTTTACAGGCTACGTCGTCAGAATCAAACTTTTATTTTGAAATTATTTTAACAAATAAAAGTTTGATTGAACACGTAAAAACTAGTTTTATTTAATGAGTGTTCGTGCATGAGAGACATATTAAGTTGGGAGAAAATTTATAGTATGGTAATACACAGGATTCCCCAAAAAAATGTTATAGAACATACATCCGCTTTACAGAAAAATAACATATTGTCGTCAATTCTGGCATGATTCTCTAAACTTAACATCAGTCTCTCCTTTTCATTCTGTATGGAGAATGACAAGGACACACTGTTGTCAAATTTAAGCTTGGGTTTAGAGAAACATGTCAGGAACGACACCAATATCTATTTTAACATATTATTATATAAAACTAGTTTTAACGGGTTAATGCACGAACTTTATTTATTTATTGACGTTTCGCAGCCATTTCAGGTTTGCATCGTCAGAATAATGTTTAATTATTCTGACGATGCAAACTTGAAAAGGCTGCGTGCATTAACACGTTAAAACTAGTTTTATTTAATGAGTGATGTGCGTGAAAACCTAAGAAACAAATATGTTAACATATTATCATGGGATTCTGTTGGTAAGTAAGGTTCAGGGATCCACGAGGCAAGGAATTCGGTTCAAGATGGCTAGGTCACGGTAATATTATCTATACAGTATTGTGACTCCGCCCTGTCCTTGAAAATAAATGCCTACACCGAACGCTGCGTTGGCACGCGGTAGGGCCGCCAGCCTACAGTATTTTATGTAGTTTTGTTTCTAACGAGACTGTAGGTAGATTACTCGTTTGTCTCCTTTTTCATCCTAACCACTTATTTATATATTATTCCAGATATTTTGCCCGATGGAAAAACCGAAATACCTAAATATTAGAAACAAATAACGTACTAGTAGATAGGTATATAAAAAATATTCTATAAAGGTAAGACACCTTTCCAATATTTCAGGTAATTTAAAAAATGATATCTCTGGGTGTGTTATTGAAGAGTTCAAGCAACCAAAAACAGCAATTGTGCTGTTGTACGATATTGATCGTCGTTTGTTCTTTTCCATACTAAATTATGTAGGTATCTGCTTAATTAAATCAAATATTTACAATACAAAACGCATGTTTAAGCACGGCTAATTGCATAAAAAACAATTCTGACCGTTCGGTCGTCGTTGCGGCGCGGCGGCGCATTCGCGACTGGGTGCACGCCGAGAGCACATCGAACTCGAGTGGCGTAGGTATGACTCGCTTTCCGACCGTTTGTATGAAGATAGAATACTGTATGATATTATTACCGTGGCTAGGTGATGATGGCCGGAGGGAACACTTCACCCGTATCTTCGCGATTGGCTTCATTTACACTAAAAATCGAGCTTGGTAGGTTAATTTGCTTCCCTTTCAACAAAAATGTCTGCGATTTATAAAACAAAACAAAACTCAAAAAATAAAACGATTGTGCTTATGACCACACGACTGAAGTGAAACTTCTTTAGCTCCATCTATATATATACGAGTAAAACTCAAAGGTGACTGACTGACATAGTGATCTATCAACGCACAGCCTTAACCACTGGACGGATCTGGCTGAAATTTGGCATGCAGGTAGATCTTATGACGTAGGCATCCGCTTAGAGAGGATTTTGATCAATTGTACCCCCAAGGGGATAAAATAGGGAATGAAAGTTTGTATCAAAACTTTGTCAATGTCAAACCGATCGGGCTGAGACTTTGCATGCAGCAATAAGAAGAATCATAGATGAATGTCATTGTGTATAATACAAGCCTAAGAACAAAAACTGTAGTCTACACTTCAGCTCTACACCGAAGCGAAGCGAGGGCGGGCCGCTAGTCTGTATAATATATGTGTGTGTACAATATATACATGTATGTACATATACATATTTCATTTACTAGGTATAAGAGAAAGAGAGAAGGAAAATGCGCGCGCGCACTGCTTTCTCTTGCTAAACTCCCGTTCGCGTCTTCCGAACGCACTTTTCGTAACGCGTAACGCATTCGCCAGCTTACCCCCCAAGTCAAGAGTGCGTAAAGAAGTTTTACTTCAAAAAGCACCACAAGGCAAGGTCTATTAATATTTTTTCTGCTTCTTTTAACATCAATATATTTTATACTAGTGGTCCGCCCTCGCTTCGTTTCGGGGTAGAATTGATCAAAATCCTTTCTTAGCGGATGCCTACGTCATAACGTCTACCTGCATGCCAAATTTCAGCCCGATCCGTCCAGTGGTTTGGGCTGTGCGTTGATAGATCACCTTGTCAGTCAGTCACCTTTGAGTTTTATATACGAGTATATATATGGATGTTTACCGGTTTTCACGGGCTACATCTCCTAAAGGCTTTCTAAAAGAAAATCAGCGAAGATTTCTCGCACATTAATATCAGAGCAGAAAAATATCACGCCTTCAATATACATTATGCGATTTCCCAGAAATTGGTGTACGTTGTCATTTTACCCGTATAGATAGCTAGCTACCTAACAGGAAATGAACTTTTGTTATATAACTCAATATTGTTTCAGTAGCAGCGACAGCTGAGAGCTGAAGAGAATCAAATCGTTTCCAATTTTCACTCTGAATGATAAACAAAAGATTCGTAATTGAATTCTGTCGGTTTATTTGTTTTCTGTTGTGTTACGCCGTGGATACCATTGATACAGCCAGCCAGTGTAAGGATAAACGGTTTTTGTCTCTTGTTCAATATTGATAAAGGAACCTTTTTTTTTTAATTTGGCGTATTGTTAC
Organism: Chilo suppressalis; assembly: GCA_902850365.2. Taxonomy (NCBI): domain Eukaryota; kingdom Metazoa; phylum Arthropoda; class Insecta; order Lepidoptera; family Crambidae; genus Chilo; species Chilo suppressalis. The sequence goes on from OU963911.1 coordinate 2,777,710, forward strand.
GCTGTTCTAATGTAAATGAAAATATGAGAATAGACTGATGAATTATTTCAATGTTATGTCTGTGAATGTGTTTTTTTTAATTTGCCTACGCATCATTAGGATGAAATATTAACTTTGCTATTTGATACGGCTGATTATGTAAAGAGTTGAAGTTGAGGTGAGGACTGGAGCCAATATAACTTCTGTACAGCTAATTAGCTCACCGAAATAGTTGGAATGAAGTGATTTCCAAGCTATTGTGTATGGTAAATCCGACTCATATTATAAATGGGAAAGTTTGTATATTTGTGTTTGATTTAAATTTGGTACACACATAGTTCATGAGCAGGAATGAGACACAGAATGCTTTTTGCTCCGAAAAAATTTTTGGTTTCCGAGGGATTCTCCAAAAACTAAAATTAACGCGGACATAGACATGGGCGACCGCTAGTTAATAATATATCTGCAATCCAGCAGGAACTTTGACAAATAATAATAATATTTATTTGTAAAAATTGTACATGGTAATAATCTTATAATTATGTTAAAACTAAGGCCATTATTTCATTTTTACAAAGTACCTACACATACACATCCTCAGCCAAACTTTTCACACAGTTTTAACACTTTTACAGTTCATCCTGTGTTTTGGCTTTAGCGCTCTTCCCCAATTTTATTTGCAATGTAGCCATACAAATAACATGAGTACCATATTTTCTTACGTTAATCAAATATTACAGTACATTAATATAGTAAGTGTGCGTGTGTGTGTGCGTGTGCGTATGTGTGTGTGTACGTGTGTGTGTGTGTATATGTGTGCAGTGCGTATGTTTATATAAAGCATTTAATCGTAAAGCCATTGTCAAAGTTTTTGTCAAAAAAAAAATACTGTGCACGGACCCCACATCTTTAGTGAAACTTCTTTTCTTAAGTAACCTAACATTAGGTGGTGCATAAGTCATAGGGGAAAGAAGCAGAGCATGCATCACTCATATATATGTAAAATGTATATACTATGTTTTATTATTTTTTTAAGCATTTAACTGCTAGATGTTCAAATCTAAAGAAAAGTTTTACTAGAAAGAATTGCTATTTTCAAAAGTTTAATACTTGAAAAGTATTCATTTGACATTGTGGGTTGCCTTAAATGCGAAGGGATGGCGCTGCCTCGATAAGAAGGCTAGGAAAATTTCAACGCGGCCATCAGGGCCGTGGTAGCATAATTGGTCAGTGCATTCGCCCGGATTGCAAGGGGTGCGGGTTCGAGTCCCGTCCGCTGCCTGGTCCGCGTGGATTTTTTTCTAGTAAAACTTTTCTTTAGATGTATATATTATATTTATACTGTCGCGTGTAGCGAAGCTCGTAGCGTTTCAGCCTTCGCTGAGTTACCCTCCAACTATCATGCTCGTCGGGAAGAGCTGCGCACGCATCCCACACACACACACACACGGACACACATATATATAAATAATCGTGTGACGCTCGTGACGCATTTCCGTTTCATCTTTTCCATAGGATTTTTCCATTTAGACCCCGTCCGAAAAAAAATTCACTTCAAAAAGCCTATTTGTTCTTACATCTAGATTTAAGTTTCTATTAGAAATTTTGACGTGGTATCATCCAGGTATACGGTTCTGTGCTTGGGGTATTGTACCCATAGCACGAACCAATATCGAATTCGAATAGTTTGCAAGTCCGAAATGTCACTGTAAAATGTAGTATTGAAACTTGAACAGAAGCGCCATAACGGACGTAACGAGAACTCAAAAATCAGTACACATTTGACAATGACATTTCGCACTCGTAAACTATTCGAATTCGATATTGGTTCATCCTAGGGGTAGAGTCTGAACGGAAAGAGAATGGGCATCCCGAAAAATGGAACTTACATTAAGATTTTTATTTGGCAATCAAACCCAGCAATCTGTAAAACGTCAAAGTTTTGTATTGATACGGATTTTTTGTTGTTGTGATTTCTTGTGGTTTTTTGTATTTAATCATGTCTAAAAGGGGTAAAACCTTACAAATACGGTAGAAAAGTAAAATTCTAAATTCAAAATTCAATATCGTTTATTCTAGGCTATATTATCTAGGCTGTTACAAGCACTTGTGAATGTCGAAAAGCTACGCCATCGGTTCGCAAATCTACGGCGGGAGACCTTGTACTGAGAAGAACCGGCAAGAAAATCAGCAAGGGCTGTTTTTTTCTCCCTGTATTATATACAGAGTCGTCAATTTGAAAAATGACTTCAATATGAGATAACTCATGAAGTCACTTTCCATTACAAATGTAAATGATAAAACAATTATGACTATAAAATAAAAAATATAAAAAACAGATTTAAAAATGAAAAAAGTTTAGGAATGCCGTGTCCTACTGTTTAGGCATAAAAACAACGTACTAACAACGTACTAAGTACTACTGCGCCCTCCAATCTAAATTCTATTCTGTTTTCGCACAGACTCTACTGTATTAGTTCTATAAAGAGTGTGTTCATCGATCCGATTTCCGTTCGAATATTATGCTATACTGTGGGACTTGTCTAGCCTTGTCCCGTCCGACAGTCGAATCGATTGGATCTGGGTCTGCAATGGTCGTTTTGTAATTACTTTACAGATTAGGTGGATGTCAAGCTCTTTCGGGGCTGATTTAAAAATAAATATGTTTTTGAAGTGAAAACTTCTTTAGCGGCGTTGTACACTCTTTTTTTGTATGGGTGAAAAATGTTAAACTCGCGTCAGGTTAAACACGTGGGCTGATCGCATCATGACACACAATAAAATTGGAAAGGTTGTTGACTTTCAATGTATTGGACGAATCACAGTCATATTTTATTTTATCGTATTATAATAATAAGTATCTATCTAGTACGTCCACGAGGCAGCCTTATTGCGAAGAAAATGCATTTTTTTACAATAGATGTCGCTAGGTGCGCTTAAACGTGATTCATGTAAGTTGATTTTTCTGAGAGATAAACTTTTTTAATGTTATATAAATTGTCAAGTTTGTGTACGATAGCGCAATAAATAAATATTGTATTCTACCACGTACATGATAGTACTTTTATACTGATAATCAAAGCAATTCGTGCAAAATTATTCCCAAATCATTCCAAAATATCAAAAATGCACAACGTTAATATTCAAGTTTTCACTTCTGCCGGCACTCCCGGAGTGCGACCAGTCATTTTTTTATTACTTAAGCATTTAACTGCTAGATATTTAAATCTAAAGAAAAAAGTCTCCCAAACAACCAAGGGCATTAATAGACCAGACAGGACAAAAGTACGCGGGTGTCCCCAAATAAAAATACTCATGTGACTAACACAGCAATGCAAATTCGATTTAAACAGATGGTCCTAGTATTCTCTGTTAAAACTTCTTCTCTTTTCATTATAGTTCATATTAATTACAACACAACGTAATCTGAGAATATTCAAAGTTCTTTGTATGCGCAGGCCATTACCCATAGTTGAAAGACAAGGCAAAGAGAATAAGCAAAAAAATAAACTGCGCCTGAAAAACGAAAACACAAAATAGTTCATCCTGATTTTCAAAGGCCGCAGCGGCAACAAAGTTTTTCCAATTTTCCCGCGCGTTGAATTTTACGTCGCCTGCATCAAAACACTGCAGGTTATTTCAAAATCACATCACATCGAAAAATAGCGCTCATAACTGGCTGAATGCACTTGAAAGAGTTTGCATGCAGTATTCGCGTGCGAGATTAAAAACAAAAATAATAGGGACTACCTGTAGAAGCGCCCAGTTACACAAAACATAAAACAAAAGACGAGCGTAAAAAAGATTTTATTACTGTGGGACTGTAGTTTGATGAGTTGCGGGCAACGAGAGGAGAACTAAATTTTAAATTTAAAACTTCGCCCTGTCATGCCTTCGGCGCACGTCGGAATATGCATGATTTTTTAAATACTTTTATTTAGTAGATTACATCTCCTTCATACATTATTAAAAAAATCTAGAATAAAACTAGTTTTTTACGGGTTAATGCACGAAACTTTTGTTCGTTTCGTAGCCTTTACAGGCTACGTTGTCAGAATCGTAGCCTGTAAAGGCTACGAAACGTCAATAAATAAATAAAGTTTCGTGCATTAACCCGTAAAAAACTAGTTTTATTTAATGACTGATGTGCGTGAAAACCTAAGAAACAAAAATCTAGAATGTCTAAAAACATGTTATAAAAACCTCTTTGCACTAGCAGTTTAAACGCGCACTGTTTTCAAACGTTTTGATATGACGTCATGATACATATAAACTGAGAAACAAGATCAACGATTTTTATTTATCTAATCATAAATGTATTCGTATTCTTTATTAAATTTATTATATTGTTATTTGTATACCGAACCACCGTGCACCATACAGACCCTGTCAGAATACCAGCGTTGTCGTGACACGTTTAGTTACATGTCACGGCAGCATTATGCTGAGGCAGGGTCCTGATGGACCAATATGATGGCTGTTAGGTTTATAAATGTGTGTAATGCTTACTTTTCATATATGTTTTTTATTTTAGCAGTTTATAATTATATGTTTGTGTTTTATTGGTCAATAAAATGGTTCTCTCTCTTTCTCTCAATGACCTTACAAGATACTGACATTTTGCGTTCCATACCCTCACGGTGGATAAAAGTCGGAACCTACGTCATTCAAATAGACATTACGTTTCATACATTTTTGGTAAAAATTTAAATGTTATAGTGAAAAGTTGCATTAAGTGTCTAGGTGGAACGCGGCTTTGACATCTACGCACTTGCACTATAATCTCGTTGACATTGGCATATCCTGTGAACATCACGTTTGTTATATTTTTACGACACTACCACTCTAGTGGCGTTACAAATTTGAATTTTTAACAAAAATATCGCACTATTATATCATTAATTTCTTGCTCGATGAGAAATTTTATTAACGAATATTGATGGAGGGACAATTTTAAAGTAACAGAGCTTATATAACAAGTGACAGCCACAGATCACGGAGCGCAGATTACAGAAAGTGTATTCTTTCGCAACTTGTGCCGGCACGTCATGTGGCTAATCGTGTTTGCTATTTGGTAGATGTTTTTCCACTACGGGCAGTGAGAGGAAGGGACTGCTATCGAGGCGGATGAGATTGGCCATGTGAAGTTCCGGCATAACAGGCCCTGCCAGAATACCACAAAACGTGTCACCGTTTTGTAGCGTGTTGCGGCAGCATTACGCTGAGGCAGGGTCCTCATTGACCATAAATGGTACCATTATTAATGTATTTTTTTTCTTTACTTTCTTTACATTATGTATATTTTCATATTTTTTTTTGTATTTTGTTTTGTAAATTTATTAATGTGGGCAATAAAAATGATTTTCTCTATATATAAAAATAAAAGAAGGCTTGCTTGAATAACAAGCATATCCCTATTCTGATGTCATGCATTTTTTACGAGTTGCAATACTTTTATGATGCTATCTGATGTAGGTGCCATTTTTAGATATTCCGTTCTGCCCCGTCGGAGTGTATGTTATTTCTTTTTATTTTTATGCGAACGAAATAACATCAAGTTTTTGCGTGTTACTATCGTCAAATCTCTGGTTTTCCTCTTCCACTTAAAGACATTAAGAAAAACATATTTTATACTCCAAAGATAGTAGGTTTTTATTAAGACTTTTAATAAAAAAATATGTTTGGATTACAATTTTCTTACTTGTTTTTTTAATTAACTTAGGTACATATTTTTAACCAACAGTTTGACGTTTTAAACTCAGTGGCACTTATTCGGTTACACAGATTAGTTGCCGAAAAAGTGACTCGTCGAAGTCATGAGATCCATACAGGATTGATTCTCGGTCACGGGCAGGAGAGGACGAGTGCTACGCCCGTCCCATGACCCTGCCCGCGGGGATCCCTAGCTGGCCGGTATGGCGCATTTTGCCGTGCCGGCCACCGAGGGATCCCGTGACGGCAGCCCCTATCTTGTAGTTCTGTCCTGCAAAGGGGGGGGCGGCGGAGGGAGCTACACGGGCACGCCCAAGTAGCCCTCCGCAGCGGACGGGGGGCGGTACGGTGGGCACTAGGCCGCGTATTCTGCCCCCTCGCGCGGGCCATCCTGCGCACGTCTGCGGGGTCCCCGCAATATCGCGGGAGACCCTTGCCGAGGAGCCCCGGCTAGGCCGGGAGGCAGCTGGGTACGGAGACACGGAAGAATCCCTAAACGGGGATCCCACGGTTTAGCACTAAGCATCTTAGAGGGTATTCGCAGGGATTTTTAGCGGATATTATGCCGTAAAACGCCCGTAAGAGTTACGGGGTCCTCAGTGGGTAGCCACTGTAGGGGCTCGTTAGGGTTTACGGGAGCCAGGTATGAGGTCCGTTCGGCGGTGTGCCTCTTAAAGGCACCGTCGTGGGTAAACAGAGTTTTTGCCTGCTTCACAAAAAAAAAGGTTTGATTCTCGGTCGAAAAAAAATCTTAACGATTCCGGAAAGCAGTAATGCAATCCATATATTGTTTCAAACCAACAAAAAAATGGGTGCGTGTACTTACGTAGGCGCGTGAGAAGTTATCCTTCTTTGGCATCGTTTAAAATTAGTTTTTAATTGCATGCAAATAATTAATTACAATAAATTAATAAAAAGTCTGGAAAAGGACACAGTCAATAAAGTTCAGTTTTAATTTGAAAAAATAAATAAATAATCAAAATATTCAATTAAAATCGCTACTGAATATAATTTATTAGAACATATTATGTGATTTGTACTTGTATGAAACTCAAACACGTATTCCGAATATACAAACTAGGAACATGTGGATAAATATTATAAATATGAATACCTGTAACTGTTACTTTATTACAAAAAATAAAGATGTGGTTTTTGATTCTACTACACCAATGGTCAAGAGATGGCGCTGTAGTCTCCTGAATCGCGCTTTGGTTCCGTTGTTCCAGATTAATAAATACTTTTGATAGGCCTTCACAATGCAGTCGTTAGCACCCACTAAATAGAGATTCTATTTCTATTTTGTTAGTAGATTTTCTTAAAGTGCGGTAAACACAAAAGTAACGCATGAAGTTGGTCGCTAAAGCGACCACCTTCGTGCTGTTAAATTTTTGTGTTACAGTGATGCGCGCGCATCTTAAAATTTCACTCTCATCATTTTTTCATAACGCGCCTAAAGAAGTATAATTTCAAAAACGCAAACTTTATTGTACCACTAGCGGCCGCTCGCGACTTTCAATCAATCAATCAAAAATCATTTATTCAGTCTAGGCTGTTACAAGCACTTATGGAGGTCAAGAAGCTACGCCATCGGTTCGCAAAACTACGGCGGGAGACCTTGTACTGAGAAGTACCGGCAAGAAACTCAGTTTTAGTTTTAGACTTTAGTTAAGTTAAATAAACTGTTTAAACACGAGAGCAGCGAAGCAATCAGGACCAAGTTTTGGTCAAGTTATGAGCATTTTCTCACATATAACTGTGGCGCTCCTGCCCTGCCCACAAGGCAATTCTAACCTCTTTCTGTGTTCTGTTCCATCTAAATTCGTTCAATAGTTTTTGCGTGATGAGACAAACATACAAACTTGCATATTTGTAATAAGTAAGAATGTCACTAAAATTTTATATTTCAAATGGATATTGTTACACTGTAATGCTATCCTACCAAACTATTTAATATTTGAAAGCAATATCGCCACGATTGTTGAAAAGAAAAGTTGGAATGTAAAAAAAAAACGGAAACGTGGCGCATTTTCGTCGACGAGAAAATGGCGAACGGGAAATAATTATACTGTTCACGAAAACGACCCGTTGAAACATAACGCGAGTTATTTTTTTACATTCTGGCATACTTCCAACAGTTTACAGTCAGTATTTAGCGTCACATTTCATTAGAAAAAGATATATATTGCTTTTTTGTAGCCATTTGTTGGGTTCTTTAATACAGCATTTAGAATTAAACTTGTCATCATATTAATGTTATAAATGTGTAAGTCTATTCGTTTCTTAGGTTTCCACGCACATCACTCATTAAATTAAAACAAGTTTCAAGGGGTTAGATGCACTGATTTTACTTGTTTATTGACGTGTGCAGTGCGTACCCTTTGCAGGAATGCGTCGTCAGAATAGACTTTTTTTTTTAAAAAAAAAACAAACGGTGTAAGTATGTTTCTTACTCAATCACGCAAAAACTTTTAAACGTATTAGGATGAAAATTTGGTACGCATATAGTTTGTGACGTGGATTGAGACATAGGATACTTTTTATTCAGAAAAAAATTAGATCCCTATGGAATTCTGGAAAAAAGGAAAGTTTACGCGAACGAAGTCGCGGGCGGCTGCTAGTAAGTTATAAAATGAATGGAAATTAACATCTCGCATATCCGCATGGAAATAAAACCACAATTTATTAATACGATTTGCTTTTGTAATATTTTATATTTTTTTAAGCATTGAAACGGTTTGAAATCTAAAAAATATTTTGTAAAAAAAAGCCACGCGTACCAACAAGACATCAGGGCCGCAGTAGCATAATCGTCAGTGCAATCGCCCGGATAGCGAAGGTTCGAGTCCCGTCTGCTGCCTGGTCCGTGTGGATTTTTTTCTACTAAAATTTTCTTATGTTTTTTTTGTAATAAACAAACCCCATTATTGTGATTTGATAGACGAAAATTAAATATCATGTCTACGAGAACACCATAATATTTATCATATTTTTACTGTATTGGAAGGGCAAAAAATAGGTACACCTCATTACTGGCTCTTTATTTTTTTTAATTAAACATTCTATTCGATTTATGAAATTTCAAAAATAGCTCATTACATGCGATCGAGCTTGGCGGGAAAAAGGGAAAAACAGACCAGGTCTACTTGAAATTAGAACAAATAAAAGTAGCAGCAGAATCCTTACCATAAAGGTTTTTCTATAAAGAGCCGCATAAAAACAGGTACTCCTCGCTCACACCTCATTACTGGCTCTTTATTTATTTTTTAATTAAACATTCTATTCGATTTATGAAATTTCAAATATAGCTCATTACATGCGATCGAGCTTGGCGGGAAAAAGGGGAAAACAAACCGGGTCTATTTGAAATAAGAACAAATAAAAGAAGCAGCAGAATCCTTACCATAAAGGTTTTCCTATAAAGGGCCGCATAAAAATAGGTACTCCTCGGTTACACCTCATTTCTGGTTCTTTATTTTTTTAAATTAAACATTCTGTTCGATTTATGAAATTTCAAATATCTTCAAGTTCATTACATGCGATCGAGATTGGCGGGAAAAAGTGAAAAACAAACCGGGTCTATTTAAAATAAGAACAAATAAAAGAAGCAGCAGAATCCTTACCATAAAGGTTTTCCTATAAAGGGCCGCATAAAAATAGGTACTCCTCGGTTACACCTAATTGCTGATTCTATTCGATTTATGAAATTTCAAATATAGCTCATTACATGCGATCGAGCTTGGCGGGAAAAAGAGGAAAACAAACCGGGTCTATTTGAAATAAGAACAAATAAAAGAAGCAGCAGAATCCTTACCATAAAGGTTTTCCTATAAAGGGCCGCATACAATGGCACGCAATGAAAGGGCTATCCGGAACCGGAGCCCGGAAAAACAATGGACGGATTGCCGTATTGGCAGGCAGTGTGTGAAAAGGTGAAACTGATTGCTTGATTTATTCTAGGTCAGAAAAGCTGAGCATTGTTTGTGTACGTGAATGGAACCGAATTTAGATGATGTGTACGGCCTCCTCACTATGGGTCCTTAATATCGGATGCGTTATTGCGATATACGGAATTACACACTGCTGCGATAAAAACGACGCAATAGAAGAGCGCGTTATCGTAATACGCCGTGATGTGGCATCATGTAGCGCATTCTACCGACTATACCACGGCGAGTGTTATGAGGAGCTATTCTCGCTTATCCCTCCATCACCTTTTCTTCAGAGGACCACGCGCGCTGGTCTACGTTGCCACCGACTTACTGTGGCCACTATTTCTACACGAACAAAAAAATTCGGTGACTCATTTCTTTGTCGTACTATTCGTGATGGAATTCTTTATCCGCGCACGTGTTAGCTCCTTCCTATAATCTGGGGTCCTTTAAGAGAGGCGCGAAGAAGCATTTTTGCGGCAAATTGAGGATAGTTGGTGTAGCAGTTTATAACTGCTATACCAGCTATCTTCACGTTTGGACTTTATCACCACTTAATAGACATGGGCGTTTTTGGTTTTGAACGCAAACGGATATTTATCGGATTTCAGATTTCAAAATCGATTTTAAAATCCGTTTTTAGATATCCGATTTCAGATGTGCCGAACTTAGCCAATTCACTAGTTTGTGTTATGATTTGGTTTTATTAGCTAACGACAATCACAAACAATTAATTGTACGAAGCAAGGATACTCGTAGATTTGCGCGATTTTCCTTTATGCTTTAAATTTAGGCTTAGGCAAGAGTATATATTCTGTGGCTTAGGACTAGCAGAAAAGTTATCTTTACGGTTAAAAGGTGGTAAAAAGTAAAACTTTTGCGGCGCATTTAAAAATCGGCTTATATACAATGATTTCTTTTTACATATTTTTTTTGTATTTTTTTTTTGTTTTTATTATTTTTCAAACCATTTACAAAATCAAACCTAATAACTTCAAGTTAGCGTTCAAAAAATGTCAGTTGCTCGACTTTTGATGTTTTTAGACGACATCTTTTTCAGTAATAAATAATCCCGCCTTAGAGAAGAACAATAGATTTCCGTAAACAGCAAACCGAAATCGGACTTCCGAGCACGAAATCGGACTTCCGAAAACGAAAGCACAAATTTCGAATTCGATTTACATTTGGATACTTGTGGTGGTATTAGATCGCGTTTTGGTTCGGTTAGATTTCTGAAATCGGATTTTCTTGTTGAGAAATCGTTCGGTATCGATTTGTGTTTGAAATCGGATTTTGGATTCGTTTTGATATATCGGACGCATGCCTACCACTTAACATCAGGTGGGGTAGAGTCATTTGCCTACTTCGCAATAAAAAAAAATTAAAATTATAATAACGCGCCTATGGGCGGGAGGCTTTATTTCTTAAGTTTATTTGCTATAGCGTTATTTTCTACATGTCATGGGTTCTAGTTACGATGTTTACATTTGTAGTTTTCGCTGAGTTTGCATTTTGCGACAGGACGATTCTCATCTAGTCACCTAGAAATTCATGTTTTTATGTTTTTATTATTATACATACTTTCATGATTTCCTGACTAAAGGTTTTTCCAATGACCTAGCTGTATTAAGCACATTATCTATCTTTTTTTTAAACTAGGCAGCTATTTTATCCAAGCTGATTAAAAATTAAAGGTATTTATTGCTTAGACCCAAAACAGTGCAGAAATGTTATATGAAATCTCATAGTTGCACCGTTTCTCATTAATGTACTGGTTTTTTTAACAAACCAAAAGTAAAACCACATCATGTTTTCTTTTAAAAACATATTTTACTTAGTATAGATATTAATATACTTATAACCGTTTCATTAAGGCAAACACTTAAGGACAAGTAAACAGGTGCATATAATTGTGTTTTATTAATTCATTTTGGTACATAACTACATTAGAATTGTAAATTGATTCTTCTAGCATAATAGTAGGCTATTATATTTATTATAATTATAGATGATATATTGTTTTAAACTTTCATGGTCACTAACATTATAGTAATATAAGTTATTTACGGGATAAAATATGTATTCTATCCGTTACCCTAGTATCCCATAACACAAGCCTACAGTGCATACTTTGGGATAGTTAGGTTGAGTGTTACAAAAAAAATATATAGAAAATAAACTCATATATAAAATTCTCGTGTCACAGTGTGCGTTATTGCGGCTCGACCGATTTTCGTTAAATTTTATATGCATATTCAGTAGGTCTAAGAATCGGACAACATCTATTTTTTTTGGACAATATTTTTTGTTTTTATTTTTCTATGATACATAATACAAAAATACATACAACCCTAAATTTTCACCCTTCTACCACCAACTCCTATTTTTTTTATGGCGGTACGAAGTTCGCTGGGTATTATTTAACAAATTTGATCTGAAGAAAAGTTTACTAGGAAAAAATCCACGCCGAACAGGCAGCGGACGGGACTCGAACCCGCATCCTTCGCTATCCGGGCGAATGCACTGACCATTATGCTATCACGGCCCTATTAGCCGCGTCGAAATTTTCCTAGCCTTAAGCTGCAAGGCAGCGCCATCTCTTCGCATTGAAGGTAACCCACAATTTGACGCGGCGGAAAATTTCGACGCGGCTAATAGGGCCGTGGTAGCATAATGGTCAGTGCATTCGCCCGGATAGCGAAGGATGCGGGTTCGAGTCCCGTCCGCTGCTTGGTCCGCTTGGATTTTTTTCTAGTAAACTTTCTTTAGATTTAAACATCTAGCAGTTAAATGCTAAAAAAAAATCATAAATATGATCTGATCTGAAAAATAAAAATTTTAAGAGGTAGCCACTTCTTTGAAGTCTCGTTTGTATACATCGAGGTCGCAGTTATAAAACGTAAGCTTTGTGTCCAAGTCTCCGTCCATATCTCGCCATCGACTATTCAAGTTACGAGTGTGTCACAAACAAGCCCTTCGTTGCAAAACTTTACGAGTTTACAAATACAATATTTGCAAACTTTAATTGTTTACGACCTGCGCGAATGGTGTTAGGGTTGCTACAAGTTCTATTTTGTTTATCACGAGACTACTTGATGAAATTGCGTTAAACATTAAATAAAACTAGTTTTATAACTAAGAAACAAATATGCGTTAAACATCATTGATGACATTGACAAGTTTACTAAAAATGAATTCATGAAAAACCAATTGTGTTGAGTGGTGAATGATTGTAAAATATTGAGATTGTTTTTTGATTTACTTTTTATTTTTAATATTGAACTTGCATAATATTGGAAGTTTATAAAGAAACGATTCAAATTCAATATAGGTTAAGTTAAGCCTGTTTCAAGTAAGTTCTTCTTCTCTTCTTCTTCTTCTTCTTCTTCTTGTCACGGGCGTTTCCGCAACTCGACGTCCTAATGGCGCCTGTTTTGCGTGAGGAGAGTGTATAGCCGGAGTCAATAGCCTTGATTCATATTTATGAATGTACGCCATCGGTTCGCAAATCTACAGCGGGAGATCTTGTACAGAGAAGAATTGACAAGAAGCTCAGAAATTGCTATTTTTTCCCCCTATGTATTAACATCAAGTTGGAAAATTATCTTCATTTGACATTATGGTTAGGCAACTCATAATGTCAAATGAAGAATGAAGCCCGGATAGCGAAGAGTGCGGGTTCGAGTCCTCTCTGCTGCCTGGTCCGCGTGGAATATTTTCTGGTAAAATTTTCTTAAGATTTAAACATCTAGCAGTTAAATGCTTAAAAAAGTAAATAAAATAATATGACTTTATTATGAGAAGTGCCAATTTAAATTAAAAATTATATTTTGATTTCTTTGACCATTTACTGGATTGATTTTTCAATATAAATAATATAGTTCATTGTAAAGAGATTTTAACTAAACTCCAAACAACCAAACAATAAATATATGAGTTTTACCTATTACCCATTCAGCTCAGATAGGGTCCTGATTGGTCATTCTTCTTTCTCCTTTGTGGTTCTCTGTTTTATTTTTGTTTTTATTGTCTTTGCTCACTGTTTTTGTTTTACATATGTTTTTTCTTTCTTTCTCTCTTTTCTTTATTTTACTACAAGGTGGTGACCCTAAAGGTATAGTATAATGTAGGCCGCTATTTTAACGTCTTTGTTCGTCTGAGTACGTCTCCGGCGAATTAAGATCAAGGCTGTTGTTATTCGGATGGCTCGTGCGGGGAATGTGATGTATTGACGTTGTATTGAAGTGTGACATCTGTTTTCTTACTGGAAAAATCTTTTATGAAGTTCGAACCTCGCTTCTTTGTGATGACACGGAAAGTAAAGAAAATACATTTATAATCGGACAACACTTAGTTTTTTATTTTTAATTATTTTATCGTTAATAAAACTAATTTTTCACGGGTTAATGCACGAAACTTTATTTATTTATTGAACTTTCGCAGCTTTTACAGGCTGCGTCGTCGGAATCAAATTTTTAATTAAATTTTGTCGAGCTACCTTATAAACGTCAATAAATAAATAAAGTTTTTTGCATTAACCAGTGAAAAACTAGTTTTATTTAATGAGTGATGTGCGTGAAAACCTAAGAAACAAATATATTTTATAGTATTTCCATAAACAGACCATACGCGAGATGACTTTGATATTTAAAATTGGCAATACATTCATGGAAGTTGCATAAACGGGCGTTGACTGTTGTGAAAATGTTGAATAAAACAAAGTAGGTTTTACAAACTGAAATAATATTGTATTTAACTTTCACAATTACACAAGCCACTGCCACATAAAACTTCCACAGACTTGAGAGAGCGAAGCATAGACTAAATATTTTGCATTGCTTTCAGCCTTTTAACAACAGGTTGTGAGCCTAGATACAAAACAATGACACTTATACAAATAAAATACAAAACTGTCTTACCCTTACGGGTGCTCCGACTCGAAGTCACTTCAAAAAATCCGAAACATGTAGATCCGCATTGCTTTTCCCAAGCAATATCCAAGAGTTAACCATAATAAAAAAGCACTTATTAAAAAAGCTTATTACAAAGTGTCTGATTATATTACAGACAAAAAAGCTTGGGTTTGAACTGTTCCAATCATTGCAACAGGTTTTCTATATTAAATAAATCATAATTCATGAAACAGAAAAATCCATGAAGTCTACTTACCGAGTTAACATCTGTGCTGCGTCACTATCAGTTAAATAAATGTTTAATTGTATTAACGGTGCAAAAAGTGCAGTAAATGTTAATATTTTGTGGCAATTTTAGTGTACAGTGTCATTGTTGATAATAACTAATCAAAGGGACCGTGTTAGTGTAATTAGCAAGCTCAACATTGTTAAATATTTTGTTCTTCCACCCGCCAAAGTGAACATCGGACCGTCATTGCAGTAAACGCGTAAGCGACACGTTCTACACGGCGTTTAAGCCCTATCGTTCGGGAAGATTTTCGTTTACTCGGTTGCTCTGCGACTACGAGTGTTGAGTTGGGCCGCTACCACGAGCGCGGCGATCGGAAAGCGACAGCTTGCGACGACCTGTACCACGTTATGCTTGTGTCAACTGCGACGACGTGATCTACAACCGGAAATTATTACTTTAACAAAGGATTTGTGTCTGTTTTTTAAACCGCTAAACTAAGTTTTTGCGCTGCGTCAGGAAAAATTAAAGTTATAGTTAAAATTACTTGGTATTTCACGATAAGCTGTGACGCCGCAAAATGGGTCTCTGCTCAGCCTGCAACAACAACATACTGGTTACACAAAAGAGAGTCAAATGTTCTCAAAGTGGGTGCAACCAAAATTATCACCAAGAATGTGTTAATTATGATTCTGCTGTCTCTCGAGGAAAATGGGTATGCCCAATGTGCGTTGCAAAACGCCCAAAAGATGGTGACAACAGTAATACACCAATACAGGCCAGGGTACGCGTTGATGTTCCGAATGTAAATACTTCACCCATGACATCAACAACCCCTTCCACCCTCACCCTCGAAGTAGTCATGAGCGAGATTCAAAACTTGCGGGATAGTATGAATTCAAATTTCGAAAAACAGGAACAAAATTTTAATATGTTTAACTCAACCCTTAAGAAAGTGAATCATGACCTAAAAGAAATGTCTGCTCAGTTTTCTATTATACGTAAGGAAATAGACGACGTGACTAAATCAGTCACATTTTTATCTGAATCCCATGATAGTCAAATTGCAATAAATAAACAGAACAAAGAGGAATTATCAAATCTAATAGCTGATAATACATACCTGAAGGAAAAGGTGCTTAAGATGGAGTCATCTTTTAAACAAATGGAGCAGCAAACACGCGAATCTAATTTGGAGATACAATGTGTTCCTGAACATAGGGGAGAAAATTTGCTAAATATCATGACTCAAATAGCAACGACAGTTTCTTACAACCTTATGGACTCTGAAATCTTAAATTTTCATAGAGTAGCTAAACTAAACTCAGATTCGAAACGGGCACGTAATATTGTTGTGAGGATGGCAAGCCCGCGGTCCCGAGATCAATTCTTAGCGGCTGTTAAAAAGTATAACAAGAATCATTCAGATGAACGACTAAACTCCAGTCATCTTGGAATAGCGGGTGAGAAGCAACCAGTTTACATTATTGAGCACCTATCTCCTGATAACAAGAATTTACATGCCGCTGCTCGTCTAGCTGCTAAAGAAAAAAACTACAAATTTGTTTGGGTACGGAGCGGCAGAGTGTTTATGAGGAAGGACAGTGAATCGCCTCCAAAGTTAATCTCAAATATGGACTCGTTAAGTAAACTTTAATTTTCAGTACTTAGTAACGTTAATTTAGTTGTCTGTAAAAATGCTTAAACTTCCAAAGAGCTTGAATTAGTATTGTGTTATCAAAATGTTCGGGGTCTCCGAACTAAACTTGTAGAATTTTATAGAAATGTATTAAATCATAATTACGACGCTATAATTTTAACAGAAACATGGCTTAACGAAACGGTTTTTGATCATGAAATAATAGATCAGCGTTATAACATATTTAGACGTGATAGGTCTTCAACATCCTCTGCTGCAAAAAAGAGAGATGGCGGTGGAGTGGCGATCGCTGTACTGAAAAAACATCAGGTGATTCGGATGCACGGCTGCGAGTCGAGGTGTGAGGATTTGTGGCTATTTCTAAAAGTTAATAATAATTTTAATTTATGTCTCGGTGCTGTATATATCCCACCTCCTGTTACCGTTGAGTATCTTCAGGTTTTTTTGGATGGTCTCAGTAACACTTTGCAGAATAAACTAGTCGGCAAGAAATCCCGGACTTTACTGTTCGGAGATTTTAATTTGCCGAATATGTACTGGCCTCAAATTCAGGATTTGTCTAACTCTTGCAACAAAACATCATACAGTGTCGTAGAAAACATATTACAAGATACTGTGTTGTATAATAATTTGTATCAGTGTAATTCTGTCAACAATGTTTATGGTAAGATATTGGATCTGGTTTTCAGTAGCGATCCTGCATATATTAACGTCTTTCAGTCGGACTCTGCTCTGGTTCCGCTTGACCAACACCATCCCTGTCTTCAAATAGAACTGGTAGGACCGGCCACAAAGACTGTCAAACCTAGTATGGTTAAAACACTTAATTTTAATAAAAGTAATTTTACAGAAATTAACAGTCATTTAAATCAAATAAACTGGACTTTTGTCTGGAGCTCGGTTGCCGATGTCGATGAAATGGTAGATAAATTTTATCGCAAAATAATGCCAATCATTGAGGAATTTACACCTAAATCGAAACGTAAAAATAACAAGTATCCATCATGGTTTAATGTCCCATTGGCCAGAGCCCTTAAGGAGAAAAACAGGTACCATAAAAGGTACAAAAAGTATGGTAACGAAATGGATAAAATAGTTTTTAATCTTCTACGTAAACGTTGCGATGCATTAATAAAAGATTGCTTTTCTAAGTTTAAGCAACAAGCGTCTGAACACCTACAAAAGTCCCCCAAATACTTTTGGAAATATATAAAACAGTTGAAATCAAACAGGACATCATTGCCTAATGAAATGCATCTCGATGACAGGGTAGTTGAGGGCCAGAGTATAGCGGAGCTTTTTGCAAGCTATTTTCAGTCCGTGTATAAAATAAGTAGTTCAGTTCTTTTACAACAGCATAATCTACACCATGCAACACATGAATCTCACCACAATACGCTTAGTAGTATAAGAGTAAAGGAATGTGATGTTTTGAAATCATTGGAATCATTGGATTGCAGCAAGGGTCCGGGATCCGATTTGCTTGCTCCGACATTATTGGTTGGGTGTTCCAAAACATTATGTAAGCCTCTTACTCAAATATTTAATTATTCCTTAGAATCTGGTTCTTTTCCTACAAAATGGAAACTGGCTCATCTCACTCCGATTCACAAATCAGGGGAGATAAATGATATCACACATTATCGACCGATATCTATTCTACCGGTGTGTGGGAAAATATTTGAATCCCTTGTGTGCAGAAATCTGCAACATTTTATAATTAGTCAAATTAACCAGAACCAACATGGATTTATGCCTCGAAAATCCACTGCAACCAATTTGACTGAATATATAGTAGATGTATCTGAGGCTCTTGATAGTGGCCAAGAAGTACACGTCATCTATACAGATTTTCAAAAGGCGTTTGATATTGTTAACCATGATATATTATTATCTAAACTGTCAAGTTTCGGTATCCACGGTGAACTTTTACGTTGGTGCAAATCTTATATACGGAATAGGTCGCAGCTTGTTTCAGTGTATGGTTTTAAATCGACTGCATCAACTGTCCCCTCAGGCGTCCCGCAAGGCTCCCACTTGGGTCCTATTTTCTTTCTGGCTTATATTAATGATATATGTAATCATATCTGTCATAGCAAGTTCAAACTGTTTGCTGACGACCTTAAAATATATAGAACCATCAACAGCCCTGACGATATGGTCTTGCTGCAAAATGACTTAAATAATATTACGGAATGGTGCAAGCAAAATTGTATGTTGCTAAACTCTGAAAAATGTTCCTTCTTGCGGCTATCCAAAAATAAAATTATTTATAATACTAATTATTATATCGAAAATAAAAAACTAAAACAAGTGGAGTGTGTTCGGGACTTGGGAGTTTTGGTCGACAGATTTTTAAATTTTCAGAATCACTTTGACTATGTGATTAAAAGAGCTTCGAAATTGTCAGGATTTATTAATCGTCAGATGAAGCTTTTTAATAAACCTGACCTGTCGCTTAAAATATTTAACACCTTAATTCGAGGAATCTTGGAGTACTGCAGTACTGTGTGGAATCCGGGATACCAAGTGCACTCAGATCGCATTGAACGTATACAGAAACGCTTTCTTTACAACCTTGCTTATTCCGATCATAAATGTCGTGTGCTAAGATCTTACGAACAGCGACTTTCTCATTACAAACAGCAATCTTTAAGAGACCGAAGAAGAATTGTTGACATAATATTTCTGTGTAAAATAATGCGCGGATACACTGTTTCACCTTTTGTATTACAGCGCAGCAAATTATTCGTGCCTCGACAAAACAGCCGCTTGCAAAATAGAAAAACTTTCCAACTTCCTTCATGCCGGACAAATCTTGGTCAGCATTCGCCAATCTATCGGATGTTGTCTGCTTGTAATGCAGTTAGACATAGTGTTGACATTTTTGGCGACTCTATTGCGGTAATGAAAAAAAAGCTAAGAAAATTGTTGCAAATGTAGATGTAAGGGCAGTATTGTGTACATAAAATATTATAAAGAATTCTAACATTAATTATAAAGTGCATGCTGTGTTTGCATTTATAAGATTTGTGATACTGTTATGATACACTGTATGTAATTATTTTGTCATTTTCACATTTCGGTTTTGCAAACCAAATAAAAAAAAAAAAAAAAAAAAAAAATTGTATTGATGTTGTAACAACATAATGATTTGTAAATGTTGTTACAATAGATTTTTAATGTTGTGGAGGTTTTTTTCGTTCGTTTTTCTCCGCAGCTAAAAATATGTCTATAACGAGTGGTAGGGAAAAAAATTTGGACGATTCAAAAGAGTTGTACTATACATCCAATTTGAATAAAGATATATTGATTTCTTGATTTCTTCCAGTGGATAGTGAGTATTAACTGCGGTCTCATCTTATTAATTCTAATTACTTTACTAGCGATTGTCATTTGTCCGCGTCGTAGTCCTTGCTCCGTAAAAGGGCTGCCATGAGCGCGTGCGCAGCCTGCTGATAGCGCCATCTGTATTCCATCGACGGAAGCACAAGGCTAAGTTTGTTGATGTAGCGCTGTCGGACAAGGATGTAGATGAAAGGTTGTAGAGACCGATTTATCATTCTAAGTAATCTTTAAACCATCATTAGACACGATTGTATCAGTCAATATCTCAATGGCGCAGTGGTAAGCATGTTTCGGTCTGAGGTTGTGAAATATCAAACAACTTTCATGAAGCAGCTGCCCGACTACCGACGAGGAAGCGACTAACTACCGGCTATTTTCTCGCTCAAGAAACGTACAATCCCGTGTAAACAAAAGAGATGCAGAAGTTAAATTTACAACATTCCGTGTAAACAAAAGAGATGCGGAAGTTAAATTTACAACATTCCGTGTAAACAAAAGAGATGCAGATGTTAAATTTAGTTTTAAGTTTAGAGGATCATACCAGAATCGACACCATTGACTTACTAAAGATAGAATAAAATACTTTTTAAAGATTTTTCTTCTTTTCCTAACAAAATTTTTACCAAAATTGTTAATGAAGTGCTCTTAATTATAACAGTCAAAAGTAGGTTCTAATTTTGTACGGATTAAAAAATATGCCATATTAAAATTAAATGAAAAGTCATTTATTCAATCTAGGCTGTTACAAGCACTTGTGAAGGTCAAGAAGCTACGCCATCGGTTCGCAAAACTACGGCGGGAGACCTTGTACTGAGAAGAACCGGCAAGAAACTCTTGTAAATGTGAGGAAATATTTAGAGGTGGTATTATCCTAATTACTGATTTTATTAATTTCGGTTAGTTAGAAAAGAAAAAAAACGGATTGCGACATGAACACAGAATGTTAATTTTTTTAAAAGGTTCTTAGCTTAATAACACAAAGCAAACGTATTTGACATATACAGCCAATTTAAAAAATGTTTAAATATTATTTATTGTCGCCTAAAATAGCATAAGAAACAGACTGTGTATCGCACGCACACTTCTTATATTTATCAAACCAACTTATTATATTTGTGCAAACTGCTTCCTGAAGGTATTAATAGTTAGTAATTGTACCTAATACTCGGATAAATCTACGGTTCAGTTAGATGATGCATTATTACGTCTATATTTAGCAATTTTCGTGTCGGAAGTTCTCACTGGCACATGCAAATAAAAATCAACCTTTATCACTGTACCAAAATAGAAAAATAATTCCTGTAATTATTACGTTTATTTCAGAAATCGATTACTAAATTTCAAAAGTCAAAACTGCAACCTTACAAGGGATAGCGACGAAACCTATTCCTCTGTGATCTATCATACTACCTATTACATTATTATTTACAGGATTAAAGATTCAAATAAATACTACCTGACTAACTACTTCGAAGATAAAATTTTTAATAATTACCTAATTTTCTTCGAGTACTTAAAATTATCAAATTTAAACGCACAAATAAGTGCCGGATGTTCTAATGGGATAAAGTTTGCCAATACTTCGTCGGTATTATTTTATTTATTTAAACGGGAATCAGCATTACAGAAAGAGAATAGTTAAAGGACAGGATATGGTAGGCAAAGGCACGAGAGTATTTTTTATATCGCAGCGTCCACAGATAATAGCGGCCGCTTATAATTTTTGATTTAATGTAAAGGCCATATTACGATTGTTTGCCACCATTTTTACCCAACTTCATAAAAAGAGGAGGTTCTATGTTCGACTGTTTTTGTTTTTTAATGTATGTTCACCGATGTATCCGTCAATTGTGGATCGATTTCCAAAATTCTTTTTTTATTCGATAGAGTGCACTTCCGATGCGGTCCCATTGGAACCAAGTCAGGATCTGATGGTGGAATTCGGGTAAATCGAGGGAAACCTTCAAATTTCAAAGGCACGCACGATGTTTTTTTATGCATGTTCACCGATTTCTTCATCAATTGTGTTATTGTTTACTTGGACGATGTAATTTTCACTAAAATGTATGAAATAAAAAAAAATTAAACAAAAAAAAACCGACTTCAAAATCGAAATAGAACTAAAAAGTAAAAATAATATCTCTTTCATGATTTGGAAGTCGGGCGGCCGGCGTCAAGATTGAAACATTAAATAGATTTTCATTAAATTTATTTAACACGCCCTCCGAATGTTAATACATTTTAGTTTTAATAATAAATTTAAAGTTCTCACAACATAGATTAGGTTTACAGCTCACAAGTTTAGTTACATTTTATTGTACTTAAATATATTTTTTAATAAAGTTATACATAAATAAATATTAAATATATTAAATCTTTATCTTTAACCTTTACTGTTTTACAAAATAAAATACTATATATATAACAATTCATTTGAGTTTTAATTGAGGCATTAACTAAATAGAGGTTTGTTATGAAATTATAGTTGTGATTTCCATTGTACCTTTTTTTTGGCCCGTGTCACCGGCTTTTTTACCATATGCTTCTTGATGATACGGGGCGAGTTAACAAGCTACTAGCGAACTCGCTGGCTTGTATCTTGTGTAAACTCGCCCCGCGTCATCGAAGCTTTACCTTTTTTTTTTTTTGTGACGAGGGGAAATGCAGTTACGCACCATACCGTGACGCTGACTAGGCGCACAGCGTGTGTGGGACTCGCCGGCACGGGAGACAGTGCCGACCCTACTCAAGCAGGACCAGTGCGGAAGGCCACACTGATCCTACTCCACTAAAACCCCCCGGTACCCTCCTACGCCCATATGGCCCATATATACGCCCACTTCACTGGGATCGAAGCTTTACCTACCATAGCGAACTCGATAGAAAAAATTTGGTCACCCATACAATACCTAACAATTTCGAAGGTTGCTTAACTCCCACAATCGCAGGCATCAGAACCCACTTATCACTGCGCCATCGAGGACCTCAAAATATATTATCTGCTACTCGATGATACGGGGCGAGTTAACAAGCTACTAGCGAACGCGCAGGCTTGTAGCTTGTAAAACTCGCCCCGCGTCATCGAAGCTTTACCTAGCATGGAGAACTCGATAGAAAAAAATTTGGTCACCCATCCAATATTTAACAATTTCGAAGGTTGCTTAACTCCCACAATCGCAACATCAGAACGCACTTATCACTGCACCATCGAGGTCCTCAAAATATATTATCTGCTACTCGATGATACGGGGCGAGTTAACAAGCTACTAGCGAACTCGCAGGCTTGTAGCTTGTAAAACTCGCCCCGCGTCATCGAAGCTTTACCTAGCATGGAGAACTCGATAGAAAAAAATTTGGTCACCCATCCAATACCTAACAATTTCGAAGGTTGCTTAACTCCCACAATCGCAGGCATGAGATCCTCAAAAATTTAATCACAAAATCTTTGTTTAAATATATTATTATCTATTCGAAATGTCAATCGGATAATCCCAAAACTGGCTACTTCAGGCAAATGAACCGATTATATTATCGCTAATGGATTCAAAAATAACAGTTTCATTTGAATTTATTTTACGACGTCTTGTTTGGCGTGGTCGTCATTTGTAGGTAATTGACGTTTTAATATTATGTTCATTCAATAAATTGCTATGGGAAACATAAATAAGGTTTTTTCCCTGGCCCAGTAAATCTTTCATGCTGTGCTCAAACCAAATCAAAATAGCATTAAAACACAAATGTTATTTAAATGATGTAATTTTAAAAGTATATTGTTTTGTTGACTGTTAAATAGTCGAGGCCGATTTTTCAAAACTCGGATAAAACTTAACTGTTCAATAATATAATTAATACACAATAAAATAGAGAGAGATGGTATCCGTCACATTACACCAATTATTATTACAAATCAACTCTCTATTGTGTCCGTATGATACGATATCAGAAAAATTAATTTAATTCAGTATTCGAGAAATCAGCCCTTATTAATTTTAAATGCTTAAAGTAGCGATATGACTTCAATCTCAAAGTACATTTGTGGCGCGGCTTCAACTTTTATCTTTATTTTTGTCGTCAAACTATGAATAAGTATGTGTAAATTAATATAATCAGTGAAAAAATATTAAATATATCAGTTCGTCGAACTCTACATTAAATATTTTATATGTAGCCATTGAAATATAAGTAGTATGTGTAGGACTGTATGTAATTAAACAAAACCAAAAAGTACGAAATTATGTTGTGAATCAAAATATCACCTTACGGGCGTTCAATGCTATTTTGTATTCAAGTTCAAGAGCGATATTAAAATTTTAATAAATGCAGCAATAAAATCGTCATCGGGTGTCATTTACAGGATAATATGAAAATATAAACAGGTTGAATGAACTCCCTCTCAATATAACAGATTTGACCTTTTGTTCGAATAATAGAACTAGTTTTGTGATCCTGGGACGCATTTTGATCACAGTGTACTTACACACTCAGCAGTAAAAAATTTAATAAATAAATAACTATTACCTATCCCCGAGGTAAGCACTGTAGACTTGTATTATGGGATGCTAAGGTAACGGATAGAATACCTAAATAAGTATATTTATATAGAAATACATATTAAATATTCATGACTGGAGTACAAATGCTCGTATTTCATTTACACAAACATCTGCCCACACTGGGATTCGAACCCGGGAGCTCTCGAGTTATATTTTATAATTTAAATATTTAACTACAATTTTTTTTATGTTAAATTTCTACATAACTCAAAGAAAAAAATATGTAAATGATTTATTATTTTTAAGTAGCTTACTCAACTTAGGTGTTGGTCGTATGTAAGTAAGTTATTCGTAAACCAAGATATCAGAAAAATAGCACTGTAAAATACGATACGATTGGATAAGAACATATTGAAAACTGACTGAATCAATTCTAAAAGCTCACATATTAAAATATTTTGTATATTAAATGACAAAATTTCATTTAATATACAAAATAGTTTTATATATCCCTTATATGTATTTTTTTATGTTGTATAAAGCTGATAATATGGTGCGTCATGGCCCAATTTCCCTATTCCATCCATAGGGAAGGGCCTGTGCCCCAGCAGTGGGGACATTAATAGGATGATGATGATGCTGAACATAAGATTGTTACTGTTATTTAAATAATATCTATGGATGGAAAAGCAACATGCTTTTTAAAAATTCCAATGTTACATTTTAAAAAATCTATTTTGTTCTAGAAAAGTAAAATGAAGAATGATTTAAAACAAACTTACTGTTTTACCGCGCAACTGTGTCACTGAGATACGCAGGTGGTATATTCAGTACATTTGCAATTCAAAATTCTCTACTGGTAATCATTTGGGTTGAATATGTGAGAATTGCCTGCCTACTTAAACGTTTCTGCTATTATACGAGTCATTGCATTATATAACAAACTATTGAGGAGATGGACAGGCAACAGTTCAAGTTAGACAAGTTGAAACGGACCTTGTCATTGAAATAGGTTTGCAGTTGTAAATGGAATTAGTTTTACATTAAGAGAGGTTTCTTTGTAGGTTCTAGTTAGTTTGCATGTACATTTTGGTTAATAGTTTAGATAAATATAGAGAAGAAAATGTTTAAAACTCCTTTGGGTGATGCACAAGAGCTTTTGCATTTCGGTTTAATGACACTAAAACTGCATTCTCATTGCTGTTGTCCAAATGCTCGTATTTCACTGATTTGATAAGTTTATACATTTCTCAGTATTAAGTAAGTCTATTCTTGGACCTTCTTTTATACTATTTACTCGTAAATATGTATTATTTTGAATTTTTTTTAACATTCACACCAATTAGCCTAGCCCCAAAGTAAGCAGTGTAAGGCATGTGTTATGGTATACTAAGGTAACGGATAGAATACATATACCGACACATTTACAAGTATATTTATATAGAAATAGATATTAAACATCCTTGACTGGAGTACAAATGCTCGTATTCATCACACAAACATCTGCCCCCACTGGGATTCGAACCCGGGACCTTCCAAGTAGGCGACACTTTGAAGCCTGGCGTACAAACCACAAGGCCACGGAGGCCGTCAAGATATGTTTATATATTTGGAATCATCATCATCGTCAGCCTATTAATGTCCCCACTGCTGGGGCACATAGGGAGATTGGACCATGACCCACCACGCGGGCCCAGTGCGGATTGGCGGGTGCTAACGACTGCAGATACAGCCGGGACCAACGGCTTAACGTACCTTCCGAAGCACGGAGGAGCTCGAGATAGTAAATTTTTGGTCACCCATCCAATGACCGACCACTGCGAAAGTTGCTTAACTTCAACGATCGCAGCCGAACGCGCTAACCACTTGCGCCATCGAGCTCCTCCATTTTCCGTTTGGTTGTGTGTGCGCGCTTATTGCTCATTAACCACACATAGGATTTTAATGCGGTTTTCACCATCACTTAGCTAACTTTCCACGAAAGATTCATATATAATAAATAAAAGATCGAAAATGAAACCTATAGTCTATTAAAAGCGAATCAAAGGTAGGCTTTTAACAAACATTAAAACTTATAACTTTGCGGGAATCAACGATTTTAAATTCGACGGACATATATGTTTCAGGTGTAAGTATAGAAAGTTGTGTTTGTAGACCAATTGGGAAAAGCAATACATCAGCACGGATGCGGCCAAAAAATATCTACTACATAATATGGTTAGATACGCTCGTCGCTACACACCAATAATTCCAGCTGCTGCATTTCGCCATCGTGCATCGCGACAAAAATTTCATCCCCATCATCTTGATGCGTGGCTATCCACAACCGTTCGTTTTTGTCGAATTTTTTTACCACGTATGACAAAACTGTGGAATATATTGTCGCCAGCAGTGTTTCCGGACCAATACGACCCAAAAACCTCCAAAAAAAGAGTGTACTCCTTCCTTAAAGGCCGGCGTCGCATTTGTGATACTCCTGGTGTTGCAAGTGTTCATGGGCGACGGTGATCACTTACCATCAGGTGTATGCCCCCTATAACATAAAAAACCGGCCAAGTGCGAGTCGGACTCGCGCACCGAGGGTTCCGTACAAACCTCTAGGTATATTTTAATAATTATTAAAAAAAAAATATTATAGGATGTAACTAAGAATTTACGGTTTTCGCAATTTTTCCTTTATCTGTACTATAAGACGTTACTTCGTACCAAATTTCAAGATTCTAAGTTCACGGGAAGTACCCTGTAGGTTTTGATTCCCGTGCGAGTTTCGAAAATTTGCGACATAAACGGCTGTATCTTTTGATTGCTTTGGCTTAGAAGTTTGATTTTTTCGCAGCTCCAAGGGACAGTACTCCTGAGTATTATATATGAATTTCAGTTTGATACCTCTACGTGTTCCTGAGAAAAACGGTCTTGACAGACGGACGGACGGACAGACGGACAACAAAGTGATCCTATAAGGGTTCCGTTTTTTCCTTTTTAGGTACGGAACCCTAAAAAGAAAACACGCACACATTGACTGCTTTCAAACAATCTGATATTAAAGTCACGCACACATTACGCCTAACATGAGCCGCGGTCTTTGCGTGGTTTATTTGAATTGCTCTATCTAGGCACGTTTAAAATCAAAGCATCAGTGTCGCCGCACACGGGCCACACGCCACAGCCACAAACGCCGCCATGAGAAGCTAGAAGCGGCTACTAAAGTGGCTGAAGCGCGCGACAGCAGCCGACTAAGGTAAGGGAGAGAGGGGTGGGGAATGGCGCGAGTGACGTGTGGCGGCGTTTTGTAGGCGCACTAAGTGGCCGGTGCGGGCCACAAGAAGCGAGCAACGACGATTTGTTGCGTGTGGCGGCCACCGGCGTACCGTGTGTGGCGAGTCCATATAAAATGTATGAAAACTACAAGAAATATGCCGGTGGCGGCGTTTTGTGGTTGTACAAGAAGGAGTTTTTACATAATATGGCTGCTTTTCCATTCTCCTGGTTTTAGAATGGAAGTTATGGAACGTAATTTGTAATTTAAAAATGTCTTCTCTGACTTTGGTTTTCTTTCACTTTGTCTGCTATTAAATAGGTTATAACAGGAACTGCATATTTGAATTTCAAATCTTGGCGATTTCCCTCGTTCTTCGTTTTGAAATTAATTCTTTCGTAGCGTCATCTGTTGGAGCTTATCGTCGCCGTCTCGCCTGTCGTGAGAAACGTCATTGAAATTTGAATTATATTATCAATACAGCAGAGTGTACATTCCCACGCGAAGGTATTTCCTGGTGTTCTTTCCTATTCCGCGTTGGCGACGCCGTGGGCTATTGTTTTATTTGATAAATTTATGTGAGTTTTATTTTGTTTGCTGAATATTTCTTATTAAATACAGCTTGAGGCGTCCGATTAATACAGATAGAGAATTTAAATTTCTGGAAATCTTTGTTTTCGTTGGTATTTAAAAAAAACAATTTGTGTTCTTAAACCAAAAGTCAAATTAAGGGACTTTTTGGCGGGATCGGGAAGCGTCACCTTAGCAGTTTTGTTTTTCTTCTTAAAAATTGTGTTGTGGCGGATGTCAGGGTCTAATAATGGTGGATTATTAACCACTAAGTGTTCGGGAACATGCACAAGTGTTGGCAAGTGAAACAAAATAGCGGAAAGTGTCTTTCGACGTTCTCTCGGGGACGGGGGGGGTTCCAGTAAATCTCTACACATTTACTGAAACAAAGGGAAAGGGGGATTTGACT
Source organism: Chilo suppressalis (assembly GCA_902850365.2). Lineage (NCBI taxonomy): Eukaryota > Metazoa > Arthropoda > Insecta > Lepidoptera > Crambidae > Chilo > Chilo suppressalis. The sequence goes on from OU963911.1 coordinate 2,806,211, forward strand.
GCCACTTACGTTGACTTGATTTATTACTTTGACCACGAGTGTTATAGTATTTGTAAACATTTTAACACTTGACATTGGCTGAATGCACAAGCCGTGCGAAGCCATTTAGAAAATGTGAAACAACCACTGAAATGGGATTTTCCCTGATGAGGTTTCTTATTTCTACAATTTTTTAAGCAAATATTTTTTTCTAGTAATACTTTTCTTTAGATTTAAACATCTAGCATTTAATGCTTAAAAAAAAGAAAAACATAACTGTAATTGTTATTTCTTCTTTTAAATGTTTAATGCTTGAAAAAGTATTCATTTGACATTGTGGGTTACCTAGAATGCGAAGAGATGGCGCTGCCTTGCGCTTTGGACTAGGAAAATTTCGACACGGCCATTAGGGCCGTGGTAGCATAATTGGTCAGTACATCCGCCCGGATTGCGAAGGGTGCGGGTTCGAAGTCCCGTTCGCTGCCTGGTCCGCGTGGATTTTTTTCTAGTATAACTTTTCTTTAGATTAAAACATGTAGCATTTAAATGCTTAAAAAAAAAAAAACATAAAAAATTGTTAACTAAAATACCAAGCTGTAATAGCTTAAGCTTTAAAGAAATATTTCTACTTATAAAAAATTCCGCGAGTTCCACGAAGCAGACGGGACTCCGATATCCAGGCCGATGCACTAGCATATACGAGACTCGAATGCAGTATTTCTTTTAAATAAATACCACAAAACTTATAACTGTCTCTCATAAACTTGACACATTAATTAATCAATAAATAATTAGACAATTGAATACCTACATTTGGCAAATACTTAGCCACGGAACAGTGTTATTTTTTTTTTGTCTCGTGTTCGCGTGAGTGGATTGCCATTGAACACCTTACGTAAAGAATATTGAAGATTATCAGTTCCTTATTGTATACGGAAACTACTTTTTGTATTAGGTATGTGAGAACAGAATAGGGTATTTGACTGTGTTAAAAATAAAGTGCCAATTCTTAGCATCTGTGTTTAGAATGAATATGGGCAGGGGTTTTACTATTTTTACAAAAAAAATAATCATAATTTATTAAAAACTCACGAAAAAGATAATAGTTTTCTTATCTATTGTCACGTGACCCAAAACGATTGGGATTGGCGGAGCCCAAAATGATGTATACGCAAGTAAATTTCCGGTTAAAGTGACATTACATTGTATCGTTTGACGTTTTAATAACAGTCGTGTGACGTCACTCACTAGTAAGACGCCATATTGTCCAGAGAAACATTTTCGCGGCAATTTGAAAATGGAGTTTTTGATTTGGTTATTTTTACTGAAATACACAACAGAATGATGAATATCCACTTTTTACGGACTCCATAAACATTAGTCAATAAAGTGAGATCGTTTTATAAAACTTGTCAAATACCCTATTAACGAATTTACAGACAACGAATTGTTATTAAAGTGAGTGTACTGTTTTAAGTAAAATCTGGGCCTTAAAATATTCATATCTATTAACTAGCAAACCAGTGAACCAAATGTTTACCAAAACCTGATTTAAAAAAAAATGTAGGTATTTAATTAATTGAGAACTTCGGAGATTTTGTGTGGTTTCGTTTGAAATATGTGATTTCTCGAAAACCGGAAGTGCTACGTTACTCAAATCCGGTTTGTAGTCTTATCAGACTATTCTTAACTTATAACTTAAACATTCTCTTTATCTATCTCTTACGGTTTGGCCGCTGAAACAGCACCACAGACGGACGGACGGACTTGTCTAATAGATAAGAGATATTATAAGTGTTAAAGTTTATATGTTTGTTACTACGCAAAAACTACTGAATAAATTTGGATGAAATTTGGCTCACATATAGTTTATGATCTGGATAGAGACACAGGATATTTTATATCCCGGAAAAATGGGAAACACAAAAAACTAAAGTTATCACGGACGCAGTCGCGAACGATCGCTAAGTTTAAAAATATTTTAATCACTTACAAACAAAGAGTTGTCCAATCATACAAGACTCTTACTTATGTTTAACTCACAAAGTAGTAGAAACCTTGGCCAATCCAAAACGGCTTAAAGTGATAGTCACATTATAATATACAGGTTGTGACAAAAGTCCGAAATAAAACTTTAGGGTTTGGTTGTGTTCCTTGTATAGAATTACCTATGAAAGTTTGACGCCTTTCAGACCACTTTTATTTTCTAATTAAATTAATAAATATATCGTTTTACACCTGCCTATGACAACCCTATAAATGCGTACGATTACTACTACCTAAACAGACCCCCCTCTCTCCACCAGGCACCCCTGCGGTCCGCTCAGATACCTACAAATTTTTATTTCGGAATACATACCTACAAATTTTATTTCGGAATTCTGTAACACCCTGTATATACGTTCTCGGCAACTTTGTACTTAACATATTAGTCCATTCAATAACCAATGAATGTGTGTGTAAAAAACTTGAGGTATGTTGATGCGCCATACTTAAAGCCCTTCCGCGTTCTTGTGGGTGCAATTTTCTACCTTGATACCTTATAATAAGGTTCTTTATTTATTTTATGTTGACGTCAAATTGAATATTATATAGGTACCTGCTTACTTATTAACGTTATTATGTACATATTGTTTATAGATGATATGAAATCCCAATCTATATATATAAAACTCAAAGGTGACTGAGTGACATAGTGATCTATCAACGCACAGCCCAAACCACTGGACGGATTGGGCTGAAATTTGGCATGCAGGTAGATGTTATGACGTAGGCATCCGCCAAGAAAGGATATTGATCAATTCTACCCCCAAGGGGATAAAATAGGGAATGAAAGTTTGTATGAAACTTTGTCAATTTTAAACCGATCGGGCTGAGACTTTGCATGCAGGTATAAGAAGAATCATAGATGAATGTCATTGTGTATAATACAAGCCTGAGAACAAAAACTGTAGTCTACACTTCAGCTCTACACCGAAGCGAAGCGAGGGCGGGCCGCTAGTTCTTAATAAAATATTATAATATCTTATGATGTTTTTCACATGGCTATAGCTTAATCAATCTTATCTTATTAAGAAGAGACTGTTTAATTAATATTAATTCATAAGCACGAAATCAACAAGACTGATATTGTTAGATATTATCGAGGTCATTGACACCACGCCGCTGTGATGCTAAAATTCAAAACATGATCTCGCTAATCCTAGCTTTGGAGGTTTTAACACTAAATGACGCAAAGGTCAATGACATTAGGTCAAAGGTGACCTTCGATATGTGCTCAATTTTGTAGCTTGGTACAAATTATTTCAAAAAACATAAACGCATAAATTATAGAAAATATAACTAGAAAAAAATCCACGCGGACCAGGCAGCAGACGGGACTCGAACCCGCACCCTTCGCAATCCGGGCGAATGCACTGACCAATTATGCTACCGCGGCCCTCACGGACCGCGTCGAAATTCTTCTAGCCATTCTTAAGCTGCATGGCAGCGCCATCTTTTCGCAGTTATATGCTTTTAAATAATAAAATTATAACTATAATTGCTATTTCTTCTTCCAAATGTTTAATACTTGTAAAAGTATTCATTTGACATTGTGGGTTACCTATAATGCGAAGAGTTGGCACTGCCTTGCAGCTGAATGACTAGAAGAATTTCGATTAATAGATTTAAACATCAAGCGGTTATATGCTTTAAAATAATAAAAATTATAACTATAAAATTATACTTCAAAAGACTCATTTATAAAAATGTCCAACAAATTCTGCTGAAAATATAAATTGAAATAGGAAATCCGCGTATTACTTAGACGCAATTTTTCATTGACGGACAGTTGACGTCTAATGTATTATAATATATTGGTTTCAATTCATTTCCTTGATTGTGATTAGTTGCATCAAAAATCATAGGATTTCCGTAGCTAATTATTTTTAACTGTAGAGATGTTCATTAACCATGTTTTAATATCGATGTTGCCATTAATTAAAATGTTAAAACGACATTTTTATTTGTAACAATCGTGGCTAATGGGGTAGAAAATGGAGTTACGTTTTTCTACACATTAATGCATGATAATACTTCAGGTACAAAATTAGGCAAAGCTATATCGACAAAATAATGGATCCTTTTGTGACCTCCTGAAGCATTTGTATATCCATATAAATAAATGTTTAATTACACCTATTATAAATAACTCTGTTTGTATTTATACTGTGTGACACAGCAATCAAAATGCAGGTGTACAATTAATGTATAATTTCACATTATGTAATGAAGGGTGACTTCATGAATCATCTCTGAAGTCATTTTTCAACTTGACGACTCTGTAAATGATAAAACAGGGAGAAAAAAACAGCCCTTGCTGAGTTTCTTGCCGGTTCTTCTCAGTACAAGGTCTCCCGCCGTAGATTTACGAACCGATGGCGTAGCTTCTAGACATTCATATGTGCTCGTAACAGCCTAAACTGAATAAATGATTTTGATTATTGATTATTATTATTATTGATATCCACTTAAAAAGTTTAAAACCAAAAATTACCTTGTTTGATTTTAAGATAAAATTGCATAAACATTGAAATTCAGGGCTGGCTTTTTTCGAACAAAATGTTGTAGTATTTTATTTATGATCTTACAAATAAATTATCATTCTTAAATACAAACTTTCTATAGGTACTCATGAGCTTACCGTCAAGGTCACGTGATATTAGCGAAGCTTATATACTTATTTAAAGTTAAGATATATATTTGCGTAATTCTTCACGAACCATTATTATGTTTTATTGTAATGTTTAAATATTTATTTTCATATCATAGGGGGCATTCGAGCTGACGGCTCACCTCACGTAAGTGTTCACCGTCACCCATTGACACCTGCAACACCAGGAGTATCAGAAATGTGATGCCAGCTTTTAAGAAATTAATATATCTTTACAATGACGTCGTAAAATGTCATCAAACCTCAAATTTACTGAACTTACTCGTAGCTGCCTGGTCCACGTGGATTTTTTTCTAGTAAACTTTTCTTTAGATTTAAACATCTAGCAGTTAAATGCTTCAAAATAAATAAAAACATAACTATAATTGCTATTTCTTCTTTTAAATGTTTAATACTTGAAAAAGTATTCATTTGACATTGAGGGTTACTTACAATGCGAAGAGATGGCACTGCCTTGCAGCTTAAGGCTAGGAAAATTTCGACGCGGCGAATAAGGCCGTGGTAGCATAATGGTCAGTGCATTCGCCCGGATTGCGATAGGTTCGAGTCCCATCCGCTGCCTGGTCCACGTGGATTTTTTTCTAGTAAACTTTTCTTTAGATTTAAACATCTAGCAGTTAAATGCTTCAAAATAAATAAAAACATAACGTACTCGTAGCTTTCTGATGTAAAGGTTAAAGTACTACAGACAAAGAACACCAAAAGATTGTCCGATCCCGTATTATGAGGAAGGTACTGAAATAGAATTCAAGAATATCTAACAACGAACGATTGAAATGGCTTCGGGACGTAACATGTGCGACATAGAGAGGACGAAAACTTCGAAGCTTAGCTTAATGTAAGGAAAATACATTGAAAGAGTGACAAAAGGCCGAACCGCTCTGATCCCTGAAGCATTTCTTTGGCAAAAGTTGCCAACGTAACTTTTGTTGGCTCGCTACCGAGCATCTACAAATTTACTTAATGCCCTTGTCTCAAGCAAAGACGTCTAGACGTCTCATTTTCCTCTACTAAAACACCATAAGTACGTCCTATCTCATCGTCAGTATCAACACCCGGTCTCCAGCTGAATCGTCTGGCACCAGCAGCTTCTGCCCGCCTATTGGGAGTGCCTGCCGTCCACCAACAGCCCCAGCCGGCCTACCTCGGCACCGGCCGACCTGCCAGCAGTACCTACCAACCACCAGCAGTGCCGGTCGAGTATCGAGAGACGCCCGACCAGGAGAGCTGACGCTTATTGACGCCATCCTCCAGCGTCACGGCCTCCCGACCCTCGAGTCTCCACTGAAGATGGCCGACGACCCATGCCCACTACACCACTTTTCACCGTACATCCCACACTTAACACACTCTCACACTCGTCTTTCCCATTCCCTTTAATTATTATTTGTCTATATATTTTTTACGTTGTAAATAAATATCTAACTTTTACCCTATTCTTCTGTGTTTCACTTAGTTCTTTTTCCCCTTTTTCTTTTCCCATTACTACACTATAAAATAAAATTGAAGTGGAGTTTTTGGCGGGATTTCATCGAGTGCGGTTGGCGTCTTATTTTAATTATTCTTAAATTGATTCATAGTGGATAATATGAAATAAAATTGGTGTGATTTTGTGTTACAACCGTCTGCGCAACTGAAGAATTAGTGGAGTCTTTAAAATATACGCTATTCCGGTCAAGTGGACGTGAGAACTTCATTGTAGTATTGGCTACCTCACAGAAGCTTATCGAAAAAGCCAACTCGATATATTTCGTTCCAAACACTCCAAGAAGCATTAGAATGCTAAACCCACATTCTAAAGTAAAAAAAGGAAGATTAATACAAAAATAAGACGATGGTTGCATGGTTTTGCCTTTCTCAACAGAGAAGAATAGAACTAAAAAAAAATTGAATGTGGCCCTTATTTTAAAACAGTAGTTTTAAATATATTTAGTTACTTTAATGTCTTCACATTGAATAGTTAAAAAATTGCTTTTACTCAGAAAGACCGATTTTTTACCATAATGGTAAAAATGGCGGGACCACTTTTTCAGTAATCACCCTACTCACTATGAATAATCTTAAAAATGGTTGCCTGTAAAGTCGGTTTTACGGGCGAAGATTTTACGTGACAACGTCTTTTTCTCGGTAGAATATTTATTGATATGAATATAATTAAATTGCACAATAGGAACAAGGAATTGAATGAAAATAAGAATTGCACAAATTTTAACTATAGAAATATATTTTGTTTACTAAAACATTGTACATGTAAACTTAAACTCATCGTAACGTTACCGAGCGTTACACTTTTTCATAAGTGACTCCCAGCCGCAACCTAATTTAAGACGTTGTCACGTCAAAAAACAAGAAAAAACTAGCGATCTTAAAATTACATGTTATTTTAATTGTTCAGATTTATATTTTAAATCTCAAAGTGACCTCATGAAACGATATATATCATAATATTATGAAAGGAGATGGTTAAAACCTGGTAGTTGATTTCCGGTTACGGCGAAATGTATATTATTAAAAAGCTTTTTTTTTATTGTTGACGTGACAACGTCTTAAATTAGGTTGCGGCTGGGAGTCACTTATGAAAAAGTGTAACGCTCGGTAACGTTACGATGAGTCTCTCGTGTTAAGTTTAAGTTTACATGTACAATGTTTTAGTAAACAAAATATATTTCTATAGTTAAAATTTGTGCAATTCTTATTTTCATTCAATTCCTTGTTCCTATTGTGCAATTTAATTATATTCATATCAATAAATATTCTACCGAGAAAAAGACGTTGTCACGTAAAATCTTCGCCCGTAAAACCGACTTTACAGGCAACCATTTTTTTTTTATTGTTTAATTTTTTATTTGTCTGATTAATTTTAAATGGTGTTTAAAAATTTAACAATTCTGTAAGGATGCTGGTTACTCTTTCATAAGTAAAGTCATATTTTTAGTGTGTGGCAGCTTATAACGTCAACATAATTAATATGGTAAATGTCAATCAGCCCAGTCATTCATATAAACACATACCCTTCATACAAATTAGAACCCTCCTTTGACAAATTACGGATTTTTAAGAGAAAGGGCAAAATGACCTCTTGTTTGAAAAGTCATTATTGTCTAATTGAAGAATTTATAAATGAAAATATTTTAGATGTTTCATCCAATATCGCCATTTTAGACCCCAGCCCCTCTAGCATGACCACCGAAACGGGATATGATAAAGCGATATATCGGCATTAACTGTCAGAGTACAGTGAAGTTTGACAGTAGTCTGACAGTTAATGCCGATATATCGCTTTATCATATCCCGTTTCGGTGGTCGTGCTAGAGGGGCTGATCTTCATCTATATCGCTCTGATGTGGACGTACCTACGTATTTTTAAAATAGATCTTATTTTTTCTGAAACACGTGCAACGCTGGTATATTTAAGATTGTAATTATTTCACATGCATGAAATAATTACAATCTTAAATTTATCGTTTATTGACATTTTTTTGAAATGGCGACCACGCACCGCACGACGCTCAGTGGGTAGGCCCCCTACAAGGTGGACCGACGATCTTGTGAAGTTCGCGGGAAGCCCATGGATGCGAGTGGCGCAGGACCGATTGGTGTAGAGATCCTTGGGGGAGGCCTATGCTCAGCAGTGGGCGTCATACGGCTGAAATGATGATGTTGATGTAAAATTTATTAATTTGACATTGAAATATTTAATGATTTATATAAATATTATATTGCATGCCGATAAGGCAGAATATGGCTGTACTGTACTAAAATGTATCTGTGTAACAACTTTGTAACCTATATTCGTAAAAAAGATGATTTGATACTATTGAAATAGATTTTTATATTAATTGTAGGTAATTATAGCTTGTAACTACAGTAACTACTAAATACAGAGTCAATATGGTAAATGTCGTGTCGAAGGAAGGCTGCGTGATTTTGTGGCTGTAACAATTGCAGACCGGTGTCAAGCAGCGCCCTACGAAGGCCACCCGGTGGAGTCGTCTTCAGCTTAGTGCTGGGAGACTTGATGTCGATATGGCTCTTGATGATTAAGGAAACATTAATTACAATAAGTACTATTTTTCTTGCTTCTTTGTCTAATTTATCCATATTAATATTATTAATCCGAAATTTGAGGAGCTCGATGGCGCAGGTGGTTAACGCGTTCGGCTGCGATGGTTGAAGTTAAGCAACTTTCGCAGTGGTCGGTCATTGGATGGGTGACCAAAACTTCTATCTCGAGTTCCTCCGTGTTTCGGAAGGCACGTTAAGCCGTTGGTCCCGACTGAATCTGCAGTCGTTAGCACCCGCCAATCCGCACTGGGCCCGCGTGGCGGGTCATGGCCCAATCTCCCTATTCCATCCATAGGGAGGCCTGTGCCCTAGCAGTGGGGACATTAATAGGCTGATGATGATGACGAATATTATTAATCCGAAATTTACTCTATCTGTTTTTCGACTAAACCACTCATAAATATCGGCGACCTCGACCTCGACGTCGACGATGTCCGTGGCCGAGTGGTGTATACGCCGGGTTTCATAGCGTCGCCTACTCGGAGGTCTCCCGGGTTCGAGTCCCGGTGGGGCGAATGTCAGTAGATGAATGCGAGCAGTTGTGCCTTGGTCATGAGTGTTTGTATGTATTTCTGGATATAATTAACTTATGTGTACGTATATGAGTAGGTATACGAGTTCTGTCCGTTGCCTTGGCATCTCATAGCGCAAGCCTTACAGTGCTTAATTTGGGGCTGGGCTAGTTAGTGTCAGTGTGGGAATCATTAAGAAAACGGATAAATTTACTTGGAGAAGTACAAAGGCTGTCCTTGTACGCAAACAGAGTCACGGACACTAACCAGTATAAATATATAATATAATATGAAAAAAAACATTCAACTGTATTTGGTAGCATGATACAACGCTTTTCGAGAGTTCAGTACAATTTTTTTTTCTATCAATGAATTACAATCATACTGATTATGCCTAAACTGCAAATATAATATCGACACTTTATTCACAACATCTACAGTGAATCTTTATCCTTTAGATATAGGTACCCTTTTTATTATTATCAATTTGAGTCACTTCTAACTTCTACATAAAATGAATACGGTTAACTCTGGGTCAAGGCTTTTACAAATCGTTAATCACATTCTTACTATAGTTAAACCAATGGTGTGCCTTACATTAAATGACAAACATGGAACGATAAAAGGCAAGGAATGGGATTCATCGACAAAATCTTATATCGATAAGATTCCTTCACTACAATGTTAAATCCACAAGGCATTATTTAACATTTTATGTGTCGTAATACCTGTTTTAGTTAAAATATACGAGCTATGCATCCATTACTGAGGTTATACGGCATCTCAGTTATACGTAATTTTAAGTCGGTCATGGTCAAGGATCGTTTGTATTGACGTTTCCATAAACATGGATTTACGTTACATTTATTATATACTAACTAGCAAACCAGTGAACCAAATGTTCACCAAAACCTGATTTAAAAAAAAAAAAATAAAAAAAAAATTAATTAATTGAGAACTTCGGAGATTTTGTGTGGTTTCGTTTGAAATTCATGATTTCTCGAAAACCGGAAGTGCTACGTTACTCAAATCCGGTTCGTAGTCTTATCAAGGTCTTATCAGACTATTCTTAACTTACAAACAGCACCACAGACCGACGGAAGGACGGACGGACTTGTCTAATAGATAAGAGGTGCCCGCGACTTCGTCTGCGTGGAAAAATTGTTTTCCTATATAGGCCTTCCCTATGGATGGAATAGGGAGATTAGGTAATGACCCACCACGCGAGCCTAGTGCGGATTGGTGGGTGCTAACGACTGCAGATGCAGCCGGGACTAACGGCTTCACGTGCCTTCCGAAGCACGGAGGAGCTCGAGATAGTAATTTGACGACCTCCGTGGCCGAGTGGTTTGTACGCCGGGTTTCATGGCGTCGCCGACTCGAGAGGTCCAGGGTTCGAATCCCGGTGGGGGCAGATATTTGTGTGATGAACACGAGCATTTGTACTCCAGTCATGGATGTTTAATATGTACTTCTATATAAATATACTTATATATATCGTATCCCATAACACAAGGCTTATAGTGCTTACTTTGGGGCTAGGCTAATTGGTGTGAATGTTGGAAATATTTATTTATATTATTATTTATTTATTATTTAGGTCACCCATCTAATGACCCTCCACTGCGAAAAGTGCTTAACTTCAACGATCGCAGCTGAACGCGCTAACCACTTGCGCCATCGAGCTTCTCCCGATAAAAGGATAAAATTAGATATATCCTATCTTTCACATTATTTTTGTTATAATATAGTAATTTTAAGGTATTACCATAAACAATCATAAACAGGTATCAAATAAGGAAAGACTTGACTTTATTTATTAAGAATGATCACATGACGGCTGCTTTTTTTTTGTAAATTAGGTATAACTTTTGCATATTTAAATGATAAAAACATCGCAAAAGCATAACTAAAATGCAGCCACAAAATTGGTTTTTAATAATAATACATGACTCACTTATTTATTAAATTGGCCAAGAAACTTCCATTGTTTATTTCATTGTTTTTCTAATTTATAAAAATAACAACTTAGACATCTTTATGTGAGTATACATTTTTAAAGTAAACATTGTTTGCGACCTACACAAAGGTCGAAAAAATGTGTGTATGCACAAAGTATTATGAAAGCGGTTCTAAAGAAGAATGAGCTTCTATTCAGTTTTTCCCAGAGGAAAACAACATGTGTTTCTGTAAAAGATAAGTTTCTTTTTATATTCATTGGGTGGCAAACAAGTATTATGGCCTGATTGTAAGATAGTATAAAAAAAGCACTTATTAAAAAAGCTTATTACAAAGTGTCTGATTATATTACAGTCAAAAATGCTCGGGGCTTTGAACTGTTCCAATCATTCCAACAGGTTTCTACATTAAATAAATCATAATTGTATTGACGTTGTAACAACATAATGATTTGTAAATGTTGTTACATTAGACTTTTAATGTTGTAGAGTTTTTTTTCTCTCGTTTTTCTCCACAGCTTAAAAAATATGTCCATAACGAGTGGTAGGGAAGAAAAAATTTGGACGATTCAAAAGAGTTGTACCATACATCCAATTTGAATAAAGATATATTGATTTCTTGATGATTAAGCAGTCACCATAGCCTATAGAGTATAGACCCTTGCGATACCAAAATTATAACTCGCGCCTACAATATTTTTTCCGATGACGGGGCAAAAATCTAGTTTAGCCGACCCCGCAGGTTCGAGTGGTCTGGTGGCTCCAGACGGAGAGGAGACTCCCCCCGTGGGGAGACGCCATCCGACTGGTATACCTCCAGAGGCACTCGCCAATTCTCGGCTTGAGGTCCCCTTAGGATCTCGCCGACCCCAAGCTCGGTGATGCTGTAAAGGTCATCTGCGACCAACAGCATACACACTCCAAAAAAAGGGGGAAAAATGCATTATATCCACGACAATAACCAACGCCACGTTGGTTTGCTGTTAACAAACCCTCGCGACGCAGGTAATTGCGTGGTGCATTCGGCAAGCAGCGAGCAGCCCGAAGGCCGCTAGTCAGTGCGGGTATACTTTGACGTACACTCACGCAAGCGTGGCATACGTCAAACTACCCAGCCTCCGACCGGCAGCCCAGCCCGCACCCGCTTTAGCCGATCCTGGGCTTCTCCGTTCACAGCGTCACCTGACTAGTCTCACGGACCACAGTCCGAGCAGCTAGCCAGCCGACCAGCTCCCGTACCTACCAGGTAAACCAACTCCTTGATCTACCCCTCACCATCCAGGCGTGACTGCGGGCGCCTTTGAAAATGAAAATGAAAAGTCATTTATTCAGTCTAGGCTGTTACAAGCACTTGTGAAGGTCAAGAAGCTACGCCTTTAAGAGGTACACCGCCGAACGGACCTCACACCTGGCTCCCGCAAGGCTTACGGACCCGCCAGTGGCTGCCCACTAAGGAGCCCGCACCTGGAACCTTCTTCGTGTTTCTGTCGAACACAACATTACCAAAAACTATGTTATTAAAGTAAATTGACACTTAATTACTGGGAACTAATTTTCTATTTATATTAGATCTTTAGATCTTTTTAATGCTAGCGAAGCATCGATTAGCCGTGTCATTGCTTGTTTATTTTTTGGAGATTATAATTAACAAGTGCGTAATTTGTTATTCTGTTGTTCATCATAAAGACATCATTTATTAAACTATATTTAACAGTTTTTTGAAACTTCACAGACTTCCTTCCTTTTGAAGTGAAAACTTCTTTAACGGCGTTGTATACTTTTTTTTTGTATGGGTAAAAAATGTTATACTCGCGTCAGGTTAACCACGTGGGCCGATCGCATCATGACACACAATAAAATTAGAAAGGTTGTTGACTTTCAACATATTGAACGAAACATAGTAATATTTTATTTTGCCGTATTATAATAATAAATCTCTATCTTGGACGTCCACGTGGCAGCTTTATTGCGAAGAAAATGCATTTTTTTACAATAGATTTCGCTAGGTGCGCTTAAACGTGATTCATGTAAGTTGATCTTTCTGAGAGATAAACTTTTTTAATGTAATATAAATTGTCATGTTTGTGTACGATAGCGCAATAAATAAATATTGTAGCACACCACATACAGTCATGATAGTACTTTTATACTGATAATTAAAGCAGTTCGTGCAAAATTATTCCCTAACCATTCCAAAATATCAAAAATTCACAACGCTAATATTCAATTTTCACTTCTGCCGGCACTCCCGGAGTGCAACCCGTCTTTTTTTTACATTGGACATTGCAAGTAGTTTCTTTTTAACTTGAAGTTATGTCTAGACGTGAGTACCTGTAATTGGCTCTTTGTCGCTACTATTCATTTCTAGTTTATTAAGATAAGCTGTTGGTCTTCCATGTTACCAAAATAAATAAATAATATTTATAACTAAGTTTCGTTAGGCAAACATATTGTTATTTTAAAATGTTGTTAACTGTAAATTTCTAAAGGTATTAATAGAAAAAAAAATGGAAACAAAGCAGAATCCAATTAGTAAACAGTCGACCGGAGAAACATTACCGCGTCAAAGCGTGTACTGTGCTAATGTCATGCACAAGGTCTCGTACCACTAATTGTGTGGACACACACAGTATTTGCTGTGTAGCTACACACAAAGTAGATAGTGCAGAAGTTAACCTACACACAGCGCTCTAGCAACGCGCACATAGACACCGGTCACGGATAAGATATCTCCGATCAGTTGGGACCACTACGAGCGCGACTTGCACACTTGACACACGCGTCTGTGAAGTTTTTTCTGCAAAACTGGAGCAACAAAAGTTTATATGTTCAATAGACGGTTGATTGTGGATTGTACTTTTTTCGATTTGTAAAATAACAATAATATTAAAATTGTAATATTTCAGTTATTATTGGTGTATATATATATATATAAACCATATTTTATATTAAATCTTTATATATATAATTCTTCTGTGAGTGTGTATGTCACTGAACTTCTCTTAAACGACTGGACCGATTTTGATGAAATGTTTTGTGTGTGTTCAAGGGGATCTGAGAATGGTTTAGATTCACAATTTTGTCCGCTGGACAACCCCTATTTTTTTAGGGCGGTACGAAGTTCGCTGGGTCAGCTAGTAATATATATTTTTTAATAGCCAGGTAAGCAAATGACTCTACCCTACTGTTAAGTGGTGATAAAGTCCAAACGCGAAGATAGCTGGTACTGCAGTTACAAACTGCCACACCAACCATCCTCACCTTGCCGGCCTGCAAAAATGCTTCTTCACGCCTCTCTTAAAAGACCCCAGATTGTAGGAAAGAGGGAACACGTGCGCGGGCATAACAAAGAAATTGAGTCACCAAATATTTTCATTCTTTCTATTTTATTCTCGAAAAATCAAACAACTACATACGTGTGCCATTATGATGATAGGTTTTTGTGTATAAGCCAAACGAGCCCTTACCGCCAAATTATCGTAAGCGACACTCGCCAAATTGTCGTAAGCGACACTTTTGTCGAAATGCGTTTTTTGTGGAAACTAATATTTTAAACCGTAACGGACCCATCTATGTTGATATTTCCCTCCAAAAGAACACCGTTATAATATAATAGAGGGAAGAATAGAGGGAAATATCAACAGAGATGGGTCCGTTACGGTTTAAAATATTAGTTTCCACAAAAAACGCATTTCGACAAAAGTGTCACTTACGATAATTTGGCGAGTGTCGCTTACGATAATTTGGCGGTAAGGGCTCGCAAAGTTGACAATCCTAGCGCGACCGCTGAGCGTAAGAACATTCAGTGAAGTACGAGTACATCCATGAGATGACCTTCTGTACTGTCTATGTTGTGGTAGCTATTCGCTCCAGTAATTATGGCCTGCAAAGGTTTCCATCTAACAATGTATCGGGCGAGTTCAATTACAACGGAAACTGTAACAGTATCACGCGAAGTCATTATTTTTCATTTAACGATACTCACATTAATGTCATCAGAAAGAATGGTGGGCAAAGAAGTTAATAAGTCGATTGTTCGGAAATGAAATTACGATTCGCTCTTTGGATGCAATTCATTTCGAGTTTTCGAATTTCATTTCGCCAACCTAGCCTTTACTATTCACCAAGTCGACATATGTCATTGACATATTTAGGCCGACGGTTTTTTGTGAGGTGATCTCATTACTGCACCGATTTCATTAATTAAATATTCTACGATAGCTTTGCTTATGTGGATTTTTTCTTTGAACTCAAAATCAGTGATATCGAAGAAACAATTTATTAATTCTTTATAAATTTGTCTGTATAAGAACTCCTAATTTCATTCAAGCTTTCGCGGAGAGCAATTTTTGAATTCTAATTAGAGCAATTGTAACGCAAATCTTACACGGCCCTGATCTCAGGTCAAGAATAAACGACAATTTGACAAATATGTCGACTTAAAAAAATACTCTTGTTTCACAACATAATTCTCGTTGTAGTTAGATACGGATAATTGTAACAAAATGCCTGTAATTTTTATAAGCATTTCCGAAAATAAATCGCATAATTTTCTTTATCACCTAATACTCGACAATTGTCAGCTTGCATAATGTCAGTGACATATGTTGACTTCAGTATAGACTGACAATAAAACCAACATGACATATTGTATTTTCTTGTCAGGGTACCCGGTTAAACTTGAATACAATTCATGTTTCAATTCTCCGTTATTCAACTAAAGGTAAAATAATAATAAATAAAAGGTAGAATACTAAATAAATTATAATTTTGTTTTACTTTTGATGAAATATTTATTGCGGTTGTTACTCAATCACGCAAAAACTACGGAACGGATTTGAATAAATTTGGACTGAGACATAGGATACTTTTTATTTCAGGTCCCTGTAGGATTCTCTAAAAGCTAAAGTGGTGCTCAATATTTTTAATGTACTTTTCTGTTGTCTGCCGTTTATTATAAGGATGGTTACAGTATTAACATTTGTAACAAGGTATGTGGTCATGGCCAAACTGATTTCGGTTATTTAACAATAGTTCAGTTTATGCATGTTTAGTTGTACTTAGAGTGATGTAACAATATTACATTAACAAGATACAACATGCAACTTAGGTAATTAGCATTGGTTATTTTGCCTTAAGAATTTATTGAATAAGTAATTCTTGGTGGTACCTACATAATTGTTGGTACAAGTGATTTATTGTAGCCTCGCGTCTTTTGCATGCAGATAGTATTGGTGTACACGGGAGATTCGCGTTGACTTGCCTCTAGTTATAATTATATACATTTATTATTATACATGGGGTACGACAATGTGATCTAGTTGGAACTCTGTAAGATATTATATCTATCAGTGGTATGCAGTCGTATCTATTGTGACATAAGTCAAGTTATGTGTGAGCAAATCATAACTTGACCAAAACGTGGTTCTGATTGCGTCGTCGCACTCGGATGTGAGCGGTGATTGGTTCAATTGTTTGATGCCGCGTCGTTTGATTGGCAATTATTGCAAAAATTTAAACTTCGTGTTCCTAGAAAGATTCCCCGTACCCCTATAACACCATTGTGTGTTCCTTTTCGTAAAACAGTACATGGCTCAAACTCCCCAATATCAAGGTTGTCAAAGGTCCTTAACGTTTGTAGTGATATAGGTAATTGATATTTTTATGGATGCACTTCCTAAGCTCAAAAGAATATTGTCCCAAACATGGCATTAAACTTACTGATTAAGCTTGACAGTTATTATGAAACTGTATTGTAATTTAAAATTAAAAAAATAAAGATGTGGTTTTTGGTTCTACTACACCAATGGTCAAGAGATGGCGCTGTAGTCTCCTGAATCGCGCTTTGGTTCCGTTGTTCCAGATTAATAAATACTTTTGATAGGCCTTCACAATGCAGTCGTTAGCACCCACTAAATAGAGATTCTATTTCTATTTTGTTGGTAGATTTTCTTAATGTGCGGTAAACACAAAAGTAACGCATGAAATGTTGCTGTTAAAATTTTGTGTTACAGTGATGCGCGCGCAATCGCGCATCTTAAAATTTCACTCTCATCATTTTTTCATAACGCGCCTAAAGAAGTATAACTTCAAAAGTCCAACGTTATAAATAAGGAAATAAATAATAATATTATTGTAATGAACTTAATGCCTATATTTGGAAATAAAACCTACTACAAAAGGATTAAGCCATTTGAACATTATGTTCTAAAATCAAATCAAATCAAATAGCGCGCGCTTTCGCGAATTCCTGTTACACACTTCCGTCCCATTTCACCAAATCACTCCCACAAATTGCAGGAAAGCAAGAGGAAAAATGTTACACATCAACAATATTCGAGTCCGATAGACATTGAGAAGGCCTTGGCTTCACAAAATACAGTAAAAATTGCATACATTGTTAGGTACTGGCCAATGGTATTTATATACTCACATTAACCGTGGTTACATGCAGTCAAATAACCTGAAAGAAAAGAAAAAGAAAGAATTAGATTCATATATTTTTACACACAAGTGGATTCACATAATTCGTTTAAATAATGTATAAGTGAAATCTTTTTTGGTTATATACATAGACATTTTTTTTTATTATTTATTTTAAATGCTTACCAACAATTGTAACACTTAAGCAATTACAATTATAGACACGGAGACACTTATATCAATGTTACAATTAATTATAGGTAAACACCACATTTACCATATCTATATCAAACAGTATGTGTTAAAATTTTACCTAATACACCCTATCTTATATGTTATTTTGTCCAAGAAAAGGGTAATTACAAAAATAAAGGATCAAAAATTAAAAACAGACGAGAGAGTTAGCGCCTAAAACAGTTCTTCTTAAAGGAGGCAGAGTGGCGTGATTGGCTTACGAGGCATGTACTCAATAAAGACCACACGCTCCGATCGGGGCGCGCTCGATAAATACCGCACGGTCGATCAGCGCACGCCCCGATCGGGGCGCGCTACCCACGGTACTATAAAGCCGTTTTTGACGTGACAACGTCTTAAATTAGGTTGCGGCTGGGAGTCACTTATGAAAAAGTGTAACGCTCGGTAACGTTACGATGAGTTTAAGTTTACATGTACAATGTTTTAGTAAACAAAATATATTTCTATAGTTAAAATTTGTGCAATTCTTATTTTCATTCAATTCCTTGTTCCTATTGTGCAATTTAATTATATTCATATCAATAAATATTCTACCGAGAAAAAGACGTTGTCACGTAAAATCTTCGCCCGTAAAACCGACTTTACAGGCAACCATTTTTTGTGATAGTTATAGCCTACTTTTGTGTTAAAAAGTTTAACCATAGATTAACTTGGCGAAATTACCTATAAATAGAGCCGTAAAGTTTAAATAGCCCGCATGAATTTAAAGTTTAAAACCCCAAGCATTTAAATAAGAAAAGCTTAAAACTATTGAATCTTTAGGACGCGTAAGTTATACATAATACTTTTTCACACATAATGATGCCGAATAAGTATCAATAGACGCCATTCACAAACAAAACAAAACAGTCTCGCATGTGACCAATGAAAAAAATTTGAATGATATACAATGCGAAGAAATGGCGCTGCCTTGCAGCTTAAGAATGGCTAGAAGAATTTCGACGCGGTCCGTGAGGGCCGCGGTAGCATACTTGGTAAGTACATTCGCCCGGATTGCGAAGGCTGCGGGTTCGAGTCCCGTCTGCTGTCTGGCCCGCGTGGAATTTTTCTAGTTATATTTTCCTTAAATATTATATTGTTAAGGTGTCAATACAAAATCATGTCATTGTTGGTATTAATCTATCAAAACACTATCACATTCGACCGTGAATTTGTTATATTGCTATTCTCATTAATCCTTACTAATATTATAAAGGCGAAAGTTTGTTTGGATGGATGTATGGATGGATGTTTGTTCCTCTTTCACGCAAAAACTACTAAACGGATTTTAATGAAACTTTACAGTAATGTAGCTTATAGATCAGAATAACACATAGGCTATAATTTATAAAGATATTGTGTGAATTGTCCAAAATATAACGATAAATGTCATTTAAGTCTGAAAAAAATCTGCAATCTGCGAGCTATTCAGGCGTGTAAGGACAAAATTGTCTAAAAAATATCCCGCAACAGCATATGTCTATCTTTTATGGTTGACTCACAATAACACGTGTAATTATATAAATAAAGTCATTCTTTATAGCACAAGCCTGAGAACAAAAAGTATAGTTTACACTACAGCTCTACACCGAAGCGAAGCGAGGGCGGGCCACTAGTACTTCATATGGAATGGATGTATTTTTAAACGGCCCTTAAGATGCATTTAATTGAATAGTTATGCGTTTAGAATGATACCTATTAAGATAATGCAATATAAGGTACACGTGTTCTGTGATAAAAGTATTAATTAAACGACCGTTTTAAATTTGTTTTGATTTTCAAATCAAAGACTTAACTATTGAATACTTAAATAAAACATGTTTCAACGGGTTAGATGCACTGATTTTATTTATTTACTAACTGTCCCAGCGAACTTCGTACCGCCATAAAAAATAGGGGTTGGTGGTAGAAGAGAGAAAATTTAGGGATGTATCTATTTTTGTATGATGTATCAAAAAAATGGGTGCGTGTACTTATGTAGGCGCGTGAGAAGTTATCCTTCCTTGGCATCGTTTAAAATTAGTTTTTAATTGCATGCAAATAATTAATTACAATAAATTAATAAAAAGTCTGGAAAAGGACACAGTCAATAAAGTTCAGTTTTAATTTTAAAAAATAAATAAATAATCAAAATATTCAATTAAAATCGCTACTGAATATAATTTATTAGAACATATGTGATTTGCACTTGTATGAAACTCAAACACGTATTCCGAATGTACAAACTAGAAACATGTGGATAAATATTATAAATATGAATACCTTTAACTGTTACTTTATTACAAAAAATAAAGATGTGGTTTTTGGTTCTACTACACCAATGGTCAAGAGATGGCGCTGTAGTCTCCTGAATCGCGCTTTGGTTCCGTTGTTCCAGATTAATAAAAACTTTTGATAGGCCTTCACAATGCAGTCGTTAGCACCCACTAAATAGAGATTCTATTTCTATTTTGTTGGTAGATTTTCTTAATGTGCGGTAAACACAAAAATAACTCATGAAGTTGGTCGCTAAAGCGACCAACTTCATTATGTTAAAATTTTGTGTTACAGTGATGCGCGCGCATCTTAAAATTTCACTCTCATCATTTTTTCATAACGCGCCTAAAGAAGTATAACTTCAAAAAAAAATTGTACAAAAAAAAATTAAAGGTGGTTAACCCTTAACATTTAGGGGGATGCAAAATAGATGTTGTCCGATTCTCAGTCGTAGCAGTTAAACGCTTAGGAAATAAAAAAATATTACACACATGAATTTTACCATTATATAAAATCTAACGCAATGTTGAAAAAAACGCATGTTTTGTATGGGGGCCCAGTTCCTGTTACGGTTTATGTGATACTAGTGGCTCGCCCTCGCTTCGCTTCGGTGTAGAGCTGAAGTGTAGACTACAGTTTTTGTTCTCAGGCTTGTATTGACAATGACATTCATCTATGATTCTTCTTATACCTGCATGCAAAGTCTCAGCCCGATCGGTTTAAAATTGACAAAGTTTCATACAAACTTTCATTCCCTATTTTATCCCCTTGGGGGTAGAATTGATCAAAATCATTTTTTAGCGGATGCCTACGTCGTAACATCTACCTGCATGCCAAATTTCAGCCCGATCCGTCCAGTGGTTTGGGCTGTGCGTTGATAGATCACTATGTCAGTCAGTCACCTTTGAGTTTTATATATATAGAAGATAATCCAGTGACAGATGAACAGAAGGACTACGGCTGATCAGTAGTAAAAGAATTCCATTGTCACCATTTTGGTAACAGTTCCAAAACACAGAAAGAGTCTAAGAACAATGTTCGGCCAAAGAAATATCTGACAAACAGCACAAAAGCTTTCCGGGAATTCACATTTTTGCAAGTTAGTACCTAAATATGTCTTGGCCGCTTTCGGCCTCCCATAAATTATGGTGATCCGATGAAAGCCACACTTTCTATTTCTTCCTTTTTCCCATAGATTTATTTGCTCGTTATTTCCCGGGCGGGACACATAAGTAATTTTATATTTACGTCCGTAATAAGATCCACTCTGCTCCAATTTCATGGTGGAAACGATATTTTTTAACGAGCCACCATAAAACGGTATCGGTATCCCATTTAAAGTAATGGAACGGAATGAGGAGTAGTTTGTACACTAATTTTGTAGATTTACTCCAGGAAAAGTTCACAACATTTTTTTTAGTTCAATGCAGATAAAGATTATTTTCGAAACCTTAACAACGGATTCTTTGTACGTAACCATGATACTTCAACGCGCTTTCGTACAAAGAATAATAATTCCTTCTTAGTAACCAGTTACGAAAATACAGTTTTATGGACGGCCGAAGGGGATGAGTTAACATAACTAGCTAAAGATGTACCTAATAAAATCTGGTTATGACCTTTTTAAGAACCTTTTATTATTGAACTGCCCAAGAAATAAATTGTATAATGTATTCAGGGTTCATCTATGTATGTATGTACAATAGGCTAGTTGACTCATGTCGAATTGTATTAAATAAATGTTTATTTCTTAAAGTATTTGGTCTAAGGAACCTAAATATATCAATTTTACTTCATAAAAGCAGAAGACTGCTGTAGAAAATTAATTTAAAAAAAATATTTTTAGTCTATACTTTTTAAACACTAAAAACGCTGTTCGCCACATCCGCCATGATTGTGACGTCTCTTTTAGTAAAGAACTAAATGTCATTCATACATAATTTTAAAACTTGTAATAAAACTGATAATAAATGAAAAGACTTAAAATATTATTCAATGAGTACTTACATCAAAGTGATCTTCGCAAAAATAAATTTTACTATTTGTCGATAAAGTTGCAGTTCTAACCAGGTATTGCGTAGGTTAATTTCTTTCGGCACTTTAATCCACAACTTTCCTGGAGTCTTCAAGGATGTGTTTTAACATTCTCGTACAATACAATAATGATAATTACTATATTTTTCGAGGTATTTATTAGAAATCATGTTTTTTTTATTATAAACTGCGATAGGTTATTTTCTACGTGCTTACGAGTTTTTGTTTACTACCGTCGACGTCATAACATAGATAATCTATAGACTAAAATGGCCGACAGCGTTTTTGTATGTCCATGAAAAGTCTGTTTTAAAATTAAAGATTTGTAGCTTTCTAGGTCTCAAAAAAATACAATACATTTTTTTTCGGTCTAATAGAACATTTATGAACCACTTAAAACCTTTTTCCAAAAAGGGTCAACTAGCCTATTCTTTATTTCACCATAACTTCTAAATGCCTGAACCGATTTAAATGTGTTTAGTGTCGTCAGAATCCTTTCACATTCCCGCATAACATAGGATACCTTTTTAAATTATTTATTAAAAAGCCTTCTTATTATTACAACATAGGTATCATTCATAAGGTCTTATTGAGATTATACCAAATATTAACAAATTTTTAATCAGGTTCAGGTATCAGGTTTATTCATTTGATTAATGTCTATTACATCAGAAATTAGTAAACAGAGGACTTTATTCAACAGGCGTTGTTGAAGATGAATAGCAATAAAGTTCTGATATGAACATACAAAGCAATTAAACAAAAGGCGAAAGTAATGTACAGACGCAATATTTTAAATATCAAAAATAATCGGTAATCGTATGTAAATATACATACGAGTATATAGTTTTGATTATGACTAGAACTTAATTATTTAAGTAAAAACTTCTTTAGCGTCGTTGTACACATTTTTTGTAATGGGTAAAAAATGTTAAACTCGCGTCAGGACTAACTGGCCTAATCGAAAATTCGTAAGACGAAAACAATAAAATTGGAAAGGTTGTTGTCTTTCAATATATTGGACGAAACATAAGCAATATTTTATTTTATCGTATTATAATAATAAGTCTCTAATTAGGACGTCCAGGTGGCAGCTTTATTGCGAAGAAAATGCATTTTTTACAATAGATGTCGCTAGGTGCGTTTAAATGTGGTTCATGTAAGTTGATTTTTCTAGGAGATGATATACTTCATAATGTAATATAAATTATGACGTTTGTGTACGATAGCGCAATAAATAAATATTGTATTCTACCACATAAATGATAGTACTTTTATACTGATAATTAAAGCAATTCGTACGGGCGTCGTGTTTTTATTTTTACTTTCATTTGTTTCGTTGTATATCTGTAATGAAATCTTGTAAGTTAAAGACGCTTCTCGGTCTGCAATTGAGCTGAAATTTTGCACGCATACGCAATGACAATGCAATATTATGATGATATACAGTTGATCTGCTAATGGAGCTGAAAGGTGACCATAGGAACTCTGTAGATAATGAAATGACACAACCCCGTCGCCATCCAGTAAGGAGAGGTCATCGTCGCCGGTGGACATGTGCGACACAAGAAAGGACCTACTTAAAACGCTCTGAAGAACCCATGGGGCCCAGCCAAGTGAATGAAAATATCAAATGTACGGGATTGTTTGACGATCTCCGTGGCCGAATGGTGTGTACGCCAGGTTAGAATCCCTGTGGAGGCAGGTGTTTGTGTGATGAATACTAGCATTTGTACTCCAGTCATGGATGTTTAATATGTAGTTCTATATAAATATACTTATATATGTATCAGTATATGTATTCTATCCGTTTTACCCTACGAGTATCCCATAATACCAGCCTAGAGTGCTTACTTTGGGGCTAGGCTAATTGGTTTGACTGTTGGAAATATTTTATATTTATTTATTTATTGTTTTTATTGAACGACATAAATTATGTAACCACAGCGTAAGATTCAAGGGATTTGTAAACAATACAGTATCGTGAAACAATATATTCAATTGTGACTAATTACCGGATAATTAATATACATGATTAGGATTATAGCGTATGAGATTAATTAACATTCATAAATTAATTAAGCTAAGTACACGCTCTTGAATATAAACAACTGGATATTAAGCTGATTACAAAGCATACATGGGCATATGAAGTCAAAGAGTATTGTATCCATTTATTATAATTATAATTCCTGTGTACCACGCTATTTTACTGGGATAGGGGTTTGAAAGTTTTTTTTATAATGTAAAATACTCCAACAGCCACATAATATGACATAAATTGTGGACAAGAAAGAAATTTTTCGTTACAGTAGCAGATTGCCAGCTAATTTGTTAAAATTTTTATTTTAAATTAAAATACCGATGTTGCACTGTAGTGTGACTAGAATAAATTTTAAGAAAAAAACCGTAGCACCTCATAAAATACTGAAATATACCAACTTGCACGGGAACTTATAAATATCTATAATTTTTATTTTTTAAGCATGTAACTGCTCGATGTTTAAATCTAAGGAAAAAATAAATATATCCATTTCCCTGTGCAAGAAAAAGAAGTCAAAAGTATTAAAATACAGAATCTGGTCACACCGTTGCTCTGTGTTCCTTGCTTCCTTTTACAACCAACATTAAAAGTTAAGCAGATGACGCAGTACAAACTTTTCTTTTACTCCCAGTCTAGCACGGTTCAGTCATAACAGAATTCCTTTTATCAATTAAACTTGATCCTTTTGCCTAACGACGCATCACCCTCCCATTAGGCAAGTATCAACATTAAACTGAATCGTGTAACAAAGCGAAGAAGTCGAATGAGCATAATTTTATCGTGGCACACGACAAATGTAGGGATTCCTAAAGCTTAATGACCACTTAAAGACTTAACAATGACTATTATGATCGCTGATATTGCCAGCTTCCATTTTAGTTCCAAGTGGAAAGCTCAACGTGGTTTGTGTAATTCCTATGTATCTACTACCGAGCTGGGTGGTCACAGCCAGTGTTACCAACCCTTACCAAAATTTTACCCTAAGTATTTTTTAAATTTCCCTAAAATCCCCTAAATATAGAAATTTATATGTACCTACTTATCTTATTACCTAAATTCTTTGGTTGCTCATAAATTAAAACGTTACATATTTAGTTACAGTTAATTATTTTATTGAATAAATACATTTTCCGAATGGAAAATCAAACGAAAATGAGCTGACAGGCTGTTAAGTCTTATTTAGCTGTTTTGATAGGTGGAAGGCAAAGAACTTTAGTCCATACAGCCTTAGGAAACAACCTGCCACACAGTGAGTTCAGTCGTTTCATATCGTGGTGCGTTGCATTCTACGCACAAATCTGAAAGGAAACACACGCTTTGTTTTTCGATTTAATTGTAAGTTTTGTTAAAAGCCCCTAAAAGAACCCCCAAAAAATTCCAGCCCCTAAAAAAGTCCGTTTTGACCGTTCTAGCCCCTAAATCTGGGGGCAAAACCCCTAAGTTGGGAACTCTGGTCACAGCTCGTGGGACCGCGGCCCAACTGATATTGGCCGGGCATTGTATACGAGTACAGGTCGCAGTACGTAAATCTAGCGCTGAACAAAACGCGGAGGGGATAGCTGCGCATGGGTACGACTGGAGAGCCAATAGGCGCAACGCACGCACACCCGCGCACCTCGTTTCCCCCTAAGACATCTTAATTTTGACTTCTGTGCAATAACGGTCTGCGCTAGAATTTCGTGCCGCGACTTATTTAAGAAGTGTTAGACACCAAATTTCTATCACCATTATCGGTAGTGCCATCTTTTGTTATGGAGCCTTAAGTCTTTCTTTTTTAATTACAATTTTACATTATTTAAATGTTAAATTCTAATTTATTAATTGAGCATTGTTTGGTTAAATGTAATAATTGCAATCTTATTTAATTTAATTTTATTTAATATGTAATACTATAAGTTAAAATTCAATCCTAAAAATTTTATTTGTTAGATCATAATTATGAATGACGTCAACACTTATAATTGTTGTGTTTACAAGTAAACAACCAATATGAAATATGTATATTCATGTATGATTGACGCAATGTTAGTGTTGCTAATAAACAATAAATAAATTACATGTGGGGCGTGTAAATGTCACCGTTACACCTGCTTACGGACAAAGAAAATGACTCTCTTTAAACTGAGAAGTCCAATTGCGAGTATAGCCAACGGGCCCCATATATGAATCTTAAATTGCCAATTTTTTTTCGATGAGGGGAAGAATAAATGCTTTATATCTATCTTATATTAGGTGTGGGAAAAGAGAAGAATTCTAGTAAAGAAATCCTTATAATCAATAATCAAAATCATTTATTCAGTTTAGGCTGTTACAAGCACATATGAATGTCTAGAAGCTACGCCATCGGTTCGTAAATCTACGGCGGGAGACCTTGTACTGAGAAGAACCGGCAAGAAACTCAGCAAGGGCTGTTTTTTTCTCCCTGTTTTATCATTTACAGAGTCGTCAAGTTGAAAAATGACTTCAGAGATGATTCATGAAGTCACCCTTCATTACATAATGTGAAATTATACATTAATTGTACACCTGCATTTTGATTGCTGTGTCACACAGTATAAATACAAACAGAGTTATTTATAATAGGTGTAATTAAACATTTATATCTTAAATATCAAAGTAGTTAGGGCAGACTCATCTCCGCTGGCAGCACCCGTTCACGAGCATGACGCATGAACCAGCCATCGCTTCGCTCAACCATATTTTAGGGAACGTAACGACCCGCCTCACACGACACCACCGAAGAGACTTTTAAGAGAGCATGACTACCCATAACCACCTATATCAACCACAACATATTTACTTAAACTTAAAGTCATTTATCTGTAGGACACTGCAAACAATTACAAAGCAAAAACAATGGAGAAATCATGACCACGCCGTTTTGTCATTCAAATCTTCTTAAATAGTCTGATATTCTTCCTTACGTAATCAGCTTTTAATACAGCTTTTCAATAAAAGTATCATCAACACATGATCCATAATATATATCATATAGAAATACCCGTTGGAATGGTTGGAACAGTCCAAACCCAAGCATTTTTGTCTGTAATATAATCAGACACTTTATAATAAGCATTCTTAATAAGAGTTTTTTTAATAGTCGATTTAAATTTAGTCAGGCTCAACTCTTGAATATTGCTTGGGACTTTATTGTAAAAGCGAACACAGAGGCCTCTAAACGAATTATTAATTTTGTGGAGCCTAGTAGCAGGTAAAGTTAACTTATTTTTACTTCTAGTATTAAGTGTATGTATTTCACTATTTTTAGTAAATAAACTAATATTTTTTTTGACATATACTAAGTTTTCATATATGCATTGTGATGCAACCGTCATTATGCCTATTTCTTTAAACTTATTTCTTAAAGAGTCCTTAACTTTAAGATTATAAATTGATCGAATAGCCCGCTTCTGCAACACAAATATTACTTAGTAAACCAGAAACCAGTGTAATGATAAAATATGTTAACTTTATATAGTTCACTCGTCACTTGTACCACAGTTAAAATCGGTAGCTCTAAGTGCCATCTCTGATATACGACACGACCTGGCATTGAATCGGCTTGTATATGGCATTGGTTATGTGCCAATGAGCGTGCCAATGGCATAATTGCACAGAGCACTCGCTCAGAAGGACTATTTGCTTCATGCCATTTTGATTTGATTGCGAGGTGTCTTCATTTACAGACGTTTTTACATTATGTACTTTTTTTTAAATAAACGGGGCATAAGTTTAAAAAACAATCTCTATATAGAAATATTTCATAAATAAACAATAGATTGCTAGCATTTGACTTTAATAGCTTTTTTTATAAATAAATAAATGGGTTTTGTAAACTAACCTATCCCACCATATTCTTTTCTAAAGTAAAATGCTTTTTAATAGAAGGCCTGTCATTTGTCCTCATTCAATTCCTAATCCCATGGCATTTTAGATCGAAGAACTATCTCGTTAGACGTCGCTGACCTTGCCATCATACCTTGGGGAGTTTCAGCAAGCTACTGGCAGGAATGTCCTAGATAATAATTTTGTTTGGCTTCTTCTAATAGAATTAGAAGAAATTTACTGCTGGTACTGAGACACTCAAATTCAACTTGATAATTCGCTGTACAATCATAATCTCTGTTTATATTTGACTAGTTCTACCATAAGTTGAAGATGGATTAATCTATTAATTACTCACTACAAGACAGAGCCGGACCGTGAGTTACGGGGGCCCTGGGCTAATACTATTTAGGGGCCCACCTAATTAAAGAAAAAAATTAAAAACCAAAGTATAGAAAAAATGAGACAGTAAAATATTTAATTTATATTATATTATTTTGACGGCCTCCGTGGCCGAGTGGTTTGTACGCCGGGTTTCATGGCTGTCGCCGACTCGAGAGGTCCCGGGTTCGAATCCCGGTGGGGGCAGATGTTTGTGTGATGAATACGAGCATTTGTACTCCAGTCATGGATGTTTAATATATATTTATATAAATATTACAGTATATGTATTCTATCCGTTACCCTAGCATCCCATAACACAAGCCTTATAGTGCTTACTTTGGGGCTAGGCTAATTGGTGTGAGTGTCGGAAATATTTATTTATTATTATTATGCCTTAGTATTATACTACTGTTAAAATATTGACAAATTACAAAGCAACCTTTCTGCAAAGAGCAGACATGGCAAATTCTTTAATTTGCTCCTCACATTCTAGGGGTAATATAAATGGGGTTACATTCAACAATGTATTTTTTCTACATTGTATGTACTTCTAATCATTGAATCTACTGCTTTAAAGAAAATAATTTTAAATTTCTTTCTTTGGTGGATCACTAGTTCAGTTTTAGACATATATTTTGAAAATATTTTAACTGCTATTTCTTCTACAAATTCAGTGATATTTTCATGTCTGAATTTCCGATCTGTTTAATAAAAGTATGGATTCTTTCGCCTTATCGTCTATTTTTGGCTTTGTCTTGACTTAGCTGGGGGGCCCTTGAATCCACGGGGCCCTGAGCTGAAGCCCAAAAAGCCATATTGGTAGATCCGGCCCTGCTACAAGACCATGACACTATAAAATAATGTTATTTGTCAGTAATCATCACCACGTTAGGCATTTGCAAGACGCAATTATCAATTACATTACTAACAGATTTAATTAGCATTTTATTAAATTACTATGGGCAGCAATTGTGAGATAAAGTATGAAAACAAGAAGGAAAAACAGATATTATTATTTTTTTCGAGGGCGAAAACGTAGAACTCTTAAAATTATAGCAACATTCGCTGGCGGGATAAACGGCATGAATGATGACTGCAATAATGTTTAAATTAACAAAATGGATATCCTGGACCCTGGAACGCCCGGTAGGATCTCGTGCGCTGTAACTTTCCCGGTTTTAAGCATATTTTAGAGCGTATCAGAACAATTAATTGGAAGTTTTTGCACGTGCAACACAATAGAGGTGCCGTCCGGTCCGGATTAGGGTGACGCGGGTCGGAGGCGCCGCAGCGCCTGCCCGGAACGGACCTTGATTAGATACCGGGATTAACTACGTTGCACATTTGTATGTGCTAAAATAAAACACGTGATTTGTGCCTTTTAAATTCCTAATTAAGGTTTTGGGGCTACACCTTCTGGCTGGACTTTACGCTGGCTTCGTCGCTGTGTATTTCCAACACTCACACCAATTTGCCTAGCCCCAAAGTAAGCAACTGGAGGCTTGTTTTATGGGATACTGAACTGATGCATACATAAGTATGTAATATATCAAATTCTCGTGTCACCATGTGTGTAATTGAACTACTCCGAAACGGCTCGACCGATTTTAGTGAAATTTTATATGCATATTCAGCAGGTCTCGCAGGTCAACATCTATTTTTTATCCCCTTAAATTTTAAGGTTGGTCCACCCTTAATTTTTTTATTTGGACAATATTTTTTGAAAGAAAATATAACTAGAAAAAATTCCACGAGGACCAAGCAGCAGACGGGACTCGAACCCGCACCCTTCGCAATCCGGGCGAATGCACTGACCAATTACGCTACCGCGGCCCTCACGTACCGCGTCGAAATTCTTCTAGCCATTCTTAAGCTGCAAGGCAATATTTTTTGTTTTTTTTTTTTATGATACATCATACAAAAATATTTCCCTTAATTTTCACCCTTCTAACACCAACCCCTATTTTTTATGGCGGTACGAAGTCCGCTGGGACAGCTAGTATTAATACAGAAATACATATTAAAAACATCCATGACTGGGGTAAAAACGCTCGTGTTCATCACACAATCATCTGCCCCCCACCGGGAATCGAACCCGGGACCTCTCGAGTAGGCAACACCTTGAAATCTGGCGTATATACCACTCGGCCACGGAGGTCGTCAATGGGACTATATTTAGGTATAAATGGTAAATGTTGTCCGTAAAAGTTAAATAAGTACTGATCAAACATCAATCTAACTTTGCCAATTCTAAAAAGAAAAAGACGATTTTGTTTAAAATTTCATTTACGAACTTTCTCATTTCATTCAATGTAATTGAATTTCTTGTGTGAAAAGTATTTCGTGGAATTTGAATGTAAATGAGTAAAAAAAGTGGAATTTTATTTTATTTTTAAACATCATAATTACCATTATAGGTACAATATTTGATAACAAAAGTACCTAGTTGACTCTCAGTTGTAGTTATCTTCTATATACATATATATATAAAATTCAAAGGTGACTGACTGACTGACATAGTGATCTATCAACGCACAGCCCAAACCACTGGACGGATCGGGCTGAAATTTGGCATGCAGGTAGATGTTATGACGTAGGCATCCGCCAAGAAAGGATTTTGATCAATTCTACCCCCAAGGGGATAAAATAGGGAATGAAAGTTTGTATGAAACTTTATCAATTTTAAACCGATCGGGCTGAGACTTTCATCATAGATGAATGTCATTGTGTATAATACAAGCCTGAGAACAAAAACTGTAATCTACACTTCAGCTCTACACCGAAGCGAAGTGAGGGCCGGCCGCTAGTCATAATAATAATTTTAATAAAATATAGTTAGCGTACCGTGCAACGGTTGGAATAGAAGTCAGGGCCACCTAGTATATTAAATTAAATGAAACACATCAATTTGAAACAACCTTTTTACTAACCTTTGGACCAGCAGTAAATTATGTAAGCGAACTTTTTGTTCGCGCCATTGTATTTAATGAAAACAAATTTCGGACAACTCATTCGTGCCAATCATTTTGCCCCGAACAAGCCCGAGTTTGTACCACAGACAACAAAAAGAGGTTAGAACGGCCTTGTAGACTGGGCAGGCGCGTCACAGTTATGTTTCTTATTTTTTATAGATAGGTCCGACAAATGACTCCACCCCACCTGATGTTAAGTGAAGGTGAAGTCCAGACGCGAAGATAGCTGATACAGCAGTTCTACCTGCCACACCAGCCATCCTTACTCTGCCGGCCTGCATGTTGCTTCTTCACGCCTCCTTTAAAGGATTCCAGGTTGTAAGAGGGTGGGAACACGTGAGCGGGGCGAGCATTCCATTTACGGATAGTGCGACAAAGAAATGAGTCACCAAATTTCTTTGCACGCGTTGGAATTGTGGCCACATTTAGACGGTGACAACGTAGTGTGTGAGCAAATTCTCATAACTTGACCAAAACATGGTTCTGATTGCGTCGCTGCTCTCGGATGTGGGCGCTGATTGGTTCGATTGTTTGATGTCGCGTCGCTTGATTGGCTATTATCATTTTTTTTTATTTATTTATTTTATTTATGGACCATCAACACAGCTATATTAATACAGACAAATTTACACATATGCTTAAGTATTAGGATATAATATAACTGTAATTAAAGATGGCCTCATCATACGCTAAACAGTAAACAGATTTTTTTTTAAACATATCTATTTGATGGAAGTGTAGTTGGGGCGAGGTTAATGATCACCTTTCTAATTTCTTTCTGTGGTCTGTGGTTTGTACCATGTTAAAGTTTAAATGTTTTGCTTTAAATAGATATCTATGTAAATATCAATTATTCAGTCGGCTATACAAAAAAAGAAAAATCGAAACTCAATATCGTTTATTCAGTCTATGTTTGTACACTCGCGGAATGACCCGCTCTGTCACCCATAATGCCATAATCGCTTGCGGTAGTGGCGTAGTAAATATTCATTCATAGTCATGTAATTATCGCTGCCTTACATTTTCGTATAGCGCTGTCGCGATCACGATGCGAATGACAAATTACAACTAAAACAAATGCAATTCAATTCATTATTCAATCAATGAAATGCTCTGTCTTACTTTTGTGCGGCGGCCCGGATTGGCGCGTCCGACGCGAAGGCGGGGCGTATTAAAAACTACTGTAGAAAATCGATCAAAGCATTTTGTTCGCCAAGTGACAGAGCGCAAAATTCTGCGATAGTACCTACATGAAGAAGAGTATAGCAAGGCATAGCATGTACTCTTAAGATGCTATCTATAATACCTAATATGAACACTGTCTGTGTACTGTCTTTTTTTATTTTTTTTTGTAAATGTTGCTTCTCCTGTTGTACTGATGAGTTTCTTGCGCCCATTTTTCTTATCAGCTAAAAAATATTCTGAATATAAGGTAAGGAAAAGGTAGGAAAAAATATTCGAAGATTCGAATATTTTCGAATTCGAAGCTATATAGCTTTCAATAAGTTAATTTCATGGTATAGTTATAGATTGTTAGGTACACAATATGCTCACGTTTATTACTTTTACAACACATGTGCTCAAAAAATACATTCAAATTTCAAAATAACGGGCTTTTCAACGGAATGTGCGGTAAAATATTTTACCGCACGCTCCCATACATGGCGCCGTAGCGTGCGTATCCTTTACGGTTTTTTTTATGTCGACCGAAGCTCCTTGGGAACTTGGGCTTTTAATCTATACATTTGTCTCACTTTCATACTAAAAATTAAAAGAAACGAAAGATGTAGTTCTAATTTTCACCACCCACACGTAGCGCCATTTGGAAATACGCGCCATTTTCATATTAGAAAAAGTTGGATTTATTACAGAAATCAGGTACCTATACTGTTTCCTCGCAAATGTGTTAAAAAATGTTGTATTTCATTCGTGGGGAATTGATATTTACAAACTCTTGTCTATGGTTAAACAAAACAGTATACAATTTAAAAGTAAGATAAACTATAGTGTGCCCGAGAGCGGGCAAAACTTGTGGGAAAAATACCTAGGGAGTTGGGCAGTCATAGAAGATGTGGGAGATACACAGCTTGCAGAAAACCGATATAAGGGGTGTTTTAGATATTGATGGTGAAACACAGCAGTATTTCGCAGTAACGAAGTACCTAAAAATAAGCCATTCCATTTTCGTTGAATAAATATTAGTTAAATTAACGGAGACAGTTCGTTCATTGAACCGAAATTCAATACGGAGTACGGGTTAGGTAGAAGCAATTATTGGAGGTAATTTAAATTGGCAGGCTATCTAGCCTTCCCATGTTTATTTCGGGGCAGATTTCCCAATTTCGGGATAGCGGGAGACCGCGTTCGGACCATATTTAACACCTGACTGGATGCTGCGGTAATTGTATTGTAAGCCCTGGAATTGGGCACTCGAAGATTTGTAGGTCTTGCGGCAGCACTGAGTAATATTAAACTGTACTAGTATTATAAAGCTGAAGTGTTTGTTTGTTTGGTTGAACACGCTAATCTCAAGATCCACTGATTAGATTTAAAAAAAAAGATTTAAGATAGAGCTGAGCTACCAATAGGAGCGGAGCACCAATGAAAAATGTTGCAAAAACGACAAATAATATTCCAATATTTCCAATTGTGAGCATGTGTTGCGTAAACCGTAAAACTTACACAAAAATCATGTATGCCGGAATTGTTCCCATTTATAAGTTTTGTACAATATATTGGTGTCGATTCTGGCATGATTTTCTAAAGCTAAACTTAAATTTGACAACAGTGTATCCCTGTCGTTCTCTATACAGAATGAAAAGGACAGACTGATCTTAAATTTAGTTTTAAGTTTAGAGAATCCTGCCAGAATCCACACCATTATATGTCTATATTTTAAGGGTGATCTAGTTTAACTTTTTTCCTCAAATAAATGCGGGTGATTATAGCTATTAACGGGATTGTTACCATGTACCTCGTTTTTCATGAGTCTCCGATATTTCGGCACGATCACGGAGTAACTGAAGTAATTGCGGGTAGATGTTATTGGCAGACATATCGGTCTACCCTCTGACGTCGTCTTTTACTGCGCTCGATACCCCTACCACTAGTCACATTCTCACTATTTACTCGCACTTGTTCCCGACACACAATACTCACAGTATCAGATCACGAAACGACACTTTTTTGATTTTTGCGGTTTTTACACATACAAACCACTGGCTTCCAGACATTGGACAATTTAAACCCATCCTCACGATTGAAATTCTTGTGTTTGGTTATAAAAAACAAGGTACATGATAACAATCCCGTTAATAGCTATAACGTTAGTGACCATGAAAGTTTAAAACAATAAATGCAGGTGATTCTTTAAACACTTCACATGAAAACAGGTCCGAAGACTGTATTTCGCCTATTCCATATTTAGATGGTCCATGGATGGACTAATCGTCCGTAAATTCTAAGGATTTTTTTCAAAGCAAGACTTCACTTTCTTAGCTGTACTCGAGCGAAATTTACTTTGCGACTGTCAGAAAAATTAACGGAGCATGCCGTTATCAAAGGTGAGAACTGGCTGAGACCTTCAAAAGGAGTCCCCCTTTCAGTCTGTCTTGAAACACAACCTTTCCAGGTCAAAGGGCGCGAAGACGACGCTCGAATTAAAAACGTACGATCTGTTAAAAGTTAATTTTTCATATTTTCAGTTTAGGCTTTCGTGGAATTTATTTTGACAAAATTAATTTTTCTCGACTTTTCCCTAAGGGAAAACGGTAGGTAGCTGTTTTTTCTTAAAGTTGAATGAGTTGAAGACGCAATTTATAAATTAAGAATATTAGAAAATATTCTTCACAGAAGACTGAAAAAATACAAACAACAACAATACGAACAATTGATAAAATAAGCATTGACGGAAATGCGAAAATAACTCAGGCTGCATGTCTGTCTGTTACATTTTCGCGTGTTTTTTTTTCATTTTCATTCACATTTTCAAGTTTTTGCTGCCGGGAAACAATTATTCTGAAGATAAGGCTGTGTTAATCTTTGTTTTCTGTTCACAGAGAAATATCAAGCAACCCAAATAAGGTACATTATTTAAAGATAAGGGAGGGAGGTTTCAAGGAGGAGCTCGATGGCGCGGGTGGTTAGCGCGTTCGGCTGCGATCGTTGAAGTTAAGCCACTTTCGCAGTGGTCGGTCATAAGATGGGTGACCAAAAATCTTCTATCTCGAGTTCTTCCGTGCTTCGGAAGGCACGTAAAGCCGCACTGGGCCCACGTAGTGGGTCATGGCCCAAACTCCCTATTCCATCCATAGGCCTGTACCCCAGCAGTGGGGTCATTAATAGGCTGATGATGATGATTCAAAGATAGTTTGACATTAAAGTAATAAGGGGCTGTTCAAGTATTACATAAGCAGATTTATTAAAATTATTTACCCCCTTCTCCCCCTTGTCATCAAAAGTATAAGTAAAGCTCTTACTTATATGCATTTTTCCTTTATTGTATTCTATTTTCTTTTAATTCATGAGCTTCATGAGCACTGACCTGACACTGAGGGGGGGGGAGGGGCATGTCATCAAAAATAAGCAAAGCAAAGTCCCCCCTGCCCTCTGCGTCGCTCCCCCCCCTGGGGGACGATCGCTTCCGATGAAGCCTTAGAGGCCTTCCCGGCCAGAGGCAGCCCCTACGGGTGCTTTTTAGTCAGTACGAGTCTGACATAACCTTGCAGCCGGCTGTAGGGTATCCATGAGGATTTCTCACCCGCTCCCCCGCCTGGGAGGAATCAAAAAAAAAAAAACCCCCCTGCCTATAGTGCTTACGTAATACTTGAACGGCCCCTAAAAATCAAATAAGTTCTAATGTGGCTTGTTTTTAATATCTTCGGTCTCATCAAAATTTAAAATAAGCAAATCATATATAGGTATATAAATCGAGAACACTAATCAAGCGTCCGGAATCGGCGTGTAATGGCGTACATCCGCCATTTTGATGTTCACCATTGTGTGTATAATGGCGGCTTCCGGTCGAGTTTCACGTGACTAATGTCAAGGTCCCCGATCGCTTGTTTTATGATTTAATAGGCGCGGGGATCGATACTAGGCATATATTTACTACAACGAACGGTCTGTTTGTTCATGGTGAACTGAGGGCCAATCGCCTAACGGAAATGCTATGGGAAACGCTAACGCTTACGATTTTATATTGTTAGTAGCTGACCCAGCGAACTTCGTACCGCCCTAAAAAAATAGAGGTTGTCCAGCGGACAAAATTGTGAATCTAAACCATTCTCAGATCCCCTTGAACACACACAAAAAATTTCATCAAAATTGGTCCAGTCGTTTAAGAGAAGTTCAGTGACATACACACTCACAGAAGAATTATATATATAAAGATTTCTAGCCGCCTGAGGTTTTCGAATACCTCACGCTCATTTTTTTTAAATATTGTTATTACCAATGCAAAAGAAAAAGAAAGAGCGCGAGGTATTTGAATACCTCAGGCGGCTAGAAATAACAAAATAAAATCGTAAGCGTTAGCGTTTTTCAAAGCATTTCCGTTAGGCGATTTGCCCCCTGGGATCCAATTGCCTAACGAGATTGCTATGGCTATCAATATCGTTAACGGAATTAATTTTGTTATTTCTGACCGCCTAAGGTTTTCGGATACCTCACGCCCATTTTCCTAGTATTGTTATTAATAATGCAAAAGAAAAAAAAGAGCGCGAGGGACTTGAAAACTTTCAGCGGTCAGAAATAATAATATGAAATCGTAAGCGAAAGCAATAGCCATAGCCATCCCGTTAGGCGATTGACCCCCTGGGCCCAAGTGAAATTACGACCATATGCGTCACAATGAACGAGAAGCTCGGTGGCGACAGTTATGCAATTTTTTTCAATAGTCTTAGGATGGGTGATCAAAAATGTTCTATTCCTAGACCTGTATCGAATTCGTATCGTTTGCGAGTACGAAATGTCATTGTCAAAAGTGTACTGATTTTTAGTTCTCGTTACGAATGTTATTGCGCTAATTTTCAAGTTTTCATACTAAATTTGACAATGACATTTCGGACTCGCAAACTATTCGAATTCGATAACCGTTCGTGCTAAAGGTACCTACTGTTAATACTCTAACATTTTAATAAAGTTTTCTTGATAAAAGAAGAGATAAAGTTTGTGTACACACACATGGCGGTTTAAGAAACTATTGGGCAACCCTTAGTAAGTATCTAACCTAGTTAAGCACGGTCAATTAAATAATGGGATGGGATGAAAATGGCGGGGATCTTATTTTCCTTTATTTACTTCCTACTTTTTTTACTATTTATGTGAGCGAAATATTTCTACCTGTGAATAGACGTAATTTTCGTTCATATTCTTTAAAAGACAGAGTTAGCTGTCTATAATAATAATGACAATAACTTCAACATCACAATTAAAAGCTTTTTAAACGTGACGGTACAAGAGATGTTGAAATTAAATCTATTTATATTTTGATGTTATTTTCAGTTAATTTAACTAGAGAATCTCTTATCTATTAGACAAGTCCGTCCGTCCGTCCGTGGTGCTCTTTCAGCGGCCAAACCGTAAGAGATAGATATAGAGAATGTTTAAGTTATAAGTTGAAAATAGTCTGATAAGACTACAAACCGGATGTGAGTAACGTAGCACTTCCGGTTTTCGAGATTTCTATTTCAAACGAAACCACATAAAATCTCCGAAGTTCTCAATTAATTAAATACTTTTTTTTTTTTAGTGAACATTTGGTTCACTGGTTTGCTAGTGGCTTATAATAGATCTAGAAATATCATAGATAAATATAAGGTCTCACATTGTCAGCAAGTTTGTGTATTTTTTGTTTTGCTTTCTACATTAAAAGTGTTGACATTAAAACTGCTGATTGAATGTGATTTGAATTAATTTTTAACGGTTTACAATATTATCTACAACATACGCAAGGGTCAGTCCTCAGACTGTAAATAAAGACAGTAAAATTTTTACGTGCCCGCGCCACCTGATACCTGAAAAATGGTCCACAGTTAGGTATGCCAGATGGCCGGGAAATCCGGGATCGTCCCTGAATTTTGCATCTTATCCCGTGTCCAGTTATAGGCTAGTTGTCACTTTTTGGAAATATGTTTTAAATGGTTAATAATTGTTCAATTACACCGAAAAAAAATGTATTGTATTTTTTTTTACCTAGAAAGCTACAAAACTTTAATTTTAAAATAGATTATTTCATGGACATACAAAAACGCTGTCGGCCATTTTAGTCTATAGATTATCTATGGCAGTGGTTCTCAAACTTTTTAAATGACGGAACCCTTTTGGGAAGCAAAATACTTGATGGAACCCTACAATAAAACAATTATTTTTATAAGTGTATTCTATATTAATCAGCATAATAAAAGTACAATGTATCCGTTACTAATTATTATTTACTTCACCACTTGGTAAGGACAATAATAGAAAACATTAAAAAAGAAAAAATCTAACTAGTGGGAGGTATGAAACTGTTTTTTATTTTTCATCAATTGCTTGATATCAGGTTTGATGGAAGAAAGTTGGAGTCTCATATCAGCTTCGGCGTCCAGTCTATTGCGATATTTTGTTTTCGTGGCTGCGTAGGTAGAGAATCCTGTTTCGCACAAATATGTAGTTGGGAACGGGAGAAGAATATCCAGAGCCATTTGGCCAAGCATTGCATATTCATCTTGGATTCTGCACCAAAAATCATTAAGAGGCGTCGTTTTGAACAATGACTCCATACTTGTGTCTGATGACATTTCTAAAAGAGATTCATATATCTCATTTGACATGTTTTCAGGCTTTTCCAAGTTGGGTAAAAAAGGATTATGAATCCAGGAGTTCACTTTAATTTTTGTATTGTGTTCTTCGGGAAAATACTTTTCAAAAGATGCGCGCATCGAACTGAGATATTGGACCAATTCTTCAAACACATTATCTTCAAACATTTCTGAGTCGTTTTCGCTAACAAACTCAGTGAGTAACGTAAAACTTTCTATTTCTTTCTTACCAATGCAAATGATCCAAAAATCTAATTTTCTTTTAAAAGTAGTTATTTTATTATAGGCCTGAAACACTGTTGTCTGTTTACCTTGCAATGATAAATTTAATTCGTTAAGTTTTTGAAAGATATCCGCCATAAAAGACAATCGGAACAACCAAGTTTTATCATACAAACGGTCCTTCAAATTAAAAGAAGTATCTGCTGAAAGAAACATTTGTAACTCGGCTCTAAGTTCAAATAGCCTTGTTAAAGTTTTTCCCCGAGACAGCCATCGCACTTCTGTATGGAGCAGCAGTGTTTTATGTTTGCTGCCATAATCTTCACACAATAATGAGAACAATCGGGATTGTAGTGGTCGTGATTTGATAAAATTAATTATTTTTACCGCTTCATCCATAACTAATTTTAGATTAGACGGCATTTGCTTCATCGCAAGTGCTTGTCTATGCAGAATACAATGACTGGAACTACAATTAGGCGCTTTATTTTTCATTCGTGACACTGCTCCTGCTGTTTTACCTGTCATCGCCTTGGCCCCATCTGTACAAATGTCAATGCAATTGTTCCAACTGAGATTATGTTCTTCAAAAAATATATTTATTTTATTAAAAATTTCTTCCCCGGTAGTGTTTGTAAGCAGCGATGAACACATAAGCATGTCTTCTTCAAAAGAACTTTTATATGGATATCTCACAATAACCAGCAGGATAGCCAAACCAGCGACATCAGTCGACTCGTCCATTTGCAAAGCGAATCGTGTATTTTGTAGACGTGTAACTAGTTCTTGTTTGACGTAGCTTGCCAGATCATGGATTCGTCGTGAAACAGTATCGTTTGATAGCGGAACAGTAGAAAGATGCTTTGCAGATTTTTCATCAAGCATACATTTTGTTATGTCTAATACACATGGTTTTATTAATTTCTCAGCGATAGTGTGCGCTTCACCTGCTTGTGCAATGCGATAGCTAACTAAGTATGATGCCTCCGTGGCCTTTTCGTTGGTAGTTTGTGTTACATGCATCATATTTTTTTGACTTTCTAATAACTGATCTTTTTTGCGAACAAAAAATTCTTTATTCTTGTCTTTAGTCTCGGGGTGTACGGTTTCTAAATGTCGACGCAATTTGGCAGGTGCCATGGAACTATTAGGAAGCAGTTTACTACAGAGCATGCAGAGAGGTGAGCCGTTGGAATCAACAAATCCGAAACTGATATAAGATTCATCATACTTCCTTTTTTTCGTCTTTGAAACCGTCGAGCTTGACGTCGTGGCACTCGTGGCATCATCTTCTGGATCGGTGATTGCTAAATTCTCCGCGCGCATTGCTTTTGAACATTCAGCGTCATTAGAAGATGTTGTTGGAACACGTTTAACACCTTTAAGCCAACGTTCCATTCTTCTTTATTTATAATGTTACAAGTCAGGATAGTGGGGTTTAAATAATGCACAATCGTTACTGCGTATAAGAGACTAAATTTAGAACCTACAGGGAAGAAATGTATAAAACTGAGACAACAGAATACAGCAGGCAGTAAAACAATGAACACCAGTTTCTCGCTAGCGAGCTTGTAAGTAGGTAGTAACTTATCGCTCCGAACGCTAATCATCAACTGACGACGCCAACGCGCGATCGCCGCTTTTATACTTAGTCCTAGACTCGATCTCAAATATTCTCGAAAATACTCGAGTCGGCACCTTTGATAAACAAAAAGCAAAAATAAAAACAGAAATTTAAAAATAGCGTTGTAAACAATATCGACTTTATCCTTTGAAGTTAGAGACGAAAGTCGCTAGTTGACAACTATAGCGTCTAATTCAGAGGCGGCTTTTATCAAAGAGACTGAGCGCTTACAAGTATACCTACCCGCTCGTTTTAAGTTTGCCGCTGGCGATAGGTATGAGTGTATGACGTTCGAAATTTTTTATTTAATTGTAACAATAAAAATTGTGTACGTTAGATATTTGGGTAAAACTATGACACATTATAAGTTTTGTTGTCACGTGGGGGAGGGTACGCGCATTCCACAGACCGGCAAACTTAGAGCGAACGCGTTGTACAAGTATAAAATTGTTGAGACCAAACTTATGAGATATTGTACCAGCTAATGTAACACAAGCTTATACAAATACAAATAAATAAATAAATAACATTCATAGCGTTTTGTCTCCGCGCGGCCGCGGAGTCCGCACAGCCGCGGAGCGACCAGAGAGAGGTGTTTTGATTTTTTTATTTCTAAATTCTTGCGGAACCCCGACAGAGGTATCACGGAACCCTAGGGTTCCGCGGAACACACTTAGAGTATAGCTGATCTATGGTATGACGGGAACAATAGTAAACAAACACTCGCAAGCACGTAGCATAACCTATCTGAATTTACATTACAAAACCACGATTTCTAATAGATTTCATGATAAATATAGTAATTATCATAATTTTATTGTACGAGAATAAGGAAAAACACCTCGTTAAAAACTCCAGAAATGTTATAGTTTCAATTTTTAAGATTATGAATGTACCTGGGGGCCAATCGCCTAACTGGATTGCTTTGGAAAACGCTATCGCTTACGATTTCATTTTGTTATTTCTAACCGCCGAAATACCTCACGCTCATTTTCTTTAACATTGTTATTACCAATGCAAAAGAAAAAAAAAGAGCGCGGGGCATTTGAAAACCTCAGGGGGCTAGAAATAACAAAATGAAATCGTAAGCGATAGCGTTTTCCAAAGCAATCCAGTTAGGCGATTGGCCCCCTGGTAAGTCAAAGAGTTTTGTCGTTTCTGCTTTCACAAATCCGGCGTCCAGCATTAATTTAGTTAAGAAAACCAATAAACTGAAACTTTTGTTCAAGATATAAGAGTTTTTAGATATATTTTAGTCGGACGAAGGAAACCACAGTAACATGACAATGACGTTTAGTTGTTTTGCTATAATGTTGACGTCACAATCATGGTGGACAGCGTTTTTAGTGTTTAAAAAGCATAGACTAAAAAACTATTTATCAAATTAAATTACTACAGCCATCTTCTAATTTTATGAAGTGAAATGATTTTTAGGTTATATAAAAATTGAGTCAACTAGCCTATTAGACCTTATTGTCCCGGATTCCGATAATGTGCTAATAACGAATGACACGGCTGCTGGCCGGCTTGATGTTTTAATTCTGGGGGGTGATGGGAGGATTTGATGCTATATTTTTTCAGAGAGGGAGGGGGGGGGGGGGTGCAAATGTCCCGGAATTGATAAGCCAGCATCTAGCAACCCTACTCACAGTACAAGTTACCGAGTATAAGTTAATTATACACACTAATACTTCTGAATTATCCATATTTTTTCCATGAGAAAATAAGTACGGTCTTGGGATCCTGCACTCAGAAATCAATATATCTTT
Organism: Chilo suppressalis; assembly: GCA_902850365.2. NCBI lineage: Eukaryota > Metazoa > Arthropoda > Insecta > Lepidoptera > Crambidae > Chilo > Chilo suppressalis. The sequence goes on from OU963911.1 coordinate 2,849,028, forward strand.
ATTCAAATTGAATGTATAATAAAACTCTTTTGTATCGTCCAACATTTTTTTCCCCTACCACTCATTATGGACATATTTTTTAGCTGCGGAGAAAAACGAGCGAAAAAAACTCCACAACATTAAAAAGTCTAATGTAACAACATTTACAAATCATTATGTTGTTACAACGTCAATACAATCATGATTTATTTAATATAGAAAACCTGTTGGAATGATTGGAACAGTTCAAACCCAAGCATTTTTGTCTGTAATATAATGAGACACTTTGTAATAAGCTTTTTTAATAAGTGCTTTTTTTACTATAAGTATAAGACTAACTGACGGAAAATAGGGAAAATCTTCAAAGCACAGACTCATTCGGATATTGTGTTGAAAACATTTTCATTGTTATAACTAAAGCAGTCTTTGTTTATCGTAAAATCTCATATGGTCCGTGAGCAAAAGCATAATAATCGCCAGTTGTTTAATTAATAATTAGGCAACATGAGATTTTGTTGTTGAATTTAAAATCTGGAGTTCCATTTTCATATTTATAAAATATATTATTACTATTATTGACGACCTCCGTGACCTAGTAGTTTGTACTCCGGGTTTCATGGTGTCGCCGACTCGAGAGGTGGTTCGAATCCGGCAAATGTTTCTGTGATGAATACGAGCATTTGTACTCCAGTCATGGATGTTCAATATGTATTTCTATATAAATATACTTATATAATATGTACAGTATATGTGTTCTATCCATTACCCTAGCATCCCATAACACAAGCCTTACAGTGCTTACTTTGGGGCTAGGCTAATTGGTGTGATTGTTGGAAATATTTATTTATTTATTATATTATTATTGTATAACCGCACTGGACTGGATTTCTGCTGTTCTGTGAATCATGTAAGAAGGTTTGGTAATTATTTTCTTCTATGGTTGATATTCGTTTGCATTCGTACTTGATGGTAGTTCGAAGATTCCTCTAAATACACAACTAAAGTTCAAGCGATTTTAGCCCAAAAGTAGTTAGTAAAACAACCTTTCAATGAAGGTGACTTCAATCTATTATGACTCTGACCTTTTCGGAAAATATATTATATTATGCTTATTAACATACAAAGAAGTTCCTGCTTATATGTCAGTTGGTGATTCACGCCCAAACCTAAGAAACATGGGAGGATTTTTTAAAATATTTTAAAGGAAATGGCTAAGAAACTGCCCTTAACATGTATAATTATTTTGCACTAGCCCATAATTTTATAATATTTTTTTATTAATTATTACGTGTTTATAATTCTCATACAACTTTCGTGAAATAATCAAATATTTAAAAGTATAAAAATTGACTTCATGTCTGTTTCAAAAGGAAAATGTTCCGTTTTACTAAAATAAATGAACAATAAATGTATACTAAAAATATTTCTGTCAGTATATCGAAATAAACAATATTAATTCAAAACTCCCAAAAACTATGACATATTTGGCCCTTATTTTTATTATAACAAATCACACAATCTGATCAAGCTTCAGAGAAGGCTGTATGATAATTAATGCTTTGATTTTTGCAAATGAACAAAATAAAACTTCACAGATTTCATGTCAGGCCAACAACAACAAATTATTTGTATTTATTTTTACTTTTAAAATGCTTTTTGTGAAGTGTTAATCAGATAAATGTGAAGAAATATTCTAAGAAAATGCGAAATTGATGATTCTGTAAATAATTGGCAACATCTTTTATCAAATGTAGCAAGGTAATGACGTCGTAAGAGATCTTATAATTTTCAAGATTGTGACTTTATAAAAAGTCCCTGAGCCCTTTTTCATAGAAATTATAAATATTCAGCCATTCTGCATTATATATTACTAAGTACAATATTTATACATTGCTAGGACAGTCGCTCATACAAAATTTTACCATGTCCTGTATTTTGTAATGAAAATAATCAAGTTGCATAAAAGCCGGATGGAGGATGGGTGACCAAAAATTTATCATCTGGATGAGTTGCAGGAGTCTATTCGACGGTGATCACTTACCATCAGGTGAGCTGTCGAGGAGCTCGATGGCGCAGGTGGTTAACGCGTTCGGCTGCGATCGTTGAAATTAAGCGACTTTCACAGTGGTCAGTCATTGGATGGGTGACCAATAATCTTCTATCTCGAGTTCCTCCGTGCTTCGGAAGGCACGCTAAGCCGTTGGTCCCGGCTGCATCTGCAGTCGTTAGCACCCGCCAATCCTCACCGGGCCCTGCGTGGTGGGTCATGAACCAGTCTCCCTAACCCATCCATAGGGAAGGCCTGTGCCCCAGCAGTGGTGACATTAATAGGCTGACGATGATGATGAGCTGTCAGCTCGAATGCCGTTTAAAATATAAAAAAATACTGGAGCTTCTCCGTGTTTCGAAAGACAAATTTAAGTCGTAGGTCATGGCTGCATCTGCAGTTTTTTGCACCTAGCAATCCTCATTTTCCCTATTTGCTGGGCTGTCTGTATTATACCCCCGCAGTGGGGTAATTATAAGATATGGAGAAAATGTTTACTCTATAAATAACATGACGTCTCTTGTGGGTAAATGGTTTAATTGACGTCTGTACCACGGCGAGTGTTCTGAGGAGTTATTCTCTCTTATCCCACCTTCTCCTTTCCTTCAGAGGACCACGCGCGCTGGCCTACGTTGTCATCGTCTAACTGTGGCCACAATTCCAACGCGTACAAAGAAATTTGGTGACTCATTTCTTTGTCGCACTATCCGTAAATGGAATGCTCTGCCCGCTCACGTGTTCCCTCCCTCTTACAACCTGGGATCCTTTAAAAGAGGCGTGAAGAAGCAACATGCAGGCCGGCAGGGTGAAGATGGCTGGTGTGGCAGGTAAAACTGCTGTATCAGCTATCGTCACGTCTGGACTTCACCTTCACTTAACATCAGGTGGGGTGGAGTCATTTGTCGGTCCTATCTATAAAAAAAAAAAAAAAAAAAAAAAAAAAAAAATTGAGCCGGTGCGATGCGCTATGTGTGGTGAGGACGTCAAATTGGTTAAGATGTGGAGTGTTCTGGAATGTAGCTGTCACGAATAGGGTGACGACGGCACTCGTGAAATTGCGGGGAATAATTTCGAAATTTAAAAACAAGCTTTTTTAATTGTTTAATTGGAGTTTACTCCTTAAGAATCGATTTGCATATATAAGGGGCCCGGTATGAGAAAAAAGTGAGGAGTAAAATCTATCGATGAATGACCTCGTTACGTTTTTGGTGCGCATCCTATGTCGCGCAACTTTGACAAACAAAGATGACGGATTGACATTAATATTTTTTTTTAAATCTGAACTGAATTTAGGTATTGTTTCTGATAGAGCAATGGGGACAACGAGGAGTAAACTCCAGTTGTGCGTCGGAGCTGACACACACATTTTTTTTTTATTTAAACGGAGACAATAGTTTATTCGTTTTCTACTTGACAAACTTTTTCATTTCAAACTTATATCTTGGGAGAGAGTAAAAATAGTCATCGTGTGCCGTCCGCCTTTTTTTGACGCAATACGGAACGGCGAACGTCTAATATCTACAGACAACAGTACAAACATTTCGTATTACAGTCGACTTATTCATAGGCTAGGTAGCTAACTTGAGGTGTCCCCTACACATTGATATACGTATTGATATAGAGATAGCAACAACAATGAAATTTATTAGTAATCGCGACACGGCACGGTAAAGTGAGGTCGCGCGACACGGCGCAACTTCGAAATATAGATATAATAAACTTACACTACCCTTTTAATAATGTTGCGGTTCTGTTGGTCAGCAAGGGTTTCTGGGCTCTGGGCGAGATAGGTTATTGGGTTCAGTCCCTGTAGCATGAGCACCTCAATAGGGATGATGACTATTTTTTTTTCTTCGTTTATCAGGTAGAATATCAAAAAGTATTGGACACGTATTTTTTCTTTATTCACATAATATAAACATTGCAGAGATATATTGATTTGAAAAGTCGCATGACGTCACGTTTGAGTACACTTATAAGTGAAAATTCACTAGAAAGTGACGTCACGAGCCCCTACTCCCAAACTTTGACGCGCTATAACTTTGTCATTTTTTGGTTGATTGCCCAAAGAAAAAATACGTGTCCATTATTTTTTGATCATCTAACTGACAGACTAAATAGAATTTCGTTTACTGTACCCCGTCATCACCCCTATTAACATTATATCACGTTTTTTATCGCTTCTAACTGTCAAATTCCATAGTATTTGACAATTAAGCGTGATAAAAACGAGTTATATATCACATCGCGATGCTCATGCTAAGGGGGCAGGACAGTAATATGAAAATGGTTATAACGGCATTCTTTTTGCCGGATCAGATCACAGCTGACTTCATAACTGAAATCCCTTGTCTCAGACAGGACATTTAAAATTCCATTAAGTCACTCTATGTTAACTATTTTTGATGTAATAATAATAATAATTTTTATCTAAATTGCACATCAATTTTACAAAGAACTAGCCCCCAGCTAGGCTTAGCCTGTCCTGTGGGGGAAGTTCGATTTAAGTCAATATAATAAATGTGAACAAACAGAAAAGCCAAGTTGTTTAACAGAACACCTTTTATGTGTCTCTAGAAATATTTGGTGTCTCCACAAGCGTTATGTAATCCGAAGGAAACATCAATTTAGAGATGCATCACGGCTATTCACGACAGACACCAGACAGACTCGTGCGCATCACATCTGTACCAAACTGAATCACAGAAAAAAAAACACTTTTAGGTAGGTATCAACACGTGCAAAGACGGGTGATTGGCTGATATAAATATAAGGCTTGTTGATAGATCTATTTTTCTATGGTTTTGATGTTCTATTTTGTTACTTATTATTAAACGTCATTGTCTCGAAGAAGAGAGTTTTATTTCAGCTTTTTTCATACGTTTTCAACAAGGCTTACAAGGGCGTCGCCGGGGGGGGGGGGGCAGGTGCGGGCAGTTGTCTTAGTTCAGCTCTACACCGAAGCGAAGCGAGGACGGGCCGCTAGTCTTATATATTATGTCTTATGAGGTGTATGTGGATAAAGAATATATTGTTATTTTTTAAGTTTTATGAAACTGCTTGATGTTCAAATTTGAAGAAAATGTTACTAGAAAAAATTTCACACCAAAAATGCTGGGTGCGGTTTCGAGTCCCGTCTGCTGCCTGGTCCGCGTGAATTTTTTTCGAGTAATGGTTTCTTAAAAATATGTTATTATAATGCAGCAGGCACGATTAGATTTACGTGCCTTTCATAGCATGAAATTCCCCGATTATATGAAATTGATGGTCACCCATCATATCAGAACGCGCTAATAACATAGCTATCATGTTCCTAAAACAATTAAAATGTATAATGTAGCTATTATATGTACGTGTAGGTTCTTTGCAAATTATGCAACATAAACAACTCAGTCTACACAGGGAAAATGCGATCAGTTCTAAAATTACTTCTTACAAGTATGATTCACGAAAGTGGGATCCAGTGGAAAATTTGCTCTAAACGGAGTACTAGGTATGTACCTACTAATATATTTTCATAGTCAATAGTGTTCTAATGGATAGCATTTGATGTGCATGAGTCTGGCCCAGTGGCGTAGCATAGGTCACTAGCACCCGGTGCGGATTCCAAATTTGCCGCCTTCTTATTTTTGCAATCCATTATAAAAAAATTGAGGCATGGTAAAAAGAGTACTTTTATTGAATAACACTAACCTAAGAGTGAAATTAACATTTTTTGACATAGAGTAGAAGGTATAGGTAATAAGACTATCACAATATCACTTAGAAAAATTACAGAGAAAACGGAATACAATAATGTAGAAATCGCCTACTTCACGAACGCTCTTTCGCGCACGAGTATCATTACTGATTACAACCTCAACTCCTCAACTGAAAGATTAAAATTTAACTTTTCTAGTCGTCCTTTCAGCAAAGTTTTTGATCACAGTTTCAATATCGATTGCATCAGTCAGGTCTTGTTCAATCGACAATATAGCTAGATTAGTTAATCTCAGCGTACTCATTGTAGATCGCAAGTAATTCTTTATCAATTTCAGTTTCGAAAAGCTCCTTTCACAACTAGCATTACTTATAGCAGTTGTCAAAAATATTCTGAGCATTATGAAAATGTTAGGCACGGAGATTGGAGACATATTTATTTAAAATAACATTGAAACTTGAAACGAAATAAGTTTCCTAAATAATAGTTATTGAGAAACCTTGCGCTTGCATCACCCATGCATAGAACCTGCATAGGTACCTGGGTATTTGGTAACAACAACAAAAAAATGACGAAAAAAAACTGAAAGAAATTAACTATTTTTTATATTTTACTTTTTTTTCTGCATCTGCCACCTCTGCGGCGCCGCCCCCGGCAAAGTGCCGCCCGGTGTGGACCGCACCCCCCGCCCCCCCCCCATGCTACGCCACTGGTCTGGCCCAAGTCTAATAGCTCAGTCAGACACTAGTTGCCAGATACATTTTTAAGTTGTTGTTATTCTAGACCCCGGGTTCCGAACCTGGGGGGTAATTACCCCTCCGGGGGTAAATCAGCCATACTTCGGGGGTAACAAAGAACCTAATTATTTGGTCAAATCTAAATAATAAGAAAATACTATATAATATTACTACTAAATAGAGCATACGCTCCATCTTGCTAGCGAGCCCGCGGGGTGCTGAGTGTGGGAAGCGGGGCGAGATTTTCTCGTAATGATGAAATTATTAGAGACGAAGATGTAGCGGCCAAATTGATATTTCTTGGACTGATGATAAGATTTTAAAGTTGGGGTAAAATCTGTTTTCCTAATAGGTTACAAGGGTAGAAGTATTGGAAACATTAGGAAACACTGTTCTATACGTTCTGGATACTTCAAGGCTCACACAAGTGACACATGACAAGAGAGCCTCGTCTGCCTGTAATAGATCGCGTTTTATTCCTGTTATTTTTTTTAATGGAATAGTTTTCGTGATGTTGGTACAACTAAACTAGCCAGTAGTAGTGTAAGAGACGGCACTAGGCGATTAATAAAATAAAACACTTTAACTTTAAAATCAATTTAAACATCTAACAGGCACAGAAAACAGGAAAACACACAACACGACAAGTAGCAAAATAATAAAAAACAAATATGACAAGTATTAAAAAATAAAACAATAGATATATATATATATATATATACTAGCTGACTCGGCGAACTTCGTACCGCCCAAAAGTAATAATTTGCAATAAATTAAAATTGCGACTATAATTTGAGATTTAAACTATCCTATCTCTCAAGTTGGATCGAACTGCACATGGTGTGCGAATTTTATTATAATCGGTTCAGTGGTTTAGGAGTCCATTGAGGACAAACATTGTGACACGAGATTTATATATATTACGATATGTGTGTGTGTTTGTACAATATATACATGTATGTACATACACATATGTCATTTTCTAGCTATAAGAGAAAGAAAACATGCGCGCGCACTGCTTTATCTTGCTTATTCCCCCAATCAACTCCCGTTCGCCTCTCCCGAAACACTTTTCGTAACGCGTGACGCAAAAGCCAGCTTACCCCCCAAGTCAAGCGTGCGTAAAGAAGTTTCACTTCAAAACAAAAGTTGTTATCATAATCGTTTATCTGAAACTTGTTTGTTCATAGCGTTTCGTTGTCAAAATTGCCATGTAGCTGTGAGTTTCTTAAATAAGGAAAAAAATTACGTTTTTTTTAACACACCAATTAGCCTAGCCCCAAAGTAAGCACTGTAAGGCTTGTGTTATGGGATACTACGGTAACGGAGATAATACATATACTGTACATATATAAATATATTTATATAGATATACATATTAAAACATCCATGACTGGAGTACAAATGCTCGTATTCATCACACAAACATCTGCTCCCGCCGGGATTCGAACCCGGGACCTCTCGAGTCGGTGACACCATGAAACCCGGCGTATAAACCACTCGGCTACTGAGATCGTCAGTCGTCATATATGTATGCAAATAAACTGTACTTAAGAAAAGTTTACTAGAAAAAATCGACGCGGACCAGGCAGCGGACGGGACTCGAACCCGCATCCTTCGCCATCCGGGCGAATGCACTGACCATTATGCTACCACGGCCCTATTTGCCGCGTCGAAATTTTCCTAGCCTTAAGCTGCAAGGCAGCGCCATCTCTTCGCATTGTAGGTTAACCCACAATACTTTTACAATTTATATACATTGTACGGTTTGTGTAATATTCTACAACGATGTTGTTTATTATGCGTTTGTATGTGGGCGGCATTGCATAGATGCATTTGTGTCGTACACTAAAAAGTTCCGTTGTTATTCTTAACGACTTATGTACGTATGGTTTTTCCATTTTTATGTATAAAAGGAACATTGTCTGTCACCATTTGAGGAAAAACAATACTTGAAATCACTTTATTACCAGTTTTTATTGCAAGGACGTCAGTCAGTACAAGAAATACCTATGGTGAGTGCTTAGTTTAAATTGGCTTTGTTTTACTGACATGCAAAAAGATAGTAAATACCCCTTACTGTTGACTACTTTCCGTACTGTTTTGGTAACGAGAAGATGTCCTTGTCCCTCGATTGCATCTATATATATAAAACTCAAAGGCGACTGACTGACATAGCGATCTATCAACGCACAGCCCAAACCACTGGACGGATCGGGCTGAAATTTGGCATGCAGGTAGATGTTATGACGTAGACATCCGCTAAGAAAGGATTTTGATCAATTCTACCCCCAAGGGGATAAAATAGGGAATGAAAGTTTGTATGCAACTTTGTCAATTTTAAACTGATCGGGCTGAGACTTTGCATGCAGGTATAAGAAGAATTATAGATCCATGTCATTGTGTATAATACAAGCCTGAGAAAAAAAAACTGTAGTCTACACTTCAGCTCTACACCGAAGTGGCGCGGGCCGCTAGTTAAAAAATATAACATTCCGTCCTTTAAGAAAAGTAAAACTTTAAATCTAAAGAATATTTTTCTAGATAAAAAAACCACATGGATCATGCAGCAGACGGGACTCAAATCCGCACCCTGCTACCGCGGCCCTGATGGCCGTGTCATATTTTCTCTAGCAATTTTATAGGTAACCCACAATGTCAAATGAATACTTTTACAAGTATTAAACATTTGAAAGAAGAAATAGCAATTATAGTTATAATTTAAAAAATAAAAAAAATATATAATCTAAAAACTTATTTTTTAGATGAACTTCGTAACGACAGTCGTGTTAGGGATGATGACTATTTTTTTTTCTTCGTTTATCAAAAAGTATTGGACACGTATTTTTTCTTTTTTCACATAATATGAACATTGCAGAGATATATTGATTTGAAAAGTCGCATGATGTCACGTTTTGGTACAATTTTCACTTAAAAATGACGTCACCAGCCCCTACTCCCAAATTTTGACGCGCTATAACTTTGTCATTTTTTTGGTTGATAGCCCAAAGAAAAAACACGTGTTCATTATTTTTTGGGCATCTAACTGACGGACTAAATAGAATTTCGTTTACTATACCCCGTCATCACCCCTATTATGCTTTATCGTTTGAATTCTACGGACTTTTCAGTCGGCAAACAATATCATCATTGTTCCACATGTAACAACACTCAAAAACCATTAGGTACCGAAATTTGGCGTATTTGTTACTATAATACTTCGCTACTGAAGGTGATTAGGGATGCTCAATTAAACAAGAACGCGCAGGGAAAGCTAATTGGCCGTAAACATGGATGGGTGACCGACTGAAAGGTCTCAGTAATTAAGTAAGCTAAGAAAAGCCAAGGCTTAGTAATAGAGTTAACTCTATCACTAAGCCTTGGTTTTTCTTCTTTATTCAATATTTTTTTACAGAATATCTATGTATATAAAACTCAAAGGTGACTGACTGACATAGTGATCTATCAACGCACAGCCCAAACCACTGGACGGATCGGGCTGAAATTTGGCATGCAGGCAGATGTTATGAGGTAGGCATCCCCTTATAAAGGATTTTGATCAATTCTAACCCCAAGGGGATAAAATAGGGAATGAAAGTTTGTATGAAACTTTGTCAATTTTAAACCGATCGGGCTGACACTTTGCATGCAGATATAAGAAAAATCATAGATGAATGTCATTGTGTACAATACAAGCCTGAGAACAAAACCTGTAGTCTACACTTCAGCTCTACACCGAAGCGAAGCGAGGGCGATCCGCTAGTCAAAAATAAATTCATACTAGATAGGTAGGCTGAGAGAAAATTTCAAAAGTAACATGTGAACAAAACTGAAAACTAGGACAATGAACTCTAGCCTCTTACCATGCTTGACATGATGTCAAACATGAACATTTACGTCAAAAGTTAAGCAAAAAATATCATCCTATCAGCGAGGAATGGAGAGAAGCATGCTTAAAAGAGATAAGAGAAATAACAAAAGCCACTAATGTCTTAAACTACGCATAAAAGTTAAACTGGAAATGGACCGGTCACATAGCGAAGCTTACAGACAAAATATGGACCACCGTATGGAGAGGACCTCAAGGAAATGGAAAGAGTTCCTCCCTCATAACGCTGGGAGGACCAAATAAAAAGAGTCGCTGGTCCACAGTGGTGGCAAATAGCACAGGATAAAGAAAAGTGGACATCGCTGGAGGAGATCTTTACCATACCTGGGGACCTTGCTAATAAATTAAACATAGTGCTATAGTTAAAATAGTAAATTAAGAAGCTTGTATGGGAAATCTATTAAACTATGTGACGAAATCCCGGGCAACTGCAGACTATGGCCGCGTTGTTTCATAGATAGTTAAATTTTACTATAGTTAATGTCATGTCAAATACATAGTTAAATGTGTAAAATTTTGACAAATAGGTATTTTTGACGTGATATCTTATAAATCGATTAAGATCCGGCTGCACGCACAAAAAAGTGTCACGTACCGCCTGAGCCTGAGCGTGCAAGCGAGAGTGCGGAACAAGCGATAGAGAGGCACGATCGGCCCAAGCGTCGGCTTTTATAATGCGATTTAAATTAGAATAGGAAAGCCAATGACCTCTATCTGTCAAATGTCGCTTGAAAAGTACGGTTTGCAAAAAAATCCTGAAACCCTTTTTTAGCACTCGGCTAATTCAAGAATAAAAACCAAACATTTGTAAACAAACAATAACAAATATTGATAATTAATATAGGTTGATTTTTTTTCACTTATTGAGTTTTGGCCATGAATGATTGATAACCTAAATCGTCAACCAAATGTCACTTTAAGTTGCGCTCAGAAACTCGATTTCAAACATTCGTTTACATAAAGGATGCATGTTTGTATGTGACCTAGTAATAGTGCATGATTATTCATAACTACTCCGGCGGTAATGCAGAGATGAGCGGAATAGAAGAGCTAGATTCTGATGAATGTTTTTTCTCACAGTCTTAATAAATAAATATTATTAAACATCGGTGTTATTTTTTTCTCAATCTTAGTAAATAAATGTTATTAAAAATTCTGATGCGTTTTCTCACCTAGTCTTAGTAAATAAGTTTAATTAAATAAAAAAAATTTTTGCTCACTCTACCTCTATGGTTTGAATTGACAGCTATGACATCACAATATGGCGCCCAGTCAGTCCTATTCTTAGTTGAATCGCATTTACACACATTTATCTCTCTTCTCTCATGATGTTATCACGTAAAATTATCGTCCGTAAACCGACTTTAAAGACAACCATTTTATTTTCTCTAGTATTTTAACTCTAGTCAACTTTAACTTAAAATGAAATAACGCCGCCTTACTAACAGAGTTCCTATATCAACCTTTGGTTGCGAAACCTTATACATCATCCAGACTGTCCAGACTAATATTATAAATGCGAAAGTAACTCTGTCTGTCTGTCTGTCTGTTACTCTTTCACGCCAAAACTACTGAACGGATTTGAATGAAATTTGGTATACAGATGGTCTAGACCCTGAGAAAGGACATAGGCTACTTTTTATTGCGAAAAAGGGGTTGTAAGGGGTTATAAGGGGGGTGAAAAGTTGTATGGGATTGGGAACTACGAAGCCAAACTTTTTCTATACAAAATCTTGAACAAATCAAATGAACATGATATTTAGAAGTTTTGGGTGTTAAACATTGTGTACAAAAATGTTTTAAATTAGGTCATTTTAAAATATTTTTGTACCTTATACCTACTAATGATTCTTATTAAATAATAAAAATGCTACCCAAAGATACTATACCACGCGGACGAAGTCGCGGGTAACAGCTAGTATTAAGTAAAAATATAGAACTTATTCGTTCTGAATGACTTTATCTATTTTGTTAAGTGATTTCAGGGTCGCGCAATGACCTTTTATTCAATATCGTGACAATAATAAGGCGGAGAATTTTCATAGGTTATCGTCTGTGGCGATCGCGGTTAAAGTGACAAATAAAAAATTATATTTAGATTAAAGCCTTTGATAAACAATTCAGTATTACCTTTATTATAATGTAGTTTGTGTGATTTGCCGTTGGAAGTACATGATAATCATCTATTTCTATACCATAATATCATCATTGACGACCTCCGTGGTCGAGTGGTTTGTACGCAGGGTTTCATGGTGTCGCCAACTCGAGAGATCCCGGGTTCGAACCCCGGTGGGGGCAGATGTTTGTGTGATGAATACGAGCATTTGTACTCCAGTCATGGATGTTTAATATGTATTTCTATATAAATATGCTTATATATGTACAGTATATGTATTCTATCCGTTACCCTAGTATCCCATAACACAAGCCTTACAATGCTTACTTTGGGGCTAGGCTAATTGGTGTGAGTGTTGGAAATATTTATTATTATTATTATTATCATCATCAGCCTATTAATGACCCTCTGCAGAGGCACAGGCTTTCCCAATGGATGGAATAGGGAGATTGGGCCATGACCCACCACGCGGGCCCAGTGCTGATTGGTTGGTGCTATGGTGCTAACGACTGCAGATGCAGCCGGCACCAACGGCCTAACGTGCCTTCCAAAGCTCGGAGTAGCTCGAGATACTTTTGGTCACCCATCCAATGACTGACCACTGCGAAAGTTGCTTAATTCAGTAATACCTTTATTGTATTGTAGTTTGTGGGATTTGTCGTTGGAAGTGCTTGATAAACATCTATTACTAAAGTACTTATATGTTAAGTTTCTAAAAAGTTAACTTAATATTTTTTTTTTGGAATATCAATAATAAGTTTTGTATAAAATAAAGTAGAACCTTCGGTATAATTTTTAATTTATTTCTTCATTAAACGTTCATTTTGTTTTGAAACAATAATATCAAAACTGCCTTCTAGTAGTTACGATTCCTTTTATTATTTTTATATTTATTGTTTGTTTTATGCCTTTTTCGGTACGTATTTTCATACTCAAGCAAATCGAATGTCAACTGTTTGAGACACACATCAAACTTAGTTGTTTTATTATTAACTAGTGGCCCGCCCTCGCTTCGCTTCGGTATTTTATCCCCTTGGGGGTAGAATTGATCAAAATCCTTTCTTAGCGGATGCCTACGTCATAACATCTACCTGCATGCCAAATTTCAGCCCGATCCGTCTAGTGGTTTGGGCTGTGCGTTGATAGATCACTATGTCAGTCGAGTCACCTTTGAGTTATATATATATAGATAAATAACACATTTTATAAAACGCAATCTAATTGGATGTAATTATAGGACCTCGATGGCGCGGGTGGTTAGCGCGTTCGGCTGCGATCGTTGAAGTTAAGCAACTTTCGCAGTGGTCGGTCGCTAGATGGGTGACCAAAAATCTTCTTTCTCGATTTTCTCCGTGCTTCGGGAGCCATGTTAAGCCGTTGGTCCCGGCTGCATCTGCAGTCGTTAGCAGCCAAAAATCCGCACTGGGCCCGCGTGGTGAGTCATAGCCCAATCTCCCTATATAGAATAGGGAAGGCCTGTGCCCCAGCAGAGGGGACATTAATTTATTTATTTATTTATCTTTAACAAAGTTTCTACAGCGGTTTTTGAAAAATTTAATACAATAAAATATAGATATCTTAAGGCCAATTACAGAAACACATTACGTACACATTAGATATTAACGGCGTTATTATATGTCAGTAATTATTACATTTAATTTAATTTAAATTTTAAAAATTGCATAAAAATCGTATAATTCATTAACATAAAAAATAAAATAAAGATTGGACAAAAAGACAAAAAAGAAGAAAAACAAACACTGAATATCCATATAAAAGGGTTTTCAAGAGTTTGTCACATGATAACTTTATGAAGTGTGAGTGGGTGTGTGTGCGCGTATGTATGTGTGTTTGTGTGTGTGTGTGTGTCCATGCAGCTGCAATGCTTAATAGGCTGATGATGATGAATTGTATTAAACAAGCAGTAAGTACATATAAGTAATTCATTGTTATATTTGTAGCATAACGTCGTTATCAGAAACTATAGAAAAAATAATGAATAGCAATAATAGACGTAACAATACAGTTAACAGATTACGTGTTATATACGCAACGTTTACGCAACAATACGTGAGTACTGAGGGGCACGAAACGAATGCTAAAGTGAGTCAGGTCAGTGGTGCGAATATTTATCGCTTTTAGCACGTGCCACAGGTACCCGCCCATCTAACGGTTTGTTAGACGAAAAATAATGTAACAGACCATATGGTCTGTACCATTATTTTTTATAGGTACTCAAAATTCACGGTGTACCTATATAGGTACACCGTGAATTTTGAGTAACCTGAGAAACTTAAAAATCTTGGAAATAAAAATGATGAGATCAGTTATAAACAGAAAATGTTTTTCACCCCCATAAAAAATGATTCATATCGTTTACAAAATATCCTAAAACAGGGCTGTAAATAACATATATTTAATCTCTAGAGTTCTGAGTTTTTTTTCTCAAAACATATAAAAACAACCATTTAAACTGCGTCTGTATGCTGTGGTGAGCATGAGAAAAATATGAAAACAAAATGTGCAGCTTTTCCTTCTGATTTTACTTTATGTACTCACACGAGTACACCAGTACCCAGTCCTCGCCTGTGTACATAAAATAATGGTAGATCGCGGTCAGAAAAAAAAAATAGTTTGACATTATGCGGTACCTATAATGCGAAGAGATGGCGCTGCCTTGCAGCTTAAGAATGGCTAGAAGAATTTCGACGCGGCCGTCAAGGCCGCATAATTGGTCAGTGCATTCGCCCGGATAGCGAAGGGTGCAGGTTCGATTCCCGTCTGCTGCCTGGTCCACGTGCAGTTTTTCTAGTTATATTTTCTTTAGATTTAAACATCAAGCTGTTACATGCTTTATAAATAAAAATTATAAATATTTTAGGTTTTAAATTTGGATTAGTTGAGATTTGCTAACCATGTGCACCGATAGCTAATTGATTGTTCTGGCAAACTATTTAATACAGTTCATTGTTATAAACTATGTTTGGGCAAATTCGTAATTGACAGAGATCGAAAACCTGTAGAATTTTTTAATGTCTATGTACTCGCTTGAGGATGTGCGGACTCTAGTGATTGGGATTAGTATCCGTTTAAAGTACATAGATCCTAAAAGTTGTTTTGTGACAGTTAAAATTGTTAAGGTTTCACAATTTCAGAATTAAAGAGCTAACGTATAATTAAATATCGAAAGAAAAATACTAGATAAAATTCGACTTCATCCAGCCATCAGACGGGATGGTAGATTGACAGCATCATCTTAGCTACATTGAAAATTTTAGCAGTATTTTTTTTCTAAATGGCTTCGTACGGTTTGTGCATTTAGCCAATGTCAAGTGTTAAAATGTTTACTAATACTATAGCACTTGTGATCAAAGTAATAAATAAAGTCAAAGAAAATGGCAGTCAAGTCAATCCCCCTTTCCCTATGTTTCAGTAAAAGTGTGGGGATTTACTGGAACCTCCCCGTGGATTTCTTGAGGGAACGTCGAAAGACACTTTTCGCTACTTTGTTTCACTTCCCAATACTTGTGCATGTTCTCGAACACTTAGTGGTTAATAATCTACCATTATTAGACAATAACATCCACCACAACACAATTTTTAACAAGAAAAACACAACTGCTAAATTGACGCTTGCCAAAGAGTCCATTTTAGCAGTGAAATGCCTAAAATAAAAATAATAAAGTTCTAGTCATAATCACAACTATATACTCGTATGTATATTTACACACGATTACCGATTTATTTTTGATGTTTAGAATATTGCTTTTGTACATTACTTTCGCCTTTTGTTTAATTGCTTTGTTTATTCATATCAGAACTTTATTGCTATTCATCTTCAACAACGCCTGTTGAATAAAGTCCTCTATTTACTAATTTCTGATGTAATAGACTCTAATCAAATGAATAAACCTGATCCCGAGTCGATGAAGTCATATGAGAAACTCTACCGAATGATTCTACTAAGATAAGTTCATGGACGTTTACATAAAGATGGATAGATAAACCAGCTGCCGATATTGGTCAAACAACAAAAAATGTCGTAGGATTTTCAGCTTTCCGCATAATGTATTAGGTGTCATTGTTGCTTGTGCGAATGTTTCGAATGTATCAGGAATTAGGTAGATTAATGATCAGCGGCTGTTAAGGTGCATCTACATAGGAGGTTGCGACTGTTTGTGACATTTAGTGAAAAAATACTTAGATCTTATTTTTCAAGTACATTTTGTGCATGGAGGAGTTAGTTTTCGCACAATTCGAGTTTATTATATGGAGAATGAGTGCATTTTTAGTGCTTTATTTTTATTTAGGTTCGCTATTAGAAATAGTTAACTGCGTTGAATTAATGAGAACAACCACACGCTTTGCGTTTGGAACTTTGACAGAAATACTCCAATAATGTTCAAACTTAAAATGCCTTATTTCAGCTCACAGGTAAAAAGTTGTTTTATTAACGGGATGAAGTTTATCTTAATTTATCCAACTGGTTTCAAAAGCTGTTAACGACATGCTATTTTAAGACATTCTTAAGAAAAAAAAAATCAGAGACAAAGCAAATCTTTCTCTTGTTGGCAACAATTATCCAAAGAAAATGTTACTAGAAAAATATCGACACGGACCAAGCATCAGACGGGACCTTCCGCTATCCGGGCGGATGAAGTGACCATTATACTACCGCGGCCCTAATGGCCGCGTCGACATTCTTCTACTTAGTATTTTTTAGATTTCAACGACATCTCTTCACAATTATCCACTTAAAATATGGCTAAGCAAAATTTTAAAGACATTTCAAAGAATTAATAACAATATTAGCAGTGTGTAATCTTAATAAACTCATATCTAAAATGAAAACATTCATAGAAATGTTTATTGCAAACAGTCGCTATTTTTTTGATTAAGATATACATAATTCATTTTTGACACTGTTTACTTACTGTTTATTTTGGATTATATTTATTCGATACTGTTTTTTGTTGACAGTTGTGAACTCCAGTGTGGATCGACCTTAATGTATGCGTTGATAGAGGTTGATTTAACGTTTCCGGTATTCGGTTGCGGCGTGTGAGCATACCGCGATAAGAAATAAAAACAAAGTTTATTCCTCCGGTTCCTTACTTACTGTTAATCTATGAGGAAATAAAATTCAAATGCGTTGTATCTGGAAAGTAACTACCTAATTGTTTTAAGTAATACGGACTTTATTGCGCGCAATAACATGAATATACGCCAGTGTTCATTATGATAAAGATCAGTGTAAGAAGTATCTGAGTATTTGTCACAATATAAAGTTTATAGCTATTATCGGAATTGTTACCATGTAACTTGTTTTTTATGAGTCTTACCAATGGTAGGGGTTTCGAGCGCAGTAAAAGACGACGTCAGAGAGTAGACCGATATGTCTGCCAATAACATCTACCCGCAATTACTTCAGTTATTCCGTGATCATGGCGCTTGCAACAGTGCCGAAATATCGGAGACTCATAAAAAACAAGGTACATGGTAACAATCCCGTTAATAGCTATAATGTTAGTGACCATGAAAGTTTAAAACAATATCAAGTTATATTATAACTAGCAAACCAGTGAACCAAATGTTCACCAAAACCTGATTTAAAAAAAATGTATTTAATTAATTGAGAACTTCGGAGATTTTGTGTGGTTTCGTTTGAAATTCGTGATTTCTCGAAAACCGGAAGTGCTACCTTACTCAAATCCGGTTTGTAGTCTTATCAGACTATTCTTAACTTATAACTTAAACATTCTCTTTATCTATCTCTTACGGTTTGGCCGCTGAAACACCACCACAGACGGACGGACGGGCGGACTTGTCTAATAGATAAGAGATATACACCAAGCATTAACAATAACTTTAGACACTAATGTTTTGCCAATAAATGTATAGAAATTGCTATATGCACTTTAAAAAATAATTCAGATAGACTTGTAATACCTATTTGTTTTTCTTTTTATGTAATAATTGTGATATTGTTATTGGTGTGCCAAATAAATAAATAAATAAAATAAACATTTGTCAACAACTGTGTATGGAAATATAAAAACGTGGCCAGCTCGCAGCACTAAAGCATTTTCAATTTCACTTAGAAGTAAGCAAGTCGCGTGATTAATGAGTTAAGTGTTTGGTACAAGTCACAAGATTAGTGAGTAACTGAGCAAACTTAGCCATCACAGAACACTGCAAGAGGTTAGAAGTAGCGATGCGTGACGACGAATGATTTTATTTATTTATTTATTTAATCTTTAATGCCTTTACATTGCATATGGCGGACTTAATGCCAGCATGGTATTCTCTACCAGTCAACCGGAAAGAACGTGCAGAATCAATAAAACGGCAGACAATCATAGGAAAGAACAAACATCAAACAATGAAGAAACAAAATTAAATAGCGTTTAATACATACACATATACACACATACAAATATAAATACATACACACACATATATACATAATATACCTATAATATAGTGTCCGATTTTAGCATCCTGATTCAACTTAAGCACTATGCAATAGTCAAATAATGTTCCCGCACCGAACTCTTTCGACTAATTCGTAACTACTAATTTGGTTATTCGAAAGGCAAATTAGTAGTATACTAATGTCATTATTCGAATAACGACTACTTATTAGTAATACTAATGACAAATTTACAAGAGCGCAACGAATAAGGTAAGGTTATTCATTCGTTCGTTCATCATTTGCCTTAGTTGAGTAAGTTTCCGTATGTTCGTACATGGCGCCTGCTACGATAGTCTTGTATCTGTTATTTATTATTATTTTTGCAGTGAAAACTGTATTTACCAGTGAATTTGTTTATTATTACTTGATTTACAGTAGAACGCCGATTATCCGAACGCCGATTAACCGAATCGCCAATTATCCGAATCGGTCCTAAGCGTAATATAAAAAATTAAAACCAAGTCATTTTTGTTTTGTTCTAATAAGTTGGAACTCGCTAAAGTCCAGCGAGTATGTTAAATACCTATATATATTTATATCAACTGTTAATGGTTGAAAGCTAGAGGCAAGACACTACATGTTTTACTGTTCTTAATTTTGTTTTGCTACTATGTACCTCTATTATTGTATCTAGTATTGTAGAACTGTGTTTGTTAAACGTAATAAAGTTTATTCTATGTGTGGCAGTTCGTTTTTCTTTATTACTTGTTTATGTCCGATTATCCGTATTTTCGATTATCCGAATCGACCCCGGTCCCAATTAATTCGGATAATCGGCGTCCTACTGTATATATATTTTTAATATAAAGTGTTCATATATCGATCTAATTATTAAAAAACGATTGAAATTAGTACCCTATTGACTCCGCTCATACCTTTCACTCGTAGAGTCGAAGTCCGAGTCGACCCGGTTTGTTCTCTTCGTCCGGTCCGTCAGTCG
This sequence comes from Chilo suppressalis, assembly GCA_902850365.2. Lineage (NCBI taxonomy): Eukaryota > Metazoa > Arthropoda > Insecta > Lepidoptera > Crambidae > Chilo > Chilo suppressalis. Next base: position 2,868,911 of record OU963911.1, read on the forward strand.
AGAGTCGGTTAGTCGCCGCCCGATACCTTCGACTCCAGTCGAATGATATAAAGCGCAGTCGACTTGGTCGAATGATTAGTATTATTCGAAGTCGCGCATCGCTAGTTAGAAGAGCCTTGACGGGGTAGGCGCGCTACAGCAAAGACTCATAACTTGACCAAAACTTGGTTCTGATTGCGTCGTTGCTCTCAGGTGTGAGCGCTCATTGGTTCGATTGTTTGATGTGGCGTCATGTGATTGGCTATTATCTATTAGGTGGATGGAAGTGTAGTGAGGCCGAGCCGGCGATATCGGTTTACATACAAAAGGTCTATGGTCGCCCTCTAACTTTTTTCTGTGTACTGTGATAGCCATGGTAGAACTGCTTCCTTTGCTCATTCATGGAGGAATTAGATATTGCCAAAATATGAACGGTTGAATTGTATTGTATTGTATAGGATGCGATGAAAGCAGAAGAGATGTATTTGTGTATCAATTACTACTGCATAGAGTAGTGACAAAATCTGTTTTTTTTTGAGTGTGTATGCTGTTGGTAGCAGATGACCTTTACAATGTCACCGGGTTTAGGGACGGCGAGATCCTAAGGGGAACTCAAGCCAAGAGTTGGGGAGTGCCTCTAGAGGTATTCCAGACGGTTAGCATCTCCCCACGGGGGGGAGTCTCCTCTCCGTCTGGAGCCTCTAGACCACTGGAACCTGAGGTCGGACCTCGGCTCTAGTTAGACGTTGTCGTGGAGGGACAAAATCAGGTCAACTACGCAATTAAATTATGTATTACATCATCATAATTGTTCACGAATTACAACACCTAATAAGTTAATGTCTTATATTTTGGACCACAGCACCGAGGAAAGTGTATCAATCGGTCGTCATGTCATGCACGTACACTCGCGTTGTGTCCGCGCTGTCGCTAACCGCTAGTGTCTAGTGTGATATAACTTCCGTTTCGTGTATACCACGTTATTCTTTGCATACGTAACCACGTAGCTTCCAATGGTATTTCGATTTTTAAGTGAAAACTTCTTAAGCGGCGTTGTACACTTTTTTTGTAATGGGTAAAAACTGTTAAACTCGCGTCAGGACACGTGGCCTGATTGCGTTATGACACGTGGCCTGATCGCGTCAGGACACGTGACCTTATCGAAAATTCGTAAGATGAAAACAATAAAATTGAAAAGGTTGTTGACTTTCAATATATTGGATGAAACATAGTAATATTTTATTTTATCGTATTATAATAATGTCTCTAATTAAGACGTCCAGGTGGCAGCTTTATTGCGAAGAAAATGCATTTTTGTTACAATAGGTCTCGCTAGGTGCGCTTAAATGTGATTCATGTAAGTTAAAAACAAAGGGTCATCAAAATCTGACCCGGTAGTTTCGAGTAAAATGATACTTTTTATTACATAATAATTATGTTTTGGTACATTTTTTGTTTAAGTTGTTTATGCCGGCTATTTCTGACAGGATTTAACTTCAACAGAATAGTTTGTTATTTTTGGTACCTCGTTATTAAGTTATATTAGTTACTTAATTATGTATAAAAGTAATGAATAAATCAATTGAATCTTTGTTTTCTTTTTTTTATATGTAGCAGAATAATATATCACGGAAAGCAGATACGGTCAGAACTACCATAATTTTACAAAATATATGCAGTTTAAAGTTTCATTTTTTCAAAACAAAAGTTTTGAATGCTTCACGGGATAAAAACATATTCCATTCATTCTGTTCACAAAACTGATTTCAACAGGAACAAATTCTTAGGTATATATGAATTTCAACGGTTATTAGAACATTCACTGTAATTTGTGATTTACATTAACATTTCTTAATATCAAAATCTTATACCAAGATCACACAAAGATAAATTCACAGAAGCACGGCTCTATAGAAACGAGCAAAGCATTATATCGACCTTAACTTTATTGCCATGCAATTCACTAAGTGACAATTAAATTCGCAAGCGTAAGCCGGACTGTGAACAAAATCAATACTGTTTGTAGAACATTAATACCAGAAAACATTCGGTTGAAACGAAGTTGAAATAAACATAATTTAAGGTACACAACTATGCACAATATGCTATGAAACAGCTGACGGTTGTGACGGAAAGATCTTACACTTTTTATGCCTAGCTCCATCCGCCAAGTCCTCACCGCCCAAATAGGAACTTCGTCTAAAAAGTTAGGTTCCGATCGATGCTGTGCTTATCGTCCAAGCGTTGCGGTCGTCAAACAATCGCCGTTGCAGTATCGTATACTTTGACACAGCTGACATTCTTCTGAGATTGTCCGTGATTCCCGTGCGGCGTCAAGATTGTCATCAGTCTGGTAGTCTCGAACATTTTGACTATTTACAGTTATGTTCGGCCCAACATTATAAATGTAACCGTTTAACTGCTTTCGGTCAAGGTAATGCTCGGAATTTAGGAACCATTTAAGTATATCCGTTTTAATCGCTCAATTCAATTTAGGCTCTTTTATTTTAAAAGATGGCAATCATATTATTACAGGCAGACATTGCAGTTAGGTAGAAAAATCTTTGAGGACGAGATGAATAACAAGAATTCAGCTGGGTTGGGCAGCGTTTGGGAAAATATGTCGGGTCCTGACATCGTCGATCCCACAGTGCCTAAAGACGAAAGTCTTCAATCAGTGCGTCCTACCTGTGATGATATACGGAGCCGAAACGTGGACACTGTCGGCTGGTCCACAAGTTCAATTTCGCTCAGTGCGCTATGGAAAGGGCTATGCTCGGCGTTTCTCTGAAGGATCGCATCAGAAATGAGGTAATCCGACAGAGAACCAGAGTTATCGACATAATCCATCGAATTAGCAAGTTGAAGTGGCAGTAGGCTGGCCATATTTGCCGCAGAACCGATAACCGTTGGGGTGGACGAGTTCTGGAGTGGAGACCGCGTCTAGGCAAACGTAGTTTAGGACGTCCTCAGGCACGGTGGAGTGACGATTTGCGCAAGGTGGCTGGCAGGAGCTGGTTGCGAGTAGCCCAAGATCGACCTCAGTGGCGTGCAATTGGAGAGGCCTATGTCCAGCATTGGTCTAATATAGGCTGTTGATGACGATGATGAACCATATTATATTATGTGCGTGTGTTAGGTTACTTTACTATGATAATAGAGCTGATATTCTGTACCTATTTACTTAACGCCGAGACCACGAGCATAATATTATTTCGATGAAAGAGATTATTTTATGTGTTACATACGAAACATTGGCGTTATTGTAATATTCATCACGAATAGCAGGCGTATACGCTTCAAATAATAACATTACTGCTGCGAACATGGAAACTCCATTTTCGATGTTCCCGAAATGTGATTATTAGTGTAAAGATCTTACGTTCCCGATTGGTTGGATATGAAAGACTGATTCTGTTTACATATTTTATCATACAATTTCTCACTTTATGTCTTTGCGAAGATTTATGATGTGGAATTCGTTATAGTTTATTTTAAAAGTACTTGCTTTTTCACTGTAATTTTAATTCGTTATTGGTTTACTGAAGAGCTTGATGGCGCGGGTGGTTAGCGCGTTTGGTTGCGATCGTTGAAGTTAAGTAAATTTCACAGTGGTCGGTCATTGGATGGGTGACCAAAAATCTTTTATCTTGAGTTCCTTCGTGCTTCGGAAAGCACTTTAAGCCGTTGCATCTGCAGTCGTTAGCACCCGCCAATCCGCACTGGGCCCGCATGGTGGGTCATGGCCCAATCTCCCTATTCCATCCATAGGGAAGGCCTGTGCCCCAGTAGTGGGGACATTAATAGGCTGATGATGATTGGTTTACTGGACTTTGCCATACTTCTACAAACATTGTAGATTGCAATTTTCTAAAGACAACCAAACCCAAAAGTCAAACATAATGAAAAATGTTTTTTACATGTGAAAATGTGCGGACATTGTTGCCGGAAATTGAAATGAGAAGTGCACCTCATAAAAGTAAATATTCTCAGATTACGTTGTGTTGTAATTATCATAAGGAAAGAATTGGTGTCGATTCTAGCATGATTCTCTAAACCTAAACTTAAATTTGACAGCAGTATATCCTTGTCATTCTTTATACAGAATGAAAAGGAGAGACTGATATTAAATTTAGTTTTAAGTTTAGAGAATCACACCAGAATTGGCACCATTATTACCTTAAATATTAACATGAGAAGGAGATAGAAAGCCTCTCTGAGTTTGTTTCGCCGGTTCTTCTCAGAAAGGTCTCCCAATTTTGGAACCAGTGGTAGTTTACGGTAGTTAGGGTCAAATAAAAAAAACTCAAAATTACAAAAAAAAGGTAGTTTATTAACTAAATGAGCTCGTAAATTCATACATACACAATAATTTTTTAAAAATCTTCCAATGAGATATCCGAACGCTCAATAAAAGTCTTTCGAAGGTAGCTCGACAAAGTAAATAAAAAATCATTATTCTGACGATGCAGACCTGAAAAGGCTGCAAAATGTCAATAAATAAATAAATTTAGTGCATTAATTAACCCGTTGAAACTAGTTTTATTTAATGAGTGATGTGCGTGAAAACCTAAGAAACAAATATTGCCTATAACCTTCTTTTTCATTGGACTGATTTGTAGAAAGCTAACAAAATAGTAGACTTTACAAAAAAACTAACAACAACAACAACTGACAACATTGAGACGCCATTCAAAGCTTCTATTAACAATTTACACAGAAATCAAAGGCGGCGAAAAAGAAATAATAATTCACCTTCATTATTTTGAGAGTAAACGGACAAATAATATCGTTATCCGTTTTAAGCGAAACTCTGACAATAACAATATTTCGGCCCTTTCAACCGAAACGGGAGGTGCAAAACAAAGAATCCCTTAGCCAGGGAAAGTAATTTTCCCCTTTTGGTACAGAAAAAAATAAATAAATTGCTCTTGCAAAGTTTCTTAATAGACTTGTCCGATTCTCAGACCTACCCAATATGCACACAAAATTTCATGAGAATCGGGAAAGCCGTTTCTGAGGAGTTTAACCACAAACACCGCGACACGAGAATTTTATATAAAAGATTATAAAGGTTTGTGAGTGTGTATGTTTGTTATTCACGTCTAAATGGAGTTAGCTGACACCCTGAATAAGCACATAGGCTACGTTTTACTGCGGGAAAATATCCCTAATAAATCACGGATAACACGGCGGGGCACAGCTAGTAAAATATATACGAAACTTTTCAGTGCAGACAGCAGTACCCTTATTAAGAGTTTTACAATTACGAAAATTATGATAGTTTTCGTGAGCTCGCACAAACTGTCAGTTTACCTCATCAATGGTAGTACAAGTAAATTTTTTCGAGCATGGTTTAAACGATATCCTCCATCGTTAACGCTATAGTACGAACTTCACGGTGCATATTTTCATCTCTCTTGCACGCTTAGAGAGAAAAAAGGACAGACTTCTGTCTAATATGGATGTATAACTATTAACGAAATTAACTTATACTGCCGATTAAACTTCATTACAGTGGCCGCTAGAGGCGCTGGTGTGAAATGTATGGAAACAAAACGAGGCGATCATAGTTTTCGAAAACTATCATCTAAAAACTTGTACTAAGGGTACAGAAGCCTATCAAAGATGTAGGAGATAAGTTGCTAAATTACCACTATAAATTTAGGATAAAATATTGAGCTAGATATTTATAATTACACCTAGGAAAGGAATACCTCAACCAGGTTATGAATCCAGGGTCATTTATGCAGAAGACAGGAGCACTGCACCAATTGAGCCAATAAAGTTTTTAAAGTTCTTTTTTTATTAGATAGCCACATAGTTTTTCGTTTAACTTTAGCATGTCATATTATATTTTTAATTGCTATTAAAAATTCAGATCTTGTCAATAAGCATCGGAGATTCGGCAGTGGTAGAAAGCTCGCTTGAATTCAAATTCAATATCGTTTATTCAGACAGAGGAGGGGAGGAGAACCGCCAAGGACCTCGGCAAGGGCTATTTTTTTCTCCCTGATTTGTATACTGTCTTCAAATTGAAAAGGACTTCAATATAAGTTAATTCATGAAATCACCTTCCATTACAAATATAATTAATTATATTGTGGAAGTTATGCAGGTCTCCCTACTTGTACTGAGAAGAACCGGCATGAAACTCAGCAAGTGCTATTTTTTTCTCCATGTATTATATATAGAGTCGTCAAATTAAAAAATTACTTCAGGATGATTACTTAAAAATATTATATTTAATGGTACATTTCATATAAATATTAACTACATACATGTTTTATGTTTCGCAGTTTATAAATTACGTATTTTATGATGAGCCATGATAGGTACCTATGCTCCTAAAAAGACCCGCTGTAAAGGTATTTGTAAAACAATATTTTTCTAAAGGATTTTTTATCATTAAAGTTGATTTTTATCTTGTTTTTTATTAATGATAATAAAACTAGCAAACCAGTGAACCAAATGTTCACCAAAAAAAAAATGTATTTAATTAATTGAGAACTTCGGAGATTTTGTGTGGTTTCGTTTAAAATAGAAATCACGTGATTTCTCGAAAACCGGAAGTGCTACGTTACTCACATCCGGTTTGTAGTCTTATCAGACTATTCTCAACTTATAACTTAAACATTCTCTTTATCTATCTCTTACGGTTTGGCCGCTGAAACAGCACCACGGACGGACTTGTCTAATAGATAAGAGATTATCAATAATGGCAAAATTGGGCCTTACAAGGCGCACCTACCTTATATGTGCCAACAATGATTTGGTTTGATGGCCTTCTACTGCTCAAGGTTAATGTCAGCAGTTAGCGTGCCTGGTTAGAAAATCGATATAAACAAAACGAAACAATAAATAAAAAAAAAACAACACTGATTACAGGAAATTGTTAGATTTGGCTCATTAATGAACGTAATCGACTGATTGCTTGATTTCAATACAACCAACGTCATACAATGTTTGTGTATATACAGTACTAGCCGTGCCCCGCGGTTTCACGCGCGTTTTTCTCGTTTCGTGGAAATATCGAGATAAAATATATAGGTACCAACTCTTAACATCCTTACACACGTGATAACTTTTAAACGAAATATCCGATTGAGATGAAACAAAAAGTATTTTACTTCTACATAAATACTCTTGATAACATAATGCTTCATTTCGATAAAGTTTAATATTACGAAACATATTTAACGTAGTTTTTTTTCTTTAGACGATTTAATAATTATTTTGTACACAAAATCGGTTATTGTGATTAAACCATGATAGCTAGATATATGTTCTCGCGGACTTTTTTGTAGGTCTTAATGGGATCTACAAACCCGTAGTATAGGTTTCAAAAATAGGTATTCGATTTTACACCTTGTGTTACAAAATAGTAATTTTATTACGGATCCCTAATTTTGAAAAAAAAATATAGCCTATAGCCTTCCTCGATAAATGGACTACCCAACACTGAAAGAATCATTCAAATCGGACCAGCAGTTCCAGAGATTAGCGCGTTCAAACAAACAAACTCTGCAGCTTTATAATATTAAGTATAGATTATTTTGTTGCCTACATTTAACTTCATACATAAATTCATGTTCATTTTTTTGAGTATGTATGCTGTTGTTTGTAGACGACCTTAACAGCGTCACCGGATTTGGGGACTGCGAGATCCTGAGGGGACCTCAAGTCGAGAATTGGCGAGTGCCTCTAGAGGTATTCCAGGCAGATGGTATCTCCGCACGGGGGGAGTCTCCTCTCCGTCTGTAGCCCCTAGACCACTCGAACCCGAGGGGGTCGGCTCAAATAGAGGGCGTCTCTGAGACTCGGACCTCGGCTCCAGTTAGCTGTTTGTCGTGGAGGGCAGGGAATAACGCCCAGGTACCTGGTATAACGTACCTGTTTTAACGTACCTGGTATAACATACCTGGTATAACGTACCTGTTTTAACGTACCTGGTATAACGTACCTGGTATAACGTACCTGGTATAACGTACCTGGTATAACGTACCTGGTATAACGTACCTGGTATAACGTACCTGGTATAACGTACCTGGTATAACGTACCTGGTATAGCGTACCTGGTATAACGTACCTGGTATAAAGTACCTGGTATAATGTGTCGTGTGTAGACCGGGTCTTCGCACTCTTGCCCTACGAGTGCGGTGTATGCCTAATGCTGAGCTAGTGTGCAAGTATGTAGTGTTGGTGTTTGTGGCCTGTGTGGGAGGAGTCGGAGGCGCGTTGGCGCGGGTGATTTCGTAGTCGGGGTACTCTAAGTCGCGCCTAGGCCGACGGAATCGGAATTCGTCTTCTGTATGGAATTGGCAATGTCACTCGATAGCGCAGTGGCTAAAGTTTTTTTTTATTGTAGCGGTTAATGGCCTGCTGTGCAAATGAGAGACTTTTGTCCGCGGACTTTTTTGACAGCCAGTCTCCTCTCCGTCTGTAGCCTCTAGACCACTCGAACCTGAGGGGGTTGGCTCAACAAGAAGGTGTCTCTCAGACTCGGACCTCGGCTCGGCACACGAAGAATAAAATGTCCCTCGAACAATCGAGGACATCGTGAGACCAGACTGGACAAAAGTACGCGTCAGTCTCCGAAAAAATTGAGCTAGGTCACATACCTTTTTTTTTTATCTTGGAAATGCTTTACGCATCCTTCAACCACCGGGGGAGCGAGAAGAAGGTATGTGGGACTCCTCCCTGCTCATTTCAGACAGCCCTTAGGCCGGGTGAAATGAGCAGGGCCCTACCTAACGCCCTGAACAGGCCATTAAAAACCAGACAATACTCCTGCACCGGTCACCCGGCGTACATTCTGAGGACCGCAGTCCCCCCGCAGCACGCCGGGAGTGCGGGTGTGGTCGCGGCAACCGTTGCCGACTGTCCGCGCACTCGCAAGGTGAACTAGGTCACATACCTAGGCGTAGCAATGCACACAGCGATTTTAAGTACACGTTGCGCGTTTGATCCGATTTAAAGAGATAGACCCAGTATTCTCCTTTAGATCGTCTTCTCTTGTTCTAATAAATAAATAAACGATAAAATATATTGCTAGAAAAAAATCCACGTGGACCATCAGTGCTATTCTGAAAAATGTTTCACGCGCGGATCCGATGCGGATGCGCCCGGATCTCTATGACAAACGCGCGGATCCGATGCGGATGCGCCCGGATCTGTATGACAAACGCACGGATCCGATGCGGATGCGCCCGGATCTGTATGACAAACGCGCGGATCCGATGCGGATGCGCCCGGATCTGTATGACAAACCCGCTGATTCGATGCGTATGCGCCCGGATCTGTATGACAAACGCGCGGATCCGATGCGGATGCGCCCGGATCTGTATGACAAACGCGCGGATCCGATGCGGATGCGCCCGGATCTGTATGACAAACGCGCGGATCCGATGCGGATGCGCCCGGATCTGTATGACAAACGCGCGGATCCGATGCGGATGCGCCCGGATCTGTATGACAAACGCGCGGATCCGATGCGGATGCGCCCGGATCTGTATGACAAACGCGCGGATTCGATGCGTATGCGCCCGGATCTGTATGACAAACGCGCGGATCCGATGCGGATGCGCCCGGATCTATATGACAAACGCGCGGATCCGATGCGGATGCGCCCGGATCTGTATGACAAACGCGCGGATCCGATGCGGATGCGCCCAAATATGTATGGGAAACGCGCGGATCCATGCGGACCCGCGGGTAATAATTTTACAAAATTGCACTACATGCAGCAGACGGGACTCGTACCCGCACCCTTCGCTATCCAGACAAATGTAGTGACCATGATGCTACCGCGGCCCTGATGGCCGTATAGAATTCCTTCTAGCCTTTCTTAAGCTGCACGGCAGCGCCATCGAGTCCCGTCTGCTGCCTGGTCCGCGTGGATTTTTTTCTAGTAATATTTTCTTCTAGTAAGATTTAAACACCGAGCAGTAACATGCTTAAAAAAATATAATGATGAGAATATTTCTACATTCAACAACACAAAGCAGTACTAACGAACTATGATGCAAAAACATATAAATATTCAAACTGTCAATCAGCTGTTAATGCTATTGTAAGTTACACAAAGACGATACAAAACAATATTATGCTTATATATGTCAAAGTCAAGAATATTTCGATTGCAAAACCATGAAAATTTACATTCTTCTATGTTAACGAAACAATCATCATCATCATCAGCCTATTAATGTCCCCACTGCTGGGGCACAGGCCTTCCCTATGGATGGAATAGGGAGATTGGGCCATGACCCATCACGCGGGCCCAGTGCGGATCGGTGGGTGCTAACGACTGCAGATGCAGCCGAGACCAACGGCTTAACGTGCCTTCCCGTGCACGGAGGAACTCGAGATAATAAATTTTTGGACCACTGTGAAAGTTGCTTAACTTTAACGATCGCAGCCGAACGCGCTAACCATAAGGCCTTAGATTAAAACAAAAAGGGTAGATACGGTACGCTCACACTTGCATCAAACAAAAACTGATCCCACTTTACTACTTATGCAACACTCACACATCCACGTGTTTGTAAAGATACAATCGAACGAACGAAACAGCAATTTAAGTTTCAACGGCAGCGCGAACGGGACGGCGAGATCCGCGTCACTGCATTACCGACCCGAAAGAAACAGCACGTTATGTTTCAACGGCAGCGCGAACGGGACGGCGAGATCCGCGTCACTGCACTACCGACCAATCACGCGACCAGTACTCAACGTCACTACCGAATAAGATTCAAAACAAACAGCAATTTTTATGAAAAAATATATTTTATAGTGCTTACGAATGAAAATTGATGTCGTGGGTTTTATTTTTAGTTCTTGAGCAATTTAGCACTTTTTAAAAACCCACTTAGGCATTGTTTTATCATATAAACACAAAATATTTCTTTTTGGCGTTCACATGTACGTCGTTTGCATGCCAAGTTGTGACTAAAGCGATTGTGGTCTTGGGCCACAATTTATACGGATCACTTTTGTGAGGCTAGTGCCGTATCTACCCTTTTTGTTTTAATCTAAGCATAAGGCAGGCCATACAATGGTATGCCACCCTTTTGACATAAAATCAAAAAATAAAATCCTACTCCATCCTTTATCATGGTGTGTAAAGGAAATGTTCCCAATTTGTTGGCTTATATTCGGCCACCCCCCAAGACAAATGTAATATGAGATGAAACAGTATATTTTATAAAATATCATGGGTCAAAAGTTATAATATGACACTCCCGCATTTTAACAAAAAGCAGCATTTTCTTCTGGTGCAAAAATTCTTAATCGGAGGCTAAGATTACAAAAGTCGACCAAGTCAATGTCGCACACATCGTAAATTTCAGATTAATGACTTACATGGCATCCTCAGATTACATCGAAAAACTATTGTCGAATTCGATTTTAGGTTGAAAGAATTATGCTAGGCTTGGGTTCATTATCTTGTTAAAATATTTTAATGTGAAACTGCTTTACGCACGCTTGACTTGGGGAGTAAGCTGGCGAACGCACATTTTCTTTCTCTCTTTCTCTTATAGATAGTAAATGAAATACATATATATATATATATTTAGGCATATATACATACAGATGGAGATAAGGAAGTTTCACTTCAGTCGAGCGGTTATAAGCAAACTCGTTTTTTTTCTGGATCTAGGTTTCGATTTGGTTCAGCCTAAAACTATTATTAAAAAAAAACAATTCGTAGGTCACAAAATCTAATAAAATTGTTCTAATATTCCAAGGATTCACTATTATCACATACTAATTATTATATATTATTTTATTGACAGTTGAAAGGAAAAGTTGTGTAAGAAAATAATGTCTATTTTTTTGCGTAGTTGTATCCTTTGAACTGGAAACTGGAATGCGCGCTTTAGTCATCCGAAGAATAGTTGATCCATGTTTTCGTTTGATATATTACGCCTTACCGTTTCGTGAAAACATTACTCACAAGTCATCCTTAATGTCACCGAATATTTACCTGGAATAAAATAGAAAATCCATTATTTTATGTGGTGTTATGATAAATTTGATATTACTTTTTTAAAGTGAAACTTTTGTTGCATTGCCACGATTTTTTTTCTTTCATTTTTACCATGTTACATTACATTTTGAATTGTTATTAAAAATCAGGCCTTACTAACGAGCTTCGGTAGTTCAGTCGTAGAAAGCTCGTCTGCCACGCGGGCGGCTTGGGTTCTTCAAACCCGGTGACGCTGTAAAGGTCATCTGCGACCAACAGCATACACACTCAAAAAAAGGCTCGAGTTCGATTCCCAGTTGTAGAAGGACTTTTTTAATTCAAGACACACCAAAAGTATACGTAAGAAGCTTTGACAAAATAATTCAAAATATTACAGTCCAGTTATGTTACACTTAGAGGTGTGTCCAGCCTTTTATGAACTTTACAGAAATCATAATTATTAACATACAGTCGGAATATGATAAGTCGGAAGTAGACTGGCAGTAGCAAACATTAAAACTTTTCATATGGCAGTACTGATTATATGTAGTTAAGGATTTCGTGGAGTGCGGTTGGCGTCTTATTTCAATTATTCTTAAATTCGTTCATAGTGGATATTGTGAAATAAAATTGTGTGTGGTGTGATTTTGTGTTACAAACATCTGCGCAACTAAAGAATTAGTGAAATCTTTAAAATATACTCTATTCCGGTCAAGTGGACGTGAGAACCTTATTGTAGTGTTGACTACCTCACAGAAGCTAATCGAAAAAATCAACTCGATACATTTCGTGCTAAACACTCCAAGAAACATTAGAATACGACACACTGACATTCTAATATAAACAAGAAAATTAAGATTTGTATTTATGTATACGATTGTAGGACTAGTATCCATCCATGGTCATGAAATATTAAAAAAAAATGTAGTTAAATAAACTTTGTATGATACTTTTTTTTGTGTAACTTTTTAATAAAACCGAGCAGTTTAGCAATATTTATAACGAAAAAATCTATATGAGATTTAAAAAATAGCTCATGGCCAAGGATATCGTGGCTCACGGTCTAATCACACCGAGATTAGTACCACATTTCATTTATTTTCTTTAAAGATTTTTACCAGTATATAACTCATATGAAAACATATAAACAATAATATGTTCGGTGTACCTGTTGATGTGTGAGACTTAGGCCCGTATTATAGAAAGATTCTCAGTAATGAATCTAGTCTTGAGCATAGATAGAAAGGGATGTCGCTATATATAGCACATAGCAACATCCCTTTCTCACAGTACTCAAGTAAAGATTAACACTTATTTGTCATTCTGCAATACGAGCGTAAATCGTGTATCGTTATTTAATAAAAATATGCAAATTTTTGGTTCAGAAAGAGTTTTGAAACAAAACTTAGAACGATCGGTAAAATACTTTAGTTTAATGATTTTGAACAAACAACAAGTCCATTCTTTGAAGCTGTATTACAAGCTTAAAATATTAGGTATTAATACAGCTATAAAAAATAGATGGCTCTTCGTATTAGAATTTTTCCAAAACAAACAATAATACGGAATACTTACTTGTTCCTAAAAAAAAATAGTGGCCATGACATTCGGAAATTGAATGTTTTATTTTTTAATACTCTTCATTCTGAGTTCATTTGTTTTCCTTATACGCAGTCAGTGCTATAAACTCTTGTAACTAATAAAAAAAAATCTCTCATTCGAAAAAGGAACATACTAGAAACGAATACAAACACAATAATAGTTCCAAAGTCGTCATCTTCTTAACACAGACCACCTTCATTGGCAAAGGTCTTCGAACTCTCAATGTTAGTGGAGCATAGATCCAGATTGATGACTGGACCGGTCGAGCGACCGGTTGCACAACCGCGTGTTAACTATGCAGCGCCAAACGCTTCGTAATTGATATCGGTTTGTATTAATTTGTGTAACTGTCGGATCACAGACCTAGATTTAAGTGGACAAAGCGTGTGCTTTAAATTGAATTGTAGATAAATAAATATTTCTAACACTCACACCAACTAGTCTTAAAGTAAGCACTAGGACTGTGAGGCTTCTGATATGGGATACTAGGGTATCGGATATAAAACATAAATAAGTATATTTTAAATCTAAAGAAAAGTTTACTAGAAAAAAAATTGCCCGGATTGCGAAGGGTGCGGGTTCGAGTCTTATACTTGTTTAATACTTGTAAAACTATTCTAGAGATGACTGCTGGTCCGCGTGGATTTTTTTCTAGTAAACTTTTCTTTAGATTCAAACGTCTAGCAGTTAATGTTTAAAAATAAATAAAAACATAAAAGTATATTTTATCAAAAAATATATATATCAGGTTCGAGTGTTCTAGAGGCTCCAGCCGGAGAGGGGACTCCCCCCGTGGGGAGATGCCATCCGCCTGGAATACCTCTCTTGCTCAATCCTGAGCATAAAGGCTAGCGCGCGCATTTTGAGACGAGTCAGTATCGCTGAGCGAGCATTAATAGCTCTTGTCGCTCAGCGACAAACTAGTGCAGAGAATTCTCACCGGCGATGTGATGCAGTCAGAATTTTACTATTAGATGTGCCTCTTTGTATATCTATTGTACGTTTCTTGAGCGAGAAAATAGCCTATAGTTAGTCGCTTCCTCGCCGACAGTGAGACAACTGCCTTATAAAGATTCCACGACGATTAAGTTCAAGACAGCAAGATAAGGTTCATGGCACAATTTTCTATCGTATCAGTTTTCTTCGCAATTGATGCACTTCACTCAATACTTATGTTAGAGTCTGTGCGGAAAGAGAATGTTATTTAGATTGGAGGGCGCTGTATTGCATTTCTACCGTACTTGTAAGGTTTTACCCCTTTTAGACATGATTAAATACAAAAAAACCGCAAGAAACACACAACAACTAACAAATCCGTATCAATACAAAACTTTGACGTTTTACAGATTGCTGGGTTTGATTGCCATATAAAAATCTTAATGTTAGTTCCGTTTTTCGCCACGCCCATTCTCTTTCCGCACAGACTCTAGTAAAAACTTTACGAACACGTAGTGACGGCGACGTGTGATGCAGAGTGGTAATCGGTATCCGGCCTCGAAACCGCCGGAACAAAACATCTTTCGCTCAAAGCTCTTCTTTCATAAGTTCTATAGGTGTTCGGTTGGTCTCGCCACGAATGAATTAAAATTCACATTATGGCGAGATTGTAATCGTGCGACTCTCAGGGAGAACTTCGTCTTGTTCCGCAGATACTTTACGATTTCCTCGTCTTTCGTAGAGTAATGCAGCCGGGACACGGACAGAGGCGTCGTTGTTGTAGATTGTATGTTTATGTCAAACTCTTACTATAGTGCGACCAAGATCTTGTTAAATGTGGCGAAAATTGGAACGTCTTTGTAAACAATACATTGTTTTAAACTTTCATGGTCACTAACATTATAGTAATATAAGTTATTTACGGGATTGTTACCATGTACCTTATTTTTAGTGAGTGTCCGATATTTCGGCACTGTTGCAAGCGCCATGATCATATGTCTGCCAATAACAGCCTACCCGCAATTACTTCAGTTACTCCGTGATCATGGCGCTTGGTACATGGTAACAATCCCGTAAATAACAGTCTTTGTAAACGTCATATTTTGTATGTCTTTTGGTAGACCCATAGATGGCACCCTCCCTGAACTGTCACTAACATTCATAAAGATCTTGATCGCACTGTATCTTAAATCTCGGAAGTTTCCAAAATCAAAAATGATCTTACTACAAAAAAGTTTAAAACGGTTTAAAAGAGTGTGTCTTTTAATCCTTACTTAGGTAAATTTTGTATGTATTTTTTTCTTAAACTCCTGTTGAACGCATGTCCAACTTTTTTATGGTGATAAGGAAATGGTTTAATCTACGTTCTAAAGGCTTTATCGGAAGGGATAGACCCTTGAGAAAAGGACGACTATTAGTTGTTGTTTTTATTCAAGATGCAGAAAATTACTTCCACCAATTGATGTTTACTTAAAGTTTATTGACTACTACTATGTATATATATATGTGTATATGTTAGACTTTAAGGTATGTTTCTATGGGTATGGAGACTTTAAGGTATAATTCTAATAAATATAAGAATATATGATGATTTATCTTTTGCTTCCACGCCTGGAAGGAAACAAAAAAAATGCTAAGTGGATTAAACTTTAGAGTCTGGCTGTCTAGCCATGTGCATTGTGCATATGCCTCCTTTGCCACATGAAAAAAAGAACAATAGTGAGGTGGGGCAAACCAAACGCCTTATATTTTCACAGCCACTGCTGAAAATGTATGTTTTATTTGTGACAATGCGATTACTCTCCGCGCGCGAACATTTATTTCGTAAATCCCTTGGAATAAACTAAAAAAAGACATTTCAATTTACATGGAACTTGCTTGGTTTCTAGGGTTCCTTAGTCCATGGCGCAAAGGGGTGAACTCAGGGCCTTCTTTAACCTAATGGCCTAATGGCGGCCCTGGGCATATCAGAATAATGGGGCCCCTACTCTTTGATGTGGATTATGACTTGAAATGGAGTGAGTCATACTGATAAGTGCACTACTGATATTTTTGGAGTTTACTCCTTAAGAATCGATTTGCATATATAAGGGGCCCGTTATGAGAAAAATGTAAGGAGTAAAATCTACTGAACAAATGACCTCGTTACGTTTTTGTGCGCAACCTCATCTGCGCACCTTTCACTTTTAGCCATGGCAACATTAAGTTGTCACAAATGTCAACAAACATTAAGTTGTCACAAATGTCAATATTTTTTTTTTTTATATGATTAGGTGGGCAAATGACCCTACCCCACCTGATGTTAAGTGGTGATAAAGTCCAAACGCGAAGATAGCTGGTACGGCAGTTATAAACTGTTATACCAACCATCCTCACCTTGCCGGCCCGCAAAAATGCTTCTTCACGCCTCTCTTAAAGGACCCCAGATTATAAACTAATATTAGATAATAAACTAAAAATAGATAAAATCGGAGCAAAATTAATGAAAACAAATAAATAACAGAATATCGAGAAATGCCGGTAAGTGTCCAGCACTCTGGAATAGTGATTTTCAGTACAGATGGAATTATAATACATATTTAGAAAATGATAACTAGTGTATGATATTTTTGAAATTGTGTGTTTCCAGAAATACATAATAAAATATATGATGAATATCGATGATGTTAGATGATAAAATGTGTGAGGTTGTGATTCCTGAGGTATCTCTACTTGTAACCGACTTCTTCGGACTTGATTTTGTTTTGTGTCTGTTCAAAGACAATCGTTTTTAGAGTGTAAACTCCGGTCGCGCGTCGGAGCTGACACACACAATTTTTTTCTTTAAAATGTGTATGTGCTTAGTATACTATTATACAATTTAAATTTATCTAAGCATGATGAAGTCGGAAAGCCTTATTTTTGGGCGAGAGTAGAATAGCTTCGCGCTTGTAAAAGCTAGTAAGTTGGTAATGTAGTCAGTAATGTAGGTTCGATTTCTTCGAATTACGAGTATTTTACAAGTATTTTGGTAATAAATATTGGTTATCGTTTGATAATATGACAGGAACTTTGGACTTTGTATTTGATCTGAGGGGGGCCCCTATCGATCGCGGGGCCCTGGGCACTTGCCCTAAGTGTCCACTGGGAAAGAGGGGTCTGGGTGAACTGGACCTTATTGGGAGCTTTCGCTGTCCTTATGTTTGTCATTCAGAGACCAACATAAGGACAGCGGACAGCTGCTGAGAGCTCTAAGCGGCGCGAATATTCATCTCCCAATGGGAACTATATATTTGTGCCGTTTGGTGTTGAGGCCAGGGCTTGTTTACCGGTTAATTTTCAAACCTAAATCAGTGTCAAGTACATTAGGAGCGTTTTATTTAGGTTTGGCTCTACCTTAACCTTAAAAAAACCGGTTTTCCTAAAAAGCGAAATCAAATAGGTTTTGAATCAATAAAGCGGTTTTTAAAGGGTTTCATTTCGCTCTTCCTGACAGCTGAAATAAATACACAACTACAAAATGAATAACTCACTCGTCGCTAGCAAACGTGTCAATAAATGCATCAATCTCTGAGCATTAACAAGTTGTGACTTGATTAGTTCAAACAAAACAAACTTCAAGCGATGCCGACGCGTGCACGTGTCGCTCTGGATTAAACCGGTTTATTAAGGTTTTAGGTACCGCTTTCATTTCGGATGCGCTCTGAACGAAACCTTACCAAAAACCGGTATTAACCTTTATTTACCGGTATTTTTGAAACCGGTTTCAAGCCCTGGTTGAGACTATGGTCTCACGGATTCCAAGCACTCGTTCCCTTTTAAGGCATTGTCAAAGTAACTCACCGAGGTGATTGGTGATTAACCGTGATAGAAAGACAGTTGAAATTAACATAGATTGTACTTACAAATTAACTGCAAATAATGATCAAAATAAATTTTAAATTGAGGACCGGAGGACTCACAGAACCGTATTTTTTGAAGTTATACTTCTTTAGGCGCGTTATGAAAAAATGATGAGAGTGAAATTTTAAGATGCGCGCGCATCACTGTAACACAAAAAACTAACAGCATGAAGTTGGTCGCTTTAGCGAGTGGGTGCTAACGACTGCATTGTGAAGGCCTATCAAAAGTATTTATTAATCTGGAACAACGGAACCAAAGCGCGATTCAGGAGACTACAGCGCCATCTCTTGACCATTGGTGTAGTAGAACCAAAAACCACATCTTTATTTTTTGTAATAAAGTAACAGTTATAGGTATTCATATTTATAATATCAAAAATATTTATTAATCTGGAACAACGGAACCAAAGCGCGATTCAGGAGACTACAGCGCCATCTCTTGACCATTGGTGTAGTAGAACCAAAAACCACATCTTTATTTTTTGTAATAAAGTAGCAGTTATAGGTATTCATATTTATAATACACACATCAAAAGTGTCTAGGGATCAAGCATTTTTATGCGGATTTCTTGAGATTGAGATGTGGCTTTGTAATAAATTTATGATTTTATAAATTTATATGGATCCTTTTTGGTGCATTTCATAATTTGAATCAGGAACTGTGAATCAAATTCGAGTAAAAGATGAAAATCAGCTGTCAATATTTTCCCTATAAAAACATACAACGCATTGAAGACATTATTAGTGCTACTGTTTCCCTACTACTGATTAAAACTAACGTTATTATGGAGCGGCGACGTCATTTAAGCAGGGAAGAAATGCTCAGAGCCGTGGGAATGATAGAAGCTGGTTCCCGGCAACGTACTGTGGCTTTAGCTCTGAATACAAGTCAGAGTGTTATCAGTCGACTTTGGACACGATACCGAAGCACTGGTACCGTGGCTGAGCGCCATGGAGGACGGTATCGCTGCACCACACGGAGACAAGACCGATACATTCAAATCTTAACTCGAAGAGCTCCAACAATAACCGCCATGATGTTAGCCGTGAGGCTTCATCACTCTTCAGGGAACTTAATTAGCGACCAAACAGTCAGAAACCGCTTGCATGAAGTGAACCTTCATTCCCGAAGACCGCTACGGGTACCACCTATAGCAATGCACAATCGTAGGATTCGATATCAATGGGCTCTTGAACACAGAAATTGGGCAAAAGAACAATGGCGTTTCGTGTGCTTTTCTGATGAGTCTCGTTTTGGTATGAGACCGGATACAAGACGTATACGACACTGGAGAACCCCTGGACGCCAACAGCGATTAAAATCCTGCCAGGAAGTCCATCCTTATAGTGGTGGAACCATCATGGTATGGGCGGGTATTTGGATCGGCGGAAGAACTGAGTTGATTTGGATCAGAGGCAACCTCAACGCTCAAATTTATGCTGAGACGATTGTATCAGACGTCATCGTTCCTCTACAAGTGCAAATCGGTCCCTTATTTCAGTTAATGCATGATAATGCACGACCGCACACCGCAAGAGTTGTAAGACAGACTCTCGCCGCAGCTAACATCAATGTCCTGCCCTGGCCTGCTCAGTCGCCAGACTTGAACCCGATTGAGCATGCATGGGATATGCTACAGAGAAAAGCTCTGCCGAATATGGAGGGTATCCAGTCGCAAGAAGACCTTTTTTTGTTGTTGCAACGAACATGGGCGGCCTTCCACAGCGTGATTTGGATGAACTCATTTTGAGTATGCCAAACCGATGTTCTTGTGTTGTTAGTGTTCGCGGTAGAAATACGGATTATTAATTGTTTAAGTTACCCAATAAAATTTTAGAGAAAACTGTTATTTCAGTCTTTTTTTCGAACTTTTGTGTTAGTGGTTCAAATGTCAAAAATCCCTTTATTAGGAAAATGGCAAATTTCTTTAGTAATGCAAAGGTGACTTGGTTTATCGTTACTGTGACAAACGAAAACACTTTATTTGATGAATCCTTAAAGAAAATTTTAATTAATATCAATCAGGAGAAAAGTTATTGCAAAAATATATGTTGATCCCTAGACACTTTTGATGTGTGTATTTATCCACATGTTTCTAGTTTGTATATTCGGAATACGTGTTTGAGTTTCATACAAGTGCAAATCACATATGTTCTAATAAATTATATTCAGTAGCGATTTTAATTGAATATTTTTATTATTTATTTATTTTTTCAAATTAAAACTGAACTTTATTGACTGTGCTTTTCCAGACTTTTTATTAATTTATTGTAATTAATTATTTGCATGCAATTAAAAACTAATTTTAAACGATGCCAAAGAAGGATAACTTCTCACGCGCCTACATAAGTACACGCACCCATTTTTTTTGATGTTTTATAAATCTTGTAGAACGGTACGAAAACCCTTTATTTGCGAGCCTTATAGGTATATGTTGCGTTTCCAAAGGGTGCCGAACGGAAGCCTATAAATTATGCTTCCGCTATCTGTCAGGGGGCTCTATGTCTCCACAGAAAATAGGCAGATACCTAGATATATTTGAGGTGAAAACTTCTTTAGCGGCGTTGTAAACTTTTTTGTAATGGATAAAAACTGTTAAAGCCGCGTCATGACACGTGGCCCGATCGCATCCGAACACTTGACAATCGAAAATTCGTAAGACGAAAACAATAAAATTGGAAAGGTTGTTTTCAATATATTGGACGAATCATAGTAATATTTTATTTTATCGTATTATGATAATAAGTCTGTATCTAGGTCGTCCAGGTGGCAGCTTTATTGCGAAGAAAATGCATTTTTTTACAATAGATGCCGCTAGGTGCGCTTAAATGAGAAATTCTGAGAGATAAACATTTTTAATGTAATATAAATTGTCATGTTTGTGTACGATAGCGCAATAAATAAATATTGTATTCTACCACATAGATGATAGTACTTTTATACTGATAATTAAAGAAATTCGTGCAAAATTATTTCCTAACCATTCCAAAATATCAAAAATGCACAACGTTAACATTCAAGTTTTTACTTCTGCCGGCACTCCCGGAGTGCAACCCGTCGTTTTTCTTTTATGTTTAAAGGATGGCAAACAAACGTACCCATGTCCCACTAGATGGTAAGCGGCCACCGTAGCCTATAGATGCGATACCAAAACGCCCTAACACAATCCTACCCCACGGAGCCCTGAGGCAAAAACACGAGCTATTGATCAAATCGTATCGTATTGTCAAATTTTCTATGAGAACTAAGCAGCTATCGGGCGTAAGAAAAAAATAGCTTTTTCTATACATCATCATCATCATCATCAGCCTATTAATGTCTCCACTGCTGGGGCACAGGCCTCCCCTATGGATGGAATAAGGAGATTGGGCCATGACCCACCACGCGGGCCCAGTGCGGATTGGTGGGTGCTAACGACTGCAGATGCAGCCGGGACCAACGGCTTAACGTGCCTTCCGTAGCACGGAGGAACTCGAGATAGTAAATTTTTGGTCTCCCATCCAATAACCGACCACTGCGAAAGTTGCTGAACTTCAACGATCGCAGCTGAACGCGCTAACCACTTGCGCCATCGAGCTCCTCATATTCTCTCTTTTCTATACAAAATTTGATAATTATTATACTTTACGATGCTGTCAAAGTCGTGCTTGGGATTTTGGAACCTTTACAGAATGTTTTGTTTTTTTTTATAGATAGGTCCGACAAATGACTCCACCCCACCTGATGTTAAGTGAAGGTGAAGTCCACACGCGAAGATAGCTGATACAGCAGTTCTACCTGCCACACCAGCCATTCTCACCCTGCCGGCCTGCATGTTGCTTCTACACGCCTCTTTTAAAGGATCCCAGGTTGTAAGAGGGAGGGAACACAAATGTTTATTATAGTGGTTGCCAGTATAAAAATTAAATAGAATAGAGAAGAAATTAAGGATCAAACGACCTGAAGTGGAGTTCGATCCAAATTATAGGAGCAACTTCATTATTATGATTTATACGAGATTTGACGTGACTACTTTTTATATTAAACAAGAATGAGTTTGTCTATTATAATGTCTATATAGTTAGTGTTTTGTTTTTTAACTACCAAAAGGCTATTTGATATTAAATTGGATATTTATAATTCTGTGGCGTATATCAGACAAAATATAATTTCTGTTTTCAAATATGACGCGGAAACAATTCTCTATCAAATATGGCGCCTTACAGGCAGGTGACGTCACATACGTCTCATTAAAACATCGTATAGTACAAAGTAATGTCATTTCGACAGCATATTTACAAGCAGGTGACGTCATTTTAGGCCCCGCCAATCCTAGGCGTTTTCGGTCACGTGACAATAGATCAAAACAAAATTATTTTTAACTAGCGGCCCGCCCTCGCTTCGCTTCGGTGTAGAGCTGAAGTATAGACTACAGTTTTTGTTCTCAGGCTTGTATTATACACAATGACATTCATCTATGTTTCTTCTTATACCTGCATGCAAAGTCTCAGCCCGATCGGTTTAAAATTGACAAAGTTTCATACAAACTTTCATTCCCTATTTTAGCTCCTTGGGGGTAGAATTGATCAAAATTCTTCCTTAGCGGATGCCTACGTCATAACATCTACCTGCATGCCAATTTTCAGCCCGATTTTGAGATAATATCAACTACTTTTTTGTCAGAATAGTGAAATCGCTCCCAATATTCATGTCAAATACACATGCCAATTATTAGTGCTTTATTTTTCATAATGTCAGATAACCTATTTTGGTCTTCAAATGTCATTGGAACTGGAGAATTAACTCGGTGGTAAAGCTTACCTACAGTCTACGCGTGTTTGCAATGCAACACTGTTATCTGGGAGGCAATAAAGAATTCATTAACTCGATTCGACTCAAAATAACTCCAAACTCTTGATTCCGTTGGGAATTTAGTCGGCTGTTAAAAGCTTCGGGTTTCGCTGAGACATTAATAATTCTGATGACGAAGTAAAGTATTTCATCGGAAAAAGAAATCTGTTGGTGGTTCGTGATATGGGCCGGCAAATCTATGCAACCTCCAGCTTGGAAATGGCTTTAGTAGTCTCTTATACTGAGAACCTTTTCCTAAAACATAGGCATTGAGAACGTATATAGGACACTCGCTGTCACTGTCGCCACACACGGGCCACCGTCCACAACCGCAAAACGCCACCACCGGCATATTTCTTGTACTTTTCATACATTTTATATGGACTCGTGGCGAGTACGCCGGTGGCCGCCACACGCTGCAAATCGTCGTTGCTCGCTTCTTGTGGCCTGCACCGGCCACTTAATGCGCCGATACAAAACGCCGCCACACCCCACCTTCTCTTCCTTGCCTTAGTCGGCCGCTATCGCGCGCTTCAGCTACTTTAGTAGCCGCTTCTAGCTTCTCGTGGCGGCGTTTGTGGCTGTGGCGTGTGGCCCGTGTGCGGCGTTTTCTACGTAGTAAATAATGTTGCATTTATTTCATATACATCAGAGCTCACATAAGTTCTTACCTAGATATATCATTTAGATATCAGATAGATATACTCGTAAAAATTGATGAACTATTTATACGCAGTATCTCTGGAGAAGGATGCTCAAAATTTCATGGACTGCTCATCGAGCCAACTGTATCGATTTTGAATCAACTCAAAATCAAGACAAGACCCTGCGCCATTTGTCTTCGGAGGGTCCTGGAATATTTCGGGCACATAGCAACAAAAGCACTAGTTAGTTAGTTAACACTAGTTAACCTCGAGAAATTAATGGTCACTGGGAAAATTGAGGGAAAGCAACCAAGAGGAAGAAGCCCCACACGCTGGACCCACCAAATCCGAACCACTCTCGACATACACAGTGCATTAGGTCTAGTGCCCATTGGACCCTCAAGATTCGACCTGAAAGCAAAAAGTGCCCATTGGACTTCATTTATTCGGCCCATTTGATCTTCCTAAAAAAATGTATTTAATGTGCCCAATGGACCTCTTTATTATGCCCATTGGACATTAAAGATTAGACCCTACTGTAACTGCACCCACTGGACCTTATAACTCTAGGGAACTCCCACGTTTACGGTACGGCGTAATATAAAATGGACCCGCGTAATCCACGCCCGTATGTTGAAACGCATTACATTGTTCTAATCTACACTAAGGCAAAGCTGCCAAAAATCGAAAAGGCAAATAATTTGTCAACGGCGCCGAGGACATTTCTCAATCTTACTGAAAATAAAGATAGGTTACATTTGGCGGCTAACAGAAACAGCGTCGCAACACCAAGAAATAACTGTTCCCTGTTTCCTACTAGATGACCATGACCTTTAAAAATCAGAAAAACGACTCAAGTAGAAAGATACGCAATAAATATTTTGTGAGGATCTCGATGGCGCAGGTAGTTAGCGCGTTCGGCTGCGATGGTTGAAGTTAAGCAACTTTCGCAGTGGTCGGTCATTGGATGGGTGACCAAAAACTTCTATCTGGAGTTCCTCCGTGCTTCGGAAGGCACGTTAAGCCGTTGGTCCCGGCTGCGTCTGCAGTCGTTAGCACCCGCCAATCCGCGTGGCGGGTCATGGCCCAATCGCCCTATTCCTTCCATAGGGAAGGCCTGTGCCCCAGCAGTGGGGACATTAATAGGCTGATGATTGATGATTCAAATATTTTGTACTTCCAGTTCGAACAAAATAGTCGTCGTGGTCGTCAAAATCCTATTTTGACGTAACGACAAATCCACTGTGACAAATAAGGATGTAGTTCTCGCGCATAAAACGTTTTCGTCAGCTTTCACGTCTGATAACACAAAGCAATGGCGGTAACGTAACAATAACCGGACAAGTGCGAGGTGAATTCGCCAACCGCGAGTTCCGTACACAACCAAACGACCCTATCTTTTTATTAAGTTAAAGCAGAAGTTTGATTTTTTGACAGCTTCAGTGGTTTCTTCTTCGGTAGAAGAACGGAACGGGAACGCTCAGCTTGTCAGTCGGACCCATGATAGGTAAGAACATGTCTATTTCATACTACTGACCCAGTACACTAATAGTGATAGAGCATGTGCCCACAGAGCAGTACCCGCCTTCGTACCTCCTGTACATGCTGTTGGCAGAAGCTGTCAGCTTGTCAGTCGGACTTGTGATAGGTAAGAACTCTTTTATAACCTGATACGCTAATAATAAAGATATATGTGCCCATAGAGCGGTACCAGCCCGCGTATGGCATGCAAATGCTGCTAGCGGTAACGCTCAGCTTGTCAGTGGTGGTAACCACGGGTTTCCGAGATAAAGGATCTTGACGGAAAGACGGACGGACAATAAAGTGAATGATAATCGAGGCGCTAATAGTGTGGCCATTACAGAACGACTTTTTTTATGTATAGCCAGGTAGGCAAATGACTCTACCCACCTCATGTTAAGTTGTGATAAAGTCCAAACGCGAAGATAACTGGTACAGCAGTTATAAACTGCCACACCAAGCATCCTGATCTTGCCGGCCTGCAAAAGTGCTTCTTCACGCCTCTCTTAAAGGACCCCAGATTGTAGGAAGGAGGGAACACGTGCGCGCAAAGAATTCCACTTACGAATAGTGCGACAAAGAAATTTTTTTTAAAGCAGAAGTTTGATTTTTTCGCAGCTTCAATGGTTTCTTCTTCTACCTCCACGGGTTTCCGAGATAAATTATTTTGACGGACGAACAGACGGACAATTAAGTGTGAATGATAATCGAGGCGTCAATATTGTGGCCATTAAAGAAGTAGGTAGCAGCCGAGTAAGAACGACTTTTTTATATATAGCCAGGTAGGCAAATGACTCCACCCCACCTGATGTTAAGTTATGTTAAAGTCCAAACGCTAACCATCCTCACCTTGCCGGCCTGCAAAAGTGCTTCTTCACGCCTCTCTTAAAGGACCCCAGATTGTAGGAAGGAGGGAACACGTGCGCGGGCAAAGAATTCCACTTACGAATAGTACGACAAAGAAATGAGTCACCAAATTTCTTTGTTCGTGTAGGAATAGTGGCCACAGTAAGTTGGTGGCAACGTAGGCCAGCGCGTGGTACATTTGCAGTATTATTAGAAATAATGTTTTTTGAAGTGAAAACTTCTTTAGCGGCGTTGTACACTTTTTTTTTGTATGGGTAAAAATGTTCAACTCGCGTCAGGTTAAACACGTGGGCTGATCGCATCATGACACACAATAAAATTGGAAAAGTTGTTGACTTTCAATATATTGGACGAAATTACTGTCTCTATCTAGGACGTCCACGTGGCAGCTTTATTGCGAAGGAAATGCATTTTTTACAATAGATGTCGCTAGGTGCGCTTAAATGTGATTTATGTAAGTTGTTTTTTTACAATAGATGTCGCTAAGTGCGCTTAAACGTGATTCATGTAAGTTGATTTTTCTGAGAGATAAACTTTTTTAATGAAATATAAATTCTCATGTTTGTGTACGATATTAGCGCAATAAATAAATATTGTATTCTACCACATACAAGATAGTACTTTTATACTGATAATTAAAGCAATTCGTGCAAAATTATTCCCTAACCATTCCAAAATAGCAAGAATGCACAACGTGAATATTATTCAAGTTTTCACTTCTGCCGGCACTCCCGGAGTGCAACCCGTCCTTTTTTTTAATTTATTACTTATATACTACAAAATCGCTCTTACTCGGCTGCTAACTTCGCAGCTTCAAGGGTTTCTTCTTCTACGTCCGCGGGTTTCCGAGATAAAGGGTCTTGACGTACAGACGGACGACAAAGTGATCCTATAAGGCTGAGCGCAGATAAGAGTCACGACAGTCTCAAGACAGACTATTGCTTAACAAAAATTATGAAGATGCGCACATTCGAAATGAGACGTCTCATAGACAAAAAAGTCTTATGTACACAAGAACTGCAAAGCGACAAGTCTGACTAACGACTGTCCGCTTCCCTTTGTAATGTATGCGAGGGCGCACACCAACGACAAAATTGTCTAGCGATTAGGGATGATAATCGATACTGAAAGAATGTATAATACATACGATAAAATAAGTAATATATGGGTCCATAAATTTTGATAAATTATCAAAGATAGATTGATACATTCATTCGAAATTTCTGGTAAAACTTTCTGGGCTGGTGCCTTAATTTCTATATAATAAATAATCGGTGAAATCTATTCTGATACTGATGAAAATGGTGTGTGTCGCATCGTAGACAGAACAGTTTCGTCTTGGTGTGCGCCTTGTGGTAGACACAACTGTTTCTTTTTAATTGTAAAGCTGTCTCGTCTATGTAAGACAAGATTGTCTTACAACTGTCGTGACTCTAATCTGCGCTCAGCCTAAGTGTTACTATTTTTTTTTCTTTCGAGGTACCCTAAAAAGAATCTTACAATTGTTATTCGAACTACCAAACCCTTATTTTTACGCGGGAGAAGGAATCCTTTATGCACACGTACGTACCTTCTATCTAGTAAGAATAAAAGCGTAACATTTCCATATATTGACAAAAAGCTAGTTGCGTCAGCGCTTACATCGAACCCCTGGCCCACAAAGGCAAATTGGCTCTAGAATATATAACGAGAGTAGGGTTGTCACTTTCCCAATTAAGAATTTGAACGCAAACAAATTTCCAACGACCGACGCAGCGTTAAATACGTATTTATTTCAAACTTTCGTAGAGATTTTATCGGAGAAAACGGTTGTGAATACAATAATTAGAAAGTGTCTTTTTCGACATAGGAACAAGATGGATATCGTAATTCAGGTATGCCAATATCGTGGCCTCAACTGTTTTGTGTGCTTTCAATAAAGGCTTACGCTGACGAGGGTCTTTTTTCCGCCGGCTCTTTTGTCGAGGCCACGATAGATCTCGATGAGGCGCGGGTGGTTAACGCGTTCGGCTGCGATCGTTGAAGTTAAGCAACTTTCGCAGTGGTCGGTCATTGGATGGGTGACCAAAAATCTTCTATCCCGAGTTCCTCCGTGCTTCGGAAGGCACGTTAAGCCGTTGGTCCCGGCTGCATCTGCAGTCGTTTGCACCCGCTAATCCGCACTGGGCCCTATTCCATCCATAGGGAAGCACCCCACGCACACGAGGGATTAAAAGTAGGTACCGCGTACAAAAAGTCCCCCAAACAACCGAGGGCATCGGGAGACCAGACTGGACAAATAGACGAAGGTATCCCCAGAAAAAAATATAACTCATGTGATGAGGATGAGGCACCACCAGCGAACTTTCTCCCGCGTTGCGCACTTTCGATGATAAACTAAATATCGCCGCACACAGGAGCTACCGACCACAACCACAAAACGCCGCCACATGCATATTTCTTGTAGTTTTCATCACCTCGCTCCGCTCGGGCACTAACTTCACGCCGTGCAATAATAGACAACTTAGGCCACAAGTATCGTATACTATTTTATAGCAAGTGTGACATAAACCCGCCCCGGACGCGGGCAAGAGGGGGGGTTCGGGGGGGGGGGGGGCGGAGGCCCTCCCGAGGGATGCGGTTAGTGTTTTGAAAGTAAAATTCATGTATTGCAATCACAAAGAATTGCAATACAGACTGCAAGTCAAACTTTGAAAAGAAAGAATTCCGGTTCAGATTACCATTTTGAAAGTATATTTCAAAAGGAAAAAATCAAATATCATTACAACTAAATAGAATTTCAATGTATCCATGAACGTTTATTCTTTGATTGGCATAACAATATTTAAACAACGGGAATGAGCTTTATTTTTTGTACTCGTATAATTCAAACAAGAATTCTGCGATCGCACTGATTCACTCTTAGGTCACTATCCGAAAATGACTTTCGACCAAAAGATACAATTCTCGCGGAATGAATTATAGCTAACCGTTTCTCCTTGTTTTGGCTGTCACTGGAAATTCCTAACCTATCGCTAATTTGTCATTTGTTTGCTGTGAGTTTTTAAGCTCCAAATGACATTTAAATGTGTTTCCTTTTATTTTTTCTACATGAGTGAAGTTGGTCAATTCATTTACACACCGTGCAGAAATAGGCAACTTAGGTCACGGAAAAGCGTGCGTAAAGTGCAGGTTTAGGTCACACTGTGCTATAAAAATATATAGATACAACAAGTAAAACAAAGCTGTGTTTGATTACGAGCGCTCCTGCCTCCGACCCTGCCCTGCCCAATAATTCTCCATAGTAGTAGAATTACTATAGAACTTACATTTGTCTACTGTATTTGTATAATATAAAAATTAAATCACATACAGATGGGAAAACTATTTTTATGCATATGCATATGAATTACTATGACCAAATAAGTTAATTTAATACACTTTTGAATTGATGACTTCGGTATTGCTAGCATACCTGTGCTTTGAAGGTCAGTAAATATACTACAGTAGAGTCTGTGCGGAAAGAGAATGGGCGTGGCGAAAAACGGAACGTCAAAGTTTTGTATTGATACGGATTTGTTTGTTGTTGAGATTTCTTGCGGTTTTTTGTATTTAATCATGTCTGAAAGGGGTAAAACCTTACAAATACGGTAGAAAAGCACTACAGCGCCCTCCAATCTAAATCCCATTCTCTTTTCGCACAGACTCTAATATTTATTTAGTAGGAAACTAAACCCCGTAGAATGACAACCCTAAATGAGGGTAACTTTTACCTTGAGCTGTCGGTTCGAGGCTGCCGATTTGCGGTTAAAAATATTGCGGTTAGAATGGAAAACTGTTAGATTTTAGCTGTTACCACTACGACAATGTTTGTTGAGGTCTCTTTACATTTTAGGGATTTGAGTCATTCGCACAATTTTAACCGAGTAGGACATACACTGCACGATTTCAAAAACTTACTTATGCATTAAATAAAACTAGTTTTTAACGGGTTAGGGGGCGTCCATAAATTACGTGAGGTGTTTTTTTTGGATTTTCTGTCCCTCCCTCCCCCCCTGGTGAGATGTCGTGAGATTTTATTCAACCCCCTCCCCCATTCCCCAATCTCACGTGAGATTTTTCAAAATGTGGGTTTCTTACGTAAACGCGTTGGATTGTTATTGTAAAAAGAAAAAAAAATGCTTCGTGCTTTTATTTACGACTAGTTAAGACTAGTAATCAATATTGCTGAGAGTATAAGTGTAATAAAAATTTAACAATAAAATACTTAATAGATACTACTGTGAAAAAAAATTGCGTGATATTTGCCGAGACCCCCCCTCTCTCCAACGTAAGATTGGAAGAGATTTGACTCGACCCCCTCCTCCCCTTAAACATCTCACGTAATTTATGGATGCCCCCTTAATGCACGAAACTTTATTTATTTATTGAAGGTTTCGCAGCCTTTTCAGGTCTGCATCGTCAGAATTTACTGATGTTTTATTTAATTTTGTTGAAGTTTGTCGAAGGTAGCTCGACAAAATTAAATAAAACATCAGTATTCTGACGATGCAGACCTGACAAGGCTGCGAAACGACAAATACTTACTTATGCACATTAAAATAAATAAATACTTCCAACACTCACACCAATTAGCCTAGCCCCAAAGTAAGCTCTGTAAACTTGTATTATGGGATGCTAGGGTAACGGATAGAATATATATACTGATACATATATAAACATATATAGAAAATACATATTAAACATCCATGTCTGGACTATTAATGCTCGTATTCATCACACAAACATCCAACTCCACCAGGATTCGGACCCGGGGCCTCTCGAGTTGGCGACACCATGAAACCCGGCGTACAAACCACTCGGCCAAGGAGGTCGTCAACAACAACTAGATAGCAACGTCAACAAAAAGAGAGAGCACTGGGTCCGTTATCACCATCCAATCCGCACTGGGTCCATTATCACCCACCAATCCGCGCTGGCTCCGTTATCACCCGCCAATCCGCGAAAGGTCCGTTATCACCTTACAATCCGCACTGGGTTCATTATCACCCACCAATCCGCACTGGGTCCATTATCACCCACCAATCCGCGCTGGGTCCGTTATCACCCACCAATCCGCGCTGGGTCCGTTATGGTTATCCACCAAGCACTAGATTCATGCATTTGTGACGGATATTGTTCATTGTTTACTGATGACTCTAATCGTAACGCGAAATCGTAACACATTCGCCAGTTTACCCCCCAAGTCAAGCGTGCCTAAAGAAGTTTCACTTCAGAAATAGTCTCACGGGGTAGGGGAATGAAGATGGGATATCAACAAGCATCGTATCGTGTTGTTATCTTGTTACTCGTAAAAATGATAATCAACGAACCTAAGTGTCTTCCCTCAAAAACTGTCTTCCCCACCCCCCTCTACCTTACCTTAGTCGGCCGCTGTCGCGCGCTTCAGCCGCTTTAGTAGCCGCTTCTAGCTTCTCGTGGCGGCGTTTGTGGCTGTGGCGTGTGGCCCATGTGCGGCGACACTAAATAATAGTATGGAAACCCTACATAAAATAAATAAATAAATATATCCAACACTCGCACCAATTAGCCTAGCCCCAAAGTAAGCACTGTAAGACTTGTGTTATGGGATGCTAGGGTAACGGATAGAATACATATACTGTACGTATATAAGTATATTTATTTAGAAAATACTTATTAAACATCCACGACTGGAGTACAAATGCTCGTATTCATCACACAAACATCTGCCCCCACCGGGATTCGAACCCGGGACCTCTCGAGTCGGCGACACCACGAAACCCGGCGTACAAACCACTCGGCCACGGAGGTCGTCAACAAGCATTAATCATCTACACACGAATTGGATCCTGATAATTCAATTTCGTATGGATTCAGTAGGTAATCAATCCATGAGTTGGATTGAATTGATTGTATCAAATCATGTATTGTGCTAATTGTTTGCCAATTTCGATCACTATTTTCCATTGGACAGTTCAATGATTTGATTAGCAGACAGAACAGACAGATGACTATCGGGTTGATGCTTCAATTTTATGACAGTTATATTTAAAATGTTATTAGGTATACTGTCATTTATTGATAAGCTATTGTGGTTTACACACGATGCGAAGAGATGGCGCTGCCTTGCAGCTTAAGAAAGGCTAGAAAGAATTCGACACGGCCATCAGGGCCGCGGTAGCATAATAGTCAGTGCATTCGCCAGGATAGCGAAAGGTGCGGGTTCGAGTTCCGTCTTGTGCCTGGTTTGTGTGTTTTTTTTTCCTAGTATAAATATCGAGCAGTTACATGCTTAAAATATAAAAAATATAAGTTACAGTTTCTTACTGCTGGGAGAGGCCTACCTTATGAGCGAAATAGGGAGATTGGGCCATGACTCATCCCGTGGGCCCAATTCGGATTGGTGGGTGGGTTTAAATTTTAGAATTATTTTTTTTCGACATTCTCAAACGTTCAGTTTGATGAGATGGCAAGAATTTTAAAAACAGGCCAAGCGCGTGTTTCCTACGCGCAGTATAGAGTTCCGTAGTTGCCGGTAGTTACCACAATATATTCGCAAACGGATCCCTAAATTGAAAAATATTCTTAGGAACCCCTAAGTAATTTGAAAGGACCTATTCAACGATATCATCATCATCATCATCAGCCTATTAATGTCCCCACTGCTGGAGCACAGTCCTTCCCTATGGATGGAATAGGGAGATTGGGCCGTGGCCACCACGCGGGCCCAGTGCGGATTGGTGGGTACTAACGACTGCAGATGCAGCCGGGACCAACGGCTGAAAGTGCCTTCCAAAGCACGGAGGAGCTCGAGATATTAAATTTTTGGTCACCCATCCAATGACCGACCACTGCGAAAGTTGCTTAACTTCAACGATCGCAGCCGAACGCGCTAACCACTTGCGCCATAGAGCTCGTCTTCTTTCAAGGATATATCACTTAAAAAGTAAAAATATAGGAATGACATTCTTTTTTACAAAACACTTCTGAACTTTTGCAGGTCTCTGAATTAAAATACCAACCGGTCCAAAGTCTCTTCGGCACGTCGTGCTTAAATACGCAAGAGAATTCAGAGAGCTGACTTTGCGTCGCGTACTTTGCTCGCAGCCAAAGCTTATGTTTGATAAGGCAGTGGTCTGCATGATAGCTGAGCGTAACAATTAGCTCTAGTCGCAATATATGATAACTTTAACGTATTGGCGTGAGTCAAAACATTCTACTTCCGACTATTATTAAAAATATGAAAGTTTGGCTGTTTGTTACTCAATCACGCTAAAAGGGCAGAACGAATTTAGAATCAATTTGGCGCACATATAGTTTAAAACTAAAAAAAAACATAGGATTCTTTATTTTATCCCGATAAATGTAAGGTTAATGTTAGGTAGTCTTACAGATTCCAAAAAACTAAAGTAAGAAAAAAGAATACATTAAAACTTTCACGATCAGTCCAGCAGATCTGTAAATATTGAACGTTAAGTAGAATTAAAAACCCGCTTTCTCTTTAGAATCCACTTGATAGGATAAAAAAAAATATTATAGTAATATAATATATGTTACTAACGGGATTGTTATCATGTACCTTGTTTTGTAAAAACCGGAAAAATCAAAAAAGTGTCGTGTCGCGATCCGATACTGTAAGTGTTGTGTGTCGGGAACAGTTTCGAGTGAATAGTGAGAATGTGAACAGTGGTACGGGTATCGAACGCAATAAAAGACTTCGTCGGAGGGTAGACCGATATGTCTGCAAATAACAGCCTACCCGCAATTATTTCAGTTACTCCGTGATCATGGCGCTTGAACAGTGCCGAAATATCGGAAACTCGCTAAAAACAAGGTACATGGTAACAATCTCGTTAATCTTTATATATATAATTCTTCTGTGAGTGTGTATGTCACTGAACTTCTCTTAAACGACTGGACCGATTTTGATGAAATTTTTTGTGTGTGTTCATGGGGATCTGAGAATGGTTTAGATTCACAATTTTGTCCGCTGCACAACCCCTATTTTTTTAGGGCGGTACGAAGTTCGCTGGGTCAGCTAGTAACATATATTACTATATAATTTTAGTGACCATGAAAGTTTAAAACAATGTATAAAAAATATATTGAATGGAAAAGTAAGTTAAATGTGATATCTTTAAAGTGAGCAGGTACATTTTTCTCGTAGTGTTCTACGAATATTGTCTTAACATCCAAGAAGTATCCAAACCATCCAAATAGATCCGGTGAGCTTTCCCTAACTCATTGCTTTGTTAATAAGAGTCCGCGTTTCCACCTGCAAGACACTTCTGCGAGAAATGTTGGTGAGTCTGTCCGACACCAACTTGCAATGATGTCGCGAGCACACTTGCCACGAAGTTTCTCATTTGCGAGTTGCTGTCGGATAGAGTGTCGGACATTTCTCGCAGAAGTTTTCTTGCAGGTGGAAACGCGGCTTCTTATAAACAAAGCAATGAGTTAGGGAAAGCTCACCGGATCTATTTGGATCATCATCAGCCTATTAATGACCCACTGCTGGGGCACAGACCTTCCCTATGGATGGAATAGGGAGATTGGGCCATGACCCACCACGCGGGCCCAGTGCGGATTGGTGGGTGCTAACGACTACAGATGCAGCCGGGACCAACGGCTTAACTTGCCTTCCGAAGCACGGAGGAGCTCGAGATAGTAAATTTTTGGTCACCCATCCAATGACCGACCACTGCGAAAGTTGCTTAACTTCAACGATCGCAGCCGAACGCGCTAACCACTTGCGCCATCGAGCTCCCCGAGCTCGAGCTCCATCGAGCTATTTGGATACTTCTTGGAAGTTAAGACAATATTTGTAGAACTGTACGAGGGAAATGTACCAGCTTACTTTATACATATCACATTTAACTTTTCCATTGAAAATTTATTTTTTTACTCGCAAATGAAAAACTTCGTAGCAAGTGCGCTTACGACATCATTGCAGGTTGCTGACGGACAGACTCTCCGACATTACTCGCAGGGTTTTCTTGCAGGTAGAAACGCGACATCAGAGTTGCTGACTATTCGGAATAAAAAATATTCGGAAACAGTGGCAAACAAATTCATACTTTATTTATTTGGTAATAACAGTCTGAAATTAACATACAGCAAGTCCTATTTTATTTTTAGGTAATTTTAGTACGAATTAACATTATTATGATGTTTATGATTTTATTTTATTTTTAAGCATTTAACTACTAGATGTTTAAATCTAAAGAAAAGTTTACTAGAAAAAAATCCACTCGGACCAGGCAGCGGACGGGACTCGAACCCGCATCCTTCGCAATCCGGGCGAATGCACTGACCATTATGCTACCACGGCCCTATTAGCCGCGTCGAAATTTTCCTAGCCTTAAGCTGCAAGGCAGCGCCATTTCTTCGCATTGTAGATAACTCACAATATCAAATGAATACTTTTTCAAGTATTAAACATTTGAAAGAAGAAATATCAATTATAGTTATGATTTTATTTTATTTTTAAGCATGCTAGATGTTTAAATCTAAAGAAAAGTTAACTAGAAAAAAAAAACAATATTATGATATATATTTTTTTTTTTTTTATTATCAATTTTGTCAAATGGGTTTTTTGCCTGAAATAAAGAAATTATTATTAAGAAATAAAGAAATTAAAGAGTTCAGTCCTATTTTTTTTCAAATTTCAATATATATTTATTTGATAAATAGCTATAATGTTTTACCACAATAGCAGAGAAACGGTTCGCTATTCCATTTTCACTGAAGGCTGCCAAGGTAAATATTCAAAATTTAATTTCGACAGCTCCGAATAGTTTCGAAGTAAACATTACACATTAGTACGAACTCCGTAATTAATATTAATTACTCGTGTAATGTATGTATAATTAATGTAACTGCTGACAAATGTTCATTTGTAACGTTTTAACTTGGAACTGAAAATGAATGGCATTTTCAGTCCCACATAAAGGATTAGTAATAATTGAGTGATTTTGTGTATTCTGGTTCGAGTGTACAGCCCGATTTTCAATGAGAATTCCAAAGGAGCAGCAAATTGTTGTAACAACCGCGTATTGACTTTGTATTATTGCCTTCACATTTGCCAATTACTTAATATTTATTAAGAGAGGACATAAGTCATAGTGGATTTGAGCGTCCGTCTGGGAAAGTTACCTCCTCGCGCCGCCATATTGGAAAAATGGCGCCCAAAGCAGTTGTTTGAAAATATCTCCTTTCCAACTCATTTTACTATAAAAATAGTTAGTACAAAATGAAACTACAGACAATTGCCTACAATTTATGTATCAATCTTCTCTTCATAAAGTTAATAGTTTAGGCGTAAGAGCGTCGTAAATTGTACGCTTTGGTCTTTGGCTAAAAAACTGCTTTTAGGCGCCATTTTACCAATATGGTGGCGTGATCGGCAAAAATACGAGGTGGCAAAGTCGAAATTCGAAAAGAGCACCTCAAAATCTATAAAATCACCAATTTTCAAAACTCCCGGAAATCTGTCCAGGTAAAACTACCAAATGACTGTACTATTTGACAATTTGCAAAATTTCAAATGAGAGAAACTCTATTGTGTGATTTATAGAATCCATGTGCTGTGCTGATCACAAAATAAGGAATAACATATTATAGTAGGTTTTAGCCACTGAGTGTTTGAAATCATCAATCGCCAAAGTTGACAGCGTGTGGGGGAAGGGTAAGTCGCGTTTATATTGACCAGGCCCCTAATTTACCAAGTCGACATTTGTCACTGACATATGTAAGCCGACATGGTTTGCTTGGGGCTGATTTATTTAATGCACCGATTTTATCAATTGAATGTTCGATACTGGTTGTGCAGCAGAATCTTTATTTGAGCGCAATTTCAGTGATGTCAAAAGAGTAATTTATTCGTTCTTCATTAATAATCTTCTTTCTAAGCTTTCACGGAGAGTTATTTTGTAACTAAAAACCAAAACACCACAAATCTGACAAAGCGCCGATCTTATATCAAGAAATAACGACAATTTGTCAAATATATCGTCTTAAAAAAATAACATTGTTCACAATATAATTTTCTTGTCATTAAAGTAAGCCAAGGACCAATTGTATCAAAATGCCGATAATTTTTGTAAGCATTTCTGAAAATAATTCTTATAATTGTCACTTATCACCTTTCGCTCGACGGTTGTCAGCTTACATATTATGTCAGTGACATATATCGACTTGGTGAAATAGGGATAAATTCTGTGTAAACTTGTATCTCGGCGTTTGGGGTGAGTTTCACACTTATGTAGTATTCATACTTTAGTTTGGTACAAGTAGGTGTCCTTGTATTTGGTCGCTAGTGGGCGTGCGTCGTTATTTAAGGCGTGCTGAAAATAGCCTATTATGTTGGTTCACTGATCAAATCGCTACATTGGTTAGTATTGTGATAAAAATCAGCCCCCAAAGAAGTAATTCCCGCTAAATTATCCGTAAAATATAAGTTCATATCGAGCAACGGCGCCTGTGCGGTTTTTAGAACCTTTATTTTTATAACCAGTGACTTATAAAATAAGACGAAGCAGGTTATTGATACGTCAAATGATATATAGGTATATTTAAAGATGAAGAAAGTAATATACGGCTTGTTTATGTAAATAGATTAGGTATATAGTCTACTTACCCCAGTAAATAAATCTAACAATAACTTTTAAAATAAGCTATATTGTAAAGGGTATAAAAAAATATAATCCACTGTAGCCAATGTTGGAGCCGCGGCTTATTTGTTACGGGGTAATAAATCAAAGGCCATATTATGAGAATTTTTGATAACAAAACTGACGAAGCTACGTCAAATACGTTGGAGGGAAGGGTGAAGATTAAAAATGGCTCGTACACAGGGTTGCCATGCCAAAAAAATTACGCCCACGAGAGAAGACCGGAAATTAAAAAAAGGACAACATTTACTATGTAAGTATCTACTTAGAATTAAACTTTCTTACAGTTCGTTTATAAAAATATTCTACTTATTACAGAGTTATTATAAACTCTTTTCATTTTATTATGGAGCGAGATGTTGTTATTTTTATAGTAATATAAGTTATTTACGGGATTGTTACCATGTACCTTGTTTTGAATAGTGAGAATGTGAACAGTGGTACGGGTCGCAATAAAAGACTTCGTCGGAGGGTAGACCGATATGTCTGCCAATAACAGCCTACCCGCAATTACTTCAGTTACTCCGTGATCATGGCGCTTGCAACAGTGCCGAAATATCGGAAACTCACTAAAAACAAGGTACATGGTAACAATCCCGTAAATAACTTATATTACTATAATGTTAGTGACCATGAAAGTTTAAAAAATATATTGTTATTTTATGCACAACTGTAGGTAATATACGCATTCAATCTTAAAAAGTGGCCATACACACTACGAGAAATCGTTACGATCAGACTGAACAGTTCGAACGGAACAGTTTATCGTACGTGGCGTACGTATAGGTAACTGTGCAGTTTTATAACATACACGCTACGATTTATCGGTACCGTTCGGACGGTACAGTCTAATCGTAACGATTTCTCGTAGTGTGTATGGCTACCATTATACGCATTCAATATTTTAGTCCGATACCAGATTGAAGCGTGTTTTTTTATAGTAGGTAATTACCATAAATTAAAATAAGTTTATTATTTTGAGTTTGTTTTTTTTTTGTTTGGGGATTTTATTTGATTGGGTTCGTGGAACTATACCGGTGTCATTTATTGTTTTTTTTTACACAATGCGCAATAAATTGAAAACCTCACCTGCTAAATAATACGACTCAGTTGGCATAAGACTCAAAAGAATACTTATTATCTTTATATATATAATTCTTCTGTGAGTGTGTATGTCACTGAACTTCTCTTAAACGACTGGACCGATTTTGATGAAATTTTTTATGTGTTCAAGGGGATCTGAGAATGGTTTAGATTCACAATTTTGTCCGCTGGACAATGTTTTTTTAATTAATTTTTAATTTATTAGTAGTTGTTGATTTTGGAATGTTTTACATTGGATCCGACTGACGGCGCTACCATCGCAGTGTCAAATCTTTATATATATAATTCTTCTGTGAGTGTGTATGTCACTGAACTTCTCTTAAACGACTGGACCGATTTTGATGAAATTTTTTGTGTGTGTTCAAGGGGATCTGAGAATGGTAATTTTCATCAAAATGGTCCAGAATGTTTTAGCTTATTAAAAAAAGTTTGAAATTTTCAAATTAAAGACGTGTAGACAGGACAACGTCTGTCGGGTCCGCTAGTATTAATATATTAAATGTACTAATTTATTTACTCTTTTATGAGTTTTAAAAACTCGAGGCTGCCCATGTTGTGTAAAATAAGGTACATAAACAAACTTTTCTCGCCATCGAACTCGAGGAGCTCAATGGCGCAGGTGGTTAGCGCGTTCGGCTGCGATCGTTGTAGTTGAGCAACTTTCGCAGTGGTCGGTCATTGGATGGGTGACCAAAAATTTACTATCTCGAGTTTTTCCGTGCTTCGGAAGGCACGTTAAGCCGTTGGTCCCGGCTGCATCTGCAGTCGTTAGTACCCGCCAATCCGCACTGGGCCCGCGTGGTGGGTCATGGTCCAATCTCCCTATTCCATCCATAAGGAAGGCCTGTGCCCCAGCAGTGGGGACATTAAGAGGATGATGATGGTGAAACAAACTTTCAATTCTTGTTTTGGTCTTTCAAGTTTTTATCTGAAGACCTCCGTGGTCGAGTAGTTTATTCGCCGGGTTTCATGGTGTCGCCGACTCGAGAGGTTCGAATCCCGGTGGGAACAGATGTTTGTGTGATAAATACGAGCATTTGTACTCCAGCCATGGATGTTTAATATGCATTATGACTTATGTTTAATATATTATGAGTAGTTTCTCAATTTTTGGTTTTTATTATTCTTCTACTTCAAAAAAGTCGATATGTAGGGATTTTGACGACCTCCGTGGCCGAGTGGTTTGTACGCCGGGTTTCATGGCGTCGCCGACTCGAGAGGTCCCGGGTTCGAATCCCGGTGGGGGCAGATGTTTGTGTGATGAACATGAGCATTTGTACTCCAGTCATGGATGTTTAATATGTATTTCTATATAAATATACTTATATATGTAAAGTATATGTATTCTATCCGTTACCCTAGTATCCCATAACACAAGCCTTATAGTGCTTACTTTGGGGCTAGACTAATTGGTGTGAGTGTTGGAAATATTTATTATTATTATTATTTTTAATATTTACCCGTCTGGCAACCCTGTGCGTTAATTTTAATATAAGCGTTTACGTCATCAAATTCCGGTACCTACTCGATTCTTGTAGAGATAGGGCTTCAACCTAATTGTGTGTATTTCATTCTAGGGCGGAAAGAATTCAAAGGTATATAAGGCTAATTAGATAATTTATTGCTATTTAATGACGTTGTCATACAATCTTATCTAACATATTTGAGACAATAATTAAAAATAAATTGGGTAATTTTAGCGTGTGAGTGACACTCAAACACAATAGTAAACAAATGTGATTGAATAGAGAACTTAAAACTTACTTATACTAGCTTACCGACTCCGGCTTCGCACGGAAAATTAATTAGAAAACCGGTAATTATCTCTTATCTATTAATTAGACAAGTCCGTCCGTCTGTCTGTGGTGCTGTTTCAGCGGCCAAACCGTAAGAGATAGATAAAGAGAATATTTAAGTTATAAGTTAAGAATAGTCTGATAAGACTAAAAACCGGATTTGAGTAACGTAGCACTTAATTTTTGAATTTCAAACGAAACCACACAAAATCTCCGAAGTTCTCAATTAATTAAATACATTTTTTTTTAATTGGTGAACATTTGGTTCATTGGTTTGCTAGTCTAATGTAATGTGTATGTAATCTCTAGACATCTCTCTTATTGCATTAGTATTTTTTTAAAAAATGAAATAAAATCTACTACAAAAGGAATAAGCCATTTGAACATTATGTTCTAAAATAAAAATCTAAAAGAGCGCACTTTCGCGACTTCCTGTTACACACTTCCGTCCCATTCCACGGAATCACTCCCACAAATTGCAGGAAAGCGAGAGGAAAGATGTTACACATCAAAAAAGAAATTAAAAGACGTCACACAGAACATTTTTATGTTTTTCATCGAAGAAATTGACAGCAAAACCGTAACAGCCAATGTTGCACAACGATCCAGAGTCCATACGTAACTCTTCTCCACAAAAGGTCACTTAATCTTCGACCCGAGCATCTCACGTGTTGCCCTCTCTCTCACACTCCTAGCGTAAGACAGGGACGGAGATAGCATTTTACAACAATGGGGTCTGTATCAAATATAAAGCAAGTGTTCATGGCAATGGGAGCATCCTGCGATCCCCGATGAGCAGTACAATCTGCGTTATTATTTCTTGAAGAGTATGGTGCAATGTACAAAAAATTGGCGTATTTTTAAAATTGGCGCCCACACAACTGAAGTGAAATTTCTTTTATTAAATAACCTAACTTTAGGCGGTGCATGAGGCACAGGAGAATGGAGCAGCGAACGCATAACTCATATATATGTATATGTTGTTACAGCCTTCGCCGAGTTACCCTCCAACTTTCATAATCGTCGGAAAAAGCTGCGCACGCTTCTCACTCACGCATACGTGTACATATATATATATATATCACACCAATTAGCGTAGCCCCAAAGTAAGCACTATAAGGCTTGTGTTATGGGATACTAGGGTAACGGATAGAATACATATACTGTACATATATAAGTATATTTTTATAGAAATATATATTAAACATATAAACATCCATGACTGGAGTATTTGTACTCCATACCAGCTCATATTCATCACACAAACATCTGCCCCCAATGGGATTCGAACCCGGGACATGAAACCCGGCGTAGAAATCACTCGGCCACGGAGGTCGTCAAATATATATATATAGTCGTGTGGCGCTCGTGACGAATTTCCATTTTATATTTTTCAAAGGATTTTTCCATTTACACCCCGTACGAAAAATAGTTTCATTTCAAAGATATAATACAATAATATCTTTTATTTCAAAACAAAGTCGCCACTGCTGTTTAGAAAGCATAGATATTTTATATTACACTACAGAGAAGTAGGGCAAAGCGGATATCCCGCTTGAATTGGAGCACCCGTCTGAAGACCTAACCTAACCTAACCTCCATCTTGTAAAAAACCGCAGTAAAATAACTACACTACCTTTTGGTGCCAATCCAATTACGTTTCTTATTTTATGTTTAACTGATAATAACTATATTAAAAATGAAAAGTACTGAAACACCATTAATTTTTAAAAAAGACAGACAAGAAAGACTTATAATCTTTCGGAAAAAAGTCTTTCGATGGTAGCTCGTAGTCTTTCGAAAGTAAAGTAAAAATCATAATTGTGACGACGCAACCTGAAAAGGATGCGAAACGTCATAAATAAATTAATCAGGGCATCTATACTGTTAAAATTTGTTTTATTTAATGAGTGGTGTGCGCGACAAATATGAGGCCATGAGAACTATAGTGGCCTAACTCATTTATTTACAATATTGAATTTATGCTTGTTTCCAGTACAAGTTGATCATTTTGATAGAACCAGAGTGAACTAAAAGTGATACCACGAATGTTTACTAGATGGCAGCATAATCACTGTTACGGTTTTTAGTCTGTGATCTAAATTTGAAGTGCCATACTGGCCTAAGTAAGATAGGCCACTATGGTTAAAAATGAGTTAGGCCACTATGGTTCTCATGGCCTCTTAAATGATTATGACTTTAACTAAGCAGAATGGACACCCTGACTGTGGGTGGGGATAAAATTGAACAATGCTTTCTCGACCGTCACACCCAACAGTAACACCAGTGTGTTGGTGGGATTTTTTTTCCAAACCATCCCTGGTTTCAAGGTTCAATGGGAAGGTGGGTAAGGCCGTATGCAGAAAGAAAGCCGAAAGCCGAACCGAAGCCTATTGGCGCTGATCCTTTTTCTACGGACCGGCTCCGATAAGCGCCGCTAAGCGCCGACACGCGCTGGTCCGAAAAATAAATAATTTGTATTTGAATTATTATCCTTAGATTAAATCAATCTAAGTTATAATCTTTTTATAAATCTAATAACTTTATCTTTTATTAACTAAGCGCTAAAATTATTTGTTTCGTACTTACCGAATGGTGACAACAAGTCTTTCTTCTGGAAGGATTGGTTGTTTATGCCAATTGCACCAATTTTTCATCAAACGGTTTTTCACTAAATCCAAAATGTAATAAAATGTTTCTTGAATCATTCTTGTATATGTATAAAATCTTTGTTTATCAAATTTCAATTTTTTTACAAATAAATGATGGTATTATAGCTATTAACGGGATTGTTACCATGTACCTTGTTTTTTATGAGTCTCCGATATTTCGGCACTGTTGCAAGCGCCATGATCACGGAGTAACTGAAGTAATTGCGGGTAGATGTTATTGGCAGACATATCG
This sequence comes from Chilo suppressalis, assembly GCA_902850365.2. Lineage (NCBI taxonomy): Eukaryota > Metazoa > Arthropoda > Insecta > Lepidoptera > Crambidae > Chilo > Chilo suppressalis. The sequence goes on from OU963911.1 coordinate 2,912,619, forward strand.
GTCTACCCTCTGACGTCGTCTTTTACTGCGCTCGATACCCCTACCATTGGTCACGTTCTCACTATTCACTCGCACCTGTTCCCGACACACAATACTCACAGTATCCGATCGCGGAACGACACTTTTTTGATTTTTACGGTTTTTGCAGATACGAACCACTGGATTCCAGACACTTGACAATTTAAACCCATCCTCACGATTGAAATTTTTGTGTTTGGTTATTTCAATCGCTTCCCTGACCAATCTTGGTATGTAGTGGCGTTCTGTCGAGATGATTTGTGGATTATGGAGCTCAATCCAGTGATTCGGACCCGAATCGATTAAATGTTCCGCGATAGCCGATTTCTGCGTATCATTGTTTCTGACTGCTTTTATGTGTTCTTTCATTCGGCACGCTATTGTCCGCTTCGTTTGGCCAATATATGAACTACCACAGCTGCAGTCGATCTTATATACACCAGGTTTCTCCAAAGGGAAGTTGTCTTTGGGAGATCGTAGAAACTGTGACACTTTTTGTAAAGGAGTGAAGACAGTATTCAGTGAGTACTTATTAAGTATGTTCGAGATCTTGTCTGTCACTCCTTTGATATATGGCAAAAATACTGGTTGCCTGCTTACTATGTGTGTCTGGTGCCTTAATTTGTGTTTGGGTGGAAACAGTACGCGCGTAAGCGAACGCGGGCGCGGACGCGTTTCACCTAATGTGACTCGTGACTCATCGTGAAGTAAAATGACTACTAGAATTGTGAAGTGCGCTAATTGCAATGTAGTAATTAATGAACTCCTGGCATTTTTAGCCAATGTGCTAGATTACATGGATGAGGAGAGTATACACCAACTGGTAACCTCGTCATTCAGTGCTGAAAAAGTAACTCTAGCGAAAATGTTATTATTTGATTCGCTACCGAAAAGGAAGAAGATGCCATTGCGTCGTGGAGATGGAAAGGCCAAAATGTCCAGAGATCTGGATGATATGATATGTGTTATGAAGAGTGTGAACGCTGAACAGTTGCCGATATTTGTGGCTAAGGACTTGCACTTGGTTCCGAGTGTGGGTTTCGACCATATTGACTGTACACGATTGCTTAAGGACATTGGAAATCTCCAAAGACAGGTGAAGTCTCTTCAAGATAATGCAGCCACTGTAGAGATGATCAATGTTTTAAAAATTGAAATTGAAAACATGAAGCATGCGTCTGTGATAGAACACTGCCCTTCGTCTTATGGATATGTTAATAAACGTAGAGGAGCAGGCCTTCAAGAAAGTGTCTATGATTTTAGTAGTGGCCCGGCCGGACTACAATACGTTCCGATAACAACATCAGCTGATGCGAAAAATAACGGTCATTCTACGCCAACAAAGTCGCCCGACGGGTGTCACAGTGCAGATAAGTCGGTCTCTTTTCAATGCGCGCAATCGGGTGAAATAAACTATCCTAGACCAGGTGAGGCCCGCACTGCGGTTTCGAACAGTGCGAATGAGATCATTACGAAGACCTGCGCGGGAGGGGATGATCAGCGGGAAGGAGGCGAGACAACAAACATTGAGGCCGCGGAAAGGACTGCGGTTTCGAATGCTACGGCTTCATACTCACGCGGCGAGCAGCTTATCTCTGACGTCGTTAATGATGTTATCATAGCAACTACTGCTTCGCCGAGCTGCGTTGATTTGCGTGTTTTAAGTGATAATGTTACTACACCTGTGGTTAAAGACTGTACGCAAATTCCGAAAGAGTATGAATGGCAGTTACAGCAGTCTAAAAGTGCAAAGCGTTATAAACTTTTAGGGCAGAAAGGACGAGCGTCAACAACAGGTGAAATGAAGTTCAAGGCGGCTGAGAACAAAATACCGCTATTTATCTCAAATGTTAGTAAGGAAACGAGTGAGCAGGACATTATTAACTATGTTAAAGAAAGGACTAATGAAACTATAAGTATTAAAGTGATTAACATGAATTCTTCTAAGAAATATAATGCGTATAAATTGTTTGTTAGTAAAGAAAAATTAAATATATTTTTAAATGATAGTTTTTGGCCTGAGGGTATTACTTTTAGGCGTTTTGTGCGCTTTATGTACCGAAGTAAGCAACATTAGTCAAAGTAGTATATTTTAATTTTAAATATAATGAATAACGATGAAAAGCTAATTTGTAAATTTACTAGTTTTAACTGTAAAAATCTTAAGTCATCAATCGAAGATGTTCGAAATATTTGTAAAACAAGCAGTGTGGTTAGTCTTCAAGAAACTTGGCTCCTTGAACACGATATCCCACTGCTGGGAACGATATCAAATAATTTTGATTATACCGGTAAGTCTGCCGTAGACTCCTCTGCCAGCATACTGAGAGGGAGACCGTACGGTGGGGTGGCCATCCTTTGGCGGAAGGACTTATTTGATAGTGTGACGGTGATTGAATGTAACAGTAAGAGATTGGTTGCTATAAAGGGTACCAGGGGTAGTCGGTCTATACTTTTATTCTCAGTGTACATGCCGACAAAGTCATACCAAAATCTACCAATTTTTACAGAAGTCCTTAGTGAAATAAGCGCTATTGAAAATAGTAGTAACGTTGAGTCGACATTTCTCTTGGGAGACTTTAATGCGCATCCAAATGAGTACTTCTATAGTGAACTAAATAACTTCTGTTCGGATCGGTCGTGGATTTGTGCGGACGTAAAAACTCTTGCGTCAGACACATATACGTACATTGATCCATACCATAAAACAAGGTCCTGGCTGGATCACATTGTGGTCTCCCTCTCGGCTTGGAAAACTATTACTAAGGTAGGAACTATAGAGGATGTTTTTATATCGGATCATCTGCCTATTTACATAGAGTGTAACTTATTTATAGTGAGCCCTAAGCGGATGTTTCAAGGTGAGCAGTGCAGTGCAGTGGTTTGGGGGGAAAGAGATGTGAACCAGATAAACAGGTACCGTAATTTATGTCACGAGGGCCTGCGGGATATTGATTTCCCTCCAGAGTTTGTGGGCTGCAGCCATGGATCATGCGCGTCGGTCAGTCATAGGGTTATTCTCGATGATTTATATTATCAGATAATTAACACTTTAAGAAACGCCGCTATTCAGACTAAACAAAAGATGAGAAATAAAAAGCATAAAGTGTATTGTGGGTGGGACGTACATGTACGTGAAGCTCATCAAGAAGCCAGGCATAAGTTCCAAGTTTGGGTGTCACATGGTCGACCAATATCGGGTACAGTGTACGACCAAATGTACGAATCTCAAAAAAAGTACAAAGGCCGACTAAAATGGTGCATGAAAAATCAGGAACAACTGAAAATGGATAAAATAGCAAGTCTTAGGGCGGACAAAAATTTTGGAACTTTCTGGAAAGCTACCAGGAAACTGGATCTTAAGCCTGGGTTACCAGCGACTGTTAGTGGTAAGAGTAATCCACGGGACATCGCCAACTTGTTTCGGGAACATTTTAAGGTGCAATCTCCACTGGGTAAATCTGATGCAATACTCGGGGCTGAGAATGGTCGTGTACGGGGGGGCGCTCTGTTCAGATTCTCGGCTAAGGAGATAAAAACTATAATTAAAAGAATGAGCAGAGGTAAATCTCCCGGGCACGACGGGCTCAGTATCGAGCACATGAAATTTGCAGGTGTACACCTGCCGAGGGTTCTGTCCTTGTTCTTTAATATGTGCATCAGCCACTCATATTTGCCTGCTGATCTAATGAAAACTACCGTTGTGCCCATAGTGAAGAACAGGACAGGAGACATCTCGGATAAAGGAAATTATCGCCCAATCTCGCTCGCTACAACGGTAGCCAAGATATTGGACAGTCTGCTTGACTCATGTCTAAAAAAATACCTGAACATACATGACGCTCAGTTCGGGTTTCAGCCTGGACTCTCCACAGAAAGCGCAATACTCAGCCTCAAGCATACTGTCCAATATTACACCGACCGAAAGACACCGGTGTACGCCTGCTTTCTGGACCTGTCCAAGGCCTTCGATCTCGTATCCTATGATGTGCTATGGAAAAAGATGGAGAGCAGAAGTATACCGGTGGAAATTATAAATGTGTTTCGGTATTGGTATGGAAACCAAACCAATGTTGTAAAATGGTCTGGCAGTTTCTCCGAGCTGTACAGTATGGAGTGCGGGGTGAGACAGGGGGGGTTGACGTCTCCGAAGCTCTTTAACCTGTATGTGAATGATCTCGTGGTGGAGCTCAGCAGCGCGCGTGTCGGTTGTCGGCTGGCTGGTGTTAGTCTTAATAGTATTAGCTATGCGGACGACATGGTGTTGCTGGGCCCCACCGCGAGTTCTATCGCTGAGCTCTTAAAAATATGTGAAGCCTATGCTGTGTCACATGGGCTAGTTTATAATGTAAGCAAAAGTGAATACATGATCTTTAAGGCCGCCGGTAAATGCCCAGTAAACCCGCAGTTAACACTGAATGGGCTAAACTTAAAAAGGGTTTACCAATTTAAATACTTAGGGCATATCCTTACTGACGACCTTAAGGATGATGTAGACATAGAAAGGGAGCGTAGGGCGTTGGCGACTAGAGGTAACATGCTTGTCCGTAGATTTGCCCGTTGTTCGGACCAGGTCAAAATTACACTGTTCAAAGCTTATTGTCAAGGTCTTTACACGGCGGGTCTGTGGACGAGGTATACCCAGAAGTCGCTCAACGCCCTACGTGTCCAATATAATAATATTTTCAGGATGATGTTGTCTCTCCCTCGATTTTGCAGCGCCTCTGAAATGTTCGCGAAGACCAGAACGGACGGCTTCCACGCCATACTTCGTAAAAAAGTGGCCTCCCTAATTAGAAGGGTGAGAGAGAGCGACGGCAGCATTCTGAAAGTAGTGGCAGATGATCCGCATGCACCGTTAAGGAGACATTGTACGCGCTTGATGTCCGAAGTAGTAGATAAGAGTTCCTCTATACATCGGGCGCAGGCAGTGCCTTTGCGGTGCATGAATAATTAATTAATTAATCATAATAATAAAATCAATCATAAAATCATAATTACTAACCTAGTTTTAATCATAATTTGTATACTAACATGTTGGATCTGAGTTGTCCCAAATAAATGAATTTGAATTTGAATTTGAATTTGAAACTGTCCCTTGTATCCATTATTCTGTAGGACCCGCCGTACATACTCCAACTCTTCGTGCAGGTGTTCCTTGTCACACAAGTCATATGCACGGTTTGTCAGTGAAGTCACTACAGAATTTAGATGTCTGGGGTGGTGATGCGAAGAGGCGTTGAGATAACTCACACACACAGACCGCATTTTTAAATACACATTTTCTAACAAAACCAGATCATCGTCCGATGAGTCCGACATTTTGCTTGATCTGCTTTAATCGGCTTCCTTTATGTAGGAAGGATCGGCGCGGATAAGCGCCGATAAGCGCCGATCGGCTTTCGGCTTTCTTTCTGTATACGGCCTAAGCCTCGATTTCCATTCCAGTGTTACCGTTGGGACTTTATCATGTACTTGGGACTTTATCATGCACTTACTTTACTTTCATACATAGTAGTGCATACATACGAATTGAATAGTGCAAGTTAAAAAAAAACTTGTAAAAAGACTCATATTAGCCATTCAGAAATAATGCTTTTCAAGTATCCCCACTTTTATAAATAAAGTGATGTACCAGGGCAACATAACTCCAGAGGAGATACTTATTTCAATACATCCCCAACCTTTTTAAGGGTGTGAACAGGGTTCCTATGCGTAACAAAAAAAAATCCCCACCAACACACTGGTGTTACTGTTGGGTGTGATGGTCGAGAACGCATGCATTGCACGCAGGCGAGATTGTAAGGGGACCTCAAGCTAAGAATTGGCGAATGCCTCTAGAGGTATTCCAGGCGGATGGCATCTCCCCACGGGGGGAGTCTCCTCTCCGTCTGGAGTCTCTAAACCACTCAAACCTGAGGCGGTCGGCTCAACTACAGGGCGTCTCTCAGACTCTGACCTCGGCTCTAGTTAGCCATTGTGGGTCATGCATTGAATCTCCGTAGATAATGTTTGAATTTGAATTGTTGTCATTCAATATTAGTTAGTTATGAAATGAGCGGAATGTCGAGCCGAGTTCAACCAGTGAAATGTCACGATATGATATGAGAGGCTGCCTTATTACTTCCATAGGGCTGACACTGTTTGAGTAATGTTAATAAATCCTATTAATATTAAGAGAGAGCATAGCGATTTTCTTGAAACGCCCGTCTTTTATTTTTTTTATAGCTCGATAGGCAAAGACTCTTACAGAATGATATTTAATGAGGTCCCAAAGTCTGACAAATATAGGAAAATTGCCTATGCCTTTGTGTCGAGATCTATAATAAAATCCCTCCCGACATGAAAATGCTAAATATGAACATGTTTAAAAATAAATTATGTAAATGGCTAAATAAAAACAATTTTTATGACCTAAAAAGTTTTTTCAATTATAAAAATTAATGACATGTTTTAACTTATCCTATAATGATTATGATAAATGTACCTTTTTAATTTTTTTATATCTGACATTTAGAAATCTTGTAATATTAATATGTTGACATTGTATATTTTATTGACATAATATTAGCTAACTCTGACATTCATAATTCTACAGAAAAATGTTATAATTAATTAATCTCTTTTTTTATTGGTTCCATATTATGTATTTGCATGCTATTTTTAAAATGGCAAAACACGTGCTCAATCCGTTATGTAATACCTATATACCGTGTTTTTAGCAAATAAAGATTATGATTATGATTAAATGACTCCTCCCCACCTGATGTTAAGTGATGAAGTCCAGACGCGAAGATCGCTGGTACAGCAGTTAAAAACTGCCGCATCACCCATCAACACCTGGCGGCCTTCAGAAATGCTTCTTCACACCTCTCTTAAAGGACCCCAGATTGTAGGAAGGGGGAACAAGTGCGCGGGCAAAGAACTCCACTTGCGAATAGTACGACAAAGAAATGAGTCAACAAATTTCTTTGTTCGTATAGGAAGAGGCCACAGTAAGTCGGTGGTAACGTAGGCCAGAGCGTGTGGTCCTCTGAAGAATTTGTGATGGAGAGATAAGGGAAGTGTTCTATTTCAAATAAGTCATTTTTCTGTAAACTTCTGCCAATAAAATTTTAACACGTTATGCTTACATATTTAGAGTTACAGTTTGGTTTTACAATATATTAATTGCTTTGTTTTTGTTAAATATTTAATTGTAACTGGGTTTATGAGCTAATAAATAATAAAAAAAAATAAAAAAAAATGTTATTTATTATTTACTAGTTCATGAATAACTCAATTTCTAAATCTTTACCCATAATGCCTTGTATATTTTTATGCACCAGTGTAAGACGACGCGTAAACTAATATAAGAAGATACAAAGCTGTCACGGAGTAAGCCCCCTCTGGCTCGAGTTGTCTAGAGGCTCCGGACGGAGAGGAGATTCCCCCCGTGGGAAGATGCCATCCGCCTGGAATACCTCTAGAGTCTACTTGCCAATTTTCAGCTTGAGGTCCCCTTAGGATCTCGCCGTCCTCAAACCCGGTGACACTGTTAAGGTGATCTGCGACCAACAGCATACACCACTCAAAAAAACGGGGTAAGCGCCACAGTGGCAACCCTACCAGCGGCCTGTGTAGCGACATGATCTATGAGACCATCACACGAGACATGATTTGAAGCCGGCTACAAACGACACCGCGGCATCTGTTCACGGATACTAAAACCACCTTTAATAACATTTTTACGCTCGGTTTTATGCCTTGTTATATATATACTATGCTAATATTGGATATAGACAATAGTTATTTATAGTTTTTAAGCATGTAACTGCTTGATGTTTAAAAATTAAAATTAAAAAAACTATAATTGCTATCTCTTTTTTTCAAATGTTTTTTTTCTATATGGCTTCGCACGGTTTGTGCATTTAGCCAATGTCAAGTGTAAAATGTTTACTGTTTGTGTTAATGTTTTTGTTTTGGCAGTCAAGTCAATCCCCCTTTCCCTATGTTTCAGTAAATGTATGAGGATTTACTGGAACCTCCCCTTGGACTTTTTGAGGGAACGTCGAAAGACACTTTCCGCTATTTAGTTTCACTTGCCAACACTTGTGCATGTTTCCGAACACTTAGTGGTTAATAATCCACCATTATTAGACACTAACATCCGCTACAACACAATTTTTAACAAGAAAAACAAAACTGCTAAACTGCTTCCCGATCCCGCCAAAAAGTCTTTCAAATGTTTAATACTTGTAAAAGTATTCATTTGACATTGTGGCTTACCTATAATGAGAGAAGAATGAAGAGATGGCGCTGCCTTGCAGCTAAGAATGGCTAGAGGAATTTCGACGCGGCCATCAAGGCCGTGATAGCATATTTGGTTAGTGCATTCGCCCGGATTGCGAAGGGTGAGGGTTCGTGTCCCGTCTGCTGCCTAGTCCGCGTGAATTTTTTCTAGTTATATTTTCAATACTTATTTATGATATTAATGCGTTGTATTGGTTATTACAAACAAGTAAACGAATGTAAGTCTGAGACTAAGTCGAGGGTTTACCAAAGTCACGAGTTTATTAATACTAATATAAAAACGTTTTTTGTATACATTTGCGAGAAAACGGTATAATCTCTTATCTATTAGACAAGTCCGTCCGTCCGTCTGTGGTGCTGTTTCAGCGGCCAAACCGTAAGAGATAGATAAAGAGAATATTTAAGTTATAAGTTAAGAATAGTCTGATAAGACTACAAACCGGATTTGAGTAACGTAGCACTTCCGGTTTTCGAGAAATCACGAATTTCAAACGAAACCACACAAAATCTCCGAAGTTCTCAATTAATTAAATACATTTTTTTTTAAATCAGGTTTTGGTGAACATTTGGTTCACTGGTTTGCTAGTTTTCAAAATAATTAAGCAATCTCTTTCTTAAATGAAAATGGCGCTCATTTCCAAGTGGGGCGACTTGAGGGTGGTCTCTTTTTCTTTTTATAAGTATTAAAGCGAGACAAACTTATAGGTCAAAAGCGTTTCCAAGGAAGCACCATACAACGGAGCGTGCGGTAAAATGTTTACTGCATGCTCCACTGTTTGGCCGTAATTTTGAACTTTCGAACGATGTACACAACCTCTGTAAATGAATTTCTTGAGCATGGTTAGGTTATTTAAGAAAAGAATTTTCACTTTAGATGTATAGTCCGTGCACACTAATTTCTGTAAGATGCATGGGGTCTTTCGACTTTTTAAGTGCTTGTGATAGCTTTAACTATAAAAATGGCATGGAATTAACCAGCTTTATACATCTACAATTGGTCCCAACAGTATTTAATTCAGTTTATTCAATTAGTAATCAATTCTATTCTATTAGTAGAATTAATTTTACGTTCTTGCGACAGCAAGATCCTGATCCTTCTTACTAAAAAAGTCAAAAAGTTGAAAAACCCAATGCATCTTACAAAAAATAGTGCAGTCTGACAAGATGGGTAATAACTGCAATCTGACAAGATGGGTAGCTAAGGTGGCTTAATGAAGAAAACGGGATAGTGGGATAAGGGAAAATATCTTCTTAGCACTGGCCATGTATGGCACAGAAGATATGACAAAACTTCTATCTGTGTTCCGAAGCTTGTCTGTAGCACGAAACAACACAGAACAGAAAAGAAGGGAGAAAGCGTTTAATGACGTATCATCCTGGAGTAGTTGAAAAGGCATATTGATATTTTAAACTTACAGCCCTTGAAAAAAAAATCCATTCCTTAATAGTTGTAATATTTACCTGTAACAAAAAACATATATATTAGTTTGCTATATTAATAACAAAAATATTAAATAGAATATAGATCTTAACACCAAGTGGATTTTTGAATATCTATGACGAAACATCATTTGTCAACATGATTACATAATACTACCAAACCAGTGAACCAAATGTTCACCAAATTCTGATTTAAAAAAAAAAAGAAAATGTATTTAATTAATTGAGAACTTCGGAGATTTTGTGTGGTTTCGTTTGAAATTCGTGATTTCTCGAAAACCGGAAGTGCTACGTTACTCAAATCCGGTTAGTAGTCTTATCAGACTATTCTTAACTTATAACTTAAACATCCTCTTTATCTATCTCTTACGGTTTGGCCGCTGAAACAGCACCACAGACAGACGGACGGACGGACTTGTCTAATAGATAAGAGATTTGATAATATCGGATAAATAACACTTGATAATCCGACCATGTTTAAAATCCATATTATTGCAGACCAGCAAACTATCAGGACAGCTCATTAAATCCGCAAGATGGCACCCGAGACGCAAAGTAATCCTGAAGCTTGGCGTTAAGCTTAATACAAGAAAATACGCTTTAATACCGTCCCGTATCAAGTTGACCTACCTGGGATTATGGAGTTTCATAATAAAACGTTGGTAATGAACGCTATGACACTCGATGCTGCTCGCCGTCTGCAATCGTGTAAGTTAAGCAATGAGGAGCTCGATGGCGCCAGTGGTTAGCGCGTTCCGCTGCGATCGTTGAATTTAAGCAACTTTCGCAGTGGTCAGTCATTGGATGGGTGACCGAAAATTTACTATCTCGAGCTCCTCCGTGCTTCGGAAGGCACGTTAAGCCGTTGGTCCCGGCTGCATCTGCAGTCGTTAGCACCCACCAAGCCGCACTGGGCCCGCGTGGTGGGTCATGGCCCAATCTCCCTATTCCATCCATAGGGAAGGCCTGTGCCCCAACAGTGGGGACATTAATAGGCTGATGATGATGATGATGAAGCAATGTTCGCAATGATAGATCATCGGATGGGTAGCCAAAAATTTATCATAGAGAGTTCCTCAGTGATTTACCCAGCTAGGCAAAAAAATATTATTTTTGTAATTTATGCTATGCACGGGATTGTTGCCATGTACCTTGTTTTTAGCGAGTTTCCGATATTTCGATACTGTTGCAAGCACCACTATGTAACGTACCTCAGGAATCGTCCCATGGTTTCGACTATCATAGGTTCTATTTCACACATTTTATCATCTAACATCATCGATATTCATCAGGCATCAACATATATTTTATTAGGTATTTCTGGAAACACACAATTTCAAAAATATCACACACTATTCATCATTTTGTAAATACGTATTATAATTCCATCTATACTGAAAATCACTATTCCAGAGTGCTGGACACTTACCGGCATTTCTCTTTATTCTGTTATTTATTTGTTTTCATTAATTTTGCTCCGATTTTATCTATTTTTAGTTTATTTATTTTATTGACATTTATAACAACTTAATGTTTTTTATCCGTTGTCATGGCTACCCATGACACGGATACTCTCTCCAACTACGTCTATGACTATTCAACCTCCACAGACCACCTACTTTGATTCTTTTTAGTTCGATTCGAACCGTGTCTAAATTTAAATGGTTCCGGACCTATAAAAGGCCGAGCCTCGCTGATCTTTCATTCAATTCTACGGCAAAAGTTGCCTACTCAACTTTTGATAGCTCGCTACCGAGCTCTAAATTAATAAAAGGCCTTGTCCCGGGGCCGGCTGCCCCGGGACTCAAGAAAGACCTCAAAGCTTCAGCACCTATTGGCTCTCTAAACTACTTAACTCTACTACACTACTACTCTTCTCGTCATCTTCACCATACTCGCAACCTCATCGGTGGGACTGCCGCCTGGACTCCAGCTTCCTCGGCCAGCCTCCAACTGCTTCAGCCCGCCTTCTACCGATTCCTGCCGTTCCACCAACTTCTGCCACCGGCCGATATTCGCCGGCCAACCTACCAGCAGCGCCCGCCAGCCACCACCAGGACAAGCCAAGACCTGAGACGCCTGAACAGGAGCGCTTCTGCCTCCTAGGAGTGCCGCCCGTCTGCCAGCAGCAAGTCCTCCAGACCCTCAATTCTCAACGAAGAAGATCGCCGACGACCCACGCCCACTTCACTACTTCCACTTCACACCCCACACTTCACACACATACCATACCCCTATTTTTTTATAATATGTAAAAACTTTTTCTTGTAAATATATATATCTTATGCCTACTGTTCTTTTGATTTTTCTTCTTTTATTTTTTGAAGTTATACTTCTTTAGGCGCGTTATGAAAAAATGATGAGAGTGAAATTTTAAGATGCGCGCGCATCACTGTAACACAAAATTTTAACAGCATGAAGTTGGTCGCTTTATCGACCAACTTCATGCTGTTACTTTTATGTTTACCGCACATTAAGAAAATCTACCAACAAAATAGAAATAGAATCTCTATTTAGTGGGTGCTAACGACTGCATTGTGAAGGCATATCAAAAGTATTTATTAATCTGGAACAACGGAACCAAAGCGCGATTCAGGAGACTACAGCGCCATCTCTTGACCATTAGTGTAGTAGAACCAAAAACCACATCTTTATTTTTTGTAATAAAGTAACAGTTATAGGTATTCATATTTATAATATTCATCCACATATTCAGTAGCGATTTTAATTGAATATTTTGATTATTTATTTATTTATTTTTTCAAATTAAAACTGAACTTTATTGACTGTGTCCTTTTCCAGACTTTTTATTAATTTATTGTAATTAATTATTTGCATGCAATTAAAAACTAATTTTAAACGATGCCAAAAAAGGATAACTTCTCACGCGCCTACATAAGTACACGCACCCATTTTTATTTTTATATATATTTATTTTGTCGCTGCACGACAACTATCATGGAGTAACTGATCTCCTAATTGAATTGACTGTATCAAGCAACGGTGCCTAGTCTTACTTAATGGGGTTTCATTATCAGGCCCCAAATATTAGGCCCCTAAGCAAATTAAAATAAGTTCTAAAGCTTATAGTAATACAAGTTATTTACGAGATTGTTACCACGTACCTTGATTTTAGCTAGTTACTCCGTGATCATGGCGCTTGCAACAGTGCCGAAATATCGGAAACTCGCAAAAAACAAGGTACATGGTAACATTTCCGTAAATAACTTATTACTACAATGTTAGTGACCATGAAAGTTTAAAACAAGTCCTAATAAAAAACCGTTAAACCGTTATAAACCGTTCGCTTTGCGCAAAATAATAATGACCTATTTCCACGGTACCAAGTTCGAAATTTGAATTATCTATTTAAAAAGTCGAAGAACATTCTTTATTCAATTTCGTGGAATCTACAAAGTACTTTATCAGAGGTAACAAATTGAAGCGAACACCTAGTCGCCATTAATTTCGTGCAACTTCCATAATAAATTACGCTTCTAACAAACCAATTCGGTAAACCTATATAGTTCAGAAAATAACCTGCCTTATTACGCAGTTAGCAGAGGCTGTAGTGCTATGAATATTAAGTTGTGACTTAAATGAGATCCTCTTTTTTATTTTGTGGACTCTGCTTAAATCGAATAATTAGTTTGTAACAAAATAATTGATTACTTCTAAATTAGTAAGAAACAGGTGAAATAAACTTTACTAAAGAATTTTACCTACTAATTTTAAAACAAAAAACAAAGTTTTTTTTATTATGTTTTTTTTTTATAACCAGGTAGGCAAATGACTCTACCCCACCTGATGTTAAGTGATGATAAAGTCGAAGATAGCTGGTACAGCAGTTATGAACTGCCACACGAACCATCCTCATCTTGCCAGGCTGCAATAATGCTTCCTCAAGCCTCTCTTAAAAGGTTTGTTTTATTCATCTTATTAAACTGCCATGATTGTCGCTAGCCCGAAGACGAGTGCCAATGGAATTCGGGTAAATGACTAAGAGTAAATTAACGGAGTCGAGTACCCCCGTATTCAGGTAGTTTTCGTTTTAGAAAGAAAGAAAGAAAGAAATAATTTTATTTGAGACAACATAATAACATAAAAAATAAAATAAAACAATTAAATTTAGTCTCAAAACGGTCCCAACTCAGCATAGTGCTAATGTTGCCATTAGCGCTGGTCTTCCGTTGGAACCGGTTTGGTGTCGCACGAATCAATAACAACAAGAACAATAAATAACATAAAAAAGAAAATAGAAAACAAAATAAAAACCAGGAATAAAAATAAAAACAAAACATGCTTGGCTGAATGTATCAAAATATCTTTGCCACAGCCACTTAAAAAGAGAGAAGAGAAAAAAAAACATTTCTCTCTCCCTCTCCCCACACGCTATGGCAAAAGAGATTTTGGTTACTGGACACCATCTTCTAGCCCATATCCAGGGTAAATACTGCTTCGGTGGCCCGAATTCGAGTAATGTCTTTCGTCCACCCGAATACAGGCTAACGACAAAATGTTTTCGAGCCATTATGACCGGTAGGTCAATTCACAATAGCTCAATTAACCATTTATCTTCTTTCTGTTCTTAATTAAAAAATATAGATATTCTGATTTCGTTATCGCAATAAACCTGTCGGTTAGCTTGATAATGAGCGAAACAATAGTGCTATATAAATGTTAATACTAGTTTATTGTGGAAAAAAATGTTACATTATAACTTATCAGTCGAAACGTGTCATTCTTTACGTTTGGAAATACAAGTGATTGAATATTGTGTCACAAGTGTCCGACATTAATAATTAATACAATACATGGTTATCACAATACACCGTGTATGATGACCTTAAACTGGCCGTAATGTCAAGGAGAAACCGCACATTGTGCCTGCACTCATTGTTTCGTTTATTTTTTTTAACGGAATTGTATATTTTTTGAATTTTCAGATTCTACTGCGTTTTTATAAATATAATATAAATATTTCCAACACTCACACCAATTAGACTAGCCCCAAAGTAAGCACTGTAAAGCTTGTGTTATGGGATACAAGGGTAATGGATAGAATACATTTATAGTACATAAACATATATATATATAGAAATACATATTAAACATCCATGACTGGAGTACAAATGCTCGTATTCATCAAAAAAACATCTGCCCCCACCGGGATGGTCATTGTGTATAATACAAGCCTGAGAACAAAAACTGTAGCCTACACTTCAATTCTACACCGAAGCGAAGCCAGGACGGGCCGCTAGTAACTTATATTTTCACACCTTGATTAAGCCAAAGGTGTATTGTCACAGTTTAATATTAGAACAGTAAAATGGAAATTGTTTTTTTATTACCATGGATGTCGCCAGCAACCCGCAAAGCCTGGTAATAAATCAAGCCTTAAGTCTCGGAAGGACACAAAACCTCTCGAGGACAAATTTAAATGAATAGGTTTTTTTCTCGTGACGCATTGGCTGCAAAGCACAAGCGGGAGCGGATTGCAATACGGAGCCTATACAAAAATATTCATTTGGGAACTACTTACAATTTTTTTTAAAGATTGGTCCGAAAAATGACTCCACCCCGCCTGATATTAAGTGACGATAAAGTCCAAACGCGAAGATAGCTGAAACGGCAGTTCTACCTGCCACACCAGCCATCCTCACCCTGCCGGCCTGCATGTTGCTTCTTCACGCCTCTTTTAAAGGATCCCAGGTTGTAAGAGGGGGGGAAACACGTGAGCGGGCAGAGCATTCTATTTACGAACAGTGCGATAAAGAAATGAGTCACCAAACTTCTTTGTACGCGTTGGAATAGTGGTCACAGTTAGTCGGTGCCAGCACGCGTGGTCCTCTGAAGGAAGGGGGAGAGTGGAATAAGAGAGAAAAAGTCTTATAAAGGCATCATACATAAAGGATTGTAGGTAACAAGTAAACCAATGCAGGGCGGATGGGTATTAAGCTAACGACGGGTGATGCAGATGGTTTTTTTTTTTTTTTTTTACTATAATATTAATACTGTCAAATACCCTATTAGCCAAGCCTCAAAGTAAGCACTGTAGGCTTATGTGACAATTCGCTGAGATTTCGCGAGTGGAAGATACAAGATTCGCGTGTTTTGGTTTGCGTGTCACGCACACAAGTATAACAAACCTGGCCTGTTTTCATCGCAGTGTTTACAAGGTGACGCTCTATCTAGAGAGTAAATAACCCAAGAGGTAGCGTTGCCATCCATTCCGTGCCATTTTGTTATGCATTTTTTCTTAAAACGCAAGCAAACCGCACCCACACTTCAACAATCCTAATTCGCCTGTTGTTAATGCATTCCTATAATACCGATGTGTTTTATTTGAACTTTAAGTCAAAAATCTTGTTTTGGCTATACTTTGAGGCCGTCAGCCCTAAAGTCTCGCTTTCTGGCGGGTAAGTCCAGTTTTATGATTTTTAGAGATGTCACGCTGACGTGACGGTACGGCTGGTCCACAGGTGCAAAGTCGCTCAGCGCGCTATGGAAAGGGCTATGCTCGGCGTTTCTCTGAAGGATCGCAACAGAAATGAGGTAATCCGACAGAGAACCAGAGTAATCGACATAGCCCACCGGATAAGCAAGCTGAAGTGGCAGTGGGCTGGCCATATTTGCCGAAGAACCGATAGCCGTTGGGGCAGACGAGTTCTGCTAATAACATATCAACATCATCATTATATCAGCCGTACGACGCTCACTGCTGGACATAGGCCTCCCCCAAGGATCTCCACAACGATCGGTCCTGCGCTGCCCGCATCCAGCGTTTTCCCGCGACCTTCACCAGGTCGTCGGTCCACTGAGCGTCGTCCGGCACGCGGTCGCCATTCGAGAACCTTTCCGCCCCAACGGCCATCGGTTCTCCTCGCTATGTGTCCCGCCCACTGCCACTTCAGCCAGGCTATTCTTCGAGCTACGTCGGTGACTTTAGTTCTCCTACGGATCTCGTCATAACATATGCTGCCAGTAAAATGTGCTGTTTCACAAATTAATTACAACGTACTTAATAAAATCGCTACCCTGCTGTACCTAGTACCGTGGTTGAGGGAATTACTCGTCTTCCCAGTACCAAACCGTCGTTAACAATGCCGAATGAAAAACATCCCCGGAGGCGAATCTCGATTATTTCATAACCTATTTTTGTAATAATAATTAACGATAATTAGGCCCCTCTGTTAAGTCAACAGAAAAGTCTGGAATTCGCAAAATGTTTCTTTATTATAAGTAAATAAATTGTTAAATTTAATTTTCCTTTTGTAAGTGATACCTATTTGGTTTACGCTCGGGGACTTAGGATTTTCAGATTTCTTTGTGTAGGTAGGTAATTAATCTAATGATATTTTCCTACGCGATTTCTGTACCTAATTTTATTGTAAAATTTATTATTTATTTGTATTATTGTCCCCACTGCTGGGGCACAGGCCTTCCCCCTCCCTCCCTGGATGGAATAGGGAGATTGCGCAAATGACCCACGCGGATTGGCGGGTGCTAACGACTGCAGATGCAGCTGGGGCCAACGGCTTAACGTGCCTTCCGAAGCACGGAGGAACTCGAGATAGAAGATTTTTGGTCACCCATCCAATGACCGACCATTGCGAAAGTTGCTTAACTTCAACGATCGCAGCCGAACGTGCTAGCCACCTGTGCCATCGAGCTCATCGATGGGAATGGAAATGGGAAAAATTATCATATGGGAGCAAAATAAAAGAAATATAATAAAATGCTCTTCAAAAGCAGAAACACTTTAAATTAACGAGAATATTAATCCCTTCAGAAAATGAAAAGCCAAAATTAATCGCGCGCAATTCGGATCTCCACAATATACCAATTAAGTTTTGTTGGCATGACAACCACTCTATTTGACTTTGATGTTCTTCTAACCCCAACAGAATTTATGATGCCAAGGCTAATGTATCAAAATAATACAGCTATAATATCTATAGAAATAAACTACACATTTTTAGACACGATATAACTGTTTTACAAAACATTAATTTTAAATAGCATCACGATTGAAACAAAAATCAGTTATAAAATTCACGTGTTAGTTAATATGAGACGTGAGAATTACCAATTAGTATAAAACGAAGTCAGCTGTCGTAATGCTGCTCTACATTTGAGTTTGTAGCGACATAAGGCACAGATCCAATGGGAGATATTATTGGTAAGTCTTCTTGACTTTAAAGTAGTCTTCAAAAGGTGACATAACAAATTCAACTAAACGCAATTCATTTTCCAGATTCAAAAATCTTAAAGGCAATAGGGTATTTGACAAGTTTTAGAAAACGATCTCACGTTAATGACTGTTTATGGAGTCCGGATTTTTTTTTATTATTTCCGGTTTTACACATACGAACCACAGGACAGACACTCAACAATTTAAACCCAATATTTATTAATTTATTTTTGTATTTCACGATTGAAATTTTTATGTTTTGTTATTTCAATCGCTTCCCTGACCAATCGTGGTATGTAGTGGCGTTCTGTCGAGATAATCTGTGGGTTATGGAACTCAATTCAGTAGTTAGGGCCAGAATCAATCAAATGTTCCGTGATGGCTGATTTCTGCGTACCGTTGTTGCTGATTGCTTTTATGTGTTCCTTCATTTGGAATGCTACTGTTGGCTTTGTTTGGCCAATGTACAAACTGCCACAGCTGCAATCGATCTTAAAGATATCAGGTTTCTCCAAGGGGAAGTTGTCTTTAAACTTACGGTACGGTACTGTACGGTAAATTTCAATCGTGAGGACGGGTTTAAATTGTCGAGTGTCTAGAATCCTGTGGTTCGTATGTGTAAAAACCGAAATAATCAAAAAAGTGTCGTGTCGCGATCCGATACTGTAAAGGTTGTGTGTCGAGAACAGTTTGGAGTGAATAGTAAGAATGTGAACCGGTATCGAACCCAATAAAAGACTTGGTTGGAGGGTAGACCGATATATCTGCGAATAACAGCCTACCCACAATTACTTTAGTTACTCCGTGATCATGGCGCTTGCAACAGTGCCGAAATATCGGAAACTCACTAAAAACAAGGTACATGGTTACAATCCTGTAAATAACTGTACAATAATATTAGTGACCACGAAATTTTAAAACAATATATTCTCTTATCTAAGTTCAATTACATAATATCTATTTGTACCGCTGTAAGTTTCTCAAAAAGAAATAAATAAATAATTGCTTCTCCCAAACCTGCGTCTATCGCCATGAAGCTTCTTTTTTGTGTATATTTAACCGTTTACGCGCACGCAACGGAAGTTATCAAATAAAATATTTTTTTCCCATTTTCGATCAAAATTTTATATCAAAATCTGCTCCTATTGGTTATAACGTAATGTTATATAGTCTCTAGCCTTCTTCTATAAATTCAAAGCAATACAGCACAGAATGCTATGTTCTGCGTCGACGACTATTCGGCATATATCCTTAGATTAAAACAAAAAGGGTAGATACGGTACGCTCATACTTGCATCAAACAAAACCTGCAGCGCGGCAGCGCGAACGGGACGGCGAGATCCGCGTCACTGCATTACCGACCCGAACGAAACAGCATGTTAAGTTTCAACGGCAGCGCGAACGAGACGGCGAGATCCGCGTCACTGCATTACCGACCAATCACCCGACCAGTACTCGACGTCACTACCGAATAAGATTCAAAACAAACAGCAATTTTTATGAAAAAATATATTTTATAGTACTTACGAATGAAAAGTGGGTTTTATTTTTAGTTTTTATTTGAGCACTTTTTAAAAACACACTTAGGCATTGTTTTATCATATAAACACAAAATATTAGCAATATTTCTTTATGGCGTTCACATGTACGTCGTTTGCATGTCAAGTTGTGACTAAAGCGATTAGGGTCGTGGACCACAATTCATGCGGATCACTTTTGTGAGTCTAATGCCGTATCTACCCTTTTTGTTTTAATCTAAGCATATATCACGGCGAATAATTCAACCAAGCTATTCTACGCTACGCTTCGCTAACTATAGACGGTGGCCTTAAAACTATCGATCGCCATGCCTCCGCAACCATTTACGAAATAAGTTTCGCGCCAACTGCTTAAATAGGTATAGATTTCTAGTTAATAACCGTGACTTCGTATGAATACTTATTAAAGGCTATCGATAGATGTCTTCATACAAGTTTAAAACAGATCGAATCGCTTAAATTATAAATAATTAAAATAAATAAATATTTCCAACACTCACACCAATTAGCCTAGCCCTAAAGTAAGCACTATAAGGCTTGTGTTATGGGATACTAGGGTAACGGAAAGAATACATATACTTTACATATATAACTATACTTTACATATTTATATAGAAATACATATTAAACTAGCTGACCCAGCGAACTTCGTACCGCCATAAAAAAAAATTAATTAAAAAATCCTTGTCCAGCGGACAAAATTGTGAATCTAAACCAAAAAAATTCATCAAAATCGGTCCAGTCGTTTAAGAGAAGTTCAGTGACATACACACTCACAGAAGCATTATATATATAAAGATTCTTCTGTGAGTGTGTATGTCACTGAACTTCTCTTAAACGACTGGACCGATTTTGATGAAATTTTTTGTGTGTTCAAGGGGATCTGAGAATGGTTTAGATTCACAATTTTGTCCGCTGGACAATGTTTTTTTAATTAATTTTTTTTATGGCGGTACGAAGTTCGCTGGATCAGCTAGTTATATATATAAAGATATCCATGACTGGAGTACAAATGCTGGTGTTCATCACACAAACATCTGCCCCCACCGGGATACGAACCCGGGACCTCTCGAGTCGGCGATGCCATGAAACCCGGCGTACAAACCACTCGGTCACGGAGGTCCTCAAAATATAAAATATACAATAGTTAAAAATATGCTTTTGTAACAAGGTTGAACTAAAAACTTCTAATTCAAATCCTAAGAAAACTTCACTAGAAAAAATCCACTCTGTTCATGAAGCACGGGACAGTACTCTTAGATTTAAACATTATATATGAAACTGATAGCAGGTAAATGCTTTAAAAATTGGGTTACCTTCAATGCGAATAGATGGCGCTGCTTTGCAACCTAAGAAATATTAGAAAGAATTCGACACGACCATCAGGGCCGCAATAGCATAATGGTCAGGTCCAGATAGTGGAGGCTGCGAGTTCGAGTCCTAATCATGTCCCCGCTTCTGGGGTACAGGCCTTCCCTATGGGTGGAATAGGGAGATTGGGCCATGAAAAAACACGCGGGCCCAGTATGGATTGGCGGGTGCTAACGACTGCAGATGCAGCCGGGACCAACGACGTGCCTTCCGAAGCACGGAGGAACTCGAGACAGAAGATTTTTGGTCACCCATCCAATGACCGACCACTGCGAAAGTTGCTTAAATTCAACGATCGCAGCCGAACGCGCTAACCACCCGCGCCATCGAGCGCCTCGTAATATCTTAAACTAACCTATATGTGCTATATATTAATACTAAGTAGATAGGTAGTATTAAAAATGCATGTTGAATTGCATCTAGTAGGTTGAAAAGTAGTTGATGTTATCTTTATATGCATATATTTACATGAAAATATAGTGATGACGAGGTACAGTAAACGAAATTCTATTCAGTCCGTCAGTTAGATAATCAAAAAATAATGGACACGTATTTTTTCTTTGGGCTATCAACCAAAAAATGACAAAGTTATAGCGCGTCAAAGTTTGGGAGTAGGGGCTCGTGACGTCACTTTTAAGTGAAAATTGTAGCAAAACGTGACGTCATGCGACTTTTCAAATCAATATATCTCTGCAATGTTTATATTATGTGAAAAAAGGAAAAATACGTGTTCAGTAGTTTTTGATAGTATACCTGATAAACGAAGAAAAAAAAATTAGTCATCATCCCTATTGTTTGTTTGTTTGTTTATTGAGCGGAATAAAAAAACTTATGTTATACAGCCTATAATCCCTTTCGATAAATGCAATATCCAACACAAAAAAGATTTTTTCAAATCGGACCAGTAGTTTCTGAGATTAGCGACTTCAACCAAACAACATCTTCAAACTCAAACTCATTTATTCAGTCTAGGCTGTTACAAGCTCTTGTGAAAGTCAAACGCTACGCCATCGGTTCGTAAATCTACGGCGGGAGACCTTGTACTGAGAAGAACCGGCAAGAAACACAGCAAGGGCTATTTTTTTTCTCCCTGTTTTGTTTCATACAGTGTCGTCAATGGAAAAAAGACATCAAAAATTGAAAACATGTGTTGATGTCAACTTTCATCACATTAATATTATTAATTACCAAAAGTTAAGTATAACTAGGTACTATTTTTAATTACGAAGTGGCGATCAAGCAATTTTCAACCAAATTGGCAAAGTAAAACGACTTAGTCTATTATATTAAGCCCAAGGTGACTTGTCATTTATGAAATCTTTAACAGCATAGTAACCATTCTTAAGGAGACATGTATTTCATCTTTACTATTTTATATATAAAATTCTCGTGTCACAATGTTAGTTACCATACTCTTCCGAAACGGACTGACCGATTTTTATGAAATTTTATATGCATTATCCGTGGTTCTGAGAATCGGCTACTATCTAATTTTCATATCCTTAAGTGATAATGGTTGTCCACCTGTAACGTAGTGTTCTGAAACCTACAAAATTCAAACTATTTGGTATTGTAACGTAGTGTTCTCATATGGGTTAGGAGGAATGTTATCCCAGGAAATTAATAGAACACTACGTTACATACCCCTCAATTTTTTTTGGACAATATTTCTTTTTTTATAATGTGGTATATATTAAAAAATACATACAACCTTAAATTTTCTCTTCTACTACCTGCCCCTATTTTTATGGCAACACGCAGTTCGCTGGGTCAGCTAGTATTAGTATAGATTTTACCCCAAACCAAGCAGAATCAGAATCAGAATTTTATTTGTGAAACATAGGTATACATATACAGTATACATGGTATATAAAATTTTTGTTAGTATCACTACATTTCCACCTTAATTAAGGTATACAAATAGATATGGACCTATGAAAGAAGTACTATTATTTTTACAAGCTTTTATTTAACTTGCTATGTATGTTTGTTACGGTCAAATCTTACAACTCAATTTTAAAGCACTTGCCCTCAACCGATTAAGCTGAAATTGGGTATGCTCGTTCAGTTCGGATGACAATGCATGATTAACAGTGTGACGTCATTCTAAATCCAATATGGCGGCATACCCAAAATGGCGGACCAATCATTTTTAATGCATTCCTACAATATGGGTATTAAATTAAAGGGCTTGCTGAGAGTAACTCGAAAAAAATGTGACGTCACTCTCAATCCAATATGGCGGACTTCTAAAATTTGAAAATCTATTTAGAAACAGATATCTTTAACTAATTTAGTTGAAATTTTCTTTTTTCTTTTTAGCGCATTTGAATAAAAGCTTGTTTTTAAAAAGGTATTTTTTACCTTAATTTTATTACTTTTTTTTTTGTTTTGTTTTTTTTTAAAGCAAATTAAAGCATGATGGAAAGATTAAAAGAAAAAGCTTGTAACATCAACTAGGTACTAACCGATCTCCACTTCAACTGCCTACCGTTCGCAAATATTAATTTCTGTGATCGTTAACGTCGCTCACAGACCGCGAAATTTTGCAATATTAACCAAGGCAAGGTCGAACTAATTATAACATGGTACGTTTAAACGATTCTCCTAGGTTTTAGCTTACGAGTTTTTTTTAGATAAAAGAAATGAGGAGCTCGATGACGCCAGTGGTTAGCGCGTTCGGCTGCGGTCGTTGAAGTTGAGCAACTTTCGCAGTGGTCGATCATTGGATGGGTGACCAAAAATTTACTATCTCGAGCTCCTCCGTGCTCCGGAAGGCACGTTAATCCGTTGGTCCCGGCTGCAATTGCAGTCGTTAGCACCCGCACTGGACCCGCGTGGTGGGTCATGGCCCAATCTCCCTAACCCATCCATAGGGAAGGCCTGTGCCCCAGCAGTGGGGACATTAATAGGCTGATATAAGTATAGATTTTTGAAGAAAACTTCTTTAGTGGCGTTGTACACTTTTTTTGTATGGGTAAAAAATGTTTAACTCGCGTCTGGTTAAACACGTGGGCTGATCGCATCATGACACAATATTAAATTGGAAAGGTTGTTGACTTTCAATATATTGGACGAAACATAGTAATAAACATAGTATTTTAATAATAAGCCTCTATCTAGGACGTCCACGTGGCACCTTTATTGCAAAAAAATTTTTTTTTTACAATAGATGTCGCTAGGTGCGCTTAAACGTGATTCATGTAAGTTGATTTTTCTGAGAGATAAACTTCTTTAATGTAATATAAATTGTCATGTTTGTGTACGATAGCGCAATAAATAAATATTGTATTCTACCACATAAATTACAGTACTTTTATACTGATAATTAAAGCAATTCGTGCAAAATTATTCCCTAACCATTCCAAAACATCAAAAATGCACAACGTTAATATTCAAGTTTTCACTTCTGCCGGCACTCCCGGAGTGCAACCCGTCGTTTTTTTGTTAATCCGAGCGTCCGTCTGCGAGTGCAATCTTCACCTTACAGACGACCACAGTGAAATATATGTTGGTGGTTTTGTGTTTCTGTTGGCGAGTGCAGACACTTACCACGACTACTCCGATTACACTTAACATTACGAGTAGTAATGCCGCAATTACATTTGATCGCTACCCCGAATTCGGGTGCACGTTCACTGGAATACTGGCTGAGGAGCTCGATGGCGCAAGTGGTTAGCACATTCGGCTGCGATCGTTGAAGTAAAGCAACTTTCGCAGTGGTCGGTCATTGGATGGGTGACCAAAAATTTTCGGAAGGCACGTTAAGCCGTTGGTCCCGGCTGCATCTGCAGTCGTTAGCACCCACCAATCCGCACTGGGCCCGCGTGGTGGGTCATGGCTTAATCTCCCTATTCCATACATAGGGAAGGCCTGTGCCCCAGCAGTGGGGACATTAATAGGCTGATGATGATGATGACGATGACGGGCTGGAAGACGATTTCGGATAAACAATGTTAGGAACAAAAGGGAGTTGCGAGTAAAAACACTCGATTGCGTGCCCATCGATCAGTCCGTCTTAAGTTAGCGAATGAATCGGTCCAGTGACAAAGTGCACAATTTGTCCGTCCCAGCCACGTGGGAAATATAGTATTATAATAGCATCAGGTGTTCCTTAATAGCCTGTTAGGGCCCCCTGTGTCGTATGTAGTATTTGAGTGGTAGTGAGTTTAAGTGTTCCCAAAACCCTGGATATTTCAAACATTCGCTTGGCTTTGGCCGGCGGGTTCTGCATAAGGAGGAGCACTCCTCCCGTCGCCGTTGCACTGAAGCCGCTGATGGGACACTAGTCTGTATGTCCTTAGATTTTATATTTGGTTAGGGTTAGGCATATTTAACGTGCCTTCCATCGAGCCGCGTATCGCGGAGCTAAGTACGCCCCGGCGTTTTGATTCGAAGTTAGGGTAACGTGGTTTCTGGCCTACAGACGACCGGCTGCGTACTGAACAAACAAAATGAAATCTATCCGAAAGCGGGCGTCCTCGACTCCGTTCATTTACACTTAGCCGTTTACCCGAATGACATTGGCACTCGTATTCGGGCTAACGACCAAGAGTATTCGCGCCACTATAATATTATGTGTGATTCTTCATATAATTTACGTTTAGTTCTTTCTATCACAGATGGTTGTATCATTACTTAGTTATGGCATCAAAGTTATCGGTGATTTCGTAACAATCAACATTACCAGAATCGTAACACACAACACGATAATTTGGAAACGAGCAAAGGTGTTCGTTACAGGTTTCGATTACATGCGATCATCGTTAAACGCGAATGCAGATCATTGTTTGATTAGTTTATTTCATATATACTTTGCGTCATTAAGAAATACGATGCTGCCTCTTTTTATTTATGTCTTATCTATTAGACAAGTCCGTCCGTCCGTCTGTCTGTGGTGCTGTTTCAGCGACCAAACCGTAAGAGATAGATAAAGAGAATATTTAGGTTATAAGTTAAGAATAGTCTGATAAGACTACAAACCGGATTTGAGTAACGTAGTACTTCCGGTTTTCGAGAAATCACGAATTTCAAACGAAACCACACAAAATCTCCGAAGTGCTCAATTAATTAAATACATTTTTTTTTAATCAGGTTTTGGTGAACATTTGGTTCACTGGTTTGCTAGTTTATTTATCATCAACAAGTTTCAACAGCGTTTTACACAATATAATCTAATATAAAATTTTAAACGATACTTTAGCCAATTACAGAAACTCACTTTGTATTCAATTTAAAAATTAAAATAATAACGTAGGGTAGAAATTACAAATTAACAATAATATAAAAGAAATACTAACAAAGATTCAAATTAATTTTGCGATAAATATAAATACCTACTAGCTGACTCGGCGAACTTCGTACCGCCCAAAAGTAATAATTTGCAATAAATTAAAATTGCGACTATAAATTGAGATTTAAACTATCCTATCTCTCAAGTTGGATCGAACTGCACATGGTGTGCGAATTTTATTGTAATCGGTTCAGTGGTTTAGGAGTCCATTGAGGACAAACATTGTGACACGAGATTTATATATATTAAGATATAATCAAAATTATAAAAGGAGCATGATAACTATATTTGTGTAAATGAGTGTGTACGTGTGTGTTTGGTGTAGCGCGTGTGTGTGTGTGTGTGTACATGCCTTCCGTAAAAAATATCCATATCGAAACGAGCGAAATGCATGATCCGGAGCCAGTGCGCGTAGTCGGTTGTGCACATTGCGTAGGCATTTTTCGCATGGTTTACATGGCGGCAATATTAAGTGTGTATGTTTCGGAAACCAGAAATTAATAATTGATTTAATAAATGCAACATGTAAATGAAATAATGAGTCTGTAACAGTACTTGAGAGTATTTATATAGTTTCGTATCCAATAAATTAAAATCTCAGATCAAGAATACTCTACTAAATAATAGCTATTACAAGGTTTATGATTATCTAAATGATCGTAATGCATGGACACAGTGTTTTGTAATCTGTAATTTTATGGGTACCGTTTACATGACACCATAGAGGATCGAGAATTACAAGCAAATCGGTTGCAGAGCGTCGATGTTCTCGTAAAACAATCCATTTTTCTCCCAATCTCATAGAAAAGGAAGCGTTCGTTCAACAAAGGTTGGCACAAAAACAAACATGCTTGCCTACAACGCGCGAAAAGTCAATTTTTCCGCACCCAATAGGGGTAATGACGGGGTACAGTAAACGAAATTCTATTTAGTCCGTCAGTTAGATGATCAAAAAATAATGGACACGTATTTTTTCTTTGGGCAATCAACCAAAAAATGACAAAGTTAGAGCGCGTCAAAGTTTGGGAGTAGGGGCTCGTGACGTCACTTTTGAGTGAATTTTCCTTATAAGTGTACTCAATCGTGACGTCATGCGACTTTTCAAATCAATATATCTCTGCAATGTTTATATTATGTGAAAAGAGAAAAAATACGTGTCCAATACTTTTTGATAATCTACCTGATAAACGCAGAAAAAAAAATTAGTCATCATCCCTATTCAAGTTTTACGCGCGCATTTCCATTTCTGAAGGGAACGAACTCATTGTGCTCACGGCCAACCGAAATTATTTCGTGGCGAGGGTCAAAAAGACCACAAACGGCCCAACATTGGCCGGGGAAGGGTTATGTATGCCAGTACGCGGGTCGACGCGTTTGGTTTTCGATTTACTGAACACCGCTGTAGGGTTGGTACCTATATTTTATATCTTTACTAGCGGCAGACGTTGTCCTGTATAGTATGGTAGCGCCGTCTGTCGGATCCAATGTAAAACATTCCAAAATCAACAACTACTAATAAATTAAAAATTAATTAAAAAAACATTGTCCAGCGAACAAAATTGTGAATCTAAACCATTCTCAGATCCCCTTGAACACACACAAAAAATTTCATCAAAATTGGTCCAGTCGTTTAAGAGAAGTTCAGTGACATACACACTCACAGAAGAATTATATATATAAAGATATACATAAAACTTAAAGGTGACTGACTGATTACTAACTAACTTATTCTGTTACTTACAAATATAGCCAATCCCAATTTCACACCTTACATTATTTTAAACTTTCATTGTCACTAACATTATATTAAAAGTTATTTACGGGATTGTTACCGAACGCGATAAAAGACTTCTTCGGAGGGTAGACCGATATGTGTGCCAATAACAGCCTACCCGCAATTACTTCAGTTGCTCCGTGATGAAGGCGCTTGCAACAGTGCCGAATTATAGGAAACTCGCTAAAAACAAGGTACATAGTAACAATCCCGTAACTCTATATATATAAAACTCAAAGGTGACTGACTGACATAGTGATCTATCAACGCACAGCCCAAACCACTGGACGGATCGGGCTGAAATTTGGCATGCAGGTAGATGTTATGACGTAAGCATCCCCTAAGAAAGGATTTTGATCAATTCTACCCCCAAGGGAATAAAATAGGGAATGAAAGTCTGTACGAAACTTTGTCAATTTTAAACCGATCGGGCTGAGACTTTGCATGCAGGTATAAGAAGAATCATAGATGAATGTCATTGTGTATATAATACAAGCCTGAGAACAAAAACTGTAGTCTACACTTCAGCTCTACACCGAAGCGAAGCGAGGGCGGGCCGATAGTAATAAATATGTCTACAGAAAGAGCTATAGCTATTGTAATCTGTGTCTGTGTACGTATGTATGTAGCATGTGTATATGCACCTATATTTGTAAAAATAAAGAGAAAATAGTTTTTCATTAGCTATTTTAATCAATTAATACTCATTTTTATTAATTCCATCCAAATGCTTGGTATTTTATGTGTCATCGTAGATATTATGTGTAACTACTAACGTCAATTAAAATAAGTTTGATTAAACATTTCGGTGCAACACTGTTTAACCATAGACAACAGACAATTCCCATCTTTCAAAATAACCTTACTTTTCGCCTGGTTTTTTTTCAAATTTTCATACATATATTAAAATTTTAATTAAAATATATGAAAATTTGAAAAGGAGATGTCTCCTTTCAGAGTGCGGCGATGACGAGAGACGAGACGAGCGAGTGCGTGAGATCCCCTACATAATAGCAATTTCTCTAATTGATTTATATCTTCGAAAAAATACTTTAAATAAATTCAATGAGTTCTTTCTTTAACAATTTAGATAAAGCCGTAGTCAACGAGTAATACCTACTCCATTTATATCGGCGCCAGACATCAAATTGGTGTATAAAAATAGATCACAAACGAACAGGTACAACCTTGATGTTCAACAACGACTCGGTGAAATTTTTAAGAGCTCTTTAGCCACGGCCATGGTTTTGCAAGAAACTCTACTATTCATCACACTAATATTATAAAGGCGAAAGTTTGTGAGTATGTATGTTTGTTATTCTTAACCAGGGCCGGATTTAGGATTGTGGAGGCCCCGGGCCACTTAGAATTTGTATGCTTGTTGACCCATCGAAATTTTGTTATTTCTTAAGCTGTTGTGGGGGCCCCTTAGCCACAGCCCCACCTGCCCTGCCTTTAATTCGGCCCTGAGATTAATATAATCAAATAATCATGTATGTTAGATGTACAAAGTAATGTAGGCTGTAGGTAAAGGTAAAAGAGCAAAAAAAAATATCAAAGGAAAGATGTTTACTAGTTGGAATTTGAAAGATTTTTTTTTCCGAAGTCTCTATTGTGGGGCCCGCCGTTTGTGGAGGCCCCGGGGCTTTCGCCCCGGTTGCCCTCCCCTAAATCCGGCAGTGTTCTTAACGTCTAAACGGCTGGAGCGATTTTAATAAAATCTGGTATGGAGTTAGTTGACACCCTGGATTAACACATAGCCTACGTTTTACAGCGGGAAAATATCCCTAATAAACCGCGGGGCACAGCTAGTTATTCATATTTATTTTACAGTATTACAATATAAAGAAATTTAAATTACAACAACTTAAAAACTACCTAATTTACATTAATCCATTATTACCTTAACCTCATCATGCTCGTCCACTGCTGGACATAGGTCTCCCCTAATGCACGCCACTGCTCCCGATTAATACCTTAACCTTCTTACGAATAATTTACAAAATCAAAAATATGTCACCCCCAGCGCCACCGTCAGGAACGGTGCCCAATAGGCTGGTAGCATTGCCACGTTGAATGGCAAATCGGATCCGTTGATCAAGCTGCCAGCCTCTTGGTCACCAGTCACACCTGATTGGGTCAGGGCCTGATAGGCTTGTTGAAAATATATCGATGTATCGATATTTTTTGTTCGATATATCGATATTTTTTGCCGATATATTTTGATTCGATATATCGATACATCGATACAAAATAACCAATATCAAAATTCGTATCAAAAATGATATTTTTTTAATTATTAGCGGCATATCACGATCTAACTAAATTCGTCTCTGGAAAAATCGTAACTGGATCTCAGATTAATGATATTTAACATATCTGTGATCTGTGCTGTATTTAGTATTGTTTATGTCATCATTCGAAAACAGGGTCTATTTTTAGTGAGATAATTTTCGTTCCATTATTATTCCTCCGCGTGTCATATTTCGTGAGCTACTGTACGATATTTTTGGGAAAATTGGTACGATATATCGATGTTTTTTTCGCGATATATCGAAGCCGATATTGATATTTTTTAAAAGATCGATGTATCGATATATCGATATTTTTTTCAACTTTCGACATCCCTAGGGCCTGACCCACTCCCCTACCCCGTGGAACCCTGGGACCTTACTCTACGACAGAAAGACAACACCAAAAGGTAGTTAATTTACTGTGGTCTTCCCAGAAAGGCGCTCTAATGCGGGCGGGAAATCCGCTATGTATGGGAATATTGGACCACTTGCCTTTTTTACCCTTAGGGCGTTTGTCCACCGCGGCTGTCACCGGGACGTCACAGAAGCTACCGTTTGAAGCAAAATTATCATCATCAGCCTATTAATGTCCCCACTGCTGGAGCACAGGCTTTCCCTATGGATGGAATAGGAAGATTGGACTATGACCCACAACGCCGGCCCAGTGCGGATTGGTGGGTGCTAACGACTGCAGATGCAGCCGGGACCAACGGCTTAACGTGCCTTCCGAAGCACGGAGGAGCTCGAGATAGTAAATTTTTGGTCACCCATCCAATGCCCGACCATTGCGAAAGTTGCTTAGCTTCAACGATCGCAGCCAAACGCGCTAACCACTTGCACCATCGAGTTCTTCTAGCAGCAAAACAGCAAAACTATAGAAGCTCTAAAATGCATGATGAACTTATGGCGCGATGAGGGTAACTTTCCAAGGCCTTGTCACGATTTGAGCGTCAGATTTTAGTGCGACGATTTTAGTTTTTAAGAAAAAGGGAAAGAGAATACGTTTATATCAAGGTCGTCATACCAAACCATAAAGCGATGTAGATGTATGAGCAGCGCCATCTGTTAAAAAACTTACACACCATGTACGTATGGCGAACTACTGAAGATTTAAACGGCTAGTAACAAAGCAGGGTTTCCTAGCCCTACGTCATGTCTTATCATTGCGTGACAGAATCCGCAACAGCTGGCAATTGTGGCAGCAAAGACATCGATTAAGTGATGACAACCTTTGTTGTAATAACAGAGTTTGTTCCGCAATCCAAGAGCAATTACACTTACTACTATGTAATTAGGTCTGCGTATTTTCTGTGGAACTGGAAGGTATAATTAATTGCTTAGCAATAGATACAAGAGGATTCGGACCAATGGGATATATATAATTTCCTTTAAAAGGCATCTGGAGGCACGGTTAGTGCCCGCCAAGACGACAAGACGACCTTCGTTTTCTCAAACCGCTTCGGCGTTTTTGAACGCTTATAACTTAAGTATAGAAAAAAAAAGTCCTGATTTCGTCACTGCCTTACTTTCAAAACTACACCTTCGTCATAATCTTTATTTACTACAGACACGGTATACAGGTATTGCATAAAGTAGATTGAGCACGTGTTTTGCCATTTTGAAAATAGCATGCAAATACATATGGAAAAAAACTTGAAAAAAAAGATTAATTACTTATAACATTTTTCTATAGAATTATGAATGTCAGACTTACGTGATATTATTTCAATAAAATAAAGGATGTCCACATATTAATATTACAAGGTTTCGAAGTGTCAGATAAAATGAAAAATAAAATGATACGTTTATCATAATTAAGGATAAGTTAAAACATGTCTTTAATTTTTTTCAAAAACTTGACTCCACATGAGAGCTGATAACTTTTTGTCAGTGCGAGTCATATGGTCTCGCCTTGGCAACATTTTACATTAAAATGTTTTTGGTGGGAATTCACTTATTCGAAATACATTAAACATGAATAGAGGGAGCGGGCGTCGCTTCTGCCGTCTCCAAAGGTCTTGAGTTAGAATCCCAATAGAGGTAGGTACCTATTTTTGTGTGATAAACATTGATTCAAAGTTACGGTAAACTATAATACTAAATACTAATATGTTTAATTAATTAATTTAGTTTTACCGGCTACATCGGCGGTCGTTAACACCCACCAATCAGCACTGGGTCCGCGTGGTGGGTCATGGCCCATCCCTGTTCCATCCATAGAGGAGGGCTGTGCCCCGGCAGTTTTCATACTACGACTCTTTCTCGCACGCCGCAGCATCATTCCCCTCGCCTGGCAAGGACTTGTGCTAGCCAGAACCGCCTGGCATTCTAACTACTTACTTTAAATTAGACATGCAACAAATAGTATATTCGGCAGTATACCGAATACCGAATATTCGGCGAGGCCCCTGACCGAATAGCCGAATATTAGGCAAAAGTATTGGGCTGGATTTTAGCGCCAAAAACTTGTACAGACGTGATCGTTTCGCGCTCCTTTGTTTTGTTCTAATCTGCCGTCCTCAAGCTAAAATGCGCCTAAATGACAAAACCAACTTTTAAGATATGGCCAAAAACGGCGCGCAAACTTTAAATTATTGCTATTATGTAACCATTCATCACATGACTGAATGAATTAAAATCTGTTAACTTGTTTAATACAGAAAATTATTAAATTATGTACCTGTTTTATGTACCAATGACTACTTAAGAAATGATTATAAAAGAAATGAGAACCTTACTCTTCTAAATTTTGATTGCCACAATAATTCAAATACATAGAATTCTCCATTTTTCCAATTCAGAAGATGATTATGTACCTGTGTTATTTACCAATGAGTACTTAAATGATTATATAACAGAAATGAGAATATGAATATATACGTAATCAATCGATTTTAATTTTTCATTTTACCAATTATTTCTCTATGACAAAATATATTATTTAAGTATTCAGTATTCGGCCGAATATAATAAAAGCAGCGGAATAGGCCGAATACCGAATAGTAACCGAATATTCGTTGCAAGACTACTTTAAATCGCCTAAACAAACACGTATATTAATTTTTAACTTTACAGAATAAAGTTTATTTTTATGTATATATTACACACCTTCCGGTTCGCCTGGCAGGTACTTGTGCTCATCGTAAACGCCTGGCAATTTTTTTTAAACTTAAAAATGAATAAACAAAATTGTATAAAAATTTCAAACTTACAGCAACAAGTTTCTTTTTATATTTTTTTGACAATTTCAAAAATATAGGGCTTGATGACGTGCATGGCTGAGGAGTGCCAGCCGATGCTTGTCGTACTAAGCATGCTAGGACTCATCACCATAAGAATTTCTAGCCTTACAGACAGACCGTTATTCGGAGGGTTCAGTAGCTCTTGGTCTATAACATTAGGCGGTGCATAAGGCATAGGGGAATGGAGCAGCGCACGCATCACTTATATATATTACTAGCGGACCCGACAGACGTTGTCCTGTCTACACGTCTTTGTGAATCTAAACCATTCTCAGATCCCCTTGAACACACACAAAAAATTTCATCAAAATCGGTCCAGTCGTTTAAGAGAAGTTCAGTGACATACACACTCACAGAAGAATTATATATATAAAGATATAATATATATTTGCGTAACATTACCTCGATTTAATAAATGAAACACTAACACGAAATACTCGGTATTGAACACGAGTGGTGCCATCTCGTATTATGTTAAGATAGCAACTTCCACATTTCAAATTTAATCTGTCTTCGTGACAGTAGCGACATCTGTATCGGAACCAACCATGAAAATGATTAATTTAGTTGAAAATGATGTAAATTCGAATACATAAATTAAAAAAAAGTAGCCTATAGTAGTCTCATAAGTTCAAGCTATACATATACCAAATTTCATCACAATCGGTTCAGCGGTTTAGGCGTGAAGAGAAGACAAACAAACAAACAAACAAACACAATTTCCCATTTATAATTTTATAGTATGGATATATTGTCGCGTGTGACACTCGTGACGCCCGTAGCGTTTCAGACTTCGCCAAGTTACCCTCCAACTTTCATGCACGTCTGGAAGTGCTGCGAATGTACGAATCCCACACACATACAGACATATATATATACATAGTAGTGTGACGCTAGTAACGCATTTCCGTTTCATCTTTTCTATAGAATTTTTCCATTTAAACCCCCTCCGAAAAGAAGTTTCACTTCGAAAACTGTTTTAACAACAAACCAGCCAGGTTTAAAACAACATTGTTTAATATTTCAATATATTTTAGAGATGAACATTAAAAATCTATAGAACTACAGCCGCTGACCGACACGACCTCTGTTAATGTAACCGCGACCTTCTCCAATACTTAAGTACTTACGCTTAACAGGTCATTAAGATGGGTTTTAATTAAATTTTAATTTACTCTTTATATATATAAAAAACCTTCCTATTTTTTCTGTCGTGATGCATTTAATCGAGGCTGGCTTAGCCTTGAACTGATGAATAAGTTTGGATTAGTACGGAAGTTGCTTAATCATTGGAACTTGAACTTAAATATAGCGCCTTTGAAATACACACACACACATACACTCGTGTGTTATAGAAAACCGGCGGAGTATGAATGAGATGTTAACGATGCTGTTGCTTAACCTCAAACCTGACTAAAATTTCGGGTTTTTGAAAGAAAAACAGAATAAACTTTTATTGGCAACGCCAAATAACAATCAAAAATTAGAAGGGATAAGTATAATGAAGAGAATATTTTTTCTGTAAGATTGAAAAATGTCATCGCCTTATTCTAATTAACCGCGTTATCACAAAATCCCTAGGATTTTCGCGTAAATTCGTTTTATCAAATTATCCTACGGCATTTTTTTATTACACTCACACCAATTAGCCCAGCCCCAAAGTAAGCACTGTAAGGCTTGTGTTATGGGATAGCAGGGTAACGGATAGAATACATAATAGTACACACACATATATATATATTTATATAGAAATACATACACTAAACATCCATGACTGGAGTACAAATGCTCGTATTCATCACAGAAACATCTGCCCCCACCGGGATTCGAATCCGGGACCTCTCGAGTCGGTGACACCATGAAACCCGGCGTACAAACCACTCGACCACGGAGGTCGTCAATGTCGTTATTATTATATTATTATAATGCCGTAGGATAATTTGTATTCTATTCTCGCTATAAAGACAAAGAACAACAAATTGAATACCATATAAGTACGAGAAACAAGACTTTTGTATTGTGTGACGACCTCCGTGGCTGAGTGGTTTGTACGCCGGGTTTCAAGGTGTCGCCTACTTGAGAGGTGCCGGGTTCGAATGCCGGTGGTTATGTTTATGTGATGAATACGAGCATTTGTACTCCAGTCATGACTGTGAATGTTTAATATGTGTTTCTATATTAATATACTTATACATATATGTATCAGTTTATGTATTCTATCCGTTACCCTTTTTTTTTAATACGCAGGTAAAAAATCTATTTACAGACGACGGCGCCTTTAAGAGGCACACCGCCGAACGGACCTCACACCTGGCTCCCGCAAGTCTTACGGACCCCCCAGTGGCTGCCCACCGTGGACCCCGCAACTCTTACGGGCGCTTTACGGTATAATATCCGCTAAAAAAGTCCTGCGAATACCCTCTAAGCTGCTTAGCGCGAAGCCGCGGGATCCCCGTTTAGGGATTCTTCCGCATATTTATGCATTCTATCCGTTACCCTAGTATCCCATAACACAAGCCCACAGTTCATACTTATATGTGGGGCTACCCCCTTTTTTTATTTTTTTTATTGCCAGGTAGGCCAACGACTCTACCCCACCTGATGTTAAGTGGTAATAAAGTCTAAACGCGAAGTTAGCTGGTACAGCAGTTATAAACTGCCACACCAACCATCCTCACCTTGCCGGCCTGCAAAAATACTTCTTCACGCCTCTCTTACAGGACCCCAGATTATAGGAAGGAATTGTACCTACTACGGGCTCGGCTAATTGGTGTGAGTGTTGGAAATATTAATTATTATTATTATGTTAAATCTATATATATATATATATAAAACTCAAAGGTGACTGACTGACATAGTGATCTATCAACGCACAGCCCAAATCACTGGACGGATCGGGCTGAAAATTGGCATGCAGGTAGATGTTATGACGTAGGCATCCGCTAAGAAAGGATTTTGATCAATTCTACCCCGAAGGGGATAAAATAGGGAATGAAAGTTTGTATGAAACTTTGTCAATTTTAAACCGATCGAGCTGAGGAGCTCGATGGCGCAAGTGGTTGTTAGCGCGTTCGGCTGCGGTCGTTGAAGTTAAGCAACATTCGCAGTGGTCGGTCATTGGATGGGTGACCAAAAATTTACTATCTCGAGCTCCTCCGTGCTTCGGAAGGCACGTTAAGCCGTTGGTCCCGGCTGCATCTGCAGTCGTTAGCACCCACCAATCCGCACTGGGCCAGCGTGGTGGGTCATGGCCCAATCTCCCTATTCCATCAATAGGGAAGGCCTGTGCCCCAGCAGTGGGGACATAAATAGGCTGATGATGATGATGACGGGCTGAGACTTTGCATACAGGTATAAGAAGATTCATAGATAAATGTCATTGTGTATACAAGCCTGAGAACAAAAACTGTGGTCTACACTTCAGCTCTACACCGAAGCGAAGCGAGGGCGGGCCGCTAGTCAGATATAATGGTAAGGCTTTCTGTATACCAATACGATTCGCACTTAACCGGTTCTTTTTTAAGCTAGACAAATTAGGATTCGTATCTTTCTTTGTCATAAACCTTTCCGTTAGGGTCGTACAAATGGGACCACAGATAAATTTACTGAGCTCTCTGTAGGCCGCAATAAGCGTCAGTGATTATTAAAAGATGGCCTAATAGGTATGCAGGGGACGATGAGAAGGCGTGGGACAAAATAGACACGCACAGAATTACCTTCTCACCACATTCAAATCTTCTGAATTTTAGTTTTTTTTCAAATAATACTTTGGGACAATGTTAGGAACAACCAGAACAACTTGGAACAACTAAAAAAATATTGAATTTCCAAATATGGGGGCTATCTGTAAAAAGGTTTTTTGTCTGACAGCTAAAAATTTTTGATTTTTTCAAATGACACTTTGGAACAATGTTAGGAACAACTTGAAACAACTAAAAAAAATATTGAATTTCCAAACATGGGGGGCTACCAGAAAAAAGTGTTTTTGTTTTTTTTTTAAATTTTTGTTTTTTTTTAATTAAACTCAGGAACTATGTAGAACTAACATAGAACAATCCAGAAGAACCTGGATAATAATAAAATTTAAAATGTCGGGGTCTAACTTCCCTGAGTCACGGTAATATTATCTATACAGTATTGTGACTCCGCCCTGTCCTTGAAAATAAATGCCTACACCGAGCGCTGCGTTGGCACGCGGTAGGGCCGCCAGCCTACAGTATTTTATGTAGTTTTGTTTTTAACGCGAGTGTAGGTAGATTACTCGTTTGTCTCTTTTTTTATCCTAACCACTTATTTATATATTATTCCAGATATTTTGCCCGATGGAAAAACCGAAATACCTAAATATTAGAAACAAATAACGAACTAGTAGATAGGTATATAAAAAATAT
Organism: Chilo suppressalis; assembly: GCA_902850365.2. NCBI lineage: Eukaryota > Metazoa > Arthropoda > Insecta > Lepidoptera > Crambidae > Chilo > Chilo suppressalis. Next base: position 2,950,466 of record OU963911.1, read on the forward strand.
TCTATAAAGGTAAGACACCTTTCCAATATTTCAGGTAATTTAAAAAATGATATCTCTGGGTGTGTTACTGAAGAGTTCAAGCAACCAAAAACAGCAATTGTGCTGTTGTACGTTATTGATCGTCATTTGTTCTTTTCCATACTAAATTAGGTAGGTATCTACTTAATTAAATCAAATATTTACAATACAAAACGCACGTTTAAGCACGGCTAACTGCATAAAAACAATTCAGACCGTTCGGTCGTCGTTGCGGCGCGGCGGCGCATTCGCGACTGGGTGCCCGCCGAGAGCACATCGAACTCGAGTGGCGTAGGTATGACTCGCTTTCCGACCGTTTGTATGAAGATAGAATACTGTATGATATTATTACCGTGCCTGAGTTCACCATTCACTTGTTACAACTACGCTCGGCGGTCATTGGGCTGTCAACTTTGGCTTATACTCAAAAAACTATCGTAGTAGTTGCAACAGAACACAGAAAGAGGTCAGAAGGGCCTTGTGGGCGGGCAGGCGCGCTGTAGTTATGTGTGACTAAATGCGCATAACTATGCCAAAACTTGGGCCTGGTTGCGTCATTTTTCTCTGGTGTGATCCGATTGGATCGATTGTTTGATGTCGCGTCGTTTGATTGGCTATTATCTATTAGGTGGATGTGTATTGGGAGCGAGCTGGCGACATCGATTCCCGTACAAACGTTCTGTGTTCTGTGGTAGTAGCACTCGTATCTAATTGTTTCATTAATTGTTCTGAGAGGAGAGGTAAGTATCTATTTTCTGGTGGGTCATTCTGTAGGGTCGAATTCTAGACTACACTTCTGCGATAGGGCTTTTAAATTCATTCAATAGAGTATTTGACAGTATTAAAAATAAAGTCCCAATTGTTAGCATCTATATTTAGAATGAATATTGCCAGGGATTTTTACTATGTTTACAAAAAAAATATTCATAATTTTACTGAAAACCCACGAAAAAGATTATAGTTTTCTTATCTATTGTCACGTGACCCAAATCGCTTGGGATTGACGGAGCCTAAAATGACGTCACACGCAAGTAAACTTCCGGTTAAAGTGACATTACATTGTATCGTTTGACGTTTTAATAACAGTCGTGTGACGTCACACACTAGTAAGACGCCATATTGTCCAGGGAAACGTTTTCGCGGCAACTTAAAAATGGAATTTTTGATTTGGTTATTTTTACTGAAATACACAACAAAATGATGAATATATCCACTTTTTACGGACTCCATAAACATTAGTCAATAACGTGAGATCGTTTTCTAAAACTTGTCAAATACCCTATTGTATTTTAAGTTTACAATTAAAGTTGTCGCTGTCCGTCCTGCTATCGTTAAATTATTGTTACACACAAATAAATGTTTTTTTATGTCTCTGTTATACCACTTTAGTTAACTCACTTCACTGATACATTTTTTTTTTCAATATTGCTTTATAAAAAAAATCAATAAATGTAAAGCTGCAACTTCAGATTCTTGAAACGTGAAACGACACCAATTTTACATTCCTATAATCAATTTACATGTTAGTAAATACATCCAAATGAAAGTTCGCGCCAAAACCTCACTGTTTATAAGCTTTTTAAAGCAGACAAAATTTTACAAGCAAAGAACCGTGTTTTATAAAGCCTTCTGCGTTTTGAAAAACAGCTGTAACCTTACTAAAGGACAGCATTTAGGTTAACGAGATATGCGAGACACATCTCTTCAGTAATGTAAGTATTTAGAGACGCGAAGCATATTGTCGTATTGTCTAGTCATCACAAAAACTTATGTCTTCTGTGTGAATGGGATATGGTAAGGAAATTTAAATGATTAAATGCAAAATAAAGCACTGTAGTTCAATATGAAGTTTGTTAAAGTATACTTCATCATCAGCCTATTAATGTCCCCACTGCTGGGGCACAGGCCTTCCCTATGGATGGAATAGGGAGATTGGGCCATGAACCACCACGCGGGCCCAATGCGGATTGGTGGGTGCTAACTACTGCAGATGCAGCCGGGACCAACGGCTTAACGTGCCTTCCGAAGCACGGAGGAGCTCGAGATAATAAATTTTTTTTTTTGGTCTCCCATCCAATGACTGACTACTGCGACAATTGCTTAACTTCAACGATCGCAGCTGAACGCGCTAACCACCTGCGCCATCGAGCTCCTCGTAAAGTAAACTGACCATAGGAAAAATATGGCAAGAGTAATATGTACTTAAGTTATTACTAAATGAAAAACTATTATGAAAAATGCATCATATAGGTAGCATTTAATTCTTCATAGCGCCGAGGAGCATCTTTTCTAGTAAGGGTTCCGTACCTCAAAAAGAAAAAAAAGAAGCCTTATAGGATCACTTTGTTGTCCGTCCGTCCGTCTGTCAAGACCGTTTTACTCAGGAAAGCGTGGAGGAATCAAACTGAAATTCATATCTAATACTCATGTCTACTGTCCCTTGGAGTAGGCTTGTTGAAAATATATCGATGTATCGATATATCGATATTTTTTGTTCGATATATCGATATTTTTTGCCGATATATTTTGATTCGATATATCGATACAAAATAACCAATATCGAAATTCGTATCAAAAACGATATTTTTTTAATTATTAGCATTTACCTGAGAGGCCCTGCAATCATTTTCATCATTCGAAAATAGGGTCTATTTTTAGGGAGATAATTTTCGTTCCATTATTATTTCGCGTGTCATATTTATGGGAATACGATATTTTTGGGAAAATTGGTCCGATATATCGATATATCGATGTTTTTTTCGCGATATATCGAAGCCGATATTGATATTTTTTAAAAGATCGATGTATCGATATATCGATATTTTTTCAACTTTCGACATCCCTACCTTGGAGCTGTGAAAAAATCAAGCTTCTGAGCTAAAGCAATCAAAAGATACAGCCGTTAATGCCGCAAATTTCCGTAAATGTCCGAAACTCGCACGGGAATCAAAACCTACAGGGTACTACTTCCCGTGAACTTAGAATCTTGAAATTTGGTGCGAAGTAACGTCTTATAGTACAGATAAAGGAAAAATTGCTAAAACCGTAAAGTTTTAGTTACATCATATAATAAAAAATACTTTTTGAAAATTTTAAATTTCCTACCTCTTTTCTCATGAACGCGTAGAGGCATTAAATTGAGTTTGTACGGAACCCTCGGTGCGTTCAAATTTGATTGATTTCAAATCATTTTAATACAATAAGATGATCGAACAGTCATAGGAGTGTAGAAATCAAAATAATACTTTTTAAACAAAAAAAGTATAGTCATAAAAAAAATCATCAGCTCATTAATGTCCCCACTGCCGAGGCACAGGCCTTCCCTATGGACGGAATAGGGAGATTGGGCCATGACCCACCACGCGGGCCCAGTGCGGATTGGCGGGTGCTAACGACCGCATATGCAGCCGGGACAAACGGCTTAAAGTTCCTTCCGAAGCACGGTGGAACTCGAGAAAGAAGATTTTTGGTCACCCATCCAATGACCGACCACTGCGAAAGATGCTTAACTTCAACGATCGCCATCGAGCTCCTCTGTTTGCCACATTATAACATAAAAAATCATTATGTACTTATTTAAAGAAACAAAAAACCGATAAAGAACCATACTTATGTAGCTATAGCAACAAAAAACTTAAGCAAAAAGTTTGGTGATAAAAGTATTATCCAAAACATTACCTCACTCGGAAAGTAAATTTCTTACGTAAACTATCCAAACCAATTTTGTGACTACAGTCAACATTACTATTAAATTATCTTAAACTGTCTTCAGTTCATTATCAACCTTAAATTGAGTAGCAATATGATTCAAAATCGTAAGGAAGGTACAGAGAGATTTGACACTTCGGGTAACATGGTTGCTTAGGTTATTGGCTATCGCCGTGTCACGTATAATTCTGAGCAACCTTGTAATAAAAACTTAAATAAAACAATTTTAGTAATAAAAATATTACTAGAAAAAATCCACACGGACCAGGCAGCAGACGGGACTCGAACCCGCACCCTTCGCTATCCGGGCGAATACACTGACCATTATGGTACCGTAGCCCTGATGGCCGTGTCGAGTTCTTTCTAGGAAGTGCCATAGCGCGGTAACATAATGGTCAGTTCATTCGCCCGGATAGCGAAGGGTGCCTATTAATGTCTCCACTGCTGGGGCACAGGCCTTCCCTATGGATGAAATAGGGAGATTGGGCCGTGACTCACCACCCGGGCCCAGTGCGGATTGGTGGGTGCTGACGACTGCAGATGCAGATCCAACGGCTTAACGTTAACGTGCCTTCCGAAGCAGCTCGAGATAGTAAATTTTTGGTCACCCATCCAAAGACCGACCACTGCGAAAGTTGCTTAACTTCAACAATCAATCAATCTTGGTACTAAATGCGCTAAAATTGGCGTTCGAAATTAGAATTTAGTTTTAGGTTAACTGGCGACTTTTGACATGTACGAAAGACGTTGTGGGAGACGATAGCTTTGTATGTGCAGTACCCTAAACAAGAACCAAAATCGAATTCGTAACGTTTGCGAGTGCGAAATGTCACTGTCAAATGTGTACTGATTTTTAGTTCTCGTTGCGTACTTTGTGACGCTACTGTTCAAGTTTTCATATAAAATTTGACATTGACATTTTGCACTCGCAAACTATTCGAATTCGATAATGGTTCGTGCTAGGGGTACAGTTGCAGGAGCGTAGTTACAATGGAACGAACTTAAATTTGGAAGGGTAATTTTAGAGCAATCTCTTATCTATTAGACAAGTCCGTCCGTCCGTCCGTCCGTGGTGCTGTTTCAGCGGCCAAACCGTAAGAGATAGATAAAGAGAATGTTTAAGTTATAAGTTAAGAATAGTCTGATAAGACTACAAACCGGATTTGAGTAACGTAGCACTTCCGGTTTTCGAGAAATCACGTGATTTCTATTTCAAAGGAAACCACACAAAATCTCCGAAGTTCTCAATTAATAAATTTTTTTTTTTTTTTGGTGAACATTTGGTTCACTGGTTTGCTAGTTAATTAATAAACCGTTAAAAAACCAAAACCAATACAAACAAAGAAATGGTGACTCATTTCTTTGTCGTACTATTCGTAAGTGGAATTCTTTGCCCGCGCACGTGTTCCCTCCTTCCTATAATCTGGGGTCCTTTAAGAGAGGCGTGAAGAAGCATTTTTGCAGGCCGGCAAGGTGAGGATGGTTGGTGTGGCAGTTTATAACTGCTGTACCAGCTATCTTCTTTGGACTTTATCACCACTTAACATCAGGTGGGGTAGAATTTGCCTTCTTGGCTATAATAAAAAAAAACACAATAACTGCTGGAAGAAATTTCAATATGAAATAAGCAGGGCCCTTGTATAAAGTTCTTGTTCTTCTTATCTGTTTTATTGAGTGTGTACCTAATTAGTAAATAAATAAATAAATAAAAAATAACACAGAATCTGTCCTACCCCGAACAATAGGGTATTTGACAGTATTAAATATAAAGTGCCAATTGTTAACATCTGTATTTAGAATGAATATTGGCAGGAGTTTTTACTATTTTTACAGAAAAAATATTCATAATTTTACTGAAAACCCACGATAAAGATAATAGTTTTCTTGTCTTATGTCACGTGACCCAAAACGCTTGGGATTGGTGGAGCCTAAAATGACGTCACACGCAAGTAAACATTAGATTGAATGGTTTGACGTTTTAATAAAAGTCGTGTGACGTCACACACCAGTGAGACGCCATATTGTCAAGAGATACGCTTTTCGCGGCAACTTGAAAATAGAGTTTTTGATTTTTTTTTTACCGAAATACACAACATAATGATGAATATCCACTTTTTATTGACTCTATAAACATTAGTAAATAACGTGAGATCGTTTTCTAAAACTTGTCAAATACCCTATTGCCTTACTTACTACGAGAACACAGCACTACATTGTATGGCTGCACCATATTGCCTCTAGTAAAACGTCTGTGCTAAATTTAGTACACATCGTAAGCAGTGAGATATGTTGACAAGATAGCGTGGCCTTTGTTCTGTCTGTCTGTTCATGTATATTTATATATATTTATATTATGTAGAACTTGAAACCTAACAGCTGTCCGGTGATAAGAGACGCTGTATGACAAAACAATTACCTATAGTCAAATAAGACAAAAAAGCTTTTGAGAAACACGCCAATTAAATGAAGAAAATAATCCATATCATATTTTTTTATGGCTAGTATTTAACTGCAAATCAAAAAAACCGGCCAAGTGCGAGTCGGACTCGCGCACCGAGGGTTCCGTACAAACCTCTAGGTATATTTTAATAATTATTAAAAAAAAAAATATTATAGGATGTAACTAAGAATTTACGGTTTTCGCAATTTTTCCTTTATCTGTACTATAAGACGTTACTTCGTACCAAATTTCAAGATTCTAAGTTCACGGGAAGTATCCTGTAGGTTTTGATTCCCGTGCGAGTTTCGAAAATTTGCGACATAAACGGCTGTATCTTTTGATTGCTGTGGCTTAGAAGTTTGATTTTTTCGCAGCTCCAAGGGACAGTACTCCTGAGTATTATATATGAATTTCAGTTTGATACCTCTACGTGTTCCTGAGAAAAACGGTCTTGACAGACGGACGGACGGACAGACGGACAACAAAGTGATCCTATAAGGGTTCCGTTTTTTCCTTTTTAGGTACGGAACCCTAAAAATTGACATTTTGTACAAAAAATAATTCCCCATCCTAAGCAAAAATACTTATTGCACAGCAAAATCATCATCATCATCAGCCTATTAATTTCCCCACTGCTGGGGCACAGGCCTTCCCTATGAATGGAATAGGGGGATTGGGCCATGACCCACCACGCGGGCCCAGTGTGGATTGGTGGGTGTTAACGACTGCAGATGCAGCCGGGAACGGCTTAACGTGCCTTTCGAAGCACGGAGGAGCTCGAGATAGTAAATTCTCCGACGACGACCTCCGTGGTCGAGTGGTTTGTACGCCGGTTTTCATGGTGTCGCCGACTCGAGAGGTCCCGGGTTAGAATCCCGGTGGGGGCAGATGTTTGTGTGATGAATACGAGCATTTGTACTCCAGTCATGGATGTTTAACATGAACTTCTATATAAATATTCTTATATATGTACAGTATATGTATTCTATCCGTTACCCTAGCATCCCATAACACAAGCCTTACAGTGCTTACTTTGGGGCTAGGCTAATTGGTGTGAGTGTTGGAAATATTTATTTATTTATTAATTTTTGGTCACCCATCCCATGACCGACCACTGCGACAGTTGTTTAACTTCAACGATCGCAGCCGAACGCGCTAACCACTTGCGCCATCGAGCTCCTCGAACAGCCAAATAGTCACCTCAAAATATTGTTATATTAGCAACAAATTAAGTTCGTCATGCATCGCTATTTATTTAAAACTTAAGCTTTTTTAAGAATGCATAGCTAATAATAACCACCTCACAACAAATATATTACATCATTTTTAAAAAAAAAGCTGCTATTTTTTTATCTCATACAGTAGTTTACCTAAGTGAAACACCATTTGAATTGACATAAGAATCTAATTATTGAAGTAAAACTTCTTTAGGCACGCTTGACTTGGGGGTAAACTGGCGAATGTGTTACGATTTCGCGTTACGATTAGTGTTATTGATAATTTATAGGTAAACAATGAACAATACCTGTCACAAAATACATGAATCTAGTGCTTGGTGGGTGATAACGGACCCAGTGCGGATTAAATAACTTTATCAATATTCATTGGCTATTATAAGTCGTTTCAAGCGGTATTTCGCTATATCAGGTGTTGTTATAGGCGGTTTGTACACTTAAAAGTTTATATAGGGTCTCGGTTGGGACCTTGCCAATTGGTCGTAATAACCGACACGTCGTTAGAAACGATGTCGTTATATTTGGTTTTGACTGTATATATGTATATGTGTATGTACAATATATCCATGTATGTACATATACATATTTCATTTACTAGCTATAAGAGAAAGGGAGAAAGAAAATGTGCGCCACACTGCTTTCTCTTGCTTATATCCCCAACTCAACTCCTTCTCCCTGCCCGAACACACTTTTCGTAACGCGTAACGCATTCGCCAGGCTACCCAAGTCAAGCGTGCGTAAAGAAGTTTCACTTCAAAAAGTTAGTCATCACCTACATTTTCAAAGCACTTTTCTGTTCGTTAAAATGACGCAATTAGTTCATTAGATCGTGAAAAACAAAACGACGTTTGCACAACAATGAGTTTTTATAGTTATTAACGCAAAAACAACCGGTAAATTGAAGAGTCAAGGATTTGGACTATATATTTTTTATTTCTAGTATTTTTAAGAATTACGGCGAAACAATAGTTTCGGCGCCATACACAAAGCACTGTAGTATGATGATAAATCACAGAAAATTTTGCTTAGAAACTGTCTTTCTACTGACACCATAAATAAATCGATGGAAGAGGGGGAGGAGTTCGATTCAGCAGGTGGTAAGCGGTGCCTGCGATCGTGGTAGTTAAGCAACTTTCGCAACGATCAATCTTTGGATGGGTGACCAAAAACGTCATATCTCGAATCCTTCGTACTTCGAAAGGCACGTTGAGCTGTTGGTATCCGGCTGCACCTGCAAACATTGGCACCCACTAATCCGCACTGGGCCCGCGTGGTGGGTCACGGCCCAATCTCCCTATCCCCGATGCCTATCCAGCAGTGAGGACATTAACAGGTTGGTGATGATCATGATCATAAATAAATAGTTGCAGTCTCATGGTAAATAGGCTAATTAAAAAAAAATATACAAAACCACCCAGCTTTGAGATAATATTTTAAAGTAGAGTTCACTTTTTTGAATAGAATTAAGAATTAAGAGAAGTGAGCATGCCGGATTTCCCACTTTTACTTGGTGACTTTGAAGAGCAGGTAAGGAGTTTTCTCTAGCCTATCTTAATATAAGCAGCAAGGCAGCGCCATCTCTTCGCATTGTAGGTAACCTACAATGTATATCGAAATTTAGTTTTTCGTTGAATTAATGGCCTACATTAATGAACAAAAAACTTAATTTCGTTCCAAGTTTCTTTGTTAATTCCGAAAATCACATTTGAAAAAGATGTAGATAGCTCACATATAAGCTAAATTTATGTGTTGCTATTAGTGGTTGACAGGTAAAAAAGTCGACATTGAAAAGACTTGAAGTTATATGATTATAATATGATTTAAGAAACCAGATTTATTTCCTCAACGATTTTAATCAAAACAAAAACAGCTGTACGGGTGAGAATAAACTCTATTAGAATTTCAAATAGCTGACCATTGACAAGTCATTAAAACTTTTTGCGTTCTATTCACCGGGAGCTCAGAACAGTTCTGACAATAGATTATAAATCTATTTGGCTGCATAATGATGATCCGTTGCTCTCATAATGTTTGTAAATCGAACGAATTTTCTCTATAAAGTTTGTCGGTTTGTTTGTCAACAATAGCGGTTTCTATTTCTCTGTCTCCATTATCGCGACGTGATATTTTTTTTCCTTTTTATTAAGTCGATTTCTCGCGCTGTCGCCGATCTGTTCCATTCAATGGTAGAATAAATTTTATGAGAATGATACTTTATGAAAGAAAGATCCGGTTCCTATTGACAGGTTTTACTTGGTCGAATTGAAAAGGCAATTCTGAATATGCTTATTAATATATGAAGTACCTTATTTACTATTAACTTTACAATTTAAGCGAATTTAATTAATTATGTTTGAAGTAACATACCAATCATAATAATTATCTATTTGGGATCTGCATTTAAAAATACCTAGCTTTGATTTCCTTAATTCGAATTCTAAAATATTTCGCAATACTAGATATTTTGCGTCCAAACCTTATCTAACCTGTTTGGGATAAAAAAAAAACATTTATTCATATTATTGCAATAAACCGCATTTGGTTTTTTTAGGAGCAACTTGTAATACGCAGTTACAGTATTAAATGTTAAAGAAATCAATAGGAAAATCAATAAAATCTATTGCAGGTGTTGTTGTTGTTAGCGCAACACAACATTAAAAAGAAATACGGTCAATGTTATCTGATTAATAGAACAATAATTACTCTGTATTATTAAATGGGTGGTTAGCACATTTTACTTTAGCAACAGGAAGTGCTAGTTTCAGGAAAGGCTCAACCTCAATCAAGCTATTCACGCTCGACTCAACAAAATATATCACAATTTATAAAAACACTTCATTGCTATGCATTTGAATGTGCACAAAAACTTGGCAGTAAAACGGGAAGCGGATTTTTTTTCATGGCAACACACAAATCTGTCGCCTGTATTTACTCCCCTCGGGTGTGATTTTTCTACAAATTCAAAAAAAAAGTTTGGAAACAACCTTTTTGCATATATGACTGGTGATGAAAAAAATTAAAAACAAAATCACAAACCTCTTTGGTCTCGTACAAAATCCGGGCACAGAACCACTGGAAATTAAAAAAGAAAAAGAGAGAAAATAAAAACACTCGAAATTTGAAATCACTCACGCCGCGAACTCACGAGCGGGAAAATTGGGCGAATGAAAATGGCGCCGAACGGTCCGCGCTGTTCCGAAGACGCGACTCGACTGAACCGTGCGCCGCGACGAAGCACCGCGTTTTCCACCTAACATCGTGTTAGTTGAAAACAATGATCATTTTGTTTATACCTCTTTGATTGATACCAGCCCGCATCTGCCGCTTGCTGTACGAAATCACACTTTGAATCAACGAGGTAAGGTTGTATGCAAAGTCGAGTGTCAATTTCTTAAGTTGTCAAAGCGTTCGAAGATTGTTTGCATACGTCATCGATGCAACCTCGACTCAAGGTCGCCGAGGTGAGAACGAGATGAACGCGACCTTTTCTTATTTTTCTAACTAGTTATTGTCAACCTCATATCTGTTTGACATTGTTATGTAAACTCGAGTTTGTTATTATGCAGTGTCGAAAATTGACAAACAGTGTTTGTTATTGTTACTCGCCTTGTTTGTAAAACCCGTTTAGATGCGACTTTGATTGTTCTAGCGACCGATCATGGGTTCACGTCATTTATTATGTCATGTTCGAGAGTCATAATAAATCAAGCGTAATAAATAGGCGTACCTTGAACGGCCGTAGATATTCGGATCAGAATTATAATCCCCGAGGCAGGTTGTATCGTAAGATTTTTGATAAATAAGGTTTTGCTCCTCAAAATGGTATTATCCTAATATTTAATTACAGGTAGCTTTTCTTAAAAAATAGGTACCTATATTCGTATTCTGAATCGAAAAGATCGTTAAACTCGAAAGCAATTGTTACGTTCAAAGTAAACCCCCAAAAAAATTGTTGGGAGTTGTTGTTTACAAATTAGAGTAAAAAAAAAGATTTAAATCACTTAACAATTTTTTAGTTTTTTTTTTAATTAATTAATATTTCCAACACTCACACCAATTAGCTTAGCACCAAAGTAAGCACTGTAAGGCTTGTGTAATGGGATACTAGGCTAACGGATAGAATACATATACTGCACATATATAAGTTTATTTAGATAGAAATACATATCACACATCTATGACTGGAGTACAAATGCTCGTATTCATCACACTAACATCTGCCCCCACCGGGATTCGAACCCGGGACCTCTCGAGTAGGCGACACCATGAAACCCGGCGTATAAACTACTCGGCCACTGAGGTCCTCCAAATAAATTGCAGTGTTTTGAAAACAAATTATTGGGGTATTGTTTTACATAACGTTTATTTTGTTATGGATGGTGTATGTGATTTTAAAGTGCTCGGATTTCTCTATAGCTGTTAGCATTTATTCATTACTAGCGGCCCGCCCTCGCTTCGCTTCGGTGTAGAGCTGAAGTGTAGACTACAGTTTTTGTTCTCAGGCTTGTATTATACACAATGATATTAATCTATGATTCTTCTTATACTTGCATGCAAAGTCTCAGCCTGATCGGTTTAAAATTGACAAAGTTTCATACAAACTTTCATTCCCTATTTTATCCCCTTGGGGGTGGAATTGATCAAAATCCTTTCTTAGCGGATGCCTACGTCATAACATCTACCTGAATGCCAAATTTCAGCCCGATCCGTCCAGTGGTTTGGGCTGTGCGTTGATAGATCACTATGTCAGTCAGTCACCTTTGAGTTTAATATATATAGGTAGATTAACATCGTGATTGTTATTTTAATAAGTTAAGCATATGCCTACAATTTTGTTGTACGAGTTTAAACTAGGTCACAAAGCAAAGCAAACAAATCGCACATTAACGACGAAGCAACAACTAACGAACATATACGCTACAACTTTGGCTCCAAACATTTCGTAAGGGAGATACACTTGCAAATAAGGAAGGTCATGGGCGAAAGATGGCCCTCAATAATGACTCATTGAAGTGGTCGCCGTCCGTTCTCAATAATCGCAGCTTCTTGAATCTGGGAGAATCGATTAAAGCAGAAGTATACTGTCACCAAATGGATGAAACGCTCTTATAACTTCGACAACTGCATCCAGCAACACTCAATAGAGAAGGACCAATTTTGCTTCATGACAAAGCGAGGCCGCACATAGCACAATTGACACATGACGACCTCCGTGCCGGGTTGGAATCCCGGTGGGGGCAGATGTTTGTGTGATGAATACGAGCATTTGTACTCCAGTCATGGACGTTTAAATATGTGTTTCTATATAAATATACTTATATATATGCACTGTATATGTATTCTATCCGTTACCCTAGTATCCCATAACACAAGCCTTTTAGTGCTTACCTTTGGCCAGGCTAATAGGGATGATGACTATTTTTTTTTTCGATTCTCAAAAAGTATTGGACACGTATTTTTTCTTTTTTCACATAATATAAACATTGCAGAGATATATTGAATTGAAAAGTCGCATGACGTCACGTTTGAGTACACTTATAAGTCAAAATTCACTCAAAAGTGAAGTCACGAGCCCCTACTCCCAAATTTTGACGCGCTATAACTTTATCATTTTTTGGTTGATTGCCCAAAGAAAAAATACGTGTCCATTATTTTTTGATCATCTTACTGACGGACTAAATAGAATTACGTTTACTGTACCCCGTCATCATCCCTATTGGTGTGTGTTGGAAATATTAAAAAAAAACAATTGTCTCTGCTAAAAATGCACCACTTGGGGTAGGAAATCCTGCCACACCCACCATACTCGTCAGACCTTTCACCCACTGACTACCACTTCTTTAAACATATGGAGAACTCCTTATAGGAAAATAAATGTTTTTGAAATCAAGGCGACGCCGGAAATGCCTTCAATAATTTCATCGTTTCAAGAACTCTGGAATGTTACAAGATTCGCATAAAAAGGCTTGTTTCGCGTTGTGAAGGTAAAGATATATTGATCAAAGGATTCTTATTTTGTCTATTCAAGTTTTGTTCTACTTAAAATACAGAGATTAAAAATATTATGTTAAAAACCGCCATATATTTATAAGACAATATCTTTTAATCGAAATTGTAAAAGTAATTAAACAAATGTGTTGCTCTGTAAACAAAGGTTTTATTTAACTTGTTATGTATGTTTGTTACGGTCAAATCTTACAACTCAATTTTAAAGCACTTGCTCTCAACCGATTAAGCTGAAATTTGATATGCTCGTTCAGTTCGGATGACAATGCATGATTAACAGTGTGACGTCATTCTAAATCCAATATGGCGGCATACCCAAAATGGCGGACCAATCATTTTTAATGCATTCCTACAATATGGGTATCAAATTAAAGGGCTTGCTGAGAGTAACTCGAAAAAAATGTGACGTCACTCTCAATCCAATATGGCGGACTTCTAAAATTTGAAAATCTATTTAGAAACAGATATCTTTAACTAATTTAGTTGAAATTTTCTTTTTTTCTTTTTAGCGCATTTGAATAAAAGCTTGTTTTTAAAAAGGTTTTTTTTACCTTAATGTTATTTTATTTAATCTAACAGTGCTTGGTCCAGTGGTAGGATAACCTGTATTACAGGCAACAGGGTCCCCTCTATGTACGTAAATGCTGTAGCCGATTTAGGTGTGCGCACATTGGTTGTATAATATTAAAGTTCTTATGATTCTATTTTAATTATAATAATTACATATTCAAACTTATTAAGCTTTTTACATACTTACCAACGCCAGTTTATTAATGACAGGTACTCGTATTTGTTTATAACTAATTCTGGCTGTAGTTGACATTGGTATGTTTTAAAACATGAGGTGGAAGAAGGTTTGTCTATTAAAAAAAAAATGGTTGCCTGTAAAGTCGGTTTTACGGGCGAAGATTTTACGTGACAACGTCTTTTTCTCGGTAGAATATTTATTGATATGAATATAATTAAATTGCACAATAGGAACAAGGAATTGAATGAAAATAAGAATTGCACAAATTTTAACTATAGAAATATATTTTGTTTACTAAAACATTGTACATGTAAACTTAAACTCATCGTAACGTTACCGAGCGTTACACTTTTTCATAAGTGACTCCCAGCCGCAACCTAATTTAAGACGTTGTCACGTCAAAAAATCACGACCCGCGCAAAACCGGGGTAAGCCGCTAGTTTATTAGAACCTCAATTATAAACCTCAAAAATATTAATTTGTTTCTTAAAAACAGTGATGTTCACACACTTAATACAAGAAACAAAAATAAACTTTACCTGCTACTAGGCTTCACAAAATCAATAATTCATTTAAAGGCCTTTGTGTTCGCTTATACAATAAAGTCCCAAAGCAATATCCAAGAGTTAAGCATAAATAAATTCAAAGATAGTATAAAACTAGCACTTATTAAAAAAGCTTATTACAAAGTGTCTGATTATATTACAGACAAAAATGCTTGGGTTTGAACTGTTCCAATCATTCCAACAGGTTTTCTATATTAAATAAATCATGATTGTATTGACGTTGTAACAACATGATGATTTATAAATGTTGTTACATTATGCTTTTAATGTTGTGGAGTTTTTTTCGCTCGTTTTTCTCCGCAGCTAAAAAATATGTCCTATAACGAGTGGTAGGGAAAAAAAATGTTTGGACGATTCAAAAGTGTTGTACTATACATCCAATTTGAATAAAGATATATTGAATTCTGATTTCTGATTTCCTCAAAGTTTAACGCCGCGAAGTGGACAAAACATCAAAATTACCCCACTTTGTGGTAATGCAGTTAAGTCAGATTGTCGCAGCTTCAATAATGCCAAACGTGGCACAATTCATCGAGTCTAGCTCAGGAATCAAAGTAACAGTTTGACGTATTGCCTATTAAAATATTAATTGTGAGTTGCGCTTGCGCTTTCTATGATTTCTTTTCATCCCAGTCCAGAATGAAGCAGCAAGCATTTCTATTTTCGTATGTTTGTAACGAACAAAATCAACAACTAATGAAGCTATTTTGAAAATTCTTTACTGTTGAGTACCTATAGACTCATAGTTATACGTTCCTACATTTAATCATGTGATGCGGCTTCCGGATGGACAGTTGCTACTTCACATCCGCTACCGCCATACACAAGTAGCGCCCTCTATGAAAAACTAAGAAGAAACGTCCTGTTTTGCCTGTGACCCGGGTCGCGAAGCAGCATAATAACGCCGTGCGTTAAAACATTTGAAGAAACAGCAGTTACTGTGTCTAACACCGTGTGTGGAATATTTCTACAGTTCGTGAAGTGCCCCATAACTGGATTTCAGCCCTACCATCCTGCTACAGCAGTTAAATACCGGTGAGTCGTACTCCCATTGGTTTCTTGTTGGAACAATAACTTGGGTCACTCCACTCGTTTACCCTTTCTTTTCTTTTAAACGATAGCTAGATGCTACATTTACGTTATAGTATTTTTGAGTGACATACGCTTTGTTTTATCGTGTTTAAATAAATTTGCTCCATGCAAAGCTAGGGTACGTGGATAGTTCTTTATAAGTCGAGGATTTCATAGTACTATTAACAGCCTTGTGTTGGCAAAAATAGCTGACCGGAACACAATATTTCTTGCCTTTCACAGAATACTCCGCTCAACTCAGTGCCACATTGTATTGAAAATGTTCTACTAATATTGCTTAATTAATATAAAAACGTAGGCGGTAAAATTTTACAATTAATCTAAGAGTTTTCAGATAAATATCCAACCTTGAGCGGGGATTTGGTCGCGGCTAGGGTTACCATCCGTCTGGATTTGTACGGACATGTCCGGACTTATTGCCCTTAGACCGGCTTTTTAATTTTTCCGGATATTTTAATTAGATGGAATATGAGTAAAGCTACTTATTAAGTTACATCAAATAAGTCAAATAATCTTTATTAAGTAACATCCGTCCGGATTTGTACGGACATGTCCGGACTTATTGAACTTTGTCCGGACTTTGCCCGCCTTTTTAAATTGTAAGGATTTTTTTAATTAGATGGAATATGAGTAAAGCTACTTATTAAGTTATATCAAATAAGTCAAATAATCTTTATTAAGTAACGTTAGTCCGGATTTGTACGGACATGTCCGGACTTATTGCCCTTTGTCCGGACTTTGACCGGATTTTTATTTTTTCCGGATTTTTTTAATTAGATGGAATATGAGTAAAGCTACTTATTAAGTTATATCAAATAAGTCAAATAATCTTTATTAAGTTCTCATTAATTTAAAACAAAATATAAATCATCTTAAATCGCGATGCGAGTGCCCTCTACCACGCGTATAATGTCACTGTAACTAAGTGGGTGATATTTGCATTTTGTGACTAAAATGTCCGGACTTTTATCGAAATGTCCGGCTCCTTGTCAGGACTTTTAAAATTTTTAAATAGTAACCCTAGTCGCGGCAAAATTTCTGGCCGGCTATTACAAACAGCCGTGCTATTCCGTAACAACAAACTCACTCTCTGTGATTTTAAATCATTCAAATCAATCAATCAGATCAGAACACAAATCACACTAATATTATAAAGGCGGAAGTTTGTGAGTGTGTATGTTTGTTACTTGTTCACGTCTAAATGACTAGAGCGACTTTATTAAAAACTAGCGGCCCGCCCTCGCTTCGCTTCGGTGTAGAGCTGAAGTGGAGACTACAGTTATTGTTCTCAGGTTTGTATTATACACAATGACATTCATCTATGATTCTTATACCTGCATGCAAAGTCTCAGCCCGATCGGTTTAAAATTGACAAAGTTTCATACAAACTTTCATTCCCTATTTTATCCCCTTGGGGGTAGATCAAAATCCTTTCTTAGCGGATGCCTACGTCATATAACATCTACCTGCATGCCATGCAATTTCAGTCATGGATGTTTAATATGTATTTCTGTATAAATATACTTATATATGCACAGAATATATATTCTATCCGTTACCCTAGTAACCCATAACACAAGCCTTACATTGCTTACTTTGGCTAGGCTAATTGGTGTGAGTGTTGGAAATATTTATTTATTATCCTTTGGGTACAAAACCAAAACCCAAACGACTGACTTTTTTACTAAAACTTCGCTTAGATTTAACGTATCATCATCATCAGCCTATTAATGTCCCCACTGCTGGGGCACAGGCCTTTCTTATGGATGGAATAGGGAGATTGAGCCATGACTCACCAAGCGGGCCCAGTGCGTATTGGCGGGTGCTAACGACTGCAGATGCAGCCGGAACCAACGGCTTAACGTGCCTTCCGAAGCACGGAGGAACTCGAGATAGAAGAATTTTTGGTCACCCATCCAATGACCGACCACTGCGAAAGTTGCTTAACTTCAACGATCGCAGCCGAACGCGTTAACCACCCGCGCCATCGAGCTCCTCAACTAATACGTTGTTATTAAAACAGCGTACGTTTTAACACGCATACGTGGTATTAACGTGGAATGAGTGCGTACATGTGCCGTTAACTGTTTATGCAACAAAACACAAGTCAACTTTCATTTTCATTACGTATGACGGACGTACGGATCCACCGCGTGCGAATTATCTACGCATAAATCTAGCATTAACGTTTCGGATGTACGTAGGTAATTTTGATATGCGAGCGGGTTACTGAATATGTTTAGTGTCCCTAAAATAGAGATGCGCGCCTTCGAATAATACTAGTACTAATTATTCGACTCTACGAATCATTCGACTAAGTCGACTGCGCTTTATATCATTCGACTGGAGTTGAAGGTATCGCTCGGCGCGCATCGCACGCAGCGACATTTGATTGACATTAGTATTACTAGTTAGTAGTAATTCGAATAATGACATTAGTATACTACTAATTTTCATTTCGAATATCCAAATTAGTAGTTACGAATTAGTCGAAAGGTAAAATCATTCGTAGTCGCGCATCGCTACCCTAAAAGGAAGTAGAACTGATTAATGAAACAAACTAGTGTTCCAATTTCAAGTAGACTATAGAGAGACAGCATGAATGGCTTCTACATAAAATACTTATGTTTACATAAACACAAAACGATAGCGCGATCTATTCCTGCCATCTAGTACACAAAATGTTAATTTGATTGTTAACATTGTTTAGTGTCCCAAAAAGGAGGTGGAACTTACTAAATGAATCAAAACATTGTTCCAATTTCATAGAGAGAGCGCATTTATTGCTTCTACATTTAATACTTATGTTTACACAAACGTAAAACGATAGCGCGATTCAATAGACTATTCCTGCCATCTAGTATACAAAATATTAATTTGATTCTTAACATTTTTAGTGTCCCAAAAAGGAGGTGGAACTTATTAAATGAATTAAACCACTGTATTAATTTCAAATAGAGAGAGCGCATGTATTGCTTCTACATATTATAATACTTATGTTTACATAAACACAAACCGATAGCGCGATTCAGTAGACTATTCCTGCCATCTAGTACACAAAATGTTAATTTGATTGTTAACATTGTTTAGTGTCCCAAAAAGGAGGTGGAACTTACTAAATGAATCAAAACATTGTTCCAATTTCAAATAAAGCATTTTTCTTCCTCGACCTGGGCTGTATATTTTTTCTGTGAAATGCAGGGGCGTCTCTAGTCTTCTATTAAATAAGAAACGGAAAAAAATAATGCAAAAACAATGAGGGGCTCGATGGCGCAAGTGGTTAGCGCGTTCGGCTGCGATCGTTGAAGTTAAGCAACTTTCGTAGTGGTCGGTCTGCAGATGCAGCCGGGACAAACAGCTTAACGTGCCTTCTGAAGGACGGAGGAGCTCCAGATATGAAATTTTTGGTCACCCATCGACCACTGCGAAAATGGCTTAACTTCAACAATA
Organism: Chilo suppressalis; assembly: GCA_902850365.2. Taxonomy (NCBI): domain Eukaryota; kingdom Metazoa; phylum Arthropoda; class Insecta; order Lepidoptera; family Crambidae; genus Chilo; species Chilo suppressalis. The sequence continues at coordinate 2,969,729 of OU963911.1, forward strand.
GCAGCCGAACGCGACGCAAAAAAAATACCTTAGTAAATGTGAACTATTGTGAGTATGCGATATTTTTTTCCTCGACATTACTGACAGACGGCTACAACCATACATTCAGCGTTTGCTTCCGAGCAGGTAGATTATTTATAGAATTCAACAAAATGGCGTCTCTACGATATTATTTCCGCCTATATTTGATATATTAGGAGAAGCTCGATGGCTCAAATAGTTAGCGCGTTTGGCTGCCATCGTTAAAGTTAAGCAACTTACGCAGTGGTCGGTCATTGGATGGGTGACCAAAAATTTAATATCTGTAGCTCCTCCGTACTTCGGAAAGCTCGTTAAGTCATTAATCCGTGTTGCATCTGCTGTTTTGATGGATCATGGCCCGTCTACCTATAGCATCCATAGGGAAGACCTGTGGCCCATTTTATTGACTGCGTTGACTATCCTTTTCCAATCCTTTTATTATCTTATTGTAATTAATTATCTGCATGCAATTAAAAACTATTTTTTAATAATTCCAAAAAGAAGTAAAACTTCTCACGCGCGTACTTAAGTACACGCACCCATATTTAACATACACCAATTAGCCCAGCCCCAAAGTAAGCACTATAAGACTTGTGTTATGGGTTACTAGGGTAACGGACAGAATACATATACTGTACATATATAAGTATTTTATTAAAGAAATACATATTTAACATCCATGACTGGAGTATAAATGCTCGTATTTATCACACAAACATCTGCCCCCACCGGGATTTGAATCCTCTCGAGTCGGCGACACCATGAATTCCGGCGTACAAACCACTTGGCCATGGAGGTCGTCAAATCGGCCGAAAAAAGTCGGCCACGGAGGTCGTGATGAAAATGATGATAATGATAGCGGCCACCTGACGCCAACGCAACGTGACGAGGCGATGGCGATGCAGCGTGAAATTGTCACAACTCCAAGGAGATTGAGTCCAACTTCATCATCAGCCTATTAATGTCCCCACTGCCTGGCACAGGCCTTCCCTATGGATGAAATAGGGAGATTGGGCATGACCCACCACGCGGGCCCAGTGCCGATTGGCGGATGCCAAAGACTGCAGATGCAGCCGGGAACAATGACTTAACGTGCCTTCCGAGAAACGAAGAAACTCAAAAAGAAGATTTTTGCTCATCCATCTAATGACCGACTACGAAAGTGGCTTAACTTCAACGAAGAGAACACTTCTTTAGTGAGGACGTGAATAGGCTGATGAAAATGATGATAATGATAGCGGCCACTTGACGGCATCATGACGAAGCGATGGCGATGCAGCGACGCGGGAGTGGGACGGTGAAATCGTCACAACTTGGCGCATTAGTTCATGGACCGTGGCTTAGTACTCTATGTCAAGGAGGTTGAGTCCAAATTCATCATCAGCCTATTAATGTTCCCACTGCTGGGGCACAGGCCTTCCCTATAGAGGGAATAGGGAGATTGGGCCATGACCTGCCACGCGGGCCCAGTGCGGATTGGCGGATGCTAACGACTGCAGATGCAGCCGGGAACAACGGCTTAACGTGCCTTCTGAAACACGAAGGAACTTGAGACAGAAGATTTTTGGTCATCCATCCAATGACCGACTACTGCCAAAGTGGTTTAACTTCAACGGGACATTAGTGGGGACACTTTTTCAGTGGGGACATTAATAGGCTGATGAAAATTATGATAGCGGCGACCTGACGATAACGTGACGAGGCGATGGCGATACAGCGACGCGGCAGTGGGACGGTGAAATCGTCACAACTCGGCGCATTCGATGCTGCCATAGTTCATGGACGGTGGCTGAGCACTCTATGTCAAGGAAATTGAGTCCAAATTACGAAATCAAACTTAATCAAAAATTCATCCTTTTTCAATATTAAGTACCTTTTTTTAAGTTCATTATTATTGAAGTGATACTTCTATATGGACGGGATGTAAATGGAAAAATCCTATATATATATGTATAGTCGTGTGACGCTCGTGGTTACGAATTTCCGTTTCATCTTTTCCATAGGATTTTTCCATATACACCCCGTCCATATATACACATATGTATATATATACGTGTCTCTGTGTGTGTGCCTGGAATGTGTGCGCAGCTCTTCCCGACGAGCATGAAATTGGAGGGTAACACGGCGAAGGACGAAACGCTACGAGCGTCACGAGCGTCACGAGCGTCATACGCGACAATATAATTGAGTGATGTGTGCGCTGCTCCATTCCCCTATGCCTTATGTACCGCCTAATGTTAGGTTATTTAAGAAAATAAGTTTGTGTGCTACTTAAAATGCGAAGAGATGGCGCTGCCTTGCAGCTTAAGAATGGCTAGAAAGAATTCGACACGGCCATCAGCCTGCTGCCTGGTCCGCGTGGAAATTTTTCTAATAATATTTTCTTAAGACTTAAAAATCGAGCAGTTACATGCTTAAAAAATAAAAATTATAAATAAGTTTTACTTCAAATGCGGGGTCCGTGCACACTAATTTTCGGTTTCTATCCTTCGCCGCAAAAAAAAAATTAAACATATACAATGCCAGCTGGCCACTCTCATGAAGATAGGAAAAGCCTGTACGCAAATCAATGGTCTTCCTTTTACGGTAATTTGTTTCTTCGCGTCACTGTTCTCCATATAGGTATTTCTGATAGCCCTCTGTGCAGAGCCTGCCTGGAGGAGGAGGAGACGAGCGCCCATGTTCTGCTGGAGTGCAGAGGCGTTGCAAGACAAAGGACTTCTCTAATGGGAAGCCCGCAGACACTAGTAGAAGCCTGCAGCAACATCCGGGGACTGCTGAGCTTTTTGGAGGAGCTGGGATGGCAGGACTGATGCCAATCCCGCAAAATAGGCACTGGGTGTCGAGTTGCGGAAACAGCCCGCCGTTCTACTAAGACTAAGACACTGTTCTCCATACCGGATGTCAAGCGTAATGTTTAAAAACTCTAACAGTTATATCATATTAAGCTGTAAGGATGAAAAATGCTGTATTAAGCTGTTGAGGAGCTCGATGGCGCAGGTGGTTAGCGCGTTCGGCTGCGATTGGATGGGTAACCAAAAATTCTTTTTCTCGAGTTCCTCCGTGCTTCGGAAGGCACGTTGAGCCGTTGGTCCCGGCTGCATTTGCGGTCTGCAATCCGCACTGTGCCCGCGTGGTGGGTCATGGCCCAATCTTCCTATTCCATCCATAGGGAAGGTCTGTACCCCAGCGGTGGGCACATTAATAGGCTGATGATGATGATGATGAAGCTGTTAAAAACGAAATAATTGAAACAGTTGACCGGGGTTATGCTTTTTCATCAGTCATTTGTTCTCGTAAGTTTCAACACAATTTGAAGTGCATGCGGCGTCTATTAAAATTTTTGGCGCGAAATCTACGGACACTACCTTCCCGTCCGAACAATGCCGGTCAACAAGCGATTTTTTGGACCAATCGCAAGACAATTACCGCGTATTCCACTAAATAAATTGTCATAGTTTCGCCGCGAGATTGAAACTATGCCCGCCGCGTGACATGTATTTGAACGAATAAAGGTATACTAGACTTTGATTATTTTAGAAGAGTTTATTCATGATCTAATAGAATAACTCTTTATGTATTTAAAAAAGTATATATCTTTATATATATAATTCTTCTGTGAGTGTGTATGTCACTGAACTTCTCTTAAACGACTGGACCGATTTTGATGAAATTTTTTGTGTGTGTTCAAGGGGATCTGAGAATGGTTTAGATTCACAATTTTGTCCGCTGGACAACCCCTATTTTTTTAGGGCGGTACGAAGTTCGCTGGGTCAGCTAGTTCATATATATAACCTTGAGAGTAAAAAAACACATTCACTATAACAGAGCAAGAGTCGCGCGTGTGACACGTTAAAATCCGCGTTTTTCAGTTGAAATGGATATTTAACCAATTTCTTTAATTAAATATTATTTTTTATCAATGGGCCTCAACACTACAATAGATATGTAAAGTTTGTAAGTACTTTATTCAAGTTGGTCTATTACTCCAGTTAATCTTTCAATGTAACCCTTAAAATCATGGGTCCCAGGGATCACCCAATTTAGGTCTATGGTCTATACGCTAATGGCTCAATTACATGTGGTCGTTAGCCCGTATTCGGGTACAGGACATCCGAAGCAATACACTGGTATACGGGCTGGAAGACGGTGTCGGGAAAACAAAACGAAACCTCAATAAAAGTCTTTCGAAGGTAGCTTGACAAAATTAAATAAAAAAAAATTATTCCGACGAAACAGCCTGTAAAGGCTGCGAAACGTCAATAAATAAATAAAGTTTCGTGCATTAACCCGTGAAAAACTAGTTTTATTTAATGAGTGATGTGCGTGAAAACCTAAGAAACAAAAATGAAATCTCCCCGAATAGGGGCGTAATCGACCCCGTTCATTTAAACTTATTCGTTTACCCGAATTCCATTGGCACTCGGGTTCGGGATAGCGACAAAGTATAACTGCACCATAAGGCGGTTGCTAACCTTTCGGTATATGCCTGTTTCATCACATAAAAAAAATGCGAACAATGTGTATTCGTAATTTATAGACATCTAGTCTATCTTTTTTATTAAAATAAAGAACAGGGAACTAATTTAAATTTGTTTTTTGTGGGATCGTGTCAATTGTACAAGAATATTGATTACAGTATCTAGTAGTAGGTAGTTTACGGTAGTTAGGATCAAATAAATAAACTCAAAATTATAAAAAAAAAATTAAATAAATTACTTTCTTAATTAAATTAGCTAAAAAATCCAAGCATAGACAATAAAGTTTTAAAAATATCCGAACGCTCAATAAAAGTCTTTCGAAAGTAGCTCGACAAAGTAAATAAAAAATAATTATTTTGACAACGCATTCCTGAAAAGGATGCGAAACGGCAATAAATAAGTAAATTCAGTGCATCTAACCCGTAAAAATTAGTTTTATTTAATGAATGATGTGCGGGAAAACCTAAGAAACAAACACAGTATCTACCCTATGAAGTAATAATAAAGAAGAATTGAAATTAAATTTAATTTAATTAAATTAATTAATTGGGGCTGATGTTTGTGTGATGAATTCGAGCATTTGTACTCCAGTCATGGATGTTTAATATGTCCAGTATATGTATTCTATCCGTTACCCTAGCATCCTATAACACAAGCCTTACAGTGCTTACTTTGGGGCTAGGCTAATTGGTGTGAGTGTTGGAAATATTTATTGATTATTTTTTAATTAATTCCCCAACGCTCAGCGCGCGCAAAAAGTAATTTATGCCTCAACTCAAGGCAGTAACAGTTTCGATAGCCGACTGATTGTAGACAAAAAATGTGTTTCAAAGTCCGACCGAGGACAGCTTGTATTTTTTTCCTATTCTGTTACGGTTAACTTGTGATTTGGGACGATAAGACTAGAGTTTAAACACCATTTGTATTGTATAGTTGAACATTTATCAAACAAAGACTAATAAATATTCACATAAACAATTACCCACATTACGAAATCAGAGCTCGTAAGCTATCTTTACGTATTTTTTTTAAACGGTGTCAAACTAACTTATCTCACCTGATGGTAAGCGACCATCTATATATGCGATTCAACTAAGAATATGACCGACTGGGCGCCATATTGTAACCTCATAGCTGGCAATTCAAACCAAATAGGTAGAGTGAGAAAAAAAAGTTTTTATTTAACACTTTTTTACTAAGATAAGGGAGAAAAAAATAGTATATTTCATTACTAGTACGGAATGGTTGTCATTGCAAAGAGTTCTGACAAATGTCTACCCGAGCCGAAGGCGAGGGTTGACAGTCGGAACGAGTTGCAATGACGGTTCCGTACGTGTACTGAACGACTATTTTTAATACAGTTGCGAAAAAATGAAGCAATTTAATCAAATTATAAAAACACAATAAACTCAATTAACTAATCATTTATTTCTTATAAAAGTTATAATTCACATAATACATTGAAATTGGTACAGTTTTTTATACTAACTGGGGAAGTTTTACGTTGCATATTTCATTGTTCATGTATATTTGTCATACAATGGCGTTTGCTAGTTGATGGAATTGGATCTGATGAATTATCATTATCAACGAAGGTACTCGTAGATGGACGAACGTTCTCTTCAGCATGTGAAGGAGACGGACTGGACCTTAAATTAATGGATTGTGTGATCTTTTTCCCAGTTTCTAGTTTGTTGTTTAATGAATCACCAATATAGCTTTCTGCAACTTTGTCCGATTTCCAACCACCTAGTCGCTTTAAGGACGTCAAATTGGCTCCTGAATCTGCCAATAATGTAGCAGAGGTCCTTCTGAAGCTGTGCCCAGTATAACACTCAGCATCCGGCAGACCAAGAAACGTAGCTATTTCTTTTGGCATATTACAAAATTTGTTTATGCCGATTTCTTGAGCTGTACACTTCCCTTTTTGGAAATTTTGAAAAAAACGGTCGGATTTTCCTTTTTGGGACCGCTGGTTCATATATTTTTTCACTATTGTGAGAAAATCTCCTTCAACAACAAAGCTTCGCGGTATCTTATTTTTTGTGTTTGGAATCTTGATAAGTAGCATTTCTCCATGGGCTTCAATATCTTTTAAAGTAATATTGGCTAACTCCTCTCTGCGGCAAGCTCCAACAACTCCAAAAATCAGAGCAACCTAAAAAAAACGATTTGATTCATATAAATAATGTATTGACTGTATTTTGCGATTTTGTAAACTGAACACTAAAGAAAAATGTAGATATGTATACTTTTTAATAAATTACCTTTGTGGCTAAATAACAATCATCGGGAGCTTCTTTCAAAAACCTTTCCACGTCATTCGATGTTAATATTTTCGACTTTTTATGGTAAACCCGTCTGACTGTCGTTTTAAGAAAGAATTTAATTTTGGATATTGACTTATATCCACGTTGTTCCTTATTTTCAGCATACTTTTTATCATCGAAAACCTTGACCATAACGTAGAAGGTTTTAATTTTGCTGAGAGTTCGGAAAAGTATGCCAACATAACATTTTCTGAAAAACTATTTGCTTTTTTCTCTTCTTTCCACGCAATAAATTCATCGTATGTAGATATGTAGCGAATTTTTGACTTTTCCGGTAAAATGTTCTCCGAAGCATTTTGTGCAATTATACTGAGTTCCGGTGGAGTTAATTCAAAAAAAAATTAGGTCGAAATCACTCATTTTGTGTAAAAAACAACTAAACTCGCAAAGAAAATTTCGGAAAATGGCGCCAACCGTAGAATGTAAGCAGTTTTTTTTCACCCATTCTGGTAGGCAAAGGGAACTGCCCATACAGCCAAGTCTTTAGTACTTAGTATTTTTTATTATAAGAAATGAAATTGAAATTTAATGATATGAAATGAACTGAAACCTTACCTAACTCATTCAATTAATTAATTCTGATATTGGACAAATTAGTATAGGTAGCTTCTTTTTAAAAACAAATAAACCTATTTGCATGAATCGCAAAAACTTCTACGATTTTTTTTAATTAAAACTTCATGGTTGTTTTTTTTAATAGAAATAATTTTGACAGTTGGGAAAGAAAACGCACGAGTTCGGGAAAGGCAAAAAAAAAGCACGAGTGTGAAATAGCCCAGATCCCGAACGCTACACGTCCCTGTAATACGCCACTTTTTGAGCAACTGTATTAAAAAATTCTTTTTAATAAAATTTATTTACTAATATTGAGGAGAAAAAACAACCGATTTTAGATCATATTTATTTATTAAGACTGTGTGAGAAATAACATTAATCAGAACCTAGCTTTCAAGTCCGCTCATAGCTGCATTACCATCGGAGTAGTTATGAATAATTATGCTCTATTACTAGGTCACATACGAACATATATCCTTTATGTAAACGAAAGTTTTAAATCGAGTTTCTGAACGCAACTTAGTGACATTTGGTTGACGATTTAGGTTATCAACCATTCATAGCCAAAGCTCAATAAATGGAAAAAAACAATATCAACCAAAATTAATTATCAATATTTGTTATTGTTTTTTTTTACAAATGTTTGGTTATTATTCTAGAATTAGCAGAGAGAAAAAATGGTTCCAAGATTTTTTTGCAAACCGTCCTTTTCAAGCGACATTTGACAGGTGGAGGTCATTAGCTTTCCTATTCTTATTTTAATCCATTATATAGACGCTTGCGACGCCAAGAATATACCGTGCATGTGTTACCCCCTTCCTAAAAACCCAAGATTGTAGGAAGTCTTTAAGTGGGGAGGCGCGCTATGTTTTTTCCATACAAACGATCTCGACTGATTCCTACTTGATTTTTATCGCCAAAGAATTGATTTTCATACATAAAATATAAATTTATTCATTCTATGCTCCTATGACGCCCTTTTTTCGATAACATGTGTTTCAAAAAAAAATAGAAGCCCTCGAAAGAGGTCAAAAATAAACAAATTTTTATCACCTCTAAAGACGTTTAGTGTGAAGATTTAATAAGCATTTACAAGAAAAAAACAAAAAATTGAAGCATAGTATAACTACTATTCTATGTGTAAAATTTATTTTACATATATCTAATTTTCGAGGAGGAAATCGTCGGGAGCCAAACCTCGAAATTTGCAATTATTGAACGCAATTTTTAGCGTTTACTTTTGCTGTCCCTATCACAAGGTATTTGCCAATGCTTGACAACATAAGTTTTTTTCAAATACATACCTATTTCTCAAATGTCTCTCAGCTCTCGTCCGCTCTTAAGAGAGGCATGAAAAAGCATTCCTGCAGGCCGACAAGGTGAGGATGGTTGGTGTGGCAATCTATAACTGCTGTACCAGATATCTTCGCGTCTGGACTCTATCACCACTTAGCATCAAGTTGGGTAGAGTCATTTGCCTACCAAACTATATAAAAAAAAACATTCGCACCGTTGTATAGCCCTGACCCAGTCTTTACCCCGTAGAACCTTACTCACCAACAAAAACCACTATAGAGTCTGTGCGGAAAGAGAATGGGCGTGGCGAAAAACGGAACTAACATTAAGAATTTTATTGTGGCAATCAAACCCAGCAATCTGTAAAACGTCAAAATTTTGTATTGATACGTATTTGTTTGTTGTTGTGATTTCTTGCAGTTTTTTTTTGTATTTAATCATGTCTAAAAGGGGTAAAACCTTACAAATACGGTAGAAAAGCACTACAGCACCCTCCAATCTAAATCCCATTCTCTTTCCGCACAGACTCTACCACCAAAAGGTAGTGTTATTTTCCCTTATTTCTATAAGGTGTAGGTTACTTCAAGGGCAGATCCAAGAGGGGGGTCATGGGGGTCATGACCCCCCCTGGGCTGGGTACAGTTGGACCAAACCCAGGGGGATTTTATTTAAGTACTTTCTATATTTAATATACCACGACTATATGACCCCCCCCTGGCGCCAAAGCTGGATCCACCCTTGGGTTACTTCCCCTGACGGGCGCTCCAATTCTAAGCATCTCTTATCTATTAGACAAGTCCGTCCGTCCGTCCGTCCGTGGTGCTGTTTCAGCGGCCAAACCGTAAGAGATAGATATAGAGAATGTTTAAGTTATAAGTTAAGAATAGTCTGATAAGACTACAAACCGGATGTGAGTAACGTAGCACTTCCGGTTTTCGAGAAATCACGTGATTTCTATATCTTAGAAACGATAAGAGATAGATAATACATACATTTTTTAAATCAGGTTTTGGTGAACATTTGGTTCACTGGTTTGCTAGTTTTCTATAAATTACTACTTGCCATATTTTTTACACGTGCAAAATAAATAAACAAACAAGGAAATACCACCGCCACAGTTCATTCCATTCACAATTTAGAGTTTCATATTGTGCGCGGTATTATCCCGGATTAAGAGATGTATTCCAGCTAAAAGGCTCTGACCACAGGTACAAATCCGTTCCCAGATATTAAAAACAATATTTATTTCGCTAAAATTCGGCCAGAGTGGAATCCATCCTGCTTATAATATAAATGAGAAAGTGTGTATGTTTGTTACTCAATCACGCAAAAACGGCCGAACGGATTTGGATGTAACTTGGCTCACATATAGTTTATTACCTGATCTGAGACATAATGTTTTTTTTATCCCGGAAACATTACAGGTTTTTGTGGGATTTTCAAATAACTATAGTTAACGCGAGAGAAGTAGCGGGCGGCTGCTAGTCTAATAATATATGAAATCCTAATAGTGTATTAGGAAAGTGGTGATGTGACCCACCACGTGGGCATGTGCACCACGGGGCTTAACATTTTAAATAAGTACCACACTATTTCGAAAAAGTTGGTGATGTGCCTCGACGCTAGGTATCACAATACACACCACATCAGAACTTTTTTAAAAAAATTACCTATTATTTACATTGCTGTTCAAGTTTATAACCACTTGCCCAATTCTACAAAAGCCTTCCAAGTTCCACGTAAATTTGCCAAAAAAATATATTTTTCCAAAATAAGGCATATTCAAATGATTTATTGTGAAATGTAGGTTAGTAGGTACAGCAATTTGGTGTTAGGTAAAAAGTTTAGTGTCACTACATTTCGACCATATTACAAGGTATAAAATATTTTTTAAGTAATAATAAGGTTCGCAATTATATAAAAATCAAAATTATTATATTACAATTACAATCAAACAAGTCATAGTTAGTAATACACACATCAAAAGTGTCTAGGGATCAACATATATTTTTGCAATAACTTTTCTCCTGATTGATATTAATTAAAATTTTCTTTAAGGATTCATCAAATAAATGTTTTCGTTTGTCACAGTAACGATAAACCAAGTCACCTTTGCATTAATAAAGAAATTTGCCATTTTCCTAATAAAGGGATTTTTGACATTTGAACCACTAACACAAAAGTTCGAAAAAAAGACTGAAATAACAGTTTTCTCTAAAATTTTATTGGGTAACTTAAACAATTAATAATCCGTATTTCTACCGCGAACACTAACAACACAAGAACATCGGTTTGGCATACTCAAAATGAGTTCATCCAAATCACGCTGTGGAATGGCCGCCCATGTTCGTTGCAACAACAAAAAAAGGTCTTCTTGCGACTGGATACCCTCCATATTCGGCAGAGCTCTTCTCTGTAGCATATCCCATGCATGCTCAATCGGGTTCAAGTCTGGCGACTGAGCAGGCCAGGGCAGGACATTGATGTTAGCTGCGGCGAGAGTCTGTCTTACAACTCTTGCGGTGTGCGGTCGTGCATTATCATGCATTAACTGAAATAAGGGACCGATTTGCACTTGTAGAGGAACTCAGTTCTTCCGCCGATCCAAATACCCGCCCATACCATGATGGTTCCACCACTATAAGGATGGACTTCCTGGCAGGATTTTAATCGCTGTTGGCGTCCAGGGGTTCTCCAGTGTCGTATACGTCTTGTATCCGGTCTCATACCAAAACGAGACTCATCAGAAAAGCACACGAAACGCCATTGTTCTTCTGCCCAATTTCTGTGTTCAAGAGCCCATTGATATCGAATCCTACGATTGTGCATTGCTATAGGTGGTACCCGTAGCGGTCTTCGGGAATGAAGGTTCACTTCATGCAAGCGGTTTCTGACTGTTTGGTCGCTAATTAAGTTCCCTGAAGAGTGATGAAGCCTCACGGCTAACATCATGGCGGTTATTGTTGGAGCTCTTCGAGTTAAGATTTGAATGTATCGGTCTTGTCTCCGTGTGGTGCAGCGATACCGTCCTCCATGGCGCTCAGCCACGGTACCAGTGCTTCGGTATCGTGTCCAAAGTCGACTGATAACACTCTGACTTGTATTCAGAGCTAAAGCCACAGTACGTTGCCGGGAACCAGCTTCTATCATTCCCACGGCTCTGAGCATTTCTTCCCTGCTTAAATGACGTCGCCGCTCCATAATAACGTTGGTTTTAATCAGTAGTAGGGAAACAGTAGCACTAATAATGTCTTCAATGCGTTGTATGTTTTTATAGGGAAAATATTGACAGCTGATTTTCATCTTTTACTCGAATTTGATTCACAGTTCCTGATTCAAATTATGAAATGCACCAAAAAGGATCCATATAAATTTATAAAATCATAAATTTATTACAAAGCCACATCTCAATCTCAAGAAATCCGCATAAAAATGCTTGATCCCTAGACACTTTTGATGTGTGTATGTCAAAATATGTTTATGTCAAAATTACTAAGCAATATTTTTATGTTAAACTAAAAATATATAATAATAATAAATTGTGCTATAATAGGCTAAAAATATGCATATTAAAATTTGCAAGAATATCTCGAAGACAAATTTTGATAATGTTTCATTGTAATTCCAATGATATTTGTAAAAATGCAATTTAATTATTTTGATACAATATTAGTTTAAAAGAGCATTACGAAGCTTTCATAGGGTTCTTGTTTGTGACTAGAACTAACCTAAGAACAAAAATTTACAACAAGAATGCAAAATAAAAAATACGAAGAATGCATTCACATACTTTAGAAAATATAAGAAAACCTAGATTAAAACAAGAACACAAAAGAAAAGACTTGCCGCTAAGCGAAAGAGTAGTAAGAATACCATAAGTTAACGAAATTCAAATATCAGGTCAGATGAACTTATTGTCCGATTAACATGCTTCTGCTCTTCCTTAGAAAATAGGCCTTTATTTCCTTACAAGCCTCGTGTTATACAAAAAATTGCGCCAACACCCATCCATCTGTCAAGCGTCATTTGACGAGGGTCTTGTCTGCGCTCTGGTTGCGTCGAACGCCATGCCAGTGACTCGAGCTGTCATTGTGACATACAAGACTGAAAAACTTGAGGAAAAACCGCGCGGGCTGTTTTAATTTTTCTCTGGCCCCTTGCACAATTTCCGCTTGAGGAAAATCGAAAATTTGTATCGCTTTTTATGTTTATACATGGAGGAGTTTTTTTAGTTAGTTTTTAAGCTATTGCATAGCTTTTATCGCGGGCTTTGAGCGCGGCGACCGAATCAAACGCGAGTGCATATATATACCAATAGAACACAATTTTCGCCATCCTAATATTAATCTAAACGGCGCAGTGTGTTAAATTTTTGCCACAAGACTAACGTTCGACGCATCACCGCGGTCGTCGGTTCAAATCTCGTATTTTTTTTTACCATAATTACACAATCGTTACTTGACAGTGAAGAGTTCAGGAGCTCGATGGTTCAAGTAGCTGGTGACCACAAATTTATTATTTTTAATAGCTCCTCCATGTTTTCTTTTATTTTGAGTCAAAAATAATGAGGCCTTTACTTCGATAGGTATTTAAATTTATTTACATTGGTGCAGAGCTTAAATGGATCTAAGATTGATAAACTTCGAAGCGTAGCAACATCTATGCTTAACAGCTTAGACTTACATCATCATCTCAGCCGTACAATTCCAACTGCTGAGCATAGGCCTCTCTGATATATCTGGCCTATCGTCATGAATGGTTGCGAAACGTGGACCCTGAAAGAGGACACTACAAGATGCCTACAGGCATTCGAGATATGGAGCTACCGTCGCATGTTACGCTTAGTCGGACGCAGAGGGTCAGGAACGAAACCGTGCTTCAGCGCGTTCATATGTCCCGGAAAATGTTGCCTTCTATCAAAAAGCGCAAGATAGAATATCTCGGCCACGTGCTCAGGAACGAAAGATACATGTTGCTGCAGTTGATAATGATGGGCAAAGTAGACGGAAAGAGACGTGCTGGGCGTAGAAAGAAGTCATGGCTCCGGAATATCCGGGAGTGGACCGGTATTGCCTCCGTCGAACAGCTGTTCGGGCTGGCTGATGATAGAGATAAATACAGGAAGCTAACGGCCAACCTTCAGGATTGAAGAGGCACTGGAAGAAGAAGAAGAAGAGCACAGGCCTCCCCCAAAGATCTCCACACCGATCGGTCCTGTGCCACGCGCATCCATCGGCTTCCTGCGATCTCCACCAGATCGGCTTCCACCTGGTAAGGGGCCAGAGGCCATTGTCGCCATTCGGGATCCTTTCCACTCCAATGGCCATCGGTTCTCCTCGCTATGTGTCTCCACTACCACTTCAACTGAACAATCCTTCGACCGACGTCGGTTACTTTAGTTCTCCTACGGATTTCCTCATTTCTGATTCTATCACGCAGGGAAGTACCAAGCGTCGCTGTCTCCATTGCCCGCTTTGCGACCTTGAGCCTTCTTATGAGACCCATAATAAGCGACCAATGTAGGTATTCAATTTAAAATCACCACGTTATTTTCCGCAAAACAATTTGGGTCGGTGACTCTACATCGATATGGGTCAAAAAAACATTTACCCTAACAACACGACAGTTTTACAATACTGAACTTTACCCACAGATATATAAGGAAGCGTATTTTCAAGTCTATAATTGGTGTTATGATCGAATGCGTTTTTTGTTTACGGTTTTTTTGCAGTGTTGGGGACTGGTTCTGTGTGTTGGCTGGCTGTATGCCCAGATGGCGAACTTATTAGTAGGTGAATTAGCATTCGTATGTATAATAACAACATTCTGACATCATGCCTAGTTCAAAACATGAATACAAATATTGGCCATATAACATGAACATTACTCGTAGCAATGGACCTCGTGTAAAAGAATCTTTATGAGTTATTTATTTATTTATTTGATCACCAACAAAGTTACACTTACACATTTCTTATTTTCACATTTATAGTATGACATTTTATTAGTGGAACTTTAATTATAGGCGATTACGGCATGCAATTTACACTTAACTAGCAATTAAATCTTATAAAATTTTGATAATTACATTAATTTTAATACAGAGCAATTAAAAAATAAAAATTTAAAATTGTCAATAATTGAACAACAGCAGTTAAATAAATTAATGAAAAAACTATGTGGGCACAACCACGGCACAACCAAACTAAAGATTTTATTCTCCTCAGTGTATCCGCGAAGATGTCCATATGGGTCGACTTTGACAGTGAATTGTACTGAGAGAGCATTCTATTTATAGGAGAAAATAAGCCTGGGTTCGTTCTGGAGCTTCTTGTCGTAAACAAATTATATATTTACCCTCTTGGCAGTCACGGGGTCCTAAGTGGGCAGCCACTGCAGGGGCCAGTAAGGCTTGCGGAAGCCAGGTGTAAGGTCCGTTCGGCGGTGTGCCTCTTATAGGCGCCGTCGTCTGTAAAAAAAGGTTTTGTCTGCGTCACAAAAAAATATAAAAATAGGTAAATGCACATTCGGGGAAGTGGAGGGTCAGGGAAATAGACCTAATGAATCGACTGGACATTCCGGTAATATGGCCTAACGTGTCGAAAGGCAGGCTTAAGCCCTGTAAGACAATAGGGGTGATAACGGGGTACAGTAAACGAAATTCTATTTAGTCCGTCAGTTAGATGATCAAAAAATAATGGACACGTATTTTTTCTTTGAGCAATCAACCAAAAAATGACAAAGTTATAGCGCGTCATAGTTTGGGAGTAGGGGCTCGTGACATCACTTTTAAGTGAAAATTGTACCAAAACGTGACGTCACGCGACTTGTCAAATCAGTATATCTCTGCAATGTTTATATTATGTGAAAAAAGAAAAAATACGTATCCAATACTTTTTCATAATCTACCTGATAGACGAAGAAAAAAAAATAGTCATCATCCCTATTGAGGTATCCACTATTTTTATCTTTAAATCTAAAGAAAATATAACTAGAAAAAATTCCACGCGGACCAGGCAGCAGACGGGACTCGAACCCGCACCCTTCGCAATCCGGGCGAATGCACTGACCAATTATGCTACCGCGGCCCTCACGGACCGCGTCGAAATTCTCTCTAGCTATTCTTAAGCTGCAAGGCAGCGCCATCTCTTCGCATTATAGGTAAACCCACAATGTCAAATGAATACTTTTACAAGTATTAAACATTTGAAAGAAGAAATAGAAATTATAGTTATAATTTTTATTATTTTTAAAGCATGTAACTGCTTGATGTTTAAATCTAAAGAAAATATAACTAGAAAAAATTCCACGCGGACCAGGCAGCAGACGGGACTCGAACCCGCACCCTTCGCAATCCGGGCGAATGCACTGACCAATTATGCTACCGCGGCCCTCACGGACCGCGTCGAAATTCTCTCTAGCTATTCTTAAGCTGCAAGGCAGCGCCATCTCTTCGCATTATAGGTAAACCCACAATGTCAAATGAATACTTTTACAAGTATTAAACATTTGAAAGAAGAAATAGAAATTATAGTTATAATTTTTATTATTTTTAAAGCATGTAACTGCTTGATGTTTAAATCTAAAGAAAATATAACTAGAAAAAATTCCACGCGGACCAGGCAGCAGACGGGACTCGAACCCGCACCCTTCGCAATCCGGGCGAATGCACTGACCAATTATGCTACCGCGGCCCTCACGGACCGCGTCGAAATTCTCTCTAGCTATTCTTAAGCTGCAAGGCAGCGCCATCTCTTCGCATTATAGGTAAACCCACAATGTCAAATGAATACTTTTACAAGTATTAAACATTTGAAAGAAGAAATAGAAATTATAGTTATAATTTTTATTATTTTTAAAGCATGTAACTGCTTGATGTTTAAATCTAAAGAAAATATAACTAGAAAAAATTCCACGCGGACCAGGCAGCAGACGGGACTCGAACCCGCACCCTTCGCAATCCGGGCGAATGCACTGACCAATTATGCTACCGCGGCCCTCACGGACCGCGTCGAAATTCTCTCTAGCTATTCTTAAGCTGCAAGGCAGCGCCATCTCTTCGCATTATAGGTAAACCCACAATGTCAAATGAATACTTTTACAAGTATTAAACATTTGAAAGAAGAAATAGAAATTATAGTTATAATTTTTATTATTTTTAAAGCATGTAACTGCTTGATGTTTAAATCTAAAGAAAATATAACTAGAAAAAATTCCACGCGGACCAGGCAGCAGACGGGACTCGAACCCGCACCCTTCGCAATCCGGGCGAATGCACTGACCAATTATGCTACCGCGGCCCTCACGGACCGCGTCGAAATTCTCTCTAGCCATTTTTAAGCTGCAAGGCAGCGCCATCTCTTCGCATCATCATTTCGACGCGGTCCCTGAGGGCCGCGGTAGCATAATTGGTCAGTGCATTCGCCCGGATTGCGAAGGGTGCGGGTTCGAGTCCCGTCTGCTGCCTGGTCCGCGTGGTTTTTTTTCTAGTTATATTTTCTTTAGATTTAAACATCAAGCAGTTACATGCTTTAAAAATAATAAAAATTATAACTATAATTTCTATTTCTTCTTTCAAATGTTTAATACTTGTAAAAGTATTCATTTGACATTGTGGGTTTACCTATAATGCGAAGAGATGGCGCTGCCTTGCAGCTTAAGAATAGCTAGAGAGAATTTCGACGCGGTCCGTGAGGGCCGCGGTAGCATAATTGGTCAGTGCATTCGCCCGGATTGCGAAGGGTGCGGGTTCGAGTCCCGTCTGCTGCCTGGTCCGCGTGGAATTTTTTCTAGTTATATTTTCTTTAGATTTAAACATCAAGCAGTTACATGCTTTAAAAATAATAAAAATTATAACTATAATTTCTATTTCTTCTTTCAAATGTTTAATACTTGTAAAAGTATTCATTTGACATTGTGGGTTTACCTATAATGCGAAGAGATGGCGCTGCCTTGCAGCTTAAGAATAGCTAGAGAGAATTTCGACGCGGTCCGTGAGGGCCGCGGTAGCATAATTGGTCAGTGCATTCGCCCGGATTGCGAAGGGTGCGGGTTCGAGTCCCGTCTGCTGCCTGGTCCGCGTGGAATTTTTTCTAGTTATATTTTCTTTAGATTTAAACATCAAGCAGTTACATGCTTTAAAAATAATAAAAATTATAACTATAATTTCTATTTCTTCTTTCAAATGTTTAATACTTGTAAAAGTATTCATTTGACATTGTGGGTTTACCTATAATGCGAAGAGATGGCGCTGCCTTGCAGCTTAAGAATAGCTAGAGAGAATTTCGACGCGGTCCGTGAGGGCCGCGGTAGCATAATTGGTCAGTGCATTCGCCCGGATTGCGAAGGGTGCGGGTTCGAGTCCCGTCTGCTGCCTGGTCCGCGTGGAATTTTTTCTAGTTATATTTTCTTTAGATTTAAACATCAAGCAGTTACATGCTTTAAAAATAATAAAAATTATAACTATAATTTCTATTTCTTCTTTCAAATGTTTAATACTTGTAAAAGTATTCATTTGACATTGTGGGTTTACCTATAATGCGAAGAGATGGCGCTGCCTTGCAGCTTAAGAATAGCTAGAGAGAATTTCGACGCGGTCCGTGAGGGCCGCGGTAGCATAATTGGTCAGTGCATTCGCCCGGATTGCGAAGGGTGCGGGTTCGAGTCCCGTCTGCTGCCTGGTCCGCGTGGAATTTTTTTCTAGTTATATTTTCTTTAGATTTAAACATCAAGCAGTTACATGCTTTAAAAATAATAAAAATTATAACTATAATTTCTATTTCTTCTTTCAAATGTTTAATACTTGTAAAAGTATTCATTTGACATTGTGGGTTTACCTATAATGCGAAGAGATGGCGCTGCCTTGCAGCTTAAGAATAGCTAGAGAGAATTTCGACGCGGTCCGTGAGGGCCGCGGTAGCATAATTGGTCAGTGCATTCGCCCGGATTGCGAAGGGTGCGGGTTCGAGTCCCGTCTGCTGCCTGGTCCGCGTGGAATTTTTTCTAGTTATATTTTCTTTAGATTTAAACATCAAGCAGTTACATGCTTTAAAAATAATAAAAATTATAACTATAATTTCTATTTCTTCTTTCAAATGTTTAATACTTGTAAAAGTATTCATTTGACATTGTGGGTTTACCTATAATGCGAAGAGATGGCGCTGCCTTGCAGCTTAAGAATAGCTAGAGAGAATTTCGACGCGGTCCGTGAGGGCCGCGGTAGCATAATTGGTCAGTGCATTCGCCCGGATTGCGAAGGGTGCGGGTTCGAGTCCCGTCTGCTGCCTGGTCCGCGTGGAATTTTTTCTAGTTATATTTTCTTTAGATTTAAAGATAAAAATAGTGGATACCTCAATAGGGATGATGACTATTTTTTTTTCTTCGTCTATCAGGTAGATTATGAAAAAGTATTGGATACGTATTTTTTCTTTTTTCACATAATATAAACATTGCAGAGATATACTGATTTGACAAGTCGCGTGACGTCACGTTTTGGTACAATTTTCACTTAAAAGTGATGTCACGAGCCCCTACTCCCAAACTATGACGCGCTATAACTTTGTCATTTTTTGGTTGATTGCTCAAAGAAAAAATACGTGTCCATTATTTTTTGATCATCTAACTGACGGACTAAATAGAATTTCGTTTACTGTACCCCGTTATCACCCCTATTGTCTTACAGGGCTTAAGCCTGCCTTTCGACACGTTAGGCCATATTACCGGAATGTCCAGTCGATTCATTAGGTCTATTTCCCTGACCCTCCACTTCCCCGAATGTGCATTTACCTATTTTTATATTTTTTTGTGACGCAGACAAAACCTTTTTTTACAGACGACGGCGCCTATAAGAGGCACACCGCCGAACGGACCTTACACCTGGCTTCCGCAAGCCTTACTGGCCCCTGCAGTGGCTGCCCACTTAGGACCCCGTGACTGCCAAGAGGGTAAATATATAATTTGTTTACGACAAGAAGCTCCAGAACGAACCCAGGCTTATTTTCTCCTATAAATAGAATGCTCTCTCAGTACAATTCACTGTCAAAGTCGACCCATATGGACATCTTCGCGGATACACTGAGGAGAATAAAATCTTTAGTTTGGTTGTGCCGTGGTTGTGCCCACATAGTTTTTTCATTAATTTATTTAACTGCTGTTGTTCAATTATTGACAATTTTAAATTTTTATTTTTTAATTGCTCTGTATTAAAATTAACGTAATTATCAAAATTTTATAAGATTTAATTGCTAGTTTAGTGTAAATTGCATGCCGTAATCGCCTATAATTAAAGTTCCACTAATAAAGTGTCATACTATAAATGTGAAAATAAGAAATGTCTAAGTGTAACTTTGTTGGTGATCAAATAAATAAATAAATAACTCATAAAGATTCTTTTACACGAGGTCCATTGCTACGAGTAATGTTCATGTTATATGGCCAATATTTGTATTCATGTTTTGAACTAGGCATGATGTCAGAATGTTGTTATTATACATACGAATGCTAATTCACCTACTAATAAGTTCGCCATCTGGGCATACAGCCAGCCAACACATAAAGGTATTCATTGCAGACCTATATGTTTTGCTGAAATTTACAAATCATGCGGTTAAAATTGCAGCAGAAGGTTAATTGTAACAGATTTAAGATTGATGAATAATTGCAATTTAGATTAATATAAGTATTTAATTAAAATTGTTGGAATATTGTAATTAATAGTTAACTGAATGAAATAACATTGCATGTCAGCAAGACAAAATATGGCTGAACTAAATATTATTTGTATGTTTGTACACAACAATAACCTGTATTCGCCTGTTTTGTAACCAAATGATTTGAATTAAGATTTTGTACTGGACATTATCCATCCAGCAAATATGGTTTCCTTATAAAAAAAATAGAATCACCTAATTGTGAAATTTGTGGTACAGTCGATGACGTTCAGCACATGCTTGTAGAGTATACTTAGTACTAGTATAACAATAAGACTAAGATAAGAGTTCGGTGTAATATTCACAACAATATTGGCAGATCCGCAGTCTGAAGTGTTCAAAAGCCTTAGTGTCGCCGCACACGGGCCACACGCCATAGCCACAAACGCCGCCACGAGAAACTAGAAGCGGTTACTAAAGTGGCTGAAGCGCGCGACAGCAGCCGACTAAGGTAAGGGAGAGAGAGGTGGGGAATCGCGTGAGTGATGTATGGCGACGTTTTGTATCGGCGCATTAAGTGGCCGCTGCGGGCCAGAAGAAGCGAGCAACGACGATTTGTGGCGTGTGGCGGCCACCGGCGTACCGTGTGTGGCGAGTCCATATAAAATGTATGAATACTACAAGAAATATGCCAGTGGCGGCGTTTTGTGGTTGTGGTCGGTGGCCCGTGTGCGGGCGACACGTATATATTTTATGCAATAATGAATTTTCGTAGTTTTATAAAAATTTTGTAATTTATAGTGTTAGGATATGATGGGGCTTACATATCCTTTATATTTGGTAATATCCTCTAAATAAAAAAGATGAAAAAGAAAAATTATGCGATGTAAATTGTAAATGGCCCGAGGCGCCAAATTTCAACATACGCCTCTAAACGTGCTCCAGCAGTGGGCTAATAGGCTAATGTTAATGAAAGTGGAAAACTGAGGAAAAGTTTGAGCACCGCTAGCCTGGGGTAACCGCTGACATCACTTGAGTTGGCACCGCCAGGCACAATCGTTGTGACGTCACACCTTTTTACAAAGCACTTTTTGCGCTCGACGTAATTATAAATATCGTAAAGAAACCATCGAGGAGGGATCGTTTCAGTTCGCCTGTAAAAAACATCGCTTGGCTGAACAGACGAAAATAGGTATTTAATTATGATTGACGAAATTAATTTTATTGATAAACGAACCTGATAAAAAAGGAAGTTGTCCATATTAAACGTTAAGGGCAGTTTCTTAGCCAGGTCCTTTTGTAGGTGTAATGTTTTAAAACATCTCTTGACATAGCTATCTCTTAGTGGTCAAGTTGAATTCTTCTTAGAGCCAACATAGTCAAGAATGAAACGAAATTATACTCTATTCAAAGGAGATTGCTCAGCTTCCATACATGTTTGGCCTAAAGACCAATAATCATGAAAAATTGTTTCCTAGATTCGAAATTATATATAAATTACTGTAGAAACGAATATTATTGACGGACACCCCTGAGAACTTCTATAAACCATGTACACTGGACATATTAAAATAATAAAAAACAAATAAGTTATATAGTAAACTTGGGAAATCAAGCCAAGTACCGAAATTATGGATTAGATTCAGGTTTAAAGAGCATGTAGATTAACAGATAGTTGCCTGTTTTTAAAGTTAATACATAAGAGTAACTTTTAAAATCAGGTGTCATTTCCGGTTATAATAAGGTACTCTGTGACGGAAACTGTGTGATGATTGTGATTCGTATGTTTTCCAAACCGATAAAATTAAAAGTTCTTTTTAAAGTAAATATATTATACAAAGGTGTCCGTTGAAATCTAATGACTGTAAATCCTTACTAATATTATAAAGGCGAAAGTTTGTTTGGATGGATGTATGGATGGATGTTTGTTCCTCTTTCACGCAAAAACTACTAAACGGATTTTAATGAAACTTTACAGTAATGTAGCTTATAGATCAGAATAACACATAGGCTATAATTTATAAAGATATTGTGTGAATTGTCCAAAATATAACGATAAATGTCATTTAAGTCTGAAAAAATTCTGCAATCTGCGAGCTATTCAGGCGTGTGCTGCAATCGCAATCAAATCGCAGGGTCAAACCTTAAAGGTAGCAGGCATACATTTGGGCACGCCATGTTTTTCTCACGGTCAGCTCTATGTGGCTTGCTCACGTGTTTCCAAAGCGAAAAATCTGCATGTTTATGCTGAAGGAAAAAAATCGCTAAATATAGTTTATAGAAGCATACTGCAGTAGCTACCTATAGGCCTATGATTAGGGGTTTGCAGTGCTTAATTACTGTATTTCTTATGTTGACAATATTGTTACGTTATTACAGTGCGAATGTAACATCTCAATATTGTCAGACTGTTATATTTTTCAAATACGACCCAAAAATTATGTATGTTATAATTTTAATGTCATAATGTTAGTTCTTTTCACGCTAATATAAGCTACTCGAAATACTAATACTGCGCACACGAAGTCGCGGGCACCAGTTATTGATACATAAAGACCTTGCTTTTATTCGAATTACTCGCAGACGAAGTCGCGGGCAAAAGCTATTAAATTATAAATTACGCCAAGAATTACCGTGTATGTCAATATTTTTTGTGCATTTGGGCCAATTTGAGCAATCTCCTTTACTTATTAAAAGCTGTTTTGAATCGTCCAATATTATTTCCTACCACCTGTTCAGGACATGTTTTAGCTGATGAGAAGAATGGCCGCAAGAAATTCATCAACATTTAACAGAAGTAGCAACATTGACAAACATGTCGCTACCAATACAACGGTCACTCACATTTTGATTACTGTGTTATACAGTATAAAAAAAAATGGGTGCGTGTACTTATGTAGGCGCGTGAGAAGTTATCCTTCTTTGGCATCGTTTAAAATTAGTTTTTAATTGCATGCAAATAATTAATTACAATAAATTAATAAAAAGTCTGGAAAAGGACGAAGTCAATAAAGTTCAGTTTTAATTTGAAAAAATAAATAAATAATCAAAATATTCAATTAAAATCGCTACTGAATATAATTTATTAGAACATATGTGATTTGCACTTGTATCTAACTCAAACACGTATTCCGAATATACAAACTAGAAACATGTGGATAAATATTATAAATATGAATACCTATAACTCTTAATGGTCAAGAGATGGCGCTGTAGTCTCCTGAATCGCGCTTTGGTTCCGTTGTTCCAGATTAATAAATACTTTTTGTTACTTTATTACAAAAAATAAAGATGTGGTTTTTGGTTCTACTACACCAATGGTCAAGAGATGGCGCTGTAGTCTCCTGAATCGCGCTTTGGTTCCGTTGTTCCAGATTAATAAATACTTTTGATAGGCCTTCACAATGCAGTCGTTAGCACCCACTAAATAGAGATTCTATTTCTATTTAGTTGGTAGATTTTCCTAATGTGCGGTAAACACAAAAGTAACGCATGAAGTTCATTATGTTAAAATTTTGTGTTACAGTGATGCGCGCGCATCTTAAAATTTCACTCTCATCATTTTTTCATAACGCGCCTAAAGAAGTATAACTTCAAAAACAGTTTTCTATTAGGTATTAATTATTCAATATTAGGTATTAACTATTTAATATTAGGTATAATAGATAACATCTCAGTGGTACCGCAGTATAGAGCAGACTCATCCCCACTGGCAGCACCAGTACCCTTAGCACGAACCATTTTCGAATTCGAATAGTTTGCAAACCGAAATGTCAATGTCAAATTTTGTATGGAAACTTGAACAGCAGCGGCACAAAGTACGTAACGAGAACTAAAAATCAGTACACATTTTGACAATAACATTTCGGACTCGCAAACGATACGAATTCGCTATTGCTATTCGTGCTAGGGGTTCACGAGTGTATCGCATGAACCAGCCATCGCTTCGCTCAACCATATTTTATGGAACGTAATGGTTACTTTTTATTTATTTTTTAATTTGGTATATCCTAGTTAAAAACAAGTATTTTTAGTCTATCACTCTCAATTTGTGTTGCAAGTGTCCATGGGCGACGGTGATCACTTACCATCAGGTGAGCCATCTGTTCGTATGCCCCCTATAACAAAAAAAAATGTGATACAGGGTTCACGTTTATGGATAGGTACCAGATAAATTCCTGTAATCTGAGTGCAGTCTTCAGAGTATCATTCTAGTGTCGACTTCAACCCTGACCCTTGGAGCAGGCACGATTGAATATGTAAATCAAAGGTCCTAAATAAATATAGAATTAAAAAAAGTCTGACCCTATCCCCGACCCCGGGAAGGCATGGAAATCGTGCTCACCGACAGAAACACAAACCACCAAATACAAGTTTTAATTTCACTGTGCGTAATAAATATAAATATGATAAATGCATACCTAGTATAAATAATCACTTGTATTATAATAGCGCTTTCAGTACTAGCATAAGGATCTTCAATCATTTGCCTGCAGAAATTAAAGCACACAATTTGCCACTGTTTAAATTTAAGATAAAAAGCTGGTTATTAAATAATGTCCTGCCGTTGTGTTTATAGTTTGTTATAATAATGTACACTGGTACCTATATGTATTTTTTTTTTCTATTTTAGTAACATAGTATCCATGTGTGGTTATGAGTAGTCATGCTCTCTTAAAAATCTCTTCGGTGGTGTCGTGTGAGGCGGGTCGTTGCGTTCCCTAAAAAATGGTTGAGCGAAGCGATGGCTGGTTCATGCGTCATGCTCGTGAACGGGTGCTGCCAGCGGAGATGAGTCTGCTCTTAATTCACTGGGTACTACTATTAATCGTTGTTCTAAACTTTAATCGTTCATTATTATTACTTGCTGGGTTTCTTGCCGGTTCCTCTCAGTACAAGGTCTCCCGCCGTAGATTTGCGAACCGATGGCGTAGCTTTTCGACATTCACAAGTGCTTGTAACAGCCTAGACTGAATAAACGATATTGAATTTTGAATTTTTTGAATTTTGTTTTTTATAATTACACTTGTAAAACTTAGTATAATTTTGGCTCTAAAATTTACTTTTTAAATTAAGATAGGTTTAAGTTATAAATTTTACTATTGCATGCCCGTTGTGGGCACACTGTTGTGACTATGTTATTATTGCAATTCCAACTGCAAAATTGTACACAGTTTTTTAAGCAATAAAGTTATTATTATTATGTGTTTTTCCATAATGCTTCTCCCAAACTACGCGACGAAGCTTTGGTACCAAAATGCGTGAAAATCAGCGTTCGAAAGAAGAACGGCGAATGAACGCCCAAATGTTTTAGAAGCTTAGCGTTCAATGATAGAAACATTAAAATTTTAAATAAGAAGGCTTACAGTAATTTTTAAAATATGAACTAAATTTTTAAAAGCTTGCATTCAGAAGAAAATAATTTAGCTTTCTATATCGAAACATCACATTATCCATAGCAATAATAAAACGCGAAAACAGTGTCGTGGTTCAGTTCTGGCTTATGCAGTTGTTTACACTTCAGAATAACATTAATACCAGCTATTGCTCACTATATGTAACTTAATTATTTTGATTATTTGATAAATTGAAAAAAATAAGTTAACGTCATAAAAATAAAGAAGAAAATACTTTAATTTTCAACATTTTTCTAATATATGAACGGATATTGGTTTTTTACTTCTGTGATACGGAAAAATAGTTTTAAAATCTAATGTGTCAATTTTTTATTGTTTCTTTCGTTTCGGTGTTTATTTTACGTAGAATATTTTATTGTGATTTTTCTGTCTATGAGGTCGCGTTTTTGTATAGAGAAGAAGAAAATATGATACAAATTCATGAAAATCATATTATTATACACTTACGTAAAATAGAAACACATAATTGGAGTTTACTCCTTAAGAATCCATTTGCATATATAAGGGGCCCGGTATGAGAAAAATGTGAGGAGTAAAATCTATCGATGAATGACCTTGTTACGTTTTTGTCCTCGTTACCTATGTCGCGTAACTTTGACAAACAAAGATGACGGATTCACATTAATAAAATTTTTAAAATCTGGACTGAATTCAGATATTGTTTCTGATAGAGCAGTGGGGACAACGAGGTATGGAACAACCATTGATGCGATCCATGTATCGCGAGTCTGATTATGTTATTGTATCGATGTCTTATTTTAGTTACATTAAACCACTCACTGTAATTAATAATGCAGACAATGTTGATTTAATTAATATTTAAAAAAATCATAATAATCACATAATTTATCAACATTCCTAATGATATATTTAAGCACATCTGAAATTGACTATTGTAAAAAGTTTAATGTAAAATATTTCGTCGATTAGTTATAATAAATGTATATGAAATGAATAAATGTATATTTATGTATGTACATATATTATTTTCATTAATTTGTTCCATCCCTTTCATACAGTATCAATCTTTTTTAAGTTAAATAAACTCTTTTTGCATCTGGTTTGACTATCGAACTTAAGGAGTAAACTCCAGTCGTGCGTCGGAGCTGACACACACATTTTTTTTTGTAAGTAAAACAACGAAGTAAAACATAACTTCACTTTTAATATTAATCCTACTACTTATATCTTTTTTATGCTAGCTTTAATTGATTATGTCTAATTGACTTTTTTGTTAGCCTTATTTAGCAGTACGAAAATCTATAAGTTTCATTCGTGAACGGGGCCTTGAACATTGGGTCTCAAACTATATGAAAGTTCGCCATTCTTCTTTGAATTAGTTGCATCGTTAGTACTTTCCTTCAGCTGCACATACAAATTTATCTTCTCCCACAACCTCTTTTGTGCACGTCAAAAATCGCCAATGAATCTGTCGTCTAGCGTATGTGTGGCGGCGACATCTATATGCCCCACATATATACAACGGATGGAGGAAATCATTACTCACCATCGTCAAGAGATGGCGTTACCTGCACTGCGATCATAATAGTATGGAAGCCTACATCGCGCAAATGAAATTCGGAGGCTAACTCTTCATATATACGACGCCTGACCAACATAAGTCGGGCCGCGGCCCCCGAGCTACCATCACCCAGCTCGGAGGAAGATCTTCCCCTTTGGCCTTCCTACATATGTACACACGCAGCCCGATCACGCCCGCTAAAGCATTACAATAGAACTAAATTCAAATTTCAAACGCTTTTAGCGCAGTTAGTACCACGCTTTTACGCGCAGGTGTGGGTAAAGCAATTGAAGAGTGCTTCTTCAATCCGAGCAAATCATTAGATATCCAGAGGAAGGGGCCGATCTTCCATAAACAAAAAACGAGCGAGCCTTATAGCAGTCGCGTATGATATATAACATTTGAAACCTCACCTTATATTAGCAAAAAAAAAGAAATAAAACCTACTACAAAGTGAATAAGCCATTTGAACATTATGTTCTAAAATCAAATCAAATACACACATCAAAAGTGTCTAGGGATCAACATATATTTTTGCAATAACTTTTCTCCTGATTGATATTAATTAAAATTTTCTTTAAGGATTCATCAAATAAAGTGTTTTCGTTTGTCACAGTAACGATAAACCAAGTCACCTTTGCATTAATAAAGAAATTTGCCATTTTCCTAATAAAGGGATTTTTGACATTTGAACCACTAACACAAAAGTTCGAAAAAAAGACTGAAATAACAGTTTTCTCTAAAATTTTATTGGGTAACTTAAACAATTAATAATCCGTATTTCTACCGCGAACACTAACAACACAAGAACATCGGTTTGGCATACTCAAAATGAGTTCATCCAAATCACGCTGTGGAATGGCCGCCCATGTTCGTTGCAACAACAAAAAAAGGTCTTCTTGCGACTGGATACCCTCCATATTCGGCAGAGCTCTTCTCTGTAGCATATCCCATGCATGCTCAATCGGGTTCAAGTCTGGCGACTGAGCAGGCCAGGGCAGGACATTGATGTTAGCTGCGGCGAGAGTCTGTCTTACAACTCTTGCGGTGTGCGGTCGTGCATTATCATGCATTAACTGAAATAAGGGACCGATTTGCACTTGTAGAGGAACGATGACGTCTGATACAATCGTCTCAGCATAAATTTGAGCGTTGAGGTTGCCTCTGATCCAAATCAACTCAGTTCTTCCGCCGATCCAAATACCCGCCCATACCATGATGGTTCCACCACTATAAGGATGGACTTCCTGGCAGGATTTTAATCGCTGTTGGCGTCCAGGGGTTCTCCAGTGTCGTATACGTCTTGTATCCGGTCTCATACCAAAACGAGACTCATCAGAAAAGCACACGAAACGCCATTGTTCTTCTGCCCAATTTCTGTGTTCAAGAGCCCATTGATATCGAATCCTACGATTGTGCATTGCTATAGGTGGTACCCGTAGCGGTCTTCGGGAATGAAGGTTCACTTCATGCAAGCGGTTTCTGACTGTTTGGTCGCTAATTAAGTTCCCTGAAGAGTGATGAAGCCTCACGGCTAACATCATGGCGGTTATTGTTGGAGCTCTTCGAGTTAAGATTTGAATGTATCGGTCTTGTCTCCGTGTGGTGCAGCGATACCGTCCTCCATGGCGCTCAGCCACGGTACCAGTGCTTCGGTATCGTGTCCAAAGTCGACTGATAACACTCTGACTTGTATTCAGAGCTAAAGCCACAGTACGTTGCCGGGAACCAGCTTCTATCATTCCCACGGCTCTGAGCATTTCTTCCCTGCTTAAATGACGTCGCCGCTCCATAATAACGTTGGTTTTAATCAGTAGTAGGGAAACAGTAGCACTAATAATGTCTTCAATGCGTTGTATGTTTTTATAGGGAAAATATTGACAGCTGATTTTCATCTTTTACTCGAATTTGTTTCACAGTTCCTGATTCAAATTATGAAATGCACCAAAAAGGATCCATATAAATTTATAAAATCATAAATTTATTACAAAGCCACATCTCAATCTCAAGAAATCCGCATAAAAATGCTTGATCCCTAGACACTTTTGATGTGTGTAGTTTACTTCCCGTTACACACTTCCGTCCCATTTCACGAAATCACTCCCACAAATTGCAGGAAAGTGAGCGGAAAGATGTTACACATAAAAAAAATGTAATTAACAAATTTTACTATTTTAAATCATTAATTCGTACACCGTTGAACTGTATCTTTCGTAGGCCTCTATAGACCGTCGAAACTATACTAAAAATAACTTGTTTCAATTGCCCATACTCAAGGTAAACGACCAGCTGTGAAAGAACACGAGCATTAAAACGTTTTAAAATAATGTTAAACAATAGATACTATTTTGTCGGAACTGCATACGCGTCATCTTACATAAGTCGGGTGTACTTGACTTGTAACTTAGTTGATGAACCGGTACAGTCACGCGCGCAATAAGTACGGGATTAAACTTACTCGAACGCCGACGACGCGACGGCGGAACTTAAGGCGTTTTGCAGATGACGGGGCGGGGCGGGCATTTTGTCCGCGAATAAATAAAAACCAGGTCTGCCCGTCGATGTCTGCGGCTGCCCGCGCCGCGTACACAAAGCACGCGACGGGCAGAGGCGGTCAGTTCAGGACGTTCGTTCTAGTGAATAGTCCATTACTAAAAAGCGCGTGGCGCGGACTGAGCTGACCGCCCCGCGCCGCCGTCTGCGTTACTGCATATAAACTGGTTTGTATGATCCACGGTGGGCAGCCGCGGACATGCCGCGCCGCCAGTGCCCGCTGGCACCTGCGGCGCGGTCTTTTTGCCCTCTGTGTGCGTTTGTAATTTAGGATTCACTTTGTGCTATCGTTCGCGGCGAAATTGACCGGCCCGCCCCGCCCCGTCGTCTGTAAAGCGCCTAAACGTGCTCGGAAAGTTACAAACGACGTTTCGAGTATGTTAAGCGTTCGAGTGGCTCTGAGTCTTATAAGAGAAGCTGTTTGAAAATTTTACATTTATCAGCAGATTATAAACGATTTGGCAGTCAAATATTGCTCGTGGATGTGTTTTCTTAACGTGACTTTCGGGTTGCAAATTTATCTCTGGTTTCCTGCTCATCTGCATCTTCAGCCTATTAATGTCCCAACTGCAGAATCACAGGCTTTACCTATGGATGGTATAGGGTAACTGGGACATGACCCACCCACGCAGTGCGGATTGGTGGGTGCTAATGACTGCAGATGCAGCCGGGACCAAAGGCTTAACGTGCCTTCCGAAGCACGGGGCAGCTCAATATAATAACTTTTTGGTCACCCATATGACCGACCATTGCATAAGTTAAAATAGCTTTGTCTCTTACTTAACAGCATTCTAGACTACTTGACATAATTTTTTCGGGCTATTGTTAGTGAAAACTTCTTTAGCGGCGTAGTACACTTTTTTTGTATGGGTAAAAAATGTTAAACTCGCGTCAGGTTAAACACGTGGGCTGATCGCATCATGACACACAATAAAATTGGAAAGGTTGTTGACTATCAATATATTGGACGAATCATAGTAATATTTTTATTTTACCGTATTATAATAATAAGTCTCTATCTAGGACGTCCACGTGGCAGCTTTATTGCGAAGAAAATGCATTTTTTTACAATAGATGTCGCTAGGTGCGCTTAAATGAGAAATTCTGAGAGATAAACTTTTTAATGTAATATAAATTGTCATGTTTTTGTACGATAGCGCAATAAATAAATATTGTATTCTACCACATAAATGATAGTACTTTTATACTTGTTCACGACCAACACTACCTATTATATAGTCCATGTGTAAATAAGTAATTTTTATACTCTCTCATGTAAATATTCCATATGTAAAAAAGAAAGTAAATTAGTGTCATTGAGAAACAATTGATATTCAACAATACTGATAATTAAAGCAATTCGAAAATGCAAAATTATTCCCTAACCATTCCAAAACATCAAAAATGCACAACGTTAATATTCAAGTTTTCACTTCTGCCGGCACTCCCGGAGTGCATTTTTTTTAATTTACAATTTCTCATAAAGTCTATTTTATTCGCTTAGCTTCTCTCTTTTACTTCCTGATCATCATTATAATAAATTATATTAATTTGCCAAAAACACTTGTGCAACCGTCCATACAACTCAGGCGTGAGCGCCCGAAGGTCACTCTGAGCTATGCAGCGCAATCACGATCTATTCATGAACCAATAGCGGACCCCACATCGGCTGTATTCCTACATACGCAAAGTCTACAATCCCGTGGCAATGTTACAATTTATGAAGGAGATATAATATTCAAATGATATCACACGTACTTCTACATTATATAGGTAATTGTGCTGGTTCAAGTTTGCTTCGTAATAACATATACATTATATTATCATAAATATTTATTATATACTATGTTTATGTTTTTAAATAAGTATGATATTTATAAAGACTAGTTTTCATTGATAATAATCATAATGATCAATTTAAGAGGACAACACAGCGTCTTATTATTTTGCTTTGTTTTCAAGATAAGTTAAGAGAAGATTATAATTTTGGCATTGTGGGTTACCTACAATGCGAAGAGATGGCGCTGCCTTGCAGCTTATGAATGGCTAAAAGAATTTCGACGCGGTCCGTGAGGGCCACGGTAGCATAATTGGTCAGTGCATTCGCCCGGTTTGCGAAGGGTGCGGGTTCGAGTCCCGTCTGTTGCCTGGTCCGCGTGGAATTTTTTCTAGTTATATTTTCTTTAGATTTAAACATCAAGCAGTTACATGCTTTAAAATAATAAAAATTATAACTATAATTGCTATTTCTTCTTTCAAATGTTTAATACTTGTAAAAGCATTCATTTGACATTGTGGGTTACCTATAATGCGAAGAGATGGCGCTGCCTTGCAGCTTAAGAATGGCTAGAAGAATTTCGACGCGGTCCGTGAGGGCCGCGGTAGCATAATTGGTCAGTGCATTCGCCCGGATTGCGAAGGGTGCGGGTTCGAGTCCCGTCTGCTGCCTGGTCCGCGTCGAATTTTTTCTAGTTATATTTTCTTTAGATTTAAGAGAAGATATTGGTATCCTAATAAATATTTATTGTGTCTGGTTTATAGCTAGCAAGGAGTTTTAATAGAATTACCTACTGTTCATGTTCAGTACCCTTAGCACAGAATTCGAATAATTTGCGAGTGCGAAATTTCATTGTTAAATGTGTACTGATTTTTAGTTCTCGTTACGTACTTTGTGCCGCTGCTGTTCAAGTTTCCATACAAAATTTGACAATGGCGTTTCGGACTCGCAAACTATTCGAATTCGATATTGGTTCGTGCTAGGGGTACAGTACCCTTAGCACGAACCAATATCGAATTCGAATCGTTTGCGAGTGCGAAATTTCATTGTTAAATGTGTACTGATTTTTAGTTCTCGTTACGTACTTTGTGCCGCTGCTGTTCAAGTTTCCATACAAAATTTGACATTGACATTTCGGTTTGCAAACTATTCGAATTCGATAATAGTTCGTGCTAGGGGTACTGACGTGGTTAAAAGACTTTTGCATAAAAAACACGATGTACTTGTTGTCCACGAGATCTTTACTCCCGGACACATCTATCGGCCCACCTTGCATTTTCAGTTTTGGCCCAAATGGTTTTGACGGTCCCTTGCTAAATATAATCTCTTATCTATTAGACAAGTCCGTCCGTCCGTCCGTCTGTGGTGCTGTTTCAGCGGCCAAACCGTAAGAGATAGATAAAAAGAATGTTTAAGTTGTAAGTTAAGAATATTCTGATAAGACTACAAACCGGATTTGAGTAACGTAGCACTTCCGGTTTTCGAGAAATCACGAATTTCAAACGAAACCACACAAAATCTCCGAAGTTTTCAATTTATTAAATACATTTTTATTTAAATCAGGTTTTGGTGAACATTTGGTTCACTGGTTTGCTAGTTGTTATATTAATGTAACATTTATTGCTTAAGCAATAGTTATTTATTATACAAGAGTGGAAAGTTCCTTTTTAACCGCGTGCTCGATTTGGATGACCGAGCAAGCGAAGGATTCTAAAGTTGAATCACGAGCGCAGCGAGTGATTCTAAATTAGAATCCTGAGCGTCAGCGAGGGAAACAAACGAGCACAAGGTGAAAAATCTTTCCACTCGAGTGCAATACGTAACTTTTCATCCCACCTCAGCGAGGAAATGACAAAATGAAAAAGAAAACAATTTATAATGACAAAATATTTTTATTTCAATTAAAACACATTAAGATAATCTATAAATTGAAGAAAATAATAAGAAGTAGAAAATAATTAAGAAATATTAAATGTAACGTTGCTACAGTTACTTATGTTAAGTTTAATATTTTTGTTAGGTAATGTTATGTTGGTGTTTGTGAATTGTGCGCTGTTTTGTGGTAAACTACTCGTATCAGTAATTTTAAATAGTTGTGCCGATTCATTGGATTCTATTGGCGTAAATGTTGGCGAGAGAGGGCTATTGTTTCCAATCTTATGGGGGCTCATTTTAGATGTAGAAGGGCGAGACCAAGAATCTGACAGAGGTTCTTTCAGCGTTATGGCCTCCACGATACTATTACAAATTTTTGATTTACTTTGGATTGAATCCTCTATGTATCCCTCTACAACCGAATTAGACTTCCAGCCTCCATGGCGCTTAAGCGATAGAAGATCAGCCCCTGATTCGGCCAAAAGTGTGGCTGAGGTTCTTCTAAAACAGTGACCGGTGTATAACGGGGGTTCTAAAAGTCCGAGAAAAGTTGCTATTTCTCGTGGAATACTGCCAATTTTATTCTGACCCATAGGTTGTCGGATACACTTTCCGTTGCGATATTGTAGAAAAAATCGTTCAATTGGGGTGTTAGAAGGACGTAAAGCTTGATATTTCTGAACAATGTTTACATATTCCTTGCGAATAACGAAGTTGCGGTCTTTTTTTGTCTTGGTATTTAGTACATTAATTAATAGCAATTCATCAGAATTATGAGAATATTTTGATACGTTATTGACATTAAGTAGTGTAAGTTCATTTGTTCGACATGCTCCGGTTATACCAATAATAAGAACAACCTGTAACAAAAGAAGTATTTATAATCGTAAATAAATTAATCAAATTAAAAATATTGTAAGTACTATGTACAATTTTATCAACAACAAAAAATTACACGTATTGACTTACTTTTGCCGCTAAATATACGGAATCAGGTGCTTCATTAATAAACTTTGCAATTTCAGATGCTGTGAAAACCTTCGATTTTTTTGGTTTATAACCAGATGAGGCTCTTTTTAAAAATGCCACTAATTTATGATAGGTGTCGATATGAACGTCTTTCTTCATCTTAATTGTTAATTTTAGCATTGAATACGTACTCCATAGCGTGCTTGCTTTCTTGGTCTCAGATAATTCTATAAAATATGCCAGCAAAACGTTTTCGGAGAAAGTTTTTGCTCCTTTAGCTAGTCGCCACATGTTAAATATATCGTACTGTTTCAAATACTTCTCTCGTGATTGCTGAGGGAGAAGGCTCATTTGCGCATTATTAACTGTTTCAGTTAACTCAGTTGGCGTTAGATAAACTTCATCGTCGCTAATGTCACTCATTTTAGTTGATTTTTTTGTACAGTTTTTAGGTTATGTTAATTATATTAAGCAATAAAACGTGAAAAACTAGAATGGCGCGAAGCACGCAAATAAAACAAAGAAACCAAGAAGGTTCCAAATTTAAATTTTTTCACAATTTAAAAAGTTCTAATCATAAATTTGGCACCATAGAGGTTACATTAAATAGGTTTAATGACGTTTTGAATTTACAATTATATTGAGTACTCATTATATGTGATGTTCTAAATTCAAATCTACTTTGCCGCTCAAGCGAATAAAATAGAATTTTCCAGCCAGATTTCGAAGCGCAAAATTACACTTTCCGAGGTGGTGGGATGAAAAAAGATTTAACGCAATTTTGAAGCTGATTAAAATTTAAAAATATATTATTATTATGTTTTTAATTTTTTTAAGCATTTAACTGCTAGATGTTTAAATCTAAAGAAATGTTTTACTAGAAAAAAATCCACGCGGACCAGGCAGCGGACGGGACTCGAACCCGCACCCTTCGCAATCCGGGCGAATGCACTGACCAATTATGCTACCACGGCCCTGATGGTCGCGTCGAAATTTTCCTAGCCTTAAGCTGCAAGGCAGCGCCATCTCTTCGCATTATAGATAACCCACAATGTCAAATAAATACTTTTTCAAGTATTAAACATTTGAAAGAAAAAATAGCAATTATAGTTATGTTTTTAATTTTTATAAGCATTTAACTGATAGATGTTTAAATCTAAAGAAAAGTTTTACTAGAAAAATATCCACGCGGACCAGGCAGCGGACTGAACTCGAACCCGCATTTTGTGGCCCTGATGGCCGCAACAGACAGGCCGATACAGATGACGGCGAACCTCCAGTAGTGGAGAGGCACCATAAGAAGAAGAACAGAATTTCAAATACCCATGAAAATTGCAATCATACCTATGATACCATGTTAGTTGGGAAATTATATATCAGTAAATTGAGGAAACCGCCTTATTGAGGTAGGGTGGATTTTTCCGGTCAAAATTGGAGCGCGCGTCTGGGGAAGCAATCTCCACCTGTAGACCTCAGTAAAACCTTACAACTAACCTAACCTAACCTAACCTAACTCAGTAACACTACCTTTTTTTTAATAGCCAGATAGGCAAGTAACTCTACCCCACCTGATGTTAAGTGGTGATAGAGTCCAAACGCGAAGATAGCTGATACAACAGTTATAAACTGCCACACCAGAAGGAAGAAATTGTGACTACGAAACATTGGAGAAGGCTGGTATCGCCAACGTGGAAGAACTTTTACAGTATGTAATACTTGTGACTCTTCCGACTGGCACAAGACAAAGACAGTACAGAGATGACAATGACAAAAAGGCCAACCTATTGGTGGTGTTGTATTTCTGCTGTTGAGTATGGATCCAGTACTCCGCGGGGTAGGCAAATGGGTTCAGACCGGTAAAGGGAGCGGCACACTCTGCTGCATCATCTATCTTCGCGACTCAACGTCAGGTGGGCGAGCTAATGTTTTGTGCCATATATAAAAAATAAAGATGTGGTTTTTGGTTCTACTACACCAATGGTCAAGAGATGGCGCTGTAGTCTCCTGAATCGCGCTTTGGTTCCGTTGTTCCAGATAAATAAATACTTTTGATAGGCCTTCACGATGCAGTCGTTAGCACCCACTAAATAGAGATTCTATTTCTATTTTGTTGGTAGATTTTCTTAATGTGCGGTAAACACAAAAGTAACGCATGAAAGCGACCAACTTCATGCTGTTAAAATATTGTGTTACAGTGATGCGCGCGCATCTTAAAATTTCACTCTCATCATTTTTTCATAACACGCCTAAAGTATAACTCCAAAAAGAAGTATTGCCTAGTTAAATTGTTTTTGTTTTTGTTCAATATCCTCGTTTCGTCATAAAGCAACGTCATTCAATATTAAAAAACGCTTTATATTTAAACTTTAATAGCTTATTAATGATTGCGGTTTGGTCATATGTGTTTATTGTCCACACGAGTTAACTCGAACACCATCATCAAGCGGTGCCTTAACGGTTTCATTATCTGCGGTCGAAAATGTTATCTAAACTATTAGGTAGAGTCTGTGATTTATTAATAAAAGTTATTAATTTATTTGTTCTCTTCGAATACTAAAATGGCCGCTTATATTCATACTAGTGGCCCGCCCTCGCTTCGCTTCGGTGTAGAGCTGTAGTGTAAACTATAGTTTTTGTTCTCAGGCTTGTGCTACAAACAATGACTTTATTTATATAATTACACGTGTTATTGTGAGTCAATCATAAAAGATAAACATATGCTGTTGCGGGATATTTTTTAGACAATTTTATGTAGAATATTTCCGTCATACATAATTTCTATGTAACTATAACCATTAAGGCTGCACACGCGACGGAAGCTTAAAAAATGGAGTAACTTCTCCCGTTTTCCCAACATTTCCCTTCACTACTATGCTGCTATTGATTGTAGCGTGATGAAAAGTATACTATAATCTGCCCAGGAGTATGAAGAATAATTGTACCAAGTTTCAATTTTAAAATCCGTTGAGTAGTTTTTGTTTCTATAAGGAACATACACACAGACAGACAGACATACAGACAGACAAAAATTTTACTGATTGCATTTTTGGCATCAGTATCGATCACTAATCACCCCCTGATAGTAGTATTTTGAAAATATATTTCATGTACAGAATTGACCTCTCTAGAGATTTATTATAAGTATAGATTAAAAGAAATGCTAACCTAAAATTGTATTTTATTTTTCATTCTGTCAAATAGCCCATTACCACCAAGTATAATTTAGACTTGTAAGCAATTCTAAGTGACGAAACAACTGTATGGGTAAGGAAATCTGGTGACGTACCTATATATAAATATAAATCGTTTCCTAGAGAACCCTCTCACCAAACATATGTCCTGGGCCCGGGCCGATAATAGACTGGCCGCTTATCACCCTAGTTTCCGGCCAACAGTTTAGGACCAACAGCTAATGTTGAATGTCGTTAAGGTGTGGTTAAGAAAGTAATATTTTACATGTTGTGTATCTATCAAGTCTCATAGAATGTATCACACAATGGTCTGCCTTAGGATAATATAATAAATAAGTA
This sequence comes from Chilo suppressalis, assembly GCA_902850365.2. NCBI lineage: Eukaryota > Metazoa > Arthropoda > Insecta > Lepidoptera > Crambidae > Chilo > Chilo suppressalis. Next base: position 3,007,703 of record OU963911.1, read on the forward strand.
TTTCCAACACTCACACCAATTAGCCTAGCCCCAAAGTAAGCACTGTAAGGCTTGTGTTGTGGGATACTAGGGTAACGGATAGAATACATATATTGTACATATATATAAGTATACTAGCTGATCCAGCGAACTTCGTACCGCCATAAAAAAATAGGGGTTGATTTATATAGGGGGGGATATATACACACATCAAAAGTGTCTAGGGATCAAGCATTTTTATGCGGATTTCTTGAGATTGAGATGTGGCTTTGTAATAAATTTATGATTTTATAAATTTATATGGATCCTTTTTGGTGCATTTCATAATTTGAATCAGGAACTGTGAATCAAATTCGAGTAAAAGATGAAAATCAGCTGTCAATATTTTCCCTATAAAAACATACAACGCATTGAAGACATTATTAGTGCTACTGTTTCCCTACTACTGATTAAAACCAACGTTATTATGGAGCGGCGACGTCATTTAAGCAGGGAAGAAATGCTCAGAGCCGTGGGAATGATAGAAGCTGGTTCCCGGCAACGTACTGTGGCTTTAGCTCTGAATACAAGTCAGAGTGTTATCAGTCGACTTTGGACACGATACCGAAGCACTGGTACCGTGGCTGAGCGCCATGGAGGACGGTATCGCTGCACCACACGGAGACAAGACCGATACATTCAAATCTTAACTCGAAGAGCTCCAACAATAACCGCCATGATGTTAGCCGTGAGGCTTCATCACTCTTCAGGGAACTTAATTAGCGACCAAACAGTCAGAAACCGCTTGCATGAAGTGAACCTTCATTCCCGAAGACCGCTACGGGTACCACCTATAGCAATGCACAATCGTAGGATTCGATATCAATGGGCTCTTGAACACAGAAATTGGGCAGAAGAACAATGGCGTTTCGTGTGCTTTTCTGATGAGTCTCGTTTTGGTATGAGACCGGATACAAGACGTATACGACACTGGAGAACCCCTGGACGCCAACAGCGATTAAAATCCTGCCAGGAAGTCCATCCTTATAGTGGTGGAACCATCATGGTATGGGCGGGTATTTGGATCGGCGGAAGAACTGAGTTGATTTGGATCAGAGGCAACCTCAACGCTCAAATTTATGCTGAGACGATTGTATCAGACGTCATCGTTCCTCTACAAGTGCAAATCGGTCCCTTATTTCAGTTAATGCATGATAATGCACGACCGCACACCGCAAGAGTTGTAAGACAGACTCTCGCCGCAGCTAACATCAATGTCCTGCCCTGGCCTGCTCAGTCGCCAGACTTGAACCCGATTGAGCATGCATGGGATATGCTACAGAGAAGAGCTCTGCCGAATATGGAGGGTATCCAGTCGCAAGAAGACCTTTTTTTGTTGTTGCAACGAACATGGGCGGCCATTCCACAGCGTGATTTGGATGAACTCATTTTGAGTATGCCAAACCGATGTTCTTGTGTTGTTAGTGTTCGCGGTAGAAATACGGATTATTAATTGTTTAAGTTACCCAATAAAATTTTAGAGAAAACTGTTATTTCAGTCTTTTTTTCGAACTTTTGTGTTAGTGGTTCAAATGTCAAAAATCCCTTTATTAGGAAAATGGCAAATTTCTTTATTAATGCAAAGGTGACTTGGTTTATCGTTACTGTGACAAACGAAAACACTTTATTTGATGAATCCTTAAAGAAAATTTTAATTCATATCAATCAGGAGAAAAGTTATTGCAAAAATATATGTTGATCCCTAGACACTTTTGATGTGTATATAAAGGGTTGAAAATTCAGGGTTATATGTATTTACTAATGCTGTATCATAAAAAAATTTAAAAATATATATATATATATATATCTAAAATTCAAAAAAATAATTTAGGGGTGGATTACCCTTAACATTTAGGGGGATGAAAAATAGATTACTACCGATTCTCAGACCTACTGAATATGCATATAAAATTTCACGAAAATTGGTCGAGCCGTTTCGGAGGAGTTTAACCACAAACACCGCGACACGATAATTTTATATATTAGATTTACTGGAGTACAAATGCTCGTATTCATCTCACAAACATCTGCCCCCACCGGGATTCCAAGACCGGGACCTCACGAGTCGGTGACACCACGAAACCCGGCGTACAAACCACTCGGCCACGGAGGTCGTCAATACATAAATATTTTTTTAAGCATTTTACTGCTGGGTGATATGGTAATCTAAAAAAAATAGTACTACAAATTAGATATAAATAATTTAATAGAAAATAGATATCGAAGGGTACGGGTTCGAGTCCCGTCTGCTGCCACGCGGACCACCGTTGAATTGTTTCTAGTACTTTTTTGAGATTAAATAGTTTTTCTGTGAGTTTAATGAAAAGGCATAATAACGTCCTTATTCAAAGTATAGAGCCTCAATCTCACATTAAACATTTGCCTAACCTATTTTACAATACACGCAATCTTGCGTTCATGAAATATTACATAAGCATCATAAATAATTAAATATGTATTGAGATTCTCGATTTGCGTAATAATTCGACATTATGCTGTGCAGTTTAATAAAAAATATACAAGAAAACATACCTACTATAAAGTAAAAAAAAATAGGTTAAAAATTATAGTAACTTTAAGAAATGCAAGTAGTAAAAAAATACATTAATTACATAATTAGATTATTGATTGTAAAACAAATATATTAAGTTTTGCAATTGACTCTACCTCACCTGGGGGCCATTCGGATAACGGAAATGCTTTGGAAAACGCTAACGCTTACGATTTCATTTAGTTATTTCTAGCTGCCTGAGGTTTTCAAATGCCTCGCGCTCTTTTTTTTTCTTTTGAATTGGTAATAACAATATTGAAGAAAATGAGCGTGAGGTATTTGAAAACCTTCGGCGGTCAGAAATAACAAAATGAAATCGAAAGCGTTAGCGTTTTCCAAAGCATTTCCGTTAAGCGAATGGCCCCCTGATGTTAAGTTGTGGTAAAGTCGAAACGCGAAGATAGCTCACTAGATAGACGAACGACGCACTCCAGCCATCCTCACCTTGCCGGCCTGCAAAAATGCTTCTTCACGCCTCTCTTAAAGAACCCCAGATTGTAGGAAGGAGGGAACACGTGAGCGGGCAAATAATTCCAATTACGAAATTATTTAATTAAATAAATACAGTATATTAAGCATTATATAATTTCAGCATAAATATTTAGCATATATATTTTCATTCAGTTAGGGTTGCCAGGTTACGTTACGTGATAAGATCCGAAATACGGAGATCCGTAGAAGGACCGGTGTGTACGACATAGCCCGAAGAGTTAGCACGCTGAAGTGGCAATGGGCAGGCCACATCGCTCGAGGATCTGACAACCGTTGGGTAAGAAAGGTCCTCGAGTGGCGACCACGTACCGGACGACGCAGCGTGGGGCGGCCCCCAACAAGGTGGACTGACGACATCGTCAAATGTGCTGGGAGCCGCTGGATGTGGATAGCGCAGGACCGCGCATTGCGGCGTTCTATGGGGGAGGCCTATGTCCAGCAGTGGACGGAGAAAGGCTGATGGATGGATGGACGGTTGCCAGGTAGCCAAAACTAATAGCCAGTTTTGATATTTGGATAAAAAGACCGAACACCCAACGTCATTGTGGTTTTTTTTTATGTTATAGGGGGCATACGAGCAGACGGCTCACCTGATGGTAAGTGATCACCGTCACCCATGGACACTTGCAACACCAGGAGTATCACAAATGCGATGCCGGCCTTTAAGGAAGGAGTACGCTCTTTTTTTGAAGGTTCTTGGGTCGTATTGGTCCGGAAACACTGCTGGCGACAACATATTCCACAGTTTTGTCGTACGTGGTAAAAAAATCTAAAAGATTCTGTGGCTCAGTAATATTTTTTTATGTAAAAGTGATCGACAGTCAACTCGGCCACGTTCGGCGCTCGCTCATTTGCGAAATGAAAAAAAGCCTAACAAAAGCCGGACATGGTTTCTGTGGCGGGGTAAGCTGGTCAGAGGCCCGGGGCGGCAAAGCTGAATGAGGCCCCAGTTTTGAAAAAAATGTAGTTTCTTAGTTTGTTTCGTTAAATTCTGGCAAGTGAAAGGACATTGGGCAAAAATGTATGGACGCTGCACCCACGTCCGCCACGACTTAAACTACATTTGTTTGAAAGGTATTATAGCCAAAATCATTTGTGCCAAAGCGCATCAAATTCCATCCCGGGGGTCTTTAGTTATTTTAAGTTAAATATGTACAAGTACTATAACGAACGAACATTAATGAAATAAGGGAATTAATTTAGTTCGAGCCTATATAGGGAGCTCAGGTATTATGGGAGTACTTCACAAGGTGCAAGGGTGCCTTCTTATAATAAAACCCTTATAATAAATCCAAAAATCCCCGCATGGGTTGGGTTTTTTTTAAACATTCTGTTTGTTATAGTAAATTGTCTTCTATGTAAAACGGAGCGACCACAGATTACACAAACGGAGAACACATGATTCCAGTTCATCCATACTAATTGACAAAACCGATAATCGTGTTGGAACACGATGGACTTTGGGCATTGGAATGTCCAAAGCGTGTTAGATAAAAATCAATCAAGTAGCAGGGAGCGCACAATCACAACGCAGTAAGATGAGTCGACTATTTGCAACTGAAAGTCCTTCAGCATTCGTAAACGGTTTTGAAATGTCTCAGTAAGAGCAAGCGCAGGATGGTCGACAGGCTTTGTCGTATATCTGGTTGTATAGTACGATATGGCATTATTATGATTACTAATAATAGAAAATGAAGGTACTATAAAATGAATTTATTCAGCTACTTAAATATGCCCATGTTTCATATCTATTGACTACCAGGATATTTTTTACGGTGTCATATCTTTTGACTCCCAAGATATTTATTTTCGGTGTCATAATAAAAAAGGCTAGTTTTTCATAGATCTATCGATTCATACTAATTACATTGTTGGCGGAGCTGGGTGCGTTTTGCCCATTGTCCTTTAAATTCCAATTCAATTATTTCGGCTAAATAAACATACATACCTACAATATGGTACATATTGACTAGAAACTACGGATTATGATATCTAGGCTAAATTATACAACAAAAATCAAAAACACTATTAAACTTTTTAATGAGGTTACTTTGAACAGATTTTAAATGAGGCCAATGTTTATTTTTCGACGTAAATATAGTGAATGTTAATAAATGTAGGCGTACAAGAGTAAATTATTTGTACTTCATTCATTCAGGGATTCCTGAGGAAATACCCGCTACAGAGACGGGAATTCCCCCAGCGTATTGGACGCGTTCAGCGAAGTTAAAAGAATATTATTACCGCGTAAAAAGTCTAGATGGCTGTAGTGTTTTGATCTTGATGAAATTATGTAGGTTAGGATTTGATCAGGGGAACTCGGAGGCTTTTGGGGGGCCCCCAAGATCGGAGGCCCGGGGCGGGCCGCCCCTTTCACCCCCCTGTAAGTTCGCCACCGCATGGTTTATTATGGCCGGATACGCAATCAAAAAGCTTACTATGTCCGGCTTTATTCGGACGCCTAGCAACGCTAAATTCAGCTAAGAAGGAAATAGAAAAAAAGAGTTTTATCTATACAAAATCATCCCGAAGTTGTTACTTTCTTCATTTCATATTAGGTAGGTAAGTAGAGAGTGGTTATCACCCGCCAATCCGCACTCAGCCCACATGGTGGGTCATAGCCCATTCTCCTTATTCCATCCATAGGGAAGGCCTGTGCCCACCAGTGGGGAAATTGATAGGCTGACGATGATGAGGTAAGTAGGAACTAAGTCAGAGTAGCTACAAATAGGTGTGTGCCCAATAATAACTATGATATGGTACATAGTGCTTGTTTACACTGCCGGTTGCCATGGCAACCGCAAAGATACAATCGATTTACCTACACGAGACGCCGACCTACTGAACTCTGAACTACTGAACCGTCTCACCGAAACTTATAACATAAACTTTTTAAGTGTAGATATATTTAGTCTTTAATTTGAATGAATAAACATTTAGACTAAATATGTAGATATATTTTTTTTTTACACTCACACCAATTAGCCTAGCCCCAAAGTAAGCACTGTAGGCTTGTGTTATGAGATACTAGGGTAACGGATAGAATACATAAAGTGATACATATAAGTATATTTATATAGAAATACATATTAAACATCCATGACTGGAGAACAAATGCTCGTATTCATCACACAAACATCTGCCTCCACCGGGATTCGAACCCGGGACCTCTCGAGATGGCCACACCTTGAAACCCGGCGTATAAACCACTCGCCAATATTTAGTCTTAATGTTTATTCATTCAAAATATGTATTTTAAATATCCTGTCAACTTGAAATCAACATCATTTACGTCACTTACAGCTTATATTGACTTAAGTACATGAAAAGTGAATATGACCAATTTTTGCTTCAATAGGGTGTTAAAAAAAACTATGTATTTACTTATACTGTGGTCAACGGTGTTGGTTTCACAAATACCTAAATCATATTTTTGTTTTTATTTTTAAGAAATTATTTTGTGAAATTTTTAGTTGATCCAAATAAAAAAAGTGATTCCAGACAATTTACCTACAAGCAGTAGCCAACACTTTTTGGTCTACATATCGACGGTGCAAAATCGCTTAAAAGCCTCTCTGGTCGAAAATGAGTAATATATATTTATATTATTTTAATCAGATTTTTTTCTACGTCGATTTGTTTATATTTGAGGAGCTCGGTGGCGCAGGTGGTTAGCGCATTCGGCTGCGATCGTTGTAGTTAATGCAACTTTCGCAGTGGTCGGTCATAGGATGGGTGACCAAAAATTTCTATCTCGAGTTCCTCCGTGCTTCGGTAGGCACGTTAAGCCGTTGGTCCCGGTTGCATCTGCAGTCGTTAGCACCCGCCAATCCGCACTGGGCCCGCGTGGTGGGTCATGGCCCAATCTTCCTATTCCATCCATGGGAAGGCCTGTACCCCAGCAGTGGGGACATTAAGCGGATTGTTTATATTTCGTGAAATTTTAGTTCTATTTTGGGGGTCGACGAAATGTGACATCGTGTGACAAGGACGGACTCGTCGGGGAGAGGTGCGCACGCATCCCACACACACACACACACACACACACATATATATGGTCGACGACATGTTCGACGACCTCCGTGGCCGAGTGCGCCGGGTTTCATGGCGTCGCCGACTCGCGAGGTCCCGGGTTCGAATCCCGGTGGGGGCAGATGTTTGTGTGATGAACACAAGCATTTGTATGTACTCCAGTCATGGCTGTTTAATATGTATTTCTATATAAATATACTTATATATCTAAAATCTATGTATTCTATCCGTTACCCTAGTATCCCATAACACAAGCCTTATAGTGCTTACTTTGGGTCTAGGCTAATTGGTGTGAGTGTTGTTTAAATAAAAAATAAATAAAAATAAATATGTACCGCTCGTGACGCATTACCGTTTCATTTATTCCATAGCACTTTTGCATTTACACCCGGTCCGAAAAGAAGTTTCTCTACAAAAACAGTACCAAGTTTAAAAAAAATACAACTGCAAACGTTACTCCTACCAAAAGGCAAAGAAAAATAAACAGCTAAACTGCCTAAAGGAAGTAAGTGGTAAGAAAATAGTGGTGGATACATTAGCGTTCGGGAAACCACTCGCGGTACGTAACGTTACGCCTGACGCCATATATTATCATGTCACTTCGCGCGCACAACCTAGGGACCCTACTCACGAACCCTATGCCACAGTTGAATTTATATGTGACCGAATAATGTACATTCCTTGGTCTTTAACCAACAATTTCCGAAAGGGATGAGTCAGAATATATATTCATAAAGTATGAATGATATTTGTTTCTTAGGTACGCACAACACGCATTAAATAAAACTAGTTTTAACGGGTTAATGCACGAACTTTATTTAATTATTGACGTTTCGCAGCCTTCTCAGGGGGCCATTCGCCTAACGAACGGAAATGGAAAACGCTAACGCTTACGATTTCATTTTGTTATTTCTAGCCGCCTGAGGCTTCTAAATGCCTCGCGCTCTTTTTTTTATTTTGCATCGGTAATAACAATTTAAAAAAATTGAGCGTGAGGTATATGAAAACCTTCTGCGGTCAGAAATAACAAAATAAAATCGAAAGCGTTAGCGTTTTCCAAAGCATTTCCGTTAGGCGAATAGCCCCCATGTCTGCTTTTCGAGACCTTACTGAAAAGAACCGGCGAAACAAACTCAGAGAGGCTTTCTATCTCCTTCTTGTTCGCAGGTTCTTCTCAGCGAGGTCTTCCAATTTTGGAACCGGTGGTAATTTACGGTAGTTAGGGTCAAATAAATAAATTCAAGTTTACAAAAAAGAATTTAAAATAAAGTACTTTATTAACTAAATTAACTAATAAATTCATACATAGACAATAAAGTTTTAAAAGTCTTCCAATGAAATATCCGAACGCTCAATAAAACTCTTTCGAAGGTAGCTCGACAAAGTATATAAAAAAAGCATTATTCTGACGATGCAGACCTGAAAAGGCTGCGAAACGTCAATAAATAAATAAAGTTCGTGCATTAACCCGTCAAAACTAGTTTTTTTTAAGTATGAATGAATGAATATTCTTTATTGCACTGTTACACAAAATACATAAATCATAAAACACAGAAACGCAAACACAAAAGGCGGCCTTATTACTAAGGTAGCCATCTCTACCAGGCAACCCTTGGCTAAATACCATAAGAATCGAAGAAACAGCGGGCTAGTGCATTGCGAAAATAAATAAATAAACGTAAATATAAGAGAATAAAATATAGTAAGTATATACGGAAGCTATAAAATACAATACAAAGTAATGAAAAGATAAGAAGATCAGGCAGAGTCCAGCTTGAGTCCCTCGTCTGTGCCTCGTAAGTACACTTATTATAAAGAAAGAGTTAATCGAAACTACTATGATTTTGACATTGCATAAAGTATTTTGAAATTGATAGATGAATAATTTGAATATACTCACAATAATGGAACAGCAATTTTTTTTCAAACAGCCGAGCATGTTTTTCTGACAGCCATTTTTGCTGTTACAAATCGGCCAGGAGCTTACTATGATTAATTCTTATTTAAACTAAACGGCAATTAGAAAACCACGTTATGAATTCGATATGTAGTCATTTAAAATGAAAAATAAAATAATAAAAATATAACACGAACATTACACACTTTTTACATAATTAATCAAAGTATGGCTTTCCGTTTTATTTGATTAAGGGTGAATCGGATTTCCATAAAAATGTTTAAGCAAATTGACTATTGTTATTATTTGTATACCGGTTTTTGGTTTTTCAATCTTTGTTTTGTAGCCAATTTTGTGTTTTATAATTTTGTTTTTCTTAAATATTATGTATAATATTGTTCATGATAATAATTTAACTTCTATGGTGATCTACGTTTCTGTAATCTCAACCGGATTTTTATCGTGATAACTCATAGTTGATGGCCACAGTCTGCGCCAGAAAACACAGACAGAAAACGCACAGAAAACCAGAAAAATCTAAAAAGTTTAAATATGAATGGTGGAAAATAACTATTATTTCTTTTTTAAATGGAAACTCCGTATAATTGGGATAGTAGGTACAAACTTACCTTTTTTTATATAGATAGTTCAGACAAATGACTCCACCCCTCCTGATGTTAAGTGGAGGTGAAGTCCAGACGCGAAGATAGCTGATACAGCAGTTCTACCTGCCACACCAGCCATCCTCACCCTGCCGGCCTGCATGTTGCTTCTTCACGCCTCTTAAAGGATCCCAGGTTGTAAGAGGGAGGGAACACGTGAGCGGGCAGAGCATTCCATTTACGGATAGTGCGACAAAGAAATGAGTCACCAAATTTCTCTTTACGCGTTGAAATTGTGGCCACAGTTAGACGGTGACAACGCAGGCCACCACGCGTGGTCCTCTGAAGGAAAGGGGAAGGTGGAATAAGAGAGAATAACTCCTCAGAACACTTGCCGTGGTACAGACGATAGAACGCGCTTAGTGACGCCACGTCACGACGTAATTGAAAAGGCTCGAGGTGTTTAGTCACCTCCTCATCGCCTATGATGCGGATCGCGCGCCGCTGTAACCTATCCAAAGCATCGAGCAAGTACTTGGCGGAGCCATCCCAGAGGTGCGAGCAATATTCCACGCAAGTCCGCACCTGCGTCTTATATAACAAGCATAGTTGCTCGGGCGTGACAAACGCCGAACCTTGTTCAGGACAGGATACCAGGAGTGAGGCTGTTTTTATCACACTTTCGATGTAATTTTACCTAAATTACATTAACTTATTAAAATAATAAGGTAACGTTTTTTGTATGTTTATATGTTTTTAATCTGATATAACCTATCTGCGAACGATATATCTCAATCTAGACTGACTGGGCAACATCACACTAATATTATAAAGGCGAAAGTTTATGAGTGTGTGAGTGTGTATGTTTGTTACTTCATCACGTCTGAACGGCTGGAGCGATTTTAATTAAAGGCATGGAGTTAGTTGACACCCTGGATTAACACATAGGCTACGCTTTACTGTGGGGAAATATCCCTAATAAACCACGGGTTGTCAATAAAAATGAAATTGCAGAAAACATCGACTTTGATAACTTAATAGCAGATTTTGTCTATGGAAAAGTACTGAATGCGCTCAAATTAGAGTTTGAAATTTTAATTGGTTCTATCGTAACGAATAATCGAGCTTCGTGACAATAAATGCTAGACGATAGCTTGACTGGCGTTTTTTGACACACATCAAAAAGGTTGTGGAAGACGATAAATTTGTATGTGCAGCTGCGGGATACGCTCCTTCTTCCTCCTTCACTATCATCAGCCTGTAAATGTTCCCACTGCTGGGGCATGGGGCACAGGCATTCTCTTAGGAATAGGAAGATTATACCATGACCCACCACGCGGGCTCAGAGCGGATCGATGGGTGCTAACGACTATAGATGCAGCCGAAACCAACGGCTTAACGTATCTTCCGAAGCACGGAGTAGCTCGAGATAAACATTTTTGTAAAACCGGAAAAATCAAAAATGTGTCGTGTCGCGATCCGATCCTGTAAGTGTTGTGTGTCGGGAACAGATTCGAGTGAATAGTGAGAATGTGAACAGTATCGAACGCAATAAAAGACTTCGTCGGAGGGTAGACCGATATGTCTGCCAATAACAGCCTACCCGCAATTACTTCAGTTACTCCGTGATCATGGCGCTTGCAACAGTGCCGAAATATCGGAAACTCGCTAAAAACAAGGTACATGGTAACAATCCCGTTAATAACATACTCGTATATTACTATAATGTTAGTGACCATGAAAGTTTAAATAAATTTTTGGTCACACATCCAATTACCGACAAGCGAAAGTTGCTTAACTTCAACGATCGCAGCCGAACGCGCTGACCACCTTCGCCATCCAGCTCCTCTTCCTCCTTACGATAGAACTAATTCCAATTGCGAACGCTTATTTTAGCACATTCAGTACCCTTAGTACGAGGTTGAGCTCACGAAAACTATCATAGTGTTCGTTATTGTAAATTATGTTTTTATGTCTATTTTGGTGAAAAGTAACCAAATATACTTAAAATTTAAGAAGAAGCAAATGATTTAATGATATAATTTAAACATTGTTTATTTGTATTGAAACGAAAACAATAAAATCTGTACCCTTAGTACGAGTGCGAGTTCATGAAAACTATCATAGTTTTCGTAATTTAAAACTCGTACTAAGGGCTTAGATTAAAACAAAAAGGGTAGATACGGCACTAGCCTCACAAAAGTGATCCGCATGAATTGTGGTCCACGACCCTAATCGCTTTAGTCACAACTTGTGATGCAAATGACGTACACATGTGAACGCCAAAAAGAAATATTGCTAATATTTTGTGTTTATATGATAAAACAATGCCTAAGTATGTTTTTAAAAAGTGCTCAAATTGCTCAAGAACTAAAAATAAAACCGACGGCCTCACTTTTCATTCGTAAGTACTATGAAATATATTTTTTCATAAAAATTGCTGTTTGTTTTGTATCTTATTCGGTAGTGACGTCGAGTACTGGTCGCGTGATTGGTCGGTAGTGCAGTGACGCGGATCTCGCCGTCTCGTTCGCGCTGCCGTTGAAACTTAACGTGCTGTTTCGTTCGGGTCGGTATTGCAGTGACGCGGATCTCGCCGCCCCTTTCTTGCTGCCGTGGGATCAATTTTTGTTTGATGCAAGTATGAGCGTACCGTATCTACCCTTTTTGTTTTAATCTAAGACTAAGGGTACAGTACACGTAGCGGTAAACTTCTTGACCCAAACCACAGGCAAATAAACTTGCGCAGCAGATGATTTTGTATGTAAAATTGCTATTGCGCAGGCGTTCTTGTCTATGGTCTATGCTTAAGAAGGTTTATACTAAAGTTTCGTCGCGTAGGTGTGGGAGAAGCATCATCATCATCATCATCAGCCTATTAATGTCCCCACTGCTGGGGTACAGGCCTTCCCTATGGATGGAATACGGAGATTGGGCCCTGACCCACCACGCGGGCCCAGTGCGGATTGGTGGGTGCTAACGACTGCAGATGCAGCCGGGACCAACGGCTTAACGTGCCTTTCGAAGCACGGAGGAACTCGAGATAGTAAAGTTTTGGTCACCCATCCAATGACCGACCACTGCGAAAGTTGCTTAACTTCAACGATTGCAGCTGAACGCTCTAACCACTTGCACCATCGAGCTCCTCCATGCCAGCCATGGGAGAAGCATAAGAAGGGAATATCTTCGCTGCCAGAATATCAGTGCTGCTTCTGCTGAGGCAGTGACCTCTATTGGCTGTTTTTTTATGGATTGTTCATTTTTTTTGAGTGTGTATGCTGTTGGTCGCAGATGACCTTTACAGCGTCACCGGGTTTGGGTACGGCGAGATCCTAAGGGGACCTCAAGCCGAGAATAGGCGAGTGCCTCTAGAGGTATTCCAGGCGGATGGCGTCTCCCCACGGGGGGAGTCTCCTCTCCGTCTGGAGCCTCTAGTCCACTCGAACCTAAGGGGGTGGACTGTTATGTGTTGGTTATGTCGTTTTTTAATGTGTCTGCTTTGTTTTAATGTTTTCTCTCATCTCTATAATACTCATGTAGGGTAAATAAATGATTTCTTTCAATTTTATTTGTATATGGTATTTCACGCCGAAATAGCTGAATCTATTTTGATAAGACCTTTAAGCTGCTTTTGTTTGCGTTACAAATTTTAACGTTAAACCGATAATTTTAAAATTTTAAAACATGAAATAATATGACAAACAGTTTAACCTTACCCATTATAGGTTTTCTAAAACAAATAAATTGATAGATTAAAATTCACATTTACGAATGTTTTATCAGAAAATTTCGCTTACTTCAGTAATTTACATTCCGAAGTTATTTGGATTAATTTAGTCAGTATCTATTTTAAGCTATTGTATAGCTTTTATCGCGGGCTTTGAGCGCAGCGACCGAAACAAGAAATTCCGTAACGAAAAAACCTTACGAGAGTGCATATACCAATAGAACACAATTTTCGTCATTCCAGTATCCATCTAAACGGCGCAGTATGTTGAATTTTTGCCAAGGGACCAACGTTCAACGCATCACCGCGGTCGTCGGTTCAAATCCCACACTCGTATTTTTTATTTTCATTTATTATTTTTTTTCCATTTTTTTATTTATTTGTTTTAGACCCCAGCACCTGTTCTTAATTTTATTTTTCTCCCTTTTATTAAGGCTTTACTGTGGAGCTTGTGGAAGGAAGAAGCGCCGGGCAATGCTTTTGTTTGCTGTACTTGCGCAATAAAATATCATAAGGCCTGCCTCGCCATCTATTAATATCAAAAAAAAAATATTGCATAGATAAAATAAATAAATAATTAAAATTGCATAAGTTGATAAAAAATACTATGCAATAGCTTTACCGCGGCAGTCCCCGAGTGCCACACGTATTTTTTTTAAGAATAAAATAGGTGCTATACCATCTTCAAGTGTACCATAACCTTTATGTCACGATTCGCGGAACGCAAAAGGGGATGCTTTTATTTGTCATTTTTTATCGCGCTCGCCCCGGCACGCTTCCCGTTTGATCCCGGATTTTCCCGGACGCTTAAGTTGGGTTGCCAGATGGTTGGGTATCGCCTGGATTCTCCCGACATTTCACATGGTGTCCCGACTCCCGACCAAGGTTCATTAGAATACACTTATCGCCTTATTTATTTATTTTATTCTTATGTTTTTATTAATTTTTAAGCATTTAACTGCTAGATGTTTAAATCTAAAGAAAAGTTTACTAGAAAAAAAACACGCGGACCAGGCAGCGGACGGGACTCGAACCCGCATCCTTCGCAATCCGGACGAATGCACTGACCATTATGCTACCATGGCCCTATTCGCCTTTTTATTCTTCTTTACCAAATTTATTTTATTCTTCTTTACCAAAATACAGCAAATGGCGGACTTAATGCCATAGGCATTCTCTACTAGTCAACCAGTAAGGGTGTGGGGAGACGAATGTTATGGCGATAGAGTACGGAGCTACTAAAATTAGAAAAACATATATTTATCCTACGTAACTTAACTATACTATAATAAACGATAAATAAATATTATATAATAATCAAATATCATTAATACACATATAAATAAATAGTTGTACATATAATAAAACTAGTTAGAAATAACTAATTATGATGTTACAGATGACTAAAGATTACAGAAATATTAGGTCGACAGATAGTGTGCACGTACTAGATTTTTAAATTCCAAATTACTACGAGCACTACGAATATTCAATGGCAAAACGGCTTATTGCTTATTACAAAAGGTTGAGTAAAAACTCGGACTAAAACAAATGCTGACACTTTTGTTTGCTAAAAAAAGACACAGACAATATAAGGTTTAAACCAAGGCTAACTTTAGTTAGAATAAATAGTGATGCGTTTACCCTGTGCCACAAAATAATTTGAAAATAGTTGGTACACGAGACGAGTTTTATATTTCGTCAAACAACAATCCCAAAACCCCGACGTTTATCCTGACGACCTGGAGCTCTACTCTCTTTCTCCGAAACGAAATTTCGGCAACGAACGAATTTTAAACGAAATTTCGCCAGTGACCCTACCATATTTCATTTTCGAACACGCACATAAAGTTCGGAATCACAGACAATTATCGTGAACGAATGGAATGAGTTATTTGTGAGTTCTTTTTGTCTACACTTTTTAGATAAAGTTTTTTACTTCAAAACAATATTACTTTATGAGAAAATTTTTGATTACATTAAAACAACCTCTTTTGACAGTGTTAGCCGACTACTTGTAGAGTTTATGCAATCGAATGTATATCAACCTAAATTTGTCGTGTAACACTTTGAAGTATTGGCAATACAATAATAAACAAAAATTTGATTTATTTGTAAATTTTGCATATTAAAAACTGTTCCTCACGCTAAGCAGCCTTAAAAAATTAAAAATACTCTAGTTGTAATTTTAGGTTTAATTTAAACGAAAATCCCAAAGGTAACACTTTTCATTTTGTCAATTTGAGGTTAAAATTTCGAACAATTATCCGTCAAATTCAACTTTTAGTTCGAAAGTTTTGTGAATTACAGTAGGCTTGGAGAATGAAAATGTCACACTATTTTCGGACAAACGAATTTTCGAAATGAAATAGAAACAGAGTAAAGAACGTGCAGTCACGGCTGTCACGGCTGCCTGCCTTCTTCGGCCCACCCGTCTAATAGAGAGGAGGGGCAAGAGCGTCCTCCTTCCGCTCCCTCTCCGCGGCCTCCTTCTGGGTCATCACCGATTCACAGAAGGAGGCGGCAGCTTTCCAGGCCCTCTCGCTACCAAGCATGGCTCTAACCATGCTTGGCAACGAGAGGTCTCTACCGCCGAGCGCCGCAATCAGAGTGCGGCGTCCATCCGTTACCCTAACATCGTATAAAACAAGCCTTGAACTGCTTACTTTAGGGCAAAAAAATGAAAAAAAGACTTCTTGATCTGGCAACCCGACGCTTAAACACACGCCCTCTGGCGGTTGCGGGGGCGCTGCACAAAGGCTTATTTCAGTTCCGCAGATTATCCCACGTGTAAAGAATGTAGAATCATTCGTGATTTTTGTGTCGTTTCGTTTATACATCTTCGGGGAGACGGAGTGACCCCTGAAAGTGTAGGTTCGATGCGATTAATTTGTAATTACTTTTTTTATGATAAGGCCCTACCCCCATAGGCGCGTAATTATAGGTCGATAATATCGGAATAGTTATTGTTATATTTGTTTTAAGTACATTATGTATGGGAATGGCTAAGAAGTCACACATTGCTACGATTATAACGAGGCAATAGAAGTATAACGAAATATCGCAATAACGCTTCTCATATTTTCGACCGATAATAACGCACCTACGGGCTGGGAGACTTTGTGCAGACAAATTGGAATTGGTAGATCAAATCTATATATATATAAAACTCAAAGGTGACTGACTGAATGACAGAGTGATCTATCAACGCACAGCCCAAACCACTGGACGGATCGGGCTGAAATTTGGCATGCAGATAGATGTTATGACGTAGGCATCCGCTAAGAAAGGATTTAATCAATTCTACCCCCAAGGGGATAAAATAAGGACTGAAAGTTTGTATGAAACTTTGTCAATTTTAAACCGACCGAGCTGAGACTTTGCATGCAGGTATAAGAAGAATCATAGATGAATGTCATTGTGTATAATACAAGCCTGAAAACAAAAACTGTAGTCTACACTTCAGCTCACACCGAAGCACAGCGAGGGCGGGCTTCTAGTGTAAAATATATTTATTTATAAATTAAATAGCTTTGGTAACTATTTGGACCTCATCTTCAGTTAAATGAACTACGCCAAGAAATTATTAATTGGATTATAAATTTCAAAATTTCGTAGACTCCAAACATCACCCGTAAAATGCAACATATACTAGTGCAAATCAACCTACGCGCCGATCAGTACGGCAGCGGCGTAATTTTGTAAAAGGGCTCTTAAGTGTCGCCGCACACGGGCCACCGACCACAACCACAAAACGCCGCCACCGGCATATTTCTTGTACTTTTCATACATTTTATATGGACTCGCCACCACGGTACGCCGGTGGCCGCCACACGCTACAAATCGTCGTTGCTCGCTTCTTGTGGCCCGCGCCGGCCACTTATTGCGCCGATACAAAACGCCGCCACACGTCACTCGCGCGATTCCCCACCCCTCTCTCCCTTACCTTAGTCGGCCGCTGTCGCGCGCTTCAGCCACTTTAGTAGCCGCTTCTAGCTTCTAGTGGCGGCGTTTGTGACTGTGGCGTGTGGCCCGTGTGCGGCGACACTAAAGCGTATCCTCACCGGGTTGGTGCGGACCATAGATATCCGTGTGCGGACTCATTTCGTTTCTGTGTCGAATCTTTATATGAAGATCCGGTAGAGAATCTGCACAGATTCGGTAAGGAAGGCGCCTTAATTGCATGCACTCGGTAAAGAATCTATACCAGTGATTCCCAAAGTGGTCTATATCGACCCCTAGGAGTCTATGACGACCTGCAAGGGGTCTACGTCAGCGAAAAAAAAATTTGGGGGTCCATGAAATGAAAATGGGGGTTCACGATAATGGATCTCAACATACACTGATAGTACTTATTTACTTACATTATGCTATCTTTTTGTAAGTTGTAAGATGTAGGCATTCGCTTTGTGGTCACAATACATTTTGTAGTTGTATAAACCTGCACAAAATGATATACCAGTATCATCTTGTTACACTAACTTCCCTCCAGATTGAAATTTACAAAACATCAATATCAGGTAAGTAGGGGTCTACCCAAAACCAAAAAACATGCAAAGGGTCTACGAGTTCTACGACACAAAAATGTATGGGAACCTCTAATCTATACGAATCCGTACAGAGACGCAAACGTTCCATAAAAAAGAAATCTGCAACAGCATATTATTATTTCTATCATTTAAGGGTGACCTACTAAGTGTAACCTTTTTCTTCATGCGAGTGAATCAAATGAATATTTCATATATTCGGCAGCGAAATCCAATAACCGAAAGGACAATGCCCATACATTGCGTCATAGATATATTAACACCGAAAATAATGTTTTATTTATATGTTTATGTAGTGACTTTTAACAGTATTTTTAACCACATTTAAAAAATTCATATAAATGATGCTTTATAATTAGCAATTACCTACTTCCGCAAAAAATTACATATCCCTATATCAAAAGTTGATTTCCGGCATCTTGCACGTTCCGATAACAGTTGTCTGTTTTTTCTGAGGTTTACCTATGAACATATTTTTTTTGTTCGCCTTATTAGCTTTAGCCGTTAAGTAATAGTTATTTATTATACAAGAGTGGAAAGTTCCTTTTTAACCGCGTGCTCGATTTGGATGACCGAGCAAGCGAAGGATTCTAAAGTTGAATCACGAGCGCAGCGAGTGATTCTAAATTAGAATCCTGAGCGTCAGCGAGGGAAACAAACGAGCACAAGGTGAAAAATCTTTCCACTCGAGTGCAATACGTAACTTTTCATCCCACCTCAGCGAGGAAATGACAAAATGAAAAAGAAAACAATTTATAATGACAAAATATTTTTATTTCAATTAAAACACATTAAGATAATCTATAAATTGAAGAAAATAATAAGAAGTAGAAAATAATTAAGAAATATTAAATGTAACGTTGCTACAGTTACTTATGTTAAGTTTAATATTTTTGTTAGGTAATGTTATGTTGGTGTTTGTGAATTGTGCGCTGTTTTGTGGTAAACTACTCGTATCAGTAATTTTAAATAGTTGTGCCGATTCATTGGATTCTATTGGCGTAAATGTTGGCGAGAGAGGGCTATTGTTTCCAATCTTATGGGGGCTCATTTTAGATGTAGAAGGGCGAGACCAAGAATCTGACAGAGGTTCTTTCAGCGTTATGGCCTCCACGATACTATTACAAATTTTTGATTTACTTTGGATTGAATCCTCTATGTATCCCTCTACAACCGAATTAGACTTCCAGCCTCCATGGCGCTTAAGCGATAGAAGATCAGCCCCTGATTCGGCCAAAAGTGTGGCTGAGGTTCTTCTAAAACAGTGACCGGTGTATAACGGGGGTTCTAAAAGTCCGAGAAAAGTTGCTATTTCTCGTGGAATACTGCCAATTTTATTCTGACCCATAGGTTGTCGGATACACTTTCCGTTGCGATATTGTAGAAAAAATCGTTCAATTGGGGTGTTAGAAGGACGTAAAGCTTGATATTTCTGAACAATGTTTACATATTCCTTGCGAATAACGAAGTTGCGGTCTTTTTTTGTCTTGGTATTTAGTACATTAATTAATAGCAATTCATCAGAATTATGAGAATATTTTGATACGTTATTGACATTAAGTAGTGTAAGTTCATTTGTTCGACATGCTCCGGTTATACCAATAATAAGAACAACCTGTAACAAAAGAAGTATTTTCTTTTTATCCGTTACAAAATTTATTGGACTGATTGATTGCTCACTCAAAAGTATAGGCGTCAAGTAGTCGGCAGCGTTGAAATCTTTTGAAGGCACAACACTAATTTAATAAGAAATGATAAAAAATACTTTAAGTTCTTTTTTTTTATATAGATAGGTCCGACAAATGACTCCACCCACCTGATGTTAAGTGATGGTGAAGTCCAGACGTGAAGATAGCTGGTACAGCAGTTCTACAGTTAGTGTATAAATAAGCATTTGCGAACATTTAAATCATAATTATAGCAGCAGTTTTGAGAGAGGTAGGGCATAGCGGATTTCCCGGTCGATTAGAGCGTTTCTGGTAAAATACCTTACAGGAGATCACAGTAAAACACTACCTGTTAGAGGTATTGTGTTTCTGTCGCTGAGTAAGGTTTCAGGGCTCCACGAGGTAAAAGCTTAGGTAGGGGTAGGCGACGATGCCAGTGATAATAGGCTAGTTGACCCTTTTTGGAAAAAGGTTTTAAATGGTTAATAAATGTTCTATTAGACCGAAAAAAAATGTATTGTATTTTATTTAAACCTAGAAAGCTACAAATCTTTAATTTTAAAATAGACTTTTCATGGACATACAAAAACGCTGTCGGCCATTTTAGTCTATAGATTGTCTATGCTATGACGTGAACTGTGGTAAACAAAAACTCGTAAACACGTAGTTAGTATATTATATTTTTAATTTGATTAATTTATTTACGATTATAAATAAATTAATCAAATTAAAAATATTGTAAGTACTATGTACAATTTTATCAACAACAAAAAATTACACGTATTGACTTACTTTTGCCGCTAAATATACGGAATCAGGTGCTTCATTAATAAACTTTGCAATTTCAGATGCTGTGAAAACCTTCGATTTTTTTGGTTTATAACCAGATGAGGCTCTTTTTAAAAATGCCACTAATTTATGATAGGTGTCGATATGAACGTCTTTCTTCATCTTAATTGTTAATTTTAGCATTGAATACGTACTCCATAGCGTGCTTGCTTTCTTGGTCTCAGATAATTCTATAAAATATGCCAGCAAAACGTTTTCGGAGAAAGTTTTTGCTCCTTTAGCTAGTCGCCACATGTTAAATATATCGTACTGTTTCAAATACTTCTCTCGTGATTGCTGAGGGAGAAGGCTCATTTGCGCATTATTAACTGTTTCAGTTAACTCAGTTGGCGTTAGATAAACTTCATCGTCGCTAATGTCACTCATTTTAGTTGATTTTTTTGTACAGTTTTTAGGTTATGTTAATTATATTAAGCAATAAAACGTGAAAAACTAGAATGGCGCGAAGCACGCAAATAAAACAAAGAAACCAAGAAGGTTCCAAATTTAAATTTTTTCACAATTTAAAAAGTTCTAATCATAAATTTGGCACCATAGAGGTTACATTAAATAGGTTTAATGACGTTTTGAATTTACAATTATATTGAGTACTCATTATATGTGATGTTCTAAATTCAAATCTACTTTGCCGCTCAAGCGAATAAAATAGAATTTTCCAGCCAGATTTCGAAGCGCAAAATTACACTTTCCGAGGTGGTGGGATGAAAATAAGATTTTAAAGTAGAAAATAAAATATGTAATTCTTGCATATCATTTTATTTTATCTCACCATTTCAAAGAGTAAATATTGCGTATTTTCGAAACTCAAAACATATACATTCATGACGATTCCTAGTTACGGAACTGTCAGTGTCAATGTCAATTTCATATTTGTTGTTTGTTTTGAACAAAATATTTGATAATATACTGAAGATTTGGCTTATTGCCTCTAAACAAAAACAAAATGACAGATTTGGCGTTGCCTATATAATAATTTAAGACAACCAGAATTATGGACGTAAGACTTGGCAGTATGGTTTAGTACCTTCGCCTGTCCCAATGGACAAAATAGCTGGCTGCGTTTGAGTCGATCTGATAGTTTTATCATATAATTAATTCACCACGTCTATAATAAGTATTGACAGTGATGAGATAGTGACTTTTTTATGTGGATTATTGAGATAGTGACTTTGAAGTGCCGTGTCTGTTGCTGTGTCTGTTTTCCAAGTAATGTAATTTTTTCTAAAATGTGGTTAAACATTGTCAACATATTTTTGATAATAAAAAGTTAGATAAAAACTAAACTCTTGAGAGTAAATTTGGTTTGATGCAAGTTGGTACAGGTGTCCTAAGAAAAATGGGCATTGTCCTTTACGCGAACTGGCAATCAATGATCGTGCATTAAAACCACGCTTCCTTCTACATCAAGGTATTTGATCGCAGGTTCGTAAGAACAATACGCGCGGATTGTCGCTGATCGCGCATTTGTAGGGCTTTAAGTATTTCAATCACGTTGGAGCGGTAACATCAAGGCCTTTTCATAATATTTAACATTTTCATACAACGGGATATTCGCGTATGATAATATAATTAAATGAGCAGCTTCTAACTTTGAAAACGTCTTTCGCGGAGGGTAAAAGGTACTGATGCGGCGCGTAACAATCTAATTCATAATTATAATTAAATAAAAGCATGAATTAGCGACTCTCGTATGAATTCGGAGTGTTTTTTTTTATGCAAAATAGGCAATGCGTTTGACCACAATCTCACCTGATGGAAAGCGATGATGAGGCCTAGGATGGTACACGCCTGCCTAGAAGATGCCTGTTCACTCTGGCCTTGAAGATGTCCAGGTTATATTGGTCTGGGAAAACAGACCTCGGCAAGGAGTTCCACTCCCTAGCCGTTCTTATAATGAAGGCCGAAGCAAATCGCTTCGTGCGAATGGGAGGAACTTCGACAACATAAGGGTGGAAGCCCTCGCCGCGCCTGGTCTTCCGGTGGTGACAGTGTAATATATTTTTGAAGTTATACTTCTTTAGGCGCGTTATGAAAAAATGATGAGAGTGAAATTTTAAGATGCGCGCGCATCACTGTAACACAAAATTTTCATGCTGTTACTTTTGTGTTTACCGCACATTAAGAAAATCTACCAACAAAATAGAAATAGAATCTCTATTTAGTGGGTGCTAACGATTGCATTGTGAAGACCTATCAAAAGTATTTATTAATCTGGAACAACGGAACCAAAGCGCGATTCAGGAGACTACAGCGCCATCTCTTGACCATTGGTGTAGTAGTAAAAACCACATCTTTATTTTTTGTAATAAAGTAACAGTTATAGGTATTCATATTTATAATATTTATCCACATGTTTCTAGTTTGTATATTCGGATTACGTGTTTGAGTTTCATACAAGTGCAAATCACATATGTTCTAATAAATTATATTCAGTAGCGATTTTAATTGAATATTTTGATTATTTATTTATTTTTTCAAATTAAAACTGAACTTTATTGACTGTGTCCTTTTCCAGACTCTTTATTAATTTATTGTAATTAACTCTTTGCATGCAATTAAAAACTAATTTTAAACGATGCCAAAGAAGGATAACTTCTCACGCGCCTACATAAGTACACGCACCCATTTTTTTTAACATGCAACAAAAAATACTGATTTTTTTTTCGATTTTTTCGGTGACTCCGACCCCCGCCTAACCAACCCCTGAGGTAGGAAATTTCAAAAATTAAGAATGTTTTGTTCAATTATTAGGTGACTCTGACCACCACCTCTCCACCCCTGGACCTCGAAATTTTGAAAATTGGATTCGATATCAAAATATCGAATTCAGAAAACAAAAAAATTTTAGGTTACCCTCAAAAATTTTAGTTCATTTCCGGATCCCAGTACATTCCGTCAAACTCCACACATGAAAGAAGTCCAAGCAACAAGCATAATAGGGATGATGACTATTTTTTTTTTCTTCGTTTATCAGTTAAGTAGATTACCAAAAAGTATTGGACATGATTTTTTTTCACATAATATAAACTTTGCATATATTGATTTGAAAAGTCGCATGACGTCACGTTTTGGTACAATTTCACTTAAATGTGACGTCACGAGCCCCTACTCCCAAACTTTGACGCGCTATAACTTTGTCATTTTTTGGTTGATTGCCCAAAGAAAAAATACGTGTCCATTATTTTTTGATCATCTAACTGAGGGACTAAATAGAATTTCGTTTACTGCACCCGTCATCATCCCTATTTACGAAAAAAATATGAATTACACATACTGTATGTTTTAGAGTCGAGCTTTTCATAAACTACATAAAAGTATATTAAAACCAAATCTTAATTAATACCTAACTCTTTCGGTTTAACGAAAAATAAAAAGTGGGCGGCGAATGAAATGTCCAATCTCTAAATGAAATCACTATAAAAACTCAATTCAATTTCGGTTAACTCTTTGGGACCGCTATGATATACCCGCGGGAGATTAAAACATTTAATTTTTAGAACTCGTTAAAAAATGGCACTAGCGTATTTTTCCGGTACAATCATGGAGAATGAACTGTTAAGTAAAACTGGTCAGAAAAATGTAGTCCATTTAAGTCTATAGTAGCATTATACTGTGTTTGTCTGATTGTCTATTACCTCTTCACGCTTAAATGACTTAAACAGTTATGATTTTATTTATTTTTAAGCATTTAACTGCTAGATGTTTAAATCTAAAGAAACATTTACTAGAAAAAAATCCACGCGGATAAAATCATAACTATAATTGCTATTTCTTCTTTCAAATGTTTAATACTTGAAAAAGTATTCATTTGACATTGTGGGTTACCTACAATGCGAAGAGATGGCGCTGCCTTGCAGCTTAACGCTAGGAAAATTTCGACGCGGCTAATAGGGCCGTGGTAGCATAATGGTCAGTGCATTCGCCCGGATTGCGAAGGATGCGGGTTCGAGTCCCGTCCACTGCCTGGTCCGCGTGGATTTTTTTCTAGTAAATGTTTCTTTAGACTTAAACAGTTTATAATAAATGTTGGATTTCGTATTTTGCTGGCTTTTTTTCATTATAGGGTAGTTTATGCACTTGCAATTGCCTTAATCCAATCTGTATCCCATCCTTTTCATACATGTGCACTTTTAGCTATGGCCGTCCTGCTTTCGACGACACCGCGGAGTGCATAGGACATTATACTTTTTTCCGTCTCTCATGTGAACGTTGTAATGGAAGACACTCATGTTGTAATGTAATATCCAAAAAATATTGTTCGATCGTTAATATTACTAAACACTTTACTTTGTAAAATTTATATTAATGCAAAACCTGTGCCTGTCAACGATTTACTTCGATATAAGTGCTTGAAGGACGGCTTGCGACTAAACGGATGGTGTGCTGAGATAAGTGCGCATGTGCCTTTCCTTTGTCTTCAGGTCTTCAACCATTTTCTTCGTCCAAGGCATTTGCAAGGGGCAGTTTATTTTGTATTTTTATGAATATAAGATTGTGTATTACCGCCCCCCCAGATACAGTCCACGTTAAACCTACGCCTAGGGTTAGCCTCTCCATATAAGCATTGACTACGAAAAAATATTATTTCCCCCCCCCCCCCCACACAAGCTATGGGGGTTTAGGCGCCTCCAATAAATTTGATATAAATAATAGTTTCAGTTCCGGGACCTATGTCGTTACATAGGTTAGTTTTCTATTCGGTGAAAATTTGTATGAGAAACCAATTTTTCCACGCAGACCAAGTGGCGAGCACCCAGTTAATATAATATAACTATGATTCTAAGTAAGTACATGTAGACCTAGTATCATCAATCATAACACGCAGAGCAATGACGACGGTACAACAGCCGGTCAGACTACGGAGCTGCGGAGTGTAAAAAATGAACATGTAGGCTTCTATGAAAAAAATATAAAAATGTCTCAACGATGAAGGCAGCACGTCCAGTGAAATTTATGTTCTAGTTCATATTAAAAGTAAGAAAACAAAGGAGACCCGGCACTTTTCATAGAAAAAATGCTAAACTTGTATACAGTTGAATTTGGTCTCAAAATAAAGCCAAAATTATTTACTACATAAAACTACTTTTGCCTTATTTTTAGTGAATCGTGGAAAGAAGTTATTTAATGATTAATATTTTTTGATATAGAAACCCTTTTGATGACAAACCTACGTATTTGACATTGACAGCTAGCTGCTGATGACAAATATTGCCAGACTACGTTACCCAATTATGAAACACAGACAAAAAAAAAATAAAAAAGTATACAACTTTTGGCACAAAATGCCGGGTGTCCTTTATGTGGGGAAAGGTAGCGAATATGTTCAGTAACCTTTGCATGAACCAATGTCGAATTCGAATAGTTGAATTCTATCTGGATACACGCCAAATGTCGAGAAGTTTTGTATGGAAATTGCACAGCACCACAATGAACGCAACTAAAATTAAAAATCAACCATACAAAACTTATAATTTTTATTTTTTAAAGCATGTAACTGTTTGATGTTAAATCTAAAGAAAATATAACTAGAAAAAAATTCCACGCGGACCAGGCAGCTGACGGGACTCGAACCCGCACCCTTTGCAATCCGGGCGAATGCACTGACCAATTATGCTATTCTTCTAGCCATTCTTAAGCTGCAAGGCAGCGCCATCGAACATACACATCCATATAATGCGAAGAGATGGCGACGTGGCGGAGAATTTCGACGCGGTCCGTGAGGGCCGTGGTAGCATAATTGGTCAGTGCATTCGCCCGGATTGCGAAGGATGCGGGTTCGAGTCCCGTCTGCTGCCTGGTCCGAGTGGAATTTTTTCTAGCTATATTTTTTTTACATACAAAACTTCTTGACATTTGACGCTAATCGACAACGAATTCAAGAATTTGAAAAATTACAGGGTCCTGGTGAATTCTAAAAAAATAAAGAGGCACTATATTTTCTTGTAATTCGGCCATATAGTGCGCAGAGGCAATGCAAATTTGGAAAAGCGTATTACGGTTGGGAACACCGAAGGCAAAAGGTCACGCGGTCGTTTTCCAACAAGATGGACCGACCAGATTCATCCTCATCCAAATTTTGTGCTTCGTGAGAGAGTTAGAGAGCGTTATTTTAATATAACAACCAAAAACTAATCGGACACGCATACCAATATCCACCCATACTGATTTATAAATGAGAAAAAGTGTGTCTGTTACCTCTACAAGCTTGATTTAGATGAAATTTGGTAATTTATGTATAGTTTGAGTCTCGGGAAAGGACATGGGATAGTTTTTATCCCAATAATTACATATTATAAAAGAGGGGTATGGGGGATAAATTAAGTTCACATGGGAAACTTATAAGTCCACGCAGACGAAATCGCGGGTACGCGCTTCTATAAATCATCATCATCATCAGCCTATTAATGTCCCCACTGCTGGGGCACAGGCCTTCCCTTTGGATGGAATAGGGAGATTAGGCCATCACCCACCACGCGGGCCCAGTGCGGATTGGCGGGTGCTAACGACTGCGGATGCAGCCGGGACCAACGGCTTCACGTGCCTTCGGAAGCACGGAGGAGCTCGAGATAGTAAATTTTTTGGTCACCCATCCAATGACCGACCACTGCGAAAGTTGCTTAACTTCAACGATCGCAGCCGAACGCGCTAAGCGCTTGCGCCATATAGCTTCTATAAATAGGCCGTCCAAATTACTTTATAATAACATTTTTGTGAGAAACCTAATTGGAAACTATTTTAGTATTTAAAAATTATTCCCTCTCGTATTATTAGAACTTTTTTTCTTTGATGTATTTCATACCTACGCCGTAGTTTTAAATTCCCTAGAGAGGGAACTCAAATATGTATGTAGCAAAGTTATCTGAAAAATTTTGATTGCGTTCACTTCGAAGTTTATATTTTCGCAGCCCCGAAGGATTGCAACCCTGCTTATTTAATATTAATTTAATTTGATATCCTCTAGATCCATCTTGAATAATATATATAAAATATCTAATTCGAATAGTTTGCTAGTGCGAAATATCATTGTCAAATTTCGTATGAAAATTTTAACAGCAGAACCGTAATGCGTAAACGTAGACGAGATTAGGGTTACCAGATGATAAAATCAAAAGTCCGGAGAAAAGGTTTGATTTCCATTAAAAAATCCGCAGATTTTTTACAGTTTGAGAATTTTCCCTCGAACGTACTTAACAATTTCAAAAATGGATGCGTGTAACTTATGTACGCGCGTGAGAAGTTATACTTCTTTAGCATCATTAAAAATATTTTTTAATTGCATGCAAATAATTAATAATTACAATAAAATAATAAAAGGACTGGAAAAGGATAGTTAACACAGTCAATTAAGTTCAGTTTTAATTTGAAAAATTAAATAAATATTCAAAATATTCAATTAAAATCACTACTGAATTTAAGTTATTAGTCCATATGTAATTAGCACTTGTAAGTAACTAAAACACGTTGTGTCTATATAGAAACTAGAAACATGTGGATAAATATTATAAATATGAAAACAGTGATCAGAGGCGACGAGCGTGCCAACATTGTTCTGTCTAATAATGGTGGATTATTAACCACTTAGTGGTTAACTGACACTAACATTCATAACGCGCCCGCGGCCAACTTCATGGTGTTACTATTGTGTTACAGAGATGCGCGCGCATCTCGAAATTTCACTCTCATCATTTTTTCATAACGCGCCTAAAGAAGTATAACTTCAAAAAGTCGTAATATTGTCGTTAATACTGTGCTTATACTTTTAAATCAATATAATTTGAAGAGTTTAACATGTGGGGCATTATATGAATCCATAATAATAATAATAATAATAATAATATATATTTATTTGTAAAAAATTGTACATGGTAATAATCTTATAAATATGTTAATACTAAGGCCATTATTTCACACAAAGTACCTAGTTATAGACATCCTCAGCCAAACTAGGAAATTCATCCTGTATTTTGGCTTCAGCGCTCTTCCCGAATTTTATTTGCTATGTAGCCATACAAATAACATGAGTACCATAATACTACATTAATCAATATTACAGTACATTAATATAATAAATGTGTGTGTGTGCGTGTGTGTGTGTGTGTGTGCGTGTGCGTATGTGTGTGTGTACGTGTGTGTGTGTATATGTGTGTAGTGCGTATGTGTATATATAATCATAAGCATCTATATTTATAGGGCCGTGGCAACCAATTCCTCAGTTTTTTCGTAATCTAGTGAAAGTAAAAACTTTGTGATCTTCTTTTTAACTTCATGTTTGTTAAGGTGTACGATTGTAATACATTTGCTGATCTTATTATAAATATGACTACTCAAAAAGCGATATGCGCGCTGAGCGTAGACGGTTCTGTACTTTCTGTGTAAACGTTTACAAACAATGTCCCTTCTACGCCTCTGCATCATTGTCGGGTCAAAAACAATTTCACTATGTTTTTTAATTGTAATAGCCAAAACAAAGAGCTTCCTGACGCTAAGGACCTCGCAATAATCATACAGAAGCGCAGTTGGATACAGGTAGGGTTTGAAAGTACACACCTTCAGGACCGCTCTCTGCGCGACTTCTACACTTTTTAAATTAGTTTTTGGCATTCCACCCCATATTGTAATACCATATGTCAATATTGATTGACATAGGGCTATATAGATACGTTTTAGTAAAGTCGGCTCAAGGACATGGCGCAGTAACTTAAAGGTGGCTATCAGTTTTCTTACTCTACCACACAGAACTTTAACGTGTAATTTAAAGGACATGTTATTATCTACCACAATTCCGAGGTATTTGATGTCGCCGACATGTTGAAGTGGTTTGCAAGAACAATCATAATTGGTACCCAAATTGCAATTATTGTGGAATCGGAGCTCCGGAAGTTGTTGTTGTGATTTATCAGATAAGTTTTTATTACGCATTGTAAAATAAATACATTTCGTCTTTTCCGCGTTTAGTGTCAGATTATTCGACCTTAACCAGTGCAAGACACGGTTCAATCCATTTTGTGCAGCATCATAGGTCCCAGCTACCGTTTTAGCTGAGAATAATAGAACTGTGTCGTCAGCATAAGATACAGTTTTTCCATATGTGAGTTTTAACTGACACAGGTCATTAATATAAATTAGGAACAGGGTTGGACCCAAGATGCTGCCCTGCGGGACACCATGCTTTATCATTAGTTCGGAGCTTCGATATCCCATTATATTCACACATTGGTATCTCCCAGAGAGGTAATCTTCAAATAACTTCAATTGACAGTCTCGAATCCCGATCCTATACAATTTTTTGAGCAGAATAGGAATGGAAACCGTATCAAAAGCTTTAGCTAGATCCAAAAAAACGCCAACACATTTGTTACCCTCGTCGAGTCTGTCGATAACAAACTCGGTTACAGCATGCATAGCATCAGTAGTCGATCTGCCTCGTTGGAAGCCAAATTGGTTCAGCGATAATATTTTGTTTTTTTCGAGATACTGTACCAGACGGGTGTTGATGATCTTTTCGAATACTTTCGAGATCGAAGGCAGTAAAGATATGGGCCTGTAATTGGAGATCCGATCTCTATCACCGCCCTTGTGAATCGGGATGACTATTGATTTTTTAAGTACTTCTGGGAAAACACCATCACGCAGGCAGTTATTCAATATAAACGTCAATGGTCGAATGATAATATCTTTATGCGATTTTAAAAGTTGGTTAGAAATGCCGTCCCATCCCACAGAGCATTCACTTTTTAGATTTTGAATTAAATTACCAACCTCCTGTTCATCGGTCCCAAGCAAAACAAACGAATTTGAGTGTGACTCATTTGCCCCATCCATGTCCGCGCCATGCAAGTGTACGCGAGAATTGCTGGCTAATTTCTCGCTAATGTCAACAAAAAATCTATTTACTCTATCGGCTGAAAGGTTTGGATTTGCAGATATTGTTAAAAGTTCTTGGGCTGGGTTTTTGATTTTGTTATTAGATGTGATGTTTCGGATAGTCTCCCATATTTTTTTATTGTTCTTTCCAGCTTTATTTATTTGACCCTTATCATATTCTCTTTTCAATTTCTTGATTAAGTTATTACAGAAATTTCTATAACGAGTGTATGATATTTTAAGGATGCAATTTGTAGGCTGATCTTTAGTTTGACCATGTAGTTTATCTCTAAACCTTATGCATCTCAAAACGCCTGGTGTAATCCACGGCTTGATTATTCTTTTGCTTCTAGAAACAGAAACAGTTTTAGTATTACGTTCTACCGCCGATTTTATTTGGTTTATTAGGTAGGTCATTTGAAAGTTCGGATCAATTGAACTATATATGGGCTCAAAATCAATATTTATTAGATCCAGATTCAGACCATCAACATCAACCTTGTTCATTGTGCGTAGAACATCTTTTCTTTTAGGTTGATAACACAAAAATAAGCCTACTGCTTTATGATCAGTAATCGTAGATTGTGGAACAAGTGTCAGAGAAAGCATATTTGATTTTAATAAAATATGATCTAAACAATTTCCACTTTGATCTCTAGTCACTAGTGTGTGGGTAGGTAAGAGTCCATGAAAAGCCATGTGATTTAAGTAATTCTCAGCATTAGTATCCAGTTTAGGCGAATTTATAGCTAAATTAATATCACCAGCCAAAATAATGTTTTTATAAGTAAACAATTTTTGCAATTGAGCACCAATAGATGAAATAAATGAGTCTATTTCGTGCTTTGCGGCAAATGCGGGTGGCCTGTATACCGCTAATATTGCCGTGTCCGTTCCCAAGGTAATAATTAGACAGTTTCCCATGCGGAAATCAGGTTCCTCAACCGAAAAGTGCAATTCATTCCTTATATAAACTACCACTCCATCGTTTTTATTAAGACTGACCTGAGTAGAGAACGATGAGTAGCCATCCAAAACCGGCACAACTGGCAAACATGAAAGCCAACACTCAGTAAGAATCAAAATATCGAATTTAGTTTTCAAGCGACTCAATAGTACCTCAAAATCAGAAAAATTTCGACTAATACTGCGAATATTTTGTGTCAACAGTGATAATGTAGCTCTATGGTGTGGTACATATGTAATAAAATCATCAACCGTGCAGGGAATTGAATGATACAGTTCATTATCTAAGCTATTGCAGTATGCATCCATATTATCAATTTTGAAAAAGCGTAAAAAGTTCAGCACCCATTACAGCTGATATATGCATAAATAGACAAGCAAGTGAACAAGTAGGCATTTTAAAAGCAATAACAAAGCTAGTACACTCGATACATAATGTGAGGGTAATGTATATATATGTGAAACGATAAAGTGTGAACAAGCTCAGCAAAAGCACTCCATCCGCCACGTTCAAGTCAACACGCATAGTATGTGAGTATATAGTATGTCGATGGTACAGTATACGGCATGGGGTAAGTATAAAAGAAATGTTTATGTTTGTCTTGTGTAAAATTAAATAAATGTAGGTTGCAGTATTATTGTAGTGTAAGTGTTTGTAGTGTATTTGATTTGTAGTTGAGGATTTTGATTGTTGTTTGCATGCATAGTTACAGAAAATAATAAAAAAATATTGTTGTATGCTATTCGGTATAAAATTCAAAACTATCTCCAAGATTAAGCTGCAAATATTACATGACATAAACAGAATTGATTTTAAAACTAAGATAATAAACAAGCAACAAATAATCAACAAATACATCAGCGGATATTGCATAGAAAAAAGCAAAAAAAAGCAAAAAAGCAAAAAAGACCCGATTGCTACAGCTAGTCATTCAACATTAAGCTTACCGAGGTCGCCCTCACTGTTTATCCGGATGTAAGGATCCCCTTCTTTTTTCCGCAAATATATTTTGCCTTGTGAAACCCAACAAAATGAGAAGGTGTTCATTTTTGCAAATTCTCTTGCTGCATGGAAAAGTTTTTTTGTTTGAAATGTTAGATTTTCTGTTATATAGACCGGTCGTGAGGGGCAGTCCAGGTGTAAATTGTTTGTGCTAAGTCTGGCAGTTTTATGCTCATTATTGTATTTCTTAACTGCTCTCAATAATTTCTCTTTAAGCAGGGCACTAGATAATTCTACTACAATCGGTTTATTATTCTCATTTCTCGTATTAATGCGGTATACGTTACGAATGTCGGACAAACCAATAGGCGCGCCTACTAGTTTGGCAGCCTCCTGCATAACAGAGATCAGATTTTCCTTGTTCTCCTTATCAAACTTGGGTATATTACAAAGCTCAATATTTGCTGAGCGAAGGCTTTTCTCCATGGATTCGATTTTTGCTTCTAAAAATTCTATCTGTTTAAGATTTGTATTTTTTTCTGTTTCTAAGCTGTGAATTTTTGATAAAAGTTCATCATATTTTTGTGACATATAGTCTATAGAGTTTCGAATTTCCGAGTTTTGTTCTTTTATCCCTTCCATAGCCGATAAAATTGTAGAAAATCGTACATCCTGTTCCCGTTTCCACGATGAAAAGAGCTCCATGACTTCATTTCTAAACAATAATAGTTCTTCTTCCTCACGCTTACGCTTACGGGTCGTCGAAATATCTGCAGTTGGTGTATCACACTGGGTGGATATGTTTGGTTCAGACTCACTGTATTGTATACTAACTGAAGAACCAAAATCACACAAATTTTTTGGAGGTGTACGTTTCAACGGCATCTCGATTTGTATATTCGAAATTGTATATTACCAGGAACACAGAAGAATAAAGATATCGCCAAAACAGCACGCAGCGAACAGTCAAAATAGTATCGTGATTTTTATGTGTCCGCCCGTCAAAAGTACCAGGAGCGCAGAAGCGTATGATAGTAACGTTGTTATATGCACAGTGGGTAGGAGCAACAAAGGTAGGAGGTGGAGCTTGCTTAACACCACACCCACTTTCAATATGGTCGCTTGCGTTGTCCACTCAGGGGTACTTGCAGTGGTGGTAGCAGATGACGTCCTTCGCTGCACGATAGGTCGTATTAACCAATAAATAAAGACAGCTGCTTACTGGTGAAGGAAGAGGCGGCGACGATCCGTTGCTGGCTAACGAGAGCTCCTTTGATTCATGCACTCCTAATTTTTGATTTTGATTTTTATGTTTAATTTTGAGTTTAATATTTTTTAAATAAAACAACTGCGGTTTGTAGACGTTTACTCGGTATCGAGGTCCGGGGGGAAGGAAATACACACACATAATTAAAGAAACAACCTTACTTAAAAATGTATGTACAGATATTAAGTATGATAAAACTGATTAAGTACCGACTTGGATAATAAAGTACTGATTTTAATTGTGCAATTATTACCAATAGAAGATTATTTTTAGTTTGTTTAACTTTTTATTAAAGAGATCTTTAAAACGTAAGCTGTATTTTATTGGAAAATCAAAAAATCGTGAAATTTCATGAGATTTGCAAAATCCAGCCGCAATCCTGAGAAGAGTCCAAAAATCCTGAAATCTCAGGACAAATCCTGAGATATGGTAACCCTAGACGAGATCTAAAATCAGTACACATTTGACAATGACATTTCGCTCTTGCAAACTATTCGAATTCGATATTGGTATGTGCTAAGGGTACTGGTACTTAAAGCTATAGAGACAATCTTTACAAAACAGCAGTTCGAATATTTTCACTGTCAAACATTCAATTCAATACTGGAATAGCAGTCTATACTATTCCAATATTCTGGAATGCGTGGGCCGGAATAAAAAGTAGACCGCCATTCCAGTGGGTAATCCAGTCCACTGGACTGGATTACCCACTGGAATGGGAACATTATAATAATAATAATAATTTATTGGAACCACTTTACATTTTCGTACATGATAATGTGAACCCTGTCCTCTGGAAAAGGTTACCCTGACGACCAGAAGATAGTGCTCTCCCCACTATTGTTACTTTAGAGCTACAATAATTTAAAAGTACTTAATAAAAATTATATAAAAATATCTTAAGTGTGTGTGTGTGTGTGTGCTCGCATGCGTGCGTGCGTGCGTGCGTGCGTGCGTGCGTGCGTGCGTGCGTGCGTGAGTGCCGTTTAGCCAATCTAGGATTTATATTCTTTATAGTATACTTATTGACGTGTTTTATATTTTTGTTAGTCTTTAAAAGCTTATTGTATACTCGAGGACATTGAGACATTCCAGTGCCGGCTCACATTATTCCAGTAGCATTCAACCGCTGGATTCATTGCACTGGAATATTACCGGCCACGTACACTGGTAGATAGACACGTGTATATAGAATTGGTCAGGAGTTTCTCTCGAGTCAGGAGCTCGATGGACCGGATGGTTAGCGCGTTCGGCTGCGATTGTTGAAGTTAAGCAACTTTCGCAGTGGCCCGGCGACTACCGCTAGACAATCTAGTTATATTTTCGCGAAGAGTGCGGGTTCGAGTCCCATCTGCGGCCTGGTCCACGTGGATTTTTTTCTAGTTATATTTTCCTTAGATTTAAACATCAAGTAGTCACATGCTTAAAAAATAAAAATTATAACTATAATTTCTATTTCTTCTTTCAAATGTTTAATACTTATAAAAGTACTCATTTGACATTGTGGGTTACCTACAATGCAAAGAGATGGCGCTGCCTCGCAGCTTAAGAATGGCTGGAAGAATTTCGACGCGGCCATCAGGGTTGCGGTAGCATAATTGGTCAGTGCATTCGCCTGGATAGCGAAGGGTGCAGGTTCCAGTCCCGTCTGCTGCCTGGTCCGCGTGGATTTTACCAATTGGTGTATGATAACAACTGCAGATGTGGCTCGGCTCAACATCAGTTGAATCATTATCAATATTGTTAAACAAATTGTTCGCTTGCAGTTTGCTAACTGTCAAAAATGTTTCGGGGATGAATTATGCGTACTCACAAATCGCCCTATCGCAAACTAAGGAAGAAGCAAGAAATCCGCCAGTTTGGTGGCGTAAAACTGCGGGACCAACTTAAGTTTAACATAAAAGGTTACCGTAAAGTGACGTACAACAAAGTCCAAATTGCTCTAGTCGATGTTATTGGTAAGTTTGATTCAAAGAAACGGGGGCAAGTTATCATTTCTTGTCCCCGGCGATAAATCGGCGGTGTCGGGACGTCGCCTTCGCTGGCCCATCTGTCTCCGAGTCTTTGTTTAGCACTATTTGTGTGGCTGTCGATAAATAACAAACGAAAACATTCGCACTTTTCGCAGTTTCCATATAATACTCCTATCTATTCCATCATAAAGTTAATTTGAAAAAGTATATGCTCACAGACTGCTTACAAAGCAAATGAAAGATAAATTATTTGTAAGTAATTTATTATTAGAATCCTTTGTACTTATGATAATGAGATTAACGTTAAATTTATGTCAACTCTAATTTTTCAATAGTTTACCAAATTTAATGGTATATCATTTTGTAATTTATTTATAATATTTTTCTATTATTATCCATTCACATTACATGGTATAAAAAATATACAAATAGTATTGTAGGAAGGCCAAAGGGGAAGATCTTCCTCCGAGCTGGATGATGGTAGCTCGGAGCCGCGCGCGGCCCGACTGATGTTGGTCGGGCATCGTGTATATGAAGAGTTAGCTTCCGAATTTCATTTGCGCGATGTAGGCTTCCATACTATTATGATCGCAGTGCAGGTAACGCCATCTCTTGAGGATGGTGAGTAATGATTTCCTCCATCCGTTGTATATATGTGGGGCATATAGATGTCGCCGCCACAGTATAAAACCTCGTTTTATAAAACTTTTTGTAATATTATACTCTAAGCAATTTTTTTTTATTTAATGTCAAACTTTTTACAAATAGTATAAAACCACTTTTTATAAAACTTTTTGTAGTATTTTACTATAAGCATTTTTTTTTTATTTCATATGTTCAATATAGGGTTTGTCCTTTTCACACCTTATTACTTATTTACATTTCCATTTCTTTTTTTCTTTAATTTCGCTCATGCGCTGTAGGAATGAAAATTTTGAATACCGCGTAGTCGCGTAGCGTCATTTTCCAATTGGGTGTTTTTCCGTATAGAAAGAAAACCAATTATTTTATAAAATTAGTGTATATTGAGTTGATATTTTTATCGCGTAAGTTTAAATTAATAAAATTTAAATGCTATTAGTTTATAGTATTGTTTTTTCATACCATTGTACTGCCGTCCTCAAACTAAAGTGCGGCTAAGCGACATGTGGTCGAATTTTCAGTCTTAGTGTCGCCCCACACGGGCCACATGCCACAGCCACAAACGCCGCCACGAGAAGCTAGAAGCGGCTACTAAAGTGGCTGAAACGCGCGACAGCGGCGACTAAGGTAAGGAGGTGAGGGGTGTGGAATCGCGCGAGTGACGGACGTGTGGCGGCGTTTCGTTTTGTATC
Organism: Chilo suppressalis; assembly: GCA_902850365.2. Taxonomy (NCBI): domain Eukaryota; kingdom Metazoa; phylum Arthropoda; class Insecta; order Lepidoptera; family Crambidae; genus Chilo; species Chilo suppressalis. The sequence continues at coordinate 3,044,432 of OU963911.1, forward strand.
GGCGCATTAAGTGGCCGGTGCGGGCCACAAGAAGCGAGCAATGACGATTTGCAGCGTGTGACGGCCACCGGCATACCGTGTGTGGCCAGTCCATATAAAATGTATGAAAACTACAAGAAATATGCCGGTGGCGGCGTTTTGTGGTTGTGGTCGGTGGCCCGTGTGCGGCGACACTTAAATCGCATCTTGTACAGTTTTTAATTCTTTATCGATCTGTCTTTAAAAAGTATTCGTAAATTTTATAGTTTAAGTCTAAAATCCGACATGTGATGATTATTATAAAATAGCAATAATTTAAAGTTAACGCGCCGTTTTTTTGCAATATCTCAAAAATTGGTTTTGTCATTTAGCCGCGTTTTAGCTTGTGAATTTGGTTCAGTGCCCAAACAGTTTGTAAATTTTGTTTGAAATTACTTCCATTTTAGTTTGAATTATGTATTTACGACATTATGTTAAAAACTGATTCTTCCGTGTTACCCTGCTAGGAGGAAAGGGGGATATACCCCCTTTATATAGCGATGGGTCCTATGTATAAGGGCTAAAGTGCAAAATCAAAGAAAATGCTTTTTATTTATTCGATAGGAATAAGAACTCGCAGTTAGGTTCAAAAAAATGTCAAACAAATTATAAATTAAACCACTAAATTAAATTTCATCAAAAGTAAGTAAATGCTAACATTGCTGCTAGCCAAAAGTGAACAAAAATTAATGATTATAATAGATAATTTTTAAGAACAATTGCTCAAATCACAGACTTTTATTTGTACGTACTTTATTATAACTATAATCAAAATATAATATTAAATTTATGTATTAAATACTAATATTATACTTTAAAAGTTGAGTCATTTAATATTTTATTAAAAAATAAAATATTCAATATTATCACTAATTGTCATCATCATCACTCGCATACATTGAAATGTTATTATTAAATGTGGCTTAATTTTCAAGATAATCATGAATATATAATAAACCAGTGTGGTGGAATAATATTCTTACGGCTTATGTCAATGAAGTCTTTCTTTTTGGATGGATATAATGATATTGGCTGGTTGTAACTAAAATATGTAAAGATTGCTTTCAATGGAATTTTCAGACAGGTCCAGTTTATAAAATAAAATTTTCATCTTTACAAAGACATTTCTCTCCTATTGTTAATTGTAGGAAGCATGCAAACCTGGGATGTTTGAAGTTATAAATAATTTTAAATCATTGTATTAATAAGCTCCATTCAGATGGTGTGAAGATATTATTAAATTTTGATGCTGTAGCATGATTTTGGATGTGTCTTTTCTCAATAAAATGTAACTAATATAAAACTGTTTAAAACAACACAAGAAGCATTATTCTGATTCTATTTTGGCCAGCAAATTGTCTGACCACAATAAAAATTAAAGTCATCATAACCTCCTTTAATTTTCTGTGTTATTTTAAGTATCATAAACAGCTAGCAATTTCGTAAGAACCTTTCAAAGCTATTTGTTGGTTCTAAAGCAAAAGTCAACCAAGTTTCTATCATCAAAGACTGACATATTATTCACTGTTTCTTAGGTTTTCACGCACATCACTCATTAAATAAAACTAGTTTTTCACGGGTTAATGCACGAAACTTTATTTATTATTGACGTTTCGTAGCCTTTACAGCCAAATAAAAATTGATTCCGACGGCGCAGCCTGTAAAGGCTGCGAAACGTCAATAAATAAATAAAGTTTCGTGCATTAACCCGTCAAAAACTAGTTTTATATTATTCACTTCTAATCGCTTACACTAATGTCACTACCAGGTTCACACGAAGCGATTTAAATTGATTATTTTTATTGTTAAATTACTTTTCTTCAATTAATTTGCTTCAATTTGATTGAAAATTTGTTCAATAGTTCAGACAGTTCAAATCGCATGCGATGTAACAGTTGATCAACTAAAATCGTGTCGTGTGAACCCGGTATTACTGACAGATTGGCGGATAATTAAATTTCGGTAACTCCCCGCGTATAAGTCTCGGACTACCGTTTAGGCCCTTATACGTTTAAAAGCGTGACACAATAGCTCTTTTACTGCATCAAAAAACGTGTTTGTAGCAATAAATTTGGAGTTTTTTTCAATGAATATCATTTATTACATTAAAAGAGAGCATTTACCACCAAATAGCCAAAATGAACAAAATGCTACTTTGGCCCTTATATATAGGACCCATCGATAGGGGGGATATACCCACACTATCATTCAGATTGTGGGTGACTTTTGATAATTACCTGAATAGTTTTCGATAATAAAGATGTTTAGTCATACAATTACCTTTGATTTCTGGTCTGTGAGTATTCTGCGACCTATTTACGTCGAACAGCCAAATAAGACTTTTCCATATCGTTGTAGACGATAAGTTATGTACTTCATCTATGGTCCACGTGAAAGGGGACTGTAGATGCTTGTAGATATCAACCGTTATCGACGGTCTTTAATAACTGCGCTTTGATTCTGTATTAGTGGATTGGAGCATTACGACAGGACTTAAAATAAGATTTCATAAATATTTTTTTAATATTTTTTTACCATATTTGTCTCTTAGGTTTTTACGCACACCACTCATTAAATAAAAAAAAGGTAAAATTGTACTTCCAGGGCCCAAAAGGTGATACTTGATTTTTTTTCTGTAGAAAAGGCCTTTTTAACAGATTTTTTTTCTGGCTCTTCGCCGGCCGCTGCCGCGGCACGCTCGCTTTGCTCGTTCGGCTCGCGCGTTATGGTCACAACACTAACCTAACCTAACCTAGTGTGACATATCACCACTTGGGCCCTGGAAGTACAGTTTAGCCAAAAAACAATTTTTAGGATGAGGCGTCTGAATTATCTTGATTCATATGACCTATCCTGAAAAGGTTGCGAAATTTATTTATTGACGATAAATAAATTAATCAGTACATCTATACCGTCTAAACTTTTTTTTATTTATTTATTACCAGTTTCAAGGAACAGGGGTGATGACGGGGTACAGTAAACGAAATTCTATTTAGTCCGTCAGTTAGATGATCAAAAAATAATGGACACGTATTTTTTATTTGGGCAATCACAAAAAAAATTACAAAGTTACATACGCGTCAAAGTTTGGGAGTAGGGGCTCGTGACGTCACTTTTAAGTGAAAATTTTACCAAAACGTGACGTCATGCGACTTTCCAAATCAATATATCTCTGCAATATTTATATTATGTGAAAAAAAGAAAAAATATGTGTCCAATAATTTTTGATAATCTACTCGTACCTGATAAACGAAGAAAAAAAAATTAGTCATCATCCCTATTCCTAGTATCTATTTTTAGAGAGCAAAAGATTAGGATATCCACACCCGTATGTAGTATGTCTGAGCGATTTAGGTTTTTTTTTCCTCCTAAACACTCTTACCTATTTTGCCTCCTAATATAATTCAATTTGTTACTTACGAATTGTTTTACATATTAATACATTCACTGTTGTTGTCAATTCGCAAACTTTGTTTTGATGTTGTCAAAACATTTTGCCAAACATTCCGCTAATGACAAATCTTAGGATGGTGGATGCGGGGTTTTGATAACAGATGTCGTTTCATGCACAGTTTTATTTGCCTTGCAAACTACTTTAACATTATTCAACATTGGTATTGTTATAGTAATATAAGTTATTTACGGGATCGTTACCATGTACCTTGTTTTTAGCGAGTTTCCGATATTTCGGCACCGTTGCAAGCGCCATGATCACGGAGTAACTGAAGAAATTGCGGGTAGGCTGTTATTGGCAGACATATCGGTCTACCCTCCGACGAAGTCTTTTATTGCGTTCGATACCCGTACCACTGTTCACATTCTCACTATTCACTCGAAACTGTTCTCGACACACAACACTTACAGTATCGGATCGCGTTTGTTAGTGAAAGTTTAAAACAATATATTGGTATTGTTGTTCAGAACATGTAAAATAAGTTGATGGTTGCAATGTATAGCGGGACAAAGCTTAAGAAAATTATTTGGAAATAAAAGCTCCCATGTAAAATGGAAGGCTTTTTACACTGGGAGAAACGAATGGCGGTTCGTCCTACATTCGTTCGATACGCTAAATTGTACGATAGTTCGCCTCGCAGAACTTTCGAGCAAGTTTTTAATAGTTATAATTTTTTAAGCATGTAACTGCTTGATGTTTAAATATAAAGAAAATATAACTAGAAAAAATTTCACGCAGACCAGGCAGCAGACGGGAATGCACTGACCAATTATGCTACCGCGGCCCTCACGGACCGCGTCGAAATTCTTCTAGTCATATTTAAGCTGCAAGGCAGTAAAGTTTTTAATATTTAAACGAAAAACGCGTCCAGACAGTGAGACACATTTTTGCCTTAGAAGTGTTCCTTTAAGTAATCTTAAAAAAAATAAAGTCAATGTAAAAACACTGATTTTATTTTTCTTTCGGGATAAAAACCACGAAATCAGGGCTCCTACGTTTGACCTTTGACTGGACCTACCTTTAGTCAGCCAGACTCTGCCTTCTGTCGCGCGTCGCAGCGGTCTAACACCCGCGCCGCCAAAACCCTACTTTACTACGGCAGAAGATAAGTTCCCGCCATAAAACTGAGTACACAGAGCGAACCCCTGACGATCCCCCCTTGAGATATTTTTATGAATTTATGAATATTTCTAAAAAATATACATCTGCAAACTGTTTCCTTTTCGAAATGAAACTTCTTTTCCGACGGGGTGCTAATGGAAAACCCTATGCAAAAGATGTAACGGAAATGCGTGTGTGTGTGTGTGTGTGTGTGTGTGTCTGTAGGTGGGAGATGCGTCAGCAGCTCTTCCCGACGAGCATGAAAGTTAACGCTACGAGCGTCTCGAGCGCCATTTCTTTTTGTTTCCTTCCAGACAGGGCGAGGTTGAGAAATCCTCATGGATACCCTACAGCCGGCTGTAAAGTTATGTCAGACTCTTACTGACTATAAACACACGTAGGGGCTGCCTCTGGCCGGGAAGTCCCCTGAGAAGGGGACGATGCAACGCTGTATAGTTAAAACTAGTGCATATGCGCTTCTTTGACTAGCGGCTCTGTATTGGAGCACACCCGTATCGGTTTGGTGAGCTGCAGAAAGCCACTCGCAATATGGTGAGCATTACAGCAGCCAGAGGGGCTGCTGTGGGCCGTTGGCCTACTAAGGGACAGGGAGGAGTACAACGGGGGCTTAATGTTTCGGCCGTTCTAAAAAACCGAGTAAAATACTACGCGGGTCTACCTAATGGGGTAATGCTAAAAACAATGTTTTTAGCAGCCGTATGCCACGGAACAATAAATATATACAAATATATATGCGTGTCGCATTTCTGTTTCATCTTTTCCATAGGAATTTGGAATAGTGACGGTCGCATACATATACGAAAATGTATAATTTGTAAGAAAAAATATTAATTTGTTTCTTAAAAACAAAAATAAAGTTAGTTTATTTTTGCTACTAGGCTTCAGAAAATTAATAATTCATTTAAAGGTTTTTGTGTTCGCTTATACAATAAAGTCCCAACCAATATCCAAGAGTTAACCATAAATAAATTTTAAGATAGTATAAAAAAGCATTTATTAAAAAAGCTTATTACAAAGTGTCTGATTATATTACAGACAAAAATGCTTGGGTTTGAACTGTTCTTATCATTCCAACAGGTTTTCTATAATAAATAAATCATAATTGTATTGACGTTGTAACAACATAGTGATTTGTAAATGTTGTTGTGTTACATTAGACTTTTAATGTTGTGGAGTTCTTTTCGCTCGTTTTTCTCCGCAGCTAAAAAATAATGTCCATAACGAGTGGTAAGGAAAAAAAATTTTGGACGATTCAAAAGAGTTGTACTATACGTCCAATTTGAATAAAGATATATTGATTTCTGATTTCTGATTGATAGTATTTTTCCATATACACCCCGTCCGAAGAAGTTTCACTTCAATAAGTTGTCGTTGATGAATATGTTTTATCTGAGTTTAGACTGCAAATGTATGGCTGGATACTTGCAGCTCGCATTCTGTTTTCCTGTCCTTACCTAGTTTATGGACGAGGCTATTTGTAGTTTAAGCAAATGCATTACCGGTGCCTTGTTTTAATGCAAAACACTTTCAACGTAGACATCGCGACGTCTCCTATAGAGATGGAAAAAACGGCTTATTTCTTAAATGCGTTTAAACGTTGTACTTTTTAAAATAAGCGCGCTTGAAAAAAAGCTTTTTCGTTTAAACGCTTATTGGCTTAAACGTTTAAAAGCATGCGTAAAAAGCGCGACGTTGTGTTGTGTTTTCGTTTAGGTATATCGTTTAAAAAAGCGTGAAAAGTTTATTGTCATTTTTAATGTGTTTAAGTGTTTTATTGCGTTTTTTCTTCTTATTAATGAAATTTTTATGAAAAAGATTTTTTTAAACCTAATGAATTGATTGGCATTAAAAACGAAAGATTTTCAATTGAATTTAGATTTTATAATAAACATTTTTATAATAGTCAATGAACTTTCCTTCGTACTTTACACGCTTAGGACTGTCTGGAGGTAACGAGTATATCGTGATCCAGGCGTACTTAAAAGTTCATTGATTTTATATACATACTTTTAACTATTTTATATGCACATTAAACCAATACACGAAACGCATTAACACAAGCAAGCATGCAAACACACCGTACAACACCCACGCGCTCTTACCCCGTCACAGTGACAAGCGTACTGCTTTTCGACTTCGTTTAATTAAACGCTTTTAACGAAAAAAGCGTTGGTTATCCGACCAAATTTTAAAAAAGTGCATTTTTTTACGTCGCATTATAATAATTCGCATTAAAAAATAAAAAATAATTAATAATGCTGTATTAACCGGCTCACGAAAGATAGCACGCCGACGCGGCGCTGTAGTCGCGCGTTCTATGTCTGTGATATTGTGAAATATTTAGTTCCAAGGATTTCCGCGTACCCATTTTTCGATACTGTAGTGGACTAGAAGGATCGAAGTATGTAGTTTCCTGGCAAAGACATAGATGGCGGGATTTGCACTTTTTAAGTAAAAAATATACTTGCACTTTTTTAAGTGAAAAGCTTACTCACACTTTTTAAGTGAAAAGCTTATAACGCTTATACTTAAAAGCGTGCTTACAAGCTTAATATTTTAAGCGCGCTTATTTAAGTGCTTTTCGTTTAAACGCCCACCGCTAGCTCCTAGAATACAACGCGTCCAATTGAAACCACCTCATTCTTATTCATGGGCACAGAGCAAGCCCTACGCTCCTTTGAAACTAATATTCAATTAACTTATGTTTGTCTATTACATTAATTATGCAGTGATAAATTAAAGCGCACTCTGTCCTTATTAACTTTTAGTTTCAATATGAATTTCGATTTCTGTACCGGGGCCTGTCCAAGTAGCTTTTATTTTGAAAAGTGAATTACATGCATTTTAGCATGTGAATAAATTGTCAAATAAATAAATAAATATTTCCAACACTCACACCAATTAGCCTAGCCCCAAAGTAAGCACTATAAGGCTTGTGTTATGGGATACTAGGGTAACGGATAGAATACATACACTGTACATATATAAGTATATTTTTATTTAGAAATACATATGAAACATCCATGACTGGAGTACAAATGCTCGTATTCATCACACAAACATCTGCCCCCACCGGGATTCGAACCCGGGACCTCTCGACACAATGAAACCCGGCGTACAAACCACTCGACCACGGAGGTCTTCCGTAAATGCATGGAATTGTCATTATTTAGGCACTTTGCAGACGACGGGGCGGGGCGGGCCGGTCAATTTCGCCGCGAATAATACAACCTGCACAAAGTGAATCCTGTACTTCAAACGCACACAGAGGGCAAAAACACCGCGCCGCAGGTGCCCGGCGGACAGTGGCGGCGCGGCTGCCCGCCGTGAATCGTACAAACCAGTTTATATGCAGTAACGCAGACGGCGGCGCGGGGCGGTCAGCTCAGTCCGCGCCACGCGCTTATTAGTGATGGACTATTCACTAGAACGAACGTCCTAAACTGACCGCCTCTGCCCGTCGTGTGCTTTGTGTACGCGGCGCGGGCAGCCGCAGACATCAACGGGCAGACGCGGTCTTTATTGCTTCGCGGACAAAATGCCCGCCCCGCCCCGTCGTCTGCTCAAGGCCTTAACGACATAGCAAGGCGTAACGAACTGTCAAGTGTCAATTCATTTCCTATTACGACGTGACGTTAATGTAGCGCATCGAATTCGCAACGAAGCGTTTGCCATTTGGCCAGGGGAACTTGATGCTTCTTTCAGAATATTTGCAACGCAACCATGAAGATATATATAACGCAACATGCTATGTCATATTTTCCATTAGTACGAGTCTCGCGAGTGAGGCGGGTCTCCCGTCGCTGTTCTATGAAATGACATGAAACTGCACGCGGAGTGGACGTCCGCTCCGTGCACCCGCTTAACGCAGCGCAGGCCCTAGAGTACCTAGTAAAGTATGTGAGTGAGGCGAGTCTCCCGTCGCTGTTCTATGAAATGACATGAAACTGAACACGGAGCGGACGTCCGTTCCGTGCACCCGCTTTACGCAGCGCAGGCCCTGGAGTACCTAGTAAAGTATGTGAGTGAGGCGAGTCTCCCGTCGCTGTTCTATGAAATGACATGAAACTGAACACGGAGCGGACGTCCGTTCCGTGCACCCGCTTTACGCAGCGCAGGGCCTGGAGTACCTAGTAAAGTATGTGAGTGAGGCGAGTCTCCCGTCGCTGTTCTATGAAATGACATGAAACTGAACACGGAGCGGACGTCCGCTCCTTGCACCCGCTTAACGCAGCGCAGGCCCTGGAGTACCTAGTAAAGTATGTGAGTGAGGCGGGTCTCCCGTCGCTGTTCTATGAAATGACATGAAACTGCACGCGGAGTGGACGTCCGCTCCGTGCACCCGCTTAACACAGCGCAGGCCCTGGAGTACCTAGTAAAGTATGTGAGTTAGGCGAGTCTCCCGTCGCTGTTCTAAGGTGACGGTTGAAAATCGGTATTTTGTCTTAAAACTGGCAAATGTTTAGCCGAGCCCTGGCCTTTTGCTTTCTGCAGCATACACATGGATATTTCATAGCTCATTTCTTGTATTTTTTTTTTCATTGTATTACTTTGTCTGTAAATGTATATGTATGTTGAAGAAAAAATAAACGCATTATCTATCTATCTATCATCTATCTGTTCTATGAAATGACATGAAACTGCATGCGGAGCGGCCGTCCGCTCCGTGCATCCGCTTAACGCAGCGCAGGCCCTGGAGTACCTAGTAAAGTATGTGAGTGAGGCGGGTTTCCCGTCGCTGTTCTATGAAATGATATGAAACTGAACACGGAGCGGACGTCCGCTCCGTGCACCCGCTTACGTCCTTGTAATCGTAATTTCAGAATCGAAATTATTTTGTCGTCATAATTATTTATTATTAACAATGCTATGCAGTTTGCCATGATAACAATGAAAGGTAACACAGCATTATCTTTGCTTAAAATCGTAGCAAAACCGTTTGGCCATGGTTCAAATAGCAGTTCTTCATGATGTCTACATCTTCGGTTTGAAATTGAACCTCTAAGGTCCCAAATTGAAGTACCTGACTTCTCGGAACTCTGACAGAACTAAGTTCATTAAACTCTTGTTGTTTGCCACAACAAGACGGTGTTTCAATTATTGTTCCCTAGAATTTCTGTTATCTTATAATAATTTATCGTGCGTGCTCCCACAGGGCGCGATGTGTCCCCAAACTTGCCCTCGAAACAATAAAACTTTGTCTAACTTAGCTTAGGGCTGTCACCTATTGATTTACGTAAGACAATTTCAAGGAATAACTGAAAAAAATAACATTTATTTAACATACAAACTTATATCACTCCGCGAGACGCGAAATAATTCTAAAATTAGATTTTAAAAATAATAAGTTTTTAATTTTTATTTTTTTTAAAGCATGTAACTGCTTGCTGTTTAAATCTAAAGAAAATATAACTAGAAAAAAATCCACGCGGACCAGGCAGCAGACGGGACTCGAACCCGCACGCTTATGGTCAGTGCATTCGCCCGGATTGCGAAGGGTGCGGGTTCGAGTCCCGTCTGCTGCCTGGTCCACGTGGATTTTTTTCTAATAATAAGTTTATTTATTTTGAGTCCTACTCTGAAAGTTCATACAGGTATACGGCACGAGTATCTCTTATCTATTAGACAAGTCCGTCCGTCCGTCTGTGGTGCTGTTTCAGCGGCCAAACCGTAAGAGATAGATAAAGAGAATATTTAAGTTATAAGTTAAGAATAGTCTGATAAGACTACAAACCGGATTTGAGTAACGTAGCACTTCCGGTTTTCGAGAAATCACGAATTTCAAACGAAACCACACAAAATCTCCGAAGTTCTCAATTAATTAAATACATTTTTTTTTAAATCAGGTTTTGGTGAACATTTGGTTCACTGGTTTGCTAGTTTTTTAATAATTTTATAGTTACTAGTGGCCCGCCCTCGCTCCGCTTCGGTATAGAGCTGTAGTGTAAGTATAGTTTTTGTTCTCAGGCTTGTGCTACAAACACTGACTTTATTTATATAATTACACGTGTTATTGTGAGTCAACCATAAAAGATAGACATATGCTGTTGCGGGATATTTTTTAGACAATTTTATGTAGAATATTTCCGTCATACATGATTTCTATGTAACTTTAACCATTAAGGCTGCACACGCGACGGAAGCTTAAAAAATGGAGTAACTTCTCCCGTTTTTCCAACATTTCCCTTCACTACTCTGCTGCTATTGATTGTATCGTGATGAAAAGTATACTATAACCTGCCCAGGAGTATGAAGAATAATTGTACCAAGTTTGGTTAAAATCCGTCGAGTAGTTTTTGTTTCTATAAGGAACATACACACAGACAGACAGACAGACAGATAAAAAATTTACTGATTGCATTTTTGGCATCAGTATCGATCACTAATCACCCCCTGATAGTTATTTCGAAAATATATTTCATGTACAGAATTGACCTCTCTACAGATTTATTATAAGTATATAGATAATGGGAGGGCTCGGAGGCAAACTATTTAGAAAATCTTGATGCTTTTTATAGTGTCACAAACGCTCTCGAACCAAAACCGTGAAATTACTGGAAACAAATTTGACCGGAGCGCCAGCCGCGAGATGCGATGTGAACAATCTCGATAAAGGTCAAATAGTGCGGTTTATTCTAACATGAGCCTTATGCAGTACGGCGTAAGGGTGAAAGAGCAACGACAACCTCACTTGTTTACAACTCATGCGCGACACCTACGCATAATGGCTCAATAACACTTGGTCGTTAGCCCGTATCCGGTTGCACGAAAGACATTACTCGAATTCGGGTACCCGAAGCAATATACTTATACACGATCGATTACCCGAATTTCATTGGCACTCATATTCGGGCTAACGACCAAATGTAATCGCGCCATTACTAGATACTACGAACTCGGCAATACTAGAAAACACTCAATGGAGAAGTAAACGCAAAGCTCGACATAGATGGCGCTGCAAACGCTTGACCCAAACCACAGTCAAATATTGCCGCTGTCAAATTTTAAACGTGTTTTTTTTGTTTTTATAAATATTAAATAAGTCGTGAAAATATATTCAACATGGTCTGTAATACAGCTGAAAACATAGTTGAAAAGGAGAGGAGCATCTGTGCAAGGCAGAAAAGCTGATCTAGTAGAAAGGTACTCTTTCTATTATTATGCTAGAATGTTCATTCTCGGTACATAGATACATTTTTCATGATTATTATATTACTATTAAAATAGTTCATGGATCTGAGTAACTTTTAGCGAGCTCATTAGTCAAATCTATCTTATTTTTGCATCAGTCAGACATCTCATAGAGTTAGGCTACCTCTGGCTAAAGAGGGAGGTATAACATTGTGTTTTTTTACAGACTTGTGGCATATGTCTGCAATTTTAATTTTGGTGCAGTTTTTTCTGATCAGAATGATGAAATCCAGTTACAATTACCTGCCCCAGATACATACAATGATGTAAACAGTAGCTCAGTTTACCCCCCCCCCCCCCTAAAATTATATTTTAGTCGGTTAGCATGCAGTTTTCTCACAACAACCAGGAACTGCACAACTCTGCATTTGTATGTTGTTTAATAAAAAGCTTAAAAATGAAAATAAGCTAATAGGTATGTATTTGATTCAAGTTTTGGGTCAAGCGATTACAGCGTCCCTAGTGGCCAAATTTTGCAGAATTCTTGTCCATTAAACTAGACTTTTCTGGAATGCGTCCATTGGCGTATATAAGCCAAATAAGCGCGTTCGGCGCTGCGCTGTGGGCAGTTGAGTTTCAACAGCGATTTTGGAACGAATACAAAGGCAATCCAAGTACAAGTAAAGTTTTTCAAGACTTTATAGTGTGCAGTGAGTGTAGCATAGGCACTGTGTGGTGAATAAAGAACTGTTAAGCGTGAACTGGCATATAATTTCGAACCCCATCCCGGCATGTAACAAAAGATAACGTTATTATTCGTTGGATTACTCTAAACCACTGATTCCCAAAGTGGTCGATGTGGACCTACAGAGGACGTCCATGGGAGACTCGACGTAGACCCCCGTTGGTGTGACAAAAAAATGGGGGTTCACAATTCGTAAGTCAGGAAAATCCACAAAAATGTATCTTGTTCCAGTAATGAAAAACTGAAATGTTAGTTTGACTACACACTATCAATTTAGGCAGGCGGTCGTCCACGGGTGACAAAACTGTACAAAGATGTATTGATGAAATGAACTCTGATATTGAAGTTTCTGCCGTAATTATCTGTAAACAACTCATGTTTATATTTAACTGCACGAGTGAACGTTAATAAAGCCTATACAGTGGTTACAATAATAGGCTGATGATGATGACGAAAGATCCACATTTAAAATAAAACCTGCCCAATTTGAAAGCAAATAATATCACGAATTTGGCAGATTGGTTAAAAATTTAATATCATTAACTTAATTTGTTTCTTAGGTTTTCACGCACATCACTCATTAAATAAAACTAGTTTTAACGGGTTAATGCACGAACTTTATTCTGACGATGCAGACCTGAAAAGGCTGCGAAAGGTCAATAAATAAATACACTTCGTGCATTAACCCGTTAAAACTAGTTTTATTTAACATTAACTTAGTTAGATCTCATCTTCACGTTTTTTTGTTGAGGTTTGGGAATATGGTACAAATATAGCTGTATGAAGTCCACCGAAAACCAGCAAAATATTGAAAGTGGTCGAAGATAAATAAAAGTTCGGGAACCTCTGCTCTAAACTGTACACAGTCAAAGTCGCAAGCTCGTATTAGCATAAACTGAAAAAACGCGTTGGATTATACCAGAAACCTTAGTAAATAAGATTGTTTTCAGTAAAAAAACCACCTAAATAACATTTAAGTGCACAATAACCATGTCACTGGCGGCGGCTGTAAATTCATAAGCATGGTGGAGGAAAGGAAATTTATTAACGCAATAATTCGAAGGGGTGGAATGTTTTACAAGGTTCTGGAATTTCCTTCCCTTGATTATAGTCGTAATGAAATATTATGAAAAATAAATTACATAAATCTTAAACATGAAATTTCAGTTTGGTACCTCTACGCGTTCCTGAGAAAAACGGTCTTGACAAACGGACGGACGGACGGACGGACAACAAAGTGATCCTATAAGTAATATAAGTTATTTACGAGATTGTTACCATGTACCTTGTTTTTAGCGAGTTTCCGATATTTCGGCACTGTTGCAAGCGCCATGATCACGGAGTAACTGAAGTAATTGCGGGTAGGCTGTTATTGGCAGACGTATCGGTCTACCCTCCGACGAAGTCTTTTATTGCGACCCGTACCACTGTTCACATTCTCACTATTCACTCGAAACTGTTCTCGACACACAACACTTACAGTATCGGATCGCGACACGACACTTTTTTGATTATTTCCGGTTTAACACATACGAACCACAGGATTCCAGACACTCGACAATTTAAACCCGTCCTCACGATTGAAATTTTTATGTTTTGTTATTTCAATCGCTTCCCTGACCAATCTTGGTATGTAGTGGCGTTCTGTCGCGATAATCTGTGGGTTATGAAACTCAATCCAGTGGTTAGAACCAGAATCAATCAAATGTTCCGCGATGGCTGATTTCTGCGTATCGTTGTTCTTGATTGCTTTTATGTGTTCCCTCATTCGGCATGATACTGTTCGCTTTGTTTGGCCCGCAATTACTTCAGTTACTCCGTGATCATGGCGCTTGCAACAGTGCCGAAATATCGGAAACTCGCTAAAAACAAGGTACATGGTAACAATCCCGTAAATCTTTATATATATAATTCTTCTGTGAGTGTGTATGTCACTGAACTTCTCTTAAACGACTGGACCGATTTTGATGAAATTTTTTGTGTGTGTTCAAGGGGATCTGAGAATGGTTTAGATTCACAATTTTGTCCGCTGGACAACAACTATTTTTTTAGGGCGGTACGAAGTTCGCTGGGTCAGCTAGTAACTTATATTACTATAATGTTAGTGACCATGAAAGTTTAAAACAATAGATCCTATAAGTTTTTCGTTTTTTTTTCTTTTGAGTTACGGAACCCTAAAAATTGGAACTAAATCTTAATGTAAACATTGGAACAGAAAGGTTATGTCTGTTTCTAGTAATAAAGATATGATTATCATCTTTTTAATAAAATTCCTGTTATATTTATGTACATAAATCATAAAGAAATTTATTTAGAAATAAATCCACGCGAACCAGGCAGCAGACGGGACTCGAACCCGCACCCTTGCACTGATCAATTATGCTACCACGGCTCTGATGGCTAGTCTAGATTGGTCAGTGCATTCACCCGGATAGCGAAGGGGAATTTTTTCTAGTTATGTTTTCTTTAGATTTGTGCCTACGAGACATTGAGCCGTGAAAAAATAAAAATTATAACTACATAAATCATGATCTCATATATGTATTGTCCAGCCAGTGTTAAGACATTGATTTTTAATTCCCTAACTGCTCGTTTCTATTGATTCTATATTAGATATGACATAATACTATGAAAATATCTAAAGCAGATAATAAGCGTTGCTGTTTCAACATCCTCGAATCTAATGTTATACCTAAAATTCTGTACGATCGAACAGACTGATTCCTGACTCTCTAAGTGTCGCCGCACACGAGCCACACGCCACAGCCACAAACGCCACCACGAGAAGTTAGAAACGGCTACTAAAGTGGCTGAAGTGCGCGAGAGCGCCCGCCTAAGGTAAGGGAGAGGGGTGGGGAATCGCGCGAGTGACGTGTGCGTGTGAAATGTATGAAAACTACAAGAAATATGCCGGTGGCGGCGTTTTGAGGTTGTGGTCGATGGCCCGTGTGCGGCGACACTTACCCAATAAATCGTTTACAAATGTCAAAACAGACAAGTTTTCTTCTATAGAAAATGCGTAATTGAACTTAGGACCTAATTACAAGGAAACTGTATTAATGTTCATCAAATATCTTTGAAATTTGACCCTTGTTTTCAATGTATTAGATCATAATTTAGATAAAATTCGAATTGTAGTTTGAAATTCTAAAAATGTTTCAAAATCATCATTATAACAGAAACTCTTTCGATTTCTTGACATTATGAAATACGTTTGTAAAATAAAAGGAAAATCCTAAATATATTGTCAAAACTCCAAATAACTAAGGTCAGCATTTTGGTGCTCAGTGTTGTTTGATAGAATTGCTAGGGAAATAGTGCATTGACTGGCCTATTACTAAAATTTTATTTATGAAGAAAGATGATGTAGATTTAAAATATATTAATTTATTAAAATTAGAGATATTTTCTTCGACTGTTAACGGATCCATGATACAAGAAAAGTCAAGAGCATGTCCAAGCCACGGTAGCAGCTACCGACGGCGACGATCTGGTAGTGTCGCCGCACACGGGCCACACGCCACAGCCACAAACGCCGCCACGTGAACCTAGAAGCGGCTACTAAAGTGGCTGGAGCGCGCGACAGCGGCCGACTAAGGTAAGGGAGAGAGGGGTGGGGAATCGCGCGAGTGACGTGAGGCGGCGTTTTGTATCGGCGCATTAAGTGGCCGGCGCGGGTCACAAGAAGCGAGCAACGATGATTTGTAGCGTGTGGTGGTCACCGGCATACCGTGTGTGACGAGTCCATATAAAATATATGAAAACTACAAGAAATATGCCGGTGGCGGCGTTTTGTGGTTGCAGTCGGTGGACCGTGTGCGGCGACACGTAAGGTCGCGGGGTGCCGATGGATGCGAGTGACGCAAGACCAATCGGTGTTGAGATCCTTGGGGGAGGCTTATGCTCAACAGTGGGCGTCTTTAAAACAGCTGTTTCTGTATATTATGCATACGTCGGAATAGATTGCTACTGTGGAGTAATGGTACAAATAGTAATAAAACTTTTTGTTGCCTTGTGTTTGTTTTTTATTGTTGTTCACTTCAATAACAATTTGTGAAGAAAGGTGATGCAGATTTAAAATAGGTACAATTATGAAAGTATTCACTTATTAAGTTTCCTAAGTGTGTTTGACTTTTATGTTTTTTTCTTTCACTTCCATGTCAATGAATGCGCTTAGAATTACTTTTTCCTGGTAGGTGGTGTTGTGATAAATGCGTCCTTTTCTAAACGGGAACCCAGGTGGGATGGAGTGCACGTCTATCGTCATGTTGTAGAAATCGTAAACACCCTGAAAACATATTGAGATTTTGAACACAGTTAGGCGCTTTGCAGACGACGGGGCGGGGCGGGCTTTTTGTTCGCGAAGCAAAAAAAACCAGTGCCCGCCGGGCACCTGCGGCGCGGTCTTTTTGCCCTCTGTGTGCGTTTGTGGTATAGGATTCACTTTGTGCTATCATTCGCGGCGAAATTGACCGGCCCGCTCCGCCCCGCCGTCTGCAAAGCGCCTTATAGACATTTTACGAGAGATGGGGCATAGCGGATTTTCACTCGAATTAGAGCGCCCGTCTGGGGAAAAAGCCTTCACCTTACAAAACACCACAGCAAAATAAAACAACCTTTCGGTGGTGTTGTGTTCCTGTCGGTGAATAAGGTTTAAGAGCTTCACGAAGTAGGAGAATAAGTGTCGCCGCACACGGGCCACACGACACAGCCACAAACGCCGCCATGAGAAGCTAGAAGCGGCTACTAAAGTGGCTGAAGCGCGCGACAGCGGCCGAGTAAGGTAAGGGAGAGAGGGGTGGAGGGAATCACACGAGTGACGTGTGGAGGCGTTTTGTATCGGCGCATTAAGTGTCACCGCACACGGGCCACACGCCACAGCCACGAACGCCGCCACGAGAAGCTAGAAGCGGCTACTAAAGTGGCTGCAGCGCGCGACAGCGGCCGACTAAGGTAAGGGAGAGAGGGGTGGGAATTCGCACGAGTGACGAGTGGTGGCGTTTTGTATCGCATTAAGTGGCCGGTGCGGGCCACAAGAAGCGAGCAATGACGATTTGTAGCGTGTGGCGGTCACCGGCGTACCGTGTGTGGTGAGTCCATATAAAATGTATGAAAACTACAAGAAATATGCCGGTGGCGGCGTTTTGTGGTTGTGGTCGGTGGCCCGTGTGCGGCGACACTAAGTCAGGGTAGCAAAGCGCCGTAGTTGTGGTAACGCAATCGTCTATAAGCTATGGTGCCGCTTACCATCAGGCGTGCCATATGCTTGTTTGCCGCTTGGCGATCTCCGTTAACGTTCGTTATACCGATTTTCAAGGAGTCGCGTCGTGTCACTAAGGCCCGTATTAAAGAAAGATTCTCAGTGATTGATCTAGTCTTGAGCATAGTTAGAAAGGGATGTCGCTATATACAGCACATAGCGACATCCCTTTCTAACTGTACTCAAGTAAAGATCAACACTTAGTTGTCATTCTGTAATACGGACCTAAGAGTCCTGGGATCGTATGCTGGTGACGCAAATGTTTGTATGATAAATAAGAGTATTGTAGGATTTTTTTTCTAGTAAACTTTTCTTTAGATTTAAAGATCTAGCAGTTAAATGCTTAAAAATAAATAAAAACATAATTATAATTGCTATTTTTTCTTTCAAATGTTTAATACTTGAAAAAGTATTCATTTGACATTGTGGGTTACCTACAATGCGAAGAGATGGCGCTGCCTTGCAGCTTAATGCTAGGAAAATTTCGACGCGGCGAATAGAGCATTTTTTTCTAGTAAACTTTTCTTTAAATTTAAAGATCTAGCAGTTAAATGCTTAAAAATAAATAAAAACATAACTATTGTAGGGCTGTTTATATTCTACAAAAATATACTCATCTGCGAGTATATCATGTTTTACATGTAGGTATCTATGTACTTCCCTAGTATTCCATAGTAAAAGTCTTACAGTGCTTACTTTGGGGTAAGACTAACTAGTGTTTGTTAGAGATAGTTATTTTATATATGTTTAAAAGGTATGCACACCGGTGGGTACGGGCAAGGCTGTAACAATTTGCCTTGTTTCATCGGGGCTCCGAAGAATTTATCATTATGTATGAAGTCACAGAATTTCATATGCATCTCGATGAAACCGCGCTTGTAGACATTCGTTAGGAACTCGTAGAAGTAGAAATCCATCTGCAACACATAATGTATTCTCAACATCTAGAATTAAACAAAAGAGTCCAGCAAGAGAGGTAGGGCATAGAGGGTTTTAGCCGTGGCTAGGGTTACCAGATGATAAAATCTAAAATCCGGAGAAAAAGATTGATTTCCATTGAAAAATCCTGAGATTTTTTACAGTTTGAGAATTTTCTCTCAATTTAAAAAAGTCGTAATATTATCGTTTATACTGTGCTTATTCTTTTAAATCAATATAATTTGAAGAGCTTAACATGTGGCGTATTATATGAATCCATAATTAAAGAAAAAAACTTTCTTAAAAATGTATCTTCACATATTAAGTATGATAAAACTGAATAAGTACCTACTTGGATAATAAAGTACTGATTTTAACTGTGCAATTATTACCAATAGAAGATTATTTTTAGTTTTTTTTTTTAACTTATTATTAAACAGATCTTTAAAATGTAAGCTGTATTTTATTGGAAATTCAAAAAATCATGATATTTCATGAGATTTGCAAAATCCAGCCGCAATCCTGTGAAGATTCCAAAAATCCTGAAATCTCAGGACAAATCCTGAGATATGGTAACCCTAGCCGCGGCAGCTATCAATGTCACATCTCATTATGCACCGGCACCGCTTCGTCCACGATGGTCGACGAGCAGGTGACCAATCTTAGTATGTAATGGCGTTCTGTCGAGATGATTTGTGGACTATATAAGATCGACTGCAGCTGTGGTAGTTCGTATATTGGCCAAACGAAGCGGACAATAGCGTGCCGAATGAAAGAACACATAAAAGCAGTCAGAAACAATGATACGCAAAAATCAGCCATCGCGGAACATATAATTGATTCGGGTCCTAATCACTGGATTGAGCTCCATAATCCACAAATCATCTCGACAGAACGACACTACATAACAAGTTGGTCAGGGAAGCGATTGAAATAACCAAACACAAGAATTTCAAACGTTAGGATGGGTTTAAATTGTCTAGTGTCTAGAATCCAGTGGTTCGTATGTGCAAAAACCGCAAAAATCAAAAAAGTGTCGTTCCGCGATCTGATACTATGAGTTTTGTGTGTCGGGAACAAGTGCGAGTGAATAGTGAGAATGTGTCCAATGGTGGGGGTATCGAGCGCAGTAAAAGACGACGTCAGAAGGTAGACCGATATGTCTGCCAATAACATCTACCCGCAATTACTTCAGTTGCTCCGTGATCATGGCGCTTGCAACAGTGCCGAAATATCGGAGACTCATAAAAAATTAAGGTACATGGTAACAATCCCGTTAATAGCTATAATTATATAACACCGTAGCGTAAATTATTGCGCTACTTTTACGTCACCATCGTGCAATATTTTGCGTCACTACTGCGTCACAAAATTCTTGGCATTAACAAGCTCACCTGCGTCACGCACGTACCTACTTCATAACATTAGCCGTAATAGAGTCCCATGCTTAAATCTTAACTAAACTATATGAAACATTTTACTAGAAAAAAATCCACGCGGGCCAGGCAGCGGACGGGACTCGAACCCGCATCCGCAATCCGGGCGAATGCACTGACCAATTATGCTACCACGGCCCCGATGGCCGCGTCGAAATTTTCCTAGCCTTAAGCTGCAAGGCCATCTCTTCGCATTGTAGGTAACCCACAATGTCAAATGAATACTTTTTCAAGTATTAAACATTTGAAAGAAGAAATAGCAATTATAGTTATGTTTTTATTTATTTTTAAGCATTTAACTGCTAGATGTTTAAATCTAAAGGATAAGTTTACTAGAAAAAAAAATCTTCTTTAGATTTAAACATCTAGCAGTTAAATGCTTAAAAATAAATAAAAACATAACTATATGAAACATATTAAAGAACGGCTTAGTAACATACTTAAAATCTAAAGAAAATATAACTAGAAAAAATTCCACGCGGACCAGGCAGCAGACGGGACTCGAACCCGCACCCTTCGCAATCCGGGCGAATGCACTGACCAATTATGCTACCGCGGCCCTCACGGACCGCGTCGAAATTCTTTCTAGCTATTCTTAAGCTGCAAGGCAGCGGCAGTTACATGCTTTAAAAATAATAAAAATTATAACATACTTAAAAGTCTGATTAACGATTTCATAGTCAAATCAGAAATCAATATATCTTTATTCAAATTGGATGTTGTAGTACATACACAACTCTTTTGAATCGTCCAAATTTTTTTTCCCTACCACTCGTTATGGACATATATTTTAGTAAATTGAGATCTTTTTAAATTGAGATCTTATATTCCACGGACAACAATGGAATGAGCTCCCTTCCGTGTTCCTTAAGTACTATATAACATGGTCCGCTTCATAGAGGCTTAAATAGAGTATTCCACGGAAGGCAGCGGCATGGCTGTGTCACTGGCATTCAGTGTTGCCAGGTCTCCAGATTTTACAGGAGATCTCCTGTTTTTCTGAAATTTCTCCTGTTTTTTAGAATACGATTTTCTTTTTTAAATTGCACGTTGAGTTTCATTTTTCGTCATTAATAATGTAGATAACCTTAATAATTATAAAATAAATGTAATTGTCTAAAGAAAAAATAGCTTTGAGGGGCGGCAGAAGCCACAGAAACACATTCGTTACTGGTCTTTATCTTTATCTTGATTTTTTCTTGGTCTTTTCTTGGGGGGGGGGGGGGGGTGCAAACCGGAAAAAGTACACCTCTGTATCTACTGTTTTTCTTGTAGCTGTTTCCATACATCTACTGTTTTTTTCTATAACGCCTCCCGATCTTTAAAAATCGGACCTGGCAACACTGCTGGCATTACTGATTTCCATGGGCGACGGTGACCACTTAACATCAGGTGGCCCGTCCCTTCATCTGCCTTCGAAGACAATATAAAGCTGAAATTAATAGAAAACCTAACATAATATAACGTACATTACTTAACATAATATAACGTTCCATGGAAGATGGGTCGGGTGCTAGTATGGGATGCAACCTGTTCAGACACGCTGGCCCCTTCCCATGTACATGGAACCAACAACAGAGCTGGTGCGGCTTGTGAAGCGGCTGAAAAAGCTAAGGCAGGCAAATACAGGAGTCTAGGCCCGAATATAATTTTGTCCCATTCGGTGTCGAGACCCTTGGTCCGTGGGGTCCTAGCGCTATAAGGCTTTTTAAAGAAATAGCAAAAAGATTAGTCGACATCATAAGAGACCGAAGAGCTGGCAGCTACCTCGGGCAAAGAATTAGTCTAGCTATCCAAAGGGGGAACGCTGCCAGTATCTTCGGAACCTTGCCTAAAGGGACTCCTTTTAATAATGTATTTTAGTTATTATATTTTATTTTTTAAGGTTTTTAGTTTTAGGTTCATTGTTATAGGATATTTTTTGTTTTAATTATTCTTAAATTTGATCATATTGTACCATATTGTTTTAAGTAATAACCAATTTGGATTTAGAAAGGATTTGTCAACATCCTTTTTGGCATATGATTTACTTACAGTGACATTGTTAGACATAGTGATCAATGTCTCAGCATGCAGTCCCACGTAATAATATGGGTCGTCTCGTCCATATCGCTGCGATGTCATGTTTGCGTACCTGATGTACTTCGTATTGTAATAAGTAATGGACGGGTGCTCCGTGCTTATGTACCTGATCTAAAGGAACAATATAAATTAAGCTTAAATAGAATAGGTATAGAAGAAGTCTAAAAGTTTTTAACAGAAATAAAACCTGACTTATGTATACATATACGAACATTAAAACAAAAATTATAAATCATACTTAGCCATTACTTAAATCTTAAGTGCATTTAAAGTAACACTAAACATCATTTGGAGTTGGTGCTAACCCAACTAATAAACGGCAATACAGATCTATTTTAGACATGCCTTTATGATGGCCTTGGTGTAAAATAACCATATTATTCATGTAAATTCAGAGGGCAGGTTACTCATGAATTGCCGATCGGGCCTATTTAATAATTCTCAAAATTGACACTTATCAGCTGTCACTCGACTTACATAATATCAGTTTTGGAAATAGTTGTCTGTTCTACCCATGTTATATAAATTAATATTGTTTAACCTGTGACGTCTTTGTGTATGTGTGTTGTGTTGTGCTTTCAGAAAAGTGAAATACTCAAGGAAGCACGTATATTCAGTTATTTACTTTATATCACCTTAATGTGCGTGTTGTGTTGTGCTTTCAGAAAAGTGAAATACTCAAGGAAGCACGTATATTCAGTTATTTACTTTATATCACCTTAATGTGCGTGTTGTGTTGTGCTTTCAGAAAAGTGAAATACTCAAGAAAGAACGTATATTCGGTTATTTACTTTATATATCCTTAATGTGTGTGTTGTGTTGTGCTTTCAGAAAAGTGAAATACTCAAGGAAGAACGTATAGTCTTCCCGAGCAGTCTTCCTCGTGTCTCTCTCACTACTGGACATTGGCGAAATTTCTGTGTAAAACGGAGAAAGCCACAGAAACAAAAAAAAACATATGTCAGTGACATATGTCGACTTGGTGTATTAGGGCCTTGATAAAAGTTGCACAAAGCCGCTAATTGCGGAGAGCCCAGGACCGACCGGTGTGGAAATCTTTTGGAAATTATACTTAGCAGTGAGCTTCGCGGTTAAATGGTGTTATGTCATACCTGTTTTGCGTACTTGTGTTAATAATTCACTTGCCATGTTGGCAATAGGCCGAAAACAAGTCGAAACAAACTACATTTAAACCAACATAATGAAACTGATCTACGAACAAATCGCATCATTATTTTAATTTTGTTTTATATTACTTCCGGCAACACATCAAGCAATAGTATTAATGTTAATTACAATTTCATTAATGAAATTATATGAACGTTAGGTCATTATAATATTCCGGATAAGTGAATAGTAGAACATCAAGGGTCATCATCGGCCATCTGTATAAGTGTATTTTATTGTCAGCTTCGAGAAGAACAATAAATGATTTTGGAGGGCACATGATATTTATTGAATTTAATGAGTGCTTAATTGGGTAATTTCCCTCAGCATCACAATAGATATAAAATAGTAGCTAAAATCTATAAATTCTTGCCTTCTACCCTTCGCCACGGTAATATTATCTATACAATATTGTGACTCGGCCCTGTCCTTGAAATAACTGCCTACTGCCGAGCGGGATGTATCCACGCGGTAGGGCTGCCCGCCTACAGTATTTTAATTTCATCTACCTACATAATTGAGTTTCTTTCTAGTTTTGTGATTGTATATATTTTATTTCATACTTAAAAAAATAAGTTGTGAATGAATTAGGAAGTGTTACATAAAATACATGTTATTTTAAGTGTTATATTTAAAAAATAAATATATAGATTTGAGACAGAAAAATATTTACGCCTCGACGTTCCTACGTCTTCCGTACGGAAAGTTTTATCATTGAATTTAATTGTATAATAAATACGCATTCGTATAAAAAGTTTAATTATTGAAGAGTTCAAGCAACCAAAAACAGCACAATATCGACTATTGCTCTTTGCCTTATTAAATTATGTAGGTATCTACTTAATTCAATCAAATATTCACAATACAAACGTTTAAGCACGGTTACCTACTTAAATAACAATTCACACCGTTCGGTCATCGCTGCGGCGCATTCGCGGTGGATGCCCACCGGGTGCCGCGCGAACTCGGGTGGCATAGGTATGACACGCTTTTCGACCGTTTGTATGAAGATAGAATACTGTATAGATAATATTACCGTGCCTTCGCAGTACGGAACGTCTCTTTCGGTCCACTTTGCCCATCATTATCAACTGCAGTAGCATGTATCTATCGTTCCTGAGCACGTGGCCAAGATATTCGATCTTGCGCTTTTTGATAGAAGGCAACATTTTCCGGAACATATGAACGCGCTGAAGCATGGTTTCGTTCCTGACCCTCTGCGTCCAACTAATGCGTAACATGCGACAGTAGCACCACATCTCAAATGCTTATGTCTTCTTTCAGGGTCCACGTTTCACAACCATACATGACGATAGGCCAGATATAGCACATGAGTAGCCTGACTCGGAGCTTTATATTCAGTTGACGACTTTCCTCATTTTATTAAAAGAGGCTCGAGCGATTTCTATCCGGGTCTTGATTTCTTGATCAGATTCCCATGCTTCATTTACCCAAGCCCCCAAATACTTGTACTGTCGTACCCGCTCTAGTTGTTTCCCAGATACAGATATGCTTGAACTCAAATGCGGGTTTCTTGAGACTACCATGAACTTGGTCTTGCTTATGTTTATCGACAAACCGGCTTCCTCGCTATACTCATTAACCTTATTCACAATTGCTTGCAAATCGGCTTCTGATGCTGCAATAAGGATTGTATCGTCCGCATAACGCAAGTTGTTAACGACCCTGCCGTTGATTCCTATTCCCACTTCAAGGTTTTCAAAAGCTTTTGACATCACAGCCTTTGAGTAGACATTAAAAAGCAACGGAGATAAGATACACCCCTGCCGGACCCCACGACATATCTCAACTTGGTCGGTTTCCTTATTTTTGACCCTTATCGTAGCCACCTGCTTCTCGTACAGGTTGCGAATGATTCTGACGTCCTTACCATCAAGACCAATGTCACATAAAAGGCTGAAAGTTGATGATGTTTAACTCGGTCAAATGCCTTTTTGTAGTCTATGAATCACAAAAAGACATCAGTTTGCATATCTCTGCATTTCTGTACGAGAACGTTGAGAGCGAAAAGAACTTCTCTGGTGCCAACACCAGATCGAAATCCAAATTGGCTATCGCCCAGTTGTTCTTCACATTTTGGCCGTATTCTATTCTGTATGATGTTCAAGAATACTTTTAGTACATGGCTCATCAGACTAACCATACGATACTCTCCATATTTTTTGGCATTTTGCTTCTTGAGTATCGTGATGAATGTGGATTTTAGCCAGTCACTAGAAAGATTGCCAGTTTCGTAGATGTTATTGAAGAACTGTGTGAGAACGTCCAGTTGGTCTTCTTCCAATAACTTTAGTATGTCGATCGGTATATTATCAGGACCCGGTGATTTACCTGTTTTAGCTGCTTTCAAGGCCCGCAAAACATCAGATTTCAATATAGCTGGACCAGTCCGATCAGTGATCGTTGAAATGTTCCTTGATGAGTCCGCAAACATCTCTGCAACATAATCACACCACACTCTCTTTTTGCCATCGGTGTCAAGAATAAGATTCCCACCTGCATCGTTCAGGGTATTCATTGATTTCCGTCTATGACCAACCATTTCCTTGATGTGCTTGTGCGCATTGAAGCTGTCATGTTTACGAAGAAGATCTTCCAAGTGCGCGCACTTATTGTTGTAGTAATCATTCTTGGCTTACGCAATCTCTTTTCGAATGGTGACATCGACTTGCTTATACCGTACTGGATTTGTACCCTTAAATTGCCTCCTGTATTCCATAATCTGCAAAATTGAATCTGTCATCCAATCTTGTTTTTTGACCAGTTGTGATGGTTGGAGATATTGGTGACATATATCTTTTACACTTCGCTTTAGACTAGTCCACGTGTCGAGGTCAGAGGTAGTGGTTTCAGTACGACGATCGTTGGCTCATTGATGTGTCGGGCTCAGCAAGCTTCCGTACGTTTGGCCTACTATCCATTCTCTTTGGCTGCAACTTTTTCAGCTGGCATGCTACGTCTACCACCACTGGGTTATGATCTGACCCAATGTCTGCACCGGTGTAGGTTTGCGCCTTCTTGATACAGTTTCGATACCTGCTATTGATCAGGATACAACAGCCAGACGCTAATAATCACAAGAAAATGCATGATGTGATCAAAGAATGCATGAACGGCATAGCTAAAATTGGGTTGGAAACTTCAACCTGAGATCCAATGATAGTCCATTTAATGTTACCCAAAATGGACTCAACTGAACCTAATGACTACATGAATGAAATAAGAGATCATAGGGAAATACAAAATACACAAGATTCTATATTTTCTGAAATGCAAGTTTATGTCGTATGAATAGCAAGATCTACAAAAACTGCAATAGGGAATTCAACTACAGAAAAAAACTTTTAACTACCTTTAACACCTGGAAACCAGCCAGCAAACAACCTGTGAAAACATCATACGGTGATTTCAACAAAACTTATAATTATCATACTGCCTATGGAAAATGTCCCAATTGCGACGGAAATCACGTTTAAATGCAATGCGCAAAGTTCATCGACATGAACACGGTGCAACGAAACTACACAGTTGCGAAATTGAAAGTCTGCAAAAACTGCCTTTTCAGTCATAACAACGAAGAATGTAAATCGGTGAAAACTTGCTAGGAACTTAATTTGAAACACTATACGCTGTTGCACAACTCTAATCGGAAATTATTGAATGGAAAAAATAACAATGGACAGCAACCGTCAACATCTTCTCAGCGACAAGCATCAAATCACTTGTCTTTAGATAATACGGAGATTTTACTAACTACAATTCAGCTGAAAATAAAAACTACGGATGGAACTTATGTAACCCTTCGGGCCCTCCTCGACCAAGGCTCGCAAGTGAATTTAGTGACTGAAAATGCAGCACAAATTTTGCAGCTCCCTCGGAGCAAACTGGCTGCAACTATCTCAGGAGTTGGTTCTGTTTCTGGTGATTGCAGGGGACAACTAAACTTGACCTGTAAATCAATTAACTCTGACTACAATTTTGAAATACAAGCACTTATCATGAAGAAATTGACTAACAACTTACAAAATACAACTTTTGAAAAATTCTACTGGCCGTACCTAGAAAACTTAAAACAAGCCGACCCTGACTTCAACATATCCCACCCTATCGACTTACTGCTGGGAGCCGATGATTACTCGGAAATTATCCTGGACAAAGTCTTGAAGCCATCAAGCCCCCGCCCCGTAGTGCAACAAAAACTTTTAGGCTGGATACTATGTGGGAAAATGAAAACATTCAACTGCCGTGTCACATTAATCAACTTGGAAGAACTGTCTAAATATTGGGAAATAGAAGAAATCTAGAATTCTGAAGATATTTCCAAAGACGACCAGTGTGAACAATTTTATTTGCAAACAGTGCAACGAGATCTTAAAGGGAAACGAAATATATAGTGAAGTTGCCTCTCATCCCCAACTATGAAGAAAAAATGGGATCATCGAGATAAATTGCTATTTCTCAATTTAAACAACTAGAAAAACGACTTTCAAGAAACAAGAAACTATCAACTATGTACAAGAAGTTTATGGAAGAGTATGCGAACCTGTGTCATATGGAACCAGCGTCTCAAATTACATCTATTAGCTGCTACTTACCATACCACGGTGTTTTGAAAGAAAGCTTAACAACAACTTAACTGGGAGTTGTATTTAATACATCTCAAAAAACCTCGAGCGGTTACAGTTTGAACAGCCTCCTTGAAAAAAGACGTAACCTACAAAATTATATCCAGGCACTTATTTTAAAATGGAGAACTTACAAATATTTTCTGACGTTAAGTATTATCTTCACTGAGAAAAAGTGAAGATAATATATAACGTCAGTTTAATATGATCGAGAATTCCTGAATCAAACCGAACTAAAGATGGCGAGCTTGAAGACAGAAATACAAATAGTTTCCGCCAACTCCTACTTCAACTCCGTTTCGATGACAGCGTATCTACTCATCAACAGCCTAAGATCTTTTCAAAATATGTTATTCGACTCACTCACCAATGTCTATCGAGGACACATAGATATGCATATGGTTTCTTCTGCTCCTCTTAGACAACAATTAACGGACATATATGGGAGCATACCAAAGGACTTATCACTACCAGTGCAAAACTACAAGGAAGATATCAAGGAACTCTATACTTTGATCTATGTGAAAGCTCGAGTCACTGAGAACTATATCTTTTCGGACCGCACATACCGCTAATAACTAATGAAGAGAAAGATCGGATAAATTCATATGCAAAACATACAAACCTGTTTTCAATATGCATAGCAAAACAGCTCCGTGCAAAGCGAAACTGCTTTCGCATTAAAATGACCAGCCCTGTGACGTCAGACGCGCCTCATGCAAGAACGCGTGGATCGAGTTACATTCTCCTAACAAGTGGCTCACCATATGTTGTGATACGTGTTCATTACGTACCATATGCAATAGTGATGTCACATCACACACCATGACGTCATCAGGAATAGTGACGTTCCCTAAGGGATGCCCGCTGCAATCTAAGGATTTTACAATCTACTCCCACAATCACTACAGCTCGAGTGCGCAAGTGGTTAGCGCGTTCGGCTGCGATCGTTGAAGTTAAGCAACTTTCAAAAATTTACTATCTCGAGCTCCTCCATGCTTCGGAAGGCACGTTAAGCCGTTGGTCCCGGCTGCATCTGCAGTCGTTAGCACCCACCAATCCGCACTGGGCCCGCGCGGTGGGTCCATGGCCCAATCTCCCTATTCCATCCATAGGGAAGGCCTGTGCCCCACCAGTGGGGACATTAATAGGTTGATGATGATGATGATGAACAATTTCAACTTACCTTTCTCGCTGTAGTGATAAAAAGTGAATTCATAACCAATGCTATCAAAATTGTTCGGTCCATGAGCCACATCATGGTGCTGTCCACCGCACTAACAGAATTGATTTGAAACACTGACATCATTTTACATGTTCCAATTGTGCTGTACAAATACCAAATGA
Organism: Chilo suppressalis; assembly: GCA_902850365.2. Lineage (NCBI taxonomy): Eukaryota > Metazoa > Arthropoda > Insecta > Lepidoptera > Crambidae > Chilo > Chilo suppressalis. The sequence continues at coordinate 3,073,758 of OU963911.1, forward strand.
TAACTATCAGCAACAAGTTTAAATAAATCGCTAACTTTATAATAACCCGAACATAATGATGCATCAAGAGCTGTCAAAAACTGTTTCATTGGTACAGTCGCCATCAGATATATCTGAGATTACAAGATGACCAAATACATCTGAACAGTTAAAATGTCAGTAAGTTCTATACACTACAAGTGACCATAAATATCTGATCATTCATTACTTCAATAATATCTGAGCAGATGCCTGTCAATAATATCTGAACATACAACTTTTCAAAAATATCTGAACAATTTTAATAGGTCCTCTTAATTATTTATTTATAATAAGATGACGCTGGCAGTTAAACACTTTCCAGTTTTTATTCTTATCACCTCTGTCATGTGTCATGCACAAATAAATTCAAGCAGCTTGCTTATGTATTAGTTCATACCATAAATTAACTATAATTAATATGAGTTCGTACCGTATTGATGCGGAAATGAAACATAAAATAATACAACTAAAAAATGATGGTTTATCCGTAAAAGATATCGCCGATGAGCTAGGGATAGCCGTAAGTATCACGGAGAAAAATGCTAAAAATCAATTGCCCACAAAACATGAAACTTTATTCACAAAGTATAAAATTGTATTTATTTCAGAGAAATACTGTATATTTATGGCTAGAAAGATGGCAGCAAGAAGAAACATTAAATAATCATGTTTCATTTGGTCGCCCGCGTACTACAAATAACCAAGACATAGCTATTATAGATAAAGCCAAAAATGACAGATTTATAAACACTACACAATTTTCAAGCACATTCGAAATATCCACTAGCAGCATTAGAAGACGATTAAAAGAAGGAGATTTAAAAAATAGAGTACCGTCAAGAAAACCAACTCTCACGCCAAGGCACAAAATGCAGCGGCTACAATTTGCAGCTAATTATTTAAATTTTAATTTTCAAAACGTTATTTTCATGGACGAAAAGGTTTTCTGCTGATGATTTCTGAGATAATGGGCGATTAAGTTTGTGGCGACCCGAAAACACACGTTACTTAGAACAAAATGTGCTGCCTAATCGCCGGAGTGGACGTATTTCAATTGGATTTTGGGGATGGATGTGCAAAGATGGTCCTGGTGAGCTTGTGGAAATAAGTGGACGAATGAATGCAATGAATTATAAGGAACTTCTGGAAGATACTTTTCTTCCTACAGCTCAAGTTTTTTATCCAGAACAACAAATTACATTCCTTCAAGACAACAGCTCAGTACATAATGCTCGTACAGTACAGACATGGATTAATGAACAGAGAGAACTAACTTTAATCAAACTACCACCAAAAAGTCCAGACCTCAATCCCATCGAAAACCTTTGGGGTAAAATGGTGCAAGAGTGGGATGGGAATCAATGTCGAACAACAGAAGCCTTAAGGCGACATGCAAATGATGTTTGGGAATCGTTCAGAGGTCGAGGTTTTTGTGAGAAGGTAGTTGGTTCCATGAGGAAACGTTTACAAGACGTATTAAATGCAGAAGGAGGTTACACAAAATACTAATGTTTCATGAGAAGTATATAATTGGTCAGCCTTTAAATAATTTGGTCGGTACAAAAAGATTTTGTAAGCAATTTAAAAAATCAGGCAGCAATCCTTGTTCGGCAAATAATTATATAATGGTCAAAAATTTAATATGAGAGTATACAAGATGGCTCGTTTAAATGGGTCAGTATGGGAAAGTCTGAACTATAATATATACGAAGATCTGTTCTTAGGAACTATGTCATCGATTTTAATAAAAATTAAAACTGCATTCATACATTTAAGAAAAACCCTGTGGTCAGCTCGGGAATCGAACCCGGTCGTTTTGAAAAAAAAACTAACACTATTTTCTATTTCTATTTATTAGTAAGATAAGTTACCTATACGTGTTAAATTTTGTATTAAAAAAAACGGTGGTCACTTAGAACAAGTCGACAATATACGTTACGACCGTCTACGTCTGTTAGAAATTCCCGTCTAAACGGGCATTGATAATATTGGGAAATTATTAAGCTAATAATAATACGCTAATTTTAAGAACCTTACTAATTGCCTGATAACTTTTTGATTTCATCTTATGTATCATTATACTAATTATAAGAATAAAACATTTTGTTACTATTTAATTTTAAACTCATTGTATCAGAAGTTGCTTTTTTTTATTTCGATCTCGATTATAATTTTATTATAATATAAAATACTTAAGCTTAAGCATCTACTGAGGTAGGTACCAAGTTAATTCGTTTACATTTTTTGATTATTTAACTGAATAAAAATTTGTTTTTTATTAATTTTCACTTTTATAAATAATACATACCCAAACCAAACAAACACATCCACTCAGAGAGTAAATAAAATTTTTGTAAGGATGGCGCCCAGTTTGAGCATGATAAGTACAGAATTCCATTTTCCACTGCAATGGAAATAGTGGGACAAATGTTCCCTCCAAATTATTACTTATTTCTATTGCGGTTAAAAAACGCAGTTGTCTTATTTTGAAATAAATTTCTAAGGAGATATTGAGAATTTAATCTATAGAATAAAATAAAAACATAACTTCTCGTTAATTTTAAAAAATAAATAGAGAAAAAATTAGGCATCTTCCATTTCTACTACTCGTGGTGACCCTACACGAATGATTTTCTGATAGATTTTTATTCCCTTCTCATCGTATTTATTCCTTATATTTAGCATTTGTTTTTAGTTCATCCTTTCAATCACGCAGTAACAAAATATGTAAGCCCAGTGCGTGATCTGCGTAGATACATAATCATTGACGTGTTCAGATATTTTTGAAAAGTTGTATGTTCAGATATTATTGACAGGCATCTGCTCAGATATTATTGAAGTAATGAATGATCAGATATTTATGGTCACTTGTAGCGTATAGAACTTAATGACATTTTAACTGTTCAGATGTATTTGGTCACCTTGTATGCTCAGATATATCTGATGGCGACTGTACTCATATAAGTGCGTATAATAGGCAAATATTAAGTTGTAGCCCAACCGTGGATTTTAAGTTTTTTTTTTAATAACATGAGGGGGGCAACCTTGTGGAGTACTACCACCACACCTGAGCTCTATATGTAGGGTCGAAAGTCTAGGGCAGCTATCTCAAGTGAAACTTCTTTTCTTATTTGAATTGAAGATAGGATATTTTAGTGAAAGAAGACATCGCTTTATTTTTAATAATAACTAGAACAGCTTTCACAGTTTTTTGAAGTTATACTTCTTTAGGCGCGTTATGAAAAAATGATGAGAGTGAAATTTTAAGATGCGTGCGCATCACTGTAACACAAAAATTAACAGCATGCGACCAACTTCATGCTGTTACTTTCGTGTTTACCGCATATTAAGAAAATCTACCAACAAAATAGAAATAGAATCTCTATTTAGTGGGTGCTAACGACTGCATTGTGAAGGCCTATCAAAAGTATTTATTAATCTGGAACAACGGAACCAAAGCGCGATTCAGGAGACTACAGCGCCATCTCTTGACCATTGGTGTAGTAGAACCAAAAACCACATCTTTATTTTTTGTAATAAAGTAACAGTTATAGGTATTCATATTTATAATATCAAAAGTATTTATTAATCTGGAACAACGGAACCAAAGCGCGATTCAGGAGACTACAACGCCATCTCTTGACCATTGGTGTAGTAGAACCAAAAACCACATCTTTATTTTTTGTAATAAAGTAACAGTTATAGGTATTCATATTTATAATATCAAAAGTATTTATTAATCTGGAACAACGGAACCAAAGCGCGATTCAGGAGACTACAGCGCCATCTCTTGACCATTGGTGTAGTAGAACCAAAAACCACATCTTTATTTTTTGTAATAAAGTAACAGTTATAGGTATTCATATTTATAATATTTATCCACATGTTTCTAGTTTGTATATTCGGAATACGTGTTTGAGTTTCATACAAGTGCAAATCACATATGTTCTAATAAATTATATTCAGTAGCGATTTTAATTGAATATTTTGATTATTTATTTATTTTTTTCAAATTAAAACTGAACTTTATTGACTGTGTCCTTTTCCAGACTTTTTATTAATTTATTGTAATTAATTATTTGCATGCAATTAAAAACTAATTTTAAACGATGCCAAAGAAGGATAACTTCTCACGCGCCTACATAAGTACACGCACCCATTTAAAAAAAAAAATGCCTGCTAGAACTGGGAATCAAACTCGTGAAATTTCGAAAAAAAACACGACATATTTTATGATAACCATCGAAAGGGTTAATCATAAGGATTATTTTTTGCTAAATAACATAGCATTTTAAATGAAAGAAAAGTAATTAAATTTAACATTTTATTTAAAATTATTTAACACAAACTAATATAAAATCGAATACCTACGCCTCAAAGTAAGTTAAAAATGTTGAGTCCATCATCGTTGACGTTTATCATCCGCTGCTGTGGTTTCTGTAAGTGCATATTAAAACCTTAGATTAAAACAAAAAGGGTAGATACGGTACGCTCATACTTGCATCAAACAAAAACTGATCCCACGCATTACCGACCCGAACGAAACAGCACGTTAAGTTTCAACGGCAGCGCGAACGAGACGGCGAGATCCGCGTCACTGCACTACCGACCAATCACGCGACCAGTATTCGACGTCACTACCGAATAAGATTCAAAACAAACAACAATTTTTATGAAAAAATATATTTTATGGTACTTACGAATGAAAAGTGATGCCGTGAGTTTTATTTTAAGTTCTTGAGCAATTTGAGCACTTTTTAAAAACACACTTAGGCATTGTTTTATCATATAAACACAAAATATTAGCAATATTTCTTTTTGGCGTTCACATGTACGTCGTTTGCATGTCAAGTTGTGACTAAAGCGATTAGGGTCGTGGACCACAATTCATGCGGATCACTTTTGTGAGGCTAGTGCCGTATCTACCCTTTTTGTTTTAATCTAAGATTAAAACATCCTATATTTATTAAAGTATCCACTAACCTATTAAACACATATCGAGGAGGTACGTCTCTATCGGGATATCTTTCGCGGTACCACAAAGCAAAGCTAATGTCTCTTTGTGGTTCATAAAGTAAGCTTCCATTAAATCCATTTTATTTTGATACGCCATGGTAAGTAAATTATCAAAACAAATTGCAAACAAACGAAAATGAAACTCACAAAAAACAAAAGAACAAACGCTTGAAAATTTATGTGTTCCATTTTCGAATTAATACTTTTATAAATTTCAGCCAATCGCATTTTGACTGCGTGTTCAAAAAGAAATGCATACGTACTGAAGTTTGTATATCACTTTATTATTTTTATCACGTAAGAAGACATTCCTTTCATTTAAAATGCTATGTTAATTAGCAAAAAATAATCCTTATGACTAACCCTTTCGATGGTTATTATAAAATATGTTGTGTTTTTCTTCGAAATTTGTTCGAGAGTTTGATTTCCAGTTTTAGCAGGCAATTTTTAAAAAATATGTGACTTCAGTTCTAGTTTTTATTAAAAATTAAATGATGTCTTCTTTCAGTAAAATATCGTATCTTCAATATTTAATATACATTCCCTCCGTGTGAGGTAGCCGTGGGACGCCATGTATTACGATGGAGCAAGTGCTTAGCGCGATCAGCTGCGATCGTTGAAGTTAAGCAACTTTCGCAGTGGTCGGTCATTGGATGGGTGACCAAAAATTTACCATCTCGAGCTCCTCCGTGCTTCGGAAGGCACGTTAAGCCGTTGGTCCCGGCTGCATCTGCAGTCGTTAGCACCCACCAATCCGCACTGGGCCCGCGTGGTGGGTCATGGCCCAATCTCCCTATTCCATCCATGGGGAAGGCCTGTGCCCCAGCAGTGGGGACATTAATAGGCTGATGATGATGATGATGATGATGATATTGTTGCGTGTGACGATCGTAGCGTTTCAGCCTTGGCCGAGTTACCCTCCAACTTATACGGACATATAGTCGTGTGACGCTTGTTACGCATTTCCGTTTTATCTTTTCCATTGGATTTCTCCATTTACACCCCATCTGAAAAGAAGTTTCACCCCAAAAAATTGACAATCGGCCATGACTTTTGGTTGCGTCCAAATCGTCATCTTTTGAATAGGACTAGGTTTCGCGTAACGTTTCTGACGACGGAAATAAAAAAAAAAATATTTGAATACTTACATTCAAATACACTAACTGACTGCGTGTCTAGCGACTTTCGCTAGATCATGACGCTTGCAACACTGCTGAAAATTAGAGGAGATATTGTTTAGCGATAATAAAAAAAATATTTCTTAATAAAATGTCATTCAGTCAGTGCAGTTCAGGAGTTACAACAGTGCCAAAATATCAGAAACTCGCTCAAAACAAGGTAGATGGGAACAATCCCGTAAATAACTTATATTACTACTAGCTGACCCAGCGAACTTCGTACCGCCCTAAAAAAATAGGGGTTGTCCAGCGGACAAAATTGTGAATCTAAACCATTCTCAGATCCCCTTGAACACACACAAAAAATTTCATCAAAATCGGTCCAGTCGTTTAAGAGAAGTTCAGTGGCATACACACTCACAGAAGAATTATATATATAAAGATAATACTTATTATCTAGTGTTAGTATCGAAATTTAATTAATTACTTACATACTCAACTTGTGCCCGTTTTACCTTTATAGCGTATTAGTATCGCTTTATAGTAAGGAAGGTCTCGTACTTATAGTAAGTAAATAATGTATTATTAGGTGAGCAGGTACTAGTTAATAAATACTTTAAAATGATAACATTAGCGTTTGGAAGCACGAAAAAGAAAGAGGAAGTTTTCCTGAACAAAATTGTAATTCCATGATCTACCTTTCATTTAAAATGCTATGTTATTTAAGAAATAATAATCCTTAATGATTAAACCTTTCGTCGGTTATCATAAAAATACGTCATGTGTTTTTTTTTTTCAAATTTGACGAGTTTGATTCCCAGTTGTAGCAGGTGATTTAAAAAATTGTGAATGCTGTTCTTGTTATTATTAAAAAAATGATGTCTTCTTTCAGTAAAATGTCCTATCTTCAATATTTTATTATTTATTTATTCACAAAACCAACAGCGTAACTTAAAAAAAAAATAACATACTTTCTAATACTAAGGCTAATAATAGCGAGCCGTTATCGCCAAATTATTGTAAGCGACACTTTTGTTGAAATGCGTTTTTTGTGGAAACTAATATTTTAAACCGTAACGGACCCATCTCTGTTGATATTTCCCTCCAAAAGAACACCGTTATAATATAATAGAGGGAAGAATAGAGGGAAATATCAACAGAGATGGGTCCGTTACGGTTTAAAATATTAGTTTCCACAAAAAACGCATTTCGACAAAAGTGTCGCTTACGATAATTTGGCGAGTGTCGCTTACTATAAATTTGGCGGTAACGGCTCGATAGGTTTTCTATGAAATTTACAATTGTACTAAGACGTAGGAAGACATGATCTATTGCATATTAACTAATACTTGTTTTATTGTGTATAATGGAGAACTAAGTACATTTATTATTAAATATACTTTCCCACCGTGTGACAAAACCATGAGACGCCCTGTATATGGAGTTTACAGTTGATTTAAAAAAGATCGGCGGTATATTATATTACGCTCCTAGTTGCAATAGAAATCATTGATAATAAAATCAGAACTACAATTCTTTTGTGTGTCACAATAATTGATGTCAAAACTATCTGTTACCGTGGAAGATCCGAAGACAGGAAAATAAATTGTAATGTTTGTTTAAAATAAATAAATAAAAAAGGTGGATAATCAAAATAATGACTTTTTATTCTTCGAATGTTTGTCCCTTATATTTACTTCCTTTACTTCCATATCAATGAAGCCGCTTGCAAATAAAGTTTTTTCATAAGTTAAATTGCAATAAATACGACCTTTTCTAAACGGGAACCCAGGTGGGATGACGCGCACGTCGATCGACATATTGTACAAGTTGTAAGAACCCTGAAAACATATAACATTTCAAAATTAGCTCTGAGATTTTAAAGGTACAAGTCCGAACTGAACCGCAGACCACAGGCCGCAGCTGCAGACTACAGGCGACACAGTCTATGAGTTTCTATGAGTCTCTATGAAATTGATTCCGAGCGCGGCGACATGCCGCGGCTGCACAATGCATATATAATGCACGGTCAGCCGCAGGCGCTAGCCGCAGTGTCGCCTGCGGTTGTCGCCTGCAGCCCATTGCGGAATTGTACCTTAACAAACAAACAAAATAGATTTTGCCTGCCACAAAAAGTATCACAGGTTTTTTGTGTAACTTTTGCTATGTATAAAAATGAGTTATTTTCACAAACTTTTTTTTTCGGTTTGTGAAGTTTAACCACACCATTGATTTTTTTTTTATTATTGGTTCGATTGATAAAACTTGTGTGTAATGGAGCACGCAAGCCCACAATGTTCTAAAAATCCAGGGAAGGAAGGAGACCCACTTCCTTACAACAATAAAAGCAAATGCTTATCAAGAGATAGATACGCAATTTAGGAATTACTAAGATTCCTAAGCCAAAAAGTTCAGCAAGATTTTTTGACGTGACAACGTCTTAAATTAGGTTGCGGCTGGGAGTCACTTATGAAAAAGTGTAACGCTCGGTAACGTTACGATGAGTCTCTCGTGTTAAGTTTAAGTTTACATGTACAATGTTTTAGTAAACAAAATATATTTCTATAGTTAAAATTTGTGCAATTCTTATTTTCATTCAATTCCTTGTTCCTATTGTGCAATTTAATTATATTCATATCAATAAATATTCTACCGAGAAAAAGACGTTGTCACGTAAAATCTTCGCCCGTAAAACCGACTTTACAGGCAACCATTTTTTTTCTTTGACTCCCGATCCAGGTTTGCAAATAGTTACCAACTTTATAAATGAGAATATATCGCACCTTCAGTGGAAAAAAAATAAGCCAAAAAGTTGATTTTACAGTACGGCAAAAAAACTGAAATTCTGAAACTGAAATTCATTTGTGCGCCCATGAAGTTTCATTTTCGAAATTAGTTCTAAATGAGGTGCCTTATCTAAATTGTTTTACGTCTGTTCCAAAAAAATGTTAGATCTGTCTTTTGTGCCTATAGACGAGATTCGTCTAGACTCTTCTTCCAGAAATACAAACGCCTTACTCTATGCCATTCGACTTATTGAAAATTGGCGCCACGAATTAATCAGCAAATACCTTTAATTTTTTTATTAGGAAAATGCGTGCCCCGCACCCCCCTGGTTCAGAGACGAGGTTATGTGGGCCCTAACCAGCCCTTGGGAATGGCTCAGAGGCTGCCCGGGATACAAATAAACATTTTTATTCATTCGTGGCTCATTCATTTCATAACAGTAATATTGTACCTATCTAAATCCGCTTCCTATATACTAAATATAATGTTAACTATAATATTTATTGCAACTATTTATATTTATATTCTAAATGATGTAATGGAAGGTGACGCCAGACGTATCTCTGAAGTCATTTTTAAACTTGACGACTCTGTATATAACAATACAGGGAGAAAAAAACCGCCCTTGCTAAGTTTCTTGCCGATTCTTCTCAGTACAAGGTCTTCCGCCGTAGTTTTGCGAACCGATGGCGTAGCTTCTTGACCTTCACAAGTGCTTGCAACAGCCTAGACCGAATAAATGACTTCTTATTTCATGATTTTATTTATTTTTTTAAGCATTTAACTGCTAGATGTTTAAATCTAAAGAAAAGTTTACTAGAAAAAAAATCCACGCGGACCAGGCAGTCCCGTCCGCTGCCTGGTCCGCGTGGATTTTTTTTCTAGTAAAATTTTCTCATTTCATTTCATTTCAAGGGCCCGTAAAGAATACAAAGAGTGAAAGGTTGTGAGGGAGTACTTACCGGTGGGTACGGGCAAGGCTGCAAGAATTTTCCTTGTCTCATTGGAGCACCGAAAAAACTATCCTTATGTAGAAGGTCACAAAATTTAAAATGCATCTCGATGAAACCGCGCTTGTAGACGTTCGATAGAAACTCGTAGAAGTAGAAATCCACCTGCAAAATATAATTTATCAACTCCTTGAATAAAAAAAAAGATCTATTAAAAGCATTACGAAAAGAACATAGTCAACGTCAGCCCAAGGTTATTCTTGGCGCTTAAATCGACAGCAAAATTAGGCCTAGTTTGACTCTATTTCGATGATGTACGACACACTCGTCAAAACTGCATTTTCGTCAAGCGATGCAAAATTCTTATTTTTACTGTCTACTTGTCAAATTCATGTTTCTGCATACTCGTCATAGCTGCACATTAGTCAAAGCTTTGTAAATCGACGATTCCATGAATAAAAGTAAAACAATAATAGCATAACGTGTTTATTAATACCAAAACAAAATAAGACATCTGCTTAAACAAAACATACGGAATCATTTTTATCTTATAAATGAAAATTAAAAAAAAAGGAGCTAAACAGTCCTCCTAGCCTAAATTTAAACGTCTTAACATATTTAATCCCTTCCTCATTGAAACCTTTTCATTAACATTTTTTTTTTACTATATGTCCAATTCTAGTTTCTTTTAATAAATGTTTCCGGCGTCTGGCATTGCTTTGAAGCTGATGAAGCTTTGACTAATGTGCAGCTTTGACGAGTATGCAGAAATAAGAACTTGACCAATGTGCAGCTATGACGAGTATGCAGAAACATGAACTTGACGAGTAGACAGTAAAAATAAGAATTTTGCTTCGCTTGACGAAAATGCAGTTTTGACGAGTGTGTCGTACATCATCGAAAGATGTAGAGTCAAACTAGACCTAATTTTGCTGTCGATTCAAGCGCCAAGAATAACCTTGGGCTGATTAACAAGAATAACCTGCTTATATTCCAAAATACACAAGAATGGTACAAAAGGCGGACTTAATGCTAATAACATTCTCTCCCAGTCAACCTTTGGGAAAAAAAACGCGAACGGCGGTATAAAGCTAAATATATACACATACATATTGAAATAATAAATAATATTAAAATATATACGAATTAACATAGATATATATATAAATACATACTACGAAAGGAATACACATACATACATACCACAATTATCTATATCTATACTTATAATAAATCTGTAGAGAAGTCAATTCTGTACATCAAATATATTTTCAAAATAACTATCAGGGGGTGATTAGTGATCGATACTGATGCCAAAAATGCAATCAGTAAAATTTTTGTCTGTCTGTCTGTCTGTGTGTATGTGCCTTATAGAAACAAAAACTACTCGACGGATTTTAACCAAACTTGGTACAATTATTCATCATACTCCTGGGCAGGTTATAGTATACTTTTCATCACGCTACAGTCAATAGGAGCAGAGTAGTGAAGGGAAATGTTGGGAAAACGGGAGAAGTTACTCCATTTTTTTAGCTTCCGTTGCGTGTGCAGCCTTAATGGTTAAAGTTACATAGAAATCATGTATGACGGAAATATTCTACATAGAATTGTCGAAAAATATCCTGCAACAGCATATGTCTATCTTTTATGGTTGACTCACAATAACACGTGTAACCCCTGATAGCTTAGCAGTTCGGAGCATTCTGATTATATTTGTTTACTCTTACGTTTACAATAGTCTCACTCATCCCTAATTTAAAAAAGTTAACATTATTACCTATTCAATAAAAAAAGAATCATAGAAATCGGTATAGAAACACCAAACTTATACATGAAATAAGCCATCGCGCCGTCGCACGTGAATACTGAATCATGCTATAAGGATTATTTTTGTGTAACGGTTGCCGCGCTCGACACGGGTCGCGGCAGCGGTAGGTATAAGAAGAATGGCATTGTATATAATACAGGCCTGAGAACAATAACTATAGTCTACACTTCAGCTCTACACCGAAGCGAAGCGAGGGCGGGCCACTAGTATTTAAATATATATATACACATAACTATACACATGATGATGCTTAATAAAGTGATTCTTTATCTTAAATTTTGAGGCAGATGTTGAAAATTTTGAAGAATATAAGTTTATTTGGAGATCTTCAGATAAAGTCGGTTAGAGTCGAGAATTTAATAAGAATCATGCCTTGTAAAGCCACAAATAATGTCGGTGGCAGTCCATTGCAAACGAAATTCAGCTTTAAAGAGGTTTGTCAGTGAATCTGCTTTCTCTTGCCGCTTATGAACCATCTCAACGCTTGCAAATGTTGTTTTAGCATTTCTTAAGAAAACGTAAAAACTTACAGACACGTTGTTAGAGAAATAGATTAAAGTTTCCAGATGCAGTCCCACGTAGTAGAATGGGTTCTCCCGTCCATAACGCTGGGACGTCAGGTTGGCGTACTTGAGGTACTTTGTGTTGTAATAAGTGACAGACGGGTGCTCTGTACTTATATACCGGATCTACACAAACAATACAAATCACTACATAGTATAAAGCAAAATCGCTTCCCGCTGTCTGTACCTATGTCCCTATGTATGCTTAGATCTTTAAAACTACGCAACATATTTTGATGCGGTTTTTTTTAACAGATAGAGTGATTCAAGAGGAAGTTTTATATGTATAATACATGCATAATATAGTAGAGAAACATAGATAACTTTAGAGGTTTTTAATGTAAGGTCGTGTATATTTTTTGCGCTTACATTGCAAACGCTGGCTGAACCCTACATGATAGATCAAAATAATGTACTACAGTATTGTACACCTTAAAAAGGTCTACAAAAAATCTATATATCTATCTCTTAGGGATAACCCACAATAACCATTTCTTATCCTATACTTTTTACAAGAAATAATAGATCATTTACGAATATAACATTCATCCTTATCCAATTAAGTACCTTAAATACATTGTGCATTTAATATAGACCAATTTGGCCCTGTAACGCATGTAATTTAAATGAATATTTTCGAAGATATTACAGATTAAAATGCAGGGACATAGCGCTTCTGACGCTACCGGGCGGGGGGCTTGGCGGCGCGTGTCTATTGTAATTTGGTATTAGAAGAATGTCATTGTGTGTCAAAAACTATAGTCTACACTACAACTCTACACCGAAGCGAAGCGAGGGCGGGCCACTAGTTAAGTATAAAACTAAAAATAACCTGATAAGCATTAATATTTATTCCATTCTTTATTGAAATTTCGCAAATCGCTCCAAATTTTAACGGAATTATTCAAAGCTTTATTTTCTGTGGCCTTTCGAAAATCAAATTTTTAACGATTGCAGATGAGTTCTGCTTCAGTAACATGACCAGCAAGAAGAGATTTAACTATCAATATACGATACTTCTTCTGAAGTGGCAGTGGGCTGGCCATATTTGCCGAAAAACCGATAACCGTTGGGGTAGACGAGTTCTGGAGTGGAGACCGCGTCTAGGCAAACGTAGTGTAGGACGTCCTCAGGCACGATGGAGTGACGATTTGCGCAAGGTAGCTGGCAGGAGCTGGATGCGAGTAGCCCAAGATCGATCTGAGTGGCGTGCAATTGGAGAGGCCTATGTCCAGCAGTGGACTAAGATAGACTGGTGATGATGATAGAAATAGAAATAGAAAAATACTTTATTTGTTCTCTCACATAGAATTACATAATGGTAAAAAGTAAGGTATAAGCAAATTCACAATTTAGATACCTAACTTATAACTCTATGTAAGAGACTGGCTTCTGCACTGGGAGAACCTGTATGACAGATAACCAGCCTCTCCGACTCGGGATCAGGTGGATAATGGTACCTCTTACTAATAATTTAACATAAATATAAATATTAACTTGTGAGTATGTGTTATGATGTGTGTGCGTGTGTGTGCGTGCGTGCGTGCGTGCATGTGGAAGTGTGTGAATGTGTGTTTAAGATGTGTACTCGTATTTAATTTAATAATATTCTGAGTTTCTAAGAGAGTTGAAGAATGAGTGAGATGATGATACGATACATTTTGACAGTTTAGTGGCGATAATCCGCTGTATGTACCATAGTAATAATTAGCGTGTTCCAATCGTCATGCTACGGGAGAACATACACGTGTACTAATTTCCCCAAGTGTTTTGACAAGACAGCTCTTATAAGTTGTTTAAGGATAAAATGCATTACAACGGTATTGATGTTAGTTTGCTAAGTTGGTTCTCTCATCATCATCATCAGCCTATTAATGTCCACACTAATGGGGCACAGGCCTTCCCTATGGATGGAATAGGGAGATTGGGCCATGACCCACCACGCGGGCTCAGTGCGGATTGGTTCTCTCATGATAATGGAACTTATTCAATTATTGTTATCGGCTTTAATTTGGATTTATTGCATACCACTTCTAGAGTTCCGCAAGGATCAATCCCGGGACCTGCTCTAGTTGAATAACTAAATACTCGTTCTACTTATTGAATAACTATACAGGGTGTAAAAAATCCTTTAACGAAGTCGAAGGCCAGGTATTCTCCACATCATGACGATTTATTTTTTTCTTTTGGACCATAACTGGGAAATTTATGGTTATGGAGATATTGAAGGTAAAAGTCCCATTTTTTTTCAAGATTTATACATTAATATTTTCAAAACGTTATTTAGAAACTTTTTTATCGACGCACTTACACACACGTACACACAGGTATATTTTTTGCGTAGCGCCTCAGTAGCGCGCCGCGCTATACATTACGTACTGGAATAAAAATGGATTTTTATTAACTTAAAAATACAAATGATTCCCACGTACAATATTTTGTAATATTACTTGTTTGGGTGTACAGAATGCGTAGTTTTCGTCTTTGTCATAGGTTTTTTTAACACCCTTTATATAAGTAACACTTACGAATTGACTAAGATGAATTGTGATTTGATTTGTTGATAAGTAATCGTGATAGTTACAAATTAAATTAGTTGTGCTGAAAACTGAAATATCATATTCACAATAGTGACTCTATGAGAAACAGTGTATAATATTAATGTAACATTTAGAGATGCGACGCAGAGAATATTCCAAATTCGCAGTCATCATCAGCCTATTAATGTCCCCACTGCTGGGGCACAGGCCTTCCCTATGGATGGAATAGGGAGATTGGGCTATGACCCACCACGAGGGCCCAGTGCGGATTGGTGGGTGCTAACGACTGCAGATGCAGCCGGGATCAAAGGCTTAACGTACCTTCCGAAGCACGGAGGAGCTCGAGATAGTAATTTTTGGTCACCCATCCAATGACCGACCACCGCGAAAGTTGCTTAAGTTCAACGATCGCAGCCGAACGCGATAACCACTTGCGCCATCGAGCTCTACACCTCCTCCTCCTCCTGCTTTCGGAGCTTATTTTTCAGAAAGATTTTTCTTAGAAAAATTCCCCTTTGAACTTTCGATATAATTACTAAGTAATGCTCAAGTGCAATAATTTCAACTTACCTTTCTCGCCGTAGTGATGAAAAGTGGAGGAACAAAGCTATCTAAAATAAACACAACGATGATTGTTCTAAAAATGTAGGATAGCATAGTGTTAACCACAGCACTAACAAACATAATATCAAGCAATGACAGAAGCAAAAATTTTCCATTGTATTTGTATAAATATCGGATGATAACCATCAGCAATATAAATCGCTAAATGTATAAAGACTCGAACACATGGGGCGTATTAGCTTAAGGCTAAAAGGCCACGGCCCGTGGCTGCAGGTGGCTGCAGGCTGCAAAGCCATATAGAGGCATTGATACCAACCTATTTTTTTTCAAAACATTTATTTATTACATTTTAAGTTGATGAATATAATTGTGATGTAGCGGATTCGATAGTTGGTAGAGTAGCCCCATCAGAATCCGAGGCTGCGTCGAGATGCAGCCAGGGAGGTCGAATGAGTGGGAAAGAGGAAGGTTAGATTAAAACAAAAAGGGTAGATACGGCACTAGCCTCAAAAAAGTGATCCGCATGAATTGTGGTCCACGACCCTAATCGCTTTAGTTACAACTTGACATGCAAACGACGTACATGTGAACGCCAAAAAGAAATATTGCTAATATTTTGTGTTTTTATGATAAAACAATGCCTAAGTGTGTTTTTAAAAAGTGCTCAAATTCTTCAAGAACTAAAACTAAAACCCACGGCATCACTTTTCATTCGTAAGTAAAAAAAACTATAAAATATATTTTTTCACAAAAAGCTGTTTGTTTTGAATCTTATTCGGTAGTGACGTCGAGTACTAGTCGCGTGATTGGTCGGTAGTGCAGTGACGCGGATCTCGCCGTCTCGTTCGCGCTGCCGTTGAAACTTAACGTGCTGTTTCGTTCGGGTCGGTAGTGCAGTGACGCGGATCTCGCCGTCTCGTTCGCGCTGCCGTGGGATCAGTTTTTGTTTGATGCAAGTATGAGCGTACCGTATCTACCCTTTTTGTTTTAATCTAAGGGACATGGAGAGGAGAGGACGGTTTAATAATAGTGAGAGGCGAAAGGAAGAGGAGAGGAAAGGAAACGAAACAGAAAATAAATAAAAGGTTTAAAGGATGGGAGTAAGAGTGTAAGGGAATAGGTTTAACAATCTTGAATTGACGAAATACATTCAATATTAAGTGCCTCACAGACAGACGCTGCCCGCTACCTATATTTTGATTTGCTAATTCTAAGGGAGGAGCTCGGTGGCACCAGTGGTCAGCGCGTTCCGTTGCGATCGTTGAAATTAAGCATGTTTCGCAGTGGTCGGTCATTGGATGGGTGACCGAAAATTTACTATCTCGAGCTCCTCCGTGCTTCGGAAGGCACGTTAAGCCGTTGTTCCCGGCTGCATCTACAGTCGTTAGCACCCACCAACCCGCACTGGGCCCGCGTGGTGGGTCATGGCCCAATCTCCCTATTCCATCCATAGGGAAGGCCTGTGCCCCAGCAGTGGAGACATTAATAGGCTGATGATGATGATGATGATGAAGGGAGGAGGGAGATGCTAAACCCAACCCTACGGTACCAAACCGTACGACCAGACTGATTAAATTTATATTGCCTCCAACGAAAGGCCTTTTTTACGGGCCATGAGGAGTTGTATTCTCACCCGTACCAACACGAGAAAAAAAATAAGCAAAAAAAATTGAAATTTCAAGTAGAATTCTTAATTACAAACAGCATATCAAATATTTGTCACATGATTAATAGGCGAAACGACAGTTTTTTTGATAATTCAAAAGTTTGGGAAGCTATGTTGTAGCTACGCTGATAATAATCTGGAAGTATATTATTCAAGTACCTAATACGCAAATATGGAAAACTCATTACAATTTTTAATGGAAAACTTACAATGGATTTCCGATCAACATACTTAATTGAAATACGAAATTGTAAATTATAATAATGTCCGGGACCGGATATTAGAATTTGTATTTAACTTTATTCTATAGTGTCCTTTCCAACTTGCGTAGAGTAAAACTTTGTAAAATGATTAATAACAAAAGGGGTATTTTGATTTTTAAATAAAAAAAGAAATAAAAATCCCGACTGCTTAAATATTACTTCAAATGAAAATTGGAATGAAAAAAAATCAAGTCCAGTAGTCTATAATTCTGTTAGGTAAGGAACGAAGCTACTTTAACAGCCGGGACCCATTGGATATTCAAGAATGCTTATTGTTTTTATAATAATGGGTCCCGGCTGTTAAAGTAGCTTTGTTCCTTACTTATAGACCGGGAGCTGGTGTCAGGTGACGTTCCACGATTTTGTCGTGATGCCTTTTTAAGGCTTGATAACTATCCCTAAGATATCAATGATAGTCTGGGTTTAGCCCCCCGCGCGTCCTCTTCATAAGAAAAAGCGCTTTTCTTTGTGTAGCGGATTTTCGTGTTTTTCCGTGATAGTATACTGCATGCCATTGTAATATACAAATACAAGTTCTTTGTTTCCATACCTTATTAAAACATTATATATATTAGTATTAAATATCGGAAAAATGAGTAGGCACAGCGCAGCTGGTTTTAAGCCTACCCATCGTCAATTTTTTGTGGTTAGTTATACAATTTAAATTCTATTATAAATAGCCAATTAAATAGGGATGATGACTAAATTTTTTTTCTTCGTTTATCAGGTAGATAATCAAGAAATAATGGACACGAATTTTTTCTTTGGGCAATCAACCAAAAAATGACAAAGTTATAGCGCGTCAAAGTTTGGGAGTAGGGGCTCGTGACGTCACTTTTGAGTGAATTTTCACTAATAAGTATACTCAAACGTGACGTCACGAGCCCCTACTCCCAAACTTTGACGCGCTATAACTTTGTCATTTTTTGGTTGATTGCCCAAAGAAAAAATACGTGTCCATTATTTTTTGATCATCTAACTGACGGACTAAATAGAATTTCGTTTACTGTACCCCGTCATCATCCCTATTAAATGTCAAATATATTAATTACAATTTCAATTCATTTAGATGTCATTCAAACCTCAGTCAATTCAATGTCACGTTATATTTAAAATGTCATATTTTTTTACTAGTCAATTACAATTTATATTATTCTTACACACAATAAATGTGAAATATATTAATTACAATGTCATTTTTTTTACTTGTCACTTAATTACAATTTATATAATTCTTACACACAATAAATAATAATATACAATTCAGGTAAATTAATTAATTTAGTACATCTACAATTAATGACTCACATTACTCACCAATAGTTTGCGAGTTTAGTGTATTTAACTTTGCTCTCATAGTGACAGACAATACAGTGCAACCTCGATATAACAAATCGGAAGGGAAGAAGTAAATATTCGTTATATCGAGTAATTCTTTAAACTGAGGTTTGTTATATTGAGGTTAGGTTGGTCTAAAATTTTTTATAAAGAGGTAAAAAAATTGTTTCCTGTCTGTGACATGAATCACGTACTATGGAATTAAGGGCCATATATTGATGGATACGTAATATAGAGGTTTTTGGTTGACAAAATTCGTTAATTAGAGATATTTACTCTTTTTTTTGATAGTTGAAAATTTGTTATAAAGAGGTTATTCGCAAAAAATGTTCGCAATGCAAAGGTATATTTTACATTGACTCTTATGGTAAATTCAAGGGGATTACGAAGAATTTGTTAAATCAAGGAAGTCGTTATATTGAGGTACGTTATATTAAGGTTGCACTGTATTTTCAAATTGCTTTTGAATATTCAGCAGATACTTCTTTAATTTAAACTTGAATGAACTATGTGATTCGATCAGTCTCAGGGGAGGCGGTATACGGAAGTTTAAACAAATTAAAGTTGTAATAATTGATGGCATACACTCCGCAGTTACCCAAGATGATCATAGGATTCTGAAAACCTTAACAAAATTAAGGGCAATTCCGTGTTTGAATGCATGCCGATATAAAGAATGGAAGTTTTTGTAATAAACACACTCTGGAAAAATTGGCTGCACAATGACCAACGGCGGTAAATTTCCGGATAACTCTGTAAAATTTGAACACAGATTTTCCGTGATTCCAAATTACTTCTAATAAAAATTAGTATTTATTTATGATTTTTTTTTAAGCATTTGACTTTGTGGGTTACCTAAAATGCGAAGAGATGGCGCTGCCTTGCAGCTTAAGGCTAGGAAAATTTCGACGCGGCTAATAGGGCCGCGGTAGCATAATGGTCAGTGCATTCGCCCGGATAGCGAAGGATGGGGGTTCGAGTCCCGTCCGCTGCCTGGTCCGCGTGGATTTTTTTTTTCTAGTAAACTTTTCTTTAGTATTTATTTTATAACAAAATAATTACCTAATTCAAATTGCATGCATTGTTGCATGAGCCCATCGTATTATAAATAATAATAAAAGTTGCAAAAAACACTGTGCAAATTTAGGTGACTTGTTTTTGCATGCCGTTTTGTATTTCGTGAATTTACATTATTTTAAGTCATGAATGTAAATGGCATGCATGTAGCTACAGACCAACATACAAAATTTGTGAAAAAAAAAAAAAACATCAATTTCTCAATTGAAAGAAAACTACTGAAAAATGCCGTGACTTCTTCCTGCATGCCACTTTGTATTTTGTTAATAGATACTATTGTCAGCTGAAATTCGAAATGGCATGCATGTAGCTTCATGAAAATTATTTAAATAAACAAAAAAAGAAGGTCCGATTTTATAATTTGATTTTTTTTTATGAAAAATTAAAGTACAAAATTATTAGCAGCATCATTATTTTAAACATTAAGTATTACTAGCAAACCAGTGAACCAAATGTTTACCAATTAAAAAAAAATAATTTCTCGAAAACCGGAAGAGCTACGTTACTCAAATCCGGTTTGTAGTCTTATCAGACTATTCTTAACTTATAACTTAAACATTCTCTTTATCTATCTCTTACGGTTTGGCCGCTGAAACAGCACCACAGACAGACGGACGGACGGACTTGTCTAATAGATAAGAGATTAATTATCGTAATCATCAATCGCTTCATCATCATCATCGTCGACATTATCAACCCACCCACCCTAACTACCGTAAATTACGAGTACCACCGGTTCCAAAATTTGGAGACCTTTCTGAGAAGAACCGGCGAAACAAACTCAGAGAGGCTTTCTATATCCTCTTGTTTTCTCCCAGGCGGGGGAGTGGGTGTGAAATCCTCATGGATACCCTGCAGCGACTCAGTAGTCGTTGCCGTTGGTACTCACGGTAGTGTTATGGGACTCACGAGTATGATATTTTTTAAATAGTTTTTTTTTTAGATTTTGTTGCAATGCAATGTTTTACGCTACAATAACTATGTCACTATTAATGTTTTCTTCTAAGGAATTCTTTAACCAAAGTTGAACGACTATTTCTCTCAAACTAACAAATCTATCTTAACAGTTATAGTTTTCCTTAAAAGTTTATAGAAAGCACTATTATCATGATTTTTTCCAGGTTTTTCAAGCCAATAGTTTAGCTTTAAGAGGGGAGGACGCCCTACTCGAACAAAAATTAGCAATTTAAATTTCGCTAAACGGATCCCTAAATCGAAAAATAGTCTTACGAACCCCTAAGTTATTTAAGGACCTATTCAACGATATCCCACGCGATGGGGTAGATGATGAAAAAACATCCCCAGGTTACATGTAGGAGAGCTACCCTAAAAATATATTTTTCAAAATTTTATTCTAAATTTAATTTGCCAGCGTAATCGAATAACATGTCTCCACAAAATTACAGCTCTCTAGGCCTTATAGTCTCCAAGCAAAACATGGGACGCACAGACGGACTTAACGATAAGGGTTTCTTGTCGGGACTACGGACCCTAAAAATAAATAAATAAAAAAAAAAACTATTGAACTTTCTTGTATTTTTTCTATATCGATTGTATATTCATCATCCCAGGCCTTCCCTATGGATTCGGGTCACGTTATGGGGAGCGGGAGGTGTGACCCCCCGGTCACCAAAGGAAAACCTCCCGAGAGAGTGGCCTCTGAGGCGGCGCCCGGACATACGCCCTCAGAGGGGAGGATGTGAAAAAGATTTTTTTACCTGCGTTATTAAAAAAAAAAAGGCCTTCCCTATGGATGGAATAGGGAGATTGGGCCGTGACCCACCACGCGGGCCCAGTGCGGATTGGCGGGTGCTAACGACTGCAAATACAGCCGGGACCAACGGCTTAACGTGCCTTCCGAAGCACGGAGGAGCTCGAGATAGTAAATTTTTGGTCACCCATCCAATGACCGACCACTGCGAAAGTTGCTTAACTTCAACGATCACAGCCGAACGCGCTAGCCAACGAGCTCCTGTCGATTACATACTACCAATAAAATAGATGTAAAAATTTGTATGTTTGTTACTTAATCATGCAAAACCCGCTGCACGGATTTGCATGAAAGGACATTGTTCAGCGTCCATACATTGTTAGCCTAAGAACCAACAATCATGAAATATTATTTTCTAGGTGCGAAATTGCAAGTAAATGACTATAAAAACAAAGTTTATTGACGGACACTTCTGAGAACTTAAATTATCAGAAAAACTTAATATTTTTTGAGGTTATGTTTAATATTAAATGAATCATAGGTCAACCTATGAACTTAATATGAACTCAGTATGAATTGAATTAATATTAAAACTAATTCATTTTTATTCGATGCGATTTTAAAGAATAACTATTAGGAAAAACTTGGTAAGGTAGGAATCATGAATAAAATAATAACTGTAGTTTTACTTCTTATTTTTTACTATTTTTCACATAATTGTATCATATTGTATTTTATTTGTATATCACATGTATATTGTATAAATATGCAGCGTGAATGTGTATCAGCTGCTCTTGAATAATTTGGCAGTATGATCCTCTCAGGATGTTGTGGCACAGGTTCTCTAGCACTTGGTAATCAGGGGTCTGCTATTTGGTAACATCGATGGCATATTAGATAGATGGTAATAAGGGGTCTGCTATTTGGTAACATCGACGGCATATTAGATAGCCGAAATAGTTAAATTAAAGAAAAAACAATCGCAAATAAACACACACAACAGGAAATCCGAAATGAGAATCCACGAATGCCACAGATTACTACGAATGCAACCTGCCTGCACCACAACCACAGAGTATCGAGTTTTATGCCGGCCCTTCACTTGACAACAATCTGTCATTAGTAGTTTTCCAATTACAGCACTACAGCGCATTATGCGGCATAATTAATGCCTATCGTTGAATGTTTCAACTACAGCAACGCTTCGCACAATCGAGTACTGTCAAAAGTAATGTTTTCGTGTGATGCGTGCAATCGTACCAACTCAGTGACAGAAAGTGTTTTTCTTTAAGTTGGCATTGATCGAAATGTTTTATTTATTAAGTATCGTTACTAATATTATTTAATGTTGAAATTTTTTGAAAGTTTTCGTTTCACTGTAGTTTTTTTTAAATGATCATAGTTAATTTAAACTGTGTTAAAAAATAAATATAAGTCATATCCATATCATATCAATAATCCATAGATTGACATTTTTTTTCAAGACTGAACTTAGAGCACTCTGCTGGTGCTTTTGAAAACTAATTCACGTTCCAATTAAGCATCAGCATAATTCGGCATTGTGCGCCACTGAGTCGCATTATGCTCTGTAATTGGAAAACTACCCTTGTCATGCTTAATATGGAATAAAAAGAACAGACTGATGTCAAGTTTTCATGAAGCAAACACGAATAGCCAAGTGAAGTGCCGGCATTAAGAAGAAAGAGTGTTTTGTTTGCAGCGCTGCCATAGATTATACACATAAAATGGTAGTCTCAGGTTATTTTTTAACTTTTTAATATAGCTTACTTAACTGGAAGTGTCCGTCACAATCTAAATACTGATAATTATCGCAAAAAATAAACTAAGAATTATCATAAATGCCAAATTGGTGTTGGTTCTTAGGCCAAATTTAACATTGTCCTTTAGCACACATATAGTTTTATTATGGCAGCTTAGGCTTCACCATACTTTATAATTATATTTATAGCATCAAATACATAATTTCAAATATTGAGTGTTCCATATAACGGATATGTTTATAATTTACCCAGAAATATAAATCTTTGCAATTTTACCACATTTTTCTGAAGTTTTTTACATATTATAGAAAAAAGTAATTATTGAAACTGGGTAAAAAGTGCCGTTCATGAAGCCTGAAGTCAACTGTGCTGCGGCACAATCAACCCCCAACTATGTTTTAATAATCTATATTGTTTTATCAGTCATAAGAGGCACACCAGTACAGTTCAGAGCTTTTTTCTCGCTCTCTCGCTATCATTCTCAAGCAACTGAGCGCAGAGTTATTCTCTAGCAGGAGTGCTGATGCAACACCTTTTCTCCCGAGTTAATTCTGCGTCGCGCTTTATATTCGTCCTACAAGTTTCAACGGTATAGATGCACTGATTTATTAATTAACTAGCGGCCCGCCCTCGCTTCGCTTCGGTGTAGAGCTAGTATAGACTCACGCTTGTATTATACACAATGACATTCATCTATGATTCTTCTCATACCTGCATGCAAAGTCTCAGCCCGATCGGTTTAAAATTGACAAAGTTTCATACAAACTTTCATTCCCTATTTTATCCCCTTGGGGGTAGAATTGATCAAAATCCTTTCTTAGCGGATGCCTAAGTCATAACATCTACCTGCATGCCAAATTTCAGCCCGATCCGTCCAGTGGTTTGGGCTGTGCGTTGATAGATCACTATGTCAGTCAGTCACCTTTGAGTTTTATATATATAGATTGATAGTGTGGGCATCCCGACTGCTGGGTACAAGGCTTCCCTACGGATAGCATTTTGACCATTACCCACCCATGGTTGGATATGGGTGGCAGCCCCCTTTTGTAGTTCTGTCCTACGAGAGGGAGCGGCGGGAAGACCAGCGATGGGCACGCCCAGGCAGTCCCCCGCAGCGGACGGGGAGCGGTGTGGTGGGCACTAGGCTGTACACTGGAATCGGTTCTCGCGATACCCCGGGAGACCCCTGCCGTGGAGCCCCGGCTAGTCCAGTAGGCTGCTAGGTGCTGAAACACGGAAGAATCCCTAAACGGGGATCCCATGGCTTCGCACTAAGCAGCTTAAGAGGGTAGTCGCAGGGTTTTTAGCGGATATTATGCCGTAAAGCGCCCGTAAGAGTTACGGGGTCCTCAGTGGGCAGTCCCGTAAAGCTTGCGGGAGCCAGGTATGAGGCCCGTTCGGCGGTGTGCCTCTTAAAGGCGCAGTCATCTGTAAACAAAGGTTTTGCCTGCGTTAACAAAAAAAAAGGGTTGGATATGGGTGCTGCTAACAACTGAAGATGCAGCCGGGACTGTAGTCATATCCGCGTGCAGGCTTATAAAAGGGGTGCTAAAATTTCTAAATTATGGTGGATCATTATGAAATGACCGTGTGTTAATACAATACAATACACAATTCTTTATTGAAAACACCACAGTACAGTACACAAATGGGGTAAATACATTAATTACATGTTTAAACATAGTGATTCAATGAGCGGTCTTATCGCTAAAAGCGATTTCTTCCAGACAACCTTTGGATGGAGAGGATTGAAAGAAACTGGAGACAGTGGTGTTATAAAAAAAAAACAAGGGATAGGAAAAATGTATATAACTATTATATATTAAATATATATATACATATAATATAAATATAAAACATATATTATAATCAATATAATAACTCTTTTGTGTTGCTTTCTTATCGAATTCTTTTTTTAGTTTAGGTTTTCACGCAGTGCAAATGATAAAATATAGTTAAAAAAAATATCTAACTCTAAACATGATTCCAAACCCAAGTCGAAAGCTCTTGCAAACTCCCGCGCAAAAAAACTCATTATTTCAAACTAGCGTACCGTGAATTTCTTTTCAGGGATTGGCAACCTTTAGAAACAGGAATAAACTTATTCGGTTTTAAATGCCACAAACCTGTCTTAAAAATCTCTAAGTTTAGCAAGTCTTTACTTATTGATTCACTTCGAATGTTTGATTTTATTAGCATTTCTTCAGTTACACCTTAATTTCACAGAACTACTATGCATATTGCATCTATGTGATATTGACACTGATAAATGAATAATAGTGTAATAATAGCAGTGGAAAATAAATTCAAATTCTTTATTGCATAGTCACATGGTAGAGTAATGCGACACTGAATTTCAATCAATTTTTATTGATAATATTTTAATGCGCTCATTGTTACGAGAGAGAGCCTTTTTAAATTAATAATTTCTTGATACATGTTATAGAGAGAGGCTTGTGACGCAAGTGGTTAGCGCATTGGGCATCCGATCGTGAAAGTTAAGTAACTTTGCAATGGTCGGACAATGGATTGAGTGACCAAAAACTTTTATCTCGAACTCCTCCTTCCTCGGAAGGTACGTTAAGCCGTTGGTCCCAGCTGCATCTGCAGTCGTTAGCGCCCACCAATCCGCACTGGGCCTGCGTGGTGGGTCACAGCCTAATCTCCCTATTCCATCCATAGGGAAGGCCTTAGGCTAATGATGATTATAAAGATATTTAAATAGGAAAAGGTTTGTCATCCCTATTTCGCGGGCCTCGCGAATATGAAGAAAGATTGCAGTGTATTCCCGCATTGTGCTACGCGCTCATTGTAAACGTCGCATTCACATTTGCAGATTTTTAGGAAAACGAAGGTTGTATCTCTTACAGTTCAAATAAACATAGCTCTCTTTAAGTATTATAATTAGGAGGAGCTCGAGCTGCGATCTTTGAAGTTAAGCAACTTTTACAGTGGTCGGTCATTGGATGGGTGCCGAAAATCTTCTATCTCGACTTCCTCCGTGCTTCGGAAGGCACGCTTAGCCGTTGGTCCCGGCTGCATCTGCAGTCCGCACTGTGCCCGCGTGGTGGGTCATGGCCCAATCTCCCTATTCCATCCATAGGGAAGATCTGTGCCCCAGCAGTGGGGACATTAATAGGCTGATGATGATGATGATGAGCATAAATATAAAGCGTAACTTATATTTACACACCTCTTTAAGTTAATTGTAATGGCATGATTAAATTTGGTCGTTAGTCCGAATAGGAGTGTCAATGGGTAAACCACAAAGTATCCTCTAATAGTTCTCCAGAAGAAAAAAAAGCGTATTCTTGGAGAAACTACGCTTCTTAAAATAATTTTGTAATTGTTTAAAATTCGATAATGTAGGATTCTAAAAGTGAAAGAATTTTTCAAATTGGTCCAAAAATTTCGGAGCCTATTCTCTAATATTTGACGATCTCCGTGGTCGAGTAGTTTGTACGTTTGTTTCATGGTGTCGCCAACTTTAAAACATTCATCAACAAAATTTAAATCATTCATCATATTTATTGTTAGTTTGTTGTATGTAAGGAACTCCAATGTACTCTCAGAGGTGGGCGTTAATAGTTGCGACACAGTTTTTATAACTAATGCAATTATTATCGTACACATTTATTGTGTTCACTGTTTTTGTTCCAATAAAATATATTTCATTTCATTTCAACTCGAGAGGGTTCGAATACCGGTGGGGGCAGATGTTTGTGTGATGAATACGAGCATTTGTACTCCAGTCATGGATTTTTTATATGTATTTCTATATAAATATACTTATATATGTACTGTATATGTATTCTATCCGTTACCCTAGTATCCCATAACACACGGTGTGAGTGTTGGAAATATTTATAATATTTTTTTAATTTATTCAATACAAACAATACAATTATAGTTTTTCTGAGAGATAAACTTTTTTAATGTAATATAAATTGTCATGTTTGTGTACGATAGCGCAATAAATAAATATTGTATTCTACCATATACATGATCATGATAGTACTTTTATACTGATAATTAAAGCAATTCGTGCAAAATTATTCCCTAACCATTCCAAAATATCAAAAATGCATAACGTTAATATTCAAGTAGCACAAATGACTCTGTCCCACTTGATGTTAAGTGATAATAGAGTCGAGACGCGAAGATGGCTGAAAATGGAGCTCTTTTTTTAGTAGTATAACGTCCACAATAAACAATCTCCTTCCGCTATACAACCGACCACAATGGACTGCAAGTTAAATAAATGGAAATAATAGTTTTAAATGCATTGGTACTTGTTGTTTTAGGTTAAAATGCACTCAACTCAGTCGTCTCGTCTCGTGCTAGCCAGCAGTCTTCGATTGAAACCACGTCATTGTTATTCATGAGAATAAACATTTCACCTTTCCACCCTAGCGCGCTTTTGTTACGGAAATTCCTGGAAAGCCGTCTTCTCTTAGTATTTTTACTACAACATACAAAACATTGTGTGTTAAGAGCCCTTTTACAAAATTGCGCCGGCGCCGTACTGATCGGCGCGTATGTAGATTTGCACTAGTAATATTGCATTTTACGGGTGATGTTTCGTAGTCTAGTAAAATAATTATTAATGAACTAATTATAAAAATATACACATATTTCAAGAGTTTAATGATGGTAGATTAGTTTTGTGAAAGATTTTGATAGTAATTCTAGTTAGTTTTATATCGAAATACGAGATAAATCTGCATTATTTTTTGGGAAAACTCACGGAGGTTAGATGTCTCGTTAATAATTAATGAGATAGAAAATCCAAATTCTAATACATTATGTTACAACAAAAACATATTTCTAAAGTCGTAATAATTAATTTAATCTAATTTATTGAACATTATTTAGAGATTCAGGCGTTTGCAGTTGTGCCCTTTTATCGTTTTTTTCCGAAAACTAGCTGCGGTAGAACGATCAGTACAAAAAAAGGAAAATAGTATTTGCAAATATTCTAGATTAACTTACAAGAAGAAGAATAAATCTACTGTTTACTTCTATTGGAAATAGTCAAAATCTTTTCTAAGGGGTTAAAGGAGGCGCTCAAAAATTACGATTTTTTGCAAAAAAATTTAAAGGGCTCTTAATATTTACATTTTATTTCAACAGTCGAATTTAACAAAAAATATAAGGGTTCCTTGTTAGCACTGCGGAACCCTAAAAAGGTAGGATTATTGTCTTAGTAAAATTGCTAAAAAAAACATTTTTCTTATTTAAAACTTTCTAGGATTTTTGTGGTATTTTAATGTCATTAAATTGTTTAGCATAGATAGATACAAGTGCAAATCTGCCAAATTTAAAACTTTTTGTTATGTTAACTGTATTCTGCTGCGGGCACTTTTTGATCTACAAATAATAACTAATATTCATGTACCTTAATATTATGCATAAGACTGTTTGTTTCCGAAATAATTGAAAGTAAAAATCTCGCCGCCAGAAGAAGCTGCAGTAAGCAAACAAGTTGCAGTGAAATTCAACAAGAAATACAAAAGATCCATTTCCGTAAAAGCAAAACCAACCAAATTAGGGCTTCAGGATTTGAATAAGTCTTTAACAAAACATGTTCTTGTCATTTCTATAATATGATCCGACTCCGTGATCATAGTATTTGCAACAGTACCAAAATAGCAGGGACTCGCAAAGAAAGAGTACATGGTAGAGTCTGTGCGGAAAGAGAATGGGCATGGCGAAAAACGGAACTAACATTAAGATTTTTATTTGGCAATCAAACCCAGTAATCTGTAAAACGTCAAAGTTTTGTATTGATACGGATTTGTTTCTTGTTGTGATTTCTTGCGGTTTTTTGTATTTAATCATGTCTAAAAGGGGTAAAACCTTACAAATACGGTAGAAAAGCACTACAGCGCCCTCCAATATATATCCCATTCTCTTTCCGCACAGACTCTATCAGTCCCGCTAATCACAATAATGTTAGTGACCATTACAATTTTAAAAAGACTCATTTTCTATTAGGAAGTAACCACAGAGTTAAAAGAGCATAAACTACAGTACAACAATATTGTGCGTATGATATTAAACTCTATGACCCATAAATAGGAATTTCTTCACAAATAAATCAGATTTAGTGATTCAGTGAACATTGGGGGAAACGAAGATTAATTTGGGGGCTAACTGCACTATCTCGGGGCCATGGGAGATAGTCCATTCAATTAATCCATAGCGTTTCTGTAATCTTATAATTTATCTGTGCGTGCCCCCGTCCCGCGGGAAGCCATCCATACCCGTCGTGAAGTTGCGGCCGGCGAAGCAGCAATAAAAGTTTGTTTATTCGTAGGGTTGGCATCGGATGTTCCTGATTACGGTAAAATGGTGAAGTGTTAAGTTTTGCTATACGAAATTGTGATGACTATTGCAAAGGACTGATTTATTGATTTAGGGTGGATTCGACCATACAAGAGTAAATCTTAGTCACGGTAATATTATCTATACAGTATTGTGACTCCGCCCTGTCCTTGAAAATAAATGCCTACACCGAGCGCTGTGTTGGCACGCGGTAGGGCCGCCAGCCTACAGTATTTTATGTAGTTTTGTTTTGTCTCTTTTTTCATCCTAACCACTTATTTATATATTATTCCAGATATTTTGCCCGATGGAAAAACCGAAATACCTAAATATTAGAAACAAATAACGTACTAGTAAATAGGTATATAAAACATATTCTATAAAGGTAAGACACCTTTCCAATATTTCAGGTAATTTAAAAAATGATATCTCTGGGTGTGTTATTGAAGAGTTCAAGCAACCAAAAACAGCAATTGTGCTGTTGTACGATATTGATCGTCGTTTGTTCTTTTCCATACTAAATTATGTAGGTATCTACTTAATTAAATCAAATATTTACAACACAAAACGCATGTTTAAGCACGGCTAACTGCATAAAAAACAATTCAGACCGTTCGGTCGTCGTTGCGGTGCGGCGGCGCATTCGCGACTGGGTGCACGCCGAGAGCACATCGAACTCGAGTGGCTCGCTTTCCGACCGTTTGTATGAAGATAGAATACTGTATGATATTATTACCGTGTCTTAGTTTTAGAATAAATCGTCAGTTAATCGAGAGTAAATCAATTTTACGTATTACCATCTACAATTCTAAGAATAGTGGGTCTATTCGGGAATTGTTACTATACCGCCATTTCGCACGGAATAACGGAGCTGTTCCTAAAATAATGTAATATCTAATCCAAGTCCAATCTTCTGATTTTTAGATTTTTAGGTTTTCTGCTGTGCGAAAGCAGTGGCTTGTTTGACTATTGTACTTGTCTTCAATAATTTGCCACTGAGCTAATTTTGATTTTATAGTCACTCCACCAGTTTTTTTTATTTTCTATAATATTAAAATGAAATTCAACTAGGCTCAACAGAAGTTCCTTTTCAGACGACAGCCAATTAGGACTGCGTTTACGCTATCTTCACTCATTTAATAAATATTTTTTGATAATAAAAACAATGGTAAAACCACACGACAAAACTTGATAATTCCCTCAAATAAACAACAAATAAAATTAACACGTTTGACAGCTAGCTAGCTTACACTACAGTTACTTTTTCACACTATAATACGGCAAAATCGAGTTGGCACGATGTGTGCTCTTACACTATCCCGTTGTAGAACAACATTTATTTGCACGACAGGTACTCGTTTTTCGTTCACCATTCACTCTGCTTTTAGCGTATTGTTATTCCTAGCGCAAGTATACTATCGATTACGTGGAGAAATGACTATAGATTTACTCGAAATTAAAATCATGGAATAGGTTATTCCTGGTATAGTAACTCGTGTATAAATTTTAGTTTGGTTGAATCCACCCTTAGAGAAAAAAAATGGTTACTTAGATAGTATTCAAATGTATTTGTAGATACTCTATCACCTTAAGTTACACCAGTTTATGTGTTTCTATCTAGCGGAGCCACTTGAACTAGACTTTAAATAGTAGTGGTAATGCTTTGCTTGTTCAATATACCATGAATTAATTAACAAGGTTCAATGTACCTCAACCGATTGAACAGAAATTACGATAAATCGCCTCATCCATCTAGCTATCCAAGCCAATAACACTGGACGTAGCTTGTCCCAACGTACCTTTCGATTTACGTATTAACTCAAATAGAGCTTTAATAGTACAGAAAAAGTCTGTTCTATTAAAGATCCGTTAGAATTAATACCTGAAAAGGTACATTGGGGCCAGCTACGACCAGTATTATAATGTATTATTCGTCATAGTAACATATCACCTGTTTTGATAGTCACAAGTTTTGAAAAATAAATAAATAAAAACTTCCTATTTCTACTATGAATTTACATAAAAAAAGTGTCAACCCTGACCGACCTTGACTCCTCGTTTGCCCTCACAGCATATTGCTATTGTTTGCGAACTGATCAAACCTGCAACAATAAACTATAGTTTCGAGATGACTCTGCTTAGATTAGAAGATTCTGATACGACTTTGTCTTTTTCGTCCACCGGAGTGAATTAGCGACCTATATTTTAGTGTCGCCGCACACAGGCCACCGACCACAACCACAAAACGCCGCCACCGGCATTTTTCTTCTAGTTTTCATACATTTTATATGGACTCGCCACACATGGTACGCCGGTGGTCGCCACTCGCGACAAATCGTCGTTGCTCGCACCAGCCACTTAATGCGCCGATACAAAACGCCGCCACACGTCACTCGCGCGATTCTCCACCCCTCTCTCCCTTACCTTAGTCGGCCGCTGTCGCGCACTTCAGCCACTTTAGTAGCCGCTTCTAGCTTCTCGTGGCGGCGTTTGTGGCTGTGGCGTGTGGCCCGTGTGCGGCGACATTTAGTGTAATTCAAGATATGATTTTCTTTTGTTTGGTTTCTTCGTTTCTGTCTTTTTTAAACGCGGCGCAGCAAAATACCCTACTCTACCTGATGTTAAGTGTAAGTGGACTCCAATCGCGAAGATAGATGATGCGGCAGAAAGTGTGCCGGCCTTTTTTTGTGTCTCAAATGCTTTACGCATCCTTCAACCACTGGGGGAGCGAGAAGGTATGTGGGACTCTTCTCCGTTCATTTCAGCCAGCTCTGTGGCCGGGTGAAATAAACAGGGCCATACCTAACGCCCTGAACAGGACCACTAAAAACCAGACAATACTGTTGCACCGGTCACCCGACACGCACTATGAGGACCGCGGTCCCCCTAGTGAATGCCGAATGGGTGTGGTCACGGCTCCCGTTTCCGAATGGCCGCGCATCCGTCAGGTGTTTGTCCGCGAACGGACCCACCCCACTGAAGATGCCCCCGAGCATCAGGGGCATCGACTTCCTCAGAGCTTGTGCAATGCGATTAAATATTTGAAAGAAGAAATTGCATTTATTCTTCTTCGGTGCTAAACTCTTGACAGAGCGGTCGTGGTCGTCACATCAGGGTTCCTCCCGCACTACGGCCTTCCTTAGGTATTCAATCAATCAATCAATCAAAAATCATTTAATCAGTTCAGGCTGTTACAAGCAATTGTAAAGGTTAAGAAGCTACGCCATCGGTTCGCAAAACTACGGCGGGAGACCTTGTACTGAGAAGAACCGGCAAGAAACTCAGTAAGGGCTGTTTTTTTCTCCCTGTATTGATAAATACAGTGTCGTCAAGTCGAAAAATGACTTCAGAGATACTTCTCACCTTCCATTACATCATTTGGCATATAGATATATAGTTAAAATAAATTTTATACTTAACTCTATATTTAGTATATAGGAAGCGGCATTAGATAGGTGCCATATTACTGTTACAAAAAATTACTAATACCCATCAAACAACAAATTACAAGGAACACTATGTCCATGCATTACGATCATTTAGATAATCATTAACTTTATAATTGCCCTTATTCATAAGAGTATTCTTGATCTGAGAAATGAAATGAAATGAAAAGTCATTTATTCAGTCTAGGCTGTTACAAGCACTTGTGAAAGTCAAGAAGCTACGCCATCGGTTCGCAAAACTACGGTGGGAGACCTTGTACTGAGAAGAACCGGCAAGAAACTCAGCAAGGGCTGCTTTTTTCTCCCTGTATTGATATATACAGAGTCGTCAAGTTGAAACATGACTTCAGACATACTTCTGAAGTCACCTTCCATTACATTATTTAGGGTATAGATATATAGTTACAATAAATTTTATGTTTAGTATATATAGGAAGCGGCATTAGATAGGTACCATACTACTGTTACAAAACTGACTCATACCCATCAAATAAGAAATTACAAGAAACACTATGTCCATGCATTACGATCATTTAGATAATCATTAACTTTATATTAGCCCTTATTCATAAGAGTATTCTTGATCTGAGATTCAAATTTGGTTAGTGGAAGCTCAATTAGATCTTGGGGAACTTTGTTAAACAATGCAATATTACATCCCAGAAATTAACCTCTTGATTTTTGGAGTCTTAAACATGGAAGCTTTGGTCTTAAATCTCGCGTTAAAGTTATGGGTTTGACTTTTTTTTTGCAAATGCGTCATAGTTTCTTCTTACATATATTATATTTTCATAGATGTATTGCGATGCCAGTGTTAAAATATTAATTTCTTTAAATTTTTCTCTAAGAGATTCTCTTGCCTTTAAATTATATATGGCGCGAACA
Organism: Chilo suppressalis; assembly: GCA_902850365.2. NCBI lineage: Eukaryota > Metazoa > Arthropoda > Insecta > Lepidoptera > Crambidae > Chilo > Chilo suppressalis. The sequence goes on from OU963911.1 coordinate 3,107,639, forward strand.
GCTCTCTTTTGCAGTACGAAAATATTTTCTATATTACCAGCTGAGCCTCACAACAATAGGCCATATGACATAACGCTATGAAAGTAACCAAAGTAAACCATTCTTGCCGTTTCCACATCAGTTAGGAGTCTTATTTTTTTAACAGCGAAGGCCGCAGAGCTCAGTCTACTTGATAAGGCATCAATATGAGGATCCCATTGCAGATGCGAGTCTAAAGTAATACCCAGAAACTTTGTAGAATGCACTAACTCTACAGGATGGTCATTTATTTTTAAACTAGTATTAACCTGCTTCACATTAGGTAAAGTAAACTTAACACATTTTGTTTTGCTAGAGTTTAGTTTTAAATTATTTACCGTAAACCAGTGAAGGACTTCAGAGAGAGCACAATTTACTTCGTCATAACAATCATTTCCTCTCCTAGCTTTAAACACTAAAGAGGTGTCATCAGCAAATAGTACTGTCTCACACAAATCTCTTGTAAAGTGAGGAAGGTCATTAATATAAATAAGGAAAAGCAATGGCCCAATATTGAACCCTGGGGCACGCCCATACTTTCTGAATCCTAGCAGAAAGATAAGATATACTATTCAGAGGGAAATTGAATCAGCTATAAAAAACCTAAGACAAGACTTTATACAAAACTTTGAATACTTGAAATGCAGACAGACTAAAACCGAAGAAAATATTTTAACCCTTGAACAAAAAATCAAAAGCCTGCAAAATGAATGTTCAAAATTGCAAAAAAATTATAATGAATTTCAAGAAAAGTTACATAGTTCAAAATCCCCAGATACCACGACTGACATGAAATTCGAAAAATATATTGTCTTGCATGGATTATCTTCTGAATATCGTGAAACGGAGGATGATTTAGTAGATCGAATTTCATACATTTTTAAAGATGTACTAAATATACATTTACCCCCATACATCGAAGAAGTAAATTTCATAGGGCATAGAGGAAAGAATATTAGACCAATAAGGATAGAATTATCAAATAAAAGACTAAGGAAATATATATTACGTAATGCAGCATACTTTAGAGAGGTTGGTTTGGGCATTTCCGAATACCTAAGTGAGTCGGATCTAAAACAAAAGCGCGAACTGAAAAAGGCTCTTATGGCGACCCGGTTGCTGTCATAAGGAAAGGAAAGCTAATAGTAGATGGAAAAGAGTTTACTGGACCCGGACTTAACCATATCATCAGCGAAGTAAATGGAAATAATACAAATCCTACCAGGCCTAACAAAAACCAGTCCTTTCGATAAAAACATAAATGTTTTCTACCAAAATATGCAAAGCGTTAATAACAAAGTACACCTACTAGAAGATTTTATTGAACGAAACCGTAACCTGCATATTATTTACCTAACAGAAACATGGTTAAACAAAGAAAAACTTGAACTCTTTAATTTAACTGGATATCGGATAGCATCGAGCTTTTGTCGGAAAAGTAGAAAGAAAACCGAAGGGGGAGGCGTGTGTATACTGGTAAAGGAGAACCTAGAGACTAAAGAAAGAAAAGATATAGAAAAAATTTCTCAAGAAAACATCTTCGAAATATCTGCTGTTGAATTAACTAGACAAAACGTAGTTATAATTAATTTATACTGGCCAAATAGTAATAAGAATAGAGATGTATTTTATGAGTGTATCGAAAAACTCATGGCATTATTATCATTGAAGGACACTTCAAAATCTGTTATAGTGGGGGGAGATTTTAATGTGAACTTTATGGCAAATAGTCTAGAAACAAATAACTTAAAAAAAGCAATGTTAATGTATAATTTTCACCAGATAGTCAAAGAACCCACCAGAGTTACTGAAAATACTTCCAGTTGTTTAGATCTTATTTTTTTAAATTTTGAGTCAAACAATCACCATTTAGTAGTAAAGGATTTCGCTTTCTCAGACCATAAAGGCCTGTTCCTCTCCGTACCATTATGTATGCAGGCCCCTAAAAACTTCTTCCTACTGAAAAGATTATTTAATGACAAAAATATTAATAAATTTAAAAAAGAACTGCAAGGAGTAAAGTGGTTTGAAATAATAAAACCAGACCAAAACACCAACACCAACTATGATGCATTTAATATTGTTCTCCAACAACTCTTAGATAAGTATATACCCAAGTTAGCTATAAAACTATGCCATGCACCTGCAAAATCAAAACTTACTCCAGCCCTTAAAGTATCCTGTCGAAATAAGAGATTATTAAAATTGATTAAAATACAGGCAAAAAGTAAAATATTAGATAATTATTATAAAAAGTATTGTAAACTATTAAAAAAAGCTGTACAAATATCAAAAAACACTCATAAATATTCAAACTCAAAAAACAAAAGTAAAACTATGTGGCATATAATTAACAAAGGATTGAATCGAAAACCCCGACTACTTAAACAAAATATTGTGTTAAAACAGAACCAATCAATATATAAAGACCCAAAAACAATAGCGAACTTGTTTAATGACTACTTCTCAACAATCAGCAACACCCAAAAACTTACAAGCAGCGAACACTCAAAAATTGTAAACTCAATACAGAGTTCACTCTATTTACAATCTCTAGAGCCCAGAGACACTTACAAAATAATAAAAAATCTTAAAAGTAAATCTAGCTTTGGAGTCGATGACATCCCCCCATGCTTAATTAAAAAATGTGCGGAAGAATTGACATTACCATACACACTATTAATAAATCAGTCCTTTCAGGAGGGATGTTTTCCAGATTCCCTAAAAATATCTGTTGTAAAGCCAATACACAAGAAGGGCGAACAAACCTTAGTAAGTAATTACCGTCCTATTGCACTCCTACCGACATCTGCTAAGATATTTGAAACAGCTATGGCTAATAAAATTATAGCATTTTAGAAAAGTTTAAAGTTCTTCACAAAAATCAATATGGTTTCCGCAAAAACAAAACAACCACTCTAGCCGTCTATAAGTTATTACAAAAAGTTTTTGATATAATTAATAATAAGAAACACGCGATAAGCTTATTACTCGATATGAGTAAAGCGTATGATAAAGTAAATTACAAAATTTTACTTGATAAACTCTACGGGCTCGGTATAAGGGGACTAGCATTTGAGTGGTTTAAATGTTATCTTCGGAATCGACACCAGAGCGTAGAAATACAAAATGTCAACTTCGAAACTGGAGAAATTAGACATATCAGATCTGATTTTACCCCTATCACCGGATCAATACCACAAGGTAGCGTTCTAGGTTGTATACTCTTTCTGATATACGTGAATGACCTGTCAGATTCACTTCCTTTTGATAATGTTCTTTATGCAGATGACGTTTCAGTAGTCTTTTCCTGCACAAGCACTGATTCACTTAAAGTAAAATTGGACGCGACATTAGATTCGCTTACAAAATGGCTAGAGTGTAACAATCTACAGCTTAATCTGGAGAAAACTAAATTAATGGAATATAGACCTCATCAAAAGACCCCATTAAACATCAACTACCAATACAAATCCAACAAATTAGAAACTGTAAACTCTGCAACCATGCTAGGGATAGAGCTAGACTCGCATTTAAACTGGAAACCACTTACTCAAAAGCTAACAACTCGATTGTCCTCTCTCGTATATGCACTGAGACAGTTGAAACGCAGTACTAACCTTAATACCACCCTTTCTGCATATTATGCATTTGTCCATTCCAGGCTGACCTATGGCATTATATTGTGGGGTAACTGCACGGATATTCATGATGTTTTTGTCCTCCAGAAAAAAATTATAAGAATACTTGCAAATATAAAACAGACAGACTCCTGCAAACCATACTTCAAAAAATTTAAAATACTTACCATAACATGCCTATACATCTCTGAAGCCTGCAAGTTTGTGAGAAAACATATCGAATTATACTCCCCAGTAAAATTAGTAAGACGTAATGATCGCTACCAGAATAAACTGAAGCTCCCGTTTTCAAACTTGAAATTGGTATCTAATTCTCCACACTCCATGATAATTAAAATTTATAATCACATACCCAACAATATTAAAAATTTGGAAAACGATACAATTTTTGAAAAATGTCTAAAGGAATATCTTATTAATAAATCATAATATAATATATTAGAATTTTTCCAAGATAAACATATTTGATATATAATTTTAATGAAGTAATAAAAAAAATTATTAAATTTCATGACATACCTCTATATTATATTAAAAATTCTGAGTGTGAAAATTGTATATTAACATCTATAGTTTTTAAATTGTAAAATATATGTATTTTTTAATTTTAATTTTGGTAAGATGCATGTTTAATAATTGAATTGAATTTTTTTATAATATATTTGATTGTTTGTTTAATTAATAATAATAATTTAAGTAAAATTGCAACGCCCTTGCAGGGTGTCACATGTTTGTACAGGTTATGATAATGTTGTTTTTTGTACTATCTGTGGCATGCAATAAAGAATAAAGAATAAAAAAAAAGAATAAAAAGATAAGACTGTATCAGACTTAGTGAAATATTTGATACACCATAATGCTTCATTTTATTTAACAATGTTTCATGGCTAACGCAGTCAAACGCCTTAGATAAATCGCAAAAAATGCCAATAGCATCGTGCTTACTCTCCCATATATCAAAAATGTGTTTGAGAAGTGCAGTTCCAGCATCAGTAGTACTTTTGCCTCTAGTGAAACCAAACTGTTTTAAATGAAGTAGCTTATTTATAGAAAAGTGTGCTAGTAATTGGTTATAAATTATTTTCTCAAATACTTTACTTAGCGCTGGTAATACAGATATAGGCCTAAAATTGCTGGGATCTGATTTATCACCAGCCTTAAAAAGAGGGATAACTTTAGCACATTTCATTAGATCCGGAAACACTCCCTCATCAATACATTTGTTAAATATAATGGCCCTTTGCGGCGCAATGACAGTGATAATCGGTTTTATTATATATGTTGATATTCCCCATAAATCCTCTGTCTTTTTAATATTAATAGAATTAAATGTTTTTATAATACAATCACTACTGATATGTCTAAAATAAAAATCATTACTGCACGTATCAAAACTTGACTCAAGGAGGGTCATTGCTAACCTAGAACAAGAATTAAGATTTCTAGTTGATTCAAACGGTGCACTAGAAAAGAAATTTTCAAAAGTGTTGGCAACGGCATCATCTGTCCGAATAATCTTGTTGTCAATTTTTAAAGAATATGTGCGTTCATTGAATTTATTTCTTCCAGTTTCATTATTAATTATATTCCAAGTTGTCTTTATTTTATTATCTGATATATTTTTTTTGATAAGAATTTAGCTTTCGCTATGGCACACACCTTTTTAAAAGTTTTTGAATAGTTTTTGACATATTCTATAAACTTAGGATCAGATGAGGTTGCTTTGAGAGCATAAAATTGATACAACTTATTTCTACTTTTGTAAATACCAGGTGTGGCCCAATCACTAAATTTCTTTTTAGAGCTATGGCAATGAGATTTAAATTTGGTCAGTGGAAGCTCAATCAAATCTTGGGGAACTTTGTTAAACAATGCAATACTACAAACCAGAAATGAACCTCTTGATTTTTGGAGTCTGAAACATGAAACGGCAAGCTTGTTCTTAAATCTCGTGTTAGATTAAGAAACAAAGTTACGGGTTTGATCTTTTTTTGCAAATGCGTCATAGTTTTTTCTTATATATATTATCTATCTATACTTATAATAAATCTGTAGAGAGGTCGATTCTGTACATGAAATATATTTTCAAAATAACTATCAGGGGGTGATAAGTGATCGATACTGATGCCAAAAATGCAATCAGTAAAATTTTTGTCTGTCTGTCTGTCTGTCTGTGTGTATGTTCCTTATAGAAACAAAAACTACTAGACGGATTTTAACGAAACTTGGTACAATTATTCTTCATACTCCTGGGCAGGTTATAGTATACTTTTCATCACGCTACAATCAATAGGAGCAGAGTAGTGAAGGGAAATGTTGGGAAAACGGGAGAAGTTACTCCATTTTTTTAGCTTCCGATGCGTGTGCAGCCTTAATGGTTAAAGTTACATAGAAATCATGTATGAAGGAAATATTTTACATAAAATTGTCTAAAAAATATCCCGCAACAGCATATGTCTATCTTTTATGGTTGACTCACAATAACACGTGTAACTCCTGATAGCTTAGCAGTTCGGAAGCATTCTGATTATATTTGTTTACTCTTACGTTTATAATACTCTCACTCACCCCTAATTTAAAAAAGTTAAATTATTACCTATTCAATAAAAAAAGAGTCATAGAAATCGGTATAGAAACACAAAACTTATACATGAAATAAGCCATCGCGCCGTCGCACGTGAATACTGAATCATGCTATAAGGATTATTTTTGTGTAACGGTTGCCGCGCTTGACACGGGTCGCGACGGCGGTAGGTATAAGAAGAATGTCATTGTGTATAATACAGGCCTGAGAACAATAACTATAGTCTACACTTCAGCTCTACACCGAAGCGAAGCGAGGGCGGGCCACTAGTATTTTCATAAATGTATTACGATGCCAATGTTATTATATTAGTATTAATTCCTTTAATTTTTTCTCTAATAGATTCTCTTGCCTTTAAATTATATATGGCGCGAACAGCTCTCTTTTGCAGTATGAAAATACTTTCGATATTAGCAGCTGAGCCCCACAACAAAAGGCCATATGACATAACGCTATGAAAGTAACCAAAGTTAAACAATCTTACCGTTTCCATCAGTTAAGAGTCTTATTTTTTTAACAGCAAAAGCCGCAGAGCTCAGCCTACTTGATAAGGCATCAATATGAAGATCCCATTGCAGATGTGAGTCTAAAGTAATACCCAGCAACTTTGTAGCTTCCACTAATTCTACAGGCTTGTCATTTATTTTTATACTAGTATTAACCTGCCTCACATTAGGTAGATTAAACTTAACACATTTCGTTTTACTAGAGTTAAGTTTTAAATTATTTACGGTAAATCAATGAAGGCTTTCAAAAAGAGCATAATTTACTTCGTCATAACAATCAAACTCTTCTAGCTTTAAACACTAAAGAGGTGTCATCCGCAAATAGTACTGTCTCACAGAAATCTCTTGTAAAGTGAGGAAGGTCATTGATATAAATAAGAAAAAGCAATGGGCCCAATGTTGAACCCTGGGGCACGCCCACAGAAATGGGTGCTCTTGTAGACTCAGATTTATTTATAACTACTTTCTGAATCCTAGCAGAAAGAAAACACTGTATCAGACTTAGTGAAATATTTGATACACCATAATGCTTCATTTTATTTCAAGATGTTTGATGGCTAACGCAGTCAAATGCCTTTGATAAGTCGCAAAAAATGACAATAACATCGTGCTTACTCTACCATATATCAAAAATGTGTTTGAGAAATACAGTTCCAGCATCAGTAGTACTTTTATCTCTAGTGAAACCAAATTGTTTTAAATGAAGTAGTTTATTTATAGAAAAGTGTGCTAGCAATTGGTTGTCAATTATTTTCTCAAATACTTTACTTAGCGCTGGTAATATAGATATAGGCCTAAAATTGCAGGGATACGATTTGTCACCAGCCTTAAAGAGAGGGATAACTTTAGCACATTTCATTAGATCTGGAAACACTCCCTCATCAATACATTTGTTAAATATAATGGCCAATTGAGGCGCAATGACAGTGATAATCGGTTTTATTATATATTATTATGTTGATATTCCCCATAAATCCTCTTTCTATGTCTTTTTAATATGAATAGAATTGAAAGTAACTACTATCACTACTGATATGTCTAAAATGAAAATCATTAATCAATTATCAATACTTAACTCAAGGAGGGTCATTGCTAACCTAGAATAAGTATACGAATTAACAATTTAATAAGACAAGAATTAAGATTTCTAGTTGATTCAAACGGTGCACTAGAAAAGAAATTTTCAAAAGTGTTCTCCTCCATGCTTCGGATCGGAAGGACTTTAAGCCGTTCGCCAATCCGCACTGGGCCCGCGTGGAGTCATGGCCCAATCTTCCTATTCCATCCATAATAAAGGCCTGTGCCCCAGCAGTGGGGACCTTAATAGGCTAGTGATGATGATGATGAAGCTTTATTCAATGCATTTAAAGTTGTTACCATTTGGCCGACGTTAGTGTGAAACTATTTTGTATAATTGGAATGTCCGAAGCGAGAGTGACAGATGTAATTTATTTACAAATGCCTCAAATTAGTGGCCCATCGGTCGAGATGTTTACATAAAATTGCATTTAGAAGAACATAAATTGCGTTGTCAAAACGCGGCCAGTGGCGCTCAGTTCTACGGGAGGGGAATGTTAACGCTTACTGTTTTAAGGCATAAGCTGACGCGATTTTTGCAAAACTAGATTCGTCACAAATTTATATCAAGAACGCCATCAAGGCGTCTTAAGGATAATATTCTATAATAATTTCTATTAGACTGAGTTATGATTGGCCCCAACATATTGTTTATCATCATCGTCCACTGTTGAACATAGGCCTCTCCAATTGCACGCCACTTAGATCGATCTTTTGTTTATAGCGATTCATAATTCAGAGGGGTAAGGGGGTGAAACCTAACACTTCAACGCCCCAACTGCCAATTTTGCCTGCTCGTGGTGCTCCTGCTGATTAACGGAAGAGGTAAAGACGACTGATGAAAGGCGGTATAGCCGAACTACATTAAGACAGACGGTAAAACCACAGACCAATATTCGGCAGCAGCGACACCGGTGCAATCAGTGTATTTCTAGCCAACCCGAATGCTCAGCGTGGCCATTAATTTGATATACACCTCTAATGGCCAAAACGTAAAAACAATGTCACCCAGCCCCCACCTCGCTGTCTCTGCGCAACAGTCCAATTTTACGTACCAGACTTGTAAAGTGAAATATTTCATAAAATATACAAGATCTGAGGCAAGAAGTGCAGTGTCGGTAGGCTGACGATATCAAACGTGTCGGGGGGACCCCCTGGATGTAGAGAGTGCAGGGTGTGTCGAATAAGCAGCAGTAAACGTGTATTAGCTATATGGTGATGATGATGAATCATCGTATGGATTCTGGGCACGTTTTCTAATTACATGTAATAGGCTCCGCTGCGGCACATAGACTACGCGAGAATTCTTAAGCTAGCATAGCTAGCCCACCTCCTTCCAAAAGAGCATTAGTCTCCTGAGACATTCAAATGCTTCTAGGAGAGCGTCCTGTAGGTGCTAAGACGGCCTATTCGCTAACTTTTTGACATTGACATCACTAAACAGCTCGGTGATTATCACTCCCATCTATCAAAAGCAGTTAGCGAATGAGCCTACTGAAGATAAGTACCCAGTATTCAGGCGTGTCAGGTGACCGGTGCAGAAGTATCGTCTGGTTTTAAGTGGCCCTGTTCAAGGCGTTAGGTAGGGCCCTGCCTATTTCTTCCGGCCCAAGGTCTGGCTGAAATGAGCAGGGAGGAGTCCCACATACCTTCTTTTCGCTCCCCGGGTGGTTGAAGGATGCGTAAGGCATTTCCCAGACAAAAAAAAAAAGATAAAAAAAATATGACAATCTAAAGTTAGTTTGTGGGAAAATATTTCTGGAACCAATGAATTGATTTTGAAAATCCTTTCACCAGTCGATAGCTGCATTATTATTGAATGATATGGACTACATTTTATCAAGTCAAAATTAAGTGGTTTGTGTTAAATAAAGATATTACTTAACCGCTTGCTCTTGTGAATTGGTGCGCGGGATCACAGGGGGTTGACACCCATTCGTCATTGTGACACGACCCCAAATAAATGAGAATTCCTATCAGGATCTTAAGTTTCGGAAACGATAACGTCATTCGCAAATTTGAGGGACGGACAACGGTTGGCTCATTTAAATAAACGTTTTGCTACCAAAGAACGGATAGTGACTTGTGGCGGCAATATAGTTATTTAGGAAATAACGCGACATTCTTTATCTATCTATTTTTATGGATACACTTCCTAAGCTCAAAAGAATATTGTCCCAAACATGGCAACAAACTAACTTATTAAGCTTGATAGTTATATGAAACTGTATTCTAATTTATAATTAAAAAGAACAACGCTAATGCATGCGGTGTTTACCTTAATAGATTGTTTCACTAGAGTGCATAGTTAATCTTGTAAATAGTTTTAAGAAATGTGTAAACAAACACTGGTAAACCATATAATAAATAAATCTGTGATCATCGGCCTATTTTGTCCCCACTGCTGGGGCACGGGCCTTCCCTATGGATGAAATAGGGTGATTGTGTCTGGACCCACCAAGCGGCTTCAGTACAAATTAGTGGGTGCTAATGACTGCAATTGCAGCCGGGACCAACAGTCTAAGCACAGAGAAGCTCATAATAAAAAAAATTTGGCCAACTATCCGAATACCGACCATCGACGAGCTCCATTTTTTTCAAAATTTAAAAAAAAATTAACACCATAAAGATCTTCTTTAGTCAAAACCATTTTTGAGATGGAAAATAACGTTTGTTCCCATAGTGCGTTGGTCCCAGCTGTATCTGCTGTATACAAGAATGGGTACGTGGTGGGTCGCAGCCCGTCTTCCTATTCTATTCATAGGGAAAACCATTGCCCTTCAAAATCAATATCGTTTATTCAGTCTAGGCTGTAACAAGCACTTGTGGATGTCGAAAAGCTACGCCATCGGTTCGCAAATCTACGGCGGGAGACCTTCTAGGGGAGCGGGGGGCACGTTGTTACAATTTTTAGATAGTTGTTAATATGACAAAAGCTATCAAATAAATTATACATTTGATAACTTGTAATGTTAGTATGTCTATTTAGCTATTAAAATATGACTGAAAAATTATTAAATTTTATGTAATTTTTTCACGAATTTGAATTGGGGCTAGTTGTTACATCATCGGGGCACGATGTTACAGTAGATAAATAAACAAAGTCATCAGTGATACATATTTTTTTATAAGTATTTCAAAACGATATAAACAATAGAGATCACTTTATAAAGTCTTCTAACATTTATGAATAAATATAATATCTGTTATGGTATTTATTTCAGTTGTTTCTTGTAGAAAATCACTTTGGCAGGAACATTTTTAAATCTTATTAATCTATAAATAACAACTTCTAGTAATTCAATTATTCACGTTCACTTCTTAATTAATTATTTTAATAAACTTTTGGCAAACTAAAATACTTTGGATTCTAAAATTTTTAAGGCACTTAGATTATAAAAAGATATATAGTAACAACTTACCCCAAACAATTGTAACTACTTACTCCATGGCACGTTTTTTAATATAAATTGAAGTCATTATTAATGGATATCGAAAGAAGAATAAAACAATATTGTAAATTAAAGGTAGATATTTAATGAACGTTCAAGGTTAAAAATTTTGACAAAATAAAAAATATAGTCATCAGAAATCAAAAATTTCGTAAAGGATTTTTTATTTACTGGTTGAAATCGGGACACACGCGCACAACCTAGCAGCTCAGCGCTTGGCGAGTCACTGATTGTTTTTATCTAATGCACGATGTTATAAGAAAACAAATGAGTCCAATTATGTCCATCAAAGAGTTTAAAATCCATGTAAAAAACGCGTGTAACTTCTTACCCCTGTAACAACGTGCCCCCCGCTCCCTTACTGAGAAGAACCGGCTAGAAACTCAGCAAGGGTTTTTTTCTCCCTGTATTATATACAGAGTCGTCAAATTGAAAAATGACTTCAATATGAGATAACTAATGAAGTCCCTTGCCATTACAAATGTAAATGATATAAAAATTATGACAATAAAATAAAAAATATAAAAAACTGATTCAACTATGTTTAGGAATGCCGCGTCCTAATGTATAGGTATAAAAAAATATACGATTAAAGTTAAATACAAAGATTAGTATTACCCAACGCAGTAAGAGCAGTCTCATCTCCGCTGGCAGCACCCGTTCACGACCCTTGCAATGAGGACCTTAATAGGGTGATGATAAAATACGAAAAGGATAATTAAACTATAATCTACACTCAAGCGATGCGAGGACGTGTCACAAGTTCTAGTATTTGTTTTGGAATCAAAGTTCATACCAACGAGACTGTCAGTCGCACTCAACCATGAAGCTTTCATACACTTAACGTTTGCCGAAGTTGAATTGTTTCATCATCATCGTGTAAAGGAAATAAATTAAAGAAGTACATAAAAATTAATAAATACATTAAAAAAACTCAAAAACTTGTAAAAAAACAAAAGTTCTTTATAAAAAATGTAAAATTAAACAAGGAAAGATTGCAATTAATTGATAAATTGGATATATATTCAATAAAATATGACAACATTAGCCTAAGATATAAAAAAGACACACAAACATTGCAAAGTAAAATTGAACAATTACAAGAGTGTCTTATAAATGTTACAAAAAAATATGAACTGTCACAAAAAGAAATAAAGGAACACATGAAGGCACTGAATGAGTTGGTTGAATTATGTAATTACAACAATGACAGATTTAATTCTTTAACTAACAATCACACATGTGATTGTAAACAGTTAACAGCTCAGTCACCTGTCAATTGTGATTCCTCCATATCACAACATGTAACTATTAGTTCCCCACAGCAGCCATCAAAGGAATGCTTGACTTCAGTGAAAACAATTCACTCGGACAACTTAGTTTTAGATAATAAATATAAAAAAATCATATTATTTAGTGATGAAATTGGCAAGGGCATGGGCCCTCTTTTATCTAAAATGGGAAATTCAATTATCAATCACTGTATGCCTAATGTTTCTTATAAGGATATCTTAGGAAATGCAATCAAACAGAATTATAGTAAATGCACTACTTTGTTATTTTTTGTGGGAAATAGAGGCAATTTGAACAAAAAATCATTGATTCAATATGTCAATGACCTGAGCTCATTAAATGTTGAAAAAATTATATTGTTTACATTGCCCTATTGTAGAAGTCTGCCAAAGGAGGAAAATATCTTAAGATATAAATTAAATATGCTTATGTTCACAATGTGTAAAAGTGAAAAATTTCATATTATTGACACTAACAATTATGTTAGAAATTTATATTTGACCAAAGATAAATATTATCTTTCTAATTATTATAAAAGACAGATAGCTAAGTCGCTATCATATTATTTTTATATAACAGCCAAAAACTTGGCTAAACAAATTGCTTTTATTGAGCAATGTTCCATTGACTTGACAGTCAGTAATTCTTCTACTGACAAATTACAAAATAATAACTATTGTTTAAATTAAATAATGAGACAACAGACAACTCGTCTTGCTTAATAATAAATAATTATTGTAATAACTTGCATAAAAATATTAATTTAATTAAGAAAAATCCCAAACAATTAAAAGAAAATGTAAACTTGATCAACCTGATGCATATAAATATTCAAGGAATGATGGGTAAGGACTTAGAAATTGAATTATTTTTGAATTGTAACAATATAGATATATTTTGTATCACAGAGCATTGGCTTAAAAGTCATCAATTCATCTTTAATTTTAATAATCATCAGGTTGGTAGTTCGTTCAGTCGAGAAGATGCGATTCGCGGTGGCTCTTTAATTTTATTAAATAAGGCACTTAAATTTAAGGAACGTAAAGATATTGTGAGCCTCTCGGTTGAGCGAACAATAGAGATTGCCTGTGTGGAACTGGACCAGCTTGTTGTATTGAGTGTATACAGACCTCCTTCAGCATTGTATGATTGTTTTGAAACTATTATGGATGAAGCTTTAGAAAAAATTGTCAACACTGGTAAACGATTAATTGTTTGTGGTGACTTTAATATTAATCTATTAGAAACCTCTAATTTGAGTATTAAATTAAGAAATCTATTTCAATCATATAATCTTGAAAACTTGTTCATGGAGCCTACTAGAATAACTGCCACTTCGGCCACTTGTATTGACAATATTTATACGGATATAATACCACATTCAAAAGTAATTGTTAATCAACTGGATAGTGATCATTGTGGCCAGATGATTACTTTTCCACATCCAAATAAAAATATCACCAAGAAATATATTACTATTGTGCCAAAATCTGTTAACCGTATAGAGCGTTTTAAAATTCAATTAGATAGGAGTTTGAGTTATTTAAAGTATAAAAGTAGTCCAAATGATATGTATAATGATTTTTTTAATAATTTTTGTAAAGAATTTAATGATGTCTTTGTTCCCAAAACCATATGTGTTAGTGATGCAGTAACTTTCAGCGAGTGGGCCACCCCAGGCATACATAAAAGTAGAAGGAAACTTTATGAACTTTACAATGAACGCAGCATTAATACTAGTGAAAGTTTCAAAGAGTACGTACGTAATTATTCAAAGTTATTTAAAAAAGTATGTCGTACAGCAAAATCAAATTATTTAAGTAGTAAGATTAAGAATAGTAATGACAAAATCAAAATGACTTGGAACATTATAAACAATGAAACTGGAAAATCTAAAACTCGAAATACTAGTTTTAATTTAAACATTGAACATAGAAATGTTACATCAGATGTTGAAGTTGCTACAGCATTTGAGAACTTTTTCACTGATATTCCAGTTTCAACTACAAAATCTTTGAACTCGTCCCCCATTGCTGCTGAATCAATATTAAAAGAACACACAAAACAATATACTAGTCAATTTAAATTTAAGTATGTTAACTGTAAAGATGTAATAAAATATTTCAACCAATTAAATAAAAAGAAAACTGCGGATCTGTGGGGTAACTCCGTGGATGTTTCTGGATCAGTAATTGAGACAATAGCTCCTATTTTGGCTAGCATTTTTAATCAATGTGTTGACTGTGGTGTTTTTCCTGATCTAATGAAACTCAGTAAAATAACTCCATTACATAAATCGGGTAGCACATCTGACCCCACAAACTTTAGACCTATATCCGTGTTACCCACCTTTAGTAAGATTTTTGAAAAAATTATGCTAGATCAAATGCAATCATATTTTTATAGTAATAACATTCTTCATAGTAAACAATTTGGTTTCACAAGGGGTCGCTCAACAACCGATGCCGGTGTTGAGCTTGTACAGCAAATTTTTGATGCCTGGGAGAACTCGCAAGATGCATTAGGTGTATTTTGTGACTTATCAAAGGCTTTTGATTGCGTTTTTCATGAAACATTGATCAGGAAACTTCACCACTACGGATTTAGAGATACCACTCTGGATCTTATTGTATCTTATTTGAGTGATAGGGTTCAGAGGGTTGACATCAATGGAGTAAAATCTCCTGGTTCGTCGGTTAAGATGGGAGTTCCGCAGGGCTCAATCCTTGGTCCTTTCTTATTTTTAATTTATATCAATGACTTGCCCTATTTTGTAAAGGATAACCACGAAATAGTATTGTTTGCGGATGACACTTCACTTTTGTTTAAAATTAAACGTAGGGAGTCACAAATTGATGACGTGAACAGGTCTATTTCGAAGGTAGTCCACTGGTTCAATGTTAATAATTTGATGCTAAATGAAGGGAAAACTAAGTGTTTGAAATTTGTATTACCTAATGTCAAACAGGTAAAAACTAATGTAAATATAAAGGATCGACATATGAGCTCTGTAGATACCACAGTGTTCTTAGGAATCACACTAGATTCTAAGCTGCAGTGGGGCCCACATATTGATGGATTGTCGAAGAGACTTAGTTCTGCAGCATTTGCTGTAATGAAAATACGGCAGTTAACGGATATAGAAACTGCCAGATTAGTCTACTTTAGTTATTTTCATAGTGTAATGTCTTACGGTATTTTACTGTGGGGAAATGCCGCCGACATTCAAACTATATTTGTGCTGCAGAAGAGGGCTATTCGATCAATTTATAATCTTAAAGTTAAGGATTCATTAAGAGATAAGTTTAAAGAAATAGGTATATTGACAGTTGCATCACAATACATATATGACAGCTTAGTATTTGTAAAAAAAAATATTAATTTGTTTACTAAAAATAGTGAAATACATACATATAATACTAGAAATAAAAATAACTTAACTTTACCTGCTACTAGGCTCCACAAAATCAATAATTCGTTTAGAGGTCTTAGTGTTCGCTTTTACAATAAAGTTCCAAGCAATATTCAAGAGTTAAGCATGACTAAATTTAAATCGACCATTAAAAAATCACTAGTTAAGAAAGCATATTATAAAGTGTCTGATTATATTACAGACAAAAATGCTTGGGTATGAACTGTTCCAACCATTCCAACGGGTATTTCTATATGATTTAAATTATGAATTATGTGTTGACAATATTATAATTAAACTGAAAGCTGTATATAAAGTTGATAACTTAAGTAAGATTATCAGACTGTTTAAGAATATTTGATTGACAAAACGGCGTGGTCGTGATTTCTCCTTTGCTTTGTTTTGTAATTGTTTGTTGTGTCTTACAGGTAAATGACCTTAATTTAAGTAAATATGTTGTAGTTAGTATGGGTAGTTATGGGTAGTCATGCTCTCATAATAGTCTCTTCGGCGGTGTCGTGTGAGGCGGGTCGTTACGTTCCCTAAAATATGGTTGAGCGAAGCGATGGCTGGTTCATGCGTCATGCTCGTGAACGGGTGCTGCCAGCGGAGATGAGTCTGCCCTAACTTCCATAATATTGAAGTTAATGTTTAGTCACACTGAATATAAATAACACTATTTGTATTTATACTGTGTGACACAGCAATCAAAATGCAGGTAAACAATTAATGTATATTTAATAATTATGTAATGAAAAGTGACTTCATGAATCACCTCTGAAGTCATTTTTCAATTTGACGACTCTGTAAATAATAAAACAGGGAGAAAAAAACAGCCCTTGCTGAGTTTCTTGCCGGTTCTTCTCAGTACAAGGTCTCCCGCCGTAGATTTACGAACCGATGGCGTAGCTTCTAGACATTCATATGTGCTTGTAACAGCCTAAACTGAATAAATGATTTTGATTGATTGATTGATTGATTGATCAGTCTATTAATGTCCCCACTGCTTGGGCACAGGCTTTCCCTATGGATGGAATAGGGAGATTGGGCCATGACCCACCACGCGGACCCAGTGCGGATTGGCGGGTGCTAACGACTGCAGATGCAGCCGGGACCAACGGCTTAGCGTGCCTTCCAAAGCACGGAGATAGAAGATTTTTGGTCACTCATCCAATGACCGACCACTGCTAAAGTTGCTTAACTTCAACGATCGCAGCCGAACGCGCTAACCACCTGCGCCTGCGCCATCGAGCTCCTCTTGAATTATTTAATTCTATTAATATCGCAAAGAAAGTGTCGGCATCTACTTGTTTCTTAAGGACTACTTACATTGAGCCATTGCAAATAGGCTATTAGCAGTGGCGTAGCATGGGGGGGGCGGGGGGTGCGGTCCGCACCGGGCGGCACTTTGCCGGGGGCGGCGCTGCGGAGGTGGCAGATAGAGAAAAAAAATTAAAATATAAAAAAAAGTTAATTTCTTTCAGTTTTTTTTTTCGTCATTTTTTTGTTGTTGTTACCAAATACCCAGGTACCTATGCAGGTTCTATGCATGGGTGATGCAAGCGCAAGGTTTCTCAATAACTATTATTTAGGAATTATTGTATTACATTTTCTCTGTAATTTTTCTAAGTGATATTGTGATAGTCTACCCTCTACTCTATGTCAAAAAATGATAATTTCACTCTTAGGTTAGTGTTATTCAATAAAAGTACTCTTTTTACCATGCCTCAATTTTTTTATAATGGATTGCAAAAATAAGAGGGCGGCAAATTTGGAATCCGCACCGGGTGCTAGTGACCTATGCTACGCCACTGGCTATTAGACAAGTTTTTGAAAACTTTCCTGCGTTATTTATTAGTATTATAGTCACTGGATAAAATTGATAATTACAATTCTATTGCGTATATACCTAATTGCCTATACAGCATATTTACAAGCAGGTGATGTCATTTTAGCATGGATCCACCAATCCTAAGGCATTTTTCATAATAACAATATATCGTAAATACTTTTCTATTTCATGATTTTTAGTAATTTTGTATCATCACATACTTTTTGTCAGAATAGTGAAATGAAATTGCTCCCAATATTCATGTTGAATACACTTGCCAACAATTGGTACTTTATTGTTAATGTTGTCAAATAGGCTATTGTGTTGCTATTGAATAAAGTATTCGTCAAAATAGTAGATATATGTATCATTGCTTAGATTACGACCAAGGGTCAACAAAATGAACAGAATCTTTGATCTCATAGCAATAATCTATATACACATATATAAAACTCGAAGGTGACTGACTGACTGACATAGTGATCTATCAACGCACAGCCCAAACCACTGGACGGATCGGGCTGAAATTTGGCATGCAGGTAGATGTTATGACGTAGGCATCCGCTAAGAAAGGATTTTGATCAATTCTACCCTAAGGGGATAAAATACCAAAGCGAAGCGAGGACGGGCCACTAGTATTAAATAAAGTACTTATACTATGCCACTGCAACAATCGCCACCGCAATTAAGAAAATTCCAATGGCAGCTATTATCCTTAAAACGTTATTATATATTACATAATAAAGACAACCAAACCATAGTGCGAGTAACAAATGCTACAGCGCCATCTTGCTTCTAATAAAACAGCTATATGAACTTGAACAATCATATCGCTTTCCAGTTGGGAATACATACATATACATGTTTTGATTACGCTCCCTAAGGGACGCAGAGTTGAGTATCTCTTATCTAATAGACAAGTCCGTCCGTCCGTCCGTGGTGCTGTTTCAGCGGCCAAACCGTAAGAGATAGATATAGAGAATGTTTAAGTTATAAGTTAAGAATAGTCTGATAAGACTACAAACCGGATGTGAGTAACGTAGCACTTCCGGTTTTCGAGAAATCACGTGATTTCTATTTCAAACGAAACCACACAAAATCTCCGAAGTTCTCAATTAATTAAATACTTTTTTTTTTCTTTTTTTTTTGTGAACATTTGGTTCACTGGTTTACTAGTTTCATATTAATTTAAGCTTAGTACCCACAGAAAGAGTTTAGATTTGTGTTCATAGACGGTCCGGTTGTACGGCAACCAATGTAGCCGGCTCGCCGGCAGCGACGCAATCCTTTTCTATTTTATGGTGAAGAACCCTTAAAGAAATTCTAAGGGTGAAAAACAACACTGCGTTGCGGCGTCTCGTCGCACTGTAGAAACCTACGACGTCGCTCAACGCATCGCCGAAATTTCCGATGCGCTGCCGGCCCTTGTGAGGAAATTATTTGCGTTGCGTCATCGCATCGTATTGGGATCCGGCTTAGTTTTGCGATGCGACGTCTAAACGCAGTGTTGTGGCCTTGCTCCAATTTGTTTCAAAGCTATTTACAATAACAAAGAATACAAAAGCATATAAAAACAAGTTTCCAGATGATCGTTACACACGAGTAGACACGTAGCGAAATAATTCATTGCCTACTTTATCTATTAAGTGGTCAATACAATACATCGTTTGGGAATAAAATTGATATGCCCTGACACCAATGTAGCACCTCAATCACCTGCAATTCGGTGAATACAAAACCGCTAATTGCATACCGACTCTATCAACAAAAAGCCTTTGGACAACGGATCCATTCGCACCTACATTATCGACCTTATTGCTTAACAATAAAGGCGCTTTCAATAACGAATTGTATTCACTAACGTGATCCCATTGAGTGTACCCATTTATTTTGTGTTAAGTAAAATGTTCACCCGCATGTTTGGAAATTGCCTGTACGAGTTCACTAATAAATTAGTACTCTATTGTAAAATCATTTCTATTTATTTGTATTCATGCGTATTGCTTTTGTTGCGAAAAGCTTTATTTTTTAGACCATTACAAACTAGGTGTGATGGCTTAGGCCGCGTTGTTTCATCCACAGTTAAAAGAAG
Source organism: Chilo suppressalis (assembly GCA_902850365.2). Lineage (NCBI taxonomy): Eukaryota > Metazoa > Arthropoda > Insecta > Lepidoptera > Crambidae > Chilo > Chilo suppressalis. The sequence goes on from OU963911.1 coordinate 3,127,545, forward strand.
AATGGCAGGGTACTATGGGAGTTATGTACAGGTACACAACTGTCATGTTTGGCAATGAGATTTACACATTTGGTAGATAATATTGAGGACAATAATAATAGTGAGGACACTTATATTCCCCATATTTCTTTACGCGGCTGAGACCTGGACTTTGCGAGGTGTGGAAAGGCAGAAAGTGGACGCTTTGGAAATGTGGTGCTGGAGAAGAATGCTTGGGGTTTCATGGACCGAGTTTCGCACGAACGTCTCGATACTTCAAGAACTCGGTATCAGGCAGCGTCTATTTTCGACAGTACAATCTCGCATCTTAACATTCTTCGGACACGTTTCTCGGCGTAACAACCTATCCATAGAACGCCTTGTCGTCCAAGGAAAGGTGGAAGGTACTAGACCGCGCGGAAGGTCACCCACGCGATGGACTGACCAGATCAAGTCAGCCGTTGGAAGTTCACTAAACGAGTGCAGCAGGATGACCTCTAGCAGGCAGCAATGGCGAAACATAGTGATATACATCTGCCCCCTCCAATAATACTACAAGTACATAGCGATCACGACCGCTCTGTCAAGAGCGTACCGGCTAAGAAGAAGAAGTAGATAATATTATTGGAAATTACAACATTAATTAACAGAATTTTAAATGTTGGGATTTAAAGTTATAATTGTATTTCAAATCATGTTTTATGGTTGATTTTCTCTGTAATTGACTGACAGTGACAGTTGACTGACAGTGACAGTTAATATTACGTAAACAAATTCGCGTATCGCGATCGTTAAAGTGTTACCCAGCAGCTTCCAGTCACCCCTTATCAGGTCCTCAGTCCACCTTGTTGGAACGCCTACCTTCGATGTGCTTACCAGTGCAAGGTCACCTACTTCTCGAGAACCTTTTTACTCCTTTGTGGCTGTCATATCATAATGTAACCTGTCCACTGCCATTTAAGTTAGGCCATTCTCTGGGCTTTTTCGAATACGATTTTGATTCTTCTATGGAGCAATATTGAGCTTACATAAAAATCTCATTATGAAAAACCGAGCATTGATTAAATAATTTATGATTTCGTCCCAGTTCACATAAAAAAATCTCAGCGAATTAAAGAATAAAATGCTAGTACTGAAGAAAAGTTTACTAGAAAAAATATCCACGCGGACCAGGCAGCGGACGGGACTCGAACCCGCACCCATTCGCAATCCGGGCGAATGCACTGACCATTATGCTACATCGGCCCTCTTGGCCGTGTCGAAATTTTCCTAGCCTTAAGCTGCAAGGCAGCGCCATCTCTTCGCATTGTAGGTAACCCACAATGTCAAATGAATACTTTTTCAAGTATTAAACATTTGTAAGAAGAAATAAAGGTCAATAGGGTCGTGTCGTGGGTCGTGGTCGACATGTCATCATCGAAGCTTTAGGCAATGCGATAAGAAGCTCTGCCAATGCCTCTTACTCCAGCGCTCTAGTAGCTCTCCAGTACCCCAGATCATTTTAACTATCGAAGTGAGACCCAAGAGCGGTCTTAATGAGTTTTCAAACATTATTTATGGAAGTGGTTAGTTCTGGACACTTTTAGTACCCTGTATGTTTGTAAGACAAAAAAGAATTTTAAAGACTTTGGCCTTGACGCTGCAGTATTTAAAACTAGAAGATGTATTATCATCATCAGCCTATTAATGCCCCCACTGCTGGGGCACAGATCTTCTTCTCTTTATTCTATCCATAGGAATAGGAAGATTGGGCCATGACCCACCACGCGGGCCCAGTGCGGATTGGTGGGTGCTGACGACTGCAGAAGCAGCCGGGACCAACGGCTTAACTTGCCTTCCGAAGCACGAAGAAGCTGGAGATAGTAAATTTTTGGTCACCCATCCAATGACCGACCACTGCGAAAGTTGCTTAACTTCAACGATCACAGTCGAACGCGCTAACCACCTGTGCCATCGAGCTCCTCATGACGAGCTTCTCACGAGAAGATGTATATATAATGTCAATGTCACCCGTTTTAGCAAAATTCCTCGATGCGCCTCTTTCTGAAAATCGGTCTAGACTATCTGTTCCAAGTTTACATAATCGTTAACAACTTTCAGGTTACAAGAGTTTATTTTTCTTAAAGAGGAATGGGGGCATTGCAGAGTTTGATATTAGATTTGTCTTGCCCATATTCATTTAAAGATTTTTGTTCAGAGACCCTATCAAAGTCTTCGAATATTGCGCCGAGGTCCTCCAACCAGTGGCGGTGCTAGACCACATGTGGACGTCGGCGACATCAAGTTCGCGAGGCCTATTTTACTTCGCAGTAAAGAACCGTTAAAGTAAGTGAGCCAAATTATAAAATAACGTATGAGTAAACGAGTTTTATTGTTGATTCATAGTGTTGCCAGACAGACGATTCTGAATACCCGTAAAGTACTACTCGCTTCCATCACGCACGTGTTCGAAAATAATAAAAGTCATTATCATCTGCTTAGCTTTTTCCGAATTGTTCGGGGTCGGCTACCTAAGCCAGGCCCGAAGAAACGAAAATAAAAAGGTAACTTGTAAAATTTTTTTGCGAGGCCCCCTCAGGCACGCGCGTCGCCGACGCCTAGCGCCGCCACTGCCTCTAACGACTTCGCTATCTATAATCACTTTAGTGAATCGAAGGTTAATGAGATTTTTGCTACAGATGTTAATACCGGGTTCATCCAGGCCAGAAGATTGAAGGCATCTTCTAGAACGGCTTGATTCTGCTTCACTTCTCACTGCACCTGGACAGGTTTTGCATCACGGGATCAAAAAGTAACTGACATGATAGCGTTTTCGTATAAACGTATGATAAGTACATCAAAACCTACAGGTTAATAATAAGTCATCTCTCAACTCTAGGAGTATAAATCTTAACTGCTAGGTTTATTAATCTAAAGACAATTATATTAGAAAAACATCCACGCGGTCTAGGCAACAGACACGATTCAAACCCGAACCTTTGGCTATTCGAGCGGATGCACTTACAAATTATACTACCGCGACCTTAGTAGACAAAGGACATTGTTCAGCGTCCATACATAGTTAGCCTAAGAACCAACAATCATGAAATATTATTTTCTAGGTTCAAAATCGTAAGTAAATGGCTGTAAAAACAAAGATTATTGACGGACACTTCTGAGAACTTAAATTATTAGGAAAACTATTTTTTTTTTGAGGTTATATTTAATATTCAATGAAACATAGGTCAACCTATGAATTTAGTATGAACTCAGTATGAAGTGAATTAATATTACAACTAATTCATTTTATTCGGTGCGATTTTACAGAATAACTATTAGGAAAAACTTGGTTAGGTAGGAATCATCATCAATAGCCAAGTGAAGTGCCGGCATTAGGAAGAAAGAGTGTTTTGTTTGCAGCGCTGCCATAGATTATACACAAAAAATGGTATTTATTGTCTCAGATTATTTTTTAACTTTTTAATTTAGCTTACTTAACTGGAAGTGTCCGTCACAATCTAAATACTGATAATTATCGCAAAAAATATACTAAGAATTATCATAAATGCCAAATTGGTGTTGGTTCTTAGGCCAATTTTAACATCGTCCTTTCCTCTAGTATTTCTTAGGCTGCAAGGCAGCACCCACCCGGATGGCGGGAGATGCAGGTTCGAATCCCGGCTGAACCCTGTTTTCAATTTTTTTAGATACCAATGTATTTTTCAAAGCACCTTCGTGATGCGGAAGGCAGGTTAAGTTATATTTTTATAGCATTTAACTGCTATATTTTTTAATCTTAATAAAATTTAACCAGAAATAATATTTTACGCGGACCAGGCAGCACACGAGACTCGAACCCGCACCCTCCTTTAGATTGAAACATTTAGCAGTTAAAAATTAAAAATATAACTATAATTGCTATTTCTTCTTTCAAATGGTTAGTACTTGTAAAGGTATTCATTTGACATTAAGAGTTACTTACAATGAGAATAGATGGCGCTGCCTTGCAGGTGCAGCCTAAAAAATACTGGAGAAAGGCACGGACAATTAGCATAATGGTCAGTGCATCCGCCCGGATAGCGGAGGGTGCGGGTTCGAGTCCCGTCTGCTGCCCGATCCGCGTGGATTTTTTTTTAGTAAAATTTTCTTTCTGCAGTTTAAGTTTTTAGTCCTGGCTATATCTGCAGTCATGAGCACCTACCAATCAACGCAATACATGGCCTTATCTCCCAATTCCGGTAATATTATCTATATACCGTCCTAATGTGTACATAATAAGTTTCTGTAATTGCCACAAAGAGCTTCTTTCGAAGCTTCCTTCTTATGGGCTTCCTGAAAAGCTGTGCGTTTGGATCACTAGCTTTCTTGCGGACAGGAGCATCAAGGTCGCAGTCGACGGTGCATGCTCGGACTCCAAATCCGTAAACGCTGGTGTTCCACAAGGCTGTGTGCTATCGCCTACGCTGTTTCTTCTTCATATCAATGATATGCTTCAAATTTATGGCATTCATTGCTATGCAGACGACAGCACGGGTGATGCCCTATATACCGGCCGCGCCACCATTTCACGGGAAAACGTCATCGAGTGCCGGTACAAACTTGTGTCTGAAGTCGAAACTTTGTAACGAATTGGGGCGACTTAATCTAGTCCAATTTAACCCTACGAAGACACAAGTATGCGCGTTCACCGCAAAAAAAATACCATTTGTCGTATCTCCTCTTTTTGAGAACACTCCTCTAACTGCCTCAGCTAGTATTGGAATTCTTGGCGTTAACATATCGAGCGACGTCCAGTTTCGGGATCATTTAGAGGGCAAGGCCAAATTGGCCTCTAAGAAGCTTGGTGTGCTCAATAGATCGAGAATGTACTTCACACTGGCCCACCGACTGCAGCTTTATAAGGCACAGGTTCGGCCTCACATGGAGTACTGCTCTCATCTTTAGGCGGGGGCACCCCAGTACCAGCTTCTCCCTTTGGATCGCATCCAGCGCCGAGCGGCTCGAATCGTCGACGACCAGGACCTTTCCAATCAGCTTGATCCTTTGGCTTTGCGTAGGGATGTAGCTTCGCTCTGCATCTTCTATCGCATTTATCACGGGGAGTGTTCTGAGGAATTGTTCGGATTAATTCCAGCTGCTGCATTTCGCCATCGTACATCGCGACTAAAATTTCATCCCCATCATCTTGATGCGTGGCTATCCACAACCGTGCACGACCACGACAAAACTGTGGAATATGTTGTCGCCAGCAGTGTTTCCGGACCAATACGACCCAAGAACCTTCAAAAAAAGAGCGTACTCCTTCTTTAAAGGCCGGCATCGTATTTGTGATACTCCTGGTGTTGCAAGTGTCCATGGGCGACGGTGATCACTTACCATCAGGTGAGCCGTCTGCTGGTATGCCCCTTTAACATAAAAAAAAAGGGTGCGTGTACTTATGTAGGCGCGTGAGAAGTTATCCTTCTTTGGCATCGTTTAAAATTAGTTTTTAATTGCATGCAAATAATTATTTACAATAAATTAATAAAAAGTCTGGAAAAGGACACAGTCAATAAAGTTCAGTTTTAATTTGAAAAAATAAATAAATAATCAAAATCGCTACTGAATATAATTTATTAGAACATATGTGATTAGCACTTGTATGAAACTCAAACACGTATTCCGAATATACAAACTAGAAACATGTGGATAAATATTATAAATATGAGTACCCATAACTGTTACTTATTACAAAAAATAAAGATGTGATTTTTGGTTCTACTACACCAATGGTCAAGAGATGGCGCTGTAGTCTCCTGAATCGCGCTTTGGTTCCGTTGTTCCAGATTAATAAATACTTTTGATATTATAAATATTAATACCTATAACTGTTACTTTATTACAACAAATAAAGATGTGGTTTTTGGTTCTACTACACCAATGGTCAAGAGATGGCGCTGTAGTCTCCTGAATCGCGCTTTGGTTCCGTTGTTCCAGATTAATAAATACTTTTGATAGGCCTTCACAATGCAGTCGTTAGCACCCACTAAATAGAGATTCTTTTTCTATTTTGTTGGTAGATTTTCTTAATGTGCGGTAAACACAAAAGTAACGCATGAAGTTGTTCGCTAAAGCAACCAACTTCATGCTGTTAAAATTTTGTGTTACAGTGATGCGCGCGCATCTTAAAATTTCACTCTCATCATTTTTACATAACGCGCCTAAAGAAGTATAACTTCAAAAAAAAAATGTATTACATCCACAAAAATCGCTGAAGAAACTTTCTTAAAGATAAATAAATAAACTAATGCTTGCTTGTTTCAATGTAAAACCTACACTGTCTTGTAGTTGTAAAAAAAACAGTTTAACAATTTTTAAACTGAAAAGCACCTTTTAAATCCCGAAAGCCACCGTTTTAAACGGTGTAATATCCGACTGCGGAAACAAAAGAGAGTTATGTATTTAAAATTGAAAAGTTGTTATCTCGAGCTCCTCCGTGCTTCGGAAGTTACGTTAAGCCGTTGGTCCCGGCTGCATCTGCAGTCGTTAACACCCATCAATCCGCACTGGGCCCGCGTGGGTCACGGCCCAATCTCCCTACTCCATCCATAAGGAAGGCCTGTGCCCAAGTAGTGAGGACATTAATAGGCTGGTAATGAGATGACGTGATCATGTAATAATCTTTAATTTTTAATTTTTTGAAGTGAAAACTTCTTTAGCGGCGTTGTACACTTTTTTTTGTTTGGGTAAAAAAATGTTAAACTCGCGTCAGGTTAAACACGTGGACTGATCGCATCATGACACACAATAAAATTGGAAAGGTAGTTGACTTTCAATATATTGGACGAAACATAGTAATATTTTATTTTACCGTATTATAATAATAAGTCTCTATCGAGGACGTCCACGAGGCAGCTTTATTGCGAAGAAAATGCATTTTTTTACAATAGATGTCGCTAGGTGCGCTTAAATGTGATTCATGTAAGTTGATTTCTTTACAATAGATGTGTTAAGTGCGCTTAAACGTGATTCATGTAAGTTGATTTTTCTGAGAGATAAACTTTTTTAATCTACTATATAAAAATAAGTCGGGTTTTCCTTCCTGACGCTATAACTCCAGAACGCACGAACCGATTTCCACGGTTTTGCATTCGTTGGAAAGGTCTCGGACTCCGTGAGGTTTATAGCAAAGAAAATTAAAAAAAAAACTTCTTTTAATCACCAAACGAAATGTTACATAAAACGAAGCCATCTGGTGGCGAAACGGTGTTCGCCGGGTTTGCTAGTGTAATATAAATTGTCATGTTTGTGTACGATAGCGCAATAAATAAATATTGTATTCTACCACATACATGATAGTACTTTTATACTGATAATTACATCAATTCGTGCAAATTTTTTCTCTAACCATTCCATAATGTCAAAAATGCACAATTTTAATATTCAAGTTTTCACTTCTGCAGGCACTCCCGAGTGCAACCCGTCGTTTTTTTTTTACTTTTTGCGTTTTGAGTTTTGAAAGTGAAGAGCAAAGCAATGTTCGAGTTTCTCCTGAGGTCGGAATTTTTTTCATTGCTTATAATAATTATAAGAAAAAAATCTAACAAACACGAAAATACACAGTTTGGTACTCCGTTTCATGGCGAATTCGATAATGTAATGCATTCTAAGTTCATATAAAAAAAATACTGTTTCTAACCATTAAAACTAAAACTCCGTTTAAATCATGGTTTAAAACGGCATGGTTTGATTCGTTTTAAACCGACCTTACAACTATACCTACACTACATTTTTATGCTCACATTATTATCTGTTATGTAAATTTATTGTCTGTTCAAGTGTCGGACGAAGGCAAAAGTTTATTGCAGGTGGGCGGTGCGTCCTGAAACCAAAACAATTTGTCTTCTTTATTTATAGGGAAGGGACGAGAGGACAATTGTCTTATACATATAGATTTTTCTTTTATTTGCGATTTGCGGTTGTAAATTCTAACTTCAATTCGTGTCGGGTATAGGGCGTCCAATTTCATTTATACGGCGCTGCTTCAAGTACCTTCACTGGACCGTTCAGGTCCAGTGAAGGTCCAGTGAAGTCTTTTAGGGTTCCGTACCTCGGAAGGTAAAAACGGAACCCTTGAGCGTGGCAGAACACCAGGCATCAATCCTGGGGTCGCCGAGGACGCTCCTAGAAGCCTGTGAGAGTCCCAGAAGACTACTGCTCTTCTGAAAGGAGCTGGGCTGGCTATCCCAATCAACCCTGCACGCGCAATGGACCAACTATCTGCTGTACCAGCTATCTTCGCATCTGGACTTCACCGTCACTTAACTGCTGGGGGGGTGGAGTCATTTGTCGGACCTGTCTATAAAAAATCAAAATATGGAGTCTACGAGCAGAAACTGGGGCTTACAACAAATTTTAAAAAAAGAAACCATTGAATCACTTTGTTATCCGTCTGTCAAGGCTCTTTATCGCGGGAACACGAGGAGCTATCGAGTCAAAATTAAAAAAAAAAAGTCTACGGTCTTTTGAAGACACAGAACACAGAAAGAGGTTAGAATGGTGATTATAGGCCGTTTGGATACCCACTACACTTAGTCTTAGTCTTAGTAGTACGGCGGGCTGTTTCCGCAACTCGACACCCAGTGCCTATTTTGCGGATGGCGTCAGTCCTGCCATCCCAGCTCCTCCAGAAAGCTCAGCACTCCCCGGATGTTGCTGCAGGCTTCTACTAGTGTCCGCGGACTTCCCATTAGAGAAGTCCTTTGTCTTGCAACGCCTCTGCACTCCAGCAGAACATGGGCGCTCGTCTCCTCCTCCTCCAAGCAGGCTCTGCACAGAGGGCTGTCAGAAATACCTATATTATAAAGGTGTTTGTTGAAGTAGCCGTGACCCGTGAGTATACCCACGATTTGTTTCACGGCTTGTCTAGGTAGTCGGATTAACTTTGGTTTACCTTAGGAACGGCTTCCCTAGCTTGCCTGCTACCCACGACACTTCCACCTAATAGATAATGAGCCAATCAAACGACGCAACATCAAACAATCGGACCAATGAGCGCTCACACCCGAAAGCAACGACTCAATCAGAACCAAGTTTTGGTCAAGAATGTTCAACACTGTGGCGTGCCTGCTCCGCCCATAAGGCCCCTCTAACCTCTTTCTGTATTCTGTGCTTGATGCTGTGGAAAAATCAAACTTCTACGACATACGACTGTTTATGTTGCGTACCTTTAATAATCATCAGCCTATTAATGTCCCCACTGCTGGGGCACAGGCCTTCCCTATGGATGGAATAGGGAGATTGGGCCATGACCCACCTCGCGGGCCCACTGCGGATTGGTGGGTGCTAACGACTGCAGATGCAGCCGGGACCAACGGCTTAACGGAGGAGCTCGAGATAGTAAATTTTTGGTCACCCATCCAATGACCGACCACTGCGAAAGTTGCTTAACTTCAACGATCGCAGCCGAACGCGCTAACCACTTGCGCCATCGAGCTCCTGAAATAACACAAACTTAAAAACTTCTTAGTTTATGTTGCGTACCTAAAAGGGGTGTAAGGGGTTCTAAATACACCTGCAAGAACCCAAGCCAACCTCACCTTCACGTGGTGCACCCTGTTGACCAACAGACGAGGCTCTGGCAAACCGACCGATGGCGGTATAACCATCCAATGACGTAGGGGAGGAAAATGTCACTGGTGACGGGCAGCAGCGTCATCAGTAAATAAACCTACGCTCTGCGATCGCCAACCCGCCTGCCCAGCGTGGCGATTATGGGCAAAACCTTCATGCACAAGAAACTCAAGCCACGGCCCTCAGTTCCCGGCAGCCCCGCTATTCCTGGTCACGGTGGCGACCACGGTAACGGTGGGGCGGGGGGTGCCAAGAATCTCCGGGCTACGGGAGGCCACCACAAAAGACTGACCCTGGCGACGTACAACGGACGCACGCTACGGCTTGACTCGCATCTGGCGCAACTCGAGGTGGAACTTGGAAAGATTAGGTGGCACATTTTAGGGTTAAGTGAAGTCCGAAGAGAGGGGGAGGACACCATAACCCTCGAATCGGGCCACCTAATGTACTTCCGCGGGGGAGACCAACAGTCCCAAGGTGGCGTTGGGTTTTTGGTAAATAAGTCCCTTGCCGATAACATTGTGGAAATGTCCAGCGTGTCGAACAGGGTAGTGTACCTTATTATAAAGCTCACCGAGAGGTATAGCCTCAAGGTGGTGCAAGTGTACGCACCGACCTCGACACACTCGGACGACGAAGTGGAGGATATGTTCGATGATATATCGAGGGCCCTCCACTCCACTACTAAGACCCACTACAACGTTGTTATGGGGGACTTCAACGCTAAAGTGGGAGTACAGAATTGCAGCGAATCGGTAGTAGGATCCCATGGATTTGGAAGCAGAAATCATAGGGGGCAAATGCTCGTCAACTTCCTCGAACAGCAGGGGCTCTTCTTGATGAACTCTTTTTTCAAGAAACAGCCCCAAAGGAAGTGGACATGGCAGAGCCCCGACACTATGACTAAAAATGAGATCGATTTCATCATGACGGACAAGAGGTACATATTCAGAGACGTCTCCGTGATCAACAGGTTCAATACCGGTAGTGATCACCGACTCGTTCGGGGCTCTCTGAATATCAACTTTAAGGCCGAGCGCGTCCGTTTAATGAAATCCAGGCTCCAACCTACTTTGCTCCAATCTATAACAGGATCTGAAACGTTCCAGTCAAATCTGGAGAACCGATTTGCTGCCGTGGAAACCACATCAGACGTAAACCAAAACCTCGAAAATGTGGTTCGGATTCTCAGGGAAGAGGGTACGAAACTATGTGCAACGCAGCGTAAGGGCAGGAAGTCAAAGCTTTCGGAAGAGACTTTAGGACTAATGAAGGAACGACGTGAAAACCCACCCGTCACTTCGTCGGCAAAGCGGACTCTAAACCAAGAGATCAGTAAGCACGTACGACACGACCTCCGATGCTCCAATACTCTCTCGATCGAGAGAGCGATCGAGCAGAATCGAGGGTCCAAAGTGTTCGTACAATCTCTTGGAAGAAGCCATCTGACGAAGTTGACCACAGCAAGTGGGGAAGTTGTTGCTTCAAAGCCGGCAGTCCTTTCGGAAGTGGAAGACTTCTACAGCCAGTTATACGCATCACATGCATCTCGACCTGATCCCGGAAATGAGGATTCTAGAGCCACATTAACACGCCACTTCACCGAAGACCTGCCAGAAGTCAGTATTGGCGAAATCGAGATTGCTCTTGGACAGCTTAAAAATGGAAAAGCCCCTGGAGAGGATGGTGTTACAACAGAACTCTTGAAGGCTGGAGGTAAACCCGTACTGAGGGAGCTCCAAAAGCTTTTTAACACTGTCCTGTTCGAAGGGAGAACTCCGGAAGCGTGGAGTAGGAGTGTGGTCGTCTTGTTCTTTAAAAAGGGGGACAAGACCCTACTTAAGAACTATCGACCCATATCCCTTCTAAGCCACGTCTATAAGCTGTTTTCAAGAGTGATCGCGAACCGTCTTGCGCGAAGATTTGATGACTTCCAACCACCGGAACAGGCTGGGTTTCGGAGTGGATACGGCACCATAGACCACATCCACACAGTGCGGCAGATTATACAGAAGACTGAGGAGTACAATCAGCCCCTGTGCCTAGCATTTGTGGACTATGAGAAGGCCTTTGACTCGATTGAAATCTGGTCTGTCCTGGAGTCCCTGCAGCGTTGCCAAGTCGACTGGCGATACATCCAAGTGATAAGATGTCTCTACGAAGCCGCCACCATGTCTGTCCAAGTACAGAATCAGCAAACAAGTCCCATACCGTTGCATCGTGGAGTGAGACAAGGGGACGTTATTTCCCCGAAATTGTTCACTAATGCAATGGAGGATATGTTCAAGACGCTGAACTGGAAACGACATGGCATCAACATAAATGGCGAACGCATCTCTCACTTGCGATTTGCAGACGACATCGTCATCATGGCAGAAACCCTGCAGGACCTACAGCAGATGCTGAATAACCTGGCTGACTCTTCTATACGCATCGGCCTACGGATGAACTTGGATAAAACCAAGGTCATGTTCAATGAACATGTTCTACCGGAACCGATTGCAATACACGGTGCCGTTCTCGAAGTTGTTCAAAAATATGTATACCTCGGGCAGACATTGCAGTTAGGTAGAAACAACTTTGAGGACGAGGTGAATAGAAGAGTTCAGCTAGGTTGGGCAGCGTTTGGGAAGCTACGTCAAGTCCTGACATCGTCGATCCCACAGTGCCTAAAGACGAAAGTCTTCAATCAGTGCGTCCTACCTGTGATGACATACGGAGCCGAGACGTGGACACTGACGGCACGGCTGATCCACAGGTTCAAAGTCGCTCAACGCGCTATGGAAAGGGCTATGCTCGGCGTTTCTCTGAAAGATCGCATCAGAAATGAGGTAATCCGACAGAGAACCAGAGTTATCGACATAGCCCACCGGATTAGCAAGTTGAAGTGGCAGTGGGCTGGCCATATTTGCCGAAGAACCGATAACCGTTGGGGTAGACGAGTTCTGGAGTGGAGACCGCGTCTAGGCAAACGTAGTGTAGGACGTCCTCAGGCACGATGGAGTGACGATTTGCGCAAGGTGGCTGGCAGGAGCTGGATGCGAGTAGCCAAATATCGATCTGAGTGGCGTGCATTTGGAGAGGCCTATGTCCAGCAGTGGACTATGATAGGCTGTTGATGATGATGATGACCTAAAAATTTATATGGAAACCTTTGGAGAGTCCGATTCGGACTTATCCGGTTTTTTATATCTGGATTACAATGGTGCTATTGTGCAAGAACAAACACACTTTTTACCGCGGAATTCCCTGCTGTGATATGAATTTTATTCGAAACTAGCTGTGCCCCGCGGTTTATTAGGGATATTTTCCCGCAGTAAAACGTAGCTTATGTGTTAATCTAGGGTGTCAGCTTCACACACCCACAAACTTTCGCCTTTTTAATATTAGTGTGATTGGTGTTCTTATTTCGAACTAGCGGCCCGCCCTCGCTTCGCTTCGGTGTAGAGCTGAAGTATAGACTACAGTTTTTGTTCTCAGGCTTGTATTATACACAATGACATTCATCTATGATTCTTCTTATACCTGCATGCAGTCTCAGCCCGATCAGTTTAAAATTGACAAAGTTTCATACAAACTTTTTTTCCCTATTTTATATAGTAGAATTGATCAAAATCCTTTCTTAGCGGATGCCTACGTCATAACATCTACCTGCATGCCAAATTTCAGCCCGATCCGTCCACTGGTTTGGGCTGTGCGTTGATAGATCACTATGTCAATCAGTCACCTTTGAGTTTAATATATATAGATAACACCACGGATTCAAAAGTGATATGTCAGTTTGTTCCTACAGAACAGCACTGCTGTTCGGCCTTTTCTCACATATTCAGTTATGACCTTTAATCCTCACGGATTTTGGTCAAAGGAAAGCCTTGACAAGCACTAGGAACATTAAATACCACTTTGGTAGATAGCATAGTGTCGTCCACTTGATAATTAGCGGCAAATGCGTATTTTTGAAGTGATCACTTCTTATGGGAGGGTAAACCGCTTCGTTACGTAACGCGTTACGTCTGGTTTCCCTTCCTCTCACTCATACGGCAGCGGTGGGCAGGCTCCTCATATCTCACTCTAACCCGCAACGCCGTCAAGATTAGTTTAAGTCAGTGGTGCCCAAGTGGTATTACTCCAAGGGCTGACTGCCTGGCTAGAGAGGGGTCTAGCAGGACAGCCATTGGCCCGGAGCCAATTGTACCCATACCTTATCGACAGCTGAGAACCTGGATAAGGGAGCGCTGTCAACGACCACACGATGAATATTGGGCAAAACACACTGACTGCAGGCAAGCTAGGGAAGCCGTTCCTAAGGTAAACCAGCAGCTATCACGTAAGATAATCCGACTACCTAGACAAGCCGTGAAACAAATCGTGGGTATACTCACGGGTCACGGCTACTTCAACAAACACCTTTATAATATAGGTATTTCTGACAGCCCACTGTGCAGAGCCTGCCTGGAGGAGGATGAGACGAGCGCCCATGTTCTGCTGGAGTGCAGAGGCGTTGCAAGACAAAGGACTTTTCTAATGGGAAGCCCGCGGACACTAGTAGAAGCCTGCAGCAACTTCCGGGGACTGCTGAACTTTTTGGAGGAACTGGGATTGCAGGACTGATCCCCACGCAAAATAGGCACTGGGTGTCGAGTTGCGGAAACAGCCCGCCGTTCTACTAAGACTAAGACTATTGCTCCAAGGGCTATTTTGAAAATCCTGATACGCTACGCGGGCACCGCCAACTTTATAAAAAAACATAATTAAATGAAACTACTTTAGAACGACCTTCTAACGTCTTTTTACCATGCAGCGTAATTTACTTATTGTTAAAATGAAACGTCAATAAATAAATAAATTTAGTACATTAACCCGTAAAAACTAGTTTTATTTAATGAGTTATGTGCGTGAAAACCTAAATAACAAATTACTTTATTTTATTTATTTTTTAAGCATTTAACTGCTAGATGTTTAAATCTAAAGAAAAGTTTTCCTAGAAAAAAATCCACTCGGACCAGGCAGCGGACGGGACTCGAACCCGCACCCTTCGCAATCCGGGCGAATGCACTGACCATTTATGCTACCACGGCCCTGATGGCCATGTCGAAATTTTCCTAACCTTAAGCTGCAAGGCAGCGCAATCTCTTCATTGTAGGTATGATGCAGGATTTTTATTTCATATCCATACAACATAATGACGACCTCCGTGGCCGAGTGGTTTGTACGCCGCGTTTCAGGGCGTCGCCGACTCGAGAGGCCCCGGGTTCGTATCCCGGTGGGGGCAGATATTTGTGTGATGAACACGAGCATTTGTACTCCAGTCATGGATGTTTAAATATTTATTTCTATATAAATATACTTAAATATGTAAAGTATGTGTATTCTATCCGTTACCCTAGTATCCCATAACACAAGCCTTATAGTGCTTACTTTGGGGCTAGGCTAATTGGTGTGAGTGTTGGAAATATTTATTTATTATTATTTATTATTTATAATACACTATTATAGACACCAAACAAACAGAATTAGAAATAACTCTTATTAGGTACTTAAAACTGTGTACAATTTTTGCCGTTGAAATTGCAATTTTATTAAACAATTAAATTTTACTAGCTGACCTACCGAACTTCGTACCGCCATAAAAATATGGGCAAGTGGTAGAAGAGAAAATTTAGGGTTGTGTGTATTTTTAATACCATATTATGAAAAACTAAATATTGTCCAAAAAAAATTAGAGGTGTGTAACGTAGTGTTCTATAAATTTTCTGGGATAGCATTCCTCCTAATCCATATGAGAACGCTACGTTACAATACCCAATAGTTTGAATTTAGGTGCGAAGGCGCATTGTAGATATCAAAAAACGACGTTACAGGTGAACAACCATTATGACTTAAGGATATGAAAAATACATAGTAGCCGATTCTCAGACCTACGGAATATGCATATAAAATTTCATAAAAATCGGTCAGGCCGTTTCGGGGAGTATGGTAACTAACATTGTGACAAGAGAATTTTATATATAAGATTATCGAAAAGAAACGACAAAAGAAGAACATGCATGTTGTATGGGAGATTTAACATTTTTTACGTAGTCGTATTATTTATTTTCAAAGTGAATATACAACGTAAGTGAATATATAAATATTCTGTGAATATTTCGAACGGCAAAAATGTCACGTTTGTTGTGCGGGAGCCCGCCCTTAAATATTTATTTTATTCTGTTTTTAGTATTTGATTTTATATTTATTTGTGATGCTCCTGGTGTTGCAAGAGTCCATGGGCGACGGTGATCACTTACCATCAGGAGAGCCGTCTGCTCGTATGCCCCTTTAACATAAAAAAAAACCGGCAACAGAAATACATCATCTCTAACAATTTCAACTGCATATTACGGTTCATAAGAGCCTGGTAACAGACAGACAGACGGACAATCCCGCTTTTGCCCTTTGGGTACGGATACCTAAAAAAATACTTACAGGTAGAAAAATTCTCGTATATTTTATGAAGTTCTAAGTAATTAAATTTAACCTGGACTAACTTTGTTCCGGACCGTGTATTTATAACTTAACCGTCGGATCTACCACGGTAGGTTAAAGTTATAAGCTTGTTATCAGTTTAATCCTGGTTAGATAATCTTCCTTCCTGCTCGATTGTCATTATTGTAGCCTGCTCGGAACAATGTCGGAACGTGGTCATATTTTAAATTTAAATAGGTGAAATAACATCTTGTCATACTTCTGGCGCTCTATCAACCTCACAAACAGTATTTAGTTAGTGGCTTTATAATACCTACTATTAATTTTATTTTTGTCTGCAATTTTCTACATAACTATACTGTGCTTAATAAAACTGTCAATAAGGTCCAACTGGCAGTAGGGTATATATCTTGAAGGTCCAATGGGCACCAAAAAAGAGGTCCAATGGGCACATTGAATATAAAACTTTTTAAGAAGGTCCAATGAACACCAAAAAAGAGGTCCAATGGGCACTAGACCCAAAAACTGACAAAATGGAATGAAACTGTCCGTGTATGTACATTTATATTAATGTATCTCGTTCATAAATGCGAAAAAAGTTGAATGTCCACCATAAAATAACTTAATTTAAGATAATACTTATAATTTTTACTTTTTAAGCATGTAACTGCTCGATGTTGAAATCTAAAGAAAATATTGCTAGAAAAAAAAATGGATTTTTTTTCTAGTAATATTTTCTTTAATTTAAGATTTTCAAGACTTCCACTATTTATCATATACAATAACTAGCGGCGCGCCCTCGCTTCGCTTCGGTGTAGAGCTGAAGTGTAGACTACAGTTTTTATTCTCAGGCATGTATTATACTACATGACATTCATCTATGATTCTTCTTATACCTGCATGCAAAGTCTCAGCCCGATCGGTTTAAAATTGACAAAGTTTTATACAAACTTTCATTCCCTATTTTATCCCCTTGGGGGTAGAATTGATCAAAATCCTTTCTTAGCGGATGCCTACATCTACCTGCATGCCAAATTTCAGCCCAATCCGTCCAATGGTTTGGGCTGTGCGTTGATAGATCACTATATCAGTCAGTCACCTTTGAGTTTTATATATATACTTAGATAAAAATCAATTTTCAATGTAATATCTTTCCTTTCAAATTATGTACCTTTTTCCTCAACCGCAAACCTTATCTTAATATATCTAACTTTGCAAGCCTTACCATTTCCAATACCAAGATTAATACTCAATGATCACATGATACTCGGGAACAGGAAGGTTTCCCTCATAATAGAGTGATAATCTCTATTCCACTCCAATCTCACCCGGCTCCCAGGTACCCAGCCTCTTTATCCGTGCAGTAAAGATATGGTGCTCATTAAAACCAACGGCAGGTGGGTCGTGGCAATAAAAATTTTAAACAGGTCCCCAAACGGTCCCACGGTGTGTTGTTATGACGCCTCGTGAATTTTAACAGCCCTCCGTAGACCAGATTAAAGGGGAATAAATGCGACTCTAGTTTGACCTGATAAACTTTACAAACTTGATGTGGAAAAGTTAAGAGGCGAAGTGATTAACGCGTTCGATCAGCGTCAGAAGAAAATAATCAACTTTCTTTTATTTATGTAAAAAAATCGGTTGTCTGTAAAGTCAGTTTACTGACGATAGTAGGGATGATGACTAATTTTTTTTTTCTTCGTTTATCAGGTAGATTATCAAAAAGTATTGGACACGTATTTTTTCTTTTTTCACATAATATAAACATTGCAGAGATATATTGATTTGAAAAGTCGCATGACGTCACGTTTGAGTACACTTATAAGGGAAAATTCACTCAAAAGTGACGTCACGAGCCCCTACTCCCGAACTTTGACGCGCTATAACTTTGTCATTTTTTGGTTGATTGGCCAAAGAAAAAATACGTGTCCATTATTTTTTGACCATCTAACTGACGAACTAAATAGAATTTCGTTTACTGTACCCCGTCATCATCCCTGTTGACAACGTTTTTTTACAATGTACATAGTTTTTACAAGTATGAATGTGCAACTTTCACTGCATTTCATACTTGACGAAAACATGTAAATTGATTATCGTATGTGGCTGTTCACGCGGACGCATCGCTCACTCAAGTAGGAGAGGCAGATGTTGAACGCTGCCGAACGCGGAGGCCGATTGTGCCTCTTTGTCGCTCGTTGCACGCTCTCGCTTGCACTTCAAGCCTTAAATGGAACGCCTCAGAGCGAGGTAACGCCGCACGAGTCATGTTATTTCGTGCGTGCAGCCGGCTCCATCGAATTATAAGACGTTGTCATGTCAAAAGGTGAAAAACAGCGTATGGCCCGCCTGATGGTAATCGGCCACCATAGCCTATAGAGGCTTGCGATATCAAAAATATCACTACCCTGACCCAATCTTACCCCGTGGAGAGTAAAGTTATTAGAAGGTAGAGTTATTTTACTATGATCTTCTGTAAGGTGGAGATTACTTCCCCAGACGGGCGCTCCAATTCGTTATATCCTACCTATCTTAACTTTGACTGACTGACAGTTAAGAGCCCTTTAACAAAATTGCGCCGCTGCCGTACTGATTGGCGCGTAGGTAGATTTGCACTAGTATATATTGCATTTTACGGGTGCTGTTTCGAGTCTTATAAAATAATTATTAATGAACTAATTATAAAAATATATACATAGTTTAGCAGTTCAATGATGGTAGATTAGTTTTATGAAAGTTTTTGAAAGTAATTCTATTTAATTGAATATCAAAATACGAGGTAAACCTGCATTATTTTTTGGGAAAACTTACGGAGGTTAGATGTTTTTTTTTTTGATAATTAATGAGATGAAAAATCTAAATTCTAATACATTATGTTACAACAAAAACATATTTCTGATGTCGTAGTAATTAATTTGATCTAATTTATTGAACATTATTGAGAGGTTGAGGCGTTTGAAGTTGTGCATATTATCGTTTTTGTCGTAAACTAGCTGCGGTAGAACGATCGGTACAAAGAAAGGAAAATATTATTTGCAAATATTCTACATTAACTTACAATAGGAAGAATAAATCTACTGTTTACTTCTATTGGAAGTAGTCAAAATCTTATCTAAGGGGGTAAATGAAGCGCTCAAAAATTACAATTTATTGCAAAAAATGTGTAAGGGCTATTAAGTCAAATCACAAAAATATTATTCTGAACTCCTCCGAGCTGCGGAAGCCACGTAAAGCCGTTGGTCCCGAGTCCCGACCGCTTTTGCTGTCCATTAACACCCACTAATCCACATTGGGCTCGCGTGGTGAGTCATGACATGACCCAAACTCTTTATTCCTCACATAAGAAAGGCAGTGAGACTTCAATAGGTTGATGTTAATATAATTATGTAATTGCTAATTATAGTAGCATTATTAAAAGATTGCTAGGTATTACAGTTTCAAAATAAACTTATCCCTTTTTGGCCATGGGGCGGCGACATCACATAATATAATCAAAATGGAGGCAATAGTCACTCGTCTCCACAAGAGATGGCGCTACCAGCGTTGCGATCAATACATATGGAAACCTAAATCGCCGCCACAGCCACATTATGATCTCCAATTTATTCTAGAAAATGCTTGTAATATTTTTAAATAATTAAGGTAACAGTCTACCAAATTCTAAGCGAAAGTTATAAAATTAACTCTAAAACAGTAGCCGTTGTAGCACACTTCATAGATGGGGTTTCGTAAGCACAAACAAACCTGAGATTAACTTACTAGGAACTATGATAATATTCGGTGATTAAGACGAAGCCCGCTCCAAAATTTTCGTCTTAAAACATTTATTATTAGAAAACTTCGACGTAAAAGGCGAGAGTGTCTACGGTTCTTACGGAGATAGAAACAATGGAACTGCCATAGGTAGTAATAACTTTTACAATGAAACAAATTAGTTGATATTAATTAAATATTTCGTTTGATTTACCTTTATACAGGGGTCTAGGTTCCGAATATGATTTTGTCCCATTCGGTGTCCAGACCCTTGGTGCGTATAAAAACTTGTCTCCTTAAGACGCGACGACCTCCGTGGCCGAGTGGTTTGTACGCCGGGTTTCATGGTGTTGCCGACTCGGGAGGTCCCGGGTTCGAATCCCGGTGGGGGCAGATGTTTGTGTGATGAATACGAGCATTTGTACTCTAGTAATATGTATTTCTATATAAATATACTTATATATGTACAGTATATCTATTTTATCCTAACGGATAGAATACAGTGTATACTGTAAGGCTTGTGTTATGGGATGCTAGGGTAACCCCTAGCATCCCATAACACAAGCCTTACTTTGGGGTTAGGCTAATTGGTGTGAGTGTTGGAAATATTTATTTATTTAAGAAAGGTTACTATACAGTTAAAGATTTTATAAATGTTATGGCACCTTGGACTTAATATAATAGACTAAGTCGTTTTACTTTGCTAATTTGGTTGAAAATTGTTAGTTATACTTAACTTATTGTTAATTAATAATGTTAATGTGATGAAATATGACATCAACACATGTTTTTAGTTTTTGATGTCATCATTCAATTGACGACACTGTATGAAACTAAACAGGGAGAAAAAAATAGCCCTTGCTGAGTTTCTTGCCGGTTCTTCTCGGTACAAGGTCTCCCGCCGTAGATTTACGAACCGATGGCGTAGCGTTTGACTTTCACAAGAGCTTGTAACAGTCTAGACTGAATAAATGAGTTTGAGTTTGAGTGGGGTCCTAGCGCTATAAGGCTTTTTAAGGAAATAGCAAAAAGGTTGGTCGACATCACGGGAGACCGAAGAGCTGGCAGCTACCTCGGACATAGAATTAGTCTAGCTATTCAAAGGGGGAACGCGGCCAGTACCTTTGGAACCTTGCCTAAAGGGACTCCTTTTAATAATGTATTTCAGTTATTATATATTTTAAGGTTTTTAGTTATAAATATCTTACTTACTATTTGTTAATAATGAATATTTACCTTTAATTCTGTCATTAATGTGAGTGGATCTTATATGAGGACAGAACTGATTTTGAACTTGATTGACCTATGACCGGCGCCTTTGATGCGCGTCACACTTTCTTGTGTGCAAAAATTATCGTCTTCTTATGCCTGCATAATTAAAAAAACCAAAACATAATAATAAGTACCAAAATTGGACATTAAACTGGGTGTAAGTAACTTTAGAAAACGATAAAAAATGATTACGTAAATCGTTTTTACATATTTTAGAAGATAATACCTAAGCGTTTTTTTTTTCAATTGTTTAATTTAGTTAGTAATAGAATTAATAATTTAATGTAGTAAGTGTAAGAATGAAGTGATTGTGGATTCAGTGTACCTAATGCATACAAGCTACGTGAGAAATCAACTATGTACGTAAAGTATCTGGTAACGAAACACAATATTAATGATTATTGGATCGCGCGTGCGTTGTCCTTTTGATTATGTAGGAAGCATAGACGTAAAAAGGTGAACGCAGACTTGGCCGCATAGCACGCGCCGGCGCGTCGCAGTCTTCGCATTCAAATTCTTTATATGAAGTTGTATGCAACCTCGCACACCCACCCGCGTTTCAGTCGCCGCAGTCCTTGAAACGACCGAACTCCCCAAGCCGCAGCTGATGACGTCACCAACGCCGGCCTGCACGCAGCAGACGCTGCGGCTAGCGCGGCGCGGATGACGTTCGATTCGACGGTTCGCATCAATTGAATGAAAGAAATCAAGTGCGATGCGTGCGGCGACGGGAACAACTGCAGTGATTGCGGTGCGGATAGATGTGCGAGGCCATTAACAAAAAGCGATGACTGCGGGGACTGCGGAGACTGCGGTGAGCCCAAGTCTGTCACGGCAGTATATAAAAAAATGGATGCGTGTAACTAATGTACGCGCGTGAGAAGTTATAATTCTTTAGCATCATTAAAAATGTTTTTTAATTGCATGCAAATAATTAATAATTACAATAAAATAATAAAAGGACTGGAAAAGGATAGTTAACACAGTCAATTAAGTTCAGTTTTAATTTGAAAAATTAAATAAATATTCAAAATATTCAATTAAAATCACTACTGAATTTAAGTTATTAGTCCATATGTAATTAGCACTTGTAAGTAACTAAAACACGTTGTGTCTATATAGAAACTAGAAAAATGTGGATAAATATTATAAATATGAAAACAGTGATCAGAGGCGACGAGCGTGCCAACATTGTTTTTGACAACGCGATCATCTTATGGAGCTCCGTGGATCGTTCAAAGTACCTTTCGAACAGATGTCTAATAATTACCATTATTAAACACTAACATTCATAACGCGCCCGCGGCCAACTTCATGGTGTTACTATTGTGTTACAGTGATGCGCGCGCATCTCGAAATTTCACTCACATGATTTTTTCATAACGCGCCCGCGGCCAACTTCATGCTGTTACTTTTGGGTTACAGTGATGCGCGCGCATCTAAAAATTTCACTCTCATCATTTTTTCATAACGCGCCTAAAGAAGTATAACTTCAAAAACATAGATTTTTTTTATTATTCAAAGTATTGAGTTATGTTAAAACACGTGGAACAAACATTGTTGTGTATTGTATAATGATAGCAATCTGGTCCTGCGAGATTTCTGGTATTTTAAAATTAACCCTGTATAATTCACCTAAGATTATTGTAAACCATTTTGTCATTTGTGGTGAGAAATAAAGTTATTTTATTATATTATTATTATTAACTAGCAAACCCGGCGAACTCCGTTTCGCCACCAGATGGCTTCGTTTTATGTAACATTTCGTTTGGTGATTAAAAGAAGATTTTTTTTTTAATTTTTCCTGAATTTTCTTTGCTATAAACCTCACGGAGCCCGAGACCTTTCCAACGAATGCAAAACCGTGGAAATCGGTTCGTGCGTTCTGGAGTTATAGCGTCAGGAAGGAAAACCCGACTTATTTTTATATAGTAGACAAGAAAGCCGACCCGAA
Organism: Chilo suppressalis; assembly: GCA_902850365.2. Lineage (NCBI taxonomy): Eukaryota > Metazoa > Arthropoda > Insecta > Lepidoptera > Crambidae > Chilo > Chilo suppressalis. Next base: position 3,150,559 of record OU963911.1, read on the forward strand.
GTAATTACCGCACTTGTTGTACCGAAAAATTATCTACATTTCGATTTTACTGTGCCGATTAATGAGTGTAGCTACGCTTAGGAAACACAGAAATCCAGATAATAATAGTGATTGTAGAAATAAAGGGATATTTTTTTTTGAGTATATGTGTGGTATGTTTGTCTATGTATAGTTATGTGAGTGTGTATATGTATAAATATCTTCCAACATGTAATTTTTCTATTTTTTTAAGCATTTAACTGCTAGTTGTTCAAATCTAAAGAAAAGTTTTACTAGAAAAAAATCCACGCGGTCCAGGCATCGGACGGGGCTCGAACCCGCACCCTTCACAATCCGGGCGAATGCACTGACCAATTATGCTACCACGGCCCTGATGGCCATGGCGTCGAAATTTTCCTAGCCTTAAGCTGCAAGGCAGCGCCATCTCTTCGCATTGTAGGTAACCCACAATGTCATGTCATCTTCCTACATGTTAAAACTCCTTGGAGTTGCTTTTGTATATTTTCTTTTTTTCTCATGGCTGTTATATAATTTAATCGTTGGCATATAATTGGCCATACGTACCTGTAAAATTCTATCTGTTGCTTGGCGACGTATACGCTGTTGTTTTATTAATAAAATAAAAATAAAAGTCAGACACTAAGCGGACGGGTAGCTTTCGATCACTGTAGATATTTTAATAATTAACCGGGATCAAGTACGCACATGCCGTTACCTTGAGTTATTATTATTCTTATTATGTTCAAAAACTGCATTTTTTGAAGTGAAAACTTCTTTAGTTCTTCTTAACTTTCTTTATTTTTTTTTGTATGAGTAAAAAATGTTAAACTCGCATCAGGTTAAACACGTGGGCTGATAGTATTATGACACACAATAAAATTGGAAAGGTGGTTGACTTTCAATATATTGGACGAAACATAGTAATATTTTATTTTACCGTATTATAATAATAAGTTTCTATCTAGGACGTCCACGTGGCAGCTTTATTGCGAAGAAAATGCATTTTTTTACAATAGATGTCGCTAGGTGCGCTTTAATGTGATTCATGTAAGTTGATTTCTTAACAATAGATGTCGCTAAGTGCGCTTAAACGTGATTCATGTAAGTTGATTTATCTAAGAGATAAACTTTTTTAATGTAATATAAATTGTCATGTTTATGTACGATAGCGCAATAAATAAATATTGTATTCTACCACATACATGATAGTACTTTAATACTGATAATTAAAGCAATTCGTGCAAAATTATTCCCTAACCATTCCAAAATATTAAAAAATGCACAATGTTAATACTTAAGTTTTCACTTATGCCGGCACTCCCGGAGTGCAACCCTTCGTTTTTTTCTTTATTTTTACAAAATTAATGGAACGAGTAACTAAGGCTGCACTAACAGGCTCCTATCAAAATTGTATAGAAAGGGCGGGCAACTCGAGCAATGAAGGTGAGCGTTGATACCTACACCTGGGTCGCCAGTCCCGGGAACTGTACCCTTCATCATCATCATCAGCCTATTAATGTCCCCACTGCTGGGGCACAGGCCTTCTCTATGGATGGAGTACGGAGATTGGGTCATGACCCGCCACGCGGGCCCAGTGAGGATTGGTGGGTGCTAACGACTGCAGATGCAGCCGGGACCAACGGCTTAACGTGCCTTCAGAAGCACGGAGGAGCTCGAGATAGTAAATTTTTGGTCACCCATCCAATGACCGACCACTGCGAAAGTTGCCTAACTTCAACGACCGCAGCCGAACGCGCTAACCACTTGCGCCATCGAGCTCCTCGCGTTGGCGTTGGCGTTTGGCGTGAAGCAGTACTTTGTGCTGTGTTTCGCCGAGTGAATGAGGCTACCGGAAGAGAGAGATGATCCAAAAATAATGGACACGTATTTTTTCTTTGATCAACCACCAAAAAAATGACAAAGTTATAGCGCGTCAAAGTTTGGGAGTAGGGGCTCGTGACGTCACTTTTAAGTGAAAATGGTACCAAAACGTGACGTCATGCGACTTTTCAAATGGATATATCTCTGCAATGTTTATATTATGTGAAAAAAGAAAGGAAAAGGTCCAATACTTTTTGATAATCTACCTGATAAACGAAGAAAAAAAATAGTCATCACCCTATTGTATTTGAAACGTAATGTACAAGAAAAAAATCACATTCGTTATGAATAAATTAAATAATCATAACTCTTAATATCTACGACCGGAAAAACTAAGTTGGAGCGTGGCGTAGACATCAAATAAATCAGGGAGTTGTAACGAGTTCTACCTCCAGGGTGGGGCAAAGCTGAAAGCAACTGGCGGAGACTTGTCGAACAAATTACATTCTCCTTTATCGGCCTAATGTCCCTGCTGGGGCACAGGCCTTCCCTATGGATGGGATAAGGAGATTGGGCCATGACCCACCATGCCCAGTGCGGCTTGCTGGATGCTAAGGACTGCAGATGCAGCCAGGACCAATGGCTTAACGTACCTTCCGCAGCACGAAGGAGCTCGAGATAATCAGTTTTTGGTCACCCATCCAATGACCGACCATTGCGAAAGTTGCTTAACATCCACGATCGCAGACCCAACGTGCTAACCGAACGCGTCATCGAACTACTCACCTATACTTGTAGCCAGATTAAAGTAAATAGTATAGTATTGTAGGTTGAAATTTTAAAAAATTAGATCAACTTGATCAAATGTTTATCTACACAGGTAAAGCTGGCGACAAGCTTTTATTTCATATAAATTGTGTATGGACGTTATCTATCTCTACATAGACTCGTATATAAAACTCAAAGGTGACTGACTGACTGGCATAGTGATCTATCAACGCACAGCCCAAACCACTGGACGGATCGGGCTGAAAGGAGATTGCTCAGCTTCCATACATGTTTGGCCTAAAGACCAATAATCATGAAAAATTGTTTCCTAGATTCGAAATTATATATAAATTACTGTAGAAACGAATATTATTGACGGACACCCCTGAGAACTTCTATAAACCATATACACTGAACATATTAAAATAATAGAAAACAAATAAGTTATATAGTAAACTAGGGAATCCAAGCCAAGTACCGAAATTATGGATTAGATTCAGGTATATAGAGCATGTAGATTAACAGATAGTTGCCTGTTTTTAAAGTTAATGCATAAGAGTAACTTTTAAAATCAGGTGTCATTTCCGGTTATAATAAGGTACTCTGTGACAGAAACTGTGTGATGATTGTGAATGAGCCACAGATTAGAGAGAATTTTTAAACTCTCGTTAACCAAATAAAGCTAAGAGATTTAGGTTCTATAGCCATATATTCAGTAGCTTCATTATTTTTGTTATGTTTTTAAGATAACCATATTTTAGATTTTTGGTGTATCACACCTTATAATTTTATTTATTTATTAATTTATAGTCAGGGAACGAAGGCCCATAGATAGATACCTTAAAGTCTAACATATATACAGATTATAATGTGTTTATGGAGGTGTTTGGCGAAAAATGTATGGCAATAGACTTTATGATGTCGCCTACCATCTATAATAATTGTCTGAGCACATTTGGATCTAGTGAAAATGATAATATAGTTGCGGATATTAATACCATAGTGTAATAAAAAAAATGATTTATTTTTTCGATCTTTACAAAATAGATTTGTTTTTATGTTATATAAACAACTTCGATGAGTCTTTAGCTGAACGTCACTACACCCATATCCATTAAAAATGATTCGTATGTTTTCCAAACCGGTAAAATTAAAAGTCTTTTTTAAAGTATTTTTTTTCTTTCTTTTTTTATTTAGAGGCTTTTATTCTATGAGTATGCCAGCCTCATCGTACCCTAACCAAAACATACATAACTAATTTAATTTAAAACATTAGAGAGGGCCAGCTATTCTTACTAGCGAAAACCATATCAAACATTGACTTTGCTGCATCTGAGTTTGGTAGTGCTAATATTTCCACAAATGAACCTATATTTTCAAAGTTAAGTTGATATTGTTGTATGAATAGCTCTCTCTCTCTTCTATTCTTCACACATTCCATCAAAATGTGTTGAACATCGTCCACTTTGTTACAAACGTCACAATTGGGAGAATTAGCTTTCTTCATCAAATGTGCAAACTTCCTAGATGGATAATGACCTGATCGTTATCTGTGAGCAAGGACGACATATGACCTATTTAATTTGGTTTCTATGAACCATGGAATCCGAAGAGGCTGACACTGTATTGTCTTATACCATATACCTTTTTGTTGACTTCTTTCGTCAAAATATTCCTTAAATTTATTATAACATATAATTTTGTACTTGTATAACATTTCCGAGTAACTTGGGTTGATTTCAATTTCAATTCCTTCCAACACTGCTTTTTTTGCTAATCTGTCAGCCTCTTCGTTACCCCTATTCCTATATGCGATGGAACCCATTGTAATTTCAAGTTAGAATGCTTTAACTTATGTATCTGATTTAATATAACATAGGCTATCGGTGCTCCTCTCCAACCAGAGGCGCATCGAGCTAAATGTTGTAAAGCACTCTTGCTGTCTGTTATAACCACTACGTTCTGATTACTTTCACCATTAATACAACAGATAGCTTTAGAAATGGCAACGAGTTCCATCGTCATAATTGACACTTTACTCGTACTTTTAAACATAGCAACTGATCTATCACTCGCATCATAATAAGCTGCTCCTTGCCCGTTTGCACTTTTAGAGCCATCGGTATAGTAAGCTTTCCAGCCAACATATTTCTGGTGTAATTTTTGCATAACATTGTACTTAAGAGAATTCACTTCATAATTACTTTTAGCTTTTTCGATGCAATCTAAATTACATTGAATGATATTATCTAAATCAACAAAAGTGACCCAAATATCTAAGTTGAACATTTCTAAAACTTTAGACGAATGAACATTGTTTTATTTAATTTCACCAAAAACTGTAACAAGTAAAGGTTTTTTCTTTTTTTGCCAATAGTTGATATGTAAAACGTTATTTAGTTCATTACAAAGTTTAACAGTTAAATTGTCTGCCACGGACATACTTTTATTGCAATATTTGTAAGCCAAATACAACCTCCTAATAAATAATGGTATTATACCTAACTCTGACTCCATAACATGGATCGGTGAACTTTTGACAAATCCTCCAATTACTCTTATACATTGGTTTTGAATTTTATCTAATTTGTATAAGTGAAAATGGGTGCGTGTACTTATGTAGGCGCGTGAGAAGTTATCCTTCTTTGGCATCGTTTAAAATTAGTTTTTAATTGCATGCAAATAATTAATTACAATAAATTAATAAAAAGTCTGGAAAAGGACACAGTCAATAAAGTTCAGTTTTAATTTGAAAATATAATTTATTAGAACATATGTGATTTGCACTTGTATGAAACTCAAACACGTATTCCGAATATACAAACTAGAAACATGTGGATAAATATTATAAATATGAATACCTATAACTGTTACTTTATTACAAAAAATAAAGATGTGGTTTTTGGTTCTACTACACCAATGGTCAAGAGATGGCGCTGTAGTCTCCTGAATCGCGCTTTGGTTCCGTTGTTCCAGAATAATAAATACTTTTGATATTATAAATATGAATACCTATAACTGTTACTTTATTACAAAAAATAAAGATGTGGTTTTTGGTTCTACTACACCAATGGTCAAGAGATGGCACTGTAGTCTCCTGAATCTCGCTTTGGTTCCGTTGTTCCAGATTAATAAATACTTTTGATAGGCCTTCACAATGCAGTAGAGATGGAAAAAACGGCTTATTTCTTAAAAGCGTTTAAACGTTGTACTTTTTAAAATAAGCGCGCTTGAAAAAAAGCTTTTTCGTTTCAACGCTTATTGGCTTAAACGTTTAAAAGCATACGTAAAAAGCGCGACGTTGTGTTGTGTTTTCGTTTATGTATATCGTTGAAAAAAGCGTGAAAAGTTTATTGTCGTTTTTAATGTGTTTAAGTGTTTTATTGCGTTTTTTCTTCTTATTAATGAAATTTTTATTAAAAAGTTTTTTTAAACCTAATGAATTGATTGGGATTAATAACGAAAGATTTTCAACTGAATTTAGATTTTATAATAAACATTTTTATAATAGTCAATGAACTTTCCTTCGTACTTTACAAGCTTAGGACTGTCTGGAGTTAATATACTCGTAATCCAGGCGTACTTAAAAGTTCATTGATTTTATATAAATACTTTTAACTATTTTATATGCACATTAAACCAATACACGAAACGCATTAACACAAGCAAGCATGCAAACACACCGTACAACACCCACGCGCTCTTACCCCGTCACAGTGACAAGCGTACTGCTTTTCGACTTCGTTTAATTAAACGCTTTTAACGAAAAAAGCGTTGGTTATCCGACCAAATTTTAAAAAAGTGCATTTTTTTACGTCGCGTTATAATAATTCGCATGCTGTATTAACCGGCTCACGAAAGATGGCACGCCGACGCGGCGCTGTAGTCGCGCGTTCTATGTCTGTGATATTGTGAAATATTTAGTTCCAAGGAATTCCGCGTACCCATTTTTCGATACTGTAGTGGACTAGAAGGATCGAAGTATGTAGTTTCCTGGCAAAGACATAGATGGCGGGATTTGCACTTTTTAAGTAAAAATATACAATGCACTTTTTTAAGTGAAAAGCTTACTCACACTTTTTAAGTGAAAAGCTTATAACGCTTATATTTAAAAGCGTGCTTACAAGCTTAATATTTTAAGCGCGCTTATTTAAGCGCTTTTTGTTTAAACGCCCACCCCTAGTCGTTAGCACCCACTAAATAGAGGTTCTACGACCAACTTCATGCTGTTAAAATTTTGTGTTACAGTGATGCGCGCGCATCTTAAAATTTCACTCTCATCAATTTTTTCATAACGCGCCTAAAGAAGTATAACTTCAACAATTAGAACAACAATCATATCAGACGCAACCAAAGTCAATTCTACTTCTTATTAATGATAAATATAAATTTCGTAAATGTTTGGGATGAATTCCCCACGCTGAACCTGCTAAAACTTTAAGTAATTTTAAAAATTTTGAAGATTTTTCAACAACTTCGTTAATATGTTTGCCCCATAATAGTGAACGATCTAACCACATTCCCAAATATTTGATGCATTCAACCTGAGGTAACGGCACATTATTTACACATACACGTAATTGTTTCCTTCTCCGACCTCTGCTGAAAAGGCAAACTTTAGATTTGTTTGCTGATAATTCTAATCCAATATTGTTAATGCACAAAATCATAACTAGGGCGCTCTGCAATTGTTCCTCACAGTGATTCAAAGTAAATATATTATACAAAGGTGTCCGTTGAAATCTAACGACTGTAAATTAAATTATAAATTACGCCAAGAATTACCGTGCATGTCAATATTTTTTGTGTATTTAGGCCAATTTGAGCAATCTCCTTTGGCATGCAGGTAAATGTAGTAGTAGGCATCTCAACGTAGGCATCCGCTAAGAAAGGGTTTTGATCAATTCTTGAATGAAAGTTTGTATGAAACTTTGTCGATTTTAAACCGATCGGGCTGAGACTTTGCATGCAGGTATAAGAAGAATCATAGATGAATGTCATTGTGTATAATACAAGCCTGGGAACAAAAACTGTAGTCTACAATTCAGCTCTACACCGAAGCGAAGCGAGGGCGGGCCACTAGTGACGTTATAAGTTACTCGTTACTCTTTTTAGAGTATAAGCTTGTTTTAAAAAATTTTTGCTTTTCATTTTTAAGGCGTAATATTTCGCAGGAAATCTTATACCCGTCCGCTACCGTCAATCGCTATTATACTAACCCCGCATTTAGTTCTGTCCTTGTTCACGGCTTCGAGGCAATTAGTTATTCTTTTCATGACGGCATTCATATTTAATAAGTTCAGAGGTATTTTGAGCCTGAGCAATTTAAAAGTACTTTAATTTGCGACTTTTAATTACGGCTGACGGATGCAGTTCAAGATTATAAAGTGGGATGTAGACAACTGGTAACAAAGGTGGCGTCAGTTAGACTTTTATTATTCGCGATGGTCGGTCATTGGATGGGTGACCAAAAATCTTTAATCTCGAGTTCCTCCGTCGGAAAGTACGTTAAGCTGTTGGTCCCGGCTGTAACTACAGTCGTTAGCATCCGCCATTCCGCATTGGGCCGCGTGGTGGGTCATGGCCCAATCTCCCTATTCCATTCATATGGAAGGCATGTGCCCCAGAAGTAGGGACATTAATAGGCTGATGATGATGATGATGCTTATCCCACACCAGTTTGACGAAGCTTCGAGAGGCTCTGGTACAAAATAGCGCTAACATTAGCCTTCGAGCTTTTGAATTACGTCTTCACGATCAAAAGGTCTAAATAGCAAAACGTCTAACACCGCGAAACGTCTAATGAGCAGAAAGCCTTATTAGCAAAACGTCCAACTCTCAGATGTTCTGTATAGCAGAAAGTCATTTTAGCAAATCGTTATTTTTAAAATGTGTTTAGTTGTATCCTCATGTGACATACAATAAAACCCATTAATAAACTTGTGGATTTTTTTTGTTTAAAAAATGTGATACATTGTAGTAATATAAGTTATTTACGGGATTGTCACCATGTAATTGTCGAATGTCTGGAATCCTGTGGTTCGTATGTGTAAAACCGGAAATAATCAAAAAAGTGTCGTGTCGCGATCCGATATTGTAAGTGTTGTGTGTCGAGAACAGTTTCGAGTGAATAATGAGAATGAGAACAGTGGTAGGGGTATCGAACGCAATAAAAGACTTCGTCGGAGGGTAGACCGATATGTCTGCCAATAACAGCCTACCCGCAATTACTTCAGTTACTCCGTGATCATGGGACTTACAACAGTGACGAAATATCGGAAACTCGTTAAAAACAAGGTACATGGTAACAATCCCGTAAATAACTTATATTACCATAATGTTAGTAACCATGAAAGTTTAAAACAATATATTGTGTTGATACATACAGACATTTAAGAATATGAAGATATGCTAAATAGACGTTCTGCTATACAGACCATCCGAGAGTTGGACATTTTGCTACATGGATATTACGTCTAATGATCAGAAAGCCTAATTACCAATTAGGCTTTCTGATCATTAGACGTTTCGTGGTGTTAGACGTTTTGCTACTTAGACCTTTTGATCGTGAAGCGAATTAAGAACGCTTCTTCAGCAGCTCAAACAAATTTATCGTACTCCATAACCTCTTTTAGCGTGTCAAATTATCGCCAGTCAAGCTATTGTCTAGTGTCTAATTTAGAAGCAACGAAATGTCCCTATGGCACAACTGGTAGTGTGCTAAGATTTGAATGACAACTAACTAAATAAATTGTCCTTTGCCATCAATTCTGGCATGATTCTCTAAACTTAAAACTAAAATTTACATCAGTCTCTCCTTTTCATTCTGTAAAGAGAGAGAACGACAAGGATCCACTATTGTCAAATTTAAGTTTAGGTTCAGAAAATCATACCAGAATCGAATCAACGAAATGTCCCTATGGCACAACTGGTAGTGTGCTAAGATTTGAATGACAACTAACTAAATAAATTGACATCGGCGTCAATTCTGGCATGATTCTCTAAACTTAAAACTAAAATTTACATCAGTCTCTCCTTTTCATTCTGTAAAGAGAGAGAATAACAAGGATGCACTGTTGTCAAATTTAAGTTTAGGTTTAGAAAAATTATAATTTTAACATTCAATTGACTAATAGTAATTGAATTTATACACATATAACTTACCACAAAATTTTGATGATGGGTAGCCTTAAAACCAGCTGCGCTGTGCCTATTCCTATTTCCTTAACAATAAATTATATAATTATCACAGACTAGCAAACCCCGCGAACTCCGTTTCGCCACCAGATGGCTTCGTTTTATGTAACATTTCGTTTGGTGATTAAAAGAAGATTTTTTTTTTAATTTTTCCTGAATTTTCTTTGCTATAAACCTCACGGAGCCCGAGACCTTTCCAACGAATGCAAAACCGTGGAAATCGGTTCGTGCGTTCTGGAGTTATAGCGTCAGGAAGGAAAACCCGACTTATTTTTATATAGTAGACTTACAATATAATTATATACTCTATGTTCTAGTCCTGTCCTGACTATTAGTAGTACCATGCGGTTGTGCTACGGGTACATAATACTGTAACGTAGTATTCTGACAATCTACAAGTTTGAATTTTGGCGCAAAGACGCATAGTAGTTTTCAGGAAGTTACAGGATTTAGTAACGTTCCTTTAATTTCATTGGCTGATTTTTGGGCTCACCTTTCCATTATATGTAATTGAGTTGCAAGCTGAAATTTTTGTCACGCAAAGTATTAACTATTAAAAACACGTACACGAAATCTTTTTTAGCGGAAACGAATAGAACTCGAGAAAAAAATTATTGAAAATTAATATTTTTGTAGGTTATGAGTCATTTTGACAACATTTTTTTTTTCGCAATTTTCATGATCAGTGCTGCCATTTTTTATGCAAAAATAACATGTTTCTCGTTGTCTATGGTAAATAAAAGTTTATTATGTTGGTACTATTGTCAAAATGTGACAATTTACCGCCATTAATGAGATCTGTCAGTCAGTGTTTGTGTTTAAATTTGTTTTATTTAAACGGCTAAACTGTATATCTAAGGCCCAAGTGGTGATACTTCACACTAGGTTAGGTTAGGTTAGTGTTGTGACCTTAACGCGCGAGCCGAGCGAGCGAAGCGAGCGTGCCGCGGCAGCGGCCGGCGAAGCGCCAGAAAGAAAAATTTGTTAATAGACTTTTTCTACAGAAAAATCAAATATCACCTCTAGGCTCTGGAAGTACAGATTTACCTTTAAAACTCCTCTAATTTTTTATAATTATCATTTCTGTAAAAAAAACGCCGGGAGGGGGGGGTTACCCTTCCCTCTGAGGGGTCTTCCCTAATACCTATCCCCCTGAAATTCCACTACATATAACAGATTTTATGAAAATTTAGGTTAGGTAAAAAAAACTGCATTTCCGCCAAAAATCATTTATGGCGGGGGGGTCGGGGGGAGCCCCCCCCCCCTCCCCCCCCTACAAATTACCCCGAAATTCAATTACATATAATGGAATTAAGTACCGATTTTTGCAGCCCAACATCATAGGAGAAATTAAAGCAGCTAGACTTCGCTGGCTCGGACATATAGAGAGAATGGGAGAGGATCGAGCCGTAAAAAAGAGCGTATTTCGGACGACCGATTGGGCGACGGCCCATTGGACGTCCCAGATACCGCTGGAGCGACGATGTGCAGAAGGACTTGCAGTCTTTGGGTGCCGACTGCTGGCGGGACCTAGCCCGGGATCGCAGAGCATGGTGTCATCTTCTGTTGGAGGCCAAGATCCACTTTGGATCGTTGCGCCGCAGCAGTAAATAAGTAAGTAAGATTTTTGCAGCAGCAGCAACTTTAATAAAAATGTCTTTACAAATTTTTCAATATTTGAAAAGGTTAAATAGGGTCTTCCGTATATTTTTTCCCTAGCACTAATTTTGAGGGCTCCGTACCCCTAGCACGAACTATTATTGAATTCGAATAGTTTGCGAGAATGTCAATGTCAAATTTTGTATGGAAACTTGAACAGCAGCGCCACAAAGGATGTAATGAGAACCAAAAGTCAATACACATTTGATAATGACATTTCGCACTCGCAAACTATTCGAATTCGATATTGGTTCGTGCTAGGGGGTACTGTAAGGTAGTGTTCTGACAATCTACAAGTTTGAATATTAGGCGCGCAGGCGCATAGTAGTTTTCAAGAAGTTATAGGATTTAGTACCTCCCAATAATATCGTTGGTTGATTTTTGCAGCAGCAGCAACTTTAATAAATGTCTTTTCAAATATTTAAATAGGGCTTTTCCCTATATTTTTCCCTAGCACGATTGAGAGCTCTATAATCATATCGCTTCGTCAAAGTTTCTAAGATAACTTAACAGCTCCTCTATCGGACGTAAGAACAAACTGGCTATTTCTCTAGAACATGTGACGACCCCCTCAGGTGGTCTAGAGGCTCCAGACGGAGAAGGGACTCCCCCCGTTTGGAGACGCCATCCTTCTGGAATACCTCTAGAGGCACTCGCCAATTCTCGGCTTGAGGTCCCCTTAGGATCTCGCCGTCCCCAAACCTGTAAAGGTCATCTGCGATCAACAGTATACACACTCAAAAAAAACATATGACGATGAGGATACGATTACGGAACTGTAAATATTCGTGTTCAGTACTGACATGTCTTCATTGACGAGTACAATTATTGGAGTTTACTCCTTAAGAATCGATTTGCATATATAAGGGGCCCGGTATGAGAAAAATGTGAGGAGTGAAATCTATCGATGAATGACCTCGTTACGTTTTTACTGTCTACGCTGTAGCAGCCGTAGTGCTACACCGTAGCACAGTATCGTAGCGTACCTTTATTTATGTAAAATATTTCGTCGATTAGTTATAATAAATGTATATGAAATGAATAAATATATATTTATAAATGTATATTATTTTGATTAATTTGTTAATTTACCCTTTCTAACAGTATCAATCTTTTTTAAGATAAATAAACTCTTTTTGCCTCTAGTTAGACTATCGAACTTAAGAAGTAAACTCCAGTCGTGCGTCGGAGCTGACACACACAATTTTTTTTTAATTTTTTATTTCACGTACGTTCTGTAGACAGTTATAAATTATTACAAGTAATCCAAATCCAAACTAAGTGAGTAGATCATCACCAAGTTTCCTTATACTCTAACGTATTGTATAGGCAGAAAAGAAAGATGCCGCTAAGAAGATCGCCTGCATGGAAAGAAAATGTAAGCAAATCCTTATCTCTGACTAATCTCCTCATACTTTTTGAAATCTGTTGAAAATTAAAGAGAACGTATGATTCTTCCCCCACGAAAGGGTACGAGAGCTTACGAGTGAAGAAAGCTTCTAAGTATTTTTTTTTATGTACTGGGGGCATACGAGCAGACGGCTCACCTGATGGTAAGTGATCACCGGCACCCATGGACAACACCAGGAGTATCACAAATGCGATGCCGGCCTTATGTGTGTTTATAGGTATATCAGTTAAATTCGCAGTAAAGGAAAAACACACAATATGGGAAATCAGAACTGCCTGTGTCACGTTGTTGGCAGAAAAACGACACTTATTAAATGTTTACAAGGGTATATCGACGCTTGGAATTTGCTTAATATCACGCGACGTAGTACCAGATATTTTTTCCAATGGATCAGAACATTTTTCTAGGCAATGGATACACTTTCTCGGGAATTGTTAATGATCTGGTGATAACAATGTAACATCAGAATAAGTTTGGTTTAATTTGGATCTTTAGCCAAATCAGCAACAGGTTTCTGTGTCGAGGTGTACAACTGTCCATTGAAGTTCCATAGAGTTACTCAAAAACTCAGAATTTAAGGTGATGAGACTACCGTTTCCGGTCTTTAGCCGCGTCAGCTGACTTTATCCGATAGACGGATCTCTAGCGAACATTTTTGTACCTCTTTTATTCTTAATGGTATCTCTAATCCTTTCGGTATGAAATAACCTAAGTTCGCGTGACTGTGATTTGGAGATCTGCCTATTAATTATCCGGAAAGCTGCCGCATCCGTTGAAGACTGGAGTCTCATATTTTGCCTTTCTATCAGAAATTTTATTGCATTTCATGTGGTAAATAAGGTCTAACATTATTATATGGTACAAACACATGAGTCCTGTTAGGACATAACAATATTGAGTTTATAGCTAAAATTAAATTTATATCAACATTATAAGTAGTAGTATATAAACAATTATCAAATAAATATCAAGTCAATTGTAACAATATATAGAATTAAGAATAATAATAAGAATAAAAATAAGCATGTCAAGGTATTTATGTTTTTATTTTATAAGCATTTAACTGCTCAATGTTTAAATCTAAAGAAAAGTTTACTAGGAAAAAATCCACTATCCAAATCTAGGAAAATGCTTATAAAATAAAAACATAACTATAATTGCTATTTCTTCTTTCAAATGATTAATACTTGAAAAAGTATTCATTTGACATTGTGGGTTACCTACAATGCGAAGAGATGGCGCTGCCTTGCAGCTTAAGGCTAGGAAAATTTCGACGCGGCTAACAGGGCCGTGGTAGCATAATGGTCAGTGCATTCGCCTGGATTGCGAAGGATGCGGGTTCGGGTTCGGACCAGGCAGCGGACGGGACTGTCTGTCCCGTCTGTCTGTTTTCTTTAGATGTCAAGGTATCTTTAATATTTGAAATTATTTAGTAGTCCTTTAGTAATCACATAATTTATAAAAACATTTATTAACAAGGTAATCATTTAAGCATAGATAAATGATTGGTCTTGGCTTAGCAAGACCAATCATTCATCTATGCATTTAAGGTTGTAACAAACTTATCGTATTCGTCTATCTGTCTCATATGCTTTGGTAACTCGTTGTACAGTTACTCACCATTGAATACGGTTCTGATCCAACTATTGATAGCGTAGTTTTTGGTACTACAAATTTATATCTTATATACTTCTAAGTTGTGTTGATCCAGTATAATTATCTTTACTATTTACAAAAATATTTTGGTTCTTTTTTACTAGTTTACATGCTTCCAGGATATATAAAGATGTTACAGTAAGTATTTTATATTTTATGAAAAATGATCTACAGCTTTCCATCATCTGATAGTATGGTCAGGGAAACTTTTGTACCCTTTAGTTCTATGGGTCTTAGAGAACTTGGACCCCACTTCGTGGACAGTTTTCGCCAACCTGTTGTTAATATCGTCCACAGATACGCAAGATCGCATACACAGATCTTTCAGACAAGTAAAGCGATTCTGTAGTTCGAGTTGGAATCCTTCGGGGTTTTGGATATGTGCGCGAGAGGGTCGGAGCGTTGACTTTACCAATCAAAACCTTTCAATCTTAACATTGATATTGAATGTGCCTCTTACCATTCGGTGCTTTCTACCGGTTTTCACCCTGTTAATGCAACCAATAATGTGAAAAGAAAATTTTGGTCTTTTCTGCTCTAATTGACCTTCGTTCGAATCCTCGTAAAATAAATGTCCATTTGCGTAATGAACAAATATTAATATATTTTTATCTTATGTTTTAACGCACTCCAATCATTAAATGAAACCCTTTTTTAATAGGTAAAACAGCTTACTTATATATATATATATATATATATATATATATATATATGTGTGTATTATTTATTTCTATTTTGTTGACGTTTCTGGCCCTCTGAAACCTTGGGAGAAAATAGTGTTTCATTTATGGTATAAACCTTAGTGGCTTTAGGTGTTATCGTATACCATTGTTTAATGCTATTTTGGATATGGTAATAAATTAAAAAAAAAATATTACTTATTCTCGTTTCACGGTTGTTTATTCATGTGGGTTCTGTATGCTAATAATAGTATGGGGCAATTTAATTGTTGTGTGATGAGTGTGAGTTGTCCGAAACTTATAACGAATTATCATTAATGGGTAGGAGAAAAAAATAATTTTTCGGTATCATTTATTTATGTTTGTGTACATTTCTCTTAGTCTACTTATTTTTTACTATATCTATTTAATTGCATTAGTGCTATGGTGGTTTAAGAAGCTCAAAAAAGACAAAAAAATAATTGTAATAATTGTTACAAAAAATCTTTTAATTCAATAACTAACGTGAAGTGTGTGTTCGGTTCAAAACCGAACAGTAAGGTATTGCGACATATTATTATTAGGATGACGCACGGGGCGGCTCGCGGTAACTGGGCCATAGTGCGTCATGCACTTTAACACTTCAGTCCAATACATTTCGCGGTAGCAATTAGTTGTACTCTTTAACATTATAACATAAATTCGGAACATTTTTATAACAGTTAATTACATATTAAAATAGTTTTAACAATAACATTTTTATACTTTTTCCTTAGACTTTAATTGAACATTGCTAAATATAAGTGAACTTTGTGTCCAACTGTGGAGTAAAATAAAATATTTAACAGTTTAAACAGTGTATTTCTCCATTAAAAGCCCACGCGGACTGATACCCCGAACAGTGTGTACAAAAATTCTTTTAATATAATAACTAACGTACTGTCAAACTAAAATAGGGTTTGACAGTTTAGTGACGATAAAAAGCTTTATTAAAGTCACATAGCAGTGCACATTCATAGTAGTAGGGGAGCTCAAACAAGATTTTTGGGATTTACTCGAGCGCGGCAGGATACCATTTTGGATGGTTATATTTTTTAATTTATTGGCAATGGATACATTGTCCTGATGCCTTGGTCAGATGGTGCGGCGTGTGTGTTGCCCTTGCGGACGCGCCGCGCAGAACTGTCAAACGTATGAGATTTAGCAGTCCATATACATGATACGAGTTAAATAGAAATCTCGTACTCTCTCCCTCTCTCGTCTCGTTGGTATGAGATTTCAACAATGTTGACTGTGTCATGTACACAAACCAAATATTCATCAATCAACATCATCATCATCATCAACAGCCTATCTTAGTCCACTGCTGGACATAGGCCTCTCTAAATACACGCCACTTAGATCGATCTTGGGCTACTTGCATCCAGCTCCTGCCAGCCACCTTGCACAAATCGTCACTCCATCGTGCCTGAAGACGTCCTACACTACGTTTGCCTAGACGCGGTCTCCACTCCAGTTATCGGTTCTTCGGCAAATATGGCCAGCCCACTGCCACTTCAAACTCTGGTTCTCTGTCGGATTACCTCATGTCTGATGCGATCTTTCAGAGAAACGCCGAGCATAGCCCTTTCCATAAAATATAAACCAAATATAATCAGAATGTAAATAAATATCCAGTCCACAAAGGACCGACAGCTT
Organism: Chilo suppressalis; assembly: GCA_902850365.2. Taxonomy (NCBI): domain Eukaryota; kingdom Metazoa; phylum Arthropoda; class Insecta; order Lepidoptera; family Crambidae; genus Chilo; species Chilo suppressalis. Next base: position 3,167,428 of record OU963911.1, read on the forward strand.
CATTATGCCATCACAAAGTGTACGAGATTTCTATATACCTCGTATCATGTATAGGGACTGCTAAACCTGAAACGTTAAAGTTCTCATACGTTTGGCAACCCTGCGCGGCGCGTCCGCGCGCGCGACTACCCGCGCCGTCGCCGCACTATAAGAGCTGCAACCACAAACACGGTAATATTGTCTTTACAGTATTGTGACTCGGTCCTGTCCTTGAAATATCTGCCTATGGCCGAGCGGGGCCTTAACACGCGGTAGGGCTACCCGCCTACAGTATTTTAATTTCATCTATATAATTGAGTTTCTTTCTAGTTTTGTGTGTGTGTGTGTCAGGTAATTTAAAAAAATATAATCTGGGTGCGTTATTGAAGACTTCAAGCAACCAAAAACAGCAAAATATCGTCTATTGTTCGTTGCCATAAGCACGGCTAACTGCATAAAAAACAATTCACACCGTTCGGTCGTCGCCGCGGTGCATTGGCAACTGGGTGCCCACCGAGAGTCGCGCGAACTCGAGTGGCGTAGGTATGACTCGCTTTCCGACCGTTTTTGTACGAAGATAAAATACTATATAGATAATATTACCGTGCCACAGAACACAGAAAAAGGTTAGAAAGGCCCTGTGGATGGGGCAGGCGCGCCACAGTTATGTGTGAGCAAATGCTCATAACTTGACCAAAACTTATTCGGAATGCGTCATTGATCTCGAGTGTGAGCGCTGATCGGTTCGATTGTTTGATGTCGTGTCGTTTGATTAGCTATTATCTATTAGGTGGAAGTGTAACAATCACAAGCACTGGCACTAAAGTAAAGTGCTGCATGGACACACACACACACACACAAACTTCATAAGGTTATCATGTGACAAATTCTTGAAAACCCTTTTGTAGCGGTTTTGTGAGTAAGTGATTGTTTTCCTTTTTTTTGTGTTTTCGTTGTTTTGTTTTGTCCAATCTTAATTTGATTTCATTATTTATGTTAGTAAATTATATGATTTTTTTTAATTAAATGTAATAAATACTGATATTTATAGTAACGCCGTTAGTATCTAATGTGTACAATGAGTTTCTGTAATTGGCCTTAGGATTGTTTCTATCATCATCATCATCAGCCTATTAATGTCCCCACTGCTGGGGCACAGGCCTTCCCTATGGATGGAATAGGGAGATTGGGCCATGACCCACCACGCGGGCCCAGTGCGGATTGGCGGGTGCTAACGACTGCAGATGCAGCCGGGACCAACGGCTTAACGTGCCTTCCGAAGCACGGAGGAACTCGAGATAGATGTTTTTGGTCACCCATCCAATGACCGACCACTACGAAAGTTGCTTAACTTCAACCATCGCAGCCGAACGCGCTAACCACCTGCGCCATCGAGCTCCTCATTGTTTCTATATTTTATTGTATTAAATCCACAAACAAAACCGCTGTAGAAACTTTGTTAAATAAAAATAAATAAATAAATAAAAGTGTAGTGGGGGCGAGCCGGCAACATCGGTTCCCGTAGAAACGGTATATGGTCACCCTTCCTCCTCTTCGTTCTGTGATCTGAGGGTGCAACCTTGCCCTTGCACATTGTGAAGTAGTCCCATACCATAGCACTTTATAAAGGGTCGAACGTCTAGAGCCGGGTACTCATTAGCGAGCTGTAACCGTAACATGCGTGATATAGTATACTCGTATATCCATCGCCGAGCGGCTCGAATCGTCGACGACCAGGACCTTTCCGATCAGCTTGATTCTTTAGCTTTGCGTAGCGATGTAACTTTGCTCTGCATCTTCTATCGCATTTATCACGGGGAGTGTTCTGAGGAATTGTTCGGATTAATTCCAGCTGCTTCATTTCGCCATCGTACATCGCGACAAAAATTTCATCCCCACCATCTTGATGCGTGGCTATCCACAACCGTGCGTTATTGTCGAAATTTTTTACCACGTACGACAAAACTGTGGAATATATTGTCGCCAGCAGTGTTTCCGGACCAATACGACCCAAAAACCTTCAAAAAAAGAGTGTATTCCTCCTTCCTTAAAGGCCGGCATCGCATTTGTGATATTCCTGGTGTTGCAAGTGTCCATGGGCGACGGTGATCGCTTACCATCAGGTGAGCCGTCTCCTCGTATGCCCCTTATAACATAAAAAAAATAGTACGAGGTTCTAGTGGTCACGCTTGTAGCTCAGTTGTAAACGACGGCTCGCTGCAAACTGCACGCGTACGGCTCGCAGCAGGTTAACGAACCACGTACACACTATGCTTTTTGGTTACGGTCAGTGTTTCCACAATGAGGGGAAATTCCCCTTTTAAGGGGAAATTAGGGTCCAGAGGGGAAGAAAAAGGGGAAAGACATGAAAAGGGGAAATTGCGGGAAATTATGGGTAAAGCCTAGCCTAAAATAATGCGGCACGGAACAAATTTTTTATGGAACGTACCGTGGACTAGAGTGTTGCCGTATAAAAGAAATTGTGGTAACACGTGCAGATTTTATATATTTAATTTATCTCTTATAGAATAAGATAGATTAAGACCTTTTTTTTCTTTAGTTACTACACTAGTGCCAAATCTAAAAACTACAGCAGAATAATTTTTGAAGGGAAAAATGTCCTAAGAAGGGGAAATCTTAATTGAGGCGTGGGGAAAGGAAATCATTAAAGTGGAAACACTGGTTACGGTGCATACAACGGTTACGGCTCGCTAATGAGTACCCGGCTTATGACAACAAAACAATTTCAACAGACGGTCACAGTCCCGTCTTTCCCAGTGGGCACTTTGGGCAAGTGCCCAGGGCCCCGCAATCGATAAGGGGGCCTCAGGTACCAAATACAAAGTCCCTAAGTCATAGGGGCATCATTATCCTAATATGCCCAGGGCCTCCAATAGGTCAAAGACGGCACTGGACGGTCATGACTTTTGGTCGCGTCCAAATCATCAGTCTTTTGAACTGGAGCCTTTGGAGGGTTCACGAAACATCCCTTCTCAATGTCCGACGCGCTCGATTTTTTTTTCTACCTCTTCGTACGGCCTATAACAACCATGCAAACCGGCAGATTAATATTTTTCCTCCATCAAAAACGTTACTAATCTATTTATTTTCAACATCCAGATCTTGTCTTTATCCCCTATTCCCTAAAATAGCATAATAGCTGTAAGCGGTGCGGAGTATCTGTGGAAGAGAGATCAAGGCATATTATAACTGTTGAAAAAAGGTGAACGCAGACTTGGCCGCACCGCAGTCTCCGCAGTCCCCGCAGTCATCTCTTTGTGTAAATGGTTCCCGTCGCGCCGCCGCACGCATCGCACTTGATTTCATTCATTCAGTTGATGCGAATGACGTCATCCGGGCCGTCCGCTGCGTGCGGGCCGGCGTTGGTGACGTCATCAGCTGCGGCTTGGGGAGTTCGGTCGTTTCAGGGACTGCGGCGACTGCGACGCGGGTGGGTGTGCGAAGTTGCATAGAACTTCATATAAAGAATTCGAATGCGAAGACTGCTGCGCGTTCGGTGCGGTCAAGTCTGCGTTCACCTTTAGTGTAGTGAAATCATACTACAGAGTGTTATGCACGCCGGGTTTCATGATGTTGCCTACTCGGTGGGGGCAGATGTTTGTGTGATGAATACAAGCATTTGTACTCCAGTCATTGATATTTAATATGTATTGCTATATAAATATACTTATTTATGTAACAGTATATGTATTCTATCCGTTACCCTAGTATACCATAATACAAGCCTACAGAGCTTACTTTGGGGCTAGGCTAATTGGTGTGAGTGTTGGAAATATTTATTAATTTTTATTTATACGGACCTAGGATTTCGCCATGCTTACTCAACGCTTGAGTTATTATCTAGTCAAACAAAGCCACCTAGCGACTCCACATGGGTTAACAGCTAGAGTTCTTTTCTTAGTAAGGACGATAAAAAAATATTAATGCTACAAATTAAACCTTATAGATATTTATTAACAGTTTCCAAGAATATGATCATTCAATTGATCAATTGATTTTGATAAGGCTCTATGAATCCCCATTACTAAACTGTCTATGGTCAAACTTACCTACCTCTTTGTTTACTTTTAGTCTAAATTCATTTGGAACAGACTGTACTATTAACATAGAATAAGTCTATTATTCTATGTTAGTAGTATATGTTTTGTAAGATTTATGACAGTACAACATGAAAAATATTATAATAATTAAAATAGTGTACCTATAGAGAAACAGAAGTATATCGTCTCATAATCTCCATATAAAGAAAAGTTTAACATAAGTCTGGATAAAATTAAGTAGCTTTAAATGCTTTTCTTGAGAAATTGAGTTCTGTGAATTGATATCTGTCGTAGGATGATTTCAATAATCGATATTTGTGAAGATCCTAGTTTTGGTTTTCCAAAAAATTTATAAAAATAAATAAATAGGATTTATTTATTATATGTATTAACATATTAATATTGAAATTACAAGAACTTATTATTGTCTAAAAACTTTAAATCAGATAGATAGATACATAAGTGCAACAGCTAATCAACCGAAATGTATGAAACAGCAGATTTTTTTTTTCGCAATTTCAGCGTTGGTCCCATAATAAAAGATGTTCCTGTTGATGGGTACAATCAGCCCCTAAGAGCTTGTTGGTTTTTTAAAATTAACCTTGTATACGGGAAGAATAATGGAAACAATCGAAGGGATGTTTGTTGTTGTACCTGTACGAACGATGGCAGCGTGACTGGTATGAAAGGGCCAGCGTAAAGTTGACATGGAATTGACATGCCCCTCGCTAGAATCATCAGTTCTTTCCTTATTCGAGGACTGAGAGACCAGTATGCAGCTCCGTAAGGTCCTTCACCCATTCCTATTGCGCTCTGCAATTTTTTTAACGAGAAGTTCAAATCGAATATTAAAGCACTAACTTTAATGTTACGTGTCGGGATAGGGTTCGAAATTATATGTCAGTTCACGCTTGACAGCACTTTATTCACCACACAATCCACACAGTTAACACACAATGTTAATCACAATACACTGACACTAGAACAATTTACTTGCACTTTGATCGCCTTTGTATTCGTTCCTAAATCTCTATTGAAACTGAACTGTTATCGCTTTAAAAGTAAAACTGTCTGCTGCGCGGCGCCGATCGCGCTTATATACGCCAATCAACACATTCTAGAAAAGTCCCGCTAAATTGAGAGTGAACTAGCACCCGCGAGTGCATAGTACCTACTTATACGTAGGTAACGCGCACTAAGTTGTAAACAAATGCAGATGTTGAACTTTCTCCCTTACGCCCCACTGCATAAGGCTCATATTAGAATGAAGGACTCGCGGTGTTCTAGTAAAATCTGTCTCCAGTATTTTCGCGATTTTATTTCGAGAGCGTTTGTGACACTGCACCCCTCTTATATATGCTCGTCCCGAGCAACATTGCTGCCGTGGTAAGGTGCCAGGCGATCGATGCGGATTATATTGAGCTTCTTTCTATCTCCCTGTATTATCCGATAGGTCACGTCGTTGATTTTCAAAATTACTCTTTAGGGTCCGTCCCCTTTCCCATTCTAGTCCGAGGCCCTTTGACTAAGGCGCATGCATTACATTCCCTGCACCAGTCCTCGACGTCTCCTCGACATCCTATCCATTAGAACCGTTCCTTCTCTATAGGGTCCTTCCCCTTCATCTATTCTTGGGCCCTTTCACTGAGGCGCATGCATTGCATTCCCTGCACCAGTCCTCCACGTCTCCTCGACAACGTATCCAGTAGAAGCGTTTCCTCGCTATAGGGTCCTTCCCCATGAATCTAGTCTTCTTCATTGAGCCGGATCATAGTCCACGTGTCTTAATAGCTCAGCCAATTTACACTTTGAGACCTCCATTTGCAGAGTCTCATTCAAAGACTCCCCTTGACGTCCTCGAAAGCTTCTCATTGGTCCTCTATCAGCGCCAATCCTCTCCGCCGTACCCGTTGTGTAGTACCCGTAGCCCATTCCATTCCTCGTGGGCGGGCCGGCACACATAGACAGGTGCGCCTCTCCCCCGCATCGGACCCGCCTCGCATCCTGCTCCGGGCGCCACAACCTCTGCCTACGTTGCTTGATCCGACCTCGTTCGACCGTGACCGTCTTTGACCTATTGAAGGGCATATTAGGATAATAGAGCCTCTATGACTTCCGTTTGGTGAATTAACAGGAACTAGGGACTTTGTATTTCATCTGAGGGGGCCTTCTATCGATCGCGGGGCCCTGGGCACTTGTCCAAAGTGCCCACTGAGAAAGATGGATCTGACCGTGACCATCCCAAAGTTGAACGCAATTCCCCTGGCACCACTGTGGTTAGAAGCCTGTGGTAAGCTGGTATATTCATCAGGCACCATTAAATGAATGATCCATTATTCCTGCCATCGAGTGCGTACACTTTCGCTTCTTTCGCGTGGTGTGAATTTATTGGCGGCATTAAAGACAGAAAAACTCACTTATAACATTGAAAACAAAGCAGTTCTTCAGAGATTAGATGAAATAATTACAACACACACAATGTCCCACATATACACACAAATAAACAAACATATACACACTCACACACACACAAACAAACACATACTTACTGAGACACACACAAACAAACACATACTTACTGAGACACACACAAACAAACACATACTTACTGAGACACACACAGACAATGTCTGTATGTCAAATCGAAGCACTGCCTTTCATAACACATAGTTGAAACTCAGGGGTCCTACTTATCTTTATATATATAATTCTTCTGTGAGTGTGTATGTCACTGAACTTCTCATAAACGACTGGACCGATTTTGATGAAATTTTTTGTGTGTGTTCAAGGGGATCTGAGAATGGTTTAGATTCACAATTTTGTCCGCTGGACAATGTTTTTTTAATTAATTTTTTTTATGGCGGTACGAAGTTCGCTGGGTCAGCTAGTAAGATTATAAAAAAAGCAAACTATTCCTAGTTTATTTCAAGATGTATTATTGTGTATTAGTGTTGTAGTATTTGTGAAGATTTTTTTAAAAGATAGGTATATATAGGGTAGGCAGCTGCGCAATATTTTGGTATCACATGCATCTATAGTGGTTCATATGTTTACTATCGGGCGGGTCGAAAGCTGGTTTATCAGACTTTTAACATATAAAAAAAAGATCTTTTAGGTCAATATATTGATTAGGTACCTTATTCTGTATATCATCGCAGAAGTAGCAGAATAGGAACAACTGTGTTGTTATGCCACACATGTACAGAAACATAGTCATGAGTTGTACAAGGCTAGTTTCCTACAACAAAGAAACTTTTAATGGGGCAAATCTAAAGAAAATATAACTAGAAAAAATTCCACGCGGACCAGGCAGCAGACGGGACTCGAACCCGCACCCTTCGCAATCCGGGCGAATGCACTGACCAATTATGCTACCGCGGCATTCAGTCAGAGCATTCGCCCGGATCGCGAAGGGTGCGGGTTCGAGTCCCATCTGCTGCCTGGTCCGCGTGGAATTGTTTCTAGTTATATTTTCTTTAGATTTAAACATCAAGCAGTTACATGCTTTAAAATAATAAAAATTATAATTTTAATGGAGCAGTTTTATTAAGCGCAAATCTCGAGCACTGCTTGGCCAATTCCGCTTAATTTTTTTTTCGTATGTTTCTCATGGCACACGAAAGGTTTTTTGGAGAGTAAAAATATAAAAATTGTGTGAAAAAATCAAATAAGAAACACTTCTCCGTGAATACTCTAACTTCATGGTGTATTTTTTTTTAATAAGATCCCAGGTTACAGCTTTCAATGTAGCCGTCCTGTAAGAGGTTTGAAATTTTTATTTAACAAAAAAAGTTAAAAAAAAAAACAGGAATAATATCACATCGATCTAAGTATCACTTGCGATCGAAAGGACAATGTTAAAATTGGCCTAAGAACCAACACCAATTTGACATTTATGATAATTCTAAATACATTTTTTGGGATAATTATCAGTATTTAGATTGTGACGGACACTTCCAGTTAAGTAAGCTAAATTAAGTTAAAAAATAATCTCAGTCACTAAATATCATTTTATGTGTATAGTCTATGACAGCGCTGCAAACAAAACACTCTTTCTTCCTTATGCCGGCACTTTACTTGGCTATTCATATTTGCTATTTTGAAAACATGACATCAGTCTGTCCTTTTCATTCCTTATTAAGCATGACAAGGGCAAACTGTTGTCAAGTGAAGGGCCGGCATAAAACTCGATACTCTGTGGTTGTTGTGCAAGCAGGCAGTTTGCATCTGTGGCATTCGTGCATTCCAAAGAGTAGTATAATATACAGGAAAGTGCATTCTCGTTTCGGATTATCTGTTGTGTGTGTTTATTTGCGATTGTTTTTCCTTTAATTTAACTATTTCGAATTTATCTAATATGCCATCGATGTTACCAAAGAGCAGAGACCTTATTACCAAGTGCTAGTGAACCTGTGCCACAACATCCTGAGAGGATCATACTGCCAAATTATTCAAGAACACCTGATACACATTCACGCTGCATATTTACACAATATACATGTGATATACAAATAGATACCATATACAATATGATACAATTATGTTAAAAATAGTCAATAAATAAGAAGCAAACCTACAGTTTTTATTTTATTCGTGATTCCTACCTATCCAAGGTTTTCCTATTAGTTATTCTTTAAAATCACACCGAATAAAATGAATTAGTTGTAATATTAATTCACTTCATACTAAGTTCATAGGTTGACCTATGTTTCATTGAATACTAAACATAACCTAACTAAACCTAACCTAAACAAAACATTTAGTTTTTCTAATAATTTAAGTTCTCAGAAGTGTCCGTCATAAATCTTTGTTTTTACAGTCATTTACTTACGATTTCGAACATAGAAGATAATATTTCATGATTGTTGGTTCTTAGGCTAACTATGTATGGACGCTGAACAATGTCCTTTAAAACTGTTATTACCCTAATGGGATACACTTTCTCGAGTATATGTATAACTGTGAAAAAAAAAGTGAAGACTGTTATTAGGTAGGTTGTTATAGCATAAGTAACTTACTAAATTCAGCCTTACAACTATCGAACACAACATTACAGTGGACATGATAAAATACAACCACAATATGTTTGTAAGAAGTCCCTTTAACATCTCTGTTAAACTGAAAAAAAAATGGCATATTAATTAAACTTATAAACAAAACAGTTACAATGTATTGTTTTAAAGTGTCATAGTGATTATGTAATGATCAATCGATCTTACCTAAGCAAAGTTCCATCTGAATTGTCCTCCTGTTATCGCTGGAGAGATTTATTTTTCTGTACTTTGTAGTACCCTCAGTACGACCAGCCAGTTCGCACACAGTTTAGAGTGTAGTAAAAAAAGTGGGAGTCATCCACTCTCTTCACCATGCCCCGCCGCCACACCATGTCACTTGTAGAACTGATTTTATTATACCAGCCATACACACTACGAGAAATCGTTACGATTAGACTGTACCGTCCGAACGGTACCGATAAATCGTAGCGTGTAGGTTATAAAACTGCACAGTTTTCTATACGTACGCCACGTCCGATAAACTGTTCCGTTCGAACTGTACAGCAATGTTTCCACTTTAATGATTTCCTTTCCCCACGCCTCAATTCAGATTTCCCCTTCTTACGACATTTTTCCCCTCAAAAAATATTCTGCTGTAGTTTTTAGATTTGGCACATTATATAAAGAAAAAAAAAGGTCTTAATCTATCTTATTCTATAACAGATAAATATAAAATGTGCACGTGTTGCCACAGTTTCTTTTATACGGTAACACTCTAGTCCACGGTATAGTCCATAAAAAATATTTCCGTGCCGCATTATTTTAGGCTAGGCTTTACCCATAATTTCCCGCAATTTCCCCTTTTCATGTCTTTCCCCCTTTTCTTCCCCTCGGGACCCTAATTTCCCCTTAAAAGGGGAATTTCCCCTCATTGTGGAAACACTGCTGTACAGTCTGATCGTAACGATTTCTCATAGTGTGTATGGCTAGCATTAGACTACGTGCGGCGGCGGCGCGTCCGCACAAAGGAATGAGCATCAAACCGACGAACATCGGCGACGGAGCGTAGTGAAGAGATGCCACCCATTTTTTTTATTACACTCAAAACTGTGTGTGGACTGGCTGATCATACTGAGGGTACTACAAAGTGAAGAAAAATAAATCTCGGAAGCGATAACAAGACAATAGCAGTCCCCGATATATCGGCACTGTAGCGATGTTGTATCGAACGTAATAAAAGACTTCGTCGGAGGGTACACCGATATATCTGCCAATAACATTGTACCCTCAATTATTTCAGTTACTCCATGATCTTGGCGCTTGTAACAGTGCCGAAATATCGGGGACTCGCTGAATACCAGGTACATGGTAGCAATTCCGTAAATAACGTAAATTACCTTACAACAATTACATTTTCGTTTCGTTACTTACTGTTTTATTTGAATATGAATTTGGTGGCATATGATTATTTGTTTATGGGCCAAATCATCCTGATCTTTAGAAGGAAAAATCTGTTCTTTGCATCCAATTGCTTCACTGTAGTGACGTATCAAGCTGAATTGACCGCTGATGAATATCATAGCACCAATCGAAGTTAAATCAAACGCAATTTGAGTCGACGTATCATAAACCGCAGAGATAAGTTCAAATGAGACAGTTATTATGTAACCAACAATAGAAACGTCTAAAGGGGACCAAATTTCTAAAATATGTGGCAAATCGACACTTCCATCTACGGTTTGTTTCTTTATCCCATATTCTATAAATGCTGACGAAACGTACATGACAGTACATGTTCTAAAGATAGTAGTTATAATCTTCTTGATCTTCTCATACCTCACACTGTAAGCTTGGATGTGCTCAGAGAATAAGAAGTTTCCGCTTGCTCTATCGCGTTCGTTTGATAGTTCATCTTCTTCAATTTTGTCAGCTTGTTCAATAAGGGAACACCAGGTTTCATAGTTCCTTCTGAAGATGTAAAATTTTACTAAAGACATCCCTCTGTAAAATAAGTCACCGGAACACTCGAAAAAAAATTCCCAATTGTGACGGATTTGTATCAAAGCGCTTGCTTGTAGAACATACGTAAAGATCAAACAAATCATCGCCACTTTGGCCATCCAATGCACATGCATCGTGTCGGTAAACTTTATACCTGCAGTCGATAAGATATGACGGATGCTCGCAATTATACTGAGTCTTTGAGAACGCGCCATTTTTCTGAAAAGAAAGCTGTATGATGTAGCGGCTAACACTAACGTCTTCGATTCCTCCCACACAGGCCACAAACACCAACACTGCACAGCTAGTAAACGTGCACACTAGCTTAGCATTATACAGATACCGCACCCGTAGGATAAGAGTGCGAAGACCTGGGGGCCAATCGCCTAACGGAAATGCTTTGGGAATGCTTTGCTAACACTTACGATTTTATATTGTTATTTCTAGCCGCCTGAGGTTTTCGAATACCTCACGCTCATTTTTTTTAATATTGTTATTACCAATGCAAAAGAAAAAGAAAGAGCGCGAGGCATTTGAATACCTCAGGCGGCTAGAAATAACAAAATAAAATCGTAAGCGTTAGCGTTTTCCAAAGCATTTCCGTTAGGCAATTGGCCCCCTGGTCTACACACGATACGCTATACCAGGTACAGGTACGTACCTGGGCGTTTTTCCCCGCCCCCCACGACTACGGCTAACTAGAGCCGAGGTCTGAGTCTCAGAGACGCTCTCTAGTTGAGCCGACCCCTCAGGTTCGAGTGATCTAGAGGCTCCAGACGGAGAGGAGACTCCCTCCGTGGGGAGACGCCATCCGCCTGGAATACCTCTAGAGGCACTCGCCAATTCTCGGCTGGAGGTCCCCTTAGGATCTTGCCGTTCCCAAACCCGGTGACGCTGTAAAGGTCATCTGCGACCAACAGCATACACACTCAAAAAAAAAGGCTAACACTATACATTTTTATTATTTGGCTAGTTACCTCAGAGATTTTTAATAATAAAGGAAATCTATGTATTTCGGTGCAGTTAAATGAAATAGCGAAACTGAATTTCACTCATTGAGACGTGACCAGACACACCGACCGACATGAAATACTGAAATTTAAATTTTTACAAATTCAAATCGAAGATAGATTTTTTTTTGTAATTTAACATATATTTATACATTCTTGGTCGCAATGATCAAAATAATAGAAGTTTCATTTACCCATTAGCTTAGACAAGGTATAAGCTAGGTCTCTTGCAAGGTATCTAGCTATTTCTTTAAAATTTTCTTAACGATTTCTGAAGTCAGAATGTGTTTGTTTATGTCCAAGATTGATAAATGATTGCAATAGGTATTTAGTGCGCAATTGGTTTTCGTAAATGGTTACCTCAATACTAATTTATAAAAAAAAAAAAATGGTTGCCTGTAAAGTCGGTTTTACGGGCGAAGATTTTACGTGACAACGTCTTTTTCTCGGTAGAATATTTATTGATATGAATATAATTAAATTGCACAATAGGAACAAGGAATTGAATGAAAATAAGAATTGCACAAATTTTAACTATAGAAATATATTTTGTTTACTAAAACATTGTACATGTAAACTTAAACTTAACACGAGAGACTCATCGTAACGTTACCGAGCGTTACACTTTTTCATAAGTGACTCCCAGCCGCAACCTAATTTAAGACGTTGTCACGTCAAAAAATAAAAGTTACAAAACCTATTTCATTCTAAACTACGTTCTTATATTTCCGTTAAAATAAATTTTACTTTTACTGTCACCTGAGGCCCTTCGTCCAAACGACACCTAGCACGAAATACGAGTATAGTGTCGTACAGTGGGCCGAAAATCGCGTTTCATGGATGTTAGAGAGAAGGAGAACGATCGCTACGTACTAAAGCATTAGCCCGCCTGTCCCTGAAAATTTGTAGAATTTATAGTTCATTTTTCAGCCACCAGCCGCGCTGCCGTCGGTAAGTAGTATCTATGAAGTTAGCTGTGTATGAGTACAAGTAGATGAAGTTAGTTGAGTATTTTACAAATTTTCTTCGCGACATTGGTTATTTCAAATTAGCCCGCTTTTATTGAGACAACTTAGCGATCGCAGCGCCTCACTTATTTTGTCCATATTTCTGGGACACTATTTTATACAGCAATCGTTCTCCTTATGGTCGCGTTTCATAGACATACGAATTATTATTTTAAAAGTGCCACTTTTCTTACTTGCCTTATATCCTTAACTTTCAAGTTTACAATTGTAAACAGAGCACCCAAGTTTTTTTTTTCAAAGGAAATTTGTGTGGAGTTATCTGTCGTGTGTCTTACACTGGCAATATTGAAACACATACTCCACCCTTACCGTGTACAAATAGTAAACTATGCAATTACTAAGTTAATAATTAGAAATTGTATTATTTATTTGCATTCAATTAAAAGTACTTTTAATTGAATGCAGATAAATGGTCTGTGAACCACCTGCTTACAAAGGCATTTTCTCAGAAAATTATCAAGATATTATCAAACGATTATCCACTTTCGTAATCTCTGTATTGAACAAGACGACAAGATGCTTTTCTATTGCGTTATTATTTTTCTAACACTACAATACATAAACACACGCGAACATGGGAAGACCAATCAATTTACTACGAGATTTATAGATTTTTAATTGACATTTGCTTACATTGACATTGTTTTTTCTTTTATTTATTTTTATTGACATTTATTGACATTTATTGACATTTTTATATAGTTTACAACATTGAAATAATATTGTTAATAATTAATGTAATTTTATAAGAATTTATTGTTAGTTTGAAAGTACGACTACACTATTGAATTAGGTATATACCTGTTATAATGGTGTAATGTATTTTGAATAAATAAATAAATAAAGCTTCTAGTCTTTTAAATAATATCACACTGCAATCGGGATTATGATGCTCATATATAAAAAGGATTTTTTTGAAGTTTTTTTACTCAACCCAGAATTAAATCTAATAATAAGGTACGTAACACTATTTAGATATGACAGTCTGATTCCTACTTGAAATCTTATTTTTATAAATAAATAAAAATTTCCAACACTCACACCAATTAGACTAGCCTCAAAGTAAGCACTGCCAGGCTTGTGTTATTAGATACTAGGGTAACGGATAGAATACATATACAGTACTTAAATAAGTATAGTAATTATATAGGAGGGGGAGGGAGAGGGCATCTCTTCCCGTCAAGCATGAAAGTTGGAGGGTAACTCAGAGCAGGCTGAAACGCTACGAGCGTCAATTGCGACAATATATATATGTATGTGTATATATGGGTGATGCGTGCGCTCCTCCATTCCCCTATGCCTTATGCCCCGCTTATGTTAGGTTATTAAAGAAAAGAAATTTCACTTCAGATGTGTGGTCCGCGCACACTGTTTTTTATTATATTTATTGATACTATTACAGTGTGAATAAACAATCTTATAAATAGAAAAGCTACCTTAGTTTTATAGTATGCAAAATGAAACTGGACTTGCGGCAGAGCCGGACCGTGAGTTAAGGGGGCCCCGGGCTAATACTATTTAGGGGCCCACCTAATTACTCAAAGTATAGAAAAAAATGAGACAGTAATGCCTTAGTATTATACTACTGTTAATATATTGACAAATTACAAAGCAACCTTTCTGCAAAGTGCAGACATGGCAATTTTTTTAATTTGCTCCTCACATTCTAGGGGCTATATAAATGGGGTTACTTTCAACAATGTATTTTTTCTACATTGAATGTACTTCTAATCATTGAATCTACTGCTTTAAAGAAAATAATTTGAATTTTCTTTCTTTGGTAAATCACTAGTTCAGCTGAAGACATCTATTTTGAAAATATTATATCTGCTATTTCTCATTTAAATTCAGCGATATTTGCCTGTCTGAATTTCCTATCTGTTTACTTTAATAAAAGTATGGATTCTTTCGCATTATCGTCTATTTTTGGCTTTGTCTTGACTTAGCTGGGGGGCCCTTGAATCCACGGGGCCCTGGGCTGAAGCCCAAAAAGCCATATGGTAGACCCGGCCCTGACTTGGAGTAACGTTTCTGTTTTAGAAGCGCGACTATTTTATCAGGCTTCTACTTTACAACCAGTTTTACTTAAAAGCCATAATTTAAATGCAGATGAGGATGCTCCTTCTCGTCTGGCATTAGGCAAATATTTGCATTTAGCCGTCTGAGGTTTTTAATTTGTGGAAGCGGTCGGCAAAGCTCGGACTGTGTAACTCCATATTACGTACAGTCCAAATGAAAGTGACCCAAGTCGAAAAATTGGTCTCAATTTCTCCACAAGGTTGTAGAGTAGGGATGTAACGGAGGTATTATATCGGAACCGAAGACGGAGTCGGATTTTTTAAATTTGATTTATCGGAGTCGGAACCGGAGGCAGGGTTAAAAATGAGGGCACGAGAGAATTTTTTTATTTACGGACAAATAAAACATTATTCATAAAAAAAATTATAGAGATCTTGTAAAGCAATAATTTCAGAAATCAATCTGTCAATTTCCATAGATTTAGTATTAGAAGTACACCATTTTTGATTCTTCAGTTCAAAGTTTCTTTTAAAGTAATTTGTTTTATAGCATCCTGAAGAGGCGTCAAAGTCGATGGCTGAACTGTATTTTTTCTTTTCAGTTTCGTATTTTTATTAATTGTTCGTATTCAGTGGCACGGACATACTTTAAAAATGACCTTTTAACGACGTTGTCGTACCTACCTCCCTTTCTTGAATACGTTTTCTTACACAGTTTTACACTTTGCCGAATCTAAATTAACTTCAATAAAGTAGTTCCAAATACAATTTGATTTTGGTTTCATTTTCTTTCATTTTCCAACACAAAAACAGATCACTTGTATTGATACTAAGTCACAAACATCAAAACAAATGTCTATAACCTATGAACGTGTCGTGTGCGTAAGAAACTAATAAGTGGAAAAATAATTGACGATAGAGCGCACGTAGCGGGAGTAGTCTTGCCAGGTGTCCGGCTTTAGCCGGACATGTTTGGCTTTTTGCGGTCACGTCCGGCCAAATATGTACGTGTTTGGCCTGTCCGGCTTTTGTCAGGCTTTTTGCCAGAGAGGCGACCTTGCCGACCTGCAAAAGCGGCGGACGAGCGTCCGAGCGGACAAGAGAGCAAACTGTTGGCGCGCGCGGCGCGTGACGTGTACGTGACTACACCGCCCCGCTGTCTGATATAATAAATATGTCCGGCTTTTAGGGCAAAATGTCAGGCCTTATATAGTGCGCAGTCCAACCTTTGCATTTTATGGCCTGGCAACCGTAAGCGGAGAACCAGAGTTATCGACATAGCCCACCGGATTAGTAAGCTGAAGTGGCAGTGGGCTGGCCATATTTGCCGAAGAACCGATAACCGTTGGGGTAGACGAGTTCTGGAGTGGAGACCGCGTCTAGGCAAACGTAGTGTAGGACGTCCTCAGGCACGGTGGAGTGACGATTTGCGCAAGGTGGCTGGCAGGAGCTGGATGCGAGTAGCCCAAAATCGATCTGAGTGGCGTGCAATTGGAGAGGCCTATGTCCAGCAGTAGACTAGGATAGGCTGTTGATGATGACCGTAAGCGGGAGTCAGAGGGATTCCTCACGCGACATGTATGAACCTATTCATAACAGTCCACGCAGGCCGCCGCCGCTATGTTATGCTTCGACCTCCGATAAACCTCCGATTTAAAAGTGTCGGAGCCGAAGTCGGAACCGAAGGTGTAATAATAATCGGAAGTTCCGAATTAACGGAGTCGGAGTCGAAGCTCCGTAACATCCCTGTTGGTTGTAGAGTATGCTTTACAAGGGCGATTACTAGCACAATCAGAAATAAGGATTTTCCTGAGTTTGGTCACTTTAATGTAGGGGTACCTACGGTTTGTGTCGCGAAACTATATAAGTATAAGTAAGTATAAGTGTCGCCGCACATGGGCCACACGCCACAGCCACAAACGCCGCCACGAGAAGCTAGAAGCGGCTTCTAAAGTGGCTGAAGCGCGCGACAGCGGCCGACTAAGGTAAGGGAGAGAGGGGTGGGGAATCGCGCGAGTGACGTGTGGCGGCGTTTTGTATCGGCGCATTAAGTGGCCGGCGCGGGCCACAAGAAGCGAGCAACGACGATTCGTAGCGTGTGGCGGCCACCGGCGTATCGTGTGTGGCGAGTCCGTATAAAATGTATGAAAACTACAAGAAATATGCCGGTGGCGGCGTTTTGTGGTTGTGGTCGATGGCCCGTGTGCGGCGACACTTAGTGTTCTAAAATTCACATGAAAGCGAATTTAAACAGCGAATTCATATTAAAACAGTAACATAGAAAAATCACCGACCTAACTACACTGACCTAATAATCAGCCGTCAAATGCTTGCGAGTGGCCAGATGGCCGGGACATCCGGTATTGTCCCGGATTCAGATAATGTGCTAGTTTCGTAACAAAATATACTAGTAATAACGAATGACACCGCTGGCCTACTTGATGTTTTAATTCTGGGGGGTGATGAAGGGTTTCAGGGGGGGGGGGGGGTTTGGCATCTGGCAATTTACTGTGTGCAAAATTACGCACCTTTTATTCGATGTCTCCATGTGAAATAACGTAAATCGAAAAGTAACCTAACCTAACCTAACCACAAAATAAAAACGAGCGAGCCTTACAGTAGTCGCGTATGATGTGTCACATTTGAAACCTCGCCTTATATAAGTAAAAAAAGAAATAAAAACTGGTACTACAAAAGGAATAAGCCATTTGAACATTATTTTCTAAAATAAAATCAAAAAGCGCGCGCTTTCGCGACTTCCTGTTACATACTTCCGTCCCATTTCCCGAATCACTCCCACAAATTGCAGGAAAGCGAGAGGAAAGATGTTACACATCTAAAACAACTCTAAAGGTGCTATCTGAGATTTTTATTTACCTCATATCATGTTTAGAGACTGCTTAATCTCAAACGTTAGAGTTCTCATACGTTTGGCGACCCTGCGCGGCGCGGCCACGCCCACGTCAACACAGGCCGTCGGACATCACCTTAATACTTGTATTAAAATCATTATCATCGTAACATAACTCCCAGGAATTATTATAAATATTATTTGTTTTCAACATATTATTTTTTAGCCTACGGCAAACTTACTGAAAGTAGACGAAAACCAAAATAAAAAAATCTATATTATATAAAACTCAAAGGTGACTGACTGACATAGTGATCTATCAACGCACAGCCCAAACCACTGGAAGGATCGGGCTGCAATTTGGCATGCAGGTAGATGTTATGACGTAGGCATCCGCTAAGAAAGGATTTTGATCAATTCTACCCCCAAAGAGATAAAATAGGGAATGAAAGTTTGTATGAAACTTTGCCAATTTAAACCTATCGGGCTGAGATTTTGCATGCAAGTATAAGAAGAATCATAGATGATTATCATTGTGTATAATAAAAACTGTAGTCTACACTTCAGCTTTACACCGAAGCCGGGTAAGCCAGAACTTGTCATATTATCATATTTTATTACGAGGTAGTCTAAAGCCTGGATGACACGGGGCGAGTTTACAAGCCAGCGAGTTCGCTAGCAGCTTGTAACTCGCCCCGTGTCATCGGCTTTTTTACCATCTGCTACTCGATGTTACGGGGCGAGATTACAAGCTACTAGCGAACTCGCTGGCTTGTAGCTTGTAAACTCGCCCCGTGTCATCGCCTTTTTTACCATCTGCTACTCGATGTAACGGGGCGAGATTACAAGCTACTAGCGAACTCGCTGGCTTGTAGCTTGTAAACACGCCCCGTGTCATTTGCTTTTTTACCATCTGCTACTCGATGTAACGGGGCGAGATTACAAGCTACTAGCGAACTCGCTGGCTTGTAGCTTGTAAACTCGCCCCGTGTCATTGACTTTTTTACCATCTGCTACTCGATGTTACGGGGCGAGATTACAAGCTACTAGCGAACTCGCTGGCTTGTAGCTTGTAAACACGCCCCGTGTCATTTGCTTTTTTACCATCTGCTACTCGATATTACGGGGCGAGATTACAAGCTACTAGCGAACTCGCTGGCTTGTAGCTTGTAAACACGCCCCGTGTCATTTGCTTTTTTACCATCTGCTACTCGATGTTACGGGGCGAAATTACAAGCTACTAGCGAACTCTCTGGCTTGTAGCGTGTAAACTCGCCCCGTAACATCAAGACTAAGCAGAAATGGTCAAAATGGTCATATGCAGAGGTAGTCATTTCAACAAGTGGACTCCAAACGTCAAACCCTTTCGGTTCGATTGCAAGAGGATCTATCAAGTTTGTAGGTAGAATCTGTAGATTGGAGGGCGCTGTAATGCTTTGTAAGGTTTCACCCCTTTTAGACATGATTAAATACAAAAAACCGTAAGAAATCACAACAACAAACAAATCCGTATCAATACAAAACTTTGACGTTTAACAGACTGCTGGGGTTGATTGCCAAATAAAAATCTTGATGTTAGTTCCGTTTTCGCCACGACCATTCTCTTTCTGCACAGACTCTATGTAGGCAACATAAATGGCCGTATTTTTCTTATGTTAACTTAGCTCTTTTTTCACAGATTCAAGGACCGCCGCGTGTTCCCAGGATAAAGGTAAATATTGTCAGACAGACGGACAACGGAACCCTAAAATTACATTAAAAAATCTAATAGAAATAAAATGGCGGTAAGAAGTTCACAGGGGCAGATTTTTTTAATAGTTGTACTTGTACTGTCAGCGAGCTTTAATAACTATAAATTCATAATAAATATACAGCTCTCTGACAGACGGACGAACAGCAGAGGCTTTATAATGATATTCGTTTAAAAATGCATAACGTTTGAAACAGCATTTTTGCATTTATTTATTTATTTATCTTTATCAAACTTTCTACAGTGATTTTTGTGGATGTTATACAATAAAATATAAATACAATGTGAAGGCCAATTACAGAAACTTTTTATGTACACTTTAGATACTAACGGCGTTACTATATTAACAATATCACATTTAATTTTTAAAAAAAAGTATAATAAAAATCATATTATTTACTAACATAAAATTATATTAAGATTGGATAGGAGGAAAAAAAAAGAAAAACAAACACTAAATACCGATATAAAAGGGTTTTCAGCATGAGCAGCGCGATATGACATATAGCTCGTTTTTATCACGTATGAGCAGCGCGATATGACATATAGCTCGTTTTTATCACGTTCAGTTGTCAAATTACTATGAAGTTTGAAAGTTACACGGGATAAAAAACGTGATTTAATGTAAATTGTGGTGCTCATGCTACGGAGCCAGGAATTTGTCACATGATAACTTTATGAAGTGGGGGTGTGTACATGTTTGTATGTGTGTGTGTGTGTCCATGCAGCTACAATGCTATGCTTCGTAAAGTTGTACTCTAAGGGTACGGCCAGAGTGCACTCAGATTCAGATTCAGACTCAGAAAACAAGCGCGAGAAATAAACAGTGAAGTTAAAGCAGGGTATAGTGGCAGCAGGCAACCTGCTTAAACTACACTGTTTAAAATTTAAAATTACTCTTAAACGTTTTTGTCCAAATTTTTTACCACGTACGACAAAACTGTGGAATATGTTGTCGCCAGCAGTGTTTTCGGACCAATACGACCCAAGAACCTTCAAAAAAATAGCGTACTCCTTCCTTAAAGGCCGGCATCGCATTTGTGATACTCCTGGTGTTGCAAGTGTCCATGGGCGACGGTGATCACTTACCATCAGGTGAGCCGTCTGCTCATATGCGGGGGCATATAACATAAAAAAAAAAACTCGCGCTTGTTTTCTGAGTCTGAATCTGAGTGCACTCAGATTCAGATTCAGATTCAGATTCCGTAAACAAGCGCGAGAATGATTCAGATTCAGATTCAGACTCAGAAAACAAAGCGCGAGAAAAAGCAGGCAACGTGCTTAGACGACACTGTTTATTTCTAGCGCTTGTTTTCAGAATCTGAATCTGAGTCTGAATCTGAGTGCACTCTGGCCGTACACTAATAAAAAACGAGCTGGCGGGCGCCGCGCCCCGGGCACTTCACTGCATGTCTGCAGTATAAATATATGCGATGAGATCAAAGGCTTGGTTAATATCCTGTGGTCTTTTCGACGCTGGAACGTTACTAATTGTTCGAAAGCGGATATTGTGCTCAGAAAATAAAAAGCCTTGTTTAAAAACAAACAGCTTTCTTGTTAGTACTTCACGGAACTGCAGAAACTTTGAGCCAATGTCAGGGCCTGATTTACCCACAGATTAATAAGGCTGGCCTAGGGCGCAAGGACCAAGTGGGTGGCCCGAGGTGGCGAGGGGCTGAGCTGGGACTTGCATAAAAATATTTAGTAATTTTGGGAAAAATACGTATGTCAAAACTAAATTCCTGCGTGCTCTCACACAAACATATGAAGGCGTTACCGATTCGCGAAATATCTATGAAGAGCTATAAAATATTTCAGTTACTTTATAAAAGTACTTCTTCTTAGTGAGTTTTAAAAATAAATGATATTGTTTGAGCCTCTTTAACTAGTGAAATAAGTAGTATAGTAAATACACAATTAGAATTACTTCACTCGATTGAAAAAAAATCAAAGATATCCCTTTTTTCAAATAAATATCTTATTTTAACTTAATTCTGTCTGACCCGTTTCAAGTGTTGGAAAATTTACCAAATTATCGGTAATTAATTAAAGTAGTGAATTCACCAATAGAATCTTAGAAAATATAAAATTTAATATTTATATCAATTTTTAACTTATAAGCCGCGGCAAGATATTATGATGGCCGTTTTGACACATTGCAATAGTGACGCGAAAAGTCAACCTGTTATCGAAAATAATTGAATAAAACAAAAACATACATTCTTACCCACGCACAGCGATACTATATGTACCGATCTTATTAATTTCATGTTTTTACATTTTTAATTTCGAGCAACACAAATGCAAAGTTATGTGGCAAATAAGTACACTATAAATAAACTATTATTTGTATGATATTTATGACATTTCTTAATGATAATGAGAATAAAAAAATTATTTAAATATATTATTTCTTTAAAGATTGTGTCAAAGACCGGTGTTTGAGAGTGAAAAATTATATTACATTTAATTGTTTTAAACTTGAAAAGGTTTTCGTAACCTTAATAGACCATGAATTTTATATAACTTTGTAAAATTAAATTCTACACCCAAAATTACCGATTCGATAAATATAATGACTAAATGTGTATCTCTAATGCCAATGAAGAACAATAATTATTTCTTTCAAATGTAGAACTAATTTAGAATATGAAACTTCATGAACGCACAAGCGTCTTTTTATCCGTCTCTTAAAATAGTTTGAAAAATAATATTGAGAAAAGAGTGTTTCCTACAAAATTGGAGTCATTTCGGTTGAAACGTCCACAACGTCACCATTTTTCTCACGCGCGTACTCCGAACTGATGAAAAAAATCTGAATTTAAGAGAGAACTGCATTTTTATTCACAACGCCATCTACATATTTTGCCTAAACTAAAGAGACCACACACAGCGATAAGATGCTTTCTAAAGCGTGCTAATGTGCAAAAAACAGGTTCGCCCACAGAGGACACTCAAGTGTCAACAAGAAATGGCGGAATTTCAAGTTTGTTACTGGAAAAAATTACCAGGTGTCGGAGAGGATTCGAACTTGCGCCTTCCACTATTCGGGCAGACGTAATAATCAACTTGCAACCTAGACCCAAATGTCTGTATCATATAGAAATATGATACCTCCTGGTAATTTTTTCCAGTAACTAACTTGAAATTCCGCCATTTGTGGTAATAAAAACGGACATGTGCTGTTCACATGCGATAGATGTGAAAGAAGAAGATAGAAGTGGCAGAAGCCACTATATAAAATCATCGCCATCTCTTCGCATTGTAGGTAACCCACAATGTAAACGCTGTACAAAACTTACTGGAGTCGTAGCCTTATGGCGTAATCACACTCGGTCGATAGCCCGTTTTCGAGTACATGAAAGACATTACTCGAAATCGGCCACCCGAAGCAATATTTACAATACAATACAATACAATACAATACAAAACTCTTTATTTTTACACCACAGAAAACATAAAACATGAAGTACATAATTAAAGAATACAGTGTAATAATGGGCGGTCTTATCGCTAAGAGCGATCTCTTCCAGACAACCTTAGGATGGAGAGGACAGGAAAGAAGCTGGAGAGACGGCGGTGTAATTACTACAAAACAATATAAAATCATTCTAACAAATATAATCAAAATAAGTATATAAAACAATACATACATATAATTATATACCTACAAGAATACATACATAGTCATATACATAAATATATATACATACATATATATAAATATATACACAAATACATACATACCTATGTCTAATTCATTCAGCTTAGATCAACAAAAATGGAAGGGTTACAAGGACATATAGTGAGATCTAACAAGGTTTTTGAAAATGTGGAGTGATTTTGCACGTCTTATGGAAACTGGAAGAGCATTCCATAGACGAACGGCTTGTACTGCGAAAGAACGGCCATAAAAAGTTGTAGAGTGAACAGGAGTAATGAGAGCGAGATTTTCTGATGACCTAAGGGACAATGTATTCGAAGTGTGAAGGAAATTAAAACATTCCTTAAGATAGCGTGGGGACAAAGGATTGAACAGTATGTTATACAGAAGAGTAAGGATGTGCGTATTCCGGCGAAGGCGAATAGGTAGCCACTTGAGCTGTAAACGAAATTGAGATACATGATCATATTTGCGCAGGCCAAATATGAATCGAATACAGAAGTTCTGAAGCCGCTCAAGTTTATCAAGCTGGTCATACATTGTTTTACTCGAATACGGGCTGGTACTGTTAGATGGCATCGGGTAACCAAAACGAAAACTGCTCAAATACTGGCATACTTGACTGCGTTTACACTTACACCAAGTCGTTTGTCCGAATTCCATAGCCATAGACAATCGTATTCAGGCTAACGACCAAATGTGATTTCTCCATTATGGAGACTGATTTTGCTAAATATTATAAGTCCACATAGGATTCCCCTAGTCTTCGCCGGCGAAGATATTGATACCAATCACAGTCATAGTATTTAATCCTAACCGTACGACCATAGACCAACTATAACGGAGAACGTTAAGTATTTATTATGGTCCAGAAAAATAATATGATACTTAATTTTAATCATACTGAAGTTTGGCAATTTGATGCTAACGAAGTCTTTTAGGAATCCAGCGAACTGCTGGTAGTGGCTCAAGATGTTTGCCAGGCATGGTAAGTGTGTGTATTTAGTGTACCTAATTACTTTTATCCCTGTATTCTCCAACATAAGTAGCCTTATAACTTAGTAGCAGGACTGGTTTGATACTCCTTCATCTCTAATGAGATTTAGTGACTAAAAAATAGTTATATTTTATTATTATTTTACTACAAATCTGGCGCAGCTGCAGTTAATGCAAAGTAAAGTAAACATGTCTGTAAGAAAATATAAACTTTTGCTTACAATACTTGTCAGTCAGAATTAAAAAAAAAGGTGACAGTGACAAGCTTGACATTGACAATCACAAGACGAACGAAACCGAGGTCAAGATATTTCACGTGCGCGTTGTTTTTAATTGCCTCATTATCTCAAAGTAATTAATCAAAATGGGTAACGCAAGTGCAAAAGCTGTGGATGTCAAAGTACCTGAGGCGCCAGTACCGGTGAACAATGAAAAGCCGAAACTGAAACCGTGTTGTGCTTGCCCGGAAACTAAACGAGCGAGAGACTCTTGGTAAGGTTATATTTTTTGGAATAAAAAAAATCTTGCGTAATCATTACGCACTTTGCTTAGTATTTTAAGAGGATAATATACTGAGAAAGAGGTTTAACTCTCTTTACTAAGATTAAAACGAACAATTATAATAATATACAGTTGTAAATATTATTTTCTGTTTAACTGGAAGAAACCTCACTTTCGTAATCCAATAATATATAATATTGTTAAATTTAATTAACAAATGAATAATACATATTTATGAAATTGTCAATCAAACATTATCTTAAACTACCTATTCATTAAACACACAAAACGGGAGTCTAAAATATAATCACAGAAGAAATTTGTAAGAATGTGTATGTTTTCACCCAAACTACTCATGAAATAAAACACTTTTCAACAGGTAACAGATGTTTTATTTTCATATATATTTCTTATAATTAATGACACATCTCTGCAATTCGCATCCTTTCAATAGTATAGCTTCTCTTGAAAACGTCTTTTAAACCTATTGAAAAGTGTTTTATTTATATATAAGAATAAAATCATGAACTCCTTATTCCATCCACAGGGAAGGCCTGTGCCCCAGCAGTGGGGCACAGGCCTTAATAGGCTGATCATGATGATGAAATTCATGTTATTGGTACAAAAGAACTTCAGTATTATTAATTGCTTAATCGAATCATGTCATTTGTTGCAGCATAATAGAAAAAGGTGAAGAGAACTGTGGTCCACTTATTGAAGAACACAAAGCATGCATGAGGAAGATGGGTTTCAACATATAAATTCACTGTTTGGTTTATCCTTTTGAATTCGTCCTAATGTTTGAATGGTACTCTGAGAGACATGTCGTCAGACTTAATAAAACTAGTCTATTTGTTATTTATTATCTTAAATTAAGATACCAAAATTACTTTAAACATGTCTATCTGTTTGCACTAAATGTAAAAAAATAAATTGAATATAAAATTAGGATTTGCCATATAAGTAACTTACCTTTTGCATTTTTCCTTTAAAAGTACAATATGTTGTGTTAATCATAGGGCATTATAGAGAGTTTTGTAAATTATAAATGTCCGCTCATCGTATTTCATTTAATTCATCACTGTACTGGCGATCATAATGATGTGTTAACTTATGGTCACAACTTTTTAAGTTGTCACCATCAGTATAACACACACCACACTTAATGAAAATCTGTATTTTTAGTTTAATGCTGTAAGTTAGTGGCACCAATGAACGAAAAGTACCAATAATCGTCATTGTTCCTGTGATTAATGTAAATAACATCTATGTATAATAATACCTTTGCGGTAACACTAAGCAACTATAGCTCATTCTGATCCCTTATTTTAATTGATCACAGAAAAAAAGTCATCATTTGTTTTGTTGGTCATTCATGCCACTACCTTAAACTGTTTTTAGATGATAAGTTAGTCCAAAGTATTTTAGATCTGCGAAAAGCAATGTTTTAATTTATTAATGTGTTAGCGCTAATAATAATTTGTAAATAAAATTGTTTGTTTATTATTTATTTTTGTTTATTATTTATTTTTGTTTATTTTCAAGTCACTTTAAGATATGTATTTATTGCTGCATTTTTTTTATCTAAAAGCCGATAGCGAATTCTATTGGCCACCAATTTTCCATAATACACCTTGTCACTCGACAATGATAATAACCAGTAAATCTGTCCCTTCACTGATACTGTGTTGTTGTAGTGGGTCCCTGTTCACGCTCGTAGACTGTGTACTTGGTCCATTGTGAGTTAGTTGGACTAGCTAGCACAGCCAGCCCAGCTCCTTGCAGCGCAGTAGTCTCCTGAAACTAGCAGGCCTCTTGGAGTGTCCTCGGCTTTTAAGATTACATGAGAGGCTGTTTGTTCTGCTTCCAGGCGTCCTCTATACAGAAATATCTATAATACGTATGGTTAGTAATTGCTTATTAAATAGGCAGTGCCATTTTATAATGACTAGCATTACTCTAAGATCAATCTCGGTTATGATTTGGTAGTTTAGTCAATGATATTAAATACTATAGATACATATATATATGCTTGCCCATCAGAATGAAACTTAGGTTTCCTATGCTGTGCGATAAAATGAATAGCTGATGTAGTCTGCAATTAAAAAAAACGCCACATAGTTGACGTAGTAACCTTATCACTTCTATCCACTATCAATGACCTATAAGTTTGTAAGTCACCCAAGCAAGAAGATTAAGGTTTAATAAGTCCTCAATTTTTTTAACGTACCTAGTTGGTTATTATTATTATAAACGGTCATACGATAGTTGCGAACTGCGAAGTTCAGCCGCGTGTGGTGTGTCATCAGCCATTACCATTTATCGGCGGAAAATGCGATACATCAAAAACTCCGCGAAGTGGTGCGAAGAAGATTTATCCGCGCCCAGTTCTGTGCAATCCGTCGACAGTAATTACGAGTGAGTATTTTTTAATAAAAAAAAAGAATATTAGAAAGTTATAATAATAACAGTTATAATAACAATAATTATTAAACAATGTATTTGTATTAATCACGTCAGTCACGCGTTACGTTACGCGCGTTAGTGCTTTGCTCTCGGAGCAAAGGTATCGCTGAGTTTTTGCCTTTTTCTATCGTTGCGGCAGACAGTTACATATTTAGTAATTAATTCTTCTACTTTTTTTTAATTTGTGTGCTGTACTGATTACTGTTAATTTTGTGTGCTAATTTTCCCGTGCGGATATTAAAAGACTAACAAAGGGGGAGGCAGATTTTGTTACCAAAAAACAATCGTGGATTCGAGCAATGTTAAATTTCGTAGAGTCGCGTCGTTGTGGTTGAAGTAGGTACAAGGTACAATATCATTTTCTCAACCACAACCATTAATCGTACCTAGTTATAGAAATCCTATAGTTTACTGCTAACCATAATCAATATAATATCACTCGGGCGTTGACTATACTGACCCAGCTCCTGGAACTCAATACAAAAATATTTGTCTGCAATCTTTGCCTCAAAAGATTCCACAGATGGGTGTTCTACTTCAAGCGCAAATCCGCTGTGTCTTTACCTTTATTTTTGAGTGTGTATGCTGTTGGCCGCAGATAACCTTTACAGCGTCACCGGGTTTGGGGACGGCGAGAACCTAATACCACGGTAATATTATCTATACAGTATTGTGACTCCGCCCTGTCCTTGAAAATAAATGCCTGCGACCGAGCGCTGCGTTGGCACGCGGTAGGGCCGCCAGCCTACAGTATTTTATGTAGTTTTGTTTTTAAAGCGAGTGTAGGTAGATTACTCGTTTGTCTCTTTTTTCATCCTAACCACTTATTTATATATTATTCCAGATATTTTCCCAATGGAAAAACCGAAATACCTAAATATTAGAAACAAATAACGTACTAGTAGATAGGTATATAAAAAATATTCTATAAAGGTAAGACACCTTTCCAATATTTCAGGTAATTTAAAAAATGATATCTCTGGGTGTGTTATTGAAGAGTTCAAGCAACCAAAAACAGCAATTGTGCTGTTGTACGATATTGATCGTCGTTTGTTCTTTTCCATACTAAATTATGTAGGTATCTACTTAATTAAATCAAATATTTACAATACAAAACGCACGTTTAAGCACGGCTAACTGCATAAAAAACAATTCAGACCGTTCGGTCGTCGTTGCGGCGCGGCGGCGCATTCGCGACTGGGTGCCCGCCGAGAGCCCCTCGAACTCGAGTGGCGTAGGTATGACTCGCTTTCCGACCGTTTGTATGAAGATACAATACTGTATGATATTATTACCGTGCTAATACGTACGTATACGCTAGACGAGCCGAGCACGAGCAGAGCGCAAGCCGAGCCGCTCGTTCACAGTGTCAACTGTGGAAGTGCAACGAGCCTAAAACAATGACTCCTTGAGCGCACTGCTAGAGCTACGCAAATTCTTTTGTGTTCGTCAAAAAACCGACAACGGGGCGAGCACGAACCGAACGCTCGAAGCGCGCTCGTTCGAGGCTCGTAAGCCGGTCCACACTACACGAATTTCGGCTCCGCTAGTGCTCCGCTCGTGTTTAGCTCGTCTAGCGTATACGCATCTTAAGGGGGACCTCAAGCCGAGAATTGGCGAGTGCTTCTTGAAGTATTCCAGGCGAATGGCATCTCCCCACGGGGGGAGTCTCCTCTCCGTCTGGAGCCTCTAGACCACTCGATCCTGAGGGGGTCGGCTCAACTAGAGGGCGTCTCTGAGACTCGGACCTCGGCTCTAGTTAGTCCTTGCCGAGGGGGTTTTACCTATGAGTAGCGTTTGTTTTTATTATCAAACTAGGAAAATAATGAAGAAAAACCTCATTCACGTTTATCGGCTATAAACAATTGGTGGAAAAATTGGTAATTATCTTATTTTTGTTACCTATTTATAATGTGTAGACTGTAGGTACATTTATTATGTATAATGGTACCTACACAACGATCAGTTTGACTTATCCACAGTAGCAGTATACATAGTTAGGTGTTCACACGAGCATGACCTTAAACTAGCCATCTCGCTTGCTCAACTATATTCAGGGGTATTTATTCAAGCGCAGCAGAAAAACATAAGGGGCGCAACTGGGCGCAACCTTGCACCTTGTGAAATACTCCTACCCATACCTGAGCCCTTTATATGAGCTGGAACGTTTATTGCAGCAAAAAATTCAACAATGTCATGGCCGATTGAACTACCGCGCGTGATATACGTGTCCCGTGGCTAATCGTGTTTGCTATGTGTTGGATTGATAGCAGTGCATCCATATCACGCTCTTCTACGGGAAGTCAGAGGAATGGACTGCTGTCGAGTTTGCGAGTTGCGAGTGGTGATGTCGACGAGAGTCGAATGGTATGGTTTTTAAGAGGATGTCCGTGTGTGCATATGTACGTATGTATGTATGTATGTTCGGATTCAATTTTCGTCTCGTGTATCTCGAGAACAAATTATGGTATTGACTTAGGACAAGTTTTATTCAATGCATAATTATGTAACTCTAATCTGATTAGATTTTGAGCAAAATCGGTCCAGCCATTTTTTATGCAGAAATTGGTCGCTGGCAAATTAGTCGTGTGGACCTTTTGGGTTGCACCTAGACCACTTTTTTTATTCATGTTTTAAAGTTTATAATAATAATTGGAAAACTTCTCTCTACCCATTACTCAATGTAGTAGAGAGCATTTGTCAAGCTTTACGTCCCATTTCACGGCAAATATGATCAGGTAAATCGATGATTCAAAATCGGAGTACTTTTATTTTCTAGCTGAAAAAATGGAATGGGGTACCACTTGCCATTTTTTGGGGTTGAAAAATAAAAGTCATCCGATTTTAAAGTTTGACAACTCATTCTCTTCGTCTCAATGCCTAAAAATGCGGAATCAGGTCAAACATATGAAAAATCAATTATTTCACTCTTAAAACGGGGTAAAACAGGAACTTGCTGCAATTTTAACATAAATTATGCTCCAATTATGACTTTTTCCCTTTCGTCCAGATCTTTCATATGAGCACTCAATCAATTTCGTAGCATCATTAGCATAGAAGTTATGCATGTTTTTATGTCTTACAGTTTTTCGCCAATATATCATTATTTCATGAATTTCATTATGTATATTCTTTTTGCAAGTAGATAACGTTTAAAGCACGTTTGGAGTAGAGAGGAACAATTGAAAAAAATAAAGTTTTGTTTCTCAAACGTTCCCCATAGTCCCACGAGGGGAACGTCAGGGAACTTCCCCACATTGTTTGCATACTACAGATTAAATATAAGGGCTTAATTGTTATGGTTGTAGGGAGGAGCTTTAATAGGCCTATTAAAAACACGGTGAAAACAGCTTCTGATAATTTTTTGTTTATGACTATTCAAATAACTTTTTTATCATCATCATCATCATCATCAACAGCCTATCCTAGTCCACTGCTGGACATAGGCCTCTCCAAATGCACGCCACTCAGATCGATCTTGGGCCACTCGCATCCAGCTCCTGCCAGCCACCTTGCGCAAATCGTCACTCCATCGCGCCTGAGGACGTCCTACACTACGTTTGCCTAGACGCGGTCTCCACTCCAGAACTCGTCTACCCCAACGGTTATCGGTTCTTCGACAAATATGGCCAGCCCACTGCCACTTCAACTTGCTAATCCGGTGGGCTATGTCGATAACTCTGGTTCTCTGCCGGATTACCTCATTTCTGATGCGATCCTTCAGAGAAACGCCGAGCATAGCCCTTTCCATAGCGCGTTGAGCGACTTTGAACCTGTGGACCAGCCGTACCGTCAGTGTCCACGTCTCGGCTCCGTATGTCATCACAGGTAGGACGCACTGATTGAAGACTTTCGTCTTCAGACACTGTGGGATCGACGATGTCAGGACTTGACGTAACTTCCCAAACGCTGCCCAACCTAGCTGAATTCTTCTATTCACCTCGTCCTCAAAGTTGTTTCTACCTAACTGCAATGTCTGCCCGAGGTACACATATTTTTGAACAACTTCGAGAACGGCACCGTGTATTGCAATCGGTTCCGGTAGAACATGTTCATTGAACATGACCTTGGTTTTATCCAAGTTCATCCGTAGGCCGATGCGTATAGAAGAGTCAGCCAGGTCATTCAGCATCTGTTGTAGGTCCTGCAGGGTTTCTGCCATGATGACGATGTCGTCTGCAAATCGCAAGTGAGAGATGCGTTCGCCATTTATGTTGATGCCACGTCCTTTCCAGTTCAGCGTCTTGAACATATCCTCCACTGCATTAGTGAACAATTTCGGGGAAATAACGTCCCCTTGTCTCACTCCACGATGCAATGGTATGGGACTTGTTTGCTGATTCTGTACTTGGACAGACATGGTGGCGGCTTCGTACAGACATCTAATCACTTGGATGTATCGCCAGTCGACTTGGCAACGCTGCAGGGACTCCAGAACAGACCAGATTTCAATCGAGTCAAAGGCCTTCTCATAGTCCACAAATGCTAGGCACAGGGGCTGATTGTACTCTTCAGTCTTCTGTATAATCTGCCGCACTGTGTGTATGTGGTCTATGGTGCCGTATCCGCTCCGAAACCCAGCCTGTTCCGGTGGTTGGAAGTCATCAAGTCTTCGCGCAAGACGGTTCGCGATCACTCTTGAGAACAGCTTATAGACGTGGCTTAGAAGGGATATGGGTCGATAGTTCTTAAGTTGGGTCTTGTCCCCCTTTTTAAAGAACAAGACAACCACACTCCTACTCCACGCCTCCGGAGTTCTCCCTTCGAACAGGACAGTGTTGAAAAGCTTTTGGAGCTCCCTCAGTACGGGTTTACCTCCAGCCTTTAAGAGTTCTGTTGAAACACCATCCTCTCCAGGGGCTTTTCCATTTTTAAGCTGTCCAAGAGCAATTTCGATTTCGCCAATACTGACTTCTGGCAGGTCTTCGGTGAAGTGGCGTGTTAATGTGGCTCTGGAATCCTCATTTCCGGGATCGGGTCGAGATGCATGTGATGCGTACAACTGGCTGTAGAAGTCTTCCACTTCCGAAAGGACTGCCGGCTTTGAAGCAACAACTTCCCCACTTGCTGTGGTCAACTTCGTCAGATGGCTTCTTCCAAGAGATTGTACGAACACTTTGGATCCTCGATTCTGCTCGATCGCTCTCTCGATCGAGAGAGTATTGGAGCACCGGAGGTCGCGTCGTACGTGCTTACTGATCTCTTGGTTTAGAGTTCGCTTTGCCGACGAAGTGACGGGTGGATTTTCACGTCGTTCCTTCATTAGCCCTAAAGTCTCTTCCGAAAGCTTTGACTTCCTGCCCTTACGCTGCGTTGCACATAATCTCGTACCCTCTTCCCTGAGGATCCGAACCACATTTTCGAGGTTTTGGTTTACGTCTGTTGTGGTTTCCACGGCAGCAAATCGGTTCTCCAGGTTTGACTGGAACGTTTCAGACCCTGTTATAGATTGGAGCAGAGTAGGTTGGAGCCTGGATTTCATCAAACGGACGCGCTCGGCCTTAAAGTTGATATTCAAAGAGCCCCGGACGAGTCGGTGATCACTACCGGTATTGAACCTGTTGATCACTGAGACGTCTCTGAATATGTACCTCTTGTCCGTCATGATGAAATCGATCTCATTTTTAGTCATAGTGTCGGGGCTTTGCCACGTCCACTTCCTTTGGGGTTGTTTCTTGAAGAAAGAGTTCATCAAGAAGAGCCCCTCCCGTTCGAGGAAGTTGACGAGCATTTGCCCCCTATGATTTCTGCTTCCAAATCCATGGGATCCTACTACCGATTCGCTGCAATTCTGTACTCCCACTTTAGCGTTGAAGTCCCCCATAACAACGTTGTAGTGGGTCTTAGTAGTGGAGTGGAGGGCCCTCGATATATCATCGAACATATCCTCCACTTCGTCGTCCGAGTGTGTCGAGGTCGGTGCGTACACTTGCACCACCTTGAGGCTATACCTCTCGGTGAGCTTTATAATAAGGTACACTACCCTGTTCGACACGCTGGATATTTCCACAACGTTATCGGCAAGGGACTTATTCACCAAAAACCCAACGCCACCTTGGGACTGTTGGTCTCCCCCGCGGAAGTACATTAGGTGGCCATTCGAGCGTTATGGTGTCCTCCCCCTCTCTTCGGACTTCACTTAACCCTAAAATGTGCCACCTAATCTTCCCAAGTTCCACCTCGAGTTGCGCCAGATGCGAGTCAAGCCGTAGCGTGCGTCCGTTGTACGTCGCCAGGGTCAGTCTATTGTGGTGGCCTCCCGTAGCCCGGAGATTCTTCGCACCCCCCGCCCCGCCGTTACCGTGGTCGCCACCGTGACCAGGAATAACGGGGCTACCGGGAACTGGGGGCCGTGGCTTTTTGTTTGTGTGCATTCAAGGTATTGCCCATAATCGCCACGCTGGGCAGGCGGGTTGGCGATCGCAGAACGTAGGTTATTTCACTGATGACGCTGCTGCCCGTCACCAATGAGATTTTCCTCCCCTACGTCGTTGGATGGTTATACCGCCATCGGTCGGTTTGCCAGAGCCTCGTCTGTTGGTCAACAGGGTGCACCACGTGAAGGTGAGGTTGGCTTGGGTTCTTGCAGATATATTAAGAACCCCTTACACCCCTTTTTTATCACCGGTCTATAATCGGCTTAAGCTCCGCATAATAGGCCTGATAAGGAAGAACTTATATAGCCTGTAGTGTATAAAATATTTAATGTGACATTAGTAATGGCTCATATATATTCCTTATGGAAATTCATGTGAAAAACCTTTTATTACGGTGGAGTCCATTTGAATTCATAATAACCTCATAAAAGGTCGAGCCTTAAAATTTGACTATCGCCTGTTCCCTTGCTGTCACAGTTTCATAAATAATGAGCTTTAAATCCTAAATAATTGGCAATAAAATGAAATTTCTGACAAATTATCTACCGAAACACGCGGCTCTCATCAGGCACCAAAAAAAATTAATATCCTTGTAATAAAGTCAAGGTACTCATTTAGAACGTAATCGTATCTCATCAAGGTTTGAATGAATTCTATTTAGTAGTTGAAAAACTTTGGATCTATGACAAACTTCTGGAGGTATTAGATGAAAGTGTATGATATAGGCTGACCAAGTTACACGGCCATCCTAATATGCCCAGGGCCTCCAATAGGTTAAAGATGGCACTGTTACAGGCCCTGCCAGAATACTAGCGCTGAGCGCATTATGCTGAGGCATATCTCCCCCTCTCCCTCTCCCCCTCTCTCTCTCCCTCTCACTCTCTCCCTCTCCCCCCCCCCCCCCTCTCTCTCTAATGCCTTTTGATCGTTTCCAAATAGTCGAGGTAAGAGCGACCGCCATAGACCTGTAGATTCGATAGTTTCATCATATCAACACCAAAATTGGGTTTATTTCCCTTATTTACCAGAGTAAGGACGTCACTGGGTGAATGTGAACAAAAAACAAAATACTTTGTTCCGACATACGGGGCCTAACAATCAAAGATAGCATGCGAATGATGAAATAATCAATAGTCTTTCATAAGAATGACCTATGTCGAAGGGTGATAAAAGATCTATAAATATTTGTCTCACAACAGCAAATATATTTGTGTTTAGGTATATTGTAACAACTAAGTAGAAGGGTGTGTCGAATGAAACTTTAAAGTCCCTATCATTTCATAATTATTATTTAAAAGTTACACGTTATGTGAAAAATACATTTTTCTACTGTCCCATGCCTGACATCATTGATGCTTTGACATCAATTTTCTTCTTTTCTGGGTATGTAAGGTAAGAGTACCAATGAATGAAACCTTAAGGCATTTTGGATCTTTAAAAATTAGATGCAGCTACTTCAGGGTGCCTGGGCAATATAAATGCTACTCTTTTATATTCAAAAATATATTCAAGTTTAATATAGCATGGGCAATATGCCATTAATGGATGGATAGATAATGCAAAATAACCCGAATTCGCCAGTGAATGAACACCAAAATCTAGTGTATGAACATTTCGTACTCCAGTGAATGAACGTTTAGCGTTGCAAACGTTGGAAAGTGAATTATCATGGGATTCTGATTTCTAGTTAAATTAGTACTAATCACAATCTTCTGATCATTCATTTACTTAGTGTTTTAATAATATAATTTTGAATAAGTAATAGATTTCTTATTTTATTGAAAAACTCTCTTTGTTCATTCACTCGGGGGTGTTCATTTACTGGAGCACTTACCCTCACTGGATTTACTGGCAAAAATCCTTGTATTGTTAGTGCCCACAATGTACTTACTAAAGGTAAGGTACTTTTGTGCAAAATTTGATGCTTCTCATAATTTTCTATGTGCATTTTTAAGCCTTATTAATCAAAGATATTATCACTTCACACACGTTGATTTTTGAAGAATTCTTTGCCTAAAATATTTTTATCTCTACATGTCTATCGTAAATATATTTAAATATTTATTTAAACTGTTAAAAATATTACCCCACTTCATAGAAAACCTTGAAGAGTTAACCCCTCATTTGTTTTAGATAGTCTCTTCATTA
The DNA here is from genome assembly GCA_902850365.2 of Chilo suppressalis. NCBI lineage: Eukaryota > Metazoa > Arthropoda > Insecta > Lepidoptera > Crambidae > Chilo > Chilo suppressalis. The sequence continues at coordinate 3,203,272 of OU963911.1, forward strand.
ATTTTAGTTAGGTATTGGGCCCAATTCTGGCGTGCCAACTTATATCTAAAACTAACTAAAATTAGATATAGACTTGTCAAATTCAATTTGGTATTCTGCAATGACACTCTATCTCTAAATCAAAAACTGACGTTGCTAAGTTACTCAACTCAGATTTAGTTGATTATTTGGTATTCTGAAACGCGTTCTAAATGTCATATTTTCTCTAAAATTAGAAATGTCACACTAAATTTAAGAAGGACCTATGGAGGTCCTCTCTAAATTTAAATGTGAATAATTAGGTAAATGATTGCTACAGATAAGTTTTAAACTTATTGTTAGGGTTTGATATGGGTTTGGTTGGTTAAAAAAAGTTATAAATTAATACTCAAATATGACGTTGATAATAATAAGTGGAAAGATTCATTTACTGAACTGTTTGCCTCGAAAACTTCTTTTCTATAGTTTGGTTGTTTTAAGTACGTGTTTTTGTTTTTCTAAATCTACTTAATGGTGTCGGTGATATGCATTCCAATCACCAATTCCAATCCAAATGTTATTTTGACTTTAAATGTAGCTATTTTAGACTTTAATGTATAATTTATTCCTTTCTTTTTAGTGGTTTTGTTTTTATGAAGCAGTTTTTGATATTTGTTAGAAATATTTTTATTTACCACTTTTTAATAGCTAATCATATTTCTTAAAATAACTAAACACGAACTAAGTTTCTGCTGTTTGTCATTGAGAAGTTTGTTTTTATATATGCGAAAGTACTTGTCATCTTCACCAAATGAATTATTGGGATTTGGGACCATCTCGCTAAAATCTGATTGAAACAATAAAGATAAAAAGGATTACGCATCTCACGTTATACAATAAATGAGAACAAAATCTTCACAAAACAGCCGAGGGGATAATAACAACCACTTATCGCAACCGCAATTTATAATCGTAGGTATTAGATAGATGCTCTGGATTGCGAATTTACGATGCGAGACATTTTCAAAGATAATTCACGTTAGACCGTGTCGGCCGTAGCAGAGTTAACTAATATAAAATAATATATTTTACATGGATTATGGACACATTCATGCTATTCCGGGCGGTAACCGACAGACAACAGAGCAACAAACGAACAACGTTAAGAAAAAAACTTGGTCTCGCCTCGGCCCCGCCACGGCCCGTTGCATGAACACAACGCCGGCGTGGTGTCTGAAGTATCACTACGATTGCCAGGCAATCGTATTATTACTTCAGACAAAAAAAAACGATTTTGCTCGGACGAGTACTTAAACCCTATTTACTTTATCTGTATGAGTAGACTGCATCACGGCACAACGGTACCTACCTAAATGCTCAGTCGAGGCACGTCTTTGTAAATTGCAGGTGCGTTACCGGCTCGATGACCGTGCTACGGCTGAAGCTCGGCTGGGACTCGACGCAGTCTAGCGTGACTGATCATCCTTAATAGATTTGTTAGGTACCAAAATCTAGTTGGTACCTATATTTGCATTTTATTTTAGAAGTGGTGGCTTTCCCCAACCATTTGCCAAAAAAAATACTTAGAGCATGCTCTAAGAAAAAATATGAATCCAAAGTTCTCCCCGCAGATTTAATTTCCCCAAGTTCATATTTTTCGCCAAAATAAGAATAAATACTCCCAATCTAAAAACCCTAAGTACCACAGAGTAGGCAAGTTTTCACTCTTTTACTGATTCATAATTTCTCATACAGTGAAATAACAAGCTTATGTTAAGTTTCCACATTTCAAAGATGAAGAACAACAAAGAATTACTGAAATAAGTCGAAATCACTGAATAATAAGTATTTATTGCTATTTTGAGTAAATCGATAATTACCGGTTCAATGCTTTTACCTTATCTGTGAATTCAATTTACATGCTCGTTTGCAGCTGTCAACTGTGATCTTAATTTAGTTAGTTCGCAATTTCAGAATACCAATTTACTAAACCTTAACTAAAATTAGCACTCTAATTTTAAGTTTAGGTTTAGAGAATGTAACGCCAGAATTGATCCCATTTATATATAATATGCATGATAGCAAACTCGAAATAGATGCCCTCGTGCGGCATGTAAACAACTATCTGTAGGATCAAGGAAGATCGTCGAAATGCGCCTTGAATATTGACATATTTATATTAATCACTGATACAGTAATTATAAGGTTAAAATCTATAAACAATATGATTATTAGTGTGCCCCGCACAGGCGAACTCAATGAAATATTTTATTTGTAATTGTTGTTTTACCTTTTGTTGACATTAATAAATACAATTTATTTATTTATCCATTTACCGAGCACAGGCACAGAGGTTGGGCAATACGGATTCCCCGCTGAAATTGCGGCGCCCGCCCAGGGAAATCTCTCTATTCTATGCAGGAGCGGATTTAAATATCGTGGGGCCCGGGCTGAAATTGATGAGGGGCCCATTTAAGGATATGAAATCATCTGATTCCCAATTGTTCCAAATGCATTCGAACTTGCACGCATTTTAGAATGTAGAAGGAAGGGATACATGTACGTACAGGTTAAACTTCTTTGCGGTATTTCATGGGATGACGGGGGCCCCCGCCGGGACCCGAAACTCTAGCCCCCCAAGCCCCTACGTAAATCCGCTCCTGATTCTATGATAAAAAAAAACTCCTTAAAAAAGGGATGTGTTACTGTTGGTGAGTTCACATATGGTGTCTGGGTTCTAAGTAAACAAAGTTCATTACTGAGAAAAACAGTTCGCGGAATTCACAAATTACATAACTTCTTCAATTACATATGGAATACTAACTTAGGTACATAATATTTATTTTCGATAGCAGTACATATAATGAGACAAAATACTAAGGTATTTTGTCTGTTAGTCATTTTACATAAGACTAAAATAAAATGCTCTATTTGACTGCAATTAGTAAAAGGAAGCAGGCAAGCGGTCATAGAAATTCTGTGCAAGCAGCATTATTTAAACGGTAAATCCTTTATGAATGCCCTATCATAAAACAAATAAAACTTATCCATCCGCTGAGAATGGAAGCTCCTAATTTCAAATGTATCTAGGTGTTCCCCGTTACGTTACTCAGCCAAATGTAAACACAATATATTTTTTGTTGTTCATTTATTTAATACAAACACTAACCGATATGATACCTATCAATAAACTTCGATTCACATCGGTCTCACCGTCAGATTGTCACCGACGAGAGGCGAGTGCGCGTTAAGTGCTTCATACTAATTAAATACCTACTACTCATTTCATATTAGGTATTTAATATGCACGAGAGCGGTTGACTTGAATAATTTTCTTAAAAAACTTTTAAACAAAAATCGTGCATAGTTCGTCTATGTTATATACCTACATAGTTATAAAAAAGATCTCAATTCTCAAGTATTGCTGCTTGCTGCATCTTTAATACAATCTTCACGGGGTAGAGGATTGGATCAGGGAAGCAAACGGCGCGAAAATTGAAAATTTTGGTAGGTTTCGTAAACATCTATGGTCAGGCTATGGTGCCCGTTTACCATCAGGCGGGCCATATGCCATTTCAACATAAAAAAATATTGATTTTTATAATTTTTGTAGATTTATTATAACTAGTTTTATTTCCGGTGTTCCTCTAGAATCTTTGGAAGTGCGTGTTCGGATTCCTCAGACTGTGAACGAGTGAAGAATAAAAAGAGCAGAAGCAAGAGGAGGTGAGTTATTATTTATCTATGCATATAATAAAATGGTAGGAAAGTCAATACTTGGGGTGTGATCTACAATCGATACCGAAGCCAAAAATATAGTTTTTAGAATTTTTGTCTGTTTGTCTGTATGTATGTCCGGGATAAAACTCAAAAAGTACTGCATGGATTTACTTAAAATTTGGCACGAACATTATTACGAAGTCGCGGGCGGCCGCAAGTATTATTATAAAACAAAAAACAGTACCCCTAGCACGAACCATTATCGAATTCGAATAGTTTGTTGTTTTTTTAGTTTTAGTCAATGTCAAATTTTGTATGGAAACTTGAACAGTAGCGCCACAAAGTACGCAACGAGAACTAAAAATCAGTACACATTTGACAATGACATTTCGGACTCACAAACGTTGCGAATTCGATATTGGTTCTTGTTTTTTGGTCGATATTAATAACGGCAACAGGTGGACGCTTGATATATTCACAGAATATTTAGTTGTAGGTATATTCACTTTAAAAATATATCGTTTAATTTAAATAAAATAAATATTTAGGGGGATATTATGCAATATAACATGCAATTCAATTCAATTTTTTGGTGATTATGGCTGCGTCTCATTACGTGACGATTCTGCCAATGTCTGGAATATAACATGCAACAGATGTGTTTCTTTTTCCCTTATAATTATAATATAGTATCGAATGTTATATAAATAAAGGTCCCACCTAGAGTTGCCTGATCGCCAAAACTAGTAGCCGGACAAACCAGCCAGTCTTGCCGGATATTTGCGTAAAAAGGCTGGACACCCTACATTATTGAGGATATTGTGGCTCAGTAATATTAGGAACGATAAAAAATTGTATGTATAAGCGACCGACAATCAACTCGCTTGTGCTCGGTCACGTTCGGCGCTCACTCGCTAGCGAATTTTTTTTTTAGACACTCATTTATTTATTACATTTTAAGGTGATGAATATAACATAATTGTGATGTAGAGGATTCGATATTTGGTAGAGTAGCCCCATCAGAATCCGAGGCCGTGTCGAGATGCAGCCAGGGAGGTCGAATGGGTGGGAAAGACAGGGAGAGGAGTGGACGGTTTAATAATAGTGAGAGGCGAAAGAAGAGGAGAGGAAAGAAAACGAAACAGAAAATAAATAAAAGGTTTAAAGGATGGGAGTAAGAGTGTAAGGGAATAGGTTTAACAATCTTGCATGATATACAGCCATAGACGAAAGCGAAATTTAGAAAGCATACTAAAAGCCGGACAAGCCAAACACCGTTTATTTTTGCCGGACACGTAATCAAAAAGCCGAACTATGTCCGGCTTTATTCGGACGCCTGGCAACGCTAGTCCTACCATGCAAGAGACCGGCTCTCTTTTTGCCGGGTTGTCGAAACTAGTGAACGCACGGCTCCCACCAAAGGAGTTCTGCTCCTCTTATGCTGGACGCTTAGGCGCTTTGCAGACGGCGGGGCAGAGCGGGCCGGTAAATTTCGCCGCGAACGATAGCACAAAGTGAATCCTATACTACAAACGCACAGAGAGGGCAAAAAGACCGCGCCGCAGGTGCCCAGCGGGAACTGGCGGCGCGGCATGTCCGCGGCTGCCCGCCGTGGATCATACAAACCAGTTTATATGCAGTAACGCAGACGGCGGCGCGGGGCGGCGCTGTCCGCGCCACGCGCTTTTTAGTGATGGACTATTCACTAGAACGAACGTTCTGAACTGACTGCCTCTGCCCGTCGTGTGCTTTGTGTACGCGGCGAGGGCAGCCACAGACATCGACGGACAGACGCGATTTTTATTGCTTCGCGGACAAAAAGCCCGCCCCACCCCGTCGTCTGCAAAGCGCCTTAACATCCAGAAAATATAAGGGCATCTTGTTTCTTCCTTGAAGAGCACGATGGCGCCAGTGGTTTAGCGTCATTGGTCGTGAAAGTTAAGCATCTTTAGCAACGGCCAGTCATCAGATGAGTGGCTCAAAATTTTATTATCTTGAGCTCCTCCGTTCTTCGGAAGGCACGTTAAGCCGTTGGTCCGGCTTCCGGTGAAGATGCTGTCGTTAACACATCAATCCGCACTGGAGCCCTGTGGTGGCTCAATCTCCCTATTCCATCAATACCTTGGGAAGGTCTGTCCTGGTTGGTGACCCGTCGAAACATTTGGTTTTAATTTCTGTTGTGGGTGCCCCTCTCTTGTGGGCCCTAGGCCATTGCCCAATCAAAGATTTAAGAAAATAACCTATTATTTTGTTTGATTCTTCGTCTGTCAGGCAGATTATCAAAAAGTATTGGACACGTATTTTTCTTTATTCACATAATCAAAGCATTATAGAGATAGGTACATTGATTAAAAAAATGCATGACGTCACATAATAGTACATTTTTTACTTAGAAATGACGTCACGACCCCCTAATTCCAAACTTTGACGCGCTTATCAGTGTCCATTATTTTTTGACAATTGAACTGATAGACTCATGGTAATTCAATTTCTTAATAAGGATCTTTCTGTTAGTTACTTAAGATTATATTATCCCAATTAACTTTTCTTCTACATCCTAAAAAGTTTGTAATAATTATATTCTAGCAGACCAGAAGTAGATTCCTCGTTTGGAAGCATCCAGAGCTTCAAAACCGCAATGGAGCGAGTTGAGTCAGCCCCTCTGCTGGGCGCGGCTACTCCACTCACCTATAAGTCTTTACACAATGGCGATTCCATGGTGAGTTGCTTTTTTCCTTTTTTTTTTGTTGACGGTGGAAAATGCATTTACGCACCATACCGCGCGCTTGCCAGGCACACGACGTGTGTGGGACTCCCCGGCGCGGAACAACGCCGGTGTTACCCACTAAAAACCACCGGTACCCTCCTCGGCTCGTATGAGGGCGTTCTGGGATCGGTGCACCTACGTGCGCCACTACACCAGAGCGTCCTCGGGGAGTTGCTTTTTTCATAGTGGGTTTACTAACATATAAAAATAACTTACAGGAGATTCAGCCAATCTCAGTGTTTTGCGCATAATTATAACATTTAGTTTATGGTTTTAGTTACAGTTAGGTCACTTCCTCCTCACACAAATTGTTGTTATTCACAAAACATATATTGTTTTAATATACGTACAATGTATGTAAAATAAGTGTTAAATTATGTATTTAATAATAATATTTTGTTCACCACACATTACTTGGCGGGAAACTGTGAAATTGTGAGATGATAAATGGGGAACAACAAACCGCAAAACCTTTTCAAAAGGAGATTCACGTAGTGCATTTGGTAGATAGATTTGTTTATATAGGTTCGACGAAAGACTTAAACCACCTGATGTTAAAACACGGCGGAGTCCCGTGACCCTAGAGTCTCTAATACCCGTGTATTAAATGAAGATAGGTACCTATATATTATTGAGGAGCTCGACGGCACAGGTGGCTAGCGCGTTCTGTTGCAATCGTTGTAGTTAAGCAACTTTCGCAGTAGTCGGTCATTGGATGGGTGACCAAAAATCTTCTATATCTCGAGTTCCGTGCTTCGGAAGGCACGTTAAGTCGTGGGTAATGGCCCAATCTCCCTATTCCATCCATTAAGAAGGCCTGCGCCCCAGCAGTGAGGGCATTAATAGGCTGATGATGAGGTACCTATAAATCTTATTAAAATACTTAACGAACGGTTGTTAAGCGTGATTTAATAACTTACAACATATTAAGAACAACAGTATTCCTGACGTATCGGGTCAAAGATCAAGATTAGTATAGAGTGTCACATCCTGTAATGTCTATCCTCAAAGTCTTCATACTATATTCACCCTTTTATCTGGTAACAAATGATAAGTGTTATTACTTCTCCATCCATTCATATGACGCTATTGTGACGTAAAAGTATCGAGATCGCTTGACAACACAATAAGTTATCTAAACGTGAGGTAACTACGATATGACGATTATTTTTAGTATTTTTAGGGATCCGATGCAGAGAAGTTCCGATGTTTAAAAACTGAATTATAAGACCGCAAATCATGTATAAAATGCAATACAGTAGATCCGTGGTAATCCGGACCCCATCTTGTCCGGCGCCTCCTGTAATCCGACACGCTTCTGTTGTATTGCACATAAAATCAATTGAATAGATTTGTAATTTGTCGGATTGTCTTAGACGGTACTCCGTAATCCGACATCGCCTTGTAAAACGTTTGTTGGATTGCCGCGGGTCTACTGTATACAACAATGAAAAATTAACGCCATCGCTCGATAAATGTTTAAGTAGTATGGCGGTAGTCCGTACTACCGCCAATGCCCATAATTAAGAGGGGAGGCGGGTAATGTTTTTTCCATACAAACGCTTGATTTTTATCAGTAAAGAAATGATTTTCATACATTAAATATCAATTTACTCATTCTATGATCCTATGTCTTCCTTTTGTTTTATTTTACTTTTGTTATTCAAAGAAACTAGAAGCCCACAAAAATACCAAAATAAACTATTTTTGATCACCACTAAAAATGCCTAGTGTGGATTCAATAAGCATTTACAAAAAATGGTGTAATTAATCTAAACATGATTTTCAATTATCTAGACAATGACACCCCACTCGACATATTTCGGCAACTTATTTTTTCTTTCGCACAATATGGCGCCCAGTTGTCCCCATATTGATTTTCGATTATTATCATATCATTAGTAGCACTCACATGATTAAGACGAATTGACTGATGTATAAATCTTCAAAATCGGTCTACGCGTTTGTTCTCTAGTGTGCCTCAAAGAAACATACATACATAAATAGACAGTTAAACACTACTGTCTACGCGTCGCGCTTCGCGCTCTTGCATTGCGCAGTCGGGTAAAAAGCGAAACATAGAGGCCTAGTGGAACTACTTATTATTCTATAGGTAAAATTTCTTTGAGATATAGGTATCTAATTTTCGAGGAGGGACATCTCGAATTTTGCAATTTTTATACGCAATTTTCAGCGTTAGCTACTGTTGTCCCTATCTCACGGTATTTCCCAAAATGTGACAGCAATAGTTTTTCAAATACCTATTTCTCAAATGTCTCTCAACTCGCGTCCGCTCTTAAGTCAGGTCCTGAAATCATGGTCATATTTCACTTAGGGGCAAGACGGCCATGGCCCGGGGCGGCAGGCTGCTTGAATTACTCCAGATTTTGAAATACGTACATCCCAGCCAGAAATTATATCTATTTGCGCCTTAAAATGGACAACTACTGAACCCTACAATGCGCGTAGCCTAACACGCACTTGGCTGGTTTTTGGATGATCATATCGTCAATATATCGATAATCTATATCAACATAATAGGTTTGTAGGTACTAGCTAGCACCCGTGACTTTGTCTCTACACACAAAAAATATGATTACGTCCATTTCTAAGGTCATCAACCTTCATCTCTATCAACATTAATTAAGTCATTTCTAATTTTCTTAGGTCATCAACCTTCCTTATCTTTATCAATATTAATTAAGTTTATGCATTTTACGTACCGACTTCTTCAAAAGTCAAGAGGTGAACTCGTAATACAATCTCTATTCGTCCTGGGAGTTTCATTCTCGGTTTTGTTGACAAAAACTTTTCTTTCCGATTTTTGTGCTAGTTCGACAACTGCGCCTAAAGCTGCGTATTCATTAGGCAACATTTGTTTTTAAACTGTTTATGAAGTCACAACACGCAGGTCACCGGAGGATCCAAAAAGAACCGATATTTTACTAAGTAATTTATTAATATAAGAATTACAATTTATAATGCATTTGTCAAACTGTGCGATGCAAGAATCAGATTGACAAAAATTCGACCTCCTATCAAGAACATGGTGCCCATTGGACTCTCATAATTGGTACTTACTAACATGATAGTACCCATTCGACCTCCTATCAAGAACATGGTGCCCATTGGACTCTCATAATTGGTACTTACTAACATGATAGTACCCATTCGACCTCCTATCAAGCACATGGTGCCCATTGGACTCTCATAATTGGTACTTACTAACATGATAGTACCCATTCGACCTCCTATCAAGAACATGGTGCCCATTGGACTCTCATAATTGGTACTTACTAACATGATAGTACCCATTCGACCTCCTATCAAGAACATGGTGCCCATTGGACTCTCATAATTGGTACTTACTAACATGATAGTACCCATTCGACCTCCTATCAAGAACATGGTGCCCATTGGACTCTCATAATTGGTACTTACTAACATGATAGTACCCATTCGACCTCCTATCAAGAACATGGTGCCCATTGGACTCTCATAATTGGTACTTACTAACATGATAGTACCCATTCGACCTCCTATCAAGAACATGGTGCCCATTGGACTCTCATAATTGGTACTTACTAACATGATAGTACCCATTCGACCTCCTATCAAGAACATGGTGCCCATTGGACTCTCATAATTGGTACTTACTAACATGATAGTACCCATTCGACCTCCTATCAAGCACATGGTGCCCATTGAACCCTCAAAGACGGACTTACCTACACAATAGGAGCTCTTAACTATTTGGTAATCTAAGCTCTTAACTAATTCTTTAACGTGGATGCGGTGTGCACGTAGGCAGGGCCGGATTTAGAGGTCCAGGGGCCTCGGGGCAACATAGGAGCGGAGGCCCCCTCACCCCAAATTATTTTCCAAATAAAGTAAAAAATTTTTTTCAGTCGAGTTTTTCAATAAATAATTTATTGTGAACCAAGTAGATTCCCTTAGTATTGAACAAACACATATAAATATAAACGGAAACAAGAATTATCTGAAATTAAATCTTAGAGTTAACGAACGGAACCGAAAAGATGTTTACTAGTTGGAATTTGAAAGATTTTTTTTTTTATTTAGATTTTTTTTTCCGAAGTCTCTATTGTGGGGGCCCCCCGTTTGTGGAGGCCCCGGGGCTTTCGCCCCGGTTGCCCTCCCCTAAATCCGGCAGTGCACGTAGGCGCCATAGAGGTCACATTGCCATGCGGGCCGCTTCATGTGCAGCGATTTTCTATGAGTCCGATATTATAACAAAGTTCATCATCCTGTTTCTTATAATATTGTAACTATTTGGCGCAGTTGTTAAAACAAGTTTACCATAAACACTACTTGCCTGCTGAAACTTAGCCGTCCACATTTGTCAGTTGTTGCTAGGATGTCATCCGAGGAGGTAGTGTTGCTCTGTGCTGCTTATTACTTAGTAATTCATGTGAGTCCGAATACATAACCAAAAAAACTGTATGAGCATTAAAACTTGGTCATCGGACTACACTTCTACCATAAACCTCCCCGCAACAACCGTCCAAACCTGTCAAATAAGATTAATGTTTCGTCTTGCTCTCCACTCAGAGTGGGGAACACGGCAACATGCATCTGAAACAATGCTTCATCGCCTTTGTTTATAAACTGTTTTTAAACTGTATACAAAAATTATGCAACATTATAAAACACTGTTTACTAAACAAATGTTTCCCAATGAATACGCGGCTATAGGAATACGACTTAAGGTCGTAGCAGACATATCAACTCGGGACACGAGGTTGTCCGAGGCGATGTTACGATTCCGACTTGTGTGCCTTACAGTAAGGAGTTTCATGCAAAAAATACTGAACAGCTCGATTTGATACAGTGGCAATCCCTTTTCCAGTTGATATATCTGTCTACCTTTAAAATATGGCATTAAGTAACATAAGCTATGTAATTCTAATGTTACTTAATCACAGGACCCAGGAGACACCCCGGAGAGGCCAATAATCACCTCGTACAAACTCTTCGAAAAGTCAACCAAGCCTGAAAGGAAAAAACAAAGTTCATTAGTCACTATGTAAGTACACCTTACCGTAGAAAAAAGATTTTTTAATTTTATGAAAGTTAAAAACCAAATAAAATGTTGGGATTGTACGCAACAGTCTTGAATGATAATCAGTCTATTTATGTCACCGATGATGGACCCATTGCTATGACTTTTGATGTTCCATTTTGAGGATTGTCCATTAAACATTGAACACATGATGTTTTCTTATTGTTTATTTGGTGATATGTGGTGATTTTCTAGACTACCACCTCCCCTTATACCCAAAGCATCGTGATAAAAATGACCATCACCAGACAGCCATTAAAATTACAGTTATTTTTTGACTGGCGTCAAAATAATAAAGGAAAGTGTAAAATACATTAAATTTTTTACACCTCCGCCACCGAGAAGGCCAGAGCAGTCAATTTAATGAATTTAGATATTCTTTTAAACACGCACGGCACCAACATTTATGTCGTAACAGGGCTAACTACACTGAATTAAGTCTGAATTTTAAGTTGTCTATCAAAACTTTAAAGGCAGATTTACGCTATCCGTAAATGGAATGCTCTACCTGCTCACGTGTTCCCTCCTTCTAGCAACCTGGGATCCTTTAAAAGAGACGTGAAGAAGCAATATGCAGGCTGGCAAGGTGAGGATGGCTGGTGTGGCAGGTAGAACTGCTGTACCAGCTATCTTCACGTCTGGACTTCACCGTCAATTAACATTAGATGGGGTGGAGTCATTTGTCGGACCTATCTATAAAAATAAACGCCGAGGCAACATCATTGACATTATGTCATGCTACATATTTTGGCGTGGTTCATTTGGGGTAATGCTGCAAATAGAAAAAATCTGCTTCAGCAGCCTATTTAACGTCCATGGAAACATAGTGCTGTGAAATATGAAACTATTGGTGTGGCATGCCGCACAATGTTGCCCCGGCGTAAATCAGCATTAATGGAATGGTTTTTAGTTTCTCAGTATGGAACACCATAATGGGATCATCTCTTCTGACCATGGCGTGGGGTGTGGAGCGCGCTGGTCTGCCGATTGCGCTGCTGTTAGTGGCGGTGATGGCAGCCCTATGTCTTTACACAGCTTACCTGCTACTACGAGTGAATGCACATCACGGTCAGTATTTAAGGAACATTGTTAGCGAACGTGTACGGAAAACGTGTATGCCATACCCCCAACCCACCCCCCTCTAGACCGACTTAGATTAAGTATAAGTAGCGGCAAACTTCTTAAGCCAAACCCCAGGAAAATAAACTTGCTCAATAGACGATTTTATGCAGCGTAGAATTGGTACAGCGCATCAGGCTTCGTTGTCTGTACCAGGGTGCCACGACACGAACACGCGCGCAGTCTCCGGTCGCCCGACACGTATTTTGCATGTCCCCAGAATGCATGTCGGGCGATCGGTGCAGGAGTATTGTCTGCGTTTTAGTAGATAAAGTCCTGTTCATTTCACTGAGCCTTCGAGCTGGGTGAAATGAGCTAAGAGGACACCTCCACAATTCAGGGGTGCCCCCCCCCCCCCTCACAAGGGAGGTCACCGGGGAAATGACGACTCCCAAATTCCCACACGTCAAATTGAACAATCTTCTAGCTATTTACAAAATAAAAGAAAGAAACGACTACCTCCGTGGCCGAGTGGATTGTACGCCGGGTTTCAAGGTGTCGCCGACTCGAGAGGTCCCGGGTTCGAGTCCCGGTGGGGGCAGATGTTTGTGTGATGAATACGAGTATTTGTACTCCAGTCATGGATGTTTAATATATCTTTATATATATAATTCTTCTGTGAGTGTGTATGTCACTGAACTTCTCTTAAACGACTGGACCGATTTTGATGAAATTTTTTGTGTGTGTTCAAGGGGATCTGAGAATGGTTTAGATTCACAATTTTGTCCGCTGAACAACCCCTATTTTTTTAGGGCGGTACGAAGTTCGCTGGGTCAGCTAGTATTTCTATATAAATATACTTATATATGTACTGTATATGTATTCTATCCGTTACCCTAGTATCCCATAACACAAGACTTACAGTGCTTACTTTGGGGCTAGGCTAATTGGTGTGAGTGTTGGTAAAAATTAAAATTAATAAAAAAATTAAAAAAGGAAAGAAAATTTCTGCCTCTAGCCGAGACGCATTATCGCTTACGTCGATGGTCTCTTCCCAATTATGAATATAAACTTTCCTGAAAATTCTGGCAACTATTCCTATCAACGCAACGATGCGACATCAGAAAGATAATTTTCTTACTCATGGCGAAAAAGAAATCACGCCGTTCCCAGACATTTTAAAAAGTCCCGTTGTTCAACAAATTTGTTTTTAACTATACTCAAGTGCTAGATTGATTCCACACAGGCAGTGATACGTGCGAGGTGCCCGCGCTGTGCCGTTCGCTGCTGGGCCGCTGGGCGGAGCTGGTGGCGCACACCTTCAGCCTGCTAGTGCTGCTGGGCGCCAACGTGGTCTACTGGATCCTCATCACCAACTTCCTGTACTTTACCGTCAACTACTTCATGGGTAGCGTGGCTTTTTGATACTTTAATCATCTATTACTGCCCTAAACCCCTTGCACATTTTTGTGGGTAGTAGTCACGCGTTCAGTCTGTGTGCTGCTGGGCGCCAACGTGGTCTACTGGATCCTCATCACCGACTTCCTGTACTTTACCCTCAACTACTAAATGGGTAGCATAGGTTTTTGGTACTATAGTAAATAATAAAATAATAAATAAATATTTCCAACACTCACACCAATTAGCCTAGCCCCAAAGTAAGCACTGTAAGGCTTGTGTTATGGGATGCTAGGGTAACGGATAGAATACATATACTGTACATATATAAGTATATTTATATAGAAATACATATTAAACATCCATGACTGGAGTACAAATGCTCGTATTCATCACAAACATCTGCCCCCACCGGGATGCGAACCCGGGACGGGACCTCTTGAGTCGGCGACACCATGAAACCCGGCGTACAAACCACTCGGCCACGGAGGTCGTCTATTATTCTATTCTATCTATAGTAATCTATTACTGCCCAACCCCTTGCAGATGTTTGTGGGCAGTAAGCACGTGTTCAGTCTGCTTGTGCTGCTGGATGCCAATGTGGTCTACTGGATCCTCATTACCAACTTCCTGTGCCTTACCGTCATCTACTTCATGGGTAGCGTAGGTTTTTGATACTATAATAATCTATTACTGCCCAACCCCTTGCACATTTTAGTGGCCAGTAGGCACATCTTCAGCCTGCTGGTGCTGCTGGGCTCCAAAGTGGTCTACTGGATCCTCGTCACCAACTTCATGTACTTCACCGTAAGCTATTTCATAGGTGAAGTGATGTGATGGGTGGCTTTGGATGATTTTAAACAAACATTACAAAGAAAGCTGACAACCACCGTGCTATTTACTTATACACTACCTACGGCTTTATTATAACGTCACTAAGATACTTGTCCTGAAAAGCATTGATGGATATGCAATTTGCTATTTAGTGACACACTGTAAATTGTAAGCAAAAATATATAACACCAGCAGCTTCTGTGTATTGAGAATTCTGAGACACTGACCATCGCCATTGACGATTTGTCAATCCCGTAACAGTCATGTCACGAATCTATATACAGGTCGACCAATAATTTATTCCGGGCATCGTACTCCCCAACCACGACACCTGCAAGACTAATTTCTCAAAACTACTTTTTAACTGAACTGTTTTCCATCCAGATTTTAACTCTTCGAACAGGACAGTGTACAACACGACCATTTTCCGTCCCCCTATAGATGGACTGACGTTTGAGACTTTGGCAATCCCTTAACAGTCATGTCATGAATCTATACACAGATCGATCAATTATTATTTATTCAGGGCATTGTGCTTCTTAATGCTCGACACCTGCAGACCGTGAAACCTTATTTATCAAAGAATTGTCCCTTCCAGATTTGAACTCTTCGAATGGAACTGTGTACAACACGACCGTCCTCTGCCCCTCCAAGGACGGACTGAATGGATCGCTCATCATCCCGGTGGACGTACACCCCTCCCCATACTGGGGTCTACATTCCACCGTACCGGTGTACGTCGCGCTCATAGTGTTCCCGCTGCTCAATTTTAGGAACGTCTCCTTCTTCACCAAGTTCAACTCTTTGGGTGAGTCAGCAGTTTTTAAATAAGATTGGAAAGTGTTTTTTTATGTTTCTGCTTGGGGTCCGCTTAAGCAGTATTTGCGGGCTATTTAAAACTTTACGGCTCTAAAGATAGGTCATTTCGCCAAGTTAATCTATGGTTAAACTTCTTTATACAAAAGTAGGCTCTAACTTTCACAAAAAACGGCTTATAGTCCCGTGGGTAGCGCGCCCTGATCGGGGCGTGCGGTGTTTGACCGTGCGATGTATTTTTCGAGCGCGCCCCGATCGGGGCGTGTGGTCTTATTTAGCATTTAACTGCTAGATGTTAAATCTAAAGAAAAATTTACTTGAAAAAAATCCACACGGACCAGGCAGCAGACGGGACTCGAACCCGCACTCTCCGCTATATTATTGGTATCGCCGTATTGGTTAATAACCGTATCGTGGCATCCCTAAAATTACATTTTGTTTTCATATTTGACTGCGTTCCTACCCAAGTAATGCTTGCTTTTTAAAGAATTAGATGCTTAATTACCGCTAATAGTTTAGAACTTGAAAATGTGGGTACTATGAATTAGCAACCTTCATTAGGTAGATTTCTGATATGACTTGTCGTAAACTCGAATAAATCATGACTGCAATCTTCTCCGTTAAGTTTACCGGCCTTCCCGCACACTTCCGGCACGGGACCTTACAAAACGTCGTGAATTTTGAAATGAAACAGAGGCCCAAGCTCGCACTTTGGCAGATCCGTAATCGTATCGTTATCGTCAAATTTTGTATGGAATAAGCTAGTCTGCTCTTACGCTGACGTAAGACAGCTTAGTTTTCATAGAAATTTTGAGGATGCGATACGCTCATGGAGCCGTCAAAGTTCGTGCCTGGGCCTTAGGACGTCAAATGTGTACTGATTTTTAGTTCTCGTTACGTACATTGTGGCGCTGCTATTCAAGTTTCCATACAAAATTTGACAATGACATTTTGGACTCGAATCGAATTCGATAATGGTTCATGCTAGGGGTACAGTACCCTTAGCATGAACCAATATCCAATTCGTAAACAAGGGCGGATCCAGGGGGTGTGTCATGGGAGTCATGACCCCCCCCCTGGGCTGGGTCCATCTGTACCCACTTGACAATCTGTACTTGTCAATCTGTACCCACTGTAACTTGACCACGACTATATGACCCCCCCCCCCCTGGCGCCAAAGCTGGATCCGCGGGGTCCTGCTAAGGGTTGTTCGTGCTAAGGGTACAGCTCTCCCGCCTCCGCTGTGGGTGCGAGAAAACTCTCGCTCCAGTTCTCAGCAACCAGAGTGACGTACTATCTCGGCCCCCAGGCACGCTGTCGGCAGTATACCTAGTCGCGTTCGTGGTAGTGAAGGGCGCGGCGTGGGGCCCGCACTGGGAGGGCGCGGGGTCGGACGCGGGCGCGGGGGGCGGGGCGGGCGCGCTGGCCGGCATGCTGGCGCTCTCCTTCTACATACACAACATCATCATCACCATTATGGGCAACAACGCGAGGCAGGACAGGAATGTGAGTATCCCCCCTCTAGACACGCTGTCAGCAGATTAAATGGGTAACAACTCGCAGCTGGACAGGAATGTGAGTATCCCCCCTCTAGACACTCTGTCAGCAGATTAAATGGATAACAACTCGCAGCTGGACAGGAATGTGTGTATACCCCCTCTAGACACGCTGTCAACAGATTAAATGGGTAACAACGCGCAGCTGGACAGGAATGTGAGTATACCCCCTCTAGACACGCTGTCAACAGATTAAATGAGTAACGGCGCGCAGCTGGACAGGAATGTGAGTTTCCTGCTCTAGACACGCTGTCAGCAGATTAAATGGATAACAACGCGCAGCTGGACAGGAATGTGTGTATACCCCCTCTAGACACGCTGTCAACAGATAAAATGGGTAACAACGCGCAGCTGGACAGGAATGTGAATATCCCCCCTGTAGACACGCTGTCAGCCGTATTCCTGTTATCGTTCGTGGTAGTAAAAGGTGGCGTCCGCCTGCACTAGGAGGGCACGGGAAAATGGAGTATTTAGTGTTCTGAAGCCGACAAGCCTGAATTCAGCGTGACTACAGTGTGAAGTAGCACATGAATGAACACCGACGCACGTACGCAAAGAAACGTTCCTATTGCCGCCATTGCTAACTTACACATGCACACTTCATGGAGCTTTGGACATAGTGTTTCTTATAATTTGATATTAAATGGGTATTACTCATTTTTCATGACAGTAATATTGTACCTATCTAATGCCGCTTCCTATATACTACTTAAAATGTTAACTATAAAATTAATTGTAACTACATATTTATATTCTAGATGATGTAATGGAAAGTGACTTCAGACGTATTTCTGAAGTAATTTTTCAACTTGACGACACTGTATATAACAATACAGGGAGAAAAAAACAGCCCTTGCTGAGTTTCTTGCCGGTTCTTCTCAGTACAAGGTCTCCCGCCGTAGTTTTGCGAACCGATGGCGTAGCTTCTTGACCTTCACAAGTGCTTGTAACAGCCTAGACTGAATAAATGACATTTCATTTCATTTCATTTCTTTGCCTCTGTTAAATATTTACGCGCTCGCCGGCATGCTGGCGCTCTCCTTCTACATACACAACATCATCATCACCATTATGGGCAACAACGCAAGGCAGGACAGGAATGTGAGTATTCTCCCTCTAGGCACGCTGTCAGCCGTATAGGTACCTGATATCGTTCGTGGTAATAAAAGGTTGCGTCCGCCTACACTACTGGGCACGGGAAACTAGGGTATTCAGTGTGCTGAAGCCGACAAGTCTGAATTCAGCGTGACGAAGATGTAGTGGTCAATCATTGGATGGGTGACCCAAAATCTTCTATCTCGAGTTCATCCATGCTTCGGAAGGCACGTTAGCCGTTGGTCCTGGCTGCATCTGCAGTGGTTAGCACCCGCCAATCCCCACTGGGCCCGCATGGTGGGTCATGGCCAAATCTCCTTATTCCATCCATAGGGAAAGTATGTGCCCCAGCAGTGGGAATATTATTATCCGACAAGGCATGCTGTCGACGGTGCACCTGGTCTGGTGGTGGTAAAGGTATTTAGGTAATAGCCGGTATTCCTTATTAGCATTCCTGATAGTGAAGGGCTCGGCACGGGGCCTGCACCAACAGGAAAGTTCGTATTACCCTTCTAGGTACCTTGTCTCCTTGCCAAAGAACATAATATGTTCGCTGCCTGGTCCGCGTGGATTTTTTTCTAGTAAACTTTTCTTTAGATTTAAACATGTAGCAGTTAAATGCTTAAAAAATAAATAAAAAATAACTACAATTGCTATTTCTTCTTTCAAATGTTTAATACTTGAAAAAGTATTCATTTGACATTGTGGGTTACCTACAATGCGAAGAGATGGCGCTGCCTTGCAGCTTAAGGCTAGGAAAATTTCGACGCGGCGAATAGGGCCGTGGTAGCATAATGGTCAGTGTATTCGCCCGGATTGCGAAGGGTGCGGGTTCGAGTCCCGTCCGCTGCCTGGTCCGCGTGGATTTTTTTCTAGTAAACTTTTCTTTAGATTTAAACATCTAGCAGTTAAATGCTTAAAAAATAACATAATATGTTGCTCTTACATTGTTTGAGTCAGCTAACCAAATTTTTCTTCTTCACCAGGGACGAGATTTGACAATAGCCTTTGTGTTGGTGACTCTGACTTACGTGCTAGTGGGAGCTGGGTTCTACATCTGCTTCCCTCTTGCCAAGTCCTGTATTGAAGATGTAAGTTACACCTTATCTCCATTATTAAGAGTATTATACTTACGGTCCCAATTATTAAACGCTTGTTATAACAATGGCTTGTTGTCCTATTCTATTGCCATCGCTAAGATAGAGAGAGCGTCAACATCAAATTTAAAAAAATATTGTGTCCCTGAGAGCGGCGGTGAAGCATTTAAGTGTATCAATGTCTCAATTCAATTAGTTTGCACTTTTTCCAGAATATATTGAACAATTTCGAAATGCACGACGTGATGACGGCAGTTGCAAGAATACTTTTATTATTTCAAGTGAGTATTAGTATTATTTCTGAATATTTATGCTTCTTATTGTATCTAACTACTACATACTGTTATCGTAGGTATCGCATATTAACTGATTTTTCATACAAACTTTCATCTCTTTTTACACGTTCTTTTCCGATGCCCTTCAATCAAATCATTTATTTGTTGTCATCGGTAACAATAGGTTTTTAAATTTTATATAAATGTACCTCCATGACATGCTCAACAGCATATGAAAATTTGTTATTATTACATTTTAAATTCAATAAAATCATAAAAGAATCAATACATTAATCTATAAAACTATATATCAGTATCCGTTAGGCCTCCTTATTAGGCCAATATTCATTAAAATCGTTTTAGAGATTTGAGTGTGAAATAGAGTTACTTTTACATTCGGACTATACTACCACTCATTCGGTTTAAAGCTTTCTAAAAGTACAATATCCGATCATAAAGTCTTCCTTCACCATCAAGTTTTTTAATAATATAATGACAATCATACAGGTGATAACAGTATACCCCCTTGTGGCATTCATGCTGCGATCTGAGGCGATACTGTTACTGGACGCGGGCTCCTCTCGCAGCGTCACCGTCTGCATCAACCTGGTCATCATCACCGTGTGCATACTGGTCGCCTGCTTCTGTCCCAGCATAGGGACCATCATAAGGTAATTGTGCAAGATTACACATACTTTTCTGTAAATGCTCTCTTTATTTCTTTCACATTTTATCTTTTTTTTGGATTCCGTACTTCAAAAGAAAAAAACGTAACCTTTATAGGATCACTTTGTTGTCCGTCCGTCCGTCGGCAAATTTTCGAAACTCGCACGGGAATCAAAACCTACAGGGTACTTCCCGTGAACTTAGAATCTGGAAAGGTACGAAGTAACGTCTTATAGTACAGATAAAGGAAAAATTGCGAAAACCGTAAATTTTTAGTTACATCTTATAATAAAAAATTAGTTACTATCAACAAGCAGCGCGTCATTGTCGCTCCCATTAAGCATATAATATACGTTCAACAGTAATGTTTAAGGTAGACCAGAGTTACATGAAGTGTTACCTCTAGGATTAGTAGGTGTATACCCTAAAGTCAGTTTCAAACGTTTTGGGAGCAAATGTAAACCAGAATTACCTTACTTACACCCGAGATATTGAAATTCAAGGAATATGATCATTTAGTTGAACTAATAATTTTGGTTGATAATTACCCTACAGATAAGTCTCATACTTACCCGTACTTTATTATAAAGTATTGTACGTTATTTCGGGTAATTGTACTCTATACTTTATGAAAATACTTTATTTAATGTGATTTGATTACTCGCGGATTAATTTTACATAAAATGAGGTTGATAGGAAAAATTTTTGCGTAAAACGGACAGAAAGTATGAATATAGCTTTTAGCCCTTAGCTAATTCCTGCAACATTTTCGTGGCTGTATGCCTTTGTATCATGACCTTTTCCATTGCGGAAACAATCTACAGTAGCCGCAAATTATTTATTAAAAGTTGCTAGTAGCAACGTAAAATATATTTTTAAGTTTACTTATAAAATGGAATAAAAAGTACTTTATTTTGGACACAATATCCTTTTTTTTTTACCTTAAATATGTACTTTATTTCGACAAAAAAAAGAAAGCAATCCTACTTACCTGCCTACCTCTTTGTTTAACTGTGCTCTCACCATATTTGTGTATTGCATTTTGAACCTTATCCCCAGATACACAGGAGCGGTGAGCGGGTTAGTGCACGTATTCGCACTGCCATCTCTACTGCAGATGCGGTCGTTACAGCTGCGCGGGCGCCTCACGTGGCTACAGGCTGTATTCCACGCGCTTATAGTCGTGTTTGGTGCTGTCAATTTAGTGATGCAATTCTTTATAAAAGAATAAGAATAGTACTCTAGAATCTGATATATAAACTGTTGGCACTGCCATTAATATTGCAAATGCGGTCGTTACAGCTGCGCGGGAGACTCACCTGGCTACAGGCTGTATTCCGAACGCTTAAAGTCGTGTTTGGTGCTGTCAATTTAGTGATGCAATTCTTTATAAAAGAATAAGAATAGTACTCTAGAATCTGATATGTAAACGTGTTCACACTGCCATTTCTATTGCAAATGCGGTCGTTACAGCTGCGCGGGCGCCTCACCTGGCTACAGGCTGTATTCCGAACGTTTAAAGTCGTGTTTGGTGCTTTCAATTTAGTGATGCAATTCTTTATAAAAGAATAAGAATAGTACTCTAGAATCTGATATGTAAACGTGTTCACACTGCCATTTCTATTGCAAATGCGGTCGTTACAGCTGCGCGGGCGCCTCACCTGGCTACAGGCTGTATTCCGAACGCTTAAAGTCGTGTTTGGTGCTTTTAATTTAGTGATGCAGTTCTTTATTGAAGAATTAGAATAGTACTCTAGAATCTGATACGCAAACGTGGCACTGCCATCTCTTCTGAAGATGCGGTAATTACAGCTGCGCGGGCGCCTCACCTGGCTACAGGCTCTATTCCACGCGCTTATAGTTGTGTTTGGTGCTGTCAATTTAGTGATGCAGTTCTTTATTGAAGAATTAGAATAGTACTCTAGAATCTGATATGTAAACGTGTACGCACTGCCATTTCTATTGCAAATGCGGTCTTTACAGCTGCGCGGGCGCCTCACGTGGCTACAGGCTGTATTCCGAAGGCATTAAAGTCGTGTTTGGTGCTGTTAATTTAGTGTTGCAGTTATTTATAGAAGAACAAGAATAGTACTCAAAAATCAGATATGTAAACGTGTTCGCACTGCTATCTCTACTGCAGTTGCAGTCGTTAAAGCGACCAACAGTGGCACTCAACAGTGGCGCCATCTAGTGAGATATAAAACGGTAGCCCTAAATAAATAAAAACAAGACATTAATATAGAGCTGTATAAAACACCGCACCGACTCCATAAACTCTATAATTATGGAAACCATTCCTAAGACATTACAAAGTTGTATATAGTATATTATAGTATATATGTATGTAGTTACGAAAAAACTATCTAGTCATACGAAAATTAAATTAAACAAAGTACCTAGATTTCAGGTAAATTTACATAATTTAAGTACGAACATCTTGCGGCCATGTTATTCATAGTTAGAGATAAAATTATCATAATCTAACAAAGCTTTGTAATTTACACATTTATTTTAATAATATAGGTTAGTTCTGATAAGATTATCTCTTACCAAAGGTAGATAGAAGCTAGAAAGAAAGCTACGGCCGTAACTAATATAAAACGTTAGATTGTAGTAAAAAGAAAAATTAACAATGATATATTTATTTAAAATAGAAGAAAAGACATACAATGTAACAGAATAATAAAAATTATAACAGAAATATGCTTTATATTTAAAATCTTAAATAACATTGCACATGTCAAATTGTTATCTCAGTGAAAAAAATTAAGTATTATTATATTTTATTATCAGCAACAATGTAACTGTATTACAGATATTAATTACTAGTTTTCATGTAAATTGTTATCGAACGTGTAATAAAATTATCTTGGAATTATATAATCTATTGTTTATTTTCCTGCAAAATGGCCACGACTTCATATCATTATTTTTCAGTTGAAATACAATTAATTAATAGGGATGATTACTATTTTTTTTCTTCGTTTATCAGGTAGATTATCAAAAAGTATTGGACACATATTTTTTCTTTTTTCACATAATATAAACATTGCAGAGATATATTGATTTGGAAAGTCGCATGACGTCACGTTTTGGTACAATTTTCACTTAAAAGTGACGTCACGAGCCCCTACTCCCAAACTTTGACGCGCTTTATCTTCGTCATTTTTTGGTTGATTGCCCAAAGAAAAAATACGTGTCCATTATTTTTTGATCATCTAACTGGCGGACTAAATAGAATTTAGTTTACTTTACCCCGTCATCAAGTCTATTAACTTAATATTTCAATAAATGCGCGTTCTCTTTCTCTTTTAGAAAATTATAAACATACAACCCAGCATGACCAAAGCAATATGTGTTACACACATATATCACGTTTTTAGACGCGAAAAAAAAACGTACATACGTATAAGTAGGTACGGGGATTGGATTATTGTTCTAAAATAAAACATGAAAAAATCTACAGTATAATTGATAACAGTTTATTTTTTTAATACAATATTCATCAGTGATAAGAATTATTTTATTAGCCACAACTTTAACACGTGTCGCGACTGTGACAGTTGATATGGATTTAAAAAAAATGGCTGTATGCTTATACACAATATTGTGGACTTAACAGAACATCAACATATCCAGACATATTACCTTCGTTTTAGGTAACACAAAGGTCGTATACAAAATATATATTTTATAATGTTTCTCTTTGGGGTAGAAAAATGAAAAAATCTGTACAATAAGAAAACACATATAAAGAAAGCTTTGGTTTAAATCATGATTTTTAGTAGTTGATTGAACTTGGTAAGTAAATGTTCTTACAAACTATCCATGAACACTTATTTGTGAATGTTGTACGAAGCCTAGGCCTGCATTCTCGTCAAAAATAGCAGTTAAAAGTCATAGATAGAAATTGATTCAGAAAGTCAAAATTAACAGCTTCAGTACATTTGTATAAAATGTGACGCAAAATAACTTTATGTAACTACTTTTTTACTTATAATCGAACAAGTTACATCGAGTCTGCAGGCCCTAGTGATGTGGCCAAACCATAGACATAGAGAATAGACTAAACACCCTAAATAAGAACAAAATCGTGGCCGAAACCTGTCCAAAAAGTACATTGGACGATCCACGGAGCTCCGTAAGGTGATCGCGTAGTCAAAAACAATATAAGGCATTATTTAAACATTCAAAGTCACCTTTAATCTATAGTATATAAGGGCTCTTAATTTCAACGCATGCGTCCCCCCGTCCCGATATAGGCCCCGAAGGCCCAAACACGCACTCGCAGTCACACACAATAAAATTACACGCGACCTCGCGGCCGTTCTGGCCGCCGAGCAGACAACACGCGCTATAGAGCCCCCCCGCCCCCCCGACACTGAGAGGCCCGCTGCCGCTCAGTCCCCCTCCGTTTCGAGTGCACGTCTGAGTGCACCCGTCCATTAGCGCATTATGCGTTATTTTAAACTATGTAATAGTTTAAACTAGCGCAGCGCTGCATTATCCCCCTCTCAGGGGATAATCGCTTCAGATGAAGCTTGTAAGGCCCTTCAGGCCATAAGCATGATCTACGGGTGTGTTTTAGTCAGTAAGAGTCTGACATAACCGGCTGTAAGGTATCCATGAGGATTTCACACCCGCTCCCCCGCCTGGGAGGAATCAAAAAAAAAAAAAAAAAACAACGCATGCGTCAAAGAGTTATGACAGTTCTAAATGCAAGCTCATAAAATTTTACGACTTGTTGGTACAGGCGGAGGAATATAGACTTTATTTCTTTGACTCTACGCGTAATTCTGAATGCGGTGTTAGCAATATTGCATAAGAAACGGCTATATAATCGACCATGCATTTGAATATCACAACTATTTTCTAGTTTATAGTAATTATTAAAACAAAATTTGCTTTAAATGCGTTAAATTAACAAACGTTGATTCGATACCTATCGAAAAAACGACACTAATAAGTACATTATGTCAGTATAATTTTCGATTTTTTCAAAGAGCTCTGAAGTATCGTGACTTTTGAACGGTTTGCGAGTGACTGTGAACCAAGAAGTGCTTGAGTGATGTTTAAGCACTTCTTGATTCGGACACATTATTAGCGCATGTGGTGTCTCTAGGGTTTTTAATATAGTTGATTTCCTGTCCAAATGTAAAGTAAGACAGAGATAAGTCTCAAAGAGAAAGCGATATGCCGATAGGTAAGTAAATTATCGATTAAATGCGAGGATCATTTAGTCCACTCTCTATGGCTATGAGCTAAATTTAGAAGAGTCACAAAAATATTCCTTTATTCTTTTTCAGTAGTGATTGAAATATTTCCAAAGGCATGAGCTACCAAGTACATACATCCTAGTCGTCAACATTTTTCATAAGAATGCTGGAGTTACGCATTCTTAATTTTTATCTTGAGATTTTGACGCCAAATATATCGAGCCAGTCTTCACTTCGCTTAGATAATTATAGTAAGTACTACAATAATTTCATTTTCGCCTAAAAAATGGCACATCTATTACAAATGCCTCACTGATTGTGCAAATGCGTAGACACTTGCGTTGCAAAACTGAGTGATTGATTTTTATAAGACTTTAATATTTAAATACATTAATCCAAATAAAACTTTACTATACTATTACTCAATGAACCTGTTTTTTATTCCATAATATGCGCGTTCTCATTGCTTGTGAGTTAAATACACAAATTTTGCGTTACCCTTAAAACTATAAAGTTATCCTATAGACTCGATGCAATGGCGCCAAACCCCCATTTAAATTACAATTTCCAAGTCATATTTATGTAATAACGGTGGGAGCTTCGCGTCCCGTATATTTCTGCAGCTGCGATATTTGTAAAGCCACTTCTATCAATGGTCTCAACATCACTTGTGCGTCGCCCAGTACGTCTGTAGCTTCGTAAGAGTCTATGTATAACCTGTTTGAAAAGTAAGCCGCGTAAGTAATAGTTATTGATGATATAAGTGCGGTAATTTGGTTATTACAAATGCGTAGACGAATGTAAGCCCGAGACGAAGGCGATGGTTTACCATAATCACGAGTTTCTAAATACCAATTGCGCAAGAATGTCATTATAACAATTTTGCAACACGTTTGCGAGAAAACAGTATTTAACTAAAGTAAGGAATTGAACTTTTTCTTAGAAGAAAATGGCGCGCATTTCCAAATGGCGACACGAAAATTAGAAGTACATCTTTCGCCTCTTTTTCCTCTTTCGGTTTGTCCGAAGTTGCGCCTTGTATGGGAGCGTGGGGCAAAATGTTTTATAACACATTTGCTCGTAAAGCGTCTCTTATTGCACCAATTTCAATATCATAATCTATCACATTACACACGCGTGCGGTAATGTAAACTAAAACGCCCGGCTTATTATGTTCCGTCTAAAAACGAACGATACTTTTTTAAATCTTAGCAAAGAGTTTTTATGTCAGAAAGGTAGCCAACATTTTATTAATAAAATTAAGTTTGGAAGATAAAATATAATAGTTAAACATTTAATTCCTTAATTTGATTCATTTTGACAATAAATTACAACCATGTATCGGTAACAAATTCACAAAAACATTAATTTACGTTATTTAGTAACACTGGCTGTTTTTCGTTCCTTTGCTTAAAAAAAGCGTTGATGCGCGCGCATCGCTAATCTGTGAAAAAGTTATTACTTTTTCTTTTCGCTGTATTGTTTTTATTTGAAAATATTGTCAAGTAGTAACGAATTATTAATTTGACACCGCCAGAAGTCGAAAAAGGCTACGCTAAGCCTCTTGCCCGAAAAATCCACGGATAGATACTTAGAGGCAAGCGTATCAAAATTTCATCTTATGGAAAACAAACAAAGGCGCAAAATCATTTTCAGATAGTACGTACGTAGGTAGTATTATTTCCTCGCAAATGAGTTATAAAACGTCGTATGACATACGTGAGGTTTGATAATATTTGGCTCGGGCTAACAATATCGCCTCGGCTGTAATTCTCAACTTACCGCACTTATATCATAATGTACTATTAGCGCACGCTCCGTCATATGGCCCGTAGTTTGGAACTCTCAAACAATGTACACAACCTCCGTAAATGCGTATTTTGAAAAATAGTGTTGAAAAAAAGTTAAAATGAAAATTATTCACTAAAAACTCTTGTAAGTTTTAGTCTACAGTTATTGACGTAGCCTTAGTTACGGAGGTAATTAAGATAATAATTATGTTGTCCGACCTAACCGACCTAATTAAGTTATAGATATTTTAAAGAACAATGAGGAGGAGCTCGATGGCGCGGGTGGTTAGCGCATTCGGCTACGATCGTTAAAGTTAAGCAACTTTCGCAATAGTCGGTCATTGGATGGGTGATCGAAAATCTTCTATCTCGTGTTCCTCCGTGCTTCGGGAGGCACGTTAAGCCGTTGGTCCCGGCTGCATCTGCAGTAGCACCCGCCAATCTGCACTGGGTCCGCATGGTGGGTCATGGCCCAATCTCCCTATTCCATCCATAGAAAAGGCCTGTGGCCCAGCAGTGGGAACATTAATAGGCTGATGATGATGATGAAAAAATAATGACACATAATTTAGGAAATGTAAGGCATGTTCATTAGCTCTACTATGAGATGTTGAAGAAAGGGCTGACGTATTTACAAGCAAGTCGCGATGTCATCTGTCAAATAAGCGACCATAATCTGTACATATGACAACGGCATCAGGGTGCCAAATTGCCATGGCAATGGTTTCGATACGTGAGTCGATAACTAGAGATTTCAGTTCTTAATGTGACCGCTAGAGGCGCTGTACAATTTTCCATACAAATCGGTTTCATTATCGCTAACAAAAAAGGGATTTGTAAAACTCATGGTACAACTACAGAGCCAAATTCTAAATTAATTAACGTCAGAAATCATGTGCCTTAAAAACTTGGCTTCAAGTTTAAGGAACCAGGCTCATTATTAAGGTCATTAAGATTAATCACACTAATATTACAAAGGCGAAAGTTTGTGAGTGTGTATGTTTGTTACTTCTTCACGTCTAAACGCCTGGAGCGATTTTAATAAAATTTGGTATGGAGTTAGCTGACACCCTGGATTAACATATACGCTACGTTTTGCTGCGGGAAAATATCTTTATTTTCCCTAATAAACCGCGGGTAACACCGCGGGGCACAGCTAGTTAAAGAGTAAAGGCAAAACAAGGCATTAATCATGACAATAACACTCACCTGACAGTAGCTCCTGAGCTACCGGTGCCGCTCAGACGCATCACGATACGGGAGCCATCCTCGAATATGATGCGGAGACCCTGGAATCATCAGGGATTACGTGAAAACCAACCCTCAATATTTGTTGTAACCATAATTTTGACAGAGGTGTTAAATAGATTTTTTTTATTAAGGAGGTTATTTAAAAAATTACATACTATGAATCCTTTAGAGGATAGCAATGTCAAAAGAAAACGAGGGCGCTTTTATCGAAAAATAATATATAAACCAGAAAAGAATTACAAGTTTAGTATATTTATTTAAAGCATTATACTGCCAGATAATTTAATCTAAAGAAAAGATCAATGCCCACTTTCCATACATTTGAAAACCTGACAATGAAAGTTAATGTATAAATTTAAACTAAAGTGGAAAGATTACGTATAAATTAAGTAAATAATATCCTATAGTAATTTTTACGATTTAAACGCAGGAAAATTAGAAAAATATGAATTATTTTTTAGATTATATTTATTTTTTTGCTCTGGCAACACTGAAGAGTTCAGCAATTTTTTTATTTATTTACGACTAATTACATAAAAAGGGAATATATTTCAATCAGGTTAAATCACAAAATGCAGTGCAGTTATTTGTGAATTTATTACTTTATGGTTACAAGTAAATTGAACATACAGCGTTCCTGCCAAACGGATATGAATAACCAAACAACAAATGTGAAGAATAATTTGTTCCAAGAGTGAAATAATATGAATGGATTGTATGAAAACCATCCACTTGATGTTGCTCAAAATAAATCTAAGTAACAAACTCTGTGCGGGGCGGGTTGTCAAACACCTGTCATATGTCAAAGAAATCCGTTTTACAAATCGTTCAATTGCCTACTTCACGACGAATTTATGAGGTGACAATAATAATAATTTTAATTATTCTGTAGTAAGAATCTCATATAGAAAAACTTACACATCAAATACAGTGTAAAAGTATTTGAAACGCATAAAAAACAGGGTTGAGTAAATATTCTTGACAAGTGGCAGTGTGTAAAATGGAACGTAGCAAACATTGGATAGTTGAAGTGCGTTCGGAAACTGTAACTTACACATACCGTTAACCTACTGAAATAATAAACTATCTTTTTTTCCTGCGTTTCTTTAACCACGTTGATTATTTTAATAAACTTATAATTAAATTAGCTTTATTTTGACGTATATGTCATCTATATACCGAGACCTAGATGACTATATATCTATAGTCATCTAGGTCTCGGTAGCATTGGTGGAAGTGCATCTGCCCGGATAGCTAAGGGTGCGAGTTCGATTCCCGTCTGCTGCCTGGAATGCGTGGAATTTTTTCAACTAAAATTTTCTTTAGAATTACTAGTGTCAAATTGTATCAATCGATTGAGGATCTTACAGAAAGCGAGATAAAGCTCAAAGTCAGTGTTGTTTCAAAAGTTACAATCAAATCGATGGGGGGCTTTAATGATATGTACAAAGATTTATCTGCGAATTTGATCAAATGAGCCTTACCAGCGGCAAAGCTGTATGATCCGAAGATTCCTTGCTCCATGTTCCCATCCCTCTCACTAATCTGTTAATCATTCTGCGGAATATCTCTATCTCTCTCCCACTTACCTGTTTCTTACACACTCTTCAGTCGATAGGATCCAGAAGAAGAAGAAGACGACACGTTATCGGCCGGTTTGACCATGTGATCAAGTCTTCCTGGCGCGATATGAGATGAAATGACGAACCCCGTCTCCTTGTGTTCTTAACAGACCTGTGCCCCACCAGTGGGGACAATAATAGGCTGATGATGATGTAAGAGACTTATCTTTACCCCTCTCCCACTTACCAGTTTCAGGAGCCGTATATTCCCACCCCTTTCAAACACCTACTAAGTCTTCTCAGAATCTCTCTCTACTTCTTCTATCTCTGTGCCCCACCAGTGGGGACATTAGAAGGCTGATGATGATGTAAGACACTTATCTTTACACCTCTCCCACTTACCAGTTTCAGGCGCCGTATATTCCCACCCCTTTCCAACACCTACTAAGTCTTCTCAGAATCTCTCTCTACTTCTTCTATCTCTGTGCCCCACCAGTGGGGACATTAATAGGCTGATGATGATGTAAGAGACTTATCTTTACCCCTCTCCCACTTACCAGTTTCAGGCGCCGTATATTCCCACTCCTTTCAAACACCTACTAAGTCTTCTCAGAATCTCTCTCTACTTCTTCTATCTCTTTCTTTCTCCTCCTGCTAAGCTGTAAAAAGAGATTTCTTTTCCATCTCCCACTTACCTGTTTCATGGACACGCTTTGATCAATAGGGTCCATGTATGAGAAGTTATCAGCCAGTTTGACCACATAAGTCTTCCCGGCGGCAGAATGGGAAGATCCTATGAACCCTGATTCTGTAATCTTGCGTTCTAAGGTCTGCATCATCTCATTACAAGGGGCGCTTGCGCATTCTTCGTAATCGTACCTAGATATGAGAACGGTATATTGGTTTTTGGGGCGTTTATAATGTTTTTGAGTAACCTTTTTAAAGATTTGAGCTTGATTGCCAACCAACGCGATTAGGGTTGTGGCGGCGACATCTATTGCCCCACATATATACAACGGATGTAGGAAAACAAGTGTAGGAAGGCCAAAGGGGAAGATCTTCCTCCGAGCTGGGTGATGGTAGCTCGGGGGCCGCGGCCCGACTGATGTTGGTCGGGCATCGTATATATGAAGAGTTAGCCTTCGAATTTCATTTGCGCGATGTAGCCTTCCATACTAATATTGATCGCAGTGCAGGTAACGCCATCTCTTGAGGATGGTGAGTAATGATTTCCTCCATCCGTTGTATATATGTGGAGCATATAGATGTCGCCGCCACAGGGTTACCATTTAGGAATTCCAGAAGACCTGACAAAAATCCTGACATTTCGAAAAAAGTCCGGACTTTTTAGTCACAAAATGGTAGCATTAATAACTTAGTTACAATCGTATGATATTTAAATCAATATGTTATTTTATTGTACGGATGGAAACCCTAAACGTAATGGAGTTACATAATCAGTTTTCAAGATCTCTACTCTGAAATCTTCGGTTCGGTAATTGGTAGGGGCAAATGTTTTACGGTGAATACAATCATATGTGACTGCAAAAATATTCTTCATTATGATTTCAATCAGTTACCCTAGTGTCCAATAACACAAGTCTCACAGTACCTACTTTGGAGCTCGACTAAGTGCCTGTCCACATCGCAACGTCACGACGTAGTCAACGTGGAACGTAACGTACAAATTTAAGGCAGAAACATATTTAAGTGTCGTGACGTATCGTAACGCGCCAGAAGCACATCGGTTTCATACATTTATTATGGTCTGAGACATATTTGAAGGTCGTCCATAATAAATGTAAGAAACTAACTAAGAGATGTGGTTCAGGCGGGCCACGACACGTAAATCAATCATAATCATAACCAAAAACATATATTTAGTTTAGGCTGTTACAAGCAATCATGAATGTCTAGAAGCTACGCCATCGGTTCGTAAAATTACGGCGGGAGACCTTGTACTGAGAAGAACCGGCAAGAAACTCAGCAAGGGCTGTCTTTTCTCCCTGTTTTATTAGATACTGA
This sequence comes from Chilo suppressalis, assembly GCA_902850365.2. Lineage (NCBI taxonomy): Eukaryota > Metazoa > Arthropoda > Insecta > Lepidoptera > Crambidae > Chilo > Chilo suppressalis. Next base: position 3,235,440 of record OU963911.1, read on the forward strand.
GTCGTCAAGTTGAAAAATGACTTCAGAGATTATTCATGAAGTCACCTTTCATTACATATTGATTAAATATACATTATTTGTTTTCCTGCATTTTGATTGCTGTGTCATAAAGTATAAATACAAATAGTGTTATTTATATTAAGTATAACTAAAATCATTTACATCTTCAATATCAAGGAAGTAAGGGCAGACTCATCTCCGTTGGCAGCACCCGTTCACGAGCATGATGAAATATGTTTCTGCCTTTACTAACAGGTTTGCATGTTATGTCAACGCACCGTGAAACGTAACCGCACCGTTCCACGTTGACAGCCTAGCCCCAAAGTAAGCACTGCAAGATTTGTTTTGTGAGAATTGGTATATTTTTATTTTATCTATTGCACAGGACTTTGCCTTAAAAAACATTCTATTTTACAGCTTGCCTATCTTAAATCGTAGTTCTCAAATCTAAACTTTATTAAATCTCTATTTTGCTTTTTAAATAATTTGACAAAATGGAATGATGTGTTAGCAAGAATAAGTCTAATATGAATCAATAGTGTTGATGCAAGTTGCTTAGAGAAAGAAGTACGGCTGATTCTTGAACAATAATAAATTATAGAGAAACTAGCTGTCCCAGCGAACTTCGTACCGCCATAAAAAAGGGGTTGGTGGTAGAAGGGTGAAAATTTAGGGTTGTATGTATTTTTGTATGATGTACCATAAAAAGGACTAGACTTATTCTTGCTAACAAGAATAAGTCTAATATGAATTAATAGTGTTGATGCAAGTTGCTTAGAGAGGTACGGCTGATTCTTGAACAATAATAAATTATAGAGAAACTAGCTGTCCCAGCGAACATCGTACCGCCATAAAAAAGGGGTTGGTGGTAGAAGGGTGAAAATTTAGGGTTGTATGTATTTTTGTATGATGTATCATAAAAAAAATAAAAAAAATGGTTGCCTGTAAAGTCGGTTTTACGGGCGAAGATTTTACGTGACAACGTCTTTTTCTCGGTAGAATATTTATTGATATGAATATAATTAAATTGCACAATAGGAACAAGGAATTGAATGAAAATAAGAATTGCACAAATTTTAACTATAGAAATATATTTTGTTTACTAAAACATTGTACATGTAAACTTAAACTTAACACGAGAGACTCATCGTAACGTTACCGAGCGTTACACTTTTTCATAAGTGACTCCCAGCCGCAACCTAATTTAAGACGTTGTCACGTCAAAAACAAGGGTGGATCACCCTTAACATTTAGGGGGATGACAAATAGACTTTGTCCGATTCTCAGACCTACTGAATATGCTTATAAAATTTCACGAAAATCGGTCGAGCTGTTTCGGAGGAGTTCAATTACGCACTCGCGACACGAGAATTTCATATATTAGATGTAATACTAACAAAATGGATACTAACAACTAACCTAGTGAAATAATTCCTGCCAAACTTCGCCCAGTGTTCCTTCAAGATGTCCTCCACGGATTGGCCCGTGTTGGCGATGACAGAGAGCCAAGCTAAAGCGGCCCACATGCCGTCCTTCTCTCGCACGTGGTCCGAGCCGGTGCCGAAACTCTCCTCGCCGCACAACGACAGGCGACCGGCGTCCATTAGGTTTCCGAAATACTTCCAACCTGGTGCCATGGATACACGAAACTCTTAATTTTGTTTCTTTCTAATTAATAAAACCACTTTGTTTTAAAACACACTTTTTTTTGTCTTCGGCAAATTAAAAGAAGACCTCGATGGCGCAAGTGGTTAGCGCTGGTTAGCGCGTTCGGCTGCGATCGTTGAACTTAAGCAACTTTCGCAGTGGTCGGTCATTGGATGGGTGACCAAAAATTACTATCTAGAGCTCCTCCGTGCTTCGGAAGGCACGTTAAGCCGTTGGTTCCGGCTGCATCTGCAGTCGTTAGCACCCACCAATCCGTACTGGGGCCGCGTGGTGGGTCATGGCCCAATCTCCCTGTTCCATCCATAGGGCAGGCCTGTGCCCCAGCAGTGGGGACATTAATAGGCTGATGATGATGATGATGAAATTAAAATAATAGAAAACGAGCTTTAAGCCCACTGAAAAGGTGTTTTAAAACACAATTTTATTAATAGGAACGGCTAAAAGAAGACCTTTAATAAGAATAAAAATTTTGTTTCATTCTAATTAACAAAAACACTTTATTTTTTAAACACACATTTTTTTGTCTTCAACAAATTAAAATAATACAAAACGAGCTTTAAGCCCACTGAAAAGGTGTTTTAAAACACAATTTTATTACATAGGAGCGGTTGAAAGAAGACCTTTATTATAAATAAAATTTAACCTTACAAGTTGATATTTATTTGATGTTACCAGTAATAAATTGTATATTCCAACATTAATCAAGCTAATTACAATGCATCAGTGGCGTTTAGACTAAGGAATAGGTTCGAAACTAAAGCACGTAATTGTACAATCAACACGAAATGATACAGCCATATAAATTGAGGCCATGAGAACTATAGTGGCCTAACTCATTTTTTAACCATAGTGGCCTATCTTACTTGGGCCAGTATAGCACCTCAAAGTTAGATCACAGACTAAAAACCGTAACAGTGATTATACTGCCATCTAGTGAATATTCGTTGTATCACTTTTAGACCACTCTGGTTCTATCAAAATGATGGATTTGAACTGGATAAAATCACAAACTCTATATTGTAAAAAATGAGTTAGGCCACTATGGTTCTCGTGGCCTCAATTGATCCTTAACTCTCAAAGACAATTATATTTTTAAACTAATCATCAATTAAAATGCCATACCCATTATTTATTTAGCACTCAAGGTACTGCTGTATAATATCATGTTGAAGTAACTAGGCTATAGGGGTACAATGGTACAATTTCTGGCATTATTCATTAAACCTAAAATTAAATTTGAGAACAGTGTGACCTTGTCATTCTCTATACAGAATAAAAAAGCTGATGTTACCATCAAAAAATAACTATTAAATTAAGTTTAAAGTTTACAGAGTCATGGCAGAATCAATACCATTAACACACTAAAAACAACAATCACACATATAATTATTCCTACTCACCAGTGGGTACTTCAAAGATTTCCTTCCCAACTGCCGCTGCGACCCTATCGACTGCAGCTGCAGTCGGCATACTGCGCGCGAACCCTCTCACACCCGTCGCCTTAAAGTACGGGATATGGTGCAGATGATTAGCCAGCACCGCCAGGGAATCAGACGGGGTCACGAAGAACGCGCCTCGACCGATTATCATGTTGCGATCACCTGATATTTGAACCTATTTAATATTCGCCCTTACAGAAACACTCGGTATCTATTAAAATACGGGATATGGTGCAGGTGGTTGGCCAGCACCGCCAGGGAATCAGACGGGGTCACGATCAACGCGCTTCGCCCGATTATCATGTTGCGATCACCTAATATTTGTACCTAATTAATATTCGCCCTTAAAGAAACACTCAGTATCTATTAAAATACGGGATATGGTGCAGGTGGTTGGCCAGCACCGCCAGGGAATCAGACGGGGTCACGAAGAACGCGCCTCGCCCGATTATCATGTTGCGATCACCTGTTATTTGATCCTAATTAATATTCGCCCTTACAGAAACACTCAGTATCTATTAAAATACGGGATATGGTGCAGGTGGTTGGCCAGCACCACCAGGGAATCAGACGGGGTCACGAAGAACGCGTCTCGACCGATTATCATGTTGCGATCACCTGATATTTGTACCTTATTAATATTTGCCCTTACAGAAGCACTCAATATCTCTTAAAGTACGGAAAGTGGTGCAGATAATTTACCAGCACCGCCAGGGAATCAGACGGGGTCACGAAGAACACGCCTCGCCCGATTATCATGTTGCGATCACCTGATATTTGAACCTAATTAATATTCGTCCTTACAGAAGCACTCAATATCTCTTAAAGTACGGGATGTGGTGCAGATGATTAAGCAGCACCGCCAGGGAATCAGACGGGGTCACGAAGAACGCGCCTCGACCGATTATCATGTTGCGATCACCTGATATTTGTACCTAATTAATATCAACCCTTACAGAAGCACTCATTATCTTTTAAAGTACGGAATGTGGTGCAGATAGTCTAGGCCAATCCCATGCGTTTTCGGTCACGTGATTATTAATTAATGAACAAATAAATAAAAAAAAAACCATAAAAAAAATATGGAAAAGTTATTATTTCTTTGTTCTTTCAGAATAGTAAAATCGCTGCTAATATTTTATTTTTCATACTGTGGAATAGCCTATTCGTGCTTGGACCTCAGTTTCGTGATCGACTTACCATCCCCATCGAAGGCTGCACCGAAGTCATAGTCGCCGTTCCTCACGGCCTCAACCAAGTCAGCCGCGTAGGTTAAGTTAGGATCCGGATGTGCCCCCCCAAAGTCTTCTAGAGGCACAACCCGACGGATATTCTTATCGGATGCACCAAGCTCGTCGATGAATACGCGCTTCACGTACGGCCCGGTCACTGTTTATTTGGACAACATCAAGGTATAGATAAAAAAAATCTTGTGTAAAATAGAAAGTTGTATTTTGTATACAACTATATACAAAATACAACTTTATATATTAGAGGAGCTCGATGGCGCAGATGGTTAGCGCGTTCGGCTGCGATCGTTGTAGTTAAGCAACTTTCGCAGTGGTCGGTCATTGGGTGGGTGACCAAAAATTTCTATCTCGAGTTCCTCCGTGCTTCGGAAGGCACGTTAAGCCGTTGGTCCCGGTTGCATCTGCAGTCGTTAGCACCCGCCAATCTGCAATTGGGCCCGCGTGGTGGGTCATGGCCCAATCTGTGCCCCAACATTAAGAGGCTGATGATGATTATGATATTAATAGTAAATGCACCAACACGACCAAAATCGTGGCCGAAACCTGTCCAAAAGGTACATTGGACGATCCACGGAGCTCCGTAAGATGACCGCGTAGTGAAAAACAATATAAGGCATTATTTAAACATTGAAAGTTACCTTGAATTCATACTGTATAAGGTCTTGATTAAAACGCATGCGTCAAAGAGTGATGACAGTTTTATCGGATAATTTAGTGCTGCATGTAAAAAAATATATAAGTGCAAATAATCTAACCTCCACTCATAGAATCGATGAGCACGTTGAAAGGTTTGGACTGCCCCGATCCCTGGATCAGGGCTTTGATCTTGGGGAAGTCGAAAATCTCCTTCATGTAGTCCACATAATCCTTAACTGAGTCTATAACCTCCACAGTGAACTGCCGATCTTCTACCTGTGTGAAACAACTTTCTTTATAAGCATTGGAAATAATTTCTCCAGCTGGAAAAACCAATCTTTAATGTCCTAAAAACTTAGATTAAAACAAAATGGATAGACACGGTACGCTCATACTAGCATCACATAAAATATGATTCGTCTCAACTACATAAGCAACTCGCACACACAAACAGGACTGAATATAAACATTCAATCGAGCGAGCGAGACAGAACTATACGCTTCAACGCAGCGTATTGTTGTCCTTTTCTTGATAACAAAATGGCGATTACGTAAATAACATTCACGACAAAACGTGATTTTTGAGAAAAAAATGGTTTTTACAGTTTTACGAATGAAAAGTGTTCCCAGGGCATTTATTTGATTTTTAACTATTTGTTGTTTTATCTTCATAACATAAAATATACGCAAATATTGTTATATTGAGTGCAAATGCAGCGAGTTTGAATGTCCAATTGAGACTAAAGCAAATTATGGTTATGCACCACAATTTAAGCGGATCACTTTTGAACCGCGGGTGCCGTATCTACCCTTTTTGTTTTAATCAAAGCCTAAAAATTATTTTGTACTATTTAAATAAATGAAAGATTTGCTCCAATTTAAAATGAAAGATTGGAGTAACTAACATATAAAAAGGCGTGTTTTCGAAAACTACAACTTTAAGTACATATACACGACTTAATAACTTTAACTGGCATTAAAACGTCAAACGATACAATCTAATGTCACCGTGTTCGGAATTTTAGTAATGTGTGACGTCATTTTAGTTTTGGCCAATCCCTTACTATTAAGTCCCCTTACTCCCCTTAGTCCCTTACTATCCCTTACTTACAATTAGGGTAGTCTAACCCTTTTACTATAATAAAAAGGGTTAGACTACCCTAATTGAAACTAAACAGATCAACCCGTCTTAATTTAGTTGTCTCCTATTGAACAGCTTTTTTTACTCAAACTATACTCAAGAAAAACTACCAATGACCTTCAACACACACATTGTTAAAAAAAATGTTTTTATGTAGTGTCATCTAATAACAAGGCATCATAAAATTACCAAATAATAAAAGACAGCTAGGTGTAAAACATTAAGATTGTTTCTTGTAAAAAATTACTAAAAAAAATCTGAATCACCACACAACTTACTTTGAAATTGTAAGTGCCAATCTTGTCTATGGGGCAAGAGACGTCACTGGCAATTTTGTACTGCTTGATTACAGTTGTGAGTTTATAGATGTCGTTAGTGGTACCATCTGGGGCAGGCCCTCCATTGCTGCAGTTGAATTTTATGCCGAAGTCGTTGTCTATACCACCAGGGTTGTGAGATGCGGTCAACACAATACCACCTGGTGAAAGAGAAGATTAGTCATTATATATTTGCCTATAGCAAATTTAGAAACATTCTGAAGAAGGTTTAAGTTTACATTATTTTCTTTTACAATATCACATAATATTCCAATCAGTCAAAAAAAGACTGTACAATGCAATTCAACTAAGAATAGGACCGACTGGGCGCCATATTGTGACGTCATAGCTGTCAATTCAAACCAGTTAGGTAGAGTGAGCAAAAAAGTTTTTCTTTAATAAAACCAAAAAAATCAGATTTTTAATAATCTATTTATTAAGACTGAGTGAGAAAAAACATTATTCAGAATCTAACTCTTTAATTCTGTTCATCTCTGCACTACCGTCGGACCAGTCATGATCATCACTGATGCTTTCAGCTATGAAGTAAAATATTGATTATTGTAGGTTTTCAAACGACAACATTATTTAAAATAAAATCAGTCTTTATATTACCTGTATTTATAATAAAACTAAAGTGCTTATATTCCTCTTTCCCAGTACTCATTTTTTTTACGTTTCATATGATTTATTTAATACTTTGGTTTACAAATGTTCTAAAAAAAGTGTTCCGAGATTTTTTTGCAAACCATACTTTTTCAGCAACATTTGACAGATGGAGGTCATTGGCTTTCCCATTCTTATTTGAATTGCATAGTATTACAAAATTTTGTGTGAATCAAAATGCAGACTAACATTTTTACTTTTAATTACATGATAAAAAAAATACAAGGGCAAAAAGAAGTAGCAATTTTAGTTCCATAACGTTTTTCGCCATATCCTAAAAGGAATATGTCTGCCAATAAAGACTAACCATTTTGTACGATTATCGTTTAAATAATTTATAATTGTATTATACAATAAAAACAAAATACAAATTGGGAGCTGGACCAAGTGGAATTCTCACTATGGTTATGCGGTTTTTGTCTAAGCATGGCTATACATATTTGCTTTTTGTAAAGACAGCAGTATGTCATGTTCTATTTCCACTTCTGTAGTTGACAACAGTCCCTCCTCTTCATGCCTCATTGATCTTCTTTCAGAAAGAAATAGGAGGGATCGCTGTCTAATATAGTTAAGGCAAACACAAATATCCATGCCATGAAGTGCCATGCAGTTCCAATTTGATGTGACCTCAATTTGATGTGGGTAAGACAGATTTCGCAAGGCCCTGTTCTGTGGCGACCTGAAGACGGATTTTATAATCGCTTTTATGCAATGCATAAAATTTTATCAGGCGTGAGGTCCCTTGTACCGCGAGGCCGTAGGCGGTGGCCCACGTCGCCCACGCCTTACGCCGCCTCTGGTGCCATGCCAGCATCTGAGTTTGTTTCGACAGTTCCTCTCAGGAAGATCTCCCAATTTGGAACTGCTCTAGCCACTGCAAGACTTGCTGCTTCACATAGCACATCAAGTACTCTATCATGGCGACGTGAGTATTGACCCCTATCAAGGAGCACTTTGCAACCTTTGCCTCACCACAAGTATAGCTCGATTTTTCAGAGGCTTTCCCCCATTTTAAGTATTTAAAATGTATGTATATCAGCGATAAAGGCTTTGCAATTAAAATTGAAATTAACTCACCCAGAGTTTTATATTTTCTGATGATACATGACACAGCCGGAGTAGAGAGAATCCCATTCTGTCCAACCAGTAACTTAGCAACCTGTGAATTTTGAGCGACAATAATGTTTCTTTAGAATTATTTTATAAAATGCTAGTGAATAATTGGTAAAATAAAAATATAATAAATAGACTATGTTCCTATTACTTCTTTCGCATATAAAAGTATTTCTTTTGCCAATTTCACAAATAAAAAAACCTCAGTGGCCGAGTGGTTTGTACCCTGGGTTTCATGGTGTCACCAACTTGTGAGGTCCTGGGTTTAAATACCAGTGGGGGCAGATATTTGTGTGATGAATACGAGCATTTGTACTCCAGTCATGGATGTTTAATATGTATTTTCTATATAAATATACTTATATATGTACAGTATATGTATTCTATCAGTTACCCTAGTATGCCATAACACAAGCCTTATAGTGCTTTCTTTGGGGCTAGGCTAATTGGTGTGAGTGTTGGCAATATTTATTTATTATTTATAATGTAGTTTCATGCTATGTGGAGAAATTTTGCTGGATATAGGTACGTCTCTGTAGCCTAGTGGTGAGTACATTAGCCCAGATAATTAAAGGAGTTCGTCAGAAGCTCACCTGACAACTAAAGTAAATTAAATCATTCCTAATTATAGGTACTTAATTATTCGGAGTAAGGCTAGAGAAGTACCTTCAACACCAACTTTTCACACTTGTTACAAAATGTGAAACTAGCATTTTGCTGTGAAACTATTAAATCTAAACTTTAAAAAACTCACTGAAAAGTAGGTTAATGGTTACATATAACCAATAAAAGGATTATCTGAATAAATACAGAACATATTTAAGTTAATTTATATATCATAGGAGTTTGTACTCACTCCATTTGCGGCGGATATTTTGATAATTTTATCAACAACCTCCTTCACGAGATACCGGCCGTCTCCGCCTACAACTAGTGTAGAGCCCTCAATAGCATCTTTATTCGCATCTAATATACTCTGGATAAAGTTCTCCGTGTAGTTTTCCTGAAGAAAAACTTTAACTTTCTTGCGCAGTCCGCTGGTACCCGGCTTCTGACCATCGTATGGTGTAGTGTTCACAAACACTACCTTGGACATTTTTATAAATGAATCTACACTGGTAGTTTGGTCACAACGATCACCAACGAGACACAGGTCTCAAATGTCTCAAATAACGTGTTTATTATCTCGTATCGAACGAAAGGTCAACCATCCAGCGGCGTTTAATTACGAAAATCAGCTGTCAAACTCGGTAGAGATGTCAAACCAATGTCATTCAAGGTTAAATCACGAGGATGCGTTCAAAAAGTAATTAAATTGAGTTTGATTGAGAGAAACATTTTGCAACATTTGATATTATGTTTATTCTTGATTGCTTACATTCCCATCCTAATAAATTTCAATTTTGGTTGCATGGGCATACCCACTAGCTAATTTTAAGGATAAGGAACTGAATGGCCAAAATGGAATGCATCCGGGGGTCTAAAATATAGACATTTGATGAAACATAATCATGTTTCATTTATGAATTCTTAAATTTTCGTTATTGGTATTTTATTTAAGTAGTCGAAGTTTCTCACAGATGGGATGGGATATGGATGGGACCATAGATATTGGGATTTAACACTGAGGACCACGTAAGGACATTTAGGAGACATAATATTAGTAATCTGTGAATTTAGGTTGACGATGATGACTGTTATCATTATTGATAACACATGGTCAAGTTAAGGACACCTTAGGACACCAATTAAAAACCTCATATTATGTATACAAAATAATATAATTTCATTAAAAAACCTTAAACAACCATATAAAAAATCTTGAGCTTATAATAAGGTATTTACATAAGATACTTCCATATAAATAAAATAAGCTATCACACTTCACATTATTCTTGTTCGTAGAAAGAACACTCTGTTGTGTAACTACACAAAGGAAAAACCTGGCTGAGTTAATTTTTTCAGAAGTAGTATTTAATCATCTTAGGTCACCATTACCGTGATAGTAGAAAAAGTGAAACTTAAGACCTTACTAGCACAATTTTGAGCGGATAACATATCATTTATTAGCTTTACAGGCCATGACCGCGCCTCCGAACTCTTTCTCGAGGTACTTGGCGACTGCCAGACACAGGGCATCGTTGTGTGGAGCTGCGAGCACCTGAATGCCCATGGGTATCTTCTTACTGTTTACTCCTATGGGAACCTGTTGAAAGATTAAAAGAAGCATGAAGAGGTATCTCTTATGTATTTTAGGTTGGTAGATAGATTCAAATTATCATGGCTGTGATTCAATATCTAAGCACCCTCATCCTCACCCCAACAGTCCCAGTTATCTAATATTTAAGGAAGGTCCGAGTCCTTACCTAAGGCCTTCTTTAAATATTAGGCATCAGATCACAAATCCCCCACGCAGATCTAATATTATCCTTTGATTCGCTATAAACCGAGTTACGGAGCTCTATCGCGCAAGCGGTTAGCGCATTCGAAAGCAATTTGCGCAATACCTGGTCGTCGGAAGGTGACCAAAAATTGATTATCTCGATATCCTCCATGCTTTGGAAGGCAGCCGTTGGTCGCAGTTGCATCTGCAGCCCATACTGGACAAATGTAGTTCCACCGGCTCTCCTTATCCCATCCATAGGGAAGGCCTGTGTTCCAGCAATGGGGACATTAGTAGACTGATTATGATGAAACCATGCGTTATATAAGTTTTTATACGCACCTGAACCGCTGGGCATTTGAGCACGTTGGCCACAGCGAACGCCGCGAAGTTATATGGGCATATGTACGTGTAGTAGTGATACGGGCTCGGCATCGGACCGCTCGGCAATAGCAGCACGCCATTATCACCCAGTTGAGACTGTAGGATAAAGCAATGAGCTTTGTCAATACAACGCAGAATAGAAGGTTCCAAGGTTTCACAGGGTAGGGGTAATCACTTATCCTGTGTAGCCTACCCTGGGAAGTCGTCACCTACCCTGGCCCAATGGTCAGGGTAGGTAACAGAGCGAGTAATGTTTTTGGTACCGCATGCGTCTACAAGCTACGGTGGCTGCTTAACACCAGGCTAGTCTTTAGTCTTTAGTAGTACGGCGCGGGCTGTTTCAACAACTCGACTAGCCTATTTTGCGTGGGTAATAAGCCATCAGGCTAGCCATAAGCTTGTTTGCCACCCTTTTAACTTGAAAAAAAAAGAACAGAAAGTCCGTGGTTTCAAACGACGATATTGTGTGAAACATCTCAAAATGTATTTCATTTATGAATTCTCCAATTTTACATTAATGGCGTAAACATAAGTGGCCATTTTTAAATAGTTAAGATAAAGTGCGCTGATCTATTTTAGATGATTCTTTACCAACTGTCTGTTCTTTTAAAATAAAAACCTACGTGCTTGCAGCTCAATAAATGAATTGATTTACAATACTAAAGCCAGATTTACATTGATACAGTAGCTGGCGCCAGTCCCGCTGGCATGCCAGCACTGATCCATGTAAACATTTTTTGGCGCCAGTCCCGCGCTGGTGCCAGCGCTGGCATGGAGTAGAACGAAGGCCTACTTTTCATGCCAGTGCCCACACCCCGCATCCCCCGCACCCCTTGCCAGCCTCACTGGATCTTTATAAACACGTTCACGCCAGTCGCTGGCGCCGCCGCTTAATGTCACCACGTGTAATTGATTTGCTGAAACTTTCGACAAGAAAATGTCTCGAAAGTGGAGTGATGGTAATACATTACAATTTATACATTTTTATAGAAATGAGGAGTTTTTATGGGACATTCGTTCGCAAAATTATAGAAATAAATAGATGCGTATAACCGCCCTACAAAATATTTGCTCTTCAATGAATATGGAAAGGTTAACTATTGAAGAAATGAAAGCGAAAGTAAAATCAGTGTTAATTTTTTCCCAAACGTGTAGTCACCACTAAACCTCAAATGTAACTGCTGGCAAAAAATGTAAGTAATACAATCCAGTTCAGTTATTGGCAGCGTTTTTAGGCGAATAAAACTGGCGCCAGCTACTGTATCAATGTAAATCTGGCTTAAGATCATTTTCCTGAAGTGACTCGCCCTTAATACCTATTCAGAAAGTGATTTATTAAATATTCTGCTGCATACCTCCCTATTTGCTTATTTATTAGTTGATCATAATTTATATATTATTTAAAACTTTCGTGGTCACTTTCTGTGTAATAATTTGTGTTAATGACAGCATTGCTACCATCTAAGTACTTTGTTTTGTTTACGAGTTCGTCGGAGGGTAGACATCGATATGTCCGCCATTAACATACTCCCTACCTCCAATTGCTTCAGTTACTCCGTGATTATGGTGCTTGCAACAGTGCCGAAATATCGGGTTCTCGTAAAAAACAGGGTACACGGTAGCAATCCCGTTAATCTTATATATAAAATTCTCGTGTCACAATGTTAGTTACCATACTCCTTCGAAACGGTCTGACCGATTTTTCTGAAATTTTATATGCATATTCCATGGGTCTGAGAATCGGCTACTATCTATTTTTCATATCCTTTAGTGATAAAGGTTGTCCACCTGTAACGTAGTGTTCTGAAACCTACAATGCGCCTTCGCCCCCAAATTCAAACTATTGGGTATTGTAACGTAGTGCTCTCATATTTGTTAGAAGGAATGTTATCCCAGGAAATTGATAGAACACTACGTTACACACCCCTAAAATTTTTTTGGACAATATTTTTTTTTATAATGTAGTATTAAAAAAAACTACCCAAAAATTTTCTCTTGTACCACCTGCCCCTATTTTTATGGCGGTACGAAGTTCGCTGGGTCAGCTAGTAATATATATTATAATAATAATAATAATAATTGTTTATTCCAGGCATAAAAAACCCAATAAAAAGTCATATACAAAATTAAAAAAAAGTAAAAGTGTAAACAAAATAATAATAAAAAATAAAATAAAATCATAAAAGCATAAAAGACAGTAAAAGTCAAACAGGTATAATATTACCTACGTCATTTTCGGTTCTCACTCTGGTGCACTGAAATCCAGTATTTGAATAAAGGATTATCAAGTCCTTTGCATACAGTTTTGATTATGCTGTTATCAGAAAGACATATTCGTGACCAAAAAGAGGCTATACCATAATATATATATCTCATAACAGCATAAAAGTCTGATATACGAGCATCTGAAAACATGCCCGACGCGCTACAGTATCTCGGTAGTCTCATAAGAATACGAAAAGCATCATTGTATTGCACTCTTATGGAACGGTACGAGCTACGATTAAAGTCAACCCAAGTATAAAAACATTGACAGTATAGGTTAAACAACATGAATTTAACCTCATCACAACATTTACCAAATTTTCGCGCGAGCATATTGCACCTCACCGATAATGCCCGCCTCTCTCGCTCAATATCGAGATCGTCCCTTCCGTTCTCTGTAAGGATGTGCCCGAGATACCTAAATTGCTGTACAACCCGAAGCACCGAACCATTCAACCATACATCAGGTACGTTCTCCGGACCCCGTCCCGCCTTGAAGATCATAACTTCTGTCTTTGCAACATTGTATTTCAACCCGTGAGCATTAGCATAATGTTCACAGATCGAAACAAGTTTACGGAGACCTCTGATTGAGGGGCTGAGGAGCACCATATCGTCTGCATAGCTTATATTATTTACACATACATCGCCAATATGACAACCGATACCAGTGCCCCTCAGCTCACCAATCAGATCATTAATATATAAATTGAAGAAGTCCGGAGAAGTCAACCCCCCTTGGCGTACCCCGCACTCTAGCTTATAGCTGCTAGAAGTCGTGTCGCCCCATCTCACACTATTAGTTTGATTTCCGTACCAGTATTCGAACAGTGCTACAACTTCTTGGTGAACATTAGTGTGGCGCAGTTTTCTCCAGAGAACTTCATAGTTCACAAGATCAAATGCGCGGCTCAGATCAAGAAAACATGCGTACACAGACGTTTTACGGCGTCTGTAGTAGTCAACAGCATGTTTTACAGTCAATATAGCTGAATCTGTAGAGAGACCGGCACGGAAACCAAACTGGGCGTCGTCAATCTCAATGTTTCTCGAAACCTCGGGCTGCACAAGTCGTTCGAGAACCTTACCTATTACAGTCCCCAGAGATATTGGGCGGTAATTGTTGGACGCGCTCACATCCCCCGTTCTATTTTTAATAATTGGAACTATTATCGTTTTCATTAAATTATTTGGGAGATACGAGTACTTGAGACACATATTAAATAACTTAGAGAGCTTAGAGCAAAGCATACCGCCTGCGTGTAATAAATGCTCAATGCTCAGCTCGTCATGACCTGGTGATTTACCTCGCGCCATAGAGGTTATAACTTTAACCACGTCTTCCTCACTAAAGCGAATGGTAGTTTTCGGACAGACAGCTACCCTACCAGACTTGTTCGAAGTGGGCAAGCATGAAACAGGCAAGGGAGCAGTTTTAAAATTTTCAGCAAATAAACTAGCTATCTGGACCTTATTCTGCAAGCCGTCGACGCTAACTGGTAAGTTTTGCTTTATGTTCATTTTCTTTATGTTATTCCAAAATTTAACAAAGTTTTTTTCTTTTCTATTAAGAGCTAAAATATTTAATTTAATTTGTTCTGCGTTTTTTTGACACCATCTTAACTTATTTTTGAAACTTCTTCTAGTATCTCTCATTTTGTTGTATATTTCACCAGAAGGTGGCTTACCCGAATATATCCAATAATTAAAGTGCAGGCGGTATGTGACATGCAATTCTTTTACGTGATAGTTCCAACCTATGACTGGACGTTTTTTCAATGCACCAGAGCGACACTCTGCAGTCAATTTAGCACCTGTTTGTAATACTGTGACAATATCATCATAAAAATTATTTATAAACATACGATGCTCGTCATAATTAAAACATTCGCAAATATCATTACTATCACAGTACGTGCACTCAATGAGATCTTCGATACCGCGCAGGGCCTTATTACAGTACTCAAAATATTTTAACACTTGATTACTGTCTCTATTTCCCCATCGCACTCCTCGATGAGGGCCTAAGACACCAATATCACTCGTTTCGCTCTCCTTAACGCCACGAACATCACATATAATACGTAGCGGGAGATGGTCTGACCAAGATACATCATACATCACACTGACAGAGTCAACAGTTTCCCACGCTGCCGCGGTTGTCACACAATGATCAAGCCACCTCACAGTTCCGTGACTCTCACTAACGAAGGAATTAATATTGTGATCATCATTTACTCACGAATAACTCGTCCTTTAGAGATTGCGTGAGTTGTTCCGCCCAAACGGCGTCGACGGCCGGCAACAGCTGCTCGCCTGCGAGCCGCATCACGAGGTACAGGCAGTGCTTGCTGAACCCGAAAAACTACACATGGAAACATTACATTGAAACCGTTATTTATAATTTTCAGTAGTTGAGCCCCGCAAAATTTTGCAGCCATCTTTTATCATAATTTAAAGGAGTGATTAGTGAGTATACATTGCAATAACGACAGGATGCTTAAATAAATAGCTGCAAATTCTTTTAATTTAGTGACACCCACTTTGTGTAAATGCTGTTTTTTTTGATAAATTTTACGTCATCTGAAAGGAATTTCGCGTGCGGGATCTCGGACTATTAACTAAATGAGTTCTTCAGTAGTTGCGGACTGTAGGAAACAAAGTAGGGTGAAAAAACTAGCCCTTGCCCGTAAGTAGATTCAGGGGATTTACGAACCGATGGCGTGGCGTAGCGTTAGACGCTACCTTTCCTTTCCCAAACTTTTTGCAAATTCCGAACTAAGTTCGTAACATAGAACCTACCTCAATAACTTATAATCATCTCTAAAGAAGCTCGATGGCGCAAGTGGTTTGCGCTTTCGGCTGCGATCGTTGAAGTTAAGCAACTTTCGCAGTGGTCAGTCATTGGATGGGTGACCAAAAATTTACTATCTCGAGCTCCTCCGTGCTTCGGAAGGCACGTTAAGCCGTTGGTTCCGGCTGCATCTGCAGTCGTTAGCACCCACCAATCCGCACTGGGCCCGCGTGGTGGGTCACGGCCCAATCTCCCTATTCCATCCATAGAGAAGGCCTGTGCCCCAGCAGTGGGGACATTAATAGGCTGATGATGATGATGATGATGATCTCTAAAGAAACTACTAACCCGAGGCCCTATCACGAATTTTAACAGTTTCGAAATAGTATCGCGTCGTCAACTTTTTCCACACAAAATTTGATGAGGACACGATTACGCAGTGGCGGCCGCTATGTCAAAATTCGTGTTTGGGCCTCTGGTTCACAAAAACCTACAAGCAGCTCCATATTGTATCAAAATAGTATATTTTAGTAGTTTCAGTAAACGATCTGACGTAATTTACTAATGTTTATGGAGACCATAAAAAGTGGATATATTCAATTTTGTTGCGAAATTCAGTAAAAAAAAACAATTTTCAAATTGCCGCGAAAACGTTTCTCTGAACTTTATGGCGTCTCACTAGTGTTTGACCACGACTGTCATTAAAACGTCGACTTTTGTCATTGCAAACGATACAATGGTGTCAATTCTAGCATGATTCTCTAAAGCTAAACTTAAATTTAACAACAGTGTATCCTTGTCATTCTTTATACAGAATGAAAAGGACAGACTGATGTTAAATTTAGTTTTAAGTTTCGAAAATCCTGGCAGAATGACACCAATGCAATGTCACTTTGGCCAGAAGTTTACTTGCGTGTCACGTCATTTTACTCTTGGCCAATCCTAGGCGTTTTCCGTCACATGACCGTGGAGCAAAAACTAATTTGTATTTAATGATTTTATAGAAAAGCTATTTATTATTTGATCTTTTAGAAAAGTAACAGCGCTGCTAATATTCATATTATTAAATACAGATGCCAACAACTGGTACATAATTTTTCTTACTGTCAAATAGCCTATTCTGATGCGTCCTACCCTGTTCTGTTTCGTTATTATTAAATACAGATGCCAACGACTGGTACATATTTTTTCTTACTGTCAAATAGCCTATTCTGATGCGTCCTACCCTGTTCTGTTTCGTTATTATTAAATACAGATGCCAACGACTGGTACATATTTTTTCTTACTGTCAAATAGCCTATTCTGATGCGTCCTACCCTGTTCTGTTTCGTTATTATTAAATACAGATGCCAACGACTGGTACATATTTTTTCTTACTGTCAAATAGTCTATTCTGATGCGTCCTACCCTGTTCTGTTACGTTATTATTAAATACAGATGCCAACAACTGGTACATAATTTTTCTTACTGTCAAATAGCCTATTCTGATGCGTCCTACCCTGTTCTGTTTCGTTATTATTAAATACAGATGCCAACAACTGGTACATATTTTTTCTTACTGTCAAATAGCCTATTCTGATGCGTCCTACCCTGTTCTGTTACCTTATTATTAAATACAGATGCCAACAACTGGTACATAATTTTTCTTACTGTCAAATAGCCTATTCTGATGCGTCCTACCCTGTTCTGTTACCTTATTATTAAATACAGATGCCAACAACTGGTACATAATTTTTCTTACTGTCAAATAGCCTATTCTGATGCGTCCTACCCTGTTCTCTGTTACCTTTTTGATAATCTCCCACAGCATGTTCGGCTTGCCCTGCCCGTCTGTATACATGGAGAAGTAGTCCTCAGGCTCCTTCGTCATCCAGTGGCGCCACACGTTGGTGATGTTGTCGAAACACTTGTGGTAATAGGGTCGGGGCTTATTCTCGCTAGGTAGAGCTTCCCCTAGTTTCAGGACTACCCTGAAGAAAAACATAAGCATAAGTCGCGGCGCAGTAAACGAAATGTATGAAGAATATTATGGTGATATACACAGAACACAGAAGGAGGTTAAAAGGGTGATAATAGACCATTTGTAGAAGCTATGTCGCCGGCTGGCCCCCATCTTATAGATAATATATCTTATAATAGCCAATCAAACAACGCGACTTCAAACAATCGGACCAATCAGCGCTCACACGACGCACTCAGAACCAAGTTGTGGTCGAGTTATGAGCATTTGCTCACTCATAACTATGGCGTGCCTGCCCCGTCCACAAGGCCCTTCTAACCTCTTGCTGTATTCATGGGTGTCAGTGAACGCACATATGTAGTAGGAATGGCTTTACAACCGCCATTAAGTTTGAAATGCACTATACTTATGTACCATAAGTAAAGAAATTAATACGTGTCTGTAATAATACTGCAGCAGTCAACAAAGGATTGAGCTTCGACCATTAATTTACTACTTAGGAACAGCTACAAAGTATATTAAACATTGCAAATATTATAATTTTAGATAGAAAAGATACACTTCGCAAAATATTCACTAAATATACATTATCTGACTTTGTTTCTCTCTTTATTCGTACCTATATTATTTTTTTTAGTTTGCATAATGTAGATTTTACCCTTTAGGGACAGACTTTTCGCCATCGATAGGAAGCTGGATGTCAATACTAATTTTGTTTGCTGGTTGCTTTTTTTTATAGATAGGTCCGACACATCACCCTACCCCATCTGATATTAAGTGACGGTGAAGTCTAGACGTGAAGATAGCTGGTACAGCAATTCTATCTGCCACACCAGGCCTTACCGTGCTTGTTGCTTTTTCACGCCTCTTTTAAAGGATCCCAGGTTGAAGGAGAGAACACGTTTGCGGGCAGAGCATTTTATTTCCATTTACCGATAGTACGAAAAAGATATGAGTAACCAAATTTCTTTGATTGTTATATTTTTAAGCATTTAACTAAAATCTAAAGAAAATATTTACTCTAGTAAATATTCCGCAATCCAGGCGGCCTTTTTTTGTTATCAGATTATTGAATTGGATGCTCATCGTAATATTTGATTGGCCAAAACATAAACACTGATATTCAGCAGTTAGCATCGAACCTGACATAATAAGTTAAAAATATAGTGGAGTGAGAGTACAAAATTATGGAGCTTACCTACCTATTCATGACATCCTTTATTTCAGCCTTCGGTGGACTCATCCAGCAATCGTTGATGGACGATGTGAAGAACACCTTTATGTCCTGAAATTAACAAAAAAGGGCAGCTCTATTTATTTTATTTTATATTTATTTTGAGGCTTTTATTCGTGAAATAACATCTTTAAATATTTTTTTCGGCGTCCGTCAACGATGTTTATACCATGGACCATGACCATCTTTCTGTAAGTTATCCGATACCACAGCAACACTGGTGCATTGCCTTTTCTACACAAAATTAATCTCTACAAAATTACTGCTAAATAATTCCCAGGAGTTCTACAAACCTTTATGTCAACTTCCCGATCAAGTCCGAGCTTTATAGCTTTGTCTCCAGCGATGATCCTGGTCAGAGGTGCCAGGTCTTCCACGTGCTTCGATATGAAGCCGAAGCAAAACATGCTGGAAGCCTCTTCGCCGGTCCGCGAGAACAATCCTTTCAACAAACCACACAATTCATCATCAGCCTATTAATGTCTTCGCTGCGGGGTCAAAGGCTTTCTCTATTAGTGGAATAGCGAGACTGGGCCACGGCTCACCACAGACTGCAGATTCAGCCAGGACCAACCGCTTAACGTGCCATCCGAAGCATGGAGAAATTCATTAAACCCAGAACCGACACATAAATTCATTTAAATGTTCCTAAAACACTAGCCCCCTTATTAATAAAAAAACGACGAGTTGCACTCCGGGAGTGCCGGCAAAAGTGAAAACTTGAATATTAACGTTGTGCATTTTTGATATTTCGGAATGGTTAGGGAATAATTTTGCACGAATTGCTTTAATTATCAGTATAAAAGTACTATCATGTATGTGGTAGAATACAATATTTATTTATTGCGCTATCGTACACAAACATGACAATTTATATTACATTAAAAAAGTTTATCTCTCAGAAAAATCAACTTACATGAATCACGTTTAAGCGCACTTAGCGACATCTATTGTAAAAAAATGCATTTTCTTCGCAATAAAGCTGCCACGTGGACGTCCTAGATAGAGACTTATTATTATAATACGATAAAATAAAATATTACTATGTTTCGTCCAATATATTGAAAGTCAACAACCTTTCCAATTTTATTGTGTGTCATGATGCGATCAGCCCACGTGTTTAACCTGACGCGAGTTTAACATTTTTTACCCATACAAAAAAAGTGTACAACGCCGCTAAAGAAGTTTTCACTTCAACAAGGAATAAGCTTAGGCTAGTTACACCGTGTTTTGTTCATATCACTAAAATGCCATTTGTAATTCAATAGACAGAGACAAAATATGGAGTAACTAATCCTAGTGTAGTCCTTGTTTATTAATAATGGGGTAGGAGAATAGTTTGGGTGCTATTAGTTAGTGTTATAATCACTCACTTAATATTATATATTTTTAAGCTATTGCATAGATTTTATCGCGGGCTTTGAGCGCGGCGACTGAATCAAGGAATTCCGTAACGACAACCTGACAACAGTGCATATGAACACAATTTTCGCCTTTCCAGTATCGATCGAAACGGCGCAGTATGTAATTTCTGCCGCGTTCAACTCATCGCCGTGGTCGTCGGTTCAAATCCCTCACTCGTGTTTTTTAATATAATTTTTCACCTTTTTTTATATATTTGTTTTAGACCCCAGCACCTGTTCTTATTTTTATTTGTCTCTCTTTTATTTAGACTTTATAGTTTAAATTTTTGGACTAAAGATGGTAAACTGTGGAGTTTGTTGAAGTCTTTTGGCGCCGGGCAATGCTGTTGTTTGCTGTGCTTGCCAATAAAATATCATTAGGCATGTCTCGCTATCTATTAATATCAAAGAAAAAACTTGAATGAATATCAAAGAAAATAAAATACTGCATACATAAAATAAATAAATAATTATAATTGCATAAGTTGATAAATAATGCTATGCATTAGCTTTACCGCGGCAGTCCCCGAGTGCCACACGTATTTTTTTATTTTTTTAGCATTTAACTACTAGATGTGTAAATCTAAAGAAATAACTATAATTGCTATTTCTTCTTTCAAATGTTTAATACTTGTAAAAGGTATTCATTACACATTGTGGTTTACTTACAATGCGAAAAGATGGCGCTGCCTTGCAGCCTAAGAAATACTAGAGGAAATTCGACACAGACAATTAGGGCCGCGGTAGCATAATGTACCCTGATGGCCGTGTCGAATTTTAGAAGTTAAAATAATGATCAGTACATCCACCCGGATAGTGGAGGCTGCGGATTCGAGTCCCGTCAGCTGCCTGGTCCGCGTGGAATTTTTTCTAGTAAAATTTTCACTTAATATTTACCTTTTAAGTTGATGATGTCAGCTGTTGGATGGTATCCAAACATCCCGCAGTAGAAGGAAGGTATTCGAGTGGAACCACCAACATCAGAACCTGTTGAATATATGCAGACTAAATATTTATCGATCACAAAATGTTAAAGAATTTGACAAGAATACTCGTAGCTCATAATTGTCTAAAAACAAGGCTCAGTCAATAACTCTACTTTGATTTTGCAAGCAAGTCCATTGCTTGCAAAATCAAAGTAGAGTCACGAGTTCACCTTCACTTAACATCAGGTGGAGTGAAGTCATTTGTCGGACCTATCCATAAAAAAAAGATATAAGAGCATTGCAACAAAAAGCTACTATGCAATATCGTGTGACTGAAGACGGGATTTATGTTGGCTTCAAGAAATCTACATAAGATCTGCCACAAGATCATCAACTGACTGTGTATATTGTCGCATGCGACGCTTGTAGCATTTCAGCCTTCGCCGAGTTATCCTCCAACTTCCATGCTCGTCGAGAAAAGCTGCGCACACATCCCATACACACGCACATATATATATATAATATATATAGTCGTGTGGTGCATATAGTTCTTCTAATCAGAACAAGAATTGCTCCAATAGAGGTGTAAAGAACGCAGCTCTTAGTAGCCGTACGTCTGGGGGCCAATGGCCTAACGGAAATGCTTTGGGAAACGCTAACGCTTACGATTTTATATTGTTATTTCTAGTCGCCTGAGGTTTTCGAATACCTCACGCTCATTTTTTTTAATATTGTTATTACCAATGCAAAAGAAAAAGAAAGAGCGCGAGGCATTTGAATACCTCAGGCGGCTAGGAATAACAAAATAAAATCGTAAGCGTTAGCGTTGTCCAAAGCATTTCCGTTAGGCGATTGGCCCCCTGGTATACTATCAAAGGATTTTAATACAGTTACACCTTTGATAGTGTATGTCTTTCACATAAAAAACGAGTGCAACTTACTGAGACCTATCACCGTGCTATAAGTGGCCATAAGGGCAGCTTCAGCGCCGCTGGAACCCCCGGCTGTGCGCCCAGTGTGGTGCGGATTCTTCGTCGCACCATACAGTGGATTCCTACCCTCTGACCTGCCAAATAGGTTTATTTGCATGATCTCACGAAGCATATCTTAAATATTTTAACAGACTAAGAACCCTTGTAGACAGATGAAGAATTCTGGGACATCTATCAATGAGATGTCCAATATTCTTCTTCTGAAATTCTGACACATTTACAGCGCATGCTGTATGTTCTCTCGTTTATTGTGAAGGCAACGTTCTAGTAATACACCTGTGTCTTAAAAGAGTCTAAAGGTTATTTAACTGTTTACTATGAGGCTACCCAAATGCTCACCGTCACCTTATAATGAAAATCTTAAGATATTAGATGAGTGAGATAATATAGAACCACTTGCAAACCCTGTTTCTTAAATATAGTACGTCTAAATTTTACCATATAAGCAGTTCAGGGAGATTGGTAACAGCGATGGGGATAGCGCCAGCATTCTTGAGTCTGACGACCGACTCGCAGTCCTCGTCGGCTCGCTTGTTCTTCCGCGAGATGAGACCCCACGTCAACGAGAGCCCCTTCACGGTCTGCGATTCCTTCGTGGTGAATGGAACCCCTGAAATACCCATGGAGAAATCATACATCATATTTTTTCTTGTTTTGATCATTAAGTTTTATCTATATACAAGGCAAGTACGAGACAGAAAATCATATCATATACAAAACAAATACGAGAATGTTTCCGTACCACTTCTCCGTCAAAAATGTAAATAAATTATGTTCTTAGTATGAGAGCCCACTTTATGAATTTTTATATATTTTTTGTTTCTGGGTCAGTGGAAATATATCATTGTTATGTTTCGTCGTTTGGGTACAGAGAATCTTAAAAGGCTTTTAAACTACGCAAACTGCTGTCTGTGAGTGTATAGTTTTAGTTCCAGTAACAATTTATAGATAATTGTCTGGTAAACTGGACATTTCACTGTCTACTTTTGATCAGGCGCTGTCCTAGGGGGAGTCACAGGGGACACTCCCCCTAGGACAGCCCGAAAATCACACACGTCAAATTGAAAAATCTTTTGCCCCTAGCCGCAATGCATTTACCGAATTTTAAGACGATGATCTCTAACCAAATATAAAGACTGCTGAAACTCCTGGGAACTCTTTATATAAGCGGTGCGACTTGCGACATCAGAGAGCAAATATTTACTAATTATAGGGTGCAAACACGGTGCAAATGGTAACTTTCGACAACCGCATGACCACGCCTGGTTCTGACACGATGACAATTAAACGTCTGTTTGAGAGGTATCACTGGCAGAATTGTGGGTATATCCCCGTTGAGTCATTAAAAAAAGAAAGAAAGGTATCACCCAAATCCTAAATAAAAATGAATTACTCTGTAAGTAAATAAGTATAATTATTTACCCAGGAATGGTTTATGTTTTTCGATGTCAGTGACGCCGGTGGCTATCAGGCTGTCCACTGCTCTGGCTTCGGCTAGAGCTTGCTCGTATCTGTCGTCGACAACCGCATTGATGATGGGATTCACCTACAATAAATAAATATTATTTTCGCTAAACAATATTGAACGTTCTAAAGAAAATATAACTAGAAAAAATTCCACGTGGACCAGACAGCAGACGGGACTCGAACCCGCACCCTTCGCAATCCGGGCGAATGCACTGACCAATTATGCTACCGCGGCCCTCACGGACCTTTCTAGTTATATTTTCTTTAGATTTAAACATCAAGCAGTTAGGTACATGCTTTAAAAAAAAATTATAATATTGAACGTTGCCAGCTGCCGCCGGGATAATAATAAAATCGTTTGACAAACACATGCGTCTTGCATGTCACCTTCACGGACCTTTCTAGTTATATTTTCTTTAGATTTAAACATCAAGCAGTTAGGTACATGCTTTAAAAAAAAAATTATAATATTGAACGTTGCCAGCTGCCGCCGGGATAATAATAAAATCGTTTGACAAACACATGCAAGACGAGCAGTAATAAATATCTCATACTTTGATGATGTTCAACAAAGAAACTTCAACCTCAAGGCGCAGAGCTTCCCTTTAGATGGAGAGAATGGTCTATGACGGTCCACTACGTGGTCAGTGTGCGAATTAGTAGGTGCTAAAGACTACGAGAGGAGCTCGATGGCGCAGGTGGCTAGCGCGTTCGGCTGCGATCGTTGAAGCTAAGCAACTTTCGCAGTGGTCGGTCATTGGATGGGTGACCAAAACTTTACTATCTCGAGCTCCTCCGCGCTTCGGAAGGCACGTTAAGCCGTTGGTCCCGGCTGCATTTGCAGTCGTTAGCACCCACCAATCCGCACTGGGCCCGCGTGGTGGGTCATGGCCCAATCTCCCTATTCCATCCATAGGGAAGGCCTGTGCCCCAGCAGTGGGGACATTAATAGGCTGATGATGAAAGACTACAGATGCAACCAGGACGATTAGCTTAACATGCCTTCCGCAGCACGGGAGAGCTCCAGGATAATAAGTTTTTGGTCATCCATCAAATGACCGGCCATTTCGATAGTTGCATAACTTTCGCGATCGCAGCCCGAACACATTAAGCTCCTCGCAGTCTAGCTCAGTGCTCACAAACACTAATTGTGTAAAACGCACTCAAGAATAACAGTAAGTTGCTGTGTTATTATCATGTACTAGCAAACCAGTGAACCAAATGTTCACCAAAACCTGATTTCTCGAAAACCGGAAGTGCTACGTTACTCAAATCCGGTTTGTAGTCTTATCAGACTATTCTTAACTTATAACTTAAATATTCTCTTTATCTATCTCTCACGGTTTGGCCGCTGAAACAGCACCACAAACAGACGGACTTGTCTAATAGATAAGATATTAGAGAAAACATAACCAGACAACCCAAAAAAAAGTTTGCCATGGGTGAATAAAACACAAAGAAGATTTATAAAAGATGTTGGTTTTGCTCCGAAGCACGCTGGAGATACCGACTGAATTCTCTAAGGCGCTGCAGCTGTACTTGCAGTTCGGTGTGTGCAACTGCAGCGTTGTTAAAAATCACTAAGTATCCTGTAAATCGCCACATGTCAAATAATCATCAAAGTAGCACCTTAATCATATTTAAAAATACGTTTACCGTGCATGCAATTTCAAAGATCAAGAATATTTACTGAACTATCTCCTCAGCATTTTATTGTCTTCCTGAGGAGGGCTTCAAAATATAAGTTGAAAAAATAAAAGTTGTTATTTTTTTAGTACATATATGGAGTTGGAGTAGTCATGCTCTCTTTAAAGTCTCTGCGGTGGTGTAGTGTGAGGCGGGTCGTTACGTTCCCTAAAATATGGTTGAGTGAAGCGATTGCTGGTTCATGCGTCATGCTCGTGAACGGGTGCTGCCAGCGGAGTGATGCTCTATACTGCGTTACTTCTGATGTTATCTATTATACCTAATATGAACACTGTTTGTATTTATACTGTATGACACAGCGATCAAAATGTGAGTAGACGTTGTATTGGTAGCGACACGCTCTATTTGTAAATGTTGCTACTTCTGTTAAATGCTGATGAGTTTCTTGCGCCCATTCTTTTCATCGTTTAAAAGATGTCCTGAATGGAAAGGAAGGAAAAAATATTGGACAATTCAAAAGAGCTTTCAATAAATAAATTTGAATAAAGTATCATGGAATAAAGTATTGCATTTTATAAGCAGGATCGTTTAGATATTGACGTCACACAGTCAAATGAAAAAATACAAAACCATTGGTCCCGGGCTTCCGGATGCATTTAGACTTTAGTACCTATACATGCCCAATTCGCCAGCCACCGATGCCCTGTTTCTATCAAAGCACTTCTTTACATTGATAAGGCTAGTACCTATAAGAAGGCCAGATCAGATACTAAGTTGGTATAATAATACTCCATAGGTCCACGCGAAAACGACGATATCTTGGCCTGTCTGAAGTTAGCCATTGGATTTTTATAGAATAATATTCCTAAAAATCTAATGGCTAACTTGAGATAGGTACCTTGTACCTATATAGGTACTTGCTAACTGAGAAGCCAAAAACAGATAACTTTTGATCAAGCAAAAGAAATGTCGCCCGAACAGCAACTAAATTACCTGCTTTATCCTTGCGATCACTGCTTCCACCAATTCTTCTGATTTCAGCTCCCTATTCCTAATCTTCTTGGCCAAGGTCACAGCGCTCTCTGAGAGGAAGGAGTGCTTTGCCTCCAAGTCTGGTATGACCTGTTTCTTACGTTCCCAGTATAACGAGAAGAAGAACTCGAAAACAGTCTCGTACATCACTCGAATACATCTCACTACAGCTAATATCACTTTACACATTTTTGTATTCACTGAATCTTCTTTAATATTTATTTAAAAAAAACTGAAGCTTAACTCTTAGTTAGTTTCTGGAGTTATTCTTAAGAATAAAATAAATGCTCTAAGAAAATGAAAATTATACTTTCGGTGATTCATCAGAGTATTAAGATTTCGAGCGAAATTGAATCGGTAAAACTGTACTTCCAGTCCATGTAGCATGAGCACTACATTATACATTTTATCACGTTTTTTATCATGTCTTACTGTCAAATTCCATAGTAATTTGACAATTGAGCGTGATAAAAACGTGATATATGAGTCGTATAGTATCAAAGGCGGCAAAGTAGGGCGAACCAAAAATTTGGCAAATAAAAAAAACTGTTGTCTCGTCTTTAAGGGAGGATAAAATATTGACATTTCACTACGATTTGTAGTTATGATGAATGTCAATTATAAAAATCCTCCCTTAAAGACGAGACAACAGTTTTTTTTATTTGCCAAATTTTTGGTTCGCTCTACATTGCCGCCTTTGATACTATACGACTCATATATCATATCGCGCTGCTCATGCTAGGGGGGAAGGGCCTTCCTATTGAAAGTTGACGTAAGCGAATCAGTGTTTATAACACGAGTATAGGAAATATCGTAATGATTGTTAATGTCAAGGTACAGTTTTTATTGGAAAAGGTATCAACTTACATTACTTACATGCATTCAGCCCTAAATTCTGTAATGGAGCAATATCGCAAAGCAGTAACAGTACCTAAGCGTGTTTTGAAAGACATACCTACTCCGCGTATGATGTGTAACATTTGAAACCTCACCTTATATTAGTAAAAAAAGAAATAAAACCTACTACAAAAGGAATAAGCCATTTAAACATTATGTTCTAAAATCAAATAGCGCGCTAATCGCGACTTCCTGTTACACACTTCCATCCCATTTCACGTAATCACTCCCACAAATAGCAGGAAAGCGAGAGGAAAGATGTTACACATCAAAAACACGTTAGTCATTTGTAAACGCTGACTTTGAGTTTTAAATTATAATTAGCTAGGTAGGTATAATTGATGACGCCTAGCGAGACGTATGGCAAATATAATAAAAAAAGAACTGAACAATTGAGAGTCACGAAAACCAAATTCATCCTGTTAAACATAATATATTGATAATAGAAAATGTCTAAAAAAACAATCAGTACTATTAAAAATATTATTAGCACAGACAAAACATTTTTTTTTCGGAAGATGCAGGTTTAAATCCTGTCTGATGCCTGCACCGCGGGATACGTTTGTCTAGCAAATTTTTCTTTACATTTATAATTATAACAGTGAAATGCTAATAAAGAACACAATATGTTTGATGCTTCCTAGTCTATTTTACATAATAAACATAAACGTTTACCTAAATATTCTAAGACAAAATTCAGTGACAATTCTTTGGGACAATCCCGTGCTTACCGGCCATTTAGCAATCCTATCCTACCCTACTTCTTATCTCTCTCACAGTTTTTGAAGTGAAACTTTTTTACGCACGCTTGTCTTGGGGGGTAAGCTGGCGAATGCGTTACGTGTTACGAAAAGTGTGTTCGGGCGAGGCGAACGGGAGCTAAGTGGGGCATTATAAGCATGAGAAAGCAGTGCGCGCGCACATTTTCTTTCTCTCTTTCTCTTATAGCTACTAAATGAAATATGTATATGTACATACATGTTTAAATTGTACACACACATATACCTAGTCAGGTCATAAATTCTGTCATATGTTTAATATAAAATAATTGAAACAAGTTTATTCATTATGTAACCATTTATATACCAAAATGAACTTAACAAAACATAGATTCTTATGACAGTAAAGTTTATTCAAAATGACCTCCGTGATTTTGAATACAGGCCTTCAATCTGCGCGGCCAGTCGTCTATCGAAGCACGAACGAGATCCATGTCAATATCGGTGGCTGCCTTAATCAAGTATGTCTTGAGTGACTCCAAATTGGGATGAGGCTTTGAGCACGCCTTTTCCTCCAAGTGTTGCCATATCTCGTAATCTAACGGACTCAAATCTGGACTGGAGGAGGGCCAGTCTTCGTGCCGGATGAAGTCGATTTCACGAGCCGCCAGCCAGTCTTGTGTGCTGGCGCCGAATCTTGTTGGAACACCCAGTGTCTGTTATTGAACATGGTATGAGAAACAGGTTTCACAAGGGTCGTCAGGCCTGTATTTTGATACACAACTGCATTCTTTTTTACACCTTTCTCACAAAAATGTACCTCTGTTAATACCCAATAAGAAACTCCCAATCATACCATGAGCGAGGATGGAAAATGACCTCGTTGGACACGCGGAATACGGTTGCTCGCTTCTTCTCTACTGTGTACACCTTATCATTTTGTTTGTTGTAGCTCTCTTCTATGGTAAAAATTTTTCATCCGAAAAAAGAATTTCCCGATATTTTTTTCCCGCGTACCGCTTCAACAAAGCGCGGGATCTCTTCAGTCTCAGGTCCATTGAACGAGCATTTAAAGGATGTCCTGTTTTTCTTCGATATGCCCGAAGCCCTAAGTCTTCATTTAACACCATTTTCACCGTGGTTATGCTTAACCCCATCTGAAGGGCCAACAGTTTCTGCTTACGTTTGGGATTTCTTTGAATTCGCTCCTTCACAGCTTTTATCACTGCTAGAGTCCTAACAGACAGAGGGCGACCGCTTCTTGACCTGTCATCTACACTAGTCTTCATTGTATCGGTTGATCGTACGATAAACGAATCTTTTGGTTATATTCAAAATTTTCAGTATGTCAAAAATTTTAATTGGCGCGTAACCGCAACATTGCCGCAACGATGCAACGCAATAACTGCAGCACGGTCTTCTTTAAGCGTCCACTCCATATTTAAAAATGAGTTAAATCCTAAAAAGTATACATTTTTATTTTCATGAACAATTCGAAATTCGAATTCAATAAACCTTTTTGTGGTCAGCATTCTAAAAGAAAAGTTTTTACTGTGTGACTATACTTATGACCTGACTGTGTATATAATTATATACATACAGATAGAGCTAAAGAAGTTTCACTTCAGTCGTGTGGTCATAAGCACACTCGTTTTTTTTCTACTACAGCCATGAACAGAATTACCAATTTAAGTGCAAGGTGTGCTATACAGCAATATTTAGTGCATGCAGCAACAGTCCTTCGTCCATTTTTGGGTCCGATTAACAGCGCTTATTGCCAATTCATACGCTCTGTGGTGCATGACTGTTTCGTGGTTGGTTTCGTGCCTAGCAAGACTATTATAGCCCGGTGCGGTGACCTCATAAGCCCATTTTCGCCGCTTAAGTATCGTAGGCAGGCAACGCAACTTTGTTGTGTTAACATAATGTTGGACCTCTCCAAACAGTCCGAAACAAAAAAAAATATTTTGAAAATCCGTTCACAATTCACGAAAATGTCGACAAATAATACACAAAAAACATCATGTATGTGTATGTTTACTGTGTATTATGTATTGTTCTGTGGATTTATTTACGAATAGAGAACCTCCTTTGTTTTTTTTGTTTGAAGTCGGTGAGTTAAAAATGATGGAACAGGCTATTTAAAAACTGGTTTGTTTAGAAAATATCACTAGAATAAGTTCCACGCGGACCAGGGGGCCATTCGCCTAACGGAAATGCTTTGGAAAACGCTTACGCTTTCGATTGTATTTTGTTATTTTTGACCGCTCGAAGGTTTTCAAATACGTCACGCTCATTTTTTTAATATTGTTATTACCAATGCAAAAGAAAAAAAAGAGCGCGAGGCATTTGAAAACCTCAGGCGGCTAGAAATAACAAACTTAAATCTTGGCCCCCCGGCCCCAGAGTCAGACGAGACTCCAACCCGCACCATTATGCTACGGCGGTTTACTTTTTTCGTAAGAACGTTTTAAAAAAGAGTGAATAAACGTTACCTGAACAGCAAGACATTTCATATGGTTAAGACCCTGCCTAAAACACCCTATCCCGTAGCGTTTTAGAAACCATACTCACAGGCGAGTAACACCACAGAACGCACAAAAACCTCTTTCTGTGTTCTGTGAGATAAATACCATGTGATTTCTGCATGATAAATCAAGACCATGAAAATGTAATGATTCTCATAAAAACTTCCCTAAACGGAAACTCAAATGAGAAATGAAAATTCGAAACCTATGTCTACAGAGAGCTATAAAAATAAAATCGAACAAATGACAATGGAAACACTATTTATTATTAACCCTTTAACCCTTGGTCCGTGGGGTCCTAGCGCTATGAGGTTTTTTAAGGAAATATCAAAAAGGTTAGTCGACATCACTGGAGACCGAAAAGCTGGCAGCTACCTCGGACAACGAATTAGTCTAGCTATTCAAAGGGGGAACGTTGCCAGCATCTTCGGAACCTTGCCTAAAGGGACTCCTTTTAGTAACATATTTTAGTTGTTATATTATATTTTTTAAGGTTTTTAGTTTAAGGTTCATTGTTCCTGTATATATTAATGTACATATTTATTATTTATTTAATAATCAAAGGGATATACTTTTCACTGAGCTCTTATTGAAACTTAATAAAGCCGATCTTAATGAAATTTTATACGCACTAACGAGATTTTGACCCCCTTATAATTAAACGAAGAATAAGCTTGGATTAGTTACTCCATGTTTTGTCTCTGTGCATTGAAGGATAAATGGCATTTGAGTGACAACAAAATACGGCGTAACTATCTGAAGCTTATTCCAGGGGGCCATTCGCCTAACGGAAATGCTTTGGAAAACGCTAACGCTTTCGATTTTGTTTTGTTATACGCCGAAGGTTTTCAAATACCTCAAGCTCATTTTTTTTAATATTGTTATTACCAATGCAAAAGAAAACAAAAGAGCGCGAGACATTTAAACCCTCAGGCGGCTAGAAATAAAATAATGAAATCGTAAGCGTTAGCGTTATCCAAAGCATTTCCGTTAGTCCACGTAGAGCATGATAAATATTTTTGTTAAGTATATGCTCTTTTTAGTGATTCGGTTTTTATATATTTTTTTTATAGCTATCATGAAGAAAAAAGAATGTTTTTTGTTTCCCATTGAATTTAATTTGGTTTTTTGTGATCTTTAATATAGTTATTTTATCCCAAAGGACTTTTTTATTTTATTAGTGTCTTGGGCAAGGCGTAACCTAGGTAATCATCCAAAAGAACCTGGAAGAAGCTAATAAATTCTTCACACCTGGTTTATTAATAAGTGGGTGTACGTTTGAAACGTTTTAAAACTATCTTTATGATAAAGTTAATAAGACATCTGTAAAATTACGGATGTCTTACTAACTTTATCATAACATGCATAGCATTACATCACAGTAATTTTACTGTGATGTAATGCTATGTAATTTAGCACCTCGGTTATTGCGCTAAATGGGTGTAAAAACTTTATTTTTTTTAATTTACAAGACCGGTGCAGAGATTGCGCAACTCCTTCGCCTGGGTCAAAACTTAAAACCTCTTCTCTCTGTGAAACTAAAGACAACTTTTTAAGTACGTGGAATTATCTAATTTATTATTGAACTTTTCAAAATTGCCAAAAACCGCAACAAAAGAACTCCTAAAGTTTTATCTAGCTTGTACAGTTTAGTTACTTATGTAGGTGTTGTACACAGTGCTGTAATTTTATAATAAAAAGAAATATGCGTCGAACAAAGCTGTGAGAAAAAATATCAGTTCAAAATAGACACTAATTGGGCGAATCACGCAAACAAACTATTCTGTCTCAATCACAACTTCTATAAAAACTATTAATCGGTACTTAACACAAACATGTACCTAGTAACGTGCAAAAATAAATGAATCACCGATATGTAAAAAAATAACTTAAAAGTTTATCACAAATTATTCGCGTAATTGAATGAGCAGCACTGAACCGCATCAAGTCGCTCACCGAAAAACACTGGCTGTTTACGAAGGAAGATCTGTAAGCTATCGAGCGGTGTGGAAAATCTAAGAACCGGCTTACGAAACCGCGGAACCGGTTGTCAAGTTATTTTACTGATGCATTAATATGTAACAGTTCAAATCATTCGCACTTTGCCACCTCAGAACGTTTACAATGCAAGTTCATTTGACTGCATATTTTTGAAGTGAAACTTCTTTATCGGCGTTGGAAAAAAATTTACC
This sequence comes from Chilo suppressalis, assembly GCA_902850365.2. Lineage (NCBI taxonomy): Eukaryota > Metazoa > Arthropoda > Insecta > Lepidoptera > Crambidae > Chilo > Chilo suppressalis. The sequence goes on from OU963911.1 coordinate 3,268,493, forward strand.
GTCACATTTTTCGGTTACGCGTCACATTTTTTGGTTACGCGCCATCTTTTTTTTGGTAATAACAACGACGATGAACATATAAATGAAATGAAATGAAATGGAATGAAATGGAATGAAATGGAATGAAATGGAATGAAATGAAATGAAATCTTGTTTGTATTCATGTCTATGATAATAAAATCCTTTTGTTTAAACTTTATCTAATTTAACTTTATTAAACCAATTTCTGGAAAGTTGCATGTAGGTACATCATTTTTCGAAAAATAAGGCATAAAGAAGTTTCACTTCTTACGTGTGTACACTAGTACACGCACACATTTTTTTTTATGTTATTCAGTATAGGTATATTTACATGAAGACAACGACTATGTTTAAGAGAGCTAGGACATACAGGATTTAACCGCTTGAATAGGTGCTCCACTCCACGGGGCAGGGGATAGGGTTCGGTCCGTGAGTAGGGTTACCATCCATCTCGATTAGTCCGGACTTTGTCCGGATCTCAAAATTGTCCGATTTTTTTAAATTACATTGAATATGAATAGTAAATGTACATATTGATTTAAATACATACAATAAATGGTATACCATTGTAACTAAGTCAGTAATGGTACCATGTTGTGACTAAAAAAAAGTCCGGACTTTTTTCGCAATGTCAGGACTTTTTCAGGACTTTTGAAATTCCTAAATGGTAACCCTGTCCGTGAGACTAGTTAGGTGACGCTGTGAAGGGAGAAGCCCAGGATCGGCTAAAGGGGGGCGGACCGGGCTGCCGGTTTGAGGCGGGGTGATTTGACGTATGCCACGCTTTCGTGAGTGTACGTCTAAGTATATCCGCACCGGCTAGCGACCCTCGGGCTGCTCGCCGCTGCCGAATGCACCACGCAATTATCAACGTCGCGAGGGTTTGTTGACAGCAAACCAACACTTGTTCTCCCCTTCGTCGAAGAAAAAAAAACGGGGATATGATCAGGGCGAGCGACGGGTCACGCAGGTGATACTCTGAAGGTACGTTTACACGCTTGCCAAAATTTGGCAAACGGCAAACAGCCCCAAGCCTCCACAAATCTCGTTTGGCGTTTGAAAGGCGTTTACACGCTTGTGAATGCGTCAGTCTGCAACATACATCCAAGCATGGCGGACACCGAACTTGTGACGGCTATTGCATTTGGCTTAACATACTTTTATTTGAAATGCAAGCAAAGTGAAACAAAAAAAAAGGAGAGCTCGACGACATCAATATCTCTTTTTTATTTTTTATTTCCTTTACTGGCCTTCCGGTTAGTTCAGCAAGACGAATCCATGCATCTGCTTGTTTCTTCTTATCTTTATTTTTTTTTTTTTTTTTTTATAGTTAGGTCCGACAATTGACTCCATCTTTATGATTTGTATCTTTCGGATTCCAGATGCAGGATTCCATCTGGTAATGTTCCAGAAACGAAAGACTCTGCTCATTCGACCAGCCACTCATTTTTTATTTTTTTTGTATAATTAAGCAATTGTGTACTCGCCGCGAGATCACAATGGCTACTAAACGCGGACCAACATGTAAATACGTCGCAAGCGCTTGCCGCAAACGCCCTTTGATCTGCGTAAAAAAACCGACACTCGACTGGATCGTAAGCAAGCACCCACAAGCTCACGCAAGCCAAGCCAAACGCCCTTTTTACATGCTTGCGATTGTCGAGGCTTGCCAAGGCTTGGCAAGCGTGTAAACGTACCATGATATCGCAATCGTCTAGGCCATGACGGCCGCTTACCATCGTGCTGGCCAATATGTTTGGTTGCAACCATTTTTACATAAAAAACATAATTATAAAGAAATCAGGACTTAAAATTTTAAGTCCTGAATGCGTGCGGCACTCCGAAAGTTTTGAGATACTGAAAAAAATATACTACATGTTATATTTTATAATTATGTCTTTTCAAAGATCTTTAAGAGAAGAAGGCATAGTGGGATGTTACGCTCGAAATGGAGCGCTCGGATGGAGAAGAGCTCCACCTTGACGACCTCCGTGGCCGAGTGGTTTGTACGCCGGGTTTCATGGTGTCGCCGACTCGAGAGGTCCCGGGTTCGAATCCCGGTGGGGGCAGATGTTTGTATGATGAATACGAGCATTTGTACTCCAGTCATGGATGTTTAATATGTATTTCTATATAAACATACTTATATATGTACAGTATATGTATTTTATCCGTTACCCTAGCATCCCACAACACAAGCCTTACAGTGCTTACTTTGGGGCTAGGCTAATTGGTGTGAGTGTCGGAAATATTTATTTATTTATTTACAACTGCAAACATTCAAGCTTGTAAAACACAAATATCTAAAGTAAATTGGCAGGATGTGTTTGATGATGACAGCACAATCAATGAAAATTACAGCATATTTATAAATTTAATGACGACCCGTTTGAATAAATTCATATCTATCAATAAAATCATAATTAAACAGAAGTGACGTAAGTCATGGTTAACAACTGGTTTAAGGAAATGGTGTAAACATAAAATAAAAATAATCATAGCTGCGAATTAGACGACATTCCACCAATTTTAGAGTAAAACAATGTGCTGACGAATTAGCCCAACCTATAACTTATCTTGTCAATCAAAGTTTCAACGAAGGTTTTTTTCCAAATCTAAGAAAAACCGCAATTATTGTACCTTTTCATAAAAAAGCGGTCACTTTAATCCCTAATATTGGGTGATCCCTAACATGAGGAGCTCAATGGCACAGGTGGTTAGCGCGTTCGGCTGCGATCGTTGAAGTTAAGCAACTTTCGCAGTGGTCGGTCATTGGATGGGTGACCAAAAATTTACTATCTCGAGCTCCTCTGTGCTTCGGAAGGCACGTTAAGCCGTTGGTCCTGGCTGTATCTGGAGTCGTTAGCACCCACCAATCCGCACTGGGCCAGCGCGGTGGGTGGGGTTCAAGAAAATAAAATTACTGAAAGTGCATGCAATAGCCTTTATATTGGCCCAATTTCCCTATTCCATCCATAGGGAAGGCCTGTGCCCCAGCAGTGGGGACATTAATAGGCTGATGATGATGATGATTGGGTGATTCTGACATGAGTAAACTATAAACTTAAAAATGGTTGCAACCAAACATATTGGCCAGCACGATGGTAAGCGGCCGTCATGGCCTAGACGATTGCGATATCATGGTACGTTTACACGCTTGCCAAGCCTTGGCAAGCCTCGACAATCGCAAGCATGTAAAAAGGGCGTTTGGCTTGGCTTGCGTGAGCTTGTGGGTGCTTGCTTACGATCCAGTCGAGTGTCGGTTTTTTTACGCAGATCAAAGGGCGTTTGCGGCAAGCGCTTGCGACGTATTTACATGTTGGTCCGCGTTTAGTAGCCATTGTGATCTCGCGGCGAGTACACAATTGCTTAATTATACAAAAAAAATAAAAAATGAGTGGCTGGTCGAATGAGCAGAGTCTTTCGTTTCTGGAACATTACCAGATGGAATCCTGCATCTGGAATCCGAAAGATACAAATCATAAAGATGGAGTCATTTGTCGGACCTAACTATAAAAAAAAAAAAAAAAAAAAAAAAAGATAAGAAGAAACAAGCAGATGCATGGATTCGTCTTGCTGACCTAACCGGAAGGCCAGTAAAGGAAATAAAAAATAAAAATTGTCATATAATCTACATATAATTGCCAAGTTTTAAGTAAATCTGATTGCTTAATATATAATCTGGCCGTTAGGCAAAATCGAGTCCAAACGAGTCAGTTACATAAATACAAACAAACAAACATAAAGGTGAAACTAATAAAAGTCTCAAGAAAATATAACTAGAAAAAATTAAAACACGGCCCAGGCAGCAGACGGGACTCGAACCCGCACCCCTCGCAATCCGTGCGAATGCACTGACCAATTATGTTACCTTGGCCCTTACGGACCGCGTCGAAATTCTTCTAGCCATTCTTAAGCTGCAAGGCAGTGCCATTTCCTCGCATTAAAGACAACCCACAATGTCAAATGGCGAGGGGTGCGGGTTCAAGTCCCGTCCGCTACCTGGTCCGCGTGGAATCTTTTCTAGTTATATTTTGATTTAAACATCAAGCAGCAACATGCTCTAAAATAATAAAAATTATAATAAAAGCGTGTTAAAAAAGAAGATTTATATAACTAAAGACTAGGCTGTATGGTCATTGTTCCCTTTGCCTTTCCTAAATAGGAAGAATCTTGAAAAAATCAGGCGCAGTCAAAGCAGTCATTCGTGCTTGCTTAGCGTTCGTGTTATAAATTAATTAATTAAAATTTTAATATAAATTATTTTAAACTTACATGTAAATATGTGAATTGACCTAAATATTACTTTCTACTCGAGTTTAAACCTTCACATTGTCACAAAGAAGTGGTTTACTACTTAACTAATAATATTCAAAACTTCTCAGAATTTTTACTTCGCTCGGTCAGCTAAAGTCCATCAAACTTTTTTTATTGTAACAGTAAACCTGTAATGTGCTCATCAAATATATCGTCGAATATTGCTGAGGTAAGATTTGCTACTTACGTATGGATCAAACTGATAAACTGCCTACCTGCATCATAATTATAGTTGAAAAGAATTTAGAAAATACCTTCAAAATAACATTTAAAAAAAATATTTAACAAAACTTCTTTATTCCAGCGCCACAACTGTAAAACAAAAAAGATATTCTGCGGAATGGCTACCAACATACTGAAACATGTTTTTCTTCTGTTTCGGACATATCTTGACATGTTAATTGATGTTGTTTTCGGCTTCTTGTTTGATGGTAGAAGAAAAGCTATTCCTGATTTGGAGAAAAAGCACAACATATTAACTGAGAGTGCTGTCACACTTGCAGCCAAAATCAGGAACAAAGAACTTACATCAGAGGCGTTAGTGGCGGCTTGCATCGAACGTATTAAACAAGTAAGTTGCGCTGACAAAACCTTTTCATCATAAAATTCTAGTTTTAGCCATAGCTAATTAAACTACAGATATTGTTCTACTATGATGCCTGTTCTGTGGTTGCAAAAATCTCTGTTACACCACAACACAGATTAAAGCAGATCATATGTGACCCCAATTTTAAAATATTCACTCGTCAAGGGATTCCGGGGAGTCTGTACCTACTATGTGGGCTGGTGCAGGCGAGGATCCGGACTAATTCCTCACCATCAGATACGTTGAAGCGTAAAGCTATCAAATATGGTAAAATATGTCAAGGTATTAATGGAATACCTCTAAATCTGGCCCTGGCTGTACATGTTGGTTACCAGGGTTGTGTACTTTGCTATCATTATTATTGTATTTCATTTCAGGTGAATCCTATACTGAATGCTGTTATAGATGAGAGGTTTGCAGATGCACTGAAAGATGCAAAAGTAACTGATGAAAGAATTGCTGAGGGGCTCCCTGAAGAATACTTCAAAGAAAAACCATTCTTAGGTAAATATAATAAGGAATCTTTTTGAAACATCACCCTTTTTTAACATATTTGGCTAGAAAAACTGCTGTAATTAAATAAATAAGGTATTATGAACAAGTTCATTTCCCATTATAAATTATGGCATAACAGTGTGCATATATAGTTATTTTAAATAGTATTTATAGATCATAAATTATACTGCATTGAGCAGTTGTTTGTCAAGTTTTTCTCTACCATTGTATGGTAATTCATAGCCAGTTTGAACTGTATAGGGCAATTATTGTAAAATTTCATTGCAAATGCAACTTTACCGACTAAGATAAACAGTCTCTTGTACAGCTCCAGCCAAAATAGAAAAACTGCATGTTTACTTAAATAATTTTTAATTGTAGTTAGTTTGTTACTTTGTGGCCATGAGTATTATTAGTAATATTATCGCCATAAAACTATGTACATTAAATAAGCAAGAACATTATTGATGTAAATTGATGTAAACACACTTAAACATTTTTGTCATATTTACGATGCCCATGCAATACAGGCACGAAATGTTTGAAAATCTAGTGATCTAGAGCATTTAAAATTCAACCAATACAAAAAAAATATAAGTATCTCATGTGCCTTCCAGGTGTTCCATTTTTATGTAGATGGTCGCAACTTTCAGGCCTACTCTCTAAAAGACGTACAATAAGTATATATTTCGCATTTTTTCACGGAGCTCTGCGGCATCTGCAACGGTCCGCATGTGACGATGAACCAAAAAGTGCTTGAGTGGATTTCAAGCACATATTTTGAGCGCTCGTGGTGTATCTAGGGTTATTTAATATCGTTGGTTGCTCGTGTTTGACCACTTGCTTACATTACAAGCGCAAGCGTTTTAGGTATTATTCGAGTAGTGATATCTTTCATTCTAGGCAGTCTGCTATTTAATCAAAAGACGTTGTTTTTATTTTTTAGCATTTGACTGCTAGATGATTAAATCTAAAGAATAGTTTACAAGAAAAAAAATCTACGCGGACCAGGCAGCAGACAGGACTCGAATCCGCACCCTTCGCTATCCGGGCGAATGCACTGACGGCCGTGTCGAATTTTCTCTAGCCTTAGGCTGCAAGACAACGCCACCTCTTCGCATTGTAGGTAACCCACAATGTGAAATGAATACTTTTACAAGTATTAAACATTTGAAAGAAGAAATAGCAAATGTTTTTATTATTTTTATATGCTACCGCGGCCCAGACGGCCGCGACGAATTTTCTCTAGCCTTAGGCTGCAAGACAGTGTCACCTCTTCGCATTGTAGGTAACCCACAATGTTAAATGATTACTTATACAAGTATTTAACATTTGAAAGAAGAAATAGCAATTATAGTTAATTATGTTTTTATGTTTTTTAAAAGAAAAAACTTTATCATCATATTTAAATGGGTTAAGGGGCAGTTTGTAACTTCTCTTTTGCCTCCTTCAAACAATTCGAATTTCTCTTTCGTCTCCCAGGCGTTCCTTTTACTGCCAAAGAGAGTCACGCGGTCGCAGGCTTGCTCAACCCGCTGGGTATAAGGGCGCGTGCATACGTGCGCGCGCACGAGGACGCGGAATGCGTGCGCTTGTTGAAACAAGCGGGCGCTATACCGCTAGCTGTCACCAACGTTCCCGAGATCAACAAATGGTGAGTATGGCAAAAATAAAATTTTCTATAGATTCAGGTAGTCGCCTGAATCTATAGAAAATTTAGCGCAGTTTCGACTCGCGCATGACCTGCTTTTTTATGTACGAGGGATGGCAAACAGGATTATGTTCCTCCTAATGCTAAGCGGCTGCCATAGCCGTAGACGCTGGCGAAATCGGAGTATAACTCGCGTGTTTCCGTCTAAGACCTTATGAGCAGCGCTATTGAGCCCCGGAAATCACATTAGGTCCTCACACTAAAATCCCAACACTAAAAGTAAAATAAATGTGACACTTAGATTTGTTGTGTAGCTTTCAACGATCTCCGTGGTCGAGTGGTATATTATACATATTTGTTTCTTAGGTTTTCACGCACATCACTCATTAAATATAGCTACTTTTTACGAGTTAATGCACGAAACTTTATTTATTTATTGACGTTTCGTAGCCTTTACAGGCTACGTCGTAGTAATAAAAGTTTGACTCTGACGACGTAGCCTGTAAAGGCTACGAAACGTCAATAAATAAATAAATTTTTCGTGCATTTACCCTTAAAAACTAGTGGTATATTATACGCCGGGTTTCTAAGTTTCGCCTACTTGTGAGGTCCCGGGTTCGAATTCAAATTTCGGGTAGGAGCAAATGGATGGATACGACCATTTGTACCCTAGTCATTGATGTTCATTTTAATTTTTCGGGAAGTATTATCAGTATAATGTAAAAAAGTTAATTAATACTAGAAAAAAATCCACGCGGACCAGGCAGCAGACGGGACATTCGCCCGGATAGCGAAGGGTGCAGGTTCAGTGGGCCAATCGCCTAACCAGATTGCTTTGGAAAACGCTATCGCTTACGATTTCATTTTGTTATTTCTAACCGCCGAAATACCTCACGCTCATTTTCTTTAACATTGTTATTACCAATGCAAAAGAAAAAAAAAGAGCGCGAGGCATTTGAAAACCTCAGGGGGCTAGAAATAACAAAATGAAATCGTAAGCGATAGCGTTTTCCAAAGCAATCCAGTTAGGCGATTGGCCCCCAGGTCCCGTCTGCTGCCTGGTCCGCGTGGTTTTTTTTCTATTTTTATTTTTAAGATTTAAACGTCGAGCTAAATGCTTAAAAAAACAATATAACCAATAGAATGCAGTAGGTATAATGTATTGTATTCGTTATATTGTTTTAAAATTTTCATGGTCACTAACATTATAATAATACAAGTTATTTACGGAATTGCTACCATGTACCTTGTTTTTAGCGAGTTTCCGATATTTCGGCACTGTTGCAAGCGCCATAATCATGGAGTAACTGAAGCAATTGCGGGTAGCCTGTTATTGGCAGACATATCGGTCTACCCTCCGACGAAGTCTTTTATTGCGTTCGATACCCTTACCACTGTTCACATTCTCACTATTCACTCGAAACCGTTCTCGACACACAACATTTACAGTACCGGATCGCGACACGACACTTTTTTGATTATTTCCTGTTTTATAAATACGAACTCGACCAAAACTCTCTAAAAACAAGGTACATCGTAACAATCTCGTAAATAACTTATATTTCTATTTGTTACCCTAGCATCCCATAAAACCCGTCTTAAAGTGCTTACTTTGGGGCTAGGCTAATTGGTCCGAGAGTGTAGGAAATATATCTGTCTTCAGGCAGGAGACTCGCAACATGTTGTTTGGTCAGACCAACAATCCTTACCACACGGGGCGCACTACAGGCGGCTCCAGCGGGGGCGAGGCAGCCCTAGCTGCCTGCTACGCCTCGCCTATATCACTCTGTACGTATCCATAGACAACAATAAAGAATGTACACTACCCTTAGCACGAACCAATATCGAATTCGAATAGTTTACGAATCATTATCATCATTAGCCTATTAATGTCCTACTGCTGGGGCGCAGGCCTTCCCTATGGATGGAATAGGTAAATTGGACCATGACCCAACACGCGGGCCCAGTGCGAATTGGCGGGTGCTAACTACTGCAGATGCAGCCGGGACCAACGGCTTAGCGTGCCTTCCGAAGTACGGATGAACTCGAGATACAAGATTTTTGGTCACCCATCCAATGATCGACCATTGCGAAAGTTGCTTAACTTCAACGATCACAGCCGAAGGCGCTAGCCACCTGCGCCATCGCTCCTCAAAGTTAACGAATGCGAAATGGCATTTTCAAAGTTTAGATGGAAACTAACAGCAGCGCCACACACATTTGATGTATAAAATAGATTGAATTCAACTATTCAAATTCGATAATAGTTTGCGCAAGGGGTACTGTACAATAAATGCATGAAATCGATAAACAGTCGAGACTCTTCCATCATACATTTCGCCGAGGTCTGCTGAGGAATTTCTCAAATTAGGGTCCCTACTACTGGGGCACAGGTCTTCCCTATGTGTGGAATTGGGAAAATCGGTCACGTGGCTTCCAACGTGTGCGAATCGGTGGGTGTTGACGACTGCAGATGTAACCCATCCGTCGACTGACTTAACATGCTTCTGGAGTACGGAGGAGCAAGGTCGTAAATAATTGTGAGCGTCAGAATGGCCGGTCACTACCCATATGCTCACATGCCATCTTGTGCACAATGATAGCCCACTTGTGTAATTTGAGTTTCTCGACAGGCATTTTTCTAAGCATATTTAAGAAAGCTGTTGTTGTTCCGATTTATAAAGGCGGCGACGCGAAATCGGTATCGAACTACAGACCAATATCACTACTTAGCACAATTAGCAAAATTATCGAAAAGACCTTTAACATCAGACTGGTAAAATTTCTTGAACATAAAAACATATTAGCTGGCTCACAATACCGCTTCCGATCAGGTAGAAGCACTGAGGATGCAGTATCTGTACTGTCGGGGTTAGTCACTAAAATACTTGACGACGGCGAGCGATGTGTAGGCATCTTTCTAGATCTCAAAAAAGCGTTCGATACCGTTTCCATACCGCTACTCATGTCGAAGCTTGAAAACTTGGGCATTCGTGGGCCCGTATTGGAATGGCTTTGTGACTACCTCACAGGCAGAAGCCAAGTTGTTCGAGTGGGGAGTGTTTCCAGCTCTGAGTCACCAGTAATGTATGGTATACCCCAGGGAAGCACTCTTGGCCCTACACTGTTTCTAACCTACGTCAAGGAACTCTGCAACCTTAAACTTGATAATGGCAATATTCTGGCGTTCGCGGACGATACTGCGCTAATTTTCAAAAATAGAACTTGGGCATTAGTTGAAAGGTCTGCTGAAAATGGACTAAGGAAAGTCATAAAGTGGATGGATAACAATCTGCTGACAATTAATATACAAAAAACAAAATATGTATGTTTTAGAATCTCTGAGGCTACTAAGCCACCAATCCACTTCACTATTAAAGCCCATTCATCCTTGTGTGACCTAGAAATTACTTGCAATTGTGAACTCCTAACGCAAACAGATGACCACAAATATCTAGGTGTAATAGTTGACAAGAACCTAAATTGGCACCCACAAGTAACAGCGATAAGCAAAAGGATAAGGAAACTCCTTCCCATTTTTAGGAGCCTCAGAGATGCCGCCGACCACAAGCTAATTCGTAAAATTTATTTTGCCCTCTGCCAATCTCTTCTGATATACTGTGTTACGGTGTGGGGTGGAGCAGCTGCCTCTTTTCTCCTGGAATTAGAAAGGGCTCAGAGAGCTGTGATCAAAGTTATGTTCTGTAAGCCTAGAAGATATCCAACCAAACAGCTCTACGAGGAAACTGGGCTTCTCACTGTTCGACAGTTGTTTATATACAACTCGGTTCTCCGCTACCATAAAACCATGGATCCTACGCAGCTGCCCCTAAATAAAAGACGCATTCGTACTCCTGTCCCAAATTGTAGAACAGGGTTTACTAGACGACAAGTACACTTCATAAGTCCATTTTTATATAGATATTACAATGATTTAAACAGCATTATTAAACTAAATAGAATTAATCTTAAAACTGCACTTCAAAAAAGTTTAAAAACGCTAGATTATAAAAATACAGAAACGATATTCAAAATAATAAGTTAAACATTATAAGATGCACACACACACACACACACACACACACACACACACACACACACCCAGACCCACACACTCATACACCCACAGCCACACACACATACACATACACACACTCACACACATAACAAACTCCTTTGGCTATTCCATTGAATTAATAACTTAAGAACAGTTATCTGGATTAATAAATTGTTTTCTAAATGGTACACAACTTTATGAATAGGGTGGAGGGTTGATTACCTGAGACACAGGATTCATCCTAGTTCAGGTGTCAACCCACCATAATCTGATCAATACGTACCTTTTATTTTTGGTAAAAAAAAATGCATGCTTTTTATATCATTGTTTTTATGTAGCCATTAATACCAACATTGTGATTATGGTGAGAAATAAAGGTTATTATTATTATTATTATATTTTACATCGAAATAATAATAGAAAGTTGCTACCTAGTTGCTTCTAGTTGCTACTAATCGTTAAATAGTTGCTACCCCCGATTAAAATAAATTAAACTACTTTTTAGGGTGACCAGCCATTCTGACGTCAGAATGGCTGGTCACCTATCCAGTGAAAACAAACTGCGAAACTAAATGGAGATTTTTTTTAAAGCAATAATTGCTACTAGGTTGCTACCTTGCGTGTGACGTCATTTTAGTGTGAGCCAATCCTCTTTTTTTCTTTTTATGATTTTTGATTCCCTTTTTTTTACGACGTGTCCGTGATATTTTTCATTACATCCATGTGTGTGTGTGTGTGTTAACAAATCGTGAAATGTACCATTTCAATATTTGTCAACACATTTTGTAGCTTTATTTTGATTTCGATGCAGTTTACTGGTAGTATTTTATTTAGATTTAAACATTTTCCAGCTTTTCGAAATGCCTACTGTATAAACTGTAGACAGAATAAATAATGGTTTGTACAATCCAGGTTCTGACATCGGCGGATCGACTCGAATGCCGGCGTTCTACTGCGGTCTTTTCGGCCTCAACCCCACAGCTGGACACTCCAGCTTGAAAGGTCAGAGCTAATTTATTTATGGAGAGTGTGATTCAAACAGTGGCGGACTAACAGGGGGGCGGAAGGGGCGACCTGCCCCGGGCCTTCGATCTTGGGGCCCCCAAATGCCTCCGCATTCCCCTGATCAAATCCTAAACCAGACTTTAAAAATGTGTTTAGTACCTACATAATTTCATCAAGATCAAAACTACAGACATCTAGACTTTTTACGCGGTACTAATATTCTTTTAACTTCGCTGAACGCGTCCAATACGCTGGGGGAATTCCCGTCTCTGTAGCGAGTACATCCTCAGGTATCCCTGAATGAATGAAGTACAAATAATTCACTCTTGTACGCCTACATTTAATAACATTCACTATAATTACGTCGAAAAATAAACATTGGCCTCATTTAAAATCCGTTCAAAGTAACCTCATTAAAAAGTGTAATAGTGTTTTTGATTTTTGTTGCGGTATAAAAGAAAATGACTTTAGAGTTGAGTTAGTGCATTTTTAAGTATTTGGAAAAAGTAAGTAATTCTTTGTATTATTTAGCCTAGAAATCAAAATCCGTACTTTCTAGTCAATATGCACCTACGTTTCTAGTCAATATGTACCATATTGTAGGTATGTATGTTTATTTAGCCGAAATAATTTAATTGGAATTTAAATTTCATTTGCCAGATTTTAACGAAACAAACTAAGCAACTACATTTTTTTTAAAGCTTTGTCGAGCTTAGTCCGCCACTGGATTCAAACCTACGGTCGTGAAGTTAGCGCAAGTTACGCCGCAGTAAATGAAATGTAAAGAAAACACAATCAATTAATGACATAAACATTATCGGTCTTATTACAAAACATTTTGGACACGGTTTCAATCCTTGTTTAGGCAAATTTTGTATACCATTTTATCTTAAACTCGCGTTGAACGCGTGTCTAACTTTTTTGTGGTAATGAGGTATGACTTTTTGACTGAAGAAGTGAAAGGGTCCAGTTTCGGGCTATGGGCGACCAGTAGTAATATTTTTTTCTCAAGAAGGGTTATGAAAAATTTGTGTGCACGGAGTGAAACTTGTTTTCTTAATACTATTAGCAATAATTTCATAGATTCGCCTACTCGATAGGTCCCGGGTTCGAATCCCGGTGGGGGCAGATGTCATTGCAGCATTTGTACTCCAGTCATGGCTGTTAAATATGTATTTCTTTCTAAATATACTTATATATGTATGAGGAACTCGAGCAGGCTGTCAGCGCGTTCGGCTGCGATCGTTGAAGTTAAGCAACTTTCGCAGTGGTCGGTCATTGGATGGGTGACCAGAAATCTTCCATTTCGAGTGCCTCCGTGCTTCGGAAGGCACGTAAAGCCGTTGATCCCGGCTGCATCTTTAGTCGTTAGCACCCACCAATCCGCACTGGGCCCGCGTGGTTGGTCATGGCCCAATCTCCCTATTCCATCCATAGGGAAGGCCTGTGCCCCAGCAGTGGGGACATTAATAGGCTGATGATGCTGATGTATGACTATATGTATTCTATCCTTTACCCTATTATCTCATAACACAAGCCTACAGTGCTTACCTTGGGGCTAGGCTAATTAGTGTGTGTTGGAAATATTGATTTATTATTGATGTGAAACTTGGCGAACGTAAATCCGATTTCTGGCGTGGCGACACCTTAGATTAAAACAAAAAGGGTAGATATGGTATGCTCATACTTGCATCAAACAAAAACTGATCCCACGGCAGCTCGAACGGGACGGCGAGATCCGCGTCACTGCATTACCGACCCGAACGAAACAGCACGTTAAGTTTCAACGGCAGCGCGAACGAGACGGCGAGATCCGCGTCACTGCACTACCGACCAATCACACGACCAGTACTCGACGTCACTACCGAATAAGATTCTAAACAAACAGCAATTTTTATGAAAAAATATATTTTATAGTACTTACGAATGAACACTCTCCCGTAAAATGCAATATATACCAGTACTCAACTTCTCGCCGATCAGTACTTAGTAGTAATTTTTTACCGCGCGCATCCCGAGTAATTCTCCGAGTGTATTTATCGTAAGCCGGCTAGTGTTTCACATCTGCCAGGCGTCTCACATTTTTTTTTATTCATAACTTTAAGTTCGTGTTTTCTAGGATCCGCGTTGCGTACTGGCGAACATCCCACCATAGCGTCCATAGGTTTCCTTAGCAAGCACTGCTCAGATCTGGCTCCTTTATCCCAACTAGTATGCACCGGCATCGACTTTAACAAACCCGTCGACATCAAGGTACGTTTCTGAATATATATGTCACTATATCTAGTGCGATTACAACATATAGCGTCCATAGGTTTCGTCAGCAAGCACTGCTCAGATCTGGCTCCTTTATCCCAACTAGTATGCACCGGCATCAACTTCAACAAACCCGTTGACATCAAGGTAAGTTTCTGAATATATATGTCACTATATCTAGTGCGATTACAATATATAGCGTCCATAGGTTTCGTCAGCCAGCACTGCTCAGATCTGGCTCCTTTATCCCAACTAGTATGCACCGGCATCGACTTCAACAAACCCGTCGACATCAAGGTCGGTGTCTACATATATATGTCACTATATCTAGTGCGATTACAACATATAGCGTCCATAGGTTTAGTCAGCAAGCACTGCGCAGATCTGGCTCCTTTATCCCAACTAGTATGCACCGGCATCGACTTCAACAAACCCGTCGACATCAAGGTCGGTGTCTACATATATATGTCACTATATCTAGTGTGATTACAACATATAGCGTCCATAGGTTTCGTCAGCAAGCACTGCGCAGATCTTGCTCCTTTATCCCAACTAGTATGCACCGACATCGACTTCAACAAACCCGTCGACATCAAGGTCGGTGTCTACATATATATGTCACTATATCTAGTGTGATTACAACATATAGCGTCCATAGGTTTCGTCAGCAAGCACTGCGCAGATCTTGCTCCTTTATCCCAACTAGTATGCACCGGCATCGACTTCAACAAACCCGTCGAAATCAAGGTCGGTGTCTACATATATATGTCACTATATCTAGTGTGATTACAACATATAGCGTCCATAGGTTTCGTCAGCAAGCACTGCGCAGATCTTGCTCCTTTATCCCAACTAGTATGCACCGGCATCGACTTCAACAAACCCGTCGACATCAAGGTAAGTTTCTCAATATATATGTCACTATGTCTAGTGCGATTACAACATATAGCGTCCATAGGTTTCGTCAGCAAGCACTGCTCAGATCTGGCTCCTTTATCCCAACTAGTATGCACCGGCATCGACTTCAACAAACCCGTCGACATCAAGGTCGGTGTCTACATATATATGTCACTATATCTAGTGCGATTACAACATATAGCGTCCATAGGTTTCGTCAGCAAGCACTGCGCAGATCTTGCTCCTTTATCCCAACTAGTATGCACCGGCATCGACTTCAACAAACCCGTCGACATCAAGGTAAGTTTCTGAATATATATGCCACTATATCTAGTGCGATTACATCATATAGCGTCCATAGGTTTCGTCAGCAAGCACTGCTCAGATCTGGCTCTTTTATCTCAACTAGTATGCACCGGCATCGACTTCAACAAACCCGGCGACATCAAGGTAAGTTTCTGAATATATATGCCACTATATCTAGTGCGATTACAACATATAGCGTCCATAGGTTTCCTCAGCAAGCACTGCTCAGATCTGGCTCCTTTATCCCAACTAGTATGCACCGGCATCGACTTCAACAAACCCGTCGACATCAAGGTAAGTTCAAGTAAGGACCAACGGCCTTACGTGCCTTCCGAAGCACGTGATAATAAATTTTTGGTCACCTATCCAATAACCGACCTCTGCGAAAGTTGTATATCTTCAACGATCGCAGCCGAGTGCGCTTACCACTTGCGCCATCAAGTTCCTCTATTAAATATACTACTTCTATATAAATATACTTATATATGTACTAGCTGAGCCAGCAAACTTCGTATCGCCATAAAAATATGGGTGGTACAAGGGTGAAAATTTAGTGTTGTAAGTATTTTTGTATGATCAATCATAAAAAAATAAAAAATCCAAATAAAAAAAAATTAATGGTGGACCACCCTTAACATTTAGGGCGATGAAAAATAGATGTTGTCCGATTCTCAGACCTATTGAATATGCATATAAAATTTCACGAAAATCGGTTGAGCCGTTTTGGAGGAGTTCAATTACGCACACAGTGACACGAGAATATTGTATCCGCACCCTAGTATTCCATAACACAAGCATTACAATCCTTACTTTGGAGCACTAGGCTATCTGGTATGTGTAAAAAAAAATAGAGAAGGCCTGTGCCCCATCAGTTGGGACATTAAAAGAATGACGTTGAATTGCAGCCTAATTAGGTCTCGGTAGTAAAGCAATCAGTACCCCTAGCACGAACCATTATCGAATTTCAATAGTTTGCAAACCGAAATGTCAATGTCAAATTTTGTATGGAAACTTGAACAGCAGCGGCACAAAGTACGTAACGAGAAAACTAAAAATCAGTACACATTTGACAATGACATTTCGGACTCGCAAACGATACGAATTCGATATTGGGTCGTGCTAGGGGTACAGTGCATTCACACGGATAGCAAAAGTAGCTGTTTTAAATCCAGCCTGACATTTTAATCGAGTGGATTTTTTCTTGTAATTTTTTCTTTAGAATTCGAAATGTATGTATGGATATGATTATTATTGACGCCTGTTTGTTTGCAGAACGTGAAATATTTCTACACGGAGACAGCTAAGGACCTGCGAGTCAGCCCCATCAGTAAAGAACTCAGGCAGGCTATGATCAGGTAAAACACAATATAATCTATAAGGAAGAAAAATTACATGATAAAATTATCCCTATGTTTTATATTTTTTGTTTTTTCTAGTCATTTAACCGCTAGAGGTATAAATCTAAAAAAAAAATACCAGAAAAAAGAAATGGACCACGTGGATTTTTTCTAGTAAAATTTTCTTTAAGAAGTTACTATAGTTTAACGTAGCATTGTGGGTTACTCAGGCGGCTAGAAATAACAAAAGGAAATCGTAAGCGTTAGCGTTTTCCAAAGCATTTCCGTTAGGCGAATGGCCCCCTGGTCCGCGTGGAATTTTTTCTAGTAAAAATTTCCTTAAGATTTGAACATCCAGCAGTTAAATGCTTAACAAAAATATAACTATGAATAAATGATTTCGAATATGAATTTTCAATCTCTTAGGGTGGTGAAAAAGCTGTCTGAAGACACCTCGGTTCCTCTCCATCAGTATTACCACAATGGGCTCGAACATATGGCGTCACTATGGCGACACGCCATGACAGGGGAGGTTGACAGTTTCCCAGCACTCCTGGCCAATAACCAAGGGGAGGCCAATGGACTACTGGAGTTGGCGAAGAAGGTATAAATAAATATTTCCAACTCTCACACCAATTAGCCTAGCCCCAAAGTAAGCACTGTGAGGCTTGTGTTATGGGATACTAGGGTAACGGATAGAATACATATACAGAACATATATAAGCATATTTATATAGAAACTAGCTGACCCAGCGAACTTCGTACCGCCATAGAAAAAGGGGCTGGTGGTAGAAGGGTGAAAATTCAGGGTTATATGTATTTACTAATGCTGTATCATAAAAAAAATAAAAAAAAATATCTAAAATTGAAAAAAAAATTAAGGGGTGGATTACCCTTAACATTTAGGGGGATGAAAAATAGATGTTGTCCGATTCTCAGACCTACCCAATATGCACACAAAATTTCATGAGAATCGGGGAAGCCGTTTCGGAGGAGTTTAACCACAAACACCGCGACACGAGAATTTTATATATTAGATACATATTGAACATCCGTGACTGGAGTACAAATGCTCGTAATCATCACAAACATCTGCCCCCACCGGGATTCGAACCCGGGACCTCTCGAGTCGGCGACACCATGAAACCCGGCGTACAAACCACTCGGCCATGGAGGTCGTCAAATGGGGGTAAATTACAAGTCTTATCGTTAAAAGCGATTTCTTCCAGACAACCTTTGGATGGATAGGATTGGAAGAAAGCTGGTGTCGACTGTCGGTAAAAGAAACGAGGGTATAAAAGAATTTATGGATCGTATGTATCATCATCAGCCTATTAATGCCCTCACTGCTGGGGCACAGGCCTTCCCTATGGATGGAATAGGGCGATTGGGCGATGGCCCACCACGCGGGCCCAGTGCGGATTGGTGGGTGCTAACGACTGCAGATGCAGTCTGGACCAATGGCTTAACGTGCCTTCCGAAGCACGGAGGAATTCGAGATAGAAGATTTTTGGTCACCCATCGAATGACCGACCACTGCGAAAGTTGCTTAACTTCAACGATCTCAACCGAACTCGCTAACTCCTCCATCCATGACGTGTTAGGCATTATTGCAACAGTGGCATTTTGCATTTCAGGCACTATGCTCATAACCACTAAACTATGACAGAAGGTTGTACATATATAGTTATACTATCCCGCTGTCCCAGCGAATTTCGTACCGACATAAAAAATAGGGGTTGGTTATATGATGTGCCTGCCTGGTCCGCGTGGATTTTTTTCTAGTAAACTTTTCTTTAGATTTAAACATCTAGCAGTTAAATGCTTAAAAAAATAAATAAAATCATAACTATAATTGCTATTTCTTCTTTCAAATGTTTAATACTTGAAAAAGTATTCATTTGACATTGTGGGTTACCTTCAATGCGAAGAGATGGCGCTGCCTTGCAGCTTGAGGCTAGGAAAATTTCGACGCGGCTAATAGGGCCGTGGTAGCATAATGGTCAGTGCATTCGCCCGGATAGCGAAGGATGCGGGTTCGAGTCCCGTCCGCTGCCTGGTCCGCGGTAATTTTTTTCTAGTAAACTTTTCTTTAGATTTAAACATCTAGCAGTTAAATGCTTAAAAAATAAATAAAATCATGATTAATACTTCATTAACAAAGAGAAAATCGGTTAATTTGTACTTTTATTTAAGTGTTTTTTTTTTGTTTGTTAAATTGTTGGAATTAGATTTTTTTTTGTGTAAACTTCAGCCCATAAAATTTTATCAAGTTATGCCTACATATTTAGAGTTACAGTTTTGGTTTTAAATTATTGTAATTGCTTTGTTTTTTTTTTAATATTTTATTGTAACTTGTTTTGTGAGGTAATAAATAAAAAAAAAATATAGATTTATCTTTTTTGTCCAGTTGGTAGGCGTGTCGCAGTTCACCCTGGCGGCCATTATGAAACTGTTGGACGAGCAGGTGATGCCGGCCACTGACCGCAAGTGGGCGGATAAACTAATCAAGGAGCTCGCTGACGACTTGACGGTATGTTGACTTTATTATATATTTTACTAGCGGCCCACCCTCGCTTCGCTTCGGTGTAGAGCTGAAGTGTAGACTACAGTTTTTGTTCTCGGGCTTGTATATACACAATGACATTCATCTATGTTTCTTCTTATACGTGCATGCAGTCTCAGCCCGATCGGTTTAAAATCTACAAAGTTTCAAACAAACTTTCATTCCCTATTTTATCCCCTTGGGGGTAGAATTGATCAAAATAATTTCTTAGCGGATGCCTACGACATAACATCTACCTGCATGCCAAATTTCAGCCCGATCCGTCCAGTGGTTTGGGCTGTGCGTTGATAGATCACTATGTCAGTCAGTCACCTTTGAGTTTTATATATATAGACTAGCTGTTACCCGCGGCTACGCTCGCGTGGTTTTCCTATTTGGGGCTATCGTCCTCTTTTGACATAGTGAGTAAAAAAGTAGCTTATTTCTATTAAAATTACGGCGCCTTTCTGCTTGAAGACGTACATTTAAATCTCTGCTCGCCTGTGCTTGTTCAGGTGTTTCGAATGACCTCAAAAAAGTCTTTGCTGAGTTTCAGCACGTGTTTCTGCAGCTCTTAAAGCAGTGTGACGCCCCGCTTGTTCAAGTAGTCTTTGTTGAGACTGAACATCGATTCAGCGGCTCTCAAATGAGCCTGCCGCTCTGTCTGCTCCTGAAGTCTTCTCAGGGTCTGCGCCAGTGATTCTAAGGCCCTCAAATTCGCTTGACGTTCAGACTGTTAAAGACGCCTTTCCTGTGTCTGCGATTGAGATTCTGAGGCCCTCAAAGCAGTTTGGCGATCTGCCTGTTCTTGCCTTCTCAGTTCAATTTCTTCAAGAGATTCTTGCGACCTAGTTAATCTCGTGCTTGAGAGGATACTCTATAAAGGCTAGATTTGCGTTTGCGCGTTTGCGTCACCGTAATAAGTGAAGGTATCTGATTTTTTTTTTATTAAAAAAATTACCTATTTTAATTACAACAGTATAAAAATGTTTTGTAAGCACCTAGTCAACTTGTTTATAGTAGGTAGGTATTTAAAATCCAAAAAAAATTACGAATAATTATCCATTCACCTATTTTCACAAAAACCCAAGATCAATGTGATAAGTTAATCGTCAAAGCGATTGCTTTTTAATATTCCTTTTTGATTTTTTAAATTTAATTATTATTATTTTAATAACAGATACTTAACATATATTATGTAGGTATGTAGATAGGTCATTCGTATTTTATTAAAATCAAGGTATTTACCTATCTAGGTACCTGCCGAAATAGTATGCGCACTTAGTAGATAATGTAGGTAGGTACCAATCAAGGTAGGTAGGTTACCTATCTACAAAGGTATCTACCAAATAGGCAGCCCTTCTTTCAGAGCAACAAAACCAATCAAAAACTACAATACCATATTATTACAAAAACCAATACCTACCTATGCGTTGTCTATCTTACTGGTAAAAATCGAGGTAGGTAGATTTTAATATAATAATCGTAATTTATATCAGTGAGCCAATTTTATACATTCGAAGAAACTACCAAAATACCTACCTAATTCATTTAATGCACAACAAAACCAAATCACAAAGGAAAACAATACAGATATGTAGGTAGGTAGGTACCTTGTAGACATGGGCGTTTTTGGTTTTGAACGCAAACGGATATTTATCGGATTTCAGATTTCAAAATCGATTTTAAAATCCGTTTTTAGATATCCGATTTCAGATGTGCTGAACTTAGCCAATTCACTAGTTTGTGTTATGATTTGGTTTTATTAGCTAACGACAATCACAAACAATTAATTGTAGGAAGCAAGGATACTCGTAGATATTCGCGATTTTCCTTCATGCTTTAAATCTAGGCTTAGGACTAGCAGAAAAGTTATGTTTACGGTTAAGAGTAAAACTTTTGCGGCGCATTTAAAAATCGGCTTTTATACAATGATTTATTTTTACATATTTTTTAGTATTTTTATTTGTTATTCTGTTTGTTTTTATTATATTTCAAACCATTTACAAAATCAAACCTAATTACTTCAGGTTAGCGTCCAAAAATGTAAGTTGCTCGACTTTTGATGTTTTTAGACGACATATCTTTTCAGTGATAAATAATCCCGCCTCAGAGAACAGCAATAGATTTCCGTAAACAGCAAATCGAAATCGGAGTTCCGAGCACGAAATCTGACTTCCGAAAACGAAAGCACGAATTTCGAATCCGATTTAGATTTGGATACTTGTGGTATTTGGTTTTGGTTTGGTTAGATTTCTGAAATCGGATTTTCTTGTTGAGAAATCGTTCGGTATCGATTTGTGTTTGAAATCGGATTTTGGATTCGTTTTGATATATCGGACGCATGCCTAGTACCTTGGTAAATCGTATTTCTTTAAAATCTATCAAGGTAGGTAGGTACCTACTGCTTGCTGTTGCTTACCTGCTGAAATAGTAAGCACTTATCACCACCACGTTGATTCTTCTCTAATAGCACAGATAACAGAATACTATTAAAAACAATAAATATAAAAAAGTAATGTTCATGAATAGCGCCATCCGAAAAACCTCAAATTTGTAGTGCAAGTAAACTCGATTTTAATGACGGGTAGCGACATCTCTTCAGTTTCACACGCAACAGCTTGGTTTTCGAATTGTTATTCGTGTTGGTAGCGCCTACCTCTACTCAACATCCATGATCTATCTTCACTTGAAAATTATTGTATAATACTCGATTAAGGGACTAAAATAAATCATAACAGCTGTTTATTTAGTATCTGTCTACTGTAAACAGCTGATTATTTAATATCTATTTGATGTTTATAAGATTTTCTGGTAAAATATTAGGACACTGAAGGAAGTCGTTTTTTTTTACTAATATTGTTTTAATTAAAATATCTACCTACATCACGTTAAAATTAACAATAAATATTAAAAAGTCATGTTCATAAATAGCGCGATCTGAAAAAACGCAATATCACAACTCACATTTTTAAGCAATTAAAAATACTCATTTTAAAGACGGGTGGTGCCATCTATTAAGTTACTCAGAAAATATTATTTCCAGAGAGACTACTCGGTTGAGTTGGTATTCGAGATGGTAGCGCCATCTCTTATTATTATAAGCAACATCCATAATCTTTAATCACTCGAAAATGATATTTTTATATTATAATTTTAGAGTAGTATTTGCTTGATTTAATTTTAAAAATGAGATTAGAAAGAAATTGCGTAAAATTACCTCGATTTAATAAATGAAACACTAACACAAAATACTCGGTATTGAACACGAGTGGTGCCATCTCGTATTAAAATAGCAACTTCCACATTTCAAATTTAATCTGTCTTCGTGACAGTAGCGCCATCTCTATCGGGACCAACCATGAAAATGATTAATTTAGTTGAAAATTATGTAAATTCGAATACATAAATTAAAAAAAAGTAGCCTATAGCAGTCTCATAAGTTCAAGCTATACATATACCAAATTTCATCACAATCGGTTTAGCGGTTTAGGCGTGAAGAGAAGACAAACAAACAAACACACTTTCCCATTTATAATATTAGTATGGATTTAAGCACGCCTATTTGCTAACTTTTTTGACATTTACAGTGTGTAGCCTAAGAGAAAATTGTCTGATGCCCGGGCAGCGTGGATTTTTTCTAGTCAAACGTTTTGTTTAGATTAAAACATCTAGCAGTTAAATGCTTAAAAAAACTTGACTATAATTGCTATTTCTTCTTTCAAATGTTGTTGTATAGTTCAACATTAATCTGACTCCGAAGATAATTGGCTATATATTTAATATGTTATGCGTGAATTATAGAACCTGTTATAGAATAAACCTGACGGGATTGGTGTTTATGTGCGACTAGCTGGCGTCGACGCTTATATCAAGACAGCATTCTTAGAATCCAAGTCAAAAAAAATTTAAAATGACAAGTGCAACTGTCACTGATACAAAAAAGGGTGACCCGCTACAATAGTGATGTTTGGCAATCAATAGACTTAGACATTTAGTTATGCTTTATTTTATTAGGTATCAAAGCGTTTTTTTTATTGTAAATATGTAATACATACTATATGAAATAATATGATTTTAGAAATATGGATCTTACCAGCATATTGAAATTGCTCACTACAACATTATTACAAAAGCGGGAAAAAATGTTTTAAGAGATTCAGAGGAATTAAGTAAAACAATACAAGTCATTTTATACGTTTTTATTCATTACAGTTGATATTGAGTCCAACTCCGATTCTGAATCGGTATATTCAGAATCGAAATTAGTTACATTTATAATGAATGATTCCACACATTCATCTATGATGTGGTCGAGTTGCCACATTTTGTCTACAACTACACACATCAAAAGTGTCTAGGGATCAACATATATTTTTGCAATAACTTTTCTCCTGATTGATATTAATTAAAATTTTCTTTAAGGATTCATCAAATAAAGTGTTTTCGTTTGTCACAGTAACGATAAACCAAGTCACCTTTGCATTAATAAAGAAATTTGCCATTTTCCTAATAAAGGGATTTTTGACATTTGAACCACTAACACAAAAGTTCGAAAAAAAGACTGAAATAACAGTTTTCTCTAAAATTTTATTGGGTAACTTAAACAATTAATAATCCGTATTTCTACCGCGAACACTAACAACACAAGAACATCGGTTTGGCATACTCAAAATGAGTTCATCCAAATCACGCTGTGGAATGGCCGCCCATGTTCGTTGCAACAACAAAAAAAGGTCTTCTTGCGACTGGATACCCTCCATATTCGGCAGAGCTCTTCTCTGTAGCATATCCCATGCATGCTCAATCGGGTTCAAGTCTGGCGACTGAGCAGGCCAGGGCAGGACATTGATGTTAGCTGCGGCGAGAGTCTGTCTTACAACTCTTGCGGTGTGCGGTCGTGCATTATCATGCATTAACTGAAATAAGGGACCGATTTGCACTTGTAGAGGAACGATGACGTCTGATACAATCGTCTCAGCATAAATTTGAGCGTTGAGGTTGCCTCTGATCCAAATCAACTCAGTTCTTCCGCCGATCCAAATACCCGCCCATACCATGATGGTTCCACCACTATAAGGATGGACTTCCTGGCAGGATTTTAATCGCTGTTGGCGTCCAGGGGTTCTCCAGTGTCGTATACGTCTTGTATCCGGTCTCATACCAAAACGAGACTCATCAGAAAAGCACACGAAACGCCATTGTTCTTCTGCCCAATTTCTGTGTTCAAGAGCCCATTGATATCGAATCCTACGATTGTGCATTGCTATAGGTGGTACCCGTAGCGGTCTTCGGGAATGAAGGTTCACTTCATGCAAGCGGTTTCTGACTGTTTGGTCGCTAATTAAGTTCCCTGAAGAGTGATGAAGCCTCACGGCTAACATCATGGCGGTTATTGTTGGAGCTCTTCGAGTTAAGATTTGAATGTATCGGTCTTGTCTCCGTGTGGTGCAGCGA
Organism: Chilo suppressalis; assembly: GCA_902850365.2. Lineage (NCBI taxonomy): Eukaryota > Metazoa > Arthropoda > Insecta > Lepidoptera > Crambidae > Chilo > Chilo suppressalis. The sequence goes on from OU963911.1 coordinate 3,293,423, forward strand.
TACCGTCCTCCATGGCGCTCAGCCACGGTACCAGTGCTTCGGTATCGTGTCCAAAGTCGACTGATAACACTCTGACTTGTATTCAGAGCTAAAGCCACAGTACGTTGCCGGGAACCAGCTTCTATCATTCCCACGGCTCTGAGCATTTCTTCCCTGCTTAAATGACGTCGCCGCTCCATAATAACGTTGGTTTTAATCAGTAGTAGGGAAACAGTAGCACTAATAATGTCTTCAATGCGTTGTATGTTTTTATAGGGAAAATATTGACAGCTGATTTTCATCTTTTACTCGAATTTGATTCACAGTTCCTGATTCAAATTATGAAATGCACCAAAAAGGATCCATATAAATTTATAAAATCATAAATTTATTACAAAGCCACATCTCAATCTCAAGAAATCCGCATAAAAATGCTTGATCCCTAGACACTTTTGATGTGTGTATTATGGCACGGTTGATGCACTGTCTCCAATTTTCAGATGTCACTCACTTCCTTCAGACCTTTTTTCAATTAACTTTTTTAACGTCTTTTATTTTAAAAGTTTTATTGTTCCTGGCTATTGAAACTCGATTCTACCACATCACTATATATTTATTTGGGACAAAAAACTTCCAACACTGGAAATGTCATTTTACTGACTGGAATTAATAATCGTACTATAGTAATATTTTCTTTACTTTATTGGTGTTTTTTTTTTTATTCTCAGGCTAAGCTCGGGTCAGATGGAGTGCTATTATTCCCCTCAGCACCGGCAGTGGCCCCGTACCATTACTCACTGCTACTGAGGCCGTATAACTTCGCCTACTGGGGCATATTCAACGCCATCAAGTTTCCCTCACTACAGGTGAGTTAGTCAACATTTCTTTAATCATAATCAAAATCATTTATTCAGTTTAGGCTGTTACAAGCACATATGAATGTCTAGAAGCTACGCCATCGATTCGTAAATCTACAGCGGGAGACCCTGTACTGAGAAGAACCGGCAAGAAACTCAGCATCAGCAAAGGCTGTATTTTTTTCTCCCTGTTTTATCATTTACAGAGTCGTCAAGTTGAAAAATGACTTCAGAGATGATTCTTGAAGTCACCTTTGATAACATAATGTGAAATTATACATTAATTGTTCACCTGCATTTTGATTGCTGTCACACAGTATAAATACAAATAGAGTTATTTATAATAGGTGTAGTTAAACATTTACATCTTAAATATCAAAGTAGTTAGAGCAGACTCATCTCCGCTGGCAGCACCCGTTCACGAGCATGACGCATGAACCAGCCATCGCTTCGTTCAACCATATTTTAGGGAACGTAACGACCCGCCTCACACTTTGAATTATGAACAATAAAAATTGGGCAAAGACATCTAACGATGTCATAAGTTGGTATATTTAAGCTGAATAAAAGTTACTATGGCGCCAAGTTCTAAATCTTGGTCCGTTCCGAGTTATCCTTAATTAAACATGGCAGTTTTAGCAGTAGCCAAGTAACGCTAGTTTTACCTATTAATTGTATTTCTGTGCTTTATAAACGTATTGTAGTTACCAATCTACGGATTTATTTTTTTATTATCAATGGATGGGTGACCAAAAATCTTCTATCTCGAGTTCCTCCGTGCTTCGGAAGGCACGTTAAGCCGTTGGTCCCGGCTGCATCTGCAGTCGTTAGCACCCGCCAATCCGCACTGGGCCCGCGTGGTGGGGTCATTAATAGGCTTATGATAACTAGATAACATATTTAATAGTAAAGTACAGTGAGATTTTTTTAATTGTGACGAAAATTGGAACTAACACTGCCGTCTTTGTAAACGTCATAATTTGTATGTCATTCACTGCCTAAATGGCAGTAGACAGGGGCGCCTCCCAGAACTGTCACTCACATTCATAAAGATCTTGGTCGCACTGTAATTAGAGCACTCATCTCCGCTGGCAACTCCGTTCACGAGCATGACGCATGAACCAGGCATCGATTCACGTAACGACCCGCCAAACACAATACCGCCAAAGAGATTTTTAAGATTATTTATCTTTCAATCAAGGTTCCCTCCTGGGTCTGAACAGCGAAGGCCCCACACGACACCACCAAAGAGATTTTTATGATAGAATTATACGATGACTTATCTTTCCATCAAGGTTCCCCTGGGTCTGAACAGCGAAGGCCCCACACGACACCACCGAAGATATTTTTATGATAGAATTATACGATTATTTATTTTTTAATTCAGGTTCCCCTGGGTCTGAACAGCGAAGGTTTACCCCTTGGCATCCAGGTGGTGTCCACGCCTGGCAACGAAGCAGTTTGTCTCGCCGTCGCCGATCACCTGGCCAAACTGTTCGGGGGATTCGTTCCCCCCTGCAGAGTACTAGACTAGTCGTTGTTCTACTTGTTTCTATCTTAACGCTGGATCACTTAGGGAGCGAAATGAAGTTTTCTAAAAAGTTTTTTAAAAATCCGCCTTTTATATGGCCTCTGCTTTGGTTACTTATAACAATTCTAATTTTGAGGGAATATGCTGTTATTTAAAGTGTGTAGGGATCTTTGAATAGGTACCTAATAATTTACAATTATTATTATTTTTTGGTAGGGATTAATTAGAAGCGCACGTTGCTTTTGCAATAAAAAAATATTGCAATCTGGTTTATAACTCTTCAACGTACTTAACATTCAATAATTTATTCAATCTCTGTAATTTTAATAGTTTTAATATTTTTTTAGTTAGATTTGTAAGAGAAATCTGTGAAACAGTCTTGATGAATGTGACTTGTTGTAGCAGGGAAAATGGCAAAATAATATAAATCAGTTATTTATTTGATTCGAAATAAGTGCATATTAATTCAAGAGATGAATTTAAAGACCCATCTTCAACAGGGCAGAATTTTATAAAGCATAATAAAATAAGCATAAATAGTTACTTGCAATGTTAAAATACACATTCCTTGTTGTACTTTGCTCTCCGATTGTTTTTATATGATTTTATTTTTGAATATTTATATTTTTTTGTGCATGTACCGCAATATAATAAAAAACATACCAATATTAACCAATACTCGGTCATAGAATGACCTTAAGACTGATACGATTTTACAAATAAAATTGTTCTTGTATAACCAATCTACAAATACAATATAATCCTTTGTGTAATGTTTAAGGTAATGGTGCAATTATGTTATTTTTGTATTGATATTTTTCTAATAAATATTCCTGTTCATATTTTGTTTACATTCAAAATTACCCTTTTAAAAGTAAGACACGTTTAGGCCGATATAAATTTAGATAGTAATTTTTATACATTTTATATGTGCCTATATAATACAAACATCAGTACCCTTAGCACGAACCAAAATCGAATTCGTAACGTTTGCGAGTCCGAAATGTCATTGTCAAATCTGTACTGATTTTTAGTTCTCGTTACGTATTTTGTGCCGCTGCTGTGCAGTTCCCATACAAAATTTGACATTGACATTTCGGTTTGCAAACTATTCGAATTCGATAATGGTTCGTACTAGGGGTACATTCATGTTATCTTTCAAACTAACAGAAACTATACTCCTCGTCGTCTGGACGACATAATACCATTTATTCTCTCCATAAATATCTGCAACTTTACTCGAAGAATTTTATGAAATTATCAGTTGTCCCAGCGAACTTTCGTACCGCCATAGGCAAATTTTGGGTTGTATGTATTTTTGTATGATGGTATCATAAAAAAAAATGTCCAAAAAATAAATAAATTAAGGGTGGACCACAGGTAACATTTAGTGGGATAAAATATAGATGTCCGATTCTCAAACCTACTGAATATGCATATAAAATTTCACGTAAATCGGTCGAGCCGTTTCGGAGTAGTTCAATTACGCACACCGTGACAAGAACATTTTATATATTAGATGTGAACCTGAGATGTGACGAAATTATATGCCGTCCATATTAGTTGGACAAGTTTTATGAATTGAAAAATTCTAACTCTAAACGTATTCGATTGTTAGACATACATAGCTTTAGGTAGAAAAAATTAAATAAAACAACAAGTTACTGAGATGAAATCTTTATTTTGATTTATAAATCTGTTGCGTGCGGCGCCCGACCGACAGTCCGTCTGTCTGTCATCGGGCCCGCGCGCTCGCCGCCTCTACGCTACGCTGCTGCTACGGCGGCGCTACGACGCTACGACAACACGACACCCTGCGACCTGGCCCGGCCTATGCTATTTGCTATATACATTCATTTCTTATCTTATACGCTCCATTTGAGAACAATTTTTTATATACACTGTTAATTTTGAGGTACCCGAGAAACTTAAACATAGTTTGTACAGTTATCAACAGTAACGAGCCTCATACAAAAATATTGATTTATATCGATTACAAAATATCGTAAAACGACACAAATTTGTAATTACATACCTATTATGGAATTATTATCCGTTTAAAGTACACAGATCCTTAAAGTATTTCTCTTTAAATTATTTTATAACAATTACAATTGTTAAGATTTCACACAGAGAAGAGAAAAAAAAATATTTTTGCTGAAATATAACCTAAATCGTTGTCTGAATTACATGGTAATGTTTCTCTGGTAACTCAAAATACATGGTGTATAACATATCATTCATGAAGCTACAAAGTTCTGCAAGATTGAATAAGGATGGCAGCAGTAAGCCGTTTTTATATCGATAATCGAAAACTATAAAAATGTTTAGGAAACCACATTTTTGTTTTCAAAAGCTACGAATTAATTTCAAACTTTAATGCCTACTTTCAAATAGCGCAACTAAAAGATCCTTGTTCAATCCTGCACGGAAAAAGAGTGTTCAATCGAAAATTTAAGTTTCCAGAATTGATCCCAGCAATGGAGGTTCTTAGCCGGGCCTTTAAACTAAGTTATAGATTGGGTCGGATCGGATGCTTGTAAGTACGACCTGACCCGCCTACGTCTAATGCCCGGGTCACCCGCGCCCGGTGTATCAGATTTATACAACAAGGATCCCGGCACTTTTCCGTCCGAGATTCAGGTACTAAGTACCGCGCGTTAACCCTTCACGCAGCACAACAATCATTATCACAAGTCAATAATTAATCAATAATTAAAAATTCGCTGCCGAAGGGAACTCTTACGAGGGAATCGTGGATCGAAACGTCCAAGTTTAAATTTTATCCTTAATCGATACTAGACTTAACGATAAATTGGAATATTCGATAGAAGGAACGTTCGCTATCACATCACTAACGCCCGAAGACATTTTTCGTCCTTAACTCACTTCTACTAAAGGGATGGGAATATCTACGTTCGGAACGTATCTGAAAAATCAAAGTCGACATCTACGACTTATGAATAAACGGGACAAAAGGGTTCTCTGCGGTTAAAAATGCTTTCTTATTTCCACTCTAACACTTAATTTACTATACGACCATTCGGTACCACAAGAGACGGCATTTCAATAGCCTTAATAATAACAAGAGACACGAATTGGGAATGTTTATGTGGTCTGAATCGATCGACTAAGTTTAATAAAGTAACTAGCACACCACTATAAAGTAATGGCCTGGTATTTTTTACTATATATAAGAAAAGGCAAATTATCGCGAAGTTTTAAAGTATTGTGTACATCACTGATTAGACGGAGGGAATTCGAAAATGTTTTGGTAGAGTTTCTAAGGGGTTTTAGTAGTATTCCTAGAGATTTTGGTAGTTCTTTTAGAAAGCATGGTAGAGTTCCATGGTAGCTTAAGTAGAATCTAATGGTAGTTTTAGTAGAATACCATGGTTGCTTTGTAGTTTTTAGGGGCTGTTATCATCTAAAGTTCTACGTTTGTCCCATTGTAATTTCATGAGAATTCCCTGGTGGTTTAATAGTTTTAAGGGAGCCTTTATCACCTAAAGCTTTAAGTTTGTCTTTAAGCAAAATTCCTCGTAGTCTTTCGCTTGAATTCGTGGTTTTTACGAGGCCCTTTTTTCTTAAAAGTCTTTAGTCTATCCCATAGTAGTTTCAGCAGTGGTTTCCTGTGGAATTTTGGCAGAGATTCGGGGCTAGTTGTCGGGGTATTAGAAGAGCGCGGGGCAGCAGGCGAGCAGGCGCGCCAGGGCGGCGGGTAGGGCTCCTCAGCTCGGGAACTTCGCGTACAAAGCGTAGTGCAGCGAGTAGCCCGCGAACTGGACGTACTGAGAGTCCTTCGGCTCGTACCCGACGAGGGACGAGAACTTTTTGAGTTGGCGCGGCACGTCCGCTGCTGGCGAGTCCTGGTGTGTGAATGATGGGAGGTGGTTACAGATTGGTGGTTGATAGCTTAGATTAAAATTTTCAAACAAAAAATAAAACCGACTTCGAAATCGAAAATGGAACTAAAAAGTAAAATATAATATCTGGTGCATGATTTTGAAGTCGGGCGGGTCAAGATCGAAAGGCGTATTATTACCGATCAGAAACGAAAATCTATTTAATATTTCAATCTTGACCCCGCTGTTGTCAAATTTACATAAAATTTACAAATAATAATATCCACGTTAAGTGCTAGCTTAAGTATATATGTACCTATGTGTGATATATAATACTTACAGGCGTTGCGAACACGATAAGCACGAACTTGGCGAGTCGGAAGGCTGCTAGAACCCTCGTAATGACGTCATCGCAGATGCCTGTATGTCTGTCTATCAGTCTGTATATAAAGTAATACATTATACTCACAGGCGTGGCGAACACGGTAAGCACGAACTTTGCTTGTCGGAACGCGGCGAGTACCCTCGTAGTTGCTTGTATGTCTGTCTGTCAGTCTGTACCTATATAAAGTAATACATTATACTCACAGGCGTAGAGAACACGGTGAGCACAAACTTTGCATGTCGCACACGGTGAGTATCCTCGCCATCGTAGTTGCCTGTATGTCGGTCTATCTGTCCGTAACTATATAAAGTAATACATTATACTCACAGATGTGGCAAACACGGTAAGCACGAACTTTGCTTGTCAGAACGCGGCTAGTACCCTCATCATCGTAGTTGCCTGTATGTCTGTCTGTCAGCCTGTACCTATATAAAGATATTATACTCACAGGCGTGGCGAACACGGTGAGCACAAACTTTGCTTGTCGGAACGCGGCGAGTACCCTCGTCATCGTAGTTGCTTGTATGTCTGTCTGTGAATCTGTACCTATATAAAGATATTACTCACAGGCGTGGCGAACACGGTAAGCACGAACTTGGCGGGTCTGAAGGCTGCCAGAACCCTCGCGATGACGTCATCGTAGTTCCGCGCGGGCACATTGCTCTCGAACGACACGTATGAGCAAGCCGGCTCAGGGGTAATGTGGATGGTCATGTAGCAACCCTAGTGTTTCAGACCAAAGTTTGTACGTTAGCAGTGTTTACTTCAAAGTCTCGTGTCAATGATATGGTACTAGACACAGTCTAAATTAAACCAGGGGATCACTTTGTTACTGTATTAACATTAACTAAGAGAGAGAATCGTTTTCAATCAGTTTTGTAAAAACAACATACAAAAGAAATATTTTGATCCAGGTTAGGTCTGCGAGCTCAAAATGTAAAAAGAAGTAATTATTAATTTGTTAGTGAGATAATATTGTAGTATAAACGATTCTGTCCCTGTCGCACATTATTTCTAACCGGACATGCGAGAGTAGCAGAATATTTTACAAATTCATTTCCAATTCGTTTCTTTACTAGGAAGAGTTATAAAAGCCTTTAATATATAACGCTTTGTATGATGCTAACAAAAACACACAGGCAAAAGTATAAAAAACACATATGCATGACACTAAATGTTACGTAAGCGTATCGTTGGATTTTCAATATGTGTAAGTAAAATATCACTTTATTAATGGGCTTTGACCGATTCATTTATGAATGTTGTTCAATCTATATTCACTATAATGATTGAAGACATCATTTTCAAATGACACTAATTTTCAAAATTCCTCATTTTCATTGAGAATACATAATAAATTGCATTTAAATAAGGTCTGAATTAAACGAACAATTTAATATGTAACGGCAAATTAAACTGTAAAGGAGATTGTGTCTACACATTTGTATGATCTCTTTCCATCCATGTGAGAACCTCTTCTTGGCTCCAATATTTTAATTAAGGACAATAAGTCGATATTGTATTTTTCTTTTAAAAATAAAACCTATGATTTGTAGCCCTTATACATATTTTGATTGTTTGTTGAAGAACAGAAAGAGATATAGATAAATATGGGAAGCAAAATACCTTTGAACTATTTACATTAAAGCATTAGAGTAATCCTTATTCAAAAGTGAATAAAATAAAAATTATAGAAGTCGATTTTACCATATTATTATAGGAATTGATATGTTTTAGAGAAATATCAATAATACTTCGCCTGCAGGGTCTTTACTATTTCATACGAGGCAAAACTAATAATGGCTGTTTTCTATAAAATCAAACACAATTTATATCTAATTTAAATTCGTTAAAACTTGATTAATGCAATAAAAAATATTTATAATATTGGACCCAGAATGGAGCCTTGCGGTACACTTTAAATTTTTCCCATATTTTCAGAAACAAACCCAGGACCCGATACCTGCTGATAATAATAAAGACCCTTTCGTCAATATTAAATCCGCTAGAATATCCCAATAATAGTAAAATCGTTCCATACTGTTGTCATACTAAATTAAAAGCTCTTTATAAATCATTAAATACATACAGTCACCGTTTAGACCAAGGCCAACAGCAGCTTTTGTAACAATAATGTAATCTTAGTGATACCATTGGTTCTTTCTATTAATACTGTAATGAATGGGTAATTAAATAGGTACTTTCAACGAAAAAATCTAAATTATACTTTCGCTATGTAAGCCAATTAACGCTAGAATGTTTCTATATGAAAATTCAATTACCACACGAAGCCCTGTGGTTTCTTTATGTTAAATTATGACTTACTGATGGTATATCCTTATCCCCCTTTGAAAGCATAAAACGAATTCAAACATGTCAGTATCAGGAAACATTTATTTTGCAAATTCAGCCTTAATAAGGCTATGGGAGAAAAGATATTTATTATAATTGAAGGAGGTCAGTAATTTTAAGCTCGATTTAGGGTTATTAAGACGAATCATAGCAATTTTGGTGTTTCTAAACGAAATAATAGTTTTAATTGCCATGTATGTGTTGACTAAAAATACAGACAAAATTCTTTTTTGTTATTGTGTACTCGCATATCTAATATGTTTGAGTGTTTTAAATTATCATAGTCGTATATGAAACAATAAGACAATCTGAGAATGTAGGTAAGAAACATTTGCAATACTTACATCTTTAGCAACCCCGTTCATAGAGTAGCCGCAAGGATCGAACAAGAAGTCGTCTATGACCATCCCGGGAATGATTTTGTCTATGCCGGATGCCTACAACAATACAGATGATACTTTTCAATATATTTATAATAACAAAGTAGTTCCTGGGCGATTCAAACTTTATCTACTTTGTCCGCGCGCAACTTCATCACCAGAAATTTCGTCCACTGCGCTGGGATGTGAGCTCGATGGCGCAAGCGGTTAATGCGCGGTCAGTCTAAAATCATGGCAATTAAGTAGTTTTCGTAATGGTCGTTCATCGAATAGGTGACCAAAAACTTATTATTCGTAGTTTGTATGGCACGTTAAGATATCGATGGTCTGTGCCCCAGCATTGAGGACATTAATAGCCTGATGATGATGAAAATACCTTGGTAGCTTGGGTCGCATCTGTAGAGGCAGCTCGCGTGAATATGTCCATGACGGCGGGGTCGAGGTCCGACATGAGGATCTCGATGGTCTGGTCGGGCTCTGATTGGCAGCGGTCCACCACTTCACGTTGTTCCTTCTCCAAAGCATCCACTGTACCTGAAACAGACAGCATTATTTGAGACAAGTGGTCCGACGTCGCTTTGCTTCGGTGAAGACTATAGTTTCTGCTCGCTATATATTATATAGCCTATGACCTACAGATACTATGATTGCAGCAACATCCGAGGACTGCTAGGCTTTCTGGAGGAGCTGAGATGGCAGGACTGATACCAATATTAACGCAAATCAGACATATGGTGTCAAGTTGCGGAAACAGCCCGCCGTACTACTACTAACCCATGACATGCACAAATAACGTAGCTTTCTATTGTTAAAGAAATTTCAAAATCGGTTCCGTAGACCCAGAGATTACCCCGTACAACGTAAGAATTCACAAACTTTACCTCTTTATATAACAGCATAAAATTTTGGAATGGAACTGTAATCACAGCGACTTAGAAGTTCTAGTGTAACTCGATTTCGAGATTTTTGGGATATACAGCCCAATGGAGCTAGTCACTGCGGCAGTGTTGCCAACTCGGATTTTGAAAAAGGCGTAGGCCCGATGAGAAAATTACGTAGAATTGGTAAAATTTGCATATGAAAAGTACGTAGATCTACGTACTTTTTTCTGAGTGAAATGAAGAAGTTAGGTGAAACCGAATAAAACGAGTATTTGGACAATTTCTTTAAAAACGGGAGATAGAACAAAGAGTTCTTGGAGAAGTCGCTGCATTGGAAGCATTAACCATGCTGTGGTAGACATTTACCATCAGACACAGACACTGGTAGGTGTCGATTCTGGCATGATTCTCTAAATTTAAAACTAAATTTAACATCAGTCTCTCCTTTTCATTCTGTATAGAGAATGACAAGGATACACTGTTGTTAAATAGGCTAGTTGACACTTTTTGCAATTATGTTTTAAATTGTTGATAATTGTTCTATCAGACTGAAAAAAATGTATTTTTTTACCTAGAAGACATACAAAAACGCTATTTATCTATAGACTTATCTATACTATGACGTCAAAACATTTGTAAACAAACACTCGCAAGCCTACGTGCTTGTTTTCACTTTCTGAGTTAGTATTACAAAACCATGATGTTTAATAGATCACATGAAAAATATCGTAGTTATCATGATACACTTGGTAAAAGACTCTAGAAAAGTTGTGGTTTAAATTGCCAAGAGAAATAAACATACTTACACATGAACACAATCATGTTTAAAACTTGCTAAATCCTGTAACTTTATCGACTGAAAGTCATTTCTTTTTGCAAAGATCAATTCGATGCAAGTTCTCATTGAATAATATTTAAAGTTTAAAAATAATCATTTTAAGGTTATGAATGTACCTACTATGTCAAAGAGTTTTGTCGTTTCTGCTTTCACAAATCCTGCGTCCAGCATTAATTTAGTCAACAAATCCAATAACGGGAAGCTTTTCTACAAGATACAAGAGTTTTTAGATACATCTTTATGAGAAATAAACATTTGTATAGTTTTTAAATAAAGTAACTGAAAATATTCTTCTTTATTCTAGTGAATTAAGTTATTTTACAAATTTGAAAAAATTGAAGAAAATACGTAGATTCTGGGACTGAAGTTAGTAGGTTTGCAGAAAAGGCCTAAAATACGTAGATCTACGTAAAAAGACGTAGAGTTGGCAACACTGCACTGCGGGCTAAAAGATTTACCTATTGTAACTCGCCACATTTTTTTTCCGGATCTTAGTCCGGATGCAGTTGATCTGACGTAATCAGTGACTTTGTATAGTTTATTTCCAATTATTTACTTTATGATATTTGTCATGATTTAAACTTTAAAAATTTATATGTGTATTATATAATATATTTTATGTAACTGTTTATTAACTATGAAATACATATTTCCGATTGATTTCTTTCAAATGCGGTCATTACAATTTCTATTATATATACGAATAAATGATATTTGTTTCTTAGGTTTTCACGCACATCACTCATTAAATAAGGCTACGAAACGTCAATAAATAAATAAAGTTTTCGTGCATTAACGAATAAATGAGTTCTATTAACTAAAATTTGTCTAAGACTTTTGTTTTTAATGTATTTTTATTCATTTTGAATTTTATTTTAGTTTCCACATTCATTTTGGCGAGTTGGTTCTTTGGGCATTCTGTTATGAGTTACATATACAAATCGGTTTATCCTTTAATTTGAACCTGGTAGTGAGCGAGTCCTCCGGGGCCTGTGACTCGCCACATATTAGGTCCGCTGTCCCTACACGATACATTATTATCTACGATTTTTACGAAGTCCTTAATAAAACTGTACACTATGCGACCTAAAAGGTCCTAAATATAGTGATTTGCGACTTGCCGCCGATTTAAAGTATTTCTTTTATAGGCCACATGTTGTCTCGTTCTATTGTTAGCGCAAAGAATTAGTCAAGGTGTCCAGTTAAGGCTCGTACAATAGCATGGGTGCCTCCACGGTTCATTATAATCGCCATAAAACGGCCTGGTTGCAGAGAGAGGTCATGTCCTGACCTTGACCATTTGCGAATATGCCGTTTAAAGAAGGAACTTTCTTTGTATAATAATTTATTACCGACCAATTTCAATAATCTGACTCCATTAAGAGACTGGCTTACTAGATCTTTTATTTAGATTATAATAACAAGCGTTGCTAAGAAACAGAACTAGATAATCCTTTTTTTTCGATGACTGTGAGAAAAAATATATTATATCCACGGCAATGACCAACGCCACGTTGGTTTGCTGTTAACAAACCCTCGCGACGCAGGTAATTGCGTGGTGCATTCGGCAAGCGGCGAGTCGCCCGAGGGTCGCTAGTCGGTGTGGATATACTTAGACGTACAATCACGCAAGCGTGACATACGTCAACCACCCCGTCTCAAACCAGCAGCCCGGTCCGCACCCGCTTTAGCCGATCCTGGGCTTCTCCCTTCACAGCGTCACCTGGCTAGTCTCACGGACCACAGTCCGAGCGGCTAGCCAGCCGACCAGCTCCCGTACCTACCAGGTAAACCAACTCCTTGATCTACCCCTCACCCTCCAGGCGTAACTGCGCGGTCCAGTTATGAGTCGCCGCTTGTTACGCCTGGAACTAGATAATCCTAACCTTTTATTGTAGATCAAATTTAGCAACTGGTCGTTAGAGTTTTGCACGTCCCTGAGACATATTTACATTTTAGATAGTGCCTATATACCATAGCAGTACTCAAAAGCGAGAACATGCTCTACAATAACCACTCAATTATCACGAACAAGCTGATGAATAAAGATCTTACCTTCCAGAGGCAGCAGTGTGTAAAGGTACCAGCAGTCTTTCTCTGGGCCCATGATGTATGCACGCCCTTCGCCAAAGAACGAATCCAACAGTTCCACCTGCACCAAAAATATAACTATCTTGTACTAGTATTATTAAAATACAGCTATATTTGTTTTGCTGTATGTTAAGAATTCAGAACATTGCCTAGTATTTAAGTTAAATGAATTTGTGAAACTTCAACTCGACCATAGACAAGGAAACCTGCGCAGTAGCAATTTAACATACAAAAATGTCTACTGTGCACGTTTATTTCTCTGTCATTTTTCTTTAGTTTGCCGCTACACCTTTGTTGATTGTACGCCACTAAAGTATCAAAAATCGCTTATTAAGAAAAAGTTTTTGAGAAACAACTGAAGGAACGGAACTTTACCACCACTGATAAATTTTGCAAATCGATTGTGAACATTAAAACAAGCAGAATAAAACTCAAAGTCAATTGGGTGCACCTATGGTACCTATAAGAAGTACTTCATCCCGCATTCTTTGTGTTTTTCCTTAGATGGATCGAATTCGAAACTCGTTCTGTGATAATTAAAGGCTTCGTTGGAACAATCGATGCTCGAAATTCGATTATAATGTATTTTGCAGGTCGATTGCAAAGAATATATCGTCCGGTCGAATTACATCAAGTGAGTAACTCAATACCGCCGCAAACATTTCACATTAATCAACAATTATCGTGACGTATACAATAACATCTTTTGTTACATAATTTATACATAAAGCAAATTCATTAAAATTAAAATGCTAAGTAATAATAAAAAAGATACACAAGAATATATTTTATATATTCTTGTGTAGGTCATAAAAGTAACCTAAGCCGCTTACGTAATCGGTCAATTGCATTTGTCAATTCTTGATAATTGCTATTAAAAATCAATGGCCGTGACGTGTCCCAAGATTCCGAAGGCAACTGATGATTAGATTTGTGGCAGTCATGATTTATCAAAGCATCATTTAAGGGAAATCATTGATTAATCGAATGTTTGAAATCATCTTTATTGCAATTTGATTCCCAGATATAAAATCGAAAGAAACTTTTCAGAAAATGACGTGTAAAGCTCTTTAAAGGATTAGGTGTAAAATACCTTTGTGTTTTTTATTCATTTGAATTTATTCCTTCCTCCTATAAAAGATAATGCGGGCAAAATACCCAGCTGTGCAAAAACAATTCCTATAAATGACGTACATACTTAATGCGTATGCGGGGAAAATCTTAAGTAAAATGCAATTAATTCAATACAGATTATCTAATTGCGTCCTCGTAAACGTCATACTTTATAAGAAAGGCTTGTTAAGAACGATAATCGAATACAAACTATGCAACTTTCTATTTCGTTGCCTTAAACTCACTTTACGTAGGTATCCCAACAGAATAATACTGGACTGGAGATATAGTAATAAAAGTAATAAAAATTAATCAAACAGCTACAAACAAATAACTACGAATTGATTCACTGGAAATTACTCATACAATTAGTGTGAAAAAGTTAACTTATCAATGTATATTCCGTTTCGAGATAAAGTTCTCTGAAATCTGTCCAAAGAGCTCAAAGTTGAATTAAGCAAGTTATTATAATTTCATTAAACATTTCCTATGATAGGGTTGTGCGAATCCTAGGAATGAACAAAAATACCTAACAGTTATTATAAATTTCCGACAGCTTAAAAACCTAAGTTAACCCAAAACTAAGTAGAATTTGTACTATATAAAATTAATAATAACAGGGATAAGTATAAAAACAAACATGATTCGGGAACAAATGTTCGTGGTCATCATGTAAATAAATGCCTCTGTCGGGATTCGAACCTTTGGATGAGAAAGCAAAAGCGCCGCTGTTGCACCCACTAGTCGTCTAAATATCTTTATCCAAAGAAGTATCAGCACTGTACTGCAACTTAAGAATTGGTCCCAATATGCTACCCTAAGGTACACCATATAAAAACTTATATATTTTTTACTTCAAGTACTTTCTTTTTAATATTCATAGTTGTGATGATAGAAAACACTGATTCTCATAGTTTATTTAGGTAGGCCGATACAAAAAATTGGCAATTTCCATTATAACGAAGGCTTTCGTTTACCCCAAACGTAGAATCTCCTTCCTGGTCAAGCACTCTTGGCAGAGTGGTTGTGGTTATACCTAAGACGATTCCTGTGCCACCTATGCACTCCCGACATGCAACGTAACTCACTTTGTAGCTAGATGTTTAGCATAACAGGCACAATCATTAACGCTGAAGTGCGTCGTCGAAATAATGAGGTCTGTCCATGGTGTTGGAGAACGCCCGTGAGCTCTTTTGTCCTCAATGTTCCCTTGCACCACCAGCCGTTCCATGGAGTTTTCGTTATGAGTTATATATTCGAAATAGAATAGCCTATTTGACAGTATGAAAAATGATGCACCAATTGTTGGCATCCGTGTTTAATATGAATACTAGCAGCGAAATTACTATTCTGAAAGAACAAATAATTCATTGCTTTTCTAATTTTTTTGCTCCATGGCCACGTGACCGAAAACACCTGGGATTGGCTTAATTTAGTCTTAACTAAAATGACGTCACACGCTAGTAAACTTCCGGCCAAAGTGGCATGACACTGTATCGTTTGACGTTTTAATGACAGTCGTATGGCGTCACACACTATTGAGACGCCATAATGTCCAGAAAATAGTTTTCGCGGCAACGTGAAAATATAATTTTCAATTTAGTTTTTTTACTGTATAACGCAGCAGAATTAAAAATATCCACTTTCTGTGGACTCCTTAAACATTAGTAAATAACGTGCGATCATTTTATAAAACTTGTCAAATACGCTATTTCGTTTACCTTACCACGTAAACACCCCTAATGTCAGCGAATTTTATATCCCCCCCCCCCCTCACCTCAGAGTCGAAGTTATCGTGCGGCTTGAGCTGCGCGTGCGGGCGCGCGAACTCGCGGCGCGAGTAGAACACGTTGTGCACGCGCTCGTGGCCGGCCACCTCGCGCGCGAGCTGCAGCACGGCGCGCACGCAGCGCAGCGGCGTGGTCGTGCCGCACGTCTTCAGGATCCAGCGGCGGCGCGACACGAACATGCTGCTTTCGCTGAAACAAGGGGAAACAATCCATGTAAAACTGTTGGCAGACCACGTTTTTGTATAACTAAGGAAGAGTTACTAAGTGGCAGTGGGCGGGACACGTAGCAAGAAGAACCGATGGCCGATGGGGCGTAAAGGTTCTGGAATGGCGACCACGCACCGGAAGACGCTCAGTGGGCAGGCCCCCTACAAGGTTGTGAAGGTCGCGGGCAGCCGATGGATGCGAGTGGCGCAGGACCGATCGGTGTGGAGATCCTTGGGGGAGGCCTATGCTCAGTAGTGGGCGTCGTACGGCTGACATGATGATGATGATGAAGGAAGAGTTCGACGTTTGAAGACCACTTCTTGAATGACAGCCTCTACATGAGACCATTTCTGGTATTGACCACTTCTGCTTAAGATTATCTCATATTATGACTGTTTCTGAATTCGACCATTTACTTTTTCGTCTACTTACAGTAGTGTCCATACAAGAACTAAGCTTTACAAGAAGTAGTCGAATCCAGAAGAGGTCATAACTACAAAAACACCAATGAAGAACTGGTCCTTAAACGTCGAACCCCCAAGGAACCAGGATCAGCTTAAATAGTGACTTTAAAAATCAATATTTAATGTATGTATGTACAAAGTAAATAATATTTATCAAAATTTGATATTCGTAATAAAAGGGGAGATGGACATCTCTGAAGATCTTCATCCCAGTGTCCATACTGTATTAGGCAAACGAATAATGATGAAAAAACAAAGTGTCGCTGCTTCCGATTTAAATGAGAGGGCTTTAGCTAGAAACCAATAATGTGTGGTAATGGTAAGTAGTTATCTTTATAGGCTGAGCTTATAATTCTCATTGAGGGGCGAACATTATTTCGAGACTGAATCCTCAATTTTAGTTATCTTATGAAAACTTTCATTAAGTGATTTTTTATTTATTTCTATTACTTATTTAATAATAACAAATTATAATCTTGATCCAATCAATTTGATCTAGTTCAAAGACAAGTGTCCTAATTTACATCGTTCAGGTGATTACTTATTTAGCGAATTAAATATAGGTTAATAGTTTATTAATGTCTATGAATATTATATTATTATATTCAATCGAAACTCAATAATATACATAAATATTAGATTAATAGGAAGAACTTATTTATAATTACTAATTGATATAGGTTAAATATTTTCTGACAGATCTAGTTATTAAAAAATTACAAAACAAGATATTTGTAAAGATTCCGTGCCTTAAAAATGAAAAATAAAAAAAACAAAGAACTGAAGCCTTGTAGGACCATTTTGTTGTCAAGACAATTTATCCCGGAGTCGCGAGAAGATGTATCGAGTTGAAACTTGAAGCAGTCAAAAAATCAAACTTTAAGATAACGCAAAAAAAGATATGACCGTTTTTATTGCGTACCTAAATTTTTTTACGGTGGGCGAGACCGAATCGCACTTGCCGGTTATTTTACTACTAAAGATAGAATTTACACAGTAAACACAACAAACAAAATCGATCTCTACAATTATTTATTTAAAGAATGTTAGGTAATGTTAATGATTATTTAATAAAAGTAAAGTTCAATATAGATAAAAAATTGGCTAATGTCTAAGAGTCCAGCAGTAAGTAACATCACGGGGTCGATGATAATTTAATTTTAAACAAAGGGGTCATCGAGATAGCATCAAACATTGGCTTGGCTTCGGGATAAGGTATAATATTTAGTAGGTCCACCATTATCTGTATAAGGAATAAGACTATTTTTATTTGTAGCCAATTGCAGAGTTTCAGTTATTTCTTTATTAAGGTTTTATTGTATTGATCGAGGATTGAGTACTTTCTTTCTTATATCTGATGTTTTCTCGCACTCTAGTCATTAAACGAAAACAGCATTAGGTGCCCTCGTAAAAACAATTTCATTGCTTTCCTTTACTATTCAATAAATAAGAAATACCAAAACAGTTGCCAAAAATACGTAAACGTTCCCGCTGATGGATATGTCTGCTACAATGTCTGCTAGTTTCAGCTTCATGCATCCTAGACCTTTATGTATCATCATCAGCCTATTAATGTCCCCGCTGCTGGCAAGCCTTCCCTATGGATGGAATAGGGAGATGGGGAGATGTTTAGGTCAACGAAAACAAAACAAAAATACGGAGTCGGAGCTCTGTCATAAAAGTAAAATATAATATATTTTAAGTAGCTGTTGAATCGTGTTTTTAATGTTTAATCATACACTGAGTGTTTGGCAGCAGTTCAACTACCGTATACTCCGACGTCATGTGTACGTAATGTTCGACTCCGGTGTTAAATTTAACATAATTTGAGCAGGTTGTTATGATGCAATGTGGAAGTGTCTTCAACGTCATGTCAGAAATATTATGTTCCGTTAAACAATTACGAAAAACAAATGATATTCATACACAAACGCACGACAGTTCTACGAGACGAGATGTTTGTAGATATTAGTTTACAGAAGACTAGCTATTTACCCAAACAAAATATACGAACAAAAGAGTTTCAATCCATTGTTTTACATGTATTTCACTGCAAACGACATCACATGATGTACGACGATCGTACGAAGACGATTAACGACTATTTGCTTTCTAGCAATTGGGAGTTTTTGCCCGCCTCAAAACCCATTTTTATATATCTGACTCATTTTAAGCGGCACCTTTCTTGTACTATAATATATGGTTAGGGTTGCCAGATACTGGCTTATCAATTTCGGGACATTTGCACCCCCCCAGATTTATTTCTGGGAGGTAATCTGAATGACATTAAACAGGCCAGCGGTGTTATTCGTTATTAGTTTATTCTGTTACGAAACTAGCACATTATCGGAATCAGGGACAATAAGGTCTTATTACTGGACACGGGACAAAACGCAAAATTCCGGGAAAATCCCGGATTTCCCGGCCATCCTGGCAAGCATATGTATGATACAGTCTGCGAGACTTTATGGCGGGATTGATTCGAGTGCGGTTTGCTTCTTATTTTAATTATTCTTAAATTCGTTCATAGTGGATATTGTGAAATAAAATTGGTGTGATTTTGTGTTATAACCGTCAGCGTAGCTGAAGAATTAGTGAAATAGTTAAGTCCGGCAGTGGACGAGCATGGGTTGATGATGATGACGATATCACCAAGATATAATATACTCATACATAATTCAATAATTTAAGAATATTTTAAAATGTTAAGTCAGTCAAGCGTGTAAAAAAACACTTTCAGTCAGATTCGATCCATTACAATTTTAATGATACCTAACCTACCGATACTAATACTAATAATAGAACAAAGTTGATTCAGTGTATGTTACGAGTTACGAATCACCGAAGCATGAGCTGAGGGAATGTCAATGTAAACACTCGCTTCAATCATGTCATGAATGTCCTCCACTGCTAGCGAAGAGCGAACGCGAGCTGAGAAATTTGAAAAAACTATTGCTGTCTCGCATTGGCAAATACCGTGAGATAAGGACAACAGTAGTTAACGCTGTATGTTTTGCCTCAATCCAATCTCAACAAAATCTCCTCTCCAGGTGTTTTTAGCGGTGGTAAAAATAAGTATTTTTATTGTCATTTTTGAAGGCTTCTCGTTTCTTTGAAACACGAGTTATCGCAAAAAAGAAGACATATGAGCATAAAATGAGTAAAATTATATTTTATGTATATGAACATAAATGTTTTAGTGATAAAAAACAAGGAGGAATCAGTCGAGAACGTTTGTATGGAAAAAACAACGCCCGCCTCCCTTCTTAAGAGCTTCGACTAACTCATAGGAAAAACCAGACCAGTACCAAAATCGCGCTAAATGTCAAACGACTAAAACAACACATTGAACCGTAAACGAACCGCAACTTTTTATGGCATTTCGTATCGCGCTAGAGTTTTGACAGCTATGTTTTTTTATTATTTTATTTTAAGCATTTAACTGCTAGATGTTTAAATCTAAAGAAAAGTTTTACTAGAAAAAAAATCCTCGCGGAGCAGTGGGCCAATCGCCTAACCAGATTGCTTTGGAAAACGCTATCGCTTACGATTTCATTTTGTTATTTCTAACCGCCGAAGGTTTTCAAATACCTCACGCTCATTTTCTTTAACATTGTTATTACCAATGCAAAAGAAAAAAAAAGAGCGCGAGCCATTTGAAAACCTCAGGCGGCTAGAAATAACAAAATGAAATCGTAAGCGATAGCGTTATCCAAAGCAATCCAGTTAGGCGATTGGCCCCCAGGCAGCGGGCGGGACGCTGCTTTTCTTTAGATTTTGACAGCTAGTTGAGATGTAAACGTATCACGATTGGACCGTATTGCAGTTAAATTCAGTAAAAAACATTTGACCGGTGAAATTAAGCGCAATACAGACCCTCATTGAACTTGGAGATCGTTCAAAATAATAAATAGCGCGATTGGCCTACAGGACCCTTTTGATAGTAAATTTCAGTGCTGGAAATCTGGTGGTTCGCCCTAACTGCAACAGTTGGCGCGCCACACGATAAAATTGGTGATCGAAGAACTCGCAGCGGTAAAGTAGTACATGTTCTTCCACTTTTTCATAACAGTAATATTGTACCTATCTAATGCCGATTCCTATATCTATACTTATAATAAATCTGTAGAGATGTCAATTCTGTACATGAAATATATTTTTAAAATAACTATCAGGGGGTGATTAGTGATCGATACTGATGCCAAAAATGCAATCAGTAAATTTTTTGTCTGTCTGTCTGTCTGTGTGTATGTTCCTTATAGAAACAAAAACTACTCAACGGATTTTAACGAAACTTGGTACAATTATTCTTCATACTCCTGGGCAGGTTATAGTATACTTTTCATCACGCTACAATCAATAGCAGCAGAGTAGTGAAGGGAAATGTTGGGAAAACGGGAGAAGTTACTCCATTTTTTAAGCTTCCGTCGCGGATGCAGCCTTAATGGTTAAAGTTACATAGAAATCATGTATGACGGAAATATTCTACATAAAATTGTCTAAAAAATATCCCGCAACAGCATATGTCTATCTTTTATGGTTGATTCACAATAACACGTGTAATTATATAAATAAAGTCATTCTTTATAGCACAAGCCTGAGAACAAAAACTATAGTTTACACTACAGCTCTACACCGAAGCGAAGCGAGGGCGGGCCACTAGTACTAAATATAATGTTAACTATAAAATTTATTGTAACTATATATTTATATTCTAAATGATGTAATGGAAGGTGACTTCAGACGTATCTCTGAAGTCATTTTTCAACTTGACGACTCTGTATTTAACAATACAGGGAGAAAAAAACAGCCCTTGCTGAGTTTCTTGCCGGTTCTTCTCAGTACAAGGTCTCCCGCCGTAGTTTTGCGAACCGATGGCGTAGCATCTTGACCTTCACAAGTGCTTGTAACAGCCTAGACTGAATAAATAAATGACTTTTTTTTCACTTTTCACTGAAGAAGAGAGAGCTGAGCGAAGTAAAAGAGAAGTTATTTGCTGCGTGCGAGGGCTTCGGTCAATTATTTCTTAATAGTGGAAGGGAAACATTTTCTGTCTATCTATTCCACGCTCTTTCCCATTTAGCAGTGGAATGCAGGCTTTAAACCCAGTCTTATATAGATAGAGCATGTAATTAAAATCAATATACTGTCTTACTGTGAATGCGAAGTAGATAGATACACGACGTATTGTTTAAGGACATCACTTTAAAGTACATTATTGCGTGTTGACTTAGAAGTTACGTCGGCTAGACACGCGCTACGTACATACCCCGACGCGTGTCATAGATAGTGTTATGTAGACATACATATGTTGACATGAGGCGATAAAGACCCTTATGTAACTAAGATAAATGATAATAATACTTTTCCATGCCTACTTACGTTGCACATGTTGCACACAGAATATATAACACCACTGTCTGAAGTAAGGAACAGAATCCTAACATTTCAATCAACGTCAAAACGGAGCTTTGTAGTCAATGCTTATTCTTGGAACGGTTCTAAATTTACTTCTCAATGTTTCCAAACATAGACGAGTAAAATTAGAACAGTTCCAAGAATTTTCATAATGTCACGCTCGAAATGTAGAGTACTAGAGACATTCCAAGTTAAAATGAAATGCTGTGAAATCATACAAATTTTCAAGTTTTCTGAACATTAAGGAAGCTGTAAGAAAAGTAAACTTTACATAAGTACTTGTTGATTCACGCAACCACTGTTGCCAACTTAAGAGTATTTACAGTAAAATGCTGGTCTGGGTATAAAAATATTTAAGGTAATTTTAGAGTAAAGAATACGCTCAGGGTATTGCTTGGTGTTAATTAAAAAAAATTTCGAGTAGAGCCTCTTCGGTTAATATTGTCAATCGACTTTCATAATTGTTACATGTTTCTCAATGTAATAGGTACTCAAACAAGAATTTAAAGAATAAAATAAACTATTCCGATAATGTGCGTAAAATATTAATGGGTATTTAGGCTAAAGAATCCCAAAGATTCTTTTCCGGCTAGTATCAAGTCTTAGTATTATGAAGAAATTTTATCCACACTTCACACTTGTTATAAATGTATATTATTATGTGAGATGTATTTCCAAGTTAAGAGATACAGATCTGTATATATACATACATGGAAAATATGTTGTTTTAAGTTTTGTGTTACTTTGTAATAGAAACGCTGTTTTATTACATATTGTTTTAAAATCTACCTTATGTTATAATTTTTATTTTTTAAGCATGTAACTGCTCGATGTTTAAGGCGGGACGGGTGAGACCACGGGACGGACCCGTCCGTCCGTCCGCGTGGAATTTATTCTATTTATATTTTATTTAATTCTACCTTTTGATTTAAAAAAATAATGCGATCTGATGATGACTGTCTTCTTATTGTTCTATGGAAGCTTCTATGGCACAGGGCATTCTTCAGATAGATCCACTCGCAACTGCTTTCGGAACCTCCTGTCGAAAGTAAAGCTCGAATGACATTTTGGTCACCCATCTGATGAGTGACCATAGTGAATATTGCATAAGTTCTAGAAGCGTAGTCGAACGAGCTTTTTTCGCAAAAATTTTGGAGACCGGCAAAATATAGGATATATTTTTTTTAATTTCACGAAATCTAGGATCTGTGACGGTGAAGTCCCTCAAAGGGGATCTCGCGGTTCCGCACGTAACAGCGTAGAGGGTATACGCAGGGTCTTTCAGCGGATAGTATGCCGCAAGCGCTCGTAAGCCGCGCGGACTGCTTAACGGCTTTTCCGTTTCGCAGCCGTGGAACTTGTGAGAGGCTAGGTGTTAGGTCCGTTCGTTGGTGTGCCCCTTAAGGGTGCCAACGTCTTTAAATAGAGGTTTTGCCTGCGTAATATAAAAATAAAGGATCTGAGACCGTGTAAAGAGTAAAATGAAATTGAAACCTGGCAAACACTGCACGCAACGCCCATTGCCCTCTTTTCCTATATAATGCGATATGCTTTACGATTGACATTTTAATATCTCCAGACTATTTATATTTGCATTCATTACTTACATCATCACAAACAATCATTATCGCAACAAAGTGGGTATACTATAATATTGACATAAAGTTTAAATCAATATTCGTTTAGCTAGTCTTTTGGTAATTGTTAAAATTTTTATAAATTATTTTGGTACATACATTGAGTTCGAGGATCAAAAAGTACTGTAGTTCGTACATTGCAACCTTATAGAATTAGAATTTATTTATTTGCAGTTGAATAGGGTACACTGGGGATCTTACAAATTTTGAAGTTCGGCCCATTCAGCCATCTTAAATAGCATGCAAATATTTAACACTACATTACTAAACGTAATACATATTAATTTACATTGTGAAATCATTTTTCAATATCAATAATAATAAATTTAAATTCATCAAATATATAATAAGTCAGTGAAATTACAAAAAGTGTCTGCTTCATTTTATAAAACATCATTCAAGATTAAATACACGGTTAAAAAATTGAAAAATTCAAATTAATAAGGTCAAAGATTACAATGTTAATTATAAAGCACCATTAGGTAAAGAGAAGAACCTACTATAATATATGTCATTAAAATGTCACTAGTTACCATCAATCAAATACTCTTTAACACTATAAAACATCTTTAAAACGTAGCTCAATATAACGACTTCCTTGATTTAACAAATTCTTCGTAATCCCCTTGAATTTTTCATAAGAGTCAATTTAAATATACCTTTACATTGCGAACAACCTCCTTATAACAAATTTTTAAATATCAAAAAAATATTGTTTGAAACTTTCATGGTCACTAACAATATAGCTATTAAAGGGATTGTTACCATGTACCTTGTCATAAAAAACAAGGTACATGGTAACAATCCCGTTAATAGCTATAATATAAAAAAAATATCAAATAGGTAACTTCTCATTAATGAATTTTGTCAAAAAACCTCTATATACGTTTCCATCAATATATGGCGTGATTCATGTAGGTTTGCTGTATTGATATTAGGTAGGACCAACCTAACCTCAATAATAGCAAACCTCAGTTTAAAGTATTTCTCGATATAACGAATATTTACTTTTTCCCTTCCGATATGTTATATATCGAGGTTGCACTGTAGTATATGTTGTAAATACTAGTCTCTTTTATCGTGTTATGTAGTACTTAAGTATTTTCATCAAAAGTAAAAATAATGCAGAAAATGACGTCGTAAAAGAAATCGTCAGCTAACAAGATCACACATCCGCCATGTGAGGAAATTAAAGTAATATCAAACAATCATCTTGATTTTCTTATCATTGCAAGAAGGTCAAATACAGATTGTCACAAAAGGAGGAAATGCATATCATGGACGCATACCTACGGCCAATGTTTAACCTTTTCTTTAAGGCGTGGTAAACACGTCTGCTTTCATTTACAACGAAAAATTGTCGCATTCTTTGCCACAAATTGCAAACGATGAAAAGAAAGATTGGACAAGTTGCAAGACCATCCGAGTGTCAACCAAATATGGCGTCGCATGAGGTTACGATATATACAACGCATGACTGAAATCCCCATATCCCTTTCAAATATTGCAGACGTGAAGCTTTACGATATGGAACAACGAGAAAAAGATAATCAGTGTCAATTTTAATTTGAAGAACCAAAAAATGCTAAGGTTGGTCGTGATATGAGCGACGAGCAAAAGTACATCATACAGGCGCGTAGTCGCTCAACTGCGTCACAGCCTGTTGATCAGGGCGCAGGTGCCGATCGATACGACGAGAGTCGGGGCCCACTTGTATGTTCTAGACGCCAACAAGGGTTATAGCCTAGCTTCCCTGAAATCGCAAGTTGCTCTTTCAACATGTCCTGGACTTGTGTTTTTGGGACAGCACTTTTAAGATTGCCGTTGTGGGGTGTACACTGTACATCTATTTGGGACAGCACTTTTAAGATTATCGTTGTGGGGTGTACATCGTCAGTTGTCCACATTTTTAAACAATCCAATTTCAATTTTGCTTTATACTGGTGTCGATTCTGGCATGATTCTCTAAATCTAAAATTACATTTGACAGCAGTATATCCTTGTCATTCTGTATACAGTATAAAAAGGAGAGGCTGATGTTAAAATTAGTTTTAAGTTTAGAATATCATGTCAGAATCGACACCATTATTTCCCTAAATTAAGAAATATCGAAAAACCTAATAGTAAAAAACATCAATTAAAAGTTTCTTAGGTCATATTTTGCGTTTTTGCGCACCATCCAAAGTACTGGGTAGCCTCAGTACATTTATGAAATGATAAATAAGAATGAGTTACAATTCTTATTTTAATAGGTTTGTTTACTTTGTAATACACGCGGTTAAAACGAGTACACACACGTGTATGATTTTAATTTACAATGCAGTCTTCATTAAATTTATCAGCTTATTAAAGTCCTCGGTTAAAACAGTAAAGTTCAAACATTCATTTATTGAGTACTAGTGGCCCGCCATCGCTTCGCTTCGGTGTAGAGCTGTAGTGTAGACTAAAATGCCTCTTCATATAATTATAAAAAAAAACTGAAAATGGTATAGGTATTTGCCTTTTCCAAACTTCTATTGACATCATGTCACTCGATTGTTTTGCCTTCCCGGAACCTCGCCACTAACATTTGAAATTCAGGGTATGGTATTAAAGTTCAAATTGACTTTTAAGTATTATTACGAATCGTTTGTATGGGAGTATAGAAAATTGTTTTTTTTTGGGACTTTTTCAGGCATCTTTTTTAATTTATCTCTACGTAAGAACCATCCTCGTACTTCAAGGAATATTCTAAAATAAGAATTATCGAAATCGGTTCAGCTGTTCTCGAGATTTGCACTTAGCAACACATTCATTTTTATATTATAGATGGGTTGAGTATAGACTAGACTTGCAACGAATATTCGGTTACTATTCGGTATTCGGCCTATTCGGCTGCTTTTATTATATTCAGCCGAATACCGAATACTTAAATAATATATTTTGCCATAGAGAAATAATTGGTAAAATGAAAAATTAAAATCGATTGATTACGTATATATTCATCATTTAAGTAGTCATTGGTACATAAAACAGGTACCTACAAGATTTAATCATTTTCTGTATTAAACAAGTTAACAGTTTTTAATTCATTCAGTCATGTGATGAATGGTTACATAAGAGCAATAGTTTAAAGTTTACGCGCCGTTTTTGGCCATATCTCAAAAGTTGGTTTTGTCATTTAGCCGCATTTTAGCTTGAGGACGGCAGATTAGAACAAAACAAAGGAGCGCGAAACAATCACGTCGGTTCAAGTTTTTGGCGCTGAAATCCAGCCAAATACTTTTGCCAAATATTCGGCTATTCGGTCAGGGGTCTCGCCGAATATTCGGTATTCGGTATACTGCCGAATATACTATTCGTTGCAAGTCTAGTATAGACCTAAACAAAACACGCTAAATAGCAGTTACAATGCACAATTTCAAACGCGACACTGGTCCGACCGGGACAAACTTTTAATGAGCCTAAAATAACTTTTAAGCATTTTAAATTATAAAAGCATATACATGAATTGTGTGGTATTACTTAGCTGTGGTATTATTTACGGACTGTATAAATATACCTTCCATTCTTTTAGTTACAAAGCAATCGCTGTAATAACGTATCTTACAATAATACTACTACTTAGTTTCAGCGAATTTATTGGGAAAAGTAAAATAATAGATTCGAACAAAATAAACTTTTCCTTTTTTGTAAAATTCTATAAAAAAATAGACTTCTTTACCATACTCGATAATTATGTAACTACACTAGCGGCCCGCCCTCGCTTCGCTTCGGTGTAGACTACAGTTTTTGTTCTCAGGCTTGTATTATACACAATAACATTCATGATGATTCTTCTTTTATACCTGCATGCAAAAATTTCAGCCCGATCCGACCAGTGGTTTGGGCTGTGCGTTGATAGATCACTATGTCAGTCAGTCAGTCACCTTTGAGTTTTATATATTTAAATAGATTTAATTTTTCTTGACAAAAATTTGACTATCTTTATAAAATAATCGCTAAAGCGATAACACAATGAAAGACGCTCATCTAAAAGAAATGACATTATGGATGTAATTTTGTTAATTATCAAACGTAATTTTCAAAAATAGGACAATAATATGGATTGTAGGCATAGACGCATTCGTTCGGTACAAAGCCCTATGATAAGATAACATAATATTAAATATTGGCATTGTTCAAAACGGTACCTTTGTCATTGTCACATATATAAAATGAATGCAATCCTATAATTAACAATGCAAATAGCGATATCAGTGTTACATTGTTGGTTTTGTACATAGCATAAAATGATGTTATAACAAACATTTAAAACAACCAAAGCCAAAGGACGATGCTTGATATATTAAAAGACGGTTTTTATAAGAAGGAAGGATGACTAACTTTTTTTTCTTCGTCTATCAGGCAAATTATGAAGAAGTATTGGACACGTATATATTCTTTACTAGCTGTGGCCCGCGGTGTTACCCGCGGTTTATTAGGGTTATTTTCCCGCAGTAAAACGATGAGTACAGGCTAATAATATAATTTATAACACATTTGCTCGTAAAGCGTCTCTTATTGCACCAATTTCAATATCATAATCTATCACATTACACACGCGTACGGTAATGTAAAGTTTAACGCATGGCTTATTATGTTCCGTCTTAAAACGTCCGATACTTTTTTAAATCTTAGCAAAGAGTTTTTTATGTCGGAAAGGTAACCAACATTTTCTTAATAAAATCAACTTTGGGCGATAAAATATAATAAATAAACAGTTATTTCTTTAATTTGATTCGTTTTGACAATAAATGTATCGGTAACAAATTCACAAAAATATTTACTTTATTCCCAAAATTATTTACTTTATTAGTAACACTGGCTGTTTTTTGTTCCTTTGCTTAAAAAAGCGTTGATGCGCGCCTCGCTTATCTGTGAAATAGTTATTTCTTTTTCTTTTCGCTGTATTGTTTTAATTTGAAAATATTGTCAAGTAGTAACGAATTTATTAATTTGGCACCGCCAGAAGCCGAAAAATCCAAGTATAGATACTTACAGTCAAGCGTAACAAAATTTCACCTTATGGAAAACAAACAAAGGTGTGTATTATTTCCTCGCAAATGTGTTATAAAACGTCGTATGACATATGTTTGATAATTACAGCCTCCATTTTCATATAGCCCTCACCTACGGCTCGGGCTAACAATATCGCCTCGGCTGTAATTCTCAACTTATCGCACTTATATCATAATATACTATTACTTTACTTCAAACATCTGTTATAGTTACCAATAGTGTTGCCAGGTCCGATTTGTTTTAAATCGGTACATGAGGTTAAAAAAATCGGGATTTAGGGTTGCAGTTCGGGACAGTATACAAAAAACAAGGGGTCTTTAAGTCTGGCTTTAATTTATTGCGTTTTAAACTACAAGTGCAAGTATAGTATTATATTGGTGTCGATTCCGCCATGATTCTCTAAAGCTCTCTATACAGAATGAAAAGGACAAACTGATGTTTTTATTTTTAAGTTTAGAGAATCCTGCCAGAATCGACACAATTAATTACCTAAATTTCATTTTTTGATTAATCGAGACATGTAGCGTGCCGATCAGGTACAAATCGGGACGCGTCCCCAGACCCTTGAAAATTGGGACGACCCACGCAAATCGGGACATCTGGCAACACTAGTTACTACACAGGCGGTGTTACAATTGCCACCCAAGCGATACCGCCCTTGGAGAAAATAAGGGTAATCGGTCAGAATAGAACTGTATTGATCGTAATTAATTATCAATGAACCATTAATCCAAATAAAAGTTAAATCGGCTTCAATACAGAAACTTATAAATTGGACCTATAAACTCTTAATGCATATTGATCTATTCAATATATCGCTGAATACCTTGAAGCAAAGAATAGTGCAATTGTAAACACATACAGCCTTGTAATTTAGCTTTAATTTGTATCTATTTCTCATGTTTAGGCGTAATAATTTTATTTTATTTATTTATTGTCTTTGGATAGGTAACAGCTTAGGAAAATTAAAATAACAGCAATAAACATCACTAAAAGCTATTGACAAGCTACCACAAATTATGTTTCACAAAACTCTACCTATTACAGTTTAATCTATCTCCAAGGTCTATTTTAAACAAATTCTGTATACACATATAAAATAAATCTGTATGACTGTTTGATACCAGAATAAATAAAAAAAAACTGCTGGTTTTGAGTAGCCTATCTGTGAATCACCTAATATTACGGATATTAAAACTGTGTTCCTTTCGAGTGTGCGAGATGGGAAGAATACAAAATCATCTCGGTTTTGCGTTGTACGAAATCAAAGGGCTTACGAGTAGGGACACGAAAAAAGGATCGATACTTTGTGGTATCGAGTACTTTTCCTTTCGATACCGATACATTTGTACTCGATGCTTGGTTTTCGATACTTCAACTAAATGAATCCTTTTTGGCAAGTAAACATTCATTGCGTTGATACAATTGGAAGCACAAGCAATATACTGACGAGTCGCATATAAAAGATTTTTAAATTAACTACTTGATTGGTATTGTGGGTGCGCTTGGTCAGTTTTTACAAGTATGGAATGAGAAATATGCGTCCTTTACCTTATTTCATATACAACAATTATCAATTAATAAATCAACTGTAGCCATGGGAACATTTCGGAATTACTATTGGCAAAATCCCATTAAACCTAGATTTATTACGATGACGCTTTTTGTTTTGACGCACTTAATAAAGTGTATTTTGGTGCTGGAAAACATTCAATGTGCCACTTTTGATTGTTTGGAAACATAACCGACCAAAAAAATGACACAGATCAAAGAGCATCAAAGTTTGGGAGTGGGACCTATAAGGCTGCTGGGGCTTATAATAAGTGAAAATTGTACACCAAAGACGTGATGACATGCGACATATCAAATCAATATATCTCTCTCTGTAATGTTATGGTTATGTGAATAAAGAAAAAATACGTATCCACACTTATCTACCTGATAAACGATGAAAAAAAAAGGCTAGCCTAGGCTAGCCTTATTTAATCAACTGTTACAACTTCACGGTTCTTTAAGACTATCTCCTAAAGGTTCAATACAACACTGATTCACACGTTGACCTTTAAATCGTTCAAGGCAATCTAGGTATTAATAATGGAGAGACTTTATTTTCGCGCTGTTGCAAGGCGGATCAAGATCGAAAAATGTGGTTCCTTTCAAATGCTACAGCGAAAACCTTCACAATTAATTAGAGACGAATTCTTAATACAAAAAGATAATGTTTATGCCAGGTTAGCTGAAAAAGATTGCGACAGTACCTATATATTTTGATCGATAGCTAATGTCTAATCCGTCAAAATTTTCAATAGCTATACCTTATCCACAAGTTATAAAAACATTTCTTTCACATAAATGAGAGTGAGTTACTACAAGCTCTTAAAAGTAATATCGTTCGTCTATTTTGGCTTCTTCTCATGTTAAAACATTTGGTAGTGTTTTAAATTTTATCACTGAAGCCAAATTATTGTTTTATAGGTGCCGAAGTAATTAAACTTCGGAAATCGCATCGCATCGCAAAATTCGCATCAAATCACTTAGTGGGTTATTGTTCATACGTCACAAAGTTTGTCGCGAAAAAAGAAATGTAAGGCAAAGGCATGTCAGGAATTAACTTTAATATATGGAGAAGACAAAAATGTCACGAATTAACTTTCATTATATGGAGAAAATAAAATGTTACGAAATACCTTTGTGGCAAATGTAAATTACGAGAACAAGACAACGGACAATCGACAACTTATTAATATAAAGAATAGATGCCAGCATAGATACTGCATCAAATAAAAAACACGGCGTCACGTAACGAAAAACAATTGAACTCGACCTTGAAGCAAGAGCTAAATCCGGTAACCTACCAACTTGAGCATATTTAAAGTTTTTTGCTGATCGAACAAGTTATTGCACAATACTTATCTGGCCAACGAACCGTGCCAGTGAAATCATCCATGGTAACGTTTATCAGTAGTTCGCAAGTAGTAGCAATAGCAAAAGTACCTAGCCTTAACTTTAAAAAAAAACAGTAATATGTTATAATGTCATTTAAAGCCTAAAACTAGCTGAGCCATAAAGTTTGTTGTCCAAAAATGAAAAAATAAAGGCTGATATCGCAAGCGACAACCAGTTGACCGTCAAACTATTTTTAGAAATGAAACAGTAAACTTTTGATTGTAAAAGTTCTCCATTCCGAAATAGCATTAGGTAGAAGTACGAGTCATTTTCATGTTAAATAATTTTCGGAATTTATGTTTCTTTCAGAATTAATTCAAGACGATGTAATTCACAGAATAAGGCAATACTTCATATATAACCTCTCGCTACAACCAGTAAAAAGTTCTTACGAATAAAAATTTGCACATCAATGACGCGGTGTCAATACCTCAACCTTTTGATGGAAGCTTCCAGAGATTCGCGAGTGCAGGTTTTGGGTTGATGCACAAACGGCGTTGAGTGCACGGCGCATGCGCGGAAGACGCTACCTTGACCTTACCCTCCCAACCAGCACGCCCCCTCAGACGGGAGGCAATGGGGCACAATATGCCAGTGGAAGTCTGCCGAAAGCGTGGACATCACGCTTTTTGGAGACAGCCATTGGCATATGACACAATCATAATTTATTCCTACACCGCTAGGTTTGAAAGTCCATACATAGCAGATTGTAAATGGCAGCTTTAAATGATTCATTAACTTATACTGTTGATTGATACAAACAGATATCATATCATGCGTCTTGTATTATTGAAAATTTTATGAATTTCTATTACAAAATGAGTTCAGTAAATTATTGTCGATGACGTTCATAAAATAAATAATAACAATTGTGAAGAAATCCCAGAGACTGGGAACTATATTACAAATATACACCAGGACCGAAAGTTGTACCCTGGTCGAATCGTCGGGATAAATGTATTAAAAAGCCTTATTGCATTTACAAATTGAACGCGAAAGTTTGATGCGTATTAGCGACAGTTCCTTCTCTCTAGAGTCTACGCAAAGGTGTTCGTCCAAAAATAGCGTAAGCAACGACGCCTACCATACTCAGAGAGCGTGATGTAAACAATCGATCGCTAGGGTCGGCGACAAGGACGAGCGGCGAATATATAATCCTTCAAGTTTCTTTTCCACAAAGAAAATCGCCTATTTTGTAGTCAACTGAAGTGAAACTAAACTAAGTACTTGAGCATTCGCTATAAACTAACAATCATTTGATTATGTTTCGAGAGCACGTAACCCTGACGCATTTATGACCGTAATTAATGGTTCTCAACAACTATAGGCGCGTGTCAGCATTTTAAGAACACTCATTCTGTCGTTAAAATGACCTAGTTCTGATTATGGCTGAGAGCACGTAAAGGCGAATTCTTTTTAATACTCAGGAAGTGATAAAAAATATTGACATCGCTGATTTAGTTTAAATTCGCTTCTTCATCTGTATTCGGCATTGTAATACTTGGGGAACGTACAACCGGGAAGTAATAATCCAAAATCAGAAATGCCACTACAGAATATATCCGAAATCCTACTTACCTACTAATCTAGATAGTGAATCATACTTTTTTACATCAAAGATATTTCGATATCAGTCTTATCCGACTTCTCAAAACTATATGCACAATCCAAAATCATAAATGTCAGTTCCCAGTAATTTTTTTCGCTATCAGATAAATTATCAAAAAATTATGGACACGTATTTTTTCTCTATTCACATAACTTAAGAGAATATTGATTTGAAATGTCGCATGACGTCACGTCTTGGTACAATTTAACTAAGAAGTGACGCACGAGCGACCCCACTTCCAAACTTTGACGCGCTTTAGCTTTGTAAGTTTTTGGTTTGTCCATTATTTTCTTTAATCTGCCTGACGGACTAAACAGAATTTCGTTTACTTTAGCCCATCATCATTCCTGTTACCGAAATCATAAACTATTCCAGGTAGTGATAACCTTTCAGAGATACATTAAAATACTTTCAAAGATATATCGATATCAATCTTATCTGTAAGCAAATTGCAACATTGCAAATAGGTATATTTCCATTCAAGGTGAAAATAAATTTCGATAAGGAAGTCAATGCCTGCTGATAATATGCGTGATTTAGTTTTATCATTATAAAAAATACAATGAGTAAG
Organism: Chilo suppressalis; assembly: GCA_902850365.2. NCBI lineage: Eukaryota > Metazoa > Arthropoda > Insecta > Lepidoptera > Crambidae > Chilo > Chilo suppressalis. Next base: position 3,327,357 of record OU963911.1, read on the forward strand.
AGTGCTACGAACTGTAAATACAGAGATAGTGATTACAGACCGTTCAACTGTGGCCCTCAGTCGTCTTCCTCACAAACATGACCGCGGTAATGATATGATAAAACTTTTTAAATACTATCCACCATACGAGAATATATACAATGAAAATCATTTATTTCAGAACTATACTACATATTGTTAGTTACATTTAATTTACTTATGTTAGTCAGTATAACAGAGATTATACATAAATGACTTGATAATTTTTATTTCGACGCTGAGTTGATAATGTTGCTATTAATAACTTATTCTTCATTATTACTCGAGATTGGCGAAAGTAATAAATTAAATGAAACGAGTGAGAAAGACCTACAGTCGGTACTCATTAAACAGATGAACGCGTCATAATATCTAAGCTAACCTATTGAAGCTTTATCAATATTATTAAGTAACTGATTCCGCCTAGTTCGATGAACACGTTCTTATCACAAGACTGCAAAATAAGTCGCCTTGAAGAATTCACCGAGTGAGATATAAAGAAGTGTCTAGAACATGTCCCGAATCGCGACATCGTTTACTTGTTGTATAACAAAACATATAAGCTTCGTTAACATTAAGAAAAAGCAAAGAGGAAATAATTGTAAAAAAAAATCTAACTTTAACATTCTGTAATCCAAAATATATAAATTTACAAACGACGTTACATATTAGAAAACTTTCGGCTATCCAATATACATGATAAAATAATTTGAATGAAAATACGTTGTTTAATTTATTACTCAAAAATCCGTAATTCGTTACGCTAGCTTATGCTTGTTCATAATATTGAATAACCTTCCTAAATGTATATGGAGTTCAGTAATAAATTAGATAGATTAAACATTTTTCGTGGAATCAAATAAAGTATTTTTCCGCCCAATAGTTTCATTTTGTTCGTACAGACTTATTTCGATGTAAAAAAAGAAGCAATGGTTTAAAATCATATGGCTGTATTATTACTCTGGTTAATAATTAATGTAAAAGTTACAAATTAAAAATTTAACCAGGCAGTCATTTAAAACAATTAAAGCGTTAGTTAATAATGACAGTAAAAATTTGGCCCATGTATTACTGGAACGTTTTACAAGACAGATAACGTACGTTACAACATTATGAACGTTGGCAAAGGTTAAATTACGTGACATTAGAATTACATCAAGAAAAGTAACTAATACGTTGAGTTAATCAAATTCGTCTTCGAAAAATTAGATAACAGTAAAGTGTATCTTAAACATCAAAATGTGTTACTTGATGACAATACTTTTTGCTTTTACTACCATTTGTAATATCACTAAACGTGAATAATTTGGTAGCAGGTACATTGAGTAGTAATCGTAAAGACCATATTATATTTTAATGAGATTCGGACTATAAAACTAAAAATCTTACATGTAAATGCATTTAGCGACAGTTGGCAAGGATTAACACGACGCGGCATAATCACGGAAATCTAAATATATTTTGGAGTGTATTCTGATGCCGGAGACACGTGCTTGCGGGTGAAGTAATTAAACATTGTATTGCTAACTTCAGAAAGTACTCACCACGTGCATGGAATTTCAAAACAATCCACAACGTAGCCCTTTCTATATATAGTTACAAACACGAAACAATACGAGATTTACGGTTATAAAACTTTTCTCGAATCTAATTAAGGAATTATTGCATTATTATTTGAAGCTAAGCTATTGGTTAACTTGTAACTGATAACACTAAAAAATCAGCAAAATCGTGATGCTGTGGCCTTACAAAATAATAAAACAACTAAAGTTGGAGAAAAGTCTGTGAAGAATCCAGACCATATAAAATTCGCGAAGTGGTTTGTGTGAGAAAAGGTAACTTTAATTAAAATTAATCATTCACAAAGACGACATGAAACATGGTACACTCACTCAAAGAAAGGAAATCGATTGTGACGTAATTATAGTAGCAAAAAGTTATGTTTGAAGAATAGGTTTTGTTTTACAGTTTTCCTTGATCGGTTCGCGACAATTTTGCAGTGTCGACATTACATAACAAGAAACTGTTTTTGTTGTAGCTTGCTCCTAGTGTACCTAGAGATATTTTCGTTTACATTATATCCCGAGCAGAGCAGACGGACGTCATCGGTTAAGAAACGGCATTGACATTGTGGATGTTGTTACTAGTAGCGTGGCTGGGCAGGGCTTTCACTATCATCGCGGTTTGGCCATCTGCCGGGAGTGTGACGTCACGGGAGATGGCACCTGCGTCCATGTCTGGCTACGTTTGCGCGCGGCCTACGTAATCGCGACGAAGCAAAAGAGGTGTGAGCAAATCGATTCGGCTGCGTTGGAATCTTTGGACTCTTTAGCGCCATTTATATTTAGGTACAATGAATTGTTTGGAACAAAAATAACTTTGATCTGGTTTATGGTAAAGTTATGGTTGTTGATTCGTTTTTTTTTTCTAAATATATTTTGCGAAGTCTCACTTGGCAATTCTTTATTTTATTTCAGTGAATCATTGAAGTGGATAATAATATCGCGAAAATCACCTACATGTATGTAGTGAAAGAAATCTAAAAGACACTATTTTGGATGACGAGTTTACAATTTTTTTTTTCAAGTAGGTACGGAATTATTCTTAGTACTAGTTGCCATACTCATAATAATATTTTAATGCTGATGAGAGATTTAAAAGTAAAAAAAAATAAGTTGCACAATTTTCAATATCCCTGTTCGACTGACCGTTCTATGGGCCCCCGAGTTCAGCAAATCACTAATAACTTAATTTTAGAATATAAGATTTAACTTAATTTTATATAAAAGAATTAGGTACAAGGGTCAGCGTGTGAATACTTTATAAAGATAATTCCGATAGCGCAATGTCAAAGGCCACAAAAAACGTAGGTCTTAATTTTTTTCATAACTGTAGCTGTGATAACGCAACCATCATCATTGACCTGTCCAGCGATCCTTTACGGATAGCTGTTCAAACTCGCCTCCATATCTGAGGTGAAGCATCGGTTAGTAACAAATGACGTCATACCGTTATCAGGCCAGTTGTAGTTTACTACGAGTGCGGATTACATGATGTTGCGATAACCTTACATATTCACAATTAAGTCTCTGGGTTATGTCTCGTTCTCGTCAGCGTCTAGAGATGAGCTGACCGCGTGAATTAGGGAAAGAAACTGAGAGATGATATCGCAACATAGGTCGCAGCAAAGTTCTTGAGCAAAACCACAGACAAATTGCGAAGTAAACGTTTTCGTATGTAAAATTGCTACAGCACAGGCTTCCTTGTCAGTGGTCAGTGCACAAGAAGTTTGCTGGAATGTATACCAGAACCTAGTAAAAAATTAATACGCATAGCCCGGCAAAATATTAAAATAAAAATTTCGCCACTGCCGGCTTCCATTTTGCAATGATAAGTGTATCCCAGTATAAAAACAAATTTTACCACCCACTTATTCATTAGTACGGTCAAGAACCAATTGGCTCACACGAGGGGGAACAAATGGGCCATCATTCCATTTAGGAGAACACCAATCTTTACACTTTGATGAGGCCAATTCAAGATATAAAATTGTCTTAAAGTCGGAGATTTCGCCACTTGAATTGATTGATGCATGAAAAGATCTAGAGATCGCCAAAGGTACAAACCCGAAAGGAGAAAAAAAAACCTTGTATGGTTTTGGGTCAATGTGATGCATATACCGTGAAAGTTTAAAAACAGTAAGGCCCGTATAAATATATCTCCCTCAACTCTGAGAGCGATCTTGCGATGATGTTTTGTATGAAAGCTACGTAAGTGCCTGTCCGACGAAACGCATAATTTACACGCATTCGTACTTCTTTGCGCTATCATAAGGTTGAGTGACTAATAACAATCCATTCAGAATCTGGATCAATGAATATATAAACGCGATTGAAAACACCTCTTCTGGCCAAATTCAAGCTCAAAGCGCCTCTTCTGGACAAATTCTAGCTCAAAGCGTTTCCTCTAAAACCTGTATAATGGTAACTCTAGCGCTGACCGTTTTTACACAGAAGTAAAAATTAAGATGTCTTGGGGGGAAACGAGGTGCGCGGGTGGGCGTTACCTCCGATAGACGTCTCGAGACAGTCTGTAATAGACTTCAATCAGCCGCTACCACCCTTGGCGATTGGTTCCGTAGATGGCGTATCGAGGTTAATCCGGAGAAAAGCGTCGCGATCCTCTTTAGCACGACACCACCTCCCACGCGATCTCTTCCGAGCATCCAACTATTTGACCGGGTCATCCCCTGGGAGGACCGGGTCAAGTACTTGGGTGTTACGTTAGACAACCGATCAACGTTTGCACCTCATCTCAAGATAATTCGCGATCACGCAGCATTCATTCGCGGCAGGCTATTCCACCTTATAGGGAAGCGTAGTAAGTTGTCACTTAGACATAAGTTGACAATTTACAAAACTTGCATCCGCCCTATCATCACCTACGCGAGTGTTTGCTTCGCCCACGTACCTCCGTCGCGTCTTAAACCACTCCAAACGCTGCAAAATCGTGTGTTGCGCGGTGCCACGGGTTGCTCGTGGTACGTGCGCAACATCGATTTGCATCGCTACCTCAAATTAGACTCCATCGCGAAGTATATGAAGGACGCCTCGAGGCGTTACTTCGATAAAGCCGCGCATCACCCGAACCCCCGTAAAAGCGAGTAGTTATCATACGTCCGCCCTCCCGTCCGTAGGTCCCGATTCCGTCGGCCTAGGCACGTCTTACGACTACCTCGACGACGAAATCACACGCGCCAACGCGCCTCCGATTCCTCTCACACAGGCCACAAACACCAACACTACACAGCTAGCAAACGTGCACACTAGCTTAGCATTAGGCAGACACCGCACCCGTAGGATAAGAGTGCGAAGACCCGGTCTACACACGAGACGCTATACCAGGTACAGGTACGTACCTGGGCGTTTTTCCCCGCCCCCCACGACAACGGCTAACTAGAGCCGAGGTCCGAGTCTCGGAGACGCCCTCTAGTTGAGCCGACCCCCCTAAGTTCGAGTGGTCTGGAGGCTCCAGACGGAGAGGAGACTCCCCCCGTGGGGAGACGCCATCCGACTGGAATACCTCCAGAGGCACTCGCCAATTCTCGGCTTGAGGTCCCCTTAGGATCTCGCCGTCCCCAAACCTGGTGACGCTGTAAAGGTCATCTGCGACCAACAGCATACACACTCAAAAAAAAAAAAAACGGGTGGGCGTGCGTTGCGCCGATTGGCTCTCCAGTCGTGCCCATGCGCAGCTATCCCCTCCGCGGTTTGTTCAGCGCTAGTAACGTGCCGTGACCTGCATGTAAGTTCGGGCCATAACAGACGACGGGTACAGAACCTTGATAAGTATCCCAATATTTTTCTTCTTTTAAAGATTTTTTACCTATAGTGTTTGCTTATATATAAGCAATGTTATATTAAATTCCGCGTTATATTAAATTCTTTTGAAAAAGGGTGCCCAATACATTTAAAATTACAAATATTTAGCAATATAACCATTAACGAAGGGATTTATATACACATAATGTAACACACACCATTAAATAAATAAATTCCATGCCATTGACACAATTTGATTATGCAGGAAGGAGACCTATGTATATAGTAATAGTTTAACAAGAATTACAATACAATAAGGTTATTGTAATTTCTTCAGTTGTTTATTTGCGTAACATTTGACAATAATCATATCAAATTTTGAAAGTTCCGAGAATCTTTTTTTTCACATAATATAGGTAATTATGAATTATATAAGTACTACCTATTATTTCCTGCTTCAAGAACATTCTGTTTCATTATCTTGGATTCGTTGACTTGGCATATGATCCCAGATAATGTGATAATAAGATGTTTTATTCTAAAACAATTAGCAAATCCAATGAGCGATAATTATAACAATGGAAATAGGGATGATAACGCGGTAAATAGAACGAAATTCTATTTTTTCCATCAGCTAAATAATCAAAAAATAATGGACACTTAACTTACCTTACCTTTTGCCTTAATTTGTGGATCAACCAAAAAATTACAAAAAGATAAAGTGCATCCAAGTTTGGGAGTGGGGGCTCGTAATGACACTTCTAAGTAAAAAATTTTCAGCATAATATTTGGATAATTTAAGTGATCAAAATGAATTTTGTATCAACAAAACTGATGCAAAATTAATGAAAAGTGGGATGAATAACGAATTCCTCGTTGTTTATTATTGTCAACAGAATTCATATTGTTTGTGAGGTGTGATTAAAGTTTATACAATCATAAAAACCATACGGTTTATTGACTTCTATGATTGTTTTATCTTTTCTAATAATATACACAGATAATCTATCTACCTATAGATACATTTATCAGTTTTACTTATTTTTTTGAACATGCCACTGTTCTACTTTGTAGGATTATAAGGGGGCGTCCATAAATTACGTGAGATGTTTAAGGGGGGGAGGGGTCGAGTCAAATCTCATCTAATTTTACGTTGGAGGGATGGGGGGTCTCGGAAAATATCACGCAATTTTTTTTCTGATTGAAACAAAAAAATATATATACAATTTTGGCCCATTTAATCCAGATTGTACATACCTACTTAAGATTTAATCTTAAGCGTAACGATTTAAGTATTTAATTTTTAATTTTTTATTACACTTATAGCTCTCAGCAATATTGATTACTAGTCTTAACTAGTCGTAATTAAAAGCACGAAGCATTTTTTTTTTCATTTTACAATAATAGACCAAAGTGTTTACGTAAGAAACCCACATTTTGAAAAATCTCACGTGAGATTGGGGGATGGGGGGGGTTGAATAAAATCTCACGACATCTCACCAAGGGGGGGAGGGAGGGGCAGAAAATTCAAAAACACACCTCACGTAATTTATGGACGCCCCCTAAGATCTCTGCTCATAATCTACTCTGCCATAAAACATGAAGTTGACATGAAACCAGTATTAATGCAAGTATTAATCAAGATTAGTTCAGTAAAAACTGATTGCACAATGATGATACTTGCACTTTGTATCAATAACCTTATGTAACAGCACAATAATAGCATAGAAACCTATTACCTATATCTTAGTTAGATTATATCAATGACGTCATTAATTCTGTTCACAATAGAATGAGAGAGACATTATATATAAAAAAACATTTTATCATAAGAGCAATGAGTAACTGCAACTTTAATTATGGTGAAATAGATTTATTTAGTAGGAAAAGAAAAAGAAAAATTTACAATATCCAATTTAGCAAAATGTAAAATCAATATCGTTTATTCAGTCTTGGCTGTTACAAGCATTTGTGAATGTCGAAAAGCTACGCCATCGGTTCGCAAATCTACGGCGGGAGACCTTGTACAGCGAAGATCCGGCAAGAAACTCAGCAAGGGCTGTTTTTTTCTTCCTGTATTACATAGTAGTCAAATTGAAAAATGACTTCAATATGAGGTAACTCATGAAATCACTTTCCACTACAAATGCAAATAATATAAAAATTGTGACTATAAAATAAAAAAAAAATATAAAAAAACTGGCTAAACAAAGTTTAGGAATGCTGTGTTCTACTGTTTAGGCTTAAAAAAATGAACGATTAAAGTTTAGTAAACAATTAATAGTACCAAATGTTGCAAGAGAAAACTCATCTCCGCTGGCAGCACCTGTTCACGAGCATGACGCATGAACAAGCCATCACTTGATCCATTATTACAATTTATTATTATATTATTGTAACATAAAAAGTAAAATTAATACTTAGTTTGCTTCCTTTTGAAGTCTGCTTACAGCGATGATTGTCATTAACTGAATGTTTTAAATTATTTTATTCTGTTTTAATTTAATTATTTTTAATTCAATATTATTTCCGTTTAATTTGACATATGTGTTTTTAAATGTATTCTTTTATTGCTATTATTATTTATTTTTATGTAATTGTTATTCTTTTTTTTTAATTTTGATATGGATCTCGTGTATGAAAAAAATGCTTTTATTATTATTATTAAACATCTTAGCCCCCCCTAATTAACAAGGAATAAGCTTAGACCAGTTACGCCGTGTTTTGTTCATGTCACTCAAATGCCATTTGTCATTCAATAGACAGAGACAAAAACATAGAATAACTAATTGAAGCTTATTCTTTGTTTATTAATAAAGGGGCTTATGTATTAAAATAATAGTGGAAACTTTTTTGCAAATTTGTAAATTTAATGGCATAACTAACATGTATTTTTAATGCTGTATTTTTCCCTAAATAAATAAATAATACATCCTCCTTAGAGTAACACCTCAGGGCATTAATGTTGGGAATTAGTTATAGAACTCATTTTTTTTTTTCATAAAAAAGTGTATTTGGTATTGATCCACTTTTAAAAGTGAAATATATGCGCACCTTTTATTTTTACAAAATCTAAAATCTATATTTACAACTGATATTGGTAAATGTTCTGTTTTAATTATTTACTCTAGTGATGTCATAGTAATCTTAACTATTACCAGATTTATAAGCATTAGTTTTAGTAGTATTTCCTTTTGTAGTTTTTAAACAAGCATATGATATAATAATAATAAGTGAAAGAACATCCACTGTGCCTGCTAAGGAGCACAGACAACAGTAAACACACATGGTTTTCTCATTCACTCTCCACGATATTAAGGGCAAAACACTGTGTTATATAAAATATAAATATATATATGTTATATATATAGATATCTTTATCTATTAAAAAGATATCTTAATTATAACTATTAGCAATATAAACTTACCTCAACACGTAAGCATCGACCAGCTCGCTCTGTGTGAAAGAGATAATTTCACAGCGGACTATCTTGAGTACATTTTCCCATTGTTTCCTGAAAATAAAAATCCCACTTCATAACTCCAGATGACAAAAAATTAAAACACAATAACGAATTATACAAAATGTAAACTTTTTATCCGAATATTGGTGTCAATTCTGGGGTGATACTCTAAACTCAGAACTAAATTTAACATCAGTCTCTCCATTTCATTCTGTATAGAGAATGATACACTGTTGTCAAATTAAAGTTTAGGATTAGAGAATCATGCCACAATCGACACCATTGTCCTAACATAAATTTTAATTAATATTTAGGTTGAGCAATCATTAATAAACTGTCTCTGTAATTTTTACCCAAAAATTTTGTAGATACCTAGAACTTTTCATTATTTTATTCAAACTTTAACTAACATCTGCTTTTGAATCACGCGGGGGCCGCGTGGGACGGCGGCTGTGCTTCCGTCAAGCCAACCACACCACAGCAAGCGCGACCAATCCCAAGCTGTTTAAAATAGTCAAACAGCTGATCCAGAACATTCCATAACAAAAACATAACATTTTGTGCTACATTCAGACAGAAATCTTCAGCAAAACCTCCTGAGTTATTGCAAAGGGGCCTCACGATATTGTGACGCATACTCCTAACAAATGTACTAGACCGTTATGGTTATAATTTACAGAGATAAAAGCCGGTAACCTGTCTAGAGATTTTAACTAACATTAAATGAAGTTGGCACACTTACCGAGTGATTTTTCTTAAATCTGCATTTTTGGCCGGCGTAAACCAAATCTCGATCAACTTTTCAACACCTTCAAAAAATTGCTCATTATTTTCACTACTAGATATTATTTCCGTTTCAGCCATGGCGTTTCTCTTCTTATTTATTTTTTAATAAAACAAAATGTAAGTTTTCGTTTGTGAAGGTATTTAATTTATTATCCGCACTGTAACCACAACCGCAACGAACAAATGTCGGAAATTGACTGAGTAGTGAACTGAATTTTGAATGAATGAATCAAAATTATTGGCAAAATGCAGGTGAAAGAAGAGATGATACTATGGGCGTCTCTTTCTGACAGAGCAAGCGAGTCGGCGCTGCACGGTCGTTCGTTCGGTAGCGCCGCCGGGCGAATGGACTGGTTTCGCGAGAACTGATGGAATTTATTCTTCTTCCATATCTCTGTTCCTTATCTTTTAGTTATGTCATTACCACCAGTACCCTGATTTTGTTGCCACTTAATATTTGAAACACTAATTACCCCGAAATATCGTTCTTATTCATCTAAAAAAACCAATGTAAACATAAGAACAGAATTAAATATTTTCATCTACTACATTTTAATTAGTTTTTGTGATTAACTGACTGTATTATTCATTCTGTGCACCTTCTTTCCTAAAGAGTATCAAATAGTTAAAGCGTAGTGGAAGGCTCTGATTTTAAGCTAAAATATTTTTGTCTAGAAATGGCCGAACACAGAGGTGAATTGCTTAAAATATAAATCTTTAGAAAACATTAATAGAAGAAATTACAGTCTCAAAAATGATAATCTGGTGATTTTCTTGATGCATAAAAGCAAACCCAATATTCATATACCAACATCAAATATCTGCATGAAACAAAAAAAAACACATTTACAGTTAAAAATAATTTTATTTGTGGTCATAAATCTTCAAATGATGCTACTAATTCATGTAATTGACCATTGTCCACTTTTTTGATAGGTTTAAATTTCAACTGTATTATTGGCACTGTTGGCACCACATCACTTTCTTTATCATCATAGCAAAAATCTTCTATATTTGGTTCCAAGTCCCTTTTAATTTTGGCACTGGATGGTTTTTTATCCTTTTTAATTTTTGTATCACTAACACTAGCGTTCAGTTCAATAAGATTTTTGTATATTCTGTCATTGAAATGGAAGTTCAACTTCTTTGTAACCTGAAAATAATACAAAAAATAATTTTAAAGTACAAATAATTTAAGAATGTCTGTCTACCTTCGCTTGAAATACACAAATTACAGTTTTTGATAATAATTTGTAATAACTAAAAGGTAAATTTTTGTATGGCAATTTTATCTTTAACAAGTCTAAATTATTTTAATAAATACTCACTTTTGCTTCTAACATATGTTTGTCTTGCTTCAAATCTTCTTCTTTGTTTGGAGTTCGTTTTGTGTTTTTAAAATCAGACAAATAATGAGCTAATGTTTCACTAGAGCATAGAGAAGGCTGTCCGAGGTCAACAGGTTGAGGAGAACTAGGTTTTGAGGATGACCCATCTTTGGAGCAGCCCATGTCATGGCTCGCAAGTACTTTTGGTTCTGGAAACCTTTTGTGTTCAATGTTCCTTACTAGAGTTTTTTTTACTTTACTATCACAGCCATTCCTCATCATATTCCTGTGTATAATAAAATTATAAATATTGTAATCTGCAAATCCTTATCCGGTAACTGTATGCATTTTATTTTTGAATGCACTTTAAGTTTCCCATCATCATAGGCTTTCACGGATAAAATATAACACAAATACTTGTAAAATGAATTATTTTATGCGATGAATAAAACAAATCCTACCGGTTAAAATTAGAGCACAGATTACAGGGCGGGCTTCGTTAGTTCCGTTCCAAACCTACGCTCCGAGCAGGGTTGCCAGATATAATTTTATGATTACCTCAAACAGATTTTTATATTTCCCCAAAATGATAGTTTTTCTAAATGAAACTAGCAATTTTAAAATGTTCTCACACTCACGCACAGAGCACGCCAATATGATATACAATTTACACCCATCCCCTAGAATTAATAATTCAAATCAAAATCTAGGTCAGCAAGGATGCCTTTTTGTGGCTCCCGCCGCCCTGGGCTATGGCCCTCTTGGTCCTCGAATAAAACCACTACTCAACCCATCTCAGAGACAAACAAAATCAAAATTCATTTATTGAATTCTAAAGCTATGCCATCTGTTCACAAATCTATGGCGGGAGACAACAAGAACCGGCAAAAAAATCAGAAAGGTCTCCTTTTTTCTCCTTGTTTTATTTTATGAAGTATCGCCAATTTGAAATTGACATCAAACTTATAAACAAGTCTTGAAGTCAACGTTCATTTCATTGCCATATGTTTTAGAAGTGCTATTCCCATAATATATTTATTTTTCCCAACAGTTTTCCTAAAGATGTTGTTTTCCCAACAGTTTCCCTAAAATGTCATTTTCCCAATTTTGTCCCCGAGAGTAAAATTTTTCCCCATAATTGCGAAAAAAACCCCGATCTGGTACACTGGCTCCAAGTGTAACAAATGTACATTTAACATGACTTTATAAATGTTAGGTAATAGTTCTGAGTACTGAAACCGAAATGGCATACTACGAAAAAAACGTGTACACCTAAAGTTACTACGAAACGATAATGGCACCTTTACATAGGTACTGCCCCAAGACTGCCCCCTATCTTGCAATGCACCTATTTGTAATATTTATGTACTTATTAATCTTTTTTAAACAAATTTAAATATTTATTTCGTCAAAAATACTTCTACTTTTTTGTAAAACTTTGAAACTTTCCTGCCTGCACGAAGTTATGATAGCTTCGTGCCTGCCTGCCATGCTTACACAACATAGCCATAGTTATGTATTTGCTGTTTGTGCATTCTCGACCTTTCATTCTATAAAGAGTATAACTAGGATACACTGTTGTCAAAATTTCAAATAGCTAACACAAATAACCTTGTCAATGCTAACACTTCCCTATTATAAGCTATTCGTATTTGCTAAAAAAATGTATTTTTGCCAAAACAAGATTTGGCGGTTTTGCTGAAAAGGTATCAATTTGGCAAAAAACCATTCTTAATCTGCCGTTAATTTAAAATCACTTCTGGCAAACCTGTCTATAGCCGATTGAAATATGCCGGCTTATAGCCGGCGCTTCACTTGGCTGTTCGTATTTGGTATTAATCTACTTCACGTTAGACTGTCCTTTTCATTCCATAAAAATTAATAACTCCTGTTGACAGACAGACAGACAGACTGTTGTCAAGTTTACATATACCAAATACGAATAACCAAGTGAAGTCTCAGCTTAATGTGTCTGTGTCTGTCAGTCTGTGTCCATGCCAAGTCAAGTCAAAACTAGGGATGATCGATATTAGAGAAATATCGAATCAAAAGTATCGATATACGATAAATATTGATTGAAAAACATTAATATGGCTAAAACGTTGATGTTTTTGGAAACAAAATAAACTGTCTATTATATTTATGAAATGTTTTAATTATTAGATAGGGTGTCTCAGTAAGAGTGTACCTTTTACTATTAAAATATAAACATGTATTTTTTGAGAGAGTTGCAATGTTTTTATTGGATTCTAAAGTAAATTATGTTCCGGTCAAACATGAAATAAAATATTCAGCAAAAGGCCCCCACGGCTCTGATGACAGGTCATCTTAAAGCGCTCCATGTTTAATAATGAGAGTAAACATAGGTGAGAGCAACCCGTCAAATTGCAGAGATGACACTGGTACGAAAAAAAAACTAAATTTAAAAAGTGCACTTTTACTGAGACACCTGGAATTCCTTGTAATTGTGGAATTCCTTGCCTGAGCCCTTGTTCTCCGAGCACTACAATCTAGCGGTCTTCAAAGCAAGAGTGAACCGGTTTTTATTAGGTAAGCGCGCTCCATCGTAGACCATATATTGCTTTCCATTAGGCGAATTATGGTCAAGCGCTTACCTATTACCGAATAAAAAAAAAACCTAGCCATCACAAAAATAATAAGAAAAAAATAGAAAGAAATATTAATACAATACAGAATAAAAATGTAAATAATGTTACCTTACCTGTTATTTCGTTTACGAAGTTTCATTATTTGCGAAATCAATAGTAAATTAGCTTCCGCTTCACAGATTTACTCACTAAACAACACCTCACTCATCATTCACTCATCATACTCATTAAGAAAGAATGACGCGTGCTGAGCGTATGTAATTGAAGTTGACAGTATTTTTTTATCTTTTGAGAAATAAAAAAAACTTATTCGTACATACGGCTTTGGCCTTACTCCGATTATTTTGATCAGTGTCATCAAGTGGAAAATAGTTGCAACTTGATAACCATCTGCTATCAATCGTCTATGACTATGCAATATTATGCAACATTTAGTTGAAACTAGTACATCTAATGCACGCTAGTCGGCGCCCAAAAGAATAATTGATGTTTCGATATTTTTATTCATGTAAAATCGATATTTTGATGATATCGAAGTCAACCCATCAATTTTAAAACATCGATGTTTACCAGTTAAACATCGATGTTTATTCAACATCGAAGAATATCGAGCATCCCTAGTCAAAACTCAAAAGTCAAGTAGGAAAATACAGAGGAAAAGTTAAAATTCCTTTCCTTCAATTATAAGTTTTTATTTCTTTGTGCCGTATTGCTTTGTATTTGTTTAGACAGCTGACTTTAAGTAATAATCAGTTAACACTTTATCAGATTGTCCGTGGAAATATGTCTAGTAATAGGACCGATGATGAATTTTCAGTAAGATTAATATTGACTATGCATTTATTTTTCCAGAGAGTTTATTTTCTATTTATTTGTGTTCTTTCAGAATCCTGATAATTTACCAGTAGAAAAATTGACGTTCTCCGTAAAAAATGTTGGTGTTATTCAACATGTGAAAGCTCTAGTGAGTAACTGTGGTTTGATAACTTTTTTTATAAAAAGTATATACTTTGCCCTTAAATTAAATTATATTTTTTTATAATGTACCGCTTATAGTAGAAATGTAAAAAAATTTCAACTTTAAATTCTTTCATAATGTTATGAAAATGTGTTCGTTGAAAATCATACAAGGATTAAATATAAATAAATATGTTTACACCTTAAAGGCCCATTAGAAATGCCTATATTTTTTGGTTAATTAGTTCAAAATACCATAACCAGAATAAGCTTTACCATTTAGTTGGATTGATTATTTAAACTAGCTGTTACTACAATTGAATCTGTGCATCGCATCCTTTAAATACATTAAATAATTATGATGGTATAGACCAAGGGTACTCAAACTTAACTGCTAGCGATCTACCTCAAAATTTTTAGACTACTTACTATCGACTCTGAGAGGCTGCAAGTATGTGTGGGTTGCCATACAAACACGATACACGCCACCTACCTACCTACCTAGGGAGGCTGTACCATAGCATATATAGGTTATTGTAGGTTGATCGCACTCGACTGGTTGATTGCGATTGACCGTTTGAGCACCCCTGGTATAGACCCACAGCTTTTTTCAACTAACTTGGTATTAGGTACCACAAAAAACTTTATGTAATATTGACTGACACTCAACTCGCTTGCGTGAGCCACACACAGTGCTTACTCATTTCCCAAATATCAAAAGCCTAACAAAAGCTGGACAAGCCAATTTAAAATAGTTAAATAAAATGAATAAATAAAATTATTAAGTTAAATAAAATAAATAAATAAATAGATTGGTTGAACAATAATTAATAATAATAATCATTTAATTTCAACAATCTTCTAGTCATTGAAACCCAATGGTCATTCTAGCAGATAAAATGAAAACTCAATATTTTTCCTGATACGGCATCTATACATTACTATAACTTTGCCCTGGAGGTTTATTTTCTACCTTTATATATTAGTTACTATACCTTAGTTATTCCCGAAAAGCGGGATTGAGCCTTTCCACGCAAGACAATTTTGATTTAAAAATTGGGATGTCCCTCCAAAATTGGGACGTCTGGCAACACTGGTCACTGTGTACATTATTTTTGCAATAACTGATAGTTATATCTTATCCATTTGCACTCTCCCATGATGATGTGGCTGTATCAATGCTGTACAATTTTAATGTAGCTTTTCAGGCTGTCTTTATAAATAAATAAATGGTTTCTTTTGATTTAGTAAAATCATTACATGTAAATATTACATTCATTGTTCATATTATATTTCAGGATCCATACTGGGTTGAAAAGAGGCAGTTGACAATATATGAAAGACCTCCTTCGGGGAGTACCGTAGTTCTAGGAGCCGTTGAGGCATGGAAGGTTAAAGCAGAAGCTTACCTTGCTGACATCAAATGGCTTCTTAGTTTACAACATCATAAGTGAGTCATTTATTTTTTGGTTATTGTTAATTTCTCGGCAACACTGAATATCAGTGTTTTGCTCTCAGAGCATAGGTAGAATATTTTGCCTCTTTCTGTTGTTCTATGTTGTCATATCGACCCTTCCAGGATGAAACGTAGTATAAGCCAAAACGATATTTTTCAATACGGCCAAAAAACAAAAACGGTGAAGTTTGTTTCCCGTATATTTTTTGATTTGCTTAGTTTATAATAAACCACTATAACTCATTAAGCTTAGGTTTTCGGGTTGCTTACTAATAAGAAACTCGGAATAGCCTACATTCATTAGTTCCGGAGATGGCATGGCTTTTACTACAAAAAAACAAGTTGTAAATGGTTTCTACGACATTTTATTTCTGCTTGGCAAATGTAATCTTTTTTCCTTGAAGTTGTATCAGACTTCATAAATTGTTTCATTAAAGGGATTTTTGAATTAAAAGACAATTGTAATAAGAATAAAGTTTAATTTAGTGAAGTAAATGCAACTAAGTGCGCGGCCTATTGCCCACCACACCGCTCCCCGTCTGCTGTGGAAGGACTGCGCAGTTCCCCTCGCAGGCCCTTCCGCGGCCCTCTCATGTAGGTTAGGTACAAAAGATAGCTGACGCCACGGAATCCATCGGTGGCTGGCACGGCTAACGCCATGCCGGGCAGCAAGTGATTCAATTAGATAGGGTCACTATCACTACACGTGCGCAGCCAGGGCACACCTTCGCCTTCCCGTGCCTGTTCTTTTGCGGTGGCAGGGGACGGCCAGAGGATTGTCCTCCTGTCCCCCTCTCGGCCTCCTCCTACTTTGTGATGACGTCGTCACAGAGAGAGGCGACTCTTTCCAAGCCGTCTCACTACTGTGCATAGCCTCGACCATGCTAGGCAGCGAGATAGAGAACCTACTGTCCTAGGTAAACAATTCAACACGACCCTGCTATTGAAAACAAGAATTTTGGGGCCCACAACTAAAGCCAACAAGCCGTACTTACGTCTAAGTAACGTCCATAACTTCGTTTACATAGAATATTGGTTTCTTCTACCATCACATCCACTTACATCCTTTATTTTTTCACTACTTGTAATAAAAAAACTGTGATTAATCGAAGCCTTTTCCGAAGTCCCTAGTATGTCTACATCAAAATTGTTAGTAGTATCGTGTCTTTTACTACAAAATTTCCAATAGTATTATTTTCCAGTACTGTATTATATATGTTGTATTGACTGTGGAATGAGAAAATATGTCTCTTACTACATAAATTTGAAAAAAGTATTTCCAAAATTGCTCATTATGACATTTTACAAGAAGAAAAATGGGTTTAGGGCATTAATTGGAGCGTGTTGTAAAAGACATTTTTTCGCGAATTTGAACATTTTAAATATACAGATCGATAGAGCTCGCGATTCTGATAAAGAAACCGTTAAAAACAGATTTTGGGTAAAATGGCTTTTACGACGTTTCATCCTGGAAGGGTCGATATGTGCTTCCTTTGATGGAAATAAACAATTTATCTAAGTAACTTTTCCAAAAGGGTAGTCAGACAATTCTATGTGCATCAGTCAGAATATTATCAAATATTATCAGCTTTGTCTTAAAGTTATATTTTTGCATATTATAACATAAAATATCTACATAACAAAAAAAAATAACAGCAATATATTGTTTTAAACTTTCTTGGTCACGGACATTAGAACTATTAACGGGATTTGTTACCATATACCTTGCTTTTTATGAGACTCCGATATTTCGGCACTGTTGCAAGCGCCATGGCTACGGTGTAACTGAACATTTTGCCGTGATCATGGCTTTGCAACAGTGTTGAATTATGGATGGAATAGGGAGATTGGGCCATGACCCACCACGCGGGCCCAGTGCGGATTGTTGGATGCTAATGGCTGTAGATGCACCCGGGACCAACGGCTAGAAGTCTTCGTGCCTTCCGAAGCACGGAGGAGCTCAAGATAGTAAATTTTTGGTCACCCACCCACTGCGAAAGTTGCTTAAGTTCAACAATCGCAGCCGAATGCGCTAACAACTTGCGCCATTGGGCTCCTCCCAAGTGAATATTAAGACTCATTTATTTACATACACCTTAGCACTATATATTTAAAGTAGAGTTTGACAACTATTTTGTGAACCAAATTAATAAGTTCATCATTGCAGGTTTTGGAGTACCATTCTGTATCATTCACAATGTATGGATGCCTTAGTGGCATTCCTGCAGGAGGCAAACCCTCCATACATACCACCACATGAGACCAGAGAAGTGCAGAAAATTTATGCGGAAATAAGAAGGCTTGTTCTCATTGTATTTAGCAGATTGGTTACTAATAAAGAAAGTAAGGTAATCTATACAAATCCTAAAATTTTAATATTGATTCATAATTCAAAAGTTTTTAAAAGGATCTACGAAATTCTTTTTTATTGAAATGAAAAATAATATTTTAAGGAGCTGTAGGGAGCTAAATAGGGATGATGGCTGGGCAAACAATATTTATCTGCCAGTTAGGATATCAAAAAAATAATGGTTACTTTCTTTTTCTTTGCCAAATAACAAAAAAAAATACAAAGATTAAAGCGTGTCAAAGTTTGGGCGTAGGGGCTCCTGACGTCACTCCAAATAAAAAATTACCATGACATGACGTCATGTGACATTTCAAGTCAATATCTCTCTAATATTTTAATTATGTGAAAAAAGAAACAATACTTTTTGATAATCTACCTGATAGACAAAGGAAAAAAGTCACATTATCATCACCATTATATCAGCTATTTGCAGCATACCTTTGATTTACAATTTGAACCTTAATCACAAATAACTTGGGGTTGTATTAATTTGCAGTCGGAATGGATGAGCAAAGAATTTATGGCGAATCTTATATATGACAATTTCATCTTCACTATCCCTATAATATGGGACATCTGTTTGGTGTACGGTGTGGATAACAACAGGCATGTGGCACGGTTACTTGAAAGTATATTCACTATACAACCGAAGTATGAGACGGATGCGGCTGCAGCCATCACGTTTGTTAAAGAGGTTGGTACAAGGGGCTGTTTTGACTGATGTTTTAGATATAATTTTATTTTTTTAAGCATGTAACTGCTCAATGTTTAAATCCAAATAAATATCACTAGAAAGATACAGATACAGACGGGACTCGAACCAGCACCTTTCGCTATCCGGGTGATTGCACTGACCAACTAAAATGTTTAATACTTGTAAATAACCCACAACACAAGCCATACCGGTAAGTGTTGGAAATATTTAGCCCTGATGGCCGTGTCCAATTCTTTCTAGCCTTAAGCTGCAAGGCAGCGCCATCTTTTCGCATTATAGATAACACAGTATTAGCAGATTCCACAATTTAAATTTTATTTTACAAAAATTCACTAAAGTATATCATATAATGATTTTGCTTTCCAGGCGTTTAAGTATATAATCGTACAAGTGAACCAAGACTACGACAGTGAAGAACCACCGAATCTTCCAGAAACGTTCAAGGGTTTCAGTGAGATCCGTCGGCCGCCAAACACCAAGGGCCCGGAGAAACTCACCTTCAACTGTCTGAAGGATCTGGTCATCCATATGCTGGACACCGCCATGACGCTCAGGGTATTTGTGGAAGTGTACCCGGATAGCGTTAAGATATTTAAGAAGACTAACTTTATTAATTGGTGAGAATCAGTTTTAAAATAATCAAGAATTTGCTCTGCTGAATCAAACTTGTCCGTTCACGTGTTCCCTCCATCTTACACCCTGGGTTCCTTTAAAAGAGGCGTGAAGAAGCAACTTGCAGGCCGGCAAGGTGAGGATGGCTGGTGTGACAGGTAGAACTGCTGTACCAGCTATCTTCGCGTCTGGACTTCACTGTCACTTCACATAAGGTGGGGTGGAGTCATTTGTCGGACTTATCTATATAAAAAACATTGCTCTGTATTAGTATTAGGTTACTGTTGAATATTTATTATAATTTCTTACTTTTTAAATAAAACTGGTTTTAACGGGTTAAAGCACGAACTTTATTTTAACCATAAACTTTTCTGCGTCTGCATGATTTAACATAAGAAGGAGATAGAAAGCCTCTCTGAGTTTGTTTCGCCGGTTCTTCTCAGAAAAGTCTCCCAATTTTGGAACCGGTGGTAGTTAACGGTAGTTAGGGTCAAATAAATAAACTCAAAATTGCAAAAAAGAATTTTAAATTAAGTACTTTATTAACTAAATTAACTAATAAATTCATACATAGACAATAAAATTTTAAAAATCTTCCAATGAAATATCCGCACGCTCAGTAAAAGTTTTTCGAAGGTAGCTCGAAAAGAAAATAAAAAATCATTATTCTGACAATGCAGACCTGAAAAGGCTGCGAAACGTCAATAAATAAATAAAGTTCGTGCATTAACCAGTTAAAACTAGTTTTATTTAATGAGTGATGTGCGTGAAAACCTAAGAAACAAATATTCTTATTTTTTATTTTATTCCATTTTCTTCGCTCAAGCCCCCTTATTAATAAACAAGGAATAAGCTTGGACAAGTACGGCGTGTTTTGTTCATGTCACTCAAATGCCATTTGTCATTCAATAGTCAGAGATAAAACATGGAGTAACTAATCCAAGAGTTGTCTTCGTTAATTAATATTCATATTCATTTATTGCATTCTTGCTGTTTACACACTGTTACAAAAAATATATATATCATACCAAACAAGAATCCAGTTAGGGTATTGCAATAATCCTAAACTAAATAGATAGATCTACTATCTAGATAGTCATTTATGAAATGTTCCAATATAATAAAATTTTCAATCCTGTTTAAAAAGAGGGTATGAGTTCGATATCTTTTATCAACTCTATTGTCAAAGTCTAACAATGAGGTTTTTCTGGAAAATTTACCTTTTTGAAGACATAATGCAAATGAGCCACAGGGCGGCCACCTAGCCGCCGGATTTCCGGTAACATCATGATTATGTGCTCAAATACTTGGCTATATATGGCTAATAAGCCATGGAAAGTGACTTTTTGAGTAAAAAAATCCTGAATAGACTATTTTTAATTAATTAAAAAAAAATCAATAGGGTATTTGACTGTGTTAAAAATAAAGTGCCAATAGTTAGCATCTGTGTTTAGAATGAAAATTGGCATGGGTTTTTACTATTGTTACAAAAAAATATTCATAATTTTACTAAAAACTAACGAAAAACATAATAGTTTTTTTATCTATTGTCACGTGACCCAAAACGCTTGGGATTGGCGGAGCCTAACATGACGTCACACGCAAGTAAACTTCCGGTTAAAGTGACATTACATTGTATCGTTTGACGTTTTAATAATAGTCGTGTGACGTCACGCACTAGTAAGACGCCATTTTGTCCAGAGAAAAGTTTTCGCGGCAACTTGAAAATGGAGTTTTTGATTTGGTTATTTTTACTGAAATACACAACAGAATCATTAATATCCAATACTCCATAAACATTAGTCAATAAGTGAGATCGTTTTCTAAAACTTGTCAAATACCCTATTAAATGTTGCAACATCAAGAAGATGTTCTGACTTAAAGTATAAAGCGTGTAGAATGTGCAGCCCTTGGGTAATGTAACTGGCATCGGCATACCTGGTTATACCTGGCATCGCAGTAGTTCGCCCAGGTAAATAATAGAAACCCCAATGGTTGCACATTTTATATATTTTATAATGTAAGTCAGGACAACATTTTCTTATTATCTTGATGTTGCATCATTTAATTGAAAATATATTTTTTTAAATTAATTAAATAATAGTCTGTCAAGGATTTTTTAGGCAACCCATTTTTAATATATTTTCTAATATACTAAATTCATGATAAAATATGTTTCATCCTATAATCAGCTCGGTGAAGGTCGATGTAGGCTCGGATCTTAGACTAGAAAACTCGCGTTACAAATTTTTTGGGGCTATAATACATATTCTCATTTTAAGTATGGAGTCGACCATACTTAAGTAAACAAAGATCAAATCTTTGCTTGAGCGTAGATTTTGACGTAAATGACCTTCTGTAATAACAAATTACTCAGCTGAGTTTTAATAAATGTCTATGTTTTAAGAAACGTTCATAAATTAAATCTCGTTTTGAAACTACTATTAAAAGTAGATTTCTTACTGAGAAATGAGAAAAAAGAGTGTGCAAAGAATCCACTTAATAATAATAGTAATAAATTATTTATTTGTTTCAACAGACAATTGGTACAATACACAAATAGAATGACAGTAAATTTTAATTTAAACAAAAAAGAATGTGGCTCGGCATGTGACAGTCAAGTTTTGACTTGTCGCTGGTATTGTGCAACCACCTCACAATTATTATATTCGTAAAAATACATTAATTAGGACAACATTAGCAAGTCGAGACAATAATTTAGTTTAAAATACTACAGCAATTAAATAGCACCATATATTTTGACCTATAACTATTTTCAGTATAGTACAACTGTACGAATACGGCGTTCCCCTCCTATACGAGAAGCTCCAAGAGGTCGGTGACCCCACAAGCGTGACGAGTGTGGAAGTCGAGGCGTTTATAGACTCGGCCCGCGCGGAACTAATCGACATATTCAGGGAGGCTTTGGCCGTACACAAGAACGCTATTTTTAGTGGCCAGTGAGTAATATAATTAATTTATTATTAGCCTGTAAATGTTCTACCTAACCTATGGCTGACCCCATCAGCTTGACGAGTGTGGAAGTCGAGGTATTTATAGACTCGGCCCGCGCGGAACTTATCGACATATTCGGGGAGGCTTTAGCCGTACACAAGAACGCTATTTTTAGTGGCCAGTGAGTAATATAATTTATTTATTATTAACCTGTAAATGTTTTATCTAATCTACACATCACCTCACGTGATCATAGAACAAGATAAACATTTATATTTAACTAGTGGCCCGCCCTCGCTTCGCTTCGGTGTAGAGCTGTAGTGTAAACTATGGTTTTTGTTCTCAGGCTTGTGCTATAAACAATGACTTTATTTATATAATTACACGTGTTATTGTGAGTCAACCATAAAAGATAGACATATGCTGTTGCGGGATATTTTTTAGACAATTTTATGTAGAATATTTCCGTCATACATGATTTCTATGTAACTTTAACCATTAAGGCTGCACACGCGACGGAAGCTTAAAAAATGGAGTAACTTCTCCCGTTTTCCCAACATTTCCCTTCATTACTCTGCTGCTATTGATTGTAGAGTGATGAAAAGTATACTATAAATTGTACCAAGTTTCGTTAAAATCCGTTGAGTAGTTTTTGTTTCTATAAGGAACATACACACAGACAGACAGACAGACAAAAATTTTACTGATTGCATTTTTGGCATCAGTATCGACCACTAATCACCCCCTGATAGTTATTTTGAAAATATATTTCATGTACAGAATTGACCTCTCTACAGATTTATTATAAGTATAGATGATTGTTTAGAAAAGTTTTTAGTTCTCTCTGAATAATAAAATCGTTAGCATATACGTATTCGTCAAATAGCCTATTCTTCTGTTGGTATTGTATGTTTGTTGTATGTCGCAGAGGTAACGTGTCTACCCACGTGGAACTATATCTGTCGCTTATAATGGACGGTCTGTCCGAGCGATTGTTGATGCGAGACTACCACGCTTGTTACCCGCTTCAAGACGATATTGACGCGCTCAAACAGGCCTACCCGCAAATGTATCCTTTACATAATATAATCATCATCATCAGCCTATTAATATCCCCACTGCTGGGGCACAGGCCTTCCCTATGGATGGAATAGGGAGAAGGGGCCATGACCCACCATGCGGACTCAGTGCGGATTTCCGG
This sequence comes from Chilo suppressalis, assembly GCA_902850365.2. Classification (NCBI taxonomy): domain Eukaryota; kingdom Metazoa; phylum Arthropoda; class Insecta; order Lepidoptera; family Crambidae; genus Chilo; species Chilo suppressalis. The sequence continues at coordinate 3,351,129 of OU963911.1, forward strand.
GTGCTGACGACTGCAGATGCAGCCGGGCTTAACGTGCCTTCCGAAGCACGGAGGAGCTCGAGATAGTAAATATTTGGTAACCCGTCCAATGACCGACCACTGCGATTGTTGCTTAACTTCAATGATCGCAGCCGAACGCGCTTACCACTTGCGCCATCGAGCTCCTCAATAATATAATTATATATATATTTTTTTATAGATAGGTCCGACAAATGACTCCACCCCACCTGATGTTAAGTGATGGTGAAGTCCAGATGTGAAGATAGCTGACTGATAAAGCAGTTCTACCTGCCACACCAGCCATCCTCACCTTGCCGGCCTGCATGTTGCTTCTTCACGCCTCTTTTAAAGGATCCCAGGTTTTAAGAAGGAGGGAACACGTGAGAGGGCAGAGCATTCCATTTACGGATAGTGCGACAAAGAAATGAGTCACCAAATTTCTTTGTACGCGTTGGAATTGTGGCCACAGTTAGACGATGACACCGAAGAGATAATAAGATATTTGAGCGTTATTGCCGTTAAATATGATGTGGAAATTTATCCAGACGACAAAATCACTTTTTGAAAGTTAGTACTAACATAATATAAGTATATACTAATTAGATTAAACATTGTGGATCATGTTATCGGAATTTGAACATGAAATTAATAAAATGTATGCCATAGGGAAGTGCAAACACATCTGATATAAAATTACCTGTACCCCTAGCACGAACCAATATTTTTCATTTATTTAATCTGTAAGTCAAAACAAAGCTGTTCTTATGAATATATTTTTAATAATATTAGATTATGTTTAAATATTCTTCCTGAACACTTAATGTAATGTACAGTGATCCAGTTAAAACGGATTTCATTTTGCAAGCTATTTATTGCAATCTTGACGAAAATGCCCCGGAAAATGGAATGATGAATTATAATAGTGAGCCAATCACCAACGGTCATGTTGAGACCATAGAGAACGGAGTTGCAGATGGCCCAGGAACGTCTAGAGAGAACGAAATACCGGACAGTGTAAGGGAGGAATCTCTGATAAGTGAAGTAAAGGACATATTGCCACACTTGGGGGATGGGTACATTTTGAAATGCTTGCAACACTATGGGTTCAATGCTGCCAGAGTTATAAATAGTATTTTAGAAGATAATTTAGCTGAGCCATTGAAAGGTAAGATGTGTTAAATTTTCTTATAGACTATGTTCATTGTTATCATCATCATCATCAGCTTATTAATGTTGCCGCTGCTGGGGCACAGGTTTTCCTACTTATTTCTTCCTTATTGTAAGAGAGATAGGGCATAGCGGATTTACCACTGGAATTGGGCCTACCCGTAAATATATCCTTTATAAACTATAATTATCATCATCATCAGCCTATTAATGTCCCCACTGCTGGGGCACAGGCCGTCCCTATGAATTGAATAGGGATTGGGCCATGACCCACCACGCGGGCCCAGTGCGGATTGGCGGGTGCTAACGACTGCAGATGTGCCTTCCGAGCACGAAACTAGATTCAAGACGATATTGACGTATTGACGCGCTCAAACAGGCCTACCCGCAAATGTATCCTTTACATAATTAATAATCATTATCAGCCTATTAATGTCCCCACTGCTGGGGCCCAGGCCTTCCCTATAGATGGAATAGGGAGAATGGGTTATGACGCGGACCTAGTGCGGATTGGTGGGTGCTGACGACTGCAGATGCCGCTTAACGTGCCATCCGAAGCACGGAGGAGCTCGAGATAGTAAATTTTTGGTCACCCATCCAATGAGTGACCACTTCGAAAGTTGCTTAACTTCAACGATCGCAGCCGAACGCGCTCACCATCTGCGCCATCGAGCTCCTCTTATTGTTAAAGTAATTATTGAGATTGCAATCATGTACTTTGTTTTTGCGTCTTGCGTTTTAATTAAGACCTTATACAGTATGCATTAAAGGTGACTTTCAATGTTCAAAAAATCCCTTATATTGTTTTTGACTACGCGATCATCTTACGGAGCTCCGTGGATCGTCCAAAGTGCCTTTTGGACAGGTTTCGGCCACGATTTTGTTCGTGTTGGTGTATCTAGGGTATTTAATATTGTGAAGTGATTATTAAAGTTTAAAACAATAATGTTTATTATTATTCCAATAAGGTCTAGATCAAAATATGCCCATAATTCCTGAAGACCCCGTCGATAAGAAGTACTTAGAAACGGGCATCCAAAGGCTGAATGTATTCGACGGCGACGAGTTCGATATAATGACTCGCGATGACGTGGACCTGTCCCGAGTGCACGTGGGAAAGAGACGGACACAGTATAAGGACCTAAAGGATATGCTGGATGATAAGACAGCTGTGAAAAAACTAGCCGATATTTACAGCAAGTATAAGTGAGTCGATACACATTTTTCTTTTTTTTTTTATAGATAGATCTGACTGTAGGAAGGCCAAAGGGGAAGTTCTTCCTCCGAGCTGATGATGGTAGCTCGGGGGCCGCGGTCTGACTGATGTTGGTCATCATTCATTCATCATCAGCCTATTAATGTCCACACTGCTGGGGCACAGGCCTTTCCTATGGATGGAATAGGGAGATTGGGCCATGACCCACCACGCGGGCCCTGTGCAGATTGGCGGGTGCTAACGACTGCAGATGCAGCCGGGACCAGCAGCTTAACGTGCCTTCCGAAGCACGGAGGAACTCGAGACAGAAGATTTTTGGTCACCCATCCAATAACCGACCACTGCGAAAGTTGCTTAACTTCAACGATCGCAGCCGAATGCGCTAACCACCTGCGCCATCGAGCTCCTCCTGATGTTGGTCGGCTATTGTGTATATGAACTGTTGGCCGCTGAATTTCACTTGTGCGATGTAGGCTTCCATACTATTTAAGTGCAGCGTCGGTAGCGCCATCTCTTGAAGAGGCGAGTGATTAATTTCTCTATGTTGGTTATATGTGGGGCATGTAGATGTCGCCACCGAACGACAAATGATTCCATCCCACCTGATGTAACCTCACATCACATCACCAGCCTTTTAATTCCTTAATGTTCCAACTGCTGGAGCACAGGCCTTCCTTATGGATGGAATAGGGAGATTGGGCCATCCCCAGTGCGGATTGGCGGGTGCTAACGACTGCATATGCAGCCGAAATCAACGGCTTAACGTGCTTTCAAAAGTACGGAGGAGCTGGAGATAGTAAAATTTTGGTCACTTTTTGGTACTTATATCATGTCTACTCTAAAAATTTGTCGTATTATCATACGTCTTAAGTTTGCGAATGATCGTGTTTTTAGATCTTTTTCCATGTCAACTTAATTTATTAAAATACTTTTATCAGCAAAATAAAAATAAACGAATTTATGATGTGTATGTACGTTAAATATGTGTAAAATATTTTATTATCCTGTTCATATGTATGTACCAGCTTTCAAAATAATTACCTTAATGTTTCGCTGCATTTCCAATGTAAATAGTATTTAATCTTTATGTTTGTCAAACGTGTCCTTAAAAAGTATCCTTTTTAAGGTTTGTTTACATTTTGTCTGCGCCAATGTGAATAGACTATAGCATGAGTGTTGGTAATATCAATGATATAAGTATATGTATGTGACAGCCTGGTGTGCGACGAAGAAGCGATGTACTCGGACGAGTACGACGACACTTACGACTCGGACGGGGTCGCGCCCGTCGCCGACCAACAACACGAGGTGGGCCGGCCTCTGGTCACTCCTAGAGTACTGCAGACTGGCCGAGGGAGGCAGCACGTGAGTCGAACCCACTGTATATTTTTTTTATGGACGTGACAACGTCTTAAATTAGGTTGCGGCTGGGAGTCACTTATGAAAAAGTGTAACGCTCGGTAACGTTACGATGAGTCTCTCGTGTTAAGTTTAAGTTTACATGTACAATGTTTTAGTAAACAAAATATATTTCTATAGTTAAAATTTGTGCAATTCTTATTTTCATTCAATTCCTTGTTCCTATTGTGCAATTTAATTATATTCATATCAATAAATATTCTACCGAGAAAAAGACGTTGTCACGTAAAATCTTCGCCCGTAAAACCGACTTTACAGGCAACCATTTTTTTTTTTTATTTTTATATTATTTATTTATTAAGGACAGCCAACAAAACAAACACCAAATAAAAATACAAACTGAGAAAGCAATAAAGAAAACAATTCTTAGTGCTGCCTTACTTAAAGGCTGCCACTGCATGCGTAAAAAATTTACTTACGAAGTAGACTTACGATATACAAAAATAAGAGAATCTAGTACAAACACTTCAAAACTATAAAACTAAATATTAGGTACATATTCATATCCATTCTGACATCATTCTCCAGACCCAAAAACAGATCCAACACCAGTCCCTCACTTGCACTCTGTATTGAGAATTACAAGGATACACTGCCGACTAATCCAAGTCAATATAACACTATCGGCCGACCGCGACTTCTACGCGTGGAGTTAGTTAGAAATAAAGATTCACTGCTCGTTCCCGTAGGTGATAGCGTGATAATAAGTAGCCTATATGTTGACCCGACTTCTTAATAATATTCGTGCCAAATTTGTAGTAAATCCATGCAGTACTTTTTGAGTTTATCCCAGACATACATACAGAAAAACAGACAAATTCTAAAAACTATGTTTTTGGCTTCGGTATTGATTATAAATCACACCCCAAGTATTCTTTAAAAAAAATAGTCAAGGTACAGTTTTGACTTTGATACCATTTTATTATGTGTATAGATTTTGACAAGGAATGTGGCGCCACAAATCGGATACAACCTTTTAGTTGAAACATTGTATTTAGATTTCGCCCGACTCGAAATCTAAAGAAAATATATCTAGAAAAAGTTCCACGCGGACCAGGCAGCAGACGGGACTCGAACCCGCACCCTTCGCTATCCGGGCAATAGCACTAACCAATTATGCTACCGCGGCTCTGATGGCCGCGTCGAAATCCCTCTAGCCATTCTTAAGCTGCAAGGCAGCGCCATCTCTTCGCATTGTGGGTAACCCACAATTTCAAATTAATACCTTTACAAGTATTAAACATTTGAAAGAAGAAAAGTTTGAAAGTTTCATGGTGTCGTCCATTCGAGAGGTCCCGGGTTCGAATCCCAGTAGGTCAGATGTTTCTATAATGAATACGAGAATTTGTACCCCAGTCATGGATGTATAATATGTATTTTCTATATAAATATACTGTTTTATGTACAGTATTTTGATTGATTGATTGATTAACACTTTATTATAACACCAAATACACAATTACATAACATTCACAAACAATATAAACTTAGCAAAAGCGTTTTAATTGGCGGTGTTGTCGCTAAAAGCGATTTCTTCTTTTCGAGATTCACTACGAAAGACAGAAATTTTGAGCTGGTCTTTGAATATTTTCAAGGATTGAGCGCGTCTGATATTAGTAGGCAACGAGTTCCAAAGCTGAACAGCTTGTACAGCGAAAGACATCAAAACCTGATAACATGTGTTGATGTCAACTTTCATCACAATAATATTATTAATGAACAATAAATAAGAAGTGCCGAATGAACAATTTTCAACCAATTTAGCAAAGTAAAACTACTTCATTATCATCAGCCTATTAATGTCCCCATTGCTGGGGCCAGGCCTCCCTATGGATGGAATAGGGAGATTTGGCCATAACCCACCACGCGGGCCCAGAGCGGCTTATTGGGTGCTAACGACTGCAGATGCAACCGGGACCAACGGCCTTCCTTCTTTACGTAAATTTTTGGTCACCCATCCAATGACCGACCATTGAGAAAGTTGCTTAATTTCAGCGATTGCAGCCGAAAAAAACTCACTAACACTAAGTGGAAAAACTACTTAGTCTATTACATTAAGCCCATCTAAAATAAAACTAGTTTTAACGGGTTAATGCACGAACTTTATTTATTTATTGACGTTTCGCAGACCTGAAAAGGCTGCGAAACGTCAGAACAATGACGATGCAAACTGAAAAGGCTGTGAAACGTCAATAAATTAAAAGTAGTTTTATTTAATGAGTGATGTGCATGAAAACCTAAGAAATAAATATTAAGCCCATCTATTATATTCACAGGAGGAGTCTGAAGACGAGTCAGAGGCGGCAGAACAGGAACAGCAGACAGCTGGAGGCGGCAGTAAACTGGAGTTCTGCGTCAACCCCGAACTGTTGCGCGCGCGCAGGGAACAGAACAGACCGACTCCCAATAACTCACGCAGGTATAGGCAGTAGCGTTAAAAGTTTTGCCCGCACCCTTACCAGACTAAATAGGGACAAACTTCGCAGCAAACACCTATATACAATAGGAGTTACAGAAAGCCCCCTATGCCGACGATGCATGGAGGCAGAAGAAACGCCACAGCATGTCATCATGGAATGCAGGAGTGTGGCCGACCAACGGGCACGACTTCTCCAGTCACCAGAATCATTTCCGGAAGCTTGCAGCAGTCTACCAAGGCTGCTTTCCTTCTGGACCGATATAGGCTGGCTGGAGTAAGCGGGAATATTTTGAGACACGCACAATGGTCCAATAGTTAAGACTAAGTGCGGAAACCGCCCTGAAGAACTAGAACTAGGCAGTAGCGTAGCAGTGAACTTTCTGAGCACAATCACAGACAAAAAAACTTGTGCAGTAGACGTTATACAGGGTGTAAAAGACCTATGACAAAGACTAAAACTACGCATTATGTACACCCAAACAAGTAATATTACAAAATATTATACGTAGGAATCATTTGTATTTATAAGGTGAAAAAATACTTTTTTTTGTCCAGTACGCAATGTATAGCGCGGCGCGCTACTGTGACGCTACGCAAAGAATGTGCCTGTGTGTATGCGTAAGTGCGTTGATAAAAATGTTTCTAAATAACGTTTTGAATATATTAATGTATAAATAATGAAAAAAAAATGTGACTGTGACCTTCAATATCTCCATAACCATAAATTTCCCAGGCATAGTCCAGAAGAAAAAAATTATCGTCATGATGTGGAAAATGCGTGGCCTTAGACTTCGTTAAAGGATTTTTTACAACCTATATAATATTTTGTATGTAAAAATGCCACTGCGCAGGCTTCCTTGTCTATGGTTGTTGCTCAAGAAGTTTTCCGGGAGGTATTCATGAACTCACATTTATAAACTAGCTGACCTGGCAAACTTTGTCACGCCATATTTCTTTTTGTAATTTTCTTGAACTATATTTTATACAAAAATTGGTTTTGTTTCTGGCGTGATTCTCTAAACTTAAAACTAAGTTAAATATTACTCTCGCCTTTTCATTCCGTGCAAACCAAACGCGGTAAACGACCGCGTCAACATACATAAAAAAAATGTGCGCACAGACAACACATCTGAAGTAGTGCTGTAACGGATATTCGCATTCGCGAATATCCGCATATTTTTCAATATTCGCATTCGCTAAAATTATGCTAATATTTAGCGAATGTTTTTAATAATCAAAAAGGAAATTATTATATGCATTGCATGCATATGAAATAATAATACAATAGATAACACTTACATATTTTTATTAAATCATACTTCTACATTATATACATTCTAAATTAAAGTCTCATTTATGAAAAAAGAACTTCAGAGATCTGATCAAATCTAACATTAATCAGCCTTGTTACAATGTAAAGTTTGCATTTATTTAGTAGTATATTATTACTTTACTACCATTTTTAAATAAAGTTTACAGTTTCTATTTACTATAAAACTAAACAATTACTTGAAACAAAATTATTAAACTTTAAATATCTAACGTATTAAGTATTTATAACCTTTGGGTTTAAATGTATAAATATCAGTTAAATTTGATAAATAACCTAAAACTAACCTCAAAACAAAACAAAACCTTTACAATGAACTTTCTTTCTGTGACTAAATTCATTCAATTAACCAATATCGCCTCGGCTATGTTCAATTTAAACATGGCCGACACGAAACGTCAAACCTGTCGTTTGACAGGTTTTTAAAATGTTTATTTTACGCGCGCTTTTTTTGAAATTTTAAAATATTCTCATTCGCATTCGCATTTGCGAATGTTGAAGATCAATCGCATTCGCATTCGCGAATGTGAAAAATCCAACATTCGTTATATCACTAATCTGAAGTGAAATTTCTTATCTTAAATAACCTAACATTAGACGGTGCATAAGGCGTAGGCCTAGGAGCAGCGCACGCATCACTCATATATATGTATGTTTATATTTAAATTGTCGCGTGTGACGCTTGTAGCGTTTCAGTCTTCGCCGAGTTATCCTCCAACTTTCATGCTCGTCGGGAAGAGCTGCGCACGCATCCCCCCTACACACACATATATATTTAGCCGTGTGACGCTCGTGACGCACTTCCGTTTCCTCTTTTCCATAGGATTTTTCCATTTACACCCCGTCCGAAAAAAGTTTCACTTCATAAAGTATCAATTTCGCATTGACACCCAGACTGCAGTGACTTTTCTATATTTTTGACTTTATTTCGATTTATGGCATGGCAGAGCGACGTTTAAACTAGACTTGCAACGAATATTCGGTTACTATTCGGTATTCGGCCTATTCGGCTGCTTTTATTATATTCGGCCGAATACCGAATATCTACATATTATTCGGCCGAATACCGAATACTTAAATGATATATTTTGTCATAGAGAAATAATTGGTAAAATGAAAAATTATAATCGATTGATTACGTTTATATTCATATTTTCATTTCTGTTATATAATCATTTAAGTAGTCATTGGTACATAACACAGGTACATAAAATCATCTTCTGAATTGGAAAAATGGAGGATTCTATGTATTTGAATTATTGTGGTAATCAAAATTTAGAAGGGTACGGTTCTTATTTCTTTTGTAATCATTTATTAAGTAGTCATTGGTACATAAAACAGGTACATAATTTAAAAATTTTCTGTATTAGACAAGTTAACAGTTTTTAATTCATTCAGTCATGTGATGAATGGTTACATAATAGCAATAATTTAATATTTACGCGCCGTTTTTGGCCATATCTCAAAAGTTGGTTTTGTCATTCAGCCGCATTTTAGCTTGAGGACGGCAGATTAGAACAAAACAAAGGAGCGCGAAACAATCACGTCTGTACAAGTTTTTGGCGCTAAAATCCAGCCGAATACTTTTGCCAAATATTCGGCTATTCGGTCAGGGGCCTCGCCGAATATTCGGTATACTGCCGAATATACTATTCGTTGCAAGTCTAGTATAAAAATTCTTTAAACCGAACTTCATTACATTATTGTGAGTGAAGTTATTGCGGTTTTATAGCGATCTCTTAATAATTTTACGTTTAAAATTAATGAAATTTTACAGAAACGTGGACGTTACGGGCAAGCCTAAGGGCCAGGGTCAAGAGAAAGATGTTTTAGTGAATCGGGACCGCAAAGAAAAACACAAGTCTTCGCGGGCCAATCACAATAGGAGACAGGGCGCGCAATGGAAGAGGAACCAAGGCTTGCTGCCTTCATAGTTAAATGAACTTTAGTGCTAACGACATAAAGGCTCTTTTCCTATGACAATATTAAACAGTTATGATTTTAGTAAGACGCTGGTTGTAAAGTTTCTTTATAATTAGCTGTCAACATTTTATTTAAATAGGGTCTGAAATTAGAAAACACATCCACAAGAAAAACAAGCCTTCACGGGCCAACCATAACAGAAGACAGGGCGTGCAATGGAAGAGTAATCAGGGCCTGCTGCCTTCATAGCAAAATAACTTTTATTGCTTTCGACGTAGAGGCTGTTTTCCCATGAAAATATTAAACAGCTATGATTTTAGTGAAATATGGGTTGTAAAGTTCATTTTAATTTTGCTGTCTACATTTTATTGAAAGAGGGTATGAAAATAGAACAGGACGAGTAAGGAAAAACACAAGTCTTCGCGGGCCAATCACAACAGAAGGCAGGGCGCGCAATGAAAGAGGAACCAGGGTCTGCTGGCCTTGTCATAGCGAAATAACCTTTAACGCTAGCGTGATAGAGGCTGTTTTTCTATGAAAATATTAAACAGTTATAATGTTAGACATTGGTTAGATAGATTGTTTTTGTTATGCTGTCAACATTTTTCCTACAGAAAGTCTGAAATTAGTTAATATTTTTTTATCAGACACTACTGTTCAGTTTTCTTGATTCCTCACAATTAATTTAATGTTATTGTTATTATTTTATACCCTTTCACTTATTTGTTTTGTCGTATATAATAATTGAGTGAGAAACAGACTTGTAATTGTAAATCTCGATATTACTTTCATAGTTATTTTCCATTACTGTGTATATTTTAACGTGTTAGCGTAAATCATTTCAGATACAGAAGAAAATCTAAATGTATATTTACATTCATTATTATTTTTTGTCCCAATAAGTATTACTGCAAACTTTTGAGACATTTCAAGATGTTAATTAGTTGTCAACTAGCAAACCAGTGAACCAAATGTTCACCAAAACCTGATTTCTCGAAAACCGGAAGTGCTACGTTACTCAAATCCGGTTTGTAGTCTTATCAGACTATTCTTAACTTATAACTTAAATATTCTCTTTATCTATCTCTTACGGTTTGGCCGCTGAAACAGCACCACAGACGGACGGACTTGTCTAATAGTTAAGAGATGTAAATTAATGTCTGTTATCTTTGTATCGTAAGTACCTATTTATTTCACAACAAACGAAAAAGTAGAGAAAGAAATTAAGTGCTTTCCGTTTAGACTATTTTCTATTACTTTTCTTTCGCACTCTAGCTCTTAAAGAGTTTAATCGTAACAAGATATCAGTTTTCTTTTATAAGTTATTCAAATCTAAAGGACTGTAGTGTTTGTTTTTAAACAGAGCGTGTAACATCACAGGACATGGTAAAATTTTGTATGAGCGACTGCCCTAGCAATGTATAAATATTGTACTTTGTAATATTTAATGCTGAATGGCTGAATGTTTAAAATAACTATGAAAAAAGGCTCAGGAACTTTTGGCTAAGATCCCAATCTAATAAAATTAAGGTAAAAAAAACATTTTTAAAAACAAGCTTTGATTCAAATGCGCTAAAAAGAAAAAAAGAAAATTTAGTTAAAGTTTGTTTCTAAATAGATTTTCAAATTTTAGAAGTCCGCCATATTGGATTGAGATTGACGTCACATTTTTTTCGAGTTACTCTCAGCAAGCCCTTTAATTTGATACCCATATTGTAGGAATGCATTAAAAATGATTGGTCCGCCATTTTGGGTATGCCGCCATATTGGATTTAGAATGACGTTACACTGTTAATCATGCATTGTCATCCGAACTGAACGAGCATACCAAATTTCAGCTTAATCGGTTGAGGGCAAGTGCTTTAAAATTGAGTTATAAGATTTGACCGTAACAAACATACATAGCAAGTTAAATAAAAGCTTGTAAAAAAATATGAGAACGCTATTGTGTCATATATTACGGAATACACCCAATGACTTCGTCGAAGGGTAGACCGATATGTCTGCCAATAACAGCCTACCCGCAATTACTTCAGTAATTGTACGGAGGGAGAGAAATCACGGAGTAAGTGATCATGGCGCTTGAACAGTGCCGAAATATCGGAAACTAGGGATGTCGAAAGTTGAAAAAAATATCGATATATCGATATTTTTAAAAATATCAATATCGAACGAAAATTATCTCCCAAAAAATAGACCCTATTTTCGAATGATGAAAATGATTGCAGGGCCTTTCATGTGCCATCTTTCGTAAACAAGACTAGACAGTCGCACACTTCCACAGAATATAATGGAAATCAGCACAACCAATTGACCAGCGAAACAGATTTACAAATAATAGACAATACCTAATACAACATAGATCCTAGATATGTTGAATATCATTAATCTGAGATCCAGTTACGATTTTTCCAGATACGAATTTAGTTAGATCGTGATATGCCGCTAATAATTAAAAAATATCGTTTTTGATACGAATTTCGATATTGGTTATTTTGTATCGATGTATCGATATATCGAATCAAAATATATCGGCAAAAAATATCGATATATCGAACAAAAAATATCGACACATCGATATATTTTCAACAAGCCTATCGGAAACTCGCTAAAAACAAGGTACATGGTAACAGTCCCGTTATTAACATCTTTTATTAAAAAAATGTTATACACGTTAAGGGTAGTTTTTTAGCCATGTCCTTTAATGAAATTCCATTTGTAAAAGGTTTTGACAGCTCTTGTTATTCCAAAAGTTCCCGAATTAAGTATATTGTGTTATTTACTGATATAACGAATAATATGTGATACTGTAATATTATATCGTAGTATAATTTATATAATCATTAAGTTTTTACCTATGAACTAATCTTTGGATCCCTTAAGTGTTTTGATTTTTGTATTACATATACAGGGTGGTTAAAAAGTCGTGGATCAAACGAAATGTAATGTATACCTATGTACTTGTACAAAATATTTGGGCAATAAAATTTAATTTTTCGTCAATAAATAATATACGCACCTGTGAATTCATAGGTAAATTTTTTTGATTCAATACGAGCCAAATATGTCGCATAGCAAAAGATTTATATGGAGTCAGGATTAAGTTTTATAATATGACGACGTATTATGTGAACTGTTTATATATTTATTATTGAACATAATCGGTTGATTAAAAATCTTTTAAAGACAGGCTTCGTTTTATTTCAGTACTGTTAATAAGATCATTCTGTACAGTATAATATTATTCTTTTAAGTATTGGTACTTTGAAAGCAGATATGACCTGCGATTATCAAAAGTATTGGACACATTTTTTTCTTCTTTCACATAATCGAAACATTACGTAGATATACTGTTACCCCTAGCACGAACCATTATCGAATTCGAATATTTTGCAAATCGAAATGTCAATGTCAAATTTTGTATGGAATCTTGAACAGCAGCGGCACAAAGTACGTTACGAGAACTAAAAATCAGTACACATTTGACAATGACATTTCGGTCTCGCAAACGATACGAATTCGATATTGGTTCGTGCTAGGGGTACAGATTTGAAATTTCGTATGACGTCACGTCTTGATACAACTTCAACTTGGAAGTGACGTCACGAGCCCCCAATCCCAAACTATGATGCGGTTTATCTTCATAATTTTTGGGTTGATTTATAAAAGAAAATGTATCATTTGTGTTTATTATTTTTTGATAATCAGACAGACTTAAAACAATTTCGATTACTTTACCATAATGACGGCATCATGCCTAAAATTGGAGAGCTGCCGGGGCTCACGCCTTTCCAGTGGGTTGAAAAAGAATGGGCCATGAGTGCTGGCGACTGTAGATGTAGCAGGGACCGATAGCTAAAGATTTTTTCTACGCATGCGGGAGCTCGAGATAATAAATTATTGATCACTCATCCTATGATTGGGCATAGCAAAAGTGGCTTTTCTTCAATCAACGCACTTACCACACAGCTATCCATCGTCGATTTGCTGAAAACTAAAAAAATATAAACAAAATAGTCTAATTTTATAGATATTAACGGGATTGTTACCATGTACCTTGTTTTTTATGTCTAGTGTGTGGAATCCAGTGGTTCGTATGTGTAAAAATCGCAAAAATCAAAAAAGTGTCGTTCCGCGAACTGATACTGTGAGTATTGTGTGCCGGGAACAAATGCGAGTGAATAGTGAGAATGTGACCAATGGTAGTGGTAGTATCGAACGCAGTAAAAGACGACGTCAGGGTAGACCGATATGTCTGCCAATAACATCTACCCGCAATTACTTCAGTTACTCCGTGATCATGGCGCTTGCAACAGTGCCGAAATATCGGAGACTCATAAAAAACAAGGTACATGGTAACAATCCCGTTAATATCTATAATGTTAGTGACCATGAAAGTTTAAAACAATAAAAATAGTCTAATATTGAAGACTGATTGATGCCGCCGCTGTGAACGTCGTTGGGGAGCTAGCTAATTCTAGTTGAACAGAAACTCATGTTACATGTGTACTGCTAACAATCGACGCCGGCGCAGCGCTGTGATAAGCTCTGTGTGCGTGGTAGTTGAGCTCCATGTCGCAGGTGGTAAGTTTTCTGATGACGAAAAAACATAAAGCCAAGTTAATATGACCGCGCGGAACTATCTACCGCATGATACAAGATCAGTCTAGAGATGGGCATTTTTAGATATTTTTGAAATCGATGCGCATCGGTATCAGATAAATCGCATCGGATGTCAACTGAATGTCGATATCCTGTATCACAGGATACGATGCAATATGAATTTCTACAGATATTCAGATTTCTATGAGCTATTGACCCGCGCGCAAGATCTTGAACCGCCAGTCACCACGCGGTTCAAGTTCTAAAACTCTGTAACGACCTTTTCATTTGATCCGCGCGGGTTGATACGGAGGGACGCATAGATGCAGAAAAAATGAGGAGCGAAGACTATGTTATCTACAGATTTTGTCATTGACGAAATTGAAAAAAGAGATGCCATTTGGCATCTTAACTCTAAGGACTATTCAAATAAAATAATGAAAAGAAGTCTTGGGTAGAATTATTTTAAATTTTCTGCAATAATAATAATCCAGTATAGTCATAGAACTTAACCTTAATGTGCCAGTTTGTGTGTGGTGGTGGCTATGGCTATACGAAGGGGTAGTTTAGGAAAAAAAATATCCGAGCGCGTCAGACATTGAGAAGGGATGTAACGTGAACCTTCCACGACTCCTATTCAAAAGACTGAAGATTAGGAAGCGACCCAAAGTCATAGCTTTTTCTAGCCTTAAACTGCAAGGCAGCGCCATCTCTTCGCATTGTAGGTAACCCACAATGTCAAATGAATACTTTTTCAAGTATTAAACATTTGAAAGAAGAAATAGCAATTATAGTCATAGCTTTTTATTGAAGTTTTTTGCTGCATTAGACGTTCGACCCCATATAAAGGCCTCTGGTATGATGGTAGTGAGTACTTCACAAGGTGTAAGGTTATATTATCCCACGCGCGGACAGTCAGCAACGGTTGCCGCGACCACACCCGTACTCCCGGCGTGCATTGGGGGGACTGCGGTCCTCAGAATGTACGCCGGGGGACCGGTGCAGGAGTATTGTCTGGTTTTTAGTGGCCTGTTCAGGGCGTTAGGTAGGGCCTGCTCATTTCACCCGGCCTAAGGGCTGGCTGAAATGAGCAGGGAGAAGTCCCACATACTTTCCTCTCGCTCCCCCGGTGGTTGAACGATGAGTAAAGCATTTCCCAGACAAAAAAAATAATAATTATCCCATAACGAGCTCCAGTAAATCCCAAAATCCTCGCTTGGGCTCCCCTGCCATTATATATCTGCTCTGCAATTTACCTGATTAATGTAGCGACATATCTGATTGCAAGGATGTGGACCACCGAGCTGTAGAAATTATTATCGTCATAGTATAAGATAAAGGCGAAATAAAGAAGAGGGAATCCATAATTTATTCTTATGGCGCCATAAAGAACTCGCGGCCTCAGTATGAATCATATTCGCCAGCCATGAATATGTATAGGCAATAGAGAAGTCGCAATGGGCGGACGGAACGCTTATACGGCGCGTGTTCAGAATCGAAATATTGCATCTTTGTGATGCCGGCTTCTAGGGTAAGGTACATGCAAGAAGACGGAGAGGTAGCGGTTTTAAAAAAATGAATATGTACTATTGGGCTGAGCATGCTGTCAGAAAGCGAGATTTGTGTTGTAAAGCAATACCGTGCTGTGAGAACAGGGGCGTATTTTAAAATCTGGCGTCCCATTACGATTTGAACCACCCTAGAATTAGTAAATCACATCAAAAATAGGTCAGTAATGAAAGCCTTTGTTTGACTTTTGCCACCCCACGCAGCTCTTGCAGCTGCCCCTTCTAAATCTGCGTTGATACGAAGATATCACAAGAATAGCTGGAGTGAAATTGAAACTTTTTATAACGCCAACAGTGATGGAATACCAGCTTGGATCAACAATACCAGCAGGTACCTATTGTTGTTCGAAGCACACCAGGGATGCTTTGCTCAAAATGTCAAAACATGTGATGAATAAGTCTGGCAGCCTTGATGGATACGAGCTGTGTTCGTGACGTCAGTTGTTTGGCAGGTTAAGCAGTCAGGCCAACGCCGACAGCCACGCGCCTGAGGGGGCCTCGCAAAAATTTTTTACAAGTTACCTATTTATTTTCGTTTCTGCTGGCCTGGCTTAATTATTTTTTGTCATCATTTGATTATCAACAATAAAACTCGTTTACTCATACGTTATTTTATAATTTGGCTCACTTAATTTAACGGTTTTTTACTGCGAAGTAAAATAGGCCTCACGAACTTGATGTCGCCGACGTCCACATGTGGTCCAGCGCCGCCACTGAGGTTAAGGGAAGTCTGTGAACCGCTAAAGCTTGCTCTTATAATCGCTTCCCAGCTCAAAGATGCGCCGCCTCTCATAAAAGTGTCGTGGCTAGTCATCAGGTCGGCTGCTCAATGTCTTCATACGCGAGCTTATGGAGTAATGTGGCACGCCACTCGGGTACCTATATTTATTTTGCCGACTTAAAACTCTGCATTTAGTGAAACTTATCTTTACGTTCAGCAGACATGAATAACTGATGGATATTTTTAATTGTGGTCAATCTCAAAAATATCTCAAACGATAAAAGCGTGTTTAAGAATTTAAATATGAACCAAAACCCTTGTAAAAAACATGGAATGCGTCTACTAGGTATTGCGTGATCGGTTTCTAGCATAATGCTCTATGCTATTCCTAGCTTAAGGCAATCGGCCGTGTTTTGCCCTATGGTTTTTAGGCAATTTAAATATTGATCTGTCAATCTATTATTTTCAAAAAACCAAAATTAATAATTACAAAATAGTCAACTTGAAAGTGTATTTTTGAAATACGTATGTGTATGATTGAATTTGTATAATAAAACAAATAAATAATAAATGTGAACCATTTTAATTTAATCCTAACCCAATCAAGCAACAAGCGCACAGCGATTTTCGCTTGAACTGTTTTTTTTGTACTGTAATTCAAACCAATTCTCCGACTTGTGGCATTTTTAAATTTTGATTTCCAACCGTCTTGTTGCGGCATTTTAGAATGAAGATCGCTTAAAAACCACTTGAAACTTATAATCAAAACGCTACTGTACTCGTATTAAGCTCATAACAACCATCATGCATGATTCAAGTAATATTTGCCGAACAGTGTATGTCACTGCGCCCGTTAAGGCTATGTGGTTGCATGTTTTCATTATATTACCCATAATGGGGGATATTAGGGCGGGGCGGAAGGATTTAATAAGCGTGCGGCGCGCGGCGCAGGTGAAATTGCAACGTTGGCTGCGTACGCGTCACGCCCCGGGCGGTCGTAGGGATGAGAAGAGCCGGAGATGTAGTCGGATATGTCGATAAACTTAGACTAAAAATTTAAATAACCCTATGTTTTGTAATACGTTTTTGTGTCGGCTGGTAATACTTTGTGAGGATTATTTTTGAACGAATGGGAATCTGAGTTGCCATTTAGAGCTTTGATGGGGTGGGTTCAACATCATCAGCCTGTTCACACAACTTTCCTACATACGTAGGAAAGGTGTGTGCCCCAGCAGTAATAAAAAAAAGTCTCCCTATCGGTAGGTCCGACAAATGACTCCACCCCACCTGATGTTTAGTGACGGTGAAGTCCAGACGTGAAGATAGCTGGTAAAGCAGTTCTTATCTGCCACACCAGCCATTCTCACCTTGCCGGCCTGCATGTTGCTTCTTCACGCCGCTTTTAAAGAATCACAGGTTGTAAGAAAAAGGGAACACGTGAGCGGGCAGAGCATTCCATTTACGGAGTTTGCGATAAAGAAATGAGTCACCAATCTTTGTTCTTTGTACGTGTTGGAATTGTGGCCACAGTATGATGGTGACAACGTAGACCAGCGCGCATGGTCCTCTAAAGGAAAGGGGAAGGTGAAATAAGAGAGAATAACTCTTCAGAACACTCACCGTGGTACAAACGATAAAACGCGCTTAGTGACGCCACGTCAGGGCGTAATTGAAGAAGTTAGAGGTATTTAGTCACCTCCTCATCGCCTATGATGCAGATCGAGCGCCGCTGTAACCTAAGCATCGAGCAAGTACTTGGCGGAGCCATCCCAGAGGAGCGAGCAATATTCCACGCCGCACCATCGTCTTATACAATAAGCACAGATGCTCGGGCTTGAAAAAACGCCGCACCTTGTTTAGGACTCCAAGTTCGCGTGAGACCGTTTTTACCACGCTTTCGATGTAATTATTTGGATGTTAGTCACAGCGAATTTCCATACCGAGCATGGTTATACTGCTCCCTAGTTCCAGTGTTGTACCCTGAAGAGAAAGACATGAAAGGAATGGCAACGTTTTTTGCCGTAAAAGCGCAGACCTGAATTTTCTTTTTAGCATTGAACGCAACCAAGTTCTTGGTACCCCATTCATAAATGTGGTCCAAAGCCTGATTGAGTTTAATGACAAGATTCTCCCGTTTCTTCATGGTTACCGACTGAAAGTTGCTTAGGTTCGACGATCGCAACCGAAAGAGCTACACACTTGCTCCATCGAGATCCTGGGTAGGATTGGTTGGCAAAAACCTGATTCAAATAAAAAAAATCATTAAAATCGGTAAACGTATACTGGAGATGTGCGTAAACAATAATAGAAAAAAAATACGAACTGAAGTCCTCCTCCTTTTTGAAGTCGGTTAAATAATAAAATTTGTAGAGTCTGTGCGGAAAGAGAATGGGATTTAGATTGGAGGGCGCTGTAGTGCTTTTCTACCGTATTTGTAATAAAACCTTACAAATACGGTAGAAAAGCACTACAGACCCCTTTTAGACATGATTAAATACAAAAAACCGCAAGAAATCACAGTAACAAACAAATCCGTATCAATACACAACTTTGACGTTTTACAGATTGCTGGGTTTCATTGCTAAATAAAAATCTTAATGTTAGTTCCGTTTTTCGCCACGCCCATTCTATTTTCGCACAGACTCTATCTTAAAGGTATGTACATTAGGTTACCAAGTGTATTTTTTGAGGATCAATAACTAGTTTTTGATGATGATTTAAATATAAACCCAAAAAACACTCAAGAACTTTTCCGCCCCAACGGCTATCGTTTCCCTTGATGTGTGTTCTGATCACTGCGACATCATCTGAGAAATCCCTGTCATCCATGCTGTCGATTTCGATTTCGTTAGTTCTCTTGCGGATTAAAAATGCCAAAAAAACATCACGTGTTTAATGGACGGCCCCTAATTCCAACATGTTTTAACAATAACTTTTTATCGACATCTTTGTATGGTCTTCCATCACTAGCGCAAGTGTAATTTATTTCCCATTGAGCGTGCGTCGATTATGTCGGCCGGCCGGTAAGATACGCTCGGCTGGTAACTTTGTTGCTGCAATCCAAAGCCGCACTCTACAGTCGACTGTCAGCTCGGATGGCATGATGGAGGTTTAATTTGCCAAGGTTTTAAGCTGAGTTTTAAGCTCTACAGATAATATCGCGTGACAAGGCCGTCGGCATTCATATTTTATGCGTTGTATTACTTTGTAGTTGCAAATTTTTTCTTGTTTATCTTATCTTTTATCGTATCGTTTATCTGTTTTGTACATAATAGTGAGGTAAATGCGGTAATTTGAATTGTAAAACTTAAAAATAAAATTGATCAAATAAGAAATTCTCCTACTCGCTTACTTTATTGTTTTCCAGCTCATTGGGTTGTTTGGAAAAAAATCGCTCATTAGTAATAAGACCGCCCTTTGTGCAGTATTGTATTTTCTGCTTTGTTTTGTTTTCTGCTTGTTTTGTTACTGTGTTGTGCTGCTTAGTTTTTATAGAAACATTGACGATGCGATACGTGTTAAAGGGACAACAGTAGTTAACGCTGAAAATTGCGCATAAAAATTGCAAAATTCGGGATTAGGCTCTCGACGATTTGCCCCTCGAATATTAGATATATGTAAAATATTTTTTTCACAAAGAATAATAAGTTGTCATATCTTCTATGTTTTTTTTTTTTTTATAAATGCTTATCGAATTTTCACGCTAGGCGACTTTATTGGTGATAAAAATTTGTTTATTTTTGGCCCTTTTTCGAGGGCTTCTAGTTTCTTTGAAACACAACACACACACACACATACAAACACAACGAAAAAAGGAAAACATAGAAGCATAGAATGGGTTAAATTACATTTTGGGTATAAAAATCAATTCTTTAGTGATAAAAATCAAAGAGGAATCAGTCGAGAAACTTTGTATGGAAAAAACATTACGCAACTCCCCTATTAAGGCCCCGGTAGCATAACAGCCAGTGCATTCGTCCGAATAACGGAGGACCCTGGCTTTACACTGTTTTACCTAATACCCGGGCCGGGTAAATTTTTTTTCTACGTAAAGAATAGCACAATATGTAAAATGTAGCAATTTAATATTTACAAAGCGATATAACAATATGAAGAAAAACTGCGCCCAGATTCGAAACAGCGAATCCAGTATGACATTTGGGCCAACTGAATTTATTTCTAGTAAAAAGTTTACTTAGCTTTCCATAAGGTATTTTTTGATGTGTAACATCTTTCCTCTCGCTTTGCTGCAATTTGTGGGAGTGATTTCGGTGATATGGGACGGAGGTATGTAACAGGAAGTCACGAAAGCGCGCGCTATTTGATTTGATTTTAGAACATAATGTTCAAATGGTTTATTCCTGTTGTAGTAGGTTTTATTTCTTTTTTTATTAATATAAAGTGAGGTTTCAAATGTTACACATCATACGCGTCTACTGTGAGGCCCCCTCGTTTTTTTATTATGCCTAGGACATTGGGATCGGCAGTTAGACACGTCAAAGATTTCACATGATGATGTAACAGGCCATTAAAAAATGTCTGTCTAATAATTTCATCGAATCGCAGATTCTACTGTTAACGTGCTTCGGATTGGCTAGAAAAGGACAACTATATAAAATATCCCTAAAAAAGAAAGGGACGCCAAGATCTCAGACACGACGGAAATGAGAGATCAAAGTCGGTGACCAATTAGGCTGTGTCGAGACGAACGCTATTCCCTTTGTTGTGGGCAGTTTTGAAGCTTCTCAGAAATGATCGCCTATTTGCAGCGTTTCCTGTTGGAAATGGTTAGCATTAATCACTACATATAACGCTTATAATTGGATACTGTAATAGCCAACGAAAAATATAAAACAGTTTACGCAATGCGTTAACACTCATATTTATTTCTAGGTATAGAAATCTTCTTCTTGGTCTTCTAATTTAATATACACTCAGATATACCTACTTTACTCACATTAGAGGAGCTCGATGGCGCAGTTGATAAGCGCGATCACCTACTATCGTTGAAGTTAAGCAACTTTCGCAGTGGTCGGTCATTGGATGAGTGACCAAAAATCTTCTATCTCGAGTTTCTCCGTGCTTCGGAAGGCACGTTAAGCCGTTGGTCCCGGCAGCATCTGCAGTCGTTAGCACGCGCCAATCCGCAATGGGGCCGCGTGGTGGGTCATGTCCCAACACCCTATAAATGTCCCCACTGCTGGGGCACAAGTAAGTATCATCATCATCATCTGATGATGACGATACCTACTTCAGTCTCCGTAGCATGAGCACCACAATTTACATTATATCACGTTTTGATCGCGCCCAACTGTGTAACTTTATAGTAATTTGACAAATGAGAATGACAAAAACGTGTTATATAGCATAACGTGGTGCTCATGCTAGGGGGGCATGATAAATGAAAATACGCAACATTATCCATGTCAAAACGCATTTGTAACTATAAATTTATTCATTCGTAATTAAAATCATACAATATTATTTATACAGTAATTAAAAATAAAATTATAAATCATGATTAAAACTAATCAATAAAAATAATTCCCCGCGATTTGCACCGGGCTCAAACGTACCAATGACACTGGTTGCATTGCCACGCTATATCGTTAGAAAGAGCCTCTGTACCAGGTATGAATCGCAGCGATAATCATAGTCACAGAACACAGAAGAGGTGAGAAGGGTGAACAGAGACCGTTTGTACGGGAACCGATGTCGCCGACTCGCCCCCTCTACACTTGCACTTAATAGATAATAGTCAATCAAACGACGCGACATAAAACAATCGAACCAATCGGCGCTCACACTCGAGAGCAATGACGCAATCAGAACCAAGTTTCGGTCAAATTATGAGCGTTTGCTCACACATAACGACAACTCCTTAACTCTTCAAGCCATACGACTGTGGAATGACCTTCCTGACTCCATCACAAGATCTCCTAGTAAACTTATATTTAAAAGGAATGTTCACGCTCATCTGTTGCAAAACTTAAGATGAAGTGTCATTTTATTAATCATCATCTTGTGTATATATATATGTATACTGTATATATTTAAACATTAGTGTGTTTTGTTTGTATGTATTATATTCTTTTCATAGTATGTATTTATATATGTATCTATGTTAATTTGTATATATATTCGTATTTAGCTTTATACCGCCGTTCGTGTTTTTCATTTTTCCCAAGGTTGACTGGGAGAGAATGCTTTTAGCATTAAGTCCGCCTTTTGCACCAATGTTATATATTTATATTTTGGTCAATAAAGTTTAAAAATAAATAATGGTGGCGCGCCTGTCCCGCCCACAAGGTCCTTCTAATCTCTTTCTGTGTTCTGTGTTCATAACCTTGGTTACTATCTTTTACGCGCTTATAATTTTCCTTTACTCTGCTACAGTATTTTTGAAGTTATACTTCTTTAGGCGCGTTATGAAAAAATGATGAGAGTGAAATTTTAAGATGCGCGCGCATCACAGTAACACAAAATTTTAACAGCATGAAGTTGGTCGCTTTAGCGTTGCGTTACTTTTGTGTTTACCGCACATTAAGAAAATCTACCAACAATATAGAAATAGAATCTCTATTTAGTGGGTGCTAACGACTGCATTGTGAAGGCCTATCAAAAGTATTTATTAATCTGGAACAACGGAACCAAAGCGCGATTCAGGAGACTACAGCGCCATCTCTTGACCATTGGTGTAGTAGAACCTAAAACCACATCTTTTTTGTAATAAAGTAACAGTTATAGGTATTCATATTTATAATATTTATCCACATGTTTCTAGTTTGTATATTCGGAATACGTGTTTGAGTTTCATACAAGTGAAAATCACATATGTTCTAATAAATTATATTCAGTAGCGACTTTAATTGAATATTTTGATTATTTATTTATTTTTTCAAATTAAAACTGAACTTTATTGACTGTGTCCTTTTCCAGACTTTTTATTAATTTATTGTAATTAATTATTTGCATGCAATTAAAAACTAATTTTAAACGATGCCAAAGAAGGATAACTTCTCACGCGCCTACATAAGTACACGCACCCATTTTTTTTTAATAGATTGTCCGACAAATGTCTCAATTCCACCTGGTGTTAAGCGACGGTGAAGTCCAGATGTGAAGGTAGCTGGTGCAGCAGTTCTACCTGCCACACCAGGCATCCTCACCCTGCCGGCCTGCATGTTGCTTCTTCACGCCTCTTTTAAGGGTTCCTAGGTTGTAAGGAGGGAACACAGAGCGTTCCATTTACGGATAGTGCGACAAAGAAATGAGTCACCAAATTTCTTTGCACGCGTTGGAATTGTGGCCATAGTTAGACGGTGGCGACGTAGGCCAGCGCGCGTGGTCCTCTGAAGGAAAGGGGAAGGTGGAATTAAAGAGAATAACTTAGGTACTACACCACGAATATGTACATTTATTAACGCGTAAAAAATAAAAGATGACGCATTATATAAGTTACTAGCGGCCCGCCCTCGCTTAGCTTCGGTGTAGAGCTGAAGTGTAGACTACAGTTTTTGTTCTCAGGCTTGTATTATACACAATGACATTCATCTATGATTCTTCTTATACCTGCATGCAAAGTCTCAGCCCGATCGGTTTAAAATTGACAAAGTTTCATACATACTTTCATTCCCTATTTTATCCCCTTGAGGGTAGAATTGATCAAAACCCTTTCTTAGCGGATGCCTACGTCATAACATCTACCTGCATGCCAAATTTCAGCCCGATAAGTCCAGTGGTGTGGGCTGTGCGTTGATAGATCACTATGTCAGTCAGTCAGTCGTCACCTTTGAGTTTTATAATATATACATATAGAAGATTAGCTTTCTTTAAAGTATGATTTTTACCATAATTGTGTGGTAAAAGAAGATATACCTGGGTACGCGTAAGACAGATTAATTGCAACTAGCGCAAATTTAACCGGCTAGAATGATTTATGGTCTATAGAGCCTTAATAATTATCTATGGTCGATTAAGTATAGTGGAGAGGAGTGCTACAAAACAGGCCTGCCGCGCTGGACGCGATCATAATTAATAAACGGCTGTAAGCATATTGCGTTCGGCTGGGATCGTTGAAGTTAAGCAATTTTCTCAGTGGTCGGTCATTGGATGGGTGACCATAAATTTACTATCTCGAGCCCCCTCCGTGCTTCGGAAGGCACGTTAAGCCGTTGGTCTCGGCTGCATGCCCAATCTCCCTATTTCCTCCATAGGAAATTCCTATAAACTTTTAAATTGGTTAAACACACATTAAAAGTATCTCACAGGGGCGTATTTTGAAATCTTTTAAACGAAATAACGCATGCTTTTGTATAGCATCTGCCTCACACACAGCTCTTGCAGCTGCCTCTCGCAGTCTGTCGCCATGGGCCATGCTCCCATTTGGCCCTAGGGTACAAATACGTCTCTGTGTATTTAGGGTGTACTTGATGTACGTGAGTGGATTTCAACAACTATCATATTTTGCTAATTTTGGTGGTAATTTTTATTTTAAGACATTAAGAAAAAGTTATATATTACAAAATGCTTAAACAACATATTTTGTTTAATTTTATTACAAAATACTGTTTTAAAAGCCTTACTATTTTGTATAATTTATGATACTGAAATTGTCACGACACCAAAATTGAACTTCTCCCAACATAATTAGAAATCATAACACCAAAATTTTCTTATTAAATAAAAAAATATTAATGAACCAAAACAATTTACAAGTATTATCATTTTTTATTATCAAAAATGAAGAGGGAAAAATTTAACCATGCTTTTTAAACGGTACATCTGTTTAAAAAGCATGGTGCCGCTGTAAACTTGGGTCAATTTTACAGCGGCGTAACTCTAGCGCTGAACAAAATGCGGTGGGGATAGCTGCGCATGGGTACGACTGGAGAGCCAATCGGCGCAACGCACGCCCACCCGCGCACCTCGTTTCCCCCCAACACATCTTAATTTTTACTTCTGTGCAATAACGGTCAGCGCTAGAGTTTCGTGCCGCGACTTATATTACGTTTTTTTACGCTCGATTGTCCAATCAGATTATAGAGTTAGGCTGAGACGTGATCGAAATGTGATATTAACCATATCTAGGTGTTGATGCTAGGGGGGCTAGTGTCCGGTCCCTAAAAGCAATTTTAAAATTCATACTACTCCTACTAATAATGTAAATTAGTTCGTGTTTTTCATTTTTCCCAAAGGTTGACTGGGAGAAAATGCTTTTAGCATTAAGTCCGCCTTTTGCACCAATGTTATACATTTATATTTTGGTCAATAAAGTTTAAAAATAAATAAATGTGAAAGTATGTATGTTTGTTACTCAATCACGCAATACCTACTGAACTGATTTGGATGAAATTTGGTATAGAAATCAGAAATCAATATATCTTTATTCAAATTGGATGTATAGTACAACTCTTTCGAATCGTCCAAATTTTTGAAGTGAAAACTTCTTTAGCGGCGTTGTACACTTTTTTGGTTTGGGTAAAAAATGTTAAACTCGCGTCAGGTTAAACACGTGGGCTGATTGCATCATGGCACACAATAAAATTGGAAAGGTTGTTGACTTTCAATATATTGGCATCTTTATTGCGAGGAAAATGCATTTTTTTTACAATAGATGTCGCTAGATGCGCTTAAATGTGATTCATGTAAGTTGATTTCTTTACAATAGATGTCGCTAAGTGCGCTTAAACGTGATTCATGTAAGTTGATTTTTCTGAGAGATAAACTTTTTTATTGTTATATAAATTGTCATGTTTGTGTACGATAACACAATAAATAAATATTGTTTATAATAATAAATATTATTCTACCACATACATGATAGTACTTTTATACTGATAATTAAATCAATTCGTGCATAATTATTAACCATTCCAATTATATAACACATTCCAAAATATCACAAATACACAATGTTAATATTCAAGTTTTAACTTCTGCGTGCAACCCGTCGTTTTTTTCCCTACCACTCGTTATAGTACGTACGTAGTAACTATACGTACTGTCTGTCTGTCTGTTACCTCTTCACGTTGAAACCGCTTAACCGATATACATCAAAATGTGGTGTAGATATAGTTTAAGTCCCGCGTAACGACATAGAATAGATTTTATCCTAGAAATAATCCTTAAAACGGGGAGAAAATGGAGTTGGATATTTGTATGGGAAATTAATTGGCCCAAGCAGGTGAATTTCGAATCCATAAAGTTGGAACATAATATAATTAAGAATTTTATTTGACGACAATGATCGACATTATGATTTGTGAAACACTATTCAAATCACATCTCAAACTGATGATAATTTCAAACGGAATTTCCTCCTGGCCAATAGAAAAGACATCAACGCGTCACAAGACATGTCATCTCACAAATGGCAATATGCAAATTTGACAACCGGTCGAGAAAATCAGTTTCGTTTATTTTTATTAACTAGTGGCTGCCTGCGACATCGTCTGTGTAATTTCCCGTGCAAAGTTCCTCCCCTTTACCCCCTTAAAGGATGATTTCTGGGATAAAGAAGACCCTACATCCTTTCCTGGGACTCAAACTATATATGTACTAAATTTTATTAAAATCGGTTCAGCGGTTTGAGTGTTAAAAGGTAGGTAACAGACAGACAGACACAGTTTCGTATTTATAATATAAGTTAGGATATTAGGTATATAAGTAAAATAGTATGAATTAGATCGATGAGATCATGTAGCGATAAATGTCATGTGATATTTATGTCTGGCAAAGTCACTGATTCGTAATAAAAAAATTATAGAAGATTTTAGAGCAAAGAAAAAGCTGTGACTGCTCCAAATGTGGACTTAGTGTCGCCGCACATGGGCCACCGACCACAACCACAAAACGCCGCCACCGGCATATTTCTTGTAGTTTTCATGCATTTTATATGGACTCGCCACACACGGTACACCGGTGGCCGCCACACGCTACAAATCGTCGTTGCTCGCTTCTTGTGGCCCGCGCCGGCCACTTAATGCGCCGATAGAAAACGCCGCCACACGTCGCTCGCACGATTCCCCACCCCTCTCTCCCTTACCGTAGTCGGCCGCTGTCGCGCGCTTCAGCCACTTTAGAAGCCGCTTCTAGCTTCTCGTGGCGGCGTTTGTGGCTGTGGCCACTTATCTAGCACAATTTGTATAGTTTAAAGCAGAAATTTGACACGACAGTTTGATCAAGCCATTCTATCGGTTTGCAAATCATTCAATGGCTGCTTTTTAGGATTCCGTAGCCAAATATCAAAAAACAGAACCCTTATGGATTCGTCATGTCTGTCTCTCTGTCCGTCCGTATATCACAGCCACTTTTTTCCGAAACTATAAGAACTAAACTGTTGAAACTTGGTAAATAGATGTATTCTGTGAACCGCATTAAGATTTTCACACAAAAATAGAAATAAAACAATAAATTTTGGGGATTCCCCATACTTAGAACTGAAACTCAAAATATTTTTTTCATCAAACCCATACGTGTGGGGTATCAATATATAGGTCTTCAAAAATGATATTCAGGTTTCTAGTGTAATTTTTTTCTAAACTGCATAGTTTGCGCAAGAGACACTTCCAAAGTGTTAAAATGTGTCCCGCCCACCCTGTAACTTCTTATATTCTCATATATGATGCAATTTCCACCGAAAATAAGTTTGAACGAGATCTAGTAAGTAGTTTTTTTTAATACGACATAAATCGTAAACCGCAATTTACCTTTCATTCGATCAATTAATATATAAAAAAAAAAAGAATTTCATAATCATAAACCTTATGCATAAACCGTGAACCATTATTTTCTAACCCTAACAAGAACTTTTATGAACCTTGCAGCTTAAGAATTTCGACGCGGTCCGTGAGGGCCGCGGTAGCATAATTGGTCAGTGCATTCGCCCGGATTGCAAAGAGTGCGGGTTCGAGTCCCATCTGCTGCCTGGTCCGCGTGGAACTTTTTCTAGTTATATTTTCTTCAGATTTAAACATCAAGCAGTTATTTGCTTTAAAAATAATAAAAATTATAAGAACTTTTATATTATGTTACTTGCTGCTACGGAATCCTTCATGGGCGAGACCGACTCCCACTTGACCGCTTTTTTTTTTACTTCTTGTGCTATGTATGTCATAGAGTTGTCACGTCGTTTGTATTTTTTTACCTATAGTCTAGTCATAGTCAATACACGTTTTCCCTAGATATTCTACTAGGCAGCATTAAAATTTAGCACCAACATTTGGCTGTAGGTTCTACTTACTCTGTACTACAAAATTAACAATATTCTAAAGGTTGTTTTTACCCTGGGGGTGGACCCTTTATAACATATTTTTAATAAAAAAAATATCGTGGAGTAGGAGTGGCATCCACCCCCACGGAAATAGCAACCCTCGTACATTGATAACTTTGAAATATAGGGTAAGGTTGAACATTTATATCAAAATGTTGATGCAAATTGGTGCTGTTTGGCAGAATAGGGGTGATGACGGGGTATAGTAAACGAAATTCTATTTAGTGCGTCAGTTAGATGATCAAAAAATAATGGACACGTATTTTTTCTTTGGGCAATCAACCAAAAAATGACAAAGTTATAGCGCGTCAAAGTTTGGGAGTAGGGGCTCGTGACGTCACTTTTGAGTGAATTTTCACTTATAAGTGTACTCAAACGTGACCTCATGCGACTTTTCAAATCAATATATCTCTGCAATGTTTATATTATGTGAAAAAAGAAAAAATACGTGTCCAATACTTTTTGATAATCTACCTGATAAATGAAGAAAAAAAAATAGTCATCTTCCCTTTTGCCGTTTTTTTCGTGCATTGACTGGACTACAACGCTATTTGGCCGATGTTAATAAAGGTATGTTGTATTGTACGTACATATTGTAATACAGTGTATGAAAATTATTAAATTCCGAAATTGCAACTTTTAATCTGCTTTTAAAAGTCTATAATATGTATCACTAATAAGCTCATGTATTATTAACATTGAGGCCACAATTATAAAAGGTTACATTATATTGACGACTTAGGCTTGTAGACGAAGAAATACTCGTACGTCCGTCTGTCAGGCAGGCTCTGACTCTGCCGTCGCTAAATATACCCGCAGCGAAAATCGAACAATAAATTGTCGCTTTATCGCGCTGACATTTATAGCAATTTAATTATGGCACCCACAA
This sequence comes from Chilo suppressalis, assembly GCA_902850365.2. NCBI lineage: Eukaryota > Metazoa > Arthropoda > Insecta > Lepidoptera > Crambidae > Chilo > Chilo suppressalis. Next base: position 3,380,657 of record OU963911.1, read on the forward strand.
GTAAGTTGGAACACAGTAATACAAGTCTGAGCTAATATAAGTTGACGCTATATTTTACTTCATTTGGTAACTTTGGAAATAAGAACCCAAAACAAATTTTATTTAGCACAATTATTGGTTGAAAATACTCTCAGGGCCGTAGCTTGGCGGGATATTATGGGGAAAACCTTTAAACGGGGTGGCAGGCTCCGAAGGGCGGAATGCCGCTAATGTCCTTCTTATAACTTAACGCTGCCATATCTGAAATACAGCTCTTGCCACGGCTCTGAGTAGTCTTACTCGTAGAAGCTAAAAATACCTATACAAAATACCTCCTTGTGACTTCATCGGCTTAAGGCAGAAGAAAGAAGTCATAGAACTAGAATACCTCGACGACGAAATACACCTCCGACTCCTCCCACACAGGCAACAAACACCAATATTACATAGCCAGCAAACATGCTTGGAATTTGGTAGACACCTTACTAAAGAAAATATAACTAGAAAAAATTCCACGCGGACCAGGCAGCAGACGGGACTCGAACCCGCACCCTTCGCTATCCGGGCGAATGCACTGACCAATTATGCTACCGCAGCCCTAACGGACCGCGTCGAAATTCTTCTAGCCATTCTTAAGCTGCAAGGTAGCGCCATCTCTTCGCATTATGGGTAACCCACAATGTCAAATGAATACTTTTACAAGTATTAAACATTTGAAAGACGAAATAGCAATTATAGTTATAATTTATAGTATACTAGCAAACCAGTGAACCAAATGTTCACCAAAACCTGATTTAAAAAAAAAATGTATTTAATTAATTGAGAACTTCGGAGATTTTGTGTGGTTTCGTTTGTAATTCGTGATTTCTCGAAAACCGGAAGTGCTACGTTACACAAATCCGGTTTGTAGTCTTATCAAACCAGTGAACCAAATGTTCACCAAACCTGATTTAAAAAAAAATGTATTTAATTAATTGAGAACTTCGGAGATTTTGTGTGGTTTCATTTGTAATTCGTGATTTCTCGAAAACCGGAAGTGCTACGTTACACAAATCCGGTTTGTAGTCTTATCAGACTATACTTAACTTATAACTTAAATATTCTCTTTATCTATCTCTTACGGTTTGGCCGCTGAAACAGCACCACAGACAGACGGACGGACTTGTCTAATAGATAAGAGATAGTTATAAATTATAACTATAATTGCTATTTCTTCTTTCAAATGTTTATTAAGAAGTCTGCTGCCTGGACCGCGTGGAATTTTTTCTAGTTATATTTTCTTTAGATTTAAACATCAAGCAGTTACATGCTTAAAAAATAAAAATTATAGACACCTTACTATTAGGATAAGGTTTTTTTTCCGTTCACCATGACAACGGCCTTTAAGTAGAGCCGAGCTCTGAGTCTCAGAGACGACCTAATTAAGCCGACTCCCATCAGGTTTAATCGAGCCTAGTGACTTTATGATGAAAAAGAGTAAAGTACTTTCCCAAAGTAGAGAATTCTCCAAAAGAGGTGGATGGAGGAAGATGCCACTCGCCAAGGAAACTACTACAAGCACTTGCCATTTTCCAGCTAGATGTTCCCAAAGAATCTCGCCGCAGGTAACGCTGTAAATAACGGTCATGTGTGATCGATAGCACATAAATTCCAAAGGAAAAAGTATAAAACACCATGTCTATTTCTTCCGTGCAGATTATAGAAGTTTATCTAGAGATACTTAGAAGTCATCATACTGTCAGATGCCTAGAGCGTGTGGATTTAGATATTTTCTAGACTTTATAAAAATATAATTTGATAGAAATCATGTGTTACATTATCGTGAATGTTTTGGCTTTACTGAAAATCTTTTTTTTAGGACGTGTAACATTAAAACCGTACTTGTAACTAGAAGCAACCGAAAGCTACTGATGATTTTTCTACTGTGATGGTCTTGCACAAAATAACGCAGCCGGCTCCATGTCTTTGAAGTCCAAAGCACTAGCCGATATACCTATGTCTAATTACGATAGCAATAACACACAAACTGATACATTAAAATACTTTACGAGACGAGAATTGAATAATTAATGAAAAGGTGTCACATATACCTAATCCAACTGGTTATAACTTTTAGAGTCGGTAAATACCAATATGTTGAATTAGTTGTAAAATGGTTGCACTGCGGCCTGTATTAGTAGAATCGTGGAGAAGCTCGGCCTACGTGGTTAACTTGTTCGGCTTACGATCGTTGAAGTTAAGCAACTTTCGCAATGGGCGGTCATTGGATGGGTGACCAAAACTTATCAATTTAAAAGCTTCAGAAGGCTCTTAATGACGTTGGTCCCAGCTGCATCTGCAGTGGTTATCATCCACAAATCCCGCCCTGCCGGATAGGTCCCGGGTGCTGTGCTCCAGCACGGACAGTATGTATTATGAATATAACACAAAGACAACTACATAGGTATGTTAGTTAGTTATTCAGGGTGGTTTCCGCACTTAGTCCTAATTATTGGACCATTGTGCGTGTCTCAAAAACATTCCCGTTTACTCCAGCCAGCCTATATCTGTCCAGAAGGAAAGCAGCCTTGGTAGACTGCTGCAAGCTGCCGGAAACGATTCTGGTGGCTGGAGAAGTCGTGCCCGTTGGTCGGCCACACCTGCATTCCATGATGACATGCTGTGGCGTTTCTTCTGCCTCCATGCATCCTCTGCATAAGGGGCTGTCTGTAACTCCTATTGTATATAGATATTGTATATAATCCTGCGAAGTTTGTCCCTATTTAGTCTGGTAAGGGTGCGGGCAAAACTTTTATTTGCCGCCGGAACCGCATACATACATACATACATAGGTATGTATGGAGTATGTTTCTTTTGCCATGTTTACATGGGATGTTTCGGAGTAAAAGATCGTTCCAATTTAAATTACACTTGAGTAAAGTGCGTTTTCTCAAACACTTGGAAATGTGAGCATTATTTTGACAACCTTTTTCATATAATGATAAATCTAAATATCTGTACCACCACATGCATGCGTGCTGCGGGCGGCTAAGTTTGTATAAAAATCTGTATCTATCGTGTTAAGCGGCCATAAAAATTAAAATATTGGAGAAACTGTGAAAATTTTAAAGACCTCACCCCTCCCCCTACGCAAGTTGATTGAGATACCAGGGCTTGAACACATATGTATTACCATACTACGTTATTACATCACATCACCAACTTCACACCGTTTCCGATATTATAAGTTATCATTATAGGTCAATTTAGTTTTTATGCCAACAGACAGTAGAAACATAAAACTATTTTCCTCAAAGCCAAAAAAATGCGCAAACAAACGGATAACAGTAAAAACTTTATGTGAGCAGACCTTCTCATCTATCGGAACGCATCATTTCCAGACATCATCGCCATCGCCTTGGAAAAAGAAACAAAAAACGGACGTGTGCTGTTCACATGCGACAGAAGTCAAACCTACAAACATGTGAACACGTAAAAGTCCTTCATGACTAGCATGACCACCGAAACGGGATATGATAAAGCGATACCTATATCGGCATTAACTGTCAGACTACAGTGGAGTTTGACAGTTGAAACTCGATAGTAAGCTTTATCATATCCGTGCTTTATCGTATCATTGACGACCTCCGTGGCCGAATGGTCTGTACGTCGGGTTTCATGGTGTTGCCGACTCAAGAGGTCCCAGGTTCGAATCCCGGTGGGGGCAGATGTTTGTGTGATGATTACGAGCATTTGTACTCCAGTCATGGATGTTTAATATGTATTTCTATATAAATATACTTATATATGTACAGTACATTTGTATTCTATCCGTTACCCTAGTATCCCATAACACAAGCCTTATAGTGCTTACTTTGTGGCTAGGCTAATTGGTGTGTGTGTTGGAAATATTTATTATTATTATTATCCCGTTTTGGTGGTCATGCTAGAAGGGCAGGTACGTCTTAGTGTCGCCGCACACGGGCCACCGACCACAACCACAAAACGCCGCCACCGGCATATTTCTTTTAGTTTTCATACATTTTATATGGACTCGCCACACACGGTACGCCGGTGGCCGCCACACGCTACAAATCGTCGTTGCTCGATTCTTGTGGCCCGCACCGGCCACTTAATGCGCCGATACAAAACGCCGCCACACGTCACTCGTGCGATTCCCCACCCCTCTCTCCCTTACCTTAGTCGGCCGCTGTCGCGCGCTTCAGCCACTTTAGTAGCCGCTTCTAGCTTCTCGTGGCGACGTTTGTGGCTGTGGTGGGTGACCCGTGTGCGGCGACACTTAAAGTTATAAAATGCAACTCTCTAGGTCACAATTAAATATTTTATACTTAAACTAGTGGTCCGCCCTCGCTTCGCTTCGGTGTAGCGCTGTAGTGTAGACTATAGTTATTGTTCTCAGGCTTGTATTATGACTTGAAAACACTGTTTTCTCGTTATTTAATCTTAAAGTGTGATATATCAACATGTTTCTCAAGATTTATTTACCCGTAGCAGTGATTTGAAAAGATCATAGTATTATTTGCGTTACAATTAAAATTCAATTTAATTTAAGTAACTTTTAAAGATTTATTTCTTACTAGCTATTTTATTTTTGTTGTGTTTGTCTTATCTTTGGTTTTATTCTAAATATTTATTTATAAAAAAATACTTTAAAAAAAAATATAATATTAGAAGGGTAAAGATTGTTGATAAAAACCAAGCCTGTATAATAAACAACTTAGGCATCTCCACCAAACGTTTAATACTTAACTATTCAGGTATTGACAAATACTGGGCAAATTCTATTCCTAAATTGTTTCCAAAAATAAATAGTAGCTTGATAAAAGAAAAAAAAACATTAAAACAATTGAAAATATAACCGAGCTCAGGATCGCACCACCGACCATTTTGTGTCGACCCTACCGTTTGGCTATCCGCCTCTTATACTCAGACCAAGGAAAAAAAAAAATTCTAGGTCTGAGTTCTTATAGTAAAAGATAAAATTACGGATACCTATCTTGTGTCAAATACTCTACTTCTGTTTCATCGAATCTCAAGGCACAACGATACTAAAGAAGTTTTCACTTCAAAAAAGAATGAACAAACTGAGGCAGCGCGCTTTGTGGCGGGCCGCCATCATGGCCGCCATTACCGATCGTAATTACGAGTCATTAGGGCGACCGCTCCCGTCCCGCGGGGAATTAATGCGCCTACAAGAGATATTGCCTTTTAATATCTCGGCATTGGCATTCTGATTCTGAGTGCCTTCGCCTCTTTGAATTTTTCGAGTTTAAAACTCATTTTGATTTTAAGATAAGTCCTTTAGCTAGAATCATGGATTGTATGGTCTTATAGGGAATAAGCATGCATTTTTGTTATATTTTTATTTAGTAGTTTACATTCCCTTTATACAGTATAAAAAAACAACATCGATAAAATAGTATAGTGTCTAAAAAAGTGATAATAAAAACAGCTTCTTTGCACGGGCAGTTTACACGCGCGTTACAAGCTACATATTTTGGAACGCTTGGATGTGACGTCACAATTCATTAAACCTACAAACAAGATTAATGATTATGTTTTTATTTTTATTTTTAAGCATTTAACTACTAGATGTTTAAATCTAAAGAAAAGTTTTACTAGAAAAAAAAAACCACGAGGACCAGGCAGCGGATGGGACTTGAACCCGCACCCTTCGCAATCCGTCAGTCAATGCATTCGCCGGGATTGCGAAGGCTGCGGTTTCGAGTCCCATCCACTGCCTGGTCCGCGTGTTTTTTTTTTTTTGTAAAACTTTTCTTTAGATTTAAAGATCAATGATATTACAAGATACAGAGATCTATCGCATCTTAAAAGATGCTTTCCATACCTTTACTGCAGATAGGACCACGAGGACCAGGCAGCAGACGGGACTTGAACCTTCACCCTTCGCTATCCGGAGAGATTTAAACATCTAGCAGTAAAATGCTTAAAAAATTAAAAATATAACTTTTTAGTTCTTAATTCTAATAACAGTACACCAGCTTCACATATGTTTCTACTATAAATAAACAGCTGATGATTCATGACAATAATATAATTTCGACTATCATACATAAGATTATATAAAAAAATTTCGTCGGCCTATTATTGTATATTATTAAGTGTCATCAAAATGAGTTAAAACTTGGTTTCGTCTAAAAAGTAATTTACACCTTTCCACACTGGACTGATAAGGCCACTTTACACTATCTGACACGACCCTATTCCACCGGATGTGAGATAAAATATGGCAATGCCTTCGACCCGAAGTAATTACAGCACTTGTTGTACCAAACAATTACTTATTTATTTTAAACTTTATTGACCAAAATACACAAGAATGGTACAAAAGGCGGACTTATGCTAATAGCATTCTCTCCCAGTTGACCTTTGGGAAAAAGAAAACACGAATTATATAGATATATTCGATTTTACCGTCCGGCTGTGTCAATAATAATAATGCCTCATTATGCAGAGTTACAAGCTATCCTTGAATGGCGTAGTATGTGTTGGATAACTATATAATTTATTCAATTGTCTTTTACTTAGATGAAAATTTAAAAAGAACATAGTAAACATTCAAAAATATACTACTTAAATACAGAAACAATCGTATTGCCATCGGCGTATGTAAAAAGCCCTTGGTATCTCATAGCAGTTAGTCTGAGATATAATTTCGTCCGCCAGCTTTTTGTCACCGCTGGCCCGCAGGAACTCCGCTTAATAGACAATTTCAACCACAATTTCAACGCTTTTTGTGTATATAGACGACATTTTTGAAGCCTCTAATGACGGACCGGGGTCGGACGCGGGAATCCGGGCGGCAGTTTTGATACCACGACACGGTCCGATTAAATGTGAATTCTTTCGTAATGATTTTCTAGGTAATACCTACCTACTCAAGAGTAAAGCAAAGCCAGCGAACATTGTTCCTCTCATTAGAAAAATCTTAAAAATTTTAAAATGCTGCGCAAAAACACGTTTCGTCAAATTTGAACTCAGAATACCTTATCAAAACGAAGGGTCCGCTGTGCCCTGCCTCTTAAATTCTTGTATCTCCTATATTGTTATTTCGAAAAAAAGCTCCTCAGAACATTCGCCGTGGTATAATTGAAAGTGCTTGATGACGCCTCATCACAGCGTATCTGGACTCGAGGTGTTTCGTCACCCACATCGCCAATCCAAACCTATGCAACGCATCGAGTTCTACGTATTTCTTACGCGGTAGCTATATAAAATATAACAGAGCAAATGAATGAACCTGATGTCACGTGCCGGTTGAGTCCATAGGTGAAGATAGCTGAAGGTGGTACCAAGGCCCGATCCAAGGGGTGGCGAGCCCGGCATTTGCCCAGAGCGGCAAAAATTAGGGGCGGCAAAATTGACTTAGAAAGTAAATTACACCTTTCCACATTTCCGTGACAAGGCCACTTTACACTATCTGACACGACCCTATTCCACCGGATGTGAGATAAAAATATGGCAATATTCATCTTAATGACGATTGTATTTTAATTTTGGCAGTTCCAAAACGAAAAATCTTAAACACTAACGGGAACCAGGGGGCTATTAGTCTATAGAGAAAATTGAAAATTGACTTAGGGTCAGCCGTAAAGTACGTAATAAAGGGCGGCAAAAATATTTACCCGGAGCGGCAACATTTCTAGATCGGGTCCTGGCTGGTGCAGTAGTTCTGCGTGCCTCAAAAGAAATCCTCACTTTGGCGTCTGCAGTGTACTCCATCGCGGTTCTTTTAAAGGAACTTTTTGAGGACGAAACAAGAACGCGGGCAAAGGATTCCATTTGAGAAAGAAATGTTTTACAGAGATAATTTATTTTTAAGTAAAAGGTAAGATAAGACCTGTAATCTTTATTATGTATTACTAGCAAACCAGTGAACCAAATGTTCACCAAAAAAAAAATGAATTTAATTAATTGAGAACTTCTGATATTTTGTGTGGTTTCGTTTGAAATAGAAATCACGTGATTTTTCGAAAACCGGAAGTGCTACGTTACTCACATCCGGTTTGTAGTCTTATCAGACTATTCTTAACTTATAACTTAAACATTCTCTATATCTATCTCTTACGGTTTGGCCGCTGAAACAGCACCACGGACGGACGGACGGACTTGTCTAATAGATAAGAGATGGAACACACGTCCCTGTATCTGGAGGTGGGCGCTAATAGCTGTAACACAGTTCTAGAAACTAATATAGCTATTAGCGAACCTTATTATACATGTGACTTTAATTAGTTCCAATAAATATATTTTCAATATATTTTCATAAGGATGAACAACTTTGGATAGGAGATGGGGATCAAAATCTTTCTTTACTTCGAGGAACTCCTTAACTCGATCTTTAGCCCTGTTTATTGTAAGATGTAGGGCCATATTCGTTCTTTGTCTGTGTTTTTTCTATCTTGGACACTAAATATACTTATTTAGTGTGCTACGGTAGCCGTAGGTACACTAAGAGTGACTTTAAATAGGAACTAAAACATTATTATTCCCGACCGCTCTTACAGAAACGTCTATTTATTTTTTAAGTACGAAAAAATAGTCCTTTAACATTAATTGTGATAACTTTAGATTAAATTTAACTAAATAAAACTAGTTTTTACGGGTTAATGCACGAAACTTTATTTATTGAAATAACCGAACGCTCAATAAAAGTCTTTCGAAGGTAGCTCGACAAATTAAATAAAAGTTTGATTCTGACGACGTAGCCTGTAAAGGCTACGAAACGTCAATAAATAAATAAAGTTTCGTGCATTAACCCGTAAAAACTAGTTTTATTTAATGAGTGATGTGCGTGAAAACCTAAGAAACAAATAAATTTAACTACAGATAGTGCGTCCGTTTAATGACGACATAGAATTCAGAAGCCATTGCACTATGACGGAAATATACTTAATTGCATTAAAGAGTTTTACTTACAGTTTAATAACACAAAAGGCGGTCTTATTGTTAAGGAAACAATTTCTAGCAGTTAACCAAAGTCTCTATTTGAAGCGTAATCCTCAAGCGAACTATTTTATAAGAACCGGTAAAAGCGAAAAAAAAACACGATTAATTAGGACACTTTAAAATTTATCGAACAAAAAAACTTCAACGCGAACATCCGCCACGAGATATATATCTAACAAATATCTATCGCTTTGTATCTGGGCTCTGATTAGTTGCACGCAAGAAAAAACTTCACTCATAGTCCACAAGTTATTTAAGATATCGACACTAGGGACGTGGTTTTTTTTGTCGATAACTATAATGTGCTACGTCATTGCCTTGACCACGACTGTTGATGGATTATAAACTACTAGATGGTGCAACAGACGTGGGTATATAACCTATATTCTACAATTTACGATTTTTATAATACTAGTTTACTAAAATCAAATAGGTATTTCTTTTAATATCAGCATTGAAAATGAACTTCACTAGCTTATAGGATACAAGTAATTGTCTAAACCTGATGAAAATCCTAGCTTCGGCATTCGGCAGCAGACGCTAAAGATTGGTGTCGATTCTGGCGTGATTCTCTAAACTTAAAACTAAATTTAACATCAGTTTCTCCTTTTTATTCTATTTCTCTGGATAGAGAATGAAAAGGATGCACTGTTTTCAATTTTAAGTTTAGCTTTAGAGAATCATGCCGGAATCGACATCGTTGTCTATGTTTTTAAGCTTATATGTGGTGTCTATAGTTTATAAGACATAATGTTACTTACATATGCTGGTCTAAATAAAGATTATTATTATTATATAAACATTTTCTTTCTGTAATAGTTGGAGCTTGACTAACCTTTAATTTAGGTTTTCGTTTCGTAATATAACTTATATGTATATAGGGGAAACCACCCAATCATTGGCACCTTTTAGTTTAGTTTAAATCGCCTTCAAAAATTTAATGTTCAATATTAGTTATAGGAATTGTACTGCAAATTTTAAAATTTTAATACATACTAGGATTTTCCTTTTAATATATACCCAGCTTGTATAACATATGGTTTGCTTGTTTTTTCGAATTAAAAAACAAGCAAACCATAGATTTCAGATAAACTTTCAGATCATAGATTTCAGATAAACTTTTTCAATTAATGGCACTCAAAAGTGCCATTAATTGAAAAAGTGCCAGAAATAGCGTAAGAAAATCAACTAGGGGAAACCGCCCATGGTTTAAACAAGGTTAAAACCGCCTAATGCCCACATTTGCGCAATAATATTAAATCCCAATAAACTAACAAGATTTTTAAGTATTAAAGACAGCTTTCAGATACCATGCATATTCTAACAAAAATGTTTAATTAAAATAAAATGATGGGATTTAAAGCCTCTACAGAAAATTAAAACAAATCACGGAGTAACCCGTGATCATGGCGCTTGCAACAGTGCCGAAACATCGGAGACTCATAAAAAACAAGGTACATGGTAACAATTCCGTTAATAGCTATAAAATTAAAATAAAGGATACTGTCAATATATTCCCTAAAAAGAGTACTTAGACTATCTCTATATAACGAGAACAAGAGAGACAACTGAGGTCCCCGACCTTGACAAAAAGTTCTAATCTATTAATTAATTAATCTACACTTTACTGTTAAATGTTTTTTTTCAGAAAAACACACTCCCATATTTATAAACGAGAAATAAGTGATAGTTACGTTGTGTTTTGTTCATATCACTCAAATGCCATTTGTTATTTATTGACAAGAGACAAAGTATGGAGTATTTAATTCAAGCTTAGTCTTCTTTTACTAAAAAGGCGGCTAGTGTTTTGTTTTGGACGACAGCTACACCTAGCCTAATAAATAGTTTAACTAGTTAGCAAAATAGTTAACAAAATTACACTATGTGCTTGTTGTTAAAGTTCGTTTTTTGTTAAGTTCAATTTATGATATTTAAACGCATTTATCAGGCGCTTCCTTTTGCTTTATATCAAAATAAAAAAAAAAGGTCAGGCATTCATTAGTGATCATTGAAAGCTCACCCGCGGCCCGTGGGACGGACGCCGCGCCGCGCCAGCCGTGGTTTTGTTCTATCGGTAATTATAATGCGCCCGCGTCGCCCGACCCGAACTCCACCACAGATTATATTATGGATACCTCACGGTACATTAACTCTATGCTATTGATAGATAAAAAATAATTTGATTGAGTTCAGAATATGAAACAAAAAGAGAACTTGTTATTTTTAATGGTAAATGTGTTAGGTAAAGTTGAAATTTCACACCCAAAAAGCTCAGGAAAATGTACACGTATTTTTTTTCTCAAAATTGTCTCTAGAGACCAATGATCCAGTACCCTTAGTACGAGTTTTACAATTACGAAAACTATGATAGTTTTCGAAAGCTCGCACTCGTACTAAGGGTACTGATTTTATTATTTTCGTTTCAATACAAATAAACAGTGTTTAAATTCTATCATTAAATCATTTGCGTCTTCTTAAATTTTAAGTATATTTGGTTACTTTTCACCAAAATGGACATTGAAACATAATTTACAATTACGAAAACTATGATAGCTTTCGTGAGCTCAAACTCGTACTAAGGGTACATGCCAGTGGCCAATGATGGCCCACGGAAGCGAAAGGTGGTCGTATACTGTCTGAAGGTCCCACAGCGGACAATGGCGAGAGCTATGTTCGGTATTTCCTGTGCGATAGAATCAATAATGAGCAAATTTGCAGGAGTCATAAAGTAACTGACATTGCTCGAAGAATTGCTCATCTGAAGTGACAGAGACACGTGGGACTACACCAATCAGGAGGAACCAATGAACAAGGCTAGCAGGCCGGCGCATTAAGCGGCGCAGCCGGGTGGTGTTATTCGACAAAAGGGGTGATGACGGGGTACAGTAAACGAAATTATATTTAGTCCGTCAGTTAGATGATCAAAAAATAATGGACACGTATTTTTTCTTTGGGCAATCAACCAAAAAATGACGATCTTATAGCGCGTCAAAGTTTGGGAGTAGGGGTTCGTGACGTCACTTTTGAGTGAATTTTCACTTATAAGTGTACCCAAACGTGACGTCATGCGACTTTTCAAATGAATATATCTCTGCAATGTTTATATTATATGAAAAAAGAAAAAAGACGTGTCCAATACTTTTTGATAATCTACCTGATAAACGAAGAAAAAAAAATTAGTCATCATCCCTAATACTGCCGGACCGACTTAAACGGCCCGGTTATATGTGTGTATCTGCCCTGGGTTGTAAACTTTGTAAAGGTTCTCGGGAGGCGACCACGCACCGGCCCACGCTCAATGGGCAGGCTACCCACCCTACCAGGTAGACAGCGGATCTACCTTTTTTTTGTCTGGGAAATGCTCTACGCGGGCCATAGACAATACTTCTGCACCGGTCGTCGTCTTCAGCCGATTTCCAACTGGCCACACACCAGCTGGTGTTAGTCCGTTGCCGGACCCACCCCAATGAGGATGCCCCGGAGTATAAAGGGCATCAACATCCGAGTCTGTCTCCCCCAGGACAGACCTCTCTCACGGGAATGGGAGGGAGAGCGTAGTTCTCTCCGTCCTTCTCCCGCCCCCTGATGGCTCCAAGTGAACCATTACGCGCAGTACGCCTCTCCTTTGGCCCCGAGAAGGGCCATTCTGTAGATGGTCCTTAGAAGGGTCTTTTGTAGATGGTCCCTAGAAGGACTTTTGATACAGCAGATCTTTGGGGGAGACGTATGCTCAGCAGTGGGCGCCGTATGGCTGAATGACAATAACGTCGAAGGTAATAGAGATAACTAGTTGATACATATAATTGTTGATAAAGTATAGAAATATCAATTACTAATTTATAATATCATAATTACTAGAAATACGATACAAAAACTCTTCTTTATAATAATTTGAATTTGTAAAATACCAATGAATTTGAAAACCATCGGCAATAATATATTAGACGTACCTATTAGACTGTCTATATCAAAATTATAGATGAGAAGCTGTCAGATTAATTAAAATTAGTAAAATTTATTGATTGAGGAAATACTTTTGTATGATAAATTTATATTTTAAAAAAATATGAACGCCATGTTAATGATAGTATCAGTCAAAATTTGTGGGTCAACAACCTTGAAGGGAAACCGCGGGTGGTGATTAGTATAAATATGCACAATAATAAAGATTTCTCAGGATGTGAACGTAAAACGGTTATTTTATCATATTTTTGTGTTCCATGTGCACAGAATGCGCACAAATTAGGTACTTACTTATTTTTTTATTTAATCAAGGAGTGGTTTTAAAAGGAAGGATACCTTGATACCAGGCGGCGGCGCGGCGGTGTCTGATCCGAACATGTTTTTTTTATATCTTGATATTTTTGCAACACAAAGATATTTTTAATTAAGTCTGACTGGTCCGCGATTTCGACTGATTGCTGATTTATAGCTGAGAAAAAACTTGATAGCTAAATCTATCTCTTTAATCCCCATAACGAATTCAAACTAGCTATAATAAATTTTATCTGTGAGATATTGCAATAGTGTAGATAGTTTTTTTTTTATATTGTTTGTCCATACATGGGTTATTAGAGTGTTGGTTGGATATTCGTTTGATTTATGGCCGGCGGAGCGCCAGATATTTTATAGATAAACAAAACAAGGAAAAGTCGACGCGCTTTCTTCTTTTACACACATTGCCGAATGCGCGCGCATTCGGTATTGTATAGAATACTTGGGCAAAGTATAAAATGAATAATATTTCATACATTGCTTTGACGTTTTTGGCATGCTGTACATTGCGTGGTTTTTTCACAACGCACATCCGTGCGAAGCCGATTTAGTTCACAACATCCGAAGCGATGCAAAGCCGGTCGGTTCATTTGTATGTTTAATAAACAATAAAAAACTTATGTATCCTTTCGGCAAAACTACCTTCCCGAAGTCTTGGGCAGCCTAGCATTAAACAAAGCCACACTAAAGCTTTCCCAGCAACATAAAATAGTTGCCCAGTCACGTTCGAGTGTGTCCATATCATCGCCACCTCACAAAGGAAGGCGTTAGTGATTCGCCACACAATCGAAACTATCCGTCCGTCCGTACGTCTTTATTCTCGGAACACCATTATGTTGTGTTTTTTTCCCAAAGGCGAAGGCAATTTGCTTTCGGCGCGGTGTGTTCGGCCATGTCGAATTGATTCCGTCGCGGCGACCGCGGCGGGAGCGGCGTATCTACAGGCTGCGTTTTATCAAATGAGTAAAGAAGTCGCAGAGGCAGTTTCATTCAGTGCGCGTGTGAGAGTGAGCACTGGCGCATACGCAGAGAAATATTTCAATTTTCAGCACAGAGTACGACCATAGCGGTCAGGAGAGGGCCAGGGCAAGGGGCAAAGGGGATTTAACATCTCCGCAATCGTATCATCGTTGTCAAATATTGTATGGAAGGAGCTACCTTGTTGTTATGTCCGTTAGGCTGCTTAGTTTTCATAGAAACTTTGCTGTCGGAATTTGTGTATGGGCCTCAAAGCTTTTATCTCTGTCGAATTAGACATACAAACGATACATGCCTGCAGGATTACGCGGTGTATTGTGTCATTGTTAATGCGTGTGTTTCGTAGTTACAGTTTTGTTTTGATGCGTGTACGTTGAACTGCGTTTGTGTGCATCATATCCCCCCCCCCCCCACCTTCGAAAAAATTGCAAAATGAATTGAATATTATTATGTCGCTATGGCTACTCCCTTCCGTATTGCTCTATGAATGGTAGTAACAGGCCGCCAGTGCTCATTCATACACGCATTCTGCAAGTAGCTATGCTTTTGTTCCTTCTGTACTCATGTGGTCTCTAAGGCCAGCGTTTTATTCCCGCCTTGAAAACATTACTGTATATAGTTAGGTGCGCGTCCGTCGATGTAATTCGGGTTTTTATTAAAAGTAATCATAACGCTCTATGGTCCAGTGATGATGATGATCATGGATGGAGGTTTTTAAAATACAGGAATGCGTGGAAATTGGTGAAAGTTCGTGTAACTAATTTGGTAGTAATCAATCGGTTTTTGGTGTTTAAAGGGATTTAAATAATATTTTTATTGTTTTCTGAAATCAAAGTATATCATCATCCATACTAATCTACACTACTCCACTGCACTAAATAATATATATATATATATTATATTATTTAGTGCAGTATATATATACTAGCAAACCAGTGAACCAAATGTTCACCAAAACCTGATTTAAAAAAAAGAAAAATTAATTAATTGAGAACTTCGGAGATTTTGTGTGGTTTCGTTTGAAATTCGAGATTTCTCGAAAACCGGAAGTGCTACGTTACTCAAATCCGGTTTGTAGTCTTATCAGACTATTCCTAACTTATAACCTAAACATTCTCTTTATCTATCTCTTACGGTTTGGCCGCTGAAACAGCACCACAGACAGACGGACGGACGGACTTGTCTAATAGATAAGAGATATATATATGTCGTAGTTTGGTGAACGGAACGTCAAGCTGGTTTCGACTTAGGTGCATTCGGCGAATGAGTTGGCAACACTAGTTACTAATCAACGTCATCAGACGTTTGACATCTGTCACTGTGATTGTAAAAAAACGAGTAAAACCTTATTTCCCTCTCAGGAGATGATCGCTTCAGATTAAGCTTGTAGGCCCTTCCGGCCATAAGCATGACTATCTTGCTATCATGACTAAAGCTGAGACTATCTTTATGAAACCTAGACTATTTAGAGGATTTGTAATAGACGAGGACCCGTCACTAAACGAACGCCCAGGTTTCGACAATTATATATATATTCTTCATATATTAAAAATGTGAAAGTTTGTATGTTTGTCACTAAATAACGTAACGGATTTGTATATAATTTTATACACAGACTGCTTATAACCTAGAAAAAGTACTTGTAATTAATTTAAGTTGAACTATTTTATATTGAAATTGTTAAACTTGATAAAAGCTTAGGTTATTACTTAAATTGTATATATGTTAATTCTTTGTAGTCTGGCAAAACAATAGACTGGCGCCATAACGCGTTACGTAACGAAGCGGTTTAGGATTCTCATAAGAAGTTATCACTTCATTATGCTGCTGAGGAATTGAGAACTCCTTCTCTTTGCAGTCGGTTAAAAAAGAAACTTTATATCTATATAAAATATCAAAGAAGATTTATAGATCACTATTAGTTCAGGACAAGCAGCAAGTTTCCTACTGGATTTTATCAAAATTAAAGAAAAAAGCACTTGTTTCTATACCATCTAGCACTTGGTTCTATACCTATCACTTACCCTAGCATCTTAGCACTTATTTCTATACTATCTAGCACTTGTTTCTATACCTATCACTTACCCTAGCATCTTAGCACTTGTTTCTTTACATGTATATCACTTACCCTTGCATCTTAGCACTTATTTCTATACTATCTAGCACTTGTTTCTATACTGTTGGAGTTGATTTATTTTATATTAAATTTCTATTTATTTAAATATCTGAAAGATTATATTTAAACGTATGTTTGCATGAGATACTTTGTATAACCATCCTCCATGGTATAGTTTATGTTAAATTTACAAACCATTAAAAACTCCTCAATGTCATCGTTTCTCTAGTTACGTTGTTGTTAGTTGTCAGTTTGTTGGAAAATACATAGTTTCGGTTAAAGTAGTGGTTTTATTAAAATAAAGTGAGTTTATAGTCTACAATTTGGTCCAAATCGAGCCGGATAGAAAAAAGAAAGTTTAAATAAGTAATAAGAAGAAAATTTAGTACGGAGAAATATAATTTGTGATAGTAATGGTGTTTGACATTTCAAACTGGAATTGAGTAAGACCGTAAAAATAAGAATTTTATCTTACGTATTCGTGTTTCTAAAGACTTATTAACTGTGTTTACAAAAGAATTATAATAATTTAATATTGAATTGAGTGATTGAAAGACTTTTAACCATTATTATGAAAAAACATGAAAAATTATGGTAGGGTAAAAACACCAAATATTGGACGATTTGAAATTTAACTTTTTCTTAAAATAAAGTAACAATTACATGATGGAAGATCTTATAGTACTACAGGAAAACAATTTTGCACTTATACGAAGGGCTGTAGCTAATTTCAAAAAATCGCCAAAACCTAGATTGACAAAGAGTTATATTGAAGTAAGATTACAAAGTTTGGATAAACATTGGCAGGATTTTTGTGAAACACATCGAGATATTATTAAACAATCTACATCCGAGCAAAGACAGAAACACGAGTACTTTGAAAATGACTTCTATTCTACATGTGAAGACGAGTATCTTTTAAGTAAGTCAGATATGACGGAGTTGCTAGATAGTATGAAATGTCAAAATGTGAAGAATGATCAGCAAATTCCATTGGAAAAGAATTCTCAGGAAGTGAAATTGCCTAAGATTAATATACCCAATTTCAAAGGAGATTATAATGAATGGGTTACTTTCAAAGATTTATATGTATCATTAATTCATAACAATAAGACATTAAGTAATGTACAAAAATTACATTATTTGAAAAGCAGTGTGAGTGGTGAACCAGAGCTTCTTCTAAAGCACATTCAAATCACAGAGAAGAATTATGAAACGGCGTGGTCTACATTACACCACAGATACAATAATAAAAGAATAATAGTAAATTCAATCCTGAATAGATTACTAGGCCAAAGAAAGTTATATTCTGAAACAGCGAAGGGAATAAAAGATCTCTTAGACACAACAAATGAGTGTTTGAACAGTTTGAGAAATAATGATGTTAAAACTGATAATTGGGATCCTTTGATCATTTACATCATTATAAATAAGTTGGATCAAGGTTCACATAAGTTGTGGGAAGAAGAGTTACAAAACTTAGCTGTTGAAGAGCTGCCTAGTTTAGAAAAATTTACAAAATTTTTAGAAGGAAGATTTAGAGTTACAGAGATGATGCAAACTTCACATGCAAGAGAGAAGGACACTATCAAACCAAAGTCATTTGTCACAACTTCAAAGAATCACAATACTAAAGAAAATTCGGAGCCTAATATTAAATGTTCATACTGTAAACAAAATCATTACACAAGTAACTGTAAAGAATTTGGTACCCTAGATGCATCGAAGAGAACAGAGTATGCAAAAAATGAGAGATTATGTTTTAATTGTTTGCGACCTGGTCATAGTGTAAGATTTTGTAGAGTTAAAATAAGATGTAACATTTGTAAGCGGAAACATAATATACTACTACATTTAGAGAAACCGGAACTAGAGATTAATAGTACCACGAGAGAAATGAGAAATATAGACGAACAACCAATAAGTCAGAATGTTTTGTCACATGCATCTATGCGAGGTCGAGTGTCATTATTAGCAACTGCATTAGTTCATATTGAGACAGGCAGAGGTCAGCAAATTGTACGAGCTCTAATAGATCCCTGCTCTGAAGAATCGTTTATAAGTGAAGCAGTTGTAAAGAAACTACAAATAAGATGCATAGAGAAAAAGGGACAAGTATCAGCAGTGGGACAAATGTCAACCCCGTTCTATCATGCGGCGGAGTTACAGCTGTCATCGAGAGTAAATAAAGAGTTTAAAATAAAATGCACTGCTTATGTTGTGAAGAACGTGACAGACATAATACCAGCTGCAAAAATAAACTATGAGCAATGGACCCACTTTAAAAATATAGAACTCGCAGATCCAACATTCCATGAGCCTAGTGAGATAGATCTGTTGCTTGGTGTACATGTGTATGCAGACATATTAATGAATGGAGTTATTAAGAGAAACCCAGGAGAACCCATCACCCAGCAAACAAGTTTCGGATGGATAATCTCTGGTGGTGATTCAGTTGAAAGTATACCAAGCAATGGTCATATTATTAGCATGCACTTGAGTGTTTCATTAGATAACATGCTACAAAGATTTTGGGAATGCGAATCATTTGAGAGTAAGAATAAAAATGCATTAACTTTAGAAGAAGAAAGAGCTGAAGAGATTTATGATAAAACGGTAGCAAGAGATAAAGAAGATAGATATACTGTCGCCTTACCGTTTGCAAGAGATGTACCAATCTTACCTGAGAATTCGAAAGCCATAGCAATGAGAAGATTAAAGTGCTTAGAGAAAAGATTGAGTACAAATGAGAATTTAAAGAGAGAATATGATAAGGTATTTCGAGAATATATAACCTTAAATCATATGGAGTTAGTAACATGTAATAATGAGGAAGATACAGTCTACTTACCGCATCACGCGGTCGTGAGGGAAGATAAACAAACTTCGAAGGTGCGAGTAGTATTTGATGCTTCATGTCGAGGTAGTAATGGAGTATCACTTAATGATGAGTTATTGATAGGTCCTAATTTGCAAGGAGAGTTACGAGATATCATAATGAGATGGAGGACTTATATAATTTGTTTTATAGGAGATCTCGTAAAAATGTATCGCCAGATACGAGTTTTTGAAAAGGACACAAACTATCAAAGAATATTATACAGATTTGATCTTAATGAAAAGGTAAAAACATATAAATTACTTACTGTCACTTTTGGCACTGCCTCTGCTCCTTACTTAGCAATAAAAACATTAAGACAGCTAGCTAAAGATGAAGGTGCGCGGTATCCAATAGCATCGAAGTTAGTATGTAAAGATTTTTACATGGACGATGTATTATCTAGTTTTGAGGATGTCAAGTCTGCAAAAGAGGCACAAGAACAACTTTCCCAGATATTAAAAAATGGAGGATTTGAGATGCAGAAGATATCATCTAATAGTCAAGAATTCATGATGTCAATAGATCCTGAATATAGAGCTAAATGTATAGAATCAGAATTCAATAACAAAGAGTCTATAAAGACATTAGGTATTTTATGGAATCCAGTAGAAGATATCTTGAAAATAGCTCAGAAATATCTGAAACACGAGAATTGTCAACGACTTACCAAGCGAAGCGTACTTCGCCAAATAGCTTCACTATTTGACCCGATGGGGTGGATTTCTCCTTCGATAATATTAGCTAAAATATTTATGCAAAAGTTATGGCTCAGAAAGATTGACTGGGATGAAGAACTTTCTGATGACCTGAAAAAAGAATGGTATAAATATAAAGAAGACTTACCTGTGCTCGAAGATATACAAATTCCAAGATGGACAGGATGTATAGTACAGAAGCTGAGATAGAGTTACATGGCTTCTCAGACGCATCTCAAGTGGGCTACGCTGCCGTAGTTTATATCAGAGTACTGAACAAACATGGAAGAGATTATAGAGTCAGTTTAATCATATCTAAAACAAAGGTGGCGCCTGTCAAGCAAGTGTCTTTACCAAGACTTGAATTGTGTGCAGCCACGTTGTTGAGTAAGCTGTTAAAGCATGTTGGTGCAGTACTTGCAGTAAGTTATAGAAAAACATTTGCTTGGACAGATTCTAAAGTGGTTTTAGCATGGATAAAGGGCGATCCGAATAGATGGTCACCATTTGTTAAAAATAGAGTCATTGAAATAAGAAATAATTTAGAGTTACAGTGGCTTTACATTAAAAGCAAAGAGAATCCAGCAGATCCAGCATCAAGAGGAATTTTGCCTAGCAAACTCAAAGAATGTGATTTATGGTGGCATGGTCCAGAATTTTTACGGCTACATTCAGATTTTAAGATGAGTAAAGACATTATTCCTGATACAGAGATAGAGAAACGAGCAAATGTAAAATGTATACTTACCAATGTTATTAAAGAGAATGAAAATGATAAACTTATACTAATTAAGAAGTATTCATCACTTAAAAAACTGTTAAATGTTATAGCTTACTGTCGTCGATGGTTGAGAAAACTGAAAAAGGAAAAAATATTGCATAAAACCATTGATACTAATGAAAGAGAAGAGGCGCTTATATCATGTATTAAGATAGCCCAAGAGATAGATTTTTCAGAAGAAAAAGATTGTTTGAGAAAAAATAGAAATA
Source organism: Chilo suppressalis (assembly GCA_902850365.2). Lineage (NCBI taxonomy): Eukaryota > Metazoa > Arthropoda > Insecta > Lepidoptera > Crambidae > Chilo > Chilo suppressalis. The sequence goes on from OU963911.1 coordinate 3,401,541, forward strand.
TTAAGAGAAACAGTCGGTTACTACCACTATATCCTTACCTGGATGAGAATGAAATCCTGAGAGTTGGTGGGCGCTTAAAACATGCAAACCTGAAATATGAAAGAAAATATCCAATTATACTTAACAAAGATTGTCCACTAGTTACACTTTTGTTGGATGACGCGCATAAAGCAACGCTACACGGAGGTCCTCGACTAATGACTGCATACCTGCAAAATAAATACTGGATTATTAATGGTGGTCAAACAATAAAAAGATTTTATCGACAATGTAAGAAATGCGCGAGATATAATGCTACAAACAGTAATCAATTGATGGGTAACTTACCAAATGTTCGGGTTAATTCATCACGTCCATTTTCTATAAGTGGAGTAGATTTCGCCGGTCCCATCCTGTGCAGAATGAGTAAAGGGCGAGGCACCAAGGCATATAAGTCTTATATATGTTTGTTCATTTGCATGTCTACAAAGGCTATACACCTAGAATTGGTAAGTGACATGACCACAGAGGCCTTCATTGCTTGCTTTAAACGATTCGTTGCACGGAGAGGACAATGTTTTGAGTTATGGAGCGATCACGGCACAACCTTTATATCTGCGGGAAAAACTCTGTTTGAGATGTGGAAACAAGGCAAAGATGAACTACCCGAGGAATTAAGAGTTTTATTGGATGGCAGGGGTACAGTTTGGAAATACATACCCCCAGGGGCCCCCAACTTTGGTGGATTATGGGAGGCTGGCGTTAAGTCGGTAAAATATCATCTGAAGAGAATACTTGGAGATGCCACGCTTACGTTCGAGGAATTATATACAGTTTTGACACAAGTGGAGGCTTGTCTTAATTCACGACCCTTGACGCCTTTAAATGATGACCTTGAATATATTACACCTGCACATTTTTTGATTGGAGAACCAACAGTAACAGTACTTGAAAAGCACTATCAGAATGACAAAATGTCTAATTTGAAAAGGTGGCAACTGACGCAAAGAATGGTACGTGATTTTTGGACAAAGTGGCAGACGGAATATTTGTCTCGGTTACAGCAACGACCGAAATGGATGCGTCCTCAAAAGGACTTTGAGATTAACGAATTGGTATTAATTAAAGACCCAAGACTTTCCCCTGCATGTTGGCGTCTTGGGCGTATTGTAAAGAAGTATACTGGTTCAGATGATCTAACTCGAATGTATGATATTCGCACCGCTACAGGCATTGTTCAACGATCAGTCTCTAAACTGTGCAGACTTCCTGATTGAGGTTTGAGAAGATCAAGGATAAGCATATCCTTGGCGGCGGAGGATGTTGGAGTTGATTTATTTTATATTAAATTTCTATTTATTTAAATATCTGAAAGATTATATTTAAACGTATGTTTGCATGAGATACTTTGTATAACCATCCTCCATGGTATAGTTTATGTTAAATTTACAAACCATTAAAAACTCCTCAATGTCATCGTTTCTCTAGTTACGTTGTTGTTAGTTGTCAGTTTGTTGGAAAATACATAGTTTCGGTTAAAGTAGTGGTTTTATTAAAATAAAGTGAGTTTATAGTCTACATATACCTATCACTTACCCTAGCATCTTAGCACTTGTTTCTTTACATGTATATCACTTACCCTTGCATCTTAGCACTTATTTCTATACTATCTAGCACTTGTTTCTATACCTATCACTTACCCTAGCGTCAGCCAGTATTTCATTTGTCTCAGGCAAGTTAAATGAAGATAATTACGAGCACATTAGAAACACATGAGCCGTTGAAATGACGGGGTTGGTTTAATGTTTAATGACACCAGAGGCGCCGGGGAGGCGTGCCGGCGGGCTCGCGGGGCACGCATTGTGGCTCTGATGATAGGCCTCGACCCATACTACGATGTAGAGCTGAGTCTACAACAACGACACCTTTTTATTTTTCTATACATTATCTAAAAATGAGGAGCTCGATTTCGCAACTGGTTAGCGCGTTCGGCTGCGATCGTTGAAGTTAAGCAACTTTCGCAGTGGTCGGTCATTGGATGGGTGACCAAAAATTTACTATCTCAAGCTCCTCCGTGCTTCGGAAGGCACGTTAAGCCGTTGGTCCCGGTTGCATTTGTAGTCGTTAGCACCCACCAATCCGCACTGGGCCCGCGTGGTGGGTCATGGACCAATCTCCCTATTCCATCCATAGGGAAGGCCTGTGCCCCAGCAGTGGGGACATTAATAGGCTGACGATAATGATGATGATCTAAAATATTGCTTCTATATATATATTACTAGCGGCCGCCCGTGACTTCGTACGCGTGGAGTTAGAAATAAAGGTTCACTGCTCGTTCCCCGTAGGTGATAGCGTGAAATGTAGCCTATATGTCGACCCGACTTCTTAATAATATTTGTGCCTAATTTGAAGTAAATCCATGCAGCACTTTTTGAGTTTATCCCGGACATAGATACAGACAAACAGATAAAAATTCTAAAAACTATAGTTTTGGCTTGTAGATATCACTTTTTTTTTTATTTGGTTTGCAAAACCGAAATGTGAAAATGACAAAATAATTACATACAGTGTATCATAACAGTATCACAAATCTTATAAATGCAAACACAGCATGCACTTTATAAATAATGTTAGAATTCTTTATAATATTTTATGTACACAGTACTACCCTTACACCTACATTTGCAACAATTTTCTTAGCTTTTTTTTAAAGAATACTTGATTGATAGAATACGCACTTCCCAAGTATTCTTTAAAAAAAATATTCAATGTACAGTTTTGACTTTTCTACCATTTTATTATATGTATAGACATGAATATATATATCCAGCCGACGTAAAAATTAGGTAATTTAGTTATATATTATTACTACTAGGCATAGCTAGCGGGCTAGCAGGCTCGCAGGGCACGCATTGTGGCTCTGATGATAGGTCTCAAGCCATACTCCTGTGTAGGGCAGTTCACAGTATCGCAACCTAACAAAATATTTTCTTTTTCCATTTGCTGTATAAATTAGACAAGCGGAGACTAAATATGAGTGCAACTGCTGATGCAAAATAATACTTAAAAACTATCTATTCATAATGTTTTTATTGAGGCTGCTGGCGGACCCACGGAGCACGCATTGTGGCTCTGATGATAGGCCTCAAGCCATGCCGCGATGCGTAGCTGAGGTCACACTGATAAATTATTGTATCACTCTACCTGACATAAAAATTAGGTAGGTAAGTGGAGACCTAATATAAGTGTAAATAATGCGACATATGGGTTCGCCATACGAAACAAATCTATCTAGTCAAAATATGGTATTTTTACCCGACTGCCACACGGGCGGGGATCGGCCATTCGACTAGTTCGTGTGAAGGGTTCAAATTTGTGTAATAATGTTACGACAAAGTTATAAAAGCTGGCCCGTCCGTTTTGAATATTGGCTTGGTCGTAAAATTGGGCAATGTTAAGGGTTATGTTACTATGTTTATTTGTCTATGGCATCAACAGTGGTTTGAATAGTTATTTCGTACATTTATGCTTTTTTGTTTAATTTTACCAAAAAAATTATTTATTTAAAGAAAATATAACTAGAAAAAATTCCACGCGGACCAGGCAGCAGACGGGACTCGAACCCGCACCCTTCGCAATCCGGGCGAATGCACTGACCAATTATGCTACCGCGGCCCTCACGGACCGTTATATTATAATATAGTTATATTTTCTTTAGATTTAAACATCAAGCAGTTACATGCTTTAAAAAAATCAAAATTATAAATATATTTATTTCATGAAAAAAGGTTTGATATCTGGGATAAAAGCTATTGTGTCCTTTCACGGGACTCTAACTATCTCTATACCATATTTTATCCAAACCGGAAGAGAAAACAGACAGACAGAAACACAAATATTAGTATGATTGTCTCACTATAGTTTAGCGTGAGCGATGTACCCCGCGCCGTGCCGGATCGCCGCTGTTTAGTTTCCGGAGGCGATCCGTGAAAACTATCAATTGACGCACACACCCATCTATATGATCAACATAACTGTATACCGGCTCAATTATTAGCGTTAATACAAATTAATAGCCGGCTTGATGTTACCGCAACTTTAAGCTGTGGTCGAGCTCACAGAACGTAGAAAGAGTTGGAGCTGTATCGTTCAACTCGATACATAAGTATTTGTTTTGTCATAAACTTTTACCTTCCAACAGCAATAACGTTAAACATAAAATGCATAAAATATAAAAAATGGAAAAAAAGGATATCAACACAAATTGAGACAAAGTCAAAATCTAAAATAATAGTTTTTTATTATCTTATATATAAAATTCTCGTCTTATATATTAACGTGTCACAAAGTTAGTTATCATACTCCTCCGAAATGGCTTGACTGATTTTTATGAAAATTTGCATATTCAGTAGGTCTGAGAATCGGCAACTATCTATTTTTCATACCCCTAAGTGATAAGGGTTGTCCGTCCCTAACATTTTTTTTTTATTTTATATCTAATGTGGCATCTATATATTATACATAGTGCATACAACCCTAAATTTTCACCCTTCTACCACCAGCCCCTATTTTTATGGCGGTACGAAGTTCGCTGGGTCAGCTAGTTTATTAGATTAGTTTTAAATTGTAGGCAATTGACATTATGTTTCATGTTCATTGTGATATTATTAAAATGCGAAAGTACAGTAACACGTAAAGTAAGTAGGTACAATAACCATTTATTCCAAGCTGTGGATGATTTTTTGTATTTTTTTTTTTAATGTTTGCAATCTAATTAGAATATAAATCAATACAGCATCGTCTTAAAAAAGACAGCAAAAATATATTCTTTTTGTCATTATTATTAACTTGGACCTTGGAGCTGAATATCGATTACATTTTATCGCGAAAATTGATCTAAATATAGATCGTATAATACAAAAACTAATTATTCTATACAGTCACATGTAGTGACTACGTAAGTACATCCGTTTCCTCGCGGTTGTATTAATTTTTCCTACCAGCCGGACCACGAAAAGTCATATTCCGCGTAGCCCAACTAAAGAGTTACATTATTAAATGATAAATGCCTAGTTCCTTATAGTTCCACAATCTGACCCTTCTTTCCCAGTGGGCACTTTGGGCAAGTGCCCAGGACCCCGCGATCGATAGGGGGCCCCCTCAGATCAAATACAAAGTCCCCAGTTCCTGTTATATCACCAAACGGAAGTCATAGGGGCCCCATTATCCTAATATGCCCAGGGCCTCCAATAGGTCAAAGACGGCACTGTCTACAATACAATAAAATTAGTTGTAATTCTGATATCAGCAAAATCGCTCTCAGAGACGCCCTCTAGTTGAGCCGACCCCCTCAGGTTCTAGTGGACTGGAGACTCCAGACGGAGAGGAGACTCCCCCCGTGGGGAGACGCCATCCGACTGGAATACCTCCAGAGGCACTCGCCAATTCTCGGCTTGAGGTCCCCTTAGGATCTCGCCGTCTCCAAACCCGGTGACGCTGTAGAGGTCATCGACGACCAACAGCATACACACTCAAAAAAAAAAGCAAAATCGAGGTATTGTTATTTGACAAAACTTTCTAACTCACACCAATTTAATATATTTGAGCAAACTAGCAGCAACTGTTACTTACAAATATTAAATGAACCATAAACCGCTTATTATTCTTAAAGCTGTTTCTTCCTTTTATCAGCGGGACGATGTGCTGTGTGCGTGCGCCTACGCATCGACTCCTACGTGACGTATTACCACTTCAGCAAAAACAGAGCTTAATGATAGCTTAATTGCACGTAATTGTGAAGCCCACCGCCACTCGAAGACCTCCCATTCAACCTTAAAACTCATGAAATTAATCACTAAACGAGTTACCGAAAAAAAAAGTTCAAAGCTCTTCATAAATTGGTTGCGTTGCTTTTATAAGAATGTAGCCGATCAAGCCGCAACTTCGCGTCCGTTCACAGTGTGTTCGCGTCTGTTATTTTTTATTTACAATTATGCTTAAAGCCTAATGACTAAACGTCATTTGGACCTAATTGCCAACCGCCTTGTATTTTTCTAATAATAACAGTGTGTATGTAAAACACGTAGGTAAATCCATATTATGAACTATTATTATGTTTTAGTTAGGTAGAACTTAGTTGAAATGTCGAAAAAAGTTTTTTTCAAGTTGAAGTACATATGAATAAACTCCATTGCCCCTTATTAATAATTATCAAATTAATAATTCTTCTCATCATCTCTCATCAACAATAACAAATGATGATAATTAATATTACTTGTTTTTTTTTCATTTATTGAGCTTTGACTATGAATGGTTGTTAACCTAACTAAATCGTCGACCAAATGTCACTTTATGTTGCGTTCAAAAACTCGATTTAAAACTTTCGTTTACTTATAGGATGCATGTTGTATGTGACCTGCATGATTATTCATAACTTCTCCGGCGGTAATGCAGAGATGAGCGAAATTGAAGAGCTAGATTCTGATAATGTTTTTTTTCACACAGTCTTAATAAAGAAATACTATTAATATCGGTTGTGTTCTTTCTCAACCTTAGTAAATTAATTTAATTAAAAAATCTGATGTTTTGTCTCACTTAATCTTAGTAAATAAGTTTTATTAAATAGCAACATTTTTTTGCTCACTCTATCTATTTGGTTTGAATTGACAGCTATGACGTCAAAATATGGCGCCCAGTCGGTCCTATTCTTAGTTGAATCGCATTATACAACAATTATCATTATCTTGTTTATGTTGTCTGGGTTGTCTTTTGACTTTACACTTTAAATTTCCATTACCTGCGTTAAAGAATCGGTTCCTTGCAACTACAAGCTTTCATCTAAGAGGAGTTGTGTGAAAGGAAATTCAATTAACACTTTAATCGCTGTTAGAGAATAAACTGAGAGAATCGAACACGAAATAAAACGTGCGACTAGAATGTTCTTTTGTGGTGGTGCGGCGGTGACCGTCGGCGCAGGCGCAGGCAATTAAATGTAGCGTGGGAGGACGTTAATGCTCTCAGATAAACGAATAATTAACGAATCAATTCGATAACCTACAGACGTGCCGACGGACGCGACGCAGCCGACGGTTGCGGCAGCTCTAGTGCTGGGGATGGACTTCGTTGGCAGGCTTCGATGGACTTCGAATCATCATTTTTAGGAAGCGCTTTCTTTCTGCTATCGTAGTAGTTAAACTACTTCAGTAATGAGGTCGGTCATGGAATAGGAGACAATAAAATATTATCTCGAGCAACGGAAGATACGATAACCCATTGGTCTCGGCTGCATCTCCAACCAAACTGTAGACGAAGCCAAAGAATTGTAGATTATCTATATTTATCTACATATATAAAACTCAAAGGTGACTGACTGACTGGCATAGTGATCTATAAACGCACAGCACAAACCACTTGACGGATCGGGCTGAAATTTGGCATGCAGGTAGATGTTATGACGTAGGCATCGGCTAAGAAAGGATTTTGATCAATTCTACTCCCAAGGGGATAAAATAGGGAATGAAAGTTTGTATGAAACTTTGTCAATTTTAAACCGATCGGGCTGAGACTTTGCATGCAGGTATAAGAAGAATCATAGAAGAATGTCATTGTGTATAATACAAGCCTGAGAACAAAAACTGTAGTCTACACTTCAGCTCTACACCGAAGCGAAGCGAGGGCGGGCCGCTAGTATCAAATAAACTTCTTGATAATACGTTATTATTAGTAACCATGCGTCATTACATTGTGATCATTTTGTAATTAAGAATTACAGAAACAATCCATGCGCGACGTCAGCCGAGTATAATTATGTCAACTTGTACATCTCATGGAAAGGTTAATTGCTAAATAAAACATTTCGAAAGTAGTAACTTTTTTATCGATGTTTTTTATTATCTATGGATTAACTGTGGTAAAAAAATAAAAAATGTACTGAATATTGATTCACTCTTAATCTCAACCTAGTCCGAATACATAATATAATACATTATGAGGTCGTGAATGGGAAGACTTGACCCAGAAGAAGCTGGTTCACACGTGACTTGAACATATTCGGCTTACATACAAAAACTTGGGAATACAGTAGTTATAAAAGTGACATTATGAGAACGATACAAATATAATTAAGTTCAGATTTCATGTCCCACAGAGCATATTTTTGGTTTTGTGAGAAGGAAATGTGATGTTAAACCATTTGAAGTAATAAAGTGTTCAGTAATAAAGTTCGTAATGTTAATAAGAATAAGTCTGTTCTTTATATTTCCCAAATTCTCTTAAGAATGTACAATACGAAATCTACCGTTGCAGATCTGAATTTACAAAAAAGCGTTCCGTTAATTGTTTACGTGGAAGAGTGGTTATCTCCACGAGACGATGCGACAAAGGCTTTATGATTCTTAATTACCGTAATTATTACTCAAATTAATTACCCTGCGACCGGTTTCTAAATACCACCATACACATTATTTGTCATTTTCTTACAATGAAATCTTCTGTTTTTTATTATTAATGATGGTACTTAACAGAGGAAACGTATCGAGTGGACAAAATGCATTTTATCGTTTAAAATTTTATTAGACTTTGTTATTGCTTCATTAAGTAAAAAAAGCTTTGTGGAATCATCGTGGACCAATCAAATCTTGGACAAAATAGGGTATTTGACAAGTTTTAGAAAACGATCTCACGTTATTGAATAATGTTCATTGAGTCCGTAAAAAGTGGATATTCATCATTCTGTTGTGTATTTAAGTAAAAATAACCAAATCAAAAACTCCATTTACATGTTGCCGCGAAAACGTTTCTCTGGACAATATGGCGTCTTACTAGTGTGGACGTCACACGACTGTTATTAAAACGTCAAACGATACAATGTAATGTCACTTTAACCGGAAGTTTACTTGCGTGTGACGTCATTTTAAACTCCGCCAATCCCAAGCGTTTTGGGTCACGTGACAATAGATAAGAAAACTGTTATCTTTTTCGTGGGTTTTTAGTAAAATTATGAATATTTTTTTTTGTAAAAATAGTAAAAACCCCTGCCAATATTCATTCTAAACACAGATGCTAACAATTGACACTTTATTTTTAATACTGTCAAATACCCTATTATGACTATTACGTAAAATTAGAGAGAGGTACACTCTGTCTCTTGGTGTAGAGATAGTGACCCCGTACAAATCTTTTTATTACTTAAGACCCATTAAGTTTATATGTGAGCTTCGTTGCTCGGGCGCATTCGCGTTTCCTCGACAAATGCACTTTTAAGTCAGTTTTAATGTCCTGCCTTTTAATGTGATCATTAATTTGCAATTTAGTTTTTTTGAGCACAATCTGTAGGCACTGGATTTATACGAAGTTTTTGTTTTTTAGTATATTAAAAGGGTTAATATCGGAGCCATATTTGTAGTATTTGCAAGGGTTTTCCTGTTAAATTTTATTACATTTTAATTAGATTATCTGTATCAAAATATAAGGTAGGTAGACCAAACTGATTGTGGAGAACTTATGTTTATTTTTCTTTTTTATTTTGTGTTATACTCGTACCTATATTTATTACTTTTACACACAATATGTTTAGAAGTAATTCAAGTTCTTAGCATATCGATATAAGTATAAGTATGTATATTTATTTGCCGATAATTTGTCATAATATATGTATGTATATGTGTAAATTGTTATGTAAATATTATAATTTTTTTTTCAAACAATAGGGACGATGATAAACTTTTTTCTTCGTCGATCAGGTAGATTATCAAGTTCACGTATTTTTTCTTTATTCACATAATCAATACATAACAAAGATAGATTGTTTGAAACGTAGCATGACGTCAAGTTATGGTACAATTTTTACTTAGACCAGATGTCACAAGCCACGCCCAAACTCTAAAGCGCCGTATCTTTGTAAGTTTTTGGTTGTAACCAAAAGATAAAATAAGTGTCCACAGTTTTTGAACTGAAACTTTTTTTTGGACGGGATGTAAATGGAAATATCCTATGGAAACGATGAAATGGAAATGCCTCGCGAGCGTGGCACGACTATGTATATATATGTGTATGTGTGAGTGGGATGAGTGGGGTGCGCAGCTCTTCCCGACGAGCATGAAAGTTGGAGGATAACTCGGCGAAAGCTGAAACGCTACGAGCGTCACAAGCGACAATATATATAAATATATTAATGAGTGATGCGGACGCTGCTCCATTCCCCTATGCCTTATGCATCACCTAATGTTAGGTTATTTTAGAAAAGAAGTTTCACTTCAGTTGTGTAGTCCGTGCACACAATTGTTTTTAATAACCTAACGTACGGACTAAATTTCATTTCATTTACTTTACCCCATCATCATCCTTATTCAAACAATATCGCTTGTGTAAGCCCTAACAGGTACACGTCGACGAGAAAAGTTTCTTTTGCAACAGCATCTCATAAAATGCTTAAAATAAAAATATTGTAAATGAGTTTTACTATTATCTATATTTTTCATTATAATTTACACTTAAAAATATTTAAATTACAAAAGTTTTACTTATAAGTAATTTTTAACTTTCGTACATTATAGACAACCTCTGTAAATGCATTTTTGAGCAAATGTGTTGAAGATATAGTTAGAGCTACTATTAAATAATCTTTAGTTATAGTGCCAGTGTAATATTTTTTATATTTCCATGTTGAGTTTGCCAGTAATTATTTTTACACTATGCTGCTACCTTTATGTAATAATTCTCAGCGTTCTAATTCTCATAAGTTATAGATTGTGTCAGTTAAGGTGTAAAAATGTTGGCAGACCTTTAATAAATAAATAAAAATTAAGATATGTAATTTTACCTAATATATAAAGTTTAATATCTTAAATAATAACCATTGACGTCGTGTCTTCCAAAAATTTCCAGTCATATACCGGAGAATGACTCTTTGTTCTTAACTTAAGGCTAGTTCTTCACTTATAGCATATAGAGTGGTTTATGAAAAGCAACCAATGGATCAGCTCCTTACTTTTTATTTGGATATTGCGTATTCTATCAATGAACAAAGTAATTTGTTTGTCACTTTGTTCAAAACATTTTAAGGTGATGCAAGTTGAAGCGTCCGTAAAGATTATGTAAATGACATTTATAACACAGAAGTTGTGGGTAGAGAAGATCGATATTGTAGTTGACAATTTATTCGAAATTCATATAAAAACATTCATGCAACAGCTATGAAACTGCAACTTGAAAAAAGGTAAATTTAAAAAATCAAAAAACCCGACTGCTTAATTATACTTCAAATAAAAACTGAAAAGAAAAAAACAAGTCCAGTAGTCTATAATTCTGTTAATAAGGAACAAAGCTACTTTAACAGTCGGGACCCATTAGATATTCAAGAATACATAATATTTTTCAACAGTGGGTCCCGACTGTTAAAGTAGCTTTGTTCCTTATTAACAGAATTATAGACTACTGGACTTGTTTTTTTCTTTTCAGTTTTTATTTGAAGTATAATTAAGCAGTCGGGTTTTTTGATTTTTTAAATTTACCTTTTTTCAAGTTGCAGTTTCATAGCTGTTGCATGAATGTTTTTATATGAATTTCGAATAAATTGTCAACTACAATATCGATCTTCTCTACCCACAACTTCTGTGTTATAAATGTCATTTACATAATCTTTACGGACGCTTCAACTTGCATCACCTTAAAATGTTTTGAACAAAGTGACAAACAAATTACTTTGTTCATTGATAGAATACGCAATATCCAAATAAAAAGTAAGGAGCTGATCCATTGGTTGCTTTTCATAAACCACTCTATATGCTATAAGTGAAGAACTAGCCTTAAGTTAAGAACAAAGAGTCATTCTCCGGTATATGACTGGAAATTTTTGGAAGACACGACGTCAATGGTTATTATTTAAGATATTAAACTTTATATATTAGGTAAAATTACATATCTTAATTTTTATTTATTTATTAAAGGTCTGCCAACATTTTTACACCTTAACTGACACAATCTATAACTTATGAGAATTAGAACGCTGAGAATTATTACATAAAGGTAGCAGCATAGTGTAAAAATAATTACTGGCAAACTCAACATGGAAATATAAAAAATATTACACTGGCACTATAACTAAAGATTATTTAATAGTAGCTCTAACTATATCTTCAACACATTTGCTCAAAAATGCATTTACAGAGGTTGTCTATAATGTACGAAAGTTAAAAATTACTTATAAGTAAAACTTTTGTAATTTAAATATTTTTAAGTGTAAATTATAATGAAAAATATAGATAATAGTAAAACTCATTTACAATATTTTTATTTTAAGCATTTTATGAGATGCTGTTGCAAAAGAAACTTTTCTCGTCGACGTGTACCTGTTAGGGCTTACACAAGCGATATTGTTTGAATAAGGATGATGATGGGGTAAAGTAAATGAAATGAAATTTAGTCCGTACGTTAGGTTATTAAAAACAATTGTGTGCACGGACTACACAACTGAAGTGAAACTTCTTTTCTAAAATAACCTAACATTAGGTGATGCATAAGGCATAGGGGAATGGAGCAGCGTCCGCATCACTCATTAATATATTTATATATATTGTCGCTTGTGACGCTCGTAGCGTTTCAGCTTTCGCCGAGTTATCCTCCAACTTTCATGCTCGTCGGGAAGAGCTGCGCACCCCACTCATCCCACTCACACATACACATATATATACATAGTCGTGCCACGCTCGCGAGGCATTTCCATTTCATCGTTTCCATAGGATATTTCCATTTACATCCCGTCCAAAAAAAAGTTTCAGTTCAAAAACTGTGGACACTTATTTTATCTTTTGGTTACAACCAAAAACTTACAAAGATACGGCGCTTTAGAGTTTGGGCGTGGCTTGTGACATCTGGTCTAAGTAAAAATTGTACCATAACTTGACGTCATGCTACGTTTCAAACAATCTATCTTTGTTATGTATTGATTATGTGAATAAAGAAAAAATACGTGAACTTGATAATCTACCTGATCGACGAAGAAAAAAGTTTATCATCGTCCCTATTGTTTGAAAAAAAAATTATAATATTTACATAACAATTTACACATATACATACATATATTATGACAAATTATCGGCAAATAAATATACATACTTATACTTATATCGATATGCTAAGAACTTGAATTACTTCTAAACATATTGTGTGTAAAAGTAATAAATATAGGTACGAGTATAACACAAAATAAAAAAGAAAAATAAACATAAGTTCTCCACAATCAGTTTGGTCTACCTACCTTATATTTTGATACAGATAATCTAATTAAAATGTAATAAAATTTAACAGGAAAACCCTTGCAAATACTACAAATATGGCTCCGATATTAACCCTTTTAATATACTAAAAAACAAAAACTTCGTATAAATCCAGTGCCTACAGATTGTGCTCAAAAAAACTAAATTGCAAATTAATGATCACATTAAAAGGCAGGACATTAAAACTGACTTAAAAGTGCATTTGTCGAGGAAACGCGAATGCGCCCGAGCAACGAAGCTCACATATAAACTTAATGGGTCTTAAGTAATAAAAAGATTTGTACGGGGTCACTATCTCTACACCAAGAGACAGAGTGTACCTCTCTCTAATTTTACGTAATAGTCATAATAGGGTATTTGACAGTATTAAAAATAAAGTGTCAATTGTTAGCATCTGTGTTTAGAATGAATATTGGCAGGGGTTTTTACTATTTTTACAAAAAAAAATATTCATAATTTTACTAAAAACCCACGAAAAAGATAACAGTTTTCTTATCTATTGTCACGTGACCCAAAACGCTTGGGATTGGCGGAGTTTAAAATGACGTCACACGCAAGTAAACTTCCGGTTAAAGTGACATTACATTGTATCGTTTGACGTTTTAATAACAGTCGTGTGACGTCCACACTAGTAAGACGCCATATTGTCCAGAGAAACGTTTTCGCGGCAACATGTAAATGGAGTTTTTGATTTGGTTATTTTTACTTAAATACACAACAGAATGATGAATATCCACTTTTTACGGACTCAATGAACATTATTCAATAACGTGAGATCGTTTTCTAAAACTTGTCAAATACCCTATTTTGTCCAAGATTTGATTGGTCCACGATGATTCCACAAAGCTTTTTTTACTTAATGAAGCAATAACAAAGTCTAATAAAATTTTAAACGATAAAATGCATTTTGTCCACTCGATACGTTTCCTCTGTTAAGTACCATCATTAATAATAAAAAACAGAAGATTTCATTGTAAGAAAATGACAAATAATGTGTATGGTGGTATTTAGAAACCGGTCGCAGGGTAATTAATTTGAGTAATAATTACGGTAATTAAGAATCATAAAGCCTTTGTCGCATCGTCTCGTGGAGATAACCACTCTTCCACGTAAACAATTAACGGAACGCTTTTTTGTAAATTCAGATCTGCAACGGTAGATTTCGTATTGTACATTCTTAAGAGAATTTGGGAAATATAAAGAACAGACTTATTCTTATTAACATTACGAACTTTATTACTGAACACTTTATTACTTCAAATGGTTTAACATCACATTTCCTTCTCACAAAACCAAAAATATGCTCTGTGGGACATGAAATCTGAACTTAATTATATTTGTATCGTTCTCATAATGTCACTTTTATAACTACTGTATTCCCAAGTTTTTGTATGTAAGCCGAATATGTTCAAGTCACGTGTGAACCAGCTTCTTCTGGGTCAAGTCTTCCCATTCACGACCTCATAATGTATTATATTATGTATTCGGACTAGGTTGAGATTAAGAGTGAATCAATATTCAGTACATTTTTTATTTTTTTACCACAGTTAATCCATAGATAATAAAAAACATCGATAAAAAAGTTACTACTTTCGAAATGTTTTATTTAGCAATTAACCTTTCCATGAGATGTACAAGTTGACATAATTATACTCGGCTGACGTCGCGCATGGATTGTTTCTGTAATTCTTAATTACAAAATGATCACAATGTAATGACGCATGGTTACTAATAATAACGTATTATCAAGAAGTTTATTTGATACTAGCGGCCCGCCCTCGCTTCGCTTCGGTGTAGAGCTGAAGTGTAGACTACAGTTTTTGTTCTCAGGCTTGTATTATACACAATGACATTCTTCTATGATTCTTCTTATACCTGCATGCAAAGTCTCAGCCCGATCGGTTTAAAATTGACAAAGTTTCATACAAACTTTCATTCCCTATTTTATCCCCTTGGGAGTAGAATTGATCAAATCCTTTCTTAGCCGATGCCTACGTCATAACATCTACCTGCATGCCAAATTTCAGCCCGATCCGTCAAGTGGTTTGTGCTGTGCGTTGATAGATCACTATGCCAGTCAGTCAGTCACCTTTGAGTTTTATATATGTAGATAAATATAGATAATCTACAATTCTTTGGCTTCGTCTACAGTTTGGTTGGAGATGCAGCCGAGACCAATGGGTTATCGTATCTTCCGTTGCTCGAGATAATATTTTATTGTCTCCTATTCCATGACCGACCTCATTACTGAAGTAGTTTAACTACTACGATAGCAGAAAGAAAGCGCTTCCTAAAAATGATGATTCGAAGTCCATCGAAGCCTGCCAACGAAGTCCATCCCCAGCACTAGAGCTGCCGCAACCGTCGGCTGCGTCGCGTCCGTCGGCACGTCTGTAGGTTATCGAATTGATTCGTTAATTATTCGTTTATCTGAGAGCATTAACGTCCTCCCACGCTACATTTAATTGCCTGCGCCTGCGCCGACGGTCACCGCCGCACCACCACAAAAGAACATTCTAGTCGCACGTTTTATTTCGTGTTCGATTCTCTCAGTTTATTCTCTAACAGCGATTAAAGTGTTAATTGAATTTCCTTTCACACAACTCCTCTTAGATGAAAGCTTGTAGTTGCAAGGAACCGATTCTTTAACGCAGGTAATGGAAATTTAAAGTGTAAAGTCAAAAGACAACCCAGACAACATAAACAAGATAATGATAATTGTTGTATAATGCGATTCAACTAAGAATAGGACCGACTGGGCGCCATATTTTGACGTCATAGCTGTCAATTCAAACCAAATAGATAGAGTGAGCAAAAAAATGTTGCTATTTAATAAAACTTATTTACTAAGATTAAGTGAGACAAAACATCAGATTTTTTAATTAAATTAATTTACTAAGGTTGAGAAAGAACACAACCGATATTAATAGTATTTCTTTATTAAGACTGTGTGAAAAAAAACATTATCAGAATCTAGCTCTTCAATTTCGCTCATCTCTGCATTACCGCCGGAGAAGTTATGAATAATCATGCAGGTCACATACAACATGCATCCTATAAGTAAACGAAAGTTTTAAATCGAGTTTTTGAACGCAACATAAAGTGACATTTGGTCGACGATTTAGTTAGGTTAACAACCATTCATAGTCAAAGCTCAATAAATGAAAAAAAAACAAGTAATATTAATTATCATCATTTGTTATTGTTGATGAGAGATGATGAGAAGAATTATTAATTTGATAATTATTAATAAGGGGCAATGGAGTTTATTCATATGTACTTCAACTTGAAAAAAACTTTTTTCGACATTTCAACTAAGTTCTACCTAACTAAAACATAATAATAGTTCATAATATGGATTTACCTACGTGTTTTACATACACACTGTTATTATTAGAAAAATACAAGGCGGTTGGCAATTAGGTCCAAATGACGTTTAGTCATTAGGCTTTAAGCATAATTGTAAATAAAAAATAACAGACGCGAACACACTGTGAACGGACGCGAAGTTGCGGCTTGATCGGCTACATTCTTATAAAAGCAACGCAACCAATTTATGAAGAGCTTTGAACTTTTTTTTTCGGTAACTCGTTTAGTGATTAATTTCATGAGTTTTAAGGTTGAATGGGAGGTCTTCGAGTGGCGGTGGGCTTCACAATTACGTGCAATTAAGCTATCATTAAGCTCTGTTTTTGCTGAAGTGGTAATACGTCACGTAGGAGTCGATGCGTAGGCGCACGCACACAGCACATCGTCCCGCTGATAAAAGGAAGAAACAGCTTTAAGAATAATAAGCGGTTTATGGTTCATTTAATATTTGTAAGTAACAGTTGCTGCTAGTTTGCTCAAATATATTAAATTGGTGTGAGTTAGAAAGTTTTGTCAAATAACAATACCTCGATTTTGCTTTTTTTTTTGAGTGTGTATGCTGTTGGTCGTCGATGACCTCTACAGCGTCACCGGGTTTGGAGACGGCGAGATCCTAAGGGGACCTCAAGCCGAGAATTGGCGAGTGCCTCTGGAGGTATTCCAGTCGGATGGCGTCTCCCCACGGGGGGAGTCTCCTCTCCGTCTGGAGTCTCCAGTCCACTAGAACCTGAGGGGGTCGGCTCAACTAGAGGGCGTCTCTGAGAGCGATTTTGCTGATATCAGAATTACAACTAATTTTATTGTATTGTAGACAGTGCCGTCTTTGACCTATTGGAGGCCCTGGGCATATTAGGATAATGGGGCCCCTATGACTTCCGTTTGGTGATATAACAGGAACTGGGGACTTTGTATTTGATCTGAGGGGGCCCCCTATCGATCGCGGGGTCCTGGGCACTTGCCCAAAGTGCCCACTGGGAAAGAAGGGTCAGATTGTGGAACTATAAGGAACTAGGCATTTATCATTTAATAATGTAACTCTTTAGTTGGGCTACGCGGAATATGACTTTTCGTGGTCCGGCTGGTAGGAAAAATTAATACAACCGCGAGGAAACGGATGTACTTACGTAGTCACTACATGTGACTGTATAGAATAATTAGTTTTTGTATTATACGATCTATATTTAGATCAATTTTCGCGATAAAATGTAATCGATATTCAGCTCCAAGGTCCAAGTTAATAATAATGACAAAAAGAATATATTTTTGCTGTCTTTTTTAAGACGATGCTGTATTGATTTATATTCTAATTAGATTGCAAACATTAAAAAAAAAAATACAAAAAATCATCCACAGCTTGGAATAAATGGTTATTGTACCTACTTACTTTACGTGTTACTGTACTTTCGCATTTTAATAATATCACAATGAACATGAAACATAATGTCAATTGCCTACAATTTAAAACTAATCTAATAAACTAGCTGACCCAGCGAACTTCGTACCGCCATAAAAATAGGGGCTGGTGGTAGAAGGGTGAAAATTTAGGGTTGTATGCACTATGTATAATATATAGATGCCACATTAGATATAAAATAAAAAAAAAATGTTAGGGACGGACAACCCTTATCACTTAGGGGTATGAAAAATAGATAGTTGCCGATTCTCAGACCTACTGAATATGCAAATTTTCATAAAAATCAGTCAAGCCATTTCGGAGGAGTATGATAACTAACTTTGTGACACGTTAATATATAAGACGAGAATTTTATATATAAGATAATAAAAAACTATTATTTTAGATTTTGACTTTGTCTCAATTTGTGTTGATATCCTTTTTTTCCATTTTTTATATTTTATGCATTTTATGTTTAACGTTATTGCTGTTGGAAGGTAAAAGTTTATGACAAAACAAATACTTATGTATCGAGTTGAACGATACAGCTCCAACTCTTTCTACGTTCTGTGAGCTCGACCACAGCTTAAAGTTGCGGTAACATCAAGCCGGCTATTAATTTGTATTAACGCTAATAATTGAGCCGGTATACAGTTATGTTGATCATATAGATGGGTGTGTGCGTCAATTGATAGTTTTCACGGATCGCCTCCGGAAACTAAACAGCGGCGATCCGGCACGGCGCGGGGTACATCGCTCACGCTAAACTATAGTGAGACAATCATACTAATATTTGTGTTTCTGTCTGTCTGTTTTCTCTTCCGGTTTGGATAAAATATGGTATAGAGATAGTTAGAGTCCCGTGAAAGGACACAATAGCTTTTATCCCAGATATCAAACCTTTTTTCATGAAATAAATATATTTATAATTTTGATTTTTTTAAAGCATGTAACTGCTTGATGTTTAAATCTAAAGAAAATATAACTATATTATAATATAACGGTCCGTGAGGGCCGCGGTAGCATAATTGGTCAGTGCATTCGCCCGGATTGCGAAGGGTGCGGGTTCGAGTCCCGTCTGCTGCCTGGTCCGCGTGGAATTTTTTCTAGTTATATTTTCTTTAAATAAATAATTTTTTTGGTAAAATTAAACAAAAAAGCATAAATGTACGAAATAACTATTCAAACCACTGTTGATGCCATAGACAAATAAACATAGTAACATAACCCTTAACATTGCCCAATTTTACGACCAAGCCAATATTCAAAACGGACGGGCCAGCTTTTATAACTTTGTCGTAACATTATTACACAAATTTGAACCCTTCACACGAACTAGTCGAATGGCCGATCCCCGCCCGTGTGGCCACTCGGCTGGTGTAAAATTAACCGATGCCGCCGCCTGCATCAAAGGCGCCGACCGCTTTGTGCGTGCCGCTCCGCGCGGCATTGTCTCCCACGTGTTGTTTTAATACTCCTAATATAGTGTTGTGTCATGTTCAAAGTTTATTATTCCATTCCATGCACTCGCGGACGCGCGCCCGCTGATGCGTTTCATTCTACGAAATCATTAAACCAAAGAGACAAATTACAGATATGTAATAAAAAAGGTAAATTTAAAAAATCAAAAAACCCGACTGCTTAATTATACTTCAAATAAAAACTGAAAAGAAAAAAACAAGTCCAGTAGTCTATAATTCTGTTAATAAGGAACAAAGCTACTTTAACAGTCGGGACCCATTAGATATTCAAGAATACATAATATTTTTCAACAGTGGGTCCCGACTGTTAAAGTAGCTTTGTTCCTTATTAACAGAATTATAGACTACTGGACTTGTTTTTTTCTTTTCAGTTTTTATTTGAAGTATAATTAAGCAGTCGGGTTTTTTGATTTTTTAAATTTACCTTTTTTATTTCACACTTTTTAGTTAGTTAGTATTTTAAGACGGTATATACCGTAGTCTTGTTACTTCAGTAAGGGAATTAATATCGCGGGAATTATTAAGTACCTTAAGACAGTCTAAAAATGAATCTAATGATACCGCATACATATTTTTTTAAAGGGAAATTTAGAAAAAATATTATTATGTCTTTATCCCGTGGGACTTTTAGGATAAAATGTATCCTATGACACTCCCGTAATCAAGACAAATCTAACGATACCTCATACATCAAAATCCATCAAGCCGTTTAGGCTACAGGAGGTCACAAAGGAACAGACATACATACATACTTACATACACTCCCTAAACATTACCCTCCCTCTTTGGCAGTCGGGTAAAAAACTAGCGGCAGCCCGCGTCTTCGTACGCGTGGAGTTAGTTCGAAATAAAGGTTCACTGAGAGGAGCTCTATGGCGCAAGTGGTCCGTGCGTTCGGCTGCGATCGTTGAAGTTAAGCACCTTTCGCAGTGGTCGGTCATTGGATGGATGACCAAAAATTTACTATCTCGAGCTCCTCCGTGCTTCGGAAGGCACGTTAAGCCGTTGGTCCCGGCTGCATCTGCAGTCGTTAGCACCCTCCAATCCGCACTGGGCCCGCGTGGTGGTTCATGGCCCAATCTCCCTATTCCATCCATAGGGAAGGCCTGTGCCCCAGCAGTGGGGACATTAATGGACTGATAATGATGATGATGGTGATGAAAGGTTCACTACTCGTTCCCCATAGGTGATAGTGGAAGAATATGTAGCCTATATGTTGACCCAACTTCTGACTGACTCTGACTATAATAATATTCGTGCCTAGAGTAAATCCATGCAGTGCTTTTTCAGAATTTCCAGAAATACATACAGACAAACAGAGAACCAGACAAAAATTTTAAAAACTATATTTTTGGCTTCGGTATCGATTGTAGATCACACCACAAGTAGTCTTTTAAAAAAATATGCAATGTACAGTTTTGATTTTCCTCCCATTTTATTATATGAATATATAAATCATAACTAAGAATGGTTCGGCATATTACAATACAATACACAATTCTTTATTGAAAATACCACAGTACAGTACATAAATGGTGTAAATACATTATGTTTAAATAGTGATTCAATGGGCAATCTTATCGCTAAAAGCGATTTCTTCCTTTATTTATTAGCATATTATGATAACTATTAAAATTTAAGTACTTGAGCGACGTAGGAATGAGGAAAACCGTAGAAGAACTAGAACAACCGACATAGCTCAATGGATCACCAAGCTGAAGTGGTAATGGGTGGGGCACATAGCTCGGCGAACCGATGAACGATGTTGTCCCAAGGTGTTTCAGTGGCGACTTCGCACTGGGAAGCGCAGTGAGAACCCTCATCAGGTGAACTGACGTCTGGGGGACCCATTGGATGCGGAGAGCGCCATATGGAAATCCCTTGAGGAAGCCCATGCACCCAGCAGTGTACGTCCATCGGCTGATAGTAATGTTGATGATTTGGGTAATTATGTAACCCATTCCTAAAGAAATAATAAAAATAAGTACTTCTTATACTATTTGGGACTTTAATGTAACGAATTTGAATAGACCTACACTTCAGAGTAGAGTAGCGCGGCACAGTAACAACACTTATTTATAAATAACAAAAATGGCCGTCTGCTACTTCTTCCGCGTTAACTTTATCCGGGATAAAAAGTATGTAATATGTCAAAATTCAGTTCATAAACTATAAGCGTAAAAAATTCACCAAATTTCATCTAAGGTCAGTAGTTCCAGCGTGATTAAGTAACAAACATACAAACTTTACAATTATAAAATTACATAGTTGGATAACATTTTCTTATTTCCACACGAAAATCACTCAGGTGCAATTGCGTATTCATCAAGTTTCACAAATATTTTAAGCCTTCGTCTGCTAGTTTGTAATAACCAACTTACCGAACTTGTATCATAAATAACTATTACTTACACTTCTTCATATTGGATATATCGCGTCCGTCAAAGTGTCGGCAGTATAGTGATCAGTGCATTTGCCTGGACAAAGAAAACATTGGGTTCAGTTCCATTCCCAGCTTGAATCTATCCGATTTTGCCTTGTATTGTAATAATACTTAACGAGGAAAGTTACTAACTTCCGATATATTTATTTCTTTAGTTTTCAACATAGAGCAACACGGCCGACGCGGCCACGTTTTCAAGCACACCAATTATTTCATGAAACACTTTTTAAGTGGTATAAGGCACTTATCTCCCCACCGACGATTATTAAGAAGCGGGTAGAGGTCAAAACCAGAAACGAATTGGCAAGCAACGGGAAGCGAGTAGCAAGCCCCCGCCCCCCACGACAACGGCAAACTAGTGCCGAGTAGTGTTGCCCAAATGCAAGAACAAGACGAGACTTAGCCAGTCTTGGTCTTGGTCTTGCGCCAATACACCTGGTCTTGGTCTTGGTCTTGCGCTCCCAGTCTTGTTCTTGGTCTTGGTCTTGGTCTTGGTCTTGGTCTTGCAGCAAGAGTCTTGCAAGTCTTGCAATTACCTATTAGACTATTGCTATTTGTAAAAACTTAAGAAATTTAAGAAATATTTTGACTAAATGTACAATAATAGTACCTAAGTAATTAGTTTAAACCCATATAATCAATATTATAATCAAGGACGCATAAAAAAAGGCGGACAGAATTTCGGCTAAGACAAAAGTGAGGCACCGTAAATCGTAATGGCGGCGGTTATCTATGAGTGAGTGAATGCAGGGTTGCTAGGTTAGCCAATTTTTTACCAATAAAACACAGTAAAAAGATCAAAATATTTTAATTGTTCAAAATTTTACCCGACTGCGGTGGATAATGTTTTTCGAGTGTGTATGCATGTATGTATGCCCAATAATAAGGCGCCAAAATGAAACCTTTAGAAAAAAAATGCTTATAACCCGTCAAGCGAGGTATCAAAGTAAAGGGTCTTAAAAGAATGCAGTGGATCCCCGGTAGTCCGACAAACATTTTGCAGGGCAGTGTCGAACTATCGAATTTGTCGGATTATAGAGTACTGCCTAAGACCCCCTATAGTCCGAATTTTTTTACAAAAGAGTACCTTGTAATCCGACAAATTACAGATCCAATGATAAGATTACAAAACATACTTTGTTATGTATGTCAAATTGAGTAAATTAAACAACACAATAGAAAGATTATGTTTTATTATAAAAGTAACGTCAAATGCTATAGAATTTACAAAAAAATATAAAAAACAATACCCTACGCGTCGAGCACAATTGTGATGGTGCGTACAAGTTGTAACTTGTTCAATAGTGAATTAGCGAATACTTGTATGTAATAGACGATGTCGGATTATAGGGGGTGCCGCATTAGCCAGGGGCCGGATTACCGGGGCTCCACTGTATTTAGAAAATAGGTATGCAAATCGTGTACTTAAAAAAAAATCGTGTTGCACTCGGGGACTGCCGCGGTAAAGCTATTGCATAGAATTATTTGTCAACTTATGCAATAATACTATTTATTTATGCAGTATTTTTTTTCTTTGATATTAATTCAAGTTTTTTCTCTGATATTAATAGATGGCGAGGCAGGCCTTATGATATTTTATTGGGCAAGCACAGCAAACAACAGCATTGCCCGGCGCCAAAAAACTTCCACATGCTCCACAGTTTACCACCTTAGGTCCAAAAATTATAATTATAAAGTCTAAATAAAAGGGAGACAAATAAAAATAAGAACAGGTGCTGGGGTCTAAAACAAATATATAAAAAATGGAAAAAAAATATAATAAAAAATAAAACACGAGTGCGGGATTTGAACCGACGACCGCGGTGATGCGTCGAACGTTGGTCCCGTGGCAAAAATTTAACACACTGCACCGTTTCGATCGATACTGGAAAGGCGAAAATTGTGTTCATACGCACTGTTTTTAAGTTGGCATTGATCGAAATGTTTTGTTTAAATATTATCGTTAGTAATATTATTTATCGTTGAAAATATTTTAAAACTTTTGTTTCATTGTAGGTTTTTTTAAATAATCAAAGTTAATTCAAACTATTATATATAACAAATATTGACTTTTTTTATATTCCACTTTTTTTTCAACACTGAACTTAGCGCACTTTGTTGGTGCATTTGAAAACTAATTCACGTTCCAATTAATCATCAGCATAATTCGGCATTGGTAGCCACTGAGTCGCATTATGCTCTGTAATTGGAAAACTAACATGAAGTCTGTTTTTATTTTTGTATGAAAAAGTTTATATTTTCCACTTTTCATAAGCCAGAGTAAATCACCTAAATATGCCTGGCCAGGCCTGCATTCTTTTTTATATTTCTTAAATTAACAAAACATGCATTGAGTACTGTTTGTAATTGAGGAGTTCCATTGATTCCCTCCGAAAATATTCATCAGCTCTGCACTTAATTAATACAGCCATCTCGCTAATAAACTGATTCAAACAAAAAATAATCATCAAAATCGGTCCACGAATCTCGGAGATATGCACGAACAACAATTGAAAAAAAAAATAACAAATATGACGTATAGAACCTCTTTCTTTTTGAAGTCGGTTAAAATTTTTAATTTACCTTTTGAGGTACTGCATGCGTAACAACACGCCGGAGTCCTCTTTTAGTAGTATATAAGTCTCCAGCTTCAAAATGGATACTGCAAATGACACTATATTTATTTGGAATCCATTCATCATCTCCGTTACAATTCCTAATAACTTGGATCCAGTCATTTCTCCATTCTACATTTTCTTTAGGGAATCTGATAAAAAAGAATAACAAATAATAGATTGAAGCTAATGTCACCCCAATTTCCCATATTTTAGGTAATATGGTTACGTGAACATTGACAACACTGGACTTTAGATTAATTATTTTGTGCTTAGAATGAAAATTGATTTCGATTTCTAAAAACTAGAAAAAAGTGATTATATTGTTCATTTACCTATGAAACGTGATTCCTGGATTTTTTTTCTTTCGGTCACTACGGTTTTTACACCATTTTACCACGCAAGACATCTTGTTTTAACTTATTTTTATCTCCACTTAACGTATCGGCTGCTTTGACGTTTGCACGCGTAATGGCTGACTATGGTGTGAATGTGTGTGTGCCGGCTTGTACATATAGCGACCTGGCCGACTCTGAGCGACACAGTTTGTTGTTTGCCGGGACTCTGTCCGCCTTTTTTTATACGTCCATGATTATAATATAAACTTACTAGAATAAATTATTATGACATCTACTACCTATCCTTACCATTATCTAATCATAATAGTGCTTGCGTGATCAGTATAATGTATTCGTTTCCATTCTAAGCACTCTGAAACTTATTCTTTGGAACACCTGTACTCTAAATTCGAAAATCGAAGTTCGTATCGTATCGTCTCGCTCGCTCTTATATTAAATAGTATTAGCGTGAGTGGGACGGCATGACACGAAATTAGAATTTTGCATTAGTATACCTAGGCCCTGTGGCGGCAATCAAATAGTGTCAAATGATGTGATTTCGGCGCGGCGGCAACGATTGTTGTATGTGATTTCAATAGAAGCCGCCGCCGGCGCGTGTATCATCACCATGTACTTCCGAAAAGCGGCAAATTTCTTTGAGAAGTCAGTACAAAACCTTTGATGCCGCATTATCAAAGTGCCGATGGTTAAAACAAAACTATGCATGCACTCTGTTTGATTTTAATGGATATTTTTTTATTCGCTATGTATGTTATGGTATTGGTCGTAATGCACATAGGTCCAGTTTTTCATATTCTTTGATAGTTTTTTGCGTCTTCCTGCGAATAGAATTCCTAAGCGTACCTATATACCGAACTGTTATACCTAACTACTCCGTGAAATAGCGCTAAGTTCTAGCTGCAAGACGCAAGAGTCTTGCCGGATTAGTCTTGTTCTTGCTCAAGTCTTGCACGGTCAGTCTTGGTCTTGGTCTTGCTAAAAATACGCGGTCTTGATCTTGGTCTTGGTATTGCAAAAATGCAAGAACAAGACCAAGACTGCAAGACCAAGACTGAATTTGGGCCACACTAGTGCCGAGGTCCTGGTCTTAGAGACGCCCTCTAGTTGAGCCGACCTCCTCAGGTTCGAGTGGTCTAGAGGTTCCAGACGGAGAGGAGACTCCCCCGTGGGGAGATGCCATCCACCTGAATTAACACTAGAGGCACTCGCCAAGTCTCGGCTTGAGGTCCCCTTAGGATATCGCCGTCCCCAAACCCGGTGATGCTGTAAAGGTCATCTGCGACCAACAGCATACACACTCAAAAAAAAAGTGAAGCGTGTGTGTAGGTCAGAAGTTTTATTGCTGGGCTATAAGGCAACCCAGAGCAAAAATGCACGCGCAGTCGTTTTGCCGGCAAAGCGAGCATCGCTAAGGGAGTAGGTTATTATCTTTGATACGAGTTCTCGCCAGCTTGCGGCAGTTAGCGATCAACTATTAATAAATGCATCTCTTTTGTTTAGACGGAATCATGGACGGAATGTAAGTCTATTGAACGTTTCCTGAGCGAGAAAACAGTATATAGTTAGTCGCTTCCTCGCCGTTGGTGGGATATCTGCCTAAAGCGAAATTTATTGCATTTACTCCATGGTCCTTCTTTAAGAAGGTCGCTAGTCAACAGACACGCGTAATACCCATATAATAGTATTATATTAAATATCGAAAGCAAGTCTAACATTTATAGAATCTGTAAAAGGACGGAATTGTTTACTAGGAAGGCCTTCAAATTATATATTATATCTACTAAGCTAAGTGCTAAAACTAATAAAATTGTCCACATTGACTACACGTTGCATCACAATAATCATGTCTTCGTCGGCACGCCCGGCTCCACAAAGATACCTTTAAAATGTAAAACGTTTTACCACCTTGACGAATTTCACACCAACCGCCTTTGTAATGGACAAAGGTGTCTGACTTTGTGTCACACAATAGGTTGCTTAGCATGAAAATAAAACAACACACTGTGAGAGCTATAAGCAACTATGTATGCTGATGCTTAACAATAAAATTGCGCACCTAGGTATAACATGGCTTAATTTTTGTGTATGGTTAGGACTTTTGGAGACATATCTTTATCGCACTATCCGTAAATGGAATGCTCTGCCCGCTCACGTGTTCCCTCCCTCTTACTTGGCTAGCCCTCAGTGTATCTCAGCGTGAACTAAATACAGAGTTTGTTATCGAAATAAAACACGAAAACGAGATATGTTTCGCCCTTAAAGCAATGTTAAGTATACCTGAAACGCAGGCATTATACATTTTTCTGATAAGAATTTTCATTGCATAAAAACTTAGAACTGCAAAAAAGTTCCCACTCTCTTACTCAACCTGGGATCCTTTGAAAGAGGCGTTAAGAAGCAACATGCAGGCCGGCAGGGTGAGGATGGCTGGTGTGACAGGTAGAACTCCTATCTTCGCGCCTGGACTTCACCGTCACTTAACATCAGGTGGGGTGGGGAGTCATTAGTCGAACCTATCTATAAAAAAAAACTTTTCTATTTTTTCCATTACACACTAAATGTTCATCAGTACCCTAAGCTAAGCACGAACTAATATCGAATTCGTTATTATGTTTGGGAGTGCGTATCGTCATTAAATAATTTAGCATGGAATCTTGAACAGAGCGCCAAAACGGACGTCCTCCTCCGTCAGCCGGCTTGCCAGATGACCGGGAAATCTGGGATTGTCCTGGAATTTTGGGTCTTGTCCCGTGCCCAGTAATTACACCATATTGTCCTGGATTCCGATAATGTGCTAATTCGTAACAAAATAAACTGACAACGTATGACACCGCTGGCCTCAGAGGCGTCTCTAGCCCATATGACGCCCTTGTGCAAAATTATCCTAGCGCCCCCTAGTAAGCGTGTGGTGGAATGGAATGGGTACAAAGTACAAGTAAAAACACATTAAAGCAATCTGTCAAAAATTAAAAAATGAGTAATAAATCTATTGTTTGGAAATAAAATTTGAAGAAGAAAGTCACACGGCCGTCGTGTGCGGCAAGTGGGGCTTCGTAGCGAGCGGCGTCGGCGCTCGGCGCCCCCTAGGACTTTGCGTCCGTGTGCAACGCACACCCTGCACCATAGGTAAAGACGCCTCTGGCTGGCCTGCTTGATGTTTTAATTGGGGGGGGGGGGGGTGATGGGGGGTTTGATTTGATCCTCCTTTTTTTTCCGCAAATTCCGCCCACCAACTCCAACCTAACCCATGGGACGACCTAAACAGACGTTCGGGACAAGCTAACCATTAAAAACTTAACAGTGCTCCTTCGTTTGCCGGAATGGGTTCGTGGGATCCGAAGACGGTTGAGGAATGCCCCGGTCCACTCGTGCATCCGGGTGCAAGGCTGATAATAGACCACCCGGACTGCCACCCGCTAGTTTCACATGGAAAAACTCTTTTTATCGCGCGCATAGCACCTCTTCTATCGCAGGCGGAGTTGAAATAAACCTCATTTTCATCGCTACTTGTACCGACTTCCAATACGGAATGAATATTTATTAATAAGCTAACAGGTTCCACAGGAGCAGTGGCGGAAGTGAGAGGAGGCTAGAATGAATTATTTAGATGAAAAACAATGACGTGTCAAAACTATGACTTCTTAGCTCCCGAGCATGATACACCAACATAACTACTTGTCACTGTAAGACACAATGACAAGTGTATTGTTGACAATGGCAAGTGTTAAATTATGCAGAGATGTCGTCACATCAGGCGGGCGCAGGCGCCGGTTCAGTGGGTGAGTTGGTACATTGTAATGTAAACCGGGTGCAATCGAAGCCAGGGTTAGGTCCACCAAAACCGTATGATAAAGATATTATTATTATGTATATAATAATAATGCTTTATTTCTTCTCTACACAATCCCATACGCAAAAACAAACAAACTCATTTCTTTAAGACAAGATTGTGGAGTAATTGGTAGGTAGTCGAACCGAAAAACTATCATAGTTTTCGTAATTGTAAATTATGTTTCTATGTCCATTCCTGTTCCTGTCATCAAGACAGGAACCAAATATTCTTAAAATTTAAGAAGACGCAAATGATTTAATGATAGAATTTAAACACTTTATTTGTATTGAAATGAAAACAATAAAATTAGTACCCTAAGTACGAGTGCGAGCTCACGAAAACTATCATAGTTTACGTAATTGTAAACTCGTACTAAGGGTACAGTACTCTCTCCTCTTTACAGGTGTACATAGTAACAAAGTACTTGTTTTGAAAATACTGTATGAAAACAAATACTTAATTCGATACTGGCAAATAAAATAATTCGTTTGCCCTTGAAATACGGAGATAGGAATAAATCGGATAATTTTCATTAAATTCGGTTTTTGTTTTACTAAATAATAAAACTTTCTTCAGTTAGGTAAATTGAGTATACGGCTTTTATAGTTAGTTAGTTATAGAAATAACAATATTTGTATGCATAGGTAGTTTATGACATAGCAATCAAAGTGCAGGTGAACAATTAATGTATATATTACACATTATGTAATGAAAGGTGACGTCATAAATCACATCTGAAGTAATTTTCCAACTTGACGACTCTGTAAATAATAATACACGGAGGAAAAAACAGCCAGGTCTCCCGCCATAGATTTACAAACGGATGATGTAACTTCTAGATCTAGACATTCATGTGTGCTTGTAACATAAACTGAAAAAAAAATTGAGTTTGTGTTAGTATTACAATTAATTAACAGTACTTCATTGCTAATGAAGTGAATTAAGTGTTGTGTTGATTTGTAGAGTGACTCCATAGGATTGAGACCGGCTCTCCGCGGGGGGTGCATTAACACCCACTCCCGCAGCGTGACTCCGAATACAAAGCGAACTTTGCGAGTACTATGTTTATATTATTTTTATTTTCGATGTAATAATATTGATTATAGGGGTAGGTAATGAGTTTGCAGTACATAAACTTGTCAATATCAGGAATTGATAATGATAATTACTTTTCAAAAATAAATAAAAAAAAATAAAAAAATATAGTCTAATCAAAAGGTTATCATTTCTTTCTAAATTCTCTGCGTTTTTGCTTTTATCATTACTTAACTTCTTTTTATTAGCCCAGGACAATAAAAAAAGTTCTTGTAAAGAAATATATTATTTATGTACATTTAAACAATGTCACGTCACAAAGGTGTCAACTTTCCCGATAATCTAATATGTATATAAAATTCTCGTGTGCGTATGTGATTGAACTCCTCCTAAACAGAAGGTCTGATAATCGGACAACATCTATTTGTCATCCCCCTAAATGTTAAGGGTAGTCCACCATTAAAACAATTTTTTTGGACATTTTTTTTGGTTTTTATTGTTTTATGATATATCATACAAATATACCCTTCTACCACTCATATTTTTATGGTGATACGAAGTTCGCTGGCTCAGCTAATTTTACTATAAGAATTTGTCTTAAGTTCAAAATTATTAAGATAGTTGACGTATGTACTTTGACTATAAATAAGTGTTTCAAACTCTACAACATCATTTAGGCCAATAAACTCAATCATTTTGTTGATTGCGAACTGTGTATTGAGCAATTACAAATAAGCTATTGCATTCAATATAATCTGTTTATCTTACATAACTGATGTGAGTGTTAACAATTTGATTGAATTCCAAAACTAAACTGGCAATTATTTGTTAGTTAAAGTATGATTGTTTGCCAATAGATTTATGTAAGGTTTTTATCTAACATTGATGTTACATGATAATATGTGAATAGTATTTTGAAATGATGTTGCAACGAACGAAATTTGCACTTTCAAATCTTCTGACGAATGATATTGCTAGATTTTAATCTCGAAAGAGAGTTACACAAAAATCACGTACGACGAATTGTTCCTCTTTAAAAGTTCTATAAAAAAGTTCGAGACAGCATACCTTATGTCCATCTATTAAGTTTAACTCGCTGTAACTTTTTACCTCAAATTAATGCGGGTGAAACCGCAGGGTACCTCTAGTTCAAGGGCGGATCCAGGGAGGGGTCTTGACCCCTCCCTGGGCTGGGTACAGATGGACCAAACCCAGGGCGATTTTATTTAAGTACTTTCAATATTTAATATACCACGACTATATGACCCCCCCCCCCCTTTTTTTTTTTAATACGCAGGTAAAAAATCTATTTAGAGACGACGGCGCCTTTAAGAGGCACACCGCCGAACGGACCTCACACCTGGCTCCCGCAAGTCTTACGAACCCCCCAGTGGCTGCCCGCCGAGGACCCCGCAAGTCTTACTCATCGCTTTACGGTGTAATATCCGCTAAAAAAGTCCTGCGAATACCCTCTAAGCTGCTTAGCGCGAAGCCGCGGGATCCCCGTTTAGGGATTCTCCGCGTCTCCGCACCTAGCAGCCTCCCGGCCAAGCCGGGGCTCCACGGCACCACGACGGCTCTCCCGGGGTATCGCGGGGACCCCGCAGACGTGCGCGGGTAGGCCCGCGCGCGGGGGCTGAGTACGCGGCCTAGTGCCCACCGTACCGCCCCCCCGTCCGCTGGTATGACCCCCCCCTGGCGCCAAAGCTGGATCCGCCCTTGCTCTAGTTGTGACATAACTGTAATAGTTAGACATATGATATCGCTGACTTTTTTGTGGATATTGATGTCCTCCATAAAACTTTAGTACTTCACTTTGCTCTATTGTCAATAACTTCCGCTGCGTACTCGATATAAGGTTATTTTTTGTTATTTTTTTCACACGATTCAATGTAACCCAGTTACATTATCGAAGTTTTCATTCGGAATCCTAACTTTTTTGAAAACACTCTTTAGCGTTTTTTAATCAAGGGTAATGTAGGATTATAAATATGAAAGAATTTTTCAAATGGGTCTAGTAGTTTCAGAGCCTATTCAATACAAACAAACAATTAAATATTTCCTCTTTATAAAATACCTGGTCCAGCCGTAAGTTCAGTTACAAATGAAAATGCATTTTTTTAATGAAGTTATGTAATATTATTAAAATTTATACTTACATATTTATTAGTCTCAACAAAAAATAAATCTATTCAAAATGGCCATTTGGCTTTAATACAGCGATTCAGTTTAGGATCTACGTTGTATTTGCAATAGAATGAATGTTCAAGCCGATTGCTATAGCCTGTCTAAAATGAGTTGGTACGTGGTTGAAGGATGTAATAATTACGTCAGTTGCTTGCACCTTATAATATGGGTTAGTTTCCAATAACATTTTAATTTAACAAGGAATATGGCGCCATAAATCGGATACCACCTTTTAGTTGAAACATTGTACCCAGATTTCGACTCGAATTCGTATCGTTTGCGAGTCCGAAATGTCATTGTCAAATGTGTTCTGATTTTTAGTTCTCTGTTCAAGTTTCCATAAAAAATTAGACATTGACATTTCGGTTTGCAAACAAAATAATGGTTCGTGCTAGAAGTTCTTATTAGGAACCTAATCAGTTCTGCAATAAGAGATCGTAGTCAGCCTCCTATGCTCATTCCGCATTGGGACCATTTCACATTGGGCCCTTTCCGCACTGGGCCTAGTGCTGTTATAAATATTTTTAACTTCGTTCCAACAGAATGTTCGACGACACTCACGCTTTTTTTTCCTAGCGCTTGAAACGTATAAGGCAACAGTTTTCCACCAGCAAAGTTAAATTTTTATAGAACCTTCAATACGCGAGTCGGATTCGAATTCGCCCGTGTTTTTTTTTGTCACCAGTAGCATGTATGTAATTAATATCCGTACAGCTATTAAAATGGTTGATTATATCTAATATGGATATTCAAGAATCGCGTTTATGTCTTTTTTATATAAGAAAATGTACAAAAACAAAAACTTAATCGAATACTTTTATAGGTATTACCAATATCAAATTACATTTGATTACTTTTATCTATGTTGAAATAGTCATGAATCATATTACAAATAATGTCTGTCTGTTAAACTTTTACAGCTTAACCTTAAATCTATTTCAATTTTGCCGTGTTTCTTAATTTCCCGTGAGAACCAAGGAACCACACTCATTTTTAGGTTCAGTTTCTCGTTGTTTTCTTTTCAAAACATAAAAACGTAAACAAATTATTCTTTAGTTTAGTTTAAATTTAAACAAAATATCACCAGAAATTCTTGCAAAATCCACAAGCAAAAATTTAAAATATTATAGATGAAATCCTTGCAATATTACAGGCTCGACCTAGTTTAGGTACTAGTGTATTGTAAGTGCTATTTTATTGTATTTTTCGTTTTAAGTAGTATTGTCGCTGCTATTAAGCAATAAGAAAATAATTGTTATGTTTTAACTATGTAAAAATGTTGGGGGAAAATAAATAAATTTATTATTATTATTAACTGACATGAAGATTTTATATAAATGCGTATCCAGAATTATAAAAGGG
The DNA here is from genome assembly GCA_902850365.2 of Chilo suppressalis. Classification (NCBI taxonomy): domain Eukaryota; kingdom Metazoa; phylum Arthropoda; class Insecta; order Lepidoptera; family Crambidae; genus Chilo; species Chilo suppressalis. The sequence goes on from OU963911.1 coordinate 3,434,870, forward strand.
ATGATGACGGGGTACAGTAAACGAAATTCTATTAAGGCCGTCAGTTAGATGATCAAAAAATAATGGACACGTATTTTTTCTTTGGGCAATCAACCAAAAAATGACAAAGTTATAGCGCGTCAAAGTTTTGAAGTAGGGGCTCGTGACGTCACTTAGAAGTGAAAATTGTACCAAAACGTGACGTCATGCGACTTTTCAAATCAATATATCTCTGCAATGTTTATATTATGCGAAATAAGAAAAAATACGTGTCCAATACTTTTTGATAATCTACCTGATAAACGAAGAAAAAAATGTGTCATCATCCCTAATAGGAAAGTGTGTTTGCCTGTGTCTCTATCTGTTACCTCTTCACGCACCGCTGAACCGAAGATGAAATTTTTGGAAAATAATAAGTTTAACATAGATTTCATTTACATTGCTGGCAAATACATTGCTGAACGATCTATCTGATATGTTTGAGATTCCTCCAAGCAATTGCTGTCTATCATCTCCAAATTATTGCATTTTAGTCTCATTGAGAGTAAGCTAGAGTCTGTGCGGAAAGAGTATGGGCGTGGCGAAAAACGGAACTAATATTAAGATTTTTAATTGGCAATCAAACCCAGCAATCTGTAAAACTTCAAAGTTTTGTATTTATACGGATTTGTTTGTTGTTGTGATTTCTTGCGGTTTTTTGTATTTAATCATCTCTAAAAGGGGTAAAACCTTACAAATACGTTAGAAAAGCACTACAGCGCCCTCCAATCTAAATCCCATCCTCTTTCCGCACAGACTCTAGTAACTTCTGTACCAGCTATCTTCGCTTCTGGACTTTATCACCACTTAACATCAGGTGGGGTAGAGTCATTTGCCTACCTACCTATAAAAAAAAGCTCTTTAACAAAGTATTCCCGAACATTCTTATCAATCAAAAATATAAAAACGGTTAAGAGAGTGAGCAATTTTAGGTGGCTAAGAAGACCGAGACGGAGAGGTATACTTCATTGCGTAAAAGACGAAGTCGTAGCCACCAACTACCAAGGATTGACTTTTAAACTCATTGAAGTGTCTGGCTGGTGTCTCCTAAGACGATGCTCTATAGGAGCACTATTTAACACTGAGGCCCGTATTATGGAAAGATTTTCAGTGATTGATCTAGTCTTGAGCATAGTTAGAAAGGGATGTCGCTATATATAGCACATAGCGACATCCCTTTCTAACTGTACTCAAGTAAAGATCAACACTTAGTTGTCATTCTGTAATACGGGCCTGAATCTTAGCTCGGTGGTGATCATCCTTCGAAATCTAAACCAACTACATAATGGAACACATTTGGTGATATGCCAACTTTATAATAGAGATTGTATACTTATATTATCATCCCACTAAACTAACTAGTCAACTTTTAATTTTTAAGTTGTTTCACAACTGTAAATTCAATTAAGCTAGGAGTAACGACATCCTTCCATTGTAAGCGGTGTGAACCATGAGGAGCTCGATGGCGCAAGTGGTTAGCGCGTTTGGCTGCGATCGTTGAAGTTAAGCAACTTTCGCAGTGGTCGGTCATTAGATGGGTGACCAAAAATCTTCTATCTCGAGTTCCGCCAAGCTTCCGAATGCACGTTAAGCCGTTGGTCCCGGTTGGATCTGCAGTTGTTAGCACCTGCCAATCCGCACTTTGCCCGCGTGGTGGGTCATGACCCAATCTCCCTATTCTATCCATAGGGAAGGACTGTGCCCCAGCAGTGGGGACATTAATAGGCTGATGATGATATTGTACGAGTGGTACGAAGTTCGCCGGGTCAGCCAGTGTAGTATAAAAGAGTCATCGTATATGTTGTGTATGTATATATTATATATAAATTATTTGTTATGTATCGAGTTCCTTTTGTTGTGGCTACCGCACACCGCAGGGTGTTTTTGCCGATCCTGGCAAATTAATATAATTGTGTGTGCTTTGGAATACCTAGGGTTGCTACTTTTCCCGTATTTTTGGGTGTATTTGTTCGAGCGACTCAAAAAATATTAAATCTCCCACTTTTACTAAAATTATTTTTTTGTTATTTATAGTACTTAGGTGATTAGTAGTAAGTTATGTGGACTCTTAATTTTAACTTTTTCTATATAGAGTGTTTGATATAGAATAATGTTTAACGAACTATGTGGTTCAGTAGTTAGCAATAGCAACTTGATGTTATCACCATATTTGAAGATCTAGTTTCAATTCTCAGCGAGTCTATATAAAAACTAACTTTCTGACCGAACGAACTCACTTTTCGCTTTTCGCACAAGCGGTTGCTTCTTTACTTTTGTATAATAGGGGTGATGACGGGGTACAGTAAACGAAATTCTATTTAGTCCGTCGTCAGTTAGACTATCAAAAAATAATGGACACCTATTTTTTCTTTGGGCAATCAACCAAAAAATGACAAAGTTATAGCGCTACAAAGTTTCGGAGTAGAGGCTCGTGACTTCACTTTTAAGTGAAAATTGTACCAAAACGTGACGTCATGCGACTTTTCAAATCAATATATCTATGCAATGTTTATATTATGTGAAAAAAGAAAAAATACGTATCCTATACTTTCCTATAATCTACCGGATAAACGAAGAAAAAAAATTAGTCATCATCCCTATTATCTCGAGTCTGGTGATTATCATTATTATATATAGTTCGTTGACTAAAATTTCCATTTTAGTATGTATCCCGGAACCAGTACAAATAATTCAAGACAACTACTAAGTATTGATTTTTAATGTTATTATTATTTAGGCTAATAGGTGTCTGTGTCTACCTCATATATAAATATAATTCTGTGGTGTCAACCCTCGCACAGCCCTGCGTTGCGCCGTAATTGCACACTCCTGCGCAACTTTTTTTCCGCTAATGATAGCGGCATGGCTCTCAACATATTTTCCGATTAGCGTTTTGTTGTTGTTGTTTCCGAATTGTTTTACACGAATTAAACGCAGTAAATATAATAAGAATTATTGGCATTTATTTAGGTATATAGGTAATTGAATAGGAAAATTTGCAAGTTATCTTTTTATGACTAAATAGGTTAAGATACAATTCACATTTGCGGGCACTATACATTTTTCAAATTAGAATTTTCATTGGATAAAAACTTAGAACTGCATAAAAGTTCCCTCCCTCTTACAACCTGGGATCCTTTAAAAGAGACGTGAAGAAGCAACATGCAGGCCGGCAAGGTGAGGATGGCTGGTGTGGCAGGTGGAACTGCTGTATCAGCTATCTTCGCGTCTGGACTTCACCGTCACTTAACATCAGGTGGGGGGGGAGTCATTTGTCGGACTAAACTATTAAAAAAAGGCGGCCTATTTGATGACTGATTAGGAAAATATCCACCTGAATACTATAAGTAGGCAGAGGCGATATCATGAATTGTAAATGTGCGATGATAATGATCGGCGACCACATCGATGTGCTGTCGTAGATAACGGCGTACTCATTGTAATGTCAAGTGCGACTCTGTGATGCTATTAATGTCGAGCGGTGGGAATTAACATTCAGCGATACGGCGACGGAACAATCGTGATATTTGCATTCGGCATCGATCGAACGAACTGCGCGCGCGCCGCCATATCTGACGTTTTAATTATGATTCCGGCATGTATCTCCTCTTGGTGTTCGGCCCAAATGCAAGTCAGGAGCGTTGATTACTACACCTTTTTTTAAGAATAATAGTATTGAGATTAATAAAACAAATATTTGCGATGTTGGTCCTTCGAGCTGTTTAATGCGGCACTATCACTATAGCAAATAAAGGCTTATAATACTTAAGGGCTTTGTTTTACAAGGTGCCTATGCGCGTCATGATGTAGCATGATTCTATCTGCTATTACCGTTTTTATGATATTTGTCCGTATTAAGTTTACGGCTCGCCATTTGCTTGCCCTTGGGCCAATCGTCTCACCCCGCAGTCCACGCATGCGTCCTTAATTAGGCATTCCGCCGGCGTCCGGCTGCGTACGCGATCCGTGCAGGCGGCGCCTTTGACGCGCTCGCCCCGTCTCCCTCACACAATGCAGCTATTCATACCCGCCCACCAGCCAACACAGATCCCGCCGTCTCTTTCACAATCAAACACTACCCCTTACAAACACAGCTCAGGTAACGTCGGACGAAAACGTTTTCGACTCTACATTTGAGACTTACCACCCTATCATTATTAGCGTAAGATTGAAAATGCTGTGTTCTGCTATTGTATCAAAGGTGTTACTGAAGTGATGTAATGAAGGGGCCTAATTGTATATTCTACTTGGGATGCCCGGCCGAAAGATAAAAGCGGAGGAAAAGCATGGCAGCTATCTTTCTCACGTACCTTTGAAGCTCCTAAAGACGGATAATATGCTAAATGGACTTATAAATACATAGGTACCGGAACAGTTTGTTTGAGACAAAATATAAAATAACTCTCTTACTTAGCTGGAGAATAATGTAGGCATTACGGGCAATAGCAGCCTTTATTATCACGAAATATGAAAAACAAAGAACATTCAATTTATTAAAATACGCAATCTACTTTAATTTTAAAAAAGCTATGGTCCCCAGGCAACTACTAGGACTCTATCTATTATTCAGCATTCCAGCAATTATCGTCACGAAAAGCTATAACTAAGTCAATACAACTTTAGATATTAAAAAATTTTGAACCTACTAGGCAAATAACCTTAACCGTAAAATCAGCTATCAGTATCATCAGACATACATCATCATGCGTATACGCATACGTATTCTAAATTTTAAATCGAGAATCTTCGAAAAAGTAATTGCTTTTTAAGTATTTTACAGAATTTCTTCAAGAAAATTCTCGGTATATTAAAGAGAAAACAAATAAAATATTTTAGACTCTACCTCGTCAAAGTTTTTATTACGGCAAAAGATAAAAAAAATATAGGTAACCGTGGTAAGCGTATTGAAAATACAATATTTATATTTTTAAATAATGCTATAGTATGTCTTGTTGTATACGAAATTTTTGGACCGAGTCGTTATTATCATTTTCCTAAAATTAAATATTTAGATTACTGTCTTATAAATGTCTCTCCATAAAATAAATTTCAAGGTAAACACATAAGTCTCATTAAACAAAATTTCTTCGCATATAGTGTCCGACTGACAGAGCAGCATAGACTATTCAATCATTAAACTTACTCCACAGTAATTTTAATACTAAAAGTGTGTAATAAAACTTTCGAACCTCTCCATTATCCAACACTTTTATTGCAGCAATTTCGTAAAATAAAATCCATCCCCATGGGCAGATACACTTAATTTTATACGTTGTTCATTGTGTCTCGCGTCCCTTTCACTCCTACGTCGTTCTGAAAAGGACAGACGAAATTGCTCTCACTGATTGCAGTGAGCCATACACGAATTAGGCTCTTTCCCTTTTTTTCTTTTTCTTCTTAATGCCCTGTTCATGCGTTCAGGCCTTTTATCGGAACATATGCATGTGTCTGAATGCACCGGCCAGCCGACCGGTTCCATTCCTTTGCCTTTGAGATGCCGCGCCGCGTTCGAAATTCGAATCAGTCCGCTCCGAGTGCTCGTGGAGGTTAAACGTGCACTGAAACTCTGAGAAAGTTTTAATATGTTTACGATTCCTCGTTGTTTACAAACAGTGATTTAGTGACTGGCTTTGTTTGGATTATGATTAGTACATACTATATTTAGTGTTTGGTTGCTGTGACCTATAACGATGGTGCGGATAATTTTATTTATGCTGTTTGGTGCGTGGCTGGTGGCTGCTGACCAGGAGACTGAGGGTGGCAAATGTGAGAGGATCAAACTACCCCTGTGCCAAGATTTGGGATACAACTGGACTGCCATGCCAAACCTCATGGGACACAAAGACCAGAAGGAAGCTGAGGACGCGGTAAGGATCTATCCACTTTTCTTCATAATCATTCTCACAACTACTTTAATAGGTAACACAATAAATGAAAAGTTTTAAATCACTTTTTTTTCGACATTTACAGCCAAAAATATGTCAATTAATGTAGAGTCTGAACTAAAAATTAATAAAAAATATAGCAGTTTATACTTTAGACATAAAAATAGAATATTTTATGCTCTACATTTCTATAGAATGTTCACTTTCGTAAAAATATATTTAACCAGTTCTAAAACCCAAAATACTTTTAATAAATAACGCCCCTAGTGAATTGTGTAAATCACAATATCGATTTCTCACACAAAAAAATTAGTTTACACCCTTGATTTGAGCCGCAGTCAATAGTTTATGTTGAAGGGGATTAAGCATACCGTGGTCACCCTCTATACTATAGTATAAAAAAAGATTTATTAGAGTTATCTCAACTTTATGGCTCGTGAAACTGATATTGGCTTTGTATTTAAATATATTTGTGTGTTATTGAAAGGGTCTGCGGAGCTAGCGATGCCATTGTAGAGACCAATTGGGATTGTTATTGATGTTGAATTGACAGAATAAAATAATGCGAATAACTTTTGTGTAAAAGAATATTCCCATGGGAATGTGCGATTACAGATTTTAATGCGAATGAAAATGCGGATGTGCGGAGATTAATACTGGAATATGTATTAAACACCCGTTAACCGTCAACTGTATATATTATCGACACAACTGTACCCTTAGTACGAGTTAGAGCTTACGAAAACTATCATAGCTTTCGTAATTGTAAATTATGTTTTTATGTCCATTTTGGTAAAAAGGCACCAAATATACTTAAAATTTAAGAAGACGCAAATGATTTAATGGTAGAATTTAAACACTGTTTATTTGTATTGAAACGAAAACATTAAAATCAGTACACTTAGTAAGAGTGCGAGCTCACGAAAACTATCATAGTTTTCGTAATTGTAAAACTCGTACTAAGGGTATTGATAAGTAGCGAACGTGAATTTTGATCCGACATAAGATGCCGTTTCATTTATAATGAAAACAAAAAACATGTAATAAACCTATCTTAGATATGATTCGCGTGTGTTTTGCGGGAGGTACTTGAGAATAGTGTTGCCATTTACGCGGGAAGTCCCGATTTTCAGGGGTCTGGGGACATGTTCCGATTTGCACCTGATCGGGACGCTAAATGTTCCGATAAATCAAAAAATGAAATATAGGTAATTAATATAATACTATACTTGCACTCGTAGTTTAAATCGCAATTAATTTAACCCAGACTTAAAGACCCCTTGATTTTGTTTACTGTCCCGATCTGCAACCCAAAATCCCGATTTTTTTACCTCTTGTACCGATTTAAAACAAATCGGACCTGGCAACACTACTTGAGAATCAGATTCTTATTGTTTTAACCTATCCTTCATTTTATTTCGGGTCGGTTAACGTTATCATTATCTTTATGATATTAAATCATACAATATTTTTTCTGTATGCAGTCAAATCATCATTTCCTTACAAGAAACAATACTAATTTTCTTGCTATCATCTTGTTTCTCCATCTTTCAACTTTTCATTATTTTCCTAATAAAATGCTCCTAAAATGGGCTTCAAAATAAAACACATAGACAGAGTTTACGAGGCACGTGGGTAGAAGGGCTGTGATAAGGCGAATAGTACTGGCGGCTTATCACAGCGCTCGCATCAAAGTGCGCCGCCGATCTTGATCGACCGCTACACTAGCTCCGAGAACCGGCTCCATTTGCGATCCTGCTGATGTATTATTCCTGTGTATCGTGTGTGGTAGCACCAAAAATGGAATCTTGTTGTTAACGCAATATTCACAAATAGAAGCGCCGTTTAGAATTTATTGTTTTTGAATTTGAAACAAATAGTAATGCAGTTTTCGACCTTTGTAAATAAACTGTATTTAAATATCAATCTATTATTAATAGCTCTTAGGAATAATAATAAACTTATGTGTAATATTTTAAGCTATTCAAGGCATTTTAGCTGATAACATGAACGGGCTCTAGAAATTCCAACAAAAGTAGACATTGCTCTTCAAAATTGTGTCGTCACTAAAACATTATTTCAGTAAAATAAACTAATTACCACATTTAATTTCAAAAATCTTTGTTGTAACATGCACAAGAAACTCTACCAAAAAACGTTATTAATTAATAATGTAAAGCACTAAGCCCTAACTAGAGCTATTATAATTAGCTTTCATAATTGAGGCAATTTCTTGTATAATTAAACATCATCTATATAATTAAGTTCTTGCGAATCCCCAGATTAATTATAAAAAGTGTTCCATTATATTATGACGACCTCCGTGGCCGAGTGGTTCTTACGCCGGGTTTAATGGTGTCGCCGACTCGAGAGGTCCCGGGTTCAAATCCCGGTGGGGGCAGATGTTTGTGTGATGAATACGAGCATTTGTACTCCACTCATGGATGTTTAATATGTATTTCTATATAAATATACTTATATATGTACAGTATACGTATTCTATCCGTTACCCTAGCATCCCATAACACAAGCCTTACAGTGCTTACTTTGGGGCTGGGCTAATTGGTGTGATTTAAAAAAATAAAAAATTAAGAAGTTGGTATTTACTGCTCTTGTGCGTACTTTATACGGGGTAAGTACACTATAGCGGTATCTTTATAACGCAATAACGCAAGAGCAGGCATTTATTTTTATTGATATCTGATATTGAATGGGCTGCTATCTATCTATACCTTAAGTGCCGATGTATATCGGTTAATGCTTCTTATCGCCGGCATCGCTTGAACTCGATATTATCTAATGTGTCTTCAGTTTTATATTATATTCGCTGATAGTGTAGTGTATCGAATAGACGATCGAGTTACGTCACCGCGGCGCCTTTACCCGACACTTTATTGACAATAATGGCATTACTCGTTAATACCATTATAATCATTTGATCCCTTATAAAAACATCGGCTGGATGCGTTACACCGGCTTATTGCACTAGATTATCCCTTTTTTTGTTTATAATTTAAAAATAAAGGAATATGGTTATAATTTTATTTCTTTAAGCATGTAACTGCTTGATGTTTAAATCTAAAGAAAATATAGCTAGAAAAACATCCACGCGGACCAGGCAGCAGACGGAACTCGAACCCGCACCCTTCGCAATCCGGGCGAATGCACTGACCAATTATGCTACCGCTTAATTGTGGGTTACCTACAATGCGAAGAGATGGCGCTGCCTTGCAGATTAAGAAAGGCTAGAGGAATTTCGACGCGACCGTCAGGGCCGCGCTAGTATAATTGGCCGGTGCATTCGCCCGGATTGCGAAGGGTGCGGGTTCGAGCCCCATCTGCTGCCTGGTCCGCGCAAATTTGTTTCTAGTTATATTTTCTTTAAATTTAAACAAAAAGGAATATGTATTATGCTCTATGTTCTTTGATAAGTAGCATGTATTCTGAACTTTAATAATTTCGCAGTCACGTTACATATTATCTTTACCAAAAATTACTGTGAATGCGTGCAGATGAGATGTGAATGTGATGTTTCGTCTGTTCAAAATTGGACTCTAAACTGTTTGTATTGTAAGTCGGGAATCGTAGATTCTGCGGATAAGTCCGATTGTGTGGTTTGTACAGATCTGTCGTAGGCTTCGAGTGAGGTCCGTATCTGAGCGGGGGATCTGAGGCGGTTGCTCTGCTCTAGTGGGCCGGCCATTCACGAGCTGATCACCTGGGCTGCGGTCGTTCACCTTTAGATTGGGCAATTAAGGCGGACCTCGCTTGCCCGATGATTTGTTACGTTCGCTTTACTCCGCACTCTGTACGTAACACATCCACCGAGATGCTGGCTAGATATTAGGGATGAAACGATACCATCTAGGTATCGATACTTTTACTCGATACTGTATCGGTCATAAAGTATCGATGCCTACTCTGTATCGAATGAAAAGTATCGATACTTACTTGTATCGATACATTTTGACGAACGATATTGCAAAATCAAATTCAGACACAGTTTTAATTTAAGGAAAACAAAATAACGGCTCACCCCACACGATGAACGAATGATTGACTGAATAAATTGGAATAAATATAAATCATACGCAAGGCTGCCAAATGAGCAGTAGAAAAGATGTGTTCGCGAAACAAATATTCCAACTAGACACCTTACCATATAGTAAATAATCTGCCTATCGAATTTTTTGATACTTCTCAGTGAGTGACCGACCGAGTACCGATACAAGTACTTACTTCACGATACTATTTGTTACTCAGTTTTAAAGTATCGATGCCAAAAGTACTTGGTATCGATAGAAAAGTATCGAGTAGTTACTTGTATTTACTCGTATCGTTTCATCCCTACTATATTAGTCATGGAACGCATTGAACTCGTTACCATCACGTTGGCCCCTCAAGCCTGAGCGAAAGGTGTTAGAACTACTTAAGGAATGAGTGAATGAATCTCAATTTCCGTAATAGAATTTACAAGGAGACTTTGTGCTATTTAGAAGAAACCAGAAAAAGTGTTCCGTATTTCCCATGTTACGATAGAAAAAATGTCAATGACCTCCGTGTCCGTGTACGAGATGCGAATTTGGCAAACTGCAAGCATTGCAATTCCAATTTATAGCTAGACTAGTGGCCTGCCCTCGCTTCGCTTCGGTGTAGAGCTGAAGTGTAGACTACAGTTTTTGTTTTCAGGCTTGTATTATACACAATGACATTCATCTATGATTCTTCTTATACCTGCATGCAAAATCTCAGCCCGCTCGGTTTAAAATTGACAAAGTTTCATACAAACTTTCATTCCCTATTTTGTCCCCTTGGGGGTAGATTTGATCAAAATACTTTCTTAGCGGATGCCTACGTCATAACATGTACCTTCAAGCCAAATTTTAGCCCGATCAGTCCAGTGGTTTGGGCTGTGCGTTGATAGATCACTATGTCAGTCAGTCACCTTTGAGTTTTATAGATATTAAGTGCGAAATATTGGCTTAAACTCTCAGATATAGTGATTTCTAAAAACCAAGTTTAACACAAATGTTTTATCTGCTGCTACAGCTTCATGAATAACCATTTTTTGTAATAGGAAAAAGCGCAAGCTTCCTAAGGTACATTTTAACCAGAATAAAAACTAGACTAGTAACAAAAAAGATGAAAGATCACGCGAAACACACACGGAGGTAGCACAACTAACGCTGTGATGGTAATGAGCCAATCGTCCACCTTACACCTCTGCTCCGTCGCTATTAACACTGCCATGCAAACAGGCGGCTTACAAACGCCACAAAGCGGATAAAACCAGATCAAAGAGTATTTACAAGACTTGAAAAATAAAAAATTGTGTGTGTCAGCTCCGACGCACGACTGGAGTTTACTCCTTAAGTTCGATAGTCTAACCAGACGCAAAAAGAGTTTATTTAACTTAAAAAAGATTAATGTCAATCCGTCATCTTTGTTTGTCAAAGTTGCGCGACATAGGATGCGCACCAAAAACGTAATGAGGTCATTCGTCGATAGATTTTACACCTCACATTTTTCTCATAACGGGCCCCTTATATATGCAAATCGATTCTTAAGGAGTAAACTCCAAAAACTAACGCAACAGCCATTACTTTATTATCTTTACTCAATATTACACATTTCAGGAACCGATAACTCTGGCAATAAAACAATAAAACATTGCGAGATAACGTTACTCCGGCATCCGATAACCCATTTCCCTAATTCTGTCGGCTCCTTTGTGAGCTGTTATTGTAAGTTTTTAGGGCCCAAAGGTAGGGTCGAGGTGTTATTGAGAAGTTCGTATTCCTTCACAGCCGGCACCCTATCATTAGTGCAGGTATGAACGCATTATAAAGGCCCGGTGCTCTGTAGACATGGAAGAAAGTCTTTATAAGTCATTGTGTCTTTCTGGTAGTTGTGGGGTCTTCTTTAAAAACATTATCCGAGGCATGTTTTACGCTTTGGTACATAACAATGCCGAGTGATGAGCTGCAACTTTCTTTGTCTACGAAGGATATTCATTCTTTTTTTTATTATACCTACCCTTGAGTAATACACATGACTTTAACAGATAGTTTGTCTCTTTAAACAACTATTTACTTACTTCGAAAACGCGAAATTTTTTTTTGTTATTTTTACTTCGGATATGTTGAAGTTCTCATTTTGCATATTTAGATAAAAGTGTCAAGATTTAGATTACCTAACACTATTTAGGTTTCGGTAATGGAAGTTTAAAAAATGATATCGTAATAGTAACCGAATACACATTAGCTGGCATTTACATTAATGGTATCGATCGATAATAAAAAGTATAAATCACATCACACTAATACATATTATAAAGGGGAAAGTTTGTGAGTGTGTATGTTTGTTACTTCTTCACGTCTAAACGGCTGGAGCGATTTTACTAAAATTTGGTATGGATGTAGCCGACACCCTGGATTAACACATAGGCTACGTTTTACTGCGGAAAAAATCCGTAATAAACCGCGTGTAACACCGCGGGGCACAGCAGGTGAATTACAAATTTATGTACGGTTATAAAATTTAAAATATCCAAGAGATATCTATGAAAAGGCACATTATCACTGTCGCTGAATAATTGAAGGAAAATGCATAATAAAAACATTAACAAAATATATATCGTTACATCTAGAATCAGATTTGTAGATAACGTTTTAGATTGATATAAGTAATATGATTATACTGACCACGTTCACGAAATTTATATCCGAAGACGTTTATGTGAATAACTTCACACTTTTTATGATGGAAACCTATCTTTGAGCGACCGCCTACCTGTGGTAATTAGGAGAGGCAATTTGTAAGCTTTTTCTCCACGTTGTTCGATGTTTTTTGCCTCTTTCGGTGCGTTGGCGCCCGCGGGGCGGGAGTTTAAGCGGGCATCCTCGTATTTCATTCCCAGTCGTAACCTTGGTGGATACCACTGTATTACCTATACATACACATTGATGTATTTTGTCCATAACAACGTATTGGAATTATGTGGTTTTACGAATGTAGAGTTCTCAAGATGGATCGAGCTTAAATTCTATAAGTATAATGAAACTTATTTGTTTCTTAGATTTTCACGCACATCACTCATTAAATAAAACTAGTTTTAACGGGTTAATGCACGAAACTTTATTTATTTATTGACGTTTCGCAGCCTTTTCAGGTCTGCATCGTCAGAATATGATTTTTTATTTAATTTTGTCGAGCTACCGAGAAAGTCTTTCGAAGGTAGCTCGACAAAATTAGATGCAGACCTGAAAAGGCTGTGAAACGTCAATAAATAAATAAAGTTTCGTGCACTAACCCGTAAAAACTAGTTTTATATTATGAAATTGGTAACATACGAAATAGTTTATGAAGCGAATGCTCATTCTTGTAGTTGCCATAATTCAATTACTTAACTGTTTTTTTTTATTCGTTTCTCTTGTCGTTTCGGTTCTTTTACAGTGCAGGCTCCCGTGGTCGCAACCGCAGTACCTACTGTCTTGTAAACCCATTCAAAGAGTGTAAAGCATATTAAATTAAGGTATTCAACTTTAATAGATATTAATTGAGTTGTAAAACATATAAATTTACATCTGATAGAGTAACGATAAACATTAAAACTGCAGATGTTATTAACTATAATTTAATGGCGGAGTTAACAGTCACAAATTGTCTGTAATAAAGACGTTATTAATTCCTTTGCGGGGGCGGTGGGAGGGGGAGGTACTTTACGTCGGTCGGCGAGATCAAAGCGAACGATTACCGCACGATGCGCGCGCGCATATCTCGGTTTTATTTTATGCGCCCGCGCTGCGCTTTGCGGTGCGTCCATCGACCCAATGTGCAATCGTGACGAGGGTTACCATATAGCCAAATAACCGAAATAAATAATTATTATTATGCTTGTTATGAAGCACAAAGTTCCTTTATTATTAAAAATTAGGTCAAGGTAGATTTCCATTTAATTATTTCAAAGGCTTAAAATCCCGGGCTAGTCTATCCCATAAAACAAAAAAGTTACAAAATATAAACCAAAACCCGTTAAACATGAACAAAAATTGTGTGTTAATAAAAAATGCTGATTCTTATTGTCTCTTTAACTTGTATTCTATCTATAATTTTTATTACTTTTATAGCATGTAACTGCTTGATGTTTAAATCTAAAGAAAATATAACTAGAAAAAATTCACGCGGACCAGGCAGCAGACGGGACTCGAATCCGTACCCTTCGGTTACCTTTAATGCGAAGAGATGGCGCTGCCTTGCAGCTTAAGAATGGCTAGAAGAATTTCGACGCAGTCCGTGAGGGCCGCGGTAGCATAATTGGTCAGTTGTATTCTATCGTTAAAAATATACTTCAGGAATTCTGTTTCTCAATTGACGAAAACTTAATATCTTATTTTATGCATTTTTTATTACTATTCTGTTAATTATGAAGGCCATCATAAAAAGGAACAATAATTCAGTCAATTAACCCAAATCCTGTTCAGAGCCAAAATTATGGTAACACCAAATCAAGATATATATGCTCTCGATGCTTTTAAAAAAATATAACGCTATCGATTTTATTATTCGATCTTGCATTAATTACCAACCAACGCACGGTCTGAGAGTTAATTACAGTTTAATATGTAGAGATCAAACTAAGCGGTTAGGTCATTTAATCTAAGTAATGGAATGGTTCTACAATTTGATATGTAACTTTTAGCAAGTCTCGTTACATATAACATAAGTTGTATTCGCAAACTTAGCTTTTTTAAAAGGCTTTTTCTCGGTTACCCGAAATTCCCGAAAACCTTGAAATGGTTTTATTGAAGACAGTATTAAGTCAGCCAGCAGTTTTTTTCGTTTTATGAGTTTTCTAATGAATTGCTAAACACAAAAGAGGTTACATAACATCATCATCATCAGCCTATTAATGTCCCCACTGCTGGGGCAAAGGCCTTCCCTATGGATGGAATAGGGAGATTGGAGCCATGACCCACCACGCGGGCCCAGTGCGGATTGGTGGGTGCTAACGACTGTAGATGCAGCCGGGACCAACGGCCTACTCAACACTGAAAGAATCATTCAAATCGGACCAGTGGTTCCAGAGATTAGCGCGTTCAAACAAACAAACAAACTCTGCAGCTTTATAATAATTATTATAGTTTCGGCATACCATAGGCAACACGCAGTCCACAATAGGAATAGTTCTCGAAAAAGGTTCAGTCATCGGAGCGAGCAGGCTGTCGAAGTGGGAGGCGCGGAATGCAGCCCTATCAGACCGAGTTCGATTCCGATACTCTCGTGTTTATTGCTTTATGAGTTGGTAATCAACGTTTCGCCGGAAGTCGACAAGCAACTTTTGATTAGAAACTTGATATTTTATGGGAATATTGCCGTTAAAAGTTTGTGAACTCGTTTGTTTCTTTTTATGTATTTTAGATGAAGAGAAAATGAAGATTTTTTTCTTTGTGGAAAGTAGAGAAAAAACGACAGAAAACATGGCATAAAATAATACAACACTCCTTAATAACAGCCCAATAATAACAAACAAAAAGCAAACTAGCTTTGTTACAGGTCAAGGGCGGATCCAGCTATGGCGCCAGGGGGGGGTCATATAACCATCTTTGGCGCCAGGGGGGGTTCATATAGTCGTGGTATATTAATGTCATGACCCCCATGACCCCCCCCCCCCTGGATCCGCTCCTGTTACAGGTCTAGGCTTAGTGATGCTTACCATTCAATATTTTTTCTGAAATAACAATCTAAGCAAATAACTTAACAATAACATTACGAATGAAAAATATTAATGACATAAAACAAACTTATCTATACTTATAATAAATCTGTAGAGATGTCAATTCTGTACATGAAATATTTTTTTAAATAACTATCAGGGGGTGATTAGTGATTGATACTGATGCCAAAAATGTAATCAGTAATTTTTTTGTCTATCTGTCTGTCTGTCTGTGTGTTTGTTCCTTATAGAAACAAAAACTACTGGACGGATTTTAACAAAACTTGGTACAATTATTCTTCATACTCCTGGGCAGGTTATAGTATACTTTTCATCACGCTACAATCAGTAGGAGCAGAGTAGTGAAGGGAAATGTTGGGAAAACGGGAGAAGTTACTCCATTTTTTAAGCTTCCGTCGCGTGTGCAGCCTTAATGATTAAAGTTACATAGAAATCATGTATGACGGAAATATTCTACATAAAATTGTCTAAAAAATATCCCGCAACAGCATATGTCTATCTTTTATGGTTGACTCACAATAACACGTGTAACTCCCGATAGCTTAGCAGTTCGGAGCATTCTGATCATATTTGTTTACTCTTACGTTTATAATACTCGGTATAGAAACACCAAACTTATACATGAAATAAGCCATCGCGCCGTCGCACGTGAATACTGAATCATGCTATAAGGATTATTTTTGTGTAACGGTTGCCGCGCTCGACACGGGTCGCGGCAGCGGTAGGGTATCAAAGGTCCGAGAGCGAGCTGTCTAAATCTGTTTTCTGCGTCGCTCCCCCCCTGGGGGACGATCGCTTCCGATGAAGCCTTAGAGGCCTTCCCGGCCAGAGGCAGCCCCTACGGGTGTTTTTTAGGCAGTACGAGTCTGACATAACCTTGCAGCCGGCTGTAGGGTATCCATGAGGATTTCTCATATGCTCCCCCGCCTGGGAGACCGAAACCGTGCTTATCAGCGCGACTTTTAGTCTTTAAATAGTTTATTTGAATTTCTTTTGTTGTTATTTTGTAAAACAGGTATTAGTTGTTTTGGTAGTGTTTAAATATTCGTTCAAATTAAAAATTATTAAGCGTAGGTACTTTTATTAATTAAAGTAGTTGTAAGTATTTATTTTTAAGTGAAGGAGGTATAGGTAGTTCACAAAGCCATGAATACAGCTTTTGCTGATACAATCGTATATTATTAAGCCGTTTTATTTCTTTAGGTATATTGTTATTAATATGAACACACATGCTGGGATTATTATTGCTGTACTTAGCCGATTTTGCAACATGTTCTATTAATGTCCCCACTGCTGGGACACAGGCCTTCCTTATGAATGGAATAGGGAGATTAGGCCATGACCGACCACGCGGGCCCAGTACGGATTGGTAGGTACTAACGACTGCAGATGCAGCCGGGACCAACGGCTTAACTTGCCTTCCGAAGCACGGAAGAGCTCGAGATAGTGATTTTTTTTGTCACCCATCCAATGACCGACCACTGCGAAAGTTGCTTAACTTCAACGATCGCAGCCGTACGCGCTAACCACTTGCGCCATCGAGCTTCTCACTCATTCATTCAGCTCATTTGAAGTACACGCAGTGTCTACTTGAATCTAGATCTGTGGTTACGACGGAGATTTGAACATAGGCTTAGCACCGATTGATTAATTTATTGATGGAAACATGAAATTTTTATAGCAGAAACTAATCATTTACTGACAAACAAACTTGATAATGATAAAGAAAATATTACTAGAAAAAAAACGACGGGTTGCACTCCGAGAGTGCCGGCAGAAGTGAAAACTTGAATATTAACGTTGTGCATTTTTGATATTTTGGAATGGTTAGGGAATAATTTTGCACGAATTGCTTTAATTATCAGTCATCATCATCATCATATCAGCCGCATGACGCCCACTGCTGGACATAGGCCTCCCCCAAAGATCTCCACAACGATCGATCCTGCGCTGCCCGCATCCAGCGTTTTCCCGCGACCTTCAACCAGATCGTCGGTCCACCTTGTAGCGGGTCTTCCCACTGAGCGTCGTCCGGTCGCCATTCGAGAACCTTTCCGCCCCAACGGCCATCGGTTCTCCTCGCTATGTGTCCCGCCCACTGCCACTTTAGCTGGGCTACTCTTCGAGCTATGTCGGTGACTTTAGTTCTCCTACGGATCTCGTCATTTCTGACTCGATCACGCAGGAAAATACCAAGCATAGCTCTCTCCATTGCCCGCTGGGCGACCTTGAGCCGTCCTTGATGACACATGATTTTCATCTTGTCCATGTTCATCTTAAGACCCACTCGCTGGGATGCGTCACTGAGATGCTCGAGCATGGTGTTCAGGTCTTCCAAGGTCTCCGCCATCAGGACTACGTCATCGGCAAATCGAAGGTGTGTCAGGTACTCGCCGTTGATGTTAATGCCGAGTCCTTTCCAGTCCAGAAGCTTAAAAATATCCTCCATCGCAGCAGTGAACAGTTTCGGAGATATAACGTCTCCCTGTCTCATCCCTCGCTGTAGTTGGATAGGATTAGAGCTCTGATTCTGTACTCGGACCGACATAGTGGCGTTTTGGTATAGGTACTTTAACACTTCGATATACCTGTAGTCCACTTGGCACCTCTGGAGAGACTGCAGCACCGCCCATGTCTCGATCGAATTGAAGGCCTTCTCATAGTCCACAAACGCTAAGCAAAGTGGCCGATTATACTCGTCGGTCTTCTGTATAATCTGCCGCAGCGTATGGATGTGGTCTATGGTACTAAAGCCTTTTCGGAAACCGGCTTGTTCGGGAGGCTGGAAGTCGTCGAGCCTGCGAGTGAGACGATTCGTAATGACCCTCGAAAACAGCTTGTAGATATGGCTCAGAAGCGAGATGGGTCTGTAGTTCTTCAGTAGGGTCTTATCGCCCTTTTTTAAGAACAAAATCACCTCGCTTCTGCTCCATGCCTTCGGCGTTTTGCCCTGGTGGATGATGGAGTTGAAGAGCTTCTGGAGGACTTTAAGTACCGGCGTACCGCCCGCTCTCAGAAGCTCTGTTGTGATTCCGTCATTTCCCGCCGCCTTGTTGTTTTTAAGCTGTTTGAGGGCTATTCTAATCTCGTACAGGCTGACGTCCGGGATATCCTCGGTATAATGTCGGGTAAGCTTGGCTCTAGAATCTCGAGCTCTGCTTTCGCCTGGTGTTCTGCTGGAATATAACTGCCTATAGAAACTCTCAATCTCCGTCAGGATTTCAGTTTTAATTATCAGTATAAAAGTACTATCATGTATGTGGTAGAATACAATATTTATTAATTGCGCTATCGTACACAAATATGAAAATTTATATTACATTAAAAAAGTTTATCTCAGAAAAATCAACTTACATGAATCACGTTTAAGCGCACTTAGCGACATCTATTGCAAAAAAATACATTTTCTTCGTAATAAAGCTGCCACGTGGACGTCCTTGATAGGGACTTATTATTATAATACGATAAACAAAATTTTACTATGTTTCGTCCAATATATAATTTTATTGTGTGTCATGATGCGATCAGCACACGTGTTTAACCTGACGCGAGTTTAACATTTATTACCCATACAAAAAAAAGTGTACGTACAACGCCGCTAAAGAAGTTTTCACTTCAAAAAATCCACGCTGACTATGCAGTGGACGAGACTCGAACCCGCACCCTTCGCTATCCGGGGCTATCCGGGCGAATGCACTGATCATTATAGTACCGCGGCCTTGATGCCCGTGACAAATTCTTTATAGACTTTCTTAAGCTGCAAGGCAGCGCCCTCTCTTCGCATTGTAGATAACCCACAATGTCAGGTATACCTTTACATCCCTAAACGGGGATCCCGCGGCTTCGCGCTAAGTAGCTTAGAGGGTGTTCGCAGGGTTTTTTAGCGGATATTATGCCGTAAAGCGCCCGTAAGGGTTACGGGGTCCTCAGTGGGCAGCCACTGCTGGGGCTCGTAAGGCTTGCGGGAGCCAGGTGTGAGGTCCGTTCGGCGGTGTTCCTCTTAAAGGCACCGTCGTCTGTAAATAGTATTTTTTGCCTGCGTACAAAAATTAAAGGTATACCTTTACAGGTATTAAACATTTGAAAGAAGCAAATATATTGTAATTTTGATGTTTTAATCTTAAGAATCTAAAAATGGTCTACAGAAGGTCAGTGCTTTCGCTCTAATAGCGAAGTGTGGGGTTTCGTGTCCTGTCTGCTGCCTGGTCCGCGTCAAATTTTTTCCAGTAATATTTTCTTTACATTTAAACACCGAGCAGGAATAAATGCTGAAAAAATTAAAATTATAACTATGATTACGGTATTTCCTCACAACTTGTGTTGTTTAGTAGGCGTCCATTTCCGACCTAAAAAAAATTATCGAAATCAGTTGAGGAACGGAGGATATGAATTCATTTATCATAGTTTGGTGTCCAAATTAAAAGTTTCGATGGTTGGTTGCGACAGTTTCCTTCCTGCTGTACTGTTAGTTGCATTACGGAGATTTATAACTATTTTTATCTACACTCATGTCGAAAAATTCTTATTTTTTTACGAATTTCAAGATGGACGTCTTTTATCTGCGTTTAACATACATGAAATTTAAAATAATAGTAGTTTATGAGACTATCAGAAGGGGTATTAAAACACGAGAGTCTATATATATAAAACTCAAAGGTGACTGACTGACTGACATAGTGATCTAGCAACGTACAGCCCAAACCACTGGATGGATCGGGCTGAAATTTGGCATGCAGGTAGATGTTATGACGTAGTCATCCGCTAAGAAAGGATTTTGATCAATTCTACCCCCAAGGGTATAAAATAGGGAATGAAACTTTGTATGAAACTTTGTCAATTATAAACCGATCGGGCTGAGACTTTGCATGCAGGTATAAGAAGAATCATAGACGAATGTCATTGTGTATAATACAAGCCTGAGAACAAAAACTGTAGTCTACACTTCAGCTCTACACCGAAGCGAAGCGAGGGCGGGCCGCTAGTGTGAACATAAAACTGACAGCTCAACCGATCTAACCAATAAAATTACGCATTCAACTTCAATCTAACGTGCCGACGATTAGCCGCACAATTTGATCTGTGGTTGGCCGCTTTATATTACCAATTTACTAGAATTGCACTTATAAAGGGCCGCGATGCTGGTTGGGTATTTAATTCGGCCTTTAAAGGTGCTCGTGGCGCACATAAATAACCATTAAAAAGTATTTATCAGGCGCACGACAGAGTCGAGTCGTTCTGATGTCAATTACAAGCTGACGTGGTAGGCCGCGGCCATCCCGCGCGCAACCAACTCCGCGGCTTTTTATGTGTATGTATCTTACGTTCGCTTCTTTGAAAGTTAATAAATTGAACAGTTTTGTTTTTAATTTTCCGATGAGCTAAAGGGTTTAAGAAATGTAATGAATAATTACGTTCCCAGTTTAAATGTTAAGCGTTTATCACCTTGTCCGCCGCGTCGTTGAATGGTTAATTATGTTGCTTAGTTAAAGTTTAAAGAAAAAAAATATGTATTTATTAGGTAATAAATACTTATTACACTGTACAGTGGCAGGGCCAGTAATTGTAATACCACTACAAAAAAGATAATGTTGAAAATCCGCTGTCTTTATTGATAAGGAACAAATCTGTTATAAATCTTTGTTTATAAAGAAGAAAGGTATCTAAGACGATATTTTCTTTCATCATCATCAGCCTATTAATGTCCCCAATGCTGGAGCACAGGCCTTCCCTATGGATAGAATAGCGAGATTGGGCCATGACCCACCACACTGGCCCAGTGCGGATTGGTGGGTGCTAACGACTGCAGATGCAACCGGGACCAACGGCTTAACGTGCCTTCCGAAGCACGGAGGAGCTCGAGATAGTAAATTTTTGGTCACCCATCCAATGACCGACCACTGCGAAAGTTGCTTAACTTCAACGATCGCAGCCGAACGCGCTAACCACCCGCGCCATCGAGCTCCTCTTATTATATATTTTCTTTAGCGGTGTAAAATGACAAAATTAATAAAATAAACCGATAGAAATATTTCGTAAACTAACAATATCACCGAGAGACCGGAGCGAAAATAAAATGTCCGGCCGGCGGGCGTCAATAGAAAGTCATTATAACCGTAATTGATGATGCGATAAACGCCGCTTTAATCGCCGTACTTACTATAAAACAGATTATATCGACGCTCGTCGTGAGTAATAGTTTCGCTCCCCACCCGAAATAAACCAGTTTTCGTTACAACATCTAAGAATGATAAATTGTTTTTTTTTTATCGTCCTCATCAATTCCTCGTGCGAAAATACCTGAGTAATAAAGCGCTTGTTTAAGCATCTTTGAAATTTATCATCATCAGCTTATTAATGCCCCCCCCCCTTCCCCCCGGCACAGGCCTTCCCTATGGATGGAATAGGGCCCAGTGCGGATTGGCCGGTGCTAACGACTGCAGATGCAACGGGGACCAACGGCTTAACGTGCCATCCGAAGCACGGAGGAATTTGAGATAGAAAAAATTTAGTCCCCCATCCAATGACCGACCACTGCGAAGTTGCTTGACTTCAACGATCGCAGTCGAAAGCGCTAACCACCCGCGCCATCGAGCTCCCCTCGTAAAAAATAATTTATTTTTATTTTTCTGAAACTAGTACTTTACAAGAATTTTACGGGAAGATTAGGCACAGCGTTGAATTAAAATTTTACGTACGTCTACTTTATAATTAAAGATTTTTTTTTATAAACACCTAGAGTTATTCAAATTATTTGGCTATTAAACACAATAAACTGAAGTGTGTTAATAATTAACTGTTAGCTTTCCATTTGTTTTTGCATAGATACTTATATTGCAACTATATATTTATATTGAAACAAATATATGTTTGCCCCCTTTCATAACTTTTAATATTTTGTCGTGGTACGATCCTCAATATCAACGAAGTCTGTTTGAAGTTTCAAAATACGTTACTAAATGTTGGTTTGCTTGAGTGATGTTGAAATAAAGTTTGAGGACATCCGCCAGTCGCAAGTAACCATCTAGCAAGGTCTTAAAAAATATTGAATGTGTAAATATTACAGTAACTATGTAAACTTTTAACTCTACGACTATTTATGTCAAGTACATAAAAAAAAATGGATGCGTGTAACTTATGTACGCGCGTGAGAAGTTATACTTCTTTAGCATCATTAAAAATATTTTTTAATTGCATGCAAATAATTAATAATTACAATAAAATAATAAAAGGACTGGAAAAGGATAGTTAACACAGTCAATTAAGTTTAGTTTTAATTTGAAAAATTAAATAAATATTCAAAATATTCAATTAAAATCACTACTGAATTTAAGTTATTAGTCCATATGTAATTAGCACTTGTAAGTAACTAAAACACGTTGTGTCTATATAGAAACTAGAAACATGTGGATAGATATTATAAATATGAAAACAGTGATCAGAGGCGACGAGCGTGCCAACATTGTTTTTGACAACGCGATCATCTTATGGAGCTCCGTGGATCGTTCAAAGTACCTTTCGAACAGATGTCTTATAATGGTGGATTATTAACCACTTAGTGGTTAATAATCCACCATTATTAGACACTAACATTCATAACGCGCCCGCGGCCAACTTCATGGTGTTACTATTGTGTTACAGTTATGCGCGCGCATCTCGAAATTTCACTCACATGATTTTTTCATAACGCGCACGCGGCCAACTTCATGCTGTTACTTTTGGGTTACAGTGATGCACGCGCATCTAAAAATTTCACTCTCATCATTTTTTCATAACGCGCCTAAAGAAGTATAACTTCAAAAATAGTGCAAATTTAAAATAGCATTTACATATAAATTATTCTTGCACATACAGAAAGGTATATTGTATAAAGTGCTTTATTTACAGTATTACAATATATAGAAACTAAAATAACAATTTAAAAACTATCTAATGTATAAAATTTAAATACAAATATTTTATTTTATACTCAACAATTAGCCTAACCCCAAAGTAAGCACTGTAGGCTTGTGTTATGGAATACTAGAGTAACGGATAAAATACATATACTATACATACATATATGTATATTTATATAGAAATACATATTAAACATCCATGACTATGCTCGTATTCATCACACAAACAACTGCCCCCATCAGAATTCGAACCTCCCGAGAAGGCGACATCATGAAACCCGGCGTACAAACTACTCGGCTACGGAGGTCGTCAATATATTGTATTATTTTTGAAACAATTTTTTTTTGACTTCGTCCGCGTTATATTAATTCTCCCCGAGAAATCACCATTTAAGTTACCTAACTTAGGTGTTGGCGATCCCGCATAAAATATAAAACAAAATTATATTAGTATATCTCTTATCTATTAGACAAGTCCGTCCGTCCGTCTGTCTGTGGTGCTGTTTCAGCGGCCAAACCGTAAGAGATAGATAAAGAGAATATTTAAGTTATAAATTAAGAATAGTCTGATAAGACTACAAACCGGATTTGAGTAACGTAGCACTTCCGGTTTTCGAGAAATCACGAATTTCAAACGAAACCACACAAAATCTCCGAAGTTCTCAATTAATTAAATACATTTTTTTATTATTATTTTTTTTAAATCAGGTTTTGGTGAACATTTGGTTCACCGGTTTGCTAGTAGGTTATAGTGATTAACTTCACTACTTAGTAACTTAGCTTACTTTGCTGTTTAAATCGATGAGTTCTATGCGACAACGACCAGCCATATAAAAAAAGAAGGGCTGTCAGATGATTGTTAGAGAGTGGGACAGGATTGTTTTTGATATAATAAATTATACGCAGTTGTTTTAAAAATCCTAAAATAAGAGTGAAGTAATTATTGTACCGACAAGTGTTTTTTTTTTCCATAATTTTTTTACCGACAAGTGTTTGTAACAGTAATAAATAAAAAAAAAAACATCTACAGCTGTATTCACTATATTTACCCGTCTAGAAGTTTATTATAAGTTAGATGATACAATATTCAGAATCACAACCCATGAACCAACTACAACATAGTATACTTTAAGTTATCTATAACTTCAACGAAGTTCTTTTGTTGATAATTTCACAGGAACCATACAATTTCCGGAGTAAAAGAATCCTTTGTATATTATTTTACATCTTATTAGCCTCTTGGTAATGTAGAGATGAGAGTTTGCTCCATAATAACTTTATCAGCTGATAACGTGGCGCCAAGTTTGTTTACGAATAAGTAAAAGGCTTCACACACGTTGTTTGTATCGTAAGTTTATTTATTAAGAGAGAAACATTTCACCCTCTCTATTTTTTAATACATTTTTATTTCAAAATATTAACATAATATTACGATCCGATCATTTAGGAACAGCTAAGCAGCTACGCAGGTGGGTCAGTTATGGATTGCTAGTTTCCACAGAACACAGAAACAGGTTAGAAGGGTGATCATAGACCGTTTTCTTGTTCACCGACTCGTCCCCACTACAATACTTCCACCTAATAGATAATAACCAATCAAACGACGCGACATCAAACAATCGAACCAATCAGCGCTCACACCCGGCAGCAACGACGCAATCGGAACCAAGTTTTGGTCAAGAATTGGCTCACACATACTGTGGGGCGCCAGCCTCGCCCACAGCGTCCTTCTTACCCCCTTCTGTGTTCTGTGCTGGAGACTAACGACTACGTTGCCTCCCGACAACTTGGAATTGGAGCTATGGATTACGTTTAAGGTTTGCTATCAAATGTGAAACGGCACTGTAGCTAGAAATATTCTGAGTTTCTTGCCGCTTCTTCTCAGTAAAAGGTCTCCCGCCGTAGTTTTGCGAACCGATGGCGTAGATTCTTGACCTTCACTTCAAGTGCTTGTAACAGCCTAGACTGAATAAATTATTTTTGATTTTGATGGATTTTGAATATAACCAGAGCCAGCTAATCTTTCACTGGAGATTGTTTATTGAAACCGGCCGTTAAAATGTGAAGCTTATTATTATCGTGAAATGAACTTCATAGACTAATCGATTCGACTGTTTCGTGTGTGGCAGCTTTAAGTTTCGGGAGCTCGAGTGGTGCTACCGTCAACAGACGCATTGTGTTTTTAATGTCGCAATATATAAACTACTCGACGATAGTGAGTGAGCTTTGTGAGGAATGTCTGTTTGTTTGTTTAGTGTTGTCGACTTCTGTGAGCTTCTCGTGTTACTTTACTTCAAATATATTTACATTACGTTTTGGTGGAGTACGCGCAGAGCCACTATTAACAGTAATGCAAGTTACTGAGTGCATTTTTGTTGAAATTAAAGTAAAATAATATATTCTTTTTACTGAAACAAACTTAAAAAAATAGAAGTTTGTCCTTAGCCTGAAAATCGGCCACAGAATGGCAAGTATTCCGCAACTATTGCCAAGAGAAAATGACGTTCCACACAAGCATTACCATAAACACGGTAATATTAGTGCCATAAACCCTTCTTCCTGAGTCACGATTTCTTTTTTGTTACGACACGTAGTTTTTGTGTTCCGTACCTCTAGGGCTACTAACGGAATCCTATTTTAATGTGTATTCACTGTGTGGCTGTCACAATCGCAAGACTCAATTTGTTAAACAGAAATTAAGTAGTCACCTTAACTTATTGCAGAATCCGTGTTGCTGTGTAGATAATTGTCTACATCACTCACGATATGACAAAATAATAAAATGAAACAGGGTTCAAAAATAACATCAATTTTTCGAATTGTTTTGCTCGATCTCTTATCGCTAATAGAGTTTGACTTTTGGCTGTTTTCCTGTATATAACCTTGTCTTAATTATGCTGAATTTCCTTATAAACATACTTTAATTTCATTACGAGAATAGTTCAGTCGAAGTAAACAACATAATAGTTATTTATTATACAAGAGTGGAAAGTTCCTTTTTAACCGCGTGCTCGATTTGGATGACCGAGCAAGCGAAGGATTCTAAAGTTGAATCACGAGCGCAGCGAGTGATTCTAAATTAGAATCCTGAGCGTCAGCGAGGGAAACAAACGAGCACAAGGTGAAAAATCTTTCCACTCGAGTGCAATACGTAACTTTTCATCCCACCTCAGCGAGGAAATGACAAAATGAAAAAGAAAACAATTTATAATGACAAAATATTTAAGCAATAAAACGTGAAAAACTAGAATGGCGCGAAGCACGCAAATAAAACAAAGAAACCAAGAAGGTTCCAAATTTAAATTTTTTCACAATTTAAAAAGTTCTAATCATAAATTTGGCACCATAGAGGTTACATTAAATAGGTTTAATGACGTTTTGAATTTACAATTATATTGAGTACTCATTATATGTGATGTTCTAAATTCAAATCTACTTTGCCGCTCAAGCGAATAAAATAGAATTTTCCAGCCAGATTTCGAAGCGCAAAATTACACTTTCCGAGGTGTTGGGATGAAAAATGTTTTTATAGCCTTCAAAAGCAACTTCAATTTTACTTTTATCTTAACATGGAGCGAATTAAAGCTTGTCTATGTTATTTATTCGTCGTCAAAGCGATATCGAGTCATTATGGTAGGTACACGTATATATAGTATACTCATATAAGTACCCAGTTACAACTCGGACAAGATTTCTATCTGTCTAAAGAACATACCTACCTACTTAGTGGGCACGACTAGCGGAGCGGATGTTGAAATTATGAATCTTCAAAGCAATCTCTCGTCGAATCTCTTGCTATTTTCGGCAAAACATAAACTCACAGTTTTCTGTTTTGTTTTGTGTTATCTTTTTCCTAAAACCACGTACGCGCTAAACACTGATGTGGCGAATATGTAGCGCATAATGTACTTACAACTTCTTTGTATACGGTTTTTATAACTTTAGAAAAAGATAGGGTTACAAGCACACAGTTTACTACTGTTCGTTAACTGTACCTACATAATTTAGTATAATTGTTATTGTAGATTGGTACGATATTTACACTATTTCTTAAGAGCTACATTTTAATTAATAGCTACACAAAATAGTTAAAGTTCTAGGATCGATGAATGAATCTCAATTGAATTTGAACTCGAGTATTTTAAACGGGAATAGTTATATTTGTTTCTTAAGTTTTCACTCACACCACTTATTAAATAAAGCATCAACAAATAAATAAATCAGTGCATCTATACCGGGAATAGTTATATTTCTATAAAGAAACAAAAATAAGTTCACAAAAATTGTGCCATGATTAACCTTCATAACCATAACGACCGACCCAACTTGGAATTGGATAAGGCGAAATTCCGGAAACAAAGAATATCATTCTTTATTTTGTTGACATTAGACCAAATTCTGAAATCACCCTTTTTTTCTCTAAGAAACTTTTTCTTAAAAGTCTTTTAAAAACATACTGGATACGTATGTTACCTATATAAAGTTTACAAATATTCAATAAACTGTTTAACTTAAACTATTCGATGCTAATTTGAATTTTTAAAAAAGCTTCTTTATCTCTTTTCTTTTAATGAACGTTAGACAATCCATTTTAAGTTTTTATCTCGTATAATAAAACCAAAAATTACTTAGTGGGTGGTATGTAACCCTAACTGAAATACGCGCAAGTATGTGCGCTCGCGCCGCTCGGTCACGGTGTTGACAGAACAATTCACGCGCCTCGCCGCCTGTGATGTACCGACAGATACCTACACCTCTTACGTGTTTTTATGTAGAAACAGCTCTAAATATACCTAAGTATGCTAGGCGGAGAAGCTCGATGGCACAAGTGGTTAGAACGTCTGCGATCATGGAAGTTTTAGTTAACCAACTTTAGTAACAAAGGATAGTGGCTGGCCAGTCATAGGATAGTGGCTAAAAATTTACTAACTCGAACTTCTCCGTGCTCCGGAAGATACGTTAAGTTCAGGGAAGCCCCAATCGAACACCGTAAAGTTTCATTGCTTCTTTCGTTTAACTCGCTTCCTACTTGCCCGAAGTACCTACAGCGATGGACTGGCCAGGTCAAGCCCATGATAACCATCCCATTAATTCGAATTAACGACCATTTACTCTAACTACTGCAATCTAGACCCAATTGTGGAGCTTTAAGCTGCCGCCGCGCCGCATCGAATTCATCATAAACAATGCTCATCGGTTTACCCAGACACGCGATATTGAGCCTTGTTACTTTTGGGAAAAGGTTGTATTGCGGTCGCAGTTAATGTTGGCACAATGTGCTATCACGATTGGTCACGAAGACCCGATTATTATGAATTAGCTACAGTTGGCTGGTCTCGCGCATCGAACGAACGGTCGGCTTCGACAAAACGATTTTATCTTAGTATCGCCGTGATTAAAGGAAACTCAAGTTGACAGACGCTCGGCACCGTCCGCCATTGATATATAGGGATTTTAATAATACATGATGGAAGTTCGAGGTGAACTGAGTTCTCGTAATACTTACAGTAAGAGTAACACAACCTTATGCTTAACCATAAATCCTATTCCTAATACCTAATAATGAGGTGTCTCATTAATATCAGAAAACCTTTTTTCTAATATTCAATTTTAATCACTTATGTAAATAATTTTACTTAAAAGGGTTGGCGACGATGAACTATAATTTGCACTGTTACCATATAAATCTAACAGCTCAACTTTCAAAAGTTTATTTTAAAAGACTTATCCTCTTTCCGTTCATTCGTTCAGACAGTAATACTTTTTCCCTTGATTCATTCAGACAGCAATGAGTTAGACACGCAACCAATCGTCCAGTTTGCTAAAGCTATAATTAAACAGTTAAGATCATCTACTTTAATGACAACTGGAATGCGACATGTAGGTCGCCTGGTCGCTCACTAACTCTACACACGCAGAAATATGCTACTCAGAGGAAAGCTTTATTAAAACTTTCTGTCTCTGTTTTTCTGTAAATCTAACAAAATCAATACAGAATTGATAAAAATCTTTATTGAAAATTTAATTCGAATAGCTTTAAAACGGAGTAAATTCATTTATAATAATAAATAATGCACTTTAATTAGACATTTAAGTTTGGGGTTTTTCAAAATGGCGTGATAACTTTTTTAGAAGGTCGGAAATAGAAGCGTCCAATGGTTGCGGTTACCGTTTACCTTACCCATCAGGCGAGCCGTAGGCAGTATGCTTCTTTGCCACTTTGGTAGTATTAAAAAAACATTTATACTTCTCTACGAAAAAGCTAAATAAAAAAAAAGTATAATAAAGCCACAGAAAAATCTGGCTGGTGAAACATAAATTGAACACAAAATATTTTATCGGTCGAACGAAGTTGATTAAAAATAAATGTTCTTTCTCTAACGGTGTTGATTAGCGTTGGCCCATAAAACGCCGGCTGGGATCGTAAATAGGCCCGCGCTTGCGCCCGCGCATCATAAACCGCCAATCAAAGAGACGGCCACGTGGCACACTTCAGTCCAACCCATGAATAAATCTCTACGCATCTCCCGATGAGATCAGAAGTTCTCGACTTTAATGTGTATAGGCTTAGGTTAGGTAGAATAGAAAATTGACAATGAAGAAAACAGTAAGATTATATTGTAACAGAAAATCTCGCTATCGAGTTTATTAGACAATAGGAGCAAAGTATATGAAATTCTGTATATTTGGTCCGTATAATGGACTTTTTTGTGTCAATCAACCAACAAATCCCAAAGATAAAACGCGACAAAGTTTGGTCTTCGTAACTGTATTTTGAAAAACTTGACAAACAAATATGCAAGATTTCTCAGATACAACTTACATACCATACCACAGTTACTAATTTTTTAACTTTGGTGTAACAAACTTGTATGTTCTTACTTCTTTTGATGTAAGTATTAATCTATTGTCTTGATACGGGAGTACTTCCCTTCGTGCTGGGACAGACGTGCAGAAAATCCAAAAAAAAACAAGAAAAATTATTCGCCTTAATTATGAACTTCTCGAAGACACGCAATTAAGGACGGATGTAGTGGATCGAATGAATTAGAGGTTCTTTTAGCTAATAATATCACTTTTGCACTCGACCGACTTTTACAGTTTCCTAACAATCATGAATTTTAAATCAAGCGATCAACGCCTGAGAGAGGCATGCCGAAACAAATCCATCCAGCCAGCTGCATATTATCTATTGCTGGAGAACCCGTAAATCGCGATCGGCATATTTACGTTATAAATCAATGAGGTGAGATGGACGCGGGAACCCTTAACACTTTGATGTTTAACTGCACACTGGGCGATTATGGGGAGGAGTTATGGATCGTTTGCCGTCAGCTATGTAGAGAGTGGTATGCTGCGTTAATTAATGTTGCACAAAAAACAAACTATCTTTACTGTATTTGTGAAACCGTGGTCTATTCGTGTGAATCAACAGTAGGTACTAGAAGAAGTTGTAAAGCAAAATTTTATCTAAAGAAATACGTGATAATTGAGTTAGGAAAAATATTTCCTTACTTTTGCATTACCTATTAGAAGCTTTTGGTTTAGTCACTACTGTTTATAACAGAAAAGTAATGATCAGTGGATTTTTTCACCTTAAGCCCATGGGAATGTAGCGAAATGGCCAATCCAAATCTTTTCACTAAGATGTAGAGTTTGTGAAGTTAGACCTTGTAGAGTAAGGGCGTGTACAGTAAGAAGCTTGGCTTTACATACGATCTGTTGACTTTTTGTCTCGACTTGGCAACGTTTTACATGTTCATATTCATATTCATTTATTGCATTCTTGCTGTTTACATGCTGTTACAAAAATATATATATATCATTCCAAACAAGAATCCAGTTAGGGTATTGCAATAATCCTAAACTAAATAGATAGAATCTACAGTCATAATTATGAAACGTTCCAATATTACAAATTTTTAATCCTGTATAACATATTGTAAAAATTAATTCAATTGTCCAAAATATAATTCAAATGTCAAAATTTTAAACTTAATACTAATTAGGTAGATCTACAGTCATAATTATAAAACATGATAATATTATATTATATACTAGCGGACCCGACAGACGTTGTCCTGTCTACACGTCTTTGTGAATCTAAACCATTCTCAGATCCCCTTGAACACACACAAAAAATTTCATCAAAATCGGTCCAGTCGTTTAAGAGAAGTTCAGTGACATACACACTCACAGAAGAATTATATCTATAAAGATATGTATATATTTGGTGGAATTATTATTAACTCTAATTTTATTTATTTCTTTACTAAAGAACTAGTAGGATGCCCGATCATCAACATCTTCCTCAACATTTCTTCGCATGCGCGTAGTGTTTTCACATCACGTATATTTTGTAGTAAGATACAAGTACAATACGAGTGCTGATACCTTCTGTGAGACTTGCGCAATGTCAAAACAAAGTATCTTGCTCCACCTTTCCACCATTTCCAGAAAGTGTGATATTAAAAGCGTTATTGTGACAGCGTGACATGACGCGTGCGTGACACATGACATCAAAGGCTCAGCTGTGAGCTGCGTCGGCGCATTGTGACGTTCAAATACTCCGTGATATTAATTGCCCCTTTAACGAAATAATAAGGGTGCGGTGACATTAAGGAGATTAATGAAAAAGCTTCAAGCTTAGGAAAGTTACTTTGATTTGACATAAGTAGAATGTAATCCTATTTTTCTTGTCAACTGAAGGGCTTCCTGAATGCGCGATATAAGTACTTGAGTATAAATAGTTTTACTACGGTGCCATGCCAAATCAATTAGTAAACGGGAATTCAGATCTACTACATGCATGGACCGACTCCAAATATTAATTAACTAAAGATAAAAACGGTTTATTGTTTTCTGCTTTTCACTTTTTCCGGCGGTCACCCCACTTTACATGTTGGGGAGGTACCCTAAAAAAAGGTTTTTTTCTCTAAATTTATATGAGACCAACTTCGGTGTATACCCTTTCTAATAAAAAAATATGATCAAAATCATACTTCTCTGTAAAAAGTTAAGCGTGATCATACATCAAAAAATATACGTGTGGACTTGATAACCTCCTTTTTTCGTTGGTTGAAAAGCATACATTATGTAAAAAAATTGCCCAATAAATTGTTTTACTTCTAAAAATAATTCAAGTTCGTTCTAAGATGACACTAATTATAGCATAAAAGACATTATTACTTAAATAATTTTCATAACAAAACAAAAAGCCTCTGATAATTTAAAAATAATAAATTGAAGAATATAAAAAAAATGGTTGCCTGTAAAGTCGGTTTTACGGGCGAAGATTTTACGTGACAACGTCTTTTTCTCGGTAGAATATTTATTGATATGAATATAATTAAATTGCACAATAGGAACAAGGAATTGAATGAAAATAAGAATTGCACAAATTTTAACTATAGAAATATATTTTGTTTACTAAAACATTGTACATGTAAACTTAAACTTAACACGAGAGACTCATCGTAACGTTACCGAGCGTTACACTTTTTCATAAGTGACTCCCAGCCGCAACCTAATTTAAGACGTTGTCACGTCAAAAACATAACATTCTGAATAAGAAATGGCGCCCCTTAATTCGTAAGATAATTGCGCGTTTGCGTTTTTAGTGTAATTTTCAGTGACAGTATTTTAATTGAACTGTCATACGTTTGCTCTTACGTATGTGTAGGTATTTATTAATTATCTACAAATACTATGTTGCCTACATAACAAAGTTATCTCAAGCAAGCGCGACACGCAGCCAGCGTCCGCCGATGAGATCAAAGCGTCCGTACTGCGCTATTTACGTCCCACGACACTGGTAGGTAATTAATTTTTTGTCACGGCATCCACCGCCCTTTGTTGTTGCATCGTTCGCCATCAAAGGAGACACTGACGATATATTTTTCCTCTTGTTTTTTTCACCTTTGATGTTCACTTTGTAACGCTAGTTTGACAGCGCGGTTTATTTGTTTAGCGACACGTCTTGTCACTGTTATGATAACGTAACGTTTGAGGCAGTTTGACGACCTCCGTAAAAGTGATGAGCACCATCTCTGGAGGTCTATTGCGCTAATTCTGAATTTGCCCTCTCATTCATGATACTTTCCAATGTGATTTTTCGTTTAGTAACTATATAGTGGTTTTCAAAGTCTATAAATATACTAGGTGTATGTACTGAGAATAACCTCCAAGAAACTCGGTAGGGGCTAGCCAAAAAAGCATCCAACTTAATCCATAAAAGAATAATAAAGCCCTTTTCTTCTCATTAACCATTTTAAACAAAGTATTTCTTGTTTTCTAATGTTGATAAATGTTTCTGTTGTTAGTAGTTTTATATCAGTTTAGGTACTTATTGATGTGTAACATCTTTCCTCTCGCTTTTGTGGGAGTGATTTCGATCGTGAAATAGCACGGAAGTGTGTAACAGGAAGTCGCGAAAGCGCGCGCTACTTGATTTGATTTTAGAACATAATGTTCAAATGGCTTATTACCTTTTGTAGTAGGTGTTATTTCATTTTTTACTAATATAAGGTGACGTTTCAAATGCTATATACATACATCATACGCGACTACTGTCTTAATGGAATCCTTTGTTAGGGTATGGTATAGGTCTTCTCCAATTTCCTCTTCGCACTTCTAACACACACCTAACCCATAAAACGATACAAATATTTATCTAATGCACGCGGCAAAGCGAGATAGGACAGGCACGCTGTTGAACTTGTCTCTGTCACACACTTCTGCATGATTGATGTAAACCCATTAAACAAGTAGATAAGTTACATCGTTTATAGCTTATCAACACAACTAAATTGGTAGGCAGACAATGTATTAAAATGCCTGTTTTTTTTTGTTGATACACGTTATAAATGGTGTGATTTCTCTCGGTATGTAGTGGTGTCAAGTTAATAATGTCATTACAAAATATGATACGAGGAGCTGGCGAACAAAACGGTATAATTACGCATCTAGTCAAACTACATTTTTTTTCAGGGGTGATGACTGTACTGTAAAAAAAATTCTATTTAGTCCGTCAGTTAGATGATCAAAAAATAATGGACACGTATTTTTATTTTGGGCAATCAACCAAAAAATGACAAAGTTATAGCGCGTCAAAGTTATAGTAGGGGCTCGTGACATCACTTTTAAGTGAAAATTGTACCAAAACGTGACGTCATGCGACTTTTCAAATCAATATATCACTGCAATGTTTATATTATGTGAAAAAGAAAAAATATGTGTAAAATACTTTTTGATAATCTAGCTGATAAACGAAGAAAAAAAAATAGTCATCATCCCTATTAGAATCTCAAATAATTTTCCATCAAACCCGTCTATAACATTGTTAAAATTACTAATAAATTAAAAACCATGCCAAAGCTCACTGGAGGTATTTCATTCAGTTTTGAATGAATGAATGATTTATTTGGGATTGGGTCAGGGTAGGCCACGGTGCGAGTGTTGTTTTTGGTATCGCATGTGTCTATAGGCCATGGTGACCGCTTACACAAAGCTTTATATATATATATTCATATAACTAATTTGTTTGGAGTACCGTTTTCTCCTCTCATAAGCTTAAATAAATATTGAGCGGCATTACATTAGTTACTTTAATCCCAAGTCACGTCGCTCGTGTATTAGAGAACAAAAATAACAAATAGGTGCTACAACGTTAAAAAGAGGCGTGGAGAAGCAACATGCAGGCCGGCAGGGTGAAGATGGCTGGTGTGGCAGGTAGAACTGCTGTACCAGCTATCTTTGCGTCTGGATTTCACCTTCACTTAACATCAGGAGGGGTGAAGTCATTTGTAGGACCTATTTTTCAAAAAAACAAAAAAACCGTCAAGAAAAGTACTAAGGTACCCGCTTTTTTGTTTTAATCTAAGAAGGTACGTCATATTTTATTTTTCACACTTCCATTGATTTATTGGTCGAAAATATTCTTGACTTGTTTCCAGAACAAATAACTGTTCTTTTTAGAAAAAAATCATGCCCGAATTGCTTTTTTCACCAAAGTAAAAATGATGCGTTATGCATTTTAAAACTTCGATTCAAATAAAATATTGTTACTACTCAACCAATTACTTCGTTAACACTGAAAAATAGACTAAACAAAAGTACTACATTTGTACCGTAGGGTGGGGACCTCATCATATCGGACGCAAGAATTCGTAGAGCTTCGAATATACCTTTCGGCTCGTCTGTATAAACAGTGCAACGAATCCGCATCAATCAACATCAATACCAAACCCGCTTTATATTTATTCAAACGCACAAATAAATAACAGAAACTCCAAGAGCTCAATGGATTACCTTACGAGTAAACTACTCAACGAACTTGCAACGAAATGCGTACGATAATCGTCTGCATGCATCTTATGACAACGACAAAAGGTGTAAAATTTAATGAAATGTGTTGATGCAGCTTACTTGTATAAGTTGGCAGAACGGCATCATATCAATGGGTGCTCTTGTATTATGATCTGAAAACATCCGACTCCACTTGTGTGAGCAAATGTTTGTGGAGGCTCCAATGCTTTTAAGAATGTATACTACACATAACTCCACTACATGTACTTTGCGCAGTAAAGCAATTAAGGTGCGGCGGGATCGCAATATGAGTCAGACAAATGTACCTAAACCTACATTAGTACACCAAAATAGTGTATGAATAAAATAAAAATTATAAAATAACATCATTATTGAACAGTTATGAGCAAATAAGCAACCTCAAAGCTGTAAATACCAGCCCTGTTCCAGTTATATTGTTTTATCTACGAACTAGTAAAAACCTAGTCTTTATTACGTAAATAACATGTAATCAATTTATAGTGTAAAAAGATATTATTCATAGAAAAACGATACCATAAGCTCATACACTACTTTTTTATCATTCCAATCATAAAATTACTAACGTTATTTACGTCACAAGGTAAGTAATGCAACAAGTATTTACTTTCCGAGGAGAGATCTTTAAAAAAAGAACTGTACAAGTATTTGCCTTTAACAAAACCTCTTTAAGTAGTCCCGCCGAACCTCTTCGGGGAGCAAACATTCTTGTTTGTCCGCTATTGTGGACTATAACGAAATGCCCAGTGAGAAAAGGGAACTCGAATGTCACTATTTGAGTGCAATCTACCGTTCCATAACGAGATTTGGTGCCAGGTAAAAACGTTTACGTAATCCGGATAGATTGTAAGAAAAATACTGAACAACGTATACAATGAGTACTGTAGTCACATTAAAAAAAGCTAAGTTTATTTTTGTAAGACGATGCGACGTCCGCGACCTGCAACACAAAGGGTATACTCATCAATGGATTTTATCTTTTGCTATCGATGATTTTGCAAAAGATTTCGAAATTCTATGTTGCTTCTCGCCGATTGTAAAATAATTCACTATACAGAGATAGTTATGAAAGCGCATTATTCTTAAAATAATTTGGGAATAAAAAAATGCTGCCGTCGCGTTACATTGTTCAGAATTTAAATTATACAAGTCTTGTTAATAATGCGAATCGATAAAAGAATCATTATAACTTTTCTATTTTCAACCTACTTCAAAAGGTCTATTCCACTATGATCACCCGGGTGATATCACCTGGTTTATTATATAGGCGACAAGAAATCGCGATAATAATAAGTTATGATACCTTCATACAACAAGAATGGATTTGATACATTAAAACTTCCAGTGGAGTGGACCTGTGATGAACTGGTGGTATGTGTTAATTCATTTTTTTTTATTTGCGTTGATGATATTCATTTTAAGGTGATTAAAGGATACCGAAATACTAATTATATTGGGGTCGCCCATGAACATCCAGTAGGCCTATTCGCTAACTGCTTTTGACAGATGTAGGTGATGATCAACGAACTTTATTATAACGCCACTAAGATACTTGTTCTAAAAAGCATCGATGGATATGCAATTTTCTCTTTAGTTACACACTGTAAATGACAAAAAAGTTAGCGACTAGGCCGGCCGGTGATCATATTCGCGGGTGATCAAAGTATCCTTTCGTTTCCTTAGAGTCGGCTATGAATACCCAGATGATTATAGTGGAAAAGACCTTCAGAAACGAGGAGGATCTCTTTTCGACTGTGTGTGTTTTCTTTCCCAGTGGGCACTTTGGGCAAGTGCCCAGGGCCCCGTGATCGATAGGTGGGTACCTCAGATCACAAATACAAAGTCCCTAGTTCTTGTTAGATCACCAAACGAGCCCTATTATCCTAATATGCCCAGGGCCTCCAATAGATCAAAGACGGCACTGTCCCGATATAAACTCTGAACATATTCGAACCCCTCGTTAGGTAAAATGCTCATACTTAATAAGTCCCGATTTTTTTACCCAATAAAATATGAGAGAAACTTTTAAACTCTTTCCTAATAAAAATTTGCTTTAATTTTAAAATAAATGATTAGAATGATTAAAATAACTTTACAAATGACTAGGTCATAAGATGCTATGTAGGTATCATGTTTATGTACCTTAAGTAACAC
The DNA here is from genome assembly GCA_902850365.2 of Chilo suppressalis. Classification (NCBI taxonomy): domain Eukaryota; kingdom Metazoa; phylum Arthropoda; class Insecta; order Lepidoptera; family Crambidae; genus Chilo; species Chilo suppressalis. Next base: position 3,472,903 of record OU963911.1, read on the forward strand.
TTAGTTTGCAAATAAAGAGTTTGAGTTGAGTTGAGTTGAAATAGCATGCCTTTTGAACATTCATAATGGCCAGCTGGTTATACCCAAGGAAGTCTTAGATATAAACATCAAAGATGCGTCTGATCTGAAAGCTATATAGGTAAGATATTACATGGCAAGCCGTTGCGTCGCATCGGTTAGTCGGTTCCTTTTAAAACCCTTATCTACGCCTGATTGAATTAGCCGGCAATTCTGCCGCCTTTGAAGTCTTGATAACGGCGGCACGTATCGCTTTGAACTAACAAGCTAGTGCTCTAGTTTGGATAATGGATTGTAAACTAATGTATTTGCCATGTTCTCGTTAAAATTGCGAGTTGTAAAAGTTTATATTCATCATTCCTCACGGGTTCGTTTGATTAATAAATATCGAACCTTTTTTATGATAATACTACCTTTATTTTTGTCAATGGTCAATGGTTGTATTAATTTATTAGGTAATTATTTTTTTATTTTTAACCGAAAGCAGATTCGACTTATTAGATCTTATAATAAGTTTAAAGCAAGTTTCAGTTGAATTTTGCTTGATGTAATGCTGCATAAGATACTGTTTTACTCGCACATAGTGGTGTCGATTCTGGCATGATTCTCTAAATCTAAACTTAAATTTGACAAAAGTGTATCCTTGTCATTCTCTATACAGAATGAAAAGGAGAGACTGATGTTAAATTAAGTTTTAAGTTTAGAGAATCCCGACAGAATCGACACCATTATAATTAAAAAAAAAATATCAATATTATAATTTTGAATTTTTTAAAGCATGTAACTGCTTGATGTTTAAATCTAAAGAAAATATAACTGGAAAAAATTCTACGCGGACCAGGCAGCAGACGGGACCCGAACCCTTCGCAATCCGGGCGAATACACTGACCAATTATGCTACTGCGGCCCTCACGGTCCGCGTCGAAATTCCTCTAGCCATTCTTAAGCTGCAAGGCAGGGCCATCTCTTCGCATTATAACCCACAATGCGAATGCGAATTGCGAAGGGTGCGGGTTCGAGTCCCGTCTGCTGCCTGGTCCGCGTAGAATTTTTTCTAGTTATATTTTGTTTAGATTTAAATTATCGATATATTACATCGCTATTTACTTTTGCATTATTCTGTGTCCTAATCAAACTTCAATTTTAATGAAGCAGTTCTGAAGCTCTGCGTAGCCCCAGATGCGGTTCAAAAGATCCCTTCCTTTCTTTTTAAATCTGACATTATTATATTTTGATATAACTCGAGTCGAGAGTAATCCAAAGGCGGCCGTCGGGCGCATCGGCGGATTTTTTACCGAGCTCGCGACAATTACCCAGCCATCGGCGGCCATTGAAAGCCTTTCTGCGCCCGCGCAGGGAGATAAATAATTGGCTCTGCTATTTCTTCGCTACCTGTCGCAATGCCGCTCATCCCTGGCAGTGCTGCTTTTTCTGCAAATCTTTAATTTTGAAGACATTCAAAAAATGAGACCGCGACGTTATCACCAAATTGCGGCCAATTAACTACCTCTCTTTCTCAATAAGACATATTTGCTTCTTGCTTTCATTTTGTTTTGTTTTGAGAAAGAAACCTTTCGTTAATGCAGTTTTATTGCAAAATGTGGAAATCTCTTTTAAATTTGTAAGGTTCTATGAATATAAAACTTTGATAGCAAAAATAAACAAAACAATAATTGCTCCATTTAATGTCTTATTTGAAGTATTAGATCGCCTACTCAAGTAAAAGTATCTTAAATTGTAATGTAGAAGTTACAAATTCCTGTAATCTGCGTCATTTGTATTATTAAATCATCGTGTCATGGGACGATTGAAACTTCCAACCCTTTATTTCGGTTTCGTGACATCCGTCCATCGACAAAAACTAGTCGCTCGGACGACCTTGCTATTGTCTCAAAGCTCCTCTCATTTGCAGGTTTTTGTATAAACTGAGACTGGGACCGTCGGCCTTCGTGAGGCCGCGGTCGAGAGATAATAATTTCTCCTCAAAGTTTTAGATGTTTCAATTCGGTATAATTTAAGTCATTCAAAGGACTCCGAGCGAATATTATTAACAATCGTATTCTGTTTATTTCCAGATGGTGATGTTCGCCAGTATCCTGACGAGCGGTTGTTCGGCGCACGCTCGCTTCCTGCTGTGCTCGGCGTTCGCGCCGCTGTGCTCGGAGCAGGTGTCGGGGTCTGTCAGCGCGTGCCGCGAGCTGTGCGAGAACGTGTCCCAGGAGTGCGCCGAGCGGTTGCGCGCGTTGCCGCCGCCGCTCGGTCTGCAGTGCGGTTCCTTCCCGCGCCTCGCCGACCGCCGCCTCTGCATGCGGCCGCCCAACGCCAGCGAGCCCCGCCCCGAGCCGCCGCCGCCGCGCTGGCCCTTCCGCGACCCCGACCTGCTCGCCGACCGCGGCTGCCCGCCCGCCAACACGCGCGCGCCCTCCGGCGCCTGCTGGCCCGCCTGCGGACATCACGCCGCGTACACGCCCGACGAGAAGCGCACCACCGAAGCCTGGATGATAACTCTGGCGTGGGTCTCCCTGCTGTCGACCGCGTTCGCGCTGCTCACGTTCTGCGCGGAGCCGGCGCGGTACCGCTACCCGGAGCGGCCCGTCGTGTGGATGGCGGCGTGCCACGCCGTGGTCGCGCTCGCGTACGTGACGCGCGGGTGGCTCGGGCCGCGCGCCGTGTCGTGCGCGGGGGACGCGCTGGCCGTGGACGGACTCGCGGCTCCGCCGTGCGTCGCGTTCTTCGCGCTCACGTACTACTTCACGCTGGCGGCGGACGCGTGGTTCGCGAACGCGTGCGTCGCGTGGTACCTGACGGCGGCGAGCGAGTGGTCGACGGAGGCGCTGGAGCGCGCGGCCGCGTACCTGCACGCGGCGGCGTGGGGCTGGGCGGGCGCGTGGACGGCGGCGGCGCTGGCGCTGCGGCGCGTGGCGGCCGACGAGCTCAGCGGCACCTGCGGCATAGCGGCGGCCGGTGGACCAGCGCTCGTGGCGGTGCCGCGAGGCGCGCTGCTGGTGACGGCAGCCGCGCTGGCGGTGGCGGCGGCACCCGGCATCGCCCGCGTGCGAAGGGCGTTGGACGCGCGCGGGGCCGCTCGCGTGGGGAGGTTGGCCGTGCGGGCCGCCGCCGCCGGCTTGCTGTACCTGGCGCTGGCGGTGACGGCAGCCGCAGCGGTGGCAGCATCGAGCGGGAGCGCGCTGGCGGCGGTGTCGCCGGCGGCGGGCGGGGCAGGTGCGTCGGCGTGGTCGTGGTCGCGCAAGTCTGGCGCGGTGTGGCGGCGCGCGCTGTGTCCGCCGCGGAAGGCGCCGTGCTGCTCGCCGCCGCTGCTGCGCGCGCACCACCCGCCCTACAAGAGACCGTTGCCGGTGTCGCGCGTGTGACGAATCGCTAGTGCGGACATTCTAATATTTATATCGTGACTGTTGAACGATGAAGTGTGCGTTGCCTTCTGTGAAGGCTCTCTCGATTTTGTACATACGTTTGTAAATATTGTAAATGTTGATTATATTCTGTTGACTTTTTATAAATCTTTGTTTTATTTACATCCCCACAAAAACAAAACATACACAAAGAAATAATGAGTAAGAAAGAATCCGATTTGAATTTTTGGTTGTTTAAAAGACATATCAAAACAGAATTTTAAAAATACCTGTAAACTTCGGTATATTATGTAAAAGTCTAGCAACTGAGAGAAACCATTCAGACCTTAAGAAAGAAACATTACTAAAGTGTAAAAACAATTGGAATAATTATGACAAATTGAGGTCTGGCAGTTGTGCCCTTAGCACGAACCAATTTCGAATTCGTATAGTTTGCGAGTGCGAAATGCTGTTGTTCAAGTTTCTATACAAAATTTGACAATGAAATTTCGGTTCGGTGCGTGCTAGGGGCACACAAAAGAAGTCAGCTATCATGTACCTTGACACTTGTTGGAGCTCTCAAATTCTTAGCGAAAAAATAAACCTATTAAAACAGCTGGTTCAGCCTTGACTAAATTAATCTTAAGACCAGGCAAAAGGACTGTGCTATGTGATGTATTGCTCTAACATCAGTACCTCAAGCACGAACTTGGATTACGATAACTTTCGATAATGGTTCTTTGATAAATGGTTGGTACAGAGTGCTGTACCCCTAGCACGAACCATTATCGAATTCGAATAGTTTTGCAAACCGAAATATCAATGTCAAATTATGTATGGAAACTTGTACAACAGCGGCACAAATACGCAACGAGAGCTAATCAGTACACATTTGACAATGACATTTCGGACTCGCAAATGATACGAATTCGATATTGGTTCGTGCTAGGGGTACAGTAACCTTAGCACGAACCATAATCGAATTCGATTAGTTTGCGAGTCCGAAATGTCAATGTCATATTTTGAATGGAAACTTGAACAGCAGCGCCACAAAGTACGTAACGAACACTAAAAATCAGTACACATTTGACAATGACATTTCGGACTCGCAAACGTTAAGAATTCGATACGCGTCAAATGTCAAACGGTTTCGGGGGAAGATTTTTGATTCCCGTTATGTTCGTTATGGCACTGTTCATTTTCTCGTGCTAAGGGTACCGTACCCTAAACACGAACCAATATCAAATTCGCTCCGTTAACGAGTGCGAAATGTCATAGTCAAATTTTATATGGAAACTTGAACAGCAGCGCCACAACGGACGTAACGAAAACTAAAAATCAGTACACATTTGACGTATAAAATAGATCGAATTGAACAATTCTAACTATTTGACGACCTCCGTATGATAAATACGAGCATTTGTAATCCAGTCATTGATATTTAATATGTATTTCTATATAAATATATTTATATATGTACTATATATTTATGTATTCTTATCATTACCCTAGTATCCCATAACACAAGCCTTACAGTGATTACTTTGGGGCTAGGCTAATTGGCGTGAATGTTGGAAATACTTATTTATTTTATTTATTCGAATTCGATAATTCGTAACGTTTGCGAGTCTCAAATGTCATTGTCAAATGTGTACTGATTTTTAGTTCTCATTACGTACTTTGTGCTGCTGCTGATCAAGTTTTTATACAAAATTTGACATTGACGGTTTGCAAACTATTCGAATTCGATAATGGTTCGTGCTAGGGGTATATACTGTAATCGTTTCGCATCGTCAAAATTTTAGACAATAGCGAGACGATTACGGTTACCTGAATTACGAGTAAGTAAATCTGACCTTCAAAGCAAGCAGTGAAAGAGGGATATTGGTAGGTATATTTATTAAAGACACAGAAAAAAGTTATAAAGCATTTTACTGCTAGATATTTAAATCATAAAAGAAAATTACTAGAAAAAAATCTACTTTGTCCAGACAGCAGACGGGAAGTTTAATTTTGAGCCTGCCCGAGATCATGTTTGAGCTTTCAAAGATGACGACTGACTAAATGATGATGATACACTAAAACAAAATCAAGAAAATTTTACTACGAAAAATTCCACTCAATCATATTTGACAGTATTAAAAATAAAGTGCCAAATGTTAGCATCTGTGTTTAGAATGAATACTGGCAGGGGTTTTAACTATTTTTCCAAAAAATATTCATAATTTTACTAAAAACCCACGAAAAAGATAATAGTTTCTTATCTATTGTTACGTGACCCAAAACGCTTGGGATTGGCGGAGCCTAAAATGACGTCACACGCAAGTAAACTTCCGGTTAAAGTAACATTACATTCGTTTGACGTTTTTGTATCAGTTGTATGACGACACACACTAGTAAGACGCCATATTGTCCAGAGAAACGTTTTCGCGGCAACTTGAAAATGGAGATTTTGTTGGTTATTTTTACTGAAATATACAACAGAATGATGAATATCCACTTATTACGGACTCCATAAATATTAGTCAATAGCGTGAGATCGTTTTCTAAAACTTGTCAAATACCCTATTCCGTGTAATCGGGGTGGATGCTGAAACCTAAACCGTGTAAATGTTTTTCTAGAAAAACTAACTCTATTCCCTAGATAATAAAGACCAATTCATTACTTGACTCACAATAAATCATGTGCTTTTTAATTATTTTATATTATGTAATTCTTTCAGTCAAAGCAAAAGTCATTTATAAATTTTTCATTACTATTTAAGTACTGTTTTTTATTTTGTTTTACCACCTCATTGTTTATAGAATTGCTTAGAATGAGATTTCTTACCGACGAATTCCGATTTATTACTGCTTACACGTAACCGATCGGTCAAAATTATTTACCGCCCATTTAATTATTTTCCTGGTCAATTATATATTATTTTTTATTACTCAATTTTGTTTACTTTCCTGCTTAGTTTTAACTGCTGAACTAGTTATTAAATGTGCCATTTATAATTTTTAACTTACCAAAACTGCTAATTACAACTGCCTCTTTAAATCAGTGCATTTATTTATTTATTCTTAGCTAAAAATAAATCCGTCGGTATTAGGTGAATTGCATTGATAGAAAATTAGACTCAACATCGATGTTGTTAAATAGTTTTATTAATAAATCATTAGATAATACAAGTATAAATTACAGATATTACATTTTCCTGTAGATACATACAACTCTCTATACAAAAACGAAGTTCACTATGTTACATAATGTACAAACTTTACAATCCAAAAATTTTAAACACGAACTTTTTTTTCACTTACACGAAATAAAAATTTACGAATAATAAGTAACATTGAATGAACTTAAATGAATAAATACGTCAGAAATAAAATAAAACTAATAATACACTAGCATGGCCTGGAATGTGATAGAATTTGACATGTAAAAAAAATTGTGGTTGCATTCCCAGCTAGCAGATTGGCAGAATATAAAAAAAAAGCTGTAAACGAGTAATTAAATAGATAAAAAAAGTTTTGCTCTGTGTCTTTATAATGAGGAAATTAGAATGTTTGATAAGGCTGTGATCGTGAAAGTTAAGCAACTTTCTCAGTGGTCGGTCATTGGATGGGTGACTAAAAATTTACTATCTCGAGCTCCGCCGTGCTTCAATAGGCACGTTAAGCCATTGGTCCCGGCTGCATCTGCAGTCGTTAAGACACACCAATCCACACTGAGTCCGCGTAGTGGATCATAGCCAAATCTGCCTATTTCCTTTCATAGAGGAGGCCTATGCCCCAGCAGTGGGCCCATTAATAGGCTAGTGATGATGAAGAACTGCCATACATAACTTAAAGCAGTCGGGGTGGATATTATCAACTGATTGATAAGCACGAAGGGCAATGACTGCGCGGCAACAAGATATTTTTGTATCCTGCTGATGGTTCAATACCAGCTTCCGCTATAGCTTTCATCTCATATTTGGGAGAGTGATAGATCAAATTGACACTTTTATTTACGTACGAAATCGCAAAAAGTTAAGTTTCAAGTTTCATTTTGACAATCGTAAATATGTATGTCATTTCGAAATTTAAAAACACGTGTTTTTTAAATGACAGCAATATTGCACTATGGGAAAACAATTATTTAAATTTAGCAGTATATACATGTTACCGGCAATCTGTATAATCCGGCATTTTATACAATACCTAGGCAATGTAAAGAATGCCAAAAACGTCAAGGCAATGTCCAATTCATTTTATACTTTGCCTAGGAATTCTTTACAATGTTGAACGCGTTTTTTTCTTTTGTGTGTTTTCTGGCTTTCATATTATTATTATATATTAATGAGGGTTTTCTGGAATAACGGGCGCCAGGTGGCACCAGTGAGCTGAAAAGTCTACTCATCCGTCAAATCGCGTGTGTCGTCATCATAGAGGTATAAGAATAGAGTGAGGAAAGCGGCTCTAAAAGTGTCCGTCTAGTAGAAAGAGAAAGAAGATGAGAGACCGCTAGCTATCCCTCTCTGCCTTATGACGCATGGCATCCAATGGTATGGTATCGAAATAGTAAGATGCTTACGGTTGCCAATGCGCATGCGCGATTAGAGAGAGACAGCTAGCGGTCTCTCATCTTCTGTCTATTTATATTAGAGGGACACTTCCACTTGTAGTAGAGTCTGAATCTCCCCTACTCTATTCTTATACCTCTATGGTCATCATAGTCTATGGATCAATTTAAATGCTCGTTCTATTAATTCGCGCAGTCACAGTGGCGCCAACTGGTGGCGTAAATTTTCATAAAAACCCTCATTGTCATGGTAGCGGCAACATTATTGAAAGAAACAGCCATCTAAGAAGTAATAACTAAAAAAAAGAGTCTTAGTATTATAATGAATGTGACTTAGGGCCGTACCCCGAGCAGTCAATTAACTTTGAAGTTCGGTTAATTTTGTCACTTCAATTGTGATAACACTAGATTTTGACGACACGGACTAAATAGAGCAATTAACTTATTTGAAGTTACCGAGTGCGTGAGATATTACCGCGTAGCAAAATGTTGCTCCACAAAAAGTAAATTCAATGTCGATGCACCATTAGGGGCTACTTAGTAATCTATTGTGCACATTATATTTAAGCTATAGTATAATTTACACCATAGGCCAATATTAGGTACAGTAACGAGCAATACATAAAACTTATGTTACTTTATAAAATCGGTAACAAGAAGAGACCCTAAATAACTTAGACCTGACATAAGTCTATAAGATTAACAGATAAATTATCTAAAAACTCTATAGGAAAAAGTATAGGGATATTTGCTGACGTTTCAAATAAATATGGTAAATAAATTTAAAATACGCTGTAAACTAAGTTTTTGTGTTGCAATATATTATTTATTTATAATACAACAGAATTATATTCATCTAATAAACCTCTATTACTAAATTGGATTTTGTATAATCAACACATAAAATCATAGGAAGCTTTTTGAGTTTAATGAATAAAAATTACAAAGAATGCAAACGAATCTACATTCTTCTTTGCATTAATAAATTCCCTACGCATTTTATGAAGTTAACTTACCTATGTAAAGTTTCAGAACATATCAATATTGCAATTGGTAGTTAGATCAATTTAATTGAAACTTAAGACAAAAATTGCACCACATTTTATGAGAAACTTTTCTATTCTCCACCAGTTTGTGAACATTTTAAGTAGAAGCTGAACTGAATGCGCAATTGCTACCAACAATTTCGCTTCACCCATTGACTATTTCATAAGATAGGCATAAATTTATACTCTCATAAATTATTATTATTTCTCTAACAACATGACTCTTCTATTATAAATGAGACAGTAGGTACCTTTAGCACGCACCATAATCGAATTTGAATAGTTGAATTCGATCTATTATATACGTCAAATGTGTACTGATTTTTAGTTCTTGTCACGTCCATTTTGTCGCTGCTGTTCAAGTTTCCACACAACATTTGTCAGTGACATTTCGCCCTCGCAAACTATTCGAGTTCGATAGTGGTTCGTGCTAAGCGTACATAACCTTTTTAATATTTAATTCAAAGTATAATAAACCTATTCAATTATAGTATCATATTATAATCGTAATCGTGCTATGTATTTCGAGGATCTTAAAGTATATTTTGACAGAAAAAGTTATATACAAGGGGTTAACCATCAGTAAACTACGAAAAGACTGAACTAAATACAAATTTTATTAAAAGGTTACAAATTTATATTGTTGTATTGAAACGGGTTTAAGTGCTATTTTACACATTTCTACCTTTTTTCTGGCAATTATTATCTTAGTTTATTTTATCTACGATACAGTTAATTACGTCGGTTTTTCATGAGACTTTGTAATGCAATAAACTATATTAAAATTGACTGTTTTTTTTTCTCATTACCGATTTGACATCTCTCGCGCCTACGACAAACTTATGGAGCAAAAATTCTTGCAGCAGTGTCAATAATCAATATTATTATATTATGTATCATACGTTTTTGAGCAAGAATCAAAATCGTTAACTATCCCATTTCAACTCGGCTTTAGGATACATTGCTCAAGCAGTAAATCGTGAGATAAATCTATACAGTTCTCTGCGCACTATTCATCTTGCTGGGTCCAGTGTGCGGGACAGCACTATATTCGTGAAAGAGATGGAGATACAGGATCACTTATATGTGTATAGTAATATAAGTTATTTACGGGATTGTTACCATGTACCTTGTTTTTAAGCGAGTTTCCGATATTATATATTATCATATTATCCGTAGTATCAGTTATTCCGCGATCATGGCGCTTGCAACAGTGCCGAAATATTGGAAACTCGCTAAAAACAAGGTACATGGTAAGAATCCCGTAAATAACTTATCTTTATATATATAATTCTTCTGTGAGTGTGTATGTCACTGAACTTCTCTTAAACGACTGGACCGATTTTGATGAAATTTTTTGTGTGTGTTCAAGGGCATCTGAGAATGGTTTAGATTCACAATTTTGTCCGCTGGACAACCCCTATTTTTTTAGGGCGGTACGAAGTTCGCTGGGTCAGCTAGTATTACTATAATGTTAGTGACCATGAAAGTTTAAAGCAATATATTTATGTGTACAGTATACTGTCCCGCATGCTGGATCCAGCAAGACGGATAGTGCGTAGAGACCTTTACTTTCTCTCTAGTCAAATCAGCAACTTTTCCATAACCTGTCTTTAGTCAAATCATACACTCGCAATAATTTAGAGCCATGTGCCGACATCACACTCGAGCTATCCTTCCTGTGTGGACATAAGTGCGTCGAAAACTTCAGAATTTCTTTCGTTCACCGAACTGAAGTAACTGGTGAAGTTGAAAATACTAGACTCCTGCCTCAAGTTGTCGCTCGAGCCGAATTGAGCTTTATTAGCGTTGTGCATAGGGGTGGTATTGGCACTTAATGATTTCTGCTTTTCTAAAACATCAAGTAGGGGTTTGCTTATCTCCACTATTCCGGTACTGGGCAATTTTTGATCTACTATAAGACTTTCTGGGTCGTACAAAGTTGCTTCCTTTGACGACAAATCCTTAGTTTCGTGGTACGGATTCGTCAAATATTCGGCGTACAATTCGCCTCTCTGTACATCCGGCACGGATTCGATGGAATGTGGTAATTTAGACTCTGTTTTGATTGGGTCTGTTGGTAAGGTTTGCGTCTGTAGAAGCTCCGTCGTGGTCTGCGGGTACAAGATCGGCATCTGTGACTGTATCGATATACCTATCGGTGTAGATATCATCTAAAAAGACAAAAAAATATATTAAATGTAATACAAAATATGACATTGGGACAGAATAGGGATGATGACTAATTTTTTTTTCTTCGTTTATCAGGTAGATTATCAAAAAGTATTGAACACGTATTTTTTCTTTTTTCACATAATATAAACATTGCAGAGATATATTGTTTTGAAAAGTCGCATGACGTCACGTTGGAGTACACTTAAAAGGGAAAATTCACTCAAAAGTGACGTCACGAACCCCTACTCCCAAACTTTGACGCGCTATAACTTTGTATTTTTTTGGTTGATTGCCCAAAGAAAAAATACGTGTCCATTATTTTTTGATCATCCAAGTGACGGACTAAATAAAATTTCGTTTACTGTACCCCGTCATCACCCCTATTATTATAATCTCGCAAGTCAGCTAAGGAAACGTACTCAGCATTTCGCTACAGGTATCAAACTGCACTAAAAGATAGCTGTCAAAATGGCTATTCCTATTTGCTAGTTTTAAACTTGACAACCGTCTCTTCTTTTAACTCTCTATAGAGTACATAGAGGTTACAGATAAGGAGAACGATCGCTACGTACTAAAGTATTAGCCCGCCTGTCCCTGAAAATTTGTATAATTTATAGTTCATTTTTCAGCCACCAGCCGCGCTGCCGTCGGCAAGTAGTATCTGTGAAGTTAGCTGTTTATGAGTACAAGTAGATGAAGTTAGTTGAATATTGTACAACTTTTCTTCGCGGCATTGGTCATTTCAAATTAGCTCGCTTTTATTGAGACAACTTAGCGATCGCAGCGCCTCATTTATTTTGTCCATATTTCTGGGACACTATTTTTTACAGCGATCGTTCTTCTTATCTCTAACCTCCATGATAGAGTATTACAAGGACAATCTGCTGTCAAAATGACAAATACCAAATACGAAGTCATATGAAGTACCTGCATCAAGTGAAGTGTTACAAATAAGATCTTATTTCAAATTCAAGAAAGTTACAGATAGTAATCAAACCTCACAGAGGGGCCATAAACACCCAGACACGAGACAATAAGTATTTCGAGCATTATATAATGCCACCTATCCTACCTACCTCGTTCAAGGGCTGAAGAAGCACAGAAGACGTGAGTCCCGCCTGATCGTACAAAGGATTCCTTATCGGCACCATTCCTGGAGTCACGGGGATTGGAGCTGTGACCAACATCGGCGGGGATTGGCCCAAGTTCACGGGCGATTGGGCCGTTGGCACCAATATTGGTGACGAAGCCTGTAAGGATTGGGGGATAGGCGAAACGATTTTTGGGAGTTGGGGATTGGTTATAAGGTTGGATGGCGTACTGTTGGGCACTGGCACTACGGTCGGCACTGGCAATGGCGGCTGCATGTGGCTGGGAACACTGGCTGGGGCAGACTCTTTAGCTACAACAAAAATGTATTTCTCTTAAACAAAACACGGCTTTGACTGCAAATAAAGCTCTTATTGCTACGGAATAAATACGTAAATTACAATTTCATCTACCAAAATGGCCGATATTCGTCTGATAATAAATAAAATAACCCGTTGAAGCATTTGTTTGTCTACTAGTAAAAAATACCTTCAGGGAAGAGCTCGTCCTTTAGATTGGGCAAGAATTCGCCGATCTTCTCCCACGTCATGTACCATAGGTCGTTGTAAGTGTCGCCATTGCTGAAAATCTGGAAAAAGAAAAAAAAAGAGAAATGATTTAAAATTATCATAAAGTGGTCAACGAACCATGGCGTTTTCTCTCTAACTAAAAGAATACAAAAGTGTCATTTGGTCAAGAAAGGCTCCTGCAAGACACTGATAAACATCTATGTACGTACGTAGTATGTAAAGACATCACGTAAATTCACCATACGATGTCAATCTAAAATCCACTGAGGTTTTCTATATTCTCATACATATTTATTTCTCTTATAATTAGTATTTTGTCTTTTTTAAATCCTCTATACCTTAGTGTGCTATATGATAATAGACATAGAAAATGGGAAAGAGGAGCTCGATGGCCCGGATCGTAAAGGTCAAGCAACTTTCGCAGTGGTCGGTCATTGGATGGTTGACCAAAAATTTACTATCTCGAGCTTCTCTGTGCTTCAGAAAGCACGTTAAGCCGTTGGTCCCGGCTGCATCTGCAGTCGTTAGCACCCGCCAATCCGCACTGGGCCCGCGTGGTGGCTCATGGCCCAATCTCCCTATTCCATCCATAGGGAAGGCCGGTGTCCCAGCAGTGGGGACATTAATAGGCCGAGGCTAATGATGATAAGTTTGACACTGACCCGCACGCTGTCCATCACGAGCAGCATATTCTTGAGTGACTCAAGCGCAGCCTCGGTGAGAGCGTCGTCGGTTCCAGCGTCAGCACCAGCTCGTACCAAAGCTGCCTGCACTTCTACCACTCGTGCCCATAACGTAGGGAAGCTGGCACGAGGCGACAACGCCGATAGGTGTTGCAGGAACACCTAATACGACGACCGGATACGATATTTATTATTATTAGATAGCCTTCAAACATTGACGTATAATTTTGGTTTCTTTTCCAACATTCAGCAGGAAGACCTAATACGACAACCGGATGCGATCTTTATTATTATTAGATAGCCTTCAAACATTGACGTATAATTTTGGTTTTTTTTTCAACATTCTGCAGGAATATCTAATACGACAACTGGATACGATATTTATTATTATTAGATAGCTCTCAAACATTGACGTAGAATTTTAGTTTTTTTTTTCCAACATTTAGCAGGAACATCTAATACGACTACCGGATACGATATTTATTATTGTTAGATAGCTCTCAAACATTAAAGTATAATATTTTTTTTCCAACACTTACACCAATGAGCCTAGCGCCAAAGTAAGCACTGTAGAGCTTGTGTTATGGGATACTAGAGTAACTGTTTAAATACATACACACATCAAAAGTGTCTAGGGATCAAGCATTTTTATGCGGATTTCTTGAGATTGAGATTTGGCTTTGTAATAAATTTATGATTTTATAAATTTATATGGATCCTTTTTGGTGCATTTCATAATTTGGATCAGGAACTGTGAATCAAATTCGAGTAAAAGATGAAAATCAGCTGTCAATATTTTCCCTATAAAAACATACAACGCATTGAAGACATTATTAGTGCTACTGTTTCCCTACTACTGATTAAAACCAACGTTATTATGGAGCGGCGACGTCATTTAAGCAGGGAAGAAATGCTCAGAGCCGTGGGAATGATAGAAGCTGGTTCCCGGCAACGTACTGTGGCTTTAGCTCTGAATACAAGTCAGAGTGTTATCAGTCGACTTTGGACACGATACCGAAGCACTGGTACCGTGGCTGAGCGCCATGGAGGACGGTATCGCTGCACCACACGGAGACAAGACCGATACATTCAAATCTTAACTCGAAGAGCTCCAACAATAACCGCCATGATGTTAGCCGTGAGGCTTCATCACTCTTCAGGGAACTTAATTAGCGACCAAACAGTCAAAAACCGCTTGCATGAAGTGAACCTTCATTCCCGAAGACCGCTACGGGTACCACCTATAGCAATGCACAATCGTAGGATTCGATATCAATGGGCTCTTGAACACAGAAATTGGGCAGAAGAACAATGGCGTTTCGTGTGCTTTTCTGATGAGTCTCGTTTTGGTATGAGACCGGATACAAGACGTATACGACACTGGAGAACCCCTGGACGCCAACAGCGATTAAAATCCTGCCAGGAAGTCCATCCTTATAGTGGTGGAACCATCATGGTATGGGCGGGTATTTGGATCGGCGGAAGAACTGAGTTGATTTGGATCAGAGGCAACCTCAACGCTCAAATTTATGCTGAGACGATTGTATCAGACGTCATCGTTCCTCTACAAGTGCAAATCGGTCCCTTATTTCAGTTAATGCATGATAATGCACGACCGCACACCGCAAGAGTTGTAAGACAGACTCTCGCCGCAGCTAACATCAATGTCCTGCCCTGGCCTGCTCAGTCGCCAGACTTGAACCCGATTGAGCATGCATGGGATATGCTACAGAGAAGAGCTCTGCCGAATATGGAGGGTATCCAGTCGCAAGAAGACCTTTTTTTGTTGTTGCAACGAACATGGGCGGCCATTCCACAGCGTGATTTGGATGAACTCATTTTGAGTATGCCAAACCGATGTTCTTGTGTTGTTAGTGTTCGCGGTAGAAATACGGATTATTAATTGTTTAAGTTACCCAATAAAATTTTAGAGAAAACTGTTATTTCAGTCTTTTTTTCGAACTTTTGTGTTAGTGGTTCAAATGTCAAAAATCCCTTTATTAGGAAAATGGCAAATTTCTTTATTAATGCAAAGGTGACTTGGTTTATCGTTACTGTGACAAACGAAAACACTTTACTTGATGAATCCTTAAAGAAAATTTTAATTAATATCAATTAGGAGAAAAGTTTTAGCAAAAATATATGTTGATCCCTAGACACTTTTGATGTGTGTATATAGTACGGGTGTAAAAAACCCTATGACAAAGACTAAAACTACGAATTCTGTACACCCAAACAAGTAATATTACAAAATATTATACGTGGGAATCATTTGTATTTTTAATTTAATAAAAATACATTTTTTTCCTGTGCGCAATGTATAGCGCGGCGCGCTACTGTGGCGCTACTCAATGAATGTGCCTATGTGTATGTGTGTGCGTGTCTGTAAGTGCGTCGATAAAAAGTTTCTAAATAACGTTTTGAAAATATCAATGTAGAAATCTTGAAAAAAAATTGTGACTTTGACTTTCAATATCTCCATAACCATAAATTTCCCAGGTATGGTCCACAAGAAAAAAATATCGTCATGATGTGGAATATACGTGGCCTTCGACTTCGTGAAAGGTTTTTTTACACGCTGTATAAGTATATTTATATAGAAATACATATTAAACATCCATGCCTGGAGTACAAATATGCTCGTAATTATCACACAAACATCTGCCTTCACCGAGATTCGAACCCAAGACCCCTGGAGTCGGCGACACCATGAAACCCGGCGTATAAACCACTCGGCCACGGAAGTCGTTAAAGCTAGTAGACTAACAACCGCGCTTAAAAAAGTGTCGCGAGCAAAATCCTGCACACGCGTCTATTGTTCGTTATTTTCCAAGCATCATCATTGTTTCGATTGCGCTTTGATAACAATAGCAAAAAACACCGGATTCACTCTCAAAAACGTGTAGTGTCGTATTTCGTAAAGGACATCGACGAAATCGGCCCTAGCATGCCCAAAAGAATGTCCTTCACTATTATCTTTCTATTATTTTTTTAACATATTAGCAATTAATCATAGTAAACGGACAATCTGTTTAAAAAAATAAAAAAATAAAGTTCTGTTACTAGATACTACAGTCTATTCATCCAACTTGGCACTCCTTTTTATTGAAAAAACAGCATTAAAAATCAACTGTTAACTGGATTCAAAAGGACGATTTATTTTAATAGTTTATTGGCTTCGTTAATATTTTATTATTAAATGGGTGATTCTGTTAAAAAGTTGTGCCAAGATTGTTTACCTTAATAAATGCATTAGAGGCGACCATAGGTATTAATCAAAAGAAAAATAGAGATACCTTAGTTAATAATACTTATTACTAGTATTATATTTATAAAAAGATTATTTCTGAAATTACGTAAAGATAGTTTATACTCCCATCCCATATAATATCTGTTTATTTTTATGAAAATCATAATGATAACCAGGTACATACCTAATTACCGATAGTAAAATATAGAAACAGGTAAATGGAAAGACTGAACATTTCATTTGAAAAGAAATCTATTATTACTACAGGTAAGGTATTGGTATCGTAGGTGCCAACTGACAACACTCATTAATCAATATGAATATAAGCATTTAATATTTTTATTATTAATTGCATTTTATGTTCATTTAATGTATATTATTTAAGTGCTTGCATAGAGGTAAACACTAAATCTATTCAGAATATATAAAGTGTACATCTTTTACGATTAAGTATAATAATTATAACCTCAAAATCAACTACATTCTGTAGTAGGCCACGGTTCCTCAAGTTGTCCGTATCTCAACAAATGCATATATAGAGTTTATGAATGATTCCGAACATAACTAGCATTTTCTCATTGCTGGGCGTTCTAGGGCATTCAATGTATGGGGAACGAGCAATGTCCTTTAGCAAGTAAATCTAAAGAAAATATTACTAGAAAAAATTCGACGTGGATCAGGCGAATCTGGCTATCCGGGCGAGTGCATTGACCATTATCAGGGCCGCGGTAGCATAATAGTCAGTGCATTCGCCCGGATAGCGAAGGGTGCGGGTTCGAGTCCCATCTGCTGCCTGGTTCATGTGGATTTTTTGCTAGTAATATTTTCTTTAGATTTAAGCATCGAGCAGTTACATGCTTAAAAAATAAATATTATAATTTAGTAAATTTCTATTTGTTACAACTGGTTGGTGAAACAATGTTTCTACTTTCTGTAGTCTAAAGGTCCTAGAATTTCCGCTGTTTTGAGTTCGTTCACGAATCATGTTTATATTAAAAATAAGTGAAGGACAAACTTCCATATCACTTTTTGACACATTTCTCGCTCAAAAGAGTGTTAATATTGAGATCGAGTGCAAAACGCTAATATTTTTAATACACGAAGAATACACTTAATATCACATACCACTATCATGCGTTATTTATACATATTATTATTTTTCCATAGTTCAAATTCTACTGAAACCTTACACTAAATATATGTTTAGTTTAGTTTAAGTTTCTTGAATATGTAAAGGTTATTAAACTACTTGACCGTCACTGAAAGCTTTATATTGAGATAGCACTTCCGTTTCCCGTCGAATTACCATCAGTTTCCGTACTTTTATTCACCTTGTATCCGGTCCAGTGGCGACACCTGGCAGAAGCGCGGCCATTTTTGTTTTCCTAAGTTTTGACAGCGCCATATTAACTCATTGGCGTTCTGACTCCCGTCGAAGCAACACGTGCTCAATCTGAGCGATCGTTGTGCGATTTTAAAGGTTTTATTATTATTAAGTGATAAAACTGTAAGTAAAACTATTTTATTTAACGGTTTTTGCCGTTCGTGTTATTCCAAATAGGTACTTTACGTATTAAAAGTGAAGGAACCGTAAGTAAAACTATAATTCTTTTTGATAGTTTTTGCAGCCCTTGTGATAAGGGATATATAAAACAAATATGTTAAATTGTGCAATACGCTTGTTTGAAAAAGTAATAATAAGCCGTGAGTAAAACTTAACGGCAATTCAAGGTGCGTTTTGTTTAAAAAATTAAAGTACCTACATTAAAGTAAATTTTGCAATACTTTACGCCTGTCTTGGTCGTTTATCATAAAAACTATTTTAAGAGTGTTTTCTCTTGGTACTCAATTAATGTTTCCGTATAAGTAAATGTGAAAGTAAATTGGTAAATGTATTACAAAATACTTAATTAAATTGTTTTACAGTTTAGAGTGAAGGAATATCGGTCAATATTGACGTTTCAGCCGCCGACTGACTGGCATTATTGGCAAAAAAACGGAAGTGCTATCTCAGCAAGATGTGTGGATCTAGTCATTATTGTTCTTCGAACAGCTGCCGTAATAATTGGTTGAATTTGTCGTCTTCTGGTATAACGAAAGCGGCATCGCTGCCTCAAGAAAAATAAGCGAGCTTGATATTCCAGCCCTTTTATTAAAAGCTTGTTCGAGGGGTAAGTGAACTATGTACAATCTTAATAAGGTATTTCTAATGTCTATATGCCGTTTTCTGAACATGGCCAGCTATCAATATGTAAAGGCTTATGAATAAAAAGTTCTAACATTTTTACTGACCAATACACGTAATAAAAATTCTCATATGAGTCGTGTGACTAAACTAGGATAAAGGAACGCTCTGTTCGAAAGACATTCAACGTTTATTTTAAATGATATGCTGATGTAAATTAAAAATTGTAATCATAGTCCAGGCTTTATCAAACTGGAAACAAACAACGAGGTAAAGAAGTATTATGATAATTTATGATATATCACGTTCCTGACATTAATTTTCTTTCAGCAATTGCATATTTTTAAAATAAAAATGAATCATTGCGGTTCACTTGCTCAGTTAATTTTAATAACGAAAGTGATAAGATAACAGAATCGTTTCTTAGGTCTTTTACAGCTAGCACAAAGCTAAAAAGTAAAAATTAAAGCACTGCAAGAAGTTAGTGATCTCTGTGATGAAGCACCACTTAATAAGATACCATCTATGAGGTTGTTTTTATCGTATTAAGTAAGTATTTGTCAAGGATTTAAGTGATTGACATTTCATCAACCTAATGAGCAACTCGCGCAGAGGCAAGTGATATTCATAAGCTTCATCTCATGAAGCCCAAGGCGTGTCAGGACATGCCCTCCCATGGCGTACCTACACATATGAGTACTGGTGGCAAATCACCCTCGCGGGGTGCATATTATATATAATTTGTTTCCACTACGTGGAATCTTATTAAATGCCTCTAATGCCTTGCCTACATATACGAGTACCGGTGGCAAATCACCCTCGCGGGGTGAATATTATGTACAATTAGTTTCCACTACGTGGAACCTTATGAAATGCCTCTAATGCCTTGCCTACATATACGAGTACCGGTAGCAAATCACCCTCGCGGGGTGCATATTATATACAATTTGTTTCCACTACGTGAAACCTTATGAAATACCTCTAATGCCTTGCTTACATATACGAGTACCGGTAGCAAACCACCTTCGCGGCGTGCATATTACCAAAACTCTGATGACCGCCCCTCGCGGGGGCATATTATGTATAATTTGCTTCCTCCGTGTGGAACTCATTATGAATAAGGACTTGCCTTCCATGGCTTGCCTATACATACAAGTATCAGTAACAAAACATCGTTGATAGAGAAATATCCTCATCAATCTTATAATCGCCCTTGTGGGGTCATATCACACATAATATATTATTTCCATTACGTGAATATCAATATATGTTCTCCTTAGAACATGTTAGCTTATGGAGTTCGTACTATTATGTAAGCACCGGTAACATACGACACTCGAGTGGAGCAAATTATGCATAATTTAACAAGTAGTCTATTCGTGATTCATAATTTATTTTTGTGACCATGGGGTCTGTAAAAGTGTAAACGATTCGAAACATTAAAAATGAGTAAATTGAAAATATAATAAATGTCGCTTGACATAATTCATTACTTCCATCGCGTGGAAATCCATACATCAACGCAACGCAACATACCCGCTCATGGCTTGCGTACACACATAAGTATCGGCTATAAACTACCCTCTTAATAGACTATAAAGATCGAACATCGAATGTTGACGTACCCTGTTGGGAAGTGCAATGTACGTGGTTACTCCAAGGTCTTGGGTTCACGCCGGTGGGGCAAATCATTGTATGATAAAAACGAGCATCTGTGCCTAAGTTTTGGTTGTTAACAAATATGAATTGAAAATCTAATCTAATAAATTCTAATCTATGCATCATCATTATGCATTTTTAGGCGTTAGCCCATAACACAAGCCTTTCAATGCCCATTATAAGGCTAGGCTAATTGGTGTGAAGTGTTGACTCGATCACTACGGTTGTTACCGTAATATATAATACATTTCAAAAGAAAAAGGAATATCGAAACAATTAATGTTTGAAAAAATTTAGTGCAGGTAAGTTGATAAATTGGGAGCTCCATAAATAATTCTTAAATAAATTTAATGGTATCGCATGCCATTCAAAAGCTTGTTTATCTAAATCCAATATATATCAAACTCCAATCTCAAGTGCAGTACACTATAAATTTGTAAAGAATTCTAAGTTTTCTGCAATTTAAGGACTATCTGCCAGATAAATAGAAGATAACATATTTTCTCTTGAAAATAACAAAAGTAAACCAAATGGGTTGCTCACTCTTTTGATCGCGTAATGAGAGAAACTTGCAATATTAGAAATGTCGTGTATATGGTGTCTGAGGTGGCCAACATGATCATTTTGATATATAAGTGGTGCTAGTTACTGAAGAAAGATTGCACGATCTACCAAATTCTTGAAGGGTTTTGAAGATCATTGTATGCAATTATCCCCTTTATGTTATTTTAGTAAAAATTACTGAAAACTGTTCTTAATATTAAATTTACGCTTTCTAACCTTGCCACGACTGTCTGGAATAAATATACTTCAAACCCTACGCATAGTACATGCACACCTCATGTAAGCTGTGTAAATCTTATAAATAACTAAATCTTTATTTAGTATTAAGTAATACATATAAATGACTCAGATCTAAGAACTGAAAAACAAAAGGAAAAATTACAATCAATTATAGATTTCAGGATGGCAAATGAATTTCATAAAATCTGGTCTGAACTTCGTAATAGCATAATTTATCACGGCAACCCAGCAACAATATAAAAACTATACCAGAGAATTTCATTGTACAAACGTAAACTTCAGAAGTTGATCGGTTTCAACATTTTTGTCATTCCGTGGGATTGTATCAACCACTCCCTACTTCTAACAATAATTATGAATTCACTGCAATCGACCTTGCAATCACTTCCCGCCAATCTAATATGAAAGCTTGGGAAGTATAGTTGAAGAACACGGCACGATATGCTAGCACTACGCTTTTTAACATATTCTACAATGAGCGACAGCTCTGTCTTAAACAGCTATGAGATGGCTCGGAAACGCTGGCTTGCGTGGTTGCATTGGTCTAGGAACAAGAATGTTTATCGGAATAATCCCGCAAGTTGTGGACTCGGCTCTGAGCTCACACGATTTTTGAGAGACTTATTTTTAACTCGTGACTTATCTTAAAATAAATACCATTATTTTAAATAAGTCAGTAGTTTTTACATGATATACCAATGGATGATAAGTCTAATTACCTAAGCTCACCTGTCTTGGCAAACACATTTAATGAAGTCGATTGGTTTTAAAGAATCAGTCCGTAACCTACTATTCTGTGTCTATAAGTTAACTTATTTCCTTTTCTTCAATAATGTACTCGTTACATCATAATGATCTGTTTCAAATACTTCGTCATATATGTTGTTCTGAACGTCATACAGTAATTATGCTGCGTATTATTTGGTTCAGCATGTGGTACACATGACTTGTTCCTACTTCAAATTATCCCGAATCATTGTATTTGTACCGATGAAGATTAGTTTAGCCTTGTTTTGGTTCAAAACAGGTGAAAGTAGTTAAAGACAATCCGATTGGTGACTTGTACCGAATAATGGTAATCGTAAGTGGGACCCTGATTTTTGGTACTTAAGTAAAAAGTACAGTCTTGTAAAATGTAAGACTCGGTATCGAACAACTTTACATCTTTTTCTCGCGTTCGTACGCCTTATTTGTGATATAAAAAGATACAAATGAATGCTACACAAGGAAGTGTCCGGTCATAGTTTTAAGCAAAGGAATATAGCGATCAGCTAATACATATGTTAAAGCAGCTTCGTAAGCTTGAAGAAATTAAAGGCGTGATTCAAATAATATTATTTGATTAATTTTTAAGCTTACTCGTTTCTTTATACAGTTTCATATAATCTGATAAATGTTAATATTTAAATTTATCATAAATTGTCACATTGGCGTATATATCTATGTACGTGGCGATCACCAGGCGATAACAAACAGGTCTCAATATAAAGCTTTCAGTGACGGTCAAGTAGTTTAATAGCAGCATTTTACCTGAAATAAAATGCATATTAAAATACTTACCTCACTGAAAGCTTTCACTTTAAATTCTGCCTGGTGAAATAATTGAGCCAATGAGTTAATATGGCGCTGTCAAAACTTAGGAAAACAAAAATGGCCGCGCTTCTGCCAGGTGTCGCCACTGGACCGGATACAAGGTGAATAAAAGTACGGAAACTGATGGTAATTCGACGGGAAACGGAAGTGCTATCTCAATATAAAGCTTTCAGTGAGGTAAGTATTTTAATATGCATTTTATTTCAGGTAAAATGCTGCTATTTATGATATTGGTGTGGTGAGTCGGTTGTTGCAGGCGAATAGACGAATGTAAGAATTGTATTAAATATTCTTTACTTATAGTGCCAGTGTTATACTTTATATATATATGTATATATATATGTATTTCCCTGTTTTTGTTCATGTTGAGTTTGCGAGTAATTGTTTTTGCACTATGCTGAAAATTGTTACATATAAGTGTGATTATGTAAGTTAAGATGTAAAAATGTTGGCAGTACTTTAAGAAATAAATAATTACTTATTGTGAGTTGTCCACGATATCTCGTTATAAAAATAAAAACTTGAGAGGTGTCAAGGGACACCCGGATGGAACGAAGTTCTTTTCGATTAATTAGTGAAGGAATTGTAATAAAATTTTATTTTTTTTAAGTTATAATAATATTTTTTTTATTATTAACAAATATAATGTTATATAAACTTAATCAGTAGGCTCAATTTTCGTAATAATTGGCTTGTGGTAACTGAAGTAGGAAACATATGTTTGGGATTCTATTTTCAAATTTCAAATTCAAAAAGTGTCGTGACAACTTTTCGTAAGAATTTTTTCCGTCTAGCCCCCTTTCACAACGCGCGATAAGGAACTTCGTTCCAATAATACAATCCAAACACCTTGCACATAATCGTGTTAGCCCTAGCAGCAATATGGTTGCGTCGTGGTAATCTCTCCAGCAGTGGGAATAAGACCCGCTGGAAGCACGCCTCCCACGCCCCGCCTGCTGACCCTGACGACGACCCCGACCCAGGGGAGAGTCCAGGCACCAGCAGAGCGCGTTGGAGATACGCTATGGCGCTGTTCGCCACCTATGAAGAGGAGAAAAGAATATATTGTTTTAAACTTTCATGGTCACTAGCATTATAGTAATATAAGTTATTTACGGGATCGTTACCATGTAAGATAAGACACCAGAGACACAGAGTAGACAGACAACCTGTTTATTTGCCATACGTTAAAGGAGTGACTGACAAGATCTCAAATATACTGAATAAGTACTCACTAAACACTGTCTTCACTCCTGTGCGGAAGGTTTCACAATACCTACGGTCTCCTAAAGACAACTTCCCCTTGGAGAAACCTGGTGTCTATAAGATCGATTGCAGCTGTGGCAGTTCGTACATTGGCCAAACAAAGCGAACAGTATCATGCCGAATGAGGGAACACATAAAAGCAATCAAGAACAACGATACGCAGAAATCAGCCATCGCGGAACATTTGATTGATTCGGGTCCTAACCACTGGATTGAGTTTCATAACCCACAGATCATCTCGACAGAACGCCACTACATACCAAGATTGCCAGGGAAGCGATTGAAATAATAATACATAAAAATTTCAATCGTGAGGACGGGTTTAAATTGTCGAGTGTCTGGAATCCTGTGGTTCGTATGTCTAAAACCGGAAATAATCAAAAAAGTGTCGTGTCGCGATCCGATACTGTAAATGTTGTGTATCGAGAACAGTTTCAAGTGAAAAGTGAGAATGTGAACAGTGGTACGGGTATCGAACGCAATAAAAGACTTCGTCGGAGGCTAGACCGATATGTCTGCCAATAACAGGCTACCTGCAATTACTTCAGTTACTCCGTGATTATGGCGCTTGCAACAGTGCCTTAATATCAGAAACTCTCTAAAAACAAGGTACATGATAACAATCCCGCAAATAACTTATATCTATAAGGAGAAAAGAACTTCATTATTCTACACTTCAGTGATTTATTTAATTCTATTTATGACTCTTGACTCTACCCCACCTGATCTCAAGTGGTGATAAAGTCCAAACGCGAAGATAGCTGATACAGCAGTTATGAACTGCTACATCAACCATCCTCACATTGCCGGCCTGCAAAAATGCTGCTTCACGCCTCTCTTAAAGGATCCCAGATTATAGGAAGGAGGGAACACGTGCGCGAGTGATGATGGTGGAAGTTTACTATAACGTATTTTTAAATACGCTGTATTATTAATAACTACGTGTGATCTCATCCTATCAAACTAACCTGTTTCCGTCTGTCTGTGCAGAACTCTGCGATCCCTTGCAATAAGGGCATCCATGCAACCTCCCAGAGATCATACTCCTCAGCACCTAAAATAACAAACCAAAATAAATGAAATATTTTAGAGGATATCATTTCATCTTATGCCCGGTAACAAAAAGATTCATCATTATAATATCCCCACTGCTGGGGCACAGGCCTTCCCTATGAATGGAATAGGAATATTGGGCTATGACCCACCACGCGGGTCCAGTGCGGATTGTTAAGTAACAGACATTCTTAAAAGTTTATTGTCCTTAAATTACCTTGACCCTGGTCTGCCTCGTCATGCCACCATTTGAATATCTGGGCGGTCCTACTGTGTAATGTGTGCATTAGATCCAGCAACTGAAACAATTAAGTATACGTTTCATCATCATCATCATCATCATCATCATCAGCCTATTAATGTCTCCACTGCTGGGGCACAGGCCTTACTTATGGATGGAGTAGGGAGATTGGGCCATGGCCCATCACGCGGGCCCAATGCGGATTGGCGGGTGCTAACGACTGCAGATGCAGCCGGGACCAACGGCTTAACGTGCCTTCCGAAGCACGGAGGAACTCGAGATAGAAGATTTTGGTCACCCATCCAATGACCGACCATTACGAAAGTTGTTTAACTTCAACGATCGCAGCCGAACTCGCTTACTACCCGCGCCATCGAGCTCGTCTATATAGAGTATACGTATGCGAATATTTTATTCACGAAAAAAGATTAAAGTTTATGTGTATATTACAAACCAGAGAAAAGAAAAAATAACTTCGTAGCGAGGGCACGTCACTAATCATCATTTATCATGACTTTTCAAATGATGTGAAAAAGGACAATGTTGCAAAGTTATTTCAAAAAGGAAAGCTGACTAATGTCAAATCATGTGTCCTAGCAAAAAGTTACACAGTCGTGTTAATATAATATCAACATTGGTTGCTTTCCAATTACAAAGCATAATGCGACTCAGTGCCGCACAATGCCGAATTCTGCTGATGCTTAATTGGAACGTGAATTAGTTTTCAAATACACCAGCAGAGTGCGCTAAGTTCAGTGTTGAAAAAAAAAGTAAATTTTTGTACCTTCATCCATACTTATATTTTTTTTTAACAGTTTGAATGAATTGAAATTGAAATGAATGAAATGAAATGAAATGAATTAATTAAAAAAAAACTATTTAATGAAACGAAAGCTTTAATAATTTTTCAACAATAAATAATATTATTAAAGAAAAAACACTTGTTAATTTTCTGTCTCTAAGTTGGTACGATTGCACGCATCACACGAAAGCATCACTTTTGAGAGTGCTCAATTGTGCGAAGCGTTGCTGTAGTTGGAACACTCAACGTTAAGCATTATGCCGCATAATGCGCTATAATGCTGTAATTGGAAAGCAACCATTGTCTCACCTGTATGCTGACCATGTGGTACTGATCTAGGGTGTCAACTTCCTCGTCGCTCGAGTCAGGATTCTGCCGCCGTGAAGAGCTCGACCTCTGCTTTTTTCCATCCTGTGATTTCTTGGCTAAACATAGAAATTATTATTGTTAATTTACAGTTTAAAGAATAGACAAGACAGAACGTTTACTATATGACTCTATAGTTGAAGTGGACAGACAAAATATGAAAGAGACAAATCGATGGGGTGGCTAAAAGTTTGTATAAGATTTTTTTTGGCTGTGTTAGGATCTTCATAGTGAATTTATTATACTGTTTACTTATGACTAAGAGTTGTCATGTTATGTTTGTAGTGACACAAAAATATAATGATACTTCGCATTACACACATGTAAATACATGATAAAAAAAAGTACACACTGAACTCTCGCTTTTTCTCTTTCTAGAGAATAGTCAATAAAAAAAATGCCCGTGTCGCTGAGTCCCTTTGTCTATGATTGTTACAACACAACATCCGCCATATCATTAACATTGTAATTTTAGTCAATTAGAAAGTATTTAAAATACTCATTCGGTGAAGAGCTCGCGAGCAGTACCGCCAGTGCGCCAGCAACAAATCCTAATTAATTGCAGCTGTGAAATAGCGCAAATCGGGGAGCAGTAGGAGCTCGAGCGCGCAAACGCTTAGCGCTTTCGGGTACGATCATTGCAGTTAGGTAAGCGTCGCGGCCATGCTCTCCCACCAGCTGCAATACCTTGCGGTGGCGTGGCAGTTGTAGGGCATCACGTGCGCCATGCTTAAATTAAAACAAAAAGGGTGATACGGCACTAGCCTCACAAAAGTGATCCGCACAAATTGTGGTCCACGACCCTAATCGCTTTAGTCACAACTTGACATGCAAACGACGTACATGTGAACGGCAAAAAGAAATATTGATAATATTTTGTGTTTAAATGATAAAACAATGCCTAAGTATGTTTTTAAAAAGTGCTCAAATTGCTCAGGAACTAAAAATAAAACCCACTGCATCACTTTTCTACTATAAAAAGTACTATAAAATATATTTTTTCATAAAAATTGCTGTTTGTTTTGAATCTTATTCGGTAGTGACGTCGAGTACTGGTCGCGTGATTGGTCGCTAATGCAGTGACGCGGATCTCGCCGTCCCGTTCGCGCTGTCGTAGGATCAGTTTTTGTTTGATGCAAGTATGAGCGTACCGTATCTACCCTTTGTGTTTTAATCTAAGGCGCCACGTCGCGCACCACCAGCGCCAGCGCCTCGCAGCAGCGGGACAGCGCGTCGGCGCGGTGTCGCCGCAGCGTCGCGGCCATGCTCTCCCACCAGCTGCGATACCTTGCAGCGCGGCGGCGCGCGCGAACAGCCGCACGCAGCGCACGGCGGCGCGGCAGTTGTAGGGCGTCACGTGCGCCACGTCGCGCACCACCAGCGCCAGCGCCTCGCAGCAGCGGGACAGCGCGTCGGCGCGGTGTCGCCGCAGCGTCGCGGCCATGCTCTCCCACCAGCTGCGATACCTTGCAGCGCGGCGGCGCGCGCGAACAGCCGCACGCAGCGCACGGCGGCGCGGCAGTTGTAGGGCGTCACGTGCGCCACGTCGCGCACCACCAGCGCCAGCGCCTCGCAGCAGCGGGACAGCGCGTCGGCGCGGTGTCGCCGCAGCGTCGCGGCCATGCTCTCCCACCAGCTGCGATACCTTGCAGCGCGGCGGCGCGCGCGAACAGCCGCACGCAGCGCACGGCGGCGCGGCAGTTGTAGGGCGTCACGTGCGCCACGTCGCGCACCACCAGCGCCAGCGCCTCGCAGCAGCGGGACAGCGCGTCGGCGCGGTGACGCCGCAAAGTAACGTCCATGCTCTCCCACCAGCTGCTTTCGGAATCGGGCGGCGGACTAGAAGCTGGCTCGTTCTTCACCTGCACACGAAACAGTTATATTGTCTAATGAAACTGTAAACACGGTACAGTTCATATTAAATTTTTTGACTATGATATAAGATATAATCTAGAGCATTTAAAAGCCGGAGAAAAAACAGGTAAAAATATACTTATGTTTTTATTTATTTTTAAGCATTTAACTGCTAGATGTTTAAATCTAAAGATTACATGACTATAATTGCTATTTATTCTTTCAAATGTTTAATACTTGAAAAAGTATTCATTTGACAGTGTGGGTTACCTACAATACGAAGAGATGGCGCTGCCTTGCAGCTTAAGGCTAGGAAAATTTCGACGCGGCGAATAGGGCCGTGGTAGCATAATGGTCAGTGCATTCGCCCGGATTGCGAAGGGTGCGGGTTCGAGTCCCGTCCACTGCCTGGTCCGCGTGGATTTTTTTTCTAGTAAACTTTTCTTTAGGTAAAAATATAATTAAATAAAATTACAGAAAATCTATTCAGCGGAACCACTACCTATATTCTCAGTTTGATTCCGCGTCGGAACACTTCTATGAATATACTACATATGACTAACCAGATTATATTTTATAACAAAATTACAACTTACCAGTATCCATCCTTGCTGTGGTGATTGTGACAGTTCACTCTCCGACGAGACGCTTTTCGGTCGTCGGTCGCTCTCATCATCAGAGCCCTCTGACCGACTCGACGCTGCAAAGACAATAAAATCGTTTCATGTATGTGTTTGAAGCATATGTCCTTGGTCCGAAACAAAAGCACCTGACTGTACATTACTTGTGCGGTATTGTTTAGTAATTTACACTCCGTGATCATGGCGCTTGCAACAGTGCCGAAATATCGGACTCATAAAAAACAAGATACATGGTAACAATCCCGTTAATAGCTATAAAGTTTAAAACAATATATTTCGTTTAGTATACGGTAACTTTATAATAATTGATGTTATTTACTTTAAGGTATTTATCTATGGGCCTACTTGCATGATTATAAAGAAAAAAATGTGTGCGTGTACTAGTGTACACACGTAAGAAGTGAAACTTCTTTATGGCCTTATTTTTCGAAAAATGATCTACATGCAACTTTCCAGAAATTGGTTAAATAAAGTTAAATTAGATAAAGTTTAAACAAAAGGATTTTATTATCATAGACATGAATACAAATTACTGCCTATGAAACTGTTATGATTACACGGCTCAGTAATCTAAGGCACATGTTCCACCTCCGACGATGAACGATAAGCGAGTAGAAATTAGAAACGAATTGGCAGTCCTGAGTTAAAATGCACGCGCACGGCTTTTGACAGCCAAGCCAGCTTAACCGAGCGAGTATAGCTGAGCGAGTATCGCTGAGCTAGTATCGCTGAGCGAGTATCGCTGAGCGAGAATCGCAGAGCGAGCATCGCTGAGCGAGTATCGCTGGGCGAGTATCGCTGGGCGAGTATCGCTGGGCGAGTATCGCTGAGCGAGTATCGCTGAGCGAGTATCGCTATGCGAGTTTGGCTGAGCGAGTCTTATCTTTAATAACTATTGTCACTCAGCTACAAACGAGTAGAGAGAGTTCTCGCCGGCGACAGTGTGATCATTCAGCTATCAACTATTAATATAAAAAAAGATGGCGCGTAACGGAAAAATGTGACGCGTAACCGAAAAAATGTGACGGTAAATTTTTTTCCAACGACGATAAAGAAGTTTCACTTCAATAAATAAAATTTATCGTTTATTATACAGTACCTGTTTGATATTGTTCGGATTGAGCGACGCCAGCAGAGGGCGGGCGGCGTGGCCAAGCCCCTGCTCCAGCAGCGCACAGTAAAGACAGTAGAATGCTCCACTCCTCCGCGCTGTGTATGTTCTGAGCGCTGGTCTTCACCACTTCGTATAAGCCGCAAGATATCTACCCCAAAAAAAAGATAATGTTAGTACCGAGTAACTGCGGGTTACTTTGATCTAAAATATACACTTTTTTTAATCAAATTGTAGCTTCTCTTTATGATGAATGTGTCACGTTTATATCTTTCCATTGTGAACTTTAAGGTATAAGTTACAAACATACGATTATAGGAAAAAATAATGTTAAAGGGTTAATATTATTTTTTTTAATTTTGGCCAAAGTTGGCCTTAGAAGAGGGTTACTTTAGCTCGTTGAGTTTTCTCTGCGAAAAAAACACATTTTAAGCCATGTTGGGGTTAAGTAACCTTTATAACAGGTTACCATTAGCATACTTAATACACAAATGGATGTATTTTCCCAAAAATAATTGAGTTAAATAATAAAAAAAACGAAATTATTTTTATTAATCAAACGTGAAACGAAATATTGACAAATTCTTATTTTCATAAGTAAAGCTACATAAAATATTTATACTTTGGTAAGTAATTAAATTGAATTAACAACAGGAACTTCGTAGTAACATAATAAAATTAAAACATAATTTTTTTTTCTTCAGTGCTGCTTGTTATGGTATGTTTTGGTTGCTTTTTCGTCTGTTTTTGTTTTGCAAACCGGATGGCCCTGCTTCTATCAGATCAGCAACACAGATGGACTTGCCAGTAAGAACATAAAGAATTCTTTTCTTAACAACTTTTTTTTTCAGTACACACGAAACTAGTGCATGCATGTGTAAGGCTCGAAATTTAGAAAAGAAAAACCTATAAAATCTAGAACGTACGAGTAAATCATAAAGTAGTGTTAAAAGATGTTAGCTAATTTAAAATACATGTAAGTAGTAGATTGAGGTAGTTAACGGCGTCTTGAGATTACTAATTTGCGCTAAATTTGTATGTGTTTAACAGGTATAACTTTATTCTATTATTTCTAAATCTAAGGTTGACGGGTAACTTTGGCCTAAAAGACAAAGTTACCCAAAAACATAGGCTAAAGTATACCTCCGTATCTTTCCCTAAATATAAACAAGTAAATTTGTGTAAAACCTTTTGAATTTATTATCAACGTACTCCCATGAACATGTTCAATAACGTTAAATATAGAAAAAATAGTAAACTTACAGAAAACCACAGTTTTACGAGAAAGTTTGTTCATGAACTTCCGAACTATTTCAGCTACAAAAAATCCCGCGTAACAATGACAGGTTGATATGGTAGTAGAGGCGGTAGGGCAGCGCCAGCAGCGCGTGCAGCAGCGCCAGCACGGCCCCCACGCACTGATGGCAGCGCATGAGCCGCGCGCCGCCCCGCAGGAGGGCGGTTAGTGCGCGCCGCATCGTGTACAGTACACTCACCACTAGCGCGTGCTGGTAGTAGAGGCGGTAGGGCAGCGCCAGCAGCGCGTGCAGCAGCGCCAGCACGGCCCCCACGCACTGATGGCAGCGCATGAGCCGCGCGCCGCCCCGCAGGAGGGCGGTTAGTGCGCGCCGCATCGTGTACAGTACACTCACCACTAGCGCGTGCTGGTAGTAGAGGCGGTAGGGCAGCGCCAGCAGCGCGTGCAGCAGCGCCAGCACGGCCCCCACGCACTGATGGCAGCGCATGAGCCGCGCGCCGCCCCGCAGGAGGGCGGTTAGTGCGCGCCGCATCGTGTACAGTACACTCACCACTAGCGCGTGCTGGTAGTAGAGGCGGTAGGGCAGCGCCAGCAGCGCGTGCAGCAGCGCCAGCACGGCCCCCACGCACTGATGGCAGCGCATGAGCCGCGCGCCGCCCCGCAGGAGGGCGGTTAGTGCGCGCCGCATCGTGTACAGTACACTCACCACTAGCGCGTGCTGGTAGTAGAGGCGGTAGGGCAGCGCCAGCAGCGCGTGCAGCAGCGCCAGCACGGCCCCCACGCACTGATGGCAGCGCATGAGCCGCGCGCCGCCCCGCAGGAGGGCGGTTAGTGCGCGCCGCATCGTGTACAGTACACTCACCACTAGCGCGTGCTGGTAGTAGAGGCGGTAGGGCAGCGCCAGCAGCGCGTGCAGCAGCGCCAGCACGGCCCCCACGCACTGATGGCAGCGCATGAGCCGCGCGCCGCCCCGCAGGAGGGCGGTTAGTGCGCGCCGCATCGTGTACAGTACACTCACCACTAGCGCGTGCTGGTAGTAGAGGCGGTAGGGCAGCGCCAGCAGCGCGTGCAGCAGCGCCAGCACGGCCCCCACGCACTGATGGCAGCGCATGAGCCGCGCGCCGCCCCGCAGGAGGGCGGTTAGTGCGCGCCGCATCGTGTACAGTACACTCACCACTAGCGCGTGCTGGTAGTAGAGGCGGTAGGGCAGCGCCAGCAGCGCGTGCAGCAGCGCCAGCACGGCCCCCACGCACTGATGGCAGCGCATGAGCCGCGCGCCGCCCCGCAGGAGGGCGGTTAGTGCGCGCCGCATCGTGTACAGTACACTCACCACTAGCGCGTGCTGGTAGTAGAGGCGGTAGGGCAGCGCCAGCAGCGCGTGCAGCAGCGCCAGCACGGCCCCCACGCACTGATGGCAGCGCATGAGCCGCGCGCCGCCCCGCAGGAGGGCGGTTAGTGCGCGCCGCATCGTGTACAGTACACTCACCACTAGCGCGTGCTGGTAGTAGAGGCGGTAGGGCAGCGCCAGCAGCGCGTGCAGCAGCGCCAGCACGGCCCCCACGCACTGATGGCAGCGCATGAGCCGCGCGCCGCCCCGCAGGAGGGCGGTTAGTGCGCGCCGCATCGTGTACAGTACACTCACCACTAGCGCGTGCTGGTAGTAGAGGCGGTAGGGCAGCGCCAGCAGCGCGTGCAGCAGCGCCAGCACGGCCCCCACGCACTGATGGCAGCGCATGAGCCGCGCGCCGCCCCGCAGGAGGGCGGTTAGTGCGCGCCGCATCGTGTACAGTACACTCACCACTAGCGCGTGCTGGTAGTAGAGGCGGTAGGGCAGCGCCAGCAGCGCGTGCAGCAGCGCCAGCACGGCCCCCACGCACTGATGGCAGCGCATGAGCCGCGCGCCGCCCCGCAGGAGGGCGGTTAGTGCGCGCCGCATCGTGTACAGTACACTCACCACTAGCGCGTGCTGGTAGTAGAGGCGGTAGGGCAGCGCCAGCAGCGCGTGCAGCAGCGCCAGCACGGCCCCCACGCACTGATGGCAGCGCATGAGCCGCGCGCCGCCCCGCAGGAGGGCGGTTAGTGCGCGCCGCATCGTGTACAGTACACTCACCACTAGCGCGTGCTGGTAGTAGAGGCGGTAGGGCAGCGCCAGCAGCGCGTGCAGCAGCGCCAGCACGGCCCCCACGCACTGATGGCAGCGCATGAGCCGCGCGCCGCCCCGCAGGAGGGCGGTTAGTGCGCGCCGCATCGTGTACGCGCTGCGAGTGCCCGCCCACCACACGACGCGCATGTAGTGAGCGCTCGACGCCTCCCAAACGCTCAGGGAACGATCCCTGCACAATAAGAGACCACCATTTTTATTCAACACTCGCGATTCACCCAGACTTTGCACGCAAAACATTCATAACGATAAAATATACTATATGTAACTCAACTGTCAAATTCATTTTTATTTATTGATGTGTAACATCTTTCCTCTCGCTTTCCTGCAATTGAGATTGTGGGAGTGATTTCGTGAAATGGAACGGAAGCGTATTACAGGAAGTCGCGAAAGCCGCGCTACTTGATTTGATTTTAGAACATAATGTTCATATGACTTATTCCTTTTGCAGTAGGTTTTATTTCTTTTTTTTCTTATATACGGTGAGGTTTCAAATGTTACACATCATACGCGACTACTGTAAGGCTCGCTCGTCTTTTATTCATTACAAACATACAAATCTTTCTTCTCCATCTTCCAATCACACAAAATAATTATGATGATCATCATCAGCCTATTAATGTCCCCACTGCTGGGGCACAGGCCTTCCCTATGATATAGGATCGAATAGAAGATGCGACCATAGGCCACGCGGACCCAGTGCGGATTGGCGGGTCCTAACGACAGCAGATGTAGCCGGGACCAACGGCTTAACGTGCCTTCCGAAGCACGTAGGAACTCGAGATAGAAGATTGTTGGTAATCCAACCAATGACGGACTGCGAAAGTTGCTTAACTTCAACGATCGCAGCCTAAAGCGCTACACACCCGCACCATCGAGCTCCTCAAAAAAAAATAATAACAATGGCAGATAGAAAACTAAAATTTAACTCGAAACTATATTATAATAATAGCGATAATAGCAACCATTCTTTGCCCCAAATATCTATCAATTAGCTACTAATAATAGATATAGTGCGATACAAATAAGAATAGGAAAGCCAATGACCTCCATCTGTCAAATGTCGCTTGAAAAGTACGGTTTGTAAAAAAATCTTGGAACCTTTTTTTAGCACTCAGCTAATTTTTAAATAAAAACCAAACATTTGTAAACAAACAATAACAAATAGTGATAATTAAAATTGTAAGATATTTTTTTTTCATTTATTGAGCTTTGGCTATGACTGATTGATAACCTAAATCGTCAACCAAATGTCACTTTAAGTTGCGCTCATAAACTCGATTTAAAACTTTCGTTAACATAAAGGATGCAAGTTTGTATGTGACTTAGTAATAGTGCATGATTATTCATAACTACTCCGGCGTTAATGCAGAGATGAGCGAAATTGAAGAGCTAGATTCTGATTTATGTTTTTTCTTAGACAGTCTTAATAAATAATATTATTAAAATTGGTTGATTTTTCTTCTTAATCTTAGTAAAGACATTTTATTTAAAAAATCTAATGTTTTTTTCTCACTTAATCTTAGTAAATAAGTTTTATTAAATAAGATCTTTTTTTGTTCACTCTCCCTATTTGGTTTGAATTGACAGCTATGACGTCACAATATGGCGCCCAGTCGGTCCTATTCTTAGTTGAATCGCATTATACTGTTCTAAGTCCTACAAATTCACGCGAGGAGGTATCTACACTCACGCGAGCTTCCCATTTAAATTCTCGATCGTTATGCGAAATGGACTTCTTTGATAGTGCATCAGCTTTGATATTGTGTGCATTAACATACTACAGTCTTATAAGTGTTCCAAAAAAACAAAAATATTGTCACGAACGCTCTCGAAAAGTAACCGCGAAAGTGCTAGAGATCGAATTTGCTAGATCACCGCAGGTCGCGAGAGGTCGAGTAATGCGGCTCATTCTAAAATGAGCCTTATGCAGTGCGGCGTTAGGGTGAAAGTGCAACGATATCTGCACTTGTTTACAAGTTATGCGTGTTACCTGTATAGGTATAAGTAGGTATTTCGTACTCGCGGGTGCTAAGTAATTCTCAATATAACAGGTACTTTCTAGAATGTGTCGATCGGCGTATATAAGCGCTATTGGCGCCGCGCAGAGACAGTTGAGTTTCAACAGCGATTTCGGAGCGAATCCAAAGGCGATCAAAGTGCAACAAAAGTGTTCAAGTGAGATTGTTTATAGTGAAATATAGTGTTTAGTGAGTGTTTTGTAATTAACATTGTGTGTTAATTGTGTGAACGGTGTGGTGAATAAAGAACTGTCAAGCGTGAACTGGCATATAATTTCGAACCCCATCCCGACACGTAACAATATAATAAAGAAAAAAGAAAGCGTGAAATTAATCACGTTCACGCTTAGGGTGTTCTCGTGGCTTCTCGGCATAAGTCTGTCCAGCCTAATCAAAATAACGAGACAATACTCTAAAAGCTGTTTAAAAAAAAAAGATCTGGTCAAAAGTCATGAAGACTTTTTATTTCAAATATTTTTTTGACTTATCATTTACTGTCATTATTTCATAAGCATAAATTTGAACAAACCTGTTCTGTATAAGTGTTTGACCCAGCAATTCCAGGAAGAATATAGTGATATCTTCGAGTTGCGGGTTGAGTTGCAAGCTGTCCGAGTCTGGAGGCGTACCCACTGTCACCATGGCGTGAACTAATTCCTGTCACAAGACGTAATACATCGATTTAATTACTTGTATTTACATTACTGGTACGAAACCCCATAATCCGTACTCGTTTGCCATGTACAATAGGGATGATGACTATTTCGTTTATCAGGTAGATTATCAAAAAGTATTGGACACGTATTTTTTCTTTTTTCACATAGTATAAACATTGCAGATATATACTGATTTGAAAATTCGCATGACGTCACGTTTTACAATTAAACAAGTACAATTTTCACTCAAAAGTGACGTCCTGAGCCCCTACTCCCAAACTTTGACGCGCTATAACTTTGTCATTTTTTGGTTGGTTGCCCAAAGAAAAAATACGTGTCCATTATTTTTTGATCATCTAACAGACGGACTAAATAGAATTTCGTTTACTGTTCCCTGTTATCACCCCTATTATTGAAGGGTAACTTCTTTATGCACGCTTGACTTGGGGGGTAAGCTGGCGAATGCGTTACGCGTTACGAAAAGTGTGTTCGGGCAAGGTGAACGGGAGTCGAGTGGGGATATAAGCAAGAGAAAGCAGTGCGTGCACACATTTTCTTTCTCTCTTTCTCTCATAGCTAGTAAATGAAATATGTACATACATGTATATATTGTACACACACCTATAAATGAGTGTGGTGGCTTCTAAAAATTTTGTATTGGTGAATAAATAATGATGTTTTAAAAGGGCTGCAAGATCAAGTTTTTCTGGTGTGAGATTATTGACTTTGGAAAGTTATCGTGGTTCGACTTACCTACATCCCTTTACGAACAAGATTGATATTGAGTCATTTGTTTTATCTAAGTAATTACTTAGATAAAAACAAAACTTTTTCAATAATTTGTAAAATTAACGCATCATACTGCAACTCGGTGTACCATACTTTGCGTTCTGCTCCGCATCGCAAAACGCAATCTGCAAAGCAATCAAGAAATCTAAAATTGTTATCTATAAAGGCTCACCTGCAAACTCTCCAGCTGCAGAAACTTAGTTTCGGAAACAAGCAGGCCGGGCAGGTTGCAGCCGCTCACACATTCGGTAGCCACGTCGATCAGACTTTTCTCGTGCGGCGTGGGCGCACGCATTCCTGTCCAAATCGTATACTTAATTACTATATGCTTGATTAACTATATATCTGCCATGCTATCGATAAAAGCAGAAAGAATTATTTATTTACATAGTTTCTAGAGAATGCCGTTCAAAGTTTCCGTTATTTTTTAATTTTCCTGACTGAAAAACTTAGTGAACTTAAAAAAAAAGTTCACTAAGGAATGGTTGTTGAATTATATTACCTAAATAAAGTACTTTTTATTGCGAAACCGTTTAACTTGTATTTGTAACAGAATAATTTTAAATGGCAAAAATCCTAAAATATTGATAGACTTACTGCCCTTATTCTTATTGAAATTTTAAGTTCCCGTTGAGCTAAAAATATGGGGGTTAGACCATATTATATTTAACTCAATTTCGACAAAAAAGTTCTTTAGGAATATACACTGGCCTGCAATACTTAGTTTAAGTTGCAAGTATATTAAGTTGATGGTTAAAATTTGAATACAATACCGACTCTTACGAAAAGTCATTTCTGTCACACACACATTGACGTTGCGTTTACAGGCATTCGCGTGCAGTTTAAGCAGACGTTATTCGCGACTCCCAACATGAGTCGACATTAAAGTAATTATTTTCGAGGAATGCGGAGCCGTCTTTCTGGCTACTTTCTATATGATATAGGTCCTTTTGTAAATCAGTTTAACTTACCAGATTCCCCGAGGGCTATGTAAGAGTACAGACTAGAGAATAGGCCAGCTTCCGATCCTCTCGCGGCTTCCCTGATCAATGAAACAGTCCCGTTGGGTGCTAGATAATCTTCCACTTCCACCATACTCTGTAAAGAGACAAATAATGTATGTGATAAAACATCATCATCAGACTATTAGGCTGCCTGTCCACTGGAGCGGAGAAACGAATATTAACCAATAGTATTATAAAAAAAACTCTGCTCCTTTTCAGTGGACAGATTTTGTGCAATCCTATTGGTAAATATTTCTCCCTTTCCTCGCTCCGCAGCCTCATTTCGCTCCAGTTGAGAAGCAGCCTAAATGCCTTTCTTAGGGAAGGCTAGGCTAAAAGGATTGAAGATTAAGAAAAAAACCAAATTAACTAACTCAATCAATTTTAATAATATTGACTAATGGTTTGTTTCAACAATCAATTTTAACAGCTAAAAGAGTTAGTTTTAACACTTTAACCAATAGTGAGACATCAAGTACAAAAATTCAACCAATTATCAAATAATTATATTGTTTTACTCCGTGGTCATCGCTTGCAACAGTGTCGAAATATAGTAAACTCGCTAAAAACAAGGTACATGGTAATAATCCTGTAAATAACATAAATTACTATAACAATCATCAAACATCAGTTAGAAAGCATAAAAATCTTAATGCCTACAGCTTTAAAATCAATATTCCACGCACCTTGGGTAGCAAACGACCGATGTAAAGAGTTTTAACAATTTCCAACAGATGTCGCCACGAGTCTCGCAGGTAGTCCGCATGTCGAGCTGCGACGGTACAAACGCGTCTTAAAGCTAGCTGAGCTTTGGTAGACTGACCTAATGTCACACCTGCGTACAATAGAAATACCATTAATTATGTATTTGATTCGATTTTGTCAATTTATAAAGGTTGCGTGTTCATAAATAAACATGTAACCTGTGGCTCTGCCCTGGGAAGGCGAGCTATTAAAGCACTATAAAAAGTATAAATATTTACCTATAGTGATATAGTTGGAGTGATGCGGCGGTGGTGCCAGTAAGCCCGTCAACTTGGCTAAAGTTAGAGCCAGCGTGTCCATAGTGGGTGTCTCCTGTGGCTCTGCCCTGGGAAGGCGACCTATTAAGGCACTTTTATAAATATAAATATCTACCTATAGTGATATAGTTGGAGTGATGCGGTGGTGGTGCCAGTAAGCCCGTGAACTTGGCTAAAGTTAAAGCCAGCGTGTCCACAGTGGGTGCCTCTTGCGGCTCTGCCCTGGGAAGGGAGCTATAAAGGCACTATAATAAGTATAAATATCTACCTATAGTGATATAGTTGGAGTGATGCGGTGGTGGTGCCAGTAAGCCCGTGAACTTGGCTAAAGTTAAAGCCAGCGTGTCCACAGTGGGTGCCTCTTGCGGCTCTGCCCTGGGAAGGGAGCTATAAAGGCACTATAATAAGTATAAATATCTACCTATAGTGATATAGTTGGAGTGATGCGGTGGTGGTGCCAGTAATCCCGTGAACTTGGCTAAAGTTAAAGCCAGCGTGTCCACAGTGGGTGCCTCTTGCGGCTCTGCCCTGGGAAGGGAGCTATAAAGGCCCTATAATAAGTATAAATATCTACCTATAGTGATATAGTTGGAGTGATGCGGCGGTGGTGCCAGTAAGCCCGTGAACTTGGCTAAAGTTAGTGCCAGCGCGTAACAGTGGGTGCCTCTTGCGGCTCTGCCCTGGGAAGGGAGCTATTAAGGCACTTTTATAAATATAAATATCCACCTATAGTAATATAGTTGGAGTGATGCGGCGGTGGTGCCAGTAAGCCCGTGAACTTGGCTAAAGTTAGAGCCAGCGTGTCCACAGTGGGTGCCTCTTGCGGCTCTGCCCTGGGAAGGGAGCTATAAAGGCACTATAATAAGTATAAATATCTACCTATAGTGATATAGTTGGAGTGATGCGGCGGTGGTGCCAGTAAGCCCGTGAACTTGGCTAAAGTTAGAGCCAGCGTGTCCACAGTGGGTGCCTTCTGTGGCTCAGCCCTGGGAAGGCGAGCTATTAAGGTACTATAATAAGTATAAATATCTACCTATAGTGATATAGTTGGAGTGATGCGGCGGCGGTGCCAGTAATCCAATGAACTTGGCTAAAGTTAGAGCCAGCGTATCCGTAGTAGGTGCCTCTTGCGGCTCTGCTCTGGGAAGGCGAGCTATTAAGGCACTTTTATAAATATAAATATCTACCTATAGTAATATAGTTGGAGTGATGCGGCGGTGGTGCCAATAATCCCGTGAACTTGGCTAAAGTTAGAGCCAGCGTGTCCACAGTGGGTGCCTCTTGCGGCTCTGCCCTGGGAAGGGAGCTATAAAGGCACTATAATAAGTATAAATATCTACCTATAGTGATATAGTTGGAGTGATGCGGCGGTGGTGCCAGTAAGCCCGTGAACTTGGCTAAAGTTAGAGCCAGCGTGTCCACAGTGGGTGCCTCTTGCGGCTCTGCCCCGGGAAGGGAGCTATAAAGGCACTATAATAAGTATAAATATCTACCTATAGTGATATAGTTGGAGTGATGCGGCGGTGGTGCCAGTAATCCCGTGAACTTGGCTAAAGTTAGAGCCAGGGTGTCCACAGTGGGTGCCTCTTGCGGCTCTACCCTGGGAAGGGAGCTATAAAGGCACTATAATAAGTATAAATATCTACCTATAGTGATATAGTTGGAGTGATGCGGTGGTGGTGCCAGTAAGCCCGTGAACTTGGCTAAAGTTAGAGCCAGCGTGTCCACAGTGGGTGCCTCTTGCGGCTCTGCCCCGGGAAGGGAGCTATAAAGGCACTATAATAAGTATAAATATCTACCTATAGTGATATAGTTGGAGTGATGCGGCGGTGGTGCCAGTAAGCCCGTGAACTTGGCTAAAGTTAAAGCCAGCGTGTCCACAGTGGGTGCCTCTTGCGGCTCTGCCCTAGGAAGGCGAGCTATCAAGGCAGCCACTCGCTCGAGCCCGTTCAGAGCCACGAAGGCCGCTCCGTTGCCATTACCGCTTGATACTTCGTCTGCAGTAGGCGCGGGAGCGCGTTCGAATGCCGCTGATAATGCTGTTACCTGTTTAGAAAAATGATGAAGGAATTAAAATGAGTTATTAATTAAAAGTTTAGAAGCCTACTACGAAGGGTAAAGCGAGTGGTTCTTGTGGTATTTTTAAGAAGAGGACATTTTCTTTCCGTTGTAGATTAACTAATGTAATCGAGTCTGAAGGCTATTGGTTCAACTAGACTTTTCTAAGACTCGGATATAGCTGGCTGTTGTTGCTGTGTTATACGCTCGTGTATAATCAGCCAATTTGATTCCGGGCCCACCATAAGTTAAAAATTGCAAAAGAATAAGGTAAAACTTGAATTTATGTACTCCTTGAAAAAAAGTTTTCATTTTAGAAACAGTCAATATAAAAAATTATAGTGTTATAGTGTTACCAGAAGTAAAAAAATTTTTTTTTAACAAAGTTTTTCTTAATGTCAATCAATCGAAAGAGTTTCTATTATATTTACGATTTCGATAGTTATTTCTAAATTCAAATTAGAGTTGGAAAAATGATCTAGTGCATTGAAAACAAATATCAAATTTCAAGGATCTCTTAATATAGTGTCCTTGTAATAAGAAGTTTCCAACTACAATTACGCATTCTGTATAGAAGAAAACTTGTCTGTTTTGTAATTTTTAAGCGAATTATCGGTCAAGGGAGCCAGGAACCAGTTTGGTCGATTGTACTTAACTGTACCTGGTATAACGAGTCATTTATAGACTTTGACGATGAAATTTTGTAGAGCGTGCTGTGCTGTGTTGCATAATTAAAAACATAAAAAATATCTGCCATATTTAATCTTGATGACTAGTTTTCGTAATTTACCGTACAGTCTGCAGTCACAGTTGCATACCGTGACTGCAGACTGTTCGGCTAATTACGCCCCGCAGTACGAGGCCACCCACGTGGCGCCGCGTCGCTGCAACACGCGCCGTCAGTACGCGGCGCGACCTAACACCTGGCCCGCACCCGCACCCGCGTCTGGAGCACTGACCGTGGGCGGGCAGGCTTGCGTGAAGGCGCGCGCGTGGTGGTGGTGCGGCGCCACGTGGCCGGCCCCGCAGTACGAGGCCGCCCACGTGGCGCCGCGTCGCTGCAACACGCGCCGTCAGTACGCGGCGCGACCTAACACCTGGCCCGCACCCGCACTCGCGTCTGGAGCACTAACCGTGGGCGGGCAGGCTTGCGTGAAGGCGCGCGCGTGGTGGTGGTGCGGCGCCACGTGGCCGGCCCCGCAGTACGAGGCCGCCCACGTGGCGCCGCGTCGCTGCAACACGCGCCATAGGTACGCGTCCCGTACGGGGCCCACTCGTTCCGCCGGCATCACCATTTCTTCGTTCCTGTGAAAGTATACTTCTGTTTTACAAATGTTTAATACTTGTAAAAGTATTCATTTGACATTGTGGGTTACCTACAATGCGAAGAGATGGCGCTGCCTTGCAGCTTAAAAATGGCTAGAAGAATTTCGACGCGGCCATCAGGGCCGCGGTAGCATAATTGGTCAGTGCATTCGCCCGGATAGCGAAGGGTGTGGGTTCGATCCCGTCTGCTGCCTGGTCCGCGTGGTTTATATTTTCTAGTTATATTTTCTTTAGATTTAAACATCAAGCAGTTACATGCTTAAAAAATAAAAATTATAACTATACTTGTGTTTGCAAAAAATAAGCTTTACTCCTTCTGTGCTCCTTATAAATAGATAGGGACGGATAGAAAAGGGAGCTTATATTCTTATAACATCTGCTTTACTGTATAAATCAAACTTTTTTTTGAGGGGGAAAACTAAACTTTTTTTTGGGGGGGGGTTGTGTTACATGTATTACTATCTGTGCCCCGCGGTCTTACCCGCGGTTTATTAGGAATATTTCCCACAGTAAAACGTGGCCTATGTATTAATCCACGTGTCGGCTAATTCCTTACCAAATTTCATTAAAATCGCTTTCAGTGAAGAAGTAACAAACATCACTCACTCACAAACTTTCCCCTTTAAAATATTAGTGTAATAAACGTTGACATGATAATCCATCCAATAATTTTTGATATCATCAAATATATAAGAAAAGACAAACAAAGCGGAGGGAGTTATTATATCATAAAACATATAAAATTTGTTGATAATTCTGAAGGAATGTGATTCACAGTGAACTTCGTTTTATGATCAGAGCAACGAATAAGTAATACTATAGCTCAGTTTTTACACATTGCTATTACGTTAGTTAATATCGATCACTTACTTGATAGAGTTATATATGGCCTGCAACATCGCTTGATCAAAGTCCCCGGATCCGTTGCAGCCCCTCAGATTGCGCACGAAGTCGTCTGAAGTCATGGGCACATTCAGTTTCTTCGCGTTGTGATTGTGTTGGTCCATGTTGAGCATTATCACGGCGTACGCGAGACGGAAAGCCGCGTCTGTATTGGCGAACGGCTCGCCGTTTGTGCTCTAGAGATTGAACAAGGAGGTTATTTGCTGTTAAAAGGGCAGGTAGGCAATGTGTTTGTTCGAGCGAAAATGACTCTTAAATCCGAAAGCTTAGGTGCTAAAGAATTGAAATGAAACTACAGTGTATTTTGTTAGACCATAGATTTCTTTAATAGTTTGGTGACGTTTTACCTATATGTAGCTCAAAACATATTTACTAGCGTGATGCAAAGAACTACAGCGCCATCTATTTTGATACATATGAACTAAAATTTTAAATGCACAAATGGCGTATACAGTGTTCTACACAAAAACGTTCTCGACTGATTCCTCCTTGATTTTTATCACTAAAGAATTAATTTTCCTACATACAATTTAATTTTACTCATTCCATGTTCCTATGAGGAGCTCGATGGCGCAGGTGGTTAGCGCGTTCGACTGCGATCGTTGAATTTAAGGAACTTTCACAGTGGTCGGATGGGTGACCAAAAATCTTCTATCTCAAGTTCCTCCGTGCTTCGGAAGACACGTTAAGCCGTTAGCACGCCCCGGCTGCATCTGCAGTCGTTAGCACCCACCAATCCGCACTGGGACCGCGTGGTAGGTCATGGCCCAATCTCCCTATTCCATCCATAGGGAAGGTCTGTGCCCCAGCAGTGGGGACATTAATAGGCTGATGATGATGATGATGTAGTTCCTATGACTTCCTTTTTTCGATTCAAAGAAGCCCTCAAAAATATCAAAAATAAAAACAAAATTTTTACCACCAAAAAAGACGCCTAGTGTGAAAATTAAGTTATAACAAACAAAATAAAACATAGAGGCAAAGTATAACCACTTATTATTCTATGGGTAAAAATTCTTTTGCTTTCGAGGAGGAAATGATCGAGAGCCCAAACTCGATTTTTGCAATTTTTGTACGCAATTTTCAGCATTAACTATTGTTGTCCCTATCATACGGTGTTTACCAATGCGTCCGCTCTTAAGGATGAAGGTAATACAAACAACGAAAAAACAAAAATAAACTAATCGAATAAACAAAATGAGACGTTTTTCTGTTAAAAGCGTTGATATTACACGTAATGACACGTATCTAAAATGGCGATTCCAGACATTCTTTCACCCCACTCCCCCCCCTTCAATGGCACGTTACTTTATTAAATTTTGAGTGCGTTTAAGACTATAATAGCGCCTGATATTAAGCAACGATGTGGTCATAAGCTAGAGTTCGTAAAC
The DNA here is from genome assembly GCA_902850365.2 of Chilo suppressalis. Taxonomy (NCBI): domain Eukaryota; kingdom Metazoa; phylum Arthropoda; class Insecta; order Lepidoptera; family Crambidae; genus Chilo; species Chilo suppressalis. The sequence continues at coordinate 3,517,760 of OU963911.1, forward strand.
TTAAATAAGTCATATTGACATTGGCCTTGAAAATCATCCACTATTATCATTATCATAATCAGCCTATATAATGCGATTCAAATAAGAATAGGAAAGCATCTACCAAATGTCGCTTGAAAAGTACGGTTTGCAAAAAAATCTCGAAACGCTTTTTTAGCACTCAGCTGATTCTAGAATAAAAACCAATCATTTTTAAACAAACAATAACAAATGTTGATAATTAATATTATCTGTTTTTTTTCACTTATTGAGTATTGGCTATGAATGGTTGATAACCTAAATCGTCAACCAAATGTCACTTTAAGTTGCTTTCAGAAACTCTATTTAAAACTTTCTTTTACATATAGGATGCATGTTCGTATGTGACCTGCGTGATTATTCTTAACTTCTCCGGCGGTAATGCAGAGATGAGCGAAATTAAAGAGCTAGATTCTGATTGATGTTTTTTTTTTCACACAGTCTTAATAAAAAATACTATTAAAAATCGGTTGTGTTCTTTCTCAACCTTAGTAAATTGATTTTATTAAAAAATCTGATGTTTTGTCTCACTTAATCGTATCAAATAAGTTTTATTAAATAGCAACATTTTTTTGCTCACTCTTCCTATTTGGTTTGAATTGACAGCTATGACGTCAAAATATGGCGCCCAGCCGGTCCTATTGTTAGTTGAATCGCATTATAATGTCCCCACTGCTGGAAGACAGGAATTCCCTATGGATGGATTAGGGAGATTGGGCCATCACCCACCACGCGGGCCCAGTGCGGATTTTCGGGTGAATTACATCTAAATCCTTCTCTCTCCACTTCTCTCTCCATCTCTTATCATCTAAATAACATCTAGACTAGGAGCACTAAGGGTGTCTGTCATTGGTACCAATTCTGGCATGATTCTCTAAACTTAAAACTAAATTTAACATCAGTCTCTCCTTTTCATTCTGTATAGAGAATGACAAGGATATACTGCCGTCAAATTTAAGTTTAGGTTTAGAGAATCATGCCAGAATCGACACCAGTATTACCAGTGCTATAAACTCACGTGCCATCGTTCCGCGAACCTCTCCATGACCAGGAATATGAGCGGCGCCTCTCCCGGCAGCCTGAATGTCTCCAGATATAGTCTTAAAGCCTGGCCTATGCGTAGACCCACAAAGTCGAAGCTTTAACAAACGCTGTGAAGATATCAGTATATTGCTACAGGTAAATACTCACATGCCATCGTTCCGCGAACCTCTCCATGACCAGGAATATGAGCGGCGTCTCTCCCGACAGCCTGAATGTCTCCAGATATAGTCTTAAGGCCTGGTTTATGCCTAGACCCACATAGTCGAAGCTTTAACAAGCGCTGTAAAGATATCAGTATATTGCTACAGGTAAATACTCACATGCCATCGTTCCGCGAACCTCTCCATGACCAGGAATATGAGCGGCGCCTCTCCCGGCAGCCTGAATGTCTCCAGATATAGTCTTAAGGCCTGATCTATGCGTAGGCCAGCGTAGTCGAAACTTTCGGCGAAGGCACCTAAGACACTAGGCCCCTCGCCTTCTTCGTCGCGGCTCGAACGTTTGCATATGTACTCGCCTAAAGAGACGACAGCGATAACATGACTTTATTCATATTGCAAAGACTAAAGCCGAAAATTTATTTGTCTGTCGTGTTATGTCGTGACACGTCAGATCACAGAAAATGCATCAAAGAACAATCAGTTTCATACATTTAGTACGGTTAGAATTATATTGGTGCGTCAAGATGTGTCGAGACACAAATATGATTCACGACACAACACGACAGACAAATATATTTCCGGTTTAAATCAGTAAAGTTTCTGTTCCGTTTTAACATATATACTCTATTCAACTTCCTGAGACATAAGGTAATCAAACCATAAAATGGTTTTACATTAAGTCGATTTTTATATGCATATAAAATCATTATTTAAAAAATGACATTAAAAAAACATAACACTGTAGCTATTCCTCAAGTTTGAACGCATTGTAATACTACTAAATTGAAGAGAGTAGTAATTACAATTAGTATTTTTCAACACATTTGCTCAAAAAAATCATTTACAGAGGTTGTATACATTTTCAAAAGTTCAAAATTACGGGCCATACAATGCGGCGTGCGGTAATACGTTTTACCATACCACCCATGGGTCATACTATCTTTTACGGTTTTTTTTAATTTCGGTCGAACCTTCTTGGTGATGCTATTAATCTATACCTTTGTTTCACTTTAATACTAAAAAGAAAAAGAGATGAAAGATGTAGTTCTAATTTTCAACACCCGCAAGTGGCGCCATTTGTAAAACTTTCTTATTAGATAAAGTTTGCTACTTAAATTGAGTATAGGTACTGTTTTCTTGCAAATGTGTTGAAAACCCTTGTATGACATTCGTGAGTATTTACAAACTCATGGCTATGGTAAGCCCTCCACTTCGTCTCGGGCTTACATATCATAAATTAAATAACAAATAACATCTTCAAATTTTGATTATAATTAGTTCGACATACTTGTAATAACAGATATACTTTGTATATCTATTGTATTTTCGATACACAATGTTGTCGATTCTCTAAACATAAAATTAAATTTGGCAACGGTGTATCAAAAAGTGTGTCGAAAAGGAAAAACTGATGTTAAATTTACTTTTAAGTTTAGAGAATCATGCCAGATTCCACACCATTATCTATTGAAACCAAATTACAACATTTTTGAATACCCTGTAGAAACTGTTAAAATTATCTTCTTCACTTACCAATCATTTTCTTGTCCAAATCCGGGTTTTCTCTAAGGAACGCAGCCACTTGATAAGGATCCAATGGATTTTTCAACACTCCGTGCTCTTGAAGGAATTCTATGCCGCGCTCCGGCTTCTGATTGAACAACTCGGTGCCTTGTGTTACCCACTGAAAGATCAATTTCGGATATCAGTTCCGCAAGAAACTGCGCGTTTTGATTTAGGTTAAAAAAAATATTGTTCGCAATATTTAGCTGTTTTTGGATAATTACCTTGTAGAAACTTGGTTCTCAAATAAAAAATGTATCAATGGTATATAAAAAAAAATTGCTGTGAAGTAAGTATATTAGCTTAATTATAACTCTGGTAAGGAGTGGCAAAATGGAAGAGGGAGTATGCTATCTCTTCCGCTAATAACTTTAAAAAAATGTTTCTTTTTTATTTTTTTTTTTTTTTTTTCATGTAACACAACTATGTGATAAAAGTAATAAAACAAATAACAACGCTAAGGAGTAAATAAAATTAAAAACATGAATAATATTAACGGTATGAAATCTTAACTGGACAAATTCAAACCCATTTTTTTTATCCTATTGTAATTTTATCAAATTTTAAATTAATGTTTGCGTACTTTTACTAAAATTAGCGATGCCCTTGCAGGGCTCATGTTTGCGAACTGTTATTAGATTTAAGAACTAAATTTAACCAATCATCATCATCATCAGCCTATTAATGTCCCCACTGCTGGAGCACAGGCTATGGATGGAATAGGGAGATTGGGCCATTGGACCACGCGGGCCCAGTGCGGATTGGTGGGTGCTAACGACTGCAGATGCAGCCGGGACCAACGGCTTAACGTGCCTTCCGAAGCACGGAGGAGCTCGAGATACTAAATATTTGGTCACCCATCCAATGACCGACCACTACGAAAGTTGCTTAACTTCAACGATCGCAGCCGAACGCGCTAACCACTTGCGCCATCGAGCTCCTCAAATTTAACCAATATGAAGCAACAAATATTACAACTATGACCCGCTATATATCTTTCAATAGATCCCACCAGACATACCTTTTTCATATTCCTGATATTATCCAACTCCGCTTCCGTAGGCAGGTTAAACGTCAGTTTATGGCGTCCAGTCCTTCCGATATACTGACTGATATCATGCGTTACATGATCACTGACCACAGAAGCGTCATCCATTCCTCCCAGCTCTAAAGAAACGTGTCCCGCCCGCCCATATTTTGTCTCGCTCGCACTCTCAACAAGTGCTACTTCCATCTCACTCCTACCTTCTCCCACTTTCTCTGGCTGCGTACCAATCTCAATAGCGTCTATAATCGTCATAAGAGCTTCTAAAGACAAAGTATGGACATTGTAAGCTGTGGAGGAGACTACGTTTTTGGACAGCAACTTTGTCAACTCTTCAAAGATATTCGTGCAGTAGACATCGCAATCATAATTGAGATATAACTCGGTACACAACCCGGGTATTCTGAACATTTGCGCTAAGCTCTCTAGTGTGAGATGGTGGATTTCTTTAAGTTCGTATATCGCTTTGGTCGTGTCGGCGGATATGATTTCGATTAGCTTCTTGAAGTAAGCCTCCATTTGGAATTTTAGATGGAAGCGAAGAGCTTCGAATAGCAAGAAGGACACTTGGAGGTCTAATGCGAATATAGATATCCTCTCGGTGCTCAGCAACTGTGAAAAAGAAACAATTTGGTGACCTCCGTGGCCGAGTGGTAAGTACTCCAGATTTCAAGGTGTCGCCTACTCGAGAGCCCGGGTTCGAATCCCGGTGGGGTCAGATGTATGTGTGATGAATAGGAGCATTTGTACTCCAGCCATGAATGTTTAATATGTATTTATATATAAATATACTTATATATGTTTTCTATACGTTACCCTAGTATCCCATAACACAAGCCTACAGTGCTTACTTTGGGGCTACGCTAATTGGTGTGAGTGTTGGAAATATTTATTTAATTTTAACAAAAATAATAAATGAGTTCTCTAAATCTATTCGAGGCGGTAAGTTAAAAACCTTTTTAAATTTTCAGCCATTTGTCTATCAGAGCATCATGTCGGCACATCACTAAACTATTCGTGTTTGCTATTCGTAAACCTGATATTTATTTTAAACTTTATTGACCAAACTACAAAAGAATGGTACAAAAGGCGATGTACGATGCGACCGTACATTTTTGCAAGACCGCAGTTTAATAAGGTCGATGCAATTTACACCATTTACATAATGCTAACAGCATACTCTCCCAGTCAAACTTTGGGAAAAAAGAAAAACGCGAACGATGATACCATTCTGTACTTTTGACGACCCATGTGGTGGAGTGGTTGATACGCCGGGTTTCATGGTATTGCCGACTCGAGAGGTCCCGCGTTCGAATCCCGGTGGGGGCAGATGTTTGTGTGATGAATACGAGCATTTATACTCCAGTACTGGATGTTTGATATGTATTTCTATATAAATATACTTATATATGTAAAATATATGTATTCTATCCGATACCCTAGTATCCCATAACACAAGCCTTACAGTGCTTACTTTGGGGCTAGGCTAATTGGTGTGAATGTTGAAAATATTTATTATTTACTTTTCATTCTATAAAGCACTGTTGTCAAGTACACAAATAGCAAATACGAATAGTCAAGTTAAGTGCCGGCATTACTCAAACAACCAAACCAAAGAACGGAGCTTAGTTTGCCTATATTTAAATGAAAGCTTAAAATGTGGCTAATAACGAATGTTTTTAGTCAGAGAATATTTAGAAACGAAAACTAAAATTGACTTAGAATAGAATAAATAAAATGACATAAGTACCTATAAATTTTACAATTAAATTAAGTTTGATATTCGCATGCCCTGTCGTTGGCAAAATGGACGAACTAAATGAAAATCACCATCAAAATGGATCTACTCTGTTTTGTGTGAATAAATAAATTACATTTCATTTAAAAACACTCGAAAAAGAAAGGACTCGCAAAAAAGAGAATTGTTAGTAATAATAAATTGATCACTCACGCTAACAAGATTCCTGCACAGTGGATCGCGTACGAGCTGGAACAAAGCCGGATGGGTGGGCAGCTGATCGACAGCCACTTCTAAGGCGGTTCCTACCAGGGCCAAGCCTAACTGCACCATGCCTGACGTGTTCTGACCATCCAGGGGATTGCAGAGAGAGATCAGAAACCTGGAGCATATCATAAAAATCTATACTCAATAATATAATAAAAAGAAAATATTTCTATGCCTGTCACCAGGCCAAGCCTAGCTGCACCATGCCTGACGTGTTCTGACCATCCAGGGGATTGCAGAGGGAGATCAGAAACCTGGGGCATATCATTAACGTCTATACTTAACAATATAATAAAGAGGAATTTGTAAATACTTTTGTGTCTGCCACAAAGAAACTCCAAAATTACTGAAACAATTTCTAGCACAATCCATTCGCGACATGTGTTTAGTTATGAGGCTATTTCACAAGTTTTTGAAAACGTTTATACGTTATTCATTAATGTATTATATCTGTGTATCTGTTGCGTTGCGAAAATTCTGTTTTAAATATGCCACGGAAACGTTTCAAAGTAATGTCACTTCAACGTGTTACGGGTACTGAACCCTTAGCATGAACCAATATCGACCAATAGTAAAATTCGATCTCGATACGCGTCAAATGTCAAGAAAATTTGTATGGAAATTTGAACAGCGCCACAACGGATGTAACGAAAATTTAACATCTTCCATACAAAACTACGATATTAACTAATATCAAATTAGATACTACTGCCAGTTTATTTAATACGATATTGGTTCGTGGTAAGGGTACTAAATTAGAGAATACCGCCAGTTGAATTAATTCGATATTGGTTCGTGGTAAGGGTACTAAATTAGAGAATACCGCCAGTTGAATTAATTCGATATTGGTTCGTGGTAAGGGTACTAAATTAGAGAATACCGCCAGTTGAATTAATTCGATATTGGTTCGTGGTAAGGGTACTAAATTAGAGAATACCGCCAGTTGAATTAATTCGATATTGGTTCGTGGTAAGGGTACTAAATTAGAGAATACCGCCAGTTGAATTAATTCGATATTGGTTCGTGGTAAGGGTACTAAATTAGAGAATACCGCCAGTTGAATTAATTCGATATTGGTTCGTGGTAAGGGTACTAAATTAGAGAATACCACCAGTTGAATTAATTCGATATTGGTTCGTGGTAAGGGTACTAAATTAGAGAATACCGTCAGTTGAATTAATTCTATATTCATTCGTGCTAAGGTACTACTGCCAGTTTATTTTATACATTGGTTCGTAGTAAGTGTACTAAATTAGAGAATACAGCAAGTTGAATTAATTTGATATTGGTGCATGGTAAGGGTACTAAATTAGAGAATACCGCCAGTTGAATTAATTCGATATTGGTTCGTGGTAAGGGTACTAAATTAGAGAATACCGCCAGTTGAATTATTTCGATATTGGTTCGTGGTAAGGGTACTAAATTAGAGAATACCGCCAGTTGAATTAATTCGATATTGGTTCGTGGTAAGGGTACTAAATTAGAGAATACCGCCAGTTGAATTAATTCGATATTGGTTCGTGGTAAGGGTACTAAATTAGAGAATACCGTCAGTTGAATTAATTCTATATTCATTCGTGCTAAGGTACTACTGCCAGTTTATTTTATACATTAGTTCGTGGTAAGTGTACTAAATTAGAGAATACAGCAAGTTGAATTAATTTGATATTGGTTCGTGGTAAGGGTACTAAATTAGAGAATACTGCCAGTTGAATTAATTCGACATTGGTTTGTGGTAAGGGTACTCAATTAGAGTGTACCGCCAGTTGAATTAATTCGATATTGGTTCGTGGTAAGGGTACTAAATTAAAGAATACTGCCAGTTGAATTAATTCAATATTGGTTTGTGGTGAGGGTACTAAATTAGAGAATACCGCCAGTACTGACCGGAACAGCTCCCTCACACAGGCGATGCCGTAGGGCTGCAGCTGCGGCTGCTGCTGCGGCGTGAACCTGATGCCGCGCGGGTTGATGTACTCCTGGCCCGCAGCGGAGCCCGAGCCTTCCGTAGGTGGTGGATCACAAGGTGGACTCTCGGTTTCAGCAACTTCAGAACCAACAGATATTAAATAATATCCAGTCAATTTTCATACTCATGACTCAACTAGCCGTGCCCCGCGGTGTTACCCGCGGTTTATTAGGGAGAATTATTTTTTATCGATTTTCCCATGGGAATAAGATATTTTTTCTACAGTAAAACCTAGCCTGTGTGTTAATCCAGGGTGTTAACTAACTCCATACAAAATTTTACTAAAATCGCTCCAGCCGTTTAGACGTGAGGAAGTAACAAACATACACACTCACAAACTTTCGCCTTCTAGTGTGATTACATTTGGTCGTTAGCCCGTATATGGGTGCACGAAAGATATTACTCGAGTTCGGGCACCCGATGCAATATTTACACTGGAATACGGACTGGAAGACGGTGTTGGGTAACCAAAACGTAAACTGCCCGAATACGGATGTACTCAACTCCGTTCATTTACACTTAGACGTTTACCCGAATTCCATTGGCACTCGTATTCGGGCTAACGACCAAGTGCAATAGCTCCATTATTATTATAAGCAAGACGGTAAGCTCTTGTTTTCCGTTACTTCTGATACAACAGACAAAATAATAACCAGTATATTTCCATAATTATATCATTATAGTTTTAAAGAATAAAATCTAAATATATATGAAAAAACTGAGTCACAGACTAACTGACTGACATATCAACGCACAGCTCAAACCGCTGGGTCTAGACTCCAAATTTGGCACGTAGATTCCTTATGTGGTCTAGTGGTGCACAAACAATGGAATTTTCAAAATACACCCCCGAAGGATTAAAAAGTTTGTATTAAAAAATCTTATTCCTTGAGTTAATTAGACTTGAAACTTAGCACGAATACTTATCTAAATAAATTATAAAGTTTGTCATTTTTAGCTATGCTAAACTACCCCCTGAAAAGGGATTGGAAGGGTGTCGCAGTTATTATATATGGATGAGTTTTAACGCGCATTTCGAATAACTGTTAACTCAGTATTTATATTAAACTAGTTTTAACGGGTTAATGCACGAAAATTATTTATTAATTGACGTTTCGCAGCCTTTTCAGGTCTGCATCGTCAGAATCAATCATAATATAATAATACAATAATCGTCAGTATTTATACTTGAAACCTGAAGAAGACAGAAGAACTTCACAATTCAGGTGAGCAGACAAACACTAGATAAAATAAAAAGTATGTACTATTTTTAATAGAAAATTCATAACTAAAATTTTGTCTTAATTTAAAATCCTGTGACAACTCCAAAAATACATAATCATCCACCATATATTGTTTAACTAAAACATAAGTAATCAAAATCAAAAACATAATCAAAACATTTATTCGACGCAGACATGGATACAGACTTATGTCTACACTTGTACATACATATATATAAACTAGCTGACTCGGCGAACTTCGTACCCCCCAAAAGTAATAAATAATTTGCAATAAATTAAAATTGCGACTATAATTTGAGATTTAAACTATCCTATCTCTCAAGTTGGATCGAACTGCACATGGTGTGCGAATTTTATTATAATCGGTTCAGTGGTTTAGGAGTCCATTGAGGACAAACATTGTGACACGAGATTTATATATATTAAGATGGCCAATAAACGATGGATAACATTAAACATTCACTTAATATCTATGTATGTTAATATCCTGTAGCTGAGCCGAATAGGGCCCAGTTCAGCATTGTGTCAGTTTTCACTGACGCTGTTTTTCAACTGGGCCCTTTTTCTCACATGTGGATGCCAAAACACTATGATACATGTAATCCTAGTTCACGCTAACATAACTTAAAATTTACATAACTTTTGGTTTTCTAAAATCTAAGAAAATTAATTTAAAAATGACTTTGACACTCACCAATACTATTCTCACTGGTGTCGGGTCCGTTTTCCTGCGGTGTCTCAGCGGGCGCATCGGCCTGCCCCTCGGCGTTGCCCACGCATTTCTCCAGCAACTGGGTTATGGACGGGTTCGAAGCCGCCAAGTCCATAGAGGAGTGGCGTCCATGCTTCTTGGTCGGACTTTTGGCTGAATCCACGGGCTCTATAGTTATCTCAGCCTCGTTTATCAAGTTCTTGTCTTGGCTGGTGGAAATTAAAGGGTTGTTTTTATTTATTTATTTATTTATCTCAGATTGCTCATGTACATTTTTTATTATAAGGTCTTACATACTTAATAGAGAGTGGTACATGACCCCGTTGGGGTGTTGCAACAAACTTAAGCTTAACATTAAATACATTAATTTCACTGAATTGTTGATCATATTAAATCACATCAGGTCTAACCAAATTTAAACAAAATCAATCCATTTTAAAAATTAATCAAGTAAATTTATATCATATCATGTCATCATAATCATATTATATCATAATAGTTGTTTTTAGAACACTCTTAGTTTGGTTTAATACAAATTAGGTTTCTCATATACATAATTGTCTATTAATTAAATAAATAAATATTTCCAACACTCACACCAATTAGCCTAGCCCCAAAGTAAGCACTGCAAGGCTTGTGTTATGGGATGCTAGGGTAACGGATAGAATACATATACAGCACATATATAAGTATATTTATACAGATATACATATTAAACATCCATGACTGGAGTACAAATGCTCATGTTCATTACACAAACATCTGCCCCCACCGGGATTCGTCGAACCCGGGACCTCTCGAGTCGGCGACACCATAAAACCCGGCGTACAAACCACTCGGCCACGGTGGTCGTCAAAATTAAATTCTTTTGTAATTTTTATCTTTAAGACTGTATATTGGGATACCCTGACAGGGTTCATGTTAGGTACTATAAGCACTTTGTAACCATCTATGTAACCACATGAGTGGAATAAATTGAATTGTTTATTTTTATTTTATTTTATTCAGAACAAATAACAGTGGTACAATTCTCATTAGACAAACAGTATTGTAATACAAGTGACACTTTAAATGCTTGTACGACCAACTTCTTTATCCATTAATTAGAATCTACAAAATACATATTATTACGCTTCTTTAAGATTTACTATTAATACAGTAGGTACCAATAAATTATCAATAAAACACACTCTTTATCATTAAAATACCAAGGACACATATACATAGTTCTGTTAATTTTGGGTCATCATCATCAGCCTATTAGAGTCCCCACTGCTGGGCCTTCCCTATAGATGGAATAGGGAGATTGGGCCATGACCCACCACGCGGGCCCAGTGCGGATTGGTGGGGGCCGACGAATGCAGATGCAGCCGGGACCAACGGCTTAACTTGCCCTTCGAAGCACGGAGGAGCTCGAGATAGTAAATTTTTGGTCACCCATCCAATGACGACAAGCGGACCGAAATACATACTTACAATGGTACATAGATAAAAATATATTTTTATAAAGTTTATATAAAGAAATAATTTTATTTATATTACCGGTAATACACTAGCGGTCACCCGCGACTTCATACGAGTTAACTTACACTGGAACCTAACATTCTTCCGGGATAAAAAGTATCCTATGTCTCAATCCAGGTCATAAACTATATGCGTACCAAAGGACATGGCTAAGAAACTGCCCTTAACGTGTATAATTATTTTTCACTAGCCCATAATTTTATAACATTTTTTTATAAATTATGACGTGTTTATAATTCTCATACAACTTTCGTGAAATAATCAAATATTTAAAAGTATAAACATTGACTTCATGTCTGTTTCAAAAGGAAAATGTTCCGTTTTACTAAAATAAATGAACTGTAAATGTATACTAAAAATATTTCTGTCAGTATATCGAAATAAACAATATGAATTCAAAACTCCCAAAAACTATGACTTATTTGGCTCTAATTTTTATTTTAACAAATCACTGAAGGCCTAAAATAAGAGATTTTATTTTTCTGATCAGGCTTGAGAGAAGGCTGTATGATAAATTAATGCTTTGATTTTTGCAAATGAACAAAATAAAACTTCACAGATTTCATGTCAGGCCGATAACAACATTTTTTTTTGTATTTATTTTTACTTTTAAAAATGCTTTTTGTGAAGTGTTAATCAGATAAATGTAAAGAAATATTCTAAGAAAATGCGAAATTGATGGCTCTGTAAATAATTGGCAATATCTTTTATCAAATGTAGCAAGGTAATGACGTCGTAGGAGATCTCAAAATTTTCAAGATTGTGACTTTATCAAAAGTTTCTGAGCCCTTTTTCATAGAAATTATAAATATTCAGTCATTCTGCATTATATATTACTAAGTACAATATTTATACATTGCTAGGGCAGTCGCTCATACAAAATTTTACCATGTCCTTTTATCCAAATTCGTTCAGTACTTTTTGCGTGATTGAGTCACAAACATACAAATTTACAAACTATCTCATTTATACTTAGAGATTGATGAAAACCTCCGTGGCTGAGTGGTTTGTACGCCGGATTTCATGGTTTCGCCGACTAGAGAGGTCCCGGGTTCGAATCCCGGTGGGGGCAGATGTTTGTGTGATGAATACGTGCATTTGTACTCCAGTCATGGATGTTTAATATGTATTTCTATATAAATATACTTATATATGTACAGTATATGTATTCTATCCGTTACCCTAGTATCCCATAACACAAGCCTTATAGTGCTTACTTTGGGGCTAGGCTAATTGGTGTGTGTGTTAGAAATATTTATTTATTTATTTATTTATTGGATAACCAGATGCATATTGACCTAAAGTTATTTTTGTAATTGTTGTAGGTTGTAAATCGTTTAAGTGGTTCGAAAGCCAGATTACGAGATTTTTAGCTGCATAAGTACAAGGAAAAAATCTACGGTTGGCAACCCTGGAAATCATTGGCATTCTTCCTTATTTTGGCAACCCTGGAACTCATTGGCATTCTCCTTTATTAAAGGAGCTAATTAAGTGAATCTCTTGTTGTTACCTATGCCTTAGACTGGTGTCGGCCTTAGTGACGTCACCGCCGGCGTCATGCTCGGCGACGCTCGAGTTTGAATGCTCCAATGTTGGTGATTTCCGTTCTAAAGAATTACCTACAACAACATATGAAAAAAAGTCTAGCACATTTTAAGACTGCCAAGCCAGCAAGGGATTATACAGGTTGGTCCAATTTGTGACTCCTTGTGATGATTTTTAGCTTATATGCCTTCGAAAGCCAATTAAAACAAAAATAGGCTGATTAAGTACTATTTTTTTTATGAGTTTTAGTAGTTTGGAAGCTTGCGGAGCTTTTTAAACTTAGCCAGAAGATATGGAAACTCCTTTTTGTATTTTTAAATTGAAGTTGTATGTTTGAGTAAATCCTACTAAAAATTAAGTTCCAACTTTCAAGCCTTTTTTGAGTAACCAAGTTATTTCACAAAGCTGAGTTATTTTTATTTATTAAAACAACATTCAAGACAATTATGTCACAAAAAATACTGCAAAATACCTACTACGAAAAAAGATATGAATTTTAGAACCTCGCTGGCTAAAAATACGCAAAAAAAATATAACTCGAAAACTAAGAAAACCGCGGAACATACATAGGGTATTTTCGGATACCCCCAGGTGCGAGGAATCTAAAAAAAATTGTTGACGTCACTAATTGGACCACCCTGTATAACGTGAATATGTATATTGTATTTATACCACAGAACATAGAAAGAGGTTAGAAAGGCCTTGTGGGCGGGGCTGGCGCGCCAGTTATATGTGAGCAAATGCTCATAACTTGCCCAAAACATGGTTCTTATTGTGTCGCCGTTGGTCTCGGGTGTTACTGTTGATTGGTTCGATTGTTTGATGCCGCGCCATTTGATTGGCTATTGTTTATTAGGTGAAAGTGTAGTGTAAGTCTATGAAGGACCGTTCCAACCTCTTTCTATGTTCTGTGATTTATACCAGCAGCCGCCCGCGACTTTGTCCGTGTTAACTTTAGTTTTTTGAGTATCCCTCGGGAACCCAAATTTCTTCTTTCGAGATAGAAGTATCATCTGTCTCAATCCAGGTAATAAACTATGTGTGTGCCAATTTTCATCCAAATCCGTTCAGCCGTTTTTGCGTGCTTGAGTAACAAACAAACATACTTTTGCATTCATTGTAATACTTACGGCCTCCCATGACTTCGTCCGCGATAGCTTTAGCTGTTTGAAGATACCTCAGAAACCAAAACATTTTCCAGGCTAAAAAGTATCCTGTATCTTAATCCAGGTCATAAACTATATGCGTACTAAATTTCATCCAAATCCGTTCAGTGGTTTAGGCGTGAAAGCGTAACAAACAAATAAACAAACCACAAACAAACAAATAAACAAACCACAAACACACAATGACTTGAACATATGATTTATAAACATTATGACATATTACTAAAATCGATATCACACGACAATAAATGTATTGATAACAGTATGTGCAACTGCTCATATAAATAATATCGAAGTGATAACGACTAAAAACGCGGTAGCCACGATTCACAAATCACGTAAAACTAAAGTGGGAATTTAATGACCCAATCTATTTATATATTTATTTAATAGGTTTACCAACAATAGTAACACTTAAGCAATTACAATTATAGACAAGGAGACACTTATATCAATGTTACAATTAATTATAGGTAAACACCACATTTACCATATGATGATTTATTTATGAATTAAACACTTGACAATATACAAAATAAATATTAGAGTTCCATGGTGCAGCAGGAAGGTTGTTCAGTCTAGCAAGTTTTTTTTTATAATCTCTTTTTTATTAATTAAGGGTCACTTGCACCAACCAACATTCTTAAATCAAGTGTAATCTTAATTAATCCTTTATAGGACATCACCCCGTCTTTTTCATTAATTGAATCCAAATAAAGATAGAATGAGGTAATTAAACATTTAAGTAGTGGTGCAGGTTAGATTCATTAATTTATATTAATGATAAAATGGCAGAGGAGGCGCCGGTACATATAGGTAGCCAACTGCCTCTCTGAGCAAAAAATTATGTGTTGAGTATGTCTTGATAACCATACCCCGCGCACCGTTGCCGGCGCACGTGCCATCGAAGCGGCAAACACCCTTTTTTGGCCAAACAAAACTCATTTGGCAATATGTGCTAGCTACTGGGATGAAACGATATCGCGATGCAGGAAAACGCAGCGCCATCTAGTAATGAGTAGTAGCAATAGTTTATTAAAATAAACTTTTTTTTTTATAACTATCACCAAGATCAAATAAGAAGGACAATACCATTTCATTAATTATACCTCCTAATTAATAAACGACGAATAACATTTTAATGAACAGAGACAAAACATGGAGTAACTAATCCAAGTTTATTCTGCGTTTATTAATAAGCCATTCCCTTACTTATAAAAGTTCAAAAATTATTTAAACATTTTGTAAAAGTCTTGTGAGTACAGTATTGTATAGGTTTCATGTTGAAGTATGTACACATATTAAATTGAATAAAAATGTGACAACAACAAAATATTATTAATTTTTACTTACTAGTACTCCCAGTCAAGCTTTTCTTCTTAGTTGATTTGTCACGCTTTTTCAAGGAAAGGCCGCCCACAGTAGAGAAACTCGCGACAGAGGTGTCTTCTGGTGGGAACTGAGGCAGCCTCATAAAAATCAGTTGGGTCATATCCCGCAGGCACTGTTCAGCATTGCGTCGAAGTAATTCTATGCAAATATTTTTTTTATGTTAATTAAATAAATTGTACTTCAATATTTTTAGTTTTGTAGCACAGATGGTAATTATATATTGCAGGGAATCACATCAAGGCCTCAGTCTAAATAACTTTAGGTTAACCCCTTACCTTCTAGGAAATTTTCTATTTGAAGCCAAGATATTATTAATACACAGACATTTTAAAAAGTAACATAAATGATTTAACTGCCCTTAACTGGCGGACTACATTTTTTTTAATTTGGACCAATTCCTAAAGATTATCTGGAATCAACAGCTTTGAGCAGTTTCATTCAATACCCTTGCATACCCTAGCTTTTAGGGTTTTTGTAACTGTATACTGTAAAAGAATCACTGCAATAGGGATGATGACTAATTTTTTTTTCTTTGTTTATCAGGTAGATTATCAAAAAGTATTGGACACGTATTTTTTCTTTTTTTTACATAATATAAACATTGCAGAGATATATTGATTTGAAAAGTCGCATGATGTCACGCATTAGTACACTTATAAGTGAAAATACTCCCAAACTTTGACGCGCTATAACTTTGTCATTTTTTGGTTGATTGCCCAAAGAAAAAATACGTGTCCATTATTTTTTGATCATCTAACTGAAGGACTAAATAGAATATCTTTTACTGTACCCCGTCATCACCCCTATTGCAAATCTACTAAATATATAAATGTAAAAGCAAGGGCACATCTGCTGTACATTATAAGCCTTAAGTTTATTATAAAAAGTACAATTTACCTGATAGTCTTGTTTCAAAACAAATGCGAAAACAGCTGAGCATAATTTCGCATACGCTTTCATCAGTCAACATGGCTCCTTCGGGACTCAACATGAGTGTGTGAAGAACCTTAAATGGAAGAATGAACTTGATAAAAAGTCATATTATTTAACTAAGATGATTGTAAATAAATTATAATTTGTATTATTAAGATTTCTTAAATTTTCTTATTGGCTTCAGATACTAGGAGTTATTTTGCCAGTCTTATGGACACTTTCAGACAGCCTTTTCAAGAGAAAAGAGTTCTAGAAAACATTGCATTATACATATTTGGTATGGCAAGTCAGCATTTTATTTTTCTCTTCCCTAGTATGAGCACTGATTGCTGAGAGAAATATGCTATTTAGTTCTTTATTTACTTTAGCTATTGAAAACTGATCACTATAATGAAATTCATAAATCAAATTATAAAACAATAAGTTTTTTTTTATATTACTTTATTCTGTAAATTCACAGATATATTAAAACTTTGAACAGTCAAATATTATTACATGTTATAAGTTGTTATAGCATAATAATTATGTTATATATTGTAGTCCCATGAACTTTAAAAACTTATTTAAATTTTTAATAGGTAGGAACAAATTTTCAACTGAAACATAAAATAGAAAAACTTACTTGCAATATTTTCATAAGTACCACACCATCTGAAGAATGGTCAGTGCCAACAAATCGAGCATGTGTGACTGCATCTGCTATATCTTCTACAATAGCTGGTACACTAGGATGGGTTGGATCTGAAGCGATTCAAATAAATAAACAGTAGTTTAATGGTATTTTTTTATATTAAAACCATTGCAAAGTTGTGCTGATTAAAATTTTATAGCATCAACATAAAAAATATCAATATTGCATATAGCAACCTAAGGCCTGATGGTATAAATATTGATCTTTCTTCAATACCTTGTATTTGATATTAGGAATAGAATTAGCTTATTATTTCACTTGTCTTGGCTTTTAAAAGAATCATGGAAGAAATGAAAATAAGACAATTGGCCCCTTAATTGCACAACTCTAAAACTCTGCTTTATTGTACAAATCAATCCCAAATAATTATTAATGTAATATATATCTTTATTTGAAGTGCTGTTTTTAATCTGATAAGAAATCTTGAAAGCAAAGTTTTGTATATACTTTAAAATGCAAAACTGTTACACTCTTGGATAGGCAGATTTATAATTTTAACCGAAACATGTTCATGATTTATAAAATATTAAATAATTTACTAAAATTTGTATTTCATCAAATTACTAACCTATTAGTCCATAAGATAAAAACTTGTGTATTGCTGATAATGCCAAACTAGTCACAGGCCCTGTAGTTTCCTTGCTTCTAATTACTTCTAAAAAGGGACTGAGATATGTTGCTGGATCCAGGAGTCTCAAATCATCCACTTGATTGAGAATTGTCTTCAAGTCTTGGAAAGTTTTCATCAAAACATCATACTCTTCGTTAGGAAAAGAATGAGATCCCCAACGAGTGCTCCGTCGCATGGATGTGACGAGCATCGCCATCTCACCCTGGACAACGAATATTCCATTCCCGGGGAGCGACATTGTTTCTAAAAATTATTAACTACTGACTGGTGAACATCCATACAGTAAATAAACACCTTGATTTTTAAAGGGGATTATCACGAGAACACATATTAAAAAGTGCCGTATAGGATTCACTCTCACAAGTTTACGATTCTTTTCAAATAAGATCTGATTAATTACTGATTTAAACAATAAATTAAAAGTTATCAGTGGAAATTCACAATTTGATTAGCAGATTCCATCACAATCATGTTGACGTTTCATAATTTTAAATGTGCTACTGCCCGCTAGATGGCATTGTCCTGTAGTCCTGTCATCATGCAAAAATAACATCAAATTTATATCGAGTCATCTCAATTGAATAATCGTTTCGGATTCAGCGAGTCTATACAATACTTTATAAATAAGTATAATAATTATTTTATTTTAATATGGTAACACTGTCAATATGTCTGACGGCCATGGTTTACTTTTCTGATCAAATCTCAAGAAAATAGATTTTTCTTTGTTCTTCACGATCTAATATTAATATTTTCAGACTGCATGTAATTGTAAGTGAATAGGTTAATTACCAATAATATTTTTGTATCGTTTATAATGTTTTTAAGTGCATTTGTTTATGAATGTGCGTTGTCACGCGTGCAATGGCTATCGACACAGTTTGTCATTTTTGTCTTTTTGTGTTCGTGTAGTTATTATTACCACGTCTCTCGTTACGTGTTTCAGGCAGCTAACTGAGTCAGCGCAGCAATGGTTAAGAAAAAGAGACAAAGTGATCCTGGCGAAAACGGGGACGAGTCCACTGAATCCTGTGACGAAAACGTCAAATCCGCATGTCCTCACGTTGCCAAGGCTGTTGATCTCACACGCCTCAAGAAGTCTCTGAAGACGGGAGGATTCGACAAAGAATGTGCTGAATGCAAGAAAAACGCCAAAAATGAGATACCTGACCCAGATTTTGAAGAAGATCTCACTCTGTGGATGTGTCTTCGCTGTGGGACTCAGCTGTGTGGTCGAGCTCGCAACAAGCACGCCTTGAATCACTTCAACACTCCCCATTCTGACTGCCATGCCCTCACAGCCAACACCACAACCTGGGAAATCTACTGCTACAACTGCAACAACGAAGTCACAGCTTCAAGCTCCAAAAAACTTCACGAGTGCATAGAATACCTCAAAAAGCAAGCAATGGCTGTTGTGAGTCCTAAATCTTTGCCACCTTTAGAATTACCATATGAAAACAAATTGAAAGTAGAGCTTGCATTGCCTGTAGATTCTCTATTAAATAAAGCAGATAAGGGCAAAGATAAAGCGATGGCTTTGAATCTACCAAGAGTTAGGGGATTATCAAATTTAGGAAACACATGTTTTTTCAATTCTGTTATGCAATGCTTAGCACAAACACCGTATTTGCTACAAGTTTTGCAAGAGATGGCCTCTCCTGGTGAAAGGTTCACATTACCGGGTGGGAAGCTGAAGCTGAAGACAGACAGTGATGAAGTTAAGGAAGTAGATCTCCCCCCGATTGCTGGGCAGTTGGCTGAATGGGGAACTCTCACTAGAACTCTTGCGGAAACATTAACTGAATTGCAATCAGGTAAGACACATTACATACATATATTCTACTACAATCATACATCCCGGCAAACTTCTTGAGCAACAACCATAAACCAAACGAGTGTAGCAAGGAAGCCTGCACAGTAGAAATGTTAGATTCAATACTGTCTACTGCGCATGTTTATTTGTCTTGCTTAAGAAGTTTTCCGCTATCTATTATTTATGGCATAGTTGATATAGGTAGTTACTTGAAACTAATTAATTACAAGGACAGACAGTTTTCTAATTACATTATTGTGGCAGATTCATAGCTGCTTAACAGTAATTTACTTCTAGGGTTTTAGTGAAACCTATATGGAAGGTCAAAGGTAAATACACATTCATTATATTCACAAAAACATTGAACACATGAACAATGTTTATACTAATATTATAGTACTGGAGTGGTCGACCTATTTCTGAAACCTATTTTAGGAACCACCTAGTTTCATTTTGGCTTGTGGAGACGATTGCCTTAAAATTTTCAGAAATATCGTTTGAGTCATCTTTTTAAAATGAAGTTTAAATTTCTTTCATGCTTTTTTACGTCTTTAATGTTTTTGTAATTATATAATGATCTCATTTATTAATGAGGTTCAGTAGTCTTATAAGTACTGTCATGTCAATATGGCCCATTTATTTCATAGTTTTTGTTATATTTATTTGTTGAAACTAATGAGTTTGAAATCTATGAATTAGTATATTAGTGTAAATGATACTATTTAGATGCTCATTAAAACTGCAGCACTCTGCGTGTGTTATTAACATTGAGTATGTTGTATAAATTCAAGATGAGTACATTAGATACTTCCATGCCCAAGTCTAGGGTTTCTTAATTGGATCCATGGACCCCTTATGGGTATGACTCTGTATCATTTGTATCATGAGTCCATTGTAGATCACATAACTGTAAAAATTTAATATAGTACTTATAAGTGTAATGAACTGCCAACAAAATTATATTCTTTGACAGCTGTCCATAGAATTCTTTAGGTGGTTATAACATCACTCTTTTTGCTTTGGCAGTTAAATTATGGTCTTTTATAATTTTATATTAATCAATGTACTACTAAATTATTATACTTGAGTAGTTGATATGATGATCATTCATGTAAATGCCCTATAATTCCCTAGATTAGTACAAATAATGAGTTGTTTTTGTAATTCCACAAAAAAACTAATAAAGCACCTAATTAAAATAGCTAGTAATATATTTTTGGCCACAAATAAAAAAACAGTATTCGATGTAATAGTTCTAAACTGCTGAAACATTAGTTAAATTTTTAATAATTTAATGTGAAATTGAGAGTTTTATCGAGATTGCAATTTATTTTTTCGTTTTATATTTCTTTAGTAATTATTATTTTTAAACATGCATAGTAAATGAAAAATATCTGGTTATAAATAAACAGTACTAAAAAACGAAAAAACCAGTCCGCAGTGGGCGTTGTCGTTGAATCCTTGCGGTCAGTCCTGCGGTTGTGTTTTTGCGTTTTATTAGTAGTGTTTATTTATTAGTGATTTCTTTTTAAGGAAACAAAAATATTTAAATCTGAAAAAAAAACAGGCATACTGTATACACATAACCAAACAATCGAAGTTTCAAGAAAACATCACCCTATCTCTTATCTATTAGACAAGTCCGTCCGTGGTGCTGTTTCAGCCGCCAAACCGTAAGAGATAGATATAGAGAATGTTTAAGTTATAAGTTAAGAATAGTCTGACAAGACTACAAACCGGATGTGAGTAACGTAGCACTTCCGGTTTTCGAGAAATCACGTGATTTCTATTTCAAAATTTTTTTTTTTGGTGAACATTTGGTTCACTGGTTTGCTAGTATGTTATAATATTACAAACAAAATTCCTTTCCTATTACAGGTGAAGGTGGTGTTTATACTCCCAGAAAACTGCTGATGTTTCTTGTAAACAAATTACCCCAGTTTGGTGGAGGTGACCAGCACGATGCGCACGAACTCCTCAGGCATATGTTGGAGGCAGTCAGGTATACCTTTACATACTTTCAAATTTACTGCTGAAAACCTTTTTAAGAATATACTGCGTTTATTTTCTTCCAGATAATAAACTTGAGTTGATTTTTTGTTTTTTTTTTTTTTTTTTAAATTACTAGCTGTGCCCCGCTGTGTTACTCGCGATTATGTATAAATCCAGGATGTCAGCTAACTCCATACCAAATTTTATTAAAATGCCTCCAGCCATTTAGACGTGATTAAGTAACAAACATACACACTCACAAACTTTCGCCTTTATAATATTAGTGTGATAGTGTGATGTATAAAGCTACTCCCATCATGGCTCGAGTGGTGTGTACGCCGGTTTTCAAGGTGTCGCCTACTTAGAAGTCCCGGGTTCGAATCCGGTTGGGGCAAATGTTTGTGTGATGAACACAAGCAATTGCACCTAAATCATGTTTATATCTATTTCTAAATCAAAATATAATTATATATGTATTCTATCTGTTACCCTAGTATCCCATAATACAAGCCTCGCACTGCCTTATTCTAAAACGCGAAGTAAAGTTAGTCATTGATTAAACCTAATGCTATCTCTGTCTTCTTTGTAGCAAGCAATAGTGACAGCATCACTTTTAAACCAGTTTAACTGTAGTCAATGTTTTGTAATAAGGGGTTTACACAGTTACACAGTTTAATTAGGGGCTAGGTGCTATATTTTTTTTACTCTTCTAGATCTGAAGACCTACGCCGGTATCAATCAGTAATTCTGAACAGTCTTGGCATGAGTTCTAAGGTGGACCCTGCCAAGGTAGACGGTGAAGTGAAGCAGAAGGTCAAGTTCTACGGTCAGCAAGCGTCTGATACTATGCTAAGGCCAGAACAGGTTTGTTATATCAAATGTTTTTACCATCATTTGAAAGTAATTCTCTGCTTTTATATAACTTCCCTTCTTTGAGTAAAAAGAGACATCTAGATACTTGCAATACTAGGTGTAGCTAATAGATAGAAGTTATTCGCGAGTATTACACACGCACTGTACCCTTAGCATGAACCAATATCGAATTCGAATAGTTTGCGAGTGCGAAATGTCAATGTCAAATTTTGTATGGAAACTTGAACAGCAGCGCCCCAACGGACGCAACGAGAACTAAAAATCTGTACACATTTGAAGTTTAACTAGATCGGATTCGAATATTTGAATTCGTTTTGATACGCTTGATACGAGTGAAGAAGTTTCGTACAGTAATTTGCCAAAGCGGACGTAGAATTAAAAATCTTCCTTATAATAAATACGTCTTGACATTTGACGCGTATCGAGATCAAATTCAACTATTCGAATTCGATATTAGTTCTTGCTAAGAGCACTGGTTCCTTTAGCCTGTCACACATATCCCTGACAGCCTGACTTATGAGGAGAGGGGGGGCCTGAGGAGTTGGCGAACATAACGGTATAATGACATAAAATTCTAGAAAAAAATCCACTCGAACCCGCACCCTTCGCTATCCGGGCGAATGCACTGACCATTATGCTACCACGGCCCTTTTCGCCGCGTCGAAATTTTCCTAGCCTTAAGCTGCAAGGCAGCGCCATCTCTTCGCATTGTAGGTAATCCACAATGTCAAATGAAGTATTTTCAAGTATTAAACATTTGAAAGAAGAAATAGCAATTATAGTTATGTTTTTATATATTTTTAAGCATTTAACTGCTAGATGTTTAAATCTAAAGAAAAGTTTACTAGAAAAAAATCCACATCAAAAAAAATTTTTTTTTTCTTGTAAACTTTTCTTTAGATTTAAACATCTAGCAGTTAAATGCTTAAAAATAAATAAAAACATAGACATAAAATTCATTCAAAATTAAATTAAAATTTTTTTACAGGAGCAATAAAAAACTGAATGACACACCTACAGTGAGGTTTTGGCGTGGTTTTTATTTACTAATGTTAACACTGTTTTAAGGCGGTTCTGATTGAAAATATATATATATAAGATTCAAATCCAGCAAGCCCAAAACCTTCCGACTGTAAAAAGTATTTTGACCGGTACCCTTAGTACGAGTTTGAGCCCACGAAAACTATCATAGTTTTGGTAATTGTAAATTATGTTTCTATGTCCGTTTTGGTGAAAAGTATCCAAATATACTTTAAATTTAAGTAGACACAAATGATTTAATGATAGAATTTAAACAATGTTTATTGGTATTAAAAAGAAAAC
Source organism: Chilo suppressalis (assembly GCA_902850365.2). NCBI lineage: Eukaryota > Metazoa > Arthropoda > Insecta > Lepidoptera > Crambidae > Chilo > Chilo suppressalis. The sequence goes on from OU963911.1 coordinate 3,541,407, forward strand.
AATAAAATCAACGAGTGCGAGCTCACGAAAACTATGACTCGTACTAAGGGTACTGATGCGTTTTGTTCACCAGCTCCTTATATAGCATATTTTGGCTACTTAACATAAGCCAGGCCACCCTTTTAAAGAAATCTTGACACCGTGTATATTGACCAGGTATTCCGTGGCTTCCTGGTGTCCACCCTGGAATGCCAAGAGTGCCTGCAGCAGTCAGACCGAGCTGAGTATTTTCTCGACCTCTCTTTACCCGTGGCTGCTTCGCGTCCGCAGCCTCCAGCCTTGAGGACCAGGAAGAGCACCAACGGTGAGTAGATTGGCTAATTGTAATGTCTTGTCGGGTTGGCAGGGTGATCTGTACGGCGATTCTGTAGATTAAAATCAAACTTCCGAGTTTGATTGCTGCAATAGGGATGATGACTAATTTTTTTTTCTTCGTTTATCAGGTAGATTATCAAAAAATATCAGATACGTATTTTTTCTTTTTTCACATAATATAAACATTGCAGAGATATATTGATTTGAAAAGTCGCATGACGTCACGAGCCCCTACTCCCAAACTCTGACGCGCTAAAACTTTGTAATTTTTTGGTTGATTGCCCAAAGAAAAAATACGTGTCCATTATTTTTTGATCATCTAACTGACGGACTAAATAGAATTTCGTTTACTATACCCCATCATCACCCCTATAAGGGTTGTCATGTCACCAAACCCACTAGCCGGACAGTCCAACCAATTTGGCCGGACATTTGGGTAAAAAGCCGGACACCCTGCAATGAGGATTTTGTAACTCAGTAATAAAAGGTACACTAAATAGAAACAATTCGCTTATTAACTCGCTTGCGCTCGCTCGGCGCTCGCTCGTTTCCGAAATGTAAAAAGCCTAACGAAATCCGGACAAGGCGGACACGCAATCAAAGAGCCTAATTATGTCCAATGCAATTTAAGACAATTTTTTTAGTGATTATGGCTGCGTCTCATTACGTGACGATTCTGCCAATTTCTGGCTTAAAGAAGACAAGGTATTATCTGAGACTGTACATAAGATAATATTTATAGAGAATAGGGAAGATGCATATATCATATTTCGTGGTTATGCAGGCAAAACCAATTTTGACGACTTTATCAAAAAATCTTTTTATTGCATGCATCGACTAAGTTTTTTCTGCTCTATCAGCAGGTAAAACCCTTTTCTTCATCAAACGCTCCGTTTCGAAGTTACCGCCAATAAAAAACCAATTTTAAGACTAGTTAGCCGTGCAAGGCTTCAATAAAAATAATTTATGTTGACAATAAATTTTTTACCGGTTCGGATCCCATGCAAAACAAAATAACACAGTAAAAATGGTTTTCCTTTACAGGGTTTACTGTAATCTTTGTGTGATTTCATCTACAAAATCAAATTACATGAAGATAACATACCCAAGAACTATTATGATTTCAGGCAAAACATAGTATTATCATGTACTTGCTTTTCCGCGAAGTTATTCATTAGTGTATATATCAATTTGATCCTAGCAAAAAGTTTATTTGCGTCTAAATGTGTTTTGTTTGAACGAATTTAAAACACGCGCGAATGAAATACCTTCAGCGGAAACCAATTATTCACATATCGTGGTACGGATCGCTGGATTTCTAGAAATCCTAAAATCCACGATTTGTATCAAGTATCGTTGATAAATATCGAGCGTCTAGTCTCTAATCGATATTTATTGCGTCAGTATTAATATAGTCAGCGATGGGAGAAGGACGCGCATATTGAGGCGGCGGCGCCCGCCGTACCTCATACAAACAACCAAAAGCACTTGAAACAATTCATACTAGTGTTAAAACACTACCAGAGGTATGGGACAGCTCAAGTGCCGACACTGTAAATAAAGTGAAAAGGGCGAATGCCTATGAGCAACTATTTGAATTCAAAAAAGAATTAAACCTGGCGCGACTACCAAAGATGTCATTGCGAAGATAAACTCATTAAAATCGAATTAAATAGGAAAGAATTAAAAAAATAACCGATTCGAAGCGATCTGGTGCTTCTACGGAAAATGTGTACAATTAAGGTTCCCAACTCTACTATATAATATAGTATCCTACTATATTAGGGGATCAAATACTATATTCCTTTCACGCACAATGGTCCAATAATTAGGACTAAGTGCGGAAAACGCCCTGAAGAACTAACTAACTAACTATATTCCTAAAAACATATAAAGTAGGCGAAACTACTAAATTTTGCTTAAAGCGGGTTTTTGCCAATAAAAGCTTTCTTAAAAATAAAAACTGTATTATTAAGGTATAGAGCAGCAAAATATATACTAAATTTAAAAATAAAGTAAATATTTTAATCATATACTATATGTTTTTCCATTTTTTTGCCTTCTACTATATTTTAGAGGTAACAGCTTCGAAAATACTATATTTGATAGAAAAAAAGTTGTTAACCCTATGTACAATCCAAAGTCTTGGGTATTTTATATTATCAGTCATAGCTTTATTTATATTGTAATACGAAACTTACGAGTGTACTCAATGAAATTTACTGTCGTACTGACGTGATTCGTATCGTGTGTGTAGTATAAGAAAATATTACTAGATAAATATCACGGTAAATATCGAGATACATATCGAGCGTGTAGCATTCGCCTATATAGACCAGTATACGCTGAGCTCTTGTCTGTACCCTGCGCTGCGTAGTACGAATAAGAGCTCAGTTTATACTGGTACTGTCTAATTTGATGTGAGATTCATAAGGTAGTATAGGTACAGAATGTAACAAAATGTCGAAATAACATTTAAGGGCCTGATTCTGCTGTTTAAGTATGTTTTGGTATGGTAGAATTTGGGTGCTTAAGAATCAGGTTACCTGGCACAGATTTGTATGTGCCAGGTAACTTGTTTCTTTATGTAAGCACCCTTTGAAGTTTCTACCTACCTGAGCAACAGAATCAGCCGCTTAATTTTTTTTTTATAGATAGGTTCGACAAATGACTCCACCCCACCTGATGTTAAGTGAAGGTGAAGTCCAGACGTGAAGATAGCTGATACAGCAGTTTTACCTGCCACACCAGCCATCCTCACCCTGCCGGCCTGCATGTTGCTTCTTCACGCCTCTTTTAAAGGATCCTAGGTTGTAAGAGGGAGGGAACACGTGAGCGGGCAGAGCATTCCATTTACGGATAGTGTGACAAAGAAATGAGTCACCAAATTTCTTTGTACGCGTTGGAATTGTGGCCACAGTTAGACGGTGACAACGTAAGCCAGCGCGCGTGGTCCTCTGAAGGAAAGGAGAAGGTGGGATAAGAGAGAACACTCGCCGTGGTACAGACGATAGAAGGTGCTTAGTGACGCCACGTCACGGCGTAATTGAAGAGGCTCAATTTTGTCTATAATTTCGACATCTCTTATCTATTAGACAAGTCCGTCCGTCCGTGGTGCTGTTTCAGCGGCCAAACCGTAAGAGATAGATATAGAGAATGTTTAAGTTATAAGTTAAGAATAGTCTGATAAGACTACAAACCGGATGTGAGTAACGTAGCACTTCCGGTTTTCGAGAAATCACGTGTTTCTATTTCAAACGAAACCACACAAAATCTCCGAAGTTCTCAATTAATTAAATACATTTTTTTTGGTGAACATTTGGTTCACTGGTTTGCTAGTTTTGTATAATTCATTAATGTTTTATGTAAATTGGCGGAAATATTTTTAATGATTGTTTAGGATGTCAGATTAAATATGCCTTCCAGTAAACAATATCTATCTGTGCTCATCAGTGACGCAAAGAAAAAAGATTTAATTAATTTATGTGCAAAAAACGTTATTCCCGAAGAATACCAGGAATGGTTCAAATCACTTCCAAGTGAAAAAGATAAAAAGGATCAGGTAATACCTGATGCAACGCTTTCCGATGAAGAGTATGATCCAAATGATGATTAAGATTTTAAACTTAATCATCATTTGGATCATACCCTCTATTTTAATATAATTTTTCTTTTTATTCACATTTCGTAATTTTGTCTCCTTTTCATTTTAATAAATAATTTCAATGTATTTTAATTTTTATTCAGTAAATACTAATTTAGTACATTTTTTTTAAGTTTTGACGACTTACCATATTTCTCTTCCTAACTAGTTCAGGAAAAACCAAGTTTAAATTAGGAATTATCGTAGATGTGCTCACAATTTTGTGTACATTTGTTTTTTTATAAAGTATGTAGATATTACATTTAAAATACTACCACGTCATTTATGATATTTATACGTAATGTGAATGATTCTCTAGATAATCACGATTTTTATTCACCAGGGAAAACCAATTACGAATGGTCCATTTTTTGTTTGAACAAATAATTTGCAGACTTCCCTTTTCTTTTTCATATTAAAGTTGTACTTTAACTCAAAATGATGAATTCAGCCCCACCATGACCATACTTCTGGTTGCATTAAAAAGATCTTTAAAACTTTAAAAGGGCTTTGAACTTTATGTAGCGGATTTCTCGATTTGGTTAAATGTCGCATAATTGGTTTTGCCTGCATAACCACGATTTATGAAAATTTAATGATTAAAATGTTAAAAAAATATAAAAGAAATGCCACTGCAACGTTTTTATTTTACATAATGTTGTTTTTTAACAATTATTACGAATTAAAAATACTTGAAACGGAACGTATTTTAAAACACCAATCAGCGTTTAGTGACGTCACTCCTGTTATGACAACTTCTTTGAGGTTATGGTTGTTAAAGTAAATATTATTTTATGGGAATATTTATTGCGTTTATTTACATTTAATAAAAATGGAAGTTGCGTTTATCAAAGCAGACTCCAGGAATTTACCAAGAGTTAGCGTTGACATGGTTATAACTTTTTTTGTCCAAAGTGCAGAGTTTTTAAGTGTAGAAATGAAAGGGACTAAATTACTACGGTATGCAAAAATCGTAGTTGTTAAACTTCGTATTTTATTCAGCGGCTTCTACAAATCTTACGGCGATAATGCAATCGGCTATGTCCAAATATCTAATTTTCGACGTCATTCTCCAACTGTAAAATTAAAAATATGTTATAGACAGGTTTTGTAAGTATTAGGTAGGTTACTAATGCGTTTTTACGTACAAGCAGATTAATTAAGCATATAACAAGTATATTCGCCGATTTACGTCAAAGTGATCTTCTCAGCATCGAATCGGTCTTTGGAGAATAATTGTCATTTCTCTTCGCAGCTTGAAACCACTTTTTTTTCAGTTTTGGGTCAGAAGTTCCAGTCAAAAACAATTTATTTGGGAACTTTGTTGAAGTAGATTGGCACAAAACATGAGTCAACACGGCTTTTTTCGGAATATTAGTGGTATTGTTATGATCACATGATGTTGATGGATAGTCCAATTAAAATTTTTCAAAAAAATATTTCGAAAGTCGAAAGAATATGCAAAAGTATGAAAATTTAAAGCCAGTAACGAACAATTACGACCAGTGACAGACAGGAGTGACGTCATCGCAACCATAGGTTCGTTTTCGCGCGAAAATTTAAATTGTTAATTTAAAACCGCATTTTTTCCGATAAATCACAATGTTTTAATTTTTTAATATATCTGTGGTTTATTATACATGGAATTCTTTAAAATGAAAACAAAAATAAAAATATTGCATCTTCCCTATAAACTACCGTTTCACGGTAAAATGTCACAAAGCAATCAGTAAAAGATAGTTGATAGTTGTCAAAAATCTTATAAATGAGATTGCTAGTAAGATTGCATCTTACAGAATCGACGTTGGTAATTGAGTTAATCAACATAGGTCAACATCCTTGTTTGAGTCTCTATAGTATGCAAAGTCGACATTGTAGTTGTTGTTGTTATATATAATTGTATTTTTTCGGTGCAAGGTCGGTTCGGTGTCTGCATCTTCTCACCTATCGTCGCGTTTAGTATTATTGAATATTTTTAAGAACAGCTCTCGTATTTAGAAAAAATATTAAGAGCCCTTTTACAAATTTGCGCCGCTGCCGTACTGATCGGCGCGTAGGTAGATTTGCACTAGTATATATTGCATTTTACGGGTGATGTTTAGACTCTTATGAAATAATTATTAATGAACTTATTATAAAAATGTATACATATTTCAGTTGTTCAATGATGGTAGATTAGTTTTATGAAAGTTTTTGATAGTAATTCTATTTAATTCAATATCAAAATACGAGGTAAACCTGCATTATTTTATGGGAAAACTCACGAGTTTTAAAAAATAGAGGTCAGATGGTTTTTTTTTTCTTAATTAAATGAGATGGAAAATCTAAATTCTAATACAATTATGTTACAAAGAAAACATATTTCTGATGTCGTAGTAATTAATTTGATCTATTTTTTTTAATATTATTGAGAGATTCAGGCGTTTGAAGTTGGGCATATTATCGTTTTTTTTCGTAAACTACCTGCAGTAGAACGATCAGTACAAAAAAAGGAAAATAGTATTTGCAAATATTCTACATTAACTTACAATAAGAAGAATATATTATCTACTGTTAACTTCTATTGGAAATAGTCAAAATCTTTTCTAAGGGGGTAAACGAGGCGCTCAAAAATTACGATTTTTTGCAAAAAATGTGAAAGGGCTCTTAATAGTTATTTGAAAATAAACAAGATACTACTGATAAAGTGAAACCATCAAGGTGAAACATTATCTACACTGGTTTACAATTAATTTGCTAACCAGCAATATCAGTATAGTTTCAAGGTTTTATAGATAATTTTGCTTTTAAAAATATTTATGCTTGTAGTGTGGTAATGCAGGAATATTTGTTTTATTGCTAATTTACATCTTGAGAAGGTCATCTTAATTCATTAAAGCTAGCAGATCACATTGCATTTCAATGTTACACTTATCATATCTTTGTCAGTATATTTGACAATCTTTCAAAGTTTCTTAAAAGCCTATGAAATGATTACAAAATGAAATAAAGCCTCTTTGACGAAAATTAATATTATTTCAAAAGAATAAAAAAATAGTCGACCCTCAATCTTTCTCATAATATTTAATTCCGATTGATTGTTCAATTGATGTAATCGAATACCATTTCCTTTTTGCATGTAAAGCTTTGCATGGCTGTAGTATAATAATACTAATAATATGCATGAATATATTACTTAATGTTTATAACAAATGTCATTATGTTCAATCTAAAAATTATTGCAATATGTCTTTATTACAGTATGCTTTCGATGTCCCAAGAGTAAATTTACCCCAAATAATGTATACAACAAGAATACATCGCTTGTTAAGTGTTTGTAGAAACGCCTTTCCCTGGCAAGGCACAAATTGATTTAACCACGTATTTTCAGAGGATAATTTGTACAATGCACAAGATGAGAGCAAACCTTCAAAGCATCAGCTGAAGAAGGAGAGAAACGCTGCGAGGAAGGCGGCACGCAAAAACAAAGGTGGTACCGTAGCATATGTGTAGCCTTTGATTGTGTCTGTGGTCTGTGTGTAGATAAGTCTATTTATGTATACATAGGGTACTAAACTCATGCTAATTTTATACAAAAACAATAACATAGCTTCGTTTGATTTATTATCTTTTAGATATAATTTTTACAATGAAACGTCTTCCTTTACAGGTAACTCTACAACTAAAGAAGAAAATTCAATTACGGAAGCCAACGGCACCGCAAAAGACGACGGTAAGTCCTCCTCAGAATCTGACGCAGATGTGGAAGATAATCTGGAAGATGCCCCCAAAGTTAACGACACTCACACCGTGTCCGTAGGCACGCAGGCTTTAGCCCACACAGCAGCTAACTTCGCCGCCTACCACATGGAATCTGGATACAATTCCGAAAAGGTCATCAGCTCAGATTCCATCCGCACCAGCCCCGTAGACTTGGACAAGGAGAAAACAGACAGTACCCCAGAACACGCCGACAAGGACAAGACAGAATTTGTCGACTCATCCACCTCGACTACAGCTATACCCCTGGACTACAAACCTCTTATTTCACTAGAGAACCTCTCCAATCCAGATTCGGGCGTCGCCAGTCCTGAAGCTACCAAACATAACTCGACGGAAACCGTGGACAACGTAGACTCGCCGATAAACGGCAAAGAAATGGGCAGCCACAGCTCGCTGTCCAGCGAAATTAACTTGGATTTATCGAGCCCGCAACTCAGCAAGTTGTCACCGGAGAAAGAATTCGAGAAGAACGGTCCCAGAATGGAATTGGAGAGGCCTCCGTCGAGAAGATCCTTCGGGCCGGAATACTCTAATGAAGTCGTTTCGAGAGGCATCAGCGTGCAGGGCTGCAAGAACCTACTGGAGAACAGTGGAGAGAGCAGCTACGAGTCGCATCCCGAGAATAAGACCAAAGACGTATTCGACGTCTGCCAGGAGCTAAAGCTGGCAATGGACGATTTTAAAACAAAGAAGCCCACGTTACCTTCACCGGTATCGATGGATGAGCCAGACCCGCCACCAGTCCCTAGGCCAAAAATCAAAAACGTCGACTTGGAGAAGAGCATCCAACGCGATTTCTTGTCGTACTCCCGCCAGAGTCCGTCGTCCCCGAGATACATCTGCGACGAGGACGAATGCAGCATCCAGTCCTGTCTCAGCCAGTTCACCGCCCTGGAATTGCTCACGGGCAACAACAAAGTCGGCTGCGAGACTTGCACGGAACGCATCAACGGCAAAGGCGGCAAGACTGTATACACTAACGCCACCAAACGGTTCCTGGTGTCTAGTCCTCCCGCAATCCTCATCCTGCATCTGAAACGGTTCCAGATCGGGCCGCGCTGCATGTTCAGGAAAATGTCCAAGCACGTGGATTTCCCTACGGTTTTGGATCTAGCGCCGTTCTGCGCTATGGATAAACTTAAAAAGCTGCCGAACGTAGCGCGCGGGCAGATGGAGCTGTTGTATTCGCTTTACGGGGTCGTGGAACATTCTGGGGGCATGCACGGAGGACATTACGTGGCTTATGTGAAAGTCAGAGGGCCAGTGAAGGCTGGAGATCCCCGATGGTGGTTCCTGCCTAAAAGTGCTAATACTGTTCCACCGCCGGCCGGCAGCGGCGACGGCGATGCCGACTCGGAATCGGATTTATCAGGTTACGAATCGGGCGAAGGACCCGCTTCCACAGCCGAACCACCTCCAGGAAAATGGTACTACGTCTCGGACAGCATGGTCTCCGAAGTCACCGAGGAAAAGGTTCTTCGAGCGCAGGCGTACCTGCTCTTCTACGAGCGGATCCTATAATCCCATTACCTCAGACGGGCCTGATGAATGTTAATTTGCATTGGAGTGGCATTTAAGTGGAAGACTGATGCTTAGAATCGGATTTAGATGGCGTCTCACGTTCCGAGTGCTGTATATAGCTCACTTTAACTATTGTGCTTTCTCTTAACCGTTTATGTTACGTTTTATGTTATTATTTCGCTTCGCGTTGGTTCACGAGTCGTGCTGATAGAATGAGATGAACTCTGTCCTGTTTTAACTGTCGAATGAAATAAACTGTATGAAAAGCCGACGCTTTTGTGGATTCGATTTTATTGGTTGTTTAGCTGCATCGAGGTGTAATGTTCTCATTGATACGTATCGTACGTACACTTGCAAATTCATCCAGGAGATAGAAGCATAGAGCAACACGGGATGGGAATAGCCATAGCGACATAATACTATTCAAATAATTTCTTATTTTTTTTGCATGCCCCCCCCCCCCCCACATAACATCATCATATATGCACACAAACGTAGTTTAACGTACACGCGTATAAAACAAAACTGAGCCGTGTTGCTCTATGGATAGAAGCCTCCACAATAATTCTGCCATTCAGGAAGGCATAGATTTCTGTCGCCTATCTAATGGAATATTTAATAGTTTTTATTGCAGGCGGTATCTAATCTTTCATTGTCTTTTTTCAGTAACATTAAACAGCTTTAACGATTTCCAAGAGTTTGTCGATTCTCATACAAATGGTAAAACATATTTTGTGAAAAAAAAAAACACGTAGTTATTGTAATTATTTGCGAAGTAAATTTTTATTTTATCAAAATGGTGGTAATCTGTATTGTCTTCCATTCGGGTGTCAACATCTTTATTGTGTGTTGTTTTCATGTCTCAAAACTACTGCATTACGCAAAAATAATTTATTTTTCATTGTTTAAAAATAATTCAATGATTTTAAACAATCACAAAAACTAATATGTATAATTAAATTTACAATAAGTTTCTCTTTTTATCAGACACACATAGAAAAATGTAAACTTGTTTTTATTATTCCAGAGCCACAAAAAGAATGCAAATACCTATTAGCAGAACGTACTTGTTATTTCGTAATGGAAATCATTATTGAAAGCCAATAACGCAGTTTTGTTTATAAATAAATAGTTAGTTTCTTTGTGAAACGCCTAAACATGCCTAAATACTTTTTTATTACAAGTTTTAGTTAGCCACATAGCAATGCCTCATATTCAATGGGTTAGCTTATGTTCAAACGTACCAAATAATTTGTCACTGGTGTCGATTCTGGCAGGATTCTCTAAACTTAAAACTAAATTTAACATCAGTCTGTCCTTTTCATTCTGTAAAGAGAATGACAAAGATACACTGTTGTCAAATTTAAGTTTAGCTTTAGAGAATCATGCCAGAATCGACATCACTGTTCATTTTTTTATAATCACAGAAAATTATTCCATATATCTATGATAAATAAATCAAAAATGCATTGAAAATTTCCGCTCTTAATAACTATTGAAGACTCATGTCAAATAGGACTATTATTAAGAAATTCAAATGTCCTTAGTAAAGCCAGACTTCAATAGAAGTCTTACGATGTAGAAACATTTGCCCCATAAAATGCGTAATTCCAGTTCAATGTATTCGGTTGGCAAAGATTCTCTTTGTGCTACACAACGAAGCGAAACCAGATTTCTCTTTTCGTTGCAAGAATTTAATTATGTAATTTAAATAAGCGAACGACAAAAAGATTTTTTTCACATCATTTCTAATAATCTGGATAAATTATAAAAAACCTCTGACAATGCTAGATGTCCAGACAATCCTAATTTCAAGTCGATAGTTAAATATAATGGTTTTTTGTTTTCTATTAAAAGCAGAATGATATATAGCGGCAATAATTTGCAAATATCGCGTTCCTAAGTACGACCCACAGTGCAGTATTTTGGTGCAATTTAGAAAATATGTCTCATAACTTTCTACGATTCTTTTTTTAATTGCGTCTTTAATGAATTGGCTAATTTATTTATTGTCGTTGTTGTGTTTATGTTTATGTCGTTTTCGTGTTCAGCGTAACTGTATTATGCTGCGAAATATGCGTAATTGATATAATTATGTTCTCTTATGTTATGAGTGATATAATTTCTAAATGACTTCTATCTGAACTTTCTTCATGTCTTGTCTATGTTGATGGGTTCAACTGTCTATAGAACATTACCCTTAGCACGAACCAATATCGAATTCGTAACGTTTGCGAGTCCGAAATGTCTATGTCAAATTTTGTACGAAAATTTGAACAGCAGCGCCACAAAGTACGTAACGAGAATTAAAAATCAGTACACATTTGACACTGACATTTCTTACTCGCAAACGTTACGAATTCGATATTAGTTCCTGCTAAGGGTACAGTACCCCAAGCTAGTCAAAGCTCCGTATTCGAATCGCCACGTCAAAGTTTCTTTGGAAACTAAGCCGTGGACGTAAAAACGGGCTATTTCCATAGAAACTTGAGACATGGCGTCACGAATACTTTTAGCTGGTTGGTCGTGCTGGGGGTACAGACGTGTCTGTAGTATGGACGTATGTATGGACAGTACCATGATAGTTTAACAAAAGAAATCGAAATTCAGCAATCTATTTTGAGCTTTGCCTTTAACGACCGAGGTCTAAAATCGATTGGAGAAGTTTGAAAGTTTTTTAGTCGGAAGAAAGCTACATGCGTATGCGCAACTGTGGTGTGACCTGATGTCATCATGACAGGCATTTTGTATTTTTATATGAATCAAATTTCTATTGTGAGCTTTGGCAAAATCTACACAAAAAGTTGAAATCGATAGTAGTAAACTCAACCTTTTGTATTATCAAAGCCTCGGCGGAAACTATGGGTCATTATCGCCTTTATTGTGCAGCAATAAGAGCTGTAATCGTATTTGCATAAATCCCCACTGTCTTGACTTTGACCTACAGCAAGATAGGTTTCACACAGTTGAGTAAATGCTCTTGAATGGATTCTTAAAAAAGTGATCAATCCTTCTTATACCAATTATGTGTTATGTACATTTATTTCAATTAATAATGTATTAATATCTATTGTATTCGAAAACGTACATGTGATTAAGTTGTATATACATGTCTATTTATTTCGATATCAACATGCAGTGTTTGTTCGATATTTTATTATAAAAATGTTATCGACATGCAAATGGTATGTTAATGTATGTTATTTTTATCCCCGAGTGTTCTGCAAGTCCAAGTCCGGGAAGTGATCGGACCATGGCTTGGTTCTAGTTAACTTGTTACTTGAATTCAATCTGTAAGTTATAAATTATGTAACAATTATACATTTTGAGTGCTCAATATTAGTTATGCTTCGACATACATAATAGTGTAACTTTGATTCTGGCGATGTAAATTAACAACACTGGATTTTTGCTCATATTCATGTCGATAATAATACCAGTTTGTCACGATTTCCCGTAACTAATTACTGTTGCGTGTGTTTTTTAATTTTTGTATTTTTTTTTATATACTGCCAGAATAGAATATGAATATGATCCATCCAGTGTTGCCAGTTCGTCGCGTTGTATTGTTTTTAACGTTTGCATTTGTCTGGACTGAGTTCCACTTTAGCGTTAGTTAGCTTGTGTTAATTATATTTTTATGATTATTATTATTATGAGAAATTTTGTACATTGAACTCCACAATATTGCGTTATGAAAAGGTGTATTTAAAATAAACTTAGATTTTAAAAGCAGATTCTTTTTATTTGTACTTTACCCATTGAAAGCCGTTGTTTGCTACGAGGCACACATTGATTTTTAATAGAAAATACATCTGAATTCTTGTGTGTGTGCGTAATTGAATTACTCCGAAACGGCTCGACCGACTTTCGTGAAATTTTATATGCATATTCAGTAGGTCTGAGAATCGGACAACATCTATTTTTCATCCCCCTAAATGTTAAGGGTGGTCCAACCTTAATTTTTTATTTTCAAAAAAAAATATTTTATTTTTTTATGATACAAAAATACATACAACCCTAAATTTTCACCCTTTTACCACCAACTCCTATTTTATTATGTCGGTACGAAGTTCGCTGGGACAGCTTGTATTTCTTTTATAATTCCATAAGCTTCAAATAATAAGAGTAGCTATTTCCAACCCAAAAATACTCTCATAATTACGCATTTTATGTGCATGACCACATAACCTGGAAAGTTTACGAAACACATGGGGGTAGCTACGAGGGGGCAAGGGTAGGCAATGCCCACTCTAAAATAACTTGTGTTGAAAAATAACTACTAATTTGAGAATGAATATTGGACGTTTGTTTGAAGACTGCCTCCGCAAGGAAAAATCTGTAACTACGCCAATGACGAAACATGGATTATACTAACTCATTGAAAAGTTTTGTTAGTCTTGCTATTGCTATCATAATGAAATAAATTCACAAGTAGGGCAACTCCAGAAAAAATAGTTCTAATATCAGCAGCCATGATGATTTGAGGTATTTTTTTCTTCCAAATTCATACCAGCGTGGAGAGTCGGAGCGCATCGAAGCGAATTTCAGAAACAGTAACATAGCAAATTCATCAATGCACATATGCACATATTCGTTCTGTGCTGAAAAATCAGCAGAATGCGCGCATCTCCTTTTTTTGTCTACTCTTGTCCGCCAAAATAGATTGATTACAATCTGCATCGAGTAACTCACACAAGGAATTAAAAGTCCCCAGGGGGCCAATCGCCTAACGGAAATGCTTAGGAAAACGCTAACGCTTTCGATTTCGTTTTGTTATTTCTGACATCCAAAGGTTTTCAAATACCTCACGCTCATTTTTTTTCTATTGCTTTGGTAATAACAATATTAAAAAAAATGAGCGTGAGGTACTTGAAAACCTTCGGCGGTCAGAAATAACAAAATAAAATCGAAAGCGTTAGCATTTTCCAAAGCATTTCCGTTAAGCGAATGGCCCCCAGGACAACAAGAGACTAGACAGAGACAAATGTACGCAGGATTCCCGAAATACTTTGGATTACTTTCATTGCGTGCGCTTCTCTAAATTTTCGGGCAATAAATATTGCGTTGAGTCCGCGACAAGTCCCCGGCGGACATTTTTTACACGATTCAAAGGAAATTTGTCCTACGTGAACAAAATTTGCTCGTCTGTGCAGACCATTAACAGAAAAAAATACACAGGGTATTTCAATAAACAGGGGATAGTTTTATAACAATAACTTTAATGGTATAATTCGTAACAAGCTTGTATTCTTCTGTTGAGCAACTGAACATGGGTTTCATCGAATGGCACTAGTGCAGTAATCTTGGGTACTTCTAATATTGTCAATTCTATAATACAGTATAACACTTGCAGAGTATCTTTCGCCTTCTGTAATGCCTGAAATATTGAAATAAAATTTTATTTTTTTATTTTTTTCTGTTTTTTTTTATTGAGCTTTAAAAGTTAGACAGGTTATATAGTCCAGTTAGAAAAAAGGTTTTTATATTTAGTTTGGTAAGTCTGGTTATTTTGCTATAATGAGGGTTTTCTGGAATGACGCGTTCCAGGTGGCAGAACTGAGCTGAAAGGTCTACTCATCCGTCAAATCACGTATGTCATCATAGTATATGGATCTATTTATATAGTTCGATTAATTCGCGCCAAAAACTTCATACAAAAGACTTCATGTCACCGTGGCGCCAACTGGTGGCGCAAATTTTCCTAAACACCCTCATTGTATATGATTTACCATGAAATATTTCACACATTTGCTGCTTACTATGCAAAAGAAGTTGATCCGTATCATAGCCAACATCGAGCAGACGGAGAGCTGTAGACCATACTTTCAAGAGTATCAGATACTTCCACTACCGTGTTTGTATATTTTGGAAATGTGCAAGTTTGTACGCAAGCATAGCGAATTCTACACTAGACGACAAGACGTTCCATCTAGATACACATCTCGACACAACAATAAATTAATATTGTCTCTTTTTAGACTAAAACTATCATCATCAAGCACATTTAATTCATCTATTAAAATTTATAACAAATTGCCCAATACAATAATGAATGAAAATAATTACTTGGCATTTAAAAATAAATTAAAGGAATTTCTAATTAACAAATGTTATTATAATGTAAATGAATATTTTAATGATAAGATCAGTAACTATTAATATACAAGTACAAATAATTGATTTATTATATTTTATTTTGTGAAATTATTATTATTTATTTATTTATCTTTAACAAAGTTTCTACAGCGGTTTTTGTGAAATTTAATACAATAAAATATAGATATAATCTTAAGGCCAATTACAGAAACTCATTACGTACACATTAGATATTAACGGTGTTATTATATGTCAGTAATTATAACATTTAATTTTAAAAATTGCATACAAATCATATAATTCATTAACATAAAAAATAAAATAGAATTAAGATTGGGCAAAAACATAACAAAAAGACAAAAAAAAAGAAAAACACTGAATATCCATATAAAAGGGTTTTCAAGAGTTTGTCACATGATAACTTTATGAAGTGTTATTATTTATATTTATAATTAAATCAGATAGTGATTATCTAAATAAAAATCCAATTATAATTTTAATATTAGTGTTGTTCTTTTGGGAAGCGTATCCTCTCTCCTAATAACCAATTGCGTGCCTGACGGGGTCCATAATGCTCATATTTATAAGTACCTACCACCCACTGTACACATTATGGTTGCAATAAATGGTTTGAGTTTGAGTTTAAAAAATAATAAGAGGTCGGAGAAGGCCTAGCGGACTATACCGAACACTTGAGCCAAAACTATTAGAGCAAAGAAATATTCATATGAAGTGGTAGGTACGATGTTTGATATGCTCTAAAGAAAAACAATTCAAAACAAGTGGAACATTGTCAGGTACTCACCGAGACTGCCTTTTCTTTAACCGACGGATCCGTAGCCATCTTTTTCTTCATAGAATTCATTTCCTGCGGTGTGAATCCAACCAATTTCGATAGGACATCGCTTGTGAAATCTACATCTATACCGCCAGTGCCATCTATGATTGTGCACCGTAAACTCCAACCGTCCTTCCCCACTGACAATTTGGACAACAGTTTCATAATTTGAGCTTTAACCCTGAAGACTCTGCCCGCTCTATCGGCTTCCTTCATATCGTTAATCTGTTTAATGTAAACGAAAGGTTCTGATGGCAATATTTTAGGTCCTGTAGGCAAAATTTTAGGTGCTGCAGGCAATATTTTGGATCCCGCGTTCTTTCCGGTACAGCCTTTCTCCTGCGCTTCGATTTGAGCTTCGACTTCGCGTAAATAATCCTCATCCTCGTCGAAGAAGCATTCGTCTTCACCGGGATACTCATCAGCACGGTTATTGGCAGTTTTGACAACTTCGGTTTTGAGCTTCTTGTCCGGTTTCGTGTTTGCCTCGTTTAGCGGTCTTTTGCCGGGGTTGCAGTATTCTGCTTCTATAGCTGCTATATCATCTATGTCAATATCGTCATCTGCTATGCCATGTGCTACTTGAAGGCTTGTAACTATAGCCACGGGGCGAGAGGACTGGTCTTGCGTTTGCGTTTCAACAAGTCGGGGTGGAACGTGTGAATGGGGTGTTGGAACATTCGTATTTCTGGTTTGTACTATTGTCGAGTTATGAGCGGACTCTGTAAATGAATGAATAGGAACTTAGTTGTTGATTATAACTCTATCATAAAAGAGACGAAGGTTTTTCTATTTAATTTTGACAGTGTAGCATAGCAATGAGATATATGGTCTACCTTTTAATGATAAAATTTATCTACTGTCCTTGTTGGTAGGTCTTTTTTTTGCTATAATAATTTTTTATTTATTAATTATAACAAAACCCATAATAATGTTACAATATATTTGAAAGTAGCTCAGTCTATTTAACTTTCCGAGTCTTTAAACTACTCAACCAATTCTAATAAAATTTGACATGCCACTAAAGCGGGCCTTAGAGACGTTGGCTACTTTTTTCATTAGAACAAAATTCGATGTGAGCAGAATGGGTAACACATTTATTTAAAATCAGTTAATGTAAGGGGCTTTCCCTAGTTAAATAGGCTATCTGTATTTAAAATTAATATTAGCAGCGAATTTACTATTCTGAGAGAACAAAAAATTAATAACTTTTAAAAAATCATTTTATGTTCTATGGTCTTCTAGAAACTTCTGGTCAAAATGACATTTGTATCGTTTGACGTCACATGCTAGTGAGTCGCCGTAATGTCCAGAGAAACATTTCGCGGCAACTTTGAAAATTTAATTTACTTAAGTTTTTTTTTTGCTGAAATACTCAACAGAATGATGAATAACGGCTTTTCATGGATTACGTAAACATGAGTAAATTACGTGAGATTGTTTTCTAAAACTTGTCAAATATCCTATTAATAGTTTAGCAATATCAGTATCAGGGGCGTCTTTCCCATAGGAGCGCTGGATGCGGCCGGTCCGGTATATGGTTAAGATGCCCCTGATCCTGGTCCAGAGAACGAGGTGGTGAAAAAGGTGTCACACCTTCACTCTATCAAAAATGGCGTGCTAAATGGAATGTTTTTATTTTAATCTTACCTAATGGCACGCCAAGTTTGGAAGACAATAGTCCAGCAAGAGAGTTGGAAATGGCAATCTCCTGCACTTCTCCACCGAGCAATTCGATCGCACTTTCGGTCAAGAGAAGCACACCTCGACGGCATTCTATGGGTCCTGGAAATGTATTTTATAGAGTACATGTTTGTTTTTTTTAAAGTTAAAGCTGGCGAATGCGTTACGCGTTACGAAAAGTGTGTTCGGACGAGGCGAACGGGAATTGAGTGGGTGACACACACATATATATATATATTATATATATATATATGTGTGTGTGTGTGTGTGTACAATATACCTAAGGAAGTTTCACTTCAGTCGTGTGGTCATAAGCACACTCGTTTTTTTATTCCACTGTAAAGTTACAGCCACCATAAAGATGGCTGGACAGCAGAGCTTTAAAGGTGCTCCATAGACGGATATAAAAAAACAATGGTAATGAACTCTTATACTATTTGATAAGAGAAGATAATAATATACCTTTGATTAGTACCTTGCAGCCTGGTGTGATATCACAGCTTAAATTTCTCATAGGTCTATACTCTATTGCTGACACATCTTGCACACCATCAGTAAGATACAATTTGATCATTCTGTAATGACAAATTTGGTAAGTAACAAAACTTATTTATTATCAAAAATTATTGTAAAAAAAAACCTTGTATATTTTTTAGAGTCCGTCTGATATCAAGTTCTTCCCCCGTAGCATGAGCACTACAATTTATATATATCACGTTTTTTTTATCGCGTGTAACTGTCAAACTCCATAGTAATTTGACAATTGAGCGTGAAAAAAACGCGTTATTTAACATATCGCGGTGCTTATGCTGCATACTTTAGGTTGAAAAAAGAAGTTAAGCTTATTGTTAATTTTTTTTAAGAGGGTATTTTTGACGAGTTTTAGAAAACGATCTCATGTTGTTTAGTAATGTTTATGAGTTCCATAAGAAGTTGTTATAAGTCGCGGCACGAAACTCTAGCGCTGACCATTTTTGGGCAGATGATTGAAAAATTAAGATGTGTTGGGGGGAAACGAGGTGCGCTGGCGGGCGTGCGTTGCGCCGATTGGCTCACCAGTTAAACCCATGCGCAGCTATACCTGACGCGTTTTGGTCAGCGTTAGAGTTACGTGCCGGGACTAGGGTTGCCAGGCCATAAACTGCAAAGGCTGGACTGCGCACTATATTATAAGGCCTGACATTTTTCCCTAAAAGCCGGACATATTTATTACATCAGACAACGGGGCGGGGTAGTCACGCTCACGTCACGCGCCACGCGCGCCAACAGTTTGCTCTCTTGTCCGCTCGGACGCTCGTCCGCCCATCGCCGTACGAATCGCCACTCTGACAAAAAGCCTGACAAAAGGCGGACAGGCCAAACACGTACATATATCACGCCGGACGCGACCGCAAAAAGCCAAACATGTCCGGCTAAAGCTGGACACCTGGCAAGCCTAGCCGGGACCTGTATTCATCATTCTGTTGCGTTTTTCAGTAAAAATAACTAACTCAAAAATACCATTTTAAAGACATTATGGCATCTCGCTGCTATGTGACGTAACACGACTGTCATTAAAACGTCAAACGATACAATGTAATGTCACGTGGACCGGAAGTTTACTAGCGTGTGACGTCATATTAGTTTTAGCCAGTCCTAGGCGTTTTCGGTCACGTGACCGTAGAACAAAAATTCGTTTCTATTTGTTGATTTTAGAAAAGTTATTATTATAATTATTTGTTCTTCTCCAATAGTAAAATCGCATAAAATGACAACCTGTCAAATAGCCTAATAACAAAAGAGTGCATGTAACTTCAGTATAAAAAAATATACCTATGACTGGATATTTTATCTTCAAAAGTGGTTGTAGCTTCTATATTTTCCATGTTAACTTTTTGCAACTTCAAATATTGCTGATAAGCTGGAGTACCTAAACAGAAATAAGTTAATTGAAGACAAGGTCTGTATGAGCATGAAGATGTTGAGCAACTTTTGTAATGGCTTGACATAGGATTAGTGAATGAACCTGCACTGGGCTCAGTTAGTTGGTCATGGCTTGTTCTTCCAATTCCATGCATAGAGAAGAGGTGTGCACCAGCAATGAGAATTCTAGACTGAAGATGAGCCTGGATGTGTTAACTTAGAATTTAATAATATTAACATAAAACAAGCAGCGGACTGGAAAAAAAATCTTATTTGTCTGTAAATATAATTGTAAATATTTTTATAATTTTAATTATTTCCTTAGAATGTCAAGATCATGTAATTCTGTTGATGACCCAAAAAACTAAATAAAAACAGCATCTTTTACTTTCAGCACACTGACTTCTGGTATAAAGGTCATGTTTTTGCATGGAAACTGGGCGCCGCCATACAAAAATATATTGCAGTGAATGTATGGAAATTATATTTTCATGAAAGTACAAAAATATACATATTTTTCATTATTAAACTATACTTTAACATTGGCAAAAAATTCCAATTCTGATAATGTTTTGTTGGAAGTTTATTTATTATTGTTATGAAACATTTTTATTAATAAAAAGATGTTTCATTAATAATTTAAAAATTATATTTATTTTACCTAATGAAAATATGGTTACTGTATTTTTTTCATTAAATGGTGCTTTCATTTTTGTTTTATTAGAACCATCTTATCAGTAAAACTACATTATGGTAGCGGTTCTAAAACTACTTCAGTTTAGGTCCACTTGCAGCAGTTTTGCTAAATCTCAATTCAACTAAAACTACATGTTTTGACACTTTTCTATGGGATAATGCATCCCATATCGGTGTCAAAACATCAATGTCAATTTGACATTATTGTATGAGCTAATTCTAGTAGTGGATAAATTCAGATTTAGAAAAATTGCTGCAAGTGGACCTTAGCCTTTGATTAAAACAAAAGGGAACATACTATTCAACCGAGTGAGGGAGCTGAGCCGTATTGTTGTCCTTTTCTTGATAACAAAGTGGCGATTACGTAAATAAAATTCAACACAAACCGTGATTTTTGAGAAAAAACCATTTTTACAGTTTTATGAATGAAAAGTGTTGCAGAGGCATTTGATTTTGAACTATTTGTGTTCTTTATAAAATAATCAAAGGCATTGTTTTACCTTTATAACACAGAATATATACAATATTGTTATATTGTGCAGTGTGTTTGAATGTCCAATCATGAGTAAAGCCAATTATGGTCATGTACCACAATTTAAGCAGATCATCAGATAAATAATAGATTAACGTGATACCTATATCCACTGCAGAATTTATTTGAAGCACAAACTTTCCATTTAATACAGTTTTCTTTAATTCTTTCAAGTTATTTGGCAGGGACCCAGGGCATATCTCTTTTAAATCATTCAATAACCATTGTTCTCTAGCCAAATTTTTAATGTCCTGTTCACTAAGGTTACTACCACTGTCATCTTTTAAATACTCTACACACCTGAAACAATATGCAATAAATTATCTTAAGCTCCTTTTTAAGTCCCAAAAGATTATAAAACAAACTTGTTTACCCTGAGAGCCATTCGTCGTCAGTGTACATGCTTTGTGAAACCAAATACTGGCGTACTGAATTTATTATTGTAGTTACAGACATTTTCGTAGTGTTTAATTACCATATCGACATTATAATAATTAAAGTTTATAAGAAATCTACAAAACTGAAAATGGTCTGTACTCAGGACCTGGGTTTATTTACATTTTTGACAACGACCACAGTTAACTAAAATTATTGACGTGTTGTGTTTTTTAAGCTGGCACATCACTTGGCTATCCGTTTTTGCTAATTATAGACATGGAGTGAGTAGTGTTGTAACCATAGACCACTTTAATCCTGCTGGAACATGGTGTTTCCTGTTTAACATACAAATATTTTCAATTTCTAAAAAGTAAGTACAAATTGTATTCTATATTGTATTGTATCCTAGTGTAAAATTCAATTAAAAGAAAAGGCGCGGAATGATGGTGAATGGTATTTTTATTACTGGAAAAAGTTCTACCAAATTTAATTAAGTCCATCTGCCGATGCAAATAGCAAGTCGACCAAACAAATATACATACATAGAATTTATAAAAAAAATACATTCAATTATTACAAATCGATCGTCAATGATTGAATGATTGTGTTTTCATTTTAAACTTAATCAAACAAAGGTGTTGCTGGCGGCATAATTTTCTAAGCTTAAAATTAAATTCAACATCAGTATCTCCTTTTCATTCTGTATAAAGAATGACAAGTATACACTTGTCAAAAAGTTTAGGTTTAGAGAACGCTGCCATAATTCTACACGAAAATCTTTGTTTCGACGTTGAACTATGATATTGGTGTCGATTCTGACATGATTCTCTAAAGCTAAACTTAAATTTGACAACAGTGCATCTTTGTCATTCTCTGTACAGAATGAAAGGGAAAGACTGATATTAAATTTAGTTTTAAGTTTAGAGAATCACGCCAGAATCGACACCATTATGTATAAAAAGTAATTTATATCGATGCAAGTAAATAGCCACATAAAAATTATAAACAATACGTAATTGTCGATTCTGGTATGCATAACTATCTAAAATAAATTTAACATCAGTCTCTCTTTTTCATTCTGTATAGAGAAAAACAAGCATACACTGTTCTAAAAAATTTAAGCTTTGGGAAATTATGCCAGTATCGACGGCACCATAATGAACTTACTACTTTCAGTAAGCTGCCCACATCGAGCCACTTTTATAACCTTGGTAATAGGCTAGTTTACTCATGTCGAATTGTATTAAATAAATGTTAATTTCTTTAAGTATTTAGTCTAAGGAACCTTAATATATCGATTTCACTTCATAAAAGCAGAAGATTGCTGTAGAAATTTAATTTTAAAAAAAATTTTTTAGTCTATATTTTTTAAACACTAAAAACGCTGTTCGCCACATCCGCCATGATTTTGACGTCTCTTGTGGTAAACAACTAAATGTCATTCGCGTGTTACTGTAGGTGGATTCTTTCGTTTGACTAAATTTATCTTAAAACACTTTTAACTTTAGGAAACAAAAAAATAGTTAACTTAGTTTTTTTTTGACAAAACTAATTATGGATACCGGCTTTATGAAAGCAGAAAGCACAAATCTGCCAAGAATTGACGCATTGATAGTTGGTGAATTTGTTGCACTAAACCCCGATTTCTGCTCTGCGGAGCAGAGAAACGACAAGGCATCTATGTAAGTACAGTGCATTTAGTATTACAATGTAATAATAAACATAAAACTGATACAACATATGAATAAGTGTTATAAAGTTGCGTAGGTTAATTTCTTTCGGCACTTTAATCCACAAAGGATGTGTTTTTATAGTCTCGTACAATACAGTAATGATAATTACTTTATTTTTCGTGGTATTTATTAGAAATCATGTTTTTTTTTTATTATAAACTCAGTTAAAAGTAATTTTCTACGTGTTTACGAGTTTTTGTTTACCACAGTTCACGTCATAGCATAGTTAATCTATAGACTAAAATGGCCGACAGCGTTTTTGTATGTCCATGAAAAGTCTATTTTAAAATTAAATATTTGTAGCTTTCTAGGTTTAAAAAAAATACAATACATTTTTTTTCGGTCTAATAGAACATTTATTAACCATTTAAAACCTTTTTCCAAAAAGGGTCAACTAGCCTATTGGTATATTTGAAGAAAAACTTTTTATAAAGTAAAATTATGAGCTAAATGCCATCACATGCGGCACTAGATTTTCAGACTAGTTGCACAGAGATAATTATCGTGTCGCGAAAAAAAATTACGATATACTCACGAACGTTTGTTCATGGATGTAACTATTCGGATTAAGAAAATCTACCAACAAAATAGAAATAGAATCTGTATTTAGTGGGTGCTAACGACTGCATTGTGAAGGCCTATCAAAAGTATTTATTAATCTGGAACAACGGAACCAAAGCGCGATTCAGGAGACTACAGCGCCATCTCTTGACCATTGGTGTAGTAGAACCAAAAACCACATCTTTATTTTTTGTAATAAAGTAACAGTTATAGGTACCACAGATTAGGGACACGAAAAAAGTATCGATACTTTGTGGTATCGAGTACTTTTCCTTTCGATACCGATACTTTTGTACTCGATACTTTGTATTTGATACTTTTACTAAATGAGTACTTTTTGGCAAGTATCGATACCTTTAAAAATTTGGATAAGCGCCGCATATTGATGGCAACGCCATCTTGTTAAATCATAGCAAACCTTCTAAAACGTTCCATAGGGTATTTGACAAGTTTTAGGCAACGATCTCACGTTATTGACTAATGTTTATGGATTCCATAAAAAGTGGATATTCATCATTCTGTTGTGTATTTCAGTAAAAATAACCAAATTAAAAACTCCATTTTCAAGTTGCCACGAAAACGTTTCTTTGGACAATATGGCGTCTTACGAGTGTGTGACGTCACACAACTGTTATTTAAACGTAAAACGATACAATGTAATGTCACTTTGACCGGAAGTTTACTTGCGTGTGACGTCATTTTAGGCTCCGCCAATCCCAAGCGTTTTGGGTCACTGGCAGCCGTTAACTGCGTGTCAGATTCAAGTTAACATACGTAGGTATAATGTTTTTTAATGATTAAAATTCAAGAAAAGTAAGTTTAATTTGAAAAGTTTCATACTTTTAAATTGTTTAAGATATCGATCTTTTTAATTAACATTTTAATTATGAATTAATGAACACTTTTTTAGTGTCAGAAATCACAGCTGTTTTCTTTTCATCATATAATATAGCAATTTGTGAATTTACATGTCCTTTTTTGTTTTTGATTATACGTACTATAATAAAATTCGATTGTTTTTGACGTGACAACGTCTTAAATTAGGTTGCGGCTGGGAGTCACTTATGAAAAAGTGTAACGCTCGGTAACGTTACGATGAGTCTCTCGTTTAAGTTTAAGTTTACATGTACAATGTTTTAGTAAACAAAATATATTTCTATAGTTAAAATTTGTGCAATTCTTATTTTCATTCAATTCCTTGTTCCTATTGTGCAATTTAATTATATTCATATCAATAAATATTCTACCGAGAAAAAGACGTTGTCACGTAAAATCTTCGCCCGTAAAACCGACTTTACAGGCAACCATTTTTTCTTTCAATTTTAACACCGGGGGGGGGGGGGGGGGGTTGCTCTTCAGGCCACAGAGGCTTCGATAAGGCCCTATGAAATGTACTCGATACTTTGAAGTATCGATACTTTTTTACCGATACTACTCATGAGTACAGTATCGATACTTTCTATTCGATATCGTGTCCCTACCCGTGATAGGTATTCATATTTTTAATATCAAAAGTATTTATTAATCTGGAACAACGGAACCAAAGCGCGATTCAGGAGACTACAGCGCCATCTCTTGACCATTGGTGTAGTAGAACCAAAAATCACATCTTTATTTTTTGTAATAAAGTAACAGTTATAGGTAATATTTATCCACATGTTTCTAGTTTGTATATTCGGAATACGTGTTTGAGTTTCATACAAGTGCAAATCACATATGTTCTAATAAATTATATTCAGTAGCGATTTTAATTGAATATTTTGATTATTTATTTATTTTTTCAAATTAAAACTAAACTTTATTGACTGTGTCCTTTTCCAGACTTTTTATTAATTTATTGTAATTAATTATTTGCATGCAATTAAAAACTAATTTTAAACGATGCCAAAGAAGGATAACTTCTCATGCGCCTACATAAGTACACGCACCTATTTTTTTTGATTTCTGTTTTTGAAGTGAAACTTCTTTATCGGCGTTGGAAAAAAATTTACCGTCACATTTTTCGGACGTTACGCGTCACATTTTTCCGTTACGCGCCATCTTTTTTTATATTAATAGTTGATAGCTGAATGATCACACTGTCGCCGGCGAGAACTCTCTCTACTCGTTTGTAGCTGAGTGACAATAGTTATTAAAGATAAGACTCGCTCAGCCAAACTCGCATAGCGATACTCGCTCAGCAATACTCGCTCAGCGGTACTCGCTCAGCGGTACTCGCTCAGCGATACTCGCTCAGCCAAACTCGCATAGCGATACTCGCTCAGCGATACTCGCTCAGCGATACTCGCTCAGCAATACTCGCTCAACCAAACTCGCATAGCGATACTCACTCAGCGATACTCGCTCTTCGATACTCGCTCAGCTATACTCGCTCGGTTAAGCTGGCTTGGCTGTCAAAAGCCGTGCGCGTGCATTGTAACTCAGGACTGCCAATTCGTTTCTAGTTTCTACTCGCTTATCGTTCATCGTTGGAGGTGGAACATGTGCCTTAGATTACTGAGCCGTGTAATCATAACAGTTTCATAGGCAGTAATTTGTATTCATGTCTATGATAATAAAATCCTTTTGTGTAAACTTTATCTAATTTAACTTTATTTAACCAATTTCTGGAAAGTTGCATGTAGATCATTTTTCGAAAAATAAGGCCATAAAGAAGTTTCACTTCTTACGTGTGTACACTAGTACACGCACATATTTTTTTTTATTCAGGAGACGAATGAGACTCAATCAGTGAGACTCAACTATTTAACAATAGGGTAAATCTGATTTAAAATATCATTTTATCAAAAAGTACATTTTCAATGGATATTTTTACTAGGTACCTATCGATTGTCACGTAAACGTAATTTGAACTCAAATAAAAAGTTAAACTTTTGATTATATACGTTTTTTACTATGTCCCGCTTTCGACGAAAGAATCCCGCTTTTTCCACTTAATAATTCCCGACTTGGCCAAAAAAAAATCTGGCAACGCTGGGTAGTACTATCATTTTTATAAGCGGCAACATTTTAAGTGAACGCAAAAAAGCTTGCCGATATTTCTTGCATCTCTCTCGTTCGTTTTATTCTCTTCTCGATAGGCTGATTGACAACAAAAGGAGACTCTACTTTGAGGAGCATTGTTGTTTTAAATGTTTCTCTGTAAAGAAGTATTCTGCATTGAGAGCCTGTAAAAGTGATTAACATCGTGGAGGACAAAATATGAAGAGACGGAATGCCGAAAGTGGCAAAATGCGGCGCCCCCTAAAGCGCACAAAAATCACCGAAGGAATGTATGGAAAGTGAGTGTAATCAGCTTGGAGTGTTATTTACATGTTCCACGAGTTTCTGAAACCACACGAAGAGGAATAATGCCCATAAACTTAAATGAGAAGTTCTAGGCAATATAATATTTGTGTGGGTAGGAGATACCATCTGGTTTCTATCTTGGTTACGGTAGACCGTGCGTGATTGAGAAAACCGTAAAAGAAACTCTGGTTGCTCGCGTTTTTCTTACTCATTTTATGGGACGTTATGATCTGCACATGTGTACATGTCGTTTCCTTCGACCGTAATTATATCTGGTCGGCACCGCTTCGTATTCTCGTATATTTCAGTGTGCCCATGGTCAGGTGTTTAGAATAACAATGGCCTTGATGATTTATATCCTGGTTTTTATGCTATTATCGTTAAACATATTTGTTTAATGTTAACACTATAATATATGTACCATAATATATTTTTATGCAAAACATAGGTATTCTGTTTCTCCTGCATTAAATATATTGCACCACTTTTAATATCATGATGAATACTAAGTATAAGTAAATAACATTCAGCTTATTACTAAATCAATAAATAAATATTATGTCATTGTTATTAAAACTTCTGAAATCAGTAGCATTATCTGTTTTTTAAGTTGAGGTTTGAGTTTGTGTCAATATAAATGAAAAATATACAATAATAATCCCCTGTAGGGTTTCCAGGGTGCCATTCACCTAACGGGATTGCTTTGAAAAATGCAATCGCTTACTATTTCATTTTGTTATTTTTGATGGCCGAAGGTTCTCAAATACCTCACACTCATTTTCTTTAATATTGTTATTACCAATGCAAAAGAAAAAAAGGGAGCGAGGCATTTGAAAACCTCAGATGGCTAGAATTAACAAGAAGAAATCGTAAGATAGCGTTTTCCAAAGCAATCTGGTTAGGCGATTGGCCCCCTGAAAGTCGAGACTATGAAATAAGATAACATTAGAGTTGTGCCACAGCCATGGCACTATGTTTGCTATTTGTTGGGTCTAAGTTGTTTTATGTTGAAATAAAGAAAAATGTAAAGTACTCTTAATTAAAGCACTATTAGCACCAACCCTTTATTAAAATAAATTAGTACCAAGTTTTCTTACTAACTACAGAAGCAATTAACTTGTAGTTATATTCTTAGTCTCAACCCAGAATTTATGTTTTTGTAAATAGATACCTTTTCATGTATAATGTGTCGTTTCAGTTCAATGCTGTACCTGAAATTTGTGATGTTGTGGGCAACAGTTGTGCTTGCCGACTATATGCTTGAATTCAGATTTGAGTTTCTCTGGCCATTTTGGATGATGCTCAGATCAGTTTATGACTCATTCAAATACCAAGGACTTGTGAGTATATTTTAACAACAGAACCTAAAACTGCTTAATTTTATCTAAAAGATAAAATTGTTAGAAGCTCTCTTTTATATCTGTCAAGGCCATATCGTAGATTTGCTCATTTCATGAAATGTCTCACTATCTATTGGCCTCATCATGATGTGGTTTGGGCAGATCAATGATGAGAAATCGTTTCACGATATGGCCAACTAAACGCGCGGCTTCTTCATGAAATGGCCAAAATTATTTGATCATATTGTAAAGTAGTTACATTAATTACCGGTAGAGGTGCTGCAAGCGCTTTGTTTATATATGTATATGACGGCCGCTGCCGACAATGTTGTCTCTCGCAGTGATAAAGTGCATAATTTGTTATTAAATGAGGAAGAAAGTGATAACAAAAGGGTTTTCGACGAAAAGGTTCTCGAGTACTATGCAAGTCAAGCAAAAACGGAGTAAAATGTAAAAAACCGTGAGTTGGTTCGCATTACACAGGTTAGTACTTTACTCTTAAATTATATCATTATTCACTTATTTTATTAAAATACTTTATGCCAGTTAACGCATTGTGTTTCTATATAATTAATATTATTCTTCATGTTTGAATTATGACATAATAATGGTAATGTTTTTTTCTTTTTTAGGTTATAAAACAAATTAAGGAGAGTAGGGTGACTACGAAAAGAAATCCATGGACTATTACTGGCTGCCAAAATATGACATTTTGGGAACTGCAGATGAAGTACAAAGTGCGGATGAGAATCAAGCCTATTATTGCAATATGTACCAAAGTACCTTTTTATTTATAAATATTTGTTAGTTTTCTAAATGTAAATGACGTTTACATTTCTGTAACTACATGACACGTTGATGTTTAATTTAGAAAAAAATTCTTTGATTTGTTTATTTTCTTACAAAAATTTGATTCAATTTGTTTGTGTCATTCGGACTCAAATGACAATAAACAAGTTCTTAACATATTCTGGATTTTTATTAAATATTTTATGGACAACCTAATTATACGATCTGGCCAAATATGGATGACAAAATCGTTAAACGTTGACGATTTAACGTTCTGGTCAAATTAAGTTGGCCACATCATGAAATGCGACCATTTCATGAAATACTCGAGCATTTCATGAAATGAGTAAATGGCCACGACATATCCACCATCATTGGATATAAAAATAAATTTTCTTTTATAAAGAAGACAACTGCTCAAAGTCAATTTATCTATTTATAAAGCTTAATTCTTTGTAAGATAACAGAAAAATATATTATCCTGGAATCAAAAGGAAAAATTAAAGTTCTCCAAAGGAGGAATAGACCGTTATTTTGTATGATTAATTTATCAAGAAAGGCTTGTTACTCTTTTAAAATTGTCAGGATAGATAAGACTACAGTTTTTTTCTCCATTAAGTTGTTAAACTAGTTATCTATACACAATAGTAAGTTACAAGCAATAAACTGATAATTAAATAGATTTTGTCATTAAACATAATTGTTAGGTGGTCTTTCCAGTCCAAATTATTTAGGTAATTTGATTAAATTGTAGCATTGATATTGTATTTAAGTCCGAGGATAAAATTTAACTAGTTTCAAATATCTTGTTCTGATTCAGAGATAATTATCTCTGATTTCATATTAATATTTTTGAGTATTTCTCTTAGAGAGTTGTTTTAAGAGTGTTTATAACTTATTTAAGTCTTGTAATTTTTGTTGCAGGCATTTTCAGTATTCTTTATATGCATAGCGCTCACATCTGATATGATATGTTACTTCTTCATACCACTGCAGTACATATTCTTTGCTGCCAGTACCTATGTGTGGGTGCAGTATGTCTGGTATACATGTAAGTGTTTTCTTTGGGTAAATATGTAAATATGAAGACATTTAGTTGATATTGGGATCTCTGCCAAATTCATAGTTAATAAATACAATGGGAGTGAGTTATCTTAGAATACTTACTACCTAGTTAATTATGTCAACTGAAACGTGTTATTTATAATCCTATAATGTAAGGAATAATTTTTTCATGTAAAAACAAAAACTCATTCGTCAAATGAATTGACATAGGAAAACTTAATTGTGGGTAAATGGTGATTACCCTTTGTAATACGCATCTATATTCTTGTAATCACAGTACCTCCCTATGTATTCCTTAGTTGGCAGAGTCATATAAGCAATATAATGAAAGTAATGAATATACTGAGGAGCTCGATAGCGCAAGTGGTTAGCGCGTTCGGCTGCGATCGTTAAGTTAAGCAACTTTCGCAGAGGTCGTTGGATGGGTGACCAATAATTTACTATTTCGAGCTCATCCGTGCTCAGAAGGCACCTTAAGCCGTTGGCCCCGGCTGCATCTGCAGTCGTTAGCACCTACCATTGTGCACTAAGCCCGCGTAGTGGGTCATGGCCCAATCTCCCTATTCCATCCATAGGGAAGGCCTGTGCCCCAGCAGTGGGGACATTAAAAGGCTGATAAATATGATGATGATGACGAATGAATATACTCTAGTATATATGTTATATCCAATAGTAAATATGACATGTTGCAGTTGGAGGGGTGTATGGAATGGGCTGGGATTAACTGTAACTTGTGATTGAGTGTTGTTGGTTGCCAAATCATCAGCCAAAGAATCCTTCATTATTGATATACTTTCTGTATGTATTTGAAATTTCTCATTTAATGTAGGACATTCATGGGTGTGTAGTCTTAACTAGTATATTTGTGAAGCTTCCATACTTTAACTACTGAATCGATTCTGATTTTTGGCATTGCGATAGATGAGACTGTTATAGTAGGCTACTTTTTGTATTGAAATTAAAACTGGAAGAGGTTAATTATGATCATCAGCCTATTAATATCCCCACAGAACAACACACACTGCACATATAAAACAGTGTTTATACCTTGGTCTCTTACTGAAAACCAGCGTCATGTTATGTGCTGACCGGAAGACATTTTTGCCACTGCAACACCATTTTTTAGTTGCGGCAAAATAATTTTTCTTTTTTAACCTTGAATGAATGAATGAATACTCTTTATTGCACTATTAAAAAAAAAACAATAAACATAAAACAGGAACGCAAACACAAAAGGCAGCCTTATTGCTTAGGTAGCAATCTCTACCTGGCAACCTTTGGCTAAATGAACCGATACCATAAGAATAGTAGAAACAGCGGGCTGTGCATTGTAAAAATAAATAAATAAACGTAAATATAGGAAAATAAAATACATATAGAAAATATATGGAAGCTATAAAATACGATACAAAGTAATGAACATTTGAAAATATCAGTCAAAGAGTCTAGCTTGAGGAAATAATCCTTAATTTTAATAGCAAAGGAGTCCTTCGCCCATGCACGTTTAATATAATAATAATGTACCATTTATTTTCTCCTCACAAAAGGTATAATAGTACAATAGGATAATATATTATGTGGGAGACTGGTGCCCGTAAAAGGCAACTACGAATAGCTACCTGTACTAACAGGTCACCAGGCCCCGACTATAATAATAATAATAATAATCTTTACTTCTTCTTCCACAATCTACAAATCCCATGACAACTTATTATACTATAATTCTTATATAAAAACATTAAATAGATTGTGAGAGACCGGTGCCTGAACTAGGCTATACTATGATACATAAACCATACGTGTATTGCATATCTAAATGGGAAATTGAATACCTACTCCAAATTTGAAAAAAATAAAAATATCTAAAGGTTATCCTTGTTTGTCACCAGTCGCAGATAAAGGCATCTGCGTGCCCACGGTGGCCGTGTGCTGCCTAGTGGTGTGGGTGGAGGGCGCGGTGCGGGTGGAGCGGGGCGGGGTGGGCGGTATGGGCGGCATGGGCCCCGGGGTGGGCGGGGCGGGGTGGGGCCGGCCGCTGGCGGCGCACTGCGTGGGGTACCCGGCCGTCACGCTGGGGTTCGGGGTCAAGTCCTACGTGGGGCACAGGCTCCGGCTGCGGCGCCAGCGGCAGGTGCGCGCCGACAACGAGTTCTACTTCCAGCTGATGCGGGACGCGTTGCCGGAGAGCGCTCTGGAACAGGTCAGTCCACTTGCAAGCACAAATCGACACATCGGTCGCGCTTCGAGCTGAATATCATCGCTTGTTCTTCGTTGAGTTTCGTTTCTATAGCACTTCAGCTCATGCTGCTCCTTAACATGAGCGCCGCAAAATGATATATAATACATGCAGGATAAAAATGTGAATGATCGTAAATTGGGGTGCTCATGCTACGAGGACTGGCTTCACACTTCTTTTGCTGGCTTTGTCAGCTTTTAGTTCGTTTATTTATTTAACTAGCGTGCCTGAACCGACAGACGTTGCCTGCCCAATAAAAATTATATAAATCCTTGAACTCGACTGCAGCGCCACCTATCGGGCAGAGTACGTTTAATAACATTAAGTTTCCTTAAAATTTTGCTAGTTTGGGGCCGTTCAAGTATTACGTAAGCAGATTTATTACAATTATTTACCCCCTCCTCCCCCTCGTCAGAAAAATTAAGCAAAGCTCTTACCCCTCCCCCCCATCCTTACGTAAACATTGGTACCTATATGCATTTTTCCTTTAATGTATTCTGTTTTTTTTATTGATTCATGAGCTTCATGTGCAGCAGTACTTAAAAAGGCTTAATCGATGATGCTGACATAATTACCATCTCTCCCCGCCACCCCCCCATGTCATCAAAAATAAGTAAAGCAAAGACCCCCTGCCCCCCTATAGTGCTTACGTAATACTTGAACAGCCCCTTTTCAGCATAATTTTTTTTCTATAAAAACCAAGTACCGAGTAACTGCGGGTTACTTTGACCTAAAATGTGCACTTTTTTTTTCAAATAAAATTGTAGCTTCTCTTTGTGATGAATATGTCACGTTTATATCTTTCCATTGTGAAGTTTAAAGTATAAGTTACAAAGTAATCATACGAAAATAGGAAAAAATAATATTTAAGGGTTAATATATGTATTTTTTTTGGGCCAAAGTTGGCCTTAAAGAGGGTTACTTTAGCTCGTTGAGTTTTCTCTGTGAAAAAAAAACTCATTTTAAGCCATGTTGGTGTTAAATAACCCTTATAACAGATCACCATTAGCATACTGAATACACAAATAGATGTTTTTGCCCAAAAATAATTAAGTAAATAAAAAATATAACTTAAAATTTAGAAAAAATAGTAAACTTACCGAAAACCACAGTTTTGAGAAAGTTTGTGCATGAACTTGCGAACTATTTCAGTTACAAAAAATTCCGCGTTACAATGACAACTTGATACAGGAACGATGTCGGTAAAACAACACCACACTGCGCGCCTATATGGCTATCTGTGATTTTCAACTGGAACTATTACGTTCACCCAAGAGATACTGATGGGGCGGCAAGTTCAATATTTTTTCTGATTTGGGACAAAGTTACCCGCCTGAGCTAAAGTAACCCTCACTTACGGTAGCATAATAACGAGTGGTAGGGGAAAAACATTTTTTTGTTAGCCTAACAAATAATTGTTTATGAACTGGTATTTTATCCAGATTTAAATATGTCCAACAACGATAGGTAGGGGAAAAAAATTGGGACGATTCAAAAGAGTTGTACTACAGTGGAATCCGTTTATTATGACTCCGCCTATATTGACCAACCGCTTATTATGAAGTTACACGGCGAAGTTTGATTTTCATATAAAATTCCTTATAACAAAGTCGGACATAATCACTTCGCTGATAGTGACATGTCGCTTATTAGTACTCATTTTTTTCATTTTTAATAAATTGTTTCCGACATGGTTCCTAATACCTTCGGCAGTATACGGGAGAGAGAATCCGTCACGTGATATCCGACGACGTTCGACAGGTGCATGGCTTTTTTTTTGTTTCGAGTCTTAGGAGATAAATGGATTCCACTGTATACATTTAATTTGAATAAAGATATATTGATTTAAATAAAACTAGTTTTAACGCGTTAATGCACGAACTTTTTTTTCGTCTGAGCATTGCTATAATGAGGCGCGAGGCTATTGAGATTAAAAATATCCAAATTTTAATAGGGAAGATGGTTGGTGTGTACCACCGGCTTGGGAACCCATTATACAAGAGATAAAACCCCAACCCCGAGCACACACTGCAAGACCAACAGATACTATTAGTTCTTTTTGTTTGCATAATTTAACATAAGAAGGAGATAGAAAGCCTCTGAGTTTGTTTCGCCGGTTCTTCTCAGAAAGGTCTCCCAATTTTGGAATCGGTGGTAGTTTACATTAGTTAGGGTCAAATAAATAAACTCAAAATTACAAAAAAGAATTTTATATAAAGTACTTTATTAAATAAATTAACTAATAAATTCATACATAGACAATAAAGTTTTAAAAATCTTCCAATGAAGTATCCGAACACGCAATAAAAGTCTTTCGAAGGTAGCTCGACAAAGTTAATAAAAATAACATTATTCTGACAATGCAGACCTGAAAATGCTGCGAAACGTGAATATATAAAGTTCGTGCATTAACCCATTAGAACTAGTTTTATTTAATGAGTGATGTGCGTGAAAACCTAAGAAACAAATATATATTGATTTAAATTATTTGGTAAGAGAAAAATAAAACTTTATTATTATTAAACCTAATAATAAAGGTTCATTATGTATGTTGTTAGCATCAGCAAAGCCAACAGCCGGCGAAGGAGCCGGAGCGCAGTATAGAGTGCGACACGCGGCATATGAACGGCAGCGCGGGCCGCCGCCGCTGCCTCAAGCCCGAGCAGAACGGGCACTGCCCCTTAGAACAGGCGGACTTAAAGTTTAAGGTAATCTAAACAAACTTGAAAATTAAACTATTTGTAGTCTACTAGCAAACCAGTGAACCAAATGTTCACCAAAACCGGATTTAAAAAAAAAATGTATTTAATTAATTGAGAACTTCGGAGATTTTGTGTGGTTTCGTTTGAAATTCGTGATTTCTCGAAAACCGGAAGTGCTACGTTACTCAAATCCGGTTTGTAGTCTTATCAGATTATTCTTAACTTATAACTTAAACATTCTCTTTATCTATCTCTTACGGTTTGGCCGCTGAAACAGCACCACAGACGGACGGACGGACGGACTTGTCTAATAGATAAGAGATTCACATTGGCGTGTGACAAAATGTAAACAAACCATAAAAAGGATCATTTTTAAGGTCACGTTTGACAAAAGTAAAAATTAAATACTATTTACATAGGAAATGCAGGGAATAATTAAGTTAATTATTTTAAAAGCTGGTACATACATATGAATAAGAAAATAAAATATTTCACACATATTTAACGTAAATGCTCATCATAAATCTACGATATATATAAGCAAATTTGTTGAATCTGGATTCAAATAAAACTAGCGTTTCATCATCATCTTCATCAGCCTATTAATGTCCTCACTGCTGGGGCACAGGCCTTCCCTATGGATGGAATAATGAGATTGGGCCATGACCCACCACGCGGGCCCAGTGCGGATTGGCGGGTGCATGCTAACGACTGCAGATAGAGCCGGGACCAACGGCTAAACATGCCTTCCGAAGCACGGAGGAACTCCAGATAGAAGATTTTTGGTCACCCATCCAAGGACCAACCACTGCGAAAGTTGCTTAACTTCAACGATCGCAGCCGAACGCGCTAACCACCCGCGCTATCGAGCTCCTCGAAACTAGCTTTTACCCATAGTGAAATGTGAAAACGACTATGTCCATTTGCCGAATGAATTAATTGTATGGGCTATATCTAGTTTTAGTTAAATTGAGATTTAGGAAAATTACTGCATGTGGACCTAAGAGGCTAGTAAAACTGTTTTTTTTTTCTCTTTGTCGCTAACAGTTAGATAAGCTAGAGAAGCACTTAGCGCAGCAAACAGCGGCGCGAGACAAAAGCGCCAACTCATCGCCGAACAGTGCGCAAACTGTCGCGCAAAGTTCCGCGCAAACCAGCGCCGTTGCTAACGCGCACGCGCACAGTAACGGCGCGCCGCCTGGCCACGCGGAAGACGACGATAAGCCAGACCAAAGTAAAGGTAAGTGCCTTAAAACAGCGCGCAAACTGTCGCGCTAAGTTCTGCGCAAACCAGCGTCATTGCTAATGCGCATGCGCACAGTAACGGCGCGCCGCCTGGCCACGCGGCAGACGACGATAAGCCAGACCAAAGTAAAGGTAAGTGCCTTAAAACAGCGCGCAAACTGTCGCGCTAAGTTCTGCGCAAACCAGCGTCATTGCTAATGCGCATGCGCACAGTAACGGCGCGCCGCCTGGCCACGCGGCAGACGACGATAAGCCAGACCAAAGTAAAGGTAAGTGCCTTAAAACAGCGCGAACTGTCGCGCAAAATTCTGCGCAAACCAGCGTCATTGCTAATGCGCACGCGCACAGTAACGGCGCGCCGCCTGGCCACGCGGAAGACGACGATAAGCCAGACCAAAATAAAGTGCCTTAGAACAGCGCGTAAACTGTCGCAATAGGCTATTTGACAGTAGGAAAAATAATGTACCAATTGTTGGCATCTCTATTTAATATGAATATTAGCAGCGATTTTATTTTTCTGAAAGAACAAAGAAATAATAACTTTTCTTTAAAATCATTAAATAGAAATTATTTTTTTGTTCCGTGGTCACGTGATCGAAAACGCCTGGGATTGGCGAAGACTAAAATGTCGTCACGTGCTAGTAAACTTCGGCCTAAGTGACATTACATTGTATCGTATGACGTTTTAATGACGGGTGACGTCGCACACCAGTGAGACGTACGTAAGATTACGTTTATTTTTACTAATAACGTGAGATCGTTTTCTAAAACTTGTCAAATACCCTATTAGGAAAGAAAAGATTTGACATTCCTGTGGCAGTCCGTTTTGATGTCTTAAGAGTACCTTATGCATAGCATAGTTAGCAATTGATAAGTGTACAGGGCGTCGTTACTGCTAAGCTAACGTAATAATTGTGTCTCAATAACAGTTCAATTGTATCACTTTTTAACACAGTACCCTTAGTACGAGTTTGAGCTCACGAAAACTGTCGTAGTTTTCGTATTTGTAAATTACGTTTCTATGTCCATTTTGGTGAAAAGTAATCAATAATACTTAAAGTTTATGAAGACGCAAATGATATAATGATAGAATTTAAACACTGTTCATTTGTATTGAAACGAAGACAATAAAATCAGTACCCTTAGTACGAGTGCGAGCTCACGAAAACTATCATAGTTTTCGTAATTTTAAAAGTCGTACTAAGGGTATAGTTCTAGTTACTTAAACATAAAATAAAATATGAATAAAGATTACTATAACAAATAATTAACACGATTATTACTTCAACTTAACAGAATCGACACCCAGTTTTTTGGCGTGACAACGCCTTATAATTCTATGGAGCCGGCTGCACGAACGAAAAACATGACTCATGCGGCGTTACCTCGCTCTGAGGCGTTCCATTTAGGAGCCCTTTTACAAAATTGCGCTGCTGCCGTACTGATCGGCGTGTAGGTAGATTTGCACTAGTATATATTGCATTTTACGGGTGAAGTTTCGAGTCTTAAATATTAATATTGTAAAATAAATATAATTTGTTTTGTTAGTAATAAATTTAAATTTATCGAAAAAAAAATCATTCTGACGAAGCAGCCTGAAAAGGCTGCGAAACGTCAATAAATAAATAAAGTTTCGTGCATTGACCCGATAAAACTAGTTTTATTTAATGAGTGATGTGCGTGAAAACCTAAGAAATCTAAAACATTATGTTACAACAAAAACATATTCCTGATGTCAGTAATTAATTTGATCTTATTTATAGAACATTATTGAAAGATTGAGGCGTTTGAAGTTGTGCATATTATCGTTTTTTCCGTAAACTAGCTGCAGTAGAACGATCAGTACAAAAAAAGGAAAATAGTATTTGCATATATTCTACATTAACTTACCATAGGAAGAATAAATCTACTGTTTACTTCTATTGGAAATACTCAAAAACTTTCTTAAGGGCGTAAACGAGGCGCTCAAAAATTACGATTTTTTGCAAAAAATGTGAAAGGGCTCTGAAGGCTTGAAGTGCAAGCGAGAGCGCGCAACGAGCGACAAAGAGGCACAATCGGCCTCCGCGTTCGGCACCGTTCGACATCTGTTTCTCTCCTACTTGAGTGAGCGATGCGTCCGCATGGACAGCTGCTATACAATAATACATTTACATGTTTTCGTCAAGTATGAAGTGCAGTGAAAAGTGCACATTCATACTTGTAAAAACTATGTACATTGTAAAAAAACGTTGTCACGTTCAACTATCGTCACGACTTTACAGACAACCGATTTTTTAACAAAATATTATATTTTGTGTGCTGGATAAAGAATGAATGAAAGATAGATTTTCAATAGAGCTAAATAATATTTTATCAATAATGTATATTCTGATTTTTTTTTTCTTTTACTTTGTAGGTAGCTCTAAGTCGTCCAAGTGTGAAAAGAAAGAGGCTAGTACCATTAAGGAAGAAAAAAGAAAGAATAAAAACAGAGATAAGGATAAGGAGAGCTGCGATAGTCATAAGAGTACAGAACAAAGTAAGTATTGTTAGGGTATAAGCCCTTTTTTTTCGTCTTACTACAAAAAAATCGGATAAGTACTCATTGAATAATATTGAAAGTTTAAAAATACAATTTTTAAGGTTATGAATGTACCTTCTAAGTCAAATAGTTTTGCCGTTTCTGCTTTCACAAATCCGGTGTTCAGTATTAATTTAGTCAATAAAACCAATAAACGGAAACTTTTCTACAAGATATAAGAGTTTTTAGATATATTTTAATCTGACCAAAGATACCACAGTAACATGGCAATGACGTTTAGTTGTTTACAAATTTTGTATCGTCACAATCATGGTGGACAGCGTTTTTAGTGTTTTAAAAGCAGACTAAAAAACTATTTTTCATACTAAATTACTACAGCCATCTTCTAATTTTATGAAGTGAAATCGATGTATTTAGGTTTTTCATACCAAAAATTATAAGAAATAAATATTTGTACAGTGCAATTTGACATGAGTCAACTAGCTTATTTTGTGGATCACCTTTGTTTATGGATATCGAAAAAATGTTAAGTCAAATACTTTGCCAGCATATGAAAAGAGAATATGCTTTTCACTGCCTTCGATGATTGAATTGTATATTTCAGCTATTTTATTACATTTATTTTATTTTTTTTCAGCAAAAGAACAAATAGTTAAAGAAATAGAAAGTACAAAAGAAAGTGTAAAAAATAAAGATTGTAATGGTTATAAAGAGAAGGAGAAGGACAGAGAACGCGAGAAAGAGAAAGAAAGAGAAAAGGAAAGAGAGCGAGAGCGCGAACAGGTGAGTTCAGTTTGTGCTGTTGCACTCCTGACCCTCTGCATTAGAAAACCTTGTAACTTATTTGATTCTGAGAGGATTCATAAATCCTTTAAGACTTACCATTCCATTCAACACTAATATCTGAGTGTTATATATACTAAACTTATTATACAGGGTGCACAAAAAATGGGATAGCTGATTAATGGCGATAGCCGGTTAAGATTGCTTACATATCATTTTCCTTTTGTGTTAGCGCGAGAAAGAAGCTAAAGAAGCCCGAGAGGCGCGTGAAAGCCGCTCCTGCTCAGAAGAAGTGAGACGACTGCGGGCCGAGGTCGCGGCCGCGCGGAGTGGGGAGGCCGAGGCGAGGCGCGCGCTGGCAACCGCCGCCGCGGCCGAGCGGCAACGTCGCGCCGACCATCTGCAGCTCAAGCAGGCGCACGCCGCGCTGCAGCACAAGTACGTACAGGGCGGGTGGAGGGGAGGCGAGGCGCGCGCTGGCAACCGCCGCCGCGGCCGAGCGGCAACGTCGCGCCGACCATCTGCAGCTCAAGCAGGCGCACGCCGCGCTGCAGCACAAGTACGTACAGGGCGGGTGGAGGGGAGGCGAGGCGCGCGCTGGCAACCGCCGCCGCGGCCGAGCGGCAACGTCGCGCCGACCATCTGCAGCTCAAGCAGGCGCACGCCGCGCTGCAGCACAAGTACGTACAGGGCGGGTGGAGGGGAGGCGAGGCGCGCGCTGGCAACCGCCGCCGCGGCCGAGCGGCAACGTCGCGCCGACCATCTGCAGCTCAAGCAGGCGCACGCCGCGCTGCAGCACAAGTACGTACAGGGCGGGTGGAGGGGAGGCGAGGCGCGCGCTGGCAACCGCCGCCGCGGCCGAGCGGCAACGTCGCGCCGACCATCTGCAGCTCAAGCAGGCGCACGCCGCGCTGCAGCACAAGTACGTACAGGGCGGGTGGAGGGGAGGCGAGGCGCGCGCTGGCAACCGCCGCCGCGGCCGAGCGGCAACGTCGCGCCGACCATCTGCAGCTCAAGCAGGCGCACGCCGCGCTGCAGCACAAGTACGTACAGGGCGGGTGGAGGGGAGGCGAGGCGCGCGCTGGCAACCGCCGCCGCGGCCGAGCGGCAACGTCGCGCCGACCATCTGCAGCTCAAGCAGGCGCACGCCGCGCTGCAGCACAAGTACGTACAGGGCGGGTGGAGGGGAGGCGAGGCGCGCGCTGGCAACCGCCGCCGCGGCCGAGCGGCAACGTCGCGCCGACCATTTGCAGCACAAGTACGTATACATCCCGGCAAATTTTTTGACCATCGATCATTGACAAGGCACTGACTGCGCAGTAACAATTTTAAATAAAAAAAAAAGGTTCATAGCGCATTTATTTATCTGTGGTTTAGCTCAAGAAGTTGACCGCTAGGCCGCTACATATACCTATACTACCATCGAAACTTTATGGTGATTATCAAGTTCTAGCAATCACAACTTTGCGCAGGTTTCAGTGCAGTGATATCTCGCACGCATTTACTTCATCGTACATTTCGTTTATTGTACCGCAACTTGCGGTAACTTCACAGCCTCCATGAAGTGTGAATCACACTTAACTTTTTTTTTCAATTTACATCATTTCGTTTGCTTGAAATTCTCTTTACAAACAAGGAAAGCGATGGCGTAGACCTTCGTCTCTTGCATACTTGTTTTTTTTTTCCAAATTAACAGGTACGGCAATGTCAAGTTTTTATGCCTTTGGTTTTTAACTCAATATCTTATAATAGAATGTGTGTTTGTGTTACAGAGTGTCCGCATGGCGAGGCAGCGAGCGCGCCGCGGCCACGCTGGAGCGACGCCTCGGCGAGGAGCGGCGCGCGCGCAACCATGTGGAGACGCAGCTGCTGCGGCACCAGCAGCGGCACGCGCGCGCAGCAAGGTAGTGATACAGAGTGTCCGCGTGGCGAGGCAGCGAGCGCGCCGCGGCCACGCTGGAGCGACGCCTCGGCGAGGAGCGGCGCGCGCGCAACCATGTGGAGACGCAGCTGCTGCGGCACCAGCAGCGGCACGCGCGCGCAGCAAGGTAGTGATACAGAGTGTCCGCGTGGCGAGGCAGCGAGCGCGCCGCGGCCACGCTGGAGCGACGCCTCGGCGAGGAGCGGCGCGCGCGCAACCATGTGGAGACGCAGCTGCTGCGGCACCAGCAGCGGCACGCGCGCGCAGCAAGGTAGTGATACAGAGTGTCCGCGTGGCGAGGCAGCGAGCGCGCCGCGGCCACGCTGGAGCGACGCCTCGGCGAGGAGCGGCGCGCGCGCAACCATGTGGAGACGCAGCTGCTGCGGCACCAGCAGCGGCACGCGCGCGCAGCAAGGTAGTGATACAGAGTGTCCGCGTGGCGAGGCAGCGAGCGCGCCGCGGCCACGCTGGAGCGACGCCTCGGCGAGGAGCGGCGCGCGCGCAACCATGTGGAGACGCAGCTGCTGCGGCACCAGCAGCGGCACGCGCGCGCAGCAAGGTAGTGATACAGAGTGTCCGCGTGGCGAGGCAGCGAGCGCGCCGCGGCCACGCTGGAGCGACGCCTCGGCGAGGAGCGGCGCGCGCGCAACCATGTGGAGACGCAGCTGCTGCGGCACCAGCAGCGGCACGCGCGCGCAGCAAGGTAGTGATACAGAGTGTCCGCGTGGCGAGGCAGCGAGCGC
Source organism: Chilo suppressalis (assembly GCA_902850365.2). Taxonomy (NCBI): domain Eukaryota; kingdom Metazoa; phylum Arthropoda; class Insecta; order Lepidoptera; family Crambidae; genus Chilo; species Chilo suppressalis. The sequence goes on from OU963911.1 coordinate 3,583,706, forward strand.
GCCGCGGCCACGCTGGAGCGACGCCTCGGCGAGGAGCGGCGCGCGCGCAACCATGTGGAGACGCAGCTGCTGCGGCACCAGCAGCGGCACGCGCGCGCAGCAAGGTAGTGATACAGAGTGTCCGCGTGGCGAGGCAGCGAGCGCGCCGCGGCCACGCTGGAGCGACGCCTCGGCGAGGAGCGGCGCGCGCGCAACCATGTGGAGACGCAGCTGCTGCGGCACCAGCAGCGGCACGCGCGCGCAGCAAGGTAGTGATACAGAGTGTCCGCGTGGCGAGGCAGCGAGCGCGCCGCGGCCACGCTGGAGCGACGCCTCGGCGAGGAGCGGCGCGCGCGCAACCATGTGGAGACGCAGCTGCTGCGGCACCAGCAGCGGCACGCGCGCGCAGCAAGGTAGTGTTACAGTGTCCGCGTGGCGAGGCAGCGAGCGCGCCGCGGCCACGCTGGAGCGACGCCTCGGCGAGGAGCGGCGCGCGCGCAGCAAGGTAGTGTTACAGAGTGTCCGCGTGGCGAGGCAGCGTTTGAATGCAACCCAGTACTGACTTACACTCCAGTGTTGCCGTAAACAAATATTGCATTTGTTTCTGCAAGAGTCCCATACATATAAAACAGAAATATTTATTATAAGTATCTGTAAAATCTCCGGATTGAAAAAGCCGATTCTTCGCATAATTGTTGATCTCCGGAGAATCTCCGGTTTTTTTGTCTCCGGAGCAAAGCCCTATTACAGAAACTATTGTACCTAAAAAACTTAAATAAGTTGCGACCTGAGAACGTTCAACGTTTATACGATTTGATGTTTCCGCAGCGGCGAGTGCGAGAGCGAGTGGTGTCGAAGTCGAGCGAGCGCGATAGAAACCGAAGCGGCCACACTGCGCCGCGACCTGCAGCGCGCGCGAGACGTAGCCGCGCAGCTGCAGCGCGACCTGCAGCACGCCCGCGATCAGGTGAGTTGTGTGATCCGTAATTTTGAACTATCCAACAATGTATCATCATCATCAGCCTATTTATGTCCCCACTGCTTGTGCACAGGCTTTCCCTAAGGATGGAATAGGCAGATTGGCCCATGACCCACCACGTGGGCCCAGTGCGGATTGGAAGGTACTAACGACTGCAGATGCAGCCGGGACCAGCGGCTTAAAATGCCTTCCGAAGCACGGAGGAACTCGAGATAGAAGATTTTTGGTCACCCATCCTATGAACAACCACTACGAAAGTTGCTTATTTAACGATCATAGTCGAACGCGCTACCTGCGCCGTCGAGCTCTGTAAATGCATTTTTTTAGCAAATGTGTTAAAAATATTTAATTAATGCATTTCTAACCCATATAAATTACCGCCAGGTCCGTTCCCTGGAGTCGCGGCAGGAATCCGGCGCTCTCGCTGGAGCCTGGGGAGCGCTACAAGAACGGGCCACGCATCTAGAACGATCCTTATCTGCCGAGACGCGGGTCAAACTAGACCTGCTGTCAGCATTAGGGGATGCCAAGAGGCACATGCACATACAGGACGGTGAGTGGAATAAGGGAATGTTAAAAATGAGTAGATTTTTTTTTACCCCTAAATTTTAGATAACTTTCTACACAGCCATCTAACACGATCTCTATCCGCCGAGACGCGGGTCAAACTATTGTGAATGGGATAGGGAAATGGTAAAATTTGAGTAGATTTCTTTGTACACAGCCACCATTTATATGAATAGCGGGCCCTCATCTAGAACCATCTCTATCCGCGGAGATGCGGGTCAAACTATTGTGAATGGGATAGGGAAATGGTCAAAATACGAGTAGATTACTTTGTACACAGCCACAAATATGAATACCAGGCCCTCATCTAGAACCATCTCTATCCGCGGAGATGCGGGTCAAACTATTGTGAATGGGATAGGGAAATGGTCAGAATACGAGTAGATTAATTTGTACACAGCCACCATATATGAATACCGGGCCCTCATCTAGCACGATCCCTATCCGCCGAGATGCGGGTCAAACTATTGTGAATGGGATAGGGAAATGGTCAAAATAATAGTAGATTACTTTGTACACATCTACCATTTATGAATACCGGGCCCTCATCTAGCACGATCCCTATCCGCCGAGATGCGGGTCAAACTATTGTGAATGGGATAGGGAAATGGTCAAAATAATAGTAGATTACTTTGTACACATCTACCATTTATGAATACCGGGCCCTCATCTAGCACGATCTCTACCTCCGAGATGCGGGTCAAACTATTGTGAATGGGATAGGGAAATGGTCAAAATAATAGTAGATTACTTTGTACACATCTACCATTTATGAATACCGGGCCCTCATCTAGCACGATCCCTATCCGCCGAGATGCGGGTCAAACTATTATGAATGGGATAGGGAAATGGTCAAAATACGAGTAGATTACTTTGTACACAGCCACCATATATGAATACCGGGCCCTCATCTAGCACGATCTCTGCCCGCCGAGATGTGGGTCAAACTATTGTGAACCGGCGCAAGCAAGCCGCCTTAATTTAATGTGATCTCTAGGTCGATATCAATTCCTGTAGCACTTTCGAGATTTTAATGCTTTTATTATCTACTAGCTGTGCCCCGCGGTGTTACCCACGGTTTATTAGACATATTTTCTCGCAGTAAAACGTAGCCTAAGTGTTTATCCGAGTAACGACCTCCGTGGCCGAGTGGATTGTACGCCGGGTTACATGGTGTCGCCGACTCGAGAGATCCCGGGTTCGAATCCCGGTGGGGGGCAGATGTTTGTGTGATGAATACGAGCATTTGTTCTCCAGTTATAGATGTTTAATATGAATTTCAATATAAATATACTTTATATTATATGTGTTTGTATTATAATTACACAGAATTGCAAACCTTAAGTGGCAATGGGCAGGGCACATTGCTCGCAGGACCGATGGCCGTTGGGGCGGAAAGGTCCTCGAGTGGCGACCGCGTACCAGGAAACGCAGTGTTGGCAGGCCCCCCACAAGGTGGACCGACGATCTGGTAAAGGTCGCGGGAAGCCGCTGGATGCGGGCAGCATGGGACCGATCGTTGTGGAAATCCATGGGGGAGGCCTATGTCCAACAGTGGACGTCTTTCGGCTGAAATGATGATGATGATTATATGTGTACAGTATATGTATTCTATCCGTTACAATAGTATCCCATAACACAAGCCTTGCTTACTTTGGGGCTAGACTAATTGGTGTGAGTGTTGGAAATATTTATTTATATTATTATAATCCAGGGTATCAGATAACTACATACCAAATTTTATTAAAATCGCTCCAGCTGTTCAGTCGTGAAGAAGTAACAAACATTCACACTTACAAACTTTCGCCTTTTAGTCTAATTTCACCTTCTGCCCCATAGGACTAATATCGAGACAAGAGAAAGAGATAGAAGAGTTGAAAGCGCAACTGTTAGCTGTGATGCCGGCGGAGCTAACGCCGTCGCTCCGTCTTCCGGCCGCGTTAGACCCCAACGCCTCAGTGTACACACCCAAGCAACTCTGCTCCGACGCCTGAACGAGACAGCCGATCATAACCACACCTCTCTGTCGCACGCGGACACCTTTGGAACATCGGTGGTAAGATGGACGCTCACATTTTCACTGTCGAACTTGGGAATAGATGCAACAGACCTTTTGGACTCTTAAACCGTTAATTTGTGACAATTTCAGCCAGAAATGTAATCTGAAAGTTAAAAGTTGAATTTCGTTTGTGGATTGTCAAGTAACTAGGGTGATTTTACCTTGCACTGAATTTGATGACGGTAACTAATGCTCTCTGTTTTACTTATTTTAGTAACATATAGACTTTGCCATGTGTTTCTTTTTATCAATATGTGAAACTATCAATCTACAAACTTATATTTTAAATGGAAAAAGTTGATAAAATTGAATTAGATATTGGTAGAGCACTCTCATGGCCAACCGTACCATGTGCGACTATACAAGCACATAACGTATACAAATACAGTAATGTAAAACTAATAAATCAATACTGCTTGTTGTTAAATTTTGTTTTCGTTTAAGTTAATATACAGGGTGTAAGAAAACCTATGACAAAGACTAAAACTACGCATTCTGTACACCCAAACAAGTAATATTACAAAATATTATACGTGGGAAACATTTGTATTATTAATTAAAAAAATACATTTTTTTCTAGTACGCAATGTATAGCGCGGCGCGCTATTGTGGCGCTACGCAAACAATGTGCCTGTGTATATGTGTGTGCGTGTGTTTAAGTGCGTTGATAAAAAAGTCTCTAAATAACGTTTTTGTAAAAATCTTGAAAAAAATATTGTGACTTTGACCTTCAATATCTCTATAACCATAAATTTCCCAGGCATGGTCCACAAGAATAAAATGATCGTCATGATGTGGAAAATACGTGGCCTTCGACTTCGTTAAAGGTTTTTTTACACCTTGTAGATATAGAAAAAATTGGAACAGTTTCCATCCAGCTTAAAACCGGCCCACTAAAGATTATCCGATGACCTATAAAATAAATACCAGACTATATGCAACATAATCAATCTACGTTCTCGTTTTTACTGATTTATTACTGATTTCACAATAAACTCAAATTGCAATACTAAATATATTCCGTACAATTACCATCTATGAATATTGGTTAAATTGTGATGGTGACAAGGTAGCAATGAAGTCAATTGATATTTCAGTTTATTCTCAAATAATATCCTATAAAATATATAAAGCGATGACTCTGTACAATTTCAAGCTATCTTTGTCACTATTTGTACCTTATAATTTAATAAATTACCACTTTTTTTTAAACAAACATGCCTATGGCATTATTAAAGATATTGAGTTAAATATTACGTAAGATAAAAAAATATAAAACCAAATTGAATCTATTTTACCAAATGTATTTAACAAAATCGTCTACACAAAACTTTGTTTCACTTCACATATTTGTTTCCATCAACAAAGTTTTTGCTTTCCGCGCCCGATGGGCAACACGTACACAAATCGCCTCCGCGCGGGTCGAGAGGCAGGGTATTGTTTCATCGGCCATTTTTTTGACAATTCGCTAGGCTGCGTTCCAAAGCTTCGCTCCGAGTGCAACTTTTCACTGACGTTTAAATTTTGACACAAAATGTACGAAACTTTGTAATGTACTTTTGTCAAATTGTGACATTTGTTGCACCTAGATAGTAGTTTTGGAACGCAGCCCTGTGTATTTATGAGTCTATTGTGTGTACGAGAGCCACGTAGACACACATATTTCAGAAACTAAGTTTTGTGTATGTGTTTTTGTTGAATGTCATGTCAACATCTGCATTTAAATTCTCTGAAGAGTCATCGTAGAAGAAATTCAAGTTTTAAAAAATATATATTGAAAGGTTATTGACTATAAAGCGAGTAGGTTATGTTATGTTTTGAATATACACAAAATTTATCAGATTACTAAAAAGTAATCACACTAAATGTCAATTCCCAAATTCGATGACAGAAATGTCAGCATTCCCATTACCATTCAGTGTAATAGTGTTTTCTGTTTATTTATTCCAACAGAAGTTTTAGTTGGAACTAATTATTTTTATATATTTTTTGGTCTAACCTGCACTACGTACGCTTTCACTTTATATTAAACTGAAAGTGATAGGATACTAGCTAACCCGAGTACTCAGTTACAAGCTCTTCATTGAGTATACTTGACAACTACTAAAAAGTAAACAGAAATTGTTTTCTTAATAGTTAATTTTTGGATGTGCAAAGGTTTCCGTACTCGAGCGGTCAGTTCCCAAAGTTATTGGGACGTCCAAACTACTAAATAAGATTTCACTAGACCACATCAGCGAGACTAGTCATGGGAATCGACATATTATTACATTCGTCAAATAAAAACTTGGTCCTAGTTTGCAACCCTGAGTAACGCCAACTGGAATTTACAGCAACATTTTCAAACAGTATCCCATTTATCTTTAAATATTTCTGTATTATAATTTTACAATGTCACTTGACCTTTTTGCTGGTGTCTAGATCCCGAGCCTTAAACTGGTCCTTGTATGGGCGCTTGTTCTGATCTCATTCGTTTAATTCAATCTGATAGGGTAAATTTAGTCATAATATGCTTTTAACACTGAGTGCGGTTATTTTGGAATATACATAATAATAACTAGTACTAATAATAGTACAATTACAAAGCTTGTGAAACAGTATTAATTTGTAACAGTTCTTGAAGAAAATTTGTTTTAATATATTTTCATCGTAATTGCACTTGTGAAATAAAACGCCCGTACAACCGCCAGTGTTTGTTAAACAATCAAACGTGTTAGTTTTATAATGACCGTGTAAGCACTTAGACAGAGCGTTTATTTTTTCATGAAGGGAATATTTAGATTCGTGGTACATATAACTACTTACTTACAATGTTACAGAAGCATTTTTATTATTTGCATTTACTTACCGACCGGTGACTTGTTGCTGAATTTAAAAGAATACGTATATGTATTTGTATAATAATTATTACCTTGTTTAAATTTTGGATAATTGTAGAGTTGAATTTTAATATATACAAATGGCGGGTTTTATTTTGCTAAGTCACAGCTTGGACTAAGTCATAATTTTTACATTTATGACTAGCAGGATAATGGTGTCGATTCTGGTACGACTCTCTAAACCCAAACTTAAATTCGACAACAGCGCATTGACTGATGTTAAATTTAGTTTTAAGTTTAGAAAATCATGCCGGAATGAACACCAATATAATTTATGCGGCACTGAAAACAGCGTTTGATGACGGGTGTCCTTTTGAATTTATGTGATAAATTGTACAAAAAAAGATCTGAATCGAGTCTTCTTTCTTGTATTTGTATCCTTTGAATGTTTTAGTCAAGTTAAACTTAACATGGGGCATCGCAAGAGTTGAATTGTTTTTATTTGTAATAAAACTAGTAAATATATATTTCTTCTAAATCCAAAATGATAGTTGAATATTAATGTTATCCTGTTTACATTAGTTACTAAATTAAAACAAATTGAGGCCGCAATCAATTTGAATCAAAATAAATTTTATGACATGGCCCCCTGTTTGTGCAGTGAAGTGTACTGTCTCGTGCGGCGCCGACCTGCTCATTGTTGAAATTAAGATGAAATGTTTATGAGATTTCAACATATTTAGCGGACGCCGAGCCATCTGACCATAGAGGTATAACAATAGAGTAGGGGAGATATGGACTCTACTACAAGTGGAAGTGTCCCTCTAATAGAAAGAGAAAGAAGATGAGATACCGCAACCTTTCTCTCTCTAATCGCGCGTGCGCATTGGCAACCCTCTTACTATTGGACAGACGACTGCGCATGCGTCACAAGAGAGAGATAGCTAGCGGTCTCTCATCTTCTTTCTCTTTCTACTAGACGGACACTTTTAGAGCCGCCTTCCCCACTCTATTCTTATACCTCTATGCATCTGACACGCAACACGCAGTTGCAAGACCATGACAGATGTATTAATGTGATATTCGCTGAATTTCCCGTGTATATCTTGTGGATGTTTGTCTTTAATTGTGTAGCGAAAATGAGTACATAACTTTTATGAAAAACAAAAAAATAAATACCAAAAATCTTGCCAGTTATTTTAAATGTGGTAAATATATTTACATATAATTTATTGTTATATAACTTAAAATATACTGCAAGTTGATGAAACGGCAAACATCCATGTTACTTAAATATTGTTTCACATCAGTGCACACTGTATAATGTACAACTTCATTAACTAAGAGCTACGAAATTAAATACCCTAGACACACCACGTGCGCTCAAAATGTGTCCCAATCAAGAAGTGCTTGAACAACCTACTATAAATTGATTTAATAGAAAATATTTGTGATATTCAAATGCATGGTCGGTAAATAGCCGTCTCTTTTCCTCGCTGTTAGCGATATAGCAGGTACGGACCTGCTATATCGCTAACAGCGCATTCAGCATTGCGCGTAGGTCAAAGAAATAGGGTCTATATTCTTCCGCATATAGTAATAAGTCTTAAAATTTTACGAGCTTGCATTTTGAACTGTCATAACTCTTTGACGCATGCATTTTAATGAAGACCGTATACGGAATGCATTAAAGGTGACTTTCAATGTTTAAATAATGCCTTATATCGTTTTTGTCTACGCGATCATCTTACGGAGCTCCGTGGATCGGCCAATGTACCTTTTGGACAGGTTTCGGTTATGATTTTGTTCGTGATGTTGTGTCTAGGGTATTTAATATCGTTGCGTAAGAGTGACTAAAAACGCGCTCGTGTGAATAAACTCTGAAGCATCTTTATGTCCTCATGTGTTCATAAATTGTTAAATTAGTTGTTACATTTTATGATTGTATAGACATTATTGAATGTCTTAATTATAATTTGAGAAGCTAAAACCAGAATATGCGCCGTCGATTTAACATTAATATGTACTATTATTATGTAACTTCCCGTCTCGCTTCCGAATATTGGTAATTCAATTTCGCATTTACGTATGTCATGTTATAACAAACTCGATTCTGACTTCACTCATTTAAATCCATCGCAAGTATAGTATATGTTCTTATTTGCTACGCAAGAACTCTATTTTGACTATGAATCGTCTCATTTCTCTATCAGGGTAGGAAAATATCGACTTCTGAAATAATTCAATAAATTGATTTGCGACCCGACCCTACCCTCAGACAACGCTCTATAGGGAAAACTATTAAAACGCGGTTTTCTCTTAATTGACGTTTAATTACGTATACAATTGTAAGTGACAATAAAAGTCAAAAAAATATCCAAAAACATTAAAAATAAATGGTATAAAAACTGCCAGTTTCGACAACAGCTCTGTAATCATAATATTATAAACAATCAAGAACTTTTATTTTAAACATTCAAGAACTTATTTTTAATATTTATATTGATATTCTGTTCCCATGCTTACTTAATTGAGTGAAATGTGTAACATATCTTTTTCTAAGAAAAATTGCAAACCGGAATTAACTGTCTCGATATTGTTGACGTGTCAACTACAAATATTATGAAGTAAAAAGAGATGTACTATACTTGTATTTATTTGAGTGCAATAGATTGGAGTCCCTTAAATAAAATTTGACGAGTGTGGAACGTAACTAAGTCTTGAATAGTAAGTTTGTTGTAGTGGTTAACGTACAGTGGGATTTAAGTGAAACAGTGCACTCGATGTCTCACGTGGACCAGGGAACTAATATTTTGTATCGTATTCAAATGTAAGTAAATAAATAATACACACGGAGAGCGAGTGTTGTAAACAGATAATATTTTTGTAAGAGCAATATTTTTTCAATGAAATATTTACCAGTAATTTGTAATTATATCAATGACGTTTCTCACGTGAGCCATCGAGTGCGCCGTTGGGGTGAATTAATTTAAGGTAAAAAGTACTTTTATCTCGTCGTTGCCCAAATTGGTACTTGTCGGAAAATCAGTTTGTAATGTACTCGTAAAGATGAAACAAATGTCATAACATATATTAATATCTACATGTTCCAATTGAAAATAATCTACCAATAGGTACAGCTAGAGTCTGCGTACCGCGTTGTGTGAGACATCGCTATAAGCAGTGTGGAGCGCTATCTCGTTGACACCGATGCGTTTGGATAGCGTTCAAATATTGCTCAGGCTGCTTTTTATGTTGTTCGACATATTAATCAGTGAAAATCATTTGAATTTATTTGAACTTGCTGACGAACGTCGAGATTATAAGGTTAGTGTTTATTATACATCACAGTACTAAATAAAGAATCTACGCACATTGGATGTAACAGTAATGAGATGTAATAATGATAATTATTATGGAGATTGTGACAGTAAAGTTGTCGTCTAATCTAGTCTTTCGTCAAGATTGGTTTGACCCTGGTGTAGTTCTTTATGCTAGAGGCATTAGCTGTTTATACAACGCTATCATCATTATGAGTGAGACAATAAATGGGTTTTCCTTTGTATTAAAGATTACAATGTCGTTTGCTAGTGATATTGCCCACCAGACCCCACCAGGTGTAAGCTTGATCTTGATATTTTGTAACCTAAGTTTTAGATATTTAATTATTGTAACATCAGACTGCACACTGCCCTCGAAGTCAGACTTCCATTAACATTTTGAAGGTTGAACCGATAGATGTAAAACGAAAAGTACTTAATTTAGATTTAGATTTGGATGTGATTTACCTACATACTTTTTTTGTTTTTCAAATGTAGCTGTCGGCGTGACAGATACACATACAATTTTTTCCCAATATCTCATTGCCTGATGGAAAAGAGCGCTGCTGTAGGACAATTGGTACAAGCAGAAGATCTGAATTTTCACTAGTGAAATGTAAGCGATAATGTTTGTTTGTATTATGAACAGATGCTGTAACAGCAATAAAAATCAGACTTGCAAATATGTTTTATTTTATTTTCAACCCTTTTGCAAAATCCAGGAAGGACTATAATGTTGGTTCTTGAATTTTTCAACACATTTGCTCAAAAATGCATTTCCGGAGGTTGGATACATTTTTTTTTTTATTTATTTATTTATTCAATATAAACATGCAGGCTTACAGAATAATCCAAAACGCCGGCAAGTCATACACACAAAATATTAACAATCATAGAAGGTATTCATTAAATTCAATAAAATTAAGAAAAAGAGATAATCAAATAATAATAATTATAACAAAAAAAAACAGTAATGCCAAATAGTTAAATAGTTAGGTAATGTCAAATAGTACTTAATAGAAACAAAGTCAAATCACCCATTGTAAAAGTTAATTAAATTTATAATAAAATAGTTAAAAATGTCAAATCAATAAAACAATTAATAATGTCATATCTAATGTCAACTAAGAACAGATAATGTCAAATATACTAATTTAATAAATAATATCATACCATTTTAGTTACAAATAAATGAATTGTCAAATTCAGAAATAATCAATAAGCTATTTTCTCAAGAAACTCGAGTGCAGCCGCCACTAGCTTTGCTAAACCATCAGCGAATAAGTCGATATTGTTACATTGAGCGAGCATGTCCCCGATGAGTCGGATCGCGCGCGTAGTGGGTGCGTGCGCGGCGTGTACGGTGCGCGTGACTGGCCGGTGTACAAGGCGCGGCACCACCAGCCCGCCGCGCGCCGACGTCGTGTGGGACGCGCGAGGGCACCAACAAACACACCCGCTCCAGCACGTGACTGGCCGGTGTACAAGGCGCGGCACCACCAGCCCGCCGCGCGCCGACGTCGTGTGGGACGCGCGAGGGCACCAACAAACACACCCGCTCCAGCACGTGACTGGCCGGTGTACAAGGCGCGGCACCACCAGCCCGCCGCGCGCCGACGTCGTGTGGGACGCGCGAGGGCACCAACAAACACACCCGCTCCAGCACGTGACTGGCCGGTGTACAAGGCGCGGCACCACCAGCCCGCCGCGCGCCGACGTCGTGTGGGACGCGCGAGGGCACCAACAAACACACCCGCTCCAGCACGTGACTGGCCGGTGTACAAGGCGCGGCACCACCAGCCCGCCGCGCGCCGACGTCGTGTGGGACGCGCGAGGGCACCAACAAACACACCCGCTCCAGCACGTGACTGGCCGGTGTACAAGGCGCGGCACCACCAGCCCGCCGCGCGCCGACGTCGTGTGGGACGCGCGAGGGCACCAACAAACACACCCGCTCCAGCACGTGACTGGCCGGTGTACAAGGCGCGGCACCACCAGCCCGCCGCGCGCCGACGTCGTGTGGGACGCGCGAGGGCACCAACAAACACACCCGCTCCAGCACGTGACTGGCCGGTGTACAAGGCGCGGCACCACCAGCCCGCCGCGCGCCGACGTCGTGTGGGACGCGCGAGGGCACCAACAAACACACCCGCTCCAGCACGTGACTGGCCGGTGTACAAGGCGCGGCACCACCAGCCCGCCGCGCGCCGACGTCGTGTGGGACGCGCGAGGGCACCAACAAACACACCCGCTCCAGCACGCCAGGGGCATCCACACAGCCGTAGAGCACAGAGAGGTAGTGGATGACGAGAATGACTTTTCTCCTAAGAGCGAGTGTATTCAGCCCTACCATACCGTACACGAACGATGAGGGATAAAGATACGGATAATACCCATTGCACTTTTTAAATAACCACCGAGCGAACTTCCTCTGCGACTTCTCCACAATAAGGCTATATTTTTTCTCGTGTGGGTCCCATAGAGCCGCCCCGTTTTCGAGTTTACTTCGCACATACGCGTTATATAGTGCTCTGGCCACAGCAAAATTGCTAAATTCTGAATAAACCCTAAGAGTCGGCTCGCCGATTTACAAATATTTGCCACATGTTTGTGGAAGTCCATTTTTTAATCTAAAGTAATTCCTAGATCCTTTATTTCGCCGATTCGTTCCAAAGGAGTGTCAAATAATTTATAGTCAGAATGTAACATATTACGCTTTCGTGAGAATGTAATGGTTTTACATTTTGCAGGATTGAAAGATAGACGATTACTTTCGCTCCATGCGGCCACGGCATCAATGTCACTCTGCAAAGCATCTATATCTGATCTATCACCTATACCCAGATAGAGTTTGAGGTCGTCAGCGAATAATAGACACTCAGCAAACTTAACAGTATCCGGCAGATCATTCACCATGGCGAGAAACAGAGTTGGACCTAACGTGCTCCCCTGGCTTACACCAGAACGGGTGAAGTAAACCTCAGATTCATGTCCATTCAATCGTACAAATTGACATCGGTCGCTGAGGTAGTTTGCGAAGAACTGCAAAAGTCGAGGCGCAAAACCGAGTCCACCAAAGTCACCAGATTCGTTGTAGTCGAGCGCGCCTTGCGAAATCCGTGCTGACTATCATGCAACCGGCTACTTATCTGTTGGCTAATGCATCCATTAAGGATCGTTTCAAATATTTTTGCAAAAACAGACAGTAGAGCAATCGGCCTATATGTGGTGACATCGGGCCCAGGGTCTCCCTTCGCAATAGGTGTTACGCGAGAAAGCTTCCAGCAATCCGGATACCTGGCCTGAACCAATGACAAGTTGAACAGATGCAAAAGCGGAGCCTTAAGAGCGGATATCCAATCCTTGACCAAAAAAATCGGAATGCCATCAGGTCCACTAGATGATCGAGCCTTAAGACGCCTAATAGCTGCTTTAAGATCAACTTCAGTTATTGTTGACACTGAAATGGCATCCTTAATTGTATAACTCTCCTCAGCAGCTTTAGCGGGATTCAAGCGGGGCACCTCGTCCAAGAACACAGAACCAAAATATTGTGCAAAAGCCTCCGCAGCCTCGTGACCTGTTACTGCCTCATCGTTATATAAATAGGAATCTACATATCGCCTGTCCATCCTCTTATATTTAATGTATTCCCAGAATTTTACAGGTTCGTCAATGATATTTTTTTCGATATTTTGTATATAAAGCTGATGTTCTTTGTCAATCAGTTTTTTTGTGTGCCATCTATAATATCTAAATAATTCAAAATTAAATTCTTTACGGTCTTGTTTATACTTTTTTAAGTGTATATATTTCTGCTTTAAGTTATTACTTATCTCGCTGGTAAACCACTTGGGATAATTATACCTATTGTTATAGGATGAATCCCTTTTAGGGGGAACATATAAATTTATACAATCGTACAGAGTCCGGTAAAATACTTGCACGCTAGAACCAACATCATCATTTCCCAACACGTCGGACCAATCTATTGCGTCCAGAGCAGAATACAACGCCTCAAAGTTAGCTCTACGCCAGTTCCATTCTGGACGAAGGCTTCTTCGCATAGAAGAAGTACGCTTGTTTTGCGCTGGTGGTACCGTACCGCTTTCTCATGCTATTGTAATATCATCCATTACTAAAACTTAATATGGCAAAATATAGAATATATTGTGCTACAATCCCCACTTGTTTCCCACTAAACACCAGATACCTGAGCCTGGAGTCCAAATAAACCACAAGGATATTGGTTTGGTTCTCAGTGATAACCCTAAATTTCTTCGAAGGACAGATTAATGTACGAGACTATTCGCTTCTTCGAGAAAACAACAGTATTGCACTTTGGGACTGAGATGAAAAGTTCGTGGTCTTCGAGACTTGGCTTGCGAGATAGTCTTGAGAATAAAGGACAACATCATCAGCGTATTGGAGGATATCGCAGAGGGGCTCCGGGGCCAGACTCACAGAACTTCAGCTACCCTCCCTTCATCTTATATTTTTAGAATTTCTGGGATCGGGCTTCAATTTCTTGGTATGTGAGATAATTGTGCATGGTCATTAGCTTCCTCCTTCAGCTTCCCTGCGTTTCGTTACAGCAACTGAGCAACAGAGGCAACTAACCTATGGTATAACCAATTAAAAGAACCAAGTGGCGACATGGATATAGCAAGCCCGGAATCGAACGGGTCAGCATAACTATATTTCTTTTCAGCTAATAGCAACATTAGCAAAATAGCTATTTATACTATAAACAAATTGCTGGGGGTCTCTTCTTAGACAGAGACTTCTTCTAAGACTCTTGTTAGACAGGGGCGCCCACAACTGGGATAAAAAACAAACTTCGACGGGTCACCATCAAGGGCGGATCCCCCTGGACTGGGTACAGATGGACCAAACCCAGGGGGATTTTATTTAAGTACTTTCAATATTTAATATACCACGACTATATGACCCCCCCCCCCCTGGCGACTAAGCTGGCTATATGACCCCCCCCCCCCCCCCCCTGGCGCAAAAGCTGGATCCGCCCTTGGTCACCATACCTTAAATAATAAGCGCAAGTGGTTAGCGCATTCAGCTGCTTTAAGTATGTTCGCAGTGGTCGATCATTGGATGGGTGACCCAGAATTTACTATCTCGAGCTCCTCCGTGGCTCGGAAGGCGCGTTAAGTCGTTGGTTCATTAAAAATTGCTTGCTCAAGGAAGGATATTATACCTACTGTTGAATAATAAAAACGCCTGGTCGTAATTTTTATCTTCGGATTTTATCAAAGTTATGTTGAATATACAAAAAAATACATAAAGAAAAAAACTGGCTGATCTCGCCGTAAAACAAAAATAGGAAACATGATATTTTTGAACAACATTACGATTTTCTTGAATTTTAATACTTCGTATTGCCTCCTGCTTCCATTACTGCGTTTACCCGGTTTGGCATGCTGAACATCAAGTTTCTTATACGATTTTGGGGAATATTTTCCCATTCCTCTGTGAGAGCAATTTTGAGCTCACGAAGCGTAATTGGGGGAAGGTTTCGTTGTTTTAAGTATCTCCCTAGCTCATCCCAAGCATGCTCGATCGGGTTGATATTCGGGCTGCGTGCTGGCCACTCCATACGAGTAATGTTCATCTCTTGAAGTAAGTAGTAGTAAGGTATTCACAATTCAACCTGTATGAGGTCGGGTATTGTCCTGCATAAAAAAACATCCTCACCCAAATTGACCATAAATAGACCAACTTAACTATGACTCGCACCATCACCCGAAACAGTTAACTGCCGTAGGAAACTCTTTGTTTCAGACAGCACAGGGCGTCTGTGACAAGATTGGGAGGATTCTGAAGCGTGCTTCAAACAATACCTACTTCAAGCCGCCAAAGAAGATCAACCAGTTTCTACGTCCTGTCAAGTGCAATATACCCTTTCAAGTTGCTGGTGTCTACAAACTTGAATGCGACTGTAGTCCAGCCAAATAGACAAAAATTAGCCATAACTTAGGAATATTTCGCATAGAACTGAAAATTGGCAGAGACGTTAAATACATCATTATAAACAAAATGTCAAAAATCCCCTTCGATCCTACTTCTGCAAAAAAAAATTCAAGGTCAAACGTACAAAATAAAGGTTTTTCCCATTTTTCTCGAAAACGGTAAGTTTTAAAGTGAAAATAGGCCAGACAAAAGTTGTAGATCACAGATCCTTGCAACTGAACAACGATTTATTGAATAGCTATTGAGATTGATAAGTAACTATTTTATGGAAAACGTGAAAGACGGTGGATGGTATCCACCCTAATTAATGAATTACCGGAAGATGATACTAAAGATGTGGCCTCTAGGAATAGTCTTAAGCATAGACTCAAGAAACATTACCTATCACTATGTCCATGACCAGCTTATTAATGTATGTTAAATGTTTAATTTATATATTATACAAGCGGCCCGCCCTCGCTTCGCTTCGGTGTAGAGCTGAAGCGTAGACTACAGTATTTGTTCTCAGGCTTGTTTTATACACAATGACATTCATCTATGATTATTCTTATACCTGCATGCAAAGTCTCAGCCCGTTCGGTTTTAAAATTGACAAAATTTCATACAAACTTTCATTCCCTATTTTATCCCCTTGGGGGTAGAATTGATCAAAATCCTTTCTTAGCGGATGCCTACGTCATAACATCTACCTGCATGCCAAATTTCAGCCCGATCCGTCCAGTGGTTTAGGCTGGGCGTTGATAGATTACTACGTCAGTCAGTCACCTTTGAGTTATATATATATATAGATTATAAAAAAACTGAAGATGGTATATTTATCTTTTCCAAACTTCTATTGACATCACGTCGCTCAATTGTTTTGCCTTCCCAGAATCTCTCCACTAACATTTGAAATTTATGGTATGGTTTTAAAGTTCAAATTGACTTTTAAGTATTATTACGAATCGTTTGTATGGGAGTAAAGAAAAGTATTGTTTTTTGACATTTTCAGGCATTTTTTTTAATTTTTCTCTTCGTAAGAACCATCCTCGTACTTCAAGGAATATTCTAAAAAAAAATCAGCCAAATTGGTCAAGCCGTTTTCATGTTATGTCGTGACAACGGAAAACAGGTTTCATTTTTATATATATAGATTAATTGTTACTCAATCGCGCAAAAGCTACTGAATGGATTTTAATTAGATTTAGCAAGCATATATAGTTTATCAACTGGATTGAGACAAAAAGGATACTTTTAATTGGGTATTTATTAAGTTTGGTACTGATAGAAAAGACAAACAATTGTAAATAGGGAAAACAATAAATATAGGTGTCACGGGAACTGCTGCCGACAAGCTGCATTGCAGTTTGGCAGAAATATAGTTATTAAGTATTTTTCTTTGTGGAAAATAAATTAAAAAAAAAAGAAGAAATATCCAAATTTCAATAGGGAAGATGGATTGTATACCACCAGCTTGGGAACCCATTATACAACATACAATTCTAACCCCAAACACACACTGCGAGACCAACACATACTATTAGTTCTTTTTGTTTGCATAATTTAACAATAAGAAGGAGATAGAAAGCCTCTCTTCGAGTTCGTTTTGCAATTTCTTCTCAGAAAGGTTTTCCAATTTTGGAACTGGTGGTAGTTTACGGAAGTAAGGGTCAAATAAATAAACTCAAAATTATAAAAAAGAATTAAATAAGGTACTTTATTAATTAAATTAGCTAATAAATTCATACATAGACCATAAAGTTTTAAAATCTTCCAATGAATTATCCGAACGCTCAATAAAAATCTTTCGAAGGTAGCTCGACAAATTAAATTAAATAATTTTTCAGACGACGCATCCTGTAAAGGATGCGACACGTCAAATAAATAAATAAAAAAATAGTGCATCTATGCCGTTGAAACTTGTTTTACTTAATTTCTTGATACCTCACTGAAACTACCCAATTGCTTTTCTAACCTCAATAAATTCATTTACATTTTATTTAGATCTTTTATCATAGGAATACACAGGGGTTTTTACATTAAAAATATGAAAACCTCGTTGATTGATTAGATATATCAAGGGAATTCTTTTTTTTTATTACGCTTAATTAATGAACATATAATAGTGAACAAAAATTAAAGCTTAATACTGTGAAATGTCCGACAAACTACAAATACATGTATTTTACAGTTCAGAAATCTGATATTATAGCTTCACTGACTATATTTTGTATCTCCAGCTGAACTCTTAATGCTTTTGTTAATTCCATACTCCTTAACTGTATTGCTAATCTTTTACTAAACACATCAAATTCATCTTCTTGTACTGATGTTAATTCACTTAAACTTATTCTTTGCCGCCCATTGAATATATCATTACTCGATCTTTGCGATGCATTTATCGTTCTCTTTCTTCTCTTTGATTTAGATGAAGCTTCTTCTTTATTGGAGTCCTCAAAAGTTAGACCAAATCTAGATTTTTGCCCAAGCATTTCATTTAAGTTTATCGCACAATCCCCTTCGGCGGTATCAACACTAGAACTTTGTATTGTAAAATTTGTTCCGTCAGACGTATTAGCTGTGGCTTCATTACGAGAGTCGTTAGAACTTTGACCAAATTCAGATACTTGCACAAGTTCTGTTTCATCTAAATTTATTACACAGCCTTCTTCGACGGAATCAACACTAGAACTTGGTAATGCCAATTTCGTTTTCTCCGTCTGAGATAAATTATCTTTACGTGAGACGTGAAAATTTTGGCCAGATTCAGCTTCTTGTACAGATGTTATTTTACTTAAACTTATTCTATGAAGTCCATTAACTACATCATTACTCGATCTTTGCAATGTACTCTTTCTTCTCTTTAATTTTGATGGAGCTTCTTCTTTATTGGAGTCCTTAAAACTTAGACTAAGTCTAGATTCTTGCACAAGTCCTATTTCATTTAAATTGATTGAACAAACCCCTTTACCAGAATCAACACTAGATCTTTGTATTGTAAAATTCTTTCCATCGGACTTATAAGATGGTGCTTCTTTACGAGAGTCATCAAAACTTTGACCAAATTCAGATTCCTGCACAACTTCTGTTTCATCCAAATTTATTGTATAACCCCCTTCGACGGAATCAACGGTAGAACTTGATAAAGTCAATTTCTTTTTCTCTTTCTGAGATGAATCATCTTTACGAGAGACATGTAAATTTTGACCAGATTCAGCTTGTTTCAAAGGATCCATTACAAAATTTATTGTATCAACCTCCTCGGCGGTATTAACACTAGAACTCGGAAATGCTAATTTCGTTTTCTTTGTCCGAGATGAAGAATCTTTACCAAATACATCAAAACTTTGAGCAAGTTCAGCTTCTTGTACAGATGTTATTTCAGTTAAATTTATTCTATGACGTCCATTAAATATATCATTACTTGAACTTTGCGATGTACACCTCCTTCTCTTTAATTTAGATGGAGCTTCTTCTTTATTGGAGTCCTCAAAATTTAGACTAAGTCTAGATTCTTGCACAAGTCCTGTTTCATTTAAATTTATTGAAGAAACCCCTTCGGCGGAATCAACACTAGAGCTTTGTATTGAAAAAATCGTTCCGTCGAACTTATTAGATGGGGCTTCTTTACGAGAGTCAACAAAACTTTGACCAAATTCAGATTCCTGCACAACTTCTGTTTCATCCAAATTTATTGTATAACCCCCTTCGACGGAATCAACGGTAGAACTTGATAAAGTCAATTTCTTTTTGTCTTTCTGAGATGAATCATCTTTACGAGAGACATGTAAATTTTGACCAGATTCAGCTTGTTGCAAAGGATCCATAACAAAATTTATTGTATCAACCTCCTCGGCGGTATTAACACTAGAACTCGGTAATGCTAATTTCGCTTTCTTTGTCCGAGATGAAGAATCTTTACCAAATACATCAAAACTTTGAGCAAGTTCAGCTTCTTGTACAGATGTTATTTCACTTAAATTTATTCTATGACGTTCATTAAATATATCATTACTTGAACTTTGCGATCTACATCTCCTTCTCTTTAATTTAGATGGAGCTTCTTCTTTATTAGAGTCCTCAAAATTTAGACTAAGTCTAGATTCTTGCACAAGTCCTGTTTCATTTAAATTTATTGAAGAAACCCCTTCGGCGGAATCAACACTAACGCTTTGTATTGAAAAAATCGTTCCGTCGAACTTATTACATGGGGCTTCTTTACGAAAGTCAACAAAACTTTGACCAAATTCAGATTCTTCCACAAGTTTTGCTACATCTAAATTTATTGTACTACCCCCTTCGACGGAATCAACAGTAAAACTTGATACTGTCAATTTCGTTTTCTCTGTCTGAGATGAATCATCTTTGCGAGAGACGTAAAAACTTTGACCAGATCCAGCTTCTTGCAAAGGTTCTATTACAAAATTTATTGTATCTACCTCCTCGGTGGTATTGACACTAGAACTTGGTAATACAAATTTCATTGAACAATTTTTAGGAAAGACATCAGAACTTTGATCAAATTTAGCTTCTTGTACAGATGTTATTTCACTTGAACTTTTTCTATGACGCTCATTGAATTTATTAATACTCGATATTGGCGATATGCTCCTACTTCTCTTTAATTTAGATGGAGCTTCTGTTTTATTAGAGTCCTCAAAACTTAGACCAAATCTAGATTCTCGCAAAAGTCCTTTTTCATTTAAATTTATTGTACAAGCCCCGTCGACGGAATTAACACTAGAATTTGGTAATGCAAATTTCGTATTTTCGGTCTGAGATAAAGAATTTTTATTGAAGTCGTCAAAACTTTTACTAGATTCACATTCTTGCACAGGCTCTTCTTCATCTAAATTTATTGTACAAACAACAGTAGGAGTTGGTAATATAAATTTCGGTATATCTGTCTGAGATGAAGCATCAATACGAGGGATGTCAGATTTTTGACCAAATTCAGCTTCTTGCAAAGGTTCTTTTACGAAATATTTTATAATATCAACCTCCTCGGCGGTATTAACACTAGAACTTGGTAATATAAATTTTGTTGTCTCTGTTTGAAATGAATCATCTTTACGAGAGATGTAAAAACTTTGACCGGATTCAGCTTCAGGCAAAGGTTCTGTTTCAAAGTTTGTTGTATAAACCTCCGCGGCGCTGTTAACACTAGAACTCGCTATTGAAAATTTCGTTGTCTCTTTCGGAGATGAATCATCTAGACGAGAAATGTGAAAACTTTGAACAGATTCAGCTTCTTGTACTGATGTTATCTCACTTAAACTTGTTCTATGACGCCGATTAACTAAATCAAAATTCGATTTTTGCAATACACTCTTTAAATTAGATGGAGCTTCTTCTTTATTAAAGTCCTCGAAACTTCGACTGAATCTAGAATCTTGCACAAGTCCTATTTCATTTAAATTTATTGAACAAACCTCTTCAGCAGAATCAACACTAGACCTTTGTATTGTAATATTTGTTCCGTCGGTCTTATTAGATGGTGCTTCTTTACGACAGTGGCCAAAACTTTGGCCAAATCCGGAATCTTCCACAAGTTCTGTTTCATCCAAATAACAACCCCTTTCGACGGAATTAACACTTGAACATGGTAATGTGAATTTCGTATTATCTGTCTGAGATGAAGAATTTATATGGGAGTCGTCAAAACTTTTACTAAATTCAGATTCTTGCACAAGTTCTTCTTCATCTAAATTTATAGTACAAACAACAGTAGGAGTTGGTAATATAAAGTTCGGTATCTCTGTCTGAGATGAAGCATCTTTACGAGAGACACCAGAATTTTTACCTAATTTAGTTTCTTGCAACGGTTCCATTTTTACCTTTACTGTATGATCCCTCATTGCAGTATCAACACTCGAAGTTTGTGATGCAATTTCTCCTCCATTCGATTGAGGTAGAGATTCTTTAAGGGTTATAGCTATTATTTCTTCTAAAGTTATTGTATGTAGTGACTTTTCTGTTTTCTTCTTGACGGCTTTATTTGCAGCACTCTTACATCGTGACGTAATTTTAGTTCTGTTTGATTTAGATGACACTTCTCCTGTATCAGAATCGTCAATAATTTGAACACAATCATCTCCATCTACTGATTTAACAGGCTCGTGTTTCATTGTCTCCAACATATCATCAAAAGCGTTTGTAGTTGTTTTGTTGGGTTCATACTGAAATAGAAACAATGCAAGTCAAATTTATTTATTTATGATTAAATTGGTTTGATATTACCAAGCACTAATATTGAAAAATGAAAAGTAACTCTCTGTGTCTGTTACGCTTTTACGTTCAAAACCTCTGAACCTATTTTGATGAATTTTGGTAAGAAGATAAAGGAGCCCTCCGAGAAGAAGATGGACTACTCCTTCCCATAAAAATAAAATTCGAAGGTGAAGAGGAGGTATATGATCAAATTACAATGAAGCAGAGATAAGTTCGGTATTGAAATTTGCAATTTCGATATCTTTTCGGTATTAGTAGAAAAAAGCTTATCAACAAGAAGTTTTAGGATTTATAAGTAGTTACATATTTCTGATTATATCAATAGCATTATTCAAATTCTGCTGAGCCATCTCTAAAAGTTCTTTCGAGAGCTATTACGAATAGTCTCACTAATAGGTTTAAAGCCATATTCCGGAAAGATTTCAGCACCTTCGACCAGATATACACGCTGCGGCAAGTTATACAACAAACAGAAGTACAAAATCAGCCACTATGCTCAGCTATTGTAGAAGGTTGCCCTTTGATTTGGTGGAAACTTATGCAGTACCTATATCTTTATGGCTCATATACACGACGACACTGACACTCGACACAAATGTCGATACTAGTGTCGGTTGCGTTCATACGGTAGGCATTTTTTTTTATTTTTCACTAGTGTAAAAATCTAGTGTCGCGGTTCAAGTGTTTTGGCCTCATGTCGCACATCCTGCCTACACTGCTGCGATACTGAGACTGCGCGACATCGCCACTACATCTGCATCTGCAACTAAGTGTCGCGGCAGCGGACACACAGAGACAGCCGATATATATACTGAGTGTCAAGTGTCTGGTATCGTAATGTATATGAGCCTATCGCTAAAAATCTAACTGCTTTCTTTGCCCAATATGCTTACTGCTTTCAAACCTCTGATTTGCAGAGATGTGACTTATCTAAGATACAGGATAAAAAATTGGTATTTTTTTAAAAATAGGTATTTTTACTTGTAATTCAAATACTTTTTTCTAGTATTTTAGTATTTTGAACATACTTTTTTAATAGCTAAAGTACTTTTTTGCCATTAATTTCTCAGTATTATTTACAAATCTAATTTTTCTATTTTTTTTATTTTCAAAACATTTAATTTTTCTATCAACTTTGTTCACTGCAAAAAATAACTCAATAAATCAAAAATAATAATAATAATAAATAAATTCTTTATTTATTTCTTTACATAAGTAGAAAAAAGAAACATTTACAAAAAAGTGCTTAATTTCATTACTTTATGTGAAGACTGATGCTTGCAATAGGATAAACCTGTTCTACAAGATACCAGACCTCCACTCCCAAAACTACATGAACAGAGCAAGCCACGTATGTACTATTTATGTGATTATATTGTGTGTGTGTGTGTGTGTGTGTGTGTGTGTGTGTGTGTGTGTGTGTGTGTGTGTGTGTGTGTGTGTGTGCGTGCGTGCGTGCGTGCGTGCGTGCGTGCGTGCGTGCGTGCGTGCGTGCGTGCGTGCGTGCGTGCGTGCGTGCGTGCGTGCGTGCGTGCGTGCGTGCGTGCGTGCGTGCGTGCGTGCGTACGTGCGTGCGTGCGTGCGTGCGTCCGTTCGTGCGTGCGTGCGTGCGTGCGTGCTTGCGTGCGTTCAATAAATAATTACAGATCTGTTGCTTTATCTGTCTGCTTGTATACTGATTAAGTTTAGCATGTAACACGTTGTAGACTGAAGGTGCCACAAAGTCATATGATCTCGAGGTAAACTTGGTTTTAAAAGGAGGAATATGACACTTTGCCGCTCTTGTTTTACAGACATTAGTGATTGTACTTACATTATTATGCAATCTGCGTATAACCTGATAAATAAACAATTTTCGAACACTTAAGACCTTAGTTTTTTCATACATTGAGGCTGTTGGGTGTCGAATCGGTAGTGGCATTAAAACCTTCAATACAGATCTTTGTGCTCTTTCCAATTTAATTAAATGTACTTGTGCAGTGCCTTCCCAAGCACAGATACAGTAGCAGATTAAAGATTCGCCCAAAGATTTATAAATTCTATTAACAAAGGCAGGTTAGTTACCGTGCGAAGGTTCTTAAAAACATACATTAACTTTCTGATACTCCCAGAGATAAGTGAAATATGAACATCCCATTTTAAGTGTTCATCTATCATGACTCCAAGATACTTGAATGTTTTAACGCAATCTAACTTTGCACAGTTACAGTCCGATAGAATATCAGGTAGAAGATTACAGGGATATGTGTGAATAGCTAATGAGAAAGTCTTCTTAGGACTGGAAGCCTTATTTATGGAAAAGCAGATGTATTTAGTTTTATTCACATTAAGGGATAACAAACTATTCTCAAGCCAGGCTGTAACTTTAGATAAGCCTTTTTCTGCAGTAATTTTAACTTCTTTCCAAGATGAACCATAAAATACGAGAGCAGTATCATCAGCAAACATAAATAACTCGCCATTATTCAAATGGATTTTACAAAGGTCGTTAATGTAAGCTAAATATAACGTTGGACCAAGAGTACTGCCCTGTGGTACACCATAATTACAAGGGGCAGATTCACTAAAATGGCCGTCCAATCGAACAGTCTGGCTTCTATTTTGAAGATAGTCTTTGAACCAATTCAGTGCAACGCCCCTTATACCTAAATTTTCTAATCGACACAGAAGGATAGGGATTGAGACCGTATCAACGCTTTTTGTAGGTCCAAAAACACTAGCATCAAAAATCAAAGGCTTTTTTTAAAGGTTTTACTATACCTACAGTGTCCTAAAGACAATTTCCCCTTGGTGTCTATAAGATCGATTGCAGCTGCGCAGCTCAAACATTGGCCAAACAACAGTAGCCTGCCCAATTACACATAAAAACAATCAAGACCAACGATAGGTAGAAATCAGTCATCACGGAACATTTGATTGATTCATTTGTCCAACCATTGGATTGAGTTCCGTGACCCACAGATTATCACGACATAACGCCACTACATACTAAGATTGGTTAGGGAAGCAATTAAAATACCCAAACATAAAAATTTCAATTGAGGACAGGTTTAAATTGCTGAACGTTTGGATCTGTGTGGTTTGTATGTGTAAAAACCGAAATAATCAAAAGTATTGTGTTGCAATCCAATACTGTAAGTGTTGTGTGTCGAGAACAGTTTCAAATGACTAGTGAGAATGTGAACAGTGGCAGGGTCAGGGGTATCAAACGCAATAAAAGACTTCGTCAGAGGGTAGAACAATGTGTCTGCCAATAACAGCCTACCTGCAATTAGTTCAGTTACTCCGTGATTATGGAGCTTGCAAAATATCGGAAACTCGCTAAAAACAAGGTACATGGTAACAATCCCGTAAATAACTTATATTACTATAATGTTAGTGACCATGAAAGTTTAAAAGATCGGTACTTATTTCATCTTCCCTTGCAATTAACAGTTCAATGCCCTGTTGAAGTAGGTTTGGCGTCAGTGTATTTTCTCAAAACATATATTTATAATTCTAAATATTTTCCCCGGTTTAAGTTTTTCATACGACACCAGTCAATTTTATGAATTCTTGAAAAAAAAAAATATACAGCCATTTTAATTTTTACTTAAATTGTGACCCACGCTGATATATCATTCATTACATTAAAAATATGAACACCTAATAAAATTTAAGTCTTGACCTTTATTGACATGTTTTTATTGCATTTAGTTTATTTTAATAGGCCTCCTCTAACGCCTTTCAAATTATCCTACATTTTGTTATCCTTGTCCAAGTGCTAAAAATAGTTTGTAGTACCATAATAACGTATTTTATTTCAAGAATACAATATTCAATACTGACCTCTGTAGTAAGGAATATCCCTTTGGTTGCTTTCAAATGCTTATGCCATTCTTCAAACCATTTCATGGGTGGTTTGTAGGAATACAAACTACTAGAGCACTCCTTTATTTTTTGCAGTTCTTGCAAGTATATTGATTTTAGACTTCTGACCTTCTCTATTACATCCTTTTCTTTTAAAAATATCCCAGTGGCTGCCCGCAATACTTTAATAATATTTCTGTAAGCCTTGTGCCTCTCATAATGATTATCATAATTCTCGTTATCCGAATCCCACAGTAGTTCATGTCTTATAAATAGGTTGGCAAATACACAAGTTACTATATCACTCCAACGCATGATTATTTTGAAAATATTTATTATCCTGATTTAAAAATGATTTATTTACATCTTCGACTGTCTGATGGATGTGTCTGACGTTACAAAAATACGTTCAAAATCTTAGCTTTAGGTGGTGCAATTTTGACACAAAATATTATGTGTTGTCTATTTTTTGCACCTAGAGCGTAGGTTTAGAACGAAGCTCAGAGGCCTGATGCAGGACCCATTTTTAAGGGGATGATGTGTGAAATGAGTTAAGCCAGATTTACATTGATACAGTAGCTGGCGCCAGTTTTAGGCGAATAAAAAACGGTGCCAATAACTGGACTGGACTGTATCGTTTACATTTTTGCCAGCAGTTGCATTTGAGGCTTAGTGGTGACTACACGTTTGGGAAAAAATTAACACTGTTTTATTTTCGCTTTCATTTCTTCAATAGTTAACCTTTCCATATTCATTGAAGAGCAAATATTTTGTAGGGCAGTTATTCGCATCTATTTATTTCTATAATTTTGCGAACGAATGTCCCATAAATACTCCTCATTTCTATATAAATGTATAAATTGTAATGCGTTATCATCACCCCACTTTCGAGACATTTTCTTGTCGAAAGTTTCAGCAAATCAATAACACGTGGTGACATTAAGCGGTGACGCCAGCGACTGGCGTGAACGTGTTTAAAACTTTAAAAAGATCCAGTGACGCTGGCAAGGGGCGCGGGGGATGCGGGGTGTGGGCACTGGCATGAAAAGTTGGCCCTCGTTCTACTCCATGCCAGCGGCTCCAGCGCGGGACTGGCGCCAAAAAATGTTTACATGGATCCAGTGCCGGCATGCCAGCGGGACTGGCGCCAGCAACTGTATCAATGTAAATCTAAAGACTTTATATAATACCTAGACTGTGCACGAAAAACAATCGTTAATATAAAGTAAGATTTATATCTGTAGTAATAGGATAGTTATTATCTTGATAAGCGGTCGCTTGTAAAAAGGGTCCTGAGTGAGAAAGCATCCAACTGGAGTGTGTCCCTTTCTAACGTCTTGCCAGCTCAATTTATCATTGGGTTTGGTAGAAATGGTAGAAAATGTCATCCTTTTCTATTTGTGATGTACTGATTAATTACCGATACGAACGATTCGTGAACTATGAAACGTATTTAAACATTTCTACAGTTTCTATAAATAATAAAATAATCGTTGATATTTTTATATTAAATCTAAATACAGAGTAAAAGTAGTATTTAAATGGTTGAGTCTGGTCTTACTGAATGTATTACCGTGATTTGTTCACTTGATCGTTAAATTGATTTACCCGCTTTGGTTTGAAATATTCGCTTTGGTTTGAAATATTGTAAATTTGCTTATTAAAGTGTATTTTTTTTAAATAGTGAACTCGTTTTGTGTAACAGGGTGCTACAATGAATCTTATCGCGGTAGCCCTTTTTCTTTTCACGGGTAAGTAAAACTTACAATCATATTTATTAGGTGAACCATGAATTTTGGAGGTAGATGAGTTTTTTTTTCTTAATATGAGTTGTGTGAATTTAATGAATCAATTATTAAATAACGCGGTCGCGGTTACCTGCTTGTTTCGTAGGTACTTTTTAGAGCGTTTTTAGATTCGTCAAGTCTGTCTGTCTGTCCATTCGTATGTCACTACCACTTTTTTCCAAATCTAAGAGCTCCACTGTCGAAAATAATAATAATAAATTTTGTGGGTACATGTATTCTGTGAACCGCATTAAGACTTTCATGCAAAAATAGTAAAAAACATTTTTTTTTGTATTGCGTAGATTTAATAAACACAAAATAAACACTATCCTGCTCCTGCATGCTTGTAAAGACAAGCTATATTAAATAACAAAATATTAGTAAATAACAAATTTTGTCCCGCGTTATGCTTGAATATGGTCACCTCATTAGAAAGGAACACACTATCATTCGAAGCCCTCTCGCCCGGACCGTTTATCACGCGATGGTGCACAGACTAGGTATTATATAAAGTCTTTGTCCACCCTTTCGATAGGGCCCTTAAAATTGGGTAGTGTAAATCCCGTTTGAGACCCAAGCACAAATTTTGACAGCTATGGAGCTGTCGTCGTCGTATCGAATCGTACCGAATTACTAGAGATGGGCGTTTTTAGATATTTTTGAAATCGATGCGCATCGGTATCAGATAATTGGCATCGGATGCCCGCATCGATGCAGGCATCGCATTGATGCCGGCATCGCATCGATGTCAACTGAATGTCGATATCTTGTATCACGGATACGATGCAATATGAATTTCTACATATGCGTGTTTTGTGTGCGTCTGTCTCTTTGATTCCTTGAATCAGGACTTGAAAATGTAATCGAAAACCATTTATTTACTTTTCGGTATGTTAT
The DNA here is from genome assembly GCA_902850365.2 of Chilo suppressalis. Lineage (NCBI taxonomy): Eukaryota > Metazoa > Arthropoda > Insecta > Lepidoptera > Crambidae > Chilo > Chilo suppressalis. Next base: position 3,612,157 of record OU963911.1, read on the forward strand.
CTGAAAAGATTGAATGCTGGCAAAATTATTACATAAAAAATTTCACTCAGAGCGTAGGTTTTGAAAGCAGGCAGGATGTCAGGTTTGGATGCGCGCATCTGATATGACTGGATGCCGTTAATGGATGCCGATGTTATCTAGTTTTTGTCATCGTTACTATAGCAACAGTGCAACAAACTTTTCTGTGCCGGTGGCAAAAATTTAAACTACAATTTATCCATAGCATTTTGACATTTTTATGACATATTTGTTCACCGTTAGCGACATCTCCACCGGCACAGATAAGTTTGTGGCACTGTTGCTATGGTAACGTTGACAAAAACTAGATGGCATCGGCATCCAATAACGGCATCCAGTCGCATCGGATGCGCGCATCTGAACCTGGCATCTTTATCGCGCATCGTTATTCTAAAAACGCCCATCCCTAGGCCTCAATCAAACGTCAGGGTACAGCTTCAGGGGCCTACACGGCCCACCTGTAAAATCAAATACGAACGAAAATATCTTTTTGAATAAAGGATATAGAACCTTAACGGAATTTGCTGGAAATTGTGTGCAATCTAGATCATTATTCTATTAGGAAATAGGAAAACTCTAAAAACAAAATTTTTTTTTTTTTCGATTTACATCTTTAGATTTTCTTTGATTTCATCTTCTCATTGAAGCATGAAGTGGAGCGAAGCAGTGACTGTTGAATTTGTAAAAATTTACATGAAAAACGAATGCTTATGGAACCCAGCACACCCTGGCTACAAGTTGAAATTTCAAAGGGAGAAATCGTACTCGGATATTATTTCCGAATTTAGAGTTTCAACATCAAAAACATTAACAGTTCCAGAAGTAAAGATGAAAATAAAGAATTTGAGAACCACTTATGTTCAACAAGTTCATAAAATTCTTCAGAAGTCTAATCCTGACTGTATATATGAACCTTCTTTGGTTTGGTTTCATGAAATGGATAAATGTCTGAAACACATACCTAATAACCGATGTGCAAATGCTATTAATACAGTAAGTAAAATGCCTTTAGTACTCGTATATTCTTATATTAAATGCTAATTATTTTTCTGTAAGGAAATGCACACACAGCTCTTCACCCCACGTTTTCACTCGACTGTTTTATACCCAGTTAGTTTGAATGCAATACTGCTATTTAAATAAAATTAAAATAGTTCATGCAGTTATGGCTGCAACAAGTAATTGTGAATGTCGAGAAGCTATACCATTGGTTGGCATTTCTATGGCAGCAGACCTTTTACTGAGAAGGACAGGCAAGAAACTCAGTAAGACCTGTTTATTTTTCTATTCTATGTTATTATTTATTATACACAGTGAATTTTGAGGTACACTAGCTAATTCAGACAACATTTATTTATTTATTAAATTAAAGGCGAGCAGCATTGCAATGATGTGCCTATATCCTCTACTTTGTTGAGCAACCGAGTTTAGGTCGCTGTCAAAAATCAGATAATGTTAAGCAACCTAAATTCAGTTGCGACCCCACATATTCTATGGAAAATATAACATTCATTATTTTTGCTATCACCTACATTCTTATATCAATGTGTAGAGGAAAGAACAGACTAGCTATCTAGCCATTGATTACGTCAACTGCCATATGAAATATTTATACTAGACTTGCAATGAATATTCGGCTGCTTTTATTATATTCAGCCGAATACCTACATAGTATTCGGCCTAATACCAAATACTTAAATAATATATTTTGTCATAGAGAAATAATTGGTAAAATGAAAAATTTTAATCAATTGATTACGTATATATACATATTTTCATTTCTGTTATATAATCATTTAAGTAGTCATTGGTATATAACACAAGTACATAATCATCTTCTGAATTGGAAAAATGGAGGATTCTATGTATTTGAATTATTGTGGTAATGAAAATTTAGAAGGGTATTTCTTTTATAATCATTTATTAAGTAGTCATAGGTACATAAAACAGGTACATAATTTAATAATTTTCTGTATTAAACAAGTTAACAGTTTTTAATTCATTCAGTCATGTGATGAATGGTTACATAATAGCAATAATTTGAAGTTTACGCGCCGTTTTTGGCCATATCTCAAAAGTTGGTTTTGTCATTTAGTTGCATTTTAGCTTGAGGACCTCAGATTAGAACAAAACAAAGGAACGCGAAACAATCACGTCTGTACAAGTTTTTGACGCTAAAATCCTGCCGAATACTTTTGCCTAATAGGCTAGTTGACCCTTTTTGGAAAAAGGTTTTAAATGGTGAATAAATGTTCTATTAGACCGAAAAAAAATGTATTGTATTTTTTTGAGACCTAGAAAACTACAAATCTTTAATTTTAAAATAGAATTTTCATGGACATACAAAAACGCTGTCGGCCATTTTAGTCTATAGATTGTCTATGCTTTGATGTCAATTATAGTAAACAAAAACTCGTAAGCACGTAGAAAATAACTTATCTGAGTTTATAATAAAAAGAACACGATTTCTAATAAATACCACGAAAAATAAAGTAATTATCATTATTGTATTGTACGAGAATATAGAAACACATCCTTGAAGACTCCAGGAATGTTATGGATTAAAGTGCCGAAAGAAATTAACCTACGCAACTTTATTACACTTATTCATATGTTGTATCAGTTTTATGTTTATTACTACATTGTAATACTAAATGCACTGTACTTACATAGATGCCTTGTCGTTTCTCTGCTCCGCAGAGCAGAAATCGGAGTTTAGTGCAAAAAATTCACCAACCATCAATGCGTCAATTCTTGGCAGATTTGTGCTTTCTGCTTTCACAAAGCAGGCATCCATAATTAGTTTTGTCAAAAAAAAAAGTAAACGGAAACTTTTCTAAAGTCAAAAGTGTTTTAAGATAAATTTATTCAGACTAAAGAATCCACCCACAATAACACGCGAATGACATTTAGTTGTTTACTGAAAGAGACGTCACAATCATGGCGGATGTGGCGAACAGCGTTTTTAGTGTTTAAAAAATATAGACTAAAAATTATTTTTTAAAATTAAATTTCTACAGCAATCTTTTGCTTTTATGAAGTGAAATCGATATATTTAGGTTCCTTAGACCAAATACTGTAAGAAATAAACATTTATTTAATACAATTCGATATGAGTCAACTAGCCTATTTGGCTATTCGGTCAGGAGCCTCGCCGAATATACTATTCGTTGCAAGTCTAATTTATACTGTTTTCTTTATAAGTCCGTCGTTCGCCGTTCCTTGTTAAGTTGATGTACGTTAAGTGTATTCAGAATCAGTCAGAACATCAACCTAAAGAAAAAAAATCAGTTACTCTATTTTGATGTTTCGTTTGTGGATTTCTGTGATTTTTTTTTTTGAATTATTTTATTCATGACCTCGTAAGAGAATCAACAAAAAAAAAGGGTGTGTGGCTTATGTTTTCATTGTGATATATCAATAATAATTGTAATGTTTTAAGTAATAGTTATTGAATAAATTATTTATGTTTAAAAGTAAAGAAAGTATCACTAGAAAAAAATCCATGCGGATCAGGCAGCAGACGGGATTCGAGCCCACACCCTTTGCTATTCGGGCAAATGCACTGACCAATTATGCTACCGCGGCCCTTACGGCCGCGTCGAAATTCTTCTAGCCATTCTTGAGCTGCAAGGCAGCGCCATATCTTCGCATTATAGGTAACCCACAATTTATTTTTCTAGTTATATTTTCTTTAGATTTAAACATCAAGCAGTTACATGCTTAAAAATTATAACTATTATTGCTATGTAAAGTATTCATTTGACATTGTGGATTACCTATAATTAGAGATGGGTCGACTAGTCGGGAAAGACGACTATTCGGCATCGTTTGTAGTCGGCGACTATTCGGCAAAACATGCCGATCATAATCGGCACAAACAAATGAAATAAAACTAACAATTTATACTAGTTTTTTAATTTATAAACAATACCTGGAGTATGTATCTAAAGTTACAGATGTTACAGTCCTAAAATATTTCAAACAATAAATAAGGTAACCTAATAGTAATGAGGAACTTAGGAATCAGTCAGTAATTCAGTTAAATAACATAATGAATATGGCACATAACAAAATAACAATGGTAGGTACCTAAGTATTAATTAAGTAAGATCTTAAGTGCTAGCTAGTGTCAAAGAAGGCCTTAAACATATATTTTTTTATTAGAGGCAAGTTGTGATGTAGGAATGTTTCGGCTCGATCTGGGAGTACTTACCCCATATAAATATTTAAACAATAAATTTAGAGACTAATGTTGTGCCAATAAATGTATAGAAATTGCTGTATGCACCTTAAAAAAAATTACATGGACTTGTAATACCTATTTGTTTTTCTTTTTATATAATAATTGTGATATTGTTATTGATGTGTCAAACAAAATAAATAAATAAATATTGATACGAGACATTTCAGGATATCTGGACCTGTTCAGGTGCCACCATGTAAATAGGTATTCATTGCGTTTTATGACAGGCAATGCGCAGTAAGAGTGATATTCATGAGCTGGACTAGATTTCTCGTCATCAATATTGTGCACTTTTCGGGACTCGTGACTCGTGTCGTGCGTTATCAAGCCGAGTAGTGACAAAATATTCCAAACACCTCCCTAAGATAGGTAGTAGAACGGCGGGCTGTTTCCGCAACTCGACACCCAGTGCCTATTTTGTGTTGGGATTGGCATCAGTCCTGCCATCCCAGCTCCTCCAAAAAGCTCAGCAGTCCCCGAATGTTGCTGCAGGCTTCTACTAGTGTCCGCGGGCTTCCCATTAGAGAAGTCCTTTGTCTTGCAACGCCTCTGCACTCCAGCAGAACATGGGCGCTCGTCTCCTCCAAGCAGGCTCTGCACAGAGGGCTGTCAGAAATACCTATATTATAAAGGTGTTTGTTGAAGTAGCCATGACCCGTGAGTATACCCACGATTTGTTTCAGGGCTTGTCTAGGTAGTCGGATTAACTTACGTGATAGCTGCTGGTTTACATTAGGAACGGCTTCCCTAGCTTGCCTGCAGTCAGTGTGTTTTGCCCAATATTCATCGTGTTGTCGTTGACAGCGCTCCCTTATCCAGGTTCTCAGCTGTCGATAAGGTATGGGTACAATTGGCTCCGGGCCAATGGCCGTCCTGCTGGACCCCTCTCTAGCCAGGCAGTCAGCCGCATCGTTACCCCTTGAGCCGCTGTGTCCTTTAATCCATTGTAAGGTCAGTCTATTGTCATTACAAATATTGGATAACTTACAGTGGCATTCGTAAATTAACCCTGATGTCATTATATTGTTGTCTAGTGCCTGTAGGACAGAAGCGCTGTCAGAGAGAATACGAATATGTTTTCCTCTTACCTCGCGGCAGTCTATCGCCTCTGCGGCTCTAATGATGCCCAAACACTCTGCCTGGAAGACTGTGTTATATGCTCCCAATGCTGTTGAGACGTGTATATCTAGGTCTTCGGAGAAGACACCCGAACCTGTCCCGCAGTTGGTTTTTCAACCATCCGTGTAGACCCTTAGCTCCTTGTGCAAACAGCGGTCCGGAGTGTCTTCATACAGTTGTATTTTATATTTTTTGTCAAATACGTACGTCTTAGGAATAAGGTCGTTTACTGCTGCAAAGTACGGAAAGTGCCTATGTATGTCTGCTAAGATACTGGTATGTGGAGAGTTGTTGTCCCTCCATAGCCCCAGCATGCTTAGGCGAGTGGTTGTACAAGCAGCTTCCTGTTGTATAAATAAATGGAGTGGTCTCACATTAAGTATAGTCTCCAGTGCTGATGTGGGAGAGGTTTTCATGCAGCCGGTGATTGCACAGCAGGCCCGCCTCTGGAGACGTCTTAACTTATTAGTTGTCGTTACCTGGTTTGTCTTGGTCCACCATACTACTGCTGCATAGCTGATGATGGGCCTAATTATTGTCGTGTACAGCCACCTGACAATGAACGGTGCTAGTCCCCAAGTTTTGCTAATCATTTTCCGACACTGCCAGAAAATGATGTTGGTCTTCGTAGTAGCTTTGTCTATGTGTGATCCCCAGTTCAGTTTAGAGTCTAGGGTTACTCCTAGATACTTTACCTCATTGGAGAGAGTTAGTGTCGTGTTTAAGAGTTTCGGTAGCCGATAGTCACCTAAGGATCTTTTGTTCGTGAACATTACCAGTTCTGTCTTCACCGGATTCACCTTGAGGCCATAGTCGTCACACCATTTTTCAACCACCTTCAATGCTCCCCTTGTAACATCACAGGCGGTGCTCGCAGACTTACCCGGGACCATGATTGCCAGGTCGTCCGCGTAGCCCACCGTGTGGAAGTGAAGGTTGTTTAGTCTGGTGATTAAGTCGTTTACGACTACATTCCATAGAAGAGGCGATAGTACTCCTCCTTGAGGACATCCTTTAGTCGCCAATGCTTTGAGATGGTTGTCGTCCTGTAGTCTGATTAGTCTGTTACGGAGCATGTTGCTTACCCAGTATATGATGGTGTCTCATCTACTCCGTGTTTGCCGAGTGCATCTACAATGCTGGCGAAACTTATTTTGTCAAACGCCCCTTCTATGTCTATAAAGGTGCCCAAACATAGCTCTTTCCGTCTGAGACAATCCTCTATTTTACTTACGACTGCATGTAGTGCAGATTCTGTCGACTTGCCTGGACTATAGGCGTGTTGGTTCGGATGTAATGGAATATTGACTAGTTGGTTGTCTCTCAGCTCTCTGTCGCACAATCTTTCCTAGAGTCTTTAGTAAAAATGATGAGAGACTTATCGGTCTGAAAGATTTCGCCGCGTTGTAGTCTGCCTTACCTGGCTTTGGTATAAAGATTACCTTGACCTCCCTCCAGAGCTTCGGCGTGTATCTAAATGCAAGACACGCTCTCAGGAGGGGTACCAGGATAAGGATAAGCGCTTCACCTGCCCATTGGAGCAGCGCCGGAAAGATGCCATCTGGTCCGGCTGCCTTGAATGGCTGGAAGCTGTTAATGGCCCACCTTAACTTGTCTGTAGGCACTGTCCTCAATGCAGTGTTCCAGGATTGTTCCGTGGGGGTCCAGCTAGTGTCATTCCAAGTATGTGTCGTGTGTATGATGCAGCCCGGGAAGTGGGTTTCAAGTAGTACCCTCTGTGCCTCCTCAGTTAATATAGGTATTAGAATAATCGGCTAAGCCGACTAGTCGGCCATTTAAAAACCGATTAATCGGCTAGTCGGTTAGTCGGCAAACACTAAGTCGGCCCAACTCTACCTATAATGCGAAGAGATGGCGTTGCCTTGCAGCTTAAGAATGGCTAGAAGAATTTCGACGCGCCATACCAACGACGCCGCTGTACGTGTCCCGGCTGCATTACTTTATGAAGGAAGAGGCGATCGTAGAGTATCTGCGGATCAAGACGAAGTTCTCCCTGATAGTCACACGGTTGGAATCTCGGCATTATATGAATTTGAATTCATTCGTGGTTAGAGTACCAACCGAACACCTAGCGAACTTAATAAAAGTAGAGCTTTGGCCAAAGATGTTGTATTCCGGCGACGATAACGAATCTGCACAGATGTGCGGACCTGACAATTTGCCTGACCAGGCCAGGTCAGGTCCTGCACCTTTATGTATATTCAGACTCTATAACTTCTTATGAACATCGTCGGCCTTAAAAAAATCGGCGAACAAATTACTTATATCCGTTTCCACTCTAACATCTGTCATTCTGGATGGATATGCAAACGCATTTGTTGTTTAATATTTTTAACTAACAACATAACAACCGGTTGTTTAATATTTTTTAGATCAGATCAAAATTTTTTTGTGTTCTTAGCTATGCTTACTTTCCATCAAATTAATGTATTTAGAATAACAATCTTTAATGAATTTATCTGATTCCTTGTGTAACAAATCAAATGCAACTTTATCTAGTTGATTTTTATATTTTTTTTACTCTTAGTCTAACTTTGTTCTTCTCTCTTAATTGATATTTTAATTTCTTTGTGAACCAGGCAGGATATTTCTTATTTTTATGATTTGTTTTTGGTGCATGTTTCTCAATTAGTATATTAAGCTTTTTATGAAATAAACCTGTCATTTCATTTATATCAACGCAACATGAAAAAAGTTCCTTCCAATTAATGGAATCCAGTTCTTTTGTTATGCTATAATACTCTGCCGCATGAAAGTTGAATCTCGGTTCAACATTATTCTAAAGAGTATCATTAAATATCAGTTTTTCTTTTCGTTTCATTTTCGACTTCTAATCCGGGTTTCATTTTTTGTTTAAAAATAAGTTTCTTTTCACTCCCTAATAAAAAGAGCCACAAAATGTCGTGAATAATAATTCCATCGCCTAGTAAGTAAAATGCTTATAAAATAAAAACAATCAGGTGAAACTTAATTATTATTTAAGTAACTAAATGGCAAGTATCTCCAATTGAACAAAAAAGGATCACTCAATTCAGATTAGAAATCTTTACGTAATCGGTGTACTAAATAAAGTATCGGAATAATTACACCGCTTAAGTTTACAAAAACGCCCATAAAATAAAAACTACTGCGCAAAACTGAATTAAATTTATATGGGATCAACTATTCTGCATCAGACAAAAAAATCACGTAAATTAAACAGGAACCTCAGCATAATCGATGTATATTCATACAAATCAAATATACTGACCGAATTGAGAATATTAAAACCTCCTCCTTTCTAGACTGTTAAAAAGTATTAAGCATTTTGCAAATACATACAAAACATTTCTTGAAACTATATCAAATAAAAGAGAAACTAAAGTACTTTAATACAAAATAGAAATAGGTATTTTCTATTTTGCATTTCAAATATTTATTTTTTAAAATCTCTGCATTTACTTGATTTCTACTACTAACTTATTAGAGTACGACGATCGCGTAAAGTAGATATACCGAAAGTCGAATTTAAGTATACAGGATCTGCACTAGCCATCTTGTGTACAGCTGTATTTGAATTTTTTTAAGAATATTTTTTACTAGAAAAAATTCATCGTAGTCCCAGCAGCTAGCAAATGCGTTTAATGCTTAAAAATAAATATAATAAACTATTTTTTTTTGTTATAGTCGCAAGAGACAGCTGAAGTTGATTCTTCTTGTCGAATATGGGTTGATCAAGAACTTGCTGATGGAAACACTCACGAACAGAATCCAGATCCCTTAGTTCCACCCACAGATACTGAACATGGTCATAATAATGAGCATAAAAGCGAAAAAGAAAAATATTTCACACTTAACCATAAGAAGAGCAACAAAAGGAAAAAAATAAAGCATAAAGCACCTAATCCTGACTGCTCCTCAGATTCAACACCTGAAAACGTTGCAACAGAAGATGAATTTGATATTTATGGTAAGTACATAGCATCACAATTGAGGCAAATGGATTTGCAGAAAGCATTGAGACTTCAACTTGCCATACAGAATCTCGTTAGTGAGGCCCGGATCTCGGACATTTGTACTGATTAATCAAATTTAATGTTGATAGTATTAGTAATTGTATATAAAAAATATGTTAACTCCAAAATGTTGACCAAAGACTTAGAATTTTAAGTAAATCATTATGTAAATAAGAATTAAAAAAAAAAATCTTTTTAAACTAAATAGTAGATTACTTACCTGTATTAAAAGAGAAAATTTAATTGATCAGCAGTATTTTAATTACATTATATGTTTTATTGTAATGTATATTATATTTCTTATTTTAAGCATTTAACTAATCTTAAGATTTTTTTACTAGAAAACTTTCGTCCGGGCATTAGATGGGATTCGAACCCGCACCTTCCACTATCCGGACGGACACACTACCGAGACCTTAATGGCCGTGTCGAATTTCTTCTAGTATTGCATAAGCTGCAAGGCAGCGCCATCTCTTCGCATTATAGGCAATCCACAATGTCAAACGTAATATTTTTACAAGTATTAAACATAAAAATAACAATTGTAGAGTTGTAAAACTTTTATAAGAATTATTCCACGCGGTCCAGGCATCAGACGGGATTCGATATCGCACCTTTTACATTTAGAACCTTGCAGCCTAATAAATACTAGAAGAAATTCGACCCGGTCATTAAAGTCTCGGTAGCATAATTAGTTACTGGTCCGCCCGGTTTGTGGCAGGTGCTGGTTCGAATCTCGTCTGATGCCTGGACCGCGTGGATTTTTTTCTAGTAAAATGTTTAGGTGTTTAATAATTCTTAGTTATGCAAATGAAATCATATTTATATATTAATTTATTACACGCGTCACACGTTTATTAATTTATTATCTTAAGAATAAAAGTTTATTGACAAAAGAGTAATATAGTTATTTCATATTATTGTCTATTGGCCCCTTAATAGCAAATTCCCTTTCCGTGGGTACCATTTTACGGTGCGTCGACGTTATTGCTTTTATAGGCAGCTGGTGGCAGAAATTTTTATATGATTTCATTGCCTGAAAGACCTTAATAAAATTAAAGTACTAAGTAAAATAATCATTTTAAACAATTTCTGCGGTCATTTAGTTCCGAAGTTAAGCGAAAGCAAAGTTTCGCATTTATGACACTCACTCACTCATGATCATCAGAATAGAACTAGTACTTCCCATAAACTCGGAGAGCTGAAATTTGGTACAGAGTTAGGGTTTAATGGGGTTCCCACATAAAGGGAAAACTATAAAAACTAGGATAATCGAAGATCTGGAGTACCTGGTGACCCTGATTAGAAAACACAAGAGCCCAACCAAACTATTAGAAGAGATCGACATACCGCCTTTACAAAAAATATTCAACTTGGTGAGCCGTTACATTTGATGTCAAAAATCGAAGGTCTGAAGTATCTGATGAAGAACCCTCAGCTGGTCTCAGCTGTATTAGAGATATGGTAATGCCCCCTTCTACTATTGGCACACAAAAAAATCGACTGTCATTGCAAAAATCCAGCGTAGTGAGACACATCTTTTAATTTAATCTAGCCTATAGCGTCCCACTGCTGGGCGAATGCCTCCCCTTCTTCTTTTAATACGCATATAAATAAAATTAAAGGAAAACTCTGGATAACACTATACTGGCTTTTATACTTATACTTACGAGTTTACAAGAAAAAATAGTCGAACGATTTACTTTATTTTACTCGAACATTACACAAATTAAATAAACAAATTACACTAAAATATTAATTTCTTTCAAAATATGCATTGGACTAAGAGTGGCGGTGATACCAAGGTCTAAGTCTAAAAAATGCCCTCATGGACATTGGCACCTCCATATTCTCTTGTGGCCAAGCCTACGTAGCGCTTTCACGAGTAACCAATCTTCATGGGGTGCACCTCATAAATGTTGACTTCAAGAGTATAAAAGCTCAAGCTTCAGCTATCACAGAATACAACCGGCTTAGGCGTAAATACCGCGCCGATCTTTCAGAAATTAAACCGTCTAAAAGAATAAATAAAGAACGCGAATGGGCAATACGAAAAACTGTTGCTACTGTTCAAGAACCGGGAAAAAGAAAAGAAAGATTTGTAATAATAAAAAGACTACTCCTAAAAAGAAAAAAAAATGGGTGCGTGTACTTATGTAGGCGCGTGAGAAGTTATCCTTCTTTGGCATCGTTTAAAATTAGTTTTTAATTGCATGCAAATAATTAATTACAATAAATTAATAAAAAGTCTGGAAAAGGACACAGTCAATAAAGTTCAGTTTTAATTTGAAAAAATAAATAAATAATCAAAATATTCAATTAAAATCGCTACTGAATATAATTTATTAGAACATATGTGATTTGCACTTGTATGAAACTCAAACACGTATTCCGAATATACAAACTAGAAACATGTGGATAAATATTATAAATATGAATAAATATAACTGTTACTTTATTACAAAAAATAAAGATGTGGTTTTTGGTTCTACTACACCAATGGTCAAGAGATGGCGCTGTCGTCTCCTGAATCGCGCTTTGGTTCCGTTGTTCCAGATTAATAAATACTTTTGATATTATAAATATGAATACCTATAACTGTTACTTTATTACAAAAAATAAAGATGTGGTTTTTGGTTCTACTACACCAATGGTCAAGAGATGGCGCTGTAGTCTCCTGAATCGCGCTTTGGTTCCGTTGTTTCAGATTAATAAATACTTTTGATAGGCCTTCACAATGCAGTCGTTAGCACCCACTAAATAGAGATTCTATTTCTATTTTGTTGGTAGATTTTCTTAATGTGCGGTAAACACAAAAGTAACAGCATGAAGTGGGTCGCTAAAGCGACCAACTTCATGCTGTTAAAAAATGCACATGTTACAGTGATGCGCGCGCATCTTAAAATTTCACTCTCATCATTTTTTCATAACGCGCCTAAAGAAGTATAACTTCAAAAAAATGTGTCATATAAGCAATTCTAATAAAAAACAACAATATGCCCACGTTTCTACAAAAAGAAGTGAAATCCCACCAAAAACATTCTGTTAAAAACTAGCCAAGTCTCGATGGTGCTGCTTGTTTATCTTTAAAAAGTAATGAAATCTAGACAAAGTCATGCCAAGTCTTGGGTTCCTTACTGCGATTTCTTTATTATTATAGTTAATGTTATGTGACTTGGGCGTTGAAGGGTACACAAGAGTACAAAACCAGGTGCTACATGACACCATTGCACCGATGCATTCCTACATGCAACATTACGTGTAAACGCAACTTTATCAAGAGTACAATTGACTGGTTATTCAATCAACGTTTTTCAAGTGGCAATTGTCCATCGTCAATGGGTAGCGGTTCTGGCGACAGATTGGTGCAATGGTGTCATGTAGCACTTGGTTTCGTACCCTTGTGTACCCTTCAACGGCCAAGTCACACAATATTAACTATAATAATAAAGAAATCGCAGTAAGGCACCTTAGACTTGGCATGACTTTGTCTAGATTTCATTACTTTTTAGAGATAAACAAGCAGCACCATCGAGACTTGGCTAGTTTTTTACAGAATGTTTTTGGTGGGATAATACTTACACAAAATATTTTTAAAGAAAAGAATTCGTCAAATAATTATTCCGTAATCACAGATCATCCTAAGACTACATAGGTGTTAAAGTTCTTTACACAAAGTTGACGTCACACAGTAGACATCATTGAACCGAACGTTTTGGCGGTACATTTAAAACCATTAAAAATATATTCAACTTTAATTGGTTTAATGGAGAAAAGGAGACAGTAATTAATTTATTTTTATTTTTCTGTTAAATCGTTTGTCCCAATCTTTAAATATAAACATTTTTTAAAAATTTGGAAAATACCCTATTAATGCCATTCAATGCTGCAGCTATTTTCTTTCTCTATTATATAAAGCGAGTTACTGAATCAGATGAAGCTGTACGACTGCGCCAGACTACCACGAAATATTGACAAAAATATTGTGTACTCTGCAGGACCATATAACAGGGGTAGGCGGTTTTAGCAAAATAAAAAATATATATTTTTATATAAAGTTTAATCGGACAAGCAAAACTTAAAACAATCGTGCAAAACTTCCGTACTTAACTGTAAATATAGAAAAACCTAATGCATTAATTACAATTCTAATCTCATCTCGAATATGATTGCCAATAACGTTCTTCAGCAATTTATTTTCTTAGTATTTCATAATCAGTGAAAGACCAAGGTCTAACATCTCACAATCACACCTTAAAAAGATTTATCAAAATCAAAAGTTCATGATTAAAAAACAATAACATATTTCTGATCATAAAAAAGAACTAAAATAAAAGGATTGATACATAACTACGTGGTTCCTAAAAGTACATCACTTATTACATTTCATTATTATGAATCGACCGACACATACGTTATGTACCAAAACTTTACAATACAAAACATAAAATATACAAATCGTAGACATTAAAACGCATTCAAAATAAATTAGCATGTTAATAAGGTTAAAATCAAAATGCACACGTAGTAAAAAAAACTCCAATTCATAATCACAACAAAACATAATGATTACTGATATATATTCAATGTTAACTGATTAAAATATTCCAGCCGTTGCCCCGGATGCATGGAATTGTATGAAATGTGTCCTATTTAAAATCAAGTCAAATTACATTGTTTTTTTTTTTGCTGTCCTAGTGCACTATTTGATGAAGTGATTTTTTTTTATTGGAATATCGTCAATCGCCCATGGTGACTCCCTTTACAATCATATTACTTAAAATATGTTATCAAAAGGAAAGTTTGAATTAGACGAGGTAATTTTAATTGTAAAATAAGCACTGACTCCAATTTTCCATAATAATCAAAAGTTAAAAAACGGTACGCCCAATATCATGATAATCAAAAAATACATAGTCTGAAAATATATGGTAAAGATCTTAATAAAATGCTGTGTTAAAAAAAATCAAAAAATAAAACATGCTCTTCCTAAACGCTATGATTAAAATTCCATAAAACAAAAAAGTAATGCTTAAGAACTAGTTTTAAGGCCGGGGTCGCCGGCTCGTTTACTTCAACAATTGTCTATGATGGAGATCAAATCGTCGTATCGCTTTAAGCTATCTTAAAATCTAATAAAAACAACTTACTTAAATATAAAATTCTCAAAAATTCAACGATATATCTGAGTTATAAACGTCACAGCCGCAACTTTCATTGGAAGTTATTTAAATTGTGATAATTGATTAGATAATTGGAAACGCGTGAAGAGAAAAAATGCGACTGTGACACATAAAATATTATAAACAGTCTCAACTCTCAGTTTAGGGAACGCATCTATCGCTCCTATCATATTATTTATCAGTCTTGGATCCGGACGGAACACAATGTCGCCGCGTCGAAAACAGGGAAAACAAACATCGACGTATTTTGGCAGTTTTCGTATCAATTTCTTATTTTCCTCATCGAATCGAGGCACAATTGTTTAGCCCCTTACAAGGATTTGCTTGTCCCCGCAGGTATCAATTTTGGCAGGTGTATCAATTTCTCATTTTCCTCATCGAATCAAGGCACACGTATTTAGCCACGTAGAAGGTTTCGCTTGTCCGCAGGTAGCATTTTAATTCCATATAGTCCAACAGAATAATGAATCGATTAAAAAAAATGATCTTTCCAATTATAATAGAAGTACATAGTAGTAAAGAAATACGTCAACTGATCACATAATACGCTTTTACGTGAAACACGTACATTCGTCCGATATAATTTTATTATGCCAAACGATTTTCTACGCAAATCAATATAGAAATTGTTGTCAACAAACATCCGGCAGCAGGTAGGTATATGATGTACCTAATGATTATAGATAGATATTTTTTCATGACTTCGAAAATTGGTCAACATAATTTTTCCCCGGAATACATAGCACTTAAAAAAGTGAAAGTTGACAAAGTTTGTGGGTCTGTATGTGTGAAATATCTTATTGAGTGATTTCTTTGTCTTATATAATTATTTTTGTTAAAGAATATAACCGATAGTGTTCCGTCCAGTGTTAAAGGTTGGTGAGGTGAATGGACCCGTCTGTACCCTGTTCCCGTTGTCCCTGTTTTATTTTTACCATTTATCGGTGATTGTGGGCGTATTGTATGGCGGGGAGGAGGGGAATTTTCGTGGACTGCCGCCTGTTCCCTTTGGCCCGGACGATTGCTTCTGTAGCTCTGCAATGAGTGAGATTCAGATTTAATTAATAAAATAGCGAGTGCTTGCAACTTTATACAATAACTGGTTTGTCAAACAAACTTTATTTACCTATTTTCACCGCCATAAATTTTATTTACGTCACAAAAAGTAGATCGGTACTCCTAGCACGAACCAATATCGAATTCGTATCGTTTACGAGTCCAAAATGTCATTGTCAAATGTGTACTGATTTTTAGTTCTCGTTACGTACTTTGTGCCGCTGCTGTTCAAGTTTTCCATACAAAATTTGACATTGATATTTCGGTTTGCAAACTATTCGAATTCGATAATGGTCCGTGCAAGGGGTACAATACCCTTAGCACGAATAGTTTGCGAGTAGGGAATCTAATTGCCAAATGTGTACTGATTTTTAGTTCTCGTTTCGTAAGTTATGGCGCTGCTGTTCAAGTATTAATACAAATTTTGACAATGACATTTCGGACTCTCAAACTATTCGAATTCGATATTAGATCGTGCTAGGGTACTGTACCTCCGTGAGGTTGCTTCGTTCAATCATATTAAACTAGGAGATTAAAGTTATTTTTAAGCATTTTACTGCTAGATGTTCAAATCTAAAGAAAATTGTACTAGAATAAAATCCACGCGAACCAGGCAGCAAACGGAACTCGAACCAGCACGGTGCACTAACCAATGTTGCTGCGGCGGCCCTAATTGCATGTGTTAAATTTACTCTT
This sequence comes from Chilo suppressalis, assembly GCA_902850365.2. Classification (NCBI taxonomy): domain Eukaryota; kingdom Metazoa; phylum Arthropoda; class Insecta; order Lepidoptera; family Crambidae; genus Chilo; species Chilo suppressalis. The sequence goes on from OU963911.1 coordinate 3,628,491, forward strand.
GTATTTCTTTGGCAGGGCAACGCCATCTATTCACATTGTACACATCCATAATGACAAATTAATACCTTTAGAAGTATAACATTTGAATGAAGAAATAGCAATCATAGTTAAATTTTTATTTTTTTATCATTTAACTGCTAGATGTTTAAATCTAACGAAACTCGGCACGGATAGCGTAGGGTGCGGGTTTGAGTCCAGTCTGCTGCCGGGTTCACGTGGATTTTTTTCTAGTAAAATTTATCTGTCTGTATAACCCCAGCAGTGGGGACATTAATAGGCTGATGATGATGATACAACGCATTAGAAATAATATGGAATACGAACTGCACTAAAAAGTGGTTCCACGCAAACTGCGATCAAGGGTACGGGGCGGAGCACGCCGGTCATGGGATTGGTTGGAATTTCCGTTTAACATTATCCCAACCCAATGAAAGGATAGACGAATTCATTTGCAGATATTTGATATTTTGTCAACTATGATGTTAAAGTTATAGATACGTCATACACGCTTCTAAGATGATAATACTGACCGGCTATTATAAGCAACATCTTCCTGCGGGCGCCGAAAGCACTCACTCCGATCTCCGTAAGGTCCGCTTCGTTTAAAGATGCGAACGTAGTCATGTCCAATTCGTGCTTCTTGAATAATTCTAGCGAAAACAAACCAGAGGTTATTAACAGTTAGTCTCTTAAATTTTTGTCTTGACAGTAGTGTTGCCTGGCCTAAATTTGTTTTAAATCGGTAAATGAGGTAAAAATAATCGGGATTTAGGGTTGCAGATGGGGACAGTAAACAAAAAACAAAGGGTTTTAAGTCTGGGTTTAATTTATTGCGTTTTAAACTATTAGTGCAAGTATAGTATTATATTAATTACCAAAATTTAATTTTTTGATTAATCGGGACATTTAGCGTCCCCAGACCCCTGAAAATCGTGACGTCCCGCGCAAATCGGGACACCTGGGGGCCATTTGCCTAACGGAAATGCATTGGAAAACGCTAACGCCTTCGATTTCATTTTGTTATTTCTAGCCGCCTGAGGTTTTCAAATGCCGCGCGCTCTTTTTTTTCTTTTGCATTGGTAATAACAATATTAAAGGAAATGAGCGTGAGGTATTTGAAAGTCAGAAATAACAAAATGAAAGCGAAAGCGTTAGCGTTTTCCTAAGCATTTCCGTTAGGCGAATGGCCCCCTGGCAACACTACTTGGCAGGTAAATTTAGTTTGGAATGAAATAGGGCCCGATTTTAATATGGTTCTCAATTCTCTAAACTTGAAACTAAATTTGACAACAGTCTATTAGCATTTTCATTTGTATTTATAAAACACGATAACTATACTATTGTCAAATTCAGTTTTGGGTTGGGAAAATTAGACCTATTGTCTAATGTGGGACTGGCTAGGAAAGATATATTATATAGGAAGACCGGGCTGAATCAGAATATGCGGACCCATGATATACGGATATGGTGAGTATTTAATGGTTTCTTGAGGATGTGCGGTTTTGCAAATACCTTTAATTCGGCTGCGGATGGATGATAACAAAAATGATGATTGCATTTGTACGGTTATTGGTTTGACCATTTAGTTTCAGAAACACTACATTTCCCCCCCCTTGTGATATTTCGTGATTTTTTATAAACCCCTCCCCCCCCCCTTTCGAGCCTCACGTGATTAATGGACAACTCCTAACTGTCAGGTGCACATTGTAAAATTAATGTAAATGTATCATTTTATTCTTTATAATTTTTATTATTTTAAAACAGGTCACTGCTTGATGTTTAAATCTAAAGAAAATATAACTAGAAAAAATTCCACGCGGTCCAGGCAGCCGGCGGGACTCGAACCCGCACCCTTTGCAATCCGGGCGAATGCTGACCTGACTGACCAATTATGCTACCGCGGCCCTCACGGACCGCGTCAAAATTCATCTAGCCATTCTTAAGCTGCAAGGCAGCGCCATCTCTTCGCATTATAGGTAACCCACAATTTTATTCTTGTTAAATAAATATTATTATTATAATAATTATAAGTCATTGTTTGTCAAAGTATTGGTTTTGTCTGTGTGCTCGTCGCGTTACTTACTGTATTGCAGTTTAGCTATGAGTATGAGTTTGTAACTACGTTTTAGAGGGCTTTGTTAGAAAGTAATGCTTCCATATCATTTCTGATTCGCTGTAATAATATATATCTCACCTATGTACTTTTGCAGCCCTATGTCTCGTAGAAGCTCATACAGTTGTTGGTACCGGCACGGGCGAGCGGACGGCGCCGGGGGCGAAGGCGATGCCTCCACTATGTTGGGCCGCGTTAGTTCTACGCGGCTCCAGCCTTTCTCTGGCTGTAAACAGACATATTTATGACAATTATCATAATAATTACGGTACGAGAGTTATGTTTTCATGAGGGCTATTACGTACTGTTAGTACGGGGCGGAGAGGCACTCTTTACCCGCTGTACCGCTCCCTATATACTGACCGTAGTACGGGCGGGGGAGGGCACTCTGTATCCGCTGTACCGCTTCCTATATACTGACCGTAGTACGGGCGGGGGAGGGCACTGTACCCGCTGTACCGCTTCCTATATACTGACCGTAGTACGGGCGGGGGAGGGCACTGTACCCGCTGTACCGCTTCCTATATACTGACCGTAGTACGGGCGGGGGAGGGCACTGTACCCGCTGTACCGCTTCCTATATACTGACCGTAGTACGGGCGGGGGAGGGCACTCTGTACCCGCTGTTCCGCTTCCTATATACTGACCGTAGTACGGGCGGGGGAGGGCACTTCGTACCCGCTGTACCGCTTCCTATATACTGACCGTAGTACGGGCGGGGGAGGGCACTCCGTACCGCTTGCTATATACTGACCGTAGTACTAGTACGGGCTGGGGACGGCATCGCTATGGGCGCGGGCGAGGTGTGGCTGAAATAGTGTCCGGCCCAACGAGGCGTGGGCACTCTGTACCCGCTGCCTACCGCTTCTTTCATAGCCTAAAGGGGACAAATTTAACTTTATAAACGTTTTATAGAAAAGGATAAACACGGCCCAGATTCTAGACGGGATTCGAACCCGCATATCCGGGCGGACGCACTTACCAATAATTTTGATATTACATCCTTAATGGCCGTGTTGAATTCCAAAACATTCTACATAAATACCATAGTTCTGTTACTCATTCCGATTACGATCTACGACATATTAATATGGTTCCATTTTTAGGGAATCCTTAAATAAATATATATTACTTTTGATGTGTCTATTTTTGAAGAATTCCCTAGATCTGTAGTAGGTACTAGTGTACTTTCGTACCATGAGACCCCTTTAGTCCCCGTAGCATGGAGCACCACAACTTGCAATATATGACGTTTTTCACCACGTGTATCTGTCAAACGCCATAGTAATTTGACAAGTGTGCCTGATAGAAACGAGCTATAAATCACATCGCGATGGTCATGCTAGGGGACCAGAAGTATATTCCCTTTCAAACTGCAGTTATAGTTCCAACAAAGCTTCAGTCGTAGAATCTTAGGAAAACGTCCGCCGTAGAATGTTATGTACTACAGTCTGTTTTTTAATCCCGGAGACAAAAATAACACATACAAATGTCAAGTGTGCAAATAATTATACCAGCTTTTATTATGTAGTGTTGTACCAGCGATACCGGTTTTTTATTATTTATATAAAACGTTTTTTATTATAAAACGGACGAAATATTTATTTTAAACAAAATATTAAAACTTCAATTATTTAAAAGTAACTGAAAAGAAAGAAAATAATATCCGATTCACACGGAAGCTTGAAATCCGCGGTGATTTAGAAGTCGGGTGGGGTCAAGATTTAAAACCCTTAATTATACTGATTAAAAATTAAAATATATTAAATAGTGCAATGTAAGTTTTTACTTTTAAATGGAAATTTTGGATTTTCAAGTCCGTTTTTATTTTTTGATTTTATATCAAAGAAACGACATACAGGCAGACATGCCGCTAAGTGGCGAGCAGTCACTGTGATCATAACTTACTAAAACTCTTTTAAATAAAAAACGATAGATGCTAAACGTTTTATGAGCGTTAATTTCCGATAGTAGTATATCACTATTTAAGAAGTTCAATAAATCGGCCACACCGCTTATGTCATTTATGTCTCTGAGATTAAAAAACAGACTATACAAAAAAAAAACGATTAATTTACGAATGAATGAAACGATTAATTTGAAAAAATCATTAAATCGCGTTTCATCATCATCAGCCTATTAATGTCCCCACTGCTGGGGCACAGGCCTTCCCCATGGATGGAATAGGGAGATTGGCGGGTGCTAACGACTGCAGATGCAGCCGAGACCAACGGCTTAACGTGCCTTCCGAAGCACGGAGGAACTCGAGATAGAAGATTTTTGGCCACCCATCCAATGACCGACCACTGCGAAAGTTGCTTAACTTCAACGATCGCAGCCGAACGCGCTAGCCACCTGCGCAATTGAGCTCCTCATCTGTTAATAATTTATCTATTTATTACCTTATTGGCGTCGGCCTTTAGCTTGCGGTAGTCTGACAGCGGGGACAGTTTGTTCAGAGTCTCGAGTGTTTTCTTCTCGCAGCCCACCGCTCTACGTTCGGAGAGCGGCAAATCCGATATTATGTTAGCCAGCTCGTTTATTTCTGAAATTAAAAATAAATAAATTGTTTTCCCATACTAATAAATAAATAAATATTTCCAACACTGACACCAATTAGCCTAGCCCCAAAGTAAGCACTATAAGGCTTGTGTTATGGGATGCTAGGGTAACGGATAGAATACATATACTGTACATACATAAGTATACTTATATAAATACATATTAAACATCCATGACTGGAGTACAAATGCTCGTATTCATCACACAAACATCTGCCCCCACCGGGATTCGAACTCGGGACCTCTCGAGTCGGCGACAGTCATGAAACCCGGCGTACAAACCACTACTACTAAACTTATAATATTATTTGTCTCCAACACTCATACTGATTGACTGGTAGAGAATGCCTATGACATTAAGTCCGCCGTTTGCTTATGTTTGGCAATGAAGTTTAAATAAATAAAATAAAATCTTCGCCCCTTGATGATTGATGATTTCTGGAATAGACTAGAAAACTACTACGTATAGAAACTATTACGTCCTTTCCCGGGACTTATATTATCTGTACCTATATCAAATTTCATCTAAATCGGTTCAGCGGTTTTAGCGTGAAGATGTTATCGATAGACAGACATATATTAAATATTTATAGGAAAAGGTGAATGTTCCCAGGATTTTTATGAACGCGCGTGACCTCTGACAATACAAATAGGTGGAAATCCCAAATTTTTATTACCTTACCGATAATTGATAAAAAACAAGCATATGAGTGATAGATATCTCTACCTATGAAATTGCCGTTCTATTTTAAGTTTTTTTTTCTTTTTTCGCGAAGAGTTTAAGTTATTTTAAATTTTAAAATATGAAATTCCTTTATGAATATTAGTCATTAATTGTTTAATGGTTAACTTTCTGTTTTCGCATTTATATTTTCGTCATCATGGATACGTTAATAATTCGACAGCTTATGGAGTATGAGTACCGTGATGCAAAGCAGCTGGTGAATTTTTGTGTGTATTCAACTAGTTTATTTAGATTAACAACTGGACCGTGTGTGTTACTCCGACGGTATGGTAAGATTGTGTCTGTTACTTTTTTGATATGTGTTGTTTTCCTATTGTTTCCAATGCTGTGCTCTTTTTTCTCGTATGCTGCTCAAAATCTTGTATCTTCGTTCGTTGTTTGTGTCAAAATAAATATATTTTCTTTCTTTCTTTCGTTGCCCCAGGGCCACTTTCGGCCTTGACTTTTATAATTGATTATTGGTGTCGATTCTGGCATGATTTTCTAAACTATTTTAAATTTGACAACAGTGAATCCTTGTCATTCTCTTTAAAGAATTCATCTTTATAGAGAATGAGAAGGAGAAACTGGAGGGTGCGGATTCGATTCCCGTCTGTTGCCCGGTCCGCGTGGAACTTTTTATAGTAAAACTAGCGGCCCGCCCTCGCTTCGCTTCGGTGTAGAGCTGAAGTGTAGACTACAGTTTTTGTTCTCAGGCTTGTATTATACACAATGACATTCATCTATGATTCTTCTTATACCTGCATGCAAAGTCTCAGCCCGATCGGTTTAAAATTGACAAAGTTTCTTACAAATTTTCATTCCCTATTTTATCCCCTTGGGGGTAGAATTGATCAAAATCCTTTCTTAGCGGATGCCTACGTCATAACATCTACCTGCATGCCAAATTTCAGCCCGATCCGTCCAGTGGTTTGGGCTGTGCGTTGATAGATCACTATGTCAGTCAGTTACCTTTGAGTTTTATATATATGGATTTTCTTTAGATTTAAACTTCTAGCAGTTGAATGCTAAAGAAATAAAAAATATAAGGAGAAACTGCTGTTAAATTTAGTTTTAAGTTCAGAGAATCATGTCGGAATCTCACTAACTAGTATTGAAGTATAAATTTTTAATTTAATGTTAATGACGTGTTGTTAATTATAGTTACCTTGGTCTCGGGCTGATTGTGGGGAGTGCGCCTTGCTGATGGGCGAAACCGATGGCGACACCACGTTGCTATTGTCACCACCTATATATAATAGACAGCTATCATAATATGTCATAATGTCTTTGAGCATACACATAATTGGTAGCATTCCAATTACAGCATTATAGCGCATTATGCGGCATAATGCTTAACGTTGAGTGTTCCAACTACAGTAACGCTTCGCACAATTGAGCACTCTCAAAAGTAATGCTTTCGTGTGATGCGTGCAATCGTTCCAACTCAGAGACAGAAATTTAAGAAGTGTTTTTTCTTTAAGTTGGCATTGATCGAAATGTTTTAGGTATTTATATGTTATCGTTACTAATATTATTTATTGTTGAAAAATTATTAAAACTCGTTTCATCATAGTTTTTTTTTAAATAATCAAAGTTAATTCAAACTGTGTTAAAAATTAAATATATATATGGATGAAGGTACAAACATTGACTTTTTATTCAACACTGAACTTAGCGCACTCTGCTGGTGCATTTGAAAACTAATTCACGTTCCAATTAAGCATCCGCATAATTCGGCATTGTGCGGCACTGAGTCGCATTATGCTCTGTAATTGGAAAGCAACCAAAATCGTTATTTAAAATACATCCTACCATAAACACGTTTCAGTAACAAACCGTTTTACTTTTAGAGTCTGTGCGGTAAGAGAATGGGCGTGGCGAAAAACGGAACTAACATTAAGATTTTTATTTGGCAATCAAACCCAGCAATCTGTAAAACGTCAAAGTTTTGTATTGATACAGATTTGTTTGTTGTTGTGATTTCTTGCGGTTTTTTTTTTTGTATTTAATCATGTCTAAAAGGGGTAAAACCTTACAAATACGGTAGAAAAGCACTACAGCGCCCTCCAATATAAATCCCATTCTCTTTCCGCACAGACTCTATCATGCATTTTTCCCCTAGCTCTTCTGTTGATGCAGTAGAAGATCAATTTGAAAGAGATACAGAAAGAGGTTGTACCCTACTAAAGCACACAGGCCCAAGCACGAATTTTGACAGCTCTGTAATGGTATCGCATCGCCAGTTTCTATAAAAAATTAGTTGTTATTTATGCAACTGTTCTGTAAGGATATTAAAATACGAATGTGGGTATGTCGCATGAGGCGAAGTTTAGTGCATCACAGGCTGGGGGCCAATCGCCTAACGGAAATGCTTTGGGAAACGCTAACGCTTACGATTTTATTTTGTTATTTCTAGCCGCCTGAGGTATTCGAATACCTCACGCTCATTTTTTTTAATATTGTTATTACCAATGCAAAAGAAAAAGAAAGAGCGCGAGGCATTTGAATACCTCAGGCGGCTAGAAATAACAAAATAAAATCGTAAGCGTTAGCGTTTTCCAAAGCATTTCCGTTAGGCGATTGGCCCCCTGGTCGCCACTTTCAATTGATAGGTACTGTAACGCCCGTTGCGTTACGGCCTCTTTGAATGGGTAAACTCATTGTTTATGTAAAGCTTACGGCTGGCAGTTATATTTAAAAGTTAATGTCATTATTTTAAAGATTTGAAATTGGGAATCTTCTGTCTTTGATAGAAGATTCCAGCAGATAGAATAGGGGTGATGACTGGGTACAGTAAACGAAATTCTATTTAGTCCGTCAGATAGATGATCAAAAAATAATGAACCCGTATTTTTTCTTTGGGCAATCAACCTTAAAATGACTAAGTTATAGCGCGTCAAAGTTTGGGAGTAGGGGCTCGTGACGCGACTTTTCAAATCAATATATCTCTGCAATGTTTATATTATGTGAAAGAAGAAAAAATACGTGTCCAATACTTTTTGATAATCTACCTGATAAACGAAGAAAAAAAAATTAGTCATCATCCCTATTCAGGCACCAAAACAAACGGTTATCTATTATGCAACACTGATTATATTCCCCTTGAATTCAAATAAAATAAATATAAAATCTAATTAGTTATCATTATCTATCTTATAAAGCTACCCCCCAGGGCTTCCCTTCAGGTTAAGCTTTTACATGGTGGAGGCGCCGGGTAGGTATGTTTATAAGATATTCTGCTTCTCAATATCGAATTCAGAGATAATCTTAAGGCCACTCTTTAATAATAATAATAATATACACTTTATTGCTCACATACAAAAGGACATAGGTACAAAGAATACATTTAACAATAATACGGGCAAAGGCGGTCTTATCGCTACAAGCGATCTCTTCCAGACAACCTTCGCGGTATAGGTAAGCTAAACGAAAAATAAGATGTAGTAAGCCAGCAGAGTCGATGAGAAATGTAAATATGTAATTAATATAATATACGTACATATAAGTAATTGTCTATCATACATATACATATATATTGTATATATATATACGCATACATACCACATATATATATATATATAATTGAACATAAATATATACCTATATACATACTAACAATTAATGTGGTATAAGGCAATTTTTTTCTTGATTTAATAAGGCAATGGCGGAAACCTTTTTAAATAAACAAACTTGCCCAGTAGACTTTTTTGTATTTAAAATTGGTGCCTAGTCTATGGTCGTTGCTCAAGAAGTTTGACGGGGTGTATACCTGATATATTCTGCGTGTCCAATGAGACTGAACTGCCGGTGAAGTTGCTCTGGTATCCGCTGCTGGCCTGCGAGCTGGAGTTCAGCAGTTGGCTCACACTTGTCTGTACATACAAACGTACATAATAATATTAGATAGTATAGGTTACTGAGGAGCTTAGCTTGCTGAGGAGTGATGGCGCGGGTGGTTAGCGCGTTTGGCTGCAATCTTTGAAGTTAAGCAACTTTCGCAGTGGTCGGTCATTGGATGGGTGACCATTCTATCTCGAGTTTCTCCGGGCTTCGGAAGGCACGTTAAGCTGCTGCATCTCCAATCGTTAGCACCCGCCAATCTGCACTGGGCCCGCGTGGTGGGTCATGGTCCAATCTCCCTATTCCATCCATAGGGAAGGCCCCTGCCCCAGCTGTAGGGACATTAATAGGCTGATGATGATGAGGTTACTAGCGGCCGCTCGGCGCCACTTTGTTTGCGTTTAATTTAGTTTTTTTGAGAATCCCTCGGGAACCTAACCTTTTTTCCTAAGCTGTAAGGCATTTCACATTGTGGGTTACCTACGTGGGTAAGGCTAGAAAGAATTCGACACGGTCATCAGGGCCGCGGTAGCATAATGGTCAGTGCATTCGCCCAGATAGCGAAGGTTGGAGTCCCGTCTGCTGCCTGGTCCGCGTGGATTTTTTTCTAGTAATATTTTCTTTAGAATCTGCTCAGTTAGGGAGTAAATAGGTCCTTAATTGGTGTGTCATCCGTAAAATAAATTTTAATTCACTCACAGGTCTGCTTTCCGGCATCTGCTGGTATTGAGGCATCATCATGGGCTGCTGCATATTCATCTCTACATTGTTCCCCATCGCTGCGTATAAAGATTTTATTTTATCTAATACATAATACTACAGTGGAAACCGGATATGACGACATTGAAGGGACCATATAACTTCGGACGTTTTGCCCGGTAGTTGTTTTAAGCAATATACAAAAGTAATCATATTATTGTCATATGTATGTATGTAAATGTAGTATGGTTATAGATAATGAATATATGCTTGTTTTCGTATAAAATATCGAAAAAAGAAGTAATAAGTTTACTATGAAAAAATGGAAGTACCTACTTACAGTATTTTTTGTTTTGGTGGAACAATTAGTAAAATGGTTAGTCGTTATAGCCGATGAATATCGATATGAACTTTATTAATATTCATTGGCTATAAGTCGTTTTAAGCGGTATTTCGCTATACCCGGTGTTGTTATAGGTGTTTTTTTTTACTTAAGGGTTTATTTAGGGTTTCGGTCGGGACCTTGCCAATTGGTCATAATAACCGACAAGTCGTTATAAACGCTGCCGTTATATTCGGTTTTGACAGTATATTATTTTAAACTTTCATCATTACTTACATTTTAGTAATATAAGTTATTTACGGGATTGTTACCATGTACCTTCTCCAGTTAACTGGTTACTCCGTGATCATGGCGCTTCGCTTGCAACAAAGCCGAAATATCGGAATCTCGCTAAAAACAGGGTACATGGTAACAATCCCATAGATTTGCACTAGGCTTATGTGGAAGGTCACAAAAAGGCTTGTGTCCTAGCAAATAGAATATTAATCAGTTGATAGTGACTATGACCCGTTCTTCTATGCCATTCATAAGATTGCTCGTGCCGTAAAAGCGAGGACATTCATAGGCTGGTTGGTCAGTGTCAATTTTTTGTATTGACGTTGTACCAACATTATGATTTGTAACTGTTGTTACATTATTCTTTTAATGTTGTGGAGTTTTTTTTCGTTTATCTCCGCAGTTTAAAAATAATGACCAGTGGTAGGGGAAAAAATTGGGACTATTCAAAAGATTTACTGTTGTTATCGAATTTGAATAAAGATATTTTGAGTTTTGTAAATACTCACGGTTCCAAGCCGGCTGTTGGTTCTTATACATCTGACTCGGCATCGGGTAAGGGAATTGCGTATGTCTCGGCGGGGGCGAAGGAAGAAGCCACGAGGGAAAAGCGGGGGGAGTTAACGCGGGAGAAAGGGGACTCGGGAAGGACTGGGGTAATAGAGGACTGGCGACGAATCCGTCCACATATGGGGAGCAAGGGGAGGCGAGGGAGTGTTGGGGGGAGAAGGGGTTGAAGGCCCCGAAGCTGCCTACTGCAGTACTGATGGCGGGGATGTTGTAGGATTCAGGGACTTCTGCCGTTATCACTGGCTCCTTGCCTCCGAGCAGTGCGCGACGAGCCTCGTATATGTCGCCTGGAAAGTTGACGGAGATAATAATAGTTTATTTTTTCCACAATAGATAATGATTACATAGCTTTCAAACTATCACATAGGTATGACACAGTTATGACATACTATTATAGCTGCTGGTACTTATAAAAAGAATACTCTGTGTGTGTGTGTGCGCGCGCGTGCGTGCGTGCATGCGTGCGTGCGTGCGTGCGTGCGTGCGTGCGCGTGTGTGTGTAGGGAATAGGGAGATATAGTATCACAACAGGGTATTTGACCAGTTTAAGAAAACGAACTCGAGTTATTTACTAATGTTTATGGACAGTGGCGGCGCAAGATCTCAACTTAATGTGGGCAAGGTTATATTTCGCGAGGCCTTCCAAAATTTGTTTAACCAAAAATTGTTAATAGATTATTAGACACTTTGGTATAATATCGAGCAAAAACGGCAATAAAAGACACTTTTGTTGTATGGGACTAGAGAAATTTTTGTCGCGGTGCACAATGGCGAAAAGTAGCAACTGGACTTAAATCCGAACAATTCCTCGGAACACTTCCTGTGATAAATGCGGTATAAGATGCAGAGCAAAGTTACATTCATACGCAGAGCCAAAGAATCAAGCTGATCGGAAAGGTTCAGGAGGCCTACTCTATTTCAACGAAAAACGAAATTTCGATCGAAATTTCGCACGTTCCCTACTCTGTTTCTATTTCATTTCGAAAATTCGTTCGTCCCAAAATAGTTTGACACTTAAATTCTCTAAGCCTACTCTAATTTCGAACTAAAAGTTGAATTTGACAGATAATTGTTCGAAATTTTAACCTCAAATTGACGAAATGAAAAGTGTTGTTTTCATTTTCGTTTTGGGATTTTTGTTTAAATTAAACCTAAAATTACTACTAGAGTATTTTTAATTAAGGCTGCTTAGCGCGCGAAACATTTTTTAGTAAGAAAGATTTACAAATAAATCTAATTTTTGTTTATAACACGTGTTACACGACGTGTTGTAGAGTCACTGGCGGAATTTCGTTTAAAATTCGTTCGTTGCCGAAATTTCGTTTCGGAGAAAGAGAGTAGAGCTCCTGGTCGTCGACGATTCGAGCCGCTCGGCGTGAATGCGATCCAGGGGAATAAACATGCAGTCACGGCTTATATATTATATATATACTAGCAAACCAGTGAACCAAATGTTCACCAAAAAAAAATAATGTATTCAATTAATTGAGAATTTGTGTGGTTTCGTTTGAAATAGAAATCACGTGATTTCTCGAAAACCGGAAGTGCTACGTTACTCAAATCCGGTTTGTAGTCTTATCAGACTATTCTTAACTTATAACTTACACATTCTCTTTATCTATCTCTTACGGTTTGGCCGCTGAAACAGCACCACGGACGGACGGACGGACGGACTTGTCTAATAGATAAGAGACTAGCAAACCAGTGAACCAAATGTTCACCAAAAAAAAAATGTATTTAATTAATTGAGAACTTCGGAGATTTTGTGTGGTTTCGTTTGAAATAGAAATCACGTGATTTCTCGAAAACCGGAAGTGCTACGTTACTCATATCCGGTTTGTAGTCTTATCAGACTATTCTTAACTTATAACTTAAACCTTCTCTATATCTATCTCTTACGGTTTGGCCGCTGAAACAGCACCACGGACGGACGGACGGACGGACTTGTCTAATAGATAAGAGATATTATAACAAATCAGAGCTGAATCTGCTGAAAACAGTTTGAATATCTGAAATCTACTTGGTCAGGGGCATGGCCACCCTGATTTTTCAGCTTAGCAAAAAGTTTCTAAGTAAATAATAGGTCGAGTATATTAAAACTATTTGACCATGGGCATGGCCATCCTGATTTTTCTGTGTAGCAAAGAGTTTCTTTTAAGCATATAGGTTGAATATCTTTTTATCCCGGAACACCAAGGGAACGGGAACTTCGCGGGTAAAACCACTTGCATTTGAAGAGATCGGCGGTTATACCGCATCATCCCCTTCTCAGGGGATGATTGCTTCAGATAAAGCTTTTAGTCAGTAAGAGTCTGACATAAACTTGCCGGCTGCAACCTTGAAACGTTTTTTGAAAATTTCACGCTTAAGAGGCTGAATTTAAAAAAAATCCCATCTTATTACTTGTCTAGGCAAATAATAGGAACCTACTGTCCAAACTTCATCATTCTAGATCCAGCCGTTTCGGCTGTGCATTGATGACTCAGTCAGTCTGTCAGTGGATCCTTTTCTCTCTTCATATAATAGTATAGATGTATGAAAATCATTTCTTTAGTGATAAAAATGAGGAATCAGTCGAGAAACTTTGTATGGAAAAAACCTTGACCGCCTCTCCTCTTAAGGCGCTTTGCAGACGGCGGGGCGGAGCGGGCCGGTCAATTTCGCCGCAAACGATAGCACAAAGTGAATCCTATACTACAAACGCACACAGAGGGCAAAAAGACCGCGCCTTGGGTGCCCGGCGGGCAGTGGCGGCGCGGCATGTCCGCGGCTGCCCGCCGTGGATCATACAAACCAGTTTATATGCAGTAACGCAGACGGCGGCGCGGGGCGATCAGCTCAGTCCGCGCCACTGGCTTTTTAGTGATGGGGTACCCAGTAGTGGGTGTACCCAGTATTCTCTATTACGGTTGCAACTCTTCCTTTTTTTTTACATGAAATAAGCAATGATTCGAATTCTCTCTATCTCCATTTTAACTGACGTGATATTCACTAGAACGAACGTCCTGAACTGACTGCCTCTGCCCTTCGTGTGCTTTGTGTACGCGGCGAGGGCAGCCGCAGACATCGACGGGCAGACGCGGTTTTTATTGCTTCGCGGACAAAAAGCCCGCCCCGCCCCGTCGTCTGCAAAGCGCCTAAACTTACCGGCGCATCTCTCTATGCCCTTGATGACGATGGATGCGATCCCCTGTTTAGGCTTGCGTCGTATGTTGATGTAGACGTTGTGCTTCTGCATCAGCTTGGTGGCAGCCTCCGCCTCTATGCGGCACGAGTCCTCGGCCACGTCGAAGATCACCACCAGCGGTAAGCTTCCCTATTAATTGTATCATAAAATTAGTTAGTGACTATAGATATAACTAGCGGCCGCCCGCGACTTCGTACGCGTGGAGTTCCCCGTAGGTGATAGCGTGATAATATGCAGCCTATATGTTGACCCGACTTCTTAATTATATTTGTGCCAAATTTGAAGTAAATCCATGCAGTACTTTTTGAGTTTATCCCAGACATACAGACAAAAAATCTAAAAACTATATTTTTGGATTCGGTATCGAATGTATATCACAAACCAAGTATTATTTAAGAATCATATTTTAAAAATCCAATGTACAGTTTTCACTTTCCTATCATTTTATTATTATATAAATTAGTGACTATACAATGATTACAATTTTAACTAGCTCCCTTAGCATCAGCACCGCGTATTGATTTATGCTGATCACTTGTAACAGAAATACATAATGGTTCAGCAATTGAGCGTGATAAAAAAGTGATACCTACCTTATATTATAATGTAGTGATACTAGTGCTGGGACTGGGATTGAACTCCCTTAAGATAACCTGGTTATTTTATAAGGGAGTCATACCACTTGCACTAAACTAATTTTATGGCAATAAACAATAGGTACAGAAAACTGCTCTGTATAGATTTTTTGCGCCTCCGATTTTATATAGTAAAAAGCTAGGGTCTTTGCTCAAAGAATTATAATAAATAATACTGAAGCCGTGACTGAAGTGCTAGGTGCACAATTTTGTATGAATCGTAGGCAATCAGAACAACAAATGTGTGATGTTGCCGTGTTGCATTGTTTATATCTATTCCTTGGCTTCGGATACACCAAATCCGTTATCAGCCGAACTATGTTCGGACGTCATCGGGCAAACTCCGCAGATAGACCGTTTTATAATGTATTCGGACCATGGACTTATAAGTTTAGGATTCAGACAATGGGAGTTGTACAAGCATGCGCTGTCTTTTACATACGTTCCGATTTACATCGTTTGATTTTTTTGATTCAATCTTGGCCAGACTTGGCCGATATACCGACTTAGCATAGTTTGACCGATAACAGATTTGGTGTATTCGAAGTTTCAGCGGCATGTTCAGTCAGCTTCTATTTTCGATAGACATAGACAGCAATTACAAGTTAGTAATGTGTCCTAGAGACTCAGCCCGAGATTCACTTTTGTTCGCGCTCGTGTTACGCTCGTTCCTAGTACCTATGCATGTCTAGATCGGTAATTATTATATATGTCTAAATTTATTAGCAGTTCACTTTCGGACGTCATATTATGTACCGCGTGTGCTTATAAACATATCAGTTTCAACATAAGCGGTGTTATCAATTTATCACCAAACTATCATTTAACAACATCATCTCGAAACGAAAGGTGTAGAGGAAGCTCAACATCCTGTGACTTTTTATTTTGTGTTTAATTCATAATGGTCATAAGCCAATAATATTATTGATCCACGCTGGTGGTGTGTTGTGTATAGGGTTACCATCCGTCCGGATTGGTCAGGACATGTCCGGACTTTTAGACCATAGTCCGGACCTTGCCCGGATTTTTTAAATGACATTGAATATGAATAATAAATGTACATAATGATTTAAATACTATACCATTGTAACTAAGTGAGTAATGGTACCATGCTGTGACTAAAAAGTCCGGACTTTTTCCAAAATGTCAGGATTTTTGTCAGGACTTTTGAAATTCCTAAATGGTAACTCTAGTTGTGTATGAATACTCACGACTAGTTGCTGCCTAGCGGCGTACACATCCTTAATCTGGCCAGTGATGGTGACGCAGCTCTTCTTGAGCGCAGGGATGTTTGGGTCGTCGGCATCGGGGAACATGATCTGCGTGCCGGTGCCCTTCATGATCACCTTGAGCTGCTCCGCGCCGCGCCCCATCACCACCGAGTGGTGCATCGGCGATATCTCCAGGGACATTTGCACTTGCGTTTGACTCTAACGGACGGAGAATGAATTTATTTAGTGGAATGCTATGGGAGGAGGAAATATATCCCGGGTGATCTGCACTTGCGAATTTGACTTTTGACGAACGGAAAATGAAGTTAGTTTGTTTTTTAATGTGAAACCTTGAAGTGAAAACCCTTTTTTGTAGCGGTAGGGAGTTCAGGGATTGGAATACACTGAACTCGCGTTACCGTCAAACTCAGATACATATACAATATAGAAGTGTGTATGTTTTTCTACTCAAAAGGGGGGCAAATAAGCGTTTACCCGCCTGATGGTAAACAGTCACCCTTTGATTATTTCCTCTCGGCCACCATGACCATAGCCTATAGACGCTTGCAAAAATATCACTCACGCCAAAGATTAAATCTTTGACTCACGCCGTTACTTGACCTGACCTAAACCCTTTTCTCTCCACGCTACCGCGTGGTGCATCGGAGTCGTCTCAAGGGACATTTGCACGTTGGTATATGCTCTAAGCTTGTGTTTGACTCTGACAAATGGAAAAACAGTTTCTAATGGAATTCTTTTTAGACACTTGGGATGGGATGGGGAGGCGATATCTCAAGCCTAAGAGGAAAACCCACCAGCCATCAGTCGATGAAGGGAAGGAAATGGAGGTAGCGGTCGCGGAAAGCTAGTGACTGCGTGAAGAGCTCGGAGGACCCAGGGATAAACCCAGGTCCACCCTGCTGTGAGAGCCAGGCGGCAGTAGGGCGGACTACAGTCGCTCGTTTAGGGCTTTCAGGGTGTTCGGGCGCGTCAAAGTTCCGGCGCGCCCTCGCCGAGGGAGGGAGCTTCAGCTCCTTTAAAGAGGGGTGGGTCCGCAAGGACATCGCAGAGCGGGCCCGTGGTAGAAATTGGTAACGCCAGATCTCAGTGTTTTACTCGCCCATATGCGTGAAGGAACATCTTGGGTTTTAGTCGGTAGGAGTCCGGCATAACCCCTTGTCTCCCTCTCGGCGGGGGGTATCCATGATGGATTTCCCCAAGTATAAAAAAAGGCGATATCCCAAGGGAAATCTACAGATTACGTTTGATTCTGACGAACGGATAACGAAGTCTTTACTTCGAAGACATAAACTTAAAAATACTATATGAATGTGAGTATTTTGGAATGGTAGTTGCATTGGCGTTTGACTCTCTCGAACGGAGAACGAAGTTTTTTTCAAGTGAAAATTTTTAGGTAGTTTGTGCATTTTTGGGAAGCTTGATCTGCACCGCGCCGCGCCCCATCACCACCGCGTGGTGCATCAGCGATATCTCCACGGACATTTGCACTTCCGTTTGACTCTGACGGACGGAAATTGAAAGCTTTTTTTGTGAAAGCGTTTTTTAGGCGGATTGTGTGATTAGATTTTTGGGTGAAGGCAAACACTGAACTCGGGCACTTTGGGATAGGACAAAATTAGTTTCCATAGTCGTTTTCATTATTTGCAGTTCTAAATATCAGTTTGTATTACTATCGTAATAAGTTAAATGCGTTCTGCACTTCACTTGCTTTTGACTCAATACAAACACAGAAATTAACAAAATACTTACTCGATTTTAGTAAGACAAGAGAATTCAGGAAATAAAGCTAGGAACTAAATTTAAAAAAATAGGAAATTTATTAAAACTTAATAATATACCAACATTATAATGACCAGAAAGATGGGGTTAACCACGCTGTTATACGAAATATCCACAATGATTCGCAAAATTCACGAAACATACTAAAGTTGGCTCATTTTCAGTTCAGGCAAATTCAATACTGGGATGGGAGGGCACTGGTCCGTGATGTCTCAAGAATATTATATATTGTTTATAACACAGATTGATTTGTGGACGGGGCAGGCGGCCACAGTTACGTATGAGCAAATGCTCACAACTTGACCAAAACTAGGTTCTGATTGCGTCGTTGCTACCGGGTGTGCGCGCTGATTGGTTTGATTGTTTGATGTCGCGTCGTTTGATTGGCTATTATCTATTAGGTGCAAGTGTAGTGGGTGCGAGCCGGCGACATCGGTTTATGTTCTGATCACCTTTCTAACCTCATTCTGTGTTCTTTGTTTTATACTCTATTAAAGCTTACTCGTAGGTGGGTTCACCGGCAGGTTCCTGGCCAGTCTCTTGTATTATGTGTGCCCCGTACTTACATACCAACCAACCCGAATGCACTGATTGGTTTGATTGTTTGATGTCGCGTCGTTTGATTTTCTATTATCTATAAGTTGGAAGTGTAGTAAGGGCGAGTTGGCGACATCATCGGTTCCCGTGCAAACGGTCTATGATCACCCTTCTACCTTCACCCTGTGTTCTGTAGGTAGGCCCCTGCTCATTTCACCGAACTTTGAGCTGGGTGATAGAGCGGGGGGAGTCCTCAGATACCCTATTAGGAGAGGTAAGGCACTGCGGATTTTCCGCTCGCATTGGAGCGCCCGTCTAGGGAAGTACTTACGGAAGACCACAGTAAAATAAAACTAGGTACTGTGGTACTCTATCCTGAAGGGATAGGCCTGGGAGCGCAGCGTTGTTCAATTCTGAATAATAACCACGAATTATTATTGATTGATTTACTTATTTCAAAATGGGAGAGAATTACAATAAATCCGTACTATCAACTACTCGCTTTCGTGCCTCAATTCTATCTGCTGGAATCTTTGATAAGAGACAAAAGCTTCCCGTATTCAATTCTTTCAAATAATGACATTTACTTTTTAATATAACTGCCAGCAGTAGGCATTACATAAGCAAAGAGTTTACACAAGCAAGGAGGCCGTAACGCTACGGGCGTTACAGTATGTTTTGGTGGTGTTGTGTTGTCGATGAGTAATGTTCCAGAGCTCCACGGTGTAGGGGTTAAGTCAGGGTAGGTAACGGCGCGAGTGATATTTGTTTTATCGCAAGCGTCTATAGGCTATTCGGGATTCGAACCCGGGACCATCGTGTTGGCGACACCATGAAAAATGGCGTACAAACCACTCGGCCACGGAGGTCGTCAAATTCTTCGATTATCCTTAGCAGCAATAGTAAAATGTCATCGAGCTCTTATTTTGAGTTTCAGTGTAATAATAAATTATCTTCACAACGAAGTAAAAATAAATTAAACGTAAGACGGTACATTTTAATAAAAACAGACCTCGGATTGTTGCGGTTCCACCGCCATCATCATGTTATTGTGCACTTTATACAGCTATTGACTAAATAGGTACCTATATACCTAATTTACATTACCAACATGTATCATACAAATATACCCAGTAGGTAATGACCTCTTATAAAAACAAAATAGTTTCCTGTTATTGTAACGAAAGAGAAGAAGAGGAGAAGCGTTTTATTTTAGGCATGAAGGAAAAATCATCAAAAACGGTCCACGCGTTTGGTCTCTAGTGTGCCACAAAGGAACAAACATACATATATAGACTGTTAAACACTATACCATGTCTGCGCGTCGTCGCGCTTCACGCTCTTGCATTGCGCAGTCGGGTAAAAAAGCCTCGCCCACGTCTCATGCTTTCAATTTTACGATCGCACTAAAATCACCATCCTCCATAGTAGCCTTAACGATTTGGTATTTGAAGAAGAAATTTGAAAGTTTTGAATACAAAGAGATTGATACTTATAGTGCGATTCAAATAAGAATCCATCTGTCAAATGTCGCTTGAAAAGTACGGTTTGCATAAAAATCTTGGAACCCTATTTTAGCACTCTGCTAATTCTAGAATAAAATCGAAACATTTGTAAACAAACAATAACAAATATTGATAACTAATATTGTTTGATATTTTTTTTTTTCATTTATTGAGCTATGGCTATGATTGGTTGATAACCTAAATCGTCAACCAAATGTTACTTTAAGTTGCGTTCATAAACTCGATTTAAAACTTTCGTTTACATAAAGGCTGCATGTTCGTATGTGACCTTGTAATAGTGCATGATTATTCATAAATACTACGGCAGTAATGCAGAGATGAGCGGAATTGAAAAGCTAGATTCTGATTAATGTTTTTTCTCACAAAGTCTTATTAAATAAATATTATTAAAAATAGAAAAAAAAAAATATCCGATGTTTTTTCTCACATAATCGTAGTAAATAAGTTTTATTAAATAAAAACTTTCTTTTGCTCACTCTACCTATTTGGTTTGAATTGACAGCTATGACATTACAATATGGCGCCTAGTCGGTCCTATTCTTATTTGAATCGCATTATACTGCTAGCGGACCGCACATCTAGTTTATGAGCAAACTTTGAACTTTGGCGAGAACGAGGTGTGATGCTTATCCCCATTCATTTGCTCAGTAAAGTATTCTATTTTCTTCTATCGCCAACATCAATAAAAGATAACTGTTGGTATTTCAGTATTATATTTAATAAACACTCATAACTAAACTAAATGCCTCTTCTTCGTTCACAGGATTTTTATTTAATCATTAAATCCGTCCTTTCTATGCCAAATATCATAATATTATTCCATACAACGGACAAGGCACATTTTGCATTCGTATTGGCGTTCAAAACGCTAAGCGCGAAGATAAATTGCGAAACGTTTTTATTGCTTTTATCTGTGTGAGGTTTCCAGTTCGGATGTGAGTCGATGGTTACCTATGCCTAACAATTGAATATCGGTTACTTCTTCAATATTTTAGGAAATCCAAACTACGTTTAAATCAACTGGTTGGTTTTGGTATGGATGAAATTGAATTTATTACTTACTGCTAGTGGACCGCACATATAATTCATGAGCAGACTGGTGGCCTCCATAGTAGCCTTCACCTCCCACTGCACGCCTTTGACGACCAGCAAGTTGGCGTGCAGTTTCGGCCGGTTGCGAAGCATCACCTGTGTACAATATTAAATATTAAAAGAATGGATCAAATTTTTCAATAATGGGTCCCGACTGTTAAAGTAGCTTTGTTCCTTACTTAACAGAATTATAGACCTCTGGACTTATTTTTTTCTTTTCAGTTTTTATTAGTTAAGTAGTAGGTTGTATTGATTTTTAAAATTTACCCTTTTTATGTAAGTATCTGCATCTAGGGTATAAAGTACCTAACCAAGCAGCAAAATTTTCCTTTAATGCAGATGTTATAGACCTCCAGCAATTATAATATTCTCATAACGGATCTAGAATTTGCTGCTACGCTTCTTATAGCAAGCATGGATTTAGATGGGCCTTAAAGTATGTCTAATCTTTTACAGAATGAAATGAAATCTTATACATGAATATTATTATACCTGGACGTTGTACTGCTCCTGAATTTGTTGCACGTACGGTGAATTGATGTCTGGTAATCGCTGCGATGGCGCCACGATCGGCAGCTCGAAGCAAAACACCAGCGGCGTGAGCGCCTACGTGAATTACACACAAACACTTTACGCCTGAATACTTGTAAAGAGCAATGTTTCAAAAATAAATTAGACTATAATCTCGCCTGCTTTGGATGTTTCATAACCAATTTTAATCACTACCTATAATAAATTAGTTTAAGTGAGAATTTCTAGTATCATCTTTTGCGAAGGTATAATTCAGAAACAGCTTTAATGATATGGATGAAATCCTTGTCTAAATCATATTAAAGATTTATGATTCCCACATATAACTGCGAATTCGCATCGCATCGCAGTTTTGTGTGGGAGCCCTTAAGTCTTCTCGTGAAAAAAAAATCGGTATTGATTTCATGAGCAAAGCTCTGTCACCCAAGTACCTATTTTTTATTGACATTAATGTGGTTAGTATTTTTAGTTTGTATTTTTTCGGCATCGAATACATTTCAATTTTCCTAAAACACTGTCACAAAAACAGTCCAACATGTAAAATTTACATCTAAAGAAGAAACAACCCTTTTTTTATTTCACAGTCGGGTAAAACCACGGAAATCTTAATTTATTTACGTTGTAGGCAGTGCCGTCTTTCACCTATTGGAGGCCCTGGGCATATTAGGATAATGGGGCCCCTACGCACTAGGGACTTTGTATTTGATCTGAGGGAGGCCCCTATTGATCGCGGGGCCCGGGGCACTTGCCCAAAGTGCCCACTGGGAAAGACGGCTTGGTTGTAGGTAAAACTTTAAAAATCATGGTGACACATACCCTTACGCGTGCTCTGGCGCGTTCCACGCGTTCCATATCGCCCGCAATAGAAACCTGGTTGCTCTTCTCCACGGTGCTGGTGCGGTTCGAGTCCGGAAAGTGTATGTGACATCCAGTCTCCTCCATCACGCATTTGATCGTAAGACCGCCCTGTTATGTATTATTTTGAACTATAAGATCACTAACAATATAGAGTCTGTGCGGGAAGAGAATGGGATTTAGATTGGAGGGCGCTGTAGTACTTTTCTACCGTAGATGTAAGGTTTTACCTCTTTTAGACATGATTAAATACAAAAAACCGCAAGAAATCACAAAAACAAATAAATCCGTATCAATACAAAACTTTGGCAATTTACAGATTGCTGGGTTTGATTGCCAAATAAAAATCTTAATGTTAGTTCAGTTTTACGCCACGCCCTTTGTCTTTCCGCACAGACTCTAGTAATTTATGTTATTTACGGGATTGTTACCATGTACCTAGTTTGCAACGAGTGTCCGATGTTTGGCGAAACATCAGAGGCTTGCAAGAGTGGCGACTCTTGCAAGCAACAGTGCCGAAATATATAAGAGTACTAATTTTTACTCAGCGTCAAAAAATCACACTTTTGGCTTTTATCTATTAGGTGAAAGCGTGCCGACATCGGTTTCCGTACAAACGGATATACACCGAAAATAAAAGTAAAACGGGTGTAACAGGAGAATATGATAATTTGTATATTGTATAGATAATCAGTTCTACTCAAATTACGCAGACTAGTAGCAGAGAAGTGGGAGCTCCAAATAGTTATTTCAGGATTATATATTGAAATTTAACTTTTTTTCTGGGATGCAAAATATGAACATTCTTTACATAACTAGTACCTGTCTGAAATATATAAAGATAATTCTGCAAAACGTTTCTTACCTTTCCGATAATATGCGAATGATCCGTATAGCTGACATCGATCTTCATCGTAACACGGTTACTCTGCGTATTAGAAACAACCTTATGTTAGTTCTGTATACGATAAAAAGTAAGTACATATTCATTCATTCATTCTTTCATTTAGTACTAAGCTTTATGTAATAAAATAGCGATTATATATGAGACGGGAATCGAACTCGCCACTAGGGAATGCAATCTCGTTCTCGCGAGATCTCGTTCTCGCGAGATCTCGGCTTATTTTAGCGAGATTAATCTCGGCCGAAAAATGAGCGAGATCTCGCGAGCTTAACGAGATTGCACTTGAACATAAATTCGAAGCGCGACAGCGCGCGAAATGTCACGAATTGACACGAAGCTGCGATCTGTTTCGGCGGCGCGGGTGATGGCGGCCTGAGGTAGCGGTCGCGGGACGAGGTCTCGCTCAGATTTTGTTACGTTACGTGCTGCGATTGGTTGAAATGACAGTTGAGCCGGCGGC
Organism: Chilo suppressalis; assembly: GCA_902850365.2. Classification (NCBI taxonomy): domain Eukaryota; kingdom Metazoa; phylum Arthropoda; class Insecta; order Lepidoptera; family Crambidae; genus Chilo; species Chilo suppressalis. Next base: position 3,652,358 of record OU963911.1, read on the forward strand.
GTGTGGCGTGCATTTGTTTACTGATTGCGTCCGAGTATTTTTGTGGTTATTTATGTAAACAAAAGTTTTTTATGTGATTTGTGAGTAGAATAACGAACGATGTCAGCGGATATAGTTTATAAAGACTATGTGAGTGTGTCGGAAGTATGGAAACACTTTTTAAGAGCGGAAAATGGGTTGAGTGCTAAGTGCAAACTTTGTAAAAAGATTCTTAAAACCAAAGATCGATCTCCGCGTGGCTTACATGTGCATTTAAAATCGACTCACAAAATTGACACGAAGAATGTGCATTCTTCGTCCTCTGCTTCTACCGTAGAAGAGAGCGAGGTGCAAATTATATCACCACCGCCGTTGCCGCCACCATCATCAAATACTGGGTCGAATGTTAGTCTAGAATCGTCTGCACTAGAGCTACCAGCAAGAAAGAAGAGGCAAAAAATTACTGATCACTTTCTCCCGGTTGAAGATACTTCTATGGAGAAAAAAGTATCAAGAATGGTAGCTAAAGATGGACTACCTTTCCGTGTTTTCTGTACCTCCAAAGATATGAGAGATCTCTTCAATTCTTCGGGACACAAACTGCCTAAGTCCCCAAACACAATTAAACTTATAGTTATGGATTATGGCATGACATTAAAAATGAAAATAAAGCGTGAACTGGCTCAGCTGAAGGAGGATGATCACAAATTTACGCTTACATTTGATGAGTGGACTTCTTCTATGAACAAGCGATACATGAATGTAAATGTACACACATATTTGAAAGGCAAAGCTGTCTTTTGGAACTTGGGGCTGATTCGCGTCTTTGGAAGTATGCCGGCTGAAAATGGTGTCAGTATTTTGAAAACAAAATTAACCGAATTTGGCCTTATTCTGGAGAAAGATATCATCAATATTACTACAGATGGGGCAAGTGTGATGAAAAAGTTGGGTCGATTAATATCACCTTCACATCAGCTCTGCTATGCTCATGGAGTTCAACTTGGCATAATAGATACAATTTATAAAAAACAAACTGATGTTGAGGAAGAGGAACCTGTGACTGTGACAGAATCTGAAAACGACAATGAGGTTTCTTTTGAAATGGATGAAGTATCTAGCACAGACTCAGACGATGACGTTTTTCATTGTTCTATACCCAGAATGGAAGTAGACCTAGTTGCTGAATATGCGGGTATTATTGAGAAAGTTAGGAAACTGGTTAAACTGTTTAAAAGATCACCTACTAAAACTGATACATTGCAAATATATGTAAAGCAAGAATTTGGAAAAGATATAAAGTTGCAACAGGATTGTAAAACTCGATGGTCAAGCCTAGCAGACATGATTTCTACATTTAATAGAATCAAGCTGTGTGTCAGCAAAGCCTTGATCGACCTGGGCCTGGAAGCTGATCCGAACTACTCCTTGAGTGCGGAAGAACATACGGTTTTAGTGAACTTAGATAAGGCATTTCAACCTGTAAAACTGGCTGTGGAGGTATTGTGTCGTCGAGATACTGACTTGGCTATCGCAGAAACAACACTTAGGTTTATGATTCGTAAACTGGAAGAGCTAAAAACTCCATTGGCAGAAAAACTCGCTGGCTCCTTGAGAAAGCGCATTATTGAGCGACGAACGAATTTGACAGCATGCTTGTTATATATCAGAGATCCGGCTAAATACCAAGCAGATAAAGAAGAGTTTGCGAAAGACGGAACCTTTAAATTACCTGCGAAAAACGTGATTCGAACTGAAATTAAATCACTTATAGAGCGCTTGCATTCGCAACACTGTGTTACTAATTCACAGACACAGATAAATTCAGATCCATCATGGTCGATCGCATCAACATCAGCTGCCGCCGCTAGTGATGTTATTGAATTTGATGATGACTATAACGATAATGAACCGCTTTCATCTCTTTCTGAGGCTCGTAAAAATATTTCCTTGGAAGAAGAACTACAAGAAACATTGACTGCGTTCAAAGAACCAAGAGATAGGGACAGAAAGCTTACTACAAACTCACTGGAATCATTAATAAAAAAGGAGATGAATTTATACGAATCCGGGGGGTCAAAAGGCGAACTTTTACAGTTCGCGGATAACTGCCTGAGATCTGTTGTTCCCACGAGCGTAGAATCCGAAAGGGCTTTTTCTGCGGCTGGTTATCTGGCCAGCAAAATAAGAAGCCGTCTAGCAGACGATTCTCTGGACATTTTATGCTTCTTAAGGAGCTACTTCCAAAATCATTCGATATAATGTGATGTGAACTGATCAACTGATTGTCTGAGCCTTTCATTTGATTGGTATATATTTTTAATTGATCTCTAATTTACAATTGATCTCTGTCTGACTGAGTAGAGTAGGCATAGTTTTCTTTATTTGATATCTTAGAAACTTAGTTTAATATTCAACTCATTATTTGTTATTTGTCATTATTTGTTATAAAAGTATTGTTTAATTATTAAAATACTTTTGTTTCATGTAAGAAGAGAAGATTCTTTTTTATTTCGTTTTTTATTTGATTAGATACGTACGTAGTACGTACGTCAAAGTTAACTACTTAAAAGTTTATTACGAAAAATGATAGATATGTCTAAAAATTTTAAATATGACCTAAGTTTATATTAAAAATGCTTCTAAATAAATGTTTATTTCATGATACCTCTAATTCTTCTTCATTTTTTCCTAATTCATCCAAATATCGTAAATATTTGCAAAAATCTCGCGAGATCTCGAAATTGGCGAGATCTCGCGGTATTGTTATCCATAAACTCGCGAGATCTCGTCTGAGCCCCAATCTCGCGAGATTGCATTCCCTACTCGCCACCTAGCGAGCGACCTCGTTTTTTTATACAACGTCTAGCTAATTACTCTCATCGCTGCACCCACTACAACGCAGAACACAGAAAGTGATCTCCCTGTATGTTATGTTTATGATAATGCTAAGGTGCGGCAGAAAATCGTAACAAAGCAATTTGGTGACTCATTTCTTTGTCGTACTATTCGTAAGTGGAATTCTTTCCCAGCGCATGTGTTTCCTCCTTCCCACAATCTGGGGTCCTTTAAGAGAGGCGTGAAGAAGCACTTTGCAGGCCGTGGTGGTGGTGTGGCAGTTTAGAACTGCTGTACCAGCTATCTTCGCGTTTGGACTTTATCACCACTTAACATTAGGTGTGGTAGAGTCATTTGCCTACTTGGCTATAAAAAAAGCGTGAAAGTGTCGTTCCAGGCATTTTCATCTGGCCTGCCGACTTGAACTTGAAGCCCCTGCCCCGTGAAGTTGAAGGTTCCATACCAGGGGGCCATCGCCTAACGGGATTGCTTTGGAAAACGCTATCGCTTACGATTTCATTTTGTTATTTCTAGCCGCCTGAGGTTTTCAAATGCCTCGCGCTCTTTTTTTTTCTTTTGCATTGTTAATAACAATATTAAAGAAAATGAGCGTGAGGTATTTAAAAACCATTCGGCGGTCAGAAATAACAAAATGCAATCTTAAGCGATAGCGTTTTCAAAGCAATCCCGTTAGGCAATTGGCCCCCAGGTAGGTAGACTGGACTCGCCTAGATTCTCCCGACATGTCAGTGAAGTCCGAACTTAGTTAAGTCGGTATTTAAAGGCATACCAGCTATCTTTGATCTTTGACTCCATGCAAGCTCATTACACCAGGAGTTGTTTTTTAATTGTTAAGCCTACCATATTAAAAAGAAGTTTCTAGTTAGGTAGGTTAGGTACCGATTTTCTGTGATTGACAATGACAAATGGTGATTTTGTAACATACCTTATGTATTGATCAAAGTCAATTACCAGTAACAGTCGTACTCTGAGACTAAAAATGATTTAATTTCATTACAATTTAAAGTCACGTGTATGTTTGCTCTGTTATAGCGACATAAATAGATTTAATCAAATTTAAAATTAAATGACGCCTCTGAGAAGGGCTGTAAATAATGATTAATGAAATTCCTTGCTTTTCAAGGGAAATTCCTTAATTTATAACAAAATCTATATTATTTTCGTGGTCTCTTAAAATTAAGAACGTACTAAGAATACCCTATAACTTTTTTGCATAATTTAAGTATAGTAAAGAAGGTAAGCATGATCAGCCACAAAATAAGTAAGAATATATTTAAAGTAAAGGATAATTAGGTCACTCGCCGAAGTACAGTATTCAAATAGAATTCAGTTACAAATGTGGTACGTATCAACTTACTCATCTAACATAGCCAATTAAATAAAGTTAAAAAAATATATTACTAACTAGAACTTTGTACAGTAATAGTATTTTATTAAATTTATAAACAATATCAGTCTGCTTCTCAGTCATTCTTCGTTAAAAACTTACCCTTGTGTCCAGTAACTGCATTATTTTCTCCCGTGCCAGCTTAACATCATCAGGCCGACCAGCGACTCTCACATGAGGATCTAGGCAAAAAACATTTGAAATCTACACTCCTATCGAAACACTTAACAAAAACAAATTTAAAAGGTAAAAACTTACCACAAGGGAAATCTAAATTGTTAAACTTATTAAACCTCATTTTTTTAATTATATCGTATACTAATTCATCGTCATTATGTGTTAAAACCATTGTTAATTCATTAAATTATACAAATATCAATAAAACAATAAAAAAAACCTTCAGCTACATGTAACGGATTAACGGAGTACGCGAACTAAATAAAATTTTGGAAAGAGCGCGCCAGTCCGGCGCCACTATTGGGAGTCTTCGTGGCGCCATCGCGCCAGCCCGCCAATTTTTTTTTGTGTTCCGTTTCTCGCAATGTAAAAAAGAAACTTAACATTAAATTAAAATGTGATCAAATTTTGAATTTTTGCCAAAGACTGTTAATAAATAAGCACAAAAAATATTGAAGTTTCTTATGAATCAAAATGTTAATATAGAGATCAGTTTACCTTTTTTAGAGCGTGCTCCTATTTTGAGACGTGCGGGCCAATTTATTAAAGTATTCGTTTCGTTCATTACCTGCAGGAATTTAGCAAGTGTAATTAGAATGTTTTTAAACATATAACTGCTAAATATTTATGCATACATACATTTCGTGTTATTATTATTAACAGTAGTAAAATTAATCATACCCGATGGAAGAAAGCCTGGGCAGTTTGTGATTCTTCCAGATTTTCTGTAGAATAGAAATGAATTATTTTTTATGGTGAAGGTATGAATATTTAAGATTTTTAAAGTTTATGTAATCACTTTGAAAATCATTATAAAAATATGTTTATAAAATTTACCCGCAAGCATAGCTTCCAATCGTCGCCTGTCAACGCGAAATCTTTCTTGATAAACATCTTCAGCACTGTTTAAACCAAGGATCAAAGCAAGTTTTTGAAGTTCTTCTGCTGACGTCACGGAATTACTGGTTCCACTTTCAGAGGCCTAGAAGTAATTAAGTAGTATAATGTATCTCAGTAATAAAATTAATGTTGCCCATTTATTATCCTTTTTGTAATTTTTATGAAAAAAGTAGGGATTAAACTAGGTATAATAAAAGATAAGCACCACCACGTTATTAGAAGGCCAATATGGCGGAAAGCTATGTGGAAATGCATGTCTCAATGGTCATAGAACATTTTTAAAAAGATAATTAGAAAAACTTACCTCGCTCAGTGTATCTCTGTCCGAATTATTTTTAAATTCTGATAAATGAGTTTTCACAGTTAAAAAGTTGCTTGATGCCATACTAAATTCAATATTGTTTAATTTATCAATAAATTGATTATTTTTTAAGTATATTATTATATCAAATGTAAATAGTTTCAATAATGTACATAATTGCTACAATTTAAATATCTTCTGTGATAATAATGTAATTTACCAGAATAACTTCACCTATGCCTAACCGTTCCCGAAAGTTAGGGCATATTAATTTCAATAAAGTGACGGTTAATATTTTTTTTTCAGAAATGTAAATTTTGTGGGTAGTTTCAATAATACTTATTTTAACGAGTTTTACATCTACAAATTATTAACAATTGTTTTATGTTACAATGATAACTATGACGTTACAGTAAAAATCATATCATAAAAATCATAACGTATTAACGTAATGATTTTTATGTCCAGTAAATTTTGTTCATTGTTTCGATTGTATTTGCAAACTAAATTGAAAGCGTCTTTACAAACGCCCTTTGGGGGCACGTCTTTGATTAGCCAATGAAACAACGTCTCGCGTCGGATGTTGATGACAAGAAGGCGCCAATTGCTATTTAAAACTTGATAATTTGCCAAAGTTTAAAAGTGATTCACCACTTCGTAGACAAGTTGACTTCGTAAACCAATGATATGTAATTCAATGAATTCGAATAATTTATTTTATTAGATTTATCTATATAGTAAAATTTGATTCTGCACGATGTTACGATAAACCCTACCATGCTTAGCACTATGTATTTGGGAACGTAAAATATCTACATTAACTAATGTACCTTATAAATATAAGCATATAATAGATGTGATAAGTGATTGCTTGTTATTAATAACGAGGTACTTAATACATAATAAAAAAATATTTTCTTGAGTATTTTATGAATGAAACCATTTGCAAACGGAACGTTCCTCGTCCATTGAATTTATTTTGAGAAACGCCGCATGAGGTCGCATCAGTCGGGTTTCTGCGCTTGCCGGTGTTGGGTCTCAGCCTTTCTCGACTCTTACAATTTTCGTATTATAGTAAACTTTAGATTTTAATAGGTTAAGTTGTTAGTTTTTTTTTAATTATATATTTAATTTAGTGTCGTATTTATTTTACGGTGTGTTTAAGTGTGATTACCTATTTATTTCAGTGTAAAATTAGACGGTGAGTAATAAAAATTTATTTAGGTAACTACCACACAATACCTTTCTTAAAAAAATCATTACACGTAATGATTAACTTTTCAAGTATTTTAATAGTTGTTGATTAATACGTTGTCGATTTGGCATGGTATTATTTATTAACGACCCTATTGCATGGTGAATTTATTGTCTTTTAGTTAACTAGTTGAATAATTTTAAGTGAACTCAAAATATTGATTAGATAAAACTTTCAGGTACCTATATAAATAGTTACTTTGCTGGCTTTAAATTTAGTACTTAGGTTTTAGATTATAGGTTAGGTATCGATCCAGATGGTTCCCGGCTTCCCAGTGTGGTAATTTATTTGTACCTGCCTTGTCGGTGAAATGAGAAGGGCTAAATAAAATAACCACCCAAATTATAACGGTTGTTCACCAATGAATAAAAATCTTATATCGTTTATTATTAATTATATTCACGTTAACGTGCATTGCAAATTATACCGGTATTTGAATGATTTGGGGCTTCTCTCGCTATCCCCTTCTAATCTAAAGAAATGCGTTCATGTGACGTTATGTCTTTCCCGACTAGATATAATGATAGGGATCACCGAAAGCAATAAATTAAAACAATGAATTTTATTAGGATTATTATATATATATTAAACTGCTTTATTTAAAAATCTAAAGAAATTTTACAGCTACTCATAATTATTTCTGAACAAAAAAAATTTAGACCCGTGCTTGCTATTTATTCCCTTCAATAAATGATAAAGAAAAGTGTGAATGCAGCACATGTGGCACAAATCTCTTTGATGCCAACTAGGGTAAAACACCCAGTAGTCAGCCTTTTAGTAAAGAACAAAACTTCGTTCATTAGTATTTTCAATATTAAATAAACACTGAATGAAAACAATATTGTGTTTCAGAGTGGGCAATTTTTTAAATTTAAAAGAATTAGCAAAATATCATCGATTCTATTATAATTATTGGAAATAACAACAACACACAAATTATGACACTTCCCTAGTGCTCAGTCTCATATCTCCGCAGGTCTGCCATAGCGTGGCTGGTAGTTTGCCTATCACTTATTTTTGCATGTTTGTTTGGCATAGAAAATTATTTTTATATGTATTTTCATACATCATTTTTGTGTCCCCTTGATGAAATGACTTTACCACTCTTGGCACGGCTGACTACCGGGTGTTTTACCCTATTTAATGAAAACGATCCACCTACATTTAGGAATAGCAAAAGAGTTCAAAGTTAGATAATTAACTTAGCCTCCTCTTTGTTCGGAAATACTAGTGTCTAATTGCCTTTTTCTACAAAAATAATTTCGATTTCGAACTAAATATTTTCGACATTTGTTTAACACAGGTTTGACATAATATACCTATTTATTAAATTCGCGAAAAATTCGAAACCATTGGCGGCGACAGTCGGCGATGCGTTAGATCAATCCAATCAAAACTTTTACTTAAAAATCAGGCTCCATGATATCACTATAAAAACTTATATAAAAAATTAAAGACATTTAGGTAGGTTTTTAGAATATTTTTTCGATGTTCCACGTCATTATTTTACATAAGTATGTAGGTACATAGGTATATTATGTAGGCAGCAATGCCGTCATAAGAATACTGATTGCATGCAATTAATTTACATATCGTTTGTCTTCTAATCCACACATGTAGTTACTTCCACGTGGGTAGCATAAAGGTGTGTGTGTATATTCTCATTGGTTTTTCCTCTCACATCTGCTCATGAGGGTCGTTGCATTGCAGGTAAAAATAAAAATGTTTTCACAGTTTGTATGTATAGCAAACATTGCAGGTCAAAGAAATGTATTGTTTCATTTGTTTCGAATAAAGATTTTGTTATATTTGACGCTATTAACAATGCACATTATGTTTATTAAAGATCTTACAATGTTCAGTAGTGAATGATCTTAAACGTTAAACGAAACGGATATCTATTATCCTGTTATAAACATCTGATGTTTAGAGCTGAACACACGTAACTTCACGGCGTATCTGTTCCGGGTTGCGGCTTGCGGCAGAACTTAGACAAAATGTAGTTTAACATTGTATTTTGTAATTATTAGTGTTGCACCGGATATGGGTCATGCCGTAAATGAAACGAAATTTGGTAATACCTAGGGCTGCCATCTCTAAAATGTGGCAACCAGGATAAGACGCGTGATAACCCCGGATTTTGAAGCCCAGAACCCGGACAGACAAATAAAAAAACAGTTAAAAATGTCACAAATCAACTTTTTTATGTGGTCTACGTGAAAGAGCTAGCGGTCTACCTCATAATAAATAAGTGGTCACTGCTGCCCACGGGCACTTGCAGCACCAAGGGCCACTCATGCGTTGCCGTAAATTTTTAAACCCGGACTACAAATAAAACCCCGCCCGGACGCTCCCCGGACGCCCCGTAAACTAGGACAAATCCGGGGAAACCCGGACGGATGGCAGCCCTAGTAATACCGAATATAAAACGAATTTTGCTGCATCTCTAGTAATTATAGATAAATAAACAGTATGAATGAATATCACTCTCATCACATACCATAGTGTAATTTAATACTTCGACACTTTGAAATTAATTGAAGCCCCCAAGCAACGATATTAAATACCCTAGATCCGGGGTTCCGAACCTGGGGGTAATTACCCCTCCGGGGGTAAATCAGCCATACTTCGGGGGTAACAAAGAACCTAATTATTTGGTCAAACCTAAATAATAAGAAAACACTATATAATAATACTACTAAATAGAGCATGCGCTCCTTCTTGCTAGCGAGCCCGCTGGGTGCAGAGTGTGGGAAGCGGGGCGAGATTTTTTCCTGATGACGACATTATTGGAGACGAAGATGTAGCGGCCAAATTGGAATTTCTTGGACTGATGATAACATTTTGAAGTCGGGGAAAAAATCTGTTTTCCTAATAGGTTACAGGGGTAGCAGTATTGGAAAGGTTAGGAATCACTGCCCTAGATACACCACGTGCGCTCAAAATGCTGCTCCCTATCAAGAAGTGCTTGAACACGACTCAAGCACTTCTTGGTTCACAGTCACGCGCGGACCGTTAAAAAGTCAACATGCCGCTGAGCTCTGTGAAAAAATTCGAAATAAATACTTATAGTATGTAAAATGACGTTTTATCGACAGGTATCTAATCAATGTTTGTTAATTTAACGCATTTCAAGCAAATTTTGTTTCAATACTTACGATAAACTGATTTAATAGAAAATATTTGTGAAATTAAAATGCATGGTCGGTAATATAGCCGTCTCTTTTCTTCGCGGTCCGTATCTGCTATATTGCTAACAGAGCATTCAGAATTGCATGTAGACTCAAAGAAATAAGGTCTGTACTCTTCCGTCTATAGCAAAAAGTCGTAAAATTTTACGAGCTCACATCTCTGACTGTCATAACTCTTTAACCCATGCATTTTAATTAAGACCTGATACAGTGTGCTTTAAAGGTGATTTTCAATGTTTAAATAATGCCTTATATTGTTCAGACTACGTGATCATCTTACAGAGCTCCGTTGACCGTCCAATGTACCTTTTGGAAGGGTTTCGGGCATGATTTTGTTCGTATTGGTGTATCTAGGGTATTTAATATCGTTGTCCCCAAGGTCTTATTTTAATTTCTATCTGGCAATTTCAAATTTTGGAACTTCATTCGAAAGAATCCCGAAATAAATCATACATTTTGATTGTTTTTGGAGGTAAAAATATATTTAATCTACGAGTCGTTGAAGTTAGACAGAGGGATAGTCTAGAATCCCCATGGAGTCCGATAACAATCCAGTGTTATCGCTGGATATTTTTTTCTAAAGGTTAAAATTTATAACATTTATAAACCACAACTTCCACAATTGGCTCAAAATTCGTTCTCCAAAAACGGAAGTATTGAGGAAGTTACCATTAATGAATGCACTGAATAGAGATGAGGGACTGAATAGTCTCTTTTTTACTTCCAGTATCGACTACAATACTGTTACGACGACAAGAAAAAAGTAACAGAACTTGTTAGAGTACAATTATACAGCTTTTATCTTAAAGTAATTGCCATCCAAAAATATTTTGAAAATTGGAGACCAGTTTTTGCTCTTAAATTTTACAATATCTCAATTTACTATTTACATAATAAGTCTTAAGATTGTATAAAATTAGGTATAGTCAGTCGTACAGGATTCAGTATTTTATGCAATCAATACAATATATTGGACAAACAATACAAACCTATTAGTGATACTTGTTAAATGCAATTTGATTTTAACTGCATGGTGTCGTGCGTGTCACATGAATTAATGTTGACTACTATGGTGCATGTTATAAAGTACGTCAAATGAACACGACACAAATTATTTCTCAGTAACCAGACGGAATTCGTAGCATCTTCGCTCTATCTCAGTTTTTCTTTCGGAATTTCAATAAATACCTAAACTTCAGGGCTGTCGCGATCAAATCATTTTGATTTAAATCTAGGGATTTCGTCAAAATTCTTTGAGTTTTCAATTACTATAAATCATTTGTCAGATCATTACACCCTGTTATATTACAAAAGTGATTTTCGCACATACCGCAGATTTTACGAATCTTTGTGTTGCGTATTAGCACCGTATTAATGACGTATGTTTTAACCTTGAGAAGGCCACTGAAATAGATCAACTGAAATCTGCGACGTTATTTGCGAGGATATATCAGTGCGTTTAGTATATCAGCATTCAGTAAAATTCGAAACAAACTCACTTTGCAGCGCGGAATCCGCGGTGTGATTTGAGGTAGAATACGAATTTTAAACCCCATCATACAAAGTAGTATTCTAATTTTAAATCATACTTGGATTCCACGTGTAAAACGTGAATTGGTCCTTACAGAATAACACAACTGGATATATCCGAAGTTGTTAGAATGCGTTTAAGTGGCAGTTAGTGGCTTGCATCCGAATCCGGCCGGACACAACTTCGACAAATACAACTAAAGTTGAATGTAATGTCGTTAAGGACTGGAGGTGTTCTACACCCATAGCACTATAGCAGTGTAGCTGTGTCAGGTTGTCCTTCCTTAGATTATTTAGTAACCCCGCAAAATATACTACATCAGTAAATAAAGGTTTGCTAACTTTTATCACACATAAACTCACTTCATCTCTTTCGTGGTTGCTAGAAGATCAAAGGCAAGACATGTATTGGTATAATATATAATACGTCCACGAAATCAAATGTCTAAAAAGTAAAACGTATTGAGCTTCTTGGAAGCTATCGGGCTTAAAAGAGATACATTAACTTAGGGGTGAGTCATAATAGACCTTTTAGGTCTCGGAGACTATAGTGATATTAGGATTGCATAGTCCCAAAAAATCTGAAATAGTATTAATAACTATCAAAATACCTGTCTCACAAAGCGGATGGTACCTATCACTCCCATACAAGTAGCTAAATCATTCTCCATCATAGGCTATACTCCATAAAAGTAAATAATTAGTTTTAGTGACCTTTCGTATTATTATGTATCATTTCTTATTAGCACGAGTTTGGTTAAAATATATACTCCATAAGATATTTAAGAAATGGACAGAAAGTGAATAATTAGCAATGTGGTCCATGAGAAGAACGCACATAAAAATGGTAATATTAAAAAGTAGATAATACCCAGGAGTAGAGAAAGTATCTTATGCTGATTATGGATCCATCAAGTTCTCAATCCCACTGTAAAAAATAATCAATCTCACTAGGTACTGGTTATAAAAAAATATCCGAGCAGCCGTTAAAGTCGCCATGACCCGTTACGAGCTGGCGCCAAACGATCGCAAATTGTCTCGACGTACACATAACGGGTATTTAATTTTAACAATCCTGATAAAGTAATTAACTTTGATCGAAAAAAAAATGCAAGCTGTCATGGAGGTGGATATGCAATAAACGAATTGAATTGAGGTGCTTTCATGACATGGATTTGAATGGTCGAATTAGCGCACGCATGCTAATTAAAGCGCTGGAAACATGTCGCCAGTTGCTAAATCTCCGTTGTCACTCCCTTACCGGTGCAGTGAAGCGTGAATCTTCAATAAACTCATTTCAGAGCACCGCGACTGTCTCAGTTTCGAGTTCAACAAAAAAAGTCTATTAGCATGACTGTAGTCAACGAATGCTAATTTGCAGGTCATACCGACAGTTCGATAATGAACATGCCAAACCAAATACGCAGTTGTCAAATCGCACTGCACAAACAGTAACAGTTTGAGGTTACCGTGATATTTTTTGCGAGCATCCGCTTAGCGTTTACGATCGAATGGGGCTTAAGAGTTCTTTTCTTTTTTTCCAGAACCTTAATTCATTCCGAGGCGAGTGCTATGGCCAAAACAGAGAAGTCTTTTCCGAGAAACTTTACAGGTAAGATCTTTACGCTCGGCTCTGAGACACGGGCGTGACTTATGATTTTTATTTACTAGACTGGAAGGAAATCATTCGCCACACTGTTTTTGTAGTCTCTCGCTGGAGATCAAAGAACTGCTTTTAGTTAGATACGCAGCGTTTTAGTTTGAATAATACCCTGCGGTAATGCCTATTAGTATTTTGGGGTGGATTACGTCGCGTATGGACTCCACCGTAACTTATGTGGGTTACCACACATAGGTGGGGTGGGTAGAGTTATTTAACGGGCCTTAATATAAAAAAAAACATAAAGATTAGTTATCTTATAATTCTAATTAAATACCCACCACGCGTTGTCACATGTATCCATGTGGGTGTGCAATGCAGATCTCAAACGCTTGGCATGCCGCCATTGTGAAAATAAACTTATTATATCGTAGGTATAGTATGACTGCGTTTATCTTGTTTCCGGTCTACTCTGTGCTCAAGTATATGCACAGCTAAATCCTTGCTGACCATGAAAAATATCGTATGCGTAAACGTAATTGTAATGTAAGTTTTAAACACGAACTCTGTATCAAATAAAATACTGCTTATGAATTGCATTTCAATGTCCGTAATATTTAAATAAAATAAAATCACTTCGGTAAATAGTATTCGGATCATTAAGAATATTTTAATCTTTATAATCTAGATCCATAGAGGTGCCATGCCCATGCTCATGTCAAGCCAATATGTAGTATTAATACAGTCACTTAAAGCTTGCAACACAAGGTTATATTTAGTGAGTTCTATGCGTTTAGTGTTTTTTTTAGTACCCATATTTCCCATGTTATTTACTTAAAATTTAGATTAGTTTTATTATTTAGGATACCTATTTCTTATTTTACAAGTTCCCCCCCCCCCCCCCCCTCGACTTCGTTCGCCTTAACTTTAGTTAATTTCGTCTACGTTTAGCCGTTTTGGTGTAATTGAATAACTAACTTAAAAATTTACAATCATTTCCCGCTAAAGTTTACCTAAGGCATTGTGCTTTTATTTGTGTTCCTTTCCCCTCGGAGTCCAAAACCTCTTTTACTTAAAATACGAACCCTCTATAAGTTAAACGAACAATTTGGCATCGAGCTTTGTAACTTCATGCATCTATCAATGAGTCATTTTAAATGAATGTGAAAAGAAAAAAGGTTCCCTGTAGACCATTGTTATTGCTTACACGTCCTTTCCAAATGGTTTCAAATGTAAACAATACACTAAGGTCCCAGTACAGTAACTTATTTGTATCATAAGCTTTTAGCCTTCGTTCGAACATAGCTCGTCTATCTCTTATAATTCTTAAACATAGCTAATAAACGAACTTCTGTAAGTAAAAATATAAACAAATAAAAACTCCTTAACTCAAATCCTTGGTACGTAAAAACCTCAATAACTCAAATTATTTAACGTTTCCCTTGGCCTTTATCTTATCGAGGTTCTACTGTATAAAGAAAATGTAGCTTTTATGAATACAATACTATAGTACCATAATTATGTTGAAAGTGACCAAAGTCACTAAGGGGCCAGTTACTGGTACTTTTACCCTAAATTGCTTTAAAAAAGGGAGACTATAAAAACTGTTTTTTTAAATTTTGCTAATATACTTACGTATAACAAACGAATATTGAATAAATCTTTGTAAGAAAATTTAAAGTTGGCAATCCTGTAGTTTCCTGCTGCGACTCAATACTCTGATTTAATTGTATAGGTAAGGTAATCCACTGTTAATCAAGCTTTACTCAGTTATTAATTAGGTACATTCTAGACAGTGCATTAAAAAAATGGTCATTATGTTTTTGTAGCATGAATCAATTACAAAGACTTTTTGTTAAAACATTGCTTACACTGACACTTGTGAAACAAGGAAAGTGCGCTAAGCTGTAGGCAGGTAACAATCAATCAATCAATTAAATCATTTATTCGTTGTCATCGGTAACAATAAGTTTTTAAAATTTATATAAATGTGCCTCCATGACATGCTCAACAGCATACCTACGAAAATTTGTTATCATTACATTTTAAATTCAATAAAATTATAATCATAAAAGAATCAATACATTAATCTATAAATCAATATCAGCATCTGTTAAAAATTTATTTACATTATAATAACATTTATCCACTAAAAATTTCGACAGTATTTTTTTAAATGTATTTGTATTATAATATTTAATGCTGTCAGGTAACTTACTATATACTTTAGGAGCCATTTCTGCAACACTTTTCTTCATTAGAGCTGTTCTACACATATTTGTACAAATTTGAGGTTTCCGAGGGCGAAGGCCGAGCACATGAGTCTGTTCTCTTATTTTAAAAAGATCTGGATTACTTTTCACAAAAACGCAGCACTCAAATATATAGAGACATGGGACATGAAATATTAGGGACCTAAAATATAAATAATCTCGACTCAAGTGTTCAAAGGTTTTTCAACGAAGTATGATTTGTAGTCATTTTTGAAGTGCTCAGTACGAATGACTTTCCATAGAAATGAAACATAAAGTATGATATATACTATCTATCCACTGTCGTTTTTTCACTATTCTTTGCTTTTTGCGATATTGTTGGTTATGTATGAGTGGACGTATGTCTTATAAATCTTGTAAGGCGTCGTACTAACTGGCAACGAACGTGCGATGAAAATAATGTACCTGTGCTCGTGCTCGTGCGACGGCTTACGAGCTGTATTAGGTTAGGACACTTCTGAAGATTACTTTGAACATCATCGCACGACAAGAACGCATCGTGTCATCGTATGATCGTTGCCAATTAGGCCGACGCCTAATAGGTAGGTAATTCCTAAGAAATGTTAGTAGGCTATTTTAAGACATTTTCAACCAAGTTATGAATGATAGAGTCGTACCATAGAGCAATAACGCCAGGAGTTTGTTTTTGCGAATGTAAGTTAGACTGCATTTGTGTACATATTCCTCATGCAAAAAGTGGCAGAATGATCTCGGTAGTATAATGTCACTACGGCTACTTCCCTCCTGTTGTCTGATCGAACTTTTTTTTAATTTAATTTCATTAGTCTATGTATAAAAATGAGGAGCTCAATGGCGCGGGTGGTTAGTGCGATCGTTGAAGTTTACCGCCGACCGCTAAGAAAGGATTTTGATCAATTCTACCCCCAAGGGGATAAGATAGGGAATGAAAGTTTGTATGAAACTTTATCAATTTTAAACCGATCGGGCTGAGACTTTGCATGCAGGTATAAGAAAAATCATAGATGAATGTCATTGTGTATAATACAAGCCAGAGAGCAAAAACTATAGTCTACACTTCAGGTCTACACCGAAGCGAAGCGAGGGCGGGCCGCTAGTCTCCAATAATAATGTTATGTCCTACCTATTCTATAACACAGCGTTCTCGTCTTTATGTCCAGCAAGTAGGTAGGCGCTCCATACTTTCTCCGCAGTGTTGAGTTACGAGGAAATAATAGGACGCAAATCGTAAACTATTACTGACAGACGTTTTGCGTGGGAATTGCTGGGTGCGACTGTTTCCCTTCACCTACCTAACTGTGTGTGTTTATGACTGTGCTGTTTGAAAACGTTATTATTGTGTACCTATTAAAAAGAAATACTACCTACCTTTTATTATAGATTCCATGAAAACTGCAAGTTTCTACTTTTGTGATTATTTTGAATCATCCTCCTCATCATCAGCCTATTAATGTGCCCACTGCTGAGGCACAGGCCTTCCCTATGGATGGAATAGGGAGATTGGACCATGATCCACCACGCGGGCTCAGTGCCGATTGGCGGGTGCTAACGACTGCAAATGCAGCCAAGACCAGGCTTAACGTGCCTCCCGAAGCACGGAGGAACTCGTGATAGTAAATTTTTGGTCACCAATCCAATGACCGACCACTGCGAAAGTTGCTTAACTTCAACAATCGCAGCCGAACGCGCTAACCACTTGCGCCATCGAGCTCCTCATGCAGACATAGTCATACAAATTGACAAGCTGTCGTATGGTGATCCGATCCGATCGTGATTTTCTATCGTCGTCCAATGCAACTTTAATAATAATCTATACTTATAATAAATCTGTAGAGAGGTCAATTCTGTACATGAAATATATTTTCAAAATAACTATCAGGGGGTGATAAGTGATCGATACTGATGCCAAAAATGCAATCAGTAAAAATTTTGTCTGTCTGTCTGTCTGTCTGTCTGTGTGTATGTTCCTTATAGAAACAAAAACTACTCGACGGATTTTAACGAAACTTGGTACAATTATTCTTCATACTCCTGGGCAGGTTATAGTATACTTTTCATCACGCTACAATCAATAGGAGCAGAGTAGTGAAGGGAAATGTTGGGAAAACGGGAGAAGTTACTCCATTTTTTCAGCTTCCGTCGCGTGTGCAGCCTTAATGGTTAAAGTTACATAGAAATTATGTATGACGGAAATATTCTACATAAAATTGTGTAAAAAAATATCCCGCAACAGCATATGTCTATCTTTTACGGTTATGGTTGACTCACAATTACACGTGTAAACTAAACTCCTAATAGCTTAGCAGTTCGGAGCATTCCGATTATATAACGTAAATATGATAATTTTAGTTTAATTATAAATACAGGTAATAAAAATGACCGTTTTTATCTATATATAAGTATATAAAAGTCAAAGGGGACTGACTGACATAGTGATCTATCAACGCACAGCCCAAACCACTGGACGGATCGGGCTGAAATTTGGCATGCAGGTAGATGTTATGACGTAGGCATCCGCTAAGAAAGGATTTTGATCAATTCTACCCCCAAGGGGATAAAATAGGGAATGAAAGTTTGTATGAAACTTTGTCAATTTTAAACCAATCGGGCTTTAAAACCAATTGTGTTTAATACAAGCCTGAGAAAAAAAACTATAGCGTATACTTCAGCTCTACACCAAAGCGAAGCGAGGGCGGGCCGCTAGTAATTAATAAATATATATTTTCAACACTCACACCAATTAGCCTAGTCCCAAAGTGAGCATTACAGGGCTTGTGTTATGGAGTACTAGGGTAACGGATAGAATTTCTACATATAGTATAAGTATATTAATATAGAAATACACATTATACATCCATGACTGGAGTACAAATGCTCGTATTCATCACACAAACATTTGCCCCACCGGGATTCGAAACCGGGACACAATGAAACCCGGCGTATAAACCACTCGGCCATGGAGGTCGTCAACATTGAGTTTTATTCGTCAGCATTAAGGTTGCAAAATTGAATTCAAAGTATGTATCGATAAAGTGGAACTTGCCAGTTAATTACCGATGCTAATGCATAACGGGATGGGCTTCTTCCTTATACCAGCTTGGTGGTAAAATGGTCACTCCATGTTCAATGTTTACACTTACATTAGATCCGCACATATTGCATGTTTAGAACCGTTCGTTCTGCTAAAAGGCCTATGTTTAGGGTTGCCAACCATACTATACGTCTTTATATATATAATTCTTCTGTGAGTGTGTATGTCACTGAACTTCTCTTAAACGACTGGACCGATTTTGATGAAATTTTTTGTGTGTGTTCAAGGGGATCTGAGAATGGTTTAGATTCACAATTTTGTCCGCTGGACAACCCCTATTTTTTTAGGGCGGTACGAAGTTCGCTGGGTCAGCTAGTATAATATAGTATCCTACTTTATGAGGGGTTCGAATACTATCATCATCATCATCAGCCTCTTAATGTCCCCACTGCTGGGGCACAGGCCTTCCCTATGCATGGAATAGGGAGATTGGGCCCTGACCCACCACGCGGGCCCAGTTCGGATTTGTGGTGCTAACGACTGCAGATGCAGCCGGGACCACCGGTTAAACGTGCCTTCCTAAGTACGGAGGAACTCGACATAGATTTTTGGTCACCCATCCAATGACCGACCACTGCGAAAGTTGCTTAACTTCAATGATCGCAGCCGAACGCGCTAACCACCTGCGCCATCGAGGTCCTCTCTAATACTATACTTCTAAAAGAAAATTGTAGGCGAAACCGCCATATATAGCTTAAAGAAAACTTTTGCCAGTAAAAGCTTTCTTAAAATAAAAACTGAATTATTAAGGTATAGAGCAGCAAAAGTAACTCTTCCGAAAATAAAGTATTTTTTTTAACCACATACTATATTTTTTCATTTTTTTTTGTCATCTACTATATTTTTAGAGGTAACAGCATCGAAAATACTATATTTGATAGAAAAAAAGTTGGTACCCTACCTACGTTTGAGTTTATTTTATTGCAAGTTCGGCGAACTGGGAATTTTTAGAAACATTATTATAAATAGTGCGACACGTACTCAACCCATTCGCCACCTATTTTATTTAGTATCTGAACTGCAAGTATTACTATTTGATGAATAAGTAATTTAGCTAAACATCGAGATCTGTCTTGAAGTGGCAGACTCCAGACTTATCTTTAAAAATGATTTCTTATGTTAATAAATTTTCTTGCCTGCCCCTGGACTCCTTTAAAACTTTACCCAATGCAATGTTAGAAACACACCATCACCGATAGGTACATACTGTTATTTCACTGACGTCTTTAATTAATCAATCAATCATTAATTTGAAAATACAGTTATTATAATACATTGGAAGCTTATTCAATATTTCACCACAAGGTAAACTACATCCATTTACAAAGGTATGTCCTCTAAAAATTCCTTAATACTATATATACGCCTTATTAAGTAATATATTCTTTAATTTTGAACTAAATATATTGGGGCTTTCAGCTTTTCTAATTTCAAGTGGTATGTTATTATATACCTGAGGTGCCATACATAAGTATACTATTATTCATAAGCTATGTCTTGTTAGATGGTAAACAAAGTCTGTTTTCCAATCTCCTACTATTTAAAGTAACATATAAGTGAAAATTTGCTCTAACAAAAACAGCAATTTCATAAAATATGTAAATACACGGCAATGTCAAAAGTTTAAGTGATATAAAATTTACATCTGTCAGTTTGCTTAATTTTACATATAGCCCTACGATTTATGTTTGAGTGCAGAAATTTCGTGGTTCCTCTGTTACAGCGAGGGTCCTTTATAAGAGTCGTCTGGAGTACCTATCTATTGTCAGTATTTTATGTGCAATTACACATGGACGTTAGCGTATTCAGGTGCGCTAAAAGACATTACTCGATTTCGGTCACCGGGTGAAATTATTTATTTGTTTTACTAACGGGTTCGGGTACTGGAACACGAGCACATGACCCTGCACCCGAGTCCTAGTTAGAACGTACCTCAGAGATGCCAGATTGGGGTAACCAAACCAAATACGGGTGCACTCGACTCCGTCCATTTACACTTAGTCGTTTGTCCGAATTCCATAGGCACTCGTAGTCACGCTAGCGACCAAGTGTATTTGCTCCTTATCATTATTTAGTATCAGTCTTTTATTTTATAAATTTATTAATTGGCAGTTTCTCCGCTTTAATTTAAAGCATCAGTGGGTGTAGTTTCTAACGACACTCTTTAAGACCATGACACAGTTTTGTATACTTTTTATGTATTATTATAATTTTTTCTCACAACTGTAGAACTTATTCAGAATAGCGAGGTTGGAAATGCTGGAATACCTATTGAAAAGGCTTAAAATTTGCGTTTTCCGAATACATACTAATTCACATCTTGGTATGTTATTGAGAATTAAAAAAAGAAAATAAGACAATTATGTTAGAATTATGTAAGGTATATGTGTTTTTAGCTTTTCACTAAAACAGTTTAATACAGGTTTAATTGGGTATTAGGGTATATTCAGTATTCGGCCATATTTTAATTTTAAATGCTGATCATTTACAAGTTGATTGTTGAGATAATGTATAACTTGTTAACGTAAGATCTTTTCTCCAGTATTAAAAACAGTTCTTTCACGGTCTATATTGTAACTGATTCGTCCTTGTGGTAAGGAAATATCTTTTATTTGTTTATATATGTAATTTTACGAGAAACTGTTTTATATTTATTTTATGAGAAACAGCTCATAAAAACATATAGCTCGGTGGTCATTATTTGAATAAAAAAGACACTGCGATGTTTTAAGACACTATTATAAAAGTCTTGATTCCAAAATATTTATTCATGAAAGTCTTGCATAAAATGGAGTCTGTTCTTTATTTATAGATTGCCGCAGAACGCGTTGCCAATTTTTTTTTCACATTTTCTAAACAAAGGACGATGACGCGAGAAAATTAATATGAAAACTAGTAAAAACTACGACTTTCGTATGCTTGGCTGCTACGCCGATGTTGAAAAAAGCTTTGTTTTTAGACACATCTACTAAGTTTTTGTTATTGTATCTTATTTTTAACGTATAAGACAAAGGAATAAGAATAAAACATAATTAGTATTGTAGTAATTTATGTTATGCACATAACTGTCATTTTCATGTCCCTTCACGACTATCAAATATTTAAAAAATTACATACTAACAACTTCGTAACGTTGATTATTATGATGTGCCATTATGAACGGCTTGGGAGGGTGAAACCACGGTAATATTATCTGGTGACACTCTGTTTTTTTCTGAACTGCAGTAAATGTGATGATCTCTTCGCCCTCGATGCTACCGCACAATTATTATAACGGATTGAGACCATGGGATTGAGATGAACTTAAACTTAATCCTCGACAGATGAATGTATGATAAGGCGTATTTGCTTCAGCTGTTAATAGTGTTGCCAGTACCCTTAGTACGAGTTTGAGCTCACGAAAACTATCATAGTTTTCGTAATTGTAAATAATGTTTCTATGTCCATTTTGGTGAAAAGTAATCAAATATACTTTAAACTTAAGAAGACGCAAATGATTTAATGATAGAATTTAAACACTGTTTATTTGTATTGAAACGAAAACAATAAAATCAGTACACTTAGTACGAGTGCGAGCTCACGAAACCTATCATAGTTTTCGTATTTGTAAAACTCGTACTAAGGGTACAGGTGTCCCGATTTTCAGGGGTGGAAACGGGGGAGGGACGCGTCCCGATTTGTACCTGAATGGGATGCTAAGTGTCCCGATTAATCAAAAAATTAAAAAGTTAAAAAGTAAACGCAATGACTTAAAAAACCCCTTATTTTTTGTTTACTGTCCCGATCTGCAACCGTAGATCACGATTTTTTTGACCTCATGTAACGATTTAAAACAAATCGGACCTGACAGCACTAGTTGTTAACCTTCTTCCAGGGCAATAATGCTCATTCCAGCTACACTTAATCGTTTGCGACACTACCTGTTGTTATTACATTATATATATATATATATATATCTGATTTCTGTGTGGAATATAACATTTATTTTTCTTAGTCATGGATCAATAGTATTCGTCCGTGGTTCAATATTAGGTAGGAAACCTTACCTACTTTTTTGTTCATATAAACGAGGCAGTAGCCGAGCGAGAAACAACCATGAGACTTCGTAAAATCGTACCAAACTGCGGCAGGAAAACCGCATGTTTTTGTATGAACACTTCTTGCGGTTATTCCAAAGTAGTATCTAATATATAAAATTCTCGTGTCAAGGTGTGCGTAATTGAACTACCGATACAGATTTTCGTGAAATTTTATATGCATATTCTGGTAGGTCTGAGAATCGGACAACATCTATTTTTCATTCCCTTTAATGTTAAGGGTGGTGGTCCACCCTTAATTTTGTTTTTGGATATTTTTTTGTTTTTATTTTTTTTATGATACATCTAAAAATACATACAACCCTAAATTTTCACTTTTCTACCACCAACCCCTATTTTTATGGCGGTACGAAGTTTCCTGGGACAGCTAGTATTCCTATAATATTTCATAAATCCCATTCTTTGTTTTTAACTGTAGGAATTGTAAGTGTTTTATTTGAGTTGAGTAATTCCCATACGCTAGCCACGCAACTTTGCGTTGTGAAATGCAAAGCAAACAATAATACGTCATAGTACTATTTTTAGATATATATTTAGAGGTAAATAATTTTACGAAGTTGAAACTAGCAGACATTGTTACAGACACATCCACCAGCGAGACTGTCACAAAAAAGACCGTCAACGTTTTCTCGTGAAAAATCGCCCCTTTTCGCAAATTTCATCTTAGTTATTTCTAAGTGACAATAGCGTTAGGTACCCTCGTAAAAACAGCTTTATTGTTTTCCTTTACTTGTAAATAAATAAGAAATACTAAAACAGTACCCAGGAGGAGCTCGATGGCGCAGGTGGTCAGCTCGTTCGGCTGCAATCGTTAAAGTTAAGCAACTTTGTTAGTGGTCGGTCATTGGATGGGTGACCAAAAAGTTCCTCCGTGATTTTCGGAAGGCACGTTAAGCCGTTGGTCCCGGCTGTATCTGCAGTTGTTAACACCCGCCAATCCGCACTGGGCCCGCGTGGTGGGTCATGACCCAATCTCCCTATTCCATCCACAGGGAAGGCCTGTGCCCCAGCAGTGGGGACATTAATAGGCTGATGATGATGATGAAAACAGTACCCAGAAAATCGTTTCAAAGGCAAGAGTTTTCACATGAAAAAAAATTATTTGTTGGTTTCACAACCTGTTGTCAGTAATAAGTTTACGGTCTGTTTTGTGACGGTCCCGCGCCGCTGGATATGTCTGCAAGTTTTAGCTATATATTTTTTTTTCAGTAACGTAAATGTAAATTAAAGAAAAGTTAAAATTTCGATCTTAGTTCATCAATATACTCTTAGTTCGTTGAACTTATCGCGGCCTTCGGTCACGTGAATTTTCGTCTGCTGGACTGCGTCAGTATTCACAATACATATTATATTTTTATCTTTGTTTGAATATACTGGTATGTTATGTCTAAAAATATGCACAACCGTGACCGGTCTTAAAGTGGGTTGGTTTTGTTAGAGGGCGCTTAATCGATTCTCACACTGGAAAATATGTTTTTGTGCGTCGCTCGATGAATGAAAAGAAGTTGTTTTTTTTTGTAGGTATAGGTACGTACGTAAGCAGAAACTATTATTCAGTCGCATCAATATTCATACCAATTTGTCCTCTACATACAAAAATTTTTTTATACGCTTTTTAACGCTATCAATCTAAATAATATTGTATTCTTGCTTAATAATATTGTCAATAATTTTATCATCATTCTGTGATACTTCAGTAGGTATAGTAAGTAATAGTTACTCAATGACACTGTAATACTTACATATTTATAGATATAGCCCAATAAATTGTGCAGTTATTTGTATAACAACGTGTCGCAGAGTTTTATTTCAAAATCACGATAGGCACTTGAATTTCTGTTTATACCTCGTTTTCGTGAAATAAAGAAACTGTTTCATTTTGTACTTTTTCAATCAGACTAACTTTTTTTTCTACTGTTGATGAAAAGTATCGCAAATAATCAATAACAAAAATGTCGAAACTATCAAACAATCTTCCATGAATTGCGTGGTTGCGTGTGAGTTAGATTTTGGCTCGAGTAATAATATTTCAGGACTCTTATTCAATCAATAAATTGACTAGGTTTACTCGTGCAATTGAGATATTTAATATTTTTTATTTGATATTGACGTCTGTTGATATTGTTTTTATCAATATATAGGAGGTTTATTATATGTTTCACTTAATTTTTATCACGATTCTTAGGAACTACAATTCAATCCCAACTATTGTTATCTTGAGAAAATATAAAGCACTTTACAGTAATTTGCTGTTATTTAATTGCACAATGTGTGCAATGTCCATGTTTAAACATGCAGATGAGCAAATCGTGGTCTTATTAGTTTTTGATTATTGCATTACTGCAATGCAGAATACTTATTTTGTAGATTCATAAACACGTTTTTTATTTAAATGTTGTTTACTTACCTGCATTCATTCATTTTTCACTTTGGTTCCTGAAAAGGTTAGCAGATAAAATATTCTGGACTATTCAAAATATTTTAAGACCAAACGTTTAGTTTATATTAAAATAAAAGAGTTTTGCAAGTCACGCAGTTATTTGATCTATTTAAATGTAAATTTATTCTTCTATGCTTATTAATTGCATTGCACATTGCAGGAAGGAGGGACGATTATGCGTTTTATTTTATTTTCTAACAACATAGTAAACAATAATAAATAGTTAATAAGAGTTCATTGTAGATTATAAACGTTTACAATCTCTTTTTCTTAGTAAATATTTTAGTAAAATATTTTGTTCATGTTTTTTGCTAAAGATTGTGTATAGCGTTATGTTGCATCGTTTCATACTAATAGGTATGTGTTATTAACGCTGTTTTCGTACAGCAGACTACTAAGATAACTATTTCAGTTAAAAATTCTTATGTACTACTATTTATTAGTCGTGACTGCTGTACATACGTGTATATTGTTCATTTGTTATAAATACATATAAATACGTTCTCATAATACCGGAAACCAGCTTGACGCGAGCTCGGAAACAACTTCAAAACGTTCACTTCCTTGACTTTGATATTATTTTTTAATTTCAAGAACATGCGAAGTTTCTGCGTATCAATGTGTACCATTTTAATCTAATGAATGAACTTAATGAGATTCTTAAAAATCAATAAAGTCAATATTGTGTACATTATAGGATGTTAATTTAGCTTTTCATGTTCTTGTGTGCGGCTTTTTATTTTATCTCGTCTAGATCTCGTCATCAGTACCCCTAGCACGAACCATTATCGAATTCGAATAGTTTGCAAACCGAAATGTCAATGTCAAATTTGTATGGAAACTTGAACAGCAGCGGCACAAAGTACGCAACGAGACCTAAAAATCAGTACACATTTGACAATGACATTTCGGACTCGCAAACGTTACGAATTCGATATTGGTTCATGCTTAGGGTACAGATTTCATTACCCTCACACTTAAGTGATTTTCTTTTGTTGCAGGTTGTTTAACATGTGTCCAAGTGTTGAATATAATGGTGCTGTTGGGTTTCATGCTCAACTATGCCCTGCGTGTGAACCTCACCATTGCCATAGTGGAAATGATTTACGATGTCAAGGACAACGCCACAGCGCTGATCGTAAACGCCACCCACGACACCTTGAACGTAACACAGGTGACCAATGCCTTTATTTCGTTAATTATTTTGTGAGTTAAGAATTAGTAATTCTTAGAAATTTAAATGAAATACATGTTTCGATGTCTTACAGCGTACATATATTCCTCATTCTCTTAAATACGCATTTTTTTAAGGTTGTTCTTTCATTGAACAGTTGTCACGTGTTCGTATTGTTGATCTTTAGTTTACTAATTAATGTGAAGTACAACAACAACAAGCTAACAATAAGTTTCCATTGATACTTGTTTACTATGTTGTTGTTGATATATTATTTATTTTACAGCACCCAGAACACATTCAACAGACCCGTTACCATTGGGACACAAAGCAGAAGAACCATCTTCTTGGCTGTTTCTTCTGGGGCTACGTTCTCACAGAACTTCCAGGTGGTCGCCTCGCAGAAATCATTGGCGCTAGGTAAGCTTTTTTTTGATGTGTAACATCTTTCCTCTCGCTTTCCTGCAATTTGTGGAAGTGATTTCGTGAAATGGGATGGAAGTGTGTAACAGGAAGTCGCGAAAGCGCGCGCTATTTGATTTGATTTTAGAACAATGTTCAAATGGCTTACTCCTTTTGTAGTAGGTTTTATTTCTTTTTTTACTAATATAAGGTGAGGTTTCAAATTTTACGCATCATATGCGACTACTGTAAGGCTCGTTCGTTTTTTTTATTACTTGACTTATCAAGACTTATTCATGAACTTAAGGATAAAATATGAAATTAATTGGACCATTAATCGTTAATTTTTTGTGCCATCGTCAGAATGGTTAAGGTCTTCTTTTGGTGTAGCAATTTCAAAATAATTTTTCGTAAGTTATATACACTACGACCATGTGCTTTGGCCTGCTAACTTTAAATTCAATGATTTATCAGTTGTTATTTTCGGTGTGTTTCCAGTATTATCTAATGTTACTGATCAATCGTGACATTGTCAATCAATGGATAGTGCCTTCATAAGGAAAAAAATGCAACTAAACTGCTGAGTTAAATTAACGCCTCAATCCTGTTTATAAGTCTTTGATTTCGGTTAACAACCTCGGTTCATGGAACTAAATAAAAAGAAGAGTTATAAAAAATATGCTCAGGATAACCAATTGGAATTCCGACTCGCAAGTAATTATTTTGAATTGTTGCATGAACATTCATAAGAAGCCAAGTAATATGTATTTTATTGAGGAGAACCTGTATTATGTCATTGACCTTACATAATAAAGAGTCCTTCAATGTGATAAATTGTTCCTGGAGAGAAATCTTTTAAAAGCTTAATGGAAACTGTGGTATTTATATTCCTTTTAACGTAAAGGCACCATAAGATGGTAATGATGAGATCATTTTAATTTACTACTTGATATGAATTAATAGGTACACGCCGAACTTTCTAGTAGATAGTTAATATGAAGATCGAGACAAGTCAATGAGTCTTATTGCTTACTTTTGGTCCTTGCCACCGATTTGAACTAAGATATTATGTTCGTTAGTATGAATGATATAGTTATCGTTGTTGGCTCGTTAAATAAATTGATAGTTGACTTAATGAAATGTCAGCAATCAATTCCTTTAACAAGTCTATATATAATACGATTTCGATTAAATGATTTTGCTATAATGGTATTAAGATTTATAAACAACTGAGTCTGATACTAGGTGGAATAAATCTTTTCCATTAAATTTGAATTCAAAAGAACGTTTTTGATTTAGAGAATACATAATATTAAGGTATTTAAAAATATTAAATATTTAAAGATATAAGAATTTAAAAATATTAAATAATTGATTAAGGTTGGGATATTTTCAACAAAATATTCGTTACTGCTTGTACCTAATTATAAAAATAAATCTTGGTAACTTGATAAAACAGTCATTGTAATTATTCACTCAGATGGGAGTATCGTGTTACATACAATGTCTGAAGATGATTCATGTGGAACGTTCTCGGTATGCTTGCTTGTCCCTGCCAGAGAGCCGCGGCGGAGTGTGCGCAGGAGCGGATTTGCGGACACTTATCGTATCACACGCACGCAATCATTTGTGAAAATGTTAGCGTGCTCCTTTTTATGAAGAACGATGTGGGCGATGGTTGTGTGAATTCTCAACATACCAATGTTGAAGTTTTTTAGAGTTTTGGCTAAATTATATCAAAAAGTGATTTAATGTAAGGTTGGCTCTGTTTTGAGCCGAGTGTAAAACATTTTATAAATATACTTCTTCAATAGTCTACACAAACTCTTTTGTGGTACATACGACCATTATCGTTCGTAACTTATGATGGACACTATATTACAGCGTTACGCTGAGTATGTATTCATTAGTAATTTTATGAAATAGGCATATGACTGCTGAGAATATTCTAAACTTTACACCTGCCGTATAAATCGATGATACAATATTTTAAGTTACTGTTGTCTGGAGACAATAATGAAAAATTGGAAATCCGTTCACCTTGAGAGACAAAAGATATTGTGCCTTAAATAATAATAATACGTCTTTTACTCTACCTGCAGTGAGAAATCAATATCTTAGAATTGTACATTGTTTTTTTCCTCAAGCATTTCATCTTAAATGCAATGAAACCTGCACTAAATAATAGCGGAATTTACAGGTTCATTCAATTTACAATAAATTATTTTAGAATCCCACAAGGTGATAACTGAATTCACTTTTTTTTAACAGGCGGGTGTTTGGCTACAGCACTTTGCTGGCTAGCTTGCTCACCCTTTTTACTCCAGCTGCAGCTTCCTTGGGTTTTGGATGGGTGGTAGCTGTGAGGGTAGTTCTCGGCTTTATGTTGGGAGCAACATGGCCAGCAATTCTTCCGATGGCCTCAAAGTGGATACCTCCCATGGACAGATCTAAATTCATGTCAAACATGATGGGTGAGTGACGTTATAAATAACTTATTGTTTTTAAAATTTATAGTGATTGGTTTGTTTTCTTCTGTACCTAATTCAATGAAAGTCTTTAATAAGTGCAAATCACTAAACCAGGCCCTGAACGCAAACAAGATCGTAAAACATGTCTGACGTAGTAGGTATTTGCAAAGTGGCAATTAAATAGGTCAAGCAGCGCAATGTGTTTAAAGACCGTCTCCTTGACTCTTATTAACACTTTTGCGAGTTATCTAACTCGGCAATCATATTTCGACGTCAAGGGGGCTTGTTCATAAACAGTTCAATTGTTATCGCTGCCAACGTAACGTTTCGTATTTTCACAGTGCATGAGTAGCGATAATAATGGCGGCGCGTGGAGGCGCGCGCAGGCGTGGTCGCTGACGTCACGGCTGTAACGTCTTCTGATTGGTTGTTAATATTATGACCGCGCGTATTAACCTTGCGCAACGGTTGCTATGCACTGCGGGTCTGCGGTTGACCAGTTCTGAGAAATGAAAATGAGTGATCTATAGGTTTATTTTTGCGTGGGTCGAATGAACGTTCACGAAGAAATCACGGTGCGTTATTGCAATGTCGGCATTAGCTATTCTTATCTAATGGCCATACAAAAAAATGTCGATTCCAATTTATTAAAGATTGCAAAGCTAGCAACAGATGCGGTCAACTAACAATTGTGCTCTTATAGCTATAATCATTGGACTTATGAATTTCGTAGTCGTACTAGCAATTACAATATAAATTGTTGGATAAGTACGTTTGTATATTTAAACGAGGATATTGCTGTTAAGTATAAAGAAATAATCACCGATAGATAAGGCTTCACTGGCGCCGTGTTTACGGCGTTTGGTTGTGAAAATTAGGCAACTTTTGCAAAAGACTTTCATGTACATATTGAGATGTTTCATGCACGAGAAGTTGGAATGTCGTAGGTCACCTAATGTCGTAGGTCCCCTTTGAATCTTACTAAAGTCATTAAAACAGTTTACGAACAGTTCTAGAGAAGGAGATACGCAGTCGATTGTTCTATGATGAGTTATCTCTATTATGGCTACACATATTCACACGGCAATTAATTACTCAGTTAATAGTACTAGCCATATTAAAAAAAAACATCGATAGAAGATTCTGAGAAGTAGCCTACATTACATACGCATATTAATCAAATCAGTTGACCATAAAACTTTATTTCATTATATGTTTCAATAGATGTTACATTATCTAAGATGCGTTTAATTGTATATGTTTTATAATTAATTCTCATGTTATCATTAGACGTCTAAAAACAAAGAGATCTTTGTCATATTATATATCCTACATTTGCCAATACAGAGTGAAGTAATCAAAAGCTATCTTTACGTTTACGTTTACAAGAAACACGGAAAGATACGGGTTAAAGGCCAGAAAACAAATCATTGAATTGAAGTCACGAGTCGGTCGTAGACCTCGTTTCATATAAAAACAACTAAATAACATAATAAGAACGCAGTAAAAGTAAACTAAGACATTTTCAATGTCCATGTCTAGACAGATTCGGATTGATGGTAATCATTACTCTATCATCAATAAATACAGCGATCATCAAATTAGCATTAAAAAGTGACGTTTTAACTGTTTAACGTGGGATTTTTTGTTGTAAAAATTTCAACATTTTTGTTTTGTCACTTGAAATAACTCTCAGAATTTGATACGACCTACTTGCAACGATTTTGATAAATCTCAATTTGACTCAAACAAGATTTAGCAAATTTGCTGCAAGTAGGCCTTATAGGCCGCGTGGTTTCATCTATACTGGAGTGTCACTATAGTTCACGTCAATCACATATTACTTTGTGTAAAACTTAGAAATATTTTATTTTTATCTGTAGGGGGTATTTTAATTGTAGTCACATTTAACCATCTATATTAATAATAATAACTTTATTTGGAACTAGTTCACTGAACATACATACAAGGTTAGGTTACTGTTGTGAAAACAACCTTTTCAACAAAAAAAATCAAGTACACCTCTTGGGCGCTTGAAGTACAGTTTAGCAGTTTTTTTTTGTTTTTACAAAAACTATATAAGTAGGTTATATATAAATTAAACTTTGATGTATATTACTACAACTATTTTCTTACAACTCCATTATTGGCAATATTTATTTATTATTTATTACATTTGTAAAGATTTTATAATACAATACAATGTATTATTTCAAATAAACCCCATATTTGAATTAATTGTATCGTATCTTGTATTCGAAACACGTAATGCATTGTCACCCTGCGCGAACGTCGCTTTTGTTACCATCTGATTAACGATGAATGGAATGGATCCAATACACCAGTCCACGCATTTAAATAGCGCGGGATCGAAAGTTCAACGTCTTGTACTCGATACACTAGTATTTAGTACATTAAACTTAAGGTCCATTTTTCTGGATCTAAAAGTCTGGTTATGATGATAGCATTATGTGATACTGCACTAACTTTCACTTTTGTGAACGCTACATGCAGGTTATTTTTGAATATTATCTTTTTACGTTTACTTGTATTCAATTCAACTACGATGACGTTATTGTTAAATCTACTATTAATCTTCCATACAGAACATAGAGTCATATCTTAATGGTAGGAACGAGTCAGCGGCACGTTGCGATTCAAGAAACTTCTCTTCGACCGCTTTCGATTCTATTTGAAAAACAATGTAACCTAGCATAGAAAAAAATCGGCCAGGTGCGGGTCGGACTCGCCCATGAAGGGTTCCGTAGCAGCAAGTAACATATTAAAAAAGTACTTGTAATTAGTTGTAACTATGATCGATGTTTTAATAATAGTGTATTTTTTTAAATTAATTAATTATTAAAAACAAAACTACTTCTTTATATACTCGTTCAAACCAATTTTCGGTGGAAGTTTGCATGGTAGGTAATATACTTGGTACATTATATTTTTTTTAGTTTTATCATTCTCTTATTTAAGAAGTTTCGGGGGGGGAGGGGGGGGCATATTTTATCACTTTGGAAGTGTCTTTATCATTTATTAAGACCGGATAGGACAGACACACACGTATTGGTTTGAAGAACAAATTGTTTTTGAGTTTAGTTTGAGACCCGGGCAAATCGCGTCATGTAGGTTAAAAAACAAATTCCACCATAAAATACTTTATTCGCTTTAAAAAGAGGTGGCACCCTACTTAAGACGATCATCTGTTCTGTGCTCCTCTGCCTATGTTAACTATCTATGTCAACTTATCAAGTTTATGCACACAGGAAGTTGATTTGGGCACAATTATAATATTCACATCACGACAACACAAGTGCGTAAAACTCGCCCTTTGGCAAAACGTCCTCTGTGAATTGGGTCTAGGTAGTTTTAAGGAAAATCGTAAAATTTAGCTTCGTGTGCCTGGATATTTCCTCAGTTCATTAGCATTTAATTACCCACCGCAATGTATGTCGAAATGGTAATTAAATTAGACATTGAGACAATTTACATGAGTCGAACTCGCTACATTGTAGTGGGGTCGTCGTTACCACGTGGTCGATTAAGGATTGCCAGATCAAAAACTCAAAATATCTAAGGAATTTTTCAAAATGTCTTGATTTCGGGTTTTTGTCTGGAGACAGGGGCGTATTTAAAATCTTGATTCCTTTGTTGTGTTTAGCAATGCTCTAAAATTTAATAAATTTCGTCAATTTTTAATTGTATTAGTAGTACAGCTTTTATCAAATCAAAAGTCATACAATTCCTGTCTTGAGTATATAAACTATTTACCAAACTAAATACTCTTTCACATTAACTTCTATTGAAAAAAGCGGTTTCTTCATTATGGTATTTCATAGGTACATTATTATTGCCAATGATTAATAAACAATATTCATTTATCTTTTCACACTTTCACAACCGAACTTATAAACAATTCTTAAAGTTTTTAAGAAATATTGGTAGGTACGTCAGTGTATAATACGTCGCGTTTATTCTTATTTAATGGACAACAATACAGTAACAATACAAGCAGTATATTGAGTAAAAGACCTTGAAGACACAGAATAGGTGATTTGCTTAAATACTTTTCAAGGGCCATCTCACGTGATGCCAACGCACACAGTGTAAATATTACTCATTACTTCTACCAGGAAACTAACTAAGTAGTTAGCTTAAACCGTAGAGTCGACAGGTGGTCGACAATAGGGTTGATGATGGGGTAAAGTAAATAAAATTCTATTTAGTCGTCAGTTAGATTATCAAAAATTACTAAAGACTTATGTTTTTAGTTTTTAAGCATTTAAATGCTACACTTTTAAATCTAAGGAAAATATAATTAGAAAAATTCCACGCGGACCAGGGGGCCATTCGCCTAACGGAAATGCTATGGAAAACGCTTACGATTTCATTTTGTTATTTCTAGCCGCTTGAGGTTTTCAAATGCCTCGCGCTCTTTTTTTTGCATTGGTAATAACAATATTAAAAAAAATAAGCGCGAGGCATTTGAAAACCTCAGGCGGCTAGAAATAACAAAATGAAATCGTAAGCGTTAGCGTTTTCCAAAGCATTTCCGTTAGGCGAATGGCCCCCTGGCAGCAGACGAAACTCGAGCCCGCACCCTTCGCTATCCGTGCGAATGCACTGACCATTATAGGGCGGCGGTAGCATAAGGTATATATATATATATATTGTCGTGTGACGCTCGTGACGAATTTCCGTTTCATGTTTTCCATAGGACGTTTCCATTTACACCCCGTCCGAAAAGGGTATTTCACTTCAAAAAATAGTCAATATCCTTATTGCATAATACTCATATTCTCATTTCTCACAGCTACGTCGTAAGTAACGTAATATCGTTATTATTGCTCGAGTCTACGATTTTGTCTAGAAACAATTGTAACCATACATTAACTAGCCGTGCAGAAACTTGTTAGGTGTAGTTTTTCTTTCAATATTAAGAAGTTACTGTTTTAACACATTACTTTGCTTACGTAACTACACAAAAATTATTATGCAAAACATAAGTTTTACATTTCATTTAGGTTAGGTAGGCCATTGAACAATGTCGACGAGTATTTTACGTCATGCGAATGCGTTGACCTAAAACGCGATAGTAAATTTCCTATTAATGTGTCTGCCCTCTTTAGGGCTGCCAAGCCCCTTGGAATCCGAATTATTTGATACTACTATATCAACGAAAAAAATAATGGGACTACAAACTGAATATTGATGATAAATTTTGTTACAATTGTCCTGAACTCGGAAGTTCCTGGTTTATTTCCCGGTGTAGTCAATCATTCCGTATGCGCTTTTTTATTTCTAAGTACTATAAAAACATAAGATCTAAAGAAATTTTATTAGAAAAAATTACCGGTCTAATTAAGTAATTATTATAATTAATTAATTACATTAATTAGATTAATTGTTTAATTAAATCATTAATAATAATTATTATTTATTATTTAATTAGACGGGACTCATACAAAATATAACTACCTTAACACAAGTCATTTAGGGGTACTTGCCTTGGAACCGTAGCAATTTTTCTGACGAAGTTAACTTAAATAGGTAGTTGTTAAAATGTAAAGAAAATTTTTACTAGCTGTCTCAAGTTTATGTGATATTATTAAAAAGTATTAAATCAATAGATTGTTTGAAATCCCGCAGAACCAAATAAATTTCAAGGTTTTCTATATCTGCGAAAGGGGAAAACGTATGACAGACGACAATACAACAAAAATTTTGAAATTGCAAAAAGTGCCACAAAAAACGGAAATAGGAAGTTACTCGCACCAGGAGGCCTACTCTAGTTCAACGAAAAACGAAATTTCGATCGAAACTTCGCACTTTTCTTACTATGTTTCTGGATAATAATATTCGTCGCCGCAATATAGATTGAGGTGTAGACTTTCTAAGCTTACTTAAAGAATGCTGAAATTTGATAGTTTATCCTTCAAATTAAATAAGACCTTAAATCGACAAAATTAAATTTCGTTTGAACTTCGTTATGGAAAGTTCGTTTCGGAGAAAGAGAGTAGACCCCCAGTTTTTAGGAAACTACGTGTTATTTTTAAATTAAATTTATAATGAAGGAAAGCAATTCTTTACATATTTATGTTTACAGTTCCATTAAATCAACCGTGGTAGGTATTACTTTGTTCTAGTTTATTATTAAAAAAACCTAATTAATAAGTCATCTTTGAATTAATTAACATAAAAACCCTTACTCATTCGCAATCATTTCGGTGAACAAGATATATCAAACACCACAACTGTTTTCAATGTTCCTTCGAAACGAATTTCATTGATCCGATGACGTCAACGATGTTTTTAGGCCAACTGTCCATTACATGATATATAGCTATATTATGTCCCAATTATGTTGATATATTAAAACCACACACTAGAATCTAACTAAATTATCGCTTTGAATTGAAGCCATTCATTCTACGTTATTGTTAGCCGAAGTTCACATAATAAACGAGATTTTTGCCAACCCTATGAGAGATTTTCTGAAAATATGTCACTGCTTGAATTGTATATCTTAATGAGTAGCGATGGAAGTTTTCCTCTGTTTAATATGCGAGCACACATCTGTGTGCTGTAGATACTACACAGATATATTTTATTTATTTATTTACTCTTTATTGTTTAATAACAAATGGCGGACTTAATGCCACATGGCATTCTCTACCAGTCAACCATCGGGCTAAGCAGAGACATTATGCGGTCAAGTAAATAAAAGCATTATAGTAAAAGAGAAAGAAAAACAAAATTAAATTCATAAAACTACATGTTACTTAATATAATAATTAACATCTATAAATATACCTAAATAACTAAATATATATAACATATTTATATATTTATTTATATTTATATATTTATTTATATTTATATTTTATGTCTCATTACTTAATACATCGACGGCATGACGATGAATTAGAGAGAAAAATTGTAATTAATGTTACCTTTGTTAGGTATGCTACGTATTACGAGTACATATTTCGGTAGTTCAATGATTGTAGATTAATTTTTCTGAAAGTTTTTGATAGTAATTCTATTTAATTCATTATCAAAATACGGAGAAACGGGGTATTTTTAATAATTAATGAGATGGAAAATCAAGATTCTAATACATTATGTTACAACAAAAACATATTTCTGATGTCGTAGTAATTAATTTGATAATTTATTGAACATTATTGAGAGATTGAGGCGTTTGAAGTTGTGCATATTATCGTTTTTTCCGTAAACTAGCTGCGGTAGAACAATCAGTACAAAAAAAGGAAAATAGTATTTGCAAATATTCTACATTAACTTTCAATAAGAAGAATAAATCTTTTCTTCGTTTACTTCTATTGGAAATAGACAAAATCTCTTCTAAGGGGGTAAACGAGGTGCTCAAAAATTGCAATTTATTGCATAAAATGTGAAAGGGCTCTTAATCTTAAACTGGTATGCGCCTTGAAGCTCGCGCTGTAACGACATAGCATTTTGTAACGTAATGTAATGTTTTTGAAGAGAAACTTCTTTAGCATGTTTGTGATTTGAGATTGGATGAAACGGAAGTAGAGTATTTGACACAAGATAGGTATCCGTAATTTTGTCATTTACCATAGGAGACGAATAGCCAAAACGTAACTGTCTTGGGGTCGACACCAACTGATCGAAACTATTCGAATTTGATATTGATTTGTGCTTGAGGTACCGTATCCTTAGCACTAACCAATAACGAATTCGTATCGTTTGCGAGTCCGAAATGACAATATCAAATTTTGTATAGAAACTTGAACAGCAGCGGCACAAAGTACGTAACGAGAACTAAAAATCAGTACACACTTGACAATGACATTTCGGACTCGCAAACGATACGAATTCGATATTGGTTCGTGCTTGGGGTACTGGTGTCAAGAAAAACAACGTACAAGGGAACCTATTGAAAAGCATTGTACTATCAATTTCCAAATCAGAAGGAACATTTCTTCTGGTGTCTCCGACCGGTGTAGCGGGAAAGGCGCTGTGCCCTCTTATCTCTCATAATTTACTTTAGCTGATTGCAAAATCACAGCTATGTTATTCCTTAGGCCAATATTACTGACCACAACCATTATTGATATGATAACACGTCACGGATTTACATTATCGAATGTTTAGAAACTTTTGACTAGAAGCCAGTGATAATTGCCAAGTTCATGCTCACGTGAAATTCTTAATACGGCATTTGACTGGTAAACATGCAAGTCGCCAAACTTGCCTCCGTCTCGTGATCGTCTAGACTGGGCCATATTGACGAAGAAGGTTCAGTCAGTCGTGGTTGCTTGCCACTAGCGCTCTGAATATAGCTTCTATTGCTATGTAATAAACACATTTTTTCTTGCCTGTAACTGAATACCTATAGTCTGCGCAGAAAGAGAATGGGCGTGGCGAAAAACGGAACTAACATTAAGATTTTTATTTGGCAATCAAACCCAGCAATTTGTAAAACGTCAAAGTTTTGATTTATTTGTTGTTGTGATTTCTTGCGGTTTTTTGTATTTAATCATGTCTAAAAAGGGTAAAACCTTACAAATACGGTAGAAAAGCACTACAGCGCCCTCCAATCTAAATCCCATTCTCTTTTCGCACAGACTCTGTTTATATTTTATTAAATTTTCGTTTTTTTCCGTGGAAATTTGAAAAAAGGTACGCGTAAGACGTAAGAATGAAGTAATACTAAAAAAAATATTATGATTCATGTTTATGGTATAATAATTAGGTAATTTACTACTTAGCAGCCGCCCGCGGCTATGTCCTCGTTAGCTTTAGTTTTATGAGAATCTGACTGGAACCTAGGTAATAAACTACCATGTGTGCCAAATCTATTCAACCGTTTTTGCGTGATTGGGTAACAAACTCCACATCATGAGGTAGGCGGATGGTTCAGACTTTGTTTAGACATGTCAGTAAATTTGTACGTATTTGTTACGCGATTGTTCAGTGCCGCTTTGCATTTAAAGATTAACATTAAATCGAAAATTTCAGATAAATCTATTTAAGCGTCCATTCTTATCGATGTATACAACGGACATTGATGAAAAGCAGTGATGACATACATGTCAGGATACATCCTAAGCAACATTGTAGTGTATTCTTTTTGGCTCAATGCTTAATACTATTAAAAGCACTGAGCCAAAATGGTACCGTCAATAATCAAGAGGAAGAAAAATAATGTATTAAGCGATAAGTTTCTTAAAATAGTAGTAATTAACTTGATGTTTGTTTGCAGCGTCGTCTCTGGGCGCGGCGATCACCATGCCCATCTGTGGCTTCCTAATAGCGCACTTCGGCTGGGAGTCTGCGTTCTACTTCACTGGTAAGTCGATGTGACAGCAGAAGACTAACTAGCGTTGCCATTCGTTCGGATAAAGCCGGACTTAATTAAGCTTTTTGATCGCGTGACATTAACATATCGCTGATCACCGGGATTTTTTACATTTCGCAAACGAGCGAGCGCCGAGCGTGGCCGAGCGCAAACGAGTTGATATAATATTACCTAATATTACCGAGCAATAAAATCCTCAATAGTGTAGGGTGTCCGGCCAAATTGGCTGATCTGTCCGGCTTATTAGATTTGGCGACCTGTCAACCCTAAGGGTGACTCTCCTCCACTTCGGAGATATGCGCGAACAACAATTAAAAAATATAGTGATGAATTGAGAACCTGGGGCCCAATTCTCGCGGCATAGATATTATATCACCTTCGATATATATCGAATGATCTGGCTTTTATCGAAGGAAAACCTTTTTGCCCTATTCTCACCATGTCGCAATAGATATTTATCTACGGATGATCAGTAGACATACATCGACTGGTAAAGAGCCTTCGATATATAAATATCTATGGATCTTGGCGTGTCAATCTTGTTATTTCCACTTTTTTTACCTATTATTTTTTGTGTTGTCGTGTGTCTTTGCCAATTATTGTTACCTCAAGATGTTGTTATCTGCCTTCATAAATAATCTATACTTATAATAAATCTGTAGAGATGTCAATTCTGTACATGAAATATATTTTTAAAATACCTATCAGGGGGTGATTAGTGATCGATACTGATGCCAAAAATGCAATCAGTAAAATTTTTGTCTGTCTGTCTGTCTGTCTGTGTGTATGTTCCTTATAGAAACAAAAACTACTCGACGGATTTTAACGAAACTTGGTACAATTATTCTTCATACTCCTGGGCAGGTTATAGTATACTTTTCATCACGCTACAATCAAAAGCAGCAGAGTAGTGAAGGGAAATGTTGGGAAAACGGGAGAAGTTACTCCATTTTTTAAGCTTCCGGCTCGGGTGCAGCCTTAATGGTTAAAGTTACATAGAAATCATGTATGACGGAAATATTCTACATGAAATTGTCTAAAAAATATCCCGCAACAGCATATGTCTATCTTTTATAGTTGACTCACAATAGCACGTGTAATTATATAAATAAAGTCATTCTTTATAGCACAAGCCTGAGAACAAAAACTATAGTTTACACTACAGCTCTACACCGAAGCGAAGCGAGGGCGGGCCACTAGTTAGTAAATAAAGAAGTAGGTAAACAATGGTGTCGATTCTGGCGTGATTCTCTAAACTTAAAACTAAATTTAACATCAGTCTCTCTTTTTCATTCTGTATAGAGAATGACAAGGAAACACTGGTGTCGATTCTAGCGTTATTCTCTAAACTTAAAACTTAATTTAACATTAATCTCTCCTTTTCATTCCGTATAGAGAATGACAAGGATACGCTGTTGTCAAATTTAAGTTTAGGTTTAGAGAATCGTGCCAGAATCGGCACCACTGTTGTCAAGTTTAAGTTTAGATTTAGAGAATCGTGCCAGAATCGACACCAGTTTATATTAACGATGGATCAGTTGATTCATGTTTTCGTCAATGATTTAATAAATGACGTGATTGCTGCTGCTGTGCTAAGGCGCCGCCGTCGTGAGAGCAAGAGGGCCCATTTGAAATGAGGGACGCCGACTTCATAAAAAATGGGTGCGTGTACTTATGTAGGCGCGTGAGAAGTTATCCTTCTTTGGCATCGTTTGAAATTAATTTTTAATTGCATGCAAATAATTAATTACAATAAATTAATAAAAAGTCTGGAAAAGGACACAGTCAATAAAGTTCAGTTTTAATTTGAAAAGATGATGTGGTTTTTGTTCTACTACACCAATGGTCAAGAGATGGCGCTGTAGTCTCCTGAATCGCGCTTTGGTTCCGTTGTTCCAGATTAATAAATACTTTTGATAGGCCTTCACAATGCAGTCGTTAGCACCCACTAAATAGAGATTCTATTTCTATTTTGTTGGTAGATTTTCTTAATGTGCGGAAAACTTCATGCTGTTAATTTTTTGTGTTACAGTGATGCGCGCGCATCTTAAAATTTCACTCTCATCATTTTTTCATAACGCGCCTAAAGAAGTATAACTTCAAAAATTACGTTTAAACAAAAATTTGGTTAGAAATCTTTAAAGTTATGAATGACATTGGTATCGATTCTGACACGAGTCTCTAAACTTAAAACTAAATTTAATTTCAGTCTCTTCTTTTCATTCTGTATGGAGGATACACTGTTGTCAAATTTACGTTTAGGTTTAGAGAATCATGCCAGAATCGACACCATTTTCTTATTGACGATACGGAGTTTTGGCGGGATTTCTGCGAGTGCGGTTGGCATCTTATTTTAATTATTCTAAAATTCGTTCATAGTGGATATTGTGAAATAAAATTGGTGTAATTTGGTGTTACAACCGTCTGCGCAACTGAAGAATTAGTGGAATCTTAAAAATATACGCTATTCCGGTCAAGTGGACGCGAGAACTTTATTGTAGTGTTGACTACCTCACAGAAGCCTAGAGAAAAAGCCAACTCCATAAATTTCGTGCCAAACACTCCAAGAAACATTAGAATGCGTCACACCGACATTCGAATGTAAAAAAAGAAGATTAATATAACTAAAAACTAGGCTTTATGGGCATTGTTCCCTTTGCCTTCCCTGAAAAGGGAGAATCTTAAATAATATTGACGTTTCATTATACATAACGTTGAAATTATATACTCATACAATTTAGGTAAAGTTGAGATTTCTTACACTCAAAAAATATATACTCATATTTAATATGAATGGAATTCATAAAATATCATTTTGTTGCTTGTAAAATTCTGCTCTAAATTATTATTATTTTATATAGACTATGATGTTAACTTAATCGAGAAAAACGGAATGCATTCGGCAGTGAAAGAATATCTACGATAGATACAATATCATTGGAATATCGAAAATCCACGAGAATAGCATTTTTTACCATCAGTAGATATTTTCAATAGATATCCCTACTTTCGATATTATCTCGAAGCCGATATAATATCTACGCCGCGAGAATTGGGCCCCTGCTCCTTTTTGAAGTCTGTTAAAAATTAAAATATTTTTTTTTTACGGCCGACGTAGGTAATGGGAATGGTCACCCTCCGCAATGCGCCTCTAGCCGGGATGGCTGTTAAGGCGAAATCGGACGCGATCACCCCTTGGGAGGGGATGACGCAAGCGCTGCCTTAGTTTACACTGAGACATAGTGCGTGAGAAGAGTAAACTAAAGCTGCTAATGTATTTCTATATGTATATTACAGTAATATATGATACAGTAACAGGAACGCAACAATAAGCAGTGCATTTATTTTAATTATTAGCACTTGGTCATCGGTACAGTACAATCACGTACAATTCATAAAGCAAACAGTAGGCTCCTGCGAGAGTCGAACCCGCGACCGTATTTTTCGCAGACACGCGGTCAGGGTCGTTGACCATTCTACCAGCTGGTGTTGAAACGATTGTTTGCATTCTTTACGGAGTCCATATACTGGGCGTTGAACAGTCGTGAGACATCCATTATGTGCGAAATGACGTTTGGCCTTCTGACCAGTTTGTTTCGAAGAGGGTTTGCATGTATACAATACTAACCGTATACGGCAGTGGAGCGGCGCCCTTGCACTTCTCATGATTCATCGCAAGGCGACGCTCTTATGCCGATACGATAGAGTTTATTTTGCCAAACTCACGTGAGTTAATCTGTGATGAACAGTATGAGGATTTTGCATACAATAGCTTTTAAACGTTAGAAATGTATTTTTTGAGAGATAGTTTTAAAGGTTTGTATTTAAGGTCAGATTTTTTCCCACGGGGTTAGGTTATGGGCCTGATAAACATCTTTTGTTACCTCATTTGTCAATCGTTGCATGTGTCGTCGTAGCCAGCCTTGGTATTAAGTAAATACATTAAACTATAGTCATTTAAATTTCTTGGTATTCGGCAATAAACAACGAATTAGAAATTGTATAGTATTCGAATTATGCTGAAAAGTGGTTCCAAGCAAACTGCGATCAAGTGGGCGGGACGAAAAAAATCAATCAACACAACGATTTATGGGATTGGCTGGGATTTTCGTTTAACATTATTTTACCCAATGATGGGTAGCGGAATAAATTTGCAGATTTTTGATTTGTCAAAGTATATACATATTTTGTTTTGCCTTTGTTTGCTATTTGACAATATCATCGTATTGTCGTCGATAATATAATCGTGACAACAGTCTCACCTTTTCATTCTCTATAAAGTGTGATAAGGACAACTTGTAGTCTTGATGACAAATAACAAACACGAATAGCCAAGTGAAGTGCGGACATAAGATTGAATGTCATGCCATACATAAGCGTTGGAAACCTTACTCCATTATTTACCTATAACTTAACGTGTATTTTATCACACGTAAGTTACTATAAAAACAGATGTCATTGATGTTGTTTATTTGTTTGTAGAGTGTTGTGTATTAATAGCGGTCTTTTTATTTGTTTACACATAACACGTTCGAAAATAATAGGTGTTAAATAAAACTAGTTTAAACGGGATAATGCACGAAACTTTATTTATTTATTGACGTTTCAAATAAAAATAAGCTAGTTTTATTTAATGAGTGATGTGCGTGAAAACCTAAGAAACAAATATAATAATAGGTGTTATAAAATTTATGTACTTAGCCCGCATTGTCGTCAAAAGCATGAATAGTTCACCATCATAAGTTTCCTATCCTTTATTTATTTATTCCTACTCCAAACCTACATCAGCAACACACAAAATGACACCGTCCCATCTCTCGATTCCGGACACAATCTCTTCGGGTAAAAA
Source organism: Chilo suppressalis (assembly GCA_902850365.2). NCBI lineage: Eukaryota > Metazoa > Arthropoda > Insecta > Lepidoptera > Crambidae > Chilo > Chilo suppressalis. The sequence goes on from OU963911.1 coordinate 3,695,662, forward strand.
CAAATTACACAATATTTGTTTTTTAGGTTTTCACGCACATCACTCATTAAATAAAACTAGCTTTTCACGGGTTAATGCACGAAACTTTTATTAATTTACTAAAAAAAAATATATAAAAAAAAAGATTCCGACGACGTAGCCTGTAACGTACGAAACGTCAATAAATAAATAAAGTTTCGTGCATTAACCCGTGAAAAGCTAGTTTTATTTAACACAATATTTGTTTTTTCTCTGTGTGCGTTACTCGAGCGCACGCTGTATCCAGATTATCTTCTGTGCTATCTATTTTGTGGTTTTTTGTAATCTCGGGAGAATGCTGATGCGTTTAAGGTCGAGATTCGCGTCTGCGTAAGCGTGAGCATGTTTACTCATTTCTACGAATGTGCGTTTTTGTGAATTTATCTATACCACGACCTTGCATGCATACTTTGGCAATGATCTCTTCTAATATTCTGTTTATCAGAATACATTTTGTCAGGAACATATTGCCAACTCATCACTTGCATTATAATGATGTGCGTAAAGAGGTAAATAATCTAGCGATAAACTTGTTTTATTGATTGTTTCATGTTATAAATTATTTAAATTTATTCAGTGACGATGACGACAAGGGCTGCCAACATTTCTTCAGTGAAATATTTATAGTATATTTCAGACGATGCTATAAAAAATATAAGTACACTTAAGAAAAAGTATTTTACGGAAAACTTAAAAAGTAGGTAGACGAAAATAATTTCTTACTTATTTATTTTTATAAAAACCACTACTTTCCTTAACTAGTTTATTTAGGACTTCTCAAAGAAAACTATAGGTATCTAATTGGAAATATTTTTTCTCTCTTTTGCTAAATGGTGCATTAACAATATTCCAAAACCAAAACAAAGCAGACCAATGAAAAAAACATGCGTTTGACAGGGTTGCGTTCAGGACCTACGCTCTGAATGCAACTTTTTGCTTTGACGTTTCAATTTGGACATATAATGCATGAAAGTTATGTCAATCTTGACATTTGCTGCGTAGGTTCTGGACGCAACCCAGGTTTGACCTGCCAATTTGACTTTGAAAAGTTCGTTGTGTGTATGGTACGTTTGGATACGCTATACAAGTTATTGAATTAGTCAAAAGACTGAATGTATCGATAGTACAGAGTAGAAATATCGATATATTTTTTCTTCTCCCCCATTTCTAGACTTAACCTCATCTCCAAAAGCCTTTACGATTTCGCAATGTAAGGCCCACTTGCACCATAGATAAATGATTGGTCTCGCTATCGTAGCGACCAATCATTTATCTATGACTTGCACCAAAGTTCCTAAATAAATTTTAAAAGCTTATCATGTTTGAGTTTTGTTCTCTTTTTGGCAAAGATAGAATGATTTCTTAAACAGGAGTTTCCTTTTAATTTGATCAAAGCATGTTGGACCTTAACCACAGGGGTTAAAGTTTAGATTCCGTTGCAGGGATAATCGGGGTGATGTGGTCGGTTGCCTGGTTCGCTATGGTCTACGACTCGCCTGCTCAGCATCCGCGCATCTCCGAAACGGAGAGGAACTATCTCATGAAGGCGTTGCCACAGGAGAACAACACAAAAGGGGTGAGTGACCTATGGAATACATACATATGGAAGTAGGACCACAAAATAGATAGTATGACCTCAAGTAAACCAGTCTATTGGACATAGTTCTTATAAAAATATACAAGGTGTTTGATAAACGCCGTATAAGTTGAAACGTAACCATTTTAATTGTTACCATAATATTTATATTAATGTAGAAAGATGAAAATTAAAACAAAACCACTTCATACCAATGACCCTTTATGTTTTACTTTAACTCGAATATCGGTAATTTGTATGGATAATACTTACTTATTTTAAAAATTTTTTGACGTTTCTATTTAGACATGTTAAAGAGGAATTTTGTTTTGGCTTTATACAGTGTTTACCAAACACCTTGTTATGTATCTTGCGAGGAATAACTTTATTTGTGTCTAGTGTTAATGTGACCTTTTACTATTAAAAAATAAAATAAAAATAAATTACTTTGGCTTCTCTCAGTTTTATTCTAAGTTAGTAACAATAAATTTTATTACGTCCGTTACAGATCTTCAAGTGTCTGTGTTATTTTATTATTAACGAGCTTTGATTTCTTATTCTTAAATTAACATTTGTTTGAAACGTATCTTGTATAATCTTAACGGCATGACCCGGATGTGGTGTAGGCATAGACAACATACATTTGTCATTAAGTAGAACTATATAAAGGACATTGTTCAGCGTCCATACATAGTTAGCCTAAGAACCAACAATCATGAAATATTATTTTCTAGGTTCAAAATCGTAAGTAAATGACAGTAAAAACAAAGATTATTGACGGACACTTCTGAGAACTTAAATTATTAGGAAAACTAAAATTTTTTTGAGGTTATGTTTAATATTCAATGAAACATAGGTCAACCTGTGAATTTAGTATGAACTCAGTATGAAGTGAATTAATATTATAACTAATTCATTTAATTCGGTGCGATTTTAAAGAATAACTATTAGGAAAAACTTGGTTAGGTAGGAATCATGAATAAAATAAAAACTGTAGTTTTGCATCTTATTTATTGACTATTTTTTCCATAAATGTATCATATTGTTTATTGAATTTATTTGTATATCACATATATATTGTGTATATATGCAGCGTGAATGTGTATCAGGTGCTCTTGAATAATTTGGCAGTAAGTATGATCCTCTCAGGATGTTGTGGCACAGGTTCACTAGCACTTGGTAATAAGGTCTCCGCTCTTTGGTAACTTCGATGGCATATTAGATAGCCAAAATAGTTAAATTAAAGGAAAAACAATCGCAAATAAACACACACAACAGGTAATCCGAAACGAGAATGCACTTTCCGGTATATTAATCGAATGCCACAGATTACTATGAAACTGCATGCACCACAACCACAGAGTAACAAGTTTTATGCCGGCCCTTCACTTGACAAAAGTTTGTCCTTGTCATGCTTAATAAAGAATGAAAAGGACAGACTGATGTCATGTTTTAAAATAGCAAATACGAATAGCCAAGTGAAGTGCCGACATTAGGAAGAAAGAGTGTTTTGTTTGCAGCGCTGCCATAGATTAAACACATAAAATGGTATTTATTGTCTCAGATTATTTTTTAACTTTTTAATTTAGCTTACTTAACTGGAAGTGTCCGTCAGTATCTAAATACTGATAATTATCGCAAAAAATATACTAAGAATTATCATAAATGCCAAATTGGTGTTGGTTCTTAGGCCAATTTTAACATTGTCCTTTGTTCCTTTAATTTCAATTAAACAGAATTCGCCGTAGAAACCATCTCTATTTTAATTAATTTACATCTCAATAATATCCTGGTCATTAATTTTTTACAAGCAACCTTCGCCTCAGTGGTTCGATACTAAAGTATTGAAATGAATGCGCTCGGCAACGGCGGCGGCGCACCGTTTACCTTGGCGACGTTGCCAAAACTGTTTTGTATTGCAATCAGGCAAAAACCGTGAGGTAGGGTTGCCATTCTTGCGAACATTTTGGAAACTTCGGTTTAACATTCCATTTATTCCCTCCAAATTAAATCGGACCCCAGTATTTATTTAGCTGTTTTTACTAAGCTATATTTACGAATAAAAAATATTATGCTGTTATATTTCGTATAACATCGATAGCAAAATACAGTCGTAAAATTAAATTTAACTTATTAAAAGGTATTTGTAGAAAAAAACCAGTGCGTAACATCCTGCATCTTGTCATTTAAAATTTCAATAAAGAATATTATTATGAGTAACCCTATACTGACCATTCGTTTTACGATTGCTGACTGCGGTTGCGCAACATCGGAGGCGCATCTTGACATTTTGATAAGAACATAACCCACGGTTTGTCATTGTACCGTAGTTTTGTTGTCCCCAAAACATATTGCCTTTTTTGGAGTCATTTTTAGTTCGCCTGTTTTTGGATTAGTTGTGACTTGTGAAATGTTCTAAAGGCCACAAGTAGCCGTTCTTTAAATAAGGCAAAGAGCCTGAATTGCTCTTCCTTAAATATTATTTAAGAACATAGTATTCTCTTTGTCCAATATTGTATTCACCATCGAAAAAGTTCAATTGGATTAGACATTATAATATAAAATTTAAACATATTGTGGCTGAACCTCATTTAGCGATTGTTTGCTGTTTTTATGACAACCAAGACTTTAACTAATCTGAACTGATATTAGTCACGCAGCTTTAAGTTGTTTATTTGTGTAACATTTGCTTTTTTTTTCTTATTAAACTTAAAACGACGATTCTGTTTTAAATTGGATTTTTTTGAACTTTTAATTTGTCAAAAAAACGTTACCACAAAAATATATAATTGAGGGGGCGGAGGATATCAGTTTTAGAGATGGCAAAAGATAATTAGTACCTACCTATTTCTTTGCTAAGATCGCTACGATCGGGTAGCAATATTAACACATACATATAATAAGTTGAACCTACTGTTCTATGCGATGAGGTCTTAGACCGCGCGAGTGATTTCCAAAAATGATAATCTTTTTTATTTTATTTCTTAAAACGATACTAACACGCTTTCTTGTCTAATGTATCTAGTACATTACTCATATTATTGTAATGCTTCGCAGCATATGCCAGTGCCGTGGCGCAGCATGCTGCTGTCTGCGCCGGTGTGGGCCATCATCATCACCCACGGTGCCTCCGTCTTCGGCTACTTCACCGTCGTCAACCAGCTGCCTACCTACATCGAGAGCATCTTGCACTATACCATCAAGCACGTGAGTACATTTACCGTTAATTGTAGGTTCGAGAAAATGATACCCATCCAGACGCGAAGATGGTGCAGCAGTTTTGCGTTCTACAATATATACTTACATCAGTCGTCCTTACCGCGGCCTGCAAGTTGCTTATAGTGCTTCTTTTAAAGAGTCTCGAAGGAAAGAAGTAGGAAGGGAAAGAAGTAGGTATGACATATTATACAGGCCGTTGTTCTCTAAAGTTTTTGCGTTTTGATCTGTGGGCAGATTATATTTATTTATTTAATTTTTGGGAGACCAACAGCTCATAAAAACACATCATACTGTAATGCGTTCCTTTCTGCAATAACAAAAATTCTAGAGTTGTCGGAAACTTCTATGGAGTATGGTTCAGGGAGAAATTCTATAGGCTGCAGTAGATGGTATAATGAATTTGTAACCTGCTGATACAAGCTTTGCTTAAAACGTACGGATACAAAAAGCTCGAGATGATTTTTATTTTATTTATATAATCTTCGCGAGATTGTGTCCGTGAGCGAGCCGTGTTAATCGAGTTCCTGGAATAATACCTATTATTTTTACATGTATTACAATGAATAGGTAATCATCAAGCGTGGAAACCTTTCGTCATTATATGGTAAATCATTAGGTAGACTCAAATCGGTAATCCATAGATGCACGTGCATTTTTAAATAGAATCCACTTGCTTAATAGGATTGATCGTGTCATGGCGAGCAATCAAGTTTATCGCACAATAAAAGTCATTGTTATCTATTTCCTATAGTGGCCGAGTGTTTGATAAGCACAGAAAAGAACCGGAAGAGATAAAAATACTATACTCTTATCGCGGTACGGTTCAAGAACGAATCTTTGCAACTTTATTTCAATGCACTAAAGGTTCATTTCATTCTGTGCAAATTATTCACTAGGGTAACCACGAATACAAAGTGAAGAACTTGGGTTGAGTGTTATATTCGCATTTATTAACTTTAAATTGTTTATAATCGTGTATGATTTTGTTTATTGTTTTTAAAGGAGAAAAATTACTCGTTTTTTAATTTCAATTTTTGCTTATTGCAAACCTTTGTGGAATGCAAGGTATATATCGGTCGTCTTAGAGGAATTCCTATAACCGAGGATTTATTTCATGCTTCGTTTCATTTATTTTATTTTCGAAGTGAGTTCTTGCGTATCGTAGCATTACGCAAATAATTAAATTGAAGAAATCAGTTTTTCAAATTGGATTAGGTAGGTACTTTATAATACGTACACATATTTAAAACTCTTCCACATTTAAAAACATGACATTCTGTATTTGTTATAATTTGTAGTTTCTATTATAACAATAAATTCTATCTATTGTTATATAATTAACTAATTATACATGTCAGGACTGTTCTAGTTCTGTGCTTTTTTTTGTACAGTGAACAACATAGTTTAAAAAAACAACACATTAACTACTTTTGTAGACTTATCAGTTAAATGAGCAGTGGTAATAAATTAAACGAGACTTCTTGGAACAACATTGTTCGGTTGTCAAGGAAACAATAGAGCTCTATTAGTTACATATTAACACCAACATTAAAAGTCTATAACCAAAGCACATATGGTAATAATAAGATAATTAAATACATGTGTACAGTACATGTGTTTGCTCATCTTGTCATGCTTTTCTTAATTACCGACCAAACGAAATAATTGGTAATTTAGAAAAGCATTATTAGGTTATCCAACAAGACGGACCGAAACGCAACTAATATTAATATAATATATATTTAACGGGTCGTTAATAATTTAACAACGTTTCAAGAGTTCATACGATGTCAACCTATTTGTTATGTATTTGGTAACTATGTAAATTCAAACTATTTGAACTGGATGCATATATTTTTTTTATTGTATATTTTATCATACTAAAAACTAAATGAATAGCTATTTTATGTATAGAACTGGATATATCTGGTTCTAGTCGTCCTTGCTACTGGAACATATTACAATAAATTAGTGTGACCATTTTATTTGTGTTTTCATAGAATTACTTCTTCGTTTAATCGCTATTTGTTATTTTATTGTGGCATCACAAAATAAAATTTATATTTCTTAATACAAATATCAGGTACATGAATATAAAAATGTTTCTTCAGTCAATGCAATATTTATATTGAGATTGAGTTCCAATCTTCATTCCTTAAAGTATTAAGAAATATTTAAGTGCACAATATACAAGAAAAAATAAACTTAAAACTTCGTCAGTATTTCATTAATAATATATTAATTTTCTTTTTATAATACGTATTAATAATAATAATCTAAATCTCGCTTGATATCCGAGTCAAATACGAATTGAATTCTATTGTTTATTGGAGCAAAACATTTTTTTACGAATATCCTATAATAATGCTCTCCGAACGCTCTCTAAATCATTTGCGTTCACGGTAGTACTAACATAGCAGACCAGCCCTTAACCTATCAGGTAATAATTAAACTCGCTTTTAATACAGATGCAAAACTTTAGCAGAGTAAATATCTGAATTCTTAATTTTTACTTAATCTATTATATTGTTATTTTATAATTGTAATAATTAAAGTAGTACTTTTATCATTATGTTTAAAGTGTGCTTTTCAAAGTACATAGTTATCTAATTTATTTAAATTATCTGCAGATACAGAAACATCATCAACAAACATCCGATCGATAAATTTGCAACACATGCTCAATGTATAATAGTTATGATTATAATTTATGAGTAATTAAAAGTCTTACTCCAATTTTATACTATATTATAATTATGGTAAACTTCATATCTGGTACTTGATTATTACTCAATTAGTAAACTATAATAGATTTTTATGAAATTATTTATATCGATTTGCAACATTCGAAAGTTGTTTTAATGAATATGTACTACTTGGCACTATTGAATACATGGGATTTTCAACCTTTTGCCTCAACGCCTAAGATATTTTATCATAATGCATAGCATGAGGTTGCAAAGGATAAACAAGAATCATGCAAGTAACCCACCCTATTGCATCAGCCGAGGAGTGAAGCGCAGGTTTTATATAGCAAGAACAGGCCACGCCTCAAAACGTAGTTGCTAATGTGAATGAATCTTTAAATTCGTTTTAGCCATAAAAAATCTCAGACACGCGGTTTTTGATATTTTTGACCTTAGATGTTATTTTGCAACTTTATGTGTTGATTTGAAAGCATTGTAAGAATATAAGCTGTATAATGACAAAAGACACATGTTAATGCGTCGTTCTAGGTGTGACTCCCAGGCACATTAAATACTGTTTCATAATAAAGTTTGGCCCTTTAAATGCTTATCTAGTAAAAGATCAGAGGTTTAAATAACAATATTTTATATAGTAAACCATAAATAGATAATTTATTTTTATTAAAAATCAGGTTGTGAGTACCGAGAAGATACTCGCAAAGGTTAACATTTCAAAATTGATACAGGCAGTAGGACGTACGTAACATAACAGGACTGTTTATATTTTGTTCCTCGAAATGAGTAAATTGTAAGTTATTGTTAAAAACTCTTTCTTCTTTTAAAGAGATACTAGGCTACTGCTTACTATGCACCTATATACTTAAATCTCCGTGTTTTTATATGGATTTTCAAGTTACATTCATAATAATAATAATAAATTATGAATATTCCCAACACTCACACCAATTAGCCTAGCCCAAGTAATCACTGTAAGGTTTGTGTAATGGAATACTAGGGTTACAGATAGAATACTGATACGATATATAAGTATATTTATCTAGAAACATATAAACACCCCTGACTTAGGTACAAATGCTCGTATTCATCATACTAACATTTGTCCCACCCAGATTCGAACCCCCGGGCTCTCAGGGACCTGTTCTCTGTTCTCGGCGACCTCTGAGTAGGTGACACCTTGAAACCCGGCGTACGTACCACTCGGCCACGGATACATATAAATAAGTCAATATATATATAATATAAACAAACGATACTGTTATCTTCGAGGTGATTTTTAATAAAAAAAAATTAAGTACGTTATAAAAAAACCTAGGTGCTTTAACCACGATATAGGTAAACGCGAAATCTGAATCACGTTTAAGGACCCTTGATACAACTGTTTACCTTATAAACTGCTATCTGCGCCCACAACTTTGTCCGGATAAAAAGTATCCTGTCACGATCCAGGTAATAAACCATGTGTGTCAAATTTCATCCATATCTATTCAGCCATTTTTGCGTACTTCAGTATCAAACATACAAACACAGAAACATATAAACTTACAAACTTATACTATTTATTAGTAGGAAAGGATTATAATTATAGTATAGGATATAGTAAATACAAAGTATCTGATAAATTGGTATTGGCAAACTTGGTTTGCTCGGTGAAAACAGGTATTTGAAATACCTGGGGTAGAAATAGTTAGTGGGGACAACAGATCAAGATGATTTAGCACTGTAAATGCTTACATATTTGTTATTACACAATCAATTTCAATTTTTTTTTAGAAACAAACCATCTTTAAAATTAATTAATGGAATTATTACATTTCTCAATCACAACCTTGTTTATTATATTGGGCAGAGCACTGGTCCGCAGGGGTGACCGTTTCCAGGCCGCAGGGTTCCGAAGGTGATGAGAGCCGATGGATATTGCAATTAGATACGAATACATTTCAATAATAAAATTAATAAAAATGATCAAGGTACTATAACTACACAGGCTCACTTCAGTGTTTTTACATAACCAAGACCTGGTTACTTGACAACTAGGGCAAATCGCGGCGTACTCAGCTCGCTGTTACGGATATTAATAAATATACTTTTAATTAATTATTACAACATTTAAATATTTTCTAGAACAATACTGATGAAATAATGACGTATGTACATTATTATTTAGTAACATACATTTATACTGTCACTAAACAAAGACAAAACAGGCCCTGAACTGTACAAGTAAATCAGATTGCGCGAAAGTTCTATACCTTCCCAAATAAGCGGTGGAACAAGCATTACTTAAACTTTCGCAGTTATTTGGTAAGAGAAATCTATATGCTAAATTTATTAACCTGTATTTAACGTTAATATATTTGAAAGTAGTTTAATAAAAAAAAAATATTAATCCTAGATCTGTCAAAATTAAATTGGCTCAATGTATCCGCAAATTTGCCATAGCATGGTCGCCCTACTGTCGACATGAGTGACTAGCGGCCGCGTTTTTTTGCAATATCCGTATCAGTAATATAATCGGACACACAACTTGACGACTAATTGATATGTGACATTTCGCTTGGACTAGCAGGCAGCAGTAGTGTCCCAGTTGTCGACAAGGCCTAATTTTATCTCGACTATCACCTCTGAGCTGTTATGATGAATAATGAAATGTATCACAAATGAATGATAATTGCAGTGAACTTGCTCCCAATTGACAGGATACGAACTCGTGATTTTTCTTTATCTGAGCAGTTGCTCTATTGAATTTCTGAAACCAGTTTGATCAGTCGTCGTCAGTAATAGTTTTGAACCATATATGTATTATAAAAATCAATATAAACATAGCATTTTGAGTGCAAAATTGCAGTTTGCCATTTTTAATAAAAAAAATAAAATACTGGTATAAAATAGTTATTTTTCCTTGGAGTAATAAGAAAGAGTTTTAAAACCTTTATTTATAAAATGATCTTGTGTAGACCCGCGGTAATAAGAAAGAGTCTTAAACCTTTAAGTATTTTATAGAATGATATTCTCTAGATCCACTTAGGTAGGTTCGTCTGCCATGATAACATTGTAATGGTCTAGACTTAATGAAATTAAAACTACCTTCTCGTCTTAGAACCGACCTTTATGGCTCTTTATCATCCAGAACAATGGCTATAAAAAGTGATATAATTATTTAAGTGGCTTGATGTCTGCAGGAGCGTCGGAGCTTGGAATCTTTGAAAGACGCTATCATAAAAATATTTAATGTTCAACTTGGGACGTGTTGCGAAAATATGTGGCAAAAGGCAAAATTAGGTATTAAATCAAGACTATATGCAGTACGCTATATTTCGTGTACAAAGAATCAACATAGACAATCGATTAGAATAATTGTATTCTCAAGAGTTTTGTCTTATTAATACATGCATTAGACAATTTGCTTTTGTTTGAAAATAAGATTTTACGACGATTGGAATAAAAAAATCGCTTGTTGCTATGCTTCACTTCACTTGGGCGTTCGTGTCATTAGTATGAATTTCCATCGAGCGTTAATGAATGTGAGTCACTGGATTGCGACATAAGAAGATAGAATAAGTAATTATCTACATTTGAAGTAAAAAAAATACCTTAAAACATATTTAGTGATATGTATACGTATACGTATATGTCACCGGTAAAACTATGTCAATTAATTGTTTCTTAGCTTCCTCAACACAATGATGCATGATGCGTGGATATACCATGTAAAGCAGTGCAGCAAGAGTGTAAAAAAGTGTAAAATCAAAACACACGTTGAAGATTAATTTGAAGCAACATTTGCTGAAATTACAATGCATTTTATTTATTGCATGCCCTGCACGAACAAAAAATAGCAATTTAAAGTTCAATATTTCGCAAACGGATCCCTAAATCACAAAATTGTCTTAGAAACTCCTAAGTAATTTTAAATTACCAATTTAACCACTTACCAATGGGGCAGAAGATGAAAAATTAAAATCGTCCTCAGGTTACAAGTGGGGGAGCTACCCTAAAAAAATATGTTTTCAAAATTTTATTCTACTATTTTGTCGGCATGATTGATATACATATCTCCACATAATTACAGCTCTCTAGTGCTAACAGTCTCCAAGTAAAAACGGGATGGACATGATGAAACTATAATGGTTCCTTGTCAGGACTACGGAACCCTAAAAAGTGACCTCTCGATTCGAGCCCATAAATTACTTCTCAACTTTGACGCGCTTTAGAATTGTATTTTTTTGTTAGATTGACAAAAGAAAAAATAAGTGCCCATTTTTGATATTCTAATTGACAGACTGAATAGAATTTCGTTTATTTTACCCCTTCGTAATAAGGGTTGCCACCTTTTTTTGTCCAAATAAAGTACATTGGATATTAAAAGTAGAAAAAAAGTACATTGTGTCCAAAATAAAGTACTTTTTATTCCATTTTATTAGTAAGCTTAAATATATGTTGTACATTGCTTCTAGCGCTAAAAATCTATAGTTTTTTCCGCAACGGGAAAGGTCATGATACAAAGCCATACATACAGCCACGACAATGTTGCAAAAATGAGCTAAGAGCGACATATTATTTATACGTACTGTCTGTCCATTTTACGCTAAAATGATTGCTATCAATCTCTTTTTGTATATTTTCTCCAAAATTAATCCCCGAGTAAAACCACATTAAATAAAGTATTTTCACGTAATTTATTGTTGGCATAAAGTATAGAGTACAATTACCCGAAATAACGTGCCACCCGTACTCAAGTGATTACGTAGTTATCCGCATGCTAAATGCTAATTCTACATTATAAAATTGAAATCAGCGGTGGACATTTAGGCCTTTTGCAGACGACGGGGCGGGGCGGGCATTTTGTCCGCGAAGCAATAAAAACCGCGTCTGCCCGTCGATGTCTGCGGCTGCCCGCGCCGCGTACACAAAGCACACGACGGGCAGAGGCGGTCAGTTCAGGACGCTGGTTCTAGTGAATAGTCCATCACTAAAAACCGCGTGGCGCGGACTGAGCTGACCGCCCCGCGCCGCCGTCTGCGTTACTGCATATAAACTGGTTTGGTATCCACGGCGCGGCGGGCAGCCGCGGACATGCCGCGCCGCCAGTACCCGCCGGGCACCTGCGGCGCGGTCTTTTTGCCCTCTGTGTGCGTTTGTAATATAGGATTCACTTTGTGCTATCGTTCGCGGCGAAATTGACCGGCCCGCCCCGCCCCGTCGTCTGCAAAGCGCCTTATATGACTCATACTGTGTACTGTCTGACTGACATACTGCGCCGGATGTTACTAGAACAAACTAGATTTTGATAGCATAATCTCGCTAATCGTGTTAGCAATGCTTAATGGGTTTTAATGCAGTTTGTATGCTAAGAGTTTTTAAGGCGATTGAATATTTGACACGACCACGTAAATTAAAGAAATCCTTTTGCGAGCGAAGCTACATCTTTAGCAGTTAAAGAATCAACAAATATATACTCTATACAAATAATACCCATACTGATATTATCAGTTTCAGTTTGGATAGTAAGTAAACTGATAATTTAAATCTAAAGAAAATATAACTAGAAAAAATTGCCTGGTCCGCGTGGAATTTTTTCTAGTTATATTTTCTTTAGATTTAAACATCAAACATTTACATGCTTTAAAATAATAGAAATTATAACTATAATTGCTATTTCTTGTTTCAAATGTTTAATACTTGTAAAAGTATTCATTTGCCATTGTGGGTTACCTATAATGCGATGAGAAGGCGCTGCCTTGCAGCTTAAGAATGGCTAGAAGAATTTCGACGCGGTCCGTGAGGGCCGCGGTAGCATAATTGGTCAGTGTATTCGCCCGGATTGCGAAGAGTGTGGGTTCGAGTCCCGTCTGCTGCCTGGTCCGCGTGGATTTTTTTCTAGTTATATTTTCTTTAGATTTAAACATCAAGCAGTTACATGCTTTAAAATAATAGAAATTATAAACAGATAATTGTTTGCTATCATCATCAGCCTATAATTTCCCCACTCCTGCCCCTCTAGCATGACCACCGAAACGGGATATGATAAAGCAATATATCAGCATTAACTGTCAAACTACAGTGGAGTTTGACTCTGACAGTTCATGCCGATATATCGCTTTATCATATCCCGTTTCGGTGGTCATGCTAGAGGGGCTGGGGCACAGGCCTTCCCTATGGATGGAATAGGGAGATTTGACCATAACCCACTACGCTTGTCCAGTCTCGACTGCAGTCGTTGATCTCGGCTTAATACGCCTTTCGTAGTACGGAGGAGATCGAGATCATAAATTTTTGGTCACCCATCCAATGACCGATCACTGAGAAAGTTGCTTAACTTCAACAATCGTAGCCGAACACTCCGAACTCCTCAGTAAACAGTGAATGAATTATAAAAAGTGCTGGTTTCCTGTTCGCTACTATCAAAGATCATTTTTTAAGAAAGCAGTTTAGATAGTAGATTTATTGATATTTACTATCATTTATCATCACAGAGTTTCTGACTTTATGGTGAAGTTGAAATCACGGTACTGAAGCTATTGTAATATTTACGTAATATTCAAACGGCATTTGAAGGAGATGTCACTTTGAAGCATTTTTTTCTAGCGTGACACTCGCTTACTTATATCTGTTATAATTTCAAAGTATTTACTAACTAGTACCTGCTCACTTAATGTTAAATTTACTGTAATCTTAATGACGGGACGTGATTATATAAGTAGCCATAACATTCGACCAAAAATTATCTAACATACATACTGACATTATATATATACTAGAACAATGAAACTAAAACGTAAAACTAAAAACCTTAAAAATAAAATATATTATTAAAAGGAGTCCCTTTAGGCAAGGATCCGAAGATACTGGCAGCATCCCCGCTTTGAATAGCTAGACTAATTGTTTGTCCGAGGTAGCTGCCAGCTCTTCGGTCTCCTGTGATATCGACAAACCTTTTTGCTATTTCTTTAAAAAGCCTTATAGCGCTAGGACCCCACGGACCAAGGGTCTCGACACCGAATAGAACAAAATTATATTCGGAGCCTAGACCCCTGTATGTGCTTGCTTTAGCTTTTTCAGCCGCTTCACAAGCCGCACCAGCTCTGTTGTTGGTTCCATGTAGATTGTTTAATGTCTACACCTTGCTAATCCAACAATTTTTCCAACTATATTTTATTGTTTGTTAATGATGAATCAGCTTTATTGATTTAGTCAGGGTGACGGTCGAACGAAGCAGTAAAAATCGAGATTTCCGCAGCTAACCGCCCAAAGCTGGCGACTCTGGGCATGTGATGTGTAGGAAGAGCCCTTTAAAGCGATGTAGGTCGCAGGCGCAGGACGCAATTGTTGGAAATTGACAGTAATTTGAGACGGCCACAGTAATGATAAGCCCTTTTGCAACAACATAATGGCTACCAAGTACCGTGAGAGCTGGTATTGCCAAATCAGTAATTCTAAATGTCGGAACAAAAATGGCTTCTACATTGTACATTTTGAGACCAAAATCTAAATTCTGCACTTGTTTATTATTGAATTACTCTTAAAAGAAATTACAGTATAACTCTTCAGTGTACTATGAAGTTTTTTTATGATTATGTGAATTTGTGTGCCTCGGCGATGATGCCATGCATTACGGTGAACAACATTGCCGGATTTTTTATTTACCAGAATAAAAAAAAAATGCAAATAAATTCTATTGAAAATCTAAACTTACCTCGAAGTTAATTTGCATGAGATGCCTTAACTATTTCAATATTTTGAGTCTTCAAACTACTTTACGTAGCTAAAAGCTATTTTGAATAGCTACCGATAGTTTTTATGAATGAAAAAACTAATGTAATTATGCAATATTATTTAAGTAAATTGTAAGCATGTACACATTGTATGTTAATCATGTGTACATCATTTTAAAACATACATTCATGTCTAGACTTTATTTTAATAGTTCACATTACTTGAATTTTTAAAATTAATATTTATTGAAGACTCATTAAACTTCATGAGATAGATCTTCGTAAAAAGACGTTTTTGTATTAAAAATTGGTACTGCGCAGGATTCCTTGTCTACCCAAGTAACACAGAATGCTGTATATTTAATCACTTCTGGCCTTATTTCAAGCTTTGAGCTTAATAAAATTGTTATTACCATTCACTGGTGAACCTAAAGCTGAATTTAGTTCACAAACAAACTTAAAACGCTATATTCTGAATAGTAACCGAATAATAGTAATTATTCACTACCCTTAAAACGCTACAGCCGTTTATTTGGTATACTGTTTACGCCTTAATTAAGCTGTGGAAACTTTTCAACGCTATTTCCTGAATTAGGGCAGTTAAGCAGATGCAGATAGTGCCGTTGTTTCAGCCAGGCTGGATGGGACCGTGGACCGAGTGAGGTGAGGGGCATCGTTAGGTTTTAGTCGATAGGGCCCCCCCTCCTGGGCTGTCGCTGAGCCAGTCTCAGGACTGGCTGAGCACGTGCGGGACGGTACGGGAGGAGTACCACATAACCCCGTTGCCACTCCCAGGTGGTTGGGTTACGCGTCACGTATTTTCCTGATAAAAAAGGGTGCAGATATGTCAACGCGCAAAATATAGTAGTTTGGCATACTATATTTTTTTTAGAAATATAATATTTGGTCCCCTAGTAATATAGGAGGATACTATGTTATATAGTAGGGCAGCCCTAGTCCCGTCCCCTCTGACGGTTAGCGGCTATTTCCCATAGCATATCTATAGAAGCTTGCGACATCTGTGTCACTCGCGCTTCGTCTACCCTATAGTTCTACCCTTACTCTTTCTACTACCCTGTGCACCTTTGGTAACATTGATCACTGACATAGTCCATTTATAAAAAATAGGATAAGATGTATCCACCCGGATAGCGGAAGGTGCAGGTTTGAATCCAGTCTGGTGTTTCGACAGAGTGGATTATTTCGTAGAAAAAGTTTATTTAGAATTTAGAAATATAAAAGTTAATATTAATAATTCCGTAAACATTTTGTAAAGTTTGTCCTGTATTAAACTTTATTATCGGTTTTATTTAAGTCTAGTAAGGAATGTTATATTGTTATGAGCGATTTATGAGCTAATGGTGTGTTAGCATAATTATATTTAATTACTGAATAATGTGTACTTTGATTGCCATAAATCTAATCTGTAGCAAATTAAAATTGCTGTAATCATACATTATTAAATACTAATAAAATTCATAATCTCATTCCATGCAATAGTACTTAGCATAACACTATATGTACCTAAGCACTATGAAAACGATTAAATGCTTAATCGTATTTCGACTAATTTAATTATAAGCCGTTAATTTCGCTCATAGGATTGCACTTTAAAGGATAATAATTACGACTTTAAGAGCCTGTAATAACCCATATTGTAAAAATCTGAGGAAATTTACAGCAGGCGTTGTATTCAAATCAAAGTACTTGCTCGATGCTTTGGATTGGTTACAGCGGCGCGCGATCCGCATCATAGGCGATGAGGAGGTGACTTAACACCACAATTTCTTAATTAAGCCGTGAAGTGGCGTCACTAAGCGCGTTCTATCGTCTGTACCACGGCGAGTTTTCTGAGGAGTTATTCTCTCTTATTCCACCTTCCCCTTTCCTTCAGAGGACCACGTACGCTGGCCTACGTTGTCACCGTCTAACTGTGGCCACAATTCCAATCATACAAAGAAATTTGGTGACTTATTTCTTTGTCGCACTATCCGTAAATGGAATGCTCTGCCTGCTCACGTGCTCCCTCCTTGTTACAACCTGGGATCATTTAAAAGAGGCGTGAAGAAGCAACATGCAGGCCGGCAAAGTGAGGAGGGCTGGTGTGGCAGTTAGAACTGCTGTATCAGCTATCTTCACGTCTGGACTTCATCGTTACGTAACATCAGGTGGGGTGGAGTCGTTAGTCAGACCTATCTATATAAAAAAAAACAAAAAGTCCCCACCGATTACTTACAAGTGGTATGCTGGTGTACACGATATGTAATGACCCCACTGTATATGATAGTTGACGAGCCAAATGAGCCAATCAATACGACGCAGCGGTAATGAAGATCTCCTGCTACTAAAACGAAGATTAATTACGCAGAAATTGAGATAATTGTCGAGTGCTTATGCCGAGATGAAATTGCGGATGAGCGTAATATTGCGATGTCATCAATGTATTAGGCGTCTGGAGTGCGGAATGAAAGAATGAATGTCTATTTCTTCACTAGCTTTTGCCCGTGACTTTGTACGCGTGGAGTTAGAGATTTGAGTAGCTTATTTTTAGCCAATCTGCTTTTTCATTAGTCTACTTACTATTAATGACATTTTCGTCACCAAAAAACTTAAAACACTATACACCTATATTCTTTTTAAGACATTGTTTACATTGCGTTGATAGAACAGTCAACAATATTTCCAACACTCACACCGATTAGTCTAGCCCAAAGTAAGCACTGCAAGTTTGTTTTATGGGATACTAGGGTAACTGACAGATTACATATAAGTATATTTATATAGAAATACATATTAAACATCCATGACTGGAGTACAAATGCTCGTATTCATCACACAAACATCTGCCCCACCGGGATACGAACCGGGACCTCTCGAGTAGGCGACACCATGAAACCCAGCGTGCAAACCACTCGGCCACGGAGGTCGTCAAAAGGTAATGATGATGACTTGTAAACTGCAAACTAATCCTTATAACCAGTTGCCTATCATTTATTTTATCGATTTCTTCGTCGTCAGTAAGAATTTTGCATTGAATAGTGACTGGCACAACACATTTCCGCAGTGAGCTATGTTTCGCATTATTGTTTGAAGTTAATGGATATACGATAGAGGCAAACGTATTGGATTTGAAAGCAACTAGTCGCCTGATAGTTAAATACATTCACGTCGCATTCCTTGTAGGGTGAAAGAGCAAGAATGGTGCATCAAGTAGAATTATCAAATTACCCTAGCTAATAGTAATCTTGGCAAAATCCTAGTTCCTTGGTACCTTTCAATTTAAATTATTTTGAAGAGTTTAACTTCCAATCAACGATATTATAATTTCGTTGCTTCCAAGCCAACACATAAGAGAGAGTCTTCTAAATTCATACGGGTTGCATTGCACATAGAGAATAATAATTAGAGGTGTTCTATCTTTCTTCGGTAGCGTTACCAATCCAGCATATTTTGACAGTTCAGCTGATGATCATTTTGAGCACCATCGTTTTTAATGCTTTACAATTAAGAATAAAGCAAAAGTGTGTTTAGTAATGTGACGTTTACACTTCGCTTTAGGTACTTATATTACAAAACTTGTCGTAAATTCTCAACCTAGTGATAATTGGCTGATATTGATACGGTTGCTAAACAATTTTCCGCAATAGGAAAGCCCACTCAAGGAACCATTGTGTCAACATAATGTTCGTCGTAATTACTTCATAAATATACACTGCTGTCTATAGATTACTGTTCCTTGTCTGTTGGGAGGCAACATGCGGTTTACGCAACGTTGAAGTTGGGGTCTAATTCTTGAAAGTAAATGTGATCGATCGATTTATACTTAAGCCTTAAGAGTATTCATTAGCGAGCCTTAACCGTAACATGCGTGATACAGTAAGAGGTTCTAGTCTGTACGCTTGTAGCTCAGTTGTAAATGTCGGCTCGCTGCAAACCGCTCGCTTACCGCTCGCAGCAGATTAGCGAACCACGTATACACTTTGCTTTTTGGTTACAGTGCATGCAACGGTTACGGTTACTGTACCCCTAGCACGAACCATTATCGAATTCGAATAGTTTGCAAACCGAAATGTCGATGTCATGTATGGAAACTTGAACAGCAGCGACACAAAGTACGTAACGAGAACTAAAAATCAGTACACATTTGACAATGACATTTCGGACTCGCAAACGATACGAATTCGATATTGGTTCATGCTAGGGGAACGGATCGCAAATGAGTACCCAGCTTTACAGGTCGCGGACATAACTCTAGCGCTGAACAAAATGCGTCAGGGACAGCTGCACATGGGTTTAACTGGAGAGCCAATCGGGGCAACGCACGCCCACCCGCGCACCTCGTTTCCCCCTAAGACATCTCAATTTTTACTTCTGCGCAATAACGGTCAGCGCTAAAATTACTATATAGTGTCGTCGCACACGGGCCACACCCCACAGCCACAAACGCCGCCACGAGAAGCTAGAAGCGCCTACTAAAGTGGCTGAAGCGCGCGACAGCGGCCGACTAAGGTAAGGGAGAGGCGAATCGCGCGAGTGACGTATGGCGGCGTTTTGTATCGGCGCATTAAGTGGCCGGTGTGGGCCACAAGAAGCGAGCAACGACGATTTGTAACGTGTGGCGGCCACCGGCGTACCGTGTGTGGCGAGTCCATATAAAATGTATGAAAACTATAAGAAATATGCCGGTGGCGGCGTTTTGTGGCTGTGGTCGGTGGCCCGTGTGCGGCGACACATAGTCTCTTCTCTCTTTACACACTCACTTTTAATGGTATTCTGATTCTGTCGGTCAGTAAGGTTCCAGGGCTCTACGGGGTAGGGGATTGGGTCAGGGTAGGCAAAGGTGCGAGTGATATTTTTGATATCGCAAGCGTTTGTAGGCTATGGTGGCCACTTATCATCAGGCGGGCCATACACTTGTTTGCCACCTTTTTATGTTTTTTTTTTTATGTTATAGGGGGCATACGAGCAGACGGCTCACCTGATGGTAAGTGATCACCGTCGCCCATGGACACTTGCAACACCAGGAGTATCACAAATGCGATGCCTGCCTTTAAGGAAGGAGTACGCTCTTTTTTTGAAGGTTCTTGGGTCGTATTGGTCCGGAAACACTGCTGGCGACAACATATTCCACAGTTTGTCGTACGTGGTCATTAAAAAAGAAACAATCTGTGCTGTCACAATAACTTAGTTTTTCATTCCATAATCAGTTATATCGATACAGCATATTATTTCATTAACATATTTCAATGAAGGATAGAAAAAAAAAGGTTTTGTATGCTTTTTTTTTATTAAAGCAAATAAAAAAAAGATTTTCCTCTTTCATTGAAATTCTTATCATAATAAAAAAACACTTTGTTCTGTCACAATAAATAGTTTTTCGTTCCATAATCAGTTTAACGACACAGCATATTATTTCATTAATAGATTTCAGTGAGGGATAGGAAAAGTTTTATTTTGTTTTTAATAAGTGCAGCAAAAGTAAGCATTTTTTTTAAATACAATTCGTTTCATAAATCTATTCGCTTTTAAAGTTAACACTAATTTTATTTTTTAAATTCTCGTGTCACCGTGTCACAATATTAGTTACCATACTCCTACGAAACGGCCTGACCGATTTTTATCCTTCCGCCTTCCCGTCAAAATTCAAACTATTGGGTATTGTAACGTAGTGTTCTGATATGGGTTGGGAGGAATGTCATCCCAGGAAATTGATAGAACACTACGTTACACACTCCTAAAATTTTTTTTGGACAATATTTATTTTTTTATAATGTGGTATTAAAAAATACATACAACTCTAAATTTTCTCTTCTACCACCTGCCCCTATTTTTATGGCGGTACGAAGTTCGCTGGGTCAGCTAGTCGATGTATAGATTCATAACAGATGTTAGCAAGTGTTTGCGATAATCAGCCTTCATTACTTAGGTGATCACTCTTTAATAGTTGCGTGCTTGGGTGGCAAGACTTTTAAGCGCCGCCGCCGCCCGCGCAGCTAGAAATAATCCTACACGCAGCGCGTTGACTCACCGCGGTTACAAAACAAATAGGTACAGAAGTCAATCTGCATAAAAAGTGCTCGAGCAATGCACACGGACACAATGGCCCGTATTACAGAATGACTACTAAGTGTCGATCTTTACTTGAGCACAGTTAGAAAGGGATGGCGCTATGTGCTATACAGAGCGACACCCCTTTCTTACTGTACTCAAGTAAAGATCAACACTTAGTTGTCATTTTGTATTACGGGTCTAAATCTCTCGGATCGGTTGAGATACCCGTAAATCAGACAACTAGATAAGAGTGCCACAATCTACAATGATACTGTTTTGTGTATAAGCGAAAGTTGACAATCCTAGCGCTACCACCGTATATGTCGTAGGAGGATTAACTAAATAATAATAAATATTTATAAATAAAATAAATAATATATGTATTAAAAAAGAACCCAAAAACTCGACAAATAAGATAAGACAACGATTCTTTTCGCAATCTTAGTCAGACTAGCGTTTGCGCTAAAATCCCATCTTTTTTCAGTAAGATTGAGAAATGTGACCGCTAACTATCTAACTATCTGCGTTTTCGAAAGAATCCGATATTTCGACAATCATCCTAACGACATAATTATATGGTCTGGTTGACTTCTGTACCTGTTTGCTTTGTGCCGTGGGCGATGCACTTTAGCGCCTAGGCATACGACGACAAAAGCGATTACTATATTATTAACTGAGTGTCTATCCCGCTGTGGCAGATGGGGCGCTGGCTACTCCTAGCTTCAATTACCGGTTAGGTCATTATAGTTTTTTTCCTTCGAACGCGTTTATTGCTTTGTTTCTGGAGAGTAATGAAGTTAATTTATAGAATAGTCAGTGGTTCTTATATTTCTCTCCTTCAATTTTCACCCCTTTTAGATTCTATAAATTTAAAACTAAATTTGAAAACAGACATCCTTTTCATTCTGTAAAGATTTAAAGAGTATGATATGGATATGTCGCAGTAAGATGGACAAATCCGTAATTTTATTATAGCCCTAGGAATTATAATTATATACCGTAACATTGTTATACGGAAGCGATTCATTACTAACACAATTATGTTCTTTTTGTGGATTTTTTCGTTTTGTTTGGTGATGTTTTCTCACTTTTGCACCTGTCTGTATCAAGTGTTTTATTGTTTATTACTATCACCTACTTACCCGGCGCGTTTGATCGATTCACAGAGGCCGGTGTTGCTTAATAATATCCCGAGGCCCTTCACATTTCATAAATACCACCGCCATTTGCACCAGGTTAATAAAATATAATTTGAAAAATGCTACTCCCATTAAGATACCAGAGACGGAATGCAAAGCGCGATTGACGCTTCTGGTATGAGGTATGTATGAAAAGCGTTCAAAGAATGCGGTAATTCCAAACCATCGGTGGACCGCAAGGCTGTTTGCCGCTTGAGTGGTTTTCTAACAAACAAATATTTTGATGAAAATCCTAATGACACACAATACAATACCAACTTCGATTCACAAACTATTTCAATAAAGTAAAGTATTGAAAAGAAAATGAAGATTTTGTTAATAACATTAGGATTCTACTGAAGGTCCCTGAAGGAATAATGATAAAATAATAATAATAATCAATTATGTCTTCAGTTTAGGCTGTTACAAGCACTCATGAATGTCTAGAAGCTACGCCATCGGTTCGTAAATCTACATACATAAACAAATATAAACCTTTCACGTTCTTTTGTTTCATAGATTTTCAATTATTTATTAAATGGTTCGTTTAATATAAAATGCGATTGCGAATCCTTTTTCTTGCTTTCAAATTGGCTTTGCCATGCTGCCACGTGCCTAGAATTTCTCTTATTACCACCAAAGGTATTCTAATGGGAGAAGCAGTCATTTGCGCAGGCGCCATTTCTTAGGCATAGGCAATTTGCGACGTAGACTGGCTAATTGCTGCTAAATGACACGACTGACGCCGGAAGCCTGGAGTAGTGGCATAAAATAGAGAGTACAGAGGGTAATCTCATGTACGTACGTCACTTTCCATACCTACGCTCGGCGGTCGCGCTATAAGATTGTCAATATTGCGCTTATGCACAAAAAACGCGGTAAAAATATAAACCATTTATAACTTAATTATTTAAATTTTAATGTTATGTTGTTACAAACAAAAAAAACGATCATTCACCGTTTAATGTTAAATTTAAACTTACAATCGTCTACTGAACAGATATAATATCTAGTTTTTTGTTGCTCCATTTTTGCACAAATAAGTTCCCAGACGCGTGTCTCAAGCGGATGGAACTCGCGCGTCGTGTCTATGTTTTCGTTGCTCGAGCGCACTTTGTATGCAGATTACCTTCTGTACTGTCATTTTGTGGCAGTGGCGTCTGTTGCCTAGCTCCCGAGGGTCATCTTCATTATGCCAGCACTAAAAAGGTCTGACGCTCAGTGGAATATTTGTTTTGTAGCCAGAAAAAAACAAGTGATCGTTCAAGTACCTTTGTATTTATTCTGATTTGGTCGTGTACTGGCTGAAAATCGACCATTTTTGATCTTCGGTTAAGGAGCCGTTGGATGATTATGAAGTTTATTTTATAACTAACCGAGCTCATGGGATCAATACGAAACTCTTTCCTTACCATATCTTGACCCCTACAAGCTTTTGACGACAAAAGGCGTGCGGATGTGCCGAATCAGCTGTTTATAACTACACGCACGTGGACTGAGGTGTTACACAAACACAGCACCAGCTGTTGCGTCGAGCCCATTGTGAAACACGGATGATGCTAGCTGTGTGTTATAACATCTACTGATATCTATAGGTACTAAGTTTACAAATGCGAAACGAAAGTATATTTATATTTTTTTTTTGTTTTTTTAAAGTATGTAACTGCTTGATGCTTAAATCTAAAGAAAATATAACTAGAAAAAATTCCACGCGGACCAGGCAGCAGACGGGTCTCGAACCCGCATCCTTCGCAATCCGGGCGAATGCACTGACCAATTATGCTACCGCGGCCCTCACGGACCGCGTCGAAATTCCTCTAGCCATTCTTAAGCTGCAAGTATCTTTTCTGAATGCGTTAAAACTGAATTGGAAAGAAGACTATCACACTATAAGCGGCCAACCCCCTGAAGGAGGCGTCGCTATATGACATATGACAATTGTATGGTCATGTTAGGATGGGGCTGGTATGTGGCTCCCCTGCTCTGTCCTCGGAGAGAGGCCCGGGAGCTTTGGGTGCCGGGGGGAGGGGGTGCCGACTCTCGCGTCGTTGGCGAGGGGAGAGGGAAGGAGAGAACTACACACTCTCCCGCTCCTACGGGAACCAGCGCACGGTTCGTCTGTGATGGGTGGTACCCTTGATGCTCCAAGGAACTGCTCATCGGGGTACTGCTCTCTAACCTAACCTAACCTAACGCATGATCCCGCTACAGCTCCTGCTCACCCGGCGAGCATTGGGGGGACCTCGGTCATGCGTTACTCTTTATATAGATTTTGAAGTACCTACCTAATTGATTTTATAGCAAGTAGTTAGTATGAAGATAGATTGGACCTGGTAGAAGGTATTCATAGGGTACCTTTCTTTTGTAGCGAAAATTAATGAAAATCAAGAGGTTTATTCAGTGGATGCAGCGTGCGGTTGAGTCGTTCATGGAATCTACTATTTTCACAGTTACAAGGGTAATTATGAATAAAGTTAGTAATTACAAGATAATTTATTATCTTGTTTAACTACAGAGCAGCGAAATGGCCTATTCGTACCTAGATATTAATGGTTTTATTATTTACTATTATTAGGGAAAACAGCCTCGTTAGTAAAGTTACCGCTATGTTTAAGTTTATGGTCGGATGGACGGGGGTGGCAACTGGCAACCGTATTTCTAGGTGCCAGTGATTATGGCAAATATAATGACGACCTTCGCGGCTGGCGCCAGGACTAGAACGGTCCATAAAATTGCATTATTTATACACAACGCCGGATGTTTTATTCTGTCAGGTAGTTAGTACATATTTTTTGCACGACTGTCTTGTCAGGTTATGGGCCTGAGTTAATGCTCAAGATTACTATGCATTCTACTACTATTGCGGGCGACTTTGTTGTAAAACAAAGCGATAACAGTCTGTGTCGGTTTTTTCTTAGAATATTTAGTGCCGTACATAGAATTGCGAGACACAATAGCGATGTTGATAAAATGAAATGGGCATGGTACTATGATTAAATAATGTTGTGTGCACCGACGATCTGCTACGGCCGCTGCTTACGATTGATTTTTGGTACGGACAAGTACAACAGGCTCCTTAGGTTTTACCTAATTATTATATTCACATAACTATAAATATGAAGAGCTTGACAGCGCGGGTGGCTAGCGTGTTGGGCTGCGATCGTTGAAGTTAAGCAACTTTCGAAGTGGTCGGTCATTGGCTGGGTGTCCAAAAATCTTTTATCTCGAGTTCCTCCGTGCATCTGAAGACACGTTAAGCCGTTGGTCCCGGCTGCATCTGCAGTCGTTAGCACCCGCCAATCCGCACTGGGCCCGCGTGGTGGGTCATGGCCTAATCTCCCTGTACCATCCATAGGGAGGCTGATGATGATGATGATCTATAAATATACTCATTATAATCCTTTTGACATGAACCTTTTTATCTGAAGGAAAAATAAACATTATAAGATGGTGACTTCATACTGCTCGGTCGCTCAGCCGCTTTGTTTATTTGTAATTCCTCCATCAAGCTTGTTAAGAATGTAACAACCATAAAGGATCGTTTATTGCCTAACGACCAGTGAAATATTTCATTCAGTCGCTTTTTTCTTACTTAATTAGCTTTCCTAAGGTGCGTTCACATCGACGATAGTGCACGGAGAATATGACCGTACTTTTCTTAATAGAACTGTCAATAAGGTCCAATGGGCACTTTCTATATAACCTTTTTGGGGAGGTCGAATGGGATATACAAATAAGGTCTAGTGGGTACAGTTGCAGTAGGGTCTAATCTTGAAGGGCCAATGGGCACCAAAAAAGAGGTCCAATTGAATATAAAAATTTTAAAAAGGGCACATTGAATATAAAAATTTTAAGGTCCAATGGGCCATATAAATGAGGTCCAATGCCACATTTTTGCTTTCGGGTCGAATCTTGAGGATCCAATGGGTACTAGACCGTATCGATGGGCGTAGGATCGTGAAATATTTTTGAACTACGCTTGCTCCCCGCACAATGTTAAAATTAATATCCCCTATGATAAATTGAGATGGATTCATTCAATGTTATACTCGTAGGTACACTGCGAAGGAGTCCGCATAAAAGACTTCTATCAAGCAAATTTTGTGTTCTGGTTAGAGATTGAAAATAAATACGTACATTATTTATTCTTACATCACACCAGTAGACTCCAGCCCCTCTAGCATGACCACCGAAACGGAATATGATAAAGCGATATATCGGCATTAACTGTCAGACTACAGTGGAGTTTGACAGTAGTCTGACAGATAATGCCGATATATCGCTTTATCATATCCCGTTTCGGTGGTCATGCTAGAGGGGCTGGACGTCATAACAATGACAAAAGCGTCTCTGTCCAATCAAGTTCCTATTTGTTGTATTTCAGTACTAATTCGATTTTAAATAATATAGTTAGTACAGTAACAAATACCATCAAACGAAACAAAACCACTTTTTTTCATTTAGTCAAACTAGTGTCAGCGTCTAATATTTATTAATAGATTTTTTTATCATACACATTCGCTAATGTGGACACACTCTCACAAGTTATACACGTAACTGTAGGCCGATTCTGTAAAATAAAACCTCACTTCCGATTTCGGTAGCTACCATTTTAGACATTAGTTTGATATGCATTACGCCATTACACGGCAAAATGTCGCTATGTCTGTAGAAACAGCCAGTATAAGATATTTGATATTTGTCAGAAATCTGAATAAATGAGATCGTAAGTGATATTGCATCTTATAGAATACATATGCAGCACAAGAAAAAGTGTATAATAATAATGTTTGTATTATTGTTATAATTGTGTGTGGAAGCGCAGTGCTGTTTAAGTATACATAATTATTGTTTTCCTCAATCTCGTCGTGATCTCGTCTACGTTTTCCTTACACTGTCTAGAATAAGTGTAGTTATTTAGATAATTAACTGAAAATAAGATTATTTGTATAAAAAATGGAATATAATTTAAAGTAAGAATACTAGTATAATAGCCAGATAATACTATACATACGTTAGTCCTTATTTATAATTTAAATAATCTCCCTGTTCCATCCATAGGGAAGGCCCTATACCTAGCAGTGAGGACAATCATAGGCAAAAAATTCAGGAATTGTTGACGACAAACAAATCGTCATGCCTCGCTCGTTGCAACAATGATTGTAATTAATATTTATCATTTTTACGGTCTGCCTCTTGAGCATGAGCACCACAATTTGCATTATATCACTTTTCTTATTGCGTCTAACCGTCAAACTGCATAGTAATTTGACAATTAAGCGTGATAAAAACGCGTTATATATAACGCGTTTTAAGATATATCTTGCGTCCCGAGACGCACGACAGAAGTGATAACTTACACTAATCTAAGTGGCGCTGCGGGTTAGAGTTAGAGAGGAGGAGTCTGCCTACCGCGTGAGAGTAAGGGAAGCCAGACTGGCGCCGTAACGCGTTACGTAACGAAGCGGTTTACCCTCACATAAGTAGTTATCACTTAAATAAAAATAGTTTTTACGGGTTAATGCACGAAACTTTATTTATTTATTGACGTTTCGCAGCCTTTTCAGGTCTTCTCAGGTCTTACTTCATTGGAAGATTTTTTTTTTAATTTTATTGTCTATGTATGAATTTATTATTTAATTTACTTAATAAAGTATTTTATTTAAATTCTTTTTTGTAATTTTGAGTTTATTTATTTGACCCTAACTACCGTAAACTACCACCGGTTCCAAAATTGGGAGACCTTCCTGAGAAGAACCAACGAAACAAAGCCTCTCTTGAGTTTGTTTCGTCGGTTCTTCTCAGTAAAAAAAAAAAATCTTCCAATGAAGTAACCGAACGCTCAATATAAGTCTTTCGAAGGTAGCTCGACAATTTTAAATAAAAAATCATTATTCTGACTATGCAGACCTGAAAAGGCTGCGAAACGTCAATAAATAAATAAAGTTTCGTGCATTAACCCGTAAAAACTAGTTTTATTTAATGAGTGATGTGCGTGAAAACCTAAGAAACAAAGCCTCTCTTGAGTTTGTTTCGTCGGTTCTTCTCAGTAAAAAAAAAAAATCTTCCAATGAAGTAACCGAACGCTCAATATAAGTCTTTCGAAGGTAGCTCGACAATTTTAAATAAAAAATCATTATTCTGACTATGCAGACCTGAAAAGGCTGCGAAACGTCAATAAATAAATAAAGTTTCGTGCATTAACCCGTAAAAACTAGTTTTATTTAATGAGTGATGTGCGTGAAAACCTAAGAAACAAATAGTTATCACTTCATAATACGATTGACGTCTGGTGTCGAGAACGGTGTCGCGTAGAAATAAATTTGCGTAAAAGGATAATCTGCCTAATTACACATGCACTTGCTTTATCTATTTCGATTTATGTCTGTGGGAGGGCATCACCATCGCTATTTATTGCAAGTTATATGAATAATAATTATAATATTTTTTGGAAAAATACAAAAGGGACCCCTGCCCTCCTAGCATAAGCACCGCGATAAGATATATCTTAAAACGCGTTATATATAACGCGTTTTTATCACGCAGACGCTCTTTTATAAAATATCTGACTAGGTAACATTATAAGCTGAAAAAACTTTATAACTGATATAGGTGACCGGAGTCCATGCTTTTTCACTATTTATTTCTCGTGAGTACTCAAAATCTGACAGTTCCATACAATTTGAAATGGATGCGCCGTCTGCTTAGGTCCTAGGTCTGTGGTCTCTTTGTTATTGTCATACTCGTAGTACTTATTTCAACAGTCTCAGAGACGCCCTCTAGTTGAGCCGACCTCAGGTTCGAGTGGTCTGGAGGCTCCAGACGGAGAGGAGACTCCCCCCGTGGGGAGACGCCATCCGACTGGAATACCTCCAGAGGCACTCGCCAATTCTCGGCTTGAGGTCCCCTTAGGATCTCGCCGTCCCCAAACCTGGTGACGCTGTAAAGGTCATCTGCGACCAACAGCATACACACTCAAAAACAAATTTTTTCAACAACGGTTTTGTTTGTTTAACAGAACGGTCTCCTGTCCTCGTTGCCTTACCTGGGCAAGTACCTGTGCGCGCTCGCGTCGTCTGTACTGGCAGACCATCTGAGGCGCAGCGGCCGACTGTCAACCACCACCGCTAGGAAGGTGTTCACTGGATTCGCTGTGGGACTGCCAGGTATGTATTGCACAATGTGTGCGAGCTACCTTCGAAAGACTTTTATTTAGCGTTCGGATATTTCCATTGGAAGATTTTTAAAACTTTATTCTCTGTGCATGAATTCATTAGTTAATTTAATGAATAAAGTACTTCATTTAATTATTTATTTAACTGCCGTAAACTACCACCGGTTCCAAAATTAAAACGTAAATAAATAAATAAAATCAGTGCATCTAACCCGTTGTAACTTGTTTTATTTAGTGTTGTTATATTTATAATCTGGTGTTTGACCACAGGCGTGATGATGCTAATACTGACCTTCTACGGAGAGGACCGCGTGTGGAGTATCGCCATCTTCACCGCTGCACTCACCATCAACGGCGCCGTCACTGCCGGCTACCTCGGCAACGGGCTGGATATCGCGCCCAACTTCAGCGGTGAATATATGACCACTAGATTTAGGGGACAACTTTAGCGGTGAATATATGACCACTACATATAGGGGCAACGGGCTGGATATCGCGCCCAACTTCAGCGGTGAATATATGACCACTAGATTTAGGGGACAACTTTAGCGGTGAATATATGACCACTACATATAGGGGCAACGGGCTGGATATAGCGCCCAACTTCAGCGGTGAATCTATGACCACTACATATAGGGGCAACACTATACCACCACTAAGTATAGGCGTCAATACCTCGGCAACGGGCTGGATATATGACCACTAGATATAGGGGCACCACTATACCACCACTAAGTATAGGCGTCAATACTTTGGCAACAGGCTGGATATAGCGCCCAACTTCAGCGGTGAATATATGACCACTAGATATAGGGGCAACACTATACTACCACTAAGTATAGGCGTCAATACCTCGGCAACGGGCTGGATATATAACCACTAGATATAGGGGCAACACTATACCACCACTAAGTATAGGCGTCAATACTTTGGCAACAGGCTGGATATAGCGCCCAATTTCAGCGGTGAATATATGACCACTAGATTTAGGGGCAACACTATACCACCACTAAGTATAAGCGTCAATATCTCGGCAACAGGCTGGATATAGCGCCCAACTTCAGAGGTGTATATATGACCACTAGATATAGGGGACAACTTTAGCGGTGAATATATGACCACGAATATAGGGGCAACACTATGCCACGACTAAGTATAGGCGTCAATACCTCGGCAACGGGCTGGATATAGCGCCCAACTTCAGCGGTGAATATATGACCACTAGATATAGGGCCAACACTATATCACCACTAATTATAGGCGTCAATACCTCGGCAATGGTCTGGATATAGCGCCCAACTTCAGCGATGAATATATGACCACTAGATAGAGGGGACAACTTTAGCGGTGAATATATGACCATCGATATAGGGCGATGATGCCAGTACTGAACTTCTCGCGGAGGTCCGCGTGTGGAGTATCGCCACCTGCACGTCGGCTACCTTGGCAACGGGCAGGTATATTCTGTACTCAACTTTACCGGTGAATATATTACTACTAGATAAAGGGGACATATTGGGTGGTGAATATATGTCCACTAAATAAAGGGAGGCAACTTTACCGGTAAATATATGACCAATAGATATAGGGGGAAACTTTAGCGGATAATATATGACCACTAGATATAGGAGTCACGTCAGCAGTGAATATATGCTCTCTCCAGATTTAGGGGGGAAATTTTAGCGGTGAATATATGACCAGGCAATATAAGGGGAAACTTTAGCGGTGAATATATGATCACTAGATATAGGGGGGCAACTTTAGTGACGAATAATAATAATAAATTATTTATTAAAAGAAATACTTACATTATAAGCTTAATTCTACATCAGTGTCTCATAAACCATTATTGGTTTTTCCGGGCGCTCCCGTTCGCCATCGAGACCCGTAAATACAGGACACTCAATCAACAAATATAAATCATTCATCCATCAGACATTAACTTACCGAACAGAATTATGAAAGTCCAGATATATCCGAATAAATCCGGACAAATGTTAACCTATACCAAATTATCAGGAAAACCATTTGTTTTTCTCAAAATGTTCAGTTTTGAATATATCAAGATAATGAGGGCTACCGTTTTCTGCCTCACCAGCCACTGTTGAGTGAGGTCCTAAATTGTAACTTTTAAAGTTAATTAATACGCACATGAAATCAAAGGTTACATTTAGATCGTATTTTAACACAAAAGAACCATATCCTAAACATAATAGGCCTTGCCACAGTGACGCGTAGTTCCGTTTTATTCGGAAAAAATGGGAACATAATAATTTTTCTAAGCTTAAATTTTTAATAACTGACATTCATTGCCACATAACTCATATTTGCCATAATTAAGCCGAATTGTTACCAATTATTCACAACATTATTTTAATTAGAAATAAACCCGCGTAGTCAACCAACAAGCAATAACATTTGACATTTCGGAGACCTCACGCTACACTAGCGCCTCTAGCGGCGGATTCATACGCGATAGACCTCATTATGTTATAATTTTTATTTCCAGGTACAATCTTTGGCATGGCCAATACTCTGTCATCGTTTGGTGGGTGGCTGTCCACCTTCATGGTTGGAGAACTGACAAAGGAACATGTAAGTATTTTCCTTCCAGTTATTTCATACTTTGGAGCCTCCACAGACCTCAGATAGAGGATAGAAGGGCTTTGTGGGTGGAGAAGGCACGCCAAAGTTATGTGTGAGCAGTTCGTTTTCATTCTCTTAAAAGGTTATTTTAAGGATAAAAAAATAACCTACATTCTCTCCCGGAACTCGAAACTGTCTCTATACCAAATTTCATTCATATCACTTCAGCAGCGATTTAAATGTAAAAAGATAACAGACAGACAGTCATAGTTTCGCATTATAATTTATCAGCATGGATTAGTAATTATAAATAAAGCTTAATTTATAGGTTTATAGCAACAGATGAAAAGAAGTTTCACTTCAGATGTTTTTTTTTAATTTTAAGCATTTATCTGCTAGATGTTTAAACCTAATGTTTTTTTACTATATAGAATTAACAAATTTTATTTCTATTTTATAGAACACTGCCGACCAATGGATGATAGTATTCTACATTCTGTCGGCTACTTATATCTTGGGCGCTCTGTGTTTCGTTTGCTTCGGATCCGGCGAGAGGCAGCCCTGGAGCTCCCCGCCTGTTGCCCCCAAGCAGGAGGAAGAACCCTTACACGAGGAAAAGGCTTAAATAGGGAAGAAAGGGCTGTGCAGGCCACTTGTGGGTTGAAAAGCTTATATCAAAAACTCCGAATGAAAGTAACTAGGTCAAAAAAAAAATGGTCTCTTATTTTCACAGGGTTGTGCATACTTAACCGACAATTAAAGTTCTTAGTCAGCTACATTGAATATGTATGTAGCTCCTTAAAA
Organism: Chilo suppressalis; assembly: GCA_902850365.2. Lineage (NCBI taxonomy): Eukaryota > Metazoa > Arthropoda > Insecta > Lepidoptera > Crambidae > Chilo > Chilo suppressalis. Next base: position 3,728,688 of record OU963911.1, read on the forward strand.
CTTTAATTATCGTTAGGTGCTTTCGTTAAAATTTGCAAATTCAGAAATTACGAGAATTTTCAGTAAGATCACTTCATTGAAGGATGCGATATGTGAGCTTTATAGTTTTTATTTAGGCAAGTTTATATGTGGGATGTACAGCTTATATGTGGGCGGTGTAGCTTATGTGTAGGTTATACAGTTTATATGTGGGCTTTACAGCTTATATGTTGGCTTTACAGCTTATATGTGGGCTGTACAGCTTATATGCGGGCTGTGTAGCTTATGTGTAGGTTGTACAGTTTATATGTGGGCTTTACAGCTTATATGTGGGCTGTACAGCTTATATGTGGGATGGACAGCTTATTTGTGGGCTGTAAAGCTTACATGTGAGCTGTATAGTTCATATATGGAATGCGTAGCTTATATGTGGGCTGTATACTTCATATATGAAATGCGTAGCCTATATGTGGGCTGTGTAGCTTATATGTGGGCTGTATAGGTTATATGTGGGCTGTGTAGCTTATAAGTAGGCTGTAAAGTTTATATGTGGGTTGTATAGCTTATATGTGAGCTGTATAGCTTATATGTAAGTTGCATAGTTTATAATACATAGCTCACATATCACAACTGAGCTCTTATTTGGGCTTGACAAGTGGACTGTACATGTCAGATAATTATATACAGGTAAACAAGGTATAAAAATGTATATAAACACTCCATCTTATATTTTTCATTTAATTATTAGAAGATTAAAATAATTGAGAGTAATTAAATGGACAATGTAGGAGTTATTAGATTTTCAATTTTGTAGTTTAGTCAGACCCTGAATTTAAAAGTTCGTATTTTATCAACATTTTAATTCTAATTTATTTTATTGTGTTTAATAATAGTTACAAAGATTGCATTTGAAATATAAGAAGTAATGAATCTCACGATACATGATTTAGATGACCTTACCCTAAGTGTTAGGTCATATTTTTTTTTTAGTTTTCAGCGGGTCTGACAAGACTAAAACTGCTATAAGTTTTGTAATTTTGTACTGAATTTAGGTAGTGTCGTTACAAAACTGAAATTATATATGTATATCTAATATGTTAAGCGGGATATTTCGATTGGTGTTTTAAAGTAACTTTAAAACGTTGTATTGAGATTTCGCATTTAGCTATGACGAACGCGCCAACTTTTAATTATATCGCCATTTAATTAAAAAGCAAGTTGTCGCGTTGGGCAAAGCCAACGAAAAAAAAAATGTAAAAAAACTCAAAAAAGGCTGTTAATATTAATGATTGTGATGTATTTATAACGTGCCGGCTTGCGCAATGGACACTCGATATTTTTTTTAAGAACTCATTTTCTATAGCTCTACTACGAAATTTTAAAATAGTTTTCGAATTGAAAATACTTAAAAATACAGTTGAAATTTCGAAGATCATTACACTAACTAACAATTGTGTTAATCTAATACCGCTCTCATTGGCTACCTTATAAAGTGTTCTCAATATCAAATACCTACTCTTAAAATTGTAATGTAAAAATCCAAGAAGGTCATTGATAAACCCGGTCACAAGAAATGGAATATCTTGGCCTTACTAATTTGTGAAAAAATAGTACTTTTTTTTGCAAGACGAGAATATTTTTCAGTGAAATACAGTACAGGTTTTGCAATAGGAATGTAGTAGTGACGCTATAGGAATGAGTTTGAAACGAAACGGTGATTCTGAAACCCGACTCATCGTTGTTTTGAATATTAGCGTTTAAGACTCAAGAGGTGACAGTATTTAAGTTTTGTTGGCCCCGTTGTGCTTTTGGTTGGCTTTGGACAATTTACCTATAAGTATCTCTACTCATATTCATATTTATTTATTGTTCTTAATACTTCTAATAACAATAATTAAATTAGGTAACAAGTTACGTTTGAATTCAGTTTTTCGTTTTCGACGAACAAAACTCAGTTGTACAATCTGAAAAATCAATTTGTCTAGCTTGGGTGATTGCGCACGAACCAGTAGAGGATTGTGAAAAAAAAATATATACATGAATTTTCAATGATACATCGAAACGAAAGTTTAAGAATTGGTTTATAAAAAAAATAAGATTATTCTTAATACTTTCATAGCTCTAAAAGAAAAGCGAACTTGGTTAATGACAAATTTATTATTCGTTTAATGCTTCCTGCATTTACAAATGTTTTCTGTTCAAGTCGGTGGAATTTAGTGCGTATTAGGTATATTGTCCACACGCTATGTTAAGACGTAAATTGGGTACTCTGCGGACTGATTAGTACTTTTGGGTAAATAAAATGTAAACGCGATAAAAACTAGTTCTATCTTTTTGAACATTAACAATTCGTATACAATTAAAATTACTAGTTAAATATTTGGTCTGCAGATATACTCAGCAAACGAACTGATAGATAGTTAAGGGTTAGTGTGAAATTAATCGGGACCAAACGTAAGGGCCACAAAATATATGCACTCATATTCATAGCATAAATAAAAAGCGATAAAGGGGTTCTATGGACAAATGGCTTTACTCTATTTAATGGATATTATGTTGTTTAGCCAAGCCGCGAACATATGGCTTATAAGTTGTTTGTCCACGGCGCTACGGTAACAGATTTGGAAGAAAGGGGTTTCGGAAACCAAAGCAGTTGCAACAATTTCTGCTATAAATGTGCGTGTATTATTTACTCGAATTTCTTGATAACATTTATCAATTTTAATCTATAAGTATCCATTTATTTATTTTTATACTACTTATATCGAAAGTTTAGGAAGATTCTGAGCCATTCTAGTTTTACCAGTGGACGAAATTTGACCATAGACAAGTCTCGTTTCTTTTTTTTACCGTAAGACATATCTAGATTATAAGATTAAGCCATGTTCGCACTTAGCTTTATTACAAGGGACAATGCATTGTTTTTTTTATTGTGCATTTCGACAGCTGTGATAAAGAGATTTGTCTATGGCCTATTCTATGCTAAAGTGCGTTGGTGCACACAAACTTTGGATCATCGGTTGTTCAAAAATAGAATCTTAACGGCTATTAGTAGTTCCTAAATTACGATCAGTATTCAGTGACATTTCATTTGGTTTTTCAGTTTCCATGGACATTTTTAAATAGACAGAGGTGTCGATTCTGACGTGATTCTCTAAACTTAAAACTAAATTTAACATAGTATTAGTCTCTCCTTTTTATTTTGTATAGAGAATGACAAGGATACACTGTTGTCAAATTTAAGTTAAGGTTTAGAGAATCATGCCAGAATCGAAACCAATGACAGGGAAAAATGAATTTAAAAAGTACAATAAGGGAAGCTTAAGCGTTTTGGTTGCAGTCCATACAATCATTAACAATCATACAAACATTGTTACTGGTATTCTGTGTGTATAACTTATATTAAAAAACTCATTTTTATGTATATAAGAGCAGCTCATTCTATACATGTAAACTATACAATATCCACGCAAGAATATAAGTAACGCTTTCATAGAGTAATTTTGCTATATGACCAGTGCCGAACTTTTTAACTCTTATGTAATGTTGGCATACCACTTAGTATAATCCGATTGTCTGTGGGAACGGTGAAGCCTAAGAAATATTATGTACTCTCATTATTTATTATTATAATTTTGTATTATTTAAGAAGGTTGTTCTTCACACAACCGGTACCAACAACGTAGTAAATTATAAATTTGTTTTTTTTTTGCATTAAGTAAATAAAATTTTTTGGTAAGTTAAAAGGTTGCTTAGGAATGAATTTTAGTATGTAAGGGTCTATGCAGACTGTTTGTATTGTATCAAGCTGTAAGTGGTAATTGGAATGCAGTTAGCAAGCAGTTAATACAACGACCTTGCAGTCGCTAAGTTAGCAACCTTACAGAATATCATAGTAAAAAAACACTACCTTTTGAGGGAGTTGTATTCCTGTAAGGTTCCAGGATTCCACGACGTAGGAGATAGGGTCAGGGTATATTTTTTTATCGCAAGCATGTATTGGTTACGGTGGCCGCTTTCCATCAAGCGGGCCACACGCTTTTTGGCCACCTTTTTAACATAAAAAAAAACCAAACCACAGATTTCGGAGCTTTTGCAACAGGGGTTTGAAACAGCATGTCAAAATGTTCATTTTCTTCAATGGTTTTTTTATCTTAACTCACTTATAAAGTTCAAATTGTAGTATTTTATCTTAACGCATTTGACATAAAGTTCAAATTCGAGTATGTAGGAAAAAATTGCCAGCTTGTAATGATTCTGATTTGATGATTGTATTAGACAAAATTTGCCAGCTGATTCTGATTTGTTGATTGTATTCAAAGTGGGTACTGCACACGTCACGTGCTAATAAAATTATTTGCAGTAAGAATATGGGGTTTATATCAAGTGGAAAAGCAAAATGGCTTATACGCCATTTTGTTACAGCTTAAAAATTTACTTTTTCAACTTTGTTTAATATTAATTTTTAAGCATTACCAATGTGTCGTATGAGCTATTATGCTTTTCTATTGTCGTATGGTTTCTAGATTGTAATTTTACGATAAAAACCGCTTGCTGACGGCAACCAAATGTCTGTGTTGACCCTTTTATTGTCTTTCGTTAGTGAATTTATCAGATTCCATTAATTAAATGTATTAAGAATGGGTATTCGTTTTAGTATTGGCATCTTTTTTATAATTGTCACTATAATTTATATTACGATAAATATATAATTTGCATTAATTACGTATTAATATAATTTGAATGCATGACATTTGAAAACGTTAATTTCATGAAATAGAATAATTTACCTACCTATGTTAACAATATAAATAATAATGTTGAATTATCGATAGTATTGTATCACAGTTTTGTCACAAAGATTATTGAAATACCCTATTTGGAATGTGTATGGTTGATTTTGGTACACTTACAATATTGTTCGGCTGGATAATTTAAAATTAATTTTGTCAGGTGTACCGCGATGAATGATGCATGTGAACATGTAACATTGTTAGTCTTCAATGACATTTATGTACTATTGTGAACCATTTATTATTTTTTTGAAATAAAGTTTAAATAAAAATTCTGTGTTTGTCTTTTAGGTTTTCACGCACACCACTCATTAAATAAAACATGTTTGAACGGTATAGATGCACGGATTTATTTTTCTATGACATTTCGTATCCTTTTCAAGCTGTGTCTAGAAAATTCTGATTTAATTCACTTTGTCGAGCTACCTTCGAAAGACTTTTATGAGCGTTGGGATACTTCATTGGAAGATTTTTAATATTAATTTAGATACATAGACAATAAATAAATTCACTACTATGTTGACAATATAATATGCATTATGCTTTTACTATTGTCGTATGGTTTCTAGATTTTTTTTGTTTTTGTATGAATTCATGCGAATTGTCATGAAAGTATCCGAACGCTCAAAAAAGTGTTACGTAGGTAGCTCGAAAAAGCAAATAAAATCATAATTCTGACGACGCATCCTAAAAAGGATGCAAAACGACATAAACCAATAAATAAGTGCATCGATACTTGTTTTATTTAAAAATTCTGTGATTTTATTTGTTGACAAATCTACATACTTACAACTTTTTCACAATTTTAGTTGCCCTTTAAATAGGTTAGGTATTTTTTCTAGGAATAGCGCAATGCATGTCAAAAAAAGAAAGTCTGAAATCGGTAACTTAAATAGTTTATTGAAGAAACATTACAGTTTAGCACAGCCTAGCTGTCTCTACGAAGCGACCGCTCCACTATCGATACAAGGCATGGTGAACCAACTCTCATAAAATAATGATCTTCATTGCTCGGAAATTGTTGCCAAAACCAATCACAATTTACATGTAAGTGAGGCCGCACACTCAAGCTACAGGGTATGTAAACGCAACATTATCCTTGCTACAATATGCACGTTACATTTTTGCTTTCGGCTTCTTACTAAATGCAACCGCAGCAAATGTGTCCTTGCTGTGTGTGCTTACACGCAGGTATATGAGGGCGTTAAATGTGTCGTCACAATTATCGTAATACAATTGTATGCCTGGTGTGCGTCCAGCCTGATGCGGGCGTGCAATGTAGTTTACATAATGCTTCATTATTTACAAATGGCCGAGCTCAAACTTAACTCAGTACCCCTTTTCAAAACGCACACTAAAGTTAGTCTTGATTCAAATATAATGTTGTCTTTGTCTTCTAACAAAAATGGCAGCATCAGGTTTAACTTTAGTCTACGGTTTGTAATAAGGCGGAGTGAGTTTGTATTAGTTTGACAAATTGTAAGTACAATAAGAAAGAAGTATTCCAATTTAATTATATTGATTATGATTATGACATGTAATGATGACATCACACGACAGTAGGTCATTAAAACTTAAAAGTGTAAAGGGGCCGTTCAAGTATTACGTAAGCAGATTTGTTACAATTATTTACTCCCTCCTCACCCTTGTCAGCAAAAGTAAGCAAAGCTCTTACCCCCCCCCCCCCGTGCTTACGTATACATTGTACCTATATGCATTTTTCCTTTAATTAATTTTGTTTTTATTATTGATTCATGAGCTTCATGAGCAGCAGTACTTAAATAGGCTTAGGATAGAGGATTTTAACGCACATAATATTCATTTAAATAAACTTTTTTGACAAATATTATAATCTTATTAAGTACTATTACGAACAATACAAACTTCTTTCGAATTTTTGGTATACGAATTAATTCCAATTAACAGTCTTCAGTTCATGACTCTCGAATCCATGATGCTGACGTAAGCACCATTTCGACGCCCATGTCATCAAAAATAAGCAAAGCAAAGACCCCCCTGCCCCCCTATAGTGCTTACGTAATTCTTGAACGGCCCCAAATACCAGATTTAAACATATGTGTTGTATCTTCCACTAATCAGTTTGTTTAATATAACAAAGCATTTTTATTTATATAAAAGCGATTATTTAAAGAATTAGAAACAGTTGAAATTTACCACTTTTGTGTTATAGATAGGCACTATTATATTATTGGAACCATTTATCTGTTAAAACATTTCCGAGCATCGAAGGCTGGGTGACAGCGGTCGACCAAGTCGCCCTATCACAGGTTTCATACCTATCTGTATATAACGTAAGCATCACATACAATATGTAGTAAATAAATGGATGTTACACAAATTTACACTAACCTCATAGATACCAAATACTTTAAAATTTCCTTACTGTTACATAAGAAGGAAGGGATTTGCACTTTTTTACCAAAAAGGGTATATTTATTTATTTAGTGCTATTTATGGCGTCATGTGGCGAGTTAATACAGCTCTCATAATATTGAAGAAAATATAAAATTTAAAAGTTCATGGAAAGCCGTTTTTTATAATATGGCCAATGGACTCTACCCCACCTGATGTTAAGTGGTGATGAAGTCCAAACGCGAAGATAACTGGTACAGCAGTTATAAACTGCCACACCAACCATCCTCTCCTTGTCGGCCTGCAAAAGTGCTTCTTCACGCCTCTCTAAAGGTCCCCAGATGGTAGAAAGGAGGGAACGCGTGCGCGGGCAAAGATTAAAATCCACATTAAATTATGACAACAATAAAAGGGGATTTCTTATACTTAGTGGATTCCATTCATCAATATACGTTTCCATATTTAGTGTAAATTTGTTTAACCACAAACAAACAACGATAAAAAGTGAACCATCGCATTTAATATATCACATGAATGAGTGCATTTATAATACTATCGAATTGTTTATTATGCGGTGTCACTTGAAAAACAACATCCATCTAGCTAGCATGTATTAATATATCTCTATCTCTTTCTATCAATACTAAGGTGAGGGAGATAGCATGCGAGGAGACATTTTTGTAAGCTTATCAAAGTTTATTGGGCGGGATTGTAACAATGTGTAGCAAAAAAAGGGGTTCCTCAAGTAACACCGCGCTAACTACATCTAGTTAACCAACTAAACTGACCGACAGCTTGTGTTTTTAACTATAGCGATTTGTACTAAGCGTGCATCCCTTTTACTCCTTCGAAGGATAAAGAAATTTAGTGAATGAAGACTCTATGCTAATAGTATTTATATACCACTTTCAATAAACATTTACACCTTTTTAAAAGATGGAAAAATTAACACACTTCTTTAAAGAACGTAGAGACTTTAAATATCAATGGTGGTCAATTTGTGGAATAAGCAACCTTATCGTCTTGGTAATAAGGAAGATGCCATTTTCATTTAACAGGTTTAACAAGGGGGCAGAGCAGCAATAAACAAACCCTTATATCTTACTTTTAATGAAAAGACATAAGAATTACGCTAGTGGCATTTTTAAAATGAATTACAGGAAATAAAATGATTTATTGATAGCATTGATTTATTTGTAGGTCGTTGAACTGAAGATAAATTCAACTAATCAATATTTTATCATTTCTCAAAATGTTATCATCTGATTTTACATTAATCTTTGTGTTTCTTTAAGCGTTTTGAGCTTGAATTGCAACGACGACTTATATTCGTAGAGCAAATAATATAATGTCTTAAAGAGGAAAGCGAGTTATTTTTTTTATAATTTACACAAGATTAACTAGAGATACCGCTTAAATGGAGTATTAGCTTTAGATGTCGCCACAAGTCTAGGAATATGAAGGCATCTTTAGTTAAGCGACTCAAATTCACAACTAGAAGACCATTTTGATCCCAACATTATAAATAAAGTATAACACTAATTATTTATTATTAATATCGAAAACAATTATTGCCTCATTGTGTAAAACTAGCATGAACGCTTACAATTTGACATCGAGTATCACGTTATCTTTAATATAAATGTTTGAATTTAATGCCAATAACGGTAAATTATATTAAACTTATAAGTCAGAGTGGTTGGTCAGTATTTATTTATTTATTTTATTTTTAATCTTTATTGAACAAGTTATCAAGAGAATGGTACAAAAGGCGGACTTAATGCTAATAGCATTCTCTTCCAGTCAACCTTTGGGAAAAAAGAAAAACGCGAACGAAAGACGAAGCTAAATATACACATAAATATAGACATAATAAATAATATTAAAAATATATACGAATTAACATAGATACATATATAAATACAAAGTGCGAAAGGAATATAATTACATACATACCACAATTATATATATATACACATAAATATATACATCATGATGATTAATAAAATTACTGTTTATCTTAAATTTTGGAGCAGATGAGTGCAAACATTTCTTTTAAATTTAAGTATTATATCGCGTTTTTTTTCATAACATTAAATTGAATTTTTCATTAAACTGAAAAGTTTCTAAATATTACGAGCAAACAATTCCAACAATGTACTTATAAAAGTCACTGGTTTTGGAATACGTATTTTAAAAACACGCCACCAAGTTTTCCCCCATAAATAAAAATTTTAACATATAACTTAAGTTTTATAAAAAAAGTGGAAATGGTAGTTTAATATAAAGAAAATTTTAGAAGTCAAGCTAATTTTCTAAAGAAAGACCAGTCAGCTGGTCCGTGTGGAATATTTCCAGTAACATTTTCTTTATATTGAAACATCTAGCAGTTAAGTGCTTAAATAAAATATTTATATGACAATTTAAGCTCCAAAACTCAATCAAAAATCCACAGTCAGTAATCATGATGATGATGACATAATTCATTAATCTCTTTTTTTTATTGGTTCCATATTATGTATTTGCATGCTATTTTTAAAATGGCAAAACACGAGGTCAATCCGTTATGTAATAATAATTTTTTTTTTACATCAATTTCTTTTGACATCGATTCAGCAATTGTTGTGCCGATAATCATATCTGCCCATGGTTTGATAGCCAAGAGCCTCGATAAACACCTTAAGAGGCTCGCGTTAGGTGGTTGGGTCAAGAGTCAGATGCAGAAGGCAGTACTTCTGGACACGGCCCGTATAGTGAGGAGGTTCCTGTCTATGGATCCTTAACCGCCGGTAGCAGGGACCCTGATCTTGCTGCCGATGGGGAATTTTTGTATTTTTAAATGTTATTTTTTTAATGTTATACATAAAAAAAAAAATTTGAAATATAATTTTGTATGTATTTTTAATGAAATAAAGGAAAGAATATTTTTTTTATTCATGCCAAAAAACATAATATAAGGTACAAAAATTTTACAGCTGTTAAATTTACGAGACAAAAGTACTGGATTTTTTTTTATTATATTTTTTCGTTCCGTTATGTAATACCTATATACCGTGCTTTTAGCAAATAAAGATTATGATTATGATGAAAATGAGTTTATTGCTCAAATTACTGTAAATTAGAAAACCAGAAACAAAATCGGGATACCGATGTCCATTCAAGATATTCAAAAGTAGTGCGTTCACGCTGGCAATTACACAAACACCGGTAAGTACTATGGTCACCAAATCAAATGTGACACTTTTGAAAATATCACAATAATATTGTTTAAAAAATGTTACTTTGGAATGGTAACACAACGATATCAAATACCCTAGTTACACCACGCGCGGTCAAAATGTGTCCCAATCAAGAAGTGCTTGAACACCACTCAATTTTACGAGCTTGCATTAAGAACTGTCTTAACTCTTTGACGCGTGGGTTTTAATTAAGACCTTATACAGTATGCATTAAAGGTGACTTTCAATGTTTAAATAATGCCTTATTATTGATTTTGATTACGCGATCATCTTACGGAGCTCCGTCGATCGTCCAATGTACCTTTTGGATAGGTTTCGGACACGATTTTGTGCGTGTTGTTGTATCAAGGGTATTTAATTTCGTTGTGGTAACAGGATATGTATGCGAAAAGAATGCATCGTTTTATTTTTCAGAGCTTCATATTTTTGGCTGTTCAAAAAATCATGTCGCAAAATTATTTGCACATTTAAAAAAATAGCAAAATATAATGCAATATTACAGAAATGGTAAAATTATTCCAAGTTCAAGCGAAATATATGCGATAGTTTTCCAAATATTTCACACATCCCTTCATTTAATTTAGTAGTTACAATGACACAATAGACTAGAAATAATTATATGAACAGTTTATTTTAACACTAAAACAACGATTGGTCAATTGACAACTAGAATTACACAACAATACAATATAAACGAGTTACGGAAAAATTCAATTTGTTTTACAATTTCATTGAATAAGAGAAGAGAAAAATTTGTAATGTTCCATAATTGACACAATTAACAAGATATTATTATTAGATAAGTTCCAAATAAGCTCGGAATGTGAGGAAAGAAATGATTTACAACAGATCAATAAATATATCTTTCAAATTTTGTCATGCTTTGAACGAAGATTAGATGGCAAAATCAACAAACATTTGTTAAATTAAATAACTTTTATTAATTTCAGTAAAAAGGAAACAAGGATACAATTTACAAATTTTGTGAAATATATTTTAATGGTAGAGTAAAAAATGTAAACATTTTTTATAGGATTAAGCTGGGTCTCCAGCGCGTGTTTTGCCCTACACAATCAACATTCAACAAAGTTGTTTACACAAAACTTTGTTTCACTACACATATTTGTTTGCATCAACAAAGTTTTTGCTTTCCGCGCCCGATGGGAAACACGTACACAAATCGCCTCCGCGTGGATCGAAAGTCAAGGTATTTTTTTTTTAGGATTCACCCTTTTTAGGGAAGGCAAATGCTCATACAGCCTAGTCTGAAGTTATATTAATCTTCTTTTTGTTTACATTAGAATGTCGGTGTGACGCATTCTAATGTTTCTTTGAATGTTTGGCACGAAATGTATCGGGTTGGCTGTTTCGATAAGCTTCTGTGAGGTAGCCAACACCAAAGTTAAACAATAAAGTTCTCACGTCCACTTGACCGGAATAGCGTATATTTTAAAGAATCCACTTATTTTTCACTTGCGCAGACGGTTGTTACACAAAATCACAACAATTTTATTTCACAATATCCATTATGAACTAACTTAAGAATAATTAAAATAAGACGCCAACCGCACTCGATGAAATCCCGCCAAAGACTCCCCGGTATTATCTCATCGGCCATTTTTTGACAACTCGCTAGCTATGTTCCAAACCTACGCTCCGAGCGTAACTTTTAACTGTGACGTTTCAATTTTACCATAAAATGTACGAAACTTAAATTTGACATTTGTTGCACCAGGATCGTAGGTTTGGAACGTAGCCCTGTGTATTTTGTGTCATCAGCCACGTGAGTAGTAAACGGCGCGTGTAAAGAAACATGTTTGAGAAACAATGTTTTGAGTATTTGTTATCGACGAATGTTTTCAAAAAACTTTGCTGGAGACCCACCCGCCTTTATTTAAATTAATTTGATGCAATTTTAAATGTTTATCAATGTAAATTATACATTCATAGCTGCAACAAAAGGTCTAATATATGATTCTTTATCAGTACAAAACCTGGAGGACTACTCTAATTCAACGAAAAACGAAATTTCGATCGAAACTTCACACTTATCTTACTATGTTTCTGGTTCGTTTTTGATTATAATAATATTCTTCGTCGGAATATAGATCTAGGTGTAGATTATCTAAGCCTGCTCAAAGAAAGCTTCAATTTGATAGTTTATCGTTCAAATTAAGTATACCCTTAAATTGACGAAATTAAAGTTCGTTTGAATTTCGTTATCGTAAGTTCGTTTCGGAGAAAGAGAGTAGACCTCCTGGCCTAACCGTAAACAGATACTTAAACATATTACCCCGTTCAAAGCATGACTATGAATTAGGAATTGCTTGCACAAGCTTGCAGTACACTTTTTAGATTCACTTAGCTATGTAAAACATAACAAAATCCAACAACCATATAATACTGTACAACACACGAAAATCGGCTTTATTATATACAAGCATAAAGTCGATTTTACTTTTGTGTTACGAAGCACCAAATCTCGAAACCCGATGATTTTTAATCTACCTACATTGCAATTCCGTTAGGAACTATAGTGTATGTGAAAAATTAATTTATGTGTCTCTTGAAGCATTATCGTGTTTTGTATTAGTTATATAACATAATAATATGTATCTAATTTTAAAACTCTATCTATTTTAACGTGCGCCTTATGATTTGAAGACAAAAATAAATATTGTTTTGGGTAGATGTCAAAAAAACACTTAAAAAAAAACTCAAATATTACACACACCTAAATTGTATCACAAGATTGTTTAAAGCAAAAAACAGCTTCACCACAATATTATTTTATTAAAATCAAAAAAATTACGTCTATTTTATAGTGAAAAAAAATCTTCAGATCATAAAGCGTACATTTGACTTAATTATTAGTTAATCCTTAATGAATTATTGACTCAAGGCATTTTTTATGAAGCTTTGTATGTTTTTGGTAACTATATAATACTAGCTAATGTTCGTTAATCGTTTATTTTAAACTAGATGCTTATTAATTATATTAATTTACCGCTGGATTTGATTTTTCGTATAAAACTTTAACGATATAAGGAATAAATTAATACCGGACATAATATTGAATATACAGACTTTTTGATGTCTATTCTGGCATGATACTCTAAACTTAAAATTTAAATTTAACATCAGTCTCTCACTTTCATTCTGTATAGAGAAAGATAAGGAAGGATACGCTGTTGTCAAGTTTAGAGAATCATGCCAGTATTGACATAAATAGCACATCTTACTGTCAAATTCCTCACTCGATTTTGAACGCTATTGCTTCCACAGTAACATTCGGATTTCATGAGGGAAAATCAACTTTATCTGATCTCACTTCATAAAGGTGTGTACAACCATTACGGTAATCGGAAATAGAGGCGGTATCCACACAGATTTCAGAGTATTATGGAAAAGTTATTATTTTACATTTTGCTTCGGTCGAGAATCGATCCCGGACTGGGCTGTAAAAAGCGGAGTTAGATACAGCATGCTAGCCACTGGGTTTTAAGGAGTACTTTTTTAAAGTTTTTATTTAAAAGTTACCTGTGTTATGAATATTTTCAAAATAAGCAGATTTATGAAATACCTACATGGCGATTTACTAAGAATTAATAAATGGTTTGTATTATGATAATTATTCTTTTAAAGATAATCGTTTGTATTCGATCTTTTAAGGCAGTATAAAAGTTTAAGGAATAAGTAATTTTCAAATGTAATAAACATTAAAGTTGATTTTTAATACGACAGCGATATTATCGGCCTTTGTAGGGTTCCGTAGTACTGCCAAGGAACCCTTATAGTTTCGTCACGTCCGTCTGCCTGTCTGTCCATCCAAGGTTTTGTTTGGAGACTGTTAGCACTGAAGAGCTGTAATTTTGTAGAGGTATGTATTTCAATAACGCCGACAATGGCAAAATAAAATTAAAAAAAAAAAAAATTTTTGGTAGCTCCCCTACATGTAAAGTATGTTTTTTTATTTATCGTGTACCCCATCGTGTGGGATATCGTTGAATAGGTCCTTTATAAAGGGGTTGCTAAGATTATTTTTCGATTTAGGGATCCGTTTGCAAATTACAAACTGTTGTTGTAGTGAAGTTGGCGTCCCAGAGCCCTCTAAAAGCTTGAACTATTGGCATGAAAAACCTGGGAAAATTAATGAAAATAGTTCTTTTCATGATTTTTTCAGAAAAATTATAAGGTTAAGATAGATCAGTAACTTAAAGATTAATAGTCGTTCAGCGTATGTATTAAAAAAACTTTTCTAATAAAAAATCCTTCAAGGAAAACATTAAAAGTTACTTTATAAAAGACCACAATAAAATATCAATAGTTCCACACAGTTGCCGTTAGATGGTGCTGTACTTATTTTTATATACAGCGTATAGGTGCACTTGAAAGGTACATAGACTTCTGATATTGTAGTTTTGTGGTAACGACGGGTAACTTCGGGACCCTACACGACGCGTGGCATAACACGCACTTGGCCGGTTTTTCACATAATCTGCGTTGAAAATATCTCTGTCGTTTAAGAAAAAACTTGTCATTTCATATCTGTCTGTACATACATAAAATAATATATAAGTAATACACAACCATATTTCATAATAAAACAATGACATAATTATTTAAAAGTTCCAACAATTCAAAACCATAAAAAGATATTGTAGGTGTCTAGTGATAAGTAAGACTCGAGATTTACAAGTTAATTAATTAATGAAATGTTTGAATAATTATTATTTACAAGAACATCTTTTTATATTTAATAAAAATTACAAATATAAAAAATAAAAACACATTATTTAATACTCGAGTTTGAAACATTCGGTGTTTCCCAAACAATAAAATTTTAAGTACCCTTACAAGAAAACAATTAACAAATATTTTACCTGTTTTTGGTTTGAGCTTTAAACTTAATTTAGCATGCAACATTTGAAATAAAAAAACCACATCGAAAATTACCCAATCGGGCATAAAATTGCTGACTTAATTTTTGTAAAATAATATCAATACTACATATTTCTAAAAAGTAAGTTTTTAAAATATTAGAATGGTAACATTTTATTAAAATCAATCTCATCATTTAGAAATATTAACCCGAAATTAAAGAACATCTAACAATTTTTTTTTAATAAATTTAAAATACCGATCTGAATCGAAAGATAATTTTTAGTTATTATTCCATCCCCAGTAAATGGTTAGCTTACTATAGTAAGATACTGATCTCGATTCTGGCGTGATTCTCTAAACCTAAACTAAAATTTGACAACAGTGTATCCTTGTCATTCTCTATACAGAATGAAAAGGTGAGACTGATGTTAAATTTAGTTTAAAATTTAGAGAATCACACCAGAATCGACACCACTAACGTTCTATAATATTTTAAAAGTCGTAATTATGTTTTTAATTCATTTTATTTGAACTGACTGCATATATGTATGTTCTTGTTAAGAAACGACGGCTTTGACAATTATACACGATATTAAATACCCTAGATACACCAACACGAACAAAATCATGCCTGAAACCTGTCCACAAGGTACATTGGACGATTCACGGAGCTCCGTAAGATGATCGCGTAGTCTAAACAATATAAGGCATTATTTAAAAATTGAAAATCACCTATAAAGCATACTGTATAAGGTCTTAATTAAAACGCACGCGTCATACAGTTATGACAGTCCGATATGTAAGCTCGTAAAATTTTACGACTTATTGCTATATGCAGAAGAATAAAGACCTTATTTCTTTGAGTGTACGCGCAATTCTGAATGCGCTATAGTAATATAGCAGGTACGGTCCGCGAGGAAAAGAGACGGCTATATTATCGACCATGCATTTGAATATCACAAATATTTTCTATTAAATCAGTTTATAGTAAGTATTAAAACGAAATTTACTTTAAATGCGTTAAATTAACAAACATTGATTAGATACCTGTCGAAAAAATGATATTTTATATACTTTATGCATTTCTTTCGCCTGTTTTCACGGAGCTCAGCGGCATGTTGACTTTTCAACGGTCCGCGCGTGACTGTGAATCAAGAAGTGCTTGAGTCGTGTTCAAGCACTTCTTGATTGGGATACATTTTGAGCGCACGTGGTGTATCTAGGGTATTTAATATCGTTGGTTATAAAACACAAAAAAAAAATCCAACTCTATCTATCTAGGTAAATATACTATAGTAAGCTCATATTATCGAAGATAACTTATTGTGTTTAACAGTCAAGTTCTTATTATAGACCAAGATGCATAATTTAAATAAATTACAATATTTATTGCGAGAAACACAACTAAACAAATTGTTAATTGCCAATTAAACTTATTCTTACGTAGATACGAGGAGGAAGGAGTTTAATAAGTGTTCACGGGATAATGGTTCTAATACGTACGAAATAGGGGCTAGTTTCGGTGGCTGGGAGCCCGCACGCCGTGACTATGGAATGCGAACTGATTGAAGAACTTTGCTCGCCTGCAATGAAAAATATATTGTGAATAGATGAAAATTTAGACAATTTATAGTAATAAAAATAATTCTTTTATTGTAGGGCATAGGTACAATAATGGGGTGTTACGTCAATGCATTCAGTTCAGCTATGTCCTGCCATAACGTATAATTACACAAAAGTCTGGTGTGGTCTTTATATATATATATAAAGACCATAGAGCTGGTGCGGCTTGTGAAGAAGCTGAAAAAGCCAAAGCATGCAAATACATGGGTCTAGGCTCCGAATATGGTTTTGTTCCATTCGGTGTCAAGACCCTTGGTCCGTGGGGTCCTAGCGCTATAAGACTTTTTAAGGAAATATCAAAAAGGTTAGTCCAGGAGACCGAAGAGCTGGCAGCTACCTCGGACAAACAATAAGTCTAGCTATTCAAAGGGGGAACGCTGCCAGTATCTTCGAAACCTTGCCTTAAGGGACTCCTTTAATAACATATTTTAGTTATTGTATTTTTTTTAGGTTTTTAGTTTTAGGTAATTTGTTTTACTTTGTGAAATTTTAGTGTCAGTTCAATATTGTTTAAGTTATTTTCACAGTATACTTATAAGTCACTAGCGGCCCGCCCTCGCTTCGCTTCGGTGTAGAGCTGAAGTGTAGACTACAGTTTTTGTTCTCAGGCTAGTATTATACACAATGACATTCATCTATGATTCTTCTTATACTTGCATGCAAAGTCTCAAGCCGATCGGTTTAAAATTGACAAAGTTTCATACAAACTTTCATTCCCTATTTTATCCCCTTGGGGGTAGAATTGATCAAAATCCTTTCTTAGCGGATGCCTACGTCATAACATCTACCTGCATGCCAAATTTCAGCCCGATCCGTCCAGTGGTTTGGGCTGTGCGTTGATAGATCACTATGTCAGTCAGTCAGTCACCTTTCAGTTTTATATATATAGATAGTCAAGTGCTTAAGCACAGGATGCGTTTCGGCGGCGCAAAGTTTTGACTCTATCGTACATAGCACTATACCTGGAACTCTTGCTCGTCTCGCATCACTCCGGTAACACATAATAGTTGGTACTGGCGCGCCCTTAAAGCGCAACCGCCGCGACGTAAAAGTCGTAACGCAGCGATGCGCCCTGAGGTACTCCCGCAGAGAACTTGACGGACCTGACGTCAGAAGGGGACCAAATGAATTAAATAAAAAAAAATGGGTGCGTGTACTTATGTAGGCGCGTGAGAAGTTATCCTTCTTTGGCATCGTTTAAAATTAGTTTTTAATTGCATGCAAATAATTAATTACAATAAATTAATAAAAAGTCTGGAAAAGGACACAGTCAATAAAGTTCAGTTTTAATTTGAAAAAATAAATAAATAATCAAAATATTCAATTAAAATCGCTACTGAATATAATTTATTAGAACATATGTGATTTGCACTTGTATGAAACTCAAACACGTATTCCGAATATACAAACTAGAAACATGTGGATAAATATTATAAATATGAATACCTATAACTTTTACTTTATTACAAAAAATAAAGATGTGGTTTTTGGTTCTACTACACCAATGGTCAAGAGATGGCGCTGTAGTCTCCTGAATCGCGCTTTGGTTCCGTTGTTCCAGATTAATAAATACTTTTGATATTATAAATATGAATACCTATAACTGTTACTTTATTACAAAAAATAAAGATGTGGTTTTTGGTTCTACTACACCAATGGTCAAGAGATGGCGCTGTAGTCTCCTGAATCGCGCTTTGGTTCCGTTGTTCCAGATTAATAAATACTTTTGGTAGGCCTTCACAATGCAGTCGTTAGCACCCACTAAATAGAGATTCTATTTCTATTTTGTTGATAGATTTTCTTAATGTGCGGTAAACACAAAAGTAACAGCATGAAGTTGGTTGCTAAAGCGACCAACTTCATGCTGTTAATTTTTTGTGTTACAGTGATGCGCGCGCATCTTAAAATTTCACTCTCATCATTTTTTCATAACGCGCCTAAAGAAGTATAACTTCAAAAAGGTGTAGGGGTTTATCACTTAAAAAATATATCGATCATGTATTCGACATAAAATATCGGAAAGCAATATGGATGTTTTTCGATATATGGTTTGAAAATATCGATTTTTTTACAATATCGAATATTTTTCACAAGTTTAATTTACTATGAGTATTACTTAAATAGAATTATAGATCCAACTAAGACGATGGAGACTTAATCTTTTCCTTTCATTCTGTTTCTTTATTGGTTGACTATTTGATCAGCCTTTAAAAATAACCTTTTAGATCTTGCCCAATTTCTAATTAGTTTTATTTGCATCAATTTATAGAAAAACAACATTGTTGAGGTTTCTTAATTACACAAATAGTGAGTTAAGGTGGAGAAATTTTTCGACAAAAGTATTTGCAAATATTTTTTTTCAGAAATATAATCTTAATCGTTTTCTGAAATCGCTAGTATAGTTTCTCAGGTAACTCAAAATTCACGGTTCATAATATAAATAGGACACCACTGTTACACCAATAAAACGGAATTAGTGAGAGATAGAGAACGGAGGCCTTTTATCCCTTTCTAATAGAATGACCTTAATTTTTATTTATGGGAATTCAAATATTAAAACTAATAAGGAGAAGTCATGCAGAAGAAGGGCTAGATAAAAGATACCATCATGAATCTAAAGCACGTGAAAGGCATATTGTTTGTTGAATTTTGAATTTTTGGGAAATGATACTGGCATTATGATCTATAAATTCAATATATTCCGCTTCTGCTATGTACATGACACATTTTATTGACACTTGGTTTGCCAATCTCCTTTACTTTAGTTTTATTGTCATTATGAGTCAGCGTTAGTTTTTTCGATTCGATATTTTTATAAATATATCGATATATCGAATGGTAAATATCGAATAAATTCGATATATCGATATTAAATGAATATCCCTAGTTCGGTGCCGCACTTCGCGACGGCAACACGCATTGAAAGTTCCGGCTACTTCAAACAAAACACACATGAGATTGCAATAGTGAGATGATTCCGCCGATAAAAAGACAATCTAAGGAAATAATATTTAAAGTGCATATGTTTTTTAAAAAACGAAAAACCGATGTCAATACTTTAGAATATGATGCAATACTATAAAATTGATGCGAATTTAAATAAATTAGTAGCAGAAGCAACAGGGATATCAGAAAGAAGTGTAAGGAGAGTGATTGCTAGAAGTAAAACTTCCTTGCAAAATACAGGGGAAGCAAAATTTTTCTCTCCGCGGCGACCAAAAGAAATATATTTTATCGCCTTGGGGGTAGAATTGATCAAAATCCTTTCTTAGCGGATGCCTACCTCATAACATCTACCTGCATGCCAAATTTTAGCCCGATCCGTCCAGTGGTTTGGGCTGTGCGTTGATAGATCACTATGTCAGTCAGTCAGTCACCTTTGCGTTTTATATATATATATAGATTTGGTTACTCACTTGCGCCGGAGAATGCGACGGGTCCAATACTAAAAGTGTAGCTTTACCATCTTTGTGTTTTTCATAACCTATTATTGTACGAGAATGACCTGAAATAAAAAATATATATATTTAAACTCTCAGATTACAAAAGACAAAATCAACATCATCATCAGCCTATTAATGTCTCCACTGAAGGGGCACAGGCCTTTCCTATGGATGGAATAGGGAGTTTGGATCATGACCCACCATGCGGGCCCAGTGCGAAATGGTGGGGTAAAAGGTAAATTAATATGTAAGAAATTGGAAGTCAAAATATATAACAATAAATTCCTAATTCTGACATGATTCTCCAAATCTAAAACTAATTTGAAAATATTCTATCCTTATCATGCAATAACGGTGCTCTATAAGCCGTGGGGTGGTCCTGTTAATTAATCAGCTGACACCTAAATCATACGTCACATCAAATCACATCGCCAGCCTATTAATGTCCCCACTGCTGGGGCACAGGCCTTCAGGCCTGGGAAACGACGTAAGTCGAGACATCGCCACAGACGCCGGCCCTACGGACATTGACCTGCGATTAGTGAATTCTATGCCGGAAATCGAAACAATTGACGTATGCTTGAGGAATATTGTTTGACGTAACTTGAAACGACGTAAATCGAAACGACGTAAGTCGAGGACTGCCTGTATAACCTCGCTGTTGAAGATATAACGGTGCTCTATAAGCCGTGGGGTCATCCTGTAAATTATTCAGTTGGCACCTAAATCATACGGCACATCACATCACATGAGCAGCGTATTAATGTCCCCACTGCTGGGGCACAGGCCTTTCCTATGGATGGAATAGGGAGATTGGGCCGTGACCCACCACCTGGGCCCAGTGCGGATTGGTGGGTGCTAACGACTGCAGATACAGCCGGGATCAACGGCTTAACGCGCACGCCCACAGGCTTTCCTTATGGATGGAATAGGGTACTGTAACGTCCTTGACGTTGCAGCCTCCTTGTTTAGGTAAACTCTTTGCTTTTGCAATGCCTACGGTTGGCAGTTATATTAAAAAGTTAATGTCATGATTTTAAGATTTGAAATAAGGAATCGTCTGTCTTTTGATAGAAGGTTCCATTGATTATGAGATCTTCAGGCACCAAGAAATCCTCTCGTATTTAGATAAAATACTTTATATTAGCCTGAATGATAATACAAAATAAATAACTTATCTCTACCAGTATCTTTCAATTAATATCTACGTCCCCAGGTTCTATCCCTTCTGGGTAGAACTCTATATGGTGGACGCGCCGCGTTGATTCTAATACCGCGAGTGAAGTATATTTTTAAATCAAGAAAGAAATAGTTTTAAAAAAGATGGAGACCAGGACCACATTCGACGGAAAAGGTGATGTAACCGATTTCTTTCGTCAATTTAATATAATCGCCGCCATCAATAATTTCAACGAGGATACAAAAAGAGTTGTGTTGTCGGCATATTTAAGTGGACCTGCATTGTTGTTCTATAAAAAAATGAACGAGTCTTGTGAGAATTTTCAGCATCGATAAATGCGTTGGAAAAAATTTTCTCACGAAGACAAGGCTTGTCAGAAGAGCCATTGACCTTTTTTTATGTATTGGATGAGCTGGCCACAAAAGCGGGAGCTGTCATCGATGACAAATGCTTCATTAGACAGTTCTTGAAAAATGCGAATTTAAATACGAAAAATCTTTTCGCATTTCAGTTATATAGTGATTAAACACATTTGAGAAATGTTTTACGACAAGCGCAGGACATTTTTGAGGACGAAAGCGTCGAAATTGGTTGGAATCTGCCGATCCATCGTTTGCTCACTTCGAGGCGACGAAAATTTCGCATATAATAAGGCATGAAGAAGAACAGGAGAAGGAAATCAACCTTATTTCCTTCCAAAGTGTCCCTTCTCATCCCATTGTCCCTCCCGAACATTTGATTCCCCGCACTTTTTGTTCCAGTAACTTGAACAAAAAAAAGAAAAAACCAAAGAAGCATCAAAAGAATTTTTTTTACGAAGAAAATTTAATGACGATGGCTGATGAAGAAGTTCACCAGTCACAGTCGTCAGAAAACAGCAATCAGCATACAAGTGAGTCATCATCATCATCATCAACAGCCTATCATAGTCCACTGCTGGACATAGGCCTCTCCAAATGCACGCCACTCAGATCGATCTTGGGCTACTCGCATCCAGCTCCTGCCAGCCACCTTGCGCAAATCGTCACTCCATCGTGCCTGAGGACGTCCTACACTACGTTTGCCTAGACGCGGTCTCCACTCCAGAATTCGTCTACTCCAACGGTTATCGGTTCTTCGGCAAATATGGCCAGCCCACTGCCACTTCAACTTGCTAATCCGGTGGGCTATGTCGATAACTCTGGTTCTCTGTCGGATTACCTCATTTCTGATGCGATCTTTCAGAGAAACGCCGAGCATAGCCCTTTCCATAGCGCGTTGAGCGACTTTGAACCTGTGGATCAGCCGTGCCGTCAGTGTCCACGTCTCGGCTCCGTATGTCATCACAGGTAGGACGCACTGATTGAAGACTTTCGTCTTTAGGCACTGTGGGATCGACGATGTCAGGACTTGACGTAGCTTCCCAAACGCTGCCCAACCTAGCTGAACTCTTCTATTCACCTCGTCCTCAAAGTTGTTTCTACCTAACTGCAATGTCTGCCCGAGGTATACATATTTTTGAACAACTTCGAGAACGGCACCGTGTATTGCAATCGGTTCCGGTAGAACATATTCATTGAACATGACCTTGGTTTTATCCAAGTTCATCCGTAGGCCGATGCGTATAGAAGAGTCAGCCAGGTCATTCAGCATCTGTTGTAGGTCCTGCAGGGTTTCTGCCATGATGACGATGTCGTCTGCAAATCGCAAGTGAGAGATGCGTTCGCCATTTATGTTGATGCCATGTCGTTTCCAGTTCAGCGTCTTGAACATATCCTCCATTGCATTAGTGAACAATTTCGGGGAAATAACGTCCCCTTGTCTCACTCCACGATGCAACGGTATGGGACTTGTTTGCTGATTCTGTACTTGGACAGACATGGTGGCGGCTTCGTAGAGACATCTTATCACTTGGATGTATCGCCAGTCGACTTGGCAACGCTGCAGGGACTCCAGGACAGACCAGATTTCAATCGAGTCAAAGGCCTTCTCATAGTCCACAAATGCTAGGCACAGGGGCTGATTGTACTCCTCAGTCTTCTGTATAATCTGCCGCACTGTGTGGATGTGGTCTATGGTGCCGTATCCGCTCCGAAACCCAGCCTGTTCCGGTGGTTGAAAGTCATCAAATCTTCGCGCAAGACGGTTCGCGATCACTCTTGAGAACAGCTTATAGACGTGGCTTAGAAGGGATATGGGTCGATAGTTCTTAAGTAGGGTCTTGTCCCCCTTTTTAAAGAACAAGACGACCACACTCCTGCTCCACGCCTCCGGAGTTCTCCCTTCGAACAGGACAGTGTTAAAAAGCTTTTGGAGCTCCCTCAGTACGGGTTTACCTCCAGCCTTCAAGAGTTCTGTTGTAATACCATCCTCTCCAGGGGCTTTTCCATTTTTAAGCTGTCCAAGAGCAATCTCGATTTCGCCAATACTGACTTCTGGCAGGTCTTCGGTGAAGTGGCGTGTTAATGTGGCTCTAGAATCCTCATTTCCGGGATCAGGTCGAGATGCATGTGATGCGTATAACTGGCTGTAGAAGTCTTCCACTTCTGAAAGGACTGCCGGCTTTGAAGCAACAACTTCCCCACTTGCTGTGGTCAACTTCGTCAGATGGCTTCTTCCAAGAGATTGTACGAACACTTTGGACCCTCGATTCTGCTCGATCGCTCTCTCGATCGAGAGAGTATTGGAGCATCGGAGGTCGTGTCGTACGTGCTTACTGATCTCTTGGTTTAGAGTCCGCTTTGCCGACGAAGTGACGGGTGGGTTTTCACGTCGTTTCTTCATTAGCCCTAAAGTCTCTTCCGAAAGCTTTGACTTCCTGCCCTTACGCTGCGTTGCACATAGTTTCGTACCCTCTTCCCTGAGAATCCGAACCACATTTTCGAGGTTTTGGTTTACGTCTGATGTGGTTTCCACGGCAGCAAATCGGTTCTCCAGATTTGACTGGAACGTTTCAGATCCTGTTATAGATTGGAGCAAAGTAGGTTGGAGCCTGGATTTCATTAAACGGACGCGCTCGGCCTTAAAGTTGATATTCAGAGAGCCCCGGACGAGTCGGTGATCACTACCGGTATTGAACCTGTTGATCACGGAGACGTCTCTGAATATGTACCTCTTGTCCGTCATGATGAAATCGATCTCATTTTTAGTCATAGTGTCGGGGCTCTGCCATGTCCACTTCCTTTGGGGCTGTTTCTTGAAAAAAGAGTTCATCAAGAAGAGCCCCTGTTGTTCGAGGAAGTTGACGAGCATTTGCCCCCTATGATTTCTGCTTCCAAATCCATGGGATCCTACTACCGATTCGCTGCAATTCTGTACTCCCACTTTAGCGTTGAAGTCCCCCATAACAACGTTGTAGTGGGTCTTAGTAGTGGAGTGGAGGGCCCTCGATATATCATCGAACATATCCTCCACTTCGTCGTCCGAGTGTGTCGAGGTCGGTGCGTACACTTGCACCACCTTGAGGCTATACCTCTCGGTGAGCTTTATAATAAGGTACACTACCCTGTTCGACACGCTGGACATTTCCACAACGTTATCGGCAAGGGACTTATTTACCAAAAACCCAACGCCACCTTGGGACTGTTGGTCTCCCCCGCGGAAGTACATTAGGTGGCCCGATTCGAGGGTTATGGTGTCCTCCCCCTCTCTTCGGACTTCACTTAACCCTAAAAAATGTGCCACCTAATCTTTCCAAGTTCCACCTCGAGTTGCGCCAGATGCGAGTCAAGCCGTAGCGTGCGTCCGTTGTACGTCGCCAGGGTCAGTCTTTTGTGGTGGCCTCCCGTAGCCCGGAGATTCTTGGCACCCCCCGCCCCACCGTTACCGTGGTCGCCACCGTGACCAGGAATAGCGGGGCTGCCGGGAACTGGGGGCCGTGGCTTGAGTTTCTTGTGCATGAAGGTTTTGCCCATAATCGCCACGCTGGGCAGGCGGGTTGGCGATCGCAGAGCGTAGGTTTATTTACTGATGACGCTGCTGCCCGTCACCAGTGACATTTTCCTCCCCTACGTCATTGGATGGTTATACCGCCATCGGTCGGTTTGCCAGAGCCTCGTCTGTTGGTCAACAGGGTGCACCACGTGAAGGTGAGGTTGGCTTGGGTTCTTGCAGGTGTATTTAGAACCCCTTACACCCCTTAATACAAGTGAGTCCAAACCTTTAATTAATATAACGTGTCGTGATAAGGAGTTTGTAGGGCTCATTGATAGTGGTGCTGTAGTGTCTGTGGTGTCGAAGGACACAGTTAATAGAATTCATCAACGAATTGATGAAAGCGATACGAAGTTGAAAGCCGTCGATGGTAAAGAATTGTCTGTTATAGGGAAAGTTAACCTTAAATTATTGATAGACAATGCGTTATTCATTCACGATTTTCTTGTGATAGAAAATATTAGGCATAATCTCATCTTAGGACAGGATTTCTTAATTCGAAATAATGCGATAGTAGACTTTTATAATGAACAATTAATAATCAAACATATTAAGTGCAAGTTTAAAAGACAATATACACAAAAGAATAATGAAAGGAATAGTGATAATTCGGTGTATGATGAAAATTTATATTATGCCGAATAGGTTGATAGTACAATAATAATAATGTGTTACTAATGCGATTTTATTTCAGTTTATTGTTTATATGAATATTTTAAAGCAATGGTGGTATGTAAATAAGGTTCAATACAACAGTCATTTTAGAATTTTATTTGAAAAGCATATTAAATATAACTTTGTCATTTTATTAGAAATTTTTTTCTATACACATATTATAAGGAACTTTTACACATTTTGTTTATGACAGATTAATAGTTAGTTTCATTAAAGTATTTTCATTTCTTTTAATTATTAGCTTTAGTGTAATTTGTTGAGTAAGTGGATAATTGATATGGTAATAACCATAAGAATGATAGGTAACAGGTTCGATTCTCTGTTCAACTTGGAATTATTCAATTGACTTTGAATATGATCATTGATAGGATTAATTCAGCATTAGGATAGAACATATATAGTTAATAATGTATAATAGGATAATATAGGTCCATAAAGGAAATTCCCTTATTATAAAAAAGGAAACGGGTTCGATTCCCTGTAAGGTAAAAAAATAAATAAATGAATAATAATGTTAAATTTTGAAAATTTATCCAACTATGAAAAGATGGTATAAAGACTTATCATAAACTTAATGTTTTCATGAATATTAACTTACCCGACTGAAGAAAAATGGTGTTAAGAATTTTACTAATATTTTCTTGATTGTTTTATGTACTACCACATGATGCGGACTTCCCGAGAGAGAGCAGGCTGGCGCTCATGCAGACGTCAGCGATACTGACGATGATCCACCCTGAAGATGATGGAGACACCCTCTACGAATTCGCGTCGTTTTCGTTTCAATTTGGTCGCGTCGCGTTCATCAAAATCGTCACTTGTAGTAGTTTGACTTGGGGGTAGGGAACCCTTAGTATTCCATGGGAATTGGGTTTAATCTTGTTTGATGCTAGATGTCCTTACCCAAAATTTCTATTACGTTTGCGCATCATGGGTGTCTAATAAAGTACAAGACAATAAAGTGGTGGACCACGTCTGTATCTTTATTAAAGATGTACGAAAGTAAACATTAATTATAAATTCTTTTAGGTTTTGCTCAAATCCAGTTAATGTTTACGAATCTTAGGAAATAGTTTGAATTTCGTTTCGTACATCTACTTAGTATGGGAAGTAATGAAGTTTCAAAATATAAATTTTCTTGATATTTAATGGTTTAATAAATGGGATAGGGTAAAGTTTTGCTGATAGATGGGATGAAAAAAAAATTGCTTGGGTAATTTAAGTTATAGCTAGGGTTAGCTTTGTTTTTTTGTTTTTGCCGACTGATGTCGATGTAAAGTAAAGTAAAGTTAAGGTTAGGAGGGAGATGTACGAGGGATTTTGTTAAGGTTTTGCTCCCGTAAAGTCTTTGCAATAAAACTTTGCAAACAGTTAGGGTTCTTTTCCCGTAAAGTTTTTTTTTGCAAGTTTTGCAAACTTATTGTGAGGGCTAGTCTGTAGTAAAGGCCACCTCCCAGTTGTATTTATGTCCTTAAGCAGGTAGGGATTTTAGATAGGACCGTCGAACCCTCTCGATGTAGTAGGTAGGAAAAAAAAATTTTGTTCGGTCATCTGGTATGACAAAACAATTTTTTTTTTTTTTTTAGAGGTGCCGGAGGGATGTAACGTCCTTGACGTTGCAGCCTCCTTGTTTAGGTAAACTCTTTGCTTTTGCAATGTCTACGGTTGGCAGTTATATTAAAAAGTTAATGTCATGATTTTAAGATTTGAAATAAGGAATCGTCTGTCTTTTGATAGAAGGTTCCATTGATTATGAGATCTTCAGGCACCAAGAAATCCTCTCGTATTTAGATAAAATACTTTATATTAGCCTGAATGATAATACAAAATAAATAACTTATCTCTACCAGTATCTTTCAATTAATATCTACGTCCCCAGGTTCTATCCCTTCTGGGTAGAACTCTATAGTACCATACGTTTTTTATAATATTTGAAGATTATAGATACCTTGGTGTTGCAGATATAAAGGTGCTTTAAAAGCCGTCGGGTCATCTTGAAAATATCGTAGCACCCAGTCGAACAACGCCGGGTGACCGCCGTCTGAACTCGTGGGTTTGTGGAAATCTATCAGCTGACACCTGAACAAAGCGAATTAACACAGTTTTAATAGCACTAGTGGAACGATAGAAAAGACCTTTCTGCTCTATGAAAAAAAAAATATACCGTATAATCTTAGTGGTCCTTCGAGCTGGATTCCTTCGATCACGACTTTTACGATTTCATCCATACTTATTTTAAAAATTTAGAAGGTTCTTATGGAAAGAAAATAGCACATTTGCGTATATTTCTTTTTAATCTTTGTTATAGCTTATACGATTTCAAGAATATATAACTAGAAAAAATTCCACGCGGACCAGGCAGATGGGACTCGAACCCGCACCGTTCGCTATCCGGGCGAATTCACTGACCATTATGCTGCCGCGGCCCTGATGGCCGTGTCGAATTCTTTCTAGCCTTTCTTAAGTTGCAAAGCAGCGCCATCCGCATTGTAGGTAACCCAAAACGTCAAATGAATACCTTTATAAGTATTAAGCGAAGATTGCGGGTTCGAATCCCGTGTGCTGCCTAGTCCACGTGGATTTTTTTCTAGTAATATTTTCTTTAGATTTAAACATCGAGCTGATAAATGTCTAAAAAATAAAAAAAACGAGCGAGCCTTACAGTAGTCGCGTTTGATGTGTAACATTTCAAACCTCACCTTATATGAGTAAAAAAAGAAATAAAACCTACTACAAAAGGAATAAGCCGTTTGAACATTATGTTCTAGAATCAAATCAAATGGCGCGCGCTTTCCAAACTACCTGTTACACACTTCCGTCCCATTTCACGAAATCACTCCCACAAATTGCAGGAAAGCGAGAGGAAAGATGTTACACATCAAAACTATAATGATAAATACTATGGCCCATATTATAGAAAGATTCTCAGTAATTAATCTAGTCTTGAGGATAGATAGAAAGAGATGTCGCTATATATAGCACATAGCGACATTCCATTCTAACTGTACTCAAGTAAAGATCAACACTTAGTCACGGTAATATTATCTATACAGCCCTGTCCTTGAAAATAAATGCCTACGGCCAAGCGCTGCGTTAGCACGCGGTAGGGCCGCCCGCCTACAGTATTTTATGTAGTTTTGTTTGTAACGCGAGTGTAGGTAGATTACTCGTTTGTCTCTTTTTTTATCCTAACCACTTATTCACATATTATTCCAGATATTTTGCCCGATGGAAAAACCGAAACACCTAAATATTAGAAACAAATTACGTACTAGTAGATAGGTATATAAAAAATATTCTATAAAGGTAAGACACCTTTACAATATTTCAGGTAATTTAAAAAATGATATCTCTGGGTGTGTTATTGAAGAGTTCAAGCAACCAAAAACAGCAATTGTGCTGTTGTATGATATTGATCGTCGTTTGTTCTTTTCCATACTAAATTATGAAGGTATCTACTTAATTAAATCAAATATTTACAATACAAAAAGCACGTTTAAGCACGGCTAACTGCATAAACAACAATTCGGACCGTTCGGTCGTCGTTGCGGCGCGGCGGCGCATTCGCGACTGGGTGCCCGCCGAGAGCACATCGAACTCGAGTGGCGTAGGTATGACTCGCTTTCCGACCGTTTGTATGAAGATAGAATACTGTATGATATTATTACCGTGACTTAGTTGTCATTCTGTAATACGAGCCTTAGTTCTAGGAACTAAAGGAACACATCACCTTATTCTGAATGAAGACAGTACGGTGACCACCTCGCAAGCTCCTATCCATTTGCGGGTGTTATGTAATTTTGAACCTAACTGCTCCGAGCCCTAGAAGAAAACATTATTTTTATTATATTAGACGACTTCCGTGGCCGAGTGGTTTGAATGCCGGGTTTTAAAGTGTCGCTTACTCGAGAGGTCCCCGGTTCGAATCCCGGTGGGGCAGACGTTTGTGTGATGAAGAGCATTTGTACTCCAGTCGTGGATGTTTAATATGTTTTTCTATCTTAATACTAGCTGGTCCAGCGAACTTCGTACCGCCATGCCATAAAAAATTGGGGTTGGTGGTAGAAGGGTGAAAATTTAGGGTTGTATGTATTTTCTATGATGTATCATAAAAAAAAACTAAAAATTTTGCCAAAAAAAATTAATTTAAGGTTTAAAACCTTTAACTTAACATTTAGTGGAGTGAAAAATAGATGTTGCCCGATTCTCAGACCTACTGAATATGCATATAAAATTTCACGAATTTTATATATTAGACATACATAACATAACATATATTATAGTCTGTCCATTCTATTTATTATCTTTTTGACAGATGAACGTTCTCAAACACATTCTGAAACCGCACGGCACAGCTAGTATATACATATACCTGTGTATCAATCCCCATGGCCCAAGCTCTTTCCACTAACAACTGTAGCCGCGGTATGGAAGGCACGCCCCCGCATGTAGAAGTCACGCTGCTCAATAACGCCGCGTATGGAGGGTGCCGTAGTAAAGACGATAGGACCATCTGCATGTTCCTACCGAATACATTATTATATTAGTTATTGTTCGGTGCTACGCAAACGAACAGCGCAGCAAATTGCATTTCAGCAATTTGTATTTTGACATAAAATATTAATGCGACGCATGCTCAATACCAAACATAACGATCTTAAATACCCTAGTACACAACGAGCGCTCAAAATGTATCCCAATCAAGAAGTGCTTGATCTCCACTCAAGCAGTTCTTGGTTCACAGTCACGCTCAGACCGTTACAAAGTCAAGATGCCACAGAGCTCCGCGAAAAAATGCGAAAATAATACATAGAGTACGAAAAGTGTCGTTTTTTCGACAGGTATCTTGTCAATGTTTGTTAATTTAACGCATTTGAAGCAAATTTTGATCTAATACTTACTATAAACTGATTTAATATAAAATATTTCTGATATTCAAATGCATGGTCGGTTATACGTCGCCATATAGCCGCCTCTTTTCCTCGCGGTCCGTGCCTGCTATATTGCTAACAGCGCGTTTAGAATTGCGCGTAGAGTCAAAGAATTAAGGTCTAAATTCTTCCGCATATAAGAATAGCAATAAGTCGTAAAATTTTACGAACTTGCATTTCGAACTGTCAGAAGTCCTTGACGCATGCGTTTTATTTAAGACCTTATACAGTATGTATTAAAGGTTACTACAGGTTAGGTTATTTAAATAATGCCTTATATTTATTTTGACTACGAGATCATCTTGCTTTCTGGAGGAGCTGGGATGGCAGGACTGATGCCAATCCCCACGCAAAATAGGCACTAGGTGTCGAGTTGCGGAAACAGCCCGCCGTACTACTAAGTACTACTACTACGAGATCATCTTACGGAGCTCTGTGGATCGTTCAATGTACCTTTTGGACAGGTTTAGGGCACGATTTTGTTCGTATTGGTGTATATTAGGGTATTTAATATCGTTGACCAATCATAACCATTTTCGAATTTATATTATAGTTTACTATTTTTTATTATTTTACATTTGTGAGTTTAATTATTATACAGTTTTACACGGACTTTGGAGTTATTCTTTTCTTACCATATAAACCAGGGGACTGGACGCTAACCATCGAGCGGAAAGTCAAAACCTTTTCAGTTATAGTTATTTTTTTAAGCATGTAACTGCTCGATGTTTAAATCTAAAGAAATATTACTAGTAAACAATTCCACGCGGACCAGGCAGCAGACGGGACTCGAACCCACACCCTTCGCTATCCGGGCGAATGCACTGACCATTATGCTACCACGGCCCTGATGGATGGGTCGAATTCTTTGAAGCCTTTCTTAAGCAAGGCAGCGCCATCTCTACGCATTGTAGGTAACCCAATAACACAATGTCAAATGAATACTTTCAGGGGGCCAATCGCCTAACGGAAATGCTTTGGGAAACGCTAACGCTTACGATTTTATATTGTTATTTCTAGCCGCCTGAGGTATTCAAATGCCTCGCGCTCTTTCTTTTTCTTTTGTATTGGTAATAACAATATTAAAAAAAATGAGTGTGAGGTATTCGAAAACCTCAGGCGGCTAGAAATAACAATATAAAATTGTAAGCGTTAGCGTTTCCCAAAGCATTTCCGTTAGGCGATTGGCCCCCAGTTCAGTGACAGGGCATTCGCCCAGATTCGAGTCGCGGTTCGAGTCACGTCTGCTGCCTGGTCCGCGTGGAATTTAAAAATAGGCAGCTTATCTGTATTTTACTATTCTTGAAGCAACCAAATATATTGAAGTTTCATTTACTGTTGCTGATAGAATTTATGGGTCAACATTCTTTATGGCACCTGGATTCCATGGTTCACATGTTATTATTGGAACTTTATTTTTATTTATTTGTCTAATTTGTCACCTAGAAAATCCAATGGTGTACAATAAAGTGATCATTCATTCTTTGCTTTTCTTTTTGAGTGTGTATGCTATTGGTCGCAGATGACCGTTACAGCGTCACCGGGTTTGGGGACGGCGAGATCCTAAGGGGACTCAAGCCGAGAATTGGCGAGTGCCTCTAGAGGTATTCCAGGCGGATGGCATCTCCCCACGGGGGGAGTCTCCTCTCCGTCTGGAGCCGCTAGACCAATAGAACCTGGGGAAGGTTGGCTCAACCAGAGGGCGTCTCTGAGACTCGGATCTAGTGAGCCGTTGTCGTGGGAGGACTATGATTGAGAATTGTTACCATGTACCTTCGATTCACGAACGCAATAAAAGATAAAGACAGAGGGTAGACCGATATGTCTGCCAATAACATCTACCCACAATTACTTCAGTTGCTCCGTGATCATGGCGCTTGCAACATTGCCGAAATATCGGAGACTCATAAAAAACAAGTATATGGTAACAATATAAAGAAAAGTTTACTAGAAAAAAATCCACGCGGACCAGGCAGCGGACGGGACTCGAACCCGCATCCTTCGCTATCCGGGCGAATGCACTGACCATTATGCTACCACGGCCCTATTAGCCGCGTCGAAATTTTCCTAGCCTTAAGCTGCAAGGCAGCGCCATCTCTTTGCATTGTAGTAAACTTTTCTTTAGATTTAAACATCTAGCAGTTAAATGCTTAAAAAATAAATAAAATCATACATGGTAACAATCCCGTAAATATCATAAATTATTACAAGACGTGATTTTTTTGCCGTTTTTTGCTCGTTATTATAGGGTCGTCATCATGTCATCTTATCTCAGGGTGTCCTACACTACGTTTACCGAGTCGTGGTCTCCACTCAAGAACTGGAGTGGGCTGGATGAGAGTAGCACAAAATCGGAAGCAGTGGCGTGCATTAGGGGAGACCTATGTCCAGCAGTGGACGAACATGGGTTGATGATGATGATGATAGGGTCGTCGTCGGCGTCGGGGTCATTCTTTGCTTAAAGTTTTGTTAGTCTATATATTTACCTGTAACCGCATCCCCATCCCCTGTCGCCGTAGGTGCTGGCGTAGTGATCCACCCCGCCGCACAAAAATGTCTTCACTATACTAGGATTCTGGGCGTTTAGTTGAGCTATCCTCTCCAATATTCCTACGAAATAACAACAAATACGGATGACGAGGCACAGGGTGAAAAAAACGAAATTCTTTTTAGCCCGTCAGTTAGATTAATGGAAAAATAATGAACAATTACAACAACAAACTACCCAAAAAAAATTTGTGTGCATGGACCAGAAATCTGAAGTGAAACTTGTTTTCTTAAATAACCTAACCTAACCTAACATTTGGCGGTGAATAAGGCATAGGGGAAGGGAGCAGCGCATCAATCATATATATGTATATTGTCGCGTGTGACGCCCGTAGCGTTTCAGCCTTCGCCGAATTACCCTTCAACATACATGCCCGTCGGGAATAGCTGCGCACGCATCCCACACACACACACACACACACACACACATATATATATATATATACAGGGTGTAAAAAAAACTATGACGAAGACTAAAACTACGCATGCTGTACACCCAAATAAGTTATATTACAAAATACGTGGGAATCTTTTGTATATTTAAGTTAAAAGAATTATTTTTTTTTCCTGTACGCAATGTATAGCGTGGCGCGCTACTGTTGCGCAGCGCAAAGAATGTGCCTGTGTGAAGTGCGTCGATAAAAAGGAAATGATGAAAAAAAAATTGTGACTTTGACCTTCAATATCTCCATAACCATAAATTTCCCAGGTATGGTCCAGAAGAAAATAATGATCGTCATGATGGGGAAATACGGGGCCTTCAACTTCGTTAAAGGTTTTTTTACACCCTGTATATATATATAGTCGTGTGACGCTCGAGACGCATATCCGTTTCATCGTTTCCATAGGATTTTACCATTTGAAGTCCGAAAAGAAGTTTCACTTCAAAAATGAAAATGACAAAGCGTTAAAGTTTGAGAGTAGGGGCCAGGGCTGTACTGGATAATTTCTACTAATTTTAGAATTGTAGAAATTTGTATGTTTGTTTTGTACTCAAACACACACAAAACATTTATAAGATTTGTGATACTGTTAAGATACACTGTATGTAATTATTTTGTCATTTTCACAATTCGGTTTTGCAAACCAAATAAAAAAAAACACGCAAAAACTACTGAACGGGTTTGGATGAATTTTGGTACGCATATAGTTTATGGTCTGGATAGAGACATCGGATGCTTTTTATCCCGAAAAATGTTAGGTTCCTAAGGGATTCTTTAAAAACTGAAATTAACGCGTAATCGTGGGCGGCCGCTAGGATAATTATGAATTCTAAAAACTGTAATTACGAAGTCACCGGTGGACGCTGGGATAATTATAATTAACATTGCGGAGCTCGATGGCGCAAGTGGTTAGCGCGTTCGGCTGCGATCGTCAAAGTAAAGCAAGTTTCGCAGTGGTCGGTCATAGGAAGGGTGACCAAAAATTTACTATCTCGAGCTCCTCCGTGTCTCCGAAGGTACGTTAGGCGGTTGGTCCCGGCTGCGTCTGCAGTCGTTAGCACCCACCAATTAGCCTTGGGCCTGCGTGGTGGGTCATGGCCCAATTTCCCTATTCCATCCATAGGGAAGGCCTGTGCCCCAGCAGCGAGGACATTAATAATTAACATGGATGATTTATCATTAATAATAATGTGTTACTATGATAGAAAGCACACAAACAGAACCAGACATAAATACAGTTTCAAACTCAAATGATAAGAACAATATCCCATTGAAATTTTAACTAGAAAAAATCCACGTGCACCAGCCAGCAGATGGGACTCGACCCCGCGCCCTCCGCTATCCGGGCGGATGCACTGACCATTATGCTACCGCGGCCCTAATGGTCGTGTCGAAATTTTCTTTAGTATTTCTTAGGCTGCAAGGCAGTCCAAAATTAACATCTAGCAGAAAATGCTTAAAAAATTAAAATATCACGATATCCCATTGTCTTTTTGGCCAAAATTTAGATGAAAATAAATTATAAAAGAAAGAAGAAATGATTAAGAAAAAAAAACATTGATTGTCAATACCAATTTTAATTTTATGAAACTTAAATTAAAATAATACCCATGTACAGAAAAATACATTCATTCATATGCATAAACTATACATCCGTTGCTGAAAAAATTATCAGATAACTATATTATGAAATAAAGAGCTGGAGGAGGCCTATGCCGAGAGCCTAAAAAGATACCGAACTTTGAGATTTAAAAAAAAAAAAAAATATATAATTATTATAATAAATTATATTATACCAGCAAACCTGTGAACCAAATGTTCACCAAAAAAAAAAAAAGTATTTAATTAATTGAGAACTTCGGAGATTTTGTGTGGTTTCGTTTGAAATAGAAATCACGTGATTTCTCAAAAACCGGAACTGCTACGTTACTCACATCCGGTTTGTAGTCTTATCAGACTATTCTTAACTTATAACTTAAACATTCTCTATATCTATCTCTTATGGTTTGGCTGCTGAAACAGCACCACGGACGGACGGACGGACTTGTCTAATAGATAAGAGATTATATTATTTTAATAAACAAATAAATATTAAGATATTAAGTCGTTTTACAGCTAATTCATTCCGTCTACTATGGCTTATAGCAATGATCGTGTTTTACAGATCAAGCCATTTTTATAACCGGACGGCTAAATTGTAGGCCTTCAGTACGGGAGCCGAAAATCTCACCATCAGTCCTGGAGGATCCAGTGTCCCGTCCCAACGCAGTAGCCTTCTTCAGTCCCACGCTACGTTCATAGTATCCGGCCACAGATAATGCTCCACTGTATACGGCCCGCTTCAGACTGTTTGTGGCTCGGTTAGTGTAGCCTTCTTCGTCCTCTTCCATTCCATATTGTGCCTGAATTATTATCACTTTAGATTATTATGGTGCCAGTGGTTAGCGCGATCGTTAAAGTTAAGCAACATTGGTAGTGGTCGGTCATTGGATGGGTTACCAAAAATTTACTATCTCGAGCTCCTCCGTGCTTAGGAAGACACGTTATACCACGTGTATCTGCAGTCTTTAGTATCCACCAATCCACACTGGGCTTGGGTGGTGGGTCCCAATCTCCCTATTCCATCCATAGGAGAGGCCTGTGCCCCAACAGAGGGGACATTAATAGGCTGATGA
Organism: Chilo suppressalis; assembly: GCA_902850365.2. Lineage (NCBI taxonomy): Eukaryota > Metazoa > Arthropoda > Insecta > Lepidoptera > Crambidae > Chilo > Chilo suppressalis. Next base: position 3,765,385 of record OU963911.1, read on the forward strand.
TAATGATGAATATTATAAAAGATAATAATATAGTGACAATATAATGATAATAATGATTAATAATAATAAAAGATATAATTAAGCCTTTTGTTTTTAACCTAAATTATTAATTGAATTTTTAATGCAACTATTGATTTAAATTCATTTTAACCAACATGTGCGAGTAATGATCTAGGTTGATGAAATTGTTCTATGTTTATTTTATTGACTACTAAAATATTAACATACCTAAGAAGATCATTCTATGCATACATGCATAGACTTGATTGTTTCAACAATGAGATATTGTATTATTTCTTGATGAGCCATCTCAAGTATTTCACTAAGATTTTTATAAATAAAAAAAATCATTGTGATACCCTCAACAGTTGGAACTCGTGTTCTTCTCTACTCCTCTGTGCTTCTCTCTCTGCCTCTGTTAGCGCTGTCGCTCCACCTTCTTCCCCTCTCTCAAAGTGCTCTTCTATGTGTTGGATCTAGAAAGAATATTCCAGAATAATGTTAATAAATAATTTATGTTAGTATGTATGGTCATGTCTTAATTGTAAAATTTCCTGGGAAGTTTCAAGGAAATTATAAGTGTTGAAGGTTTTAATACAAAAACATCATCCTTATTAGAATACTTTAGCTGATACTCTGGTATCTGTATTCTATAATGGTTGCTGACCATTAGAAGAGTAAAAATGTGCTTCTTTGACATCCCTTTTTCATACATATATATTTTTTTTTAAGTTAGAATATGATTTTTTATTACCAGTTCATGTTGGGACAGGGGTAAAGGTTGACAGCACACCGGGCAGTTGCTGACTGGACTCTCTTCCATCATCACCACATCCTCACACGAAGCATTGTCCATTTGATCCTAAAAGGGAACCAAAGTCTACAGTGAGTGAAAATAAACCGAGTCAAGTATTCATAGCATAGTTTATAATCATAATAAAAATCATTATCAAAATAATTTATTCAGTTTAGGCTATTACAAGCACTTATGAATGTCTAGAAGCTACACCATCGGTTTGAAAATCTACAGCAGGAGACCTTATACATTGACTCATTGATTATTTTCCATATAATAATTCCTAGATATATTTTGTCAGCTCCAACAATATCCAAGACTAATGTAACACCCTTGCTAGCTATTAAAGATGCAAGTTGAGCATTGTTAAGCATAAAATGGGATCTTTATAAGCAAATGCCAATTTGTTCTGCAAGCCCAAAAATGTCCATTGGTTGTTTTCTTCTTTCACAATAATACTTTAACATAGGTGCACAGCACTCATTTTTGCTAGGTTCATAAACGCCCACTGGTGTCTTTCTGCTTAACACATCTCAGTTAATATTTATGAAATACTTGTTTAAACTAAAATAACAATTCTAAAAATATTAAAATCGTACTCCAGGTTATGATGATAATGATCACAAAATGCTGAGCAAGATAGTATGTACTTATAATCAATTTAAGTTTCTCAGCGAAGCTTAGACGCTAGACGCTGGAGGCTTCCAGAGATAGTAATACAGAAAAAGGTAATTGCTATTTTGAGAATCTACTTACTGATTTTTGTGGACTCAAGATATCACGGTGCTCAACATTTACATGGACTTCCACTTCTGAACCATTGGAGAATTCTCTTTCGCAAATAGGGCATTGGAATGTCGAGCCATGGGGTCCTGGCGATAGGGCCATAGCGCTCAACGCTAGCGTAGGATTATCTAGCGTTAATGTGGGATTGTTCCCTGTTAATGTTGGGTTTTCTGAGTTGGCGTTAGCATTTCCCATCACAGAAGGCGAAGTGAGATCGAAATGCGCCCGGTTTATATGTTCTTCCAATTTCCTCGGACATGTCGACTTAAAATCACACAGGAGGCACTGTGAAATTAATTATTTAATAAAATTAAACTGGGATTTCAAAATTATGAAATAAATGTGATTTAAAAGCTCTGGCGGGTAATTTGTTTGTTTACGAATTTGACAGTGACATTGACATAACCATGCACTTCTTGTTTTAGACAATGTACGAAAAACTATACAGCCATATTTTTTTAGAAAAAAGTAAATAATATTCACCTGAACTGTAGGACTAGGTGTGGGTACTGATTTCTTAGGTGTATTAGGCTTAAGTTTTAATGCTAACTGAGATCTAAGTGGAGAGCCCTGCCCTGCGCTGGCCATTGCTAACTGCAAAATATGTTAATTTTATAATATACAACATTCAAAACAATGAAAACGAGTCTCCCGAAAAGTATTTATAATCTTACTTTACTCTTATTAGGTGAGCCTTCGTAACTACTGCTATTATGACTTGGACTAGAATGAGCACCTGCAACATAAATCCATAATACAAAAGGCCATAAATATTTAAAAGTATTTGTTTATTGTCAGTGCCGTAAAACATTATTAATATAAAGCCACAAACCTTTTCTTTCATAACCATTAATAACATCACCTTCATTAGAATTTTGTCTACTTTGTATTTTCTTTGGTATTACACCATTGCTAACGTTAATATATTTTAACCCATTTGATAAATTAATATTTTTAGGCGACCGTAAATATCTATCGTCCTCTTTTTCGCTACTATAATTATCTTTGTCCTTTCTATAGCCCTCTTTTTCTTGAAATCCATTTTGATAGTTGATATTTTTGGATATGGCCCCGTTGTGGTACGATGAAGAGGTGTCTGGACTGTGCCAACCATTGATTGAACCTGGAGTATTATAACTGCAACTATCTGTAGTAGTCATCTTAGAATCGTCGTCGAAACTGAAAAAAGATTAAACTCTTAGCCAGTTGCGATATGTAAAGCATAGGTGCCTATTCTGGCGTGATTCTCTAAACTTAAAACTAAATTTAACATCAGTCTCTTTTCATTCTGTATAGAGAATGACAAGGATACTGCTGTCAAATTTAAGTTTAGGTTTAGAGAATCATGCTAGAATCGACACCATAGTCTACTATTGCTGCTAGCTACTTTAGATCTGCCAAAGAAAGAGAAACATAGAATAAATTTTAAAACTGAAAGTTCTGAACAAATATCTTACACTATTGAGGATCTATGTGATTTAAAATGGCATAATGAAAAGGTTTACAATGATGAAAGTCATTCTCCAATGATCCAAGTGGACGAAATGAATGAATTAATCTACATTGATATATTTAACATTAATTATTATATCACAAACTTTTATTGTACTTATTTTTCCAAATAAACAACGTTACATGTTCAAATTGAAACTCTCGAATATATTTATTACCTGTGAATTTGATCTAGTAAATTAAAATAGCATTTTTAATGCCATAAATGTAGTGTGTTTTAATTATAAGTATTATCATTATTTTATTTTATTTATAGAACAAAATTTATTATTTGACGTTTTTATTTTTATTATTATTTTTTTATTCTTTTATTTAAAATCACTCGCATTTTGTAGATCGTACAAAATGCGAGTATGTATAGTCGCATTTTGTTTGGCGTTTCGGGCATCACTAGGCGCTGTTGGCTGAAAATCAGCGCTGCTGTGGTATTGCGAAAGTACTACCACAGTAGCATAGATGAGACAGCGACCTGTTGGCCCTGCACAGCAGCACCTGAATTTAGTTTTCTTGTTTTTATTTGTGGTTAGGTATTTTTTTTCTATTCTGTTTTGTTTTTAATGTACCTATGCTGTGTAACCAATAAATGATTTTCTTTCTTTCTTTCTTTAATGCTTGCAGACCTTATTATTTACTTACCTCGGACTCTGATCATCAATGAATGCCATCAGCTCTCTCTCGGGCGTGAGATAATGTAGATGCACCCTCTGCACGTGGTTGACCAGCTGCGGCTGTGGTACGGCACAATCGCAGAAGGGGCAGTCTGGTCTGCCGGCCACGTGCGCCTCCAGGGTGTGAGATCTCATGCCGTCATCGGTCAGACCCTCCGCACCACATAACTCGCAAGTGTACGGGAAAGGACTCGAGGACATGACGAAACTGTTGAAATTTATACCGTTTGGTTAGTGACTGCTTTTTAGTGACGACCTCCGTGGTGTAATTGGTATGTACGCCAGGTTTCAAAGTGTTGCCTACTCGGAGGTCCTGGGCTCGAATTCCAGTGGGACAAATGTTTGTATGATGAAAACGACCAACATTAGTATTTTTTTTTAATACATTTAAACTGTACAGTAAATTACCCTCCTGATTTTAAGTGTAAGTGGAGTCCAGTCGCGAAGACTTGATGCGGCAGAAAGTGTGCCGCTCAAGTCATACTCACCTTGCAGGTATGAACCCAACCTCCTACCCCGCGAAGCTCTGGAAGCCTACTCATTTCTAGATAAATATATCTAACAGCCGCCCGTGGCTTTGTCCGCGTTAACTTTAGTTTGTTGAGAATCCCACAGGAACTTATTTTTTATTGCATCCAAATTCGTTCAGTAGTCTTTGCCTGAATGCGTAACACGTAACATACACACCTTCACATTTTTAATATTAGTAGTATTCCATAACACAAACTTTGGAATGCTTACTTTGGGGCTAGGCTAATTGATGTGAATGTTGGAAATATTTATTTTTATTTCTTTGTAATTTCTAACTTGGTAATCTAAAACTATTCTTGTAACTTGTAATTATTATTGTAACTGTATATATCTATATCCTAAATGATGTAATGGAAGGTGACTTCAGAAATATCTCTTAAGTCATTTTTCAACGTGACGACTCTGTATATATCAATACAGGGAGAAAAAAGCAGCCCTTGCTGAGTTTCTTGCCGGTTCTTCTCAGTACAAGGTCTCCCGCCGTAGTTTTGCGAACCGATGGCGTAGCTTCTGACCTTCACAAGTGCTTGTAACAGCCTAGACTGAATAAATGACTTTTCATTTCATTCGTAAAAAAAAATTTTTTTTTGGTTACAAATTGTTTAAGAAGTAATTTTCACAAAATCTTAATCTTATTTATTTATTTATATGAATAATCTTTCAAACTTCAGATTAGGTATACAATTCTCTGAAGTGACAAGTTGTGATTGTGATTTATCTTGTTTTAAACTTTCATGGTCACTAACATTATAGCTATTAACGGGATTGTTACCATGTACCTTGTTTACACTTGATAATTTAAACCCATCCTCAAGATTGAAATTTTTGTGTTTGGTTATTTCAGTGGCGCTTGCAACAGTGCCGAAATATCGGAGACTCATAAAAAACAAGGAACATGGTAACAATCCCGTTAATAGCTATAGTGATTTATCTTGACGAGCAGCATACGGACACACTACACGGTGAATAAAATAGGCCTCAAATGTGAACCTTGTGGCATGCCGTAAATTATTGACAGGTGTTGTTTAAAGAAAGTAGTAAAACACGTTAACTTAAGCTAATTAAAGGCACAGCCTTTACTACATTTTCTAGATTATATCTGTTTTACACACTACAAACCAGTGGTTTAATGGTCTAAGGTTTTACATCAATTTCTTTATAAGTTGTTTGTAGTAATAAAAAGCTAATGGATTTTATATTGCCCAGTGGTTTGTCCAGTAAGTATAATTTTGTAAGTAAGTAAGTAGGCCATTAAAACTTTTAATCATATCAGAAGTTCTTCAGGTATATTACATGTCCAGTGAAAACAACCATCGATCACACGTCATTCATTTTTAGTCGTCGGTTAATAAGCCAAGTTTATTAAAGTAAAATGCATGCTATGCTTCTAGTTATTATTCAATAATGCAATTTCCTTTGTGTATATTTATTTAGTTTATTTGTTAGCGCTCAACACTTCCAATGTGTACCTGAGTGCCTACACTTACCTGAAGTCTAAATGACAATGAATTTAAAATGATTGTAATTTTACGACATCCGTATAAGTTCACAAAATTGCACTAAATCTATCGTATCGTTAAGTGGGGCTCGTAAACTTTAGAAATGCGTAAAAAGGAGAGGTACGACGAAGTAATCAATTTTCTTGTACCAAAGCAAAGGCCGAATAATCCACTTGGGGAAATGCCAAGTCAGGAACTGGTTATAAGAAATATTTATTGCAATTGTTCATGGAATCTCAAATTATATTAAAAAGATTGCATGGCCTTTTGCTAAAATCTGAATTATTCTTTTTGAAATCTTTTGTCTTTTTTATAATATTAGATATCGACCCCATTTACATGGTCCCGTACCCAAAAAATGACAATACACTCAGTCGTTATATTTTTAATTATTTAAGCATTTAGCTGCTAATTGTTTAAATCTTCATTTGCTAAAATCGCCGGCCCTTGGAGAATCGCTTAAATTAAGTAGGTAGGTATAGGTGTCAATTCTGGATCGAATCATTCTCTAAACCTAAATTTAAAGGCAATCTCTCCCTTTCATTCTGTGTAGAAAATGACAAGGATTCACTGTTGTCAAATTTCAGTTTAGGTTTAGAGAATCATGCAATATAATCGACACCATAGTAGGTGCTTTTCTCATGCTGCATACTGAGATGTAAATAGTTTTTATTTTATGAATTTACGGTTTTCGTCATTTTTACTATAAGACGTTACTTCGTACCAAATTTTAAGATTCTAAGTTCACGGGAAGTACCCTGTATATAGGTTTTGATTCCCGTGCGAGTTTCGAAAATTTGCGGCATAAGCGGCTGTATCTTTTGATTGCTTTGGCTTAGAAGATTGATTTTTTCACAGCTCCAAGGGACAGTAGACCTGAGTATTAGATATGAATTCCAGTTTGACACCTCCACGCGTTCCTGAGAAAAACGGTCTTGACAGATGGACGGACGACGGGCAATAAAGTGATCCTATAAAGGTTCCGTTTTCTCCTTTTGAGGTACGGATCCCTAAAAATTATAACAATTTTTTTTATTGCGCTTTTTGTTTCCTGTTAGCTTGGAATGTCCGACACCACCTAGGTGGGTACATCTTTAATTATTTTAAAGCGATAAAGAGAACCGGCATCGTCATTCTGTAGACTGAAATTCAATTTGAATTTTGAAGTAATAGGAAATTTATGTGATTTTTTGCATGAATTAAGTGACTGTAGCGTACTTATTTATTGACTAAAAGAAATTTGCAAGTGCCTCAGAAAAACAATTAGAAAAAGTAAAAGTTTTAATATTATTTACATTATTTTTTACAAATAACTGCATAAACTACGAAAAATATAATAAAAGCTTTGCTTTAATAAGGATCAATTGATAATTTGTTTCAGGTCGGGCAATGTGAAAAAACTTCTAAGAGGAAGTTATGTGGGTTCATCCAATCATAAAAAATATTTACAAAATTTGTATACGAGTGAATGTGTCAGTCAAATCGATAAAATTACCGCAGTTTTGTTTTCAAGGGAATTCGCCATGGCTACCACTGACACAAGGAACATAATTCAGTTAACAACACAATATTTAAGTGATTACTAAAAGGCCTCATAAAATTAATAACCTAATCTTGCGTAATAAACTACAAAAAGAGAAAAAAAATAAGACTCACGTTTTTTATTGTCAAAAATTAGCGGGAAATCCTGTAAAGTTTTAATATAATCACAACACTACCTAATTGGTTCTTCACTGTTAATATTTAACGGTATGACTAACATTTTATAACATTAATTAACGAGTTACATTAATACTACAGACGACAGGTTATGGGAGGTCGCCATTCATGAATTTCAGGCATTGAAGATTTGAGGAAAACTTGTACGCATGCGGAAGTTGTATTACTACAGCGCCTCTAGCGGCCAAGAAATAGATACCTAGTATATTTCTATTTTAGTAAATGATTTTTTTGAATACGTTATCTTCATTGATATTAAATTTGTTTCAATAGCTTCATGATATATAAACCGCTAGTTCCCATGATTTAAAATCTATCAAACTACTTTATAATAAATTTTGCTTGTAGTACATATTCTAGTCACGCCATCTGTTACATCAACTCAGAACTATTATAGATGAAAAGCGCAGATGCGGAATGTGATCAACCGCTTATGCTTAGTAACTTAGCATGTAGTAACATTTGCTTCTAACAGATAGAATTATCAAGAAAACTAAAGTCGTTTATAACTTTAAATGACTGGGTTGACAAATTTTTAAGTAGGTGACTGTTTACTATGGGAAGTTAATGACCTTGGTGATGGTCGCATTGATACCGCACAACTTTAGATTAAAAAACAATTTGCCAAAGCACACAACTTTAAATATTTGATTCTAGATGTTTTCTTCGTTGGTATGTACCAGGGCAACCTATACTAGTAGTAGTTGGATTATGTGTTCTTGACAAGATAATAGCGATCGACATCTATTATGATGTTTTTGGTGGGAGACGCGGAAGAATCCCTAAACGGGGATCCCGCAGTTTCGCACTAAGTAGCTTAGAAGGTATTCGAAAAGTTTTCTAACGGATATTATGCCGCGTTACAAAAAAAAGGCGGGAGAGCAGGTGTCTTATAAGCTCCCGGCAAGGCCGGGAGGCTGCTATGTGCGGAGACGCGGAAGAATCCCTAAACGGGGATCCCGCGGCTTCGCGCTAAGCAGCTTAGAGGGTGTTCGCAGGGTTTTTTTATTATGCCGTAAAGCGCCCGTAAGGGTTACGGGGTCCTCAGTGGGCAGCCACTGATGGGGCTCGTAAGGCTTGCGGGAGCCAGGTGTGAGGTCCATTCGGCGGTGTGCCTCATAAAGGCGCCGTCGTCTGTAAATAGTATTTTTTGCCTGCGTATAAAAAAAAAGGTGTCTTATAAGCTGGAATGGAAAGCCCTTATGGAAACCCTAGTCCGGTTATGTTAGTCCATAAGCCCTTATTTATGTCACTGTCTTTTTCACCAAAGAAAGGTGACAACATCATTTTTACAAGGTTTACTTTAGTTTATTTTTTGTAACCAACGATTTATTTAATATCGTTGTTTGTAACCAACGATGTATCATTCAGTCCATAACAGGACAGCTACTGACAGCCAGTATTCATGTTGCGATTGACCCCTAAGGAGACGATCTTAGATTACAGAACATCTGTTATCTGAGAGGACCAAATAGACGATTTTGATTCCAAGACCGTGACGTTTTAGTTCAATTTAGCCAAAGATGTAAATCTTTGTATTAAGCAGCACAAAAAACTAAAGTTTATGGGCAGAATGGGTATTATTTTACCTAGGTATTATAACTACTGTATCGATATGGGAATCATTACTATTTCAAAAACATATTTATTACCTCGATCGGTAGACAGCTTTTTATTTCCCGGAAAGTGCCGTGGAATAAGGACTGGGAGCTTGGCAGTCGGCAGTCTCCATATGATGCCCGCGACATACCGCATATAGAGTGGTTCTTTATGTAAATTAAATATACTATGTCGCTCCAAATACATATAACATATAAAGTAGGTATCTGTAATATAGGTACTTAAACATAAATACATTATTGTGAAATATAAAATAGATATAGAAAGAGTTCCGGGAATATATTTTAGAGATTAACGGATGAATCTCGATTTATGTTAGAAAAAGCAAATAGCCTCACTGAATATTTAATGATATTTGGGTACGTACTCCTATGCCAATGTAAAAAAACATGTTGCGAAAAAGTATTAAATAATTTTGTTTTTATTTAACAAACAAAATGTCTTTCGATTTTTAAAATTAATTGTACAAAACACTAACTTATCTACAGACACGAAAAAAATATCACAATGTTTCTTTAAAGGGCCATTGTATTAAATTAAAAATATCCGTTGTTAATTTTGAAGCTTGATCTGCTTTTATAACAACTTCAGGGGAAAACCCATTGTTTTTGACTACAAAATTAGTACAAACAATGTAGAAACACTATAAAAAAATTAAAAGTAAATAAAAAAAAAATGCACTGCCCGGGAATCGAACCCGGGTCGCAAGAATGGGAATCTTGCATGATACCACTACACCAGCAGTGCTTATCAGTGTGCTGTGAAAAACAGCTACATAATCGACTTCTAACTCACGTCTGCAATGTTTACCAAGTATTGTCATAGTTTTACTACCGAAGTTAAAAGACTTACTAGATCACTCATGTAGCTTTGCTGGTTTTACATTATTGTTACTGATTTTACAATGGAATGGATTGTACAATTATTTCCGCAATCACATTTGGTCGTTAGTACGTATTCAGGTGCACGAAAAACATTACTACGGGCAACCCAAACAATATTTACACTGGAAGACGGAGTCGGGTAAACAAAAGGAAATATATCCGAATACGCGTACTCGACTCCGTTCATTTACACTTAGTCGTTTACACGAATTCCATTGGCACTCGTATCGGACTAAAGACCAATGTAATCGCTCCGTACTGGTATTGAGAATACTATATTCTCAATTGTGTAAATGATTGTGTTTTGTTTTTATATAACTTTAAATAAATTTTATTTACGTATCTTTATATATATAATTCTTCTGTGAGTGTGTATGTCACTGAACTTCTCTTAAACGACTGGACCGATTTTGATGAAATTTTTTGTGTGTGTTCAAGGGGATCTGAGAATGGTTTAGATCAGTGGTTCTCAAACTTTTTAAATGACGGAACCCTTTTGGGAAGCAAAATACTTGATGGAACCCTACAATAAAACAATTATTTTTATAAGTGTATTCTATATTAATCAGCATAATAAAAGTACAATGTATCCGTTACTAATTATTATTTACTTCACCACTTGGTAAGGACAATAATAGAAAACATTAAAAAAGAAAAAATCTAACTAGTGGGAGGTATGAAACTGTTTTTTATTTTTCATCAATTGCTTGATATCAGGTTTGATGGAAGAAAGTTGGAGTCTCATATCAGCTTCGGCGTCCAGTCTATTGCGATATTTTGTTTTCGTGGCTGCGTAGGTAGAGAATCCTGTTTCGCACAAATATGTAGTTGGGAACGGGAGAAGAATATCCAGAGCCATTTGGCCAAGCATTGCATATTCATCTTGGATTCTGCACCAAAAATCATTAAGAGGCGTCGTTTTGAACAATGACTCCATACTTGTGTCTGATGACATTTCTAAAAGAGATTCATATATCTCATTTGACATGTTTTCAGGCTTTTCCAAGTTGGGTAAAAAAGGATTATGAATCCAGGAGTTCACTTTAATTTTTGTATTGTGTTCTTCGGGAAAATACTTTTCAAAAGATGCGCGCATCGAACTGAGATATTGGACCAATTCTTCAAACACATTATCTTCAAACATTTCTGAGTCGTTTTCGCTAACAAACTCAGTGAGTAACGTAAAACTTTCTATTTCTTTCTTACCAATGCAAATGATCCAAAAATCTAATTTTCTTTTAAAAGTAGTTATTTTATTATAGGCCTGAAACACTGTTGTCTGTTTACCTTGCAATGATAAATTTAATTCGTTAAGTTTTTGAAAGATATCCGCCATAAAAGACAATCGGAACAACCAAGTTTTATCATACAAACGGTCCTTCAAATTAAAAGAAGTATCTGCTGAAAGAAACATTTGTAACTCGGCTCTAAGTTCAAATAGCCTTGTTAAAGTTTTTCCCCGAGACAGCCATCGCACTTCTGTATGGAGCAGCAGTGTTTTATGTTTGCTGCCATAATCTTCACACAATAATGAGAACAATCGGGATTGTAGTGGTCGTGATTTGATAAAATTAATTATTTTTACCGCTTCATCCATAACTAATTTTAGATTAGACGGCATTTGCTTCATCGCAAGTGCTTGTCTATGCAGAATACAATGACTGGAACTACAATTAGGCGCTTTATTTTTCATTCGTGACACTGCTCCTGCTGTTTTACCTGTCATCGCCTTGGCCCCATCTGTACAAATGTCAATGCAATTGTTCCAACTGAGATTATGTTCTTCAAAAAATATATTTATTTTATTAAAAATTTCTTCCCCGGTAGTGTTTGTAAGCAGCGATGAACACATAAGCATGTCTTCTTCAAAAGAACTTTTATATGGATATCTCACAATAACCAGCAGGATAGCCAAACCAGCGACATCAGTCGACTCGTCCATTTGCAAAGCGAATCGTGTATTTTGTAGACGTGTAACTAGTTCTTGTTTGACGTAGCTTGCCAGATCATGGATTCGTCGTGAAACAGTATCGTTTGATAGCGGAACAGTAGAAAGATGCTTTGCAGATTTTTCATCAAGCATACATTTTGTTATGTCTAATACACATGGTTTTATTAATTTCTCAGCGATAGTGTGCGCTTCACCTGCTTGTGCAATGCGATAGCTAACTAAGTATGATGCCTCCGTGGCCTTTTCGTTGGTAGTTTGTGTTACATGCATCATATTTTTTTGACTTTCTAATAACTGATCTTTTTTGCGAACAAAAAATTCTTTATTCTTGTCTTTAGTCTCGGGGTGTACGGTTTCTAAATGTCGACGCAATTTGGCAGGTGCCATGGAACTATTAGGAAGCAGTTTACTACAGAGCATGCAGAGAGGTGAGCCGTTGGAATCAACAAATCCGAAACTGATATAAGATTCATCATACTTCCTTTTTTTCGTCTTTGAAACCGTCGAGCTTGACGTCGTGGCACTCGTGGCATCATCTTCTGGATCGGTGATTGCTAAATTCTCCGCGCGCATTGCTTTTGAACATTCAGCGTCATTAGAAGATGTTGTTGGAACACGTTTAACACCTTTAAGCCAACGTTCCATTCTTCTTTATTTATAATGTTACAAGTCAGGATAGTGGGGTTTAAATAATGCACAATCGTTACTGCGTATAAGAGACTAAATTTAGAACCTACAGGGAAGAAATGTATAAAACTGAGACAACAGAATACAGCAGGCAGTAAAACAATGAACACCAGTTTCTCGCTAGCGAGCTTGTAAGTAGGTAGTAACTTATCGCTCCGAACGCTAATCATCAACTGACGACGCCAACGCGCGATCGCCGCTTTTATACTTAGTCCTAGACTCGATCTCAAATATTCTCGAAAATACTCGAGTCGGCACCTTTGATAAACAAAAAGCAAAAATAAAAACAGAAATTTAAAAATAGCGTTGTAAACAATATCGACTTTATCCTTTGAAGTTAGAGACGAAAGTCGCTAGTTGACAACTATAGCGTCTAATTCAGAGGCGGCTTTTATCAAAGAGACTGAGCGCTTACAAGTATACCTACCCGCTCGTTTTAAGTTTGCCGCTGGCGATAGGTATGAGTGTATGACGTTCGAAATTTTTTATTTAATTGTAACAATAAAAATTGTGTACGTTAGATATTTGGGTAAAACTATGACACATTATAAGTTTTGTTGTCACGTGGGGGAGGGTACGCGCATTCCACAGACCGGCAAACTTAGAGCGAACGCGTTGTACAAGTATAAAATTGTTGAGACCAAACTTATGAGATATTGTACCAGCTAATGTAACACAAGCTTATACAAATACAAATAAATAAATAAATAACATTCATAGCGTTTTGTCTCCGCGCGGCCGCGGAGTCCGCACAGCCGCGGAGCGACCAGAGAGAGGTGTTTTGATTTTTTTATTTCTAAATTCTTGCGGAACCCCGACAGAGGTATCACGGAACCCTAGGGTTCCGCGGAACACACTTAGAGTATAGCTGGTTTAGATTCACAATTTTGTCCGCTGGACAACCCCTATTTTTTTAGGGCGGTACGAAGTTCGCTGGGTCAGCTAGTATTCTATATAATTTGTTAGTATTATCTTTTTTACAAATAAATAAATTAGTATACACATTATTATTATTCGTAGAATCAAATAAAATTTAATACCTATTTTAATTCATTATAGATAGATATTATATAAATTCTAAATTGTAATAGTCAGTTATGGTACTTATTAGCGTTTTTATGTAATCAAAGGAGAGTGACACTCTCTCTCTGTAATTAATTGATTGCTGTGCCCGAGGGGGTCCATGATTGTGCATATTATTTTGTAACATCTTGTATAACTTATGGAAAGCAATAAAACATTGAGTATTGAGTATTATCAGCCTTTTGTGCAGTTTTACAGTATCGTGTTATTGTTTCCGTAATTTACCGATATAAATGTTAGTCCTTTATGTTATAATACACATTTTTTTACTAAACAAAATATAATTGGCGTTAGGGATAAACTATTACTTTTCAGAAGAAGTGAAAACTTTTTTTTATTTCTGTAATATTTAAGTTTCATTCAAAGTCAAAGACAAAAAATCTGTATTCAAATTCCTACCTCAAGAGGTTCATATTCATTTGTATACTATATCAGTGTGGTGTGGTGACTCGGTCATGCCCCCCTAGCATGAGCACCACGATATGATATATAACGCGTTTTTATCACACTTAATTGTCAAATTACTATGGAGTTTGACAGATATACGCGATAAAAAACGTAATATAATGTAAATTGTATTTGGTGCTCAGTGCCGTCTTTGACCTATTGGAGGCCCTGGGCATATTAGGACAATGGGCCCCTATGACCCCCGTTTGGTGATCTAACAAGAACTAGGGACTTTGTATTTGTGATCTGAGGATCACGGGGCCCTGGGCACTTGCCCAAAGTGCCCACTGGGAAAGACGGGTTGGCGCTCATGCTACGGCGAATGGTGCCTCTATGGTTACCAATTTGGTAGCTTGCGGACACCACGGTGGCGCGGCTGGTAGCGCTGCCATGGTGTCCTGGTGAAATATAGATTAGCGGGTAATGATAATTTTCTAGATACCCAAAATATAAAATAGAAAATACGATAAAAAAAAGCATTCGCAATGTAGGCTGGGAATGGCCGTACAAAGCTTTGTGATCAAAACAGAGATCTATTTTAAAAGCAAGCCTTTTTCACAGCCCAATAGATAACTGTTACACATGTTACCATTAACAATATTTTATTTTTAAAAGGGTTTGGTGGAAATTTATCCAGCAACATTGCGTACGTTCCGCTGAGTAATTTTTCATTTATTTTTTTCTGGCAATACTGGCCGTTTCCCGCCTGTTCGACTCTCTAATTTATGTGGCAGGTCATTTCTGTTTCGCGAGGACCCGGAAACCGGAAGTGCGTAGGTATGTTATGGAAATTTTATGACTACTAAACGTCCGTGACTTTGCCCATTGTTTTAGGTTTTGCCTGCATTTTTTTGAACTCACATCATCATAACTGAAAAAGTTTCGTATTTTTTACGCGTTCTGCATTGTAACTTGAAACATTTATGTTAACAACGTTTTGTTGGGGGACTGTAAGTATACTTTAGTTAAAGTATATTTTATTAAGCTGTTGTGTTTTCAAATGGTATGATTTTAACAATCATCGAACAAACGCATTTTCATTACTTAATAAATAATATTTGTTGCTAAATCAGTTGATCACCAAATAATAGCAAATCGCTTATCTAAATATTAATTATGATTAACTTGGAAATAATATAAATGAAATAAAACTAGTTTTTACGGGTTAATGCACGAAACTTATTTATTTATTGACGTTTCGTAGCCTTTTATTAAAGTTTTATTCTGACGACGAAGCCTGTAAAGGCTACGAAACGTCAATAAATAAATAAAAATTTCGTGCATTAACCCGTAAAAACTAGTTTTATTTAATGAGTGATGTGCGTGAAAACCTAAGAAACAAATATAATATAAATTATAAATCAACAGATATTTGTTTCACTAAAATTGAAGAAGGAAACAATGTTAAAAATGATTACCTACCTACAATTAATTTATAATCACTGAAAGACAACAAAAAAACAATATGTCTGAAACTCAATCAATATTCAATTTTTATCTGCTATGGGCATTCTCATTTTCTGCACTCAAAAATAAAGTGAACTGTGATCAAGAAAGTGTAAGTATGTACTTAATGCAATCCAATTTAGTACAGGTGGTTATGAGTCTCTTAAAAATCTCTTCGGTGGTGTCGTGTGAAGCGATGGCTGGTTCATGCGTCATACTCGTGAACTGGTGCTATCAGTGGGGGTGAGTCACCTCTATACTACGGCGTTACTATTCAGATTGTTATCTATTATACCTAACTAGCAAACCAGTGAACCAAATGTTCACCAATACCTGATTTAATAAAAAAAAAATGTATTTAATTAATTGAGAACTTCGGAGATTTTGTGTGGTTTCGTTTGAAATTCGTGATTTCTCGAAAACCGGAAGTGCTACGTTACTCAAATCCGGTTTGTAGTCTTATCAGATTATTCTTAACTTATAACTTAAATATTCTCTTTATCTATCTCTTACGGTTTGGCCGCTGAAACAGCACCACAGACAGACAGACGGACGGACTTGTCTAATAGATAAGAGATACTATGAAACCTCCTAATTGAACAACCGAATTATTTTTATTTCTCGAATAATAAACTCACCGCAGCAACATTGTACTCACTGCACAGAATATGCGGTTTCGATGAGATTGCTTCAATCTGCCCGGGTAAATGGGAAGCAAGTATTCTGACCTTGCGTCGTGCCGATGTAATTACTTAAGCAAGTATTCAATATATAAATTAAGTTTTCATCGACCAGTTTATGAAAACTGGTGGATGAAAACTACACGACTATGTAGGTATAGTATCAGTCGTTAAATTCTTAGCCGACTTTGAACAAAAAAGTACTTACGTTCTGTCTTCGTTGTGTTTCGCAGTTATATCGCAGTCATCTGGTTCTATCTACTACATTTTTTTACACACTTTATTTTTTATTGACATTAGAATACGGGGTGAGTGTGACACATTCATATGTTTGATGGCGAGTTTCTCGCAAAATGCATTGAGCCAGCTTATTCGTTAAACACGCTTGATGAAATCGCGCCAAGCAGGTTTTTTTTTATTGGCTCGCACGGTTTGTGTTTCAGCCACGACAGGAAACCAAAAAATTAAAATTATTGTCCTGATCAGATCACTCACATTCGTTAGCACAAATGCGCCAACACATTTGCGAATGCCTTCGCTAAGTTTTCACTACATTCGTGCTTTTCCAAGCTATGTCTGTTTTTAGTGCACATCAAATACGCAAATTGCTTAGTCTCCCACACATCAGGGGCGTGCCCATGGCTTCAGAATAGGGTAAGCCCAAAGCTTCCAAAATTACTATACCTATCTTACTTTCTTGACTTGGCGAGCTTAAAAAATTTAAGATTTGTATAAGATTCTTAATTTTATTTTGTGTTATATTACAATGATATTAAATTTCAATTAATCAGTAGTTGACAATTATCTAGAAAGAGAGGCAAGGATTTTATTTAAGTGCATGAGTTACCATTAGGTATACGATTAATATATATATACGTTGGTGTCGATTCTGGCATGATTATCTAAACTTAAAACTAAATTTAACATCAGTCTCTCCTTTTCATTCTGTATAGAGAATGATAAGGATACACTGTTGTCAAATTTAATTTTAGGTTTAGAGAATCATGCCAGAATCCACACCAGTTTAGTATATGTCTTGGGGTTCAATATTTTTTTAATACATCTATAAGCTATTGCGATTTCAAAGCAATAGTTATTTCGATATTATTCAATTTAGATAGTCATAGCAGGTAAATTAATTGATATTATTGTGTTCAAATTTAGTCTACGAAATATCGATATTTTGGAATTTCTTTGAAATGAAATGAAATGAAAAGTCATTTATTCAGTCTAGGCTGTTACAAGCACTTGTGAAGGTCAGAAGCTACGCCATCGGTTCGCAAAACTACGGCGGGAGACCTTGTACTGAGAAGAACCGGCAAGAAACTCACCAAGGGCTGCTTTTTTCTCCCTGTATTGATATATATTGAGTCGTCTCCCTGTATTGAGTCGTCACGTTGAAAAATTACTTAAGAGATACTTCTGAAGTCACCTTCCATTACATCATTTAGGATATAGATATATACAGTTACAATAATAAGTTTATATTTAGTATATAGGAAGCGGCATTAGATAGGTATCTTATGGTACAGTATTATTACTGTTACAAAAACTGACTAATACCCATCAAATAACAAATTACAGAAACACTATGTCCATTCATTACGATCTTTTAGATAATCATTAACTTTATAATAGCCCTTATTCATAAGAGAATTCTTGATCTGAGATTTAAATTTGCTTAGTGGAAGCTCAATCAGGTCTTGGTGAACTTTGTTAAACAATGCAATACTACAACCCAGAAATGAACCTCTTGATTTTTGGAGTCTGAAACATGGAACGGCAAGCTTGTTCTTAAATCTCGTATTAAAGTTATGGATTTGACTTTTTTTTACAAATGCGTCATAGTTTCTTCTTACATATATTATATTTTCATAAATGTATGGTGATGCCAGTGTTAAAATATTAATTTCTTTAAATTTTTCTCTAAGAGATTCTCTTGCCTTTAAATTATATATGGCGCGAACAGCTCTCTTTTGCAGTACGAAGATACTTTCTATATTAGCAGCTAAGCCCCACAACAAAAGGCCATATGACATAACGCTATGAAAGTAACCAAAGTAAACCAATCTTGCCGTTTCCACATCAGTTAGGAGTCTTATTTTTTTTAACAGCGAAAGCCGCAGAGCTCAGTCTACTTGATAAGGCATCAATATGAGGATCCCATTGCAGATGCGAGTCTAAAGTAATACCCAGAAACTTTGTAGAATCCACTAACTCTACAGGCTGGTCATTTATTGAAGTTATACTTCTTTAGGCGCGTTATGAAAAAATGATGAGAGTAGTGTTGAGTGGGACTTACAAGAGGCGGTACATTTGTCCCGGACATGACGTCAAAATGTAAGAGCGGCTCAAAATTTTAAAATGTACTACTTCACATTAAATGTCGCGATAGTCGCGTCTCGTTACTCACTCACTCTTCGTTAGTCTGAGAGAGAGCGAGGCATGACATTTCATTTAAGTCCTCTACGGTACAGTGCAGTAGTACCTATCTCTCTCTTATCTTAGTAGTCTGTGTTACAGTGCGACAAGGATCTTGTGGCGCATCGCATGACACAAACTGGAAATAATGCTGTCTCACTGTGTTTTCTATAATTAATTTGCAGTACAACGCCCTCTTGTCAAAGTCATCCACACGCCAAATAATCCTTGTCAGTCGCACTGGGTTACGTTCAAAACCTACGTTCTAGGTGTAACAAATATCTAAGTTGACATTAGCTTCATACATTTGTCAAAATTTAAACGTCAGGGTAAAAGTTGCACTCAGAGCGTAGGTATTGAATGCAGCCCAGGGTTGCGTTCAGAACTTACGCTCCAGGTGCTACTCGTGCACACATACGTAATGTCGAGCATCTGTACGCCTCAAAGTCATATTTTTACTCATCCCTTCAAACGTATTGCCGAGCTTCAGTACGCCTCACCTCATTTGGAGTGGGACATTGTACTGGCTCAGTACAAAAAAGAGGCTACTCTTACAAACTCTTTTTCAAGTCGTGTCCTACCCAACACTAGATGAGAGTGAAATTTTAAGATGCGCGCGCATCACTGTAACACAAAAATTAACAGCATGAAGTTGGTCAATATCGATATTTTTGTCTCGATATTATAGATATTATCGATATTCCGATATATCGTTGCAACCCTAGTCTTGACTGAACACCATTTTCATCATCATCAAAAAACAGCCCTTGCTGAGTTTCTTGCCGGTTCTTCTCAGTACAAGGACTCCCGCCGTAGTTTTGCGAACCGATGGCGTAGCTGCTTGACCTTCACAAGTGCTTGTAACAGCCTAGACTGAATAAATGACTTTTCATTTCATTTAGCATAGTCGTTGAATGGGATATAGCCGACTTTGTAATTATATTTCAGATTCGTGATAAATGGGTTAGGTTAGGTTAGTATTGTGACCTGAGCTTAGCGCGAGCTTTATTATTTATAAGCAAATTTAAGCATAGACAATTACAGAGTTCTTATTGCTAGAGCATTATGGCAGGAATGAATCGTGGGGGCAGGTTTAGTGAGACCTTCTATGCGACTACTTGTAGATGATAACCGTTTTTTGAGGCTGTTTTTGGTTTAGGCTATAGTACTTCCATCCTAGACAATAATTTAGGTTTTTCATAATACTTTAGTAATTTTCTCCGTTCTGCTCAGAAACCGATCTGAGCCACGTCAGGATTTATGTATATTTTTACTATATAACT
Source organism: Chilo suppressalis (assembly GCA_902850365.2). Classification (NCBI taxonomy): domain Eukaryota; kingdom Metazoa; phylum Arthropoda; class Insecta; order Lepidoptera; family Crambidae; genus Chilo; species Chilo suppressalis. Next base: position 3,785,398 of record OU963911.1, read on the forward strand.
GGATATTAATTTGCACTCATTGTATTGCGCAGGAAATGTCCCGTTTATTAATTTAAAATTACCCCGAATTCGACACGTTATTTATGTTTTCAAATATAAAAACCACTAAATTTATATTTTTTAAATAGTAAGCAGATTGCTGAGAAAGCAGATTTGGTAAAAGTTTCCTACCTGAATCACTAAGTCCACGCGGACGATGTCGCGGGCAATAGCTAGTGATTAGATAAAATGTTGTATAATGCGATTCAACTAAGAATAGGACCGACTGGGCGCCATATTCTGATGTCATAGCTGTCAATTCAAACCAAATAGGTAGAGTGAGCAAAAAAAGTTTTTATTTAATTAAACTTATTTACTAAGATTAAGTGAGACAAAGCATCAGATTTTTTTAATAGAATTTAATTACTCATATTGAGAAAAAAAGTCCGTCGATTTTTAATAATATTTATTTATTAAAACTGTGAGAAAAAACATGGATCAGAATCTAGCTCTTCTATTTCTGCATTACTGCCGGAGTAGTTATGAATAATCATACACTATTACTAGGTCACATACGAACATGAGGCGTGTCGCAGTGAAGTGGCGCACACTGAGGTGCGCCGATCCTGAAACGCTCCCACATGGGCGTAGGAGGGTACCGGTGGGTTTTAGTGGGTAGTCCCGGTGTTGTTCCGCGCCGGGGAGTCCCACACACGCCGCGCGCCCAGCCAGCGTGCGGTACGGTGCGTAAATGCATTTCCCATTGTCAAAAAAAAAAAATAAGGTCATACATACGAACATGCATCCTTTATGTAAACGAAAGTTTGAAATCGAGTTTCTGAACGCAATTTAAAGTGACATTTGGTAGACGATTTAGGTTATCAATAAGTGAAAAAATTGCTAACCGAACTAATTATCAATATTTGTTATTGTTTGTTTACAAATGTTTTGTTTTTATTCTTGAATTAAAAGAGTGCTAAAAAGGGTTCCAAGATTTTTTTTGCAAACCGTACTTTTCAAGCAACATTTGACAGATAGAGGTCATTGGCTTTCCTATTCTTATTTGAGTCGCATTATATGTTGTGTAATTATCATCCCTTTTACATACAAACAGCAGGCAAAAGAAAAGATGAGTCATGCATTTGCCTACCCCTACGTAGTAGATAATTATGTCCTAGCTTTGTCTTAGCTCTGGCGCTGAATATAAACTTTAACCCAGAATACTGGTACACAACAGAGATGCAAGTGTGGATGAATATGCAACGCAGACCCGATTCGAACGTAATGAGAACGGCAACTGAGGGGGCCTATTCGGTCTGAACATCCGTTACAATTACCACAGTGAATTCAAAATTCAAAATCGTTTATTCAGTCTAGGCTGTTACAAGCACTTGTGAATGTCGATAAGGGACGCCATCGGTTTGCAAATCTACGGCGGGAGACCTAGTACTGGGAAGAACTGACAAGAAACTCAGCAAGGGCTGTTTTTCTCTCCCTGTATTGTATACAGAGACGTCAAATTGAAAAATGACTTCAATATGAGACAAATCATGAAGCCACTTTTCATTACAAATGTAAATGATATAAAAATTATGACTATAAATTAAAAAATATAAAAAACACAGTATAACAGAGTGTATTGTTATTTTTAAGCATTAAACTTTAGAGAGAGAGAGACTTAAAAATCTAAATAATATTTTAATAGAAAAAAAAATCACTCCTGTCAGTAACCGGAACCGAGTGGAAATTTTTCTAGTAAGAAAAAGTCTTTAGAGTCATCCGTTACTTACCTCAGTTTATATATTTAGATAAATATTTTTAAAACTTATAATTTACATTTTTCACGATGTCGACGCATTAAAAAATGATTCATTATTGTCAGCCTATTAGTATCTCCACTAGAGCACAGGCCTTCCCTATGGATGGAATAGGGATATTGGGCCATAACCAAACATATGGGCCCATTGCGGATTGGTGGGCAGATACAGCCAGGATCAATGGCTTCACGTCTCCTTATGAAGCACGGAGGAGCTCGAGATAGTAAATTATTGGGCACCCATCCAATGATCTTTAAATTGATTGCTGTCAAATTAATAATCACTTCAGATTTAGGCCCAATACATATAAAAAACTGACCAAGTGCGAGTGGGACTCGCGCACCGAGGGTTCCGTACAAACTCTGTTTAATAACTACACGTTCATGAGAAAAGAGAAGAAAGAACTTTAAAATTTTCAAACATATTTTTTATTACATTTAAAATTTACGGTTTTCGCATTTTTTCCTTTATCTGTACTATAAGACGTTACTTCGTACCAAATTTCAAGATTCTAAGTTCACGAGAAGTACCCTGTAGGTTTAAATTCTCGTGCGAGTTTCGAAAATTTGCGGTATAAAGGGTTGTATCTTTTGATTGCTTTGGCTTAGAAGTTTGATTTTTTCACTGCTCCAAGGGACAGTAAACATGAGTATTACATATGATTTTCAGTTTGATACCTCGACTCGTTCCTGAGAAAAACGGTCTTGAAAGACGGACGGACGGACGGACAACAAAGTGATCCTATAAGGGTTCCGTTTTTTCCTTTCGAGGTACGGAACCCTAAAAGCCTACGAAGAAAAGTAAACAGCTGGTATGCCAGCGTTATTGAAGTTTTTATAACGTTATCAGTCCGAATTAGTTGTGTAATTCAGTTGCTTGATAGCTGCTAACTAGAATTTTAATGAAAGTGCACTCGCGGGCACAGATATCTCCAGAATAGACTCCCAAGCTCGCTTGAGTGCACCTTGCATTACAATGGTATCCCTTAGATCACTGCTGGAGTTCCTTTATATGGGTTCTCAATATTGCTTTCCAGGATGTCATTTTGTATGCAATACCGAGTTTTTTTTCTCCTTTTCTAAAGGCAGAGCGTTGAAAGAACATAAGTACTGTTATCGGCTATTAATGTCCCATTGCTAGGGCGCAGGCCTTGTTTATGAATCGGGGTCCCCGCAATACCTCGGGAGACCCCTGCCGTGGAGCCCCGGCTAGGCCGGGAGGCTGCTGGGTGCGGAGACGCGGAAGAATCCCTGAACGGGGATCCCGCGGTTTCGCACTAAGCAGCTTAGAGGGTATTCGCAGGGTTTTTAGGGGATTCGCAGGGTTATTATGCCGTAAAGCACCCGTAAGAGTTACAGGGTCCTCAGTGGGCAGCCACTGTGGGGGCTCGTAAGGTTTGCGGGAGCCAGGTGTGAGGTCCGTTCGACGGTGTGCCTCTTAAAGGCGCCGTCGTCTGTAAACAGAGTTTTTGCCTGCGTCACAAAAAAAAGGCCTATTTTATGAATGCAATAGAGAGAATGGGCAATGATAGGCTAGTGCACCATTGTGGATGAGTGCTCACCTTCCGAAGCACGGAGGAGCTTTAGATATAATAAAGTTTTGGTCATGGTCATGCATGACATGACCCATCAGCAGTGCTATTCTGTAAGAAAAACTCTATTGTCACCTAGGAGTCTGCGCGGCGGTGTGATAAAAAAATGAGAACACGAATTTCGAATGAATTTTCTAATCACACCGGCGAATTACGCGGTGAAATGTGAGCGCCACGGCGCGGCGTCGTCCTAAGCTTTGTGGCTTTGATCTCTTGGTCGTAACGCAAAACGAACGTACAAGTTGCAATCTTAAACAAATCACTAGGACCTCTTGATAGACATTATTGAAACCGGTTCACATCCGGTTTAAGGTAAATTGAATTTTAGAAATGTATTTTTTTGCTTAAAAACACTAGTACTTTGTTATTCATGTTTATATATCAATGAATTGATCATGATTTTTTTTGGAACGTGAAGAATCGGATCTTTTGTAAAAAATATACATATTTATTGGAAAATCTTGCTGTCAATTTTAAAAGAGATTGAAATATTTTATAACCAAGTCTGAAACAAATATAGTAAAACGTATTCTTATAAAATTTGAAAATATCGTGCTTGAATGACAACCAAAAAACTTTTGTACTTGAACGCGTTTATAAATAGGGTTTACCTAGAGAAGAAATATTCGAGCCAAATGTAATATTATTTTCTTCACACGAAGAATACCCAATTTGTCCTGGCGCTTGCGGACGACGCGACGGGTCGTTCAAGGAGATGTCATTGTGTCTATAATAGTACTCTGTTGTTGTCACATATTGTGCTTAATCGAAATTTTAAGGGGACGCAATGATAAACTTCTAATCAAACAAAGATAAGGCGTCGAGAAGTTACTATAAAGAAGAAGAAGAAATAAAGTAGCATCCAGGTGACATGTCTAATAAGAAAAACAGTTTACAATTTCATATTGTTACGTGTCGGGCTGGAGTTCGAAATTATATGCCAGTTCACGCTTGATAGTTCTTTATTCAGCACACAGTTCACGCAGTTCTTTCTAAAATACACAGTACTACACTTACTGTACACTGTACAAGTCTTTAAACAATCGCACTGGATATACCAGGACACTCAGAAAGTTTTGCGAAAAAAAGTATCTCTTATCTATTAGACAAGTCCGTCCGTCCGTCCGTCCGTGGTGCTGTTTCAGCGGCCAAACCGTAAGAGATAGATAAAGAGAATGTTCAAGTTATTAGTTGGGAATAGTCTGATAAGACTACAAACCGGAAGTCAGTAACGTAGCACTTCCGGTTTTCGAGAAATCACGTGATTTCTATTTCAAAGGAAACCACACAAAATCTCCGAAGTTCTGAATTTTTTTTTTTTTTGGTGAACATTTGGTTCACTGGTTTACTAGTCTCTTATCTATTAGACAAGTCCGTCCGTCCGTCCGTGGTGCTGTTTCAGCGGCCAAACCGTAAGAGATAGATATAGAGAATGTTTAAGTTATAAGTTAAGAATAGTCTGATAAGACTACAAACCGGATGTGAGTAACGTAGCACTTCCGGTTTTCGAGAAATCACGTGATTTCTATTTCAAATGAAACCACACAAAATCTCCGAAGTTCTCAATTTTTTGGTGAACATTTGGTTCACTGGTTTGCTAGTTTATGTATAAGACACTGGCCACTTGTAATTATTGAATTGAAAACTCGATTATTTAAAAGTAAAATAACCACTGTTCGAATTTCAAATTTCCCTCCGCATTTTATCGAGAGCAAATTAAATTTTTCTTGTCTCATTAAAAACTGGATCTGTATCGAGAACATTTTCGTGCTATGATTTTTTATGATTTTAAATGTGGCTTAAAACCTGATGAGTCATTTGATTGATTTCGAACTGCTTTTATGCTTGAAGGACCTTCAAAAGCAACCATCTACCGCTGGTCTAGCGAGTTCAAACGCGGTCGTCTTACTTTGGGGGATGAACAAAGGAGTGGTCGTCCTACGACGGCTGTCACCGAAGAAAGTGTGCTGGCAGTACATAAATTAATTCAAGAAAACACGAATTACGTACGAAGAGATTCAGCATACTCTGCTGATTGATTCAGGAAGTGTTCAAAAGATTTTGCACGAGCACCTTTGCGTAAGGAGGATAGTTTCACGCTGGGTGCCGCGCAACCTCACCGAAGCTTAGAAGCAGGCTCCTGTGGATTGGTGCAGTGATATGATACAAAAATTTGATGTAGGCTCGTCACGGCGCGTTTACGATATTGTGACAGCGTCAGTTGACAGTTTGGCTGTTTCAAAATTAACCAACGCCTATGAAAGTTAAGCGATCGACGAGCGTAGGGAATTTTTTTATCGCTAATTTCTTCACTTTGACGGGGTACCTAATTTCAATTCGCTTTCGTGACTAAAGCAGCATCAACGCCGAATGGTATAGCGCAAAATGCCTGGCAGAAGTTTTTTTACAATGAGCAACAAGTGACCTAACACCGGGCTCCGCGCGGTCCTTCTTCACCACGACAACGCGCTCGTTTTCAAAGGACAATGTTAAAATTGGCCTAAGAACCAACACTAATTTGGCATTTATGATAATTCTTAGTATATTTTTTGCGATAATTATCAGTATTTAGATTGTCACGGACACTTCCAGTTAAGTAAGCTAAATTAAAAAGTTAAAAAATAATCTGTGACATTAAATACCATTTTATGTGTATAATCTATGACAGCGCTGCAAATAAAACACTCTTTATTCCTAATGCCGGCACTTCACTAGGCTATTCGTATTTGCTATTTGAAAACTTGACAACAGTCTGTCCTTTTCATTCCTTATTAAGCATGACAAGGACAAACTCTTGTCAAGTGAAGGGCCGGCATAAAACTCGTTACTCTGTGGTTGTGGTGCAGGCAGTTTGCATTAATCTGTGGCATTCGTGCATTCTCGTTTTGGATTACCTGTTGTGTGTGTTTATTTGCGATTGTTTTTCCTTTAATTTAACTATTTCGGCTATCTAATATGCCATCGATGTAACAAAAGAGTAGAGACCTTATTACCAAGTGCTAGTGAATCTGTGCCACTACATCCTGAAAGGATCATACTGCTAAATTATTCAAGAGCACCTGATACACATCGACGCTGCATATTTACACAATTATACAAATACCTACATGTGATATACAAATAAATACAATATACAATATGATAAAATTATGTGGAAAATAGTCAATAAATAAGAAGTTTTTATTTTATTCATGATTCCTACCTAACCAAGTTTTTCCTAATAGTTATTCTTTAAAATAGCACTGAATAAAATGAATTAGTTGTTATATTAATTCACTTCATACTGAGTTCATAGGTACTAATACTAACTTTATAGGTTGACCTATGTTTCATTGAATATTAAATATAACCTCATTTTTTTTTGTTTTCCTAATAATTTAAGTTCTCAGAAGTGTCCGTTAATAATTCTTGTTTTTATAGTCATTAACTTGCGATTTCGAACCTAGAAACTAATATTTCATGATTGTTGGTTCTTAGGCTAACTATGTATGGACGCAGAACAATGTCCTTTATTGATCTTACCTAGCTATTTAACTTATTATTCAATGTTTATCTTTATAATCTACCTTATTTATTATGTATGTTTTTTTTTAAATAGGTACAACACAATAGAAAGATTACGTTTTATTATAAAAGTAATATTAATATATAGTGATGGTGCGTACAAGTTGTAACTTGTTCAATCGTGAATTAGCGAATACTTGTATGTAATAGATGATGTCGGATTATAGGGGGTGCCGCATTAGCCAGGGGCCGGATTACCTGGGCTCCACTGTAAAAACAATAATGATTCATCTGTTAAGTGTTCTTCTTTAAGTATTTTCTGAGCTGCATTTATAACATGTTACATATTAATTAAAATCTCCCTTTTATTATTTACTCCCTAGACAGAGGCGGCAGCGCAGATGCGTTAAAAAAAAAACTTGAGAGGTGTCGTGGGACACCACGTAGGAACAAAGTTCCTTCGGCTAATGCGCATTTAACGGTTTTATTCCACGCACTTTTTTCCACGGATTTTTTCTTACGGTTTTACTATCACATTTTTTTCAGTTCGGTCAGCTAGTGTTCGTAAACATTGCTAGGCAGGACTGGCCCACAGTTTATAATAAACTACAATGTCACAATAATCCAGTAATGCAGCCCCGTCGCTCTGCCACCCCCCTGGACTTAACCACAGTTTAGTATAATATACGACAATAATCCAGTGTTGGTATAATGCCACAATAATTTGGGGTTGCACCCCCGTCGCTCTGTCACCCCCTGTTAAGTACTGACCTTGTTATAATGTCTAGCTTAAGTTTACAGCAGATGACAGGCGTTCCTGGTCCACAGCTCGGTATAACGTCACAAATATCCAGATTTCGTGTAATGTCACAATATTCCAGTGCTGCACCCTTGTAGCTGTGCCACCCCCTACATACGCACCTTATTATCATGTCCCGCTAGCGTTCGTAAAGAATGCTAGGCAGGACTGGCCCACAGTTTAGAATAAACTACAATGTGACAATAATCCAGTGATGCACCCCCATCGCTCTGCCACCTCCTGATAAGTACTCACCTTGTAATCATAATCATGTCTCACAGGCGTTACTGGTCCACAGCTTGATATAACTTCACAAATATCCAGTGTTGGTGTAATATCACAATATTTCAGTGATGCACCCTCGTCGCTCTACCACCCCCTATAACTTCACACATATTCAGTGTTGGTGTAATATAACAATATTTCAGTGATGCACCCTCGTCGCTCTACCACCCCCTATAACTTTACACATATTCAGTGTTGGTGTAATATCACAATATTTCAGTGATGCACCCTCGTTGCTCTACCACTCCCTATAACTTCACACATATTCAGTGTTGGTGTAATATCACAATATTTCAGTGATGCACCCCCGTCGCTCTGCCACCTCCTGATAAGTACTCACCTTGTAATCATAATCATGTCTCACAGGCGTTATAGACCAGGGTCGATAATTTTTGAGACCAAGAAAAATTATAGTAGGATGAAACCCACTGGAAAAGGTAGAGAATATAACAAAAATGAAAGGAAAAATAAATTACGGGCGATCTGAGGTCAGGAAGGGGGAGGGGGTGAGTTTTTATGGGTAAAAACCGGTTAATCTCGATTTCCGGTAAAACTGCAAGTCCTATGAAAAAAAGTTAAATGGCAAAGTTGTAGGTAATAAAAAGATGTACAACTTTTGTATCGACACTTTTTTCACATAACCTCAAAATCTATGTGAAAAATTCGAATAACCGAGTTTTTAGTTTTTTATTTTTATTTATTGCAAAAAAAAAAATCTTTCACGAAACTTAGTGAAAACTTACCTTTGTATGTCCCAAACATACAGTAATTTTTTTGATTTAAAATATTCATTTTTTCACCTTATTTTGACTTAATATCGAAAAAGCACCCTAATTTTCAATCGAAAATTCTCACGTCAAAATATCTGCTTTTTTAAAAAAGTTGATGTGTTTTATGTTTGTTGAAATTTCTACTTTCTGATGGTATAAAAAAAATATACACTACTATGGTAAATGTTCTCAGAAACTGCAAATTAATAATGAAAAAAACTTCCTTTAACTTCACACATATTACGGGAGTATAATACGCCGCACAGCTTACAATAGCTTACTATAGCAAAAAGTGTCGTGACAACTTTTCGTAAGAATTTTTTCCGTCTAGCCCCCTTTCACAACGCGCGATAAGGAACTTCGTTCCAATATCTCCCACCTGATGGGGTAATGGAGTTTAAGTCGTTTCCTTCTACGTAGAATATCCAATTATCCATATATCGTCATTATTTAATCTTTCACATTTTCATGACCAAACGCATAAGTTATTTTCCGAGCTTTCCTTAGCCCGAAAATTCATCAAAATATTTTTTTATTTTTGTTACTTTTATTGTGTGTAATACTAAATTTTATATAATGAGACTCAATGCGGATTTTTTGCCTACGGTGCTTCCAACTAGCGAGCGTAATTACACGTAATTTAGAAAACCCTCAATTTACTATAATTAGAAATATTACTATGATTGTAGTTATTCAGTGTTGGCATAAGTGTACCAAAAAAACTACAAATTTGTTATAAGTAAATCTTTAATCTATACTTATATTACCTTAACTACTTACAAATGAAATCAGTGGTGTGACTCAAAGTTAATCTAATTTTCGTTTGATATCTTATACAACTGAAATATTATACCTCTTAGTATTAATTTATTAAACAAATGAAACCCTAACTTGGCTAAGAAATAGCGGAAAAGTCTATTTACACATATATATATTCTCAACACAGCAATACATTGAAATTTTAAGAAAAAATTACTAGAAAAATACCACTCGGACCAGGCAGGCAGACGGGATTCGAACCCGCACCCTTCGCTATCCGGGCGAATGCACTGACCATTATGTTACCGCGGCCCCAGCGGTCGTGCCGAATTTTCTCTAGCTTTAGGCTGCAAGACAGCACCATCTTTTCGCATTGTAGGTAACCCACAATGTCAAATGAATACCTTTACAAGTATTAAACACTTGAAAGAAGAACTGCCTGGTCCGAGTGGAATATTTTCTAGTAAAATTTTCTTAAGATTTAAACATTGTAATACATTTCCAAAAATATCAATTTAACCACTTCTTTGTATGCTGCCTGTCCAGCCTAAGGGTACGGCCAGAGTACACTCAGATTCAGATTCAGATTCAGACTCAGAAAACAAGCGCGAGAAATAAACAGTGTAGTCTAAGCAGGTTGCCTGCTGCCACTATGGCCACCCTGTTTTAACTACACTGTTTATTTCTCGCGCTTGTTTTCGGAGTCTGAATCTGAATCTGAATCTGAGTGCACTCTGGCCGTACCCTATGTGTAATCTCCAGCCTGTGTATAAACACTGAATTTGACTAAAATTATACACTGTAAATTTCAGTCTGTTAATATGAAACATTTTTGTTCTCAGGCTTGTATTATACACAATGACTTTCATCTTTGATTCTTCTTATACCTGCATGCAAAGTGTCAGCCCGACCGGTTTAAAATTGACAAAGTTTCATACAAACTCTCATTCCCTATTTTATCCCCTTGGGGGTAGAATTGATCAAAATCCTTTCTTAGCGGATGCCTACGTCATAAAATCTACCTGCATGCCAAATTTCAGCCCGATCCGTCCAGTGGTTTGGGCTGTGCGTTGATAGATCACTATGTCAGTCAGTCACCTTTGAGTTTTATGTATATAGATTATTTTTGAGGTTTTAGTTACGAAATGTTTTTCTCTGTTCCTATGAACAGAGACTAACTAGTCTAAGCTTATTCCTCATCTATTAATAAGGAGGTTAGTGTTTAAAGCTAAAGAAAATATTAAGAGAAAAAAATTCACTTGGTTCGCCCGGATAGCGAAAGATGTGGGTTTCATTTCCGTTTGAAACCTTGACAGAGAAGATTTTTTTTCTAGTAATATTTATTGAAGGTACTATTGAATGAAAACTTGAAAAAAACTAATCCTGAAATTTCAAGTTTGACAGATTTGTATGAGAATTCGTAAAAAGACTACTTAGAAAAAAGTTATTCAATATTGTCAAATTGAAGAATGCATAAAAGGGAAACAATATTTGAGGAGCTGGCGAACAAAACGGTATAATTACGCATCTGGTCCAACTAGTTTTGGTTTGGGCCCGTTGAATTTGAATCTCAAATAATTTTCAATCCCAACCGCTTAAAACAGTGTTAAAATTACTAAATTTATAAATTAAAAACCATGCCAAAAGCTCACTGGAGGTATGTCATTCAGTTTTATACAGCTCCTGTAAATTTTAATTTAATTTATACCCTTTTGTTCGCCAACTCCTCATTTATAATTATGTTTAAGGCGCAATTCCGCAATGGGCTGCAGGCGACAACCGCAGGCGACACTGCGGCTGACCGTGCATTATATTAGTGCAGCCGCCGCATGTCGCCGCGCTCGGAATTAATTGGGTATTTGACGGCATTAAAAATAAAGTGCCAATTGTTAGCATCTGTGTTTAGAATGAATATTGGTAGGGGTTTTTACTATTTTTACAAAAAAAAACATAATTTTACTAAAAACCCTCGAAAAAGATTTCTTATCTATTGTCACGTGACGCAAAACGGGATTGGCGCAGCCTAAAATGACGTCACACGCAAGTAAACTTTCGATTAAAGTGACATTACATTGTATCGTTTGACGTTTTAATAACAGTCGTGTGACGTATGACACACTAGTAAGACGCCATATTGTCCAGAGAAACGTTTTCGCGGCAACTTGAAAATAGTGTTTTTAATTAGGTTATTTTAACTGAAATACACAACAGAATGATGAATATCCAATTTTTACGGACTCCATAAACATTGGTCAATAACGTGAGATCGTTAATTCGCCTAAAACTTGTCAAATACCCTATTTCATAGAGATTCATAGAAACTAGTAGTGTCGTCTGCAGTCTGCAGCTGCGGCCTGTCGTCTGCGGTTCAGTTCGGACTTGTACCTTTAATACAAATGTGGCTATTTTAGATCCCCAGCACGCCTAGTATGAGCACCTTTTTGTGCTTTTGTTAAGTGTAGTGAGTATTAGAGGCGGCATTCCTCATATCGCTTGAGCCACCTGCGGCCGTTGACGGAGCGGTTCAAAGGCGCGGTGCAGCCGTACCCTCCGTTACCGTTGATCATCATGTAGTCGAAACAGTTCGTCACTCCATCACTGTTGCAGTCCTTGAAATGAGATTTTTTTTAGCGCGAATACATTGATCGGTGATATAGGATAGATAGAGGAGCTCGATATCGCTGGTGGTTAGCGCGTTCGGCTGCGATCGTTGAAGTTAAGCAACTTTCGCAGTGGTTGATCATTGGATGGGTGACCAAAAATCTTCTATCTCGAGTCCCTCCGTGCTTCGGAAGGCACGTTAAGCCGTTGGACCCGGCTGTATCTGCAGTCGTTAGCACCCGCTAATCCGCACTGGCTCCGCGTGGTGGTTCATAGCCCAATCTCCCTGTTCCATCCATAGGGAAGGCCTGTGCTGCAGCAGTGGGGACATTAACAGGCTGATGATGATGATGACATTGATAGTGCGTGGTATCGTAACTTAAACGTTAACAACACCAGTGAAAACTTTATGGAATCATCAGCCTATTATTGTTCACACTGCTGGGGCACAGGCCTTACCTATGGATGGAATAGGCACATTGGATCACGGCCCACTACGCGGGCCCAGTGCTTATTGGCGGGTCCTAATGACTGCAGAAGCAGCCGGGATCAACGGCTTAACGTGCCTTAGAGATAGTAAATTTTTGGTCACCCATCTTATGACCGACAATTGCGAAACTTGCTTAACTTCAATGATTATAGCCGAAGGTGCTACACATTTGCGCCATCGAGCTACTCGATTGAACTTTATGGAATATCAATTGGTATTAAGTTAACGTTCACATATTTTAACAATTGAATATTATAACAATACTAGCTGACCCAGCGAACTTCGTACCGCCATAAAAATAGGGGCAGGTTTTAGGGTTGTATGTATTTTTTTATTCCACATTATAAAAAAATAAATATTGTCCAAAAATAATTTTAGGGGGGTGTAACGTAATGTTCTATCGATTTCCTGGGATAACATTCCTCCTGACCCATATGAGAACACTACGTAACAATACCCAATAGTTTGAATTTTGGCGCGAAGGCGCATTGTAGGTTTCAGAACACTACGTTACAGGTGGACAACCATAATTACTTAAGGATAATTATGAAAAATAGATGGTAGCCAATTCTCAGACCCACGAAATATGCATATAAATTTTCATAAAAATCGGTCAGGCCGTTTCGGAGGAGTATGGTAACTAACATTGTGACACGAGAATTTTATATATAAGATCTTAGCAGCATCGACTATTCTAACGAACTTTATATTACCACATACAAAGTATAATACATAAAGGGTACATACTTTTCCAAATCTTTGAAGGTATCCCCCTATGATCCTTTTGGCGCAAGGATAGCTGCGTGCGCAGTCTTCCCAAGCTGGAAAAATTACAAGCAGCCATATTAAAATCATATTATAGTATCCTTGCTTATGTATTAGGTAACTAAAAAAAATATAACTAGAAAAAATTACACGCGGACCAGGCAGCAGACGGGACTCGAACCTGCACCCTTCACAATCCGGGCGAATGCACTGACCAATTATACTACCGCGGCCCTCACGGACCGCGTCGAAATTCCTCTAGCCATTCTTAAGCTGCAAGGCAGCGCCATCTCTTCGCATTATAGGTAACCCACAATGTCAAATGAATACTTTTACAAGTATTAAACATTTGAAAGAAGAAATAGCAATTATAGTTATAATTTTATTATTTTTTAAAGCATGTAACTGCTTGATGTCTGCCTGGTCCGCGTGGAATTTTTTCGAATTATATTTTCTTTAGATTTAAACATGAAGCAGTTACATGCTTTAAAAAAATATATAACTATTAGGTAACTGTTCAAGAATAGGATTTATTAAATAGGGTATTTGACAGTATTAAAAATAAAGTGACAATTGTTAGCATCTGTGTTTAGAATGATTATTGGCAGGGGATTTTACTATTTTTACAAAAAAAAAAATATTCTAAATTTGACTAAAACCCACGAAAAAGATAATAGTTTTCTTATCTATTGTCACGTGACCCAAAACGCTTGGGATTGGCGGAGCCTAAAATGACGTCACACGCAAGTAAACTTCCGGTTAAAGTGACATTACATTGTATCGTTTGACGTTTTAATAACAGTCGTGTGACGTCACACACTAGTAAGACGCCATATTGTCCAGAGAAACGTTTTCGCGGCAACTTGAAAAATTGGTTATTTTCACTGAAATACACAACAGAATGATGAATATCCACTTTTTACGGACTCCATAAACATTAGTCAATAAAGTGAGATCCTTTTCAAAAACTTGTCAAATATCCTATAGGTAAGTAGTATTCACAGTATTTATCCATTAATAAAAGGCAAACATGTAAATGATACTCAAAAAGTAGTAAGTGATCACCTAAAAATACATTTGCTAACCGAAATGTTGGGTTATGTTTCCAAATTTTACTTTCTGAGGATCATTTAAATGTGCTTTAATAAAATCAGAACCGACAGAACCATTTGACTTAGTCAATTCAAAATTAAAAAAAAAAATGAAACAATAGTTCAAGGAAAAATCTCGGAAACAGTAAAAGGTTAGACAATTAGCTTCCTGTTTTTTTTTGTGTGATGGACGAGCAATGGGTTGCTTGTCTTGTCTTTTGATGTAAGTATTGTTTTTTCGCAGGGCTCACAGGTTAGGGAGTCTGTGGTGGAGCCCAACACAATGCCCCCTGGCAGGGTCATGGTAGGTCATCGTCTTCCGCTCCCGGTCCCCATGGCCTGCCGCCATCGGCAGGTGTACCCCAAAGATCAGTGCTGGGCCCACTGTTCTGGAACTTGGGGTACAACTGGGTCAGGTTGCCTGCTTCGCCGACGACACTCTAGTCGCGGTGAAGGCGAAGACGGTGAAGGAGGCGGCCCATCTTGCGTCCACCTCTTGGGCCTTGACGTGGCCCTCGAAAAAACGAGGGCCATGATGTTCCACGGCTCACGCCACTGGATCCCAGCGGAGCTCCGTATCCGGGTGGAGAGGGTCACAATAACAGTCGAGAGAAGCTTAAAATACCTCGACCGGGTACTGTACCCCCGATGGAGTTTCGAGGAGCACTTTGAGCACGTCTCCTCGCTCTACACTTGTGTGCCGCTGCAGCCGCACTGCTGTGTCCCAATGTGGGAAGCCAAGAAGCGGGGCGAGCTACCGGCTGCAGCAGAGCTGCGGCAGATCCGTTCCATCGCGCAGAAGGAAGCTCTGCGCCGATGGGATGAGGCACTCGCCCATGCTGATGCCGGCCACCGGACGATAGAGCTCCTTCATCCGGTGTTGCAAGAGTGGGTGGGACGCCGGCGCGGCGGCCTCACCTTCCGCATGGTGCAGATCCTGACCAGACATAGGTGTTTCGGTCACTATCTGCACCGGGTCGCCCGTCGGGAGGAGACACCGCGCTACCATCGCTGCGACGCTCCCGACGATACGGCCGAGCACACCTTGTTGGAATGCCCGGTCTGGCGACGACAGCGCCGCCAGCTAATTGCGGCACTAGGATGTGGAACCCTCTTGATGCGGAGAACGGTCGAGGCCATGCTCAGCGGTGAGACGGCTTGGGCAGCCGTCTCCTTCTGCGAGGATGTCATCTCGGATGAGGCGGCCGCGAGGGAACGAAAGGATAATCCCCTGGCCGCTTCCTTCCGCCGCAGAAGGGCAGGATGGGGCGAAGGGCGAAGGCGAAGGCGCGCCCTGGCCTGGCCGCGCCCGCCCAGTGACCCCCCTACCCGAGGAAATCCGTCGCTGCCCGGTATAGCGTTAGCTATGCCGGTCACTAACGGATTCTGTGACGGCAGCCCACTCTTGTAGTTCTGTCTTACATGAGAGGGCCGCGGAAGAGCTTGCGAAGAGAACTCCTCGGCAGTTCTTCCGCAGCGGACGGGGAGTGGTGCGGTGGGCAATAGGCCGCGCACTTAGCTCCTAGCATGGGCAGTTCTGGGCACGTCTGCGGGGTCACCAGAAATACCCCGGATGATACCTGCCGTGGAGCCCCGGCTAGGCTGGGAGGCTGTTGGGTGCGGAGCCGCGGTGAAGTCCCTTAACGGGGATCTCGCGGTTTCGCACTTAACAGCGTAGAGTTTGCCGTAAGCGCTCGTAAGCCGCGCCGACTGCTTAATAGCTTCTCCGTTTTGCACCCGTGAGACTTACGAGAGGCTAGGTGTCAGTTCCGTTCGTTGGTGTGCCCCTTAAGGGCGCCAACGTCTGCACCTAAATAGAAATTTTGTCTGCGTAATAAAAAAAAGGATCATGGTAGGTAAGGCATGGGTTAAAACTCATGGCGGTGCACCGTCAGAAGTCGAAACCCATGAGGCATGTGGTGGGTCATGATCTTCTTAATACGACAAATTGTGGTAGTCCTTACCGTGATTTCTATTCGGGTCGTCGTCCGGCAATGTGACTTTCCCGGCATCCACCCAGTACACCCTGGAGATGTTGTAGGGTCCGCAGTAACCCGCTGTGCAGCCGTGCGACATGTCGCATAGTGTGGACACGTGGCAAAGGCACGCAAAACACGCATTGTTCAAGTTCGGTATGAACTGTCCTGAAAATCGATGTATGAGAAGTGTTGTTACGTTCTGATAGGGTGGATACTATAATCATCATCATGTCCCCACTGCTGTGGCACAGATTTTTCCAAAGGATAGAATAGGAAGATTGAGCCCACTACGCGGGCCCAATCCGTTGGTGGGTGTCATTAACTGCAGATACAGACGGGACCAACGGCTCAACCTGCCTTCCAAAGCACAGAGGAGTTCAAAATGATACAATTTTGGTTACCTATCCGACCTGTATGCCTATTCGCTAACTGCTTTTGACAGATGGAAGTGATAATCATCGAGCTATTTAGTGACTACCTACTGCTTTATTATAACGCCGCTAAGATACTTGTTCTGAAAAGCATCGTTGGATATGCAATTTTCTCTTTAGTTGTACACTGTAAATGTCAAAAAAGTTTGCGAATAAGACGACTCGTCATTGCGAAACACAATCGCAAACTTGCTTAAATCTTGATTTATAAAACATATCATTCATTTTTATTTGAAAAAAAAAATGTGTTTTATCATTTTTGGGTTACATACAGTATCAATAAAAAAAAAGGTCACACGCCACAGCCACAAACGCCGCCACGAGAAGCTAGAAGCGGCTTCTAAAGTGGCTGAAGCGCGCGACAGCGGCCGACTAAGGTAAGGGAGAGAGGGGTGGGGAATCGCGCGAGTGACGTGTGGCGGCGCGTTTTGTGTCGGCACATTAAGACTAAGTGGCCGGCGCGGGCCACAAGAAGCGTGCAACGACGATTTGTAGCGTGTGGCGGCCACCGGCGTACCGTTTGTGGCGTGTCCATATAAAATGTATGAAAACTACAAGAAATATGCCGGTAGCGGTGGCGTTTTGTGGCTGTGGTCGGTGGCCCGTGTGCGGTGACACTAAGATTTTATAATTCAACTTAAATATCGTCGAATAGCATTTTGATTGCTATGTCATACAGTTTAAATACAATTTACTTAGTGTTTATTTATATCAGGTGTAACTAGATAACATTTCAATAGTAAAGTAGTATAGAGCAAACTCATCTCCGCTGGCAGCATGAGCTCCCATTCATGAGCATGGCGATGACGCATGAACCAGCTATCGCTTTGCTCAACTATATTTTAGGGAAAGCAACGACCCGAATCACACGACACATATGACTCCTAGAAGCAAAGTTCTTAACTGAATTATCTAATGGTAGCCATACACACTACGAGAAATCGTTACGATCAGACACTATTTTCTACAGTTCGAACGGAACAGTTTATCGTACGTGGCGTACGTATAGGAAACTGTGCAGTTTTATAATGCTAGCTATATACACTACGAGAAATCGTTACGATCAGACTGTACAGTTCGAACGGAACAGTTTATCGGACGTGGCGTACGTATAGGAAACTGTGGAGTTTTATAACATACACGCTACGATTTATCGGTACCGTTCGAACTGTACAGTTTGATCGTAACGATTTCTCGTAGTGTGTATGGCTACCATAACATTTGGAGTTGTAGTATAATTGCGTATTTCTCACCAGTCGACCCTGTCGTCCAAAATACGAACAAGGCGGTCATACAAACAGGTAGAACAAGTCTCCATTTAGCGTCGGCCATACTGCTTCCTCCAACGATCTGGAAATAATAAAAAGAGTTATGTAACATTTCCTCGTGGAAATGTAGCTAAAATCAATTATGAACAGCATTGTTATCACATGTGCTATTATTCTGTAAGAACTAACACATTTTTCACCGCGTAATGCGCTTTGAAATATATATATATATAAAACTTAAAGGTGACTGACTGACATAGTGATTTATCAACGCACAGCCCAAACCACTGGACGGATTTTGCTGAAATTTGGCATGCAGGTAGATGTTATGACGTAGGCATCCGCTAAGAAAGGATTTTGATCAATTCTATCCCCAAGGGGATATAATACCGAAGCGAAGCGAGGGCGAGCCACTAGTTTTTAATAAAATGAGAATTTTAAGTAAATTCCAATTCACTGCGGCGAATTACGCAGCAAAAAGTACGGATATCGTTTCTTTGCTCATGTGATGAAAAGTGAGCTTGTTCTTACATAATAGAATTGCAGTTTCATTGATAAAGAAAATTTTAAGCTATTTAGCTTGTAAAAGTAGCTATGTAGTCATAAACTTTCCTATGGCAACCTATGATGTTCTATACTATAGTTATAGATACGTCATACATGCTTCTAATTTGGCAATACGAAATTCAGGTAATTGCCCGACTTGCGTTTAGTCGGGCACGCTCTCTCGCTGCTGATACATTTTGCTAAATATTTTTCAACACATTTGATCATAAAATGCATTTACGAAGGTTGTATACATTGTTCGAAAATTCAAAATTAGGGGCTATACAGCGGACCATACAATGCACCGTCTTTACGGTTTTTTTTTCAATTTCTGTACTAATGTCTATGTAATCTATATATATAATAATCAATTGCTGTTCGTTAGTCTCCCTAAAACTCGAGAACGGCTAAACGGATTTATCTTATCTTGGTCTTGAAATGTTCGTGGAGGTCTAGGGAAGGTTTAAAAGGTGAGATTATATGGAAAAATTACGAGGAAGATAGTAAAAACGTCAATTTAATTTTCCCATATAAACTTTTCTATCTTCTTTCCTGTCAAACATTTGACGTTCGTCCCTTTTGGTACGGTAGACTCGGGTCCGTTATTTCTTCCAAATTATTTTAACCCGTACGAAGTACGCGGGGTCAACTAGTGTATAATACTAAAAAGAAAAAAAGAGACGAAAGATTTAGTCATGGAGGTTAGAGAGAAAGAGAACGATCGCTGCGTGTTAAAGTATTAGCCCGCCTGACCCTGAAAATTTGTAGAATTTATAGTTCATTTTTCAGCCACCCGCCGCGCTGCCGTCGGTAAGTAGTATCTGTGAAGTTAGCTGTTTATGAGTACAAGTAGATGAAGTTACTCGAATATTGTAAGTACAAATTTTCTTCGCGGCATTGGTCATTTCAAATTAGCGCTTTTATTGAGACAACTTAGCGATTTGACGACTTATTTTGTCCATATTTCTGGGACACTATTTTCTACAGCGATCGTTCTCCTTATATCTCACCTCCATGGATGTAGTTCTAATTTTCACCAACCGCACGTGGCGCCATTTGGAAATGCGCGCCATTTTATTAGAGAAAAAATTCTTACATTGATTGAAATGTAGGTATAATGTTTTCTCGCAAATGTGTTGAAAAACGTTATATGACATTCGTGCAGATTGGTATTACAAACTGGATGTTATTGAATTATTAATTGATTTTGTATTGACACTGTACGCAACCCAAAATGTATTTTTTCAAATAAAAAAAATAAGTTCTATAAATCAAAGTCGAGTTTAAGCAAGTTTGCGATTGTGTTTCGCAATGACCAGTCGGCTTATTCGCTAACTTATTTGATATCTACAGTGTACACAACTAAAGAGAAAATTGCATATCCATCGATAATAATAATAATAATCGAGTTTTTAATACCATCACTTAAGACTCGATTTTGTCTCGTGCTTACATTCGTCTACTTGTTTGTAATTCCCAACTTACCGCACTAATATCATTAATAACTATGTATTACATCTTTTTTCAGACAAAAAGCCCTATGTGTTTTTAGATAGTACACAAATTATACGGCAACTATTAGAGACGAGACAACCGTGTCATTTCTTTCGTCGTCGTAATAAACACACAAACAAACTTTCACATTAATAATTCTAGCGGTCGCCCGCGACTTAGACTTCAAAAAACTAAACTAGAGTTAAGGCGGAAACTATAGTTTTTTGACTATCCCACAGAAAACTAATACTGTTCCGGGATACAAAATACGTGTACCAAATTTCATCCTTTTTTCAGTAGTTTTTGCGTGTTCGAGAAACAAAAATACAAACTTTCATATAAAATTTGTAATATTACTAAAGGATTAAGTAGGATTCACATTTCCATTTTCCATTTCTCAGCTATTTATAAGAAGCTTCTCTGACGATAAAGTTGTTGTGGTACGTAAATTGAATGAGGAAAATTTTTGAAGAATCTGTCCACCATCACATAAGTTTATATGCAGATTGTAATTACAACGATAACGTCAGGAAATACCCGATCATAAAAATATTGGCTGTTAGTTTTAACATTTATTAGCTATTAGCTAGCCGTAATTAATTAACTGATGATGATGAGATTCTGATAGTATTAAAAAAATGTTATTCCAATTCCGTCCGAATTATTGGCGCGGCTCATCTATTATTGGGTAAAATTTCCCATCATCATCATCAGCCTATTTATGTTCCCACTGGTGGGGAAAAGACTAAATGGAATAGGGAGATCGGGCCATGATCCACCATGCGGGCCCAGTGCGAATGACTATAATGGTGCTAACGACTGCAGATGCAGCTGGGACCAACGGCTTAACGTGGCTTCCGAAGCACGGAGGAGCTCGATATAGTAAATTTTTGGTCAGCCATCCAATGACCGACCACTGCGAAAATTGCTTAACTTCAACGATCGCCGCCGAACGCGCGAACCACTTGCGCCATCGAGCTCCTGATTTCATTTCCCATATAATTATTTAAATTTTTTACAATAATATGTTGAGGTAAACACTATCTGGAAGACTACATTTGGTAGCATGGTTCACATATTACCTATATTGATTGGATAATATTTTTATCAAAAACTAGTGACCCGCCCTGGCTTCGCTTCGGTGTAGGGCCGTAGTGTATATATTCTGTGGTAGGGCTGTAGTGTAGATTAAAATGCCTCTTCATATAATTATAAAAAAGAACTGAAAATGGTAGATTTGCCTTTATTGACATCACGTCACTCAATTGTTTTGCCTTCCCGGAACCTCTCCACTAATATTTGAAATTTATGGTACCTATGGTATTAAAGTCCAAATTGACTTTGAAGTATTATTACGAATCGTTTGTATGGGAGTATAGAAAATTGTTGTTCTTGGACTTTTTAGGCATTTTTTTTAATTTTTCTCAGCGTAAGAACCATCCTCGTACTTCAAGGAATATTCTAAAAACAGAATTATAGAAATCGGTTCAGCTGGATTTGCGCTTAGCAACACATTCAGCGATTCATTTTTATTATATTATAGATTTACTAACTTCCTTTCTCTAGGCAAGCTACATTTGATGGGTTATTGTTTTTGCAAACAGCATATTGTCAATTTGCTTGACTGAAAATCTGATTGACTGTAAGATGAAGAAGGTCAATGATTCTTCATATCAGAACAGAAGGTCACTGTGTCAGATATCTCTTATCTATTATACAAGTCCGTCCGTCTGTGGTGCTGTTTCAGCGGCCAAACCGTAAGAGATAGATAAAGAGAATATTTAAGTTATAAGTTAAGAATAGTCTGATAAGACTACAAACCGGATTTGAGTAACGTAGCACTTCCGGTTTTCGAGAAATCACGAATTTCAAACGAAACCACACAAAATCTCCGAAGTTCTCATTTAATTAAATACATTTTTTTTTTATATCAGGTTTTGGTGAACATTTGGTTCACTGGTTTGCTAGTTTATATTAATTTTGTTTTTGATGCGATATCATCGAATATGTCATCATCTAGAAAAAAAAAAATATAAAGAAGATGATTATCAAAATCATCGTAATGCATGGACATAGTGTTTCTTGTAATTTGTTATTTGATGGATATTAGTTATTTTTCATAACAGTAATATGGTACCTATCTGATGCCGCTTCCTATATAGGTACTAAATAATATAAAGTTAACTATAAAATTTATAGTAACTATATATCTATATTCTAAATGATGTAATGGAAAGGGACTTCAGAAGTATGTCTGAAGTAATATTTCAACTTGACGACTCTGTATATAACAATACAGGGAGAAAAGAAACAGCCCTTGTTGAGTTTCTTGCCGGTTCTTCTCAGCACAAGGTCTCCCGTCGTAGTTTTTTGAACCGATGGCGTAGCTTCTTGACCTTCACAATTGCTTGTAACAGCCTAGACTGAATGATTTTTGATTTTGATAAAATAAATTATTCCTCGAGGGCGTTAGGGCCAAAAGCATATTCTTTTAAAAGGTGATTTGATTTTTAGGGTTCTGTACCCAAAGGGTAAAAGACTCCATTGTCTGTCTGTTACTTTTGAACCGTTATAGCTAAGACAGTTGATTTTTTACAGATGATGTGTTTCTGTTACCGCTGTAACGGTAAAAAAAATGGAAAAAACGTATTTTTTTACGTTTTTTGGTTTATATTTAAACTTCGGTTGGGAAAAAAATGGCCACCATGAAACTGGTGTTTCGGTTTGGTGTCAAGGTCGGCAAGACATGTTAAAATCATAGTGATCTAATATTGTATACAGAAATGATACGAACCCTTTATGCGCGTGTACGACTCGTACTTGGCCAGTTTTTTTACTAAAATTATTATAATATGATTATTTATTATTAAAAAATGATCGTTCAGAATCGATCGTCTATTAAATTTAATGATTTATTAAGTTGCTTAACTTCAACGGTCTCAGCCACCTGAGGCCCAATTTTCGCGGCGTAGATATTATCAACTTCGATATACGAGTATATCGAATGAACTGACTTTTAACGACCGTAAACCATTTTGACCTATTCTCACCATGTCGCAATAGATATTTATCTACGTAAGATCAGTAGACATACATCGACTGGTAAAGAGCCTTCGATATATAAAATACTAGTGGCCCGCCCTTGCTACGCTTCGGTGTAGAGCTGAAGTGTACACTAAAGTTTTTGTTCTCAGGCTTGTATTATATACAATGACATTCATCTATGATTCTTCTTATACCTGCATGCAAAGTCTCAGCCCGATCGATTCAAAATTGACAAAGTTTCATACAAACTTTCATTCCCTATTTTATTCCCTTGGGGGTAGAATTGATCAAAATCCTTTCTTAGGCGAATGCCTACATCATAACATCTACCTGCATGCCAAATTTCAGCCCGATCCGTCCAGTGGTTTGGGCTGTGTGTT
Source organism: Chilo suppressalis (assembly GCA_902850365.2). NCBI lineage: Eukaryota > Metazoa > Arthropoda > Insecta > Lepidoptera > Crambidae > Chilo > Chilo suppressalis. The sequence goes on from OU963911.1 coordinate 3,808,992, forward strand.
GATAGATCACTATGTCAGTCAGTCAATCACCTTTGAGTATATAAAATAAGATAGATATCTATGGATCTTGGCTTGTCAATCTTGTCATTTTCAATTTTTCTTAGCTATTATTTATTCTGTGTTGTCGTTATTATCGTCGTTATTATGATAAAATAGGAATTTGTACTAGTTACTTTTGTTTTTTTGTAAACGTATATGAAAATTTTCCAATTTTTAATCCACGAAGGATTTGTTCCTACGTTTACTAATTCGGTTAACATTTTTTTTGGACAGCCGTGGGGTAAGCACCTCTATTTTTACAGTAATTTCCATAGTTTTTGCAATGGTGAATTAAACTAGATACAAAGATAAATAAATTTTGGGTTTCAAAAATTTCCCACTTATTTTTTAACGTGACAAATAAAGTTATGAATAACGTTTTCTTATTGACGTTTCATTATACTTAATTTAATACAAATTTATTTTTAATTCTTTTGTAAAAGATTCTTACATACAAAAAAATAGATATGTGCGTAAAAACTTCAAGAAAACTTAACCTAACTCTTCGCTAAGTTCTTAAATCTAGTCTCTAAACTAGATTATAAATAAGTACCTACTCCATCTATGTAGTTCGCGAGTTTTTCTCTTAGTATATAGATATCAAAAATTGACATTTAGTTCAGTGTTGCCAACTCTACGTCTTTTTACGTAGATCTACGTATTTTAGGCCTTTTCTGCAAACCTACTAACTTTAGTCCCAGAATCTACGTATTTTCTTTAATTTTTTCAAATTTGTAAAATAACTTTATTCACTAGAATAAAGAAGAATATTTTCCGTTACTTTTCTTAAAAACTATAAAAATGTTTATTTATTATAAAGATGTATCTAAAAACTCTTGTATCTTGTAGAAAAGGTTCCCGTCATTGGTTTTGTTGATTAAATTAATGCTGGACGCAGGATTTGTGAAAGGAGAAACGATAAAACACTTTGACTTAGTAGGTACATTCGTAACCTTAAAAATTGAATTTTTAAACTTTAAATATTATTCAATGAATACTTACATCGAATTGATGTTTGCAAAAAGAAATGACTTTCAGTCGATAGATAAAGTTACAGGAATTAGTAGGTTTTGAACATGTGTTCATATATAAGTGTATGTATTATTTCTCTTGGCAATTTTAACCACAACTTTCTAGAGTCTTTTACCAAGTGTATTATGATAACTAACTCTATTTTTCATGTGATCTATTAGAAATCATGGTTTTATAATACCACATGGTCATGGTCTACCGCAGCGTGGTAAATGCTTCCAATGCAGCGATTTCTCCAAGAACTCTTTGTTCTATCTCCCGTTTGTAAAGAAATTGTATAACAAAATACTCGTTTCATTCGGTTTCACCTGACTTCTTAATTTCACTCAGAAAAAAGTACGTAGATCTACGTACTATTCATATGCAAAAATTACTAAATCTACGTAATTTTCTCATCGGGCCTACGCCTTTTTCAAAATCCGAGTTGGCAACACTGATTTAGTTGTCCAAACGTAAATTGGCACAAATTACGTTGCCGCTGCCTTAGTGGTATTAGTATGTATAATTGTTATTTATATTAGTTAAGCAACTTTCGCAGTGGTCAGTCATTGGATGGGTGACCAAAAATTTACTATCTCAAGCTTCTCCGTGCTTCGGAAGGCACATTATGATGATGATAGTTATTTATGATTCAAAATAAGATGGAGTTTATAATGGAATTTATGTATAAATGTTATGATACCAAACTAGTTTTATAATGACAAAAGAATAGGTATACTTAACGATGTCCACACTTTAATGCTCATTAACAAGTCAATGCAATTTTATTTAACGAATGATATTCTCATAAGTATAGATTCAATCATTAATGTATTGAAGTGATAATTAGGTAGCCGGCAGCGACTTCGTCCGCATTAACTTTAGTTTTTTGAAAATCTCCCAGTATCCATTTCCGGGGAAAAAAAGAATTCTATGTCTCAATCCAGGTCATCTATATACACACATCAAAAGTGTCTAGGGATCAAGCATTTTTATGCGGATTTCTTGAGATTGAGATGTGGCTTTGTAATAAATTTATGATTTTATAAATTTATATGGATCCTTTTTGGTGCATTTCATAATTTGAATCAGGAACTGTGAATCAAATTCGAGTAAAAGATGAAAATCAGCTGTCAATATTTTCCCTATAAAAACATACAACGCATTGAAGACATTATTAGTGCTACTGTTTCCCTACTACTGATTAAAACCAACGTTATTATGGAGCGGCGACGTCATTTAAGCAGGGAAGAAATGCTCAGAGCCGTGGGAATGATAGAAGCTGGTTCCCGGCAACGTACTGTGGCTTTAGCTCTGAATACAAGTCAGAGTGTTATCAGTCGACTTTGGATACGATACCGAAGCACTGGTACCGTGGCTGAGCGCCATGGAGGACGGTATCGCTGCACCACACGGAGACAAGACCGATACATTCAAATCTTAACTCGAAGAGCTCCAACAATAACCGCCATGATGTTAGCCGTGAGGCTTCATCACTCTTCAGGGAACTTAATTAGCGACCAAACAGTCAGAAACCGCTTGCATGAAGTGAACCTTCATTCCCGAAGACCGCTACGGGTACCACCATAGCAATGCACAATCGTAGGATTCGATATCAATGGGCTCTTGAACACAGAAATTGGGCAGAAGAACAATGGCGTTTCGTGTGCTTTTCTGATGAGTCTCGTTTTGGTATGAGACCGGATACAAGACGTATACGACACTGGAGAACCCCTGGACGCCAACAGCGATTAAAATCCTGCCAGGAAGTCCATCCTTATAGTGGTGGAACCATCATGGTATGGGCGGGTATTTGGATCGGCGGAAGAACTGAGTTGATTTGGATCAGAGGCAACCTCAACGCTCAAATTTATGCTGAGACGATTGTATCAGACGTCATCGTTCCTCTACAAGTGCAAATCGGTCCCTTATTTCAGTTAATGCATGATAATGCACGACCGCACACCGCAAGAGTTGTAAGACAGACTTTCGCCGCAGCTAACATCAATGTTCTGCCCTGGCCTGCTCAGTCGCCAGACTTGAACCCGATTGAGCATGCATGGGATATGCTACAGAGAAGAGCTCTGCCGAATATGGAGGGTATCCAGTCGCAAGAAGACCTTTTTTTGTTGTTGCAACGAACATGGGCGGCCATTCCACAGCGTGATTTGGATGAACTCATTTTGAGTATGCCAAACCGATGTTCTTGTGTTGTTAGTGTTCGCGGTAGAAATACGGATTATTAATTGTTTAAGTTACCCAATAAAATTTTAGAGAAAACTGTTATTTCAGTCTTTTTTTCGAACTTTTGTGTTAGTGGTTCAAATGTCAAAAATCCCTTTATTAGGAAAATGGCAAATTTCTTTATTAATGCAAAGGTGACTTGGTTTATCGTTACTGTGACAAACGAAAACACTTTATTTGATGAATCCTTAAAGAAAATTTTAATTAATATCAATCAGGAGAAAAGTTATTGCAAAAATATATGTTGATCCCTAGACACTTTTGATGTGTGTATATATAAAACTCAAAGGTGACTGACTGACATAGTGATCTATCAACGCACAGCACAAACCACTGGACGAATCGGGCTGAAATTTGGCATACAGGTAGATGTTATGACGTAGGAATCCGCTAAGAAAGGATTTTGATCAATTCTACCCCCAAAGGGATAAAATAAGGAATGATGGTTTGTATGCAACTTTGTCAATTTTAAACCGATCGGGCTGAGACTTTGCATGCAGGTATAAGAAGAATCATAGATGAATGTCATTGTGTATAATACAAGCCTGAGAACAAAAACTGTAATCTACACTTGAGCTCTACACCGAAGCGAAGCGAGGACGGGCCGCTAGTAGGCTATATGCATACAAAAACAAACTCACTCTTGCATCTATAATATCAGAAATCTTTGTTTTAATCTAGGATTAGATAGGATGTTTCTTTTGTTGCGATCTTTTATGTTTCAAACAGCATGTCTGTTTATATGTTTGCATGTTTTCAGACATAATATCCAAAAGTTGATTGGTCGAAAAATCAATTAGCATGCAATCCGTCTCTTAAAGAGTTCTATAAATATCCCTGTTCCCAGATGATCACCACTCTTTTAACTGGCGTTTATGAAATTGACTTAGATTTAGAACTAATGGAATACTTTATATTGTTTTAAACTTTCATGGTCACTAACATTATAGTAATATAAGTTATTTACTTGCAACAGTGCCGAAATATCGGAAACTCGCTAAAAACAAGGTAAATGGTAACAATCCCGTAAATAACTTATATTACTCTAATGGAATACTAAATAAAGATGCGTAGCTTTTAATGAAAAGGAAAAGATAGGTAGGCTACATTAAAAACTTGATCGAAGTCAAAATAATTCAATGCTATCTTACCAAACTTACCAAATGTCAGATGTGAAAAAATATATGCGGAAGTTATCCTCAATAACACAACAACGAATATTAAGTTTACCTACCTGATTTTGTCTGACGAACGTTTATAAAGGCGGTCGAAAAACCAGTTGTTGGTTGTATTTCTACCAATAATTATAGAAATTATTAATCCACCAAAAAACACTTCTTTCTTCTATTATAAGTATTTGTTATTTAAATACACATAATGTCACTTGCACTGTAATAATGTCACTCACAATCGCACTTGAAGAATTATTACATTTATTGAAACATCCTATTTATAAAAGTTTTTATATTGCTACTGACTAGTAACCGATATTGTATCCGTTTGTTATCAAAGATGGTCACTGAATGTTGTCGATCCTGTTTATTATTATGAATGCGATGTTTTGCGAGGAAAATAATAAAATAGTGGTGGCCGCCACGGTACCATACTGTTTGATACCAATGGCGGTCCGAACCGAAAGATTCATATTTACATTTGTTACCAATGTAATTTCTGGTACCTAAATATAATAATCATTATTATAAATTATATACAACTTAGGTACAACACAATTAACCAATATTATATCATTTATTGTAAGACATAAAGGTTTTAGTGATTTAAAATCTTATTTCAGTGTCTTATATAAACATTGAAAGCTTTGAATGAAATAAAAACAGTCAACGCAAAATTACCGATTCTACGTGATAGGGCTCATGCGTTTTTTGCATATACATATATTCCAAGTAAGCTCTAAAAACTCTTTTGTCCTATTTGTTTAGCCACTTCTCTAAGTTCTATTTCTCATTCGTTGAACAAACATGATTAGGCAAAAGCTTTCTCCGCTCACCGGAAAAATCAAGACGAAGATTTATGTGAGATCCATTCATTTAAACCAGCTGTATGGTTCAATGATGGAAAATAATTTTGCACCGGCACCCAATACACATTTTCCTGATATTGGTCTCCAACAGTAACATCGTGTTAGTGCATCACATGTACAATAATATTACCATATAAAACAGAACGTAAATAGAAACTCAGGTATATTTCGAATAATACCAAAAAGTTGTTTGGTACCGAAACCGACGTTCGATCCCACCTCTACTGATCCGGTTTTCTGCAACTCGCTAATGTCTCGGAACCGGCTTTTGAATTATCAAGTTAGCTGGACATTTTGAACTTTACTGCGGTACACATAAGTCACAACGCGTGTTATATTAACCTTGGTAATGACCAGGGAAAACGGAATGTAGGGTTAAATGACCAGGACCCTTGGTGCAAGATGCTCATTGCGTCGCACATCTAAACTCATCAAGCTTTGCAACTATGAATAAATAATGTTCACATTTGAATTAATTCAAGTTTCCTTCGTTGTTTAAATACCAAAACGAATAAATAAGCAACTTGTTATGTTCCATTCCATTTTTTTCTTCTTCTATTGTTTTATATTTATGGTGTGCGTAATCAATACTTATATATCTCGTTTCATCGGAAATTTTAATTCATAAAATAATATTTATGGACTGTTTGAAAAGAAAGGAAGCATTTTGATTTTGTTGTTGGAAATTACTACTCTATGTGATGTAATCGAACAATGAAATGGGCTTGCTTACAAATTGTGTCCAACGTCGTCGGGCGGGGTGAAACGAAGCTACGACGTAGCTAGTTTTTGCGAGCGTTTGGACTCAATTTGTGAGCTAGAATGCACAATTCAATTACGACTTGTGTCAAATTTAGATTTTTTTTGGTTACTTTGGTTATTTTTTTGCTAGAGGATTTAACTACAGTCAAATTTAACTATGAATGAAACAACGCGGTCTATGTACTAGTATGGACAAAGCTTGGTCAGCTGGTATTTAACTTGATGGTCAAACCATTACAAGATGCTGAGTAATAGCTTTATAGGTACAACAATAACTCTTGCTTTGTAACCACAACGTCGTTTAATGGGGTCCTGGTCGTTTGTCAACGTAATCCTGTAATTTGGACGGTGATTTTTATAAAATATTACGCTTTTAACACCGTATGTTCCTTGTTATGAGCGCGGTTGGTGCTCAGAAACTTAAAAATTAATTCTCTCGTATTGTAAGATGGGTTAGATGGAATATTTTCGTAGTAATAGACTATTTTTTTTTAAAAGTATTGGACACGTATTTTTTCTTTTTTCACATAATATAAACATTGCAGAGATATATTGATTTGAAAAGTCGCATGACGTCACGTTTTGGTACAATTTTCACTTAAAAGTGACGTCACTAGCCCCTACTCCCAAACTTTGACGCGCTATAACTTTGTCATTTTTTGGTTGATTGCCCAAAGAAAAAATACGTGTCCATTATTTTTTGATCATCTATCTGACGGACTAAATAGAATTTCGTTTACTGTACCCGTCATCACCCCTATTATATTGAAGAAATAAATTGGTAAGTAGACGATTTCCCTGGTGTACTGGCAATGTATTTTATATCGCATGAATGACTGATACTAATTCATACTTACATTATGGTCGTTGCCAAACCAATATCTGTTATGTCCAAAAACTACTTTTTTGCAAAATACTTTAATATGGCAATTAATATCTGACAATATTCTGGCTGCTGTACCCCTAGCTCGAATCAATATCGAATTCAAATTGTTTGCGAGTCAGAAATTTCATTGTCAAATTTTGTATGGAAACTTGAGCGGCAGCGCCGCCGCAAAGTACGTAACGAGAACTAAAAATCAGCACACATTTGACAATGACATTTCGGACTCGCAAACTATTCGATTTCAATATTAGTTCTTGCAAAGGGTACATGCATGATGCATGCACATAGCATCATCATCATCATGTCAGCCGTATGACGCCCACTGCTGAGCATAGGCCTCCCCCAAGGATCTATACTCCGATCGGTCCTGCGCCACTCGCATCCATCGGCTTCCCGCGACCTTCACAAGATCGTCGGTTAACCTTGTTGGCGGCCTGCCCACTGAGCGTCGTCCGGTGCGTGGTCGCCATTCCAGAACCTTTCCGCCCCAACGGCCATCGGTTCTTCTTGCTACGTGTCCCGCCCACTGCCACTTCAGCAGAGCAATCGTTCGAGCGATATCGGTAACCGAAGTTACCGTTTACCGTTACCTACGTATTTCCTCATTTTTGATTCTATCGCGTAGAGAAACACCAAGCATCGCTCTCTCCATTGCTCGCTGTGTGACCTTGAGCCTTCTTATGAGACCCGCAGTAAAAGACCACGTCTCGCTTCCGTAGGTCATCATTGGCAACACACAATGCTCAAAGACTTTTGTCTTTAGACACTGAGGTAATTCGGACACGAATATTTTTCGTAGCTTCCCGAACACTGCCCATCCGAGCTGGATACGACGAGCATATTTTTAAACAATCTTTGTTCACTTTTGTACTTAATGCTCAAGATTCGCATAGCAGTCTTTGTTTTCAAAGATCAGTTATTATGTCAGAGAATACTAGTCATTACGATGGATGTTGAAATCTACTGCACATAGAAGATATTGGTTTGGCTTTGACTATAAATATGTAAACCTTATTTTTTTATTACAAAGATATAGGATTCTATAGTGGAAAGTCAGCTTCAAACTATGTATGCAATGCGCACAGTCAAACCCGAATCAGGAATTAAGTTTCGACTTTAACCCTTGCATCCTGTTTCAAATATGTTTTGCGAACTCCTTCCCTTCCCTGAGAAGTGTCAGCAATGAGGGTTTACGCCACTAATTGGTACCACAGTAGCATGATATATTTGGAAATAAGTAAAATAACATGATAGATATTTAAATCTAAAGAAAATATAACTAGAAAAAATTCCACGCGGACCAGGCAGCAGACGGGACTCGAACCCGCACCCTTCGCTATCCGGGCGAATGCACTGACCAATTATTATACATATTATTAAGTCGAAATTCTTCTAGCCATTCTTAAGCTGCAAGGCAGCGCCATCTCTTCGCATTGTAGGTAACTCACAATGTCAAATGAAAACTTTTACAAGTATTCAACATTTGAAAGAAGAAATAGCAATTATAGTTAAAAAAATATTTTTTAAGCATGTAACTGCTTGATATTTAAATCTAAAGGGCCGGGCCGCGGTAGCATAATTGGTCAGTGCATTCGCCCGTATAGCGAAGGGTGCGGGTTCGAGTCCCGTCTGCTGCCTGGACCGCGTGGTATTTTTTCTAGTTATATTTTCTTTAGATTTCAACATCAAGCAGTTGCATGCTTAAAAAATTTTTTTTTAGCATGATATATTTGAAAATAAATAAATAATTATTTTTAACCGACTTCAAAAAGGAGGAGGTTATCCATTCGGTCGGTAAGTTTTATTTTATGTATGTGCACCGATTACTCCGAGATTTCTAATCCGATTTGAGTATTGTTAAGTTTAGCTAACTAGAAGGAAAGAAAGACGAAACAAACTCGTATAGAATAAGAAAGAGCAGAGACTGTAAATGTAAGATAAATAATAATATTAAAAAGAAACAAATGTAATAGATATTAAGAACAGTTATATGTAAAAATTTTGAAAAATATAAAAGAGAAAAGAAAAGCTCGCACAAAAAAAATAAGACAAAGAGAAAAGAAAAACTGTACAAAAATATAAATACAAAAACAAAAAGAAAGAAAAAATCCTGACACCGAGTGGGGAAGCCGGATTCTTAAAAAAAAAAACCGATTTGAGTGCTTTTTTTTGTTTGATGCGGAAAAGCTGCCATTTGGTCCCATGCATTTTTTATCTAATGTGGCCCTGTAGTTTTTATTTTATAAGCATTTTAATAACTTGGACGATGAACTTTACACGATATTTTGTTTATATTCACACTAATTACTTAAAGATTACTGTACCCTTAGTACGAGTTGTACTATTGCGAAAACTATGATAGTTTTCGTGAGCTCGCACTCGTACTGAGGGTACTGATTTTATTGTTTTCGTTTCAATACAAATAAACAATGTTTAAATTCTATCATTAAATTATTTGCGTCCTCTTAAATTTTAAGTATATTTGGTTAGTATTCACCAAAATGTACATAGAAACATAATTTACAATTACGAAAACTATGATAGTTTTCGTGAGCTCAAACTTATACTAAGGGTACTGGTCCTGATTTGAGTGATTCTTCTTTCTTACCCGACTGCGCAATGCAAGAGCGCGAAGCGCGACGCGCAGCCAGCCTCGGGACCCATTATTGAAAAATATTATGTATTCTTGAATATCTAATGGGTCCCGACTGTTAAAGTAGCTTCTTTATTAACAGAATTATAGACTACTGGACTTGTTTTTTTCTTTTCAGTTTTTATTTGAAGTACAATGACGCAGTCGGGTTTTTGATTTTTTAAATTTACCTCTTTTTTCAATGGGAGATTCTTGCAGTGAGGGTTCCGTAAAAGGAGAATGCTCATGGATGTATGGACCGCCGTACAATGGTTGCATCAATACCAAACAAATGTTAAATGATCGTTTAATATTCAAATTAGTATGACAAATTGGAATTTTGAAAATAAAAACAGGGGTTTTAATGTTATTGTAAAAAATGTGACATAACCTCAAATCCTTAATAACTCCTATTTAAAGTTGGTTTACAGCTATTTTGGGTACTTTTTTATTCTGTTATTTTTGATCAACTTGAGTCTTTCACTGTTTTTCCAACCTACTGCATAGATTTTCATGACAACACAGATTTCAGTGATGGCAGATTTACGTATAGGTAAATAAAAACATTAATATAGGACACTTTTTATTAGATTACATATATTAATTGTACACATTATATTTGAATTACCGGTATATTTCAAATCAACATAATCTTCATAGAAAAAATAATCTAAATAAGGCGCCAGAGCAGTAACATCATTGTAACGACCCCAACTTAAAAACTGTACTACAGTCATTATGTGGTCATAACAGCCCACAGGTTGTTTACCAACGAGACAGCTGCACTAATAACCTTTTATAGCCTAATATATATCTAATGTGTCTGCCAAAGCAGCATCTCTACTGATAAGTAAATATGAGTTATATGTATGCTGCTTAAGTGTCAGGATTTAATCCTACCTCTTAATAAATAACTATTTAGACCTAAAACAAGAGGAATATCATCGACAAACAAAGAAATTCAAACAATTTGTAGCTTTTGTCTTACAACGTTCTAATGTAGCTGCTGGATTATTGAAAAGAGTGGCCAATCTTTTGTTGTTATCAGCAGTTCTTAATTAACTAAATAAATACAAAAGGCTATAGAAGCGTTTGGCACTTGATCTGCTAGATTGGTATACAGTTGAGCAAATTATAAAACTGTTCAGAGTTCATACCAAGTCAATAATGACATAAATGAGGAGACAATTGAAACATTAGAAAAATCTAATTAGTAATTGGCTGATCGCTGTATCATAATCATTATATTATCAAACTGTGTGCCAGTAAAATCTCTTAATTATGTTCATTCATTCCATGGACCATAATTCAAATAGTGATGACAAACACATGCACCAGCTGGTATGCATAATTTATTATTATACAATAAGAGATCCCTGATGGTAGATGAAATAAGTAGACATTCAGGCTCTAAACAATTTGCAAATACACAGGAGAGTTAGCAGCATGTATGATGATGATGATACAATTTTTAGAGTCACTTGTTGAACTGCTTCTAGTCTTATGTGGCAGAGGAGGTGGCACAGGTATAGAATGATTGCCACTTAATGTAGTATCTCCAAGAGTAAGGCGATTTCAGTCATGTTGTTGTTGCCTTTGTACTTGTTGAATCTCCAACATGCAGCACATACATGTTCCATTCTTGAGATCTAAAAAGATAACATTAATAAAAAATTAATAATTAATATGGAAAATTCCTTTCTCTTTATTTTAAGGAATTTCTGTATTCTCTCATCATCTATTACCTGTCTAGTGATAAAAAAAACAAATAAAATAAAATCTAAATGTTACCATGACTATTACAAACATCTTAGTTCTGGATTTGTAATTAAGTATGATATGCAGTAATAATACACAGTAAGGCTCAGTTTTCCATTATATGTAATTGAGTTGCAAGCTGAAATTTTTGTCACGCAAAGTATTAACTATTAAAAACACGTACACGAAATCTTTTTAGGCGGAAACGAATAGAACTCGAGAAAAAAATTATTGAAAATTAATATTTTTGTAGGTTATGAGTCAATTTTGACAGCAATTTTGATCAGTGCTGCCATTTTTTTATGCAAAAATAACATGTTTCTCGTTGTCTATGGTAAATATAAGTTTATTATGTTGGTACTATTGTCAAAATGTGACAATTTACCGCCATTAATGAGATCTGTCAGTCAGTGTTTGTGTTCGTCGCAGTTGAGAGCTTTTTCGTACTCCTGTTGATATTAACGTCGTCTGACTACCATGGCATCCTCAAAGCCTTCGACCTCGAGTTCTGCTGGCCCTTCGCCTGAAGAGTCGAGTGTAGTGCGAGTTTTGGACTCTAATGAGCCGCTTGTGTGGTGATACTTCACACTAGGTTAGGTTAGGTTAGTGTTGTGACCTTAACGCGCGAGCCGAGCGAGCGAAGCGAGCGTGCCGCGGCAGCGGCCGGCGAAGCGCCAGAAAGAAAAATTCGTTAATAGAGACTTTTTCTACAAAAAAATCAAATATCACCTCTAGGCCCTGGAAGTACAGTTTTACCTTTAAAACCCCTCTAATTTTTTATAATTATCATTTCTGTAAAAAAAACGACCCTTCCCTCTGAGGGGTCTTCCCTAATACCTATCCCCCTGAAATTTCACTACTTAAAACAGATTTAATGAATTTTTAGGTTAGGTAAAAAAAAAACTGCATTTCCGCCAAAAATCTTTTATGGCGGGGGGGTCGGGGGGAGCCCCCCCTCCCCCTCCCCTACAAATTACCGCGAAATTCAATTACATATAATGGAATTAAGTACCCTTTTTTAAGAAGTCAAACAAAACAGTTAATATATATTTCATACAGTTAGTTGCACATGACATTAGCCAAACAATATTAGCTCACCTGAGTAGGATTTATCCATGACTGTAATATGTTGAGGGCTAAACTGTTCTTCTACAAAAAAAATTAAGTATCACCTCTTGGGCCCTGGAAATACAGTTTAACAATACACTGGTTTAGCCAGTCAAATAGTCTAATCGTCATCGATTCCTCATTTGAAGTAGAATGCGTGAGTAGAGAACACTACAAACACACAAACGGTAAATAAACGTCCTGTCGTGAATACACTGTTTTTTTCCTGAAAACGTCTTGCCTGTCTTAACAACTCAGAAAAAAACGTTTGATACATTCACACGCAATCATTATCACTTCACAATTTATGTAAAAAACTCAATCAACACAAAAATAGGAGTAACAACAATTGACAATTCTCCAATCATTCGCAATAGGGTAGGGTGATGATGATCTGAAATTGAATATACGAATAATCGATGGAATTCAAAAAAAAATGATTTAGTATATAATCGATTTTACGCAATGAATAGATCAAGTCAGACACAAATAAATCCAGATTCAATTAATTAATAAACAGCATAGAAATAAATATAATTACTAGTTACTACTTAGTTAATGATGAAATCGACAGTTAGGTGAGCGCCTTTTATAAAAACAACGATTAAAGATTTCCGCGTAATTAACCTTCTTTAACATTATTAATACGTGTTGAATTTTTAAACTTAGATTCGAATACCCCGGCTACACGTTCCGTCTTACCTAAGAACATGCCTGCACAGATTAACTAGCCTCTCTTTATCGTCATTGTCGTCCGTCCCTCTGTAACTTAGATACTTTTATGGACGTAGAACAGGACGCGGCACAAGCCAATGTACAATCATTGTATTTTGCGTTCAAGAATAAGGCCTTTTGACTACGTAGGCAAGACAAAGCGCTGGGTAAACACGTGCCTCTTTTTGTCCGACTACCTACATGCTCGACATTTTATCATTTTCATCTCTATCTCTATAGATAGAGATGTAAATGTAAGTATACACTACATACAGCAAGAGACGTGATAGGAAAGTGTCGAGTTAAGCCAAGCGACGGGTGATATATTAAGCATAGAGACGAAATAGATAAATGACGAGTTGTCATCGCAACAGTTAAGACATTTATTGTCTTAAAACGTAAAATCACTATTAAACAATAATTAGTAACACGTGATTTATTTGCTTTTTGATGGCCCACTCATCGATAACAAAAACAACAATCGATTATAATGTATAACTAATAGGGTACTATGGCATCACTATTTTTACGATAAATAAACAAACGTCAGATATCCGGCTCAAAATATAAACAGTACTATGACTAATATTATTTTAAAAAATATTCCCTGTTCAAAAAAGCCATTCTGATAGACCATCGTACGTATAAATTAAAGAAAATAATTATCATAATAATTTTATCTTGAGGCATGAGACAAAGCTGTACCAAATATGGGCATTCTCCTTTACGGTTTTCGCAATTTTTCCTTTAACTGTGATATAAGACGTTGCTTCGTACCAAATACCTTAGTTAATACATTCATAATTCGACGACCTCCGTGGCCGAGTGGTTTGTACGCCGGGTTTCATGGTGTCACCGACTTGAGAGGTCCCGGGTTCGAATCCCGGTGGGGGCAGATGTTTGTGTGATGAATACGAGCATTTGTACTCCAGTCATGGATGTTTAATATGTATTTATATATAAATATTCTTATATATGTACAGTATATGTATTCTATCCGTTACCCTAGCATCCCATAACACAAGCCTTACAGTGCTTACTTTGGGGCTAGGCTAATTGATGTGTGAAATAAAAATCAAGAGTTCACGGGATTCAGTACCCTGTAGGCTTTGATTCTCTTGCGAGTTTCGAAAATTTACGGCATAAACGGCTGTATCTTTTGATTGTGTTGACTTAGAAGTTCGATTTTTTCACAGCTCCAAGGGACAGTAGACCTGAGTATTTGATATAAATTTCAGCTTGATACCCTGATGCGTTCCTGAGGAAAAGGGTCTTGGTAGACGGACGGACGGACAGATAGCTGGTACGGCAGCAGACCTTGTACCGAGAAGAATCGGCAAGAAATTTGACAATGGCTGTTTTTTTCTCCCTGTTTTATTATTTACAGAGTCGTCAAGTTGAAAAATGACTTCAGAAAGGATTCATGAAGTCACCTTTCATTACAGTCATTTCGATGGCATTCTTGTACGTGGCTCGATTTGACAGAAGAGGCATCTTGAGCTTGCGCAAGATTGCTCTTAAGAGCGGAGACCTTCAAACAGAGTTCGCATTTATAACATTCACCAGGCTGTCTGAGTGCGACGCGACCTTATGATAAACTTAACGATGTGTTTATGAGAATATGTCAAATGAATCTTATATAATACAAAAGTACTTACTTGTGATGTCTGCGGCTCATTCAAGATAAGGTGAGAGAGACATTTTATTGACCAGATTACATTACAAATAAACATACAAAAAATAACAGTTTGAAAATATTTATAGGTTAAATTTTTATATAGGTGCAGTTTGTGATAGATGATATATACATCATCATCATCATCAGCCTATTAATGTCCCTACTGCTGGGGCACAGGCCTTCACTATGGATGGAATAGAGAGTTTGGGCCGTGACCCACCACGCGGGCCCAGTGCGGATTGGTGGATGCTAACGACTGCAGATGCAGCCGGGACCAACGGCTTAACGTGCCTTCCGAAGCACGGAGGAGCTCGAGATAGTACATTTTTTGGGCACCCATCCAATGGCCGACCACTGCGAAAGTTGCTTAACTTCAACGATCGCAGTCGAACGCGTTAACCACTTGTGCCATTGAGCTCCTCCCTCCTTGAAATGATATATACATATAAGTTATTTATTTATACAGAACCCGACCCTTGCATTCCACTCCAAAGGAGACCAGTCGAATATTTATTGGCTTTACAATTGAATTTTTTGAAAACCATGCTTTTTGCATTGCAGCATTTTTATTTCGTGGCTTCCTGTTATTGACGCGTCTTATTATATGAAATATCATCTGAGAGCCTTATCAAACTAATTTTAGTGTCGTGGGCTTAGACTATCATGTATTTACTTTTGTTTTACACGAATGAAAGTAATTAATTGAGTACCTATCTATATATATGATATAGCGGCCCGCCCTCGCTTCGCTTCGGTGTACAGCTGAAGTGTAGACTACAGTTTTTGTTCTCAGGCTTGTATCATACACAATGACATTCATCTATGATTCTTCTTATACCTGCATGCAAAGTCTCAGCCCGATCGGTTTAAAATTGACAAAGTTTCATACAATCTTTCATTCCCTATTTTATCCCCTTGGGGGGAGAATTGATCAAAATCCTTTCATAACGGATGCCTACGTCATAACATCTACCAGCATGCCAAATTTCAGCCCGATCCGTCCAGTGGTTTGGGCTGTACGTTGATAGATCACTATGTCAGTCAGTCACCTTTGAATTTTATATATATAGATCAATAACTGTCCCATCAGTATTGCGTAACTCATACGTACATGGAAACGCGATGCCATGATTAATTGGGTGGAATTTGTGGCCATAACTCGTGTAATGAGTTCCCAGGGGAGCGAGCGTCCCGGCCGGACTTATCGGGACCCTTCGGAGTCACCCGGAGTGGAATTCGGCTTATTTACATTCATACGTAATAATATACGGACGATGCACAGTTTTGGGGTTATGTTAATGGGGGTAAGTTATGCTGATGGCGATAGTGAGTCCGGATAAAGTTTACGGCTGACATAGAAATGACTTTTTGGTTTTGATCTTGTTCTTAATTTAAAATTAAGAAGAATAGGGCTTACTTCTTTTGTTTCCATCATCACACCAGCTTGCCTAAGCTTCGGTTCAGCTTTGATGCTAAAATGCGCAAAAAATTGCGTTGGAACTTTATAATATAATAACTTTATAAGGACCGCACTTTTTTTTCAGCCGCACATACAAATATCTAGTTTTCCATAACCTCTTTAATAGCCTGCGTAGATGACGGACTATTGTCCGATTATTATGAAAAAAATGTACGTCGAGGACTTGTGACAGACTCAATGCAAACGGTGTGCGAATATTTATTTTGTCCCCCGAACATTTAGTGGGGCGCACACTATGGAAGCAATATCCTGACATGACATTGTATTGTATTTTTTTAACATGAACACAAGAAGTTTAAGAAAAAGAGAAGACGCTCTAAACAGAACAGTGGGTCCATCCCTTTATATCGGATTGATTATTTATTTGTATTTAATGAGATTATTTTGTATGCTTTCACTATAATATTGATTAAAACAATGTTTCACGAGCTTTCTGAAAGATAATTGAAGAAAGTTTAAGCGCAAAGCGACATACGAACAACATACTTGAGGTTGATTTAATCACTGTAATTACTTAAAATAGTAGGCTAAGAAGGTATGACGCTAAGTCACAATAGAAAACATCTTCTTCTCTTCTTCTTAGTCGGACTCTCTTGTCAGAGTGGTCGTGGTTGCACTGACGAGGTACATGGTGGGGTGTTCTTTGGGTCGCTATCAATTCCGAGGGTAGCTCTCCTGGCGATGTGCTTCTATTTCTGACGGTTCGAGACGTCGCGAGTACACTGAACCATGGTGGACTCAGTAGCCTTTGTGATGGCGTCTATCCAGCGCGTTGGTGATCGACCGCGTGCTCTCTTGCCTTCCACCTGGCCTTGAACCACCAGCCTTTCCATCGAATTCTCATTTCTAGAGTTGTGATCAAAGAACTTCAGTATTCGTAGTTGCACAGTTGACGAGAGTCTGTCTATAACACGAAGCTCTTTGGGAGTTCTTACATTGGTACGAAATGCCGTCCACGGGGTCTTTAGTAGGCGTCTCCAGCACCACATATCCAATGCATCGATTTGCAATTTTCCAATGCATAGAAAACATGTGATGATTTAATTTCAAGTTTTTAATTTCAACCCCAATGGCATGAGCTACGCGATATGATACATAACGCATTTCTATCACGCTAAGTCGTCAAATTACTATTTTGACAGCTAGATGCGATATAAAATGTGACATAATGTAAATTGTGGTTCTCATGCTACGGGGACAGACTTAGACAACTGTCCTCAATTATTTGATAAATCCGTTGAGATTATTTTATTTACATTTCTGATGATGAAATCTTTAAACGCTAAAAAATCCTTCATCATAATACCTTGCCTTGTCCTTTCGGTCGTGATACTTTTTTTATTTTTTACTTTTTGATGTATCATATAGAGGAGTTCCTTTTTTTATTCATCATCACCATCAGCAGCTTATCTTAGTCCACTGCTGGACACAGGCCTCTCCAATTGCACGCCACTCAGATCGATCTTGGGCTACTAGCATCCAGCTCCTGCCAGCCACCTTGCGCAAATCGTCACTCCATCGCGCCTGAGGACGTCCTACACTACGTTTGCCTAGACACGGTCTCCACTCCAGAACTCGTCTACCGCAATGGTTATCGGTTCTTCGACAAATATGGCTAGCCCACTGCCACTTCAACTTGCTAATCCGGTGGGCTATGTCGATAACTCTGTTTCTCTGTCGGATTACCTCATTTCTGTTCTGATGCGATCCTTCATATTAAAATTGTATAATCGATTTCATGCTCCTTTGTGCATACGTAGGTACCTACATCACTCTCGCGGACGCAAACTATAGATCGATGTGTGCGTTCCCGTCTTTTGTCACATAAGTGAATTAAGATTAAGCCATGCCAACCAGGCTGGCCCATTGCGGGTTACTGGGTGCTAACGACATTAGTTACAAATAAAATAGCTGTAGCATACTTCAGAAGCAAGGACCTTCATAGGACCACGCGCGCTGGCCTACGTTGTCACCGTCTAACTGTGGCCACAATTCCAACGCGTACAAAGAAATTTGGTGACTCATTTCTTTGTCGCACTATCCGTAAATGGAATGCTCTGCCCGCTCACGTGTACCCTCCCTCTTGCAACCTGGGATCCTTTAAAAGAGGCGTGAAGAAGCAACATGCAGGCCGGCAGGGTGAGGATGGCTGGTGTGGCAGGTAGAACTGCTGTATCAGCTATCTTCACGTCTGGACTTCACTTTCACTTAACATCAGGTGGAGTGGAGTCATTTGTCGGACCTATGTATAAAAAAAGAAAGAAGCTGAATATAGTACTAAAATTTTGAATAAGTACCCAACTTTTAAATGTTGGTTAAAACAAACTTGAAAATACATTATTTATACAAAACAAGTTAAGTGAGATGGTTTAGTTATAACGTTACAACTGCGCCACCTATTTTAACTTAATTTTCATAATTATAGAACTGAAATTACTTGCTAGGCAGCCAGTCTTTCTAATTTGACCGAAGTACTTAATATCAATGAAAGCTCAATTATTGTTCACAGCTGTGCCTTAATGCCACCAAGAAGGACATTAATGAAAGATACAAAAGACTAGAAAAAAAGTACTCAGCAAACGCGGGCGTCTGTTAATTACGAATAAACGAATTTTCATCAGAACAACGCAATGATATCGCAAAATCTCATTAGCGGGGATGAGAAGAAGACGACAAAAAATAATGACCCAATCCCCGCAGATATTACAATGTAAAAAAACGTTTTAAAAAACTATCTTATTAGCTTAGAAATAAGGTGGATTATTCAAATGTGCGTTCTCAGCGAACGGAATGATAATTTTGTCCACCAATAAACGTCCGGGACTCAATAGGATCTGGCTTGGGAATGACAAAAGTGTACATGGTAATGATGCTCTGCGATGCGACACGGAAACGACTTTATTAGGGACGCTGGTTGGAGAACCTCACAGAAAAGTGTTTATTATTTATTTATTTAAATATTTTATTATTCTATACCAGAGTTTTGAAGTACGTGAACTAAATAATTCATGTTTGCAGTAGACCTTTTCGATGTTATTTTCTTTGAATGGAATAAGGAAGTTTTCCAAAAGTTCGCTGACAATTCTCGGGCGCAGTATAATTTGACGTTGTCCCAAAGGACGAGCCATGAGTATGATCGAGTAATTTTGAGTTTAACACAGTGTCTGGAGTGTGGAAGCAAAAGGGATTATTTACTATATATAATTAAATAGCTGTGCCCCGCGATGATACCCGCGGTTTATTAGAGATATTTTCCCGCAGTAAAACGTAGCCTATGTGTTAATCCAGGGTGTCAGTTTAACTCCATACCTAATTTTATTTCGCGACAAAAGTGAAGCAATTCTCGACCATAATATTAATACTAGATTTTGTAATGATCGCAAGATTTACTTACCTACTAATATAAAATAATTTAATATACTAGTGTGTTCAATCAAGATACAAATATAGTAACATTAACAATTTCACATCATAAAACTATAAAATACACTAACTATAAACAAATAAGTCTCTATCTAATTACATAATTACTATATATAAGTAAAATATAAATACTAGAACAATAAAACTAAAAACCTTAAAACATAAACTAAAATTAAAAGGAGTCCCTTTAGGCAAAGAACCGAAGATACTGGCAGCGCAGCGTTACCTCTTTGAATGGCTAGACTAATTCTTTGTCCGAGGTAGCTGCCAGCTCTATACTAGATTACCAAATAAGTAATTGTTGTGCAGAAAAACATCATAACTGTGAGTGTGTGTGTATTTTATATGTGTTGTGCGCAATTGTATTTGGTTATCTTATATATAAAATTCTCGTGTCACAATCACAAAAAAAAATGTATGCATATTCCTTGGGTCTGAGAAGCGGCTACTATCTATTTTTCATATCCTTAAGTGATAATGGTTGTCCACCTGTAACGTAGTGATCTGAAACCTACAATGCGCCTTCGCGCCAAAATTCAAACTACTGGGTATTATAACGTAGTGTTCTCATATGGATTAGGACTTAGGAGGAATGTTATCCCAGGAAATTGTTAGAACACTATGTTACACACCCCTAAAATTTTTTTTGGCCAATATTTAGTTTTTTATAATGTGGTATTAAAAATACATACAACGATAAATTTTCTCTTCTAACACTTGCCCCTATTTTTATGGCGGTACGAAGTTCGCTGGGTCAGTTAGTTATGTATAAGATAAGTACTTTCAATTAACCATAATATAAACATACCAATGTTTATATTAATTAATTACTTTTTACTAAAGCCGCATCCTTGTCTTTCTGTACTGCTTTTCGGCAGAGAATGCTTTTAGTGTTAAGTCCTCCTTTTTTCATTTTGTAATTGTGGCAATAAAGTTAAAAAAAAATTACACTCTTTTTTCTTATGATTAAGCATACTTATTCACCAAAGTTGTCGCAGTATCCCGCATCGCCCTGAGCAGTGAGCTTATTGTTTCCCTAGCGCTTTGACCACACTTTCCGCAATCCTAACCCAATTGGAGTTCTGATTGTGAACTCCCCGCGGCGCGGCATTCTGAACTGATGACGTCGTGAGAAAACTAGCCGTCTTAATAATGGACAAAATCAGCAGATTTTGCCTTTCGGATAAGAATGTAAGGAAAAAAACGTCAATTCGATCTAAGGTCGCCGTGCGTGTCTGTTTTGTTTTGATTGGCGTCTACGGTGATCAACAAATGAGCGAATTGACGCTTTGTTTGTGCTCAATTTAAATACAAATTTGAAAACGGTTCAATTCTCCCACCTGGTTAAATCTCCCAGTTTTCCCTTAGGCGTATGTATTTATAGCCTTCCAGTAGAAGTCGGTTTTCCCCTACATTCTAATCCGAAAACCCACTGCCGAACTTTGACGCGCTACATCTTCGCAATTAATTGTTTAATTGACAAAAGAAAAATTGTGTGTCGATTTTTTTATAATTAACCTACCTGGCGAATTAAATAGAATTTAGTTTACTTTACCCCAACATCATCATTATTATCATCAGGAATAGGGAGATTGGGCTAGTGGTGCCAGGTGTCCCGATTTGCGCGGGACCTCCCGATTTTCTGGGGTCTGGGGACGCGTCCCGATTTGTACCTGATCGGGATGTTCCGATTCCATTCTTAAGCTGCACCATCTCTTCGCATTATAACCCTTCGTGCGGGTTCGAGTCTCGTCTGCTGCCAGGTCCGCGTGGATTTTTTTCTAGTTATATTTTCTTTAGATTTAAACAATAAATATAATCAAACCTAATTGCAAATAGTTTGAGATAGCACAATTGCATTCAGATATCGTTTATCAAATCAAAGCTCAACAGTAATTAATAATTATGCATCGCTCGGATCAGAGTATCGGACGCAACGCATCGGACAAGCCGCAATCGAGATTAAATGGATCGTTCTGCGAACAAACATCATCCGATTGTAATCAATACCGTTATTGCTGCGATGTTTATCGCGTGATTATGTTTTATGGTCGGCGGCGGGAACAGGGTTGCCAAGATCTCTCGATTTTATAGGAGATCTCCTGTTTTTCTGAAAGTTCTTATGTTTTTCTACATGAATCTACTGATTTCTTAGAACACGATTTTCTTTTTCAAATTGCTAGTTGAGTTGCGTTTTTCGCCATTAAGAATGTAGGTAACTTTAATTACAGCAAAATAAATTTATTGTCTAAAAAAACATAAAAAAATCGGTTGTGTGTAAAGTCGGTTTACTGACGATAGTTGAACGTGACAACGTTTTTTTACAATGTATATAGTTTTTACAAGTATGAATGTGCTTTGAGCAATTGTTTTACAACTTTTAAACATGTGTGATAATTACCTTTATCGCCGCAATTATCGTTGCTATAAACAATTGATACCACATTCACTTTTCACTGCACTTCATGCTTGACGAAAACATGTAAATGTATTATTGTATAGCAGCTGTCCACGCGGACGCATCGCTCACTCAAGTAGGAGAGAGACAGATGTGTCGAACGCTGCCGAACACGGAGGCCGATTGTGCCTCTTTGTCACTCGTTGCGCGCTCTCGCTTGCACTTCAAGCCTTAAATGGACCTCCTCAGAGCGAGGTAACGCCGCATGAGTCATGTTTTTTTGTGCGTGCAGTCGGCTTCATCGAATATAAGACGTTGTCACGTCAAAAACTAACTTCGAGGGTCGATTTACTACTGCATCTACTGTTTTTCTTGGAGCTCTTTCCAAACATCTACTGCTTTTTTCTAAAACGCCTCCCGATTTAAAAAAAAACGGACCTAGCAACACTGGGCGGGAGTTTGCCGGGATGCGGTTTTCGGTGATCTTCATTCGTTTTAATTTACAAAACCGTGGGTATTATCACACGGTTGAAGCTGTGTTTATTTACATTTCTTGTGTTTATTAATTGACGTAAATAGATAAATAATAAATATTTCCAACTTTCACACCCCAAAGGCTGTAGGCGTGTGTTATGGGATACTAGGGTAACGGATAGCATACATATAGTGGTACATGTATAAGTATATTCATATAGAAATATATATTAAACATACATGGCTGGAGTACATAAGCTCGTGTTCATCACATAAACATTTGCCCCCACCGGGATTCGAAGCCAGGATCTCTCGAGTAGGCGACACCCTGAAATCCGGCGTGCAAACCACTCAAAAAAATGAGCTTATGCTCAAAGTCAAATAACAAAATAAAATAATAAGCTATAGCTATAGCCATAGCAATCC
Organism: Chilo suppressalis; assembly: GCA_902850365.2. NCBI lineage: Eukaryota > Metazoa > Arthropoda > Insecta > Lepidoptera > Crambidae > Chilo > Chilo suppressalis. Next base: position 3,832,065 of record OU963911.1, read on the forward strand.
CGTTAGTGGGTAGGCCGCCTGTTCTGTATATGAGCTGAGTTGTCGTTATACGCGTTAAGGCAGTGTTTACCGACGCAGGTATCATCCGGTATCGCCTGCCCCGGGAGATTGCCTTCGCCGGAAGTTATTTGTCGCTCGGGAGAGGTCGTATTTCCGGTTTCGCACGTGACGTCAGTACCTTATACAAAGTTTTGTTGTTTGCTATGGAAATACCATTCTATAAAAATGAAGCGGTGTAAAACATTTTTCCATTCATACCATTACTGCGCGGCTTCGAAACGGGTAGTTGGTGCTAACGACTTCAATTATAGCTGAGAAAGTCTAAATACTAAATAAATAGTCCCATATTCGATGAATGCCACTTCAAAATTTATATTGAACTTCCATAGTAGCAAAATCGAACGCGCTGACCAAAGCACCAACAGCAAACACAGGAGTTGTTTAATTTTCGCTAAACTATGTAGATGGCGCTGTTTGGAAACAAAGTTATAAACTAGTGATGGAGGAGATGGAGATATTGAATGAAGTTGCGGTATGAATCCGAGTAGCTGAACACCGAATTTGGGGTCTACCCTATTATATGAACGACATTCATGTTTCCGATCAAAGTTTCCTGTGTGTCAGACTACGGCTTTATGAGGAAATTTCCTTTGTCACAAAGAGTTATTTGAAAGCACCTTACTTCCGATATGGGTCCTTAAATTAACTAATTACTTACTAAAACATATTAATATTGTAAACAGAATTGAAACCTTTTATTTCATATTAGAATGAATGGCAGATTTTTTTTTATAATTTTAACCGCAAGTGTTTGTCTGTCTAGTTAAATTATTATGTAAATTACTATTGACCTCTTTGTAAGTAGTAATTTACATAATAATTTAACCTAGTATTGTCTAAGTACAATCAAAAAAATGTTCTCTGTCTTTTTTGTAAATTTATAAATTTTTATTAATGGTATTTTTATTTTTATTTTATTACTGTTATTGTTTCATGTCGCCATTGAACCGGTTCCAACGGAACTGAGTTGGGACCGTTTTGAGACGCAAAATTTAGATGTGTGTGTTTTATTTATATATAGTCCCAGTGCAATAACTTCAGCCATTAGTAGGAACTTGACGGACTGAGTGCCCGAGAAGTTTATTTTTAATTTTAGATCCTTTATTTTTGTAATGACCCTTTTTTGGACAAAATAACATATAAGTTAGGGTATATTAGGTAATATTTTAACACAAACTGTTTGATATAGATATGGTAAATGTGGTGTTTACCTATAATTAATTGTAACATTGATATAAGTGTCTCCGCGTCTATAATTGTAATGACTTAAGTGTTACAATTGTTGGTAAGCCTTTTAATAAATAAATATATTCTTTTACTGTTGTTTTGTCTGAAATATTTTTTTTACTTTTCTATTTGTTTCATTATATTTTCCATATTGTTTTCTTTGATGAATTGACTTTCAAAAATAAGCCCTTACGTGTAACATAAGAAAATTATGAATATACCTACTTTAGAAAACGACAAAAGTGCTCACGCACGTTTGCTCAACAACCTGCTGGAGAAAATACATTAAGCACATTTCAACGGTTAACACGAGGGATCATATCTCTAACGCTTTATTCGGTGAACACTCAAACCTAGGTGCTTTCACAGGAATACTAAAGAGTTTTTTTTTATAATATGAGGCGAAAGCTCGCGAAATACAGTCACGTCCCGAAACCGAGGCCCTGTACCCTTAGTACGAGTTTGAGCTCACGAAAACTATCATAGTTTTCGTAATTGTAAATTATGTTTGTATGTCCATTTTGGTGAAAAGTAACCAAATATTCTTAAAATTTAAGATGACGCAAACGATTTAATGGTAGATTTTTAACACTGTTTATTTGTATTGAAACGAAAACAATAAAATCAGTACCCTTAGTACAAATGCGAGCTCACGAAAACTATCATAGTTTTCGTAATTGTAAAACTCGTACTAAGGGTACTGATATTGTCAACCGCGTAACGTACAGTGTGTAGTTGGTCGCGGACACAGACCTAGATTGAAGTAGACTCCGTATGTAAGTACTTCAAATTCAATTCAATTAAATTTATTGCACTCATGTGGCTGCATAGATGGTTACAAGTTACAAAATGCATAAAGTACCTAACATGAACATTCCGTTGGAACCGGTTCAGTGAAGACATGAAACAATAACAGTAATAAAATAAATAAAACGTATAAAATTACAAAAAAGACGGAGAACATTTTTTTACCGCAATATAATAGTGTCATATAGCAAAAAAAATACAAAAGAGAAATTATTTGACGACCTCTGTGGTCGAGTGGTTTGTACGCCGGGGTTTATGGTGTCGCCGACTCGAGAGGTCCCAGGTTCGAATCCCGGTGGGGGCAGATGTTTGTGTGATGAATACGAGCATTTGTACTCCAGTCATGGATGTTTAATATGTATTTTCTATAAAAATATACTTATATATGTACTGTATATGTATTCTATCCGTTACCCTAGTATCCCATAACACAAGCCTTACAGTGCTTACTTTGGGGATAGGCTAATTGGTGTGAGTTTAAAAAATAATAATAATAAACAATTATCTGTGTAAGGAACCTAATTAGTTACTAAACAACTTTATTTTTCAAATCATGCATAAATGTCATTTGATTGTATGGCACTTCACACCCCGCACACACACACACACGAACATACACACACACACACACTCACATATATATAGTCGTGTGACGCTCATGATGCATTTCCGTTTTATCTCTTCCATATATTTTTCCATTTACACCGCATCCGAAAAGAAGATTTAAAGTGAATCTAGTAGTGAAAAACCTACCCTGCCAAACGGCTTAATATGACATTTATTTAATATTTTTTTTAAACGTTCCTATTGACGTCCAGTATCGAGAACGGTAACGCGAAGAAATAAATTTGCGTAAAAAGAAGGCTATTCTTCAGGCACGCCAATTACATACACTTGCGTTGTCTATTTCGTTTTCTGTCTGTGGTCGCGGACGGCGAAATGTTCATGATTTCTTCGCCTCTTTTTATTTTTAATAAAAAGTTTTGCAAATTACGATATAAATTTTGGCGACAGACCGGCCAGGGGCTCTACTCTCTTTCTCCGAAAGGAAATTTCGGTAACGAACGAATTTCAAACGAAATTTCGCCAGTGTCTCTACTCTATTTCATTTTCCAACAGGCACATTAACTTCGGAACCATAAACAGTTTTCGTGAACGAATGGAATGAGTCATGTTTGTGAGTTCTTTTTATCTCTACTTTTAAGAAAACGTTTTTTTACTTGGAAACAATATAGGTAGTTTACGGTAAATTTTTTGATGACATTAAAAGAACCTTCTTTGACAGTGTTAGCCGAATAATTGATTATGAGTCGATACAATCTACTGTATGTCAACCTCAATCTGTCGTTTAATACTTTGAAGTATCGAAATTACAAAAAATAATAAAAAAATGGTTTATTTGTTAATTTTACATGCTAAAAATGTTACTTGAGCTAAGCAGCTATTATTAAAAATACTCTTGCAAGTATTTTAGGCTTAATTAAAACAAAAGTCTCAAAACGAAAATGAAAAGGTTCATTTTGTCGATTTGAGGTTAAAATTTCGAACAATTATCTGTCAAATTCAACTTTTCCTTTGAAAGTTTTGTGAATTAGAGTAGGCTTAATTTAACTGTCAAAATATTTCGGACTAACGAATTTTCGAAATGAAAAGGAAACAGAGTAGGGAACGTGCGAAATTTCGATCGAAATTTCGTTTTTCGTTGAAATAGAGTAGGCCTCCAGGAGCTGTCTACTCCCTTTCTCCGTAACGAAATTTCGGTAAAGAACTAATTTAAAACGATATTGCGCCGGTGACTCTACTCTATTTCATTTTCCAACACGCACATAAAGTTCCGAATCACCAACAATTTTCGTGAACGAATGGAATTAGTCATGTTTATAAGTTCTTTTTATCTCTACGATTAAGATTACCTTTTTTAATTAGAAACAATATTAATTTACGACAAAAAATCTGATGACATTAAAAAACCCTCTTTAACAGTGTTAGCCGACTAATTTATAGAGTTGATGCAATCGATTGTATGTCAACCTAATTTTGTTGGTTAATACTTGGAAACATTGGATTTACAATCATTAATAAAATTTTGATTTATTTGTTAATTTTACACGCAAAAAAGTGTTCCTCACTTGATTAAAAATACTGTAGCAGTAATTTTAGTGCTTACTTAAAACAAAAATCCCAAAACGAAAATGTAAAGATTTCGTTCTTCTTATTTCGTCAATTTGTGGTTAAAATTTCGAACAATTAGCTGTCAAATTCAACTCTTCGTTCGAAAGTTTTGTAAATCAGAGTAGGCTTGGAGAATTTAACTGGCAAACTATTTTCGGGCGAACGCATTTTTGAAATACAAAAGAAACTGAGTAAGGAACGCGAAATTTCGTTTTTCGTTGAAATAGAATAAGGACCGCGATCCCATCCGAGCAAAAGAAGGTATATGGCCTCTTTCGTAATTAATGCGCGATGAACAATATCTCTCGCGCCAACCACTGCGTGAATGGAAATAGATTTTTTGCGGCTTAGGCTCGCCCGCCAGCTTTTAGTAATTCTAGCGTCTTCGTTTGCGTTAACGTTAGCTTTTTGGCAATCCCTCAGGAACCTAACAATTTTCCGGGATAAAAAGTATCCTTTGTCTCTATCCAGGTCATAAGTCCTAGATATTCCATATGCGTACAAAATTTAATTCAAATCCTTTCAGTATTTTTTGCGTGATTGAGTAACAAACATACAAACTTTTAGATTTACAATGTTAGAAGGATCAAATTTTTAATATTAATTAAGACAATTTTTAAAATCGTGATAGAGATTCTGACATGTTGTTACAGATTCGACTTTATTTAGAAACTGTTATGTTTAAACGGGACTTAAAAAAGTTGAATAAATTACCTTATCATAATCATGTCAGCCGTACAACGCCCACTGCTTAGTATAGGCCTCCCACAAGGACCTCCACACCGATCGGTCCTGCGCCACTCGCATCCATCGGCTTCCCGCGACCTTCACAAGATCATCGGTCCATCTCGTAGGGAGCAGCCACTGAGCGTCGTCCGGTGCTTGGTCGCCAATCCAGAACCTTCCGCCCAACGGCCATCGGTTCTTCTTGCTACGCGTCCCGCCCACTGCCACTATAGTAGAGCTTTCCTTCGAGCGATATCGGTTACTTTGGTTCTCCTACGGATTTCCTCATTTCTGATTCTAAGTTGCTTAAGAGGGATAAAACCAAAAGTACATAAATGATAATTAAGAGGGATAACATCTAAATTACATAAATGATTAAGGTAGGTAATCAATCAAGTAAGTTATTACCCTACGTGACATGATTTTGGTACCCAAAAAATAATTCTGCGGTACACACCAACAAGTTTTACAAGCCTTCGGTGTCACCATCTAACTGTGGTCACAATTCCAACGCGTCCAAAGAAATTTGGTGATTCATTTCTTTATCGCACTATCCGTAAATGGAATGCTCTGCCTGCTCACGTGTTCCCTCCTTCTTACAACCTGGGATCCTTTAAAAGAGGCGTGAAGAAGCAACATGCAGGCCGGCAAGGTGAGGATGGCTGGTGTGGCAGGTAGAACTGCTGTACCAGCTATCTTCACGTCTGGACTTCACCATCACTTAACATCAGGTGGGGAGGAGTCATTTGTCGGACCTATCTATAAAAAAAACATGACCCTTATTTTATTTTTGATAAAATGCTTTATTTCACATCAGTGTCTAATGCTTAACTGTTTGTGATTATTATCGTATGGTTTTGAAGTCTATTTTTTCCAAAAATAAGTAATGCAAAGTAAAAAGACGATGTTTTTATCGCTCTACATATACGCCGAGTAATGGAGGCCCAAAAAAGGCCAGGCCCAAAGGCCGGGGAGTGGGTGTGAAATCCCCATGTATACCCTACAGCTGGCTGCAAGGTTATGTCATACTCCTACTGACTAAAACACACCCGTAGTTCATGCTTATGGCCGAAAGGGCCTTACAAGCTTCATCTGAAGCGATCATCCCTTGAGAGGGGGATGATGCAGTCTTATTATCGTAGTTGCTATGCGGGATATCGGCATAAAGTTCTTCAATTGCAAAGGAAGGAGTGTACCTATACTAAATACTTTTAATGTTAAATTCTAATAAGTTGTATTTCTTTCGACATATTTTTTAGTATCCGCTATCATTAACCTATATCATCATCATCATCATCATCATCATCATCAGCCTATTAATGTCCCCACTGCTGGGGCACAGGCCTTCCCTATGGATGGAATAGGGAGATTGGTCCATGACCCACCACGCGGGCCCAGTGCGGATTGGTGGGTGCTAACGACTGCAAATGCAGCCGGGACCAACGGCTTAACGTACCTTCCGAAGCACGGAGGAGCTCGAGATAGTAAATTTTTGGTCACCCATCCAATGACCGACCACTGCGAAAGTTGCTTAACTTCAACGATCGCAGCCGAACGCGCTAGCCACCTGCGCCATCGAGCTCCTATAAATATCATATAAAATATAAAATTTATTGTAATGTATATCTATATCCTAAATTATGTAATGGAAGATAACTTCAGAAGTATCTCTGAAGTCATTTTTCAACTTGACGACTCTGTTTATATCAATACAGGGAGAAAAAAGCAGCCCTTACTGAGTTTCTTGCCGGTTCTTCTCAGTACAAGGTCTCCCGCCGTAGTTTTGCGAACCGATGGCGTAGCTTCTTGACCTTCACAAGTGCTTGTAACAGCCTAGACTGAATAAATGACTTTTCATTTCATTTCATTAGTATTTTTTTTATTGTAAAAAGTATTATGCTATGTTTATTGCAGTCAATAAGACTCTTCTCTTAGACAACCGAGTCTCCAATTTTTACGTTATTACTTTTTACTTAATGTTACTGGATGTTGACCAAACAGAAGATGTTGTTAATATCGGAACAGGAACTCCAAAGCATTTCCTAAAAGAAGATTGCAGAAACAACGCACTAACGAGGATATTATATTGCGTATGGATGGTAACAGATGGCACGGCACGTTCCCTGCGTTATTGTCATCTCGGACGTGCTTGGATAATCTTAGAACTAACAACACTAAAAGTGGTAGAAGCGTGTTATTACCATCGATATTAAATACCCTAGATACACCACGTGCGCTCAAAATGTGTCCCAATCAAGAAGTGCTTGAACATGACTCAGCACTTCTTGGTTTACAGTCACACGCAGACCGTTTAGGCGTTTAGCAGACGACGGGGCGGGGCGGGCCGGTCAATTTCGCCGCGAATAATAGCACAAAGTGAATCCTATACTTCAAACGCACACAAGAGGGCAAAAAGACCGCGCCGCAGGTGCCCGGCGGGCAGTGGCGGCGCGGCATGTCCGCGGCTGCCCGCCGTGGATCATACAAACCAGTTTATATGCAGTAACGCAGACGGCGGCTCGGGGCGGCGTGGGGCGGTCAGCTCAGTCCGCGCCATGCGCTTTTTCTATTCACTAGAACGAACGTCCTGAACTGACCGCCTCTGCCCGTCGTGTGCTTTGTGTACGCGGCGCGGGCAGCCGTAGACATCGACGGGCAGACGCGGTCTTTATTGCTTCGCGGACAAAAAGCCCGCCCCACCCCGTCGTCTGCTAAGCGCCTTAAAAGTCAAGATGCCGCAGAGCTCCGTGGTTAAATGGGAAATAAATACTTATAGTACCTAAAGTGTCCTTTTTTCGACAGGTATCAAATCAATGTTTGTTAATTTAACTCATTTGAAGCAAATTTTGTTCTGATACTTATTCTAAACTGATTTAATAGAAAATATTAATTTGTGATATTCAAATGCATGGTCGGTAATATCGCCGTCTCTTTTCCTCGCGGTCCATACCTGGAGCTCTACTCTCTTTCTTCGAAACGAAATTTCGGCAACGAACGAATTTTAAACGAAATTTCGCCAGTGACTCTACTCTATTTCATCTTCGAACACGCACATAAAGTTCGGAATCACAGACAATTATCGTGAACGAAAGGAATGAGTTATGTTTGTGAGTTCTTTTTGTCTGCACTTTTTAGATAACGTTTTTCACTTCAAAACAATATTACTTTAAGACAACATTTTTGATTACATTAAAACAACCTCTTTTGACAGTGTTAGCCGACTAATTTGTAGAGTTATTATCTGTCAAATTCAACTTTTAGTTCCAAAGCTTAGAGAATTTAAATGTCAAAGTATGTTCGGACGAACGAATTTTCGAAATGAAATAGAAACAGAGTAAGGAACGTGCGAAATTTCGATCGGAATTTCGTTTTTCGTTGAAACAGAGTAGGCCTCCTGCTATATTGGTAACAGCGCATTCAGGATTGCGCGTAGATTCAAAGAAATAAGGTCTATATTATTACGTGTATAGCAAGCAATAAGTCTTAAAATTTTAGGTGTTTGCATTTCGAACTGTCATATCTCGGTGCTCATAACGCATGCGTTTTAATTAAGACCTATAGGGTCTTCAGTATGCATTAAAGCTGACTTTTAATGTTTAAATAATGCCTCATATTGTTTTTGACTACGCGATCACGTTACGGAGCTCCGTGGATCGTCCAATGTACCTTTTGGACTTTCGTCATTGCTCTATCGAAACGTCTTGGGCGGATCGTGCCTCTCTATCGCTTGTTCTGCGCTCTCGCTTGCACGCTCAGGCGGAACGTGACACTTTTTGTGCGTGCAGCCGGTGTTCATAGATTAGATTACGTACGTGAGAGTGAGATAGTAGGAGTATCTACAACAGAAAGTTGTCAAACTAAATGAGTACAGGAAAGTGGTGGGTGAAAAGGGGATTGGAGGATGAAAAGGATTTGGAGGCTGAAAAGGAATTCTGTAAATATATAGGGAAAGCCTGTGCCTAGCAGTGGGGAATTAATAGGCTGATGATGATGAAAGGGAATTCTACGGTGAAAAGGTATTCGAGGGTGAAAGCGGCGAAGAGAAGCCAGACTGACGCCGTAACGCGTTACGTAACGAAGCAGTTTACCCTCCCATAAGAAGTTATCACTTCAAAAACTTTCGTGAGATCTATATTTTTCATTTGTTACTTGTTTAGTTAGATTGTATTCTGAGCTTGAATTCTATTTCAGTCAATAAGTGACTGCTCTGTTTAATTATAAATGTATTAAGATCCAGTATAAAACTGGGCCCTCTTGTAGAAATTTTGCAGTCTCGATTTAATTAAAACCAGATTTAGCACATACAAGAATGAAGTTTTGACACTTCTGCATGGATTTAATCTACTTTAACTCAAATCGAGACTTAGCAAAAAGGCCAAGATTGTATCAATTTATAAGAATTTCTGATAACATTAATCAAGTTAACATCAGGCACTTGTCTGTGTGACCATCTTTCTACTTAGAAATATGGTCACTTAGCAACAATCTACAAACCTGGAGCTCTACTCTCTTTCTCCGAAACGAAATTTTGGTAACGAACGAATTTTAAACGAAATTTCGCCAGTCACTCTAATCTATTTCATCTTCGAACACGCACATAAAGTTCGGAATCACAGACAATTATCGTGAACGAATGGAATGAGTTATGTTTGTGAGTTCTTTTTGTCTACACTTTTTAGATAAGGTTTTTTACTTCAAACCAATATAGTAATATTGGTTTATAAAATAAAGTATTATGGACAACATTTTTGATTACAATAAAACAACCTCTTTTACCCTTTTTTTTTCTCTTTTTTGTAAGCAGCCTTAATTAAAAATACTGTAGTAGTCATTTTAGGTTTAATTTAGAAATAAAAAAACTCAAAACGAAAATGAAAAGGTAACACTTTGCATTTCGTCAATTTGAGGTAAAATTTCGAACAATTATCTGTCAAATTCAACTTTTAGTTCAAAAGTTTTATGAATTAGAGTAGGCTTAGAGAACTTGAATGCCAAAATTTTCGGACGAACGAATTTTCTAAATGAAATAGAAACAGAGTACAGGAACGTGCGAAATGAAATAGAGTAGGCCTCCTGGTAGGTACCTATTTTTCGTAACATAACAATTATTTTGTGCATCAATATCATATCAGAGGTTAAAGATTTTGGATAAATAAAACTCAGCCTTTATCAAAAACACTGAACGCTATATTGAATATTCTAGAAACAACATTTAAATGTCCTAATGTTCTTCAACTTTATAATTAAATCCTGTTTACATTCGATTTCATATTAAAAAAAAAGAAAAACAATTCTTAAATGTAAACAGTGGTTTCGTCTTAAATTAAAATGAATTCAAATTACCAAATGTACAATGATATGTGTAATATTTAATATCATTACAAATAAAACGTTACATTGAACTAATATTAAAAATGAAATTATTTATTTAAACCTACATGTTTTAAATAGTACATAAATTTAATTTTACACGATAATTAAAGCTAACATTGAATTTAAAGCTTTCTATCGACTTACGATACATAAAAAACTCCAAAATAATTGTAATTAAGTATATAAATTATATTATCAATATTTATTTGATATATTATTCATGATATCTGTCAAAGTAAATAATGATTGATTTGGAATAATATTTTTAAAATATTTGTATCGATTGACTCTTAAGATTATCAATATAATATAATAAATACATTTATTTAAATTTTGAGAAATTCATCGATTCCAAAACACATTTCGATACATACCTATGTCAATAAATAAAAATTATAAATTATATATCAATATAATTTTTATTATTTTTTATATAAACTCTGGCATACACAGCTGGCTAAATAATTGTTGAACATGGAATAATTCATGGAGATTTCTAAATATCTGATTTACTTAATTTTAGATCTCCTTAACCAATTTCTACTAAACAAACAATTACTTCAAAAAATAAATGGTATTTTTTCGTAGACATATATTATAATAAACAAAAAAAAAATATGTGGATGACCAATGATGTTTGTGATTTGTAATAAAATTTATTAAAATTCTGAAGTTTTTGACAATAATGTAAAATGTATATCATTTACACCGTAATGCAAGCAATAGTGTAACTTTAATATTTAAATATATAAACCACTAATGCCTAAACGTAGCGAATATGGACGTGGACTATCTAGCAAATGGACCTCCGTAACTTATAGTATTGTCCATAATTGTGCATTTATTTCATTTAAATTTACATTATGTATATCACAAAAGAAAGTCAGCTTGTAGCTTCAAAATCAATCATATTGACTAATTAGTTAAAATTCTATCTACATAAGCTTACACATCTTAAAGAATTAAACATTGGTCTTACATAAAATAACAACAACACATATCCCCATAATATTATGTTGAAAATGCTACGGTTATAGAAAAACATCAAGTATGCTAATAGTTCTTTTATTATAGTTATCTTAATGTATATGAAAACACTTATTTTTCTACTGTGTATTGTTTGTTTATAATTTTAGAATAATAATTAGGTTGTAAATACCACAATATTTATTTATCATATCAATCGATTTCAGCGCCTCACTGATTTCTATAGTTCGATTTGCCGAATAACATTTATCCATCTTTATGTTTTTCGTTTTCTCTAATTTTTACATTATCACAGGCTTACGCTGAAACCCCGGGGGTCATTTTTCATCGCACCTTAGTTTCACTGATATCTCTTAGGAAGATCTCAATATAATCTTCGGAACCATCCATATACCATTTTAATCACATTCTTACATTATAAATTTTAAATATAGTTCCAAATGCACTTGAATAAATTTTACACTTAATTTGAATATTGTTGAAAAGTCTCATTAACATTTTGTTTTAACTTCGTGTTCGTTTGTTTATTTTTTTTAGGAATTACTCGCGCGTCTTGAAGAACAGGATTTGGGGGTTGCACAAGGCGCAATCTTAGGCCCGCTGCTTTTCCAAGTGGTCAGAATGTTCTGTCCTGTTTAGGAAGGTTAAAGGAGGTGGGTCGGGCGGTGGTCGTCTAACAGTCGTGCGGCCACCGCGAGGGGTGGCCGGCTACGGATCACATGACGCAGCAACTCTTCGCTCTCCCCTTTAGCTCGGCTTTCAAGTCGCGCTTGCTTTTGCTGCGTCCCACTTGCTTCTGGGAACAAATGAGTTCAATATAGTAACCTGATTTTAGAGTTGGTTTGAATCATTATTGTTTGGTAGCCTTAGATCCAAAGTACTACAGATTGGTAAACTTTTACTCGGAAAAAATATATTAATTTTATGTTACGCTCCAATATCAACCTAGCGTAATATATTTAATTATTTTTGTAATGGTCACATTTTGAATTAATTTGCGGCAATTAAAACATGCGTAACGAGATCACATAGTTACTGTTATGTTATAAAGAAATTTAATAAGAGTATACTATCGTAATAAACTCAATATGTGTGGCAATAAGAGTCACAATTAACATAAAAAGTTCAAGCAACATATAGGGTTTTGAACTTTTCAACGATTTTTGCTATACTAAACTATTTTAAACATAATCAAGAAGACCATTTAACCCACGGTTCCGGCTATATGTGCTGTCGTTAGCAGTAGCAATGCGCACTGAACCCGCGTGGGTCATGACCTAATCTCTTCCTGTTCCATTTCATAGGGACGGCCTATGCCCCATCACTGGGGGCATTCAAACTGATGATGATTATACCTGTTGCTTGTTGAGTTTTCCTAGGGCCGCTAGAGCCGCCACTTCGAATGCATCTTTGACTCCTTTGGAAGATGCTCTGGCCGACGTCTCCACGTACGTTGTCGCTCCCAGTTGTCTCGCTACTGTTAGTGCCTGTAATATGAAATTATGACTGTTAAAATTCCATTGTTGGTAAAAAAATCTTGGCTAATGAAAATTACCATGAACGGTGGCCAAATTAATTATGAACAAGATTGGGATTTTTTACTTATGGAAATGAGCGTGTTTAAATGAATAATTAAAAGTAATAAGGGTACTAAAAAATAAAATATTATAACGTATAACAAAAAGTTATATTTCAATTAAGAGAAATCACAACAGTACATACAAGCTTTCATCGGTAGTACTTAAGGCTAAAAATTATGCAATATCCATACTTAATTTATATGCGAAATTAATGATCGATCTATTAATGTTTATCTAGGAATGACATACTGTCTGTTTTCCGATGTTTTATAATAAATAAAAAAAAATATACGAAAACACTTGTAAAGACAATTAATTATAATACGATGCAAATAATTAATACCAAAGAAACGGTATCATTTATTTCCTTTCGTCCGAATAACTGAAGTCCTGCCACGAAATTCAATAGCAAAGGAATTTCAGAAAATACGGTCTTTGGCAAGCGATTAATATGCAATTCATTAGCAGCTACTAAAAGAATCCAATTAAGTAGTCTATTAAGTGCGGGGCACTGAAATTGTTGTAGACATTTAGCAAATTTCTTGAATAGTATTTAAGTACCCAATTCGAATGCTTTTCCGGTGGTGAAAATGAAACAAAGGTACATAATGTATTTTTATTTATACATCGTGAATTTTGAGTTACCTGAGAACTAAAAATCGTATAAGTAAAAAAAAAACATACCGGCTGAGTAGAGAACCTCTTCTTAAATAGTGCGAACAGTTATAAACAGTAAAGGTACCAGATCCCCATATAAAAATTGATATGGATAAATCGTAAAAAAATATTGTAAACGGCGCAAATTTGTAATTAACATACAACACATACATAATACAACATAGATTTCTTGTTTGCGGAAATGTAATCCAAATCATTGTCATATTAGCTGGTCAGTAGTCAAGATTCGCAGATAACTCACAATTCACGGTCTAGAACTTCTGTGCAGAGAAAACATTTAAATACTTATAATTAAATATTTGCAAGCAACTTATATTTATTGAATGTGTAGTTTTGAAGTATAATGTTGCCCTGAAAGCACAGGGCTTGATGCAAATATACTATTGTTAGACACATCATCTAAAAAAAAACAATTTTAATGTGTAAAGACCGTATTATTCGCTAACAAACTGACTTTTCAGTTTGGCAAAATAAGATGTTTTGTGTACCTGTATTTTAAGTGAAAATAAAGAATAAAATAAAAAATACACATGTGACGCGCTCGCGCATACGCGGGGAATCCCCCTTCACATCTGTCAGTTCATTTTGACAACTAGTGCTAGTGCACCGAAATGAGAGCTAAACCATAGGGATGTTGCTTATCGATTGAAGTTCGGTTATTTCGTCTAACACTTATTTAATACAATTACAGAATTAGGACTTTGTAAAATAATAGTGAAAATATGCCGTTATTTTGATTTCATAAGACATTAATCCTTCAATAATTAAAAATGACGAAGCAAGACATCTCACTAACGAAGCTGTTCTGAAATGAAGCAAGAATGTTATTGTGTTACTTCAGATTAATTGATACGACCTTTTTAATTCAGGGGAGAACTTCAATACTTATGTTGTTGAATGCCAAATTCCTTTTAATAATTCATTACGTTTAATAAAATTACTGAGATGAAAGAAGTTAGGTATATTTGTATTTTTTGTAGCATGTAACTGCTAGATGTTTAAATCTAAAGAGTGCATTCGCCCGGATAGCAAAGGGTTCAGGTTCGAGTCTCGTCTGCTGCCTGGTCCGCGTGGATTTTTTTTGTAGTAAAAGTTTCTTTATGAAAGAAGTGTAACTTTTTTTATTAATATTATTTGTAACCACTAAAAATAGCAATTTGACTAGCTCGACTTTCCTCATCGTAGTATATCGACAGCGGAAAAGAATCAAATCATAAGTCAAATAGTAGGGCGCCATTGGTTCAAAACACACCAAAATTTACGTCACTTCAGGGTTGTGAACAATAAATTTTTTCAAAAAGTTGAGTTGCTTAAGCGCCAAAAAAGTACACAAATCTACAGGAAATATAAACAGATCGACGCAGAAAAAAAATCTGATTCAAATGATTTAAATTACTCATTTTTCACCAAAGTGGGCGAATAAACGATATTGCCTTACCACTATCGATATAGTCACTGCTATACCAAGAAATATAGCCACATTGGTAATTTATTTAAGATTATATAGCCAGTAACCAATTGAACAAGGATCTTTACCGATCAGAGAAATAATGTAACTTGGAGTAAAGCTTAGTTTTTTAAAGTGTTGTTAAAGTATTTCTGATTTATGCTATCAAAATTGTTATTGTGTTCTCGTAGTCTTTGTCTGTCATCTGCTTTAATATTATTTTGTGTACTACTTTAAAATAGTGTAAATAAACCCGTTGCGTCCAAAATCCTGGCCTTCATTTTCCATTCCACTAGCTCTCCGCTTCACTTAGTTTATTTTTAATATCAGTAAGTACTAGCTTCTGCTCGCGTCACCTTTCAACCAAATTCAATTCGGTTGTTTTCCCCTGATTGAGTACCAAATATACAAACACACAAACTTTTACATTTATAATACTAATAGGAAATAGGATAGGATTATATAGTTGTACATATCAAGTCAATGATTGGGAAGGGTACATTTGTCATCATCCTCATCTGAAACTGGGTATTTATCTACTTTAGTCTCACCTCTTCGCTGGTGACAGGATGCATCTTGAGCTTGGACAACATGGCGACCGTTTCCTTGTCGTGCCTGAGGTCAGCCTTGCAGCCGCAGAGAACCACAGGAGCTGAGCCTCCGTGAGTACGAACTTCTCTGTACCACTGTTGAGAAAAGAATATTGTTAATAAGCTTATTGAAGAATACGGCATTGTTTATTACGGCATGATTATGCAGGCAATCGGACAGACAGTCCACCTGATGGAAAGTGGGCACTTGGAGTACCAAGGGTACCACTCATGTGTTGCCAGCTCTGAAGGAAAAGGTTTGGCCGCCTTTTAATCACTGCCATATCATATAGCTGATATGGTGATCGCTTAAGATCGCTTTTAAATTTCTTAATAAAAAAAAAGCTTTTCTATTTGTTTATACTTTTTTGGTAGTACCATGGACCAATAATACGTATTATGTGTGTGTAAAAAAAATAAACAGAACTTGTGTAGCAAGCATGCTAGATATTACGCTATCCGGCGGATATAAAAAATCGGACTAATTTTAAGATAAAAATTCCGTGGTACTCATTTTTGTATAGACTACGATTTCTTTTATTTTATAGGTCCATGATAATACTGACAAAAAGACATAGGCGCATTATTATCGGTTTTCTCCGGGCTTAGCTACTGCGTAAAACGGTCTCGTGGGCATGAACCCTAAGACTTGTCGTCACCTTGACAGCGGCGTTGTGTAAGGTTTCTGGTTCTGCGATGTTGAAGCACAGCATGAAAATCCTCGCATCCTGGTATGCCAGCGGTCTGACCGTATCGTATGCTGTAGTTCCTGTAACAGAAACGAATGAACTGCTTAAAGGTCTTCATTATGACAAAGATTTATAGTAGAAGAGCTCGATGGCTTAAGTGGTTAGCGCGTTTGGCTTCGATCGTAGAACTTAAGCAACTTTCGCGGTGGTCGGTCATTGGGTGGGTGACCAAAAATTATTATCTCGAGCTCCTCCGTGCTTTGAAAGGCACGTTAAGCCGTTGGTCCCGGCTGCATCTGCAGTCGTTAGCACCCGCCAATCCATACTGGGCCCGCGTGGTGGGTCATGGCCCAATCTTCCTATGCCATCCATAGGGAAGGCCTGTGCTCCAGCAGTGGGGACATTAATAGGCTGATGATGATGATGATTATAGTAGAAACTCAGATTATAGCTGTTCTATAATCTGAGGGTAGAAAATAAGTAGAAAGGATCTTGGAGTTACATGGGGTCACCAGGTTCCACGAGGCCCGTTCCGGTAGAAGGCTTAAAATACTAATTAGACTAGCTGACTTAGATTAGGCTTAAGACTACTAATAGTAGTTTACATTTTATATGTCCATATCAGGCTCAAAGATAATGCATTTAATAATGATTTAACATAAGAAGGAGATAGAAAGCCTCTCTGAGTTTGTTTCGCCGGTTCTTCTCAGAAAGGTCTCCTAATTTTGGTCAAATAAATAAACTCAAAAAAAAAATTTAATTAAAGTACTTTATTAACTAAACTAGCTGTTACCCGCGGCTACGCTCGCGTGGTTTTCCTATTTGAGGCTATCATCCTCTTTTGACATAGTGAGTAAAAAAGTAGCTTATAGCAACCCAAAGCTTCAACCTATTAGTGCAGTCATTGAAGCGAAAAATACGGTCTTACCTCCGATTTTTCTTACTGTGAACCGTTTTGCATGAAATTTTGGAATTAGGCTCACCTTACCCTTAACTTCAAAAGTGAAAATGATCTGAACTCCGCCTATTATTTTTAAGGGGTGTAAACAACCCCTTAATGGAAAAATTGACATTGAGCCATTTCAGCAGGTAAGCAACAGCAAGCAGTAGGTAGCTACCTACCTTGATTGATTTTAAAGAAATACGATTTACCAAGGTACCATATCTGTTTTTGTTTTCCTTTGTGATTTGGTTTTGTTGTGCATTAAATGAATTTTGGTAGTTTCTTCGAATGTATAAAATTTACTCACTGATAAAAATTATGGAAAAACACATAACATCGTGTACAGTAGCGTACTTAAATAGTACTGCTATGTGTTTAAAATAATTAAACCCTTTATTCTAATAATACTAATGCTTTTACATTTTGAAGTTTTATTACGTACTATCCATAGTAGTATTAGGTATTATTATGAAAGTGTTTGTTTTGTTTATCCTTCCTCGAAGCCTAAACCACTTTGAAATTTGGTAAGTATATATAGTGCAGTCATTGAAGCATTATTACTCCGAATTTTTTTACTGTGAACCGAATTGCATACAATTTTGGAATTAGGTTCATCTTACCCTTAACTTCAAAAGTGAAAATGATGGTTGCCACCCCTTCTGGGGGGTGATTTTTTTTTTCAAAATAAGTATTGTAATAAATTTTAAGCAAAAAATCATCTATAAAGTTTTTCAAAAAATCCAATACTTTTCAAGTTATTGGCAATTGAAAATTCGAAATTTTTTCCCGTTTTTCATCGGTTTTTTGCAAATATCTCCAAAAATGTAAGTTTTATCGAAAATTTTATAAAGAACAAAATTGTAGCAGGTAAAACAATGAACAATTTGGTTTTTTTATAGAGTATTCTAAGTGCAATATTAAGCTAGATATCAAAGATCAAAGCCGTTTTTTATTTTGTCTGAAATTTAATCGATGTGGTCAATGCCATCTAGCGGCGAGCAGATGCATTTTATGCATTCTAATACAAAATCTTTTTATGTCATACCAAAGTATTTTTTTGTGATAATTTACAATTTAGGGGTTGTTTGCAAGGGTTGTAAGATTTTCAAGGGGTTGAAAATGATTTTAATATGGGGTAATTATGTTAGAAAATACTTTACAATTTCATCACTTACTATGAGACATGTTTTCTAGCTATAAAATGGCTCAATGACAATTTTTTTATTAAGGGGTTGTTTACACCCCTTAAAAATAATAGGCGGAGTTCAGATCATTTTCACTTTTGAAGTTAAGGGTAAGGTGAGCCTAATTCCAAAATTTCATGCAAAACGGTTCACAGTAAAAAAATTCGGAGGTAAGACCGTATTTTTCGCTTCAATGACTGCACTAATAGGTTGAAGCTTTGGGTTGCTATAAGCTACTTTTTTACTCACTATGTCAAAAGAGGATGATAGCCTCAAATAGGAAAACCACGCGAGCGTAGCCGCGGGTAACAGCTAGTTAAAAACAATAAATATAAAAAAGTAATGTTCATGAATAGCGCCATCCGAAAAACCTCAGATTTTTAGTGCAAGTAAACTCGACTCGGGTAGCGACATCTCTTCAGTTTCACACGCAACAGCTTGGTTTTCGAATTGTTATTCGAGTTGGTAGCGCCTACCTCTACTCAACATCCAGGATCATCTCCACTTGAAAATTATTGGATAATACTCGACTAAGGGACTAAAATAAATCATAACAGCTGTTTATTTAATATCTGTCTACTGTAAACAGCTGATTATTTAATATCTATTTGATGTTTATAAGATTTTCTGGTCAGATATTAGGACACTGGAGGAAGTCGTTTTTTTTTTTTTACTAATATTGTTTTAATTAAAATATCTACCTACATGACGTTAAAATTAACAATAAATATTAAAAAGTCATGTTCATAAATAGCGCGATCTGAAAAAACGCAATATCACATTCACACAACTCACATTTTTAGCAATTAAAAATTCTCGATATTAAAGACGGGTGGTGCCATCTGATAAGTTACTCAGAAAATATTATTTCAAGAGGGACTACTCGGTTGAGTTGGTATTCGAGATGGTAGCGCCATCTCTATCTATAATCACTCGAAAATGATATTTTTATATTATAAATTTGGAGTAGTATTTGCTAGATTTAATTTTAAAAATAAGATTAGAAAGAAATTGCGTAAAATTACCTCGATTTAATAAATGAAACACTAACACAAAATACTCGGTATTAAACATGAGTGGTGCCATCTCGTATTATTAAGTTAAGATAGCAACTTCCACATTTCAAATTTAATCTGTCTTCGTGACAGTAGCGCCATCTCTATCGGGACCAACCATGAAAATGATTAATTTAGTTGAAAATTATGTAAATTCGAATATATAAATTAAAAAAAAGTAGCCTATAGCAGGCTCATAAGTTCAAGCTATACATTTACCAAATTTCAACACAATCGGTTCAGCGGTTTAGGCGTGAAGAGAAGACAAACAAACAAACAAACAAACACACTTTCCCATTTATAATATTAGTATGGATATTTGTTACGTCACCGTAAACTGACGATGTAAGATGTTGTTGGGATTGCACTATACAACATAACTCAGGCGTCAGAATAAGTTTTCCTTGGTGTAGCAGTGGATAGGTATCTTTGGTGAAGGTATTTTCTTTAATAATATATCAGAAAATTCACGATCATCCGGGTTATCTACAGTTCTCACTCGCATGTTTATAGTCAAATGCACCGATTGTATATCACGCCACAAATAAGAGCTTTTCAGGCAAGCCCTAACCTCAGCAGCTCGGGTTCCCCGTGGTATTACCGTTAAGGTTTGTCGGAAATCACCACAAAATAAAACTGTGATACCGCCCATGGGTCGATCATTTTGTCTTATATCTCTTAAAGTTCTGTCTACCGCTTCTACTCCTTTTCGATGGGCCATCGTACATTCATCCTATATGATTAAATTACACTTTGAACGAATATTTAAACACTACCAAAACAACTAATACGTGGTCCTAACTTTAGCTACCTTACACATAAAATCTAAGTGACTATTTGAACTAAAATATTCTTATAGAATTATAACCAGAAATATATACAACTCACAACAAAAAAGAAATGAAAATAAAGCTGAAACGCCTGTGCAATACTATCTACCTATACCTCCTTCACTTAAAAATAAATACTTATAACTACTTTAATTAATAAAAGTACCTACGCTTAATAATTTTTAATTTGAACTAATATTTAAACACTACCAAAACAACTAATACCTGTTTTACAAAATAACAACAAAAGATATTCAAATAAACTATTTAAAGACTAAAAGTCGCGCTGATAAGCACGGTTTCGGTCTCCCAAGCGGGGGAGCAGATGAGAAATCCTCATGGATACCCAAAGCCGGCTGCAAGGTTATGTCAGACTCGTACTGACTAAAAAATACCCGTAGGGGCTGCCTCTGGCCGGTAAGGCCTCTAAGGCTTCATCGGAAGCGATCGTCCCCCAGGGGGGGAGCGACGCAGAAAACAGATTTAGACAGCTCGCTCTCGGACCTTTGATACCCTACCGCTGCCGCGACCCGTGTCGAGCGCGGCAACCGTTACACAAAAATAATCCTTAGAGCATGATTCAGTATTCACGTGCGACGGCGCGATGGCTTATTTCATGTATAAGTTTGGCGTTTCTATACCGAGTATTATAAACGTAAGAGTAAACAAATATGATCAGAATGCTCCGAACTGCTAAGCTATCGGGAGTTACACGTGTTATTGTGAGTCAACCATAAAAGATAGACATATGCTGTTGCGGGATATTTTTTAGACAATTTTATGTAGAATATTTCCGTCATACATGATTTCTATGTAACTTTAATCATTAAGGCTGCACACGCGACGGAAGCTTAAAAAAATGGTTGCCTGTAAAGTCGGTTTTACGGGCGAAGATTTTACGTGACAACGTCTTTTTCTCGGTAGAATATTTATTGATATGAATATAATTAAATTGCACAATAGGAACAAGGAATTGAATGAAAATAAGAATTGCACAAATTTTAACTATAGAAATATATTTTGTTTACTAAAACATTGTACATGTAAACTTAAACTTAACACGAGAGACTCATCGTAACGTTACCGAGCGTTACACTTTTTCATAAGTGACTCCCAGCCGCAACCTAATTTAAGACGTTGTCACGTCAAAAATGGAGTAACTTCTCCCGTTTTCCCAACATTTCCCTTCACTACTCTGCTCCTACTGATTGTAGCGTGATAAAAAGTATACTATAACCTGCCCAGGAGTATGAAGAATAATTGTACCAAGTTTCGTTAAAATCCGTCGAGTAGTTTTTGTTTCTATAAGGAACATACACACAGACAGACAGACAGACAAAAAATTTACTGATTGCATTTTTGGCATCAGTATCGATCACTAATCACCCCCTGATAGTTATTTTAAAAATATATTTCATGTACAGAATTGACATCTCTACAGATTTATTATAAGTATAGATTACACGTGTTATTGTGAGTCAACCATAAAAGATAGACATATGCTGTTGCGGGATATTTTGTAGACAATTTTATGTAAAATATTTCCGTCATACATGATTTCTATGTAACTTTAACCATTAAGGCTGCACACGCGACGGAAGCTTAAAAAATAGAGTAACTTCTCCCGTTTTTCCAATATTTCCCTTCACTACTCTGCTCCTATTGATTATAGCGTGATGAAAAGTATACTATAACCTGCCCAGGAGTATGAAGAATAATTGTACCAAGTTTCGTTAAAATCTCTCGAGTAGTTTTTGTTTCTATAAGGAACAAACACACAGACAGACAGACAGACAGACAAAAATTTTACTGATTGTATTTTTGGCATCAGTATCGATCACTAATCATCCCCTGATAGTTATTTTGAAAATATATTTCATGTACAGAATTGACCTCTCTACAGATTTATTATAAGTATAGATTAACTAATATTCATACATAGACAATAAAATTTTAAAAATCTTCCAATGTAATAACCGAACGCTCAATAAAAGTCTTTCGAAGGTAGCTCGACAGAATTAAATAGAACATTAGTATTCTGACGATGCAGATTTTATTTAATGAGTGATGTGCGTGAAAACCTAAGAAACAAATATAATGCATTTAATCAAACTAAATAGTTAAGTTGTGCCTCTGAGTGCAGCCGTAAGTCTTGAGGGGTGAAGGGGGGATTACGTTACAAGTAGATAAACGACGACTTTAATAGGAACTGTCAGAGAAATGCTTATTTATACCTGTAGGCACAGGGCAGGATTTAGAAGTGTGGAGGCCCTAGGTCAACGAAGGAGTGGGGGTCACTAATTTAAAATCTGGCCCCTTACGATTTGCACCCCCTCCCCCCTGGTTGGTGACCCGTCGAGATTTAGTTATTTTTCATTTCTCTTGTAAGGGCCCTGGGCCACAGCCCCGCCTGCGTTGTTACAAATCCTTCCCTTTGTAGGCCGAGCCGATGCCCTCGTTTTATATGGTTTGAAATTAGTTAAATTGAATCCATTATATATTAAGAACCGGACGCCGGAGGCAGAAGGCAAAATTGACTGAGGCAACTTCTTATCTATACAACAAATTTTTTTTTTTTTGATATTGTAATAGGTAGGTATCAACTAAGTAAGCACAGAAAATTAATTTATAAACTGGCAAAAACTAACTGACGCTTCGTATCATACGAAGGTTTTATAAATAAATAAATATTTCCAACACGCACACCAATAAGCCTAGCCCCAAAGTAAGCACTATAAGGCTTGTATTATGGGATATTTATATTATAAGTATATTATATTATAAGTATATAGAAATACATTTTAAACATCTATGACTGGAGTACAAAGCGCACGTATTCATCACACAAACATCTGCCCCCACCGGGATTTGAACCCGGGACCTCTCGAGTCGGCGACACCATGAAACCCGGCGTACGTATAGGTCACAGAACAAGACAGAGGTTAGAAGGGTGACACTTCCACCTAATAGATCAAACGACGCGATATCGAACAATCAAACCAATCAACGCTCACACAATCAGAACCATGTTTTGGTCAAGTTATAAGCATTTGCTCACACATAACTGTGGCGGGGCTGCCCCGCCGAAGGCCTGTGATTTGTGTTATAGGTATTCGTATACGTTACGATTTCATGATAACTCAAATTATTTAGCCAATAGGAGGCTAGCTTTACATGTTTATTTATATGCTGGTAAGCTATCAAAATATGTTGGTATACTAGCGACCGCCCGCGACTTTTTTGACAATCCCTCAGGAACCTAACACTTTTCAGTGATAAAAAGTATCACATATCTCAATCCAGGTCATTAACTATATGCGTACCGGATTTCATCCAAATCAGTTCCACACTTATTGCGTGACTGAGTAACACAAACACACAAACTTGCACATATAGAACATTAGTAGAATTAAGTAGATTGTCGTATAAGGATACCATACTATACAATATTAGACACTATATTAGTAGATCGAACAAAGAAATGTAAATAACATCAAGTCTGTTGTATGGGAGTCCCCCCTAAATATTTATTTTATTCCTTTTTTAATATGTGTGGTTTGTGGCAACAGAAATACATCATGTGGAAATACTTCAACAGCCTAGCTATCATATTCATGAGATACAGCCTGGTGACAGACGAACAGCGGAATCTTAGTAATAGGGTCCCGGAACCCTAAAAGTTATAGCTTAGTAAATAATAAATAAATAAATAAATATTTCCAACACACACCAATTAGCCTAGCCCCAAAGTAAGCACTATAAGGCTTGTGTTATGGGATACTAGGGTAATGGATGAATACATATACTGTACATATATAAGTTATTTATATATAAATACATATTAAACATCCATGACTGGAGTACAAATGCAAGTATTCATCACACAATCATCTGCCCCCACCGGGATTCGAACCCGGGACCTCGAGTCGGCGACACCTTGAAACCCGGCGTACAAACCACTCGGCCACGGAGGTCGTCACAGTAATGGTGGCATAATAGCATAGGAAAATTCATCCACTTTTATCCGTTATACCGTGATAGTTTACAGAACATTAACTCACGTTTGGCTCTCGAAATGAGAGCCGTTATTCACCAGTCAACGTTTGGAGCCGTATTAGCCATCTCTTTTTTATGTGACAAGGGGTGGAAAATGGCAATGTCCCACATTATGTAAACTGTTATTCTAACTATAGAAGATATCATAAGATTTCTTCTAGTAAAATTATCTTTAGATTTAAACACACTAGCAGTTACATGCTTAAAAAATAAGAAATATAGTCATAAGATTAGTTACGGAATTCGATTCGAACATTATATAAATATTTATTCTACTATCCTACGACAAACGATGGTGGTTGACTTAGTCTGTCTGGTTTGCCTTACGCTAAACTTATACATAATTATAAGAAAAATCGTCCATGATAGAGGACAATCTATCATTGACGATTTTTCAAAATTTGCCTGGTCCAGCGCGCACTTTGCCTTTAAATTTTTTAGCAAACTTAATTACTGAAACAAAACTAAAATCTAAGAAAAATCTACTAGATAAAAATCCACACAGACCAGGCAGCATATTTGCTTTAGATTTAAACATCGAACAGTTAACAATGTAATTTGTAATTGATAATGCAATTGTAACATGCCTAAAAATAAAAATAATAAAAAATAAAATATTAAAAAGGATCTTGGTAGTGCAAGCTTGTTTGAGTATAAAGATTTATATTTGTTTAAATGTCTGTGTATTTAGACAGGGCCGGATTTAAAGGTGTGTTGAGGCCCTGGGGCAACGAAGGAGTGGATGCCCCTAAATCTGGGCCATGCCACTTACGATCTGGAATTTAATATTTTTTATTTCTATTGTGGCGGCCTCTTTTGTCCCTGGGCCAGAGCCCCGCCTGATCTACCTTGCCCTGTATCTAGGGCTAAATCGCCCATTGGATATGAAGTGGGCATTGTCCTTTTCAATCGAAGATAAACTGCTGCGTTAAAAACATTTGATAAATAAAAGTTAAGAAAAAATGTTGCGTAGATGAAAGTTGTAGACAGTAAAATAGATATATATTAAAAATACACTAGCTAGCAAACCTAAGTATTATATGTAGATGTGGCGGCGACATCTACACGCCCCACATATAACTAACATGGAGGAAACAATCTTACGCCTCCTCAAGAGATGGCGGTACTGGCGCTGCGTTCACAATGTATGGAAGCCTACAACGCGCAAGAGAAATTCGGAGCCTAACACTGCGGCCCCCGAGTTACCATCACCCAGCTCGGAGGGAAATCTTCCCCTTTGGCCTTCCTACATAGACACATAAGATATATTTTCGAAATAAAAAGGGCTCGAAATTTTGCTATAAAACATTTTCTAATTAAAATCTCTTACTTTAATTTTTTTTAATGTGATACTACTAATTTTAAATATATAAGTAGACGAAAACATAGGAAATATATAGTATGCATATAAAATTATATTATTACTGTTTTAAGAGGTTTTCTCAATGGTTTAGATTTGATTGCTATTACAATTTAATACTATTCACACTTAATTTTGTTTGTTTTCTTCGACGCTTTAGTGATATTGCACGATTAGATTATAGTCCGTACACAGCTAGGCCAAGTTATTTTAATGAAGGAATGATTGGTTTAATCATAGGATGAAAAAAAAATTATTAAGGCAATAAAACAAAAAAACTGCCGAAACCCGGGATTGAACCGGGGACCTTTAGATCTTCAGTCTAACGCTCTCCCAACTGAGCTATTTCGGCCACATATGCGTTGGCGAAATTTAGTAACGCTTTAAGATTATAAGTTTTAGATAAGGTGTTTAAGTTTTTGTAACAACATTACATTCATTAGGGCGTGCTCTGCGTTAAGCTCGAACACGGAGCGGACGTCTGCTACGCGTGCATTTCTATGTAATTTCATAGAAGAGCTTGAGGCGGTTTTCTCGTCGGGGCGCTGCTCTACCGCTCCGTGCTCCCGCTTAACGCAGGGCAGGCTCTTTATACTCGTGATTAATTATATTTATTTATCGTTTTTCAAGACACATTTGAAGTGAAAAATCATCTACTCCTTCGAGTCTTATAAAAAGTGTTTCTATCGGTCTTGCACCCATTGGCCGTTCATAAAAGAACCTTACCTACTACGCTAAAGAAGTTTTCACTTCAAAAATCCACGCGGTCCAGGCAGCAGACGGGAATCGAAACAGCACGCTATCATGACAAGGGCGGATCTAGCTTTAGCGCCACGGGGGGGTCATATACCCAGCTTTGGCCCAGGGGGGGGGGTCATATAGTCGTAGTATATTAAATATTGAAAGTACTTAAATAAAATCCCCCTGGGTTTGGTCCATCTGTACCCAGCCGGGGGGGCGGGTCATGACCCCCATGACCCCCCCCCCCCCCTGGATCCGCCCTTGTATCATGAATGCATTGACCATTATGCTACCGTGGCCCTTTAGATTATTTTTCTTTTCTTTAGATTTTAACATCGACCAGTTACATGCTTAAAAAAATTATAATCCTATACCGATCATAATACAGCAAATTATAAAATAACATTGATATCTAAATTACAGCACAAAAAAAATAATGCTACGATGTGACAAAATATTTTTGATGTGTAACATCTTTCCTCTCGCTTTTCTGCAATTTGTGGGAGTGACTTCGTGAATGGGACGGAAGTGTGTAACAGGAAGTCGCGAAAGCGCGCGCTATTTGATTTGATTTTAGAACATAATGTTCAAATGGCTTATTCCTTTTGTAGTAGGTTTTATTTCTTTTTTTACTAATATGATTGGTGAGGTTTCGAATGTTACACATCATACGCGACTACTGTAAGCCTCGCCCGTTTTTTTTAGGCTTGTTGAAAATATATCGATATTTTTTGTTCAATATATCGATATTTTTTGCCGACATATTTTGATTCGATATATCGATACATCGATACAAAATAACCAAAATCGAAATTCGTATCAAAAACGATATTTTTTTAATTATTAGCAGCATATCACGATCTAAGTAAATTCGTATCTGGAAAAATCCTAACTGGATCTCAGATTAATGATATTCAACATATCTATGATCTGTGCTGTATTAAGTATTGTCTATGTCATCATTCGAAAATAGGGTCTATTTTTAGGGAGATAATTTTCGTTCCATTATTATTCCGCGTGTCATATTTCGTGAGCTACTGTACGATATTTTTGGGAAAATTGGTCCGATATATCGATATATCGATGTTTTTTTCGCGATATATCGAAGCCGATATTGATGGTTTTTTCAACTTTCGACATCCCTATTTTTTTTTACCTACTTGGGAATAAAGAGTTCTGATTCATTGCTCGTATCTGTTTGATTGGATCTGTTTGATGTGCACATCACGCAGCGGCGCGGCGTTATTTTTGAATATTTTTTGGTTTAACGAACGAGGGAGTTGGAAAATGTGGTTTAATTAATAAAGATGTAGAATACGAATATTTTTGAATAGGACAAACGCACCGGTCAGGTATTTTTACAGGTATATTTTGTTTCAATTCTATTACAGAACTGTGGAAAAAGAATATTATTTCATATGGTGATTTTATTTTAAACCAGGTAAGGCGTGAATATTCTTTCACTATTATGAAATTTATTTTCACTGTTCTATTTGTTCGTGCCTTAAAGCGAGTCTTATGGTCCTTATCAGGGATGTAACCGAGGCAATTTATCGGAACCGAAGTTGGAGTCGGAGTTTTAAAACTTGAATTATCGGAGTCGAAACCGGAGTCGGAGGCAGAATCATGGTCAGCGGCAGAGTCAGCAGTGGTCACAAGAGAGATATTTTTCATTTAAGAACCAATAAAAACATCATTCAGTCAACCCTTTTTCATTTTAATTATAAAATAACCTTAATTCGTTTAAATTTACTTATTACTAGTGGCCCGCCCTCGTTTCGCTTCGGTGTAGAGCTGAAGTGTAAACTATAGTTTTTGTTCTCAGGCTTGTGCTATAAAGAATGACTTTATTTATATAATTACACGTGTTATTGTGAGTCAACCATAAAAGATAGACATATACTGTTGCGGGATATTTTTTAGACAATTTTATGTAGAATGTTTCCATCATACATGATTTCTATGTAACTTTAATCATTAAGGCTGCACCCGCGACGGAAGCTTAAAAAATGGAGTAACTTCTCCCGTTTTCCCAACATTTCCCTTCACTACTCTGCTACTATTGATTGTAGCGTGATGAAAAGTATACTATAACCTGCCCAGGAGTATGAAGAATAATTGTACCAAGTTTCGTTAAAATCCGTTGAGTAGTTTTTGTTTCTATAAGGAACATACATACACACAGACAGACAGACAGACAAAAATTTTACTGATTGCATTTTTGGCATCAGTATCGATCACTTATCACCCCCTGATAGTTATTTTAAAAATATATTTCATGTACAGAATTGATATCTCTACAGATTTATTATAAGTATAGATTAACACAGACTCCCAACGCTACGGGTTATGAACCAGTTCGTAACGGTCGACGCAGGTCGCCGTCACTATTTGCTATGCTTCGACCTCCAATTAAAACCTCCGATTAAAAAGTTTCGGAGCCGAAGTCGGAACCGAAGGTAATACTAATCGGAAGTTCCGCCTTATCGGATTCGGAGTCGAAGCTCCGTAAAACCCTTTTTTTTTTATAACGCAGGTAAAAAATGCTATTTACAGACGACGGCGCCTTCAAGAGGCACACCGCCGAACGGACCTCACACCTAGCTCCCGCAAGTCTCACGGACCCCCCAGTGGCTGTCCACCGAGGATTCCGCAACTGTTGCGGGCGCTTTACGGCATAATATCCGCTAAAAAAGTCCTGCGAATACCCTCTAAGCTGCTTAGCGCGAAGCCACGGGATCCCCGTTTAGGGATTCTTCCGCGTCTCCGCACCTAGCTACCTCCGTAACATTCCTGGTCCTGGTCTTTATATACATATACATTACAGTTATTTCAAAGGTTTAAAAACAATTGGATTAACATTGACCATAGTAACAGCAAAGTCGAAACGAGGCCCACCCTTATATACCCATTTAAATCTATGAATAGGTACTGAAATACCTCCATGCAATTTTTTTAGGTTTTATAAAAAATAGCATAGTGTTATTTTAGTAATTTCGAAAGAAATCAATCAATCAAATTACGAAACGAAAATAGCAAGCTAAGTTTCATAATTTCAGCTAGGCGGAGGCATTAATTGGTGAGATTATTCTCAGTCAACCGCCCATTATCGAAGCTATATGTCAATTGTGGGTGGCAGTTGGCAATAGTGTTAGTAATTTATATAGTTGGAAGTACTGTAAGTACTATATCTACTAGCTTGTGGGGTTTGCTTTGTAACTACGAAACTCATTACAAAACTTTGACGCTTTTTATTCCTAGCTCAACCTATGTGCAAATTCGCTCTAAAATGCATTGTTTGCGAATATGGAATGAATAAAATTAAAACAATATTTTTGCTCAGGTCGTACACACAAATCATATTTCATTCGAGAGTTTGCAAATAGTTTGAGCTTGAGTACTGATATGATAAATGAGGAATTTAAAATGTAATAAATTTTGTGGGTTGAGTAAGGAATAATAAATAGGTTGAGTGAGGTAACAATAATAAAAAAGATGTTAAGTCAAAGGATGAATACGGGACAATTATTTAATTATTATTTTTTGGCAAATAAACAACAATAGGCAACAAACAGAATCCTTATAGGATAAAGTCTATTAACCGGAAAATAACAAAGATTAAGCGCGTCAAAGTTTGGTAGTGGGGGCTCGTGATCGTGACGTCACTTCTAAGAAAAAATTGTAACAAGACATGACGTCATGTGACATTTCAAATAAATATATATATCCTTGTAATGTAACAATTATGTGAAAAAATAAAAAATGCTTGTCCTCGCGGATACGCGGACCAGGCAGTCGATGGATGTCCCGTCGTAAAATTTTCTTTTAATTTTCACATCTGGCAGTTAAATGCTTAAAAAATAAATAATATGACGATGTAGGTAAGTTCAAAATAACGTTTGATCGCACATTTTTTTAATTTTGTGAACAAAAAATAAATAAACAAATGAGAAATGAAAAAAATGAAAAAAAATATGCAGTTATTTCGTTTCCTTGCAAAACTGCTCATTAGACTTGCGTGGTTGTATAAGAGAAAAAGCAATTCGGTTTTCGATTTGTGTAAGGTTGTGTTATGTTTTCTTTTGGGCAAACTTTCTGACGTTGTTGTGTAGATTTGGGAGACCGAATAAGATAAGACTTGAAAGATTATTAGTCAATAACACGAACAGTTGCATTTTTTAATTAACTCGTGTTTCATAAAGCTATAGCAGAGGCGAATATATCCCGGTTTTCCAACGTCAGGATAAAATCGTGACGGGTTTTATTTGAACACAGTCGAAACTTCATTTGCGGACACAGAGAGCTCTCAGGATAGATATGAAACGTAATATCTTTTGACCGACCATAGTTTTTGTCTCTCTGTGACCGTAGTACAATATGCCCGTTGTGTAGGCTACATAAAAATATTATTTCTGATTGTTCATGATCGTACTTAAATAAGCTTCTCATCTCATATCTGCATCTCTGTGCGGAAAGAGAACGGGCGTGGCGAAAAACGGAACTAACATTAAGATTTTTATTTGGCAATCAAACCCAGCAATCTGTGAAACGTCAAAGTTTTGTATTGATATGGATTTGTTTGTTGTTGTGATTTCTTGCGGTTTTGTGTATTTAATCATGTCTAAAAGTGGTAAAATCTAACAAATACGGTAGAAAAGCACTACAGCGCCCTCCAATCTAAATCCTACTCTATGATTTTTTTATGAGTGTGTATGCTGTTGGTCGCCGATGACCTTTACAGCGTCACCGGGTTTAGGGACGGCGAG
The DNA here is from genome assembly GCA_902850365.2 of Chilo suppressalis. Lineage (NCBI taxonomy): Eukaryota > Metazoa > Arthropoda > Insecta > Lepidoptera > Crambidae > Chilo > Chilo suppressalis. Next base: position 3,863,336 of record OU963911.1, read on the forward strand.
ATCCTAAGGGGACCTCAAGCCGAGAATTGGCGAGTGCCTCTAGAGGTATTCCAGGTGGATGGCATCTCCCCACGGGGGGAGTATCCTTTCCGTCAGAAGCCTCTAGACCACTCCAACCTGAGGGGGTCGGCTCAACTAGAAGGCGTCTCTGAGACTCGTGGGTGTCGTGGGAGGACTATGAGCGAATTGTTACCATGTACCTTCGATACCCCTACCACGAACGCAATAAAAGTCGACGTCAGAGGGTAGACCGATGTGTCTGCAAATTATATCTACCCGCAATTACTTCTGTGACTCCGTGATAATGGCGCTTGCAACAGTGCCAAAATATCGGCGACTCATAAAAACAAGGTACATGGTAATAATCCCGTTAATAGCTATAATGTTAGTATTAGTTTGTTATTGACAGACTGTTTAAACGAAAGGAATAGCATATGAAGACTCATAAGTCTAACAAAAGCTTATGTACTGCCATGTAAAAAATATAAAAAATATTTTTTTATTATATGATGTAACAAAAAAATTACGGTTTTCGCAATTCAAGATTTCGTACCAATTTCAAGATTCTAAGTTCACGGGAAGTACCCTGTCGGTTTTGATTCCCGTGCGAGTAAATGGCTGTATCTTTTGTTTGCTTTGGCTTAGAAGTTTGATTTTTTCATAGCTCCAAGGAACAGTAGAGATGAGTATTAGATATGAATTTCAGTTTGATGCCTCCACGCGTTCCTAAGAAAAACGACAGACGGACGGACGGACGGACAACAAAGTGATCCTATAATGGTTCCGTTTTTTCCATAAAAATGCTATTTTAAACTCGAGAATATCTCATTTGAGATTTGAATTTTAAATCAAGAAGTTATCAGCCTATCAATGATAACAGGCCTTTCTTAAGGATGGAATAAGGAGAATGGAGAATGACATGACCCACCACGAAGGGCCATTGCAGATTGGTGGCTGCTAATGACTGCAGAAGCAGCAGAGACCAACGGCTTAACTAATCATGCCTCTACAAGCACGGAAACGCTCAAGGTAATAATCTTCTTGTCACCCATCCGAGGACCAGCCGCTACGAAAGTTGCTTAACTTTCCCAATCCCGGTTAGCGATAGTAGCACATCAAACGAAACAATCGAGAAGATTTTGTGAAAGAAAAAAGGTTGGTATCGTTTATCGCTTCCCTCGTTAAGTATATACGCCCTCGCTCAAGTTTTCGGATGATTTGACAGATTCACTGTAACATACACACATCAAAAGCACGTATCAGTAATAGGGATCAGGCGAGGTATTAACGAATCAATGTAAGCAGCAGTTCTTGCATGACTTCACATTATATTGATTCAATTAAACATTTGAAGGGGTATTTAAAGCGCGATTTATTTAGTTTCTTCGGCTTATACTGAGAGAATAGGGTATTTGACAGTATTAAAAATAAAGAGCCAATTGTTAGCATCTGTATTTAGAATGAATATTGACAGGAGTTTTTACTATTTTTACAGAAAAAATATTTATAATTTTACTGAAAACCCACGATAAAGATAATAGTTTTCTTGCCCATTGTCACGTGACCCAAAACGCTTGGGATTGGTGGAGCCTAAAATTCTTAATACTTCCGGTTAAAGTGACATCAGATTGTATGGTTTGACGTTTTAATGACAGTCGTGTGACGTCACACATCAGTGAGACGCCATATTGTCCGGAGATACGTTTTCGCGGCAACTTGAAAATAGAGTTTTTGATTTAGTTTTTTTTACCGAAATACATAACATAATGATGAACATCCATCCTTTTTATGGACTCTATAAACATTAGTAAATAACGTGAGATCGTTTTCTAAAACTTGTCAAATACCCTATCATCATCATCATCATCAGCCTATTAAAGTCCCCACTGCTGGGGCACAGGCCTTCCCTATGGATGGAATAGGGAGATTGGGCTATGACCCATCACGCGGGCCCAGTGCGGATTGCTGGGTGTTAACGACTGCAGATGCAGCCGGGACCAACGGCTTAACGTGCCTTCCGAAGCACGGAGAAGCTCGAGATAGATAATTTTTGGTCACCCATCCAATGACCGACCACTGCGAAAGTTGCTTAACTTCAACGATCGCAGCCGAACGCCCTAACTACTTGCGCCATCGAGCTCCTATTGCGACTGGCAATTATAAAGTTTTTTTCCCTTATTCAGCTTAGTGCATATCAATGTGTTTAGTAATTTAAAAAAATAAATAAAAAGAGTTCTCCTGTATAAGAACTCATCATTTCAAGCTTTCACGGAGAGCCATTTTGTAACTAACAACAAAAACAGAGGAGTACAGTAGAGGCAAATCTGACACAGCCTTGATCTCATGTCAAGAACTACCGAGAATTTGTAAAATATGTCACCTTAAAAAAATTACTACTGTTTCACAAGTAAGATAAGGACAACGAAAACAAAATGATTGTCATTTTTAAAAGCATTTCCGAAAATTATTCTCAAAATTGTCACTTATCTGACCCGTCACTCGACAATTGTCAGCTTACATATAAGTCAGTAACATAATTATGTCGACTAGGTGAGGTGAAATAGGGCCTAGAGCCTTGGTATTGGTCTGACAACGACGTTTGTTCCTGTGGTACGGCAGAAATATTAATAAATTGATTACACAGTTAGGGTCGCCGCACACGGGCTACCGGCCACAACCACAAAACGCCGACACCGGCATATTTCCTGTAGCTTTCATATGGACTCGCCGCACACGGTTAAAGCCGGTGGCCGCCACACGCTACAAATCGTCGTTGCTCGCTTCTTGTGGCCCGCACCAGCCACTAATGCACCGATACAAAACGCCGCCACACGCACACGCTACTCGCGCGATTCCCCTCCTTCAAAACTTTTTCGTCAGAGTCCATTATGATACTGCACGCATGTGTTAAAAAAAGTTGCAGCCACCGACGGCAAGTGTCGACCACCGGCCACAAGTGGGTGTCGCGCGCGGCAGTTACCTTTGTAGCCGCTTCTAGCTTCTCGTGGCGGCGTTTGTGGCTGTCGCGTGTAGCCCGTGTGCGGCGACCCTTAATGTCAATAATCAAAACCGGCAGGAATTGAAGACCAATGGTTTATTTAAATAAGAATTTAGTAAAGCAAATAAGTGTAGATGTTATTGAAAACACGAGAGGAACGAGAAAATAACAACATCAGTTTAATTTCAATCTATTTTAGTTCATTTGTTTATTCGGAAGTCAGTGAACTGTCTATTTACTACGGCGAACACGGAAGTCGAGGCAAATATTTAGTCTATGGTTCAGTGTTGCGAGATTTTATTTCTGGCAAAGCGGAGTTTAAAAAAAATCAAGTCAACAATTGGTATTATTTTGGACAAAACGAGAGGATTATGCTTATAATTGGGAAAAAGTCCCTTCATAAGTAACCAGATTTTGTAAATCCAATACTTATGTAGCACGAAATACGTTTTGTAACATCAGGTTGAATATATAATTAGGTAGGTATGTATGTACTTCTACTTTAAGGTGATAATTGCTTTAAATTGTTATCGATAATGGGAGGAAACTCTATAAACTATGAAACTTAAACGCAAGCTATTATCAACCTTATAAGGCAGAACACAACTTCTCAGACCTCAGCAGAGTATTGAACTTAAGCAAAGTGCCTACTCAATAAGAATTTTCTATAACAAACAAAAGATATTGTTGGAAGAGAAGGCTCTTTAATTGATTTATCTAAATAAGTTAAGCATCTTATAACCTCAAGAGCACTTAAAGTTGCTTAATTGGCAAGAAAATTCAATAAGTGCGTACAATTTGAACAGGGAAAAGTTGATGGAAATTTACTCTCTTATGTTTTAGTTGGCTGATAAGTTGTAATAAGTTGTAAGCAAAATTTGGAAACGAAGTGGCTAAGTGCCTAACAAAGTTTAAAAACAAACGGTCTTCCTACAAAAAATGTTAGACACGGTTTCAAACCCTGTTAATGAAAGTTTTGTCTGACATTTTTTCTTTGATTCGTGTAGAACGGAAGAAAAGATCTTAAATATTTTTTTTAAGCATTTAACTGCTAGATGTTTATATCTAAAGAATTTTCCTAGAAAAAAGTACACCCAGACCATACAGCACACGGGACTCGAACCCTCATCCTCCACTATACAGGCGGATGCACTGACCATTAAGCTACCGCGGCCCATACTTTAAATTTATCAAAATAGAACATGAATTTGATGAATTTCTTACTGCCCGTGGTAGTTCTTTTTCTACAGAAATGCATTAATTGTTGCCTTATTACGCTAAAGTCTTAGGAGTCCTTATAGTATACCAATTCAATTTTCAAGTATAATATGTTTCTATAACAACAAAAACATTACTCCCATATTCAAATCACAGCGACGCCATATTTGGCAATGTCTGGGACAATAAGCGCACAAAGTTTCCGAATAAAGGCTCCGTTGATAGAGTTTTTCTATCTGCATTGGAAAGTACAGTAGCTGGAGCATTCTATATGTTTCTTTGGCTCCCAATCCAGTATATCACATATCGCACGCCTGATAGAAGACTGACCTATTTGTACTGAGGTCAAAGATGTGTTGCATACAAGCATACATGCTAGTGACTATATAGTGTTAGCATCATTTTTTGTATCCAATTTACAAATTTCGGAAAATTTTAATGTTAGGTGTTTTGTTAATGCACCTACGATATTTATATATAAATCAAATATAAGAGGTGTTCGTTAAAACCCACACGCGCTTTTGTCTGTAAGGCCCTGTAAGACTTTTTTTTTCAACACTGACACCAACTAGCCTAGCCTCAAAGTAAGCACTGTAGGCTTGTGTTATGGGATGCTAGGGTACCGAATAGAAAACATATACTAATACATATAAGTATATTTATGTAGAAAAAACATATTAAACATCCATGGCTAGAGTACAAAAGCTCGTATTCATCACACAAACATCTGCCCCCACCGGGATTCGAACCCGACCTCTCCAGTCGGCGACACCATGAAACCATGAAACCCGGCGTACATGCCATTCGGCCACGGATGTCGTCTACTTCAGTACAAATAAGTCAGTATACGTATTAAACAAAACTGGTATTATTATTTCAGTACCAATTCCTTCTCAAGTAAACTTGGTGACAAAAAGATGATTTAGGAGTGCGCAAATTATCTTTTCTAATTGGAGAGGCTGGCATCGGGAACGAGCCTGCTGTCAGACCTAAATCACACCCGCACTTAATAAGCAATCCTGTTCTGTTAGTTACTCATTTAAATCATAATGGTAGGCATAGTAGTAAACTTCAAACACGCTGCTCTAGACAAGACAATAGTGTAACTCGTTAGTGAAAATATTTCTTAATAAATAAATAAATATTTCCAACATTCACACCAATTAGCCTAACCCAAAGTAAGCACTGTAAGGCTTGTGTTATGGGATGCTAGGGTAACGGATAGAATACATATACAGTACATATATAAGTATATTTATATAGAAATACATATTAAACATCCATGACTGGAGTACAAATGCTCGTGTTCATCACACAAACATCTGCCCCCACCGGGATTTGAACCCGGGACCTCTCGAGTCGGCGACACCAAGAAACCCGGCGTACAAACCACTCGGCTACGGAGGTCGTCAAAAATAATAACAGTATAACATATAACGTTATTTCTATGCAAAAGGTTAGGGACCAAGATATGTAGTGGCGGTATGGCGGAGTTTCTGCTCGAATTGGCCCCACCCCACCTGATGTTAAGTGACGGTGAAGTCCAGACGCGAGATAGCTGTACAGCAGTATACAGCAGTTCTACCTGCCCCACCAGCCATCCTCACCCTGCCGGCCTGCATGTTGCTTCTTCACGCCTCTTTTAAAGGATCCCAGGTTGTATGAGAGAGGAAAACGTGAGCGGGCACATCATTCCTTTTACGGATAGTGCGACAAAGAAATGAGTCACCAAACTTTGTACGCGTTGGACTTGAGGCCACAGTAAGACGGTGACAACTACGTTCGCGCCAGCGCGCGTGATCCTCTGAAGGAAAGGAAATATTATTTTTGTTGGCAAGTAAGGTTACAGGGTTAACCTCCATAGCTTTAGAGACGCTTGGGAATTTGGAATACAAGAGTTATAGTCCCGTATTGCCAATACTTTTTACAGTTGCGGACCTAATACCGACCCCTGAGGAACTCCTGTGCTCACATTCGAGATCTGACATCTTGCATCACACCTTTGGTAAATCGAGTCGAATCTTTAAGCGTATTGCTTAAAGTTGCGTTAAATACTCAGATTAAAACAAATATGTAAATAATGGTTAAGTACAAAATGTTATTAGTAACTTAAATCTAAAGAAAATTTTACAAGAAAGAAATTCACGCGGACCAAGCAGTAGACGGGACTCGAATCCGCATCCTTTGCTATCTAGACGAATGCACTGCCCATTATGCTACCGCGGCCTTGATAGCCGTGCCGAATTTTCTCTAGCATTAGGCTGCAATTCAGCGGGTCTGTCCCTTCTGCTGTCTGCTGCGCGTGGATTTCTTTCTAATACAATTTTCTTCAGATTTCAACATATAGCAGTTATATGCTTAAAAAAAATGTTATTAGCTACTTCTTTTGCAACAGACATATAAAAAATCCTATTTAGAGGATCAAGTATCCACTTTGCACGTCTTAAACAAAAGGAAAGCATAGTTTCTTTTTATTTACACTGGCAATATTGAACAGTTTCAAACGTTGACTTGCAAGCTGATTTAAACCTTATGCTGTATGAATGCACGCACCTTTTCCCATGTCAATTAAGTTCGCCTCAATGTTGCATTATGTAGTACATAGCGAACATAAACAAACGACATGGGAACTCCTCTAGTGTTTACGAGGACGTAAAGCTAGCACACACGAGCGACAAATTTAATTTCGCGCACCGTGAGTTGCCGTGTCACACATGTGCGGAGCTTTATTGTCATTTTTATGGTATGAATAAATAATATGCATTACGCGTGAAAAAATGTTTCACAAGTACTATATTAGGTACGTAATTTTTTATGTTATTCGCATACATTTTCATATAGTATTCTCCTATTTTTATCCGTAAGAAATTTCTAAAAAGTAGCTAATAAAACCTTTGATTATACACATCCTAAGACATCGTATTAACTGCAACAAAGCGGCCCAAAGAATATCTACTTTAAAATATGGTAAAAACGCTTTCAAACAATCTGACATTAGAGTCATTGCACGTAACATGAGCAGTACCCCTAGCACGAACCAATATCGAATTCGTATCGTTTGCGAGTCCGGAATGTCATTGTCAAATGTGTACTGATTTTTAGGTTCTCGTTACGTACTTTGTGCCGCTGCTGTTCAAGTTTCCATACAAAATTTGACATTGACATTTCGGTTTGCAAACTATTCGAATTCGATAATGGTTCGTGCTAGAGGTACTGTTTCCTTTGAGTTGTTTGTATGGACTGCTCTAAATATGCGTGTATATAATCAAAGAAGAAAACTTAAAAATTGATGCAACCAATAAAATCATTCTCAAGTTATGGCGTGACTAAAGGCAAAACTAGAGATTCGTGTTCTTATAAAAAGATGTATAATGTATTTTATAAATGATGGAAATAGAAAACCCCATAGAATTTCAATGTTTAAAAGTAGCATTTCAAAGCATCGGAGCCAATGGAACTTCGAAAGGGGAAATTTATGTAAAAGAGCACTATAAAAATCGGTCAAGCGCAGTTTGCACTAAGCAAAGAGCAAAAGGACCGTTAACAGCACCGAAGTGGCTCAGCGAAAATAAAATCACTGTTGCAGCCAGAGCGGAGCGCCAGACTACTTTTTAAAGTTTATAATTCAAACGTCGAATGGAAATATGCTGACTGATTTTGTTTTTTTTTTCTATTTAGACTACTTTTTTAAAACCTACTAATTTTTGAGTAGCCATCTTTGTTTTTTTTTTCGTTGAAGTAAGTTCTAAAAGCTTCGTTCTTGAGGAGCTCGATGGCGTGGGTGGTTAGCACGTTTAGCGATCGTTGAAGTTTCGCAGTGATCGGTCATTGGATGGGTGGCCAAAAATCTTCTATCTCGAGTTCCTCCGAAGCACGGAGGAACTCGAGATAGAAGATTTTTTTGGCCACCCAAAAAAAAAAAAATCTTCTATCTCGAGTTCCTCCGTGCTTCGGAAGGCACAGTAAGCCGTTGGTCCCGGCTGCATCTGCAGTCGTTAGCACTCGCCAATTCGCACTGGGCCCACGTGGTGTCTCAATCATGACATTAATAGACTGATTATGAAGTTCTAAACCTTACCTATAATATCTGTTTCTCAAATGGAGAGATAGATTATATTTACTTGCAATGACTACGCTTCTCAATCATTATTATTAAACTAGCGGCCCGCCCTCGCTTCGCTTCGGTGTAGAGCTGAAGTGTAGACTACAGTTTTTGTTCTCAGGCTTGTATTATACACAATGACATTCATCTATGATTCTTCTTATACCTGCATGCAATGTCTCAGCCCGATTGGTTTAAAATTGACAAAGTTTCATAAAAAACTTTCATTCCCTATTTTATCCCCTTAGGGGTAGAATTGATCAAAATCCTTTCTCAGCGGATGCCTACGTCATAACATCTACCTGCATGCCAAATTTCAGCCCGATCCGTCCAGTGGTTTGGGCTGTGCGTTGATAGATCACTATTTCAGTCAGTCACCTTTCAGTTATGAGATGTAGATTATATAATCTATCGGTACAGAAAATGCAACTAGCAACATTAATGTTGTATATGTTGTGAGTTCTTAAAGTAAAGTTAGATTGCCAATGCTGCAGGGGGTTTGAATAGGGTCAAGGCCACAAAAGTAAGTCACGTTATCTTTGAGGCATCAGCTATCTTTAGAACTGATAGATGGACTCCATCACTCCATAAAGCTTGTCCAGATAAACGCGCGATTTATATGTGTCGCAGGATGATACGATAAAACAAATTTTCGCGATAAACCTAGGGATTTTGCGACAACACGGATAAGTTAAGAAAAGCTTTGTTTTAAGTAGATATGTAGGTGTTTCTTTACCTGAAGTATCCCAAACGGAATAGTTGACTCTGTAGTCGGCTACTGTGCACGTGTAACCGTATTTCTCGAAACCCGTCGGCGTGTAAGCCTGTAACAATCAAACAAATATATGGTTTATTAAGGAGGTCGATCGCTTGTGATTTCTGTGAAATCTTAGAAATCTTGCGGTGCTCACCCCCAAACACAAGTACGTCCAAGACAATTGACAGAAAAATTCCACAAAACTATTAAATTAAAGAGTTTAATAATACCGTACGTGTACGTACTAATTAATCTCTTTTGAATTTAATAATACCATATGTAATTATTATTCTCTCTTGAATTTAATAATACCTACCGTACGTGTACGTACTAATTAATCTCTGTTGAATTTAATAATACCATATGTACTTATTAATCTCTCTTGAATTTGATAATACCGTACGTGTACGTACTAATCAATCTCTCTTGAATTTAATTATTTTGTGGAATTTTACTGTCATTTGTCTCTCATAGCGGATTTTCTGCTTAAAATAAAGCATCCATCCGCCATTGTGAGAAAGGAGAGTTCTACCCAACAGAAGACCACAGAAAGTCACACTACATTTTGAAATAGAAATATATTTATTGCTCTCACAGTAATACATATTTCAATACAATGTACAATGTGATATGACAGCTTGAAGAGCAAATGGATGTGGCTCAGCATAAGCTGCTTCATTACAGAATGTCTCGGGCAGCGATGGTTTTCAGTCACACCCACTTCTCCTTAGATGAAAGCGAGAAATGCAAAAGATTTCCAATAAAAGTTTTAATTTAAATAGTAATTTTTGTGGTGTTGTTTGTTTGTTAGTAAGGTCCCAGAGCTTCGAAGATAACCGGGTGCCTCGACCACCAATACCCGCACTCTCGACGCGCATTCGGGTGACTGCGGCAGTGTTACCAACCCTTACCAAAATTTTACCCTAAGTATTTTTTAAATTCCCCTAAAATCCCCTAAATATAGAAATTTATATGTACCTACTTATCTTATTACCTAAATTCTTTGGTTGCTCATAAATTAAAACGTTACATATTTAGTTACAGTTAATTATGTTATTGAATAAATACATTTTCCGAATGGAAAATCAAACGAAAATGAGCTGACAGGCTTTTATGTCTTATTTAGCTGTTTTGATAGGTGGAAGGCAAAGAACTTTAGTCCATACAGCCTTAGGAAACAACCTGCCACACAGTGAGTTCAGTCGTTTCATATCGTGGTGTCTATTCTAAGCATAAAACTGAAAGAAAACACACGCTTTATTTTTCAATTTAATTGCAAGTTTTGTTAAAAGCCCCTAAAAGAACCTCCAAAAAAATTCCAGTCCCTAAAAAAGTCCGTTTTGACCCTTCTAGCCCCTAAATCTAGGGGCAAAACCCCTAAGTTGGGAACCGTGGACTGCGGACACTGCGGTTCTCACGACGACGACCTCCGTGGCCGAGTGGTATATACGCCGGGTTTCATGGCGTCGCCTACTCAAAGGGTTCGAATCCTGGTGGGGGAAAATGTTAGTATGAAATTTTTTTATTATTATTACCTCTCCTCCGTTTACAGATACATTTTGAACACTTATTGTATAATTAACTTATGGTAGTTATATAAGTATCTAGGTAGAACTTTGTGAGAGACTGACGCCTAAACTAAGCATAAAAATGCTTGTATATCAGTTCATCAGATTCTCAAAAAAAGATGTCGTTTCAGTATATAAAAGGCAATTAGCGTAGTTTTGACTCATTAACAGTAGAGTCATGAATATAATAGCAATAGAATATGAGCATTTGTACGTTAGTCATGGATGTTAATATACATATATTTCTAGATAAAAAATATTTATATGTATCAGTGTATGTATTCTATCCGTTACCCTACCAACCTATAACACAAGCTTTACAGTGCTTACTTTGAGGCTAGGCTAATGGGTGTGAGTGTGGGAAGTATATATTTATTTATTATAATTATTATTATTCTCAGAGTGCGTTTCGGTAGACTGGTGCTGGAGTATTGTTTGCTCATTTGCTCATTACTGGGTGAAGTCCTGCTCATTTCACCGAGCGCTTGAGTTGGGTGACATGGATAGAGAGGAGTCCACAGATACTTTCGTCTTGCTACTCCCGGTGATACGGCAATTTGAGCTCATAATTTCAGATTATACGGCATACGGAAGGTTCGTCATTGTCGTATAATAATACTAACTACCTATAAATTTTAATAAATAAAATAAGGTAATACGGCGGAATCATGATTTTTATTTAAAAATACGGCAATCTGATGTATCGAATACGACAACTTTTTCAAACTTGATGGCAACACTGGTGGGGGAGGCGTCATGCCCAGGAGAAATAGGAGATTTAAAACATATTATTATGAAATGTCAAAAGTTCAACGTACAACGTTTAATTTTAATATCGTAACTGCAAAATATCTGTGAAACTAATGATTGTGACATACCAACAGAATTGCATAAACTTTTAGGGAAACATTTATTTTATAAACCTATATTTAATTTTATAAGTAACACTGCAGAAAAATTGTAAAATGTAAATAATTAACAAATATTATATTAATTTTCATGTTCTTAGTAATAAGCTAGGCATAAGGACAATGTACCCATTGTCAATAAATAAAAAAAAAGGCGTCATGCCTTTTCCGGACATAAAAAAGAGATTCAAAGATAGGAGATCAGGTTCAAGCCGAAAAGGTGATGATTGCTTACATAATGCAGAAATCTCTTTCTGTGTTTTGTGGGTGGGATTGCTATAGCGACAAGGTTGCTTGCAGCTTCGGCTACCTTCGGAACATGCTGGTAATCTCTTCGTCTAATATAATTACAATTAATAATAATCTAAGAACAAGTTGACAGTTGAATTTTATTGAATAGCCAATTACAAAACCTCCAATGCTAGACTGGTGCGCAAAAGTTGAATGCGCCAGCTACTGACTTAGTCGAGCACATAATGGAATTTTTCACCAGCGTTACTGAAATGATTCATGGTTTAAAGAAAAAGTGATTTAATCACAAAAATATGATCGAAATATTATTTTAACATTAAATCTATATAGGTAGGTACCTAAGTTTCTCTCAGAAACAACAGCACTTAAACATTCAACACTCGAAGTAGCTAAGTGCGGCGGTAAACTTGGAAGTTACAAGTTTTAATGTGAAGCGTTTGTATCAGCTTAATACGCGAACTCCACTCCGACTACGAGTAAGTATTCCTTATGAATGATTCATGGGAAAGTTTATTTTCTATAATAATGAATGTCAAGTTACTAGCCTGGCAGCAGACGCAGCTTCTCAGGGCAAGTTAAATCAACCGTGACGCTAATATAAAGCGGAAGTCATAAGCGGTGGCGATATCGATCGTAAAGGAGCAGTTTATGCTGAGCCACATCCATTTGCTCTTCACGCTGTCATATCGCATTGTATAGTGGCGAGTGCCTCTAGAGGTATTCCAGGCGGATGGCATCTCCTCGCGGGGGGAGTCTCCCCTCCATCTGGAGCCTCTAGTCGGCTCAACTAGAGGGCGTCTCTGAGACTCGGACCTCTAGTTAGCCGTTGTCATGGGGTGAGAGGCACGCGAGGCAGGCACATTCTTGTCAAAATTACAAGCGCCCTTTACACCGCAGGCGAGGACTAAGATAAGCGGTCTACTTATAGCTAGGCAGCTAGGCAGGTAGCTAGATGAACAGCCAGGTGGGACCACTGATGGCGGTGTCTGTGGACTTTGTCTAAAGTTTTGTTTGGTTTGACCGGGAGCGGTGGCGATGAACCGGGAGCGTCTGCACTGGGCCCATATTAAATTTTATCAAAATCGGTAAGTTGTATTTTAGTAAAAAAAATATCTCGTGTATAATTTCGTCACGTTTTTCGCTTTTAATCAGCTGTAGGTAATATTGCTTTGTATCCGTTATCAAGATGATAAAAAATAACAAAACCAATCTCGTCTTAGGTAATTTATATCTTTACCAGCGGCCGCCCGCGACCACGTCCGCTTTAACTTTTACTGTTTTTTTTCTAAAATAAAAGAATTTTTCTATAATAAAAGTAGCCTTAGTTACTCCTACATATGCTACTCGCCAATAAAATTCCCGTCAAAGTCGGTCCAGCCATTTCAGTTCATTCATTTCATTTCATGTAGTATAAAGCGGTTATTTCAATATTACAAACAGGCACTCCAATTTTATTTATATGTATAGACGTATTATTTATATGTATAGAAATATTGACGACCTCCGTGGCCGAGTGGTTTGTACGCCGGGTTTCATGGTGTCGCCGACTCGAGAGGTCCCGGGTTCCAATCCCGGTGGGGGCAGATATTTGTGTGATGAATTGTTTTAAAGCATGTAACTGCTTGATATTTAAATCATAAGAAAATATAACTAGAAAAAATTCCACGCGGACCAGGCAGCAGACGGGACTCGAACCCGCACCACACACATTGTGGGTTACCCATAATGCGAAGAGATGGGGCTGCCTTGCAGCTTAAGAATGGCTAGAGGAATTTCGACGCGGTCCGTGAGGGTCGCGTAATTGTAATTAAATGTAATTCTATATAAATATACTTATATATGTATTCTATCCGTTACCCTCGTATCCCATAACACAAGCCTTATAGTGCTTACTTTGGGGCTAGGCTAATTGGTGTGAGTGTTGGAAATATTATTATTATTATTATAGAAGATGTATAGATTTAAGACTGGTGATCGAACCAAGGTTTTCAACATTACAATATTACAAACCGCTGCACTGTTACCACTCGGGCCACCACCCAAGTGGTGCGTTCTGCAACTATAACCCTACCTTATATAAGAGCGCTCTTAGAGAGAACCTTTATTGTAAATGGGTATTGGAAAAAGACGCCAGCTAGAAGGGTTGTTAAATTTTGTTGGGTTGTAACACTGCTCGCTTCCGGAATGCTAACCGGGTGATTTCTAGTTAATACTTTTTAGGGTTCCGTAATCAATGAACAATCAATTTTGAACATTATTTTTTCTTTCTTTCTACGGGTCGCTTGTATTGTATTGTATTGTTACGATCAATATCGGATTTAAAATTTCAAGTTTTAGACAAATTTGACAATTTAAAATCAACACATATGTTTTATATATTTATATATATATATATATATATAAGCGGAACACATACATATATATATATATATATATAAAAAACTTTCCTTCATTTATCTCACATAATAGAATTTAGTATTTTTTCTTAGTTAATGCTGGTACCCGCCTGAATGTCTGCTATCATAATTTACTCATTGTCGGAAATCGAATTCCATCATGTTCAGGAAGACTTTTATAGTAAACTAGTGGCCCGCCCTCGCTTCGCTTCGGTGTAGAGCTGTAGTGTAAACTAAAATGACTCTTCATATAATTATAAAAAAAAACTAAAAATGGTATATTTTCTTTTTCCAAACTACTATTGACATCACGTCGCTCAATTGTTTTGCCTTCCCAGAAACTCTCCTCTAACATTTGAAATTTATGGTGGGTTATTAAAGTTCAAATATTATTTAAGTATTATTACGAATCGTTTTATGGGAGTATAGAACAGTGTTGTTTTTGCACATTTTCAGGCATTTTTTTTAATTTTTCTTCAAGGAATATTCTAAAAAAGGAATTATCGAAATCGGTTGAGCTGTGCTCGAGATTTGCGCTTAGCAACACATTCAGCGATTTATTTTTATATTATAGAAGACTAGCAAACCAATGAACCAAATGTTCACCAAAAAAAAAAATGTATTTAATTAATTGAGAACTTCGGAGATTTTGTGTGGTTTCGTTTTAAATAGAAATCGCGTGATTTCTCGAAAACCGGAAGTGCTATGTTACTCACATCCGGTTTGTAGTCTTATCAGACTATTCTTAACATAAAACTTAAACATTCTCTATATCTATCTCTTACGGTTTGGCCGCTGAAACAGCACCACGGACGGACGGACGGACGGACGGACTTGTCTAATAGATAAGAGATACTTCTTTCAAAAGCATCACGTACACTAATCACACTTATGATGTTAATGTACCTATTTGAAAACCCGTCAATTTACTTTAAGAACAACGGAGTTAACTTAAAGCAGCTTTTAAGTTTCATAATTAATTAGTTTTTTTTTATGTTTTCTTTCTTCTTTAGCTGTGCCACACCTGTGCGACAGAGCTTGGAACTAAATGCGCTAAAATTTCGTTCTCAATTTTTATTTAATACTTCCACGATAATGAATTATCGAGCTGGGAGTCCAGACGCCAAACGATTGACTGGTGATTTTTGACACGCAAAAAAAAGGTTGTGGGGGACGATAACTTTGTATGTGCAGCTAAAGGAGCGTACTTACGATTTTTTTTATAGATAGGTCCGACAAATGACTTCGCCCCATCTGATGTTATGTGACGGTGAAATCCAGACGTGAAGATAGCTGGTACAGCAGTTCTACCTGCCACACTAGCCATCCTCACATTGTCGGCCTGCATATTGTTTCTTCACGCCTCTTTTAAAGGATCCCAGGTTGTAAGAAGGAGGGAACACGTGAGCAGGCAGAGCATTCCATTTACGGATAGTGCGACAAAATCGCGCGAAATGAGACCCCGAATTTCTTTGAACGCGTTGGAATTGTGGCCACAGCTAGACGGAGACAACGTGCGTGGCCTTCTGAAGGAAACTAAGGATGGAACTAATTCAGATTTTCCACGTGAATTTTAGCGCATTTTAGTACAAACGCTTCGTCGTGCAGGTGTGGGAGAAGCATGGGGGCGGTACGGTGGGCACTAGGCTGCGTATTCAGCCCCCACGCGCGGGCCATCCTGCGCACGTCTGCGGGGTCCCCGCAATACTTCGGAAGACCCCTGCCATGGAACCCCGGCTAGGCCGGGAATCTGCTGGGTGCGGAGACGCGGAAGAATGCCTAAACGGGGATCCCGCGGTTTCGCACTAAGCAGCTTAGAGGGTTTTCGCAGGGGTTTTTAGCGGATATTATGCCGTAAAGCGCCCGTAAGAGTTACGGGGTCCTCAGTGGGCAGCCACTGTGGGGGCTTGTAAGGTTTGCGGGAGCTAGGTGTGAGGTCCGTTCGGCGGTGTGCATCTTAAAGGCGCCGTCGTCCGTAAACAGAGTTTTTGCCTGCGTCACAAAAAAAAAGGTGAGGGAGAAGCATCAATGGCATTAATAATAATAAATAATAAAACTTTATTCAATATCAATTATTACGTATAAATGACTTGGATCTAAGAAATACAAAAGGCGTAGAAAAACTACACAGCCTGAACTAGGATTGTCCTGTGTTTCAGGCGAAATTTGACCTTCGTAGGTTCGTAGCCTTTAAATAAAACTAGTTTTTACGGGTTAATGCACGAAACTTTATTTATTTATTGACGTTTCGCAGCCTTTTCAGGTCTGCATCGTCAGAATAATATTTTTTTATTTACCATTATTCTGACGATGCAGACCTGAAAAGGCTGCGAAACGTCAATAAATAAATAAAGTTTCGTGCATTAACCCGTAAAAACTACTTTTATTTAATGAGTGATGTGCGTGAAAACCTAAGAAACAAATTCGTAGCCTTTTCAATAAGTTATAGTAAGGCAATCTGAAAAGTCGTTTTCAGGTAAAATATATTTTAGTTTTCTGTCCGTAGCAGGGTAAGCTGAGATGTAAGTTGGCGCTATATTTTTGGTTTAACGACCACGGGATACTTGAAGCCCCCAGGCGGCTGTTTGCGGGTCAACACTTAGTGTTGTCGAATTACGTAGGTATCGATAGTTTGCTTTGGTAAATCTTTGTTGTAATTATTATTTTAGATTTTTATATTAGAAGTCAATCATTCATTAAAAATATATGTACTTGCATTTTTAAAGTGAAACTTTTATTATATCGCTACATTTTTTTTGAAGTGAACCTTTATGTTTCGACGGGTGTAAATGGAAAAGTCCTAAGGTCATGGCCACGATATATATACAGTGTATGTCCACATATACCACGTGTGTGTGTGTGTGTGTGTGTAAGTTTGTGTGTGTGTGTGTGTGGTGTGTGTGTGTGTGTGTGTAGGATGTGTGCGTAGCTCTTTCCGACGAGCATGAAATTTGGAGAATAACTCGGCGAAGGCTGAAACGCCACAAGCGTCAGACAATATCATAAATATCTAAACATATATATGAGGCTTGCACTGCTCCATTCCCCTATGTTGTTTTCCCTGCCTAATGTTATTTAAGCAAAGAACTTTCACTTCATATGTGTGGTCCGTGCACACAATTTTTTTTTCATCGCTTCACTGGTAAAAAGCTTCCCTGCTACGCGGCGACCCGGGGCGATTTCTAGTCCAGGAAAGACTTTTTTATTATTTTATTAATGACTTTAAAAGTTAAATTTGCATCGTGGTTTTAATAAAAGCACACCAATTATCTGTCTTGAAGAAGTAGGTATGACTATAGCGATAATTTAGAAAGGATTAATCCTTATTATGTTAGTATGTTGCTGTAAACTTAAAGCAAACTTTGAGGCAGTCTCTCCCCGTCATGTTCTGTAAAGCATGAAATGGATATAGAGCTGTCAAATTTAGACTATTAATATGAGGTACCCAACCAACATATCTCTGAATATAATATGAAAAATAAAGTAAACAGCTATGTAATTAAAATCGTTAGCGACAGAAAATCTCTTTCAATAGAACGGAATCGGATCGTGCGAATTGGTTGGTTACATAATTATTTTTTATTCTGAAGAAAATTGTATTAAAAATACACATTTTATTTAATGTCAAATTTTCTATCTCGAGGAGTTTGATGGCGCAGGTGGCTAGCGCGTTCGGCTGCGATCGTTGAAGTTAAGCAACTTTCGCAATGGTCGGTCATTGGATGGGTGACCAAAAATCTTCTATCTCGAGTTCCTCTTTGCTTCGGAAGGCACGTTAAGCTGTTGGTCCCGGCTGCATCTGCAGTCGTTAGCATCTGTGCCTGTGAAGGCCTGTGCCCCAGCAGTGGGGACATTAATAGGCCGATGATGATGAAAATTTTCTTAAGATTTAAACGTCCAGTACTTGAACGCTTAAAATATGTATAATAAAATACTTATTTTAATTTCGTTTTAACCGAATACTATGTTTCACGATACTAGCGCAATTATTTTCAAATCTTTATTCGCATAATCGTTACATAAAATATCGATAAAAAGTTTTTCTTATCTACAAAAACTATCGCAGTACATCAGCGACACTATTCAACGCGTAACTTGGCGCCAAAAATCTTTAAGCAGTATATCTGTTTTTCAAGTAGGTTAATACTCAACAGCCGAAAGTTTATTTGCGAAGTCAACTTGTTTCAGTAGTAAAAATATGATTATATTAAAAAATAATTATGTAAGTTACAGATTTCTGGGCTTTTTAGAATTTTATATAATTTCTTTTACCTACAGGACTCCAATCTCTAAGTATATGTCTTTTATCCCTAAATGTTTTTATGAAAAGAGATTTAAACTAACTAATAAAGAAAAAAAATATCAATTTCAAAGACACTATATTAAAAAAAATGGTTTTATACAGTTACCGATACGTACTGCTACATAAATCGGTAGATTCATAATCATGTTTAAACATTAAAAAATAGTCAGTCACCCAATAATTATTTTTAGCTCTGATAAAGTTCTACTACGATATATATTAATACTAATTTAGTAGATAGATATTAAAAATTTCAACATGCTTCGCATCTCCCGTATGGTCTAGTGGCTAGGATACCTGGCTTTCACCCAGGAGGCTCGGGTTCGATTCCCGGTACGGGAAGCATTACTTTTTTTATTTTTACTTTTTTACGAATAAATTGCTTTTTATTCTCATTTTTTTACATCTTTGGATATTGGGATTGACTATTTATTTGTATAAAGCCCTTTGTTGAACTTGTTTTTTTTTTGGTTTATGTAGTCAACCATAACCACTCTTTGTGTTCAATTTGAAAATACACTAACGATGATAATTTTTTATCATGAAACTTATTTAAAAAACAAAGGAAGTAATTACAATCAAAAGGTTATCCAAAAGGCGTCATATGGTCAGCGCCGCGCGACGACGGTGGTCGTTAAACCAGTTTAAAGAGGTCTACCATGTCTTAGTCTATAAGTAAACTTAGGTCTCAGCTTACATTGGATTTTTAAATACAAGGTTACCGTGAGAAAATCTCTAACGCAAGCATTATATTCTTCATTAAGTACGTATACATGTCATGACATCCGTGTTATGTTTACTCAACTGAACAATATTTTGTCTGCACCAGATTGCATTTTTTAATCCCGTTCTCAAAGACTTACCTTAATATTCAGCATCTGGTTCATAACCATAAAAATGTACTGATGAATTGTAAACCTCTTTATTTTCAAGAAGGTTAAATTATTATATTATACTAGCAAACCAGTGAACCAAATGTTCACCAAAACCTGATTAAAAAAAAATGTATTTAATTAATTGAGAACTTCGGAGATTTTGTGTGGTTTCGTTTGAAATTCGTGATTTCTCGAAAACCGGAAGTGCTACGTTACTCAAATCCGATTTGTAGTCTTATCAGACTATTCTTAACTTATAACTTAAATATTCTCTTTATCTATCTCTTACGGTTGGGCCGCTGAAACAGCACCACAGACGGACGGACTTGTCTAATAGATAAGATATTCAATTTCATACGATTTGGGAACAAAAATCTGTACCAATATTTTTAAGTTGAAGAGCTTCTTTGTTTGTTTAGTTGAACGAGCTAATCTCAGAAAATACTGGTCCGATTTGAAAAATCCTTTTTGTGGTAGATAGTGTATTTATTTAGTGGAAGGCTATCTACAACCAGTAGGAGTGGAACACCAATGAAAAATTTTGCAAAGCAACAAAAAATATTCCATTTGAGAGTTCCGTTCCGTTAGACTTCCGTTGCGTGCTGGCCCTGCGTAAACGATAAAACTTCCAAAAATAAACATGTATAAACGGAATTGTTCGTCTAGAAAAGTTCTATAAAAAGTCCGCCATAGCATATCGCACATCACAAACAATAGGGTATTAAGTCGGCAAAACCGTTTATTTTTTTATTCGCGTTTCGAAAACTACATTTCTTTCTCTATAAACTGGTAAGATAATTGTATTTGAATTCGAAATAGTTTTTGAATTATAGCAACACGTCGTCAATTTCTAGGTAAAATTTATGATTGTGAGTATTCTAAACAGTATTAAGTTAAGTTAATACCCTATTGCCCGTTCGGATTAATACAAGTGATTTACGTCGCTTTTAGTCCTCTCCATCCAAAGGTTACCTGGAAGAGATAGCTCTTAGCGATAAGGCCGTACATTGATACACTAGTTTTAATTGGTTTTGTACTAAATGTAATTTTTTCTGTGGTGTACAATAAAGCGTTTTGTCATCATCATCATCACCCTATTAATGTCCCCGCTGCTGGGGCACAGGCCTTCCTTATGGATGGAATGGGGAGATAGGGCCATGACCCACCCCGCGGGCCCAATACGGATTGGCGGGTGCTAACGACTGCAGATGCAGCCGGGACCAACGGCTTAACGTGCCTTCCGAAGCACGGAGGAACTCGAGATAGAAGATTTTTGGTCACCCATCCAATGACCGACCACTGCGAAAGTTGCTTAAATTCAACGATCGCAGCCGAACGCGCTAACCACTTGCGCCATCGAGCTCCTCGTCCTCGCCAAGCGTTTTGTATTGTATTATAATATGGTGTAAAAGGGGAAATTTCTCAGAAACACCCAATTTCCTTTGAAGAGGGTCTGGTAGGTAGGTAGGTATGAAATGATTAAGTTAATTAATAATTATGCGTAACGCACATTAGGCGGGGGATTAAG
This sequence comes from Chilo suppressalis, assembly GCA_902850365.2. NCBI lineage: Eukaryota > Metazoa > Arthropoda > Insecta > Lepidoptera > Crambidae > Chilo > Chilo suppressalis. Next base: position 3,884,241 of record OU963911.1, read on the forward strand.
ATGTCGCTGGAAGTTTGCGCGTGGAAATTTTGCGTAATGAGCCCGTCGGTGGCGAGGCTAAGTAACCTTTAAGCACGGTAATGTTGTACAAGTGTCGATGGAGTCAACTTTAAGTTACTACAGCTACGAGTACTTACATGGTTCGCGACAAACGGTGGATGTCATGATTAAGTAATAAAAGTATTTATTAGAAAAAATTCCACGCGGACCAGGCAGCAGACGGGACTCGAACCAGCACCCTTCGCTATCCGGGCGAATGCCCTGACGGCCGCGTCGAAATTCTTCTAGCCATTCTTAAGCTGCAAGGCAGCGCCATTTCTTCGCATTGTAGGTAACCCACAATGTCAAATGAATATTTTTACAAGTATTAAACATTTGAAAGAAGAAAAAGCAATTTTAAAATGTTTAATTTTTAAGCATGTTAAAATCTAAAGAAAATGTTACTAGAAAAAAATTGTAAAAGTATTCATTTGACATTGTGGGTTACTTACAATGCGAAGAAATGGCGCTGCATTGCAGCTTAAGAATGGCTAGAAGAATTTCGACGCGGCCGTCTGGGCCGTCGTAGCATAATTGGTCAGTGCATTCGCCCGGATAGCGAAGGGTGCGGGTTCGAGTCCCGTCTGCTGCCTGGTCCGCGTGGAATTTTTTTATTAACATCAAGATTGTGAGATTTCGAATGTGATTTAAACATCAATCAGTTACATGCTTAAAAAATAAACATTTTAAAAGTACTTATTGTTACTTGTACTTGTAAAGTATATGCACTTTTATCATAACTGCCGGTCAGATGTTGTATTTAAGTGTAGTTGAGGTACAGTCTCCTTAACGATTTTCCATTACTAATTCTATATAGAACTAGCTTTCCGCCCGCGGATTTGCTTGTGTGTACTGCATCCCCTGTGTAACCACTGCAAACCAACAACTTTATTCACTGTAAGTTTTGTATAAAAAGTCTAGTCTATCAAACATGTTTCTCCATTCAAAATTTGGACCCGATGCATAACCATCAGGAGGTGAATTTCGGAAAATGCTTTTTCACTACTAAAAAGTATTACATACTACGTCATTACTTACATTATTTAATGCGATTCAAATAAGAATAGGAAAGCCAATGACCTCCATCTGTCAAACGTCGCGTGAAAAGTACGGTTTGCAAAAAAATCTTGGAACCCTTTTTAGCACTCGGCTAATTCTAGAATAAAAACCAAACATTGGTAAACAAACAATGACAAATATTGATAATTATAAATATTAATATTGTTTGATTTACATTTTTTATTGAGCTTTGGCTATGATTGGTTGAGAACCTAAATCGTCAACCAAATGTCACTTTAAATTGCGTTCATAAACTCGATTTAAAACTTTCGTTTACATAAAAGGATGCATGTTCGTATGTGACCTGGTAATAGTGCATGATATTCTTATCTACTCCGGCGGTAATGCAGAGATGAGAGGAATTGAAGAGCTAGATTCTGATTAATGTTATTTCTCAATTCATCTTAGTCAATAAGTTTTATTAAATAAAAACTTGTGGAGATGTTTTCCACATTAAATATATGATAGAATATGATATTAAAATGCTAGAAACTGATAATTGATAATGTTATTACGGAATGATAAAGAAACAACCGATTGATAGTAATGCACTGATCGATACGTGTTGCGCATATATCATCATGAAAAGTAGAACGCTAAATTAACAAAACAAAAAATATGGGTGCGTGTACTTAAGTACGCGCGTGAGAAGTTATACTTCTTTTTGGAATTATTAAAAAATAGTTTTTAATTGCATGCAGATAATTAATTACAATAAGATAATAAAAGGATTGGAAAAGGATAGTCAACGCAGTCAATAAAGTTCAGTTTTAATTTGAAAAATTTAATAAATAATCAAAATATTCAATTTAAATCACTACTGAATAAAATTTATTAGCACATATAAATTTCGCATTTGTATAACATTATAACACGTGTTAAGAATATAGAAACTAGAAACATGTGGATAAATATTATAAATATGAAAACAGTGATCAGAGGCGACGAGCGTCCCAACATGTGCGACTAAGAGATCCTATTACTATTTTGTTGGAAGCTTTTTTTCGAGACTTACGAGTATTGTGCGGTTTAGCGGCCGACTTCATGGTCTTACTTTTCTGTTACAGTGTTGCGCGCGCATCTTAAAATTTCACTCTCATCATTTTTTCATAACGCGCCCGCGGCTAACTTCATTATGTTACTTTTGTGTTACAGTGATGCGCGCGCATCTTAAAATTTCACTCTCATAATTTTTTCATAACGCGGCTAAAGAAGTATAACTTCAAAAATATAAAGTAAATTACGAAATATAATAATAATAATAAATATTCTTTATTGCACACAACAAAGGACACAAGATAAAAAACAAATAAAACAGAAGAAAGAGTACAATAGGCGGTCTTATTGCTAAACAGCAATCTCTTCCAGGCAACCTATGGTAGAAATGGAATAATAATAGAGAAATATAGAAGGGTGCAAAAGTAGATACAGGAGCTATACTAACATAAATATAAGAGAAGCAAAGAAATAAATATAAACGTTTCACCGTACAAACTTTTTTTGCTCACTCTACCTATTTGGTTTGAATTGACAGCTATGAAGTCATAATATGGCGCCCAGTCTGTCCTATTCTTAGTTGGATCGCATTATACGTCACAATAACGATTTGCTAACATCAATTTATGCTAATATCAAGTTTGAATGTAGATATTGCTAGTAGTACCTAGTATATCTACTCTAGTGTCTATGTACTCATTAACATTCCCGACTTAAAGGGTGGCTATAAGTTTACCACTAAATATTTGGATTCAGCAAGGATCGTACCCTTATCATTAATTTCACACCTTCTCCGTTTATATGACCTTTGTTCAGATGGAATTCACATTACGAAATTCATTAGATAACAATGTGGGAATCAATAGAATTTTAGTGATTGTGGTGGAATTTGATTTCCTGGCCTCAAATACTGTTTGAGCTTTTTTTTTAAAGAGAGCTAATGGCTTATAGTATAGGAACCCAAGCGGCGATTTTGGCATTTACTCGAGCACGGCAGAATAATATAAGAGGGGCAATTTTGCATCTTGTAAAGTACTCCTACTATACCGTTTTTTTGCGATGACGGGGAGAAAAATTTAATTATATCCACGACAGTGACCGACGCCGCTTTGGTTTGCTGACAACAAACAATAACAAACCCTCGCGACGCAGGTAATTGCGTGGTGCATTCGGGTAGCGGCGAGCAGCCCGAGGGCCACTAGCCGGTGCGGGTATACTTTGACGTGCACTCACGCAAGCGTGGCATACGTCAAACCACCCCGCCTCCGACCGGCAGCCCGTTACGGGTATACTTTGACGTGCACTCACGCAAGCGTGGCATACGTCAAACCACCCCGCCTCTGACCGGCAGCCCCGTACGGGTATACTTTGACGTGCACTCACGCAAGCGTGGCATACGTCAAACCTCCCCGCCTCCGACCGGCAGCCCGGTACGGGTATACTTTGACGTGCACTCACGCAAGCGTGGCATACGTCAAACCACCCCGCCTCCGACCGGCAGCCCGGTACGGGTATACTTTGACGTGCACTCACGCAAGCGTGGCATACGTCAAACCACCCCGCCTCCGACCGTCAGCCCGGTACGGGTATACTTTGACGTGCACTCACGCAAGCGTGGCATACGTCAAACCACCCCGCCTCCGACGAGCAGCCCGGTACGTACCCGCTTTAGCCGAACTTAGGCTTCTCCGTTCACAGCGTCACCTGACAAGTCGACCAGCTCCCGTACCTACCAGGTAAACCAACTCCTCTCACCCTCACCCTCCAGGTGTAACTGCGAGACCCAGTTATGAGTCGCAGCTTGACTCCTACCATACCTGAGCTATTTATTAGGGTCTAGGGCAGCAGTAAATAATCCACAATCGGCCATAAACTTTGATCGCGTCCAAATAGTCAGTTTTTTTAATAGGAGTGTAGGGTATTCGTAATAAGTAAAAATTTGTATTGTTTGTTTTATAATGGTCTTTACTTTTTATTGAGATTTTATATATATAGTGATTTTAAACCATTACTGCTCAATCTGTAATTGCATAGCGTTTAAATCTGTGGTTTAAATATATCCATTACTTATTACATCGCGACCGAGCCATTGAAAAAGTTTACGTGGGCGATTCGACCCGCGGGGCGAACCGCTTGTGGGTCGAAACGACCAAAGACCTCGCAACCTTCTATCTTATACGAGTAAGTGGGATCCGAATTATAAACTTTAGATTGAAATTAAATTATATTTTATTCAAGCTCCCTTGAATTCCAATATTTTTTCTTACCTGAATGGGTTCAGGACATCTTTTAGCTGATGAGAAGAATAGGCGCAAGAAACTCATCAACATTTAATAGAAGTAGCAACATTTACAAAAAAAGCATGTCACAATACAACGTCCACTCACATTTTGATTGCCGTGTCATATAGTATAAATACTAAAGATGGGCCGACCAAGGGCGGATCCAGCTTTGGCGCCAGGGGGGGGGTCATATAGCTAGCTTTGGCACCAGGGGGGGGGGTCATATAGTCGTGGTATATTAAATATTGAAAGTACTTAAATAAAATCCCCCTGGGTTTGGTCCATCTGTACCCAGCCCAGGGGGGGGGGGGGTCATGACCCCCATGACCCCCCCCCCCCCCCTGGATTCGCCCTTGGGGCCGACTAGTCGGGAAAGACGACTATTCGGCATCGTTTATAGTCGGCGACTATTCGGCAAAACATGCCGATTATAATCGGCACATAACCAATGAAATAAAACTCAAAACGTATGCTTGTTTAGAATATTTAAACAGTACATAGAGTAAGTATTTAAAGTTACGTACAGTCTTAAAATATTAAAAGAATTAGGCACATAAGAATCTGTCAGTAATTCAGATAACTTAACACAATGAATATCGCACATAACAAAATAACACTACTTACCCCGTACGTATGTATTAATGAGTGAAATCTTAAGTGCTAGCGATTCTTAAAGAACTCCATAGGTAAAGGACACCCGGCATTTTGTGCCAAAGTTGTATACTTATTTAATTTTTTTATCTGTGTTTCATAATTGGGTAACGTAGTCTGGCAATATTTGTCATCAGCAGCTAGCTGTCAATGTCAAATGCGTAGGTTTGTCAATATAACCTCTATATGTAGCCGGGTCGTCAACAGAAATAACGGATAAAAAGGCAATCACAGCAGAGAACATTCACAATCACAGTACGCGGGAGCGGATGCGAACTGCGAATGATTTTTTTGTTTGTATTTTAGGATTGTCAAATTGACATTTGGTTTTTTATTTAGAAAAAGCAAAGGAATCGTGGTTTTTACAGTCACTTGAGTAATATTTTGAAGTAAAATTCTGTCTCTTGAAGATTTAGGGTTTCCATATCAAAAAATATTATTCATAATATAACTTCTTTCCACGATTCACTAAAAATAAGGCAAAAGTAGTTTTATGTAGCAAATAATTTTGGCTTTATTTTGAGACCAAATTCAACTGTATACAAGTTTAGTATTTTTTCTATGAAAAGTGCCGGGTCTCCTTTGTTTTCCTTAGAGGCAAATTGTGATTTTGGAACATGCATATTTCGGCTCGTCGTCAGTGACCAAGCCGAGTCATGACGAAATATTCCGAACATCTTTCTAATATATTAAAATGATCGGCATTGCAAAATAATCGGCCGACTAGTCGGCAATTTGAAAACCGATTAGTTGGCTAGTCGGTTATTCGGCAAGTACTATAGTCGGCCCATCTCTTATAAATACAAACAGTGTTCCATGAGGCATTAGATTCGCCGTTAAACTGCCTTACAATTGGTCTAAGAAATCTTAATTATCTGCTCGATGGAGTTTCCGAGAATAAATGTTAATTTAATAGAGGAAGAGCATACTTCAAAACGAGGGCGTTAAATGTTGCCTGAAACGTAATTGACACCTTTGTACAGTCTCCCTTTGTGTTCGAACAAAGGTTTTTTTTTGTATTTTCGTACGGCGAATCAATTTTTCGAGCCCGGAAGATTTTCAACTCAAAATGTTGTTTAATATCGCATTTAACTGATCCAGAAGATTGAATCACAAAGTGCATTAATTAGATTTGTTATTGAATTCTCAACACAAAAATCCTATTGTATTTTAATTAAGTTTTTATTTATAATGTTATAAGATAAAGCTTTTTTGATACATGAAGCATACAGCTAGCACATGAAGGAATTAATTACAATAAAGGTTTAATTCATTTTAAAAGCATTTAACCATTTAACTGCTACAATTATAAATCTAAATCACTAGAAAAAGAAGTCTTAAGATTAAAAACCAAACGTCTTTCAAATATGTAGTACCTTCCCATAATTAATAAATAAATATTTCCAACACTCACACCAATTAGCCTAGCCCCGAAGTAAGCACTGTAAGGCTTGCGTAATGGGATACTAGGGTAACGGATAGAATAAGTACATATACTATATATATATATAAGTATATTTATGTATAAATACATATTATACCTCCATGGCTGGAGTACAAATGCTCGTATTCATCACACAAACATCTGCCCCCACCGGGATTCGAATCCGGGACCTCTCGAGTTGGTGACACCATGAAACCCGGCGTACAAACCACTGAGCTGCGGCGGTCGCTAATTAATCAATCAGTCAATAATTATGAGCCTTTTAAGTTGTCATTGCTGAGGCACAAATTTTCCCTATGAATGGAATAGGGGAAAGGGCCAAGATTCGTATAATCTACATGGGAATAATTTAGCTGGTCGATTTGAAATTACCATCTATTTCATTTCTCAATAAAAGAACATAAGTATATATACATGTATTCACTATACATACTTGTATAGTGAATACATATATATATATATATATACACACTGCCGGATTTAGGGGAGGGCAAGCGGGACGAAAGCCCCGGGGCCTCCACAAACGGGGGGCCCCCACAATAGAGACTTTTAAATTCCATCTAGTAAACATCTTTTCGGTTCCGTTCGTTAACTCTAAGATTTAATTTCAGATAATTTTTGTTTCCGTTTATGTTTATATGTGTTTGTTCAATACTAAGGGAATCTACTTGGTTCACAATAAGTTATTTATTGAAAAACTCGACTGAAAAAAAATCGTTTAGTACTTTATTTGGAAAATAATTTGGGGTGAGGGGGTCTCCGCTCCTCTGTTGCCCCGAGGCCTCTGGACCTCTAAATCCGGCCCTGTATATACACACAGATATCTTTATATATATAATTCTTCTGTGAGTGTGTATGTCACTGAACTTCTCTTAAACGACTGGACCGATTTTGATGAAATTTTTTGTGTGTGTTCAAGGGGATCTGAGAATGGTTTAGATTCACAATTTTGTCCGCTGGATAACCCCTATTTTTTTAGGGCGGTACGAAGTTCGCTGGGTCAGCTAGTATATATATATATATATATATATATATATACTAGCGGACCCGACAGACGTTGTCCTGTCTACACGTCTTTGTGAATCTAAACCATTCTCAGATCCCCTTGAACACACACAAAAAATTTCATCAAAATCGGTCCAGTCGTTTAAGAGAAGTTCAGTGACATACACACTCACAGAAGAATTATATATATAAAGATATATATATACTGTGAATACATGTATCACTATACAGATACATGTATTCACAGTGGTTCAAATGCACTGGTCTCAATGCCGCGATGAAAATTGAAAAAAAGTTAATACAACCGCATCAACCTACTCAACCGTTCCCAAATTTTTTTATCGTACGCAGTCCTTTCCATTTACCAATTGTGGATACGTTCTGGAACGAACAAAAACTGCTAATCGGCGTCGCATGTATGCGAGGACGAAGACCACGGTAAAAATACAACAGTGTATCTTTTATTACGTACCAATAAAGTTGAGTTTGCTCTGGTGCTTGTGTAGTTAAATTGATGGTTACGTTCTGAAACGAGGATTTAGTTCGCTAAAGGCGGTTGTGGTCGTTAAGGCAATCACACGATGTGTTGAAGATTCGTTATGAATGGCGTTTCAAATGCAAATGAATGTTGTATGTACTATCAGCCAATTTGATTACCGACCCACTATAACCATTAAAAAAAAGAAAAAGAAGAAGACCCACCATAAGTTTATTTTCCTACAATCACTGCAAAATAATAAGTGAAACTTGTTATATACTATATTAGTAAACTTATTATATGAACTTGTTATAATAACACTTTTATTTAACAATTATATTTGAGAAAAATCAGTCAGATTTGGCCGTCTTCCGGTTACATAATATTGACGTTACCTACTTTACCAAAAAAAAAAAATAACTAGGAATCGAAAGAGTTTATGTTACCTTTAGGCTATAAAACGTGATCTACAGAACTAAAGTCTATTCTTCAGATTTAAACATCTAGTAGTTAAATGCTTAAATAATAAAAATATTACATAATATTATATATTTTTTTAATTTTTTGTAGATGTATAGCTAAGCAGTATAACGTATTCATCACGTAAAAATCTTTAAATATTATGTTTTGGGATGTTAAAGTTTTAAACGTGTAAATAAATGACAGTGTCGCAGGGGTCCCTCCCCCTGGGGGGGGGGGGGGGGGTTACGATATACTATAAAAAGTGATTTCAAAATTTAAACTGCTATTCAAATTTTAGCTATTATATGATTTACTGTATACAAAAACAAAGATAAAATTTAAAAGATTTTTTTATTTATATCAATGCAACTTCCTTGTCGTGAGAAAATCCTAAGTGCCCTTGTCCGTTTTGCATTTTTTAAGCGAATTAACAAACAAGTGGGTCAGGAACCAATTTGTTCGATAGTATCTACGCACTACCACGTTATACATATTTAACTAATGCATTCATCCGTAATGGTTTTAAAAACATTTGTTTATTTTATTGCTTTTTCAGAGTTTATATTTTTTATATGTACTTGTATTGATTCTTAGGTCTCATGAAGTTAAGTTTCATAAAATTTGTACCTATCTACTCTACTCTATCTACCAAGACTTAACTATAATATATACTGTGTGTCACAGCAATCAAAATGTAGGTGAACAATTAATGTATAATTTCACATTATGTTATGAAAGGTGACTTCATGAATCATCTCTGAAGTCATTTTTCAACTTGACGACTCTGTAAATGATAAAACAGGGAGAAAAAAACAGCCCTTGCTGAGTTTCTTGCCGGTTCTTCTCAGTACAAGTTCTCCCGCCGTAGATTTACGAACCGATGGCGTAGCTTCTATATATTTATATGTGCTTGTAACAGCCTAAACTGAATAAATGATTTTGATTGTGATTATATAATCAAAGCTTTTCGTTCTTGAATAGGTAAGGGAATAACGAAAAAATAGTTTTTCAAAGAATACATTGTCTAAACTCTGTTTCTTAGATAATCCATTTTTTAATTAAATAGGTAAGTACACGTTTGTTCATAATCACAATATTTTCCTAAACCCGTTATTTTTCTATCTAAAACTTAATTTCATTAAGGCTCCGCGAATTAAGAAAAACACAAGGAGAGGAGCTAATCGCTGGCTGCAAGTTCAACACAAAACTGGAAGCAAACAAGAAAAATACAAACAAACCACTATGAGGTTTAGGTTTATTGGGATCTCAACTCAGCGCTTACGCAACAAAGTTGATTTCAACTCGGCACAGTTGTACTGTTCATCTGATATCGGCTGAGTTGTTAAATGGATTTGGTTGGAACCCGCGCGGTTTACGAAGCAATACTTAGCTAGCTGGAATTACGGATGGAACATTGATACAACTTCGCTCCGGAGTTGCTTATTAAATGGTTGTCTGGTATTAGGTATCTAGTATCTGTTTAGCATAAAGACCAATATATATGAACCTTCTCAATAAGGGTACTGATACATATATATATATATATATATATATATATATAAGTATATATATATAAGTATATATATATATATATATATATATATGATGATGAAAACTAACCGAATATATATAGCTATATATTTGGTTAGTTGTCATCAAAATGGACTTAGAAACATAATTTACAATTACAAAAACTATGATAGTTTTCGTGAGCTCAAACTTGTACTAAGGGTACAGTAGTTGACGCTCGTGACCGTTTGCTTATAGGTAGGTATAATTACAATTGGTTTTATGATATTTATATGTATCAAAAAGTGTGTGATCTAGAGCGTAAACTAGGCCGACCCTGTAGTTCAGGACTCCAGGTCTAGGCACTTGTCTCACCGACGCCGAGAAGCCGCAGAGCTAGAAACGAGTTGATGAGCAGCGGGTAGCGAGTGTGCAGTTCTGATAGTTTTATCGCTATGCTATAAGCGAGTGTGCGAGTACGACGAGCGATTACTCGCACCCACAGAACACAGAAAGAGCTTAGAAGGGCCTTGTGGGCGGGGCAGGCGCGCCACAGTTATGGTTTTCGGCGTACATCTTTAGAACCTAATGTTATGATTTAATGCAAACGAATGTGTATGTGTGTGTCGTGTACGTGTGTGTCGTGTATGTGTGTGTCATGTGGGTGTGTGTGCATGCGAATGGGTGCGTATACAATCAGTAAGCTATTGTCTCCCAGCGAAAAACTAGTGGAAGGAGTTCTTGCCAACAGTGTCAACATTCAGCGATCAACTTTTAATATATTATGCATCACTTTTATTTACACGGAATGTACGTAGGGTCTTTTATCTATTGTACGTTTCTTGAACGAAAAATAGTCGACAGTTAGTAGCTTCATCGCCGGCGCGGCGCTGACACAACTGCCTTATAGGTTTTATTTATCTAGATCACTAAAATTCATCAAAGTCGGTTAACAAGGTTAACAAAAGTTAACAGACAGTCAAACTCATTTCCGCATTTATAGTATAATTGCTATGGATAGATGTAAATATACTCATATTAGAAATACGAAATAACTCTACCTTAAGCTTAGTTTAAAACGATCAAACATAGGTAGTTGAAGTTATATAACGAGTGTGCCGGTTTTGAATTCTCAAATTCGCCATTAATGTTCAAACTTTGTGCAATGGACTGGGAGACACGATACCAAAGTCAACGGGAGTGGAAAACAATAACACTCACTGAAGAGAGTAGGGATGAAATCCTCATTCGGGCGTTTTCATCCCTCAACTTAATCTCGGTGATTTCTAAAAAGGGTTTTTGTTTGAAACCCTTGCTTTTTCAAGTCAATGTCAATGGCACACGGTTAGCCAACCGGCTAACCTTGCTAATTCTACTTAAATAATAAATACTAGCAAACCAGTGAACCAAATGTTCACCAAAACCTGATTTAAAAAAAAAATGTATTTAATTGTATTTAATTAATTGAGAACTTCGGAGATTTTGTGTGGTTTCGTTTGAAATTCGTGATTTCTCGAAAACCGGAAGTGCTACGTTACTCAAATCCGGTTTGTAGTCTTACCAGACTATTCTTAACTTATAACTTAAATATTCTCTTTATCTATCTCTTACGGTTTGGCCGCTGAAATAGCACCACAGACGGTCGGACGGACTTGTCTAATAGATAAGAGATGCAAGTTTGGATGTTTCTTATTTAATGTGAGACGGATTTCGATGAAATTTACAACACGTATAGTTTAATAACTGGATTGTGACATTAAGTTATTTTATCCGAGAAAAAATTAGGTTATCTGTGGGATTTTCACAACAAAAACTTCTCTCAATCAATGACTCTAGAAATCATTGCTGTTTGATAAAAACATTTTCAAAGGAAATCAATAGATAATATCATGTCCGTAGAAATCGTAATTGTGTCAGAATAAAATAACATATTTTCAAGGGTAACAAAAATACTTTACTGTTCCGGGAAGGCGCAACGAACGGCGGGTGGTCAGTGGCCATTCATTCATTCGTTCTCAATACCGAGCTTTCGTATACAGGATGTGACAAAGATGTTCTAACGGGCCTAACAATTTGAATGTCAGTATTGGTTTTTGGTATATTTTAATTATTATAGTTACTAACGCGATTACTATCATGTACACTATTTTTTATGAGACTAAAGATTAAAACAATATATTTTAATTATGATTTTATTTAGTTAAGGTACCGATGGTTTTTGAGGTTATCCCATACATACATAGAGGTTAACAGACCGATAGATGTGGCGAAGAATCATTGTTCTATAATATGCACACATTTGTCATGCAATAAACCAATTTTGCGTTTCAAATTATGCATATCGCTCTTACACTCATGAATGAATCTTCATACATCATTGATGAATCTTCATGCCTAAGTGAACTGGAGAAAACTGACCTATCAGTTATTGTTAATTGCACTGATCCGGAGCAGGCAGCTCAGAAGCTTGTAAATATAGTTTCTGCTGTCGTTTCTAAACATACGGTCTCAGTTATCATCCCTAATAGAAAAATAATAATTAAGCCTTGGATAACTCCCGGTATCCTACGCTGTATCCGTCATCGCGATAAGTTGTATAAAAATACAAAAAAGAACCGGACAACTATACAACACTGAAAATTTATACGCGTTACAGAAACTTCTGCAACAACTTACTCAAAAAGTTAAAAGTTGAATATGAACGCAGTGAGTTTCTGAAAGCAAAGAACAATGTAAAGGCTACTTGGGATACAATAAAAAAAGTATCAAATTTAAATAAAAACTCGTGCTCCTCAAGTGAACTGCTATCTCGGCCTGGTCATGCTTCTATTGATTCTATAAACGATTTCTTTGCCAGCGTCGGTGAGAATTTAGCTACAAAAGCTGGCACGGGTAGAGCGCCCCATCGCAGCTTCAATTCATCAGTGCAAATATCACCTAAATTAAACTCAATGACCTTATTATGCACAGACATCGATGAAGTAGAGCGAACTATCTTAAGCCTAAAAAATACTTCCGCAGTAGGATGGGATAAAATTCCCACATCCGTTCTCAAATCTTGTAAGACGGTTTTGTCACCCGTCCTTACTTATGTCTTTAATATCTGCTTATCAACCGGCGTGTTTCCGAAGGTTTTTAAAAAAGCAATTGTTCATCCAATTTATAAAGCTGGAGATAGAACTAACGTGTCTAACTATCGACCTATTTCTGTCTTGACTGCAATTTCTAAGGTCTTTGAGAAGATCCTTCGCCGTCGTCTTATTAGTTATTTAGATGCTAACCATATTATAAGTAAAAATCAATATGGCTTCGTAGCTGGTAAGTCTACGGAAGACGCTGTTTTGGAGTTAACGGATACTGTGGCTAAATGCTTGAACAGCAAGATTAAGAATATGGGTATATTTTTGGATCTCACCAAAGCTTTTGACACTGTTTCCATACCTATTTTACTTAGAAAACTTGAGTTTATTGGAATTCGGGGTCATGTCCTAAATATGTTCAAAAGCTACCTGAGTGATCGTATGCAGTGTACTAAGATTGACGGCCACGTGAGCAATGATAGTTTTATCCGTTATGGCGTCCCACAAGGTAGTGTTCTTGGTCCCACCCTATTTTTAATATATATAAACGATCTTTGCAATCTAACCCTCAAAAACTGTAAGATTGTAACATATGCCGATGACACCGTTCTACTAATTCATGGCGTGAATTGGCAGGACGTCCGTAATGCTGCGCATAGTGCTTTAAGCAAAGTTATGGATTGGCTCTCCGATAATCTTCTTACTCTGAATCTGGAGAAAACCAAATACATAACTTTTTCACCCTCAACTGTGTCACTTCCTCCAACTGATTTCACACTTTATGCTCACAGGTGTCATCAAAACCCTGACTGCAATTGTGTCCAAATTACACGTACTTGTTCTATAAAGTATCTTGGAGTTGTATTAGACGCAACCTTATCGTGGAATCCGCATTTAAATTACTTAATCTCAAGAGTAAGGAAGCTTATTTTTATTTTTAGAAATTTAAGAACATCGGCTGATTTCACAACCCTCAAGATGGTTTATTATGCACTTGCACAATCAATGTTAAATTATTGTATAGCAGCATGGGGCGGCGCAAATAAGACGATATTTGTTCGCATAGAAAGAGCACAAAGAGCAGTTTTAAAAGTAATGACGTTTAAACCTTTGCGATTTCCTACTACTGACCTCTACTCTCTATGTAATGTCCTGACTGTCAGACAAATGTTTTTGTTAAAAATAATACTGCGCAAACATTGTTTTACTCCCTTCGATGCAAATATCATGAGGTTACGTAGATTTGACAGAGTTTGTAATACGGTGCCCTGTAGGATTGCATTGGCAAGACGTCAATATTATTTCATAAGTCCTACGGTGTATAATATTGTGAACAAGCAACTTAATATATATCCGATGACCTTAAGGGAATGCAAAATTAAATTAAATAAATGGCTTCAAAATTTGACATACAATGAGACTGAGAACATAATCAAGAACTAAACCATGAATCATAGACATAATTTGTTTTGGAAGGAAACCATTGAAAATTTGTTACTGTTGAGTTGCACATTTAAGTAGGTATATTTAAATTTATTTTAATAATGATTATTTTTGTGTAATTTTTGCTTATTATTATTATTTTTCTCTGGAGGTGGGCGTTAGCGGCTGCAACACAGTTTTATACTTCAGCAGCTTCTAATGTACACATGTTTTATGTAATGTGTCTTTTCGTTAATAAAGATTTATTATTATTATTATTATTATATCTTTTGCGGTTGCGGGAATGTTTATACCATGGTGATGTTAATTCAACCTATTAACTATACGCCCGGTAAAGCACGAGTGCTAATTCATTGCCCTAGTTAGTGTATTGGCCTATCCGATGAACGGTTAGGGTAACTACACACCTAATCGGGCCGGTATAGTCGTTTCGCCAGTATTTGTCGAACAACAAAACCGACCCGTAGTAATAGGGGTGATGACGGGGTACAGTAAACGAAATTCTATTTAGTCCGTCAGTTAGATGATCAAAAAATAATGGACACGTATTTTTTCTTTGGGCAATCAACCA
This sequence comes from Chilo suppressalis, assembly GCA_902850365.2. Classification (NCBI taxonomy): domain Eukaryota; kingdom Metazoa; phylum Arthropoda; class Insecta; order Lepidoptera; family Crambidae; genus Chilo; species Chilo suppressalis. The sequence goes on from OU963911.1 coordinate 3,899,260, forward strand.
AAACAATGACAAAGTTATAGCGCGTCAAAGTTTGGGAGTAGGGACTCGTGACGTCACTTTTGAGTGAAAATTGTACTTGTTTAATTGTAAAACGAGACGTCATGCGAATTTTCAAATCAATATATCTCTGCAATCTTTATATTATGTGAAAAAAGAAAATATACGTGTCCAATACTTTTTGATAATCAACCTGATAAACGAAGAAAACAAAAAAAAAAATGGGTGCGTGTACTTATGTAGGCGCGTGAGAAGTTATCCTTCTTTGGCATCGTTTAATATTAGTTTTTAATTGCATGCAAATAATTAATTACAATAAATTAATAAAAAGTCTGGAAAAGGACACAGTCAATAAAGTTCAGTTTTAATTTGAAAAAATAAATAAATAATCAAAATATTCAATTAAAATCGCTACTGAATATAATTTATTAGAACATATGTGATTTGCACTTGTATGAAACTCAAACACGTATTCCGAATATACAAACTAGAAACATGTGGATAAATATTATAAATATGAATACCTATAACTGTTACTTTATTACAAAAAATAAAGATGTGGTTTTTAGTTCTACTACACCAATGGTCAAGAGATGGCGCTGTAGTCTCCTGAATCGCGCTTTGGTTCCGTTGTTCCAGATTAATAAATACTTTTGATAGGCCTTCACAATGCAGTCGTTAGCACCCACTAAATAGATATTCTATTTCTATTTTGTTGGTAGATTTTCTTAATGTGCGGTAAACACAAAAGTAACAGCATGAAGTTGGTCGCTAAAGCGACCAACTTCATGCTGTTAAAATTTTGTGTTACAGTGATGCGCGTGCATCTTAAAATTTCACTCTCATCATATTTTCATAACGCGCCTAAAGAAGTATAACTTCAAAAATTAGTCATCATCCCTAATTGCCAAACAATCGGCTACACATACCCGATTCTACCGCTCGGTTGTGTCGATTAATGCCGACCCGATTATGTGTGTAGCTACCCTTATCTGTTGAATATAAAACTGTAGTTTGCTATTCCGATTTGGAGTTCTAATGAATTTCAAGTAGGTTATTTAATATTGTACTGCATTTAAGAGATTTTTACAACTAGTCGTTTTTTCATTTTAAGCTAAAGATGAAATTTCGGCTAAAGATGAAAAGATAACTTTGATTGTTTGTGTAAATAGAGTAAATAGTGTTACAAATATATCTATGTAAGATTATGTTTTCGTTGGGCAATATATTATAATGTTTGGACAATATTACGCATGCACTTTTATTTCAAATATTAACTGATGTTAATGATTATAAAAAAATGCATACGCAGTGATCAAAGTTGAAATTTTCGATATAGGCTTATAAATCGCTGAACACCGGCTGCACGCACGAAAAAGTGTCACGTTCCGTTTGAGCCTGAGCGTGCAAGCGAGAGCGCGGAACATACGATACAAAGGCACGATCGGCTTGTACACATTTATCTTATCTCTCTTCTCGCGTGACGTCATAGCTAGCAATTATGCATTTTTTCATTAATGTTTCTTTATAACGATATCACGTAAAACTATCGTCCGTTAACCGAGTTTACAGAAAACCATTTTTTTTAATGATATAATATTTATGATTGCAGTAATTTTGAAGCATCCTTTACATAAAAACATGAAAGTAGCGCCGCGCCGGGCGGGCTTCCTTGTTATTTTACCGCATTTTCCTATTACTTTTTTTGTAACCCAATTGAATTGTTAACACATTCCACGCGTTCTGGCGCCTCGAAGTTTTTTGTTTATATTTCATGTCTACGATCGTCTTTTGTTGTTTAGGGCGCGAGTAGAAGCGGTGTTTGGCATTGTGAGATTTTTTTCTTAATTTTTTTGCGTAATTCAAATGAATGGATAATTTCTCGCAGATTTTGTAATGTGGTTTGTCGTGGGAGTTTCAATATGTAGTACTTATGGACTTATTTATTTAGGAAATTAGGAAATGGATGAGTGATTATGTGTCATGTTTTCAATTTCGCAGACGATATATTTTAGCGTTTTACAAGAAAAAAAGTAACTTTTGTACCGCTCAATCCAACATGAAATGTGAGAGATCAGCGGTCGTATGTACCTAAGTACGCAACCTTTTAAATAAGATTTATAATTGAACAATAAACTATAAAAGTGAGTGAGTGTTATATCGATATTTATTTTTGTAAATGGCTTCGCACGGCTTGTGCATTTAGCCAATGTCAAGTGTTAAAATGTTTACAAATTCTATAGCACTCGTGGTCAAAGTAATAAATGAAGTCAAAGTAAGTGGCAGTCAAGTCAAACCACCTTTCCCTATGCTTCAGTAAATGTGTGGGGATTTACTGGAACCTCCCCGTGGACTACTTGAAAGAACGTCGAAAGACACTTTCCGCTATTTTTTTTCACTTGCCAACACTTGTGCATGTTCCCCAACACTAAGTGGTTAATAATCCACCATTATAAGACACTAATATCGGCCACAACAAAATTTTTAACAAGAAAAACCAAACTGCTAATGTGACGCTTCACGATCCCGCCAAAAAGTCCAAATATTACCTTTATATTACCGTGAAATACATAAGCCTGAAAAAAAAAGTCAAACCGCGAACCGAAAGCATCTATGGTCATTTATAATCGAAAGAGGTACAACAAAAAAAGGTTGGGAGACCCTTGTTCTGCATTATCGTTAAAAAGGAACAAACGCATTATTCCCTCCTCTTCTCACCATTCTACACAACATTAACATGCTAATTAAACTCCAAGGTGGCAACTCGCCTTCACGTAATTCCAATTACGATGTTCAACTCGTATGGAAATTGAAATTATTCTGCTAATATATGCGCAGGGTAGGGAAAGAGGTAATATAGGTAGGGCTGCCATCTCTAAAATGTGGCAACCAGGATAAAACGCGTGATAACCCCGGATTTTGGAGCCCAGGACCCGGACAGACCAATAAAAAATAGTTAAAAATATCACAAATCAACGTTTTTTGGTGATCTAGGCAAAAGAGCTAGCAGTCTACCTCATAATAAGTGGTCACTGCTGCCCATGGACACTTGCAGCACCAAGGGCCACTCATGCGTTGCCGTAAATTTTTAAATCCGGACTACAAATAAAACCCCGCCCGGACGCTCCCCGGACGCCCCGTAAGCTAGGACAAATCCGGGGAAACCCGGACGGATGGCAGCCCTAAATATAGGCAATTCAAATGTACATTATACAGGTGGAATTCTTGGAAGGTGGCTTATTATATTTCATTTAAGCATTTATTTGCCAAATAACATTTCACTGGAATAAATTTGACTCGTCTTTACAAGGCGCAGCAAATTACTCTACACTACTTGATGTCAAGTAGGAATAGAGCTAAGTAAGTACGTTCAAATCGGATCCGGCTGGGCGACGCCTCGTCGACCGCTGGTTGACGGCTAGGCGGCACATTTCGGTCAGTCATGAAGAAAGTACGGAGTGGTTTGTTGCGAAGATACATACGTAAACTCGGCTACCGAGAAACGTAAGCTAGGGTACGGAAAGTTTAATATGCAAACGTGTTTGGGAGCTTATACCGATGGGAGACGATTACGAAACGATTCCGATAAGTATAATAATATATCTTTATTCAAAGAAGGACAACATTGCATAATAATAATAAAAAGTACAAAATAAAGGATGCCTAAACTAGGTTACAGTATTAATTTGTACCTGTATTTCAGGCTTCTATGATGTATGGATGCATCAATCAAAGTAATTTGCCGGTTCCAGCCATCACTTTGCTAGCCACCAATCCACTAATTACCCCGTGGAGTCTGGAACCTTTTTTTTATTACGCAGGCGAAACCTCTATTTACAGACGTTGGCTCCCTTAAGGAGCACACCAACGAACGGACCTCACACCTAGCCTTTAGAAAATCTCACGGCTGCGAAACGGAGATGCCGTTAAGCAGTCCCCGCGGCTTACGAGCGCTTAGCATATCCGCTAAAAACCCTGCGAGTACCCTCCTAAGCTGTTAAGTGCGGAACCGCGAGATCCCCGTTGAGGGATTTCACTTAGCGTCATGGAACACATATGAACTCTGAAAGGGATCGACACCAACTTGCCTGTCGGATTCCCCACTGCCGTCAAACAGGTGTCCACCTAACATAAGCGAATAAGCAGCTACAGTACGTTCAGATCGGATACGGTTGGGCGACGCCTCGTCGACCGCTGGTGGACGGCTAGGCGGCGCACTTCGGTCAGTTATGAAGAAAGTACGGAGTGGTTATTGCGGAGATACCTGAACTAGGCTATAAACGTTAGCTAGGGTCCGGAAAGTTTAAAACGCAAACTTGTTTGGGAGCTTATACCGATGGGAGACGATTACGTTACGATTCCGATTAGAATAATAATAATATATTTTTATTCAAAGAAGGACAACATTGCATAATAATAATAAAAAGTACAAAATAAAGGATGCATGAACTAGGTTACAGTATCATTTTGTACATGTATTTCAGGCTTCTATGATGTAAAATAATACATTTTCTGATTAATAAATTAACAACTTAATTAAAACAAAACTTAAAGTAATCGTTGTATATGTTAGTAAATGTAAATTATGGAGTTACCTTAGTTTATTTACAAACAAAAAGTAATTTTTCGGTCTGCTCGTATGTCAGGCTGTGCAAATAATTAAATACCTACTACATTTCTACAGTTGAAATAGTTTAATGTACAAATACTTTTTAACTTATTATATAAGAAAGGATTTAAGAAAGTAGAGAATCTATGTGAAAATATGTAATTTTAATCATGTGTAGAGATGCAGACTATATCTTTCCGTCTTTTGTTAGTGATATCAGAGAAAGAATGCGTTCCAATAGGGGGTTTCATACTGTCACAAACACTCACGAAACGAAACGGAAAAAAGTGTTTAAGTGCGATAGTTTAGAGACTTGTATAGTGAAATAAAGTGTTTAGCGAGTGTTTTGTAATTAACATTGTGTGTTAATTGTGTGAACTGAGTGGTGAATAAAGAACTGTCAAGCGTGAACTGGCATATAATTTCGAACCCCATCACGACACGTAACAATACAAAGAATACTGAAGGTTGACTTGATACGGTGACGATTTCTTTCAGAGTTGATATATCTGCTACAACCACTACACATCGATTGAACAACAACATCATTATAAGGTAGTATTATTTTATTGTGGCCATCTCTTATCTATAAGGTGCCAGCTATTTGTCCAGACGGGCGCTCCCATTTCAGCGGAAGTTTCACTATTTCTCTTAAACGATAGGGTACCAAGATGCTATAAAAACCAATACTTTTTGTCATCTGGAGCATGCATTAGTATTTAGTATTTCGGTGGTACAGAGTTTTTTTTATTATTTTCATGACAATTATTTATTTATTTACTCTTTATTGTCATTTTACAACAAATGGCGGACTTAATGCCACATGGCATTCTCTACCAGTCAATCATCGGGCTAAGCAGAGACATTATGCGGTAAAGTAAATAAAAGCAAAAGGTGAAAGAAAAATAAATTAAATTGATAAAACTACATGATACTCAATATAAAAATTATAATACATAACATCTATAAATATACCTACATAACTATACATATATATACATACATATTTATATATACGATAAATACCTAAATATATACAATAATAAATACCACTATACCTACTTAAGAATATAATAATTATTAAGTATGAAACAAAAATTTCAGACATACAATAAAGCATTAACTGTAGTACCTTATATTTTTTAATACTTTTGTAGTTTTGCAATCAAATACTTTTGAAATTAGGGTCTACATATTGAGACAAATTCAATATGCCTTTATGTTATATTATTCGAAATTCATGAATACATTTTGTGTAAATCCTTAATCACACGCAACCTCAAAATTCTACTAATAGTTATCAATTTAGTAGTACTATTACAATAGTACTAAAGACCTTTATACGAGTGTTCGCAAACGGTTCGAGAGTGAGTTAATTTAATTAATAGAGGGCTAGTTCAACTTGCTTCGAAACATAGAGTTATGAATCGCACAGAACTGCCAAACATTAATACGAGTAAAATATTATGGTAGCCATACACACTACGAGAAATCGTTACGATTAGACTGTACCGTCCGAACGGTACCGATAAATCGTAGCGTGTATGTTATAAAACTGCACAGTTCTATACGTACGCCACGTCCGATAAACTGTTCCGTTCGAACTGTACAGTCTGATGGTAATTATTTTAAAATTTCTCGTAGTGTGTATGGCTAGCATTAGGTACAGTAAACCCGCGATATTCCGGGCCCCGTCCAATCCACGCACCCCCGATAATCCGACACGCTTTGCACATAAAAACAATAGAAAAAGATTTTTAGATTTGTAAGTTGTCGGATTACACGGTACTCTTATTTCAAAAATTCTGGTCTATAGAGGGTGGTCTTAGGCAGTACTCTGTAATCCGGCAAATTCGATAATCCGACATCGCCCTGCAAAACCTTTCTCGGATTACCGCGGGTCTACTCTACTGTACTTACTATTTATTTATTACATTACAAATAAACATGCAGGTAACTTAATCATTCAAGAAAAATAATGAATTTGTATTCGTAGTATAACGTCATTTACACTGTCGTAGAAACAGTGGATTTGGCAGTGCCACAAGGGTACACTTGGAGCGGCACACACACCTTTCCATCATCATAGCTCAACTTATGACCACAAATTATGAGTATTTATTGTAATAATAATTATTATTATGCGTATTTATCATACATTAGCTGGATTACTTCAAGTAAATTAGTCGTAAATAACAAAATTATTTTGTAAATTCAACTTCTGTATTTGTATTGGTTTACTATATTGATAAATAATGTTGTAACTTATCTTCACTTTTCAAAATGATTTAAATCGAATACGAAATTGTCTATAAATCGTCTCTGTGTAACTGTAGCTCTATGGTCCAGACCGAATTCTATTGAAGGGTTGTAATTAGGGCCTACATATTGAGAGAAATTCAATGTGCCTTTACCCTTGTCTTTAGTTAGGGGTTTTTATTAGGAGTCACATGAGATTAACCACTACACAACTATTACATGTCAATAGACTATAAGAAAGGAGGAGAACGAATCTAATACAGAATGAGTTTCTGCTGCTGAAAGCCACACAACTCCTTTGTTTTTACCCAACTGCAGCAAAAGGATACGTGGATAGATTTATTTAAATTCATCACAAATTGACAAACGTTAATCATCATCAGCCTATTAATGTACCCACTGCTGGGGCAAAGGCCTTCCCTATGGATGGAATAGGGAGATTGGGCCATGAACCAACACGTGAGCCCAGTGTGGATCGGCGGGTGCTAACGACTGCAGATGCAGCCGGGACCAACGGCTTTACGTGCCTTCCCAAGCACGGAGGAACTCGAGATAGAAGATTTTTTGGTCACCCATCCAATGACCGACCACTGAGAAAGTTGCTTGACTTCAACGATCGCAACCGAACGCGCGCCATCGAGCTCCTCGAGATCGAGTTTTATTAAGTTGCATCAAAAATTGAAAAACGTTAATGCATTCCACCAATTATTATATTTAAAAAGAACACAATTGATACAATGTGTTTTAATCAAATAATCTGCATTGCCGTGTGTGGCAGTGATGCAAACAGACAGAAGTTCGGCAATCTAATAAAAGGAGCTTTTTTTTTAATTTTTGTAACGCATTTTTTAAGATTTTCTTCTGCTTAAATTGTAGTTGTGGAGCTCTGAATACTATACGCAACTTTCATTAAAGTTAGAGTAATATTTTGCAGGTCTTCAAAATGGTGAATGGTATTTCTGGAAGGCTTTGTAATTTGATGGGTTTCTTGTTCGAATTTCGTAAAAACTTTGTCACTATGAGCAAATTACATAATACTGTATAGTAATACATACATAATTCTATATACTAAACAGTAAGGGACCGTTCAAGTATTACGTAAGCAGATTTATTACAATCATTTACCCCCTCCTCCCCCTTGTCAGCAAAAGTAAGCAAAGCTCTTACCCCTCCCCCCATCCTTACGTAAACATTGGTACCTAAATGCATTTTTCCTTTAATGTATTCTGTTTTTTTTATTGATTCATGAGCTTTCATGAGCTTCATGAGCAGCAGTACTTAAAAAGGCTTAATCGATGATGCTGACGTAATCGCCATCTCTACCCCCCACCCCTCCATGTCATCAAAAATAAGCAAAGCAAAGACCCCCCTGCCCCCCTATAGGGCTTACGTAATACTTGAACAGCCCCTAATAGTTTTTTTAAATATCGATAAAGTATCGTTTCAATTTTTTATAAAAGAATATTTCAGTATTAAAGCAAAGAGCTTTCATGAAAATATAGGTACTAAATATTAATTCTTTGTGCAAATTTGAAATATTCGTATCTGAATAGAAAGATTCTTTCTTCAACACATTTTTTATTAGAGTTCTTCTTTGAATTCCATTTCTTTAAAAGCACCAGGGCGTTAAACAGAAACAGTTTTTCTATTGCATGCCAGTAAGTAGTTTGAAATTACACTAAATCATGTTTAAAGACGATTTAAAGACGAAACGACGATAGATATAAATATTTATTGCGGTCACACTAAGAGGGGTTAGTTAACTTTTAACTTTAACTAAAATTGAAGCTGTCACTTTCTTTGTGATAAAAGAAGCGAATTATTCAACACGTGACTTTTTGAAGCTTTAAAATAATTTGACGCTTCTGAGGCCGAGTGTCAGTGTCTATGTCAGTGTACATAGTAAAATAATTAATTATCCATCAGTCTTAACCGCTGTAGTACAGGCTTACGGTAAACACGCAACGATATTAAATACCCTAGATTAGATATAACAACAAGAACAAAATCGTGGCCGAAACCTGTCCAAAAGGTCCAGGAAGCTCTGTAAGATGATCGCGTTGTCAAAAACAATATAGGGCATTATTTAAACATTGAAAGTCACCGTTAATGCATACAGTATAAGGTCTTAATCAAAATGCAAGCGTAAAAGAGTTATGACAGTTCGAAATGCAAGTTCGTAAAATTTTACGATTTATTGCTATATGCGGAAGAATATACATCTTATTTATTTGACTCGACGCGCAATTCTGAATACGCTGTTAGCAATATAGCAGATACGGACCGCGAGGAAAAGAGACGGCTATATATCCCACCATGCATTTGAATATCACGAATATTTTATATCAAATCAGTTTATAGTAAGTATTAAAACAAAATTTACTGCAAATGCGTTAAATTAACAAACATTGATTAGATACTTGTCAAAAAACGGCACAACGACACATTTTGAGCACACGCACGTGGTGTATCTAGGGTATTTAATATCGTTATAAATACATACAAACGCGAAGATAGCTGGAGGAACTCGATGGCGCAAGTGGTTAGCGCGTTCGGCTACGATCGTTGAAGTTAAGCAACTTTCGCGGTGGTCGGTTATTGGATGGGTGACCAAAAATTTCCTATCTCGAGCTCGGAAGGCACGTTAAGCCGTTGGTCCCGGCTGCATCTGCAGTCGTTTGCACCCACCAATCCGCACTGGGCCCGCGTGGTAGGTCATGGCCCAATCTCTCTATTCCATCCATAGGGAAGGCCTGTGCCCCAGCAGTGGGGACATTAATAGGCTGATGATGATGATGATGATAAATAGATTGAAGTTGAGAAAGAGCCAAGTATGAAATAATATATATTGATAACTGTTGATTTTGCAACTTGAAGCAACGGCTTAACGGGGAGGCCCGTAAGCAGAAATTCATTATGAAGGTCACATTATCTTCTACGCATGTGAATTAAAGGTATTCTGCGTAAATGTAGTATGTTTGTATCTATTATGCTTTTAATATTATAAATGTGAAACTTTGCATATTTGTTACTCAAACGCACAAAACGGCTCAACGAATTTGATAGATCTTTTTTTTTATATAGCCAGGAAAGCAAATGACTCTACCCCACCTGATGTTAAGTGGTGATAAAGTCCAAACGCGAAGACAGCTGGTACAGCAGTTATAAACTGCCACACCAACCACTCACGCTTCTCTTAAAGGACCCCAGATTGTAGGAAGGAATCTTATAATAAAGTCACTTTGAGACTATCGCGTTGCATTATAAATATAAGATTTCACAAGTTAAATGTCGGGATAACGCAGGTAGGTACGAAAACATGAACTAAAGTACGCGTTTTGACCTTAGATTAAAACAAAAAGGGTAGATACGGCACTAGCCTCATAAAAGTGATCCGCATAAATTGTGGTCCATGACCCTAATCGCTTTAGTCACAACTTGACATGCAAACGACGTACATGTGAACGCCAAAAAGAAATATTGCAAATATTTTGTGTTTATATGATAAAACAATGCCTAATTGTGTTTTTAAAAAGTGCTCAAAATCCTCAAGAACTAAAAATAAAACCCACGGCATCACTTTTCATTTTTAAGTACTATAAAATATATTTTTTCATAAAAATTGCTGTTTGTTTTGAATCTTATTCGGTACGTCGAGTACTGGTCGCGTGATTGGTCGGTAGTGTAGTGACGCGGATCTCGCCGTCTCGTTCGCACTGCCGTTGAAACTTAACGTGCTGTTTCGTTCGGGTCGGTAATGCAGTGACGCGGATCTCGCCGTCCCGTTTGCGCTGCCGTGGGATCAGTTTTTGTTTGATGCAAGTATGAGCGTACCGTATCTACCCTTTTTGTTTTAATCTACGGTTTTGACCCGTAAAATGTTATATTTAAACGGATTTCGATGAAATTTGGCGCAAATATTACCTGGATTGAGACATGGAATACTTTTCATCCCGAAAAAATGTTAGGCTGAGGGATTATTAAAAAACTAAAGTTACCGCGGACGAAGACGCGGGATGCTGCTAGTTCTGTATAAAAGAACGTAAAACAATAGAACAGTATGTTATGAAGCAATTCATCTTTATACTAACTTTATCCAGAATGTTCGCATTCACTCGAAATTACTCGTTTGACGAACATTAGATTTTAAGAAATACCAATTGTCTACTGCTCAGCCAAACATCAGTTCATTTGGCTTTACTCTAAAAGCTGACTTTTGATATATCGTTAATCTATATATATAAAACTCAAAGGTGACTGACTGATTAACATAGTGATCTATCAACGCACAATCCAAACCACTGGACGGATCGTTTTGAAATTTGGCATGCAGGTAGATGTTATGACGTAGGTATCCGCTAAGAAAGGATTTTGATAAATTCTACCCCCAAGGGGATAAAATAGGGAATGAAAGATTGTATGAAACTTTGTCAATTTTAAATCGATCGGGCTGAGACTTTGCATGCAGGTATAAGAAGAATCATAGATGAATGCCATTGTGTATAATACAAGCCTGAGAACAAAAACTGTAGTCTACACTTCAGCTCTACACCGAAGCGAAGCGAGGGCGGGCCGCTAGTTATATATAATATCATTATTATCTTTTACCCTAGAATAAATAACAGTTTTTAATGCCTTTGAGCAGGACGTTATTCACATTGTTCACAATACATCGAGTGTAGATATTTTGAAGCACTCAGGTCGATCCAGATATATGAGATGAAAGTGTGGGTTAACACAATTATATGCGCTTGAAAACAAGTCGACCGAGTGATATTTTCGACAAAGACAAAGACATTATTTACCTGATTAATGTGTTTACAAATGAGGATTGGATGTTTACACGTAGAGCAAGGAAACTGCAAATATTTTCTAAGTGGTTCAACAAACATTCGCTAAAGATGAACTGTGTAATTGGAATGGCATACTTAAGATCTTGGGAACAGTTAAACATGATACGCACCGAAAACACAGAAATAGATCTTCGTGTTAGTTCAAGACAGTATGTAATTACGTAATTTTCTACTGTTTTGAACAAATTTTGGTTTAGTATGGCAAGATATATTAGTTTAGTTTTTTGACACAGCCTCAGCAATTGAGCTTAAGATCCATATCCAGAAAAAAAATATAGGTTGAATGCTTATCGGCACAAATCCGTTGTGAACTACCTTTCTAAGGCGCGTATTATAGAGAGATTCTCAGTGATTGATCTATAATGCGATTTAAATAAGAATAGGAAAGCCAATGACCTCTATCTGTCAAATGTCGCTTGAAAAGTACGGTTTGCAAAAAAAAAACTGGAACCCTTTTTTAGCACTCTGCTAATTCTAGAATAAAAACCGAACATTTGTCAACAAACAATAACAAATATTGATAATTAATATCAGTAGATTTTTTTTTTCACTTATTGAGCTTTGGCCATGAATGGTTGATAACCTAAATCGTCAGCCGAATGTCTCTTTAAGTTGCGTTCAGAACTCGATTTCTAACTTTCATTAACATAAAGGATGCATGATCGTATGTGACCTCGTAATAGTGCATGATTATTCATAACTACTCCGGCGGTAATGCAATGAAATGAGCGAAATAGAAGAGCTAGATTCTGATTAATGTTTTTTCTCAGTCTTAATAAATAAATATTATTAAAATTCGGTATTTCTTTTTTCTCAATCTTAATAAATAAATGTTATTAATAAAATCTGATGCTTTTTCTCACTTAATCTTAGTAAATAAGTTTTATTAAATAAAAACTTTTTTTGCTCACTCTACCTATTTGGTTTGAATTGACAGCTACGACATCACAATATGGCGCCCAGTCGGTCCTATTCTTAGTTGAATCGCATTATAGTCTTGAGCATAGTTAGAAAGGGATGTCGCTATATATAGCACATAGCGACATCCCTTTCTTACTGTAGGTACTCAAGTAAAGATCAACACATAGTTGACATTCCGTAATTATGTAGGGTTCCAGGGCTTCAGAGAGAGCAAATTTGTTGAAATCATATTTTTTGTTCATTGAATTTTGCTTTTACAATCTGCACATGAAAGGAAGCAGCTGGGGTGTCTATATTGTTCTTACATTCCCATTCCACCGTGGGAATTGCACAAAAGAGAGACAAATATCTTAGATGGTTAATTAAGACAATAATTTAACGGCGGCGCAAGTGGTTAGCGCGATCGGCTGCGATCGTTGAAGTTAAGCAACTTTCGCATTGGTCGGTCATTGGATAGGTGACTAAAAATTTACAATCTCGAGCTCCTCCGTGCTTCGGAAGGCACGTTAAGCCGTTGGTCCCGGCTGCATCTCCAGTCGTTAGCACCCACAAATCCACACTGGGCCCACGTGGTGGGTCATGACCCAATCTCCCTATTGCATCCATAGAAAGGAAGGCCTGTGCCCCAGCAGTGGGGACATTAATAGGCTGATGATGATGATGAATTTTTAAATTAAACCTGTTACTCGAGGTTTCCCACTCTTGTAAAATAGACTAAAGATATTGAGTGAACTCGTGAACATACAAACGTAGTAAAGTTCCTTACATTACTATACATTTAGTAATATTGAACACATTGATTCCTGATCCACTTGCCCGTAAATATAGAAATATTATAGAAACTTTTTCGAGATCTTGATGTTAAGATTTTTTTGGCAAAATAATAGGGAAATCCTAAGCTTATGGTTAAACTACAAATAATGTAACGTCAACATTGTGTCACAGCTCACAGGGAGGTAAAATTATCCAAAATCGTTGAAAGATTGTTCTGAAAACGAGAAGTATGTTTCTTGGCATATAAGTGGAAGTCAAACTTTACTTTTTGCAGTGATTGTAAGAAAAAAAAGCAATGTTTCTAAAAAGAAAATAAGCTTATGGTGGGTCAGGAATCAATTTGGCTGGTAGTACAAAAAAACGACGGGTTGCACTCCGGGAGTGCCAGTAGAAGTGAAAACATGAATATTAACATTGTGCATTTTTGATATTTTGGAATGGTTAGGGAATAATTTTTCACGAATTGCTTTAATTATCATTATAAAAGTACTATCATTTATGTGGTACAATACAATATTTATTTATTGCGCTATCGTACACAAACACGACAGTTTAAAATACATTAAAAAGTCTATCTCTCAGAAAAATCAACTTACATGAATCACATTTAAGCGCAACTAGTGACATCTATTGTGAAAAAAATGCATTTTCTTCGCAATAAAGCTGCCGTCTGGACGTCCTAGATACAGATTTATTATTATAATACGATAAAATAAAATATTACTATGTTTCGTCCAATATATTGAAAGTCAACAATCTTTCCAATTTTATTGTTTTCGTCTTACGAATTTTCGATTAGGTCACGTGTCCGCCACGTGTCCTGACGCGAGTTTAACAATTTTTACCAGTTACAAAAAGAGTGTACAACGCCGCTAAAGAAGTTTTCACTTAAAGAAAAACTCATTTCTACAACAAACAACGAGAATAAAATACTCCAAACAGCTGCCGGGCGGTCTGTTCCCATTTCACCCAACGCGATGTAAGTCGGAAAGGAGCTATAAAAATATCACAATTTCAGCACCGACCACCCCAATAAGCGGCGATACTAATTCTATTACTAGTGCTGTAGTGGCAACTATTAGTTTGCAGACCAACGGTAAGCGGCGACCTAGAGTACCGGCCAACTCGCCTGCAAAACGTGACCTGTACGCCAGCCAAGCGATTATTGTGGCCGGTTGCCGTTTCATAGGGTCATCACTCCGGTGTTAAAGTTTGTTTATTTATCGAAACGCTTGACCAATTCGTTGAGGGAGACCAACAATAATTTTCTGTGGTAAGGAGTAAATAAATATCAATAAGTATTGGACAATATTGCGTACATTTCCTTGATCCGAAAGTAAGCAACTGAAATATATTCGAAGAAGTATTTATTGTTTGTGATGTTGGTTGTGGTAAATTATATTTTTAAGTATCAAGTAAAAACATGCTAAGTTAAGTATTTAAGTTTTTGGTGTGAAACTTCTTTTCGGAGTAGGTGTAAATGGAAAAATCCTATGGAGAAGATAAAACAGAAATGCGTCATGAGCGTCACCTATACATATATATATATATATATATATATATATATATATATATATATATATATATAATTTATATATTATTTTTTTAAGGTAGCTCCCCTACATATAACTTGGAGATGATTTTATTTTTTCATCATCTACTTACCCCAGCGTGTGGGGTATCGTTGAATAGGTCTTTTAAAATTACTTGGGAGTTACGACTATTTTTCGATTTAGGGATCCATTTGCGAAATATTGAACTTGAAAGTGCTAATTTTTGTTCATGTAGGGCGTCACCCCTAAAAAAGCCTCTAAAAGCTAAATTATTGGCTGAAAAAATCTGAAAATTCATGATAATAGCGCATGAAATTTTGAGGAATATAATAACTGTTAAAATATTAATTTTAGTTAAAGAGCTAACTAAAATTAGTACATTACGATACGCGTGACCTAAGTGACATATACCCGCCCCGGACGCGGGCAAGAGGGGGGGGGGGGGATGCGATTAGTGTTTTGAAAGTAAAATTCATGTATTGCAATCACAAAGAATTGCAATACAGACTGCAAGTCAAACTCTGAAAAGAAAGAATTCCGGTTCAGATTACCATTTTGAAAGTATATTTCAAAAGGAAAAAATCAAATATCATTACAACAAAATAGAATTTCAATGTATCCATGAACGTTTATTCCTTGATTGGCATAGTAAAGTTAAGTTACGCGTATCGTAATGTACTAATTCTACATGAGTGAAGTTGGTCAATTCATTTAGACACCGTGCAGAAATAGGCAACTTAGGTCACGGAAAAGCGTGCGTAAAGTGCGGGTTTAGGTCACACTGTGCTATAAAAAATGTTAACCTAATTAAGATTCCTTAGAAGAAAACATTGAAAGTGACTTAGACGAAATAATTGCTTAAAGTATCTTCTTTCCAAAATATGTTGTGGTGACGACGAGCAACTACGGAACACTACATTACGCGGGGCACGAAACGCACTCGGTTGTTTTTTTTTATAGTGAGATGGCGGGTTAATTAATCTATCCAGTCTGACGTTAAGTGGATGGGTGTAGGGCTCCAATAAGAAAATAAGAAAGATAGTAGCTTGCTGTCTAATAACAAGATAAAACCAAATATATATATAACAATACATAGATGTATGTCAATTCGAACTGTTGTTTATTTATTGTTCACATCAATCTCTGTAACTTTATTTAAAGCTTACTGTCACTCACTTTCCACGTGCAGCCTCTGGATGAATTATACCCAAAGATCATACGGTTTCCTGCGCACCTAATATAACAATGCATTCAGGGGGCTGATGGGGCTGCCACGACACTGCAGCGCATCCGGAATGCTAGCAGCAGCTGAAGTAGATGGCCTATCGGCTATCATTAGGAAACACGTCGCGTCTCTGCTGCAGCGAGTGCGGAGTAGCGCCAACAGCCTCTTGAAGGCAGTCGTGACAAGACTGGACGCGGACAGTGCTATTATGCAGCACTGGACTCGCGTGTTACGAGTACAAGACTCGTCTACGTCACTCATACGTCACGCGTACATTATGTGTTTCCCAAGTGCAGGTGGCTCGATTGAGCAATCGTGTTAAAAAGTGCTTATTAGACAGATTTAGTTCATGTAAACCTGATCATCGGGATCAATTAGTATAAGTAATTTTGTAAAACATTTAAATAAATAAAGTTATAATTTAAAGTTTAGTTTTTAAAAACCCTACCTGACGGCTCAATTCCGTAATTCGCGTCCATCTCGTCAAATATACAAAAATAAATTACAACTATTTTAATATTTATAATTTAAATTTTACTAACATAGTTTTAAGCTTCCATTGTTACTAACACTATATGTACTCTGGTTCGAAATAAACATATTTTATTTATTTATTTATCAAGCAATCTCTAAAGTTGACAGCCCTGTCGTACTTTCACAATAAAAATATATGTTGCTAAAATTTTGATCGTGAAAAGTGGGAAAGAGTAAGATTTCTCTAGTTATGCTACCCAAGGAATCGAGACCTCAGCGTGTGGGTGAACTCAACATTCAAGGGGTCATATGAAAGTGGGTGATAGCTTACCAAATCTTATTAGTCCGAATCCGAATGGACACTAATATTTGATATTTTCGCTGTAAACTTCAGAGAATATTGCGATATTTTTCTTGAAGTGAAAATTTCTTTAGCGGCGTTGTACACTTTTTTTTGTATGGGTAAAAAATATTAAACTCGCGTCAGGTTAAATACGTCAGGTGATCGCATCATGACACACAATAAAATTGGAAAGGTTGTTGACTTTCAATATATTGGACGAAACATATTAATATTTTATTTGATCGTATTACAATAATAAGTCTCTATCTAGGACGTTCACGTGGCAGCTTTATTGCGAAGAAATGCATTTTATTTACAATAGATGTCGCGAGGTGCGCTTAAATGTGATTCATGTAAGTTGACTTTTTCTGAGAGATAAACTTTTTTAATGTAATATAAATTGTCATGTTTTGTGTACGATAGCGCAATAAATAAATATTGTATTCTACCACATACATGATAGAACTTTTATACTGATAATTAATTAAAGCAATTCATGCAAAATTATTCCCTAACCATTCCAAAATATCAAAAATGCACAACGTTAATATTCAAGTTTTCACTTCTGCCGGCACTCCCGGAGTGCAACCCGCCGTTTTTTTTTTAACTTACAATAAAGAGTTGTTTTTGAGTGTGTTTGCTATTGGTGTGTATGCTGTTGCACGAATACGAGTGCCAATGGAATTCAGATAAACGACTTTGTTAATGAACGGAGTACGCCATAATCGTGTAGATTTATCACGGGGAGTGTTCTGAGGAATTGTTCGGATTAATTCCAGCTGCTGCATTTCGCCATCGTACATCGCGACAAAAATTTCCTCCCCATCATATTGATGCGTGGCTGTCCACAACCGTGCGTTTTTGTCGAAATTTTTTACCACGTACGACAAAACTGTGGAATATATTGTCGCCAGCAGTGTTTCCGGACCGATACGACCCAAAAACCTTCAAAAAAAGAGCGTACTCCTTCCTTAAAGGCCGGCATCGCATTTGTGATACTCCTGGTGTTGCAAATGTCCATGGGCGACGGTGATCACTTACCATTAGGTGAGGCGTCTGCTCGTATGCCCCCTTAAACATAAAAAAAAAGATTTCCTTTTCGGTTAACCCGACACCGCCTTATTCCATAGTCCGTACTTCAGTGTAAATATTGCTTCGGGTACCCGAATTATCTATCATATATTAATAATGTCTTTCGTGGGCTATGGCTAACGGGCTACGGGCTAATGACCAAATGTAATTGAGCCATAAGTTTTTTTTTTAACTTCAATTAGGTATTAGTAAACTTAATTTTCAAACAAAAATGAGGAATATATTTTTTTTTAATACGTGAAAATCATTATGTCTGTCGCTTGATAAAAGTTGACCAACTTTTTTTTAGGTAGCATCAATTTTATTCGCTAGGGAATCGCCATGCTTGATGGCAGTGACAGCCGATGGAAACAAGTGACTGACGCCGAATGCAATCCACCAAATTGGATTGAAATGTCACGCGCTGTGTTTTTCATACATTTGCGAGTATTGTACTGGCTACTCGCGTGGACTTAAATTTTGGCCTTGCCGGCATTGCTTTCCGGGGATTTAGTGTAGGGATTGCGCCATAAACCCCCAACATTGAAAACATCAAGGACCACTTGCAGCAATTTTGCTAAACCTCAATTAAACTAAAATTAGATTTTGGCCATACAATAATTTCAAATTGACATTGACTTTTTAACATTTTTCCATGGATTGAATCTAGTTTTAGTTAAACCAAGATTTTGCTTTGCTGCAAGTAGGCCTGAGTTTCATAATACAAGATAAAGTTTCATGAATTTCCCACCACAAGTCCTCAAATTGGATATTAATAAAAACCGTCAAAACCCTAAGCGAAGAAAGGTGTTATGAAGAGTTGTAGCATTTGCACATATAGCCCGTCCCTATTTCCATTTAACTCACCTAAAGCCCAGTACGTGACAATCGAATTTGGTTTCAATAGTGATGTTAAAATGCCAAGTTCAATAAATCGATAATGTAGTCAATAGATCGAAACACGAAAAATAATGTTTTCCACGTTTAATAATAATAATGTTTATTTCAGGTCTAGATCCCTAGAAATGTTAGTAACAATCAAACCTTAAAAACTATGTTAGTACATTATAAAACATAAAATTAATTCATATATTTACCCTCTAAGGCACCAGTTGCACGGACGTGTATATATACCCAGTGCCTCAGAATGGCGCACTCTGTTTTTTTCCCGAGAACATCAACTGTAATACTGTTGGCGCTCCCCCGAACCCTATGCATCAGCGATGCAATTCTCTTGTGCATCACTGTATATTAAAAAAATTCAAATAAAAAAAAAATCTGATGAAGCAGCCTGAAAAGGCTGCGAAACGTCAATAAATAAATAAAGTTTCGTGCATTAACCCGTAAAAACTAGTTTTATTTAATGAGTGATGTGCGTGAAAACCTAAGAATTAAATAAGAACCTCTTCCTGCCTTCAAATAGAAAGCATTCATAAATATGTTGCAATAACAATCCATGATCCGGATAAAGGTTTCAGACAAATCAAGTTACGCATGTAGAACTAGCATCGATTTATTTCCTTCGGCACATCACTATTGACTCGCCACTCAGCTGTGTATCTCAGTTAAGCGGATTGCAGACAATTTGACTAACATCTATAAATCAAGCAGACCTCTCCAAAGTCAAAACATGTCGTAAAATTGTGTGCCCGCTGGCATATTTGATGGATGATCCTGAGCCTTATTTATTGTTCCCTTTCACTATTAAATATAGCAAATGGTGTTTATGAAACGCTCGATATTAATGGCTTTTTCAGGCCTTTAGCTCTCTTTGGCACAGTAAGAAATGGCATCTCAAACGTTTTAGCTATTTCTTGCTAATTCGGTTTCTTTGTCGGTGTTAGCTAGGTATTAGCGAATAACAACAAAGCATTGTTTGCTGAGATTAAGATTTACTGAGTTTGGGTCGAGATCACACTCTGTATAGTAAATATGTAAAAGAAAGATGGTATCTTTAGTTTTCACTGTAGACTGAAAGAATGAATTCCATTATCACAATGCAGTTTCTTTCATCTTCCAAATTCATTCCATTCCATATGAATGTAATGTAATCCATTAGAAGATCAATCTAAAATTGTGTTACCATTTGTGAAAGCGAATAAAATGATCTGATTAGATATTCATTTCAAGTTAAATTATTTATTTTAAACCTTATTCTCCGTCTTATTTACCTTCGCCGAATTTGATAAATGAGATACCCGAGCAGCAGTAATAGAATCTCCAACGCAGTGTTGCCAGGTCTCCAGATTTTACAGGAGATCTCCTGTTCTACTGTTTTTCTACATGAATGTCCTGTTTTTTAGAATACGATTTTCTTTTTTAAATTGCATGTTGAGTTGCATTTTCCGCCATTAATAATTGTTACAAAATAAATGTAATTGTCTAAAAAGGAGGGGCAGCAGAAGCCACAGAAACACCTTCGTTACTGGTCTTTATCTATCAATTTCCGGGAGGGGGGGGGGGGGGGGTGCAAATCGGAAAAAGTACGCCCCTGCATCTACTGTTTTTCTTGTAGCTCTTTCCATACATCTACTCTTTTTTTCTATAACGCCTCCCGATTTTTGAAAATCGGACCTGGCAACACTGCTCCAACGTAATGTACTTCAGAAATTAATATCAAACAAGACTTTGAATGTATTCTTATCAGATATCTAATCTGTTTGTTAAGCAAAATGTTAACCGAACATTTTAGTGACACAGTATAATTGAATTGTGAGGAGAATCTCTGCGAAAGCGCACGATTAATTTAGCTTTTTGAAGACAATTATTTTGAGCTCAAGATAAATATAGCCGATAATGGATGAGAAATTCGAAATTAATTTAATAATGATGACATTAAGGCGAGATGGGAAGATTCTAGTTAGTCAGCTTAGATGTTTCGAATGTTCTTAGATTAGGATTTAACGAGCATGAATCTGATTAATGTAATTGACTTTCTTTGTGGTGCAAAACTCGAAGCACCATTTTTTTGAGCGAGAAGAGAAATGCAAAAGAAAATATCGATCAGTGTCAGTACATCGTTAGACCGAAGGAACCTGTTTTGTATTTAATAACTCTGCTTATAAATAAATAAAGCGAGTGCGTTTCGGAACTTAAAAGCTCAAGAATGTGGTCTCACCTCTAAGAACGTGTCGGAGACGAACCTGTGCACCAAATGGGTTTTCCCGCACCACGTGACTCCCGAGGAGCTCGATGGCGCAACTGGTTAGCGCGTTCGGCTGCGATCGTTGAAGTTAAGCAACTTTCGCAGTGGTTGGTCATTGGATGGGTGACCAAAAATTTACTATCTCGAGCTCCTTCGTGCTTCAGAAGGCACGTTAAGCCGTTGCTTCCGTTTGCATCTGCAGTCGTTAGCACCCACCAATCCGCACTGGGCCCGCGTAGTTATGGCCCAATCTCCCTATTCCATCCATAGGGAAGGCCTGTGCGCCAGCAGTGGGGACATTAATAGGCTGATGATGATGACGTGACTCCCACCATAACATGTGATATACATGCTTACGTTCAAAATTAAAAAAATGTAGTCTCACCTCAATGAACGTGTCGGAGATGAACCTTTGTACCAAAGAGGTTTTCCCGCACTGCGTGTCTCCCACCAGCACCACTTTCACCTCCTCCTCGGAGGCAGGACTGGGGTTGCCGCCCTCGGAGCACTTCTTACCGGACCACATCGCGGCCGCAAACTGAGGAACAAAACGTCTGCATTAGCTTAGTGTAATTAGTAAACAGAAATCAGAAATCATTTTTAGCTGCGGAGAAAAACGAGCGAAATAAACTCCACAACATCAAAAGTATAATGTAACAACATTTACAAATCATTATGTTGTTACAGCGTCAATACAATCATGATTTATTTAATATAGAGCCTGTTGGAATGATTGGAACAGTTCAAACCCAAGCATTTTTGTCTGTAATATAATCAGACACTTTGTAATAAGCTTTTTTAAGTGCTTTTTTTATACTATCTTTGAAATTATTTATGGTAAACTCTTGGATATTGCTTGGGAAAGCGAACACAAAGACCTTTATATGAATTATTAATTTTGTGAAGCTAAGTAGTAAGCTAGTAGCAGGTAAAGTTTCTTTATTCTTGTTTCTTATTAAGTGTGTGAACATCACTGTTTTCATGAAACAATTTTTTATTTTTTCTTAATAGTAATAAATTTTCGTATATGTATTGTGATGCGACCATCATTATGCCAAATTCTTGAAACTTATCTCTTTAGAATTCTTTAACTGTTTTCAAACATTAGATATTCGCGTTTAAACAATCTGTAACTACGATGCAGCTGTATTTCTTAATCAAAATAAAGTCGCATGGGCAAATTTATTTTTCTTAAAAATTTACGGCTGAAATAAAGAGTTCATTGAAATTCGTTGCAACTTCATTCCACTAATTTTGATAAAAAAAAATCACCGAAATTCAAAACTTATTAAAAGAATTCCCAAATGAGAAGACTGAGTGGATTGCCATTTCAAAAATAACAAGAAAAGTTGGTTTAAAGTTGGACGTCATGAGAACTCCGGACTCGATTCCCAGTTTCAATCAAAACTAAGTTCTTTATGTCGATTTTTTTTTATAAAACTCAATTTGCTTATTGTTTTCTTAAATAAGACTTATGCCAAACTTTGTTACTTTTTTTCAAGTAATTGTTTTTCTATTTAATATAGGGGGCACACCTGCAGTGCTATTCTGTAAAATTTTCACGCGCGAATCCGATGTGGATTCGCGCCGATTTTTAACGGAACCGCGCGGATCCACATCGGATGCGCACGTGAAAATTTTACAGAATAGACATTTGCAAAACAAGAAGTATCACAATTGCGTTTCCGGCCTTTACATAGGCACCTATGCCCTATATTAAAGCTTTTCAGGTCCTATTTGTCCGAAACACTGTCTGCCGTCCTCAAGCTAAAACGTGTCTAAATGTCAAAACCAACTTTTGAGATATGGCCAATAAAACGGCGTGTAAACTTTAATCTTTTATCTAATAGACAAGTCCGTCCGTCCGTCCGTGGTGCTGTTTCAGCGGCCAAACCGTAAGAGATAGATATGGAGAATGTTTAAGTTATAAGTTAAGAATAGTCTGATAAGACTACAAACCGGATGTGAGTAACGTAGCACTTCCGGTTTTCGAGAAATCACGTGATTTCTATTTCAAACGAAATCACACAAAATCTCCGAAGTTCTGAATTAATTAAATACATATTTTTTTTTGTTTTTTTGGTGAACATTTGGTTGACTGGTTTGCTAGTTTATTGCTATTTTGTAACCATTCATCAAATGAGGGATTTCTAGACATAAACTACAAAAGAAACGAATACTTGTTAAAAACAGATCGATAGAGAATTAAAATACTTATAAGACGTAATTTGAGACTGAAAAATCGACCACATGTCACTTAGCCACACTTTAGTTTGAGGACGGCAGTGATATGATGGCGACAATAAATAAAACAAAAAACTAAATTCCACAATGTCATAACAGAAACGAGAAAGAGGAGCTCGATGGCGCAGGTGGCTAGCGCGTTCGGCTGCGATCGTTGAAGTAAAGCAACTTTCGCAACGGTCGGTCATTGGATGGGTGACCAAAAATCTTCTATCTCGAGTTCCTCCGTGCTTCGGAAGGCACGTTAAGCCGTTGGTCCCGGCTGCATCTGCAGTCGTTAGCACCCACCAATCCGCACTGGGCCCGCGTGGTGGGTCATGGCCCAATCTCCCTATCCCATCCATAGGGAAGGCCTGTGCCTCAGCAGTGGGGACATTAATAGGCTGATGATGAATAACAGAAACACGTGCTAGCATTACCAAGATAGAGTCAAATGACTCAATTACAGATGGTCGTAAACCATATTCGAGTGAACGAAAGACATTACTTGAATTCAGGCACCCGCAGCAATATTTACACTGGAATACGAGCTGTGAGATTACCAGCGGTGTCGGGAAACCGAAACGAAAACTACCCGAATACCGGCGTACTCGAATCAGTTCATTTACGTTTACCTAATTTCCATTGACGGCCAAATGTAACCGCGCCATAAGTAAGTTAAAAAATTACGAAATGATGCTAATTAATTATTAATGACATAAAGTACTACTAAAGCTTGCTTGATGATTGCTTAATGATTTGACATGTGTAAATGGAATAAATGATTTGAAGTTTTATGATTGTAAATTAAACTAAAATTATAACTTATTTCCAATCAATCTATTATATAAAACTCAAAGGTGACTGACTGACTGACATAGTGATCTATCAACGCACGGCCCAAACCACTGGACGGATCGGGCTGAAAGGCATGCAGGTAGATGATGTGACGTAGGCATCCACTAAGAAAGGATTTTGATCAATTCTACCTCCAAGGGGATAAAATAGGGAATGAAAGTTTGTATGAAACTTTGTTAATTTTAAACCGATCGGGCTGAGACTTAGCATGCAGGTATAAGAAGAATCATAGATGAATGCCATTGTGTATAATACAAGCCTGAGAACAAAAATTGTAATAATATGAATTTTTTGACATGTATAATGGGGATGACGATTAATTGACATGTTTAAATGGATATTTGTTTCTTAGGTTTTCACGCACATCACTCATTAAATAAAACTAGTTTTTACGGGTTAATGTACGAAACTTTATTTATTTATCGACGTTTCGTAGCCTTTACAGGCTACGTCGTCAGAATCAAACCAAATAAACTCAAAATTACAAAAAAGAATTTTAAATAAAATACTTTATTAAGTAAAATTAATAATAAATTCATACATAGACAATAAAACTTTAAAAATCGAACAATGAAATAACCGAACACTCAATAAAAGTCTTTCGAAGGTAGCTCGACAAATTAAATAAAAGTTTTATTCTGACGACGTAGCCTGTAAAGGCTACGAAACGTCAATAAATAAATAAAGTTTCGTGCATTAACCCGTAAAAACTAGTTTTATTTAATGTTTAAATGGAATTAAGGTTTTAATATGATTGACATTAATGTGACTAGTTACAATATTAATATTCATTGGATTGATTATAAAATAATTTGATATTTGCATGCTAATTTAGTGAATCATGTTTGAGTACCATATTTATTATGACATCCATTTATTGTACATATGTAGTGAGCAGTGCCGTTTTTAACTTATTGGTGGCCCTGGGCATATTAGGATAATGGGGCCCCTATGACTTCCGTTTGGTGATTTAACAGGAACTAGGGACTTTGTATTTGATCTGAGTGGGCCCCTATCGATCGCGGGGCCCTGGGCACTTGCCCAAAGTGCCCAATGGGAAAGACGGGTCTGGTAATGAGTATGAATATAATAATATAATGGTAAGTACTAAATGAAATTGTATTAAGTTACTGCCGACACCAAGAAAGGAAAATAAAAGTGATCCGATTAGCTGTACGACTTCTTTCCTCACGCCGATATCAGAAGCGCTTACTCGATAAAATTCAAGGGAAACAAGGGGAATGAAATGAAAAAAAGGTGACAGGGAGAGAGAACGATCGTAAATCCGCAGGTGCTTAAGTATCTATCTGTGACTCGGAAGTAATTTTACGAGCGTAATAATAGGCCAGGCGGAGGAGCTCGATGGCGCAAGTGGTTAGCGCGTTCGGCTGCGATCGTTGTAGTTAAGCAACTTTAGCAGTGGTCGGTCATTGGATGGGTGACTAAAAATTTCTATCTCGAGTTCTTCCGTGCTTCGGAAGGCACGTTAAGCCGTTGGTCCCGGCTGCATCTGCAGCCGTTAGCACCCGCCAATCCGCACTGGGCCCGCGTGGTGGGTCATGGCCCAATCTCCCTATTCCATCCATAGGGAAGGCCTGTGCCCCAGCAGTGGGGACATTAAGAAGCTGATGATGATGAATAGTAGGCTCCATGAAACCGGCGACGAATTATTCCTTCGAATGTGCTACGGTAATGCTGGATGTCCTTGGGAAATCTCGCTGTTAAGTTTTGAGAAATTTTGAGTCTTCTCCATTAATTAGGGACCTTTTTTAAGGGTTCCGTAGCCAAATGGCAAAGACGGAACCCTTATCCTCTATAATGCCCAAATTTTTGATGCACTGAAAAGGCTGCGAAACGTCAATAAATAAATAAAGTTCGTGCATTAACCCGTTAAACTAGTTTTATTTAGTTAAGTAACCTTTTTTTTAATGACCATCGCTTAGTTGTTGAATCCAAATAACATTTATGAATAGGAACATTATATTACGTGTAATTTTCAGGTTCTGACTGTTTGAAAAAAATCCTTTGTGTTTGCCTAATGTACTAATAATTTATTAAAAGTCCTGTATACATGTCGCCGGTTTGGCATTATTACTTAGTGTCGCCGCACACGGGCCACCGACCACAACCACAAAACGCCGCCACCGGCATATTTCTTGTAGTTTTCATACATTTTATATGGACTCGCAACGCAACACACGGTACGCCGGTGGTCGCCACACGCTACAAATCGTCGTTGCTCGCTTCTTGTGGCCCGCACCGGCCACTTAATGCGCTGATACAAAACGTCGCCACACGACACTCGCGCGATGCCCCACCCCTGTCTCCCTTACCTTAGTCGGCCGCTGTAGCGCGCTTCAGCCACTTTAGTAGCCGCTTCTCCGCTTCTGGCTTCTCGTGGCGGCGTTTGTAGCATGTGGCCCGTGTGCGCCGACACTTAGGGCTTAGATTGCTATTCGGAATTAATAGCTTTCTTTTCAACATTAAAAAATAAGCAGTTGGCGCGTGGGTACTTTGCTTTTATCCCAATCCAGTATTAGTGTTCAATAATTTTCGGCGTTGAAAGAAGAGCAGTTGGCGTAAACTGTATTTTCTTTACAGCGTTACAGGAGGAGCTCGATGGCGCAAGTAGTTAGCGCGTTCGGCTGCGATCGTTGAAGTTAAGCAACTTCGCAATGGTCGGTCATTGGATGGGTGACCAAAAATCTTCTACCTCGAGTTCCTCCGTGCTTCGGAAGGCACGTTAAGCCGTTGGTTCCGGCTGCATCTGCAGTCGTTAGCACCCACCACTCCGCACTGGGCCCGCGTGGTGGGTCATGGCCCAATCTCCCTATTCCATCCATAGGGAAGGCCTGTGCCCCAGCAGTGGGGACATTAATAGGCTGATGATGAGAAGAACAAATTCCTTGAAAAATATCCACTTTCTGTGAATCACTTCTGAGGCATAAGTACTACTATTAATTTCTTGATAAAATACGACACACTTTTATAATGATTATGAGTTTCTTGCACCCATTCTTCTCATCAGCTAAACGATGTCCTGAATAGGTGGTAGGAAACAATATTGAACTATTCAAAAGAGATTTCAATGAGTCAAGTTTCGTCTTTAAATCTTGCACCATTACGGCTATACGTCTTTGGAATGCTTTGCCATTGAATATTCGCAGTGCTCGTAGTAAATAGGAGTTTAAAAATCTAGTACGTGCACACTATCTGTCACAGAACACAGAAATATATTAGAAGGGTTTTACATAGTCCGCTTGTACGGGAACCGATGTCGCCGGCTCGACCCCACTACACTTCCATCTATTTGATAATAGCGAATCAAACGACGCGATATCAAACAATCGAACCAATTAGCGCTCACAACCGAGAGAAACAACGCAATCAGAACCAAGTTTTGGTCAAGTTATGAGCATTTGCTCACACATGCTCACCACAATTTGTGGTTAAGTTCCTCCAAAACTGACCATGCAGGGATCTCTGCTCACGCATTCGCTCTCACGCATGACTTGAAGCAACTGGTTGATCAGCCCACCAGGATCCCAGATATTCCAAGTCAAGCGCCTTCTTTACTGGACCTTTTGCTCACGACCCATCCACAGGGCTATCAGGTTGTGGTAAGAGCCCCCCTGGGCTCGTCAGACCACTGCCTGATATCTGCCAAAGCACCACAGGCCAAGCCTCCGCGTCCAGCAGTGGTCAAGCGCCGTATCTGGCATTATGGGTCGGCAGATTGGGACGGTATGCGTGACTACTTTGCGTCCGTCCCTTGGAAGCAGCGCTGCTTCAGTGACAGGGACCTATCAGCCAGTGCCGTTGCCATTACTGAGGAGATTATAATGGGTATGGAATACTATATTCCTCATTCTGATCTCATCAGTAAGGGCACGCGTAACCTCTGGTTCAATCACGACTGTGCTGAAGCTGCTTCGCGTAAGCAAGCGGCATATCGTGCTTGGATCAGAGGGCGCGCTCTCAAGGATCCCGAGGTCGATTTACTCAAAGCAGCCTACAATTTTGCTTCCAAGGCCTGTAAGAAGGCTTACATTAGAGCGGATGCCCAGCGCGTTGCACGTGTTGGCCAGGAACTTATGACGCATCCTACGGGCTCCCGTAGCTACTGGCGTCTGGCCAAGGCCGTGCAAAAAAACTTCTGCGAGCCCTCGCTGCCACCTCTGAGATGCCCAGACGGAACACTAGCCCATAAGCCGCAGGAGAAAGCCGATTTACTGGCAAAACTCTTTGCGGCTAACTCCCGAATCGATGATTGCAATGCACTGCCACCATCATTACCTCACTGTGGCACAACGATGCCTGATATTAAAATCAGGCAGCGCGAGGTTCGTGCCGAATTGCAATCACTCGACGTCCGGAAAGCTAGTGGACCTGATGGCATCCCAGCAGTAGTACTCAAAAAATGTGCAGCGGAGTTGTCTCCCGTGCTCACGCGCTTGTACCAATGCTCGTATTCTTTGGGGCGTGTGCCGGAGACTTGGAGAGATGCCAATGTGCAACCGGTGCCCAAAAAAGGGGATCGCTCAGACCCGGCAAACTACCGGCCAATAGCAGTCACCTCAGTTTTATGTAAAGTTTTAGAAAAGGTCCTTAATAACCATCTGACCCGCTACCTAGAGGATCACTCCTTGATTAATGATCGTCAATATGGTTTTAGACCGAAACGATCGACGGGTGATCTTCTAGCGTACTTAACTCATATCTGGGGTGAGGCTATCGACAAGCGTGGCGAGTCGTTGGCTATCAGCCTTGACATTGCCAAGGCGTTTGACAGGGTCTGGCACAAAAGCCTTCTCTCCAAGCTTCCGGCATACGGTCTGCCAGCCCAGTTCTGTTCTTGGGTAGCTGACTTTCTGCATGAGCGTAGAATTCGTGTCCTTACGGATGGTAGCAGTTCGCGGTTCATGTCAGTGAATGCCGGCGTTCCCCAGGGCTCCGTCCTATCCCCCACTCTCTTTCTGCTGCATATCAATGACTTAATTCCTCTTGGGAATATTCATTGCTATGCAGACGATAGTACAGTGCATGCGGGGTATCTCGGACAAGCAGCGGCTGGGCTGGCGGTAACCAAGGACAAACGCGAGAATCTTGTCATTGAACTCAATCAGGCTTTGGACCACATTTCCGAATGGGGTACCAGGAACTTGGTTGAGTTCAATGCCAAAAAAACTCAGGCTTGCGCTTTCACGGCAAAAACATCGTCATTCCTTCCCCTTCCATCTCTTCAGGGCACAACACTACCGCTGCAGAGCAACATTTCCA
Source organism: Chilo suppressalis (assembly GCA_902850365.2). Taxonomy (NCBI): domain Eukaryota; kingdom Metazoa; phylum Arthropoda; class Insecta; order Lepidoptera; family Crambidae; genus Chilo; species Chilo suppressalis. The sequence goes on from OU963911.1 coordinate 3,928,845, forward strand.
TGCTCGGTATGGAAGTTCGCTCAGACCTGAATCCAAAGAACTACATCGAAACCGTGATCAAAACAGCTTCACGCAAACTCGGAGTCCTGAACAAGGTGCGGCGTTTTTTCACGCCCGATCAACTGTGCTTGTTGTACAAAACGCAAGTGCGGTCCTGCGTGGAATATTGCTCGCACCTCTGGGATGGCTCCGCCAAGTACTTGCTCGATGCTTTGGATAGGTTACAGCGACGCGACTAAACACCTTGAGCCTCTTCAATTACGCCGTGAAGTGGCGTCACTAAGCGCGTTCTATCGTCTGTACCACGGCGAGTGTTCTGAGGAGTTATTCTCTCTTATCCCACCTTCTCCTTTCCTTCAGAGGACCACGCGCGCTGGCCTACGTTGTCATCGTCTAACTGTGGCCACAATTCCAACGCGTACAAAGAAATTTGGTGACTCATTTCTTTGTCGCACTATCCGTAAATAGAATGCTCTGCCCGCTCACGTGTTCCCTCCCTCTTACAACCTGGGATCCTTTAAAAGAGGCGTGAAGAAGCAACATGCAGGCCGGCAGGGTGAAGATGGCTGGTGTGGCAGGTAAAACTGCTGTATCAGCTATCGTCACGTCTGGACTTCACCTTCACTTAACATCAGGTGGGGTGGAGTCATTTGTCGGACCTATCTATAAAAAAAAAAAAAAAAAAAACATAACTGTGCGCGTCTGCCACGCCCACAAGGCCTTTCTAACCTCTTTCTATGTTCTGTGCTATCTGTCGACCTAATATTTCTGTAATCTTTAGTCATCTGTAACATCATAATTAGATATTTCTAACTAGTTTATTATATGTGTATGTTTATTATATGTATCTATTTATTTATATGTGTATTTATGATTTTTGATTATTATACAATATTTATTTATCGTTTATTATAGTATAGTAAATAAAACTAGTTTTTACGGGTTAATGCACGAAACTTTATTTATTTATTGACGTTTCGTAGCCTTTACAGGCTTCGTCGTCAGAATAAAACTTTTATTTAATTTGTCGAGCTACCTTCGAAAGACTTTTATTCAGCGTTTGGTTATTTCATTGTTCGATTTTTAAGTTTTATTGTCTATGTATGAATTTATTATTTAATTTACTTAATAAAGTATTTTATTTCAAATTCTTTTTTGTAATTTTGAGTTTATTTATTTGACCCTAACTACCGTAAACTACCACCGGTTCCAAAATTGGGAGACCTTTCTGAGAAGAACCGGCGAAACATATATAAAGTATAGTAAAGTTAAGTAAGATAATATACTCGTATATGTTTTTCTAACTTTAGTAGCTCGCACTCAAACGCCATAACATTCGTCTCCCACACCCTTACTGGTTGACTGGTAGATAATCAATATGGCATTAAGTCCGCCGTTTACTGTATTTTGGTAAACAAGAATAAAATAAATAAATAAATACATATAAAAACAACACTACTAAATACTGACATAACGAAAAAAAGAAATTGATACATCAGACTGCGTGTTTAAATGATTACACAATAACCATTCTCTGCAAGTATTGTCAACCATAACAATTTTGTGACACGTAAAACCTTACGTCATGCCAAGCAATTTTCTTCACAAACGAAAATGAACCTTAGTTCTTAGCAATTAAGTCATAGAAACAGCAACCAATGAACCCAATGCGAGCTCAATAAAAACTAAAAGAATCAATTCTCTTTTACAACTGCCTCCCCATCAATTAAACGGAAATATAAAACGCAAGGAGTTCCACGCCTACTTGAATTCCACTTTTCTCGAAAAATCTTATTCGGCAAGTAATCGCTTCCGAGCCGTAATAAATTAAACAATATTATAAGTAACAGTACCCCTAGCACGAACCAATATCGAATTGGTATCGTTTGCGAGTCCGAAATGTCATTGCCAATTAATGTGTACTGTACCCCTAGCACGTACCATTATCGAATTCGAATAGTTTGCAAACCGAAATGTCAATGACAAATTTTGTATGGAAACTTGAACAGCAGCGGCATAAAGTACATAACAAGAACTAAAAATCAGAACACATTTGACAATGACATTTCGGACTCGCAAACGATACGAATTCGATATTGGTTCGTGCTAGGGGTACTGATTTTTAGTTCTCGTTACGTACTTTGTGCCGCTGCTGTTCAAGTTTCCATACAAAATTTGACATTGACATTTCGGTTTGCAAACTATTCGAATTCGATAATGGTTCGTGCTAGGGGTACAGTGGAGTCGATTCTGGCGTGATTCTCTAAATTTAAAGCTAAATTTAATATCAGTCTCTCCTTTTCATACTGTATAGGGAATGACAAGGATACACTGTTGTCAAATTTAAGTTTAGGTTTAGAGAATCACGCCAGAATCGACACCAGTACCTACTTAGAACTTTAATGTTTATAGCCGACAAAAAGGGGTTTCAATAAAAGGTTTGACTGCATAGCATTCGACGACCTCCGTGGCCGAGTGGTTTGTACGGGTTTCAAGGTGTCGCCTACTCGAGAGGTCTCGGGTTTAAATCCCAGTAGGGGTAGATGTTTAAATAAATAAATATTTCCAACACTCACACCAATTAGCCTAGCCCCAAAGTAAGCACTGTAAGGCTTGTGTTATGGGATACTAGGGTAACGGATAGAATACATATACTGTACTTACATAACTATATTTTTATATAGAATTACATATTAAACATCCATGACTGGAGTACAAATGCTCGTATTCATCACACAAACATTTGTAATCCAGACATGGATGTTTAATATGTATCACAAATGGGTACACGATTCATTAGGTTTCTTTCAGTGAGCTCGTGAGGCACCCAAATATCAAGCTTTTTGTATAAAGCAGTTCTCCGGCTACGTCGTAACTACTGACACGCCGATGTTGCTCCATGATTTCAAAAATAGCATCCATTTTATCCCTAACGTATATGATATAACGTAATTGAAAACCTTCGGGGGTCAGAAATAACAAAATGAAATCGTAAGCGATACCGATAGCCATAGCAATCCCATTAGGCAATTGACACCCAGAGCGACGTGCATCTTAACATAAAAATTTCCGGATTGAAAACACTTAAACCAAAGTGCATAAACATCACAATTTTTTTCGCGGCTTGCGTTGCATTTTGACCTTAATCTATCTATATCTATGATTTTTTTTGTAGTTTTCTAATACTCTGTACAAGGTTCTTACGGGAAAAAATATAAAGAAAATCTCTCAGAAAGATTGAAAAATATAACGTAACGAATGTCAACGTCATTCAATTTAAAACAAAAAATGAAACTTTGTAAATTTTAAACCGATCGGGCTGAGACTTTGCATGCAGGTATAAGAAGAATCATAAATGAATGTCATTGTGTATAATACAAGCCTAAGAACAAAAACTGTAGTCTACACTTCAGCTCTACACCGAAGCGAAGCGAGGGCGGGCCGCTAGTTTGTAATAATTATAAAATGTATCGAACTTCTTCATTAGATTCACTCATCTTGACACTACTAAAAACAAATGAAAATCACACATTTTTCAAATTTGACTTTGGAATAATTGAATTCTTTAAAATTTAAACTTTTTGATGATACCTAAACCAGCCAGATGCAAATGGTATATATAGCCAAAGAGGTTTTATTACAAGTTCATAAATACTATAATGCGAAAAGACTTTTCCCCTAACCTTTGACAATAAGATTTAATTATGCTGACTTTGTTACAAACTGTGTAAACGTGATTGATAATAAGACTAATCTATAATTACCTACTGAATCCATTAAAAGGCCTTCGATATTTTTTCACACTGATAACAGCTGAGGTGTCCGAGTGGTTAAGGAGTTGGACTTGAAATCCAATGGGTTTTACCCGCGCAGGTTCGAATCCTGTCCTCAGCGGAAATATTTTTGTCACATTTTCAACTATTTCATACTTTTAAGTGATTTGTTAAATTGTTCCCTTAGAAGAAAAGGCGTGAATTTCATTTCACAACTTTTTTAATACTTTTATTTAGCAAAATTTTATAGTTCTTAATGAGACTAGCGCAGTGCTGCAAAATAGGCAATTTCAATCCAGGTGTTTGCGGGATTGAAGCATTTTAATCCTGAGGCGAGAAGCAGCAACATGCAGGCCGGCAAGGTGAGGATAGCTGGTATGGCAGGTAGAACTGTTGTACTAGCTATCTTCACGTCTGGACTTCACTGTCAGTTAACATCAGGTGGGATGGAGTCATTTGTCGGGCCTATCTATAAAATATGTTATTATATTGACTATAACATGTTATTGAAGTTATACTTCTTTAGGCGCGTTATGAAAAAATGATGAGAGTGAAATTTTAAGATGCGCGCGCATCACTGTAACACAAAATTGTCGCTTTAGCGACCAACTTCATGCTGTTACTTTTGTGTTTACCGCACATTAAGAAAATCTACCAACAAAATAGAAATAGAATCTCTATTTAGTGGGTGCTAACGACTGCATAGTGAAGGCCTATCAAAAGTATTTATTAATCTGAAACAACGGAACCAAAGCGCGATTCAGGAGACTACAGCGCCATCTCTTGACCATTGGTGTAGTAGAACCAAAAACCACATCTTTATTTTTTGTAATAAAGTAACAGTTATAGGTATTCATATTTATAATATTTATCCACATGTTTCTAGTTTGTATATTCGGAATACGTGTTTGAGTTTCATACAAGTGCAAATCACATATGTTGTAATATATTATATTCAGTAGCGATTTTAATTGAATATTTTGATTATTTATTTATTTTTTCAAATTAAAACTGAACTTTATTGACTGTGTCTACTAATAACTAACTAATTTTAAACGATGCCAAAGAAGGATAACTTCTCACGCGCCTACATAAGTACACGCACCCATTTTTTTTGTACATACAGCTTTATACCGCCGTTCGTGTTTTTATTTTTTCCCAAAGGTTGACTGGGAGAGAATCCTTTTAGGATTAAGTCCACCTTTTGTACCATTGTTATACATTTTGTTCAATTAAGTTTAAAATAAATAAATTAGAAAAAGTCTGGCTACTCTTGTGCTATATCTGGCCTATCGTCATGTATGGTTGCGAAACGTGGACCCTGAAAGAAGACACTACAAGACGCCTACAGGCATTCGAGATGTGGTGCTACCGTCGCTTTTTACGCATTAGTTGGACGCAGAGGGTCAGGAACGAAACCATGCTTCAGCGCGTTCATATGTCCCGGAAAATGTTGCCTTCTATCAAAAAGCGCAAGATATTATATCTCGGCCACGCACGTGCTCAGGAACGATAGATACATCCTGCTGCAAATGATAATGATGGGCAAAGTGGACGGAAAGAGACGTGCTGGGTGAAGAAAGAAGTCATGGCTCCGGAATATCCGGGAGTGGAGCGGTTGTCGTGTAGCGACAAAATAAAAAGAAAGAAAACAGGTAGAGGTTATAAAATATATATATTTACAAGAATAAGAAGAATTTACAGGTTAAAAAAAAGAATAGGGGTATGGTGTGTGTGTGTAGTGTGGGGTGTGAAGTGGAAGTGGTGAAGTGGGCGTGGGTCGTCGGCGATCATCAGGGGCGGCTTGAACGGTAGGTCCTGCTACAGGCAGATGGACGGCGCTCCTTGTAATATGAAAAAGACTAGCAAACCAGGCGAACTCCGTTCCGCCATCAGATGGCTTCGTTTTATGTAACATTTCGTTTGGTGATTAAAAGAAGATTTTTTTTTTGATATTTTTCCTGAATTTTCTTTGCTATAAACCTCACGGAGCCCGAGACCTTTCCAACGAATGCAAAACCGTGGAAATCGGTTCGTGCATTCTGGAGTTATAGCGTCAGGAAGGAAAACCCGACTTATTTTTATATAGTAGATTATGATAAACTTGTAAATATGTATCGATGATGTTATATGATAAAATGTGCGAAATGGAACCTATGATAATCGAAACCATGGGTCGAAACCATATTAAGGTACGTTACACGGTATTGCCTCCGTCGAACAGCTGTTCCGGCTAGCTGCTGATAGAAATGAATACGGGAAGCTAACGGCCAACCTTCAGGATTGAAGAGGCACTGGAAGAAAAAGAAGAAATAAAAAAGGTGGGGATTTCATTCTCAGACGGGAGCGTTCCAATGCGAGAGGGAAACCGCTATTGCCTACCAGTTCTCTGTTATTTTCTGTCTCAGACGGGTGCGTTCCAATGCGAGAGGGAAAACGCTATTTCCTACCAGTTCTCTGTTATTTTCTATCCCAGACGGGTGCGTTCCAATGCGAGAGGGAAACCGCTATTGCCTACCAGTTCTCTGTTATTTTCTGTCTCAGACGGGAGCGTTCCAATGCGAGAGGGAAAGCGCTATTTCCTACCAGTTCTCTGTTATTTTCTATCCCAGACGGGTGCGTTCCAATGCGAGAGGGAAACCGCTATTTCCTACCAGTTCTCTGTTATTTTCTGTCTCAGACGGGTGCGTTCCAATGCGAGAGGGAAACCGCTATTTCCTACCAGTTCTCTGTTATTTTCTGTCTCAGACGGGTGCGTTCCAATGCGAGAGGGAAACCGCTATTTCCTACCAGTTCTCTGTTATTTTCTGTCTCAGACGGGAGCGTTCCAATGCGAGAGGGAAACCGCTTTTTCCTACCAGTTCTCTGTTATTTTCTGTCTCAGACGGGTGCGTTCCAATGCGAGAGGGAAACCGCTATTTCCTACCAGTTCTCTGTTATTTTCTGTCTCAGACGGGTGCGTTCCAATGCGAGAGGGAAACCGCTATTTCCTACCAGTTCTCTGTTATTTTCTGTCTCAGACGGGTGCGTTCCAATGCGAGAGGGAAACCGCTATTTCCTACCAGTTCTCTGTTATTTTCTGTCTCAGACGGGAGCGTTCCAATGCGAGAGGGAAACCGCTTTTTCCTACCAGTTCTCTGTTATTTTCTGTCTCAGACGGGTGCGTTCCAATGCGAGAGGGAAACCGCTATTTCCTACCAGTTCTCTGTTATTTTCTGTCCCAGACGGGTGCGTTCCAATGCGAGAGGGAAACCGCTATTTCCTACCAGTTCTCTGTTATTTTCTGTCTCAGACGGGTGCGTTCCAATGCGAGAGGGAAACCGCTATTTCCTACCAGTTCTCTGTTATTTTCTGTCTCAGACGGGAGCGTTCCAATGCGAGAGGGAAACCGCTTTTTCCTACCAGTTCTCTGTTATTTTCTGTCCCAGACGGGTGCGTTCCAATGCGAGAGGGAAACCGCTATTTCCTACCAGTTCTCTGTTATTTTCTGTCTCAGACGGGTGCGTTCCAATGTGAGAGGGAAACCGCTATTTCCTACTAGTTCTCTGTTATTTTCTGTCTCAGACGGGTGCGTTCCAATGCAAGAGGAAAACCCGCTATTTCCTACCAGTTCTCTGTTATTTTCTGTCCCAGACGGGTGCGTTCCAATGCGAGAGGGAAATCCGCTATTTCCTACTATTCTCTGTTATTTTTCGTACAAACAAAAGTATCATAAAAGAGTACGGCGCTGTTTATCATCGTCGGCGGTTGCAAAGTTAAAACATTATCGTTAAATCCGATAGCAGGCTTCGGGGATGGCGTTATACTTATCCGCCATTAAGTGTTATGATGTAGCTGTAATTTTTGTAACTTTCGGCGGATCGGATCGCCCTTTCGGGGGAAGTTAACTCCCCCTTATAGATAGATGGCAGTAAGTTCCTGCAGTAAAACCGCTAGAGTTCAAAGAGCACCAGCACAACAGCTTGGTGTTGCATTGATTTATTTGTTTTGAATTACAGTAGACCCGCGGAAATCCGACAAACGTTTTGCAGGGTGATGTCGAATTATCGAATTTGTCGGATAACAGAGTACTATAGACCGGAATTTTTGAAATAAGAGTACCTTGTAATCCGACAAATTATAAATATAAAAATCTTTTTCAATTGATTTTATGTGCAAAGCGTGTCTGATTATCGGGGGCGCCAGATTGGACGGGGCCTGGATTATCGCGGGTCTACTGTATTATAATATCATATAATATTGACTATACTATCAGCTTATAAAAAAATAACAAAACGTTCTATTCTGTCTGAAAGCTGAACCAATTGTTTTATTTTCTAATAAATTGTTTCTTTTGATTTATATATTTGGCAGTACAATGCTTATGAGATCGAGTTTAATTAAACTAAATGTAAACGTCATTCAAATCAAGTCGTTAAAACCAAACTGTGTCAATTATATAATCATCACACTTCTTTTTTCACCAAAACTATTCTTTACTATAGTAATTTATTTTGTTTCTTAGGTTTTCACGCACATCACTTATTAAATAAAACTAATTTTAACGGGTTAATGCACAAAACTTTATTTATTTATTGACGTTTCGCAGACGTTTCACGGTCTGCTTCGTCAGTACAATGAAGCCTTTTCAGGTCTGCTTCGTCAGTATAATAAAGCAGACCTGAAAAGGCTGCGAAACGTCAATAAATAAATTAAGTTTCGTGCATTAACCCGTTAAAACTAGTTTTATTTATAGTAATATAAGTTATTTACGGGATAATACTTCCCGTACGGGATAGTACCTTGTTCTTAGCGAGTTTCCAATATTTCGGCACTGTTGCAACAAACAACTCGCAAAAAACAAGGTACATGGTAACAATCCCGTAAATAATTTATGTATATTACTATAATGTTAGTGACTACGAAAGTTTAAAACAATATATTATTCGTTACTAATGTAAATTTGACAACCTATTTTTTAAGGTTTTATAAAATTACAATGAACTGTGTTTTAGTAGGGGCACGAAAAACCTGAATTGTTTGTACGCAAATTAAATTTACACCGTCGGAATAAAGCGAAAACATTAATTTGTATACTGAATTTTTAAAATAGAATAATAAATGTGGCACGCTTCGTTGTGATAAAAATACCACAAAGTACTTAATTTGAAAGCTTAAAAATGCTCCGTTGATTTAAGAGCGCTTTAAAATTTTGTTGGGTCGCCAATTTTTCCTGTACAGTAGAATATTGTACTGAATGTATAATGAATCTAGTGTTCCCGTAGTTCATGGAACTGTATAAACTAAATTTGCATCAAATCACATTTGAGTATTAGTCGACCTCCGTGGTCGAGTGGTATGTACTATCGCGGAATTTTGCGCTCTGTCACTTGGCGAACAGAATGCTTTGAACGGTTTTCTACAGTAGTTTATACTACGCCCCGCCTTCGCGTCGGACGCGCCAATCCGGGCCGCCGCACAAAAGTAAGACAGAGAGCATTCATTGATTGAATAATGAATTGAATTGCATTTGTTTTAGTTGCAATTTGTCATGATCATGTCGTGACCGCGACAGCGCTATACGAAAAAGTAAGACAGCGATAATTACATGTCTATGAATGAATTTTTACTACGCCGCTACCGCAAGCGATTATGGCATTATCGGCGACAGAGCGGGTCTTTCCGCGAGTGTATGCCGGGTTCCAAGGTACTCGGGAGGTCCGAGGGTTCGAATCCCGGTGGGGGCAGATGTTTGTGTGATGAATACGAGCATTTGTACTCCAGTCATGAATGTTTAATATGTATTTCTATATAAAAGTATGCTTATATGTGGACAGTATATGTATTCTATCCGTTACCCTAGTATCCCATAACACAAACCTACAGTGTTTTCTTTGGGGCTAGGCTAATTGGTGTGGGTGTTGGTAATATTTATTTTTTATTTATTGTAAATGCGCTTGCAGTCTGCATTTGAATACGGTCGTTTAGGCACACCCAGCATGAATTTCGGAAGTTCCTTAATTCTGCTGTTTCCGTTTACATCTAGCTCAAACGGGATTTTTTTCAGGAATTCTCGGGTACCAGGAGCAGAGTGGTCATTAAAAATAGAGAAGTTGGCTGACTGAGATTCGTTTTACGCAGTAATCATGAAATATTCTCAATAACGTTATTTCTAATGGAACTTATATCTATAATTAACCTTGATGGTAGTTGAAACCAGATTACGGTGTATCTTCGGTAATTATCGAAATTACATAAATAATTGTCACTTAGGTCTCCTTTATTTCAATCAATTTTATTTGGAGAACCCCCCTAAGGTTCGAGTGGTCTAGAGGCTGCAGACGGAGAGGAGATTCCCCCCCCCCCCCATGGGGAGATCCCATCCACCTGGAATACCTCGAGAGGCACTCGCCAATTCTCGGCTTGAGTTCCCCTTAGGATTTCGTCGTCCCCAAACCCGGTGACGTAACGCTGTAAAAGTCATCTGGGACCAACAGCATACACACTAAAAAAAACGAGCGAGCCTTACAGTAGTCGTCGTAGATGTGTAACATTTGAAACCTCACGTTATATAAGTAAAAAAAGAAATAAAACCTACTACAAAAGGAATAAGCCATTTGAACATTATGTTCTAAAATCAAATCAAATAGAGCGCGCTTCCCAAACTTCCTGTTACACACTTCCGTCCCACTTTACGTAATCATTCCCACAAATTGCACGAAAGCGAGAGAAAAGATGTTACACTTAAAAAAAGTCTAGAGAAGTGATGTCTTTATTCAAAATCAGTATCTGATTGCCAAATATTTATTGATAAATATATTAAATAAAATCAATATTCATTTCGGACACCTGCGCATGCATGCATGCATATAAAACAACATTAAAAACTTAATTTCCATTCAATCACTAATACACAACAACACAACAACATAAAATTATTATCTTTCAACAAATAAATATTTTATTGCAATCTTTTAATAACAAATATTATGTTGCAGATATACGCAAAACAGTGGGTTTTCCCTTTATGAAAAGCTTTTTCTTCCTTTCTTATGAAAGGAAGATACGTACACCCATTATCATCATGGAATTCGGGATACAAATGTGTATACCTTTAGAGCTCGTTTCGGCCCTATTTCAGTAGAATCTTACACACAGATTCTTTTTGGCGCGAATGTTGTACTATATTTTTTGGCGCGTTGCCCACTGTGTTGAGTATAACTATAGGTTTAAATAAACCACATTGCTTCTTTTATCTATATATTTTTAAAAATAAACAGTTAGATGCTTTGTATGAGGTAGTTTATACATATAAGATAGGTAATAAATAAATAATAATAAATATTTCTACACTCACACCAATTAGCCTAGCCCCAAAGTAAGCACTGGAGGCTTGTGTTTTGCGATACTAGAGGGTAACAGATAGAATACATGTACTGATACATATATAAGTATATTTATATCATCATCATCATCAGCCTATTAATGTTCCCACTGCTGGGGCACAGGCCTTCCCTATGGATGGAATAGGGAGATTGGGCCATGACCCACCACGCGGGCCCAGTGCGGATTGGTGGGTGCTAACGACTGCAGATGCAGCCGGGACCAACGGCTTAACGTATCTTCCGAAGCACGGAGGAACTGGAGATAGAAGATTTTTGGTCACCTATCCAATGACCGACCACTGCGAAAGTTGCTTAACTTCAACGATCTCAGCCGAACGCGCTAACCACCTGCGCCATCGAGCTCCTCAAATAATAAGTATATTTATATAGAAATACATATTAAACATCTATGACTAGAGTACAAATGCTCGTATTCATCACACAAACATCTTGAAACACAAATTGAAACATTAAGTAACTCGTTTTAGACACAACATTTTTATTCATTTTTGATCATTTATGAAACTGATGGGTTCTGACAAACCCTGATAAGAGTTAAGCTTCTGGCTTCAGCGCTGATGCGACTAACGTTGCACCAGCTCATGCTGAGACAGGGTCCTGGTTAACTCTTTTTGTCGTTGCTATTTTATGTTCATCCTTTTTTACGATTTGTTTTGTAATGGGGGTTACCAAATTTTTTTTCTAATCTTTCTTTTTTCTTTTCTTTTATTTTATATCCATTATAATGTCAAAAAATGTTTTTCTTTTAATGTTTATTGGACACTATGTGAGATAAATAATAGTGGAAATTACTTAGGCAATTGTTTAAAGTAAATGTTATATATTTGTTGTAGATTCGACCGGATTCGATTCAATAATTTCTTGATCGTGGTCCGCCGTGTCGTTTGCTTATCGATCAGTGAGCACGTCCGGCGCGCTGTCTCAAGAGCAAGCGAACTTCTCGATCAAACGCACTACTGACAGATACGAAGTTGACATTGACACTGACATTAACAACGTCACTCACGTCATTCAGGGTGTATTCCGTAATATATACCAGTATACTGGCCAGTGCTAATGACGTCGTGAATCGACGCTATACTGGTGAATTGTTCCGAAATATACAGACCAGTGCACGGACGTTTTAAATCGATGAAATATTAAATATAGTGCGAATAAAGAAGATTTTTTTATTTACATCATCAATTAAAAGGAATTAATTCTCTTTGTTTGGATGCCATTATTGTTCTTATAATAAAAAAGAAATAAAATTTTAATGCTTGGTCATACGTCATATTCGTTTTCCCGGTAAAAATATGGTAGCATACCAGTACAATACGGCGTCGGATTCGTGACGTCATTACCACTGGCCAGTATACTGATGTATATTTCGGAATATACCCTCAGTTACGTCACAGACAAAAGTGTTGCCATGACAATAAATTAATAAGCTACTTAAACTATCGATATCTCACCGATGTGTAATAACACCATAATCTCCGACATTTTTTTTTGTGTTAATTAATTCTGTTATTTCCCTAAATAAATATAGGGAACCAATTTTACCGGGACGAAGCGATCATCTGCTGCTTCTGTATAAATGCGGTATATGAGCACACTCATGCAGAAAACCATGCAAAATACAGTACCTAGTAGCAGAGATCTCAGGCTCAATATATTATTATGAAGTGAGGTCTCCTTACACAGTTAACTGTAAGATGGTATGGCTTGTACCCTATGATGTATTAAAGTCCTACGATAAGAAAGATAAGTCATTCACGCTTCTAATTCGGCAATACGAAAGTCAGGTACTTGCCCGAGTTGCAATCATTCGGGCACGCTCTCACGCGGCTACACTTCGCTACAGCGTCTAAATATTTTACGTTTTTCCAGACAAAAAGCCCTATATATTATTTTAGATAGTAACTACATAAAATACACGGGAGCTATTAGAAACAAGAAAAAATTGACATTTCATGTAAGTACAGTTGTTAATGTGAAAATCATTATTGTTAATTATTTTGACAGTTGCTGATACCGTTGCTGGTACACGTGGAGGCTAAAAAGCGAGATGAAATCTGCTTTATGAAAGAGACTACTTTAGTGCGCTTTTGCAGCTTAAAAGGGGTTAGAGAAAATTCGACACGGCTTTTAGGGCCGCGGTAGCATAATGGTCAGTGCATTCGTCCAGATAGCGAAGGGTGTGGGTTCGAGTCCCGTCTGCTGCCTGGTCCGCGTGGAAAATTTTCTAGTAAAAATTTCCTTTATACCTACTTAATAAAGTCAATTTCTATAGTAAAGCGAGTTTTATGTAACAATTTGACATACAGGTTGACATAAACTGGGAGGCAGAGAAAAAATTGTTAACGTTGGTATTGTATTGTAATATGATATTTTTAAGAAAATTGTTTCTGTGCTGGTTTTGGGCAGTAAATTGTTATTATTATTGGGTAACTGTTTCAGAAATAAGAGTGTAATAATACATTTCATTTATTAGGGCGAGGCAAAACGAAGATTTGTATTTTTTTTGTGTAGATGAGTATCTGAGAAATTGTTAATTATTACGTATTTTATTATTTATTTATACATAATGTTTTATACAATAAAAAAAAATCCGTAATTGTTTTCGAGGAAAAGTTACGAGTCATTTGGCTTCACAGCACATTTTCAGAGGCTAACGTCTTAAAAAAACGACGGGTTGCACTCCGAGAGTGCCGGCAGAAGTGAAAACTTGAATATTAACGTTGTGCATTTTTGATATTTTGGAATGGTTAGGGAATAATTTTGCACGAATTGCTTTAATTATCAGTATAAAAGTACTATCATGTATGTGGTAGAATGCAAAATTTATTTATTGCGCTATCGTACCTAAACATGACAATTTATATTACATTAAAAAAGTTTATCTCTCAGTAAAATCAACTTACATGAATCACGTTTAAGCGCCCTTAGCGACATCTATTCTAAAGAAATCAACTTACATGAATCACATTTTAGCGCACCTAGCGACATCTATTGTAAAAAAATGCATTTTCTTCGCAATAAAGCTGTCACGTGGACGTCCTAGATAGAGACTTATTAATATAAACGATGAAATAAAATATTATGTACTATGTTTCGTCCAATATATTGAAAGTCAACAACCTTTCCAATTTTATTGTGTGTCTTGATGCGATCAGCCCACGAGTTTAACCTGACGCGAGTTTAACATTTTTTACCCATACAAAAAAAAGTGTACAACGCCGCTAAAGAAGTTTTCACTTCAAAAATGATCATGCTAAATTGACATGACAATACGCTACCCTTTAGCGCTGATTCGCAGATTTGTGTACGATGAAGAAGTTTTGTTTATGTGTTTGTTGAGTGTGGTCACCTCAGTGGCCGAGTGGTATGTACATCAGGTTTCAAGGTGTCGCCTACTCAAAGGTCCGTTCGAATCCCTGAAGGGCAAATGTTAGTATGATGAATACGAGAATTTTAAGTCATGGATCTTTATATAAATTTCTAGATAAATATATTTTTAATATATGGATCCATGTATTATTCTATCTGTTGCCCTAGTAACCCATAACACAAGCCTTACGGTGCTTGCTTTGGGAATAGGCTAATAGGCATAATGACGGGGTAAAGTAAACGAAATTCTATTTAGTCCGTCAGTTAGATGATCAAAAAATAATGGACTCGTATTTTTTCTTTGGGCAATCAACCAAAAAGTGACAAAGATAAAGCGCGTCAAAGTTTGGGAGTAGGGGCTCGTGACGTCACTATTAAGTGAAAACTGTACCAACACGTGACGTCATGCGACTTTTCAAATCAATATATCTCTGCAATGTTTATATTATGTGAAAAAAGAAAAAATACGTGTCCAATACTTTTTGATAATCTACCTGATTAACGAAGAAAAAAAAATTAGTCATCATCCCTATATGTGTGAGTGTTGGAAATATAATTATATTTAACTCTACTGTAAGAATGTGCACTGTGATATTATATAGCTCTCCTGAGCGCTCAATATTAAGCTCTTGCGCCAGCTTAGCGCTGCACCCGATGATATGAGTCGTCTGGGGTAGAGAAGTGCCAAGTCTAATACTCATCATCTGTCTCATGTCACATATTTCAGTTGACTATCAATGTAAAACAAGAAAGAGGAAGTGAACATTCTATGTTACCGCAAATATTTACAATATTAATATTTTTTTTATATTTTGATGTTTAATTTGTTAAATAAAACTAGTTTTTACGGGTTAATGCACGAAACTTTATTTATTTATTGATGTTTCGTAGCCTTTACAGGCTACGTCGTCAGAATCAAACTTTTATTTAATTTGTCGAGCTACCTTCGAAAGACTTTTATTGAGCGTTCGGTTATTTCATTGTTCGATTTTTAAAGTTTTATTGTCTATGTATGAATTTATTATTTAATTTACTTAATAAAGTATTTTATTTAAAATTCTTTTTTGTAATTTTGAGTTTATTTATTTGAACCTAACTACCGTAAACTACCACCGATTCTAAAATTGGGAGACCTTTCTGAGAAAAACCGGCGAAACAAACTCAAGAGAGGCTTTCTATCTCCTTCTTATGTTAAATTATGCAAACAAAAAGATCTAATAGTAGTTTAATTTGTTATTGTTACAAACATTTGTGTAGATTTCAAACCGCTTATGAGCAGTGAAATGGTATTAAAACTTCATTTTTAAAACCTATGAAAAACAGAAACGCATTCTTAAAAAAATATGTACCAATATGTCCTGAATTATGATATCAAATCTAGAAAAAAATAACACCAATAATTTAGTTTCTATTCAAGTACCTAGAGCTTGACTCACGATAAAAAATTATGCAACAAATTCAATTGTTTTCTTCAAAACTGTTACCAGTTACAGGCAACATTTGGGATATTGATGACCCATATCTCACTTCTGATAACAAATGATATTTTTTTCTCATTTGTCCATAGTGGGAACGAACCTAGTGGTGAAGACTGGGAACAACCGTTAAGGAGCGATTCTATAAACAACCGAGATACGAGAGCAATTAGATTTGTGTTCATCATACTTCCATTAACAATACCAACATGATTAAATGTCCCAACCGAGATTCGAACCAGGTAACTTTGGAGCATATGGTAGGATAGCTACCGTTGCACCAAACGGTTATCTTGAATTAAAATAGGGATGACGACTAATTAATTTTCTTAGTTAATCATACCTATAGATTATTGAAAATTATTAGACACGTATTTTTTGTATTCCTGGAATACGGATAAATGGGGTTCGTGTAAAAGGAACAGTGAGGAAAATGTTATTTTATTAAGTATAACAAACATATTATAATTACAAACTAACCTAGTTTTAGAAATCTACTAATACTTTGAATTGTAAACATACTTTTATACCGAAATATATAAAGCTTTATTATTAATATTTTCTATATGCATTTAATCAAAACATTATAAGAATGTCTTGGTACAATTTTACTTAGATGTGACGTCACGAGCCCCCACTCCCAAACTGATGCGCCTCATCTTCTTTTTGTTGATTGACATAAGAAAAAATATTTGTCTACTATTTTTTGATAATTTAACTGATGTGATGACGGAAAAAAACGAATTTCATATACTTTACCATGCCATCACCTCTATTAAACACCATCAGAACCAAAGACTTCTTTTATTTATTCATTTTTATAACAAAAAAATAAAATAAAAGATTTTGCCCGTTAAAATTAACATCGAACTTGGCTTATTTTCACAGCAGCCACTTAATACGGAGACAAGTGAGTGGGTACATTATATCCTCCTGTATTCTCATTATTCATGACATGAGGCATAGCTCACTTTAAAAGCGGGTAAGTACTTTAGAATGCCAAATTTATTACAGCACGCCATTATTGCTTGTGGCCAGAAATATAGTATTATAGGGGATTTTCACGAAAAATGGCTTAAGAAGATTATGCTGAAGTTCAATACAGATAACTTAGCTATCAAAAGGTTAAAGTTATTTATTGATTATAGAAATTTCCTAATTAAAAATATTATTATCGCTATGACTACCTCCGTAGCCGAGTGGTTGGTATGCTGGGTTTCAAGATGTCGCCTTATCAGGAGGAGGGTTCGAATCCTGGTGGGGGCAGATGTTTGTGTGGTGAATACGAGCATTTGTACTCCAGTCATGGATGTTTGAGATGTCTTTCTATATACGAGTAAATATAATTATATATGTATCGGTATATGTATTCTATCCATTACCCCAGTATCCTATAACATAAGCCTACAGTGCTTACTTTGGAGCTAGGCTATTTTGTATTTTTGTATTTGTAATTATTATCTTTATGATCGGATCTTGATACTAAGCAGAGCAAGTATTATGATTTCTACTGTAGCTTTAGCAACAAACAATCAACCGAATCAATTCTGACCAGGCCTTACTTACCTTACTTTGGGCTATTACCCCTGTTCCCACCGACATGACCCATTGGTTGGTCCACAGCCATTTTTACCCATCGTCCCACCGTTGTAAACAGTGTTCGCCAGTGCATCCACGGGTAATATATTTTTACCTCGCCCACCGCACTAAGTGGTAAACATTCGTTTCAGACTATAGCTATTTCGATCAAGAAATTAATATAAACGAGGTCATAAAACCGTGTCTCGATAGGTACTCGCTACATATTTAAGAGCGGTACCCTTAGCACGAACCAATCGATCGATTATCGAATTCGTATCGTTTGTAAGTCCGTAATGTCATTGTAAAATTTTGTATGGAAACTTGAACAGCGGCGCCATAACGTACGTAACGAGAACTAAAAATCAGTACACATTTGACAATGACATTTCGTACTCGCAAACGATACGAATTCGATATTGGTTCGTACTAGGGATACGGTACCCTTAGCACGAACGAAATGTGTACTGATTTTTAGTCCTCTTTACGTACTTTGTGCCGCTGCTGTTCAAGTTTCCATTCAAAATTTGACATTGACATTTCGCACCCGCAAACTATTCGAATTTCGATAATGGTTCGTGCTAAGGGTACGGTAGGTACATACGTTAATGTTTGAAAAAAAAGTTTAAATGTTTCATACAAAAACAAAAAAAAATCGCTACAATGTGTCATTGTCAGGAAACAATGGGAGATAGCACGAAACTGTTTGTAACAACAAAGAAAATTGGGAGAATGTCCCGCGCTTTAGTTTAGCAACTTACATTATTTAGGTCGGCTACAGTACGAAGTGGTCAACACCATTTTGGAGCAAAAACTTTTGCAACAAACGACAATTTGTTGTGTTTATTTTTCTCAGCGATCTGTAGCACAAAATAGGGAGTACAGAAGGTAATCTCATGTATATGCTTCACTTTACATACCTACGCTAGGCGGTCGCCTAGGATTTTTTTAATCGATAGGGCCAATAAATGACTCCTCCACGCCTGATGTTAAGTGACGGTGAAGTCCAGACGCGAAGATAGCTAATATAACAGTTCTTCCTGCCACACCAGCCATCCTCACTCTGCCGGCCTGCATGTTGCTTCTTTACGCCTCTTTTTAAGGTTGTAAGAGGCAGGCAACACGTGAGCGAGCAGAGCATTCCATTAACGGATAGTGCGACAAATAAATGAGTCACCAAACTTCTTTGTACGTGGTGGAATAGTGGCCACAGTTAGTCGGTGGCAACGTAG
The DNA here is from genome assembly GCA_902850365.2 of Chilo suppressalis. Classification (NCBI taxonomy): domain Eukaryota; kingdom Metazoa; phylum Arthropoda; class Insecta; order Lepidoptera; family Crambidae; genus Chilo; species Chilo suppressalis. The sequence goes on from OU963911.1 coordinate 3,947,660, forward strand.
GCCAGCTTGCTCGGTCCTCTGAACGAAAGGGGAAGGTGGAATAAGAGAGAATAACTCCTCAGAACACTCGCCGTGGTACAGACGATACAACGCGCTTATTGACGCCACGTCATGTCATAATTGAAGAGGCTCGAGGTGTTTAGTCACCTCCTCATCGCCTATATGTATGTCAAATACATATGAATAAACATAAAGAACAAATGAGCGGTATTGACCCAGTTTACAACTCTGCGATGACGCGAAATTTTGCATGTACATACTTACTGAACAATTTTATGTAGATTTAGTTTTTTTGTTTATATTATTATTTTATTGTGCGATTGATTATTCAAAGTAGTTAAGATCTTTTTGCCTGAAACACAGGATATTCTTAGTTTAGGTTATGTATTTTTCTTTACCTTTTGTGTTTTTACCGTAGATCTAAGTCACTTATATGTAAAAATCAATACTGAATAAAGATTTATTATTTATATTAATATTATTGTGTTGCTTCTTTAGTGTTTAAATATTCATTTCGGGTCAGTATTTCCTGATAAATCAATTGCTACTGAGCATGTGTCCCAATTAAATCATATTTATAAATCATCATAAAACTTGAACTGGTGTTGTAAGATAAATCTTCCATATCTATTACCAAATTCTTAAAGACAAGTGAGAAAATGATGTTTGCCTATTTGGTTCTAAATTCACCTAATAATTAAAATTCATTATCTTTTTTTTACAAAATCCTCTTTTAGAGTAATAATGATATTATTTTTGAGTGTTAGGAGTTAGTGTCGCCGCATACGGGCCACCGACTACAACGACAAAACGCCGCCACCGGCATATTTCTTGTAGTTTTCATACATTTTATATGGACTCGCCACACACGGTAAGCACTTAATGCGCCGATACAAAACGCCGCCAAACGTCACTCGCGCGATTCCCCACCCCTCTCTCCCTTACCTTAGTCGGCCGCTGTCGCGCGCTTCACAGCCAGCCACTTTAGTAGCCGCTTCTAGCTTCTCGTGGTGGCGTTTGTGGCTGTGGCGTGTGGCCCATGTGCGGCGACACTTAGTGTAAACTAATAACAATATAATTAAAACAATGTGAATCAATAAGCTTTTGTAAAAACAAGGAACCATGGATCCAGAGCTATTCTACTTTAACTGTCACCAGTTATTAATGATTTAAATTTTATTGTGTACAGAGAAAATCTGTAAAATTAAAAATATTGAAATTTTTACTGCTTAACGACACAATGCTGAACTGGGTCCTTTTCGGTCCAGCTGTGGATACATGTTCTGTAATGTATGTTTTATGTTGTCCGTCACTTATATATATGTGTATGTGTATAAGTTTAATAATTTTTCGGTGTCCATGACTGTTCCGAATAAATATTTTTTATATTTATATTTTTTTTCTCTTTCAAATGTTTAATACTTGTAAAAGTATTCATTAAACATTGTAGGTTACCTACACAATACGTAGCTTAAAGGCTAGAAAAATTTCAGCAGGTATCATTATTGGTCAGTGCATTCGCCCGGATAGCGAAGGGTGCGGGTTCGAGTCCCGTTTGCTGCCTGGTCCGCGTGGATTTTTTTCTGGTTATATTTTCTTTAAATTTAAATATTTTTTTATTTGATTTGTATTGTATGTTCCGCCATTGGGCACTGAACCCCAAACTCTGACCGTCTGATGTCAAGGTTGTATCCTTATCAACTGCTGTTGCTATCGAACTGGACTTGAGGTTAACCGGTTCGCTTCTTATATATCCATATGTTTCTGATAATGTGTTTGAAATTCGGGTTAAACGTTTGTCCTAGTAAATAAATAGAATTATGGGACATACTCCAATTGAGATAAAAGCAAGCAAGAAAATTAAATCGTTAAGGTGTAATGGCTGATTTACATTATCTTAGTGTTTAGGAGAGTGCTCAAGGAGAGTAATTTAGTAGAAACGTGTAAACAGTAGCTTCCAGTGACTCGCTTTAGTACAATTCCACTCGCTTTCAACTAGAAACAAAATAGGATCGGTTTCTATTTCTGTTTCCAGTGGCACCCCTCCCGCGTAGGGTTACCATATCTCAGGATTTGTCCTGAGATTTCAGGATTTTTGGACTCTTCTCAGGATTGCGGCTGGATTTTGCAAATCTCTTGAAATCTCAATATTATTTGAATTTTCAATAGAATACAGCTAACGTTTTAAAGATCTGTTTAATAAAAACTTAAACAAACTTAAAAATAATCAAAAATATATTCATACAAGAGGAGCTCGATGGCGCAAGTGGTTAGCGCGTTCGGCTGCGATCGTTGAAGTTAAGCAATTTTCGCAGTGGTCGGTCATTCGATGGGTGACCAAAAATTTACTTTCTCGAGCTCCTCCGTGCTTCGGAAGGCACGTTAAGCCGTTGGTACCGGCTGCATCTGCAGTCGTTAGCACCCACCAATCCGCACTGGGCCCGCGTGGTGGGTCATGGCCCAATCTCCCTATTCCATCCATAGGGAAGGCCTGTGCTCCAGTAGTGGGGACATTAATAGGCTGATGATGATGATGATTCATATAGAAATACATATTAAACATCCATGACTGGAGTACAAATGCTCGTATTTATCACACAAACATCTGCCCCCACCGGGACTCGAACCCGGGACCTCTCGAGACGGTGACACCATGAAACCCAGCGTACAAACCACTCGGCCACGGATTTCGTTGATAATCGAATAATCTGATGACTATGTGGCAATGAAGCCAACTTTGGCATTGGTTGCGTCAACATTATCGAAACAAACAGGAACATTATCTATAATTTTTAATCACACTACGAAACGGAAGACATAACAAGATAAAACAACTAAAACCTATGTATACTTATATACAAACAAATAATTCTAAAAAAATTGGTTATCGCCACAAGATCGTCAAAGAACGATAAATTTCGCGAGGAGTCCAACCATAGGGTGGAGGTCAAAAGTCCAAGTTCAACCCAAAACCGAAGCGAACCCGTTTCTGTCTGTCTATTAGAGTGCTGCCTACGATTCGGAGCACCCTGACCTCGTGTGCCTCGTGGAACAAAACATCCTTTTGGAAAGTAAAACCGCCGCAATGTAAGGAGTCCACGAAAATTTTCAGCTCCGACCCGTTGTAGTACTTCTTGTGGAGAGCCACGCCAACAGTCGTAGGCCCTTGAGGTCGCTCGTTGACTATTGTAGCTATTCGAAGATCAGGCGCAAACTGTTTGTACAGGCACGCCTGAAAACCCGTCCTGCTCACGGTCGTGGACAAAGTGAACGAAGACTTTTCATATCGCGCACTTACTGACAGATCGGGTATAGCAGGGAACGATAGCGGTTTGAAATTCAGCTCCGTACCCACGCTGAAATCCGGGACGATCTTGTAGATCCACTGAGTGACGAACCTTATCGTGTTCGGATCTACATTCTTGACACAACACGAGACAGAACCGATAGACTTTTCGTGTTCCCTCTCTATAACCACTTCCGTTTCTGACGACACCAGATCTTTGATCTTAGACGTGAGACGCATTTTATAGAAACCATCGAGGACTTCGGTATACGTAGCCGTTGCTGACCCAGAAGAATCCACTAAGAGACCGTCCTCCGTGTGTTTCGGCTCCATCTCTTTATGGATTAAATGATTGAAGCACTTATATGACTCTTTAGTCCTGCCGTAGTTGTACTGTTGGACTAACTTAACTTTATCCAGTATTTCCCTAAGGACATTCAGCTTAGCGCCAGTGAAGCACGTCGGGAAAACACTTTTCGCCTCCGCATGGACGTCACTCAGTCTTATCAACTTTGGCTTCTGTTTCTCAATAAGTATGAACTCTTTTTTCTTCGGCAGCAATTTCTGTAGACTGCTGACGAAACTACTGACCTCCTCCTTGATCATATCCTCGTTTATGTCCATTGTTGGTTGATAAAAGTTGTCGGTTTGCTGGGTAACAGACCAAACGTCATTGACCTGTCTGATTGTATTTTTAACTGGCGTTGAATATGCCGCGTGTCCGGCCAGCGATCGTCGCAAGGAGACTGAATTTATTTATATCGATTCACAGTTGCTTAATTTGAAAGCTCGAGTTGTGGATAATCGATTATCCACAACTCGAAGACTTTACGATCCAGTTGGCTCAAAACAAAATGCAACTGAATGTGAATGCAGTGCGGCATACACAATTTTGGATTTTAATGTCATAAGGTTACAATTGATATACATGACTTTTTGGTGATTTAATTTATGGAAATCGGATTTTGCTTTAAAATTTCATACCATGATATAAATAAACTAAAAATTATTGAATGTTAAACAAACGCTCAAATACTAAAACTAAATAAACGAAACGAAATAATAATATTATTCTAAACTTTCACAATCTCGCTACTATTCTTTTTGTAAATCCTAATAATCTTCGTGAAGATATCGCCACAAATACTCATAACATTCCCAAACAGCTAAAGCAATTTAATATCTCTAATACGGCACCTGATACGAAAACTAAGATCTCCAGGGATTGTAACCCTTTTAACAAATTGATACATCTGTAGGATCAGCATCCCCAAATCCACTGGGGCACGAACAATCGTATATTATCAACTGTAATAAAAACTTACAAACAACGCGAGTGTGGCCGGTACCATTGGCTATTCCTTGTGAAAGATAATAAAATATCTGACCTTATTTTATTAGGCACAGGAAAAAATATAAATAATGTTTTTTTTCTATAAAAAAATTGTAATTAGTGACCATGGACTAAGTATAATAAAGTTGATCCTATGCGAAATCCTAGGTCCACGTGTGTGTGACAGTGGTTTCAAGGTTTCAGGTTTCGAATTTTCGGAAATTACGATAATCGAAAAATCTGAGCGTAGCAAAATCCTAGGTCCATGGTAAATTCTTTATTCAGGTATAACATTGCTTTGTCTGTTTCTCTTAAAAATGCAGTTGTATAACACTTTTAAAGAAACATTTTCTTTTCTTTTTAGGTGTCATCAGTTTGGGCTTCTGTATTTACCTATTGAAGATCTGCAGGGGAGATACAGCATCTAGCACATTCTATGTTTATATTTATACTAGCTGTGCCCCACGTTGTTACCCGCGGTTTATTAGCGATATTTTCCCGTAGTAATACGTAGCCTATGTGTTAATCCAGAGTGTCAGCTAACTCCATACCAAATTTTATTAAAATCGCTCCAGCCGTTTAGACGTGAAGAAGTAACAAACATACACTCACAAACTTTCGTCTTTATAATATTATTGCACTCCCAGTCTAGCATACAAGGATTACATATTTATTTTGACATTGATATGGTTTTACAGTTTCCAAATTTTCTTTTACTTGATATTCAATGTAAGTAGTTAAATTTTCAATATAATTTTATTATAAAATCTTTCCGCGTTTCATTATGAAAATCGAAATGAAATTTAATTAAAATGCCTTACTGCGATTGCCTTAATGGTCAAATAGGAGTTTCAGCGAAACAGGAGTATCGATTTAATTAGTAAAGTTCTCTTTGTCAAAAGCCTTTTAGAATTTATAATGGTCATAAAATTTTAATCCTAAAGGCAACTTAGAGTGATCGCTCTAGAGTTAGGTAGTTCGTTATTGAATTTCATTATGATTTATTGCGCTTGCCTTGCTAATCATTGAGATTATAAGATACTAGCAGCCGCGCGTGACTTCGTCTGCGTAAACTTTAGTTCTTTGAGCGTCCCACAGGAACCATCGCATTTAGAATATTAGAAGGAATTAGGATCATCAGTCTGTTAATGTCTCCACTGCCCTTTCCTATGGATGGAATAACTGAATAGGGAGATTGCACCGTGAACTAGCACTCGGGCCTAGTGCGGATTGGTGGGTGCCAACGACTGCAGTGGCAGCCGGGGCCAATGGCTTAACGTACTTTCCGAAGTATGGAGCAGCTGGACATAATAAGATTTTGGTCACCCGTCCAATGACCGACCATTGCGAAAGTTGCTTTAATTCTACAATCACAGGCCGGATGCGCTAACCATATTAGAATAATAATGTGGAAGATTTATTGTGGCGTGTGTGATAGCGATTGTTGAGTAGAAAATCCACTATGCAGACTATGCTATATTATATTCTTTATAAGTCCAACAATCACTTCTTGTCTGCCTCAGAACACAGAAAGTGGTTAGAAGGGTGATCATAGACCTGTAGCGGCCAAAAGCGCTGCCGCTGACGCTGCCACCTATAAATTGCGCCTGAGTCGGGAATCATACTGCCGTAAATTCTAATTGTATAGTGTGTACTATTCAATAGCACATACCTACAGACAGTTTGTAGGGTAACCGATGTAGATGTCTCACCCTCACTACACTCCCATCGATAATAATAGTCAATCAAACGACGCGGCATCAAACAATCGAACCAATCAGAGCTTACCGCCGAGCAACGACGCAATTAGAACCAAGTTTTGGTTAAGTTATGAGCACAGAACCGTGGCGTGCCTACACCGCCCACAAGGTTTTACTAGCCTTATTCTTTTCTTAAAGAAGCTTTATCTGTAAAACTTTTCTTTAGATTTAAACATCTAGCAGTTAAATGCTTAAAAAAATAAAAACATGACTAGAATTGCTATTTCTTCTTTTAAATGTTTAATACTTGAAAAAGTATTCAGTTGACATTGTGGGTTACCTACAATGCGAAGAGATGGCGCTGCCTTGCAGCTTAAGGCTAGGAAAATTTCGACGCGGCCATCAGGGCCGTGGTAGCATAATTAGTCAGTGCATTCACCCGGATTGCGAAGGTAGAGGGTTCGAGTCCCGTCCGCTGCCTGGTCCGCGTGGATTATTTTCTAGTAAAACTTTTCTTTAGATTTAAACATCTAGCAGTTAAATGCTTAAAAAAATAAAAACATAAGCTTTATCTGGCTCTGAGTAGAATTGATAAAATGTCTAAGATTATTATTCAAGAGCTGAATGGTGATATAGTTAAAATATTGGTGGAAATGCTGAAAAGTATGCCAAACTAGCCAACCACACAAGGCCTACCTGATGGCAAGCGGCCGTCATAACCTATAGTCGCATGCGATACCGTTCAGTACCTACTCCTTACATCCTCCAACGCGTAGAACCCTTGAACCTTACCCATGGCCAGCAACATAACACCCGCCAAAAGTTCTATTACTTCACTGTGGTGTGTGCTGTGGTGATTTCATTAATTTATTAATTCACTTCTATAAATAACCAGTTTCCCCATTTCAATATTAATTGGGTGCTATTTGAACCCAGCTGATGCCTCATTTGTTAAACAAATCGTAAGCTATCGTTCCTTGTGAATGAACGGTGTTCTAATTACAACGGATCTGTATTGTTTCAGCTATGAATTAGTGACGTCATTAATAACTTGAGGATCTCGATGATGCAGGGACCAAAGAGATTCCTAGATGCAGACTGTTTAAAGTGCCTTCCTCATCGGCTCACTACGTTCTCGTTTCGCTTTTGTTTCTGTACCGAATCTGTACAGATTCTTTACCCAGCGCATACACACTTCACTGCACCGGGAGCTACCGAAATAGTCGACTCGCTCACGCGACGTGACAGCACTACACTACACTACACCGGACGACCAGGCGCGGCGAGGGCTTCCACCCTTATGTTGTCGAAGTTCCTCCCATTCGCACGAAGCGATTATGCGAACGGCTAGGGAGTGGAACTCCTTGCCGAGGTCTGTTTTCCCGGACCAATATAATCTGGACATCTTCAAGGCCCGAGTGAACAGGCATCGTCTAGGCAGGCGTGTACCATCCTAGGCCTCATCATCACGTTCCATCAGGTGAGATTGTGGTCAAACGCATTGCCTTATGCATAAAAAAAAAACTATTTCAAATGCCTAAAACTGTACCAAACTAGACGAAAATCGTAGCAAAGTACAAAACCATACCGCACCGAAACCTAGTAGGCGTGAAGTGGTTCTTGGTGAAAAATCTGTACAGATTCGGTACAGAAACACAAACGGAACGATCCGGTGAGGAAGGCACCTAAGTTATGGAGGTGCGTAAGATAGTTTTTTTTCTGAATCAAATCGAAACTTTAAATGGATATTCGATATCGGATTCCGAAACTATATATTTTGATATCGGTGAGAACTATATCAATCATTATACATCATTACAGGATGAGTACAACTATATTTCCCTGATACTGATAAAAAAATATGATTTCAAACCCCCTGTGCTGCCAAACTAAGGGTCTGCGTGGTGGGTCATGGCCTGTTATCCCTATTCCATAAATAGGGGGAAAGATTTATGCCCCAGCATTGGAGACATAAACAGGTTGATGTTGTGGCTTTTGGAATGATTTGAATTGGAATGTAGACGAGTTTTGTGGAGCTACCCATACGCTGCTGCAATATCAGTTATTATGTACGATGTGAGACAAATGTTGGCGAGGGACAATGTTGATAAAGGACGACGGCGATAGGCAAGCGACATCGACCAATGACAAGGCAAGACCAATATCCGGCTTATACGTTGGCGTTGGAGGAGCTCGATGGCGCAGAGGAGCTCGATGGCGCAAGTGGTTAGCGCGTTCGGCATCGATCGTTGAAGTTAAGCAACTTTCGCAGTGGTCGGTCATTGGATGGGTGACCAAAAATTTACTATCTCGAGTTCCTCCGTGCTTCGGAAGGCACGTTAAGCCGTTGGTCCCGGCTGCATTTGCAGTCGTTAGCACCCGCCAATCCGCACTGGACCCGCGTGGTGGGTCATGGTCCAATCTCCCTATTCCATCCATAAGGAAGGCCTGTGCCCCAGCAGTGGGGACATTAATAGGCTGATGATGATGATGACGTTGGCGTTGGTACATCTTGGCTTTCGCTTGGCCAACTTGTATCATCATCATCAGCCTATTAATCTCCTCACTGCTGGGGCACAGGCCTCCTCTGTGGATAGAGTAGAGAGATTGAGCCATGACCCACCACGCGGGCCCAGTGCGGATTAGCGGGTGCTAACGACTGTAAATGCAGCCGGGACTAATGGCTTAACGTGCCTTCCGAAGCAACTTGCCAATTTGTATAGGCGGCTTTATATGAATCAATATAAAAGTCACAATTTTCTCCGTCCGCCCGAAATTGTCGTTTTTATTCATTAATGACGGATCCGAGGACTATTTATGTCCCCATAAAAGATACTGATTGATACATTCGCTTCGTAATAAAAGATCGATTCCTATTTACATGTTGTTTTCCCTCTTTACTACCTATTATGATGTCACTCTATGCGAAAGTTTAATATACGTAGAAATGTTCATTTAAAATAATATTTTCAACACATTTGCTCAAAAAATTAATTAACGAAGGTTGTACAAATTGTTCGGAAATTCAAAATTAAGGGCCATACGGCTGAGCGTGCGGTAAAAATTCATTACGCACGCTCGCATACACGGCACCATGCGTATTCCTAACGGTTTTTTTTAAATTTAATTTAAAATCAATAAGTCAATACTTGTGTCTCTCTTTAATACTAAAAAGAAAAAGAGACGAAAGATGTAGTTCTAATTTTCACCACCCGCACGTGGATCGATTTGGTAATGCGCGCCATTTTCTTATTAGAAAAAAATTGGTAAATTACTTAAATTATGTATAATTTTTTCCTCGCAAATGTGTTGAAAAACGTTGTATGACATTCGTGCGCATTGGTATTACAAACTCGTCACTATGGTAAGTCCTCGACTTCATCTCAGGCTCAGGCCGTATACAGAAAGAAAGCCGAAAGCCGATCAGCGCCGATAAGCGCCGACACGCGCTGGTCAGCTGGTCATTATGATCTATGTTGTCCGAATAATAAATAATTTATATTTGAATTATTATCCTTAGATTAAATCAATCTAAGTTATAATCTTTTTATAAATCTAATAACTTTATCTTTTATTAACTAAGCGCTAAAATTATTTGTTTCGTACATACCGAATGGTGACAACAAGTCTTTCTTCTGGAAGGATTGGTTGTTTATGCCAATTGCACCAATTTTTCATCAAACGGTTTTTCACTAAATCGAAAATGTAATAAAATGTTTGTTGATTCATTCTTGTATATGTATAAAATCTTTGATCTTCAATCAAATTTCATTTTACAAATAAATGATGGTATTCTCCGAAACGTTTCCTTTCTCTTTTTATAGGATGTATAGCTTTTTTCGCATTTTTAAATACACATTTTCTAACAAAACCAAATCATCGTCCGATGAGTCCGACATTTTGCTTGATCTGCTTTAATCGGCTTCCTTTATGTAGTAAGGATCGGCGCCGATCGGCTTTCGGCTTTCTTTCTGTATACGGCCTTTCTTTCGTCTACTCGTTTGTAATAATCAACTTAACGCACTTTGTATCATAAATAACTGTAACTTATTTTTCTTTATCGTAAGCCTAGCTTAGCCCACATATTACCTTAAACGTCAGTGAAGTCCGGTCCGAAACATAGCTGATGCGACAGTCGCCCCACGGCTGGGGCCCCACCCCACCACGATTGCCATTGCGGATTGGTGGGTGCTTACGACTGCATGATGCCGGGACCAATAGCTTAACTTGCCTTCCGAATCACGGAGGAGCTTGAGATTAAAAGTTTTTGGTCACCCATCTTATGACTGACCATTGGGAAAGTTGCTTAACTTTCACAAAAACAGACCGAATGCGCTAACCACCTGCGCCATCGAACTCCTCATAAACTAAAATATTAACTGGAGACTTAGTGAAGTCAATAAATAACCTTTAAGAGTAATGGCACTGTAATTTGTTTCAAATATATTAAAGTTTTATCATTATTTAAAATTCAGAAACGTTCCGTACCTCAACAAAGTATTATAACAAAGAGAGGCAATTTTCTTTTACCGCAACAAATGTTACTACTCAATACAACGGAACGCTCGTTACGTAAAACGGAACTATGCTATAGTGAAAGCTTGTAGCAGCATTGCCAATAGGTAATAACACTAAGTGTCGCCGCACACGGGCCACCGACCACAACCAAAAATCGCCGCCACCGGCATATTTCTTGTAGTTTTCATACATTTTATATGGACTCGCCACACACATTACACCGGTGGCCGCCACACGCTACAAATCGTTGTTGCTCGCTTCTTGTAGCCGCACCGGCCACTTAATGCGCCGATACAAAACTCCGCCACACGTCACTCGCGCGATTCCCCAAGCCTCTCTCCCTTACCTTAGCCGGCCGCTGTCGCGCGCTTCAGCCACTTTAGTAGCCGCTTCTAGCTTCTCGTGGCGGCGTTTGTGGCTGTGGCGTGTGGCCCGTGTTCGGCGACACTAAGCTATATGCTTTTCAAAGATATAACTTAAGATATAAGTCTTGAACTAAGTTGGGTTGGAAGAGATATTTATGAAGATTTAACTAGTATTGATAGTTATATTTCAAAACTGTTCTGAGACAAGAAATATAATTTGATGACCTTCGTGACTAAGCGGTTTGTACGCCGGGTTTCATGGTGTCGCTGACTCGTGAGGTCCCGGGTTCGAATCCCGGTGGGGGCAGATGTTTGTGTGATGAATACGAGCATTCGTACTCCAGTCATGGATGTTTAATACGTATTTCAATATAAATATACTTATATATGTACTTTATATGTATTCTATCCGTTACCTTAGTATCCAATAACACAAACCTTATAGTGCTTACTTTGGGGCTCGGCTAATTGGTGTTTTTTTTATAAAAAAAACTAAAATAAAAAATGGTAGGATATTTGGATTTATTCTAGCACGGCAAAATAACAAAAAGGGGGTTAACTTGCGCCCTGTAAAGTACTCTTACCATACTTGAGCCCTCTATGTAGGGCCGAACGACAGAAAAAAAATATTTTAAATAAACAGCCATCACTTTTTGTCGGATCCTATCATCATTCGAATAGAAGCGATTAGGTTCAGAAGTAGACTAATTCTATCCTTCCACGTGTCGTAGCATTTCTATACATTCCTCGCCTATATTAGTTGTCAACGAGTGCATTAAATAAAGGTTAATTTAAAAATCTAAAAACCCGACTACTGAAATATTACTTCAAATAAAAACTGAAAACAAAAAAAACAAGTCCAGTAGTCTATAAATCTGTTAAGGAAGGAACAAAACTACTTCAACAGCCGGGACCCTTTAGATATTCAAGAATCGTTTTTTTTTTTAATAATGGGTCCCAACTGTTAATGTAGCTTTGTTCCTTACTTTACAGAATTATAGACTACTGGACTTTTTTTTTGTTTTCAGTTCTTATTTGAAGTAATATTTAAGCAGTCGGGATTTTAAATTTACCTTTTTTTATTTCACACTTTTTAGTTAGGATTATAAGACGGTATATACCGCAGTCTTGTCACTTCAGTAAGGGAGTTAATATCGCGGGGATTATTAAGTACCAAGCGGTGGTCTAATTAAACGATTGATTTATTATGACATATAGAGACCTTACCACCAGGGTCAAGGCTACAGATGGGTCAAGGCTACAATTTTCGCAAAAATGTGTGAAGTTTAATCAAGTCATTACCTTTATAACTAATGCGTGTAAATTTTATAGTTAACTAGTACTTATTAAAAAAAAAACTTCTTCTTTTATTTTTTTCTACCTATAAACAAAATAAGAAAAGTATGTATAAATTAGCGATGGTAAACAGGGATATTTGAATCGAAATGTTTACCAAAAATTCTAAGTAACTTTTACAAATAAACCATTTACTTACTTTAGTTTCAAATCTTTCTCATTAATTAAATATTATTATCCTATCTATACTAATGTTACAGAAAGGCAAGATTTGTATGTTTGTAACAAATAATCTCTCAAATTATTGAAGCGACTTCGAAATATTTTATTAAAGTATTTAAAAAAAACACCATAAGGTTCGTTGAATAATACGTTCGATTCTTAAATGTAAAGAAATTTTTTACTTGAATAAAATCCACTCTGACAACTACTCCGATTGGAAAAATTTTCTAGGAAAAAAAATCTTTTTAATGACATTATACCCGAGAGACATATTTTATTCCGTTAAAATAAATTTCTCTCGTTCATTGCCGACTATAGGATTAGATACTGCGAGTAGCCCATTTTTGTCTTTTCCTCCTAGGTTATCTAAATTTATAAACACTAAAATTGATCAAAATTTCTTCTCCCATCATTCCCGCAGTCTAATCTAGCATAGTACACCGCGCTATATCACTTTGTCATCGTTGTAACTTTTTAAACATTTGTCGTAATGACAAAGTTTAAAAGGCACAGTTTATCGTCTTTAAATATGAAAAGCGATAAAAGTATTGGTTTCGTTAAAAATAATTTGTTAATAAAAAAATGTGCATTTTGGAAATGGATATCAAATAATATTAAATTTATGATTCACCATTTTAGCGATAATGGCTTACACAAGAGATATATGCTGCCGCGGACTTTTTTGTAGAACTTTTTAAGAGATACATTTCCACTATATATTATATTAATTTAAGTTTTATTGTTTTTGAAAAGCAGTCCAAAATGGCTCGCAGATGGGACTTTTATTTTCATCTTACGTGACACTTATTGTTATATTTTGGCCAATCCACTCAATAGCTACATAAAGTATTACCTATATGTTGATATTATGTATGAGTTATATTATTGTCAAGTTTCAATAAAATCAATTCAGTATTTTTTGGTTGAAAGATTGTCAGGGATGGTTAATAAACAACTTTTAATTGCGCAGTCGGGTAAAAAGGTCTGCACTCTTTCCCAATTCTAAGGCAATGAATTCGCATTAATGCGTTGTATAATTAACAAAGACCGGGGCAAGGCGAAAGAGCTTCCGTGCCAAATTGCGCTTTAATTGATTTAACAATAAGCGTGTAGTTTGAATGCAGTGCAGATTGCATTGTAAATTTTTACGGTGGAAGTTACCGTGAAATTGTGACTTCTCGACCTCGGTAGCGGCATCCCACTAATGAGGACCCGGATTCATTCCGATTTGGGTTGAGATGTGGAATGATAGCTGGGGTGGCTCATTATTTTGTATCGCAGTTAAAAATAATGGGTTATTTTCAGCGAATCCAAAGAGGGTACTTTTTTGTCTATCTGTCTGTCAGCGGTTACTATCCTATACAGAAAGTGGATATTTTTCAAGGAATTTGTTTTTCTATTATCAAATAAATAATCTTATACCTATTTAAAATTCTCATGTCACAATGTTAGTTACCATCTCTCTCTCCTCCGAAACGACTTGACCAATTTTTATGAAATTTTATATGCATATTCTGTGTGTCTGAGAATCGGCTACTATCTATTTTTCATATCCTTAAGTGGTTAGGAGGAATTTTATCCCGGGTTACCGGGTACGCCGGGTTTCATGGTGTCGCCAACTCGAGAGGTCCCGGGTTCGAATCCCGGTGGGGGCAGATGTTTGTGTGATGCATACGAGCATTTGTACTCCAGTCATGGATGTTTAATATGTATTTCTATATAAATATGCTGATATATGTACAGTATATGTATTCTATCCGTTACCCTAGTATCCCATAACACAAGCCTTACAGTGCCTACTTTGGGGCTAGGCTAATTGATGTTAAAAAAAAAAAAAAACAAAAAAAAAAAAAATTAGTGATGCGTGTGCTGCTCCATTGACATATGCCTTATATACAGCGTAATGTCAGGTTGTTTAAAAAAAGTTTCGCTTCAAATGTGTGATCCGTGCTCACTACTTTTTTTCATAACACTGGGTGTTATATAAAAATATACTCGCGTACTAGTCTTCCATATATTTTTTTAATTGTCTACAAAGGCCCATGGAACGCACAGTGGGCACACTTCCAGATAATCCGGGCATAATAAATGATACCCAGAATAGAATAAACGTTCGCATTTTGTGCTCAGAACATCTGTTCTGGACCTGAGCAACATGTTGAGATTGTTCCACACGGCTTACCTGAAACAATGAGTTTCATGAATTAGTACGATTATAACGGCGCGAGCATGGTAAACTCGGTCGGCGGGACACGTACAAAGAGTTGTACCGCTTTGGTATTGATGTGAATAATCTATTTGATGGGTTTACGGATATCATCGAGTCAGCTAGATTTAGGTTCGTATCTTTATAAAGGCACAAGATGTTATTTATTAATTTATTTTTTTACAATTCACTATTTTTATCTCAAAATTACAGTAAAAACACAGCTCGCAATATCGATATACTGCTCGTAATTTTTTTTTCTAGTACCTATACATGTTATGATATGATATAAACTAATTTCGGGATTTTTTTTTATAGATAGGTCCGACAAATGACTCCACCCCACCTGTTGTTAAGTGAAGGTGAAGTCCAGACGCGAAGATAGCTGAAACAGCAGTTCTACATGCCACACCAGCCATCCTCACCCTGCCGGCCTGCATGTTGCTTCTTCACGCCTCTTTTAAAGGATCCCAGGTTGTAAGAGAGAGGGAACACGTGAGTGGGCAGATAATATAACTTACATTATAATGTTTACCTAATCACATGATTTGATCTCTGAAGAATGTCAAAAACTTCTTGTAACTGCCTAGCCAGGTCTAGGCTTCAAGGCACAAGATACTGATGACATTTCATCTGTAATTACTTTTTATTCGACAACTATTTTAAAAAAAAAAAAATGGTGGCACAAAACATATGCCGCCTTATTAAAAAACGTAGACTAAAGTTAATCCTGGACTTAAACTGATGCTGTCACTCTTGTTTGCGAAAAAAATATACAAAGACAACAGTAGGTTTGAACCAAGACTAAAATTTATTCTGCGTTTTGGAATAAGGGGGATGGCGGGCCCGCGTAGTGGGTCATGGCCTAATCTACTTATACCATCCATAGAGAAGGCCTGTGCCCCAGTAGTGGAGACACATCTAACTAATGGATCAAATAACTATTGATGAAATTTATATATACAAACAATCCGTTATCGTAATGACTACGTACTATTGCCTTAAAAACCATATTTACAACTAGCGGCCCGCCCTCGCTTCGCTTCGGTGTAGAGCTGAAGTGTGGACTACAGTTTTGTTCTCAGGCTTGTATTATACACAATGATATTCATCTATGATTCTTCTTATACCTGCATGCAAAGTCTCAGCCCGATCGGTTTAAAATTGACAAAGTTTCGTACAAACTTTCATTCCCTATTTTATCCCCTTGGGGGTAGAATTGATCAAAATCCTTTCTTAGTGGATGCCTACGTCATAACATCTACCTGCATGCCAAATTTCAGCCCGATCCGTCCAGTGGTTTGGACTGTGCGTTGATAGATCACTATGTCAGTCAGTCACCTTTGAGTTTTATCAATATATACATATATAGAATTGTGTTTTGGAATATGGCGTTTCTTTACTACAAGATCTATTGTCTAACAGAAAAGTAATGAACAGCGGGTAAATGTTTCACCTTACGTCCATCAGTATGAAGTGAAATGGCCAAGCCACATATTTTGACTTAGGTGTAGAGTTTGTAAAGTTAGACCTTGTAGAGTTATTATTAGAGTTCGATGCTTCGCTCTACATGAGATAATATTGATAATCCGTGTCCTATAGTACCGTCTGAGCAAAATTTTACATGTACAACAATAAAAAATAACAATACAATACCAATTTACCCCAATGTATATAAATTACATAATAAAATGTAACTTATAAAAGTCTATGTTTTTATTTATTTTTAAGCATTTCACTGCTAGATGTTTAAATCTAAAGAAAAGTTTACTAGAAAAAAAAAACCACGCGGACCAGGCAGTGGACGGGACTCGAACCCACACCTTTCGCAATCCGGGCGAATGCACTGACCATTATGCTACCACGGCCCTATTCGCCGCGTCGAAATTTTCCCAGCCTTAAGCTGCAAGGTAGCGCCATCTCTTCGCATTGTAGGTAACCCACAATGTCAAATGAATACTTTTTCAAGTATTAAACATTTGAAAGAAGAAATAGCAATTATAGTTATGACTTTATTTATTTTTTAGGCATTTAACTTCTAGATGTTTAAATCTAAAGAAAAGTTTACTAGAAAAAAAAATATCCACGCGGACCAGGCAGCGGCCGGGACTCGAACCGGCATCCTTCGCTATCCGGGCGAATGCACTGACCATTATGCAACCACGGCCCTATTAGCCGCGTTGAAATTTTCCTAGCCTTAAGCTGCAAGGCAGCGCCATCTCTTTTCATTGTAGGTAACCCACAATGTCAAATGAATACTTTTTCAAGTATTAAACATTTGAAAGAAGAAATAGCAATTATAGTTATGATTTTATTTATTTTTTAAGCATTTAACTGCTAGATGTTTAAATATAAAGAAAAGTGTACTAGAAAAAAAGAAATGTAACTTATAAAAGTCTTCTATGTTTTTCGTAACTAATAGCGAAAAACAAACATCCATATGCTAAAATGCTAAACCATCTAAATAATCTGATTCAAATAAATGTTATTTGGTAATTCTCCGGAGAATAACCACTGGAACCCAAAAAAAAAAACATTTAAAGAAAAGTTTTACTAGAAAAAAGTCCCGTCCACTGCCTGGTCCGCGTGGTTTTTTTTCTAGTAAAACTTTTCTTTACATTAAAACATGTAGCAGTTAAATGCTTAAAAATAAATAAAAACATAAAAAAACATTTTGCATGAAAATGTGAGAAAGACTTGTTTACCATACTCTTAAAAAATATCCCGTTAGGTGCTATCTGCTTGAATAAATACATGTCCAAATTCTTGTTACATTTTCTCCAGTCCCTTGTTAATTGCACGAAAATGAGAAGATTTTTGAAGCATTTCAATTTAGTGAAAAAAGAATGTTTTCTAATATTATGATTTACTCCGGAGCAAACGGCCCGACAGACAAATGGCTGGTGTTTAAGGAATGGAAAAGGGAATGCCAGGAATGATGTATTAAAATTCATTAAAACCGAGGAGCATCGACTCAACTCGCGCCCGAAATACAATGAGAAAATGTATTTTAACTTGCTACAATTATCGTTCAATTCGTTTGCCGAAGTTCTTCAAATGCCATTGTTGGCTAAAGACTTGGGTTGCTGATAAACATAGACCATTTACCGTTCACTCAGTAATCTAGCTCGGGTAACAACAGAACCAGGGCTTGTAACAGGTTTTGAAAATACCGGTAAATAAAGGTTAATACCGGTTTTTAGTAAAGGCTTCGTTCGGAGCGCGTCCGAAATGAAAGCGGTACCTAAAACCTTAATAAACCGGTTTAATCCAGAGCGACACGTGCACACGTCGGTATCTCTTGAAGTTTGTTTTGTTTGATCTAAACAAGTCACAACTTGTTAATGCTCAGAGATTAATGCATTGACACGTTTGCTAGCGTTTAGTGAGTCAAGTTATTCATTTTGTAATTGTGTACTGACACACTACTTCACTCACTCGCTCTGTAGTTGGAAAGAAACTGACATAAAATCATTCTAAATTTTAATAAAAACGGCGAGAAGGCGATGCCGTCAGTAAGAGCGAAATGAAACACTTTAAAAACCGATAAATTGATTCAAAACCTATTTGATTTGGCTTTTTAGGAAAACCGGTTTTTCTAAGGTTAAGGTAGGGCCAAACCTAAATAAAATGCTCCTAATGTATTTGATACTGATTTAGGTTTGAATTTAACCGGTAAACAAGTCCTGCACAGAACACAGAAAGAGGTTAGAAGGGCCTTGTGGGCGGGGCAGATCATAACTCGACCAAAACTTGGTTCTGATTGCGTCGTTGCTCTCGGGTGTGAGCGCTTATTGGTTCGGTTGTTTGATGTCGTGTCGTTTCATTGGCGATGATCTATTAGGTGGAAGTGTAGTGGGCACGAGCTGGCGACATCGGTACCCGTACAAATACGAGTGGTCTATGATCACCCTTGTAACCTTTTTCTGTGTCCTGTATTAACAGACATGCTTAGAGCTTGTTGACTACATCTTTATATAAAAATCAAAGTCGCTCCTGCTGTCTGCCCGTTTAAAAGTTATTGACTGCGCCACGGATTTTAATGCATCTATTAAAAGATTGCAGGCTATTTCGATTTTCAATGGGAATAAAAGTGATTGAAGTGGTTATTATAAAACGCACGGCTTATTATTATGTACCGTCTAAAACGAACGATACTTTTTTAAATCTTAGCAAAGAGTATTTATGTCAGAAAGGTAGCCAAAATTTTCTTAATAAAATTAACTTTGGGAGTTAAAATATAATATATAAACATTTAACTCTTTAATTTGATTTATTTTGACAATATATTATAACAATGTATCGGTAACGAATTCACAAAAATATTAATTTACTTTGTTAGTAACACTGGCTGTTTTTTGTTCCTTTGCCTAAAAAAAGCGTTGATGCGCGCGCATCGCTAATCTGTGAAAAAGTTATTTCTTTTTCTTTTCGCTGTATTGTTTTTATTTGAAAATATTGTCAAGTAGTAACGAATTTAATTTATTAATTTGACACCGCCAGAAGTCGAAAAAGGTTACGCTAAGCCACTTGCCCGAAAAATCCACGGATAGATACTTCCAGTCAAGCGTATCAAAATTTCATCTTATTAGTTTTTGAAAGATATTTTTAAAATTTTTGTTCGACCAACATTCTAAAACTTCTTTTGCATGTCTTTTTTTTCTTATATTTATTGTGGTTTGCTTTGTGATTTCTCACGGTTCTGCTAATTTCAAGTGGTTAGACATTACACGTAATATATTATAAGAAAATGACAGTTGAAAAGCAGAATATTGGACGTACATTAGGGGTTACTGCTCTAAGTCCTTTTACCTGTAAAAAAAAAACGTCAAAAACAGGACAACACAATCATAAAACGCTCTCGCATGTTACATTTGACGACCTCCGTGGTCGAGTGGTTTGTACACTGAATTTCAAGGTGTCGCCTACTCGAGAGGTCCCGGTTTCGAATCCCGGTGTGGAAAGATGTTTGTGTGACGAATACGAGCATTTGTACTCCAGTCATGGATGTTTAATATGTATTTCTATATGTATCAGTATATGTATTCTGTCCGTTACCCTAGTATCCCATAACACAAACTTACAGTGCTCACTTTGGGGCTAGGCTAATTGGTGTGAGTGTTGGAAATATTTATTTATTAACCATCACCACTATTTGCCATTGGCAGAGGAAAAATACAGAAGAAGAAGAAGAAGCGACCCGTTAGCGACCTTTTATTTGGATAACTTTTTTTTTTATAGATAGGTCCGACAAATGACTCCACCCCACCTGATTAAGTGAAGGTGAAGTCCAGACGCGAAGATACCTGATACAGCAGTTCTACCTGCCACACCAGCCATCCTCACCCTGCCGGCCTGCATGTTGCTTCTTCACACCTCTTTTAAAGGATCCCAGGTTGTAAGAGGGAGGGAACACGTGAGCGGGCAGAGCATTCCATTTACTGATAGTGCGACAAAGAAATGAGTCACCAAATTTCCTTGTACGCGTTGGAATTGTGGCCACAGTTAGACGGTGACAACTTAGGTACGCCTGATTCGCTCACAAGACAAAAATAATTGATAATTGATCAATGAGAAGTTGCTTAAGTATTATCTATTAATCTCGCAAAACGTTCGCTCGGAAAACTATTAGTCAGAGCCTTCATCAGGGCAAGACGTAAAAACTTCAAGGTCAACAGCACACCCGGATAGAAAGGGGCCTTACGCCCGGACGAATGAAAAAACTTCTACTCACGACTTGATTTATGAAACACACTCGATAGCTGGCGAATACCTACTTCGTAACTGTATCAACTTTCTGGATAGTTTAGGGTTTCAGGAGGTTTAGAGAAAATTCATTTTAGATAGTAGGAGATACTACTGGTAAGTACTGGAGGAGCTCGATGGCGCAAGTGGTTAGCGCGTTCGGCTGCGATCGTTGAAGTTAAGCAACTTTCGCAGTGGTCGGTCATTGGATGGGTGATCAAATTTTTTTTTAATTCGAGTTCCTCCGTGCTTCGGAAGGTACGTTAAGCCGTTGGTCCCGGTTGCATCTGCTGCCAGCACCCACCAATGAGCACCGGACCCGCGTTGTTGGTCATGGTCCAATCTCTCTATTCCATCCATAGGCAAGGCCTATGCCCCAGCGTTGGGGACATTAAAAGGCTGATGATGATTATAATGACTACTGGTAAAGCTGTTTTTATTGAGCATTGATGGAGGCTGGCCAGCAGCGTGCAATATGCTTGAATGCCACTGCTTTAATAAAAAAATGGGTGCGTGTACTTATGTAGGCGCGTGAGAAGTTATCCTTCTTTGGCATCGTTTAAAATTAGTTTTTAATTGCATGCAAATAATTAATTACAATAAATTAATAAAAAGTCTGGAAAAGGACACAGTCAATAAAGTTCAGTTTTAATTTGAAAAAATAAATAAATAATCAAAATATTCAATTAAAATCGCTACTGAATATAATTTATTAGAACATATGTGATTTGCACTTGTATGAAACTCAAACACGTATTCCGAATATACAAACTAGAAACATGTGGATAAATATTATAAATATGAATACCTATAACTGTTACTTTATTACAAAAAATAAAGATGTGGTTTTTGGTTCTACTACACCAATGGTCAAGAGATGGTGCTGTAGTCTCCTGAATCGCGCGTTGGTTCCGTTGTTCCAGATTAATGAATACTTTTGATAGGCCTTCACAATGCAGTCGTTAGCACCCACTAAATAGAGATTGTATTTCTATTTTGTTGGTAGATTTTCTTTATGTGCGGTAAACACAAAAGTAACAGCATGAAGTTGGTCGCTAAAGTGACCAACTTCATGCTGTTAAAATTTTGTGTTACAGTGATGCGCGCGCATCTTAAAATTTCACTCTCATCATTTTTTCATAACGCGCCTAAAGAAGTATAACTTCAAAAAACTCAAACATTGGGTTATATTTAAGGTTTGTCCACATTTAAGGTTTGACGACTGCGGATTCAGCCGGGCCGCAGCAGTGCAGCGCGGATTTACTAAGCTAAGGATATGTGACCCGACCTCTTACGGCCCGACTAATATGCGTTTTACTTTTCAGACTTTTGAAACGAGACGCCACGCGATGTGTGCGCATCGCGTCGGATATTTCTAATGTATATCTGATGATAGAAAATAGTACATTTGATTTGACTCAACAAACTTCATACCATAATTTGAAGTGTAAGGGGTTGAGGTCTGTGCTAGATGAGGGCCTGCCTTCAGCTCTTATAAAGTCCGGAACGTGGGCTTCAAGCCAGGCTTGGGTAGTTCGTGCCTTGTAACCAGTTGCAGAATCCTGCTGGAAAGTCCACGGCGTATTTTAAATAAGTGTATTGCTGAGAAGTCACACAACATGAGCCAAGACTGTATCTTGATACACTTTGGCAGAAGTTTTCATTCCTTTTTAATAAAAAATAAGTTTTGTGACTCCTTGATAAGACACGCCCTACCAAACCATCACTGACGCAGGATGATGACCACGTTGTACCTTTCCGATCACTTGTGCAGCTTCTTTAGCACTGTGAGCGTACACTTCATCATTTTGCTTATTGTAGTGTTCTTTTATCGTGAAAATTTTTTCATCGGTAAAGAGGTTAGTTCTGTGTTTTTCACCTGCGTATCGCGTCAGAAGGCGTTTGGATTGATCCACTCTCTTTAGTTATAAAGATTGATTTAGGGCATGTCCTGTTTATCGACGATAAGCTCCGAGATTCAAGTCTTGTTTTTTAATACACGATAGAATCCTAGCGGGAATCTTCATTCGTAAAAATTTTTGCTTCCTAATGGGGTTTCGACGAATTCTGGCTTTAACAGCATTAACAGCCTTTGTAGTTCTAACAGCACGTGGCCGCCCTGATCTTTTCTGTTCTACGACAGACGAAGTGTTGTTGTATCTGTTGATAGTACGATATACGAACATACGGCTGATACCAAGTTTTTGAAGTGCCTGTAATACGACCGACGGCTCCATATCCACTTTGTGCAAGGTGATCACTGCAATCCTATTTTCTTTAACACCCCATTCCATACTGTAATCTTTGATTAAAACAAAAAGGGTACAAAAGTGATCCGCATAAATTGTGGTCCACGACCCTAATCGCTTTAGTCACAACTTGACATTCAAACGACGTGCATGTGAACGCCAAAAAGAAATATTGCTAATATTTTGTGTTTATATGATAAAACAATGCCTAAGTATGTCATCACTTTTCATTCGTAAGTACTATAAAATATATTTTTTATAAAAATCGCTGTTTATTTTGAACCTTATTCGATAGTGACGTCGAGTACTGGTCGCGTGATTGGTCGGTAGTGTAGTGACGCGGATCTCGCCGTCTCGTTCGCGCTGCCGTTGAAACTTAACGTGCTGTTTCGTTCGGGTCGGTAATGCAGTGACGCGGATCTCGCCGTCCCCTACGCGCTGCCGTGGGATCAGTTTTTGTTTAATGCAAGTATGAGCGTACCGTATCTACCCTTTTTGTTTTAATCTAAGATTGTAATATGATAATGAACACGAAGAAATATGTGAAATGGGGCAAAATCGAAAAAAGTTTTTAAATAATATACGTGTTCCAAATTCAAAATAATTAAAAAGTAGAAAAAAATAAAAGTTTTTATGTAACAGTATTTATGGCCAGACTAGTTAGAATATTTTTTATTTACTTATAAATATAATTAAATATTTTTATTATAGTAAATCCCCAAAGTTCCAGTGGAGAACAGCTTTATTGTTCTTCATTTGTTTACCACAAAGCAAGCCGTATCCTGTTTACCACCCTTCTGAGACAAAAACAAATTATTCGCCAAGGTGATATTAAAAAAGAACTTGTAACATTCATAAAAAGAGAACAAAACTTTTTATTTCGTTTCGCGGTCGTCGGGATAACAAACGGGCGGCGGGCTATTCGCCAGTTACCCCGAAAGTTAATTAATAAGTTTCAGCAGTGGCCGGCTTGCCTAGTAATAATAGCTGGTCGTGAAGCTGAAAGATTCATTTAAAAGCTGCCATTGTTGCCACAGTTTGCTATTATAACGGAGTGACAATCGCCGACTGACTGGTTTCGGGAATATTTTAGTTTTTATTTTCTAAACATTTTTACTGCTAGATGTTAAAATCTAAAGAAGATTTGTACTCGTCCAGGTTTCAGACGAGGTTTCAGTTGAATCGAAAAAAGAAAAAAGATCGTTGAAGTTTAACAAATTTCGCAGTGGTCGGTCATTGGATGGGTGATTAAAAATTTACTATCTCGTGCTCCTCCGTGCTTCGGAGGGCACGTTAAGCCGTTGGTCCCGGCTGCATCTTCAGTGGTTAGCACCCGCCAATCCGCGCTGGGCCCGCGTGATGGGTCATGACCCAATCTCCCTATTCCATCCATAGGGCCTTCCCTTTCTGTGCCCCAGTAGTGGGGACATTAATAGGCTGATGATGAGGTTTCAGATGGGATTCGAAACCGCATTTCCGCTATCCGGTAAGTGCGTCCGCCCGGAAAATTTTCATTGCTTTTAGGATTCCAAAGTCAACAACGAACCCTATGCTAATAGTTTGTCAACTCAGAGATTCTTAGTATCGCCGCACACGGGCCATCCGCCACAGCCACAAACGCAGCCATGAGAAGCTAGAAGCGGCTACTAAAGTGGCTAAAGCGCGCGACAGCGGCCGACTAAGGTAAGGGAGAGAGGAGTGGGGAATCGCGCGAGTGACGTGTGGCGGCATTTTGTTTGGGTGCATTAAGTGGCCGGCGCGGGCCACAAGAAGCGTGCAACGACGATTTGTAGCGTGTGGCGGCCACCGGCGCGGCGTACCGTGTGTGGCGAGTCCATATAAAATGTATGAAAACTACAAGAAAAATGCCGGTGGCGGCGTTTTGTGGTTGTGGTCGGTAGCCCGTGTGCGGTGACACTTAGTACTAGTCAGCTGTAATTTGACATAAAAATACACATAATCACGTTGTCAAAGTGTTAATAACAGAATCTTGAAAAACATATTCTTTAAGGCACAGTCACGTGATTTAATTTAGGACCCACCTAATATTTCAACCGAATATGTTGCGTAAGAAACAACTTATCAAATTCGGATGGCTTTTCAGTATTTGTACCTAACCGAGCGGAAGCGAGACTTTCATTAACACATTCAAAATTCTGACAGAAAACATCATCGTTACCCATTGCTATTCCCACTGCTGGAGCACTGGAGTGGGTGCTTACGACTGCAGATGCAGCCAAGACCAACGGCTAAACGTACCTTCCGATGCACGGAGGAACTCGAGACAATGCGTTTCCGGTCACCCATCCAATGACTGGCCATCGCGAAAGTAGCTTAACTTTCACTATCGCGAGCGCACACTCGCCACCTGCGCCATCGAGAAAATATATCCTCCTTAAATTCGTCAAGATGTCACATAAATATATAAAAAAAGTTTCACCATCTCCGTGGGTTTATTGTCCTGGTCATTTATCTTGAGAGCGACCTCAAGTCAAGTTCACGCTTGACGGCGGTCATCATTAATTTTAACTAGGCCGTCCTTTCACAAATAAATGAGAAGATTACATTTCTCTCAGAAACCATAAACTTAGTAAATATCATCTTAATTATTATTACACTTTCTGGCGAAAGCTTTCTTAAAGGAAAATTCAGACACTAAGTGCCTGAGGGAAGTCAAAGCTAATTTATTTTTTATAGGGTTCCCCGTCCATTGAAAATTTTCATAGAATGTGTATAATTGAGTTCGTATCTAAACTACGTAAGCATACTCCGTTCAAAAAACTCCGGCTGGATGTAAATACTAAAAAAAAATGAAAAAAATACCCATATATTTTTAAATTTTTAAGCATTTGACTGCTAGATATTTTCTTCAAAAATACCAATTTAAAATGATTTTTATTTCATCAATTTCAGTGAAATGAGATCGTCCAAGTAAACAATAAACAAGAATGCTCATAAAATTAAAATTACTAACCCAAACGAAATATTGTTTCATGGGATTAAACGGCAAGTAGGGAATTATCTTTCTAAAAAAAACACCTAAATTGGATCAGAAATCTTTTCGTAATTGGGGTGTGAATATATAGGTATAAACAAATTATCGTGCAAATTGCGTCGTTAACTTGGATAAATAAACAATTTTTGTATACATGTTTTTTTTCATTTTCATCATGACAGATTAAAATGAAAAAAAACGTTTTTGGCTAACGCCTGGCCCAATTTACTATGTTGCATTTTGGTTTATTGAATTCTACGGAAAATTTTTGATTTTTAACATATTTTTGCTTACCGTATCTCCACATAAGGGTCCAAATCCGTAGATAAACTGCACTAGTAACTCGGTTCCGAAATCTTGGTGTAATCGGTGTACATACATACAAAAGCATACCTACCCAAATTGAGAACCTCCTTCATGAAGTCGATTAAAAATGCGGTCTATTTTCTAGTCTTTTCAAAAAGTCGTCCTACAGAAGCAGATTTTATTATTACAGTCGGATTGCTAGTCCCTTCTGGGATTGTCAATAAACTGTAATTGGTTGAGGCGCGGGACGGCTGCGTCCGATTAATAAGCCGGCCCGATCCTATGAGAACCCGGACTGGTTTACACTTTATGTATAATTTTCTGTAAGAGTTCGGAGTTAGAAAAAGTTTTGCCGGCATTGCGACAGCTGAGGTCCCCTTTGATGATGGTGTAGAAATGTGGCGCGCCGTTCGCAACAGAACTTCTCGTTTCTCAAAAGCTTTTGTTTTATTAGCTAGGTAGGCAAATGGCTGTACCCTATCTGATTCAGTTTAGGTATCCTCATACATCAGTGGCGCTTACGTTACTTGTTAGACGAACAAAGGGCTTGACGAATATGGACGCTTGGCATCGTGCTGTACACGCGTAATCCTTGCGTTCTAGCAAGATCTGGAACGAAATTATATCAGCGCTTTTTCCTTTCAGCTATGATATGGAAGTCGTCAAGAGGCGGTTAAACCTCTTCCTTCAGAGCCGGCAACGCACGAGAATCATAACTTTCCATCAGGAGAACTGTCAGCTTGTGCCTTCATAAACATAAAAATGGGCTTCACCTTTTATTGGTGTATATGCTGGTGGTCACAGATGAACTTTAAGCGTCTGCTAGGTGACGAGTTTTATAGGGGACCCCAAGCCGGATTTAAAAGTCTAGAGGCCCTGATCACTAAATCTAGGCCGAGCCTCTTAAGATTTGCTCGTAAAGATCTGGTTCGTGACCTGTCGTAGGCTCCTGGGCCACAGCCTCGCCTGCGTGCCTTAGATCTGGTCCTAGCTAGGTATTAAGTAAGAACAAAGTCACTTTTACCGTGGAATCCGCTGGTGTGATTTCAAATTTGTTTGAATTCGTGTTCCAATCTTAAATAACACCGCGGATTCCGAGGTGAATAGTGAGTTTGTTCTTACAGGCGACTTAAGTCTGAGGGGTATCGGCCTAGAAGGGCTCTGAGACTTTGGTTAAATTGATCTAACGTATATAAAAGTTTTACTTAAGAGGGGAGACAGGCAATGTTTTTTCATACAAATGTTCTAGACTGATTCCTCCTAGATTTTTATCACTGAAGAATTAATTTTCATATATAAAATATAATTTTACTCATTCTATGCTGCTCTGTCTTCCAATCATCCTTTTAGAATAACTAATGTTCCAAAGAAACTAGAAGCCGTCTCAATAAGGTCAAAAATAAACAAATTTTATCACCATTAAATACGTCAAGTGTTGATATTTATTAAGCATTTACAAAAAAATCAAAACATGGAGGCATAGCAATTTTTATATGCAATTTTCACTACTGTTGTCCTTATCGCACGGTATTTGCCAATTCGCGACAGCAGTAGTAGCAAAAGTTTTTACAAAAACTTATTTCCCAAATGTCTTTCAGCTCGCGTCCGTTCTGAATTCAAGTATTCAGTAAAGCGATTGTTAGGTTTTATCAAGAAAAAATACATTTGTACACAGCGGCAATAAATATATATCGTTAAAAGAAATATCGTCAATCAAGTAACAAAGATAATACAGACATTTACACATTTATATAAAACTAGTGGCCCGTCCTCGCTTCGCTTCGGTGTAGAGCTGTAGTGTAAACTATAGTTTTTGTTCTCAGGCTTGTGCTATAAAGAATGACTTTATTTATATAATTACACGTGTTATTGTGAGTCAACCATAAAAGATAGACATATGCTGTTGCGTGATATTTTTTAGACAATTTTATGTAGAATATTTCCGTCATACATGATTTCTATGTAACTTTAACCATTAAGGCTGCACCCGCGACGGAAGCTTAAAAAATGGAGTAACTTCTCCAGTTTTCCCAACATTTCCCTTCACTACTCTGCTGCTATTGATTGTAGCGTGATGAAAAGTATACTATAACCTGCCCAGGAGTATGAAGAATAATTGTACCAAGTTTCGTTAAAATCCGTTGAGTAGTTTTTGTTTCTATAAGGAACATACACACAGACAGACAGACAGACAAAAATTTTACTGATTGCATTTTTGGCATCAGTATCGATCACTAATCACCCCGTGATAGTTATTTTAAAAATATATTTCATGTACAGAATTGACATCTCTACAGATTTATTATAAGTATAGATTATGCCAACAGGCAATTTTACGTGAAAATAAAACTCTCCCAACAAATAACTTGTAAAAGTTCCCGAGCAACGAAGACGTTGGGTACGGATTGCTTAGATTTTTTTCCTTTCACAGATGTTTTTCCCTCAAGAAGCTTTCTATAAGTGAGATGTGAACACAATGCGTACGCCCGCTTTACCTATCCCAGCTATTTCGCTGATATATTAGCCGAGCAAAAGAAATACAAGTTTATCTTTGAGCTGGGATAAATAACTCGGGAATGTCGTACAGAATTTGCGTTTGAGTAAACGGAGGTAGCTACGAGTATGATAAAATGTAGGTACTCGTCCTGAAAAACGCCGAATGGAAAACGATACTTTTATAATAAAATATGATGTAGGTAGATATAAAATTCTGAGGAGTTATTCTCTCTTCTTGAGGAGTAAAATAAGACTGCCTTATGTTGAAGTTGTTTCAGTCAGTGAGTATAAGGTTCTAGGGCTCTACGGGGTAGGAGGGTATTGTATCAGGGTAGGCAACGAGTTTCGAGGAGCTCGATGGCGCAAGTGGTTAGCGCGTTCGGCTGCGATCGTTGAACTTAAGCAACTTTCGCAGTGGTCGGTCATTGGATGGGTGACCAAAAATTACTATCTCGAGCTCCTCCGTGCTTCGGAAGACGTTAAGCCGTTGGTTAAGCTGCATCTGCAGTCGTTAACACCCACCAATCCGCACTGGAACCACGTGGTGGGTCATGGCCCAATCTCCCTATTCCATTAATAGGGAAGGCCTGTGCCCCAGCAGTGGGGACATTAATAGGCTGATGATGATGAGGCAACGAGTGCGAGTGATATTTTTGGTATTGCAAGCGTTTAATGAGAGCCACTTAATATCAGACGGGTCATACGCTTGTATTTTGAATATTAAAAATAAACTTCAGATGCAGCCGGAACTGCTGCACGTACTTTCCGAAGCCAGGAAAAACTCGAGATAAAGATAGACACCTCCGTGGCTGAGGTTTCTACACCGGGTTTCAATGTGTCGCCTACTCGAGAGCCGGGTTCGAATCCCGGTGGGGGCAGATGTTTGTGCGATGTATGCGACCATTTGTACTCCAGTCATGGATGTTTAATATGTATTTCTATATAAATATATTTATATATGTATATGTATCCCATAACACAAACCTACAGTGCTAACTTTAGGGCGGCTAATTGGTGCGAGTATTGGAAATATTTGTTTATTTCTTATTTACTGCTGGCCCGCCCTCGCTTCGCTTCGATGTAGAGCTGTAGTGTAGACTATGGTTTTTCTTCTCAGGCTTGTATTATACACAATGACTTTATTTATATAATTACTATAGGCACGCGGCGCCGGCCCCGGGTAACCGCTATGTCCCTGCATCTTAAATCTGGAATATGTTTAAAAAATACATGCTGCAAAGGGCCATATTGATCTATATTTAATGCACAATGTATTTAAGGTACTTCGTTATATAAGGATTGACGGTGTATTGCTTAAAACCGCTTCGTAAATAAGCCATTATTTCTCTTAAAAGGTATTGGATAAAAATGGTTATTGTGGGTTATCCCTAAGAGATAGACGTATACCATCACAGACTTTTTTGTAGAACTTTTTAAGGTGTAAAATACTGTAGTACATTATTTTGATCTATCTCGTAGGGTTCAGCCAGCGTTTTCAATGTAAGCCTATGCTTTCAGACCTAACCACCTGCGTTAAGGAGCTCCTAACTCGTACTCTGTATAATGAGTATCATATAATTAATGATATTCTGTTCAGTCGTCCCTTGTGATCATTAAAGCCAGCCCGTTCCGACCTGAATATTCAACCGCACTTGACATCCTCCGTCGACGTGAGACGATGTCCGTTACCTACATCTGACGCGCACTAAACAGCAAGTAAGAATATTATTATGTACCCGTATGTCTGAGACACCTTTAGTGGATTGATTGATTGATATGTTATCAAATCAGAAATCAGAATATAATATATCTTTATTCAAATTGGATGTATAGTACAACCCTTTTGAATCGTACGTTTTTTTTCCCCTACCACTCGTTATGGACATATGTTTTAGCTGCGGAGAAAAACGAGCGAAATAAACTCCACAAAATTCAAAGTCTAATGTAACAACATTTACAAATCATTATGTTGTTACAACGTGAATAAAATAAGATTTATTTAATATAGTAATATAGAAAACCTGTTGGAATGATTGGAACAGTTCAAACCCAAGCATTTTTGCCTGTAATATAATCAGATACTATGTAATAAGCTTTTTTAATAAGAGTTTTTTTTATACTATCTTTAAATTTATTTATGGTTAACTCTTGGATATTGTTTGGGAGTTTATGATAGAGTCTCCTAAAACTGTTCCGAAAATGTTGTTATGATAAATAAATTGATAAAACGATGTTGTTTGATTGAGTAATTTATTGCGACTTTACAACTAAGAGGGGAGGCGGGCAGTGTTTTTCCGATACAAAGTTCTTGACTGATTCCTCCATGATTGTTATCACTAATGAAATGATTTATTTTCTAACATAAAATATGATGTTTTTCACACTGTGCTCCTGTATTTCTTTTTTCGACAGCTTGTGTTTAAAAGAAACCAGAAGCCCTCAAAAATGACAAAAATAAATATATCACCACTAAAGTCGTCTCGTGTGGAAATTCAATAAGCATTTACAAAAAAAAGCAAAACATAGAATCGTAGTAAAAAACAGTATACCTAAACATATAGTCAACCTAAGTTGAGATATTAGCACTAATATATTCCTCTTGCGTAGTTTAACATATTGATACGGGTCATTGAATCTAACTAATAGTTTCATCATTATGCAGAATGACTTATAAAACTAGCAATTCTCTCAAACCTCCGTAAAACTACACACCTGTTTTAAAAAGCTCCCACTCATTATTGGGTGAAGCTAGCAATACCCGCATTAGTTTTTAATGCCAGAAATATAACTTGCTTTTCCCCAAAGTCAATCAATTTGCCATAATATTAAGTTATTTTTGAGCATCGAAGATTTCTTTATAATTATTTAAAATAGCAAAAGATGCCCTTGAAGGCAATGTTGGCGTAATTCACTGTAGTTAATTACCTACTCGTATCTATTGATGTGTTCACATGGTATTTTCTTTTATAGCAAACTAGCGGCCCGCCCTCGCTTCGCTTCGGTGTAGAGCTGAAGTATAAACTACAGTTTTTGTTCTCAGGCTTGTATTATACACAGTGACATTCATCTATGATTCTTCTTATACCTGCATGCAAAGTCTCAGCCCGATCGGTCTAAAATTGACAAAGTTTCATACAAACTTTTATTCCCTATTTTATCCCCTTGGGGGTAGAATTGACCAAATCCTTTCTTAGCGGATGCCTACGTCATAACATCTACCTGCATGCCAAATTTCAGCCCGATCCGTCCAGTGGTTTGGACTGTGCGTTGATAGATCACTATGTCAGTCAGTCACCTTTGAGTTTTATATATATAGATAGATTAACAAATAACAATTACGAAGAGAAGTGAAGTGCTAGACTAAGGTGAGAGACAGATAAACACCGAGCAAAAACTAAACGCAGAGAGGCGTTGACGGCAGACGTCGCTTAACGTCCGTAAGTTGGCAGCTCCGGTCAGGGCTGTCGACAGGAAGTTTAGTCGCCCCACGTCCGCAACAGAGAAGAGCGCTCACGAACTTTGCCGATAATTTGCCTTTTGTTGAAGCTTGTTTGTATGTTCACTTTTGTCTTGTTTCGACAAAGGACTCTTGCTCACTATATACCTATACGTAATATTAACTTGTGTGTGGATAACAATGTGATATTGTTGATGGTCGTCGAAACAAACATGGGAAATGTTGTACAATAAAGTTTGTATCCAACAATGGTGTTTTTTTGTGTCAAAAAGTATGTAAATATATATATATATATATATATATATATATATATATATATATATATATATATATACTTTTATTGTATTATTTAATACGAAGAATATATAATTCACCGTGTTTAAATAGTTAGTTAAGGTATGCTCCGCCTAGGGTTACAATTAAGAAATTTGAAAAGTTCTGACAAAAAGCCGGACATTGCGATAAAAGTCTCCAAATCCCAAAGTTGTTTGCCAATACTACTCTTGTTAATAGTAATCTATGGGGCCTTTAAGGGTTTAAGTATGCGAAATAATAGTCATAAATAGAAGGAACACTGTAGTTTTATTTCTCACTGAACACGGGATATTACACAACCCTTATACAACTTATCCTAGATACTACGGAGAGCGACTGACTCAATCGCTCGCCCACCACACGTGCAGTAAATGCTTAGTTGACAATACTGTGTCCCCACAACCCTATTACCCTTCTAAGTGCAGCGTCACCGGGAAAGCACAACATTAATTCCAGCCGAATTAAAAAAAATAACATTGAGGCTAACAACTCACGGAGCGGTTTTTGCCCAAGCCCGCCGCAGGACTGCAACTCGTGTAGAATTTGTAAGTAAAACTCAATTAGTGCATATTTCATCGCGTAATTTACGCCCGCAGAGCGCACGGTTGCTTGTGGCACCCGCTGCCGGCGTGCGCTTGTTGCGATCACCCGCAGCTTGAGCTGGCTAGCTCAGCTGCGGTATCGTGAGTTATGAAATAAAACAGCATTGCAGCCGTCCGCGGTGGCTGCGGGAAAACGCTTCGTGAGTTCTAAGTGTCAAAGGACCAACGTCTGAGTGAACATATGGAATTCGTTAAAAAAAGCGTGTGCATCTTGGGACGCACGCAGAAGTTATAAATTAAACTTATCTAAGCGGATTAGAGTGAGAGAGGATCAGCCTTTTTTTGTGACGCAGGCAAAAAATCTGTTTTCAGACGACGGCGCTTTTAAGAGACATACCGCCGAACGGACCTCACACCTGGCTCCCGCAAACCTTACGAGCCCCCACAGTTACTGCCCACTGAGGACCCCGTTACTTTTACGGGCGCTTTACAGCATATTATCCGCTAAAAAACCCTGCGAATACCCACTAAGCTGCTTAGTGCGAAACCGCGGGATCGGGACCGCACTCAGCAGCCTCCCGGCCTAGCCGGGGCTCCACGGCAGGGGTCTCCCGAGGTATTGCGGGGACCCCGTAGACGTGCGCAGGATGGCCCGCGCTTGGGGGCTGAATACGCGGCCTAATGCCCACCATACCGCCCCCCGTCCGCTGCGGAGGGCTACTTGGGCGTGCCCGTGTAGCTCCCTCCGCCGCCCCCCTCTTTGCGGGACAGAGCTACAAGATGGGGGCTGCCGTCACGGGATCCCCGCGGGCAGGGTCATGGGACGGGCTTAGCCTCCAATAAGAAGTTATCACTTTAACATTTAGACGATTACCTTGAGGAAACTTTGAATGTTATACTATAATATGAAACTTACAATAAATTCAACGCCGACAAGTTAAATCCTTTATCAATTTTGTTTGCAAAAAATATGTTTGTTTTTCTTACACTTAATTAATTGAAATGGAGCACCCCTAACCGAAACAGTGTACGCATTTCTCAGTTCCGCTGTCTTAGCAAACAGCCGAGTCGACAACTCTGCGGGATTGTTAGCTAGACAATGTTTCTATTTTAACTTATTACCGTTTTGTTCAAAAGCAACTTAGCCATAAAGGTTCATCATACGCTGAGTACAGTACCGATAGCACGAACCAATATCCAATTCGAATAGTAGAATAGTAGAATAGGAGTTCGATGTCGTTACGCGATAAATGTCAAGAAGTTTTGTATGGAATATTTTTAATTTTCGTTACGTCCGTTGTGGCGCTTTTCTTACTTCCTTCATCAATCTCATCATCAATAGCCTATCTTAGTCCACTGCTGGACATAGGCCTCTTCAAATGCACGCCACTCAGATCGATCTTGGGCTACTCGCATCCAGCTCCTGCCAGCGACCTTGCGCAAATCGTCACTCCATCGTGCCTGAGCACGTCCTACACTACGTTTGCCTAGACGCGGTCTCCACTCCAGAACTCGTCTTCCCCAAGGGTTATCGGTTCTTTGGCAAATATGGTCAGCCCACTGCCACTTCAACTTGCTGATCAGGTGGGCTATGTCGATAACTCTGGTTCTCTGTCGGATTACCTCATTTCTGATGCGATCCTTTAGAGAAACGCCGAGCATAGCCCGGCCGGCATACTTCCTTACTTCTTGAAATTTGACGCGTATCGAATTTGAATTCAACTATTCGAATTCGATATGGTTTGTACTCTACTCTTAGCACGAACCAATATTCGAATTCGAATAGTTTGCGAGTGCTAAACGTCATTGCCAAAGGTATGGAAACTTGAACAGCAGCGCCACAACGGATGAAGCGAGAACTAAAAATCAGTACACATTTCAAAATATAAAATAAAAATAGATAGAATGCAACTATTTTTGAATTGGAATCGTCAAAGAAGCGAATAGGCACTAGTTTTTAATTAGGCAGCGCTGTATCGTTGTTCTTCTCAGGGGACAATCGCCTCCGATGAAGCCTTAAACGCTTTTCCGGTCAGAGGCAGCCCCTACGGGTGTTTTTTAGTCAGTAAGATTCTGTTATGACCTTTCGGCCGGCTGTAGGGTATCGATGAGGATTTCTCACCCGCCTGGGAGGAATAAAAAAAAAACTAATTGATATCGAATGGTTCATGCTAAGAGTACACCCTTAGTACGAGATTTACAATTACGAAAACTATGATAGTTTTCGTGAGCTCGCACTCGTACTAAGGGTACTGATTTTATTGTTTTCGTTTCAATACAAATAAACAGTGTTTAAATTCTATCATTAAATATTTTTGTGTATTCTTAAATTTTAAGTATATTTGGTTAGTTTTCACCAAAATGGACACAGAAACTTAATTTACAATTACGAAAACTATGATAGTTTTCGTGAGATCAAACTCGTACTAAGGGTACTGAGCTGTTATGGTTAGAAGTTAATTTTGTAATCAAGTTACCGTCATATATTTTTTTTAACAGCCTAATATTATTTGCATGTTGCGAGCAGACTAAAAACTCATTACGATTTATAGCAAGACTTATTTAAGTGTTTTTTTTTAAATCATTAGAGTCTGTGCGGAAAGTGAATGGGATTTATATTGGAGGGCGCTGTAGTGCTTTTCTACCGTATTTGTAAGGTTTTACCCCTTTTAGACATGATTAAATACAAAAAACCGCAAGAAATCACAACAACAAACAAATCCGTATCAATACAAAACTTTGACGTTTTACAGATTGCTGGGTTTGATTGCCAAATAAAAATCTTAATGTTAATTCCGCTTTTCGTCACGCCCATTCTTTTTCCGCACAGACTTTAACCGATTTTAAGAAACATCCTTTGTCCCTTCTTAAATTCGTTAAAATCACTACAATAGCAGCTTGTCAAAGCACAGTTCCCCGAAAATGGGAAATTTGCATGAAGATGGAGGCGCCTTTAACACTTTCCGCTGTGGTTTTAATTGTTAACTTGACAGCTTCTGAATTTAGCGGAAAAGTGAGTATAGTATTGTTCTGCTCCCAGGGTGGGCCCCTGGGAGCTGAGTGGGCTCGTAGTTATATTAAAGTATCGCCCGCCCTCGCTTCGCTTCGGTGTAGAGCTGAAGTGTAGACTACAGTTTTTGTTCTCAGGCTTGTATTATACACAATGACATTCATCTACGATTCTTCTCATACCTGCAAGCAAAGTCTCAGCCCGATCTGTTTAAAATTGACAAAGTTTCATACAAACTTTCATTCCCTATTTTATCCCCTTGGGAGTAGAATTGATCAAAATCCTTTCTTAGCGGATGCCTACGTCATAACATCTACCTGCATGCCAAATTTCAGCCAGATCCGTCCAGTGGTTTGGGCTGTGCGTTGATAGATCACTGTGTCAGTCAGTCACCTTTGAGTTTTATATATATAGATAGATTACCCCTTTTGATAACTTTTTTTATTGCAAGGCAGAAAAAATTACACTACCCCAACTGATGTCAATTGTGAGTGGAGTTGATAAGTAACCTACATAATTCTCCGCCATGGACTCAATCCAGAAACAGATATTTATTTATTTTAAATTTAATTGACCAAAATACAAGACAATGGTGCCAATAGCATTCTCTCCCAGTCAACCTTTGGGAATAAAGAAAAACGCGAACGGCGGTATAAAGCTAAATATACATATATACAATACCTAAAAATATATAATTAGTGGAGTAAAGTTGAGATAGTTAACCAGACGGCCGCTCCGAGAGCTAAATCTGCTATGAACCAATTAATTTTTGTATTAGCTTTTATTTTCCTTAAAATATGTTAGTCGGGTAAATTATTTGAAGGATTTGAGTTCTAAACTCTTTTGAACAATGCCGCGTTACCAAACCAAACAGAGGAGCTCGATGGCGCAGGTGGTTAGCGCGTTCGGCTGCGATCGTTGAAGTTAAGCAACTTTCGCAGTGGTCGGTCATTGGATGGGTGACCAAAAATCTTCTATCTCGAGTTCCTCCGTGCTTCGGCAGGCACGTTAAGTCGTTAGTCCCGGCTACATCTGCAGTCGTTAGCACCCACCAATCCGCACTGGGCCCGCGTGGTGGGTCATATCCCAATCTCCCTATTCCATCAATAAGGAAGGCCTGTGCCCCAGCAGTGGGGACATTAATAGGCTGATGATGATGATGAAACCAAACATACTTAACCTATTGTTAATTGTTAGTGAATCAAACCTAAAACTGTTTTAATCCACCTTTAAGAACTTATTTCTGGAAGTTTTATCATGGTATTCGAAATGAACTTGTATTGATAATATATATACAGATATCATACCACAGAAAAAACAAATTATTAATAAACTAGATAGTGATCATTGTGGCCAGTTGATTACATTTCCATATCAGCTCAAGCAGGTGACAAAAAAACACATCACTGTTGTGCCAAAATCTGCTAATCGTGTGGAACGTTTTAAAACTCAATTAGATAGAAAAATGTGTTATTCTACTATATAAAAATAAGTCGGGTTTTCCTTCCTGACGCTATAACTCCAGAACGCACGAACCGATTTCCACGGTTTTGCATTCGTTGGAAAGGTCTCGGGCTCCGTGAGGTTTATAGCAAAGAAAATTCAGGAAAAATTAAAAAAAAAACTTCTTAAAATCACCAAACGAAATGTTACATAAAACGAAGCCATCTGGTGGCGAAACAGAGTTCGCCGGGTTTGCTAGTCTAAAATATAAAGACAGTCCAAATGATTTATATAATGATTTTTTTAGTAGAAGGACACTTTATGAACTTTATAATGAAAGAAACTGTAACACTAGTGAAAAATTTAAAGAGCATGTTCGTAACTATTCTAAATTGTTTAAAAAAGTATGCCGCTTAGCAAAATCAAATTACTTAAGTTCAAAGATTAAGAACAGTAATGACAAAATTAAAACGACATGGAATATTATAAACGATGAAACTGGAAAATCCAAAACTCGCATTAATAATTATAACTTAAATATTGATAATAAAAGGGTTACTTCAGATATTGAAGTTGCTACAGCTTTCGAAAATTTCTTTACTGATATTCCAGTTTCAACTACTAAATCTTTGAACTCTTCCCCCATTGCTGCCGAATCAATCTTAGAGAAAACGTGAAACCTTGTACTAGTCATTTTCATTTTAAACATGTTGACTTCAAAGATGTAATTAAAACGTTTCACCAATTAAATAAAAAGAAAACCACGGATCTGTGGGGCAATTCCGTTGATGTTTCTAAATCGGTAATTGAGACAATAGCTCCTATTCTAGCCTTCTAGGCTTCTATATTAAATAAATCTGCAGATTCGATCAATTTATAATCTTAAAGTTAAGGATTCCTTAAGAGATAGGTTTAAAGAATTTGGTATAATGACGGTCGCATCACAATACATTTACGAAAATTTATTACTTGTAAGAAAAAATATCAATTTGTTTCTTAAAAACAGTGATGTTCACACACTTAATACAAGAAACAAAAATAAACTAACTTTACCTGCTACTAGGCTTCACAAAATCAATAATTC
The DNA here is from genome assembly GCA_902850365.2 of Chilo suppressalis. Classification (NCBI taxonomy): domain Eukaryota; kingdom Metazoa; phylum Arthropoda; class Insecta; order Lepidoptera; family Crambidae; genus Chilo; species Chilo suppressalis. Next base: position 3,986,228 of record OU963911.1, read on the forward strand.
ATTTAAAGGTCTTTGTGTTCGCTTATACAATAAAGTCCCAAGCAATATCCAAGAGTTAAGCATAAATAAATTCAAAGATAGTATAAAAAAAGCACTTATTAAAAAAGCTTATTACAAAGTGTCTGATTATATTACAGACAAAAATGCTTGGGTTTGAACTGTTCCAATCATTCCAACAGGTTTTCTATATTAAATAAATCATGATTGTATTGACGTTGTAACAACATAATGATTTGTAAATGTTGTTACATTATGCTTTTAATGTTGTGGAGTTTTTTTCGCTCGTTTTTCTCCGCAGCTAAAAAATATGTCCAATAACGAGTGGTAGGGAAAAAAAAATGTTTTGACGATTCAAAAGTGTTGTACTATACATCCAATTTGAATAAAGATATATTGATTTCTGATTTCTGGAAGAATTCGTTATCTAAAAGTTTTATCTGTCGTTACAGCTCTCCTGGCAATGACAACCCTATGGTATAATTACGCGTGTGGTTTTGCCGTCATTTCGGTGTCTTCACAAAGTTTCTACGTGGCATGTGCACTGTGTAAGTTCTGGTAAATTAATAAACAAACGTTTATTATTCTTAACATTAAACTGCTCAAATAAAAGAAGTTTCAAGGGTATATATGCAGAGTACTCTTAGCACGAACCAATATCGAATTCGAATAGTTAGCGAGTCCGAAATGTCATTGTCAAATGTGTACTGATTTTTAGTTCTCGTTACGTACTTTGTGCCGCTGCTGCTCAAGTTTCCATACAAAATTTGACATTGACATTTCGGTTTGCAAACTATTCGAATTCGATAATGGTTCGTGCTAGGGGTACTGATTTATTTATTTATGAGGTTTCGCATTATTATCAGGCTTCTGACGAGCGACGCAGCCTGAAAAGAATGCGAAACGTCATAAATAAATAAATCAGTGCATCTGTACTGTTGAAACTTAATTTATTTAAAGAGTGGTGTGCGTGAAAACCTAAGAAACAAATATTTAAAAAAATGCCTTATTTATAAATTTAAAGAGAATTTTCTTAAAAAAGATTGGCTGTGTGAAATGGTTTTCTTGAAAAACAAAAGTTAACGTTCAATGACTGCATAATTAACTAACCATAAACAAATATTTAAATGTTTGATAATAAAATGGTGGTTTTTATTAAATTTTTGTTTGTGAATAATATAACAAGCAAGCCTAAGTGTCGCCGTACACGGGCCACCGACCACAACCACAAAACGCCGCCACCAGCATATTTCTTGTAGTTTTCATACATTTTATATGGACTCGCCACACACGGTACGCCCCGGTGGCCGCCACACGCTACAAATCGTCGTTGCTCGCTTCTTGTGGACCGCACCGGCCACTTAATGCGCCGATACAAAACGCCGCCACACGTCACTCGCGCGATACCTTAGAATATTTTACCATAATATTTTCAAGTTTTATTTTCAATGTAGTTGGTTTAATAATAAAAACATTACGGTTGAGTCGTGAACCTCCCTTCCTTCTTTTTCCTTTCAAGTCGGTGAATATTTTTACCGACCTCTTCGCAAATGTAATAATATCAGTCCGTGTAACTAAAACTCACAAAAGTTTGTAACTAATAAAAAAGTAAATTACGAACTATGCAGGTAGCACGGAAATGGCACCGAAAACTCTTAACTAAAACACAAAGATACAGTTGCAAAGTTCCCCGTACGCTTCGTGGTATGCTGATGAGACCCACCGTATTCGTGTAAGTTGGATGAAACTATATATTCGCTCAACTTTATGTGCCACAAGTTGGTCTGAGGCCAACATTTAAGTCAATCAAAATAAGTTGAAGGTAGACCACGTTGGAATTTTATATATAACAGAGAGTAAGTACTCTTTTTAGTGGCAACACAATCAAAAATTCGAGTTGCACTTGGTTTTTGGCGGGATTTCATCGAACGCGGTTGGCGTCTTATTTTAATCATTCTTAAATTTGTTCTCAGTGGATATTGTGAAATAAAATTGGTGTGATTTTGTGTTACAACCGTCTGCGCAACTGAAGAATTAGTGGAATCTTTAAAATATACGCTATTCCGGCCAAGTGGACGTGAGAACTTTATTGCAGTATTGACTACCTCACAGAAGCTTATCGAAAAAGCCAACTCGATATATTTCGTGCCAAACACTCCAAGAAACATTAGTACAAAAATAAGACGATGGCTGCATGGCTTTGCCTTTGCCTTTCTCAATAGAGAAGAATAGAATTAAATAAAAAAAAAGGGTTTCACTCGCGTTGATTTGAGTTAAAACGTTATATTATAGTGAGTTAAACTTAAAAATCGGGCATATGCTGTCGCGGACTATTTTATAGAACTTATAAACAATTCCGTTATACATGATTTTTGTATAACTTTCATTAGTATTTATTTTTACACGTTTTTGCAACAATGATGTATTAATGATAACATAAATATAGAAAAATACATCCATCAGCAAATCAAGGAAAAAATGCGGTGTTTCTGAATTGTTTTATCTTTTTTATATGTTGTTATAGCGGCAATAAAAATAGACATACAAGAAATACAGCTATCTAACTTTTACTGTTCACGAGACACAGCGTACAGCGTTAACGAAATAGCATAGACACAGTGTACATACAGTAGCGTAACTCAGCTGTTTTCTTGAAATAGATACCTACAACTGAGCGGAGCGCTAGGGTTGGTACCTACAAAATGAAAACATATTTATGTAGATTTTTAATGTATGTGTATAGTTACTATTGCCACGTTACGGAATCGAAACGGGCGCAGACGGCGCGCGACGTGGCACTGCGTACAGTGTTGCCAGGTCCGATTTTTAAAAATCGGGAGGTGTTATAGATAGCTACAAGAAAAACAGTAGATGCAGAGGCGTGCTTTTTTCGATTTGATTTGCACCCCCCCCCCCCCCCCCCTAGAATTGGTAAATCAAATCAAGACCTGTATCTTGATTTTGCAACTCAACATTCAATTTACAAAAGAAAATCGTATTCTAAGAAAAACAGGAGATTCATGTAGAAAAACAGTAGAACAGGAGAAAATTCAGAAAGACAGGAGATGTCCTGTAAAATCTGGAGACCTGGCAACACTGACTGCGTAGGTTTGTCTTGGCAAGATTGGTTAGCGGCCGTGTATGACGTTTGCCTGTGTGCGTGCGTCGATTCGGGTGCTAGTATGAAGTCGGAGTACTGGTCTTGTATGTATTGTGGCATACTAGAGTATCAATCGCCCAATTTGTTAGTTCGCAAGAGTAAAAAAAGTGTGTTGCGTTTTAACACAAAAGTATTTACGACCGCCCAACGCGCCGCTCGGGAAGATTGAAGTTTTTGTCGCGCAGCAAAAGAAAACGAGTGTACCGACATCTTCGTTCAACTTCCAGCTATGGAAGAAGTTTGGAACTTTGGAAATAATAAAAAAAATTGCGTCGCGTCGCGTCCGTACGTCGCATCCTGCGTCGTCGGCAACACGTGTTGTCAGACTGTTAGGAATTGCTTTTTAGGTGACGCAACTTAGTTGTATGAGCAGCACACGCGTATCGGCAGACAGACAATTATAACTTTTTCAATTGATATAGTTGTGTTATTAAAGAGAAACTTTTATTACATTACATTTTTAATTGTTATTAAACATACAGAGGTGCTCGATGGTGCGGGTGGTTAGCGCGTTCGGCTGCGATCGTTGAAGTTAAGCAATTTTCGCAATGGTCGGTCATTGGATGGGTGACCAAAAATCTTCTATGTCTCTTCTGTGCTTCAGAAGGCACGTTAAGCCGTTGGTCCCGGCTGCATCTGCAGTCGTTAGCATCCTCCAATACGCACTAGGCCCGAGTGGTGGGTCATCGCCCAATCTCCCTGTTCCATCTATAGGGAAGGCCTGTGCCCCAGCAGTGGGAACATTAATAGGCTGATGATGAAACATTCACCCCTTACCAACAAGCATCGGTGGTTCCGTGGCAGAGAGCTCTCCTGCCGCGCAGGCGGCCCGGGTTCGGATCTCAGCCGATGAAAGACTTTTTACATTAATTATAAAGGATAGAAAATAAAACCCAGCATTCACCTTGAGTCACAACAGAAAAAAGTCATTGTATTGAAAAATATTCAAAAATACCTTCAATAAAAAAGTTAATTTAGTTCTCGTCTAGCTCAACAGATGGCGTTAGTTGTATACTAGTAAAAAACTTAGATACATTGTATTTTAAAGATTTTTAAAAGTTTTTTAACATATAATTAGGTATTTATATTTTGTTTTCATTACCTATGAGTAATTAAAGCAAAGAATCAGAAATACGTCGCCTACATTAATGATTTTAAGAGTTTCACTTGCATCGTTGTTTTTGTAGTTAGAGTTCAACAAAATCTAAATTTTGATTGAAATCATGATTAAGTACATTTATCTCACACATCCATATCACATACACCGATATTTTTTTCACCTACGAGCATGTGTTATTTTTGTGTAATTCGCTTGAATATAATTGTTATGTATTCTGCTTTTACCTTAATTGCTTAGAACCAGAGACATAAATCGAAATTGATAAAGCAAGGCAGACCAATGGTCATCCTTTTAAGGTACGGACAGACGTGCTCAAAAAATAGCATGCTCATAAGCTTGCTTAAAATTAGCACGCTCTGCAACTGTAAACATTTTCCAGCAATAAGCATGCTTGTTTTAAGAATATTTATAAATAAGCATGCTCAAAGCAAACGTACGGTCAGACGCGACCAGGCTCTCGGCCAAAATGGATGTACAAAGATATAGTGGCGTGACAGCGCTCTCTGTACATAACTCAATTATTTCATATTGCTTGCAACGGAATAGAGTAAAAACATTTTGGTGAAGAAGAAAAAAGAAAAGAAAGGAGAATTTAGATCGGACGTAATTGGATAAACAAAAGAGAATCACTGGGAGCAAGTAATCGATTGTTTGCAGAAATGCGAAGTGAAGATCTCGACAGTTATAAGAATCATTTGCGCATACTCTCACAAAATTGGATGAGCTACTTTCTAAAATTCAGAGATAAATAGCATGCTCATAAGCAAACCGATACTGCTATGTGTTCTGTCCTATACTCTGATCTCTTTTCTTTTTATTTTGTAATTAGGAAGTATTTAATTTAGTATTTTTCCTTTTTCTTGTTTTCTGTGAATACCAGCAGCAGAATACCAGTGCAGCAGGAATTTTACCTGCTGTGTATGCTGAGCCATATTCAGTGTTGGCATCACATAAAATATACATTTACTGTCTGTAGCTGTTTTTTGTTGTTGTTGTTTATTTTACTTGTACCTTTTGTTTTACGGCCATTCGGAGACGGGTTCCGCGACCACACCCGCCCGCACGCACTAGGGCGACCGCGGTCCTCATAGTGCGTGTCGGGTGACGGTGCAGGAGTATTGTCTGCGGTTTTTAGTGGCCCTTCTCAGGGCGTAGGTAGGGCCCTGTTCACATCAGCGAGCTCCAGGGCTGGCTGAAGAGGACAGGGAGGAGTCCCACATACCTTCTTCTCGCTCCCAGTGGTTGAAGAATGCGTAAGGCATTTTCCAGACACAAAAAAAGGGATGTACTATTTGGGATTAGGCTGCGATTTTGATTTGATGTTTTATTTCTGGGGGGAGGAGGGTGCAAATGTCCCAGAATTGTTAAGCCAGCATCAGGCAATCCTACCTTCAATATGGGTCTGTTCTTAGAACTTACTACGATAGTTAACTGGCTCATTTGTGTAAGACATCTCAAACAGACTAATTTGGCCGCGCTTGTGATGTTCTAGTTGCCACATTTAGCTAACAATGACAGTATGTTAATAGCCTTAGCAGAAGCTTAGACATGTTAAGTCTTGTTTGTTTGATAATGAATAATGTAACAGTTTAGTCTGTGGTTTAGTTTCAATGTCAAAGCGGATTTCTAGCTCGTATTGCAGCCCTCGGCTAAAGTAAAATGGTTAAAAACAGAACACGTAAGCGGACATCAACTAAGTATAAATATTTGAGGAGATGCAAAACACTTAAAAGAAAAAGGCGTGCCACAGTAATGTGTGAGTAAATGCTCATAACTTGACCAACACTTGGTTCTGATTACGTCGTTGCTCGCAGCTGTGAGCGCTAATTGGTGCGATTGTTTGATGTCGCGTCGTTTGATTGGCTATTACCTATTAGGTGTAAGTGTAGTGGGGGCGAGCTGGCGACATCGGTTCCCGTACAAAAAACAGTCTTAGATCACCCTCCTTACCTCCTTTTGTGTTCTATGGAAAATAACGAAAAAACCGCTCTATATTTTCTGGTGGATAAAACTTTAGTAACGTAGAACTCGATTGCATTATAAACCTAACTTATACTAAGTTTGATTTTATTTGTTGTTGAAAATCTCTTAAAGTGATTTAAACTCACGGTTCGATCGAGTAAATAACTTTCTCCGTAATAATGCTCGTAGTCGTACGGGAAGTGAAATTGAGCCCGGTCTGGCGGAGGTTGACCGATGGCAAAATGCAGTCATAGGGCTGACACAAATCGAACACGAACTTAATAAAAATCGGATGAGATTTACAATTTAAAAAAACCCAGTTCTCATAAAGCTAGCGACTGAAGTGACAAGTGGCGACAAAAATTCACTATTACATTGTGCCTATTAACTTTTATAGTATAGATTTTTTTAATATAAATTATTCCACGAGGACCAGTCAGCACACGGGACTCGAACATGCACCTTTCGCCTATCAAGCCCGAGGTACATTCGCACTGACCATTCTACTAGCGCGGCCCTGATGGCCGTTTCGAATTTTCTCTAGTATTTCTTATGCTACAATGCAGCGATATCCCTTTGCACCGTAGTTAACCCACAATGTCACGAGTGAATTTTCTTTCTAGTTATAAAAATCTTTAGATTTAAACATCTAGCAGTTGAACGCTTATCAAAATAAAAATATAATTCTGATATAGTATTTTGAATTTAAAACTCAATTTGATACCAGTCGCTCCTTTTCATTATCTATTGCGCATAATTAAATAAACAAATATTTCCAACACACACACCAATTAGCCTAGCCCCAAAGTAAGCACTATAAGGCTTGTGTTATGGGATACTAGGGTAACGGATAGAATACATATATCGTACATATATAAGTATATTTATATAGATATACATATTAAACATCCATGACTGGAGTACAAATGCTCGTATTCATCACACAAACATCTGCCCCCCTCGGGATTCGAACCCGGAAGACCTCTCGAGTCGGCGACACCATGAAACCCAGCGTACGAACCATAATTGGGATAAACTAGCAAAGGGAAGTTAATATCTTAAGAAATTTAAGTTTCTCTTTAGCTCCAGTCTAGCGCAAATGGTAAAACGAGTTAATAGAAAGTTGAAAAACTTCAGACGCGATAAATAAAAAAAAGGCTATTAGAAGTCCGAAATCCATTATGGTGCGTAATCCTTAGAGTAGAGTTTCGAGCACCCAGCTGTCTTTAGTGAAATGTGACTCTTGCGATATGTTACCTTTTTGCTTCACATATCTTTTTGCCGGGAATATCTCGCAGACGTAATCCGAAAATAATGAGATGAGTTCTTGCCAACCCTATGATTATACCTCCTCGATTATGGTTGTAGCAAAATGCATTTCCATCATGTACATACACTTTGCAGTTGTATTTAACTTTAACTATAAAATATATGGTGCTATAATGAAGTGACTAGTTTTAATTATTTCATTACTGTTTATGGTAAAATAATGTTAGAGTCTGTGCGGAAAGAGAATGGACGTGGCGAAGAACGGAACTAACATTATGATTTTTATTTGGCAATGAAACCAAGCAATCTGTAAAACGTCAAAGTTTTGTATTGATACGAATTTGTTTGTTGTTGTGATTTCTTGCGGTTTTTTGTATTTAATTATGTCTTAAAGGGGTAAAACCTTACAAATACGGTAGAAAAGCACTACAGCGCCCTCCAATCTAAATCCCATTCTCTTTCCGCATAGACTTCGGCATTTGGTTTAACATTCTTTTTGAAAGAGCATATTTGGGGCGACCACACCAACGACAAAGACCGGTTGGACGTCCCAGTTACCGCTGGAACGACGAGGTGCAGAAGGACTTGTAGTCTTTGGGTGCCGACTGCTGGCGGGACCTAGCCTAGGATCGCAGCATGGCGTCATTTTGTGTTGGAGGCCAAGATCCACTTTGGATCGTTGCGCCGCAGCAGTAATAATAAATAAATAAATATTTCCAACACTCACACCAATTAGCCTAGCCCCAAAGTAAGCCTTGTGTTATGGGTTGCTAGGATAACGGATAAAATACATATACTGTACATATCTTTATATATATAATTCTTCTGTGAGTGTGTATGTCACTGAACTTCTCTTAAACGACTGGACCGATTTTAATGAAATTTTTTGTGTGTGTTCAAGGGGATCTGAGAATGGTTTAGATTCATAATTTTGTCAGCTGGGCAATGTTTTTTTAATTAATTTTTTTTATGGCGGTACGAAGTTCGCTGGGTCAGCTAGTATAAGTATATTTATATAGAAATACATATTAAATATCCATGAGTGGAGTACAAATGCTCGTATTCATCACACAAACATCTGCCCCCACCGTGACCTCTCGAGTCAGCGACACCATGAAACCCGGCGTATAAACCACTCGGCCACGGAGGTCGTCAAAGTAAGTAAGTTAGGGTATGAAATACCCTTATAAAGACTGATTGGTCGATATGATGTTACGCTCTCAGGAGGTTTGCCCTGTTTAAGAATGAGAATAATCTCAGCTACTTTCCATTGAGGGGGACAGAAACTTCTTAACAATATAGCATTATACAACTGTGTTAGGAATACAAGGCCAATATCCGGAAGCTCACGTAGTACTTTAGCGGTTATTAGGTCATACCCGGGGGCTTTATGCACTTTAAATTTTAAGATTGCTGACTTAACTTCCCGTTTGCTAAATTTAGGTATTGGTAAGTCCATCTAAAAAATCTGAATTGAAAATGTTATATAACAATATTTGTTGTGTGCGAGATAAAAACACCTCTACCTCGTATGACAGCGCTCGAGTAATAAATCAAATTGTGAACGTAAATCAACCCATCGGTTGACCACCAACGGATATCACGGCACAAGCCGTGCCTTCCTGATTTATACCCTATTAACTCTGCATTAAAGTAGTGTTTACCTCATATATTTCCTCTAACTGGTAACTATGCACTCTAGTTTATTCAATAACATTGACGAAGTTGACACTCCATCCATTGGCGTAGGATACAAAAAAGAATTACTACTCACGTTGCTATAAAAGATTTTCTATGGCGCAATGGCAAGCGTGTATGGTATGGGTCTGTTGGATTAAGACAGATAGATAGATAGATATTTCCAACACTATTGAGGGTGTTTATGAAAATTTACGTCACCAGTTGGCGCCACTGTTACATGAGGTCTTTTGTATGAATTTTTTAGCGCCAACTTCATAGACCAGATTCATAGACTATGAGATCACATGCGATTTGACGGATGATTAGACGTCTCAGTACTGCCACCTGGTGCCTGTCATTCCAAAAAACCCTCAAGCACTGTAAGGCTTGTGTTATGGGATACTAGGGTAACGGACAGAATACATATATAAGGATATTTATATAGAAATACATATTAAACATCCATGACTAGAGTACAATTGCTCGTATTCATTACATAAACATCTGCCCCCACCGGGGTTCGAACCCGAGAACCTCTCGAGTCGGCGACACTATTAAACCCGGCTGTACGCCGGGTTCGTCAATCACTCGACCACGGAGGTCGTCGATTTAATAGATAATCAAGTTTGGAGTGATTTGACGACCACCGTAGTGTTTTGTAAACCGTGGGTTTCACGGTGTCGCCTACTCGTGAGGTTCGGATTCGAATCCCGGTGGGTGCAGATGTTTGTGTGATGAATACGAGCATTTGTACTCCAGTCGAGGATGTTTCATATGTATTTCTACATAAATATACTTATTTAAGTCCGTTACCCTAGTATCCCATAGAACAAGCTAGTGCTTACTTTGGGGCTAGGCTAATTGGTGTGATTGTTAGAAATATTTATTAATTCATCATCATCATCAGCCTATCTATTAATGTCCCCACTGCAGGGGCACAGGCCTTCCCTATGGATGGAATAGGGAGATAAGGCCATGACCCACCACGCGGGCCCAGTGCGGATTGGCGGGTGCTAACGACTGCAGATGCAGCCGGGACCAACAGCTTAACGTGCCTTCCGAAGCACGGAGGAGCTCGAGATAGTAAATTTTTGGTCACCCATCCAATGACCGGCCACTGCGAAAGTTGCTTAACTTCAACGATCGCAGCCGAACGCGCTAACCACTTGCGCCATCGAGCTCCTCATTTTATTATTAATTATTAATTTATTATTTATTCTAAGTAAATTTCTAAACCAGTCCCCGTAGCATAAGCACCACGAACTACATTAAATCACATTTATTATCGGATCTAACTGTCAATCTCCATAGTAATTTGGCAATTGAACGTGATAAAAACCCGTCATATATCATATCGCGGTGCTCTTGCTAGGAGGGGGGAGGTAATCTCGTTTTTCTTAATAATTATTAATTACTAGCTGTGTCCCGCGCTGTTACCCGCGTTTTACTAGGGATATTTTCCCAAAGTAAAACGACACATAGGCTTCGTTTTACTGCGGGAAAATATCCCTAGGTAATAATCCAGGGTGTCAGCTAACTCCATACCAAATTTCATTAAAATCGCTCCAGCCGTTTAAACGTGAAGAAGTAACAAACATACACACACACGCTCACATACGTTCGCCTTTATAATATTAGTGTGATATATTATTTAAAATATTCATAGCACTTTGGACGAAAGATAAGCTTTGAACTTCTTAAGTATACTAACGTGAGGAGTTCTAAGCTTATCGTTCTTAGGTCCTCCTAGTAACTTTGATTTGCAGAATCGTATAGACAATGTTCTATCGAGAATAAAGAAGATATATCCAGTATTACGAATTGAAAACTGGCAATTTAAATCTAAAGTTAAGTTTTACTAGAGTTAAATGATTAAAAAATAAAAAACATAACTATAATTGCTATTTCTTCTTTCCAATGTTTAATACTCGAACTCGAAGTATTCATTTGACATTGTGGGTTACCTACAATGCGATGAGATGGCGCTGCCTTGCAACTTAAGGCTAGGAAAATTTCGACGCGACCATTAGGGCCGTGGTAGCTTAATTGGCCCGGATTCCGAAGGGTGCGGGTTCGAGTCCCGTCCGCTGCCTGGTCCGCGTGGATTTTTTTCTAGTTAAACTTTTCTTTAGATTTAAACATCTAGCAGTTAAATGCTTAAAAAATAAAAAAACATAGCTGGCAATTTGTTGATTACTATAAGATTTGAATCAAGCAGATAAGTAGATTCTCCATAAATAAATTCAAAGATAGAATAAATAAGCACTTATTAAAAAAGCTTATTACAATGCAAACACAACATTTAATGTAGTAGAGTTTTTTTCGCTCGTTTTTCTCCGCAACTAAAAAATATGTCCAATAACGGTAGAGTGGTAGTGAAATATTTTTTTTTAACGATTCAAAAGAGTTGTACTATACATCCCATTTGAATAAAGATATATTGATTCCTGATTTCATCTCAGCTTGTCACAATCTCGATATGAAAAGTTTATTGCGTGGATTATTTAATTATAAAAGCTTCTTTGTATGAATTCAAGCGAATAAATTATGTATAAGTGATTCCGTTTTTTAAGTTTACTTGTGTTTCTTTTAAATAATTAATGTTCGTTTGATGTTTCGCGTTTACCAGGCTTCACGTGGCAGTTAATTTGATTTGCTCGCCTAATCATAATAAATATTATAAATGTACGAAAAAACATTATCATATAAACATTCATAATATTATTTTAAAGCAAAAATGCACACACTGTGTCTTGCAAACCAGTGCTTCAATAGTTATTTTAATCTTTGCAACAGTCTTTGCAAATTTATATGAAGGTCTAAAATATACAAACAAATGAATAACATTCGAACTTCACTGCCTGTCAGTGATATCTTTACTCATTGCCGGTACTTCCCCGGCCTAGATATCGCTCCGGCTAATAGCCGAGCTGCATCTGCCAGCGTAGCTTAAAAACAAAAGCTTGTCAAGCTGCAAGTCATATTTCGCTAGTTGGCATTCAGCCAACGGCAAAAATCTTTAAACAACTCATCGTTTTATGCTTAAATCTCGTAATGAAAAATTGCATTGTAAGCGCAAAGTTTGAAATGCGCCTTGTCAAATCTTTTAAGCTTGCAATGCAAATCATATTATTCAACTTGAAAACCAAATTCAATATTTTTTCTTTTCAAAACACGCTTTTTGTTAAAATCTCTTTTCGCACAATTTCTGTCATCTTTTTTAGTAATTTTTGGGGTTCCGTACCTCAAAATGAAAAAACGCAACCCTTATTGGGTCACTTTGTTTCCGTCCGTCGTTCTGTCCAGACCGTTTTTCTGAGGAACGCGTGGAGGTATCAAACTGAAATTCATATGCCTACTGTCCCTTGGAGCTGTGAAAAAACAAACTTCTAAGCCAAAGCAATCAAAAAATACAGCCGTTTATGCCGCAAATTTTCGAAATTCGCACGGGAATCAAAACCTACAGGGTATACTTCTCGCGAACTTAGAATCTTGAAATTTGGTACGAAGTAACGTCTTATAGTACAGATAAAGGAAAAATTGCGAAAACCGTAATTTTTTAATAAATTCATATAATAAAAAATATTTTTGAAAATTTTAAAGTTACTGCCTCTTTTCTCATGAACTCGTAGAGGTATTAAATTGAGTTTGTACGGAACCCTCGGTGTACGAGTTCAACTCGCACTTGGCCGCTTTTTTATTTAAAATTTCATTCAGATAGCTACTACAGCAAACTTTATTAAATAAAATAGGTATTATTTGCTACACTAATTAGTTATAAGAAATCAAAGTCAGATTCACAGAACTTAGAATCAACATTCGTGTTTACTCACATAATACACGTCGCATGTTACATACAGAAAAATCTCGAAGAACTTTTTATCTAAATGTAGGATAGCTCAAAAGATTTTACAATTTCCAGCGCCGCAACGGCCGCCATCTCATAACGTCGGGATGGAAACAGGAAGAGTTTATCTCTAAAAGTCCCGTCTCGTCATCTCGTAATACAAGCGAGGATGTGAAAACATTTCCTCGCAATTTCAAAGGACTTTTTTGTGTCCAGAAAATTTTGGCATCGCTCCACTGTGCACCGGCTGCGAATGCGACGGCCAATAAATTTGATTGAGTCCTTTGATATATGTACCGCGGAATTGATTCTGTGCACAGTGTTGCCGGCGTGGGAATTTGTATATATGGCAAGCAAGGCACTCATTTATCGTGATTTACAATAAACATTCAGCATTTTCAAATTTGAAATTGTTTCTTTTGATTGCTTGAAATCACTCTGTTGGATCTTAAATGTAACCTAATAGGGTTGATGTAGTTGGTCAATTATTTACTCTCATTAGACGTTGATATGTATCACGGTACTATTATTTGGACTGCGGCAAAGGACTGACGAAGCCATAAGCACATAGTATATATCAAACAGTCGGTGCTGATTAATTCCACGATTCCAGCCCACTGGGCAATTCTATCTGGCCGAATATTCCGCACAAGTAATCTTTGGGCGTTCGCAAATGTCCATTTTGCATTTTCTTTGATTGAACAATAAATTAACATTTCCATAACAGTAAGTCGTATGTCATCATCATCAGCCTATTAATGGACGGAATCTGGAGATTGGGCCGTGACCCACCATGCGGATCCAGTGCCGGTTAGTGGGTGCTAGTGCGGGTTAGTGGGTGTTAACGACTGCAGATGCAGCCGGGATCAACGGATTAACCTCTCACCGAAGTTCGGAGGAGCTCAAGATAGTAAGTTCTTGGTCACCCATCCAATGACCGGCAGTAGCATGGTATCGGGTATTCTTTATCACCTTCCAATCGCTCAAGCGTTTAGCTCGAGTTCTCTGAGGTGATATAGAATGCCCAAACAATAGTTTTGATCTAGATAGCATTTTTTCGCACGCAGCCCAGCAGGAATTTACACATTTGCTAAATAAATTCAATCTTGAGAATTCGGACATTCTAAATTACCGCATAGCTCGTACACAACGTAAGCTTGTAAGCTGTTGTTCTGTAAGTGAAATCGGTGTTTATTCGTGTCTGAATTTTTATGTCGCTATGGATTGGATCATGATCACTCGATGTTACTGATACTTATCACGTATAATGTGTAAGTTTTTGCTGCTTTGACGTGCGAATAAATGATATCTAGAGAAGCTCGATGTAGCAGGTAGTTAGCGCGTTCGGCTGCGATCGTAGAACTAAAGCAACTTTCGCAGTGGTCGGTCATTGGATGGGTGACCAAAAATATTCTATTTTGAGTGCCTCCGTGCTAACGACTGCATCTGCAGTGTGTTTAGAATATTTCTGTTTGCCACATTGTTTCATAAAAAGTGTTGCTACAACTCCCAAAGTTAATACGGGCAATTCAATCGAAATGAAGAGACCACATTTTGTACACAAATATTCTGCATGAGGTGATCCAAACAAAACAAATGGTGCTCGACGGAAACAAACACACCGCTGCCTAATATCCGATGATGGTCCTTGCCTCGTGCAAATAGAAATCTCAACGAATTTGGGATTTCTCCTCTGTTTACATAAATATTGTTTCATATCATATTATGAGGAGCTCGATGGCGCAAGTGGTTAGCGCGTTCGGCTGCGATCGCTAAGCAATTTTCGGAGTAGTCGGTCATTGGATTTTGGTCACAAAAATCTTCTATCTCGAGTTCCTCCGTGCTTCGAAAGGCACGTTAACTCGTTAGTCCTGGCTACATCTGCAGTCGTTAGCACCCACAATCCGCACTGGGCCTGCGCGGTGGGGCTCATGGCCCCATCTCCCTATTTCATCCATAGGGAAGGCCTGTGCTCCAGCAGTGGGGGCATTCGTCTTATTCCTAAGACAAAAAATATAAAATACAACTTTATGAAGACACTCCGGACCGTTGTCTGCATAAGGAGCTAAGGGTTTACACAGACGGTTCAAAAACCAACTGTGGTACAGATACGGGTGTCTTCTCCGAAGATCTAAATATACACATCTCAACAGAATCAACAGGATATGAACAAAACACGGCGTAGCTAGTCTAAGATTATTCCTCGTTTATTAATAACTAGCGGCCCGCCCTCGCTTCGCTTCGGTGTAGAGCTGAAGTGTAGACTACAGTTTTTGTTCTCAGGCTTGTATGATATTCATCTGTGATTCTTCTTATACCTGCATGCAAAGTCTCAGCCCGATCGCTTTAAAATTGACAAAGTTTCATACAAACTTTCATTCCATATTTTTCCCCTTGGGGGTAGAATTGATCAAAATCCTTTCTTAGCGGATGCCTACGTCATAACATCTACCTGCATGCCAAATTTCAGCTCAAACCGTCCAGTGGTTTGGGCTGTGCGTTGATAGATCACTATGTCAGTCAGACAGTCACCTTTGAGTTTTATATACACACATCAAAAGTGTCTAGGGATCAAGCATTTTTAAGCGGATTTCTTGAGATTGAGATGTGGCTTTGTAATAAATTTATGATTTTATTAATTTATATGGATCCTTTTTGGTGCATTTCATAATTTGAATCAGGAACTGTGAATCAAATTCGAGTAAAAGATGAAAATCAGCTGTCAATATTTTCCCTATAAAAACATACAACGCATTGAAGACATTATTAGTGCTACTGTTTCCCTACTACTGATTAAAACCAACGTTATTATGGAGCGGCGACGTCATTTAAGCAGGGAAGAAATGCTCAGAGCCGTGGGAATGATAGAAGCTGGTTCCCGGCAACGTACTGTGGCTTTAGCTCTGAATACAAGTCAGAGTGTTATCAGTCGACTTTGGACACGATACCGAAGCACTGGTACCGTGGCTGAGCGCCATGGAGGACGGTATCGCTGCACCACACGGAGACAAGACCGATACATTCAAATCTTAACTCGAAGAGCTCCAACAATAACCGCCATGATGTTAGCCGTGAGGCTTCATCACTCTTCAGGGAACTTAATTAGCGACCAAACAGTCAGAAACCGCTTGCATGAAGTGAACCTTCATTCCCGAAGACCGCTACGGGTACCACCTATAGCAATGCACAATCGTAGGATTCGATATCAATGGGCTCTTGAACACAGAAATTGGGCAGAAGAACAATGGCGTTTCGTGTGCTTTTCTGATGAGTCTCGTTTTGGTATGAGACCGGATACAAGACGTATACGACACTGGAGAACCCCTGGACGCCAACAGCGATTAAAATCCTGCCAGGAAGTCCATCCTTATAGTGGTGGAACCATCATGGTATGGGCGGGTATTTGGATCGGCGGAAGAACTGAGTTGATTTGGATCAGAGGCAACCTCAACGCTCAAATTTATGCTGAGACGATTGTATCAGACGTCATCGTTCCTCTACAAGTGCAAATCGGTCCCTTATTTCAGTTAATGCATGATAATGCACGACCGCACACCGCAAGAGTTGTAAGACAGACTCTCGCCGCAGCTAACATCAATGTCCTGCCCTGGCCTGCTCAGTCGCCAGACTTGAACCCGATTGAGCATGCATGGGATATGCTACAGAGAAGAGCTCTGCCGAATATGGAGGGTATCCAGTCGCAAGAAGACCTTTTTTTGTTATTGCAACGAACATGGGCGGCCATTCCACAGCGTGATTTGGATGAACTCATTTTGAGTATGCCAAACCGATGTTCTTGTGTTGTTAGTGTTCGCGGTAGAAATACGGATTATTAATTGTTTAAGTTACCCAATAAAATTTTAGAGAAAACTGTTATTTCAGTCTTTTTTTCGAACTTTTGTGTTAGTGGTTCAAATGTCCAAAATCCCTTTATTAGGAAAATGGCAAATTTCTTTATTAATGCAAAGGTGACTTGGTTTATCGTTACTGTGACAAACGAAAACACTTTATTTGATGAATCCTTAAAGAAAATTTTAATTAATATCAATCAGGAGAAAAGTTATTGCAAAAATATATGTTGATCCCTAGACACTTTTGATGTGTGTATATAGAAGATTCCTAAAACGTCAAGGCAATGCATAAAATATTATTCATTTTATACTTTGCCTAGGTATTCTATACAATGCCGAATATGCAGTCGGCAAGGTGTGTAAAAGAAGACACAGCGCCGCGAACTCCTTGCGAATGGCATACTTCACCTATATATATAGATAGGTAAATTTCCTCCTTATCGGTATTCTGCGTGGTAAACAGAAGCTGCTTACCCGGAACGGTAACTATGATGTGTCTGCTACATCGAGCCTCCAAACATACCTGGAACATAAAAATAATCATGTTAGTTGATACGTAAACACGCATCTAAGGAACAACAGCACGGCGGCCAAGTTAGAAAGAAATAAATAAAGAAAAATCATTTATTGGCCTTAAAACACAAGTATGTAACAATAAGAAATTATATACTGATAAAAAATAAAAACAAACAGATAACAACAATATGCAGAAAGAAGAAAGGCCAATTAGGACCCTGCCTCAGCTTAATTCTGTTACAATGGGACGGGAATATTCCCACCGTAACAGAGCTGGTATTCTGGAAGTTCGTAACATTACTTTAAAAATATCGTATTTGTTTTTAATTTTCAATTAATTATTACTGGCAAATACCATGCTACAGGGACAACAGCAGTTAACACTGAAAATTGCATATAAAATTGCAGAATTCGAGATTTAGCTATCGAAGATTTCTGTATCTGAAATAAGATAGGTTAAAATAAATTTTACCCGTAGAATAGTAAGTAATTACACTATGTTACAATGTTTTGATTTTTTTGTAAATGCTTATTAAATCTCCACACTAGACGTCGTTAGTGGTGGTAAAAAATAGTTTATTTTTGTCATTTTTGAGGGCTTCTAGTTGAAATGAAATCAAAATGAAAATAAATAGAGGTTGGATTCCCCTTTTAAGTGTGAGAACACTTGTGCCAGGGAAAGCCATTCTCCCATAGCTTGAAGTAGTTATATAAAATACAGCCAGTGTAGTGTTAAATAAGTACATACAAAATTTCTTATGCTTTTTTACTACAAATAATGTGTACATGCAAACTGTTAGTCCTATTCAGTGTGGTAAAGTTAAAACTACTTAATTATCAAACTTTCAGTTTCCTCATAACTAAGAGTTATCAGCCAGTCGGTAACCAGTTGCTTGTTTTCAAAAATTGTCTTTATGTATATATTCAGAATCTTGTTTACGAAGTTATAAAGGTGAGATGATCGATTAAGTATCGATAAGTTTCTTTTAAACACACGTTTTGTAAAAAAAGAAAGACATTGGAGCATAGCATGAGTAGAAATATATTTTATGTATGAAAATCAATTCTTTAGTGATAAAGATCAAGGAGGAATCAGATGAGAACGTTTGTATAGAAAAAGCATTGTCCGCCTCCTCAAGACATTGTTACGATTTTTCAGACATCACTGCTGTTTCGCTCGTTAGCCGATCAGCAAGGTGAGGATGGCTGGTGTGGCAGGTAGATCTGCTTTACCAGCTTTCTTCACATCTGGACTTCACCATCACTTAACCATCAGGTGGGGTGGAGTCATTTATCGGACATATCTATAAAACAAAAAACATGAACGAATAGCGGTAGGGGCTCGTACGTCGATCAATCCTGATGATAATTAATATTTCGTTCCACTAATCTGTAAAGTAGAGTTTTTTATTCCCCACTCCAATCGAGTGATAAATCCGCCCTGTGCCCTATCGCTCTTATAGATTAGATAAATGGTTATGTAGTTTCCAATATACCTATTCATCTTATAGAGGGTATCAGGAGGGTATAATATCTTTTCAACGAATAGAAGCGAATAGCAATAATCTGAAACGAGGCAGATAAGGTAAATGGAGTGAGACATTCCCTCATCAATTTGAAAGAGACAGACGATTTGGACCTGAAAAACGTAACGGAAAAACGGATTCCCGAACGAATTGCGTCATTAAGTTGGGTTTTTTTTTTTCGTTTCGGCGCTATTTTAGACCAAGACTCGTTCTGCTCCAGTTTTCTTATTAAAATTGAATAAATAACTGACGACTCATTAAGCTGTCATTAAGCTGTGTATTGAAAATGCTTGAAAAATAAAAAAAAAATACCATTAACTGGACGGGGTATGTACCGAAAAAGAAAATCTGCTACTTAGGAGGTTTTATTATCATGATACCAAAGTAATCGGCATTAAATCAGTAGAAAATTAGTAAATTTAAATCAATCAATAAATAATTAAGAAATCTTTGTACACTACAAGCTGTAAATAAAAAAATACCGGATGCTGTTTACATGTTTTATAACTATTTCATCAGGTGAAGAGCGATATTCAAATTCTATAGCATTCGATTCATATCAGGAATGTGAAGAGGATCCGAAACCATAAACAAAAGCTATCGGATATCCAAAACAAAAAACCGTTAAGTATAAAAGAAAATCCTAATAAGAAACCGTATCTTGTCCCTATTTGAAACTATATGAAAATAATTTAAACTCGTATCTGACACCGATAAGTAAAATGTTATTCATTGATTCGTATCTATTACAAATTTACATCATCTTGTTTCAATTAAAATTTACTTTCATTCTATTTGTGTATTGTACCAATTGTATAAGGAAACAAATAAATAATTTAGTATTTTTATTATTGATATCCGTGAGTAACATCCCTAGTTCACATATCAAATTCTTGGACTAGTGGTTTCTGTGGTCGATACGATGGTCAGGTGTCACATGTAGTTTCAACAAAAGTATTCATATTTCTATAAAAAAAAACTTTTCAGTGCATTGGATTGGACTTCCAGACGCAGTATTCCGTACAAGGTAAGTAGGTAACATTTGCAATACTGCCGTGGCAATATTTTATGGCATTTAGGCACAGTATGCTTTAATTTATTCTTCATTAAGTCTCACTATCTTTGATAATTTGGAGAACTAAAATGATTTATTAGCGACCACCTGGGAGTATGCCCGCGTTAAATTTAGTTACTTGAAAATCCCTCAAGTAGCTCAACACTTGCAATTTGAGAAATTATTATGTTATAAAGTCATATTCCGCAAAAACAAAACGACACTTTCTAACCAAATTATCATTCTTACATTTTCAAGATTAACTTTAAGAGAGCTCCTTTTGAATCGCTGGACATTCTTTCTCTTAGCTGATAAGAACAATGGACGGAAGAAACTCATCAGCATTTAAGAGAGATAACCACATTTACATAAAACCGCGTCTTCGCTAAAAATATCGTCACAAAATTCGGGATTTGGAAATATTTTTAGCAAAAAGGTTTTAGGGTTCTATACCCAAAGGCTAAAAACGGGACCCTATTATTACTATAACTACACTGTCTCTCTGTCGTCACCGCCAGTGGTGGCGCTAGGCGTCGGCGACGTCGGCCACCGCCGACGGCCTCAAAACGGCGGCTCGCAAAAAATTTTTACAAGTTACCTATTTATTTTCGTTTCTCCTGGCCTGGCTTAGGTAGCCGACCCTGAACAATTCGGGGAAAAAGCTAAGCAGATGATAATGACTTTTATTATTTTCGAACACCTGCGTGATGGAAGCGAGTAGTACTTTACAGGTATTCAGAATCGTCTGTCTGGCAACACTATTTTTGTAATTAAATTTCTATGTTTGTAATTATTTTTTGTCAACATTTGATTATCAATAATAAAACTCGTTTACTCATACGTTATTTTATAATTTGGCTCATTAAATTTAACTGTTTTTTTACTGCGAAGTAAAATAGGCCTCGCGAACTTGATGTCGCCGACGTCCACATGTGGTCTAGCGCCGCCACTGGTCACCGCGTACAGGTCGCGGCTCGTAACTATAGTCACAATACATACAACAGCAGTAGAGTAACTCAGCCGTTTTCTTGAAATAAATACATACCTACGAATGAGTGAAGCGCTATGGTTGATACTGCAATGTCCGTTACGTTACAGCCTCCTTGTTTGAGTAAACTCTTTGTTCATGTAATGCCTACGGCTGGCAGTTATATTAAAAAGGTGATGTCATGATTTTTAAATATTTGAAATTGGGAATCTTCTGTCGTTTGATAGAAGATTCCATCATATCGACTTCAGCCACCAAACCATGCGTTAATAAGATTAAGCTCATATATTATATTGGCCTGAAATCAAATATAAAAAATATCAAATCAAAGTTGTTTCAATCATCGCCGCAGTACCTACAAAATGTAAAACATATTTGTGTAGATTTTTATTGTATGTGTATAGTTGCTATTGCCACGTTACGGAATCGAAACAGACGCAGACGGCGCGGGCGGCGCGGCACAGCTAACTTAACTCGACCAACAACCAGTCTCGGCGGCGCGTGATGTGGCACTGCGTAGATTTGTCTTGGCAAGATTGTTTAGCGGCCGTGTAAATGTCGTTTGTCTGTGTGCGTGCGTCGATTCGGGCGCTAGTATGAAGTCGGAGTACTGCTCTTGTATGTATTGTGCTATAGCGCTGAACAAAACGCGGAGGGGATAGCCGCGCATGGGTACGACTGGAGAGCCAATCGGCGCAACGCACGCCCACCCGCGCACCTCGTTTCCCCCCAACACATATTTATTTTTACTTCTGCACAATAACGGTGCATCCAATTTGAATATCGAAAATTTGACTTTTGACATAAGCAGATCAGACCACATATTCAGAAATGAAAGAAATCGGAGAGAATTTTTTTTCTGGGCATATGGGTTAGAGAATCTCACAGGAACCTAACATTTTTCCGGGTAAAAAAGTATCCTATGTCTCAATCCAGTTCATAAACTATATGCGTACTAAATGTCATTAAGTACCACTCAGTAGTTTTCTACGTGATTGAGTAACAAACATACAAACTTTCACATTTATAATGTTAGTGATATCTAGTGTCAAGTCAAGTGATTTAATCACGGAGCAGAGCTGATTATGGCTAACAATCCGATTGCAGATGACATATAAATAAATATATATTATTCTATTAATATTATGTTATATTTATATCAGTACCTATATGTATATGTGTATATATGTAGGTATTATGTTTTGTATGTCTTTTACATAATATATGTATTGTTATTTATATTTTATTTTGTTTTGTATTTTGCTGGCACATTACTCTTTTATCTTTGTTAAACTATCCTTCGACTTAAAGGTTGTCTGGAAGAGATCGCTTTCAGCGATAAGACCGCCTTTACCCACCATACCTTACTATCTGTTTTGTAAACCCTTTAATTATGTATGTGTGAGTAATAAAGTGTTTATCTATCTATAGTAGGATAGTGCCTAATGTTGTATAGTCGTTGTTGTTGTTCTACGGGACCCTTCATGCGCGAGACCGACTCGCACTTAGCCGGGTTTTACTTATTTATAGCACACGTCACAGCATATTTTCCACGTTGCAGAGATCATACATATAAAAGTGATATTGCCTGAAATAAGTATTCCTTTCTTAGGGTGTTGACATATAAGCATGAAATTGCTTTCTGTTTTGGGCAAGGCCAGACATCTTCGTTTATACAACAAAATAGTTTTTTTTTTTTATATAGATAGGTCCGACAAATGACTCCACCCCACCTGATGTTAAGTGAAGGTGAAGTTCAGACGTGAAGATAGCTGATATTAGTTCTTCCATTATTATAATCCTTGCTTACTTATTGTAAAACAAAGTGGGTATTATATTATTTTTACGACCTCCGAGGCCGAGTGGTATGTATCGGGTCTCAAGGTGTCCATGTCGCCTGTTCGTGGGGTCTAGTTCGAATCCCAGTGGAGCAAATGTTAGTATGATGAATACGACCATTTGTACCTAAGTCATGGTCACTCATGTTTATATTTATTTGTACATAGAAATAAGTGTACACGGACCACACATCTGAAGTGAAACTTTTTTTCTTAAATAACCTAACATCAGCCGGTGCATAAGGGGGAATGGAGCAGCGCACGCATCACTCATATATTTATATATATATATATATATATATATATATATATATATATATATATATATATATATATATATATATATATATATATAAATATTATCGCGTATGACGCTCGTGACATTCGTAGCGTTCCAGCCTTCGCCGAGTTACCCTCCAAATTTCATGCTCGTCGAGAAGAGCTGTACGCAGACTCACACACACTTACATATATACACGTATATCTGCCACGTGTTGAGAATATTATTTTCATATTTTGCTTCTTATCATATTCAGTAATGGCCTTTTAATTTACACATTTAATATATAGATAAGTTTGTAGGGTAACTCGGAATTGATTTAAGACATTAATGAAGCCTGGATGTACAGTAGAACTCGAAAAAAAGAGGAAAATCGTGAAAATCAAAATGGAGGGCTAACACAGATAAGGTTTTGAGCGAATTTTTGCTTTTCTTTATATAGCCAGGTAGGCAAATGACTTTACCATACCCGATGTTGTGTGACGATAGGGTTCAAACGCGAAGATAGCACAGCAATTATAAACTACCACACCAACCATCCTCACTTTGCCGGCCTGCAAAAATGCTTCTTCACGTCTCTCTTAAAGGACCCCAGATTGCAGGAAGGAAGCAAAGAATTCCACTTGAGAATAGTACGACACAAAATTGAGTCACCAAATTTCTTTGTCCGTGTAGGAATAGTGGCCACAGTAAGTCGGTGACAACGTAGGCTAGCGAAAGTGGTCCTCTGAAGAAAAGGCGTGCTTACACAGTTGACGGGGTATATAAGACCTGCATGAGATAAAAAACACTATAGACCACAAAGAATCGAAGAGAGGATGTGCCATTATTATTAAATAAACATAAGTGTGTTTAAGATTTAACAAATCCGTGAAGCTATCAACTCCATTATGGAGTTGTTGAGCTTATCCCTTAGTTAGTTTAGTTGGTAAGAAGTAGTTAAATTTATTCAGTACCTACATAATTCCGGGATTGCGGTTGTAAATAGTTGAACTCAGCTCTCGTTAGGACAGGTTCAAACCGATGCGGCGCGACAAACGCCTTACCGCTTTACGTCAACGAGTAAATGTCACTCATTTAATGATGAGTCATTATTAAATATTGACAGTGGAAAGGCAAAATCGCTTTTACGCCACTTTGGTCGAATATGAGTTATATAAGTATATCATTTGAATCAGATTTTTTTTTACATCGATCAGTACCCTTAGCACGTGGATAGTCCTACAAAGTAAGGAATTTTCGACAGCTCAGCTAAAATGTCATGAAAAAATTGTTAGAACTAAGTTTATTTTCATAACATATTGTTTACCATACCTATATCTACCTAGTCTCTAAAAATAATTTAGATACTAATATATTATCTTAGGAAAAAAAATACTCAAAGCGTCAAATTCCCAGGATCCTGGAGTGTCCCACGAGCAAAATTGAATCTAATGTGCAATATTATTTATTTTCTACTACATTGAGCCCATAAGTTTAACCAATATTAATGATATACTATTATTATTGTTACCTAGGTGACATATTATTAATTTATTGTAACAAAAAAATTATAAAAACTATGTCCAGAAGTTGTCCCAACAGTTTCATATCAGGATCCTGCCCAATGTTAAATAAGCGAATATTTAATATTCTATTAGCAGCGCCACCTTGACGTTTAGCCGAGTTTGTTGCCGGTACGAAAGAGACAAAGAATACCACCTATTGTTTTGCACCCAGCGTCCAGTGTGTTGCTTAGTCTGCCCGGCACATTTGATGGACGAAGTCGCGTCATAATCAGTCGAGCTCACTGGATCCTGGTAAGATATTTAATTACGAAATTCATGTGGTAATATGGTAATTGTAGCATTTTGATGTATATATTGCTTACACGAAGGCTTAATGCTGCTTGATTTTGGTGAATGTTATAAATAGACGTTATTTTCAAATATTATTCCGAAATTCTCAGGAACCTGGTCTCAGGATCCTGTCAAATAAATAGCCAGGATACTGAGAAAAATGTAGGATCCTGAGTGTTTATATTGAAATATAATTTTTGTTCAACATCATATGTTACTTTTTCTGCTGTATACTATGAAGTCAAAATAATAATAATATGTTTGTTAACATTATTATTTTATTAAAGCTAATTTTGTAGATTTAATGATAAAAGTTCCTGTTCAAGACTGATTTAGATAGATAATTAGTATAAGTCAAGAATAGACTTAATTATCACGATAGTTCAAGATATTTGGACAATTACAAACTAATGGTTAGAAGCATAGTTTTTATTTGTGAATTTATTATTAAATAAACGTTGATTTTCATTGATATTTGTTTAAATCCTCAGTCTCCTGATTACAATCTCAGTTTCCTGCTGCTTGATTTCTTAAAATTGCCATAACTCGAATATTTTTGAATATTTTGTCCGTTCCACTTAACATAGGCTAAAAGACCATGTAATCGTTATGATAAACTATATTTTGTAACCATAATGAAAAAAAAAATCGTCGGGCCAGAATCGGACTCATTTTCGTCCTTAGTTTGTAGAACAACCCACGTACCAATATCGAATTTGTAACGTTTGCGAGTCCGAAATGTCGCTGTCAAATGTGTACTGGTTATTAGTTCTCGTTACGTACTTTATGGCGTTGCTGTTCAAGTTTCCATACAAAATTTAACATCGACATTTCGCACTCGCAAACTATTCGATAATGGTTCGTGCTCGGGGTACTGTTTATATTTCTTGCAGATTTGAGTTCTTTTTAGGCGCATAAGCAACAAAATTTTTTGAAGATATTTATTGTTTACAATGTGGTAGCGATTTAAATTTTGGTGCTTTATTGAACCAATCGCGCTTACGCCTTGCGTTTCCTTTACATAAAAAATGTATGGCGTACCGAGTGATTTTGGCTTAAGCGACATCTAATTCATAAAGACACTATGTAAATTTTGAATAGGAGGATATTTTTGAAATATTATATTATTATGTTTTTTTTCTCATTTGTGTAGAGTTACTAAAGTGGCGTTTAAGCGATTTTGCTTCGGAAGGCACGTTGAGACATTATGACCCCGGCTGCATCTGCAGTCGTTAGAAACCAACAATCCCAATGGGCCGGCATAGTGGGTCACGGCCCAACCTCCCTACCCCATTCATAGGGAAGGCTTGTGCCGTAGAATTGGAAACATTAATAGGCTGATGATGATGATGATAAGAAATATATTTTTATTTAAAGACCCGACTAATCATAAATTAAAATTTTAACTTAAATAATATATCATCTTCAAAGTATTTACTAAATAAAAAAAATACAATAAATAAATGATTTTACTGTAAGTAATTACGTAGGTACCGGTAAAATGGTCTTACTTTGCTCCAATATTTACTCCAAAAAAGGGAATTATGAATATTGTTTACACTATTAATTATGAAATATATAGATGTGCTAATTTAAAGAATAATATGTTATCTAACATAAATTTAAAGTTAAATCAACGTAATGAAGTATTTCATAATATATATATTATATACAAAACTATGATAAGGAGCAAAGTTATCCATGGTCATGGGTAACTTTACTCCTAGGTATATTCTACAAACAATCTCCATTGTAGAAGCTTTTTGAGCAAAGTTATGCTTTCCTTAATCAAACTATGCTCCAGTTATATTTCGTTTTACCTTTTTTGATAGTATCAATGGTCGAAAAATGGGTAAAAATTAAAATAAACCGTGTCTTTGAAAGAAATAATGTTATATTCTTAAAAGTTACAAAATCACTTTGTTTCATTGGTTTTTTTAATATTCTTAAATTATAAAAGGCACTATTTGGTTACAAATGCTGAGCAAAAATCAGTCAAAAATAAACTAACGAGATAAACTTCTCAAAAATTAAAACTTTAAAAATTATAATTAAAAATAACCCCCCAAGCCGTCAGTTCAGGAAGGGAATAAATTTCACAGCGGGTACTAATTTTTTAAGGGACATCAATACACCCCAATATATCCTGCCAATCGAATTGAATTTAATCGACGGGTTTAGGCCACGTCCAGGATATTAGCGACTTCTTCATTAAAGAGACATATTCTCTTCTTTAGTTTTTTTTTGTAATTTCCTTGATAAAAAGTGTATTAATAACCACTTACAATGAATAAAAAATGTTTACTTTTGAACGGCTTATGTTTGGGTTTACTTTGCTCCAGGCGCAAAGTTACCCAATCTTACCAAAGACAATATGAGCACGCCAAAAATGTGAGGTAAAATTATGACCAACTCAGCAATCCAATGAAACATTTACCTATTCGTTTACCTGATTATATAATTAATAACATTAAAACATAATTATCCTAATGCATTATGCAGATTTCAAGATACGAGCAGAAGTGGCTTTTTCGGATACAAAAAAAAATATGCCTGACTTATGAAAAAAAATGCGGATGAAAAATTTTACAGTTAAGTGTTGTCACGTATAAATAAGATGTTTCGGGTGCATTCACAGTTAAATGAAATAATGCACCGTTTTGGACATATTAAGCGATAAAACATTTTAGAGAATTGGAGCATAATTACCCCTATAGGAGCAAAGTAGGAACATTTTACGTAATGAAGATACCGACAAATACAAAATTACAGCAACTCGGGTTAATTCCGCCAAATGCACCGAAAAACTCGTGTCTGACATTCGACTTTATAAACTCTTTGAACACTCGTGGAAAATTCAGTAGCTAAGCTTATGAAACAACTTTTGTTCAAGTGGAAAGTTCTTGGCATCGATTTGTTAAGCGAGGCGCTTATAATTAATGTTGAAAAGTAATATATAAATATTCGCCTTTATAGATGGCACTGCTGTGATCAATTAAGACGCAGTAGGTATGGTATTTGTCAACTGTTAAATACCTTTCATAAGAATGAAAGAAGAAAGGAAATATTTTTTGGCTTACACAGCATATATACTAAAATTTGCTCGACCGGGATTCGAACTTGACCTCACGACCCATGGTCACGGGTAACTTTGCATTTGCATGGTCACGGGTAATATTCCACAGACAATCTCCATTGTAGAAGCTTTTTGAGCAAAGTTATGCTTCCTTAATCAAACTATGATCCAATTATATTACGTTTTAACTTTTTATATAGTATCAAGGTAGTAGGTCGAAAAATGGGTAAAATTTAAATAAGAAGAAAGAAGCAAGGAAACATTTTTTGGCTTACACAGCATATATTAAAAATAAAACAGAAAAGAATATATGACGACAAAGAAAATTAAAAAACAAGAAAACCAATTTATCGTGTGTTACGTTTTCATATTAATATTTCTGACCACCGAAGGTTTTCAAATGCCCCGCACTCTTTCTTTTTTCTTTTTTTTGTATTGGTGACAACAATAACAATAAAAATGGGCGTAAGGTTATAGATATTAACGGGATTGTTACCATGTACCTTGTTTTTTATGAGTCTCCGATATTTCGGCACTGTTGCAAGCGCCATGATCACGGAGTAACTGATGAACTGACAATCCCGTTAATACCTATAATGTTAGTGACCATGAAAGTTTAAAAGAATATATGAGCGTAAGGTATTTGAAAACCTTGGGCGAAAATATATATATATATATATATTTTCAACGCATTAATATATATATATTTATTAATACGTTGAAAAATTTAGTAGTAGTATAGTATCAATATCGAATGTTTGCAGAACATCCTACTGTGAGGCCGGCGCTTCACTTGGTTATTCGTATTAGCTATTTGTAAACTTGACAACAGTCTGTCCTAAACATGCTTTATGAGGAATGAAAAGGACAGAATGATGTCAATTTTACAAATAGCAAACACAAATAGCCAAGTATTCAAAATGTATGATTGCCAACTTCGATAATTGTACGTTTCAGTTTGGACCAAGCTTTGACGCTACATTGTACAATTTTATAGCAGCTCTCAGACAAGCATTGAGCAATTACATTGTGTTCTCGGAAGTAATAAAACATCAAATAGTTGCAACTGTTTTTTAGAGTTGTAATTAAAATACAAAGCAGCTTTCCTCAAATGCTAGACTGCTTTAATTTTCTCGTGCTTAAAGTAAACTCATTTTATACGGTTTAGTACCCGTTGGACCCTCAAGATTCGACCCAAAAGCAAAAAGTGCCCATTGGACCTCTTTTTTGGTGTCCATTGGACCTTATAAAAAGTTTTATATTCAATGCGCCCATTGGAACTCTTTTTTGGTGCCCATTGGACGTTCTTAAAAATTTTATATTCGATGTGCCCATTGGACCTCTTTTTTGGTGCTCATTGGACCTTTACACTGAAAGTTTTTATACCAGACGTAGCAAATTATGCTTAAAAAGGAAAACTATATGGCGCTGTGGTGAGCGCGTTTAGCCCACCCCACGACAACGGCTAACTAGAGCCGAGGTCCGAGTCTTAGAGACGCCCGCTAGTTGAGCCGACCCCCTCAGGTTCGAGTGGTGTAGAGGCTCCAGACAGAGAGGAGATTCCCCCCGTGGGGAGATCCCATCCACCTAGAATATCTCTAGAGGCACTCGTCAATTCTCGGCTTGAGATCCCTTTAGGATCTCGCCGACCCCAAACCTGGTGACGTTGTAAAGGTCATCAGCGAAGAACAACATACACGCTAAAAAAAAAGCTTTCAGCCTGAGATCGCAGAATTTAAGAAACTCTCTCATTGGCCGGCCATAGGATGGGTGACCAAAAGTTTTATCGTCATCATTAGCCTGTAAATGTCCTTACTGCTGGGGCATAAACATATCCTATGGAAGGAATAGAGAGATGGGTTGTTACTCACCACGTGGGCCCAGCATAACTCACTGCAAGTCTGCAGATGCAGCGGAAGTAACGGCTTAAAGTGGATCTAATATTTAAATCTCGATTGATAAAACTCGAGCGATAAAACTCCAATCTTAACTCATATTTCCCAAATTTAATTAACAAGTGTCTTCCCTATTTTTCAATAGAAGTATTCAGCGTTCCCAATTAAACCAATGCTGTTATTCATAGTTGTTAAAGTATTTAAAATAAAATAAATAAATAAATAAATGAAATGAAATGAAAGAAACGAAACGAAACGAAACGAAACGAAACGGAACGAAACGAAACGAAACGAAACGCAACGAAACGAAACGAAACGAAACGAAACGAAATGAAATTAAATGAAATATAATGAAATGAAATGAAATATGTTTATTTCAAACCAGAGTCCATATAGTGTTAGTAAGAATGGAAGCTTAAAACTATGTTAGTACAATTCAAATTTAAATTCAATAAGTAATTAATAAATATTAAAATAGTTATAATTTATTTTTGTGTCTTTGACGAGATGGACGCGAGTCCAGTGCTGCATAATAGCACTGTCCACGTCCAGTCTCGCCACGACCTCATTTTATGATTTGGATTCCCATTCCATAGAAACGGATCATCATTATCAGCCTATCTGGGGCACAAGCCTTCCCTATGGATGGAATAGCGAGATTGGGCCATGAACCACCACGCGAGCCCAGTTTGGATTGGTGGATGCTAACGACTGCAGATGCAGCCGGGACCAACGGCTTAACGTGCCTTCCGAAGTACGGAGGAACTCGAGATAGATGATCTTTAGTCACCCATCCAATGACCGAAAACTGCGAAAATTGCTTAACTTCAACGGTCGCAGCCGAACGCGCTAACCACCCGCGCCATCGAGTCCTATTACTCATATGATATTACTATGTAGGTTTCTCTTACTATCTGTTTATGTACCTTGTTTCTGGGAAAGACTTGAAGTCATCCTCGCCTGATAGGATATCTGAGGACTCCTCCCCTCTCATTTCACCCAGCTCAAGGGTTCGGTGTAATAAGCAGGACCTTTACCAGAAAAACCCTTGACAATACTCCTATAATGCGATTCAACTAAGAATAGGACCGACTGGGCGCCATATTTTGACGTCATAGCTGTCAATTCAAACCAAATAGGTAGAGTGAGCAAAAAAATGTTGCTATTTAATAAAATTTATTAACTAAGAATAAGTGAGACAAAACATCAGATTTTTTAATAAAATTAATGAACTAAGGTTGAGAAAGAACACCACCGATTTTAAATAGTATTTCATTATTAAGACTGTGTGAAAAAAAAACATTAATCAGAATCTTGCTCTTTAATTTCGCTCATCTCTGCATTACCGCCGGAGAAGTTATGAATAACCATGCAGGTCACATACGAGCGATGCATCCTATATGTAAACGAAAGTTTTAAATCGAGTTTTTGAACGCAACATAAAGTGACATTTGGTTGACGATTTAGGATATCAACCATCTTGTAAAAAATGTTTGGTTTTTATTCTAGAATCAGCTGAGTGCTAAAAAAGTGTTCCGAGTTTTTTTTTGCAAACCGTCCTTTTCAAGCGACATTTGACAGATGGAGGTCATTGGCATTCCTATTCTTATTTGAATTGCATTATACATCGGTCACCCAGCACGCACCCTGGTCACCACAGTCCCCAGAGTGCGTACCGAGAGTGGAGGACCAACATAAGTATACCTACGTAATATACCATTACCCGCGCCATCGAGCTCTTCCATAGAATACGGAACGAAACGGTTATTTTTATCGAAAGTGAAGCTTTTTTACTTGTAAACGCGAGTATTTGTTTACGACAGATGGTAATGATATTCAATAAAACAAATTTAAAATTGCAACAACATTATATACATTATGAACAAACAAATTCCTATGATGTCTATCTTATCGTCAGGGTCTCCCTCGGAAACTAAGATGTTACAGCGACAGATTAACATAAGATAAAATTACGACTTTTGAAAACAGACGAAAGCAGAGCGGTCTGATTAATCTCTACTAGATAGTTCATTCATATACTAATTTTATCCCTCCATACTACCCACAATAGATTTTATCATACCGTACAGAACATGAAATCGTAATTTATTCTCTTTTCAAGTTTACCGCAACAAAACATGCTTCTACAATAATACAATCATTCGAACGTGTCGTCTATATAACGAAATTTCTCAACATGGCTCAAACATAAAAATGGATATTTGAAGCTAATATAAAATCTTTAAGAAGCAAAATTTTCACTTTTATCTATAGTACATAATATTTTCAATAAAATCTGTACCACATTGTGCACAGATTGTCGCTGGCTGTACAACAATTATAGTACTCTATTGTAATCTGTTTTATTATATAAGTTGCTCATACTTACCATGGTAGAGAAACATATTTGTAGATTATAGTTTGCTCCTGGGCTATTGTAAATTAATTTCTACTCTAATGACTGTAACCCGCTTTGTGTCTTTACAAATAAATAAGTTAATTAATTTAGCTGTAGTTTTCAATAGGTGAAGCATGTTAGTAAACCTTTATTCTCAAAAAATCCTAAATACCTTTGTCAAATCGCTCTCCACTGAGCACATAAAAAAGTAGGTTGGCATCACTCCACGCATAAAGTATCTCACAAATGGGCCGGTTATAACGGAGTCCGGTAAAAAGTCCTCGTAAATTACGATGAATCGCAAATTAAGCCTCGATGCAAATCGAGTTAGGCCTTTTTCGGGAGAGCCATCTGTTACGCTGTAATCAGTTGACTTAGAGCGGCCCGGCATTATGCTGTTCCGTGTTTACCCAAGGAACAAGGAAGCCCGGTACCGAATATAAAATACATAAAAGCATTACTGGAATTCGTCCCAATGGATTGGGAACAGAGAAACAACAGTACGCAGCTGTTGGGCTTCCCGTGTTGATAAGTGAATGTGTGGGTTAAAAAGGTTAATCGAGAAATATTAGTGGATTTGCTCTCGTTTGGGAAGTAACATTCACGTTACAGATGTCCGGATTCTAATAAGGCATACGTTTTTTTTATGCTAAAAGGCTGGCAAACAAGCGTATGGCTCGCCTTAGGGCGCTTTCAATTTATGCGTTTCTTGACTGCCTGCTGCGGTGCCGAAGCGGTGCGTTTGTCGTACAGACGATCCTTTTTTTTTCATACAAAACGCGCGATGCGGCAACAGTGCGGCGCCGGTACCGCGAACGCTCGACAACAAGACTGTTTGAATTTGAAAGCGCCCGCGAAAAAAATTGAAAGCGCCCTTATAGTAAGCGGCCACCATAGACTATAGACCAGTGTTTCCTAACCTTTCCAATACTCCTACTCCTGTAACCTATTAGGAAAACAGATTTTACCCCGACTTTAAAATCTCACCAAAACAAACAATACAAGCAAATTCTGATATGTTTATTAAACACAAATTTATTATTATAAATCAGAACAGGCTAAATAAAAAAACAAATTGCAGTACAGTATTACAATTTTATCTCATATTTAAACTAGGAAATAATAATAATATTGTGAAAGTTAGAATTTTCTTGTATTTATTTAAGTTTAGTTTCACTTAAAGCGCATCTTAAGTCCTGTGTTACAAGACCGTTTCTGGCCTTTGTTTTTTAATGGAGGTAACTAAAATTTAAAAACCATTCTCGCATCTGTAGGTGGTGGCAAAGGGTATTATCATTTTTAAAGCTCTGTTAGCTTTAACAGGATACTTGGCAGCTGATTTTATCCAAAATGTGCTGAGATCATAAATTTTGAAATTTTACTTTAAAAGTACTACTTCCGCGCAGTCCAAGAAATTCTCGCCCCGCCTCCCACACTCAGCACCCCGCGGTCTCGCTAGCAAGAAGGAGCATTCAACGTGCGTTACTGCGCAGTGTACTGCATTTCCTTATTATTTAGATTTAACAAAATAATTAGGTTCTTTGTTAACCCCGAAGTATAGCTGATTTACCCCCCGGGGGGTAATTACCCCCAGATTCGGAACCCAGGCTATAGACGCTTGGGGACCCAAAAATATCATTCGCACCGTTGCCTACCCTGACTGAATCGGGTACCCCGTAGAGCTCGGGAACCTTTCTCACCGACAGAAACACAACACCACCAAAAAGTGGGTTATTTTGGATTAATGGGTAATTTAAGATGGCAGTTACATCCCCAAACTGGTGGTCCAATGCGACCGGAAAATCTACTTACGTAGTAACTTCTGTCGGTGAGCAAGATTTCGGGGCGTCCACAGGGTAGGAAATGAGGTCAGGGCATGCAACGTAGGAGTGCTTTGCTTGGGTCTATAGACTTAAGTGGTCTCTAACAATCAGACGAGCTATAACTATGCTTGTTTGCCATTCTTTTTACAGCTATAAATTTATAGTTGTCGTACGAAAACTGTTAGCAAACATTAAGGAGCTTACAAAATAAGAGATAAATGAAATTATGAAAACATATCCATCAAACTAAAATCAAAGAATCAACCTCAGAAGCATGTCCTTAAAAATTCTTATGGATTTTTTAATGAGTGGTTTCCAATATAAGAATTCAATGAAAAATAGAACGCAATCCATCAATAATATTCAGCAATTAACCTCAGGTGCATGCAGGGCATTAGAAATTAATTTAAATGTCGATCCAAATGTTTAGAATCAGGTTCCCCATACCACCACAAAAGAGCGAACGACAACTCTTTAAAACGAGTGACTATAACCTAAATTATGAAAAGTGCTCGTTAAACCTATATGCCTTTGCCACTTGCACCGAAGTTCTTAAATAAAACACGTTTCAACGGGTAAGATGTGCTTATATTATTTGTTTATGACGTTTCGCAGCCTTTTCAGGTCAGCGTCGTCAGGCTAATGACCGACATAATGACCTGAAAAGGCTGCGAAACGTCATAAACAAATAAAATAAGTACATCTTACCCGTTGAAACGTGTTTTATTTGATGAGTGATGTGCGTGAAAACCTAGGAAACAAATATTTCTTAAATAAAATCATATTTTTTAATCATAAACAATTGGTTGGCAATGATGTTGAGAACAGAATTAAGCTTTGATTTGCAATATGTTTTTTTTTTGCAAGTTCCCCTATGTACGTATATTAGATCTGGTCAAAAGATTTATTGACAATTGTCTCCGCTACGTTACTTTGCTAAAAAGATCTTTGTTTTCATAATTTTCAGATTGGCCTGATGGCGACTGTAGCACTATTATTTACGGCCAAAAACTTCAATCTTCAATTATGAATTACCTATGTACTTTAAATATTAGATTCCCAGTTTCCCCAAAGACGATATTTTTAATACCCCCAAAGCTAATAATACGTAACATTAGTTAAATGCATGTTTGGTCGATCGATCGATCGAATCGAGTTTTTATGTAATATAGTAGTAATAAAAAGCACTTTCGTAATATTACAGTCATTGGGACCTTATAAGGGAAAGAAATAAATTCATTTCTCAGTGTGCCAGAGTAAGACATAAAACTTTGTGAAAGGAGGTAAGGGGCTTTCGAGAAATCCCAATTATTTGGCAACGGTTGGCCGAAGTTCCGAATTACCTCCACAGTTCTCCCGACATCGGTCATTTCCAGGATCTCGGTACCATCCCGTTTCGAATACAAATGAAACTATTACGTCTCCGCCTCGAACTTCTGCAGATTTATCGTAACGGATCTCACTTACTTAGTTAGTGGGTACTTTTCGCGACGAGTTGCTTGGAATAATGTCATTTCCTGTCTGTCCGCCATTTCGATCACGTCCGCTCATATCTTTTTAAAGGTCTGGGAAATTATTCCACTCACTTTAGTAGGGATCTATATGAAAATTGGGGTTTGGGATTATGGTGGACCATGACCCTACCAGAATGATAGTGCATCTGATCAATCATCAACAGCCTATCTTAGTCCACTGCTGGACATGGGCCTCTTCAATTGCACGTCACTGAGATCCATCTTGGGCTACTCGCATCCAGCTCCCGCCAGATACCTTGCGCAAATCGTCACTCCACCGTGCCTGCGGACGTCCTACGTTTGCATAGACGCGGTCTCCACTCCAGAACTCGTCTACCCCAACGGTTATCCGTTCTGCGGCACTGCCACTTCAACTTGATAATTGATAGTGTATTTCTAACAGGACAATATGTCTCATCTCTGGGATCAGCCCTTATTGAGATATGCCAATAATCAATTCCATCCCACTTTCCACCTGGGTGTGTAGATATCTAGTACTTTTTCTATTGAATTGAACGATAAGGTGAATAGTGACGGTAAGTAGGGTTAAATACTGATATTAGGTATATTCCATTTTTCTGAGATAAAAGTATCATATCGACGACCTCCGTGGCCGTGTGGTTTGTACGCCGATTTTCAAGGTGTCGCCTACTCGTAAGGTCCCGGGTTCGATTCCCGGTGGGGGCAGATGTTTGTGTGATGAATACGAGTATTTGTATTCCAGTTATGGATGTTTCATATGTATTTCTATATAAATATACTTATATATGTGTCCAGTATCTATTCTGTCCGTTACCCTTTTTTTTTACGCAGGTAAAAAACCTTTTTACAGACGACGACGCCTGTAAGAGGCACACCGCCGAACGGACCTCACACCTGGCTCCCGCAAGTCTTACTGACCCCCCAGTGGCTGCCCACCTGGGACACCGCAACCCTTACGGGCGCTTTACGGCATAATATCCGCTAAAAAAGTCCTGCGAATACCTTTACTACTGCCTGATGCGGAGCTGCGGGATCCCCTTGGTGGGATTTCTCCGCATCCCCGCAACTAGCAGCTTCCCGGCCTCGCCGGGGCTCCACGGCAGGGGTCTCCCGAGGTACTGCGGGGACCCCGCAGACGTGCGCAGGTAGGCCCGCGCATGGGGGCTGGGTACGCGGCCTAGTGCCCACCGTACCGCCCCCCGTCCGCTGCGGAGGGCTATAACCCTCCGCATTCTGTCCATTACCCTAGTATCCCATAACACAAGCCTACAGTGCTTACTTTGGGGCTAGGCTAATTGGTGTGAGTGTTGGAAACAATTATTTATTTATATGTCTCAATCTTAATCTATATGCATTGTAATAATGTACGTTTTTTATTTTATTTTTAATGAGTCGTTAGTAATCACGAATTGTAATATCAATAGTTTTATTTCATTTTTAGTTTATAAGTAAATGTAATTTAACAACCTAATCTTTCACATTCAAACAAACTTTCCACGGTTGTCTGGAAAGTTTTGTTTTACCGATAAGACCGCCATTTGTGACACTCTACTCTAATTTGTAAAAGTTATTATTTAAATTGTATTTTGGTGTTATCTTACACGCGTAACAAATTAATTCCGAATCAGTACCCCTAGCATGAACCATTATCGAATTCGTATAGTTTGCAAACCGAAATATCAATGTCAAATTTTGTATGGAAACTTGAACAACAGCGGCACAAAGTACGTAACGAGAACTAAGAGTCAGTACACATTTGACAATGACATTTCGGACTCGCAAACGATACGAATTCGATATTGGTTCGTGCTAAGGGTACAGTTCAGTAGTTTTTGCGTGATTGAGTTACAAACACAAATTTCCACATTTATAATGTTAGTAGGAGTAAGATAATCACTCGAATATCATTTCAATAGTAGGTACGTTTTCACACAAAGACCTCATTGATTCGAAGAAATGATTTTTAAACTGCCTTTTGATATCGAGACGTAAAGAAAATTCAGTATATTATATTAATACAAAACATATGTACCTCTCTTAAAGTCAGTGAACAAAAATGACTGTATTATTTTGAGCGTATTTATTTGCTTTTTCATTGGAAATAGGGAAGAAACCTAAAAACAAATCCTTTGATGTATTATAATGTACGTTTTCATCATTGCAATTATGTAATACCGTTTAAATTTTGAGGAGATCGATGGCGTAAGTGGTTAGCGCGTTCGGCTGCGATCGTTGAAGCTAAGAAACTTCCTTTAATAGCTTGTTAAATTAAATTTATTTCATTCTCTAATTTAAATTTACTTAAATAATATATATTGTTTGTTTTTTGTATGTTAAGGAACTTTAATAAAGTCTCAGAGGAGGGAGTTAATAGTTGCGACACATTTTTTTATAAATGAAGCAATTATTTTCGTGCACATTAATAAATAATAATAAATAAATATTTCCAACACTCACACCAATTAGCCTAGCTCCAAAGTAAGCCCTGTAAGGCTTGTGTTATGGAATACTACGGTAACGGATAGAATACATATACTGTACATATATAAGAAAATTTTTATATACAAATACATATTAAATAACCATGACTGGAGTACAAATGCTCGTATTCATCACACAAACATCTGCCCCCACCGGGATTCGAACCCGGGACCTCTTGAGTCGGTGACACCATGAAACCGGGCATACAAATACAAACCACTCGGTCGTCAAAATACATTCATTGTATTCACCGTCACAGTACCAATAAAAATATATTTTAAATATATTTCATCCGCTACAGCTGTTGCCCTGACGCTAACCACGATCCTCAGGCATGAGGGACGGACCCCAGAGAGAAAGAAAGAAAAAAAAAATATTTCTTTAACATACATTTGGTGACATAAATAAAGGTAGGCTCTATTTTAAGTGCAAAGACACCTGTACCAGAAAGAACCACTCTTCCATAGCATACGTTACATTATGGTAAGGTCATTAACTATATCAAGATTAAATCAAGAGAGAAAGAGAGAGAGAACTTAAATAACGTTACAAAATACCTCCAAGAAATCATTCATAATTCAATAAGCTTCGTATTTTTTTCATTGCTTTAGCATCTCTTTTGGTAAAGATTTTCTTCCGTAACATTTTAATAAATGTTCCAAAAACTTATAAATAGAAGAACGTTATAAGGGATAACGCTATGTTTAAATGTTTCACTTAAGTGTCACCTTCGTTACAAGAATCGTTTGTAGCCTCTTTTATTCAAGTGTTCATTCGTTCCGACTGACGTCAATCTAGCCAGATTGATTCTTAGTGAGAATTAATAAATGACCCTTGAATATGATTGTAGATCAGTGAACAAGAAGGTCGTAGTATCTATTATACTATAGTAATAGTTCTCAACACCTATATAATATAACTAGCGGCCCGCCCTCGCTTCGCTTCGGTGTAGAGCTGAAGTGTAGACTACAGTTTTTGTTCTCAGTCTTGTATTATAACACAATGACATTCATCTATGAAAGTCCCAGCCCGATCGGCTTAAAATT
The DNA here is from genome assembly GCA_902850365.2 of Chilo suppressalis. Classification (NCBI taxonomy): domain Eukaryota; kingdom Metazoa; phylum Arthropoda; class Insecta; order Lepidoptera; family Crambidae; genus Chilo; species Chilo suppressalis. Next base: position 4,025,369 of record OU963911.1, read on the forward strand.
GACAAAGTTTCATACAAACTTTCATTCCCTATTTTACCCCTTTGGGGGTAGAATTGATCAAAATCCTTTCTTAGCGGATGCCTACGTCATAACATCTATCCGCATGCCAAATTTCAGCCCGATCGCTCCAGTGGTTTGGGCTGTGCGTTGATAGATCACTATGTCAGTCAGTCACCTTTGAGTTTTATATATATAGATATGTAATTCGATAAACAGTCGAAAACACTGAGTTACGATGCAAGTTTATTCCTTACTACACGACTGTTTAAAAAAAAAGAGTATAATGTTTTCAAGCTACATGTATATATGTACATCTTAGAAGTGGAGTTTTTTTTTCACAAAATTGATAAATCTTAGTGTCAGACGTATTGCATTCGTTGCATACTAAGAGTGAAGGTTACATAGCAAGCGACACGCCTAAATAGGCGATTTGAACAGCTCCTAGTCTGAACATTAGCCCGACTAAACTTGTCACTTATAGTCTGATCTTAGCCCTAATGTTCTGTATCACAACATAAAATGATCCAGAAGATTCTTCTCTAAGTGAAATGGAAAAACTCGCATTAAAATCAATTGCGCAGTTCAAAAGAACCGACAGAACAAACTCCGCGAAAATCAGCAATTTCATTTGAATATATTTTCATCTCACATAGGTGACATTTCGCTCTCATACATAAGCTACTTATGGTCTTTGACTAAACTGAATGATTGAATGGAACTCAACCTTTCAATTGAAAGAAAACAAACTGTGTGAGATTTTATCGAACTCATTCATAGTAAGGTAAGATAAGGTACCTCCATAAGTTTATCTTCTTTCGCCATAATATCAGAAAAGTAGCTAAACCTCGGCAGGATAAACGTTATTCGCCGTAAGCGCCGTATAAATAATGCGGGCCAGGCTGCGGCTGTTACGATAACGGGGCATAAGCGTGGCAGTACAAAGCGCAAGAATCAGTCACATTTAACAAAGTCTACAAGGCCCTTATGGCCATAAATTAGTAATTTTAGGCTCTCAATCCTAGGCGTTTTTGATCACGTTGCAATAGGTGTTGGTACCTACTAAAAAATATGGTCATGCAAAAACGCGATAAAATTATAGTCCATGTCACTCACGAATAATGTAGCTTTCTTTGAGTTTATTCATTTCAAAGATACGAAAATGTAAATCTTTCCTCTTTATAACATTAATATACATTATTATTATTTTTTTGTTTCATCCCAGGCGGGGGAGTGGTTGTGAAATAAATCCTCATGGAACTGGAAGACCTCCTCCTTCTCCATGATAGCGGTACATGTACACTCTGGTCCTTTGGCCAGAGTCTACGTGTGCCTCTACAAATCCCACACTGGCGACGTTGAGACAACTTGACTTTAACCATCTTAGTCAACCAGCAGATGATGCCCAGGCGCAATTTCCCAATGTAGAACTGGTGTTTTTGGGGGACTTTAATGCACGAAAGACTTCACACAACTGGTCGATCAGCCCACCAGGATCCCAGATATATCATCATCCGCAGGAGTATCGGGTTATGGTTAGAGCCCCACTGGGTTCATCAAATCATTGCCTGATATCTGCCAAGGTGCTATAGGCTAAGACCCCTCGACCATTGGTGGTCAAACGCAGGGTGTGGCACTATGGGTCGGCAGATTGGGATGGTGTCCTTGGAAGCAGCGCTGCTTCAGTGAAAAGGACCTATCCGACCTAAGTTGCAATGACTGAAGAGATCGTAATGGGAATGGAGTATTACATTCCACATTCTGATCTCATCAGCAAGGGTACACGTAATCGCTGGTTCAATCGCGACTGTGCTGATTCTGTTTCACGTAAGCAGGCTGCATATCGCGTTTGTTAAAGAGGCCGCGATCTCAAGGATCCCGGGGTTGACTCACTGAAAGCTATAAGCTAGCTATAATAGTGCTTCCAAGTCTTGCAAGAAGGGTTACATCAGAGCGGATGCCCAACGTGTAGCACGTACTGGCCACGAATTGTTAACGCACCCTACGGGCTTAGTTTTAGTCTTAGTATTACAGCGGGCTGTTTCCGCAAATCGATACCTATTTTGCATGGGGATTGGCATCAGTCCTGCCATCCCAGCTCCTCCAGAAAGCTCAGCAGTCCCCGGATGTTGCTGCAGCCTTCTACTAGTGTCCGCGGGCTTCCCATCAGAGAAGTCCTTTGTCTTGCAACGCCTCTGCACTGCACCCTACGGGCTCCCGCAGTTTTTGGAGTTTGGCTAAGGCCGTGCAACAAGAAAACTCAGGACTAGTTCCAATTGCTAGTAATTCGTTTATTTGTATTTGTGCCAATACCACCGTGTTGATAGTTGAAACATGCTTTTTGCATTCGCCTTGTTCATTGCCGCCGTACAGACCACCGCTTTAGGGGGCTTAGGTACACGTAAAGATGGACAGTAAGAGCTCAAGTCGTCCTTGCTTGAACGCACACACTTACTATATGTTTATACTTATAACTAGGCTAATTAATAAATAAAACTAGTTTTAACGGGTTAATGCACGAAACTTTAATTTATTTATTGACGATTCGCAGCCTTTTCAGGTCTGCTTCGTCAGAATGATTTTTTATTTAATTTGGCGAGCTACCGTCGAAAGACTTTTTATTGAGCGTTCGGTTATTTTATTGTTAGATATTTAAAGTTTTATTGTCTATGTATGAATTTATTAGTTAATTTAGTTAATAAAGTACTTTATTTAAAAATCTTTTTTGTAATTTTCAGTTTATTTATTTGACCCTAACTACCATAAACTACCACCGGTTCCAAAATTGAGTGACCTTTCTGAGAAGAACCGGCGAAACAAACTCAAGAGAGGCTTTCTATCTCCTTCTTATGTTAAATCATGCAAACAAAAAGAACTATAGTCTTGCAGTGTGTGCTCGGGGTTGGGATTTTATCTTCTGTATAATGGGTTCCCAAGCTGGTGGTATATACCAACCATCTTCCCTATTGAAATTTGGATATTATTTTAATCTCAATAGCCTCGCGCATCATTCTAGCAATGAATCGTTGCTCAGTTGCAAGGATCTGTTGTTTATCAAATCTAATGTAATGGTTTGGTCCCCCTAATGCACGTTCACACACTGTAGACAAATAGGCTAATTAATGAAAAGGAAATGGCCTTGAAAATGACTGATGGAAAATACTTATAGAAATTTAAATAAGCTAACGCGAGTGTCGTGGAACACTTTGTTCGAACAAAAATAAAGATATATATTTATAATTACACCACTACACACAATACGCTACGAAACAACTGACGGTTGTGACGGAAAACAATGCACTTCTTTCGCCTATAAAATAAATATATACCTATTTTGCAATACAGCTGTAACGCATGTTCACTCAAAAGCATTCGATTTAAGTCGATACTAACAATTTTTTTCTCTATTCATTTTATGACCAACTATTGGAAAAATTTTTGCAACTGAACTTCAACAATCGCAGCACTACAAAATTGAGCTTCCTAATGTTCCATCGATAAATTACTTATTTCAAAGCGTCAATCAAATGCTGAAAATTTTTAAAACGCAAAAACCCTTAAGTCAAAATTTTCAAACAATCGGTTTTCAATAAATATGAATCAAGCAGAAGGAAGTAGGTAAACTTACAATAAAGTCAATTTCACAAAGCGCTTCACCCCTGTAAATTTCTATAGATTTACCTGCGGTGCGGTCAATCATAATTTTACTTGATTGCTTGGCGTAATAAAAAAAAACCCAAAATTAATCACCCTAAATCCTTCGTAACAAAAGTTTGAATAAAAGTTTGATAATCTAAAAGGGAGGTTTAATTTGTTAACCTGTTTGGTGAAGATACTTTGGCGGAAGTAGGAAGTTAATACTAAATTAAGAGGGAGTTCACTTTCGTTATCATTACTCAGCTAAGTGGTTCATGCTGGCCATGGAGGTAAGGTAAAATAAATAGAGTATGCAAATTTTACTCACCGATACTAGAAGTCTACATTTGTAAAAAGTAGTCTACAAAGACCAAAGGTACTCGCTGAATGTTTTACCCAATTTTTTTTGAGTGTGTTTGCTGTTTGTACTAGGAGACCTTTACATCGTCACCGGGTTTGGGGACGGCGAGATCCTAAGGGACCTCAAGCCGAGAATTGGCGAGTGCCTCTAGCGGTGACTGGGCAGTCGAATTGAATGGTTCGCTAAAAGTCGCGGCACGAAACTCTTTTATAATCATTTATTAAGTAGTAATTTGTACATAAAACAGATACATAATCATTTTCTGTATTAAACAAGTTAACAGTTTTTAATTCATTCAGTCATGTGATGAATGGTTACATAATAGCAATAATTTAAAGTTTACGCGCCGTTTTTGGCCATATCTCAAAAGTTGGTTTTGTCATTTAGCCGCATTTTAGCTTGAGAACGGCAGATTAGAACAAAACAAAGGAGCGCGAAACAATCACATCTGTACAAGTTTTTGGCGCTAAAATCCAACCGAATACTTTTGCCTAATATTCGGCTATTCGGTCAGGGGCCTCGCCGAATATTCGGTATTCGGTATACTGCCGAATATACTATTCGTTGCAAGTCTAAGTAAAAATTAAGATCTTGGGGGGAAAGGAGGTGCGCGTTGCGCAACTTGCGCCGATTGGCTCTCCAGTTGTACCCATGCGCAGCTATCCCCCCCGCGTTTAGTTCAACGCTAGAGTTACGTGCCGCGACCTGTAAATATAGTTAAATGGTAGGCAATGTTATATTGATCAATTGCAAAATATACTGATGATGCGACTAATAATGCTTCTAATATTATTAAAGTGATGGTTCATTTTTCTGCCACAGAGTTTTAAGAAGAAAGGAGTTGAGTTTTGGTAATTTATAAAATTGGTCTCAATCAATCTTCGGTTTCCTCGTAATTAAGCTTATTCTACCGTGAGGTAACTACTCTTTTACATTGGATCAGTGACATCAGATATATATTCAGTTCACTATTTACCCTATTGTAGAGAAAACCCGATAGGTTTTGGTATTGACCTATATTTAAAAGGAAGCTTAAAATGTGGCTAATAACGAAATGTTTTTACTCAGTTAGAGAATATTTAGAAAGGAAAATTGACTTAGAATAGAATAAATAAAATGATATAAGTACCTTTAAATTTTAAAATTAAATTAAGTTTGACATTCACATGCCCTGTCGTTGGCAAAGTGGACGAACTAAATGAAAATCACCACCAAAATGTATCTACTCTGTTTTGTGTGAATAAATAAATTTCATTTCATTGCTTTTTGGCGAATATGGTTCTGGTTACTGAAATAGGGACAATTAATTATGGCTTACAATTTTTTAAATTACTGGTAATTAGCCTAAATATCGGAGACTCATAAAAAACAAGGTACATGGTAACAATCCCGTTAATAGCTACAACAGCCAATAATAGTTTACCGTCACTGATACGGGATACTCTGTGATTCGTTGTTGTTGTTTCAGTGCATGCTTCAATCCCTTTGAACAAATAACACAATCCCATCGAACAAAGGATTGTGTCAGCTATCGGATTATGTACAGCAAGATACGGTAGCAGTTCAAAACGGCTTTGCTCGTTACCTTTGTCTGCATGAACTGGGAATTACTGAGATCATGAAAGGATGCGCTTGCATATCGAATTTCGCCCTTATACCTGCGTCCATAAAGGCGGTATCACAGTTTCTGCTTAATAAAGCGCATTGGTTGTACTTTACGCTAAGCTCATGAACATTTGAGAAAGGGATTCCGAATTCTTTAATAAAATTTAGGAATATCTTTAACAAGTACTAGCGGCCCGCCCTCGCTTCGCTTCGGTGTAGAGCTGAAGTGTTGACTACAGTTTTTGTTCTCAGGCTTGTATTATACACAATTAAATTCATCTATGATTCTTCTTATACCTGCATGCAAAGTCTCAGCCCGATCGGTTTAAAATTGACAAAGTTTCATACAAACTTTCATTCCCTATTTTATCCCCTTGGGGGTAGAATTGATCAAAATCCTTTCTTAGCGGAGGCCTACGTCATAACATCTACCTGCATGCCAAATTTCAGCCCGATCCGTCCAGTGGTTTGGGCTGTGCGTTGATAGATCACTATGTCAGTCAGTCACCTTTGAGTTTTATATATATAGATTTATACATAAATTTTAAAGTGGTATAGATAATATAAATACAGTTTTTAACACATTAGCTTAAAAAATGCATTTACGGAGGTTGTTTACATTGTTCGAAATTTCAAAATTAGGACTGGTTATCCACCGGGCTTAGGCATGGTTTTAAACAAAGAAGAAGGGAAGAGGGACCTTGTGGGCGTGGCAGGCGCCCCACAGTTATGTGTGAGAAAACGCTCATACCTTGACCGAAACTTGGTTCTGATTATAATGCGATTCAAATAAGAATAGGAAAGCCAATGACCTTTATCTGTCAAATGTCGCTTGAATAGTACGGTTTGCAAAAAAAACTTGGAATCCTTTTGTAGCACTCCGCTAATTCAAGAATATTTGTTACAAATATTTGTAAACAAACAATAACAAATATTGTTAATTAATATCGGTTGATATTTTTTTTTTCACTTATTGAGCTTTGGCCATGAATGGTTGATAACCTAAATCGTCAACCAAATGTCACTTTAAGTTGCGTTCTGAAATTCGATTTCAAACTTTCGTTTACGTAAAGGATGCATGTACGTATGTGACCTAGTAATAGTGAATGATTATTCATAACTACTCCGGCGGTAATGCAGAGATGAGCGGAATAGAAGAGCTAGATTCTGATTAATGTTATTTCTCACAGTCTTAATAAATAAATATTATTAATAATGGGTGGTTTTTTTTCTCAATCTTAGTAAATAAAAGTTATTAAAAAAAACTGATGCTTTCTCTCTCTTAATTTTAGTAAATAAGTTTTATTAAATAAAATCTTTTTTTTTTCTCATTCTACCTATTTGGTTTGAATTGATAGCTATGACATCACAATATGGCGCCCAGTCGGTCCTATTCTTAGTTGAATCGCATTATACGTCGTTGCTCTCCGGTATGAGCGCTGAGTGGGTCGTCGTTGTTTGATATAGCGTTGTATGATTGGCTATTATCCATTAGGTGGAAGTGTAGTGCGGGTGAGCCGGCGACATCGGTTCCCGTATAAACGGTCTTTTTAACGGTGGTTTTAAACTATATCTACGTTGGATCTTCAGTAAAGTATTACACACTATGGAGGTTTGTTAGCTATACCGGCGCTAGCGACGATTTGGGGTCAACACAAACGTTCAAATCGTGCTCGTGAACAACTTAGCCGGCACAACTAAACCGTGCCTAGACCCGGCGGAAAACCGGTGGTTTAAGCGCCCTTGCTAAAACACAAAATAAGGAATATCTCTTATCTATTAGACAAGTCCGTCTGTCTGTGGTGCTGTTTCAGCGGCCAAACCGTAAGAGATAGATGAAGAGAATATTTAAGTTATAAGTTAAGAATAGTCTGATAAGACTACAAACCGGATTTGAGTAACGTAGCACTTCCGGTTTTCGAGAAATCAGGTTTTGGTGAACATTTGGTTCACTGGTTTGCTAGTATTTCCTAAATTTCTCATTGTCTCTCATTTTATGTTTTAGTAACATTAAGAATTCTCTCACAAAGTTTTATTGACACACCCAGACCTCTGTCTCAGGTGGTCACAGGCAAGGGCGGATCCAGCTTTGGCGCCAGGGGGGGGTCATATAGTCGTGGTCAAGTCACAGTGGGTACAGTTGTGAGGTGGGTACAGATGGACCCAGCCCAGGGGGGGGGGGGGGGCGGTACATGACCCCCATGACCATAACCCTCCCAGCCTAGATCCGCCCTTGGTCACAGGGTCATCTTTGGGGTCATACCGAAAGAGGATCAATTAATTATATTACGGAGAATATTTCACTTTTTACGTAACATTTCTTATGTTTTTATTTTTATTTTTTAAGCATTTAACTGCTAGATGATTAAATGTAAAGAAAAGTTTTATTAGAAAAACAATTCTTTTTTTTCTTTGCGTAGATACTTATTTTTAAAAAAAATACGTTAGTGTTTGATACGGTGACGATATTACCCAATGATCATTTTTATTTTCATGTAAGTGACTTCAAGGCCCGTATTATAAAACGCTGCTCAAGTTGCATTTAATCACGCAAAGCTAGTTTTAAGTGTAGATCACTATTTAATAGGTCGCGTTTTCAGAGCAAATCAGCTGAAACTAGAATCAAAAATCGTTTTGAACTCCGATAAAATAATTCTATGGGCTAAGTATGTTTTCAATTACACTTAGAAAATAAACAACATAGCGGTATGTCAAACTTCTTTTACTCGCGTTGTAACTTTATTTGGGACTATATGTAATCTCTTCTTAAGTATGGTGTCGACCACACTTACTCGTAAGTAAACAAAGATAAAATCTTTGCTTGATCTTCGATTTTGACGTAAATGTCCTTGTAAAATAAGCAATTACTCAGCTGAGTTTTGATCAATGTTTAAGTTCCAAAAAACGTTCTTAAATTAAATCTCGTTTTGATACTACTTTTAAAACTAGATTTCTCACTCAGAAATGTTCTATAATACGGGCCTAAGTTTTTTTTGAAGTGAAAACTTCTTTAGCGGCGTTGAACACTTTTTTTGTATGGGTAAAAAAGTTAAGCTCGCCTCAGGACACGTGGGCTGATCGCGTCATGACACGAGGCCTGATCGGGGATCTGACGAAAAGAATAAAATTAGAAAGGTTGTTGACTTTCAATATATTGGACGAAACATAGTACTATTTTATTTTATCTTATTAAAATAATAAGTTTTTATCGAAGACGTCCAGGTGGCAGCTTTATTGCGTATAAAATGCATTTTTTACAATAGATGTCGCTAGGTGCGCTTAAATGTGATTCATGTAAGTTGATTTTTCTGAGAGATTAACTTTTTTAATGTAGTATAAATTGTCATGTTTGTGTACGATAGCGCAATAAATAAAAATTGTATTCTACCAAATAAATGATAGTACTTTTATACTGATAATTAAAGCAATTCGTGCAAAACTATTCTCTAACCATTCCAAAATATCAAAAATGCACAACGTTAATATTCAAGGTTTCACTTCTGCCGACACCCCCGGAGTGCAAACCGTTGTTTTTTTATTTATATTCTTTAAACCAGCATCTTTTTGCAAATAAAAACTTTTGATGCTGTTAGTATCAGTAGCTGCATGCACGTACTCTATATGAGTGATCGCGAGATGCGGGCCATCGACCCCATCAGCTGGGTGAAAGTGCGCCATTGTGGTTCGCGACGATTGCGCAATGCGCCCGCGCACCCGTATGCTATAGGTACAATGTTACAAAATTATCCTTTAAACGTGGCTATGGGATTAGATCGCGTTACTGTGACAATTAGAGCATGGCAATTCAATACGTAAGACTATAATATCTTGTTTGTAAAGTTCTTTTATCAACGATCTCACCTACTTTATGTTGGACTGGAACTGTCGGACCTGGGACTTCTTTGTGTACAATAAAGTCCCTAGCAATATCGAAAAATAAAGCGTCAATTATTTTAAAGCTACTATTAAAAAAAATCGTATTAATATTGATGATGCCTGGTTTTACTTCAGACAAAAATGCTTGGGTTTAAAATGTTCCAAACGTTTCGACAGGCTTTTCCTATAATTATGATGAAGATGGTATGATTTTGTGTTGACTCTGTATAACAATATAAAATTTTGTTAATATCATTACATAATTATTTAACGCTGTGAAGATTTTCGCCAGTTTTTCTCCACAGCTAAAGAAAATGTCCTCATATTTGTTTCTTAGGTTTTCACGCACATCACTCATTAAATAAAACTAGTTTTTACGGGTTAATGCACGAAACTTTATTTATTTATTGACGTTTCGTCGTAGTTTCGTACAAACAACAGCAACAAGAAGATAATAACAAAGAGATTTGTGAATCTTCACACACTTCAAACAGGAGCAATACAAAATTAAATGTTACTTTGACAGATATGAGAATAACAAAGTATAAGAATACGTGAATAACACACTAGTTACAAAGGCAATAGCAAATTGAAAGTGCCCTGTAGACACTGAAGCTTAGTACAATCGTAAAGAAAAGTTTATAGAGTAAGTACATTAAAAGTTTACGCCCAATAAAACTCACATTTGCATATCACAATCTTACCGCAAAAGCTAAAAATGTTTCGATAAATCTTTATGCGTTGAGGTGAATTATTGGATAAACAGTTTTGGATGAGGAGATGTACAGTAGGTATTATTGCTTTTGCTTTTCCTAGTAATGTAACCAACATGATTAAATAAATAAAATATATTATGTCCATACCCTACGTCATGCAAAAATCTTATTAAATAACGAGACCAATTTAAAAATGATCACAAAAGAATATAAAATTGGTAACCTAACCTTTACATTACCAATTTTATTGTGTTTTAAGATTCAGGAACAGGGGTCCATTCGTCTAACCGGATTGCTTTGGAAAACGCTATCGCTTACGATTTCATTTTGTTATTCCTAGCCACCTGAGGTTTTCAAATGCTCAATGCGCTCTTTTTTTTGTTTTGCATTGGTAATAACAATATTAAAGAAAATGAGCGTGAGGTATTTGAACACCTTCAGAGGTCAGAAATAACAAAATTAAATCGTAAGCGATAGCGTTTTCCTAAGCATTCCCGTTAGGCGAAAGGCCCCCAGTTTTCCCTTAAAATACGAATAACGAATATGACCTTAAAATTCCAACGACAAGCTTTGTATTTTGAATAAACTTTCTATATATTCCTATAGTACAGAGCGTAATTTTTTCAACTTGTAAGATTTATACTATAAGGTCAACAATTCAGTTAAGCTTTCTTCCATTGTTAATTTAAAAGTCTATGAACTATTTGTTAATGCAAACATTCCCTGGAAATAACAATATTTTACTCTCGAAATAGTTCTTGCGTACGCAACAGTACTAGTGTCATTAGTATACGTTCTGTACGTAATTATGGTTGAAAAACGCCACGTTCGAGCCGCGCCCGCCCGTCGCACGCCGCGCGCCGCCGTCGCCCGCCGCGCGCCGCCGTCGCCACTGCAATAAGCTTTCAATTTAAACGATTTCGCTCTTCCAGCGTTTGTGCGAGCGAGCGTACTTGCATTTACTTGATTAAAGTATGTGGCCGTGCAAACTTATTTATGTTGAAACGTATCTAGTTCAGTTAACGCGGTATGATAGTCCTATTTCAAGTAGATAGTAATTTAAGATTTAAAACTGTCTCTTGCGTTTCGTAATTTAATCCCCGACTAAAAACGTACATATACTAAGGGAAGTAGATAGCGTATTTAATATACAAACAAGCATTACGGCGCAATTGCATTTGGTCGCTAGCCCGTATTCGAATGTACTAAAGACATTACTCGAATTCGGACACCCGAAGCAATATTTATACTAGAAGACGGTGTCTGGTAACCTAAAAAAAAACTACCTAAATAAGGGCGTACTCGACTCCATTTACTTACACTAATTCTTACACTAAGTCGTTTACCCGAATTCCATTGGCACTCGTGTTCGGGCAAACTCACTCAAAACTCACTTCAAAATTTATAAAACAAATGCTTGTCATCATCACACATATAAACACACGGGTTCGTAACCCGGTGAGCGCTTTTAAGCGGAAGGCAGCTGCATATGCCAATACCAATCTGTCATCAAAACTGTGTTATTCACCTGCTGATATCCACGCTTGATGAATATTCGAATCATATAATCGTAGTTTTTATTAAGGTTAAAATTACATACGAGATCTTTACATCATGTTTCTAATAAAGTTTCCACTCGACTGTACCTGTAACAAAAGAATATACTTTTGAGTGATATAATATATAAGACACGATGAAAGTAAACCTAGAAACCCTCATGCTTAGGGTAACCATTTAGGAATTTCAAAAGTCCTGACAAAAATCCTGACATTTTGAAAAACAGTCCGGACTTTTTAGTCACAAAATGGTACCATTACTCACTTTTGTTTTTTTTTTTCATTTATTGGGAATAGTTAACAACTACACATTTTACAATATATAAAATAGTATTACTGTTAATTTTAATAACAAACATGCAGTCGAATACACTATCCACAGCTTACACAATAAGTCTTTGCAATTTATAGTGAGATGCTAAGCAACAACACATTAACTAGGCACCTATAATAATCATTGAAATATAATTGGGTCCTATTCTATGGCTTGAACTGTATAAGTAAACGGTGGTGCAAAATCTGACTTTAACAACAGTCATAACGAATAACACTAAAACAGTTAACTAATTAAAACTCAAAATTCTCTCAAGAAAAAAAAATAGTTACAATGTTATGGTATTTAAATCAATATGTACTTTTATTATTCATGTTCAATGTAATTTAGAAATCCGGACAAAGTTAAGTAATCCGGACGAATGGTAACCCTACTCATGCTTCATCCATACCTGTACGTAATACATAGTTAATATGGTAATAGTTTGAACGACAATTTTTGACAAAATGGTTGTCGTTCAATTTAAATTTCGAACTACAAAGGACAATGGCGAACTCCCAACGAAAACTTTTGGAGGTTATGTCATACCAAGTAATATAAAAACGAATAGTAAAAGTATTTTCAAGAGTATTTTTATATCAAAATAAAAAAAAAGACGTGGAACGGAACCATAGAAGTATACCGGTCCCGTAGATTGTAACCAAAAAAATGATTTTTATAATGTATGATCAGTGAGTAGGTACTGACCAACCGCGTCAAAATACTTAATAATACTTAACCTTAGATTAAAACAAAAAGGGTAGATACGGCACTAGCCTCACAAAAGTGATCCGCATAAATTGTGGTCCACGACCCTAATCGCTTTAGCAGCGCTTTAGTCACAACTTGACATGCAAACGACGTACATGTGAACGCCAAAAAGAAATATTGCTAATATTTTGCGTTTATATGATAAAACAATGCCTAAGTGTGTTTTTAAAAAGTGCTCAAATTGCTCAGGAACTAAAAATAAAACCCCTTTTTGTTTTAATCTAAGTACTTAACAGACAAGGGTTATTGAGTTCGAATACAATGTCTGTGCTGTAAGAAGTTGTATAAGTAACTTAACAATTTGAAAATGCCCACAGCAATAATAAAGTATAAAAAAGGATTTCTAATAGTGTACTAATGGGATATTAATTAAATATGAAACACTTTTTTATTTACTTTTTATTCCACATCTTTGAACACAATATCGTAGATAGTAGATACAATGAAATAAAATCCACAGTATGGGACAGAATCGTGTCCAAAATCCACAGTAAGGAGTCGTCTAAAATATCAGATTCGGAAGTCTTAGGCAAGCACTACTCAACAGCCGTAGGGAAAGATTTCGAAAGTCCAAATGCAGTCCAAGTCACATAAAAAAAAATGGGTGCGTGTACTTATGTAGGCGTGTGAGAAGTTATCCTTCTTTGGCATCGTTTAAAATTAGTGTTTAATTGCATGCAAATAATTAATTACAATAAATTAATAAAAAGTCTGGAAAAGGACACAGTCAATAAAGTTCAGTTTTAATTTGAAAAAATAAATAAATAATCAAAATATTCAATTAAAATCGCTACTGAATATAATTTATTAGAACATATGCGATTTGCACTTGTATGAAACTCAAACACGTATTCCGAATATACAAACTAGAAACATGTGGATAAATATTATAAATATGAATACCTATAACTGTTACTTTATTACAAAAAATAAAGATGTGGTTTTTGGTTCTACTACACCAATGGTCAAGAGATGGCGCTGTAGTCTCCTGAATCGCGGTTTGGTTCCGTTGTTCCAGATTAATAAATACTTTTGATAGGCCTTCACAATGCAGTCGTTAGCACCCACAAAATAGAGATTAATTTTTTGCGTTACAGTGATGCGCGCGCATCTTAAAATTTCACTCTCATCATTTTTTCATAACGCGCCTAAAGAAGTATAACTTCAACAAATCTCAGAAAAAACAATACGCTTTGCAATACGCATGCACTTATGCACAAGCAACGAAGAAGCAACGATAATTCGATGACAAGCATGACAGTGACAGTTATAGTTTTTTGCGTTAGAATTGGCGCCATACTCTTTTTGTATTGTAGAGATTATTTATTATGGTTTTAGTATAATATTGAAAAAAAATGCTTCCCGATATTTTTGATAGATAATTAAATACAGTTTAAGCGTAAAGCGATGCAAAACATACGAACAACAACACTAAAATCGCTTAAAATAAATGACTCAAAAGCCATGATGCCAAGTCACAATAAAAAAAATATAGTCAATTATGTTTCCCTTTTTTAAGTTTTTAATTCCTGACTTAGACAACCCTCCTCAATTATTTAATAAATCTTTTGAAATTATTTTATTAACATTTCTGATAATGACATCTATAGACGCTAAAGATTTACTTCAACAAATATTTCGCCATTGTCTTTTACCGCATTTTATCACACTAGTAAATATACGTACTGCACGTACATGTGAATTTAGTGCGGGAGAAGCATCTGATGGCGTGATGAGCTCGTCAAAAGTATAAATTATATTTTTAAAATCCAATGTGAAACTATCTAGACTGCGTAGTATATTCGGCAACCACCGGCTTTGGAAATTAATGGATATTAGCAAATTTTAACCACGGTTGAGATTTCGGCGTTCATAATATATTTTGTGTTATAGGTCTAATATTAGGTAAGTTTCAAATGTACAATTGATAAGGTATCACTATAGTGAATGGGAGTTGTTAGAATATTAGGGACAACGAAATTGAAATCTTTAGCAAATTTTATTTTTTTCTGTTCACAAAAAATCGGTTTGTGTTCTCACTAAATAATAATAATACATATATTATTAAAACTAACGCCCTGTTCAATTGTACGGTGATATGTAAGCACAGAAAACAGCTATCTTCGCGTTTGGACTTTATCACCACTTAACATCAGGTGGGGTAGAGCCATTTGCCTACCTGGCTATATCATAGCTGAATGGGAAAACCGCTGAGGGAAATTCATACCAGATCTGTGTATTTCATACACAATAAAGGAATATATACATATTCGCTTCATCCTATTCCTGACCACATTTGTAGGTATCGCACGTAAATATAATAAAAAGTGAATCGTCCCGTAATTATTCCTAATTGCTTAAGTACAGGCTCTAATTGTACAATGGCTGAAGTTTTTCTCTTTTACAGTCGGACCTTTTGAAATTCAATTAGAACGGAAAATGAAGAAATATAAAGACAGGTTTGGTGTAATGGCTATTGGTACTGTTATGCATGTTTGGTGTGATGGGCATTGGTACTGTTACGCAGGTTTGGTGTGATGGGTGTTGGTACTGTTACGCTGGTTTGGTGTGATGGGTGTTGGTACTGTTACGCAGGTTTAGTGTGATGGGTGTCGGTACTGTTATACGCAGGTTTGGTGTGATGGGTGTCGGTACTGTTATACGCAGGTTTGGTGTGATGGGTGTTGGTACTGTTATACGTAGGTTTGGTGTGATGGGTGTTGGTACTGTTACGCAGGTTTGGTGTGATGGGTGTCGGCACTGTTATGCAGGTTTGGTGTGATGGGTGTTGGTACTGTCACGCAGGTTTGGTGTGATAGGTGTTGGTACTGTTACGCAGGTTTGGTGTGATGGGTGTTGGTACTGTTACGCAGGTTTGATGTGATGGGCGTTGGTACTGTTCGCAGGTTTGGTGTGATGGGTATTGGTACTGTTACGCAGGTTTGGTGTGATGGGCGTTGGTACTGTTACGCAGGTTTGGTGTGATGGGTACTGGTACTGTCACGCATGTTTGGTGTGATGGGTATTGGTACTGTTACGCATGATTGGTTTGATGGGTATTGGTACTGTTACGCATGTTTGGTGTGATGGGTATTGGTACTGTTACGCATGTTTGGTGTGATGTGTATTGGTACTGTTACGCATGTTTGGTGTGATGGGTATTGGTACTGTTACACATGTTTGGTGTGATGGGTATTGGTACTGTTACGCATGTTTGGTGTGATGGGTATTGGTACTGTTACGCATGTTTGGTGTGATGGGTATTGGTACTGTTACGCATGTTTGGTGTGATGGGTATTGGTACTGTTACGCATGTTTGGTGTGATGGGTATTGGTACTGTTACGCATGTTTGGTGTGATGGGTATTGGTACTGTTACGCAGGTTTGGTGTGATGGGTATTGATACTGTTACGCACGTTTGGTGTGATGCGTATTGGTACTGTTACGCAGGTTTGATGTTTGATGTTTTAATTATTACATAGAATATGGTTGGCTTGGTATGTGATTTACCTGATATACTTGAAGAGACTTTTATCTGTCTTTTATTTTATTTAAAGAATGGAAAGATAAATCCCATAATTCTGTATATCTACACATACGAAAAACACCTTATTACACATATTTTTACAGGTATTTTATTACAGGTATTTTTTTAGAAAAAAAAACACTTAAGGTCCTAGTTTCGTTAAAATTTTGAAGCATTATCGCTCTAGCTAATTTGATGTTATAAGCACCAACATTTCATAATATTCAAAACGTTTTCTTCAGTGAAAATTTACCATATTTTTCTTAATAACACTACATAAAAAAAGTTATAAGTTGGAAACTTTTTACTGACGACTTTTTCCATCATCTGTGAAAATTGAAATGTAAAGTTGCGAATACTTACTACCCAGGTTTTTTACGGCTTTAATAGTGAAAAGGTTTTTATTATAACTTTATATCTTCTATATTTGTACTACTTAATATTCATTTAGAATATTCATTTTACATAAAATGATTATTTTCGTTCGTTGTCTAGTAGAATATAATATGAGTGAGCTGAAGTTTCAATATCAATATTTCTCCAACTTACTTCGAAAGCTATTCAAAGTTATACCTATTTTAATTATTAGTCTATTAATACTCAGTGTTAATTAATGTGTTAATTTGTTGGAGGGCGTCTGTAAGTTGAGAATACGAAGTCAGATAGCACCTTAAAGCATTAAGAATATAGGTATTAAATAATTTAGAATTTTGTTCATGTGAAGTAGACACAGTTTATCCCCTGTTTTTCTCCACACCTAAACACCAGGCAAAAGCCAGTCAGACTTGCAAATAAAGAGTTACATACTATATAGAACAATATATAAAACTAGATTTAGAAAACATTAACAGAAATCTAGATCAATGTACACTCGCGGAAAGACCCGCTCTGTCACCCATAATGCCATAATCACTTGCGGTAGCGGCGTAGTAAAAATTCATTCATAGACATGTAATTATCGCTGTCTTACTTTTTCGTATAGCGCTGTCGCGGTCACGATGCGGATGACAAATTGCAACTAAAACAAATGCAATTCAATTCATTATTCAATCAATGACATGCTCTCTGTCTTACTATTGTACGGCGGCCCGGATTGGCGCATCCGACGCGAAGGCGGGGCATAGTAAAAACTACTGTAGAAAACCGTTCAAAGCATTTTGTTCGCCAAGTGACAGAGCGCAAAATTCCGCGATAGTACATCCTTGTTATTTAACTTTATTATCTACTATATAAAAATAAGTCGGGTTTTCCTTCCTGACGCTATAACTCCAGAACGCACGAACCGATTTCCACGGTTTTGCTTTCGTTGGAAAGGTCTTGGGCTCCGTGAGGTTTATAGCAAAGAAAATTTAGGAAAAATTAAAAAAAACTCTTTTAATCACCAAACGAAATGTTACATAAAACGAAGCCATCTGGTGGCGAAACGGAGTTCGCCGGGTTTGCTAGTTATTACTAAATGGCGCTGTACCCATCTGAATCGCGTTACGTATTCGTTGTTTTGTTACCACAATTCTGTTACCTAGACAAGATATTACTTGTTAGTAGGACCAACGTTTTAATGAGATTATTGAAGCTGTCACTCATCGTAAGGTGTGTATCATAGCAAGTTCAATCTGAATACAAATTTTGTTTAGGTAAGTGTCTACAATAAGAAAAAAACTTATTCTGTAAAAATGTCTGCATGCATATTCCCATTCAAGAGATACAACCCTACGGGTCCACTCTCCTTCTCCGAAACGAACTTCCGATAACGAAGTTCAATCGAAATTTAATTTCGTCAATTTAAGGTTATATTTAATTTGAACTATAAACTATCAAATTAAAGCTTTCTTTGAGTAGGTATAGTATAGTAGTACTTAGGAAATCTACACCTCAATCAGTATTCCGGAGACGAATATTATTATTATTAAAAACGAACCAGAAACATAGTGAGAAAAGTGTGAAGTTTCGATCGAAATTTCGTTTTCCGTTTTGAATTAGAGTAGGCCTCCTGTTACGGACAGACATTCTACTTCCGTTGAAGCACGAAAACCTTTCATTATATCATTTGAAAACCTCCCTCCATACGTTATATGTTAGTGTATAGTGACGTCATAAAAATTAGATATTTATAATTCTGTTGCGTAATCTATAAAAAAAATGAAACTGTTTTCAAATATGCAGCGGAAAATTTTAACCAGCAAATATTCTATACTGTTTTAAACTTTTATGGTCACTAACATTATAGTCATATAAGTTATTTACTATACCTTGTTTTTAGCGAATAACAGCCTACCCGCAATTACTTCAGTTACTCCGTGATCATGGCGCTTGCAACAGTGCCGAAATATCGGAAACTCGCTAAAAACAAGGTACAAGGTAACAATCAAACTTATATGACTATAACAGCAAATATTCTATCGTAACATATTCAGGTAGCGAAGGACTTCATTAAAACAATATCCATCAGTAGATAAATACTGTTTTATAATTTTACTCATAGTACAACGGGTCGAACCAGACAAGGTGAACTATGGAGAAGGCTGATTCAATGAACCCTGTTTCTTCGTAACGCGCCACTTCAAAGCGTTCACACCCAATTTTGAGATAAAAAGAATTGATTTGATTACGTCGCAAGTTCAAAACTGCGCGAGACGTTTTAATAAACATTGCGAGAATCCCTCATTAATTCCATCTATTTATCTTTTTAGGTGCTTTGCTGTCACTGCTGAGATGAATTGGATTATGTCTAATTAAGTACTTCGTGAAACTTTTCTGAGATTATGAGCTAAAAACTTTGGCACCCCGAATATGACTTGAATTTTAATTTGGTATGTCTCAGTTCAGTATTTACATTTTAACGTCGCATTTTTTTTGAAAGATTTGTACCTTACTTATTTATAAGCATTTAACTGCTAGTTATTTGAATTCAATCAAAAGGACAATGGGCGAAACACACCCAGCTCCGCCGACAATGTTATTAGTATGAATCAATAGATCTATGAAAAGCTAGACTTTTTTATTATGACACCTTAAAAAAATATCCTGGTAGTCAAAAGATATGACACGTGGAAATTAAGTGGCTGAATAAATTTATTTTCCATAATATATGCCATATCGTACTTTACAACCAGATATACGACAAAGCCTGCCGACCTGCGCTTGGTTTACGGTTGGTTTTAAACGGTTTACGGGGGTTGAAGGACTTGCAGTTGCAAATAGTCGACTCCTCTTACTTTGTTGTGATTGCCTGTCACTTGATTGATTTTTATCTAACACGCTTTGGACATTGGAAAGCGATTATCTATTTAGTCAATTAGTATGGATGAACTGGAATCATGTTTGCTCCGTAGTGTGGACAAGTTTGTGTGATTTGTGGTCGCTTCGTTTTACATATAAGACAATTTACTATAACGAACAGAATGTTTGAAAAAACCCCAACCCATGCAGGGATTTTTGGATTTACTCTAGCGCGGCAGAATAACATAAGGGAACACCCTTGCACCTTATGAAGTACTCCCATAATACCTAAGCCCTCGATGTAGGTTTGAACTAACTAAATTAATTCCCTTGTTTCATTAATGTTCATTCGTTATAGTACTTCATGACTATAAAGTATACTCTATAGAGTTAAATAGTACCTATTTAACTCGGACGGAATTTGATGCACTTTGGCACAGATGATCATGACTATAATATCTTTCAAATAAATGTTAAAAGTTTAAGCCGTGGCGAACGTTGGTGCAGCGGCCATACATTTTTGCCCATTGTCCTTTTACTAGAAAAAAATCTACGCGGACCATTCAGCAGGCGGGACTCCAAACCGCACCCTCCGCTATTCGGGCGAAAACACAGACCATTTTATGCTACCGCGGCCCTTATTGTCGGTGTCAAATTTTCTCTATTGCATTTCTTAAGGTACAATCCGCAATGGGCTGCAGGCGACAACTGCAGGCGACACTGCGGCTAGCGCCTGAGGTTGACCGTGCATTATATGCATTGTGTGTCGCCTGCAGTTTGCAGTTTGCAGCTGTGGTCTGCGGTTCAGTGGGGACTTGTACATTTAGGCTGCAAGGAGCGCCATCTATTCGCATTGTAGGCAATCCATAATGTAGAATGTCATAAAATAAAATTTATAATCTTTTATACATTAACTGAAGATACCACAGGAACCCGAAAATTTTCCGGAGTACCGTCCGAAAATAAACTTCATCATTTTATTCATATCACCGTTCATGAAACAGCTATACTTAAAGAGGTTATATACAAGATACATTTAATAATTAAAACCAAAATAATTTTCAGTTTAGTTTGTTATAAGCACTCATGAATGTCAAGAAGCTACGCCATCGGTTCGCAAATGCTACGGCGGGAGACCTTGTACTGAGAAGAACCGGCAAAAAACTCAGCAATGGCTGTTTTTTCTCCCTGTTTTATTATTTACAGAATCGTTAAGTTGAAAAATGACTTCGCAGATGATTCATAATTAATTGTTCACCTGCATTTTGATTACTGTGTAATACAGTATAAATACAAATAGTGTTATTTATATTATGTATAACTAAACTTTCACATCTTCAATATCAAATTAGTTAGGGCAGACTCATCAGTAACATAATACAAGTAGTGGGTAATTAAAGTTTACAAATAGTCTAATTAATAATTTAGGTAATTAATTAATTCGGTAATTTGACGACCTCCGTGGCCGAGTGGCTAATACGCCGGATATAAGTATCTGTAACTTGGCATTTTCTGCAGGTGACTTATAAAGGTCACCATACCACGCAATGCTCCCATTAACGACATACTTTTTAATTAATAATAATAGGGGGCAATCATCGCTGCCATTTTATATGCTATGTAAAACACGATGCGATATTTATAAACTTTTGACGTGATAACGTCTTATAATGCGATTCAAATAAGAATAGGAAAGCCAATGACCTCTATCTGTCAAATGTCGCTTGAAAAGTACGGTTTGCAAAAAAAACTTGGAACCCTTTTTTAGCACTCCGCTAATTCAAGAATAAAAACCAAACATTTGTAAACAAACAATAACAGATATTGATAATTAATATCGGTTCATATTTTTTTTTCATTTATTGAGCTTTGGCCATGAATGGTTGATAACCTAAATCGTCAACCAAATGTCACATTAAGTTGCGTTCAGAAACTAGATTTCAAACTTTCGTTTACATAAAGGATGCATGTTCGTATGTGACCTAGTAATAGTGCATGATTATTCATAACTACTCCGGCGGTAATGCAGAGATGAGCGGAATAGAAGAGCTAGAATTCTGATTAATGTTTTTTCTCACAGTCTTAATAAATAAATATTATTAAAAGCGGTGGTTTTTGTTTTCTCAATTTTAGTAAATAAATGTTATTAAAAAAAATCTGATGCTTTTTCTCACTTAATCTTAGTAAATAAGTTTTAATAAACAAAATTTTTTTTGCTCACTCTACCTATTTGGTTTAAATTGACAGCTATGTCATCACAATATGGCGTCCAGTCGGTCCTATTCTTAGTTGAATCGCATTATAATAATCGATGAATACCGGCTGCACGCACGAAAAAGTGTCACGTTCCGCCTGAGCCTGAGCGTGCAATCGAGAGCGCGGAACAAGCGATAGAGAGGCACGATCGGCCCAAGCGTCGCCGTCATCTTGTACGCATTTATCTCTGTTCTCGCATGATGCCAGAGCTAGCAATTATGCAAGTTTTCATCAATGTTGCTTTATGACGTTATCACGTAAAACTTTGGGCCGTTAACCCATTTTACAGAAAAAGCAATTTTCTTTACCAGAATGGATATTTATGTTTTTTTTTTTTATGTTGAAACAGTAGCAACTATACGTACGCCACGTTTGATAGTATGCGGCCACCATAAACTCAAACTCATATATTCAGTCTAGGCTGTTACAGGCTCTTGTGAAAGTCAAACGCTACGCCATCGGTTCGTAAATCTACGGGCGGGAGACCTTGTACTGAGAAGAACCGGCAAGAAACTCAGCAAGGGCTATTTTTTTCTCCCTGTTTTGTTTCATACAGTGTCGTCAATTGAACGATGACATCAAAAATTGAAAACATGTGTTAATGTCAAATTTCATCACATTAATATTATTAATTAACAATACGTTAAGTATAGTTAGGTACTTTTTTTTGGATACACAATTTGCTACTTTGGAAGTGTCTCTCGCGCAAACTATTCAGTTTACAAAAAAAATGATATAAGAAACCTCAATATCATTTTTGGAGACCTATCCATAGATACGTATGGGTTTGGTGGATTTTTTTTTTTGAGCTACACTTCTAAGTATGTGGAACCAATCTCTATTGCTTTTTTTTTCTATTTTTGTGTGAAAATCTTAATGCGGTTCACATATACTTATATCACCAAGTTTTAACAGTATAGTTCTTATAGTCTCGGAAAAAGGTGACATACGGACGGACAGACAGACAGACATGTAGAATCCATAAGGGTTCAATTTTTTGCCATTTAACCCTAAAATAAGGTTTTTTTGGCAGCATCGATTTTCATCTGCCGTTATTAGAATTATCACGAACTTAAAACCATTTTTTCAGGTGTAATTAAAGAAAGGTATATATATATATATACATAGGTATACGCATTGCCAACTTTGCATAAAAAAAGTATGTCGAAAATATTCGATTAAAGTAACCAAGTACGTCTTATTGTCAAACAAAAAACGTAACACAGTGCCAATTTCGCCTCCTCTAGAGACTGTACCCTTATTTTTGTTACGAGCAACTCGCTATAAACTGATTAAAGTAAGTGGCGAAGTATTTTTCTCGTTCAACCTCTCAGCCAGTGATCTTTCAACTTTGGACGCGTTTCCATCATCCATCACGTGTTAACCCCGATGCATAATTTCTCATTTTTTTCTGTTCTAGTCTATATGATTCGTGGAGCATCGATCATTTTCACTTCTTTACGCGTTAAAGAAACTGGTATAAGTTACTAAATTGGAGTTTTCGTTTTCATTTCTAAATTAATTAAGAAAAGACTAGTTAATGTCACGTCAAATTCATAGTAAATGTGTCGAATTTTGACAAATATGTATTGTATTTTTTTTCTATAGAATTTTGTAATAAAAAAATACCATCGATGAAACAAAATTAAGGCCTAATGGCTCAATTACACTTGGTCTTAACCCCGTATTCGGTTGCACGAAAGACATTACTCGAATTCGGGCTCCCAAAGCAATATTTACACTGGAATACGGGTTGGAAGACTGTATGGGGTAGCGCTGCCATCTCTAAAATGTGGCAACCAGGATCAGAGGCGTGATAACCCCGGATTTTGGAGCCCAGAACCCGGACAGACCAATAAAAAAAAAGTTAAAAATGTCACAAATCAACTTTTTTTTGTTGATGTAGGCAAAAGAGCTAGCGGTCTACCTCATAATAAGTGGTCACTGCTGCCCATGGACACTTGCAGCACCAAGGAAAGCTGATCTTTGTTGGAAGTCTGCATTTATGGTTACAGTGTTAGAATAGATTTATTCATTTTCAAAGACATTTAAATTGACGGTTTAATTGGCAACCCAAAACAGGAAATTTTTAAACCCGGACGACAAATGAAACCCCGCCCGGACGCTTCCCGGACGCCCCGTAAACTAGGACAAATCCGGGGAAACCCGGATGGATGGCAGCCCTAGTATGGGGTAACCAAAACGAAACTACCCGAATACAGGCGTACTGAACTCGGATCATTTTCACTTAGTCGTTTACCCGAATTCAATTGGAACTCGTATTCTGGCTATCTACCAAATGTAATCGCTCCATAAGTACTTAAATAAAATTAATTGCTATTCATGTCTAAGCTTCCTGAATTATCTTTAATAAAGTCAAACTCAAAAAGTCAACTGATGAGAATGATGTGTTTAACAAGGTTAAAACCTTAATTTGATTTTAAAATGTTAAATACGAGAAAAGTCAGCCCTAACTGGACTTAATTTCTGGACGTTAAAAAGAAATGCGAAGCCTTTATGAATAATCTAATACAATTGAATACAAAAAGGGATTATGTACCTACATGGACTTATTATTTATGAATAAGAACTAAATCTTAAAATTACACTCGAGAGCAATAAATCCGGGTAACTTAAAGAATCCTAAAAATCTCGCAAACTAAGAATGCTAGCTTAATGAAATAAATTGTGTTTATGAGACAATGAAATACTCCTTAAATGAAAGTAATAACATTTATGAATCAACACATTTAGTGTACAAAAATGAAATGAAATTTTTGAATAACATTAATACTTCGTTTTGCTTCCTCGTGCTTCCATTACTGCGTTTACCCGGTTTGGCATGCTCTACACCAAGTTTCTTATACGATTTTGGGGAATATTCTCCCGTTCCTCTGTGAGAGCAATTTTGAGCTCACGAAGCGTAATTGGGAGAGGGTTTCGTTATTTTACGCATCTCCCTAGCTCATCCCAAGCATGCTCGATCGAGTTGATATCCGGGCTGCGTGCTGGCTACTCCATACGAGTAATGTTCATCTCTTGAAGGTTGAGTCACAACCCAACCTGTATGAGGTCGGGCATTGTCATGCATAAAAAAAACATCCTCACACAAATTGACCATTAATGGACCAACATGTTCATTCAAGATTTCTTCCACATATCTTTCGCTAGTTAAAGAGCCGTTTTCTATGAACACCAGTTCCGTGCGACTCTCAGAAGAAATTCCGGCTATTCCGGAAGAAAGTACAGACTCACCACCGTAGGCTACTTTTTCTTCGATGCATGCTTGCTTGAATCTTTCCCCAGGTCTTCTATATACTCTGTATCTTTCATCGTGCATGTAGAGCATAAATTTTGATTCGTCGGAGAACAGAACTTTTGACCAATCATCAATTGTCCAATTTAAGTGGTTCTGGGCATATCTTAGTCTTGAAATACTATGCCCACGCTCCAGTTCAGGACCATTTGCAGGTCTAAGTGGTTTCAAGCTAGCTTTAGCAAGTCGTCGTCTTATTGTCCATGCGTTTGGGTTACTTCCTCCGAGGCGGCGAAACTTATTTGTAATTTCAGTTCCTGTGAGAAAGCGATTTCGAAGCATGGCGTTCACCAAGTATCGATCTTTTCGTGCTGTGGTACACCTGGTTCTGCCTGTTCCTAGTCTGCGTAGATTAGAGCCAGTTTCTTCGTAACGTCGGAGAACTCTTTGTACTGTTGACAGCGACACACCGATAGTCCTGGCAGTATCGCGCTGACTCCGGCCGGTTTCCACCATTGTGAGAACATTCTTCAGGTGTAAGCGACATGATTACAGCTTGAATAATTAATATTGAACACCATGGACATGGTTTGTATAAATTATAAATGACAGATTAGAAACAAATGCAAAAACAAAGGCAGTTATTTCGTAGTTCCATCTTCGAGAGTCTGCCTTTTCCAAATATGATTTTCTATGATATAACTTAACAATAACTAAGAAGTAAGAATATCTCAATTTAAAGAGTAAAAATTTCATCCCCATCATCTTGATGCGTGGCTATCCACAACCGTGCGTTTTTGTCGAAATTTTTTACCACGTACGACAAAACTGTGGAATATATTATCGCCAGCAGTGTTTCCTGACCAATACGACCCAAAAACCTTCAAAAAAAGAGCGTACTCCTTCCTTAAAGGCCGGCATCGCATTTGTGATACTCCTGGTGTTGCAAGTGTCCATGGGCGACGGTGATCACTTACCATCAGGTGAGCCGTCTGCTCGTATGCCCCCTATAACATAAAAAAGAGTAATTAATTGTCTTCTAATTAGAATTTATTTCATTAAACTAGCATTCTTAGTTTGCGAGATTTTTAGGATTCTTTAAGTTATGGATGTATCCTTGTCCGAAATAAATGTTTATTATTTTTATTTAAGTGACCCGGATTCATTGCTCTCGAGTGTAGAAAGTTTATTTTCCTGTAAGTAAGTAGGTACGTCCTTTTCTTCGTTCAGCATTAATTTCAGCGCGATGTTCTCTGAGAATAATAACGCCAATGTGTCATTTTATCCATCCATCTTTAAAAAGGACGTGGAGATTGTGCGACTACAACAGGATTCTATTAAGCCCTGGGAAACTATTATTTTTTAAATTGATAGTACAGTACGTACATGCAAAATGTTTGCTAAAAAAATATTAGATTAAGTTCGTGTAATATTTTACAGGGTATGTGTATATGATGCTTATATGATTAAAGATATCAGCGTCATCAGCCTGTTAATGTCCCCACTGCTGGGGCACGGGCCTTCCCTATGGATGGAATGGGGATTTTGGGCCGTGCGTGACCCACTACCATTTATTAAGATAAATTTTTACTATTGTATGAGTCACGGATGCTTTGTTACCGATTACCAATAAAATAAAGTTTTTTTGATAATAAATCTCCCATTTTATCATATTCCAATGATACTGAAATTTTGAATCGACGTAACTCATCAGGGTCAACAAAACTATTTAGAATTAGGAATAATGAAATATATTTAAATCAATTATTCCAAGTAAACACACAAACCAAGTTTCCGTGTTCAATCAGCCAAGACTCGACCATTCATATAGATTTAACCAACATTGCATTAGCAAATCCGTTTTGGTTCCAACCTTTACCCAGTCGGAGTTCGGTTTACTTTCCACTTAAGCTCCGGAATTTCCGAACTGTTTTAGCGGAGATCATTAAAATTCGGCTCATCATTTCATTTTTAATTTCCTGTGGAAAATTTAACGCGCCATTTCGTACTGGCGTTAATTAAGTATATAATTTGGGCTAAATAAGAAAATGAAAAAGAAAGAGAGCGTTAACTTAAATCTTAACCTCCACGAGGGTGCAGAGAAGATACTGACCCCCTTATTATCAAACGAAGACTAAGCCTTGATTAAGTTACTCCATGTTTTGTGTCTGTCTATTGAATGACAAATAGCTTTTGAGTGACATGAAAAAAACACAGGGTAAGTAGTCTATAATACTGTAGGAAGGCCAAAGCGGAAGATCTTCCTCCGAGCTGGGTGATGTTAGCTCGGGGCTCCGGCCCGACTGATGTTGGTCGGGCATCGTATATATGAAGAGTTAGCCTCCGAATTTCATTTGCGCGATGTAGGCTTCCATACTAATATTGATCGCAGTGCAGGTAACGCCATCTCTTGAGGATGGTGAGTAATGATTTCCTACATCCGTTGTACATCTGTGGGGCATATAGATGTCGCCGCCACAATACCATGTTTCAAAATGTTTCATAAATCAAAAAATCAGAGCTTTGTTGTTAAGTAAGCCCACAACGAAAGTCGTAATAAATCATTGACCGAAAATTTTCTCGCGTTAGGTTCATTTTCACGTGTAACAAGAGTTTTAGATTTGCCGCCAATTCACAAAAACAAATGACAAATAAATGCATTATACTAAATTAGGTTACCAAAGGGTTCTAAAATTGAAATTCAAAAAAGTTTTCATTAGCAATGTTGCTAACTGGCCAGTTCTAAACATTTTCAGTGTTGTCCACGTATAACTTATTAATAATATATTTTTTTAAATTTCTTTATACTGTACTGCGCAAATGATTGTACAAGTGGCGGACTTAATGCCATTAGCCATTCTCTACCAGTCAATTCGAGAATTATATTATTACCTTTTCAGGTATGTCTCTTAAAATTTTCAGGGTTTATAATTTCTTTAATTATTATTAATTCACAGGGGGGCCTTTAGTAATTTATTGATGTAGATGCTATATTTTGGCGATATAGTGCAAAAAATATAGAAAAATATGTTATTTTGAATTTTTTGTGAAAAAATACTGAAATTGCATATTTCTGAAGAAGTACCTAGTTAGGAAAAGTTAGTTACGGAAGTTAGTAAGTTACGGAAAACAGCGTCCCTTTAAACTGAGTTGTAAAACTAACACCAAACCTATTCAAGTAAAACTTTTAGGCCATCGCCTTATTTTTTTCCACCTGAACGTATCCAATAAATGTTTTGAAACTGTATCTACGTATACTTTTAATAAAATTCAAAATTCAATATAGTTTATTCAGTCTGGGCTGTTACAAGCACTTGTGAATGTCGAAAAGCTACGCCATCAGTTCGTAAATCTACGGCGGGAGACCTTGTACTGAGAAGAACCGGCAAGAAACTCATCAAGGGCTGTGTTTTTCTCCCTGTATTATATACAGAGTCGTCAAATTGAAAGATTGCTTCAATATGAGATAACTCATGAAGTCACTTTCCATTACTAATGTAAATGATATAAAAAAAAAAAAAAATAGTAAATTAAATTGTAGAAACAACCCATGAATTGCATCTTTGTTCTATGATTGTAAGTATGGAACTTAAAAATATGTAATTCAAATAGTTTTATTAAAATTTTATTGGGCACCATTCCTAACGACGGCGCTGGGGGTGAAATATTTCTAATTTTGTAAGTTACTTATTTAAGTTGGTAAAGTTAATTAGGATACTTAGTAGTTTTTAAGTTTGTGTTATTTAAATGTTCCAAAATTACTTATTAGACATAAATATTTAACTAGCGGCCCGCTCTCGCTTCGCTTCGGTATAGAGCTGAAGTGTAGACTACAGTTTTTATTCTCAGGCTTGTATTATACACAATGACATTTATCTATGATTCTTCTTATACCTGCATGCAAAGTCTCAGCCCGATCGGTTTAAAATTGACAAAGTTTCATACATACTTTCATTCCCTATTTTATCCCCTTGGGGGAAGATTGATATATATATATATATATATATATTGATATATATAACATCTACCTGCTTGCCAAATTTCAGCCCGATCCGTCCAGTGGTTTGGGCTGTGCGTTGATAGATCACTATGTCAGTCAGTCAGTCAGTCACCTTTGAGTTTTATGTATATAGATTCAAATAGTTACAATAGAAGACTAAAAATAATCATGCATAAAATCAATATTTACATTCAATCTTCAAGGTTCTTCTCAGTACAAGGTCTCCCGCCGTAGATTTACGAACTGATGGCGTAGCTTTTCGACATTCACAAGTGCTTGTAACAGCCCAGACTGAATAAACTATATTGAATTTTGAATTTTATTAAAAGTATACGTAGATACAGTTTCAAAACATTTATTGGATACGTTCAGGTGGAAAAAAATAAGGCGATGGCCTAAAAGTTTTACTTGAATAGGTTTGGTGTTAGTTTTACAACTCAGTTTAAAGGGACGCTGTTTTCCGTAACTTACTAACTTCCGTAACTAACTTTTCCTAACTAGGTACTTCTTCAGAAATATGCAATTTCAGTATTTTTTCACAAAAAATTCAAAATAACATATTTTTCTATATTTTTTGCACTATATCGCCAAAATATAGCATCTACATCAATAAATTACTAAAGGCCCCCCTGTGAATTAATAATAATTAAAGAAATTATAAACCCTGAAAATTTTAAGAGACATACCTGAAAAGGTAATAATATAATTCTCGAATTGACTGGTAGAGAATGGCTAATGGCATTAAGTCCGCCACTTGTACAATCATTTGCGCAGTACAGTATAAAGAAATTTAAAAAAATATATTATTAATAAGTTATACGTGGACAACACTGAAAATGTTTAGAACTGGCCAGTTAGCAACATTGCTAATGAAAACTTTTTTGAATTTCAATTTTGGAACCCTTTGGTAACCTAATTTAGTATAATGCATTTATTTGTCATTTGTTTTTGTGAATTGGCGGCAAATCTAAAACTCTTGTTACACGTGAAAATGAACCTAACGCGAGAAAATTTTCGGTCAATGATTTATTACGACTTTCGTTGTGGGCTTACTTAACAACAAAGCTCTGATTTTTTGATTTATGAAACATTTTGAAACATGGTATTGTGGCGGCGACATCTATATGCCCCACAGATGTACAACGGATGTAGGAAATCATTACTCACCATCCTCAAGAGATGGCGTTACCTGCACTGCGATCAATATTAGTATGGAAGCCTACATCGCGCAAATGAAATTCGGAGGCTAACTCTTCATATATACGATGCCCGACCAACATCAGTCGGGCCGGAGCCCCGAGCTAACATCACCCAGCTCGGAGGAAGATCTTCCGCTTTGGCCTTCCTACAGTATTATAGACTACTTACCCTGTGTTTTTTTCATGTCACTCAAAAGCTATTTGTCATTCAATAGACAGACACAAAACATGGAGTAACTTAATCAAGGCTTAGTCTTCGTTTGATAATAAGGGGGTCAGTATCTTCTCTGCACCCTCGTGGAGGTTAAGATTTAAGTTAACGCTCTCTTTCTTTTTCATTTTCTTATTTAGCCCAAATTATATACTTAATTAACGCCAGTACGAAATGGCGCGTTAAATTTTCCACAGGAAATTAAAAATGAAATGATGAGCCGAATTTTAATGATCTCCGCTAAAACAGTTCGGAAATTCCGGAGCTTAAGTGGAAAGTAAACCGAACTCCGACTGGGTAAAGGTTGGAACCAAAACGGATTTGCTAATGCAATGTTGGTTAAATCTATATGAATGGTCGAGTCTTGGCTGATTGAACACGGAAACTTGGTTTGTGTGTTTACTTGGAATAATTGATTTAAATATATTTCATTATTCCTAATTCTAAATAGTTTTGTTGACCCTGATGAGTTACGTCGATTCAAAATTTCAGTATCATTGGAATATGATAAAATGGGAGATTTATTATCAAAAAAACTTTATTTTATTGGTAATCGGTAACAAAGCATCCGTGACTCATACAATAGTAAAAATTTATCTTAATAAATGGTAGTGGGTCACGCACGGCCCAAAATCCCCATTCCATCCATAGGGAAGGCCCGTGCCCCAGCAGTGGGGACATTAACAGGCTGATGACGCTGATATCTTTAATCATATAAGCATCATATACACATACCCTGTAAAATATTACACGAACTTAATCTAATATTTTTTTAGCAAACATTTTGCATGTACGTACTGTACTATCAATTTAAAAAATAATAGTTTCCCAGGGCTTAATAGAATCCTGTTGTAGTCGCACAATCTCCACGTCCTTTTTAAAGATGGATGGATAAAATGACACATTGGCGTTATTATTCTCAGAGAACATCGCGCTGAAATTAATGCTGAACGAAGAAAAGGACGTACCTACTTACTTACAGGAAAATAAACTTTCTACACTCGAGAGCAATGAATCCGGGTCACTTAAATAAAAATAATAAACATTTATTTCGGACAAGGATACATCCATAACTTAAAGAATCCTAAAAATCTCGCAAACTAAGAATGCTAGTTTAATGAAATAAATTCTAATTAGAAGACAATTAATTACTCTTTTTTATGTTATAGGGGGCATACGAGCAGACGGCTCACCTGATGGTAAGTGATCACCGTCGCCCATGGACACTTGCAACACCAGGAGTATCACAAATGCGATGCCGGCCTTTAAGGAAGGAGTACGCTCTTTTTTTGAAGGTTTTTGGGTCGTATTGGTCAGGAAACACTGCTGGCGATAATATATTCCACAGTTTTGTCGTACGTGGTAAAAAATTTCGACAAAAACGCACGGTTGTGGATAGCCACGCATCAAGATGATGGGGATGAAATTTTTACTCTTTAAATTGAGATATTCTTACTTCTTAGTTATTGTTAAGTTATATCATAGAAAATCATATTTGGAAAAGGCAGACTCTCGAAGATGGAACTACGAAATAACTGCCTTTGTTTTTGCATTTGTTTCTAATCTGTCATTTATAATTTATACAAACCATGTCCATGGTGTTCAATATTAATTATTCAAGCTGTAATCATGTCGCTTACACCTGAAGAATGTTCTCACAATGGTGGAAACCGGCCGGAGTCAGCGCGATACTGCCAGGACTATCGGTGTGTCGCTGTCAACAGTACAAAGAGTTCTCCGACGTTACGAAGAAACTGGCTCTAATCTACGCAGACTAGGAACAGGCAGAACCAGGTGTACCACAGCACGAAAAGATCGATACTTGGTGAACGCCATGCTTCGAAATCGCTTTCTCACAGGAACTGAAATTACAAATAAGTTTCGCCGCCTCGGAGGAAGTAACCCAAACGCATGGACAATAAGACGACGACTTGCTAAAGCTAGCTTGAAACCACTTAGACCTGCAAATGGTCCTGAACTGGAGCGTGGGCATAGTATTTCAAGACTAAGATATGCCCAGAACCACTTAAATTGGACAATTGATGATTGGTCAAAAGTTCTGTTCTCCGACGAATCAAAATTTATGCTCTACATGCACGATGAAAGATACAGAGTATATAGAAGACCTGGGGAAAGATTCAAGCAAGCATGCATCGAAGAAAAAGTAGCCTACGGTGGTGAGTCTGTACTTTCTTCCGGAATAGCCGGAATTTCTTCTGAGAGTCGCACGGAACTGGTGTTCATAGAAAACGGCTCTTTAACTAGCGAAAGATATGTGGAAGAAATCTTGAATGAACATGTTGGTCCATTAATGGTCAATTTGTGTGAGGATGTTTTTTTTATGCATGACAATGCCCGACCTCATACAGGTTGGGTTGTGACTCAACCTTCAAGAGATGAACATTACTCGTATGGAGTAGCCAGCACGCAGCCCGGATATCAACTCGATCGAGCATGCTTGGGATGAGCTAGGGAGATGCGTAAAATAACGAAACCCTCTCCCAATTACGCTTCGTGAGCTCAAAATTGCTCTCACAGAGGAACGGGAGAATATTCCCCAAAATCGTATAAGAAACTTGGTGTAGAGCATGCCAAACCGGGTAAACGCAGTAATGGAAGCACGAGGAAGCAAAACGAAGTATTAATGTTATTCAAAAATTTCATTTCATTTTTGTACACTAAATGTGTTGATTCATAAATGTTATTACTTTCATTTAAGGAGTATTTCATTGTCTCATAAACACAATTTATTTCATTAAGCTAGCATTCTTAGTTTGCGAGATTTTTAGGATTCTTTAAGTTACCCGGATTTATTGCTCTCGAGTGTAATTTTAAGATTTAGTTCTTATTCATAAATAATAAGTCCATGTAGGTACATAATCCCTTTTTGTATTCAATTGTATTAGATTATTCATAAAGGCTTCGCATTTCTTTTTAACGTCCAGAAATTAAGTCCAGTTAGGGCTGACTTTTCTCGTATTTAACATTTTAAAATCAAATTAAGGTTTTAACCTTGTTAAACACATCATTCTCATCAGTTGACTTTTTGAGTTTGACTTTATTAAAGATAATTCAGGAAGCTTAGACATGAATAGCAATTAATTTTATTTAAGTACTTATGGAGCGATTACATTTGGTAGATAGCCAGAATACGAGTTCCAATTGAATTCGGGTAAACGACTAAGTGAAAATGATCCGAGTTCAGTACGCCTGTATTCGGGTAGTTTCGTTTTGGTTACCCCATACTAGGGCTGCCATCCATCCGGGTTTCCCCGGATTTGTCCTAGTTTACGGGGCGTCCGGGAAGCGTCCGGGCGGGGTTTCATTTGTCGTCCGGGTTTAAAAATTTCCTGTTTTGGGTTGCCAATTAAACCGTCAATTTAAATGTCTTTGAAAATGAATAAATCTATTCTAACACTGTAACCATAAATGCAGACTTCCAACAAAGATCAGCTTTCCTTGGTGCTGCAAGTGTCCATGGGCAGCAGTGACCACTTATTATGAGGTAGACCGCTAGCTCTTTTGCCTACATCAACAAAAAAAAGTTGATTTGTGACATTTTTAACTTTTTTTTTATTGGTCTGTCCGGGTTCTGGGCTCCAAAATCCGGGGTTATCACGCCTCTGATCCTGGTTGCCACATTTTAGAGATGGCAGCGCTACCCCATACAGTCTTCCAACCCGTATTCCAGTGTAAATATTGCTTTGGGAGCCCGAATTCGAGTAATGTCTTTCGTGCAACCGAATACGGGGTTAAGACCAAGTGTAATTGAGCCATTAGGCCTTAATTTTGTTTCATCGATGGTATTTTTTTATTACAAAATTCTATAGAAAAAAAATACAATACATATTTGTCAAAATTCGACACATTTACTATGAATTTGACGTGACATTAACTAGTCTTTTCTTAATTAATTTAGAAATGAAAACGAAAACTCCAATTTAGTAACTTATACCAGTTTCTTTAACGCGTAAAGAAGTGAAAATGATCGATGCTCCACGAATCATATAGACTAGAACAGAAAAAAATGAGAAATTATGCATCGGGGTTAACACGTGATGGATGATGGAAACGCGTCCAAAGTTGAAAGATCACTGGCTGAGAGGTTGAACGAGAAAAATACTTCGCCACTTACTTTAATCAGTTTATAGCGAGTTGCTCGTAACAAAAATAAGGGTACAGTCTCTAGAGGAGGCGAAATTGGCACTGTGTTACGTTTTTTGTTTGACAATAAGACGTACTTGGTTACTTTAATCGAATATTTTCGACATACTTTTTTTATGCAAAGTTGGCAATGCGTATACCTATGTATATATATATATATACCTTTCTTTAATTACACCTGAAAAAATGGTTTTAAGTTCGTGATAATTCTAATAACGGCAGATGAAAATCGATGCTGCCAAAAAAACCTTATTTTAGGGTTAAATGGCAAAAAATTGAACCCTTATGGATTCTACATGTCTGTCTGTCTGTCCGTCCGTATGTCACCTTTTTCCGAGACTATAAGAACTATACTGTTAAAACTTGGTGATATAAGTATATGTGAACCGCATTAAGATTTTCACACAAAAATAGAAAAAAAAAGCAATAGAGATTGGTTCCACATACTTAGAAGTGTAGCTCAAAAAAAAAAATCCACCAAACCCATACGTATCTATGGATAGGTCTCCAAAAATGATATTGAGGTTTCTTATATCATTTTTTTTGTAAACTGAATAGTTTGCGCGAGAGACACTTCCAAAGTAGCAAATTGTGTATCCAAAAAAAAGTACCTAACTATACTTAACGTATTGTTAATTAATAATATTAATGTGATGAAATTTGACATTAACACATGTTTTCAATTTTTGATGTCATCGTTCAATTGACGACACTGTATGAAACAAAACAGGGAGAAAAAAATAGCCCTTGCTGAGTTTCTTGCCGGTTCTTCTCAGTACAAGGTCTCCCGCCCGTAGATTTACGAACCGATGGCGTAGCGTTTGACTTTCACAAGAGCCTGTAACAGCCTAGACTGAATATATGAGTTTGAGTTTATGGTGGCCGCATACTATCAAACGTGGCGTACGTATAGTTGCTACTGTTTCAACATAAAAAAAAAAAACATAAATATCCATTCTGGTAAAGAAAATTGCTTTTTCTGTAAAATGGGTTAACGGCCCAAAGTTTTACGTGATAACGTCATAAAGCAACATTGATGAAAACTTGCATAATTGCTAGCTCTGGCATCATGCGAGAACAGAGATAAATGCGTACAAGATGACGGCGACGCTTGGGCCGATCGTGCCTCTCTATCGCTTGTTCCGCGCTCTCGATTGCACGCTCAGGCTCAGGCGGAACGTGACACTTTTTCGTGCGTGCAGCCGGTATTCATCGATTATTATAATGCGATTCAACTAAGAATA
The DNA here is from genome assembly GCA_902850365.2 of Chilo suppressalis. Classification (NCBI taxonomy): domain Eukaryota; kingdom Metazoa; phylum Arthropoda; class Insecta; order Lepidoptera; family Crambidae; genus Chilo; species Chilo suppressalis. Next base: position 4,061,275 of record OU963911.1, read on the forward strand.
GGACCGACTGGACGCCATATTGTGATGACATAGCTGTCAATTTAAACCAAATAGGTAGAGTGAGCAAAAAAAATTTTGTTTATTAAAACTTATTTACTAAGATTAAGTGAGAAAAAGCATCAGATTTTTTTTAATAACATTTATTTACTAAAATTGAGAAAACAAAAACCACCGCTTTTAATAATATTTATTTATTAAGACTGTGAGAAAAAACATTAATCAGAATTCTAGCTCTTCTATTCCGCTCATCTCTGCATTACCGCCGGAGTAGTTATGAATAATCATGCACTATTACTAGGTCACATACGAACATGCATCCTTTATGTAAACGAAAGTTTGAAATCTAGTTTCTGAACGCAACTTAATGTGACATTTGGTTGACGATTTAGGTTATCAACCATTCATGGCCAAAGCTCAATAAATGAAAAAAAAATATGAACCGATATTAATTATCAATATCTGTTATTGTTTGTTTACAAATGTTTGGTTTTTATTCTTGAATTAGCGGAGTGCTAAAAAAGGGTTCCAAGTTTTTTTTGCAAACCGTACTTTTCAAGCGACATTTGACAGATAGAGGTCATTGGCTTTCCTATTCTTATTTGAATCGCATTATAAGACGTTATCACGTCAAAAGTTTATAAATATCGCATCGTGTTTTACATAGCATATAAAATGGCAGCGATGATTGCCCCCTATTATTATTAATTAAAAAGTATGTCGTTAATGGGAGCATTGCGTGGTATGGTGACCTTTATAAGTCACCTGCAGAAAATGCCAAGTTACAGATACTTATATCCGGTTAATGTAGATTGACCATGTTGCATAACTCTAGCAAGGTGTAGACAATAACCTTTAGTAACAGAAGCTTATTTTCACTTAACTCGACATAAGTCAGTTGTTGCATTTTAGCTTCACCTGCGTTGTTACAGCGAAACTTATGTTGCATCGCAATGGCTTTTTCATTTTCCGTTTTAATAAGCTAGGAAAAGTAAGTTTCAATCGCATTGGGGTTTCACAAAACCAAGTTATTATTATTTTTTTCTGTGTGCATATTATAATCGCTTGAGATAACATAGAAAATTTCATTTTTGCAGTATAAGTTAGATGTCGTAAATAAACTCTTAAAGATACATTTGGGACAACCACTACTGAGAAATTTAAATAGTACATACTTAAATATATAACGAGAATTTTGAGTTACCTGAGAAACTTTACCAGTTAATTCAGACATTTTTTTAGATTATAATAGTTAGCTAAAATATTTTCTGAAGATTTTTTCCCCAAAATGTCTTTAATTAAAGGTATTCAGGATATTCTTTAGGCAAACCGTCACTACTCATTAATCATTCATGTCAATTAGGTTTTATTAAAAAACAGGGGGCTGCTAGCTCTAACTAAACATAGGAACTTTGAATTAACTGCACTCTGTTAGCACTGTGTTCGGAATATAAACTACCCTTTTCCAAACCATTAAAAACTATCACACAGGTTGTATATCACTTTTGATTTATTACACAAGCTCCCCTATAAACTATGGTGAGCTCATGGCTTCCCTTTTTCAACAATTGCCTCAAAAAGAAATGTAGGTAACATTTTCAGGTTTCATTTATGAATACAATAAATCTTTTGATTTAGATATTATAAACGACTTCGCACGCGTGGAGTTAGTTGTTTGCACATACTTTGTGACCCCAAAAGGTTGTTTATTTCTAAAGACACATTATTAGTACAAAACATTTATAGAGCATACATGTTAAATTTCAAGTCTCATACTTCAAAAACATAGGACTTTCATACAAACTTCCCACCCCCGTATTCCCCCTTAGGGGTGGAGTTTCGTGATAATATGTAGCCTATGTTATGACCCGACTTCTTAATAATATTCGTGCCAAATTTGAAGTAAATCCATGCAGTACTTTTTGAGTTTATCCCGGACATAGATACAGACAAGCAGACAAAAATTCTAAAAACTATATTTTTGGCTTCGGTATCGACTGTAGATCACACCCCAAGTATTCTTTTAAAAAATATTCAATGTACAGTTTTGACTTTCCTACCATTTTATTATATGTATAGATTCTCAAATCTAAGGCGTAGGAACGTATTTTCACCATAGAGATATAAGAATAGAGTAGGGGAGATATAGACTCGCTATAGCTACTCCCTTTCCTCTATGGTTTCTTATGCCGCCGTCTTAACCAGCTGTCATCAGACGTCAAATGGCCGGGTATAATACAAAGATCTTCCTTAAGTTACACTGTGCCCCTTGTTACAATTAACCCTTAATAATTCAGATTAACGTCATCAACAGGCTACCAACCAATGATACCACTGCTGTAGCACAGGTTATCACAAAATTGTTACAAGTCACACGACATCCATGACTGCATTGTGACGCGGCCTCGGATTTCATTAAAGATAATAGTTTATTAATAATGGCTTTACATTTCATTAGTTTATTCCACTCCACCTTACAATATACTAACACATAACCACATCGTTAATAGAAAATTAAAACTTATCTTTATAAAAGAATAAAGTCTCCAATAAGGTAAGGATTTCAGAGGTTTATTTCGAGGCATTGTGTTTTTGTATTAAGACGGTTTTCACCAGAATACTTAACTTTAAGGTATCTTACTGTAAGAACGAAAGAATTATCTGGACTTACATCATAATAACACACCGTTATCAGATTACGTAAAGTTTAAAGAGCGCAAATGGCGTAATGAGATGTGTTTGCGCAGTTTTAAAAGTGTCCTTGCGAGTGGTAAACCGACTTTTGTGCTACGACCACGCACGCGCAGGAATGCAATTTGACAACATAGACCAGGAGATAGACTGCGTAAATACATACATTTTATTAGTCTGACGAGTGATACCACATGAGTAATGAAGGCACAGAGACAATGCTCCATTGCAGTGAGCGTTTATGAGTGAGCACTGGCGATCTGTGGCTGCCAATAGACAAGGAAAAATTTCTTTATTCATATTGGAAACATAATAAAACTCTAGAATCGTCCAAATTTTTTCCTTACTACCTGTTATGGTAATTTTTAGCTGTGGAGATTAACAGGTAAAAAACTTCACATAGCTGAATTATGTAACAATATTTATAATCTTTATTTTATTGTTTAATGTCAATAGAAAATGGATTACTAAGATCCATTAATCAACTTCAATATCTTCGACTGGCATTTTGACTGTCGTGTCCACACAGTATAAATATTTATACTGTATGATGCCACCGATGCGTTCAACCATATTAAAGGGAACGTACTATTACGTTCCCTAAAATAAAGAAGCGATGGCTGAATCATGCGTAATTTTTCACGTTTCCATAAACCGTTTCTCTGCGTACGCAAAAAGCCGCCAGTATTCATCACACACGCGGAACTGTATGAAGCTTGTCTACATGCCTTCTTTACTTATATGGTTATACAACTCAAAGCGTCACACCAACTTGCTTGATCTAAAGATTTTTCACCGCATAAAAACAACACTTTTTTACAAGTCGAACGTTTTTGAACTCCTTAATCATTTACCGGTAGATGCACAGCGCAATGTTCCGTGTGATTTGATTGAATTGAATGGATTAAGTAAATACGCTCATTCCTCCTTTAAATGCTCTATCGGTCAAGTCTGTATTATGGTTGAGAACAGAGCAGTTTTTGTGTAAATTGCTTGAAGTTTTTAGTGAGTACATAATTTGAAATATTTCGCTTTCATTTGAGGAATGCGATAATTTTATCAATTAATACTTTCCCTCTGACTAACGTTTTATGTTAAAGAATATGATAAACCCAAGTGTAATAACCCTAGGTCACCCCCATATAGGCTCGTCAACCCTAAGAATTGCAACCTAGCAACGGGCTCGAATGATAGAGAAAAAATATAATAATTTTACTAGGTAGAAGATGTCTATGATTTTCTTTTGTAATTTAATAATAAATGCCATAAGAAGTACTGCTGACTAATGAGTCAGCAGTACTTCTTATACACAGTACAGTACAGTATTATATATAAGTAAATTTTCAATTAAACTATTTTTGAGCGTCAATAAATTTAAAGCTGCTATTAAAAAGTTTTTATGAATATTATGTATGTATATAAATCAGACAAAAATGCTTGGGTTACTGTTCTAAACGTTCCAACAGACAGTTTCTATAATTATGATAAAGATAATACTTTATCATAATTTTATCTTAATTTTGTATTGACACTTACAGTATAATATTTTGTAAATTATGTTACAAGATTTGACGCTGTGAAGATTTTTCGCTTTTCTCCACAGCTAAAAAAATGACCTTAACGGGTGGTAGAGAAAAAAATATGGACGATTCAAAGGAGTTTTATTATGCTTATTCACAGCCTCCATCAATGTTCAATAAAAACAGCTTTACCAGTAGTCATCATCATCGTTATCAGCCTTTTAAAGTCCCACTGCTGGGGCACAGGCCTTCCCTATGGATGGAACGGGGAAATTGGTCCCTGACCACACAGGCCTAGTGAAGATTGGTGGGTGCTAACGACTGCAGACGCAGCCGGCATCAACGGCTTAACGTGCCCTCCGGAGCACGGAGGTGCTAGCTCGAGACAGTAAATTTTTGGTCACCCATCCAAGGACCGACCAGAAAGTTGCTGAACTTCAACGATCGCAGCCGAACGTGAAAAGCAATTGCGCTATCGAGAACCTCAGACATTAGTGATAAGTTTTAATGCAATGTCGACGTCACGGACGTTGTCCCCGGGACTCGAGTATTTGCATGTACACTCTTACTCACTCCGTGGGCAAACCGGATGTGCGGAGGTCGAGCCGCGGCACGGCACATGTCAGAATACCTACAACTGTCTGATTTTTGTCTATTTAAGAACATGATTATAAATCACCACGTGGGTTTTCGATTGACGCATCTGAATAATAAAAAGTGACATTAATTATCATATATGTGGCTGTTATTTATAGAGGTAATAAAATGTTTTCTATTTTAAAACGAATGTCACAATGACGTCGTATCGAATTCCTGTTAACGCGATAAGATAAGCGAAGGAATCTGCATTTCTTTGAATTAAGTTTTTTTTTATTTTAGATTTTCATAAATAACTTAAAATTAGACATTTAATAAAAAAAAACTTAAAAACTATATAGCTTAACCTCTACTTTTATAAATAAATTACAAATAAAAAATATGGCGCCCCCAGCGACGCGCCGCTTTATCAAGTTTTTAGTTTTTAATTTGAAAAAATGCAGATGATGAAAATAAACGGTATTAACACTACTGTTGACACACAAAAATGCGAAGGCAGATCGTTACAGTACAAGCCAATGATGAGTCCAAACGTAGGTACGAGTCGTTTTGGCAGAGACATAACGGCACATCTGCCGCATACAACCGCCTCGAATTAAAGACTACAGTATCTACTAAGTCAACCACGAGATGCAAGTTTGCTGTCTCCACGAATAACACATTATGGATGGTAGGTTTTAATTAAAGTAGATGCGACGTTGTTTCGCTGGGTGACTCGGTGCGCTTTAAGCACACGGTTCACTCGCCTGAAGTTGCTTTTTTTTTTTTATCAAGTATTTGATTCAGCTGTTTTGCTTGATAGTCTTCGATTTGATACAGACCAAGTTTTTTATTTCTAAATGTTTTGTGTTTCGCTGCTATGTTTTCTAATTGTACTTTATTTAATGTTATCAGATAGATGTTATTTATTGAAATTTTTAAGGTTACTGTAAATATGTGTAATGAATTTAATAAAAGCTTGAAGTTGCTGTAAGTCGATTTGTGTTGTGTGGTACCAACAAGCTCTTTCTTATATTCATTTCTAACCCTCACATCAATTAGCCCAACCCCAAAATAAGCGCTGCAAGACTTGCATTATGGGATACTAGGCTGGGGTGAAGAATAGAAAAACATATAACTAATGTAATAATATATAAATAAACTATTTTGCGAGTTACAGCAGAATTGATTTTTACCGTAGATATTTACATAAAAAAATACATAACAGGATTAATTTTAGGATTAATTATAGTTATATTTTTAGAGCATTTAACTGCTACGTGTTTAAATCTAAAGGAAATTGTACTAGATAAAAATCCACGCAGGCCAGGCAGCAGATGGAACTCGAACCCGCACCCTCCACTATACGGGCGGATGCACTTATGTTATGCTACTATATATATTATGCTACCGCTGCCCTAAATTTGTAATGTTTACTTTGTAATTAGAATGACAAATAATTAGTCAGAGTGACACCGTTGTAGTTCCGATTTGTGCTAGGACCGCTCAAAGTTAAATAACTAATATACAATAAATAACAGAGATTTTTATAAGCATTTAACTGCTAGATGTTTAAATCTAAATAAAGACTAATAAACTGAAACCTGGACCGTGTTGAATATTTTCTAGGAAAATTTTCTTAAGAGATTTTATTTTCAAATCAATGACAATAACGATCTTAGCAACAAATTTAAAGACTGGAATGATCCTTAAAGGTGATTTATGCGCAGTATAAACAAACAAGTTAATAAGACAAAGCAATTTAATAACAGTGAAAAAGTTAATTAAGGACGAAGGTATCTAACACAACGTGTACTGACTTCAGAATGAAGCAGGTTCCACGAACCTTGCGTACCTAATATTACTTAACCTGAATTTATATTTTCATATAAATAGGTATAAGTAATATTTATTAATTTGAAGTCTGGGCTGGTAGATAATTTTGAAAATATGGAGTTATTAAAGTCCATGAAAGTTCTGGAAAAAATCAGGGAAATATTTTTATTATATACTAAAATCGCACTGAAAATGAACGGTACCCTTAGTACGGGTTTGAGCTCACTAAAACTATCATAGTTTTCGTAATTGTAAATTATGTTTCTATGTCCATTTTAGTGAAAATTAACCAAATATACTAAAAATTTAAGAAGACGCAAATGATTTAATGATATAATTTAAACACTGTTTATTTGTATTGAAACGAAAACAGTAAAATCAGTACACTTAGGACGAGTGCGAGATCACGAAAACTTTCATTAGTTTTCGTAATTGTAAAACTCGTACTAAGGGTACAGACAGCTAGTAGGTACCTTTAGCACGAACCAATATCGAATTCGAATAGTAAGCGAGTCCGAAATGTCACTGCCAAATGTGTACTGATTTTTTAGTTCTCGTTACGTACTTTGTGGCGCTGCTGTTCAAGTTTCCATACAAAATTTGTCAATGACATTTCGGACTCGCAAACGTTACGAATTCGATATCGGTTCGTGCTAAGGGTTTACGTGTTTTGTGTTCTATGAGTTTTTACTTTCGCTTTGGATATATTTATATTTCTTGTTACAAGGAATAGACAATAACTTTTAAATGGTTGAAAACTCGTATATGGAGGATATCAAATTGTGTATGGAAGAAGCCAGTTTCTTCTTATTTCGGTAGGGGCGCTGCTTAGTTTTTATAGGAACTTTGTTGTTGCGATACCATTACGGAGCTGTCAGACTTTGTACTTGCCCCCCCACCGCTCCCCCCATGACAACGGCTAACTAGAGCCGAGGTCTATGTCTCAGAGACACCCTATACTTGAGCCGACCCTCTAAGGTTCAAGTGGTCTAGAGGCTCCAGACGGAGAGGAGACTCCCCCCGTGGGGAGATGCCATCCGCCTAGAATACCTCTAGAGGCACTCGCCAATTCTCGGCTTGAGATCCCCTTAGGATCTCGCCGTGCCCAAACCCAGTGACGCTGTAAAGGTCATTTGCGACCAACAGCATACATACTAAAAAAAACGTGCTTGGTCCTCAGTCGTAACAAGTGTTACCAGGTGTCCCGAATTGCGCTGGACGTCCCGATATTCAGGGGTCTGGGGACGCGTCCCGATTTGTACCTGTTCGAGACGCTAATTGTCCCGATTAATCAAAAAATGAAAGTTACGTAATTAATATAATACTATACTTGCATTAGTAGTTTAAATCGCGATAAATTAAACTCAGACTTAAAAACCCCTTTGTTTTTTGTTTACTGTCCCGATCTGCAACCCTAAGTCCCGATTTTTTTGATCTCATGTAACGATTTAAAACAAATCGGACCTGGCAACACTAGTCGTAGTCAAGTAACGTTGGTGCCATAAAGCCGGCCCGGTGACAAATTTCTTTTCAATGATGACGGGCGACGGATTCGCAGTACATACATCCATTCGCGAGTGTGGTTTTGTGACTAATTTCTTCTATATGATGACGGGCGATGGATTCCCAGTATATACAGCAGTTCGCTAGTGTGTTTTGACGCTGTGCACTCGCAAGGCATTAACAGGTACTAAACCATCATAAGGCTCGCCTCCTGATGGAAAGCAGGTACCACTATAATATTATTACCGTGCAGGTACTATGGCATAAAAATCTGGTTACTTCCCCAGATGGGGCACTCTGATTCGTGCCATGCCTCAAAAAGTATTTTATATGGTGTGTTAGCTATCCTTCAGTATTTTCTTTTTATTTATGAGCTTGATATAGATATGGTACATGTATTATTATCTTTTTATTTCCAATCTCGATGGTGTTCAGGACTTTCGGTCTCCAATTTAGCAATTTTCGCAATAGCCGATTAATAAGATAGGAATCCCAAAGTTTGGGATATTTAATAGCGTTGGTTTGTTAACCCTACAATGATACGGAGCCTTAAGGTGAACGCAGACTTGGCCGCACCGCACGCGCCGCAGTTTTCGCATTCAAAGGACATTGTTCAGCGTCCATACATAGTTAGCCTAAGAACGAACAATCATGAAATATTATTTTCTAGGTTCAAAATCGTAAGTAAATGACTGTAAAAAAAAGATTATTGACGGACACTTCTGAGAACTTAAATTATTAGGAAAACTAAATTTTTTTGAGGTTATGTTTAATATTCAATGAAACATAGGTCAACCTATGAATTTAGTATGAACTCGGTATGAAATGAATTAATATTACAACGAATTCATTTTATTCGGTGCGATTTTAAGAATAACTATTAGGAAAAACTTGGTTAGGTAGGAATCATGAATAAAATAAAAACTGTAGTTTTGCTTCTTATTTATTGACTATTTTTCACATAATTGTAACATATTGTTTATTGTATTTATTTATATATCACATGTATATTGGGTAAATATGCAGCGTGAATGTGTATCAGGTGCTCTTGAATAATTTGGCAGTATGATCCTCTCAGGATGTTGTGGCACAGGTTCATTAGCACTTGGTAATAAGGGCTCTGCTCTTTGGTAACATCGATGGCATATAAGGTAGCCGAAATAGTTAAATTAAAGGAAAATCAATCGCAAATAAACACACACAACAGGTAATCCTAAACGAGAATGCACTTTCCGGTATATTATACTACTCTTTGGAATGCACGAATGCCACCGTTTACTACGAATGCAAAATGCATGCACCACAACCACAGAGTAACGAGTTTTATGCCGGCCCTTCACTTGACAACAGTTTGTCCTTGTCATGCTTAATAAGGAATGAAAAGGACAGACTGATGTCAAATTTTAAAATAGCAAACACGAATAGCCAAGTGAAGTGCCGGCATTAGGAAGAAATAGTGTTTTGTTTGCAGCGCTGTCATAGATTATACACATAAAATGGTATTTATTGTCTCAGATTATTTTTTTACTTTTTAATTTAGCTTACTTCACTGGAAGTGTCCGTCACAATCTAAATACTGATAATTATAGCAAAAAATATACTAAGAATTATCATAAATGCCAAACTGGTGTTGTTCTTAGGCCAATTTTAACATTGTCCTTTGGAACTCTTCTTATTTTTCGTTAATACCGAATACTTTGACAATACGCTGATAATATCACCTACCTTATTATTTTAATAGAAAAGATAGCTCAACTCGCTTAACAAATAGTTCACCATAGCTGTGAGCATTACTGAATTCTGCTCGGGAGCTCTGCCAGACGGAGCATTAAATAAACAAGCTGTCCGTACAATCTATCCGTACATGTCACACCGTATCGTATCGTACATAATAAAAATAACGGGGAAGAATACAGCGAGCATGAAATAAGATAAAGGATAATGTATTCAATATTTAGAGTGTGAAGTTAGCGCGAGTCGCGAGCGGAGTGTTCACCTGCAGCGTAGAGCAACTCGGCCGATGCGGCTAGCATTGGACATAGAAAAGATACATGTGTGCACGTACGTATTATAGTATTTATTACGACCTCCATGACCGAGTGGTTTGTACGCCGGGTTTCATGGTGTCGCCGACTCGAGAGGTCCCGGGTTCGAATCCCGGAGGAGGATGTTTGTGTGATGAATACGAGCATTTGTAGTCCAGTCATGGATGTTTGATATGTATTTCTATATAAATATACTTATATATGTACAGTATATGTATTCTATCCGTTACCCTAGTATCCCAGAACACAAGCCTTATAGTGCTTACTTTGGGGCTAGGCTAATTGGTATGAGTGTTGGAAATATTTATTTATTTATTTATGTGTGATTGTCGTATTGACATTTTTTAGGGTTCCGTACCCGAAGGGTAAAAACGGGACCTTAGGTACTAAGGCGGAGTCTTACGTCCATACGTCTGTCTATTAACAGACAGTATTTCATTGCGTTATTTTAAACTATGCACTAGTTTAAACTAACGCAGCGCCGCATCATCCCCCTCTCGGGGGTTGATCGCTTCAGATGAAGCTTGTAAGGCCCTTCTGGCCATAAGCATGAATAAAGGGTGTTTTTTAGTCAGTAAGAGTCTGACATAACCTTACAGCCGGCTGTAGGGTATCCATGAGGATTTCTCACCCTCTCCCCCGCCTGGGAGGAAACAAAAAAAAAATGATAGGTAGACAGTTGAAGTTTGCACAGAGGATGTATTTATGTTGCCGCTATAACAACAAATATAAGTTCTGCGAATAAAATAAATATTCCATTCAGCAAACGTGTTTTTGTTGTTTTCTCCTTTATATTAATAACGGCAACATGTAGACACTTGTATTTATCACACACAATCTGTGTGAGAGAAAGAGACAGAACGATTTTATCGACAAAGAAAAACCTATAAAAATACATACAATAAAAATAAATATCTATCATTTTGCTATCCACTTGGATGCTACTCTAAGCGGAGTTCGTGCAGTCGTTTGGAAGATATGTGCGTAAATTTGAATGATAAATTTTTATTTTATAGAATAATCGAGCTTTCTTCCACACGCAGACACACGTTTTTATCAGCCTTTGAAATATATAATAATAATAATAATTTATTGAAAAAATAAAGTTTACAATGATATAATTAAACAATTTTAAGTTTACAACATTGAAATTATTATAGAGTTACCTACGGCTTCCACACTAGGACATGCCTGTATTGTGGCGACCGGACAAAATAAATAAATAAACAAAATTACGGTTTTTACTAGCGCTTACATATTTAAAAAACTTTTTTTTTGATGAAAGAAAAGTGTAATTTATATTCATGCAATTAAGTTCGTCTTTTTTTTTGTACATGTTGTGTGTGGGTGGGTATGTGAGTGTGTGTGGTGTGTGTGTGGTAACTATATTATTATATTGTTTTAAACTTTCATGGTCACTAACATTATAGCTTTTAACGGGATTGTTACCATGTACCTTGTTTTTTATAAGTCCCCAATATTTCGGCACTGTTGCAAGCGCCATGATCACGGAGTAACTGAAGTAATTGCGGGTAGATGTTATTTGCAGACATATCGGTCTACCCTCTGACGTCGTCATTTACTGCGCTCGATACCCCTACCACTGGTCACATTCTCACTATTCACTCGCACTTGTTCCCGACACACAATACTCACAGTATCATCGCGGATCGACACTTTTTTGATTTTTGCGGTTTTTACACATACGAACCACTACAACAGTGCCGAAATATCGGAGACTCATAAAAAACAAGGTGCATGGTAAAAATCCGGATAATAGCTATAATATATAAGGTTTGTAACTTTCATTTTAATCAATTAAATAAATAACACAAGACATCACACACACAGCCTGGCAAGGCTTCCGGATAAAGCCATAGCTAGGCCCTTTGATTGCATGTCCGGTCTAAATTAAGTGCTTGCCCACGGAGACGGACTAGGAGCGGTTGCGGGTGGCGGCGGCGGTTGGCTAATTAAACAAATGTATGAGAATGTATGAAGTATGACACGACTCGCGCGCGACGGGCTAGAGCGGCTGCGGCTGGCGGCGGCGGTTCGGAGCAGCGGTAGCGGGCGAGACGGGCGGGTGGAAACAAAGCTATGGGCTAGTTTGCGCATGGCCACGGTGCATAGCGGTAGGATAGGGCGGTTGAAAACGGCTAGCGCGGGAGGGATCGAGCGAAACAAAAATTTTTGGACGAATCCACGAGCGGCAGCATTTTATTATGGACACCGAAGCATTTATTACACAAATATTAAACCGACCATCTATATGGATGTCTAAGCATCCACAACACAAGTATAAAAATGTAATTAAAAGAATAAGATAAGGACAATAAGTTTTATTAGATAATACGTAATTACTAATAAGTAGGTACAAGTATAGTATAGTATTCGGCATAAAATACGAACTGCTGTCATGGCAACTACGCATCACTTTAGTTAGAGCCATCCTCAATGCGTCCACTTTAGTCAGCCGCTGTAGCCGCTACTGAATGTACGTGGCATGTCACCCGCACCCGCGCTTAGCCTAGCCCATCTACTAGTACAGTCAATCTGTAGGTTGAGTGGTGAAAAAAAAACCTAAAGGGTAAGTCTTGTTTTTTCTGTTGCCAAATGACGTCAGTAAGCCACCTTGGCGATGGGCATGTTCAACTCGTAGGCGTTTTTTGAAAAACTCAAAATAACCGTCAAAATTTTTTTGAAACGCATTTTCTTGTTTTGTATGCATTTTAGAAACTTTTTTTTCGACCACAATTGTAGAGGGCGTTGAGTACTACAATTTATGTCCTTGTTGCAATCTCGTACAACAAAAAATGCGCATTGTAGGTGGCGCTAAAGTCTCAAAAAAGTGTTTTTTCACTTTTTTACCCTGAAAATATCATTTTAATGGAAAACTTTAAATGGCAAAGTTGTTTTGTATATAATTACCAAAAACTTTTGTATAAACATTTTTTTTGTATTACTTACCGTTTTCAAGTTATAAATTGCGCAGGTATGAAAAATCCAATAGAGCGGTTTTGGGCAGTTCAAGTATACATTTGCAGTGCACATTTCAATGTACGTTTTACTATTTTTTATTTTTTTTTCATGATTGAAAAACAAAAAAAAATAGTTTTATTTTTATTTTTTTTCATGATTGAAAAAAAAATAGTAAAAACGTACATTGAAATGTGCACTGCAAATGTGTAATTGAACTGCCCAAAACCGCTCTATTGGATTTTTCGTACCTGCGCAATTTATAACTTGAAAACGGTAAGTAATACAAAAAAAATGTTTATACAAAAGTTGTTGGTAATTATGTACGAAACAACTTTGCCATTTAAAGTTTTCTATTAAAATGATATTTTCAGGGTGAAAAAGTTAAAAAACACTTTTTTTGAAACTTTAGCGCCACCTACAATGCGCATTTTTTGTTGTACGAGATTGCAACAATGACATAAATTGTAGTACTCAACGCCCTCTACAATAATGGTCGAAAAAAAAGTTTCTAAAATGCATACAAAACAAGAAAAATGCGTTTCAAAAAATTTTTGACAGTTTTTTTGAGTTTTTCAAAAAACGCCTACGAGTTGAACATGCCCATCGCCAAGGTGGCTTACTGACGTCATTTGGCAACAGAAAAAACAAGATTTACCCTTTAGGTTTTTTTTTCACTGAAACGATATTTTTTTCGACCGATTGACTGTACTATACGTGGCCAAGGCGTAACGATGTCCGGCCTGTCTGGCTTTTTACATTTCGCAAACGAGCGAGCGCCGAGCGTAACCGAGCGCAAGCGACTTGACTATCGGTCGCTTTGACATAATTTTTTTTTCGAATCTAAAATTACTGAGCCACAGAATTCTCAATAATGTAGGGTGTCCGGTCTTTTTACCCAAATGTCCTGCCAAACCGGCTAGCCGGCTAATAGGTTTGGCGACCTGGGGGCCAATCGCCTAACGGGTTGCTACGGCTATCGCTATCAGTTACGATTTCATTTTGTTATTTCTAACCGCGGGTGGTTTTCAAATGCCTCGTTCTCTTTTTTTTCTTTTGTATTGGTAATAAGAATATTGAACACAATGAGCGTTATGTATTTGAAAACCTTTGGCGGTAAGAAATAACAGAACGAAATCGTAAGTGATAGCGATTGCCATAGCAATCTCGCTAGGCAATCGGTCCCCTGGCCACCCTACACACCTAGCACAACAACAGACAAACACAGCAACAGTGCCAAACGAACAAAAGTTGCAAACAATGTTACTTTAATACCTTCCATTCTTGTCTACAGAACAGTTTCGTCGCCTTCATTAATTTGGGAGCTAAAATTAGTATGTTAATAAATAGGTACAAAGGTAATTTCGCCTTTTGTTCACTTCGCTACAATGTTTTAATTTGGGTAAACCAGGCATAAACAAATTCTAATGAAGGTTTCCATGTCTTTTTCCTACGTTATATTATTGTGAATGCGTTCGCTATAATAAAAGCTGTTATGTTGACTAGAAAAATGTTTAAGGTACATGCGTACATCAATAAACATCAAACAATGCACGGCGAATATAATAAAAACTTCCACTTTTGCTTGAAAACGGTTTTATGTTATTTTCACCGAGTAATTTTATTTTTATTTCGATACTAGCGGCCCGCCCTCGCTTCGCTTCGGTGTAAAGCTGTAGTGTAGACTAAAATGACTCTTCATATAATGACTATTTTCTTTTCTTCATTTATCAGGTAGATTATCAAAAAGTATTGGACACGTATTTTTTCTTTTTTCACATAATATAAACATTGCAGAGATATACTGATTTGAAAAGTCGTATGACGTCACGTTTGAGTACACTTATAAGTGAAAATTCACTCTAAAGTGACGTCACGAGAACCTACTCCCAAACTTTAACGCGCTATAACTTTGTCATTTTTGGTTGATTGCCCAACTGACGGACTAAATAGAATTTCGTTTACTGTACCCCGTCATCACCCCTGTTATATAAAAAACTGAAAATGGTATATTTGCCTTTTCTAAACTTCTATTAACATCACGTCACTGAATTGTTTTGCCTCCCCGGAACCTCTCCACTAACATTTGAAATTTATGGTATGGTATTAAAGTTCAGATTGACTTTTAAGTATTTTTACGAATCGTTTGTATGGGAGTATAGAAAAGTGTTGTTTTTGGACTTTTTCAGGCATTTTTTTAATTTTTCTCTGCGTAAGAACCATCCTCGTACTTCAAGGAATATTCTAAAAAAATAATTATCGAAATCAGTTTAGCTGTTATGGAGATTTGCGCTTAGCAACAGATTCAGCGATTCATTTTTATATTGTTGAAGTTGAAGTACATTAAATACTTATTGATTCACCTTAAATTTAAGTAGGTACATTCGCTCCGATCTTGTATTTCGGGATTTCTGGGAAATCCAAATAAGTACCAAATTTCTCGTGAATAATAAACACAGTTATTCCCTTTTTCACGTCTTCATTGTTGTCGAGGTCTTTTAAAAAAAGTTGACATATAGGTATGGTATAATATTCTGCTACAATCTGATGGCCGGGATATGGTGAAATACGGTGAAACTATAAAGATTCTTTTTCAACTACGGTACCAAAGAGATTTGGTTGACCCCTTGACTTGGGGGGTAAGCTGGCCAATGCGTTACACGTTACGAAAAGTGTGTTCGGGCGAGGCGAACGGGAGTTGAGTGGGGGATATAAGCAAGAGAAAGATGTGCGCGCGCACATTTTCTTTTTCTCTTTCTCTTATATCTAGTAAATGAAACATGTATATGTACATACATGTATATACTGTACATGTATATGTGTGTGTACAATATAAACATGTATGTACATGTACACATTTTATTTACTAGCTATAAGAGAAAGAGAAAAAGAAAATGAGCGAGCGCACTGCTTTCTCTTGCTTATATCCCCCACTCAACTCCCGTTCGCCTCGCCCGAACACACTTTTCGTAACGCGTTCGCCAGCTTACTCCCCAAGTCAAGCTTGCGTTAAGAAGTTTGACTTCAAAACTTAAAAACAATTTAATAATGTTACTTATTTCGTACTAAATACCGTTGCTCCAGCTATCCAGTTATGATTGAGCAACTAAATATAAAATATGTGCAATACACTAGCAATGTGTGTTGCACTTCTGGTGTATCATCAGAAATTTTCCAAATTGAATCCTTTTGTTCAGACACAAAGGATATGCTCATGCATGGAGTATGGCTACATCGCATCCTGGTGCACTTTAGCGAATTTAAAAGCAAATTCACATTCCTTTGTATACACACAAGGATTCTTTGATACGTCTTGCTAGATAAGAGGCTATCTACAAAATTATCTTTAAGGTGTACTACCAAAATTGAACATTTAGAATTCCGTGTTTGTATTTTCTTTTAAGATTTCTTAAAAATCTACTATCTAATCTCTATTTGTTTCTTAGGTTTTCACGCACATCACTCATTAAATAACGTCAATAAATAAATAAAGTTTCGTGCATTAACCCGTAAAGAAACTAGTTTTATACTACCTATCTAATATTTCGGATACCTACGGACACTTCGTAGGTATCCGAAATATTAGATCGTATTTATTTGTCTGAAACCGGACTGTTTTGTATGCTACTATACTCACTATTATAATATTTTAAAGTTGAAGAGTTTGTTTTTGCTTGGTTGAATTCGCTTATCTCAGAAACTGCTGGTCCGATTCGAAAAATTATATTATTCTATAGCTGACTCGGCGAACTTCGTACCGCCCAAAAATAACATCGCGGCTATAAATTGAGATGTAAGCTATCATATCTTTCAAGTTGAATCAAACTGCACACGATGTGCAAATTTGATTAAAATCGGTTAACTAGTTTAGGAGTACATCCCGGACAAACAACGTGACGCGTAATTTATATATATTTTTAAGAAGATTATATAGTCCATTTATCGAGGTTATATATCATCATGCCGTTGCAAGTGCTGCGTAAAAGGTTAAAGTTATACAAAATCAAGTGTAACTAGGGTTGCCAGATGCTTATCAATTCCGGGACATCTGCCCCCCCCCCCCCTGAAAAAATAAACCATCAAATGAAGCCTCTCATCACCCCCTAGAATTAAAACATCAAGCAGGTGTTTGCCAGATGCTGGCTTATCATTTCCGGCACATTTGCACCCTCCTCTGAAAAAATAAAGCATTAAATCAAACCCTCCATCACCCCACCCCCCCCAATGATAACATCAAGTAGGTGTCATTCAGTTTATTTTGCTACGAAACTAGCATATTATCGGAATCTGGGACAATAAGGTCTAATTACTGGACACGGGATAGCACGCAAAATTCCGGGATAATCCCGAAAATCCCGGCCATCTGGCAATCGTATGTGTGTAACGGAATTGTTTCCCTTATAAAGTTCTGTAAAAAAGTCCGCAACGGGATATACCCATACTATATACTTCTGAGTTTGACTCACTATAACCTTTTACAAATTAACGCGGTTGAAACCTCAGGGCACCTCTTGTTATACATATATACGTAGTTGCTTGTAATCAGATCCGGCCGTACTAATTTGGAGACACACATCTGTATATAGAACTGTAGAAGTGATATTCAAACTCATGTGTAACACATAATGGTTCACAATACGATTTGTCAACATCGTAAGAAATAAATTGGGCGAGATTCCCATTGCGCAACGTCAACAAATAGAATACGGATGCAACTAAAATTGTTGGTGCAGTCCCCACACTAGCCATCTTCACCTTGTCGCTATTCACACGTCATTGGAAACGACCCCTGGAGCCCTATTTTGGAATCATTCGACTCGCGGCGTTCCTTCGTCATATGAATATGAATACTGACACTGCTACTGACTGCTTATCTGAGCTGAGTATCTGTTGGTACGAACGATACAGTAATAAAAAAAAATTACATCGTATTTTCTTAAGTAATTTATTTCTTCTTACAATAATCATTGTGCCGCCACTTCACTTGGCTATTCGTGTTCGTGTTTGTTATTTGTTAACTTGACATCTGTCCTTTTCATTCCTCATAAAGCATGATAAGGATAGACTGCTGTTAAGTTTACAAATAGCATATACGCATAAACTGATAAAGGTCCCGCATTACAGCTAAGATCCAATGCAACGTTTTTTAAAATGAAAAGATACATTTTTTATGGCAACCAAAATATGTGTTACTGTTTTTGTAGCTAAGCTGAACATTTGTTCTACTTATTTATTTATCTCTCCTCCGTTTACAAATACATTTTAAACACTTATTGCATAATTAACTTATGGTTGTTATATAAAGTAGCTAAGTAGAAATAAAAACTAAAAAACAAACGTACATATGAAGTCAATTGCGATAATGCGACGTTTAAAACAGTATAATTTACCGCCATAGATGAATGATTGGTTTCGCTAACGAGACCAATAATTTATCTATGTTTACTGCATACGACACACTACTGACTTGTTATATTTCCAGAGACGAGCGATTCGAAATAGGGCTTCTGAACTGTCTGTATCATAGTTCATGCCCCTGAACACGTGAACAATTTTACACTAAAAAAACTCACATTCATCTATCTAGAATCCACATTGAATACACGATGTATTGCTTTGCTTGCTGTTATGCTGTTTTTTTTCCAAAATGGCTTCGCACGGCTTGTGCATTTAGCCAATGTCAAGTGTTAAATTGTTTACAAATTCTATAGCACTCGTAGTCAAAGTAATAAATCAAATCAAAGTAAGTAGCAGTCAAGTCAATCCCCCTTTCCCTATTTTTCAGTAAAAATGTGGGGATTTACTGAAACCTCCCCGTGGACTTCTTGAGGGAACGTCGAACACTTTCCGCTATTTTATTTCACTTGTACATGTTCCCGAACACTTAGTGGTTAATAATCCACCACTATTAGACACTACCATCCGCCACAACACAATTTTTAACAAGAAAAACAAAACTGCTAAAGGGACGTTTACCGATTCCACCAAAAAGTCCTGTTATGCTGTTGTTCTTTTTTATTTTTTTATTTATTGTTACTTGAAAGCAAAGGATGCTAGGCCCATACATCCTTTCAAGTAATATTTTTTATTACATGTATTTTTTTGTTTCACTAAACAGGCCCTGCCAGAATAACAGCGCTGTTGCGACACAATGTCGCATCAGATAATGCTGAGGCAGGGTCCTTGTTAGCCCTGAGATTTTTGAATGTGTATCTGTAAGTGTATAAATGAGGGTTAATAAAATATATTCTATTCTATGTATCTAAAAGCTATTGTTACCTACGTAGCACCGGCGCGTGGAGGTACATAAATTCCCTCGCATGAAACTTATAACGAGTGCTTACTGCGCATCCATATCTCAGAAAAGGGCATTAAGATAGATATCGAAACATAAAGCGAATATTTACTGCGATGTAATAAATAACAGAGCAATATCTTATAAGAATGCAATCGAGTGACTCTAAGTATTCACCAAAACGAATGGTCGTGGAGTCTCCGAGAATGTTCTTCTGCATTATCGTAGAATAGGGTATCTACCTGCTTGAAGTGACTGAAAACGTTCGTAAGTATTTTAGGTACATAGGTAAAAATGACGTCATTATTATGATTTCAAATAGCTTTCTGTTTTGCACCAGCTAAATTGAAACTTTCTGATTTAAATAACAAAATACGAAAATGTACGTTAAAATTAATATTGGAGTCGATTCTGGCATGATTCTTTAAACTTAACATTTAATTTGACAACAATGTATCCTTGTCATTCTCTATACAGAATGAAAAGGACAGACTAATGCTAAAGGACATTGTTCAGCGTCCATACATAGTTAGCCTAAGAACCAACAATCATGAAATATTATTTTCTAGGTTCAAAATCGTAAGTAAATGACTGTAAAAACAAAGATTATTGACGGACACTTCTGAGAACTTAAATTATTAGGAAAACTAAAATTTTTTTGAGGTTATGTTTAATATTCAATAAAACATAGATCAACCTATGAATTTAGTATGAACTCAGTATGAAGTGAATTAATATTACAACTAATTCATCTTATTCGGTACGATTTTAAAGAATAACTATTAGGAAAAACTTGGTTAGGTAGGAATCATGAATAAAATAAAAACTGTAGTTTTGCTTCTTATTTATTGACTATTTTTCACATAATTGTATTATATTGTATATTGTATTTATTTGTATATCACATGTATATTGTGTAAATATGCAGCGTGAATGTGTATCAGGTGTTCTTGAATAATTTGGCAGTATGATCCTCTCAGGATGTTGTGGCACAGGTTCACTAGCACTTGATAATAAGGGTTCTGCTCTTTGGTAACATCGATGGCATATTAGATAGCCGAATTAATTAAATTAAAGGAAAAGCAATCGCAAATATACACACACAACAGGTAATCCGAAACGAGAATGCACTTTCCGGTATAATATACTACTCTTTGGAATGCACGAATGCCACAGATTACTACGAATGCAAACTGCATGCACCACAACCACAGAGTAACGAGTTTTATGCCGGCCCTTCACTTGATAACAGTTTGTCCATGTCATGCTTAATAAGAAATGAAAAGAACAGACTGATGTCATGTTTTAAAATAGCAAATGCGAATAGCCAAGTGAAGTGCCGGCATTAGGAAGAAAGAGTGTTTTGTGTGCAGTGCTGCCATAGATTATACACATAAAATGGTATTTATATTCTCAGATTATTTTTTAACTTTTTAATTTAGCTTACTTAACTGGAAGTGTCCGTCACAATCTAAATACTGATAATTATCGCTAAAAATATACTAAGAATTATCATAAATGCCAAATTGGTGTTGGTTCTTAGGCCAATTTTAACATTGTCCTTTAGCTTTAATCCTGCCAGAATCGACACCAATAACTCTCTAAAAAATCTATAAGATTTTTTTCCTAACCAAATGAAAAAAAACAACTTGTAGTGACTATGATGCCTGTGTCTTCCGAAATATAGAAGTGAATAATTTTTGCCCACCCATCCTGTGACCGACTACTACCAAATATGCTTCCACAACAATCGCAGATTGGATCCTCTCACCATTTTACCATAATATCAAAATATCGCGAAGCATCAAATATAATATATATTTTTATTCTATCCTTTGCAATGTATGGCCACGAGGTGACATCAAATAATGTTAAGGAAAAATAATTGTTGGCATGAACTCGTGACCTCTCGCAATCCCAGTCAGAGCTTCTCTTCTAATTCCAGAAGGATTACGCTGAGAAAACATGGACGTATATTTAAGCAATCCCAAATATTAACCAAACAATTGAATTACTTATTTTGTATACCTGTCCGATAATAATATTTGCTTTAAGTAAGTTTATTTTTATTTTTTATTTTATTTTAATAATTGGGAACATAGAACAGTTACACACTAAATATTACATAAAATTATAATATAGATATTAATAACGTAAGTGTACAACCCACACCAATGTCCACAAATTAATGATGAAAGAAGAACTTTATTATCTTCTTACTACAGAATAATAAAATAAAAACCGCGATGAACCGGTACAGATACAAGTAAGATGCCAAATTCCATCAACCCGTTCTATTTGATAATGTTTCTATTGCCATTCTTTTAAGCTTTAATTTTGAGAACCCAAATATGTTCTGCAAAGTTTGTGGTACAATTATCTAGTAGTCGACGAAGGGGCGCACGCACTCCCGCATTCGTTCTAGGTTAAGTTTATGAAAAACTGTGTTTTTACGAGGCGATAAATTAATCAGCGTTACTTTTGTAACATTTTGCGTTACCCGACCCGACCCGACTCGTAACTTTTAAATAAAAAGAAAATATTTGTCATTAAATAAATGTTAAAATCTGTTCACCTGAAAATGATAAGTTATTGATTTCTTCCATGATCTTGGTTTTCTTTGTTCTCAATGTAAGGAGGACTCTGGCAGGTCAGTTGCAGGTAGGGTTACCATCCGTCCGGATTTGTGCGGACATGTCCGGACTTTTTGCCTTCTGTCCGGATTTTTATATTGCCCGTATTTTTTTAATTAGATGGAAAACTACTTAATAAGTTATATCAAATAAGTAATTAATCTTAATTAAGTTTTCATTAATTTAAAACAAAATATAAATTATCTTTAAAAATCAACAACTAACTAACTAACTAAAATGTCCGGACTTTTATCGAAATGTCCGGCTTTTTGTCAGGACTTTTCAAATTTTTAAATAGTTACCCTAGTTGCAGGCAGCTAGATGATCTGATTCGGCAGAAAATCGCACCTTGCTAGCCTGAACCTACCACCCCGTCAAACCTTGGGATCTCACTCCCCAACCGAAAAATCCATACTAATATCATAAATATGAAAGTTTGTATGTTTGTCTGTCGATGTTAAGCGTTTAGATTAAAGATAGTTTGTCCCGGGAAAGGTCATAGGATAGTTTTTATTCCAAAAATCATTTTTAAAGGGATAGAAAGGGGGACTATGAATTTGTATAGGAAACCAATTAAAGCACGCGCAGACAAGTTCGTGGGTACCCACTAGTGACATAAAAAAAATTTACCTTCGTTAATCCGGTCTTCCGTAAGATAAAAGTTACTTCCTTAGACGTGCATGGGCATGTTGTAAAGTAAAAATTCAGACAATTTGCAGTTTTGGTATAAATATTAACCCAAGATAACGGCGATAAAAAGAAAAGCTAGTAGAGACAAGAAATTAGAAACGAGTTGGTGATCAGTGGGAAGCGAGTGTGGAATTCCGATAGTTTTGTCGCTCGTTGTACTCGCACACTCGCTTATAGCCCGCACAAGCAAGTGTGCGATTACAACGGGCTATTACTCGCGCGACTCGTTCTCGGTGAGTCTTCAGCAAAAATGCACGCGCACGTGTTTTGAGACAAGTGAGCACCGCTGAGCAAGTGTTATCTGTGATATCACTTTTCGCTCTGTGATATGAACAGTCTTAGTTTAGTTATAATTTTTAAGCATGTAACTGCTCGATGTTTAAATCTAAAGAAATAGATTTAAGTTTTAGTTTAGTTTTCCAGGGCGGTTTCCGCACTTAGTCCTAATTGTTGGACCTCTGTGTGTGTCTCGAGACATTCTCGTTTGCTCCTGCCAACCTAGGTTAGTCCAGAAGGAAAGCAGGCTTGGGAGTCTGCTTCAGGCTTCCGGAAGCGATAATGGCGACTGGAGAAGTCGTGCCTGTTGGTCCGCCACTCGCCTGCATTCTATAATGACATGCTGTGGCGTTTCTTTCGCCTCCATGCATCCTCTGCATATCTGTCACTCCTATTGTGTATAGGTATTTGTTTAGGGGACAATGACCATCCAGGGTTCCAATAATCATGCGGAGTTTGTCCCTATTTAGTCTGGTAAGGGTGCGGCAAATCGGCTTAAACAGCCAGCGATCAACTATATCAATATACCTATGCGTGTCTTTTGTTAATGTGTATGTATTGTACGTTTTATGAGCGAGAAATTAGCCGATAGCTACTCGCTTCCTCGCCAGCGGTGTGAGTTGTGTATGTCATCACCACAGAAAACAGAAAAATGTTGGAAGGGTGTTCATTGACCGTTTGTACGAGAACCGATATCGCCTGCTCGCCCCCACTACACATGCACCTAATAGAAAATTAAACCAATCAGCACTCACATCCGAGAGCAACGATGCACTCAGAACTAAGTTTTGGTCAAGTTATGAGCATTTGCTCACACATAACTTCCAACATCTTTCTGTGTTCTGTGGTCATTACTATGTGTATCTATTTGATGTGTGTATTATCTGAAGTACGTCTCTATTAAAAGTATCAAGTAAAACTTGTATGTACAACAAAATCTTGTCTTCAAGTAACACGAAACTACTTATCAGCAACTTACCCGAGTGCTGTGAATCCCCGATCTACCTTCCAGTGTCCTCGATAAATATAATTTATTGCTAAATCTTCTAAATTTACGACGGACTTTGCTCGTCTAGGTCTCTTGGGTCTGAGCTGTCTGAAACTTCAGATTCACTTGTAAGATTTACGAACATGGATAGCTTGTGTTAAATTCAATTAAGTGTGGTTACTTCGAAAATAAATCATATGTAGATAAAGTAGGGGTTGCCTTTTTATATGGTCTAATTAGAGTAATTCATATTTATATAGGAACTTTGTCAGCCTGTATGGATTTGACATTTGCACCTCTCCCCCCCAGAATAAGTAAATCTCAAATCAAAATAAAGATCAGTAACGAATGCCTTTATATCCTCGCAGCAGCTAGCTCAGCCGCCCCTCTAGGATGCCTCCTAGTCCATTTAAACTTACATTTCTTCTGAAATTAATTTTCAAATTGTGTTGTACTCAAATTTTTAGGGTGGGCATTGCCAATCCTGGCCACCCCATAGCAACGCCCAAGCCTGCCTGGAGAACTAAAGTAAGTCTGGAGTCAAATATTACTGTTAAAACTTTTAGCGCAATAAATTCAGTTCGCGTTACATACCCTGACCCAATTCCCGTGGAGCCCTGGAACCCGATTGTAGAAATTAAATATAAGTTAATAAGTTCTTTGAATAAATAAATTTTCAGTTATCAAGAGCTTACAGTGTAAAATGATTAGTTGAGTGTCACAGTTGCCTTAAGTACAGACCTTAAAGTCCGCTAGCCTGTGTAAGAGGGTAAACATCTCAGAATTTGGGTAATCCATCTTCTGAATTATTGTGTTCTTAACAACTCCCATCTTGATTTAACATCTGGGACCAATGTGACGTCAGTTTCCAAGGTACAAGCACAGAAAGGTAAAACTCAGAAAATTTACATACATGCTATAAAACAAAGTTACTCCTTTAAACTACGCAAAGGATTTTAATGCAGTTTTTAATGTAGTAAAGGTACGCAGCGGTTTCATCCGAATTTGAGGACAAAAGGTTAATGATTTAGTGGTTTATGGTTAGCTTTAATGATAGACACATGTTGTCGCGGACTATTTTATAGTACTTTTAAAAGGCAACATTTCCGTTGGACATGTTTTTTTGTGTAACTTTTACCGTTTATGCAGTCCACGAAACAATTGAATGTTAGGTCATTTAAGAAAAGAAGTTTCACTTCAGATGTGTAGTCCGTGCACACAATATTTTTTACAATGCGCATTTGTGTGTATTGTACGAGTATTTTATTGACCTTTGTGATCTCGAGATTACCAATCTCTTATCTATTAGACAAGTCCGTTCGTCCGTCTGTGGTGCTGTTTCAGCGGCCAAACCGTAAGAGATAGATAAAGAGAATATTTAAGTTACAAGTTAAGAATAGTCTGATAAGACTACAAACCGGATTTGAGTAACGTAGCACTTCCGGTTTTCGAGAAATCAGGTTTTGGTGAACATTTGGTTCACTGGTTTGCTAGTCTCAGTCTCTCTATACTAATCTAATATATAAAATCCTCGTGTCACGGTGTGCGTAATTAAACTCCTCCGAAATGGCTCGACCGATTTTCGTGAAACTTTTTATTCATATTCAGTAAGTCTGAGAATCAGACAACGTCTATTTTTCATCCCCCTAAATGTTAAGGGTGGTCCACCATATTTTATTTTTAATTTTTTGGATATTTTTTTTTTGCTTTTATTTTTTTATGATGCATCATACAAAAATACATAAAACAAATTAAAAAAGTAAATTTTCACCCTTCTACCACCCATATTTTTATGGCGATACGAAGTTTGCTGGCTCAGCTAGTTACAATATATTGATTTGATGTTGATAAACTTTTTAATGCCGGCAATTTCAAAAAAAACAATCAGAACGTAAGTATCAATTTAATAATTTTGTTTTCATCGTAAGAATTTAAATTATTATTGTTAGCAAAGAGAGCTTGGTTGACGGCGTTTTATAAAGATTTATTTACGCACACTGGAATACGAAAAATAACTTAATTTTTCTTTTATTCTTTTTTTATATTAAAAAATCACGCGTAAACATATTTTTAATACGGCCCCTTTCGCGGTACCTAGCTTTCCTTCGACGTGGTTGTCATGAATAACTAAGGTTACCAACTTTTGTTCTATCAAATATAGTACTATCAAAACTTTTACCTCTAAAAATATAATAGATGGCAAAAAGTTTAAAAAATATAGTAAGTTATTAAAACATTTACTTTATTTTTGAATGAATATATGTTTGCTGCGATATACCTTAAAAATTGAGTTTTATATTTTTAAGAAAGCTTCTACTGGCAATCATCATCATCATCAGCCTATTCATGTCCCCACTGCTGGGGCACAGGTCTTCTCTATGGATGGAATAGGGAGATAGGGCTATGACCCACCACGCGAGCCCAATGCGGATTTGCGGGTGCTAACGACTGCAGATGCAGCCGGGACCAACGGCTTAACGTGCCTTCCGAAGCACGGAGGAACTCGAGATAGAAGATTTTTGGTCACCAATCCAATGACCGACCACTGCGAAAGTTGCTTAAATTCAACGATCGCAGCCGAACGCGCTAACCACTTGCGCCATCGAGCTCCTCACTGGCAAAGATCTGCTTAAAGTTAGTAGTTTCGCCTACTAAATGTTTTTTAAGAAATATAGTACTAAGTAGGATTGTACGCCGGGTTTCATGGTGTCGCCGACTCGAGAGGTCCCGGGTTCGAATCCCGGTGGGGGCAGATGTTAGTGTGATGAATACGAGCATTTGTACTCCAGTCATGGATGTTTTATATGTATTTCTATATAAATATACTTATATATGTACAGTATATGTATTCTATCCATTACCCCTAGCATCCCATAACACAAGCCTTACAGTGCTTACTTTGGGGCTAGGCTAATTGGTGTGAGTGTTGGAAATATTTATTATTATTATTTGTTCCCCTAATATGGTAGAATACTATATTATATTGTAGGGTGGCAACCCTATGAATAACGAACCGAAGTAAAAGAGAGAGAGTTATTTTCGGAATTCTCAGTAGGTAAGTGAATGGTGGTTAAAAAAATCAACAATCGAGATTATTGAATGGAGTAATGGCAGGAACGAAACGCGGTCTACTTATTTATATCGTATACAAATACAATCAATGACATTCCACTGAATACAATTCCACGGCAAATTGAGCTCTTATTGCTAAGGAAATAAGGTAATGAAAATGTCATATTGTAAGCAGTGACGCGACCTTGATTGCGGTACTATTAGTATAATTTTGTGGTGACGCGTGTGGGAGACCACATGCTAAGTTTTGTATCGTAAATATTATCTAGTTTCATACAGTGTTGTTACAGCATATGCTGCGAATAATTATTTGCATGTGTGGTTAATATAATAGTGTAAGTAATGAAAATGGGTCAACGATACTAAGATTATAGCTTTTTGCCATTATTTTGCAATTTATTGCTAGTTTTATTTAACAATACTTATGCCATTAATGTATGTATTTTTTTTTCTTAGAAAACCAACAGCTTTTTTCCGATACAAAATTTACAGCAGATACATTTGTAAAAGTATGTTTTTTCTTAACTTAATTAACAATAGGTGACTCATTATTGGTACTTCTATCCCTAACAAGCGATCATCAAACAATCCATCCACTTTTTAAGTTCAATATTCAATACAAAATTTTAATACATGTGCCATTAATGTATGTATTTTTTAAAAAAAAAAGGTATTTTTTATTATTTCCTGTTTGTGTATCAAGGATTTTTTTTATTTAATTTAATTAATTCGATCGCACTTAAATAAAATACAAAACAATTATCATTAGCGAGGTTATCCGTGCGATACCTCAAAACATACAAAATATATACTTATATAATATCTACATGGTATATTACATTATTAAAAAGAACTAGCAAACCAGTGAACCAAATGTTCACCAAAACCTGATTAAAAAAAAAAAAAAAATGTATTTAATTAATTGAGAACTTCGAAGATTTTGTGTGGTTTCGAATTGGAGCGCCCGTCTGGGGAAGCAGCCTCCACCTTACCGAAGATCACAGTAACTATAACACCACCTGCAATATTCCATAGTTTTTAAGGCCCGGGCTATCTTGGGAACCCTTGTGGTTTGCATTTATAGGGACTTTAAACCGTAACAAGAACTACTTTCAAATGAAATTTAATAAAATAATACACACAACTTTTAGCTTTTCAGGAGAGCTCACAAATATATTTGTTTTAAAAATAATCATAAATACAAATTGTTTTTCTAAAAAAATATGAATATGAGAATACAAATTGTAAGCCACTTGCAATGTTACTGACAAACTGTCAACCACTGCCATAATGGCGGCTCTCTTCCTTTGTTATGAACTTGCAATTCTTGTTTATGTAACTTTCCGAACATGAGGCGGCGAAATATAAAGTCATTTGAACGAATAAATGTATGGAATTTTGAAAGTGGGCCATACTAGGAACCGGACCATCTTGGTTGCAAGCACCTTATAATAGCGGATATTTTATCAAACACCTATCTGCGAAATACAAGCCCCCGCCTAGTAAAATGTTATCTACTTGAATTTCGTATAGCAAACAATTTCAAGATATTATCGCGATATAATTCAATTCGGTTACTTATCTGTAATATCATTCGATTGACATAATTTATAAATTAAAATTGTAATAAGGCTACTAGATAAAGTATTTAGGCACACAGAAAGTGCCATTAAAAAAGTATCTATGAGGCAACCTAGAGTAGTCGAAGAATTTAAATTCGACGAATTGAGATGTGTTTACCCTGTAATCTGAGAGTTGCCTTATTTTTACATCTTATGCCTGTTCTACACGTTGGCCAACATTGTAGCCAATATTATGGGAAAGCTATTAGCCAAGAGTTTGTGATGGCATCGATCCAAACGTTAGAAGGTAGTTTACTTCATCTGTAATATCATTCGATTGCCATAATTTCTAAATGAAAATTCTTGTAAGCATACAATATAATGTGTTTAGGTACACAGAAAGTGCCATTAAAAAGTACCTAAGAGGCAACCTAGAACAGTGGTTGTCTTCGAAGAACTGAAATCTGACGAATTGAAATGTGTTTATCCTGTGATCTGAGAGTTGCCTTATATTTACATCTTATGCCTGCTGTACACGTTGGCCAACATTGTAGCCAATATTATGGCAAAGATATTAGCCAAGAGTTTGTGATGGCATCGATCCACACGTTAGACGGTAGTTTACTTCATCTGTAATATCATTCGATTGCCATAATTTCTAAATGAACATTCCGGTAAGCATACCAGATAATGTATTTAGGTACACAGAAAGTGCCATTAAAAAGTACCTAGCAGTGGTTGTCTTCGAAGAACTTAAATCTGACAAATTGAAATATGTTTAACATGTGATCTGAGAGTTGCCTTATATTTACATCTTATGCCTGCTGTACACGTTGGCCAACATAGTAGCCAATATTATGGCCAATATAAGGCAAGAGTTTGTGCCACACAGTTTGCTTCGATTCAAGCAACTGTGCGGACGAATTTATTAAATTGGATATACATATTACATATAGACGCTAACGGCTCCGGCAATTTATTTATTCACAGCTTAAATTCCTATTATAAGTAGATAATATACTTCTAGTTGCTATAGTTAAGACGCATCAAAATAACATTTTAATCAGGTGAGTTGCATGGGATCACTCTGGAAAATCTTAGCAAACTAAACACACAGTACCGTTTTTACACGACGGCCATAACTTCGCCACAGTCGTCATTCTTTTAGTTGAATCCGACACCATAAGGATATTGCGCCAACTTGTGCGCCATCATCCCAATACATACCAAGTTAAACACAAACCCCTGTCTGCAAGATGGCCATAGGTAGGACTGCCATCTCGAAAATGTCGCAACCAGGATAAGACGCGTGATAACCCCGGATTTTGGAGCCCAGAACCCGGACAGACCAATAAAAAAACAGTTAAAAATGTGTTAATCCAATAAAATTTTGTTGGCTCCAATTTGAGACTTGATCTAGTAACATCTCAATCTCGGACAAAAGTCTGTCTTTACATACTTCTTCTTCCATCCGAGGGATGTTTGACCGGCCAGTGTAAAAAGTTTCAGTGCTATCATCCACATAGCAACGAATGCTGTTATTGCGGACAGTGTAGGCGACAAAGCAGATCTTTGTTGGAAGTCAGCATATATGGTTACAGTGTTAGAATAGATTTATTTATTTTCAAAGACATAAAAATTGACGGATTAATTGGCGACCCAAAACAGGAATTTTTTAAACCCGGACTACAAATGAAACCCCGCCCGGACGCTCCCCGGACGCCCCGTAAACTAGGACAAATCCGGGGAAACCCGGACGGATGGCAGCACTAGCCATAGGTAATGGCCATATCCATTCGCCACAATGTTGGCCAACGTGTAAAACATGCTTTATAACATTTAGTTTGGCACTTTTAAAGTAGGTTAATGTGATAAGTGCAGTCTATCTAATTTAATCCTTTACAAGTTACTAGTTTAATCCTTTACATGTCCATAAAGCTGATTTGACCACTTAGCGTGAATTGCGCCAAATTATTTAAACTTTAACTGTCATGTCATATTAAAGTCATGGTAAAACTTATTTTGAACTTGAAAGTTAAAGTTTGTTGTTGTTTGGTTGGGACTAAACTAAAGGTTATAATGCTTGCTCTACACGGCGGCCAATATTGTGGCGAATAGCTATGGCCATTGTGAAGAGCAGGGGTTTGTAACTTTAACTAGCTCTGTGGTGCACATAACACCTTGGAGCCGCCCCAAAAAACTAAAAAAAAATAACATAAATATTGACATTTGATTTGTAGAAAGTTGATCTGTTGTTTTGTTTTACGTTTCCTAACACTAACAATATTTATAATTTTTATTATTTTTAAAGCATGTAACTGCTTGATGTTTAAATCTAAAGAAAATATAACTAGAAAAAATTCGAGTTCGAGTCCCGTCTGCTGCCTGGTCCGCGTGGAATTTTTTCTAGTTATATTTTCTTTAGACTAACAATATTTATTGGAATTTCGTTGAAAAACCGGCCAAGTGCGAGTCGGAATCGTGCACCGAGGTTCCGTACAAACCTGCAGGTATATAATAATTATTAAAAAAATATATAATATATGATGTAAGTAAAAAAATTGCGGTTCTCACAATTTTCCTTCATCTGTGCTTTAAGACGTTACTTCGTACAAATTTCAAGATTCTGAGTTCACGGGAAGTGCCCTGTAGGTTTTGATTCCCTTGCGAGTTTCGAAAATTTGCGGCATAAACGGCTGTATCTTTTGATTGTGTTGGCTTAGAAGTTTGATTTTTTTATAGCTTCAAGGGACAGTAGACCTGAATATTTAATAAAATTTCAGCTTGATACGCACGTTCACACGTTCCTGAGAAAAAGGGTCTTGACAGACGGACGGACAACAAAGTGATCCTCTAGGGTTTCCGGTTTATTTCCTCTCGAGGTACGGAACCCAAGAAATTGCAGAATTACGTTAATTTTGTCTGCTAACTCCAAAATGGGTAATAAATAATCTGGATTTTCTTCAAATAATTCTAACAAATGATTCTGTACTAAACCTACATACACATACTCATTGATGCGTATAACAGAAATGAGGTCCATTTCTTTCCACTAATATTTCTGCCATCATTAATCTTTCGTAGACACGCCGAGAGAGCTCAAGATCTTCATAGGCCGATGCTTAATGAGACCTAACATTTATCAAACAAAGCAATTACCTAACATACAGTAGGAATAATTCTACTCATTCACTCATTGATAACAGTAATCAGACAAAAACATTTACAATCGCAAATGAGAGATAAGCAACTGGTATAATTGCATTGGAAAGGAAGTGATTGTATGATTTCACAAGTACCTACGTAGTGAATAATTCAAAACAAATTTTGCGGAGCACAAATTTCAAACTGTGCTTACGCAAATTCAAAGTTCAAATTTCAATACAGATCCGACTGATCACAATTAATTACCTAACGCAGTACTAAATACCCAAGAACAAATAAATATAGGTAGAACAACATTCACAAACATTACTCTCATCTTAAAATAGGTAGCTTGTTTTATGGAAATCGGAAAGAACGAAGAGTACAACCGAGAGCACGATTGAATATTACGATAATAGCTCTTATTGCTAAACATTAAAGTCACAGACAATATAAACTTATACTGACAACGTAGCTCCGATTGTACCATATCCATCAAGCTCCCGGTGAATATAGAAAAGTTCATTTTCTAAATAACTGCGAAGAGGAAAAAAAATGAAACCGAGTTCGTACCTACTTATAGTTACTACAAGTATAGCATTCTAAATTGAGAAAGCAGTAGCATAGATGGCATTAATGACAAAATAAAAAGTGCTACAAGTCAAGCATTCCTAATTCTAAATTAAGAAGGCAATAGCTTCAATGGCAATAATTAAAGAGTAAAAAGTGTAAGTTCTTACATCGTATGGGAATGCGATCAAAACATTTGCAAATAGGATGCCTTCCCACGGTCCACCGGACGAAAAACCGGTTCTTGGTTGCATACCAAAAGAAAAATCGCTCTTATCCGCTCCTTATAGGTAAGTAATTATTATAAACAAAACAGACGGGTCCGACATACCTTTAAGTCAATTCCGATCCGGACCAAATATCGGGATCACACAATAAACAGAACACACACTCTTTGAACAACACTCCGAATATCGACAGTCACTTCTTTTCTCGATTTTTTGAGCACACACGCGTTCACCGGCTGCTAAGAATCGGACAGCACAACCTTCCCACAAGAAGGCGAGCGCGGTACTGGACTGGCGGTCGGCAATCGTGAATGTGGTGCGCTGTTCCATTCTCGAATACTACGAGTTACGGCCATTCAGGTATGTGAACAACCTCGGGGACCAGACAATAACAAGCCAATCTCGACTGTACAACCCGAAGTATAACGCCAATAATGCTCTGACCCAGCAGTACTGATAAGACTGCGTCGATATCAGCGCTGCGTCTAGGATTCCGAACAGACAGGGACGGGCGACACCGTCTCTCGGGGGGCGAAAGAGAAATAATACACGTAGACATTAAGATGATTGGGCCGTGAAATTTTTATATTCAGTTTGCTGCAAAAGTGCAGCATTTTGAACAATAGTGCATAGTCAACAATATAGGGATTGTTCGTTTCGCCGTTCGTTTCGAGCTGAAAGGAGAGGGAAAGCTCATTGTTTTAAAAGAATTGTTCAGGGCTTTTGTTGCCGTCTTCGTTGGCGGAGTGTTCCCGTGGGATTGTTGGATAAAAATATGAGGTTTCATTAATTACGTATCAGCGCAGCGCAGTTTATGATTTAATAAGATCTTTTTCTGGGACATGAAACAAGGTAAACAGCAAATTTAAAACTGTTCAAGTTTACTGAAGTTTATACAAGGGTAATTAAAGCAGCAACAATTACTAGCATATACTTTATTAATAGTCAAATAAAATCGCAGTACCTAAGAAAAGACATACTCTGCAAATAAAATTTATGCGGCATTATGGCCCGTTATATGAATGTAATAAGTGTCTATTTTTACAAATTACCAAAACAACAAACAGTTGAATATTCTTAAGTTTCTTTTACACTAATTAGAACATAATAAAATCTTGAGCAACACTTCCCACATTAGTCGTGAAACTCCATAATTTTTTGCCCCTAATCTCTCAACAGTTTGTTACCTGCTAAGATAAAAAAAAAATTATCGACAAAACGGTTAGATAATCAACATCCATAAATTGCCGTTGGTTTTCGAATGATCCATAACTTCTAGATCTACATAGAAAAGAATATGCAGCGGATTTTTTTGTAAATCTTTACAAATTTTTTGACGACCTCCGTGGCCGAGTGGTTTGTACGCCGGGTTTCATGGTGTCGCCGACTCGAAAGGTCCCGGGTTCGAATCCCGGTGGGGGCAGATGTTTGTGTGATGAATACGAGCATTTTTAGTCCAGTCATGGATGTTTAATATGTATTTCTATATAAATATACTTATATATGTACAGTATATGTATTCTATCCGTTACCCTAGCATCCCATAACACAAGCCTTACAGTGCTTACTTTGGGGCTAGGCTAATTGGTGTGTGTTAAAAAAAATGGATGCGTGTAACTTATGTACGCGCGTGAGAAGTTATACTTCTTTAGCATCATTAAAAATATTTTTTAATTGCATGCAAATAATTAATAATTACAATAAAATAATAAAAGGACTGGAAAAGGATAGTTAACACAGTCAATTAAGTTCAGTTTTAATTTGAAAAATTAAATAAATATTCAAAATATTCAATTAAAATCACTACTGAATTTAAGTTATTAGTCCATATGTAATTAGCACTTGTAAGTAACTAAAACACGTTGTGTCTATATAGAAACTAGAAACATGTGGATAAATATTATAAATATGAAAACAGTGATCAGAGGCGACGAGCGTGCCAACATTGTTTTTGACAACGCGATCATCTTATGGAGCTCCGTGGATCGTTCAAAGTACCTTTCGAACAGATGTCTAATAATGGTGGATTATTAACCACTAAGTGGTTAATAATCCACCATTATTAGACACTAACATTCATAACGCGCCCGCGACCAACTTCATGGTGTTACTATTGTGTTACAGTGATGCGCGCGCATCTCGAAATTTCACTCACATGATTTTTTCATAACGCGCCCGCGGCCAACTTCATGCTGTTACTTTTGGGTTACAGTGATGCGCGCGCATCTAAAAATTTCACTCTCATCATTTTTTCATAACGCGCCTAAAGAAGTATAACTTCAAAAAAAGTAAATACAATGGGTGATCATCAATAAAAGAATCTAACCTAAAAACACGATTAAAACTTTGCGCCGCTATACGGCAAAACTTTCTAGAAAACCATACAATTGATTGCTGGGACCATGAATACTTGAGAACTCAAAACATAAACAAAAAGTCGCAACAACAATTATTGTTTCATTAAAAAGCGTGAGTATGACACATACATACCGCCAAGTTCCCCGAACGCACTCAGTCACCAATTAACAAAGCTTAATTGGACGTGGACAAACACTGAGGAGGTTCCGTGCATTATTATTGCTTTTAACCGTTCACAATCTGTGGTTTAAAGTTACTACTAATGTCAGCTTTGATAATATATGATATCTATGGCCATGGCAAATAAGAAATTTGGTGACTCATTCGCAAATGCGAATACACTCTCGTGAAGAAGCAATATACAGGTCGGTAAGGCGAGGAAGGTTGGTGTGGCAGGTAGAACTACTGCACCAGCTGCTATCATTGCATCTTGATGACTCCTCCGTCACGTACCATCAGGTGGGGTAGAATTATTTGTCGGACCTATTTGTGTCAAAAATAATAGGCATGTGAAATGTTGCAATAAAGTATATGCGCTCTGTCTCACTATTAAAGAAAAAATATATTTCTTGAAATATCAATTACGTATAGAACCGAAAGAAAATTGGTAAATAATAGGTTTTGTTTAACGTTTCTAAATATTATGTGCTCGTGTATCGAGAGAACAATCATGATCTCTCTTTGTAGTACTTACGTATTCTCAAAATCTGTTTAATATTCAAAATTATAGTATTCAAATTGGAAGCTAATTTCATCTGTCTTGAATAGTTTCATTTTCTATACTTGCCTCCGGTTCAGATATTTTTGCTACGCCGTTACAGGTCGAGGAAACTTCGTCAGATTAAACAATAATGTATATTTTACCCAACAACAATAAAAATAAAAAAAACTGTTGTAGCCGTCCCAATAGAAAAACCATGTCGCTAACAGAGATTTATATCTCTGGTCACCTACAGCATGTTGGAACAATTGGAACCATTCAAACCCAAGCTTTTTTCTCTGCTATGTAATTATGTTATCAATAAGACACCTTGTAATAGGCGTTATTGATAAAACTTTTTTGATAATAGTTTAAAATTTATCAAAACTCATCTGTTTAATATAGATAGAAATTTGAATGTACTATAGAACAAATTGATTCCTGAACCACTGGAAGAAGCTACTGTAGGTTTACACGGCAGAATAACATAAGGTTGCCCCCATAATTTATTCTGCCGCGCGCTCTAGTAAATCCCAAAATCCTGGCTTGGGCTCCCCTATATACTACAACGCAGCTTCCAAAGCACTGAAGAGGTTAAAATAACAAATATCCGTTAGTCAATCAGTCATCTAGATAGCGATTAATTTCCACTATGGAAACGAGTAAACTCTTCATTTATTATCTCTTACCTATTAGACAAGTCCGTCCGTCCGTCCGTGGTGCTGTTTCAGCGGCCAAACCGTAAGAGATAGATATAGAGAATGTTTAAGTTATAAGTTAAGAATAGTCTGATAAGACTACAAACCGGATGTGAGTAACGTAGCACTTCCGGTTTTCGAGAAATCACGTGATTTCTATTTCAAACGAAACCACACAAAATCTCCGAAGTTCTCAATTAATTAAATACATTTTTTTTTTGGTGAACATTTGGTTCACTGGTTTGCTAGTTTTCTATAACAAGAAGTCGTATAAAGATATGAGATAGATGATACCTTTTGTGACATATTAAAGAGGGGACCGTAAGCGGAAGTTGTAAAAGAAATCCCACATGTTATCTCGTTATGCCCCATTATAATATCGCTTTACAAAAGAATCTACCTGCTAGGAGCAAGTTCAAACATGACCGAACAACAAGTGCCGAAACTGATGCTACTGAAGAGATTTTAACCAAGTTCACTGGGTTTTGTTCTCTCTGCATACTTTTGTGTTGTATTGAATTAGCGAACTTTCAATTGGCGTGATCAAAAACACATTTATCATGATTTGAGTAAGGCCCATTGTCTCAATTTCTTTTTAAGGAGATAAAAATAAGGTGGTGATCGTGGTATCGGTTTAGTAGTTTCAGAGATAGGTATATACTAAGAAACAAGAAACAAGCTTTACCTCTACATTATATTAGTATGATGGGTGCTCTCAGTTTCACCTACGTCAAATGTCTGGTTTCCCAAACAATTATTTGACATTACCCATTAACTAAGCAGGTATTTCGACGACCTCCGTGGCCAAGTGGTTTGTACGGGTTTCAAGGTGTCGCCTACTTGATGGGGGCAGATGTTTGTGTCATGAATACCAGTATTTGTACTCCAGTCATGGATGTTAAATATATCTTTATATATATAATTCTTCTGTGAGTGTGTATGTCACTGAACTTCTCTTAAACGACTGGACCGATTTTGATGAAATTTTTTGTGTGTGTTCAAGGGGATCTGAGAATGGTTTAGATTCACAATTTTGTCCGCTGGACAACCCCTATTTTTTTAGGGCGGTACGAAGTTCGCTGGGTCAGCTAGTATTTCTATATAAATATACTTAAATATGTATCAGTATATTATGAATTCTATCACTTAACGTAGTATCCCATAAACAAGCCTATAGTGCTTACTTTGGGGCTAGGCTAATTGGTGTGAATGTTGGAAATATTTATTTATCTTTTTCATATCTTTTCTATATGTTCTTCCATACCTTTTTTTCTTTACATAATATAATAATGTCTTCATCTTCTTAATAAAACACACCCCAAATAATGTTCAAACATTTGCTTTAAATTTTGAACATGTAAACCAAAAAAATCCCTAAAAATAATTCTACTTAACTGTTATCGTATAACCAGCCTTTGGATTTGGGCAACAATTCCATTATTAATCGCGTGAACCCTAGAAATCTCAAATAAACACAGAAATTCACAAAAACTGGACTCGCGTAACTTGAAATTTAAAAGCTTAATTGCGAACATAAAATAATAATGCGCTGGTTTTTGACGGCCAGTAAGTAGATAAGTGTTTATGAGGAACTGCTTAAAATCAAATTAGTGAGGTGAAAATTTAAGCAGAGACTTGTAGCTTGGAAAATAAGTATCATTTTTACATTACTTACATTCAATAAATAACTATAAATTTTCTGAAAAACTTGTTTGCGACAATAATGCAGCTATTTGCAATTATGCTTTTAGCTTTGGAAAACGATGCAGCCTTTAACATTATAGGTGGAACATGCTCTAACCTATTCCCCTTTGGGTAGCAACACGATGATCTGACTCTTGTTAACATTGAGATTTTATCTATATATTTCTTATCATCCACCAATCCGCACTGGATCCATTGTCACCCACCAACCCGCGCTGGGTCCGTTATCACCCTCCAATCCGCACTGGGCCCGTTATCACCCTCCAATCCGCACAGGGTCCGTTATCACCCACCAAACACTGGATTAATGTATTTTGTGACATTATTCATTGATGACACTACACGTAACGCGAAATCGTAACACATTCGCCAGTTTACCCCCCAAGTCAAGCGTGCCTAAAGAAGTTTCACTTCACTAAATATTTAAGGGGGGTTCAAATGCAATGTGTTTTTGCTCGATATTATAAATATACTCGTGTTAAATATTATTTAGGTAGATACTGATACGGAACCCTTGACCTGTACCCTTAGTACGAGTTTGAGCTCACGATAACTATCATAGTTTTCGTAATTGCAAATTATGTTTCTATGTCCATTTTGGTGAAAAGTAACCAAATATACTTAAAAAATAATAAGAAACAAATGATTTAATGATAGAATTTAAACACTGTTTATTTGTATTGAAACGAAAACAATAAAATCAGTACTCTTAATACGGTGTGAGCTCACGAAAACTATCATAGTTTTCGTAATTGTAAAACTCGTACTAAGGGTACTGTTTATTTTTTTAATTCCAAATTTCACACTGACAAAGTCACGGACCCAAAATTTAGATTGAGAACAAAATAATGAAACAAAAGCTTAATGTAAATGGCTTCAATATTAACTTTGTGTTAAACGCAACAAAGTAATACGATGCATTATTAATACATTATCCACACATTCGACGCTCATTAATTTTATCTATCGGCCATTGTTATGTTTTGGAGGTAAACAATAGCAACCACCCAATAAATGCTTGACGTCAGAACTGTGGGATAACATTTTACATAAATGCATGCTTTAATACATTACATCATTTACGGAACCGGTAGAGTTGAGGAAAGGTCCAATCATGATGAAGGGCAAAATAACGAGCTCGCATAATTTATTTAATAAACCTTATACATAGGTATATAAAATTCTCGTGTCACAATGTTAGTTACCACACTCCTCCGAAACGGCCTGACCGATTTTTATGAAATTTTATATGCATATTCCGTGGGTCTGAGAATCGGCTACTATCTATTTCTCATATCCTTAAGATGTAATGGTTGTCCACCTGTAACGTAGTGTTCTGAAATCTACAATGCGCCTTCGCGCCAAAATTCAAACTATTGGGTATTGTAACGTAGTGTTCTCATATGGGTTAGGAAGAATGTTATCCCAAGAAATTGAAAGAACACTACGTTACCCTAAAAATTTTTTGGATAATTTTTTTTTTATAATGTGGTTTTCAAAAAATACATACAACCCAAAATTTTGTCTTCTACCATCTGTCCCTATTTTTATGGCGGTACGAAGTTCGCTGGGTCAGCAGCTACCACTCATTAAATAAAACAAGTGTCAACGGTATAGATGCACTGATCTTTTTTTTTTTTTTTTTTTTTATTCGGTAATAGGTAAGCGCTTGACCATAATTCGCCTGATGGAAAGCAATATTATGGTCTACGATGGAGCGCGCTTACCTAATAAAAACCGGTTCACTCTTGCTTTGAAGACCGCTAGATTGTAGTGTTCGGGGAACAAGGGCTCAGGCAAGGAATTCCACAGTTTGGCAGTCCGCACGATGAAGCTGGACGCGAATCGCTTAGTGCGAGTCTTTGGAACTGCCACCGTGAATCGATGTCGCCTTGCCGTTTCCCTGCTCGTCCGGTAGTAGAAAGGGGCGGATCTATTTATTTATTGACGTTTTGCATCATTTTCAGGATGCGTCTTTTCAGGTTCTCATTCATTCGTCATTCTGCGCCTTTTCTTTTAATTGAAATGAATACTAGAATACCTACAAATTTTTAGAAATTGAAAATACTTGTATATAATAGGAAACACCATGTTCCAGCAGGATTGAAGTAGCTGGTGGTTTTTGCATCAGAAAACTACATAAGTTTCCATTTCCAAATAAAATCCTAATTCAGACGAAGTATCCTGAAAAGGATGCGAAACGTCAAAAAATAAATTAATTGAAACTAGTTTTATTTACAGTTAATATTATATTATTTTATCTTTCATGATCACTAACATTATAATTACTAGCAGGATTTGCTACCATGAACACGAAGTAATTGCTACCATAATTACGGAGTTACTTCGTGATCATTGTGCTTGTAAAAGTGCCGAAATATGGGGGGCTTCCTAAAAACAAGATGCATGGTAAGAATCCTGCTAATAAGTATAATCGGTCATTCTCACGACAACGATTTTTAATTTCCATCAAATTCCTTTCCCCGACGAAAAAACTTGAAAAACACGTTATACTTTATGCATTTAGCACTTTAATTAAGTATTTAGGTTTAGCTTTATGAAGTGATATACTTTTGGGCGTGACAAAAATTAGATTCGCTGTGACTGTCTTTAATGATTAATTTCTATTTTAAAAAGACATACATGGAAATTATCAACAAACAAATCATTGTTAAGATGATGACATGTAAATGGCCAGAAGAAAAACTAACCTGTTAGGTGAAATAATAACAAAAAAATGGATGCGTGTAACTTATGTACGCGCGTGAGAAGTTATACTTCTTTAGCATCATTAAAAATATTTTTTAATTGCATGCAAATAATTAATAATTACAATAAAATAATAAAAGGACTGGAAAAGGATAGTTAACACAGTCAATTAAGTTCAGTTTTAATTTGAAAAATTAAATAAATATTCAAAATATACAATTAAAATCACTACTGAATTTAAGTTATTAGTCCATATGTAATTAGCACTTGTAAGTAACTAAAACACGTTGTGTCTATATAGAAACTAGAAACATGTGGATAAATATTATAAATATGAAAACAGTGATCAGAGGCGACGAGCGTGCCAACATTGTTTTTGACAACGCGATCATCTTATGGAGCTCCGTGGATCGTTCAAAGGACCTTTCGAACAGATGTCTAATAATGGTGGATTATTAACCACTAAGTGGTTAATAATCCACCATTATTAGACACTAACATTCATAACGCGCCCGCGGCCAACTTCATGGTGTTACTATTGTGTTACAGTGATGCGCGCGCATCTTGAAATTTCACTCACATGATTTTTTCATAACGCGCCCGCGGCTAACTTCATTATGTTACTTTTGTGTTACAGTGATGCGCGCGCATCTTAAAATTTCACTCTCATAATTTTTTCATTACGCGGCTAACTTCAAACACATCTTAACTTCTTCGAAATAACTTCAAAAACATCTTCGGTACTTTGATCATACAATCACCTCAGTTGGCGATAAAGAATCAATTCATTCACTTTGTTGTGGCAACAGAAGAAGATAGTAATAAACAGTAGATTTTAGGCATTTTATATTGTTCTTCACGTTTTAGTGTGACGGTAATAACGAACACGAGGTTATTTTTAATAATAAAAAGCATGGTTGTCATGATTGATGAATTCACGTTTCATTTGCGCATAATAATCATTTGACAGAAAAAAAACAGAGATAATAGAAAAAAATTAAACAAGCGAACGGAAATTAGCAACCGTAACCGCTTCGTTTACTGACGTAGCACTACTGACTTATTCTTATATGCGATATGAAAAGGTATAATTTACTCAGATAATGAGATATGCATAATTTCTGAACCAGTGACCTTTGGTAAAATGAAAGGACAAGCATATTTTTTAAATTAAAAAAAAAACACCTGTCAAACTGATAATATTTTTATAGTAGCAGAATATATTATTAATCTTCTCTCGAAATATATAGACAGTAATCACACTAATATTATAAAGGCGAAAGTTTGTGAGTGTGTGAGTGTGTATGTTTGTTACTTCTTCACGTCTAAACGGCTGGAGCGATTTTAATAAAATTTGGTATAGAGTTAGCTGGTATCCTGGATTAACACATAGTCTACTTTTTACTGCGGGAAAATATCTCTAAAAACCGCGGGTAACACCGCCGGACACAGCTAGTGTAATATAAATCATCGATGGTTTTGAAACTATTAAATGTAGACAGTGTGATTCTAGTTACTGGCCACTAATGGAAATTAAGGCAAGAAAAACATGTAATCGAGCCGTTACCGCCAAATTATCGTAAGCGACACTTTTGTCGAAATGCGTTTTTGTGGAAACTAATAATTTTAAACCGTAACGGACCCATCTCTGTTGATATTTCCCTCCAAAAGAACACCGTTATAAAGTTATAGCAAGTGCTAAAATTATCGTGAATACATATATTTTTAAAGCCGTAACGTAAGCGACAACGAGCATTTTTATCTTACGTGGCTAGCGATCGTTTTTTTCTAGCGCAAGCAACACTACTTGTTATCGTAACCGACATTAGTTCTTGACATTACTGAGGAGGTTATAATGGGTATGGAATACTATATCCCTCATTCTGATCTCATCAGTAAGGGCACGCGTAACCTCTGGTTCAATCACGACTGTGCTGAAGCTGCTTCGCGTA
Organism: Chilo suppressalis; assembly: GCA_902850365.2. Classification (NCBI taxonomy): domain Eukaryota; kingdom Metazoa; phylum Arthropoda; class Insecta; order Lepidoptera; family Crambidae; genus Chilo; species Chilo suppressalis. The sequence continues at coordinate 4,104,000 of OU963911.1, forward strand.
AGCAAGCGGCATATCGTGCTTGGATCAGAGGTTGCGCTCTCAAGGATCCCGAGGTGGATTCACTCAAAGCAGCCTACAATTTTGCTTCCAAGGCCTGTAAGAAGGCTTACATTAGAGCGGATGCCCAGCGCGTTGCACGTGTTGGCCAGGAACTTATGACGCATCCTACGGGCTCCCGTAGCTACTGGCGTCTGGCCAAGGCCGTGCAAAAAAACTTCTGCGAGCCCTCGCTGCTACCTCTGAGATGCCCAGACGGAACACTAGCCCATAAGCCGCAGGAGAAAGCCGATTTACTGGCAAAACTCTTTGCGGCTAACTCCCGAATCGATGATTGCAATGCACTGCCACCATCATTACCTCACTGTGGCACAACGATGCCTGATATTAAAATCAGGCAGCGCGAGGTTCGTGCCGAATTGCAATCACTCGACGTCCGGAAAGCTAGTGGACCTGATGGCATCCCAGCAGTAGTACTTAAAAAATGTGCAGCGGAGTTGTCTCCCGTGCTCACGCGCTTGTACCAATGCTCGTATTCTTTGGGGCGTGTGCCGGAGACTTGGAGAGATGCTAATGAGCAACCGGTGCCCAAAAAGGGGATCGCTCAGACCCGGCAAACTACCGGCCAATAGCAGTCACATCAGTTTTATGTAAAGTTTTAGAAAAGGTCCTTAATAACCATCTGACCCGCTACCTAGAGAATCACTCCTTGATTAATGATCGTCAATATGGTTTTAGACCGAAACGATCGACGGGTGATCTTCTAGCGTACTTAACTCATATCTGGGGTGAGGCTATCGACAAGCGTGGCGAGTCGTTGGCTATCAGCCTTGACATTGCCAAGGCGTTCGACAGGGTATGGCACAAAAGCCTTCTCTCCAAGCTTCCGGCATACGGTCTGCCAGCCCAGTTCTGTTCTTGGATGGCTGACTTCCTGCATGAGCGTAGAATTCGTGTCCTTACGGATGGTAGCAGTTCGCGGTTCATGTCAGTGAATGCCGGCGTTCCCCAGGGCTCCGTCCTATCCCCCACTCTCTTTCTGCTGCATATCAATGACTTAATTCCTCTTGGGAATATTCATTGCTATGCAGACGATAGTACAGTGCATGCGGGGTATCTCGGACAAGCAGCGGCTGGGCAGGCGGTAACCAAGGAGAAACGGGAGAGAGAAACTCAATCAGGCTTTGGACCACATTTCCGAATGGGGTACCAGGAACTTGGTTGAGTTCAATGCCAAGAAAACTCAGGCTTGCGCTTTCACGGCAAAAACATCGCCATTCCTTCCCCTTCCCTCTCTTCAGGGCACAACACTACCGCTACAGAGCAACATTTCCATGCTCGGTATGGAGGTTCGCTCAGACCTGAATCCAAAGAACTACATCGAAACCGTGATCAAAACAGCTTCACGCAAACTCGGAGTCCTGAACAAGGTGCGGCGTTTTTTCACGCCCGATCAACTGTGCTTGTTGTACAAAACGCAAGTGCGGTCCTGCGTGGAATATTGCTCGCACCTCTGGGATGGCTCCACTAAGTACTTGCTCGATGCTTTGGATAGGTTACCGCGACGCGCGATCCGCATCATAGGCGATGAGGAGGTGACTAAACACCTTGAGCCTCTTCAATTACGCCGTGACGTGGCGTCACTAAGCGCGTTCTATCGTCTGTACCACGGCGAGTGTTCTGAGGAGTTATTCTCTCTTATCCCACCTTCTCCTTTCCTTCAGAGGACCACGCGCGCTGGCCTACGTTGTCATCGTCTAACTGTGGCCACAATTCCAACGCGTACAAAGAAATTTGGTGACTCATTTCTTTGTCGCACTATCCGTAAATGGAATGCTCTGCCCGCTCACGTGTTCCCTCCCTCTTACAATCTGGGATCCTTTAAAAGAGGCGTGAAGAAGCAACATGCAGGCCGGCAGGGTGAGGATGGCTGGTGTGGCAGGTAAAACTGCTGTATCAGCTATCGTCACGTCTGGACTTCACCTTCACTTAACATCAGGTGGGGTGGAGTCATTTGTCGAGATCTGCAGGAGCTTTGCAACAAAAATATCATACCAAACAGATACCATCATGAATATTTAAGTATGAGGTATGATGGAACCATACGTGATGCGTTAGATGAAACGGACGAAGATGATTCGGATAAGGAGAATTAAAAATCTTTTACTTTTATTTTATTTTCTAGATCTCATTATTCCAAATGTTTAATATGAAAAAATATTTTTCAATCATAATATGGCACTTTCATTTAAAAACCTTATAAAATACCTATTAGTATTAATTAATCGCATATAGTTTTTAGAACATAGCAATTTTAATAGACATTTTTATCGTAAACGCCAAAATAGCCTTAGATTATGACAGCAAAAATAATGTAAGCGCCATAAATAGCATAAATACTTATTATTTTTGTTTCTTCTTCAATTATATATGTAAATGTCTAAAAAATATTATTGTATGTAAAAATAAAAATTACTAACACACTTCTGTGTAAAAATATTTAATAAAAACCTTCTCCTGTAAAATTTGGTTTTTGTCGGTTGCGCTAAAACGGCGGTAAGGGCTCGTAATGATACATTTATATAAGTATACTAGCTGACCCAGCGAACTTCGTACCGCCATAAAAAAGGGGCAGGTCGTAGAAGAGGAAATTTAGGGTTGTATGTATTTTTAACACCAAATTAAAAAAAATGTCCAAAAAAAATTTTAGGGGTGGGCAACGTAGTATTCCTGGGATAACATTCCTCCTAACCCCTATGAGAACACTACGTTACAATACCCAATAGTTTGAATTTTAGCGCGAAAGTGCATTGTACGTTTCAGAATAGTACGTTACAGGTGGGCAACCATTATCACTTAAGGATATGAAAAATAGATAGTAGCCGATTCTCAGACCCACGGAATATGCATAATAAAATTTCATAAAAATCGGTCAGGCCGTTTCGGAGGAGTATGGTTACATTGTGACACGAGAATTTTGTGTATAAGATTTTTTCCAGAAATAATCAGACATCAGTGCTTTATTTCACTGCTTTGTATTAACAACCCTACACCATAGTATTTTATTACACCGTAGTTAAACTACGATATTGTTTGATTTTCACAGATAAAATATTTCAATATACATAAATATGCAGAGCAATTATTCGTATATGTTGAACGTAGGTATAGTTAATGCTACATCGGGTCATCCAAAACTGGCAAACTGCAATAATTGATTTTCAACCTAAAAGCTAGGTGGTTTAGGTTTAAAATCGAAAATGTTTCAGATTACCACTCTGTCTAAAGTACTACATAACTTTTGATATGGTTGAAAACATAACTATTGCAGAATGAGCTTTTGTCCGAATTGAATGTTTCATTTCATTTACAACTCAGACGAGTGGATTGGTTTGAAAATATACTGAATGAAAACTATTAAAGTTAAAAAAGCTAGTTATTTAACTTGCTAGATGTTTAAATCTAAAGAATTTTTTACTAGAGAAAATTCCACGTGCAGCGTCGGGTTCTAACTCACACCGCGGTCCCAGTGCCTAAGGCGCGCCGGCGGCGGTCCGTGTCGAATTTTCTCTAGCATTTCTTAGGCTGCAAGGCAGCGCCATCTCTTCGCATTACTAAAATAAAAATGTTTTTAATTTCATAAGTTTTATATTTTTTACATTTAAAAATTTGAAATTAAATATTTATTGAGGAGCTCGATGGCGCGGGTGGTTAGCGCGTTTGGCTGCTATCGTTAAAATTAGCAACTTACGCTGTGGTCGGTCATTGGATGGGTGACCAAAAATCTTCTATCTCGAGTTTCTTCATGCCTCGGAAGGCACGTTAAGCCGTTGGTCCCGGCTGCATCTGCAGTCGTTAGCACCCGCCAATCCGCACTGGGCCCGCGTGGTGGGTCATGGCTCAATCTCCCTATACCATCCATAGGGGAGGCCTGTGCCCAAGCAGTGAGGACATTAATAGGCTGATGACGATGATGAGACATTTATTACATTTATTTATTAAGTTTCCCTCCCCTTTGCTGTCCATCCGTCTGTTTTTAGATGTAGTAACAGACAGTTGATATTATAAAAGAATTTATTATTTGACCTGTTTATGTTCGTTTCTTAGGTTTTCACGCACATCACTCATTAAATAAAAGTAGTTTTTACGGGTTAATGCACGAAACTTTATTTATTTATTGACGTTTCGTAGCCTTTAGAGGCTATATTTATAGCCTTTATAGGAGATAGAAAGCCTCTCTTGAGTTTGTTTCGCCGGTTCTTCTCAGAAAGGTCTCCCAATTTTGGAACCGGTGGTAGTTTACGGTAGTTAGGGTCAAATAAATAAACTCAAAATTACAAAAAAGAATTTGAAATAAAATACTTTATTAAGTAAATTAAATAATAAATTCATACATAGACAATAAAACTTAAAAAATCGAACAATGAAATAACCAAACGCTCAATAAAAGTCTTTCGAAGGTAGCTCGACAAATTGAATAAAAGTTTTATTCTGTTTATGTTCGACTAACTAATGCTCATTTATAATTTTTATTATTTTTAAAGCATGTAACTGCTTGATGTTTAAATCTAAAGAAAATATAACTAGAAAAAATTCCACGCGGACCAGGCAGCAGACGGGACTCGAACCCGCACCCTTCGCAATCCGGGCGAATGCACTGACCAATTATGCTACCGCGGCCCTCACGGACCGCGTCGAAATTCTTTCTAGCTATTCTCATGCTCATTTGTAAACATATGCCTAAATTTAAGCAACAACGCCCAAAGCTAATTTTTCCTTGCATCAACATAAAATTTGTAAGGCGTACCCCAATTCTATATTTATTTATAAGATAAGCAGTAGTAAAGCTGGAAAATTCGTCATAAGGTAGTTTACCGCGCCGACCGCTCCTCCTAAAATACTATTCCTTACTGCAATGTATTCAAAAGCACGTACTTTTCGCGTTCATGTATTCCGCTGAACAATGATCCCCTGTTTGCCGTTACTCGAAATGCATAATAATTCTTTTATCAGAGCCGAGTAAGCGGATCACTCTTATATGTGGGCGAAAAATTCAAAAAAGTTTCATGCAAACTTCATATAGGTATTATGAAAAAAATCGATAAGCTTTGGTACAATGGTGTGTACTGGTTTTTTTAAAGAGTACCTACTGAGAGGTCCTGGGTTTATAATGCTTAACAATTCAGTTTAAATTTAATAATGAAGCGCCCATGCCTTTTCAATTATATCTATATATATATATATATATATATATGTTAAAAGACTATAAACATGGTTTACCCTACGGCCCTAATGAAGTAACCAGAGAGTATACCTATATTGTTTTTTTTGGCTTTTTAGGCAGTCCAAGGTTCCATCAGTCATATAAATTAAATTAATTATACACAACCTCTCCACACACACACACACTCATATTCACTATACTCACCATGAGAGGTTTCACTTGCTACACTTCACACTTATTATTTTGTTACTTCTCTGGAAAATATGTCTGTATATCAGGAAAAAGAAAATATATCAGGTGCAGCGCTCTGTATATGTTTTATAAAGAGAGCTGCACCTGAGATACAGGTCTCCTAGTTCAGGTGCAGATGTATTTTTATGCAGTTAGTTGATTGTTTTATTATTGTAAGATTTTATAAAATACTAGCTGACCCAGCGAACTTCGTACCGCCATAAAAAAATAGGGGTTGGTGGGAGAAGGGTGAAAATTTAGGGTTGTATGTATTGGTGTATAATGTATCATAAAAAAATAAAAAAAAAAATCTAAAATTAAAAAAAAAAATTTTTTGGGGTGGATTACCCTTAACATTTAGGGGGATGAAAAATAGATTACATCCGATTCTCAGAGCTACTGAATATGCATATAAAATTTCACGAAAATCGGTCGAGCCGTTTTGGAGGAGTTTAACCACAAACACCGCGACACGAGAATTTTATATGTTAGATTGTGTACAAAAATTGTTTTGGTGCCAATAAATTATTATTATTATTATCAGCCACCTTCCAGTCCCATCATCAGACCAGCTCGTCGATACATGCGCCCGGATAGCGAAGGGTGCAGGTTCGACTCTCGTCTGTTGACTGGGCCGCGTAAAATTGTTTCTAGTATTTTTTTTTAAATTTAGCGTTATAAATGAATCTTTTAATTAAACTTCTCTAGAGATTTTCGGTGTACGAGTAATTGCAGGATATTACAATATCCCGAATAATTCATTGAGCATGGTTTAAAAACTCAGTGGCATAGTTCCCTAAATTTAATTTAAGCACTTTTTACAGGCGATAAAAAAGATAAAATATCGCCTTAAAATTTATAAAAAATACTTGAACAAATCAAAATAATACCAAACCGTCTAATTAATTATGTTGATTGCATATTATAAATTTATTATTTACAAATGAAACTTTGAATGGTTCGGATGAGATAACCTAATTAAAACGCAAATTAATCGAATACTATGTATTTGAAAAACTCAACTTTATTAAAGTAGCAGATCTTTTTAATTTGTAACTCAATACATACTGTAACGTGAAAAACCGGGTAAGTGGGGTAAATAAAAATAAGGCTCCGATTATAACTCCATTTATTGGTAACCTCCGTACCTTAAATGAATAGGTTTAGGTAAATGACTTTAATTTAAGGTTAGTTATATTTAAGTTAAGTTTAAAACAATATTTGTGAAACGGAGTGAAATTAGCCGCTGGCTGGAGCCGCACGGTCACGCATATAAACGGTCGTTACAATTAAAATAGGTAGGTAAAAAAAACAGATCGTGGCGCATTTGGTCGATAACGCTTGGTATGGTTAAAGTTAAAGTTAATTTAGATAAAAGGAATTGGTTAGCTTTAGGTCCAGAGTAGACAGCACGAAGGGTAGTCTGCGCACGGAGTGCAGTCCAAACTCGTCGGGTTAAGTAGATGAGTTGGGGTAAGCAGGGGCTTCGTCAGCTGCTTAGGACTGGAGAGTCCTTCTGGGGTAGGGACTGGTTATGTGTGACGTTGCCTGGGTAGCAGGACGTCAGGGTAACATGGCGGTATACTATGGTAAAACATAGCACCGTAACATAGCATCATAACATTGCACCTCCTGTCGGAGGCGTTGAAGACAGCAAGTATATTAATAGTTTATTCTTCCATGTTATTATCAATTAAGAAAACGTGTGACCATTTCTCAAGTGGAGCCGGCACATGTTGGATTTTGTATAAATCTGTGTAAATAGGGGTTCCTTATGCTTCGCCAAAAAAGCGAATCGTGGAACGTGTTCGAGAAGAAAAATGTAAAATGACTTTTTTCTTAAAAGTTTTATAGCGTTGGCATATTGATAAATAAGGGCGGCGTTATACACAGTCGGTGTGCGAAGTCTATGAACAGTGCGCTGGAGCACAACGTGTCCGTGTGTGATATAGGACGGAGGCTTTTTGTCCTTTTCTAACCGTGTAATTAATAAATTATAAAAAGTAAATTTTATGCATTAGAGCAAAAATTTAGGGCTACAATACCCCCATAACCACATAAAGAATTCCGGTAAAGGAATTCGCCGGATGCCCTCATCCATTCCTAATCGACTTAGAAATTCCAACTTTCTAAAGAACATAACAAAATCAAACGTTAAGTTTAAAAACAAAACTAAAACAAGTAAAATAAAACCTGGTATTTGCAACTATCGACCAAACGACCTAAATTAAAACAATAAAGAAACCTTGTCCTTCTTTATGGTTAACCATCAGATCTATATCCAAATGGGGTAAAACAAATCAATGCACTACTGCTAAGAGGCTGTACTTGCCTTTCAACAACAGACAATAACTTATATTATAGAATGAAGTAGTAAAGGTTGCTAAACAGCAAAATAAATGATATCTGTAGACTACAGAAAAGGTACTTGTATATTAAATAACAAACTGTTTATCAAACAGTAAAAAAAAGGTATGAACGAAACCAGTATACATATATTATATTGGTAACGATCTATAGGTAGGTTGAAAAATAACAATTGAAAATTTATATTTTCAATTTAGATAGATAGATAGATAAACACTTTATTACTCACACATACACAATTAAAGGGTTTACAAAACAGATAGTCAACTATGGTGGGTAAAGGCGGTCTTATCGCTGAAAGCGATCTCTTCCAGACAACCTTTAAGTCGAAGGATAGTTTAACAGAGATAGAAGAGTAATGTGCCAGCAAAATATAAAACAAAATAAAATAGAAATAATATTATATATATTATATAAAATACATACAAATAATATCACCTACACATATATATATATATATACATAAACAATAATATACTATGCTTATAGGTACTGATACAAACATAACATACTATTAATAGAATAATATATACACATACACTACACATATAAGTTATATGTTGCAAACTAGGACCTTGATAAAAGATGTTTATGAAGCTTGTTCTTGAAAGTTGCAAGTGATGCCGATTGACGGACTTCTGATGGAAGGTTATTCCATAAGATTGCAGCCTTGACAGTGAACGAATCCCCAAAGTATCCAGATCGAGTAAATGGAGTCCTTAGTAAATTGTCTGTCCTGGACCTAAGGTTAAGAACGTGATCGGTACTTAGAATCGGAAACGTTCCTTAAGGTAGGGAGGAGAGCGAGGATCATACAGAACGTTGTACAGAAGAGTGAGAACATGCTCTTCACGTCGTAGTCGGATGGGTAGCCACTTCAATTTATTCCTGTATTCGGACACATGATCAAACTTGAGCAATCCATAAATAAATCTAATGCAAAAGTTCTGAAGACGCTCGAGCTTGTTTAACAGATCCTCATTAAGGTCAATAGTACAGATATCAGCGTAATCCAGAATAGGCAAAAGAAGTGACTGCGCAAGTTGGATCTTGGTCCCCACAGGCAGCAAGTTCCTCCATCTCCGCAGTGAACCGGCAGCAGCGAACATCTTTCTGCTGACTTCAGTAATGTGAGGCGACCACGATAAGACAGCATCAAAAATTACTCCCAAGTTTTTGACATTAGCACAAAGGGTCAAAGGGGTACAAGAAAATAGAAGAGGAGGAATAATACTAGAATTGAGCCTGGCTATCTGCTTCGAACCGCCAAGGATGATCGCCTGAGACTTCTGAGGATTCACTGTCAAGCCATGGGCACTACTCCATTCGTGAATGGTCTCAAGGTCGGCGTTTAGCTTAGCAATCATTCCGTCTAAGTTATCAATAGAGGCTTGTGAATAAATCTGCAGGTCGTCAGCATATAAATGATAATGGCAAGAGAGGAGAGGGGTCAAAAAATTAATAAAGAAGGAGAAAAGAAATGGGGAGAGGACTCCGCCCTGGGGTACACCGGCTGTGAGTTGACAGCAGGCAGACAGTTTGTCGTCAACACGGACACATTGGGATCGTCCGATTAAATAACTCCGAAACCACTCGACAACGTTATCGGAAACAAAAGCAGATTTTAACATTGCCAGAAGGATATCGAAATCAACAGAATTAAATGCGTTAGTGAAATCTAATAAAACTAAGGTTGTAAGCTGTTGATTAGACATTCCCTCTCGCACATCATCAGACATCTTAGTTAAGGCAGTAACGGTGCTGTGTCCCGGACGAAAGCCAGACTGGAAAGGACAAAGGATATTATTAAAGTTAGCAAATACGCTAACCTGGTGGAATACAAGACGTTCCAAGACTTTTGACAGGAAAGGAAGAATAGAAATAGGTCTGAAATGAGAAGGTTGGGTAGGATTTGAAGATTTAGGAATAGGGATGACAACAGCCTTGCGCCAGCAGCTCGGAAAAATTCCTGTGGTGAGTGAAAAGTTAAATATATGGCAGAGAATGGAAACGCAAGAGGGCATGCAAAGGAGAATCATACGTCGGCCTATACCATCTAAGCCCTCAGCGTTAGATTTAACAGCACGTATATTCTTTTCAATCTCACTCTCAGACACAGGCCTAAAAGAAAAAGGAGGATATGCCAATTTAGGAATACGTGAGAGGGAGTGGAGTTTAACGTTATGAGGGATAGGAGAATTGAGCGTGAAGTGGCGGTTCTGGGAGTCAGGATCCAGATTGAGAGGTAAACTCGATCTAGACTTGCCAATGCCAAGTGAGCCCAGGAATGACCATACTTTCGCTGGGTTACCATTAGCAACAGAGTCATGTATATGGCGACGCTGTGCGTCTCTGCACATTCGACTACAGCGATTCCGTAGCTCTCTGTACCGTGAACGGGTAACATCAGATGGATCATTTCTGAACTTCACTTTGGCAACGTTACGTCTGATCATTAAGGCCTTGATTTCCGCAGTAAGCCAGGGAGCCGGAAGGTGTTTGAGACGTATAGGACGAAGAGGAACATGAACATCGAATAGTTGAATGAGTAAAGAATTAAAGATTTCAAGCTTTTGGTCGATAGAAGGAGCTTCAAATACTGCATCCCAATCGATGCCGTTAAGGTCCGACATAAAGCGCTTTTCATCAATATTCCCAAAAGCACGCTGCATAATCACTCGTGGCTTAGGTTTAGGACAGCGGACTTTATAAGAAAGGAAGATGAGGTCATGGTAGGAGAAAGCTTCTGCAGATAGTTGTCCGTGGGAACTGACAAGGTCAGTTGAGGAAACAATGGCCAGGTCCAACAGAGACGGGCGGCAATCGGGAAAGTGGTGAGTTGGAGATAAGGGAAGTAAATTTAGATTAAGCGAATCCACAATTGAATGCAAACGATAAGAGCGAGCATCGTGTTTGATGAGGCAGGTGTTAAAATCCCCCATAATGATAGTATGATGAACCATAGGAACCAGATTCTCCAAGAGAGTCTCAAATTTGGCAAAATAATCAATATGGAGGTTAGGGCTATAAAAAACTCCAAGAAGAACCTTGAGGTGGCCAAGGAGAACCTCAACAAACAGATGCTCAGATGATTCGGAGTACAAAGAGGGAGATTTATCCAAAATATTGAAGGAAAAGTGGTTTCGAAGATAAATAGCAACACCACCGCCACCCTTACCGGTCCTGTCATTGCGAATGAGATGAAATCCGGGAAGAGAATATGAAGAGGAAGGGAGAGAGGGTTTAAGGAAAGTTTCCGAAACCAGAACAGCATGCAAGTTAGGGTCATTTGAGAATGTAGCCAACAAATCAGTATAGTGCGCCGGGATACTTTGGGCGTTAATGTGAACTGCATTAAAATTTTTGCGAAAAGGAGAAAATTCAGACTCTAGGCGCTCGTTCAAGGGCAAAGATGCACTATGGAAACTAGAATTAGGGGATGAGATGGAGAGAAAATTAGAGCTATCACTGACAGATTCTTCATCAATATCACTGAAAATATTTTGCAACATTAAAAATATAAATATATTAATAAATATATATAGTGAAAAAGAAAATAATAATAATAATAAGTAAAATAAACTAAAAAATCATATTAAGTACTACTCGCCAGCAGTATGGAAGAGGATCACTTAACAATGGTCAACTTTACTGTTCGATAGTTATTTTTCTTTATCAGAACAAAAGAACAAATTCTAAACAAACATAAAAAAAAAACATTGAAAAAATAAAACAAAATAAAAAAAAATGCAGACATCACACTTATAGACGTATACGTCCATGATCACACCAGGGCTGCGCTCAATACCCAACGCTCGGAGTGCAACTTTTCTACCCTGACGTTTCAGTTATGACATACAGTAGTACCACCGGTGCCGAATCCATCGTCCCCCCAAACCCAAACCCAAATCTGACAACAGTTAATCTGTCATTCTGCATACAGTATAAAAAGGAGAGACTGATGCCAAATTCAGCCTCAAGCCAAGAGAATCACACCAGAATCGACACCAATATCAAACTTTGACATGCACCCAGAGTCGAGGTTCCGAACGCAACCCAACATTATTTCCGAACACAACTGGAAAACATTACTGTCAAAAAGAATTATTATGACAAGTCAAATAATCACAACAAAATTAATGGATTTTAAAGTATAAAATTATTTTCCGGTTTTAAAACTATTGTTGTATTCCGAGACTAACATTAAAATATGTTACTTAATATTACCCACCGTCAACAAAAGCGTATATAAATACAGTACAGCGGCAAATAAATACGGTTACCTCCAAAACATATTATTAATGCAACAAGCGGGTAAAATTATCATTAAAAAGCGAGAATTACTAACTAGCTTTATGGTGTTAATCGGAGGTGGTGCCGGTGTTACAGGATGTGGTAGTGGCGTTGCTGGTGGTGGTATTAGAGGTGGTACTTGCGCTTGCTATAATGGTGCGTAGATCAGCCAGAGATTCCACCTTGCGTCTTCCGCCACCCTCCGTCTTGACATGAATAGTCCCGTCCTGGGTCCAGCAATTGGAAATACCAAATTTATCCCTTGCAGCCATAAAAACTTCATGACGAGACTTTGTCAAAAATTTAGTAGGGGAATTAAAAGTATAATCACTAGTAATAGGGACTTAACTATTACAGCAAGTAACTAATTGATAAGACGCTTTGTTAGACGTATTAATTAACATAAACATGCAACAAACACAAATCAGAAGGAATCGCTCTGTTGAAAGGTAAAGGAATTGCATTTCCCGTTCTCAACAAAACGAATCCTCAATGAGCTCTGGTGACCTTACTCAACGCAATAACCGCGAACTTCTGTAAGGTGGAGGTCCTACCCCAGTTGAGCGCTCAACATCCGAGTGGTAAATTACCACTATGCTCTACCTCTACTTCAATTTCATTTGAAATCCTTCACATGCCATTTCCCAAGATATTTACCGTTCTCATCTTCAAGTTCGTAAACTAATGAGGATAGTTTACGAATGATTTTACATTTTTCGTATTTAGGGGCGAGTTTAACCGAAAAGAATTTCTTTGCATCGCTTTGTTTATAAGACCGTTTCCAAACGTAGTCCCCGACTTTGAAACTGACATCACGACGGCGTTTATCGTAGTACTTGGCATTTTTTGCATGAGCCTTTTTCAGTTCCTCCTGCACCTGATCGAAAATGCCTCGTAACGTGCCTAGGTTGGAAATATAGTCGCGACGGGAATCAAATACTATTTCATCCACATCTCGAGCATTGGCATAAACTGTTCCGTCGGAAATTGCTTCTCGACCGTGTACTAACAAGTATGGAGTAAATGAAGTTGTTTCGTTTACCGAAGTGTTCATAGCAAATTGAATCTTATGGATGTTTACGTCCCATGTACGATGATCTTTACCAACAAAAGAAGAAACTGCCGTTATAACTGTCCGATTGGTTCTTTCCACTGTATTATATTGGGGACAGTACAATGGACCTAAATGAATTTGCGGTATTTTATATTTAGAAAATAACGCTTAAACTTCATGGCCCGTGAACTGGGAACCATTATCAGCGATGATAGTTTGGGGAATCCCATGTACCAAGAATACATGATCTTCCAACCTCTGAACAATAGCTTTTCCAGTAGCTCTTCTTAAGGGAAATAAGAAAGTGTATTTTGAGAAACAGCAAACCACAACTAACAAAAAGGTATTTTGCAACCTTGATTGGGGTAAGGGCCCAACCAAATCAATACTAAGGCACTGGAATGGCCTAGCACACACTTTAGGATTACCCATTAAACCGGGTGTTATTTGATTAGAATGTTTGTAGGCTTTACAAACATCACAATGCATAATAAATTTAACAACGTCCATAAACATATCCGGCCAGAAATATTTAAGACGTAACCTTTTGTAAGTTTTAGCAATGCCCAAATGAGCAGCCAGAGGATCGCAATGATTTTCCTATATCATTTCGATACTCGAGGGGAACAACTTGTTTCCACTCAAAATCTTTAGATAGTTGATTATTAGATTTGGTATAACGATACAGTATACCATCTATAACTTGAAAATTGGTACAAGACGAAGGATTATCCTTACATCTTTTTAAAAGATTTAGAAACCATTGATCGGTAGTATTTTTACTAATGCAAGCTATCGGAACAGATCGCGATAAAGCGTCCGGTACGATATTATCCTTGCCTTTACGATGCTCGATAATAAAATTAAAAGGAGAAAGTCTACAACCCCATCGTTCAAGACGACCGGTAGGATTTTTTAAATTTAGGAACCATTTTAAGCTTGAATGGTCCGTAATAATTTTGAACTGCTGGTTTCCTTCAAGATAAGGTTTAAAATGTTCCACTACGTATACCACAGCCAATGCTTCCCTCTCAGTAGCTGAATAATTTCTTTCCGGCGGTGTCAAGGATCTACTACAGTACGCAATTGGGTGTTCTTCTTCATTTATTATTTGCGTGAGAGTTCCGCCAATTCCAAAGTCTGAAGCGTCACAATGCACGGCGAAAGGTAACGAGAAATCAGGACAAGCCAGAACTGGAGCAGTTGAAAGACTAATTTTTAATTTATTAAATGCTTCCTCAGCTTCGGGAGACCAGATAAAAGGACTATTTTTACGATTAGAAGTTAATTTGTTCAAGGGACCAGCAATGTTACTAAAATTTTTAATAAACCGTCTGTAATATGAAGCGGTGCCTAAAAATCTTTTTACGTCTTTACGATTAGAGGGTATAGCAAAGTCCATAATAGCTTTAACTTTATCGGGGTCTGTGCGTAAACCATGTTCGTCGACTACAAACCCTAAATATTTTAACTGTTTTCGAAAGAAACAACACTCAGAAAAATTTATTGACAAGTTTGCAAATTTTAGCTTGTCATGAATAACGTTTAAGAGCTTAATATGCTCCAAAAATATAGAAGTTACACAGATAATATCATCAAGGTAAATAAATATTCTTCCATTATACTCTGGACCAAACAGAACATCCATCAATCTCTGTTGAGTAGCTGGCGCAGATGTCAATCCAAAGCACATAACTTTAAATTGAAAGAGGCCACGTGATGGTACGGTGAATGCGGTCTTTTCTTTGGAAGTCTCTTCTAAAGGTGTCTGCCAAAAAGCAGATTTTAGGTCAATAGAAGAAAGATATTTCGCATTATTAAGTTGATCCAATATCTGTGATATATAAGGTAAAGGATATGCATCGTGTTTAGAAACTGCATTAAGCTTACGACTGTCTACACAAAATCTATATTCACCATTTGCTTTAAGTGCTAATGTAACAGGGTTATTCCAAGGACTACTACTTGGTTCCACTACATCAAGACGTAACATCTCATCAAGTTGTTTGTTCAACTCAATAAGTTTAGAAGGAGACAGTGGATAATACCTCTGCTTAATTGGAGCCACGTCGCCTGTATCAATCTTATGGGATATTAAAGGGGTACGGCCTAAGCCAATCTTTTCGAAGGATATGTTTTACGAATTTATTAATAGTTTCTTCAGCTAATAATCGTTCCTCATCCGTCAAGGAATGAAACGGTTTCAAATAGGTAATATCCGAAACTGGAATAGAAGCAGAAATACGGTAAGAATTTCTTAACAAGGAGAGAATATCCGGAGCAATATTAAACTTAGCCCAAAAATTTAATCCAAGTAGGATGTTGGTAGAAACATCGGGTATGACATAAAATTTGATCACGTCGGTTTTATTCCCGACCGTGACTGGTAACAAGAAATATCCTAACACACGAGATGTAGAACCATTTGCAGTAGAAATACACTGCAAATCGTTAGAATTATATAAAGTGGCAAAATCCGAAAATAGTTTGTCATAACCATTTCCAATAATAGAAATCTCGGATCCTGAATCTAGTAATCCTGAGAATTTTAAATCAAATATAGTAAAAGTTAGGTAAGGTCTTTTATCTTCAGCTTCCTGGACCAAAGAAATATGTTTAAGTATAGAATCTTGGAAATTTAAAGGAAAATTATCCTGAATCTGGGTAACAGAGTCAGATGGCGTAAGTGAATTCTGGGTAACAGAACTCGATAAAATTTTATCCTGACCTTGGGTAACAAGTGCAGATGGGGTAAGTGAATTCGGGGTAACAGAACTCGATAAAATTTTATCCTGACCTTGGGTAACAAAGTCAGAAGGGGTAAGTTTATCCTGACTCTGGGTAACAGAGGCAGGTAAGGAAAATAAGTTCTGGGTAACAGAACTCGGGGCAATTTTATCCTGATTCTGGGTAACAGAATCAGGTAAAGGGAATGAATTCTGGGTAACAGAACTCGATAAAATTTTATCCTGACCTTGGGTAACAAAGTCAGAAGGGGTAAGTTTATCCTGACTCTGGGTAACAGAGGCAGGTAAGGAAAATAAGTTCTGGGTAACAGAACTCGGGGAAATTTTATCCTGATTCTGGGTAACAGAATCAGGTAAAGGGAATGAATTCTGGGTAACAGAATTCTGTAAAATTTTATTCTGACTCTGGGTAACAGAATCAGGTAAGAGAGGTGAATTCTGGTTAACAGAACTCGTTAAAACTTTACCTTGACTCTGGGTAACAGAGGCAAGTAAAGTAAGTGAAGCTGGTTTAATTAGGTTGGAAGTTCCTTGGTCCAAGCTTACAAGTTTTTTGAAGTAGTAAGTTTTGGTTTTTGCTGATCGTTACATTTCGGACATGTTTTAGCCGTTACACCAATTTCACCACAACGATAGCAGACGATTCGGTGCGACCGCTTGCAATTCTTCAAAACATGACCGTCCTCACGACATCTCACACAAAACTTAGTAGTAGGAGGTAATTTATTCAACGTCGCGCATTCTTTGAATGGTTTCGAGGTAAAAGTATTAGGTTTATATGCTAAATCAGCAGCAAGCATATTTTTATTTAAGGTAGCTTTATTTGGTTCGACAAATAAATCAGCACGTAATTTAGCATTTTCTAAAATACGACAATGGTTCTTCAATTCGGACCACGAATTTATGGACACCATCGCTAATTGTAATGAGTAAGAGGGTTTAATATTATACCTAACAATTTCTAACTGTTCCATCTCACTTAAAGGTTTACGAAGCCTACTAAAATAATTTTGCATAATACTGAAGTAATTTACAATACTTTCATTAGATCCCTGTGTACGAGCTTTTATTTCAGTTAATAATCTAAAATCATAGTCATACGGTAAATAATCTTCAAATAAAAGATGTTTTAATTCAGGCCATGAATTAACATTACACCTTATCCCACGATACCAAAACAATGCCTCTTCTGAAAAAATCTCAGAAGCGCTTTCAAATAATTTACTTTCGCTAATGCCTCTCGATAAACACAACTCTTCTATTCGCTGAACAAATGCAACAACACACGTTTTGCCATTAAATTTAAAATTTAAAGTATGGACTCCTTTACTAGAATTTGGTGGAATATAGTTAGGTTCCGTTGGTACTGGATCATAATTTGATTCATCGGGAGATCGTAAACTGCTCTTGAAATTGGATAATAAAGCATCAAATTTGTTGGTTATTTTATTTAAAGAAAGATCTAATTTAGATTTTAATGTTAAGTCATTTTCCTCAATAGGGTGAACTCTAGTTAAGCGATGAAACAAATGGTTACCTAAAGCATTTATTCTATTTAAAATTTTTAAAGTTAGGGGTTTAGAAGAAGATAATTCGTTTAATTCGTCAAGTTTATGGGAAATTAAATTTAATTCAAGTGAAAGGTCACCTTCATATAAGTCAATTTCATCCGAAGGAAATTCTTTAAATAAACCACGTAACTGAGTACGCAAACCAGCACAAGTGTCAACCGGTTTAGCATCACGTATAGTTACTTCATACAACAACTCATCTTTATGTAAAAGGTTAAGGTTAATAGGCCTTTCTTCCATAGTGAGAAAGTGGGTAAAAATTTCGTATGTAAGAATTCAAATGTAAAGATAATATTTAAATTTGTAGGTAAAATGTAGTTAGACCAGTAAGCGTGATCGACCAGTGCAATATTCAATTGCAAAGAAATATGTCCTTAAGTATACAGTTAGGTTTACAGTAGTAAATAGTGATACACAGTAGCACCTTAATATAACATTAGAAAATAATGTTGGTAAGATAAAACATTAAGTAATAGTAAGATTTTAACAATCCACAATATGAATTGAAATTTTAAACAGTTAATTGTATCATTTTTATGAAATAGTATTTAAGTTTATTTAAAAACGAGTAAGTTAAATGCGTTATCGCCAACCTGTCTTGGTTTTGTAGAAACGAGGACAGGGAATACTAATATTCATGCAACCACGATCCTGGCAGGGTCGCCAAATTGTAACGTGAAAAACCGGGTAAGTGGGGTAAATAAAAATAAGGCTCCGATTATAACTCCATTTATTGGTAACCTCCGTACCTTAAATGAATAGGTTTAGGTAAATGACTTTAATTTAAGGTTAGTTATATTTAAGTTAAGTTTAAAACAATATTTGTGAAACGGAGTGAAATTAGCCGCTGGCTGGAGCCGCACGGTCACGCATATAAACGGTCGTTACAATTAAAATAGGTAGGTAAAAAAAACAGGTCGTGGCGCATTTGGTCGATAACGCTTGGTATGGTTAAAGTTAAAGTTAATTTAGATAAAAAGAATTGGTTAGCTTTAGGTCCAGAGTAGACAGCTCGAAGGGTAGTCTGCGCACGGAGTGCAGTCCAAACTCGTCGGGTTAAGTAGATGAGTTGGGGTAAGCAGGGGCTTCGTCAGCTGCTTAGGACTGGAGAGTCCTTCTGGGGTAGGGACTGGTTATGTGTGACGTTGCCTGGGTAGCAGGACGTCAGGGTAACATGGCGGTATACTATGGTATAACATAGCACCGTAACATAGCATCATAACATTGCACCTCCTGTCGGAGGCGTTGAAGACAGCAAGTATATTAATAGTTTATTCTTCCATGTTATTATCAATTAAGAAAACGTGTGACCATTTCTCAAGTGGAGCCGGCACATGTTGGATTTTGTATAAATCTGTGTAAATAGGGGTTCCTTATGCTTCGCCAAAAAAGCGAATCGTGGAACGTGTTCGAGAAGAAAAATGTAAAATGACTTTTTTCTTAAAAGTTTTATAGCGTTGGCATATTGATAAATAAGGGCGGCGTTATACACAGTCGGTGTGCGAAGTCTATGAACAGTGCGCTGGAGCACAACGTGTCCGTGAGTGATATAGGACGGAGGCTTTTTGTCCTTTTCTAACCGTGTAATTAATAAATTATAAAAAGTAAATTTTATGCATTAGAGCAAAAATTTAGGGCTACAATACGTATTTGAATTTCTTTATCGTTGATGCAATCTTAAAAATCTACTTACTTTCACTGGATTATTATTTTCATAAACTAGAAATTTAAAAACCGATTTCATACTGCAATTAAAGTTAAATCAACCTAAAAGGATTTCAATGTTCATGGCAATGCACGTTCAGTTAATGTATCTGTCTCGAGTCACGGTTTCTGGCTTAATAGTTGTTCTGAGGAAATGATAGTATTTAAAACGATAAAATGTATTTCACCCGCCTCCTCCTCTAAAAGCTTCCCGACTTAAATGCTGAAACTATCATTTCGTAGACGTTACGGTGAAAGATAAAAGTCCTTTGTGTTGTTTTCAACTTTTCGTTGGGAATTCAGAAGAAGCAAATGTCTCTAAATTAATGGAAGTTATATTGATATCTAACATCTGTGTACAGCAATTTAGTTGCTGATATCGTACATTGAAATTTTATTAAAGAGGGGTTAATAAAATGCCCTCTAAAATTATATGGTGTGTTCTATCTGCTACAATGGTTCACCACTACTACTGCACTACTTCTGTACAAATTGAAACCGCGCATAATAATAAATCTGACTTCATAATCGGATGCATAAATAAAATAATCAAGACAAATTTATTATACACTCCAACGATTCTATTAGTTAATCAAGATAAATGGGATACCACAGATACTTATAAGTTTTATGATAGGCTCATAGATATAACAGTTAAATATAACATACCAACAATAAAAGATATTACTTCAGATGTATACGAAATGTATGTTATGAAAGACCATTTTCTCTCCATATCATATTACCATGATTGTGACAAATTATTGGAAGTACCAATCGACTCCGTCAATCCAGTAGTAAAACATATAGTGGTTATTTTCAATTCTTCAAAAGAATGCACAGGACTGCTAAATAATGTTATATCTCACTACCTCAGTAAATATGATATAACTTTTCCAAAATTAAAAGAAGATGGTAATTATGATATTGTTACTTATATACCGGAGCTAAATCCTATCTATTGTAAAATGAACTACACCGTATCAGACACTAAGATAGCCACCTGCGATTCCTTAAAGAAGGACAACATTTTTCCAAATAAAGAACCACAAGATTTAATGGGATGTTTCTTTAAAGTCGGTATGGCAACATTTGTCCCATTTTCGAGGATTAAAGATAGCAAATCAATGCAAATAATGGATCCAATCAAAGAAAAGGATATCAGAGGATGTGACGTGGAAATCATGAAAATAATGTCACAATATTTCAATTTTACGCTGCAATATTATTTTATATTTGACAGTGAAGACCACGGTCCTTCTCGACTAGCATTTTTGGATTTTCTGCTTAACGGTACTTTGGACGCTTGTGCAGGTGGACTATTTAGAGTGTATGGTGATGTTGTTGAATATTCAGGTGTTTACGGTAAACAAGCGTTTGTTTGGATGTACACTGTTAAACGAAGAAACAGGTCTTGGCAAAACCTGGTTGCTAAAGTCGGTAGCTTATATGCATTCATTGTGTCCTATATTATCTTTTCCTTTGCATCATATTTACTTACTATGTTTGACAGAAGACGCGTGTCACTCAGCAACACGATGTTGTACAATTGGGGTGCACTCATGGGTGCTTCTTCATTATATAAAGCAAAAACTTTCAAGCACAGGATTATGAACTATTTCTACTTAACTCTATGCACACATCTCGCTGTTTACGCTAACATACACATGTATTCTTTTCTAACCGTCGTCGGTCCACCAAGTACATATAAAACTATCGACGAGATATATGGATCAAATTTAAAGCCGTACTTGGATCCAAAAAGCAAATTTTTTATCAGTGATAAACAATTCGACACGTTTTCTAATACATCAAAAAATTGTGTGTTTTTTGTAGATTGTGAATTACAAAGTTTTAAACATAATGGAATTACAATTGTAGTCGATGGTCAATTCACGTTGTTTCAAGCTGAAACTATAGTGGATGGAGAAGCTACGGTGTTAAAGGTGCCACAGAACATGCTGACTGTCTACCATGAAATTTTGATTCGAAAGAATCTCACCATCACAAATAGTTTTCAAAAACTTATGACTAGACTCGGGGAAGCTGGCATAAGTGATCGACTGTACCACGAAGGTTTGGGAATATTAACAGAAGCGAAAGTGCTTAGTGCGACGAAAAATATTATGAGTTACAGCTACAATTGTAAAGGTGGATGTAGTATTACACTGATACAGTGCATGTAGTATTACACTGATACAGTGCGCAGGAGCATTCTATGTTTGGATGTTTGGGTGTGTCTTGTCTTTTTGTGTTTTTATAGTGGAGATTACAGTAAAAAAGAAACAAGGCCGGGAAATATAATGGTTATGTATAAATTTGTATGGACGCTGCACCCACGTCCGCCACGGCTTAAACTACATTTGTTTGAAAGGTATTATAGTCATGATCATCTGTGCTAAAGCGCATCAAATTCCATCCCGGGGGTCTTTAGTTATTTTAAGTTAAATAGGTACAGGTACTATAACGAACGAAAATAATAGAAACAAGGGCATTACAGTACAGTGGCTGTAAGGCTCAGGCACAATACATACAAGAGCAGTTCAGTAGCGTAACTTAGCCGTTTTCTTGAAATAGATACCTACGACTGTTTCGCAACACTATGACACAAGAACATAAAAAAGGGTGGAAATGCCCTGCCTGCTACTGTAAGTTGCCCAAGAACGGAAATTTAAACACACCAGTGAGACCTTTAAATCAAAATGAAATTGACCGTCGGCCTCAATCGCCTGAAACTGCAAATGTCACCTTTCGAAAACATACATCTGCCCAAATAAATGTTTCTTTGTGTTCAGAGGATATTTCCTCTCTGGGAGATACCATTTTCACAGAAACCAAAGAAACTAATACGCCTACCGAATTAACACTGCAAATGTTAAGCGATACGATTGCTAAAAAACTACAGGAAAATAATATAAAAATAATAACAGAGCTACAAAACGCAATAAAAAACGAAGTACAGCAATCAGTAAAGATTTTAATGGAAGAACTAAAACAAGATATACATTTACTAAAAGAAGAAAATAACTGCAATAAGCTGGAAATACAAAAATTACATATGAAATTAGAAAACCAACAGAAAGAGATTGATCGACTAAAAACATTCAATGAAAATATTAATACTGTTGGACACCAAAATGCTGAAATAAATCGGAAAAAAATAGTACTGTATGGCTTAAAAGAATACTACAAAGAACCAGAACATAATTTATTGGAACGAATCCATGAAATTTTTCAGGAAATTTTAAATGTAGATTTAAATGGATACATAGAGGATACACATAGAATAGGACGCTACAATAACAATGGAAATCGACCATTGGTAATAGAGCTGATAAGAAAGAGAATGGCTAAATATTTAATTGAAAATAGTAATTGCTTTAACGGAATCGTGTTTTCAGTATCGGAATTTTTGGACAGGGCCACCCAATTGAAAAGGAAAGCTTTGCGAGAGGAAATGCATATAGCAAGAAAAAATGGCCTACATGCAATACTGAAAAACAACCAATTATTTATAGAAGGAAAAAGAGTGAATATGAGCGAAGTTGCCCAATCATTCAACATGAAGAATCAGCCCAATTCAAAAGACTATGAAAGAAAAACGCAAAGTCCGGAAGAGAATAATACAAGCCGTAATAATGATAATTCCTTTCGAAAAAACTAAAAAAACACAATTTACGATTCTGTTCCAGAATGTTCAAAGTATCAACAACAAACAACAAATAATAGAGGCATTTTTACAAGAAAATCCAATATATCAAGCATTATGCATCTCAGAAACATGGTTATCCCAAGCTAAACTAGATTTATTGAATTTTAGCGGTTACTAGATAGCGTCATCGTTTTGTAGGAGGGAGCGCGCTGGAGAAGGCGTTTGCATTTTACTAAGAGACTATTTGGAATATACTGAAATAATTGATATAACTAAAATTTCACTGGAATACATCTTGGAAGTAACAGCGGTAGAATTAAGTAAAGAAAATCTATTGTTAGTAGTAATGTATTGGAATAGAAGAGAGGAAGACGCATTTCGTGACCGGTTGAAGTTGATTTTGAACTTTTTAAATAAAAAATACTCTAAATATAATATAATTATAGGCGGTGATTTTAACATAAATATATTAGACAATAACAAAAAGGGAACTGATCTATTGGATTTTATGTTAGAAAATAAGTTTACACAGCATATTAAAGCACCGACACATATAACACAGACTACGTCCACATGTTTGGATCTTATATTTACCAACTTTGACCATACATACTTTCATACCAATGTAGAGGAGCTGGGTTTTTCGGATCATGCTGGAACCACTATTAATCTTACAAACATACGTTCTAAACAAACATATTGGTACACAAAAAAACGTTTATACAACAATAAAAACATATCTGAATTTAAATTTCAACTACAACAAATAAACTGGAAGCAAATAATAAACCCACATAAAAATATAAATGATAATTATAATGCGTTTCAAGAGACCTTAACTAAAACATTAAATACATCTATACCAAAGCAGACTATCAAATGGAAATCTACACCAAAGAAGTATTGGTTAACTTTAGGATTAAAAATATCGTGTAAAAATAAAAGGTTACTGAAAATTATTTCCACAAAATCAAATAATCCAATTTTAAAACAACATTATAAACAATATGAAAAATTATTAAAAAGAACAGTTATCTGGGCTAAAAAAAATCAATACACAAAACAAATAAATCAATCACATAATAAAGTTAAGACGATGTGGAATATAATAAATGAGAGGACTAATAAAATAAAAATTAAGGAACAGTGTAATATAGAATTGAAAATAAATAATAAAATATGCTCAGACCCAAAAATTGTCGCAAATTCTTTTAATGATTTTTTCGCTTCAATCGGTAGGCTCAAACCGTCATCCCAGGACGGCTGCGCAACACACTGCGCTAGCGGCTGCCCT
Source organism: Chilo suppressalis (assembly GCA_902850365.2). Lineage (NCBI taxonomy): Eukaryota > Metazoa > Arthropoda > Insecta > Lepidoptera > Crambidae > Chilo > Chilo suppressalis. The sequence goes on from OU963911.1 coordinate 4,128,134, forward strand.
GTACTCAGCCCCACCGAAAATACATTTTACTTGAGTCCAGTAGAGTGTCGTGAAGTACATAAAATTATTAAGTCCCTTAAGAACAAAAATAGTCATGGCATCGATGAACTTCCACCTAAATTAATAAAGGAATGTGTAGAGGAACTAACTTATCCATTCACTTGTTTAATAAACCAATCTTTTGAAGAAGGCACGTTTCCATCTTCTCTGAAAAAAACAATAGTTAAACCTATCTATAAGAAAAATGAAAAATCCGATCCAAACAACTATCGTCCTATAGCCCTTCTACCTACAGCTTCTAAAATATTTGAAAAAGCAATCTGTAATCGCGTTGTCAAGTTTTGTGAAAAATACAAAATATTTGATGACAGTCAAAACGGCTTTCGAAAAAACCGATCCACAACTCTAGCTGTATATAAATACATTAATGAAATAGTTAAAAAAATAGATAAAAAACAGTACGGAGTAGGCATTCTACTAGACATGACGAAGGCATACGATAGGGTGCAACATAACATACTTTTAAAAAATTGTACGATATTGGAATCCGCGGCCCTGCTCATAAATGGTTTTCATCTTATTTGCGAGATAGAAAACAATTTGTAGAGATAGAACACTTCGATAAAAAGTCCAAAAAATACACACATGTATACTCCGACTGCAGGGTTATAAATGCATCAATACCCCAGGGAAGTGTTCCTGGGTGTTTATTGTTCTTAATTTATATAAACGACTTTCCTAAAAATATTGAGGAGCCATGTGTATTATTTGCAGATGATATATCCATGCTAACTTCTTGCGAAGCAAATACCGACATTAATATAAAACTGGACGCGATCCTTGCTAAAACTTCTGACTGGTTAAATGACCATAACCTTGAAATAAACATAGCTAAAACAAAAATAATGACCTTCCACCCGCATCAAAAGAAAGAATTAAAATTGTCAGTAAATTACATGGGCAAAACTTTAGATTGTGTTAAGGAATTTTCTTTATTAGGTATAGTCATAGACACGCATATTAACTGGAAAGCACATGTAAGGAAAATAAAATCTAAATTATCGAGTTTTTCTTATGCACTTCGTGAAGTTAAAAAGACTACTAACGTGGAAACGGCAATTGTAACTTACTACGCATATGCGCATTCTTGGCTGAACTATGGCATCATCTTGTGGGGAAATAGCACAGACGCACCCACTTTATTTACATTGCAGAAAAAACTAATCCGTATTATTGCAAATATAGACAATACCGAAAGCTGTAGACCGTACTTTCAGAAGTTTAAGATAATTCCCCTGCCTTGTTTATACATACTAGAGATATGCAAATTTATAAAGAAAAATAGCCAATTATAAACTAAACGAGAGAATTTACATATGAAGTATACCTTGCGATGTAAAAACAAATTAGTACTGCCAACTTCACGCCTCAAGCTAAACTTAACAAGTACCTTTAACTTTTCCATAATCATATATAACCATTTACCAGAGACATTTAGAAACGAAACTAATGACATTCTATTTATAAAAAAATTAAAACTGTTATTAATCGAGAAGTGCTACTATAGTATTAATGATTATTTGAATGACAATCTTAAGTAAATAGCGACTATCATGTACAAAATGACAATAAAATGATACACATAAATGACATATACAATTATACACACAAACATACATATATAAATATTATTGAACTTGACATTGAAATTTAACAAATATTATTTTTATTTTATTTTTTGCTAGTGACCCGCCTATTAATTGATTGTTTGTTTATATAGATGAAATGATTGATTTTCTTCACTTAAATAATATATGAATTAACTATAGTGACATTCAGTACCTAACTCTTTCAATCTATAAACTAACGTAGAAATTAGAATGTAACCCCTCTCTTCTATCTATCTCTCATTTCGTTGCGTGCCCGACAGGGTCCATAATGATCGTATTTTGTCATATTTAACATCTTTTTGTACATTGTGGATATGCAATAAAGAATTGAATTGAATTGAATTGACTGAGCGGAGCGCAAGGGTCCTACCCTGCACCTGCAAAATGTAAAACATATTTGTGTAGATTTTCATTGTGTGTGTATAGATACTATTGCCATGTTACGGAATCGAAACGGACGCGGGCGGCGCGGCGCAGTTAACTTAACTCGGCCAACGACCAGTCTTGGCGGCGCGTGACGTGGCACTGCGTAGATTTGTCTTGGCAAGATTGGTTAGCGGCCGTGTAAATGTCGTTTGTCTGTGTGCGTGCGTCGATTCGGGCGCTAGTATGAAGTCGGAGTACTGCTCTTGTATGTATTGTGGCTCAGGTATTATGGGAGTACTTCACAAGGAGCAAGGTTGCCTCCTTATGTCATTCTGTCGCGCTAAAGTAAATCCAAAAATCCCCGCATGGGTTGGGGCTTTTTCAAACAGTCTATTCGTTATAGTAAATTTTCTTCTATGTAAAACGAACGACCACAAATCACACAAACTTGTCCACGCTTCGGTGACAACATGATTCCAGTTCATCCATACTAATTGACAAAGCCAATAATCGTGTTCCAATGTCTAAAGCGTGTTAGATAAAAATCAGTCAAGTGACAGGGACGCACAATCACGACGAAGTAAGACGAGTCGACTATTTGCTACTGCAAGTACTTCAACCCCCGTAAACCGCTCAGTAAGTGCAAGCGCAGGATGGTCGGCAGGCTTTGTCGTATATCTGGTTGTATAGGAGTACGATATGACATCTTATTATGGTTACTAATAATGTAAAATGAAGGTACTATAAAATTAATTTATTAAGCTACTTAAATATGCCCATGTATAATATCTTTTGACTGCCAGGATATTTTTATACGGTGTCTCATATCTTTTGACTACAAAGATATTTTTTACATTGTCATAATAAAAAGGCTAGTTTTTCATAGATCCACCGATTCATACTAATTACATCATTTTTGGCGAAGCTGGGTGTGTTTTTTTCCCATCGTCCTTTTAAGTTCTTAATTGTCATTATAAATTAATTTTTAATAGGGATATTTTTAAATGCACAGCAAATAACTTAGTACCCACCAAGTCATTTACAGCAATTAAATTATTTTTACATCAAAATAATTATTTTACTGCAAACAAAACATTTGTTGAACAAAACTAGTGCTGAAAATAATTAAAAAAAATACGTCTATACTGTAGTAACAAACAAAATTGTATAATTGTATAGAAATATGATTGTCATATCAAATATACTGATTGAACAGCAAATATACTGATTGCACAGCAAATATACCGAAAATTAACCAGGGCTTCGACGCATTATACTCACACTCATAACAAAACAATTATTTTTGCAACAGGTTTCGCTTCCCATTAAGTATTCATATTCATATTCATTTATTGCATCTTGTTGTATACACAGGTGTTACAAGTATGGTTAGGTTGCAAACAAGAGCCCTGTAAGGGCACGGCAAATTATTAGATTATTATTACAATTACATATTTTATACAAAATTAAATCACATATCTTAATTAATAGTAACATTTAAATACAAAAATAGCTTTACAGTTTACATTAATATTATGGGTTTATGTCATGTTTATTTATTTACCCAACCTATTTCTTCGTCAATATATTCGTTTACAGAATAGTAAGCCTTATTGATTAGAAATGTTTTAAGATTACTATCAAATTTATTTCAAAACTTGCTCATCATTGGGACACTTTTGGTGATTATAATAAAAAGCGAGTATGACCACCCGATTGAAGTGAAATTTCTTTAGTTCCAATGATCTGAAAATCATAAACTGTTTGTTAATACAAAAAAGCACCAATCCGCGCTGGGTCCGTTATCACCCTCCAATCCGCACTGGGTCCGTTAACATCCACCAATCTGCATTGGGTCCATTATCACCCACCTATCTGCGCTGAGTCCGTTATCACCCACTAATCCGCACTGGGTCCATTATCATCCACCAATCCGCGCTGGATCCGTTTTCACCCTCCAAGCACTAGATGACACTAATCGTAACGTGAAATCGTAACACATTCGCCAGTTTACCTCCCAAGTCAAGCGTGCCTAAAGAAGTTTCACTTCAGAAATTAGATTCTTATGTCAATTAAAATGGTATTTCACCTAGGTAAACTGCTGCAAGAGATAAAAATATGGCAGCTTTGTTTAAATAAAAAAACGATGTAATACATATGTTGTGAGGTGGTTATTATCAGCCATGCATTCTTAAAAAAGCTTTAGTTTTAAATAAATAGAGATGCATCACGAACTAAAATTGTTACTAATGTAACAATATTTTGAGGTGACTATTTTGCTGTGCAATAAGTATTTTTGCTTAGGATTCGGAATTAATTTTTATACAAAATGTTATTTTTTTGATTTGCAGTTAAATACCTAGCCCTTTTCATATAATATCGATCTTAATGTTCTGAAGCATTTATTTTGCGACGATCCTTGTATATTGAGCTGTAAAATACGTTCAGAGAGCCCAACATTGTGTGGGAGGTTTAAAGAAGAACATTTTAAGGAGATCGAGGAAAGCTTTTGATTTAGGATGCATTGTGCTATTGCAGTAAATAAAGTGGACAATTTATTTACTGCAATAGCACACCAATTTTGTAAATAGGTACGCAACATAAACGGCCGAATCTCCTTTTTAATTAACAGAGAAGTTTGATTTTTTCAAAGCTTCAAACGACTGTAAACTTGAGTTCATGTGGTTTAAATTTAAATTCGATACCTCTACGCCTTCTCGAGATAAAGGGTCTTGACAGACAGACGGACAAACGCACGGAAGGACAGACGGACAACAAGTAATTTGATGTTCGATCGATCGTACTAGCGTACAGACGTGCTCATCGCGCTTATAAAATAAATTAACAGTTAAATAATAGTGACCTAGTTTAAATAGTGATTAAGCGTATTATGCGGTTACGCTCAGTGAGTGACAATTATACATGCATGAATTATAATAATGGACATAAATATTTAGTGTAAGTTCTTTTTCATTAATTATGTCAAGTGAGAGCCCCTTCAATCGAAGCGGCATTACTCGCCGCACTCCTCCCCCAACGACGCCCAGCCATCCAACTCAAGACCAGGACGATATGGATACCTTAAAAATAGTATCTACTCCGGAAATACAAAACTGGCTTACCTCAATTGAGCAATATTTACAAGAGGTATGCACCATATCGAATGAGGGAAAACTAGTATCTGACCACAAACTTAGGATTAATAATCTCTGCCGAAAAGTTGGACATGGAGTTGCACAAATGGCTGTTCAATATCAGTCTTTAAAGCAAAAGGCGTTATCAACTCACTCTAATTTGCAAATTTTAAAGGAAAACCATGACCTCTCAGCTTGTCTTACTGATTTTAAAAAGACTATACAGGAATCCTGCACTAAATCTGCTACAACAAACACGTCTTTTGCAGACATGGTAAAAAAGGGATCCAACGACTTTATTCGTCCTAGCCCTGTCAGTTCTGTGGTAATCTACCCAAGCAATGCTGCACAAAGTAGTGACGAAACAAAAAATTTGGTCCAAAAAATTATTAGCCCCGAGGAGATGAAACTGAAAGTACGTGGTCTTCGTAAAGTAAGAAATGGAGGAGTGATCGTCAGCACTGAGACCAAAGACGACATTCATAAATTGAAAAATTCAGTGCTGTTAGCAAACTCAGGCCTGACTGTTGATGACACCAATAAACGCAAGCCGCGTATTATAATCATAGGAGTACCTTCATCTATGACTGAAAGTGACGTCTATAAGTGCATCTACGAGCAAAACGTAGCAGAATCGTCATTAAATATATCTAGAGATACTTTCCTGAACTCTATAAAACTGAGCCACAAATCAGGAAAACGAGATGCAGACACCTGCAACTATATTTTAGAAGTACCTGCTACTATACGCAAAGCCTTAATTATACAGGACAGACTTTTTATTAACTGGAATTTTTGCTCGGTACGTGATTTCACACTTGTAACTAGATGCTACAATTGCCAGCAATATGGCCATGCCGCTAAAACTTGCAAGGCGACAGCTTCTACCTGTGGCCACTGTGGCGAAGATGGCCATTCTCTCAAAGACTGCACAAAAAAAGCCGATCCACCAAAATGTGCCACTTGCCTTAAATTTAAAAAACCGTGCGGCCATAGGACCGGAGATGCCGAATGTCCAGCTAAAAAAGCTGCCGAAACTAGGTACATTAATACTATTGATTATGAAGGCGCCTAGAGCGCCACTTACTTGTTATAATTAGATCTTTACTATGGACATTAATATAATAAATGAAATAGATGATCTATCTATGTCTAATTCATGTTTATGTGAAGTCGAAGAGTGTAGACAATATCTGACCGCTTATCAAAACTCATTAACTGTACTCACCCAAAATATACGTAGTATTTATAAAAATATTGATAATTTTGATATTTTCCTCCATAGGCTTAACTTTGTTTGTGATTTAATTATACTTACCGAGTGCTGGTTAACAAAACGGAACGGCAACCTACCAACAAGGCCAGGTTATAACTTATTTTATAGTCAAAATAATCACAACCAAAATGATGGAATAGTTATTTATGTTAGAGACTCCTTGCAAGTCACCCTCGAGGAACCAGCTCTTCAAGGTTGTAGTTGTTTGTTGGTACATATTAACCAAGATACAGTTATTGTCGCAATATATAGATCCCCATCTGTCACAAACATAGATAATTTCAATGGAAACTTAGATCAGATACTTCAATCATTAACATCTTTTAAAAATGTAATAATTACGGGTGATATTAACATAAACATTATACCCGACATACATGATGCTGGAACCCAAGATTATCTCAATTTATGTTCGTACCATGGTTTTTACCCAGCCCATACATTACCAACACATCAGAGTGGTTCTTGTCTCGACCATATGATGATAAAATCTAGGTCAACATATCTAACACTTGTCATAAAAACGCCGCTTACCGATCATTCCGCTGTCTTACTAACCTTAAATTTATCGCTGCCTAAACTGAATCATAAACTAGTAAAATCTAAGTTAAACATAAAGAAACTCGAACACGATTTATGCAAGCTTGACTTTGCCCCAGTTTTTCAATCGACGGACGCGAATGCATCTTTGTTGTATTTAATTAATAATGTTGAACAAGCTATATTACATAATACGTCTGTAGTTGCTTCAAATAAACAATATCAAAATATCAAACCTTGGATAACCCCGGGTATTATTCGATGTATAAGACACAGGGATAAACTTCATATGAGGACAAAAAAATATCCCGACAACCACACATTGCTAGTTATCTATAGGAGATACAGGAATTTCGTTAATAATCTTTTGAAAAAATTAAAAGCAAATTATGAAAAAAATGAACTACTCAAAGCAGGCAAGGATAGCAAACGCCTTTGGAGACATATTAAAAGTTTTACCTACACTTCAAAAAGGCACGAATCGTGTTCGAGTTTACTATTAACCCATCCTTCACCGCTTATATCAGCCAATTATGTAAATAACTATTTTATTAATATGGGAAAAGACCTTGCAGAACGCCACCAACCTCTAAATTTATTTTCTCAGTCACTTAACGCTACCACTAGTAGGAATAGTTTTGTTATGTTAGATACCGACCAACAAGAAATTTTACAAATAATTACAAATTTGAAAGATGACAGTGCAGTCGGCTTTGATAACATTAGCAATAAAATCCTCAAAACTTTTAAGCATATTTTAATACCACCGTTAACACGCATTTTTCAAATCTGCCTCTCGCAGGGTATTTTTCCACAATGTTTAAAAAAAGCAGTAGTTACTCCTGTCTATAAATCTGGTTGTAAAGATCAAGTAAATAACTATAGACCAATATCAGTGCTTCCATCCTTATCAAAACTATTAGAAAAAATTATTAACAAAAGGCTTATTGACTACCTGGAAAAAAATAACTATTTGTCACCTACGCAATTTGGTTTTCGGGCAAAGTTGTCAACAGCAGATGCGGTGCATAACCTGACTAACTATATTACTCAGGAACTAGGCAAAGGAAAGCATACTCTAGCTGTTTTTCTTGATTTAGCAAAAGCGTTCGATACCGTTTCAATTCCGAAGCTTCTAAAAAAGTTGGAAGCATTGGGTATTAGAGGAACGCAATTAAAACTGTTTGCAGATTATTTAGACAATCGATCTCAATGCGTTAAAATAGGAAATATTAAAAGTGATTGCCAGAAAATGACCTGCTATGGTATTCCCCAGGGAAGTATAATCGGCCCTACCCTTTTTCTCGTTTATATCAATGATTTATGTAACCTTAATTTAAAATGTGGTAAAATTATATCTTACGCCGATGATACGGCCTTGATTTTTAGCGCCAATAGTAGGTCAGAATTATATGAGGTAGCTCAACTTGGTCTTAATGGTGTAAATAACTGGCTTCGCTGCAATTTACTAACACTGAATACTGACAAAACCAATTATATTCACTTTTCTATGCGCCAGCCTAGTCATGGGTTTACAAATCCTAACTTATACGCACACCAATGCCAATATCCTTCAGTCAATAAATGCGATTGCCCTTTAATACAGAACACATCCCATATAAAATATCTTGGTATCTTAATTAACGACACATTATCTTTTAGACAGCATATTGCAAATCTAGTAGTCAGGATCCGTAAATTAATGTATATTTTTAAAAAATTACGTACCATTGCAGGTCCAAAACTAATTAAACAGGTATATCAGGCCTTATGCCAATCAGTAATTCAATATTGTATAACTTCATGGGGTGGAGCTCTCAAAACTATTTTAATCCCTCTCGAGCGAGCTCAGAGAGCCATTTTAAAAGTAGCCAATTCACTTCGCTTCTTATATCCTACGCATCAACTTTACAAATACTGTAATGTGTTAACTGTTCGCCAGCTTTTCATTATGCACACCATATTAAAACAACACACCATTTCACCTTTTTGCTCTGATATCACTAACAAAAGACGGAAAGATATAGTCTGCATCTCTACACATGATTCAAAATACATCTTTTCACATAGATTCTCTACTTTCCTAAGTCCTTTCTTATATAATAAGTTAAATAGAGTATTAGGTATTTATACATTAAACTATTTTAACTGTAGAACTGTAGTATTTAATTATTTGCATAGCCTGACATACGAGCAGACCGAAGAATTACTTCTTATTTGTAAATAAATGAACGTAACTCCATAATTTACATTTACCACCATTTATATAACGATTACTTTAAGTTCTGTTTTAATTAATTTGTTAATTTATTAATCATTCAATGTATTATTTAGATCATAAAAGCCTGAAATACAGGTACAATTTTAACTGTAACCTAGTTCAGGCACCCATTATTTTGTACTTTATATTGTTATTAGTATTATTATGCAATGTATGACCTTATTTGAATAAAGATATATTTATTATTATTATTATTATTATAATGCTATAAGGATTTTCTTTTGAAGTACCTACGGAACCCTAAAAAGCTGCTGAACAATAATAAGGTGACTCAGGTAACAGTCCAGTAAGAGTTTGGAACTTTTAACTGAATTTCACTTAATGGAGTGGAACCCGGTCAATGAGAATTTGGCTCAACAGATTCAAATAGGGATGACGACTAACCTTTTTCGTCGAAGATTATCAAAAATATGCAAATAATGTGCAATGTGAAATAAATAAAATGATTGGACACTTTTTTTTATTTTTTTCATATAACCAAAACACTATAGAGATATATTGATTTGGAAAGTTGCGTGAAGTAATGATTTCGTAAAAAATGTACTAAGAAAGACGTGACGAGCCCGCACTCGCAAACTTTGATGCGCTTTATCGTTGACAAAATAAAAAATACTTCTAGATTATTTTTTGATAATCAAACTGACGGAATCAATAGAATTTTCCTATTGACCAGGTTCCACCCCAGTTACTTTATTATAAATTTATTTATAAACAATACAATTTACTTTATGTAGTAAGATTTTGAACTAATATTGTAAGTAATGGAAAAACCGGCCAAGTGTGAGTGGGACTCACTGCCGAATGGTTCTATATAATTAAATAAATAAATATTTTCAACACTCACACAACATCAATTGGCCTAGCCCCAAAGTGAGCACTGTAAGGCTTGTGTATATGTATGTATATAAGTATATTTATATAGAAATAAATACATATTAAATATTCAAGACTGGAGAACAAATGCTCGTATTCATCACACAAGCATCTGCTCCCACCGGGATTCGAACCCGGGATTTGGAGTCAGCGACACCATTCATGGTGTCCGGGTCCGGGTTTCAACCCGGTGTACAAACCACTCTAATAATATTGTAATAATTATCTATACAAGTTTATTTTATTTGAATTTGATTATTTATGTTTAAAGTGAATATAAAACCAACAGTTCTGTATATAGGGTGAAATTGAATGTTTTAATGAAACTTCGTGAGATTGTTGGGTTACGAGTATAGAGTATGCCTGATTTTTTTCGGATTTTTTTGAAGTATTTTTTTTCATGTATTTATTTATAATTTGTGTATTTTTTTGTCCTTTCCTCCTTTTGAGTAGTTATTCATATTAAACAAACATGCTTACATATCCAGTGAAAAACAACTAATAAATAAGCACTTCTAAAAAACGGAAAAACAGTAAAATTCCACCGCGGGTCAACGACCGACCGCGCCCGCCAGCCGTTGAGTGAGTAGGTACGTACACAGAGCTCAGCTGACTCGTTTGATTCCACACAATACAATAAAATCGTCTTAGATGCCTTTATTGAAATTGAAATAATAAGCACAAATGTCATCTTCTCTTAAGCAGAGAAAAACTTAAAAAGTTAATAATAATTTTGTCACGATTGGAAATAGGCAAAAGTTAAACAAAAAGAAATACTTATTGCAGTTCAATACTTGGGTCAGAATGAAATTTATTACCAGGTATTCAAAAGTACTTACGAGACCGATGTACCTATTAATTTTTTTCTCTATAACTTCCCAATAAATCACCAAACCTACTTTCGTAAAGCCTTGTGGCTCTGCTGAGTATTCCGTGACACTCGCAATAACAACACACCATATCCAAATTCTTATATTGAGGGCACAGAACAAGAACTAATCAAGGCATTATTTGCAAATCTTGTCTTGTCACAAATTTAAAAGATACGCACGCGCGCTTGGGACTCCGCTCGCTCACTGCGCTGTGCACCGCGCATACCTAGATAGGTAGGCAGGAAGGTATTCAACGGCGGGAGCGGTCATTGCTCCCGGCCGCCCGGCTCCTTTTTTACGTCTTTTTTAGTAGTGCTTATTACTTATTTTTTACTTACTCTGTATGCATGTTTTAAAAGAATAATTATTTAGTACCCAAAAGGAGGAAAGGACTTAAAATATAACAAAAAAAAACAAAATTTTATTTTAAATCATTTTTTAAAAAATCCGAAAAAATTCAGAGATACTCTATATACGTAACCCAACATTCCCACGAAGTTTCATTAAAACATTCAATTTCACCCTGTATATTTATTTACATCTTCTGTATGGGAGCTCAAATTAAATATTTATTTAATTCTGTTTTTAGAATATCTGTTGCTATAGCGGTAACAGAAATACATCTTCTGTGAAAATTTCGGCATTTTAACGCGGCATTGAGAGCCACCTATTTCCCGGGCGCCTGGAAAACGGGCAGAGTCTATCTATTAGTCAGAGAGTTTATTAAATTAATGATCCCGAAACCTGGAAAAGACCGAAGGCGCCCGGGCAATTACCGCCCTATTAGCTTACTTGACCACGTGGGGAAACTTTTCGAGCGATTAATACTACGCCGACTGAAGCCCCAATACAAGCCGCGAGACGAGCAGTTTAGTTTTCGTAGCGGCCATTCCACAGTTCTCCAACTCTCTCGACTCCTCCATCATAATAATCGGCCATATGACCGAAGCCCAGAATAGGAGACACTGCACTGTGGCGGTGTTCCTGGACGTAGAAAAAGCATTTGACCGGGTGTGGCACCCCCGGTCTGATCTATAAGCTGGCCAAATCCGCTGTACACCCGGCCCTAACGAAGATAATTGCATCATACTTCCAAGAGCGCTCCTTCCATGTTACTGAGGCGGGAGTAGAGTCCTCCATCCACCCAATAGAGGCAAGGGTCCCACAGGGCAGCGTCCTCTCGCCCTCCCTCTAAAGCATATTCTCCGACGACCTGCCATCCATAAATGAGGATCTGGAACAGTGGGGAAGCAGAGGTCACCTTGCCTTATTTGCAGACAGGCAGGCAGTAACAAAATGTGGGTAAAACCGCCGCCATCTGCACAACCAAAAAACGCCCCCCGCCCAAGATCAAATTAGACGGTCATCCAATTGACTGTGCCAGTTCCACTAAATACCTGGGGGTCATAATAGACAAAAACTTAAGGATGACCACCCACGTAGGAGAAGCCATCACCAAGAGCCGAGGCGCCAGAGCAGCGCTCCGCCCTATCCTCGCTTCCAACCTGCCCCTGAGAACAAAGGTGAGTATTTACAAGACCTACGTACCACAGCTGATGAAGCCGCTCAAGTAGTTGCACTACTGCAATGAGGGATGCGTCAGTGTGATGTTTCCCGGCACCCTTAGCCGTTTTTCCGTTCGAAAAGTTCATAGAGACTAGTGGCTAGACATGGGTCCGGTAGACGTTGCTGCACTTCAGAAAGAGACGACCGATTCGTTCTGTCGAACTCTTTGGGAAACCATTTCTCTAACTGTTTTAGTTGCAACAGCAGCTTCTCTACGGTTAGAAAAAGAATGAAAGAGAAAAAGATAGCGGCCCACAGAGCTGCTACGGGTCCGAAATTGACAGCAGCGCATCGGCGAGCCCGCTTACAGTTTGCTCGTGACCACGTTGATTGGACCCTTGTGCAGTTGAAAGCTTTTCTCTTCTCAGACGAGACGCGAGTATGTATTTTCTGCAACGATCGACGGAGAAGAGTATACCGGAGGCAGGGCGAACGTTTTGTGGATGCCTGCATCCAGGAGACGGTGGAATATGGGGGCGGATCCTGCATGTTCTGGGGCGGTATGTCGGCCGCCAGCAAAACTAAACTTGTCTGCGTCTCCCGGACTGGAAGTGCTCGCGGACAAGGGTCCCTGACTGCTAGCCGCGATGTCACAGAGATCCTGGAAGTGCATGTGGTCCCTTTTGCCGAATCTTTTGGGAAGGGGTTCAAATTAATGCACGAACCGCCCGCGCTCACACTGCAGCTATCGTGAGTGACTTCTTACAGAGGTCCCAAATCTCTGTAATGCAGTGGCCAGCGAGTCCGGACCTGAATCCGATAGAGCACCTCTGGGATCATCTTCGATCAACGCAAGGTTCGATTTCGGGATCCAACTCCTTCTACTCTACAGGAGCTCCAAGACGCGGTGATTGAAGAAAGACTCCTCCCTCAAGAAGACCTTCTGAAGTTGGTCAGGTCCATGAAAGGTCCATGAAAGGTCAATGAAATGAAATGAAACCTAACCTAACTCATTGAATCAGAACATTAAATCTGATATTGAAGTAAATTAGTAGCTTCTTTTTAGAAATATTGAACCATAAAAACTTCTATGATTTTTTTTTAGTAAAAGCTTCGTGGTTGGTTTTTTTCTTTTTAATAAACATTATTTTGACAGTTGGGAAAGAGATCGCGAGTTCCGAGACCGAGTTCAAGGTAAAGAAAAAGCTCGAGTATGTAATAGCCCACATCCCGAACGCTATACGAACCTGCAATACGTCACTTTTTGAGCAACTATATTAAAAAAAAAAAACTTTCAATGGTTAGGATGATATAACCTAATTAAAACGCAAATTAATCGAATACTATGTATTAGAAAAGCTCAATTTATTAAGGTAGCAGATATTTTTAATTTGTACATACGTATTTGAATTTCCATATTATTGATGCGATCTTAAAAATCTTCCTACTTTTACTGAATAAATATTTTCATAGACTAGACATTTAAAAACCAATTTGAAACTTATCATTTCAGTGAATTTTAATATAAATATGACTAAAAGTGCTTTTACATGTTACAATTAAAGTTAAATCAACCAAAAAGGATTCCAATATTTATGGCAATGCACGTTCAGCTAATGTATTTGTCTCGAGTCACGGTTTCTAGCTTAATAGTTGTTCTGGGGAAATGATAGTATTTAAAACGCTAAAATGTATTTCACCCGCCTCCTCCTCTAAAAGCTTCCCGACGTAAATGCTGAAACTATCATTTCGTAGACGTTACGGTGAAAGATAAAAGTCTTTTGTGTTGTTTTCAACTTTTCGTTGGGAATTCAGAAGAAGCAAAATGTCTCTAAATTAATGGAAGTTATATTGATATCTCACATCTGTGCACAGCAATTTAGTTGCTGATATCGTACATTGAAAATTTATTAAAGAGGGGTTAATAAAATGCCCTCTAAAATTATATGGTGTGTTCTATCTGCTACAATGGTTCACCACTACTACTGCACTACTTCTATACAAATTGAAACCGCGCATAATAATAAATCTGACTTCATAATCGAATGCATAAATAAAATAATCAAGACAAATTTCTTATACACTCCAACTATTCTCTTAGTTAATCAGGATAAATGGGATACCACAGATACTTATAAGTTTTATGATAGGCTCATAGACATAACAGTTAAATATAACATACCAACAATAAAAGATATTACTTCAGATGTATACGAAATGTATGTTATGAAAGACCATTTTCTCTCCATATCATATTACCATGATTGTGACAAATTATTGGAAGTACCAATCGACTCCGTCAATCCAGTAGTAAAACATATAGTGGTTATTTTCAATTCTTCAAAAGAATGCACAGCACTGCTAAATAATGTTATATCTCACTACCTCAGTAAATATGATATAACTTTTCTAAAATTAAAAGAAGATGGTAATTATGATATTGTAACTTATATACCGAAGCTAAATCCTATCTATTGTAAAATGAACTATACCGTATCAGACACTAAGATAGCCACTTGCAATTCCTTAAAGAAGGTCAACATTTTTCCAAATAAAGAACCTCAAGATTTAATGGGATGTGTCTTTAAAGTAGGTATGGCAACATATGTCCCATTTTCGAGTATTAAAGATAGCAAATCAATGCAAATAATGGATCCAATCAATGAAAAGGATATCAGAGGATGTGACGTGGAAATCATGAAAATAATGTCACAATATTTCAATTTTACGCTGCAATATTATTTTATATTTGACAGTGAAGACCACGGTGATTCTCGACGAGCATTTTTGGATTTTCTGCTTAACGGTACTTTGGACGCTTGTGCAGGTGGACTTTTTAGAGTGTATGGTGATGTTGTTGAATATTCAGGGGTTTACGGTAAACAAGCATTAGTTTGGATGTACACTGTTAAACGAAGAAACAGGTCTTGGCAAAACCTGGTTACTAAAGTCGGTAGCTTATATGCATTCATTGTGTCCTATATCATCTTTTCCCTTGCATCATATTTACTTACTATGTTTGACAGAAGACGCGTGTCACTCAGCAACACAATGTTGTACAATTGGGGTGCACTCATGGGTGCTTCTTCATTATATAAAGCAAAAACTTTTAAGCACAGGATTATGAACTATTTCTACTTAACTCTATGCACACATCTCGCTGTTTATGCTAACATACACATGTATTCTTTTCTAACTGTCATTGGTCCACCAAGTACATATAAAACTATCGACGAGATATATGGATCAAATTTAAAGCCGTACTTGGATCCAAAAAGCAAATTTTTTTTCAGTGATAAACAATTCGACATGTTTTCTAATACATCAAAACAATGTGTGTTTTTTGTAGATTGTGAATTACAAAGTTTTAAACATAATGGAATTACAATTGTAGTCGATGGTCAATTCACGTTGTTTCAAGCTGAAACTATAGTGGATGGAGAAGCTACGGTGTTAAAGGTGCCACAGAACATGCTGACTGTCTACCATGAAATTTTGATTCGAAAGAATGTCACCATCACAAATAGTTTTCAAAAACTTATGACTAGGCTCGGGGAAGCTGGCATAAGTGATCGACTGTACCACGAAGGTTTGGGAATATTAACAGAAGCGAAAGTGCTTAGTGCGACAAAAAATATTATGAGTTACAGCTACAATTGTAAAGGTGGATGTAGTATTACACTGATACAGTGCGCAGGAGCATTCTATGTTTGGATGTTTGGGTGTGTCTTGTCTTTTTGTGTTTTTATAGTGGAGATTACAGTAAAAATGAAACAAGGCCGGCAAATATAATGGTTATGTATAAATTTGTTAAAGGCACTTACACATTTTTTTTATTTGGGCACGCAAAACATCGTGTTTATGTTGCTGTTATTTGATGAACACTAATTTAAAGAAATAAAAGATCGGTGTCAAATAAATGCAGAACCTTAACTATTTGTAATAGAATGTTAAAGTATACAAGTATAAAGAATTAAATAATATTTCAAGTCCATGATAAAGAACATTGGGAAAAAATGTATGGACGCTGCACCCACGTCCGCCACGGCTTAAACTACATTTGTTTGAAAGGTATTATAGTCATGATCATCTGTGCTAAAGGGCATCAAATTCCATCTAGTTATTTTAAGTTAAATAGGTACAAGTACTATACCGAACGAAAATAATAGAAACAAGGGCATTAATTTAGTTAGTTAGTTCGACTGTACATTGAGGGCTCAGGCACAATACATACAAGAGCAGTAGCGTCACTCAGCCGTTTTCTTGAAATAGATACCTACGACCACGGAGGAAAAACAAAAACAGGCTTTGTTTTTCCTCCGTGCCTATGACTGAGCGGATCCTTAGGGTTGGTACCTACAAAATGTAAAAAATATTTGTGTAGATTTTTATTTTATGTGTATAGTTACTATTGGCACGTTACGGAATCGAAACGGACGCAGACGGCGCGGGGGCGCGGCGCAGCTAACTTAACTCGGCCAACGACCAGTCTCGGCGGCGCGTGACGTGGGACTGCGTTGATTTGGCTTGGCAAGATTGGTTAGCGGCCGTGTAAATGTCGTTTGTCTGTGTGCGTGCGTGGATGCACTAGTAGTAGGTCAGGTATTATGCGAGTACTTCACAAGGTGCAAGGGTGCCCCCTTATGTTATGCTGCCACGCTAAAGTAGGTCAAAACCTCCCCTCATGGTTTGGGACTTTTCAAACAGTCTGTTCGTTATAGTAAATTGTCTTCTATATAAAACGGAGCGACCACAAATCACACAAACTTGTCCACGCTTCGGCGACAACATGATTCCAGTTCATCCATACTAATTGACAAAGCCGATAATCGTGTTCCAATGTCCAAAGCGTGTTAGATAAAAATCAATCATGTGACAGGGAACGCACAATCACAGCGAAGAAAGACGAGACGACTATTTGCAACTGCAAGTACTTCAACCCCCGTAAACCGCTCAGTAAGTGCAAGCGCAGGATGTTCGGCAGGCTTTGTCGTATATCTGGTTGTATAGGAGTACGATAAGATATCTTTTTATGGTTACTAATAATATAAAATGAAGGTACTATAAAATTAATTTATTTAGCTACTTAAATATGTCCATGTATCATATCTTTTGACTACCAGGATATTTTTATACGGTGTCATATCTTTTCACTACAAGGATATTTTTTGCGGTGTCATAATAAAAAGGCTAGTTTTTCAGTTTAAGTTTAATTACATCATTGTTAGCGGAGCTGGGTGTGTTTTTTCCCATCGTCCTTTTAATTTCTTAATTGTCATTATAGATTAAATTTTTAATAAAGATATTTTTAAATGCACAGCAAATAGTTATTTTGTATTGCTGTGCATTTAACTAAGTACTAAGTTTAGTACCCATCGAGTCATTTACAGCAATTAAAATATTTTTACATCAAAATAATTATTTTACTGCAAACAAAACATTTGTTGAACAAAACTAGTGCTGAAAATAATTCTAAAATATACATGTAATCTATAGTAACAAAAACTTGTTTAATTGTCCAGAAATATGAATATCATATCAAATATACTGATTGCACAGCAAATATACTCATTGCACAGCAAATATACTGATTGCATAGAAAATTATCCCGGTCTTCGACGCAAAATACTCACACTCAACAAAACAACTATTTTTGCAACTAGTACAGTCAATCTATAGGTTGAGTGCCGAAAAAAAAACCTAAATGGTAAGTCTTGTTTTTTCTGTTGCCAAATGACGTCAGTAAGCCACCTTGGCGATGGGCTTGTTCGATTACGCCAAAAAACGCCTACGAGTTGTAGGCGTTTTTTGAAAAACTCAAAAAACCCTCAAAAAAATTTTGAAATGCATTTTTCTTATTTTATATGCATTTTAGAAACTTTTTTTTCGACCATAATTGTAGAGGGCGTTGAGTACTAAAATTTATGTCATTGTTGCAATCTCGTACAACAAAAATGCGCTTTGTAGGTCGCGCTAAAGTCTCAAAAAAAGAGTTTTTTCACTTTTACACCCTGAAAATATCATTTTAATGGAAAACTTTAAATCGAAAAGTTGTTCCGTACATAATTACCAACAACTTTTGTATGAACATTTTTTTTGTATTACTTACCGTTTTCAAATTATAAATTGCGCAGGTATGAAAAATCCAATAGAGCGGTTTTGGGCAGTTCAAGTACACATTTGCAGTGCACATTCATCATGAAATCATCAATCATGAAAAAAATATAAAATAAAAATAAAATAGTATAAACGTACATTGAAATGTGTACTTGAACTGCCCAAAAACCGCTCTATTGGATTTTTCACACCTGCATAATTTATAACTTGAAAACGGTAAGTAATACAAAAAATTGTTTATACAAAAGTTGTTGGTAATTATGTACGGAACAAGTTTTTCATTTAAAGTTTTCCATTAAAATGATATTTTCAGGATGAAAAAGTGAAAAAACACTTTTTTGAGACTAGCGCTACCTAAACGAGTTGTACGAGATTGCAACAATGACATAAATTGTAGTACTCAACGCCCTCTACAATTATGGTCGAAAAAAAAGTTTCTAAAATGCATACAAAACAAGAAAAATGCGTTTCAAAAAATTTTTGAGGGTTTTTTGAGTTTTTCAAAAAACGCCTACGAGTTGAACATGCCCATCGCCAAGTTGGCTTACTGACGTCATTTGGCAACAGAAAAAACAAGACTTACCTTTAGGTTTTTTTTTTCACTGAAACGATATTTTTTTCGACAGATTGTTTGTACTAAACAGGTTTCCCTTCCCATTAAGCATTTCAAAACTTGCTCAACATTGGGACACTTTTGGTGGTTATAAAAAAAAGCGAGTGTGCTTATGACCACCCGATTGAAGTCAAATTTCTTTAGTCCCAATGATCTGAAAATCTTGAACTGTTTGTTAATAGAAAAAAAAACACCAATCCGCGCTGGGTCCGTTATCATCCTCCAATCTGCACTGGGTCCATTATCACCCACCAATCCGCGCTGGGTCCGTTATCACCCTCCAATCTGCACTGCGTCTATTATCACCCACCAATCAGCGCTGGGTCCGTTATCACCCACCAATCCGCACTGGGTTCGTTAACATCCACCAATCCTCTTTAATCCTCTCCTTCAGACTATGATATATTTGGCCCTAATTTTGATTATATTATATCACAGAAAACCTAAAATAATAGATTTTATTTTTCTGATCAGGCTTGAGACAAGGCGGTATGATAATTAATCCTTTCATCATCATCAATCATCAACAGCCTATCATAGTCCACTGCTGGGCATAGGCCTCTCCAAATGCACGCCACTCAGATCGATCTTGGGCTACTCGCATCCAGCTCCTGCCAGCCACCTTGCGCAAATCGTCACTCCATCGTGCCTGAGGACGTCCTACACTACGTTTGCCTAGACGCGGTCTCCACTCCAGAACTCGTCTACCCCAACGGTTATCGGTTCTTCGGCAAATATGGCCAGCCCACTGCCACTTCAACTTGCTAATCCGGTGGGCTATGTCGATAACTCTGGTTCTCTGTCGGATTACCTCATTTCTGATGCGATCTTTCAGAGAAACATCGAGCATAGCCCTTTCCATAGCGCGCTGAGCGACTTTGAACCTGTGGACCAGCCGTGCCGTCAGTGTCCACGTCTCGGCTCCGTATGTCATCACAGGTAGGACGCACTTATTGAAGACTTTCGTCTTTAGGCACTGTGGGATCGACGAAGTCAGTAGGCCGATGCGTATAGAAGAGTCAGCCAGGTCATTCAGCATCTGTTGTAGGTCCTGCAGGGTTTCTGCCATGATGACGATGTCGTCTACAAATCGCAAGTGAGAGATGCGTTCGCCATTTATGTTGATGCCATGTCCTTTCCAGTTCAGCGTCTTGAACATATCCTCCATTGCATTAGTGAACAATTTCGGGGAAATAACGTCCCCTTGTCTCACTCCACGATGCAACGGTATGGGACTTGTTTGCTGATTCTGTACTTGGAGAGACATGGTGGTGGCTTCGTAGAGACATCTTATCACTTGAATGTATCGCCAGTCGACTTGGCAACACTGCAGGGACTCCAGGACAGACCAGATTTCAATCGAGTCAAAGGCCTGAATATACAACTAAAAGTTCTGTATATCTGGGGTCGCCACCAAGTCGAGCGCGAAGCAAACACTGCCGTACCATCCTTTACTGGAACCATTTCGCCGCATTTTCAGGCCCCTATTTGAGAACCTCTTGATAAGACCAGAACGCTGAAATTTTCGTCATCTAGTAAGCTATAATAACATACTTAAAATCCAAAATTTCAAGTCTGTAGATCATGTAGTTCCGAAGTTAAGCGAAAGCAAAGTTTCTCATTTAATACACTCACTCACTCATGATCATCAGAATAGAACTAGTACTTTCCATAGACTCAGAGAGCTGAAATTTGGTACATAGTTAGGGTTTAATGGCCACATAAAGGGAAAACTATAAAAAGTAGGATAATCGAAGATCTGGAGTACCTGGTGACCCTGATTAGAAAACACAAGAGCTCAACCAAACTATTAGAAGAGATCGATATACCTGTTTTACCAAAAATATTCAACTTGGTGGGCCGCTTCATTTGATGTCAAAAAGCGAAGGTCTAAAGTATCTGATGAAGAACCTTCAGCTGGTCTCAGCTGTATTAGAGATATGGTAATGCCCCCCTTCTACTATTGGTACACAAAAAAATCGACTGTCTTTGCAAAAATCCGGCGTAGTGGTACACATCTTTTAATTTAACCTAGCCTATAGCGCCGCACTGCTGGGCGAATGCCTCCCCTTCTACTTTTAATGCGCATATAAATAAAATTAAAAAAAACTCTGGATAACACTAGACTGGCTATTATACTTATACTTACGAGTTTAAAAAAAAATAGTCGAATGATTAACTTTATTCTACTCGAATATTACACAAATTAAATAAACAAATTACACTAAAATATTAAATTCGCTCAAGATTTGCTCAAAATATAATGTGAGTGAGTGTCGGTGATACCAAGGTCTAAGTCTAAAAATACCCTCATGGACATTGGCACCTCCATATTCTCTTGTAGCCAAGCCTACGTGGCGCTGTCACGAGTAACAAATCTTCATGGGGTGCACCTCATAAATGTTGAATTCAAGAGTATAAAAGCTCAAGCTTCAGCTATCACAGAATACAACCGGCTTAGGCGTAAATACCGCGCCGATCTTTCAGAAATTAAACCGTCTAAAAGAATAAATAAAGAACGCGAATGGGCAATAGGTTTTCGTATTGCCCATTCGCGTTCTTTATTTATTTGTTAGTTGCTAATGTTCAAGAATCAGAACCGGAAAAAAGAAAAGAAAGATTTGTAATAATAAAAAGACTACTTCTAAAAAGAAAAAAACATGTGTCAAATAAGAAAATCTAATAAAATAAATCAATATGCCCACGTTTCAACAAAAAGAAGTGAAATCCCACCAAAAACATTCTGTAAAGAACTAGTCAAGTCTCGATGGAGCTGCTTGTTTATCTCTAAAAAGTAATGAAATCTAAACACAGTCGTGCCAAGTCTAAGGTTCCTTACTGCGATTTCTTTATTTCATTTTTTCTTTATTAGTATAGTTAATGTTGTGTGACTTGGCCGTTTAAGGGTACACAAGGGTACAAAACCAGCGCCAGAGCTATCCTGGACTATAAAATAATCACTCTGAAAATGTTTCTCACTCATCCGTAGCTTCGTTTACGAATGCTTAGAGTAAGCCCCCAGAGTCTGCGATAAGGTCTTCATATTTTCAGCCTTCTATTAAAACTTTGCAAATTTCCATTCAATAAGTGTTTCCAACGCTTCAAAGGAATCGATCGGACTTTGAGAGTTAAAGAGATATGAAGAAAAGACTGATCGAAGTTGTTTATATAACATAAAAACAAATCTATTTTGTAAAGATCGATAAAATAAATCATTTTTTTTATTACACTGTGGTATTAATATCCACAACTATATTATCATTTTCACTAGATGCAAATGTGCTCAGACAATTATTATAGATGGTAGGCGACATCATAAAGTCTATGGGTGCGGCCAGAGTGCACTCAGATTCAGATTCAGATTCAGATTCTGAAAACAAGCGCGAGAAATAAACAGTGTAGTCGAAGGGTACGGCCAGAGTGCACTCCTGATTCAGATTCAGACTCAGAAAACAAAGCGCGAGAAAAAGCAAGCAACCTGCTTAGACTACACTGTTTATTTCTCGCGCTTGTTTTCTGAATCTGAATCTGAATCTGAGTGCACTCTGGCCGCACCCTATTGCCATACATTTTTCGCCAAACACCTCCATAAACGCATTTTAATCTGTATATATGTTAGACTTTAAGGTATCTATCTATCTATGGGCCTACATTCCCTACGGCGTACTTCCATAAATTAACAAAATTATAAGGTGTGATACACTAAAAATCTAAAATATGGTTATATTAACAACATAACAAAAATAATGAAGCTACTTCTCTTAGCTTTCTTTGGTTAACGAGAGTTTAAAAATCTCTCTAATCTGTGGCTCATTCACAATCATCACACAGTTTCTGTCACAGAGTACCTACCTTATTATAACCGGAAATGACACCTGATTTTAAAAGTTGCTCTTAAGCATTAACTTTAAAAACAGGCAACTATCTGTAAATCTACATGCTCTATATACCTGAATATAATCCATAATTTCGGTACTTGGTTTGATTTCCCTAGTTTACTATATAACTTATTTGTTTTTTATTATTTTAATATGTTCAGTGTATTTGGTTTATAGAAGTTCTCAGGGGTGTCCGTCAATAATATTCGTTTCTACAGTAATTTATATATAATTTCGAATCCAGGAAACAATTTTTCATGATTATTGATCTTTAGGCCGAACATGTATGGAAGCTGAGCAATCTCCTTTAATAATGAAGCGCCAACGCTTTTTCAATTATATATATATTGGTTTTTTTTGGGCTTTTTAGAGCATTAAATAAAAACGTGTTTTTAGTTTTGTAAAATATTAATTTATTCTAGTCTTTTTAGTTTCAGTCATCAGAAAAAATGAGCAGAACATGTTAAGACGAATCAAATGAGCCCAAACTCAACATGTAGGCAGTCCAAGGTTCCATCAGCCACCTTCCAGTCCCAGCATCAGACCAGCTCGGTGGTACCATAATATTGTAGTGTCATCTAATCTACATATAATTGCAAATTTCATGTTTTTCGATAATATAATACAAGAATTAGAAGTGCGTGTAATTCAGATTCTTAGATACCATTACATTCTGAGTTACATACAGGCCGAATAAAAGCTTGTTAATTAAACAGATGCTGCCTGGCCCGTGTAGATTTTTTTCTAGCAGCATCTAACAGTTAAATACAAAAAAAAACTATAATTGCTATATCTTGTTTCAAATGTTTACTACTTGGTAAGGAATTAATTTGACATTATGCGAAAAGATGGCGCTGCCTTGCAGCCTAAGAGAGGCTAGAGAAAATTCGACATGGCTATGAGGGCTACGGTAGCATAAAGGTCGATACATTCGCCCGGATAGCGAAGGGTGCAGGTTCGAGTCCCGTCTGCTGACTGGTCCGCGTGAAATTGTTTCTAGTAAAATTTTCTTTAAATTTAAACATCTGCGTTATAAATGAATCTTGCTGGGGATCTCTTTGCTCCGATCCGTCGTTTCTGAAATGACTTTAATTAAACTTCTCTAGAGTTTTTCGGTGTACGAGTAATTTCAATATATTAGAAAATCCCGAATAATTCATTGAGCATTGTTTAAAAACTCAGTGGCAAAGTTCCCTAAATTTAATTTTACGCATTTTTTTACAGGCGATAAAAAAGATAAAATATCGCCTTAAAATTAATAAAAAATACTTGAACAAATCAAAATGATACCAAACCGTCTAATTATTGATGTTGATTGCATATTATAAATTCATTACTTACAAATGAAACTTTGAATGGTTCGGATGAGATAACCTAACTAAAACGCAAATTAATCGAATACTATATATTTGAAAAGCTCAACTTTTTTAAGGTAGCAGATCTTTTTAATTGCAAGTCAAATTGATTACGTATTTGACTTTCCATATTATTAAAGCAATCTTAAAAATCTACCTGAATTAATACACTGAATTATTATTTTCATAAACTAGAAATTTAAAAACCGATTTCAAACTTATGAATACAGGAAATTTTAATTTAAATATGATTAATAGTGATTTTACGTGTTGCAATTAAAGTTAAATCAACCAAAAAGCATTCCGATGTTTATGGCTATGCACGTTCAGTAAATGTATCTGTCTCCAGTTAAGGTTTCTGGGTTAATAGTTGTTCTGTGGAAATGAAAGTATTTAAAACGATAAAATGTATTTCACCCGCCTTCTCCTCCTGAAACTATCATTTCGTAGACGTTACGGTGAAAGATAAAAGTCCTTTGTGCTGTTTTCAACTTTTCGTTGGGAATTCAGAAGAAACAAAATGTCTCTAAATTAATGGAAGTTATATTGATATCTAACATCTGTGAACAGCAAATTAGTAACTGATATCGTACATTGAAAATTTATTAAAGAGGGGTAAATAAAATGCCCTCTAAAATTATTTGGTGTATTTTATCTGCTACAATGGTCCATCACTACTACTGCACTACTTCTATACAAATTGAAACCGCGCATAATAATAAAACTGACTTCATAATCGGATGCATAAATAAAATAATCAAGACAAATTTCTTATACACTCCAACGATTCTATTAGTTAATCAAGATAAATGGGATACCACAGATACTTATAAGTTTTATGATAGGCTCATAGACATAACAGTTAACATACCAACATTAAAAGATATTACTTCAGATGTATACGAAATGTATGTTATGAAAGACCATTTTCTCTCCATATCATATTACCATGATTGTGAAAAATTATTGGAAGTACCAATCGACTCCGTCAATCCAGTAGTAAAACATATAATGGTTATTTTCAATTCTTCAAAAGAATGCACAACACTGCTAAATAATGTTATATCTCACTACCTCAGTAAATATGATATAACTTTTCTAAAGTTAAAAGAAGATGGTAATTATGATATTGTAACTTATATACCGGAGCTAAATCCTATCTATTGTAAAATGAACTATACCGTATCAGACACTAAGATAGCCACTTGCGATTCCTTAAAGAAGGTCAACATTTTTCCAAATAAAGAACCTCAAGATTTAATGGGATGTGTCTTTAAAGTCGGTATGGCAACATTTGTCCCATTTTCGAAGATTAAAGATAGCAAATCAATGCAAATAATGGATCCAATCGAAGAAAAGGATATCAGAGGATGTGACGTGGAAATCATGAAAATAATGTCACAATATTTCAATTTTACGCTGCAATATTATTTTATATTTGACAGTGAAATCCAAGGTCATTCTCAACTAGCATTTTTGGATTTTCTGCTTAACGGTACTTTGGACGCTTGTGCAGGTGGACTTTTTAGAGTGTATGGTGATGTTGTTGAATATTCAGGTGTTTACGGTAAACAAGCATTAGTTTGGATGTACACTGCTAAACGAAGAAACAGGTCTTGGCAAAACCTGGTTGCTAAAGTCGGTAGCTTATATGCATTCATTGTGTCCTATATCATCTTTTCCCTTGCATCATATTTACTTACTATATTTGACAGAAGACGCGTATCACTCAGCAACACGATGTTGTACAATTGGGGTGCACTCATGGGTGCTTCTTCATTATATAAAGCAAAAACATTCAAGCACAGGATTATGAACTATTTCTACTTAACTCTATGCACACATCTCGCTGTTTATGCTAACATACACATGTATTCTTTTTTAACTGTCATCAGTCCACCAAGTACATATAAAACTATCGACGAGATATATGGATCAAATTTAAAGCCGTACTTGGATCAGAAAAACAAATTTTTTTTCAGTGATAAACAATTCGACATGTTTTCTAATACATCAAAAAATTGTGTATTTTTTGTAGATTGTGAATTACAAAGTTTTAAACATAATGGAATTACAATTGTAGACGATGCTCAATTCACGTTGTTTCAAGCTGAAACTATAGTGGATGGAGAAGCTACGGTGTTAAAGGTGCCACAGAACATGGTGACTGCCTACCATGAAATTTTGATTCGAAAGAATCTCACCATCACAAATAGTTTTCAAAAACTTATGACTAGGCTCGGGGAAGCTGGCATAAGTGATCGACTGTACCACGAAGGTTTGGGAATATTAACAGAAGCGAAAGTGCTTAGTGCGACAAAAAATATTATGAGTTACAGCTACAATTGTAAAGGTGGATGTAGTATTACACTGATACAGTGCGCAGGAGCATTCTATGTTTGGATGTTTGGGTGTGTCTTGTCTTTTTGTGTTTTTATAGTGGAGATTACAGTAAAAATGAAACAAGGCCGCCAAATATAATTATTATGTATAAATTTGTCAAAGGCACTTACGTTTTATTTGGGATATCGCACAACATCGTGTTTGTGTTGTTGTTATTTGACGAACACTAATTTAAAAGAATAAAAGGTCGGTGTGAAATAAATGCATTATTAATTTAGTAGAATAATAAGGTTAATCAAACATCTTTAAAAAATTGTAACTCAGAGGAATATTTTCATTATGGTTGCACTTAAATTAAAAACTCGTGGAGTGCCGCCGTTGCCAACTTGCTAAAGCTTTTTCAAGAACCTTAACTATTTGTAATAGAATGTTAGACTATACAAGTATAAAGAATTAAATAATATTTCAAGTCCATGATAAAGGACATTGGGAAAAAATGTATGGATGTTGCACCCACGTCCGCCACGGCTTGAAATGCATTTGTTGGAAAGGCATTATAGTCATGATCATCTGTGCTAAAGCGCATCAAATTCCATCCCGGGGGTCTTTAGTTATTTTAAGTTAAATAGGTACAAGTACTATATTGAACGAAAATAATAGAAACAAGGGCATTAATTTAGTTAGTTAGTTCGGCTGTACATTTAGGGCCCAGGCACAATACATACAAGAGCAGTTCAATAGCGTAACTCAGCCGTTTTCTTGAAATAGATACCTACGACTGAGCGGAGCGCTAGGGTTGGTACCTACAAAATGTAAAACATATTTGTGTAGATTTTTATTGTATGATATGTATAGTTACTATTGCCACGTTACGGAATCGAAACGAACGCAGACGGCGCGGCGCAGCTAACTTAACTCGGCCAACGACCAGTCTCGGCGGCGCGTGACGTGGGACTGCATAGATTTTTCTTGGCAATATCGGTTAGCGGCCGTGTAAATGTCGTTTGTCTGAGTGCGTGCGTCGATTCGGGCGCTAGTATGAAGTCGGAGTACTGCTCTTGCATGTATTGTGGCTCAAGTATTATGGGAGTACTTCACAAGGTGCAAGGGTGATCCCCCATGTTATTCTGCCGCGCTAAAGTAAATCCAAAAATCCCCGCATACGTTGGGGCTTTTTCAAACAGTCTGTTCGTTATAGTAAATTGTCTTCTTTGTAAAACGGAGCGACCACACATCACACAAACTTGTCCACGCTTCAGTGACAACATGATTCCAGTTCATCCATACTAATTGACAAAGCCGATAATCGTGTTTCAATTTCCAAAGCGTGTTAGATAAAAATCAATCAAGTGACAGGGCATGCACAATCACAACGAAGTAAGACGAGTCGACTATTTGCAACTGCAAGTACTTCAACCGTTTTATGGTGGCTCAGTAAGTGCAAACGCAGGATGGTCGGCAGGCTTTGTCGTATATCTACATGTATAGGAGTACGACATATGACATCTTATTATGGTTACTAATATTATAAGATGAAGGTACTATAAAATTTATTTATTTAGCTACTTAAATATGCCCATGTGTCATATCTTTTGACTACCAGGATATTTTTTTAAGGTGTCATAATAAAAAGGCTAGTTCTTCATAGATCTACCGATTCATACTAATTAGATCATTGCTGGCAGAGCTGGGTGTGTTTTGCCCATTGTCCTTTTAATTTCTTAATTGTCATTATAAATTAAAATTTTAAAGGATATTTTTAAATGCACAGCAAATAACTTAGTACCCATTAAGTCATTTACAGGAATTAAATTATTGTTGTTTTTATTTATTTTTTAAGCATTTAACTGCTAGATGTTTAAATCTAAAGAAAAGTTTACTAGAAAAAAATCCACGCGGACCAGGCAATCCGGGCGAATGCACTGACCATTTTTTTTTTTTTTTTTTTTATAGTTAGGTCCGACAAATGACTCCACCCCACCTGATGTTAAGTGAAGGTGAAGTCCAGACGCGAAGATAGCTGATACAGCAGTTCTACCTGCCACACCAGCCATCCTCACCCTGCCGGCCTGCACGTTGCTTCTTCACGCCTCTTTTAAAGGATCCCAGGTTGTAAGAGGGAGGGAACACGTGAGCGGGCAGAGCATTCCATTTACGGATAGTGCGACAAAGAAATGAGTCACCAAATTTCTTTGTACGCGTTGGAATTGTGGCCACAGTAAGACGGTGACAACGTAGGCCAGCGCTCGTGGTCCTCTGAAGGAAAGGGGAAGGTGGGATAAGAGAGAATAACTCCTCAGAACACTCGCCGTGGTACAAACGATAGAACGCGCATCGTGACGCCACGTCACGGCGTAATTGAAGAGGCTCAAGGTGTTTAGTCACCTCTTCATCACCTATGATGCGGATCGCGCGCCGCTGTAACCTATCCAAAGCATCGAGCAAGTACTTGGCGGAGCCATCCCAGAGGTGCGAGCAATATTCCACGCAGGACCGCACTTGCGTTTTGTACAACAAGCACAGTTGATCGGGCGTGAAAAAACGCCGCACCTTGTTCAGGACTCCGAGTTTGCGTGAAGCTGTTTTGATCACGGTTTCGATGTAGTCCTTTGGATTCAGGTCTGAGCGAACTTCCATACTGAGCATGGAAATGTTGCTCTGCAGCGGTAGTGTTGTGCCCTGAAGAGATGGAAGGGGAAGGAATGGCGATGTTTTTGCCGTGAAAGCGCAAGCCTGAGTTTTCTTGGCATTGAACCCAACCAAGTTCCTGGTACCCCATTCGGAAATGTGGTCCAAAGCCTGACGTTCAATGACAAGATTTTCCCGTTTCTCCCTGGTTACTGCCTGCCCAGCCGCTGCTTGTCCGAGATACCCCGCATGCACTGTACTATCGTCTGCATAGCAATGAATATTCCCAAGAGGAATCAAGTCATTGATATGCAGCAGAAAGAGAGTGGGGGATAGGACGGAGCCCTGGGGAACGCCGGCATTCACTGACATGAACCGCGAACTGCTACCATCCGTAAGGACACGAATTCTACGCTCATGCAGGAAGTCAGCTACCCAAGAACAGAACTGGGCTGGCAGACCGTATGCCGAAAGCTTGGAGAGAAGGCTTTTGTGCCAGACCCTGTCGAACGCCTTGGCAATGTCAAGGCTGATAGCCAACGACTCGCCACGCTTGTCGATAGCCTCACCCCAGATATGAGTTAAGTACGCTAGAAGATCACCCGTCGATCGTTTCGGTCTAAATCCATATTGACGATCATTAATCAGGGAGTGATCCTCTAGGTAGCGGGTCAGATGGTTATTAAGGACCTTTTCTAGAACTTTACATAAAACTGAGGTGACTGCTATTGGCCGATAGTTTGCCGGGTCTGAGCGATCCCCTTTTTTGGGCACCGGTTGCACGTTAGCATCTCTCCAAGTCTCCGGCACACGCCCCAAAGAATACGAGCATTGGTACAAGCGCGTGAGCACGGGAGACAACTCCGCTGCACATTTTTTAAGTACTACTGCTGGGATGCCATCAGGTCCACTAGCTTTCCGGACGTCGAGTGATTGCAATTCGGCAAGAACCTCACGCTGCCTGATTTTAATATCAGGCATCGTTGTGCCACAGTGAGGTAATGATGGTGGCAGTGCATTGCAATCATCGATTCGGGAGTTAGCCGCAAAGAGTTTTGCCAGTAAATCGGCTTTCTCCTGCGGCTTATGAGCTAGTGTTCCGTCTGGGCATCTCAGAGGTGGCAGCGAGGGCTGGCAGAAGTTTTTTTGCACGGCCTTGGCCAAACGCCAGTAGCTACGGGAGCCCGCAGGATGCGTTATAAGTTCTTGGCCAACACGTGCAACACGCTGGGCATCCGCTCTGATGTAAGCCTTCTTACAGGCCTTGGAAGCAGAATTGTAGGCTGCTCTGAGTGAATCGACACCGGGATCCTTGAGAGCGCGGCCTCTGATCCAAGCACGATATGCCGCTTGCTTACGCGAAGCAGCTTCAGCACAGTCGTGATTAAACCAGAGGTTACGTGTGCCCTTACTGATGAGATCAGAATGAGGAATATAGTATTCCATACCCATTATGATCTCCTCAGTAATGGCAACGGCACTGCCCGATAGGTCCCTGTCACTGAAGCAGCGCTGCTTCCAAGGGACGGACGCAAAGTAATCACGCATACCGTCCCAATCTGCCGACCCATAATGCCAGATACGGCGCTTGACCACTGCTGGACGCGGAGGCTTGGCCTGTGGTGCTTTGGCAGATATCAGGCAGTGGTCGGACGAGCCCAGGGGGGCTCTTACCACAACCTGATAGCCCTGTGGATGGGTCGTGAGCAGAAGGTCCAGTAAAGAAGGCGCTTGATTTGGAATATCTGGGATCCTGGTGGGCTGATCAACCAGTTGCTTCAAGTCATGCGTGAGAGCGAATGTGTGAGCAGAGATCCCTGCATGGTCAGTTTTGGAAGAACTTAACCACAAATTGTGGTGAGCATTAAAGTCCCCCAAAAACACCAATTCTGCATTGGGAAATCGCTCCTGCGCGTCATCTGCTGCCCGACTAAGGTGTTCAAAAAGTCGAGTTGTCTCAACATCGCCGGTGTGGGATCTGTAGAGGCACACGTAGACTCTGGCCCGGGGGCCAGAGTCGACGTGTACCCCCAGCATGGAGAAGGAGGGATCTTCCAAGCAGCGGAGACGGCGACAACAAACATCCGCCCGAACATACAGGCATACACCGGCTTTCGCTTTGAAGGACTCTTCAAGCACGTAGCCGGGATAATTAAGGTAGCCGGTGTCAGCAGGCGGAAGTATTTGTGTCTCCGTCAGGAACAACAATGCTGGCCGTGCTGTCTCGAGATGGTGGTGGACAGCGTTGAGGTTAGAGTGGAGTCCGCGTATGTTGCAGAACTCGACCTCAAACAGCGTTGAAGGCGTGGGGGTGTGCACCGCTGTACGTCCAAACTTTGTTATTGAGGCTGCCATGGTGGAAGTGAAAAAAAAAGAGACGCGAAAACGAGCGGACGCCGTCGCGAAGAGTCCGGGCAAATAAGGGGGGTTTGTCTTCCCGATTGACTGCCTGCAGTGGAGATGCGCCGACCCGCCGGACGGAAGGGCCCCCGCACCCCCCCGGGAGTGGCCGCCGGGACCCCACGCCCCGGTCACCAACCGGCACGACGGTCCACCCCGAGATTATGCGTGACATGATGGGGCAGCCTTGCGAACTGGTTAGGAACGCTTGGGCCCCTGTACTGTGCCACGGGCGGCCAGCGGGACAGCCGTTTCTACGGGTCTCCCTGGCCGACGGGTCGATGCAGTCCTCCCGGCATCGGTTCCACGGATGCCTCCCCTGGACCGAATCCTTCGCGACAACTTCCACTCGAGCTCTGGTTGTACGCTGGCTGACCCCGAAACGCGCGAGAAGCACTTCACGGGTTTTTCACCATGCGCACGGTGGTAACAAACCAGGCGGGTGTTAGGCACCCTACCACCAGAAGAGCGGATGGAAGCTCCGACATCCCTTAGTCGCTTCTTACGACACCCATGGGAAGAAAAGGGGCGGTGAGTTGTATTCTTTCTCCGTCACCGCACGGATAGCTACCACGGCCCTATTGGCCGCGTCGAAATTTTCCTAGACTTAAGCTGCAAGGCAACGCCATCTCTTCGCATTGTAGGTAACTCACAATGTCAAATGAATACTTTTTCAAGTATTAAACATTTGAAAGAAGAAATAGCAATTATAGTTATGTTTTTACTTATTTTTTAAGCATTTAACTGCTAGATGTTTAAATCTAAAGAAAAGTTTACTAGATAAAAAACCACGCGGACCAGGCAGCGGACGGGACTCGAACCCGCACCCTTCGCAATCCGGGCGAATGCACTGACCATTATCGAAATTTTCCTAGCCTTAAGCTGCAAGGCAGCGCCATCTCTCTTTAAACATCTTCGTTATAAATGAAACTTGCTGAAAATCTCTTCGCTCCAATCCACTCTGAGATGGCTTTGAAAAAAACTTCTCTACAGTTTTTCGGTGTACGAGTAATTGCAGGATATTATAATATTCTGAATAATTCATTGAGCATGGTTTAAAAACTCAGTGGCATAGTTCCCTAAATTTAATGATACGCACTTTTTAACAGGCGATAAAAAAGATAAAATATCGCCTTTAAATTAATAAAAATACTCGAAAAAATCAAAATAATACCAAACCGTCCACTTATTTACGTGAGACACTCAGAAAGCTTTGAGGAACTAAAAAACTACTTTTATGAAAAAAATATTTTAATTAAATCTATTCAAAAAACTCTCCACCAGCCTCTGTACAAAGTTTCATGCGTCTGAACCAATTTTCAAAACATTTTTTCCAGTCCTCCGCAGACACCTCGTCCACGGCCTTCTTAAGCGCTGCTAGCGCTTCTTCCGGCGATGAATGATGAATTTTTATTTTAGGGAATAAAAAGAAGTCACACGGAGCCAAATCAGGTCTGACTGGTGTGTAGTCCAGGAAGTCCTTCGTTTTGATCGCAGAGTGCGCGGACGCGTTGTCGTAGTGAAGAAGGACCCTGCGGAGCCCGATGTTAGGTCGCTTGTTACACATTGCAGAAAAAACTTCTGGCAGGCATTTGTGCTATACCATTTGACGTTGATACTGCTTTGGTCTCGAAGTGGAATTGAAATTAGGTACCCCGTCAAAATGAAGAAACTAGCGATCAAAATTTTCCCTGCGCTCCCCGATCACTTCACTTTCGTAGGAGTTGGTTCATTTTGAAACAGCCAAACTGTCGACCGGCGCGGCGCTTCGTTTCTGGATCGTATTGATAAATCCAGGATTCGTCACCTGTCACAATATTGTAAACGCGCCGCGACGAGCCTGAATCAAATTTTTGTATCATATCACTGCACCAATCCACACGGGCCTGCTTCTGAGCTTCGGTGAGGTTGTGCGGCACCCAGCGGGGAACTGTTTGTTGTTTCCTTGAAATATTTGATTATTTTTAAACTGCAAAAATATTGTCACTATACAAAAATCATATTTAATCCTACCAATTTTATACTTTTTAATGGATAGTCATAAAAACATAACACAAGAATTAGACTCTCTAAGTAATGTACATGCTTTTACATGCAACATAGAACAATTATATAACAATTTACCTACCGATACCCCCTACATTTCTATTATTACACAAAATATTAGGAGTGTGCATAAAAGTGAAAATATTGATGACCTTGAGGCCAACTTAAGGTTATTAAATAAACAGGTTGACATTATCGCCCTGACAGAGTGCCGTATTAACTTAGATAAGCCTCTTCCACAAAAGACAAACTATTTGAGATACAATTCTACTAAAAAAAACAATCTTAGTGATGGAGTGGTAGTGTATATAAAAAATACACTTCAACACTTCGTAAAGGAAGTTTACCTGTCGGGGGCATCATGCTTAGAAATTAGTACTTCTTCTTTTTGTATAATTTGTATTTATCGCTCGCCATCTGAAAAAAACTCAAGTCATTTCATAGATTCGTTAGATCAATATCTACACTCAGCTCACCTAGCAGGTAAATCTATAGTAGTACTTGGAGATATCAATATAAACATAATGCATGGATGTCTAGAAACTAATACAAACAAGTATCTTAATATGTTGGCTAGTCATTGTCTTTTACCGGGTCATAGATATGATACCAGAATAATAGTTGTTTAGATCACTTAATAACGAATATTAATACAAAACTTTTTAAGGCATTAGTAGCTATTTTAGATACAACAATTACAGATCATAAAATGGCTACTATTTTCATTTATTCTAAGCAATACTATCAAAAACCTTAAAAATATAAAACGTTTTCTGATTACACAGGGGCTCTTCTTAGCTTAAAATCAAAACCAATAAGAGAATTACTCCTAATAAATGATCCAGAAACAATATTGCAAAAACTTATCACTTTCATTACAGAGTCACTAAAAGGAAATACAAAAATATTAACTATAGCAACAAAAGGATTATAAAACCATGGATTACACCTGGTGTTGTAAAATATATTAAGCATAGAAATAATCTTCAAAAAAAATTACTACTTGATCCAAATAGTGACATATTACAAATCACCTACCGTAGATATAGAAATCACTGGACTAATGTATTGAAAAAACTGAAAACACAATATGAAAAAGACTTACTAGACAAATCTAAAAATAATAATAAATTGCTTTGGAAGAATTTTAAACAAATTACTAATTTAAATAAACAAACCGAGCTCAATACAGAACTGATAAACATAGCACCTAGTCCTTCAGAGTCTGCTGAACTAGTTAATAACTATTTTAATAATGTTGGTAAAAACTTGTCCAAGTATATATCAATTGATCAAAATGAATTAAATGAATATATCTTGTCGCTGCCATCTCAAAGTAACTCCATTGGCATAATTAAGCCTGAAGCCTCCGAGGTGGAATCGGTGATAAGGGGACTAAGGACTGATGCTGCTGCCGGCTGGGATAGTATTCCAACTAATTTCATAAAAATATCAATAAACGAAATACTTCCGGTAATTACCCATCTTTCCAAGTTATGCTTTCGCATGGGCCAATTTTCTAGTCTTTTAAAAAGGTCAATAATACTACCAGTATTTAAGGGTGAGGACAGAGACGATATAAGCAATTACCGTCCTATCTCTATATTATGTGCAATCTCAAAAGTCATTATAAAAACTAATAAATAGTAGACTAGTCAAATATCTCTAAACATAATTTATTATCTAAAGGTCAATTTAGTTTTCAAAAAGGTATGAGTACAGAAGATGCAATTTCAGAACTGGTTAAAAATATTTCACACTATTTAGATAAAAAATATAAACCACTATGTGTCTTTTTGGACTTGAAAAAAGCCTTCGATGCCCTCTCTGTTCCCATTCTTATGAGCAAGTTGGAAAGATTAGGTATACGCGGCACCTTTCTGGAGCTATTAAGGCAATATTTATACAATCGTACCCAGCGAGTTAAGCATTTACAGTACAGATATCAAAGTCAGTAACTATGGTGTTCCACAAGGGAGTGTGCTCGGTCGTACCTTATTCCTTATATATATTAACGATCTGACTAATATGCGACTCCATAAAGGACAGGTATTTTCATACGCCGATGACACTGCATTCTTATTTCATGGTTCTACATGGGAGGAAGCATACTCAAATGCTGAGGTTGCGTTAAAAAGGATAACTAAGTGGCTGCGAATCAATTCTTTAACTCATCACTGAATAAGTACATTGAGTTCTGTATAAAAATTTGCCAGATTTTCAACAAAATAAAAAACTAACACTTCATTATTGTCCAAGAAACACAAATAAGTGTGACTGTCCAAAAATTGATAAGGTTGATAGCATCAAATACTTGGGTATAATTATTGATAAAAAAAATTTATGGTATGGTCAAATTGAAGCGGTGTCGAATAGGGCAAGAAGGATAATATGGCTATTTAAATACATACGCAGAGTAACTGATAAACAATTACTCGCGTATATATATACAACTTTAGTACAATCTATTCTTTTGTACCGCATTTTATTTGGGGTGACACTTATAAAACAAAAATTATAAGTATAGAGCGAGCACAGAGAGCAATCTTAAAAGTAATGCTTTATAAAAAGAGAAAATATAGCACAGAAAAATTATATCAAGATTCTGACGTCCTAACGGTAAGGCAATTGTACATTCAACAACGTATTTTAAAAACCCATATAGAT
This sequence comes from Chilo suppressalis, assembly GCA_902850365.2. Lineage (NCBI taxonomy): Eukaryota > Metazoa > Arthropoda > Insecta > Lepidoptera > Crambidae > Chilo > Chilo suppressalis. The sequence goes on from OU963911.1 coordinate 4,164,699, forward strand.
ACATCTATAGATCCAAACATTAAATGAAAACGTAACCCATATTGTGTCATTAAACAAAATAGAGTAAGAACCATTTTCGCTTCTAGACAATGCTGTACACAACCTATAAATATTTACAATAAAATTAATAGAATATTGAATATATACAATTTGACATCACTTAAATGTAAGAAAGTTATTACTCCCTGGCTTAAATCCTCAACATATTCTCAAACCGAGAATATCATTGATACGACAATAATATACGGTAAATTATAAAAAAAAACACTATATTATATAATCTCTCACATACATAAAAACACACACGCACATACTGCTATACTATATAATTATGTTGAAAATTAGCTATTAATGTAAAGAAATTAAGTCCTTTAAATAGTTTATGGTTTAATACTTTAAATAGTTAATGTATGGTGCCTTCCCCCCTGGCATGAGGACCGCGATATAATATGTGACGCGTGTTTTGTCGCGCTCAGGTGTCAAACTCTTTGGAGTTTGACAGCTGGACGCGATATAACACGTGATACAATATGAATTGTGGTGCTCATGCTACGGGGGCAGGATCAATTAGAACTTGTCTAATTTTCTTTTGGAAATAATTTTAATGTCAACTAGCTTTTACCCGCGACTTCGTCCGCGTTTTCGTCGTTTTTCGTAAAAAAGTAGCTTAGGTCCTTCCTCTGGGTTCAGTGGTTTTGATGTGACAGACAGATTAACTTTCGTATTTTAGTAGGGAAATATATATTATATTTCCCTACTGAGAAATATAATATAGCTACGGTCAGCTGTGAGACTTAATTCCCTCTCAGTGTAGGTTTCGGACTCGCGAGATTATGTATGCCGTTCGCGGTCAGTTGTGAGACGTAATTCTCGTTGTGCAGCAGTTTCAGCTTCTCGGGTAACGTATGTTGTTCTCGGTCAATGGTACGCCTTCGCTCTCGTTGAGAAGATCTTTGAGACGTCCGTGATGTAGCTCATCTTGCTCTTTTAGCTGCTAATCGCATCTCTCTCTCTGGAGAGTTTTCATTGGCTCGAGAAGTTGAGGCTCTAACTCTCATAGAGTTTAATCGATTTGCTCTTTCCTCTGCCGATTCTTGAGATCGCGTAATTCTCAATCTCTTAGCTTTACTCGAAGTTCGAGATAAAGATAATGGTTTTTTAGGTGGCATTGTGTAATAATCTACGGTAACGAAAAGGCTGTCAGTTACCTAACAAAATTACCTACGTTAGAAGTCCTAACTTTAGCTACCTTACACTTGAAATCTAAGTGACTATTTAAACTAAAATATTCTTATAGAATTATAACCAAAAATATATACAACTCACAACAAAAAGGAAATGAAAATAAAGCTGAAACGCCTGTGCAATACTATATACCTATACCTACTTCACTTAAAAATAAATACTTATAACTAATTTAATAAGAAAAGTACCTACGCCTAATAATTTTTAATTTGAACGAATATTTAAACACTACCAAAACAACTAATACCTATTTTACAAAATAACAACAAAAGAAATTCAAATAAACTATTTAAAGACTAAAAGTCGCGCTGATAAGCACGGTTTCTCAATATCAATTATTGTCTGTCAATAAGGTCGAACCGAACGCTCTGAACGCACACCGCCGCCGCGACCCGGCAACCGTTACACAAAAATAATCCTTATAGCATGATTCAGTTCAGTATTCACGTGCGACGGCGCGATGGCTTATTTCATGTATAAGTTTGGTGTTTCTATACCGATTTCTATGATTCTTTTTTTCTTGAATAGGTAATAATGTTAACTTTTTTTAATTAGGGATGAATGAGAGTATTATAAACGTAAGAGTAAACAAATATAATCAGAATGCTCCGAACTGCTAAGCTATCAGGAGTTACACGTGTTATTGTGAGTCAACCATAAAAGATAGACATATGCTGTTGCGGAATATTTTTTAGATAATTTTATGTAGAATATTTCCGTCATACTTGATTTCTATGTAACTTTAACCATTAAGGCTGCACACGCGACGGAAGCTTAAAAAATGGAGTAACTTCTCCCGTTTTCCCAACATTTCCCTTCACTACTCTACTCCTATTGATTGTACCGTGATGAAAAGTATACTATAACCTGCCCAGGAGTATGAAGAATAATTGTACCAAGTTTCGTTAAAATCCGTCGAGTAGTTTTTGTTTCTATAAGGAACATACACACAGACAGACAGACAGACAGACAGACAGACAAAAATTTTACTGATTGCATTTTTGGCATCAGTATCGATCACTAATCACCCCCTGATAGTTATTTTGAAAATATATTTCATGTACAGAATTGACCTCTCTACAGAATTATTATAAGTATAGATAATTGTTAAAGTAAAGTTCAATGTAAAAATTGACGAAAGAGCGAGTATCCCCTAATACAAGTATAATACTTAAAAGGGAATACTCAACAATATGTTTATATGGAACTTATAAGCATTAAAGATTTTTTTCATTTTTCATTTTCGACTATCCTCCTTACGCAAAGGTGCTCGCGCGAAATCTTGTAAACACTTCCTGTACCAAACTGCAGGGTATGCTGAATCTATTCGTACGTAATTCGTCTGTTTTATTTAATTATTTTTTTTACTGTCAGCACACTTTCTTCGGTGACAGCCGTCGTAGGACGAACAATCCTTTTTCATCCCCCAAAGTATGACGACCGCGTTTGATCTCGCTACACTAGCGGTAGATGGTTGCTTTTGAAGGTCCTTCATCCATAAAAGCAGTTCGAATCGATCAAATGACTCATCAGACTAATAAATCATAGCACGAAAATGTTCTCGATGCAGGTCCATTTATTAATGAGACAAGAAAAATTTAATTGCCTCTCGAAAAAATGCGGAGGGAAATTTGAAAATCGAGTGTGGTATTTTTACTTTTAAATAATCGAAGTTTCCAAAATAATTACAAGTGGCTAGTGTCTTATACATAAAAACTTTTTTTCGCAATACTTTCTGAGTGGCCTGGTATGTTGATTGCATATTATCTTTATATATATAATTCTTCTGTGAGTGTGTATGTCACTGAACTTCTCTTAAACGACTGGACCGATTTTGATGAAATTTTTTGTGTGTGTTCAAGGGGATCTGAGAATGGTTTAGATTCACAAAGACTTGTAGACAGGACAACGTCTGTCGGGTCCGCTAGTCTTTATATATATAATTCTTCTGTGAGTGTGTATGTCACTGAACTTCTCTTAAACGACTGGACCGATTTTGATGAAATTTTTTGTGTGTGTTCAAGGGGATCTGAGAATGGTTTAGATTCACAAAGACGTGTAGACAGGACAACGTCTGTCGGGTCCGCTAGTATAGTATATTTCATTACGAGTGCGGAAAGTCTGTCACACAGACCAATAAGAGAACAAGTTGTCTGTCACTGCAAAGAGTTCCGACAAATGTCTAACAAATCTACCTACTTTTACTGAATAAATATTTTCATAGACTAGAAATTTAAAAACTAATTTTAAACTTATGATTACAATGAATTTTCATATAAATATAACGAAAAGTGCTTTTACATGTTGCAATTAAAGTTAAATCAACCAAAAAGGATTCCAATGTTCATGGCAATGCACGTTCAGTTAATGTATCTGTCTCGAGCCACGGTTTCTGGCTTAATAGTTGTTCTGGGGATATGATAGTATTTAAAACGATAAAATGTATTTCACCCGCCTCCTCCTCTAAAAGCTTCCCGACGTAAATGCTGGAACTATCATTTCGTAGACGTTACGGTGAAAGATAAAAGTCCTTTGTGTTGTTTTCAACTTTTCGTTGGGAATTCAGAAGAAGCAAAATGTCTCTAAATTTATGGAAGTTATATTGATATCCAACATCTATGCACAGCAAACTAGTTGCTGATATCGTACTTTGAAATTTTATTAAAGAGCGGTAAATAAAATGCCCTCTAAAATTATATGGTGTATTCTATCTGCTACAATGGTCCACCACTACTACTGCACTACTTCTATACAAATTGCAACCGCGCATTATAATAAAACTGACTTCATAATTGGATGCATAAATAAAATAATCAAGACAAATTTCTTATACACTCCAACGATCATATTAGCTAATCAAGATAAATGGGATACTACAGATACTTATAAGTTTTATGATAGGCTCATAGACATAACAGTAAAATATAACATACCAACAATAAAAGATATTACTTCAGATGTATACGAAATGTATGTTATGAAAGACCATTTTCTCTCCATATCATATTTCCATGATTGTGAAAAATTATTGGAAGTACCAATCGACTCCATCAATCCAGTAGTAAAACATATAGTGGTTATTTTTAATTCTTCAAAAGAATGCACAGCACTGCTAAATAATGTTATATCTCGCTACCTCAGTAAATATGATATAACTTTTCTAAAATTAAAAGAAGATGGTAATTATGATATTGTTACTTATATACCGGAGCTAAATCCTATCTATTGTAAAATGAACTATACCGTATCAGACACTAAGATAGCCACTTGCGATTCCTTAAAGAAGGACAACATTTTTCCAAATAAAGAACCTCAAGATTTAATGGGATGTGTCTTTAAAGTCGGCATGTCAACATTTGTCCCATTTTCGAGGATTAAAGATAGCAAATCAATGCAAATAATGGATCCAATCAAAGAAAAGGATATCAGAGGATGTGACGTGGAAATCATGAAAATAATGTCACAATATTTCAATTTTACGCTGCAATATTATTTTATATTTGACAGTGAAGACCACGGTCCTTCTCGACTAGCATTTTTGGATTTTCTGCTTAACGGTACTTTGGACGCTTGTGCAGGTGGACTATTTAGAGTATATGGTGATGTTGTTGAATATTCAGGTGTTTACGGTAAACAAGCGTTTGTTTGGATGTACACTGTTAAACGAAGAAACAGGTCTTGGCAAAACCTGGTTGCTAAAGTCGGTAGGTTATATGTATTCATTGTGTCCTATATCATCTTTTCCCTTGCATCATATTTACTTACTATGTTTGACAGAAGACGCGTATCACTCAGCAACACGATGTTGTACAATTGGGGTGCACTCATGGGTGCTTCTTCATTATATAAAGCAACAACTTTCAAGCACAGGATTATGAACTATTTCTACTTAACTCTATGCACACATCTCGCTGTTTACGCTAACATACACATGTATTCTTTTCTAACTGTCGTCGGTCCACCAAGTACATATAAAACTATCGATGAGATATATGGATCAAATTTAAAGCCGTACTTGGATCCAAAAAGCAAATTTTTTATCAGTGATAAACAATTCGACACGTTTTCTAATACATCAAAAAATTGTGTGTTTTTTGTAGATTGTGAATTACAAAGTTTTAAACATAATGGAATTACAATTGTAGTCGATGGTCAATTCACGTTGTTTCAAGCTGAAACTATAGTGGATGGAGAAGCTACGGTGTTAAAGGTGCCACAGAACATGCTGACTGTCTACCATGAAATTTTGATTCGAAAGAATCTCACCATCACAAATAGTTTTCAAAAACTTATGACTAGACTCGGGGAAGCTGGCATAAGCGATCGACTGTACCACGAAGCTTTGGGAATTTTAACAGAAGCGAAAGTGCTTAGTGCGACAAAAAATATTATGAGTTACAGCTACAATTGTAAAGGTGGATGTAGTATTACACTGATACAGTGCACGGGAGCATTCTATGTTTGGATGTTTGGGTGTGTCTTGTCTTTTTGTATTTTTATAGTGGAGATTACAGTAAAAAAGAAACAAGGCCGGGAAATATAATGGTTATATATAAATTTGTATGGACGCTGCACCCACGTCCGCCACGGCTTAAACTACATTTGTTTGAAAGGTATTATAGTCATGATCATCTGTGCTTAAGCGCATCAAATTCCATCCCGGGGGTCTTTAGTTATTTTAAGTTAAATAGGTACAAGTACTATAACGAACGAAAATAATAGAAACAAGGCCATTAATTTAGTTAGTTCGACTGTACATTGAGGGCTCAGGCACAATACATACAAAAGCAGTTCAGTAGCGTAACTTAGCCGTTTTCTTGAAATAGATACCTACGACTGAGTGGAGCGCAAGGGTCCTACCCTGCACCTACAAAATGTAAAACATATTTGTATAGTTACTATTGCCATGTTACGGAATCGAAACGGACGCGGGCAGCGCGGGCGGCGTGGGCGGCGCGGCGCAGCTAACTTAACTCGGCACATGCCAACGACCAGTCTAAGCGGCGCGTGACGTGGGCCTGCGTAGATTTGTCTTGGCAAGATTGGTTAGCGGCCGTGTAAATGTCGTTTGTCTGTGTGCGTGCGTCGATTCGGGCGCTAGTATGAAGTCGGAGTACTGCTCTTGTATGTATTGTGGCTCAGGTATTATGGGAGTACTTCACAAGGAGCAAGGTTGCCTCCTTATGTCATTCTGTCGCGCTAAAGTAAATCCAAAAATCCCCGCATGGGTTGGGGCTTTTTCAAACAGTCTATTCGTTATAGTAAATTTTCTTCTATGTAAAACGAACGACCACAAATCACACAAACTTGTTCACGCTTCGGTGACAACATGATTCCAGTTCATCCATACTAATTGACAAAGCCAATAATCGTGTTCCAATGCCTAAAGCGTGTTAGATAAAAATCAGTCAAGTGACAGGGACGCACAATCACGACGAAGTAAGACGAGTCGACTATTTGCTACTGCAAGTACTTCAACCCCCGTAAACCGCTCAGTAAGTGCAAGCGCAGGATGGTCGGCAGGCTTTGTCGTATATCTGGTTGTATAGGAGTACGATATGACATCTTATTATGGTTACTAATAATATAAAATGAAGGTACTATAAAATTAATTTATTAAGCTACTTAAATATGCCCATGTATAATATCTTTTGACTGCCAGGATATTTTTATACGGTGTCTCATATCTTTTGACTACAAAGATATTTTCATCCCACCACCTCGGAAAGTGTAATTTTGCGCTTCGAAATCTGGCTGGAAAATTCTATTTTATTCGCTTGAGCGGCAAAGTAGATTTGAATTTAGAACATCACATATAATGAGTACTCAATATAATTGTAAATTCAAAACGTCATTAAACCTATTTAATGTAACCTCTATGGTGCCAAATTTATGATTAGAACTTTTTAAATTGTGAAAAAATTTAAATTTGGAACCTTCTTGGTTTCTTTGTTTTATTTGCGTGCTTCGCGCCATTCTAGTTTTTCACGTTTTATTGCTTAAATATTTTGTCATTATAAATTGTTTTCTTTTTCATTTTGTCATTTCCTCGCTGAGGTGGGATGAAAAGTTACGTATTGCACTCGAGTGGAAAGATTTTTCACCTTGTGCTCGTTTGTTTCCCTCGCTGACGCTCAGGATTCTAATTTAGAATCACTCGCTGCGCTCGTGATTCAACTTTAGAATCCTTCGCTTGCTCGGTCATCCAAATCGAGCACGCGGTTAAAAAGGAACTTTCCACTCTTGTATAATAAATAACTATTTTTACATTGTCATAATAAAAAGGCTAGTTTTTCATAGATCCACCGATTCATACTAATTACATCATTTTTGGCGAAGCTGGGTGTGTTTTTTTCCCATCGTCCTTTTAAGTTCTTAATTGTCATTATAAATTAATTTTTAATAGGGATATTTTTAAATGCACAGCAAATAACTTAGTACCCACCAAGTCATTTACAGCAATTAAATTATTTTTACATCAAAATAATTATTTAACTGCAAACAAAACATTTGTTGAACAAAACTAGTGCTGAAAATAATTAAAAAAAATACGTCTATACTGTAGTAACAAACAAAATTGTATAATTGTATAGAAATATGATTGTCATATCAAATATACTGATTGAACAGCAAATATACTGATTGCACAGCAAATATACCGAAAATTAACCAGGGCTTCGACGCATTATACTCACACTCATAACAAAACAATTATTTTTGCAACAGGTTTCGCTTCCCATTAAGTATTCATATTCATATTCATTTATTGCATCTTGTTGTATACACAGGTGTTACAAGTATGGTTAGGTTGCAAACAAGAGCCCTGTAAGGGCACGGCAAATTATTAGATTATTATTACAATTACATATTTTATACAAAATTAAATCACATATCTTAATTAATAGTAACATTTAAATACAAAAATAGCTTTACAGTTTACATTAATATTATGGGTTTATGTCATGTTTATTTATTTACCCAACCTATTTCTTCGTCAATATATTCGTTTACAGAATAGTAAGCCTTATTGATTAGAAATGTTTTAAGATTACTATCAAATTTATTTCAAAACTTGCTCATCATTGGGACACTTTTGGTGATTATAATAAAAAGCGAGTATGACCACCCGATTGAAGTGAAATTTCTTTAGTTCCAATGATCTGAAAATCATAAACTGTTTGTTAATACAAAAAAGCACCAATCCGCGCTGGGTCCGTTATCACCCTCCAATCCGCACTGGGTCCATTATCACACACCAGTCCGCGTTGGGTCCGTTATTACAAACCAATCCGCACTGAGTCCGTTAACATCCACCAATCTGCATTGGGTCCATTATCACCCACCTATCTGCGCTGAGTCCGTTATCACCCACTAATCCGCACTGGGTCCATTATCATCCACCAATCCGCGTTGGATCCGTTTTCACCCTCCAAGCACTAGATGACACTAATCGTAACGTGAAATCGTAACACATTCGCCAGTTTACCTCCCAAGTCAAGCGTGCCTAAAGAAGTTTCACTTCAGAAATTAGATTCTTATGTCAATTAAAATGGTATTTCACCTAGGTAAACTGCTGCAAGAGATAAAAATATGGCAGCTTTGTTTAAATAAAAAAACGATGTAATACATATGTTGTGAGGTGGTTATTATCAACCATGCATTCTTAAAAAAGCTTTAGTTTTAAATAAATAGAGATGCATCACGAACTTAAATTGTTACTAATGTAACAATATTTTGAGGTGACTATTTTGCTGTGCAATAAGTATTTTTGCTTAGGATTCGGAATTAATTTTTATACAAAATGTTATTTTTTTGATTTGCAGTTAAATACCTAGCCCTTTTCATATAATATCGATCTTAATGTTCTGAAGCATTTATTTTGCGACGATCCTTGTATATTGAGCTGTAAAATACGTTCAGAGAGCCCAACATTGTGTGGGAGGTTTAAAGAAGAACATTTTAAGGAGATCGAGGAAAGCTTTTGATTTAGGATGCATTGTGCTATTGCAGTAAATAAAGTGGACAATTTATTTACTGCAATAGCACACCAATTTTGTAAATAGGTACGCAACATAAACGGCCGAATCTCCTTTTTAATTAACAGAGAAGTTTGATTTTTTCAAAGCTTCAAACGACTGTAAACTTGAGTTCATGTGGTTTAAATTTAAATTCGATACCTCTACGCCTTCTCGAGATAAAGGGTCTTGACAGACAGACGGACAAACGCACGGAAGGACAGACGGACAACAAGTAATGCTATAAGGATTTTCTTTTGAAGTACCTACGGAACCCTAAAAAGCTGCTGAACAATAATAAGGTGACTCAGGTAACAGTCCAGTAAGAGTTTGGAACTTTTAACTGAATTTCACTTAATGGAGTGGAACCCGGTCAATGAGAATTTGGCTCAACAGATTCAAATAGGGATGACGACTAACCTTTTTCGTCGAAGATTATCAAAAATATGCAAATAATGTGCAATGTGAAATAAATAAAATGATTGGACACTTTTTTTTATTTTTTTCATATAACCAAAACACTATAGAGATATATTGATTTGGAAAGTTGCGTGAAGTAATGATTTCGTAAAAAATGTACTAAGAAAGACGTGACGAGCCCGCACTCGCAAACTTTGATGCGCTTTATCGTTGACAAAATAAAAAATACTTCTAGATTATTTTTTGATAATCAAACTGACGGAATCAATAGAATTTTCCTATTGACCAGGTTCCACCCCAGTTACTTTATTATAAATTTATTTATAAACAATACAATTTACTTTATGTAGTAAGATTTTGAACTAATATTGTAAGTAATGGAAAAACCGGCCAAGTGTGAGTGGGACTCACTGCCGAATGGTTCTATATAATTAAATAAATAAATATTTTCAACACTCACACAACATCAATTGGCCTAGCCCCAAAGTGAGCACTGTAAGGCTTGTGTATATGTATGTATATAAGTATATTTATATAGAAATAAATACATATTAAATATTCAAGACTGGAGAACAAATGCTCGTATTCATCACACAAGCATCTGCTCCCACCGGGATTCGAACCCGGGATTTGGAGTCAGCGACACCATTCATGGTGTCCGGGTCCGGGTTTCAACCCGGTGTACAAACCACTCTAATAATATTGTAATAATTATCTATACAAGTTTATTTTATTTGAATTTGATTATTTATGTTTAAAGTGAATATAAAACCAACAGTTCTGTATATAGGGTGAAATTGAATGTTTTAATGAAACTTCGTGAGATTGTTGGGTTACGAGTATAGAGTATGCCTGATTTTTTTCGGATTTTTTTGAAGTATTTTTTTTCATGTATTTATTTATAATTTGTGTATTTTTTTGTCCTTTCCTCCTTTTGAGTAGTTATTCATATTAAACAAACATGCTTACATATCCAGTGAAAAACAACTAATAAATAAGCACTTCTAAAAAACGGAAAAACAGTAAAATTCCACCGCGGGTCAACGACCGACCGCGCCCGCCAGCCGTTGAGTGAGTAGGTACGTACACAGAGCTCAGCTGACTCGTTTGATTCCACACAATACAATAAAATCGTCTTAGATGCCTTTATTGAAATTGAAATAATAAGCACAAATGTCATCTTCTCTTAAGCAGAGAAAAACTTAAAAAGTTAATAATAATTTTGTCACGATTGGAAATAGGCAAAAGTTAAACAAAAAGAAATACTTATTGCAGTTCAATACTTGGGTCAGAATGAAATTTATTACCAGGTATTCAAAAGTACTTACGAGACCGATGTACCTATTAATTTTTTTCTCTATAACTTCCCAATAAATCACCAAACCTACTTTCGTAAAGCCTTGTGGCTCTGCTGAGTATTCCGTGACACTCGCAATAACAACACACCATATCCAAATTCTTATATTGAGGGCACAGAACAAGAACTAATCAAGGCATTATTTGCAAATCTTGTCTTGTCACAAATTTAAAAGATACGCACGCGCGCTTGGGACTCCGCTCGCTCACTGCGCTGTGCACCGCGCATACCTAGATAGGTAGGCAGGAAGGTATTCAACGGCGGGAGCGGTCATTGCTCCCGGCCGCCCGGCTCCTTTTTTTACGTCTTTTTTAGTAGTGCTTATTACTTATTTTTTACTTACTCTGTATGCATGTTTTAAAAGAATAATTATTTAGTACCCAAAAGGAGGAAAGGACTTAAAATATAACAAAAAAAAAACAAAATTTTATTTTAAATCATTTTTTAAAAAATCCGAAAAAATTCAGAGATACTCTATATACGTAACCCAACATTCCCACGAAGTTTCATTAAAACATTCAATTTCACCCTGTATATTTATTTACATCTTCTGTATGGGAGCTCAAATTAAATATTTATTTAATTCTGTTTTTAGAATATCTGTTGCTATAGCGGTAACAGAAATACATCTTCTGTGAAAATTTCGGCATTTTAACGCGGCATTGAGAGCCACCTATTTCCCGGGCGCCTGGAAAACGGGCAGAGTCTATCTATTAGTCAGAGAGTTTATTAAATTAATGATCCCGAAACCTGGAAAAGACCGAAGGCGCCCGGGCAATTACCGCCCTATTAGCTTACTTGACCACGTGGGGAAACTTTTCGAGCGATTAATACTACGCCGACTGAAGCCCCAATACAAGCCGCGAGACGAGCAGTTTAGTTTTCGTAGCGGCCATTCCACAGTTCTCCAACTCTCTCGACTCCTCCATCATAATAATCGGCCATATGACCGAAGCCCAGAATAGGAGACACTGCACTGTGGCGGTGTTCCTGGACGTAGAAAAAGCATTTGACCGAGTGTGGCACCCCCGGTCTGATCTATAAGCTGGCCAAATCCGCTGTACACCCGGCCCTAACGAAGATAATTGCATCATACTTCCAAGAGCGCTCCTTCCATGTTACTGAGGCGGGAGTAGAGTCCTCCATCCACCCAATAGAGGCAAGGGTCCCACAGGGCAGCGTCCTCTCGCCCTCCCTCTAAAGCATATTCTCCGACGACCTGCCATCCATAAATGAGGATCTGGAACAGTGGGGAAGCAGAGGTCACCTTGCCTTATTTGCAGACAGGCAGGCAGTAACAAAATGTGGGTAAAACCGCCGCCATCTGCACAACCAAAAAACGCCCCCCGCCCAAGATCAAATTAGACGGTCATCCAATTGACTGTGCCAGTTCCACTAAATACCTGGGGGTCATAATAGACAAAAACTTAAGGATGACCACCCACGTAGGAGAAGCCATCACCAAGAGCCGAGGCGCCAGAGCAGCGCTCCGCCCTATCCTCGCTTCCAACCTGCCCCTGAGAACAAAGGTGAGTATTTACAAGACCTACGTACCACAGCTGATGAAGCCGCTCAAGTAGTTGCACTACTGCAATGAGGGATGCGTCAGTGTGATGTTTCCCGGCACCCTTAGCCGTTTTTCCGTTCGAAAAGTTCATAGAGACTAGTGGCTAGACATGGGTCCGGTAGACGTTGCTGCACTTCAGAAAGAGACGACCGATTCGTTCTGTCGAACTCTTTGGGAAACCATTTCTCTAACTGTTTTAGTTGCAACAGCAGCTTCTCTACGGTTAGAAAAAGAATGAAAGAGAAAAAGATAGCGGCCCACAGAGCTGCTACGGGTCCGAAATTGACAGCAGCGCATCGGCGAGCCCGCTTACAGTTTGCTCGTGACCACGTTGATTGGACCCTTGTGCAGTTGAAAGCTTTTCTCTTCTCAGACGAGACGCGAGTATGTATTTTCTGCAACGATCGACGGAGAAGAGTATACCGGAGGCAGGGCGAACGTTTTGTGGATGCCTGCATCCAGGAGACGGTGGAATATGGGGGCGGATCCTGCATGTTCTGGGGCGGTATGTCGGCCGCCGGCAAAACTAAACTTGTCTGCGTCTCCCGGACTGGAAGTGCTCGCGGACAAGGGTCCCTGACTGCTAGCCGCGATGTCACAGAGATCCTGGAAGTGCATGTGGTCCCTTTTGCCGAATCTTTTGGGAAGGGGTTCAAATTAATGCACGAACCGCCCGCGCTCACACTGCAGCTATCGTGAGTGACTTCTTACAGAGGTCCCAAATCTCTGTAATGCAGTGGCCAGCGAGTCCGGACCTGAATCCGATAGAGCACCTCTGGGATCATCTTCGATCAACGCAAGGTTCGATTTCGGGATCCAACTCCTTCTACTCTACAGGAGCTCCAAGACGCGGTGATTGAAGAAAGACTCCTCCCTCAAGAAGACCTTCTGAAGTTGGTCAGGTCCATGAAAGGTCCATGAAAGGTCAATGAAATGAAATGAAACCTAACCTAACTCATTGAATCAGAACATTAAATCTGATATTGAAGTAAATTAGTAGCTTCTTTTTAGAAATATTGAACCATAAAAACTTCTATGATTTTTTTTTAGTAAAAGCTTCGTGGTTGGTTTTTTTCTTTTTAATAGACATTATTTTGACAGTTGGGAAAGAGATCGCGAGTTCCGAGACCGAGTTCAAGGTAAAGAAAAAGCTCGAGTATGTAATAGCCCACATCCCGAACGCTATACGAACCTGCAATACGTCACTTTTTGAGCAACTATATTAAAAAAAAAAAAACTTTCAATGGATGATATAACCTAATTAAAACGCAAATTAATCGAATACTATGTATTAGAAAAGCTCAATTTATTAAGGTAGCAGATATTTTTAATTTGTACATACGTATTTGAATTTCCATATTATTGATGCGATCTTAAAAATCTTCCTACTTTTACTGAATAAATATTTTCATAGACTAGACATTTAAAAACCAATTTGAAACTTATCATTTCAGTGAATTTTAATATAAATATGACTAAAAGTGCTTTTACATGTTACAATTAAAGTTAAATCAACCAAAAAGGATTCCAATATTTATGGCAATGCACGTTCAGCTAATGTATTTGTCTCGAGTCACGGTTTCTAGCTTAATAGTTGTTCTGGGGAAATGATAGTATTTAAAACGCTAAAATGTATTTCACCCGCCTCCTCCTCTAAAAGCTTCCCGACGTAAATGCTGAAACTATCATTTCGTAGACGTTACGGTGAAAGATAAAAGTCTTTTGTGTTGTTTTCAACTTTTCGTTGGGAATTCAGAAGAAGCAAAATGTCTCTAAATTAATGGAAGTTATATTGATATCTAACATCTGTGCACAGCAATTTAGTTGCTGATATCGTACATTGAAAATTTATTAAAGAGGGGTTAATAAAATGCCCTCTAAAATTATATGGTGTGTTCTATCTGCTACAATGGTTCACCACTACTACTGCACTACTTCTATACAAATTGAAACCGCGCATAATAATAAATCTGACTTCATAATCGAATGCATAAATAAAATAATCAAGACAAATTTCTTATACACTCCAACTATTCTCTTAGTTAATCAGGATAAATGGGATACCACAGATACTTATAAGTTTTATGATAGGCTCATAGACATAACAGTTAAATATAACATACCAACAATAGAAGATATTACTTCAGATGTATACGAAATGTATGTTATGAAAGACCATTTTCTCTCCATATCATATTACCATGATTGTGACAAATTATTGGAAGTACCAATCGACTCCGTCAATCCAGTAGTAAAACATATAGTGGTTATTTTCAATTCTTCAAAAGAATGCACAGCACTGCTAAATAATGTTATATCTCACTACCTCAGTAAATATGATATAACTTTTCTAAAATTAAAAGAAGATGGTAATTATGATATTGTAACTTATATACCGAAGCTAAATCCTATCTATTGTAAAATGAACTATACCGTATCAGACACTAAGATAGCCACTTGCAATTCCTTAAAGAAGGTCAACATTTTTCCAAATAAAGAACCTCAAGATTTAATGGGATGTGTCTTTAAAGTAGGTATGGCAACATATGTCCCATTTTCGAGTATTAAAGATAGCAAATCAATGCAAATAATGGATCCAATCAATGAAAAGGATATCAGAGGATGTGACGTGGAAATCATGAAAATAATGTCACAATATTTCAATTTTACGCTGCAATATTATTTTATATTTGACAGTGAAGACCACGGTGATTCTCGACGAGCATTTTTGGATTTTCTGCTTAACGGTACTTTGGACGCTTGTGCAGGTGGACTTTTTAGAGTGTATGGTGATGTTGTTGAATATTCAGGGGTTTACGGTAAACAAGCATTAGTTTGGATGTACACTGTTAAACGAAGAAACAGGTCTTGGCAAAACCTGGTTACTAAAGTCGGTAGCTTATATGCATTCATTGTGTCCTATATCATCTTTTCCCTTGCATCATATTTACTTACTATGTTTGACAGAAGACGCGTGTCACTCAGCAACACAATGTTGTACAATTGGGGTGCACTCATGGGTGCTTCTTCATTATATAAAGCAAAAACTTTTAAGCACAGGATTATGAACTATTTCTACTTAACTCTATGCACACATCTCGCTGTTTATGCTAACATACACATGTATTCTTTTCTAACCGTCGTCGGTCCACCAAGTACATATAAAACTATCGACGAGATATATGGATCAAATTTAAAGCCGTACTTGGATCCAAAAAGCAAATTTTTTTTCAGTGATAAACAATTCGACATGTTTTCTAATACATCAAAACAATGTGTGTTTTTTGTAGATTGTGAATTACAAAGTTTTAAACATAATGGAATTACAATTGTAGTCGATGGTCAATTCACGTTGTTTCAAGCTGAAACTATAGTGGATGGAGAAGCTACGGTGTTAAAGGTGCCACAGAACATGCTGACTGTCTACCATGAAATTTTGATTCGAAAGAATGTCACCATCACAAATAGTTTTCAAAAACTTATGACTAGGCTCGGGGAAGCTGGCATAAGTGATCGACTGTACCACGAAGGTTTGGGAATATTAACAGAAGCGAAAGTGCTTAGTGCGACAAAAAATATTATGAGTTACAGCTACAATTGTAAAGGTGGATGTAGTATTACACTGATACAGTGCGCAGGAGCATTCTATGTTTGGATGTTTGGGTGTGTCTTGTCTTTTTGTGTTTTTATAGTGGAGATTACAGTAAAAATGAAACAAGGCCGGCAAATATAATGGTTATGTATAAATTTGTTAAAGGCACTTACACATTTTTTTTATTTGGGCACGCAAAACATCGTGTTTATGTTGCTGTTATTTGATGAACACTAATTTAAAGAAATAAAAGATCGGTGTCAAATAAATGCAGAACCTTAACTATTTGTAATAGAATGTTAAAGTATACAAGTATAAAGAATTAAATAATATTTCAAGTCCATGATAAAGAACATTGGGAAAAAATGTATGGACGCTGCACCCACGTCCGCCACGGCTTAAACTACATTTGTTTGAAAGGTATTTTAGTCATGATCATCTGTGCTAAAGGGCATCAAATTCCATCTAGTTATTTTAAGTTAAATAGGTACAAGTACTATACCGAACGAAAATAATAGAAACAAGGGCATTAATTTAGTTAGTTAGTTCGACTGTACATTGAGGGCTCAGGCACAATACATACAAGAGCAGTAGCGTCACTCAGCCGTTTTCTTGAAATAGATACCTACGACCACGGAGGAAAAACAAAAACAGGCTTTGTTTTTCCTCCGTGCCTACGACTGAGCGGATCCTTAGGGTTGGTACCTACAAAATGTAAAAAATATTTGTGTAGATTTTTATTTTATGTGTATAGTTACTATTGGCACGTTACGGAATCGAAACGGACGCAGACGGCGCGGGGGCGCGGCGCAGCTAACTTAACTCGGCCAACGACCAGTCTCGGCGGCGCGTGACGTGGGACTGCGTTGATTTGGCTTGGCAAGATTGGTTAGCGGCCGTGTAAATGTCGTTTGTCTGTGTGCGTGCGTGGATGCACTAGTAGTAGGTCAGGTATTATGCGAGTACTTCACAAGGTGCAAGGGTGCCCCCTTATGTTATGCTGCCACGCTAAAGTAGGTCAAAACCTCCCCTCATGGTTTGGGACTTTTCAAACAGTCTGTTCGTTATAGTAAATTGTCTTCTATATAAAACGGAGCGACCACAAATCACACAAACTTGTCCACGCTTCGGCGACAACATGATTCCAGTTCATCCATACTAATTGACAAAGCCGATAATCGTGTTCCAATGTCCAAAGCGTGTTAGATAAAAATCAATCATGTGACAGGGAACGCACAATCACAGCGAAGAAAGACGAGACGACTATTTGCAACTGCAAGTACTTCAACCCCCGTAAACCGCTCAGTAAGTGCAAGCGCAGGATGTTCGGCAGGCTTTGTCGTATATCTGGTTGTATAGGAGTACGATAAGATATCTTTTTATGGTTACTAATAATATAAAATGTAGGTACTATAAAATTAATTTATTTAGCTACTTAAATATGTCCATGTATCATATCTTTTGACTACCAGGATATTTTTATACGGTGTCATATCTTTTCACTACAAGGATATTTTTTGCGGTGTCATAATAAAAAGGCTAGTTTTTCAGTTTAAGTTTAATTACATCATTGTTAGCGGAGCTGGGTGTGTTTTTTCCCATCGTCCTTTTAATTTCTTAATTGTCATTATAGATTAAATTTTTAATAAAGATATTTTTAAATGCACAGCAAATAGTTATTTTGTATTGCTGTGCATTTAACTAAGTACTAAGTTTAGTACCCATCGAGTCATTTACAGCAATTAAAATATTTTTACATCAAAATAATTATTTTACTGCAAACAAAACATTTGTTGAACAAAACTAGTGCTGAAAATAATTCAAAAATATACATGTAATCTATAGTAACAAAAACTTGTTTAATTGTCCAGAAATATGAATATCATATCAAATATACTGATTGCACAGCAAATATACTCATTGCACAGCAAATATACTGATTGCATAGAAAATTATCCCGGTCTTCGACGCAAAATACTCACACTCAACAAAACAACTATTTTTGCAACTAGTACAGTCAATCTATAGGTTGAGTGCCGAAAAAAAAACCTAAATGGTAAGTCTTGTTTTTTCTGTTGCCAAATGACGTCAGTAAGCCACCTTGGCGATGGGCATGTTCGATTACGCCAAAAAACGCCTACGAGTTGTAGGCGTTTTTTGAAAAACTCAAAAAACCCTCAAAAAAATTTTGAAATGCATTTTTCTTATTTTATATGCATTTTAGAAACTTTTTTTTCGACCATAATTGTAGAGGGCGTTGAGTACTAAAATTTATGTCATTGTTGCAATCTCGTACAACAAAAATGCGCATTGTAGGTCGCGCTAAAGTCTCAAAAAAAGAGTTTTTTCACTTTTACACCCTGAAAATATCATTTTAATGGAAAACTTTAAATCGAAAAGTTGTTCCGTACATAATTACCAACAACTTTTGTATGAACATTTTTTTTGTATTACTTACCGTTTTCAAATTATAAATTGCGCAGGTATGAAAAATCCAATAGAGCGGTTTTGGGCAGTTCAAGTACACATTTGCAGTGCACATTTCAATGTACGTTTTACTATTTTATTTTTATTATTATTTTTTTCAATCATGAAAAAAATATAAAATAAAAATAAAATAGTATAAACGTACATTGAAATGTGTACTTGAACTGCCCAAAAACCGCTCTATTGGATTTTTCACACCTGCATAATTTATAACTTGAAAACGGTAAGTAATACAAAAAATTGTTTATACAAAAGTTGTTGGTAATTATGTACGGAACAAGTTTTTCATTTAAAGTTTTCCATTAAAATGATATTTTCAGGATGAAAAAGTGAAAAAACACTTTTTTGAGACTAGCGCCACCTAAACGAGTTGTACGAGATTGCAACAATGACATAAATTGTAGTACTCAACGCCCTCTACAATTATGGTCGAAAAAAAAGTTTCTAAAATGCATACAAAACAAGAAAAATGCGTTTCAAAAAATTTTTGAGGGTTTTTTGAGTTTTTCAAAAAACGCCTACGAGTTGAACATGCCCATCGCCAAGTTGGCTTACTGACGTCATTTGGCAACAGAAAAAACAAGACTTACCTTTAGGTTTTTTTTTTCACTGAAACGATATTTTTTTCGACAGATTGTTTGTACTAAACAGGTTTCCCTTCCCATTAAGCATTTCAAAACTTGCTCAACATTGGGACACTTTTGGTTGTTATAAAAAAAAGCGAGTGTGCTTATGACCACCCGATTGAAGTCAAATTTCTTTAGTCCCAATGATCTGAAAATCTTGAACTGTTTGTTAATAGAAAAAAAAACACCAATCCGCGCTGGGTCCGTTATCATCCTCCAATCTGCACTGGGTCCATTATCACCCACCAATCCGCGCTGGGTCCGTTATCACCCTCCAATCTGCACTGGGTCTATTATCACCCACCAATCAGCGCTGGGTCCGTTATCACCCACCAATCCGCACTGGGTTCGTTAACATCCACCAATCCTCTTTAATCCTCTCCTTCAGACTATGATATATTTGGCCCTAATTTTGATTATATTATATCACTGAAAACCTAAAATAATAGATTTTATTTTTCTGATCAGGCTTGAGACAAGGCGGTATGATAATTAATCCTTTCATCATCATCAATCATCAACAGCCTATCATAGTCCACTGCTGGGCATAGGCCTCTCCAAATGCACGCCACTCAGATCGATCTTGGGCTACTCGCATCCAGCTCCTGCCAGCCACCTTGCGCAAATCGTCACTCCATCGTGCCTGAGGACTTCCTACACTACGTTTGCCTAGACGCGGTCTCCACTCCAGAACTCGTCTACCCCAACGGTTATCGGTTCTTCGGCAAATATGGCCAGCCCACTGCCACTTCAACTTGCTAATCCGGTGGGCTATGTCGATAACTCTGGTTCTCTGTCGGATTACCTCAGTTCTGATGTGATCTTTCAGAGAAACATCGAGCATAGCCCTTTCCATAGCGCGCTGAGCGACTTTGAACCTGTGGACCAGCCGTGCCGTCAGTGTCCACGTCTCGGCTCCGTATGTCATCACAGGTAGGACGCACTTATTGAAGACTTTCGTCTTTAGGCACTGTGGGATCGACGAAGTCAGGACTTGACGTAGCTTCCCAAACGCTGCCCAACCTAGCTGAACTCTTCTATTCACCTCGTCCTCAAAGTTGTTTCTACCTAACTGCAATGTCTGCCCGAGGTAAACATATTTTTGAACAACTTCGAGAACGGCACCGTGTATTGCAATCGGTTCCGGTAGAACATGTTCATTGAACATGACCTTGGTTTTATCCAAGTTCATCCGTAGGCCGATGCGTATAGAAGAGTCAGCCAGGTCATTCAGCATCTGTTGTAGGTCCTGCAGGGTTTCTGCCATGATGACGATGTCGTCTACAAATCGCAAGTGAGAGATGCGTTCGCCATTTATGTTGATGCCATGTCCTTTCCAGTTCAGCGTCTTGAACATATCCTCCATTGCATTAGTGAACAATTTCGGGGAAATAACGTCCCCTTGTCTCACTCCACGATGCAACGGTATGGGACTTGTTTGCTGATTCTGTACTTGGAGAGACATGGTGGCGGCTTCGTAGAGACATCTTATCACTTGAATGTATCGCCAGTCGACTTGGCAACACTGCAGGGACTCCAGGACAGATTTCAATCGAGTCAAAGGCCTGAATATACAACTAAAAGTTCTGTATATCTGGGGTCGCCACCAAGTCGAGCACGAAGCAAACACTGCCGTACCATCCTTTACTGGAACCATTTCGCCGCATTTTCAGGCCCCTATTTGAGAACCTCTTGATAAGACCAGAACGCTGAAATTTTCGTCATCTAGTAAGCTATAATAACATACTTAAAATCCAAAATTTCAAGTCTGTAGGTCATGTAGTTCCGAAGTTAAGCGAAAGCAAAGTTTCTCATTTAATACACTCACTCACTCATGATCATCAGAATAGAACTAGTACTTTCCATAGACTCAGAGAGCTGAAATTTGGTACATAGTTAGGGTTTAATGGCCACATAAAGGGAAAACTATAAAAACTAGGATAATCGAAGATCTGGAGTACCTGGTGACCCTGATTAGAAAACACAAGAGCTCAACCAAACTATTAGAAGAGATCGATATACCTGTTTTACCAAAAATATTCAACTTGGTGGGCCGCTTCATTTGATGTCAAAAAGCGAAGGTCTGAAGTATCTGATGAAGAACCTTCAGCTGGTCTCAGCTGTATTAGAGATATGGTAATGCCCCCCTTCTACTATTGGTACACAAAAAAATCGACTGTCTTTGCAAAAATCCAGCGTAGTGGTACACATCTTTTAATTTAACCTAGCCTATAGCGCCGCACTGCTGGGCGAATGCCTCCCCTTCTACTTTTAATGCGCATATAAATAAAATTAAAAAAAACTCTGGATAACACTAGACTGGCTATTATACTTATACTTACGAGTTTACAAAAAAAAAATAGTCGAATGATTAACTTTATTCTACTCGAATATTACACAAATTAAATAAACAAATTACACTAAAATATTAAATTCGCTCAAGATTTGCTCAAAATATAATGCATTGGACTAAGAGTGGCGGTGATACCAAGGTCTAAGTCTAAAAAATACCCTCATGGACATTGGCACCTCCATATTCTCTTGTAGCCAAGCCTACGTGGCGCTGTCACGAGTAACAAATCTTCATGGGGTGCACCTCATAAATGTTGAATTCAAGAGTATAAAAGCTCAAGCTTCAGCTATCACAGAATACAACCGGCTTAGGCGTAAATACCGCGCCGATCTTTCAGAAATTAAACCGTCTAAAAGAATAAATAAAGAACGCGAATGGGCAATAGGGTTTCGTATTGCCCATTCGCGTTCTTTATTTATTTGTTAGTTGCTAATGTTCAAGAATCAGAACCGGAAAAAAGAAAAGAAAGATTTGTAATAATAAAAAGACTACTTCTAAAAAGAAAAAAACATGTGTCAAATAAGAAAATCTAATAAAATAAATCAATATGCCCACGTTTCAACAAAAAGAAGTGAAATCCCACCAAAAACATTCTGTAAAGAACTAGTCAAGTCTCGATGGAGCTGCTTGTTTATCTCTAAAAAGTAATGAAATCTAAACACAGTCGTGCCAAGTCTAAGGTTCCTTACTGCGATTTCTTTATTTCATTTTTTCTTTATTAGTATAGTTAATGTTGTGTGACTTGGCCGTTTAAGGGTACACAAGGGTACAAAACGAGCGCCAGAGCTATCCTGGACTATAAAATAATCACTCTGAAAATGTTTCTCACTCATCCGTAGCTTCGTTTACGAATGCTTAGAGTAAGCCCCCAGAGTCTGCGATAAGGTCTTCATATTTTCAGCCTTCTATTAAAACTTTGCAAATTTCCATTCAATAAGTGTTTCCAACGCTTCAAAGGAATCGATCGGACTTTGAGAGTTAAAGAGATATGAAGAAATCGATTTTTCATTTGAAATCAATGAAGTGGAAAATTTTACAGACTTGAATAGAAATATGTTATATTAATGGACACTATTGATAGTGCATTCGGGTTATTAAAACTATGAAATTCGAGTAACTTTGGTAGATGCAGCCCGGTATAGTACACTGGGTGACCGAGAACTAATTACTTAACACTGAAAAAGCGTGGGGCGCTATTCATTGCAATACCTATATTTATCAAATTAATTAATATATTACGTGATTCATAAAATGCTTTACAATTCAGTTTAAAGGAGATTGCTCAAATTGGCTTAAATGCACAAAAAATATTGACATATACGGTAATTCTTGCCGTAATTTATAATTTAATTTACAGTCATTAGATTTCAACGGACACCTTTGTATAATATATTTACTTTAAAAGGAACTTTTAATTTTACCGGTTTGGAAAACATACGAATCATTTTTAATGGCTATGGGAGTAGTAACATTCAGCCAAAGACTGATCGAAGTTGTTTATACAGGGTGAAATTGAATGTTTCTATGAAACTTCGTGAGATTGATGGGTTACATGTATAGAGTATGCCTGATTTTTTTCGGATTTTTTAAAATAATTTTTTTCGTTTTTTAATTTTTTATTTGGTTATTTTTTTGTCATTTCTTCCTTATGAGTAATTATTCATTTTAAACACGTCTACATAGAAGTTATAAAGCAACTTAAAATAAGCACTACTAAAAAAACGGAAACTTAATGAATGCCTTCATTATGCCTCCAGTCGAGATCAGCGCCGGTCGGGGCGACGACCGGCGGCCGCCTGTAGGTACCTAACTACACGCACAGATGACTCGGCGCTTACCTACTCGCTTTGATCCACACTATTTAAAAACAATACAATAAAATAGTCTTAGATGCTATATTATAATTATTTATTCACTGATACACAATACCTTTGAATATTATTTCATAAAGCACAGGTAATTAATCAATAAAATAAATCTTCTTAAAATTAAGAGCAAATCGGTATAACTTACGAGCTTAGTGAAGGAAGGAACTCTTCGTGTCTGATTTGCCCACGTCATGAAATTCCGAACACATTTAATCACAGCCACAGTCACACATACACACACACACACACACACATAATAATATGTTGTTTTGCGGCAAGCACGGGCGGGCGGCGCGCCGCACGCTGGCAACTAGCGCCGGTTGCGGCGTCTTTGATGATGTGAATTCCGCCCACCTCCCCTCTTCCCCGCACGCGGACGTTTGCTTTGATTGCATGCAAAACGCAGTCGCAAGTATATCAATCGCGCGTGAGCGTGCGCATCTTTTGACTTGGTGACTGTGATAATTTCATTATGCCTCGGTATACAAACCAAGAATATTTAGAGATGGTGTACTGCTATCGCGAGTGTGACGAAGTAGGTTTGGTTTACGAATGAGTCCCTAAACCATAGAAGTTGCATTTTGTGCAGTGAGTAGTTATAGGGACACTTTAAAAAAGGTGAAAAG
This sequence comes from Chilo suppressalis, assembly GCA_902850365.2. Taxonomy (NCBI): domain Eukaryota; kingdom Metazoa; phylum Arthropoda; class Insecta; order Lepidoptera; family Crambidae; genus Chilo; species Chilo suppressalis. The sequence goes on from OU963911.1 coordinate 4,188,855, forward strand.
ACACGTCCGCAAACAGGCAACCTTTGTTTGCAGCAAAATGGTGGTTTAGAGCAACAATTTTGCAGATAATAATTTAAGTCTCTTTTTATTGCTAGTGTAAATACTTTTTGATTAGAAACAACTAATTGTGTACTACCAGTGTGATTGATTTGATAAAAAGTTCTAGTGAAAAAAATGAATATGTTCCTCGTTCCTCGTTGTACCTACCTAAATCGCCGGTCTCGTAAGTACTTTTGAATACCTGGTTATAAATTTCATTCTTGGGGTATTAAGCAATAAGTATTTCTTTTTGTTTAACATTTGCCTATTTCCAATCGTGACAAAATTATTATTAACTTTTAAAGTTTTTCTCTGCTTAAGAAAAGATGACATTTGTGCTTATTATTTCAATTTCAATAAAGGCATCAAAGACGATTTTATTGTACCTATTGTGTGGAATCAAACGAGTCAGTTGAGCTCTGTGTAGAGTTAGGTAGCTACTTACTCAACGGCTGGCGGGCGCGGTCGGTCGTTGACCCGCGGTGGAATTTCAATGTTTTCCCGTTTTTTAGAAGTGCTTATTTATTAGTTGTTTTTCACTGGATATGTAAGTTTGTTTGTTTAAAATGAATTAACTACTCAAAACGAGGAAAAGACATAAAAATACACAAATTATAAATAAATACATGAAAAAAATATACTTCAAAAAAATCCGAAAAAAGACAGGCATACTCTATACACATAACCCAACAATCTCACGAAGTTTCATAGAAACATTCAATTTCACCCTATATAACATAAAAACAAATCTATTTTGTAAAGATCGATAAAATAAATCATTTTTTTTATTACACTGTGGTATTAATATCCACAACTATATTATCATTTTCACTAGATGCAAATGTGCTCAGACAATTATTATAGATGGTAGGCGACATCATAAAGTCTATGGGTGCGGCCAGAGTGCACTCAGATTCAGATTCAGATTCAGATTCTGAAAACAAGCGCGAGAAATAAACAGTGTAGTCGAAGGGTACGGCCAGAGTGCACTCCTGATTCAGATTCAGATTCAGACTCAGAAAACAAAGCGCGAGAAAAAGCAAGCAACCTGCTTAGACTACACTGTTTATTTCTCGCGCTTGTTTTCTGAATCTGAATCTGAATCTGAGTGCACTCTGGCCGCACCCTATTGCCATACATTTTTCGCCAAACACCTCCATAAACGCATTTTAATCTGTATATATGTTAGACTTTAAGGTATCTATCTATCTATGGGCCTACATTCCCTACGGCGTACTTCCATAAATTAACAAAATTATAAGGTGTGATACACTAAAAATGTAAAATATGGTTATATTAAAAACATAACAAAAATAATGAAGCTACTTCTCTTAGCTTTCTTTGGTTAACGAGAGTTTAAAAAATCTCTCTAATCTGTGTCTCATTCACAATCATCACACAGTTTCTGTCACAGAGTACCTACCTTATTATAACCGGAAATCACACCTGATTTTAAAAGTTACTCTTATGCATTAACTTTAAAAACAGGCAACTATCTGTAAATCTACATGCTCTATATACCTGAATATAATCCATAATTTCGGTACTTGGTTTGATTTCCCTAGTTTACTATATAACTTATTTGTTTTTTATTATTTTAATATGTTCAGTGTATTTGGTTTATAGAAGTTCTCAGGGGTGTCCGTCAATAATATTCGTTTCTACAGTAATTTATATATAATTTCGAATCCAGGAAACAATTTTTCATGATTATTGGTCTTTAGGCCGAACATGTATGGAAGCTGAGCAATCTCCTTTAATAATGAAGCGCCAACGCTTTTTCAATTATATATATATTGGTTTTTTTGGGCTTTTTAGAGCATTAAATAAAAACGTGTTTTTAGTTTTGTAAAATATTAATTTATTTTAGTCTTTTTAGTTTCAGTCATCAGAAAAAATGAGCAGAACATGTTAAGACGAATCAAATGAGCCCAAACTCAACATGTAGGCAGTCCAAGGTTCCATCAGCCACCTTCCAGTCCCAGCATCAGACCAGCTCGGTGGTACCATAATATTGTAGTGTCATCTAATCTACATATAATTGCAAATTTCATGTTTTTCGATAATATAATACAAGAATTAGAAGTGCGTGTAATTCAGATTCTTAGATACCATTACATACTGAGTTACATACAGGCCGAATAAAAGCTTGTTAATTAAACAGATGCTGCCTGGCCCGTGTAGATTTTTCTCTAGCAGCATCTAACAGTTAAATACAAAAAAAAACTATAATTGCTATATCTTGTTTCAAATGTTTACTACTTGGTAAGGAATTAATTTGACATTATGCGAAAAGATGGCGCTGCCTTGCAGCCTAAGAGAGGCTAGAGAAAATTCGACATGGCTATGAGGGCTACGGTAGCATAAAGGTCGATACATTCGCCCGGATAGCGAAGGGTGCAGGTTCGAGTCCCGTCTGCTGACTGGTCCGCGTGAAATTGTTTCTAGTAAAATTTTCTTTAAATTTAAACATCTGCGTTATAAATGAATCTTGCTGGGGATCTCTTTGCTCCGATCCGTCGTTTCTGAAATGACTTTAATTAAACTTCTCTAGAGTTTTTCGGTGTACGAGTAATTTCAATATATTAGAAAATCCCGAATAATTCATTGAGCATTGTTTAAAAACTCAGTGGCAAAGTTCCCTAAATTTAATTTTACGCATTTTTTTACAGGCGATAAAAAAGATAAAATATCGCCTTAAAATTAATAAAAAATACTTGAACAAATCAAAATGATACCAAACCGTCTAATTATTTATTGATGTTGATTGCATATTATAAATTCATTACTTACAAATGAAACTTTGAATGGTTCGGATGAGATAACCTAACTAAAACGCAAATTAATCGAATACTATATATTTGAAAAGCTCAACTTTTTTAAGGTAGCAGATCTTTTTAATTGCAAGTCAAATTGATTACGTATTTGACTTTCCATATTATTAAAGCAATCTTAAAAATCTACCTGAATTAATACACTAAATTATTATTTTCATAAACTAGAAATTTAAAAACCGATTTCAAACTTATGAATACAGGAAATTTTAATTTAAATATGATTAATAGTGATTTTACGTGTTGCAATTAAAGTTAAATCAACCAAAAAGCATTCCGATGTTTATGGCTATGCACGTTCAGTAAATGTATCTGTCTCCAGTTAAGGTTTCTGGGTTAATAGTTGTTCTGTGGAAATGAAAGTATTTAAAACGATAAAATGTATTTCACCCGCCTTCTCCTCCTGAAACTATCATTTCGTAGACGTTACGGTGAAAGATAAAAGTCCTTTGTGCTGTTTTCAACTTTTCGTTGGGAATTCAGAAGAAACAAAATGTCTCTAAATTAATGGAAGTTATATTGATATCTAACATCTGTGAACAGCAAATTAGTAACTGATATCGTACATTGAAAATTTATTAAAGAGGGGTAAATAAAATGCCCTCTAAAATTATTTGGTGTATTTTATCTGCTACAATGGTCCATCACTACTACTGCACTACTTCTATACAAATTGAAACCGCGCATAATAATAAAACTGACTTCATAATCGGATGCATAAATAAAATAATCAAGACAAATTTCTTATACACTCCAACGATTCTATTAGTTAATCAAGATAAATGGGATACCACAGATACTTATAAGTTTTATGATAGGCTCATAGACATAACAGTTAACATACCAACAATAAAAGATATTACTTCAGATGTATACGAAATGTATGTTATGAAAGACCATTTTCTCTCCATATCATATTACCATGATTGTGACAAATTATTGGAAGTACCAATCGACTCCGTCAATCCAGTAGTAAAACATATAATGGTTATTTTCAATTCTTCAAAAGAATGCACAACACTGCTAAATAATGTTATATCTCACTACCTCAGTAAATATGATATAACTTTTCTAAAGTTAAAAGAAGATGGTAATTATGATATTGTAACTTATATACCGGAGCTAAATCCTATCTATTGTAAAATGAACTATACCGTATCAGACACTAAGATAGCCACTTGCGATTCCTTAAAGAAGGTCAACATTTTTCCAAATAAAGAACCTCAAGATTTAATGGGATGTGTCTTTAAAGTCGGTATGGCAACATTTGTCCCATTTTCGAAGATTAAAGATAGCAAATCAATGCAAATAATGGATCCAATCGAAGAAAAGGATATCAGAGGATGTGACGTGGAAATCATGAAAATAATGTCACAATATTTCAATTTTACGCTGCAATATTATTTTATATTTGACAGTGAAATCCAAGGTCATTCTCAACTAGCATTTTTGGATTTTCTGCTTAACGGTACTTTGGACGCTTGTGCAGGTGGACTTTTTAGAGTGTATGGTGATGTTGTTGAATATTCAGGTGTTTACGGTAAACAAGCATTAGTTTGGATGTACACTGCTAAACGAAGAAACAGGTCTTGGCAAAACCTGGTTGCTAAAGTCGGTAGCTTATATGCATTCATTGTGTCCTATATCATCTTTTCCCTTGCATCATATTTACTTACTATGTTTGACAGAAGACGCGTATCACTCAGCAACACGATGTTGTACAATTGGGGTGCACTCATGGGTGCTTCTTCATTATATAAAGCAAAAACATTCAAGCACAGGATTATGAACTATTTCTACTTAACTCTATGCACACATCTCGCTGTTTATGCTAACATACACATGTATTCTTTTTTAACTGTCATCGGTCCACCAAGTACATATAAAACTATCGACGAGATATATGGATCAAATTTAAAGCCGTACTTGGATCAGAAAAACAAATTTTTTTTCAGTGATAAACAATTCGACATGTTTTCTAATACATCAAAAAATTGTGTATTTTTTGTAGATTGTGAATTACAAAGTTTTAAACATAATGGAATTACAATTGTAGACGATGCTCAATTCACGTTGTTTCAAGCTGAAACTATAGTGGATGGAGAAGCTACGGTGTTAAAGGTGCCACAGAACATGGTGACTGCCTACCATGAAATTTTGATTCGAAAGAATCTCACCATCACAAATAGTTTTCAAAAACTTATGACTAGGCTCGGGGAAGCTGGCATAAGTGATCGACTGTACCACGAAGGTTTGGGAATATTAACAGAAGCGAAAGTGCTTAGTGCGACAAAAAATATTATGAGTTACAGCTACAATTGTAAAGGTGGATGTAGTATTACACTGATACAGTGCGCAGGAGCATTCTATGTTTGGATGTTTGGGTGTGTCTTGTCTTTTTGTGTTTTTATAGTGGAGATTACAGTAAAAATGAAACAAGGCCGCCAAATATAATTATTATGTATAAATTTGTCAAAGGCACTTACGTTTTATTTGGGATATCGCACAACATCGTGTTTGTGTTGTTGTTATTTGACGAACACTAATTTAAAAGAATAAAAGGTCGGTGTGAAATAAATGCATTATTAATTTAGTAGAATAATAAGGTTAATCAAACATCTTTAAAAAATTGTAACTCAGAGGAATATTTTCATTATGGTTGCACTTAAATTAAAAACTCGTGGAGTGCCGCCGTTGCCAACTTGCTAAAGCTTTTTCAAGAACCTTAACTATTTGTAATAGAATGTTAGACTATACAAGTATAAAGAATTAAATAATATTTCAAGTCCATGATAAAGGACATTGGGAAAAAATGTATGGATGTTGCACCCACGTCCGCCACGACTTGAAATGCATTTGTTGGAAAGGCATTATAGTCATGATCATCTGTGCTAAAGCGCATCAAATTCCATCCCGGGGGTCTTTAGTTATTTTAAGTTAAATAGGTACAAGTACTATATTGAACGAAAATAATAGAAACAAGGGCATTAATTTAGTTAGTTAGTTCGGCTGTACATTTAGGGCCCAGGCACAATACATAAAAGAGCAGTTCAATAGCGTAACTCAGCCGTTTTCTTGAAATAGATACCTACGACTGAGCGGAGCGCTAGGGTTGGTACCTACAAAATGTAAAACATATTTGTGTAGATTTTTATTGTATGATATGTATAGTTACTATTGCCACGTTACGGAATCGAAACGAACGCAGACGGCGCGGGCGGCGCGGCGCAGCTAACTTAACTCGGCCAAGTTCAATGTCCAAAGCGTGTTAGATAAAAATCAATCAAGTGACAGGGCATGCACAATCACAACGAAGTAAGACGAGTCGACTATTTGCAACTGCAAGTACTTCAACCGTTTTATGGTGGCTCAGTAAGTGCAAACGCAGGATGGTCGGCAGGCTTTGTCGTATATCTACATGTATAGGAGTACGACATATGACATCTTATTATGGTTACTAATATTATAAGATGAAGGTACTATAAAATTTATTTATTTAGCTACTTAAATATGCCCATGTGTCATATCTTTTGACTACCAGGATATTTTCATACGGTGTCATATCTTTTGACTACCAGGATATTTTTTAAGGTGTCATAATAAAAAGGCTAGTTCTTCATAGATCCACCGATTCATACTAATTAGATCATTGCTGGCAGAGCTGGGTGTGTTTTGCCCATTGTCCTTTTAATTTCTTAATTGTCATTATAAATTAAAATTTTAAAGGATATTTTTAAATGCACAGCAAATAACTTAGTACCCATTAAGTCATTTACAGGAATTAAATTATTGTTGTTTTTATTTATTTTTTAAGCATTTAACTGCTAGATGTTTAAATCTAAAGAAAAGTTTACTAGAAAAAAATCCACGCGGACCAGGCAGCGGACGGGACTCGAACCCGCACCCTTCGCAATCCGGGCGAATGCACTGACCATTTTTTTTTTTTTTTTTTTTTATAGTTAGGTCCGACAAATGACTCCACCCCACCTGATGTTAAGTGAAGGTGAAGTCCAGACGCGAAGATAGCTGATACAGCAGTTCTACCTGCCACACCAGCCATCCTCACCCTGCCGGCCTGCACGTTGCTTCTTCACGCCTCTTTTAAAGGATCCCAGGTTGTAAGAGGGAGGGAACACGTGAGCGGGCAGAGCATTCCATTTACGGATAGTGCGACAAAGAAATGAGTCACCAAATTTCTTTGTACGCGTTGGAATTGTGGCCACAGTAAGACGGTGACAACGTAGGCCAGCGCGCGTGGTCCTCTGAAGGAAAGGGGAAGGTGGGATAAGAGAGAATAACTCCTCAGAACACTCGCCGTGGTACAAACGATAGAACGCGCTTAGTGACGCCACGTCACGGCGTAATTGAAGAGGCTCAAGGTGTTTAGTCACCTCCTCATCACCTATGATGCGGATCGCGCGCCGCTGTAACCTATCCAAAGCATCGAGCAAGTACTTGGCGGAGCCATCCCAGAGGTGCGAGCAATATTCCACGCAGGACCGCACTTGCGTTTTGTACAACAAGCACAGTTGATCGGGCGTGAAAAAACGCCGCACCTTGTTCAGGACTCCGAGTTTGCGTGAAGCTGTTTTGATCACGGTTTCGATGTAGTCCTTTGGATTCAGGTCTGAGCGAACTTCCATACTGAGCATGGAAATGTTGCTCTGCAGCGGTAGTGTTGTGCCCTGAAGAGATGGAAGGGGAAGGAATGGCGATGTTTTTGCCGTGAAAGCGCAAGCCTGAGTTTTCTTGGCATTGAACCCAACCAAGTTCCTGGTACCCCATTCGGAAATGTGGTCCAAAGCCTGATTGAGTTCAATGACAAGATTTTCCCGTTTCTCCCTGGTTACTGCCTGCCCAGCCGCTGCTTGTCCGAGATACCCCGCATGCACTGTACTATCGTCTGCATAGCAATGAATATTCCCAAGAGGAATCAAGTCATTGATATGCAGCAGAAAGAGAGTGGGGGATAGGACGGAGCCCTGGGGAACGCCGGCATTCACTGACATGAACCGCGAACTGCTACCATCCGTAAGGACACGAATTCTACGCTCATGCAGGAAGTCAGCTACCCAAGAACAGAACTGGGCTGGCAGACCGTATGCCGAAAGCTTGGAGAGAAGGCTTTTGTGCCAGACCCTGTCGAACGCCTTGGCAATGTCAAGGCTGATAGCCAACGACTCGCCACGCTTGTCGATAGCCTCACCCCAGATATGAGTTAAGTACGCTAGAAGATCACCCGTCGATCGTTTCGGTCTAAATCCATATTGACGATCATTAATCAGGGAGTGATCCTCTAGGTAGCGGGTCAGATGGTTATTAAGGACCTTTTCTAGAACTTTACATAAAACTGAGGTGACTGCTATTGGCCGATAGTTTGCCGGGTCTGAGCGATCCCCTTTTTTGGGCACCGGTTGCACGTTAGCATCTCTCCAAGTCTCCGGCACACGCCCCAAAGAATTCGAGCATTGGTACAAGCGCGTGAGCACGGGAGACAACTCCGCTGCACATTTTTTAAGTACTACTGCTGGGATGCCATCAGGTCCACTAGCTTTCCGGACGTCGAGTGATTGCAATTCGGCAAGAACCTCACGCTGCCTGATTTTAATATCAGGCATCGTTGTGCCACAGTGAGGTAATGATGGTGGCAGTGCATTGCAATCATCGATTCGGGAGTTAGCCGCAAAGAGTTTTGCCAGTAAATCGGCTTTCTCCTGCGGCTTATGAGCTAGTGTTCCGTCTGGGCATCTCAGAGGTGGCAGCGAGGGCTGGCAGAAGTTTTTTTGCACGGCCTTGGCCAAACGCCAGTAGCTACGGGAGCCCGCAGGATGCGTTATAAGTTCTTGGCCAACACGTGCAACACGCTGGGCATCCGCTCTGATGTAAGCCTTCTTACAGGCCTTGGAAGCAGAATTGTAGGCTGCTCTGAGTGAATCGACACCGGGATCCTTGAGAGCGCGGCCTCTGATCCAAGCACGATATGCCGCTTGCTTACGCGAAGCAGCTTCAGCACAGTCGTGATTAAACCAGAGGTTACGTGTGCCCTTACTGATGAGATCAGAATGAGGAATATAGTATTCCATACCCATTATGATCTCCTCAGTAATGGCAACGGCACTGCCCGATAGGTCCCTGTCACTGAAGCAGCGCTGCTTCCAAGGGACGGACGCAAAGTAATCACGCATACCGTCCCAATCTGCCGACCCATAATGCCAGATACGGCGCTTGACCACTGCTGGACGCGGAGGCTTGGCCTGTGGTGCTTTGGCAGATATCAGGCAGTGGTCGGACGAGCCCAGGGGGGCTCTTACCACAACCTGATAGCCCTGTGGATGGGTCGTGAGCAGAAGGTCCAGTAAAGAAGGCGCTTGACTTGGAATATCTGGGATCCTGGTGGGCTGATCAACCAGTTGCTTCAAGTCATGCGTGAGAGCGAATGTGTGAGCAGAGATCCCTGCATGGTCAGTTTTGGAAGAACTTAACCACAAATTGTGGTGAGCATTAAAGTCCCCCAAAAACACCAATTCTGCATTGGGAAATCGCTCCTGCGCGTCATCTGCTGCCCGACTAAGGTGTTCAAAAAGTCGAGTTGTCTCAACATCGCCGGTGTGGGATCTGTAGAGGTACCCCCAGCATGGAGAAGGAGGGATCTTCCAAGCAGCGGAGACGGCGACAACAAACATCCGCCCGAACATACAGGCATACACCGGCTTTCGCTTTGAAGGACTCTTCAAGCACGTAGCCGGGATAATTAAGGTAGCCTGTGTCAGCAGGCGGAAGTATTTGTGTCTCCGTCAGGAACAACAATGCTGGCCGTGCTGTCTCGAGATGGTGGTGGACAGCGTTGAGGTTAGAGTGGAGTCCGCGTATGTTGCAGAACTCGACCTCAAACAGCGTTGAAGGCGTGGAGGTGTGCACCGCTGTACGTCCAAACTTTGTTATTGAGGCTGCCATGGTGGAAGTGAAAAAAAGAGAAAGAGACGCGAAAACGAGCGGACGCCGTCGCGAAGAGTCCGGGCAAATAAGGGGGGTTTGTCTTCCCGATTGACTGCCTGCAGTGGAGATGCGCCGACCCGCCGGACGGAAGGGCCCCCGCACCCCCCCGGGAGTGGCCGCCGGGACCCCACGCCCCGGTCACCAACCGGCACGACGGTCCACCCCGAGATTATGCGTGACATGATGGGGCAGCCTCGCGAACTGGTTAGGAACGCTTGGGCCCCTGTACTGTGCCACGGGCGGCCAGCGGGACAGCCGTTTCTACGGGTCTCCCTGGCCGACGGGTCGATGCAGTCCTCCCGGCATCGGTTCCACGGATGCCTCCCCTGGACCGAATCCTTCGCGACAACTTCCACTCGAGCTCTGGTTGTACGCTGGCTGACCCCGAAACGCGCGAGAAGCACTTCACGGGTTTTTCACCATGCGCACGGTGGTAACAAACCAGGCGGGTGTTAGGCACCCTACCACCAGAAGAGCGGATGGAAGCTCCGACATCCCTTAGTCGCTTCTTACGACACCCACGGGAAGAAAAGGGGCGGTGAGTTGTATTCTTTCTCCGTCACCGCACGGATAGCTACCACGGCCCTATTGGCCGCGTCGAAATTTTCCTAGACTTAAGCTGCAAGGCAACGCCATCTCTTCGCATTGTAGGTAACTCACAATGTCAAATGAATACTTTTTCAAGTATTAAACATTTGAAAGAAGAAATAGCAATTATAGTTATGTTTTTACTTATTTTTTAAGCATTTAACTGCTAGATGTTTAAATCTAAAGAAAAGTTTACTAGATAAAAAACCACGCGGACCAGGCAGCGGACGGGACTCGAACCCGCTCCCTTCGCAATCCGGGCGAATGCACTGACCATTATCGAAATTTTCCTAGCCTTAAGCTGCAAGGCAGCGCCATCTCTCTTTAAACATCTTCGTTATAAATGAAACTTGCTGAAAATCTCTTCGCTCCAATCCACTCTGAGATGGCTTTGAAAAAAACTTCTCTACAGTTTTTCGGTGTACGAGTAATTGCAGGATATTATAATATTCTGAATAATTCATTGAGCATGGTTTAAAAACTCAGTGGCATAGTTCCCTAAATTTAATGATACGCACTTTTTAACAGGCGATAAAAAAGATAAAATATCGCCTTTAAATTAATAAAAATACTCGAAAAAATCAAAATAATACCAAACCGTCCACTTATTTACGTGAGACACTCAGAAAGCTTTGAGGAACTAAAAAACTACTTTTATGAAAAAAATATTTTAATTAAATCTATTCAAAAAACTCTCCGCCAGCCTCTGTACAAAGTTTCATGCGTCTGAACCAATTTTCAAAACATTTTTTCCAGTCCTCCGCAGACACCTCGTCCACGGCCTTCTTAAGCGCTGCTAGCGCTTCTTCCGGCGATGAATGATGAATTTTTATTTTAGGGAATAAAAAGAAGTCACACGGAGCCAAATCAGGTCTGACTGGTGTGTAGTCCAGGCAGTCCTTCGTTTTGATCGCAGAGTGCCCGGACGCGTTGTCGTAGTGAAGAAGGACCCTGCGGAGCCCGATGTTAGGTCGCTTGTTGCACATTGCAGAAAAAACTTCTGGCAGGCATTTGTGCTATACCATTTGACGTTGATACTGCTTTGGTCTCGAAGTGGAATTGAAATTAGGTACCCCGTCAAAATGAAGAAACTAGCGATCAAAATTTTCCCTGCGCTGATTCGTCACCTGTCACAATATTGTAAACGCGCCGCGACGAGCCTGAATCAAATTTTTGTATCATATCACTGCACCAATCCACACGGGCCTGCTTCTGAGCTTCGGTGAGGTTGTGCGGCACCCAGCGGGGAACTGTTTGTTGTTTCCTTAAAATATTTAATTATTTTTAAACTGCAAAAATATTGTCACTATACAAGAATCATATTTAATCCTACCAATTTTATACTTGTTAATGGATAGTCATAAAAACATAACACAAGAATTAGACTCTCTAAGTAATGTACATGCTTTTACATGCAACATAGAACAATTATATAACAATTTACCTACCGATACCCCCTACATTTCTATTATTACACAAAATATTAGGAGTGTGCATAAAAGTGAAAATATTGATGACCTTGAGGCCAACTTAAGGTTATTAAATAAACAGGTTGACATTATCGCCCTGACAGAGTGCCGTATTAACTTAGATAAGCCTCTTCCACAAAAGACAAACTATTTGAGATACAATTCTACTAAAAAAAACAATCTTAGTGATGGAGTGGTAGTGTATATAAAAAATACACTTCAACACTTCGTAAAGGAAGTTTACCTGTCGGGGGCATCATGCTTAGAAATTAGTACTTCTTCTTTTTGTATAATTTGTATTTATCGCTCGCCATCTGAAAAAAACTCAAGACATTTCATAGATTCGTTAGATCAATATCTACACTCAGCTCACCTAGCAGGTAAATCTATAGTAGTACTTGGAGATATCAATATAAACATAATGCATGGATGTCTAGAAACTAATACAAACAAGTATCTTAATATGTTGGCTAGTCATTGTCTTTTACCGGGTCATAGATATGATACCAGAATAATAGTTGTTTAGATCACTTAATAACGAATATTAATACAAAACTTTTTAAGGCATCAGTAGCTATTTTAGATACAACAATTACAGATCATAAAATGGCTACTATTTTCATTTATTCTAAGCAATACTATCAAAAACCTTCAAAATATAAAACGTTTTCTGATTACACAGGGGCTCTTCTTAGCTTAAAATCAAAATCAATAAGAGAATTACTCCTAATAAATGATCCAGAAACAATATTGCAAAAACTTATCACTTTCATTACATTTTTCTTTTTCTTTCACTAAAAGAAAATACAAAAATATTAACTATGGCAACAAAAGGATTATAAAACCATGGATTACACCTGGTGTTATAAAATATATTAAGCATAGAAATAATCTTCAAAAAAAATTACTACTTGATCCAAATAGTGACATATTACAAATCACCTACCGTAGATATAGAAATCACTGCACTAATGTATTGAAAAAACTGAAAACACAATATGAAAAAGACTTACTAGACAAATCTAAAAATAATAATAAATTGCTTTGGAAGAATTTTAAACAAATTACTAATTTAAATAAACAAACCTAGCTCAATACAGAACTGATAAACATAGCACCTAGTCCTTCAGAGTCTGCTGAACTAGTTAATAACTATTTTAATAATGTTGGTAAAAACTTGGCCAAGTATATATCAATTGATCAAAATGAATTAAATGAATATATCTTGTCGCTGCCATCTCAAAGTAACTCCATTGGCATAATTAAGCCTGAAGCCTCCGAGGTGGAATCGGTGATAAGGGGACTAAGGACTGATGCTGCTGCCGGCTGGGATAGTATTCCAACTAATTTCATATAATATCAATAAACGAAATACTTCCGGTAATTACCCATCTTTCCAAGTTATGCTTTCGCATGGGCCAATTTTCTAGTCTTTTAAAAAGGTCAATAATACTACCAGTATTTAAGGGTGAGGACAGAGACGATATAAGCAATTACCGTCCTATCTCTATATTATGTGCAATCTCAAAAGTCATTATAAAAACTAATAAATAGTAGACTAGTCAAATATCTCTAAACATAATTTATTATCTAAAGGTCAATTTAGTTTTCAAAAAGGTATGAGTACAAAAGATGCAATTTCAGAACTGGTTAAAAATATTTCACACTATTTAGATAAAAAATATAAACCACTATGTGTCTTTTTGGACTTGAAAAAAGCCTTCGATGCCCTCTCTGTTCCCATTCTTATGAGCAAGTTGGAAAGATTAGGTATACGCGGCACCTTTCTGGAGCTATTAAGGCAATATTTATACAATCGTACCCAGCGAGTTAAGCATTTACAGTACAGATATCAAAGTCAGTAACTATGTTGTTCCACAAGGGAGTGTGCTCGGTCCTACCTTATTCCTTATATATATTAACGATCTGACTAATATGCGACTCCATAAAGGACAGGTATTTTCATACGCCGATGACACTGCATTCTTATTTCATGGTTCTACATGGGAGGAAGCATACTCAAATGCTGAGGTTGCGTTAAAAAGGATAACTAAGTGGCTGCGAATCAATTCTTTAACTCATCACTGAATAAGTACATTGAGTTCTGTATAAAAATTTGCCAGATTTTCAACAAAATAAAAAACTAACACTTCATTATTGTCCAAGAAACACAAATAAGTGTGACTGTCCAAAAATTGATAAGGTTGATAGCATCAAATACTTGGGTATAATTATTGATAAAAATCTTTTATGGTATGGTCAAATTGAAGCGGTGTCGAATAGGGCAAGAAGGTTAATATGGCTATTTAAATACATACGCAGAGTAACTGATAAACAATTACTCGCGTATATATATACAACTTTAGGACAATCTATTCTTTTGTACCGCATTTTATTTGGGGTGACACTTATAAAACAAAATTTATAAGTATAGAGCGAGCACAGAGAGCAATCTTAAAAGTAATGCTTTATAAAAAGAGAAAATATAGCACAGAAAAATTATATCAAGATTCTGACGTCCTAACGGTAAGGCAATTGTACATTCAACAACGTATTTTAAAAACCCATATAGATACATCTATAGATCCAAACATTAAATGAAAACGTAACCCATATTGTGTCATTAAACAAAATAGAGTAAGAACCATTTTCGCTTCTAGACAATGCTGTACACAACCTATAAATATTTACAATAACATTAATAGAATATTGAATATATACAATTTGACATCACTTAAATGTAAGAAAGTTATTACTCCCTGGCTTAAATCCTCAACATATTCTCAAACCGAGAATATCATTGATACGACAATAATATACGGTAAATTATAAAAAAAACACTATATTATATAATCTCTCACATACATAAAAACACACACGCACATACTGCTATACTATATAATTATGTTGAAAATTAGCTATTAATGTAAAGAAATTAAGTCCTTTAAATAGTTTATGGTTTAATACTTTAAATAGTTAATGTATGGTGCCTTCCCCCCTGGCATGAGGACCGCGATATAATATGTGACGCGTGTTTTGTCGCGCTCAGGTGTCAAACTCTTTGGAGTTTGACAGCTGGACGCGATATAACACGTGATACAATATGAATTGTGGTGCTCATGCTACGGGGGCAGGATCAATTAGAACTTGTCTAATTTTCTTTCGGAAATAATTTTAATGTCAATAATTGTTAAAGTAAAGTTCAATGTAAAAATTGACGAAAGAGCGAGTATCCCCTAATACAAGTATAATACTTAAAAGGGAATACTCAACAATATGTTTATATGGAACTTGTAAGCATTAAAGATTTTTTTCATTTTTCATTTTCGACTATCCTCCTTACGCAAAGGTGCTCGCGCAAAATCTTGTAAACACTTCCTGTACCAAACTGCAGGGTATGCTGAATCTATTCGTACGTAATTCGTCTGTTTTATTTAATTATTTTTTTTACTGTGAGCACACTTTCTTCGGTGACAGCCGTCGTAGGACGAACAATCCTTTTTCATCCCCCAAAGTATGACGACCGCGTTTGATCTCGCTACACTAGCGGTAGATGGTTGCTTTTGAAGGTCCTTCATCCATAAAAGCAGTTCGAATCGATCAAATGACTCATCAGACTAATAAATCATAGCACGAAAATGTTCTCGATGCAGGTCCATTTATTAATGAGACAAGAAAAATTTAATTGCCTCTCGAAAAAATGCGGAGGGAAATTTGAAAATCGAGTGTGGTATTTTTACTTTTAAATAATCGAAGTTTCCAAAATAATTACAAGTGGCTAGTGTCTTATACATAAAAACTTTTTTTCGCAATACTTTCTGAGTGGCCTGGTATGTTGATTGCATATTATCTTTATATATATAATTCTTCTGTGAGTGTGTATGTCACTGAACTTCTCTTAAACGACTGGAGCGATTTTGATGAAATTTTTTGTGTGTGTTCAAGGGGATCTGAGAATGGTTTAGATTCACAAAGCCGTGTAGACAGGACAACGTCTGTCGGGTCCGCTAGTATAGTATATTTCATTACGAGTGCGGAAAGTCTGTCACACAGACCAATAAGAGAACAAGTTGTCTGTCACTGCAAAGAGTTCCGACAAATGTCTAACAAATCTACCTACTTTTACTGAATAAATATTTTCATAGACTAGAAATTTAAAAACCAATTTTAAACTTATGATTACAATGAATTTTCATATAAATATAACGAAAAGTGCTTTTACATGTTGCAATTAAAGTTAAATCAACCAAAAAGGATTCCAATGTTCATGGCAATGCACGTTCAGTTAATGTATCTGTCTCGAGCCACGGTTTCTGGCTTAATAGTTGTTCTGGGGATATGATAGTATTTAAAACGATAAAATGTATTTCACCCGCCTCCTCCTCTAAAAGCTTCCCGACGTAAATGCTGGAACTATCATTTCGTAGACGTTACGGTGAAAGATAAAAGTCCTTTGTGTTGTTTTCAACTTTTCGTTGGGAATTCAGAAGAAGCAAAATGTCTCTAAATTTATGGAAGTTATATTGATATCCAACATCTATGCACAGCAAACTAGTTGCTGATATCGTACTTTGAAATTTTATTAAAGAGCGGTAAATAAAATGCCCTCTAAAATTATATGGTGTATTCTATCTGCTACAATGGTCCACCACTACTACTGCACTACTTCTATACAAATTGCAACCGCGCATTATAATAAAACTGACTTCATAATTGGATGCATAAATAAAATAATCAAGACAAATTTCTTATACACTCCAACGATCATATTAGCTAATCAAGATAAATGGGATACTACAGATACTTATAAGTTTTATGATAGGCTCATAGACATAACAGTAAAATATAACATACCAACAATAAAAGATATTACTTCAGATGTATACGAAATGTATGTTATGAAAGACCATTTTCTCTCCATATCATATTTCCATGATTGTGAAAAATTATTGGAAGTACCAATCGACTCCGTCAATCCAGTAGTAAAACATATAGTGGTTATTTTCAATTCTTCAAAAGAATGCACAGCACTGCTAAATAATGTTATATCTCGCTACCTCAGTAAATATGATATAACTTTTCTAAAATTAAAAGAAGATGGTAATTATGATATTGTTACTTATATACCGGAGCTAAATCCTATCTATTGTAAAATGAACTATACCGTATCAGACACTAAGATAGCCACTTGCGATTCCTTAAAGAAGGACAACATTTTCCCAAATAAAGAACCTCAAGATTTAATGGGATGTGTCTTTAAAGTCGGCATGTCAACATTTGTCCCATTTTCGAGGATTAAAGATAGCAAATCAATGCAAATAATGGATCCAATCAAAGAAAAGGATATCAGAGGATGTGACGTGGAAATCATGAAAATAATGTCACAATATTTCAATTTTACGCTGCAATATTATTTTATATTTGACAGTGAAGACCACGGTCCTTCTCGACTAGCATTTTTGGATTTTCTGCTTAACGGTACTTTGGACGCTTGTGCAGGTGGACTATTTAGAGTATATGGTGATGTTGTTGAATATTCAGGTGTTTACGGTAAACAAGCGTTTGTTTGGATGTACACTGTTAAACGAAGAAACAGGTCTTGGCAAAACCTGGTTGCTAAAGTTGGTAGGTTATATGTATTCATTGTGTCCTATATCATCTTCTCCCTTGCATCATATTTACTTACTATGTTTGACAGAAGACGCGTATCACTCAGCAACACGATGTTGTACAATTGGGGTGCACTCATGGGTGCTTCTTCATTATATAAAGCAACAACTTTCAAGCACAGGATTATGAACTATTTCTACTTAACTCTATGCACACATCTCGCTGTTTACGCTAACATACACATGTATTCTTTTCTAACTGTCGTCGGTCCACCAAGTACATATAAAACTATCGATGAGATATATGGATCAAATTTAAAGCCGTACTTGGATCCAAAAAGCAAATTTTTTATCAGTGATAAACAATTCGACACGTTTTCTAATACATCAAAAAATTGTGTATTTTTTGTAGATTGTGAATTACAAAGTTTTAAACATAATGGAATTACAATTGTAGTCGATGGTCAATTCACGTTGTTTCAAGCTGAAACTATAGTGGATGGAGAAGCTACGGTGTTAAAGGTGCCACAGAACATGCTGACTGTCTACCATGAAATTTTGATTCGAAAGAATCTTACCATCACAAATAGTTTTCAAAAACTTATGACTAGGCTCGGGGAAGCTGGCATAACTGATCGACTGTACCACGAAGCTTTGGGAATTTTAACAGAAGCGAAAGTGCTTAGTGCGACAAAAAATATTATGAGTTACAGCTACAATTGTAAAGGTGGATGTAGTATTACACTGATACAGTGCGCAGGAGCATTCTATGTTTGGATGTTTGGGTGTGTCTTGTCTTTTTGTGTTTTTATAGTGGAGATTACAGTAAAAATGAAACAAGGTCGGCAAATATAATGGTTATGTATAAATTTGTAAAATGCACCTATAAATGTTTTATTAGGGATAACTCACAATATTGTGTTTGTGTTGCAGTTTTTTGATGAACACTAATTTAAGCAAACAAAAGGTGATTTGAAATAAATGCATTATTAATTTAGTAGAATAATAAGGTTAAATCAAACATCTTTAAAAAAAATTAACTCAGAGGAATATTTTCGATTACTTAAATTAAAAACCCGTGGAGTTGCCGCCCGCGCCGTTGCCAACTTGCTAAAGCTTTTTCAAGAACTATAAGTATTTGTTATAGAACGTTAAACTATATAAGTATAGAGAATTAAAAAATATTTTAAGTCCATGGTAAATTTTAATTTCTTAATTGTCATTATAAATTCTATTTTTAATATAATATCGATCTCAATATTCTTAAGCATTTATTTTGCGATGATTCTGATGATTTTCATGATGAATATTTAGCTGTGTAACATGGACCTGAAAAAAAGACGGACTTAACCTCGTCTAATCGTGAGTGACGCATGCCAATGGCCGCCCGCTTACCACGTGTGCGTGATTTGAGGGTTGTCGGGTAAATTATCAATTTCCCTACTTTTGAAATCTCGCAAACTTAATCTTTGTTAACATTATATAATCAAATATATATTATAATAACGAAATATTTACCACGTGTTTTACTCTTTGTAAACTCCCGATATTTCAGCAATTTAAACAGTTACACTTCAGAAACATGATGATGGTCTAGAATAGCATAAAGAAGAAAACACTTGCTACGTATAAGAAAATTTATTGTTTACATATTTAATGAAAATAAATGTCTTAATATTAAGTATGAGGTTAATTATATACATTTATAATAAATAATGGTAGTAGAAACTACCACACACATTTGAATCCTGCCTAAAACATTGACAGATTTGGTTTATTTTCGAGAAAAAATCATAATATATATAAATTACGCGTCACGTTCTTTGTCCGAGATGAGCTCCTAAACTACGAAACCGATTTTAATCAAATTTGCACACCTTGTGCAGTTTGATCCAACTTGAAAGATGCGATAGCTTACATCTCAATTTATAGTCGCAATATTTTTTTATTTCAAATTATTACTTTTGGGCGGTACGAAGTTCGCCGAGTCAGCTAGTATTCTATAGGTTAAGTAGCTGACCCAGCGAACTTTGTATCACCATAAAAATAAGGGCAGGTAGAAGAAGCGAAAATGTAGGGTTGTATGTATTTTTTAACCACATTATATAAAAAAATTGTCCAAATATTTTTTTAGGGGTATGTAACGTATTGTTTTATCAATTTCCTAGGGTAACATTCCTCCTAACCTATATGAGAACACTACGTTGCAATACCCAATAGATTGAATTTTGCGCGAAGGCGCATTGTAGGTTTCAGAACACTACGTTACAGGTGGACAACCATTATCACTTAAGGATATGAAAAATAGATAGTAGCCGATTCTCAGACCCACGGAATATGCATATAAAATTTCATAAAAATCGGTCAGGCCGTTTCGGAGGAGTATGGTAACTAACATTGTGACACGAGAATTTTATATATTAGATAAATCGCGCAGATTGCGTACGGAACCAAACAACGTAGCCACTTAGCTGTAATTATAAAATCTACATCATCAAAATGTGTACTGCACACAGTATTGGCAGTTGACGGGGTCCAATTGTGGTTCAGATTGCGCAACTTCGGTGAATTTTTTTAAGGCTTTTAGCCTTGTCGCGCTTTGCCATAACTCTACGAATGGCTGGAGTCAACCAAGGGACGGGAATGTGTTTAAGGTGAACTGGTCGCACTGGAGCACGAGTATCGTACATTTTCGTAAGAGTATTAGTAAAATATTCCACCATCGCATCTATATTGTGAGCAAGTAGAACCGGAGACTAATCTATATTTCTCATTTCAACCCTCAAGCGTTCAAGATCCATTTGCTTAAAATTGAGCAGAAAACGAACTCTAGGTTTGGCTTTGGAAACACGTACTTTGTGAGATAGAAAGATAAGGTCATGATAAGAAAAGGGTGATGTTATTTGTCCATGAGCACCAACCAAGTCAGGATTAGAAACAATAACAATATCAAGAATAGATGGTTTGGGAAATAATGAGCTGGAGACGACTTTTGAAGAATATGGAGATTGAGAGAAGATATCAGACTATTAAACTTACCAGCTCTAGTATCATTTTTCAAAAGACAAGTGTTAAGATTACCCATCAAGATTATTTGGTCGTAAACAGGCACTACATCTTCAAGCGCACTCTCAAGAGAGTTAAAATAATCCACCTGATCGTTTGGACTATAAAGGGCCCCTAGGAGAAACTTTGTATGACGTATAATAATTTCAACAAATAAATATTCAACGGCGCCGGTGCAATGTGATGGAGAATGCATGATTTATCTGGCAGGAATATGACTATGCAGATAAATACCTACGTTCAATAGTGCGATCATTACAAAAAAGCTTATAGCCCAAGATAGAGAAATATGTGCTAGAAAGTGAAGACTTTAACCAAGTTTCCGAAATAAGTATACCGTCTAGTTGACGTTTTCGTTGTCAAAGGAAGTAAGAAGATTATTATAATGGGATGGAATACTTTGGGCATTGATATGCATAAGGGAAAGAAAATTGGGATTTTTACCAAGAGTTTCTAACAATTTGTAAGGCAAAGGTTTGAAACCTTGAATCAAAAACCAAAGAATCATTACTATCTGCACTTTCATATTCGTCAGACGAACAAGAGAAATATTCATCTTTCATTAATATATATAAAGATAATATATGCATATACAGGCCTGTATATATGTATATATATAATAACGAAACATAATTAAAAAATAAAAAAACAGTAATAAAAAACAATTAATTTAAAAACCTCCGTAAGCCCAAGTTGACTTGAAGAAGAATCTCCGATAACCGGACATATTTCAAGGTAAAACAGCTACAGAAAACAAAATTAACACATTGGACAATGGGTTTATGCCGATTACAAATTATGAAATTTAATTTTAACCAAAATTAGTTATCACGATAACAAATACTGTCATAAAAAAAAGTTCTTTGGCTGTAAGAATATCATTACCTTGTCTTTATAAAAGAAGTATGTAAACAAAAAGAACAATGACATTTGCTCTGAAGGCGGGAAACCTTCAATTTAGTCGGACGTACTTTTTGGCAATAATTTTTATTAATTTCTATTAATAGTCATTAGGATCAGATAGGTCCTTAGTTTATTGTATATTTTAATATTTATTAGTAGGGTGTAATTATTCTGTATTGGTAAGTTTTTAACATTTCTCAGGTATGAATGGCCCTTTAGACCCTGGGGGGACAGCTCTAGACTAGCGACAGCGATAGGACTAGAGCTGGGAAGTTTAATAGTCTTAATATCTTCTCTCAATCTCCAAATTCTTCAAAAGTCGTCTCCAGCTCATTATTTCCCAAACTCCAAACCATCTCTTTTTGATAAACGAAAATGAAAAGGTAACACTTTTCATTTCGTCAATTTGAGGTTAAAATTTCGAACAATTATTTGTCAAATTCAACTTTTCCTTCGAAAGTTTTGTGAATTAGATTTCGGCTTGGAGAATTTAATTGTCAAACTATTTTCGGACTAACGAATTTTCGAAATGAAAAGGAAACAGAGTAAGGAGCGTGCGAATTTTCGACCGAAATTTCGTTTTTCGTTGAAATATAGTAGACCTTCTGGTTCAAAGGAATCCAACACTAGGGTAAAACCCTTAGCTGCTGACTTATAAATAAAATTAAATAAAATAAATAAATAAATAAAGACATTTGTCTGGAGGACACTCTTCATACTAAAGTCACAGATTGAACTGCTGACATTGAGTTCGGATCGCCTGGATGCATATTCCCGCAGGAAGGGTCTCTTGTTTCATGGGGTCAAGGAAGATGAGGATGAACATATACTAAACAAAACTGTTTCCGTACTAACCACCCAATTACAAATAGCCAGTATGCGTTCTGGGTACTTAATTCTGTGTTAAATTAGCTGTGGTTGAATTTCGGGGTAGTTTTGATGGCAAAAATTTCAGCACGCTACTCAACCACAGCTAATGGAAAGCTGAGCCGAGTTCTGAAGCTATTGATGTGACATTGTGGGTAAACTGTAATGCGAAGAGATGGCGCTGCCTTGCAGCTTAAGAATGGCTAGAGGAATTTCGTCGCGGTCCGTAAGGGCCGCGGTAGCATAATTGGTCAATACATTCGCCCGGATTGCGAAGGGTGCGGGTTCGAGTCCCGTCTGCTGTCTGGTCCGCGTGGATTTTTTTCTAGTTATATTTTCTTTAGATTTAAACATCAAGCAGTTACATGCTTTAAAAAAATAAAAATTATAACTATTGACTCTTGTCATCGGCTTGGCACAAAGAAAAGGGATTCAAATCGAGTCCAGTCCTAGTTCGCTTTATCTCAATGAAGCAACGCATAATTAATAATACGATTGACTATTATTATTGTGGAACAGTAAAACCAAGCTGAAGGTTCCTTATGTATCAGTATCCGAGTTCCTTACTAAGATGAAACAAGATTAGGAACAGAAATACATCAGCTGTGAAAATTTCAACTGTCTAGCTATCATTGTTCATGAGATATAGCCTAGTGACAGACAGACGGACAGTGGAGTTTTAGTAATAGGGATCTATTGCAATTCTAAAAAGTGAGTTTGTTTATATCGCTTTCACGTCTAAATCACTGAATTATGTAGAAAATAGTGACGAGATAAATGGCATCCAGGAGACAATGGTGTCGATTCTGGTATAATTCTCTAAAGCTAAACTTAAATTTGACAACAATGTATCTTTGTCATTCTCTATACAGAATGAAAAGGAGAGACTGATGTTAAATTTAGTTTTAAGTTTAGAGAATCACGCCAGAATTGGCATCAGTGTCTACTTTTGTAGTGAAAATAAAATAAGAAGGACGTTAAATGGAGGATTAATTTTTAAACCACGCAAACGTAGTTTTAGGATTTAGGTTATGTAATTAGAAAATTCTCGAAGCGTAGGTACTACTCACTGACAAACAAATGACAAAAATTCAGAAGCTATGGGCCTTAAACTTTCTATGTTTAGATATTCATGATTTGTGGAAGCACTTATTGTGTTGTTTAACTATCCTTTGAATTTATAGTTCAAAGTTGTCAAACAAATTGTCGAATCAAAATACCTACAGAGCCAAGTATTGTAAAAAGTAAATACCTTTTACGAAACGACATAAGTTTTTGACGAAGTGAAACATTACAACTTCTTGTTCAGCAAATAAAAATAAGTTTATAGTGTTTTTGATATGCCAACAAAAATATTATCGTTCACACCCGGAAATGAGGTTTCGTTCTATTTCAGTTTTCATCAACATTCAATGTTTATATGGTGATTTATAACATTGTGCTTTATCTTTACATATAAATATCTACTCTGAAAATGATACACACTCATAATTGGCTGCTATTAATAATGTGTAAGAAAACTTTTATCAGTATTTGGTTGGTGGAAATGTGGTGAGCGATTTCAATAGGGAATTTCAGGAAGATAAAATGGCTTGGATACAATGAGAATTTCGCATTTCAAATTTCTCGTTTGTATGTCTTTCATTTCACTAAAACTGAGTTGTAAGATTACTCCTTCTTGGAAATGTCAAGTAATCAAGGGCTGATTTCATCAATCTATCTTCATGTTGGAATGATTCTTATGAAAATGATTAAATAAATATACCACAAAATCTAATTTTAATTGCCAATCATAGAATTTTGATAAGGAAATTTTAGGATGCTTACTTCTGAAGGATTTTAATAAAGAGCTATTTAACCAGAAATAAAAATTGCCGTAATAATAAATTAAGATTTCGTATTCCTTGAAGAGTTATGTCTCTTCAAGAAATACATATACACGTGGAATTGTTTTTCTTAAAAATTCTGAATAAAATAAGCACTTAATAAACACACAAGATCAACAAAATCACAGTGCCATTTAAGACCAAACATAGACTTTTGTTCTAAAATATACATGCTTTGGCTAAAGAGATGAATACTCATTTTAAAAAATAAATAGAACTCGGAAAAACCAGATGCGTCATAAATGTGTTGCCGGCTTGAGTGCGCTCTCGTATTTAAAGTTCTCAGGTCCGGAACAATAATTGATATAAGTTGATAAAAGTTTTGCAGTGCGTGCTAAGAAATTTCGTAAATTTTTGTTTTTAGGACCGTTTTGTAGGAACACGTGACCACTTAATTTTAATGATTATCGACTTCTGTATGTTAGAAAATATTCGTTCTATAGACGGCTGAAGTTTTAATTTGAAGCAAACAACTATATAGATCCTACCTTCCTCACAATCATTTATTCCACAACACATTTATATTGTAGATCTCCAGAATTTATGATTTCAAATTTAAAGTAATAATAAGCATTATTAACAGAGTTTGCTCAGTGATTCTAGTTAAACTAACCAATAATAATCAAACGAGTTTAGAGTCCATATTCAAAGTTATAGAGCTAATTTATATATTTAAGTTGTGCCATTATTTTACTAATTAAAAAAAACCTGTGGTTCAAATCTAAAGAAAAGTTTACTAGAAAAAAATCCACGCGGACCAGGCAGCGGACGGGACTCGAACCCGCATCCTTCGCTATCCGGGCGAATGCACTGACCATTATGCTACCACGGCCCTATTAACCGCGTCGAAATTTTCCTAGCCTTAAGCTGCAAGGCAGCGCCATCTCTTCGCATTGTAGGTAACCCACAATATCAAATGAATACTTTTCATTTGACATTATATTTATTTTTTTCTAGTAAACTTTTCTTTAGATTTAAACATCTAGCAGTTAAATGCTTAAAAAATAATCATAACCTGTGGTTTATTTAAATACTTACGTAATTTTGTGTTCATCAGCAATGAAGTAAATTCCTATTAAGTACACGACCATACCTAGCATTTTTAGTAGTAAACAGGAAGATTTACGATAATTACAATATTTTAACTACAACGGAATCCTAAAGAAATAAAAGTATAAAAAAATATATTAAAAAAGTACCTTTTATTTTTTTACTTATAGAATAAACTAATTAACATATTTTAATATTTTCATCCCAGTACACTCAAGAATCAATACAATCACACCAGCAGTCCCCATAGACATTGTAACGGAGACTGTACAAGGAAAATTCACAAT
Organism: Chilo suppressalis; assembly: GCA_902850365.2. Lineage (NCBI taxonomy): Eukaryota > Metazoa > Arthropoda > Insecta > Lepidoptera > Crambidae > Chilo > Chilo suppressalis. Next base: position 4,214,449 of record OU963911.1, read on the forward strand.
AAAGAGAACGCCAATACTTCTCATGATACCAGACAAGGAGCCACTGTTCCGAAGACAACACCAGACGAATACGCAACAAACAACAACGACAATCCCAAAGCAGCTGTACTTGAAATATCACGCCAGTGAATATATTCAGGACTATGATCAGCCATTCATTGCTCCCGTGAAACCACAATACGAAGTGCCAAGTATAAATCATGGCCAACAATTGTTCCATGGACAGATGATACCCTTAATGAAGAAGGTGGTCGATATAAGAGCTTTCAAACCTCCTCGGCATCGGGTACCTTTTACACCTCCAGATCTGATCGAAGTACCTGAACGGCACTGGCACTATTCACATGTCAATTTCCATCGACCAAATCATCCTTTGATTCGCCTACATGATGACTGAGAAACGATTGATTTTATTTATCCATTCTTTCAATTATATGAAGGGTCATTTATGAACAGCATTTAAGATATTTACTAATAAAAACACATTTAGAAATGCGGCTAATATTATTTGGTTCACCACCAGCACGTTATAGCTGGTGGTCGACCAGTCACCAGCGCGGTGACGGGCCACCGATCATGTGCGCCGCCCGCCAAGAAGTTATGACTTAGTTTCCAAATATTTTTTCTGAATACTGTGAATTAATAAATTAACTCAGAAGTTAATTACCACTAGCGAATAATTCAGTTATTAAAAAAACTATATTTGGTCTTAGTGCCTTTGTAATCAACTTTCTTTAGGATACGACGAGGGAACGGGACTGTTGCCCTTAACACAGATTATTTTATAATCTAGCTAGGGCTCAGTGTGACTACATATGTCAGAAAAATCTGATGCCTAAGAATGTTTTTACTATTACCTACTTTATAAGTTAAAAATAATAGATTATCATGTAAATTAACGAATGACCTTCTAAACAAAAAACATGAAGATATCAGAGAATTTTAAAATGTGTAAAAACTTCGATAAACTTAGAGTACGAATCTTTAATGCCATCGCCCTCGCAAATCCAAAAGAAGGCATGAAATATATGTTGGAAACAGACAAACAAAAGGAGTCTTTTTTAAATGCGAAAACGTGATCATGTTACCAAGAGAATTCTTAAGATTATTCTTGGAAATGGCTTTATTTTTTAAGAGTTGGTTGGGCATAAGCTTATTACGGCTCTTATGTTTCTGATGGATGAAATTCTGAACACAATCTATTTTCATATTACAAGTAAGAACTAACGTTTTTGACCATAATATTACAGAATATTTCATATTTATTTCAATTAATGTGGTAGGGTTGCACATGAAACGGGAGAATTATAAATAAACTAGCTTGCGCCCGCGACTTTGTCCACGTTAATGTTAGTTTTTTTAAGAGCCCCGCAGGTCTATAGCATTTTTCCAAGATAAAAAGCTCGATTTCATCCAAATTCGTTCCGCCATTATGTTATTAGTAGGATTTATATAATAATCAATAGTCACTAAAGATCGCAGTGAAATCACGACTTTTCATAAATATATTCAGTATTTCTTTACGGTGAGTATGGTTCCTCACGAATTAGTGTTAGGTTAAGCCTTAGATCTAATTATCTATGATTTAGATCCTTAGACTCTAAATAGTCTCTTGTCAAAGGACAAGCCATTGTTTAAGATTATTTCTAACTAGCGGCTGGCCGCAACTTCGTACGCGTGGAGTTATTTAGAAATAAAGGTTCACTGCTTCAATATAATCTATATCAAATATGTAGCCTATATGTTGACCCGACTTCTTAATAATATTCGTGCCAAATTTGAAGTAAATCCATGCAGTACTTTTTAATTTATCCCGGACATACATACAAAATTTCTAAAAACTATATTTGTGGCTTCGGTATCGATTGTAGATCACACCCCAAGTGTTCTTTAAAAAAAATGTTCTATGTACAGTTTTGACTTTCCTACCATTTTATTATATGTATAGATTATAGTAGAGGAGCCCAAGCGGGGATTTTGGATTTTACTCGAGCGCGGCAGATACTTAAAAAGACCTATTACTTACGTTTCAAATTAATTTTACGTACTTACCTGATCCTAATCCTTCCAAATTCCGTTTCACAACCTTTTACCCTGTCGTGGCCAATGCACAAACCGTGCGGGCCATTATAATAATAAAAAAAAAAATAGGTCAGCAAAAAATTTTTTCAACAATCTGCTGCGACTTTTGTTATCAAATAGTCAGTCTTTTGAATAGGAGCTACTGAAAAGTTCACGAAACATCCCTTCTCAATGTCTGACACACTTATATATGTATTTCCTATTTTCTACTCCTTTGTACGGCCACCCCGTCACCACGTCAACCGGCAGATTAATATTTTGCTGTCATCTAAAACGCTACGTGAACTCCTTTTTTTGTATGCTGGGGAAATGCATAAAATTGCATACCAATTGGTGGTTATGTGGGGCTCTCCTCCCCAGAAGGGGGAGGCCTACCCACTAAAACCCCAGCGATGGCCGCCATCAAGCATTGTACGGGGTCTCAGGATCGAGTATCGCATCTGAGGACCCGCAGCCTTTGCTCCCCTACTTCCACCAGGTGAGCCCTTCTCGGGGGAGTGTTCGCAGCCTCCCCCGTCAACCCTCCTACTAGCAGATACAAAAGACTGACGAGTTGGAACAAAAGTCTTTCTAGTTCTGCTGCACTCGAGTAAATCCCAAAATCCCCACTTGGGCTCCGCTGCTATTAAAATAAAAAATAAAAACACTAATTCGATCTGCTGTATCACATTATAGAGCTCTGATTAGTATCGGAGCTAAGAATGAACAACTTTGGTATTAAAACCACCCAGGCATGACGGAAAACGTTACTTTTGTAACACTTTGCGTTACTTTTGGTCCTTTATCTTCACGTTACCTGACTGAAATATTAATAATAATAATATTCTTTATTGTAATACACCATACAAGACACACAAGTAAATTAAAAAACATGATAGATAGAACGTACACAATATAGGCGGCCTTATTGCTAGGCAGCAATCTCTTCCAGGCAATCCATAATAGAAAGATAAATAAATATGAAGGAGAAAAGAAGGGGTGTTATCTATACTTATAATAAATCTGTAGAGAGGTCAATTCTGTACATGAAATATATTTTCAAAATAACTATCAGGGGGTGATAAGTGATCGATACTGATGCCAAAAATGCAATCAGTAAAATTTTTGTCTGTCTGTCTGTCTGTCTGTGTGTATGTTCCTTATAGAAATAAAAACTACTCGACGGATTTTAACGAAACTTGGTACAATTATTCTTCATACTCCTGGGCAGGTTATAGTATACTTTTCTTCACGCTACAATCAATAAGAGCAGAGTAGTTAAGGGAAATGTTGGGAAAACGGGAGAAGTTACTCCATTTTTTAAGCTTCCGTCGCGTGTGGAGCCTTAATGGTTAAAGTTACATAGAAATCATGTATGACGGAAATATTCTACATAAAATTGTCTAAAACATATCCCGCAACAGCATACGTCTATCTTTTATGGTTGACTCACAATAACACGTGTAACTCCTGATAGCTTAGCAGTTCGGAGCATTCTGATTATATTTGTTTACTCTTACGTTTATAATACTCTCACTCATCCCTTATTTAAAAAAGTTAACATTATTACCTATTCAATAAAAAAAGAATCATAGAAATCGGTATAGAAACACCAAACTTATACATGAAATAAGTCATCGCGCCGTCGCACGTGAATACTGAATCATGCTTTAAGGATTATTTTTGTGTAACGGCTGCCGCGCTCGACACGGGTCGTGGCGGCGCGGTAGGGTATAAAAAGGCGGGAGGTCCGAAAGCGAGCTTCCCCGCCCCCCCGATCCTGAGAGACCTTCAGTCGCTCAGTCCCAAACCGATACGGATGCACATCAGGGTGCATCCGTCCTCTAAGCGCACTATGCAGTAGTATTTACTAAGGCAGCGCTGCATCATCCCCTTCTCAGGGGTTGATCGCATCAGATGAAGCCTGTAAGGCCCCTAAGGCCATAGGCACCCCGCACGGGTGTGTTTTAGTCAGTAAGAGTCTGACAGAACTCTACAGCCGGCTGTAGGGTATCCATGAGGATTTGGAGGAATGGAGGAATCAAAAAAAAAGAAAGCGAGCTTCATTCAATATTTGGCTGTTGATGCGTTCAGAGCGTTCGACCTTATTGACAGACAATAATTGATATTGAGAAACGTGCTTATCTTAGAATAAAAACCAAACATTTGTAAACAAAATTAGCAAATAAATCATGTAAAACGTCTAGAAAATGAGTACTGGAAAACGGAAATATGATAATTTTAGTTTGGTTATAAATACAGGTAATAAAAATGACCGTTATTATCTATACTTATAATAAATCTGTAGAGAGGTCAATTCTGTACATGAAATATATTTTTCAAAATAACTATCAGGGGGTGATTAGTGATCGATACTGATGCCAAAAATGCAATCAGTAAAAATTTTGTGTCTGTCTGTCTGTGTGTATGTTCCTTATAGAAACAAAAACTACTCGACGGATTTTAACGAAACTTGGTACAATTATTCCTCATACTCCTGGGCAGGTTATAGTATACTTTTCATCACGCTACAATCAATAGGAGCAGAGTAGTGAAGGGAAATGTTGGGAAAACGGGAGAAATTACTCCATTTTTTCAGCTTTCGTCGCGTGTGCAGCCTTAATGGTTAAAGTTACATAGAAATTATGTATGACGGAAATATTCTACATAAAATTGTCTAAAAAATATCCCGCAACAGCATATGTCTATCTTTTATAGTTGACTCACAATAACACGTGTAACTCCTGATAGCTTAGCAGTTCGGAGCATTCCGATTATATAACGTAAATATGAGAATTTTAGTTTGATTATAAATACAGGTAATAAAAATGACCGTTTTTATCTATATATGTATATAAAAGTCAAAGGGGACTGACTGACATAGTGATCTATCAACGCACAGCCCAAACCACTGGACGGATCGGGCTGAAATTTGGCATGCAGGTAGATGTTATGATGTAGGCATCCGCTAAGAAAGGATTTTGATCAATTCTACCCCCAAGGGGATAAAATAGGGAATGAAAGTTTGTATGAAACTTTGTCAATTTTAAACCAATCGGACTGAGACTTTGCATGCAGGTATAAGAAGAATCATAGATGAATGTCATTGTGTTTAATACAAGCCTGAGAAAAAAAAACTATAGTGTACACTTCAGCTCTACACCGAAGCGAAGCGAGGGCGGACCGCTAGTAGAAAATAATAATAATGCAGAAATAAGGCAGGAAAACAGATATATCTAAGGAATATGGCAGAGAGAGGATGAAGGATTTTTAAAGTTATACTTCTTTAGGCGCGTTATGAAAAAATGATGAGAGTGAAATTTTTAGATGCGCGCGCATCACTGTAACCCAAAAGTAACAGCATGAAGTTGGCCGCGGGCGCGTTATGAAAAAATCATGTGAGTGAAATTTCGAGATGCGCGGGCATCACTGTAACACAATAGTAACACCATGAAGTTGGCCGCGGGCGCGTTATGAATGTTAGTGTCTAATAATATTAGACATCTGTTCGAAAGGTACTTTGAACGATCCACGGAGCTCCATAAGATGATCGCGTTGTCAAAAACAATGTTGGCACGCTCGTCGCCTCTGATCACCGTTTTCATATTTATAATATTTATCCACATGTTTCTAGTTTCTATATAGACACAACGTGTTTTAGTTACTTACAAGTGCTAATTACATATGGACTAATAACTTAAATTCAGTAGTGATTTTAATTGAATATTTTGAATATTTATTTAATTTTTCAAATTAAAACTGAACTTAATTGACTGTGTTAACTATCCTTTTCCAGTCCTTTTATTATTTTATTGTAATTATTAATTATTTGCATGCAATTAAAAAATATTTTTAATGATGCTAAACAAGTATAACTTCTCACGCGCGTACATAAGTTACACGCATCCATTTTTTTTTTACATCACTGTTGGGATAAGAAATAACTTCGAACTTTTACTATTACTTGTTCTCTACTTTTTAATTGAAAGAAAATATTAAATACTTTTCATTTACTCAATGCTAAAGTGCGTTAAACTGAAAATCGTATGTGAAATCTTCGATGATCTTGGCTCTCTTTGCTGTCAATGTAAGAAGGAGATCTTGAAGGTCTTAAGGGCTGAGGGCAACAAAATAAGTCAAAATTGTAGAAGCGATTTTGAACTTTTTATCTTACCACTGAGGTTGAAAAATTATTTTAGAATTTGGCAGTTTTGTAGAGCTTGGTAAGCTATGGTAGTCGATGCGTGAACTAAAATTGATCGACGTTCTTAACTTACCATTGTTTAAAACAAAAAGAAACCACTGACTAAAATTAAAATTCACTAAAGTTTAAGTTTTTTTTTAAGTCTAATGTAAGTACTTTTTATTGTTTTTTGATAAGAAGCTGGTATAGTTACTCTCTTTATTTTTCATACATTAACCCAGGGTTGAAGCGAGAGTTGTTTTTAATATAGGATAGCGATAATAGTAATAATTAAGTATTTGATAGAGGTGGTTACCAAATATTCAAGAGTATGTCTGTTTAATTTTCATCAATGAAAATCTCAATCAATGGTGCAGAGGTCAGCACGTTGAGTCTGTGATCTTGGAAGTCAAGCAGTTAACTTGCCGGGTCTTAAGATGGGTGACCAATCATTTATTATCTCGAGCTGCTTTCTCATTAAGAAGTTGGTTGCGGCTGAGTCTGTCATCCATAGGGATAGCCTATGCCTTAAACTTAGCAGTGGGTACATTAATGGACTCATGATGAATTAAACTAAACAAAATGACTAACAAAACATTGGATTTATTTACAACAGGTTCACGTAGCACTTATTATATTTTTGGAACACATTTAGGTTAGATTTCAATGGAAGCATAGTAACAAATGACGATCAAACCTTAAACGAAATCAATTATTCACAGTTCAAAACGTCAATATTCAATTGTGTGATGACATCAAGGCGAATTTACAATAAATTATAAAAAAATATAAGTAAAAAAATTTTATATAAAAGTTTGCGTATTTTTTGTTTCCTTTAATACAATAACTTGTAAAATCTGTATAATGGACTAAGCACGAGGTTTAACTTAGAGATATAACTTGACTAGAGTAAGGTATCACTTTAATAAATTAATTATCAGATAACGTTCTTCTTAAGTCTTCTTAGTTTATAAAGAGAGATAATGAAGTTAACTTAAATAATGAACAACAGAAGAAGACAAGAAAAGAAACTGGAATATGACTTGGAAAATGTACAAAAAACAGGAAATGATACATTTTAATCTTCTTTGTCCGCCCAAATACTATCACCGTTGACTTCTGTAGTGCCACGGACAAACTTCTTGATGATGGGTAGTTTGTACATATAAACTGATAATGCAGATCCAGCGCAAGCACCGATCCAATAGACAACTGCGTGTTCCAACAGCGAGTGACCTTCGCATCCTGCTTTCAGTGAGGTGGCCAGAACCGGGTTGAAATATCCACCGGAATATTCAAAAGCTGCAATAACAAACAAATATATTTAGATTCCTCAAATGGGTAAGTTATATGGATGATGTTATAGTAGATACCTTCGGTTTTCATTCAAGGTCTTTACCCTCAAAAGTAAAAATGTCAAATTCTTTCTGTCAGAAATTTTGGATCATTTTAAGTTAAATCTTGGCGAAAAAGCAAAAATATCTATATTTTTAAGTAATTATGGGTATTCTTTTGGATATTCTGGATTATTTTAATATTAACGAAGATTATTGAATAGTAGCTGCCATTTTCCGCTTAGTATTTTCATATTAATATGGTTAAAAGTTGATACTACCTACACTTCTTTTGTGATGTAGATAAAAAATACCGTTAAATAAATCAACCGATATTAATAAGAAAACTATAACAATATTACGTATCCAATCTTTTTTGTACTATCAGTCAGTAAATCGACACCAATTATCAGTTCAGAGTTAACATATTTTCACTTATATATCCATAGGTTTCGCAGTAAACAAATCATTTATTTAATTAAAATTTTACTAGACTGTATGTCGGCGCATTTATTTCTTGTCAAAATGTATCTGTACAGTTCTAGAAAACTAATGATATAATAAAAAAAAATCTATAAAGCGTAATTAAAAGGACTCAAATACAGTGACATTCTCAATTGTATTTGTTTATTATACGAGTATAACCGTACAAAACTACATTATATCTTCAATAATTTTATTAATTACAATACGACATGTAGTGAACAATGTGGTCGCAAATGAAGTGGCTAATGATAGCTCAGTATATTTAGTTTTAATACAAATTAAAAAGCATCGATTGATGAATTGCATCCATTGTGATTGAGGTCATGTAAATGAAGTAGATACGTTTTGTGAACCATGCGCAATGTTATGATTAGTGGACAATTAATTCACGATTTAAGTACCTTTTCCTAAATGTACTTTGCAAAAGATGGACACGCTTAAGTCCGCATTGGCACTATTGTCCTGATACCGGTAGACGAAAACCGTGTGCCTAGTGAGGACTCCTGCAAAAGTGAACGCGATTGAGATAATGTGTGTATGAGTGATTCTCTTAAATTGTTCAATGACTCTACGGATTTAGCTGAGTAGCAATTTTACGCTGGTTTTTTAGAAGATGCCAATAATTAATAATTTGGTGAAGTACTGCTTTATTTGCTGATATCGGAGATTTTTTATATGTTAATTTCGTTACTTATAGTGTTATCTACAAACTAGTGTTTTGTAATCAATTTCTAAAAATCAATCAATTTCCGAAAAGTTCTATATTACAATCACTCATGAGAAATTCAACAATAATAGGCTACCATAAATGCACTGGAATAGTGAAAAGTATCATGTGGATCGAAATTTCAATAGTGGAGTATGAAAGATTTGATCTCTTTACATGTATGTGAAAAAGTAATCAAATGTGTTGTTATTAAAGCATAATTTCCAGCGAGCGAAAAATCGTGACATGGTCATGATGTAGTCCGTAGATTTGATCGAGTTGGAACAAAATAAGAATAAAAACAATACGATTCATGTATTTCATCTTACCGGCGACGACTAAAGAAGTCCCGATGAAGGCATCGATAGCGGTTGAGAACCGAGGATTCAAGTCCCCTAAAGCTTTGGAGGCTAGTCTACATAGGCAGGTTGCTACACCTTCGACGACTGCTCCATATAATACTGGTACCTAAAACGAAACTTTATTTATAATTTCGAAGCGATGTGATAGATAGGCAGTGTTTATCAAAAATATTAAGATTAGGTTAAATTAAATATCTACACTGAAGCCGACTCTGGGATGATTCTCTAAAGCTAAAATTAAATTTGACAGTAGTTTATTGTTGTCATTCTATAAACAGAAATAAAAGAAAAACCTGATGTTAGGTTTATAATAATAATAATAAATATTGCCAACTTGTGTTATGGGATACTAGGGTAACGGATATAATACATATACTATACATACATAAGTATATTTATATAGAAATACATATTAAACATCTTTGACTGGAGTACAAAATGCTCGTATTCTCGTGACTGGAGTACAAAATGCTCGTATTCCACTCGGCCACGGAGGTCGTCAAGAGGTTTAGTTTTAAGTTTAGAGAACCATGCCAGAATCGACACCATTCTTAAAGTTTATTACACGCATTGTTTTACAAAAAAACATCTGAAAGGGGAATTTGGAAAACAAAACTCAATATTTGTAACTGCTGTTGTTAGAGTTTTATTATTTATTTTTTTACCACTATGTGGACGAACTATCTAATAAAGGTCGTGGGAAGCCCCTAGATGCAGACAGCTTAATTATTCTATATTTGAGAGTCCCATGTTCAGCAGTGGGCTGATAAAATGTAGACTCTCTATCTGACTAAATTTCATTAAACTTACGACATAAAATATGTAATCCGGACGTTTTTCATTTTATCTTTTATAAAATTAATCTTGTGCCCTAACGGACTCTGAGCGTGCGTCTAAAGAAACGCAGCCTTGTCTGGAAAGGGTGATTCAATCTGGCACTTTATATTAAATCTGAGATTATAAGACTTCAGATTTGGATTCGAGTGCATTTTTAATAAAAGTTAATAAAACTAATATTAATACGCCACACAGAAATCAGTTAGAGCACAAGCGATATAGATTGGTTTAAATGCACTTAGTAACATTTATAGGTTATTTTTATCTTCACACGAAATCTCATTTTTTATTTAAATAAATATTATTATTATGGTTATATTTATAAATGTTCAAAACAAAAAAAGTTCTGCATTGTTGTTTAAGTAAATAATAGCTTTTTGGTTATATTCATTGGACAACAGCAACATACTCTAAACGGTCAAACTAATGTAAAACATGCTCCCCAAATGACTCCCATGAATGAACTCAAATAATTACTTTGAATACTTATCAGTGATGCATGCAAAATGTATTCCATTCATTTACGAGCGAAAACTAAGTGGTAGGCTCTTAAATTTCATATCATTAGCTATGAAAATATGTAACTTAGGTACTTGTATTAAATTCAATAACTTTACCCAATGCATGTTAGTAAGTTTAATTTAATTATATTGATGTTAAGCATTAAATGTAAAGAAAATTTTACTAGAAAAAAATTCATGCTGTTCAGGCTGCAGACGGGTTTCGAACCAGCTCCTTCTGCTATGCGGGCGCCGCCAGGCAGCTTAAGAAATACTACAAGAAATTTGACACGGCCACTAAGGTCGCGGTAGCATAATAGAATAGTGCGTCCGCTCGGATAGCGGAAAGTCCGGGTTCGAATCCCTTCTGATGGATCGCGTGGAAATTTTTCAAGTAAACTTTTTTTAACATGTTTTTTTACCTGTAGATCGGCTTTGCAGTCTTCAAAAGCCTTATCTTTATGCGTCTCAGATATTTCAAGAGCCCAATACATTTGGACGTATTTAAATACCAGAAGACCGCCAGTCAATTCCGCCCAGGTTTTTAGCAAAGCTTTTCGAATATCACCTTTGCCTGAAAAAAAGTTAAGTATTATTTATTTGTTTATATGGTTTACCAGTGTTTGTTTACACATTACTTAAAACTATTTACAAGATTAACTATACACTATAGTAAAACAATCTGTTAAGGTAAGCACCGCATGCATTAAAGAAGACGCTAAAAATAGACATTAACTTAATTACAATATTATTTTTATTATTATTTATTCCTAAATTACGACGTTGTTCTTTTTAATTATAAATTACAATACAGGTTTCATATAAATATCAAGCTTAATTAGTTAGTTTGATGCTACGTTTGGGAGAATATTCTTTTGAGCTTAAGAAGTGAATCATTAAAAATATCAATAATATCACTACAACTGTTATGGACCTTTGACAACCTTGGTATTGGGGAGTTTGTGTCATGCACTGTTTCACGAAAAGAAGGATACAATAGTGATATGGCGGTACGGGGAATCCTAGGCACACGAAGTTTAAATTTTTAGAATAATTGCGGGTAATTTACTTTATTATTTAACATTTTATAATAAGAGATCGAGCCAATTCCTCCGGTTTTCCAATGATGTCCTTTTGAAGTGATTCGGTCTTCATATAATCAGCGTATAAAAGCGGTGTAGAATGCAAAAAGCAGTTTGATATATCATTAATAAATACATTAAAGAAAAGCGGACCTAAATGTGATCCTTGCGGAACTCCTGATATTATGGTCTATGGCAAAGACTGGTATCCATTAACCACCACGAAAAAACTACTATCATGAGTACAGAGAACCGGTTATGCCATAGGCAGCCAGCTTCGACAAAAGAATCTAATGCAGAATGCTTTCCTGAAATCTGTATACAATACATCAATTTCTTTGCCATCATCAAGCGCCTCCGCTACAGTTTCAGTAAGCAAGATGAGATTTGTGCAGGTAGATCTAGATTTCATAAAACCACGTTGATTGTCAGTGACATACTTATTAAAGTGATCAAAAACAATAGGATAGACAAGAGACTCGAGGTTCTTAGCAAGCGTCGATAAAATTGAAATAGGCCTATAGTTAGTGACCATTTCTACCCTATCAGCTTTATGAATTGGAACAACTTTAGCAGATATCCGGAAATATCCCACTTTGAAGCGACTTGTTGTAGAGTAAGTAAATTGGAGTAACAAGCTCATTAGCACACTTAACTATAAAAAAAGGAATAATTTGATCTAGGCCCCTTATCCGGATCCAGAGACTCCAGGCTTTTAAAGATTTTATCTTTGTTAAAAAGGGTTTTATTAGAGTCTGACTTTAAATAGAGATGGATTGCCAAGAATCACTTTTCAATTCAAACTATCATTATTCTTATCCCTGTGTGAATTATAAACTGCATTACAATTTGAAGCAAACAAATTGTAAATTTCATTACCTTTTGACTAAGATACAATACCGTCAGTAATTGAACATGAAGAACTATTTATACCTCACTTTTTTGATTTAATAAAACTCCAGTATAGCTCAGGTTAGTTTTAATATTCCCTTCTATAGTCTTGATATACTTTTTATAACAAAAACCAGATAATTTGCTACAACGTTTACAAATCAGTCGCAACTTAATCTCACATAATGGATTTTATATTTTTTTATCGCTTTCTAAGTCTATCCTTCTCTTTCAGCAATTTTTTTCAAGGTATGGTCCAGCTAAGGGACAGAATATTTATTTGAAAGTTTCTTTTCAGGCACAATTTTATTTATTTGTTTCTTAGGTTTTCAAAATAAAGTTTCGTGCATTAACCCGTGAAAAACTAGTTTTATTTAACAATTTTATTTATTAGTTCATTAATCATGGTATAAAATAAATTGGTAATTTCATTCATATCTTGGCATTTCTAAAATAATACATCCCATTCATATTCACTCAAACATTTACGGATCTGTACATAATCTGCTTTGTTAAATTTGGAAAATCTAGGGTAGGGCGATGGCTATCAACTTTGGTTAGGTATAATGGATTCGGTAACAGTACACTGAGTGGATGGTAGGTTTGTCAAGAATAGATCCAATATACAGCCTGATCAAATGTAACAGGTCAATAAATGATTGGAAAACACAAGGTACTACATAAATACTAGAAGATTAATTTACCAAGCTCCAATTGATCATACATAAATCCATAAATCACCAACGATACAGTGAAATATCTCTTAAGGAAACATGTTTGCTCACCTTCAATGACATCCTCAATATGAGTATATGGACAAGCTGTCGCATCACCCCAGTTCATGGACCACCAGATTGTCAGCAAGAACAGGAATATGGCGTACGTTCCCACCCCGAAGTTGTCAGCCACTGAAACATAGAACATTATCCTTTTTAGGTCCACTTGCAGCTATTCGATCATATCAGATTTGGCCCTACAATAATTTTAAATTGACATTGACGTTTTGACATTTTTCTATATGGGATAAAGCTCGTTTTAGTTGAATCGGGATTAAGCAAATTAGCTGCAAGTGGGCTTAGTGTTATGAGATGATTATGAGTTTATGAGTCGTAGGGCTGCGTTGAATTCTGCGTCAAACGAAATATTTGTATGAGTAAATATAAGCCGTCCGAACTGACACTTTGTCTTTTTTACCCCAGACAGACATTGATCAATTTTACTCGCCATAAGATGCAACCATAATCACCAAAATTATCAATCAAGTTATTTTGAACGAATACGCAAGATGCTTTGGCCTTCCGTATTGATGCTTTTACTATTTCTCATCGAACATTTTCAGGTATTTTTATATAAGTAAAGAAAAGTTTTACTAGTAGAAATTAACCTAGCTCAGGCATTAGGCTGAATTTAAGTTGTAGTGTAAATAAATGCTTGTCGTGGAACAACAGTTAAAAATATTTATATACCAGCCAATAATCCGCACTAAATCCGCATGGCGAGTCATGGCCTAATCTCCCTATTCCATAAAAAAGTATCTTACCCACCAACTCACACAAGGCCTAGTGCAGATTGGGCCCATGCCTCCCCTACCCATCTCATTATATCGCTATTCCATAAAAAAAACCGGCCAAGTGCGTATCGTGCCACGCGCAATAAAGGGTTCCGTGGGTGCTCGTCGTTACCACAATATATTTTGGAAAGAGTTTATATTAAAAGCAATTACTTCGTCCAAGTCACTTTTAATGTTTTCTTCTAAGCATTTTTTATTAGATCAGATATATTTTCTAATACATAATTTGAACAAATATGACTCTTAAAATAACAAATCTGTTTTAAGATAATTTAAAGCACTATATCATGTTTTTTTCCAGGTTTCTCAAGCCAATAGTTTAGCTTTTACAGGGGGGGGGGGGAGAAGAATACCCTTCACAAATAAAAGTTAGCACTTAAAAGTTCAATATTTCACAATCAAATTCCTAAATTGAAAAATAGTCTTAGGAACCCCTTAGTAATTTTAAAAGACCTATTCAACGATATCCCACACGATGTGATAGATGATGAAAAAATTTAATCAACGCCAGGTTACATGTAGGATAGCTACCTTAAAAAATTATTTTATTAAATTTTTCCTACCATTTTATTGTCATGACGGACAGAGAGACGGACATGACGAAACTATAAGAGTTCCTTGTCAGGACTATGGAACCCTAAGAACCGTGTGCGCCTCGGGACTCACGACAGAAGTGATAACTTAAACTAATCTAAGCGACGCTGTGGGTTAGAGTGAAAGAGGAGGAGCCTGCCTACCGTTGCCGTATGCGAGAAAGGGAAGCCAGACAGAGTCGCGCCGTAACGCGTTACGTAACGAAGTGGTTTACGAAGAAGACCTACCCATAACAAGTTAACACTTCAACAAAAAGTATCCAACCTAACAATAGCACTTAGGCCCATGGGCTGGGGCTCATAGCCCGATCTCCCGATTCCATAAACTAAAACCAAGTCCAATGCCACCACCGTCAGTGGCGCCAACCTAACTGGCCAATTTAATTATCCACCCCGCCTCACTGGGTTGTGATGGATTTTTTAAAAACATATTTCGACTAGCTATAAACTGTTCGAAACGGAACTTTATTCCAAAAGAATATAACAAAACATGTATCACGACTTTGATAAAAAAACTTATTGCCTTCCTTGGAAGTTCTCGGTAACAAGTCACAACAATAAATGTAAAATGTTATAGCTTCAAGATCTAGCTAAAGTTAAAACTATGCTAAGCTGGGGATAATGACTGCAAACAAGAAGAAGCAGACGGACTAAAGAAAGTAAGTATGCAGCGGAATCTGCAGCGATAACTGTTGAACATTGTTTGAGTTGTTTAATTGCACTATCCGTTCGTTCGGGCTCAAGTCGCATCCCCGCTGTTGCAATCAGCAAAAAATTTCAACTATACAAAAAAAAAGAATTTCATAAAACACCGGTTCTAGGAAATAATATGCTGAGGATATGCTCAGCTGTATTCTGGGAGCAGCTCGATGGCGCAGTATTTAGGGTGAATCTTATGTTACCAATGGAATCAATAGATTTTCGGGACAAAACATGTCATAAACCACAGACAGATTGAAAAAAATAAGGCAAGTGTATATACTTCGCGTGCAAAAAGGATGACCAACGGTCTTGATATTACATAAACTTAAGCTGTAAAAGGTAGGAGTACGATGGCGCAGGTGGCTAGCGCGTTCGGCTGGTATCGTTGAAGTTAAGCAACTTTCGCCATGGTCGGTCATTGGATGGGTGACCAAAACCAAGATGGTGCTTCGGAAGGTACGTTAAGCCGTTGGTCCCGGCTGCATCTGCAGTCGTTCACACTCGCCAATCCGCACTGCCCCCCGTGGTGGGTCATGGCCCAGTCTCACTATTCCATCTATAGAGAAGGCCTGTGCCCCAGCAGTGGGGACTAATAGGCTGATAAAAATAATATAATAGATTACCGACCATCACTTATTTGTTATCATGAATACCCAAAATCTGACACGCTCGGTTTCCATACAACATGCGGCGGTTACTTCAATCTGTGTCACACACGTTTTGCGTAAAAAGAACTCGATAACGCATTAATTAGCGCGTTCGGTTTGCAATCTTGGAAGTTAAACAACTTTCGCAATGGCCTGTGCCCGAGTAATGAGATTATTAATAGGTTTTATCTAGGGATGATATCTTTTAAGTGTCAGAAGACTTCATAAGTTTCCTTTTTAATTTGGATATTTGGTGCTTTCACATCCTCGACCACGCACAAGAAGAAGCTTAATGACACCATAAAATTGTATACCCAAATGCAATACTGTTCTTTGTTCAGTGACATCAAGAACGTGAGGATTTTTCCGCCTGTTGGAAACTGATCCTTAAATGTACGTTAACGGCAGTCGAACTCACTTGATCCATTTGGATTCGGAATTGCCATGCTATTCACAAAGTTCGACGCTGCAACACTTGATCGTTTTCCTACTGCATCCATTACTCGTTATTTGACCCGACTTTAATCTGAACTAAGCTTATGATTTTCTTCACTGTATTTCGGTATTCCAGCTAAATTTTAAACAGCGTCAAGGAACTTACGTCCATGAATTTAAGTATCGCGTGTCGGTTAATTATTCGCAAGGTAGTTAATAAATTAATTATGAGCGTCAATAAAACTAGCTGCCTTAATATGAACTATAATTATGGTTTTATATGTCCCTGATCTAATCCAAAACCATAACTCGATTATAGCTTATGGTTCAGAGCTCACCAGATTAATCTAGGCTTCTTATGATAGCTTCAAATATGAAATAATTGATGCTAGTCCCGGAAGCCAAATAATATTTAAGAAGTATCTTCAAAGAAAAATGTTAACCTTATAAAATCTGAACTAAGACCATAATATGGTCTATAGACATACTAAGGACATACAAATTACAAAATTAATCGTGAACGTACTAATTTAAGATATCATATTGTAATTATAAGTGATAAGATGAACTTAGCATGAAAAATTAATGAAAAGAAATCTAAATCTGAATATATTCTTTAGTAAACCAAACTCAGGACATGGCTAGTAAATAAAAATAATAATTAAACAGCAGCATCTTAAAAAATCTGATATTTACATAGTATAATTATAATAAAAATAATATTTATTTGTTAAAGTTGTACATGGTAATATTCTTATAAATATGTTTAAACTAAGGCCATTATTTCACACATATATAGACATCCTCAGCCAAACTAGGTAGTTCATCTTGTATTTTGGCTTCAGCGCCCTTTGCCTATTTTTAGTTGCGATGTAGCCATACCAATCTTAAACTTGTAAACGACAAGGGCCTTAAGGATTTTCGGCCCTAAGGGCCTAATGAAAGTGCAGATAGTCCCAGCCTACAGAAGACTAATAGTCAAAACATCATTATCATTTCGGCTAAGCATAAACTACTGGGTGTAAGCCTACACTAATCATACTACAGCGATCGATCCTGCATTGCCAACACTAAGCGTTATTCGATGCGTGGTCACCTTTCGATCGATTCACACAAAGACCATCGGTTCCTGTCACTATAATGTCCCGCCTATCGCCTTTGACTTGAACAGTGGTTCGAGAGATGTCAGTTACCTTAGACCCTATGTGAACCATATTAAACGTAGTCCAAAATAGGTAACACTTGTCTGTAATTCTGTTTTGTTAAGGAATAGGATTCAGATAATAGAGGTGACTTTAGCCGCGTTTTAATCTGTCGTAACATCTGGATTCCATTCAAACTAAGAATTAGGTCGGATGACGCAATTTGTAGACCATATACGAAGTGCAAACAAATCTAAACCTTATTTATAAATTAAAGAAGAAAAGGCTAATTACCAATAATGAGTTCGAAGCAACATCCGCATAGTTCGGCAGCTGCGATCGCCTCCTCCAACAGTAATCTGACGAAAGGCTCCTGCACTGCCTTCTGCACCAGGCGCCGCGCGCAGTGGGCCAGGAGAGACGTGAGGAGTATGAACAGCGCTGATACCACTAATGGTGCAAACGTAACTTTGTTTACCTGAAAAGAAAATTCAATTTTACTCTTTTAAACTACCATATAAATCTTTTTTGCGCGTTTTGATTTGCAATGGATGATATCTCCGCTTGGAATATACACGTTCCGTGAATCTCAGTTGATGTTTTTATTTTTGTTTCGATAGCATTAGATTAAAACAACGCGTGACATTAGGAAGCCTTAAATTTAATTGATTTCTTTTGATTGGCCGTAAATAACCTTAATAACATGATTAAATATAGTTCTGTCTTCGAAATACGAAAACCTTAAATTCATATTTTACATTTTATACATTTTCGACTTAGCTGCAAAAAAAAACATTCGTCTCGGCGAACACGGTATGAGGTTAGAAACGTAGAAACATACCAACCCCGGACTCACTAAAACAAACCTTCCTAAGTATTTGCGTTACACGAAAGTTTAACTCATCTAAGCAAGTTTGTCTTTAGCTAACACCCGTTCTACACGTATAGTTGAGCTACAATCATTTATTATTGCTGCCAAATCCTATTGAACATCTTGCAAAAACGAGCAGCAAGCAAACAAATTCACCCTACCCGATGTTAAGTGGAACTGGAGAGTCCAATCGCAACATACAGATAGCTGAAGCCGCAGAAAATAATACTTACTGAGGCTCTCGCTATCCTCACCTTATCCTGCACCCAATGCTCTACCCCTGTCTCTGGGATCTTGTTACTGCGTGAATCTAGCAACAAAATTCCAGACCTTATCCAACAACACAACACTTCCAAAATGTTGAAGCATTTAATGTAGTCTTCTGTAAGATGAGATGTAGAGATAGTAGTGTTATTTATAATGGGGTCGTCTTCTGTAAAATACGGATTTACGTTTGAATTGGCTCCCCAGACGGGCACCCCAATTCGAGCGAGAAATCCACTATCCTCTCAAAGGTAAAGAAATGTTGGAATGTTAGTCTACACTTTGGATACAAATCTGGGTGGTGTTGGTTATATATTACATCGCAAATCAAAGGGTTTGATACAATGTAATGTATATCAGACGTAAGATGCTTGCAATATGACCAACAACAATAAGATAGTCAATAAGTTTGTTCACTAGGATTAGTTATTAAGCGAGTATCTTAGCTTTTAGCATACAGCGAGACCCTTTGTAATGTAGCCTTAGCTTTAGAAAAGCTAGAACATCAATCCTGCATCGTGTCTGTTTCACAAACCTAGTTTGGAGCTTAGCAACTGTTTACAGGGCAGTACAACAGGCTGATGACGGATCGCAAATTAGATAAAAACGTACGGGAGAATATTGCTCACAGAAACTGCGATTATAATGATATAACTAACCTAACCTATGATTGGGGTGGATAGCATATTATACGGGAGAATTTCCCTAACAAAACTGCAGTTGTATTTTTAGGACCTCATAGCTGGCAGGCTGGCACAATATGAATAAAACACGTTTCTAATTCATTAACCATAGAGCAAAACGGAAGCGAGTAGCCACATGCATTATAAAATCATTCAGGAATCATTTGGTTAAAGACAATATTAATCGATCGAATCAGCGATTGAATCCTACATTTTTTATTTCAACTCCTGTCAACAACTTTATGATTCAGTGGTAGGTATTTGTTTGTTTAAAATAATTACTATTCGGTTCCGATTTCTGTATTGGCAAAAGTGTCGTTACTGTTTCTTTAATATTGTGAAATTTATTATCCAGAGCTATTTTTTTATTTAATTGTAAATGTCAAATAGGAGGATGATAAGAGATGAAAAATTAAACATTCACATCCTTCCTAATCGCAATAACTAAACGCGATGATAAAAATGTTAGAGAAACTATATTTTAAATTAAAAATCACGTGTGTTTGCATTAAATTAAAATTCACGTGTGTGCCTCATATTTTCTTAAAGATAGAACAAATACCTCTAACATTACAAATAATCCGGGTTTTAACGACTTCTTAGATGCATCATGACCTTAAAATAGGTAATTTCATTTCCAACGCATTGGATATAAAAACAGAAGATGGGAAAAATAATGTCTTGTGGCGTTGTTATTTCCTTTGAAGTTTATCACCGATAAAAAACTTAACGCTAAACTTTCTGAGTAAAATTCTAAAGCACAATTCATTTGGAACGAGAATTCTGTTACATTTACAAAAAAAAATACGTGTGGCACTTGGGGACTGCCGCGGTAAAGCTATTGCATAGCATTTTTTATCAACTTATTCAATTTTAATTATTTATTTGTTTTATTTATGCAGTATTTTTTTCTTTGATATTAATTCTTTTTTTCTTTGATATTAATAGATGGCGAGGCAGGCCTTATGATATTTTATTGGGCAAGCACAGCAAACAACAGCATTGCCCGGTGCAAAAAAACTTCCACAAGCTCCACAAGTTTACCATCTTTAGTCCAAAAAAATTAATTATAATTATAAAGTCTAAATAAAAGGGAGACAAATAAAAATAAGGACAGGTGCTGGAGTCTAAAACAATTATATAAAAAAACGAAAAAAATATTAAAAAAAATATATAACAATACGAGTGCGGGATTTGAACCGACGACCGTAGTGATGCGTCGAACGTTGGTCCCGTGGCAAAAATTCAATACATTGCGCCGTTTAGTTCGATACTGCGATAACGAAAATAGTGTTCTATTGGTATATGCACTCTCGTAAGGTTTTTTCGTTACGAAATTTCTTCAGTCGCCGCGCTCAAAGCCCGCGATAAAAGCTATACAATAGCTTAAAAATCACAGGGAGAGGAGAGAGGAGGAGAGATTGGTTCTTTGCATTTGGTGCTTTTTGACCTTCGAAGGCATAACTTAAACTCAAACCTGAATTTGCAGTGAGCATATCAAAACCAAAATCTTTGTTTTAAACTCAATTGAAAATATTTCAGATAAAGCAACACCATATTTGGCTACTTCTCCAAAATAACGTTATTGTGTTGATCGCTCTGGTGCTTTTTGGTTTATTAATAGTTTAAGGTTTTACTTATTTTTGCAAAATAAGAAATCGTATGAGAATGTGTTTTTTCTTATTGTCCCTCATTTTCTGCAAACGGTTTATGAGATATATTATTTTAACCAGAGCGATCAATAAATGATGCCAGAGCAATCAAATAATACGTTAAATATGAAAAAACAATTAATTTAAATAATATTATTATTAAATTGAATTTAATTATTAATTAAATAATTATTAAATTAAAACCTGTAAATGAACTAGAAAAATATGTATATTAGTTAAAATATACTATTTCCCTGCAGTAACGGAGAAACATTTTCCCGTGGGTGTCGTAAGAAGCGATTAAGGGAATTTGGGGCTTCAATCCGCTCTACTGGTGTTAGGGCACTTAAGGCCCTTCTGGTAAGTTACCACCATGTGCATTGTGTAAAACTCGTGTAGTGCTCCTTGAGCGGGTTCGAGGTTAGCCAGCGTACAACCAGAGCTCGAGTGGGCGTTGCCGCGACAGACTCGGTCTAGAGGAGGCATCCGTCGAACTGATGCCGAGAGGATTGCATTGACCCGCCGGTCAGGGAGACCCGTAGAAACAGCTGACCACCCGTGGCACAGTCCAGGGCCTGAGCATTCCTAACCAGTTCTCGAGGCTGCCCCATCATGCTACGCATAATCTCAGGGTGGACCGTCGAGTCAGTTGGTGGGATCCGGGGCTTGGAACCTGGCTGCTACTGCCGGGATGGGGCCTTTCCATCCGGCCGATCGGTGCATCTACTATTTAGAAAGTCACTCAGTGAAACAAGGCTCGTTAATTTGCCCGGTTTTGTCGCGACAACGTCCATTCGTTTTACGTTTCTTCATCCTCTACAATAGCAGCTACTTAAAGAAAGTTCAGACGTACAGTGGGGCACACCCTACACCTTCCGCGCTGGTTGAGGTCGAGTTCTGCAAAAACCTTCACTCAAACCTGAACGCTGTCCAGGATCATCTTGAGACAGCGCGGCTAGCATTGTTGTCTCTGACGGAGACACAAATCCTTTCGCCAGCTGCCACGGGCTCCATAAATTATTCTGGCTATCTGCTTAAATAATAATATAATGCCAAACTACAATATTTTAAGTAACAAATTTATTTTAAGAAACGTAGTTCCCAAGCAGACGCCTTTTTTTTTCGTTTCGCGAAGTAGTTATTTGCGTTTATGTGTTTAAAATCAAATGCGAGATGTTGTTTAAGTTTAAAGCTATTTCTACTTAACTTTTGATAATTCCATTATCTCATCATATCATTTGTAGAGTAACTCTGAATGAACAGTAAATATTTAGTGTAAAACTAAATATTTATGTGTAATTTATTTGGACTGAATAGCATGATTGAGGTTTTGCAATAGTCAGCGACTATCGTCTATATTTTACAGACCTTTAGTAATGTAGCTGAAATGTTTACACGAGCCTTGAATGATTAAACGGACTCTGAATGAAAACATACGGGGTGGTATGGAACGTTAGAAGAGACTAGATTTACTAACCGACGACGGCATAGCATTTGACGTTCCCCAAAAGCTTGTAACAGCCTAGATTGAATATAATATTCTTAAAAAAAATATTCTTTTCAAATAAAGGTGACTGCTTTTGTTTCATGTTAAATACATGAAGTATTTAACATGAACATTCGTAAAACTGTGAAAACATTTTTATTTTCATAAATCATAGTTCGTCTTGAATATTATTTACGTAATCGCCATTTTGTAAGCAAGAAAAGGACAACAATACGCTGCGTTGAAGCGTATAGTTCTGTCTCGCTCGCTCGATTGATGTTTATATACAGACGTATAGTTGAGTCGGATCATATTTAATTTGATGCTAGAATGAGCGTACCGTATCTACCTTAGATTAAAACAAAAAGGGTAGATACGGCACTAGCCTCACAAAAGTGATCCGCACAAATTGTGGTCCACGACCCTAATCGCAACTTGACATGCAAACGACGTACATGTGAACGCCAAAAAGAATATTTTGTGTTTACATGATAAAACAATGCCTAAGTACGTTTTTAAAAAGAGCTCAAATTGCTCAAGAACTAAAAATAAAACCCACGGCATCACATTTCATTCGTAAGTATTATAAAATATATTTTATCATAAAAATAGATGTTTGTTTTGAATCTTATTCGGTAGTAACGTCGAGTACTGGTCGCGTGATTGGTCGGTAGTGCAGTGACGCGGATCTCGCCGTCTCATTCGCGCTGCCGTTGAAACTTAACGTGCTGTTTCGCTCGGGTCGGTAATGCAGTAACGCGGATCTCGCCGTCCCGTTCGCGCTGCCGAGGGATCAGTTTTTGTTTGATGCAAGTATGAGCGTACCGTATCTACCCTTTTTGTTTTAATCTAAGATAATATTAGATATTTTTGAGATAATTTGTACTAAGGTACAGAATTGGTAAACAATTAAAGGTCTCCTTTAATCCATTGGAATCAAACTGTGGAATCAATTGGGATACGTCGAATTGCGGTTACGCTCGTATTTCTTCCCCCTGTATTTTCAACGTACACCGTTTCAGTACGTGAGGATATACATACATGCACTTCACTTAGCAAATCGCAAAGGTATTTGCAGATCTCATGATTGAAGCCCCTAACGAAACACGCTCCACTCTCAATCAGTATAATGTGCTTCAGAAAACCTTTATTCTATAAATATTTCATTGCGATAATGAAATGAAAATGTAACAACACTGACACCAATTAGCCTAGCCCCAAAGTAAGCACTGTAAGGCTGGTGTTATGGGATACTTGGGTAACGGATAGAAAACATATACAGTACATATATAAGTATATTTTAATAATAAACATCCATGACTGGAGTACAAATGCTCGTATTCATCATGCAAACATCTAAACACCTCTCGAGTCGGCGACACCATGAAACCCGGCGTACAAACCACTCGGCCACGGAGGTGGTCATAATTATTCCTGAGTGATATTTTGAATGAGTATATCTAATCAGTTTAGAATAAACTGCATCCGTATAGCGTTGCCATCCGACCGGATAAAATCGGACAGTGTCAATTTGACAGCGTCCGGTCCGTCCGACTTTTGTTAGGCTATTTTCTTTGGACGCAAACAGGCCGCACACTTCTATCTACCCGAGTTCATTTGTCGTTCAGACGAGACGAATAAAGAAAAATATGCAAATGAAAATGGTAATACCAATAAACCATCAAAATTATAACTACTCGTATAATTGCTATTTCTTCTTTCAAATGTTTAAAACTTGTAAAGGTATTCATTTGACATTGTGGTTACCTACAATGCGAAGAGATGGCGCTGCCTTGCAGCTTAAGAAAGACTAGAATGAATTCGACATGGCCGTCAGGACCGCGGTAGCATAATGGTCAGTGCATTCGCCCGGATAGCGAAGGGTGCGGATTTGAGTCCCGTCTGCTGTCTAGTCCGTGTAGATTTTATTCTAGTAATATTTTCTTTAGATTTAAACATCAAGCAGTTACATGTTAAAAAAAACGACGGGTTGCACTCCGGGAGTGCAAACTTGAATATTAACGTTGAGCATTTTTGATATTTTGGAATGGTTAGGGAATAATTTTGTACGAATTGCTTTAAATATCAGTATAAAAGTACAATCATGTATGTGGTAGAATACAATATTTATTTATTGCGCTATCGTACACAAACATGATAATTTATATTACATTAAAAAGTTTATCTCTCAGAAAAATCAACTTACATGAATCACATTTAAACGCACTTAGCGACGTCTATTGTAAAAAAAATCATTTTCCTCGCAATAAAGCTGCCACGTGAACGTCCTAGATTATTATTATAATATGGTAAAATAAAATATTACTATGACTTATTATTATAATATGGTAAAATAAAATATTACTATGTTTCGTCCAATATATTTAAAGTCAACCTTTCCAATTTAATTGTTTGTCATGATGCGATCAGCCCACGTGTTTAACCTGACGTGAGTTTAACATTTGTACCCATACAAAAAAAGTGTACAATGTCAGTAAAGAATTTTTCACTTCAAAAATATATTGTATTGATTGATGATCAATTAAAATTTTCTTGTAAAATATATGTGTTTTTTTTGGCGTCTGTCAGGTAAGTCCAGTTTTCAGATTATTTGAGATGGCCATGCCACATTCGTATAACTACATTAATACTCCTAGTACTAAAGCATTTTGTTAAAGCAAGCCTGCAAGTTAAAGTTAGCATTCCTCCCGAGTATAACGGATATGTTTTCAATGTCTCCGTTCAAGTTAGCCAAGTTGGTAACATGCAACACTTGGAGACTAATGGCTGTCGAAGTTAACACCGCTCGGGAGCATATCTCTTTGTCCCCGACTGTGTCCCGGTGTCCCCGGTCTGTCCCGTTGTCCCGCGTCCCGTCCGTGGAAACGCACTTCATATAATAAACTGCGAAGCTACCTACTGTAAACATTATCTTACTGAAGTTTGATATTGCTTTCTGTAGTCTCATGGGAACGCAACAAGAAAACTTGACAGTTATCTAAAGAAAATTTTACTAGAAAAAATTCCACGCGGTCCAGGCAGCGGACGGGACTCGAACCCGCATCCTTCGCTATCCGGGCGAATGCACTGACTATTATGCTACCACGGCCCTATTAGCCGCGTCGAAATTTTCCTAGCCTTAAGCTGCAAGGCAGCGCCATCTCTTCGCATTGTAGGTAACCCACAATGTCAAATGAATACTTTTTCAAGTATTAAACATTTGAAAGAAGAAATAGCAATTATAGTTATGCATATTATGTTATCATATTATGCATATATATTATGTCCCGTCCGTTGCCTGGACCGTGTGGATTTTTTTCTAGTAAACTTTTCTTTAGATTTAAACATCTAGCAGTTAAATGCTTAAAAAATAAATAAAAATCATTGACAGTTATCTACTTATTGCAGGTATTTTAAACCACAGTACCTTACTTAACAGTAACAAAGCACTACCAAAGGATATTGTTATTTTACTGTGGTCTTCCGTACCCTTAGCCCGAACCAATATCGAATTTGTAACCGTTGCGAGTTCGAAATGTCATCGTCAAATGTGTACTCTACCCCTAGCACGAACCATTATCGAATTCGAATAGTTTGCAAACCGAAATGTCAATGTCAAATTTTGTATATAAACTTGAACAGCAGCGCCACAAAGTACGTAACGAGAACTAAAAATCAGTACACATTTGACAGTGACATTTCGGACTCGCAAACTATTCGAATTCGATAATGGTTCGTGCTAGGGGTACTGATTTTTAGTTGTAGTTCTCGTTACGTACTTTGTGGCGCTGTTGTTCATGTTTCCATACAAAATTTGACATTGACATTTCGCACTCGCAAACTATTCGAATTCGATATTGGTTCGTATTAAGGGTACAGTACGTGGAGCGATTACTACTCTAGACTGGCGTTCTAAATCTAAAGGAAGTGGCTGTTACAAGAGTTTGAAGTTTAAACATAAATAATGATGAATGAATTCCTTACTTCTGCACATCAAATGCCTCTTTTCTCAAGGGATATAATTATGACGTCATACACGTAAGCAGTCTCTAAACTCTCATACAATCTCATATTCTACCCAAAAGTAAATAAAAATAAATATATAAATATTTCCTACACTCACACCAATTTAGGCTTGTTGAAAATATATCGATGTATCGATATATCGATATTTTTTGCCGATATATTTTGATTCGATATATCGATACATCGATACAAAATAACCAATATCGAAATTCGTATGAAAAACGATATTTTTTTTATTATTAGCGGCATATCACGATCTAACTAAATTCGTCTCTGGAAAAATCGTAACTGGATCTTAGATTAATGATATTCAACATATCTATGATCTGTGCTGTATTTAGTATTGTCTATGTCATCATTCGAAAATAGGGTCTATTTTTAGGGAGATAATTTTCGTTCCATTATTATTCCGCGTGACATATTTCGTGAGCTACTGTACGATATTTTTGGGGCAATTGGTCCGATATATCGATATATCGATGTTTTTTTCGCGATATATCGAAGCCGATATTGATATTTTTTAAAAGATCGATGTATCGATATATCGATATTTTTCTCAACTTTCGACATCCCTACACCAATTAGCCTAGCCCCAAAGTAAGCACTGTAAGGCTTGTGTTATGGGATGCTAGGGTAACGGATACAGTACATATACTGTACATATTATAAGTATATTTATATAGAAATACATATTAAACATCCATGACTGGAGTACAAATGCTCGTATTCATCACACAAACATCTGCCCCCACCGGGATTCGAACCCGGGACCTCTCGAGTGGGCTACACCATGAAACCCGGCGTACAAACCACTCGACCACGGAGGTCGTCATCAAAGTATGCATGTAGATTGGCCAATTTATATTTTATTTAGAGATATTATGTCAGAAAAAAATCTTGTTGACAACGCTCTCACCGATTACTTCATTTAAATACACGAGGCATCATGCCAAAAACTACAAACTATATTATAACACTTATTCGGCGTCATGAACTACGTACTGCTCATATTTTATCTCAAAAACAATATCCTACTGTTATTTTTTGAGTGAAACTTCTATACGCACGCTTGACTTGAGGGGTAAGCTGACGAATGCGTAACGCGTTACGAAAAGTGTGTTCGGGCGAGGCAAACGTGAGTTGAGTGGGGGATATAAGCAAGAGGAAGCAGTGCGCGTGCACATATGCTTTCTCTCTTTCTCTTATAGCTAGTAAATGAAATATGTAAATATTGTACACACACACATATACAGATGGAGCTAAAGAAGTTTCACTTCGGTCGTGTTTTTTTTTTAATAAAATAAAATTTTAAGAATAAAAATATATGTGGCACAATTTGTTTTCATCAATGCAGCATCAATGTCAACTCTCTTGAACGCACTTCCGAAAGCTCTTAATCTCTCGATAGGAATAGATAGTCTTTTATACTTTTTTCTAGCTTTTAATGTAGATTTTTATCCTGTAATATAGGTTACTATTTCAATTTACCATTAACGAAAAGAAGAAGGAATCTCTTATCTATTAGACAAGTCCGTCCGTCTGTGGTGCTGTTTCATAGGCCAAACCGTAAGAGATAGATAAAGAGAATATTTAAGTTATAAGTTATGAATAGTCTTATAAGACTACAAACCGGATTTGAGTAACGTAGCACTTCCGGTTTTCGAGAAATCAGGTTTTGGTGAACATTTGGTTCACTGGTTTGCTAGTCTCTTATCTATTAGACAAGTCCGTCTGTCTGTGGTGCTGTTTCAGCGGCCAAACCGTAAGAGATAGATAAAGAGAATATTTAAGTTATAAGTTAAGAATAGTCTGATAAGACTACAAACCGGATTTGAGTAACGTAGCACTTCCGGTTTTCGAGAAATCAGGTTTTGGTGAACATTTGGTTCACTGGTTTGCTAGTCTCTTATCTATTAGACAAGTCCGTCTGTCTGTGGTGCTGTTTCAGCGGCCAAACCGTAAGAGATAGATAAAGAGAATATTTAAGTTATAAGTTAAGAATAGTCTGATAAGACTACAAACCGGATTTGAGTAACGTAGCACTTCCGGTTTTCGAGAAATCAGGTTTTGGTGAACATTTGGTTCACTGGTTTGCTAGTCTCTTATCTATTAGACAAGTCCGTCTGTCTGTGGTGCTGTTTCAGCGGCCAAACCGTAAGAGATAGATAAAGAGAATATTTAAGTTATAAGTTAAGAATAGTCTGATAAGACTACAAACCGGATTTGAGTAACGTAGCACTTCCGGTTTTCGAGAAATCAGGTTTTGGTGAACATTTGGTTCACTGGTTTGCTAGTCTCTTATCTATTAGACAAGTCCGTCTGTCTGTGGTGCTGTTTCAGCGGCCAAACCGTAAGAGATAGATAAAGAGAATATTTAAGTTATAAGTTAAGAATAGTCTGATAAGACTACAAAATGGATTTGAGTAACGTAGCACTTCCGGTTTTCGAGAAATCAGGTTTTGGTGAACATTTGGTTCACTGGTTTGCTAGTCTCTTATCTATTAGACAAGTCCGTCTGTCTGTGGTGCTGTTTCAGCGGCCAAACCGTAAGAGATAGATAAAGAGAATATTTAAGTTATAAGTTAAGAATAGTCTGATAAGACTACAAACCGGATTTGAGTAACGTAGCACTTCCGGTTTTCGAGAAATCAGGTTTTGGTGAACATTTGGTTCACTGGTTTGCTAGTTATAAATAAATAAAAAAAAAACAATTTATCGAACCTTTTTTGTTATCATGCCATGTTTTGTTTATTTACATAATCTCCTACGTACGCGCATTACTATTAGGCACCTACCTTTGAATAAGTATAATTAGTATGCGAAACGCATAATTGAAATTATTTTTAACAAGCAAGCAGATATGGATAGCCTTGGATCAGTGCTTCATTTAAATTCACATAATTTTTGAAGTAAGTCTCAACAGAAATCACAGATTTATTGGGTTTGGCCTGATCATCTAATGTAAATTTGGGCTATACATACCTCACACACACACACACACACACACACACACACACACACACACACACACACACACATTCACACACATACACACACATACACACATTTAATTTCTTTTTTAATATTAAATTAGGATTATGATTTAAATTATTGTAGCGAAAAATTGTTTTCTGGAGGTGGGCGTTAATAACTGCGACACAGTTTTATAACTAATGCAGTTATTATCGATCACTATTGTTATTGTGTCTTTGTTATGGTTTTAATAAATATTTCATTTCATTCATTTCATTGTAAATTTATATTGCATCCGTAGAATACTTAATAAATTCTAGGTAGGTAAGTAAGTTAATGTCAAAATGATGATGTGGGTTAAAATTGAGCGCGAAATTTGAATTGAGAATGATTATTTTATAAATGAAAATGACCAAGAATTTTCATAAAGATTGTTTACGTAACAAAACACTTACCCTAATGACAACTTTCAAGAAAATCCCCAATACATCGATTGTGAATTTCATAATGACGTCAGTCTAATTTACCTTCCAATTTCAAAATTCACTTCCTTATCACTTCACATACTGGAAATCAAGACCATGCCAATTAGACACCATATAGAACCACTTTTAGAATACGTAACACGAGCTTAATAGCAAAGAATATAACACTAAGATGGTCCCGCGAGCCAATATTTCAAGATCACGTTCTATTTTCGAACTTCGAACTAAACTTACCATTTTAGAACTGCAACACCCGAATTTTAGAACACTTTAGGTACCTTTTCCCGTGACACTTTCTCAAGTGACCACAGGGAAAGTCGAATTCGTAGGAAAAATATAATAGGTACTACGTTTGGTTTTTATTGTGCGGGCGATCGGTGTGCGCGGACGCATCGTGAACCGAGGCCGTGGGAAGGCGATCTTAATATAGAAACGAACGAAACGGCACTAGTGATCGGGTCGCCCCGGGTTAGGTTTTATACTGCGCCGAGAAACGCAGGGAGTACTTATCAAAAGAAAAGTCAAGTAACGCCGGTGGCAGCCATATGTGCAAATTCATGTAGAGTCGTTTGAAAAAAGAAGCATTCGAACTCCGTTCCTGCGCTCCGTGTGTGATATTTGTGAACGCACAGATTATATATTGTTCAGATGCGACAATAAGTTCTATGTTTACTGTTTGTGCCTATAGTAAAATTAGTTTCGTTTCTTTACTAACAAATTGTCAACGAATTAGTTTAGGTCGCGTTGTTTCGTCGATAGTACAATTTGACTATATTTAATGCCACGGTTTTTTCCATAGGATTTATCAAGGTAGGCGCAGCGTTGGTAGGCGTCCCCCAAGCAAGGGCGGACCACGACTATATGACCACCCCCCCCCCCCCCCCCCCCCACCCCGGCGAAAAAGCTGAATCCGCCCTTGCCTCCAAGGTGGGCAGACGATCTGGTGAGAAGGTCACAGGAAGCCGCTGGATACGGGCAGCGCAGAACCGGTCGATTTGGAATCCCTTGGGGGGAGAATCCCTCCCTTTATGTCCAGCAGTGAGCGTCTCTCAGCAGTGGGCTGATATGATTAATGGACTTTTGCCACTTTACTAAACCGCATGATATTTTGAAGCGAACATAATAGGCATAATATGTAATTTAGTACCTAATTTCCCCACTTGCCATTAATCTTTGCCGCTCAGCGTGTGACCGCAGTCACAAATTGAGAGTAATTACATTGACTGAACCGGCTGCGTTCATGTACAGTGCTGCCCTGCTGTACTTAGGTACTATTTACTTACAATTCCAAGTCTTGCATGTGACGATATTCCCACTGATTACTTACAATCCCAAGTCTTGCATGTGACGATATTCCCACTGGCTGCTCGCTCATATCAGCTTGCAATATATTTCAAAGTAAGTTATCAGATATCTCAAAAGAAGATTCTTACAGAGACGAGAAATGTATTTTAAAATTTACCTAGGAATGCGATTCTCTGAGGGTAAAAAATACCAGTAACTTTGAGGTTTTTTTTGAGTGAGTGTTCTGCTAACTCAATTGCAATTAGCAAGGGTTGGTATGTTTGAAGGAAAAATAAATTGTTGATAATTTAGAAATCTCTGATAATTTATCATTACAAAAATTTCGTGACTGTTCGTCGAATTTCGTCTTCTGCTTGTCCTTTAATTTTAGCAATATTTCAGACGACGCTGAATTAGTTCGGGTGTGTCACTAGAATCGACTTTCTCACACAAGTTGCAGTTTCCACCATACATCACGATGAATGAACTTGCACTGTTCTCTATATTAGCGGAGATTAAACATTCATTCTAAACAAGATTTTTACGGTCTATTATCTACGAAAAGTACCTACTCATCGAGGAATTTGTTTGTTTGTATCGACTTTCATTTCGAAATGGTGCGACCGATTGACATGATTTTTATTTTATTTATTCAATTAAACAGGGCAGATATATAAACCATACGGAGAGA
Source organism: Chilo suppressalis (assembly GCA_902850365.2). Taxonomy (NCBI): domain Eukaryota; kingdom Metazoa; phylum Arthropoda; class Insecta; order Lepidoptera; family Crambidae; genus Chilo; species Chilo suppressalis. The sequence goes on from OU963911.1 coordinate 4,246,395, forward strand.
AATACCGAATCGAGTTACTTTGAGCAATCTCTTAATTAATATTAGTTAATGTTCACAAGTTGTAGTCGGGATTCCAGAGCTCAGTCGGTGTCTAAGGCCCGTATTACAGAATGATAACTAAATGTTGACCTTTACTTGAGTACAGTTAGAAAGGGATGTCGCTATGTGCTATATATCACTGACCATCTTTCTTTAATACGGGCCTAAGAGTCCTCCTAGATGAAATTATAGATGACCCAGAAGCCTCTACACAACGCCCCAATTTTTACTGGGTCTCTTACCCTTTAGGCCTGCAGCGTCCACAAGGTGTCATTGGAGATAGTTAGGAGGAGATAATTGGAGGCCCTGGGCATATTAGGATAATGGGGCCCTTATGACTTCCCTTTGGTGATTTAACAGGAACTAGGGACTTTGTATTTGACCTGAGGGGACCCCTATTGATCGTGGGGCCCTGGGCACTTGCCCAAAGTGCCCACTAGGAAAGACGGGTCATTAATCGCTCACTTTGGGAAAGGCTGCTCTAAAGCGAGTAAAAATCAACGCATCCCGTCTTGCGAATTAGCCTTCCAGTTGTGATTTTCCCTGTCCACACATTGATTTTTACTCGTTTTACAGTAAATCCATCGATTTGAAAGATAGTCTTTCGAGTAATACCGTATCTGAGTAACTGAGTACGGACCATTCTGTAGCGAAGGTGTCATGTAAACTAATATGCCTTGTCTGTTGTGATGACTGTATATTATAGTACATTACTATTTTTATGTTAAAAAAAATAAAACTTCGTATCTCTTTATAAAAATTTTCATATACCTACCTTAAGTACCTTGCTTAAAAAATGAAATCACAAAGTTAATTAAATTTTAAACGAAACATAAACCGCGTGTAAATTGATTTCATTTGGCTGTTTCAATTCGTGTGCAAAATCTGGTCAAAGGCAGTCTCACCTACACAAAATTAACAATGTTTTTTTTTACAATTTAAAAATGTCGACTGAATTATTTTAAAGATGCGACTTTTGGGTAAGTTTAAATACACTGATTGTTATGGGATATGCATCTCATTTTACAAACATAGAATCGTCGCTCTACGAAAGGGTTTCTTAATGTAGGCGAAGCTCAATCCGAGCCTTTTGTTTTTATGGCAAGGTTGGCACATGACTCTACCCCTCCTGATGTTAAGTGGTTTTAAAGTCCAGGCGCAAGGATAGCTGGTACAGCAGTTATAAACTGCAGAAATGCTTCTTCACGCCTCTCTTAAAGGTCCCCAGATTGTACGAAGGGGGAACATGTGCGCGGGCAAAGAATTCCACTTGCGAATAGTACGACAAACACATATGTGTCAACAAATGTCTTTGTTCGTGTAGGAATAGTGGCCACAGTAAGTCGGTGACAACGTAGGATAGCGCGCGTGGTCCTCTGAAGAAAAGGTGATGGAGGAATGAGGGAGAATGTGAACCAAGGGTTCAAAGTAACAGTTAGTTGGTTAGTCGACATCGCAGGAGACCGAAGAGCTGGCAGCTACCTCGGACAAAGAATTAGTCTAGCCATTCAAAGGGGTAACGCTGCCAGTATCTTCGGATCCTTGCCTAAAGGGACTTCTTTTAGTAATATATTTTAGTTATTAATTTTATTTTTTAAGGTTTTAAGTTTTAGTTTTATTATTCTAGTATTTATATATAGAGTAATTATGTAATTAGATAGAGACTTATTTGTCTACTTATGACATTTCAATATTCACTTAGTTCCATACCACTTTATGAATTATAATGTAAAGAATTGTATTTTATCTTACATTACATATTGAAACAGTTAATTAAGTATGAATATCGACCTGCATATATAGGCGTCGTACGGCTGAAATGATGATGATGATGAAATAATGTGCAGCCGGGGCCAAAACGCGCAGCACCGACGAGGCCTATTTAACAGAATAATGTTGATTCATCATCATCAGCCTCCTTATGTCCCCAATGCTGGGGCACAGGCCTTCCCTATGGATGGAATAGGGAGATTGGGCCATGACCCACCATGGCGGGTGCTAACGACTGCAGATGCACCCGGGACCAACGGCTTAACGTGCCTTCCGAAGCACGGAGGAACTCGAGATAGAAATTTTTGGTCACCCATCCAATGACTGACCACTGCGAAAGTTGCTTAACTACAACGATCGCAGCCGAACGCGCTAACCACCTGCGCCATCGAGCCTAATAATGTTGATTATTATATTTTTTTTAATTTTAAGCATTAACTGTTAGATGTTTAAATCTAAAGAAAATTTTACTCGACAAAATATTCCAATTTCCTTACAAGAATGTTGACCACCCATCCTACGACCCTCCATTGAGAGAGATGCTTTACTTCCACAATCTCAGACTAAACGCGCTTATACTGTAGCATCGAATCATTCATCATCAACCTACTAATGTCCCCACTGCTGGGGCAGAGGCCTTCCCTATGAATGGAACAGGGAGATTAGGCCATGACCCACCACGCGGGCCCAGTGCGGATTGGTCGGTACTAACGACTACAGATGCAGCCGGGACCAACGGCTTAATAACAGGCCCGCGCCATCGAGCTCGTCATAAGCATAGCTGATGATCTGATGAAGCATCGAATAGCTGATTAATTTATTTACTATGATGAATTATATTTGGATCATCGATTTCAGGTTTTACTTTGATGTTTTGCGTGGCAACCCAAATTACAATAGCAATAAAAACATCGGACATATTGGTAAGAATCTCAACCTTAGATTAAAATATTCTGATTTAATATTAGGTATCTATTTATATAAAACTCAAAGGTGACTGCCTGACTGACATAGTGATCTATCAACGCACAGCCCAAACCCCTAGACGGATCGGGCTGAAATTTGGCATGCAGGTAGATGTTATGACGTAGGCATCCGCTAAGAAAGGATTTTGATCAATTCTACCCCCAAGGGGATAAAATAGGGAATGAAAGTTGGGCTGCGTCTTTGCATGCAGGTATAAGAAGAATCATAGATGAATGTCATTATGTATAATACAAGCCTGAGAACAAAAACTCTAGTCTACACTTCAGCTCTACACCGAAGCGAAACGAGGGCGGGCCGCTAGTCTACAGATAAAGAATAATAGTGTGCATGGACCACACATCTAAAGTGAAAGTTCTTTTCTTAAATAACCTAACATTAGGCAGTGCATGAGGCATAGCGGAATGGAGCAGCATCGGATCACTCATATATATGTATATATTGTCGCGTGTGACGCTCGTAGCATTTCACCCGTCGCCGAGTTACCCTCCAACTTTCATGTCAAATCGAAACGATCAACGCTTGAAACATTTGGTTAATTCAAATGAATCTTAAGGTTGGCACATAAAATCCATTGTAGTAAGTCTATTGGACAAAAATTGCCCTAAAACAAAAAAGCTTCGGCTGAGTAATTGTTGATACAAATATCTGACAATTCTTGCGAATAACCTTTTGGAGCGTTTAGGCAGCTTTCGTGTGTTAAGTGCTTAAACTCATTTAGCTTAGCTTCGGCTACCGGTGCGGTCTGTCATTTCGCTTCTCCCTGTATTTTTATTTTAAGGGTAGCAAAGTATCATTTGGCATGCCTTAAGGTAAGCGTTTGTTATCCTATAGACGCTTCTGATAAGATAGTATCAATCACGCCATTGTTGTTGCCTAACCTAACCTAACCTAACCATATCCCCCCTGCCCTGTGGAGCCCTGGAACCTTGCTCATCAATGGAAACACAACACCACCAAAAGATAAAGTTATTTCAATAAGAGGTTACTTCCCTAGACGTGGGCGCTCCGAATCGGGCGCCCTTTCTTCAAACACAAAACTTTTTTTAAGTGAAACTTGTAATCGGACGGGGTGTAAATGGATAAACCCCTATGGAAAAGATGTAACGGGAATGTGTCACCAGTCTCACATGACTATATACAGTGGTAGTCACATAATTAAAGACACTCCCTAATTGACCACAAAAAACTTACTTATGGTACCAAAATTAGCTAAAATTGGTATTTAATCTAGTGTAATTGTTACAATACACGACGTTGTATTCTTACAATGTGGGACAAAAAATAGTTATGTTCGTTAGTAGTTTAGACACTGCTCACTATGGGAACATAACACAAACTTTTTTAACGTACTTGTAGCTAGCCACCTAATTAAAGACAGTAAAACCTGTGTTCTGGAGAGCAAAATTTACCGGTCTTAAGGAACAGTTGTGACAGTTTAGGATTGGCCCCGGTACAGTCCTGATTTAAACCCAATAGAAAATTTGCGGTACCAGGTAAAGAAGACCGTGGCGACAAAACGGAAATCAAACATCGATCAACTTTACACAGCTTTTAGAGAAGCTTGGAAGCAAATTCCGGTGGAAGCTTGTAAAAAATTGATCGCTTCCATGCCCAAGCGATGTCGTGCTTTCATTTCTGCCAAAGAACATGCGACCGAATATTGATACGTACCGGAAAGTTTTATAAATGTGTTAGGAAAATTGTGAAATAAAGATAATTTCAATAATAGCATTTTTTTTCTTCTGTTTCTTCTAAACAAATCGAGTGTCTCTAATTAGCTGGCCAGATATAAATACTTTAAAAAAGTTTGTGCTACGTTCCCATAGCGAGCAGTGTTTTGTTTGTTTTTCAGGGCGGTTTCCGCAATTAGTCCTAATCATTGGACCATTGTGCGTGTCTTGAAACATTCCCGTTTACTCCAGCCAGCCTAGGTTAGTCCAGAAGGAAAGCAGTCTTGACAGACTGCTGCAAGCTTCCGGAAGCGATGCGGGTGACTGGAGAAGTCGTGCCTGTTGGTCGGTCACACTCCTGCATTCCATAATGACATGCTGTGGCGTTTCCTCTGCCTGCATAGGGGGCTGTCTGTTACTCCTATTGTGTATAGGTGTTTGTTTAGGGGACAATGACCAGTAAGGGTTCCTATAATTATGCGGAGTTTGACCCTATTAAGTCTGGTAAGGGTGCGGGCAAGTCTCTTGTTTGCCGCCGGAACTGCGTTTTTCGTTTACCGGCATCCTTCACCTGTTTTCCACTCAGTCAAGTGTAGTTTTTGAGTTCTTTCACGCAGCCACGTCTTAATTTGGGCCTGAGGTATGGGCAGAAGAGGTTCCGGACCATACACTTTTGTGTCTGCTCCTCTCTTAGCCAGTTCGTCTGCTGCGTCGTTTCCGATTGAGTTGCTGTGTCCTTTTAACCATTGCAGAGTTACCGTGTTGGTTACCGCAATGGATTGAAGTGCATTGTGGCACTCCATTACCAGGACAGAGTTTATTGTGTTGCTACGTCGGGCTTGAAGCACGGATGCACTGTCAGAGATGATCTTAATGTTGAACTCTCTGATGTCTCTGGCTGCAACCGTCTGTGCCGCTCTGGTAATGCCAATACATTCCGCCTGGAAGATTGTGCTTAGTTTGTCTAAGGTTGTGAATATTTTTATATTGAGGTCGTTCGAGAAGACACCGGCTCCAGTACCAATGTTGGTTTTGGAGCCATCTGTGTATATCCTAACTTCCCCGGCGCCAGAGTGGTCTACCTTTTCCGCGGTAAGTTGGATGTTGTATCTTCGATCAAAGACGACCGTGTTGACCCAATATTCTATCAATAGGTGCCTCCAGGAGTGGGATCTCCTTCATGCACTTTTGTAGAATATTGGAGTGTGTTGTTACAGTGTTTGATCTCCATAGGCCCAAAGATCTTAGTCTCAAGGCTGCTGCTTTCGCCTCTTCTTGTAAGACCAGATCTAGAGGTCTTAAGTTCAAGAGGTACTCTAATGCAGCAGATGGAGTTGTTCTCATGCATCCAGTTGCTGCTACGCTCGCCAAGCGCTGCAGACTTTGGAGTTTAGATTTCACTGTGGTCAGTTGGGTCCTGGGCCACCAAACAACTGAACCGTAGGTGATTGCTGGCCTGATAACTGCTGTGTATAGCCAAAGAGTGATCTTAGGACTAAGACCCCATTTTTTACCAACTAATCTTCTACACTGGTTAAAAGCTATGCAGGCCTTCTTTGTTTTTAATTCAATATGACTCGCCCAGTTCAATTTGTTATCAAGGATTACGCCCAGATATTTCACTTGTGTTGATAGGGAGAGTTTGGTATTAAACAGTTTTGGTAACTGTAGTTCGGTTAGCTTCCTTTTGCTGGTGAAAAGAACAAGCTCTGTTTTATTCGGGTTTACTGACAAATCATGTTCGTCACACCATTTTTCCACAATCTGAAGGGCAGAACGCATAACTTTACACAGGACGTTTTCAGCGTTCCCATTTATCAGAATTGTTAGGTCATCCGCATAACCAATAGTAGTGTATCCTCTATCATTCAGACTCCTTAGGAGGCTGTCTACTACTATGTTCCAGAGTAGTGGTGATAGGACTCCCCCTTGAGGACATCCTCTTACTACCTTCGCACGCGTGGTAGTGTTCCCCACTATCTGAACCGCCCTTTTGCCGACCAGTTCGGTAATCCAACTCCTGGTAACTTGGTCCAACTTGAGTTTTCTTAGGGCGTGGTTAATGCTGTTGTGCATCGTTTTGTCAAAAGCACCTTCTATGTCTATGAAAGCTGCCAATGTTGAGATTTTGTTTGTGATTGCCGACTCTATTTTATGGACCACCGCATGCAGTGCCGACTCTGTTGATCAGCCTTTTCTATAGGCGTGTTGTTGAGGGTGCAGTGAGCAGTGTATAAAGTACTAACGAACACAAATATTTTTTATCCTACATTGTAAGAATACAACGTCGTGTATGGTTTAATAACAATTAAACTGGATTGAATATCAATTTTAGCTAATGTTAGTACCTGTAAGTTTTTTGTGGTTTATTAGGGGGTGTCTTTAATTATGTGACCACCACCGTATATGTTGGTGTATGTGTGTATGGGATGGGAGCGCAACTCTTCCCGACGAGCATGAAAGTTGGAGGGTAACTCGGCGAAGGCTGAAACGCTACGAGAAATATACATATATATGTGTGTGATGCGTACGCTGCTCCATTCCTCTATGCCTTATGCACCACCTTATGTTAACTTATTTAAGAAAAGAAGTTTATGTTCTTCCAGATTATTTACTCAGATGTCACTTCAAATTTGCCTGCTATGAAAGTGCGAGTTCATACATTGCGACGTATGGTGGAAATAGCCAGAGTGGAGATCCACCCTGGTGTGAGGAAGTCGAAATTAGAGACGTACCCTCCCAATTACTTCCAGCGTCGACTGAAGAGGTTGCTGCATCTGAAAGAGAAGCGGGAGAAGGCGGCAAACATGAACGCTAATCTACAGACATAAGGTTCAAAATAAGATGTGAAATATTTTCATGAAGTTCGCAAAAATAAATTAATGGTGAATAGGGTATTTTCAAAATTATTGAAAACTGCTTATATTTAAAGATTGAGACAAACGATTTAACAGAAAAATAAAAATTAATTAATTAATGTCGTTTTTCTCCATTAGACCAATTAAAGTTGTTTTTTTAATGGTTTTGAATTTACCGCCAAAACGCTCGGTTCTATGATGTCTATTATGTGTCGTCAACTTTGTGTAAAGAATTTTAACACCTATGTAGTCTGTGGACGATCTGTGATTTTACGAAGAAATTATTTGACGATTTCATTGTTAGAGTATTTCGTTTTTACCCGGCTGCACGTCGATGTGGTCGTGGCTCGAATCGCGCGCCTCCTTCCACCACCCTTCCCCTTCGCACTCCGCTAGTGCCCATTCTTCTGATAGCTCTGTAAAACAAAATATTAATAATTCATTATTACCCGGCTGCGCAATGCAAGAGCGCGAAGCGCGACGCGCAGACAGGGTTATGTGTTTGACGCGCAAACAGTCTATATATGTATGTTTGTTCCTTTGTGGCACACTAGAGACCAAACGCCTGGACCGATTTTGATGATTCATACATCAATCGATTCGTCTCAATCATGGGAGTGCTACTAAACATATGATAGTAATCAAAATTCAATATGGGCAAAATTAGGCGCCATATTGTGACGAAGTAAAAAAAAAAAGTTGACAAAATATGTCGAGTGGGGTAGTATATCACTGTCTAGATAATCAAAAATCATATTTAGATTCCTAACACCATTTTTCATTTTATATGATTGTTTAGGATCTACAATGCTTTAAAGTTGTATATTAACCACTTACGCTTTTAATTTCAATCTTACGTTTGTATGGATCTTTGTTACTCTTTCACCTAAAAAATACTGAATGGATTTTAATGAAACTTAATAGTAATATAGCTCATATTTGATAATTACATATATATAATAATTTATGTAGTTATTGAGTGAATTGGCCAATATATAGCAATAAGTGTCACATAAGACGGAAAAAAATGTCCCATCTGCGAGCCATTTTGGCCTGCACTGCAAAAACAATAAAAGTTACATGAATGTAATGTAGAGTGAAAATGTATCTCTTAAATAGTTCTAAAAAAAAGTCCCTGACACCATATATCTATTTTTAATGTGTAAGTCATTACCGCTAAAATAGTGAATCAAAACTAAAATATTATTTGATATCTATTTCCAAAATGCACATTTTGTATTAACAAATCATTTTTTATCAAAACAAATACTTTAATCGCTTTTGATATTTAAAGACGATAAACTTTGCTTTTTACACTATGTCATTTCGACAAATATTTAAAAAGTTACAACGATGACAAAGTGATAGCGCGGTGTACTATGTAAACTTACGTTACGTTTTACTGTTTTTCATTTTTTTTAACGATATTACTTAAGGTTACAAAAAAGGTTTACTTAATATAATGACAAATAACCCATTTTTCGCTAGTAAGTACATACTTATCGGAATCCCTGTATTTATTAATCAGCTCGCGATAATATTGGTTTTGTAAAAATTCTGCAAAATTCAAAGTAAATAATGTAGATTTTTATAGGTAAATCACCCCTTTCATCACCCTACGTCTATAAGTATTGCGATGTTGTAGCTAAGAACTAAGTTCCCATCTACTTCTATAAGGGAATTCATTATATTCGATTTAGCTATTAGGTCACGGAAGCGCAACAAACAAACTCACTTTCGCATCTATAATATTATATTATACTTACTAGTGATCCACCCGGGCATTGTAAGGGCGAAATTTATTTATCGGGATAAAATATAGCCTATGTCACTCGGACAAAATGTATTTAAATAAAGAAAAATGTTATAATAAATAATGTAGCTACCTTATGATGAATTAATATTTGAAACCGGTTCAGTAGTTTGACAGATTATTTGTTACAAACATACAAATATTGCTTCTTTATAAAAAAAAATTTGGAAAATAATTGCCATGATTGCACTACTGGGAGTACTCTTCATTCGAGCTATACACTACCAATAAAAAAGGGTCGAACACAAAGTCTTTGACCTGTTAAATGTGAACGCTTTAAAAGAAAACTACAAAGAGAACTATAAATTGATAATAAATGAGACTGCTATGGTGCTCTACCTAACGTTATGAAACTTTTATTATGCGCCTATATTTTAATCAAATATTATAAACTTTGCTTTGGTGATTGCATAATTATTTAATTTAGTGATCTAAGGCAGTTGCCACCATTGTCCAAAACAACAGACGGGAATTACTTCTTTCTTCAACCTGCGACATAAACGTCATTGATTGGTATTGTATATAGGTGATTAAAAATATTTGAAGTTAACTTCTGGCATCTACATATTGGGTTTCTGTGAATTATGTAGGTATATCAAATTATGAGACTAGGAACTGACACTGAATTTGTGTATATCACAATCTTAGACGTCCGGCATTGACATGACAATGCAGCCACTGCCAATTTTAAATAGTCGACGAATAAAAGTAAATGAATTTTATATTTACTGCTAAATTATTAAAAAAAACATAAACAAAAGCTGACTTTTTGAGTAAGTGCTAGTTTACTATAAAATTTACATACATTAGAGATATTTATGTAACGACTTGATTTAACTTCACACATTTTTGCGAAAATTGAGGCCCATCTGTAACTTGACCCCGCTGGTAAAGTTTTTATGTCTTAATAAATCAATCTTTTAGACCGACGCAAGGTACTTAATAATTCCCGCGATATTAATTCCCTTACTGAAGTAACAAGACTACGGTATATACCGTCTTAAAATACTAACTAACTAAAAAGTGTGAAATAAAAAAGGTAAATTTAAAAAATCAAAAAACCCGACTGCTTAATTATACTTCAAATAAAAACTGAAAAGAAAAGAAAAAAACAAGTCCAGTAGTCTATAATTCTGTTAATAAGGAACAAAGCTACTTTAACAGTCGGGACCCACTGTTGAAAAATATTATGTATTCTTGAATATCTAATGGGTCCCGACTGTTAAAGTAGCTTTGTTCCTTATTAACAGAATTATAGACTACTGGACTTGTTTTTTTCTTTTCTTTTCAGTTTTTATTTGAAGTATAATTAAGCAGTCGGGTTTTTTGATTTTTTAAATTTACCTTTTTTTACTTTTTATTTTTACTTATTTTCCACAATGGAAGCCGGGTTTCTGAAAGCCGTCAGTGCAAATCCTGTAGTAGATGTTTTTATGGTTGCAAATTTCTTCGCTACTTATCCTGATTTCTGTGCTTCAGAGTTTCAAAACATCAAAAATTTTATGTAAGTATTATACTGGTGTCAATTCTGGCATGAGTCTCTAAACTTAAAACTAAATTCAACATCGATCTCTCCCTTATCTCCCTATGTAGAGAATGACAAGGATACACTGTTGTCAAATTTAAGTTTAGGTTTAGAGAATCATGCCAGAATCGATACCACCATAAATTTATCCCGAACGTAAAAAAGTAAATAATTTAACCTTCAGATGCAATACATAGCTATTTATCTAAATAAACAAGTAACATGGTGAAATAGTTGCTTAACTTTAACGATCGCAGCCGAACGCGCTAAACACTTGCGCCATCGAGCTCGAACTTTCGCAGTGGTCGGTCACTGGATGGGTGACCAAAAAAAAAAAAATTACTATCTTGAGCTCCTCCGTGCTTCGGAAGGCACGTTAAGCCGTTGGTCCCTGCTGCATCCGCAGTCGTTAGCACCCACCAATCCGCACTGGGCCCGCGTGGTGGGTCATGGCCCAATCTCCCTATTCCATCCATAGGGAAGGCCTGTGCCCCAGCAGTGGGGACATTAATAGGCTGGTGATGATGATGATGATGATGATGGTGAAATAAATAGATGTTACAATAAATATGATGCTCAAACATGATTCGCTAAATTAGCACACAAATATCAAATTATTTTACAATAAATCCAATGAATATTATTATTGTTATTAGTCACATTAATGGCAATCTTAATAAAACTATAATTCCATTTATATTTTATCACATTATACATGTCAACAAATTCATATTATTATTGAATAAGTTACAATTTTATTAATTTTATCAGAGCTTACATGGTATAAGTGACGGTACAGTTGGTGGGTATACAATCCACCCTGGCAAATTTCTCGAGCATCGCACCATAGAGAAGGAAGCTAGCGCAGTAGCGATTTTACATGGAAAAACTTCTACCGCGCTAGTTGGTCTGTGGTTTTGCTCAAGGAGATGCTGCTACCCAAACACTTGTACTACGTATGATTATTTTAAAATATTTTAATTAAATATTTTCCACTAATAAATTAATCCCATCCATCCATCCATCAGCCTTTCTCCGTCCACTGCTGGACCTCATAGAACGCCACAATGCGCGGTCCTGCGCTATCCGCATCCAGCGGCTCCCAGCACATAGGACGACGTCGTCAGTCCACCTTGTTGGGGGCCGCCCCACGCTACGTCGTCCGGTACGTGGTCGCCACTCGAGGACCTTTCTTACCCAGCGGTTGTCAGATCCTTGAGCGATGTAGCCTGCCCATTGCCACTTCAGCGTGCTAACTTTTCGGGCTATGTCGTACACACCGGTCCTTCTACGGATCTCCGCATTTTGGATCTTATCACGTAGGGAAACACCGAGCATAGTCCTCTCCATAGCACGCTGCGCGACTTATTGATTTGATTATTGATTATTGATAAAGATGTAACTACTAAATGGCAACCTAAAAATATTTAATGGAAAAAAAGTTGGCAACCTGACCTGCATCCAACGTCGTCTATTTGTTCCTATAAATCCTCCTTCCTACATATACGTCATTGCCTAAATCTAAAGAGGCAGGTGCCTATGGTGGAAAAATCAATTACCTACGCAGGTAGGTTGTACGCTTCAGTCGAAGGCGGGACCGTTTACAATAAATCCTAGCACCGTAGGCCGTAGGTAGCATAAATCTTGAGCATGCCAAGACAGGCAAACATTTTCTGTCGCAGTGAAATAAGCAATCCTACTTACTTTATGTCCCGTTCTAAACAACATTGGTGAATAACTAACTTTCTTTCTACCATAACATTTAGATAATTATATAAGCACTTATGTTTTATAAATTGAAAATACCTAGTTTTTGACTAGTTTTTAATTTTAAGTCATCAATGAGAATTCAACGGCAGCAACACTTTTAGAGTGTAAAAACTAATCGTCACTTCTAAATAAAAATCTGTTTTATTTATATATATTTTTTTTTATTATTTTAAAGCATGTAACTGCTTGATGTTTAAATCTAAAGAAAATATAACTAGAAAAAATTCGACGCGAACCAGGCAGCAGACGGGACTCGAACCCGCACCCTTCGCAATCCGGGCGAATGCACTGACCAATTATGCTACCGCGGCCCTCACGGACCGCGTCGGAATTCTTCGCGCCATCTCTTCGCATTATAGGTAACCCACAATTTTATTTTTCACATTTGCAGTGCTATTCTGTAAAATTTTCCATTTCACAATTTTCACTGTTACGAAATAAATCCGCGTGAATCCGTTGTGAAAATTTTACAGTATAGCTCACTGCTGCATGGCGGGAATCGGAGTGTTCGTGCTTTCTATTACAATTGTGACGTTAGTTAAAAATAAAATTTAATTTTAGATACTAACTAACTTTGAGTAGGTATATACACGCCTAACAAAAAAGTTCGGGCAGTCCCACTGACTGTTGCTTTCGAGAAACCATTTTGTTTCTGTACATTTTATAATGCTGGTTTAAGTACCTACATTTAGAAAGAAACTATACCCATGGGAAAAACTTGTGAGCACGCCACTCGAAACTTGTGAGCACGCCAAAGTTTCAAGTCCACCATAATCTACACGCGACAGCAAAAGACGAGACAAAATTATATATCCGTATTTGTAATTTCTGTAAAAAAAGGCTCATGAACTTTAGATAAAGTTACGAAAACTCCTACTACGAAAAGCTATGGATTGATGCTCATACATCCTTGTCTCAATTTTGATCAGAAAAATAAAAGCTTTTATTTTAAACCTTCAATGACCTGTTATAAAAATTAGGGCCAAAAATTTCATACCTTTTAGGAGTTTGGTATTAACATTACTTTTTCGATATGCTTACACGAATATTTTTATGTAGATTTGTTGTTCATATATTATTTTATGTAAAATGAACATTTTCCTCTTGGAACAGACTTGAAATAATTTTTTCTACTTTAAAATATTTGATTAATTCACGGAAATTGTATGAGAATAATAAACACGTAATAATTAAAAGATAAATATTTTTGAAGTTATACTTCTTTAGGCGCGTTATGAAAAAATGATGAGAGTGAAATTTTAAGTCGCTTTAGCGACCAACTTCATGCTGTTACTTTTGTGTTTATCGCACATTAAGAAAATCTACCAACAAAATAGAAATAGAATCTCTATTTAGTGGGTGCTAACGACTGTAGTGTTGAGTAGGACTTACAAGAGGGGGTACATTTGTCCCGGACATGACGTCAAAATGTAAGAGCGGCTCAAAATTTTAAAATGTACTACTTCACATTAAATGTCGCGATAGTCGCGTCTCGTTACTCACTCACTCTTCGTAAGTCTGAGAGAGAGTGCGAGGCATGACATTTCACTTAAGTCCTCTACGCACTATCCATCTGTATCTCTCTCTTTTACGTATATAGCGCTGTCCTGCATGCTGGATCCAGCAATATTGATAGTGCGTAGAGGAGGTGCTACTCGTGCACACAAACGTAATGTCGAGCTTCTGTACGCCTCAATGTCATATTTGTATTCGTCACTTCAAATGTATTGTCGAGCTTCAGTACGCCTCGCCTCATTTGAAGTGGGACATTGTACTGGCCATCTCTTGACCATTGGTGTAGTAGAACCAAAAACCACATCTTTATTTTTTGTAATAAAGTAACACTTATAGGTATTCATATTTATAATATCAAAAGTATTTATTAATCTGGAACAACGGAACCAAAGCGCGATTCAGGAGACTGCAGCGCCATCTCTTGACCATTGGTGTAGTAGAACCAAAAACCACATCTTTATTTTTTGTAATAAAGTAACAGTTATAGATATTCATATTTATAATATTTATCCACATGTTTCTAGTTTGTATATTCGGAATACGTGTTTGAGTTTCATACAAGTGCAAATCACATATGTTCTAATAAATTATATTCAGTAGCGATTTTAATTGAATATTTTGATTATTTATTTATTTTTTAAAATTAAAACTGAACTTTATTGACTGTGTCCTTTTCCAGACTTTTTATTAATTTATTGTAATTAATTATTTGCATGCAATTAAAAACTAATTTTAAACGATGCGAAAGAAAGATAACTTCTCACGCGCCTACATAAGTACACGCACCCATTTTTGTTTCATGGGCTAGTTCAAAATTGTGTGCTCTGTGGCAACGAAAGTGTGGTGGTGATTTTCAAATCTGGAACACCGGTCCACTTACGATTTGCACCTCGTGGAGCAATTATTATACCAATTTAAAATCGACTTTTCAATAAATAACTTGCTATTTGCCAATTAATTATAACGCAACTTTAAATATAAAAAAATATTAAAAAATGGGCATACAATAAATCGATTTATAATTAAGTGAACTATCTATTCATAAAAATTTGGAATCTGCCGCAAACTATTTATTTAGCACCCGCCATAAAAAATTGAACTGTCTCCTTTCAACTTCGCATTTCTTGAGATAAAGGGTCTTGACAGACAGCTGTTTTGTTAGTTATCTTAGAAGTTTGATTTTTACACAGCTTCAAGATACCACAGACCTGAGTATATGGTTTTAATTTCAACTCGATACCTTTACTCGTTTTATAAGATAAATGGTCGTGCCGGATGGATGGACAGACAGACAACAAAGTGATTCTATAAGGGTTCCAGTTATTTACTTTTGAAGTACGGAACCCTAAAAATATGATCTCGAGTTCCGTGCTCCGGAAGGCATGTTATGCCGTTGATCCCGGCTGCATCTGCAGTCCTCAGCATCCACCAATCTCCCATTTCCATTAAAGTGAAGATCTGTGCCCCAGCAGTAATAGGTTGATGCTTGTGATGTATAATGTTACAAAATCAGTTTTCAGTAATTGCGTCTGCTTATTCTTTGCCTTAAAAAAAATTGTCTAGTGTTGCCAACGATACGATGGTCACAATTTTTTCGGGTTATTTCTTGTCCTATCATTCTGTTTACAAGGATATCCGTGATCATGATACTTGTTATATGCGTAATGTATAATTTAAACACATAAATCATTAATGGTTGCTTGGTTTATTAGGGATTTAAAACACAACATTATAACACTAAACACAGCGAGACAATACAATACAACCACAGACAGTGAATCATAGATATTAATCATTCATCTTATTTTTTTAAAATTGTTTATAGCTTTGGTGATACATCACCTCCCCTTTTAGACTTAAATCATAATTAAGTATTTCTAAAGTTTATAAATTCAATCTATTTAGTGGCTTGACAATTCTGCCACTTCTAGTTGTAATTACATGTGTTTCTGGTAAAGAATGGTTGCTACTGTTCAAGTATTCATTATTACACAAATTTTCATTATCAACTATTTTTTTTAAATAAATGGTACTATTATTACTAGTATATGATTTTTTTAAATGTTTTATATTTCTCCTTATTTTATTTTCCTCTCCTTCCTTTTTAATCCAATATGATCTTGGCTCCTTACATTTTCCAATTATAGTTCCTTTTCGCCAAAACATGTCCTTATCAGTTTTATGTACTATTTTATCACCTATTTTATATTCATTCTCTTTTTTTCTAACAATATTTTTCTGTTGAGAAAGCGACTGTTTTAATACTAAAAATTTATGAATATCGGGCACAACCTTTGAATCAAGTAGCTTTGAATTTACAGGTATAAGGGTACGGACTCTTCGACTATTTAAAATTTGTGAGGGAGAATATTCCAGTCCAGTTACAGGTGTATTGTTATGACTTAACGAATAGTCTCTGTAATCCACTCTATTTTCATATGCTTTTTTCAATATAACTTTACTTATGTGTACAGCTTTTTCTGCCATCCCATTACTTCGAGGATAGTGTGGACTACTTGTTGTCAATATTATATCCTTCATTTTATAGTATTTATGACACTCATGTGAATTAAATGGGTTATTGTCTGCAACAATTTCCTCAGGGTAACCAAACCTCATGAATACTTCTTTGAATGCATTTAATACAGAATTAGAAGATTTATCATTTAAGGGCAAAATTTCAAGCCAATGAGTAAAATAGTCTACAATTACAAGGTAAGGCTTGCCCATAAAATCTAATATGTCGGTATCAACTTTTGCAAATCTTCGATTTGGTATTTTATGGCTAATTAAATTGTCATGAGGGTTGGCTGACCTAAATTTTTCACAATTACGGCATCTCATTACATAATCCTGAATATCTTTAGTGAGTCCAGGCCAATAAAACAATTGTCTGGCTTTCTTTATGCTTTTACAAATCCCGGGATGACCTTCATGAACTAAATTCAGAACATATTTTTGTAAAGAAGACGGTACAATAATTTTATCATCATAAAATGCTAAACCAGATTGGAAATATATATTGTCTTTTAACTTAAAAAATTGTTTACAGTTATTTAAAACTTTATGTTCAGTAGGTCATCCCTTTAAATAATACAAATACAATTGGCTTAAAATCAGATCATTTTTAGTTTCATTTATAATTTTTTTTTTCTTTCTGAAGACATGGGTAAGTGTGCAGTTACTGTGTGGACCATTTGCAACATATGTTTATCATTCTCAGTATAATTTAATTTATTTCTTGATAGCATGTCTGCAAAATGCAAAAATTTACCTGGTATATAATATACATTTAAGTTTCAGTCTCAAACGTTTTAACCTAGGTGACCCAATTTTCGAAATTGGCTTTGACATAATAGATACAATTGGTTTGTGATCAGTTTGTACATCAATATTAGTGCCATAAATATATCTATGAAATTTCTTGACTGCAAAAGTAATTGCCAAGAACTCTTTCTCAGTCTGGCTATAATTTTCCTCTGTCTCATTCATAGTACGCGAAGCACATGCTACTAGTTTTATTAAATTTTTACTATCATATTTTTGGAACAAACAACAGCCAATACCATTTTTAGATGCATCACATTGTAAAATAATTTTCTTTTTAGGGTCAAATGGTGTAAGTGATGGTGTTTTACAAATATTTCTTTTTAGCTCAGCAAAGGCCAATCTATGAGCTGGTAACCAAACAAAATCAACATTCTTTTTAAGTAATTTAAGAAGCGGGGCCATTATATTTGCCATATCAGGTACGTATCTACGCACATAGTTAAATGACCCTATAATTTGTCTTAGTTCATTTTGATTAGTTGGCTCTTTTAAGCACAATAAAGACTCAATTCTGTCTTTATCTAGAGACATCCCGTTTTCATTAAAGACCTGCCCTACATACTTTACTTCATTTTTTTTATATTGAAATTTATTTTTGTTGAAGACAATTCCTAATTCCTTAGCCTTACTTATAACATTTTCTAGAGCTTTATCGTGTTCTAATGCTGTATTTCCCATCACTAATACGTCATCGGCCCAAACTATGACATTTGGCATGTTCCCGAAGTGATTCTCAAGCACATCCTGAAACAATTCGGGTGCATTTATTAAACCATATGGTAAAACTAAATATCTATATACACCAAAGGGTGTTGCAAAGCAACATTTCCAAGACGACTCTTCAGAAAGGAGTAAATGATGAAATCCTTCCGTTAAATCTAGAACTGAGAAAAATTTCTTTCCCTGTAGTTTAAAACTTAAGTCATCTAACGTAGGTAACATTTTGGGTTTTTTGACAATAATTTTATTCAAATCTAATGGGTCAAGACACAATCTTACTTTTCCATTTGGCTTCTCAACAATCACAATTCTATTTACAAATGCATTACTATTAATATTTTTAATCTTGACAATAGCTTTCCTAGATTCTAATCTTTGTAGTTCTAATTTCAACGGTTCAAGTAGACATGAAGGTAATCTTGAAGAAGGGTGACAAATTTGTACAGCTGTGGGCACAGTTGGAATTTCTACATATCCAGGCAATCTCCCTATTCCTTCAAAAACTTTAATATTTCTTTTTATAAAGTTTTCCTTATCATTATCAACAACAAGCGTGTGTACTCTCTTAATTAGGTTCAGAGATACACATGCTGGTAGACCTAACAACATGGTACTAGAATCAACTACCACAAAATTTTCATGACAGATATTTTCCTTATATTTACACATTAAATTTACAATCCCCATCGGTTTTATAATATTTCCCGCAAATGATTCAATTTTAATACTTGTTTCTTGTAACTTTATACCTAAATTTGTATTTAATTTTTCAAAAACTTTCTTTGGCATAACACTAACTTCTGCACCAGTATCTAACTTACATTTAACATATTGGTCCTCAATTAAAATATTTTCCATCCATTCTGTATTGTCCTCACCTGAATTTTTCACTTCACCACAAAAAAAACTTTCATTGGACTCCATATCCGAACACCTATTGACTTCCTGAACTTTTTTAACTCTGCAGCTCACTGCGAAATGATTTAAAATACCACATTTGGTACACTTTTTGCCAAATGCTGGACATTCCCTTGGACCGTGAACTTTTTTACAGCGACGACACTCAAATTTATGATCATTTCCTGGACCTTCAAACTTCTTTTTGTTAAAAATTGTGTTATTTTTGCCTCTACGAATCCTAGCTTCATCAATTTCTATTGTTGGGTTCATTTCCTTGACTTGGGAACGACTTACTTCACTTGCTCTACATATGTTTGCAACTTTGTCTAGTTTAAGATCATCCATTCTTAACAAACTTTCCTGGAGTCCTTTATCTTGGAGTCCCTGAACAATTCGGTCCCTTAGGAGCTGATCCTCTAAAGTTTCCTTGGTACTTTCGTAATTACATCTGGAGATGAGTTGTCTCAAGTTTGTATAAAAATTTTCAAAATTTTCATTTGGTTCTTGTCTCCGTTCGTTAAACTTAAACCTCTCAAAGACTTCGTTATATTTAGGGTTCACATATTTTTCAATTGCCGCCACCACTTTTTCATAAATTTGAAAATCCTTTTGACTCAATTTGAAACTTTGTATAACCTTTGTGGACTCCGGTCCCATCATATTTCTCAAAAGTGATAATTTTACCTTATCAGAGGCGTCATCCTTGCTGATCGCCACTAAATAATCTTCGAACACACATATCCAAAATTTCCACTCCGTAGATGCCGATTGAGATCGAATGTCAAAATTTGGTGGTAACTTAACCAGATTATTTTCCATGGTGCAACTTTTACATCGGTATATACACTATTACTGATTTCGAGTCGACTGCGCCATGTTATATGCGTAATGTATAATTTAAACACATAAATCATTAATGGTTGCTTGGTTTATTAGGGATTTAAAACACAACATTATAACACTAAACACAGCGAGACAATACAATACAACCACAGACAGTGAATCATAGATATTAATCATTCATCTTATTTTTTTAAAATTGTTTATAGCTTTGGTGATACATCAATACTTACTTGCACGAAACATTTTAGGAATATTGATAAAACAAGGTACAGACAGATCATTTACCCAAAACTGTCAATTTTCACTAACTGCCTAAGTTTTATAACATTTTGATAATTAAATTATAAAGACAAGATGTATTTTCACTGTTTTCAGAATATAATGAGAAAATTTCATTAATAGTGTTACGTTGGAATGTGTCTCTGCGTTTATGGTAGCAATTCGTTTGCCTTAATGTTAGAATCACAACAGCTGTACAAGAAACCTCGGAAAAAACCTTCAAGTAGATACTATGTAATATTTGAATCTTTCTCGAAATCAAAAAGCATCTAAGTCTTGTTACTTTTTTATTAAAAAATGCGTAATATAATTTTATGGTCAACTCACCGTTATTTTGGTCTCATGATTGGCCACACTAGATCTGTCACAAACGTCACTGTCAGTGTGTATTCGTATTGGCATCGCGGAATCGGCTGAATTTGAAAAACCTGTTGCCGGTAAACAGTTTGTTCTGCTAAATTTTAATAAAAAATGTCGGCTTTCCATGGATTCCCTGACTTACCGCCACCAGAGGAAACGGCACTATGTAAAATAGACGAAGTTTATTGTTGTGCCGATGCTCGCTACGGCAACATTAGCACTTTTACGAACACGGTAAGGTTAATCATGTTCGCCTACAAATTACTGTTATACACTCTATTAACCAAAATCTAATATTTTCAGACAAAAAACCATCCTGTTATTCACGTAACCAGAGACATCCACCACCATAGAACCACAGATGAAAACATTTCCATGTACATTGAAGTGGAAGATAACTTATTGAAGAAAATCACAAGCGTGTGGTACAAACAGGGATTTTTGGAAGCATTAGGCGTAGCCGCCGACCCTGGCGTAAATCGCGATGCTCCATTACTCGCAGTAGCCGCATCTTACGTTTTGAAAGTAGCAAATGTGTTCACTGCATTCAGATATTTTCTTCAACCACATTTGAAGGACATAGGGCCCAAAATCGTGTCCAATTATTCTAAGACAAGAAACTGGGGTAATGTGCCCGTTAAATGCTTGTCATGGCATCCCCATACAACTAAAATTGCTGTGGCAACTGCTGATGATAACGTCCGTGTTTATTGTTCTGAAGCTCAGTTTGTTTCAACATTGAAGTGTAAAGTGCAAGGACACGTGTCTTCACTTTGTTGGAGGCCGTTCTCAGCATCGGAGATAGCTGTGGGCTGTGAACGGGGAGTTATAGTTTGGACTGTGGATCCCAATTCTCTGTTCATGAAACCTTCCTCCAGCAATGCTGTTGTATTAAAAAGGTAAGGACTGATTTTGCATGATTGAATGTTATTATGGGGCCTAATTCAGACATGAATTTGTAAACCTAAAACAAAATTTGATGATATATCATGTTTTTCAGAGAATGAAAAGGAGAGATTGATGTCAAATTTAGTATTAATCATATCAGCATTGGGCCTATGAATCCTACAATTTATTAAATTAAATGATAGCATTTATTTTATGCTTTGATAGTATAAAGATTGGCTAGAAATACCTAATTACTATAAATACTTAATCACACTTCAATCATAGTTGTCAAATGTTTTTATATTATGCTGAAAAGGGTTTAATTATTATTACTGTAAAATCTTTTCTTAACTCATACAAGCTTGGATTAGTTACTTTATATTTTGTTTCTATTCATTGAATGACAAATGTCATTTGAGTGATATGAACTAAACACTTGCCTAAGATTATTCCTGTTTAAGAAGATTGATTATGAAAAAATATGTGTTACTAAGAATGTAATTATTTCTATACTATTTCAGTATGCCATAACAGACTTAGACTTTTATGTAAATTATTTTCATAAGCTTCTTTTTATTGGTAACTCCAATGGGGCTGGTTTTATAACATTTATTATCATAAGACTTAGATATTTACTCAATGTTCAGCATAGATAATTATACTGTTTTGAGAATATTTTCACTATCATTTTAATATAAAATAAATAAATATTGTTACATATTTACAGGTCAGGCCACAGTCCAGTGACAGATGTTAGCTGGTCTCCGAACGGTGATCTCCTAATAAGCTGCAGTGGGGCAGATACATCCATGCTTGTCTGGGATGTTGCCATGGAAACAGCTGTGCCACTACGTCGAGTCGCTGGTGGTGGAATCATATTTGCCCGGTGGTCTTTAGATGCCAGCAAAGTCTTTGCTGCTACATCTTCTTTAATATTTAGGTGAGTTGACTGGGATGTTGTGATATCTGTAGCTTAATATTTATCCAGAAATATATTGTAATTTGTCAGAATAGGGAGTGTAATCACCTTTGTAATTGTTCCGAAATTGTGTTGAAACTTAACTATTGTTGTGCAGAGCCGAGCGCCCTTATATACGCTAATCGAGGCATTAAAGATACATTTTGTTAAATTGAGAATACCTAAAAGTACCTTTACGCAAGTAACAGGCATGAGTTGTAAACAAGTTGGCAGCTGTCAATGCACCTTCAACCTTACGCCACACTGCTAAGACTCTTATTCGTGTTTGCAAACACTAGGGCCTCGTATTTCGTATTTATATACACCGAGTGAAGTTTCCAGATTGTTTGTGACAGTATATACACAGTATAATACATTTACATAGTTTCGTAATCCAGGATTTGGGAAACCAAACGCTGGACGCCCGCGCGCGCTGTTTTTCCGGGGCTGTTGCGATAACTAAAATTCAATATGGCATAGAACCATCTATATAGCATGCAGCTAGTTCATTCACGTGGTACTGTAAACCCTCAGGGTTTGGGAGACCAAACGCTGGACTCCCGAGCGCTGGTGCGCGCGTGGGAGCCGCGTGGTAGCCGCGTGCTGGGGGCCCGGGGACCTGCTGCTGTTCTTACGGGGCTGTTGCGATAACTTCAATTCACTTAACTTTCCGTGATAAAATTAATTTTATTTTTCGACATAGTCTCAGTGAACCTCCACGCACTTATTCCATCTTCGTTCTAAAGCAGTAATGCCTTCTGATCTGCTAAAACCATATCATGTACTTTCACGACCATTTCCGGAGTCGTGACGCTTTTTAGACGTCCGGGGCGGGCTTCATCTTGGACACATCTACGACCGCGTTTAAACTCACCCACCCAATTTTTTACTGTGGCATAAGAAGGAGCACATCCACCTAAAACATTCTTTAACTCGTCATTGATATCTTTCCCCTTCATGCCCTTCATATGAAAAAACTTTATCACCGCTCTTTGTTCAATTTTATCCATATTGAAAACAATTGACGAAATATATTTTCAGATGACAAAAAATCAATAAAATTTTCATGCCGCTAAATTCAAATTTAGAACACAGGTGGCCAGAGATAGGAATTTAAAAATGACAAATATATTTTTTAAATTATAACAATTTAAATAGCAGAGGCTAGTTACTTATCATCCCGCCCTCGTAGCATGCAGCTAGTTCTTTCACATAGTAGTGTAAACCCTCAGGGTTTGGGAGACCAAACGCTGGACTCCCGAGCGCTGGTGCGCGCGTGGGTGCCGCGTGGTAGCCGCGTGCTGGGGACCCGGGGACCTGCTGCTGTTCTTACGGGACTGTTGTGATAAAAATACAATTCAATATGGCATAGAGCCATCTATATTAGCATGCAGCTAGTTCGTTCACATAGTAGTCTAAACCCTCAGGGTTTGGGAGACCAAACGCTGGACTCCCGAGCGCTGGTGCGCGGGTGGGTGCCGCGTGGTAGCCGCGTGCTTGGGACCCGGGGACCTGCTGCTGTTCTTACGGGGCTGTTGTGATAAAAATACAATTCAATATGGCATAGAGCCATCTATATTAGCATGCAGCTAGTTCGCTCACATAGTAGTGTAAACCCTCAGGGTTTGGGAGACCAAACGCTGGACTCCCGAGCGCTGGTGCGCGCGTGGGTGCCGCGTGGTAGCCGCGTGCTTGGGACCCGGGGACCTGCTGCTGTTCTTACGGGACTGTTGTGATAAAAATACAATTCAATATGGCATAGAGCCATCTATATTAGCATGCAGCTAGTTCGCTCACATAGTAGTGTAAACCCTCAGGGTTTGGGAGACCAAACCCTGGACTCTCGAGCACTGGACTTCCGAGCGCTGGGGCGCGCGTGGGTGCCGCGTGCTGGGGTTCCGGGGTCTTGCTGTTGTTCTTTATACGGAGCAGTTGCGATAACTTCAATTCAATATGGCATAGAACCATCTATATAGCATGCAGCTAGTTCATTTACGTGGTACTGTAAACCCTCAGGGTTTGGGAGACCAAACGCTGGACTCCCGAGCGCTGGTGCGCGCGTGGGTGCCGCGTGGTAGCCGCGTGCTGGGGGCCCGCGGACCTGCTGCTGTTCGCCGCCAAGGGGGAGCCTGTGGTGTACGCGCTTACTAATACGGGGCTGTTGAGCGGTGAGACTTTAATCTTCTAATATATAAAATTCTCGTGTCACGGTGTGCGCAATTGAACTACTCCGAAACGGCTAGACCGATTTTCGTGAAATTTCATGTGCATATTCAGTAGGTCTGAGAATCGGACAACATATATTTTTCATCGCCCTAAATGTTAAGGGTCCAGCCTTAAATTTTTTTTTGGACAAATGTTTTTTGTTTATTTTTTTATGATACA
Organism: Chilo suppressalis; assembly: GCA_902850365.2. Classification (NCBI taxonomy): domain Eukaryota; kingdom Metazoa; phylum Arthropoda; class Insecta; order Lepidoptera; family Crambidae; genus Chilo; species Chilo suppressalis. Next base: position 4,271,005 of record OU963911.1, read on the forward strand.
TCATACAAAAATACATACAACCTAAATTTTTAAGCCTGCTTTTCTTAAGCTTTAGATACTAGGAAAGTTTAAGCCAGCCTGTCCCATATTTAGACAGATAATAACATAATTTTATGACGACTCTGCTCTCTCTGAAATCTCCTTCAGATAAGAATTCTAAGCACACTCCAACAGTGTTACCAACTCTCAAAAATATTTATCCCTAAAGTTTGTGTCAAAAACCCCTAAAATCGCCTTAATTATTGAGTTGTCCCCCTAAAAAATGTATAAATATAAATTCATAAAGATTTAGAAATAATATGCTCTAATATGTTTCAAAAGCCTTTTAATAAAAATAAAAATAATAATAATAAGTTATTTAATACATAAAATATTACGTCTTCATCTGAAGATTCAGATTTCTTGAAATCATACATGTTACATAGAATACATTTAATATTTTATTGGATGAATTAAATGTTGTACAAGATCCACCATTTGATTTAATGTAAATTGGACCACCATGATGCTTTGCAACATTTTAATAGATAGTCTATTCCGTAACTTATTTTTAACGACATTATAACGACACACGCGGTTGAAATTGGAACAGTCGCAAATGCTGATCCGAATTTTGAAATATTTTTAATACGTTTACATTCTGCTGCGTCATAATCATGATAAACTTCAAAATAAAAATCAGCTGAAGAAGAAGGTATTCGTCCATATTTTATTCTTAAAAACCAAAATCTTAATAACAATAGTCGTAAGAATATTCTTAACCTAATTTTTTTGCGGTATCCTATCTGACATAAGCTAATGTCAAACATACGTTTAAGTTTAAAACAATATATAGTACAGTCAATCTGTCGAAAAAAATATCGTTTCAGTGAAAAAAAAACCTAAAGGGTAAGTCTTGTTTTTTCTGTTGCCAAATGACGTCAGTAAGCCACCTTGGCGATGGACATGTTCAACTCGTAGGCTTTTTTTGAAAAACTCAAAAAAACCGTCAAAAATTTTTTGAAACGCATTTTTCTTGTTTTGTATGCATTTTAGAAACTTTTTTTTGACCATAATTGTAGAGGGCGTTGAGTGCTACAATTTATGTCATCGTTGCAATCTCGTACAACAAAAAATGCGCATTGTAGGTGGCGCTAAAGTCTCAAAAAAAGTGTTTTTTCACTTTTTCACCCTGAAAATATCATTTTAATGGAAAACTTTAAATGGCAAAGTTGTTTCGTACATAATTACCAACAACTTTTGTATAAACAATTTTTTTGTATTACTTACCGTTTTCAAGTTATAAATTGCGCAGGTATGAAAAATCCAATAGAGCGGTTATGGGCAGTTCAAGTACACATTTGCAGTGCACATTTCAATGTACGTTTTTACTATTTTTTTCATGATTGAAAAAAAAATAGTAAAAACGTACGTTTTTTTAAGTTTTTCAAAAAACGCCTACGAGTTGAACATGCCCATCGCCAAGGTGGCTTAATGACGTCGTTTGGCACCAGAAAAAACAAGACTTACCCTCTAGGTTTTTTTTTTTCACCACTCAACCTACAGATTGACTGTACTAATAGACTTATACACAACAACAACCGCCATATGCACAGACAATAAAATGACCGCCAGTGGCGCCAGTATTGCTGCCAGTAACCACAGAGTGGTTGTAGAATTACGTACTAGATGTCGTTATAAGTCGCTGGGTCAAGAAATAAATATTAATATTATAATTTAAAAATATTAAAGAGTCAAAAAAAACCCTGAAAATACCCCTAAAATTTTCAGACCCGTAAAAAATCCCATCTCTTTTATTTATCTCTAAATCTGAGGGGAAAAACCTTATCATCTATTTCCCCTCACATGTCAAAAAGTAGTCATATAGTTTTATTTATATCAGATAGCACAATTTATTTGTTTGTGTAATGCCCTGCGTGAAGTCTGAAAGTTGATACAGGAATTTCATCATTAGCTTATTAATGTCCCCACTGCTAGGCACAGGCCTTACCTATGGATGGAATAGAGAGACTGGGCCATGACCTACCACTCGGGCCCAGTACAGATTAATGGGTGATAACGACTGCAGATGCAGCCGGGACCATTGCTTTAACGTGCCTTTCGAAACCCGAAGAGCTCGAGCCAAAAGGATGGAGGAGGAAGGAAGGACCGACCATTGCGAAAGTTGCTTCACTTTCACGATCGCAAGTCGAATTCAATAACCACCAGCACCACCAGCCCCTCAAAACTCCAACCAGAAACTCCAACCACAATAAATAATATTCATAATTTTTACCATTATCTATTTTCTCCACCTATTTAGGCGCCCAAACGAGTAAAGCTGTACCAGTATTGGATGTGACCAAAGTGGAACTTCATTCTGGGGACACGGTGGGCGGGCCAATCTTGGACATGTGCTGGGACCCAACTGGGAAATACTTGGCCATTCTGTTTGAGGAGTCACCGCTGGTCACCATCTTCTGTACTACACATCTTATGATGCAGCTGCAAATTACACCATGGTAATAATTTTATGTTTGGTCGACGACTATTTTAATAGCCTTACTTGCAATATATTCTGGCTGAGGTGACTTCATGATTTATCTCATATTAAAGACAATTTCAACTTGACGACTCTGAATATAATTTTATGTCGGTTCTTCTTAGTACACAGTAGAGTTGCAAACCGATGGCGTAGCTTCTCGTCATTCACAAGTGCTTGTAACAGCCTAAATAACAGCCTTATTTTAAGGGCATTTTAAGGGCTCCCACAAAACTGCGATGCGATACGAATTCATGCAGGAAAGATTTGGTAGGGTGACCATATCTTCAACGGATGGAAACTATTTTACTCGAAAATACTATGGTTAAAAAACGTAAGAAGATAATTATTATCACCATGACTACAAAAATTATCGTACAAGGGAAATCTCAGTGCGGACTAAAATGGTGTCACCAAGTGTGACGTAATGTGTGGGAGCACTAAATCTGCTATTTTCACCCGATTGAGAATACGCTTTATTTTGCTCATCTTCGACTAAAGATATTTTTTTGTGTATCACAATAAGTTCATCAGCTTCATCTATCATCATAGTTATAACCAGGCTATCAGTGTCCCCACTGCTGGGGCCTTCCCTATGGATGGAATAGGGAGATTTGGCCATGAGCCACCACCTGGGCCGAGTGCGGATTAGTGGTTGCTAATGACTTCAGATGTTTCTGCGGCAAGAATTCCCAAGTATAGATAGAGTTAATGATAAAGTGTGTGCTAGTTAATTTTTGGTCATCCATCCCATGACTGGTCATTTCGAAAGTTGCTTAACTTTTACGATCGCAAATCGAACGCTTTCACCACTTGCACCACCGAGTACCTCCTCGTCTTGTACCAATTTTAATTTAATTAAATCTATCTTCCAGTTGCTTCGTTAACGGTATTGACAACGAGTTACCTTCAACTATGGCCTTTCAACAAAACTTCACCAATGGAGCTTGCCTCACGATCGCCTGGTCCACAGGTAGAGTGCAACATTTCCCTATCGTATACAACATGTAGATCAGACTAGGATTGCCAAAATCAAAGTTAAAACAGAGTTGATCCCAGTTTCATACAAAATTTGATGATAAGTTACGTACAGCAGCAGTACGTAACAGCGAAAGTTGGTGACCAAAGAGTGTTTGAAGATCTCTTACCTAAACTAAGGTGTGTGTGTGATTAGAAAACCATTGCCGGTGCACCAAACTTACATAACAATAGAAAGAAAAGAAAATATTCTGCTAAATTTCTCCTAGTACTGATTGTTTTTGATAGTTGAACTGTATAATTAGATATCTGTGTCGATTCTGGCATGATTTTCTAAACATAAAACTAAATTTAACATCAGTCTCTCCTTTTTATTCTCTATAGAGTATGACAAGGATACAGTGTTGTCAAATTTAAATTTAGATTTGAGAATAATGGCAGATCGACACCATTGATGAAAATTTAAAACCCTTAGATGTAAAGCTAACATTCAGATAAGAAAATCAAATAAAATCTAAAGGTTACATAAAAATATATATAAAAATAGATCGGTCTCGAAAATTTAAACGAATTCGAATGTTGGCATAAAACTATCAATGAAATTGTGTGTGTCAGTTTGTATCTTGCATTGTGGTGAAACTTTGTAAAAGATAATTTTATGATTACAATGTAAATTGACTCTTACTGTAATTTTAAGTGATATAGTAAAACTGTAAATTATACTGTAAATAAAAGTCGATATAAGTATATTTTTGTATTCTTAACTCACTGTGTTTTATTCAGAAAATTACTTTTACTTGTATGCATTTCTGTAGTCGAATAAGTAATAGCAGAAGATGCATTTGTCATCGGTGTATCAGTATTTTTTAAATCTTTAATGGTTGGTTTTGAACGTTGAGGCTGTGGTTTCGTACCACCATTGGTAGAAATTTGATGGGTTGTTCTGGAAACACTGATCTCTTCTAGGTTTCGTCTATTTGCATCAATTAATTGCATGGTAAAACTTTCTGGTTTACTCCCCTTGTGTTTCTTACTTTTATTCTTTTTACCTTTCCCATGCTTACTCGTCTTGGTTTTAACTTTATCGCTTTTAGTCGTTGTTCCTAAACGTGCTACCAATTTATCTTTTATCTCAGTATCCAGATTCATTTGTACTTTAACGTAAACACTGTTTTTGTTATAATCACCCAGCATTAAAGTATTGCTGCTTCGTCTTTCAATATATTTGCCATTGCAAGTTGTGAACTTTTCACAGATGCTTCCTTTTACAACTTTTTTAAGATTACCCAAATCTAAGTCCAAGTTGACATTTAAATCTTGTGATATAGATAGTTGCAGTTTAGATTTAAGAGGTCTTAAATTTTGTGCAAGATCACTTTTAATATAAGTAACAGTGTTATCTACTACTTTATAAACGTAATGCTTTAATGCTTTTAAATTATCATCTTTGCCGTTCTTCTTGTCCAATTGAAGTACCGACGTTTCCTTTTTGAACATTTCTACGACTTTCTGCTCTACTAAATCACCTATTTCGTTAACAGTCATTACGACTGCATTCTTTTCGTTGCTCGTATCAGTATTCACATCTCTTACGTACATGGAAGCGTAATTTCTCAACGTACTAACAGCCGTATTGTTCAATGTGTTGTAAAAATCTAAAAGAAAAATTTTCAGCTCGCCGGAACATAGTTTGAAATTACCACAATTTCCTTTCATTGGATCACCTTTTCTTAATGCACCAGCAGCGCTGTCTCCATTGCGTTCTATGAATTGGCACACGATTTTGTATCGGTCAGATATTTTTTCAGTATCATCTACTATATGTGATAAAAAGTCGTGGAACTGCTCAAAAAACTGGTACAGTTTCATACCTGGAAACTTTGCGTCAATTTTGTTTGACCCCGCAGACCTTAAATATTGCTTCTTCAATTGCGACCACTGTTGATTCCACCTACGCGCTATCACTGCAGATTTTTCGATGCCATTCCCATTTCTCGGCATAGTGCCGTTTGAACGACTCTTCCATGAGCACTGATTGCCTATCAATTCTGCTATCATTTTGTCCAAAGTCTTCGTTACCATGTGCCGTGTTTTCTCGGAGACCGATTCCTTTAGCAGAGCTGTCTTTATTTTCTGTCTCATTTTCTTATACTTTTCGATGTCAGATTTCAATGGATCCTGGCGTGTAAGTTTGTAGTTTTTAAGCGTTTTCTTTTTGTTGGCCGGAGGCAGGAACTCTATTATAGTTGTTTCGTCATCTCCGTCCAACGTTATGTTGTTATTGTTTACGTTTTCGATCGAATCATTTTCATAATCCTGCAAGTATGGCTTGAGCTCTTCGATTTTTCTGTTTATAAGCTTTTCTATGCTCGAGTGTTTGTGTGTTCTGAAGGTGGGAATATCTGTTTTCACGGTGGAGTTCACGTAAGGCTTTACGATCTTCTGTAGAAAGTCGACGATTGTGTCAAGATCTGGTAACTTGCCTTTCACTTGGTAAGTTAGGGCGTGTGTTACTAGAAATGCTATCACCGCCAGTGCTGTAATAGAAAGTCTGGTATATTTAAACGGTGAACTGTGATTATAGATATAAGGGGGATGGAGGGTAACAATCGAACAGAGTATATACAGTAGAAAAAATAATTGACATTTTAAAATCTATACTGCAATTAGAAGCAATAAATAACTGTGAATTAAATTGCTTCGGGGTTGATAATAGAATAAAAATATCGTATCTCATCTCACCTTTCACGGACAATATTTTATTATGTGCCATAATGAAACTGAGAAATTTCAATCGTTACGTTTACGATCATGTTTTATTGCATTTCCTGTTCAAAACTTTATAAACTAGAGCATTTTATGACTAGCAATATAAGCAGCAATGGTAACGTTCGAACATTTATGTTGTTATTAACCACGCCTTCGTCATTGAAAAACCAAGAATGTAGGTATTAATTTCAGCAGGAAACAATTTTATAGGTACAGGCTATTTTATATGATCCGGTGGTCCCTGGCAGCACCCGAGAGGACCGCGAAGCCATTCGAAAAAATATGTGTTAAAATATTCAACTGTGCTTGTTGTACAAAACACAAGTGCGGTCCTGCGTGGAATATTGCTCGCACCTCTGGGATGGCTCCGCCAAGTACTTGCTCGATGCTTTGGATAGGTTACAGCGGCGCGCGATCCGCATCATAGGCGATGAGGAGGTGACTAAACACCTTGAGCCTCTTCAATTACGCCGTGACGTGGCGTCTCTAAGCGCGTTCTATCGTCTGCACCATGGCGAGTGTTATGAGGATTTATTCTCTCTTATCCCACCTTCTCCTTTCCTTCAGAGGACCACACGCGCTGGCCTACGATGTCACCGTCTAACTGTGGCCACAATTCCAACGCGTACAAAGAAATTTGGTGACTCATTTCTTTGTCGCATTATCCGTAAATGCAATGCTCTGGCCGCTCACGTGTTCCCTCCCTCTTACAACCTGGGATCCTTTAAAAGTGGCGTGAAGAAGCAACATGCAGGCGGGCAGGGTGAGGATGGCTGGTGTGGCAGGTAAAACTGCTGTATCAGCTATCTTCACGTCACGTCTGGACTTCACCTTCACTTAACATCAGGTGGGGTGGAGTCATTTGTTGTACCTATCTAAAAATTATTATAATAAAAAAAAATATGACATAGGTAAGAACACTGATTGATTTACTAATTGGGGGATTGGGGACTGTTCTAGTTAAAAAGAGCTTAGACTAATCATGCAGCGTTTTGTTCGCATCACCCAAATTACGTAGTGCTTCGATGAACAGAGACAAAAGCACCTTGCAGGCCGGCAGGGTGAGAATAAAAAGCGGAGACAGCTAAGCGCATGTAAATATGTAGGTAATAAGGACATACTAATTCTTATAAGAGAAAATTCTTCCATTATGTAAAACTCCGGTAAAGATTTATAAATATAAGAGGATAATTGTACCCAGTTTCTAAAAACAAGAAAATCATTGGCAAATGGTTGGAAAGGACATTGCTCGTTCCCCATACATTGAATGCCCTAGAACGCCCAGCAATGAGAGAATGCTAGTTGTGCTCGGAATTATTCATAACCTCTAATTAAGCATTTGTTGAGATACGGACAAGTTGAGGAACCGTGGACTACTACAGAATGTATTAGATTTTGAGGTTATAATTATTATATTTAATCGTAAAAGATGTACACTTTATATATTCTGAATAGATTTAGTGTTTACCTCTATGTAAGCACTTAAATAATATACATTAAATGAACATAAAATGTAATTAATAATAAAAATAAAAAATGCTTATATTCATATTGATTTATGAGTGTTGTCAGTTGGCACCTATGATACCTATACCTACCTGTAGTAGGTAATAATAGATTTCTTTTCAAATGAAATGTTCAATGTTTCCATTTACCTGTTTCTATATTTTACTATCGGTAATTAGGTGTGTACCTGGTTAAATAAACAGATATTACATGGGATGGGAGTATAAACTATCTTTACATAATTTCAGAAATAATCTTTTTATAAATATAATATAAATACTAGTAATAAGTATTATTAACTAAGGTATCTAGTTCTATTTTTATCTTGATAAATACCTATGGTCGCCTTTATTGCATTTATTAAGGTAAACAATCTTGGCACAACTTTTTAACAGAATCACCCATTTAATAATAAAATATTAACGAAGCCATTAAACTATTAAAATAAATCGTTATTATAGACTGAAACCTATTGAATCCAGTTTTCAGTTTTATTGCTGTATTTTCAATAAAAAGGAGTGCCAAGTTGGATGAACAGACTGTAGTATCTAGTAACAGAACTTTTATTTTTTTAAACAGATTGTCCGTTAACTATGATTAATTGCTAATAAGTTTAAAAAAATATAGAAAAATAATAGTGAAGGACATTCTTTTGGGCATGATAGGGCCGATTTCGTCGATGTCCTTTCAATATATAGACAACCCAAAGTGAGTTTGGATTTTGCTTCAGCCCTTTGCGATTAATAGTTCGATGCCCTTCCGGAGAGTCTATACAGGTAGGTCTTGCGCCCGAGTACTTTTTTAATTTTATATCGACCTATCTATATTGTTTTAAAACATTTTTGTCTCTCCCACATAAAACCTCTTTTTTTTATTTATTCGGCTGATGTAGCCGGAAAAACTGGCTTAACAAACTGTTTCCGTGTCTGGAATTCACCTTCACTTAACACCAGGTAGGGTGGAAACATTTAACCGATGTTTTTATAAAAAAAAGTGCTGCTCAACGCCCACTTTCACCTCGGTTCCAAAGCCAATAGCAAGATGTCTTATAAAGAAACAGATGTAAGTCGGTAGATCGTAGGTTTGTTGTATATAAAAGCTTTACGGTTCTTAATTAATCTTCAATCATTATAATATAATATTAACATAGATTTAGCTCTAGTCACAGGTTAAGGAATTATTTCTGCAGTAGTCTGAGTTGATTATTACACAATCCTCAACGATCCCCTGACACTTAAGTAGGAAATGCGGGATTTCTACCAAATGAAAATCTAATTAAAATTATAATAACTGTTAGATGTGATTATTAGAAGGAAATTACTGCTGCACTTATTAACAACTAGCCGTGCCCCGCGGTGTTACCCGCCGTTTATTAGGGATATTTTCTCGCAGTAGAACGTAGCCTATTTAATCCAGGGTGTCAGCTAACTCTATACCAAATTTTATCATACAAAATCGCTCCAGCCGTTTAGACGTGAAAAAGTAACAAACATACATACTCACAAACTTTTATAATATTAGTGTGATTAACACTAAAATTGTAGGTACCTTTAAAATAAGATAGAGCGAGTTATTAATTAATAAATTCAAACGATCATTAAGCAAAACAGCATTTTATTAACAACATTACATAAAATTGTCGTACTGTATATAACTCAAACATAAAATCATCTAAATATTTATACATAATAATTATATAAGTTTATCAAGTAGGACGTACAAAATTGCAAAAGCCCACTGTTCATTAAGCCTAATACTAATATTGCAACATTGGTATCACTTGCATGTTAAAAACTTAATATAATAATTTAAATAAGTTGTTATTTAATCTTTTCATAAAATTGATAAAAATGTTTAGAGCCTCACAAATGTTAAAGCCGATATCTCTTAGAATTTCTTACTATAAATATTTTACGATTTATATAAAAACAAATCAAAGATATAAGTGTTAAAATGTACATGTCGCTCATTGACTTTCGTTTTCATTAGAATTACGATATTATTTAAAAATAAAATATATTTAAGTTTGGTTTGTCGTCAATATCTACAACAGGTGTAAGTAGATCAAAATAATCATAATCAATAATATTTTAATTGAATACATGCGGAAATGTATCAAAAAAATATATTGAAAAAGTTCCGTAATATTTAAAAGGAAGTTAGAAGTCGTACAATCATCTTCCATACATTAAACTTATGTACTAATTATGTCTTAAAAGAAACCTCTAAATTGTAGATTTCATATCAACCATCGATAGCTTTTTTATTTTTTAAGCAACGGATACAATGCTTTTCAGTTTATGGCGTTGCTGCAAAATCGTACGTGGAAACTACTAAAATGGTAGTTGTTTTTCTAACCTAGCAACACTGTCCGAGCTAACGACGTAACCTATCTATTCGAGTAAGTTGAGTTTGCTGTTCGTCTTGCGTAGTTGCGCCCGCCACGGTATGATTTTGGCGCTCTCGTCTTCAGCATCGTCTTCATGTTTCCCGTTTGTGATGGAATGGCCTGTAATTAAGAAATGTCTCAATATAATACGTTGTGGAATAGTTAACCATAAAAAACTTTTTACCAAAATAAATAAACCGCCGAAAAGTAAAAATCAAAATACATTTTTCAACATAAGGGCTCACTTCTCGAACACTGGATAAAATTTATCTATCTCATATTGTATATTATACGGACAAAATAAAAGTGTCACGTGGCGGATGACATCTCTCTCTCTATTTAATTAAGTATTAATTTATTGAACAGTTAAGTTTTACCCAAGTTTTTGTCCGGTCCTTAGTCAAATTATTATTTGGAATCCGTCCCAGGCTAACCGAAGTAGTAAATGGGAACTCAGATCTGTCAGACCTGCATGGTTATTGTTTTTTACATTTTGGCGGTTTATTTTTTTTGTTAAATAAGTTTTTATTTTACAATTTTTGTGGCTATTATTTCCCCCAAATTTTTCACCCTTAGGGTGTTTTTTTTTCCCAAATTTATGTCAGACCTAATTTGATGTGTGGTCATACATTGCAATCAGTGAGTGAACAATCAATCATCCCCTGTTTTGATACCCTTTCGGGTTGGATTTTTTCCAAATTCATATGGGACCAAATTCGGCGTTCCAATAAAAAAATAAATCATTATCAATATCGGGCAACTCTGTAAAAACTAAAAAGTTATGCGTGGTCATACATAAAAAAAATTATACGCGTCAACTTGAAAACCTCCTCCATTTTTTCCGTCGGTTAAAAAGATGCATCATCATCATAATCAGCAGTAGGTAAGTATTAACTGTAGATATTAATATCAGTGCCACTCAATAACGGATGCAACTTTGATCACTTCCTCGAGATAAGTTTATTCCGATGTTAGAGTGTCTTATTATTTAGTTTAAGCTCTACCAAAGTTTGTTTATGTGTACCCCGTCTTTGTGTTTTAAAATGAATAAATAAAACTTAATATCCACAAATTGCTTTATCCCGCTTCATTGTATAACATAAATATAACAAATAAAAAAAAACATTATTTTCAATGTTTTGTTCTGCGTTACATCATTAGCCTTTTCTCAGGCTAATAAAGAAATCATAATCCTCTCACTTTCGGCATAACAATAGATTGATACCTAAACGAAAGCCATATTACCCCTAAGAAATCGCCAATCGAACCATCGGAAATCGCATCAGATACGGACTAGATCGACTTTTAATAGGACCCGCAGATCATTATACCGTTTGCACGATGCATACTTAATCATAATGTTTTCCGGATTAGTGGATGGTGTGGCATTCATTAAGGTTCTTTAAATGAGCTACTGATTACTTCATTAATACAGTTTGTATTACATAATTCTTTGTAATATAGATTGCTATATATATACTTACACAAGAATAATCTGTGCAATGTGGTATATTGTAAGTTTGAAGTTGAGACGAACCGTTGCAATGATATCAGGTGACATTGGCCACTGAAAGCGCGCGCGCACGGGATGCGAAGGAGTGTCGCAGCACAGCGAGATGTAGTCTATGGAGACGGCGCGCTGGGTGCCGTGCGAGAAATTCGTCTCCTCAAGATTAGGTGTGTACAATGCTGATGTTAAAGAGGCCATAAGTCTGAAGTTATTTATTTATGATACGAACCGTTGCAATGGTCAGAGGTAAGCTTAGCCTCTGATGGCGCGCGTACGGGATGCGAAGGAGTGTCGTAGCACAGCGAGATGTTGTCTATGGAGACGGCGCGCTGGGTGCCGCTCGGGTACGCGCGCCACTCGCCGTTAGTAGTGCCGTTGGAGCAATTCGTCTCCTCGACTTTCGGTGTGTACAGGGATTGTCTGCAAATAATGGAAATATTGCTTTAACCACAAACATTGGTTGTTAGAGCACATTGTTTGTCTTTGATGCTTTGATTTTTGTTCATTTAAACATAGACGACAAAAAACTAAACAGAAATCCATCTACTCTGTTCAGGCTGCAATTCTTAAAATAAGAGAAGCCATCAAAATTTTCACCTGTCTGTTTTGTACGTCTTCCCTCTGTTTAGTAGCTGACTCTTGCACTCGCACAGTTGCAACAGCAGCCCTTTATTCCGCTCCTACCAAATCTCTCTAAATATTTACCTTCTCCGGTTCTAAATTTATTTAACCTCTTCTATAATATGTATGTGTTGTAAAATATGTCCTCCCTCTATTGAAGCAACAGCTGCTTGCACGTGAGCCTTATCAGAGAAACACGACAAAGAATCCCAGTATTTTTACCTCGGTCTGTTCTCAGCCTTTTCTCTGCGTTATAGCAGCTGTCTTCCACGCGAGCACTGCAGCGGCTCTTCTCCTCACGAGTTCACTCTCCAGATCCCTTTGCGCCTTCTACCTCTCCTGTTAGCTACTGTTTCTAAGAATCCCTCAACAGTACTCTTACCTCAGTCTGTTCTCAGCCTCCTCCCTCCGTTATAGCAGCTGTCTCTTTCATGCGGGCACTGCAGCGGCTCTTCTCCTCACGAGCTCACTCTCCAGATCCCTTTGCGCCTGCTACCTCTCCTGTTAGCTATTGTTTCTAAGAATCCCTCAACAGTACTCTTACCTCAGTCTGTTCTCAGCCTCCTCCCTCCGTTATAGCAGCTGTCTCTTTCATGCGGGCACTGCACCGGCTCTTCTCCTCACGAGTTCACTCTCCAGATCCCTTTGCGCCTTCTACCTCTCCTGTTAGCTACTGTTTCTAAGAATCCCTCAACAGTACTCTTACCTCAGTCTGTTCTCAGCCTCCTCCCTCCGTTGTAGCAGCTGCGTCTTCCACGCGGGCACTGCAGCGGCTCCTCTCTTCACGAGTTCACTCTCCAGATCCCTTTGCGCCTTTTACCTCTCCTATTAGGTACTGTTTCTAAGAATCGCTCAACAGTACTCTTACCTCAGTCTGTTCTCAGCCTCCTCCCTCCGTTGTAGCAGCTGCCTCTTCCATGCGGGCACGGCAGCGGCTCTCCTCCTTTCCGCCTCTCCCGCTAGTTCTCTCTCCAGATCCCTCCTGGCCTTCTCCGCTGCTCTCCTGGCCAGCATCTGCCGCTTCCACGCCGGGATCACGTTGCCGGCTGCGTCTCGCTCCGGGATCTGTGGACATCCCTGCCACCGTCGACCAGCCGCCCTACGTTCACGCTCAAGTCCAACACCGTCGACGCACATCGATGGTGTTCGACAGCACTTGTTTTTTTTAATACAAGGTGTAAAAAGACCTCTTAAGGAAAACGAAAATTTCGAAGCAAGTAGGTGTTTCTTAACACCTACATCTATCCATATAGGTAGAATTAGTTAAAATAAAAATATATATGCTTGGAAGTCGCTTTCATTTTGGTATTGTGTGGATATGTATACAACTAAGCAACTATAATTGTGCAGTTATGAAAGCTTAACAGTATTGAGTTGTCATTAATTCATTCCAATAAAACTGCTTTAACGATCTACATATTTTAAACGAATGATAAGGTAAGTGATGCAAATAAGGCCTACCTAATTTCAAACACTCTTATCATGATAAATTATTCAAAGAAAATGTTAAAAAAAAAACAAGGCATTATTCTTGGGTTCATAAATTTTAAGTAATTAAGAAAATAGATTACAATCTTTTATCAGAAATCATTTAAAAAGAGCTTATTGTGGAACCTTAGCTTTAGGCCTATTAAAAACATGGTGACTTAACAAAGCCTATGTACTTTAATTATAGAAATATTGTTATTATAGTATAAATTATATTAAAATACGTATTTCTAAGGCTTTAATCCAGTGTTTCCATGGGATCCTTGAACAACATTCTAAGTTGTTTTACTAAATATTTTGTTTAAATTGCTAGTCAGATTTGAAGTCGCATTAACACGAAATAAAGAATAATAAAAAAAACCATATCCATACAAACAAACAAAAATTAGCAAATTAACATATCTTCTCATAAATATTATTAAATATTGGAAAATGAATATATTTTGATGGATGTATTTGATAAGTACATTATACTTCATAAAAGTTATAAGAATATTTAATTCGCATATTCTTTAAATAAAATTTTAGTTCATAATTAACTTTTAATTATATTGTGATCCGTTTACATTACACAAAACAAAACTTTAAAGAATGACGTAATAAAATAAAAATTACGACAATTTAATAACGCGCTATAAAAACGCTCGTCCATCACAAAGTACCGCCGCTACTGACGCTATGAGCTCGAGCGGACCGCTCGTACACAGTTTGCCGAATTGTAGAACTGTCGTCTATGCGTGTGTAAAGTATTTTTGTATGTAAATATATTTTAATAGATTTTTCTGTACTACATGCCTTATTTAGCATAGGCCTTATTTGTATCAGGTACCTTAATTCCATATATGACTGTTTTTACTAGATATTTCGCAACTGAGCAACTTTAAGTGCATTATTTAATACTAAAATTGTAATAAAAATCATAATTTTAAAATAATATTATCAGAAAGTTTATGTCAAACATTTTCGTCTCCGTTAAGGGAAAATTTACATCATGTATTTCAAAGTTATTACAAGTTTTAGGATCAGATAAGTTAATGTTATTCTAACCAAACATACTTGCCATCTAAGTAAGTAATTACACATCAATTATTGAAATAATACTAATCCTTACACGATAATTGTAAAATTTCTTATCAAACCCTTATAACTTATAATATCTAGAACTAAGCAATCAAGAAAGGCTCATTAGAGATTGACCATCACGTTGCTAATTTAATCTGCTAAATATTTTAATGTAAAGAAAATACTAGAAAAATATCCAGTCGGCCCAAGTTTCAAAAGGGATTAGAACCAGTATCTTCCGCTATCCAGGCGGAAGCACTAACCAATTAAGCTAAAGAGAACTTCTCTCTCTTTTCTTGAGAGAGAACGGTCTCGGTAACATAATTCTTAATTCCCTTATTTATATTTCTACAGATTTAGAAATTATTAAGTAATTATTTATAAAGTTTTCCTCGTTATTATAATGATCGTTACAACAACACGTTAAATGAACAAGTTATAGTTTTTAATTAGTAAAATCCGGCTCGAGGGACCATAAAATATATAATAAACAAAAAACGGAACCTAGTTATATCCAGCTGATTCATAAAACACATAAAGTAAAAAAAATATGGATATATTTATTTACAAGACCATTAAAAAGTTCGCACTAAGTAATAAATATTGGTTCTAATTAAAGTGTTGTGTTCTTAGTATGGGCCGTTATTCGAAGTGATGTTACGAACGAGTTACATCACACGCGATCGTCATTGACCATGAATCTAACGGTCAGCGAACATAAAATCGATGTTTTGTTTTTACATTTTACTTAATACACGATACCTCACGATTCGCATCCTCCTGCATCATACGAATCGTTAAGGAATGGAATCCTTTCCTGCGCCATTATTCCCCGAAACCTATATTTATGATATATAGGGATCTTCAAAGCAAGAGTAAATACGCATTATTTAGAAAGAAAGTATTTTTATTAGTCTTAAGCACAATAATATTTACATAAAAGACGACCTCCGTGGCCGAGTGGTTTGTACGCCGGGTTTCATGGTGTCGCCTACTCGAGAGGTCCCGGGTTCGAAACCCGGTGGGAGCAGATGTTTTTGTGATGAATACGAGCATTTGTACTCCAGTCATGGATGTTAAATATGTATTTCTATATAAATATATTTATATATGATAGTATAAATATGTATTCTATCCGTAACCCTATTATCCCAAAACACAAGCCTTACAGTGCCTGAATGGTTTGTTTGAGTCTGCGTGCTGCAGCTTAAACCACATCGTTGCTGAACATCATGTCAAACGCCAACGAAATAAAAGGTTTTTAATATTTTTGTCTAACGCACTCAAATCTCGTATAAAAAACTTGCCGAAAAACACCTAATTTTGTATCTAATACTCAAATTTATTCGATTGAAGCTTTTATTTTATCATCGGAGTAAAGGATGAGAAAATGATTAAAACTAGTTTTTTACGGGTTAATGCACGAAACTTTATTTATTTATTGACGTTTCGTAGCCTTTACAGGCTACGTCGTCAGAATCAAATTTTATTTAATTTTGTCGAGCTACCTTCGAAAGACTTTTTATGACCTAGCCTAGCCTGTAAAGGCTACGAAACGTCAATAAATAAATAAAGTTTCGTGCATTAACCCGTAAAAAACTAGTTTTATTTAATGAGTGATGTGCGTGAAAACCTAAGAAACAAATATGAGAAAATGATATCACAAATGGAAAGCAGATTGTAATGCGTAGGTAGATCATATAATCATATTTTATATAATTCAAGTATCAGACGTAATGAAATATTGTGCATGCTTTTCATATTAATAGAACAAGTTGGCTTGAAATAACCATCAGTCTCAGAAGATCCATGATTAATCGAAGCAGGTTTTTTTTTTTCGTTGAATCCTGATTTCAAGTTCTGGATTCTATCTAGTTGCTGAATTTGTGGCTGAATGCAGTGTTCTTTGAGTCAAAACACACGGTGTAATGTAACTATATATAATACGTTATTTAATTTCCTTACCTACCAAGTTCGTCTTAGTTGGGATATCAAATAAATTTGATTTTAGGTTGGGACAAAATAAACTTTGTGAATTGTCCCGAATTTTTTGTAGTTTCTTTTTCAATTTTCATCTGTCTTGGATGGCACGCGTTTCTATATCTCTTGTTTAAACAACGGCTTTGCAAATTAGTAAAACAGACAAAAGTACACGTTTTCTAACAACTTCTTAGAGATTATAATTTTTATTATTTTAAAGCATGTAACTGCTTGATGTTTAAATCTAAAGAAAATATAACTAGAAAAAATTCCACGCGGACCAGGCAGCAGACGGGACTCGAACCCCGTTGTGGGTTTACCTATAATGCGAAGAGATGGCGCTGCCTTGCAGCTTAAGAATAGCTAGAAGGAATTTCGACGCGGTCCGTGAGGGCCGCGGTAGCATAATTGGTCAGTGCATTCGCCCGGATTGCGAAGGGTGCGGGTTCGAGTCCCGTCTGCTGCCTGGTCCGCGTGGAATTTTTTTCTAGTTATATTTTCTTTAGATTTAAACTTCTTAGAGAGTCATATCGCTATTTCTTTCAAGAGTTTATTTCATAACATTATGACAAGCGATCTCACTAGTACATATGTGTGGTACTTAACAAACCGAAACAGCTGATTCAGCGTGATAGTGTAGGCGTTAAAAACTTTTCTTAGAATAGGTGTCGCTATATGAGAAAATGTTTTCACCGGGTACGCAAGCGCAGCGTTATACAAACATATTTACGGCATCCGAGTTATTAAGTAGATTGCGCGTCGCACCGTCGCCGGTCGGTGGACGGAACCGATGTAAAATTGCACAGATTAATTACCGATATAAGTAGTTATCTGGATTAGAAGTAACAGACTTTTTCGTTCGTCGTCATGCCGAATTTCCTTTAAGCCCGTCTGACGGTAATAAGCTACCGTAACTTATCCTAGTTGTTTACGCTACTCAATTAAAATAAAAACTTATCATAGGATTATGTACTTCAGAACATTATTATCTTCAATTTGTATTCTAAATTATTAACAGCCAACAATAAGCAAGCAATATAAATAGGCGGTCTTTAGAAACATTTTCATTGCAGTGGCGATACTAAATCACTATGTGACATTAGCGATCATAGTAAAATTTTATGACATTCTTATACCAAACACAAAACCGTTCTAGATTATGTTTTTAAATTTCTCTTATGCATTAATTTCTTTAACTATAATTATTCCTTAAACATCAACGGTCTTAGTATAAAAAAAGTAAAATTTGTGTTTAACTATTTTGTGGTAATAAGGCAAAAGTTCCAGAACTGAAATTCGCCGCAGATTTAAAAAAAAAGATGCCGTAACCGAGACGTCACGAAGTGCATTATTGATCATAATTTTATTCCCATCGCCATCTACGCCGATCGCTATTGTTATTTAAACAAATAAGAAACCGCCAGCGAAAGTGGCTTTATGTATGATATCAATTAAGCTAGTTTTGAATGAAAAATATTTATTTTGAGCGAATGTTGCGCCGGCGCAGTTTTCACGCTTTCACTGCGCGATGGCGGTGCCTGCGCAAGAGAGTCGTGAGTTAAGTTTACGGCGGGCGGCTGCTGCGTCCATTTGAATCTATTATTAATTAAAAAATTTAACAGCCGGTCTAGATTTTTTAGAAACTACTAACTGGTCTTATGCATCGCATGACTATCGAACGGCGCGCATTTGCGAAGACAGAAAAAAATACAATAATTACTAGCTGTGCTCGCGCCTCACCCCACCCTTATCATCTAGGCTAGGGTATCGTAAATAGTATACGCCCTTCTCTCAGCCCTACTAACTACTAAACAAACACAAAAATGTATGGAAAAAAAACGTGTGCGTCTCGGGACGCACGACAGAAGTGACAATCTAGGCGGCGCCCGGGACGGACAGACAGACGGACATGACGAAACTATAAGAGTTCCTTGTCAGGACTATGGAACCCTAGAAACTGATCTAAGCGGCGCTGTGGGTAAGAGTGAGAGAGAAGGAGCCTGCCTACCGATGCCGTATGTGTGAGAAGAAGGGCAGTTAGGCAGACTGGCACCGTAACACGTTACGTAACGAAGCGCTTTCCCCACCCATAAGAAGTTATCACTTAAAAAGGAGTTAGATACCAAACACTTTGATACGAGATTTTTATAGTTAGGTATATTGTATTATATTTAGCATCATTTAAGTCAAATTAATTATAAAAAGAAAATAAATTAAAAGAAACTTATGTAGGCAAATAAACGTAATTTAGGAGCTACTTGGCAGCACTAGGACAAGTCAAATAACTTCATTTTTTTATAATTATCGCAAACAGTAAGTAAGCTAAGTTCCCTTCATGAGTGTTTCGTATCCGAAAATATATATCACTACTCAAATAGAGTGTTATATAAAAAAAAGTTGAATTAAGAGAATTATAGAGTTATATATGAAGGTGTAGAATGAATTATCCGATAAAATCAAAGAACGTAAAAACTTAAATACATTTAAAACGAAATTTAGGCATTTCATCAGTAACGAATAAATAAATTGAATTACAATGCTTATTAATACCCACGAACGCGCTAAAATGTCCGGTCACTGAACAAAGTGATATGATAATTCTATTGATAAATTCATCTAATAAATAGTGTGTGATTTGTGCATTTGAAAAATATTTAATTAATCACACTAATATTATAAAGGCGAAAGTTTGTGAGTATGTATGTTTGTTACTTCTTCAAGTCAAAACGGCTGGAGCGATTTTAATAAAATTTGGTATGGAGCTAGCTGACACCCTAGATTAACACATAGGCTATGTTTTACTACGGGAAAATATCTTATTCCCATGGGGAAAACAATTCGACCTCCGTGGCCGAGTGGTTTGTACGCCGGGTTTCATGGTGTTGCTTACTCGAGAGGTCCCGGGTTCGAATCCCGGTGGGGGCAGATGTTTGTGTGATGAATACGAACATTTGTATTCCAGTCATGGATGTTTAATATGTATTTCTAAATAAATATACTTATATATGTACAGTATATGTATTCTATCCGTTACCCTAGTATCCCATAACAAAAGCCTTACAGCGCTTACTTTGGGGCTAGACTAATTGGTGTGAGTGTTGGAAATATTATTATTATAATTAATTTATTTTCCCTAATAAACCGCGGGGTACATCTAGTTAGATATAACTACACATGTGAAATATTTTTAGCTCGAGTTACACTGGTTGTGCTGCGCTATACATATTCAAGTTAGTAACTTTTTTCATTATAAATGAATTTCATATTTTTATGAGAATAAATTCTTTAATCATAATTTAGACGACGCATCCTGAAAAGGGTGTGAATCGTTAATAAATAAATAAATCAGTGCATCTATACCGTTGTAACTTGTTTTATTAAAATTCTTCTAAGTCTAAACCTAAATATTATTATTATTTATATTTATTTCTTCCAAAAAATACATATAAAAATACAGGTAAACTTAAAAATCGAACATTTCAACTTTTTTGGAAACAAAAAGGGAATGTGACTCAGCCTTAGACCGGCGCCGTATTACCGGAAGTCGGCGATATTCTGCCACAACATATATTTAACTAATACATGCTCAATTTTTTGGTACTACTAACACTTCCACGACAACGGCTAACTAGAGCCGAGGTCCGGGTCTCAGAGACG
Organism: Chilo suppressalis; assembly: GCA_902850365.2. Taxonomy (NCBI): domain Eukaryota; kingdom Metazoa; phylum Arthropoda; class Insecta; order Lepidoptera; family Crambidae; genus Chilo; species Chilo suppressalis. Next base: position 4,291,486 of record OU963911.1, read on the forward strand.
CCCTCTAGTTGTGCCGACCCCCTCAGGTTCGAGTGGTCTAGTGGCTCCAGACGGAGATGAGACTCCCCCCCATGGGCCATCCGTCTGGAATACCTTTAGGGGCACTCGCCAATTCTCAGCTTGAGGTTCCCTTAGGATCTCGCCGTCCCCAAACCCGAAGACTGTAATGGTCATCTGCGACCAACAGCATACACATACAAAAAACAACTTTGGAAAGTGATAAAAAATAAATATGTACATCCATTATAAAAAATCTAATACAGTTTTGGCCGCAGCATTCTGTTTTTTTAACAACCACAATTTATATTTATTTTTGAAATTATGTGATAACATTGAAATATTAGCACATAATCTTTAAGCCATCCATTTGATTGTTAGATTCATTTGACTCATACCTATTTGGTGATTGAAATGATGTAACAGCATTCTTCATCAACGGCTGAGTAGTAGTCATTTACTTACATAAAACCTAATATCTTGTTCACATTAGCTTAGTTCGCCATTTATTCAGGAGTAAAACCATTCATTTAGAGTTTTGCATGTGGGAGATAATCAAAACTTAATTAAGATGTGACCACCTGTTGGTCAGCTCCAAAGTTTTACCGCCTTGTTACTGTTAAACCTGGTTTAAAACTAGACAGCAATAAGTTTAAACCATGACTAACTTTAGTCCGTGTTTTCGAAAAAAGCAATAAGTGTTCGAATCTTACAATGCTGCTATTGTTTATCTAAACCCCAAGCACGAACAACTAGCAAGAGAGTAAAAGTCTGTCTCTATGGAAAAAGCTAGTTTGTTCCTACGTCCGGTAGAGGCGCTGCTTGGTTTCCATAGACACTTTGGCGATACTTATTCTCAGTATTGTAATAGAAGCCGTGATAAATACGATTTTCATAGTTACACCAATACGTGTCCCGACTGCATTGCTCTACGAAGGAAGAGGAAATCGTAGAGTACGTGCGGATTACGACCAAATTCTCCCTCAGAGTCGCACGGTTTGAGTCCCGTCACAATGTGAATTGCCAACCGAACATCTAGCGACGTTCATGAAGGAAGATTTTTGGCCGAATCGTGTTGTGTTCCGGCGGTTCCGAGGCCGGCTACCTGACACCACTCCGCGTCACACGTCGCCGTCTATACGTGTTAATTAGGTTTCTACTAACATAGTATTATTTTTAATTGCATTAAATGTATTACCTATATGTGTATTTATGTTAGGCTATAAGGTATTTATTTATGGGCCTACGTTGCCTGATTATAAACTAATAAAAAAATTAAAATAAAATAATTGCAAAATATTGCGTCATCGAGACGCAATATTTTGCATTGCTTGAATGAACCTAAGCCGCCTTGTTTTGCTTCTACCTCCCCTGCACTCCAAGATTAACCACAAGCAAGCACTCCAATTTAATCAAAGAAGTTCCATAGTGTCAGTTCTTCTTCTTTTTAGGTTTTCAATTTAACAAATTAAATCAAACGCTTCTCAAATACTTTTATAATGCATACAGCGAAGGAGTGAAATTACCTGCCTGCGTTTGTTACCGAGGACATATAATTTTAAACTTTTTAAAGCCAGAATCAATAGGTTTCTTCTGGGTAAGCTCGCTACAGCGGCAGCGTAGATCTTATCTCTGCTCACGGACCAGATAGAGGATCAATAGTTTGCCCTTTAACAAATTCCAAAGCGTGGAATAAAGTTTGCCTTGGCAATAGTAGCTATTTTATTATCTGTTTGGCAAAGATGATAGCCATTTTTAGCCTAAGTTTAAAGTTAACGTCAATATTTTGTATCACGGTGATGTTAACTTCCAAACGGGAGCAAACATAAACATATGGAGACCCGCCTGGTGGAAAGCCGTCACAATAGCCTAAAGATGTTTAATTTTGGAGGTGATATACCTACCGGATGAGAAACCGTAAGTTTAAGAAGATTTGGGGGTCATGCCGCCTTGTGGATCTCGCCTTATCCGCTATCCGCTATAAAATACGCTATGCCCTAACTTGAAAGGCAACTTTAAGTGTACCTTCCGCTCTATTCTCAAAATAAATTGACTCATTACCTGATGTCGGAGTACACACATAACACACTAGTATTTTATAAATGTTTAGTACTTGTTAGGGACAGTTACAACACTTACTTACAGCTTCACTCAGAGACACCAAATATAGTAACACACACTCTATTACTGTTGCCAATAAAGTTACTAAAGACTTCACGTTGACGTCTCTGTATGAGCGCACGGCCAATAATAAATAATTTTAACTGTATACCTACTCAAAGAAATTGAAAGTCAAGTATTCTTACCAATTAATTTTAATAAAAAGCTTATTTCCAATCACAGGCTCATGATTAAGTTTAAAAAGTGAATAGGCATAATTTTGGATTTTGGCACTCCTAAAAAGCTTGAATCTAAAAATATCTGCTTGCTTAAGTGTTGCAAATCAACTGACGTTTATCATCTATTTTGCGATTTAAATTTTCACTTGAAATAAGTTTCTCATCGAGATGTAATTTGTATTAACATTATCTATTCATGTAAAGTAAGTATCGTTTAAATGTTAATATGTGTGCTCTTTTTCAAGTTAATATTTCTTTAAACGAGTAGATACCTACCTACTTTTGCGTAAAAAGATGAATAATTTATTGGCAACACATTTTTTGCTTTTATGCTTTTTGATCTTGTTAATAAATAGGATATTGTACATGTGGGTACTCAAAGATTAACCACAAGCAAGCACTCCAATTTCATCAAAGAAGTTCCATACTGTCAATAGGGTATTTGTCAGTATTGATAATAAAGTGCCAATTGTTAGCATCTGTGTTTAGATTGAATATTAGCAGGGGTTTTTTTAATTTTACAAAAAAAAAATCATAATTTTACTAAAAACCCTCGAAAAAGATATTAGTTTTCTTATCTATTGTCACGTGACCGAAAACGCTAGGGATTGGCGGAGCCTAAAATGACGTTACACGCAAGTAAACTTCCGGTTAAAGTGACATTACATTGTATCGTTTGACGTTTTAATAACAGTCGTGTGACGTCACACACTAGTAAGACGCCATATTGTCCAGCGACACGTTTTCGCGGCAACTTGAAAATGGAGTTTTTGATTTGGTTATTTTTACTGAAATACACAACAGAATGATTTTTACGGACTCCATAAACATTAGTCATTAACATGAGATCTTTTTCTAAAACTTGTCAATACCCTATTCTTCTTCTTTTTGGGTTTTCAATAACATGAAATCGAGCGTTACCTAAAATATCTCAGAATATAAAATGCTACAAATAATCAAATTAGGCTATATATTTCATTATGCGAAGAGCAATTTCTTGTGCCTGTGCTGGGTTGGCAGATTTATCGATCAAAGATGCATTATCTACATTCATTCATACGTCATTATTGTCACATATTAATACAAATATTAATACAAATTATTTTCCCAATCCAATCCTATAGAGCAATTTTAAGAATTGAAGTCAAAATTAAATGGATTGCATCTGTAATATACCCAAAACCAAAACCCAGTAGGTATGCAATGAATAAATCAAAGTAAGAACTAGAATGAAAAAGAATCTTCTTCCTTCTGTATATATAAAGAGCAACCGTTACTGATTTATCTATCAACGCACAGCTTAAACCACTGAACGGATTGAGCTGAAATCTGTCACATATAGGTAGCTATTTTCCAAAACTCACCCCCAAAAGGGGCTTCAATGTTTATGTGGGAAACCAATATTTCTTCACAGACGAAGACCTGGGCACCCCTTTGTATTATAATACAATTATGGAAATTTCCGTAACTATTGATTGATGTGTGAATGTGATTATCGTTCAATGAATCCCAATCCATAATGGGAAAAATATTAAAGAACGATGAAGTAACAAACTCGCCTACTAACATGCATATTTCTCGTGTAAGAAGTTAATCAAATCTGTCAATGACATCCTTGTTTACTTGTCTCAAAAGTTGACATTATTTAAATTAAAATAATAATAATCGTAAATTAGTAAATGTAAGCTCCCACAGTGATTACAATCCCGTGTATTTACCGAGCGAGGGTGGGGACTTGGTGATCTGTAATCAGACCCGTCTTTCTCAGTGGGCACTTTGGGCAAGTGCCCAGGGCCCCGTGATCGATAGGTGGGCACCTCAGATCACAAATACAAAGTCCCTAGTTCTTGTTAGATCACCAAACAGGGGTTATAGGGGCCCCATTATCCTAATATGCCCAGGGCCTCCAATAGGTCAAAGACGGCACTGTCTGTAATACAGGCATGTGCCTATATCAGACACCAGAGGCCGTATTATCAACTCCTAACGCCAGGAAAGTCTCCATTGTTAAAGAGACACATCACATACGCACAGTAGAGCAGCATCCTACTTCAACCGCTGTTTTCGCCTGGCGTTAAGCGTTCATAATACTCCACCAGGGCACTATTTCACCAAGTTGACATATGTCACTGACATATTTAGGTAAGCCAACGGTTTGGTGGGGTAATCTGTTTACTGCGACTTCGTTAATAAATGTTCGATTCTGGTTTTGCATGCAGAATTTTTCTTTGAACGCAAAATCAGTAATATCAAAAAATAGATACATTCTTTATAAATTCTCTTCTAATATTCTTCTCATGGAGAACCATTTTGTAACAAATAATGAAAACACTACAATTGTAACGCAAATCGGACACAGCCCCAGTCTTATGTCAAGAATTATAGACAATTTATCAAATATGTTGACTTAAAAAGTTATCACTGTTGCAGAACATAATTGTCGTTGAACTAAGATACGGACTGCCTGTTGTTTTATAAATATTTCCGAAAAATATCCCAAAATTGTTACTTATCATCTGTCCATATGTTAGTGACATATGTCGACTTGGTAAAATAGGATCCAGCTCATCACAGTTACCAATTTGAAATAAAAGTTGCTTGTGATGTTCATGTTATATATATATATGATGTGAGGAGTATAAAGCTTTTTTATTATTAAAAAATATTGACAACCCTACATATGCACATGCTCATCCGTCAAGTATAGTGACGAGATCTCTTTTCATTATTCATGGCGCAAATGCAACCGAGCGTAAAACAGACGGCTCATTTTAACACCTACATAATGTTGCACCAGAAAGTTTAATTTGATACAGAATTAGAATACTATATAAATGGCTTACAAGCATTTATAAAACACAGCCTACACTAAGCCCAACACTGTTGTATCTATCACAGAACACAAAGTTCTTATAATAAACACAGGTTGTATATTTCGCACTTTTTAAGGGCATTTGTGATTCTCACAGAGCTACATATTATTCTAAATTCATATAAAGATACAGACATAATACTTAACTCTGATATTTAACCGAAAGTCTGAACTTTAATGAGTTTAGGATAACCACTTAACAGACAAAAGTCGGGCAAAGCTGCAATGTCTCAGGTTAGGTTTATCTCATAGATGAATGATTGGTCTCGCTCCAGCGAGACTGAGCGAACTGACGAGCGAGAGGTTTATCTATAATTGGCTATAAAGATTCACATGTACTTAAATTTAAAACTAGATACTTTTCAAATCACGAAATGTGTTCCAACTTTGTAAGGATTGTTTGTCTTAAAATTCTTAGCCTTATACTTAAATTATTACTCTTTTAAACAACCTGCAAATGATGCCAAGTAATGGAGAAAAAAAATTGTTTCGTGTTTGAATAACTATCTACAGTCGCAAAAAGTGACATTCTCTGGAAGTCCCAAAATAGAATCTAACTGAGGATGTTAGATGCTTGCTTTTCTATTAAGATACAAAGAAACATTCGAGTTTCTAGATAAGTACTATAACAAAAATGCCTAATCTACAAGGATATTTTTTTACCAGCACCATCGTTGGAATTATTGTAGCTTACTAGTAAGAAAATTATATAAAAGTTATTTTTAATGATACCAAGTTTACTTTCATCAGAATTTAATAGCAATACAATTATATGAGAACGATATAATATCATTACAATCCGAACAAATCACGAGTAAAAGCAATCGCTGAGAAAATGCATTTATTAATATCACTTTGAAATGAAGATAATGATATATTGTTGCCTTGTGTTTCATAATTTATCAATTTCTAACACAGAATAATCTAGATTTACGGGTGCCTATTAAAATTCGGATGCATAATTCATGAATCATCTGGATATTATCGTTACTGTAATGAAGTCTACGCTTTTGTTTCTTTCTTTTGTAATTACTTTGTGTCTGGTTATTCAAAGATGATCTATCTCTATTGAACCTTACTTAATGAGATATTTATCAGTGAGAATAAGAAAACAGTATTCCTCTCATATAAATCCTGATTCATTTGAAAAATAAAACAGTTTTAAAGAAAACATTTCCAGAATCGACAAGAGTAAATATGGGACACTGACCTGGTCAACGAAGTTCTCCGCTGTGAACCTTTTGGTGAATTCTGTAAACGTCTCCTTGTCCTGTAGACTCTCCCGTCTCGCTCTCTCCACCTTCATCTTCTTAATGCCCGTTATATCCTTCGACATCTTTAGTTCTTCAATTAAGTCCGTTTTCGCGCTTCGATAGTTCTCTGCCGCACTCGGAAGGCATTGAAGGCTGACCGATCTCGCTGGTGGAGGGGCTGACAAGGTTTTTGTGGCTGGTGCGCGGAGTCTGACGGCTGTGAGTTCTGCTGTGCTGATGGCCGCTAAGGGCTGTGAGATTGCCATCGCTGGAGGCTGCGGCGGCGGTGGCGGCACGCCGTCATTGGGGACCGGCGGCGGCGGCGGCGGGCGCGCCTCAGCCGCCGTGTCGTCCCGCTTGCACGGCGCCGTGATGGTTTTCAGATACTCCGACGGCTTTATCAAACGATCGGGCGCGTTGTGAGGGAACGCGGGCGGCACGAACGGCAATGCCGGCTGCTTGTTCACGAGGTTGGGCCCGCGAGGTCTTTCGTCTTCTGACGCCGCCGAGCCGCGCCGCCCCGCTGCAAAATGGCCGCAAGTTAGTGGGGAGAGAAAGTCCGCGCATCGGCGCGCACGCAGCTCGCATCGTGTACACTCGGCGCGCTTGTGGAAATGACTCGGCATTCCTTTTACTTGTGATCGCGATTTTTTTTTCATAAATAATATCATTTTTGTCTCTGCGCTTAGTGTACACAAAGCATTTTGCGAAATGAAATGTCAATTTTAAGGCAACTTCATAAAAGTTTTGGGAGCTTGTTTACAATATGGGTTAGTACTTTACTCGATTAAAATAAGACTCGCGAAACGACATGCCGGAAAAAGTAAATAAGATATTTTTGATTTGAGTTACCTAGTTAAGTACAAAAACTTTTAAAGAAAAGTGTTATAGAAATTGGTGATAAACAGAATAGAATCATCAGAATGTCGTGTACTGAATCTCGTCTGCATTCAGTAAATCTGTGTCAATTATGCGCTGTCATTGACTCTTAGCTATGTCACTGCTGCAAAAAAGAAATTCAACTCAATTCAGTGTTACAAAGTGTTATTTTGTAATTACACAACATGGAAGATGTAGTTTGAACTTATTAAATTAATGGCAAAACAACTGAAGATTGCTTAAAGAAAGTACCTTCTTAGTATGCGTTTTCTTTACTGGAGAACTTTAATTGGTTAGATTATTATGAATTTTCAAGTTCAGAAAGTCGAAATCAAAGAGTTCGAAGAATTGCGAAGATTGTTCAATGTCGTTGTCAAGACCGAAATTTTAAATGAGTAGGTATCCAGATTTTTTACGAGTTCCTCCGTGCTTCCATTTCATACACGGTATGCCACAGATGTCAGCAGCATCTGCAATCGTTAGTACCCATACCCATCAATCTACACTGTTCTTGTTCACTGGTTTCTAGACGTTCTATTAATAGGGAAGGCCTGTGACCAATCACAAACGCAATCGGAACAAAAATGTACTTTTGTTTTATGCAAATGGTATGGAAACTGGAAAATAAGGTCATGATTGTAAGCGACTATCACACCGAAGTAGATATGGTGGGAGTACTTCACAAGGTGCAAGGTTACGCCCCTTATGTTATTCTGTATCTAGTAAATCCCAAAATTCAAGCAAAGGCTTCCCTACAATTTATTATGTTTGGTTTGTTTGTGTCGATACTACTATACAATATTACTTAACTGTTGGTGTAGATAATCATGGCATCTCGTGCATTAACGCTACGCAGAAACAATTTGCCCAATGTGAAAACATTATGTAAGAATACCTCTAAAGGTAAAGTTTCTGTTTTCCCATACAAAGCTTGTCAAAATAATCCATAACATTTCTGTTAATGTTTGTTTTGTTCAAATTTCAGTATTTTGGCTAACGATTAACCTTGAATAATGCAGTGAATTTTATCTAATTGTTACTAGGTATATTTTTTGTGCAATAAAAATTACAGGACAAAATAGTATTGTGAAAGCAATTGTGCCTGCTTACCACTGTGCTGTCGAGTTCCATCCACGCACCATTAAGTAAACTTAATTTCAACTTAACTAAATACCGGAACGATGCGCTGCAAAATCAGCTTCCATACAAATAAGTGCTTACTTAAACGTTAAACCAATAATTTGCTAACACGTGACACCTTTCTGAGCGTATCGAAATAGTTAATGGACTTAACTAAAAATCTATAGTTAGTGAGTAACCCAATTAGCCCTTGGGCTTACGCAAATAGGTCACAAAAATTATTGTTTTTTACGTAAATCAATTTCGTAGTACATAGTGCATTTGCTTAACTATTATTAGTGGATATTTCGCTCGACCGACCGTTACGTATCGTGTCGTAAACTTAAATTATATGGTCAATGATTACAACGACGCTTTTTATAGAAGGCAACGTGACTCTACTCCACCCAGTATAAATTTTTGTATGTGTGGTTTTAGAGGTTTTGCCACAAGCGCTTATTCCAAATTCACTCGTAGATTTCCATCGTACGAAAATATTATGAGTGTTGACAATTAGAAATAATGCAATAAGCCTAGGATGAGAGGACGATAGCCGATGCAACAGAATTGTAAAAAAAATGCTCTTGCTAAATTAGTCCCCTACCTACCACGAGGAAAAATTGAGCAAAGGCAACCTGATTCACCTCCAGCATATCAACACCACTAAAAATGGTAGTAATGATTCACAGCTGGAGGTCTGACGTTAAGTTTAAATGGAGTCCAGTCGCGAAGACAGATGATGCGGCAGAAAGAGCACACTTTCGCTCTCCAGCCTTTTCGCGCTCCAGCACCCTCACCTTGCAGGCCTAAACCCAACCCCTACGCGGAGCCCTGGAACCCTACTCACCATCAGAAACACAATCCCACCGAAAAGAAGTGTTATTTTACTCTGGTCTTGTGTGAGGTCGAGGTTGCTTCCCCAAACGAACGGTACCATTAAAACGGGAAATCTCAATCAATTATGGCATCATAAGAAAACCCAACAGAAAAAACAAAAGAAGAATGTTTATATAAAAAAAAACGACGGGTTGCACTCCGGGAGTAGCGGTGGGCGTTTAAACGAAAAGCGCGCTTGTAAGCACGCTTTTAAGTATAAGCGTTATAAGCTTTTCACTTAAAAAGTGTGAGTAAGCTTTTCACTTAAAAAAGTGCAAGTATATTTTTTACTTAAAAAGTGCAAATCCCGCCATCTATGTCTTTGCCAGGAAACTACATACTTCGATCCTTCTAGTCCACTACAGTATCGAAAAATGGGTACGCGGAATTCCTTGGAACTCAATATTTCACAATATCACAGACATAGAACGCGCGACTACAGCGCCGCGTCGGCGTGCCATCTTTCGTGAGCCGGTTAATACAGCATGCGAATTATTATATTGCGACGTAAAAAAATGCACTTTTTTAAAATTTGGTCGGATAACCAACGCTTTTTTCATTAAAAGCGTTTAATTAAACGAAGTCGAAAAGCAGTACGCTTGTCACTGTGACGGGGTAAGAGCGCGTGGGTGTTGTGCGGTGTGTTTGCATGCTTGCTTGTGTTAATGCGTTTCATGTATTGGTTTAATGTGCATATAAAATAGTTAAAAGTATGTATATAAAATCAATGAACTTTTAAGTACGCCTGGATCACGAGTATATTAACTCCAGACAGTCCTTAGCTTGTAAAGTACGAAGGAAAGTTCATTGACTATTATAAAAATGTTTATTATAAAATCTAAATTCAATTGAAAATCTTTCGTTTTTAATGCCAATCAATTCATTAGGTTTAAAAAAACTTTTTAATAAAAATTTCATTAATAAGAAGAAAAAACGCAATAAAACACTTAAACACATTAAAAACGACAATAAACTTTTCACGCTTTTTTAAACGATATACCTATACGAAAACACAACGTCGCGCTTTTTACGCATGCTTTTAAACGTTTAAGCCAATAAGCGTTTAAACGAAAAAGCTTTTTTTCAAGCGCGCTTATTTTAAAAAGTACAACGTTTAAACGCTTTTAACAAATAAGCCGTTTTTTCCATCTCTATCCGGGAGTGCCGGCAGAAGTGAAAACCTGAATATTAACGTTGTGAATTTTCGATATTTTCGAATGGTTAGGGAATAATTTTGCATGAATTGCTTTAATTATCAGTATAAAAGTACTATCATGTATGTGGCAGAATACAATATTTATTTATTGCGCAAACATGACAATTTATATTACATTAAAAAAGTTTATCTCTAAGAAAAATTTTATGATGTGATCAGCCCACGTGTTTAACCTGACGCGAGTTTAACATTTTTTACCTAAAACTAGTTTAAACGGGATAATGCACGAAACTTTATTTATTTATTGACGTTTCGTAGCCTTTCCAGGCTTCGTCGTCAGAATAAAACTTTTGTTTAATTTGTCGAGCTACCTTCGAAAGACTTTTATTGAGCGTTTGGTTATTTCATCGTTCGATTTTTTAAGTTTTATTGTCTATGTATGAATTTATTATTTAATTTACTTAATAAAGTATTTTATTTAAAATTCTTGTTTGTAATTTTGCGTTTATTTATTTGACCCTAACTACCGTAAACTACCACCGGTTCCAAAATTGGGAGACCTTCCTGAGAAGAACCGGCGAAACAAACTCAAGAGAGGCTTTCTATCTCCTTCTTATGTTAAATTATGCAAACAAAAAGAACTAATAGTATCTGATGGTCTTGCAGTATGTGCTCGGGGTTGGGATTTTATCTCCTGTATAATAGGTTCCCAAGCTGGTGGTATATACCAACCATCTTCCCTATTGAAATTTGGATATTTTTTAATCTCAATAGCCTCGCGCATCATTCGAGGAACGAAACGCCGCTCAGCTGCAAGGATCTGTGGTCTATCAAATCTAATATAGTGGTTAGGTCCCCCTAATGCATGTTCACACACTGCAGATTTATTTTCGCGCCTATGTTTCATATCTGCGATATGTTCTTTTACGCGAGTCCCTATACTCCTCTTTGTTTGACCGATGTAGGAGAGCCCACAGTCGCATTCAAGTTTGTAGACACCAGCAACTTGAAAGGGTATATTGCACTTGACTGGTCGTAGAAACTGGTTGATCTTCTTTGGCGGCTTGAAGTATGTATTGATTGAAGCACGCTTCAGAATCCTCCCAATCTTGTCAGTGACTCCTTTCATGTAAGGTAGTATAGCAGGTTGTCGGTCGACTGTGCTAGGTTTGGCGCGACTGTGACGGCGACGTGGTACATTCAGGTTATTATCCTTCAGTACTTGCTCGACATGCTGAAGTTCAGCTGCCAGATGTTGTTCGTCACAGACACCCCGTGCTCTCTGAAACAAAGAGTTTCCTACGGCAGTTAATTGTTTCGGGTGATGGTGTGAGTCACCATTGAGGTACCTATCAGTATGAGTCACTTTACGATACACAGTATGGCTTAAACTTTGGTCAGGATTCCTAATTAATAAAATATCTAGAAAAGCTAGTTTACTATCTGCCTCTAACTCCATAGTGAATAGGATGTTGGGGTGTATAGAGTTAAGGTGATTTAAAAAGGCAGAAATTTGATCTGTTGGGAGGATTGTGAAAGTATCATCTACGTACCGCTTATATAGCCTGGGTGTGACAGGTGCTACGCTGAGAGCCCTCTTCTCGAAGTCTTCCATGAAAATGTCGGCGACAACAGGTGAGACAGGGGAACCCATTGCCACACCCTCCATTTGTACATAGAAGTCATCCCCCCATAACAGGTAGCCAGATGTAAGGCAATGCTCCAGTAATACTGCATATTCTATAGGCATATTATTTTCAAGTAGCTTCTTCTTAGTGATTTCAATGCATCTATCGCTAATCTAAGCTTCTATCGGATGAGAACACATATAAACTTGTGAAGAGTGATCCGACCGCCAAGATTCTCAAAAAGACAAGTGAACTCATCAAATCACTTTCCGAAACGTTGAATCTTGACATCAACTACCTAATTCCTGCATGTCCCAAGCCACCAAAACTGTATGGGTTACCGAAAATACACAAACCGAACGCTCCACTACGTCCGATTGTAAGCCAGATTGATTCACCAACATACCGTTTGGCTAAACACGTAGCAAAGTTACTTTCACCACTGAGAGGTAACACAACAGCCTTTGTGAAAGATTCATACCAATTTGTCAATGAGATTAGAGATCAACGTCTCATGGACAATGAAATCATGGTTAGTTTTGATGTTCAGTCCTTATTTACATGCCTACCAGTACAGGACTGCATTGAAATCACTAAGAAGAAGCTACTTGAAAATAATATGCCTATAGAATATGCAGTATTACTGGAGCATTGCCTTACATCTGGCTACCTGTTATGGGGGGATGACTTCTATGTACAAATGGAGGGTGTGGCAATGGGTTCCCCTGTCTCACCTGTTGTCGCCGACATTTTCATGGAAGACTTCGAGAAGAGGGCTCTCAGCGTAGCACCTGTCACACCCAGGCTATATAAGCGGTACGTAGATGATACTTTCACAATCCTCCCAACAGATCAAATTTCTGCCTTTTTAAATCACCTTAACTCTATACACCCCAACATCCTATTCACTATGGAGTTAGAGGCAGATAGTAAACTAGCTTTTCTAGATATTTTATTAATTAGGAATCCTGACCAAAGTTTAAGCCATACTGTGTATCGTAAAGTGACTCATACTGATAGGTACCTCAATGGTGACTCACACCATCACCCGAAACAATTAACTGCCGTAGGAAACTCTTTGTTTCAGAGAGCACGGGGTGTCTGTGACGAACAACATCTGGCAGCTGAACTTCAGCATGTCGAGCAAGTACTGAAGGATAATAACCTGAATGTACCACGTCGCCGTCACAGTCGCGCCAAACCTAGCACAGTCGACCGACAACCTGCTATACTACCTTACATGAAAGGAGTCACTGACAAGATTGGGAGGATTCTGAAGCGTGCTTCAATCAATACATACTTCAAGCCGCCAAAGAAGATCAACCAGTTTCTACGACCAGTCAAGTGCAATATACCCTTTCAAGTTGCTGGTGTCTACAAACTTGAATGCGACTGTGGGCTCTCCTACATCGGTCAAACAAAGAGGAGTATAGGGACTCGCGTAAAAGAACATATCGCAGATATGAAACATAGGCGCGAAAATAAATCTGCAGTGTGTGAACATGCATTAGGGGGACCTAACCACTATATTAGATTTGATAGACCACAGATCCTTGCAGCTGAGCGGCGTTTCGTTCCTCGAATGATGCGCGAGGCTATTGAGATTAAAAAATATCCAAATTTCAATAGGGAAGATGGTTGGTATATACCACCAGCTTGGGAACCTATTATACAGGAGATAAAATCCCAACCCCGAGCACATACTGCAAGACCATCAGATACTATTAGTTCTTTTTGTTTGCATAATTTAACATAAGAAGGAGATAGAAAGCCTCTCTTGAGTTTGTTTCGCCGGTTCTTCTCAGGAAGGTCTCCCAATTTTGGAACCGGTGGTAGTTTACGGTAGTTAGGGTCAAATAAATAAACGCAAAATTACAAACAAGAATTTTAAATAAAATACTTTATTAAGTAAATTAAATAATAAATTCATACATAGACAATAAAACTTAAAAAATCGAACGATGAAATAACCAAACGCTCAATAAAAGTCTTTCGAAGGTAGCTCGACAAATTAAACAAAAGTTTTATTCTGACGACGAAGCCTGGAAAGGCTACGAAACGTCAATAAATAAATAAAGTTTCGTGCATTATCCCGTTTAAACTAGTTTTATTTAATGAGTGATGTGCGTGAAAACCTAAGAAACAAATTTTTTACCTATACAAAAAAAAGTGTACAACGCCGCTAAAGAAGTTTTCACTTTAAAAATAGGAAAATTATAAAACGGGCTTTGGTTTATAACCGTTTACGTTCGTTACAGAAAACGAAATATACTACCGGCCACAACTATTGGCGCACCTAGCATTTTTATTTTTGGACTATATGGATATGACGGTCCCTGTTGTTGAAATGTTACTTAGAGCAAAAACTTTTTATTTACGCACTTTTGAAGCTGATTCATTAACCACATTTTTCGTGTGTTTTTAAAAACATATTATTATTGCTCAACCTAACTTTATTATATTTTTACTACAGACTGTTGAAACTTATGACATTAAGTTCTGGGTTCCGAATCTGGGGGTAATTACCCCTCCGGGGGTAAATTAGCCATACTTCGGGGGTAACAAAGAAACTAATTATTTGGTAAAATCTGAATACTAAGAAAATACTATATAATAATACTACTAAATAGAGCATGCGCTCCTTCTTGCTAGCGAGCCCGCGGGGTGCTGAGTGTGGGAAGCGGGGCGAGATTTTCTCCTGATGATGACATTATTAGAGACGAAGATGTAGCGGCCAAATTGGAATTTCTTGGACTGATGATAACATTTTAAAGGTAAAATCTGTTTTCCTAATAGGAGTGTTTTTATAAAGCTTCGACCAAATGCTTCGACATTATTAACAAATATGTATTTCGACCTACAGTTACAACTGCAGTTTCGTCTACGGCAAAGCGCACCCACGCGACCCCGTTCAAAACTAGTCTAATTAGCAACTTCAGCAAACAGACTGAAACATTATCTGCTACTTTATTCATTACACATTTTCAAATTAATGTATCTAGTGCGCTGATACTTTCTTCATATTATTATCTACCTAGTCTGCATAATCAAGACATCATTATATACACATACAGCAGCTTTGATTGAAAGTAAATCATTAGTATCGAGTATAAAGATGTTGTACATTTACCTACCTACGTATCTATGTGTATTTCTAATGCCTTTGTAATGACGAACAATAAAATCTCGATAGATTAAAAAATCAAAGACAGCCCACCCTCAATACGAAAACTTCGGACTGTTTTGCTGTAACTAGTATTGAATATTGGATGAAGAGAGCGATACTTGGTATCTCCCTGCGTGATAGAATCAGAAATGAGGAAATCCACAGGAGAACTAAAGGAACCCACATAGCTCGACTCGGAGGATTGCTCAGCTGAAGTGGCAGTGGACTGGACACATAGCGAGGAGAACTGATGGTGGTAGGGGCGGAAAGGTTGTCGAATGGCGACCACGCACCGGATGACGCTCGGTGGGAAGACCCCTCACTAAGTGGACCGACGATCTGGTGAAGGTCGCGGGTAGTCAATGGATACGCGTGGCATAGGACCAATCGATGACGAGATCCTTGGGAGAGGCCTATGATCAGCAGTGGGCGTCGGTCGTATGTCTTAGATGATGAGTGTTGAATCTTGTGCAATGGTACGGTCACTTGTCGTTCAAGATATTTGGAATGATTGCATTCTTTCAATTTGTCAAATGCAATTATTTTATTCGATGCCTGAAGATAACCCACACCTTCACATGTCTAGCTGATCGGTACTGTAACGCCCGCTGCGTTACGGCTTGCTTGCTTGCTTGTGTAAACTTTTTGTCTATGTAATGCCTACGGCTTGCAGTTATATTAAAAACTTAACTAATGTCATTATTTTGAAGATTTTAAATTTGGAATCTCCTGTCTTTTATGGAAGATTCCAGCAGATAGAATTCAGGCACAAGAACTAGTAATTGTCTATTATTTATAATTTTATTATTATATTCGCTCAGAGATAAAATAAACAAAATATAAAGTCTCATTTCGATTATTACAAGTCAATTGTATTTTAGCTTACGGCTTGGAAAGGTTTAAAATGACGTTCAGCAATTTAATGTTCTTGTTAGAAAGTTGTAGTACGCACATTGAAGCCAAGAAAAGCGTTTTCTTTGACAAAATCACCAGAACTATGTAGTGAAATGAAATGAAACCTTTAAAATATTGTTGGTCCAATCTCATATTTTTTAATTAAAAAATTACTTACCTATTCAACAAATTTGCCGTGCTTGTTGTTTGCCAGCATGAACTACGCAAACATTATAAAAACAAAATAACCAAACATTGATAACATTAGCTCATAGATAGAAGCAAAGGCAAATTGTATAACTATTTTAGAAAATAATCCTTTCACTTTAACAGTGTTTCATACAATCTTTCATCCCCTTTTTAAATTTCATTTAACAGTAAAACCTAATACCTTCTGATACTGATAGCCATAAGCTCGTGAAGAACTTTTTTTCAATCTTCTCTTCCATTTTGAACGTTTAATTGTATCACTTTTTTTAGAAAATAATCCTTTCACTTTAACAGAGTTTCATACAATCTTTCATCCCCTTTATAAATTTCATTAAACAGTAAAACTAATATCTCCTGATACTGATAGTCATAAGCTTATGAAGAAGATTTTTTCAAACTTCTCTCTTCCATTTTGAACGTCCAATGCCGCAATCACATTTGGTCGTTACCCCGGGTGCACTAAAGACATTACTCGAATTCGGGCACCCGAAGCAGTATTTACACTGGAATACGTGCTGGAAGACGGTGTCGGGTAAGCAAAAGGAAATCTACCCGAATACGGGCGTACTCGACTCCGTTCATTGACACTTAGTCGTTTACCCAAATTCCATTGGCACTCGTATTCGGGCTAACAACCAAGTGTAATCGCGCCATAACGCTGTCGTGATCTTCTCAAAATATTCTTAGTGCAGGTGCTCTATAACCTACCCTACCAGTAACGTAATTGATGAAGCCTTTGCACAGAATATTAGTACAGTACCTACCCCTAGCACGAACCATTATCGAATTCGAATAGTTTGCAAACCGAAATGTCAATGTCAAATTTTGTATGGAAACTTGAACAGCAGCGCCACAAAGTGCGTAACGAGAACTAAAAATCAGTACAGATTTGACAATGACATTTCGGACTGGCAAACGTAACGAATTCGATTTTGGTTCGTGCTAAGGCTACAGTACATCTAGCTCCAACGTTTCGGCTAAGCCTTGATCGATCACTCCGACTATTTCGTTATGAGTTAGAGATTTAATGATACCAGGCTCTTCTACATACCCCTAAGAACAGGTCTTAGTCAAGAAATTGATTGGAAACGCCACCCGAGACTTGCAATAATTCCCAAAAAAACAAAATTTGTATCACAGAAAAGTAATCCCACTTTTTAAAGATAATATAATTAGTTAAAATGTTAAAAGTTTTAAGTTCAAAGTTATATAACATTTATTTATTAATAGCACCCAACTTTTTCCACACAGCAAAAAAAAACATAGCATTCATTAAACTCATTTCATCTACCACAGTTACTGACACGGCCTTACTGGATTATATCATAAAAATTTGAAGCGATTATTTTCGCCAAGGCGTATTATGTTTGTGGGTGGCACGGCTATTTATAGAACGAACAAACAGTAATTTACTAACAAGATATTAGAGATGCCCGTAGAAAAGATAAAGAGGAAATTATAGGTTATATGTAGGCGACTTCTTAAACACACGAAAGATTGCAAGATCATTAGATAACTTTAGTTGGACTTTAACACATCGTAATTAGCGCTGAGCTGAAGTAATCGAGAGAAAGTACAGATGTTCTTGTCATCAAAATTAGTTAGGACCATAGATTGTCATACGATAGTACATACATAAAGCATTATTAAAGCTCCGATGGACCTCTGCAGAGGCTTAAATGGTTTTTTTAATAAAGAAGTCCCCTTGGAGGGGTTTATTTTATTTTATAGATAAAATGTTCACGGAAGTCCTAACACTAAATTTGTTCCGTTATTTGCTGCAGGAATTATTAATAAGACTTTACAGAGCAAAAATAAAATTTCAAGCAAGTCTAATCAATCATTTAGTACAAAATAAGGCTGACCTTGTGCTACGAATAATGTTGATGTGAATCTGTCTTTTGTTTAGCTACACTATTAAATTATGTCGAAACACGTTTCAACCAATAAGGGCCAGGAAACAACACTGCGTTGCGCCGTTGCACCTTAGCAATCGGTGGTGTCGTTCAACGTGCGTTCAACGCAACGGGTAATAATGATGCGCTCCGCACCATTCAAATCAGCGATGCGACGTCGCGCCATCGTGCAGTTACAGTCATTGTCCACACTTCAAACAAGCACGTTGCGTGAGTGCGTATGTGCACGACAACATGACTAATAACGATACAGATTATTCAATTTATTTGAAACAGGAACGTTTGATATATAAAACAGTGCCAGAGTATAAAGATATCCTTTTAAACCGAAGCGTAGATTTTGGAAGTAATAAATTCGTTACCGATCGCAAATTCTAATTTCCGGTTGGAAATGGATGCACCAAATATCCTATTTTCTGTTTTGTTTCTTGAAACGTATCCATGCAAGCAGAGGAGACACGAGTGAAGTGTGTTCCATGTTTGTCTATAAACTGAATTTATGATCGTTGTCTTCTTGTACGATGCCGTTGCGGTGAAATTTTATACGTTGCGTAATCGCATCGTATTGCGATGCGACATTGCAACACTGTGTTATGGCCTTACCTTAACACTTTATCTATGACGAAAATAATTAAAGAAATGCGAATGCACTACCTACTGATGTAATGAGACTAATATCGGGGCGCAGTTACTATTTATATAGGATTTTGCCGATCCCCACAGGATTACTCTGAGTCGGTTTCATTGGATCAAATCTCAGTCTCCCATCGGCATCATTTAGCAACCCACTAGATTTTTGTGGTAAAAGGTTTCTGATGACCAATGTCCATTGGAAAAATTTCCCCGAACATTTTGTTGTTTAATGATTTCATTATATCTCAACACTTCGGCTAAATATTTATGAGGAGTAAGCAAGCGTTAATTAAAGAGTTCACTTTCTACCGGCATAATGGCCAGTTAGTCTCGTTCTAATTCGGACTTATCCAAAACAATAAAACGTATGTAAAATGCAATGTGTTCAGATTTTAATTTGCAAATTCTTACTTTCCATTTCCAACACTAATCTCTGTTGACAAGTTAAATAATTTCGTTTATGCTAATGGATCAGTTTGACTAGAAAATGTATGTAAATATAAGTGTACATTATAAAGAATTAAGTAGAAGTAAATTAGTTAAATGGTATGTTTTCTAATTCTTCCTTCTCCTTATAAATAAAAAGTCGTAACTATATAAATTTATTCTTGCTTGTACACTCGTATGATAACGTTTCCAGATCAATAAATAAAATTTCATCAAATTCAAAATAAGTATTAATAAGTTAGAGCCGGAAAGTTCTTGAGTGGAGACCACGACTCGGTAAACGTAGTGTAGGACGCCCTGTGACAAGATGGGATGATGATATTCGTAGGCTGGCTGGAGTGGGCTGGATGAGAGTAGCACAAAATCGGGAGCAGTGGCGTGCATTAGGGGAGACCTATGTCCAGCAGTGGACGAACCTGAACATGATGATGATGATGAAGTTTTTTGTTTAAAAATTATTAAAATAATATTGTTCATATTGGTATAAATGATTACTGCAAAAAGTTTTTCAAATCGCACTATTAGTTCCTGAAATTCGTGCGTTCTAGCAAAAAATGGTGCATTCGGTACAACTAAACGGGTAAACTAAGTACCTAAACTTCGCAACAAAATTTTTAGTATCAGCTAAATTAATTTTCAATGAAGGTTTATAATTATATAATGAAATTCTTCCTTAATGATTATTAAAAAGAAGATGAGAGGAAAATAAGTCTTTTTAAATATTAATATCAAAAAAGCGCTTAGCTATAACCGAATTCAAATTTTGCAGACAAAGTCAATCGAACTCTACTTTGTATAATTCCCAAAATAATTGAAATCGCCAATACAAGATCAAACTTTCATTAACCGTTTCGTTGCAATGTTATGTTTTGCTTGATTTTTATAGAGGAAGTCGTTTAAATGTCTGTGTAATGTAAGAGGACATAAAATAAGTTATTTAGTATTCAATTTTATGCTAAGTTAATGCTTTCACTTTTAAACATTATCTTTAATTTATTTATACAAAGTAGTGTATAGATACTTGTCTTATGTAAATGCGGCTTACGTTTGCATTATAGATGTTTAGCTGTCATAATTCTATCCCAGTACTTTAATTCTTGTATTAAATGCTTATCATAATTTTGTTCTTAAGCATTAACCGTAGCTAACGCTTTAATATTAATAGAAGTATTGACATCGGATTTGTTAACATGAAATATAATCTGAACGGGGTAAAAAGTAAAGAAATGTCTTGAACTAGTTTGAATTTTCACAGCTATGAATTATTTATAACCTGCAGTCACAACGGAATTAGCATGTACAATTATATCTATACTTAAACTTACTACTTATCTATACTAATATTATAAAGAGGAAACATTTGATTCTTTGTTTGTATTGAATAGGCTCCGAAACTACAGGACTGATTTGAAAAAGTCTTTCCTTTCACTTTTAGTATCCATCATCCACCTGATGAACATAGGCTATAGAGTATTTTCAAAAAAGTTAGGGTTCTGTATAAAAACTTTGATAACGTAATCCGGGGTATGAAAAAAAAAATTGTGTGTGTCAGCTCCGACGCACGACCGGAGTTTACACTCTAAAAACGATTGTCTTTGAACAGATACAAAACAAAATCAAGTCCAAAGAAGTCGGTTACAAGTAGAGATACCTCAGGAATCGTTCCATGGTTTCGACTATCATAGGTTCCATGTCACACATTTTATCATCTAACATCAGCGATATTCATCATATATTTTATTATGTATTTCTGGAACCACACAATTTCAAAAATATCACACACTAGTCATCATTTTGTAAATATGTATTATAATTCCATCTGTACTGAAAATCACTATTCCAGAGTGCTGGACACTTACCGGCATTTCTCTATATTCTGTTATATATTTTTTTTCATTAATTTTGCTCCGATTTTATCTATTTTAGTTTATTTATTTTATTGACATTTGTGACAACTTAATGCTTTTTATCCGTTGCCATGGCTAAAAGTGAAAGGTGCGCAGATGAGGTTGCGCACAAAAACATAACGAGGTCATTAATGTCATTCATCGATAGATTTTACTCCTCACATTTTTCTCATACCGGGCCCCTTATATAAATCGATTCTTAAGGAGTAAACTCCAAAAATACCAAACAATAACCTTATATTGCGTACGCTGCAAAAGTCATTGACAATAGAGTAAAGTGATGTACTAATGTTTTATAGAGGACATCAATATCTACAATTAATGGTAAACAATTTTTCATAGATGATTTTTGTGTAACTTTAACTGCTCTGCGTAAGCAGTTAAACGGAACTGCAACGGAAATGCACAAAACGAACAGTTTTACCCGTTTTGGCAAAAAAAAAATCTTCGATGCTCCGCTCCTAATGGTCATACCGTGATATTATATAGCCTACAGTCTTCCTCGATAAATGTACAAGCCTGAGATCAAAAACTAGAGTCTACCTACACCGAAGCGAAGCGAGGGCGGGCCACTAGTTTATATTACAATATTGCAAAAGGCTTTGAAAAATAAAGATCAAAATCTATTTAATAATAGATATTAAAGCACCAAACTACGAAATTAAACCAATTACATTTATCTAAATAGGCTTTACATTCTCAGCATTTCCCTCCTTAAAATCTAAAGATGAATTTTATAATTTCGAAATATATGTTCTGGTACAATGTATTGTTTGTACCTTTGGTGGTTATTGTATATAATGGTTCAATTACACTTGGTCGTTAGCCCGAATATGATTGCTAATGGAATTTATGTAAACGACTTAGTGTTCGTTTTGTTTACCCGACACTGTCTTCCAGCCCGTGTTCTAATGTAAATATTGCTTCAAATGCCCGAATTCGAGTAATGTCTTTCATGCACCCGAATACGGACAAACGACCAAGTGTAATTACATAGATAGAGCCTCTTTAATTTAGTTAAAAGATAAAAAATATATTTTAAAGTCTTGTCCTAGGTCCTCGGGCTGGTAAGGTTTGAAACTGCACCATTTACTTTTCGAGCGAGTTCACTACTTATAATGATACCGAAAAGAAATATTTGAAATAAGTAACATGTTAGATAAGTAGATAAAATATTCTTATTAAAATTCAAGAACTATGTACTTGTTAGTGCTAGTCTAGCTGTAAAGATAAAGAAAATAAGGCGAAAGAAACTGTCACAATATTAAACAAATAATAGACTATAATAAAATGAAAGGCACGCTAAGCCGTCGGATCCAGCTGCATCTGCAGTCGATTAGCATCCACGTGGTGGGTCATGGCCAAATCTCCCTGTTCCATCCATAGGGAAGGTGTGTATCCCAGCAGTGAGGACTTTAATAGGATGATAACTATTTCGATAAGACAGATGTCAGGTTCAGGAATTTTAGATATTTACTAGTGTAGATACTTACCGAATCTCTTTCATGGCGTCTTTTGCAAGAAGGACTTTATAAATACGTTATTGTGTACAATTTGTATATTTTTGTAATGCTTATATTGTGTAGTACATACGCTGCTGCATGTACCGCAGATAAAGCTAGCAAAGTAGACGAGATCAATAAAGTAACACTACAAGAAAAACGGAATATAGCTTCTCGTGTAATAGAGATATGCATTTATTGATAAAGGTCTGACAAAATCGAAAGCAATGATAAAATGCCCAAACACAAATAGACTCTAAAAGATTGTTACTTTTGTAATAAACCCGTGAAAAAGGTAAAATTTGTGTTTGTACACCCAACCTAAAAGGCAGTTACTGAAGAAAAACTTAAAGAGGAATAGAAAATATTTATGATGTCAATGGAGATAAAAAAGACACTTGCTGACGAAAAACTAAATGAGAAATACAAAATATTTACGATTGAAAGGGAGATAGGGAGGTGTGATGATTGAAATAAACATCTAAATGAATTCACAACGAAAGCAAACAAGAAAGATATGACGAATATTAAAAATAGCACTGGCAAAGTATCTTTATAGTCAATCAAAGTCAGGCAATGTAGAAATGGTTTGCAGGTGCAAGCAATTGACGAGAAACGACGACGCAAAGAGGAGATAGATGATGATTGAGATCCACAATATTCAATTGTGAACGAAATTACAACGAATAGCAAGCAGTAAAATGTGAAAAATATTATAAGTACGCATCGGCAAAGACTTGTTCTTTAACAGAGACTATGAGAATGGCTTAGAGGCGCAAGCAAATCCTTGAAGACGACAATGCTATGAAGAATGCTAATATTAGCGCAAGTCGCCGTAGATAGGCACGCAGTACACACTTTTACGCATTGAGGCGAAGCTTGAACATCTCGAGACTCACCAAGTCGGGCTTTCAGTTTTAAAGGACTTAACACTAAGTCTTTTAGCATCGATAACGGCGGTGGCGGAGGCGGCACCGGAGGCACGGGGGGCGGGGGTGGTGATGGCGCCTCGTCTTCTGCAAGGGTACCTATAAAATCTTCTGGAAGTACTAGAAGTGTACTGCATGCGAATGGTACTTTCCCTAATATTGTACATATTGCGCGAATTTCATGCATTTATTTATTTCTTTTTACATTGTGATAAACAATGAATATATTTATTTCATTTAAATAAATTACATTAATAATCATGGGTTTCTGACATATTTTATTTCATTTCAAGCTTCGACACTTCGAGACATCAAAACATGTTTGACGTTATGATTTGGAGAATGAAATGAGAGAAAAAAATATTTTCTGAAAGCTGAAAATTCCAATAAAATAGCATAGTTTGAAATTCCGAAGTAAATATGGGTGTAAATATATTATTATTTTATTCCATCGCTACATCAGAATTTGCCTGTTCTAAAGTTTACCTATCACCTGATCAAATTGTCTTCTTAGTTCGGTAGGTCTAACCGATGGACGATAGCATCAGGAGAGCTTGAACACAAGAGAAAACCTCGGAAGAGTTCGAAGAACTACTTTCTGTACCATCTCTACATTTTCAGCTATAATTTTCCTAAACGTCCTCTCTGCTTGTTAGTATTATAAATAATGGTATACTTACGTCTATACCATCACCATCTGCATCTTGACTGAAATCTTTTTACATCACACGACAGGCTTATTCTCAAAGCTATAGTAGGTGTATACTAAATTCTGAACGTCGTTCGACTTATCTTCGATCAACACCAGCTTTTCTCCTAGGATTGTCCTTGTGAACTCTTAATCACCTAGTAGACTCATCTACTAACCATCCACCGCTAGAAATGCCCTTGTAGTAAGAGTTAATCAATATCTTTAGACATCACTTACTCAATCATATTTTCAGCTCGGAAATCTTGAAGGCTGGCTGAGGAAGGAAAAGGAACTGCCTCTCCGAGTTAACTACGAGATACAATACTGCAGTAGATAAATACTAAAATCTAAACCTACATCGGGTTATCTTCGATCAACACTAACCCTTCTATCCCAGGCCGTCTCTTGTAGTTAGATTTCTTCATCTGTCGACCTCTAGTATGCAAGGATGCACCAGCCAGCAAAGAGCTGCCGCCCGCGGTGTGCTTTCTGGCCCTGTACTACCTGCGCTTCTTGCTGCTGGTATATTACTTACCTAATCGTCCTCTCAGCTCAGACGGCCGTATCGCTGGTTCTTCCAATACTGCCGGTGGGGGCACAGGCGGGGTGGGGGGCGCGGGCGGCGGTGGAGGGGGAGGGGGCGCCTCGTCTCCTGAACTGCCGCCAGACGACACGCCTGAAGACGCAGATACTGATGTCTGTATTACAGCTGCTTCGTCGGACACAGACGCGCGACGACTGCCAGCCGCTGATGATATACGGCTGGCCTGGGGAGAAAGATGCTTTTGTTAATATTTTGTAATAAGAGAACCTTAAAATTAGAAACAAACAGTTCTTATGCCGGTTCTTCACGTGACTTTTCGTATTTTCTTTTTTAAAATTTTGACAGCAGGTTGTCCTTATCATACACAATAAAGAGAGAAAAGGAGGGACTGCAGTTAAGTTAACAAAAAGCAAATAATAATAGCCATGTACAGTACTAGCATAACGCTGGGCTTGAAAGGGAGAGATATATAGATCATTGCTGCAAGTACTGAAGCTGAATGAAGGAAAAGGTAGTTTTATAAGGTTTGGTAAGCTTTCTGCTTGGATCTGAGTGAAGTCCTCAAACAATAATATAACCTTTTAAGGGTGTTACGTTTTCAGGGCTTTTCTTCACATAATCCTTATACCAGTTTTCAATACAAGGCAAGGTAATTTTATTAAAACAAAAAGGAGCGCTCTTGATCGCCTTATGCATGGGCAAATCGTGCTCAGTTTTATTATTTTTAGTCCTAACTCTGAAATCGGGTGGGCTGAACCCAGGATTATCATCTGAGTAGGATACGGGAAGCATTGCGATATCATGTGTTTTGAAATCAGGACCGATTTTTCCGTAGTGTGCCTACTACCGATTAATTAATGTGATTTATTTTTATTCTCAATGGAAATAAACACTGTCTTACAAAATGCAAGAGCCAGGAAGAAAGACATTGATTATTTTCTAGAGCTTGTCGTAATTATGAGCGATAAAAGTCAGATTCATAGGTATATGTGTCTCACTTCATGGCGTTTCATCATTCAGATCTTAACCAAGGTATTGGACTTTTTTTAGCGGCAGGGACGTGTATAGAATAGCACCCGATTTCATACATCACCCTCCCAATATTGCCACTTAAAAAAGGCGTATTTAGAAGCTACCTAACAAATACGTCGATATTACTTACAAAGTTCTGTGCCTTGTGCGTGAGGGCTGCGAGTTTGGTTGCTATTGTGGATTTTGCCTGAGGGTCCACCACTGGGGACACTTCTTCGTATGCTTTGCTTATTCTGCAAAAAAATAGAAAGAATTATTTTCGTCACTATTGCAGTCGAACAAGTGACTTTTGATTGCGAAAATTGGTTTCTAACGGTCATATTACGGTAGCCTAATGGTAGCAATATCAATGTATACTTATGCTTAGAATGCCTGCAGCATAATACAGTACAGACAGTTTTCTCACTAAAAAGGTACTACGTTTTGTAAAAGTGTTGTACCTGTGATGGACTGTGACCCAACTGTGACCATCTCCTAATAGGGTATTTGACAAGTTTTAGAAAAAGATTTCACGTTATTTACTAATGTTTATAGAGTCCATAAAATATCATCATTATGTTGTGTATTGCGGTAAAAAAACTGAATCAAAAACTCTATGTTCAAGTTGCCGCGAAAAACGTATCTCCGGGCAATATGGCGTCTCACTGGTGTGACACACGACTGTCATTAAAACGTCAAACCATACAATCTAATGTCACTTTAACCGGAAGTTTACTTGCGTGTGACGTCATTTTAGGCTCCACCAATTAAAAGCGTTTTCACGTCACGTGACAATAGACAAGAAATCTATTATCTTTATCGTGGACTTTTAGTAAAATTATGAATATTCTTTCTGTAAAAATAGTAAAAACTCCTGCCAATATTCATTCTAAATACAGATGCTAACAATTGGCACTTTATTTTTAATACTGTCAAATACCCTATTATCTACCTTTCAATTCAATTCAATTTCTTTATTGTCTTTGAGCTGAAATCTTTGTTAAAATTATGTTTATTTATGCTGTCTAGCAGTATTTAATCTTCATTGGGACTCTGCAATCACTTTAATGTGGGACAAAGTTCCCGTTGCGGGAAGTAATTATGTCATCATGTTTTATGTGGAATTGATACTATGAAGAGATGGATACATACGTGTCATTATTGTCTTTGGTTGTGTAGTCGACGACGAGCGCAGCACTGCCCGGCCGGCTGTGGCTGCCTGAGTCACGGGACGTGCTCCTGCCAAACAAAATAATTAATTTATCCAAGTATAATTAACTGTGCTTTATTTGATTTATAGGCCAATCAACAGTTATTTAGTAACCGCTGTCTCATTCATAAGGTGATCAAATCAATTAAGATTTACACTATCTATAATATAAAAATGAATCGCTGAATGTGTTGCTAAACGCAAAATTCCGAGAACAGCTGAACCGATTTCGATAATTCTAATTTTAGAATATTCCTTGTAGTACGAGGATGGTTCTTACGCAGAGAGAATTAAAAAAATTGCCTGAAAAAGTCCAAAACCACACTTTTCTATACTTTTTTTTTTTTTTTTTATTTATTTACTCTTTATTGTTATTTACAACAAATGGCGGACTTAATGCCACATGGCATTCTCTACCAGTCAACCATCGGGCTAAGCAGAGACAATTATGCGGTTAAGTAAATAAAAGCAAAAGGTGAAAGGAAAAAAAAAAAAAATGATAAAACTACATGATACTTAATATAAAATTATAATACATAACATCTATAAATATACTTACATAACTACATATATATACATACATATTTATATATACGATAAATACCTAAATATATACAATAATAAATACCTCTATACTTACTTAACAATACTATAATAAAACAAAATACAAATAATAATAAAATATAATAAAAATAAAATTAATATTAGGCGGATTGACCAGAGTTTGATTATAATATACTTAGAAATTGAAATTGTTATGACTTCTTAGCGAAATGCCGACGTACGAGGACCTTGAAAGCAGGTTTACTGGGTGCTTTTCTCACACTCTCCGGAAGATCGTTCCAGAGACGAATAGCTGGGAGACAAAATGAGTTTGATACGAAGCTGGAGCAGTGGGAGGGGATGGACAAAAGAAGATTTTCAGATGAACGAAGAGGACGAGAGTGTGTGGAACTTAAAAACTGAAATTTGGACTTCAGGTAAGACGGAGCATTAGGGTCAAAAAGAATTGAGAACAGAGATGTGAGAATTCTTAAATCACGACGGTCTGAAAGAGGCGGCCAATTGAGTTCACGGCGAAATGAAGTAATATGATCATATTTCCGTAGACTGAATATGAATCGAATACAGCTGTTAAGAGACCGCTCCAATTTACCAAGAAGATCTTTATTTAGGTCAGGATAACACACATCAGCATAATCTATGGATGGTAGGACAAGAGCCTGAATTAAAGAGATTTTTGTGTGAACAGGGAGAAAATTTTTATATCTATATAGGGCACGGAGCATATTTGTGACCCGCCGACATGTCTCGTTAATGTGAGTGGACCAGCCAAAGGTACTGTCAATGTACAAACCAAGATTCTTAACACTTGTAGAAAAAGGAATTTGCATGCCATTATAGACAATTGGACTTACAGCGCCAATATCAACCTTACATATTTGGCGAGATCCACCAATAATAATAGCCTGGCACTTAGTCGGGTTGACGACAACACCAAAGCGCTCAGACCACTTGCAGAGCATATCAAGATCCTCATTGAGGAGAGATATAGTAGAGTCAATCTCATCAGAACTGCAACGGCGGTATAACTGCAAGTCGTCGGCGTACAAATGAAACGAACAGCGAAGAAAAGTGGATATGAAATTGATAAAAACGGAAAAAAGAAGTGGCGATAGGATACCGCCCTGAGGAACGCCAGCCGCTAAGCTGCACCAATCGGACTGCGATTTGGCAACACGAACCGCTTGATGGCGGTCGTGCAGGTATGAGGAAAACCATTTTAAGGTGGATGGAGATACACTAAGGTGTGCCAGAAAGGCAAGGAGAATATCATGGTCGACAGTGTTAAAAGCATTGGTAAAATCAATCAGCACGAGCACTGTCAACTTGCCAAGCTCCATACCATCTCTGACATCCTCAGTGACTTTAAGAAGAGCAGTAGACGTACTGTGTCCTGGGCGAAAACCAGATTGATATTGTGAGAGTAATGAGTTGTCTAGAATAAATTTAGAAAGCTGTTTTTGTGCCACTGCTTCCAGGACTTTAGAGAGGAACGGCAAAATAGAAATGGGTCTAAAGTGGCTCAATACCTTAGGGTTATTAGTTTTAGGGAGAGGAATTATAAAGGCCTTTCTCCACAAGGAAGGGAACGAACCATTCTCGAAGGAAAAATTTATGATATGTGTTAAAATTGGGATTATGTAATCCTGAATATTTAGAAGCATAGTGCGACTGATGCCGTCGCAGCCGACAGCGTTAGAACTTAGGGAACGAAAAATTTCTTTAACATGGTCAGTTGACACTAAGGAGAAGGAGAATGGCTCGATATCACGAGACGGAATAGATTTTAATTCAGAAATCGTGTTGGATTTGGTGATACAGTCTAGAGGTGAAATTGAAGAGAAATGAGAGTTAAGTTCGTTAAGTGAAAAAGAGCAAGAAGAAAAACCAGCAGAGGCTTGGGACTTTCCGAGACCAACACTTTTTAATAATTTCCAGGCCCCGGCTGATGTGGAGTTAGCCAGGCTGTCGAAAAAGTAGCGACGCTTTGCAGATCTCACCATCCGGTTGCATAAATTTCTGGCAGATTTAAACCGATTCCAGTTATCTTCCGATCTTTCCTTTTTAAACTTGCGGAAGGCCCGATCACGCCTAGTCATGGCCATACGAACTCCCTTGGATATCCAAGGAGCAGGGGGACGTTTCAGCTTTACACGACGCAAGGGGGCATGGATATTATAGAGCTCAAGAATCTGAGAATTAAATGAGTTAACTTTAACCTCAATAGAATTGGAATTCAAAACTGGTGACCAATCTATGTCAGCAGCATCAGATCTTAGAGCATCAGTGTTGAGTTTGGCAAAATTGCGCATGAGCAGTACCTTTGGCTTCGGTTTGGTCATATTCAGTTTATATGAAGCAAATATGAGATCATGGTGAGAGAAACCAGGAGCAGAGAACTGACCAAACTTTGTGAAGTTATTCGCAGAGGAAGTGACAATAAGGTCAAGCCATGTGTCTGAAGATTGAGCATTATGATGAGTGGGATTAAGAGGGAGCACAGAAAAACTGAGAGATTTGAAAAGATTTTGGAGTTTAACGTACAAACGATTATACTCCCATACAAACGATTCGTAATAATACTTTGAACTAAATTTGAACTTTAATACCATACCATAAATTTCACATATTAGTGGAGAGGTCCCGGGAAGGCAAAAAAATATAGTGACGTGATGTCAATAGAAGTTTAGAAAAGGCAAATATACCATTTTCAGATTTTTTTTATAATTAAGTATATGAAGAGTCATTTTAGTCTACATTACAGCTCTACACCGAAGCGAAGCGAGGGCGGGCCACTAGTATATAATATAATAAGAAATAACGTGTATAAGAAATCACGTTACAATATATTACTTGTGTGCAGTTTTAATTTTCAAACGAACTTATAACAATATTATGAACAATATAAGCCACACAGCTTAAATAAGATTTTAAAAAGAATAGTAATAAAAGTTAAACTTGAGGAAAACAAACTGACGACCCATTATAAACTGTATAACAAACATAATAAATTCTAAAATTATATAAGATCAAATACAACATAAGCAACAAACATCCGTTAGGTTATCAACACAAGCAAGAGGCGTCCGTCTTCCAGTCACCGAAAGAAAATGAAATAATAAGCAGTTAACAGAGGGTAGCTACACACATAAGTGGGCCGGTATTATCGGCACAGCCGGGCGGTAAAATCGAATATAATATGTAGATGAATATCCGGCAGAAATAACTTCGGGTCGGCTTTGTTGTTTGACAAAGTTGGACTTGTATACCGGTTAATTTTCAAACTCAAATCAGTGTCAAGTACATTAGAAGCGTTTTATTTAGGTTTGACTCTACCTTAACCTTAAAAAAAACGGTTTTCCTAAAAAGCGAAATCAAATAGGTTTTGAATCAATTTAGCGGTTTTTAAAGGGTTTCCTTTCGCTCTTACTGTCGGCTGAAATAAATACACAAATACAAAATGAATAACTTGACTCACTAGACGCTAGCTAACGTGTCAATAAATGCATCAATCTCTGAGCATTAACAAGTTGTGACTTGATTAGTTCAAACAAAACAAACTTTAAGCGATGCCGACGCGTGCACGTGTCGCTCTGGATTAAACCGGTTTTTTAAGGTTTTATGTACCGCTTTCATTTCGGACGCGCTCCGAACGAAACCTTTACTAAAAACCGGTAGGTATTAACCTTTACTTACCGGTATTTTTGTAACCGGTTTCAGGCCCTGCGACAAATACTGCCTAACCGACTATGTGTATAGCTACCCTGAAGGTAAAATATTGTACCTTCGTCTCTGCTGTTCTTCTCTGGGGATGTATATATCTTCGTAATGGTGTCCGCGGCGCGCCTCCGCTCCGCTGTCGCTATCCGAGTGCTCGGGTGCCGTAGTAGCCTCCGTCGAGCCGTGCACCTCTGCTTTCACTGTGCAATGATAAGTTTGTCATTAAGAAGTGTCAGATTGAGGCACATTCATCATTCATCATCACCAGCCTATTAATGTCCCCACTGCTGGGGCACAGGCCTTCCTTATGAATAGGGAGATTGGGCCACGACCCACCACGCAGGCGCAATGCGGATTGGTGGGTGCTAACGATTGTAGATGCAGCCGGGACCAACAGCTTAACGTGCCTTCCGAAGCACGGAGGAGCACGAGATACTTATTTTTTTATTCACCCATCCAATGACCGCCCACTGCAAAAGTTGTTTACCTTCAAAGATCGCAGCCGAACGCGCTAACCACTTGCGCCATCGAGGCACATTTTTTTGTGTAAACGTACATATAGGTTTTTTTTTAGAAAATTAAGGTACTTAATTATTTTAACATTAGCGTCATTGGCATCCCGCGATATCTAATTTTTATTGTTACAGAAATAAACTATCTATATCAAAACTTAAACTTCTCATAAGTAGTATGGTTCTGTCCCAGGTTGCACCTTGTTTGCAGCCAACCCCGGCAGGGACAAAAGTATAGTAAAGTTTATATACCAGTTGAAAATCTGGAAATAGCTGCTTTTCCATAATACGAGAATTAAGGCAATCTTAACAGATTATTTTTCGACGACCTCCGTGGCCGAGTGGTTTGTACGCAGGGTTTCAAGGTGTCGCCTACTCGAGAGGTCCCGGGTTCGAATCCCGGTGGGGGCAGATGTTTGTGTGATGAATACGAGCATTTGTACTCCAGTCATGGATGTTTAATATATATTTCTATATAAATAAACTTATATATGTGGCAATATATGTATTCTATCCGTTAACCCAGTATCCCATAACACAAGCCTACAGTGTGCTTACTTTGGGGCTAGGTTAATTGGTGTGAGTGTTGGAAATATACTGTTATTCAATTTGATAAAAAATTTATTAAGAGTTTTATTGCAATGTTTGTCTGTATGTTTAAGTTAAAGCTTATAATATTGATGTAATGACGTAACTTTACTGTTATTGGATTTGACAGACATAGTTATTGTAAGTACAAGATTTTTATGCCCTCGTTTGGCTCACCTCTTTTTGCAACATTAACACTCATTTATTTTTATTAAGAGTTTTATGACAATGTTTGTCTATATGTTCAGGTTAAAGCTTACAACGATTGTTGCGGCCCTCTAATTATTGTCAGACCTTTTTACTATAGGTAATTCATACATGACAATTAGACAGCAGATGACATATTTAGATGGCAGCTAAAAAGAATGAATTAAGAAAATATACATAGCATAGTAGTAAAAAGGTTCTAAACGATTTTTTAAAGCTTATCCTCAAAATCATAAAAAAATGATTTTAGGGTACTTAAAATAACATCGGTTACGTCTTGACCAACGGTTAAGCATTAAATGGCTGCTCACCTCAATGGTACACTGGCTGCACGAACCGATTTATGTTAAATGATCGATTGAATGAACATAAAGAACAATTAGGTATAACCAATTGCTCAATGTTCAGTGAATTAAAACATGTTGCTCTGTACGGTACCTATCTTTTTTTATGTGGAACATAATGTACAGTTTTAATTTTGTTTTATGAATGATAGCAGCAGACGATTCCAAATCTAAATAATAACCATTAGTGAAATATGTGATATACGAGGAGCTCGATTGCGCAGGTGGTTAGCGCGTTCGGCTGCGATCTATGTAGTTAAGCAACTTTCGCAGTGGTCGGTCATTGGATGGGTGACCTAAATATTCTATATCGAGTTCCTCCGTGCTTCGGAAGGCACGTTAAGCCGTTGGTCCCGGTTGCACCTGCAGTCGTTAGCACCCGCCAATCCGCACTGGGCCCGCGTGGTGGGTCATGG
Organism: Chilo suppressalis; assembly: GCA_902850365.2. Taxonomy (NCBI): domain Eukaryota; kingdom Metazoa; phylum Arthropoda; class Insecta; order Lepidoptera; family Crambidae; genus Chilo; species Chilo suppressalis. The sequence goes on from OU963911.1 coordinate 4,325,016, forward strand.
CCCAATCTCCCTATTCCATCCATAGGGAAGGCCTGTGCCCCAGCAGTGGGGACATTAAGAGGCTGATGATGATGATGATGATGATGAAATATGTGATCATCATCAGGATGATAAAAAGAGCGGAGTCCTAATGCGAAGCGTTTTAGTTCGGCGAAGATAACAGGATAAGTTAAATCTAGAAATAGAGAATGGAGGATTTACCACTCGAATTGAAACACTTGTTTGGAAAAGTAATCTTCACCTTAGAGAAGGCTGCGGCTAAGGAAAACTATAACGTAACTTGTTTGATTTACCTGCAATTATATTGTCGCAGCAATAAGGAGATTACGTTATTAAATAGAAAGTAAATGTGTCGACCTCCGTGACCGAGCGGTTTGTACGCCGGGTTCGAATCCCGGTGGGGGCAGATGTTTACTAGCATTTGTACTCCAGTCATGGATGGTAATATGTACTTCTATATAAATATACTTATGTATGTACGCAGTATAAGTATTCTATCCGTTACCTTAGCATCCCATAACACAAGCCTACAGTGCTTTGGGGCTAGGCTAATTGGTGTAAGTGTTGGAAATATTTATTTATTTTAATTGGTCAACAATGCGTGGACGTTCTATCTTATACCAAACATTTAAGCAAGGTCCACCCACCAGTCATCATCAGAGCCTTCTGCCTCTCAGCAGGGACCCTGGGTCCCGGCGAGTGAATATGGAACAAGTCTGATGCGCTGGTGCTACAAGCTGTTGTTCGAATCTTCTTGAAGAAACCAACTTAACCAAACATTGAGGTAAGATTCACTCACCAGTCATCGTCGGAGCCTCCTGCCCCTCAGCAGGGACCCTGGGTCCCGGCGAGCGAGTATGGAACAGGTCTCTGACACGCTGGTACAGCGCCGCCGGTGCTCCGGAGTTGTTATTTGAGCCCCCGTGTAGGAACCAACCGCCATTGTTGGCGGAATCCGCGTCTGATGCTGAGCAAGCTGGGACAAATTACGTACATAAATCAATATCAAAAGAGTTATATATATTTATGAATCATTTAACTGCTAGATTTTTAAATATAAAGAAAATTTTGCTACAAAAAATTCCACACGGACTTCTTTCAAATGTTTGATATTTGTAAAGGTATTCATTTGAAATTGTGGGTTACCCACAAGAGATGGCGATCAGGGCCGCTTTAGCATAATAGTCAATTAGAGAAGGGAGCGGGTTCGAGTCCCGTCTGCTGCCTGGACAGCGTGGATTTTTTTTCTAGTAATATTTTCTTTAGATCAAACGAGTTCTTAATCCATCTATGACCAAGTTAAAAAGAAAAGAACAGTTTTAGGTAATATGAAAATTCATAGTACATGTCTACTTAATTTATGTTATTTACGTGATTGTTACCAGGCACCTTGTTTTTAGCGATATGTATTATTTTACAATATGAAAATTTAATACGAACAAAAAAAACGTCATGATTTTTTATAAAAACGATCAAAATACAAGATCCTTCAAACGTAAAGAAGCAGTTGTGCAAACCGGCAAACTGAGGATGGAACTTCTACTAGCTAGCATCTTCACGTGACAGGACTTTAACACCACTTAACATCTGCCGGTCTATTCGCTAACATTTTTGATATATACAGGCTGTAAACTAAAGAGAAAATTATATGTCCATCGATGCTTTTCAGAACAAATATCTTAGTGGGGGTATAATAAAGCAGTAGTAGATCACTAAATAGCTCGGTGATTATAACTTCCATCTGTCAAACAAAGTTATTGAATAGGCCTACAGGTGAGGTGTAGTCATTATCTACCTATTGATAAAAAAAATAGTTTTTATCTTTAACCAACTGGGACAACAAAGAAAAACAAGAATTTTATAGAAAAAATAAATTCTTAGCCACTTTATACAATTAAAAACACACAGTATCTCAGGTGTACTAAATAACTGACTGATAAAAAATAAACATGCCTTATACCTGCCTATATTTTACGCATTATTAACCTAAGAATTGCAATCCCTTAATGAAAGTAATTGATTAAAATTAAAATATTGATTGATAAATGTTTGTTACAAAGTTGTTCCTAAATACCGATCAAATTATAACACCTATTACCATATTCGAACATAAAAAACATCCTTAAAATTTCAATAATAAAAGTTCAAATTAAGTTCACAACATAAGTTCCGAAAATGTTCACGAAAAATAACAAATTTGAAATAAACAACACACCATATTCATTGTATCGCACAAAATCACTGCGCGCTATCCACTCCTGGCACAAATCAATTTTGCTAATCACGTTCATTGTTCAAAATGTTTTTTCCCGTTCGGAAAACTGTAATTAGCTTCAGGCAGACACGTCCGACCGGCTCGGCATCAGGAAAGCAACTGTGTAATGATGTGCGACCGTGTTACCTAAAGATGCGCATGCGTTTCCTGTAAACCATTTTTCCTATGTAGGGTTGCTAGTTGCCACAGTGAAGTTATATTTTTGGCCATTATTATCTTCATATTTAACCCAAATAACATAACTAATAATTTTAAAGACTCAATTTCGTTAACAATGTTTTGCAACACATTGCAATAGATAGCAATAGTTTGCGCGAAAGTATTTTTAGGCGACATGAAAGTACAATGACCTTGGTATTGGTAATAAGTTATGCTCGCCTGATGGTAAGCGATCACCATAGCATGAAGGCGCTTGCGTCATAAAGAGTATCACTCGTGCGTTGCGTACTCTGATGCCATCCCCTCGCTAGTGGAGATCTAGTTAACTTACTACAGAAGTCAGTGAGTGTTACGCGCACAAAAAATAGTCAGTGATGTCGATTCTGGTATGACTCTCTGAACTTAAAACTAAATTTAATACCAGTCTCTTCTTTTCATTTTGTATGGATAATAACAAGGATATACTGTTGTCAAATTTAAGTTTAGGTTTAGAGAACCATGCCAGAATCGACACCAGTAGTCTATTTATTTTTTATTTATTTATTTCAGGAAAACAACAGCATTGTCTTATTTCTAGTTACATTTGTAATATTTTCTTAAACTAATGCCAATAACAGTATTCCTGATAACATATTTATTTGTGTAACATTTTTGAGTCTATCTTTAAAGTTCATTCAAAGATATTTGCAACAATAGTTTCATTACTATCTTTATGTTAATTAATTAAGATATCCCACGACATGTTTATAAAACAACATGAATACAATGTTTATTATCATATAACGAAGCAATAAAATATACATAAGTACGAACCCCTTACGTGTCTCATTATTTAGCCAAATATGCTTAATTAATACAATGCACTTTCCCCGATCATTCATTAGTTAGGTAATAAAAGTACGTTTTGTCCCTATAAAAGGATCAGCAGTGCTAAAATGTTTATTATAGTTATTGGACAATCGTGTGAGTGGCGCATTTTGAGCATAATTAGTGTAGTCAGTTGTATCATTTAAGCTTTGATACTTGTTAGCCACGCAAGACTGGTAGCAAATTCTTAATACAAACATCTTCATAATATCTACATAATACAATCTTCTTAATAAAATGTAACCGTTAACTTGAAATACGCAATATAAAAAATCGACGGACGAATTGTGAGTTACGGTCTTCGTTCTCAGTAATTCAGCTAATTAATTAAAAAAAGTATTTAATTAAGAAACTTCCGAACTTGCTAGTTGCTGATGTATTGATCATCTAGCAGCCATAACGTGGCGTGTCTCCGCTTCACGCCCTGTTAGTTGCGCCCGCGCAGTTCACACTTCGACCGATTCGCTAATCCAATATAACATCAAAGGTGTGGAACGGCGTGGAATGATCATTACGCATAATGCTTATTTGGTAACAATCGGCTATTAATCATAAATATTGAATAATATGGCATTATACTAAGTTTTGCACAAATTACTAAAGAAAATGAAATGACAAGGAAGATAGAAAAAGGATCGTTTTTTCAGATAATGATTGTAGACTACAGCTCAACCTCATTCGTAAGTTTTTAGTTTTTCTTTACGCGCGTTCAGTTTTCAAAAATGTAGATGCGTTAATTGTGGCTGCTGGAAAAAATAGTATTTGATTTTGATCATAGTCCCAACTTGAATTTTGGCCTCGGAATCAGCAAAATTAGAGGGTGGTGAACCGGTGAACCGCAAGCACTGTCTACTTTTTCAAGACTTCGGGAAAGCTGCAGACTTATGAGCGCAGCACTTGCTACATAGACTCATTCATCTGATAGGCCCATATCATATCCCATACAGCAACACATATGCAACCGATGCACTTGCCGACGGTGGAAGAGAGGGACAATCACAGAATAATTGCAAGAACAAATTATATTAACATATCGCAATGGCTACTTTTTTCTAGACGCGGTCTACTGCTCCATGGATAAGATTCTGATTCTTCGTTTATCAGACTTACTTGAACCTGGTGAGCCATGAGTCTTAAAACGCCAAAAGTCAGTCTAATCTGAACTTTTATCTATCCAAAGGATTGCCTTGACCTTGTTGCTTCATGTTGGGTTGGAACTATCCTCCCCTGAAGAGCTGTGATAAGTGGCTGTCGTTGACGCAGCCCTCTGCATCGGATTAACGTACAGTCCATCGGCTGGTCCGGACCTGCCCTAGCTGATGGAACCCACGGTAGAACGAAGGGGCCCGCGTCGCTCCTTGACTGATGGGCGACGCGCATTCTCAGGCGCGAGAAGGTACAAAGGAGAACGAGTACTGCCAGCGCTGATGCACTTACCTGAACTGTCCTCCCCTGAAGAGCTGTGATGAGTGGCCGTCGTTGACGTTGCCCTCTGCATCGGATTGACGTACAGTCCATCGGCAGGGCCAGACCGGGCCGAGCTGATAGAGCCGACTGTGGAAGGGAGGGACCCGCGCCGCTCCTGAACTGACGGGCGGCGCTCTCTCTCTGGCGCGTGCAGGTAGAAGGGAGAACGAGTGCTGCCAGCGTTGATGCAGTTCGGGAGGGCGCACTAGAAGTAAATTTAAGAGGTATTTAAAATAAACATAAATACAATAGGGCATCAACCTTTAACAATATCATCAGAACTTTTGGTGACATGGTGCCACATATATATTAAGAGAAGGATACGCGAGAATAACAGCCTGGTGACTTGGTATCGCAAGTGTCTTAAGGCTTCTTGCCATTGTGGATATGTGCTTGTTTGCTGATTTTTATGTTTGAATTGTGGATACGTGCTCGGATAGCTTAGTTCGATTCCCAACTGGACTCGGTAGGTGGTGGAGCTACAGTCGCGTTATATAAGTTATTAAAATATTTTTATCACGCATTTTTTTATATTTTTATCGGGTATTTAGTATCTCCGGTTATTCAGTATCCATACTTTAAGGTCTGCTAAATTTATAACTAAATTGTTTAATTGTTCGAAAGAGAGACGAAGTTCTTAGCGATCCATGGATTCACCGTGCGGGTGCCGGGTCCATCGTGTGTGAGAGTGAGAAACTCTGAGGAATAATATATCTAATTTATGTACGTATTTGACCACAGTCCTTTGCAAGGTGAATGATATAGTTCCTCCAAGAAGCAGTCCGATTTGAGTGGAAAGTCCACTGTTCGTTTCTAATGTAAGTAAAAGTAATGACACAGGATAGAATGGAAGAGAGGTAGAGCAAAGCGGATTTTCGGCGGAACCGTCTGAGGATGTAACCTCCATCTTGCAGTAAAATATCACTGCCTTGTGGTCGTGTTGTGTTTCTGTGGGTGAGTAAGGTTTCAGGGCTCCACGGGGTAGGGGATTGGGTCAGGTTAAGTAATGGGGAGACTGATATTTTTTGTATGGTAAGCGTTTATAGGCTATAGCGGCCGGTTAACATCAGCGCGGGCCATTTGCTTGTGTGCCATCTTTTTAACATAAAAACTTACTCTCGCATCGCCCGGTGTACAGGCGCAGGAGTGGACCGCCTTGTACGTCGCTAGCTGCTTGCCTTCACTAGCACCAGCGCCGGCTGCCACCAGCACATTCAGACACTGGACAAAACAAAAAAATAATATTATCAATCGAGTGCAAAAAAATCTAGGCTATACTTGCACCAACTGTTCGTGTATTCTTCATCGCCTCTGTTATATTGTTAAATTTTTTAATTAAATTATTTTAGACACTTATCAATAGGTAGTTTCAAGTAATACAATTCCTTAAGTTCCGAACCGAAAACTATTTTTTAAATAGCTAAGTATTAATTAAAATTAAATTCGTTATTTTTACAGATTTCACCTAGACTGACAGTAACAGAGAAACGTAATATTGCGCCACCTGCTAACTTTCCCGTGGTGAAAAGTTTATCAAGGTCCATTGACAGCTAGTTTCGTGCACTTCTACTAGTAACTGCATGCTAACTATAAACCTTCTATTCCAAACAGAAATTTGGCCCATCACATGGGCTAAAATTAATCACCCTATTAATGTCCCCACCGCTAGAGCACAGACCTTCCCTACGGATGGAATAGGTAGAATGGGTCGTGACCCACGACGTGAACCCAGTGTGGATTGGTCAGAACCAAAGGCTAAGTTTTTGGTATTTGGTGAAAATATTCTGCAAATTTTCATCATTTCACATTAAGTCTTCCAAACCGATAAAAAATGTTGTTGTGTATTTATATATATGTACCAAATATGAGTTCCAGGTCTAATTGGTTACCGTGTAGAATTTCTAGACCCAATAACAAGTTCCCATGGTATTTTTTTGTAATTACAGACGAATTCACGGAAAATATTTATTTACATTTTTTAGCCTGTAATCTATTTTATTGTCATCGTATGGAAAACACTTTTCTACTAGCGAAGTCAATGGCCCCGTTTGACCTTCCATAATTATTTTGAACCTTTTACTATTGTATTATGTGCTAAATCACCCTGTCTGGGTCAGCTCTGCCGTGTATTCTTTAACCATGTCCAATTTTGAATGTGATATTGTTAACTGAAATCAGTTTTTTTTAATAATACCTAAAGTGATTCAAATTATACACAAAAAAACGCGGGTAAAGGTCATTACCATTACTTTTCATTTGAAAATCCTTTTCATACCTAGAAGGTGGGGGTCTAAAGTAGCAACATTGTATTAAACACTAAAATATGTTAAAAAAAATTAATTATCTTTATTTTACATCAAAGACGCTTCATCCAAGGTGCAGCGCACACTCGGAGCGGCGCGGCGAAGATGCAGAGAAGGTAAAAATTTAAGTTATACTCTTATTCCTATATCATAAGTTTAAAACTTGCATGGCAAAAAATAATAGAACAGCGGCGCACAGCGCTGAAAAGCGACCACGAGAGCTGACACGCGACTACTCCGCTACGTGACTCCAGGCCGTGCTCTAAGTCGCTGCGCGCCGCTTCGTGGCTCTAGGCCACGCTCTAAGTCGCTGTGCACCGCTCCGTGGCTCCAGGCCGCGCTCTAAGCCGCAGCGCGCCGTTCCGTGGCTCCAGGCCGCGCTCTAAGTCGCTGCGCGCCGCTCCGTGGCTCTAGGCCGCGCTCGGAGTCGCCACAAGTAGTATCTTCGCCACGCCTCTCCCGGTTTGCGCTACATCTAAGTAGTCAAGTAGTAATTATATTTACGCAACGCAGATGACCTTTACATCGTCTTCACCGAGCTTGGGTTGGCGAGATCCTCATGGGACCACAAGCTAAGAAAAGCGATTGGCTGTTAGTTGTTTTCTAGGAAGCTTTTTTGGAGTGCACAAGCCCTTGTTAACTCAGTTCATTAAATTGCTATTTCTTGATATCGAAAACAGGAAAACAATAAAACTTGACGAAAATATTTATTATAAAACTTAAAAGTAAGTGCACACCCCTTGTGACAAAAGAGGTTTGAACTTACACTTGATTATGATATAAACAAAAAAATATTGACAGCAGTTAAAAAGTTTTCTATGCAAAAAATTAGCTATGGATTAGTTCATGGAGTGTGATGCTGTTGGTCACAGATGACTTGCACCAGGCTTAGTTCGACGAGATCCTTAGAGGACTTCAAGTCGGGAAATAACGAGTGGCTCTGGTGGTTTTATAGGCGAACGGCATCTCCTTGCGAAGGGAGTCAACGCTCCACCGTAGTGTCACCAGGGCTCTCGAGTCTTTAAGGTAGAGGAAGTTACAAAATATGTGAATAAATTTTGATAATAAATTGACTGAACAATCCGGAACATCAGCTCGTGAATGTTGTTAATTAGAATTGCCAATTGCCAACCAACTAGCATATGCACTTCTGCTGGCGTACCAAAACTCATATCTTGACAGCGCCTTTATTACGTCCCACTAAGACTTATATTCGAATCGGTTTCCTACACTCACAACAACCAACAGAGTGTGACCACTAAAACTGGTACGTACTTTCCAAACGTGAGCTTTGCTCTATTGTCTGTGCCGATTACCCTGACCATAGGCAAGATAGAAAGTGATCGCACCGTGTAATTACCGCGCAGATGTTTCAATTATGAATGTCTTTTGTTTATGGTTTGCCCGTTCACGCTGGTTGAGTTAGACGTTTCCTGTTAATTTATGTGCAGTCGCGTAAGTAATACTAATAAGCGCATTATGTGTATTACGAAACTGGAAGTAAGTACTGTGAGTATCGAATGGTTTTGCTAACATGAATTATGTCTCATTATATCATTGGATGTGTTGTATTCCTTGAAATATTGTTTTTGTTGATATATAGGTATGTAACTGGTTTGAAGTAGTTATTACTATATGACATAATATCTGAAACGCTGCCTTTTGTTCTAATGGCGAGCATAATTTCTGGTACTGTTGAGCAAGAATATCTGCTTGAGCAAGATCGTTCTGTATTTTACAATTCATATTTTTTTTTTTATCAAAATTGAAGATATTTGCTTACAAAGAAATATATCCAAGCCTCCTTAAAGCAAGGCATACCCGACGAACAGCACGGCTTTTTCAAGGGGAGATCAACAACTTTAAATTTAAGTTTGTACATTAGTGAACTGCATCTTAACATGGGCTTTCGTTCACATGTGGATGTGATATATACAGATTTTGAAAAGGCCTTCGACCGCGTACGCATTCTTTTGAAAAAGCTTTATCAACTGGGAATACGAGGCCATTCGTATAGATGGATAAAGTCTTACATATCTAATCGTAAACAGGCTACTGTAATGGGCGGGATTAGCTCTGACTTTATCAGTATAACGTCAGGCATGCAGCAGGGCTCGTTACTCGATCCTATATTCTATATAGCATATATAAGCGTAATGTCTTCATGTCTTAAGCATACTAGGCTCTTACTCTATGCTAATGATATGAAAATCTATATGAAAGTTGAATCATACGATGACTGTTTAAAACTGCAAGAAGATCTGGACCGACTTTCAGAGTATTACATAAGCAACAAAATAACAGTTAACACGGCCTAATGCGTGCATATTAAATTCACGAGTTGCAAAGATCCTATTCTGTATGATTTTAAACTTAATAATGAAGTAGTGACTACATAAAGTGAATTTTGTGAGGGAACTTTGGATTCAAAATTGACATTCGCCAATCATTTTAACGATATAACTACAAAGACTTATAAAAATTTAGGATTTATTTTTAGGGTTACGAAGGATTTCAAGGACTCATGAAGGTATTGTATTATGCTTGTATTCAAAGTACCCTTAAATACTGGAACACCGTGTGGAATCCACATTACCTAACACATGAACACGCCATTGGACGGATACAAATGAAATTCGTAAAATACCTTAACTTTAGATTTAAAAATGAATCATAGCACACCATATACGGCCTCATTACTCTGAGTGATAGGCGACGAATGTGGGACATAATAGCTTTATTCGATTTATGCACCGAGTTGATAAATAGAATTGTTTCCTTAAAGGCTCCTTTTTTTCGATGACGGGGATTGAAAAATAACTCGCTACACGCAACTTTTTCATGTACCATCTGTGCGTACAAATTACAAGGTCAACGATATGTCGGTAAGGTTGCCAAAAACATACACAACAAATACATCTCCGATATCGACCTGTTCTCGTTTTACAAGAGCCGCTTTTAAATCAGCATTATTTGAAAACATAGCCGCAAGACCCAAATATGCATTTGATTGTTATTTATTTATACAATTTATTTGAATTTCAATTTTATTTATAATTTTCAATTCGTATTCTTATTAATGTCAAAAATGACTGAACTGAAGCATTTCCAAATACGTCTTAAATTACTTCCTTGACACTTAGTTTGTTTTTATTCTTATTGTAAGCTTACAATTACAAGCACTTACACTGAACTTCGGTGTTGAATAATCTAGTGCCCGGGGCGTTTTTTAAATTATGACTTTACGAGTATGACGCATAACATTACAGCTGCATAAACACACACAGATACACACATGTATAAACACACACAGATACACACCCACAGTACACACTTCATAAAGTTATCATGTGACAAATTCCTAAAAACCTTTTAAAAATAATATTTAGTGTTTTTTTTTGTTGTCATTTGTTATGTCTTATCAAAATCTTAACTTAATTCTATCCATGTTAGTAAATTATTTGATTTTATTCTATTTTACTAATAAATGTAATATCGATATATAGTAACGCCGTTAGTATCTAATGTGTACATAGTAAGTTTCTGTAATTGTCCTAAAGATTGTATTTATATTTTATCAAATCCACAAAAATCGCTATAGAAACTTTGTTAAAGATAAATAAATAAATAATAAATAAAAAAAGATATAGTCTACAAATAACAAAAAAAGAAAGAAACGAAAAGACAAAAAGAAAGACAATAGAAACGACACAAAAAGCAAAGCATGTGAGTAAGGTCTATGTCTTCTGAAGTTACATAAGATACAGCCAGGACAATGTAGTAATTATGTACAGTGGATACCTTTTAATTTGCTTTTCACGACAATAAACATAATCGAAAGGTAAAATAGATAGGTCGGCACTTTCTCATATTTTTTTTATAAAACTAGGAAGGCAAATATCTCTACCCCACCTAATGTTAAGTGGTGATAAAGTCTAGACGCAAATATAGCTGGTACTGCCACACCAATCATACTCACCTTGCCCGCCTGCAGAAATGCTTCTTCACGCCTCTCTTAAAGGACCCCGATTGTAGGAAGACGGATTTAGCATGCTCCAAAGAGAATAAAAAGGAGAGACAAATTTAGATTTAACTTTGGAGTTATGTCAGAATATCGTCAATGGCTCATATTATAAATTAACACTGCACTATTGAGGATAGTTTTGACATTGGATGATAATCGTCATGGTCCCCGATAAAGCATAAATTACGTATCTAATTCCAAAATAAAGACAATTGACTAAACCAATCATACAAAAGCACATTAAAGTAAACGTAAAACCTTTATATTTACCACAAACGCACCTGACTTTTTGCTACGCAGTTACTGATACGCATATTGCAAGTTAACACATTGATATTAAAATTCTACCGAGAGACTTTCCAAATTAATACCCTAGATCATTATGTTCATACATTCTCTTTAATCTCAAGGATGTTCACATGAGAAAACGTAGCGAACAAACGAAATGCCCAATTATGCAATATTTCATGAAGGTGATGGGAGCTTTTGCCGTGCCATTTTAAAAGTTTGACTAATATAAACATTGTCAAGTCTTGCACATTGCGTTGTCTGTGGGCCGGGGTTCTTTATGACTTATAACACCTAACTTCGATTTGGCGCAAGCGATGACGCAGATAGTTATCGCATTTGGCGATCGTGAAAGTTGAGCAACTTACGCAATGATCGGTTATTGGATGGGTGACCAAAAATTTATGATCTCGAGATTAAGCTGTGGGTCCCGCCTGTATTTAGCACCCACCAATCCGAACTGGGCCCGCGTGGTGTATCACGGCCCTGTCTACATATTCCATCCATAGGTAAGGTCTGTGCCCCAGCAGTGGGGACATTAATAGGATGATTATGACTTCGATTTTTAACTTGGCTTTTAGCATGGCAGTTATGGTATTTTTTTTTGCTTGGAAAGACGTGACGCCTTCCTCGCTACCGAGGGTTGTAGCGATGAGGATTCTTCCCTGCTCATTTCGTCCCTCAAGGGCCCAGAAAAATGAGCAGAAGCATTGAAACCACAGACAATACCCCTGAACCGATCACCGGAGATGCACTCTAAGGACCGAAGGCGTGCCGCGAGTGCGGGTGGCGCAACGTTATAACTAGCCACTCATAAAATATGTACCTAAGAATGTAGGCAAAGTTCAGATGGTCGCGTGTCGTCACGTGTGATCGCGCGTCAAAGGAATTCAAATGACAAGCGATAACACACTGCTACCCATTTTTCATCCATTTTTCGCTGCCCCATACCATACCCCATGTTTGCACGCAACAATTCGCGTGGATCATTTGTACTGATTGGTACTTGACTACAAGAACGGTCTTACGCGTGCAAGACGCCGCAAACTGCAACCTTCTTCCACGTCCTGCCATCATCATTTCATAGTTTAAAACTCACATCCAAGTGATGATTCTTTGCCGCGTCGTTAATGGGACTCTTGGCGTGCCTGACTGGATGCAGCCTGGCGCTTTGCCGCAGCAGCCACCGTACCGTGATCAGGTGGCCGCGCGACGCCGCGATGTGCTGCCTCGTTCCACGGTGGGATCAGTGCCTAAGATACGAGTATAATAGTCTAAATCTCACCTCCAAGTGATGGTTCTCTGCTGCATCGTTGATGGGACTCTTGCCGTGCCTGTCTAGATGCAGCCTGGCGCCGTGCCGCAGCAGCCACCGCACCGTGGTCAGATGGCCGCGCGACGCCGCAAAGTGCAGCGGCGTGGCGCCATCGCCGTCCCTAGCGTTCGGATCCACGCCCCGTTCTACAATCTGAGACAAGATAAAAATAAAAATTAATCAAAGCACATTTCTTCCTTTTATGTTGCGGTGCCTAACAAAATAAACATAGAGAATAGACTGGGCACTCCACATGGTTTAAGGAGCTGGTTTGTTGAGATCAGCCAACGAAGGTGAGAAATTGAGGACGGCTGTATTGACACTATTATATGACCCTAGAGTGTCTTGCGACTGAATTTCATAGACCAACCCGATCGACGCGGGCTGCGTTAGCAGCGATGAGGATTCTTCCCTGCTGATTTCGTCCAGCTCAAGAGCCCAGTGAAATGAGTAGAACCATTATAACCACAGACAAGATCGTGTTGCTGTATGCTGAATTCTATTTATAATTTACTTCAGGTAGGTCGCGGCAAATTGAATAATTTTCCGCGCCTTGTATAATGCTCACACTAATAAGGAAAAAACTTTTGAATAAGCTATAAATCGCTTCCATTCCTCTTTTGATTCTTTTAGGCAGAACAAAGCAGTCTTTAAAATATCTATCCCAAAACTGTCCTTACATTTTTTTTGTATTTATTTGTTTGCCTCGTAGAAACCACACCAACGTCACATCACAGCTGTGATTAAATCTACAAAGAGAGAGTCCGTTTTATGGTCTGAAAGTCGACAATTTATCGTCATTATTTATAACCACGGCGTGTAGCGGGGCTGCAAACATCTAAACGGTTTCTATAAATCAGACCACTGATATAACTACGGCAATTAATTCTCAATTAGTTAACTTTCTAACATACACAATATGAATTGTTTTACAACTTGCATAACTACCCTTGGCAGATTAGCAGAGCTTAGCGTTAAGTGTCGTGGTACTGCATTTAATGATTTTTTCATAGTTCTAAGGGTAGGTGATGAGGTTTGGGAGTTTGGATAAACAACACATAGGTATTGTAATATTTTTGTGGTGTACAATATTTTTTTTTGTATTGTATTGTACTCCTAAGTTTCTTGTGACCCTTTACCTACCCGAACCTTTATTTGCCGTTTAGATATCCAATTAGTCAACAAATTTTCTCGGACACCATGGTTACTCCATAGTTTTAACCATCGAATCACATTATTCACGGTCCTGTTAATTAGCTTTACGTGGTGTAAATCTACGTGGTAGAGCGCGAAGAAACAACGGGCGCATGACGTGCAAGGCCGCGAGAGAAAATGTCCAAGTGCGATGACTTCAATACCGACGTACATCGATTTCGACTTCGTACATCGTAATTCGACATGGAGTAATTTTATTAAATTTCATACAGAGACGTTCGATAGTGTACCGGATCGCAATGCTAGATATGCTATGTATTACTGGTCAGTTAACTAAATTAGTGTTATATGGTTGGTGATCAGATTAATGGTCGTAGCTGACATCTCAACTAGGGAAGGGGTTGACGTCAAATATTTTTTTTATAGCTAGGTTCTACAAATGCTTCCACCCCACCTGATGTTAAGTGACGGTGAAGTCAAGACTTGAAGATAGCTGGTTCAGCAGTTCTACCTGCCACACCAGCCATCCTCACCTTGCCGGCCTGCATGTTGCTTCTTTACGCCTCTTTTAAAGGATCCCAGGTTGTAAGAGGGACGGAACACGTGAGCGGGCAGAGCATTCCATTTACGAAAAGTGCGACAAAGAAATGAGTGACCAAGTTTCTTTGTACCGTATGGTGAAACTTGTGCCCAACATTGGCCATTTAAATAGGCTAACGATGACTTTCGATAATTGAATTAGAAAAAAGAACAAAAACAACACAAGTCTGTGAGAGGTGGGATTGCCATGAGTACTCCCAGTACTAGTGGGAACTCAGTCGTACCCGAGCAGAGGTGTGTTTAGATCAAAGAGTCCTTTTTGCTACGGCCACACTGTCGCGCTCCCGCGTACATTTTCCGTTTTCACGACAAGTCGCGCCAATCAAATGTCACATATCAGAACACGGTCAGAAATGTGACTATTGCTTGGTTAGATGTCAAATCAAATCATTTATTTGCAGTAAATAGGGTACATACATACATAATTATGATGATGATAATTATGGGTGTTATTTCTATTGTTTTATTCTAAAAACGTTTATAGCTAAATAAATGAAATAGCATGCAGAAGAAACAATGAAACTTACTTTCTATATTATTATTTACTATGACACCAACTAAAAATCATTATTAAATAATTATTCACTTTCTCATTATAATACGTTTAAATTTAAAAAATCTATAACAGAGTAAAAGTACAATTCCATCAGCCATTTCCTTAGTACTTTGCACTTTGTTAAATGGCAGCTGCTTTATTATTTCTTCAGGAATTTTGTTGAGGATTTTAATAGCCGTTGCATAACCGTTATTATGGAATTTGGATGTTTTGGACACCGTATTAAGAACAAGTTTGTTAACATTTTGCAGGTTTTTACTAGTTTTGTCTATTATTTGTTGGTAAAGCTGTTTGATGATAAAGCCGATGGTTGAGCGTGGCACAGGACCCATCAATGTGGAAATCCTTGGGGAGGCCTATGCTTAGCAGTGAGCGTCGTACAGCTGAGATGATGTTTTTTTTTATACTGGTGATGATGGTGCTGATAAAAGCTGTTTATTTTGTTTGACAAACTTTCTAATTTCTTATATGTAAGTACTTACAATATCATGATAGGTTGAAGCATAGATCATAATAATACATAAGCTGTCTAAGAATTATTGAACATTTATTATCTTATTACCCAGCTGATAAGTATTACGTAGTGGCTTAGATAAATTTCCTTATTTCAGTTCTGTAGTGCAGAACCCATCTCACCCATCCTCATCTGCAGTGCAGTTACCCATGCTTTAAAACCTCTATAAAAGATGCTGAAACAGCTTATTGCCAACATTAAAAGATACGATGTCCTAACAACCATAAAATCATCCAAGCGGATAAGATAATGGTATCGATTCTGGTATGATCTCTAAACTTAAAACTTAATTTAACATAAGTCTCTCCTTTTCATTCTGTTATGAGAATGACAAGGATGGCAATGCTGTTTCAGAATCTTCTGTTGTGGTTTTAAGGTACGGATAAATGCACTACAGACATGTTTTTTGTTAAATTTGCATCTTTGTAGATAGGTAGCTATATTCTTCACGTAGTAAAAAGCACAATGTTTATGTGATGTCTAAGTTGGAGATTTTTAGATTTTACTTGTGTCCATGTCTGGGTATGATTTTTTACCAAAGTGTTTGAGCTGAAATGTAAAGAAAAAAATAAAGTTCTTCCACTCCACCAGGTACTCGAAAACCGCGAGGTGACCCATCTGGGCTGCCAGGCACACTGATGTCACGTCGTTGTCCTTCTATATTGGCAATTATGAACTAACTAACAGAAAAGCCTCACCATCCATTTGACGCAGTCCAAGCAGCCGGTCTGGGCTGCGGCGTGGATGGGCAGCATTCCGTCCCTGGCCCTCGCGTCCAGTCTGCCTCCAGCCTCCAGCACCAGATACTTGAGGACTGCCAAGTGACCCTCCTGGGCTGCCAGGTACACTGGTGTCACGTCGTTGTCCATCGCTGTGTTGGCACTGTTGGAAGAAACAACATGACGTGTGAATTACATTATACTTTTCATCATTATTCATATGTCTTACTTATATCTTCTAGAAACTCAGAGAGTAATCACAATCAGTTTAACTCAGTTTGCTATAAAACAAAGGTATGGATAAAGGCCTAACTAAATATAATTTTATAAAAAAATGGCGTACTTTCGCGATAGCTAATACCGTTAGATTTTATGAGATTTGATCCAATCAAAAAGAATTATTTTATTAAAATTATTCCATATATCTTGCCAGTGAACATAAAACACGTGAAATAAATTGGGAGATAGAGTAGCTTGATGGCGCAGGTGGTTAGCGAGTTCGGTTGCGATCGTTGAAGTTAAGCAACTTTCAACCAAAATTATTGTATCTCGAGTTCATCTGTGCTTCGGAAGGCACGTTAAACCGTTGGTCCCGGCTGCATCTGCAGTCGTCAGCACCCGCTAATCCGCATTGGGCCCGCGTGGTAAGTCATGGCCCAATCTCCCTATTCCATCCATAGGGAGGGCCTGTGCCCCAGCAGTGGGAACATTAATAGGCTGATGATGATGATGATGAAATTGGGATAACTCATGAGCCGGTTAAATTAAGACGATATTGACAATTGTGCGTTTACACAACGGCCCATTCTCTTTATTATTATTATTATTATTATTATAACAATAACCTAAGTTATAAAATAAGCACTAAACAATGAAATGGCTTAGAGTAAGCTTATGTGTATCCAACATTTTAATTTAATTTATAGAATTGAAAAGCTTGCTTGCGACACAGAAGTAATTTTAAAGTTACTTATTGCTTATTTTAACTTTTTTTATGATAAAAGGGTGGCATACAAGCATATGTCCCGACCAAGGAATTATAATTCCATTGGCCCGCCTGACGATAAGCGGCCACCATAGTCTATAGACGCTTGCGATACCAAAAAATATCACTCGCACCGTTGCCTACCCTGACCCAATCCCCTACCCCTTGGAACACTTCTACTTCGAACCAGGGTTGCCAACCGTACGAGAATTCTCGTACAAATACGAGATTACCTTTCGTACGAGGTACGAGAACACTACACCTATGTACGAGATTTTGTCAGATAAAGGACATTGGGCAAAAATGTACGGACGCTGCACCCACGTTCGCCACGGCTTAAACTACATTTGTCTGAAAGGTATTATAGTCAAGATCATCTGTGCCAAAGCGCATCAAATTCCATCCTGGGGGTCTTTAGTTATTTTAAGTTAAATGTGTACAAGTACAAAAATGTATGGACGCAGCACCCACGTCCGCCACGGCTTAAACTACATTTGTCTGAAAGGCATTATAGTCAAGATCATCTGTGCCAAAGCGCATCAAATTCCATCCTGGGGGTCTTTAGTTATTTTAAGTTAAATGTGTACAAGTACAAAAATGTATGGACGCTGCACCCACGTCCGCCACGGCTTAAACTACATTTGTCTGAAAGGTATTATAGTCAAGATCATCTGTGCCAAAGCGCATCAAATTCCATCCCGGGGATCTTTAGTTATTTTAAGTTAAATGTGTATAAGTACTATAACGAACGAACATTAATGAAACAAGGGAATTAATTTAGTGAGTTAGTTCGACTCTACATAGGGTGCTCAGGAATTATGGGAGTACTTCACAAGGTGCAAGCGTGCCCCCTTATGTTATTCTGCCGCGCTAGAGTAAATCCAAACATCCCCGCATGGGTTGGGTATTTTTTAAACATTCTGTTTGTTATAGCAAATTGTCCGTTTTACATAGAAGATATGTAAAACGGAGCGACCACAGATAACACAAACTTGTACACGCTTCGGAGAACACATAATTCCAGTTCATCCATACTAATTGACAAAACCGATAATCGTGTTCCAATATCCAAAGCGTGTTAGATAAAAATCAATCAAGTAGCAGGGAGCGCACAATCAGATCGAAGTAAGAGTCGACTATTTGCAACTGCAAGTCCTTCATCATCCGTAAACCGTTTTGAAATGTCTCATTAAGAGCAAGCGCAGGAGGGTCGGCAGGCTTTGTCGTATATCTGGTTGTATAGTACGATATGGCATATTATTACGATTACTAATAATGAAGGTAATATAAAATGAATTTATTCAGCTACTTAAATATGCCCATATGTCATATCTATTGACTACCAGAATATATTTTACGGTGTCATATATTTTGACTCCCAGGATATTTATTTTCGGTGTCATAATAAAAAAGGCTAGTTTTTCATAGATCTATCGATTCATACTAATTACATTGTTGGCGGAGCTGGGTGCGTTTTGCCCATTGTCCTTTATAACACGATTTATCATTGCAGGCAACATGTTGAAGCATAAACCATAAGTATCCAAACCCGTATTTTAAGCATTTAGCTGCTAGAGGTTTGAATCTAAACAAAATTTTACTGGAAAAAAAACTGTTCAGTCTATGGAGTCTATCATGATTAAGAGATTTTTAGCTGCAGAAGTTCGAGAAAAAAAATGTATGGCTGGCAACCTTGCTCCGAACTCCTCTTTTATGTAAGGTAACAGTTTGCGTAAACGTTAGGTTAATGAGGATCACGGTGAGATTAATAACAACGAGTACAGTTAGTTATGCAATGTAACGAAACCATTACTCGTCTAACACGACTCATTATTATGGCACCTCAACTAAACAACTAACCATGACTAGGTTACAAATAGAAACCTATTTGTTTGCGAGCTTATACACACGAATGAATATCAAATTTCGAAGGTAGAGTCAAGTGGGGGATAGTGTTACAAGGGGCACAGTGTAACATCAGGAAAGTCTCTGTGTAAACGAAAAAATGGTTGTTTATTTATAAAAATAATTGCTAGGGGAAATTTAATTCTTGTAAGAAAACTATTTATTACTGGTTAGTAAATATATGTCTCATTTCCTCTATCTTGTTTTAAAAAGTAAATAAAATTTATTGTACTTTATAACTAAATGTATATTTTTTATTTTTTAAGCATGTAACTGCTATGTTTAAATCTAAAGAAAATTTTATTTTTTATTTTTTTTATACACGCGGACCAGGCAGCAGACTCAGATTCAAACCCACACCCTTCGCTATTCGAGCGAACGCACTGACCATTATGCTACCGTATTTGTGATTTCACAAAACTAAAATAAATGTAATTTTAGAGTAATGTTTATAATGACAATTATGATATTATTTCAAGTCTAAACTGAAGATTCGAGATTGCAAATTTCATAGTAAATATGAACTAGAGGTAACAATAAACTTTTTTTTTTATAAAAATAAGTTTTTTTTATACTCCCCCCTAATTGACTACTTATTAGTACAAAATATGCATAAATAAGTGCCTGCACGTTAAAAAAATGAAATCTGGTTTAAAACTGTATTTTTTTTATTCGTCAACGTTAAAATATAAGAGTCCTACGAATTGAATAAGTAACAAAAGATTCGTTTAAAAGATTTTTTTAGAACACACCAAGTAGCCTAGTTCCAAAGTAAGCACTATAGGCTTCTGATATGGGATACTAGGCTAACGGATAAAATACATATACTGATACACATATAAGTATATTTATATAGAAATGTGTATTAAACATCCATGACTGGAGTACAAATGCTTCGTATTTATCACACAAACATCTGCCCCCACCGGGATTCGAACCTCTCGAGTAGGCAACACCTTGAAACCCGGTACAAACCACTCAGCCACGGAGTTCGAACTACCTAGAGCAAAGCAGTTTGGTCTGAAATCGACTTTTCTATTTATTTTATTGAAGTCGTATAAGCTTACAACGGGCAATTTTTACATCCGTATGAGAAAAAAACTGCTTGCTAGGTCATTAACCTGAAACATAACACATGAAAAGTATGCAAAATTGTAGGTTAAAGAAGTCATTATGAAAATAGTAAAAAGCTTTTTACACCTTCTCTTTGACCGCATAATATGACCTTTGTTAGCAAGTACGTGACGTGCGCGTCTAACAAGCATTTATTTACAATATGAATTATGTTTTAGATTTTTAAATCTCTTGGATCTGCCCACAGGCACAGAGCTGCCATTTAGCCCGGTCCACGAATTAAAGTCCCCGTTCACCAATAAAAGTTTACCTAAGTGTCGCCGCACACGGGCCCCTGACCACAACCACAAAACGCCGCCACCGGCATATTTCTTGTAGTTTTCATACATTTTATATGGACACCACACTCGGTACGCCGGTGGCCGCCACACGCTACAAATCGACGTTGCTCGCTTCATGTGGCCCGCAGCGGCCACTTAATGCACCGATACAAAACGCCGCCACACGTCACTCGCGTGATTCCCATGTGGCCCGTGTGCGGCGACTCTTAGATACCATGTTATCTGATATTTTGACCTAAGATTCTGCGACTGTTTATTTCTTATCAAGACAGACAGTAACACTACATATTTGCCTGCGCAGGCGAAGGATATTTGTTCGCGGAGGACAAGAGTCCCTTACCGTGAAAAAAATGTCCGCCGAGGATATGCTATGGATTCAACTATGTGCGAACATTTGCTGGCCGAAATTTTAGAGAAGCGCACGCTATGTAGGAAGGATATTCCCAGATTGTGTTGTATTGTAATTAAAATGAAGTTTAAGAAAAAGAGACGAAGTTTTACTGCCAAAATTTGTTATCACCACATTTTACCGACTGTTTTACTGTGACTCTGAATTCCAACCAGTTTAGCTTGGTTTTGGCGTCAAGGGTGGTTGTGAAGCAGCTGTTCACGCTCTTCCCACCTATCTATCGCTTGACTCAGTGAAGGTAGAGCTGAAGGTGGATGTCAAGAATGCCTTCAACTCCATGGATAGTGCCTTGCTATCAGCAATTTAACAAAAATCTCCCCATCACCACATCTTTGACTACAGCAAACCAACTAAACTTCTTTTCAAAAACAACCTGTTGTATTTATCTTTTGGCTGTCAACAAGGTGATTCCAGGCCCAGGCCTATCCCTTTAAATCGGATCACGCGGGCAACGTCCCGTGAACGTAAGTTGGCTTTGTGCGTTGTTGCGCTTAGCCACATTAGTACATTATTTAACAGGACACCCCCATACTTTTATCTAGTCCGTTCTCTCAATGACCTCGGTTATTCGAGAGACTCTTTGTAAACGGTTCTTTTGATCCCTCGTGTGTCATACTCGATATAGTAAGCGATCTATTTTGGTGAACAAAAAAGTCCGCGTATAAAATTCCCTCGTCTGCGCATGTGTACCATGTGTACCCTATAACTAGGGTGTCAGATAAGTTACATCACTAACGCTTTTAACTAATACATCACTAAGGTATGATATTCATTATATAAAATAAAGATGGCGCAGAGTGCTAGACTTTCTTAGTGTTTTATTTAATCAACCGACATTACATGGCGCTGAGGACATGATAAAGGAGATAACGAAGATTTAAGAAGAAAATGGATAATTTAAAACCTCCGGCAGCACTGAATTTTACGGGTAATTTGGCTGAAAATTTTCGAGCATGGCGACAGAAATTTGAAATTTATTATGAAGCGAGCGGGGCATCCTCGCCTGATAAATTGACTCCAAATCAAAAGAAAGCATTATTATTGCATTGTCTTGGTGAAGATGCTCTAACAATATACAATAATTTCGACCACAAAGATGACCTAACCTTTGAAGAAATTTTAAGCAAAATGGAGGCACATTGTGCACCACATACGAACGAAACTTATTTGAGACATCAGTTTTTAAACCGTAAAAAATAAAAAATTATGACATGTACATAACTGATCTAAAAAAGTTGGCTAAGCAGTGCAATTTCAAAGAATTGAGAGATGGTTTGGTACGAGATCAAATAATAATTGGGATAAGAGATCATGGCCTGAAAGAGAGGTTATTAAAAGAAGAGGAATTGACATTAGAAAAGTGCATTTTGTTATGCAAGGCGAGTGAAGCAGCGACTAATCAGTTGAAAGAAATGGATACTTCAATGGAAAAGCAAGTAACTGTTATCAAGAAAAAATATAATATTGAAAAAGAAGACAGACAGGATGGAAAAACAGAAAATGAGTATAGAAGAAAATGTGGCAGGTGTGGTCAACTGCATGGCAGGATGTGTCCGGCATTCAAGAGAAAATGTGCTGTGTGTGGTTTCGTCGGTCATTATGCATTGATGTGCAGGAAGAATAGAAATAATCGAGTGGCAGCCGTGGTAGAAGAAGATGTAATGGATGAAGATGAGTTATTTGTAGGTATATTAAACCTGGGATCGGAGAGAGAATGGTATGTTAATTTAATGGTAAACAAGATAAGAGAAATTAAATTTAAAATAGACACAGGGTCTCAAGCAAACATACTTACATTAAACATTGCGAAACAGTTAGGACTGACTATTCAAAAATGTAAAACTAAATTAAAGAATTTTGATGGATCTGTAATTGAGTACCAAGGAGTGTGTAGAGGAAACATAGCTTCAAATAATAAGGAAATCAAATGCTGTTTTTATGTAGTCAATTTTGACACTGTTTGTATTATTGGGTTAGAGTCAGCTGTGCAACTAGGTCTTATTAATAGTATCAACACTATTAAAAATAATGAAAAATGTGATGTTAATAAGATATTAATAAATTTCATGATTTATTTACAGGCTTAGGAAAAATTGATCATACCTATGAGATTAAAATACAAGAAAATGCTATTCCTGTTGCAGAAAGACCAAGAAAGTTACCATTTAGTCTTCAGGATAAAGTTAAACAAGAATTGGATAGACTGGAAAAAATTGGTGTTGTTCGCCGTGTTTGTGAACCGACTCAATGGGTGTCGTCTATGGTAATAGTAAGCCATAGTGAAAATAAGGTACGTGTCTGTTTAGATCCTCAAAATTTGAACAAAGTTATAATTAGGGAACGATATTTGATGCCTACTTTTGAAGAATTAGTTTCTAAAATGCCAAATGCTAAATTCTTTTCTGTTCTGGATGCTCATAAAGGATTTTATCATATCAGTTTAGCACCAGAGAGCCAACTGCTAACAACATTTAATGCAGGGCATTTAGGACGTTATTGCTACTTAAGATTACCATTTGGTTTAAGTTCGGCACCAGAAGTGTTCAGTAAATGCTTTTCAGACATATTTAAAGATGTAGAAGGTGTGCAACTGTATGTCGATGAATTAATTATTTGGGGGGAAAGTATGGAACAACACAATAGTAGACTTGAGAGAGTGCTGACGAAAGCACAAGAAGCAGGTGTGAAATTTAATAAAGAAAAATGCCAATTTGCAGTGCAGCAAGTAAAATATGTGGGCCATATTTTAACAAGTGATGGTTTAAAACCAGACCCAGAAAAAATTCGAGCTATTTTAGATATGGGAGAGCCAAAAGATAAAAAACAATTACAGAATATATTGGGTATGATCACATATATTACAAAATTTATACCAAATGCTTCGGATATTACTCATTCGTTTCGTGATTTACTTAAAAAAGACTCGGTTTTTATATGGGGTGATAAACAAAAACAAGATTACCAGAAACTTAAAAAATTTCTTACTTCAGAAACAGTTTTAAAGTATTATAATCCAAAATTACCAATAACATTGTCAGTAGATAGCAGTAGTACAGGTTTAGGAGCAGTATTGATGCAAAACAATATGCCTGTAGCGTATGCATCAAAAGCATTGACTGAAACACAAACTAAATGGGCACAAATTGAAAAGGAAATGTTAGCTATAGTTTATGCCTGTGAAAAATTCCATCAGTATGTTTATGGTAAAAGCATAATAGTTGAGTCGGATCACAAACCATTGGAACATATTTTTCAGAAAAATATGAATGAAACTCCTTTGAGATTACAAAGATTAAGACTTAGGTTACAACCTTATAACTTAGAAATAAAATATAAACCAGGCAAAGAATTGTTAGTTGCCGATGCTTTATCAAGAACCTATGTAAATGATAATATATGTAATAGTGATATTGATAAACAAGTAGATCTACATGTGTGTATGATTATAAACAGTATGAATATTAGCAAAGAAATGTTTGTACAATTCAAAAAAGAAACGGAAAATGATGATCAGCTTAAATTATTAATGCAATTTTTAAAAGAAGGATGGCCTAACTGTTCGGAAATACCATTCGATCTAAAATTTTACTATTCTATTAAAGACGAATTGTATGTTACTGACAACTTGATATTTAAAAATACAGCCCTACTAGTTCCAAAGAGTTTAAGAAGACAAATGTTAAGATTAATTCACTATAATCATTTAGGATATGAAAAATGTAAAACAAGAGTTAAGAATATTTTGTACTGGCCGTTTATTTACAAAGAATTAAAAGATGAAATATCAAATTGTGAAACATGTTTGCGTTTTCAAAAAACACATATGCATGAACCTTTGATGCTAAGAGAGTTTCCAGAAAGACCATGGCAAATAATTGCTGCAGACATGTTCTTTTTGCAAAATAAAACATATTTGTTAATTGTTGACTACTTTACTAAATATGTAGAAGTTATTGAACTCAAAGATCAATGTGCCGAAAGTCATGTAAAAGCTCTGAAAACAGTGTTTTCACGGTGGGGTATTCCGGAAAAGCTATGTACGGATGAAGGATCACAGTACAATAGTTTGATTTTTAAAGAATTTGTTAAAAGTTGGAACTTTCTACATATTACATCAAGTCCATATTATCCGAGATCAAATGGAATGGCGGAAAGATATGTTCAAACGGTGAAAAATATATTTAAAAAATGTTTGTATGACAATAAAGATCCTTTCCTAGCCTTGATGGAATACCGAAACACACCAATAGATTATAAGACTCCATCACCAAATCAATTGTTATTAGGAAGACAGGTAAATTCATGTCTGCCTACAAATGAGGTTAAAAACAAACAAAATAATGAAAGCATAAGAGAACATTTATTAGACAAGAGAAATAAGTATAAATTGTATCATGACAAAAAGAACAGAGGAAAGGCAGAAGAATACAAAGTAAATCAGAATGTATTTGTCAGAGAAAGTAAAAATGATAATGTTAAAGGTCAGATCATAGGAACAGATGTTAATCCAAGAACTTATAAAGTGAAATTAGAAAATGGGGAAACTATCAAAAGAAATAGGTATAATATTTATAAAGGGTCTCAGAACACTAACTTTGTAGTTAAGGATAAAAATAAAAGTTATGATTCACAGATTAAAAATAAAAATAATGCTAAACTAAATAGTACCAATCAGATAGTAGAAAATAATTTTGAAAGTTTAAATGAAAGTGTTCAAAGTAATAGTAATGACAATAATTTACAAACAGAGCAGACAACAACAAGATCAGGTAGAATTGTTAAACAACCTACATATTTATATGATTATGAAACTTAATAAATAAGTACTAGATGATAAATATAAATTTAAACTTAAGGCAATGTTATGTTACTAGTAAAATAATTGTGTAAGTAAGTAAACTTAAAGTTTAACGAAATATTTATAAACTTACAATAATAATAAAAGTTAAGTAAATATAAGAAGGGAGATGTCAGATAAGTTACATCACTAACGCTTTTAACTAATACATCACTAAGGTATGATATTCATTATATAAAATAAAGATGGCGCAGAGTGCTAGACTTTCTTAGTGTTTTATTTAATCAACCGACATTACATAGGGCTGCCATCTCTAAAATGTGGCAACCAGGATAAGACGCGTGATAACCCCGGATTTTGAAGCCCAGAACCCGGACAGACCAATAAAAAAACAGTTAAAAATGTCACAAATCAACTTTTTTATGTTTATCTAGGCAAAAGAGCTAGCGGTCTACCTCATAATAAGTGGTCACTGCTGCCCATGGACACTTGCAGCACCAAGGGCCACTCAAATTTCAATTTGTCGTAAATTTTTAAACCCGGACTACAAATAAAACCCCACCCGAACGCTCCCCGGACGCCCCGTAAACTAGGACAAATCCGGGGAAACCCGGACGGATGGCAGCCCTACCTATAACTATAGTTTTAGTTTGATGTAAATTCATCTTTTAGCTTAATCTTGTAACGGTGATGGAAGAGCGGTGCCTCCTGCTACAGGTATCGCTATACTTAAAAGGAGTGCACCAACAATGTTATTAGATAATAATAGGTTAAGTTAAAGAGATTTTTTTTTGTCTTCGTCTGCAAAGTGTTAAATGTAGGTAAGGTGTACCTTATAAGTATACACAGACACAATACTGTGGCTATGCACCATACAAAGTCACTATACCATGCCATGACCTAGAAGTGATACAATAGCTGAAGGCATATCACAGGAAACATGTCAGACTGTTCAAATTCTAAGATTGGGTATTTAAGGTTACATTGAATGTCACACTATACATACCACCGGGATATATGGCCTTTAGTCTAGCTCATCGAGTTAATTATCACTAAATGGTCGACGGTAGGTGAATGACCCACTAATGATGATATCAAAGAACTTTATCGCAATAAAATTAGATTTTTTATTTATTTAACTACTAGATTTAAAAATCTGAAACACAACACTACCAAACGATAGTATTATTTCACTGTTGTGTCCTGTAAGGTGGAGGTTAGAATCAGAATTTTATTTGTGAAACGTAGGTTAGTGTTTACATGGTAGGTATATAAATTTTTTGTAAGTATCACTACATTTCCACCTTAAATAAGGTATACAAATAGATATATAAAAATAAAAATATAGCCCCTAAGTAAACACTATAAGGCTTGTGTTATGAGATGCTAGGGTAACGGATAGAATACATACCCTGTACATATATAAGTATATTTATATAAATACATATTAAACATCCATGACTGGAGTACAAATGCTCGTATTCATCACACAAACATCTGCCCCCACCGGGATTCGAACCCGCGACCACTCGAGTCGGCGACACCATGAAACCCGGCGTACAAACCACTCGGCCACGGAGGTCGTCAAATCGATATGGACCTATGAAATAAGTACTATTATTTTGGTTACATTGAAATCACAATTTATGAATATAATTTGAAATTGTCTATTGTTACATGCATGTCAAAGTAGATTATAAATCTATATATATAAAACTCAAAGGTGACTAACTGACATAGTGATCTATCAACGCACAGCCCAAACCACTGGACGGATCGGGCTGAAAGGCATGCAGGTAGATGTTATGACGTAGGCATCCGCTAAGAAAAATTTTTGATCAATTCTACCCGAAGCGAAGCGAGGGCGGGCCACTAGTTAATTATAAATTTCATAAGCCATAAAGTTGTAATACTTAATAGTCAGTTCAGTTAGTTATCCAAGCGGGCGCACCAATTCGAGCGGGAAACCCAATATTCCGTACCTCTCTTATTAATATTGTTATGGTTATACATTAATACAAATCCACAATCATTTGGAGAATATTGATAATTTTGGAAAAACTCGACTTGGTTGCGCGACATAGCTCGTACTATCCTTACGTAACATCAACGAAAGCCATAAAAGTTAGTAATTTAATTTCCGGTTTGCTAGCCGGAATGAAATTTATTGCTTTTTCGCTCGTAAGTCGTAACATAACTGTGCAAAAATAGTGTTTTCTCTTAACAAAAGAAAAAAGAAAAACATTTTTATTAACCTTGTCCCAAAGTTTTACTACCGAATGCTAATGTCAGTATCAAACATGCAATTTCTTACTTTTAATACACTCGTTAAATGCGTTTCGTAGCTATACGTATGTTGATATTGCAATATCTAATATATAAAATTCTCGTGTCGCGGTGTTTGTGATTAAACTCCTCCGAAACGGCTTTCCCGATTCTCATGAAATTTTGTGTGCATATTGGGTAGGTCTGAGAATCGGACAACATCTATTTTTCATCCCTCTAAATGTTAAGGGTAATCCACCCCTAATTTTTTTTTTAAATTTTAGATATATTTTTTTAATTTTTTTATGATACAGCATTAGTTAATACATACTACTCTAAATTTTCACCCTTCTACCACCAACCCCTATTTTTTTATGGCGGTACGAAGTTCGTTGGGTCAGCTAGTCTTTATATATACAATTCTTCTGTGAGTGTGTATGTCGCTGAACTTCTCTTAAACGACTGGACCGATTTTGATGAAATTTTTTGTGTGTGTTCAAGGGGATCTCAGAATGGTTTAGATTCACAATTTTGTCCGCTGGACAACCCCTATTTTTTTAGGGCGGTACGAAGTTCGCTGGGTCAGCTAGTTATATATAAAATTCTCGTGTCACAATGTTAGTTACCATACTCCTCCGAAACGGTTTGGCCGATTTTTATGAAATTTTATATGCATATTCAGCAGGTCTGAGAATCGGCTACTATCTATTTTTCATACGCCTAAGTCACAAGTCACAGGGTTGTCCAACCATAACATTTATTTTATGGTCGATTTTTTTATTTCTTTTATTTTTCTATAATGTGGAATTAAAACCAAAACATACACCCCTAAATTTCTACCACCAGCTCCTATTTTTATGACGACACGAAGTTCGCTGGATCAGCTAGTAATTATATAGATTCAAACGCTCATACGCTCTTCATAAGGGGGCGCCTTCAAATTTGCCGCAAAGTGCCGCGCGTCTGCAGCGCTACAGCCGAAATCTTAACGCTGCAGCCGCAATGATGCGCGGCCGCAGTGCGAGTGTAACACTGCAATCCCGGGTTTTTTATTTATATGTAATATGGATTTACAAAACAAACACGCTGCTTTCAAGCGGCTTTGAACCTTTGATCTAAAGAAGATTTTTATTCACTTTTTCTTGTAACGGTGTAACTTTGCTTAAATGGTAATAAATTTTGTATTTTTACTGTATGATACGGTATTCGTATATTTAGTTTGACTATTAATTATTAATTACGATTTATTTGTGAGCCGTGTCAAAGTTACAACACTTTATTTTTGCAATTGTTTACATTATCCAGCAGATAAAAAACTTTAATTTTAATTATATACAATAATTAGCCTAGCCCCAAAATAAGCACTGTAAGGCTTATATTATGGAATACTAGGGTAACGGATAGAATACATATACTGTACATGTATAAGTATATTTATATAGAAATACATATTTAACATCCATAACTGGAGTACAAATACTCATATTCATCACACAAACATCTGCTCCCACCGGGATTCGAGAGGTCCCTTGAGTCGGCGACACCATGAAACCGTACACACCATTTGGCCACGGAGGTCGTTGAATCAATACATCCAATACATCACTTGATTAAAAAGATTAACATCGAACAAGGTACGTAGGTATTCTTATCGAAAATCATATAATTTATTTTGCGTTCTAATTTCACACACAGAGCAATCATTTCTGAAATCCAAATAAATTATATCGTTTTAATTTTATATCCATGTAACGTCCATAAAACAACACAATACAAAGATAGAAGCAAACAAAATAATTGTTCATGCGTAATCGAAATATTGCATTGACCAATGCAGAAAGTTACGTTTCAAAGCTTTTGACTGAAAGCAACATCATCTATTAATTTGTTATTACATGAAATGAAATAGCATCATTTGTTGTAGGTATCATTAGAGTTTCGAAATGAGAA
The DNA here is from genome assembly GCA_902850365.2 of Chilo suppressalis. Classification (NCBI taxonomy): domain Eukaryota; kingdom Metazoa; phylum Arthropoda; class Insecta; order Lepidoptera; family Crambidae; genus Chilo; species Chilo suppressalis. The sequence continues at coordinate 4,354,985 of OU963911.1, forward strand.
TAGACGAGACGAGAGTTCGGAATCATAATTTAAGTTAACAAAACCGATATTTGTTATGTAAATCCGACGTAATAGTAAGGGCGTGTGTACACAAAGGTAGGTAAAATATTATTGCTGCACACCTTTTGAAAGTGAGAATAAAATACTGACTTTCTTGTAAAAAAGCCTTTGTGGAATTATTAGAATTTTTAAAGCGCGTCCTTTGTATACTCTATGTTTTGTAAATTAAGCAAAATTTAACATGAAAAATAACTTGATAGAGTCTGTGCGGAAAGAGAATGGGATTTAGATTGGAGGGCGCTGTAGTGCTTTTCTACCGTATTTGTAAGGTTTTACCCCTTTTAGGTATGATTAAATACAAAAAACCGAAAGAAATCACAACTACAAAAAAATCCGTATAATATAAAACTTTGACGTTTTACAGATTGCTGGGTTTGATTGCCAAATAAAAATCTTAATTTTAGTTCCGTTTTTCACCACACGCATTCTCTTTCCGCACAGACTCTATCACGTTTTTTTTTCATGTCAAATTTTACTTAATTTACCAAAACATAGAGTATACAAATGACGCGCTTTTGTCAGTTTCAGTGTCAAATTTTGTATCTTGAACAGCAGCGGCACAAAGTACGTAACGAAAATAAAAAATTAGTACACATTTGACAATGACATTTCGGACTCGCAAACTATTCCAATTCGATATTGGTTTGTGTTAGGGGTACAGATTATACTTTTGAAAAACATGAATGCGTTGTGCATTCAATAAAAACTTTATTAGAGTAACAGTCGGCGTGCCAATTCTCGGCTTGAGGTCTCGCCCTCCCCAAACTCGGTGATGCTGTAAAGGTCATCTGCGACCAACAGCATAGGTACACACTCAAAAAAAAACAGTCAGCTAAAAGTATTTTTTAAGCAAATGTGCACTCAGGCTTAGTTATTAATAACTCGGCACGATTAAACAACTTATTAGATCTACTGATAATAATCCCGTGTGAGAAATCTTTTTGACAATCGTAGCTATTTCGATTTAAGAAGACAATAAATGATCTTTTCTAATGAGAACAATTCGTATCATAAATTTTTAGTTGGAATTATAATTTTGAGCATTTGTAAGGTACAGTTTAAGTTAGTTAACAGTTTTAAAGTAATTTTTTTTATTAAATCTCGTCACATTTTTTTTGTTTATCATTAGCAAGCCACATTAAATTTTTATTCGTTATGTAAAATTTCAGAGCTTTTTAACAAGCAGCGGCGGTTCAGTGGTAGAAACCTTGCCTCCTATGCGCCGGTAGAAAGCTTGCCTCCTATGACACGAACCGCCCGGGTTCGAGTCCCAGCCGAGGAACTCTTTCTTTCGACTGAGGTTGTTATTTATTTTTAATGATTGCAAATGCTGCTGCGATCCTGTTACAAGCTCTCATGATTGTCTAAAACTACGCATTCGGCTCGCGAACCTACGGCAAGAGAACTTCTATGGAAGTAGGAGGGAGTATTTTCAAATTGGAGCGCCCGTCTTGGGAAATAACTTCCAACTTACAGAATATCACAGTAAAATAACACTCCCTATTGGTGGTGTTGTGATTATGCGGAGTAAGAGCTCCAAGAGGTAGGGGTCAGTCAGGGTAGCCACAGTAGTCACAGTTATACAATTCAAAATTTAGAGACGTAGATATATTTTTTGGATCCAAACAGAAATTTAAAAATGATTTGAGGTTGACACTTTACCATCACCCCCATCCTCCGTCCCCAAATAAATAAAAAAAAGTACCCTTGTAATTTCTAATTTTTAATTATTTATACATATACATATTTATTGTTTATTTTATGCATATTTTATTTCATTTTGGTTGAGTGCAGATACATGAATGTTTATTAGACTGTGACCCAATTAGTGACTTTTCTCTGGTAAAATCAAGTTTTCATTCCTCTCGCCCGCTTTGTTTCATCACTTAGGATTGAAGACTATTTCATCAATGGTTTTTTTCTTTCTTTTTATGTGTTCTTTTTGGTAACTAAGGTTTACTTATGTTATTGCAGCTGTGTACATTTTTGCTGGCCTTGGCTGTTTAATGTAAATTTATAAATAACATAAAATAGGCAACTGTGGGAAGGGCTATGCTCGGCGATACTCTGAAGGATCGCATCAGAAATGAGGTAATCCGACAGAGAACCAGAGTTATCGACATAGCCCACCGGATTAGCAAGTTGAAGTGGCAGTGGGCTGGCCATATTAGCCGAAGAACCGATAACTGTTGTAGTAGACGAGTTCTGGAGTGGAGACCGCGCCTAGGCAAACGTAGTGTAGGACGTCCTCAGGCGCGATGGAGTGACGATATGCGCAAGGTGGCTGGCAGGAACTGGATGCAAGTAGCCCAAAATCGATCTGAGTGGCGTGCAATTGGAGAGGCCTATATCCAGCAGTGGACTAGGATAGGCTGTTGATGAAGGCAACTGTGCGAGAGATATTTTTGGTACCGCCAGCGTCAAGCCCAACTTAGCGAATCATGTTTGAACATCATATTTATTGTAATATCAAAAATGTAAATATATGAATATGGTGGTCGCTTACCATCAGGCAAGCCATATGCGTATTTTCCACCATTTTAACAAAGAAAAAGAAGAACCGACACCGGTTGTTTTGTACGAAACATTTTATAACATTCTCAGAAAGTAGCATACAATGCCAGTAGTTACTTACACTAACAGTGTCTCTCAACAACAGTGTGTAATCGATGTAAGTATCGATAGATCTAGCGAGTTTCACTTTTTATTTTCTCTCCTCTCACCGCTTTGCGAATATTACCTTGCATCGAGTGAGGATTTTATAACGCCGGACGGATTTACGATCTATTTGTAAAGGAGAGGAAATCAATGGCGCAAATGATTAACGATCGTTGGAGGAGAAGCAACTTTCGCAGTGGTCGGTCATTGGTTGGGTGACCAGGAATTTTCTATCTCGAGCTCCTTACTTTGGAAGGCACGTTAAGCCGCTGATCCGGCTGCGTTTAATTCATATCAATCGCTTAAAATTTACAGAAAAATTAAACAAAAGCTAATCATGTCTATTCTCTTCACTACCTACCTGCAACCTTTTGTAATATAGTAGACGCAATTCCTTTAAGAATTCCATTTCATTGAAACCAAAATTCCGTTTGATCACCAGTTTTTTAGCAAAGCGTTGTTAAAGAAGCCACTTTCTATGACATCACAGAAGGCGCGGGTCAGGTTTCCGCTGCGGCCGTGGTAACTAATACACACCTCTACGAGTATTACGTATTATATTGTTCAATTCACGAGATAACGGTCAGGTGTAAAATGAAGGCTTGGTTACTTAACACTCGTTTTGTTTCTGTCCATATCCACGTGGCTTTGTTACTTTATTCTCAAGAGTAATAGCTTTATAACCCGTAGTTATAAAGCTGGTATTATTGTAAGTTTATTCTGAACTAGCGGCCCGCCCTCGCTTCGCTTCGGTGTAGAGCTGATGTGTAGACTACAGTTTTTGTTCTCAGGCTTGTGTTATACACAATGACATTCATCTATGATTCTTCTTATACCTGCATGCAAAGTCTCAGCCCGATCGGTTTAATATTGACAAAGTTTCATACAAACTTTCATTCCCTATTTTATCCCCTTGGGGGTAGAGTTGATCAAAATCCTTTCTTGGTGGATGCCTACGTCATAACATCTACGTGCATGCCAAATTTCAGCCCGATCCGTCCAGTGGTTTGGGCTGTGCGTTGATAGATCACTATGTCAGTTAGTCACCTTTGAGTTTTATTTAAATAGAGATGGTGTTGCGGAACTTTTTCGGAACCAATTTTTATTATGTCTCTTGTATTCTGGATATAAATAGCTGAAGTCGAAGTTAAATAGTCGAATATAAACTTCAACAATAACTTCCTTTTTTTTCAAATTGGTTGCAAGCAGTATTATTAACAACTGGGCTAGCGGCCGCAAGTTACAAAATATTAGTTTGATCTTGTTTTTACTATAAATTGATGATTTTTTTTTTAGCAAAATTATCATTTAGATTTACAACATCTAGCAGTTACATGCTTAAAAATACATAAATATAAATTGACCTTAAAACAAACAGCCCTACGGCATTTCTTCAGTATGATTTTTCTTTTTATTATGGATTTAATTAACTAGTGCCGTTATATTTCAATATTCTTTAGTTAGAACTCAAACATGATTAACAATTTTTATTTCCTTTGAAAACTGCAACATCATCATCATCATCATCAACCCATGTTCGTCCTCTGCTGGACATAGGTCTCCCCTATTGCACGCCACTGCTCCCGATTTTGTGCTACTCTCATCCAGCCCACTCCAGCCAGCCTACGAATATAATCACCCCATCTTGTCTCAGGGCGTCCTACACTACGTTTACCGAGTCTTGGTCTCCACTCAAGAACTTTCCGGCTCCAACATCCATCAGTTCTGCGGCTAATGTGACCAGCCCACTGCCACTTCAGTTTAGTTTTCACGAAAACTACAACACTTGCTCTTTAATATACTTAAAGGCGAGAGACTTATTTTCAATCAGTTCTTAATTGATTGAGGATTATATTACCTTTGATTGCGTTTATCTAATAGGATACTGTTAAAAATACTTAAGTAAAAATCTAAAGTAGAAGATGTTTTTTTTTGGCTGTAAAGTTACATTATTTGATTTGGCATATCAGGTAGCATATATTTTGTTTTATTGTAATGTCCCTCACTCCAGCACAACGAAGCTTTAGTGGGTACTAAATGCACTAAACTAAGTGTTCGAAAGTGGAATTAGTTCAAACATGATTAACAATTTTTATTTCCTTTGAAAACTGCAACACTTGCTCTTAATATACGTACAGGCGAGAGGGGTACGAGTCCTGTCTTCCTAGTAGGTAAAAATTTCTTTATATTTAGAACTGTAAGATTACAGTTAAATTCTTAAAATCAGTATCAGTTTTACCGTTCTCTCCCCGCATACGTGCCGGACTTCATTTTTGCATATTTCTTCTTCTTACTCTTCTTCCCGAACAGCTTGGAAGCGACTCGACCGTAAGGAGGGTGTTGATGGTTCAGAGTCATTTTGAAGAAACTTATATTAAACACTTTTAATGAATCGTATGTCCCACACTTTATGTACAAATCTTGTTGAATATGTCAAAAGGAAAAGTTTATAAATCGATTTTTTATATAAATTACTTAATGCAGTATTTTGAGGAAATCTAAAAAGTATTCTTTTTTTAATATTCTTTTCTTTCTTTCGTTTTAACATGTAGTAATATAAAACAATTTAAAACTTAATAAACAAAAGACTACCACTTCAAAGAATCACAGATAAACAATACACACTTCTCGCGACGCACACAAAAAAAAAGTTAAACTCTTTTGACAATAAAAAAAAAATAACCCCGTTCAAATTTAAATTACGAACGTGTAGATGTAAGCAAAGTTGAAAGTTCGTATGAAGCCTTCACTGCACACGCGCTGCTTCGAGACTGAGCGAGCGAGCTTAAGGCAGTGATTTCCACTGAGGGCAAGCGAAAGTGCACCTCTTTGCTTCGGTCCGTGCATTTTCTCGTAACTATAATAGTATAATGAATGACACCTGTTGATTGTTATTAGGTTTTTGTTATTATTATTATACAATCGGTGATTTTTCATCGCTTTTTGCCGTATTGCGGAGCGGCAATAAAATCAAGGCGCATTTATCGAAGCTTTTCAAACATAGAAAGCGAGTACATTAATTAAACTGAAGCAATTTACTTTCAATCAGTTCTTAATTGAATAAGTATTTATATTACCTTTGATTGCGTTTATCTAATAGGATACTGTCAAAGAAACGAGTAAAAATCTAAAGTCGAAGAAATATTTTTTTGGCTGTAAAGTCACATTCTTTGATTTGGGATATCAGATAGCATATTTTTTGTTTATCGTAATGTCCCTCATTCCTAAAAAATAGATGTTCATAAATGTTAAAAAATAGGTGTCCAAAATTGTTAAGAAATAGGTGTTCAAAACGCTAAAATAAGCGTTCAAAATTGGAATCAGTTCTATCATAATCGCGTCTTCAAAATATAAATACAAAATTTTTCTCCCACAACAAGACTAATTATTTTATAATAATTATTTTTTATTACATAATAATTTTTCTGGTTATTCATAATTTGAATAGAATAAAGTTAATTGTATACAGCTACTTTGACCTAAAAAAGTGCCGATTCTCCTATCCATGTTCTTCACTAGCATAATGTCCATAACAACGAAAAAAATTAAAAACAAAACAATACCCTCAGCAAGTGGGTTTTTATTTAGAAACGACTATAAACTCTAACCTTTTTATAAATAAACAAGGAATAAGCTTATAATAGTTCATCATCATCATCATCAGCCTATTAATGTCCCCACTGCTGGGGCACAGGCCTTCCTTATGGATGGAATAGGAAGATTGGGCCATGACCCACCACGCGGGCCCAGTGCGGATTGGCGGGTGCTAACGACTGCAGATGCAGTCGGGACCAACGGCTTAACGTGCCTTCCGAAGTACGGAGGAACTCGAGATAGAAGATTTTTGGTCACCCATCCAATGACCGACCATTGTGAATATAGGTGGTAGGTGACCAAAAGTCTTCTATCTCGAGTTCCTCCGTGCTTCGGAAGGCACATTAAGCCGTTGGTCCCCGCTGCATCTGCAGTCGTTAGCACCAGCCATTCCGCACTGGGCCCGCGTGGTAAGTCATGGCCTAATCTCCCTATTCCATTAACAAGTAACACAGTTCTAGAAACTAATATAGCTATTAACGAACCTAAATTATACGTGTAACTTTAATTAGTTCCAATAAATATATTTTCATTCATAGGGAAGGCCTGTGCCCCACCATGTACAAACTATATTTCAAGGAAATGGGTCCCAAATCATAGCACTTCACCGTACCTTGCAATCGTTTGTAGATAAGATTTCAAGGAGAGGACTATTTATTATTTAACATAATTGAATCAGATATAAAAACCTTGTTTTAAGAATTCAATTTTGATACTGATAATATCTCAAAATATTCTTATTGAGATAATAATACAATGAGAAACATGTATCCCGCGGACTTATCAATCAAAGGCAACCTCAATTATAAAGTTACATACTAAGTGCGTAATTTTCGTAACTTGTCGATCTTGTTAACATGTTACGTTTAAGCACTGAACAAGCTTATTAAGCGACTACTTTTTGCCCCGAGGCTTCGTTCGGGTTAGATTTGATTTTGAGTGAATGAATGAATGTCAAACTCTATACCTAAATATGAAAAAAACTAAAGTAATTACAAACATTGTTTATTTAATTAAAGAATGAACCTCGCGATATGTTGTTCCTACAAACTTTGAACACTCTTTTTACCCCTTTTGGAAGTGGTAGAAGTGGTGGTAGGTGTTTCGGAAAGTCGAGATAACGGAGGATGTGGGTTCGAGTCTCGTTTGCTGCCGGACCAGGCATGGATTTTTTTTTCTAGAAAAAAATCTTGAAATTTAAAGTATATAAAAAGCAATTATTCAACCTTAGATTATAATAATAAAATTCCAAATAATTGAAATTATATTATTCATTTGTTAAATATTTTTATTGTACTTATTTAACATAAAAATCAAGAAGCTACTACCCCGCAGAAAGAACAATATAAGTTTTGCAATCGAACGTGATTGTTCGAATGTAATGTTAAAGTATATGTATAAAAATTACTGGAGAGAAAGTATTTGGATCTGCTATGTCATGTAACGGGCGTCATAGCGGAGTGAAACGCGCGTGGTACAAGTTACTAGCGAGGCAAATCCATACATTATTTTTTCTTCCATACGTATTTTTATTCTTTGAGACAACCTCCGTGGCCGAGTGGTTTATACGCCGGGTTTCATGGTGTCGCTGACTCGGAGGTCGCGGGTTCGAATCCGGGTAGGGACAGATGTATGTGTGATGAATACGAGCATTTGTACTCCAGTCATGCATGTTTAATATGTATTTCTATTTAAATATGCTTATATATGTACAGTATATATATTCTGTGCATTACCCTAGTATCCCATAACACAAGCCTTACTATGTCTCATTCCAAGTTACAAACTATGTATATGCGTACCAAATTTAGTATTAGGTAGCAGCAGTTTTTGCGTAATGGTGTAACAAAACAACAACAAACGCAAAAAACTTACAAACTTTCACATTAATAATACTAGCTGACTAAGCGAACCTTGTATCACCCAAAAGTAATAAGATGCAAAGAAACAATATTGCGACTATAAATTCAAATGTTATGCTATCCTATCTTTCAAATTGGATAAAACTGCACACGGTGTGCAAATTTGATGAAATTCGGTTAAATAGTTTAAATTTTACAGGAGCTGTATAAAACTGAATGACTCCCTCCAGTGAGCTTATGGCATGGTTTTTAATTTATAAATTTAGTAATTTTAAGACTGTTTTAGGCGGTTTTGATTGAAAATTATTTGAGATTCAAATTCAACGGGCCCGAAACCTCCGGACTGTAAAAAAAGTAGTTTGACCAGATGCGTAATTATACCGTTTTGTTCGCCAACTTCTCATATATTAAGATTAGTAGGATAACTATCTCATTTAAGACTCCAGAAACTAAACAAATAGTATTCATTTTTGTTATTCAAAGCGTTGTGATATTTCTCTCTTTTATTTCAAACTTCTCAACCCGCTCTCCTCTTTGCTTTTGGACCGAACAATATTGTTTAATGTCAGTGAGTCATTCGGAAATGTATCGATTTGTTTCTAATTGAAAATCCGCCTTTTCAGTGCTTAATGATAAAACATAACACCGGTTACGCAATATTGGTGTCCACGGCAAAGAGAAACAGTTATTAACTTATATTTACTATTTTTTCCGTTATTGGATAAGAGTTATGGAAGGTACGACTATTTTATCAGAATTATTTTATCTATGGAATAAACATAAAAAATGCAGGAAATAGCAGTATTCTTTTTTTGACAACAAGCAGTCATTTACATAAAATTGAGGTACATGCATGTGCGTTAATATTAATAGACCAAATAGTGCCCAAAGCTTATTACAGTTATAGTAGCAAAGAGAGTCTTAACATAGTCAGATTTGCACGTGTCTCTAATCTAAACAACTTAAAACAAAAAAAGAAATTTTCAAAAACACTATTTTAGTTATATTTTTTTCACATTTGCATAGATAATGAAAAATCGTCAGTTTTGTCTACTTATCACCGTATCGCCATCCTTAAACAATGTCTTATGCACAAGTAAAGGGGATAATCCTTAAACTATAAATTTGTAGATTCATCACAAAAACAACGAATTTAAACTAATATGACGGGTTTGTAAATTGTACGTGCGCTAGCATTTTCTGCGTATACAATTCCAATGTCACAGGTCAAGTCAAGTCATGCGGTCAAAAAACTAGAACAAATACTTAATCTGGTATTCTTACATTAATGTTCCTTAATATTTTTTGGCAGTAATTTATTAAATCTACATGTTTCTCTATATATTTTTAAATCATTTATTCATTTAATTAAGTAGTCTGTTTTTTTGTTTCCCTGCGAATTCATATTGAACTATTTGATAAAGGTATTACAATAATTACCAAAAGTCCCATATCCGTTCTTTAACTTTATTTAACTCGACGAAAAATTCAACATCCGACGCGTTCTATCTTTTTTAGTTTATGAAATAATTAGTAATAATAATAGTTTTATTAAATAAGAGTTCACAAAGCCGACACCACAATTATCCAACCTATAAGGAATAAAACAATAGGGAAACAAAACAATGTACAAGGTCACCAACTCCAGTGTTAATTAATACATACATCATCGTTTAGAAAATATCGACAATGTTACACATGCTTTTTCCACGTTCATTTTCCCAACGTTTCTACTCAACACTAGATGGCGCTGTAAAAAACTGATCGCTTAACAAATGAGACTCCGCAAAAAATGTGGTTCAACAATTGGAAACATTGTGGAATCTTTTGTTAACGTTTTGATTTGTAACTTTATAATCTAGCGTTTCCTATAAGAAATTGAAATGTTAATGGTTTCATGGTGTCGCCGACTCGAGAGGTCCCGGGTTCGAACCCGGTGGGGGCAAATGTTTTTGTGATGAATACGAGCATTTGTACCCACTGACAGAAACAGAAATAAACTAAAAGATAGTGTTATTTTACTGTCCACTGTCAAAAATGGAATGAAATAAATATTTCCAACACTCACACCAATTAGCCTAGCCCCATAGTAAGCACTGTAGGGCTTGTGTAATGGGATGCTAAGGTAACGGATAGAATAGATATACTGTTCATATATAAGTATATTTATATAGAAGACATATTAAACATCCATGACTGGAGTACAAATGCTCATATTCATCAAATAAACATATGACCCCACCGGGATTCGAACCCGGGACCTCTCGGCTCGGCGACACATCAAGCATCAGTGGTTTAGCGTTAGAGAGCTCGCCTGCTTCACGGCGGGTAGGGTTCGAATCCCAGCGAAGGAGGGTCATTTTCTTATTAGTTTCACTTGCATCGTGGTTTCATTCATATTTTTTAGTATAATCAATCATTTCGGTGTTTGCTAGCTCCGAGTTCAGCATGGAATAGTACTGAAGTAATTCCTTTAAATAAAAAAATAAAATACAATCAAATAAACTTTGCACCTTGTAGATTATATTTCTCAAGGCATCACAAGCCTTTTTAATGAGTTCGTAATATATATAAAAAAGAAAAAACCGCATAAATAATTATGAATCTACTCAGAACCGCTGTGCGATTCAGAACGGAACGCTCCGCTAGATGGCGTGAATGCAATGTGTTCCTGCATGCTCGCTGCCTCTAATAACGCACGGACATCCATCCACCGATGCACTAATTGCTCATCTCAATAATTCATCACAAGCATTAATGATTAAGCAACCTTGAAGTAAAACTAACTATAATTTCTTTATTATGGTATTTGTGAGTTTTCCTCTTTGTGAGCTTACGTATTTTTTGTCGTCAAATGTTGCTTAAAGCGTTCCGTTAAAAGGGGCGTTATTAAAGGTCAATTCAATTCAATTCATTTATTTCAGCCAGTTAGCTATATAAATTATATAAAAACAAAATAATAATATCAGCATACAAATTCAAAATTAAAAAAAATACAAGTTTTATAAATGTCAACAAGAAATAATAATTAAAAATAAAACTAGTTTTAACGGGTTAATGCACGAAACTTTATTTACTTATTGACGTTTCGCAGTCTTTTCAGGCTGCTTCGTCAGAAATGACGAACGAATGAATGCAAAAAATGTCTGACGAAGCAGCCTGAAAAGGCTACGTCAATAAATAAATAAAGTTTCGTTCATTAACCCGTTAAAACTAGTTTTATTTAATGAGTGATGTGCGTGAAAACCTAAGAAACAAATAAGAAATAATAATAATAAAAATTACAAAATTAAATTAACCAATTAAGCCAATAACATCGGATGCATAATTGCAATATCTGTTTTTAGTACGCTATATTTTAGGACCGCTGCGAAGTGACACTCTGCTAGGGACATACAATTAAGGTCCAGTGGGTACAGTTGCAGTAAGGTCTAATCTTGAAGGTCCAATGGGCACCAAAAAAGAGGTCCAATGTGCATATTTAATATAAAAATTTTAAGAAGGTCCAATGGGCCATATAAATGAGGTCCAATGGGCACTTTTTGCTTTCGGGACGAATCTTGAGGGCCCAATGCTTACTAGACCACTCTGCTGCGATTATAACGACGCTATAGAAGCAGGACGAGTTAGCTATCCTAATTCGTCCTAGCTAACTAGCTATCCTAATTCATCCTACCTAATTAGCTATCCCCATTCGTCCTAGTTTACAATAGGGATTAGGTAAACGTAAAGTGATTTATTGTTGACCTGCCTTTAAGCTCAGATTACAGAACAAAAGGCAGATGGAGCGCACGGAATACACAATGCGAGGCACCAAAGCAAATACGAAGTCAAAAGCGACTATTAATTCGCGTCAGTACATCATAACGCATCGTGTTGTGAATACGCCCCGTGAATATGATGTATATTGTACATCTGAAATTGACTATTGTAAAAAGTTTAATGTAAAATATTTCGTCGATTAGTTATAATAAATGTATATGAAATGAATAAATATATATTTATATATGCATATTATTTTCATTAATTTGTTAATTTACCCTTTCATACAGTATCAATCTTTTTTTAAGTTAAATAAACTCTTTTTGCGTCTGGTTAGACTATCGAACATAAGGAGTAAACTCCAGTCGTGCGTCGGAGCTGACACACACAATTATTTTTTTTTCAATTTTTTGCCAGCTACTATATTCTTAGAAGTAACGCTTCGAAAATACTATATTTGATAGAAAAAAAGTTGAAAACCCTACGTGCGCTCCATCTGCCTCCTGTTCTATAATCTGATCCTTTAGCCATTTTAGTCCATGTAAGGATTCAACGTAATTTTTGCTCATCTACCTAAATGGATAATCAGGCTGATCACATACGAACATACTTAGTAGTCTTGATGAAAAAAGTATAATGAAGTACATTCATGTAATCAAACATGATCGAAATACCGATTATGTACGTAAAATTTACACAAATACACACATCAAAAGTGTTTAGGGATCAAGCATTTTTATGCGGATTTCTTGAGATTGAGATGTGGCTTTGTAATAAATTTATGATTTTATAAATTTATATGGATCCTTTTTGGTGCATTTCATAATTTGAATCAGGAACTGTGAATCAAATTCGAGTAAAAGATGAAAATCAGCTGTCAATATTTTCCCTATAAAAACATACAACGCATTGAAGACATTATTAGTGCTACTGTTTCCCTACTACTGATTAAAACCAACGTTATTATGGAGCGGCGACGTCATTTAAGCAGGGAAGAAATGCTCAGAGCCGTGGGAATGATAGAAGCTGGTTCCCGGCAACGTACTGTGGCTTTAGCTCTGAATACAAGTCAGAGTGTTATCAGTCGACTTTGGACACGATACCGAAGCACTGGTACCGTGGCTGAGCGCCATGGAGGACGGTATCGCCGCACCACACGGAGACAAGACCGATACATTCAAATCTTAACTCGAAGAGCTCCAACAATAACCGCCATGATGTTAGCCGTGAGGCTTCATCACTCTTCAGGGAACTTAATTAGCGACCAAACAGTCAGAAACCGCTTGCATGAAGTGAACCTGCATTCCCGAAGACCGCTACGGGTACCACCTATAGCAATGCACAATCGTAGGATTCGATATCAATGGGCTCTTGAACACAGAAATTGGGCAGAAGAACAATGGCGTTTCGTGTGCTTTTCTGATGAGTCTCGTTTTGGTATGAGACCGGATACAAGACGTATACGACACTGGAGAACCCCTGGACGCCAACAGCGATTAAAATCCTGCCAGGAAGTCCATCCTTATAGTGGTGGAACCATCATGGTATGGGCGGGTATTTGGATCGGCGGAAGAACTGAGTTGATTTGGATCAGAGGCAACCTCAACGCTCAAATTTATGCTGAGACGATTGTATCAGACGTCATCGTTCCTCTACAAGTGCAAATCGGTCCCTTATTTCAGTTAATGCATGATAATGCACGACCGCACACCGCAAGAGTTGTAAGACAGACTCTCGCCGCAGCTAACATCAATGTCCTGCCCTGGCCTGCTCAGTCGCCAGACTTGAACCCGATTGAGCATGCATGGGATATGCTACAGAGAAGAGCTCTGCCGAATATGGAGGGTATCCAGTCGCAAGAAGACCTTTTTTTGTTGTTGCAACGAACATGGGCGGCCATTCCACAGCGTGATTTGGATGAACTCATTTTGAGTATGCCAAACCGATGTTCTTGTGTTGTTAGTGTTCGCGGTAGAAATACGGATTATTAATTGTTTAAGTTACCCAATAAAATTTTAGAGAAAACTGTTATTTCAGTCTTTTTTTCGAACTTTTGTGTTAGTGGTTCAAATGTCGAAAATCCCTTTATTAGGAAAATGGCAAATTTCTTTATTAATGCAAATGTGACTTGGTTTATCGTTACTGTGACAAACGAAAACACTTTATTTGATGGATCCTTAAAGAAAATTTTAATTAATATCAATCAGGAGAAAAGTTATTGCAAAAATATATGTTGATCCCTAGACACTTTTGATGTGTGTAGGTAGGTAGGAAAGTGACTTCATGAGTTATCTCATATTGAAGACATTTTCCTATTTGACGACTCTGTATCTAATACAAGAAGCACGGAGAAGCTCGAGATAATACATTTTTGGTCACTCATCCAATGACCGACCACTGCGAAAGTTTGACGACCTCCGTGGCCGAGTGGTTTGTACGCCGGGTTTCATGGTGTCGCCGACTCGAGAGGTCCTGGGTTCGAATCCCGGTGGGGGCAGATGTTTGTGTGATGAATACGAGCATTTGTACTCCAGTCATGGATGTTTAATATGTATTTCTATATAAATATACTTATATATGTACAGTGTATGTATTCTATCCGTTAACCTAGTATCCCTTAACACAAGCCTTACAGTGCTTACTTTGGTGTGAGTGCTGGAAATATTTATTTATTTATTTATTTATAACTTCAACGATCGCAGCCGAACGTCTAAACACTTGCGTCATCGAGCTCCTCTATCTTTATACAATATATAGATAGTTAAAAAAGAATTATATATGTTACAGTTAAAACCAGCTTTTATATAGAACGCGTTTTCCCTAGTTAGAACTAGTTTTTACTAATTGCCTTTATTGAAACTAGAATTGACTAATGCTCAAAATGGAATATCAGTTTAAACTAGTTCTTACTAGACAACCCGCGTTTTTCCGAAGCGCTGCAGTTAAAACTGTTTTCAATAACCACACCACCTGAATAACCTACAACATGTGTTCAAAATATTTACAGATCAGTTTATGGACCCTGTCGCGCAAAGCAAATAAGAATTATTAAAATAATGCCAATTTCTAACAAAATCAATATGAAGCATTAATGAAAAAAAGGAAACAAAGCGCCCTGCTATTTTCTAAACTATAACTGGCTTTTTAAGGTCTCGTTTATCTAAAAGATCACAAAAATATGAGACAATTCCTATAAACATAATTTCAAAAGGATAATTAAATATAAAGTTATAATATTTTTACTAATTTTCAAATTTACCTTTTTGATTCTGCTGAAAAATTAGCTTTTGGCGGTTACCGTAATTCATATTACAAGTGACGATATGACTGTGTGTCTTAGATCTTTTTAATAAATATTTTAAAACTATATCTTGTTTTCAATCTCATTTCTCATTAGTTCCTCTATTGCTAGTTTTAACTAAAGCTCGGAGTGACAACTAGTTTTATCTCAATATCAAATATATCAGTTGTAAATTCTAGTTTTGACTACTTGTTTCTAGTATTAACAAAGGCATTTAGCAAAAACTAATTCTAACTAGGGAAAACGCGTTCTATCATAAATCGGGTTTTAACTGTAACATATATAAATAACATTAAGTAAAAAAACGGTTCAATAACATCCCCGTACCTATTTAATCATTTAATACAATAAAGAACAAGTACCAAGGTGAAATAGTGCTTTATTATCGACATTATATTGCGCCACAACATCGAAAAGTTTTCGTATCACTGTTTCGATCTGTAACTGTCTTTTCTAAAAATACCTACTTATGATGAAATAATTTCTGCTACCGACTGTACCAACCTAGAAGCTTGTTTCAAAATAACGCGGTCAAAAATGTATTTATTTAGCAATCAACATAAGGTTCTTTATAAAAAAAATATGGAGATGCACTATTAGAAATACTGTGAAGTCCAAGTCGCACTCGCATACGAATAAAGTCGTGGTCCAATCCAAGGTGCAAGACGATTAAAAAAAATGCATTTAGTTTTATTGATGTTGACTCTAGACGTACCTAGTTATAATGGTATTTTTTTATGTTATACGAATTTTTATTTTTAAAGCATTTAACTGTTTAACTTTTAAGTCTAAAGAAAAGTTTACTAAATAAAATCCACGCGGACCAGGCAGCAGACGGTACTCGAATCCGTATAAATAAATTATAAATTTTATTTTGTTCTTTTGTGTTTTTGCAATAAATAAGTTTTATTCAATTTATTTTTAAACACTAGCGACCGTTACTCATAAACTATATGATTACCAAATTTTATCCTAATCCGATCAACATTTTTGCGTGATTGAGTAACAATACAAACTTTCACATTTATAATATTTGTAGTATATAGTTGGATTTAAGTGCTGAATTAAAGAGCTTGATTTTAAGTTGGAAATCGAACCAGTGCCCTTCAGTTTCCGGGCCAATGCACCGTCTACTATATTACCGAGACCTTACTTACCAGGCGTGTCGTATTTCTTCTACTACAGGTCGCGGCACGTAACTCTAGCGCTGAACAAAACGCGGAGGGGATAGCTGCGTATGGGTACGACTGGAGAGCCAATCGGTGCAACGCATGCCCACCCGCGCACCTCGTTTCCCCCCAAGACATCTTAATTTGTACTCCTGCGCAATAACGGTGAGCGATACAGTTTCGTGCCGCAATTTATAACAAGGAATTTATATACATAAGGTCTTATATACGTCCTTGCCTATATCATAGTAGTTCAGGACTGCAAGGCAGCGCCATCTCTTCACATCACATGAAACTACAATGGCAAATGAGATACTTTTAATATCAAATCAAAAATCATGAAGTTTATTTCTTTGCCAGTTAAGCTTATCATAAAACCAGGATCGGTTTTCTATCTTGTTTAACACAATGTCCTGTACCAGAAGGGGCTACTCTTCCATAACGTGAATAATATTGATTCTTATAGTAAGGTCTTTAATTCTTTATACATCAGGGGCCATATTATTAACTCCTAACGCCAGGCGAATTCCATTGTTAAAACGAGACATCACATACAGTAGTTACCTACCTATCTCAACCTATACCTACTTCAACAGCTGTTTTTGCCTGGCGTATATCCATTAATAATTTAGTACTTATATAAATAAAAATAAATAAAAGAGCTTTTACATGTATCAATAATATCATTCGAAAGTTAAAATAACGGTTGTGTTTTTATTTTATTTATTTACCTATAATTATGAAACTACCACATAAAAAAGATTATATATTTAGAGGAATAAGAAGAGCAAGATAAGCTTTAAATGATTAAAGAATCTAACTTAAGCAGGAGGCGCTAATTTAAGTACCGTCTGCTCCCTGGACCGCGTGGAATTTTCTCTAGTAAAATTATTTCAAAATAAATTCACACGTTGAGACCTCAGTTAAAACAGTATCCGTAACATTAATTTCATAGTTAAATCGTTACCGCACGTTTAGTTCCACCGATTCGATCCCAATTACGTTTGAAATTAGATATTTATTTTAGACAATAATATTTAGGTGAAAGTACGAAAAGCCTGTATTACAAACAACCAAAATGACTGCTCAATTTTGACGGACTCCAAACAGCCCACCCATTCACCTACCCCGATCAATCAATTTATGAATGACCCTTTGATACAAGCCTTAAAAGAAAAAGTAATCCCCACGCAAAGAAAACAGCTCATGTTACGCGCAATGTGTGCGTGTGTAGCGACGAGGCGAGCGTATCTACCATACTTAGTAGATATTTTCTTGGGCCGCTTCTCTTCCGTGCAATTTTTTAACCCCGCAACATTTTACATATTAACAATATGTCTACATCTGCCAATAAGTAAATAAGGTATCTAATAGAGTCTGTGCGGAAAGAATGGGCGTGGCGAAAAACGGAACTAACATTAAGATTTTTATTTGGCAATCAAACCCAGCAATCTGAAAAACGTCAAAGTTTTGTATGATACGGATTTGTTTGTTGTTGTGATTTCTTGCGGTTTTTTGTATTTAATCATGTCTAAAAGGGGTAATACTTTACAAATACGGTAGAAAAGCACTACAGCGCCCCCTAAACTAAATCCCATTCTCTTTCCGCACAGACTCTAGCCATGTATATAATCAAAAGTATGATCTATGTGATGGTTCTGCATGTTATATATTGAAAACATTTTTCCTATATTAATATAAATAAATCTGTTTAAGTTGCGGGGGCACCAAAACCCTATTTGGTCCTATAGTAAGTTTTCTTTAACGCTACCCTATAACTTTAATCAAAAGTTGATGTGTAAGTAAAGTATCAATAATATTCAATTGTGTACGGAATTTTAAAGGTTGTTACGTCAAGTACGAATGCTACAGACAGCCACAGATCAAATTATCAAACACTGACAAACTAAAACTGGCTTAGAGGTTTATAAGATTCACAATCTGTTGAGAAATTTCGACAGATTTTTTATGACAAACGGGTGAAAATCAAACAAATACTCCTGCCAATGGTAAACGGCCGGCACTATTATAGCCTATTAGACGCTTGCGATATCTATCTACATATATAAAACTCAAAGGTGACTGACTGACTGACATAGTGATCTATCAACGCACAGCCAAAACCACTGGACGGATCGGGCTGAAATTTGGCATGCAGGTAGATGTTATGACGTAGGCATCCGCTAAGAAAGGATTTTGATCAATTCTACCCCCAAGAGAATAAAAAAAGGAATGAAACTTTGTATGTAACTTTGTCAATTTTAAACCGATCGGGCTGAGACTTTGCATGCAGGTATAAGAAGAATCATAGATGAATGTCATTGTGTATAATACAAGCCTGAGAACAAAAACTGTAGTCTACACCGAAGCGAAGCGAGGGCGGGCCGCTAGTCAAAAATATACCCTGACCCAATACCCTACTCCATGGTAACCTAGAACCTTACTCACCGGCAGAAACACAACACAACTAAAAGCTTGTGTTATTTTACTATGACCTTCTGTAATGTGGAGGTTACATCCCCTGATGATTCAAGTAAAAAATCCCCTATGCTGTAACTCCCTTAAATTATAATCATTTATTTCGTAATAAATAACACGACAATCATAACTTTTAGCACAAAAATACATAGAGTACTAACTAAACATTCAATGAATTCAAAATGTCAAAATTCAATTCTTATGTCATTTTCAAATTGTACGAAAATACATTAACTCTGTAATGTATTTTCTGTCAAAATGTCAAAATTAAATTCTCATGTCCATTTCAAATTATACAAAAATACATTACAAATACATTAAAAATTCATTTTGAATTCATTGAATATTTAGTTAGTACTCTATGTATTTCTGTGCTGAAAGTTATGATTGTCGTGTAATTTATTACGAAATAAATGATTATGATTTAAGGGTGTTACAGCATACGGGATTTTTCGCTTGATAAAAAACAATTAAAATACAATATTTATACTTAAATAAAGTTTAATTGTCAAATACAAATTACAGTAATAAAACAAAAGTTAAAAGCTTGATGTGTGGCTGTCTGTACCTAGACCAAAGATGGCGCAGATGATATTTTGTCAAAATGTGTTCATCATAGTTACCTGATGACACTGGCCGGCACGGTCTTGGAGTACTTGAGCCTGGTAGACGATGACCTGGCGGGTCTTGGTCGTGGGCACGTTGCCATTTTGTGTTACACCACCACAGATAGAGTCGTTAAAGAAATCACATCACTTTACTGTTGATATTAAAAATTTCTTCGGTCGTCCTCTTGCAGATTTTAAAGCTTGAATTTCGATTTGACTTTGTCATATTCTGGGTTACTGTTTGTGTTGACTTTAAAATTTAAAATTAAATGTAATAAGTACTGATATATAATAACGTCCTTTGTATCTTATGTGTACATAATGAGTTTCTGTAACTGGCCTTAAGATTATGTGTGTATTTTATTGTATTGACGACCTCCGTGGTCGAGTGGTTTGTACGCCGGGTTTCATGGTGTTGCCGACTCGAGAGGTCCTGGGTTCAAATCCCGGTGGGGGCAGATGTTTGTGTGATGAATACGAGCATTTGTACTCCAGTCATGGATGTTTATATGTATTTTCTATATAAATATACTTATATATGTACAGTATATGTATTCTATCCGTTACCCTAGTATCCCATAACACAAGCCTTATAGTGCTTACTTTGGGGCTAGGCTAATTGGTGTGAGTGTTGGAAATATTT
Organism: Chilo suppressalis; assembly: GCA_902850365.2. Taxonomy (NCBI): domain Eukaryota; kingdom Metazoa; phylum Arthropoda; class Insecta; order Lepidoptera; family Crambidae; genus Chilo; species Chilo suppressalis. The sequence continues at coordinate 4,375,120 of OU963911.1, forward strand.
ATATTTATTTATTTATTTGTATTAAATCCACAAATAACTGCTGTAGAAACTTTGTTAAAGATAAAAAAATTTTTTTTAGGAAATTCAAATTGTATTTAATGATTTGCCGTCATTCCGCGTCAGTTTAGACTAAAGTTTTTGCTGGGGCTTGTATACGAGTACATATAAATCCTATGAGAAAAAAGTAAACGTGAGTGTCATGGAACACTCGGTTGAAACGAAGTTAAAAATAAACATAACTAAGTGTAATAAACAAATACACACAATACACTACAAAAGAGTGAGGTCTTTTGTAACGGAAACATTCCTTAACGCACAGTTCGGATGGGAAAATGATACACTATTTTGACATCAGGTAAAAAAGTGTATCATTTTTCCGTCATGATTTTCCTAGGCTAGTGTTGCCGATTTGTTTGAAATCGGTACATGAGGTCAAATAAATCGGGATTTAGGGTTGCGGATCGGGACAGTAAACAAAATACACGGGCTCTTTAAGTCTGGCTTTAATTTATTGCGTTTTAAACTACTAGTGCATGTATAGTGTTATATTAATTTCCTAATTTTAATTTTTTGATTAATTGGCCCATTTAGCGTCCCGATCAGGTACAAATCGGCACGCGTCCCCAGACCCCTGAAAATCGGGATGTCCCGCGCAAATCGGTACACCTGGCATCACTAGTCATGACCATCAGCTGTTTCGTAGCGTTTTCTATTTGTGTATATAAAACTTGTTTATTTTAAACTTCGTTCCAACCAAGTGTTCCACGACACTCAATTTAGCTTGATTCGTTTCATAATATGACTTGCTATGCCACGCGATTACTCTCGCATAATTTGAGAAAAAACCTCATGGAATATATTCTTGGGTAACTATAATCGTTTACGGAGTGCACGCAACAGAAGTTTTCCGAAAAACATCATTGAAACTGTTTTTCTTTTTGTCGTAGCGTGATTTTATATAAAAACGCGTGACTTTAAAAAAATGAATTCGAAGCCGTAGTTCCTAAGATTAGTGCATTTAACAAACAAACTTTAGTTTTATAACAAAGTATAGGTGCGGTGGTTTTATGAGGAGCTCGATGGCGCAAGTGGTTAGCGCGTTCGGCTGCGATTGTTGAAGTTAAGCAACTTTCGCAGTGGTCGGTCATGTGATAGGTGACCAAAAATTTACTATCTCGAGCTCCTCCTTGCTTCGGAAGGAACGTTAAGCCGTTGGTCCCGGCAGCATCTGCAGTCGTAAGCACCCACCTATTCGCACTGGGCCTGCGTGGTGGGCCCATAGATAAGGTCTGTGCCCCAGCAGTGGGGACATTAATAGACTGATGATGATGCTGATGTGGTGGTTTCAATAATAAATGGGGAGCAATGTTTTAATAAGTTATAAAGCTCCACAGTCCCAGCACGAGATATTGGAAAAAATTCGCACCGAATTTCAACTCTCTACTAAATAGTTGATGTTTTTGTTATCTTCCGTTTGACAGTTAATCCGATAAGCTAAGCATAACTGCGACGTAGCCAAGCGGCTCGTGTGCGCACGCGCCTGCATTTATTAGATAGTTCTGCACTTGTTCTGCACTCATATTAGCAGTAACTACAATACAATGTTGGCGGGTAAATCGCTTTTAAACTTAGATTAAAACAAAAAGGGAAGATACGGTACGCTCATACTAGCATCAAATAAAATATGCTCCGATTCAACTTCCGCTTTTAGACATAAAAGCTTTGTCATTTCGTTAATCTACAGAAAGAGAGGGTGCGTGGCGTAACACTGGGTGGCTATGTTAGAAGGGGACTATTGTACGGGCGGCTAATATTTATTTATTAATTTATACTTTATTGCACAAATGAGTGTACAAGTGGCGGACTTAATGCCAGTAGGCATTCTCTACCAGTCAACCGGAGAATTATAGCAAAGATCTTAAAAGGTAGTGCAAAAATAATTCATCTAAATATTTATTATAATTAAAGTATATCATTGAAACAATATAATTTATAGACTACCTAAAATATATATTCATGACATATTTATATAAATACATAAATAATAATAAATATTTACATATATATGTATATACATACAAATCTATATCATATCAGGAGGATGCAGAGGAGGAATCTAATAAATGATACGTACGGAGCGTTTAAAGCGAGTTCGTTCGGAGCATCTTGAATATGAGGAGGCAGTGCGTTCCAGAGTCTTATAGCTTGAAGAGAGAATGAGTTGGAAACAAAACCAGTATGGTGAGTGGGAATAACCAGAGCATGTTTGCTGCTCGACTGAAGATTGAGATTATGGATACTACCAAGATATCGAAATTTGCATTTCAAATATCCAGGAGCACATGGATCATTAATGATTGAATATGGCGTAAAAAGTATTCTAAAATTTCGACGTTGGCGAATTGTTAACCAATTTAACTTCTTCCGAAAGGCAGAAACGTGATCGTATTTACGGAGACAAAAAATAAAACGAATGCAGTTGTTGAGAAAACGATCCAATTTGTTAAGAAATTCTTGAGATATGTCAGCATAATCTATAATGGGCAAAATTATGGATTGAACTAAGAGAATTTTAGAAGATATTGGGAGATAATTTTTGAATTGATAGAATGACCGAAGTATACCGATCACTTTACAGCTTATAGCGTCTACTTGTGCTCTCCAATTGAGATAATGGTCAATCTGTATGCCCAAGTATACAACTTGAGGAGAAATCTTTATTGGGGTTCCTTTTAAAATAGAGAGACGCAACAGAGCTCATGTCCACGCTCATGTCGCCAGAAGACGAAAGTTGCCCACAATAATGGCCTGGCATTTATTCGGATTGACTTGAATACCATAATTGCGAGACCAGTACGTATATAACATCACCATTTTAACAAAATATCGCAATTAATAATAAAGTCGCAATTAATAATCGAGGAGCTCGATGGCGCAGTTGGTTAGCGCGTTCGGCTGCGATGGTTGAAGTTAAGCAACTTTCGCAGTGGTCGGTCATTGGATGGGTGACCAAAAACTTCTATCTCGAGTTCCTCCGTGCTTCGGAAGGCACGTTAAGCCGTTGGTCCCGGCTGCATCTGCAGTCGTTAGCACCCGCCAATCCGCATTGGGCCCGCGTGGCGGGTCATGGCCCAATCTCCCTATTCCATCCATAGGGAAGGCCTGTGCCCCAGCAGTGGGGACATTAATAGGCTGATGATGATGATGATGAATAATAAAGTAAGGAATGCCAAAAAGCAGCGAAATATTGTATTTTGGAAAACCAAATATTTTTTAGGAAATCCTCCTACATGAAACTCATTTGGCGACTACTCATGCATGTTAAGCTTTTGGAGACTGGTTCAACTAAGGAAAACCGACAAAAAGAAAAAACGAGCGAGCCTTACAGTAGTCGCGTATGATGTGTAATCATTTGAAACCTCACCTTTTATTAGTAAAAAAAAAACTACTACAAAAGGAATAAGCCATTTGAACATTATGTTCTAAAATCAAATCAAAAAGCGCGCGCTTTCTCGACTTCCTTTTACACACTTGCGTTCCATTTCACGAAATCACTCCCACAAACTGCAGGAAAGCGAGAGGAAAGATGTTACACATCAACAATTATAGCAATAGTTGATTTAATACTTGCCGAGCAAGATATTGCTAATAGAAGTATCTCCTTCCCTTCTTAATTTTGCAAGAATGAATATTGCTACTCACAATAAATACAGGCTGTTACAATAATACAAATAAAGCTTGTAGGGCATTGAAGTACATCATATAAGGAGTCTTCTCTAATTGTCTTGAAATATTTGCATGAAGTTTTAATTTTTTATAAAAACAGTTATTTTTAATGACCCTCGAACTAGTGACGTGTCTTAAAATGATCGATATTTTTATTAATCATTAAAAATGACTGTTTTTTATAATAAGTTAAAACTTCATGCAAAAATTTTAAGAAAATTAGAGAACACTCCTTATATCATGTACTTCAACGCCCATCAAGGTTTATTTGTATTTTTGTAACATCCTGTATATCCTATCTACAAATAAAAGTTAAGCAAATCGCAAAATTCATACTCTGTTTATTTCACTTTCTTTCTGAGTTAAATATGTTAATTTTAAGTACGTTTCTCTTCGTTACGCGCTTGATGCCCCGACCGGCCAGTGATTCATATAACTCAATTATGGAGGCTTACAATTGGTGAATGTTCAATTTCAAACATAAGCATTTACCCAATATTGTTTGTTTATAGTCGATTTATGTAGAAAGTGATATAACAACGAACTTATGATGCATTAATTATTACAGAAACAAGTCTACTTAAAAGGAATGGTAATTATGCATACAATGATAGGTAATAAAAACTTCTTTGTTTCTTTTAAAAAATATTTTTACAGTCTTACGTGAAATTAATTGTAGCATTAATGCATTCTCGATGAATTTTGCATTAACAATGTTTAATGACCGAAAATTGAATTGCTTTTAACAATCAACTTGATGGGAGAGCCCTATGGCGTTGATTCTTTTGAGTATTTTTCATGACACAGATAATGTTGCAACTTTAAAGATTGAGTCTTTTAAGGAAAAAGCAGCTTGTACCTATATTCTAGGTTTTTTAGCTTTCAGTCTGCACTCTCGAAGACTCTACCTCATTATTTAACTTTTTAAATATTCGGTTAATCTTATACGGTTCTAGGACCGGGTTGAATTTTCCTAGTTAAAAAGTTTCAAAAATTAAGAAATAATAACCTAGCAGGTTTTATTCAAATAAAAATGTAATAAACAGTATACACCCCGGAAACTTCTTGAGCAACGACGACAGACAAGGAATCCTGCGCCCTAGCAATTTTACATACAAACACGTCTACAGCGCAAGTTAACTTGTCTATGATGTTGCTCAAGAAGTTTACTACCTATACATTAGGTAATTAAAAAGTATGTGACCGTAGGGGTCCTAAAACTGAATCGCGTCACTTTTGACACTGGGTCAAGATTATTCAGAACAATCGCGCGTCAAACAATCAACAATACTCCTACACAACACACTGTACGCCGATAGATCGACACGTGCTCGGAGGTCGATACGCATCATCCATTGTATTTTCGATTTTATTATTGTCATGTCAAGGTCGATTATTAAAACCTGTCTGAGGTAACAACCTCCACCTAAATGTAGACTACTGCCATATTTTTTACCTTTATAGCAGTATATTTGTTTCTTAGGTTTTCACGCACATCACTCATTAAATAAAACTAGTTTTTCACGGGTTAATGCGCGAAACTTTATTTATTTATTGACGTTTCGCAGCCTTGACAGGCTGCTTCGTCGGATTTTTTCTTTTTGAAAAAAAAAATTATATTAATGACATAGGATACTTTATATCTCGGAGCAATGTTAGGTTCCCGTGGGATTCTTTAAAAAAGAAAATTTACGCAGACAAAGTCGTGGGGCGCTAGCCCATTATATAAGTTATTAGTAATATACAACCATGACTCGGAACCCAATGCCGCTACCGGGATTTGAACCCAGGACCATTGGAGCAGGAGCACTGGATGGCACTAACATACTTTGTGCCTTCCAGATTTTGTGAAAATATTTACTAATAAAGCAAACTTTTAATTTGCAGAGTTTTCCGATATTTAGTAAAGAATGCCTTCATTTATTTACAATTTCCTCACACAAAATTGACGGCCAAATAGCACAATGTCTTATAGTTCCTTACATTTATAACATAAAAACCCTTGTTGATTTCGTATATTGAAAGGGATGCTGTTAAATATAACAAAAGGCAAACATATTAACAAAATAAGAAATCAGTTGCTGTCAATTTCAAGAAGTCGCGTCATATTTTATATCTTCTTTTTTTTTTTTTTTTCTCTTTATTTGTGGCTACAAACAGTCATACATTTTAATATAATTGTTCTGTGGTTACAGTGAAATTATAAGAGACGACCTACGTTACGACGTTTATATGAATATATATAAAAAATAATCACTCAAATGTATGATAGCAAAATAAAGTTCAAAAGACCTTAACCCTACGTAGGTATATCAGTTAATCAATATTAAAATTTAAATTAATTTAAAAATGTTATATACAAAAACACACTACCAGTTCACATAGCCCATACATTGTTTAACTTAAAATCAGTAAAGCTGTCAAATATTATGTTTTCAGTCACGTAATACAACGACAGCAACAAACGATGGAATTCCTACTTCATTAAAAAAACAGTGTCATGAAAAAAGTCAACCAAACAATAACAAAGAATATGGAACGCTTCCATTTATTTAAGTTTTTTAAAAAAAAGAATGATTTACGATGGTGCATTAATAATTGGAGTAACTCGAAGAAGTATTATATATTATAAAGAAATATACTTCGATTTATAAAGTTCCTCGCAAACAGTTCAAATCACAATTTCAAAATTGGAACCCACAAAAATCCGAAGAACGAAGCACAGTATTACCGGCACTACTATTGGTCAACTCGGGCGCATGCACTCTATACGAGCGCGCGCAGAGCTACATCTCACACTACTGATGCACGCTGGCGAACTGGGGCTCCTTGAGAACGCATCACACTGTGACGAGCGCAGCGTGAAGCGAAAATGATTTCAAACGGTGCAATACAGAGCATTTTTCTACAAACATGTTAAAATTATGGCAATCAAACGCTTGCGATAATACAATCTCTCACACCGTTGCCTACCCTACCCCAATCCCTTAACCCGTTGCCCCATGTAGCCTCACCGACAAAAACACAACACTATCAAAAGATAGTGTTATTTTACCGTGATCTTACCGTTACGGAAAACATCAAACTCTTTTAGCATGGACCCATTTATAGTTGATGATTTTTTAAATCCTAATTCAGCCCCTCTTGAATGATCATGTTAAACATGAAATATATTAGCATAAAAAGTATACGGGGGCCAAGGGAACAAGTTATATTTTTGTGCAACATGATCGAATTTATGCGTAATTTTATTTTTAACGTGTAACAACAACATTCCGTAAATTAAATCTAAACATAACTATTTATTTTCTTAAGTTGTCAAGCACACCACTCCTTAAATAAATTACTGTTGGCAACGGAGCCTGCAATGTATTCGAAACGTAGAGATATGTATAAAAGTATTAATATACACATTTTAAACCCGTTGAAACAGTGTTATATTTACCAAATATAAATATTTCGATTCAACTACTACGACTATTAACCCTAAGTCTTCAAGTCTATAGATTCAAAAGCAGATAAAATCTTGGTGTTTATATCACATTTAGAATAGGGTATTTGACAAGATTTGGAAAGTGATCTCACGTTACTTACCAATGTTTATAGAGTCCAAAAAAAGTGTATATTCATCATTCTCTTGTGTATTACAGTAAAAATAACTGATTCAAATACTCAATTTTCAAGTTGCTGCAAAAACGTTTCTCTGGGCAATATGACGTCTCACTGGTGTGTGACGTCACAGGACTGTCATTAAAACGTCAAACGATACAATGTACTGTCACTTTGACTGGAAGTTTACTAGTGTGTGACGTCATTTTAGGCTCCCCCAATCCCAGGCGTTTTCAATCACGTGACAATAGATATGAAAACTATAATTTTTTTCGTGGGTTTTTAGTAAAATTATGAATAAATTTTCTGCAATAATAGTAAAAACTCCTGCCAATATTTATTCTAAATACAGATGCTAACAATTAGCTCTTTTTTTTATACTGTCAAATACCCTATTATACCTAAAACCATAGTTCTCCTCGCGTAAAGTTTTCAATTTTTTTTTTACGCATTTAACTATTATATATTAAAATCTAAAGAAAATTTTACTAGAAAAAGACGCGGTAGCATAATGGTCAGTGTATTCGCCCGAATAGCGAATAGGTCCCGTCTGTTGCCTGTACCGATTTTTTTCTAGTAAAAAAAAATCTTTAGTTTTAAATATCTGCACTGCTTTTTTTATAATGTCTTTAGCTACCAATCGCTATATCTTTATCACTATGTCACGACTGTTAAGCGCACCAGTAGCAGTACAGTAGTAACCCACTTACCAGCTTTACTTTCTTCATAATTATTAATTATATTGTTTTATAATACCCTTAGATCAGTTAATGCACACGTCATAAATATTTAGTTACATATACCTAGATATACTTTAAGTATAATATCTATAAGATAATATTATTACTAGACTTTGATCTAATGCAGCAATTACATTTGGTCGTTTCGGGTGCAGGAAAGACGTTACTCGAATTCGGACAGCCGGAGCAATATTTACACTGGAATACGGGCTGGAACACGGTGTCGGGTAAACAAAGGAAATCTATGGAATAGGGAGATTGGGCCATGACCCACCACGCGGGCCCAGTGCGGATTGGTGGGTGCTAACGACTGCATATGCAACCGGGACCAACGGTTTAACGTGCCTTCCGAAGCACGGAGGAGCTCGAGATAGTAAATTTTTGGTCACCCATCCAATGACCGACCACTGTGAAAGTTGCTTAACTTCAATGATCCATCTTGCTTGCGCCATCGAGCCGTTCATTTACAATTAGTCTTTTACCCGAATTCCATTGGTACTCGTATTCGGGCTAGCGACCAAATGTAATAGTGCCATAAGTTGCTTTACGCTGGAGTGCCCATAAGGTTGAGCTTAGTTTCAATATCATTTTATCATTCCTATAATATAAGGTATATTTATCCATACTAAAATTTTAATAGTAAAAGTGAGTCTGTATGTGTTTCTTTCTATCTGTGCCTGTTAGCTTTTCACGCTTAAACCACTGACCGATTTAGATAGAATTTGGTATAATAGATTAGTTTAAGTTCCGGGGAAGGACATAAGATCTTTATCCCAGTTTTTATCCCAGAAATTATGATTTGAAGGGGTGAAAACGGAAGTGAAAGGTGGTATGCGAAACCCTTTTTTCTACACAGCATCCTCTAGACATATTTATAAAATTCTTGTGTCACAATGTTAGTTACCATGCTCCTTCGAAACGGCTTCATCGATTTTTATGAAATGCGATATGCATATTCAGTAGGTCTGAGAATCGGCTACTATCCATCATACCTCTAAGTGATAAGGGTTGTATACCCTTAACATTTCTTTTTAGTTTTTGGACAACATTTTTATTTATTTATAATGTGGCAATAAAAAGTACATTCAACCCTAAATTTTCACCCTTCTACCACCAGCCCCTATTTTTTTCGGTACGAAGTTCGCTGGGTCAGCTAGTTAATTATGTCGATATATAATCGAGGAGCACAATGGCGCAGGTGGTTAGCGCGTTCGGCTGCGATCGTTGAAGTTAAGCAACTCTCGCAATGGTCGGTCATTGAATGGGTGACCAAAAATCTTCAATGTCGAGTTCCTCTGTGCTTCGAAAGGCACGTTAACCCATTGGTCCCGTTTGCATCTGCAGTCGTTAGCACCCGCCAATGCGCACTGGGCCCGCGTGATAGGTCATAGTCCAATCTCCCCATTCCATCCATAGGGAAGGCCTGTGCCCCAGCAGTGGGGACATCAATAGGCTGATAATGAATTGTCGACATCTACTCACGCGAAGTTCTTAACTTTTTTAAGTTGTCACGCACACCACTTCTTATTCTTCTTCCTTAAATATTTATTTCCTTAATTACTGTACATTATTATATTACTGGCAACGGAGCCTGCAATGGATTCGAAACGTAGAGATGTGTATAAAAGTATTAATTTACGCATTTTAAACATGTTGAAACAGTGTTATATTTACCAAATATAAATATTTCGATTCAACTACTACGACTATTAACCCTTAGGCTTCAATTCTATAGTTTCAAAAGCAGATAAAATATCGGTATTTCAATCACATTTAGAATTTATACCTAAAACCATAGTTCTCCTCCCCAAACGTGTTCAATCTTTTTTTTATGTTTTTAACTATTAGTTACATACAGGGACATTAATACGCTGATAATGAATTGTCGACATCTACTCACGCGAGGTCCTTAACATTTCCTAACGCAACGCTTCGTTAATTCTTGAGTATTCATGAACATTTTACGCAACCCACACCTCAGAGGTAGCGGTAATTGCATGGAATTAAGCCATTGCGGGTGACCGCGTGTTATCACCTTGCTTATTAGACCAAACAGTGTTTTTATCTGTCTAAGTGGCGACTACAACTGCATAGTGCAACCCGTATGTTGTTGTAAGACTTGGTGAAGATTTGCGTTCCTTTAAAACCCTGTCTGGGTTCAAACTTCATCATCATCATCATCAGCCTATTAATGTCCCCACTGCTGGGGCACAGGCCTTCCCTAAGGATGGAATAGGAAGTTAGACCATGATCCATTACGCGGGCCCAGTGCGGATTGGCGGGTGCTAACGACTGCAGATGCAGCCGGGACCAACGGCTTAACGTGCTTTCCGAAGCACGGAGGAACTCGAGATAGAAGATTTTTAGTCACCCATCCAAATACCAACCACTGCGAAAGTTGCTTAACTTCATCGATCGCAGCGGAACGCGCTAGCCACCTGCGCTATCGAGCTCTTTGACATACATAATTCCAGTAATCCGTGGTTAAGTTAAAAAGCCACAAAATTATATTTGATGAGTGTATTAAGTTAAGAAGTGTGAATTAAACGCTTTGTAGAAAGCGTTACGTACGCAATCTTATTCACCATCGCACGGTATGCAATCTCGTTGCGATCTGGCCACCCATTGGAATACTGCACGGTAACAGTTTAACCGGGAATGCAGTGGTAGCGGTAAAACTGCGATACAGTTTGCAATTACACATAAATGTGTGTATAGAAAATCTATCCATCTATATTTCTATACTCTATACCTCCGTGGTCGAGAGGTTTGTACGCGCCGGGTTTCATGGTGTCGCCGACTCGAGAGGTCTCGGGTTCGAATCCCGGTGGGGGTAGATGTTTGTGTGATGAATACGAGCATTTGTACTCCAGTCATGGATGTTTGATTACGTATTTCAATAAAAATATACTCATATATGTACAGTTTAAGTATTCTATCCGTTACCCTAGCATCCCATAACAGAAGCATTACAGTGCTTACTTTGGGGCTAGGCTAATTGGTTGTGAGTGTTGGACATATTTATTTATTATTTATAAAAGCATAAGGCGGAATAGTAAGATATTCTTCTTTAAAAAACATCGCGAAGAAAAAGAATCGAAAATTCTCCAAGGAAATTAACGTGTCTCAAAGATTTATCGCCATTGGTCCACGCAAATATGGAATGTCAGCGGAGCGTGCGCATCGCCCATTATTGTGGAACGCACGGCTCATCAATATTACTTACATACATTTCAGTGACATCTTAAAACTTATACGAGAGAAATCCGTCCAACTCTTCAACATGATAATAGTATAAAAACATAGCTTCCTTTTTTAACAAAACACTCATGAAATGGATAGATCACCGTAAAAATCTAACTAAATAACTGTTTAGTTAGATACTTACATTTTAGCTATTAACGGGATTGTTACCATGTAGGAACCTTGATTTTTATGCTGCCGTCCTCAAACTAAATTGCGGCTAAGTGACATGTGGTCGAATTTTCAGTCTTAAATTGCATCTTATACTGTTTTTAATTCTCAATCGATCTGTATTTAACAAGTATTCGTATTTAAATCTAAAGAAAATTTCACTAAAAAAAAAAAGTAAGTATTCGTATCTTTTATAGTTTAAGTCTAAAAATCCGCCATGTGATGAATGGTTACAAAATAGCAAGAATTAAAAGTTTTTTGGCCATATCTCAAAAGTCTGAGAAGCGTATCCTCTCTTCTAATAACCAATTGCGTACCCGACGGGGTCCATAATGTTCATATTTATATAAGTACCTACCCACTGTACACATTATGGTTGCAATAAATGATTTGAGTTTGAGTTTGAAAGTTGGTTTTGGCATTTAGTCGCGTTTTAGCTTGTGGACAGCAGTATATTTTTCTTAATAATGTGTTTTCTGTGATGTCACTGCTCTGGGTATGGCAGAATACCAGTGCAGCAGGAATTTTATCTGCTGTGTATGCTGAGCCAATCCAGTGTTGATGCAATATAAAATACACATTTATTATATTGTTTTAAACTTTCATGGTCACTAACATTATAGTAATATAAGTTATTTACGGGATTGTTACCATGTACCTTGTTTTTAGCGAGTGTACGGAGCACTCTGTGATCATGGCGCTTGCAACATTGCCGAAATATCGGATACTCACTAAAAACAAGGTACATGGTAACAATCCCGTAAATAACTTATAATACTACACATTTATTCTCTGTACCTGTTTTTTGTTGTTGTTAATTTTACTTGTTCGTTTTGTTTTACTTTATGATATAATATGTATTTTTGCATTTTATATCTATGTTATGTGTTGTCAACAATAAAAACATTTTTCTTTCTTTCTTTCTTTCTATGAGTCTCCGATATTTCGGCACTGTTGCAAGCGCCATGATCACGGAATAACTCATCACGGAGTTAAAAGAAATCCAAGGTACACGGTAACAATCCCGTTAAAAGCTATAATGTTATTTACACATGAAAGTTTAAAACCATATACATTCCTTACATTTTATCTAGTTTTCTAATCAAATGCAATTTATAAAACCCCTACTTCCAAGTTCGTTACTTCCAAAGTTGCATTGCCATAAGTGAACGCATGAGCAGACATAACAGAGTATTCTAGTACATTAATCCCATAATAACACATCGATATCTCTATATGTATGCGCGTGACTAGCTGCGTCCACTCCGTTATTCGTCCGGCTAACGTTATTGCAGCTGAGAGTAAAAACCATTAAAGTATACTAGCTGCCTGCGACTTCGTCTGCGTGGAAAAATTGTTTTCCTTACATACAAACTTCCATCCCTCTTGCTTACACCTTGGATGATGATTTTTGGGATCTATTTATTTACTAGGTTTAAGAAACAATTTTTATATTTAAGCAATCACAATACCAAATTCCATCTAAATAGATTCAGCGGTTTAAGCATGGAGAGGTTATTGACATAATATTAATGTAGCTGATGCCCGAGAATTGATTTCCCATACATACAGAACTTATAAATAAAACCTATCCTATGTCCTTTACCGAGAATCAAACAATCTTTTTACCAAATTCCATCTAAATGATTGCGCGGTTTAAGCGTGATTTGGTAACAGACAGACAGACACAGCTTTTGAATTTATAATATTAGTATATTGAGTGAAAAACTCTCAAGTTGGAAGACTAACAGCTGTGGTCTCGTGGCCCGCGGCGTGTGACCGTCTAACCCATAATTTAGAACCAATAAGGTATGAACATGTGAATTTTGCGTGTTCGCTACTAAATTATAGGAAATGGAAATAATGGAGTTCATTTCTTTTTTTTTATAGTTATAGTATAGTCGGAATCAAAAGACATTGTTACAGTTTGACTAACTATGAATTTGATTTATCGATAAGTGATTAACTACTTTCAGACTCATCCTTTCTACACAACTACATGTTTCATATAATTTTGCCATAATAACCTTCAAAAAAAATTTCAAGTTGATTTGGGAAAATTTGTCGAAGTTACTGTAATTTTCCCAGAATTTTCAAAAAATCATAAAATGCAACTGAGTGACGCAAATGTCGTTAAGATAAGTAGCTGAGTTCGTTGGTTCAGCATATTTATTGTAGTTTACGAAGAAAACTTACAAATAAACCAGTGTATTACACAAAACAGTTTTTTAATAAGTATTTACTTTTTCGTGTTGATTGTACTTATGATTACGCATGCTTCTTCCTGTACAATTGATTTATTATGTCGATGTAACGAGTGAATGTTTACTGAAATATTAGTTCGTTCTCTTGCTCAATCTTTGTTAAAAAAATAATTAAAAAAAAAATATTATTTAATTTATTTATTTATTTAAATTAGAGAATTTTTTTTTTCACTCAACCAAGTTCAATCGAAAATCAAAAAATCTAAGCTTGGCCGATGGTCATGCTCGCTGGAACCTTAATGTTGCTGACGCATTTTTATTGCATTATTTTCTGGTGCACCTCGTTCTACAAAACTGCTCAGAAATAAACAGTGGAATAAGTGTAACTGTAGATCCTAAAGATGTGTTCTACTCTACAAGTTCTCAACAACTAGCCAAGGTGTTGATTAGGCATTAAACTCCGTTTAGTAGTGTATAACATAGTATACAGATGGCGGAAGAAATTTTTAGTGATATGTAAACATATTAGATAATATAGGAGTATTTAACAAAGAAACTCAAATCATTAAGAATTGCCCTCGTGTCATCATGATCTCGGTCAATAATCTCTTTTTTGGAGAAGGTCCTAGTGACCTAAGCGGCAGATAAATGGTCAAAGAGAACAAAATTTGACGCTATATTCTATCGTATCCTTGTGTATGGCGAGCACTCACCAGTCCCAGTAACATGACCATCACATTATATTACGTTTCTATCGCGTCTCACTGTCAAATTCCACAGTAATTTGACAATTAAGGGTGATAAAAAAGCGGTGCTCATGCAGACCAAGGGGCACACGTCAGGTGTGGTGTTCGTCAGATGGCGCACGCAGCCCCCTCAGGTGACGACTCCCCCTCAGGTTCGAGTGGTCTAGGCAGCCGCGCGCAGCCGCGTAGTGCAGAGCGAGCGCCCCGTTGTTGACACCACGCGCCATCTATATGTAAGGTGGGCACTCACCATACGTCAGGCGTGGTGTTCACCAGCAGGCGCACACAGTTGAGGCAGCCGCGCGCAGCCGCGTAGTGCAGAGCGAGCACCCTGTTGTTCACAGCACGCCATCTATATGTATGGTGGGCACTCACCATATGTCAGGCGTGGTGTTCGACAGCAGGCGCACACAGTCGAGGCAGCCGCGCGCAGCCGCGTAGTGCAGAGCGAGCGCCCCGTTGTTGACACCACGCGCTATCTATATGTAAGGTGGGCACTCACCATACGTCAGGCGTGGTGTTCGCCAGCAGGCGCACAAGGTCGAGGCAGCCGCGCGCAGCCGCGTAGTGCAGAGCGAGCACCCCGTTGTTCACAGCACGCCATCTATATATATGGTGGGCACTCACCAGACGTCAGGCGTGGTGTTCGCCAGCAGGCGCACACAGTCGAGGCAGCCGCGCGCAGCCGCGTAGTGCAGAGCGAGCGCCCCATTGTTGACAGCACGCGCCATCTATATGTATGGTGGGCACTCACCAGACGTCAGGCGTGGTGTTCGCCAGCAGGCGCACGCAGTCGAGGCAACCGCGCGCAGCCGCGTAGTGCAGAGCGAGCGCCCCGTTGTTGGCGCGCCCGCTTCCGCCGCCCGCTGGCATGGCTCGCCCGCACCACCACCCTTCGACAGCTAGCCGACCGCTCCTGTGGCAATAAACAACAGAAACCAATCAACAACACCTATTTTGAAGACCTCCGAAACAGGTGCGATTCAAACTGTATGGCTAAAATACAAGAAGACGCCTTCCTTCGCCACCGGGAGCGTACAACGAGAATATCTGAGGATTTCTCCCTACATCATTACCCCCAGCCCGTATGCTCGATGCAATAAACTGGGCCCTGCCCAGTATAAACCAGAAAATACTCCTGCATCTGTCCCCCGACACACACTCTGTGTTGAAACTGCCGGTGATTGTCCGTAGCCGGGCGCACCTCGACTTGCGATTCTCTGGAGCATCATGAGCACCATACATCACAGAAACCATGCAATACAGACAGGCACATGGCACTCTTACACCAGCCCGCTGGTTCCCGGAGGAGCGAGAGCGGGAGTTCTACCTCTCCCTCTCCCCTCACCGTTGTGCAGGAGCAGGTGCCCCGTCTCCGGTACACTGCGGCTTCCGTTCCCTTCTCCTAAGAAATGAGAGGGGAGACGCAAGTGACAGAAGTCAGTGAAGAGTTCGAACAGCCTAAGCTACTCAGATATCACCCCCTCTGATGGGGATAAAGCATCCCTGAACCAACTGTTAACTGAACTGGGCACGTAAGTGTGAAGTAGACGGAGCGATTAAAGCACCAACGTTTTCTCTCTTCCCGGAGAGCTGGCAATTTCATGCGAGTGCCCCAGTCCATTCTCTCATACTCGTAGGTACGAGTCATGCTCAGATAACAGGACAACACAATTTAAGTAGTTGTATAGAAGTAGGCGGTAATGTGCCATTAGGAATAATCAAAATACCCAGTAATTTACTCTTTCTCATTTTACGGGAATATTCTCAGTTAAATATAACCAAGGGAAACATTGGTAGCGTCGGAAATATTACCAATTAATTATCAATATGCCTGGAAACAGCATTTCACACGAGGTAATCCATACTGAACTGCTTTATTTAATACGCTAATTTTAATGCTTTTAAACGCTTCTTTTATAAAGATAGCAAAAATCAATTGATAGAAAGAACCTATTTATGCTATGACACAGCGATAAGTTTATTTAGTCTGCAGTTTAAGATGCAAAGCAAAGTCAGACTATTAAGGCATGTCATCGGAAGCGTGACCCAAAAATTGTAATCTAGACTCCTCAGTCCTCTGTGCTTCGGAAAGCACGTCAAGCTATAGGCTGCTGGCTGCACAGGCAGAGTAAGCGTCTGTGGGAATATATTTCCAGATGCAGCTATGAACAAAAAATATTTTTTATACAAAAACAGTTTTAAAATAAATACCTTAGATCTTAGAACACCAAAAGTTATATTAATTAGCCTGAACTAACTATATTTGCTTGTTGCATACAACTTATTAAAGAATTATCATTTACGCCCCGGATTTGCCGAATACATGTTTACGTAAAAAATCCTAAAGAAGATAATGGGTATTACAAAACAAAACTCAACATCGTATAAGTCATTGAATAATGAAAGTAAAGTTAATTACTATTTTGTACAAATTTATTTTAATTAGCAGGTTGTAATTATAAAATTAACATTAAATTGTTGCACAATATACCTATCTTAAATAATCTTTCAATAGGAAAGACATCAACGCATCACGAATCTAAACTAGCGCCACCTATCGTTGGGTAGCTAAAACCCCTAGAAAGTTTTGCAAGCACTGCCACTCACTGAGACATACTAGTTTAACTAGTTTCGCCGCTCAGCGATAGGTGGCGCTGTAAATCTTGAACCAAGTTCCATATTAACGTTCACATTAATGAAAATAATTATTTAATAGAAAATATGAAATGAACATATTTATATTTAATTTAAACTTCAGACATCATAAACATCATATTTTTTTATGTTGTCTCACGTTAAATAAAATAGCGATAACACTATGATCTAGTTAAACTTGACCTTTGGAATAATATTTTTTATTACCTGTTTTAATGATGAAATAAAAAAAGAGTATAATTAATTTTTCAAAATACTTGAAAACATCCTTTATTCCCAACAGTTCCATTTAGTTAGATCCACTAATATAAGTTACCTATACGATCTCTCAATTTAATAATTAAAATGTAAACAAGTATAATAAATTGTTATTATTAAATTGAGTCAAATCAATTCTGGGCTTAGTTGCGATTTTACAGAAAGCAAACGTACCCCGCAGACGCGATTAAAATTACAATACTAAGATCGGAGGCTGAATCGCTATCTATTGGGAAGAAAGGTATGTTATGGTAAGTATTCTTACCCCTTGTTAACACCAAGGTGTAATACATGTATTTTACAAATTTAATACCTATTATAAATAACTCTATTTGTATTTATACTGTGTGTCACAGCAATCAAAATGCAGATGAACAATTAATGTATAATTTCACATTATGTAATGAAAGGTGACTTCATGAACCATCTCTGAAGCCATTTTTCAACTTGACGACTCTGTAAATGATAAAACAGGGAGAAAAAAACTGCCCTTGCTGAGTTTCTTGCCGGTTCTTCTCAGTACAAGGTCTTCCGCCGTAGATTTACGAACCGATGGAATAGCTTCTAGACATTCATATGTGCTAGTAACAACCTAAACTGAATAAATGATTTTGATTATGATAATGATTATTATGAATACGTCTTCATTTTTCTTCAATAGCTAGGCTAATTGGTGTGAATTTCGGAAATATTTATTTCTAATATTATTTTATTTATTATTATGGGAAAAGTGACTCAAGCGGCCTTGAACGCGTGAGGTCAAACGACAGTAAAAGCTCATCTGTTCAGTCGCATACAAAATGACTCGTAGAATCGTGAGTTTTGCCACGGGTCATTGACTTGACATTATTAATCTATGATCAGTGCGTGGACATTATAGCACGTACGTAAGATTTGTTTGTTTATAAAAGGCACTGTAAATTAGGAACCCAACTCTATACGTCGTTAATACAGCCCTTATTATATTACACATTTACACAATAATCAGTGTGCGATATGAAGACACAGAGTCTAATTAGCCAGCGCAATAATATAAAAATTACAAAATCTCTTATCACTGTATAATTAAGCTGATTATCGCATACAATTTTCAGCATAATCATGTGGCCTTAAGCATAATTATATTGTACGGTTTGCACACATTTTTATGACAGAGTTGATAAAGTAAAAGTCCTGATATAAAATATAAGATATATTCAACAAATTAAACTTATAAAAATGATATGATAATTGATATGCGTTTGCGCGGCTAGAATGAATACCGATGGCAGACTGATATGTGAAGGTGACCTAAATTATCGAATGTGGCGTAAAGTGCAAACGAGACAAGACTGTACGAGTCGGCTCGTACATATATAGTTCATATGGTGTTTTATGTTAAAAGAGTGGCAAATCACCATGTGGTCCGCCTGATAGTAACCGTTCACCATATATCGCCTACTAGTGGCCCGCCCTCGCTTTGCTTCGGTGTAGAGCTGTAGTGTAGACTATAGTTTTTGTTCAAAGGCTTGTATTATATGCAATGACTTTCTTCATAATAATGATTATAAAACTTCCATTCCAAGTAAAAAATTCTTTGCGTAGTTTAGGACCCGTTGTACCGAATTCAACATAGCTCTGCTGTTCCGATTTGAAAAAATATTTTTGTATTAGACAGTGCATTTATCGAGGAAGGCTATAAGCTTGAAGTTACCAGGCTATGGCCAGTAGCAGCGGATTATAGATGAAAAATGTTGCAAAAACGGGTAAAGATATTCCAGTTGTGAGAGGTTCCGTTACGTGCACTCGATAAACGGTTAAAGTAAAACAAAAAATCATGTATGACGGAATTCTTCCCCTTCAAAAGTTCTGTAAAAAAGTCTACGACAGCCTATGTCCATATTTTAAATTTGACTCACTATAAACCTTTTTCTTCAAATGAACGCGGGTGAAACCGCAGGGGACCTCTAGTTGTGACATAACTGTAATAGTTAGACATATAGTATCGCGGACTTTTTTGTAGATATTGGTATACTCTATAAAACTTTAGTACATCACTTTACTCTTTTGTCATGACTTCCGC
This sequence comes from Chilo suppressalis, assembly GCA_902850365.2. Taxonomy (NCBI): domain Eukaryota; kingdom Metazoa; phylum Arthropoda; class Insecta; order Lepidoptera; family Crambidae; genus Chilo; species Chilo suppressalis. The sequence continues at coordinate 4,394,537 of OU963911.1, forward strand.
AGCGTACGAGATATAAAGCTATTTTTTGGTATTTGTTACACACGTTGGGTTACATTATCGAAGTTTTCATACGGAACCCTAACTTTTTTGAAAATACACTATAGTCTATATAAATCAGTGATAATGTAGCATTCAAATGGTTAAATAATTTTTAAAATCGGTTCAGTACTTTCTGAGCCAATTCGTCACAAATATCCAGAAATCCGCTATGCAGTACCTCTCTTAACTTTCGCAATTCAAAGTCGCAGTCGCAGTCAAATTTTATTATGGTGCTAACTCAAATTACATCAAAACACTTTTTTTCAAATTCAATGAGTAGATATAGCTTATAAAAAAGGAATAAATTAAAAATATTTCATGTACAACACTTCCCATAATTAATAATGAGAACTGGTAGTTTGAACACAAGCGAAATGCCACATGGTGCGGTGTTTAAGCGTAGGGTCAGCGACAAAGCCGTCGCGGTTCGGTGCCTGTCCATCCGGAGGTGACAGCGTTCAGCTGTTTTTACTAAAACGAGGGTCAGCAAATGAAAATATGCCATCAATAGCACATTATACATCTTGCGTTCATCATCCATCGCCTATTTGACGACCACCGTGGCCGAGTGGTTTGTACGCCCGGTTTCATGGTGTCGCTGACTCGAGAGGTCCCGGGTTCGAATCCCAGTGAGGGCAGATGTTTGTGTGATGAATACGAGCATTTGTACTCCAGTCATTTATAAAAATTTATAAAAACATATTAAACATCCAATATGTTTTTATAAATAAATATACCTATATATGTACAGTATATGTATATGTATTCTATCCGTAACCCTAGTATCCCATAACACAAGTCTTACAGTGCTTACTTTGGGGCTAGGCTAATTGGTGTGAGTGTGGGAAATATTTATTTATTTGGAAATATTATTAACGTCCCCACTGCTGGGGCACAGGCCTTCCCTATGGATGGAATAGGTAGATTGGACCATGACCCACCACGCGGGCCTAGTGCAGATTGGTGGGTGCTAACGACTGCAAATGCAGCCTAGACCAACGGATTTACGTGCCTTGTTGTCAACCACTCTGTTGAACCAATAAAAAATATCAATCTTCAAATCGAATCGACGCAGATCACCCAGTCATGTTCAAAATATTTTATTTTCAGTAGAAGGATTGAATTACCTCATATTTTTCTTTCACACATAATAATAAATATTTCCAACTCTCACACCAATTAGCCTAGCCCCAAAATAAGGACTGCAAGGCTTGTGTTATGGTAACGGATAGAATATGTATACCGTACATGTATAAGTATAATTATATAGAAATACATATTAAACATCCATGACTGGAGTACAAATGCTCATATTCATCACACAAACATCTGCCCCCACCGGGATTCGAACTCGGGACCTCTCGAGTCGGCGACACCATGAAACCCGGCGTACAAACTACTCGACCACGGAGGTCGTCAAACATGTTGAGTGAGCAATTGAATTATTTGTTTCCATTATGTAGAAGAATTGCTTTGAGACTTCGTTTACTACTGTCAATAAAGAGACGCCATTCATTGGGCTGATAGATCGTGAAACCCATGAAAGTCAGCAAACCACTTACATTACAGCAATACACAAAATTGGATGAAAAAAACTGCTATAAGCTTCTTTCTCTAGTGCTACTCGTGATACGTGATATGTAGACACTCGAACGTCTCAAGAAAGGCAATATTCTTCTTTTAATCTTGACGCTAGTGACTCAGAGCGTTTCTTAGAAAGATCTAAGTCTTTGATAAGGTCATTAAGCTGATTCTGCGAAAATGGCTTTGGGAATTGATGTTTTTTCGCAGTATTCAAAATCATCATCTACTTGAGAAGAAATTGGTATTTCAACTTGATCTTCATGAGATTGCTGCACTACCTGGTAAAAAGCTGGTACTGGAACATTTTCTGAATAAGGAATATGTCTTTGTCCTGAAGAAATATTATGGTACTACCTTTTATGACGATTGTTTTTGTTACAACCTAATATTAGTCATACAAAACTAACAGTCGTCATAATGATTTTTGTTCTCGCCATATCATAGGCACTCCAAACTCCAAAGACTTGCGCGTCCCTTTCTCCCATTGTCACAAATGTTCAACACATACTTTACATACACTATGAGGCACCCATACTTTATCTTGCTGTCGAATTTCAATACCGAAGTAAGCAAAATACAAACGGCTTACAGTGTTTGTAATAGATTTTCGCTGATCTTTCAGTATGTATTCACCACAAGCATAACATTTATCAGGATCGTTAACACAACATCTGCACGTACAAGGCATAGTGAAATATTAACATAAACTTTATTAATGTCAGTGAATAATGACTATTTTAATGGAATTCTTAATACCAATTCAGTTGTTAAATTTTTGTTCTACGACAAGTATTGACGAAGTTATGACCAAATTACTGAACGAAGTTTCGGCTAGCCACGTGGTGACTGTGACGTCAAAGAGCTCTAGCGCTCGGGCGCGAGCGTGCTTAGAGACGCTACTAAAGTTCGACCGGATTGAACCACGATCGAGCCCTGTGACGTCACACATTTCGGCCGCCGGTGAATATTGGCTCCCATAAAATTTGTTATAAAATCGCAACGAATAAACCGATTACCATGATTTCAAAAGTATATTAACTAAAAAGCTAATTAGATCATTAAACTGTTGATTTTGAATTTATTTGCTGACCTAATAATTATTCAATCGAAATGTGATGATGATTTAATATTGATGACAGTGTTACTGCTAACCCTACACCCTGCCAACCTTCCATCAGTCACGCACAGATGGACGGGCGAAATATTAATGCTATGACTGACATACTACGTTTAGGTATATTAAAAATAAAGTGAATGAACTTAGAAAAAGATTGTTAAGTAAATATCGCTGTGTAAATTGACTACCTTTACCGGTATGGAACTTAATTACTACTACTGCGAAGGCGTTGCTTTTCGCTTGACATTATCATCACCCGTTAATGGGTTATTCACCAACTCGATACAAGAAACTGGGCATGTGTGTCCAGTTGGTGAAATTTAATATTAGTATCACTTATTTTTTTAGTCATGTGAACACAGCAAAATTTTTATGCATGTCTACATAGTGAAACTTAAATTAAATCACTTTTATGTTTTCGGCAACTGGACTCACTCAGTTTTTTATAGAAAACAGGTAACTTAGGTTAATTAATTAAAGAACGAGGCGATTTTATGAAAAATCTTTCTCACTTATTCGTTTGGAAAGCCGTATCAATTTCTATTTTAGGTATTTTGAGATTAAACAAATATATACTTATAACAATTTAATAATCTCATCATTTATTAATATGGAGGCAAATATACTTGATGATAGCATATATACTTGATAGGGCCAGATTTTAAGGTGTGAAGGCCCTGGGACAACGAAGCGATAGAGGCCATAAGTGTAGACATGCGTGTGTCCAGTCTCTTGTATCGAGTTGGTGAATAACCCATGCAAATACTTTTAATTATAGCATTCTGTCAAAAAAATATTTTAAAGGTATCTCGAAATGAATTATATCATAAGACCTCCGAGGACTATTTTCTATTAATTCAAAGTTGTAATATACAGGGTTACTTTAAATTCTGCCTAATCATTTAACATAAACGATTCGTAATTTCCTTACTACGAAACTTGAAAATGGTCCAAAATATCAATTGTTGTGTTAAGTTTGTAAAAGGAAGGGAAAAAATATTGTTTAAACTTTCAACTTTCAACGCCAGAAACATAAAACGAATAAACACACGCACGAATGAGGACTGTGAAACTAATCAATATATAATCTTAATTAGTTAAATACAATATAAATGGATTATATACAACCAAATAGGAGCTTAGTATTTTATTAAAATAAACTACTCGTGCGTATAAGGAAATTAACAATCGAAACCAAAATTAACACGTTCACTTTATAAAAAACTTCGTAAAAATATGCCCCCATTCGACTTTCGTACAGTGCCTGGCAGGCACCTTCAACCCGGCATTTCTAGATGGTAAGAGTACATATTCTCGTATATGTAAATGTATTTAAACTAACTGTTCTTCGTCACGACATGTCTTCTGTGAGGTTGACAAAGGGTCAAAGATGTATCAAATTCAACTCGAATTAGGAAACAAGTTTTAGAAAGTACCTTTTCATTAAAATATACAATCAGAGCAGTATTTTGTTTTCCTTGCAAACTTTGAGGTCTGTCATTTTTATTAACAGAAGACAAATATGGATCGAAATTATATTAATGTTTTAATGTTTCACTTACGCGAAACACTGTGGCTTATTAGTAATTTATTGATTTGCCAAACCCGGCAAGGCGATATACCTAAATTTATTATTTGAGATCCCTATAAAACAAGTCACTTAAACAGAATTCATGCTTGGAAAGTATATAAACTTGCAGCAATAATCAGAATACACCACAGTATATCTACCGTCAAAGCCTGCTACAACACAAAATAACACCCTCAATTACAGTTACTTTCGCTTATTCGCAAAACAGAAGTATTATCTGTGCTTATATTAAAAGTGAAATGAGTTTATTACCTAAAATTGCCGGCGCGTAAGGCGATATCTAGCGTGTCGAGATCATCTTCGTAATCGTGGCACAGCTCCAAAGTGGAATTCCTCGCCTCATGCACATCGAAAAGCACCGCGCCATCACCGAGTTTATCAGTCATCACACTCCTGTAAGACCTGGTCCCGAAACTGGAGTTGGTCGATGAACCTCTGGGAAATCTCCTCGGTGGAATATTCACATTCTGAGCGCTGATCTGCAACGGTTTCCGCATCCTTCGCTTCATATACCTCCTCATCCTCAAAGAAAGCATCACCCTTATCCTTATGTGCCTCTTTATGTTCCTGTCGTACCGGATTTGCTCCTTAAATCTCTTGTCCCGCTTCCTTTTCTTCGGCACTTCGTCTATACGTTCCAACTGAGGGTAATCACGGTTTACTAAACGCTCAGAATCTAAGACTGGAGAGCGATTAAAGAAATCGCTGTTGTTGTTCTTCCAAGCTTTGCTCAGCGACCAGTTCTCGCCGCAAGTCGAGTTTTTTATACTGTACGTTATAGGTTTCTCGTAGATGTCCTCTTCCAGAGCGAATATCCTGCGGGACAGTAGGAAGTTGTCGATGTTCCTTCTCAGAGTGCTGCTCTGTGAGCTGATAGTTGTGTTGATCAAGTTCGAAGTGAGCGTTTCAGTTTTTGCTTTCTCTAAAGTTTTCTCGTACAGTTTGGGTGGTTCCGTCGTGACGACGTCCCTGTTCTTCCGTTTGGCTAATGTCATGATGCGTCTCCGCATCGCTGACATGTTTGTTAGCTCACTCTTCAGCACGGGGTCCTTCCGCTTCTCTGACGTCATCTCCGGCGACCACGCCCCGTTCTCGGAACAACTGCACAAGTCCTTTATCAACCTCGCTATTGCGTTGCAACCGTCGTCGCCCCTCGCTCGTTCCTTGGGCATCTTCCTAACGCATCTCTCGGCGCATTCGAAGTTTCCCTTTTTTGTTTTCGTTACTTAACTGTCACTACTGAGTAAAACGAGCACAGAAAATAAGTCCGCTAGAATAGAAGTTGGGGAGTTTCGTGTTTTTTAATTAGTGACGCGGCAAGTTCCGCGTTTGCGTTACGTTTCGGTTAGGTAACGACGAAATGTGACCGTGTCTTGTAAGCCGTCGCTAAACTGTTTCTTAGATGCATGCTGTTTGTTTGGTTCACTACGTTGGTTTATGAATGAATATCGATTATGCATTGATTACTTAATAGTTTGTTTCAGCTTCATTATTTCAACAGACTTAATTTTCTAATAGCTTCTTAATTTTTTTCTTTTCTTATGCCCACTTGTACTAAAATTCACACCTAATTCTAATTATAAAGCTAATAAATAAATGTTTTAGTCTAATTCTATCTTAGTTGACTAAGATAGAATTAGACTAAAACATTTATCTTCCATCTTTGTCTGAATAATTATTCAGACAAAGATGGAATAATGTTTTAAACATGATTAAGCCTTATTTTCAATTAAGAACTGTGATGCGAGTGGGCTTGAATAGCTAAATAGGTTGAAATATCTGATCTTGGACTATTTGGGGCATAAGTCAACTTGTTTTAACATTTCTTTAAACCGGAGTTGAAATTGATAAGTACCTGATAACCGATCTTCTAATTTTTGTGTATTAAAACAATTTTGGTAGATTAACCTACCACCAAAACCACCAAAATTAGAAACGAGTCAAACTTGTTTAATATGATATTTTGTCAGATTGCCGATACTTGTTAAACTTATATTTTTGGCGAAAAATCTTAGCAGGTTAGAACGTATTAGACACTGTTACTTGACAGAGCGTTACTGAGAGATTCTAGGAATCACAAATGGTGTTTCTTTTTAACTTGTAAATACATGTTAGCACGCGTTATAGTATACCCACAAAAATTAATCAATTATTCGCGGACGAACCTTTCTCATAACCTTTATTGCTTCATGTTGGTACATACATGGGTTCTTAAATTTAAAATAAAGATTCTCAACATGAGCCCTGCAATGTAAATTAGGACCTAGAAAGGAAATAAAATTGTAAATAGTTGAAATAACTAATATATTTCATGATTTTAAAAACATAACTGTAAAAAACTTGCTCAATTTTGGACATAATTTACAAATCTTTAAGAAAACGGTTTTTGGACGCTCCACCAGACTTAAAAGAGGAACGAAAGATATTTTTTTCCTCGTGTATAATGTGTTTTATGCGATAAAAAATATGTATTGCCTCATGTATATATGAAAACCTTTAAGTGAACCAAAAATAAAAACATGTGTATTTGTAACGCCACACTACTGTTTTCAGCCTCGCCGCGTAAAACTACGTAAAATATAGGATGTGATGAGGATAAGTTGATAATATAGGATGAGTTATTGCGGTATCTGTTTTCTAGTACATGGTTACGAATTTACACACTACTGCAAGTAAGGCGCACTATCGCAATAACGCATCTGATATTATCGACCAATAAAAACGGGCCTATGGGGTTGAGGTCTTATTGGGGGTATTTAAAGAAACGATATTCAAAAGATACAGATTTCTAAATTTAATAAAGCGCTACATACAAAAAGTCATGCCTATTTACTATGTATAATATTTATACTGCAAAGCGACGTAACATTACTACTTATATATTTGCTAACATAGTCCGCTATGAACACGATTGTGTAAGTCATATTATGAAAATACTAAAATCATGGTAAAAAAAATACAATTACACTTTCACGAAGTGAAGCCGACGACGTGTTCCTGTTTCGAGCATAAAAAAAATCTTGTAATGCAAGATTACAAAGTAGCTTCTGTAAAATAAAATCTTCTCCGATTTCGGTAGCTGCCATTTTAGACATGAGTTTGATATGCATTACGCCATTACACGGCAAAATGACGCTATGTTTGTAGAAGCAGCCAGTATTAGATATTTGACATTTGTCAAAAATCCGAATTAATGAGATCGTAAGTGAGATTGAATCTTACATAATACCTATGCTGAGCAAGAGGAAGATTCCAGGATTGAACCCCAAGCTTAAGGTTCTATATTTGAACTAGAGTTGAGTCGTTCGTGAATGAATCCTTCAATTGTTTTTTTTTTGAGTGTGTATGCTGTTGGTCGCAGATGACCTTTACAGCGTCACCGGGTTTTTTTTTTATTATTTCGTTTTGTTTACTTTATTCCATTGGTCTGATTTACGTGGTATATGTTTTTGTTTGCTTTATTGATTTGTCAGACCTAGTCCCGGGGTGACGCTATTCCATACGTCCCCGGGGGCTAGGGCTGAGCGTCACCGGGTTTAGGGACGGCGAATCCTAAGGGGACTTCAAGCCGAGAATTGGCGAGTGAGTCTAGAGGTATTTCAGACAGTTGGCATCGGGAGGAGTCTCCTCTCCATCTGGAGCCTCTAGACCACTCGACTCTGAGAGGCCTTCAATTGTACTAATCCACTTAGCAAGCATATCTCCGTCAGTCGTTCATTCAGGTCCCAATTAGTTCAATACTTCGTCTAGTTCACTCTGCACTGAATGAGAGTAAAGGGAACGGATATATCACGAACACCGCGTTAGGTAGCGAGACATTTACACGACTCCGGAGTCGGAAGCCACCCTTTCTCAATTTGACGTCTTATTGCGTAAACATTAGGCTTAGTTTTACTTGAATTTCAACTGTAGGCTTAATTTGTTTACATTTTCAAATTTGATTTTGTTGTTTATTCTGATTTTTAAATACGCCATTGCCAAAGTAGTTATTCTATAAATAAATAATAAGGCCTTTAAATAGTTAGTAAACCTGTGTAAATTCGTATGTGAAATCTGTAAAATATTATAAACATTTCAATGAACTTTAAGTTACGCCTGCATTATGTTATTTATCATACATATCTATAAAGATTAGGTTAGTTATAAAGACAAATTGACATGACGACTCATAAGAACACACCTAACCATTAGAACTACGGAAAAGATTGAACTAAATGAATGAAATGACGCGATTGAACTTAATGATAAGGTGACTCCACCAAGTGAACTAGTAGTCCAATCGGACTATATCACTCTTTACACTCAGTTAAGTATTTTGCGCATACCTAATTTGAACCACTGCTTTTTAGTGGTTCAAAATATAGAACTATGATAAATGCGAGGCGTGAATCAAGTGTACGAGACGTGAAGGACGCGGAGGGAAGCTATATAGGTAGTGCATTATTCTTAAAATTAGGTTGAATAAATTATTAATACATTTTCAGTGGCCATCTATATATAGAAGGACCGGTGTGCACGACATAGCCCGAAGAGTTAGCACGCTGAAATGGCAATGGGCAGGCCACATCGCTCGAGGATCTGACAACCGTTGGGTAAGAAAGGTCCTCGAGTGGCGACCACGTACCGGACGACGCAGCGTGGGGCGGCCCCCAACAAGGTGGACTGACGACATCGCCAAATATGCTGGGAGCCGCTGGATGCGGATAGCGCAGGACCGCGCATTGTGGCGTTCTATGAGGCAGGCCTATGTCCAGCAGTGGACGGAGAAAGGCTGATGGATGGATGGATGGCCATCTATATATATAAAACTCAAAGGTGACTGACTGACATAGTGATCTATCAACGCACAGCCCAAACCACTGGACGGATCGGGCTGAAATTTGGCATGCAGGTAGATGTTATTACGTAGGCATCCGCTAAGAAAGGATTTTGATCAACTCTACCCCCAAGGGGATAAAATAGGGAATGAAAGTTTGTATGAAACTTTGTCAATTTTAAACCGATCGGGCTGAGACTTTGCATGCAGGTATAAGAAGAATCATAGGTGAATGTCATTGTGTATAATACAAGCCTGAGAATAAAAACTGTAGTCTATACTTCAGCTCTACACTGAAGCGAACCGAGGGCGGGCCGCTAGTATGTACATAAATTGAAAGGTTCTAATTTCAAAAATCTATTTCCATCCTAAAAATGTGCTAGGAAGCTCGGAAGCAAAGGAACTTTACCATTCAGATTTCGAATGAAAAAAAGAATCTCAAATCAGAAATTTCCGAATGTGCGACTTGAAACTCTTTCATTAACATCATCAGCAAGGTTTCTCGCTATAATAATTTTTCCTTGTAAAGTAAAAAGACTTATTCGGCGTCGCAGGCTTAATTGGTCAACGGCACGACTATAATATGGCCACAAAGAAAAACTTCACTTTCCGATGGTCGGCGTAATTAGATGTACGATGCATTCAACACATTAATAATTGTGTAGGAACACAAAGTGTCACGCGAATGGTCGAAGATAACAATCATTAATTTAATGTTGTCACTTTCTTTATGATAATGATAGAATTAGACTAACACGTTGCGTACTTTGACTAGGACTAAATTTGATTGGATTCTATAAATGTAGAGGACCTGGAGCTCTACTCTCTGTCCCCGAACGGAATTTCGGTAACGAACGAATTTCAAACGAAATTTCGCCAGTGACTCTACTCTATTTTATTTTCGAACACGCACTTAAAGTTCGGAATCACAAACAATTTTCTTGAACGAATGGAGTGAGTCATGTTTGTGAGTTCTTTTATGTTTACTTTTTGAATAACGTTTTTTACTTGGAAACAATATTACTTTATGAATACATTTTTGATGACATTGAATGAACCTTTTTTGACAGTGTTAGCCGAATAATTTGTAGAGTTGATACAATCGATTGTATGTCAACCTAAATTTGTTGTTTAATATTTTGAAGTATTGGAAATACAATAAATTTTAAAAATTTCGTTTCTTTGTTAATTTTACATGCTATAAAATGTTCCTCGAGCTAAGCAGCCTGGATGAAAAATACTCTATCAAGCATTTTAGACTTAAATCAAATAAAGATCCCAAAACTAAAAAGAAAGGGTAACACTTTTCATTTTGTCAATTTGAGGTTAAAATTTCGAACAATTATATGTCAAATTCAACTTTTCGTTCGAAAGTATTGTGAATTAGAGTAGGCTTGGAGAATTTAACTGTCAAATTATTATCGGACGAACGAATTATCGAAATGAAAAATTTTTTCATGTGTGAGTGTCGTTAGTACAATTTTGATTTTGCGAAAGTATGTTGGACTGCATTTGTATGCATATTCCTTCCCCCGAAAAAAAGCGGCAGAATGATTTGAGTAGTATTATGTCATTATGGCTACTCCCCTCTTAGTCGCGTCGGCTGCATTGCACTATATTCGCCGCACATCACAATTCAATAATTTAACCTTTTCACTGTCGCATAACTTATTATTTAAAAACAACATTTTAAGTTTACATTTTATATTATTTTCACTAAATTCTGGGTCCATTTTGTTTATGAGACGAGGAAACAAATAATCTACAGTAGGTTTGCCGTAGATGTTGTGCACCGTTGTCGTGTCTAGGAAGCCGAGAGCGTTCGCCCGGGTGCCTTTATTCTGAATTATGGGTTTTCTAATAAAAATATTGAAGAATTCTTCTTTAAGAAGTTGAAATGTAGACTGTTCGCTAACTGGCAGTACGTTACAATATTTTAATAACAAACTTTCGTCTGAGGCTCATTGAGAGGCCTATGTCGAGCAGTGGACTAGGATAGGCTGTTGCTGATGATGATAAGAATTGTTGTTTTACATTGGGCGAGATAACTCGTTGCAATATTATTACTTGTAGATTATGAATCTTATCCAAGTAGGTCTTATAAGTACGACCGTAACTAAATAGTATCAGGAAAACGATTGATACAATCACCATTAAAGACAAACAAAGATAAAGAGTTACAAAACATAAGATGAAATTTCCCATCCTGATTAACAAATCAAACAGCAAAATAAATTATCTGCGCTGTATTGTTATGTTATTTTGATTAATAAATAAAGTAATGAGAGACAATGCAATCAGCTGTTTAAAATACGCGAGTTATATAAAGAGTTATTGTTTATTTTGTGTTTTTCGTAATTTTGAAAGTACTCTTTTATTCTCAAATGACTTTAACAATAAGATAAACATTAGTGGTTCTTAAACTTTTACCCCCTTATTAATAAACAAGGAATAAGGTTAGACTAGTTACGCCGTGTTTTGTTCATGTCACTCAAATGCCATTTGTCATTCAATAGACAGACAAATCAATCATCGTTCTTCCTACGTAATATTTTTCGAATGGCTACGCGGACCACTTCAGGTCTGCAGGCCTCCAGCCACCCTAGAATGAGCACCGCGATATGATATGAAACTCAATTTTATCACGCTCATTTGTCAAATTACTATGGAGTTTGACAGTAACACGCGATAAAAAACCTGCCATATTGCAAATAGGGTATTTGACAAGTTTTAGAAAACGATCTCACGTTATTCACGAATTCTATTATAGGAAAAAAAATGTTATCACGCCCCGACACCATCTCCGCTCCAATATGGCGCTAGCTAGCGAGCTTTGTATTAAGCTACTGCATCGTCCTTAGTATACAGTACCCATTGCACGAACCAATATCGAATTCGAATAGTTTGCGTTTGCGAAATGTCAATGTCAAATTTTGTATGGACACTCGAACAACAGCGCCGCAGTGGACGTAACGAGAACTAAAACTCTGTACACATTTGACAATGGCATTTCGCACTCGCAAATTATTTGAATTCGATACTGGTTCGTGCTAAGGGTATAGTACAGTTAGTATCGGTGGAATGTTAAGGAATTGTTAAATTGTTTCTTTCGACAAATTCCAACGGTGTACACATACGAGTATTAGTGACCTCGAGTATGTTATGAGGATGTACCTATCCTACATTTTGAAACTGCGGCCGTTTCACGTGGAGCTTTCTATCCGGTGACATTCGCCACTATGGGACGCATCTGAATTGTTAAAAGCCTTATCAATGTCAATTGGTTGTGTGCTCACCTTTATGTTGTTGTTATAGATAAATGAGAAATCTGTAGGAATATGTTTCCTTTTAAATAGGACTTGAGATCTGTGATACCAAATTGGCTTGTTTTCTTTTGTTTTTGGAATTTTCTAGTTAAAATTTATGTTAGAGTCTGAGCGGAAAGTGCAATTGGAGTGAAATTGGAGGGCGCTGTAGTGCTTATCTACCGTATTAGTAAGGTTTTACCCCTTCTAGACGTGATTGAATACAAAAAAATCGCAAGAAATCACAACAACAAACAAATCCGTATCAATACAAAACTTTGACGTTTTACAGATTGCTGCGTTTAATTGCCAAATAAAAATCTTAATGTTAGTTCCGTCTTTCGTCACGCCCATTCTCTTTCCGTACAGCCTCTATATAAGTTGACCTGACGAATTATATAACGACATTTGTATTTTCTGATATATTTTTTTGAAATTTTCTTTTATACAAATCTTATGCTTGCAATAAAAATAATTTTACGATTTGATCTAATTTTTCGGGAGTTATGCGCGTATACATTCTGATTATTACTTTTATTTAAGTATATAGATTTAAAGCCGCTTGTTTATTTGATAAGTCAATGCATCCATGTTAAACGTATAATTTTACATGTTTTATTTTAATCTTATTTATGCACTATGAAGATTCATTATTGCAAAAAATATTATTATATAAGATATCGACAGTACTTGCAACCCCCACGACAAGGGCTAACTAGAGCCGAGGTCCGAGTCTCAGAGACGCCCTCTAGTTGAGCCGACCCGCTCAAGTTCGAGTGGTCTAGAGGCTCCATACGGAGAGAAGACTCCCCCCGTGGGGAGATGCCATCCGCCTGAAATACCTCTAGAGTCACTCGCCTATTCTCGGCTTGAGGTCCCATTAGGATCTCGCCGTCCCCAAAACCCGGTGACGCTGTAAAGATCATCTGCGACAAACAGCATACACACTCAAAAAACACGTACTTGCACGTGGCGTGCAATAGTACATCTACTTTCGATGTAACGCATGACGCGATACAACAACATTAATCACCTATCAATTAACAAGAGATTAAAAGATAAACCTCTATTAAACTCAAGATCAAACAGAAAATGAAAATAGCATTTGAGTTTCTCGACGATAGTTTAAGGTGCTTTTCAATGTAATGTACATCACAATGAGTTCGGTAAGTTCAAAAGCAGAGTGTAACTTTTCCCGTTTAAGTTTGACAAAGTAAGCATTTACGTAAATTTGAATTAATTTACTTGAGCTTATTTTGTTTGTTATATAAGTATTGAGACTATTATTAAATATACATCGATTTTGTTCTCATCCCTAATTTTTCATCGTCTATAATAGTATTCATGTTCTAAACTCATTCATGTAATTTTAACTCTTTCTATAGATATAACTACATACTAACCTTTAGTTAACGCACGTAAATTTTGACACTTTTTCTAAATTTATGTTTGGCGACATGTTTGTTTTTCGAATAATTCTATCGTCTATATTATTAATGAAAAGTAAAAATTAGTTGTACTATCTTAATATATTATTTCTACAATACATATACTACTAACATAGAATAAGTCTACTAACAAATATGGATCACAGTTGTCTGAAATAAATTAATTATTATTATTAATATTTCAGAATCGTCAAAATTCTAATATGATATTCGTTATATAAATAATGTATTTAGAATTCAAATAACCAGGCTGACTGAGTGAAATGAATATTTAATTAGTTACAACCTTGTAAAGCCTCGAAAAGAGTGCAACCGAGCGTATCCCAACTAAATATGCGCGTTGGCCATTTCATGACTAGGTATGCTCATGCAAATAAGGTAAGAGCCGGCCAATGCTAACATAAAACTCTTTACTGTTCGAAACGAAAGGCAATAATTATAACCATGAACACATGCGTGGATCAGTTCCCAACTTTTTCCGAGAAATTTCTACATGGCCTCGGCCAGACCAATTTTCCCATATAAACTATTGTTCGCAGTGATTTCCGCAAAAAATGAATGCCCGTTTAATGCCTACATAAACGGATGACACAAAAAAGGGTATTTAAGATAAAGAACAGTTCAGCGACGGTTCAAGACACTATCCAATCTCGTCGTACCATGCTAATTAATGGATACAGCGAATAACACTTAATCAAACGAAAATAATAAATGTCCGATGATGATAATATTTCGATAGAGGAATTTTTGTTATTACGCAACGAACGGTTTCACATTCACTCTCACACGACACGTTAATTTGTAAAAATGTTAATTCACTTTCTTTACACGAAACCCGTTCCGATAACACGGCTCACCATAAGTCTGTGGTCGCAAAAAAGCTGTCAAAACTCGCGCCAAAAGTTTGACGTTCGCTTTTTGTTTTCAATATGGCCGGTGTTTCGGTTACGTGAACGAGAGCACATGTCGACTGGTACACTTGTCCATGTCGAATTGCGCGTGTTGAGCGACTGAAGCCGCCGCGGGCAGCGGCCTCGTTCTTTTCTCCCATTCCATGTGTGATGCCTGTGATGATACAGTCAGTTTGTTGATAGAAAATTAACATTCGCACCCGGCGGCAGCGTGGCGTCGCATTATTTGGTTTGACAGTTGTTCATTGCACCATCGCATCGATGTGCCATGGATACGCACTGACACACATAATATCATTTGAAGAAGTAGCTATTATATAATACAAAACAGTTTTCAAAACCAAAACAATTTTATTTTAGTACACGTTAATCACTAACCTCCAAAAAAAAAAGAATCAATATTTCATAATATATTGATCCTTTTTTTTTTGATGACGATAAATATTATATTTATATGAATTAATTATTTATATGAATTAATTTACATGAAACGTCAAATTATGCCCATCACTAGCGGGGCTACAAGACTTGCAGAAGTCATGCAGAAGATTTTTTTAGAATTAAATATTTTTTACTGAACTTATGTAATTCGTATTTTTTAGGAATAAACGTAACTTTAAATTCTTGAAAACAAATACAGAGTCATGTGACTTACTCGTATGTCTTAAGTAATACCATTACACACAGAAAGTACTGCACAGATATTTACTATTTTAAAATAGTGATTCGGATATATGGCTCCGCAGCTTTAAGCTTCCTTTATTTGCTTATGATAGGAGACAAATAAACATTTAGATGTCACATGAGATTCAAGTTCAAGAGTTTATTGCAATCATGTGGTTATAAAGGTGATGTACATAATATTGGTATCAAACATGAACCCTGATAGGGCATCGCAACATATAAGAAACATTATTTTACATTTGGCTTATTATTACATAATTAAATAATAAATAAATATTTCCAACACTCACACCAATTAGCCTAGCCCCAAAGTAAGCACTGTAAGGCTTGTGTTATGGGATACTAGGGAACGGATAGAATACATAAATTTTACATATATGATTGAATTTATATAGAAATACATAATAAACATCCATGACTGGAGTACAAATGCTCGTATTCATCACACAAACATCTGCCCTCACCGGGATTCGAACCCGGGGCCTCTCGAGTCGGCGTCACCATGAAACCCGGCGTATAAAACACTCGGCTACTGCGGTCGTCACAAATTAAAGAATTTGTGACATAAAAAAGACAAAAAATACTATAAATCAAATCAAATGTCTTATATTAAAATAAATAATACGGTTTTATACAAAATGAAACATAACAAATCATAGGGTAATAAATTAATGAATACAAAATATAATCAAATCAAAGTAAAATCAAATCGAAATAAAATAAAATTTAAAAAAACGGACATGTGCTGTTTACACGGGATAGAAGTGCAACCTACAAAAATGTAAACACTTAGAAGTCCTTCATGACCAGCATAGGTATTCTTTAGATGCAATATCATTTATTCGGATTTCTGACAAATGTCAAATATCGAATACTAGCTGCTTCTAGGGATATAGCGACATTTTGCCGTGTAATGGCGTAATGCATATCAAAATAATGTCTAAAAGGGCAGCTACCGAAATATTAAGTGAGATTTTATTGTACTGAATCGCCCTACTGCTACTTAGTACCTACATCATAAAGACAACACCTGAGTTAAAATCAACTCTCTACATCCAATGACTTAGGCTGAGCGTAGATAACTCAGTCAATCTGAGTCTTAACCACAAACTTTGACAGATCCGTAATCGTATCGTCATCGTCAAATTTACACATTCTATCGTACCTACACTATATCGCGGATTCGATTCCCGGGCTCGTGCGGTTCCCATCTGCTGCCTGGACCACGAGACTTTTTTCTTGTAGAATTTTCTCTTTATTCTATGTTTTGTTTGGTGGATGAAGTCCGAGGGTGTTTGTTTACTAAAATAAAATAATCTAACTACTAGCTGACCCATCGAACTTCGTACCGCCATAATAAAATAGGAGCAGTTGGTAGAAGAGAAAATTTAGGATTGCATGTATTTTTAATACCACATCATAAAAAAAAATATTGTCCAAAACTAATTTTAGGGGTGTGTAACGTAGTGTTCTATCAATTTCCTGAGATAACATTCCTCCTAACCCATATGAGAACACTACGTTACAATACCCAATAGCTTGAATTTTGGTGCGAAGGCGCATTGTAGGTTTCAGAACACTTACACACGTTACAGGTGGACAACCATAATCACTCAGACCTCTCAGACCCACGAAATATGCATATAAAATTTCATAAAAAGCGGTCAGGCCGTTTCGGAGGAGTATGGTAACTAACATTGTGACGCGAGAATTTTATATATAAGATTTATATTTGTAGGTACCAAATCAGTTTAATTATTATTATTATATTTCAACTCTAATTTCCTCAGAAATTTGTAAGAAAACAGCATAAGTACCTAACAATAATTAGCCCCGTTGTTGATGCCAGGTGAATAGATTTATAAATTATTACACAACACTTACGTTTGTTGTTATTAAGACGTAGACGTAGGTTTTTTCACGGATTTCACGAAATCTCAAAGTTTACGCTCCAAAACTCAAGTTACGTTTTTGCATAATTACAATTTAAAATCTCTTACTTACGACATTATTGCAACACACTAGAGATGGTACGTACTAGGTAGATTGTTACGTGAACATGGTTTTTAATTAGATTTTAAGGTACCGTGATGCTTTCAATTTTAATTGACCGTGGGAACAGCCGTGTTAACAACAATCAGATGTTCCATACATTTGTATTTAGTATTCAAAACAAAAACGATCATTTAAATTAACACTACCTTAATGCATATTAAGCTTAATTATATTTATGTCGTAAAGAAAATTACAGCACTAGTATAAATGAAACTTATATACAGAATGGTCCAATTAGTAACGTCAAATTTTTTTTTTAGATTCCTCGCACCGGGGGGTGGCCGAAAATACCCCATGCTTGAAATGCTTCCTGAAGTTACTTTAAGTTACTCAAAAAAGGCTTGAAAGTTGGAACTTTAGTTTTTAGTAGGATTTTCTAAAAACTAAAGTTCCAACTTGTAAATTAAACTTAAAAATGTAATTTCAAATTAAATTTAATTGAAATTCCTGTAAAATAACTTTAGCATGTGGAATTTTATAATAATATCGGTTTCACCACTAAGATTTAAAATGTAAGCAAGAGTGAGGAGCGTTTTATTTAGGCTTGGCTCTACCTTAACTTAAAAAAAACGGTTTTTCTAAAAAGCGAGATCAAACAGGTTTTGAATCAATTTAGCGGTTTTTAAAGGGTTTCGTTTCGCTCTTACTGACGACTGAAATAAATACACAACTACAAAATGAATAACTTGACAGACTAGACGCTAGCAAACGTGTCATTAAATGCATCAATCTCTGAGCATTAACAAGTTGTAACTTGATTAGTTCAAACAAAGCAAACATCAAGTGATGCCGACGCGTGGACGTGTCGCTCTGGATTAAACCGGTTTATTTAGGTTTTAGGTACCGCGTTCATTTCGGACGCGCTCCGAACGAAACCTTTACTAAATACCGGTATTATCCTTTATTTACCGGTATTTTTTAAACCGGTTTCAAGCGCTTATGTGTAATATAATTATAAATACATATACTGTACGTATATTAATTCTATCCGTTACCCTAGTATCCCATAACACAAGCCTTATAGTGCTTACTTTGGAGCTAGGCTAATTGGTGGGAGTGTTAGAAATATTTATTTATTTATTTATTAGCGATAAATAAAATTCTATGTCACATTGTCATAGTTTTCAATGAACTACTCTGTGTGTGCGGAATATAAAAGAAAAAAAAACAAACCAGAAGTTGATTACGTGATCGCAGTAACCACAGACTGGACTGCAACATACTGCACATCATCAGTTCCTAGAACGATGACAATCAAAGCGTGAAAACCGAAGGGAAAATCGGTTAGTTGCAAAGCGTCCATTGCCGACTCAATTGTGGTGTAGATTATTTTATCAGCAACAACAATTATACACTTTCTAATGTTTTTGTTGGTTAGACCATTTAGCTGCCGAGCGAAGAGAATAAATTAATACAATGTAACGTAGACGAGTTGCCATCTCTATACCCCTAGCACGAACCATTATCGAATTCCAATAGTCTGCGAGTGCGAAATGTCAATGTCAAATTTTGTATGGAAACTTGAACAGCAGCGCCACAAAGTACGTAAGGAGAACTAAAAATCAGTTCACATTTAACAATGACATTTCGAACTCGCAAACGTTACGAATTCTATATTGGTTCGGGCTAACTAATTCCTAGAGTTCAAACGCTTTAACTTAGGTAGATATCTACTTAAAAATATAAATGCACAGTGCGATTCCAACTTCATCAATTTTTGTTGTGAAGTTAATTAAAATTAAGGTTAAAAAACCTTTTTAAAAACCAGCTTTTATTCAAATGCGCTAAAAAGAAAAAAAAGTATCCGCCATTTTGGGTGTTCCGCCATCTTGGATTTAGAATGACGTCACACAATTAACTATGCATTGTCAAACAAACTGAACGCGTTTAAAAGTCCGCCATATTGGATTGAGAGTGACGTTACATTTTTTTCGAGTTACTCTCAGCAAGCCCTTTAATTTGATACCCATATTGTAGGAATGCATTAAAAATGATTGGTCCGCCATTTTGGGTATGCCGCCATATTGGATTTAGAATGACGTCACACTGTTAATCATGCATTGTCATCCGAACTGAACGAGCATACCAAATTTCAGCTTAACCGGTTGAGGGCAAGTGCTTTAAAATTGAGTTGTAAGATTAGACCGTAACAAACATACATAGCAAGTTAAATAAAAGCTTGTAATAATAACTTACTAAATAAAACACGGATTCTGGTAACTACACGAAAATTTAGTTTGAGTGAAATTTCGTTCTCTGCGCCACGACGTTACAGCAGGTCGCAACATACTATGAACAATACAATATGCTATAATAATGAAGGTCCTATAATGAATTTAAAATATATGACAATGAAATCTGTTTATAAGTTTACGTATTATTGAGGATACCTAGAGAGACCGGACCGAACAAAAGAAAGGTTGCGTGCTCAATCCAATTTAAAGAGATTTAAATTATCTAAGAGAATTATTTAAAGAGATTTGAATTATTTAAGAAGAGACCCAGTATTATTTTTTAAAACATCTTCTCTTTTTCTTAAACATCATGTTTATTACAACATGTATCTGAAAATATTTACTTCCACTCCCATAGCGTGCATCATCATCATCAGCCTATTAATGTCCCCACTGCTGGGGCACAGGCCCTACCTATGGATGGAATAGAGAATGCGGGCCAAGACCCACCACGCGGGCCCACTGTGGATTGGTGGGTGCTAACGACTGGAGATACAGCCGGGACCAACGACTTAACGCCCGCCGAAGCACGGAGGAGCTCGAGTTATTAAATTTTTGGTCACCCATCCAATGACCGACCACTGCGAAAGTTGCTTAACTTCAACGATCACAGCCGAACGCGCTAACAACTTGCGTCATTCGAGCTCCATAGCGTGCGCTTCTCTGAATTTACGAGCAACAAAATGTTCGCACATCGTATGCGTTGACGCAGTGACAAGTCGTTGGCAAACAGTTTTTTCACGATTTGTCCTCCTCTGACAAATGTCCCTCGTCTGCGCAGGCCATCCCAAATTAATTGTTAATCGTCGTACCATCTATCGTAATCAATTGGAACTAACGACTTAAAAATTCTCTTTGCATCAATGAACATCATTACTCCTAATAACCGCGCTAATACACGCCTTCTTGGGAATCTAAAAGTATGTAGGTATGTATTTTAATAGGATAAGAGATGTACAACAGATGATCGGAGCACTCGTATGTGAAAGTAAAAGCGCCTACTCAAATGCCTGCCGCAGGGACAATCTAGGGTGTAAGAGTGGGGATGACCATTAATTGCCTCCTGAATTGTGATGTGTGTAGGCAAGTTGGGGCAATTTTCTTAATCGGGCCTGCGGCAGGGCGGTAGGAGCGCCCTCCGCAGCGGACGGGGGGCGGTACGGTGGGCATTAGGCCACGTACTCAACCCCCACGCGCGGGCCTACCTGCGCACGTCTGCGGGGTCCCCGTGATACCCCGGGAGACCCCTGCCGTGGAGCCCCGGCTAGGCCGGGAGGCTGCTAGGTGCGGAGACGCGGAGGAATCCCTAAACGGGGATCCCGCGGCTTCGCGCTAAGCAGCTTAGAGGGTACTAGCAAACCAGTGAACCAAATGTTCACAAAAAAAAAAAAAACTTCGGAGATTTTGTGTGGTCTCGTTTAAAATAGAAATCACGTAATTTCTCGAAAACCGGAAGTGCTACGTTACTCACATCCGGTTTGTAGTCTTATCAGACTATTCTTAACTTATAACTTAAACATTCTCTATATCTATCTCTTACGGTTTGGCCGCTGAAACAGCACCACGGACGGACGGACGGACTTGTCTATTAGATAAGAGATTCGCAGGACTTTTTTAGCGGATATTATGCCGTCAAGCGCCCGTAAGAGTTGCGGGGTCCTCGGTGGACAGCCACTGGGGCGCCCGTAAGACTTGCGGAAGCCAGGTGTGAGGTCCGTTCGGCGGTGTGCCTCTTAAAGGCGCCGTCGTCTGTAAATAGCATTTTTTACCTGCGTAATAAAAAAAAAAGGGCGGTAGGAGCGCGCGGGACAATCTAGGGACCACCCTTGCTCCCTAGATTGTCCCAACCACCCTGCACGTTGCCGCGTGTGTAACGCGATTAACATCCACCTCCTCCTCGTGTCATATTCCTGTAAAATTACACTCAACGGCAGAGCCGCGCATGCATCCCACACACACAACCACACACATGTAATAATTTTCGAAAAGTTACAGGACATTTAAAGTAGGTCTGTTCTTTGGTGATGTATCTATAAAATTATCAAATCAATAACGTATAATTTATGTAATATTTATTGTAAAAGAACGTTTATTTGCGTGCCTAATTTCACGCTAAGCATTTTAAGTTGTGTGATAGTGTCGAAAGTGTCTAAGTTTACATCCTGAATAATGTAAACAAAATTTCGGTTCCACTGTTCACATCACACATAACCTTAACCAGAAACTGACTTTAAAATATCTTCTTAACATCTTGAATATTAATACGATATTTTGAAATATATCATTTTGGTGATTGGTCACCAATAAAACTGCTCATTTTAGTCCAAAAACAAACAAATAATCTGACTTACATCTAAAGAAACAAGCCTAAAATGGAAATTATATACCTAACAAAATAGTATGCCAAAAAAATAAAAGTACAAACATTTGAACACACGCGTGGGACGAAAGCGCCGCCTCTTTCCGGCGGAAGTTCTCGAACAGCCAAATCAGAAACAACGTCAACACGTAGTACCACCACATCGCATTCGAAATTCAAAAACGCACAGAGTAGGTAAGCAACCCGAATACAGACACGAACTTTTCACAAAGTCAATCGAATAGAAAACACTATGATCTCTCGAGATCGCGATGAGAACTAATGTTATTGCAATAAACGCTGGGACACTCGTGCAGAGTGCGTGTACGTGAAAGCACTAGTTGATCGCATTGTGCGCTGGAGTGCTTGTTGCCGATCGATACCAACAAACAACAGTATAATGAGTACACTTGATGTTGTTCATTATGCCAGCGACATAGTTATTCTGTGGCGCTACTGGCTATAAATAAGTCGTAAATTTTTTTTTTAAACAATCTACTTACTTACCTTGTTTACATGTGAAAACGGAATGTAGGTACAAGGTTTTATGTATAAACTAGCTGACCCAGCGAACTTCGTACCGCCCTAAAAAAATAGGAGTTGTCCAGCGGACAAAATTGTGAATCTAAACCATTCTCAGATCCCCTTGAACACACACAAAAAATTTCATCAAAATCGGTCCAGTCGTTTAAGAGAAGTTCAGTGACATACACACTCACAGAAGAATTATATATATGTATAAATGTATAAGGAAAAATTTCACCTATCTAAGTTCAAACGATGTTTGAACTAATTAAACTTACTATACTTAAATTTGTTCTAATTAAACTTACAGAATATATTTGTTTCTTAGATTTTCACGCACATCACTCATTAAATAAAACTAGTTTTAACGGGTTAATGCACGACACTTTATTTATTTATTGACGTTTCGCAGCCTTTTTAGGTCTGCATTATCATCTGGTAGCTCAACAAAATTAAATAAAAAATCATCATTCTGACGATGCAGACCTGAAAAGGCTGCGAAACGTCAGTAAATAAATAAAGTTTCGTGCATTAACCCGTTAAAACTAGTTTTACTTACAGAATATTTTTACCTAACCTAACCTAAATAATTATAAGCATGAAAAGAAAGTACGAATGCTTATCAAACATTATTTGCTTTGTTTTTTAGCAATTTAATGATACATATAAAATACATTAGGCACTTCTTTCTAATTTTATCAATCTCCATCACAATACTTATTCTGTACCCAACGGAGCGTATAGGCTTGCACTCAATGGACATTCACGCTTGTTGTGTAATCGCTCTTATTTTCTACTGCATTAAGTTCATATTTCCGTAACTACGTTAGATATATTATGCTATTTTTGTAAGCAATTACAAATTTACTTTCTTGGCGACACGATAAATATTTATGTCTTCAGATACACGTAAGCGGTTAGGGGTGATAGGGATTTTTTTAACACTTATTTATTTATTACAATTCACGTTAATGGTGGAGTTTTAAGTTGATGATGGGTTGTTATATTGTGATGTAGAGGATTCGATAGTTGATAGTGTAGGCCCATCAGAATCCGAGGCCGCGTCGAGATGCAGTCGAATGGGTAGGAAAGACAGGGAGAGGAGCGGACGGTCTATTAAAAGTGAGAGGCGAGAGGAAAAGAAACAGAAAATAAATAAAAGGTATAAAGGATAAGAGTAAAAAGAGTTTAAGAGATGAGGTTTAACAATATTGCATGAAATACAGTCATTGACGAAATACATTCAAGATTGTCCAACAGACAGACGCCGCCCGCGGCCGCTGAATAGCATTGAAAAGCAGACACTTTTTTTAACGACTATTGGACCAAAATGTCCATACCAGCCCCATCATTGTTAAGAATATTACTAGTCTGTGTCTTACAGCACTCACACATAAAAAATGACACAATAAACTGTCATCGTGCACACATATATCGTGAGTATGCCCAATTTTTATGCCCAGTGCGACAGAGGGGACAGCTATGTATGCCTTCTCCCATCCTGGGGGCCAATCGCCTAACGGGAGTGCTATGGCTATCGCTATTGCTTACGATTTCATTTTGTTATTACAGACCGCAGAAGGTTTTCAAAGGTTGCCTCGCGCTCTTGCTGCATTAGTAATAACATTATTATAGAAAATGAGCGAGAGGTATTTGGTCTGGCCATGTCGGTCGTGTTGCTCTATGCCTGATCTAAACATTTGTTTTTTTTTCTATTCTTAAATCTACTAAAACCCTATTAGTGTGTTTTAGCAAAGTTTTTATTTTCTTTTAAACATTAATTAATATACTGACATTGATACATATATTTTCAAATACATATTCAATGTCATTGTTTACATATAAATATAGGTATGTTAAAACAACTCTCAAATTTGTAAAGTTGATATAACATAACATTAGGTAATATACCAGTATTTTGAGAACCGGTTTTCCAAGTTCTCACTTTCTCGTAAGACTTTTACTTTAAACGTGACCACGGGAAGATTGTGACAAAAATGAACTTTTAAAATGATGCATAATCACCGTCGACATTGAGGAGAACAGTGTAAATAAAATTGACTCTCCGAACTTTGTGTCGCAAGCTGAATAATAGTGTGAACGATGTTTTTGTTTTAAACAGTGATTACAGAGATGTCCGAGAAAAGCTTTAAGTGACAACTAAATAAATTGACATTGTAATTAATATATTTAACATTTATTATGTGTAAGAATTAGCAAATACAGGGGTCTAGGCTCCGAATATGATTTTGTCCCATTCGGTGTCGAGACCCTTGGTCCGTGGGGTCCTAGCGCTTTAAGGCTATTTAAGGAAATAGCAAAAAGGTTAGTCGACATCACAGGAGACCGAAGAGCTGGCAGCGGCCTCGGACAAAGAATTAGTCTAGCCATTCAAAGGGGTTACCCCTGCCAGTATCTTCGGATCCTTGCCTAAAGGGACTCCTTTTAATAATATATTTTAGTTATTAATTTTATTTTTTAAGGTTTTTAGTTTTATTGTTCTGGTATTGATATATAGAGTAATTATGTAATTAGATAGAGACTTATTCATTATTTAAATGTATATTAATATCAGATTGAGTTTATTACAACAATAAAGAATATAAATTGTAATTGAGTGACTAGTAAAAAAAATGATATTTAAAATGTAATATTACATTGAATTGACTAAGCTTTGAAGGACAACTAAATAAATTGACATTGTAATTAATATATTTAACATTTAATTGGCTATTAATAATTGAATTGAAATTTGTATAACTAACCATAAATATTTGACAATGGGTAGGCTTAAAAACAGCTGCGCTGTGCCTATTCCTATTTCCAATTCATATTTATTAGTTATATATAATGCAATAATAAGGTATGGAAATAAAGCATTTGTATTTGTATAAATTATTCTTTATTCAATTGACATATTGCAAGCTCTTTTGAATCGTCCAATATTTTTTCCTATCACCCATTTTGTACATCTTTTAGCTGATGAGAAGAATGGGCGCAAGAAACTCTTCAGCATTTAACAGAAGTAGCAACATTTACAAAAAAAACATGTCGCTACAAATACAACGCCCACTCACATTTTTAATTGCAGTGTCATACAGTATACAAACAGTGTTCTAATAGGTTTTCATCATCATCATCAGCCTATTAATGTCCTTACTACTGGGGCACAGGCCTTCCCTATGGATGGAATAGGGAGACTGGGCCATGTCCTACCACGCGGGCCCGGTACGGGTTGGCGGGTGCTAACGACTGCATATGCAGCCGGTCTTGCACCCGTTGGACTCTCAAGATTCGACCCAAAAGCAAAAAGTGCCCATTGGACCTTCAAGATATATATACCCTACTGCCAGTTGGACCTTATTGACAGTTTTGTTAAGCACAGTACAGTCATGTAGAAAATTGCAGACAAAAATAAAATTAATAGTAGGTATTATAAAGCCACTAACTAAATACTGTATAAGTACTGACTCCTAAAAGTAACTAGTCCTAAAAAATTACAAAAAAATCAGGTTACCTTTTTTTCGAATTAACGACATGTCGCCGTCCCCGGAGAATAAAAAGATAACTGCAAAAATGCCGGGACCAACGGCTTAACGTGCCTTCCGAAGCACGGAGGAACTCGAGATAGAAATTTTTGATCACCCATCCAATGATCGATCACTGCGAAAGTTGCTTAACTTCAACGATCGCAGCCGAACGCGCTAACCACCCGCGCCATCGAGCTCCTCCTTAATATACCTATTAATCATTAATATTAGGTATAATAGATAACAATCTGAATAGTAACGAAGTATAGAGTAGACTTATCCCCGCTGGCAGCACCCGTTCACGAGCATGACGCATGACAATATTACCCAAAGCTTCAGTTCTCCAAGTTTTTGCCGGCATCAGGAGTTTAGGATTAAGGTATTATAAGGTTAGTGGACCTCTTCACTCAGAGACAGGGTTCAAACTTGCAAGGTGACAGTAGCTAAAAGATCTCTAAGCACGAACAGACAGCCAAAAGCGGAAAAGCTTAGCTTATATTCATCATCTTCGTCATCAGCCTATTAATGTTCCCACTGCTGGGTCACAGGTCTTCCCTATGGATTGAATAGGGAGATTTGGCCATGACCCACCACGCGGGCCCAGCGCGTGTTGGTGAGTGCTAACGACTGCAAATGCAGCCGGAACCAACACTTAACGTGCTTTCCGAAGCACGGAGGAGCTCAAGATAGTAAATTTTTGGCCACCCATTTAATGACCGACCACTGCGAAAGTTGCTTAACTTCAACGACCGCAGCCGAACGCGCTAACCACTTGCGCCATCGAGCTCCTCAGCTTATATTACCTCGTTTTATTTTTTAGTTTTTACCGGCGTCAGAAATTTAATAAGGTTACACGTGGATCTTCTCACTCAGAGATCAATACCCCTAGCACGAACAATGTCGAATTCGAATAGTTTGCGAGACAGAAATGTCATTGTTAAATTTTGAATGGAAACTTGAACAGCAGCGCCACAACGGTCGTAACGAGAACTAAAAATCAGTATACATTTGACGTATATCTAGATCGAATGCAATTATTTGAATTCGATAATGGTTCGTGCTAAAGGTACAATACCCCAGCACAACCTTTGACAGATCCGTATTCGTATCGCCAACGCCAAAGTTTATATGGAAACTAAGCAGCGCCCTTATCGGGCGTAAAGACAAACAACCTTTTTTCCATAGATAAATTCCAATGATGATACGAATACAAGCGGCTAGTTGTTCATGCTTGCTGCACTGGTTCAGACTGGCAAGGTGAGAATAGCTATAATAGATATCTCGCTACAGATAGCACGCTACAGATTCTCAAACCCGGTGACGCTATGAAGGTCATCTTCGACCAACAGCATACTCACTCAAAAAAAGCTACAGATGTATATGTGGATACTACGTGCGTGCATTCTGTTGCACTACTGGTTTGTATCGATTTCTGTGGTATTATTTTGAATCACATAGCAACTGAAAACAATAACCGCACTGCGCATGCGAAGTCTGCTCCTGGTACCTGCAGTCGGCTCCGTGGTTCGGAATTTAAGAATCACGATTCTCTGCTGTATCAGATAGGTATGTTGGCCGTGGACGGACTCCACTAGATCCAAACTTTTGCCAAGATTTATAAAAAAAAACATAAATAAAAAGAAACAATCACTTTCTGTTCTACAAAACGGATATTGACACCAATTTGTTAGAAGAGTGATGAACTGTCCAATTAATGTTTAAAATAAGGATCAAGAACTTCGCTAATCGCTCAAAAGTTATATGAATAAAAAAACTAAATCAATACTACCAGAGCCATCTAGCGGCGGTAGACGCATCTACAACAATAATACACGCATCGCATGAATTTTATTTGCGTGCACTTGGCGTGCACAACTTGCTCGTAAGCGTAACAATTGAATGTTTTGTTACTACACTACGATAGATGGAAGCACTCGTCGAACGGCAATTAATTTTCATTTTAAAATAATTATTATGATTTTTCTATGTTATAAGGGTGGCAAACAAGAGTATGGCGCATAGCCTATAGACGCTTGCGATGCCAAAAATATCATTCGCACCATTGCCTACCCTATTTTTTTTTACCCGAAGAAATGCATGCCGCATACCCCGCCGCTGGGTGAGGCGACGGGGCTATGTGGGACTCCTCCCCCTACTTCCCGCCCACCCACTCAGCCAACCCTAGGCCTGGCTCAGTGGCTACTCAGGATGGGGGAAGCCCACTAAAGCTCCGGGATGTGTCCTCCTCTGCCGGATATTACGGCGTGGGTTCCTTATTGGGAATCAATCCACGCCGCCCGGGCGGGGCCCGGCTTTACACCGGGCCACTCCACAGTTGGGGCGATGCCCGATCACATCTAGGCATCACCCCCAGACTGTCAAGGCCGTGCAATGCAGGCGTGAATTTACCCAACCCACGCCCGCTGGCCTCGATTAGAGCGGAAGGAGGCGGTCAAATGCAGGCCTCCTACCGCCCTACCGTCTGTGTACCATTGCCTACCCTGAACAACCAATCCCCTACACGAATTTAATTAAACTATATTTATTTATTTAACTCAGTTTATGTATTCTATTATAACTATATATATTTTAATATTAAACTATAAATAATATATTAAACTATATATATTTTATTTTATACTCTAGCAATCTCGTACAGGCCCTGCCAGAATACCAGCGCTGTTACGGTGGGAATATTCCCGTCCCATTGTAACAGCATTAAGCTGAGGTAGGGTCCTAATTGGCCTTTCTTCTTTTTGTATATTGTTGTTGTCTGTTTGTTTTTATTTTTATCGGTGCTTATATAATTTCTTATTGTTTTATACTTGTGTGTTAAGGCCAATAAATGATTTTTCTTTCTTCTTCTTTCTTTCTTTCTACCCCGTAGAGCCAAGGGACCTTACTCTCTGACAGAAACACAACACTACCAACAGGTAGTATTATTTTATTGTAATCTACGGTAAGGTATAGGTTACTTCCCCAGATGTGCGCTCCAATTCGAGCGGAAAATCTGCTATGCCCTACCTCTCTTTCTGAGAAACGACATTTATAATACAAACTTATGGCGGCAATAATAATATATTCAGAGTTTATGTTTTATAGAAGTTATTAGGGGTGTCCGTCAATAATATTCGTTTCTACAGTAATTTATATATAATTTCGAATCTAGGAAACAAATTTTCATGATTATTGTCTTTAGGCCAAACATGTATGAAAGCTGAGCAATCTCCTTTAGTAAATAATTTACGAAGACAAAAATAATTTTCCATCTGAATTTTCCATTCACGGTAATATTCGATCGTGAATTCATTGCCGTACGCTTTATATCGTCATGGTATTTGTCGTACCACATCAAACTTCCTTTGTGCAGATAATACAAGATATAGAAAGCAGATAACTGCCAATTAAAGTGATTATCTTATCATCAAGTGCCTGACCTGCTTCCACTTAGAGCTAAGCTATTGAAAGCTACCCAATAATATAATCATCATCAACATGTATCCTAAGCTGTGGTACGGTCCTTCCCTTTGGATTAAAAAGTCACGCATGCAGTTGCTAATTCATATATGGTACCGTTGAATATCCCATCTGGAAATTCGATAAAATTATTTTATTCGGCGCGTATATTTATATTTTTAGATAATTCTTCTTTTTTTAGATGATTCGTTTTTGTGGGGGAAGTTTGCTATTTTTATAATACAGCCGATGTTTTGTTTGAAACTTTCATGGTCACTAACATTATAGATATTAACGGGATTGTTACCACGATATATGATCACGGAGTAACTGTCAGTTACTCCGTGATCATGTCGCTTGCAACAGTGCCGAAACATCGGAGACTCATAAAAAACAAGTGTACATGGTAACAATCCCGTTAATATCTATAAATAAGATGTTTTATTTTAAACTGCTTTGAATAAAGGATAAAAAAGTATTATTAAGAATAAACTTAATAGAAAAGTGGTCAATTTTTATTTTATTTTGTAGGTTGTATGTTATTTAAGATGTTAAATGTTAATTCTTTTTAAGTTTTTAGACAATAATTACTTTTAAGTGTTTGTAATTTAAATATTAATATGTTAATATAATAAATAAGAAATAAAGTGATCAAAAGTTTTGAATTCCTATAATAATTGGGTTTACGTTGCACTAGATTTTAGGCCAAATCCATGTCGATATAGCGCCCATCGCCTCGCTATCTGTGGGTGAGATACACAACATCTCTACCGACTCGACTGACCCACTAAGCAATGGTTCCATTTCTCTGCATGCGACGATGACAATTTCCATCTTTCTATCAATCAGTTCAGTAACTACTCGTTCAGTTTTCAACATTCGTTTAATGGTGTTATAATACAAAATACAATACAATACAAAACACTTTACACCACAGATAACATTACATTTAGTACATAACCAATTATTACTAGTGTAACAATGGGCGGCCTTATCGCTGAGAGCGATCTCTTCCAGACAACCTTTGGATGGAGAAGATTAAAAGGAAGTGGGAGCGACGGTGGCGTAAGTCACTTAAGTGATGACGGTAATAATATAAACATTCATATACATATATTAATATATATTGAATAAATACATACATACACATAAATACACAAAACTAGTTCAGTTGGTAGTAGTCTATATATATAAAACTCAAAGGTGACTGACTGACATAGTGATCTATCAACGCACAGCCCAAACCACTGGACGGATCGGGCTGAAATTTGGCATGCAGGTAGATGTTATGACGTAGGCATCCGCTAAGAAAGGATATTAATCAATTCTACCCCCAAGGGGATAAAATAGGGAATGAAACTTTGTCAATTGTAAACCGATCGGGCTGAGACTTTGCATGCAGGTATAAGAAGAATCATAGATGAATGTCATTGTGTATAATACAAGCCTGAGGACAAAAACTGTAGTCTACACTTCAGCTCTACACCGAAGCGAAGCGAGGGCGGGCCGCTGGGTTATAATATTAGTTGATCTTGTTTGCTATTTGATAAATTAATTGTATACGAGCGCAATCTGGGGAAGTATCTTTCATTTTTTGGAATGAAATGATGGTATTTTTAACAGACTTCAAAAAAGGAGAAAAGAGAAATAGGTATTTGAAAAAGCTATTGCTTTCGTCCTTTGGCAAATACCTTACGATAGGGACAACAGTAGCTAACGATGAAAATTGCGTATGAATATTGTAAAATTCGAGGTTGGGCTCCCAACGATTTCCTCCTCGAAAATTGGATATATGTAAAGGAAATTTTACCCATAGAATAATAAGTAGTAATACTAACTATGCCTCTATGTTTTGCTTTTTGTAAATGCTTCTTAAATCTCCACACTCAGTGCCGTCTTTGACCTATTGGTGGCCCTGGGCATATTAGGGTAATGGGGCCCCTATGACTTCCGTTTGGTGATTTAACAAGAACTAGGGACTCTGTATTTGATCTGAGGGGGCCCCCTATCGATCGCGGGGCCCTGGGCACTTGCCCAAAGTGCCCACTGGGAAAGACGGGTCTGTCCACACTAGACGTCTTTAGTGGTGTCAAAAAAGTTGTTTATATTTGGCATTTTTGAGGACTTGTAGTTTCTTTGAAAAATAAGTTTTCGAAAAAGGGAAGACATAGGAGCATAGAATGAGTAAAATTATATGTTATGTTTGAAAATCATTTCTTAAGCGAAAAAGTCAAGGAGGGATCCGTCGAGAACGTTTGTATGGAAAAAACTTTGCCCGCCTCCCCTCTTAAACTGACCGACCTTTTTTTTATGTTTAATAGGCAAGGCGTTTGACCACAATCTCGCCCGATGGAAAGCGATGATAAGGCCTAGGATGGTACACGCCTTCCTATAAGATGCCTGTTCACTCTGGCCTTGAAGATGTCCAGATTATATTGGTCCGGGAAAACAGACCTCGGTAAGGAGTTCCACTCCCTAACCGTTCGCATAATGAAAGCGGAAGCAAATCGCTTCGTGCGAATGGCTGCGTCTGCAGTCATTAGCGCCCATCAATCCTCACAGCGCCCGCGTAGATGGTTCATGTCATATCCCGTTCGTTATTTTCTATCACAAAATAGAGAGTACAAAAGTAATCTCATGTATGTACTTCACTTTGCATATTTACGCTCGGCGGTCGCGCTAGCATAGTCAACATTGGCTTTTGCAAAAAAGCTATCGCGGTAGATGACAGTCGTATCTAGTTGTTTGATTTATTGTCCAGAATAGAAATTTAAAGCAATAATAACTGAAATATTTCGATTTTAATGTTGCTGTTAAAAAACCGGCCAAGTGCGTGTCGTGCCACGCGCAGTGTAAGGTTCCGTAGTTGCCCTATATTACAAATAAAAAAAACCGGCCGAGTGCGTGTCGTGCCACGCGCAGTGTAAGGGTCCGTAGTTGCCCTATATTACAAGTAATAAAAACCGGCCGAGTGCGTGTCGTGCCACGCGCAGTGTAAGGGTCCGTAGTTGCCCTATATTACAAATAAAAAAAACCGGCCGAGTGCGTGTCGTGCCACGCGCAGTGTAAGCGTCCGTAGTTGCCCTATATTACAAATAAAAAAAACCAGCCGAGTGCGTGTCGTGCCACGCGCAGTGTAAGGGTCCGTAGTTGCCCTATATTACAAATAAAAAAAACCGGCCGAGTGCGTGTCGTGCCACGCGCAGTGTAAGGGTCCGTAGTTGCCCTATATTACAAATAAAAAAACCGGCCGAGTGCGTGTCGTGCCACGCGCAGTGTAAGGGTCCGTAGCTGCCCTATATTACAAGTAAAAAAAACCGGCCGAGTGCGTGGCGTGCCACGCGCAGTGTAAGGATCCATAGTTGCCATATATTACAAATAAAAAAAACCGGCCGAGTGCGTGTCGTGCCACGCGCAGTGTAAGGTTCCGTAGTTGCCCGAAGCTAATCGAACAAAAATTTGCATTTTAGAGTTTAACATTTTGCGAACGTATCCTGAATCAAAAATATTCTTACCAACCATTAAGTCATTTTAAAAGACTTATTCAATGATAGCCCTTACGATGTGGTAGACGATGAAAAAAAATCATCCCCAAAAGCTACCCCGTTGAGTAGGTAAGAAGTAGTACTAAAAGGTAGTTCTATTTTACTGTAGTCTTCTTTTTGTTTTCTTTTTTTTTATAGCAGGGTAGGCAAATGACTTTACCCCACCTGATGTCAAGTGGTGATAAAGTCCAAACGCGAAGATAGCTGGTACAGCAGTTATAAACTGCTACACCAACCATACTCATCTTGCCGGCCTGCAAAAATGCTTCTTCACGTCTCTCTTAAAGGGCCCCAGATTATAGGAAGGAAGGAACACGTGCGCGGGTAAAGAATTCCACTTACTAATAGTACGACCAAGAAACGAGTCACCAAATATCTTTGTTCGTGTAGGAATAGTAGCCATACTAATTCGGTGGCAACGTAGGCCAGCGCGCGTGGTCCTCTGAAGAAAAGGTGATGGAGGGATAAGCGAGAATAGCTCCTCAGAACACTCGCCGTGGTATAGTCGGTAGAATGCGCTTAATGATGCCACATCACGGCGTAATTGTAGAGACTCGAGTTTCTTAGTTACCTCTTCATCGCCAATGATGCGGGCAGCGCGCCGCTGCAACCTATCTAAGGCATCGAGTACTTAGCAGAGCCATCCCAGAGGTGCGAGCAATATTCCACGCACGCACTTCTGTAACTTGGAGGTTACTTTCCCAGACGGGCGCTCCAATTCGAGCGGAAAATCCGTTACGCTCCCTACCTCTCTTAATGATATTACATAATCTTAAGTTTCAGTATCTCTTATCTATTAGACAAGTCCGTCCGTCCGTCCGTGGTGCTGTATCAGCGGCCAAACCGTAAGAGATAGATATAGAGAATGTTTAAGTTATAAGTTAAGAATAGTCTGATAAGACTACAAACCGGATGTGAGTAACGTAGCACTTCCGGTTTTCGAGAAATCACGTGATTTCTATTTCAAACAAAACCACACAAAATCTCCGAAGTTCTCAATTAATTAAAAACATTTTTTTTTGTGAACATTGGGTTCACTGGTTTGCTAGTATTACATAATCGAATATACATTGATCTTTTCATTTTATTAAAATGTATATTATCACGCTATATGAGCATCAACACACAAAGTTCTCACGTAATAGCACTTACGGGTTGGATTCTCTTAATGTGATTAACTCACATTAGATTTATGAGGTTCTAAGATAGCATTTGACCTTACAAGAAAAATAACCTCTTTCTAAGAGTTCCATTACATAATAGAACTATTTATTTCTAGTGTGGGAAAGCCAAAGAGGAAGATCTTCCTCCGAGCTGGGTAATGGGTGAGTTTTTTTTTTGAGTGTGTATGCTGTTGGTCGCAGATGACCTTTACAGCGTCACCGGGTTTGGGGACGGCGAGATCCTAAGGGTGCTTCAAGCCGAGAATTGGCAAATGCCTCTAGAGACATACCAGGCGGATATGGCATCTCCCCACAGGGGGAGTCTCCTCTCCGTCTAAAGCCTCTAGACCACTCGAACCTGAGGGGGTCGACTCAACTAGAAGGCGTCTTTGAGACACAGACCTCTTTTTTTGAGTGTGTATGCTGTTGGTCGCAGATGACCTTTACAGCGTCAACGGGTTTGGGGACGGCGTGATCCTGAAGAAGCCTCAAACGAGAATTGGCGAGTGCCTCGAGAGGTATTCCAGGCGGATGGTATCTCCCCACAGGGGGAGACTCCTCTCCGTCTAAAGCCTCTAGGCCACTCGAACCTGAGGGGGTCGACTCAATTAGAGAGCGTTCCTGAGACTCGGGCCTCGGTTCTAGTTAGCTGTACTGTAGTCATGGGCGGCAAGGCCCGACTCATGTTGGTCGGACATTGCATATATGAAGTGTTGGCCGCCGAATTTCTCTTGCGCGAGGTAGGCATCCAAACTAATTGAGCACAGCGCCGATAGCGCCATCACTTGAAGAGGCGAGTGATTAATTCCCCCATGTTGGTTATATGTTGGATGTGTAGCTGTAGCCGCCACACTAGGCCTCCGTTGACCGTACCTACTATTTCCCTACTAGTGCTGCTCCCGAAGTGAACACTATACTTTTTATCACCATCTATGAGACAATGAGTAAATGCATCTACGTGGTTTTGCTTTGATTAGGTTCCTATTAAAAATACTTATTTGGAATTGGAATTTTCGGCCTTATTAGTTGTCGTAGATTAATAGCTAATGACATTATTCCAAGGAAATGACTCTATCTATGGAATATAGGTGTTAAAAGTGCTGTAATTTGGGGCTCAGCAGCTATTTAAAATATTACAAAAAGTAAAATGCCCAAGTACCATACATTTTATATATATATATATATATATATATATAAAATATAAAATGTGTGTATAAATGTATTTCACATTTTTTGCATTTCTCTTTCGACAGAAGGTTAATTTGCTAATTATGTTCAATTTTATTGTTATTATTTACTGCGGCATCACCGGTTACTGTGAAGTTTAATAGCTGCATAATATGCATATTACGCTACGCAATATTGAACAGTGTTTGTAAACAAACCTTAAAACCGTTGTAATTGGCCGAATACGCAACTGCGTATGTGTAAGTTAGAATGTAGTAATAAAAAAAGAAACAAGTTTTTAATGAATACAGCGAACGCATTCCTATTTTGAAATCGGATTCACATTTTTATAAATATAAAGACAAAGGCACAGTATGTGGTAGCATTATTAGCCCTCGTAACACCAAGGTATAATACAAGTATTTAAGAGACATTTCACATTTTTTCCAAAAAATCGTAATTTTAGAACGCCCCGTTTAACCCCTTAGAAAAGATTTTGACCATTTCCAATAGAAGCAAACAGTAGATTTATTCTTCCTATTGTAAGTTAATGTAGAATATTTGCAAATACTATTTTCTCTTTTTTGTACTGATCGTTCTACCGTAGCTAGTTTACGGAAAAAAACGATAATATGCACAACTTCAAACGCCTGAATCTGTAAATAATGTTCAGTAAATTAGATCAAATTAATTACGTACGTAATTAGTACGGCAGCGGCGCAATTTTGTAATAGGGCTCTTAACAAGTTTTATACAATGTCTTAATTTTTTGTTCACACTCATATACATTTGTAAAACATAAACAAAATATGTGAAGTAAATGAGTGATTAATACATATGTTTTTATTTATTTTTTAAGCATTTAACTGCTACATGTTTAAATCTAAAGAAAAGTTTTACTAGAAAAATATCCACGCGGACCAGGCATCGGACGGGATTAGAACCCCGCACCCTTCGCAGTCCGGGCGAATGCACTGCCCAATTATGCTACCGCAGCCCTGATGGCCGCGTCGAAATTTTCCTAGCCTTAAGCTGCAAGGCAGCGCCATATCTTCGCAATGTAGGTAACCCACAATGTCAAATGAATACTTTTTCAAGTATTATACATTTGAAAGAAGAAATAGCAATTAAAGTTATGTTTTTTAAGCATTTAACTGCTAGATGATTAAATGTAAAGAAAAGTTTTACTAGAAAAAAAATGATTAATACATGTCAAGATACTAATTGTCTATGCAGTGTAAATGAAAAAAATGTTTTAAACAACCACAACAAGTACTTCTACTTCTTTCTTGGTGTAAACGAAGGGTTAGGCCTACTTGTTCCAAAAGAACACAACTAATGGTTATAATCAAAAAACCGGCCAAGTGCGTGTCGTGTCACGCCTAGTGTAGGGTTCCGTAGTTGCCTGTAGTTACTACAATATGTTTGAGCAGGAGTCTTTATTTTCTACATCGGAAATTAGAAAAACCAATTAATATCAGTCTTTGTATCTCAACTGAAATACCTAAATCAAAGACAAACTACGTCCCAAACTCAAAATCAATTTGATATTATTTTTTTCAGATTTAGTCGTTGTCAGTAAGACAAGAAGACGAGTAAAAATAGAGGGGTATACAATTTTTGTATCGAATATCAAGTACTTAATATTTAATATATGTATAATAAGCGCAGACGAATAATAGCTGTAACGCACAAATGTAAGCGCGACGCACAAAGATGGTATTTTTATATAAGACCCAGCCCCTCTAGCATGACCACCGAAACGGGATATGATAAAGCGATATATCGGCATTAACTGTCCTACTACAATGGAGTTTGACAGTACTCTGACAGTTAATGCCGATATATCGCTTGATTCCGCGGTGATAAAGCGATATATCGGCATTAAATGTCCGACTACAGTGGAGTTTGACAGTAGTCTGACAGTTAATGCCGATATATCGCTTGATTCCGCGGTGATAAAGCGATATATCGGCATTAAATGTCCGACTACAGTGGAGTTTGACAGTAGTCTGACAGTTAATGCCGATATATCGCTTGATTCCGCGGTGATAAAGCGATATATCGGCATTAAATGTCCGACTACAGTGGAGTTTGACAGTAGTCTGACAGTTAATGCCGATATATCGCTTTATCATATCCCGTTTCGGTGGTCATGCTAGAGAGGCAGGAGCGGCCTTCCGCAGCTCATCCCTCGTTACAGGCGTGTTCCAATAGGGAGCCGCTCGTCCAAGAAGCGCACATGTGCTAGTTTTTTAACTAAGCAGTGCGCATCGTCCCCTTCTCAGAGATCGCATCCGTTGAAGCCTTAAAGGCCTTCCCGGCAAGAGGCAGCCCCAACGGGTGTGTTTTAGTCAGACGGAGTCTGACATAACCCTGCAGCCAGCTGTAGGGTATACATGAGGATTTCACACCCGCTCCCCCGCTTGGAGGGAACAAAAAAAAAATTACCCCACCCCGCGTGAGTCAAGTGTAAGTGCATTCCTATCGCTAATGTGTACTATTAATCCTTGAAGATGCAATTCGAAATTCCGAATACAAAGTTACTTTTAAAATAAAATTCAGTATAGAGCTTTCCACATCTATATCCTAGTCATGGCTGTTTATACATTATCATCATCAGCCTATTAATGTCCCCACTGCTGGGGCACAGGCTTTCCCAATGGATGGAATAGAGAGATTTTGCCGCGACCCAGCACACGGACCCAGTGCGCATTGGTGGGTGCTAACGACTACAGGTGCAGCCGGGACCAACGGCTTAACGTGCATTCCGAAGCACGGAGAAACTCGAGATAGAAAATTTTTGGTCACCCATCCAATGACCGACCACTGCGAATGTTGCTTAACTTCAACGATCGCAGCCGAACGCACTAACCACCTGCACCATCGTAATAGAGCTCCTCTAAGTTTATACATACTTATAAGTGTCTGAAAAAATTATATATATATTTATTCATAATTATAATAATTAAATATTTCTACCCGCATAAAACAAGCTTTACTGTGCTTACTTTGGAGCTAAGCTTATTGGTGTGAAATATGTATTTCATATTATTTTTAGTTCTCAAGAACGTCTGCGACGCTTTCCAAATCGCCAAATCTAATAAGTGGTTCACTCGAGCGAAACTTAAAGATCTTTTTTATCGATCTAATAATAAGCAGAGCAATAAACCAACTGAACCGGTCTATATTTTAAAGAGCCAGATCTTATCTGTATGGATATAAAATCATAGATATATCTAAAGAAAATATAACTAGAAAAAATTCCACGCGGACCAGGCAGCAGACGGGACTCGAACCCGCACCCTTCGCAATCCGGGCGAATGCACTGACCAATTATGCTACCGCGGCCCTCACGGGCCGCGTCGAAATTCTTTCTAGCTATTCTTAAGCTGCAAGGCAGCGCCATCTCTTCGCATTATAGGTAAACCCACAATGTCAAATGAATACTTTTACAAGTATTAAACATTTGAAAGAAGAAATAGCAATTATAGTTATAATTTTTATTATTTTTAAAGCATGTAACTGCTTGATGTTTAAATCTAAAGAAAATATAACTAGAAAAAATTCCACGCGGACCAGGCAGCAGACGGGACTCGAACCCGCACCCTTCGCAATCCGGGCGAATGCACTGACCAATTATGCTACCGCGGCCCTCACGGGCCGCGTCGAAATTCTTTCTAGCTATTCTTAAGCTGCAAGGCAGCGCCATCTCTTCGCATTATAGGTAAACCCACAATGTCAAATGAATACTTTTACAAGTATTAAACATTTGAAAGAAGAAATAGCAATTATAGTTATAATTTTTATTATTTTTAAAGCATGTAACTGCTTGATGTTTAAATCTAAAGAAAATATAACTAGAAAAAATTCCACGCGGACCAGGCAGCAGACGGGACTCGAACCCGCACCCTTCGCAATCCGGGCGAATGCACTGACCAATTATGCTACAATATTAACTAATTATAAACATCAAGCAGTTACATGCTTTAAAAATAATAAAAATTATAACTATAATTGCTATTTCTTCTTTCAAATGTTTAATACTTGTAAAAGTATTCATTTGACATTGTGGGTTTACCTATAATGCGAAGAGATGGCGCTGCCTTGCAGCTTAAGAATAGCTAGAAAGAATTTCGACGCGGCCCGTG
The DNA here is from genome assembly GCA_902850365.2 of Chilo suppressalis. NCBI lineage: Eukaryota > Metazoa > Arthropoda > Insecta > Lepidoptera > Crambidae > Chilo > Chilo suppressalis. The sequence continues at coordinate 4,434,217 of OU963911.1, forward strand.
AGGGCCGCGGTAGCATAATTGGTCAGTGCATTCGCCCGGATTGCGAAGGGTGCGGGTTCGAGTCCCGTCTGCTGCCTGGTCCGCGTGGAATTTTTTCTAGTTATATTTTCTTTAGATTTAAACATCAAGCAGTTACATGCTTTAAAAATAATAAAAATTATAACTATAATTGCTATTTCTTCTTTCAAATGTTTAATACTTGTAAAAGTATTCATTTGACATTGTGGGTTTACCTATAATGCGAAGAGATGGCGCTGCCTTGCAGCTTAAGAATAGCTAGAAAGAATTTCGACGCGGCCCGTGAGGGCCGCGGTAGCATAATTGGTCAGTGCATTCGCCCGGATTGCGAAGGGTGCGGGTTCGAGTCCCGTCTGCTGCCTGGTCCGCGTGGAATTTTTTCTAGTTATATTTTCTTTAGATTTAAACATCAAGCAGTTACATGCTTTAAAAATAATAAAAATTATAATCATAGATATAGTTTAAAATGTCTGATATTATTATTATGGTATTTGTTAATGTTGAAAAGATGACCAACACGCATGAAACCTGCCTGAAGGCAAACGGGCACTATAGACTTCATACTATAATATAGATAGACCTAAAAGTAACCATAGAGTCAATTTTAACGCAAATTCACCACATGAACATACAATATAGTAATATAAGTTATTTACGGTATTGTTACCATGTACCTTGTTTTTAGCGAGTGTCCGATATTTCGGCACTGTTGCAAGCGCCATGATCACGGAGTGCTCCGTACACTCGCTAAAAACAAGGTACATGGTAACAATCCCGTAAATAACTTATATTACTATAATGGTAGTGACCATGAAAGTTTATCCGTTATCCGTTTATCCGACATCCACACGAACGAAGTCGCGGGCACAGGTAGTCTACATTTACATTATAAGTATTCACACATATCAATATAATGGGAACCAAAGCGAAAGTCAAAGCATCGATCACGCTACACCAAGCTAGAACCTAACTCAAAACAATACCGTTATAAATATCATGGAAATTACATGTAATCCAAAGAAGAAAGCGCTGCCTGCCATAAACAAATACGCTGAGACCAAGCAACTTATATAATAACATAAGTTCCTTGGCTGAGGCATTTTCGTTCGCGAAAAAAGCAAATTAAACACATCAAAAGTGTCAGAGATCAAGTATGCAAAGTATGACGCCGCCGTTAACTTGTGTTAATTTCCCACAATTTGCAAAAACTGCTATTATTCTTTATTATTACAAATTTTAAGGTAACGTTGATAACTTTTATTTAGAAAGAAAAGTAAATAAATAGGGTTTGCGTCTCGGGACACGACTAGGGTTACCATCCATCCGGATTTATCCGGACATGTCCGGACTTTTTGCCTCTTTTCCGGATTTTCTCCAGCGTTTTTTTATTAGATCAATTATTAGTAAAACTACATATATAAAATATATCAAATAAGTCAAATTATCTTTATCAAGTTCTCATTAATTTAAAACAAAATGTAAATTATCTTTATAAATCAACAACGAGACCGGACAAAATGTAAAATGTCCGGAGTTTAATCGAAATGTCCGGATTTTTGTCACGACTTTTCAAATTTTTAAATAGTAACCTGCGCTGCGGGTTAGAGTGAGAGAGGAGGAGCCTGCATACCGCTGACATATGCGTCAGAGAAAGGGAAGCCAGACAGACTGGCGCTGTAACGCGTTACGTAACGAAGCGGTTTACCCTCCCATAAGAAGTTATCACTTCAAAAATAATCTAAAAACTAAAGGACAATGGCGAAATATTTGTTGAAGTAAATCTTTAGCGTCTATAATGTCATTATCAGAAATCTTATTAAAATAATCTCAAAAGATTTATAAAATAATTGAGGAGGCTTATCTAAGTCTGGAATTAAAAACTTAAAAAAGGGAAACAAAATTGACTGATTTTCTTTTTTTTATTGTGGCTTGGCGTCATGACTTTTGAGGCATTTATTTTGAGTGATTTTAGTGATTAAATCAACTTCAAGTATGTTGTACTTCGTTTGCTCTGCATCGCTTTACGCGTAAACTATATTTTACTATCTATCAAAAAGATCGTGAAACATTGTATTCATTATGTAATGAAAGGTGACTTCATGAATCATCTCTGAAGTCATCATTCAACTTGACGACTCTGTAAATGATAAAACAGGGAAAAAAACAGCCCTTGCTGAGTTTCTTGCCGGTTCTTCTCAGTACAAGGTCTCCCGCCGTAGATTTACGAACCGATGGCGTAGCTTCTAGACATTCATATGTGCTTGTAACAGCCTAAACTGAATAAATGATTTTGATCATTGATTATTACAGACAAAAATGCTTGGGTTTGAACTGTTCCAATCATTCCAACAGGTTTTCTATATTAAATAAATCATAATTGTATTGACGTTGTAACAACATAATGATTTGTAAGTGTTGTTATATTAGTCTTTTAATGTTGTGGAGTTTCTTTCGCTTGTTTTTCTTCGCAGCTAAAAAATATGTCCATAACGAGTGGTAGGGAAAAAAATTTTTGGACGATTCATAAGAGTTGTACTATACATCCAATTTGAATAAACATATATTGATTTCTGATTTCTGATTGATTGTTTTTCAATATTATACTAAAACCATAATAAGTCCAATATAAAATTTTCTATACTAATAAAACGCCTACGGCTGAAAAGAAAAAGCCGCAGATTAGCACATGGCACATGGTACAGAAGAAGAAGTAGATGTGTCTGGAAGTGTATATTTGGTGATTTCTGTTTTTTTTCCTTGAAATCTTATTTAATACAAAACATTATCAAGTAAGTAATTATAGAAACAAATCGCTTACAGTAACTACAATATCGCAAACTATTCTCAAGGCAATGACAATAAAAACAAGTAATGACGGATAATACCGGCCGGCATTTCTTTGAGGAGCTCGTCACTACGATGCGGTCGCGAAATAACTCAACAATACTTGTTTGTGGTCAGACCATATCCGTAACCACACTCAAAGCGGTTAGGAAGCTTGAACTTGATAGCTTACCTAGACAGAGGCGAACTTCTTACAACTCATGGATTCACCGTGAAACTCCGAACAGCAGTGCTATTCTGTATGAACAAACTCACTCCATCTTCATCATCTCAGCCGTACGACACCAACAGCTGAGTTGGCGTCGTTGGCGTCGCCGGTTTTCCTAAAAAGCGAAATCTATTTGATTTCGCGTAAGGTTTTGAATCAATTTAGCGGATTTTAAAGGGTTTCATTTCGCTCTTACTGACGGCATCGCCTTCGCCTTCGCCGTTTCAATTCAAATTTATAATGATTTTATGTCAGTTTCTTTCCCACTCCAGAGCGAGTGAGTGAAGTAGTGTGTCAGTACACAATTACAAAATGAATAATTTGACTCACTAGACGCTAGAAAACGTGTCAATAAATGCAACAATCTCTGAGCATTAACAAGTTGTGACTTGATTAGTTCAAACAAAACAAACTTCAAGCGATACCGACGCGTGCACGTGTCGGTCTGGATTAAACCGGTTTATTAAGGTTTTAGGTACCTACCGCTTTTATTTCGGACGCGCTCCGAACGAAACCTTTACTAAAAACCGGTAATAACCTTTATTTACCGGTATTTACGAACCGGTTACACACCCTGGCGAGTCGGACTCGTACACGAAGGGCTCTGTATTACTTATACAACATAAGGCACTATATTACAATATCAAGCAAAATACCGGCAAAAAGTCACGTCTGTTGTTGAACGCAACAAACAGCGAGTGAGAGAGATTTTTTTTATTAACTATTTAACACACGTATTACAAAAAGAATAAAAAAACAGTTAATCAGTACCCTGTCTCAGCATGATACTGTTGCCACACGTTACTAAGCGAGTGACAACAACGCTGGTATTCTGGCAGGGCCTGTAAGTTACGCTATATATAATCACACTAATATTATAAGGGCGAAAGTTAATGAGTGTGTATGTTTGTTACTTCTTCATGTCTAAACGGCTGGAGCAATTATTATTAAAATTTGGTATGGAGTTAGCTGACACCCTGGATTAACACATAGGCTAACGTTTTACTGTAGGAAAATATCCCTAATAAACCGCGGGGCACAGCTAGTATGTTATAATAGGAAAACAGCAAACAAACTAATTCAGGTTACGGTTCGAAAAGTATTTCAATCATCAGTAGATGATATAACGTTGATGATGAAAGTAAAGCAAATTGTAAGTCATCAACTAACACTATCTTGCGAACAAACAAGACGCAACGGCTGCTGTTTGTTCGTTGTGTATAATGCAAATCAGAAGTGATATTTTCATCAAATATTTGCTACAAGCTTGTAGAGTCACTTCACCATCGGAGGCAACCTCGAGGCAATACCTTGCAGCTCAAGTGGAGATGACAAACGTCAACTCGAGGTAAACGTCTTAGAACCGTTCAGGTGTGAGGTGTTGTGCCGAGGCGTGACCAGACATCGGATGACACACCTGGGCAGCCCGCAGACGCTACTCGAGGCCTGCCGAGACACCAAGAGACTGCTGAGCTTCTTGGGGGAGTTGGGATGGCACGACTAAGGCGATCCTCTCACGCAAAATAGGCACCTGGTGTCGAGTTGCGGAAAACACCCACCTTGCAGAAGAAGAAGAAAGAGAAGAGGTGTTGTACCTCGATTCGACAATAAGCCTCACAATATTATGACATTGTAACCGATTTAAAAAAGGAGGAGGTTCTCAGTTTCATTTTTTATGTATGTTCACCGATAACTCCGAGATTCCTGGCCCGAGTAACATGATTCTTTTTTGTGCGATGCAGGTAGCTTATATTTGGTGCCATAAAAATTTAATTCAGTCTCGCCCTGTAGTTTTTCTTTGTAAGCATTTTTGTCAACTGGGACGATGTAAAATAATACAAGTTTCAACGGGTTAGTAGCACTCTTATTCGCACCTTTATTCTAACGACGCATTCATGCAAAGGGTGCGAAACGTCAGTAAATAAATAAAATCAGTGCATCTGACCCGCTGAAACTTGTTTTATTTAATGAGTGATGTGCGTGAAAATATAAGTGTCGCCACACACGGGCCACACGCCACAGCCACAAACGCCGCCACGAGAAGCTAGAAGCGGCTACTAAAGTGGCTGAAGCACGCGACAGCGGCCGACTAAGTTAAGGAGAGAGGGGTGGCGAATCGCGCGAGTGACGTGTGGCGGCGTTTTGTATCGGCGCATTAAGTGGCCGGCGTGGGCCACAAGAAGCGAGCAACGACGATTCGTAACGTGTAGCTGCCACCGGCGTACCGTGTGTGGCGAGTCCATATAAAATGTATGAAAACTACAAGAAATATGCCGGTGGCGGCGTTTTGTGGTTGTGGTCGGAGGCCCGTGTGCGGCGTCACTAAGAAACAAATATGGGACTATGTAATTTTCACGATACTTTGGCTTTATTACTCGATTACTTATAGATTTCTGATCTGATTTGAGTAGTCATTTTTTTGTTCGATCGGAGATACTTGCCGTGTGATTAAATCAGATAAGCTTATCATAATTTATGAGGATATATATAATACTAGTAAGGAGATATACCTAAGTGGGAAATAGTCATTACTTTTCGTCAATTACAGTATATAAAAACCTGTAATGCTTACATTTAGTCCTTAGCCCGTATTCGGATGCGCGAAACATTACTCGAATTCGGGCACCCAAAGCAATATTTACACTGTTATACGGGCTCACAGTGTGTTATGAGACCGTAAAATCGGACATTCTCATTTATTTGATGAATCGTTTAGAGTTCATTTATGCAAATATGATAGAAAAACTCTCGTTTGAAAATTCCACTTAGTTTTCGAGATACAAAAATTCAAAAGTTAGTTATTTTTTTCTTTTTAAAAAATGAAAAACATTCTTACTCGTAAACTAATAACATTTAATTTAGAGCCGTTACAATACTTCATAGAACTCTTAAAACTACACGTAATAAGGGTTTAAAATGTTTTGTAAATGCTTGCAGTTAAATAAAAAAAATGTTTTTGTTATATTTGTTTTTATTTTTTTTCTCCATTATACCATAATATATGCAAACTTTTTTAATCGCAAGATATAGTCTGATATTTATTCTAGTTGTATAAAAAAAATCAGCATTAAATTTCGTGGTATATTTGAGAAAAAACAAACTGAAATATGTACCAGGGCTGTCACACAGAATTGTAAATTTCTTATAACTTTTTAAAAGCAATATTTCTTTTGGAGGTTTAAATATTTTATTAAAATCACGCATATTAAGATTGAATCTTGTGTTCGATTATAGACAATGCCAGAGATGACAAAGGTCGAATGTCGGTGGAAAATACTTTAGCCCAGTAAAATTAGCTTTTAACCTTTGAATAGGAAGCGAGATATATATGAAAAACCCATTCTTATAAATATCTCGCTCCCTATTCCTATCTTTTCCCATTCGAACTTAAATAACTTAAGACGCAGAAACTAGATCTTATATGATTATGAGATTTATGAGGTAACCTTTAAAACGTCAAAACATAGCTTTATAAAAAATATTAGCTTTTTATCTTCCTTCCCGAGATTTGACCCTCTTTTTGAGCTAATTTTATTGGGTCTCAAAAAGCTTAATCTATTGATCGATATTAGTTCGATATTACAGAACAATGTATCGAAGATCAGGTCGCAGACCCAAGTGATGATACAACAGTCCTATCATGTGAAAATATCATTTTTATCAACTGAAAATAAATTTACATTAATATAAAATAAAATTTTAAAAACAACTGCAGGCGCCGAATATAAATTTTTAGACCTTTAAATACTATGAATATAACAGGTGGGATTCGATTAGTATTTTTATTTGTAACTTTTTAGACATGAATTTATCCCTTCTAAATGTGTCTACCCTAGACGCGTAAAAATTTTGTGAATAGGTTTAATTTTTTTTCTCAAATATACCACGGAATTTTAAGCTATTTTTTTTTTATACAACTAGAATACATATCAGACTATATCTTGCGATTGAAAAAGTTTGCATATATTATGGTATAATGAAGAAAAAAATAAAAACAAAAATAACAAAAATCTTTTTTTCTAATTAACTGCAAGCGTTTACGAAGCACTTAAAACGCTTATTACGTGTAGTTTAAAGAGTTCTATGAAGTACTGTAACGTTTCTAAACAAAATATTATTAGTTACAGAGTAAGATTGTTTTTTCATTTTTAAAAAAGAAAAAAAATAATGTTTTTCTATTTTTATATCTCAAAAACTACGTGGAATTTTCAAACGGGAGTTTTACTCTCATATTTGTATAAATGAGCTCTAAAGAGTTCATCAAATAAATAAGAATGTCCGATTTTACGGTCTCATAACATACTGTGGGGCTGAAAGACGGTGTCGGGTAAACAAAAGAAAATCTACCCGAATACGGGAGTATTCGACTCCGTTCATTTACACTTCGACGTTTACCCGAATTCCACTGGCACTTGTATTCGGGCTAACGACCAAGTGTATTCGCGCCATTAGTTACTCGGGCAAGCTATGCTCCAGTTAGGCCGCGAAGCATCACTTGCAGAAATATGCGCCTGTGCTAACATTTAGAATGGTTTGTGTTATGCCTTTAATATGTATGAACATATGAGGAACTCGATGATCCAGGTTCGCGCGTTTAGTTCAGCTTGCGATTGTCAGTCTGTCTGTCTGTTACCACTTCACGCCTAAATCGGTAAAACGATTAAGATGAAATTTGGTATAGATATCGTTTGAGTCTCGGGAAAGAATATAGGATAATTTAGGTGGTCAGCGCTAAATTGGCCTAACCCTCAATTATTCATATTCTTTTTAAGCAGCTTAGGCCACTTATAAAGTTTGCGTTGAGAGAAAAAAATCTATCCAAAAATAACTTTTGCAACGCCATCTATTGACGCCTTTTTTGAATTGAATGCCGATTTTAAATTAAATTTTAACACATTTTTACTTAATTGTAGAAGATGAATCAGAATATGAATAATTGAGGGTTAGGCCACTTTTGCGCTGACCAGCCTCAATTATAATCCCAGAAAACATCTCTTCTTAATACTACTACTTATTATCCTGAGCTCCCTCGTGCCTAAGCCTCAGAAGGCACGTTATGCCGTTAGTTCCGGCTGCGTTTGCAGTCTTTAGCACCCTCCAATCCACCCGGGCATGACCCAATGGTATGGGGGCCATGACCCAATGGGGTAGGGGCCATGAACCATCGGCGGTGGAGACCTCTCGTTGCCAAGCATGGTTAGAGCCATGCTTGGTAGCGAGCGGGCCTGGAAGGCTGCCGTCTCCTTCTGCGAATCGGTGATGACGCAGAAGGAGGCCGCGGAGAGGGAGCGGGAGGAGGACGCTCTAGCCGCTCCCCTCCGACGTAGATGGGTGGGCCGAAGAAGGCAGGCAGCCGTGACTGCCGGTCTTCGTCGGCCCTAATGTGGTCTGGTCACAGCTTGGCCGCCGCGTGCCCTTGGTGCCATTCGGCATAGGCCACCCCGTCTGGGGATTGCCTAGTACCCTAGCGCAATCCCTGGCCCGGGGGCGTTCCAGTGAAGTGGCGCACACGCCGATCCTGAAACGCTCCCATATGGGCGTAGGAGGGTACCGGTGGGTTTAGTAGGTAGGACCGGCGTTGTTCCACGCCGGGAAGTGCCACACAAGCCGCGCGCCCAGCAAGCGCGCGGTACGGTCTGTGAATGGATTTCCCATCGACAAAAAAAAAGGGGGCCATGACCCAATAGAGTGTGGGGCATGACTCAATCTCCCTTTTCCATACAAAGGGATGGCATGTACCCAAGCAGTGGCATAAATAGGCTGATGATGACTTTGTAAAATGAAGTTACTTTCCCAGACGGGGCGTTTCGGAAATCCGCAATGCGCTAACTTTTTTCGCGTTTCAGCATGAAATCCAGCCTGGAAAGGTGGTAGAATATTAATTTTATAAATACCTACATAGTTTTGTAAACAAGTACATTATAATAACCGTTCATAAAGCCTTCCTTCCGTCCTTTCAAGCTCAAGTGTACTTAACGCTCCGCAGGCTACAACCTTCATTAACGCCAGCTTCTGCTATGCAATTTGCATAATTACTGCTGTTCTGGTTTTGTATGCCACTTGGTCAGTTGACCAAAAAATAGTTTTCATATAAAACGCAATATTTTTTGTAGGTACTAGTATCTTCAGCGAAGAAATCGCTAACTCTCCTTTAAAATTGCAGGTATTTACACAAGACAATTCATACACCCATTAAAAAAATACATAATAATACTTATTAACAAACACATTGGAAAAATAATTGTAACTGATGAGCCACTCAGCTACTTTTGTGAATTCGCTCTGAGCACAAACGAATAAGTCCGTCTTTTCATTAATTCTTTTAATTGTGCGCAATGCACGCGATATAAATAAATATTTCTTACACTCAGACCAATTAGCCTAGCACCAAAAATCTGCTTCTGTAACGGATAGAATACATATGTAATTGTATATATATTTATCTACATATACATAAATATCCATGACTTAGGTACAATGCTCGTATTCATATACTAACATTTGCCCTACCGGAAACCGAACCTTGAAACCCGGCATACCACTCGGTCACGAAGGTCCTCAAAATCCGATCCGATGATGAGCTGTTCGCTTAAACTTCCGTATTCCAATAAATTGAATTGTCGACGCGACTGTAAAAACTTTAATTTCAGAAGTACCTACCGATTCTGATATCAAAGTCTCAAAGACGCATTTAAAAAAGAGGTCATCTTAATAAAATAATCGCATTAATAATTGTACCAAGATTAAATTAAATTAAATATTTCCAATACCCACACCAATTAGCCTAACCCCAAGGTAAGCATTGTTAGACTAGTGTTATGGGACACTAGGGTAACGGATAGAATACATATACTGTACATATATAAGTATATTTATGTGGAGTACAATGAATACAACACTCCATGACTGGAGTACAAATGCTCACCACACAAACATCCCCCACCCCCACCGGGATTCGAACCCGGAACCTCTCGAGTCAGCGACACCATGAAACCGGGCGTACAAACTACTCGGCCACGGAGGTCATCGATTCAAGATAGGTCATAGAATGGGCACAGCGATATGATATGTACAGCTGAAGTGTAGACTACAGTTTTTGTTCTCAGGCTTGTATTATACACAATGACATTCATCTATGATTCTTCTTATACCTGCATGCAAAGTCTCAGCCCGATCGGTTTAAAATTGACAAAGTTTCATACAAACTTTTATTCCCTATTTTATCCCCTTGGGGGTAGAATTGATCAAAATCCTTTCTTAGCGGATGCCTACGTCATAACATCTACCTGCATGCCAAATTTCAGCCCGATCCATGCAGTGGTTTGGGCTATGCGTTGATAAATCACTATGTCAGTCAGTCAGTCACCTTTGAGTTTTATATATATAGATTGTATGAGTAATATCATCACACTCATCTCACTAATATTATAAAGGCCAAAGTTTGAGAGTGTGTGAGTGTTTATGTTTGTTCCTTCTTCACGTCTAAACGATCTGGAGCGATTTTAATAAAATTTGGTATAGAGTTAGCTGACACCCTGGATTAACACATAGGCTACGTTTTACTGCGGAAAAATATCCCTAATAAACCGCGGGTAACACCGCGGGGCACAGCCAGTTGATGATAAAGCTTTTTATCGACACTCAACTGTCAAACTCTATTGTAGATTGACAGTCAATTAAATCAGCACTTTGTCATAATCACGATTCACAATCAATCACGGGATTCGAACCCGTAACTTCCGCTATCCGGGCGGGTTCGAATCTTGTCTGAAACATGGATCGAGTGGAATTTATTCGAGCATATTTTCTTCAGATTTTTTGATACTTATCGATATATATCGATTATTTATTTATAGTGGCACTTCCCTGCTGTCGGTTGATCGTCTAATTCCTATTTGATTTATAACGGTATTGTTCTGAGTTAGGTGTAGCCGTAGCATAATCGATGCTAGGACAGAACAGCCTTTGACTTTCGCTTAAGTTGTTTTTAAGTTGAAATGTATGCGTAGAAATTTAAATGTCCATTTATGCATTTATGCTAAACAAAAAACTGCATAAAAAAACATTTTCTTCCACATCGACCGCGAAATATTTTGTTGTTTTGTTGTTCGAGTAAAAAGTAAGCTATTATAGCTATTAACGGGATTGTTACCATGTACCTTGTTTTTTATGAGTCTCCGATATTTCATTATTTCTCTAAAGTCGTACCTTTATCACTGTACCGAAATGCGTGAAGAAAATAAAAACTTTAGTACATCAAGGTAGTTGTTATAATTATTGAAGAGAACTATACCAATCTCCCGGGTAGCAGAAAGTGCAAGCCGATTCCTGCCTGATGCCTGGATTGAGTGGGTTCTATAAGATTAAGAGTAAGAGATACTGCGTAAATACTTTAACAAAATCGAATGAGTCCCACATATAGAAGATATAAACTTTTTTTGACCGGGGAACTCCGTTACCCTGCCGTTGGGTAAGGCGACGAGGTTTTGCGGGACTATTCCATCTGCCTCTCACCCACACATTCAGCCAACCTATAAGGCTGGCTATTAAGAGTCTCACAGACAGACGAGGCCTGCGTCCAGTTGTGTTCACTTGCAATGTCAAGTTATGTTAAGACACTGGTCAGCCTTATTGGTCATTCGTGTTGTGTCAAATAAAAACGACCAATAAGGGCTGACCACTGCAGCAGGCCGCCTCTGTCTGTGAAACCCTTTAAGCCAGCTTCGGCAAACAACCCGGTGACGCTGTAAAGGTCATCTGCGACCAACAGCATACACACTCAAAAACCGTCTTAAAAAAAGGGGGTTAGTAATTTGATCCATGTGTTTGTAACAAGTTTCAAAGAAGTCGATGCAAGCATTTTGACTTTGAATTATTTTTCATTTTACGATTATTGTGACTTCGATAAAAATATTTATTTATTTTCGGTAAATACTTTAGTCTTATTTTGTATAGACTACTGGCTCGCTCTTGTTTCACTTTATAAAGAAATTGAATAATTAATAAATGCAACGAGTAGACCCCTGTTGTGTTTTCTGAAATGAATTCAATTGCAAACAAGGTGCTCTGAATATTTCACGACCTACTATTGAGGCACGCGATGAAACAACATTGCAATTATGAGCATGACGACCTCTAGCGGGTAAGTACTAGAATCACACGTTACTTAACAATTTACTAGTGAAAGCTCATTTTTTGTCTTAGAGTACTTGGGTTCAGTTACCAAGAGAAATATCAAGAAAATTACTTTATGAAAATTTATTGTAAAAAGAAGATTATTTTGACATAGAATTCTAGCAGTTTAATGCTGTTAAAATGGAAATATTAAAAAACTAATTTAATTACAATAAAAACAATTATCTATTTCGTTCCAAGTTTTCAGCACAGCTAAATAGGATTACGTTTATGGGACGAAATATAAACATCGTTAGAAAGAAATTATTTAAGTGAATATCAACCATGATCATGAACCAAGAAAAAACATTTTGCTCATCGCACAAATAAGTGGTCTTGTCGGAATTCAAACCTAGGACGTTTGAGTTTGGTAAAAAGGAAGAATGAGTGTCGTTAAAAAATATAACATTATCAAGTTTGAAATTTTAAATCGAATGAAACTTTTACCGAATAGAATTAGAACTTGTAGTTAAATATAGCTAATAATTTCATATTAATCACAGATTTGTTAATGAATAAAAGTAAAGGGATAGTGTTACATATTACCTCTATTAAAATTTAATAACACTCAGCTGTGAATAAAATAATAATACCTATTATTCGCCGTGTGCAACCTAATGAAAATATCGCATGGTCCATTTCCGATGATAATCGTTTGCACCGTACAGTCTTAACCGCTTCCCTAATCTACCGTGATCTTAGGAATGCCGCTAGCGATTTTAGACTTTATAACTTCCTGATAAACTTCACACGAATTTTGCGAATTAACTATTATAGGTAACTGTAGGAGGAATATTATTGTTTTTGTAATATTGTAAACACTTACCGGTCAATTTGAAAAGGACAGTCCACTTTTTCACCAAAAAAAAGCCTGTCAAACACAGAAGAACATCACTTTTCAATATCGTATTCACTGACACCAAACAGTTTTTAATCTCCCTCGAATATTGAAGTATTTCTCAACACGGAGAAAATTTAAAACTATAACTTCATATTCGAAATTCGAACGCACACACATTCGCCGAGTTGACCTAGATGGCGCGACGGCGCGCGCGTCTTTACCGTCTGCCGATTCTCGAATGCGTGCGCGCAGATACTAATATCACGTATGTTGCATTACGTAGTGATTGCCTCTCACAACGCAACATCCATAAACCCTCGTAATAAAGTCGAAAATCCACATTCAAAACGGATATCGGATCCCAAATTGCGGTAATATTTTCTTTGGTAGACACCTAAGTATGTGGATCAAATTTCATTATTAAATAATGCCTTAATTGGGTTGTAAATATGAAAGGCGATATCTTTAATGATGGTGTGTTCGAAGCTTACCGAGTGTGACTGTCAAAAACTGACGTCATACCTGACCTAGGGTTGCCGACCCTACTATATTAGGGGATCAAATACTATATTTCTAAAAAAAAACGACGGGTTGCACTCCGGGAGTGCCGACAGAAATGAAAACTTGAATATTAACGTTGTGCATTTCTGATATTTTGGAATGGTTAGGGAATAATTTTGCACGAATTGCTTTAATTATCAGTAATAAAGTACTATCATGTATGTGGTAGAATACAATATTTATTTATTGCGCTATCATACACAAACATGACAATTTATATTACATAAAAAAAGTTTATCTCTCAGAAAAATCAACTTACATGAATCACGTTTAAGCGCACCGAACGACATCTATTGTAAAGAAATCAACTTACATGAATCACATTTAAGCGCACCTAGCGACATCTATCGTAAAAAAATGCATTTTCTTCGCAATAAAGCTGCCACGTGGACGTCCTAGATAGAAACTTATTATTATAATACGATAAAATAAAATATTACTATGTTTCGTCCAATATATTGAAAGTAAACAACCTTTTCAGTTTTATTGTGGGTCATGATGCGATCAACCCACGTTACCCTGACGCGAATTTAACATTTTTTAACCATACAAAAAAAGTGTACAACGCCGCTAAAGAAGTTTTCACTTCAATAAAAAATATAGTAGGCATAACTACTATATTTTGCTTAAAGCAGACTTTTGCCAGTAAAAGCTTTCTTTAAATAAAAACTGAAGTATTATGGTATCGAAACTGAAGTAGTAGCAAAAATATACTCAGATCGAAAATAAAGTAAATATTTCAACCACATACTATGTTTTATTCCATTTTATTGTCATCCACTATATTTTTAGAGGTTCACACAGCTTCGAAAATATATATTTGATATAAAAAAAAGTTGGTTACTGTAACCTGACCCGTTAACAAGTAATTCAAGAATTTGAAGAAAAAATAATCCACTCGTATCAGGCAGCAGACGGAACTGCGTGGAATATTTTTTAGTAAACTTTCTTTACATTTAAAATATAGCAGTTCAATGCTTAAAAAAGTAAAAATATAGGTAATCACAAATATTAAAATTAAAAGAAATCTCTTCGCAGGTAATATATATCCTAAGAGATTTATTAATACTTTAACGTCTTCAAAAACATTCAATTCAGGGAGTGCATTCTGTAAAATTTTCGCGCGCGGATCCGATGGGGCGCGCGGATCCGCCAATCTTTAAGGTAAAATCGCGGATCCGCATCGGATGCGCGCGTGAAAATTTTAGAGAATAGCCCCGCTGTTCATCAAAATTACCAAAATACAGTAATTATAATCGCAGACGCAGATTAATGGGGCAAGTTCCACATATTTCATCAACGCCGGCCTGACATCTATGTAATTATATAAGAGAATTATAGAAATACTAGCTGTGCCCCGCGGTGTTACCCACGGTTTATTAGGGATATTTTCCCGCAGTAAAACGTAGCCTATGTGTTAATCCAGGGTGTCAGCTAACTCCATACCAAATTTAATTAATATCGCTCCAGCCGTTTAGACGTGAAAAAGTAACAAACATACACACTCACACACAAACTTTCGCCTTTATAATATTAGTGTGATGTGCAGGAAGTAACTTCCACTTTATATATACATTTGAAGACTTCCATGGCCGAGTAGATACGCCGGATTTCAAGGTGTCGCCCACTCGGGTCCCGGATTCGAATCCCGGTGGGGGCAGATGTTTGTGTGATGAATACGAGCATTTGTACTCCAGTAATGGATGTTTAATATGTGTCAGTATATGTATTTTATCCGTTACCCTAGTATATACATAACACAAGCCAATAATGCTTACTTTTGGGCTAGACTAATTGGTGTGTGTTGGAAATATTTATTAATTTATAGAAGACAGCCAATCAAATTGTTAATTCCCAAATAGGTAGGTATCTTACTCAGTGCAATAACCATACTTACGAGTATAGTTTTGTGGAGGAGCTCGATGGCGCAGGTGGTAAGCGCGTTCGGCTGCGATTGTTGAAGTTAAGCAACTTTCGCAGTGGTCGGTCATTGGATGGGTGACCAAAAATTTACTATCTCCACCTCCTCCGTGCTTCGGAAGGAACGTTAAGCCGTTGGTCCCGGTTGCATCTGCAGTCGTTAGCACCCACCAATCCGCACTGGGCCCGCGTGGTGGGTCACGGCCCAATCTCCCTATTCCATCCATAGGGAAGGCCTGTGCCCCAGCAGTGGGGACATTAATAGGCTGATGATGATGATAGTTTTATGCACTCAGGAAGATACCTATTCGGAGTCCGACGGAGATAAAAGTATGGGATAGAGTTAGGCATATTTTATCACGAATGTTTCCACAGCAGTAGTTTAATTTTTATAGACTGCTGATGATGGCCGCTTACCAAAGTCAAATAGGCCATGCCTAGAATTCAAAACCTAAACAATATGTGACGACCTCCGTGACCGAGTTTGTACGCCGGGTTTCACGGTGTCGCCGACTCGGGAGGTCCCGGGTTCGAATCCCGGTGGTTGTGTGATGTTTGATGAATGTTTTGAATGTTTGTTGTGTGATGAATTGTGGATGACCAGTCATGGATGTTAAATATGTATTTCTATATGAATATTCTTATATATGTACCGTATATGTATTCTTTCCGTTACCCTAGTATCGTAGTAATTGGAGTGTGTTAAAAAAATATTTAAACATTAAAAATAAACAAAACACTCCAAACATTTTATTTGGCTAGAGATGGAAGAAAAGATGACAAATAATTTCGGCGATGCAAGCAGAAAATTTGTCGGTCGAACCTCAATTAAAATTACTTAGCTACACACTTTGATTAATTTCGTTTCCATCATCAAACAAAAGCGACGGACGTAAAGATGAACACAACGAAAGTGAGACAATAGCGATTGTGACATTTCAGTGAATCTAGAACACTGAAAGACACCAACAAAACAATGGCACTATGTATGTAAGACTTATTGGAACAAACACACGTTTGATTGGTAACACTTTTTTCTTACGCAGACAAAACATCTATTTACTGACGTTGTCGCCCTTAAGGGGCTCACCAACGAAAGGACGGAGAAAAGAAAGAGAAAGCGAGACGGGGAAGCCTTTTTTTAGTGTATATGCTGTTGGTCGCAAATGACCTTAACAGCGTCACCGAGTTTGTGGACGGCTAGATCCCAAGCCCAGAATTGGCGAGTGCCTCTAGAAGTATTCCAGGCAGATGGCATCTCCCCACGAGGGAGTCTCCTCTCCGTCTGGAGCCTCTAGACACTCGAACCTGAGGGGGTCGGTTAATTCCATAAACAGTGATTAAATTTTTGTTTCACGACAAATATTGACGAAGTTATGACCAAATTACTAAACGAATTTTCGGCTGGCCGCATGGTGGCTGTGACGTCACAGAGCTCTAGCGCTCGGGCGCGAGCGTGTGTAGAGACGCTACTGAAGTTCGACCATAGGGAACCACGATCGAGCTCTGTGACGTCACACGTTTCGGCCGCGGTGTGTATTGGCTACCATCAAATCTCTTATCTATTAGACAAGTCCGTCCGTCCGTCCGTCCGTGGTGCTGTTTCAGCGGCCAAACCGTAAGAGATAGATAAAGAGAATGTTTAAGTTATAAGTTGAGAATAGTCTGATAATAAGCACAACGAATGAATCGATTTCGATCCCACAGTGGAAGACTAACTGTAGGAGCACTGCGGGTGCGTCCCGGACTGGGTGCGTAACGGCCGGAATCAATGAAAATACCATAATAAATAAACTAAACCTAACCTAGCCACATGAGTGCAATAAATTGAATTGAATTGAAATTGAAATAGTAGGTACCGTAATACCGTCATCTTTAAACCAAGGAAAGTGTTAAAAAAATGGTTGCCTGTAAAGTCGGTTTTACGGGCGAAGATTTTACGTGACAACGTCTTTTTCTCGGTAGAATATTTATTGATATGAATATAATTAAATTGCACAATAGGAACAAGGAATTGAATGAAAATAAGAATTGCACAAATTTTAACTATAGAAATATATTTTGTTTACTAAAACATTGTACATGTAAACTTAAACTTAACACGAGAGACTCATCGTAACGTTACCGAGCGTTACACTTTTTCATAAGTGACTCCCAGCCGCAACCTAATTTAAGACGTTGTCACGTCAAAACCACCTTTGTACCGTAAACAACACATTAACATTATTAAAACATAAGATGTAACGTTATGCCGCCGCGCCGTTAAACACAGGCCTTACCATGAAATTGACGCGTTCCAAAGACTTTTTTGATTGTGGATGCTAGCTGTTCTACATTGTTAATAATTAGGATTGCCAACCCTACTATATAATAAAGTATCCTATGTTAAGGTATCATAGTTAAGGTATCATATTACACTTCTAAAAAAATAGTAGGCGAAACTACTATATTTTGCTTAAAGCATATTTTTGACAGTAAAAGCTTTCTTAAAAAATGTTAGAAATTATTATTATATTATTAGTACCTAAGGCAAAAAATAAAGTAAATATTTTAACGACATACTATATTTTTTTTTAATTTTTAACCAGCTACTATATTTTTCGAAGTAACGCTTCGAAAATACTATATTTGATAGAAAAAAAGTTGGGTTAAATAGGGTATTATTTTATAATAGTGATGTCCGCTTCTGTGTTGTTTGTAGTTATCCTCATTGAGCCTGAATGGATCCGAAATCTTAAGATATTTGGAGTGACACTGTTAATATGAGATGCATTTTTTTTAAATATTACTAATTTGAAAACTTATTCTTACTAAAAGACATTCAATGATTCATAAGTTAGGAATGCATTTAAAAAATCTATAAATATAAATATTTGGTAAGTATAATAATATAAATAATTTGAAAGTTGTTGTGTATTAAGAAGAACCTATAAGACTAATTTAAGTAAAACATATTTCATTTAAATTAAACCTTTTCAAAATTCATCGTACCAAAATCGTCGTTCTAGCTACGTCAATTATGTTCATATGACCTACCTTAAATGCATAATGGTATAAACATTGCAAGAGAAGTAGGCCGCACGCGCAGCGGACTTTCCGCTCGAATAAAAGCGCCCGCCTTTTTTATTTATAATTAGGTAAGCAAATGACTCCATCGCACTCGATGTTAAGTGGCAGCAGAGTCAGGACGTGAATACCATGCAGTAGTTTTAACAACGCCTTGTATAAAAATAAAATCATTTAACAAACATTCTATCCTAATTAAGGTTACTGTTTAAAAATTTGATTAGTCCTGACAAAAAGCCGGACATTTCGATAAAAGTCCGGACATATTAGTCACAAAATGCAAACATCACCCACTTAGTTACAGTGATATTATACGCGTGGTGGCAGACGCTCGCATCGCGAGGGGGATCTCGTAGTTGATTTTTAAAGATATTTTTTTTAACACTTGTTTATTTATTACATTATAAGTTGACTAATATAACATAATTATGATGTAGAGGATTCGATAGTTGGTATAGTAGCCCCATCAGAATCCGAACCCGCGTCGAGATGCAGCCAGGGAGGTCGAATGGGTGGGTAAGACAGGGAGAGGAGAGGACGGTTTAATAATAGTGAGAGGCGAAAGGAAGTGGAGAGGAGATGAAACGAAACAGAAAATAAATAAATGGTTTAAAGGATGGGAGTAAGAGTGTAATTGATCTTGCATGATATACAGCCATTGACGAAATATAGCCATTGTCGTGGTGGTTACAGAAATACACATAGGAGAGGCCGCAGCCGCAGGCCGCGTCTGTCTGTGAGACACTTTAAACTTAATGATAAAATAAACAATAGAAATTATAAAAAAAATATTTTTAAATTAATGAGAACTTAATAAAGATTATTTGACTTATTTGATATAACTTAATAAGTAGTTTTACCCTATCCCATCTAATTAAAAAAATCCGGACATATTAAAAAACCGGAAATTGTCCGGACAAAGGGCAATAAGTCCTGACATGTCCGGACAATCCGGACGGATGGTAACCCTAATTCTAATTGATGTTCACGTTTTGTAATCGTGGCCAAGTGGTTTGCACGCCGGGTTTCATGGTGTCGCCGACTCGAAAGGTTCCGGTTCGAATCCCGGTGGGGGCAGATGTTTGTGTGATGAATACGAGCATTTGTACTCCAGTAATGGATGTTTAATATGTGTCAGTATATGTATTTTATCCGTTACCCTAGTATATACATAACACAAGCCAATAATGCTTACTTTTGGGCTAGACTAATTGGTGTGTGTTGGAAATATTTATTAATTTATAGAAGACAGCCAATCAAATTGTTAATTCCCAAATAGGTAGGTATCTTACTCAGTGCAATAACTATACTTACGAGTATAGTTTTGTGGAGGAGCTCGATGGCGCAGGTGGTAAGCGCGTTCGGCTGCGATTGTTGAAGTTAAGCAACTTTCGCAGTGGTCGGTCATTGGATGGGTGACCAAAAATTTACTATCTCCGCCTCCTCCGTGCTTCGGAAGGAACGTTAAGCCGTTGGTCCCGGTTGCATCTGCAGTCGTTAGCACCCACCAATCCGCACTGGGCCCGCGTGGTGGGTCACGGCCCAATCTCCCTATTCCATCCATAGGGAAGGCCTGTGCCCCAGCAGTGGGGACATTAATAGGCTGATGATGATGATAGTTTTGTGCACTCAGGAAGATACCTATTCGGAGTCCGACTTAGATAAAAGTATGGGATAGAGTTAGGCATATTTTATCACGAATGTTTCCACAGCAGTAGTTTAATTTTTATAGACTGCTGATGATGGCCGCTTACCAAAGTCAAATAGGCCATGCCTAGAATTCAAAACCTAAACAATATGTGACGACCTCCGTGACCGAGTTTGTACGCCGGGTTTCACGGTGTCGCCGACTCGGGAGGTCCCGGGTTCGAATCCCGGTGGTTGTGTGATGTTTGATGAATGTTTTGAATGTTTGTTGTGTGATGAATTGTGGATGACCAGTCATGGATGTTAAATATGTATTTCTATATGAATATTCTTATATATGTACCGTATATGTATTCTTTCCGTTACCCTAGTATCGTAGTAATTGGAGTGTGTTAAAAAAATATTTAAACATTAAAAATAAACAAAACACTCCAAACATTTTATTTGGCTAGAGATGGAAGAAAAGATGACAAATAATTTCGGCGATGCAAGCAGAAAATTTGTCGGTCGAACCTCAATTAAAATTACTTAGCTACACACTTTGATTAATTTCGTTTCCATCATCAAACAAAAGCGACGGACGTAAAGATGAACACAACGAAAGTGAGACAATAGCGATTGTGACATTTCAGTGAATCTAGAACACTGAAAGACACCAACAAAACAATGGCACTATGTATGTAAGACTTATTGGAACAAACACACGTTTGATTGGTAACACTTTTTTCTTACGCAGACAAAACATCTATTTACTGACGTTGTCGCCCTTAAGGGGCTCACCAACGAAAGGACGGAGAAAAGAAGAAAATTATAAAAAAAATATTTTTAAATTAATGAGAACTTAATAAAGATTATTTGACTTATTTGATATAACTTAATAAGTAGTTTTACCCTATCCCATCTAATTAAAAAAATCCGGACATATTAAAAAACCGGAAATTGTCCGGACAAAGGGCAATAAGTCCTGACATGTCCGGACAATCCGGACGGATGGTAACCCTAATTCTAATTGATGTTCACGTTTTGTAATCGTGGCCAAGTGGTTTGCACGCCGGGTTTCATGGTGTCGCCGACTCGAAAGGTTCCGGTTCGAATCCCGGTGGGGGCAGATTTGTGTGATGAATACGAGCATTTGTACTCCAGTTATAGATGTTTAATATATCATCATCATCATCAGCCTATCAATATATATTTCTATATAAATATACTTATACATATATGTATTATCTATCCGTTACCCTAGTATCCCATAGCACAAGCCTTACAGTGCTTACTTTGGGGCTAGGCTAATTGGGGTGTCTAAAAAATAACAGTCGTATAAAATGATATCTTCTTAATTAATTGCATTAGTCTAAGATTATTTTCATAGTTTGATCACGAGATCGTTCGAACAATATTCGCGCGAACTGGCAATATGAACACTTATTATACGCAGATAATGTTGAAGCCTTCAAAAGTTCCATGGTACGGCCTGAGCCATATATTCAAATTAGTCACTTATTACTTCGTATGAAAGCGAAATGTCATCTCATGTGTTTTCTAAATATTCATCGATCGTATATTATGTTATATTACGCCTATACATATTATGGTAACTACAGAAGTTTCTTTAACTTTTGATTTCACTTTAAACTCATGGATGTCACTGAGCTGACTAATGAAAAATACAATATTTAAGTAGAAAAGTACGCAACCAAAGCAATCAATTGTCCGAATTATTTTTAGCTAATTTTCAATTATGTTTTTTTTTATATTTATTAGGAAAGGTAAGCATTTACTGTATTTTGATAGAAACTTTTTGTATTTATTTAATAAAACGTCTTGTTTAAAAGTTTCTTTAAAAAAATTATAAACTTGTTTGTGATTTTGTCCATTTTGCTGGTTTTATTTCTTATTACCAATTTTTCGATAATTTCCCCTAGTTTCATTCAATTTTACAGTCCATCTTTAACAGTTAGTTTATAAGAGCCTTGTTTGTTGCAATTTGCTATAAAGCAACACCCTGTTGCTCTATATGCTATTCGCTAAATAATCCTTTTTTTTTATAAATACCCTATGCATGCGTTATGCATTTTCGCCACGGTCGCTTGACGAGCGGCGAGGTAATGTAGAACTCTCCTCCGAGGCTACATCCAACGGAACTTCGTTCGATGAGTCCCCAGAGCCCACCGACTAGGGTAACTATTTAAAAAAATTAAAAGTCCTGACAAAAAGCCGGACATTTCGATAAAAATCACCCACTTTGTTAGTGATATTATACGCGTGGTAGCAGACGCTCGCATCGCGAGGGGGGTCTCGTTGTTGATTTTTAAAGATAATTTATATTTTGTTTTAAATTAATGAGAACTTAATAAAGATTATATTATTTGACTTATATGATATAACTTAATAAGTAGTTTTATTCATATTCCGTCTAATTAAAAAATCTGGACAAATTAAAAAGCCGGGCAAAGTCCGGACATCCGGACGGATGGTAACCCTACTCCCGACCAAAAACCCCACGGCGCACCCTTAGCTGGGAGTTGTACGCGAGAAACCGTTTCCGAGTCGCATGGACCAATGATTTCGTGAATACTAGTGAACAGACGTACAGTGCGAACAAGATCATGGTAGCGCGTGACAGAATAAATAAACCTTTCATTTAAAGAGGAAGGTGACATTCCATTTATATTTCATATGGCTCTTTTAGTTATTGTTAATTATAACGTTCCCTTTAGTGAGGACATTTTATATATTTAGTAATCCTCATTTTACCACTAGTTCCAGCAGCAACGTCCTCATGTCAAGGTTTTGATCTCGCCGTATCCGTTGATCGGCGGGGATGCGGGGATCGCTCGGTTAACATGACGAGTCAAGGCTCAGTATGTTCCTACCTTTATGTTGATACAGAGTATGTATTAAAAACCCGAGCTCTGCTGAGGAGCTCGATGGCGCAATTGGTTAGCGCGTTCGGCTGCGATCGTTGAAGTTAAGCAACTTTCGCAGTGGTCGGTCATTGGATGGAAAGGCACGTTAAGCCGATGCCCGGCTGCATCTGTAGTCGTTAGCACCCACTAATCCGCACTGGGCCGTGGTAGGTCATGGTCCAATCTCCCTATTCCATTCACAGCGAAGGCCTGTGCCCCAGCAGTGGAGACTTGATGATGAAGATATTGTGAATCTTGTATCGAGTAAAATACATCTCATAGCCATTTGAAGAAAATTTACAGGTCTAGAAAAGAAATCGTTTGTAACTGCCTCATATTTTTCTCTGACTTAGGCTTCGTTCACACCCAATACAGTATTCCGGGTCTAGTAAAAAATAGAGATCTGACAATATATGCAGATTTACTGCTCGGTTAAGTATGTACATTATTGGCGTATGTACGTGGGGCACTCAGAAAGTTTTGAAACTAAAAAACTGACTTCCAAGAAAAAAAGATTTTTATTAAATCTTTTCAAAAAAATCTCCACAAGCCTCTATACAAAGTTTCGTGCGGCTGAACCAATTTTCAAAACATTTTTCCAGTCCTCCGCAGACACCTCTTCCACAGCCTTCTCAAACGCTGCTAGCGCTTCATTCGGCGATAAACACTGTATCCCTTTGAGCGGATTTTTTATTATAGTGAATAAAAAGAAGTCAAATCAGGACTGTAAGGAGGGTGTCCGAAAACTCTGACTGGCATGGAGTCCAGGAAGTCCTTCGATTTGATCGCAGATGCGCGGGCGCGTTGTCTTGGTGAAGAAGGACCCCGCGGAGCCCAGAGTTAGGTCGCTTGTTGCTCATTGCAGAAAAAAGTTCTGGTATGCATTTTGTGCCAAACCATTCGGCGTTGATGCTGCTTTGGTCTCGAAGTGGAATTAAGATTAGGTACCCCTTCAAAGTGAAGAAACTTCAAAATTTTCCCTGCGGTCCTCGATCGCTTCACTTTCGAAGACGTTGATTCATTTTCAAACAGCCACACTGTCGACTGACGCTTTGTTTCTGGATCGTATTGATAAATCCAGGATTCGTCACCTGACAGTAGCATCGCGACCTGATCGCGGCGCAGGGAGGCGTAACCCTCTCGCTGCCTCCTTCTGCGAGAACGTCATCTCGCAGGAGGAGGCAGCCGAGAGGGAGCGGAAGGATGATCCCCTGACCGCTCCCTCCCATCGAAGAAGAGCGGGTAGGAGAGGACGAGTGCACGCCCTAGCTGCACCCGTCCCATGACCCTGCCCGCGGGGATCCCTGGCTGGCCGGTACAGCGCATTGTGCCATGCCTTGGGATCCCGTGACGGCAGCCTCCCTCTTGCAGTTCTGTCCTGCAAAGAAGGGGGCGGCGGAGGAAGCTACACGGGCACGCCCAAGTTGCCCTCCGCAGTGGACGGGGGGCGGTACGGTGGGCACTAGGCCGCGTACTGAGCCCCCATGCGCGGGCCATCCTGCGCAAGTTTACGGTGTCCCCGCGGTACCCCGGGAGACCCCTGCCGTGGAGCCCCGGCTAGGCCGGGAGGCTTCTGGGTACGAAAAAGCGGAAGTATCCCTCAACGGGGATCCCGCGGCTTCGCACTAAGCAGCTTAGAGGGTATTCGCAGGATTTTTTAGCGGATATTATGCCGTAAAGCCCCCGTAATAATTACGGGATAGCCACTGCGGGGGGCCGTAAAGCTTGCGGGAGCCAGGTGTGAGGTCCGTTCGGCGATTAGCCTCTTAAAGGCGCCAGCGTCTGTAAATAGTTTTGCCTGCATTACAAAAAAAAGGATTCCTCACCTGTCACAAGCCTGCATCAAATTTTTGTATCATAAAACTGCACCAATCCATACGGGCCTGCTTCTGAGCTACAGTGAGGTTGTGCGGCACCCAGCGGGAAACTTTACGCAAAGGTGATAACACAAACTAACACAAAATCTTGTGAACCCTTCCTGAACCAATTTGCAGAGTATGCTGAATCTCTTCGAACGTAAATCGTCTGTTTTCTTGAATATTTTTTTTCTGCCAGCACACTTACTTCGGTGACAGCCGTCGTAGGACGATCACTCCTTTGTTCATCCACCAAAGTAAGATGAACGTGTTTGAACTCGCTACACCAGAGTTCGAAATCGATCAAATAACTTATCAGGTTTTAAGCCACATTTAAAATCGTAAAAAATCATAGCAGGAAAATGTTCTCGATGCAGATCCATTTTTTTAATGAGACAAGAAAAATTTAATTGGCTCTCGTAAAAATGCGGAGGCTAATTTGAAAATCGAACAGAGGTATATTTACTTTTAAATAATCGAAGTTTTCAAAAAAATTACAAGTGGCCAGTGTCTTGTACATAAAACCTTTTTTCGCAAAACTTTCTCGAGTGGCCTGGTAGTTGTAAATAAAAACATTTTAGGTATATATAAACATACGCCATCGATAAACAAAATGTATTCAATAAAACGGACCAGTAAAACAGAGACCATGTGTGCACGGACACTAATGCTGGTACTTATGTCCCATGTCCCATATTAGAGCATAAATAGAGAGTGCGATAAACATTAACATTATGGTCCAGTGATACGTAGTCGATATGTCAGTTTTCTAATGTCTTGCTCTAAACATGATACGGAAATTTTCTAACAACTTGCAATAATTGTGAGAGGGGTATCTATCTAATTTACTCACATTTCTCTGGCTCACTTACAGATATACGACAAGTTAACTTTTTTATCGCTTTTCCATTCGAACGTTAAGCAAAATATTAATATCACATACATACCTACTCTCTTTCCATAAAAAAGGGAAGGAAAGGGATCATCATCATCATCATCAGCCTATTAATGTCTTCACTGCTGGGGCACAGGACTTCCCTATGGATGGAATAGGGAGATTGGGCCATGACCCACCACGCGGGCCCAGTGCGGATTGGTGGGTGCTAACGACTGCAGATGCAGCCGGGACCAACGGCTTAACGTGCCTTCCGAAGCACGGAGGAGCTCAAGATAGTAATTTTTGGTCACCCATCCAATGACCGACAACTGCGAAAGTTGCTTAAGTTCAACGAGCGCAGCCGAACGCGCTAACCACTTGCGCCATCGAGCTCCTCGGAAAAAGGAATCGCGGAAGGAAAAAATAGTGGGCACGTACCACACATCTCAAGTAAAACTTCATTTCTTAAAAAACCTAATTTAGACGGTGCATAAGGCATAGGGGAATGGAACAGCGGACGCATCACTCATATATATACTGTCACGTGTGATGCTCGTGATGCTCGTAGCGTTTCAGCCTTCGCCGAGCCACCCTCAAACTTTCATGCTCGTCGGGAAGAGCTGCGCACTCATCCCACACATACACACACACACATGATCAGTGTCAGAATGTATGACGCTAGTGGCGCATTTCCATTTCCTCTTTTCCATACCTTCGCATTTTAAAATGGCATAAGTAGTCGCCGCCCCAACTTCCCTTGGCAAAAGCTACCAATTGAGTGCACTTAAATAGTCTCTTTCACTCTCATGCTTAAAGCAGATTATATCTAGCCTTACAATTAGCCTCCACGTGTCAAAGGTCTGTCTGTCTGCCAGCAACTGTCAAAATAAGTAGGTAATCGATAAACATTTTTACATTAAATTCTTTAAAAAAAAGGTAAATTTAAAAAATCCAAAAACCCGACTGCTTAATTATACTTCAAATAAAAACTGAAAATAAAATAACAAGTCCAGTAGTCTATAATTCAGTTAATAAGGAACAAAGCTACTTTAACAGTCGGGACCCATTAGATATTCAAGAATACATAATATTTTTCAATAAGCGCGTCGCGCTTCGCGCTCTTGCATTGCGCAGTCGGGTAAAAAACTGTACATACGAATGATTTGACACGTTTTTCTTGTCTCTAATAGTTTCTGTGTAATTTAAATATACTATCTAAAAACACACATAGGGCTTTTTGTCTGGAAAAACGTAAGTAAAATATCTACACGTTACAGCGAAGTCTAGCCGCGGCGTGACAGCTTAGCCGACTGAATACAAGTAAGGCAATTACCCGACTTTCGTATTGCCAAATTAGAAGCATGTATAACGTATCTATAACTTTGAACATCCCAACTTCCCTTGGCAACAGCCGCCAATAGAGCGCACTAAAATAGTCTCTTTCACTCTCATTTATTAGCATTATGCAATAAAGTATTAATGAATAATAATACACTACAGGTACAGGCACTATAATAATATACTACATTTTTTATAACATACATAATTCTTAAATATTGTACATACCAATTCGAAATTTCAATATCTCGCAATCCCGCATAATACACTTTCCCGATTAAGACGCGTTTTTGTTTGAGTCCCTGTGAAATCGTCTTAAACGGGTTTTACTGTAGTTCATCGCTGACTGCAGACTGACACTGCAGGTGAGAACTAGCTCCCTAAACGGGGATCTCGCGATTTCGCACTTAGCAGCTTAGAGGGTATTCGCAGGGTTTTTAGCGGATATTATGCCATAAAGCGCCCGTAAGAGTTACGTGGTCCTCAGTGGGCAGCCACTGCGGGGACCCGTTAGGCTTACGGGAGCCAGGTGTGAGGTCCGTTCCGCGGTGTGCCTCTTAAAGGCGCCATCGTCTGTATATAGAGGTGTTGCCCGCGTTAAAAAATAGGGGAAAACTCGCTCTACTAGTTTGTCGCTGAGCTACAAGAGCTATCAAAGATAATATATAAGTATATTATAGCTATTAAAGGGATTGTTACCGTGTACCTTGCTTTTTTATGAGTCTCCAACAATTCGGCACTGTTACTCCGTGATCATGGCGCTTGCAACAGTGCCGAAATCGGTAACAATCCCGTTAATAGCTATAATGTTAGTGACCATGAAAGTTTAAAACAATATATATATATACATATAGGTATATCTTATTATTCGGTATTCATTATGTAGTTCGAGTAAAAGTTGTAGTATTTTTGTTTTCATCGTTCATCGTAACTAGTGTTGCCAGGTCCGATTTGTTTTAAATCGGTACATGAGGTCAAAACAATCGGGATTTTAGGTTGCTGATCGGGACAGTAAAGAAAAAACAAGGGATTTTTAAGTCTGGGTTTAATTTACAAATACAAATACAAAACACTTTATTGAACACCACAGAAAACATTACAATAAGTACAGAGCCATTTAAATTAAGTGTTATAATAGGTGGCTTTATAGCTAAAAGCGATCTCTTCCAGACAACCTTTGGATGGAGAGGATTAGAAGGAAGTGGGAGAGACGGCGGCGTAAATTTTAATGTAATTTAATAATATATACATATACAAACAAATACACATATATTTTATATTATAAATATATATACAAATATATATATATATATAGTGCGTCCCGACACCAGCCACCAAAATTGTATTTTAAACTACTAGTGCAAGTGTAGTATTATATTAATTACCTAAATTAATTTTTTTGATTAATCGGGACATTTAGCGTCCCGATCAGGTACAAATCGGGACCCATCCCCAGGCCCCTAAAAATCGGGACGTCCCGCACAAATCGGGACACCTGGCAACACTAATCGTAACCCACATGGGCTCCACGGCCATAATTTTTTGTAATTATATAGAGTAATTCATCAAAATTAAAAAAAAACACATGGGCGGGGCAACGATTCTGTGCAGACTGCAGCGAAACCGTCACAACAATGCTACTGGCGACAGGTAGGATGGAAAGTGACCTTGCCTCTGGTCTAGACCGGTCCAGTCCATAGGCGATGCGCTAACTAAAATCTTAACTTAAATCTGATTGCACACGCCATAATATGTTTGAAAGTATCTTTGAAAGTTCTCATATAACTGGTTTTGTAGATTAAAATAAGCACCTTGAAAACATTGTCATATGATGGCGCGGGTGGTAAACGCATTCGACATGTGATCGTGAAAGTTAAGCAACTTTCGCAATGGCGGTCATTGGATGGGTGACCAAAAACTTATTATCTCGAGCTCTTCCGTGCTTCGAAAGGCCACCAATCAGCACTCGGCCCGCGTGATGGGTCCAGTCTTCTTTTTCCATCCATAATGAAGGCTTCTACCCCTGCAGTGGGGACATAATAGGCCGACGATGATGAAAGTCAGCATCGTTATACAATCGTATAACGATGCTGTTCACCGTTCATCCCTTAATACCTTAATTAATACCTTTTTTTTATCACTCAGGTACTTATAGTCAGCGAAAAGTCCTATTTTCATTTCTATCAGTATCAAAAGTTATAAAAATTGGTACAGCCTAGCTATAAAAAGCATCATAGGTTCAGCGATCATGAGTGAAATTTTAAGAGAAAGAAATTTTTGTACAGAAGCACGGCCCAATATCGAATTCGTATCGTTTGCGAGTCCGAAATGTCATTGTTAAATGTGTACTGATTTTTAGTTCTCGTTACATACTTTGTGCCGCTGCTCAAGTTCAAGTTTCAATACAAAATTTGACATTGACATTTCGGTTTGCAAGCTATTCGAATTCGATAATGGTTCGTGCTAAGGATACTGAAACCGAAAAATGTCAGTATGAAAATCTAAAAATACAAAAGTGTACATTTACACATTCAATGACAGATTCAGATTCAATGACGGCTAGTCTATTGCAAATTTGCAAATAAATAATTGATTGATTGATTGATAGTCAAGCAGGAGAAACATTTTTATCAATTTAATAACTGGATCCACAGTATATCTCTAATTGGGCATTTCTGATCTCTCAGTGAAAGTGTCATTTAACGCCTGCATAACCGGAGTCAAATTTAATTAACAATAATTAAAAAACAGTCAAAGAGAAAATATTTTAAAGTTTATTGATTAGAAACTTGAAATGTGATGCTATGGTAGTAAAAATGTTTGAAACGGTTTCTTTTGATGTCGGTTCATGTGGTCGGTATCTGTTTTAGAAAACACATTCAGTATTAAAAATATCCAATTTTGAAATGTGGTAATGTAGGTACTATATAGAAAAGTATATTTTGAAAGCATACACCGCCATCTAGTCTTCGATGTAGTAAATACAGAAAAGCTTCGCCATAATAGTAATGCTACTCGTCGTCTGATGGCGCTGTTAAAATCAGACAAATATTAAATTAATTACACAAATGCAAGTAAAGAACTATTAAAAAGTTAGTTTATTTATTATATACTGCGAGTGGAAATAAAATTAAAAAAATCATAGACATTAAACAAATAAAAGATTATTACAAAAATTAAATATTTTTTTGTAACATAGCATCTGTCCTAAATAAATATTATTATTTTAAATTATCACTTCATTTGTGTTCCAATATCACTTTCTACTGCTGATAATTGAGTGAAAATTGTCTCGGTGTTGTGGCTTGAGGCACTTTCCTTGCGCTTGCAACCCCTGGCGTGGAACGTTGGATCGCCCGCCAATAATCTGGTTGAAGCTTAGCGATATACTTTTCACGGGTAAGTTTCTCTTTAAAAATGTCAATGGTAAGAAAAACTTCGCTTGGTTTGATGATAATATTTATGGAATTCATTTCATACAGAATATTTCGTTAAAAAGTAGCTGAGTGTATAACTAACGGTCGCATTTAGAAATTTCAATTAATTCAAGTTTTTTTTTTTAAATTATATAGAGTAGTTTAGCCAGAAGACTGGCAGCGTTGCCTCGCTGTATCCGCCAAACTAATTCGTTGAGCAAAAAAGCTATTAGATCTTGGGTCCCCCGTAGCCTCGCACAGACGAGCAGTCATATCCTTAATCTTGCAACTGGGCCCCAAGGACCCATTCTCTCTACAGCAAAAGACAGGAAAAAATATGTCTCACCCAAAACCCGGTACTTGCGCCCTTTATTACACTCAGCTGTTATAGCAGCTGCACAGGGTTCAACTGAGGTCGCTTCAATTCAAGGATTCAATTTGGCATTTCACTTTAATGTGTAAGTTGTCAACTCACCTATATATTATGTAAAAATAAAGAATATTTAATAGCAGTAAATTTCATTTCAAAGGTAACAGCGGCGTCAGTTACTTGCGTACTTTGAGTCTTGGATCCAAGGCTGTAGCCAGGGTTGTATTTAAAATAAGGCAGTGGTAATCATAAGTAGGCCATAAGCAGAGGAATGCCGCCTTTCACAGCCTGCGGCCCCGTTTTAAGTTCAGGCAATGATATGTTTAGGTACTGTAACGTCCTCGACGTTGCAGCCTCCTTGTTTAGGTAAACTCTTTGCTTTTGTAATGCCTACGGTTGGCAGTTATATTAAAAAGTTAATGTCATGATTTTAAGATTTGAAATAAGGAATCGTCTGAAGGTTCCATTCATAAATTAGATCTTCAGGCACCAAGAACTTCCTCTCGTATTTAGATAAAATACTTTTATATTAGCCTGAATGATAAAAAGAAATAAATAATTTATCTCTATCAGTATTTTTCAATTAACGTCTACGCTCCCAGGTTCTATCCCTTCTGGGTAGAACTCTATAGTACGGCAATGCCCCATATTCCCACCCGTAACTATGGCCCTGTCTTGATCCCCAGATAATTGATGTGTCGTTAACAAAATTCTCCGATGTGTGGCCACTCGTAGATAATGCAAATCATTTGATCTACATAACCAATAGATTGAGAAGCATAACTGGCGGCAATCAGCCGTTAACCGCAGCAGCCGATATCATAGTTTCTCGGCGATGATGGATTTCTTACTGGACAATACAAAAAATCTTATAAAATAAAACTGAAATGCTGTGAAATTTCTTTCGTCCTTCTTTTCAGCCAAACGACATTCTGAACGGACGGATCTTCGTAGGACGTTTCGAAAGAGTTTCTAGACCTCCTCCCATAGGTGCATTATCGGTCGATAATATCGGCGCGATAATATATGCGCTATTGCGATATCTGCTGTTCTTAGTACATTATGTATGAGAATAGCTACGAAGTTACACACTGCTGCAATAATAATGACGCACTATGACGAAATATCGGAATAACTCCCCCAATTATAAGGCGCCTATAGGCGGGAGGCTTTATTAAATCAATCTAAATAAGCATTTTGTCATTAGTTGAAAATTTTAATAGTAATAATATTAGGACTTCTGCTACTTGGTCCATGATTTTATGGAAAGGCGAATACTGGCATTTAGATTCGCGAGCGCAGTTCTCACAATCGATTAGCTATGCCAAGTCAAGTACCACATTGTATAATCGATTACGTGCAATTCTGTCGCATCGATAATTTTACGTTTTCTTTTTTTTAATGAACAAAACCTCTGTTCCAACCCGACTGTTGGTTATTACTTTTTCTAGTTCGCTTGATTTGATACAATGTCGCGAATTTTTCTTTATTCTTACATAATCCACGTCATTCCTTTGTTTACTTTCCTTGCGGTCGCAAAACTGATATTATTTGAAATTAGAAAATAAATTCATGCCAGCTAAAAGCTAATAACTTGGTTGATCAATTCAAAGTATGGTCAATTTCATTTTGATACGGTAATTTAGCTTTTGTTTCTTTGTGTATTAACGGCCAGTTTCTGTCATCAATATCTAGCAAGAGGTAGGCCTAACAAGCTCTGTTGCCTATATAGATATTTTCATAATATAATAACTATTGCTAAGCTACGAAACCAGGCCGTAAGACGAAATCAATTTCTTTTCGCGTTTGTAGCTTGGCTTCTTTTCCTTCTCGAGTTTTAATTCGGGCATAAGGATAAAATATTTGTTTACGTTAGACAACATCATATATTGTTCAATTTAGGTACTTTCATTTATTTATAGCCCATGCTGGAGTGGAAGCGGAATAAAACATAGAAAACACTAGCTGTTGCTGTTTCGGTGCATTTAGTCCTTATTCGGTTAAGGACAGATTCTAGTTTGGTTTATAGTTTTTGCAGAATCCACCTGGATCATATATTTTTTTTCTGGACTCCACTAAATCTTAACACATTTCTGCAGGCCGGCAAGGTGAGGATGGTTGGTGTAGCAGTTTACAACTGCTGTACCAGCTATCTTCGCGTTTGGACTTTATCACCACTTAAGATCAGGTAGGATAGAGGCATTTGTCCAACTTGCAATATAAAAAAAACGACGGGTTGCACTCTGGGAGTGCCGGCAGAAGTGAAAACTTGAATATTAACATTGTGCACTTTGATATTTTGAAATGGTTAGGGAATAATTTTGCACGAATTGCTTTAATTATCAGTATAAAAGTACTATCATTTATGTGGTAGAATACAATATTTATTTATTGCGCTATTGTACACAAACATGACAATTTGTATTATATTAAAAAGTTTATCTTAGAAAATTCAACTTACATGAATCACATTTAAGCGCACCTAGCGACATCTATTGTAAAAAATGCACTCTTTGCAATAAAGCTGCCACCTGGACGTCCTAGATAGAGACTTATTATTAAAATACAATAAAATATTACTATGTTTCGTCCAATATATTGAAAGTCAACAACCTTTCCAATTTTATTGTTTTCGTCTTACGAATTTTCGATTAGGCCACGTGTCCTGACGCGAGTTTAACAATTTTTACCCATTACAAAAAAAGTGTACAACGCCGCTAAAGAAGTTTTCATTTCAAAAAATGCTTCAGCAATCCTCACCATGTCGGATTTTGTTCAACACCCGTGGAATTATCCTATGTTCCTACCTATGTTCTTGATCATGTTGCTATGCAGTTAGTATATATCGCTAGTTCCTAGTTGCCACCAATGGTTTTATTCCCACTAACGAGAAAAAGTACCATTTGTTGCCAGTGGAGACAAATTGTTGTGGGTTATTAAGCTAGTCAGTTACATGCTTTTCCTTAGTTTAAACATAAAATATTCCGCAATTTACTTTCGTTTTATAAATAAGATAACAACAGTCAGTAAGTAGCGCGTATCTAACACATTTTTATCTATGGTATGGTAAATTACATAGCTGGAACTGGATTACCTAGTATTTTGTATTTAACTAGTTTTGCATTCACCAGTTGCTATGTAGTCGTGAAAAATGCTTGAAAGATTTAACATTAACTGTGTCAAGTCTACAGACCCCGAAAGCATTGCCTGAAGTTTAAAAAATATTTCAAACATTTTAAGTCGAAAAAAGGCACTCAGTGGCTGAAAAGCTTGAAATCGTATATTTTTTAATAAATTATTTATTTATTTAAATACTGTTTACAATACAAAAACTAAAACATGTTAAAATTACCATGTTTGTACAATAATAATATGTAGTGTGTCCTTAATTACAAACTGACACGACAAGAGCTAATCCCTTGGAAGCATATTTAGAAATTACTTATTACTAAATTCGCAAATATTTTTTTTAATACCTACGCAAAAAGAATCACAGAGAAAAGTCAAACAAATAATTCGGTTATTTATGATTAAAGTATTTCTAACAACATTCTCTTAAACTCAGTGAACATCGAATTAAGGATTATTGTGTGTTCTGTAATTATTAATGTATATAATTAGTTGTTAAAGCTATGACGCTGATATTATAACTCAATTAGCAAAATTCGATTTAATTAACAAAATTTGGAATCGGTAAAAGCTCTATTGGGTTTTCTTTTAACTTTGTTTTTAAAAAGTCTCTTATTTACTTTTATCAAAAAAAGTTTTTCACTCTAGTAAGTACATATTTACCTTCTTCACTGTACGAAAACACCAACCGACCCAGAGGTATTGCAAAACTGTGAATTTTTTGATAGCGAAAAAAAACAAAATACGTAAGTACTTACTTAAAGTAGCGAAATTTTGTAGACGTCATGGTTGAACAAATGTCTATTAAGATATTTTAGGTTACTTGCATGAACGTAACTCAATTCGGGCTATTGTCCATTAGTATGGGCAACAGCTTCGAACTGATATAATAATCATGCTATTAATAGCATAACAGCAAGTAGGTAACAGACATTTCGTCACGCAAATCATGATTATTTACGGCAATCTGTAGTTAAAGAATTTGCCAATGGCAACCCATATAATTTACTACATAGGTAATGACTAATCTAGCTCAATCGGTTCAAAGTGAAAAGGGGAAAATAGACATTTTACTCTAGATTTATCCAAATTCATTGTAATTGAAGATATGGTGCAATAAAGTGATCATTCATTATTTTTTTAGCTAATTTTACCTGTGGCGATCTGTACATAAGTAGTTGTTTTGTTAAAACTGCGTTTTTTTCCTCTCTTATCTTCTTCAGAAAACTTTTCAAATTAATGCGAAAATCCATTTCTTGTCTTCAAAATAAACTCCTTCCCACTAAAATAGGGTATTTGACAAGTTTTAGAATACGTGGATATTCATCATTCTGTTGTGTATATCAGAAAAAATAACCAAATCAATAACTCCATTTTCAAATTGCCGTGAAAACGTTTCCTCTGAACAATATGGCGTCTTACTAGTGTGTGACGTTACACGACTGTTATTAAAAAGTCAAACGATACAATGAAATGTCACTTTAACCGGAAGTTTACTTGCGTGTGACGTCATTTTAGGCTCCGCCAATCCCAAGCGTTTTAGGTCACGAGACAATAGAGATAAGAAAACTATTATCTTTTTCGTGGGTTTTAAGTAAAATTATGAATTTTCATTTTGTAAAAATAGTAAAAACCCCTGCCAATATTCATTCTAAACAGAGATGCTAACATTTGGCACTTTATTTTTAATACTGTTAAATACCCTATTGGAGAGGCCTATGTCCAGCAGTGGACTAGTATAGGCTGTGTCAAATACTCTATTACGTGTTTAGAATAGGTATCCCAAAAAGCTGTAGGTATTTTCATTAAAATACGTTTGTTATTAAGCTGCCTATAATTTCTGCGAGTATTTTTACTTGTGTTGTATTCGACAAGTGTTTGATTTTTTGTGCACACACTTCACAAAATTTATAAAAAATATATGCACGAAAGTAGTTCTACCTTTTTTACATTAAGTAGGGACTAAGTAAAGCCATGGGCCATGGTATAATTAAACAAAAGTACAAACATAATTTTGAAGTTATATTAGCATTTAATAATGAGACCGAATATTTGAGACTTATTTTCGTACCCATTTAAAAGCATCAATTCATATCCATTGATTTTCTTGTAGAGTCTGTGCGGTAAGAGAATGGGATTTAG
Organism: Chilo suppressalis; assembly: GCA_902850365.2. Taxonomy (NCBI): domain Eukaryota; kingdom Metazoa; phylum Arthropoda; class Insecta; order Lepidoptera; family Crambidae; genus Chilo; species Chilo suppressalis. The sequence continues at coordinate 4,470,530 of OU963911.1, forward strand.
ATTGGAGGGCGCTGTAGTGCTTTTCTACCGTATTTGTAAGGTTTTACCTCTTTTAGACATGATTAAATACAAAAAACCGCAAGAGAACACAACAACAAACAAATCCGTATCAATATAAAACTTTGACGTTTACAGATTGCTGGGTTTGATTGCCAAATAAAAATCTTAAACTTAGTTCCGTTTTTCGCCACGCCCATTCTTTTTCCCCACAGACTCTATGCACAGCACAGACGAGTCTATTACGCATGTTATTAAATCGACCGTAAGATTAATAATTGCAAACAACGTGCCATACCAACTAACATAGTAAATTGTTCCCAGTTACTGCTTAGAGTCGTGTGAACGTATAATTTGCTTACTCCATAAATGACAAGTCACTTGAAAGTGTAGTAGAATTTCCCTATAATTACCATGGAAAATTATAATCTCATATTCTTTAAAGGAAATATTATTTCCTTTACTCGCCTACCTACATATATAATGTTTACTCTCTCTAGAAACGTAAATAACTTTTAAGGCTGTTTCTTATTATGTCAAAGAGAATTAAGCTTAGAAAAAAAAAGCAAAGAAAAAAGCTGAAATGTAATGTTGGGGCTGATATAAAAAATAATAATGGAGTAAACAAAAGTATATGTTGTCTGATTATAAGACCTTCATTCAAAATTTCACGAAAATCGGTCGAGCCGTTTCGGAGGAGTTCAATTACGCACAGCGTGACACGATAATTTTATATATTATATATATACTAGCTGAGCCAGCAAACTTCGTATCGCCATAAAAAATGGGTGGTAGAAGGGTGAAAAATTAGGGTTGTATGTATTTTTCTATGATGTATCATAAAAAAATAACAAAAAATGTAAATAAAATTCATGGTGGACCAGCCTTAACATTTAGGGGAATGAAAAATAGCTGCTGTCCGATTCTCAGACCTACGGAATATGCATATATTTCGGAGGAGTTCAATTACGCACACCGTGACACGAGAATTTTATATATTAGGTTAATATCCCTCATAAATCTATCCCTTTCCATATTAAATTTAATGATATTTTTTTCGTCCCCAAAAAGGTTTGGCGTCCACCCCCAGGGTATACTTTGAAGTTGAATCCAAATATTGTTGCAAATTGATGCTGTTTGGCAGAATTACCAGGATTGGCCCTATTTCCGTGTGTGGCTGGCTAGACTAGCAGTAAAATATCCAACTGTACTTCAGTACCCTTAGTACGAACCAAAATCGAATTCGTAACGCAAAGAGTCGTAACGTTTGCGAGTCCGAAATGTCATTGTCAATTCTGTACTGATTTTTAGTTCTCGTTACGTACTTTGTGCCGCTGCTGTTCAAGTTTCCATACAAAATTTGACATTGACATTTCGGTTTGCAAACTATTCGAATTCGATAATGACTCGTGCTAGGGGTACTGAATCCTCGGCTATTTAAGATTGTGTTACGTAGTTATCTGACATTTCAACTGGTCCTATAGGATATTAACCTTTTGCAGCAACAAGTCAGTTGCATTTGTTCATCGATGCGTGGCTCTTGCACAGCTATGAATATTAAACGCGAAGCAACATAAAATATACTTACTGCGCATCGCTATAACCATCTCTAACCAATTATTTGTTAGTAAACAGCGCCATTACAGATAAACAAAGAAATTAATGATAGGTAGAGAGAGTGTTGCGGATTTGCCGCTCAAATTACAGCTCCCATCTGGGGAAGTAACCTCCACCCAAAGACATTATAACATACGATGAATTAGAATCTATATATATATAAAACTCAAAGGTGACTGACTGACTGATATAGTGATCTATCAACGCACAGCCCAAACCACTGGACGGATCAGGCTGAAATTTTGCATGCATGTAGGTGTTATGACGTAAGCATCCGCTAAGAAAGGATTTTGATCAATTCTACCTCGGGGATAAGGATATATTCAAGGGGATAAAAAAGGGAATAAAAGTTTGTATGAAACTTTGTCAATTTTAAACCGATCGGGCTGAGACTTTGCATGCAGGTATGAAAAGAATCATAGATGAATGTCATTGTCTACACTTCAGTTCTACACCGAAGCGAAGCGAGAGCGGGCCGCTAGTTAACTAAATAAAACTAGTTTTAACGGGTTAATGCACGAACTTTATTTATTTATTGACGTTTCGCAGCCTTTTCAGGTCTGCGTCGTCAGAATAATGATTTTTTTATTTACTTGGTCGAGCTACCTTCGAAAGACTTTTATTGAGCGTTCGGATATTTCATTAGAAGCTTTTTAAAACTTTATTATCTATGTATGAATTTATTAGTTAGTTTAGTTAATAAAGTACTTTATTTAAAATTCTTTTTTGTAATTTTGAGTTTATTTATTTGAACCTAACTACCGTAAACTACCACTGGTTCCAAAATTGGGAGACCTTTCTGAGAAGAATCGGCGAAACAAACTCAGAGAGGCTTTCTATATATATTCTATATATATTCTTATGCTAAATCAATCAAACAAAAACAACTAATAGTATCTGTTGGTTTCACAGTGTGTGCTCGGGGTTGGGATTTTATCTCTTGTATAATGGGTTCCCAAGGTGGTGGTATATACCAAGCATCTTCCCTATTGAAATTTGGATATTTTTTAATCTCAATAGCCTCGCGTATTATTCTAGGAATGAATCGTTGCTCAGTTGCAAGGATCTGTAGTTTATCAAATCTAATGTAATGGTTTGGTCCCCTAATGCATGTTCACACACTGCAGACTTATTTTCGCGCCTATGTTTCATATCTGCGATATGTTCTTTTACCCGAGTCCTTATATTAAACATGACTGAATTAACTGTTAAGAATTCAGTACTTTAATAACCGAAAGACAACATTTGCTAAACTGATTCAATCTAAAGAAAATATTACTAGAAAAAATTTCACGTGGACAGCAGACGGGACTCGAAAGCACCCTTCGCTACCCGGGCGAATGCACTGACCATTACGCTACCACGGTCCTGACGGTCATGTCGAATTCTTTCTAGCCTTTTTTTAGGTTCAAATCAGCGCCATGTCTTTTCATTGTAGGTAACCCACAATCTGCCACACAGGCTGCCTGGTCTGCGTGGAATTTTTTCTAGTAATATTTTCTTTAGATTTAAACATAGAGCTACATACAACAGCAGTTACATGCTTAAAAATAAAAATTATAAACTTGTAATTTTATTTTTTTAAGCATGTAACTGCTTGATGTTTAAATCTGAAGGGTGCGGGTTCGAGTCCCGTCTGCTGCCTGGTCCGCGTGGAATTCTTTCTAGTTATATTTTCTTTGAATTATAAACTTATTCGATTATTTTCCGAGCCGAATATCTCATCGCAGTTACAATAAAAACGAAAGTAAATAAAGAGATGTAATGATAATTTGGATTCCACAATTAAAGCAATATTTATGAAATTTTCATTCTTTATAAGGCGTTAAATATTAATAAACATAAAGAGTAGAGAGTGTTTCTTTAATAAAATTCACGTGGTCCATAGTCAGATTTATCTCGCATTTACATTTTACATTACCTAATCTTTTGTTGTATAATTCATAAAAATAAACATTTATTCATTATCACATTAAATATTACTTATGCACATTAACATTTACAATTTTAACTACCAACTTAAAAGAACAGAGTCAAGTCAACCATTAGGGTATGGTTAAAGCCCTACCCGCAAACCCTTACGAACAGAAAGATTTAAAATTACATATTAAGGTATAATAAGTAATGCTACGGAAGTGCGTTCTGAAATAAAATAAAAGTTTAATAGAAAAAAAAATAAGTTGAAAGAGCAAGAAAATAATAACGTAATTTTGAAAGTTGCAAAGCGACACGGGGGTGTCAGCGGCATGGTATAAAGGTGATCACATAATTAATCAAAGGCCAATTCTGAAATTTAGTCATCGGATCTGTAAACAAAAACAGAATCCTACAACTGTTTTTCCCCCTAATGCTGTGGATGCCTATTATTATGTTTTTTTACTCATATGTAATTCTAAAAACCCTTGTCGTCATGTAGAATATAACTTTTATATAAACTTGACACTATGCTTTAATACTCTACCTAATAGCAAGGGATAAATACCATAGCGTGACATATGAAACATGATATTTTAATGCTAAACTGGGAGAAAAACAATCTTAAGATCTGCAGCAAAGTAGACAGTACCTATGTTTATGAAACTAAATACTATAAGTCTATAGGTTAAATATTTGCATCACTGTTATTTTTAAACAGCCAATTAGAAGCATCGATTGCTTCTAAATTGCTGTTTTGTTGTAATTTTATCCTATAGGTAACTAATTTGCGTCAAATTTCGTCATACTTTATTCCTTAAAGGTACCTACCGAGGTAGGGGCTATTTATAATTTTTTGCCCGTTTGTGAAAACCATAAAATATTTCCGGTGGCGCGATGGCGCAGATGGATAGGGAAGGCCTGTGCCCCATCAGTGGGGGCATTAATAGTGTGATGATGACGATAAAACTTTTGTCTACGTTATTCATATTTTAGCAGTAATTTATTTATGTCATACGTAAGTTTATTTTTCTAGAAATCTTCCGTTTCTGTTCCGGCACATCTCGTTATTAAATCTAATTAATCATTAAAACTAATTGGTGGAATGTGGAGCATCAATGTACTTACGCAGACTGAATATTAAAAGCAAGCATTCAATAAGTTAGTACTTTATTCCCACACTTGCACTGAACTGCAGCGACCGAGGAGATGGTTTTTATCAGAATAACTGTGAGGTTAAATACTTAAAATGTAAATAATTAATTACTAGATTCACATAGAACAAGGTATAATAAAATTTTTGTTATGTTTAAAATGTAAAGTTTTACGAATAAAATTTATTATAAATTCAATAGGAATTTCTCTTACTTGAAACCGTATCGCTAAGGTTTACCTATAGTTAAATAGGTAATATGCCCACCTGCCCCCGTAGCATGAGTAACAAAACGCGATATGTTATAGCGATTTATCGACATTAACTGTCAAACTACAATGGAGTTTGACAGTTGAGTGTCGATAAATCGCTTTATCATATCGCGTTTTGTTAGTCATGCTAGGGGGACTGGATGTCAATATGTCAACAGCCGTCTTGAATAAGATGATATATATATATATATGATGATATAATATTTCTTCATTATCGAACCAATGGAGGATCTTCGTTCTATTATCAAAATGCAATAACAATCGTTCCACTTAAGTAGTATGTATAAATTGGTGGTTATGCTGACAGTATTATAATTCTTAAAATGAAAGTTCGTAAGAAATCACTTACTCAAAGTTTCCGGGATAGCAGATAGGATATCGGCGACACGCATGCAGGTCAGCTGTCCTCTTCCCGCTAAAGTGCTGACCACCGTTGAAGATCACTTCAGAACAGCACGGGGACACACAGCGACCACTATCCGAGCAGTCTGAGGCATAGCAAGACCTCATCCCCCCAGCTTCGTACCAGTTCTCTTCACAAGACATAGGGTAGCGCCACTCCGGCGACGGCATCCTATAACTGTATCTGTATCTCGGGTCCCAGTGCGCGGAGTTCAAGTCCGTACACCTTTCCACATAGGCACCGGCCAGCTGCTCCATATACTGCTTGTAAAGCCGCTTCTGTCGCTGGTTCTGCGACACGTGCAGGCGCAGCACGTTCAAGAAACACATCTTTATGCCCCGCAGGATACGACTCACGGCGCCGGCGCTCTCCACCAGCCGATACGTCGGCATGTGCCCGACTACTCGCCGAAACGCCCGAGGAATCTCAGAGAAAACTAACTCATTTTACTGTCGCTATTAAGCGAACGGTTCGTTAGCGAGGTATTCCGGCGTGATTTAATCGTCGATTTCCCGTGCCGCGCGCCCGATATTGAATAATCTACGGCACGCCGCTGCTGACAGTGCTCTGTATCTTTTTTCATACGACCAGCTTTCCTAGGAAAAGTCGGTGATGATTGTATGTCATATAGTGGACCCGACGGCTATAAATTTTCAATTATTGGCGAAACGTTACATTTTGAATTGCGCGACAAAAATAACGGTCACTCTTTGATAATGAGTAGTAGCTAGAGCGCGGGAGCGCGCTTCGCGTCTGCACAGACACTGTGCGGCGCCGCCGGCCATGGGACCGCGGTAATCGTAATCACTTTACGTCAAATTAGCTCGCATTTCCCCCGAGAGGTGAAAAAACGGAACTGTTTACGGAGAAAATGCACCACGACTGAAAATAATCGGGGTCATAAGCCGTAACCGATGCTCCATTTTGTTTATCACGCTTCGCCTGGACTCGATAGACACTTTAAGTGGCCCCAAGTGAAGGTAAATGTAACATTGTGAATAGCTAACGCGATTATAATAACAGTTTTGGAAACATTAGACGAAGTATAGAAAGTTACAACACAGATAAACGTTTACGCTAACGATCAAATCGTAATGCTTGCTCTTAACTTACACTCACTTCTTGTCTTAATAAGCTTAATTCAGAAGTATCAACATTTTATTCATAAAAAGGAAATTCAAAATAAAATACCAACAATAATAAGTTACCATCACCTTAGAAAAGCCTACAGTGAAATAACACTACCTTACGTGTTGATGCCTGTCGGGGAGAAAGGTTTCCCGAGGGCCAATCGGAAATTGCTTTGGAAAACGCTAACGCTTACGATTTTATTTTGTTATTTCTAGCCGCCGAAATACCTCACGCTCATTTTTTTTAATATTGTTATTACCAATGCAAAAGAAAAAGAAAGAGCGCGAGGCATTTGAATACATCAGGCGGCTAGAAATAACAAAATAAAATCGTAAGCGATAGCGTTTTCCAAAGCAATCTGGTTAGGCGATTGGCCCACAGGGCTCCACGTGGTAGGAGATGGAGACAGGATTTCACCAACGTGGGAGTGTACTCTGTGTACTCTGATAGGAATCAGAAGTGTCACTGTGGAATCCACTTACCATCAGGGAGCCTATTCGCAAACTTTTTGGATATTTGTGTAACTAAAAAGCTAATTGCATAAATTATAAGGACGACCTCCATGGTCGAGTGGTTTGTACGCCGAGTTTCATGGTGTCGCCGACTCGTGAGGTCCCGGGTTCGAATCCCTGTGGGGGCAGATGTTTGTGTGATGAATACGAGAATTTGCACTCCAGTCATGGATGTTTAATATGTATTTCTATATAAATAAACTTATATAGGTACTGTATATGTATTCTATCCGTTACCCTAGTATCCCATAACACAAGCCTTGCAGTGCTTACTTTGGGGCTAGGCTAATTGGTGTGAGTGTTGGAAATATTTATTTATTTTATTATGCATCGATACTTTTCAGTGCGTCTTAGATACATATAATATTTATTCTAAGGTTCAAGTATCTTAGTAGCGTTATAATAAAGCAGTAGTGGAACAGTAAATTGCTCAATGATTATCACTTCCATCTCCCAAAAACCGATATTTAGTAGGCCGCCGGCGCATAATTTTATTATGAAGGTAGTCCATAATTATGCTTATTTGCCACTCTTCTTTAAACCGATCATATAACTATGTTAGACAAACAACAATATCACGTAGAAATAGGGACTTCCATATTGACAAGAGAGCGATCTTTACTTTGTAGTAGAAGCTAAACTAACTCATAGCCCGAGATCTGGCCGCAAAATTCTGCACTCATCTGTTTTTTTGATGAAACCTAATTTAAATAAATGATTAGTGGTGTCGATTCTGGCATGATTCTCTAAACCTAAACTTAAATTTGACAACAGTGTATCCTTGTCAATCTCGATACAGAATGAAAAGGAGAGACTGATGTTAAATTTAGTTTTAAGTTTAGAGAATCACGCCAGAATCGAGACCAGTGAGTAGGTATACATTCCATGATTTATGGGTTGCCTAAAAATAGTAGCCGCAAATACTTTTAATTTAATTTACTGACATACATTTTCTATGCAAATTGCATCCATATGTTTTTTGATAAAATGTATATCATCTGAAAAAAAAGTGGAGATTTAAAAAAACAAGGGCTGCCTCATTACCCTTAGGGTTGCCACGTGTGAACAGGTGCTTTTTTGTTGATAATTTACAACCATCTGTTTTTTTATTGATATTTACTCAAATTGAAGTTTCATAATACGCTGTCTGTACACGATAAGCCATGGTTGCCAGTTCAAAGATGGGCGAAAGTGGGGTTTGCCATGTTGCCCCCACCAGGATTTGAACCCGAGACCTCTCATTTCATTCTTTCATGGTGACACCATGAAACCCGGCGTACAAACCACACGGCCACGGAGGTCGTCAAAAAAAATTATGCAGCCATCTGTTTTTTTTTAATGAAACTTCATTATATTTCAGTTTACGTTACATTTGAGTCGTTGTTGCCGGTAGCTGAAAAATAATTCCGCATTGGGATCTAATATAAGTGTGCACTCACCTTTATGGATGACATTAGTGATGGCCCTCGAATCAAAAATTTATTTGAATCGATTCGAATTACCCGTAGGTTATTTGATTTGTCGATTTGAATTAAACCATGATTCCAATCGTTATGATTTTAGAATTGACAGACATTTTGTAAATTAAATTATTTAAATTTAAGGAAAATAATCAAAAATTTTAGTCGAAATATTCTTTTAATTATAAAGCTATCAATTTGACAAACAACCTGTCATACTCGCACTATTATTATATTTTAAAGGAGGTAAAACAATTGGTTATGTATAAATTATTACACAGACATATAAGTAACGTATGGCTCAAAGTTATGAATAATCAGATAAATTACGATTTCTGACTGTACTTGAAATAGTTTAAAATTAAGAGATAGCAAACATTTTTGTTTAAGAAAACAGAATTATGTATGTATTTCGATTAAAATAAAATCAGAATTAAAAATTTTGTATCGTTATAAATCTGTCAATTTGAAAAAAAAAAACAAGCAGCTTAATGTTTGTATGAGTTTGAATTGACTTCATTCGAATCAATTTGGATGGGATCGCGTCCCATCACTAAGTGACATTGACAGTGTCAGTTGTTATGACGATATTTTTGTTTGTTTTGATTTAAAAGCTCAATCACTCCGCTAAATTATAAAATAAATATTTAAATTCATCTTTGATTGTAGAGAAAAAGCTAAGGATGTTGTAAATTAGTAGATATTGGCTTATTATTTAGGTACTTCTTTAGATATATATCTGTAGATGGAACAAGAAAAACGAAGTGATAAAGATAGTGTTGAAAAGTTCGACATCAAGCTTAAATCGAAACCAAAGGATGGAATTATCCTGCAGCTTCATCACACGGTTCGCGGCTCCAACGGGGAGACGCGCAGAATACGGTTTTCGACGGGCACTTTCGACGACAGCCAAGAGAAACTGGCCTGCGCCGACAATGCCGGTAATCTATTCATTCTGGATTTTACCGAACTCAAATTTTGGAAACTCGCCGGGGTAGGGCCTTCCAACGCACTCCAATTCGTACCACACAAAATCGGCACACTGGTAGTCGCAAATTCTAAAAGTTATGAAATATCTTTTCTCGACATCGAATCTAGTCGCGTATCGCTAACGCTGGCCGGTCATACAGCACCAGTCAAACACATCTCCTTCTCAAACAGCAAACTTAATAATTTGTTAACTGCTAGTCCAGTAGAAGCCATTCTCTGGGAACTCCGTAATTATACAAAGTATTTCACTCTGAATACATATTTGGGAGCTCAAATACAGCAAATCATGTTCACTCCTGGAGGTGATTATCTTGTTGCCTGTTTTCAAAATGACACTGTCCAAATATGGAAGCATGAGAATATGAAATCTGTGAAACAAATCATACCAAGTGAATTGAAACATATGAAAAGCATTGCATTCACCATGAATGGCCGAGCTATGGCTATGTCTGGTCATTCTCCCACATTAATTTTATTCAGCATGGATACTTGGAAAGCTTTAAAATCTATTAATTTATCAAAAATGAACATATCTGGGGCACAACAGATAGCATTCATCCCCCAAGTGTTTGATGGTGGAGCAAATAAAGTACTGGCTGTTCTTAGCAGTGACTGTACTTTAAATTTCATAGACTTAGAATCAGTGACTGTCATATACACAATATGTACTGAATCATCTGGTATTCGCAAGTTCGTTGTCAGTCCAAGTGGTAAATATTTCCTGTGTGTATTGCAATTGGGAGAAGTAAACATTTATAACTCAGCACATGTGTTAGACATGGCTCAAAGTGCTAAAGGTGACAACGTGAAGGAGGAGGCCCCTTGCACTTCAGCACATAGACGGATACCTCATGATCTCTCTCCATCTAAAGTTGAAGTTGAGCAAAAAATGAAGTGTTGCATGGATAGTGCTAGATTGAGAAGGATATTAATGCAATATGGTGAATACCCAGATAAGTACAGATCTGCTATTTGGAGATCACTGTTAAACACCCCTAGAAATAAAGTGGCTTATTCAGCATTAATAGATAAAGGCATTCATCCGTCATATAAGGATATAGAAAAACAGTTTACCATTCACAGTTCTGCTACACTCAAAAATTTAAAGAGACTGTTATCATGTCTTGCTCATTGGTGTCCTCTGTTTGCTGTTATGAAGTTTCTACCAGAATTTGTTTTCCCTTTTGTGAAGGTGCTACAGAAGGATCCCCTACTATTGTTTGAGTGTGTTGCAACTATACTGTTGAATTATTGCCAACTTTGGTTTGAGTATGCACCTTTTCCTCCAATTAGTATATTGGCTATGATAGAAAACATTCTGGCAGAACATGATCAGCATCTCTTGAATCACTACTGTGAAGCAGGTATAACAAGCCAAACATATGCCCTGAAAATAATGGAAACAGCTTTTAGTGAAGTGCTGACTTGTTCTGAGTGGCTTATTTTATGGGACCACATACTTAGCAATGAAGCATGCTTCATTGTAATGGCAGTGGTATCTTATAACATAGTACAAAGAAATGCAATCAAAAGACTGACTACCCATGAACAACTTGAAAACTTCTTCCATTTACAAAACCCTATAGACAAAAAGTTATTTTTGAAAAGAGCGTATGTTCTACTTAACGATACCAGTGAAGATATACATCCAAGAAAATTCTTTAACAGTTTCATGTCTTTAGACAAAGGTGACTGCTATCAACAATTTACTGGATATCCAAAAGCTACTATATGCCTCAAACTAGCTAAGAAAGAAAGGAAGCAAGATCTTAAAAGTAATAAAAATACATTGAAGGAACTTACAAAAAAGAGTCAGGAAAAGCAAATAAGTGACAGATTACATAAAGAGGCTGATACTGACAATAAATCTGTAAATAGTTCTTTTGAAGAATGTGATTATAAGAATATCAATAAAACCAAGAAAGCTCAAAAAAGTGCTTTGTGTACCAAAGAGTTCTTAGAAAATGTAATGTTTCCAAAACAAGACCACAAAAATCATGAAGAGCCAAAACCCTCTAGGAAGGTAAGAGACAGCAGTACATGCAAATCTTCAAAATCTAAGACAAACAAAAGAGTGCAGTCAGCAAACAAAAATAATAATACCTTAGAAAAGGAAGTTCAAAAACTATTAATTACAGGCTCAAATTCTGATGCGACTGAATAATATTAATTCTTATAATGCATCTGTGCCTTAGTGGTGGAAATATATATTTTTTATTTATTGTTTTCCTTATAATTTAATTAAGTTACAAGATACTTACAAATAATTTACCTTTTTATATTGTTTTACTTTAAACACACCGACAAACATTGAATCATGGTCACCCTTATTTTAGAAAGTATATGCTATTTTAAAGAAAAGTTTACTAGAAAAAGTTCCACGCGGACCAGGCAGCAGACGGGACTCGAACCCACACCCTTCGCTATCCGGGCTAATGCACTGACCATTATGCTACCGCGGCCCTAACGGCCCTATCGTATTTTTCCTAGCCTTATTCTGCAAGGCAGCGCCATCCCCTCGCACTGCAGGTAACCCATAATGTCAAATGAATAAATACTTTTACAAGTATCAAACACTTGAAAGAAGAAATAGCAATTATAGTTATGTTTTTATTTTTTAAGCATTTAACTGCTAGATGTTTAAATCTAAAGAAAAGTTTACTAGAAAAAAATCCACGCGGACCAGGCAGCAGACAGGACTCGAACCCGCACCCTTCGCTATCCGGGCGAATGCACTGACCATTATGCTACCGTGACACTGACGGCCATGTCCAATTTTTCCTAGCCTTAGGCTGTAAGGCAGCGCCATCCCCTCGCACTGCAAGTAACCCACAATGTCAAATAGATACTTAACTTTTCTTTAGATTTAAACATCTAGCAGTTAAATGCTTAAATAATAAAAACATAACTTTATGCTATTTATGTAAATTTTACTTCTTCCGGAATTCCCAAGGAACTCCAGCTGCTAGGAGTTGAAAATTTCGTTTACAATAAGTACCTTTTTATTTCTGAATGGTTATTTTTTTTCATTTCAAATATATATATATATATATATTTACTAGCTGACTCGGCGAACTTCGTACCGCCCAAAAGTAATAATTTGCAATAAATTAAAATTGCGACTATAATTTGAGATTTAAACTATCCTATCTCTCAAGTTGGATCGAACTGCACATGGTGTGCGAATTTTATTATAATCGGTTCAGTGGTTTAGGAGTCCATTGAGGACAAACATTGTGACACGAGATTTATATATATTAAGATGAGAGCTAGGGCATAGCGGATTTTCCGTTCGATTTGGAGCACCCGTCTGGAAAAGTAACATCCACCTTACAGAATGCCTCAGTAAAATAATACTACCCCTTGGTTTAGTTTTTCTGCCGGCGAGTAAGGTTCCAGGACTCCACGTGGTAGAGGATTGGGTCAGAGTAGACACCGGCGCAAGCGATAGTTTTTGTATCAGAAGCGTCATTAGGCTATAGTGGCCGCTTACCATTAGGCATTGAGGAGCTCGTTGGCGCAAGTGGTTAGCGCGTTCGGCTGCCATCGTTGAAGTTAAGCAACTTTCGCAGTGGTCGGTCATAGGATGGGTGACCAAAAATTTACTATCTCGAGCTCCTCCGTGCTTCGGAAGGCACGTTAAGCCGTTAGTCCCATGACCCCCATGACCCCCCCCCCCCCGGATCCGCCCTTGCCTTCGTCTTGCAGACGAATAGAGTCGCTTGGTGTGGCCAACGACACTATGAATGAATATGTATGTATGATTCGATAGATGCTAATAACAACGGATGACATTTTTTTAGGATGGATAGGGTAAACAACAGGCATGTGATGTGATAGTTTTGTGTTGCAAACTGAATAATCATTTATTCAGTTTAGGCTGTTACAAGGACTCATGAATGTCTAGAAGCTACGCCATCATCGGTTCGTAAATGTACGGCGGGAGACCTTGTACTGAGAAGAACCGGCCAGAAACTTAGCAAGGGCTGTTTTTTTCTCCCTGTTTTATTATTTACAGAGTCGTCAAGTTGAAAAATTACTTCAGAGATGATTCATGAAGTCACCTTTCATTACATAATGTGAAATTAAACATTAATTGTTCACCTGCATTTTGATTGCTGTCACACAGTATAAATACAAATAGTGTTATTTATATTATAGTCCGGGAGCCACCAATCCTGAAAGCTCCGTGATCACGGATTCTAATATTTTTAATAAAAAATAAAAGTTAACGTTTAGACGAACAAGATTTGCTTGGTCGGCGTGGATTTGATTGGCCGGAAATATTTTAATTAAATTATTAATTATTAAATTTCCATATTTTTTTCCGTCATCACGGATTTTGATTAATCTTATATAGAATTTTGTGTGAAATATTATGTTCAACAAGAAAAAATCCGGCCGACCAATGATTTTGAGCCGGAAAGGTCACGCATACCTATTTGAATGGTGTGATAAGGGGTAAAATTTATCCATCATCACGGAAACTTTTATTATTTTTTTTAATTCACGCGTTTTTATGTCACATTTATAATTATCTTAGTATGCGTGCTTACAAACTGCCGAAAGTATCGCGCATACCAAATTTTATTGTGTGAGTGAGGATTATACTGTTATAGATTTCACTTACTTGATGACATTTCTTTTAGAGTCTCTCTTCTACCTCTGGTCTCTTCCTTAAGTTTTTAATTATTTATTATACTAATTATTATGGAAAAGAGGGAATACAGGAAATTCTTTATTTGGGTTGATTATATAATAAATGAAGGTTGATACAAAAAATATGTTCAATTCAAGTTTAACACACACACAAAACACTTCATATTGAAATTGTTATGATGAAACGCTGAGATTGGATCTAGTGCTTTAAATGTTCTTTTATAACGCAACAGTACACTGAATCAATCGTCAGTATATCACTAAAATGGACACAATATCACCAAAAAATCAATATCTGTTTAAAATATCAAAAGATGTACAAATATTAGACGGTTTGACAATTTTAATTTATTATAAATCCAAAAAAATGTTTTTTTTTAAATATTCAACAGTGAATTTTCTTAAATTAATAAATATGTTTAGAATGCTGATGCGTAGTAAGCTTTACAAAAGAACGACACTTTTGACAGCTAGGGAAACAGCAGACTGAAATGTCGAAATGATCTGAACCCCCAAAATGCTGTAGGACAACGTAGGTATGCTGTGACCTTTTCGGAGTAAGAGAGAAAGACCTATGGAACTTTAACATAAATTCGATGTTACTCTTATCTCACTTACTCTTGGAGCAGTTTTATGGACTTGAAAAGAAACCGGAGTAAAAGAGTTAACACTATGCAGCCCTGTCGTAGAACAACCTCACTTGTATCTTTGAGGCAGGTAAATGTTGAATTCGTAGGGAATAGAAAGATACGAACTCATGCAAGGTTTCAACTTGAACCAAAAATCTGCCTCACTCACTCTTTACAGAAATATAGAAACCGTTAAAAAGCGAAGAGTTAAAATTTGGTATGCGCGATACTTTCGGCAGTTTGTAAGCACGCATACCAAAATAATTATAAATACGACATAAAAACGTGTGAATTAAAAAAAATAATAGAGGTTTCCGTGATGATGGATAAATTTTACCCCTTATCACACCATTCAAATAGGTATGCGTGACCTTTCCGGCTCAAAATCATTGGTCGGCCGGATTTTTTCTTGTTGAACATAATATTTCACACAAAATTCTATATAAGATTTATCAAAATCCGTGATGACGGGAAAAAAATATGGAAATTTAATAATAAATAATTTAATTAAAATATTTCCGGCCAATCAAATCCACGCCGACCAAGCAAATTTTGTTCGTCTAAACGTTAACTTTTATTTTTTATTAAAAATATTAGAATCCGTGATCACGGAGCTTTCAGGATTGGTACCTCCTCGCCTATTAGGTGTAACAAGACATTTACATCTTAAATAACAAAGTAGTTAGGGCAGACTTATCTCCGCTGGCAGCACCCGTTCACGAGTATGACGCATGGACCAGCCATCGCTTCGCTCAATCATATTTTAGGGTACGAAACGACTCGCCTCACACGACATATCCTATTCTATAGGAAAGGCACTGATGGTCTCCTAGTCCCATCATCCGGCAGTCCATATACGTGTTTGCAATTCTGATTTTTATGTATAAGTGTCGCCGCACACGGGCCACACGCCAGAAGACGAGAGAAGCTAGAAGCGGCTACTAAAGCGGCTGAAGCGCGCGACAGCGGCCGACTAAGGTAAGGGAGAGAGGGGTAGGGAAATGCGTGAGTGACGTGTGGCGGCGTTTTGTATCGGCGCATTAAGTGGCCGGTGCGGGCCACACGAAGCGAGCAACGACGATTTGTAGCGTGTGGCGGCCACCGGCGCGTACCGTGTATGGCGAGTCCATATAAAATGTATGAAAACTACAAGAAATATGCCGGTGGCGGCGTTTTGTGGTTGTGGTCGGTGGCCCGTGTGCGGCGACACTAAAAGAAAAGTTCGATATATTGTCAACAATTTAGTATATTTATTAACTTTTACTTTTTTGCCGTTCACTTTTCCATAAATATAAATCTACACATTTCATGTTATTCACAAAGCGTCTGAAGCTATTGACAATCACTCCTTTTTGACTGGCGTTGGTCTCGGTATAGTAGATTTGATGTGGTTAAACTTCCTTTTGGCAGTACTCAGGTTTGGACTAGATTCCGGTGGTCTAGACACCGGAGTTACTATTTTCGGTCTGAACAAACCTTTAAAAAAACAGATTTAATATTAGACTACGACTTATTTAATTACAAGCTGTGCACCACGGTGTTACACGCGGTTTATTTAGGATATTTGCCCGCAGTAAAACGTAGCCTATATGATAATCCAGGGTGTCAGCTAACTCCATACCGAATTTTATTAAAACCGCTCCAGCCGTTTAAACGTGAAGAAGTAACAAACATACACACTCACAAAGTTTCACCTTTATAATATTAGTGTGATAAAAATATTTGCTTAGGTAATTTTTTCTAGAAAAATATTAATTTGCATGCTTAAAATAACAATACAAAATTATTTGCTGACGTAGTTTTTCAGAGTCATCGGAACTAATTATTAAGACCAAAGCTCGGCATTTAGTTACCTAATGAAAAAAGTGTATATAGCAGGTAATAGCGGATATTCCGCTGGAATTGAAGCGCCCGTATGGATAAGTAACCGCTACCTTACTGATCATAATGAAATAAGTTTTATTTCACTGTGGCGCGGTTTTGTATTTCTGTCGATGGTAAAGGTTACAAACAGGACTCCACGCGGGGTACCCAGGGCTGGATTTAAAACAGAGCAAGGGCCCTGGCCCAGAGGCACTCACAACAAAGATAAAATAACCAAATTTCGAAGAGTCACCAATCAAGGAGGACGGGGCGGAGATTTTAAAATACACCTTTGTTAGGGGGGTACACTTCATTGTTTGCCTAGGGCCTCCACACCTCTAAATCCGGCTCTCTCTCTCTCTCTCTGGTCTCTGGTACACAAGCTGTACTGCCTGCTTAACACCACTAGTTACCGGTTGTGACAAAGCTGGGGGTGACGAACGAGAATGATCTGTCCGTATGCTTGATTATTGTTACCCCTTTTTTTTTGTTTTTTTTTTTTAAAAAAAACGACGGGTTGCACTCCGGGAGTGCCAGCAGAAGTGAAAACTTGAATATTAATGTTGTGCATTTTTGATATTTTGGAATGGTTAGGGAATCATTCTTCACGAATTGCTTTAATTATCAGTATAAAAGTACTATCATATATGTGGTAGAATACAATATTTATTTATTGCGCTATCGTACACAAACATGACAATTTATATTACATTAAAAAAGTTTATCTCTCAGAAAAATCAACTTACATGAATCACGTTTAAGCGCACTTAGCGACATGTATTGTAAAGAAATCAACTTACATGAATCACATTTAAGCGCACCTAGCGACATCTATTGTAAAAAAAATGCATTTTCTTCGCAATAAAGCTGCCACGTGGACGTCCTAGATTAAAACTTATTATTATAATATGATAAAATAAATTATTACTATGTTTAGTCCAATATATTGAAAGTCAACAACCTTTCCAATTTTATTGTGTGTCATCATGATGCGATCAGCCCACGTGTTTAACCTGACGCGAGTTTAAAATTTTTTACCCATACAAAAAAAAGTGTACAACGCCGTTAAAGAAGTTTTCTCTCCAAAAAAATAACGTGAACAATGGGCAAAGACTACTTACTGCCTATTTTGCTACTTTTGTTATCTGGTATTTTTGGTGGATTTTTGTCAGATTTCACGCCATCCTTCTTAGCTTTGTTAAAAATGTTAGGGGATAAACGTCGAAGTTTCGATGGCTTCTCGTTCGGAGGGGGTTTTTTTGCCAGCAAATTCGACGTCGATGCGCTATCGAAGCGTTTGATCCGACTTTTAGTGAAATCGTTCTGAGCTTTACCCAGACCGGATAAATTAGGACTTGATGCAAACTGCTTTCCTGGTTCTCCCTAAAAACAGATAAAATTAGAATATTAATAAAAAAAAAGCCAGTGTGCTTAGGACCACACGACTGAAGTGAAACTTCTTTAGCTCCAATGATCTGAAAATCATAAACTTAATCTGAAGATTTCTTGATAGAAAAGAAAACCACCAATCCGCCCTAGGTCCGTTATCACCCACCAATACGCACTGGGGCCGTTATCATCCACCAAGGTACTCGTACCATATATGCCATGGTATTTATAGATAGAGCTTGATGGCCGCTTACAATTAGGCTAACCATATCATCTTCATCATCAGCCGTTTAATCTCCCCACTGCTGGGGCACTTCCGTATGGATGGAATAGGGAGATTGGGCCATAACCCACCACGCGGGCCCAGTGCGGATTGGTGGGTGCTAACGACTGCAGATGCAGCCGGGACCAACAGCCTTCCGAAGCACGGAAGAGCTCGAGATAGTAATTTTTGGTCACCCATCCAATGAGAGACCACTGCGAAAGTTGCTTATGTTCAACGATCACAGCCGAACGCGCTAACCACTTGCGCCATCGAGCTCCTCAGGCTAACCATATGCGTTGTTGTAATAGGTATATGATGTTGACCATACGAGCCCTTCTAGTATGACCACCGAAACGGGATATGATAAAGCGATATATCGGCATTAACTGTCAGACTACAATGGAGTTTGACAGTAGTCTGACAGTTAATGCCGATATATCGCTATCATATCCCGTTTCGGTAGTCATGCTAGAGGGGCATAGGTAAGAAAATATTTAAGTACTATTGCTTAGCAACTTGTGCACTATCAATAAGTAAACTTTGTGGATAGCTCATACAAATTTATCGACTGATCGTCTTTTATATACCGATATCCAAAGCTTATCGTATTTTATGCCCCATCTAGGGTTACTATTTGAAAAGTCCTGATAAAAAGCCAGACATTTCGATAAAAGTCCGTACATTTTAGTCACAAAATGCAAACACCACCCACTTACTTACAGTGATATTTTGTTTTAAATTAATTAGAACTTAATAAAGATTATTTGACTTATTTGATATAACTTAATAAGTAGTTTTACTCATACTCCATCTTATTAAAAAAATCCGGACAAATTAAAAAGAAGGACAAAGTCCGGACATGTACGGACAGATCCGGACGCATGGTAACCCTAGCCCCATCCTACCTTCATTTGACTTTAAACAATTGACTAAGATGGAATGCTGTGATTAACACGATTACGCCTTTATTTGAATTAAGAACTTTTGGTAAAAGTGGGCCAAGAACCGTGTGCACAAGGCCTTTAACTATATAAATAGATGCATACCTTTAAGACAGATATTCTGGACATGTCCAAAGCCAAAGATGACATAGAAGAGTCACATTTCCCCTCCTCTACGTATTCTTTTATAACAAACGCCAGCTTGTTTCTCAGATTCTCGGCTACCTTTTCGGCTTCTATTAAACTTTCTAGTAACGTGCTTTGTTGATTCTGTATCGGACTGAAAAATATTTATACTCAACAATAAAATAACGACATAGGTACATTAACTTGGTAAACTTGGTCATTACCCAAATAGAGAACACGACCAACTACCCACTAGTCCACTTTGGTCTGTTCTTGGTCTTCAATAAATAGTATATCTACTGATAAGTAAACCACCCACGTAACTTAATACTTATGCTGGTTTCAATTACATTATTAGTATTTAGGTATTAATTTTTTATGCTTTCACACACACCATCAGGGCCGTCTTTAACCTATTGGAGGCCCCGGGCATATTAGGATAATGACTATGACTTCGATGTGGATTATGACTTGAAATGGGGCGAGTCATACTGATGAGTGTACTACTAATGATTTTTCTTTAAAATATGTATTATGCTTAACATTCCATTATATATATATATATATATTTAAATTTATCGAAGCATGCTGAAATCGGAAAGCCAAATTTTTGGGCGAAAGTAGAATAGCTTCGCCTATGTAAAAGCTATGAAGTTGGTATTGTAGTCAGTAATTTAGGTTCGATTTCATCGAATTATGTAAGTTTTTTGGTAATGAATATTACTTATCGTTTGGTGATCTGACAGGAACTAGGGACTTTGTATTTGATCTGAGGGAGGCCTCTACCAATCGCGGGGCCCTTGCACTTCACCAAAGTGCCCACTGGGAAAGAGGGGTCTGCACACCATCATGCAATAAAAGACTCTTTGAAAGTATAAATGGCGTTTTATACCCGTCCAAAGAGTGTTTAAATTACATTATATTATTAATTTTAAATGATTTGACGATTACCTCGATGTTTTGTTGCGTCGCCTTACGCTACCTGGCGTCGAAGACAACGTGTATGTACTCTGTCGGCGGCACATAATCTGAAATTTCACAATAAAAGTCAATACAAAACCAAAACTTTAACAATATACATAGTTGTATATATATACTAGCTGACCCAGCGAACTTCGTACCGCCCTAAAAAAATAGGGGTTGTCCAGCGGACAAAATTGTGAATCTAAACCATTCTTAGATCCCCTTGAACACACACAAAAAAAATCATCAAAATCGGTCCAGTCGTTTAAGAGAAGTTCAGTGACATACACACTCACAGAAGAATTATATATATAAAGATATATTTATTACATTGAAAAAACCCAAGTCTGAACGACTATACATAAAGCACGAGCGGCAGCGGGATACATTGTGAAGAAATAGTTGAAACCCGACCCACCCACGCCATGCTTAGTACTGAGTGTAAATGTCGACATGTAAACATTAAATTCCTAAACATTATTACTAAAAAAACTCAGTGGTTGCGTCTTCCGTTCCCCTATCCGGGCAGATGTACTACCCGCTATGGTACCGAAACCTTTAGAAATAGTTGTCAAGGACTTTATTGTAATCCGATATCAGCGCCGGCCCCTGGGTAGAGCTAGTGAAGCTGTTGCTCTAGGTGCCAAGCTGCAAATTGCAAGGGACGACAAAAATCCCTATTCACGTTACATCCCAGCGAAAAAGAAATAACGTGCATGAAAGCAACGATCAAAGTCCGCTGAAAGGAAAATGAATGAATGAAATCGACGTAGTGGGTTACCTACAATGCGAAGAGAAGGCGCTGCCTTGCCTTCCTAAGGCTAGAGAAAATTCGACACGGCCGTCAGGGCCGCGATAGCATTGCATTGCATTGCAGTCAGTGCATTCGCCCGGATAGCGAAGGCTGCGGGTTCGAGTCCCGTCTGCTGCCTGGTCCGCGTGGAATTTTTCCTAGTAAACAAAAACTATGTAGGTAATTATCAATTTATTTCAGTTATTGCATGTTACTTGCTTTATGGTCATTCATCTCTTCTTCAGTATAGCCGATGAGTTGTTTAGCTAACGGTCTTGGCTCCGGCAGCTGTGGCTCGGCCGCATCCTTTGCAGTAGTCAACGTGTCCAGAGACCTGTATCTTGTTGGGGTATCCACTTTCGGTTGGAACAACCTAGAATAAATTATAAGAGAAATAAGTAGGTATGTAACTAGTTACCGCAGAATTTTTGAATCATCACCATCATACTGCTATAGTACAGACCTTCCCTATGAATGGAATACAGAGAATAGACTACGCCCCCAGGTATGCCCCCCACTCCGATCACTCGCAACATCAGTGGAGTAATTCACTGCGACTTTATATGAAAGAAAAAACTCTGAACTTCTTCTCGGGTGTAAGTAGTTACGGATGGCGATTAAACGGCAAATTTAGTTCATAACCAACCAACATAAGTCTGATTTTGGCTATGATAAAAACGGTAACTTATCCAACGAAGTGACCGAAAGACGACAGTAAGCACGGAAACGCCGAAATAAAAATAACGACGGGTTGCACTCCGGGAGTGCCGGCAGAAGTGAAAACTTGAATATTAACGTTGTGCATTTTTGATATTTTGGAATGGTTAGGGAATAATTTTGCACGAATTGCTTTAATTATCAGTATAAAAGTACTATCATGTATGTGGTAGAATACAATATTTATTTATTGCGCTATCGTACACAAACATGACAATTTATATTACATTAAAAAAGTTTATCTCTCAGAAAAATCAACTTACATGAATCACGTTTAAGCGCACTTAGCGACATCTATTGTAAAGAAATCAACTTACATGAATCACATTTAAGCGCACCTTGCGACATCTACTGTAAAAAAATGCATTTTCTTCGCAATAAAGCTGCTACGTGGACGTCCTAGATAGAGCCTTATTATTTTAATACGATAAAATAAAATATTACTATGTTTTGTCCAATATACTGAAAGTCAACAACCTTTCAATTTTATTGTGTGTCATGAATCATGATGCGATCAGCCCACGTGTTTAACCTGACGCGAGTTTAACATTTTTTACCCATACAAAAAAAAGGGTACAACGCCGCTAAAGAAGTTTTCACTTCAAAAAGTAGATACTTTACCTCTTCTCGGGAGTGTTCAGCTCCACCATGCTGGCTGACTTGTTGTTCTCCTTGGCCTTGTTATTTTCGTTATCGACGGACTCGTTGTGCTGCTTGATACAGCGAATCATCTCACGCAGCTCCCGATTCAGTCGCTCACGGTGAGATTTCGGTAAAGATCCGAGAAGAGTGCAACCAAACTCCTGGGAAATTTGAGATTGCTTTTTACACAGCTAAGCCTCACAATTGAGTCTCGAAAAAGGCGGTCATCACTCATTAAACTCATTCGGCATCCTACCATATGATTATCGCGTGCAATATTCAGCATAGTACCTATAAGAGTAGAGGAGCTAAGCTGGGATTTTCGGATTTAGGGGAGCGCGGGGCTGGAAGTGCCGATTTTGTCAAACCGCTAGATAAATCGGACAAGACGAATGCTACGGTAAAAAATTCTAGGCTATTTTAAGCCTCGATGACACGGGGCGAGTTTACAAGCTACAAGCCAGCGAGTTCGCCAGCAGCTTGTAAACTCGCCTCGCCCCGTGTCATCGTCTTTTTTACCATCTGCTACTCGATGATACGGGGCGAGACAACAAGCTACTAACGAACTCGCTGGCTTGTAGCTTGTTAACTCGCCCCGTGTCAACGAGGCTTTAGATAAAATTTTATCTAGATTCTAAATTTATATCCAGTTTTTGTGTATTTTTAATAGTTATTTTAAGAGAATCATATTTTTAAACAGAGGTCGTAAGGCACAACTGACCCCTTGCTGGGGCAAGTTATGCCGCAGCTGGGGTCGATTGTACCGTAAATAATATTTGGCCTTTCACATGGATTAAAATGGGGATCTATGAAAATTTGTTTTTTACATTTCTTAGTGGCAAATCTGATTTCTCGTTTTTTTTTTAAGTGAGGTCTTTGAGGTTTTATTTGTGTTGTCTTTTTTAACCGAATTCAAAAAAGGAGGAGGTTCTATGTTCGACTGCATTTTTGAAGTTATACTTCTTTAGGCGCGTTATGAAAAAATTATGAGAGTGAAATTTTAAGATGCGCGCGCATCACTGTAACACAAAATATTAAAGCGACCAACTTCATGCTGTTACTTTTGTGTTTAACGCACATTAAGAAAATCTACCAACAAAATAGAAATAGAATCTCTATTTTGTGGGTGCTAACGACTGCATTGTGAAGGCCTATCAAAAGTATTTATTAATCTGGAACAACGGAACCAAAGCGCGATTCAGGAGACTACAGCGCCATCTCTTGACCATTGGTGTAGTAGAACCAAAAACCACATCTTTATTTTTTGTAAAAAAGTAACAGTTATAGGTATTCATATTTATAATATCAAAAGTATTTATTAATCTGGAACAACGGAACCAAAGCGCGATTCAGGAGACTGCAGCGCCATCTCTTGACCATTGGTGTAGTAGAACCAAAAACCACATCTTTATTTTTTGTAATAAAGTAACAGTTATAGGTATTCATATTTATAATATTTATCCACATGTTTCTAGTTTGTATATTCGGAATACGTGTTTGAGTTTCATACAAGTGCAAATCACATATGTTCTAATAAATTATATTCAGTAGCGATTTTAATTGAATATTTTGATTATTTTTTTATTTTTTCAAATTAAAACTGAACTTTATTGACTGTGTCCTTTTCCAGACTTATTATTCTATCACGGTAGTCGATAGTATTTTCTCTGTAATAATGCTTTCTTTGCGTACTGTAACATAACATATTTTCTTTTTTATGTGGTGAAATCACTCAAAATTATGAATTATGGATTTTGTGTCAAAAAGGTTTGTCGAGTGTTAATGTATTATCATATTTTGGTGTCTTTAATTGCTTATTTAATTATTATAACTATCACTACTCCAAAATGTAGCAGATTCACGGGGCATACAGTAGTTGGTATCTTTTCATCATTATTGCTGTGTATTATTAGACTGTGGCTTAGTGGTGAATGGGGTAAACAAGGTATGGGATACCCAGCGATTGGGGCACTAGTTCTGGTCATAACCCAGTCCTCGCCGCGACTTGTAATAGGGTAATGGCACCAGTGGTCAGCCTCATAACGACTTTTTGAAGTTTGGAAAGCTGGCATTTTTACAGGATTCGTCGGATAATGAAACGTAGTACATGATTGGATTAATTGTTTATTATAGTTTCTAAACAACATACCTATTTTAATAACAATCTTTCTCTTTATAAAATATATATTTAAATTCAAACAAAACATGGCACCTTTTGCCAGTGGTCGGCCTCTAAAATCCAATAATCAGCCTCGATGAACCCAGTATTCAGCCCTTATAACTATTAATAAGCATGAGATCAAAATGAGCATTATTTATATCAAAATCAACGATATTATTAAGTTCTCTCTTATTATTTATAACTTAATTATTAAAACAATAAAAACACACCTGACCGAAATATAATTGCAAGCAAACAGCCACAGTACTTATTTGTATTCTTATTTTTTGGAACTCAATCATAAAAACATCAATATATATTTATACGAAAATCAACGACATTAGTATGTACGCATTTTTATATATTATGTCAATATTCCTCTCAGGTTTAATACACATAACACGAAAGAGAAATAGGTCGCGATATTTTTAATCAAATTTAATATAATTCAATACATGAAGTAATACATAAAGCCAAATTGCATAAAAGACTATCACATTTCATAATTAAACATGTTTTTTCTTACCTATATAGAGAACACCACGCGAAGTAAAAAATATGGCGGACATGACAATACTGCGCTTTTCAACCGCCGTCACCTGTATGAACGAGTATATTTCTCCCCCCTGATCCCCTGCCGCATCTATCGTGTGGCATATTAATCAATGAGGAATCAAAGTTTCTATTTAAGTACACGTGCTTCGTTTATTCTAATTGTTGTGATATTTATGACTAATAAACGACGCAAAGGGCTGACCACTGGTTCCTGGCTGACCACTGGTGCCGTTACCCTACTATACAAATTTTTAATTAGTACCAATGGCTAATAAATTGTCAGTTTACTATCAGAACTGTAGGGGATTAAGGATGAAACCACAAACTACTTATATGAATATTTTATCGGAATCGTACGACGTTATTATCCTAACGGAAACTTGGTTGAATAGCACTGTTGAGGATAGTATGGTGATTGACTCTCGTTATGTAATTTTTCGCTGCGACCGAGATCTCGTAGCAACCAACAAGCGGGATGGCAGCGGGGTGCTGGTTGCAGTGCGGCGCGGCTTGGCTGCGCGCCGTGTTGCTGTGGCCAGGGCTCAGCAGGTTATTTCCCAAAAGGTAGAATATGTACTATTGCAGATCTCGTCTAATAGGCGTAGAGTTACCATCCGTCCGGATTTGTCCGGACATTTTGTCCTCAGTCCGGACTTTGTCCGGCTTTATAATTTGTCCGGATTTTTTTAATTGGATGGAATATGAGTAAAACTACTTATTAAGTTATATCAAATAAGTCAAATAATCTTTATTAAGTTGTAATTAATTGAAAACAAAATATAAATCATCTTTAAAAATCAACAACGACACCCCTCTCGCGATGCGAACGACTGCTACCACGCGTATAATATCACTGTAACTAAGTGGGTGGTGTTTGCATTCTGTGACTAAAATGTCCGGACTTTTATCGTAATGTCCGGCTTTTTGTAAGGACTTTTCAAATTTTTAAATAGTAACCCTTAATAGGCGTGGTACCATTTGATATGTGGCCTCTATATACCTCCCTCGCAGCCATATGAAGTAGGTATATAAGAGCTTTTTGAACCCTCTGCAGACTGAGTTACTATTAAATCAGGTTGATAGTTTTTATGTTGATGGAGATTTTAATATTTTCTCTCTAGATTGGAAACTGGATGAGTGTTCTAGGATAGTGCCAAATCTAACTCACGATAGTGGTGATATAGATAGTTATTGAATTAACTATCTCTCACTATTGCAATGTTCACTTTATATATTGGAAGAATTTCAACGACCTTACCTTAGACATATTTATATTCCAATAACATTAAGTTTTACCATAATGGCAAAGAAACTGAACAAAGTGTTAAAATTGCACAAATTTATATTTCTTGATAAATTACGAACCCATTAATGAAAAAACTCCCATATCCGTAACACTAAAAATGCTTACTTTATACCAAAAAGTGAGAACGCAAAAATATTTACTTTAGTGGTGTTAAAGGATCACCACAAACGCTGTTACTAGGTCCGCGTCTCCGGTGCAACTTTAAGGCCGGGACTCCACCAAAGCAGAGATGTGTGCGGTGTGCTGTGTGCTATGCGAATGCGAGAAGAGATGTTTTTCAGCTGGGGTGCGCGGCGTTCAGTACTCAGCAGGGCTCTGCGGATTGCTAGCGGGCTAGAGGGGGGAAGGTGACACCGCTCACTGCACGCCGCTCACACCTCTCGTCACATCTCCGCTTCCATCGCGCCATACAAATATTACACATCGCCGCACAGCGATCTCCACTGAAGCTGAGTGGAGAGATATGTCAATAACACAATTCTATTGGTTGTTAAAAATCATCTCCTCTCCGCTCGTCTCGTCTCCGCTTTGGTGATGTCCCGGCCTAATAGCCGCCGCGCATGCACTAGACTGCCAACGCACCAGACCTAATACGAACAAATGATGATCTCTCTGTTTTTAGATATTTGCATCGGAACAATTTACCCTCGGCACTTTCAATCTCCCTCTCCCCTACTCGCAAGGCAGAATAACTTAAGCGATGCAACCTTGCACCTTGTGAAGCACTCCTACCGGTATAGTACTTTGCGCAGACTTCCCTACTATAATACGGTCTTTAGCCGCAACCACAGAACACATTTTGTGTTCACACAGAACACATTCTGTGTTCTGTGGCCGTAACAGTCACAAGCAAAGCTAAAGTTGCCTTCGCGCGTTCGACTCTCATCTTTAAATCACAGAATCAGCTGAGTAAAGTAGTTCCTTTTACACAAGTGCGTTAAATAATCTTGTTTCTCACCTTGTCCAGTTGTTTGCCACCAGTGATTCCTGACACTTGCCACACCCCGCTGTTCTGGTCCGTGGCGGGACATGAGCAAGACAATCCAGGACTTTCCAGCACCACGTGCAAACCTGATGACTGGAATTAAGATTTGTTTAATTTCTACTTTTTTTTGTGTTAAAGGGGTAGCAAACAAGCGTATGGCCTGCCTGATGATAAGCATATAGCCATATATCCACTTAGCCGCTCGAATTGCAGCGTCCGTCTGGGCAAGTAACCTTCATTTTACAGAAATCTTTTCCGCCTCCTCCTCCTCTAGGCTAGGAACCTTATTCACCAACTTACAATAACCTCTATCTCTGTTCTGCGCACAACACCACTAAGTGGTTCTTTTACTGTTTTCTTCTGTATGGTGGTAAAGGTTGCTTCTCCGGACTGGTGCTCCAATTCAAGTGGAAAATTCCCTTTATCCCACCTGTATTACATAGTTGAGGAGCTTGATGGCGCGGGTGGTTAGCGCGTTCAGCTGCGATCGTTGAAGTTACGCAACTTTCGCAGTGGTCGGTCATTGGATGGGTGGACCATAAATCTTCTATCTCGAGTTCGTCCGTGCTTCAGAAGGCACGTTAAGCTGTTGGCCGCGGCTGCATTCGCAGTCGTTAATAGCTACCAATCAGCACTGGGCCCGCTTGGTGGGTCATGGCCCAATATCCCTATACCGTCCATAGGTAAGGCCTGTACCCCAGCAGTGGGGACAATATCTAGCGTATAGTCTATAGATGCTCCTGTAGGTATAGAAAAAATAAAGAAAATAAGAAAAATCGTTATTGTAAAAGGTATCACAAATCAAAAGGGAGCTTATCTCCTAAAAATATAGAATGAATTAACCTGTGTATTAGGAGGTAGTTTCTCCCTAGTAGTATGCACATTATGGAAATTAAGGTACTTTGCCACTGGCTGTTCATCAGTTGCGTGACCAAAAACCTCGTGCTCCTTCATGCTGCCAAAGGCCCGCTAAACCGTTAGTTCCGGTTGCATCTACAGCCCATAGTATCATCTATCCGCACGGGTCTCCCGCCTGGTTATGGCCTGTGTTCTTGTGTGATTTTATCCTTAAGAAAAGCGTGTGCCCCAGTAACGGAAACATTAATAAGATAAACTAGTACTGTTAGACTGACAGACAATGTCTATATCCAATGTCGGGACACCACTGTGGCGCCTAAAATAGTCGCTTCTAGTAATGTTTCGCTCTTGGAAATATTGAAAATTCCCGATAGTATTTTCCATATTCGCGAAAAATCTGTTATTCCCACTCGTCACACCCAACTTTATCCCCCCGGTGATGAGCGGGAATTATTCCAAAATAATCCCACAACACCCGTTGTGTTGTGTATTAAAGATTCCCAACGGCACATAACTAAGTAAGTTACTTTTCCCATACTAGAACCGTATCTGGAAAGTACTTAGTGCAATTTTAAGAATTTATTCCATCCCAAAGTTCACATTACTTAGTACACACTAACCTGACAATTGATAACAACGGTTCTGGTGCCCCCATCCTGACTAAGGTTGGTGTCACTGGTGTCCAGAGACTTTACACTGAACCCCAGGCACTGCAGTAGTGCACACAACTCCACAACATCAGTGTACGCTTCCTGCCAGCGGAGAAAAAATAAAGATATGGCGAACTATTATCTTTAAATTTAAACTTTTTGTAAACTTTTTTCAATGCAAGTAACGTAATTGAAGGCAATTATATAACTAACTAGCAAACCAGGCGAACTCCGTTTCGCCATCAGATGGCTTCGTTTTATGTAACATTTCGTTTAGTGATTAAAAGAAGATTTTTTTTTTGAAATTTTTCCTGAATTTTCTTTCCTATAAACCTCACGGAGCCCGAGACCTTTCCAACGAATGCAAAACCGTGGAAATCGGTTCGTGCGTTCTGGAGTTATAGCGTCAGGAAGGAAAACCCGACTTATTTTTATATAGTAGATGGATGCCCGCGACATTATCTGCGTAGTAATCAATTTCTTATACAAAAATTCATCCCCTATTAACCCCTTTCAACAAACTTGTATCTTATGCCCAGTTCTTTTCCAAGGCCTCATACCAAAATTCATCATAATCATTTCAACTTTAGCAGACAGACAGCGAAGAGAATGATTTTCGGATTATAGATAAAGATTAATATAGGTAGGTACACTCTTTATACATACATCTATTATTTATTTATTTCAGTGCTTCACTAAAGTATACATAAATATTTATTACATTATTGTAAGATTTTTCCTACAGCTATAACTACAAGGAGTTAATCATGAGTTAATAGAAATAATCTCGAAACATACGATAATTTTGAAGTTGCTTCAATGCTCATAAATAAATTAAACAATAAATATGTAGATGCGAATATTTTTTAATTGCACATGAAATGTTTATTTGCAATACAATAGGTGATAGGTACTTATAACGTTCATTTACTATAGCAATACTAAGACAAGGTACTTACGTTAACGGACATGTTTTTAATTAACACACTAGTCACACCACTTACAACGAATTACGATAAAAGTTAAACGATCTTAAAGTAATTTTTCAGGAAATAACAGAAACACCACACTGGGATGACTAGCTAATCATAATCTGTAATTAAATTTACGTCGGCGTTTTTATTTCTACCCTCATTCATCAGTGTGTTTGTTAAACGTCACTATTTTTATTTTAACAGATTTTATTATATTCGCGGACAGCTACAGTACAAGGCATTCAAAGTAGTACAGTTTTTTCAACAGACTTTGAGCTTTATGAGGCTTGTTTTAAGATTCGCAATAGATATTTTGTTGTTTCTTAAAGTGTGGCTCTCTGTACATAAATAAATGTAAATATCAGAACACTTTTTGATGTTTCAATAGAGTTGAAGTTCTGAAGCTATTTTGCTATTTAGGTACCGTAAAATGTTTTGCTTTTGATATTGAAACTATGCTTTGCTCTAGGTATTGAATGTTGTATTTAACTTTTTGGATTGTGTTTACAAACCGAACAGATTATTTGCCGAAACAAAACCGAAATTATTTTCCGAGGGATGATGTCCTCTTATTATTTAACGACTGATTAGCGACAACACCAGCCCTCCTGCTACTGGATCATAGATTCGAATCCCGGTAGGGGGATTTATTTCTGTAATGAGTACATGGATGCACCCTAAGGCGCTTTGCAGACGACGGGGCGGGGCGGGCTTTTTGTCCGCAAAGCAATAAAAACCGCGTCTGCCCGTCGATGTCTGCGGCTGCCCTCGCCGCGTACACAAAGCACACGACAGGCAGAGGCAGTCAGTTCAGGACGTTCGTTCTAGTGAATAGTCCATCACTAAAAAGCGCGTGGCGCGGACTGTGCTAGCCGCCTCGCGCCGCCGTCTGCGTTACTGCATATAAACTGGTTTGTATGATCCACGGCGGGCAGCCGCGGACATGCCGCGCCGCCAATGCCCGCCGGGCACCTGCGGCGCGGTTTTTTTGCCCTCTGTGTGCGTTGTAGTATAGGATTCACTTTGTGCTATCGTTCGCGGCGAAATTGACCGGCCCGCTCCGCCCCGCCGTCTGCAAAGCGCTAAATATATAATTTTCCAATTGTCAGATTTTCGTTTCGTTCGTTCGTTTCGTTTTAATCTAAGGAGATTAAAACAAAAAGGAAAAATACGGCACTCGCGGCGCAAAAGTGACCCGCTTAGATTGTGTTGCATGACCATAATTCGCTTTAGTCACAATTGGACATTCAAACACGCTGCATGTGCACTCAATATAACAATATTGCGTATATTCTGTTATGAAGACAAAACAATGCCTTCAATGCTTATAAAAAGATTTTTTTGATTTTATTTTCTCTAAGATTACGGTTTGCTTATGAAAAAAATTTCTCAAAAATCACGGTTTGTCGTGAATGTTATTTACGTAATCGCCATTTTATTATCAAGAATAGGACAACAATACGCTGCGTTGAAGCGTATAGTTCTGTCTCGCTCGCTCGACTGAATGTTTATATACAGACGTGTGCGTGTGTGATAATTGCTTATGTAGTTGGTCGGATCATATTTTATTTCATGCTAGTATGAGCGTACGGTATCTACCCTTTTTGTTTTAATCTTAAGTTTCGGTCCCTTCTGATATTCAGGTGTATTTTTCATTCAGTCAAATTGCTGTGCTTATAATGTTAATGGACGTTGCGCAGTTGCTACTTGCTACACAACCAATTCTGTATTTTTTCAAAGATTATGTGCGTAGGTAATGTCTGTAAAAAATACAGAGTTGGTTGTATTGGAAAATATAAAAAAAAAACATTATCGTATTTATATATAATTTTATTAAGCAAACATTATCATAATACAATTATTTCCTATTTTGACCCTATCTCACCATCACACGGTGGAATTCAGGAGATGGTGAATCTTTATGCCTTGCTTTGTAAGTTAATTCACAGAACGTAACTTTGAAATACGAAAATATTATAACCTTTTTACTACATCATAGCAACATCGATAGCACGTGATCATAAACAATAAATTACAGTGCTATTAGTAAATGAAAATGTTATTTTAAACATTTCATAAACCTGTTTTTATCAGTTACAAGAAAAAGTCTAATATTATTTTATCAGTGTTTATTGACTCTTGCTAAACCATGGACAAGGCAGTACCAGCACAAGTTTAGTTATAGGTCATGTAGCGCGGAGTGGCGGAGAACTTGGCGTAGGATTTGATGACCTTATTCACCGCTTCAAGGAAATCCTTCTCAGTGGCGACCTTACGGCGAGCGCGGATCGCAAACATACCGGCTTCAGTACACACCGATCTGTGAAAAATTACGTGCATATTTACTCAACGAATTAGAACGAAATAGACACAGTTACAAACTAACACAGACAATATAAAATACTTTAAAATATCAATTATCTGAAAAAAAATCATTGAAAATGAAAATGAAAAATATTTATTCTGTAACCAAATTAAATTAACATTAAAGTTATTGAAGCACTCTTTTAGGTAAACATATACCTGTATTAGAATGCCTCGCTCTCTCGTACATCACTACTGGTTTACAAACAATATACATACATATCTCAAACTAATTAATAAAGGGTTTAATTAATAATATCATTGGGTAAGATAATGGTAAACGGAAATCCCAACCAATCCCATGAGAGTTCTTCTAGTTGCATTTTTTTCGCCCCGGCCACTTGATCGCAGTTTTCGTGGAACCACTTTTTAGCGCGGTTCTTATTGTCTCTTAATCCATCCGCCTGTTAATGTCCCAATGCTGAGGCACAGGCCTACCCTATAGATGGGATACGGAGAATGTGCCATTACGTACCACGCGGGCTCAATGCAAATTGGTGGGTGCTAAAGACTGACTGACTGGCGACCTCCGTGGCCGAGTGGTTTGTACGCCGGGTTTCATGGTGTCGCCGACTCGAGAGGTCCCGGGTTCGAATCCCGGTGGGTGCAGATGTTTGTGTGATGAATACGAGCATTTGTACTCCAGTCATGGATGTTTAATATGTATTTCTATATAAATATACTTATATATGTCGGTATGTGTATTCTATCCGTTACCCTAGTATCCCATAACACAAGCCTTACAGTTACTTACTTTGAGGCTAGGCTAATTGGTGTGAGTGTCGAAAATATTTATATTATATTACAAGACTGCAGATGCAGCCGGAAACAACAGCTCAACGTGCCTGCTGAAGCACGTCGAAGCTCGAGATAATATGGGATATCCATCTTACTTAGTCTATTCTCCATGTCTATGGCATAGGCGACATAATAGGAATGTTACCTGATCTCAGCGCCCGTCGAGTTGGGGCACAATCTCGCCAGCAGATCGAATCTGATGTCTCTCTCCACGCTCATGGAACGGGCGTGAATGCGGAATATGTGCGCGCGCCCTTCCAGGTCGGGTAGACCGAACTCCACCTTACGATCTAGACGACCTGGACGCATGAGCGCCGGGTCTAGTGTGTCCGGCCTGTTGGTAGCCATCAGGACCTGGTAAGGAATATAATTATTTCTTATTGTAATACAGTAGAACTCGTTTAATACGCTCACGCTTAATACGATTCCTCGCATAATATGCCATTTTGCGTCAGTCCCTGCAACTTGAGACATGTTTTCATACATTTCTTAACGCTTCAGAGCCCTTTTACATTTTTTGCAAAAAAAACGTTGAGTTTTGAGTGCCTAATTTACCCCCTTAAAAAAGATTTTGACTATTTCCAATAGAAGTTAACAGTAGAATTATTCTTCCTATTGAAAGTTAATGTGGAATAATTATTTGCAAATACTATTTTCCTTTTTTTGTACTGATCGTTCTATTGCAGCTAGTTTACAGAAAAAACAAAAAAATCTCTCAATACTTAATGTTCAATAAATTAGATCAAATTAATTACTACGACATCAGAAATATGTTTTTGTTGTAACGTAATGTATTAGAATTTTGATTATCTATCTCATTAATTGTCAAAAAAAACATCTAACCTCCATGAGTTTTCCCAAATAATAATGCAGCTTTACCTCGTCTTTTGATATTGAATTAAATAGAATTAGTATCAAAAAAATAAAACTAATCTACTATCATTAAACTACTGAAATATGTATATATTTTTATAATTAGTTCATTAATAATTATTTTATAAGACTCTAAACATCACCCGTAAAATGCAATATATAATAGTGCAAATCTACCTACGCGCCGATTAGTACGGCAGCGGTGCAATTTTGTAAAAGGGCTCTTAATACGATTCGTTATCACGTTTAATACGCCTTAATCGCCAATATGTACCACACATTACCTCTTGATAACACACAAGAAGATGCCCTAAGTGATAATGATCAAGAAGAAGATAAGTCAACTCCGATTTTGTCACACGCCCAGTCATTATCAGCAGTTTATGATTTAAGACGCTACGTAACTTCTTTGAATCAAAGCGAAGACGCACTGCAAAAGTTAAATTACGTTGAAAATGTTGTAATTGGTGGTGCCTCAAATCTTTTTGTCAAACTAAACATGTGATTATTTTAAATAACGTAATAATAATACACTACATTTTATATAACGTACATAATTCTAAAATATTTTACATTTAATACCTCAATACTTAAATTCGACATAATAATAGAATTTAATAAATATTAATATGTAGTACGTTTTTTTCCCCTATCCCGCATAATACGCTTTTCCGTTTAAGACGCGTTTTTGGTTGAGTCCCTGTGAAATCGTCTTAAACGGGTTTTGCTATATGTAAAATACCTAAAAACCCATAAAACTGCCTTTTTAGTGAGAGCCTGCGCTGAGTTAACCGGGAGCACGGAGCGGGCCACCGGTCCGCGTGTTTGTTGCATGTTATTTCATAGAGGAGCGCCGCGTGAGACAGGTCTCCCGCGGAGCGGACGTTCGTTCCGTGCTCCTGCATAACGCAGAGCAGGCCGTAAAGGTTGGAGATGACAAACACAAATACGCATTTGATTATGTTTTACATAATCGGAAGAACTATATATATATAATCGTAGACACGAATCCACGTCGCGATACAGAAACAAAAAAGCACAATTATTTGGGTGATAAACAATTCCAACCACAATGGACATTTACATATATGTATAAACACCGCAACACAGAAACAGAATCAACATTCTTCTAAGAAACATTAAATGTGTGTGTAGTAAGTGTAGTGCAGCTCATAAGATCAACAAAAGCAGATAAAGAATGACAAGATGACGTAGTAGGTACTTCGTTAAAAAAATAAATCTTATTGTCTTAAACACAAGGTTGGATTTGCAGATAATGCCATTCACCTTGATGTTGCCACGGGGGTCGAAACCGTCCAGCTGGTTGATCAACTCCAACATAGTTCTTTGCACCTCATTGTCGCCGCCGGCACCGTCATCGAACCTAGATATAATCAAATTGAGCTTTATATAGATGGCGTAAGAAACAAAATAAACTAGCAGGTTACTTTTCAGAGCTCTTAGTAAAGTCATATTTAAGAGCGGACTTCTGCACGAATGTTGGATTTCAGGGCAATTTAGAACACTAATCAGCGCCGCTATGGCTTAATAGGGTATTTAACAAGTTTTAAAAAACGATCTGTCGTTATTTACTAATGTTTATGAAGTCCATAAAAAGTCGATATGTTTAATTCTGTTGTGTAATTCAGTAAAAAAAATATAAATTAAATTTTAAAGTTGTCGGAAAAACGTTTCTCTGGATATTATTTGGCGTCTCACTAGTGTGTGACATCACACGACTGTCATTAAAACGTCAAACGATACAATGTAATGTCACTTTGGCCGGAAGTATACTAGGGTGTGACGTCATATTAGTCTTGGCCAATTCCTAGGCATTTTCAGTCACGTGACCATGAAGCAAAAAAATCATTTAAACTTAATGATTTTATAGAAAAGTTATTACATATTTGTTCTTTCAGAATAATAATATTCATATCAAATGTAATGCCAACAATTGGTAAATTATGTTACATACTGTCAAATAGCCTATTAAGGTCTTCTTCAGTGTGCAAATTCACTGAGTAAATTCTTTTCTTTGACTTATTCTTTTTGGTTCGAACTTCAAAGACAATGTATAATCATGCGTGCCTCAGGCCGCATTGAGTGTTGCTAGAGCACCAATTTTATTAAAGTCAACTAGGATATTACGTTGAACTGTTTTACAACGTGTAGCTTTGGCGTTTTACTTGCGACGACAAAGATGTTGATTGTAATAAAATTAATATAGGGGAGGTGTATCAGGACGCTGCCTAAGCTGTGGGCTAGCATTCTTTCTTTACTCCCCATGAATTGATTGGTTTATTCATATTTTAGTTTTTTGACAACTCACGCAAATAAATCCAAATTATTGAAAATACAATGAGAGCAGAAGAAATATAACGCTGTATCAAAATAGCATAGGTACCTAGAAATTTCTATAAGTAAGACAAATTGTTGATATAGAAGTCAGATTGTTCTAGTTAGGTATGATGCCTTTACATTTCAAATAATTTAACAAAACATGCATTCGGAAACTGCTTTTCTTGAAATTTTATTATTAACACCAAGTAGATTTATTGGCGGTTATAACGTAAACCCTCCCCTCTTGCTAATACAAGAATAATAAGCTTGGTTTATTTACTCTATGTTTTGTCTCAGTTCATTGAATGACAAATGGCATTTAGGTGATATTAACAAAACACGGCGCAATTAGTCTAAGCTTATTCCTCACTAGCGGCCGCCCGCGACTTCGTACGCGTGGAGTTAAGACCTATGCCAGACGGGTGTAATCTAGCGTACCAACCAAGGTGACCTTGCCCGGTGCCATCCATATAGACGAAGGATGTAATCCAAATTTTGATTTGACCTTCAACGTCCTTGGATTACGGGCGCGTGTTTACATCCGCGGTTGGAGCGCGTGGATTACAACGCGGATTATATCCAACCAAAGACAGTTGCGCTGTGGCAGTCAGCGGGTGCGCACGTATGCATGTAAAAAATGTCGTCCGAAGACTAGAGTCGCGAACGCGATATTACTAGCGAACTAATTGATCTCTATAGAGATCTCCCATGCTTATGGGACATTACGTAGGAATCATATAAAGATGCTCGTCAAAAAAAAACGCGTGGGAGATATTACTCGGAAAAGTATAGGGAGTTGGACATAAGTTTGAATGGCTGAGAATCATTCGCTGTTGTAACCAACGTTTCATCCACATTCTCTTTTTTGTTGTTTTTCGTCGTCTATTGCACACAGAACTGTTAAGGCAAAGCCCACATTTTGAAATTTAGACAAATTTGGAGCCATTTCTACAACACAGTTAATTAATACAGTCCGCGCATGATACAAGTGCATACGTGTTTTCACGCCAGAAGACGGCTTGCGACTGCGTGTTGCCGCGTGGGTTACATCCGTGTAGCCGAAAATCATAACGCGGATGGAAACCAACTTCCTACCAAGGTCACCTTGGTTGGTACGCTGGATAACATCCGTCTAGAATAGGTCTTAGTTAGAAATAAAGGTTCACTGCTCGTTCCCTGTAGGTGATAGTGTGAAAATATGTAGCCTATAATGTTGACCGACTTCTTAATAATATTCGTGAAAAATTTGAAGTAAATCTATGCAGTACTTTTCGAGTTTATCCCGGACATACATACTGACAAACAGACAAAAATTCTAAAAACTATATTCAATGTACAGTTTTTACTTTCCTACCATTTTATTATATGTATAGATTTATTAATAAGGCGGTCTATGTATTAACAACATTAATAGGAATGGTAAAAGCGGTTACCTGGCACCGCCGATGGCGTCTATTTCGTCGAAGAAGATAAGACAAGCCTTCTTGCTTCGCGCCATCTCGAACAATTCGCGCACCATTCTTGCACCTTCACCAACGTACTTCTGTACCAACTCGGAACCTAAATTGATAAGTGAAGTTATATTTTTATTTTTTAAGCATTTAACTGCTAGATGTTTAAATCTGAAACTTAAAAAAAATCTAATGAAAATTTTACTACAAAGAACACAACCTTCACTATCCGTGCGAATGCACTGACCATTATGCTACCGCAGCTCTGATGGCCAATATTAATTTTCTCTAGTAATTCTTACCCCCACGTTTTCACCAAGAAACAAGGCATAAACTAGTTTTGTACAATACTTGTTGTGGTTGTTTAAAACATTTTTTCGTTTACACTGCATAGACAACTAGTATCTTGACTAATATTAATGACCCATTTACTTCACATAGTTTGTTACTCCAACAGGTTTGATACAAGTATTGTATACTAGATGTTTAATATTTTAATATTTAACTATATTTTTGGCTTCGGAATCTATTTTAGACCCCGAGCATTCTTTTAAAAAAATATTCAATGTACAGTTTTGACTTTCCTACCATTTTATTGTATGTATAGAACCTGATATTATATTACATGTATACGAGTGTGAACGAAAAATTAAGACTTGTGTAAAATTTGTTAAATACATGTATTATACCATGGTGTAAACGAGTCTTTAGGCTGCAAGGCAGCGTCATGATAAGTGAATTTAAAATTGAAGCTATTAGATTCATATTTGCCTGCAAAATACTGTTACTCATGAGGATTATTAATTAATATATTTCTTTATTGGCACAACTTTTTCACCTGTAAATACATTCAAGTAGTAGCAAGAGTGTAACAATTTAAAAGATCAAAGTTTAAACATAGCATATCTTGATTAATCCTGCGCTTTAGCGCTTTCGGCTGCGATCGCTGAAGTTAAGCAACTTTCGCAGTGGTCAGTCATTGGATAGGTGACCAAAAATCTTCTATCTCGAATTCCTCCGTGCTTCGGAAGGCACGTTAAGCCGTTGGTCCCGGCTGCATCTGCAGTCTTTAGCACCCGCCAATCCGCACTGGGCATGCGTGGTGGGTCATGGCCTAATCTCCCTATTCCATCCATAGGGAAGGCCTGTGTTCCAGTAGTGTGGACATTAACAGGCTGATGATGATGATAATGATCCGATTAAACAAAATGTACTGTAGTCATTCATGTACGAGTATGACAGTGATGCATATAGGCAAAGGCTTAGCAATATATGTATTTGGCATAACAAACATAATATCTAAAATTATTCATAGTGTAATTAATTATTCCTATAAACACGCGGCAGTAATTTTGTTCTTTACAAATAATATTGTAAAACATGTCCTATAGCAAGTAGCTTTATCAATAAACTTATTTCGATAAAGATGTTCGCCATAATATTTTATATAGGGGAGTTGTATCAAAATACTGCCTAAACTTACGTTCAGTATTCTTTCTTTACTCCCCAAAATATGATAAAATAATTTCTAAATTTAAGTAACAAAAAATATCTGTATATTCAAAAGCGAATGCAAAAGTAGCAAAGTTTTGTTACAAAACTTTTCAGTATTTCATTTACCAAATGTTAACAAAGTCAATATCCCAGTGTCTTGAGTGTTATCTCTAACACATACCTATAACTCTGATGAAACAAGCATCTGTCCTGTTGGCAACAGCCCTGGCACATAGGGTTTTGCCTGTGCCTGGTGGTCCAAAGAGGAGTACGCCCTTTGGAGGCTCAATACCTAGTTTCACAAACTTTTCAGGCTAAAAAGAAAAAAAATATACAATTAACCAACAACAGTAAGTTCTTATAAAAATACTGATTATAAAAGATCCTGCATTTGGCAATTTTTATATAAATCAACCAAACTTCATTTTTTATGTCTCTTTGGAAATATAGATTTTTTTATATATCAACCGAACTTCATTTGTTATTATCTCTCTCTAGGAATTATAGAATTTTCCAGATCCACAAGTATACATAGAGATTTGATATCTCAAGTAACAATCAAACAACATAAGTCTAGCTTGTGCTGTATTATGCGATTCAAATAAGAATAGGAAAGCCAATGACCTCCATCTGTCAAATGTCGCTTGAAAAGTACGGTTTGCAAAAAAACCTTTGAACCCTTTTTTAGCACTCAGCTAATTCTAGAATAACAACCAAACATTTTAAAAAAATTAACAATAACAAATATTGATAATTAATATTGGTTGATATTTTTTTTCATTTATTTAGCCTTGGCGAATAATGTTTGATAACCAAAATCGCCAACCAAATGTCACTTTAAGTTACGTTCAGAAGCTCGATTTAAAACTTTCGTTTACTTAAAGGATGCATGTTCGTATGTGACTTAGTAATAGTGCATGATTATTCATAACTACTTCAGCGGTAATGCAAAGATGAGCGGAATTGTAGAGCTAAATCCTGATTAATGTTTTTTGTCACACAAATATTATTAAAAATCATTTGTTTTTTTTTCTCAATCTTAGTAAATAAATTTTATTAAAAATATCTGATGTTTTTGACGTGACAACGTCTTAAATTAGGTTGCGGCTGGGAGTCACTTATGAAAAAGTGTAACGCTCGGTAACGTTACGATGAGTCTCTCGTGTTAAGTTTAAGTTTACATGTACAATGTTTTAGTAAACAAAATATATTTCTATAGTTAAAATTTGTGCAATTCTTATTTTCATTCAATTCCTTGTTCCTATTGTGCAATTTAATTATATTCATATCAATAAATATTCTACCGAGAAAAAGACGTTGTCACGTAAAATCTTCGCCCGTAAAACCGACTTTACAGGCAACCATTTTTTTTTCTCCCTTAATTTTAGTAAATAAGTTTTATTAAATAAAAGCTTTTTTTTGCTCACTCTATTTGGTTTGATTTGACAGCTATGACGTCACAATATGGCGCCCACTCGATCCTATTCTTAGTTGAATCGCATTATAACTCTGTATAGAAAAAATGTACTCACATGCAACAAAGGTGTTTCGACAACTTCTCTCAACTTTTCAATTTGCTCCTTACAACCACCAACGTCACTGTATGTCACATCAGGCTTCTCTTCAACCTGCATCATTGTGACAGTAGGGTCGATCTTCGGAGGCAAAGGAATATGAATTTGGTACTTGTTGCGGTCCACACTATTTGTAAAAAAAAATGTAAAAAACTTAATTAAACTACACAAATTTTGAAAAAATATGAAAACAGTACCCTCAGCATGAACCAATATCGAATTCGAATAGTTGGCGAGTGCGAAATGCCACTGTCAAATGTGTACTAATTTTTAGTTCTCATTTTTCCATACAAAATCTGACAATGACATTTTTCACTCGCAAACTATCCAAATTTGATATTGGTTTGGGGAAGGGTACAGATCTATAACTGCTTTCCAAGGTATATTTATTGTAGTTCAACATAATATCTCATTGAACTGTCTTTCATTAATGAGCTGAAAAGTTTGAACTCTACTTTTAGGGAGTTGTGCATCAACTTATATAATACTTGGTATAAGTTCTAAAATCCACTCCCTCTCTTAGAATAATATCACAATCATGTTGCATTAAATAAATAGAATATATTTAAAGTATTGATAGATTTAAAGTTACCGCAAGTCAGTTTTTGGTTAGATTTGCTAGCTGACTATCTAGACATACAGATATTGAGGTCAATAACTTCATTTTAATGAAACTTAATATTAAGGCCCGTATAATAGACAGATTCTCAGTGATTGATCTAGTGTTGAGCATAGTTAGAAAGGGATGTCGCTATATATATTTTTTTTTTAAATATTTCCGACACTCACTCCAATTAGCCTAGCCCCGAAGTAAGCACTATGGCTTGTGTTATGGGATGCTAGGGTAACGGATAGAATACATATACTGTACATATATAAGTATATTTATATAAATACATATTAAATATCCATGACTGGAGTACAAATGCTCGTATTCATCACACAAACATCTGCCCCCACCGGGATTCGAACCCGGGACCTCTCGAGTCGGCGACAGCCATGAAACCCGGCGTACAAACCACTCGGCCACGGAGGTCGTCAAAATATATAGCACATAGCGACATCCCTTTCTAACTGTACTCAAGTAAAGATCAACACTTAGTTGTCATTCTGTAATACGGGCCTTAGAGTAATGTATGACACATGCTGAAATTCATCATCATCATCATCTTCAAACAACAGGTAAGTATTACTAGATAAGTTATTGGTAAGAATTCCGAATGACATATATTCATTGTTTGATAACCATAACACAAGATTTTATTATTGTCAATTGATGTAGGTGAAGTGAATACTCAAATGTTTTATATATATATAAACATAAGAAAAAGATCAAACAAAGATAAATAAAATTTTCAATTAACTTTGAATTTACTAACAATAACTAAGATAATTTATATAGAGACATGCTAGAAACTTACCCAACTCTCATTCCCTCTTCAATGTCAGTGGGTGCAACAGAATCTGCTAGGTCAACTACAAATTTTGCAAACTGTTTCACATTGATGATGTACTTTGGGTCATTTGAATCTGCGTTGATGATTTTTGTACATCTTGCCACCTGTTGGTTAAAAATTATGTAATTCCATATTATGTTTAGAAACACAAAACAATAGATATTTATTGCATAATCCTTTATTTAGCTCGGTAGCCTGAATCTCGAGTTCCTCCGTGCTTCGGAAAGCACGTTAAGCCGTTGGTCCCGGTTGCATCTGCAGTCGTTAGCACCCGCCAATCCGCACTGGGCCCGCGTGGTGGGTCATGGTCTAACCTCCCTATTCCATCCATAGGAAGGCCTGTGCCCCAGCAGTGGGGACATTAATAGGCTGATGATGAATCATAATAAAGTAAAAGTACCCTCATCACAATCTTACCTACAATTATAATACATGACATACATCCCCTTTTTATAAGAAACAGTAATTCTTCATTGAAAAGTAATCTAACCAAGCTGGCAACTGAAATCCTCAACCAATATACAAAACTTATATAAAAATCAATACAGGAATGAGATATTAGTTATTGGCATGGTTTGATGAAACTATACGAAAATGTCTCCTTATGAGATAGTTATGGAACTTTGTAATTCCAAACATTATGGAAGTACCCTCCTTATCTAATTGAGAATAACGTCTTTCGTGAGTATATAAAGTTCTTGAAGACATGTCAATTGGACTATCTAGACCATTTTCCATTTCATGAGACAACACCGCCCCAACACCGTATTCGGAACTATCGCACGTGAGAATTATTGGTTTATTAATGTCATAATGAACCAAAGTTAGGTCAAATGTGATGAGACGTTTTGCTGTGCAAAAAGCATTTTGTTCTACGTGGGTCCATTTCCATGCCAAGCAAATTCGCCTTATGTGGTACAAATCTCTCATAAAAATTGTAAAGACCAAGGAAAGCTTGTAGCTCTTGTTTACTTTAGGTGCTGGTGTATTCAATATCGATTCTACTTTGCTTGGTGCTGGATGTATTCCATCAGCATCAATCACAAACCCCAAGAATTCAACTATTTCTTTTACAAATTTACACTTGTTTTTGTTTAGTCTTAGACCTGCTTGTTCAATTTGCTTTAATATAACATCGAGGCTTGACTGCATTTGTTGCATAGCCTCCCCACTTATTATAATATCATGAATTAGAACTGCAACTCCAGGTATACCTGCCAGTAGAGAAGTCATCATTCGTTAGAATATACCGGGGCAGGCTTTAACACCAAAGGCTAGTCGATGTACTGTATACAGACCCTTGCACGTGTTTAGGGTAAGTATCTTTGAAGTAGTGCCATCGACGATCACTTGAATGTACGCGCGTTCTAAATATAACGTCGTAAA
This sequence comes from Chilo suppressalis, assembly GCA_902850365.2. Taxonomy (NCBI): domain Eukaryota; kingdom Metazoa; phylum Arthropoda; class Insecta; order Lepidoptera; family Crambidae; genus Chilo; species Chilo suppressalis. The sequence goes on from OU963911.1 coordinate 4,514,192, forward strand.
ATAACGTCCACCAGCCACAGTAACGAAAACTTCATTAGCTGTGGGCATCGGGTAAGTATCTGACTCAGTAGCTTCATTTACTGTACTACGGTAGTCACTGCACAGCCTTATTTCACCAGACTTTTTAACAATAGGCACAACAGGTGTGGCCCACTCCGAATAGGAAGTCGGACGTAGAACTCCCTCTTTTTGTAATCTGTCAATTACAGCTTCAACTCTATTTTTACGTACGTGCTCTCGTGTTACGGGACGTGCTCTCAAAAATCTTGGCGTAGCTTCCGGTTTTAAATGTATTGTTACTGGTTTGCCGCGATAAGTACGAAGTCCTTCCTTAAAACTTCTCTATGTTTCGTTATTATTTTATTAGGATCTGCCAGTTCATTACTAAATAAGAAATTAATATTCATGCTGATATTGAGAGGTTCAAGCCAGTGTCTGGGAAATGCCTTACGCGTCCTTCAACCACTGGGGGCAAGAAAAGAAGGTATGTGGGACGCCTCTCTGTCACCTTCAGCCAGCCCTGGAACTCGCTGAAGTGAACAGGGCCCTACCTACGCCCTGAACAGGGCCACTAAAAACCAGACAATACTCCTACACCGTCACCCGACACGCACTATGAGGAACGCGGTCCCCCTAGTGCTTGCCGAGAGGGCGGGTGTGTGGTCGCGGAATCCGTCTCCGAATGGCCGCGCACCCGCCAGGTGTTTGTCCGCGGACGGACCCACCAGAGCATCAGCATCCAGAGAGCTTGTGCAATACGCTCGACTTACTTATATTCATCATCATCATCATCATCAACAGCCTATCATAGTCCACTGCTGGACATAGGCCTCTCCAAATGCACGCCACTCAGATCGATCTTGGGCTACTCGCATCCAGCTCCTGCCAGCCACCTTGCGCAAATCGTCACTCCATCGTGCCTGAGGACGTCCTACACTACGTTTGCCTAGACGCGGTCTCCACTCCAGAACTTATATTATGATTCCTTATATAGTTCCTAATAATTTTACTGGTGTCTCAGTCCAAGTTCGTAATTTTAATGTAATGGGACGTAAAGCGTTTGCTGATAAACAAAACTTCAGTTCATGCCAAGTGTGTTCCTTGATAATAGAAAATCTAGCCCCTGGTCCCGTGTCAATTTGCATGTGAATAGGTATTCCCGCCAAAGACACCATTATTTCATAAAGAGGCACTCGACCCTGACTGTATACACAGTAAATACCATTTAAACAATCTTCTTGTTCATATGTAAAATTAATATTTCTTTTCTTTTTATACAATTTTTTTCCAAGTGTCCTTTTTTTCACAGTAACGAAACAGTATCTGCGAAACGACATTCTCCTAAGTGGCGTTCACCACAAGATAGCAAAATCAAACTAAAACTTAAGGCTGTACTGCATTAATGTCCATCGCCTCCATGGCGTCGGGCGCCGACGGTAGTGGCGACGCGGAAGTGCCCGCTGTCATGCTCATGGACACGTCATGTATCATACGCACATCTCGTCCCGCACTTTCAGACGACAACATGGCTTCTACTGAGTGTGGATAACTCAAATTGTCCTTTTTTAAAAATTCATATTGTAACTTTTCATCACACATGCCACAAACAAGTGTATCACGTAACATTCTCTCTAAGTCAATGAAATTACACCCAGAATTTAATTTTCGTAAATGCGCTAATTTCCCCGCTTTTGATTTCGATCGTAAAATTTTAAGGACACTGATATTTTGTTTGATTTAGGACTATAATGTTTCAATTTAGGACTATAATTTCAAGTAAGAATAGTCACAATTTCAGTGAAAGTCACGTCACTACTCTGATTTGGGGTAATTAAAACAACCAAAGTTTCATACACTTGAGAACCACACACTGTAACAAAATTTGCTTGTTTCCCTTGTTCACTTAAAATACCAATAAATGTTCCAATTGTCTGTTTGTGCATTGAATTCCTCAAATTTCACTGCTTGGTTGTCCATTTTTAGTTTTTTTTTTATCACTTGTCACCACTATTATGTTTGGAAACACAAAACAATAGATATTTATTGCAAAATCCTTTATTCAGTTCAGTTGCCTGAATGACACTGTTCTATGGCAGTATATCATAACCACCTTCAACTTAATTAACATTATTAGTCATAATAAAGTAAAAAGTACCCTCATCACAATCTTACCTACAATTATAATACATGACATTCCATAATCATGTTGCAGGTGGAAAGGAAAAACAAATAAAGCACCCTTTGTCAATTGTTCAGCAGAGCTGTTTGAAGTTCAAATTTAGAGAAAAGTGATCATATCTTTTTTATTAATGGCTTTTTTTTATTGTGTGAGTAGATCAAGTTTTTTGTTCTCTATATTAAGTCTTTAATTTAATTCAGGTCAATAATTTAAGGAAAAGTGGCGTTTCCTTTAAATGTGTTTTTGAGTAAGCAGGGAAGAACACTTTATAGTTGAATTGTGAAAAAAACCTTAAAAGGAAAAATTAATGCATTCACCAAATACCTATCCATAAAAATTCAAGTAGGAAATTATTCTAAATACCAAATCAAAATAAAAACATAAAGTAAAAATGCTTCATATCACTTCGATAAAAAAAAACAATAAATAAGAAACTTTTAAGTGCAGTGCCTGTTATTTAATTCGATAGGTTAAATAAATTATTGATAATGTGCAGTTATATCAAGTTTAAATGTAATGCGTTTTAAGGAGAGGGACTTAATTGATCCTGGTTAATTGCGATCATCAATCAGCATCTTGGAGATTTAGTGTATAAAAGAAACAAGACCTATATATTTGTTATTATTACATGGCTAACATTTTTAGAGTTGATAACAGATTTGCTTCTTTGTTAGATTTTTCCTATGTTTTAATACTATGACCACAATTTGTAATGAAATTTTAAACTTATGACTTTGGTGGTGTGTTTTAAGGAAGCGCAACCAATTAATAACATAGTAAACGCGATAGTACTCACTTGTAATGGTTGTTCATTTTGTAAAGTTTGTTTGTCTGCTGCCAAATCCCACAATGCTGGTGGAGCTAATCCAGTGTCCGATTCTTTAATGCCAGTTAATTCATTGACTCGCTTCATGACTGTCTGAATGCCTTCTTCAACTTCTTTGATAATTTTTGTGTATTGCCCTTGTCCCTATAAAAACAATGGTACATTAAAAATCGACAAGTCATTCTAAACATGCTTAAAATTAAAAAGGAATTAAAACAAAAACTTACATATGATTTTAATAATGCTATATCTCCTTCATCCAGAGCTGAAATCCATAAAATACATTTCAATTTATTATTGAAAATTGTTTTTTTATGAGGTTATTTTGTTAGAAGGATACTTACATTTGATTTCCTTTTCTGGCTCCTCTTTATCGTCTTTTACTTTTCGCATATCATCTCCTAAATGGTCAGGCATTTTGACCAGTTATTCAATACAAACGGTAAAATTAAATACAAATTAGATTTCTTGATCTATGAAAATCTTCCCGTCATCAATGTCTGTTTGATATATTCGTTGTACGCAATTTATTTACATTTATTACAAGAAAGTTACCTGAAACAATTTGCTTCTAAAGAAATATCAAATGCATTCCACGGAACGTATAACATAATATGTTTCAAGTCACGCAACAAAAGCAATTATATTTTATTATAGATTATGCTTTTCCATACTATTTCCTTACTTATATATAAAAAAGAGTTATATTTTAAATAAGTCCCTTTTTTTTATTCACAAATAATGAATTAGAGTTTGCAATGCAACATTCTTTAGTTTTAAATATTTAATTCAAAGTATTTTTTTACGTAAAATGTAAAAGATGTAGATGAATGACAAGCGAAATTTATTAATGCGTTCACCTTCGATTAAAAATCTAAATTTTACTCTATTTAGTAGTTAAGGAAAATTTAAGTCTAAATTGGAATATATGCAATTACAATGTATTAAAAAATCTTTCATGTGTTGTTACATTGGTCTAAGTCTTGTTTGATAGTTATTATATTATTATTTAAGTATCTATAAATAAATAAAAAGAATATTTAAATGTGAACGCAATCATATCGTCAAATGTATAGAACGCTATCTATTGGCGCACTTCAGTACTAAAATTTTGTATTCGTAGTGCTGAATGGAGAATCACATTTTTACGTGTTTTTCATGATCAATTTCTCCTAATATTACGAATATTTTCTTTTAGGTAAGTTAGAAAAACCATGTTACAGCTACAAATAACACTAATTTGAAATAAGACAAATTGTGATGGCCGCTGTGTTATAAGTGCCTCCGGTTTTTACCTTTACAGTATTGTCAAATGTGATTTTTACTCACCGTTTTTACAAAGTTATGTGAAGTTCTGTTTAAATTTATTGCGTGATGAAACATTTACGTACAGATTTAGTGGTTTTGGCCCCTTGTGGGTAACGTGATAGTGTGTATTGGGAATTTCAGAAGTTCACAGAATCCTATCGCCCGGCCTGGCGTCTTGGTTCTGCTTATAAATGCTTGGTTTATCTTATTGTTATCTATGTTTATCGTTAGATCTCTCAATCATCTTGGTCTTTACAATAATGACAAAATGTCCCATTCAAGTACTAATAACCTGGAAACATGTTTTGTATTTTCAAAAAGGTATGTGAATAAATGCAACCCTTTGTTTCCTATCCCATTTATTTAGCTGATCAATTTTTTCATAAATACTTAAACAGTTTCATTTTGAAATCATTATGATTTTCATATTACATCACATGTGAGACTCTGTTTAGGGTTATATATGTTTTCATATCTGTTTTGGAATGTAAAGATAACCTTATATTACATTAACCTTTCAATATGATTCCAAAATTATTGATATTTCAACCAATAACAACATTATTGTCTGTAGGTGATAAAAACTCAATTTTATCTAGTAATATTATATAAAATTATTAATACTTGTATTTGTAGATTTTTCCTTTAATTTTTCTAAGGTCTTAACCTATTATAAATATTATAAATAATGCTTAATCTTATAAAAAAATGATTTTGAGATGGTGAATATACTCAATAAGTCTAAACATTCTAATATCTCAATAACAACAAATATTAATATTACACTTTTGCAATTATATTCCAAAAATGATTTTGTTTCACCTATTGTATATTAGTCTGAATACTGAAACCAATAGAATTCCTTACTATATAACTAGCTTCAATGATTTATTTATTTATACTTTTTACACATTATTTTACAAAGAAATTGTAAATGTCATATGAACAAATGAAATATGTTTATGTTTGTCTACACCAGCTATACTCTAAGTGTGTTCCGCGGAACCCTAGGGTTCCGTGATACCTCTGTCGGGGTTCCGCAAGAATTTAGAAATAAAAAAATCAAAACACCTCTCTCTGGTCGCTCCGCGGCTGTGCGGACTCCGCGGCCGCGCGGAGACAAAACGCTATGAATGTTATTTATTTATTTATTTGTATTTGTATAAGCTTGTGTTACATTAGCTGGTACAATATCTCATAAGTTTGGTCTCAACAATTTTATACTTGTACAACGCGTTCGCTCTAAGTTTGCCGGTCTGTGGAATGCGCGTACCCTCCCCCACGTGACAACAAAACTTATAATGTGTCATAGTTTTACCCAAATATCTAACGTACACAATTTTTATTGTTACAATTAAATAAAAAATTTCGAACGTCATACACTCATACCTATCGCCAGCGGCAAACTTAAAACGAGCGGGTAGTATACTTGTAAGCGCTCAGTCTCTTTGATAAAAGCCGCCTCTGAATTAGACGCTATAGTTGTCAACTAGCGACTTTCGTCTCTAACTTCAAAGGATAAAGTCGATATTGTTTACAACGCTATTTTTAAATTTCTGTTTTTATTTTTGCTTTTTGTTTATCAAAGGTGCCGACTCGAGTATTTTCGAGAATATTTGAGATCGAGTCTAGGACTAAGTATAAAAGCGGCGATCGCGCGTTGGCGTCGTCAGTTGATGATTAGCGTTCGGAGCGATAAGTTACTACCTACTTACAAGCTCGCTAGCGAGAAACTGGTGTTCATTGTTTTACTGCCTGCTGTATTCTGTTGTCTCAGTTTTATACATTTCTTCCCTGTAGGTTCTAAATTTAGTCTCTTATACGCAGTAACGATTGTGCATTATTTAAACCCCACTATCCTGACTTGTAACATTATAAATAAAGAAGAATGGAACGTTGGCTTAAAGGTGTTAAACGTGTTCCAACAACATCTTCTAATGACGCTGAATGTTCAAAAGCAATGCGCGCGGAGAATTTAGCAATCACCGATCCAGAAGATGATGCCACGAGTGCCACGACGTCAAGCTCGACGGTTTCAAAGACGAAAAAAAGGAAGTATGATGAATCTTATATCAGTTTCGGATTTGTTGATTCCAACGGCTCACCTCTCTGCATGCTCTGTAGTAAACTGCTTCCTAATAGTTCCATGGCACCTGCCAAATTGCGTCGACATTTAGAAACCGTACACCCCGAGACTAAAGACAAGAATAAAGAATTTTTTGTTCGCAAAAAAGATCAGTTATTAGAAAGTCAAAAAAATATGATGCATGTAACACAAACTACCAACGAAAAGGCCACGGAGGCATCATACTTAGTTAGCTATCGCATTGCACAAGCAGGTGAAGCGCACACTATCGCTGAGAAATTAATAAAACCATGTGTATTAGACATAACAAAATGTATGCTTGATGAAAAATCTGCAAAGCATCTTTCTACTGTTCCGCTATCAAACGATACTGTTTCACGACGAATCCATGATCTGGCAAGCTACGTCAAACAAGAACTAGTTACACGTCTACAAAATACACGATTCGCTTTGCAAATGGACGAGTCGACTGATGTCGCTGGTTTGGCTATCCTGCTGGTTATTGTGAGATATCCATATAAAAGTTCTTTTGAAGAAGACATGCTTATGTGTTCATCGCTGCTTACAAACACTACCGGGGAAGAAATTTTTAATAAAATAAATATATTTTTTGAAGAACATAATCTCAGTTGGAACAATTGCATTGACATTTGTACAGATGGGGCCAAGGCGATGACAGGTAAAACAGCAGGAGCAGTGTCACGAATGAAAAATAAAGCGCCTAATTGTAGTTCCAGTCATTGTATTCTGCATAGACAAGCACTTGCGATGAAGCAAATGCCGTCTAATCTAAAATTAGTTATGGATGAAGCGGTAAAAATAATTAATTTTATCAAATCACGACCACTACAATCCCGATTGTTCTCATTATTGTGTGAAGATTATGGCAGCAAACATAAAACACTGCTGCTCCATACAGAAGTGCGATGGCTGTCTCGGGGAAAAACTTTAACAAGGCTATTTGAACTTAGAGCCGAGTTACAAATGTTTCTTTCAGCAGATACTTCTTTTAATTTGAAGGACCGTTTGTATGATAAAACTTGGTTGTTCCGATTGTCTTTTATGGCGGATATCTTTCAAAAACTTAACGAATTAAATTTATCATTGCAAGGTAAACAGACAACAGTGTTTCAGGCCTATAATAAAATAACTACTTTTAAAAGAAAATTAGATTTTTGGATCATTTGCATTGGTAAGAAAGAAATAGAAAGTTTTACGTTACTCACTGAGTTTGTTAGCGAAAACGACTCAGAAATGTTTGAAGATAATGTGTTTGAAGAATTGGTCCAATATCTCAGTTCGATGCGCGCATCTTTTGAAAAGTATTTTCCCGAAGAACACAATACAAAAATTAAAGTGAACTCCTGGATTCATAATCCTTTTTTACCCAACTTGGAAAAGCCTGAAAACATGTCAAATGAGATATATGAATCTCTTTTAGAAATGTCATCAGACACAAGTATGGAGTCATTGTTCAAAACGACGCCTCTTAATGATTTTTGGTGCAGAATCCAAGATGAATATGCAATGCTTGGCCAAATGGCTCTGGATATTCTTCTCCCGTTCCCAACTACATATTTGTGCGAAACAGGATTCTCTACCTACGCAGCCACGAAAACAAAATATCGCAATAGACTGGACGCCGAAGCTGATATGAGACTCCAACTTTCTTCCATCAAACCTGATATCAAGCAATTGATGAAAAATAAAAAACAGTTTCATACCTCCCACTAGTTAGATTTTTTCTTTTTTAATGTTTTCTATTATTGTCCTTACCAAGTGGTGAAGTAAATAATAATTAGTAACGGATACATTGTACTTTTATTATGCTGATTAATATAGAATACACTTATAAAAATAATTGTTTTATTGTAGGGTTCCATCAAGTATTTTGCTTCCCAAAAGGGTTCCGTCATTTAAAAAGTTTGAGAACCACTGGTCTACACAATAATAATTTTATTTGTGACATGTGAAGTATACACACTGACACACATGTTTGTGTGTATTTACACTTCATGTGGGAAGCTTTCTATAAATAACACACAGTCGTCTTGTGAGAGCAGATCCATTCAGTCTTGATATTTTCTTTCATTACAACTCCAGCTAATCACAATTGTTGTCCACCTTTGTTTATTATTATCGGTGTAGGGTTTTTTGTGACTATTTAGGTACTTAGTCCTGTGAAAATGTCATATATTGTAGAACATGCAACTTTTTGGTGCTCAGTGCATTGTGATGTTTGGTTTTAGAAATTTTTTATTCAAGGTATGTTAGTTTCATAGCCAGATTTTGATTTATTTTACTTTGGTGGTCTCTTACTATTTCACTCTTTGATATCCAATAAAGTGTAAAATGATTGTTCACTACCATAATATTTTTACTCACACATTGTAAATAATCCAATTTAAACAGTGTCATGATTTCATTCACTATTTCAAGTCTGAGTACAAAGGCATTGTTTATCTGTGAATTACATGTATATTGGTTGGGTTTTTAAATGCACAAAATAAGATTTTAGATCAAAGAAATAATTGTATCCTCTATTCATTCAAAAGTACTGTAGTTAAATAAAGTGTGAAAAGTTGCATTAGCAATAAAGTGTAAAAAGGTTTTTTTTTCATGTACCTAAACTCTTACAAAGTATAGATTTCTTTAAACATAAATTTTAATATAGCTGTTAAAAAAATGCTTAAAATAAAAATATAATAAACATACAAAGTAAGTTATTTATCATGGGAAAAGAAGAGTGTACCACATTTTGTGATCTATCTCCATTATTCCTTAAATTTAGTACAGTTCATAAAATACATATTTGCATCTTACTTTTTTTGGCTAATAATTTTGACTCTTAATGTTTGAAAATAAAATTGAGACCTTATGTTATATTTACTAAATTAGCTTTTGGTATGACCCCGTAGCATAACATGAGCATCATAATATTATATATGGCTTTTTTTTATTTTGCTCAATTGTCAAATTACTATGGAGTTTGACGGTTAGACAACATAAAAAAAGCCATGATATACTTTAGTAGTAGTGATCATGCTACAAGGAGTGGTCCCAATTTCATGTTCATTTTGTCTCTACATTATATACACTTCATGTTAGAAATATATAGAAGAAATAATGCTAACATACAATGTTTCTAAACAGCGTTACCCTTACTACAAATCAATTAATAAAGTTAGACACATTTAGATGTAGGTTAGATGCCTACATCTAAATGTATCTGACTTTGTTCATTGTTTTAAAGCTCAATAATTTATGACCTTCATATTGGCAAGCCTATTTAGAGTACTTGTTACTCCAACAAAAGCATTCGTCACTGGTTCTGATATTCTGTTATGATGTCTTTGCTTATTTATGTTTACAGAGCATTCATTTTTATCTATTGACAACTATAAATTATTATTTTTTGATAAAAATTTCAACTCCTCCAGTCACCTGAAATTTAACTGCTTTCTATAAAAAGCATGGAAGGGTGCTGTTTTAATTCCAGCCAGGTATCTAGGATCAGTGGAATTTATGTGATAAAAGATTTTCTATATAGCAATCAAAATGCTTAAAAACTAAAAGTTTATTTTTTTGTTTATTAGTGCTGCTGGCGACGAGGCGAAATGCACACAGCCAGTGCAGAAGGACAGTACCGGAGCACTAATGGCTCAACCACTGGTAGAGATAAAGTCGCCATTTTGGATGCAGGATCTCAATATGGAAAGGTTAGTTCCTGTTCTTTCAAGGTATTTGTGCTAAAAGTCCCAATATATTAAATTTTTGTTAGGCATCTGAATGCTTGATCATAGCAGAAATTGTTTAAACGGCCATCACATTCCTCACCATGCCATTAAACTTCACAAAATAGAGGCCCTTTAATGATAGTAAAAACTTTTTGTTTCATATAAATTACTCATTTTACAGGTGATAGATAGACGCGTGCGCGAGTTATGCGTCGAGTCTGACATATTGCCTTTAGACACGCCGGCGTACCACCTGAAAGAGGCCGGCTATCGGGCCATCATCATATCCGGTGGGCCCAACTCGGTGTACGCGGAGGACGCGCCTCGATACGACGCTGACATATTTAAGATAGGACTTCCGGTGTTAGGTGAGTGTTTCAACTGTAGAATACGATTCAAACTTAACGTCAGCTGTGAAGTTAGCGCAAGTCGCGATGCAGTAAACTGCCGGTGTTAGGTGAGTATTTCAATAGGCTAGTTGACTTATGTCAAATTGTATTAAATAAATGTTTATTTCTTAAAGTATTTAGTCTAAGGAACCTTAATATATCGATTTCACTTCATAAAAGCAGAAGATTGCTGTAGAAATTTAATTTTAAAAAATATTTTTAGTCTATATTTTTTAAACACTAAAAACGCTGTTCGCCACATCCGCCATGATTTTGACGTCTCTTCTGGTAAACAACTAAATGTCATTCGCGTGTTACTGTAGGTGGATTCTTTCGTCTGACTAAATTTATCATAAAACACTTTTAACTTTAGGAAAGAAAAAAACAGTAAACTTAGTTTTTTTTTGACAAAACTAATTATGGATGCCGGCTTTGTGAAAGCAGAAAGCACAAATCTGCCAAGAATTGACGCATTGATGGTTGGTGAATTTGTTGCACTAAACCCCGATTTCTGCTCTGCGGAGCAGAGAAACGACAAGGCATCTATGTAAGTACAGTGCATTAAGTATTACAATGTAGTAATAAACATAAAACTGATACAACATATGAATAAGTGTAATAAAGTTGCGTAGGTTAATTTCTTTCGGCACTTTAATCGACAACTTTCCTGGAGTCTTCAAGGATGTGTTTTTATATTCTCGTACAATACAGTAATGATAATTACTTTATTTTTCGTGGTATTTATTAGAAATCATGTTTTTGTTTATTATAAACTCAGTTAAAAGTAATTTTCTACGTGTTTACGAGTTTTTGTTTACGACAGTTCACGTCATAGCATAGATAATCTATAGACTAAAATGGCCGACAGCGTTTTTGTATGTCCATGAAAAGTCTATTTTAAAATTAAAGATTTGTAGCTTTCTAGGTTTAAAAAAAATACAATACATTTTTTTTCGGTCTAATAGAACATTAATTAACCATTTAAAACCTTTTTCCAAAAAGGGTCAACTAGCCTATTGTAGAATGTTATTGAAACATAACGTCAGCTGTGAAGTTAGCGCAAGTCGCAACGCAGTAAACTGTCGGTGTAAGGTGCGTGTATCAAATATAGAGGACGATTTAAACTTAATGTCGACTGTGAAGTAACCGCAAATCGCGGTGTTAGGTGAGTGTCACAATACCATTCAAACTAAATATCGACTGTAAAGTTAGCTCAAGTCGCGGCGCAGTAAACTGTCGGTTAACGTCAGCTGTGAAGTTAGCGCAAGTCGCGACGCAGAAAAGTGTCGATGTAAGGTGAGTGTTTGATACACATATAGAGGACGTTTCAAACTCAATCTCGGCTGCGCAGTAAACGAAACATTGCATAATGCATTTCAATGAACTGCCATGACCTTCTAAAAAATATTTTATCCAAAAATAAATTTAAGAGTACCCTGCGCAAGCATTATCTATTGTTGTGTCCATAAAGTGAGGGAACTCTTTAAGAGGTAGGTTGGTTAAAGCTATGTTGTTTATTAAACAAATAGGTGTAATGTTATATAACAAAACAAAAATCCCAAATATTTGTGTGTTAATAGATGATTGATAAAATCTGCAAGTTTTGATGTAGGTCATCATACATATCATAGTGTGCCTGTATAAGTTATATATAATTTTATGTGCGCGTGAGTGTGTGTGTAACGTGTTTGGAGGTAAACTATTTCACCCACTTTAATGTTTTAAAACAACACTATAAAAAAACTATTACAAAACATGTAGGCACTGTAAATATTTTTTATTCATTTTATTTGATAATAGAGTATTTTGTCGACTTAATCTGCATGGCAAATCTTGTTGAATTAATTACGATTTATATATTATAAAAAAGTTAATTCAGCTTTTTTTAACAATGAATTTATCAAGGTAAGTTAAACAAGAAGTTGCACAATTGATTGAGTTAATTTTTATAATCATAATATTATTATCATAAACTAAAAATAAATATGAAATAAAAGTGATTCAGATGATTTGGAAAAAGTTATGACAAAAATAAACTAGTGTTGTTTATAAACTCCAAAATAACGACATCTGAAGCTTATTGAAATTGTAGAGGAGCTGGAAAGACACAAAAAATATTTTGTGGCATATTCACTTATTATATTTGCATCCAACTCTTGTAATGCGGATGTTATGAACAAAGATTTAGGGTATGAAAATAAAGTATTGTTGCATAATTTACTGGTTCACCAATGCGAGCTCAAGCAGACATTTAGTTTGGTTCTTCAGATACTGAATAAGATGATATACATAATTGACAGGGGTTGTATCAATGACATGCAGTAACATTTAGTGTCGCCGCACAACTGGCCACTAGGCCCCAACCACACAACCGGTGGCCGGTGGCCCGTGTGCGGCTACACTAACACTTGATGTTAAGTGACATACATCACACGAAAAAAATTGAAATATACGAGTATATTTTGGGTAAATGCAAACAGAAGCTCTACCATGTAGGTTGGTTAAGCGTGTATTGTATTCTTTTGCCATGAAAAGAAGTCAATTTTTAAAGGTACCGTACCTTTAAAGGAAAAAACGGAGCCCTTTTAGGATCAGTTTTGTTTGTTGTCCGTCTGTCTGTCAAGAGCGTCAAGACCCTATATTTCAGGAACTCGTGGAGGTATCGAGTCCAAATTTAAACCATATGCTCAAGTCTGGGAACCCTTGAAGCTGTAATAAAATCAAACTTCTAGTTAACTTCAAAAAAGATACGGCGGCTTATGTTGCGTATTATAATGCGATTCAAATAAGAATAGGAAAGCCAATGACCTCTATCAGCAAATGTCGCTTGAAAAGTACTGTTTGCAAAAAAATCTCGGGACACTTTTTTAGCACTCAGCTGATTCTAGAATAAAAACCAAACATTTTTAAACAAACAATAACAAATGTTGATAATTAATATTAGTTGTTTTTTTTTAACCTAAATCGTCAACGAAATGTCACTTTATGTTGCGTTCAAAAACTCGATTTAAAACTTTCGTTTACATATAGGATGCACGTTCGTATGTGACCTGCATGTTTATTCATAACTTCTCCGGTGGTAATGCAGAGTTGCGCGAAATTGAAGATCTAGATTCTGATTAATGTTTTTTTTCACACAGTCTTAATAAAGAAATACTATTAAAATCGTTTGTGTTCTTTCTCAACCTTAGTAAATTAATTTTATTAAAAAATCTGATGTTTTGTCTCACTTAATCTTAGTAAATAAGTTTCATTAAATAGCAACATTTTTATGCTCACTCTACCTATTTGGTTTGAATTGACAGCTATGACGTTCAAATATGGCGCCCAGTCGGTCCTATTCTTAGTTGAATCCCATTATACTATACGATGTTCTAGGTGGGCGAGCCCGACTCACACTAGTCCGGTTTTTAAACATAGAAGTTTCTTCGCAGGTATATGCTACGGCATGCAGATGCTGAATAAAGAATTTGGCGGCTCAGTTCTGCGCAAAGAGGCTCGGGAGGACGGACAGTACGAAGTCGAAGTCGAGACAACGTGCCCTCTCTTCAAGTAAGTTTGTATTTTGGCAGAGCATCAAGATACATTGATAAATTAAGACAGTCATGGTCAATCGGTTCAATCAATAACGGTTAGAATGTTATCTCAAAACAATAATGATAGGTTGCCATAAAACATCATAGACAGCCTATTTATGACTGTAATATATTCATTTGTCATACTTGTACCCCTCCTCTGTTTATGGAATGAGTTTTTTCTAGTTTCAATTTAAACATTTTGCTAGTTTAAATAAAATCTTTTGTTTTATTAAAATAGAAGATAAAGAGTTATTAGAGAAACTGCAATTGGACGCACCTTGACAGCGTAGTGAAGGTAGGCGAGAGGTTCCGCGTTTGAGCGCAGTCCTCAAACCCCCTCATAGCTGTGATATTTTTACAGTCAACCTATGTAATGGATACTGAAATTCTAAATATTCCTTTGACAAAATATAACTCCACTGTGGGTCCTAAGGGGTGGTCATATGGGCAAAATCGCACTCGTCGAATTACCTACCAAGCCGCGATGCGTTCATTGAAGTTTGCGACGATGATTTCTACCCAAATATAAAGACTTGCTGATAATTCTGGCAACTCTTCTTATAAGCAGTGCGACATCAGAGAGCAAATATTTACCAATATTTGGTGCACATACTAATACTTTTTGGTCGGGTAATACTTTGTTCGGAAATCTATTGGATAAGGCAATGTACGCTCAAACGTCAGCTTTAATTAGAAGATTAGATTGCGCTGGGATATTTTTTCTTTTATAGATAGGTCCGACAAATGACTCCACCCCACCTGGTGTTAAGTGAAGGTGAAGTCCAGACGCGAAGATAGCTGATACAGCAGTTCTACCTGCCACACCAGCCATCCTCACCCTGCCGGCCTGCATGTTGCTTCCTCACGCCTCTTAAAGGATCCCAGGATGTAAGAGGGAGGGAACACGTGACTGGACAGAGCATTCCATTTACGGATAGTGCGACAAAGAAATGAGTCACCAAATTTCTTTGTACGCGTTGGAATTGTGGCCACAGTTAGACAGTGACAACGTAGGCCAGCGTACGTGGTCCTCTGAAGGAAAGGGGAAGGTGGAGTAAGAGAATTCCAATAAAAAGTTTTTTTTATTGATTTGTTTACACAGTCGTTTGGAGAAACTGCAGCCTGTACTGCTGACGCACGGCGACAGTGTACAGAAGGTGGGTGAGAGGTTCCGCGTTGGAGCGCAATCCTCGAACCACCTCATTGCGGCGATATACAACGAGCAGATGCGTCTCTACGGCGTACAGTTCCATCCAGAGGTATACACATATACATACATCTCATTAGGTATATACCTGTTATAATGGTGTAATGTATTTTGAATAAATATATATAAAAAAAAGACCCACACCATAGGTAATAAAATAAAATAAAATTTGTAAAATAAAAAAATCGAAAGATGAATCAAGCACTTCTTCAAACTATCAGTCTGAACATTTTTTTTAAATCTATTTTATTGATATTGTATTAAAAAACCGAATCATCAGTAAAACAAGTCGTAATAATCCAATAAAAATACATTTTTTTCTACAAAAATTGTATTTTAAACTGTGGGTTTAATAACTAAATAAACTAGTAGTAAGTCAAGAAGCAGTAAAGCTTGTAATATTAAAAAATAAAAAGTTTGAGAGAAATTTACTTTAAATGGATAGGTCGAAATTAATGAAAAAAAGAATACTCGGGCGCCAGACCTACCACATTATTATACCATATTAGCCGGGAAAGCAAAGGACTATTAATCACAAGAGAAGGCTTGATTGCAAAACCATATTCATTTTGGGTTGTCGATTTATTTAAATTTACTACAAAACTACTTAAGTCCAAAAGGGTTACTGCTAAATTTAGAAACTACTTAATATACTATGGCTACTAAAATGTAAATGAAAATTTTACCTTATGGGTTCCGGTACAACAATGAATTTGGAAAGTTACCGAACTTGTTGCATCTGTGTAGTGGCTATGTCTGGTGTCAATTGTAATATTAAATGGATGTCGCTGTTACATCACGGGACTGTTCACTTTCTCATCATGGGAAATGTTGAAAGTTCATTATAAAATCCAAAATAAAATAAAAAAACGCTTTTCGCGTTTTTTAAACAAATTAAGCTTGGAATGCGATATCCGCCATTCCGATCAAAAGCTGCAAAATGTTATATCATCAAAAACAATTGAAAATCCAATGGATTATCATGATAAAAATTAAGATTTAAATTTTCACATGTTCCTCGTAAAAATTTTGGTCGTGAAGTGAAGTGACAGTTCTTTTCTTAGTTTGTCTGGGCGGTAGGCAAAGAGAACAATGTCCATTCAGCCTACTGCTCGATAAAGGCAGAAACACACTTACCCAAAAGTGCACAGATTAAAGAAAATGGGCGCGAGATAAAAAACGACCAGAGAGACAACCAAAAAAAATCTTCTATCTCGCTCTTCGAGCGAAGGAGGTCCATGTGACGTTTTTAACACGTTACATTTCACCCTTCCCCGAATAAAGCATCGAGAATCGAGGCTGAAGAAACTACAGCTAAAATTCAAATACTAAAAGCCAAAACGAAATCCGTTGAATTATGGATGAAAACGAAAACCCAAAGTGAAAAGAAAATAACTTCAAATAAAGTTATCCAAATACCAAAACATCATCTAACTATAGAGTCCTTGGACAAAAAGTCACAAGTCTCAAAACAAAAGCTGTTGAACTAAATTAGTCACAGACCCAAAATTATTAAAAACCTAAAGCAAAATGCTCTAAAATAAAAGTATGCAAAGCTTACTACAAAAAATTCAACCACTATCATCATCATTATTGAGATCTGTCGAACATAAAAAGTCGCAGACTCTAAAAAATCTCTAAATTCAAACTACTCTAACTAAACCCTGGTGAGATCTGTTGGACATCTAAGTCGCAGACTCTAAAATTTCCTAAACTAAAACTCCTTCAAAACCTAAACCCCTGTGAGATCTGTTGGATATTAAAATCGCAGACTCCTAAAATTTCTTAAACTACTACTCTACTACTCTTAACATTAATTTCTGAAGGTCTGTTGGACATCTAGGTCACAGACAGAAAACTACAATCTACTCCTACTACCAACTCTTGGGAGATCTGTTAGACAACTATGTCGCAGACTGAAAAATCCCACCCCAGTACTGCTATACTAAAAAGTCGCAAGTACTATTAGTTAAATCCCCAAAAAGTTCGAGATGAGTGGCAAAATTGACACAAACTCATTTAAGTCACAATCATGGTCGGCACAACACCATCGGCTTTCCGAACATGATGTGCAAAAGGTGTCGAGAACAAACAGTTCGACAAAAAAAATGTAGTGACGAAAGTCAAAACAGCAAAAAATTTGGCGAAAACCAAAACGTGACATTCATGGCCGACTCAACACCAACGACTTTCCGGACATGAAGCACCCAAAACAAAAGTTGTAACTACATGATCGGCACAACTCCACCGAACTCCCGAGCATGAAGCACAAAAACAAACAATTGATGTCCATAAATATGGGCAAACAAAATACCAAAACAATATGGCAAAACCAAAAAAGCGTCAACAATGTTGAACAAAAAGTCGAAATTGCAACTTCATGATCGGCACTACACCACCGAACTTCCGAACATGATGTGCAAAAACAAAACAAATGATGTCCATAAATATGGGCAAACAAATTACCAAAACAAAGTGGTAAACCAAACAAATCGTCAAAAATATTGAACAAAAAAAAGTCAAAATCATGGATGTCGAATCCAAGGAAAAAGTAGGGATCCCAAAATGTCAAATCCGGGTGTAACAATTATCACACACACAAACTTCTACACAAAACAAATTGTTATAAAACAACAAACATGCAGAAACACCACACAACTATAGTACTAACAAATAAGTTTGTACAAAAATAACAAATGAGGACATATAAAATCCTAATAAAAAATGTGTCCATACAGATAAAACATCTGCATGAAACAAAAGGTTATAAAATCTTATGATGCAGAAAATAAGTAGGCATACTACGTTAATTTAAATTTTACAAAAAATTTTCAAAGTCAAATAATATAATGGCAAAACTTGAATTTAATAAAAACCAAAAAGTCAATGAGTAAAGTCTAATGTATTTGAGTAATATCACTTTCTTTCATCACCTTCCAAGGGCAACAGTACATACCTCACGCAAATAAATCAACTTTCAAATGCCCAGATCACCCAAGTCACAAAAGCCTAAAACCCAAAGGTTTGTTTATGTAACAAAACTAACCAAACAACAGCTAAGCAATCTAAATTTTCAAAATGTCTTTAACATGGTAACGACCAGAAGTACTTTTAACCAAATCTTTCAAAACATAAACATTATTCGAGATTTTATCAATAATCTTACATTTAATAAACTTCGGAGCTAGTTTTGCCGAAAAATAATGAGCAGCACTAGATTGAACAAAATTCCTCCTCCAAACAATATCACCTACATCATAAGAAGTGACTTCACGACGCTTGTTATAATAAGAAGCATTACGTTTATATGCTTTAAATAAAGTTCCAGTAACTTTAACAAAAATACTTTCAAGTGAAGAAAGTGAATGAGCAAAAGCAGAACGGTCAACAAGATCGATCTGTGTTAAATTATCAAAGGAATTACTAAAACGGTGCAATGACGCATCAATAATTAACTCCCTACCAAACATTAGGAAATTCGCAGTGAACTCCGTAGCCAAATTAACACTACTATTCAAAGCTAACTGAACATGTGGAAGAAATTTCGACCAAGTTCTATGATCATCACGAACGAAGCAAGAAATGCAAGTTTCAACCGTTTTATTATAACGCTCCACTGGATTATTCTGAGGCGTATATAAAGTATTATAAAATATTCTATCAATATTAAAACCTTTAAGAAAATCTACAAAATTTCTAGAAGTGAACTGAGTACCGTTATCACATACAACTATTTTTGGACATCCGAACTTAAGGAAGATATCTTTTTCTAAGAACTTACACATTGATCTAGTCGTTGCATTAGCCAAAGGAAATAACCAACAATATTTTGTAAAAACATCTACTACAGATAATATAAATTTATGACCAGAATAAGTTTTGGGTAAAATTCCAATTAAATCCATACTTAACATTACCATAGGTCTATCTACTTTTTTGGGATTAATCATAGTTCCAAGTGGTTTAGAAGTCGAATGCTTATAAGCTTTACAAATATCGCAATTATTAATATATTTATGAACATCATTAAACATACCTTTCCAAAAGTAATGTAGTTTTATTTTATGCAAAGTTTTATGAATTCCCAAATGACTCGAATTTAAATCATCATGATTATTTCTAATAGAATCTAAAATATGTTCTTTTGGAACAACAATTTTCCAATCTAAATTATTATTAACGCTATATTTTGATTTACAAAATCTATACAAAGTATCATTTTCTACTCTAAAATTTTTATATCTAGAAGGGAATTTTTGACAATTGACAAAAATCTTTCTATACCAAGGATCTACGATGTCATCGTTAGGCGAAACAATTTGATTTGAATTTATTGTCAACGCAGCTATATCATAACGAGAAAGAGTATCAGGAACTACATGCAAAGAACCTTTTTTATGAATTATATCAAATGTAAATTGTGAAATTCTAGCAGCCCATCTAGCTAAGCGACCAGAAGGATTATTTAAATTTAAAAGCCATTTTAAACTAGCATGATCCGTTACTACGGTAAACTTCATTCCTTCAACGTACGGCCTAAAATGTTCAATAGAATCTAAAATTGCCAAAAGTTCTCTCTCAGTCACACTATAATTACGTTCACACTTATTAAGAGATCTAGAATAAAAAGCAATAGGATGTTGATCACCGTTATCATCTTCTTGACTCAGAACACTACCAATACCAACAGATCTAGCATCACAATGCAAAAAGAAACAAGTTGCTCCTTAGGCGGCAAGGCAGCAGATAATGCAAGTTTGTCACCTTCCATTTTTGCAAAATGCCAAAATAGCAGTGAAATTATAAACGCAGTTAACGCAAAGTAAATTTAAAGTTAAATCTTTTAAAAGATAAAGCAAGATGCAGCAAGTTTACAATTGGTGAAAGATATTTAAATCTTAAGTTAAGTTATGTAACCGAATTGAATTATTTAAAAATTATTAATATAAAAACATATTATCCTTAACAGAAATAAGTTTGTGACAAAATGTCAAAATATCTAAGTTACAACAACATCAAAAGTTATTTTACAATATTATTATGACTAAGTTTATTATTATTATTATATAAACAATGCTTCATTAAATTATGAAAATATTTCAGAATATTTAGTTATATTTTTTCAAAGAATGTTAAATTATTTTAAGTTTATGTTATTATTTATAAAAGTTAAACTTTATTGTTTATGTTTTATTTAAACAATGTATATACTAGCTCAAAACAAGTTGTGGAACAGTTATATTTATCATTAAGAAACTTGTATAAATTTCAAATAATGTTCACAAAACATTTTAAAAATTATCAAAACGTTCGAACAAAAAGTCCTAATTTTTTATATATATAGCAAAAAGCTTTGTAAATTTGCATATTCAAATGTAAATAACAAAACAATAACACAATGATCATAGTTAACAAGGTAATAAAAGTTTAAGTTATGTGCAATATGCATCAATTGGTAGAAACCAAATAATTGTTAACGAGTTGAAGTAAATTCTAAGAAATTTGCATGTGCAAAATACTAAATTAACATACAAAAGTAGTAAATATCATGTGATGCATCACTACAGACGTATATAGAACATTTCAAATATGAAATAAAGTTCAAAACAAGTAGTTAAATGAAAAGTTAATATTAACACGAACCATCCAAAACATTAAGTTAAATTGTAATTATATTACAGGCAAAATCTATGCTTTTGTACTTGAATTTTGATATATATATTATGTATCAAAATTCAAGTACAAAAGCTACATTATATTACAAATGTAATAATAAAGATGACAAACAACCAGACAAGACTACTATTATAGGTACAAAATGAAATGGATTGCATAAACCAAGTCCCTGTGCGCTGGCGTCAATTGTAATATTAAAAAATAAAAAGTTTGAGAGAAATTTACTTTAAATGGATAGGTCGAAATTAATGAAAAAAAGAATACTCGGGCGCCAGACCTACCACATTATTATACCATATTAGCCGGGAAAGCAAAGGACTATTAATCACAAGAGAAGGCTTGATTGCAAAACCATATTCATTTTGGGTTGTCGATTTATTTAAATTTACTACAAAACTACTTAAGTCCAAAAGGGTTACTGCTAAATTTAGAAACTACTTAATATACTATGGCTACTAAAATGTAAATGAAAATTTTACCTTATGGGTTCCGGTACAACAATGAATTTGGAAAGTTACCGAACTTGTTGCATCTGTGTAGTGGCTATGTCTGGTGTCAATTGTAATATTAAATGGATGTCGCTGTTACATCACGGGACTGTTCACTTTCTCATCATGGGAAATGTTGAAAGTTCATTAGAAAATCCAAAAAAAAAAAAAAAAACGCTTTTCGCGTTTTTTAAACAAATTAAGCTTGGAATGCGATATCCGCCATTCCGATCAAAAGCTGCAAAATGTTATATCATCAAAAACAATTGAAAATCCAATGGATTATCATGATAAAAATTAAGATTTAAATTTTCACATGTTCCTCGTAAAAATTTTGGTCGTGAAGTGAAGTGACAGTTCTTTTCTTAGTTTGTCTGGGCGGTAGGCAAAGAGAACAATGTCCATTCAGCCTACTGCTCGATAAAGGCAGAAACACACTTACCCAAAAGTGCACAGATTAAAGAAAATGGGCGCGAGATAAAAAACGACCAGAGAGACAACCAAAAAAAATCTTCTATCTCGCTCTTCGAGCGAAGGAGGTCCTTGTGACGTTTTTAACACGTTACAAGCTGGAAACTATATTTGACTCAATTTAAGAAAAATTTTAGTAAACCGATACTTATATCAACCATAATAGCATACATAATAAAAATGACAAATTTGTGTGACAAATAATATAATTTCAAAGAAAAATCACTGCATTACCGTTGAGTCAAATTTTATATAAACATTTGAATTTCCTGCATTTGCGTCAAATCCTGAACAAATTTTTACCTTTTCTCAGGTCGACTTAACGCCTAAAGGGAAGCAGATGCTTTCGAACTTCCTGTTCGACATCGCCGGTCTCTCTCGCACGTTTACGCTGCGCTGCAGGCGGGAGGCGTGCATACAATACATACGGGAGACTGTTGGAGATAACAAAGTGCTCGTATGTTACCATATCATGTTTTTTATCGCATCTAACTGTCAAACTCCATAGTAATTGTATTGACAATCAAGCGTGATAAAAATTAAATTTTATATTGTGGCGGCGACATCTGTATGCCCCACATAGAACTGACATGAAGGAAATAATCATTCGCCTCCACAAGAGATGGCGCTACCTGCGCTGCGATCACAATAGTATAGTAGCCTAAATCGCGCAAGTAAAATTCGGAGGCTAATACTCGATGTATACGATGCCCGACCAACATCAGTCGGGCCGCGGCTCCCGAGCTACCATCACCCAGCTCGGAGATCTTCCCCTTTGGCCTTCATAATATCATATCGCGGTGCTCATGCTAGGAGGGATGTAGTACTACCGATCTTCCTTTAAATTCATGAGTCCGCAATCAACTTACTAAACACAATGATTTACTTAGATCCTTTGCTATACTGGCAGACCCGAATCATGGTGTGATACCATGTTTAGACCAGTAAGTACCCTTAGCACAAGCCAATATCGAATTCAAATAGTTTGCTAGTGCGAAATGCCATCGTCAATTATGTGTGGAAACTTGAACAGCAGCGCTACAACGGACGTAGCGATAACTAAAATTCAGTACACATCTGACTTATAAGATAAATCGAATTCATCTATTTGAATTTGATAATGTTCCGTGCTAAGGGTACAAGGAATATGGGAGTTGGAGGGTGGCCAGTCAAATATACTTTGAAAAAAACTCTTATGAATGCACAATATTAACTGCGATCCACTTTTCTAGCCAGGTGACGCTTCGAATGAAATGATAGATAGAAGTTGATTTTTACAATTACTCTGTATAGGGAGGATGACAACTTTTGTACCGTAGTGTGTACCCTTTGATCAACAATTCTATAGACAACGGGTTGCATACAAAATCAAAGTTAAAAACTGTGTGTGAGACTTATGCAGCTGCACTCGATTCCCAATAAATAATAACAATTGTTTTAAAACAGTTTAAGTTGAATCAATAACAACCGTGTCACAAAGGAATAAACTTACAAATAACGAAATGTTACTTGGTGCATACGACCTTTTACCGACCGACGGACCGACCCATTGGCTGTATATTAACCGAACTAATTGAAAATAAGACCTCACGCCTCAAGTGAGGCTATGTTTACCGAGACGGATTTTAGGCACTGACCCGTTATCTATAGATTTGTTGATTTAAAACAATGCGGAGATACCGATATAGATTTGAAATGTTGCATGGGAGTAGTGTTGTCATTTAGGAATTTCAAAAGTGCTGACAACAATCTTGACATTTCGAAAAAAGTCCAGACTTTTTAGTCCCAACATGATACCATTAATCACTTAGTTACAATGATATATATTTAAATCAATATGTATATTTATTATTCATATTCAACGTTATTTCAAAAATCTGGACAATTTAGAGATCCGGACAAAGTCCGGACTATGGTCTAAAAGTCTGGACATGTCCGGTCTAATCCGGACGGATGGTAACCCTACATGGGAGTGACGTCATGCGACATTGTACAAGCATGTGAGTCTTCCTGCATTTTTTACTTAGCAGCGACGTCACGAGCTCCCTCTCTCAAAATTTGACGTGCTTGGAACTTAGTAACTTTTTGGTTGCTTGACAAGAAATAAATGTCCATTATTTTTTGGTAATCTGACTGACGGACTAAATAGTATTTCATTTACTTTTACTCTTCCATCACTCCTATTGTAACATATTTTTTAAATAAACGCCGTTTACATAAAAACTGCTTTAATTCGTTTAAAGACTTCGTACATAATTAAACTTGTAGGTTTTGGTGAGTGGAGGCGTAGACTCTACAGTGTGCGCGGCGCTTATAAGAACCGCCCTTCGTGAGGATCAAGTCATAGCCCTACACATCGATAATGGTATGTCAAACATCATTAATGCTATATTAATTGAAATGTTATAGCATTCAACTGCTAGATGACTTATATTTTTATCTTATTTGATAACGAATTAGAAATGATATGGAATTCGAACTGCAGTAATAAGTGGTTCCACGCAAACAGCGATCAAGTGGTCGGGGCGAAGAAATGCGATATACAAATCGATCATGGGATTGATTAGGATTTCCGTTTAACATTATCTTACTCAAAGAATGGATAGACAAATTGATTTCAAGATATTTGATTTGCCAAATTAAAATCACAAATGTTAAAGCACAATTTTTTTTTACTTATTATCACGAGTAGTAGCGGAACGACACGGAACGAAATGAAAATATGTCATTAATCATTAAAGTAAAATAAGCCCCCAAATGTTGGTGAATTCGGCGCCTCGGCGATGACGTGCCATGACCGAACGAGACCTTATATCATTTATATGAGATAAAGAGATAGTTATTAGACTGTCAATCCCATAGTCGCATATAAGGTGAATGAACTTTTGCATCGCTTCTCGTTGGCCCTACTTTAGTAAATTACTCCGTATTATTATTACCACAACTGGAATGGTTTTCTTTTATGCGCTATTGTAACTAGTTGAATATTTTCTAGTAAAAATTGTGTTTAGATTGTATTGTATGTTATAATTTTTGTTATTTTTAAAGCATGTAACTGCTTGATGTTTAAATCTAATGAAAATATAACTAGAAAAAATTCCACGCGGACCAGGCAGCAGACGGGACTCGAACCCGCACCCTTCGCAATCCGGGCGAATGCACTGACCAATTATGCTACCGCGGCCCTCACGGACCGCGTCGAAATTCTTTCTAGCTATTCTTAAGCTGCAAGGCAGCGCCATCTCTTCGCATTATAGGTAAACCCACAATGTCAAATGAATACTTTTACAAGTATTAAACATTTGAAAGAAGAAATAGCAATTATAGTTATAATTTTTGTTATTTTTAAAGCATGTAACTGCTTGATGTTTAAATCTAATGAAAATATAACTAGAAAAAATTCCACGCGGACCAGGCAGCAGACGGGACTCGAACCCGCACCCTTCGCAATCCGGGCGAATGCACTGACCAATTATGCTACCGCGGCCCTCACGGACCGCGTCGAAATTCTTTCTAGCTATTCTTAAGCTGCAAGGCAGCGCCATCTCTTCGCATTATAGGTAAACCCACAATGTCAAATGAATACTTTTACAAGTATTAAACATTTGAAAGAAGAAATAGCAATTATAGTTATAATTTTTGTTATTTTTAAAGCATGTAACTGCTTGATGTTTAAATCTAATGAAAATATAACTAGAAAAAATTCCACGCGGACCAGGCAGCAGACGGGACTCGAACCCGCACCCTTCGCAATCCGGGCGAATGCACTGACCAATTATGCTACCGCGGCCCTCACGGACCGCGTCGAAATTCTTTCTAGCTATTCTTAAGCTGCAAGGCAGCGCCATCTCTTCGCATTATAGGTAAACCCACAATGTCAAATGAATACTTTTACAAGTATTAAACATTTGAAAGAAGAAATAGCAATTATAGTTATAATTTTTGTTATTTTTAAAGCATGTAACTGCTTGATGTTTAAATCTAATGAAAATATAACTAGAAAAAATTCCACGCGGACCAGGCAGCAGACGGGACTCGAACCCGCACCCTTCGCAATCCGGGCGAATGCACTGACCAATTATGCTACCGCGGCCCTCACGGACCGCGTCGAAATTCTTTCTAGCTATTCTTAAGCTGCAAGGCAGCGCCATCTCTTCGCATTATAGGTAAACCCACAATGTCAAATGAATACTTTTACAAGTATTAAACATTTGAAAGAAGAAATAGCAATTATAGTTATAATTTTTGTTATTTTTAAAGCATGTAACTGCTTGATGTTTAAATCTAATGAAAATATAACTAGAAAAAATTCCACGCGGACCAGGCAGCAGACGGGACTCGAACCCGCACCCTTCGCAATCCGGGCGAATGCACTGACCAATTATGCTACCGCGGCCCTCACGGACCGCGTCGAAATTCTTTCTAGCTATTCTTAAGCTGCAAGGCAGCGCCATCTCTTCGCATTATAGGTAAACCCACAATGTCAAATGAATACTTTTACAAGTATTAAACATTTGAAAGAAGAAATAGCAATTATAGTTATAATTTTTGTTATTTTTAAAGCATGTAACTGCTTGATGTTTAAATCTAATGAAAATATAACTAGAAAAAATTCCACGCGGACCAGGCAGCAGACGGGACTCGAACCCGCACCCTTCGCAATCCGGGCGAATGCACTGACCAATTATGCTACCGCGGCCCTCACGGACCGCGTCGAAATTCTTTCTAGCTATTCTTAAGCTGCAAGGCAGCGCCATCTCTTCGCATTATAGGTAAACCCACAATGTCAAATGAATACTTTTACAAGTATTAAACATTTGAAAGAAGAAATAGCAATTATAGTTATAATTTTTGTTATTTTTAAAGCATGTAACTGCTTGATGTTTAAATCTAATGAAAATATAACTAGAAAAAATTCCACGCGGACCAGGCAGCAGACGGGACTCGAACCCGCACCCTTCGCAATCCGGGCGAATGCACTGACCAATTATGCTACCGCGGCCCTCACGGACCGCGTCGAAATTCTTTCTAGCTATTCTTAAGCTGCAAGGCAGCGCCATCTCTTCGCATTATAGGTAAACCCACAATGTCAAATGAATACTTTTACAAGTATTAAACATTTGAAAGAAGAAATAGCAATTATAGTTATAATTTTTGTTATTTTTAAAGCATGTAACTGCTTGATGTTTAAATCTAATGAAAATATAACTAGAAAAAATTCCACGCGGACCAGGCAGCAGACGGGACTCGAACCCGCACCCTTCGCAATCCGGGCGAATGCACTGACCAATTATGCTACCGCGGCCCTCACGGACCTTGCCTGCCTTGCAGCTTAAGAATAGCTAGAAAGAATTTCGACGCGGTCCGTGAGGGCCGCGGTAGCATAATTGGTCAGTGCATTCGCCCGGATTGCGAAGGGTGCGGGTTCGAGTCCCGTCTGCTGCCTGGTCCGCGTGGAATTTTTTCTAGTTATATTTTCATTAGATTTAAACATCAAGCAGTTACATGCTTTAAAAATAACAAAAATTATAACTATAATTGCTATTTCTTCTTTCAAATGTTTAATACTTGTAAAAGTATTCATTTGACATTGTGGGTTTACCTATAATGCGAAGAGATGGCGCTGCCTTGCAGCTTAAGAATAGCTAGAAAGAATTTCGACGCGGTCCGTGAGGGCCGCGGTAGCATAATTGGTCAGTGCATTCGCCCGGATTGCGAAGGGTGCGGGTTCGAGTCCCGTCTGCTGCCTGGTCCGCGTGGAATTTTTTCTAGTTATATTTTCATTAGATTTAAACATCAAGCAGTTACATGCTTTAAAAATAACAAAAATTATAACTATAATTGCTATTTCTTCTTTCAAATGTTTAATACTTGTAAAAGTATTCATTTGACATTGTGGGTTTACCTATAATGCGAAGAGATGGCGCTGCCTTGCAGCTTAAGAATAGCTAGAAAGAATTTCGACGCGGTCCGTGAGGGCCGCGGTAGCATAATTGGTCAGTGCATTCGCCCGGATTGCGAAGGGTGCGGGTTCGAGTCCCGTCTGCTGCCTGGTCCGCGTGGAATTTTTTCTAGTTATATTTTCATTAGATTTAAACATCAAGCAGTTACATGCTTTAAAAATAACAAAAATTATAACTATAATTGCTATTTCTTCTTTCAAATGTTTAATACTTGTAAAAGTATTCATTTGACATTGTGGGTTTACCTATAATGCGAAGAGATGGCGCTGCCTTGCAGCTTAAGAATAGCTAGAAAGAATTTCGACGCGGTCCGTGAGGGCCGCGGTAGCATAATTGGTCAGTGCATTCGCCCGGATTGCGAAGGGTGCGGGTTCGAGTCCCGTCTGCTGCCTGGTCCGCGTGGAATTTTTTCTAGTTATATTTTCATTAGATTTAAACATCAAGCAGTTACATGCTTTAAAAATAACAAAAATTATAACTATAATTGCTATTTCTTCTTTCAAATGTTTAATACTTGTAAAAGTATTCATTTGACATTGTGGGTTTACCTATAATGCGAAGAGGTGCCTTGCAGCTTAAGAATAGCTAGAAAGAATTTCGACGCGGTCCGTGAGGGCCGCGGTAGCATAATTGGTCAGTGCATTCGCCCGGATTGCGAAGGGTGCGGGTTCGAGTCCCGTCTGCTGCCTGGTCCGCGTGGAATTTTTTCTAGTTATATTTTCATTGTATTGTATGTTATTAGTAAAAATCAATATGGATTACCATTGTACCATTCAGAATGCCATAGCCATATTCAAAATCAACTCTGTTCGAAAACAATTTCCATGAAAGCCTGCGCAGCCGCTAGCTTATCCGCCAAAATAGATCACTTACAACTTCATCAATTAACGCACACGACGGATTAAAATTACCGTGTACAAAACCGCACAACAAAGAGTCCGGACCGGACAAAAGAACGCGGGTGTCCTCGAAAAAATATAACTCATGTGACAATGCGCAGCAACGCACACAGCCAACTTTAGTCTGCGTTACGCACAAAAAATAAATAAATATTTCCATCACTCACACCAATTAGCCTAGCCCCAAAGTAAGCCCTATAAGGCCTGTGTTATGGGATACTAGGGTAACGGATAGCATACATATACAGTACAAATATAAGTATATTTATATAAAAATACATATTTAACATCCATGACTGGAGTACAAATGCTCGTATTCATCACACAAACATCTGCCCCCACCGGGATTCTATCCCTGGACCTCTCGAGTCGGTGACACCATGAAACCCGGCGTACAAACTCGGCCACGGAGGTCGTCAGAAAATTACAAAACAACATTTTCTCAGAATATTTTCTTTCATAACGTGCATTTAGAAATTCCCAGGCAACAAATGTCGGCACACCGTGTGCGTTGAGTCCCTAACTAGTTCTCGGCGGACATTTTTTGACGATTGAGAGATGTGTTGTCCTCCACGGACAAAAGTCCTCAGTCTGCGCAGGCCATAATGAAGATGTTCTACTACATTGTTTTTTTTTTATGAAAGTGTACATTTCTTGTAGGATTCATGCGTAAGAACGAGAGCAGTAAGGTGGAGAGATGCCTCAGGGATCTCGGAGTACGCCTACACGTAGTGAACGCGGCTCATCAGGTAATTTTAAAATATTGACATAAACCTTTATAATAATAATCTAACCATTAAAATATATAATCTAAAACACGAGATTAAAAGACCGCAAATATTTCGGAGTAGGGAATAAATATGAAATGATTTTATGCATGTCACACTCTTATGCCTTTGCCAAACAGATACGAACCGAAAGCGTAGCGAAGCGTTTTCATTTTATAATTATATTTTATCAATATTTTCTGATTAGAATATTTTTCCCACCATGATTCGAACCCAGGATCTCGAGAGTAGGGAAAACGCCTCGAAAACCTATATACATTCACAAAGTACCCTCACTACTTTCCGCATTACTCAACTTATATTTGAAATGGGGTGCGACTTTGTTTTATACTATCTAAAGATTAAAAAGCTGCATTATTTATGAGTAACAAATCGAATTTTGTCAGAAAAATAATTTCTGTAGTGTTATATAAATTTTATGAGCTCAATGGCGCAGGTGGTTAACGCGTTCGGCTGCGATCGTTGAAGTTGAGCAACTTTCGCAGTGGTCGGTCATTGGATGGGTGACCAAAGATCTTCTATCTCGATTCTTCGTTATCCGTGCTTCGGAAGGCACGTTATGCCGTTGATCCCGGCTGCATCTGCAGTCGTCAACACCCGCCAATCCTCACTTGGCCCGTGTGGAGGGTCATAGCCCAATCTCCCTATTCCATCCATAGGAAGGCCTGTACCCCAGCAGTGGGGACATTAATAGGCTGATGATGATAAAAATGTTCATTTTCCAGTTCCGGCAAGGCAGCACAGTGGTACGCGAAGCGGGCGGCCGTACTCGCCATACGCCTCTGTTATGCCACACCACTTCCCCTGAAGACAAGCGTAAAATTATAGGCGACGTATTCATCCGCGTCGCAGAGCAGGCGGTGCAACACTTGCAGCTGCAGTCAGTATACATTATGATGATGTATTGGTGTCGATACTAGCATGAACTGAACTTAAATTTATCAACAGTGTATCCTTGTCATTCTCTATACAGAATGGAAAGGAGAGACTTATGTGAAATTAAGTTTTAAGGGAATCTTGCCAGAATCGACAACATAGTCTTTTTAACTTCCACTGATACAAAGGTTTTTTTAACGGGCTCGAATTTTAATACGCTTTTAAAATCATAAATAAAAAAGTGTCATTAAAGAGACCTTTTCCCAAAATGTGACATGTTTACATTTTGTTCTCTTGACTTGCATGTATTTCAGAAAATATCGGATTCTAGCAGCGAAAAGGTACTCTAGCGAAATCATAGATGATAAATCTTTATATATCTAAGAAAATTTACATAAATACGAAAGTGAGTTATTATGCCTTCATGCAAAACTTCTGAATGGATTTGGATGAAATTGGTGCACATATATTTTATGACCTGGATTAAGACATAGGATCCTTTTTATCCTGCAAAATGTTAGGTTCCTGTGAGATTCTCAAAAAACTAAACTAAGTGCGGATGTCGCAGGCGCCCGCCATTGGCTAGATAAATGTCACTGGAGGGTGCTGCAGAAGACACTATTGACTAAGCTTCTGATCATATCTCAGAAAATAAGAACGTGGTAGTTTTTGTAGTTAAAACTGGAACTGGCAAAGCCGCGAACAGAAAGCAACAAGTTTTTAAATCACTTGTTAAAAGAGTTTAACATGCATCTTTTACGCAAACTGTAAGTTTTATTATATGGTATGTTATATTAACTATCGTTTTGACATGTATAATTGACTTCAAGGTTTTTTTTGGTTTATTACCTTATAAATCAAATAAGATAATATTAACAAAAGTACTAGTTTATTAAATTTAAAAGGTTAAAAAAGTTCATAAGCCTTTTGATGAAATTATATTCTTTACAGGGAGGACCAAGTTCTACTCGGCCAGGGCACTTTAAGACCGGACTTGATCGAATCAGCGTCTTCAATGTGCAGCAACAACGCGGCGACTATCAAGACTCACCACAATGACACCGAATTGGTCCGGCTGCTGCGTCAGCGGGGCCGCGTGGTCGAGCCGCTCAAGGACTTCCACAAGGACGAGGTGTGGGGCCCATATTGTAGTATGCCTGTAATGTAGTGTAGTATAGTGACATCATCAACACTCTTCCCAACGATACTGAGCTGGTGCGGGGCTATCAAGACTCACCACAATGACACCGAATTGGTCCGGCTGCTGCGTCAGCGGGGCCGCGTGGTCGAGCCGCTCAAGGATTTCCACAAGGACGAGGTGTGGGGCCCATATTGTACTATGCCTGTAATGTAGTGTAGTATAGAAACGACGTCATCAACACTCGTCATAACGACACTGAGCTGTTCGTGTCGTTGATCGTCTTCGTCGTCATATTATCGACACTCTTTTTAAGAAATGAGCCTGTTTATGTTTTTAAACATATACCAATCACTTGATAAACAAAGTTAAAATCATACGTTTCTTATATACAGGTGCGCGCGTTAGGTACGGAGCTAGGGCTCCCGACGGCGGTGGTGGAGCGCCAGCCTTTCCCCGGGCCGGGGCTCGCCGTCCGGGTGCTGTGCCAGGACGAGCCCTACGCAGAGCGGGACTTCGCCGAGACACAGGTATAATTTCGCGTAATAATAATAAAAAAAAACCCGATCATTTATAAAAACTTCGCTGTGTGCGTTGCTGCGGCTAGTCACATAAGTTCTATTTTTATTTTCGGGGACAGCTCCGTACTATTGTCCATTCCGGTCTCTCGATGTCCTTAATTGTTCAGGGGAATTTGTACGCTGTAATTTTAATCCGTCGAGTGCGTTACGCGATGCATTGTATGGCGAACAAAAGTCACTCGTCTGCGAAGGCCATAACTGTATGTAACTACAGGATATCCGAAATAAATAAATAACAAACAAAAAGTTACCCTCTCTATCACGCTGGCACATCACATGGCTATTCGTGTTTGCTATTTGTAAAGGATGATGGGCAAAAATGTATGGAACTTGGTATCCGTTCCAATAGAGATGTGTTACATATCATTTGAAAGGTCTACTTGAATACAATAATGTCTACTATGGCGCTTGCCCTGATACGTTGTCGAAACAGAGTTATATAATAAATAATAAAAAAAAGTTTTTCCCCTTTTAAATTGTTATACATTTCAGTATTTACATTATTTTAGCAGTGTTGTAAGTATTAACAATAGGCATAAGGTTAGAGCGTTGATATCTGCAAAAGTTTAAAAAAAACTGTATTGCAGATATCAGTGCACAGTGTTTTATGGAACCAAAAAAATTTACACCTTAAGATTTTTGCATAAATCAATTATTTATACCCTAATAAAGGCAAGAGTTCAATTCTCAGATCACTATTTCCAGTAAAAAAAAAGATATGAAGTAGCAAACTTTTTGAAATTTGAGCATTAAAAAATTAACAATTTAATTTCCTCAAAAGACGGTTCCATATCTGTACATGAGATATTTGCCACTTGATAAGGAATTATTGAAGGCATAATTTTGCAATTATATTTTATTTATAAGTGTCCTAGTTTCCGAGAAATATATTTTTTTTTAATTTCGATTTTTAATTTTTTTCTCCAAATATCGGCAAAAGTGGAACCTGGATTTAGTACAGAAAGGTTCTATAAGCCAAGTTCTATCACCCATAAAAAAATCAGGTTTCACTTTTGCGGTTTTAAGAAGTTATGACAGAATTTAGATAAAGGTCAACTTTCATGATCTAGGATTGTCACAAAGGTCAACTATGAGTTAAATGAAAATGTTAAATTTTTTGTTTGTTAATTAATACCGTCAATCAATTGAATAAATTAACAACACTTGTGGACGAATATAATATACTTACATATACTAGGTACCTACCTGATGTAGATGTGATAATGTAGGAATACTTTATGTTTGTTCGACCACATTTTAACTTTGTACCTTACACGCTAAACGGTAACGAAAAAATGAACTATGTTGCTTGAAAAAAATTTCAAAATTCATTCAGAATCATTCAGGCATTCGATTAGAAAATAAAAACAAATCTTGGGCATAAATCAGTTAGTAGGTGTAACTATTATTGTTACAAAAAAAAAACGTAGAGGTAAGCAGGCATGAACTTGTGTCTAATTGGGTCTCCAAAACACACACAAAACAAACAATTAATAGTTAATACTCAGACCCGAAAACGAAAATCGATATTCATTATAATGACTTCCGCCTTGACTGGGAATCACCATAAGCGTTCCTTTTTTGCAAATAGAGCTTGGAGCCCATAAAAATATGTTAAAGGTACTGTAGTAAGTTCCTAAAATCTACATTATTGTAAACTCGTTCAAAACTAATACACAAATTTATATTTTAAAAATTTTCGTTCGAGGTCAGGTTCGGTGTCAACCCTAGCATAAAAATTTAAAAATGAATATCTTCTAATCGCCGCAAAAGTGACACGTGGCTTATTTATGTATGAAAGACCACATCCGTAGGTTTATTTCTATCGAAGTTCTAGGTTCCACTTTTTCGTTTTTAGGGAGAAAAAACAATAAATACGAAATACAAAAAAAAATTGCTGCTCCCAAACCAATGCATTTTTTTAAGCTAAAGAAACGCGTTTATACGCCTCTGATTATGCCCGATTGACACATATTTATTAAAAAAATATATTGTTAATATTCACTTTATAAAAAAATATACTAGATTTCATAGGTCAAAGGTCACGATAAGTTCATGATTTTTTTTCTCAAAGAGTATTTGAGTTAGACTTCTGGGAATTGAACTCATGCCTTTTTTAGGGTATAAATAATCTATTTATGTAAAAACCTGAACATGTAAATTTTTTTGGTTCCATAAAACACTGTGCAGTGCCTTCCGACTTAGTAACAATACAACCTCGTGTGAACTATTTAATGTTTATCTTTAACGAGAACGTTAATAAAAGAAAATGGTAAAAACATAATAAAAAAAAACAATAACTAGCTTGTTATCTTAAACGGTAACCATAGGCGTATATAGAGGGGGGGCCAAGTGGGCCGTGCCCACCCCAGGATGTTGGACTACCGATTCGAAATTCTATAATACTAATCACTAACTTCAGATGACTCTTCAATATCAGGGCCCAGGCCCCCCCTGAAAAATAACCCTAGATAGAACCCTAGATACGCCAATGACCGTAACACTTAATAAAAAACTTTAACAAAAATAGATAAAAATAGATTTTAAATATTAATTTTTGTTGGTACATTATGATTTTATTCATTTAATTTTTTATGTATGCAGTTATCCAGAGGCAGAGTGAAAGAAACTAATTTTTGAGTAATTACTTTATTCATTATCTATAATAAGGATGTCATTTAGGAACAGTGCAGGAGCGATGAATCCGGCGTGCCTGGCATAGCCTAGGTACCATATAATTAATAATATGTCAGCACAAGTTCCTATGGTACGTCTACCGGTTACACATGTACAATAATGTTGAATTATATTATTATAATTATTATTCGGTAAGTATAATAATGGTAATAACGGTTCCGGCAAAAATGGTTCTGGTATTTTCTGGAAAAAATAAAAACGGACAACAAATATCAGAATGCCGCCATAGTAACTAATATTCTACATGAAAAGAGGTATTCAATGATATATCACTCATCGCTATTGATACCAAACACCAATTGGATACCAAAATGCCCGTCCTCCTTTGACAACAGTCTTTCGTTTTGCATTACCTAAAGAATATGATAAGGACAACCTGTTATCAAAATCATAATAAGCAAATACAAATGGCCATGTGAAGTGCCGGTATCGTACACACTTATCTGCCCAGTATTTTTTTTACATTTGGATAGAGAACGCTCGTTACATTCCCTTTGTCTTTGATGTGGACATTGGTGTCGATTCTGGCATGATTTTTTTATAGTTTATACCTTACATTAAATTTGACAACAGCGTATCCTTGTCATCGTCATTCTCTATCTATGCAGAACGAAAATAGGAAGTTGATGTTAACTTCAGAGAATCATTCCAAAATCGACACCATTATACACAGAAATATATCTTAGACCTTCAATAAACGCATTTTATTGTTCAAAGGTGATAGTGAAGATAATGGTGGAATACGCGTCCATGTGCGTCAAATCGCACGCGCTACTGGGGCGGGTCGTGAACGCGACCACGCTGGCCGAGCAGAACGAGCTCAAGCGGATCTCGTCCAAGTCGCAGGTGGCCGCCACGCTGCTGCCCATCCGAACCGTTGGCGTGCAGGGTGAGTGGCTGCCAGGCATCGACGTCAATACTGACACATGATGGTGCAGAACGAGCTCAAGCGGATCTCGTCCAAGTCGCAGGTGGCCGCCACGCTGCTGCCCATCCGGACCGTCGGCGTGCAGGGTGAGTGGCTGCCAGGCATCGACGTCAATACTGACACATGATGGTGCAGAACGAGCTCAAGCGGATCTCGTCCAAGTCGCAGGTGGCCGCCACGCTGCTGCCCATCCGGACCGTCGGCGTGCAGGGTGAGTGGCTGCCAGGCATCGACGTCAATACTGACACATGATGGTGCAGAACGAGCTCAAGCGGATCTCGTCCAAGTCGCAGGTGGCCGCCACGCTGCTGCCCATCCGGACCGTTGGCGTGCAGGGTGAGTGGCTGCCAGGCATCGACGTCAATACTGACACATGATGGTGCAGAACGAGCTCAAGCGGATCTCGTCCAAGTCGCAGGTGGCCTCCACGCTGCTGCCCATCCGGACCGTCGGCGTGCAGGGTGAGTGGCTGCCAGGCATCGACGTCAATACTGACACATGATGGTGCAGAACGAGCTCAAGCGGATCTCGTCCAAGTCGCAGGTGGCCGCCACGCTGCTGCCCATCCGGACCGTCGGCGTGCAGGGTGAGTGGCTGCCAGGCATCGACGTCAATACTGACACATGATGGTGCAGAACGAGCTCAAGCGGATCTCGTCCAAGTCGCAGGTGGCCGCCACGCTGCTGCCCATCCGGACCGTCGGCGTGCAGGGTGAGTGGCTGCCAGGCATCGACGTCAATACTGACACATGATGGTGCAGAACGAGCTCAAGCGGATCTCGTCCAAGTCGCAGGTGGCCTCCACGCTGCTGCCCATCCGGACCGTCGGCGTGCAGGGTGAGTGGCTGCCAGGCATCGACGTCAATACTGACACATGATGGTGCAGAACGAGCTCAAGCGGATCTCGTCCAAGTCGCAGGTGGCCGCCACGCTGCTGCCCATCCGGACCGTCGGCGTGCAGGGTGAGTGGCTGCCAGGCATCGACGTCAATACTGACACATGATGGTGCAGAACGAGCTCAAGCGGATCTCGTCCAAGTCGCAGGTGGCCGCCACGCTGCTGCCCATCCGGACCGTTGGCGTGCAGGGTGAGTGGCTGCCAGGCATCGACGTCAATACTGACACATGATGGTGCAGAACGAGCTCAAGCGGATCTCGTCCAAGTCGCAGGTTCGTCGGCTGAGATGCTGAGATGCAAAATTTCTGTCTTCATTGTTTTTCAATGTCCAAATAAAAGAAATTTGACTCAAAAGTACTACCAATCTTGTAACAACTTTGAAAAAAGCAGAGACAAAGTAGAGGACATGTCAAGTCAGGGTGACCGCGATTAAAGAGAGCCCAAAATAAAATAGTTTCTCGACATACCTTGAAATAATAATGAATCAAATTCTTTAGTGGTCCTCAGGCTTTATACGTCTGGGTCTAACTATTACTAAGTAGTTTCAATAAAGTTAAAAGACCAACATGGTTAATTTTTTCACTTATTATGGTTCCGTACATCGAAAGAAAAAAACAGAACCCTTATAGGATTGTATATCACTTTGTTGTCCGTCCATCCGTCTGTCAGGGCTCTTTTTCTCAGGAACGCCTGGAGGTAGCGAGCTAAAATTTATATCAAATACTCAAGTCTTCTGTCCCTTGGAGCTGTGAAAAAATCAAACATCTAACTAGCCAACGCAATCAAAAGATACAGCCCCAAATTTTCATAACTCGCAAGGGAATGAAAACCTACAGGGTACTTCCCGTGAACTCGGAGTCTTTAAATTTGGTACGAGAGAGCAACGTCTTATAGCACAGATAAAGGAAAAATTGAGAAAACCGTAAATTTTTAGTTGTAGGACATATTTTACGAAACCCTCGGTGCACGAATCCGACTCGCACTTGACCGGTTTTTTAGATTAATTTGGTTGTAGGTGATTTTTTTAAGTTTCAATTTTTTTGTGCCGAGTTTGATTGCTTTTGGCACTTGGATAGTGCTAAAATCCAATGTCTACTAATACCTAATATTTGAACTACAGGTGACGGAAGGACGTACAGTTATGCAGTCGCGTTGTCAACGGAACGTTATCCACCGGACTGGTCGGATATGCTCTACCTCGCTAAACTCATACCCCGCGTATGCCACAATGTCAACAGGTAAATTGAATAATGATAAATATTTATCTATATGTATATATATAAAAATCAATTGCTGTTCGCTAGTCTCGCTAAAACTCGAGAACGGCTGAACGGATTTATCTTATCTTGGGCTTGAAATGTTCGTGGTGGTCTAGAGAAGGTTTAAAAGGTAAGAAAAATTCGAATAGCTCTACACCGAAGCGCAGCGAGGGCGGGCCACTAGTAGAATATAAATAATTTTAAAGAAGCTCGATGGTGCAGGTTGTTAGCGCGTTCAGCTGCGATCGTTGAAGTTAAGCAACTTCGGCAGTGGTCGGTCATTGGATGGGTGACCAAAAATCTTCTATCTCAAGTTCCTTCGTGCTTCAGAAGGCCCACGTTAAGCCGTTGGTCCCGGCTGCAGCTGCAGTCGTTAGCACCCGCCAATCCGAACTGGATCCGCGTGGTGGGTCATGGCCCAATCTCTCTTTCCATCCATAGGGAAGGCCTGTGCCCCAGCAGTGGGGACATTAATACTCTGATGATGAAATACTTGTTACGCTCACACCAATTAGCTTAACCCCACAGTAAGCACTATGGGCTGTTAAGTTTGATTTATGGGATAGAAATACTTATAATGATACATATGTCTCTCTAAACCTTGGATGGCTGAAAGAGATCTCTCATAGAGATAAGTCCGCCTTTACTCACGTAATTATGTATATTTTGTATGCAAAGTTTAATATTAATTTGTAAAGTGATGACTAGTGGATTCCTGAAACCTCATTTGTGTAAAATAATAGGTTTTGATTCTAAACATTCGTCTACCATAATATTTCTGAAAGTTTTATTTATTATAGTGACAAAAAGGAGTCTTACGTCCTGCTCATACGCACCCTTCATCTCCAATATTTACCAAAATAGATTAAGCAATTTAGGCGTTAAAGTTAAGCGACAATAACTTTTTCATGTATTTATGTAGTAAAAGCGAGACCGTAGAACCATGATCAATCACAGTGGTGTCGATTCTGGCGCGATTCTTTAAACTTAAAACTAAATTTAACATCAGTCTCTCCTTTTTATTTCTGTATAGAGAATGAATAGGATGCACTGTTGTCAAATTTAAGTTTAGCTTTAGAGAATCATGCCAGTATCGACATCGGTGAATACTCATGGTAAACGAAACCAAGAAAGACCACAATGCAACGATATTAATAGCTGTCTTGAGCTTTAATCATGATTCTTCACATGAATAAACATCCCCTTGTCTGGAAAATTCCTGTCGCTTGGCTGTTCGATTAGCCTGTCAACTTCACGCCAAATTGAGGTTACGAAGAATTTTCTGCAATAATAGTGAAAATTATAGTTTTATAAAAAATCCGTTTTATACAGGGTGTGCTATGCTTTCGGCGGCATCATCAAAGAGCAAGTGACAGACATCACGCCGACGTTCCTGTCACAGCATGTCATCTCAACCATACGTCAAGCTGACGACATAGCTACACAGGTTTGTTATAAAGAAGAGTTCATTTTTACATTGTAGCCAGTTGAAAGTTGCAAAAAGTGAGCCTCAAGCTCATGAAAATTGCAAATAGATGATTTCTCTCATTACTTTTATTTACTTTATAACTTTGTTATTATGTATAGTAGTGTTAGCAATATAAATTCAAAACACGTTAAGGATGATTGATTGAAATTGGGCTGCGCTGTGCTGAAGTAACAATATCACGTGTATTTTTTAGTATATACCTTTCTTATTTTTTCTAATATTTATAAAATATAAAATAATAAAGTTGATACTTTATACCTGTATTTTATAAATATTAAAAAAATAAGAAAACGTCAAAAACTACCTGCAATATTGATGTTGCAGGTTGTTTTTGACTTTTTCTTTGCACTGACATAAAAATAATAAAAGAAATGCGAAAAACTTTTTTGTACTAATAAATGAACATTATGTAATGTACAGTATCCTCGGATCACAGAAATACACCTAATATATTACTACACCTCCCCCCCCCCCCCCCCTCCTCCCTTGTGATATTTCGTGTTTTTTTTATGGACCCCTCCCTTTTTGAGCCTCACGTGTAATGGACAGCCCCTTACAGTGTCGTTATATTCCTGTCAACAAATCGCAGGTGTTGATATCGAGCGGTTACGCGGGCCGCATCGCCCAGATGCCTGTCGTCCTCATCCCGA
Source organism: Chilo suppressalis (assembly GCA_902850365.2). Lineage (NCBI taxonomy): Eukaryota > Metazoa > Arthropoda > Insecta > Lepidoptera > Crambidae > Chilo > Chilo suppressalis. Next base: position 4,554,301 of record OU963911.1, read on the forward strand.
TCCACTTCGACCGCGACGCCGCCGTCCGAGCCGCGTCCTGCCAGCGCTCGCTGGTGCTGCGCCCCTTCCTCAGCGCCGACTTCATGACCGGCGTCGCCGCGCTGCCGGGCTGCGACGCGATGCCGCAGGACGTGAGTGTCATATCACCGCACATAGTACAGATGCCTGCAGTCCTCATCCCGATCGACTTCGACCGCGACGCCGCCGTCCGAGCCGCGTCCTGCCAGCGTTATATCACCGCACACACAAGGACAAAAAGCACGCTAAGAAAATTGTGGCGATTTAGCTATGTTCATCTTGTTGATTTAAAGGTCTTTGTGTTCGCTTATACAATAAAGTCCCAAGCAATATCCAAGAGTTAGCCATAAATAAATTTAAAGATATTATAAAAAAAAAACACTTATTAAAATAGCTTATTACAAAGTGTCTGATTATATTACAGACAAAAATGCTTGGGTTTGAACTGTTCCAATCATTCCAACAGGTTTTCTATATTAAATAAATCATAATTGTATTGACATTGTAACAACATAATGATTTGTAAATGTTGTTATATTAGACTTTTAATGTTGTGGAGTTTTTTTCGCTCGTTTTTCTTCGCAGCTAAAAAATATGTCCATAACGAGTGGTAGGGAAAAAAATTTTTTGGACGATTCAAAAGAGTTGTATTATACATCCAATTTGAATAAAGATATATTGATTTCTGATTTCTGTTGGCCTATTCTCAGTTGTGCTTTATCAGACTTCTGATTGAAATAAAAAAAATGTCATTCTAAATTCCGATTTATCATATTTACTACAAAACTTGTTAAATACTTTGCTGTCAAGACGCTCGGAAAACCTCTTGAGCAGCGACCATAGATAGACAAGGAAGCCAGCCTGCAAAAATCTGACGTCTACTGCGCCAGTTTATTAGTCTGTTTGCTCAAGTACTTTACCGCTACCTATATCTAAAATATAAATAAGTCAAAGTTAAATATCTTTATTCAAATTGGATGCACAATACAACTCTTTAGAATCGTCCATATTTTTTTCCCTACCTCTAGTTAAGGGCAATTTTTTTAGCTGTGGAGAAAATCTGGCGAAAAATACTTCACAGTGTTAAATAATTATGTAACAGTATTTACAAAATATTATATTGTTACAGTGTCAATACAAAATCATTTCATCTTCATCATAATCATGGAAAAAGTCTGTCGGAACAGTTTAAACCCAAGCATTTTTGTCTGAAATATAATAAGACACTTCATAATAGGTTTTATTAATAAGTAGGTACTCATTTGACATTGTGGGTTACCTACAATGCGAAGAGATGGCGCTGCCTTGCAGCTTAAGGCTAGGAAAATTTCGACGCGGCGAATAGGGCCGTGGTAGCATAATGGTCAGTGCATTCGTCCGGATAGCGAAGGGTGCTGGTTCGAGTCCCGTCCGCTGCCTGGTCCGCGTGGATTTTTTCTAGTAAACTTCTCTTTAGATTTAAACATCTAGCAGTTAAATTCTTAAAAAGAAATAAAAACATAAGGTCAAAATATCTTTATTCAAATTGGATGCACAATACAACTCTTTTGTATCGTCCATATTTTTTTGCCAACTTCCAGTTAAGGATATAGTTTTTTAGCTGTGGAGAAAAATAGTTGAAAAAAACGAGCGAAACGAGTGCTTATCACTATATATAGGAAATAATGTAATATTTTTCGAATATACATAAAATTTTCATGGACGTACTGAGAAGCAACAGTCATTCATTAATAGACCCGACACATCATGACGATATTTTTTTTCTTCTGGACCATACCTGGGAAATATATGATTTGGAGATATTTAAGGTCAAAGAAACATTAATATTTTCAAAACGTTATTTAGAAACTTTTTTATCGACGCACTTACACACAGGCACATTATTTGCGTAGCGCCTAAATTGCGCGGCGCGCTATACGTTGCGTACTAGAATAAAAATATGTATTTTTTTAACTTAAAAATACTAATGATTCCCACGTGTAATATTTTGTAATATAACTTGTTTGAGTGTACAGAATGCGTTGTTTTAGTCTTTGTCATAGGTTTTTTGTACATCCTGTATAATAAAGCCGATCAAGTGAGATAAACCTTCTCTTCGCAGGTGGTAGACAGAATGCGCAAGGAGCTGATGAGCGTGCCGGGCATATCTCGCGTGCTGTACGACCTGACGGCCAAGCCGCCCGCCACCACCGAGTGGGAATGATATACCTACTGTCCTACCTTTTTTTACTGAACGAACGCACCTACGGCAGTGGTCCTCCCAGTCCTCATTGTTTGCACCCTAAAAATCTCTTAGCCCTAGAATCGTAACGCTAAACTATTGTAAGGCTTGGCCTACACTGGCGCAGAAAAAACATAGAGTTATAAGAATAGACTAGGGGATATATAGACTCTACTACAAGTGGAAGTGTCCCTCTAATAGAAAGAGAACGAAGATGAGAGACCGCTAGCTTTCTCTCTCTAGTCGCACATGCGCATTGGCAACAGTAAGCATCTTACTATTTCGATGCGATGATTTTTCTACTGGACGGACACTTTGAGAGCCGCCTTCTCCACACTATTCTTATACCTCTATGAGAAGAAACGACGCGACGTGACATGTTTTTCGCTTTGGGAATAATTTAACAGTGGGAAAATGCGAGATGAATTTGCTACAGGCGAAACTTCTGTATGGGCCTATTGACTAACTTTTTTGACTGACTGTTTGAAACTGAAGTGAAAATTGCATATTCATCGATCCTTTTCGGGACGAGTAGGAGTCTAAGAGGCGTTATGAAAAGTAGTGGATCAGTAAAAAGCTCGGTAATCACTTCCGCCTGTCGAAAACTGTTAGCGAATAGGTCTACTGGTATGAAGCATCCTTTATGTGGGAATACTTAAATAGTGGGAAAATAGACATGAATTGCTACTATCGAAAAGCATGACGCGTCGCGACTCGCGGCAGTGTGAGTTAAGCCTATGGGCATGTCAATTCCAACCGTTTGACTTCCCGCCTTTATGTATTATACTTTGTACATATTGTCCTGCAGAGGCTTACTAAATGTTGTACGTGCTAAGTATTGGGAAAGTATAATTAGGTAATAAAGTGCCTAATTATCTGTTGCACTCGTGCAAGAACTACGCTATCTCCTTGTGCCCCCTTTCCAATTGAAATGACAATTTGCGAAATTTTGCAAAGGGCTGCCTTAGATGTAAGTGTTTTTTGCAGACTCAATTAATTGATCATGAGCCAATTTAATTCTAAAACTTGTGTAATGTTTAATTTTTCAACCCTTAATAAATTTTGTTATTAAAATGTTTTTAATAAATAATGAAGAGAATATGGTTATTTCTGTTGCGCCCTGTAAATCTTTTATCAAATTTTAATATATATTTAAATAAATATTAGTGCAACATTTGGACCACTGCTTGACGTAAATATGAAGAATTTAGTTTTGTAAATACATTTTCTGTAACACAGGATACATTGGTGTTGAATGTTATTGTTAGCTCCACTGATCGGTTTTGTAACATGTATGTAGTAATTTATTGTCAAAGGCTGTGTAAAATTTTATAAAAGCCCACAATTATTCTGCGCGACGAGATTACTATAAAGAATCTTGTTAAATCGAGAACACTGTTTTATGGAATGGTTCAGTGTTATTGACTGGAAGTTTCGTAATAAAAATTATATTATGCTTTATTTTCATATTGTATTTTATTTACAGTCCATAAAGATTTCGACCAACAGATATGTCTAGATATTCTATTAAAACAATATATTTTGTTGTTTACTCTTTCTCTCCCTGCAAATTGTAATTGTTTTAACATTTATTTAAAAATAATGATGCAATCATTAGCAATAAAATGCAAAAGTTATAATAATATTAAAATATGGTTATATATTAAAAATAATTTAATTCTTTAACATTGATATAATCAGACATTCCTCTTTAATTAGCTATACAAAGGTGTCGATTCTGACATGATTCTCTAAATTTATTAACAGTCTCTCCTTCTCATTCTACGTAGAGAATGATAAGGATACTCTACGGTTGTCAAATTTAAATTTAGATTTAGATAATTATGCCAGAATCAACACCATAGTAAGCATTTTATTATACACTGTCAGCTGTCTGGTACCAACAGATTAATGTTTTTCCCAGCATTGACAGTTCCACCAAGGAACGTTTGCTCGTCACCTCTAATTGACAACCCACCTGATTGGGACATTCCATTCTTTTCCCTTAACATGGGCGCTTTTTTCCAACGAGATCCTTTACTACAGGAGGAGATTTACATTTACTACAGGAATGAACAGGCATCAAATGCAGAGAAACTGTTCTATTGTCACAATCAGCACATTTGAAAAATCTTTTATGTGTATCAAAATATTTCAATGGGTGCCTTTCATCTTTGCATCTTTGTGCTGCAGAAAATGCTGTGTACTTGCATTTAATGCATCTCACAGCTTTACATGGCAACTTGGAAGTGTTTAACATTTTCTCTTCCATAGCTTCCTTTTTCTCTAATTTTCTAAAATATTTCTCTTGTTCTTTAACATCATGCTGTTTAATCAAATTCTGATGAGCAGTAGTAACTTCCATAGTCTTCTTGAATCCCTGTGACTTTATTCCTACAGATTTGTTTTCATCTTTATTGTTATGTTTAGCCTTTTTACAGTTATTTTCATCAGTACCAGAAACATTTAACTTTTCTAATGCCCTTTTCTTGCCAGCTTCTGTGCCCTTTGTATTATTTGGATCGATTTTTGGTATTCCGCCACTTTGCTTTACTAATTTTATTGCTTTGGATTTTGCTATCACTGCAGCCTTTTGTCCATAAGAAATATTCAGGTCCATTTTACCACTGCCTTTGAGTCCTCCAAGCATTGGTGAATTAACAATTTGTTCTGCAGGGCCTGCTTTATTAATATGTTGTGGACTCGAATTCAAAGTGATTAGCTTGTTCAATCTTTCACAGTCACTTGTCCTTTGTAATTTAGGACTATGTAATATATTACCCATTTTATTTAAAGGACCTGCCCCTAGTGGTGCTTTGTTTGTCATTAAATTATCACCTTCAGACTTATAAGAGTCACTTAATTTCATTAGTCTATTCTGGTCTCTTTCCTTTACCATTTTATTGTTGGTTTGAGTTAAGGCTGAATAAGATTTCCCATCATTAATGACAGTACTTTTTCCAAGTACTTTATTTTGTAAATTAACCAGTCCTTTGCCCATTGTAGAAGATTGCAATTCTTGTCTCCTGGAATATTTTTGGTGTTCTTGTTTTACATGATAAATGCAATACTCACACTGTTTTACATTGACAAATAATGTACAAGGTTTTCCATTATTTTTTTTACTCTTACAAACGCCTAAATCTTTAGATTTGCCCAAAACTACGACTCTGTCAGGGTTTCCAACACTGAGACATGCTTGATCGTTACTACTTTGAGATTTATCTAAAACATTTGGATTCAAAACTGCAACAACTGTTCCTTCGGGTGTTTTCCACAAGTCATTATAAGCTTTTCTAAATAAAAATATGGAGACAGTTTTCAAATCATCTCTTAGATCGCTCAGTGTCCAAATTACAAATTGGTTCCCTTTTTGTGACTTTTTTGTTGTGCTTTTCCTTACAATGACACCAGCTATAACCCAATCTTTAGGCAAATCTTCATTCTCAACATGCCGTTTCACCTGCCACACGCTAATTGCCTTACGACCCTGCATACGATCCAGAAGAGCAGTACTTGACATAAGTGGTTTAATAATGCGAATACCGAAAACTGGGTCTGTGTATACGTCTGAACATTGCGGTTTCTGTTCTGGGACACAAAAGGTATTCTTAACATCTTCCTCTGTTACTGCCGGTTTCTTTTTAAATGAACTGCTACGCTCAACTTTTGCACTGTCAAAGTTGCTCTGATGGAGTCTCGTTTCGATTTCTATTTTCTTATTCAAATTTTCCTCTGCCATGTAATCAAGAGACTTTTTCACATTAGAACCATAATCGTCGTACTTGCGTTCAGTATAATTACGCCTTTCTTCGTCATCTGAAGAATCTGTGTCACCATTATGGACAACAGAAGCACTGATGGATTCTGCTGCAATATCAGTTGTAGTCTCAGTTTCGCTGCATTTGACTTCGAAAATGTTTATTTCACTGACGATTTTTCTATCAGTCTCTTGTGACCGTGATATGTGATTAATTTCCTCCATGGTAAAATAGACAATGAGTATTTATTTCTGAGTGAAAAGAAAATACTGTGATTAATAGCTGTAAGTAAAGTAAAAAATTGATTAGATTACTTCATTCAGTGATAAGATATGTCAAGCGAGTGATAAAGTGCACAAATGCTTTAACAGTTAGAAGCGAAAACTGATATTGACAAGACGTGTGTTTTTTTATACACAAAAACTCATCTAACCACAAACTAAGCGTATAGAAGTTAGCTTCATTATCGGCGTCAACTCGCTGCGTGGCTCCATTGTTATGCCACAGGACGCGAACATTGCCATATTGAACACTATCACACGTAAAACAATCACCTGGCCACAAACTAAGCACAACAACAACACAGTAAACAACTTCTGGGGCACAAGCCTTCCGTACGGATCGTATAGGGAGATTGAGCCACACCACGCCCGCTTTATGAGGATTGGAAAGTTGCATCTGCATCATTCACTAGTACTTGATCAACTAATGACTGCAGATGCAACTTTCCAAAACACAGAGGAGTTTGAGATGTACATTTTTAGTCACCCAGCCTATGACCGGCCATTGCGAAAGTTTCTTAACTTACCCTCAGCTTAACGTCTTTTTTAGGGTTCCATAGTCCTGACAAGGAACCCTTATTGTTTCGTCATGTCCGTTTGTCCGTCCGAAGTTTTGCTTGGTGACTGTTGGCACTAGAGAGCTGCAAATCGTCTGATCCCACTCGATGAGAAGTAATTTCCGTTTCATCTTACTATTCTAGAGTAAAAAAGGCACACCTGTGATTATTTACTATTGAAGTGAGACTACTCTTCGCGCGGGGTGTAAAATGGAAAAAATGAAAATGCGTCACGAGTGTCACACGACTATATATAGGATGTGTGAGTGAGTGGGATGCGTGCGTGAGTGGCGAAGGCTGAAACGCTACGAGCGTCACACGCGACAATATAACTAGATATTGTATGAGAGGCGTGTGCAGCTCCATTCCCCTATGCATTATGCACCGCCTAATGTTAGGTTATTTAAGAAGTTTCCCTTCAACTCCTTGCGCATTCTGTCTACCACCTTTTTTTGTGACGCAGGCAAAAACTCTGTTTACAGACGACGGCACATTTAAGAGGCACACCACCGAACGGACCTCACACCTGGCTCCCGCAAACCTTACAGTGGCTGCCCACTGAGGACCCTGTAACTCTTACGGACGCTTTACGGCATAATAATATCCGCTAAAAAACCCTGCGAATACCCTCTAAGCTGCGTAGTGCGAAACTGCGGGATCCCCGTATAGGGATTCTTCCGCGTTTCCACACCCGGCAGCCTCCCTGCCTAGCCGGGGCTCCATGGCAGGGGTCTCCCGAGGTATTGCGGGGACCCCGCAGACGTGCGCAGGATGGGGGGCGCATGGGGGCTGAATACGCGGCCTAGTTGCCCACCGTCCGCTGCGGAGGACTACTTGAGCGTGCGCGTGTAGCTCCCTCCGCATTCTGTCTACCACCTGCGGATGAACGGTTTTGGTGAGCGATTGAGATATGGTTATTTTTATAGGGGAAATATTTAAATGATCAAAAAAATGAACGTGCCGTACGATCTGACGGCCAAACCGCCCGCCACCACCAAGTGGGAATGATACGCTTACTGGCCTATCATTTTTTACTGAACGAACGCAGCTACGGCAGTGTTCTCACAGTCGTTATTATTTGCACCCTAACAATCTCTTAGCCCTAGAAGCGTAGCGCTAAACTGGCTATTTTAAGGCCCAGCCTCATACTGGCGCAGAAGAAACGAAGAAGTTTTGAGAATACCATAACAAGTCATCATTGTTAGGCTCAAATCACACTGGCGCAGAATGAAAGCGACATGACGCGGCATGTTTATCGCCTCGCCTTGGGTATAGGTACCTTGGCAGTGGGAAAATGGAGATGAATTTGCTACAGACGAAAAATCTGTAGGCTTATTCGTTAACTTATTGACATTACTGTTTCTAACTGAAGTAAAAATTGCAAATCCATCGATCCTTTTTGGGACGACTAGCACTAAGTGGTTTTATATAAGGTAGTAAGGGCGCTTTCAATTTATGCGTTTCTCGACGGCCTGCTGCGGGGCGTTTGTCTTACAGCGTACGGACGATCCTTTTTTTCATACAAAACGCGCGGTGCGGCAACAGTCCTGTTGTCGAGCGTTCGCGGTACCGGCACCGCAGTGTTGCCGCACCGCGCGTTTTGTATGAAAAATAAGATCGTCCGTACGATGTACGACAAACGCACCGCTTCGGCACCGCAGCAGGCCGTCGAGAAACGCATAAAATGAAAGCGCCCTAAATCAGTAAAAATCTCGATACTGTTAGCGAATAAGCCTACTGGTATTAAGCATCGTATAAGTGGGAATAATAGTGGGAAAATAGATATGAATTGCTACAGGCGAAACGCATAAGGCGTCGCTTCGACTCTGCGCCAGTGTGAGTTGAGCCTATGGGCATGTCAATTTCCACCCTTTGACTTCCCGCCATAAGTAATGAAGTGTCTATCTGTTGCACTTGTGCAAGAACTACGCTATATCGTTGTACCCCCTTTCCAATTGAAATGACAATTTGCGAGATTTGGTAAAGGGCTGCCTGAGATGTAAGTGTTTTTTTTCAGACTCAATTAATTGATCATGAGCCAATGGAATTCTAAAACTTGTGTAATGTTTAAAGGTATTTAATATCATTGGAGTCACCCCCTAATAAATTAAGTTTTTAAAATATTTTCAAGTCTCGAATTTTAATATATTTATAAATAATTATTAGTGCGACATTTGGCGTAAATATGAAGAATGAAGTTTTGTAAATACATTTTCTGTAACACAGGATACATTGGTGTTGAATGTTATTGTTAACCACTACTCCACTGATCGGTTTTCTAACATGTATGTAGCTTAGATTAAGGTAATATGTAAGAAATTATTGTCAAAAGCTGTGTAAAATTTTATAAAAATATTATTCCCACAATTATTCTGTGTGACGAGATTACTATAAAGAATCTTGTAAAATAGAGAACACCGTTTTATAGAATGGGTCAGTGTTATTGACAGGAAGTTTCAATAAAAATTATATTATGCTTTATTTTCATATGTATTTTATTTTCAGTCCATAAAGATTTCGAGCAACAGATATGTCCAGATATTCTATTAAAGCAAAGTTTTTTGTTGTCAACTCTTTCTCTCCCTACTTAAGTTGCAATTTGTTTTTACGATTATTTAAAAATAATCATACCATCATGAGCAATAAGATGCAAACGTTATAATAATATTAAAATATGATTATATCTAATAATAATTTAATTCTTCAACATTTGATATAATCAAAAATTCCTACTTGATTCTGTATACATAGTAAGCATTTAAAATACACTATCAGCTGTCTGGTACCAACAGATTAATGTTTTTCCCAGCATTGACAGTTCCACCAATGAATGTTTCCTCTTCACCTCTAATTGACAACCCACCTGATTGGGACATTCCTTTCTTTTCCCTCAACATGGGTGCTTTTTCCCAACGAGATCCTTTACAGTTACTACAGGAATGAAGAGGTATCAACTCTAGAGATACTGTTCTATTGCTGCAATCAGCACATTTGAAAAATCTTTTATGTGTATCTAAAATTTTCAATGGGTGCCTTTCATCTTTGCATCTCTGTGCAGCAGAAAATGCTGTGTACTTGCATTTGATGCATCTCACAGCTTTACAAGGCAACTTGAAAGTGTTTAACATTTTCTCTTCCATAGCTTCCTTTTTCTCTAATTTACTAAAATATTTCTCTTGTTCTTCATCATCATGCTGTTCAATCAAATTCTGATGAGCAGAAGTAGCTTCCAGAATCTTCTTGAATCTCTCTGACTTTATTCCTACAGGTTTGTTTTGCTCTTCATTGTTGTGTTTAGCCTTTTTACACTTATTTTCATCAGTACCAGGAACATTTAACTTTTCTAATGCCCTTTTCTTTCCCTGTTCTGTGCCCTTTGTATTATTTGGATCAATTTTTGGTATTCCACCACTTTGCTGAATTAATTTTATTGCATTAGATTTTGCTCTCTCCGCAGCTTTTTGTCCATAAGAAATATTCAGATCTATCATACCACTGCCTTTGAGTCCAAATCCTTTTCCAAGCATTGGTGAATTAGCAACTTTTTCGGCTAGGCTAGTACTGTGAGATGCTGTTTTATTAATATGTTGTGGACTGGAGTTCAAATTGGTTAGCTTGTTCAATCTTTCATAGTCACTTGTCCTTTGTAATTTAGGACTATGTAATATATCACCCACTTTATTTAGGGGACCTGCCCCTAATGGCGCTTTGTTTGTCATTAAATTATCACCTTCGGACTTATAATAGTCACTTAATGTCATCAGTCTATTCTGATCTCTTTCCTTTACCATTTTGTTGTTGGCTCGAGGTAAGGCTGAATAAGATTTCCCACCATAGATGACAGTACTTTTTCCAAGAACTTTATTTTGTAAATTAACTAGTCCTTTGCCCATGGTAGAAGACTGTAATTCTTGTCTCCTGGAATATTTTTGGTATTCTTGTTTTACATGATAAATGCAATGCTCACACTGGCTTACATTGACGAATGATGTACAAGGTTCTCCATTTTTTTTTCTACTCTTACAAACACCTAAATCTTTAGATTGGCCCAAAATCATGACTCTGTCAGGGTTTTCAACACTAAGACATGCTTGATCATTACTATTTTGAGATTTATCCAAAACATTTGGATTCAAAACTGCAACAACTGTTCCTTCAGGTGTTTTCCACAAGTCATTATAAGCTTTTCTAAATAAAAACATGGAGACAGTTTTCAAATCATCTCTTAGATCGCTCAGTGTCCAAATTACAAATTGGTTCCCTTTTTGTGACTTCTTTGTTGTGCTTTTCCTTACAATGACACCGGCTGTAACCCAATCTTTGGACAAATCTTCATTCTCAACATGCCGCTTCACCCTCAACATGTTAATTGCCTCACGGCCCTGCATACGATCCAGAAGAGCAGTACTTGGGATAAGTGGTTTTATAATGCGAATACCGAAAACTGGGTCTGTGTATACGTCTGAACATTGCAGTTTCTTTTCTGGGACACAAAAGGTATTCTTAACATCTTCCTCTGTTACTGCCGGTTTCTTTTTAAATGAACTGCTACGCTCAACTTTAATGTCTAAGTTGGTCTGGCGGAGTCTCGTTTCGAATTCTATTTTCTTATGCAAATGTTCATCTGCCTTGTGATCAAGAGCCTTTTTCACATTAGAACCATAGTCGTTGTACTTGCGTTCAGTATAATTACGCTTTTCTTCGTCATCTGAAGAATCTGTGTCACCATTATGGACAGCAGAAGTACTGATGGATTCTGCTGCAATACAAGTTGTAGCTCCAGTTTCGCTGCATTCGGTTTCAAAAATATTTACTTCACTGACGGATTTGACTTTACTACTTGCATTTTCGCATAAATCAGCATTTAACAACTCTTCTAACTGTGATAACTCATCAATTTCCTCCATGGTAAAATAGTATATTATAGTAACAATTAGTATTTATTTCTGAGTTAAAAGAAAATACTGCGATTTTTGTCTGGAATTGCTGGAAATAAAGTAAAAATTAGATTAGATTTTTTCAGCGATAAAGTGCACAAAATGCACAAATGTATACCAACATTTGGGCGCGAAAACTGACATTGAGATAACGTGTTTTTTTATTTAAAGTCCCTATAGAGAAAGGCGAAGGATCCATATGGTCCATAAAGCCTGTCATATTATTGCTCTATATGTTATATTTTTTTTATTTACTTTTCTGTTGTTGTTCTGTGTGCAGTTTATGCTTACTCTCGGATTAATGATAAGGTGCTTGCTTGCTGTCGACCTGCCGTAGTTCATATCTCTTTCCGTCATTTTGACAGTAGGTTTTCCTTATCAAACTGAATGAAGATGATAGGGTATGAAAATAAAAGACTGTTGTCAAGTTTAAAAATGGCAAATATGAATACGGAAGATGACTTCAGACGTATCTCTGAAGTTATTTTTCAACTTGACGACTCTGTATATAACAATACATGGAGAAAACAACAGCTTGTTGAGATCCTTGCCGGTTCTTCTCAGTACAAGGTCTCATGCCGTAGTTTTGCAAACCGATGGCGTAGTTTCTTGACCTTCACAATTGCTTGTAACAGTCTAGACTTAATTAATGACTTTTCATTTCATTTCAATAGCCAAATAATGCTGGCACTCTCATAGGTATTAGTATTTGCTGTTTGTTACAAAAATTTAGGTCATTCTTATATCAGCAATTTATTCAGTTTGTATTATATATAGTAAGTATTTACTATTTGTAAACTTGACAACGATCTGTCCTTGTCATGCTTTTTAATGAAAAACTGATGTCAGATGTAAAATAGTAAGCACAGATAGTTTTTTTTGGCGGGATTGTGTGGTTGGCGTCTTATTTTAATTATTCTTAAATTCGTTCGTAGTGAATATCGTGAAATAAAATTGGTGTGATTTTGTGTTACAACTGTCTGCGTAACGTAAGAATTAGTAGAATCGTCAAAATATACGATAGTGGACGTGAGAATTTTATTGTAGTATTGACTACCTCACAGAAGCTTATCGAAAAAGCCAGCTCGATACATTTCGTGCCAAACACTTCAAGAAACATTAGAATGCGTCACACCGACATTCTAATGTAAAAAGAAAAACAGAATAATTTAACTTAAGATGAGGCTGTATGGGCATTGTTCCCCTTGCCTTCTCTGAAAAGGGAGAACGCAACCAAATAAGCACAGATAGCAAATGAAGTGCCTGCATTATTTTGAGAACAGATTATCATAAGCCAGAAACATATTAACATGTCGTGGCGTATCCAAGAAGCTTATATACAACACTGGAGATTGCAGTGCAAACAATACCTTGAAGTGAAAAAATATGGCCTTGAATGACGTCACATATGTTTGTTATCTCTTTCTAAGGGTGACCATGTTGGAATATACGTTTAGGATACATACTTACTGGTATCGTCTTTAAACAATTTATAAATCAAAGCGTTGGAGTTGATAGGAACTTGGGAACACATTATTTAATAGTAATAAAATTCACAAGTACAAAAATCATTTTATTCATATTAGATGCGTCTTATATTATGCCATGTCAAAAACGTTTATAAAAAAATTAACGAGAAAGAATATGCAAAACCCTTTTTAAAATCGCCAGAAATGACTTTTACTAAGAACGGACTAGAATCTCTAAGCTACATATTTTGGCTGATAAATAAAATTGACCTTTTAATGGTATTGTTACGTGTCGGGATGGGGTTCGAAATTATATGCCAGTTCACGATTGACAGTTCTTTATTCACCACATAGTTCACACAATTAACACACAATGTTAATTACAAAACACTCACTAAACACTGTATTTCACTATACAAGTCTCTAAACAATCTCACTTGAACACTTTTGTTGCACTTTGATCGCCTTTGGATTCGCTCCGAAATCGCTGTTGAAACTCAACTGTCTCTGCGCGGCGCCAATCGCCCTTATATACGCCGATCGATGCATTCTAGAAAGTAAATAAATAAATAAATATTTCCAACACTCACACCAATTAGCCTAGCCCCAAAGTAAGTACTATAAGGCTTGTGTTATGGGATACTAGGGTAACGGATAGAATACATAAACTGTACATATTTATGTATATTTTTTTTTATAGAAATACATATTAAACATCCATGATTGGAGTACAAATGCTCGTATTCATCACACAAACATCTGTCCCCACCGGGATTTGAACCCGGGACCTCTCGAGTCGGCGACACCATGAAACCCGGCGTACAAACCACTCGACCACGGAGGTCGTCGAAAGTCGAAGTTCTAGAAAGTACCTGTTAAATTGAGAATTACCTAGCACCCGCGAGTACGAAATACCTACTTATACCTACGCAAGTAACACGCATAACTTGTAAAAAAGTGCAGATATCGTTGCACTTTCTCCTTTACGTCGCACTGCATAAGGCTCATTTTAGAATGAGCCGCCTTACTCGACTTCTATTGCGACCCGCGGTGCTCTGGCTAATTCGATCTCTAGCACATTCGCGGTTCCGTTTCGAGAGCGTTTGTGACAGTATAATGGACAACCAAGAATTTCTTTTAATGACATCTTTCGGGAAGCTGAAACATAAACAAAGGTATAAGACCGCTGCTAGATAGCTGTTATTAAATAGGTTTTCTACATCTAATCAACATGATCTACTACAGTATTTATTATAAACTTATTTTCATATTTTGAACTTTATAATTACTATTTACAATAATACTTATGTATTTTAACTTTCTCAAAATATCTCAAGTGTAGTGATAATGGTTACCCTACAAAACCAAAATTTATATTATTTTAATTTAATAAACTGCTGAATATGGTACCAAATGTAGTGAATAAAACAAGAATAACGTTAATTTATAGCCTCAGGACACTATGATTTATAAATACTAACGTTTTATTATGATTACAACATAAAAATATAGGAATATGTTTATTTCGGTATTGGCGTAATGTAATAGACTTACCTGTGAAATTTAGTGCTGGAATTTGGTTCCCAAACACTTCTGCAATCTCACACAACACAATACATATTATAAATAGCAAATTGAACAATTTAACACTTTTTAATAATAATCTAAACATTCGAAGCGGTAGATTTTTTTTGACAGATCGGAGCTATTCTTCAGTTGATTTTTTAATTAGTGTTGCTATTATACCAAAATGGTAGCAACCAGCAAACAGGGAAATAAAGGGCGTATTTATTATTTAGTTTTAAATATTGATTTCAAAGTAGTTGGTTAGAATTTTTCACACTCATCTTATAATAGTAATACAAGAGTAGGACTTCTGGAGATTGTAAAACTGATTGATATCTTGCATAGTTCTGTTTATTTTCACTTTCTGATTGGAATTTCTTGTATTTAACATGGTAATTTCAGATAGTGTGTGAGAGAGATAAAAAACATATCATGGGGTTAATGAACTCATCTTCATACAGAAGTTCTACATGCAATCTCCAGTGTTGTATATAAGCTTCTTGGGCGTATCGGTTTCATACATTTTTTTTAATAAGTTTTACGGCCGTGAATTTCTCTATTTCGACCTTCATACATTTACTATGGGTTAGAGAGGGGTTAGAGCGTCGACACGACACGACACGTTCTGATATTTCTAACTTTATCAAACTTTAGTGAGTGAATGAAAAGGAAAACCTGTTGTCAAGTTATCCGTGTGAGGAGCCGGCATGATACAAACGGCATTTACACTACCTAATTTTAAGGGCCCTATCGAAATGGTGGGCTTGGTCCCTAGTAAGGGTTTTATTACAACACGTCGATCGCCCTAATTTTTAAATTTAAAATTGAATCGAAAATGATTTTCGCATTTTTTTTGCTTCCTTGTGAAAGCCTAAACTGAATAAATGATGTTCATTCACATGTGAAAGTCCAAAACTACACCATCGGTTCGCAAAATTACGGCGGGAGACCTTGTACTGAGAAGAACCGGCAAGAAACTCAGCAAGGATTGCTTTTTACCCGAATGCGCAATGCAAGAGCGCGAAGCGCGACACGCAGACAGGGTATAGTGTTTAACAGTCTATATATATGTATGTTTGTTCCATTGTGGCACACTAGAGACCAAACGCCTGGACCGATTTTGATGATTCATACATCAATCGATTCGTCTCAATCATGGGAGTGCTACTAAAGATATGATAGTAATCAAAATTCAATATGGACAAAATTAGGCGCCATATTGTGACGAAGTAAAAAAAATAAGTTGACAAAATATGTCGAGTGGGGTATCATTGTCTAGATAATCGAAAATTATATTTAGGTTCCTTACACCATTTTTTATTGAAGTTATACTTCTTTAGCCGCGTTATGAAAAAATTATAAGAGTGAAATTTTAAGATACGCGCGCATCACTGTAACACAAAAGTAACATAATAAAGTTAGCCGCGGGCGCGTTATGAAAAATTCATGTGAGTGAAATTTCGAGATGCGCGCGCATCACTGTAACACAATAGTAACACCATGAAGTTGTCCGCGGGCGCGTTATGAATGTTTGTGTCTAATAATGGTGGATCATTAACCACTTAGTGGTTAATAATCCACCATTATTAGACATCTGTTCAAAAGGTACTTTGAACGATCCACGGAGCTTCATAAGATGATCGCGTTGTCAAAAACAATGTTGGCACGCTCGTCGCCTCTGATCACTGTTTTCATATTTATAATATTTATCCACATGTTTCTAGTTTCTATATAGACACCACGTGTTTTAGTTACTTACAAGTGCTAATTACATATGGACTAATAACTTAAATTCAGTAGTGATTTAAATTGAATATTTTGATTATTAATTAAATTTTTCAAATTAAAACTGAACTTTATTGACTGCGTTGACTATCCTTTTCCAATCCTTTTATTATCTTATTGTAATTAATTATCTGCATGCAATTAAAAACTATTTTTTAATAATTCCAAAAAGAAGTATAACTTCTCACGCGCGTACTTAAGTACACGCACCCATATTTTATTTTTATATGATTGTTTAGGATCTACAACGCTTTAAAGTTGTATATTAACCACTTGCGCTTGTAATTTCAATCATAGGTTTATATGGATCTTTGTTGCTCTTTCACCTAAAAAATACTGAATGGATTTTAATGAAACTTAACAGTAATATAGCTCATATATGATAATAACATTTATATATTAATTTATGTAGTTATTGAGAGAATTGGCCAAAATATAACAATAAGTGTCACATAAGACGGAAAAAATCTCCCATCTGCAAGCCATTTTGGCCTACACTGTAAAAGCAATAGAAGTTACATGAATGTAATGTAGAGTGAAAATGTATCTTTTAAATATGTAGTTCTACAAAAACGTCCGTGACACCATATATCTATTTTAATGTGTAAGCCATTACCGTTAAAATAGTGAATCAAAACTAAAATATTATTTGATATCTATTTCCAAAATGCACATTTTGTATTGACAAATTATTTTTTATCAAAACAAATACTTTTATCGCTTTTGATATTTAAAGGCGATAAACTTTGCCTTTCACACTTTGTCATTTCGACAAATATTCAAAAAGTAACAACGATGACAAAGTGATAGCGCGGTGTACTATGTAGGAGTAGACTGCGGGAATACTAAGAGAAGTAATTTAATTTAGGTGTTTATAAACGTAGATAAAACCTATGCGAAAAAGAAAAAAAATGGGCTACTCGCAGTATCTGATCCTATACGAAGTACTGACAATAAAACTGTGATACAGTTCCTTCCTATTAAATGATGAAAAGTAAATTATCATTATAGGTATTTATGATTATTGAATTTTAATGAAAACCTCAGAATTATACTGTTTTTCTAACGATGTTACTTAATGTTACAAATAAAGGGTTACTTAGTATAATGACAAATAACCCTTTTTTCACTAGTAGGTATATACTTATTGGAATCCCTGTATTTATTACTCAGCTCGCGATAATATTGGTTTTGTAATTATAAACGATAATTCTGCAAAATTCAAAGTAAATAATATAAAGTTTTTTAGGTAAAACACCCTACGCCTATAAGTATTACGATGTTGTAGCTAAGAACCAAGTTCCCATCTACTTCTATAGGTGAATTCATTATAATCGATTTAGCTATTAGTGCATGGAAGCGCAACAAACAAACTCACTTTTGCGTGATCCACCCCCGCATTGTACGGGCGAAATTTATTTTATCGGGATAAAATATAGCCTATGTCACTCGGATAAAATGTATTTAAATAAAGAAAAATGTAATAATAAATAATTTAGCTACCTTATGATGAATTAATTCAAATAGTGTCGTCAAATTGACGGCTGATATCAAACTTGCAAACATGTTTTGTTGTCAACTTCCATCACATAATTACAAATAAGTAACAATCAACGAATTTACTAACAATAAGTGTAAAGAATAGTCCCAAAATAGCAAGTAACTATTTTCAAAACAATTTGAGCAAATATATGAAAGAGACTAAGTGTAAGGTTCTCTTCAAAATTCTTTTTAGGGCCCCCAATTTTAAAATAACTTTTGAATAATTATCTACGGGTAAATAAAAACGAGGCCGTTTTATCATTCATAATATCCTTTCTTTAGTTAGTAATTCTTAATGTGTATTTAAAATTTATAAAGAGGCAGAGCAATAATATAATTAGGAATCTTATTATAGAAATGTACACCTTAACCCATAAATGATCCATGAACCTTCTGTCATCTGTAAGTTGGTACAAGAGTATAGTTGAGTATAGTTTTATCTAAAGTTTATTTTTATTGCTTGTATTAAAAGAATGTATGTCATTTTGTTTAAGATAATAGTAAATATTGGTTCGAACAAAAAGTATACAATTATAAATGAATTGTGAAGCAACAGTCAAAATGCAGATTTCTTAAATTTTTTCTCTAATGGGTTTACTAGAACTTAGTTGTTAATAACCCTTATAGCTCTTTTTTGCAAGATAAATATGTTTAAATATCGGCTGCTCTTCCCTAGAGAATAATACCATAGGATACAATACTATGATAGTAACTAAACTATACAGTTCTAGCAGTAGCTACATCAGTAAGTTGTCTTATTTTACCTATAGCATAGACTGCGGAGCTAAGTTTACTAGCTAGTAAAGAAATATGAGAATACCATTGCAATTTCGAGTCTATGATTATACCTCAGAATATCGTTGATTCAACTAAATCTAGGTTTTCTTTGTTTAATTTAATTATAACGGTTTCGTTTCTAATATTAGGTAAAATGAATTTAATGCATTTGTTTTTACTTGCATTTAATTTTAAGTTATTTACATTAAATCAGTGCAATACTTGTGAGAAAACATTGTTTACATCGTTAAAGTTATTCTAGTATCGGTCAACATAAATAATAAAGAGGTATCATCAGCAAAGAATACAATCTCACCCAAATTTTCCACAAACATGGCGAATCATTTATGTACAATAAAAATAGAAACAGACCTAAAATCGATCCCTGGGAACGCCCATTTGCACATCCAGATGACTTAACATATCCTTAATATTTACATCTACAGTTTGAACTCTGGAACTGAGATACGATAGTAGCAATTTTTGGGCTGCGCCTTTGATTCCACGGTGATTTCATTTTAACACAAACGTGTGGTGCTCAACGCAGCCAAAAGCTTTGGATAAGTCACAGAATACTCCAAGAACATTCTGCGACTTCTCCCAGGCTTCCATTATATGACTAATAAGTGCAATACCCGCATCCGTTGTTGATCTACCTTTAGTAAAGCCAAATTGATTATTATGTAAAAGTTTGTTCAAATTGACATGCGATAAAAATTGATCTAAAACTATTTTTTATTTGTTATAGGTCTGTTATTACCGGGATCATCTCTATTGCCGTTTTTTAAAAGATGGAGATCATTATTTTATTTCATAAGGTCTGGAAAATCGAGTCACCTTGATCAATACAATAATATTGAATATATCTGCAAGATATGGAGCGATAATAATTGTTATTATGCTTTTAACAATTTTAATAGACATTCCAAATAAATCACATCTATTTCTCTTTATAAGTGAATGAAATCATTTTATAATATCCATAAAACCATTTGGTTTAAACGTAAACAGATTATTACACCTAGGCACCCACGTCTATAGCAAACTCCGAGCACCCGCTGACGTCGATATCAAATTAGAAGTAGTAATTAATTAATGGTATATAAACGAAATTTTCATTAAATGTATTAGCAATCTGTTCTTTTAATTTAAATGAAATATTATGTACTTTAAGTGTGATCCAATCTTCGAGGGTTCTTTCTTTACCAGTTTCTCTATTAATAACATACCATGTCATTTTAATTTTATTATTAGATTTAATGATTTTATTTTTTATGGAATTTGGCTGTTGCACATACCCTGCTGAATGTTTTGAGTACCTTTTAACATTATCAATGATCCTTGAGAGTGCTTGTATTTGCAGTAAACGAATTCTATTTAGTCCGTCAGTTAGATGATCAAAAAATAATCGGCACGTATTTCTTCTTTGGGCAATAAACCAAAAAATGACAAAGTTATAGCGCGTCAAAGTTTGGGAGTAGGGGCTCGTGACGTCACCTTTAAGTGAAAATTGTACCAAAACGTGACGTCATGCGACTTTTGAAATCAGTATATCTCTACAATGTTTATATTATGTGAAAAAAGAAAAATACTTGTCCAATACTTTTTGATAATCTACCTGATAAACGAATACATAAAGTTTATGTCTACTCTTATAAATACCAGACGTAGCCCAGTCACAAAAGCTCAACTTTTGAGTTAATTTCAAAGTTTTAAGCGGAAAAGCCTTAATAAATTATTTCTTAATTAAATGGAACAAATTGCCGTAAAGAATATTAGGGTCCTCGTGTGTCCATGGCATTTGAAACATTTTATCATCAAAATTGTTTTAAAAAATATCTATATGTTTATTCGTTACTGGCCAGCATTTAATGAGTTTGGGCTTAGTAGTGTCATTTAATAATTGATTTAGTAATTGGATAATAATTAGTAAATATATTATCCAAACAAGTGGCTGAATGAGATGTTATTCTAGAAGGCTCAAAAAATTGATGTACCAAATTAAAACATTTGAACAGTGATATGAGGCGAATTAACATTGTATTATTTTAAATGATGTTACTATTGAAGTCACCAACTATAACCAAATACTAATTTTTTGACTTTAAGTTTTGAAGTACATTCTCCATCACTGTTAAATCAAGCTCAAACCCTAAGTTGCCTAGAGGGGGTCGGTATACACATTCTACAATAAATTCATTACGTTACATTCTACTGAGTGGCCAACTATGTCCTTAATCTTTAAATTTATATTTACAAAAATTAATGTCCCGCCATGGCTGTATGTTGCAGTACGAATATGCACTCTGATTTGAAAATTGTTTATGTTAAAACACACCTCAGATGACATAGGCTAGAGTTCAGATAAACAGATTACATGAATATCCTGGCTCTTTGAAAACAATTCTAATTTTAAATCCTTGCCAGCCAAACCTTGAATATTCTTATAAATATTATTATTATTTTTAAAATTCAGTTTGTCATCCTATTTTGTAAATTAATATTTGTATCAGTGCTGACACTGTTCGATTTTTAGCGGACTGTAGATAGGTTGGTTTATTGATAACACAAACACCGGTTCGTCGGTGAAGGTATATTTAGGCACATACAGACACAGATAAATACACTGTAAGCACTGACACTGAAACACTTATAATCTGGTTAGAACTTACTCTTATGTGGTGTAAATATATATATTTGGAAGCACGTCCGCACAGACCAATAAGAGAACAAGTTTACGTCCGTATGGTACGATGGCCAGTAATGGAGAGAGAGAGTCAGCGAAAGGCGCTGCGAGTCAACTAGTGCTGTACACAATATTTAGTGTTGGGAAACATTCCAACAGACACTAGAACACAACAACAATTCTAACACAATCACTTGTATAACTGAGTTTTGTATACTAAAAGCTAACAAAGTAGCTATCTGAGTCATATATTTTTTGCAAGGTACATAGTATTTGTGGGCAACTTAAATTTACTGATGTATTTATTTATATCAAATATTAAAAAAATGTCACTACGACTATTTAATAACTTATAAATAATTCAATTCAAACTAACGATGGGCTTCTTTTGTTCCCTAGTTAAATTTTCTGCATATGGGAAAGCGCTTATTATAATTCATTTGCATCTAGACTGATAGATATGTAGCATCTCTATATTTCTATACATATCCCTTGCTTTTAATTTAGAACTGTCACCACACATAATAATTATGTTTGCTAAACAGTCCGCATCATACTGATTTTAGATGATTCACAATGGTATCAATTCTGACATGATTCTCTAAACCTAAACTTAAATTTGACAACAATGGTGTCGATTCTAGCATGATTCTCTAAATCTAAACTTAAATTTGACAGCAGTATATCCTTGTCATTCTCTATACAGAATGAAAAGGAGAGACTGATGTTAAATTTAGTTTTAAGTTTAGAGAATCACGCCAGAATTGGCACCAGTGTATCCTTGTTATTCTCTATAAAGCATGAAAAGGAGAGACTGATGTTAAATTTAGATTTAAGTTTAGAGAATCACGCCAGAATTGGCACCATTGTCATTTATTGATTTCCTTGGCATACATTAGTAATTCTTCCATTACAATAAAAAAGCAGCACGTACGCAGTCCCACCTACCAAAAATAACGCATCCAAGTTATCCACGGATAATCGCAGGGGTCAACCCCACCGCAGTGCAATGGAGGAGCCTCGCCCTGGTGGAACCGCCTTATTGATCACGGTGTACCCTATGCCAGATCGGGTCCGTCAGTCCCTAACTCACCGGGGCCCTAAACATTGGGTAGTGTAAATCCCGCATGATTGATATTGACAGTTTTGACAGTGACAAACGATCAGTAATTTCCACTGTCTTAGTAATCTTTGCTGGTGGCCAAAACTCTTGCGGAATTGTGGTATAAATTTATATCTGTTATTTCTGAATTTTGTAAAGAATTCAACCATTTTAGCACTTAAACTTTCACTGTGTACCGTTGATTATTTACTCAGTTTTCAGTTCAAGAATGGCGGGTAACGGTATGTCTAAAATTATCCTGTTTGTATTACTATCGAACATGTAAGTATTCACATGAAGCTCGTTAATTCTTATTGCGTTTTCTAGATAACCAGGATATACCTATGGCTAACAATGAAGCGGACGAAGTACCGAAAGGTGACGGACCAGCTAATAAAACAGGGAACAGGGAAGTTTCTCCCCCGCCGGCTGCAACCCCACCCTCAGTCGCTGAGGACACGCAAGAACTGATCGTTGTTAACGAGAACACTGAGGAATTGGACTTGAACCATGGCAGAATCGGAAAGATCGAAAACTTAGAACCACTAAGGAAATTGGAAAGGTACTAATTTTTATATGTAAAGATTAACTAGAATAAGCACATGAGTCACGCATTCGCTCGGGATTTTTATCTTAATTTGATCATGCATTGTGCTTTTAATCTTGAAGTAATGACATTTTTTTAAGTATGAATAAATTACTTTCTTTTGTGTTAATTATACTACTATATTTTATATGTAATCTCACTAATAATTGTTAGTTTAGTCTAGTTTATTTTAGTTTCTATTAGCATTGATTAAAGAAACATGTATTTTGCACATCAACAGTTTTAGCTATAGAAGTGACATTCAAACATTATTAGCATCAAATAAATGATAATGTCAATAAGCTGATGTCATTCTGTGAAATTTAAGAGATATCTAGAGAAGCAATGCCATGTTTTTATCTGATATCTTCAATGTGCTGATAGCATTAAGTATTGTGTCACTATGTTTTGATCTTATTCGACTAAGAGTTATATAGATAGTATATAGGTACTCTGGGACACATCTAATCAACAGTATGGTACTAAGCTATTAATTGATGTTACATTGAGCAAAAATTTTTACATAATTTTGAAGCTCATTTACTGAGGGTCTATTTGTGTTTTATTAAAACTACATTATTGTTGCCCAACCTAACTTATTTATATTTTTGCTACAGACCATTGAAGCTTATAACACTAAGTGGGCTGATAGATGTGTTCCAGAAGTTGAAGTAATAACGTAAATTGTTTTTGTTTAAACAAACTTTGCTCATGTAAATGGTTGTTTGGTATGGTGCAGTTCTATAAACTTTTGTGTTTTTCAATATTTAAAATGTCTATTTGGCAGGTTGTACTTGAGATGGAATCTTATAAAAAAAATTGAAGGCCTTGATACATTAAGCACTCTTGTCGAATTGGAGTTATATGACAACCAAATTGTTGTTATTGAAAACTTGAACAATCTTGTCAATCTTCAGTAAGTTTCTATAACCAATCATATATACATAAATTACATAGTTTGGTTTTTATCATGGTATAAACAAATTGTATTAATCTAATAAGGACTATTACTATTATACTTCTAGGACTCTGGACTTATCTTTTAACAGAATTAAAGAGATCACAGGACTGGAGAACCTGCTAAATCTCAAGAAGTTGTTCCTTAGTTCTAATAAAATTGCTGAGATAAAAAACATCAACCACTTGCCCAAGCTAGAGCTACTGGAGTTGGGTGATAATAGATTGAGGGTGAGTCAGTAACAAACTCTTCTTACACAAAAAGATACACTGAATAAAATTTATACATAATCAGAGTCACTGTTTTATTATCGCAATGATAAATTCTAGAAAGAGAGTTGGTAACTGTCTCTAATTGCTGTGTAAAATAATACAACAACTTTATTCTCTATTAATTTATTTCATGGAAAATCAACAGCCATATATTACTAAAAAATAATATAGCAGAAAAATCAATAAAAAGTTCTGTATAAAGTAAAATGAAAAATACATTTTCACTGGTGTTAATTCTGGCATGATTCTCTAAACTTAAACCTAAATTTAACATCAGTATCTCTTTTCACTCTGTTTAATGATAAGAATACACTGTTGTCAAATCTATGTATATTTATAAAGAAAGTTGCACTTTGCAGTTCATATTGCAATAATACAATGACATTGTAAACATTGCAGACATTGTGTGTATAGGGTCATTACCATGTCATTATTATTATATTACATTTAATATGTATTTTCTTTCAGGAAATTAAGAATCTTGAGGGTCTTTCAACCCTCAAGCAGCTGTATTTAGGCAAAAACAAAATATCCCAAATACAAAATGTAGATGATCTTACCAACCTTGAAATTCTTGTTCTACAAAGCAATCGCCTCAGTAAGATTGAAAATTTGGAACAACTGACTAACTTGGAACAATTGTATTTATCAGAAAATGGTATTACAACTATAGAAAACTTGGGAAGCCAGGGCAAACTACAAACCCTGGATATGGCAAAGAACAGAATCACAGTTATAGAAAATGTGAGGCATATAAGTACTTTGGAAGAATTATGGGTGAGTAAATAAAATCAAAGTTGGTAAATTAACACACCAAATAAAAATTAATGATTTAGAAAAAATCACCTGCAAATAAATAGTTATATTGTTTTTTTTTTGAGGATCATTAACAATTTCTTTTTCATGTTATATAAAATATGAGCCTTATTTAATGCATTTTTAAAAGAAACGAACTTAACACTGGTTGATATTGATATAATTTTAGATGTATTCACATTAGAACATGTCTCTAAGATATAATAATAGATATTTGTCAATAGAATTTAAAAATTCTATATTGACCATTTATTTCTATTTCATCAATAACCATATTAATTGATTGCAGTTGAATGACAACCAGATAGCGGATTGGTCTTCAATAGACTATCTACAGGAGAACAAGAAACTAGCGACTATATACTTAGAGCGGAACCCGTTGGCTTCAGACCCAGCGTACCGACGGAAACTGAAACTCACACTACCGTGGCTGCAGCAGATCGATGCCACCTTGTGTAGATAAGAATTTCTTATTTTCGTACTGTAGTTAGTTTAATATGTGGAATTGGACTTGTTACATTATTACATGCAATCAAAATATATTATTTAATTTTCAATTCAAAATTTGTCGATTATTGGATTAGGAAGTCATAATAAATTGGTAATCACAAAATATTGCAGCATCTATAAGTATTTGGGATTGTTTTTATTGTTATTTGATATGTAGCTCAGAAAATCTCATTAAAAATGTTAGTTCATTCTACAGAAAAGCTGTCCAATTTCGCATACTCCAGTACTTGACTATGTAGAGATTACAATGGTATTAAGGTATTTTGATTTATTGGTTGAATAACAAGAGCAGGTGTTGTTACACAGGCTTTATAGCATTGATTTGACTTAAAGTACACAAATCACATAACCAGAGAAGATTTTGCATTTACTTCATACTGTATTTGTATTCTAGAAAATATTTGTGTAAATGTTGGTGGATGTGCGTCCTCTCTAAACATATCTTTAAATGTACTTGTTGGCTTCATTTGCACAGCACTTCTCGAAAATAATATACCTACAATGGAAGAGAGTCCATTGAAGCTACAGTTGCCAAATAGAAAGTATTTCCTTATAATATAAACATTACTTGTGTATTGCGTAGCATTTAGCATTGATAATATTTGGTGTATATTTTTATTCTTTAATTTAGCCAGTTTTTATGTAGTGGTATTGTGTTGTAGTGATGTTTTGTCCATATTGAATAAGTATTATAATAGCGTATTATTTGACAATGTCTAAAAAAACCACTGATCCAAAAAAAAAAATGTGGATTCATCAATCTGTTGTATATTTCAGTAAAAAAACTAATTCAAAAATTAAATATTCTGATTCTGTTGTATATTTCAGTAAAAAAACTAATTCAAAAATTAAATAACTCTGGACAGTATGGCGTGCCACTGGTTGTTTATTTTCGTCCATTGGGACAGGCGAAGGTACTAAGCCATACTGCCAAGTCTTACGTTGCGTGCCACTGGTATTTGACGTCAAACGACTGTCATTAAAACGTCAAACGATACAAGTAATGTCACTTTGACCGGAAGCTGCGACGTCATTTTTGTCTCGCAATACCAGACGTTTTCGGTTACGTGACCATAGAAAAAAAATCTTTTTATTTAAATGAATTTAAAAAAAAAACATTTTATTTAAATGTAAGAAAGAATAGATAAAATCTCTGCTAATATTCATATTAAATACAGATTTATTTACTATAGGCACACTAGCAGAATACAGTTTTATAGTACTCCTTTGAATGTGTACACAACATGATTAAAATTACTGAACAGTTGCCAATAATTGGTACTTA
This sequence comes from Chilo suppressalis, assembly GCA_902850365.2. Lineage (NCBI taxonomy): Eukaryota > Metazoa > Arthropoda > Insecta > Lepidoptera > Crambidae > Chilo > Chilo suppressalis. Next base: position 4,581,430 of record OU963911.1, read on the forward strand.
ATTTTTCATATTGTCAAATACTCTATTGTCAATGTTACAATTTAAGCAATATAATCTGCAGCTATTCTATGTTATTTATCTTCTTTTTATCTTTTTGATCATTTATTCAAAAAAGAGGACAAATACTTAAACGTTGGAAAATATACAATCATAAGTCGTCCATCCTGCATATACAATAAACTATGGTTGTATTGTAAATTACAAAAGTGTTTAAAATATTCCTACACAAGAGTGCGTTAAACTATGTTATTTGTCGTTCTAACGTTAATTAAATGTGAATCCGCCCCTTAATTTTAATTTATATCATACAGAATTTATGTATGTATACGTATTTAAATCCAAACTAAAGGACTGGAACATAACTAATAAGCAAACAAAGTGCCTATTTCTAAGGAAATTGTCAAAGAATTGAGAATACAATACTTACTGGAACATATTAAGTAATTAAATTTTTATCATTATGGTTGTCAATATTTGTATAGCTGTTGTTTTGTATACATTGTAGCATTATTGAAATGAAATGATACTTTATTCAAATTGACTTGTTGAGAGCTCTTTTGAGTTGTCCAATATGTTTTCCTACCGGGTGGTAGGAAATAGGAAGGAAAATGTCGGACAGAGTTCGCTTCCGCGTACGATAAAAGACGCTTAATATGAAAGTTAAGGTCTAGAACCTTTTTATTTTTCTTTAGTATTTAAGATATAAAAGTCCCAGGTGGTGGTTAGACCAGTATTTTACCCGCTGTAACAACTATCTTAATATCACTTGACTCCACTTACACTTAAGGATGACTCACCGTGGCGTGCCCGAGCCGAGCATCGGCCCCAAACAATGAGGGCTATCGCGTATGTATCCGCCGCTAGAAGCGCTAGTCTAGCGTGAGGTCTCCGACATGTCAAATGTTATTGCTTGTAGGTTGACTACGCGGGTTTATTTCTAATTAAAATAACATTGTGAATATTTGGTAATGACTCGGCTTAATTATGGCAAATATGACTTACATGGCAATGAATGTCAGATTATATTATACTAGCGATCTACACCGCCGTCTCTCCCACTTCTAATCCTCTCCATCCAAAGGTTGCCTGGAAGAGATCGCTTTAAGCGATGAGGCCGCCTATTGCATCACCTGTCCTAAATGTGTTTGTGCTTAATGTTCAATGTTTTTCGTGATGTTTAATAAAGAGTTTTTGTATTGTATTGAATGACAGTTTTTTAAGGCGCTTTGCAGACGACGCGACGGGGCGGGGCGGGCTTTTTGTCCGTGAATCAATAAAAACCGCGTCTGCCCGTCGATGTCTGCGGCTGTCCTCGCCGCGTCACAAAGCACACGACGGGCAGAGGCAGACAGTTCAGGACGTTCGTTCTAGTGTATAGTCCATCACTAAAAAGCGCGTGGCGCGGACTGAGCTAGCCGCCCCGCGCCGCCGCCGCGCCGTCTGCGTTACTGCATATAAACTGGTTTGTATGATCCACGGCGGGCCGCTCCGCCCAGCCGTCTGCAAATCGCCTAAAAGTAGAGCAAACAAAAATTATTATGTCCTCCTTTTTTTCCGAACAAAACGGAACTGCGCAACACTGTGGCATGGCCGATTGGACTAAAAATCAGTACACATTTGACAAAGACATTTCGGACTCGCAAACGATACGAATTCGATATTGGTTCGTGCTAGGGGTACAGGAAGGTGTCCATTTACTCGATAAAGAATGTGTACCGAAACTGCTATGTGGAAGTTCTCATTTAATTACATGCTCTCGGTATAGAATCTGTACAGATTCGGGACCAATATCGAAATCGTAACGTTTGCGTGTCCGAAATGTCATTGTCAAATGTGTACTGATTTTTAGTTCTTGTTACGTACTTTGTGCCGCTGCTGTTCAAGTGTCCATACAAAATTTGACATTGACATTTCGGTTTGCAAACTATTCGAATTCGAATATGGTTCGTACTAGGGGTACTGAATTCGAATAGTTTGCGAGTGCGAAATGTCAATGTCAAATTTTGTATGGAAAATTGAACAGCAGCGCCACAAAGTACGTAACGAGAACTAAACATCAGTACACATTTGACAATGACATTTCGGACACGCAAACTATTCGAATTCGATAATGGTTCGTGCTAGGGGTACGGAAATGAAAACGCAGCAAACACGTGTCGATCCGGTGCGGAAGGCACCTTTCAATTAAGTCTGGTTAGTGTAGTTATTTATTACTAGCTCTGCCCCGCGGTGTTTTATTAGCGATATTTCCCGCAGTAAAACGTAGCCTATGTGTTAATCCAGGGTGTCAGGTAACACCACACCAAATTTTATTAAAATAGCTCCAGCCGTTTAGACGTGAAAAAGTAACAAACATACACACTCACAAACTATCGCTTTTAAAATATTAATGTGATAAATGAAGTACCTATATCGTTTATATCCTAGTCTCAGTATTTAAATTATTTATTTAGTATCTGTAGTTGATACTTAGTTTGGGTCTAAATTATCGATGTCACTTAACTGGAGTTTATTAATGATATTCTTTTTTACATTAATGAATGATTTTATTTTGAAACGTGAATGTGGTATGAGAATTTGATGTACCGATATTTCCTATGTTAATAAATAAATTAACCCGAATTATGGCATTTAAATAAGCGAATCTTCCCCAAACAACGCTCACAAAGTTTTTTAATCACAAATCATCACTTTATTTGAAGTCCATTTTTATCATGATTTATAAGGAATTTTAAAATTTACGAATAGCCAAGTGAAGTGCCAGCATTACATTTTAAAAACATCCGATGGTTTCATTGCTGCTTCACATTAATTAGTGTAGAACAAATACATCAAATAACATGAATATTTTCTTTTTAACCGACTTCAAAAAGAAGATGGTTGTCAATTCGGTTCACTTTCAGTTTATTCGGTATTTTTTTCTTTTACTGGGTGTAAATATTTTCTCCTCGATATTAGTTTGAGGAGCTCGATGGCGAAAGTGGATAGCGCCTTCGGCCTTCGATCGTGGAAGTTAATCAACTAACTCAATGATCATTCATTGGATGAGTGACCAAAAAGTTATTATCTTTTACTCCGCCGTGCTTCGGAAGGCACGTTAGGCCGTTGGTCCCGGCTGCATCTGCGCCCACCAATCCGCACTGGGCCACGGCCCAATCTCCCTATTCCATCCATAGGGAAGGCTTGTATCCCAGCAGTGAAGACTTTAATAGGATGACTACTATTTGGATAAGACAGATGTCAGATTCAGGAATTTTAGATATTTACTAGTGTAGATACTTACCGAACATCCTTGCGTGTCGTCTTTTGCAAGAAGGACTTTATAAATAGGTTATTGTGAACAATTTCTACTTTTCTGTAATCCTTATATTGTGTAGTAAATACGCTGTGGCATTTATTGGCTGATGTTGATGATGAAATGTTTGGTCTGACAACGCGCAGCCCTGTTTCAGGCAGTCGCGGACTCGCCAGCAGCGCCGGCGCTGAGCAAGGAGGAAGCCCGCGCCCTCCCTCACCACACTGTCCTCTCTAAAGTCATTCCGTTACCCAATTATTTCCTAATCGTTCTCCTATCCCAGTCCGCTGTTTATGTTTCATTAGCGTTAGCTATGCATTTTTCCTACAAAGGACAGCCGACCAGGTGGAAATTAATTTATATACTGTAGTCATTTTCGAACACTCGAATTATAGGGTGGGCAATGAGGAGCTGCGTGGCGAAAGCGGTTACGGCGTTGGGCTGCATTCGTGGAAGTTGAGCAACTTTCTCAGTAATTAATCGTGCTTCAGAACGCTAACCCGTTGGTCCAAGCTGCATCTTCAGTCGTTAGTACCCACCAATCCAAACTGGCCCGCGTGGTGGGTCTTGCCCCAAACTCCCTATTCCATCCATAGGAAAGGACTGTGCCCCAGAAGTGGGGACACTAATTAGCTGATGATAATGATGAAATATTTGGATCGACAACGCAGCCTTGTTTCAGGCAGTCGTGGACTCGCCAGAAGCGCCGGCGCTCAGCAAGGAGGCAGCGGGCACCCTACGTCACCACACCGTCCTCTCTAAAGTCAACTTCCAGTTGTAAATAGCGGTAGATTAACAATTATGTGCTTAGTGAAAGTAAATGAAATAATTATATAGACTTATGTGTTAATTGTTTGTTTTTTTGTTAACTCTAAGTTCTAAGTATTCACTCAATACAGTATAATACGATCACGCTTAATACGATTTCTGGCATAATACGCCATTTTGCGTCAGCCCCTGCAACTGGAGACATATTTTCATACATTTCTTAACGCTTAATACGATACGTCATCCCGTTTAATACGCCTAAATCGCCAACACGTACCACACATTATTACCTCTTGTTGCATCATATAATTCAATGAGAATGTGAATAACACACAAGAAGCGGCCCTAAGTTTTAATGATCAAAAGAAGATGAGTCAACTACGATTTTGTTACACGCCCGGACATTATCAGCAATTAATTATTTAAGACAATATGTAACTTCTTTGAATCAAAGCGAAGATGCACTGCAAAAGTTAAATTATGTTGAAAATCTTGTAATTACTAATGACTCCTGTACTTTAAATACAAACGTCACAATACTACACTACATTTGATATAACGTACACAATTCTTAAATATTGTACATTTAATATCTCAATACCTACATCCCGCTTAATACGCTTTCTCGCTTAAGACGCATTTTTGGTTGAGTCCTTGTGAAATCGGCTTATTCGGGTTTTACTGTACTTAGTATTTATACGGCTCGTAGGTGGTATGCAGAACATGAATTAAACAACACTATTCGATGAAAATTATTATAATATTTTACTGTGGTATTCCTACGTCTAGACTTAGCCCATTACGCGACTGTAATATTGACATAAACCCTTATTAGGTAGGACATTTATACAAACAGACTGTTGCTCAATAGGTTCTAGCTGTAGCAGAAAATAACTAGTGGGACATTCACTGTTTTTCTTACATTATTAACACGGAAATTGATATAACTCCATTAACTTATGCTTCAACTCGCATTCGTAACATCTCATTTAACATATTTTTGATGTGTAACATCTTTCCTCTCGCTTTCGTGCAATTTGTGGGAGTGATTACGTGAAGTGGGACGGAAGTGTGTAACAGGAAGTTTGGGAAGCGCGAGCTATTTGATTTGATTTTAGAACATAATATTCAAATGGCTTATTCCTTTTGTTTTTTAGGATTTTTTATGATGAGAACATGTTTTTAAGAAAACGTACCTACCAATAAAACGGGCGTTGCAACATTCCTTCTATTAAGTTATAAGTTCCAGACAAAAATATTTTTGTAAAGTCATTTCATCTTCTTTCAAATCGTAAATCAAATTCCATTTAGTTTTCTCGTTGCTGGAAATTTTAAATTATGCATTGCGTCATAATTATGCATTAACATAAATATAATAATCTTGCCGACTTTATTTATAGCAGGTCTCGCAGATCTAACAAGGCAAATCAACCTTACGCATCACTGTCCCCTACTCAAACTCAAAGTAAGCGTTCAAGCATCTCGTCGAAGTCATTAAACTGCATTCAAATAAAAATAATTCGACTGATAAGTTGATAACAGCCGTCTGTTCTATGACCTTGACATTAGAGCATTTAGTCGCTTGACAACCGGCGGAGGCGCGCGGCAAACCGGCTACATTTACATATACAACTAGTTAGTATATTAAACTAGTCGGCCGGCGTCGTTGTAACCTCATTTTTGTTGTGAAGTGTGTGAAGATAGGACACCACCATGAAATCCTACATACCATACAATGCGGATACGGACTTTCCGATACAAAATCTGCCTTACGGAGTCTTCACTTCGCCTAAAAACGTAAGTTAACCTCTATTTTGTACATTGTAATCGAATACAGTCAATGTAATTACTAACATGTACGTAATAAGGTATATTTTTCAATGAGTTTTACTAATCTCGCTTGTTATTTAGTGTTACGTGATCGAATCAAAGGGTCTTCGCACTTTAGTTCGTAATGTAGGTAAACAACATTTCTCCATTGCATTTTTCAGACCGATAAGCACATAGGTGTGGCGATCGGAGAATGGATATTGGATCTGAATGTGGTTTCCCATTTGTTCAACGGACCTCTACTCAAAGACAAACAAAATGTTTTTAAGGTAACTATTTTTTTATATAATTCAATATGACAATATAACGAGTACGCTTATATTAGTTACTCCATGTGTAAAGTAAAGTAAGTAAAAAGTATTTTTATTAACATAAATGCATACAATTAAAAATCGATGAAACGGTCCCAGTAAGAAATTGCAAAATACTTGTGATGGGTCTGTTTCGCTCCAAAACCTTTGTAGCCAGTTAACAAAAATATTTAGAAGAAAAAGAAATATATATATATATATATTAATTGCACAATTTAAAACAAGACAATCATCTATATGTGAGTAGGCAGTCCCCACATTTATTGCATGAGAAGTGTGTGAGCATGATTTGTTGAGTGTGGTTTGAGTATGTGTGAGAGTGTAGTGTAGTTGTCTCTGTTTATTGAATGACAAATGGCATTTAAAGTGATATGAATAAAACACGGCGTAACTAGTCTAAGCTTATTCCTTGTTTAATAATAAGGAGGTTGCAGTAATAGCGTTTTAACTTCATGTACCATCTAGTACCTACCAACTTTCTGGTTTGTATAAACAAGAAACTTGGTTATCTTGTATGCTAATGACTTGTTTACGAGCAAATTCCAGTATGTTAATTTTTATTTAAAATATATATTGCACAGTATTTCGCAATAGTTTTACTGGTACAAACTTATTCTTTATAGGTATTAATGAAGTAAAAGATATATTACGTATCATTGTTTGTGGTATAGCTATGACAGTCGACACAGTCGGTTTTATTATTGTTTCGTAATAAAAGCTTTACCTGATAAGACAAATCTATGCCATTATATAGCCACGACTATACTTAATTACAATTCAGTACCCTTAGTACGAGTTTTACAATTACGAAAACTATGATAGTTTTCGTGAGCTCGCACTCGGTACTAAGGGTACTGATTTTATTGTTTGTCATGCTAAAGTTTTTGAACATGCTACAATTGAAAATGAAATTGAATTCGTAATGTTTTCCAGGAGGAGAAACTCAACTCTTTTATGGGACTCACCAAACCCCATTGGATCGAAGCAAGGAACACCATACAGAGTCTCCTAGATGAATCCAACACCACATTACAAAGTGATAGCGCACTCAGAGAGAAGTAAGTGCCAAAATGTGTGCCAGTGCAGTATTAGCTTTATTGTAAGAAAATCTTAATTATAAAAATAGGGCAACTAAAGCGGTCAATCAAGTCACACATACCTACAATGGAAAATAGCTCAAAAATAATGATTCCACCAAATATTCAAATGATATTTCGCTTGCCATCGTAACATAAAAAGAATTAAAAATTAAAGAAAATTAAAATTTAAAGGGCCCCATTCAATGTTATATACCAAATCTGTGTGTCTAATATTTCACACAACCTGATGTGAAGTGTAAATGTAGTCTAGTAGGCCGATGGTGTAAAATAAAAATCTCACTTCTAGTTAAAATCTATTGCATCATTTTCCATATCATCATTTGCATTTAAAACCCGTTAAAAAGGGTTTTGTTTAAAGAGCCATATCTCATTGTAATAAAGTTTTAAGCTTTTACTCTTATCTCTCTTCTTATTGTGTCAAGGAAAAACAATCCTTATATCCTTGTAATAAGAGTCATTTTTACCTTGTAATGTGTGCAGGGCATTCGTGAAACAGAGCGACGCTCAGATGCACGTCCCCGCGGAGATCGGCGACTACACGGACTTCTACTCGTCCATACACCACGCCACCAACGTGGGCATCATGTTCCGCAGCAAGGAGAACGCGCTCATGCCAAACTGGTCATTATTATTATCAACATAAGACATAATAAATAAATATTTCCAACACACACCAATTAGTCTAGCCCCAAAGTAAGCACTGTACTGTAAGGCTTGTGTTATGGAATACTAGGGTTACGGATAGAATACATATACTGTACATGTATAAGTATATTTATTTAGAAATACATATTAAACATCCATGACTGGAGTACAAATGCATTACATTACATGTACAAATTCATCACACAAACATTTGCCCCCACCGGGATTCGGGACCGCTCGAGTCAGCGACACCATGAAACCCAGCTTACAAACCACTCGGCCACGCAGGTCGTCAAAATTCAGTTCAGAAGCTCCATTGCTCAGATGCACGTCTCATGTTCCGCAAACTGGTCATTTTTATCATATTATAAGACCTAATTTAGAAGCTTCGTGGCTCAGAGGCTCGTGTCGACTGAGATCGGCGACTACACGGACTTCTATTCCACCAACACACTTCACGCCACCAATGTAGGCATCATATTTAAAAGCAAGTAGAGCGCTCTCATGCCAAACTGGTCTTTATTATTATCATATTTAAAGACCTAATTTTGAAGCTCCGAATATGGAATACGAACTACGCGCGTGAGCAAGTGGGCGGGGCAAAAAAATGCGATCAACACACCAATAATGGGATAGGGATAGATGCCTGCGAATTCAGGAATAGATGCTATATTCACGCAAAAATTGCACGGAAGCATAATTTAACTCTTTTGAATAGATCGATTTTTGAAATGAAAACTTCTTTAGCGGCGTTGTACACTTTTTTTTTGTATGTGTAAAAAAATGTTAAACACGCGTCAGGTTAAACACGTGGGCTGATCGCATCATGACACACAATAAAATTGGAAAGGTTGTTGACTTTCAATATATTGGACGAAACATAGTAATATTTTATTTTACCGTATTATAGTAATAAGTCTCTATCTAGGACGTCCACGTGGCAGCTTTATTGCGAATAAAATGCATTTTTTTACAATAGATGTCGCTAGGTGCGCTTAAATGTGGTTCATGTAAGTTGATTTCTTTGCAATAGATGTCGCTAAGTGCGCTTAAACGTGATTTTTCTCAGAGATAAACTTTTTTAATGTAATATAAATTGTCATGTTTGTGTACGATAGCGCAATAAATAAATATTGTATTCTACCACATAAATGATAGTACTTTTATACTGATAATTAAAGCAATTTTGCAAAATTATTCCCTAACCATTCCAAAATATCAAACATGTACAACGTTAATATTAAGTTTTCACTTCTGCCGGCACTCCCGGAGTGCAATCCGTTGTTTTTTTTTCAGGACTTCTTTTAGCTGTGGAGAACTCGCGAAAGAACTATATTAAATCAATTATCATGTTACTATCAAATTGATATGTCGCTACTGTTTTAAACTAACTCCATTGGCAACGCGTGAACGGTTGCTCCGTTCACGAGCATGACATATGATACTCGTTCCGTTGACTGAAAATAATGAAAACTCAAATTGCAGAAATTTAATTGTTTCGTGTTTTTATTAAAATTTTAATTAAGTACTTATTTATTGTAACCTGATTTCCAGGAAGTACATTCCCGTAGGCTACCACGGAAGGTCCAGTTCCATAGTGATATCGGGCACCCCCATCAGACGACCTTTCGGACAAACACTACCAGTGGAAGGTAAGGGAGTCAATATTTTGCTTTTCATCTTCTTCATTCTTCATTCATGTGTAGTATTATATTCAGAAAGCGACTTTATTTTTTTTGTGGCAGAGAAAAGTAAAAAAAAAACTTTTTTAATATATTCACTGATAATTAATTGAAGACATCCTATTAATTGAATAATTTGTACATCTTAACGGTGTAGGTAAAAAATTGTAGACTACAAACATACTACCATAATCTAAAACATAATAAATTTACTTAATCAAATGGATCAGATAGTAAGAGAAGCTCGATGGCGCAGGTGGTTATATAGCGCGTTCGGATGCGATCGTTGAAGTTAAGCAACTTTCGCAGTGGTCAGTCATTGGATGGGTGACCAAAAATCTTCTATATCGAGTTCCGCCGTACTTCGGAAGGCACGTTAAGCCGTCGGTACCGGCTGCATCTGCAGTCGTTAGCACCTGCCAATCCGCACTCGGCCCGCGTGGTGGGTCATGGCCCAATCTCCCAGATTTGGGGATATAGGCTGATGATAATTTGAATGGATTGGTGGCACTGAAGCCGATTTTATAATGTTGCTACTTTTGTGAAATTCTGTGAGTTTCTAGCGCCCATCCATCTTAACAGCTATAAGCCGTCTTGTCCAGTAGGCCTGCTGTAGTGTTAACTGCTTTTGACAGATGGAAATGATAATCACCGAGCTATTTTGTGATCGACTACTACTTTATTGTAACGTCACTTAGAAATTTGTTCTAAAAGCATCAATGGATATGCAAATTTCTCTTTAGTTAACTGTAACTTACACTGTAAAAGTCAAATAAGTTAGCGATTAGGCCGGCTGATACGAGTAGCATGGGATACACAATTTACATATTACGTTTTTATTATTAAATAAGTTAAAAGTATTGGACCATTGAAAAAAACTTTCAATAAGTCAATTTCTCTCATCAGGGGTAGGGGCTCTCGGTCTTTGCTGTATGTTGGACTTTGAGTTGGAGATGGGTTGCTTTGTGCAATTCCACCCGTATGTTTGTTACGAATGAACTCAAAAACTACTGGACTGAGTTCAAAACTTCTTTCACCATAACCCCTCGTTTCCTCCAAGAAACAAAGTCATATATACTTGTTTTAAACAAAACTTGTAGAAAACAGGCAGTCCTCGACTTACGTCGTTTTGACTTACGTTGTTTCAAGTTACGTCGAACAATATTTTGACACTATTCCTCAAACATACGTCATTTGTTTCGATTTCTGGCAAAGGAAAATTCTCTTGTCGCGAGGTCAAAGCAAAGTCCGTGGGGCAGGCGGGGCGCGGTGTCGGCGAGCGGGAATTACCCCGCACATGTTGCTGATTTTTTTTAGTTAATTTCGGGACGATGGACAGTCAAGACGTAATACATTAGTTTTTTTGCATCTCTGACAGTTTTTGTTTTTACATACATATTTAAGTTAATTTTAATCTAACTATGCCACCTAAACAAGACATTTTGAGTCCGTGTGGATCCTAACCCTTGTGTTTTACATGTAGACATATGAAAAAATATGTCTCGACTTACGTCGTTTCGATTTACGTCGCGTATTTCGAGAAACTAACATGGCGTAAGTACGAGGACTACCTGTACTTGTTGTGACTGTTTAAAACATCCTTACGTTTACACTGCTTCATAGACAAGTATAAATCCAAATAAATAAAGTTTCGTGCATTAACCCGTAAAAACTAGTTTTATTTAATGAGTGATGTGCGTGAAAACCTAAGAAACAAATAAGTATAAATCCACTTATTACTTCACATATTTTGTTTATCCAACAAGTTTGATACAAGTATTGTATACTACATTTTTTATTCTTGTATATAAGAGTGAACAAAAAATTAGGACATTGTTTAAAATTTGTTAAATATATGAATTATACCTTGGTGTTAACGAGGGATTGGAAAGCTACATTATTCTTGGGTGACAAAGAGTATATTTCTCACTATCTCACCAGGTGCAGACCCATTCTTCGGTCCTTGCCGTCTGATGGATTTCGAGTTAGAAATGGGTTGCTTCGTAGGCGGTCCGCCCACTGCACTGGGAGAAAGAGTTACGGCGCAACAGGCCAATGATAGGATCTTTGGATTCGTCCTCATGAACGATTGGAGTGGTAAGTAACCTTTCATTCCAACACTCTCTCTAGGAGCGGAATATATTCTGCGGTACTTGCGGGTTGATGGACTTAAAGTTATATATAGGTTGCTTTTGGAGAAAGAGTACTTAACAGCGCAACAGGCCAATGATAGGATCTTTGAAGTTTCTTATTTCAAGTTTCAACTTTCGCATTGGTCGGTCATTGGATGGTTGACCAAAAATCTTCTATCTCGAGTTCCTCCGTGCTTTGGAAGGCACTTTAAGCCGTTGGTCCCGGCTGCATCTGCAGTCGTTAGCACCCGCCAATCCGCACTGGGCCCGCGTGGTGGGTCATGGCCCAATCTTCCTATTCCATCCATAGGGAAGGCCTGTGCCTTAGCAGTGGGGACATTAATAGACCGATGATGATGATGAAGTATGTAGGAAATCCCCGGACTGTAGTTGGTGTATCTTAGCACGAAACCGCGGCCCGTCCTGTATATATGGTCGTGTCTTTAAATTTCGTTAGCGTGATGGATGCTATCATTGAGCGCTCCACAAGTAGCGCCATTTCTTGAAAAGCAAAGTAATGCCTACCTCCATTTATTTATATGTGACGCTTGTAAATGTCTCCGTCATAAGTAAAAACTCATTTTGACCCACAAAACATCATTCATAAAATGTTTCTCCGTCAGCCAGGGACATCAGAAATGGGAGTACGTTCCCCTGGGCCCGTTCACGTCCAAGAACTGGGCACCTCCATATCCCCGTGGGTGGGATTTCCCATCAGTATGTATTCCATTCCAGGCGGATGGCATCTCCCCTCGGGAGGAATCTCCTTTCGGTCTGGAGCCTCTGGTTCACTCGAACCCGACCGATGTTTGTCAGACATTCTTTATATGGTTGTGTGTCCGAATTTCGTTTGCGTGATGTAGGATTCATATGGTATCTCTTTCTCCGTCAGCCAGAGACATCCAGAAGTGGGAATACGTTCCGCTGGGCACCTCCATATCCCCGTGGGTGGTGCCGGTGGAAGCCCTTCAGGCCGCCCCTTTGTACAACTACCGATGTTTGTCAGGCATTCTTCATATGGTTGTATGTCCGAATTTCGTTTGCGTGATTAAGGATTCATATGGCATCTCCTTTTTCGTCAGCCAGAGACATCCAGAAGTGGGAGTACGACCTGCTGGGCCCGTTCACGTCCAAGAATCTGGGCACCTCCATATCCCCGTGGGTGGGATTTCCCATAAGTATGTATTCCAGGCGGATGGCATCTCCCCTCGGGAGGAATCTCCTTTCCGTCTGGAGCCACTGGTTCACTCGAACCCGACCAATGTTTGTCAGGCATTCTTTATATGGTTGTGTGTCCGAATTTCGTTTGCGTGATGTAGGATTCATATGGTATCTCTTTCTCCGTCAGCCAGAGACATCCAGAAGTGGGAGTACGTTCCGCTGGGCCCCTTCACGGCCAAGAACCTGGGCACCTCCATATCCCCATGGGTGGTGCCGGTGGAAGCCCTTCAGGCCGCCCTTATAGACAACTACCCGCAAGACCCGAAACCGTTCCCCTACTTGAAGCACGAAGACAAATTCAACTTCGACATCAAACTGGAGGTGGACTTGAAATGTGAGTGTAGAAGTTTTATCTTGTTTACAAATCACACGCTTTAAATGAAAGTGACTAACTCAAAAATTTCGGTAGACCTGATTTTACTTCAAAACTTTAAAAAATAAATAGACAGATTCTTTTACTTAGGTCACTTTCGTTCTGAGGGTGTGAAATGACTATTATCACTATAGAAATTTGTGATGATGTCCATGGTAGAGTGGTATGTACTGTACACCGGCTTTCTAGGTGTCGCTCTCTTAGACCCTGGGTTCGAGTCCCGGTAGGGGCAAATGTTTGTATGATGAACATAAGCATATTATGTACCTGGGCAACAGTTTGTAGAACAGCAATAAGCTGTTTATATATTTTTCTACAAAAATATACTATATCTATGAATAATTATGATGTATTTCTGTCGTACCCAAAACTATCAAATAACGCCAACTGACTTTGAGCTCTATAAAAATTTAAATAAAATGAATAATCTATTGAAAAATATTCGAGCTGCGACTATCTTTAACAATGAATTTGCGTTCCAAACAGCGGAGAAATCGCCAGTGTCGACGACCATATGCCGTTCCAACTACAAATTCCTGTATTGGACGGCCAAACAGCAATTAGCACAGCAAACTATCACCGGCTGTAACATTAGACCGGGAGATCTGCTCGGCTCTGGCACTATCAGTGGAGATGTGAGTATCATCATGAGCCTATTAAAGTCCCTACTGCTGGGACTCAGGCCTTCGCTTTGGATGGAATAGCAAGATTAAGTCGTGACCCACCACGCGGACCCAATAAAGACACTAGTTATATAATTATCCTTGCTAGGATAATATTCATTAATATCCTTGCTAGGATAATATTTATTAATATCCTTGCTAGGATAATAATTATTATTATCCCTACTAGGATAATTATTACCTTATTATATATTACCTCCTTACTAGGATAGTTATTATAATTCGTGTCTTTATTGGGTCATTGAGAAAAAAAATAATCAAGGTACTTCTTGACCACTTCGAGCGCTTCCAAGGACCAACGTTTAAGAACCACTTATACATATATTTTAAAGCCACAACTGAAGGCTGCAATTTTCCCTTCTTTAGGGCAGAGCAATGTCTGTCGGTTCCACTAGTCTAATAATATAACAAGCATTTTAAATTATACCTTTTTTCAGACTGTCGACTCATACGGCAGCATGTTAGAGCTAGCGTGGAAGGGAACCAAACCCATCCGCCTTCTGAACGGAGAGGAAAGAAAGTTTATCCAAGATGGCGACACTGTCACATTACGCGGACACGCCGTCGGACAAGATGGCGCTAGAATCGGCTTCGGCAAATGCGAGGGAACTTTGCTGCCTGCGACGCCTTTCGAATGATATAATAATATGTAATAGAGTTCAGCTACATTATGGTACTCGTTTTCTTGCCTTGTATTAATTTTTAATTTTGTATTACCAACTAAATAGTATGAAACCTGCCTGATGGTTAACCGTGGCTCTTATAATATAAGATAAACACTTACCTTAGATTAAAACATAAACGGAAGATACGGCACTCGCGGCTCAAAAGTGATCCGCTTAAATTGTGGTGATTGACCACAATTACCTTTAGTCAGAATTCGACATTCAAACACGATGCATGTGCACTCAATATAACAATATTGCGTAAATTTTGTGTTATAAAGATAAACCAATGCCTTCGATGCTTTTATAAAGAACACAAATAGTTCAAGATCAAATAACAAATTTCACGGCAACACTTTTCATTCGTAAAACTATGAAAACATTTCTTTTTCTCAAAAATCACGATTTGTTATGAATGTTATTTACCTTTTCGACATTTGTTATCAAGTAAAGGATAACAATACAGCTCAGCCGTTTGTAGAGAGAGGACAGAAAACGCAGTCGTCAAGGCAAGCGACGCGGACGCGCCGTTTCGCTCACGTTGCGTTGAAGCGTACTGTTCTATCTCGCTCGCTCATTTGAATGTTTATTTACAGAAGTGTGTGTGTGAGAGAGATGCATGTAGTTGAATCGGAGCATATTTTATTTGATGCTAGCATGAGCGTACAGTATCTTCCCTTTTTGTTTTCATCTAAGTTTACAACATTATTTTAACTTTACTTGTATTCTTTGAAAATCGAAAATAAAAAACAGTCTACCTACAAGACCTTTATTATTGTATGAAATTAAAAAAAAAATAATAACTTTTTGAGAGAAGAGATTTCTTTTAAATAGGCACTCCCCATTTGCAATCTCTTGTGTACAAAAACTTATAAGACTGGTTTGTTAAATTTTGTTTATTTTTGTTAGAGTGCTTGTTAAACTTGTATGTTATGTTGTAAATTATATACCCAATAAATTCACGATAGCGCTATAATCAGTGATTTTATTTATACTTCTTTTTGCCACTGTTTTAAGTCAATATCTCCTGATATCCCGGATTCCCTTACAAACATCACCCGCATTTCAAAAAAATAATCAGACACTATTTTCAGAAAAAATAAATTGCCCGTTATTGTGAAACTATGGGCTTTTAGATGCGATCACGGTTATCTTAAACGCATTTTTCGTTATTAACCGTTATTAAGCCGTATTTTATGCTTCTTACTACAGAACACAATGAGGCTAGAAGGGCTTTGTGGGCGGGGCAGGCGCGCCACAGTTATGTGTGAGCAAATACTTATAACTTGACCAAAACTTGGTTCTAATTGCGTCATTGCTCTTGGGTGTTAACGCTGATTGGTTTGATTGTTTGATGTCGCGTCGTTTAATTGGCTATTATCTATTAGATCTAAAAAAAAAAAAAAAAAATATATATTATCTATTAGGCCGTATACAGAAAGAAAGCCGATCAGCGCTTATCGGCGCTGGTCCTTGCAGTTACTTAGGAAGCAGAGCGAGCAAAATGTTGGACTCATCGGACGATGATTTGGTTTTGTTACAAAATGTGTATTTAAAAAGCTATACATCCTATAAATAGAGAAAGGTAACGTTTCGGAGAATACCATCATTTAATTTGTAAAAAAAATGAAATTTGATGATCAAAGATTTTATACATATACAAGAATGACTCAAGAAACATTTTATTACATTTTTGATTTAGTGAAAAACCGTTTGATGAATAATTGGTGTAATTGGCATAAACAACCAATCCTTCCAGAAGAAAGACTTGTTGTCTCCCTTCGGTGAGTACGAAACAAAAAAAATGTGTGCGTGTACTAGTGTACACACGTAAGAAGTGAAACTTCTTTATGGCCTTATTTTTTTCGAAAAATGATCTACATGCAACTTTCCAGAAATATATATATAGGCGTGCGCTAAGATTTTTCAAAAACTCACCCACTAAAGGGGTATAACTACACCTTACCTTACCTTACCTTACCAAAAATGACACTAGTGAACTATTTTTAAAGCACCTATTCCACATTATTAAAAACCTCAAAAAATTCAATAACACGTAAACTAAGCCATATCAGAAAAACATAAACTCATATTATTAAAATCATAAAACACACTTAGTAAAACCCTAAATACTAATAACTAATACTATTTACTAAAACACATATATAACGAAAACTGAAATCAAGCTTAATACCAAAGGCGCAGTCCGTAAGCGCCCGCGGTATATTAGCATCTTCTTAAGCTAATCTCATATCAACCTACCTTACCTTACCTTACCTTACCTTACCTTACCTTGTGTGAAACACGAATATTTGCTGTCGATACTTTTTTTTTTAAAGTTGACAGAAGAAGCAATTGTTCGGATGAGGTAAATAGTGCTCTTTTAAAAAAAAGATGGCGCGTAACCAAAAAACGTGACGCGTAACCGAAAAATGTGACGGTAAATTTTTTTCCAACGCCGATAAAGAAGTTTCACTTCAATAATTTTAGCGCTAAGTTAATAAAAGATAAAGTCATTACATTTATAAAAAGATTATAACTTAGATTGATTTAATCTAAGGATAATAATTCAAATACAAATCATTTATTATTCGGACAACATAGATCATAATAAAAAAATCTGAATCAAGTGCTAGTCGGACTCGCGCACGAAGGGTTCCGTATCATTATCATTAATTTAATTTAAAATGGCAGTGCCTGCGCTAACCAGCGCGTGTCGGCACTTATCAGCGTTGGTCCATAGAAATGTGTGCGCCGGTTACTGATAAGCGCTGGTCGGCTTTCGGATTTCTTTCTGTATACGGCCTTAGGTGGAACAGTAGCGTGGGCGAGTCGGTGACACCGGTTCCCGCACGAACGGTCTATAATCACCCTTCTAATCTCCATGTATGTTCTATGTATCTGTGTGTTTCTTTATGTTCTGTGGTTGTTACAGTTATCCAGCGCTAGATGGCGCTAGTGGATTGAAATGCTCAGTGCAAGTCAGTGGTGGATTTACCAGTAGGCTGGAGCCTAGGGCGGCAGATTTAAGGGGGCGGCAAATTTGGCCCAAAATTTACACAGAAAAACGAGTGACAAAAATTTTAATATTTTAGTAATGCACAGTATTCGCTATGTGCACGACAGTAACGCCACCTACAATGCGCAACTTTCCGGGATTATGCCAAATAATGACATCAGTTTGTATTTTATTGATTTCTAGTAAATATAGTAAGGTAAAGATAAATAAAAATTATTATATATTGTATAATAATTTAAATAATGTCGGATTTCAATTCGGAATTCAGTACAGTCAATAATAACTCTTGTATTGATGTAATCTGGACTGAAACACTTGGGCATTGGTGCTTGTACGGTGGCTCTATTCGGCCAAAAGATTAAATTAGCAGTTGAACAAGCTAGATTTTGTAAGATCGAATGAAATATACGTGAGATTGTGGTTTTTTTGTACACCAAATAACACACTCAATGCTGAAAATGTCAAGCCAGTTTTCATTTTTATCAAAAAAATCAGAAGTCGGTCTTTAGTGGAAACTGTACATTTTCTCATAGTTAATCTTGTTAATAAAAACTCAAAATTGCTAAATGACACACCAGAAGGATCTAGGAGTTCTTGATCATTTGTTATTGATGAAATACCAACAAATTCTTGACTTTTTGTTTCGGTAGATTGATCCTCATACGATTTTTTGTCAGTGCCACAGCTTTTATCTTTCTTTCTTGAATTATTTGTCATTAAAATTCTTGATGTTGGATCACAGTGATCACTGTAAATTAATCTAATACAAATAAAAGTTGTATCTCTTAATTCCGATTCAGAAAACATATTGACTTGACATCCTTGATCGATCATAAAAGGTTGAGTTTGATTTAATTCACTCCCTTCTTCAATTATTATTTGACTTGATGTGGTATCTGAGACTTTTGTGGTTCTTCGTTTTGTCAAGCGTGTATATCTAGCTAGGACCTGTGAATCATTAACCTTCCTCTTTCGATATATTTCAGGGAATATCGTAGGAGCATAACTCGGATTTTCTTCCTCGTCTGATTTTTTGTTTCCCATAAAATGTTCACTACAAATTGTGTCGTCAGGTTTGGGATACCATGGCGACCCATCAACACTAAAATAATAAAGACAATAATGAATATCACATAAAATATATAGCGCAAATAAAATTGATCATAATTTAAGGTTATTTCGCTTACTTATTTCTTTTTATGGCATCTATCCATTTATTTCTTTGATTTAATTTCCAGTCCAATGTAGGAAATATATACACAGACTATTTGTGCCCTTATTTTTGCAATTCACAACACAACAACATCTATTAAAAGGCATTTTAAAAAAATTTTGTTTATTACGAACTCCGTGCAAATTGACTTTACTTTCCCGGATTGTTGCGTATTTCTGCCACGATAAGCGCTGCGATCGCTTCACTATACCCCCACCATGTACTTCGCACATAGCGAATACTCAACACTCTTACGTCCGTAATCCGTATATAAAAGATTACTAAACGCACTGTAAAATATAGGTATGTACTTATGAGATCATGAATTTTTAAAATATTCCATTAGCGTTTCAATATTAATTACAATTTAAATTTTGTAAATTTTTAAACTGACGGGGAAAAGCCGACGTAATGTGGACGATAGAACACAAATCATAAAGTTGCAATTTCAGAATAAATATAATTGTGAACTAGCGTATTGAATTTCAAAGGTCAGTAAGGGAGGCAAAAATTTAGTAGCCTATTAGCGGCAAATTTGTAAATCCGCCACTGGTGCAAGTTTAGGAAAAGAAGCACCGTCATTATTTTTTTCAGATTTTTCTAACAAAAATTTGTACTTTATTATTATTTCGCAAACGGAGCATCAAATCGAAAAATTGTCCGAGTAACATCTAAGCCATTTTAAAGAACCCATTCAACGACAAGGGCGGATCCGGCGCCGGGGGGGGGGGGTCATATAGTCGTGGTCAAGTCACAGTGGGTACAGATGGACCCAGCTCAGGTGGGGTCATGACCGGGGGGGGGGGGAGGCTGGATATGGATAAAAAATATCATCCCCACTTTACATGTAGAAGACTTTGTCTACCCTTTGTCGACGTGATTGATATATAATTATCCAAAAAGTCTAAGCAACATCTACGGTTTTGAACCAAAGACCGATTTCCACTTTTAAAATATATTTATATAGGTAGTATTTTATACAAAGGTACAGTTTCTGTAAATAATGCGTGTTGCTTACATTTTTTTGATGTGTGTTCTGTAAATAGGTACCTCAACAAAATTACAGTACCCTATCACGAACCATTATCGAATTCGAATAATTTGTAAGCCGAAATGTCAATGTCAAATTTTGTATGAAAACTTGAACAGCAGCGGCACAAAGTACGTACGACCCACCAACTTATCTGAACTTATCTGTGAAATGGAGAAAATGGGAACTACTGCCGCCATGTTGAAATGTCATTCGATTGTCAGTGTCTACTACATACATTCGGGTGTTCTGTGTGTGGATAAACCGTTCATTATAGAAGTGGTAAGTGATTCGGAAACTGAAAGTGACAGTGATAATGATGACATGGATATAAGCGGCGTGTGGCCTCACTGCCAGGGTGAAGTTGGGCGTGCAAGTTCAGCAAAAGATCATAATTATTGTAAGCCGGGATTGTAATAAAGTATTGTTAAGCCAACTTTTGTTTTTTTACCCCTCACATCGTTAAGGGAGACCCACGCCCCAGCAGTGGGGACGTATATGGGTTGATGATGATGATGAAACTTTTGTTTTATTCTATTTATTAACTAGGTCATGTCCTACAGGACACATCTTCAGTGTCTAGATATTTGAGTTTTGTTTAAATAGAGAAGCTAGTACTAAACTATGGGCATTTTGTGTCAAGCTTGTAACTGCCGAATCTATCTAAGTAGGTACTTAAGCTAAATGCAGAATTACTTTTTTTAATATAACGTCCTAGAGTGGGAAAAGGGCAAGAAGAAGAAGTTTCTTGCACTTGCAAGAAATTTAATAACTTTATTAAATTTCATTTGCCTACTTTACTAAACATTTAGTTTGTAAGTGGGGTACCTACATTATATCAATTGAATGCCAGAGAAAAAGCTAATGTATGTATCTACCTACATTAATTTTCTTATTTTTGAAGACTATTTAGTACTTATATTACCATTTTATTATTATAAACAATGTAGGTATTGTTTAAAATAATAAAATTATGTTAATTAACTTTTATTAATTTGCAACACTAAAGAGACGGTGGCACTACCACTCTGTTCACAGATAAGTTGGTGGGGTGGGTCTAACGAGAACTAAAAATCAGTACACATTTGACAATGACATTTCGGACTCGCTGACAATACGAATTCGATATCGGTTCTTGCTAGGGGTACAGTAACCCTAGCACGAACCATTATCGAATTTGAATAGTTTGCAAACCAGATATAGAAGGGTACAGATCTCTAGTGCCAACAGTCTCTAAACATAAAACATCAGACTCTCTTTTTCATTCTGTATAGAAAAAAACAAGGACACACTGCTGTCAAATTTAAAGTCATGCCGCAATCGACACCATTATGTTACTTTTACCAGAAACTCTACCGAGTTCTATAGTATTTGCTTTGACTCTTAAATATATCTTAAGTTTGACCATATGAATTTGTTATCCTGTGCTTTATTTGAAGGAGAATTTTAAAATCAAATAATTGTCAATTTGACACTTTGTCAGTGATCCGACTTGAGTTGAATTTTGTGATCACTCGATTAAATTTAAGGGTAATCGATTAGTCTTGATTTTTAATTAATTTTATGTTACTTTGTAGATCTCGAGCAAGATTATCTAACACGCAAACTTTTTTCAACCGGCATATTATAGGATAGTTTAGAGACGCGTAGACCTATTCTGATAATTTTTTCTTTGTTTGAATCTGAGTTATGGCAAGTTGGCAAGATCATGCTCCCAAATTAATTTGCAAAAGTTAGGATGAGTACTTTCGAAAACACTCAATGGAACTCTTCAATCACACACAGTTTAAAAAAAGTGAAAATTTTAAAAAAATGTGAAAAATAGTTGTATTGTTGTTCATTCGTGTCTCCGAGGTTTCGGAACCAATTTCGATGATTTATTTTTGTTTAAATCAGATTTTTATGCAGTGTTTCCACAATGAGGGGAAATTCCCCTTTTAAGGGGAAATTAGGGTCCAGAGGGGAAGAAAATTATGGGTAAAGTCTAGCCTAAAATAATGCGGCACGGAAAAAAAAAATATGGAACGATACCGTGGACTAGAGTGTTGCCGTATAAAAGAAACTGTGGTAACACGTGCAGATTTTATATATTTTATTTATCTTTTATAGAATAAGATAGATTAACACCCATATTCTTAGTCGTTTCCTCGAGATTTTTTCCACTCGACTCAACCTCATTGGAGGAAATTCGTATGCTTAGACAACAAAAATATCCTTCACTTGAGATATTCCTCACTCGAGTGGAGGTCGATTCGAGGAATAAACTGTCAAACTCAAGGTAGCTCTCGACGTACCTTAAGGCTTCCTCGAGTGGTGTTTTCTAGTTGCTTTTATCGAGAATTATGTCTGATTTTGAGATTATTGACGAATTTGTGGATTTTATGGATTAAGTATACGATTTATATATTTATTTATTCAGTAACACATACACGATGATTAACCATATAATTATCCGGCGCGACGGTATTTACGTGATGCCGCAAATCCTTTTAAGGTTTACGACAATGATTGGTTTCAAAGAAGATTTCGGTTTAGAAAAGATACAGTCATACAAGTAATATTTCCTCTGTTAACCATTATAGAAATAAAATCCTCCAAATGATGACGTCACAATGTTGAGGAATTCTCGGTGGAGGAATTCTCAAGTTTGTTCAAGATACCAACTAGAATACCATTTTCGAGGTTATTTGGAGGAACTCCTTATGGAGCCCTCGAATGAGTTTGAGTCGAGGAACGTTAGAGGACGCGATTAAGAATATGGGTGTAAGACCTTTTTTTTCTTTAGTTACTACACTAGTGCCAAAATCTAAAAACTACAGCAGAATAATTTTTGAGGGAAAAAATGTCTTAAGAAGGGGAAATCTTAATTGACGCGTGGGGAAAGGAAATCATTAAAGTGGAAACACTGTTTTTATGATGGTTTAATGAATACTTTTGAAAATAAACAATGACACTCTTCAATCAGTTGATATTTGATCTTTTGTTATTTTAAGAAATGTAGACTGCATTAACTATATTATTATTAATGCAGCCTAGATTATTATACTCAAGTAATTAATGTTACTTTGCCATATGAAAAGTTAATAAACACCTTTACCACAATAAAATACGACTTTATAAAAACCAATCCACTTAAAATTAAGAAATAATGCATTTTATTTTTGTGTATATCGAGAGTATATCTAATGTAAATATTTGGTATCAGACATTTGGGATTATTAATTTCTCGAATTGATAAGGAGCTTCAATCACCAATTCACTTGAGAAATAACACGACTCGAGTCCCCTCACTAAATTGTAATGTCATTCATTTTTGTGTAAAAAGTGAGCTTTGGTGATTTTTCATATTTTCCATTGTCTTTCCTTTATTTTCTTTTGTCTCTACTGTACTCTACTTTTGTTTCATTTTGTTGTTTCGGTTAGAACGCTAGATTATGTACGTAGCATTGGTAGCACACATAGTGTAAGCAAAGCAAATAGAACATTGTTGTACACGCGGATTCACGCATCGTTCCCCACAATGGAAAACTTTGATCAAAGCAATAACAAAAACGTGTCGCTTAATTTGATATCGCAGTACGGTGCTTCAGATTCAGATTCTGATGATACAGAAACGCGGTCGAACACTGGGAACGAAGATTCTGATACTGCAGAGCTTAGTGAGATGGTGTTGAAAAATAACATAATAAACGCTTGTGCACATGGCCCTAGGTCGCAGCCGAGCGATCGGGAAGACATTTCCACTAGGCACATGATAATAGACAGTTGTGAAAGTGGTGTAGTGGAGTACGAGGTCACAGAGTACAGGGACGTCGACAGTGATTCAGATACGAGCGACTCCAGCGACAGCGATGTCGATTCAGTCAAGGATGTAGAAGAGATCTCTAGTGGGTATGTGGTTTATTTAGGCTTATAATACTTGGTCTTGTTCAACAAAATTCTTTAAATTCACAATTCACCTCCTTGGTTTCATCAACATGTTGTAATACAAACCATTTAGTAAAATTGTAATATTAGGTCTTTGCTTTACGAGCTCAGCTCAGTGCGAAAACCACTGTTTGTCAGCTAAGTTAAAATTTTTGTATTGATGAATAAATATATTTTTGATTTCATTTGACATTTGTAAGATTATTTCTTGTTAAACTCTCCGCAAATTCAGTTCTTTGATGAGTAAAATATTGCCCATTACCAATATCATTTCACTTAACATAAACAGTATATCACTTTGTACTCATTAAAAGTTATGTTGCAGTGAGGAAGAAAATGCTCGAGTAGAAAAACCAGAGACTCCACGAGTTCAAGGTGAACTAGGTCTAGATGATTTACCGCCTATAGAGGATCTCGCAATCAGCCTGCCTGCACAGGAAACAACGAAAATAGGAACAATAGCCAGTATTGTTGATAGGCTAGGTAGGTTTCATTCTTCATTCTCCTAATTTTTTTCTTTTATGATTTCACAACATTGTATTTAAGTTGAGTAATTTGTAAGTTCATATTGTTTTGATCTTGCTAAACATATTGGGTATAATTACATTCCTCTTGTAATGAAAACTATGCCAATTAGTATACTAGTGTAAAAGTTTTTATGTTCAGTGCCATTTTGCAGATACATGAAATGTTGTTGCAAGAAATTTACAGATAAAGATGAAAAAAGATGCAATTATATACATACTTACTTTGCTTACCTTGGATTATTTCACAGCATACTATTATCCTCAGAAATGGATACTATAGAATATTTTTTTTAGTCAATGTCTATAAAGGTGTAGTCAAATGCTAGTTGTAAATATTGAAAACAAATGAGGCACGGATTAAGGCTGTTGTTGTTTTCTTTCAGTTATAGTTCGTGCTTTCCCTGACACACCTGCAGTTGATATAGATAGTGTCCTTTTTCTTGAAAATGGAGCAAAAGCACTAGGAAAAGTGTTTGATGTCTTTGGTCAAGTAAGTTCATTGCATTTTTCTAATTAATTGTTGAGTTTTTAACAAACACACTCATTAAACCGTTGTTCACCCTTAATATGCTCATGTACCCTCATAAATGTTGGTGTTATTTTAAAAGCCCATTAAATAAACATAAAAAAAAACCATTTCGTTTCATTAAAAATTTCAATTCAATTCTTGATACCACAAATGTGACTAAAAATAATTGCAATTTTGCTCCTCAAAAGGGCCACTAGTTGCACTACCTTTAGTGGATAAAAAAGGGTAATTACAGTTTCAAGGGGGGTTATTCGCTATCCAACCATTGACTACAATATATGAATATTATACAATGCCAATAAGATTGCAAACATATGGGTGAATTATTTAACCTGATGGTTCTGTAATCTGTCTGGTATTCTGACCAATTTTTGTTCTAGGCATGGTGATGCGACACATTAGATATTTCCAAATAAGTTTTATTAAAATTATCAAGAAACTCATTAACAATTGCAAATATGTTCTAGATAATTAAGGTCATTGATATATGACAATATCAGAGTCTGTTTTGATAAATTTATTATTATTAATGATAATTATGCACTTGTCCTAGGTAACAGAACCCCACTACTGTGTAAGATTTAATTCACAAGACCATGTGAAAGAGCGTGGTGTGCGCCCTGGGATGGAAGTATTTATTGCACCGAAGAATCAGCAGCATACCAACTATGTCTTCTTAAGTGAACTTATGAAGTAAGTATACCTATCTTTTGAAAATATATTTTTCATTACTCAATTTGCTCCTGTGACCTGTGATCCTAGTCATGATTTTATTTTCCATTGGCAGCTACATATATCACTAATTGGGTTCTAATAATTTCGTTTCTCAAATAAATTCAAGTGTAGGGAGTGTTAAATCTCATTGTGAGACAGGTGTGACCTTATTATCAATTTATAAGAACAATTTGAGAATAACTTTTTTTCATTTGTTTACTATAATTTGCAGAGCTAAAGGATCCGACGCGTCATGGCTAAACGACGTGGAGCCTCCGCCTACTCACGTAGACTATTCGGACGACGAAGACGAGAAGAGAGCCAACAGAGCGAGAAAAGAGCAGCGTCAAAACAAGCACGAAGACGAAGCGAACGGAGAGACCTCGAAAAGTCGCAAAGTAGCCGAGACACGGCGAAACCAAAGACCTTCAGAGTCTAGCAGCAGATTCGGCAGCGGACCTAGCAGGGGACGGAATCCCTTCTCGGCTAGTTCTAGAAGGAACAACCCCAATTCGTTTCCAAGATGCTCGAGACCGTGGCTCGGCAATATGGATATGAGGATGCACAATGGTGATCAAAGAGGGCCTCCAGATTTCCGTCCGGGTCCATTCAGCGCCCCGCCAGCGTTCAACGGGCCGCCGATGTTCCCACCGCCCTTCAATCCTAACTCGGCGCCGTTCAATCCTACGACGCCGCCTCCGTTCATGCGAGCCCCGTTCCAGTTCGGTGATAATCCTCGTATGTTAGCCCCCGCGGGCTCCATGGTAGTGCCGCCCTTCAGACATAACGTGCCAGTGTTCGGCACCAACTACTGCAATATGCCCGGGCCGCAGCCCCAGTGGGTCAATAATATGCCCCCACCACCGCCCGGGACCTAAACGCGCGAACTTTACGCGCGCGCGCGCGTTTCGGATAAGATATTTCTCGTAATATTTAGTCAATAGTTAGTCTTTAATTATATCTAACAATACTAAAGTGTTGTCATCCAAAAATAAATTTATATTTATATGGAATAAATAATTCTTGTGGTATGCTTGATTTTTTTTCTCAACGTGCATAATAAACCTTTGTTATGGACTTTTGGGAGTATAGTCCAGTCAGTATTGTCGCGAAATCCGTTTTTCCTCAAACAGCTGGAACTATGCTAAAAAGTTTCTTAAGATAGTAAAGAACACTTTACATAGAGAAAAAAATGTTTCCAACCCCGGGCAAGGGTGAAAACCACCCTTAATAATCTATTTTTCCAATTATCTCAAAAAGTATACGAGATACGGAAAAAAACTTCAAATGAAAATTGTAGATCTTTTTGAAATCTACAAAACATTATTCCACCCTCTTGCCCCTATTTTCAATAGGGGAGCCAATAATCGAAGTCAAAGATAACTTTTTTAACTAACTTTAACTTTTTAAGTATTGAATCTTTGACTTCGATTATTGGCTCCCCTATTGAAAATAGGGGCAAGAGGGTGGAATAATGTTTTGTAGATTTCAAAAAGATCTACAATTTTCATTTGAAGTTTTTTTCCGTATCTCGTATACTTTTTGAGATAATTGGAAAAATAGATTATTAAGGGTGGTTTTCACCCTTGCCCGGGGTTGGAAACATTTTTTTCTCTATGTAAAGTGTTCTTTACTATCTTAATAGTTCCAGCTGTTTGAGGAAAAACGGATTTCGCGACAATACTGACTGGACTAGTAAATCTGCTTCGTTGCAAACTCAAGTTCATAAACTCTCTGCTCTGGAAATCTAAGGTTGCCAGTGACGTGCCCAAGGTTCAGTTAGTGGCCATTCATTTTGTACGTAAGACGACATAGGGTGAAGGGGGGTCGACCATGTCTTATTTTTTTACAAGGGGGTGTTTCGATAGTTCTTACGTGCATTGCGGAAACCGCGCAGTCAATCAATCTAGAGTATAAAGTTTAGAACACAACCGCGTGAACTTGCGGTGTCGTGCGTTGTCTCCATTCTCTACAAGATTGAGCAAATTTACAACCGCGCCTAATGGCAGCGTCCGCTCACCCGCAGTTACACAGATGCCAGTGCGTTGTCGTACCTATATTAACTGAGAGCGGGAGAACACGATGCGTTGCGGCGCCGGAACGGTTTCGCTTACATAGAAATAAATATCTGTGGCATCTCACACGATGCGCTCCGGCGCCGCACCGGATATGCAACCACCGCGGCGAGGCGGGGAGCGGAGACTGCGTTGCGACGTCGGAGCGGCACCGCTCAGTTTTTTATGCGTCATCGAGAATGTATGCTGCTGGGTTACCCGCGGCGCCGCACCGGTCGTGTGCCCACCGATGCGGCGAAATCTTTGCGGTGCGGCGCCGCAGCGCATCGTGTGCTCGCGCACTGACGCGACCGCCATCCGCTGCGTTTCTAGGCTCGTTCGTTGGGGCACTTAGGGCCAGTACAATAGTGGGGAAACCCAAGCGGGGACTTGGATTAACTCGAGCGCGGCAGAATAAAATAAGGTAGCCCCCTTATGTTAACCTTGGACCTCGAGTAGTACTCCCACTATATCTAAGCTCTCTATGAAGTGCCGAACGTCTAAAGCAGGAAAATCAAAAACGGCCATGACTTTTAGTCGCGTCCAAATCGTCAGTCTTTTGAATACTGTTACATCATACGCGACTACTGTAAGGCTCGCTCGTTTTTTTTGTTGACGTATACGTTCGGCACTGCATAGAGGGCTCAGGTGCAAGGTTGCCCCTCTTATTTTATTCTGCCGCGCTCGAGTAAATTCAAAGATCCCCGCCGATTGGGCTGCCTATCAATTATGCTATTCTTTGCCGTTTATTCAAATGATGACAAAGAAAATTAATTGACATTAATTTCGATTTACTAGCAGTCCTAGTAGTGCAAATGAGTTTTAAGGCAACCCCGGCTTTTCAGCTTTTATGAAGGTATCGCCACTGCATGTGTCATAAAAATCCAATTTTCAAATCCACTGGAATAGGTACCTACTAATAATAAAGGTTATACATAGGCTAAAGTCAAAATAATGCGAAATCAAAGGCTAATTAAAATTTTGTGATTTCTTTATTAAATATTTCATTGTTAGAAATTAACTAACGATCGAATTTCAAATGTTAAAATAATAAAAAAGTTCATAATAATAAAGATTACATCTAAAAAATACTGCTCTTGGACTATGCAGAACGAAACACTATAATTATTTCTGCTGCCCTTAAATTGACAAACTGTCAACGAAACTGGATATTAATAATAAAAAATTTTGCACTCACATGATCACAACGTAAAATGAATAAACATTTCACAATTCAGGAATAATAAACATTCGACATTAAAACTAAAATAGTTTTTCATCGCCAAAATAATAATGCGTAGACTTTTAACCATGCGACAGAAGACAAATATTCTGATTATAATTTATAAATTTATGATTAAAAATACATATATCATGCGATTAAATTTGTTACACAGTAAAAGTCGTAAATCTACGCATTCGGCAGATCTTTATTTCAGTTAAAGTATATGTATTTTGATTAGAAATGACAATAATATTCAAATTCCCATCTAAACAGTTCCAAAGGTATTTTTCTTGCCAGCACTCCACACTACATAGTATTTTTTAACTGCTGATAAAGACAGCAACTATAATCTTTATTAATAAGAAAGTAAAGGTGAACTTGCCCGTTAACAAATACGAGAAATTACACCTTACTACCTTAATGAAAAGGATCATTTCTCTTATTTTCGCTCAAAAGATGTGCGTGTCTTTTTAACTGAGTAGTTTTCTGGGGGCCATTCGCCTAACGAAAATGCTTTGGAAAACGCTAACGCTTTCGATTTTATTTTGTTATTTCTGACCGCCGAAGGTTTTCAAATACCTCACGCTCATTTTTTTTAATATTGTTATTACCAATGCAAAAGAAAAAAAAAGGGCGCGAGGCATTTGAAAACCTCAGGCGGCTAGAAATAACAAACTGAAATCGTAAGCGTTAGCGTTTTCCAAAGCATTTCCGTTAGGCGAATGGCCCCCTGGAAGTCTTTATTATAAACATGTTGGGACAAAAATATGTTTACCCCTAATGTCGATTTAGCGAGATGGACTATGGGCAAGAAAAAATATTTGTGATAAGAAACAAATGTACTGAGACGACTACATAACCAAATGGCTTCAATATATGAGACGTATTAAGCTGTGCAGTAGGCAGTTTTGAAATATTAATTTTCAAATCAAAGAGACAAACAGAATATTAAACATAAATGCAAACGAAACGTATATATAATCAGCCGCGTGCGCACAAACAACCCGAAATAAATAAAACTTATTGTATATTTCCGTAAAAAGAGGAGATCGTACAAGCGACGCGTCGACACAGCATCCGGTAGAGAAACAACTTGTAAATTTTCGATTACAAGTAACCAAAGTGGTAAATACTAATACACGAGAACGATTGTGATGATAAACAACAATATAAGATTAAAATGGAAGCGTTACGATTCGTTTATATTACAAGATTATTTTCTCGATGACAGGATCAATTTAAGCAAATAATTGCCTATTCGATGGGCGCTATCTCCAAGGGGAATGTCGATGCGTCTGCTTCTACGCGGGTACAGGAAACTTAACGAGAACAGAGCCAAACGGACGCGTCAAGCAAATTAACGCGTATCACTAAAACTAACTGCATACATGTTCGCTACGTTATATATGAGAGTAACTGTATCGCGTTTAGTCAACTTAGCTCACTACCATTATAAAAATACAGATTCCTATATTAAATAATTCTCAAGAAGCTTAGCTTGCCGTCTGAGACTCATGAACGCCTCTGTGGGCTACCTTAACGACACAACTATAGGCGATCGAACAGGAAATAACATACGGATCCGAGCAGTCTTCAATTAAAATATGAAAAAACTATATTTCAACGTCATTTGATACTTACAAACGATTCGAATTCATATCACTAATAGGTGAAAATACTAAGAAAATAATAATATTTAATAACTAAATTTTGATCGAATTAAAATGATATAATGATAGGCACCTTAATTCTAAAATGATTAAAAGAGAAATTAATTTACGTCATCGCTACTACACTATTATGTAATGGATTATATTTCGTATCGATTACAAGTTAGGAACTATTCTACTGTACAGACGATAAGGAAAATAATCTTGGATATTAGTAGCTCATATTATTATAATACTTTAAAAAGACGCATTTCTCCTATGAGTAGTTAATTAAACCGTATTCAAATAACTATAATGATTAATTCGATCCGGACACTTATTTGTGATTTTACAGTAAAAATAAGGAACTAAATGGCTTCTCTATAAAAATATGATTAAAATTACTAGCCGCCGCGGGCTGTCTTACAGCGCCACCACGCGGCCATAGCTGTCAGACCTTATGGGGTTTATATATATATATAAGTATCATATTGTATTGCGTTATGTCTACATGTAGGTATATTTCATTAACATATTATGAGATATAACACTACGATACGTTAACCATTGCTTTTAAGGCAAAACGATTAGAGAAATATATGTTAGTACGAGTACGCATACTATTATGACAATACAATTATTTTGTCTGCTATAAATAAACTTACGTCGTATCACTTGTTCGTGTGGTGTTGCCGAGTTTGTTATATTTAGAATATTAAGTTTTTATTCATTTTTATCTAAGACACTACAATCTACGATCTAGTATTCACAGAGATTGATACAAGAACATGGAAAAGGCGAAATAGCGTGTATACTTAAACTACACAACGATTGTCGTACCATATACATTAGCTTACTATAAAAATAATTTGAACTTAACGTAATAGACAGCCAATCAGATGCTAATTGCAGAGTCTTTACTATTGTGTAGCTCTATCCTTCTCTATTGTATAGAAACTTCGTGTTCTATAGCGAGATAGCAAAGCATTGGTTTACTGACGTAATTTCAATCTACGAAGCGAAGTTTCTAGCTAATAGAAATTGGTGGAGCGACGAAAAAATGCCCAAGTATATGGAGACTCCTTTGCGTCAATTCAAATTGCAAGCGAAGGGAGAAGAATTCCTAAAATGATCTTTAAGGTAATTAATTATATCGCAGTTACACTAATTACAAATAACCAAATGGTAATACTTCAATATATATATATTTAACTTATTACCAAACGCGTAAGATTCGTAAGATCAAGAATCACATACTGAATCTATGGTGCAAGTTTAACCGCATCGGATATTATTATGATAAAAGCCTCCATATCAAATTAATTCATACATTTTAGGGATTCTTTTAGCTTAGATTGCAATTTGTAGTGACACCATATGCGGTGGTTACCGAGCGACGGCGGGCGGCTTCTAGTAAAACTCAGATCATCTGCCGCCCATAATGCCGTCCGAAGTAAAATCAAAAGGCATTTCTGTCACAGTGCACAATCGATTACAAATATCGTATTATAATACCTAATTAGTTAACTCGACGCTTAACGTCGTAAATACGCTGCCTTTAGCAAACGCCATGGCACACCGAATGGATGTCGAAGGTTACAAAAAATAAAATGACAAAACGTTGAATGTCGTAATCAGGGCCTACCCGCAATTCCAGATAGGTTATCTTCTATTAATCTATTGCACAAAAATAAACAACAAAAGCAAGGACCACGTTGAACACTCGCTAAATTCATACAGTCAATAGGTGAAACAAAAATTTAGTTAGTCAAATAAGCAAGGGGCGGGGGTCGTACAACCAAGGGTGTATTCCGTAATATATACCAGTATACTGGCCAGCGCTAATGACGTCATGAATCAACGCTATACTGGTGAATTGTTCCGAAATATACTGGCCAGTGCATTGACGTCATAAATCGCCGAAATATTAAAAATAGTGCGAATAAAGAAGATTTTTTATTCACCTCATCAATTAAAAAGAATTCTTTTAGTACAGATGCCATTATTGTTCTTTAAATAAAAAAGAAATAAAATTTGAATGTGTCTCACGCACGCTCGGTCATACGTCATATTCGTTTTCCCGCTAAAAATATGGTAGCATACCAGTACAATATGGCGTCGGATTCGTGACTTCATAACCACTGGCCAGTATACTGATGTATAATTCGGAATACACCCAAAACTGGTTTTCCGAAGTTTCCGTATCCTCTGATTGGCTTTCACTATCTGCATGGGATAAAACGCCCTCTTAAATATCTACATTAATACTCGAACCTATATAAATGATAGCTGAAACTTCTTTTGTCGGATATCTTTCAACTACGTATACAGTCCACATAATAACTTAAGGTATGGAACGATCAGCTGACAAAACTGACGAAGTAAAAAAAACTTTATCATTATTTCTTTAGTTCATTTTTCTCATTCGTATGTTGTCGTTGGTTACGTACAGCGTTACGTTGTTTTCCTCTATCAGAACTTATGTAAAGATATTAACCGTATTAATACAACATGCAATTGGTGTGCCGCAGCGTTTACAATAGGGACGATGCCTAAGGTTTTTTTCATATATATGGTAGATTATCATAAAGTATTGGACACGTATTTTTTCTTTACTCACATAATCAAAACATTACAGAGATTGTCGATTCATTTTTTTCATAAATGTTTACGTAGAAGTGACGTCACGAAACCCAATTCCAAACCATGTATTTTTTTTAATAATTGTCATTTTATCCACGTCATTTTTTAGTTGATTCACAAAATAAAAAATAAGTGTCTGTTATTTTTTTATATTCTGACAGACTAAATATGATTTCGTTTAATTAACCTCGTCATCGTCCCCATTAAATTTCTACAAGTCTATGGCATACAATGTTCTACGTGAAAATCGAATGGATACTCTATAATTTAGATTATGTCAACACCGATAAGATCTCTGAGGGAAAACTTTAATAACTATGTGGCTTCCACTACGCAGACACTATTAAAATAGAACAAAAGAAAATTACATCTGAATATTAAATACACAAGAGAATATTTATATGTTTTGTGATGAATATTATCTCTTACTAACCTTACGATTCAATTTGTTAAAATGCGTTGAGATCATTTGGCAGATATCCACCTAGATGGGCTGCTATATACGACACGATTAATTAACACATAGAACATTGCCGTAAATTGTGACATCAATATTTTTTGTTCAGACATAAATTGTTAACACTGAGTATCACGGTTAAAACATGTAAAGCTTATGGCGCACGATACACAAGTATCAAGTTTTTTAATAAATAACATTTATTTCACCACCAATCTAAATGCATAATTTCATATCGACGCACATACGACGCGGCAGCGGTCGAACGTTCAATTAAAGCGATGTTGCGAATCATTGTAGTAGCAAACATTAGTTCTCACGCTCTTAAAGGAAGACATTCTAACACCCAATAATAGTATAGTGACACCATAATATGCAAGGCCATTTTCATAGAAACATTTCTCATAGAAACACCGCAGGTTTCCGCGCACCAGAGGCGCAGTGAATGCTACCACAATAATGATTGAGTGTTTTTTTTTAATGTAGCCATAGCCCGCCATGTGTCTACCCCTTATCTTCGAAAGCCTATGATCTCCCGCAAAATATCAAAACCGATTGTTTCAAAATCAACATTCACAGAGTTAGTTTTCACTAGAGTGGTAAATTGTTGACATATTAAAAATAAACACTGGGTACAAATGTGACTGTGAATTCGACAAGTTCAAACTTGATTTTCTATTAAACAACAAAGGGGGAGACCAGTCCATCTAGTAAGATCGGAACATCCTAATCTCGAACAAGCACGGGGTAGACAATGACCCAATCGTATTAGGTGTTCTCTACGGGTCTGATGGTGCAATCGCCGACTGTGGTAATTGGGGTTATAGTCACCGAGCTGGGGGTGGAAACGGCCGGCGGTTGGGTCTCCGGGGGTGGTTCTGTCTTCTCCTCTTTCTCCTCGTTGGTGGGCGGCAGCTTCACTATCTGGCAGTCTCCGACGGTCATGATCTGCGTTTCCATGGCAACCGGAGGCACGTTCTCCTCCGGTTCGACTTTGGTACTGTCGTCGTCTTCGGACGAGGAGTCGGACACGTCGATCGTCCGGTCGTGCGACGCTTCAGAGGTCATCGTTTGGTCGGCGTCTACGTTGCGGTCCGGGTCAACGCTGGTCACGCCGTAATTGTACGATAGGGGGTTGTAAATCATCTCGGTCAGGTAGGAGAAGTCGCCGAATGGCAGATTGGTCGCGTTGTAGTTCTCGTTGGGGCGTCCGTCTGGAAAATTTTCAAGTGTTTTGTTTTAAACTTTAATGGTCACTGACATTTATAGTAATTTGTATTGTTTACGACATTGCTGCCCTTGTTTTTTGGCGAGTTTCCGATGGCGAGGCGAGTTTACTAAAGTGATTGAAGTGTAAACTCGATACAAACGAGGTACATTTTTTTGCATGTTAGCAATCCCGTAAATGACATAAATTACTATAATAATCAAGTATTGCAAATAGGGAGTCTTTTATAAATGTTAAAAGTACATACTTTGTTCAAATATGGGATTAAATAAAATAGAAATAAAGTACAAAACTATTCATTGTGTGTTTATGATAAGTTCTTGTTGTTTGTCATCTCAGAATTTTTATTAAAATTTAGTTTTTTTTGCCATTCGTTTTCTTGTTTAGAGTATCTAAGCAACAAGTGTAATGATCGGCAACCATTACTTATCTATCACACAAACAGTCACTTACCCAGTTTGAACTTTATCCAAGTTACATAAGTTTAGTAACTAACTAATAAATAATAATTATTATGTTTAAAAGTTATGTCCTTTGAATAAAATATACAATTATATTTACTTGGCAAAGCAGGCAAGTTAGTAGGTATAGTTATATAATTGGTTAGTAATTTTATTATATCAATTCATTAAATACTAGAAAATACATTTGCATTTTCGCTCCTAGTATTACGTGCTTCAAACCAAACTAAGGTGCCAACGAACTACAGATTCAGCAATTCAGATTAGTAAACAACTGTGCTCCGTGATAAATTCTGACAATCACGAAACGCATGCTATCCCCTTCTTGCTCGTGGAAAATTAGCGAGATAGGAATAGTTTCAGGGGTGTCAAAATGAATTTTGTCACACTACTGCATTATTAGGGTGCCAGGGGTTCCCAAATTTGGACCGGTGCCATGCCAATCAAGTGGAGGGTACTAACAAATGTGGTTCATGTCTGCGGGTAGGCCGAACTGCAGCGGTATCGACATGTCCATACCTAGGGGGCAGACGATGGTTAGCGGAGAAACGGCAGAGGACCTTATTCCCTCTTCTTTAAAGGCGATTTTTGTTTATCTATCT
The DNA here is from genome assembly GCA_902850365.2 of Chilo suppressalis. NCBI lineage: Eukaryota > Metazoa > Arthropoda > Insecta > Lepidoptera > Crambidae > Chilo > Chilo suppressalis. The sequence goes on from OU963911.1 coordinate 4,617,413, forward strand.
TTTATACCTTACGATTTTCTTATATATTTTTTTTGTTAAAGATGATTTGTTTGATAAAATACATCTACAAATTTACATTGATAAGGGTATATTTATATTGAATGTACACGGTTTATTACTATATATAGGAAGTAAAACTATAAGAAAATAATAGAAAAAAAAGGGAATAAGATCCAGCGAGGCAGAGAAGCAAAACAAAAAAATAATAATAACCACACGCAAATCGTGAAAAAAGACAAAACATAATAAAAAAAGGTGAAATCGATTTATCATGGCCGTGATATTCACTATTGTGTTTTTTGTTTTTTTATGAATAAGGCGGCAGCAATGACTTTTTCTCCTACGTGAACGACTTGCCAGCCAATTGTGGCCACTCGACGCTATATATCATTCAACATATTATAATTGCAAATTGTCGTTCAAGTAGGAAAAGTTCTTATGTCACAATGATAACAAAAACTGATGTTCCCATGAATTAACAGTTCTCGTCTCACTCACATATATACAATACGATGTAAACTTAATAGCGACGGTGAAGTTATTGCAAGTCGCGGAGTAGTAAGGTCGTAGCAGACATATCAACTCGGAAAGGGATCGTCGCCGTATAAACTCAAGCCATTCAGAGGCCCAGGCACGAAATTTGACAGCTCCGTAATGATATAAAACTTTATTCAAATTGACTTTTTGAAAGATCTTTTACATCGTTCAATATTTTTTCCTATCAGGACATCTTTTAGCTGATGTGAAGAATGGGCGCAAGAAAACATGTCGCTACCGATACAACGTTCACTCCCATTTTGATTATTGTTGCAGTGTTCATATCAGATAACATCTCAAGAGTAACGCAGTATAAAGCAGACTCATCCCCGCTGGCAGCACCCGTTCACGAGCATGACGCATAAACCAGCCATCGCTTCGCTCAATCATTTTTAGGGAACGTAAGGCGCCATGTATAAAGTACGTGCCTTACACGACACGTATCCCATCTTTAAAAAGTTTCTATGAAAACAAACTGGCTCCTTCCATACAAAATAAGACGACGATATGATTACGGAGTTGCCAAAGTTCGTGCTTCCGCCTCAGTATTCTTTGTTTGAAACTCCCTACTGCGACGCAGACTAATCGGAATCGTAACGTAATCGCCTCGCTTCGGGACACGCGCTTGTCCGAGGCGAGGCGTTTAAATACGTTCCCTTTCCGAATTGATATGTCTGCTATGACCTGTTAACGACATGGCAATGTCCGCCTTTGGTAGTTGCGCTCGCTGCTAACTTCACAACCGTCAAGTTTGAATCGTACAGTACCCTTAGCACGAATCAATATCGAATTCGAATAGTTTGCGAGTGCGACATGTCATTGTCCAATGTGTACTGATTTTTAGATCTCGTTACGTCCGCTATGGCGCTGCTGTTCAAGTTTCCATACAAAATTCTACATTGACATTGCGCATTCGCCTACTATTCGAATTCGATATTGGTTCTTGCTAAGGGTACTTACTGCACAGAAACCTCAATGACGCCATTGATGTGAAATAAAAAAAAATGATTCAATATAAAAAAAATATGTAGGAATGAAAAAATATAATGGAATAATAATCAATTTAGCTTATTACTGGTGAAGTTATAAGTGTGGCCAGAAAGCATAAAGGATGATGAGCCGCGTATAGGTCACAGCAAACTCCTAGAGCAAAACCACAGACAAATAAACTTGCGCAGCACACGCTTTTGTATGTAAAATTGCTACTGCGCAGGCTTTCTTGTGAGACTACTACTTTATGTGAGAATTCTATAGTCGTTGCGCAAGAAGTTTGCCACGATGTATACCAAATACTAAGGTTGGTACTCAAATTAAAATTATATAATGGAACACAAATTGGGAGTCGACAAGATTAGCATTACATAATATCACCAACAAGATTCCATACCATCATATACTATTGTAAAGAAATAAAACCATTCATCAAAAACTAGCGTTTCTGGACACTTCACATGGTTATTTATATTTGCTATTTCTAAACTTGACAAGAGTCTCTCCTTTTCACTTCTATATAGTATGAGGAGCTCGATGGCGTAAGTGTTTAGCGCGTTCGGCTGCGGTCGTTAAAGCTAAGCAATTTTCGCAGTGGTCGGTCATTGGATGGGTGACCAAAAATTAACTATCTCGAACTCCTTCGTGCTTCGGAAGGCACGTTAAGTAGTTGGTCCCGACTGTATCTGCGGTCGCTAGCACCCACCAATCCGCACTGGGCCCGTGTGTTGGGTCATGGCCCAATTTCTCTATTCCATCTTCCAGGGAAGCCCTGTGGCCCAGCAGTGGAGACATTCATTTCATTTCGATGATGATGATAGTATGAAAAGGGCAATCTGCTGTCAAACTGAATAATATCAAATACGATAGCCATGTCAAACAAACGTCTTTATTAGTTTTATAATTTCAACGCATTTAACTACTAGATGATCAAATCTAATTATTCTGGTCAGTGCATCCACCCGGATAGCGGAAGGTGCGGGTTCGTGTCCCGTCTGCAGCCTGGACCGCGTGGAATTATTTATAGTAAAACTAGCTGAGCCAGCGTACTTCGTATCGCCACAAAAATATGGGTGGTAGAAGGGTGAAAATTTAGGATTGTATGTATTTATGTATGACGTATCATAAAAAAAAACAAAAAAAATAGTCCAAAAATAAAATTTAGAGTGGACCACCCTTAACATTTAGGGGGATGAAAAATAGATGCTGTCCCATTCTCAGACCTACTGAATATGCATATAAAATTTCACGAAAATCGGTCGAGCTGTTACGCAGGAGTTCAATTACGCAGACCGTGACACGAGAATTTTATATATTAGATTTTCTTTAAACTTGTTCAACTTAACAAAGTAGATATTCATATGGTGAGCACTCACCAGGTTTGGGCATGAAATAGTTCTTTGGCGGGCGGCCCCTCTTCCTCTTCAGAAGCAGCTGCTGCCCGGTAGGCGTCAGGTGGGGGAGTCCTCCTCCACTCCCCATTACTGTTCCACCAGTCAGCACGCAGCCCTCCATATCTGGAGACAATGGGCATCAACGTTATTCGTGACCCTATTGCTAGGGCACAGAAACAGAAATGCATAGTGTAATATCGTAGGTGTAGTAGGGTCGCCATGGGATATTAGGATGCAAGATCAGATGGTAGACGCATGATGGAGGAAGCTCCCCTTGTTGGGTTCGGTGGCGCGGAATGAGTTTTTTTTTGACACATGTTTATAAAATGCACACGTACGGCGTCGTGTTAGTAAGTCTTAGAACTACGTTAATATTATAATAGAACATAAGTGTCATGTCAGCAGTATGGAGGTAACAGTCAACGGTTATCTGTTACGGTACAAGTCTAAATTCATACACTACAATAGAAAAATCATCACCACGAGACTCAGTGCGGATTTGCGGGTGCTAACGACTGCAGATGCAGCCGGGACCAACGGCTTAACGTGCCTTACGAATCACTGAGGAGCTCGAGATGACAAGTTGAAGTTTCTTAACTTTCAAACGCGTGAACCACAATTTAGATTTTTTTCATTTACCCAAGTCCAGCGTGTACCTCATTCGGTTCCCGCTTTCATTTCATACGACCCATCCCCCATCCCTTGAAAGCTAAAGCAGTGTCAATGCGATATAACAAATCGAATGTCGTGTTTAGAGGCGTCAATTAAGTTTTAAGTTCGATTAAAGTTTTAACTGTCACTTTCTTTGATATAACAGTGGAGTAAGACAACGAGTAACTTTATTAAGTGTCATAAAAATTATTTGAAGGCTCCTTGTACGGCTGATTGTTGGGTAAGAGCTTTGTTATGTCACATTGACACTTTGCTTCAGCTTTAAAGAGGAGAGCGAAAACAGTTAATGTTAGACTGTCAGAACCCCCCCCCCCCATGTTTCTGCTTTTTTATTTATATAAATTCAGTTCTTACCTATTGTTTTTAATATCCCCATTACCAGGGTCCATACAAAAACATATAAAAGTTTAGATAAACCTGCATCTCTGCACCTTTAAATTCATCTCGTCTCGTCTAATGTGGTTAGTGTTTATTTTATAAGTAATGTTAACATTTATCTATGATATAAGTATTAATGCAAGCTTGAACGCTAACCCTCCACCTGAATATTTGTAACTTTTAACAGATTTTTTGTAAAAACTAAAGGTTTTCCCATTTTTGTTTATTCTAATCAATAAGTTAATATCCCCATCACCAAAGTACAAGATAAGATAAGGCATCCTTATTCTTCCGACTACATACTTGTTTTTGCTATTTGTGAACTTGACATAATTCTGTCCTTATCATGCTTAATAAGGAATGAAAAGGACAGGCTGATGTCAAGTTTACAAAATAGCAAACAAGAATAGCCAAGTGCAGTTCCGGCATTAGACTACAACCCAAGCATACTAACTACTTGAACCTATTTTGTTTGCCTTAAATCGCTTTAATTTTTCCGAATTCATATCTCAATATTGAAATTGTAATGAATCACCACATCACTGGTGAATACGTGACTATTTTCAAAATATTCATACATGTGAACTTAGTATGACGTATTAAGAGAGTGAGAGAGAAAGAGATAATGGTTACCCAGCAACCTAATGAGCATACCAACTACAGAACAATGGTTTTTTTGACTGAACAGTCAGGGAGAATGCCTATCCTAAGGGGAAAGGAATGTTCTATTTTTATCAATACAATCTAATGTAAGGTCAGATATTGGGTCTAGGGGACACTGATTTAATAAAATTCGCATCTTTAATAATAATAAAAAAAAAACAGAGAAAGCCAATAACTATCATTCCCATCAAAATATTTCAAATGTAGTTAAAGTAACAATTAAATATTTTGTTATGCTGTTGAGTATGACTCATGCATGTGTGTGTATCATAGCAACTAACAAAATTCAACAGCCATATAATTCATATGTTTCTAGAGACTACTTATATATTTATGTTCTGGCAATCAGTAAAGTTTACGTGGCCATAGCAGTGCGATAATCGTATATATAGTGTAGCCAACATGAAATAAAAAGCATTGTTGCAGATACATATATAATTATCGACAATCACAGCCAGCGTCTTTATAGAAGATGTGAAACCGAATTAAAATCCACCCAGTATCCGTTCAAATGCATTCCATTTCAAGAGATATTTATCAGCACGTCACTGCGATTTGCAGGAACAATTATGACTCGCAATTAACTTAAGACAAAATGTTGTTGACAAAAAACATACGTTTTTATGGATTCCACCGTAAATGTTATCATCTGAATTTGCGCCTATAATGTCTTTTTTAACTTGAAAGCTTTAAGGGACTTCTCAATAACCCTATTTAACGTTATCATCAATAAAAGGCGAAATCTCGAACTGGTATCCTAATTCACCGCTTTTAAAGACAAAATCTCGAATTGGTATCATAATGTAGCGCTTTCTATAGATGACATCTCGAATTGGTGTCATAATGTACTGCTTTCTATAGATAACATCTGGAATTGGTATAATAATGTACCGATTTCTATAGATATAATCTCGAATTGGTATCATAATGTACCGCTTTCTATAGATAACATCTCGAATTGGTATCATAATGTACCGCTTTCTATAGATAAAATGTCGAATGTAACATAATGTACTGCTTTTAAAGAAAAAATCTCGAATTGGTATTATAAGATACTGTTTTCTATAGATAAAATCTCGAATTGGTATCATAATGTACCGCTTTTAAAGACAAAATCTCGAATTGGCATCAAGACATCATAATCCAAATCCAAAGAAACTTACTGGTATCGCGTATCTTGGGCGGCCGGCCCCGTTTTCTCGGGACCAGGGGTATGATACGGGGCGGGTGCTTCCTGGGCCGGCCTCGGGGCCTGCGCACCGGCAGCGGAACCAGTAGGTCTTCGGGCACTTCTATCGGGTCTATGAGCCCGAGCACGGGTCCCGTGACGTCAATCTCCTCCGAAACGTCACTCGCAGGATTGTAGTCGGCGCCCGCCGTCGTGACGTCACTCACCAGCGTGACGTCACACGCCGGCTTGACGTCACACGCCGGCTTGACGTCACACGCCGGCTTGACGTCATCGGCTGTGGAGACCACTCAATATCACCTAGCGAAGTACGCACGCGACTGATTCTCGGGTTCTGGGTGTCTCTCTTTCTCTCTTACTCTCTCCATTGCTAGGAAGCTAGAAGTTTTTGCCTGAACGATCGGGCTGGTTACGGTTAGGTTATATAGAGGTTATGTGTATGCTAAGTTAGCTCATGCAAATTAGACAGGCACAGAGAGTACTCACGCGTCGTTTATCTCATTTATGATGGTGCTGGTTATTCCATTCTCGCTTCGTTGCCGCTACTAACAGTAACACAATAGTAAAAAGCAATTTTCTAAAATAATATAGGCCGTGCTCATACCGTTTGTTGCTTCAGCGAACAGGTTTAATATGTAGCGCAAAATAATTCAATAACACAACTCACCTCTTCTTTATTGAGATATCGTAAACTCAAGACTTTATTACAGATTCACTTAAAAAAAACCAAATATATATACAATCAACTGCCGTCACTGCACGCCTTAAGACTTATAAACTTTACTTACTGCGAGACGAGTACACGGTTTTCCGATGAGAAATTCACTAAACAAACTATACATTAACTGCCATCACCGCACGCATAAGACTTTTCTTTTTTAGAGAAGAATATTACATACCTGAAGACTACATAATACTTGAAGAGTTGGGTATATAACCGATCTGGTGGTACGAACAGACTCACCGAAGTATTGGAAATCTTCTGATTAATCTTGCGCGCGTGACACTTACCGTCGAACGAAATCCTACAGTCCCCGAAGCATGAGCGCCACAGTATAAATTACGCGTCGAACTTCAGACTCCATAGTAATTTGACAGTGGGAAGAAAACTGCCAATTTATCTCGCCAGAGGCCGTGTCGAATGGCCCATAAAAACCGACAAATTCCGATAGACTTGGGCTGCGTTCCAAACCTACGCTCCAGGTGCAATAAATGTCTTAGATTTGACATAATTTTCATACATTTTATGGCAAAATTAAGACGACGCAATGTAAGTTGTACTCGAAGCGTAGAATTAGAATGAAACGTTAAAGTGCCAGGTTGCTTGTTATGGGCCGAATGGCTGAAGCGCCGTTTTCAATGAGCTTTGCGTTCTCTTCCCTACAGAGCAGAGTAAAAACGCGCCTTTGTTCCATATTCTAAACCGTTTTTCTTAACCATCTAAGAAAGAAGTTTTTTTTTAACTTTTTCCTAACAGGTTAAGAAATAAGAATATTTTTTCCATTTTTAAAATTGATAATAAACAACTAAGAAAATGAAAAATAAATGTTATTTATCAGCCAGCTAAGAAAATGTCAATGAAAATTGCATGTTCGTAAAAATATATATTTTGTTTCATTTCTCGATTCATAGACTAGAACCCGTTTTATCACGATTATAAAGGCGAAAGTTTGTGTGTGTGTATGTTTGTTACTTCTTCACGTCTAAACGGCTGGATGGATTTCAATAAAATTTGGTATGGAGTTAGCTGACACCCTAGATTCACACATAGGCTACTTTGATCCCGAAAAAATGTTAGGTTCCAGAGGGATTTTCAAAAAACTAAGTTAACGCAGACGAAGTCGCGGGCGACCTCTAGTCAGTTATAAAAATGGAAAAAATATCATATTTCATGACCCATAAGAAAAAGGTGAATGAAAATTCTTCTTTCGTAGACGATTAAGAAAAACGGTTAAGAAGATTAATGAATTGTAACAAACGAGCTATATATCATATCGCGGTGCTCATGCTAGAGGGGCGGGCAGAAACAAAGTATAAATCTGATGTCGTGGGTACGAACACACTCACCGAGCGAAGTCTTGGGCGGGCGGCCTCGCTTCTTCTTGATCTTGGGCGTGAGAGGCAAAGGAGTCTTGCGCGGACGGCCTCTACCCCGGCGAGGAGTCACGGTTTCCATCAGGTCGCCTTGTGCGAGCTCGTTGCGGACAGGTTCTAAGCCCGAGTTGAGGAGCACTGGCGCCCTGGGAGAGCAAGAGATATTATGTTTTTATTTTTTAAGCATTTAACTGCTAGATGTTTAAATCTAAAGAAAAGTTTACTAGAAAAAAATCCACGCGGACCAGGCAGCAGATGCGCCTGCACACGCAGCAGCGCCATCTGTTCGCATTGTAGGTAACCTAAAATTACCTACCGGTTTTGTTTAATAGCTGTAAAGGTATTCATTTGACATTGTGGGTTACCTACAATGCGAAGAGATGGCGCTGCCTTGCAGTATAAGGCTAGAGAAAATTCGACATGGCCGTCAGGGCCGCGGTAGAATAATGGTGAGTGTATTCGCTCGGATAGCGAAGGGTGCGGGTTCGAGTCCCGTCTGCTGCCTGGTCCACGCGTAATTTTTTGTAGTTAACTTTTCTTAAGAGAGATAGTTTTAAGAAGACGGCATTCTAAAAGTTCGAGTAATGAGGGTTTTCTGGAATGACGGGCGCCACGGGACAATCGCCTAACGGGATTGCTATGGGTTACGATTTCATTTTGTTATTTCTGACCGCCGAAGGTTTTCAAAAGCCTCGCGCTCTTTTTTTCTTTTGCATTATTAATAAAACTATTAAAGAAAATAAGCATGAGAAATTGTAAGCGAAAGCGATAGTCATAGCAATCCCGTTAGGCGATTGGCCCCCTCGTGACAACACTGAGGCGAAAGGTCTACTCAAATCGCATATGTTGCCTTATCTGGATCAATTATTTAAATGCTCGTTGGATGAATGCGCGCCAAAAACTTTATACAAAAGATATCACGTCACAGTGGCATGAATTTTAGTTATCATGAGACCTTTTCATTTGTCATTTGATATATTTACATATAAACTCTTGACTATGCCACAAATACTTGGTATCATCAAACCAGAGATTGAATCCAGGATTTCTGGGATCACAGAGCAGAGCATTGCCCAGTCGATAAAATTTGAGCACAAATATTTGTGTTCACCAGTTAAATTAACATCTTTAAAGCAGAAGACACACAGGCGGTGACGTTGCAACACCAAACAGAATCAATCAAAGCACTCTCTTCTCTTTCTTAGCAACACAGAAGAATAGTGCAATAAAAAGCATTTCAAAAAGTAGTTTATCACATACACACTTGTAAAGTATTCTAATTCTTTAGTATTTAGATCGTTATATTACCTCGGTGGCAGTATCACGTCCTCACTGGCGTGATTCTCATCATCATCATCTCTCATACATTCAAGGGAATTTAGACCTAATAATACTAGTCTATGCCAAGATACATATAACCAAAGATCTTTGGGAGTAAAAGATACACAGGCTATAACGTTGCACTCGCCACACATCAAATTAATCAAAACACTCTCTCCTCTGCTTAGAGAGATAGATTAGGAAGTTAGAAGGAAAAAAGTCGTATTTCAAAAATCATACACGCACTGGATACTAGCCTCAATGTCTATACTGCTAAGGTCTATATTACTTCGGCGATAGCATCACGGCCCCCCACTGGCGGTGAACACCGGGTGCCCGTCATCACTCTCCCTTCATTATTACTAATACACACATTCAAGGGATAGTAGTCTTACTGTCTACAGTATTAAGCTCTATATTACCTCTGAAACAGCATCACGTCCCCACTAGCGGTGAACACAGGATGCCCGTCATCACTCTCCCTTCATTATCACTAATACATACATTCAAGAGATACTAGTCTTACTGTGTACAGTATTAAGGTCTATATTATCTTGGAGGCAGCATGTCATCCCCACTAGCACTTCGATATTTCTCATAAACACATACAAGGTATACTAGTCTTACTGTCTACAGTTTTAAGGTCTATATTACCTCGGAGGCAGTATGGCATCCCCACTAGCACTTCGTTATCTCTCATACACACACGCAAGTGATACGAGTCTTACTGTCTTTAGCATTAAGGTCTATATTACTTTGGAGGCAGCCTAACACCTTACTAGCACAGTAATCTCTCATGCAAGGACTACTAGTCTTACTGCCTACAGTATTAAGGTCTATATTACCTCGGAGGCAGCATCACGTCCCCACTGGCGGTAAACACCAGGTGGCCAGACTCGCGATGCGTGCTCCTCACCATGCCGGACATCACTTCCGAACTATTCTCGCGTTTGGTTATAGGGTCGTTGGTCATGTCCACGGTGGGGTCCTCCTGTGAAGTAATACGGTATTAGGATAAGTTAAGTGTATGTCCGCGGATACGGATCCGAAAATATTTAGTGTCAAGATCGGCGGATACCTACGGATCTTTATTTTCTTATTTATGGCGCGATTGTGCTGCAATTTATTTGAGCGCTAGCCCGTATTCGGGTGCACGAAACACATTACTCGAATTCGGGCATCCGAAGAAATATTTACACTGGAATACGGACTGGAAGACGGTGTACGGTCATCATCATCAGCCTATTAATAACCCCACAGCTGGGGCACAAGGCCTCCCCTATGGATGGAAAAGGGAAATAGGGCCATGGTGCACCACGCGGGCTCTGTGCGGATTAGCGGGTGCTAACGACTGCAGACGCAGCTGGGACCAACGGCTTAACGTCCCTTCCAAAGCACGGAGTAACTCGAGATAGAAGATTTTTGGTCACCCATTCAATGACCGACCACTGCAAAAGTTGCTTAACTTCCATGATCGCAGCCGAACGCGCTAACCACCTGCACACTCAAGCTCCTCAGGTCCTCGGTGTCGGATAAACAAAAGGAAATCTAACCGAATACCGACGAGTAATAGCCGAAAAGAAAGTTTTGCGTTTAAGGACAGGGGCAAGATTTTTGAAGAGCTGCCCTAAATAGGGTATTTGACAAGTTTTAGAAAACGATCTCACTAATGTTTATGGATTCAGTAAAAAGTGGATATTCATCATTCTGTTGTGTATTTCAGTAAAAATAACCAAATCAAAAACTCCATTTTCAAGTTGCCGCGAAAACGTTTCTCTGGACGACAGGTCTTACTAGTGTGTGACGTCACAGGACTGTCATTAAAACGTCAAACGATACAATGTAATGTCACTTTAACCGGAAGTTGACTTGCGTGTGACGTCATTTTAGGCTCCGCCAATCCCAAGCGTTTTGGGTCACGTGACAAAGGTTTTTAGTAAAATTATGATTTTTTTTTGTAAAAATAGTAAAAACCCCTGCCTACATTCATTCTAAACACAGACAAAACAGCTAACAGCTCTAAACTAAATAGTTCTAAACAGCTAACAATTGGCACTTTATTTTTAACTAGTGGCCCTCCCTCTGAGAGCTGAAGTGTAGACTACAGTTTTTGTTCTCAGGCTTGTATTATACGCAATTCATCTATGATTCTTCAAAGTCAAGTTTTTCGACAAAGTTTCATACAAACTTTCATTCCCTATTTTATCCCCTTGGGGGTAGAATTGATCAAAATCCTTTCTTAGCGGATGCCTACGTCATAACATCTACCTGCATGCCAAATTTCAGCCCGATCCGTCCAGTGGTTTGGGCTGTGCGTTGATAGATCACTGTATCAGTCAGATGTCAAATACCCTATTGTTTTGATCCTTACCGTAGTATTGTTAGATAGTGTTCGCGCGGCACTCACCCGCTCGCATATCTTGGTGTGCACGCGCAGCTTGTCGGAGCGCGCGAAAGATCGGCCGCAGCCGCCGCACGTGAAGGGCCGCTCGCCCGTGTGGGTCAGCTTGTGGCGGGACAAGTGCGACGAGCGTTGGAACCTGCGACAAATCATACACCGTTTCAATTCTACCCATTTGGGCGGCAACTAAAGGATGGCCTACACAGATATATAGTTCCGGGCAAAACTATCGGCCCGCTTAGGGTTGGAAAATCAACGGTCTGTAGCAAAATTATACGAAAAGATGGTTAATAAATTAGCTTCAAAACTGCAAAGGTTATTATAACTTTTTGCTCAATTTAACATTTATGTGTAGCTAGGGACTGTCAAAACTTAAAATGCTGAGTGGGCCGATAAATGTGTCCGGAAGTGTAGTAATGGCTTCTACATGTGGCGGCGGTATCTATATGCCCCACATATATCCAACGGATGGAGGAAATCATTACTCGCCTCCTCAATAGATGGCGCTACCTACATTGCGAACAATACTATACTAATAATAAAAAAAATACGTATGGAAGCCCACATCGCGCAAGTAAAATTCGGATGCTAACACTCCATATATACAATGCCCGACCAACATCAGTCGGGCCGCGGCCCCCGAGCTAAAAAAGCCACCGGCTCAAGGAGCCGCCGGCATGGCTACCCTACCCGGGTACGGGCGTGCAATGTGGGTTACTAGCGTGACAACACAACTGGAATGATATGCTCAACGGCTTTTTACTAATTTCTGAGGCATGTGCCAGCAGCCCGGATGCGCTGCAATAGCCGGCGGCACGTGTCGCTCAACGATAGAATGGAGGCTAGTGCCGCCGGCATTATGTGAAGAAGAGATAATAATACTCTATTACAGACTTTTCTGTCATTAGTGGAGGTAATTACACTGTAAAAAAATCCCCTACTTTAGTCAATGACAGTAACATAGTTTTCTTTAAAGCCGGGTCTTCAGCGCGTGCTTTGCCCTACACAATCAACAAAAACATATCAACATTCCAAAAAATCACATACACAAAACTTTGTATTACTATATATAGTTTGCATAACCAAAAATTTTGCTTGACGTTCCTGATGGAAAACACGGACACAAATCTCCCCGCACGGGTCGAGGGGCACGGTATTGTTTCATCGGCCATTTTTTTGATAACTCGCTAGCGGGGTCTAGCTTCCAGACCTACGCGCCGAATACAACTTTTCTCTTGATGTTTAAATTTTGACATAAAATGTACGAAACTTTTGTCAAAATTGACATTTGTTGCACCTGGCACTTTTTGAGCGCAGTCCTGTGTATTTAGTGTACGACAGCCACGTGAGCAGTAGACGTCGTTTATAGAGAAACATGTTTCAGAAACAAAGTTGAGTGTATGTGGTTTTTGTCGAATGTTTTCAAAAAGCTTTTTCTGGAGACCTGGCGTTGGAAAAAAAAGAGCTCTACTCTCTTTTCTGTGAATAAATTCATATAAAAAATTGCAATAAATGTTACTTTTTCTGTTGAATAGGGAATATTAAATTTAATTGACGTCTCTAAATCCGACCATTGGTCTTCATCAGCCTTTTGTGATCCCATCGCTGAGATTCTCCACATCTCCTTCCTATGTGCATCCGGGACCAACGGCTTAATGTCCTTTCCGTGGCACGAAGGCACAAGGCCAGGAGGGCCGAGCCGTTAGCAGCGGAGTCAGACAGTGTACCGTTTCCATTGACAAATTAAAGCATGGTTACATTTTCAAAACTGGCTAAGATAAGTACTAAGTAAGTACTAGAACTGGTGTGACAGACGTGACATATAATACGAAGCAGGACAACTAAATGGACTAAAATGTTACTGTGTGGTAACTTTGGGATGGAAAAAGGAGACGAAGACAAAGGCAGAGATGGGAGGACGAAATATAAGTGGCTGCAGGAGAAACATGAGTAGAAAGACCATGGACAAACAGCTTTGGAGAATTCTAGGGGAGACCTTTGCCAAAAGGCAATCGGATTAAGAATGTTAAGTTAATGTAATATATATATTTTCAACCTTAGGAGTAAAGAAACAAAGATGTTGTTTGACTAAATTAAACCCAGTTTTAATTTTTTCTGTAAATGTATGAATATAACTCACCTCAAGTCGCACACGTCGCAAACATGCGGCCGGCCTTCCTGCGAATCGTTGACAGCCGAGTCCGACACTGAACCGCTGGAGTCGGTCTCTTCGTCGTCCTCCAGGTTGTGCTTGTTGCCCGGTTTCTCTGCCAATTCATCGACTATAATGTGATACCATCCAAATTATAGCTTGTCAAATTAAAGAACAATGTGTCACAATAAAGTTTAAGAATGTTTGTGTTTTAATAAAAAGCAAATAATCATGTTACGTTAAATAAAGAATAAGGATCAAAGGAATAAGATCCACTGAAAAAATTGGATATTTTCAAAAAAAAAAAAATTAAAATAAATATAGTTAAATAAAACTAGTTTTTACGGGTTAATGCACGAAACTTTATTTATTTATTGACGTTTCGTAGCCTTTACAGGCTTCGTCGTCAGAATAAAACTTTTATTTAATTTGTCGAGCTACCTTTAATGAGTGATGTGCGTGAAAACCTAAGAAACAAATATAAATATAGTTTTTAGCACACAAAAAAAAAACTTAGCCAATAAGCTTTAATAACATAGCAGTTACGTTAAGTGGTATTAGTTTCGTGTTAATGATTCTTCATTTACATCAGCATCCATATAATCTGCACTTATGTGATGATGTGAAGTGATGTTAATGTTAATAACAGATTAAAAGTAAGAAAGAAAAATAGAGAGAGAGAGAGAGAGACCAAAGATGGTGCTGTTGAGAGGGTAGGCAAAAAGCGAGTGATAATACTCTGGCATCGCAAACTTCTATAGATTTGTGGCTGCTTGTAATCAGCTAAACAAAGCGGTTACAAATATAGTGAATGTGTCAAGCGACAACAATATTTATGTGCGGAGAAGGTTGAAATCTCCAAAAACCTACAAGCAGGAACAACACAGATTGACGACTTTTCATAAAATATTTTTATTGTAAAAAGCGGACGTAAATTGTCTGTAACTTAGGTATGGAATGAACTATGTATTATAAAATAATATAATGAAATTGAAAATACAATTGCATGCTACGCTAACACCTGTACCCGAATCACCAGTATAAAAGTAAAGTGTTTCGTCATTACCCTCACCATCTGAATCGTCATGCTCGTTGTTGGTGCTCTTCTGCAGTACAGACAGCTGAACTACTTTAATGCTCCCAGTTTTGTTGGTCTCCTCCCTGCCTGAGTCGCTATTGGGAGCGCCTGTAACAAAGAGACGGGTCATGATATAAATATGACAATAATATTGATAAATATTTTCGATTCGTTTTATTTTGGCTGGTTGTTTTTATAATTTTTATTATTTTTAAAGCATGTAACTGCTTGATGTTTAAGAATAGCTAGCTTGCAGCTTAAGAATAGCTAGAGAGAATTTCGACTCGGTCCGTGAGGGCCGCGGTAGCATAATTGGTCAGTGCATTCGCCCGGATTGCGAAGGGTGCGGGTTCGAGTCCCGTCTGCTGCCTGGTCCGCGTGGAATTTTTTCTAGTTATATTTTCTTTAGATTTTGGTTGTTTTTAGTAAAATATAAATGCGCGTGAGTTATCTATATTTCCAACAAAACTCGCCGTGTGGTTTAGGCTTAAGAGGGGAGGCGCGCTATGTTTTTTCCATACAAACTAATTGATTCCTAATTGATTTTTATCACTAAAGAATTGATTTTCATACATAAAATATAAATTTACTCATTCTATGCTCCTATGTCTTCCTTTTTTCAATAACTTATGTTTCAAAGAAACTGGAAGCCCTCGAAAAAGGCCAAAAATAAACGATTTTTTATCACCACTAATGACGTCTACAGCGGAGATTTAATAAGCATTTACAAAAAAATCAAAACATAGAGGCATAGTATTATAACCTATTATTCTTTGTGTAAAATTTCTTTTACATAATCAGATTTTCGATGAGAAATTCGTCAAGAGCCAAACCTCGAATTTGCAATATTTATAGGCAATTCAAGCGTTAATTACTGTTGTCCCATCACACGGGATTTGCCAATGCGTGACAGCAATAGCTTTTTCAAATACCTATTTCTCAAATGGCTCTCAGCTCGCGTCCGCTCTTAAGATCATTTTATACAAGGCATGAATTCTTTTAGTAGTTCAACATATTTATTCCCTTTTTGTTATGGTTTAAAAAGCCAACATCTGAATTTCTGTAGGCAGGACTCTTCTAAAGTCACTATAAATTAAAATTTCTCAATTTAAAAACAATGATGTTGAATTCTTTTAGTAGTTCAACATATTTATTCCCTTTTTGTTATGGTTTAAAATTCCAACATCTGAATTTCTGTAAGCAGGACTCTTCTAAAGTCACTATAAATTAAAAATTCTCAATTTAAAAACAATGATGTACCTACCAGTGATATTAAAAAATATTTATTTTCATAACGCTACATACAATGCCATTGCAGCGTTAGTTATGATTGTGCGAAATTGCCGCGAAAGGAAATTATAGTGAATTATCATCTTGCGGGGCGGGCCATTGTTGTCTCGCGAGTACCACGCGATTGCATTATAAAATTCTATTTGTGCGAACGAAACAAACCAACCTAAGTTCATTTTCGATAGAAAAACTGCACTCCGCTTTTTGCGTGGCCGGTGCGGTGCAACAGAAGCGAGTGTTTTGTTTTATAAATTCTTTAGGTAGTACTCAAGTAGTAGTACCATTTTCAAGTTTGTGGAGTGTTTTGTTTTTGTTTCCGAATCAAGAATCAAGCTTTCTTTATTTTAATACTCATTTATACCTTATTTAGTATGCATAATAGCGCAATTACATTTGGTCGTTAGGCCGTATTAGGGGTGCACGGAAGACATTACTCGAATTAATAAGGCAATATTTACACTGGAATACGGGCTGGAAGACGGTGTAACGAAAATTCTCCGAATACGGTCGTACCTACTCGACTCCGTTCATTTACCCGAATACCCTTGGCACTCGTATTCGGGTTAACGATCAAGTGTAATTGCGCCATAATAAGTATAAGCCCTACTTAGTTTGCGATTTAAAAACTGTCAATAATCGTGTAGTTAATAAAATATTACTTTAATCTTGACTTTATAAAAATATCACTTAAATAAAGTCGGTTATTATAAATTAACAAATTGTACATACTGATATTGGAACAATATTCATAAGCAAGTAAACTAAATAATTACAATATTGGTGTCGATTCTAGCGTGATTCTCTAAACTTAAAACTAAATTTAACATCAGTCTCTCTTTTTCATTCTGTATAGAGAATGACAAGGAAAAACTGTTGTCAAATTTAAGTTTAGATTTAGAGAATCGTGCCAGAATCGACACCATTGTAGAAAACGTGGAAAATATAGTTAGGAAATATAATAATTTTATCAATAAATTATAGTAAATTATATTACTTGATAAAATTATTATAGACAAAGAGAATAAAGATAACTATCAATAGGAATGTTGTCATGTAGGCATGTTGGTACTGCGCAAGTAATATATTATGGCGAAAACATATGTATACAAAACATATTTGATCTTAGTTTAAAAATAACCAAAGAATTTTACACATACATGTAACACCCATGATGCCGTAAATAGGAAATATATTTCATAGTTTATAGCCACAACCTAAACGTACCAATCAGCCTATTAATGTCACCCCTCTGCTGGGGTACAGGCCTTCCCAACGGATGGAATAGGGAGATTGGGCCATAATCCACCACGCGGGCCCAGTGCGGATTGGCGGGTGCTAACGACTGCAGATGCAGCCGGGACCAACAGCTTAACGTGCCTTCCGAAGCACAGAGGAACTCGAGATAGAAAAACTTCAACGATCGCAGCCGAAAGCGCTAACCACCTGCGCCACCGAGATATTGCAACAGAATTTATTTAAAAAAAATATGTAAACAGACAGTTGATTTTCTGTTAATTAAGTAACACGTTGGTTATGTAATGCAGCACTAAATAAGTATCTAGTGGTGTCGATGTAATTAATAATAATAACCACGATAAAGAAATGTTGGTTTTAAAAAACACGCACGTAAGGTAGGTACTGGAAGCCGTCGAAAAAGGCCAAAAATAAACTAATTTTCATCACCACTAAAGACATCTAGAGTGGAGTTTTAATAAGCATTTACAGAAAAATCAAAACATAGAGGCATAGTATAACTACTTATTATTCTTTGTGTAAAAAATCTTTTACATAAACTAATTTTCAAGGAGGAATTCGTCAAGAGCCAAACTTCGGATTTGCAATATGTAAACAGACAGTTGATTTTCTCTTAATTAAGTAACACGTTGGTTATGTAATGCAGCACTAAATAAGTATCTAGTGATGTCGATGTAATTAATAATAATAACCACGATAAAGAAATGTTGGTTTTAAAAAACACGCACGTGAGGTAGGTACTGAGTCAAGTCTTTGTATAAAGTATTATAACATTATGTATATAGTACGTAACAAAACAAACGCCGTAATGTAAACATTTTATTTAAAAATACAATTTACAAGTATGAGTAAGAGCACAAAGGAACGTTTTGATTCCATAAAATTACAACAAGTAATTTTAAACAAAAACTATATTTGCAAATGTAGGGAGTATATATATATAAATACAATAATCGACGCCTTCATTTTAAAAATAACAATTCACTATCACAATAACAGGAATATTTTAAAATGAGCTCGTAAATTGTAATATCAAAGCAGTTTTATGGATCATAATTAAAAATTAAAATGTCGATATGAAATATTTTACTTAAATTAAAAGGAGTTATTATAATGTTTTCAGTTAATTTGACGACCTCCGTGGCCGAGTGGTTTGTAAGCCGGGTTTCATGGTGACGCCGACTCGAGAGGTCCCGGGTTCGAATCCCGGTGGGGGCAGATGTTTGTATGATGAATACGAGCATTTGTATGTTTAATATGTATTTCATATAAATATACTTATATATGTATCAGTATATGTATTCCATCCGTTACCCTAGTATCCCATAACACAAGCCTACAGTGCTTACTTTGGGGCTAGGCTAATTGGAGTATAAAAAAAAACAAAAAAAAATCGTAATCATTATGGAGATTCCTGGTTTTATTATGAGTGGTTGATCGCCCGATTTTTAAGTGCTATTATAGCGTGTTTTATATTTTATTATTATATAACCTTTTTAATTAAATTGGGGACATGTGTCACTTCCCTTAAAATAAAATTTATTTTAAACGTGTGAAACGAAACAAAATGGCGTCGCTTTTCGGTTATTAGCATCGTGTTGTTTTCATATTTTTATTTTAGGAAGCGCACTCCGAACATTTTACTTTTTCATTTTATTTATAAAAAAGGATATTATTAAAATACAAATTCGAACCCGAACAACAATATTCGTGATTTTGACAAATAAATGAATATTATTATGCTTGACCTTGGTTTCTATCTTAGATAACATTATAAATCAACTATTATTTCAAGCGATTTTGTAATCACTTGTCAAAATATGAGTGGGCGAAATCGGCGTTGAAATGCCCACAGCATTGTACAAGCAAAACTACTCTTATTGTTTGCGAAACAAGGTTCAGAAAACAAATCTTGTAATAATAAATAATTGTAACAAAAATATTGAAAGATATTATTGAAGAATAATTTATTGTTAATCGATTAATTAATGTAGTTCACATATTATATTGGTGCGGTGTATTGAAATCTGGAAAAACCTATCGCAAAATAATCTTCAATAGAATTCGAATATATTTTTAATACTAAAATAATATACAGTTGTTAAATGATATTGCGTAATGTTTAGTAAGGTCACTTACAGCGTCATACATAATTGAAATAAACGCAACAATATATTTACTGCGAATAAATATAATAGTCGCTATTGATTCAATCTCTGTGATTTTTTACCAATATTTTTTTATGATAAAAGTGTGATAAACGAGCGTACGGCGCGCCTGATGGCAAGCGGCCACCATAGTGTATAGACTATAGACGCTTGCAATACCAAAAAATATCAATCGCATCGTTTCCTACCCTGATTAGGGTTACTATTTGAAAATTTGAAAAGTCCTGACAAAAAGCCGGACAATTCGATAAAAGTCCCGACATTTTAGTTACAAAATGCAAACACCACCCACTTAGTTACAGTGATATTATACGCGTGACAGTAGACGCTCGCATCACGAGCGGGGTCTCGTTGTTGATTTTTAAAGATGATTTATATTTAGTTCTAAATTAATGAGAACTTAATAAAGATTATTTGACTTATTTGATATAACTTAATAAGAAGTTTTATTCATATTCCATCTAATTAAAAAAATCCGGACCAATTAAAAAGCCAGAGAAAGTCCGGATAAGAGGCAAAAAGTCCGGGCATGTCCGGTCAAATCCGGACGGATGGTGACCCTAACCCTGACCCAATCCCCAACCTTAATTACCAACATAAACACATCAGCACTAAAATGTTATTTTATTTTACTGTGATCATCTGTAAGGCGGAGATTACTTCCCCAGGTAGGCGCTCCAGTTCAAGCGTGAAATCCGCTATGCCCTGCCTCTCTCAAATTTATTTACCAATAATATTTTTACAGTAGATACCGTGTCGTGTGTAGGAACAGCTACTAAAATAAAATGTTAAAGTAAAACATTTTAGTACAGTTTAAAGCCGCGCCTACAAAATTAGCTATACATCCAAACATACTACCTATACATGTTTTTTTATTATTATAATATCACGAGTGCCTACTTGATAAAGTTAACAAGACTATAATTAATGTGTTTTTTATTCAAAATATGTTCCGGTGGAAATACCTTTAAGTAAAAATAACAGGTTTCTATAAGCGATTTTAAGGACATACATTTTTTTTTATTATTTATAAATCAAGTTTTATATTCAGGGAGTGTGTTGGCAGTTTACCAAATCTTAATATTATTGTAAATTTAATAAAGTGCTGCAAACTTGTCGGTGGTATAAATATGAAATGAAATTATCTGATCAAATATAAATGTATTTACTTCTTACTTTCACAGAACATAGTCGTAATTAACGATACGTTATGAATATTTAACAGAAAGTAATAATAATGAAAATTTATAAAATGATGAATACCAATTAATATTAATTATTATTGTTCGCTTAACCAAACCTTTATGATAACCTATCTGTGTTTTGTTGACATCAAGTATTCGATTTCGAAAAAGTACTTATTAAACTTATGACCGCACTAGACTGCATTTTTAATTTTGGTTATAGTTGTAAAAGAGGTTATGGCTCTCCTTAATATTTTTAACTTCGTTCCTACAGAGTGCTCCACGACGCTTACGCATTTTTAAAAATATTTTTGATGTGTAACATCTTTCCTCTCGCTTTCCTGCAATTTGTGGGAGTGATTTCGTGAAATGGGACAGAAGTGTGTAACATGATGTCGCGAAAGCGCGCGCTATTTGATTTGATTTTAGAACATAATGTTCAAATGGCTTATTCCTTTTGTAGTAGGTTATATTTCTTTTTTTTACTAATATTAGGTGAGGTTTTTAATGTTACACATCATACACGACTACTGTAAGGCTCGCTCGTTTTTTTAAGCATTTCTGTTACTATTTTCTGACTCATACGTCACGCGTCACGCCCTTCTATGTCGGTCGGAATAATCAATATTTTCGATAGCAGCAATCGTTATTTTTTTTCTATTTCGTTACTTAACAATTGAGCGTTATTTGTTCAGGGTATGATTAATACTTGTTATTACAAAAAGAACTTATTTATATAACGCAGTGTTTCAAACAAATCTAAAAATAGTTATATTTTTCAAGACTCTTACTTCAAAAACATAGGACTTTCATACAAACTTCCAACCCTCGTATTACCCCCTTAGGAGGTGATAGTGTGATAATAAGTAGCCTATATATTGACCCGACTTCTTAATAATATTAGTACCCAATTTGAAGTAAATTCATGCAGTACTTTTTGAGTTTATCCCCGGACATACATACAGACAAACAGACAAAAAATCTAAAAACCATATCGATTCGGTATCGATTGTAGATCACACCTCAAATTTTCTCTTAAAAATATTCAATGTACAGTATTGACTTTCCTACCGTTTTATTATATGTATAGATCAAGCGAAAGCGGCAAAAAAATCACGTCTGTTGTGTGGAAGCCCCCCATAAATATTCATTTTATTTTAACTACTAAAAACTTAACAAAAGTTTTACTAGAAAAAAATCCACGCGGACCAGGCCGCTAAAAACTTCTTATAAGTTTTCCTGTAATCTAAAAGCAAAATGCTAGATAAAAAATATTTTTCAAAATTTTAAACGCTATAGTTTGGGGGATAAGGGGTTGACGACAGGTCAGTTTTCAAATATTTTCTGAAATAAATTTTTGAGCTACATATTTACTCAATTTACATTTGTAAAAAAATACGTTTGGATCATTCACAATGAGCCCTATTTATTTGATATAGAACGCGGTACAGTTACCAAAATTAAAATTCTATTTTTCTAATTCACCCCCCAAAAGTGACCTTCATATTCGGATTTTACTTTATTCGTGCGTTTCACAGACATGTATGTATCTACCAATTTTCAACTTGATTGGTTCAGAAGATTCCAGCAGATCGACTGTGACAGACACACAACCTAGTAATCCTATAAGGGTTCCGTTTTGCCGATTGAATGTCAACGGAACCAGTAGCTTCGGAAACTTTTAGGAGATGAGTTGACATCCTGGATGTAAAATATTCCCAAACAAGATCATATAGGCTCAAAGAATGTTGAATCACACGATATAACATTTGCAACAGATATGATAGGCTATTCGTCAAGTTTTTGAAAACCTTCATACATTAGTTATTAGGGTATAGTGACTTTATAGAATGTAGATACTTATTTAGAATTCTGTTGCGTATATCAGTAAAAAGGCGAAAATAAAAATTATGTTTTCAAATATGCTGCGGTATCGTTTCTCTAGTAAATATGTTATGTATCGTTTCTCTAGTAAATATGGCGACAGGCATGTGACCTCACACGGCAAGTGATGCCATTTTGGCCTCCGCCAACCTACGACAATAGATCAAAAATACTTTTCATTTCATGATTTTTAGTAATATTATCAACTAGATACTCATCAGTGTAATCGCTCCCAATATTCATGTTTAATTTAATACACATGCCAATAATTATTTTTCATACCGCCAAACAACTTATACTCCCAGCCGAAGGTGCGCTAGTGTCAAAAAGGTATCTAAGGTTCTTCTTATATGTATATAAAATTCTCGTGTCACAATGTTAGTTACCATACTCCTCCGAAACGGCCTGACCGATTTTTATGAAATTTTATATTATGCATATTTCGAGGGTCTGAGAATCGGCTATTATCTATTTTTCATATCCTTATGTGATAATGGTTGTCCACCTATAACATAGTGTTCTGAAACCTACAATACGCCTTCGCGCCAAAATTCTAATTACTGGGTATTGTAACGTAGTGTTCTCATATGGGTTATGAGGAATGTTATCCCAGGAAATTGATAAAAGACTACGTTACACACCCAATTTTTTTTGGACAATATTTTTTTATAATGTGCTATTAAAAAATACATACAACCCTAAATTTTCTCTTTTACCACCTGCCCCTATTTTTATGGCGGTCCGAAGTTTGCTGGGTCAGCTAGTAGCATATAAAACTGACTTACCAGGGGAAGTGATCTTGTTGGGCCGCTCGCGTTCTTCCATCTTGCTATCGTCCTGAAAGCGGACCGTCATCTTCTTCTTGGCGCGCAGTTTGTCGTCGTCCGGCGACATGATGGAGGTGCGTTTCTTGGGGCGGTCGTCCTCGATCTCGCGCTTGATCTCAGTGGCGGACACGGAGGATGATACCGCCGATATGGTGGTGGAGGCGGAGGCGGATGCGGCAGCGGCTGCAGCTGCGGCCGCGGCAGCTGCTGCTGCTAAATGAACAACGATGATTCATTATAACAAGTAAACTTTGGTTAATATTATAACATTACATTGGTGGTGGTGAATACCCCACTGTTGGGGTACAGGCCTTCACTATGGATGGAATAGGGAGATTGGATCATGATCCACCACGCGGGCCTTGTGCGTATTGGTGGGTGCTAACGACTGCAGATGCAACCGGGAGCTGTGGCTTAACACGTCTTACGAAGAGCTCGAGATATTAAATATTTGCTCACCCATCCAAGATCAAAATCTTCGAAAGTTGCTTAACTTCAACGATAGCAGCCGAACAGCTCCTATAATGCCATTAATAATGTATGCATTTATTAATTCTCTAGTAGGCATTAAGTACGCAACGCGGTGCTTAATAAAAGCCTGAAAAAAATCGTTATTTTTTTTCTATTTCTTTTCTCTACAAAAAAAAAATCTTTACTGCTGGATACTTGCGATGTCTATATTTTGAGGATTTTCATGCTAAATTAATTACACTTAAGGAGCATGAGCCTTACTCAGAAACGTCAAATTACTTAAATGCTTCATAATCACATATTGTCTTATTCAATTGTTAAAGAAATTGTCAGGCATGAACTTAGTCAAAATTAAAATTTATTTCCTACTTCTCTAAATGCGTCTGTAATCTACTCCTATTGACACTTCTATTCGGCTTCTTTTCACAGGAGAGCCTCACTTTTTTATAATGGGGAATTATTATTTAAAGAAAAATTGTTTAAAAATGTACCAATTGCCTTCAAGATTCATTCAGGCAGCATTTAATTACTACTTAAAAGTAAAATGCTATCACATAATACAAAATCAAGAAACGTAATATAGTTTTTCTAAAAGCCTTATAAGCATCATAAATTTATCTGACACAAAATTCCAGACGCCTAGTAAAAGTAACTTTACAGCAAAACTTAATGCAAAATAATATTGAAACCTTGTTTCTAACAATGTAAGTATGTGCTACAGCCTACGGGCTTTGAACATTAGGCTTTTTATAGTTAAACACAACGTTAAAATTTACAAAGTCCTATGAATCCATTGGTGAAAAAGAAATAAAATTAAACAAAAAAAGGGTGTGGTTATAAAAAAAACCGGTCTTGTAGACGGAGGGTTTCAACACTAGGTCGACCAAAAAAAATTACCTTCATTTTGTTTAAGGTTCCCTTTTAACTCGTTAAATTTTATTATTTGCCGTTAAAACAAGAATGGTAAGAGAAATTCTGTAAAAAAAAATCAACTATCGTACCGCACTTTATAAACAGGGTGATTTAAAATTAGATAGAATATGGGAGTTTCGGGACCTAATAAAATACATTATTATTAATTATATCATCATATAAAGCATAAGGACTGCCTATGTATCCACTGCCAATAATAAAATATCATCAAATATTAAAAGGTAGGGCGAATTTCCCGCTCGAATTGGAGCGCGTGATCTGAGGAAGTAACCTCCACCTCACAGAAGATTTCATTAAAATAACACAAACTTTTGCTGGTTTTGTGTTTATGTCAGTGAGTAAGGTTCCAGGGCTCCACGGGGTAGGGGATTAGGTCAGGGTAGGCAACGGCGTAAGGGATATTTTTGTATTGTAAGCGTCTATAGTCTATGGTGGCCGCTTACCATCAGAGTCATTATGCTTGTTTGCCACTTATTTACTACACAAAAAAAAATATAGAAATACTAACGATTCCAACATGGCCCTACAGTGTTTGTAGGGCTGACTTTCGATATTCTTTGCATGAAAATTTTAGAAATCAGAAATCAAGAAATCAATATATCTTTATTCAAAATGGATGTATACTACAACACTTTTGAATAGTCCAAACTTTTTTTTCCTACCACTCGTTATTGGACATATTTTTTAGCTGCGGAGAAAAACGAGCGAAAAAAACTTCACATCATTAAAAGTATAATGTAACAACATTTACAAATCATTGTTTTTACAATGTCAATACAATCATGATTTATTTAATATAGAAAACCTGTTGGAATGTTTGGAACAGTTTGAACTTAAGCATTTTTGTCTGTAATATAATCAGACACTTTGTAATAAGCTTTTTAATAAGTGTTTTTTTTTTATATTATCTTTGAATTTATTTATGGTTAACTGTTGGATATTGCTTGGCACTTTATTGTATAAGCGAACACAAAGACCTTTAAATGGATTATTAATTTTGTGTAGTAGCAGGTAAAGTTAGTTTATTTTTGTTTCTTGTATTAAGTGTGTGAACATCACTGTTTTTAAGAAACAAATTAATATTTTTTCTTCACTTCTTGCAATCTCTCTCCTAGTCTAAGATACTAACCTACATCGACCTTCACCGAGCTGGTAATAGAATGAAACATATTTTATCAAGAATTTAGTATATTAGGAAATATATTCAAAATGGGTTGCCTAAAAAAATCCTGGACAGACTATTTTTTTATTTTTATCAGCTCAGTGATGGTCGATGTAGGTTCGGATATTCTACTATCCATAATTATTCTCCTGGCGCAGTCAGTTAAGCAAACGCTCGTGTTTAGTTCATTTTACTGTTCCCTCGTTTGCCTACAGCTTTCAATGAAAATTCGTTGATTTATTACAAACAGTAATTTCGGTAAGTGTACACGTCATCATAACACTTCAAAATATAATAGGTTACGTCATCAATACTAAAATAAATCTGAACAAATTCAGAGTATATACCATGAAATTGGCATCGAGTTCTGAGCAAATATTTGAATCAGATAATGTTTACTGCTCTAAAAAATTGGCTATTTCCAATTCGTTAAATAATTTCGGCACAGTAGGTACTTACTTAGATATACAAATATTTAATACTTTGGTTTTGGTTTACATTTTGTAACCACCATCACGAAAACAACTAGATACAGTATGGTCAATAATGCAATAATGAGAATCTCATTCCAGAAATAATATCATAAATGTGAACATTTCTATCTGTTTTCTACTCAATCACGCTGGAACGGCTGAACTGAAAAAGATTTGGAACCAAACGTAGAGGGAGAAACTTTTAATTGCCTTAGATTAAGTTACACGCTGGATACCAAACGCCGGAATTATCATTGTGGGATAGGCACAGTATTTTAAGGTGTGATACCCAAGACGTATAGTAAGTCCTTCTTTATAAACATGGTGTAAGCTAGCGCAAGTTGCAAGTAGACTACTCAGCCGGTTAGCAGTTGGGGATGCAACTACATTGAAACTGCAATTTTGTAACCGACGTGCAGTTCAAATGCGTCTGTCAGTAACCCTTGTGTACACATGAATCGTTCTTAAGCGCAAATTTTGACAATGAGTGTTTCCAACTAAACGCCTCCAAAATAATTCCCGAAACCATCTTATTTATCAATACACTTTTACGGCGACCTGAACTGATTTCCGAAAAAAAAATGCTTTAAAACCATTTTTTTATCAGCTTTTTCTACAAATATCAATCTGTAGATTTAAATTTTCATTCGTATTATGAATAAGAAAATACATACATGTATGTATTACGTAATTATTAAAACGATTCATGTTATTACATAAACAAAACGTCTACATATCTGGAGCGCACAGAAGCAAAGTTTTAACTATTAATTTTGCGTGTAGCTCCCTTCCTGGTAGCCGGGACGATCAATATAACAAACTAGCCCATTCCTCTCCACGGACGGCCAACAAGTGTTTTGTTTATGGAAACATTTTCTAGTCTGCACAATTTTGTCTGCTCAATAAAGTCTTATTTCTTTTAACAATACGAGCCGTGATATACGACTATATTCAATTGAACTACTTGTTGTTGAAATGTTTTCTTGCGATACATAAATACCCACTTATATAGGGTTTCAGTGTATTAATATATCTCTATATGATTGTGTTACGTGATTTTCGAAAGTTGAACATTGAAGCACTCGAAAAGCGAAAATATACGTATATAAAGTATCAAGCTTTAGAAATAGTTGACTACAAAGCCGGAAGCTGCCCGACTGCGTCCTTCTAAAAGTTTAAATCCCTATATATAATAATGAGTCCCTTTTTCCTTGGTCACGCTATGCGCCATAACTTGAAAACGACTTTACCGATTACAGTCATTTCTTTTTTTTTTTAAGTTTCATACTTTGTAGAAGGTTCTAAGCGATAAAAGTTAACGAGGACAAAGTCGCAGGAGGAAGCTAGTTTATTTTAATGGACAAACCTAGACAAGTTATTTAAGAGCACATACACTGGACAATTGGACGTTGGCTAACTCTCAAAGGAGCCGTCACAGAAGAAATCGAATCTTACTACAAAGTCCCTAGTAGAAGACAGGGTCCAGTGACAATATACTTGATGATTTTAAAGCACTTTTTAAAGTATATTCTTATAACGTTTCTGAGGTCGCAAAGGTACATAAAATCCAAAATGTAAATACATAAAAGACAAACATGTTACTAATGTTATAATTAATGTGCAAGTTTGTATGTCTATAAACCATAATACACTGAACATATTAAAATAATAAAAAAGAAATAAGTTATATAGTAAACTAGGGAAATCAAGCCAAGTACCGAAATTATGGATTAGATTCAGGTATATAGAGCATGTAGATTAACAGATAGTTGCCTGTTTTTAAAGTTAATGCATAAGAGTAACTTTTAAAATCAGGTGTTATTTCCGGTTATAATAAGGTAGGTACTCAGTGACAGAAACTGTGTGTTCACAATCAGTGAATGAGCCACAGATTAGAGAGAATTTTTAAACTCTCGTTAACCAAAAAAGCTAAGAGATTTAGATTCTATAGCCATATATTCAGTAGCTTCATTATTTTTGTTATGTTTTTAAGATAACCATATTTTAGATTTTTTGTGTATCACACCTTACAATTTTATTTATTTATTAATTTATAGTCAGGGAACGTAGGCCCATAGATAGATACCTTAAAGTCTAACATATATACAAATTATAATGTGTTTATGGAGGTGTTTGGCGAAAAATGTATGGCAATAGACTTTATGATGTCGCCTACCATCTATAATAATTGTCTAAGCACATTTGTATCTAGTGAAAATGATAATATAATTGTGGATATTAATACCACAGTGTAATAAAAAAAATGTTTTATCTTATCGATCTTAACAAAATAGATTTGTTTTTATGTTATATAAACAACTTCGATCAGTCTTTGGCTGAATGTTACTACACCCATAGCCATTAAAAATAATTCGTATGTTTTCCAAACCGGTAAAATTAAAAGTCCTTTTTAAAGTAAATATATTATACAAAGGTGTCCGTTGAAATCTAATGACTGTAAATTAAATTATAAATTACGCCAAGAATTACCGTGTATGTCAATATTTTTTATGCATTTAGGCCAATTTGAGCAATCTCCTTTGACTTTAATTATATCCTACAAAAACCATTTGTCAATATTTTACACATTTACTATGTATTTGAGTTGGCAGTAAATAAATGTAGTAAAATTTTACTATCGATAAAACAACGCGACCTAGTAAACAGGTTATTGTTTGGATTAATTCTAAAGTAAATTTTATCCCAGGTAATGTAATATCTTCAAAAAGTACAGGACTTAACCACTTATATCGAGGAAATTCAGGATAATACTTCGTTATAAATCACTTAAGGGCGCTGTATCAAATCGTCATTTACACACAGAGAAAGTAGCAAGAAGCTTGTTATAACCTGTAAATAATGTCGTCTCACATCAAATTTCTGTTCGGTCAAAATGCTAACTACAACCTTCTCACACACGCAAAAGGGATTTAAATAATACAGTAGGTTTGTTTCATGTCTGCTCCCCTGGCAAACAGGGGCGAAAGTGCTTCCACTCTCAGTCAACTTACCTTCAGCCATAAGTCTTTCACACCGTGCTGCACTTATTCAATTTCAATTCAAGTAATTTGCGATAGCAATAATTTATTAATATAATTGAACAGCCGCACGCGGTATAAGCTAAATTCATATCATGTTTGTCAACGTAAAATTATTAGAAAGTTCTTAACGAACCTAAAAAATAGTACCGCCTTTGAGAGTA
The DNA here is from genome assembly GCA_902850365.2 of Chilo suppressalis. Taxonomy (NCBI): domain Eukaryota; kingdom Metazoa; phylum Arthropoda; class Insecta; order Lepidoptera; family Crambidae; genus Chilo; species Chilo suppressalis. The sequence continues at coordinate 4,647,129 of OU963911.1, forward strand.
CTTCCGTAATTTATATAACTGATGAATGACACACCTTCTTGTTTAGTCTAAACGCTGGCTACCTGGAAATTACATCCTGCTATGGAATTTATGATTAATGAATGATGAACTGTCTATGAACAGTCCCCTGGACATAGTATCTGATAAACAGCATCAGCCAACCATAGATTATTTATCAGTCATCATATTAACTTCCAGCAAACTGACAGAGCTAACGTCTAATTGTCGCCTTAAGGTAATCTTTTGGCGTTGTTAAGACTCACCTTCCTGTTCGGTCTGTATGCTGGCGACGACCCTGTCACTCCTGGCGGCGTGGCGGGCCTCCTCCATCTCCCTGGCGGCGGCGGCCAGGATATTGTTCACCGCTGTGTGCGTGCCAGGGTTATCGTCGCGACGCCGCCGCCGAATCTCTTCAGCACGCATCATTGATTGCTGGTATAAATGGATCTAAATGGGAAAAAAATACAAATAAATTAATTTTGGTCAATTTTAGACATATTGATCTAGTATATAAAATAGCACTGTCCATTGTATAATAAAGCACAAATCAACCAAAAGTACCATTAAAACAAAGTACGTGGTGTTACGTCTGGTTTCAAGGTGTCGCCTTCTCGGAGGTACTGGGTTCATATCCCGGTGGGGAAATGATTGTATGATGAATACGAGCAAATGTACCTAAGTCATGGCTATTTGTATGTATTTCTAGATTAATATACTTATACTAGCTTTTGCCCGCGACTTCGTCCGCGTGGACTTAGTGATTCAGGTAGCAAATTTTTACCAACCCTGCTTTTTCATCAATCTACTTACTATTTGAAAACTATAAAGTTATGTTTTTATATTTGAAAACATAAATAACGTGTCAAATTCAGGGTAATTAATAATTAAAATTTAAAATGACAATCTTTATAATTTATTTAGATAAGTATTTGTGCCAAGTTTCAAGTCTATTAACTTAATGAATAAGATTTTTCATACAAACTTTCCTCCTCTAGTTGGGTTAGGTTAGGTTGGTTGGTTCGCGGGAGAATTTTGAAAATCCTTTCTTAGTGCACCCCTAGACATCATAAGGAACCTACATGCCGGAGTCTCTCTAGACTTAGCAGTTTGGGCTGTGCGTTGATATGCCAGTCAGTCAGTTTCTTCTTTTATATATTTAGGTTATATGTATCAGTATATGTATTCTATCCGTTACCCTAGTATCTCATAACAGAATCCTTTCAGTGCTTACTTTGGGGCTAATTGATGTTTGTTCAAAAAATCTAGGGATATGTGACCATTTGCCTTTATTAAACTGATTTAATACAACCTGGCGCTTGATCTAGTCTTACAAGATTGCAATTAACTTGCTAGGCAAAAATTTCAAAGGTTCATACTGAAATTACTATTAAAAAAGTTTTATTAAGTTTATATTATGACATTGCTAAAATATACTCATTTAAATAACAAAAACTTAAAAACTACTACTTGATCACCAGACACCTCAGTGAGCTTCTTTGACAGTTCCTTAAAAAGGGTAAAAGCGCTTGGACCCTTCGGGCCAACCAAACCTAACGGCACAAATATGTAGTTCTCATTGAGAGCTGAATATTTGCGCCGCTTGGAGCACTCGGCAGAGGCCGCCGCCGCTCCTGCAGCTAGAGAGGTACTACTTGTATGGCACGGAGTAAGCGTATCTACGCAAGTTGCGTCCCATACAAGAGGACGACCCTGCTTCCAAGAAATGAGCCATCAGCCAATGACCATCAAGTCTCTTGCCATCGTCGCGAAAGATGCCGCTAGGCCCGCTGGTACATTAACAGCGATAAGAGCTCTGCGGATAACGTCATTAATGCCGGCGTGGCGGGAGACTTGGCCAATGGTCATTTAGCAGGAGAGGCCATGGTGTCCCAACTCACCGACGCGAGTACCGCAACGACAGCGATAGGGATGATGTCTTGATCAAAAGTCTATATATTTTTTTCAATAATAAAAATATTATGCATCGAGAAATAATAAAGTTTTAGATAGTGGTGTTATGTATCTTGGGTATTAAATTTTGATAGTGACGACTCTATGATAAAATTATATATAAAAAAATACAAACTAGCAGTAAATGATAAACAAATTCCATTTCTCTTTACATTGATATGATAATATTAAAATAACACATAAATGTTTCATATTGTAGGTACATTTGCGTCACCGAAATATTATCGCGCAATTATTAATATAATATATTTTTATTTTTACAGCCAAAGTTATCTTGGTTAAATATTTATCATGTATTTTATATTATATTATTTACCTATTGAGTGAAATGATAATACTTGATTATTCCCGTACCTGAGTGTTTTGAAAGAATTGATTACCTATAGTTTTATTTTCGGAATAATATTTATTTCTCATTAAAAAATAAATGTCTGTAGTTTTGTACAGTCAACACAACTTCAAATTCTTGAACACAATGTTTTAGGTTGTCATCATATTTGTTTAGGGTTCCGTATCCGAGGATCACTTTGTTGTCCATTAAGACCCTTAGTACCTCGCTAAAGCATGGAGGTATTGAGTTAAAATTTAATCTTATATATAAAATTCTCGTGTCACAATGTTAGTTACTATACTCCTCCGAAACGGCCTGATCGATTTTTATGAAATTTTATATGCATACCGTGGGTCTGAGAATCGGCAACTATCTATTTTTCATAACCTTAAGTGATAATGGTTATCCACCTGTGTGTTCTGAAACCTATAATGCGCCTTCGTGCCAAAATTCAAACTATTGGGTATTGTAACGTAGTGTTCTCATATGGGTTAGGAGGAATGTTATCCCAGGAAATTGTTAGAACACTATGTTACACACCCATAATTTTTTTTTTAAATAAGTGTTAAAATATACATAAATTAAATAAAAATTATAAATTTTCCTGTTGCTGTTTTATATATTAGAAGGAAAATAAGCACACGATGGCGCTGACGGTAAGCGGTCACCGTGGTCTGTAGACGCCTACGACTAGGGTTACTGTCTGACAGGCGTTCGCCGCATTCGACAGGCATTTTAAAGTTTAGTCAGGCCAGCGGCCGCCCCGGCGCGCTAGGCTGAAACAGGCATTTTTGAATGTCGCGCGTCGCTCATTCAGTCACGACATGCGCGCACCATGCATGTGCAGCGAGCCGCATATGCGTACGTGGTGAGCGTAGCCGTGGCCCACGCAATGCATTAAGGGAAAAAAAGATAGCGCGTATTTGCGGGACGCATTGTTTACATTGGGCGAACAAATTAGAACGAATGATGATAAGATGAGTTTCTTTTAAAGTTTTTAAAAAGAAAAACTTTTTTTTCAATTCAGGTGCTTTGTGAGACCTTGACAGGTTTCCTCCCTAAAATGGTTGGTAACCCTACCTGCGACGCCGGAAATATGACACGCGTATTGCCGACCCATCAAAAACTTCTTCACGCCTCTTTTTTGGGAAAACTTCGTCTGGCAGGTCATTCCATAGCTTAATCATAAGCGGGCGAAAATACCTCTGAAAACTTGGTACCAAAGTGTGAGTATGAAATCCCTATCGAAGCGAACTGTATGATAATGAATGGCATAGCACCCTTGTAGTGTAGTCTTTACTATTTTGATGTTAACTATACCAACCAACACAGAATTTTAAAATTAACTACAACTCGTGATTGTAGTGTAACATAGAACTACTAAAAATACTTACAATAATTATATTCATTTACGCGTGCACAAAGCGGAGACATGGATTATGTAAACACAGCTCACGCGCTGACAGCGTTTATCCGGTTTTCTGATATTTCAATATCCTACATTACATTTAGTAGTCATATAACGCGTCACTTAAATGTAACAATAACAATTAGCACGAATTATTTTTAATGGTGTGTATATTAACTATACTGGAAAATATTATATTCACACACTACCAGCACAAATGTGCTACCAAAGAATGACCTAATAGTTTAGTCAATGCACGGAAAAAACCAAAAAACCTGGCAATTTTGCCAAAAAGCACCTATTTACACCAAAATTTGGATTCTACTTACTATTCATTTTACTTAAAAAAGAAATGTATTTGAAACTTTCACAATGAGCCCTTTGCCAAACATTTCGAACACAGAGTAATTGACATGTAGAATGGAAACTCAAATTCAACCAACTTGGTTTATCTCGCGTTAAAAGTTCATTTTATGTAACAATAATATAAATGTTATGTATACACCTAAATGTGGTGGTAACTTAACCGAAACAGGACAGTGTTCTATACTTCGCATAGCATTGTCTCATTTTAACAATCGCAATTGTATCGAAGAGTTTTAATAGGTACGGCACTTATTTCCTCATATGTACCTAAAACTAACGTAACCGCAAATGACGAACGACCAAAAAAAAAGGTTTCATTTTAACATTATTTCTTAGACGTCACTAGGTGTTTCCCTTTTAAAAAAGTAGTTACAGGAAAATAACAATTCTTATAACCTGCCTTTGATGATTCAAAGTGTATTTAAACAAATTTAATGTTTAATAAAAGATAAAATATCTGACTAATAAAGTAATAACAAGATAAATATTATTTACACTTTGGTGAGTAAGTTATGTATGCAACGAAATTATTTAATGACATTGTGAATGGTATAGATATAGAATATTCTGGGTTGACAATTAAATTATAAGTACTCAATAAAATATGTAGATAAATTAAAATTTAATTTTCTAGGTAACAACTGGTGTTTAATTATTATTGTCACATAACAAAGTCATATAATACTATTATTTACATTTGAGTTTAATTAGCGGTACCTGTTATAAATACCTATAAATTCTTAAGAAAATATTACTAGCAAAAATTCCACTCGTTCCAGGCTATACGGGATTCGAACCAGCAAATTCCGCTTTCCGGGCGGAAGCGGATGGGGGATGTCGGAGGCGGAAGTTAAAATTCCGTCTCAAATCTAGACCAAGCGGAAGTTTGATTTTCTAGTAATACTTTCTTTAGATTTAAAAATCTAGCAGTTTAATGCTTCAAAAAAAAATAATAATATAAATTCTTTATTAATTAATAAAGCATATAGGTAAGTACTCAACTCAGTTATTTCATTGCTTGTCAGAGTATAAAGAATAAAATCTTTATTTTAAAATTTTCTTCCAATGGTAGTTTTTACCTAACAATTGGTATAATTTATGCTTTAAGGTTATGACCTTGGTCATCATTGGTATGATGACTATGGTCAGGGCCGTCTTTAACCTATTGGAGGTCCTGGGCGTATTAGGATAATGGGGCCCCTATGACTTTGATATGGATTGTGACTTGAAATAAAGCGAGTCATACTGATGAGTGTACTACTGATGATTTTTCTTTAAAATGTGTATGCGTTGAGTATACCCTAACTTATCTTAGCATGCTGAAGTAGGAAAGCCTAATTTTTGGGCGAGAGTAGAATAGCTTCGCTTATGTAAAAGCTAGTAAATTGGTATTGTAGTCAGTAATTTAGGTTCGATTTCATCGAATTATGTAAGTTTTTGGTAATAAAATATTGGTTATCGTTTAGTGATCTAACAGGAACTAGGGACATTGTATTTGATCTGAGGGGGGCCCCTATCGAACGCGGGGCCCTGGGCACTTGCCTAAAGTGCCCACTGGGAAAGAGGGGTCTGGTCATAGTACTCCTGACCCAGCACCCGAATAGCACTGACCCGGCGCGCGCCGTGCATTCGTGGACAGCTTTAGAGTGAGGCGAGGCGGTGATGGTACGGAATTTGTGTAGTGAGCGCATCCCCATAGAAATGCATACAAAGAATATTAACCGCGTGCGCCGAAGCGGTACTGGTCGCGTGGCTCAGGTGCGCTATGACCTTTAGACGTCGCATGGAAACAATTACAGTTGCCATTTGCCAATTCTACATCTACGAGTTTCAGAAACTGCTTTGATAGGCATCTATTTTAGCAGATTCTGCACGGAAATATATCAGGTGACGCATTAATTGCTTTTTCTGTTTCTGTTCCAGTTGGATGGTATAAAAAAGTAAACGTAGTGTCCACAAAAAATATATTAGATCAAGAACCTAAATAGCGAGTTTTATATGCCCTCGGCGAAAAAAAAACGTAATAAAACAACTGAGTACCTAACTAAAGAGAGGCTTCCCGGAAATCCCATGAGAAACAAAACTTCGAAAACGTAAATCTACTACAGATAATAAACAATGGGTTTAAGTTCTATTATAGTAAATTTTACTAGAAAAAAAAACCACGCGGACCAGGCAGCATCTTCGGACTTCGCTATCCGGGCGAATGCACTGACCATTATGCTACCGCGGCCCTGACGGCGGTATCTAATTTTCTCTAGCCTTTCTTAAGCTGCAAGGCAGCGCCATCTCTTCGCATTGTAGGTAGTTTAACCCACAAATCGATTCCATTATAGTAATTATAATTAGATATAAGATACAAATCAAGTAGAAAGTACATTATTGCTACTTGGTGAACAGAGGCATAATCCGCATAATATAATACATAGGTATTATAATATATAATTATTTAAACAAAATTATTAAATTATTTAAATTAAGTGGCGTCAACAAATGGTACTCATCAAAATCATTCATAAATGTCATTTTATTTATAGTTTAGAGTAGCCCCAGTAAACAGTTGGTATAAATAATGTGACCTTGGTAAAGCAAAATAGGGGAGAAGAGTGTCTGTAACGCGCCATGTGTGTCTAGGGCGATTACTGTCTAACTTTACCTCTTCAAAGCTAAAGAAGTGGTAAATTGACATAACTTAATAATCTTTTTATCAACTATGAAATGAAAGGGATGGGGGAAATCGAAAAAGATTAACAATAAGTACAAGGTCATATTGGCGGATGCAACCACAAAACCAAGTGAAATTATTTTTGGTCACCCATTCAATAACTGGCTATTGTGATAATTGATTAACTTTAGTAATCAATCATAGTCTGAATAAACTGCCTGATCTCTTTTCGTCTAAATAATGAACATAACTGTAAGCCTATACAGCCTCATAGCTATCAACTCTGCACTATCGACAGACATCATCCTGAAGCAAATTTGGACTTATGGTGTGCTTACCACCTACAGTTATGGGGTGATCCTAATATAATGGTCGCAAAATTGTATCCTGCGCAACATAAATACATGTTGGCCAAACGAAGGCCAATACAAACGTATAGACAGCATATTTGTTTTGCCTTGTCATCGATCGGTGTCGTTTGCCTAAATTGCCGAGTAGGGAAGCACCAACGTTACCTATGAACATTATTTTGGCGTCACTTGTCGGCACTCGCTGTTCCTCGCCAACATTTGTCCATAATAAATAACTAATAGCGCACGCGCACCAACGTATGGACATTTCCACAAAGCTCGTCTTTATCAGCCGCTTGCATTGTTCTTCTTCAAACTTGCCCGACGTCTAGCACTTGCTTTGTCTCTTACTTAAATTGTATGGAAATCGAGCGAGTCCGATTTTGAGTACTCACGAGAACAAATAAGTGGTAAAAAAGCATGGGCCCCCAGTCACCTATTTTAATTATATCGGTCTGTGGGAAATACCTACCATCAAAGGCGAAAAAGAACGAGTGGTCACGCCCTATAGAAAAAACTTGAAATAAGGGAATCAGTCGATTTGAAAGCTAGTCAACATTTAGAGGGTATTTAGAGCATCCACAGTTTGGATACAAAATTTCAATAGAGAGGTGCCTTCCAATGGGAAGGAACTTAACATGACATGTAGTTCTACACACATTTGATTAAAAAAAACTCACAATGCCCAATTAATAAACGAAGAATAAATAAACCTCTACTAGTTATGCCATGTGCAGATCACACAAATTAATTGTTAATTCTAAAGAAAAGAAAAATTTTCCTAATTAACATTAAAGTAACTGTTCCAAGATTTCATCAAATTAACTCTGCTGGTTTGCAGAGCCTAATTAGGAAATTTTAACCGCAATCACTTATACCTAACAATTTCCCTTAGAAAGGGTATATAAAAATATTATAAAAAAGTTTTTCTCTTAATTTTATATCTGATGTATATACATAATGTCACATTTTTGTATCTAATAAATCTGTAAATTTAAACATTAGAGCAATAGTCAGTTTGTTATAATACCAAGCAGCTTTAAAAAAAAGCCAATATACTTGCTGCTGTATGTATTTAAAAGACTTGAATCTACCTGCTGTTGTATGTATTTAAAAGACTTCATTGAAATTACATTTTCCTGTATTCATTTCTAAAACTTAATGACTGACTGTGGTATAAACTTAATTGAAACTTTTGTATATTTTCCTTTAACTTTTGAAGTATTAAGCATAATGCTGCACAATATTGGCTCACAAAATGTTAAATTTGGATATTTCTATATACCCAAGTAATTGCTACCACACCCTTTATTCTATACTGTCTATTTTTATCTAACAACAGAAATTATAAATACATTTCTAAAATAAAATAATTACGACCCACTACAAACCATACTGAAAAATAATTTGATGAATTTGTAAAGATAAAATGTCAATGTTTTTATTGAAAACCACTAACTACTACAGTTACTTGAACAATCTTCCTATTTAGTAAGATATAATTAAATTTAACCAATATAACAGATATTTTTTAATTGAACACTCATTATAAATAGCTAAGGATATATGATAAATTAAACCAATATTGAAAAGTAACTTTAATACTCATTCCAGTTAGCTTAAAAGATGTGGGTATAATAAAATAATATTTGCTGTATTCAAATAAAAAACTAATGATTTCATTTGCCATTAATACTCATCCGAAAGTTTTAAAAAGAATAACCTATTAATGCTTCAAACACCTTACAATAACCAATTACAGGTCGAACTTGATCTTTTGCAATGTAAAATTTTGAGGATAATAATTTTATTATTTAAGCTAACAACTACAATGGATACCAAGAAAAGGAAGTTATTTAATAAATTTCTGCTGTCTCACTTACATAATTAATATTATGATAGGATGATTCAAGTTGCTTCCTTCAAATAAAAGTACAGATAGTAAAGAAAATAATACTCTAACTTACCTGCTTCAATCGCTCGACATCAGTTCTAGATTGCGGGAAGTTTTGGTGGGATGTGACTTGAGTCTGAGGCGGGTACGACGGGTATTCCAAGTTGACATTCAACATTTGGGCTGCATTGTCGCGAGCTTCGTATGCCAGCCCCCTTATTTCCAGCTCTGATGCTGTGTGCATCAATGACTGTAGGTCTAACTCTTGAACATCCACAGACCCCTTGTACATGAACTCCACAAGGAGATTTATCTCCGAGAAAGGAATTCCTTTCAGGATAACTATTGGATGTTGACATGGATTGTCCCTACAAACAAAATAAATAAAATTATTTATTGAACTAATATGTATCATTATTATACATACTTCGATTTGCTAATAAAATACCTAAAAAAATCTAAAAAGTAAATATCAATACTTTGATATAACCCTAAATAATGATAATAGTCCAGTGGTGTAAGTGTAATTAACTAATTATAATAATGAATACCGAAATTACTTTTAATCATGAAATAAACATTTGCTACATTTAGAACATTGAGCTGTTCAACTTATGTTCAACACTCACATTCTCATAAAAATAACTACAAAAAAATAATGATGTCATTTAGTATGTAAGTATTAATGGAGCATGTATATGTACTACAATTTTATTAGCATTTATAACCATGACTGTATTTCATGAATATTGAATAAATAACACAATTACTCACTTGAATATTTGTTCGAAGTACGGGCTGCATGCTGAGAGCACTAGTTTGTGCGCCTTGAGGGTGCCGTCGCGGCAGGAGAGCGTCACATCGGCCAGCGCCGACGACGAATAGATGGTTGAGAACAGCTGGCTTAAGTTCTGCAGGTGGTTGTTCCACTTCAAGTGGAACGTCTTATCGCTCACCAGCCCCTGCATCTAGACGATCACAAACACAAACTCACTAAATCACAGCTGGTGTATAATCGACAGAAAACCGACTCAACAGCGACCGCTACATAAAATTATAATTATTACAACTTATTTTTAGAACGATGCCCGTAAAAAACACTATACGTACGCGGTATGACAGTGTAATATACTATAGGTACGTGCCGCCGACGGAATTTAGAACTATAAAATTTTATATTATTTTAATCAGTAACATGGCATTTTATTAATATACCGCACCGGTTTGTCTTCCTTACCTCGAATTTGCGTTTCCGACTTCCCGATTTTTCACAAATAACACCGAAACATTTCACAAAATTAAATACAATAATTATGTTACACAGAAAGCCGTGTCGTAAAAAACAGAGTGGGGCACGCTGTGGCCCCCTCCTTGCCCCGGCCCCCTCGCACACAATCAATATACGGAATATGAGAGCGCGGCGCGCCCCCTCGTCCCCCGCATGCTTTATTATACCGTAATTAATATACAACTTTATTGTATTATAGACAGCGTACATACATTCCGAGCGAGAATGTTTCTACATTATATTATTGAAATTATAGGCGCAGTAGTAGTGAATAAAGTAATTCATACATAAAAAAAACCCCGGTTACATTATTATTTCCTTATTGATAAAATATTTAATTAAATATGTTTACAATTCAAATTTTATATTCTTAATCTTTTTTTTACATATTTATCTTAACAACTTCAATAATTCGCATTGAAATAGACAGTTTCTTTGTTATTTCTTAAATTTTTATCTCAGAAAAAGGCAAAATAAAATCTTGCTTGCAGAGTGCATTAACCGCCTACAACCTAACAAATACATCAATCTTTTCCGTTCGTAGCATTCTCAAGTAGACACACACACACGCAAGGTTCATTGTTTTTTTACGAGATTCCTTCCTACCCAGCTACACAACTCGATGGTTAGGTTAGTAGGTACGTATTCTACAAAGTTGTATTATTTTATTTATGATGACTGGAAACGAAGGGCGCATGAGCGGTTCATGAAATGAAACGCACATAATAAATTAAAAGTCCATAGTATATTAAAACAACGGCATTTACTTAGAATGTTTACACTTTAACTTTATTGATCTCTCTCAAAGAGAAAATTATTTAATATTTATCGTGAGGTGAGGTGCATAATTAAGTTAACAATGAAAATAACATTGTTATAAGATTTGGATATCAAAGTTTAGATTTTATAAGTACACAGGCGTCTCGTTAACTATTACTTTTATATTTAAAATAAATTAAAAAACAGAGAATTCATGTTTATTTATTGTAATATTTTTATATAATTTTGTGAGTATGAGCGAAGAAAGCTTAATTAAAGAAACATACAAGAAAAAAATATCATTTTTTTAAAGTTTATTGAATGGTAGGAATTTTAAATTATTCGATATGGTAACAATGATATAAACCTCATTCGCTTTGTCGTTCTTTATATAATTCTGTGGCTCAACCATTCGGTCATTTTTTCTTCGCTCCATAGATTAAAAATTGAAACTTCTAATTTCATGGATGTACTATTTGACTGATATTAGAATAAAAGTACTCGTACCGAAGGGACTGATTGGACTGAGTACTACCTGCGCTCCTTAATTGCGTCTAATCAATCTTTTTAGTCTGAATCGTTAATTTATTACATTTAGATTAAATCTGAAGCGTTCGGTAATTCAGCTCAGATCAGTCCGATGTAAATAACAACAATATAGTACCCTAAAAAAATGTACTGACCAATAGGCTAGTTTACTCATGTCGAATTGTATTAAATAAATGTTTATTTCTTAAAGTATTTAGTCTAAGGAACCTTAATATATCGATTTCACTTCATAAAAGCAGAAGATTGCTGTAGAAATTTAATTTAAAAAAATATTTATTAGTCTATATTTTTTAAACACTAAAAACGCTGTTCGCCACATCCGCCATGATTTTGACGTCTCTTGTGGTAAACAACTAAATGTCATTCGCGTGTTACTGTAGGTAGATTCTTTCGTCTGACTAAATTTATCTTAAAACACTTTTAACTTTAGGAAAGAAAAAAACAGTTTTTTGACAAAACTTATTATGGATGCCGGCTTTGTGAAAGCAGAAAGAACAAATCTGCCAAGAATTGACGCATTGATGGTTGGTGAATTTGTTGCACTAAACCCCGATTTCTGCTCTGCGGAGCAGAGAAACGACAAGGCATCTATGTAAGTATAGTGCATTTAGTATTACAATGTAGTAATAAACATAAAACTGATACAACATATGAATAAGTGTAATAAAGTTGCGTAGGTTAATTTCTTTCGGCACTTTAATCCACAACTTTCCTGGAGTTTTCAAGGATGTGTTTTTATATTCTCGTACAATACAGTAATGATAATTGCTTTATTTTTCGTGGTATTTATTAGAAATCATGTTTTTTTTTACGAGTTTTTGTTTACCACAGTTCACGTCACAGCATAGATAATCTATAGAATAAAATGGCCGACAGCGTTTTTGTATGTCCATGAAAAGTCTATTTTAAAATTAAAGATTTGTAGCTTTCTAGGTTAAAAAAAAATACAATACATTTTTTTTCGGTCTAATAAAACATTAATTAACCATTTAAAACCTTTTTCCAAAAAGGGTCAACTAGCCTATTATTGACAAATAAGTGCAGGTTCGGGTCTCTTCTACTTCCTTCCAGCTAGACTAATCGCCAACTTTTTTGACATTATTTGCTTTTACTATAATACACATTGGCGTAACTTAAGAGAAAAATTCATTTGCATTAACGGTTTTTTGAACAAGTATCTTTGTGGCGTTAAAATAAAGCAGTAGTGTATTACTAAATATTTCGGTGAATTTCACTTCCATATGTCAAAAACAGTCAGTAAATAGGCCTACTGGACCGCGGATGGATTTTTATTCTAGGATTTTCCTTAGATTTAAAACTAGATATTTAAATCTTAGCAGTTAAATGCTTAAGAAAATTAAAGTAGTCGCGTATGATGTGTAACATTTGGAACCTCACCTTATATAAGTAAAAAAAGAAATAAAACCTACTACAAAAGGAATAAGCCATTTGAACATAATGTTCTAGAATCAAATTAAATAGCGCGCGCTTTCGCGACTTCCTGTTACACACTTCCGTCCCATTTCACGAAATCACTCCCACAAATTGCAGGAAAGCGAGAGGAAAGATGTTCCACATCTAAAAGGCAATTATTTGAGATTTCAATTAATGTAATTTTAGTAAATTATTTGAAGTCGCGAAAGCGCGCGCTATTTGATTTGATTTTAGAACATAATGTTCAAATGGCTTATTTCTTTTGTAGTAGGTTTTATTTCTTTTTGATATGTAACATCTTTCCTCTCGCTTTCTTGCAATTTGTGGGAGTGATTTCGTGAAATGGAATGGAAGTGTGTAATAGGAAGTCGCGAAAGCGCGCGCTATTTGATTTGATTTTAGAACATATTGTTCAAATGGCTTATTCTTTTTGTAGTACGTTTTATTTCTTTTTTTACTAATATAAGGTGAGGTTTCAAATGTTACACATCACACGAGACTACTGTAAGGCTCGCTCGTTTTTTGCTTGTAGTAGCTAACGACTGTTAAATTAACTACGCCGGGAATCATATCTGTTTTATTTAATTATTGGCAAAATATAATATCTCATCTCATATAGCTATTCGTATTTGCGATTTGTAAACTCGATATTATAATATCCTAATCATACATAAAGAAAGACTTCTGGCTGCTGTAAAGTTTACAAATAGTAAATATGACTAACTGTATGAAGTGAGAGCATAATAAGAAGTATATCAGTAATCGTTAGTATTCTAATAGAAGTGACTGGAGAGTTCACGTAAATTCGTGTAATGTTTCTGAGGTTGGGAAAATATTGATCTACCGGTTTGCATGGTGTGGGAATGTGGCCGTACGAAGAGTTAGAATATAGGAAAAAAATATTCGAGCGCTTCAGACATTTAGAAAGAATGTTACTTCACGTAACTAAAATAAATAAGGAACCCTCCAGTTGCTCCTATTCAAAAGACTGACGATTTGGACGCGACTAGCCGGCCTTTTCACTAACATTTTTCATTTACAGTGGTGCCAATTCTAGCATGATTATCTAAACTTAAAACTAAATTTAACATCAGTCTCTCCTTTTCATTCTGTATAGAGAATGACAAAGATATACTGCTGTCAAATTTAAGTTTAGGTTTAGAGAATCATGCTAGAATCGACACCAGTGTGTGACTAAAGAGAAAATTGCATATCCATGGATGCTTTTCAGCACAAGTGTCATAGTGGCGTTATAATTGTTGATAATTAAAAACAGCTCGGTGATTATCATTTCCATCTGGCAAAAGCAGTTAGCGAATAGGCTTGGAAAAGTCATGAGTTGACCGTTTGCTGATTTTTTTGCTGTCTTCTACGTTCGTCCCTCCACACATACAGGGCTCAGTCAGATATGGTGGCAGTACTTCACAGAATGCAAAATTGCTCGCCTTATGTTACTCTGCCACATTCGAGTAAATCCAAATATCCCACATGGACTACAAATTAATGTACCGTTTTAATTATATTTTCATTTGCTAATGTAACGTACATCCCTATTAGTCAGGTGGCATGCATGACAGGTGTTTCGCTGATTGACATTGTAGCTACCTGTCACTGTCAGTTTGTCTGCCTGTGTCAGTAATGTCAGTATTGGTTGCAGCGTTGCCAGATACACTGTAATTACAGCAGATCTACTGTATTTTCACACGATCTACTGTACACTGTAATACTAAAATTACAGTGTATGGAGAACACTGTAATTTTTCTAAGGGCTAGTCTTTTCGGAGAGCGTTCGAGAATGAGTTTAAAACTTACCGGGCTATTTTTCACCGGATCTCGAACGCACTCGTACTTTAATGTAAGTAAACTGAAGGCAGCCTTTGTAAAAAAAGATTATTACAAACTTGTCGAAAGGCAACCCCCCGTCCCGCGCCACCTCTCTGCTTATGACACAACTCTTATTACTATTGAAATAAGAACGGAAATGTCTTATTTGTAATACATGGAAATGTCGCATAGTATACACCGCGCCACTATTCATGCCCGTTTAGCATGAATAGTGGCGCGGTGTATACTATGCGGGAATTCCCCGGACGTAGACTAGGAATCATTTCGTAGAGTAGGTACGTAGTATTAAGCGCCCAAATTTTGTCAACCTTGTTTAAGCACCAGTTGCATTAATGTTAAACCAACTGAGAAAATGTTAAAATCATTTCATCTACAAAAAAGAAACTGCTGTCGGGCTAAATGATAGTGATAGTGATTAATAAGTGGTTGGTTAGTCAATTAGAAAGTGTATTTTCATTTAAATTTAAACAATATAAGTTTCTTGATATCTGCTGTAAAATTTACTGTACTTTTTTTTACTTTTACTGTATTTTTGTCTCGAACACTGTATTTTTTTGCACCCAACACTGTAATATCAGTTTCCTCATCTGGTAACACTGATTGGTTGTGAGTGATGTAGTCGTAGATTACTTCATAGACTAATATTGGTGTCGATTCCAGCGTGATTCTCTAAACTTAAAACTAAATTTAACATCAGTCTGTCCTTTTCATTCTGTATAGAGAATGACAAGGATACACTGTTGTCAAATTTAAGTTTAGATTTAGAGAATCGTGCCAGAATCGACACCATTGTATATATTACTTGCTCGGTCTTGCTTGTCCTGTGATCTTGTCACATACAAGATTCTGCTCATAGAGTAACTTGATTCTGCTAAAGGTAGTTGTGTACATGCTGCTTTCAAACTTTACAAAATCAATTTAATTTGATTGCATGAATAATTGGTGATAAATTACTATAATAAATACCTACGCGCTGTTTACACGAGTGACATACTATATAAATTCATTAGATTCTCCTTATAAACTAATAAAATGGAGAAAAATTCGAAATTAATAATATCAAGCCCTAATATTCAATATACCGATGATTATATCTTGTCGGACTTTGAATACGAAGAGACCCTGGTAACGAAAAATGCAAACGAGATTGTGGTAAGTCATAAGTCTTAATTTTAAGATGATTCTCACTGTTTTAAAATATGTTTTAGCTCATCCGCCGGTTTGTTTGAATAAATGCCAATCGCCATTTCTATCGGTACATACAGCGACTTTTTAGTGCAATGATTTTTTTAATTTATTTCATAGAATAAATTGAAGCCCTAGTTATGAACTCAATCTAAATGGCGGTCTTTTTTTTACATGTGAATAAAATCCATAACAATGTGGCTATACTTCTTTTAAAGTTTTTTTTTATATATTTAAGTATTAGTTTTACATTTGTTATAAAGATTGCTATTAGAAATGGGATTGAATTTGAAAAAATAGGCTTATTTTATATTATCTCCCTTATTTTTAATTGAACAATAAGCTTGATCTAGGTAGACAGTGTTCATTCTTAGTTAATGACATGAATTAAGAGTTACAACTGTTATTTCAAACCAATCTTTTTAATTTTTTTATTAAAATTTCAAAGTTCATTTAAATTTCTCATATAGGTTAAGCCGTACAAGAAATCTATTAGCATCCGAACAGGAAAGAAGATTGGTAAAGTGGGTGTAATGTTAGTCGGATGGGGAGGTAACAACGGTTCTACGTTTACAGCAGCAGTTCTTGCCAATCGGCACCAGCTGTCTTGGAACACAAAGAATGGAGTGCAGGATTCTAACTGGTAAGGACTTTTGGTCATGGTTCCAAAACTTGTTCTGTTTAGATGATATAGGGGCATTTTTGCCAGTACACTCTCTCCCCTTTTTAAGATGTCCCACAACTTTCCATCACATTTAGTAAAAATCAGTTTGGTTTATTATTTCAAATATTTGGACAATAGCCATTGTACTTTCGTTTTTACTATTAAACTAAAAAAATTATGGAAGTACGTAAGTATTATAATTTAAAAAGATTTTTTTTATGTCAATAAGATGGTTTTTTTGGCCTGTTTAGAAAATTGACATTTATTGTAAGCCTTGTACAGACATGAAGTATTTTATTTTATCCATTATAATATTGAATTTAAAGAAATAGAGCGTAAATTATTGAAATATACTAACCTTATTTCATAAACTCATTTAATTATTTAGGATAATAAAAACTACTAATGAATTTTGCTTTTTATGGTCTAGAAATACTAAATAAATCCAGTGAAAAAAAAACTTAGACTTGCAAGAATCATGTTCTATCAGTGTGGTTAACAAACTAATTGTTCAGAGAGGTACAAAAAGTTAGCTCTGCTTTGTAACCTGTGAAATAAATATGAATCAAGGTTTTGCTGTTTAGACCTAATTTGAAAGGAAAGTTCGATTATATTGCAATGCATCATAATACGTTATATCCCTTGGGTTAACAATTTACGAGATTTTATAGTATTAGGACTTTATAGCTGCCGAAATAAAGGAGTGTTACTTCCACTTTGTTTGGTTAAATATAGGAAGGAACCTCATATTTATAGAGTGGAAACATAAAGTTGAATTCACATGTATGTAACAATTTAAGTTAAAATTAATTTAAAAATATTAAATAGAAAAATAAAATATATAGACACATAGGTAACACCATGGCATCTGGCCACAAAGATGTACCTCCATGTAAAGACACCTATGCTGCATGTACTGTTATCAACAGGTCTAAGAACACTGTCTTCATAAGTGCTTCTGCTATCACCAAAACTGAAAATTTAGATAGACAAATAGATGATTTAATGTATGTCATGTAAAAAATTTGTTTGCATGGAATGCTCTAGGGAAGCATTGAAGGGAAGCTTATATTAAATTTTGTAACCTGGTCCATTTTTTATTAGTTACTATAAAATTTATTCAAACAATATTTACATATCTACTAGCTGTGCCTCGCAGTGTTTCCGTGTTATATTAGAGATATTTTCCTGCAGTAATATGTAGCCTATGTATTAATCCAGGGTTTTAGCTAACTCTATAAAAAAATAGATTAAAATCGCTCCAGCTGTTTAGACATGAAGAAGTAACAAAGATACACACTTACAAACTTTTGCCTTTATAATATTAGTGTGATGTTTGTGTGTATGTCATTTATGTATATAATGTTATTGGCATTTTGTAGCACTTACTTTTTACTTTATTAATATTGAGAAACTAAGATTCAGAAAATTAACCAAGTTATGACAGAAACACCTTAACTCTATGACCAGAAATAATAATGGTATGAGTTTTTCACTACTTTGCGCCAGCAGGGGCCATTCTCGCAGGGGATATTCAGTTGTAATTCCTAACTCGCGCTCCTATCTCTTACACCCATTCATCTGTGTCGGATCGGGTCAGAGTGGGTGTTATTCCAAGGGATCGCTCTCTGCCGCCGTCTTATCTGCGACATTACCACTTAGCAAAAGAAGGGTTTTGCCGTCCAGAACATCTAATTGCGAATCTTATCACTTTTGCTAAGTAAGCCAGTAAGCTTCGTACCTTTCTAGAGTGTACTCACTACTCAGTCACTTGGTATCATTCATTTGTGGTGGTGTGGTTAAAGGTCTTGACTCACCAAAGCCATCATGCTCACCCAGTAAGCATCTGCAGAAGACGTCTATTACGTTATTATTAAGACGACTATTAATTATTATCAGCCATGTAGTGTCCCCACTGCTGAGGTACAGGAATTCTCTATGGATGGCATATGGAGAATTGTGGGTGCTAACGACTGCAGACGCAGCTGGGACCAATGGGTTTTGTTTTGACGTGCTTTACTCAGCAGTAAGGAGTTTGAGATAAAAAATGTTTTGATCATATATCCAATCCGGCCATTGTGTTAGTTACGAAAGAAACAGGGGCGTATTTTAAAATCTGGCACCCCGAACTGTTTACCATTTGCAACTCGCCCTAGAGTTAGTAAATTATATCAAAATATAGGTCAGTAGCAAATGTCTTTGATAGGAATATAGTCACAAACGCTCTCGAACCAAAACCGCGAAATTACTGGAAACAGATTTGACAGGAGCGCCGCGGGTCGTGCGCGACGTGAATGATCACGATTATTGCGAGTGGTCGAGTGGTGTGGTTCATTCTAATATGAGCATTATGCAGTGCGACGTAAGGGTGAAAGTGCAACGACATCAGCACTTGTAAACAACTCATGCGTGAACTGGCATGTGTCTGCCGCTCTTCGCAGCTCTTGCAGGCGCCCTTTGTCGCCCTGGGGCATGGCCCTCTTGGCCCTACCGTAAATACTCCCCTGCGAATATCTGCTATCTTATTTCTTCTTATTGAATATTTATTTTTAGGTTTGGATCTATAACGCAAGCGTCGACTGTGAGGCTTGGTATTGATGAGAAGGGCAGTGATGTTTACATACCGATGTCGCAGTTACTACCCATGGTGCACCCGGATGACTTAGGTATCTTGTAACTGTATACTATAGTGAATTATCACTTGTCAGTGCGGAATAAAAATACCGTATTTTTAACTGCCGTAATTGGAAGATAAACTATCAAAAAGGCTAATAATTGGCAAGACTATAACATGTTTATGGCTGTGAAGTTAGCAGCTAGCACAACCTTGCGCAGGTTTCAGTTCAGTGACATCCCGTTTACTGGCCCGCGACTTGCGCTAACTTCGCAGCTGCTATTAAGTTTGAATCACAGTATACTATATGATATTATATTGCTATTTTAACCATTAAACTACGACTTCTCTATTTATAAATCTAAATATAATAGGACTAGAATAAAATCCCCCAGGATAGCGTACGGCGCAGAGTCGAGTCACCACCACCACACCACAGGCCTTCCCTATGGATGGAATAGGGCGATAGGGCCGTGACCGTGACCCATCACGCGGGCCCAGTGCGGATTAGTGGTTACTAGATGTCTGTAGATCCAGCCGGGACCAACAGCTTAACGTGCCTTCCGAAGCACGGAGGAGATCGAGATAATAGGTTTGGTAACCCATCCAATAACCGACCATTGCGAAAGTTATTTAACTTCCACTATCACAGGCCGAACGCGCTATCCACCGAGCGGGGTTAGCTTTAAATCACAATATACCATACAATATTATATTTTTACTAGCTGACCCAGCGAACTTCGTACCGCGCCATAAAAAAAATTAATTAAAAAAACATTGTCCAGCGGATAAAATTGTGAATCTAAACCATTCTCAGATCCCCTTGAACACACACAAAAAATTTCATCAAAATCGGTCCAGTCGTTTAAGAGAAGTTCAGTGACATACACACTCACAGAAGAATGATATATATAAAGATTTTAAACATTAAACTACTACTACTTTATGCATAAATCTATAATAGAACACTAACAAATCCGCCCGAATAGCGTAAAGCGCGGTTCGAGTCCTGCTTGCTACGTGGACCGAGGGATTTTTGTAGTAAAATTTTCTTTAGATTTATACGATGTATAGCTGCAATCAACAAACTTTTTTGCGCAGTAATCGACGGCTGGGACATCAGCCCGCTGAACTTGGCCGAGTCGATGGTCCGCGCGAAGGTGATTGACTACGACCTGCAGCAGAAGCTCAGGAAGGAGATGGCCGGTATGAGGCCGCGCCCTGCCATCTACGACCCTGACTTCATAGCGGCGAACCAGGTCAGTGACTATATTATACTGTACTAGTGGCAAAAGCTCAGGAAGGAGATGGCTGGAATGAGACCGCGCCCTGCAATCTACAACCCTGTCTTCATAGCGGCGAACCAGGTCAGTGACAATATTATACTGTTATAGTGCAAGAAGTTCAGGAAGGAGATGGCCGGTATGAGGCCGCGTCCTGCCATCTACGACCCTGACTTCATGGCGGCGAACCAGGTCGGTGACTATATTATACTGTACTAGTGCAAGAAGTTCAGGAAGGAGATGGCCGATATGAGGCCGCGTCCTGCCATCTTAAGACCCTGACTTCATAGGGGCGAACCAGGTCGGTAACTATATTATACTGTACTAGTGGCAGAAGCTCAGAAAGGAGATGGCCGGTATGAGGTCGCCCCCCTCCATCTACGACCCTGACTTCATAGCGGCTAACCAGGTCAGTGACTATATTATACTGTACTAGTGGCAGAAGCTCAGGAAGGAGATGGCCGGTATGAGGCCGCGTCCTGCCATCTTAAGACCCTGACTTCATAGGGGCGAACCAGGTCGGTGACTATATTATACTGTACTAGTGGCAGAAGCTCAGAAAGGAGATGGCCGGTATTAGGTCGCGCCCTTCCATCTACGACTCTGACTTCATAATGGCGAACCAGGTCAGCGACTATATTATACTGGGCTAACCAGGTCAGTGACTATATTATACTGGGCTAACGAGGTCAGTGACTATATTATACTGTACTATTGGTAGAAGCACAAGCAGGAGATGGCCGGTATGAGGCCGCGCCCTGCCATCTGCGATCCTGACTTCATAGCGGCGAACCAGGTCGGTGACTATATTTAACTGGACTAGTGGGTGCGTTTCGTTTGATTAGAAAAAATATTTTCTCTTAAAAACTTTACCCTATTTTCAACGCTTTGTTCTTTGGTAAAATGTTCTTTCAAGGGACTAAAATACAAGGAGGTATAGGCGGTACAAGAAACAATTTTGAGAATTTCGAAGTGTGGGGACCCTAAAGCAACGAAGGCCCCTCCTTCGTTGCTTTAGGCTCCTTTGTTCACTTTATATTGCTAAAAGGTTGGCGGTCATAAAACATAGATTCCTTAAAAATGCGGAACCAATTTTGTTTTTGAGCTCTTATTCCGTTGTCATCATTAGCCCTTTTATGAACAAGCTATCATGAAGGATTTTTTTGGATTGGTTACTCGGGACGAACTGCTTGAATTGCATTCCGAAAGAGCCAGAGCAGTAGAAAGTAGCCAGTATGGTGATATTAAACTGGAATCTATTATAATTTAGATAATTTTAATTTATGCCCATCCTTGACGAAAAGGCGTATACGGTATCATTTTGCTATTTTCTACTAGTAGACTATCTTCTAATTCATGTCTGAAAACAAACCAATTGAAAATAATTTTATTGCATTGCCAGACGCCTAGCACATCGTGATTAAAAAGTATCACCATTTTTTGTAGCATCCTACATATTGAACCAAACGTCTTAGCAATAAGGTCAATTATTTTGTGCAGTTCGTTGTCGTAATAGGCAAATGCAAATCTTTCCATCAGTCAACATTGTTTAGAATTACAGTTTTTGTATTTCGTACAATCCTTGTAGACAGTAAAGCGCCGTTCTCATTGGATCGTTTCGTTTGCGTTTCTGTACCGAATCTGTGCATATTCTTTACCGATAACTTTATCTTAACCCGCTCGGTTTCGGCGCGGTATCGTTTCGTTTTGTTTGCTACCGTGTCTGTCATTTGTTATGATGCCGTCGCGACCGTTGTGCGAGACACTCGGTGAAGAATCTGTACAGATTCGGTACAGAAATGAAGATACCGCACAGTTCCGGCGAGAAAGGCGCCTAAAGGTAAATTTCGGAATGTACCTTCTGCTGTAATCTTGGGAACGAATCGTGTTGTGCGATGAGCACAAAGTAATAATTATCTTCTTTTACTCAGTCTTTTAACCATTTTTTAGTATCCATTTTGAGTGAGCGCAGACTATAGTCACAAAAGTTGTTAGATAATCTTATCTTACATAGACGAGACAGCTTTACAATTAAAAAGAAACAGTTGTGTCTACCACAAGGCGCACACCAAGACGAAACTGTTTTGTCTACGATGCGACACACACCATTTCATCAGTATCAGAAGAGATTTCACTGATTTTTATTTTAAAGTAAATTAAGGCACCACCCCAGAAAGTTTTACCAGTAATTTCGAATGAATGTATATTTAATAATTTGTCAAAATTTATGGACCCACATAGTACTTATTTTATCATAAGTATTGTACTTATACTTTCTTTCGGTATCGATTATCATCCCTAATCGCTAGACAATTTTGTCGTTGGTGTGCGTCCTCGCATACATTACAAAGGGAAGCGGACAGTCGTTAGTCAGACTTGTCGCTTTGCAGTTCTTGTGTACATAAAGACGTTTTTGTCTATGAGATGTCTCGTTTCGAATGTGCGCATCTTCATAATTTTTGTTAAGCAATAGTCTGTCTTGAGACTGTCGTGACTCTAATCTGCGCTCAGCCTTTGAGTCCTTTGTTTAGTTTGGACTTAAGAGTTACCTAGAATTGAATTATTTTTTTATCCTGCTGTAGGTCAAATAGTTGGCTCACTAAAAAAGACACATTCTATAGAACTGTTATGTGTGTGTACTGACGATTGTATTGTATTACCAAGTTCTCGTATCGTATTTGTAATACGATAATACGTAATTTCTTAGAATAGGACCTTTTGTAATAAAGAGTAACAAGTATGAAAGCATCCCCATCGGCTCGACACGAATCTGTCTGTCGCTTTGCCCTACTACTGAATGAAACGCACCCGTGTATTGATTATGTTCTTAACAAAGCCATTCAAGGTAATAATGTGAATGAAATCGATACTTACTCTCTCATCACTTTAATGTATTGCGTTTATATTAACGCGCAAGATACAGTATAATGTTAAGCAGAAGCACAATGACGCAGTAGTTAGCGTGCTCTCAGAGATGCCCTCTAGTTGAGCCGACCCCCTCAATTTCGAGTGTTCTAGAGGTTCCAGACGGAGAGGAGACTCCCCCCGTGGGGAGATGCTATCCGCCTGGAATACCTCTAGAGGCACTCGCCAATTCTCGGCTTGAGGTCCCCTTAGGCTTACACCGTCCCCAAACCCGGTGACGCTATAAAGACCACGTGCGGCGGCCAACAGCATACACACTCAAAAAATAAAAGTTAGCGTGGGAACCCTTACGGTGAAATTAAAACAACTTTTGCAATATCATAGGATGCGTGACTTAAATATATTGTACAGAACAGACGCCGCCCTAATTTAATAGTTTAATAATCTTATGTGTTGTAAATAGTAGTTATAGTTAGTTATAAGTGAAATGTAAAATTATTGTTATTTTAATAAAAGAGTTGCGCAACATTCATTTCACGATAGGTAGGTACACACATTCAGTAACACAACGCTGTGCGAGACAACACTACAGTCTCTCTCGCACAGCGCTAGGATAGGCCCACGGCCGCTATAACGTCGCACAAAGCGCGAACAGAAATAGCACCGTGAGAGAGACAGCATTATAGGCTGTCCCTCTCACATTGCTCCGATAGGCGCACTAGCGCAGTGATATAGCGCTAAGTGCGAACACTTGTGGCCTACATAGGTAGTGACCAAAATAGCCTCGATCTCTTTCACCACTCATCGATACACCACTGCACAAGCAACAAGCGCACTGAAGCTAGAAAAAGGGATTTCATTGAAGCTGCCAGCCCCATAGGCATCCGCACCCCACCGCACCGTTTCGAACGGTTACAGGGAAGAGCGCCACAGACGCCGTTCGAAACATTTGGTCCTTCGCATTGCCGGATATCACAGAAGCTTCAAGATGCCCATCACACGGTCAAGATCTGGCACCACTCCGCTGCCGGAAACAGCTCCGCAACCGACCGTCACAGAAACAGCTCCGCAACCGACCGCTACAACACCGGCTTCACAACCAACTGCTACAGCGACGACGGCTACGAGAAACACCGCCGCGACGGAAACCGAAACGAACACCTGGGATCAGACAGTCTTCTCTTCAACGACCGAAGCACCACAGACAGAACAGGCTACCGAAGGTCACCCCACAGTACAGAAGAGCAAGAGCGTCAAATCTCGTCGTTCGCAACGGCTGCAGAAGGCAAAAGAAGAGCTACTCCGTCTGCAAATGGAATACGCCGCCGCCAGAGTCAACGCATTAGAAGACGAAGCCAACAGCGACTCAGAACCGGACTCCGATGAAGGCACAGTCACAGCTCGACAGGAAACGACGCATCGAGTCACAAACTGGTTGAACCACAGCACGTCACAGATCGCAATCGCCGAAAAGCCGCACGAAGCCACGCTACAGCAACAGAGCTTCGTCGAGCAACAGTCTACGCATCAAGCCCCGCTTCTAATACCGGCGGGAGAAGAAACCATGGCCATCGCAAAGCCTACACAGCAACAGATAAACATCTCGGAGCTCGCATCCGCGATCGCACTCGCCGCAAGATCCGGTCAACAGATGGCACCACGCTCCATACAAGAGCTACCGAGCTACAGCGGAACTTATCAAGAATGGCTTTCATTCAAAGCCGCCTACACAGAAACAGCCAGCATGCACAGCGAATATGAAAACCTCGCAAGACTACGCAGAAGCCTACGAGGAACAGCCAAAGAAGCCGTGGAAAGTCTACTCATGTACAACGCGAAAACAGAAGAAATAATGAAGACGTTGGAATCCCGTTTCGGCCGACCCGACGCAATCGCACTCGCCGAACTGGAACGACTACGAAGCCTCCAACGGCCAACAGACTCACCGAAGGAACTCTGCATCTTCGCCACCAGAGTAGGCAACATCATAGCAACATTGCAAGCTCTACAGAGGGTCTACTACTTATACAACCCGGAAGTCACCAAGCAAACCATAGAGAAGCTCACGCCTGCGCTACGCTACAGATGGTTCGACTTCGCCGCGGAAAACCAGACAGAAGAAGCAGACCTACTGAAACTCGCAAGATTCCTACGACGCGAAGCAGACAGGTGCGGTCCATACGCACAGCCCGAAGACTTCAAGCGCACAGTATACGAAACGCAAGCTCAGAGAAGACCGGCTCAGCGAACATACGCCACAGACGGCGACGAAACGCAAGCTCAGAGAAGACCGGCTCAGCGAACATACGCCACAGAAGAACAGAAGCCAGAGCGACGATGTCCAGTATGCGAGAAGACAGAGCATTCAATTACGAAATGCGACAAGTTCAAAGAAGCGGACTCCGACGCTAGATGGCAGTTAGCGAAAACGAAGGCGTTGTGCTACAGATGCCTGAGACCACGCGCTACCAAGCACACTTGCAAGCGCAAACAATGCAACGTCGACGGCTGCGACAGACTGCACCACTACCTACTGCATTTCAACCGCAAGAAAGAAAACGAAGAGAAAACAGAAGTCGTCACTTCGACATGGGCACCGACGAAATCGCAAGCTTATCTCAAGATCGTCCCGGTATGCATCTCCGGGCCAAAGGGCGACGTGAACACGTACGCACTCCTCGACGATGGCTCCACAGTAACATTGATAGACAGCGAAATAGCAAGACAAGCCGGCGCCGAGGGACCCGTCGACCCACTTCATATAGAAGCGATCGGAGACACAGAAGTAGAAGCCCACGAGTCCAAGCGAGTCACAGTTACACTCCGCGGATCAACCCACAGCTACAGCATACAAGCACGAACGCTCAACAACCTCAAGCTTTCGGCGCAACAGATAACAGATGAAGATATGAGAGGATGCCAGCACCTGCTCGACATACAGAAGAGACTGACGTACAGAAATGCAGTCCCAAAGCTGCTCATCGGACAAGACAATTGGCATTTGCTATTGGCCAAAGAAGTACGGCGCGGAAGACGAAGACAACCGGTAGCATCCCGCACACCACTCGGCTGGGTGCTACACGGTGCACACACGCGCACTCTGGGTCAACACGTCAACTACGTCAACCACGTCACCGATGCAGACGTAGACATGAACGAGCAACTAAGACAGTACTTCGCAATCGACTCCCTCACCATCGCACCGAAACAGCCACGAAACAGCGAGGAACAACGCGCGCTCGACACGTTACAGAAAAACACGCAACAGAGAGAAGACGGACACTACGAGACGGCGTTGCTATGGAAACAGACAGACTCATCAATGCCGCTCAATTATGAAAAGAAAATAGACAGAAACCCACAGCTGAAAGAAGACAATCGAATGGAGGTTCATACCCCCCTCCGCACCCTTCATGGGGGGGGCATGGGAGAGACTCGTACGCAGCGTAAAAGAAGCACTCGCAACCACTCTGCATCAACGGCACCCACAGGAAGAAGTACTGCACACACTGCTCGCCGAAGTAGAGTACACAGTCAACAGCCGGCCACTCACACATGTGCCGGTGAGCCCAGACGACGAAGAAGCGCTAACACCGAACCACTTTCTCCTCGGCGGCTCAGCACGCGTGCCGCCACTCGGGAAGTTTTCCGAGACCGACCTCCTCGGGCGCACACACTGGCGCGCCTCGCAACAGCTCGCCAACGCATTCTGGAACAGATGGATACGGGAGTACCTGCCGGAACTTCAAAACCGGCGGGAGCCCCGTGGAAGGGGACCGAACGTCAAGACAGGCGACGTCGTCCTTATCGCCGACGGGACGCTGCCACGCAACCTGTGGCCCCGGGGAGTCATAACACACACGTACCCGGGGCCAGACGGCGTCACACGGGTGGTCGACGTGCGCACCAAAGGCGGCACACTCAGAAGACCGGTGAAGAAGCTCATCGTGCTACCGACGGGACAGCCCACTACAGAACCAGGATACCAAGACGGCGTGAAGAAGCTCATCGTGCTACCGACGGGACAACCCACTACAGAACCAGGATACCAAGACGGCGGCCTTCGTGAAGAAACTGGATGCGACGCCCGGCAAGCGGACGACGCACGGCGGGAGAGATGTACAGAACAGACGCCGCCCTAATTTAATAGTTTAATAATCTTATGTGTTGTAAATAGTAGTTATAGTTAGTTATAAGTGAAATGTAAAATTATTGTTATTTTAATAAAAGAGTTGCGCAACATTCATTTCACGATAGGTAGGTACACACATTCAGTAACACAACGCTGTGCGAGACAACACTACAGTCTCTCTCGCACAGCGCTAGGATAGGCCCACGGCCGCTATAACGTCGCACAAAGCGCGAACAGAAATAGCACCGTGAGAGAGACAGCATTATAGGCTGTCCCTCTCACATTGCTCCGATAGGCGCACTAGCGCAGTGATATAGCGCTAAGTGCGAACACTTGTGGCCTACATAGGTAGTGACCAAAATAGCCTCGATCTCTTTCACCACTCATCGATACACCACTGCACAAGCAACAAGCGCACTGAAGCTAGAAAAAGGGATTTCATTGAAGCTGCCAGCCCCATAGGCATCCGCACCCCACCGCACCGTTTCGAACGGTTACAGGGAAGAGCGCCACAGACGCCGTTCGAAATATTTGGTCCTTCGCATTGCCGGATATCACAGAAGCTTCAAGATGCCCATCACACGGTCAAGATCTGGCACCACTCCGCTGCCGGAAACAGCTCCGCAACCGACCGTCACAGAAACAGCTCCGCAACCGACCGCTACAACACCGGCTTCACAACCAACTGCTACAGCGACGACGGCTACGAGAAACACCGCCGCGACGGAAACCGAAACGAACACCTGGGATCAGACAGTCTTCTCTTCAACGACCGAAGCACCACAGACAGAACAGGCACGGAACCTCCAGCATCCAAAGTCTCCGAGGTAAAAATCTGCGTATTTTTCCCGCTCGAGAGACTGCCCGGCGCCATTCCGCGTCGGCGGTGACTGCCGCGCCCACAGCCGCAGGCCTTGAGCGCGCCGTAAGGCTGCGCTCGGCCAGGTTCGCGCAGGCGTAGCCCCCAGCACGCAGCATGGAAGACGACACCACGTACTACCCCAACCGTCCAGTGGATGCGGAGAATGTGGCCCAGACCCGGGCTCTTCGCGGCCAAAATGATCGGCTTGCGATCGAAGCGCGCCCAATATGAATTGGACGCGGCGATGGCGAGCCGACTCATGCAGTCCGGCCTGCTTTCGAAGAGGCTCGAGCAATGGATCTACTCATTCATACGCATTCTGGACGAGGAAGACAGCTCGGTGACCGAGCTCAGCCCCGACGACTACAGTTTCACCGAAACTTGCAGCTCCGTCAACGCACAGCCGCTCACGCTCCCGCCGCCAAAGCACATCTTTTTAGAGCCCATCCGTACGCAGCCGAGGCACCCCCGCGCAGTGCGACCGCGCGATACCCTTGCGCCCCGCTCGCACAGCTGCGAAGAGCTGCCCTTCTCAGACGACGAGCCTGCTACCGAATCAGAGGTAACAACCCCCACAGTGGAACAACCACCCACCCCCGCCGCCCCAGACCAGCCGCGAGACGACATACCGACTGCTTTACCGACGCAGCCGAAGCAGTCGTACGCGCAGGCCGCCGAAAAATTCGCGCCTACCCCCGAAGTTAAGGAAAAAATCCGACTACCGCCGCTTCAGCCACAACCGCACAGAATGCGCAACCGGCCTCCAGCAGCGCTCCCACGTCCCAGCGGGCCCGAAAGCCCCCGCCGATAGTGGTTGAGCAGCTGCAGGACTGGCCGAAGCATCTGTGCGCAATCAAAGAAAAGCTTGGACGCTCGCCCAACGTACGCCCGTTTGGTTCGGGCGTGCGTTTCCTGCCGCACGATGACCACGAAGCCCAGCTCGTCCAGGCCCACCTTTCCGGACTGGAAGGCCAGGCCGGACTCAGCTGGTATTCACACGCCCACCCCGACGACAGGAATCTGAAGGTGGCGATCAGAGGACTGCCCACCAACACCCAGCCGCACGACATCGCAGAGGCCCTTACTGCAGAGGGCTTCACAGTGGACCACGTGAAGGAGATCCGGGCGCGAGCAGGCCGCACCGGATGCCTTTACTTCGCTTCGCTACGCCGAACACCCGAGACCATCCCAGCCATATACGCCGTAAGCGAACTCTTGCACATGACAGGAATTCAGATCGAGGCTTGGAGAGGCAGGAAGACCCCCGCGCAGTGTCACCGCTGTCAGGGGTTCCGCCACTCCAGCCATGGATGTCACCGCCCGCTTGCCTGCGTGCGCTGCGGTGACCCGCATGCTGCCGCAGATTGCCCCCGCCCGCTAACGCAGCCCGCGACTTGCGCAAACTGCGCAGGCGCGCACCCGGCTACCTACAGCGCGTGCCCCGCGAAACACCGCGAGGCGCGCAACCGCCGCGCCACCACGGTGGCCCGCACAGGCCGCTCGACCACTGAGCCAATTCAACAGCCCACGGAGGTGAGCGAGCACGCGCCGGCCACGCTGATGGCCCCCGCGAACGCTCCTCCCTCCCGCACCAGCCGCCCAAAACGACGCAATCGTAAGCCCCGTCGAGCGAGCGGAACTCCGCCGACGGACCCACCTACCGCAGCCCCACCACCCAATGAAGGCAACCAACCCTCACCGCCACCGCCCGCCCAAGAAGACGCTGCAGCCAGATTGATATCCCAGCTCACCGCACTGCTAGCGGACTTTGTGAAAAAGTTCGGGCAGGCAGAAAAAACTTTTTTCACACCCACCCTCGCATCACCTACCCTCGGACACGCCACTACCCCTGCCCGCTGAAGTCCGTCGCCCGCTCGCAGGTCGCTCACTGGGCCTCCCTCAAGGGTCTCACCCGGTGGGCTTGACCGCGCCGAGGGCGACGCGTGAAGAAGCGGAGGCGGGGGTAACAGCCCCATCGACCGTCCTGTTTGCAAACAGGATGCGAACCCGACACCTCTGAAGTGGCCCACGCCAGAACAGATTCCCCGCACGCCGCGGCGCCTTCGGCGCCGGCGACGCGCGAGACGACGAAAGAGAGCCTCGATCTCTTTCACCACTCATCGATACACCACTGCACAAGCAACAAGCGCACTGAAGCTAGAAAAAGGGATTTCATTGAAGCTGCCAGCCCCATAGGCATCCGCACCCCACCGCACCGTTTCGAACGGTTACAGGGAAGAGCGCCACAGACGCCGTTCGAAACATATATCATGTCGAGCTTCTCCGTGCTTTGTAAGATGCGTTAAGCCGTTGTAATGTATGTATTCCAAATCAATTGATTACGGACACTCTTGCCTGATAATTCGCTTGAAAATGTCAGAACGGACAAGTTTTCTTTTGTAGAGAATGCGTTATTTGCACTTGGGATCTTCTAATAACAAGAAAACTGTATTAGCTTAGACCCAAATAAAGCAAAGTAGGCTTGTGTTAGGAGATACTAGGGTACCGGATAGAATACATATACTACACTACTACATATACATATATATATATATATATATATATATATAGAAATACATATTAAACTTCCATGACTGGAGTACAAATGTTCTTATTAATCACACAAACATCTGCCCCCTTCGGGATTCGAACCCGGGACCTCTCGAGTAGGCGACACCTTGACACCCGGCGCACAAACCACTCGGCCACGGAGATCGTCATCCATATTTATAGATAAAATTGGAAAAGTAGTTAGAATTTTGAAATCACTTTTAAAATCGTAAATGGAACTGAAACTGCCGGTGTCTTGACTTCGATTATAAAAAAACGTTGCTAATAGGGAAATCCTTAGTCCATGAGCAAAATTCCAAATAATTGAATGGTAAAATTATGTCACAGGAAGGCGGTAAAATCTGTCACGCCAAATATGATGGTTCAGAAAATAACAAGTTTGTTTCCAGGAATACATACATTAAAGCAGAAATGGTTGCAACAAAATAAACTTATATTGGGTCAGGAATTAAATTGGCCGATTGTACATTCGCTAGCATCCTTACTATTTTATTCTTACATTTTCTACTTAGTATTGGTTGGGAAAATCATTTCGTAAACCCATTAATTAATCATCCACTCCACGTGTCGGCCGAACAATAGAGGCGGTGTGTTTACAATTTCTCTGTATTGTCTACGGACCGCTGTGCTGTGGAAGTCTACCATTTTTCCGCTGCACTGTTTACAAAACACTGTGTCAGGTGGCGCCCGTCGTTCGCTAGCTCGCCGTGTTTTTCCTTTTTTTTCGCACGTCGTCGGTCGTCTTAGGTAGAGCTGTCTAGAAGAAATTCAAATTTTACCAGGCTTGTTATTTTCGTTCTCTGAATTTTTATTAACATTTGGGAAGACTTGTTGTTTTTATGGAATTCTTATCTTTATCTATCGAAATTTATATATCCCTTGGACATGCCATAACATTAAAACGAAGTTATCGATTTCATCCATCTTTTTAAGATTATCTTGAACTTTCGGGAATAATCAGAATACTGGACAAAAATCGGGCAGAAAATATGATTCTTAGAAATCATTTTTTTTATTATTTTTGTTGTACCACTTACCTACTAAATACATAAATTCAATAAGTCAATTTGAATAAAGTAAAATTTAATTTAATTTAAATCGTATAAACCTCCAATAACTTTGGATGAGATATAAAAACTCTCCTTTCTTGTTGTATTTTTTTAGATTCATTTCATTTCATTTAATCAATCACTCAACACAACGTTTTAATTGGAAGTACTTAAATAAAAGTTATTTTATCGCATGCTCACCAACATGGGTACCTATGTTGTTTGCTTATTATTCATAGTTTCCTGTTGTATGTTCAATTAAAATTTAATTTTAGCTCGTTAGTACATCGAAATTATGAAATAAACACGTGGCTGTGACTGGGAAGATATTTCATACACCTTTTGTGGAATTTATTCATTAAGCACACAAAACTGAATACAATCATTGTTATCAAACATTTTATTTAATAGGCACAGATCTAATTTGTAGTCTAGTAGATTAAATACAAAAGAACTCAAGTATATGCTAGATTGCAACTACATATAGATTTTTTTTAAATAACAGCTGTGTTAGACATACTTACATAATTTAAATCTTAATAAAATAAAAAAAAAAACAAAATTGAAAAAAAAAAGTGCAGACCTAAACTATGGTTAATATAAATTCATGGAAAAATCGTATCATCTACATACTATTAGCCCCCATATCATTATATCCCCCGCATATAATGATATTACGTACTTTATTATTCTAGTAAGTGCTTGAAAGGATTGAGTCCGATAATAAAACCATACATGTATATAATATTTTCATAATTGTGTGTGTCGTATTATGGGCGGGCATGGCATAGTTCCAAGGAAAGTGAACAAAAGGTGTGACCACACGGAGAACGTTATAAACGAACGAACGACGCTAAATACTTATGAAAATAACGCTTGTGCTGCTACACACGGTGTAAAACTATCACATCTCCTACCGGAAAGGCGCATTTAAATATAGATCAAAGTTAAATAAACACTAACAAAAATAACATGTTCACTCACTGCCTTTTCACTTGGCAAGACTTAGAAGATCTATGTAAATACGTTACACATTATAATATCGGCAAACTACGTTTTACCTTTTAATATCAGCATCACACATGTTACAATTACTAAATATATTATAGTAATTCACTTAACTAATTGCCACCATGTACCTTGTTTTTAGTGATACGTTACGTTACTCCGTAATCATGGTGCTAGCAACAGTTCCGAAATATCGGAAACTCGCTAAAAATAAGTTAGTGACCATGAAAGTATAAAATAATATATGACTAAATACATATAAAATAACCACTAATTCAGAATATCCTTAAGAAGCAGCAACATTTTCTCAAAGGTCACTTTTTTATATTATATAAGTCGAAAAACAAATTCAATAAATTAATTCAAGAACTTAAAATATTTGTAACATCCTTAATTATTATCTAACTATATAGTTATGTACATTTAACTAAAGAACAAATAGAAAGATATTTATAACTAAAAACATAAATAATAACTAAAATACATTATTAAAAGGAGTCCCTTTAGGCAAGGTTCCGAAGATACTGGCAGCGTTCACCCTTTGAATAGCTAGACTAAATCTTTGTCTGAGGTAGCTGCCAGCTCTTCGGTCTCCTGGAACCCTTTGGAACACAGTATACAAATACATAATATGAAATACCAATTTTCAAGAAGTAGGTAAAATAATAATAAATAGTAACTGTTACTTCAATTAGTGTTAAGGGAATTAAAATGTTAAATACAACGTCTAGTACATCGTCTAGATTTCATTCCGCAGGCGGACCGCGCAACCAATATTATCCGGGGCACGAAACACGAACAGTACCTCCAGATAAGAGCCGACATCAAGAGCTTCCGGGACAAGAACAAGCTGGACAAGGTCTACATATTGTGGACAGCCAACACAGAGAGGTACCTAATCTATCCCCATTTTGTTCAGGTATTCCGAGAGGTAAGGTACCACCAAAGAATTAGAAATGACGTGGAAGCATTATTACTCTCTAACAAAAGTCGCTAAAACATGCTTACAAACTCATACAACTTAACTTCAATACTAACGCGACACGCACACAGACAAAGGAAAACATTATGACAAATCAAATATCTGTAAATGAAATCGGCTATCCATTCAGTGTATAAGATAATGTTAAACGGAAATCCCAGCCAATCCCATGATAGGCGTGTTGATCGCAGTTTTTGCGCCCCGCCCACTTAATCGCAATTTGTGTGGAACCACTTTTAAGCACAGTTCGTATTCCATGTTATTTCTAATTCGTTGGGTACTACTGATTCTTCCTTCATTTCCTGTGTACTGTTCCTTTAGAGATATATATGAAGAAAAATCAACTTTAACCGCTATACAAAGAAATTACCCTGTCCGTAGATAGGTTTTTGCTATATTTCGGAAAAAAAAAATACATGGGAGATATTATATTTTGTTTTAGGATTTTTACTACTACATTTATAAATATATTTTTTTTCCTAGTAATTATTTTGAGTGCATCCTCCCGGATAGCTGAGGGTGCGTAGTTCGAGTCCCATCTGCTGCCTGGACCGCATGAATATTTTCTTCTAAAATTTTCATTATGTGGGAGCTATTCCTTAAAATAAAATACTTTTACAGACTATCCATTAAATTAGCACGACTTAAATTAAAACTATTTTGTACCAGGTAAACATTAGGTAATGATATCACTACACTTTTTTTTTCAAATCAATCTCAACAAAAAGCTGATGTTTTTGCTTTAGAGCATGCAAATCAAATGCTCTAAGCGTTTTTGCATATCAACTTACGCCTTATTAAGTTTCGTTCGACGTACCGTTACTTTTCTATTACAATACATGAGATTGGTATGTCATTTTATGGTCAATGACCCAACTATATAGAGTGGTGCGATTTTAAATATAAGAGTCTAGACCAAGGGACGCCAAGTAGTTTTAACACTTTAGGACTCGCGCCTTAATTTGTTACAGAAATACTCACTACCGGGTTCGCTGAACTCAGTAATACTCTATGTTTTTAGGGCTCCGTTCCTCAAAAGTAAAAAACGGAACCCTTATAACCCCTATAAATGATTTTTCTTTCTTTCTTATAAGATCACTTTGATGTCCATCTGTCTGCCAAAAGCCTTTACCTCAGGAACGCGTGGAGGTATACAGTTGAAAATTTAAACCTCATACTCAGGTCTACAATCCTACAATATACAAGCTGCGAGAAAACTTCTAAGTTAACGCATAAATTATGTTGCGTACCAACAAATTTGTACGGAACCTTCCACAGAACATAGAAAGAGGTCAGAAGGGTGGTCATAGACCGTCTCAAACGACGCCAATAAGATAGCCAATCAAACGAGGCGACGTCAAACAAGCGAACCAATCAGCGTTCACAGCCGAGAACTACGACGCAATATAGCATTTTCTGTGTTTTGTGGAACCCTCGGTCGAAACTGTCCTGTCTTTTTAATTCGCTGAATAGAAATGTTTACTTGCTTATATTTAATAAGAATAATATGTTGATTCTGGTATGATTCCCTAAACCTAAAATTAAATTTCACAACAGTGTATCCTTGTCAATCTCTATCATCATCAGCCTATTAATGTCCCCACTGCTGGGGCACAGGCCTTCCCTATGGATGGAATAGGGAGATAGGGCCATGACCCACCACGCGGGCCCAGTGCGGGTTGGTGGGTGCTAACGACTGCAGATGCAGCCGGGACCAACGGCTTAACGTGCCTTCCGAAGCACGGAGGAGCTCGAGATAGTAAATTTTCGATCACCCATCCTCATCCTCACTAATCTCTATACAGAATAGAAAAGAATAGACATATATTAAGTTAAGAGAACCATGCCAGAATCGAAACCAATATGAGTATAAATAATAAAAAGGCGATATTCAATTGAAGTGGTTTTGCTCAAAAAGTTAACCGCTACCTATGAAAATCGCCATATCGAGTTCACGCGTCGTTTAACGTTATGGCAGGTTCTGCGATGTCCGCGTTGGTGTCCACGATACATCGGACAACGTGGAGAAGGCTCTTCACAACAACGATAAGGAGATATCACCTTCGACCATCTTTGCACTGGCCGCCATCGACGAGGGAGTGAGTTATGATAAAATTATATATTTAGGGTTCTATATATCAAAAGGAAAATGCGGAACCCTCATAGTATCACTTAGTTGTCCCTTTAGTTCGGGAACGCCCCATGGTATCGAGTTGAAATTTTAACCATATTTTAACCATTCAGTCCTGCGGTCCCTTGAAGCTGTGAAAAATCAAACTTCTAAGTTAACGTTATCTGTCTGTCTAGACCCCTTAATCACGGACACGCATTGAGGTATCGAGTTAAAATTTTAACCATATATACCATTATAACCAAAATTAATATGGATATTTATGTTGCGTACCTACAAATTTGTACGGAATCCTCGGCGGGCGAGT
Organism: Chilo suppressalis; assembly: GCA_902850365.2. Classification (NCBI taxonomy): domain Eukaryota; kingdom Metazoa; phylum Arthropoda; class Insecta; order Lepidoptera; family Crambidae; genus Chilo; species Chilo suppressalis. Next base: position 4,683,642 of record OU963911.1, read on the forward strand.
CCGACTCGTATTTGTTCGGGTTTTCATTCCATACCAGCAGTTCGGGTCTTCTTTTAGCTACGGAGAAAATTTGGTGAATGAGAATTCACCATATTAACGACACTTAGAAAACGCTTTTCATGTCCATATAGGTACGATTCCCATTTACCGACGCGCATACAATTTGATGAAGGAAATTGAAACATCCACAAAGCAGTTAAGTTCCTTATTTGCATGCAATTGAAAACAGCTATGAATTTGCTGAAGGAAATTGAAACATCCACAAAGTAGTTGAATTCCTTATTTGCATGCAATTCTTCTGGCTGGGCTCGGACTCCGCTCGGTTCCGCGTGTAAATAAGGAACTTTGTGGATGTTTCAATTGCCTTCAGCAAATTGTAATATGCGCTGCGTTGGTATATCAGAATCGTACATTAAAGTACAACTATAAGGGTATCTAAATACTGATTTTTAAATAAATGAGGTAGCACGTATTATTTGACAGCTCTGTAACGTATCCCAATGAGGATAGGATACGTAATGACGTAATATATCCTGTGATACTTTACGAAGCTGTCAAAAATTCGTGCTTGAGCCTCTTCTGTGCAGACTCGCCTTCATTACACCCACAATACTGGTTTAATTCGTCTTAAACAGTACGTAATCTCTATTCCATTATAATTTCCAGTGTTGCTACATAAACGGTTCCCCGCAAAACACTCTAGTGCCAGGTGTCGTAGAACGAGCCGAATCACGCGGTGTATTCGTGGCCGGAGACGATTTCAAGTCCGGACAGACCAAGCTCAAGTCCGTGCTTGTAGATTTCCTCGTAGCAGCTGGTTAGTATATCTCTTACATATATATCATATGCTGGGTTTATGTGCATTCGTACATTAATATGATTTCAAGTCCTTGCATATTATTGTAGGCAAATCAAAGAATTAGAAGTAATATGGAATACGAACTATGCTAAAAAATGGTTCCAAATTTAAAACGATATTAAATACCCTAGATACACCAACACGAATAAAATCTTGCCCGAAACCTGTCCAAAAGATACATTAGATGATCCACGGAGCTCCGTAAGATCGCATAATCAAAAACAATATAAGGCATTATTTGAACATTGAAAGTCACCTTTAATGCATACTGTATAAGGTGATAATCAAAACGCATGCGTCAAAGAGTTAAGACAGTTCGAGATGCAAGGTCTTAAAATTTTCCGACTTATTGCTATAAGCGGAAGAATATAAACCTTATTTCTTTGATTCTACGCGCAACTCTGAATGCGCTGTTAGCAATATAGCAGGTACAGACCGCGAGGAAAGAGATTAGACGACTATATTACCGACCATGCATTTGAATATCACAAGTATTTTCTATTAAATCCGTTTATAGTAACTATTTGAACAAAATAAGCTTCACATGAGTTATATTAACAAACATTGATTAGATACTTGTCGAAAAAACGACACTTTACATATTATAAGTATATTTTTCGCATTTTTTCACGGAGCTTTGCGGCAACTTGACTTTTCAACGGTCCGCGCGTAACTGTGAACCAAGAAGTGCTTGAGTCGTGTTCAAGCACTTCTTGATTCGGACACATTTTGATCTTTGTCCCACGCAAACTCTGATCAAGTTGGTGGGGCGAAAAAATGCGATCGGTTGGGATTTCCGTTAATAATCTTGCCCAATGAGTGAATAGCCGAAGTCATTTACAGATGTTTGATTTGTCAAAGCATTCTTTTTTTCCATGTGCGTTTGTTTGTTTGTATTGAAGTTGTATGAGTTTGGAACCATGTCCTAGCGGCATTTGTAAAGAGTAATGCTTCCATATAATTGCTAATTCGTTGAGGCATGGACGAAGTGACTCGCAATATCAATATGGTATAAACTTATTCAAGTATGCGAGAAACAATTTAAACCGACTGTTATTTTATATTATTTTTTTTTTCAACAGGTCTAAAACCAGTATCCATTGTTAGCTACAACCATTTGGGTAACAACGACGGTAAAAATCTCTCCGCGCCGAAGCAGTTCCGATCCAAAGAGGTAAAACATTATAATAATAATCGTAGTAGCATTTCTAATGTGTAATCGCTTCTTACGCCATACATTAGGGGCCGTCCATTAACAATGTGATGTTTTTCTTGACATTTATTTATTTTGTGATTTTTGTGCGAGTGTTAGAAATATTTATTATTTATTTTTTTAATTCAAAACGCCAACTAAAGGACTTCTTATAGTTCTTAACTTAAAATTAGTTAGTTCTAAACTAGTATCGGGCAGTTTCTAATTTCTCATATAAAAAAAACTCATAAAAATGTTTGTCTCACTTCAGATCAGCAAGAGTAACGTTGTGGACGATACAGTTCAGTCCAACCGCATCCTGTACAAGGAAGGTGAGAAGCCCGACCACGTGGTTGTCATCAAGTACGTGCCCTATGTCGGTGAGTTGTCATAACTTTATTTATTTATCATATAGTCCAGTCAACAAGTTCAAAAACGTGACAAATAGAGATAAAGCTCCTAAAAATATGAGCAATAGCTCATTGGATTCGGAACGACCTCTAGAAAAATGAGTTTTGAGGATTTTACTGCACGTAAAAAATTGCAATTGTTATTAACAAAATAAGATGAAAAAAAAGAGGTATTTACGTTTTTGTTAATAACTCATAAACTATTAATATTTACGATATTTGGAAAAAAGGTCCTTAAAGAAGAGGAAATTTCCGAAAAAGAAGTCCCAGCTCCCGGAACTCTACCTCTATTATTTATAATTTTAATTTAACGCTGAAAATAGGGCTCCGCGCAGCCATTACGGCATGGGCGCACTGCCGTTAAAGACAGTTTCTTACATAAATTTTTTTTTTATAGTAACAAATATGAATTTAAAAATTTAAATAAATTATGGTGTCATCCAGATACTTGAAAGAATATATTCCCGTTGGAAAAAATTTTTTAAATTAATTTTTCAAAAAGTTATGCAATTGTTAATTAACGAATTTTTTTCCTATCTCCGTTTTCATAAATGACGACATAAAAATTTAAATAATAAACCTATAAATTTTTGGCTCTGTGGAGCTCTTCTTATATATATACTTAACAAGATCCCACGATAAAAGTTTATTAAAGTTAATTATTTTGTTTATAATAATTTTTTAAAGTTAACAAAAAATGAAAAGTCTAAGAAATGTTATTAAATTTTTTTTTTTAAACAAATGTTATATTATTGCTGCTATCTTATCCAACAATGGCATTAAGTAACATCGGAAAAAAAAATTTTACATCATTTGTTAAGAAATTGTTTATAAACAAATAGACAAGTTTAATATTTAAAGAATTTTTTTTACCATTATGTTGTCTTGGCAAAATAATGATTTTTAAAAAAAAAATTTTCTTAAATAATTTTTTTTATTGTTTATAATCGTTTTTTTTATATTTCGATTGTTTAAATAATTAGTTAAAGAATGATTTTCTCTTTAAAAATCATAATTGGCATTTCTTCATAGGTAAATAGAAAAAAAATTTTTTTTATCAATAATTTCATTGTTTGTTAACTTAACAATTTGTTATAAACAAATTCTAACTACCGTTATATTTTTTTTCTAAAGCCTAAAAAAAATAACAAAAACAGCCATATATATCAAAATACTAAAAAAAAAATTTTTCTATTTTTTATAACGCTTTTAAATATTACACGATACCAAAGTTGCACCGGACACTTGATTTGTCAAGTAAAAAATTAATATAACTTATAAACTATTCGAGATACGATAATGGACATTCAGGTCATTTTTATAAAGCATTAATTAATCTTCAAAATAAGCTTAAAAACCAAGTTTGTAACTATTGTTTATCAGCTAATACATGCATTTGTTTATAAAATTATGAGATTTCTTTAACTTTTTCGTATCTCTTATGACTTACAACTTAATAAATAATTAAAATACAGCTATAAACCTTAAAACAATTTTGTTTAGCGATACATTATCTCCCAAATTATCAATTAATCGTACCTCCATCTCTAATTGTTTAAACAATATACGTGATTTAATTAATATTTATTTAATATTTATCTAACACTTACCTTCAATTTGTAATTTTTTAATTTTCTCTACATTATTATAAGTTATTATAGCTTCTAAGTGAAACTGATTTTATCATTTATTTAAATAAATAGTTTCTTCGATGTCATTAAGTATTTTTTTTTCATATTTTTTGTAGTTTGATCTGCCGTATCTTCTAAATTTTTACATGTAAACCATATTTTTATATATTTTATTATAATTAAATAGAATTACATTTATTGGTATGAAAAAAATATTAGAAATAATATTAGGATAAAATGGATTTATAAAATAAAAGTCACTGTTTTATAATAATAATTCTAAATATATTTGAGGAAATAATACAATGCAATAATACAAATTCAAATAGTTCGTTTCCTTCTTTTCTTTAAGGGAGGGATTGCAGAACAGCTTGGTCTATCGAAGTTTTGAACTGAACTAGTTGACACCTTTTCTGTCATATTAGAGATGGAGGTACGATTAATTGATAATTTGGGAGATAATGTATCGCTAAACAAAATTGTTTTAAGGTTTATAGCTGTATTTTAATTATTTATTAAGTTGTAAGTCATAAGAGATACGAAAAAGTTAAAGAAATCTCAAAATTTTATAAATAAATGCATGTATTAGCTGATAAACAATAGTTACAAACTTGGTTTTTAGCTTATTTTGAAGATTAATTAATGCTTTATAAAAACGACCTGAATGTCCATTATCGTATCTCGAATAGTTTATAAGTTATATTAATTTTTTACTTGACAAATCAAGTGTCCGGTGCAACTTTGGTATCGTGTACTATTTAAAAGCGTTATAAAAAATAGAAAATTTTTTTTTTTAGTATTTTGATATATATGGCTGTTTTTGTTATTTTTTTTAGCTTTAGAAAAAAAATATAACGGTAGTTAGAATTTGTTTATAACAAATTGTTAAGTTAACAAACAATGAAATTATTGATAAAAAAATTTTTTTTTCTATTTACCTATGAAGAAATGCCAATTATGATTTTTAAAGAGAAAATCATTCTTTAACTAATTATTTAAACAATCGAAATATAAAAAAAACGATTATAAACAATAAAAAAAATTATTTAAGAAAATTTTTTTTTTAAAAAATCATTATTTTGCCAAGACAACATAATGGTAAAACAAAAAATTCTTTAAATATTAAACTTGTCTATTTGTTTATAAACAATTTCTTAACAAATGATGTAAAATTTTTTTTTCCGATGTTACTTAATGCCATTGTTGGATAAGAAAGCAGCAATAATATAACATTTGTTTAAAAAAAAAATTTTAATAACATTTCTTAGACTTTTCATTTTTTGTTAACTTTAAAAAATTGTTATAAACAAAATAATTAACTTTAATAAACTTTTATCGCGGGATCTTGTTAAGTATATATATAAGAAGAGCTCCACAGAGCCAAAAATTTATAGGTTTATTATTTAAATTTTTATGTCGTCATTTATGAAAACGGAGATAGGAAAAAAATTCGTTAATTAACAATTGCATAACTTTTTGAAAAATTAATTTAAAAAAATTTTTCGCACGGGAATATATTCTTTCAAGTATCTGGATGACACCATAATTTATTTAAATTTTTAAATTCATATTTGTTACTATAAAAAAATAATTTTATGTAAGAAACTGTCTTTAACGGCAGTGCGCCCATGCCGTAATGGCTGCGCGGAGCCCTATTTTCAGCGTTAAATTAAAATTATAAATAATAGAGGTAGAGTTCCGGGAGCTGGGACTTCTTTTTCGGAAATTTCCTCTTCTTTAAGGACCTTTTTTCCAAATATCGTAAATATTAATAGTTTATGAGTTATTAACAAAAACGTAAATACCTCTTTTTTTTCATCTTATTTTGTTAATAACAATTGCAATTTTTTACGTGCAGTAAAATCCTCAAAACTCATTTTTCTAGAGGTCGTTCCGAATCCAATGAGCTATTGCTCATATTTTTAGGAGCTTTATCTCTATTTTTCACGTTTTTGAACTTGTTGACTGGACTAATATAGGTTAGAGTTCAAACAACTAATAAGTGAATACTATCTGAAAACCTAGATGTTTCTCTGAACTTTTAGGTTTATTATATCATCATATTTATTTATTTATTTTGAAATCATATAATAGCTTTATAGCTGTTAACGGGATTGTTACCATGTACCTTGTTTTTTTATAAGTCTCCGATATTTCGGCGCTGTTGCAAGCGCCATGATCACGGAGTAACTCAAAGTGACCATGAAAGTTTAAAATAATATATCATATAATAGCTGTATGTATGTGTATTTTATATTCTATTTAAATAAAGTAAGCATTTTTAGTTATAATAGTATCATATAGTTAATTAAGTCGTAGTTTTGTTTTTATTTTATGCTCACGTAAGTGGGCATTCTATTCTATTGCCATATCATTCGTCTTCTACATCCTTACTGGTTGACTGGTAGAGAATGCTTATGGCATTAAGTCCGCCGTTTGCTGTTTAGGTGATAAAGAATAAATAAATATTTCTCACACCATTTCGCCTAGCCCCAAAATAAGCACAGTAAGGATTATGTTATGGGATGCTAGGATAACGGATAGAATATATATTATATACTGACATATATAAGTATATTTTAGTTAAAGTTTCTAGAGGATCTCGCTGCAATCGTTAAGCAACTCTCTCAATAATAATAAAAAATAAAATAATAAAAACTTTATTTTCTCTCCACAATCTTATACATGCTTCATAAGTACCAGATTATAGAACTTAGGTCTTAGATTGTGAGGAGCTGATGACCAAACTAAGCTGACGCCTGTGTCTCAGTGCACCAGCCTCTCCCCGCTATAAGAAAGTGTTGCAATTGTCGGTGATAAGATGGGTGACCATAAATTTATTTTTCGAGCTCCTCCGTGCTTCGGAAGGCACGTTAAGCCATTAGTCCCGGCTACATGTGCAGTCATAAGCAATTATTATAAATTATTTCAAAATAATATTACATAATTAAAAATCCATCATATTCTCAGGTGATTCAAAACGCGCTATGGACGAGTACACATCCGAGATACTTCTACACGGCACCAACACTATAGTGGTCCACAACACTTGCGAGGACTCGTTGCTAGCTGTCCCGCTCATACTCGACCTGCTGGTGTTGGCGGAACTCTTCTCACGTGTGCAATATAAACAACAACAGAGTGCAGGTATATAAACACGTCACCGACACTATAGTGGTCTACTACACTTGCGAGTGCGATATAAAAATCATCAAAGTGCAGGCGATTATAGACACGGCACCAATAATATAGTGGTCCACAACACTTGCAAGAATTATATAGTGGTTCACAACACTTGCGATTATTCACTATAGTGGTCCACAACACTTGCGAGGGCTCGTTGCTAGCTGTATTGCTCATACTCGACTTGATAGTGTTCGCCGAATTCTTTTCTGTGCGGTATAGATCTCTGCAACAAAGAACGGTAATTACAGAGTTAATCCTTACTAATGTTATAAGTGCGAAAGTGAGTGTGTTTGTTACGCTTTTACGTAAAAAACTAATGAACGGATTTGGATGAAATTTGGTACGCATATAGTTTATGGCCTGGATTGGGACAGGATACTTTTTATCTTTTTTGTTTTGTAACGCAGGCAAAACCTTTGTTTACAGACGACGGCGCCTTTTAGAGGCACACCACCGAACGGACCTCACACCCTGCACCCGCGAATGTCACGGGCACGATGCAAACTGTGGAACGTGCAACTCGAAATGGGAGTTGGAGATGGAGAAATACCTCGTTGCACTGATCCATAGTCTGTACACTAATAACCGTTCGTTCATGGGAATGGGTACTGAATACTCCGATATGTTTCAAACTAGGAAGGGAGTGAGACAGGGTCGCATCTTGTCCCCTGCACTTTTTAACATATATGGAGAGTACATCATTAGAAGAACAATACATAATTGGGAGAAGGGTTTCCCTATAGGTGGAAAAAGATTATCGAATCTTCGGTATGCTGACGATACCATCCTTTTGGCAACAACTATGGAAGATATGAGTTAGCTGTTCCAACGACTCAAGGTAGAAAGTGCCAATATCGGTCTGGCAGTAAACAGAACAAATCTAAAATGATGATAGTTGACCGAGCCAGAAAGCTAACCATCGGGATCTGCAACATTTCTGGGATTAAAACCGTCGACCACTACATTTACTATGGCGCCCAAATCAATAATGACGGCAGTTGTGTCCCCGAGATAAAAAGGAGAATCGGGATGACCAAAGATGCTATGTCCCGACTAAAGAACATCTGGAAGAAGAGGGGAATTGGTGTCAAAACCAAGATTAGACTGATACGAGCTCTGGTTTTCCCTATCTTCCTGTATGGGGTCGAAACGTGGACTATCTTAGCCCGAGAAAGGCAAAGAATTGATACATTCGAGATGTGGTGTTGGGCACGAATGCTGATAATACCTTAGACGGAAAAACGCACCAATGCATCAATTCTGACCCAGCTTCGCATAAAAACTCATTTGTCCATTTTAAGCCGGAAACGTATTCTTTCGTACCTCGACCATACAATGCGCAGAGGGAATGCAAAATTGGAAAAGCTTATTATGGCTGGGAACACCGAAGGCAAAAGATCGCGCGGTCGTCTTCAACAAGATGGACCGACCAGATTAAAGATTTGTCCTCATCCAAATTTTGTGCTTTAGTAACAGTGGCTAAGAGAAGCGGCTGGACCGAAACCGATGGAAGCAGATCGTCTGCTCCAGATGCAATCCTGACTGACCAAGATCCTCAGACATGAGGTAGTGACCCCAGAGAGAGAGAGAGAGAGAGAGAGAGATAACTGCCCCCCGAGGGTATTTGACAAGATTTAGAAGACGATCTCATGTTATTTAGGAATTTATAGTCTATATTCATCATTCTGTTGTGTATTTCAATAAAAATCCTAATAAAAAAAAAACAATTATCAAGCTACCGCTACAACTTTTCTCTGGACATTATGGCGAGTCACTGGTATGTGACGTCACTTGAATGGTATTAAAACGTCAAACAATACAGTGTAATGTCACTTTGACCAGAAGTTTACTCGCGTGTGACGTCATTTTAGCCTTCCGCCAATTCCAGTCGTTTCCGGTCACATGATCTTGGAACATAAAATTCATTTCTATATGATGTTTTTTTAGAAAAGTTATTTCTTATTTGTTCTTTCTGAATAGTAAGTAAGATCGCCGCTAATATTCATATTTAATACAGATGCCAACAATTGTTACGTTACAGTAATATAACTTATTTAGGGGATTGTTACTAGATCACGCAGTTACTCCGTGATCATGGCGCTTGCAACAGTGCCGAAATATCGGAAACTCGCTAAAAATAAGGTACATGGTAACAATACCGTAAATAACTTATATTACTATAATGTTAGTGACCATGAAAGTTTTAAACAATAAATTGCTACTTTATTTTTCATACTGTCCAATAGCCACTAATAATAGTAATATTTTTTCACAGAATGGCAGTCGATGCACAGCGTTTTATCAGTGTTATCATACTGCTTGAAAGCACCATTGGTTCCTCAATCTGCGCCCGTAATCAACGCTCTCTACAAACAACGCGCCTGTATAGAGAACATAATGCGAGCCTGCTTGTCTCTGGCGCCGAACAATCACATGCAACTGGAACACAAGGTAATCTATACATATTATAAAATGGTAGGAAAGTCAAAACTGTACATTGTTTTTTTTTAAAGAATACTTGGGGTGGGAACTACAATCGATACCGAAGCCAAAAATATAGTATTTAAAATTTTTGTCTGTTTGTCCGGGATAAACTCAAAAAGTACTGCATGGATTTACTTCAAATTTGGCACGAATAATTATTAAGAAGTCGGCTCAACATATAGGCTACATATTATCACGCTATCACCTACGGGGAACCAGCAGTGAACCTTTATTTCTAACTAATTCGACGCGTACGAAGGCGGCCACTAGTAATATTATAAGTTTTTTAAAAGAATATAACTACTAGATCTTTTAATCTAAAAAATACTAGAAAAAAATCCACGCGGCCCCGTATCCTCCGTTATCTGCGCGGATGTACTGAGCTATTAAGCAACTGCGACCTTAATGACCGTGTCAAATTTCTTCTGGTATTTCTTAGGCTGCAAGGCAGCACCATCTCTTCGCATTGTAGGTCACAATGCCAAACGAAATACCTTTACAAGTATTTTGTATTATATTTGTGTTTCAAACATTAAACTGCTAGATGTTTAAATCTAAAGAAATTAGCAGTTTTTTTTTATTAGAAGAACATCCACGCGAATCAGACAGCAGATGGGACTCGAACCAGCACCCTTCGCTATCCGGGCGAATGCACTGACCATTATGCTTACGCGGCCCTGATGGCAGTGTCGAATTTTCTCTATTATTTCTTAGGTTACAAGGCAGTGCCATCTCTTGGCTTTGTAGGTAATCTACAATCATGCATGCATTCGCCCGACCAGCGGAGGGTGCGGGTTCGGGTCCCGTTCGCTGCTTGGTCCGCCTGGAATATTTTCTTATATAAAAATCTTTAGATTTAAACATCTAGCAGTTAAATGCTTAAAAAATATAAGTTAGAAGTTTATTTAGTAATCATAAGTTTATTACTGTATCTGCAGTCTTTAGCCTCTACCAATCCGCATTGAGCCCTGTACCCCAGCAGTGGGGATATTAATAGACTGATGATGATGTGAAGCGAAAGATATATTATAGCAAGTCAAATATTGTTTTTTCGTACTGCAGGTTCCATTCCTTATGTCTGAACTTCGTTCGGGTGCAATGTTTGCGGGCAACGCCCCGCCCACTAAGAAACCGAAGCTTGCGCAAGAGAATGGCGACAAGTAAGAAAACTTCAGGAAATACCATACTTTATGTTAAGAGATAAGTTACCTCGATATTATATATTTGAAAAAAATGAAGTACGAACGTACATAATTCTATGAATAAAAAATATACTTTCTAACAAAATTAATAGATATACAAGAAAAAACTCTTAAGAAATTATAGTCGAAATATTCATTCATTTGTTTTCTGTCACTTGAGTCGTATAGTATCAAAGGCGGCAAAGTAGGTAGATTTTCAAAAATGAGATACGAGTATGGTAACACAGGAAATTTAAAAACAAATCTTAAAAATCTCTCATTCAGGATTACAGATGACCATAATACCCTTAAAAACTTGATTGAAAACACAATTTGGTTTCAAAGGTTGCAATCTTTCTCATCTCACAATCATAACCGACCATATTTCAATTTCAACCAATCAGAAGAGTTTCTGCAGTAGCGTCGCAACATGGCAGAAAGTGCAGTTCAATACATTTTTGACTTGAGTTTTTAGTGATTTAAAGTTTCTTCTTTAGTGTGTGATACTTATCATGGAGCAAACTCCAACACGTACTACTAATTACACAAGCAAACGAAGAAGGAATAGCGATACATGCAAGAGGAATGTGATAAAAAGCTAAAATAATTTCGTGTTATTTACTAGGTTAGGGTTGGCACCTATTTGAATTTACTACGTATTTTTTTTTAATTTGTTTTGATAGTTCCTGTGTCCTGCCCGTGGAATATCTTTCAAGATTGAAACATGATTTTTGTTATCCTTTTTTACTCATAACATTACCGGTAGGTATTATCCATATACTATTATGTATGTAGAAATATAGTACAATAGTCCATTCATTACAGTTACTTCAATTTAGTTGATTTTATTATAACATTCCATTGTCGTGATGGCAAACACATATTATGATGTGTGCGGTGTGTGCCCAATTGCAAGTGATCTTCCAAATAGAACGCAAGACTCCGGCTTAATAAAACCTGGTCTTTAGTTTCTTATTATTAATTGATTTTTTATGTTTGAGTCCATGTTCATTAAAACCATAAAAGGAAATTTTATTCCAACATTGTGTGATTGCGTAAACAAAATTTTTGTTTTTTACTACGAAACAATCTCGGTTAATTTTTTTTAATTTTAAATAATTTGATTTTTGTTTCAGTCTATTATTTGTTCTTAATTTCTGTTATTTTTTAATAAAAATATAAATTAAATATAACAAACTTTAATTTTGACAACCCTGTTCATACTCGGCTATCATAACATTTAGTTCGCGTCAAAGGCGGCCATATTTACCAAGCTTCGGTTCAAAATCGGCCATTCTAATAATTTACTATCAAGGCGGCAAAATAGTAATTTTATTTTATTATTATGGTGCCTGTGGTTCACTTTGCGCAATGATTTTATGTTCATTGACATTCATCATAACGACAAATCGTAGTGAAATGTCTCCCTTAAAGACGAGACTAAACAGTTTTTTTTGATTTGCCAAATATTTGGTTCGTCCTACTTTGCCGCCTTTGATACTATACGACTCACTTTTAATTGATAATTTACCTGATCTCGTTCTCAATAATGGGAGAAAACGGTTTCAACTACTGAGAACATGTACCTACAAGCGAATATCGACCTTAATCAACTAAACACTATAATAATATAAAAGAACTTCGAAGTTAAACTTGATGTAAATCGTAATGCTGTCTCTGTTTTCTGTTTAGCAAACAAACAACACATGGTGACAGCATCCATTTTAGAGCTTTAAATTTAGTCACCGTTTTCTAATAGGTTGAATAATATTAAATAAAACTAGTTTAAACGGGTTAATTCACGAACTTTATTTATTTATTGACGTTTCGCAGCCTTTTACGAGTCGAGCTACCTTCGAAAGACACAAAGACAAGACAAAGACAGACAGTCTTTCGAAGGTAGCTTGACAAAGTAAATAAAAAATTGTTATTCTGACGATGTAGACCTGAAAAGGCTGCGAAACGTCAATAAATAAATAAAGTTCGTGAATTAACCCGTTAACACTAGTTTTATTTAATGAGTGATGTGCGTGAAAACCTAAGAAACAAATATTGAATAATATTGTTGATACTGTAACTGCAGAATCATATTATTTCGAGGTAACAGCATAACGGCACTTAGTTTTATTTTAATGTTTTTTTTCATCGTTAATTTATACATCCTAATGTATATTTGTAATCAATTAATTTTATTTTTCCAGTATTATATGTGTAATTTGAATGATTAATTTGTTTCCTAGTCTTCTTGGATGTAAAACATGGCTTTATATCGAGTTGATAAAGCATAACTCGTGTCGACGATGACGTAAGACATTTGTCTCTTTTGCACGTTACTTAGGATAGTATGTGGGAGAGGGACAGAATGTCTTAAATCGTCATTTGCGATGCCTTCTTTAATGACACGTGTTATACAGTTGGTCTCGTTTTTTGATTTAGCAGTATTTTATATATTATGTGAGAAATTTACCTTAGTATTAATATTCTCTCTAATATAATTTTATATATCGACCTAGTCGATGATGCGTTATTTATTTATTTACTATTATTTGTTAAATGTATCACTAACGTCTCAGAGACGTCAAATTAGTTTAATTTAAAGTCGCGTTTTGTTTTACTCAATCGTGACAGCAAAGAAATCGACGGCGATAACTTTAAGCAAACTTTAGAGTTAATTTTTGCCTTTGAGTGCAGATGTTAGCTCTCAAATCTGAGATACATCATGACATCTGTTTAATGTGTGACTGTGTGTAATTGGCAAGAAAGTTCAAATTAATCAGTCAGATCTCAATTTTCGAATTATATCAGATATGGTTAGTTTCAATAATAAACCTCCTGTAAAATGTAAGGATAATCCACAGAACCCAGAAAGAGGTTAGTAGAGTGATCACAGACTGTTTGTACGGGAACCCATGTCGCCGGCTCGCCCCCACTACACTCACACCTAATAGATAATAGCCAATCAAACGACGCGACACAAAACAATCGAACCAAACAGCGCTCATACCCGAGAGCAACGACGCAATCTGAATCAAGTATAATTGCAAGTTACGAGCATTTTCTCACACATAACTGTGGGCCTGCCCCGCCCACAAGGCCCTTCTCCTCTTTCTGTATTCTGTGGGATAATCAGTACAGTAGTTATTACAGTAGAGCGCCGATTATCCGAATTAATTGGGACCGAGGTCGATTCGGATAATCGGACATAGACGCGTAATAAAGAAAATCGAACTGTCGCACAGAATAAACCTTATTAAGTTTAACAAACACAGTTCTACCATAATAAATACAATAATAGAGGTACATAGTAGAAAAAAAAACCGCGTCAAGTGTCAAAACAGTGTCTTGCCTCAAGCTTTCAACCATAATACTTGAAATATATCTGGATTCCAGCGAGTTCCAACTTGTTACAACAAAACAAACCAAAATAACTTGGTTTTAATTTTTTATTTAACGCTTAGGACCGATTCGAATAATTGGCGATTCGGTTAGTCAGCGTTCGGATAATCGGCGTTCTACTGTATTATCAATATAGTAAAAATATCTAGGCAATAAAGTCTCATTAGGCCTATCTGTTACTCGCGTTTGATTATTGAAACTGGCCGTTAATATGAAATATCATATATTTTTATTCGAAAAGATTAAAACGCATTTATCTAATTAAGTAAGTACTTAAATTGATTTCAATGTATTTTCCTTCTAAGGCCCAAACACGAATTTTGACAGCTCTGAAATCGTATCGTCATTATCACATTTTGTATTGAAAGAGCCAATTTGTTCTTACGTTCGATAGGGGCGTTGCTTAGTGTTCATAGAATTTTCAACGATACGACTACAGAGTTGTCAAAATTCGTGCTTGTGCTTCTGATCTGTGATGTTGCAAATGCGAGTAAATGTTTTACAATTGTATTTTATGTAAATTCTATATCGAATTTTAATTATTTAAATGTCTAGTTTAAAATTTAAATATGACAGATCTGTGGTAAACTCAATTTAAAATTTCAACTCTACGCGTTTAGTAATAAAGATCATTACCATAGTGTAGTCGCCCGCTTTTTTTTCAATATTTATGTCTTGCTGCATATGATGCGGCAGTATTTCTTAACTGATTCTCATTTAAGTTAAAAAAATATAATGAATATCTCATAAATATTAAGTTTTATTTATCTGTAATTTTTTATTTGTGAATTTCTCACTTTGACGCTTGTCTGCCAAAAGTTGTGCTGAATTTTATTAATTCAAGTTTTTATTATTGGCCAATTATATTAACAAATAGGTTAGGATTTTTCAGGCTGTATTTAGTGTTACGCGAGCGAATATATATTTTGCGGTTCATTCACTTTATTAAGTTTAATCCCACATAACTTACAGTTGAAAGCATAGTGAGTTTTTGTCCGTTTCGGGACAATTTATATGCGTGCGAATTCATATTTTTTTACATAAAACAATTTTCTGCGTAAATATATTGTTATATTAATGAAAATAGAGACGAAGAAACTTTTCACTTTGCTTCGACTCTGCGTCAATGTGACTTGAGCTTTTTTACGCACGCGTAACACTATACTTCATTCCCGATAACATTAAAAAAAAGAAGTTCAGGCTGTATGGGCATTGCTCCTCTTGCCTTCCCCGAAAGGGAGAACTTAAAAAAAGGCTGAAAGAAGCAGGGCTTCGAAATCTTTCTATGTCATGTTTAATATAATTATGAAATAAGATATATTAATGAATATTAATATTTGATATGACCTATATGTTTTGCCAAATTCTCTGGAGTGTAAAGTTAACTATTTATTATTATTTGTTACAAATATTATACAAACATTGGAAATGGGTAAAATTATACAACAATAAAAATAGAATTTTTAGGGTTCCGAACCTCAATTTGCAAAACCGGAACCCTTAATAGGATCACTCGGTTGTCTGTCTGTCTGTCACGGTGTATTTGCTCGGAATCTACTGAACCGATCAAGTTGAAATTGTGTACATACTCAGGTCCGTGACCCAAACATGGATGAATAAAATAAATAAATTACGATTGTTAACTTTAGGTAGTGAATCCAAAATTAAAAATTGAAATTAAGGTAACCATGCCGTGTTATAAATCAAATGAAAGGGTGCATTTGAGAGTTCCAAACATATTTTTTACAAATATAAAATGAATAATTCAAGGATAATATAAGAAAATAGATAAAGTGTGACCCCCTTTGCTTTGGCAAGAAAAATATATCAATGAACTTGCCATTTGCCAATAATTTCCTAATATAATAATTATTTAAAAAAAAGGGATATTATTTTATCCCTTTTTTATTCTATTTTTTGGCAAACGAATTAAATTAGATGTTTCTACGTGTCACAAAATATTTGAGTCGTCCGAAGACTGACTACCACCCTCCATTCAAATTTGAACCGTCTCCTTACAATTAATCACCCTCTTCACCAGATGAAAACGCCGAAGACGATAATTGGCCTATATTAATCACAAATTACTCTACCACATTACTCGATGACATTATACAACTCATAAAATCTATGTTATTCTTTGTTTTCGTCTTTTTAAAAGATAGTGGCAACGGCGCTTCAATAATTTGCACCACGAGTTCGCCGCTGGTTCTGTTGAATTCTATTGAATGATTCTTTAAGTTACTAGGGCCCGCACCCACAAAAAACTATTAACTATAAGAAAACGAAAGACGATTAAAAATCACGTGTAATATGTAATGTGCATCACCGAAAAATCAAAGAGAATGTCATGATTTTCAAGCAAAGCGTGTCCTATGATCCATCAAGTAAAATCAAAATTTCACAATTTCGCCTTCCTATTTTTAGTTCGTTAAATAATCATATAATGAACCCTTACTTATAGTTTGGTCGCATTATATCTAAACGTTTAAAGCAGGTTGCAAACCTCTGTCTCTTTGGGTTCTTCAACACAGCCATTTTTGTGGTACAAACCACAATGGTAAATCATGTAGTAATATATATATATTTTTATAATATAAATATCTAGTTTATTTGTTATATATGTTACTGTTTAAATGGCTGTGCTAGTAAATTTTACGCATAAATTTACAAAAGCTTATTTAAACATTTATTACCACAATGTGTTGAAAATGTGCACATATAAAAGAACTATTATCTGGACTATTATATGTTATCTGGAATGAAAAATAATTAATTATGTAGTTTTGTGGACGTAATATAATTAATAAAATCTTTAGGCATTGTCCTAATACAACGCGATAACGCGAATGAGCGATGCGATCATTGTACGATTTGACGATCAAACATATTGATCTAGAATAGGTGTCCTAATAGGCGATCGCGCGATGCATTCGCGCGATTAAAATGTTTAAAAATCTATTCGCGCGAACTTAGTTCACGCGAACGCGCATTCAAACCTATTAATGATGAATAGGTGTCCTAACTGAAGTTCGCGCGATGATCGCGTCGCGTCGATAGGAAGCGGGGAGAGGGGCAGGACTAACCCGTTCCGTATTCGCGTTCTATTAGGACACCCAGTTCGCGATCACGCGATGGTCGCATCGTTTAATCGCGCGATGATCGCGTTATCGCGTTGTATTAGGACAATGCCTTACTCGGAAATTTACTTGGCGCTCCTTGTCGCACGATTGGTCTGTATAGTGTAGTGTAGAATTACAATACTCTTACTGTGTGCTACTTATCAAAGGTATATAACCCTAATCATACTTATTATCACATTAAACATAAAAGTGTTTCATTAAATGAGAAAATATAAGTAAAATCAAGAAAAAAACTGTAGTAGTAGTAGTATTAAACAGACTTAAATTGTCTGACCATCAATATCTTAAGATACCAATGAAATAAATTAAAAATGAATCTGTATTTTGGAATAATATTTACAATTTTGCCCTTATTCTCGGGCATTGAACGTAGTTTTAGAGCATGATCCGGCATGGTCCTGCAAAGAGGATGTGACAGGGAATAGAGATATATTTATTTAATGTTGTTTTATCTTGGGAACTCTTAATAATATATCTTGATTATCGTTCGCTGTAAGATAAATAGTTTGTTTTATAACCATAAACGTATAAGAATAGAGTGGGGAAGGCGGTTCTAAAAGTGTCCGTCTAGTAGAAAGAGAAAGAAGATGAGATACCGCTAGCCATCTCTCTCTCTCTCTTGTGACGCTGCGCAGTCGTGTGATTGGTCGGTATTCATCCATAGGTTTTTCATCCAATGCGTATGGGCAATTAGAGAGAAATCTAGCGGTCTCTCATCTTCTTTCTCCTTCTATTGGAGGGACACCTCCACTTGCAGTAGAGTCTACATCTCCCCTACTCTGTTCTTATACTTCTATGGTTAAAACTAGTGTCAATAAAATAAGGAATTGCAATCAAAGCAAGACATCCTGTCCCTCTGGAACGTTAATTAGAATAGCATGTGCAAGAGGGACAGAATATTTTACGCCGAAATTTGCTTTCCTTTCTTTAATGATACGGGTTATACATTATACTTATTGAAAGCTCTCACAGTGCTCGCTCTGCACTAAAAAAAATACCCTGGTGTAGGGCTTGTATACTGTGCACGGAATAACATAACTAGTTAATGACATCACAATATATATTTATTACTTATCATCAGTATTGCTTCGTATTTGAATAGAGTAAGCATTGACAGTTTTTTTTCTGTTCTCTGTATTGCAAGTGTCAAGTAAAGAGATTTGTTTATGTTTTTATTACAATGTGAATCTTTTTTTTTATATTTATTTTAAAAGAATAGAAGTTGAAAGCATTTATTCAGCAACATTTATTAAGCAATTGTCAATGTGATCTATGTCTGGCTGTAATAATTAGTAAGGATATTGAGTTGTAATTAATATAGTATATATGACGTCATTCACTGTACGGGTCAGTTAACTAAAAAACGGCACGGCTTAAAAGCACACGATTCATGAAATAAAACAATAGTACATTACGATACGCGTGACCTAAGTTGCCTATTACTGCACGGCGTGAAGGTAGCGCCCGAGCGGAGCGAGGGTGCTAAACGCCGTGCAGTAATAGACAACTTAGGCCACAAGTATCGTATACTATTTTTTAGCAAGTGTGACATAAACCCGCCCCGGACGCGGGCAAGAGGGGGGGGGGGGGGTTCGGGGGAAGGGAGGGATTCCCCGAGGGATGCGATTAGTGTTTTGAAAGTAAAATTCATGTATTGCAATCACAAAGAATTGCAATACAGACTGCAAGTCAAACTCTGAAAAGAAAGAATTCCGGTCTACATTACCATTTTGAAAGTATATTTCAAAAGGAAAAAATCAAATATCATTACAACAAAATAGAATTTCAATGTATCCATGAACGTTTATTCCTTGATTGGCATAGTAAAGTTAAGTTACGCGTATCGTAATGTACTAATTCTACATGAGTGAAGTTGGTCAATTCATTTACACACCGTGCAGAAAGAGGCAACTTAGGTCACGGAAAAGCGTGCGTAAAGTGCGGGTTTAGGTCACACTGTGCTATAAAAAATAATGAGTTGAGTAACCGCGTGTAAAAATGAACCCCTTTTTAAAAGATTAACAGTCTTATTACGATTTCAATAAGAGACAATATATCCCCGATCTGCCAAAACATAGTAAAAATAGCCTAGTTTGTAAAACTGTTGTTGCAATTTCAGCCTTCTGCATGCTGTTTGTTATTTTGTAATGCGGCCGCTCCGACAACGAGCGGAAATTTTGATATTCACCTATCTGAATTAACTTATTTTATATCATAAAACTGTATAGAATGTGCCGGTTTTATTTAACTGACTTGCATAATAATTGAAATGTTTTATCCAAAATAGCGTTTTCCTAAATAATGAAATTACCTTTGTTACTAACAGACCTCTTAATCCTCCATGTTAAGAACAAATTCCTATTTGACCATTCAGATGACATCATGTGACCTACTAACAATACGGCCCAAAAACCTTAAAAAAAAGCGAGTACCTTCCATAGAGGCCGGCATCGCATTTCCGATACTCCTGGTGTTGCAGTGTCTATTGGTAGCGGTGATCACTAAGTCGCGGCACGAAACTCTAGCGATGACCGTTATTGCGTAGAAGTAAAAATTAAGATGTGTTGGGGGGTGTAGGAAGGCCAAAGGGCAAGATCTTCCTCCGAGCTGGGTGGTGGTAGTTCGGGGGCCGCGGCCCGATTGATGTAGGTCGGGCATCGTATATATGAACTGTTGGCTGCCAAGTTTCACTTGCGCGATGTAGGCTTCCTTACGTTGTGAACGCAGCGCCGGTAGCGCCATCTCTGGAGGAGGCGAGTGTTCATTTCCTCCATGTTAGTTATATGTGGGGCATATAGATGTGTATATGGGGCGTGCGTTGCGCCGATTGGCTCTCCCGTCGTACCCATGCTCAGCTATCCCTGACGCGTTTTGTTCAGCGCTAGAGTTATGTGCCGCGACCTGTACCATCAGATGAGCCGTCTGTTCGTATGGGCAGGGGTATAATAAAATAATTAAATAGTAGGAATTAAATTTCCAACCACACTTATAGGTTGATGGATTTAGTGGTCCATTAGGAACCAAGGAGAAATTGTGCATGTACTGATGTTACTGTATAATAAACATGTGTATTTATGTTGCAATAAACTTTTATAAAATCAGTTTTATATTTTATTTACTTATTCTTTCTACATGACTGATAACGAAACCAAACCAAAGGATAAGGAAAACCTTTTTTTTTCAAGTTCTAAACTAAAAGAGGGTTAATAAATGGGTTTCGGTGCGGTGTCAGTCAGATTTATTTGCACTACGAAAATCGCCTTTATTAATATATGAAGACGATGTTATTCCCAAATTTATTGTTAAGAAGAGGAGATCTTACAAAGTATAAAATAAATTCAATCTGCGGTCGCGCGGTTTTAATTACCATAAGTTAATTTTTCACGGAAGGAAGGCGAAGTGAGGGCGCAGTTTTGAAATAATGACACAAAGATAGGGAGAAACTTTATAAGAGAGAAATGATAGAAAACAGAATCGGATTAATCTTTCTTTATTTTCAGTTAAGCATAGAATAGTACAGTATTCCAAGATCACCCAGTCAATTTATAGACAAGAGTCGCATTCACGCAGCAAGCCATCACAACGAAATATTTAACATACTGATTTCTCTACTATACTGTGTATACAAATCAACGTCACTTCAAAATGAATCAACACAATTTTGGTTCTGTATATTATAATTATGCAACGTAATCAAAAAGTGCTTAAATAAAAATATTTTTAACATAATTTCTTCTATAGTGGGCGAGAGTATAACAATTCCTCTTTATTCTATTAAGTAGTAAAATAATATATTTTATTTCTCACATGTCATGCTGTTACAATGATTTAAATGTATGGTAATATAAAACAGTTTATAATGTATATTACAATGAAAATACTTAAAGTTTCGTTCGTAACGAGTCTTACGCTATGATGAAAGCAAGTTGCCGATTTTAAAAATCCCTCTAGGATTATTTTTGTATAAATTCTGACCAGCAGTTACATCTTTCTAGAACATTGCCTCATGTTAAACGTTAAAATTTGTTTTCTATCGCCAGATCCACTCTGACGCATTACCTTATCGTTTTAGACTGCAAAATTTAGGTGTTGTATATTCAGTCAATTATGACGCACATACGTTCAAAAGAGAATACGAGCAAGGAGTTCTAAAAAATCGGCAACTAGCTAACAACACAACTATATGCTCACATGATTGTGGAATGTTAACTTAAGACACCTAAAGCGTAAATAGTACCAAAATACTGTCGCTTACAATATAAATAATTAATTAAAATAATACAAAGTAATGCTATGCGTGCAGGAAACGGTCCCACGCCGCGAAACGCCGCCACAACACAACTTAAAGTATTTAGAATACTCTATAATCTCTGGGAAAACTTGACTGATATTTCAAACGAAAACAAACCCAACTGCACATAGCGTAAGATTATTTTCGCTTGTCAACCGAAACGACCGAATCACGCCCCTAACTCCGTATCAGCAACACATCAATAAAATACAATATCGGGTATAACCACAACATGGATATATTAAGTAAAATTCATGCCTATAATAAATTCATTCCAAAATGTACTAGCGATTTTAGACCTCAACAGTTTAACGACAGAGTACATTTTCGAATAGTCGCTATTAAAGTGACTCTTAAATCGGATCGTATAGAATCACATGTTGGATAGGTATCGAGCGGAGCCGACGCGAGAGTGTAAACACTATAATATCGGTGCAAAATGTCTAAGATAAGGTACTACACACTATTTAGAATAGTTTGTGGACACTTGAGCTCAGTCGGCGCCCGCGCACCATCGACACACCAAGTTAACTATCTCTTCATATAATAAGTCTTTGTTTTTTCTACATTTTAACAATAAAATTTTCTGTTATAATAATACTTTATAACCGATGTATTTTTTAAGGGTTATTTGTTATATAATGTACACGATTTTAAAATTTGTTTCAGTGCTCAATATTATATTTTTTCTTTATTATACAATTCGTTGGCTACCTAAACGAGTGGTGTTAGCTATAAAGTACAACAGGATCTACTATAGGGAATGGAATATACTTACACTTGGTGGCATAAAAACTGCGTACCTACAATAGACATTTATTAATTTTTAAATTATAATAAAACATGTTTGTAATTATTTTTTGTTCCAATCAAAACTATATGAATGATAACAAGCAGTATTTTATGCCAAGAAATGTATTATAAGTGGCATATATGCGCGTGCCATTTGCAGATATTCAAAAGTTAAAATAAAGTCTGCGATAAAATTTGATTTGTACATTTTAAAACAAACAGTCGATGCAAACGGCACGCGAACAAAATACCAAGGCTACGAAACTAGCTTAAGTCTAGGCGTCTAGGGGATACACTAATTTGGATAAGAGCCATACGCTCTTTGGGCCCCTGGGCCGCAAAAGTTCTACATTTAATTCCTTACGTGCCTTCTCGACAAGAGAACCTGTCTCGGTATCCACATAAATACAACTACGATAATATTTATTGCTCAAAATAATAATGACAGTTCAATAGTAGGTATGCATATCCCTGCCCCATTCTCGTAGGACTTGAAAAGGCGTTTTTGGGCGTTCTAATTTCTTACCGCGTAAGGCTTTGACACTTCATCAAAAGCATTATAAAATACTATATGACATCAGTCTACAGTTCAATGCACAGTATAATGAACTTTAGACAGTTGTATTACAGTTCTATATTGCCGATCAGCCGACGCTG
Source organism: Chilo suppressalis (assembly GCA_902850365.2). Classification (NCBI taxonomy): domain Eukaryota; kingdom Metazoa; phylum Arthropoda; class Insecta; order Lepidoptera; family Crambidae; genus Chilo; species Chilo suppressalis. The sequence continues at coordinate 4,706,864 of OU963911.1, forward strand.
GTCGAGGTAGGGCGATTTAACTCGAGTAAAATTACTCAACACACACCAACATTACTAACTCGACCTTTCTCAAAGAAAGGATAAATAGACACTACAATAGTTTCAAAAATATTAAGTCTTATCTCGTATAGTACATATAATATTAAACTTTGTATGTTTTCTGTACAAGAAGCGTTTTAATTTTTTTAAGGATTCGCCTCCGTGATTGATAATTTTAATGAATGCTGTCTCCACCATCTCTTGCATGCCTTAATATAGAAGCAATATTTTTTATGAAGCATAACTAACCGAGCACCAAACTTGGTTATTTAAAAATATGCGACCATACACATTTCAATTCCATGATTTGAGTCAATTAAATGAGTTGCAGATTCGCTTGCAAAGGAAGGGTAAAAATGCAAGTTGTAAATAAACTGAAAATGAAACTAAAATTAATTAAATGTATCTTTATAATGAAATAATTTTAACTGTTTATATTTTTACACGCGAAAATGCATATTTTGAATAATTTAGAAATGACATTTAGGAGGTTAATTGCTAGTTCAGAATCCTAGGCCCTAGGCCCACTTGCTACAAAATTATTAAATTAAATTTAAAAGAAAAATCACGTTAAAACCACATTCTATTTACTTCAAACAGTAGACACAAATAGATGGAAGTTTTATGGATTTAGCCTTAAATTTGATTTTAAAATATTGGTGTGCAAAATAAGTTTCTAATCATAATGAGAATAGTGCCCATGAAAGTTCAACTACATGATAAAAGTCATCAGTGCATTATTCAAGTAATAATAAGTTAATAACAACTTTAATATTATTCATTAATAAAAGATTAAACAGACACAAAATCAGCAATAAAGCACCACTTAAATACTTAACTAGGTATCCATAATGTTTTATAAAAATTGGAAGCCAATTATATTATCTCACAGTGTAAATATTTACACTTGTTAAGAAAAAATATCCGTGTTTACTGTGACTGATGAATATCAATGAATATAGTCACGTATAAAAATGCTTACACATTTGACATGTGTATGTATTTTTAATGTGAACAGTGTAGATAGATTAAATGAACATAAATTGTGATGATGATATTTGATTTCTTTGGATTTTTCTTTATAATATAGTTTGTTTTGTTGCTTTAGATTGTTTTTATAAGTACATACATTCGACCTCCATCTCCGCCTCTTTGACTAAACTTTAGGTGGGTACCATAATTAAAGTGTCATAATATAAATGAAATAATAATACTAACATACATACAATATATTACAAAAGTTCGTGTTACTGTGTTTACAATGATTTTAGTTAATAACTAAAATTCTCAGTGACCCATATGAAATTTAAAACAGCATTGTAACTCGAAAAGGTATAAAAGTACATTGTATGTTTAGATGTAGTGATACTGCCCCCACTCACACACATACAAACGAATTAAGTGTATTTTTCGTTCTCTATATTTTTCAAAAGTTTGCTATTTATTTCGATAACAGAGGGCGCATCTAAAACAGCCCTTTAGATGCGCCCTCTGTTATCGAAATCGGGAAAATAGTGAAAACGCACAAGTTTTGCTGAAATTGAAGATTGCTGACAAATGCAAGGAACAGATATATGAATTTAAGTAGGGCCGATTTTACACAACACTTTTAATTGCAGTAACAACTCGTACATTTACGTTCCATTAGTTGACAGTGACAGCCCCAAATTATTGTAATAACGCCGACAATGTCACATCTTCCCGATCATCTAATGCTGAATGTTCTCGTATATTTTGTGATCGCACCGCGTTTGTTGTAGCTTCGTACTCGTGACACATTTTAGGAGAAAATAGCATTTCACGTTCTCGCTCGAATGTAGATGAATCTATGAAGTAGTTATTTGGCGATAAAGTTCTTTTTGTTTTGCAATCACTCGATTTTGAGGGCGACAATGTAACGGGCTGTACAGGAAGCGCTGAATAAGGTTTACGCGTTTCCGATGTGTTACGGTGCCTCTTTACAGAAGGCGAATGTGCACTTTGCTTTGGTGATGTCGTTTTATCATTCTCGTTGTTCAAAAAAGGCCCTAAAGTATTACGCAAACCCAAAGACGGCATGTCGCTTTCACTCGTTATTAAAACTGCAAAGCCATTTTCATTTACACATTTAACGTTGACATACTCATGAATAGACTCTAGTGGACCATTCTCGCGAGTTGTAGATGGCGCTGTTGTGCTACATTCTTTTTTGCTAAGCTTCGAACGAGAAGTTTTACGCGTGTATGTTAAATCGCAAGTGCATTTAACAGAACTATTGATAGTATCTTTCAAATTAATGGAGTTTGGGCTAGCTACTGAGTTGACAGAAAACGCTGCTGTATACGGAGGTTTCGCGAATTTATTTGATTGCCTTTTGTTTGGCGAGGAAGTCAGACTAGTTTTACGGATGCGAGAAGGCGAGTTTAAGGATTGTTGTACGATAGAGGGCGCCAGTGGAGAAAGTTGAGGCTCCACGCTCATTTCATTTTTCGTTCGCAGCGCATTTGATAGGTTATTGAACAGTACAGAGGGTACATTTTTAGGGTGTTTCTGAATTGTATCCGCTGTTTTACCTTCAACTGTAATAACTTGCTTACTACTGCTCTTTTGAGAATTGGCTGATGCAACAGTGTTACTTCTAGAGGGCGATGGAGTTGTGGTGTTTACTTCAAGAATTGTCAGAGTAGGGGATAAGGGAAAAGTGTTGCCGCTAATGTCATTTCCTTCAATTTTAGTATCGTATACACAGAGCGTAGCTAAAGTGTGCGAAATACTATGGACTATAGACGTCAGCGGTGCATTATCAGGTTCAGGTCCAATGAAGTCGCCAGGCGCATTGTTTTTATTTCCGAATTTATCTTTAACTGCGTTTATGCTTTCGACTCCACGTTGAGGTGGATCGACATTGTTTGTATGAGGGTTAGCTGGTGTGGAAGAAGTAACATTGCTACATTTATCTGAATCAAGAAGAGCTATAACAGAAGTATTTTTTTCATCGGGTCCATTAAGAATAGAGGGTGTAATAGGCGATGTGTTGTCTGTTTCAATTCCAGCAATAGCTTTGTAAGATACCACTGCAGAAACATTATAGTTAGATAGCGGTTTCATAGGGTCACTGGTCTCGGATCCACCTTGAGTGGACACGAGTGATTCAGATATATTGGAAACAAATGACGGTTGCGCAGAGTATCTTGCCTCGCTGCCGGCGAGAGTAGACGCGTGCTGTTTTATTACAGAGGGTACAGAAACAAATGACGGTGTCGCGGGGTCGCTGGCCTCGCATCCGACGAGAGTAGGAGACGCGTGGTGTGCCATTGAAACAAAAGACGATTGCTCGGATTCACTAGCCTCTCGAGTCGCGTGCTGTTTTATTGCAACAAAAGATGTTCGCGGAAGGTCGCTCGCCTCTTGAGACGCGTCACCGGCAGCAGCAGGAGCGGTTGCGTGCGGTACCGAGCCAGATATTATAGAAACAAAAGACGGTTGCTCGGGGTCACTGGCCTCAGTGCCCGAGTGTTGTGTTGTTGAAACAAAAGAAGGTTGCACGGGGTCACTGGCCTGGCAGTGGGAGCCGGAGCCGGAGCCGGAGGCGTGGGGCAGGCGCTAGTCGCGGTGGTGCGCGGGCAGCGGCAGGCAGAGCACGTGCTGCAGCAGCGTGTGGCGGCGCGGCGGCTCCGAGCACACCGAGTCGTAGTCCGACGACGACGACTCGCCGCACGCGTATGCCTGCCAACGATCAATAGATACACGTTAAGGTGCCTCTTCGCAATGGCCCATGATGGGCGATTATTATTTATTATTATTATTTATTTATTTATGATCAAGCTACATAGGCCCATAGATAAATACCTTATAGTCTAACATATATACAGATATAGAAACATTATTGTTAGTAAATAGAACACTAAGAACTCACAGCGCGGTTTTCTTCTGCGCCCGTCGCGGTTGCGGGACCGTTATTCACTAAGAATGTCAAATTGTTGCTATAGTCCAGGAAATGAAGCTAAAAAAATGGTAAAACCTCGCAATTTTTTCTTGTCCAGCACCGATTTGTACAAAAAATAGGCTTACCTATTTCAGAAAATAACCTATTGTTTTTATTTTTTTTATGATACATCATACAAAAATACATACAACCCTAAATTTTCACCCTTCTACCACCAACCCCTATTTTTTTATGACGGTACTAAGTTCGCTGGGATAGGGTGTTACAAAAATACAAATAAAGCTTGAAGGGTGTTGAAGTACATCATATAACGAGTTCTCTAATTTTCTTAAAATATTTGCATGAAGTTTTAACTTTTTAAAAAACAGTTATTTTTAATGCTCCTCGAACTAGTGACGTGTCTTAAAATGCTCGATATTTTTATTAATCATTAAACATGAGTTAAAACTTCTTGCCAATATTTTAAGAAAATAGATAAGACTCGTTATGTGATGTACTTCAACGCCCCTCAAGCTTTATTTGTATTTTTGTAACACCCTGTATATGTTAGTATATTGACCTGCACGGGCCGGTGTGGGTGCAGCAGGCAGGCGTGTTGTCACACGCAGTCCTCGAGCGACATCAGCAGCGGGTTCACGTACTCGAAGCCCTCGAACTCCGATTGGTCAATGTCAGCTATCACCGTACTGTAAATTCAAAATCGCTTATTCAGTTTAAGCTATTAAAGTCCCTTTTTTATGTCTGGGAAATGCCTTACGCACCCTTTAACTACCGGGGGAGCGAGAAGATGGTATCTGGGATTCCTCCCTTCTCATTTCAGCCAGTGGAAAACTTCATGAAGAAGAATAAGTATGGTATGTTACTCCTTATCGGACATGGGATGCACGGGTAATATAAGTGTCGCCGCACACGGGCCACACGCCACAAACGCCGCCACGAGAAGCTAGAAGCGGCTACTAAAGTAGCTGAAGCGCGCGACAGCGGCCAACTAAGGAAAGGGAGAGAGGGGTGGGGAATCGCGCGAGCGCGGCCGGCGCGGGCCACAAGAAACGAGCAACGACGATTTGTAGCGTGTGGCGGCCACCGGCGTACCGTGTGTGGTGAGTCCATATAAAATGTATGAAAACTACAAGAATAAGCCGGTGGCGGCGTTTTGTGGTTGAGGTCGGTGGTAATCCCTTCAAACTAAGCTCGATAAGAACGATCGACAAGAACAAATAATTATTGTTATATACATAGTGATAGAGTTGATTTTACAGTGACATTCATTGTAAAATCAACAAAAGTCATTGTAAAATTATCGGGTGTGACATGTACTATGTGTGTATTCACTCTCTTCGAATTGAGCTCGACAAAATGAACACTTAGGTGTTGATCGATTTGAAGTCACGGTAATAACACCTCTATCACTATGCAAATAGGGTACATGTCACTATAAAACAACTTTTTATGGCAATATAAATAAGGCATATTACTCATTACATGAAACACGCTTAAACGGGTTCAAAATGCGTCTTTTTATTACTTAATTTAAAGAGTAATCAAACGACGCAGCCGCAGGCGAAAGTAATCCAAAATGCGTACTTTTCTTACTGTTTTTTTAAAGAGTAATCAAAAGACGCAGACTAAAGTAATTCAAAATGCGTCTTCTTATAACTTTATTTAAAGAGTAATCGAACGACGCAGCCGCAGGCGAAAGTAATTCAAAATATTTTTTTTATTACTTTTTTAAAGAGTAATCTAAAGACTCAGCACCAGACGAAAGTAATCCAAAAATGCGTCTTTCTATAACTTTTTTTAAAGAGTAATCAAATGACGCAGATACAAGTAATCCAACATGCGTCCTTTTCTTACTGTTTTTTTAAAGAGTAATCAAAACACGCTAACGAAAGTAATTCAAAATGCGTCTCCTTATAACTTAAAAAAACATACGCATTTTGAACCCGTTTAAACGTGTTTCATTTAATGAGCTATGTGCGTGCAAACTTTAGGCGCAAATCAAATAGCCATATTACTCGTTATCCGGTGTGAGATGCACGGGCTCGTCGGTGAATTCGGGCGGGAAGTTGGCGAGGTCTCTCTCGCCCTCCAGCCGCGGCTTGAACGGAGGCACCACTTGTTTCTGCTCCAACTGCAAAACGGAATGTTTGGCGAATCTTTAGTAAATAACACATAGAACTTGTTTGTACCTATAGCCATAAGAGCAGCCATAGACGGACTGCTCGAGCAGTTAGCCAGTGATGAACTGTTTAAATAATGCCTTAAATTGTTTTTGACTACGCGATCATCTTACGGAGATCCGTTGATCGTCCAATGTACCTTTATGTGGGGTATTTAATATCGTTGGCTCGACCAGTTAGTGTCAACGGCTTGAAGCTACCATTTGACCGAGCTGTCGACAGTTGCGACAGTTGCCACATTTTACCACTTTGGATGTGTCTCTCGCACAAACTATTCAGTTTAGAATAAAATGATATTAGAAACCTCAATATAATTTTTGAAGACCTATTCATAGATACCTCACACGGTATTGGTTTGAAGAAAAGATTTTTTTGAGTTTCAGTTCTAAGTATGGGGAACCCCCAAAATTTATTGTTTTTTTTTTTCTATTTTTGTGTGAAATCTTAGTGTGGTTCACAAAATACATCTATTTACCGAGTTTCAACAGTATAGTTGTTATATTTTGGGAAAAAGTGGCTGTGACATACGGACGGACAGACAGACAGACATGACGAATCCATAAGGGTTCCGTTTTTTGCGATTTGGCTACGGAACCCTAAAAACAAAAAAACATGTAAGTAGTTAACTCACCATCTCCCACTCGATACTCTTGAAGAAGGGATGGCTGACGATGTCCATGAACCCGTTCTCCCCGCAGCCGAGCCTCTCGGCGGGGTTCTTGTTGAGGAACCCCTTCAGCACCGACGCTGCCTTTACGGACAACGAACGGGGGATACGAATCGTCTTCTCTAGAATCACCTGCGGAAATCAATGCAAAACCATTACCAAATTTACTGATAAAATAATAATAATAATAATAATAAATATTTCCAACACTCACACCAATTAGCCTAGCCCCAAAGTAAGCACTGTAAGGCTTGTGTTATGGGATACTAGGGTAACGGATAGAATACATATACTGTACATATATAAGTATTTTTATATAGAAATACATATTAAACATCCATGACTGGAGTACAAATGCTCGTATTCATCACACAAACATCTGCCCCCACCGGGATTCGAACCCGGGACCTCTCGAGTTGGCAACACCATGAAACCCGGCGTACAAACCACTCGGCCACGGAGGTCGTCAAAATGTGGGTTAGTAGTACAATAAACTCAGAATACTATAAAGCAGTAAGGAAGTCAAGACATAATTGAAAAATGTAAGTAAATACAACATTAAATTAATATTAAATAAAATTTTAAAAAAAGTAAAAATTTCCAACACACTCCAATTAGCCTAGCCCCTAAGTAAGGCACTGTAATGCCCTGTGTTATGGGATACTAGGGTAACGGATAGAATACATATATTGTACATATATAAGTATATTTAAATAGAAATACATATGAAGCATCCATGACTAGAGTACAAATGCTCGTATTCATCACGCAAACATCTGCTCCAACCGGGATTCGATCCCGGGACCTCTCGAGTCGGCGATACCATGAAACCCAGCGTATAAACCACTCGGCCACGGAGGTCGTCAAAAATAATATAATACACATCACAAGTGTTTAGAATACGGATCGTATTCTCTGCAATCACCTGGGTAACGTGATAATGCAAAACCATTATCAACAAAGCAATTATAAGGCCGTAAAATTCCATCATAACTCATCATCAGTCTATTAATATCCCCACCCCACAGCTGGAGCACAAGCCTTCCCTATGGATAGAATAGGGAGTTTGGGCCGTGACTCACCACGCGCGGCTTCAGGACAAAATTGCTAGGTGCTAACGACTGCAGATGCAGCTGGGACTAACCAATGGCTTAACGGGCCTTCCGAAGTGCAAACGAACTCGCAATCATTTTTGGTTATCCATCCAGTGACTGGTCTTAGCGAAAGTTATCACTTGCGTCATCGAGCACCTCTAGACAATTATTTAATAATAATAGGTAGGTTTTGGATACTGTATATACGAATACTCTTCGCCGCGCAGGATCTCCGACGCTATGAAGGTGGGGTGCCGCAGAATATATAAATAATATAATATAATGTCCCCTCCATGTTCTGGTCGGGTTAGAGTGTATCCAGTGCCACGTTCTTGGAACAGGTAGTCCTCCGTGTTCTGGTGGGGTTATAGTGTGCCCAGTGACACGTTCTTGGAACAGGTAGTCCTCCGTGTTCTGGTGGGGTTATAGTGTACCCAGTGCCACGATCTTGGAACAGGTAGTCTTCCGTGTTCTGGTGGGGTTATAGTGTGCCCAGTGCCACGTTCTTGGAACAGGTAGTCCTCCGTGTTCTGGTGGGGTTATAGTGTACCCAGTGCCACGATCTTGGAACAGGTAGTCCTCCGTGTTCTGGTGGGGTTATAGTGTACCCAGTGCCACGATCTTGGAACAGGTAGTCTTCCGTGTTCTGGTGGCGTTATAGTGTGCCCAGTGCCACGTTCTTGGAACAGGTAGTCCTCCGTGTCCTGGTCGGGTTACAGTGTGCCCAATGCCACGTTCTTGGAACAGGTAGTCCTCCGTGTTCTGGTCGGGTTACAGTGTGCCCAGTGCCACGTTCTTGGAACAGGTAGTCCTCCGTGTTCTGGTCGGGTTACAGTGTGCCCAATGCCACGTTCTTGGAACAGGTAGTCCTCCGTGTTCTGGTCGGGTTACAGTGTGCCCAGTGCCACGTTCTTGGAACAGGTAGTCCTCCGTGTTCTGGTCGGGTTACAGTGTGCCCAATGCCACGTTCTTGGAACAGGTAGTCCTCCGTGTTCTGGTGGGGTTATTGTGCCCAGTGCCACGTTTTTGGAACAGGTAGTCTTCTGTATTCTGGTCGGGATATAGTATATACAGAGCACGTACTTGGAACAGGTACTCCTCCGTGTTCTTGTCGGGTTATTGAGTACCCAGTGCCACGTACTTGGAACAGGTAGTCCTCCGTGTTCTGGTTGGGTAATTGTGTGCCCAGTGTCATGTTCTTGGAACAGATAGTCCTCCGTGTTCTGGTCGGGGTTATCGGCCGCCTGCGCGAATTCGAAGGGCGAGCGGCCGGCCAGCATCTCGTAGTTGAGTACTCCGAGAGCCCACCAGTTCACGGAGAAGGGATCCTGAGGGTTATCTTCCAAGGGAGCCAGACTCACTTGGAACAGATAGTCCTCCGTGTTCTGGTCGGGGTTGTCGGCCGCCTGCGCGATGTCGAAGGGCGAGCGGCCGGCCAGCATCTCGTATGCGAGTACTCCGAGAGACTACCAGTTCACGGAGAAGAGATCCTGAGGGTTATCTTCTTAGGTAGCTAGACTCACTTGGAACAGATAGTCCTCCGTGTTCTGGTCGGGTTGTCGGCCGCCTGCGCGATGTCGAAGGGCGAGCGGCCGGCCAGCATCTCGTAGGTGAGTACTCCGAGAGACTACCAGTTCACGGAGAAGAGATCCTGAGGGTTACCTTCTAAGGTAACAAGACTCACTTGGAACAGATAGTCCTCCGTGTTCTGGTCGGGGTTGTCGGCCGCTTACACGATGTCGAAGGGCGAGCGGCCGGCCAGCATCTCGTAGGCGAGTACTCCGAGAGCCCACCAGTCCACGGAGAAGAGATCCTGAGGGTTACCTTCTAAGGTAACAAGACTCACTTGGAACAGATAGTCCTCCGTGTTCTGGTCGGGGTTGTCGGCCGCCTGCGCGATGTCGAAGGGCGAGCGGCCGGCCAGCATCTCGTAGGTGAGTACTCCGAGAGACTACCAGTTCACGGAGAGGAGATCCTGAGGGTTATCTTCTTAGGTAGCTAGACTCACTTGGAACAGATAGTCCTCCGTGTTCTGGTCGGGGTTGTCGGCCGCCTGCGCGATGTCGAAGGGCGAGCGGCCGGCCAGCATCTCGTATGCGAGTACTCCGAGAGACTACCAGTTCACGGATAAGAGATCCTGAGGGTTACCTTCTAAGGTAACAAGACTCACTTGGAACAGATAGTCCTCCGTGTTCTGGTCGGGGTTGTCGGCCGCCTGCGCGATGTCGAAGGGCGAGCGGCCGGCCAGCATCTCGTAGGTGAGTACTCCGAGAGCCCACCAGTCCACGGAGAAGCCGTACTCCTCGCCGCGCAGGATCTCCGGCGCTATGTAGTTGGGCGTGCCGCAGAATGTGGACGTCGTGTCGCCGGGGCGAACGCCCTCCTGAAAAACACAAAAGGAAAAAAATGATATAGGTTATGGTGATGTGCAAATCATGTCTTTCTACGTATTGATAACATTTCCTAAAATTATTAGGTATCAAGTTCTGTACAAGTAGCACGAACCACTATAGAAGTAATAGTAGTAGTCTATTCGCCACAACGGACGTAATTAGAACTAAAAATCAGTACTTTAACCATGACATTTCGGACTCGCAAACTGTACGAATTCGATAATGGATCGTGCTAACGGTACTGATTACGTATTAATCAAACATGAAAAGGTAAATTGTGCTGCGTTTCTTTCCACCTAGTGCTCAGAACAGTTTCGAGCGGGCAAATATTTGTTCACTCGATAAATAAAATGTTCAAAACAATTTTTCGTATTTCCATTGATAACTGAGCAAGAGAGCATTCATTTCATTTATTTTCATTCATCTCATCAATCTCATTCTTCTCAGTCAAACGTTGTACGAACTCTTTCGCTCGCTCTGATGTTTCCAATTACCGAGCAAGCAAATGTTTGCCTATTCGCTAAGTTTTTTGACATTTACAGTATGTAACTAAAGGGAAAATTGCATATCTATCGATGCTTTTCAGAACAAGGATCTGAGTGGCGTTATAATAAAGCAGTAGTGAATCACTAAATTATTCGGTGATTATCACTTCCACCTCTCCAAGGTTGTTAGCGAATAGGCCTACTGAGCTTAAGTGGAAACTCAGTATAAGATGTTAAATAGATTCATTAAATGGTTGATTTAATACTGAACTCTTTGTCGTCATTTCTCCCGTGAATAACCCACACCGCACAAGATAGTTTATGCGAGGATAATTTCCTTTAAAATAATTATGTGGATCAGAAGTTATTTCAATGGATTTTTCTTTTGCAAATCCCCTCAAAAACGACGGGTAACTCATTAAATCTCGTGCAGAAGTTACAATCCAAAAATACATATACTTATTCTTCTTCTCCTATCTATTTCTTGTTAAGTTATTGGAAAACTCGAGGCCTTGCTCTTGTAAGAGATTACGGCAAGACCTCGGGTGGTTGTGACGCCCCTCTTGCCTACCCGAAGTGAAAAAACAAGGAAAAACTTATTTTGTTGCTATCATTCTGATTTGTAAGTAGAGCTTATATTTTGTGTTCATGTGCAACGCCCATAAGATACTTATAATCATTTTGATCTATGCCGAACTCGAAATTTTCCAAACATAAGTCGAGATAGATGACGCTGCGCTCGTGCAGAAGTGACGACAGCGATATCTGCTTCACAACGTATATACCTTGCACATGCCGTATACGGTTGGCTTGACATGGGCCCCGTGGTCGAGCAGCACGTTGGTAGATGACACAGGAAGTGACGTCAGCGATATCTACTTCACAACGCATATACCTTGCCCATGCCGTAGTCGGTTGGCTTGACGAGTCCCTCGTGGTCGAGCAGCACGTTGGTAGATGACGCAGGAAGTGACGTCAGCGATATCAGCTTCACAACGCATATATTTATATACCTTGCACATGCCGTAGTCGGTTTGCTTGACGTGCCACTCGTAGTCGAGCAGCACGTTGGTAGATGCACAAGAAGTGACGTCAGCGATATCTGATTCACATCGCATATACCTTGCACATGCCGTAGTGGGTTGGCTTGACGTGCCCCTCGTGGTCGAGGAGCACGCTGGTAGATGACACAGGAAGTGACATCAGCGATATCTCCTTCACATCGCATATACCTTGCACATGCCGTAGTCGGTTAGCTTGATGTGTCCCTCGTGGTCTAATAGTACGTTGTCTAGCTTCAGGTCTCGATAGATTACGCCACGTTCGTGTAAGAAGTGAAGCGCTAGAGATATCTCGGCGGCGTAGAAACGCGCGTGTTCTTCGGGTAATCGCCGTTGCCGTTGCATGTGGAACCTGTAGATAGAATATAGGCATTAATAATAGACATATAATTTATTTTCTCCGATCTTGATGCCTTTTTGGTAAAACGGAGGCAAACAAACATATTGGACAAGGAATTCTTAGGGTTGACGTATTCAACGACGTCCAGTTTTGGAAATCATATAGCCCTGATTTCCTTGAATAGTAGTCATAAAGCGGAAGCAATACAGCGGTAAATGATTTTACTAGAACGTTGTCCATGTTAACAAAATGGCGCGGTTTCCTAGAGTTATATGACGGCACTGCCTACCTAGGAATCCAGAGCTTTAGAGAGTAAGACTAAATTGGCTTCAAGGGAGCTTGGTGAAGCTAAATATATCGAGAAAATATTATACACAGCCGGCTGGCCGCCTGGAAGTAGGATTGCAGCTCTATCGGGTAGGGATGGTTGGAGGCGATCCCGAACACATGCTTCTCAGTCTACATCCAGTCTAAGACCAAATTCAGATAAGAACCCTCCTGTAAGAAAGTGAATGGCGCAGTATAGCAGGCTGAGTGTTTGTAAGCAGGAGTGGAGCCCCAACAGGAAGAAATGCTTCTCTGTTTACATCTCACAAAGTGAGTCAAACACTCACATAAAATCCCCCTTCCCAGTCTACATTTACTCTAATGTTTCTCCCACACCCGAGCGACGAAGCTTTGGTATGGAATGTGCTGTAAATTAGGGTTCGAATTTTGAATTAGTTTTATCGTAAGGAGGAAGAAGGAGCGTATCCTTTACCTGTATAAAACTCACATAAGATCTCTTCCTCTAACAAACTCGATGACGAAGAACAGCCGGCGTCTGGAAGCAGGAGTCAGCCCCACCAGGAAGGGGTGGTTGGACGTGATCTCGAACACATGCTTCTGTGTTTACGTCCAGTCTAAGACTAAACTCATATAAGATCCACTCCTCTAACGAATTTGATGACGAAGAACAGCGCGCTGGGCGAGTGGAAGCAAGAATGCAGCCTCACCAAAAAAGGCCACACTGGCGCTGTCTGTGCTTTGTGTTAGCGCTGCATCGACTGCGCGGTGACGCTACGTCATTCTACATATAAATCTGAACGACATGTCACAGGATGCGTTGAAACGATGGAAGCAGAAGGAGAGAAAGAAGACGAGGTGAGGAAGGGAGCTGCGTTGAAATGATGTAGCGGCAGCGCAGTAACAGTATGGTATGGTAATAGCATACGAAGGTGACAATTATTGTTGCATTTAAATTATTGCCAAAATTAGTGCGGAAGATATTTTACTATCTGACTTAGATTATTTTACTATCTGCGACGTGGGGAGAGCTGCGTTGACGCAGCGCATGTGTGGCATTCACTGCGTTGAAATCATTGCATTGCAAAGACGCACCGCAGTCTTTGGAATACGAGTTTCTCAGTATACATCCAGTCTAAGACTAAACTCACATAAGATCTCCTCCTCTAACAAACTCGATGACGAAGAACAGCCGGCTGGGCGTCTGGAAGCAGGAATGCAGCCCCACAAGGAAGGGGTGGTTGGAAGCAGTTTCGAAAACATGCTTCTCAGTCTGAACCCAGTCGATGTCTTCGTCGTCCGTCACTAGGGCCTTCTTGATCACTTTCATCGCGTACACGCGCTTCGTGCGCTTCAATTCCACCATTAGCACCTGCAAGATTGATTTACGAGAATAGGTAAATAAGATTACTCTAATGTACTCAAGAATTTCCAAAGACGATGACCTAGATGTTAATTGGTGAGGTTGATTGTGTAGATCTGTTATAAATAAAATTTGAATTGGATTATAGAAAAAAGAGCACAGGTAGATATCGTCTAATCTAAAACTGAACGACATTTCACACTTTTTTGGTATTTTTATGAGTGACCGACCGCGCCGCGTGCTGCCACTTTCGTGTTCGTTCGTGACTGAATCAACTGAATGACCAATGACTAGAGCTAATTTGAGTGTGTTGTATCCATCTGTAGACTGATTGTGGATGTAAGAGTAAGACAATGGAGGGGCGTTCAGTTTAAGATTACACGATCTCTAAGTTCTTCGAAATTTAATTTACAAAGTTTTTAAAGCCGTACAGAAGGATGTGTTTGATGTTTAGGAACTAGTTCTTCATAGGTATTTTGGATATGAAACTTCAAATTCACAATACATCGAATGTTGATTTTAAGAGCACGCTCATAAGGGATCATGCGGCACCAAGATAGTCGGCCTATACTGACCTTAGCGTAGGATCCTCTGCCGATGACCCTGATAAGCTCGAAGTCTTCGAGCGAGTACTGGCGCTGCGAGCCTGGTTCCAAGTCTTCGCGAGGCACAAGACTGGCGGCTGGCGCCGGCGGCGTTTCCGGTAGAGGCAGCTCAGGTTCCGCACGCGATCTGTAACCATAAGAAGACTGTCTTAATGAAATTGTATTTCGGACAAATTTCAACTTTTTCGAGCACTGCAAGCGGAACAAAAATTGTGTCAAAATATAGGAAACAATTGTAAAAATGCGAATATCAGTTTGCGCTGCGAATTCGCCACTCACTCGACGAGTGGTGTGGGAAATAGCGAGAAAAGGAGGCAGGGACGTAGTGTGGCAACATTACTCTTCATGCCGCACGTCATGCTCCTCGTATTGCCCACTGATCCCTATTTTGTCGTTTTTTTTCTTTGTATGACATTGATATAATTGGCCATACTAAAAATGCATAACGCGCACGTTGCCCCAATTACTTCGTTCATCGTATAGCAAAAGCATTAACTCGGTCGGGCATTTTAGTCTATTAGATATTTTAGTCTAGATTTATCTACGCTATGACGTCAAAACATTTGTAAACAAACACTCGCAAGCACGTAGAAAATAACCTATCTGAGTTTTTATTATAAAACCATGATTTCTAATAGATTACATAAAAAATATAGTAATTATCATGGTTTTATTATACGACATTGGAAAAACACATCGTTAAAGACTCCAGAAAAGTTGTGGTTTAATTACTACAGCCATCTTCTAATTTTATGTTCCTCATACCAAAAATTATAAGAAATATAGATTTGTATAGCACAATTTGACATGACAACTAGCCTATATGTTTTTAATAAATAAAAAAAAACCGCGGCAGCGCAAGGAGCAGTATGGCGGCCCTATTACAGTTCTGCTCATTTCGGCCAGCCCTGGGGCTCGTTGATATGAACAGTGTCCTACCTACGCCCTGAACAGGGCCACTAAAGACCAGCCAATACTCCTGCACCGGTCACTTCGCATTCTGAGGACCGCAGTCCTCTCAATGCGCGTCGGGAGTGCGGGTGATGTGTGGTACCCTGTCCGCCTGACCGCGCATCCGCAAGGTGATTTTCCGTTTCCGGACTCCCCCCGATGTGCGGTGCCGCGGAGTAAAAGATTGTATACACACCTGACGGAAGATGCGCGTCCGAGCGTCGTCTCGCCGTTGGCATCATCCTTGACCTCGACCGGGTCCACGTGCTCGTTGGAGCACGGCTTCTGCACCAGCTTGTGGCACTTCTTGTGCACCAGCAGCTTGCACTGGATGCACTTGAAGCCCTGCCTGCCCAGACCCCAGATGCGGTCTTGGCAGAAGGCACAGAACGCCCGCTGTAAAACAAAACAAATAGTTTAAATAACATTTTATATTTAATAAAAATTTGCTTTATTGGAAAGAAAAAAATTCCAACCGGATAAAATAATTAAGATTATGTTAATGTAAATAAATATGTAAATGGATGTTGATGAGCATCATCCAAAAAATATAAAGAATATACATGATTTGAATACGATAATTCAGTCAGCCCTTTGATTTACACCTAGATAGAGCAATCCAAATATACCACGGAAAGAAAACGGCTTATGTTACGCGCATGCGTGAATCTAATGTCAAATTGTACTAACGCAGCCTATGTACGCGTGTGTAGTGACGAGTATATCTACCAAATGTAGTAGATATTTTTTGCGCCACTGCCGTGCAGTTAAAACGGTATCTAGCCACACATCAAGTTAACACTAAATGTAAAATTTTCTCAATCGATTATGAATCCTAAATCAAGAGAAATAAATCTTAAAACCAGTTAAGAGAATTTCAAGTTTAGGATTACTTGACCTGTGGCTGCTATTAATGTTTCTCTGTGCCAATATTCACAGACAGATAAATAAAGAGTTACGTTCCGATTTTTCCAGAAGCAGAACACACATCGCATGTTACCAAAATAAACTATTAGTTGCACAAACAGGAAATTGTGATAGTAGCGCAGCGTTATTTGTTTGAAGATCACTCACTCTGTTAAACCGTTTCGCCTGGAAGATGTGTCCATTGACCCGATATAGCTTCCGCCACCGTCGAGCACCTCTCCTGTATATGCTCCCTGGAACGATGAAAAGTCACTGTTAATGTATGATACACTATAAAATATCGAGAAACTAAGACTAACTTCACAAAAAAGGAGTAATTTGCAAACTTTTTTCTAAATTCTACAGTTAAAGTATTTGGCGCTTATATTTATAACTTTTTGTAATTTTTCCATAGTTTTTTTGGCTAGTACGATTTGTACATTGCCAGTGTTTCCTTAGATTAATAAATTACAATTCGGGGAGTCAATCGAAGTTCTTTTTTCTAATAAAACAGTCTTAAAAGTTATTGAACGTGTCCGTTCCGTGTTATTGTATTTGTTATCTATATCATAGCGATAGTAGCCGTGAGAAAATATATTATGATTGGTTGAATTATATTGTTTTTTTTGTTTAATAAAAAGCAACCATATATTTTATTTAAAAACATTCTTCACCTGTAAAAAATTTTGCTATATCCAAAGAACAAGACATCTGAATGGGACATAGCACTTGCTCGACTGCTTCGCTAAGCCGGTTAATCGACGTATTGACCGTTATCGATTTATCTTATCGATCCGTTTGACGAATCACAATTTTTTTATTGTGGGGTATCGTCGGACAGTATGTGTCAATAGATCTGTTCTCGGAAAACGAGTTGTCTATTATCATTTTTCGTATTTTATAGTTGCGGAAATTAGTAATTTAACACTTGCCAAATTTATAGCTGTTTTAACATATTTATTCAATATGTACACAGCGAAAAGCAAATATAAAAAAAGGAAATTTTAAAAGGAAGTTGATGTATCTACCTAAAAAATGATGATTAGAACAATGATTTTATTTATTTTTTAAGCATTTAACTGCTAGATGTTTAAATCTAAAGAAAAGTTTACTAGAAAAAAATCCACGCGGACCAGGCAGCGGACGAGACAATTTCGGGGATTAGAACAATTTATTTGCCATAGGTACCAAGCGGGAATCGAACCCAGGGACTGACTGTTTAACTCTTCTCTTTATCTCTTTCGTTTACTCCTTCTAAATGGTGGAATGAAAGGGATGGCTACTCAGCACATATCGTTTTCCAGGTGAATGTACTAACGATTGTGCTAAAATTGAAGTAAAAAATCTTTCGCATAGTAGATCAATACTTTTAAAAGCATCTCTCATTTGACATTCTCATAACCTACAATGTGAAGTAATAGCGCGGGTTAAACTAAAAGACATTTCGACACCGTTCGTTACGATATCGATAGCATTTTGATTGACATTTGACAGAAAAATATTAGTCTTGCTAAAGACAACGTGACCGACGAATAGTAAAGCGTCCGTCTCAAGCAGCCACTGAAAGAACTGTACCCCTAGCACGAACCATTATTTGAATTCGAATAGCTTGCAAACCGAAATGTCAATGTCAAATTTTGTATGGAAACTTGAACAGCAAAAGCACAAAGTACGTAACGAGAACTAAATATCAGTACACATTTGACAATGACATTTCGGACTCGCAAACGACACGAATTCGACATTGGTTTGTGCTAGGGGTACTGAAATCTGTAGTTAACGAAGGACTCGCGTTTATAAGCCATTGCCATAGTAATTTGGCATCATGAAACCGTTGTGTATTTTATCCTACTTAAAAAAAATCTCAATTCAACTGTATGCTATTTTTTTCTAATAGGTAAATACAAATAATAATGATAAAAGGTAGGTGTCTAACTGTTTATGCGGTTTTCGGGTACAAAAGGTCATAGACAATATAAATGCACAATGGCCGAAGTTCAGTTAAGGCGCCAAACACGGGCACTTCAGGCATTCACATGTAAATAGTGGGCGGTCGCTACTTGCGACGCGGCGCGCTCCGTGGACCAAGTTTAGGTGTTTGTTAGTAAAGTTCGCAGCTGCATTAGTAGACGCCAGTTTTATTGGGGATGTAGCGACAATTTGTAGGAGTTAAGAGGTGTTTGTAAGTGCGCAAAAGGAACTAATTGTGAACTAAAAGGAAGTAATTGTGAACAGAACAAGAACTGCTCTAAGAATTAAGGCCCGCACAGACGAGGGACATTTGTTCGTGACGGACCTTGAATCGTGAATTTTTTTTCCACCGAAAACTTGTCACATCTCAACGCACGCTGTGCGTTCATTTGTTGCCGGGATATTTAGAGAAACGCACGTTATGGAAGCAAATATTCTGAGATTATGTTGCGTTGTAACTAACATGAACATTAAGAAAAATAAAAACGTTTTAAACGAGAATACTGGATCCACCCGATCTAGCGCGCAACACAGACTAAACTTCGCTGTGTGCGTTGCTGCCAACGATATTAAATAGCCTAGATACACCAACACGAACAAAATTATGCCCGAAACCTGTCCAAAAGGTACATTGGACGATCCACGGAGCTCCGTAAGATAATCGCATAGTCTAAACAATATAAGTCATTATTTAAACATTGAAAATCACCTTTAAAGCACACTGTATAAGGTCCTTATCAGCGCATGCGTCAAAGAGTTATAACAGTCCGAGATGTAAGCTCGTAAAATTTTACGACTTATTGCTATATGCGGAAGAATATAGACCTTATTTCTTTGAGTCTACGCGCATTTCTGAATGCGCTGTTAGAAATACAGCAGTGTACGAGTTTGAGCTCTCGATTACTATCATAGTTTTCGTAATTGTAAATTATGCTTCTATGTCCATTTTGGTGAAAAGTAACCAAATATTCTTAAAATTTAAGAAGATGCAAATGATTTAATGATAGAATTTAAACACTGTTTATTTGTATTGAAACGAAAACAATAAAATATTTGTTATATATATATATTTGTAAATTTATTTATTAATATTTACGTAGTATATGATATCAGACGACGAATTTTTATCTGCTGATGACGAATCTGCAGACACTTCTATTAATGAAAGCTTCTGTTCAGCTACCGACACACTTGGTGATTTTTTGCATCGAACTCTTGACCAAAATCCAGGTCTATTGAATATATGTCACGTCAATGCCCAAAGTTTACCGAGTCATTATGACGAGTTCCTTGATGTGTTCTCTGGGCGAAATGTACACGCTATACTAATTTCCGAATCTTGGTTAAAACCACATCTTCTATCTGCCACTTATTCTCTCCCTGGTTTTACCTTAATTCGGAATGATCGTTGTGGCCGTGGCGGAGGTGGTGTCGCTATCTATCTACGTAGTACATTTTTGTTTAAACTAAAAGCTTCCTCCAACGCGGACTCCAATTCGGAATATATTTTTCTGGAGATTGGGACAGGTCGTGCTAAAGCAGTTATTGGTGTAGTTTATTGTCCCCCCACAGTCGATTATTTCACCGAACTTGAAGAGGTTCTAGAATCTTTAGGGTCTGAATATGCACATATTATCATCATGGGTGATTTTAATACCAATCTCCTCGCACCCGAATCCTCCCGTTCCCGAAAACTCCTCCATATTGTCCAGTCCGCAAGCCTACATATTTTACCCCTTCAACCAACTCATCAAAACTCTTGTGGTGATGATACATGGCTGGATTTAATCCTCACCTCTAATCCCTCTCTCGTCACATCACATGGTCAACATATCGCTCCTGGCTTCTCTCATCATGACCTCATCTTCCTTTCCTATCGGCTTAAGCCCCCCAAATCCCCTCCCAAGGTTTTGCACAGGCGCTCATTCGCGCGTATGGACTTAGACAAATTACTGAAGGATGTCTCAGAGATCAACTGGGACCCTATGTTTCAAGCTTCGGCTGTCAACGAAAAGCTAAAAATATTTAATAATACCCTGTTGAACATTTATGATGTCCACGCGCCCATCAGAAAAGTGAAGCTAAAGCGTGAACCAGCTCCTTGGATGACAGCAGGTGTTCAGATGGCGATGAGACGTAGAAATCGTACTTATCGCAGTTATAGAAAGGATCGTTCTGACGAAAACTGGAAACTCTTCAAGGCTGCTAGAAATCGGTGTAATCAGATGATACGTAACGCCAAACGCCGATATATTCTCAACAATCTTTCTTCCTCATCTTCTGCAGATATCTGGAAGTTCCTAGGAACACTAGGTATCGGCAAATCGCGACATTTAGACCTAACTAATTCCATAAACTTAAACGATCTCAATTCTCATTTCACCACAACTTTTAAGTTGGATCGTGATTCTACAGCAAGCACTGTTGCTTCCATAAATGGTTTAACGCGTCCTAACGTCGACCCCTTCCATTTTTCACCAGTCACATCGACAGAGATTAAAAAGATAATACTTTCCATTAAGTCAAATGCGATAGGGTGTGATGATATTAGTCGTCGCATGATCATTACTATTCTTGACCTTCTTCTTTCTGCTATAACGCATTTAATGAATTCTTCTCTTGAAACCAGCACTTTTCCTATGCTATGGCGAAAAGCTTATGTACGGCCTCTTCCCAAAGTTTCCAATCCAACACAGCCACATGAATTTCGGCCGATTTCTATCCTCCCCTTCATGTCAAAAGTGCTAGAGGCCTGCGTTCACAAGCAATTATCTCAATATGTCCACAAAAATTCATTGATGAACCCCCTCCAATCCGGATTTAGGTCAGGACATAGCACAATTTCAGCGCTCTTAAAGGTGACTGGCGATATTAGGGCGGGAATGGAGAACGGTAAAGTAACATGTTTAGTACTTATCGATTTCTCCAATGCTTTTAATACAGTCAGTCACGATATTCTCCTTTCTATACTATCTCATCTTATGGTCTCTGACGATGTGTTGACTTGGTTCTCTTCTTATCTTCGGGACCGCCAGCAGTTGGTCCGGTCTGGGGAATCTTCCTCATCCTGGCGCAACCTGGAAACTGGTGTTCCCCAAGGCGGTATTCTCTCTCCTCTTCTTTTTTCTACTTTTATTGATTTTATCACTCACAATCTTCAGTGTTCGTATCATCTATATGCTGATGACTTACAATTATATACCGAAGCAAGCATCGACAATTTAAACGAAGCCATTGATGCTCTAAACAGTGACCTAGTTGCTATTAAAACCTGGTCGGAAAAATTCGGGGTCACTGTCAATGCTTCAAAATGCCAAGCCATTTTATTAGGGGGGTCAAGGATGATGAGCAAAATTGACATCAACAGTCTTGGTTCCATCATTCATGACGGCACTACAATACCTTTTTGCAACGTCGTTAAAGATCTAGGCTTGTATATCGACTCGAGTTTTAAATGGCAGGACCAAGTTAGTAGTGTCTGTAAAAAAGTAACGGGAACCCTGCGTGCCCTTTATCGAATGAAAAATTTTTTGCCGGTCAATATCAAGGCAATGCTTGTGCAAACCTTAATATTTCCCATAATCGACTATGGTGATTTGTGCTACTTCGACCTGAATGCAGATCTACTCAACAAACTTGATCGTCTTCAGAATAACTGCATTCGATTCGTTTTCAATCTGAGAAAATATGACCATGTTTCCGCATACCGATCTCACTTAAAATGGATGCCCATTAGGCAGCGCAGAACTATGCGGGCTCTGACCACCCTGTTCTCTTTGCTAGATTCTCCAAATGCTCCCCCTTATCTCACTTCTCAATTTCAGTACTTATGTACCTCTCATAGTAAAAATCTTCGATCTTCTTCTAATCGTTTACTTATCGTTCCATCACACTGCTCCGATATTATTCACTCTTCCTTCTTCGTAAAAACGATACTTTTGTGGAATGATCTCCCGCTAGATATCAGAATGTCCCCCAGTAAATATACCTTTAAAACCAAACTGCGAAGCTTTTTATTAGAACAGGCGTTTCATTGAGTGGTTTGTCGTCATTATTTTGTATTTATTTTGGAAGTATGTATGTATTTGTGTATTTATTTAAATGTATTAACTTATGTATGTGTATGTTTATATATTATTATTTTTATAAACTTTCTTTCCATGTGATTTCCACTTCAGTTGTGCACCCTACCACTAATAATCTCCACAACATCCTATGGTTGACTGGTAGAGAATGCCTACGGCATTAAGTCCGCCATTGTACATTTGTGCATAAAGAATAAATAAATAAATAAAATAAATAAATAAAATCAGTACAATTAGTACGAGTGCGAGCTCACGAAATCTATGATAGTTTTCGTAATTGTAAACTCGTACTAAGGGTACAGGTACGGACCGCGAGGAAAAGAGACGGCTATATTACCGACCATGCATTTGAATATCAGAAATATTTTCTATTAACCAGTTTATAGTAAGTATTAAAACAACATTTGCTTCAAATACGTTAAATTAACAAACATTGATGAGATATCTATCGAAAAAACGACATTTTACATACTATAAGTATTCATTTCGCACTATTTCACGGAGCTCAGCGGCATGTTGACTGTTCAACGGTCCGCGTGTGACTATGAACCAAGAAGTGCTTGAGTGGTGTTCAAGCACTTCTTGATAGGGACACATTTTGAGCGCACGTGGTGTATCTAGGGTATTTAATATCGTTGGTTGCTGCGCCTAATAACTCGAGTTTTATTTTTTTCGGGGAATTCCGCGTACTTTTATCCTGTTCAGTATCTCAGCGTCCTTGGTTGTTGGGGGGACTATTTGTACGCGGGACTTTTGATCACTCGTGTGCGTCACTCGATGCAGTTGTTAGCGATTTATTTTGGCGGACAAAAAACCACGCGGCTAAAGTCACTAGTCTGCACAGGCCATTACAGCGTAGATATACTTACGCGGTAGAGCGATTCGTGCTTTAAATGTGTCACTCACTGTGAGGTCTTCGTTTCGGATCTCGGTAAGAGCAAATACAACTTTTGTAAGGGTCAGTTAAAGGATGGATGACTGGTCTGAATTTATGCAAAGACTGACTTAAAGTCAGCAATCATCATCATCATCATCAGTCTATTAATGTCCCCACTGCTGGGGCACAGGCCTTCCCTACCTAGTCAAAAGTCAGCAATGGCGAGACTGAAATAGTTTTCTAGTTTAAACCGAATGGCTAAACTGTACTTCCAGGGCCCCATGTGGTGATACTTTACACTAGGTTAGGTTAGTGTTGTGACCATAACGCGCGAGCCCAGTTTTTTTTAAAAGATACTTTTTCTACAAAAAAGTTCAAGTATCATCTCTTTGTCCCTGGAAGTACAGTTTTACCAACCGAATTAAAAACCATTTTTATTTAAATATTCAGAGTCAGACCTTGTATTTTTATCATAAGTTCATTAATTATACTTAGATATTATGAGTAACTTACTGTCTTCACCGGCACATGGCATCCCAGGCGCCGGAACATTAGGGAACACTGCAACACAAACAAACAAAACACCATTAGTATCGGATTACAACAAGGAACAGAAGAAATAAAAGATAGAACTAAGTGCTCGCCGGGGGCGGAGCGAGTGTTCGCAACGCTTATTTATCTTAACAAACTAAACTGCGTTCTATTGTAACTAGGGTTACTATTTAAAAATTTGAAAAATCCTGACAAAAAGTCGGATATTTCGATAAAAGTCCGGACATTTTAGTCACAAAATGCAAACATCATCCACCTAGTTACAGTGATATTATAAGCGTTAGTAAAGACGCTCGCATCACGAGGTCTCGTTGTTGATTTTTAAAGATAATTTATATTTTGTTTTAAATTAATGAGACTTAATATAGATTCATCATCATCATCAGCCTATTAATGTCCCCGCTGCTGGGGCACAGGCCTTCCCTATGGATGGAATAGGGAGATTGGGCCATGACCCACCACGCGGGCCCAGTGCGGATTGGCGGGTGCTAACGACTGCAGATGCAGCCGGGACCAACGGCTTAACGTG
Organism: Chilo suppressalis; assembly: GCA_902850365.2. Taxonomy (NCBI): domain Eukaryota; kingdom Metazoa; phylum Arthropoda; class Insecta; order Lepidoptera; family Crambidae; genus Chilo; species Chilo suppressalis. The sequence continues at coordinate 4,731,172 of OU963911.1, forward strand.
CCTTAGCAGAGGAACTCGAGATAGAAGATTTTTGGTCACCCATCCAATGACCGACCACTGCGAAAGTTGCTTAAATTCATCGATCGCAGCCGAACGCGCTAACTACTTGCGCCATCGAGCTCCTCAAATAATATAGATTACTAGCTGTCCCAGCGAACTTCATACTGCCATAAAAAAATAGGGGTTGGTGGTAGAAAGTTGAAAATTTAGGGATTTATGTATTTTTGTATGATATATCATAAAAAAATTAAAAAAAAATCTAAAATTGAAAAAAAAAATTAGGGGTGGATTACCCTTAACATTTAGGGGGATGAAAAATAGATGTTGTCCGATTCTCAGACCTACCCAATATGCACACAAAATTTCATGAGAATCGGGAAAGCCGTTTCGGAGGAGTTTAACCACAAACACCGCGACACGAGAATTTTATATATTAGATTTCACTTATTTGATATAACTTCATAAGTAACTCTACTCATATTCCACCTACTTAAAAAAATCCGGACAAATTAAAAAGCCGGACATGTCCGGACAAATCCGGACGGATGGTAACCCTAATTGTAACTGAAAAGAAAATAAGCTATTGGTGGGTATTCGAATCGAATCAATTGTATACTGACTGCTGTTAAAAAGATGTTCCTACCGATTCGATTGCGACGCGAAAATGGGTATTCAAAAGGTTTTATTTTACTTTTAACGCTATCGATTCGCGTTTTTAGATTATCTTCTAAGGGTGCGACTCTGCAATGATGTGGACATGCTTTTTAAGTGTTAATGACGTATTATATCAACGTCATGCCATATTTTTTGGAGAAGTTAACTTAACATCTTAAAAAACAATTAGATACAAAATGAAATAACAACTTACTTAAACTGTCATTGGTGTCAATTCTGGCGTGATTCTCTAAACTTAAAACTAAATTTAAGGTCAGTCTCACCTTTTCATTCTGTATAGAGAAGGACAAGGATGCACTGTTGTCAAATTTAAGTTTAGCTTTAGAGAATTATGCCAGACCAGTCGACATCAATATCATCATAAACATTGTGTTATTGATGTTTTAAGAAAACATATTAGCTATTAGCATAACACCTGCATTAATTTTTAGAAACTGGGATGTCAATAAGTTAATAGATAGCCACGGAGCGGGGATGCGGGCGCTCCATGTAGATAGCGCATTCATGGCGATTCATTTTCTCCCAGTCTAAGCTAAGTATCGGTAATTAAAGATTTTTTTTTCTTTTCTTTATATATATAAAAGGCAACCGTTGCTGACTGACTGATCTATCAACGAACACCTCAAATCACTGAACGGATTGAACTGAAATTTGGCACACATAGCTAATATGCTATAGGCATGCGCTTCATCATCATCATCATCATCCTATTAATGTCCTTCCCTATGAATGGAATAGGGAGATTGGGCCATGCCCAATCCACCACGCGGGCCCAGTGCGGATTGGCGCGTGCTAACGACTGCAGATGCAGCCGGTAACAACGGCTTAACGAGCCTTCCGAAGCACGGAGGAAGGCGAGATAGAAGATTTTTGGTCACCCATCCAATGACCGACCATTACGAAAGTTGCTTAACTTCAACGATCGCAGCCGAACGCGCTACCCACTCGCATCATCACGGCATGCGCTTACAAAGGACTTTCCAAAACCCCCGTAAAGTGCTCAAACGGAAGACAAAGTTTGTATGGGATATTAATATTTCCACGCAAACGATGTCGCGCCACCCACAAGTTATTGTACATAAACAATTCTTCATTTTCCTGCACTGCAGTATATTGAGTTCATAACTGAGTGCAATATCTAAATTGTTATAACAAAGACGTGTGTCTAGAGACGCGTGCGAGTAGTTTCAGTGTGCGGAGCTAAATTGCATTCTCGTCTCGTGAGTAGAAAATAAGCCATTGGCGCGGAAGCGGCTAAAGGCAGCTTTCATTGCGGCGCTGTCTGAGTTGCAATTTTCAGAGTATACTTTTATCTACGTAAACTTTTGTTAAAAGGTTAAATTTTTAAAGAAACACCTTACTTTTCTTTTTATGTAATCTCACGCAACATAAATTGTGGCGTAGGTAAAACATCAAGGCCTCATCATGCGAAAATGTGGAATAAAATTTAGTGTTAATAAAACAAAAATCAACGCTAAAACTATGGGATAAATATAATGTATAATGAAATAAATGAAGGTGAAAATTCTCTATCAACTTATTTTATTGTTTAACGAAAAGCTTTTTCAGCAGGAACATTAAATTTATCAATTGCCCTGTACGATCTCCTTCGAAACTCTATTGCTCAATGAAGCTTATGTGGCAATAATTTCTTAATTGTGGATATGCAATAAAGAAATTGAAACGTTGAAATTGAAAATTGGTTGGGTTCTAAGCTTCTCCGGAAGTTATTGAAGGCCCCAAGAGTAAAATATTTCTGTTGATAGAGATCACTTCTTTTCCTCGTCTATCAGGTGAGGCAGATTCATCAGCATCATCATCATCAGCCTATTAATGTCCCCACTGCTGGGGCACAGGCCTTCCCTATGGATAGAATAGGGAGATTGGGCCATGACCCACCACTCGGGCCCAGTGCGGATTGGTGGGTGCTAACGACTGCAAATGCAGCCGGGACCAACGACTTAACGTGCCTTCCGAAGCACGGAGGAGCTCGACATAGTAAATTTTTTGGTCACCCATCCAATGATCGACCACCGCGAAAGTTGCTTAACTTCAACGATCGCAGCCGAATGCGCTAGCCACCTGCGCCATGGAGCTCCTCAAGGCAGATTATCAAAAAGTATTGTACACGTATTTTTTATTTTTTCACATAATCAAACCATTACAAAAGGTATATTGATTTGAAATGTCGGATGACGTCATGTCTTAGTACAATTTTTACTAAGAAGTGACGTCACGAGCCCTCCCAAACTTTGACATGCATTATTTTTGCCAGTTTTTGGTTGATTGACAAAAGAATACGTATACATTATTTTTCGATAATCGAACTAATAGACTAAATAGAATTTTGTTTAATTTACTCAGTCATCACCCACCCCTATTGTTGAAACTTTGACGTTCTCCCGGATAAAGCGTAAAAATAAAAGAGTGCATCACATGGGGCAGATGTTCGTGTGATGAATACGAGCATTTGTGTGATCTTTAATATGTATTTCTTAATAAATGTACTTATATATGTAAAGTATATGTATTCTATCCGTTATCCTGGTAATCCCATAACACAAGCCTTACAGTGCTTACTTTGGGACTGGGCTTATTGGTGTAAGTTGGAAATATTTATTATTATGATTTAATACTCGTTGTAATAAATAGGAATAGTATAAACTAACTAACCTAACTAACTATGTTTCATACTCTGTATGGTTGGATCATAGACAATGATACGAGTTCCCAAGTTGGATTCGCGCCATTCCCGAGGCGTCCCAGAACCATCAATATTGCGATTCCCGACAGGACGCGGCATAAAAAGAATCCATAGACTATGGTATATATAAGGCATATTCATTGGACTTTAGCATTCTGCGCTCACAGGGTTGCCAGCTGAAATAACTTTGATACGGATTTGGCTTTTGAAACGTGGAATGAAATGTGTCCGTGTATTTTCAGAGCGCACTATTTTTGCTGAGCCGAGTTGGTTTGTTTAGAAGAGTATGTAAATGGAACTGAAACACAAAAACCTGACGGAATGCGTAGCTTTAACAAATGGTTACAACAAATCTTATGTAGGTATATACAAATTAAGCGCTCTTACGTAGGTGTAATAATTAACCCCTATTTCCCTTAGTCTTTTTGTAAAAAGTTCTTTGAAAAATCAAGAAGGTTACGCTATAAATAAGAAAAAACAACTTTAATTCCATCTCTACCCGATAGATGGCTCTATACTACAGTCGGGTTTCAGGATGTTTAAATATTTTTATTAGGCAAGTCAAATTCTGTCGGGTTCGCTAGTATGAGGTGATGATGAAGCCTTGGTATACGGTGTATATTTTACAGTATGCTTTTTAATAATTAGGTCACGCATCAGCAGTATCGCAACTCATTGTTTCCTCGCATTAGTTCTATGTCAAAAAATCAGTTCGTAATTAACAATCTTTCAAAAAATATGCGTTCTCATTATTAACGTAGCATTAGAATTATTAAGTTTATTTTAGAGTCTGTGCGGAATGAGAATGGGCGTGGCGAAAAACGGAACTAACATTAAGATTTTTATTTGGCAATCAAACCCAGCAATCTGTAAAACGTCACAGTTTTCTATTGAATACGGATTTGTTTGTTGTTGTGATTTCTTGCGGTTTTTTGTATTTAATCATGTCTAAAAGGGGTAAAACCTTACAAATACGGTAGAAAAGCACTACAGCGCCCTCCAATCTAAATCCCAATCTCTCCGCACAGACTCTACCTCCCTATTTTGTGTATAGCAATAAAAAAAAAATCTCAGACTTTCAATCTATCATTTATATTATTATCATTCGTCAGGGAGTACAGCTCGGCCCGTGCATATGCGCTTAATTACTACAAAAAATCTCTGTTATTATTTTTCTTAACTTTGGCAAAGTTATGGTACCTAATAGTATCGACAAAGCTAAACAATGGAATCAAATAGTTTGATATTTGATAAAGTAGGAAATGGCAACCCTTGTAACGTAACACGATGACCGGAAACTCTCATAACAATTTAATAAAACATTCGTTAAGTCGTTGATTACATTCTGTAATGCGTTTGATTGAAAAATTGTTTCTATTCAATCGCATCGTATTTTAGTATGAAAAGTATACTTCGATAGTGAAATCAAACACAAAACAGGTAGTAGCACCTGCCCAATCTATATATATAAAACTCAAAGGTGACTGATTGACTGACATAGTGATCTATCAACCCACAGCCCAAACCACTGGACGGATCGGACTAAAATTTGGCATTCAGTTAGATGTTATGACGTAGGCATCCGCTAAGAAAGGATTTTGGTCAATTCTACCCCGAAGCGAAGCGAGGGCGGGCCACTAGTTGTATATATTTGGAGACTATGTTTGAGCATGAAATAGGTGTATAATAAATGTCGAAGAATATAGGGAAAACGACTAAATTGTTTTTCTTCGTCTATCAGGGGGCCATTCGCCTAACGGGATTGCTTTGGATAATACTATCGCTTATGATTTCGTTTTGTTATTTCTAGCCACCTGAGGTTTTCAAATGCCTCGCGCTCTTTTTTTTCTTTTGCATTGGTAATAACAATATCAAAGAAAATGAGCGTGAGGTATTTGAAAACCTTCGGCGGTCAGAAATAACATAAATGAAATCGTAAGCGATAGTGTTTTCCAAAGCAATCCCGTTAGGCGAATGGCCCCCAGGTAGATTCTCAAAAAGAATTGGCCGTGTATTTTTTCTTTATTTCCATAATCAAAATATTAATGAATATCGCATGACGTCACGTCTTAGTACAATATTTACTTAGAAGTGACATCACGAGCTCCCACTCCCAAACTTTAACGAGATTTATCTTTATCATTTTTTGATTGATTGAAAAAAGAAAACATGACAGCGTGTTTTTTTTCAATTCTATTTCAATTAACTGTCCATAATTCAACTGACGTACTAAATAGGATTTCGTTTACTTTACCTTGCTTGTCATCATCCCTATTTCAGCCAAGTGTCCAAAAGTGCCCCAAATAAAATTGTACTAGTAGCATCAATTTTTTATTATTACAAAACACGTTCAACTTCCAATAATATTCTACAACGAATGAGCAACAAAGTGTTTATACATCGTCATCACAACAAAACTGAGTTGTGAGAAACGTAACAATATAACCGTACGGTAACTGCGCATTACCGGACAGCTACAAGTTTGTGCTCTCTGGGAATAGTTATTAAAGAACTTTCTACCAGCTTAGGATATTACTTTAAAAGCTTCCGACGTTAAGAAGTGACCGCGCCAGTTATGAAATAATACCGGCGGCCGCTGAAGAAATATTGCGCTAGTCTGTATCTCCATTTAACTGGACTGTGCTGGCTTTTTCAACGGGATGAAACTTAGATTAAATCAAAAAAGCTCTTTTTAGTTTAATGTAAGGGATAAAATGATTTCTTGTTTTCTTTTTAATCGCCAATGTATTGCAGGTAACAGGGTTGAACACGTCGTAAAGTTTTCGAAATTTTATTTTAGTCTTTCATTTAGATTATTAAAAATTATTAACATTTATTTTTTCTTCTGTCAATCATTGACCACCAATTTGGGCAAAGATAAAGCGCGTTAAAGTTTAAGAGAGCTCGTGACGTCACTTCTAAGGAAACATTGTACCAAGATCCAACATCTAAAATCAATATGCCTATCTAAGTAATGTTTTCGTTATGTGAATAATGAAAAAATAAGTGTCCAATACTTTTAGGATTCGGTACCTCGAAAGGAAAAGAACGGACCCCATAGAGCAGTGGTTCTCAAACTTTTTAAATGACGGAACCCTTTTGGGAAGCAAAATACTTGATGGAACCCTACAATAAAACAATTATTTTTATAAGTGTATTCTATATTAATCAGCATAATAAAAGTACAATGTATCCGTTACTAATTATTATTTACTTCACCACTTGGTAAGGACAATAATAGAAAACATTAAAAAAGAAAAAATCTAACTAGTGGGAGGTATGAAACTGTTTTTTATTTTTCATCAATTGCTTGATATCAGGTTTGATGGAAGAAAGTTGGAGTCTCATATCAGCTTCGGCGTCCAGTCTATTGCGATATTTTGTTTTCGTGGCTGCGTAGGTAGAGAATCCTGTTTCGCACAAATATGTAGTTGGGAACGGGAGAAGAATATCCAGAGCCATTTGGCCAAGCATTGCATATTCATCTTGGATTCTGCACCAAAAATCATTAAGAGGCGTCGTTTTGAACAATGACTCCATACTTGTGTCTGATGACATTTCTAAAAGAGATTCATATATCTCATTTGACATGTTTTCAGGCTTTTCCAAGTTGGGTAAAAAAGGATTATGAATCCAGGAGTTCACTTTAATTTTTGTATTGTGTTCTTCGGGAAAATACTTTTCAAAAGATGCGCGCATCGAACTGAGATATTGGACCAATTCTTCAAACACATTATCTTCAAACATTTCTGAGTCGTTTTCGCTAACAAACTCAGTGAGTAACGTAAAACTTTCTATTTCTTTCTTACCAATGCAAATGATCCAAAAATCTAATTTTCTTTTAAAAGTAGTTATTTTATTATAGGCCTGAAACACTGTTGTCTGTTTACCTTGCAATGATAAATTTAATTCGTTAAGTTTTTGAAAGATATCCGCCATAAAAGACAATCGGAACAACCAAGTTTTATCATACAAACGGTCCTTCAAATTAAAAGAAGTATCTGCTGAAAGAAACATTTGTAACTCGGCTCTAAGTTCAAATAGCCTTGTTAAAGTTTTTCCCCGAGACAGCCATCGCACTTCTGTATGGAGCAGCAGTGTTTTATGTTTGCTGCCATAATCTTCACACAATAATGAGAACAATCGGGATTGTAGTGGTCGTGATTTGATAAAATTAATTATTTTTACCGCTTCATCCATAACTAATTTTAGATTAGACGGCATTTGCTTCATCGCAAGTGCTTGTCTATGCAGAATACAATGACTGGAACTACAATTAGGCGCTTTATTTTTCATTCGTGACACTGCTCCTGCTGTTTTACCTGTCATCGCCTTGGCCCCATCTGTACAAATGTCAATGCAATTGTTCCAACTGAGATTATGTTCTTCAAAAAATATATTTATTTTATTAAAAATTTCTTCCCCGGTAGTGTTTGTAAGCAGCGATGAACACATAAGCATGTCTTCTTCAAAAGAACTTTTATATGGATATCTCACAATAACCAGCAGGATAGCCAAACCAGCGACATCAGTCGACTCGTCCATTTGCAAAGCGAATCGTGTATTTTGTAGACGTGTAACTAGTTCTTGTTTGACGTAGCTTGCCAGATCATGGATTCGTCGTGAAACAGTATCGTTTGATAGCGGAACAGTAGAAAGATGCTTTGCAGATTTTTCATCAAGCATACATTTTGTTATGTCTAATACACATGGTTTTATTAATTTCTCAGCGATAGTGTGCGCTTCACCTGCTTGTGCAATGCGATAGCTAACTAAGTATGATGCCTCCGTGGCCTTTTCGTTGGTAGTTTGTGTTACATGCATCATATTTTTTTGACTTTCTAATAACTGATCTTTTTTGCGAACAAAAAATTCTTTATTCTTGTCTTTAGTCTCGGGGTGTACGGTTTCTAAATGTCGACGCAATTTGGCAGGTGCCATGGAACTATTAGGAAGCAGTTTACTACAGAGCATGCAGAGAGGTGAGCCGTTGGAATCAACAAATCCGAAACTGATATAAGATTCATCATACTTCCTTTTTTTCGTCTTTGAAACCGTCGAGCTTGACGTCGTGGCACTCGTGGCATCATCTTCTGGATCGGTGATTGCTAAATTCTCCGCGCGCATTGCTTTTGAACATTCAGCGTCATTAGAAGATGTTGTTGGAACACGTTTAACACCTTTAAGCCAACGTTCCATTCTTCTTTATTTATAATGTTACAAGTCAGGATAGTGGGGTTTAAATAATGCACAATCGTTACTGCGTATAAGAGACTAAATTTAGAACCTACAGGGAAGAAATGTATAAAACTGAGACAACAGAATACAGCAGGCAGTAAAACAATGAACACCAGTTTCTCGCTAGCGAGCTTGTAAGTAGGTAGTAACTTATCGCTCCGAACGCTAATCATCAACTGACGACGCCAACGCGCGATCGCCGCTTTTATACTTAGTCCTAGACTCGATCTCAAATATTCTCGAAAATACTCGAGTCGGCACCTTTGATAAACAAAAAGCAAAAATAAAAACAGAAATTTAAAAATAGCGTTGTAAACAATATCGACTTTATCCTTTGAAGTTAGAGACGAAAGTCGCTAGTTGACAACTATAGCGTCTAATTCAGAGGCGGCTTTTATCAAAGAGACTGAGCGCTTACAAGTATACTACCCGCTCGTTTTAAGTTTGCCGCTGGCGATAGGTATGAGTGTATGACGTTCGAAATTTTTTATTTAATTGTAACAATAAAAATTGTGTACGTTAGATATTTGGGTAAAACTATGACACATTATAAGTTTTGTTGTCACGTGGGGGAGGGTACGCGCATTCCACAGACCGGCAAACTTAGAGCGAACGCGTTGTACAAGTATAAAATTGTTGAGACCAAACTTATGAGATATTGTACCAGCTAATGTAACACAAGCTTATACAAATACAAATAAATAAATAAATAACATTCATAGCGTTTTGTCTCCGCGCGGCCGCGGAGTCCGCACAGCCGCGGAGCGACCAGAGAGAGGTGTTTTGATTTTTTTATTTCTAAATTCTTGCGGAACCCCGACAGAGGTATCACGGAACCCTAGGGTTCCGCGGAACACACTTAGAGTATAGCTGCCATAGAGGATCACTTTCTTATCCGACCGTCCGGCTGTCAAGACACTTTTTCTCAGGAACGCTTGGAGGTATCAAGCTGAAATTTATATTAAATACTCAGGTCTACTGTCCCTTGGAGCTGTGAAAAAATCAAAGTTCTAAGGCAACGCAATCAAAAGATGCAGCCGTTTATGCTGCAAATTTTCTAAACTCGCAAGGGAATCAAAACCTACAGGGTACTGGCCGTGACCTCAATATCTGGAAATTTGTTACGAAGCAACGTCTTATAGCACAGATAAAGGAAAAATTGCGAAAACAGTATTTTTTTAGTTACATCACATTTTTTTTAATAATTGTTATATACCTACAGGTTTGTACGGAACCATCGGCGCGCGAGTCCGACTCGCACTTGGCCGGTTTTTTAAACGAAAAAAAAAGTGAGTCATCATCCTTAATGTAACACAAGCTTAATATATATTTGTATGTGAAGACATGTTATATCAAGTTTAAGAACTATAGATGGTTAAGAAGTTTTTGAAGTTATACTTCTTTAGGCGCGTTATGAAAAAATGATGAGAGTGAAATTTTAAGATGCGCGCGCATCACTGTAACAAAAAATTTTAACAGCATGAAGTTGGTCGCTTTAGCGACCAACTTCACGCGTTACTTTTGTGTTTACCGCACATTAAGAAAATCTACCAACAAAATAGAAATAGAATCTATATTTAGTGGGTGCTAACGACTGCATTGTGAAGGCCTATCAAAAGTATTTATTAATCTGGAACAACGGAACCAAAGCGCGATTCAGGAGACTACAGCGCCATCTCTTGAGCATTGGTGTAGTAGAACCAAAAACCACATCTTTATTTTTTGTAATAAAGTAACAGTTATAAGTATTCATATTTATAATATTTATCCACATGTTTCTAGTTTGTATATTCGGAATACGTGTTTGAGTTTCATACAAGTGCAAATCACATATGTTCTCATAAATTATATTCAGTAGCGATTTTAATTGAATATTTTGATTATTTATTTATTTTTTAAAATTAAAACTGAACTTTATTGACTGTGTCCTTTTCCAGACTTTTTATTAATTTATTGTAATTAATTATTTGCATGCAATTAAAAACTAATTTTAAACGATGCCAAAGAAGGATAACTTCTCACGCGCCTACATAAGTACACGCACCCATTTTTTTTTTCTAAGAAGCTTTCCTATATATAATTTATGGGATATTGTCGCGTTTAGCATTATTAAAATAAACACATTTTTTTTCGGGGCTGGTTATCGATTTAGTGGTTGCGTTAAATAAAAGAAATAACATTAAAATATAAGTAGTTATTTTTTATAATATTACAACTTCATTCTCTCCAAGTCTCCATTGTATTTGAGGTGCTGGCAATATACAAAAGCGCAGCCATGTAATATACTTGTATCTGAGTATCTGTTCAAAGGTCAATAGACATCCAAAAGCTTAAATCATAGATCCATCGTAGTACAAATAAAATAAACCTTCGTTCTTATACTTATTTTCTTAACATGAACCTTACTTTCGTAGAGTAGCGTCGTGTGTCGTGTCGACTGCCAAACGACAAATGGATAATACAATTTTTGAATTGGCAACATCGTATAGTTTAAGGGGGATTTCGTATAATTCAAGCCCGGCGAATGTTTTGAATTTTAAAACTGATACTTGTCTAGACAAACCTTCGAGCGAATTTCACTCGGTTTCTTTTTTGATATTGAAATAACGTTATTGGATTTTATACCTACATAAGTATTCTTACAGACTCCAACTAACCAAAACATCATAAAGTTTTGGTTAGTTGGAGTCTGTATTAGGCTACAAGCATAAATGCTGTTTTCCAAATATAAATGCATTTGTGACTATAAAACAAACGAAAATGAAAATTGGGTTACTGTTAAGTTTTAACAAACGAAACGATACAAACCAAGCAGTTGTGTATGATTGGTATCCGGGCTTTATTTAAAAATATAAACATTAGAGTCTTGCCATAAATAATTATTACAAGAAAAATATTTCTTTTCCCATTGCATAAATCATTTATTATTGTAATATGTGTAAGTTTATACATAAATATTATAACATAAAAAAATACATGAATTTCATTAAAATTAATCTCCATTGGCTTTAATACAGTTCTTTAAACGTTGTGGCCTGTTGTCAATAGAAACACGCACTCTCTCCATGGGAAAATTTTTCATTGCTTGCAAATCTTATGGGTTGTTTTATGGACTCTAAATTATCATGGCGTTGATCATGCCATATTCTTTGAGTTTAATACATAATTTTAATATATAAATATATATATATGACAAAAAAACAGAGTTCAGCGATATCTGTCTCCAACTGCGTACTCTGAATTATTTAGCAGCCGCAGTCACAATATCAACACCCCTTTTTGGGGAAACGCAGCTTTGAACTTTCACCCAGCCCGGGTTTAATTTCGGCAACGGGAAGTTGTTTGAGAAAAAAACCGGACGAAAGCGAATCGGAATCGGACTTACGCACCCATGCCGTCTGTTTACATTGGAATATCTCTCCTTCTTGCGACTATTTGTGCTATCGACTATTCCGAGTTGGAAGGTTTATTTTTAACTATCGATTTTTTGGAATAGCAGCGGCTTTGTCTGTTACATCAAAGGTTTTAATGTTAAAAGTGGAGCAAACAAGCATTACGTGTTGCCGTACACGGGCCTACGACCACAACTACAAAACTTTTGATCACCAACAGAAACACAAAATAATTAAAAGGCTCCGCGCAGTAGGGGATTGGGCACAGGCTGGCTAGGTGAGGATGAGAAGATCTCCTGTTTTTCTGAAATTTCTCTTGTTCTTCTATTGTTCTACATGAATGTACTGTTTTTCTTAGATTACGACTTTTAATTATACTAAAATTAAATAAAACTAGTTTTTACGGGTTAATGCACGAAACTTTATTTATTTATTGACGTAGTCAGAATAAATCTTTTATTTAAAAAGTTTTATTCTGACGACGAAGCCTGTAAAGGCTACGAAACGTCAATAAATAAATAAAGTTTCGTACATTAACCCGTAAAAACTAGTTTTATTTAATGAGTGATGTGCGTGAAAACTTAAGAAACAAATATACTAAAATTGTCTAAAAAAATGTATTGATTTTTCTTGTAGCTCTGTCCATACATCTACTGCTTTTTTTTTAAAATGCCTCCCGATTTTTAAAAATCGGACCTGGCAAAACTTCTGGAGCGGCACACCGTCTGCCGCAACATATATTTTAGCGGCTGGACTCCACTCACACTTAGGGTTACCATATCTCAGGATTTGTCCTGAGATTTCAGGATTTTTGGACTGTTCTCAGGATTGCGGCTGGATTTTGCAAATATCATGAAATCTCAGGATTGTTTGAATTTCCAGTGAAAATGCAGCTTACGTTTTAAAGATCTCTTTTATAAAAAGTTAAACAAACTAAAAATAATCTTCTATTGGTAATAATTGCACAATTAAAATCAGTACTTTATTATCCAAGTAGATACTTATTCAGTTTAATCATACTTAATATGTGAACGACAACTGTTTTAAATTGTTAAGTAACGTACTTAAGTGAAAACTTGAGAGAAAATTCTCAAACTAAAAAATCTCAGGATTTTTCAATAGAAATCAAGCCTTTTCTCCGGACTTTTGATTTTATCATCTGGTAACCCTACTGACACTTAACTTCAGGTGAGGTAATTTGTTGAGCCACGTATAAAAAAAAGCTACTGACATTATTTCATTGCGGTTTTCAATAATGTGGAGATCCCTTCCCCAAACAGGTACTGCCATTCGTATGCAAAATCTTCTGTAAGTACGCCTTACCAACTTTAAATTCTTCATAGCCCCAAATTGTTTAAAATAAGTTATACAATTTCTACAAAACAGCCTCCAGTTTTGGTGTTTATTTACATTACGTGGTGCACACAAATTCTCGAGTTGCAACGTTTGTCCAATAAAATATTTCGTTTAGTATTCGGCGCGCGCTGTATGTTCCGAGTCAAAGGAACTTGAATCTTGCCAAGTTTGGTTCTTGGAGGATTTTGTATGGTACTTGGTTCTAGTCGAAGCTAGGCATTTAATTACTATAGTGCATAGTTCGCAAATCAAATGAAATGGTTCTTAGTTTATCAAAAAGAGAGCATGTGGTGGGTATTCTTGCTTAACTTTTCTACGGAGACATTTCAGCGCTTTGTACCGCTCAATAAAGCTTTATTGCTCCACTATGAAATTTTAATATTAATATACCTTTCTGAGCGCGGTAAAAATACTGCGACGCCTAGGGTTGCCAGGGGGCCATTCGTCTAACGGGATGGCTTTGGAAAACGCTATCACTTACAAATTTATTTTTTTATTTCTGACCGCCGAAGGTTTTCAAATACCTCACGCTCATTTTCTTTTATATTGTTATTAACAATGCAAAAGAAAAAAAAAGAGCGCGAGGCATTTGAAAACCTCAGGTGGCTAGAAATAATAAAATGAACTCGTAAGCGATAGCGTTTTCCTAAGCAATCCCGTTAGGCGAATGGCCCCCAGGTCGCTAAACCTAATAGCCGGACAGACCAGCTAGTTTGGCCGGACATTCGGATAAAAAGGCCGGTCACCCTATATTATTGACAATTTTGTGGCTCGGTAATATTTGGTACGACAAAAAATTGTATGTAAAAGCGAGCGACAGTCAACTCGCTTACGCTCGGCCACGCTCGGCGCTCGCTCGTTTGCGAAATGTAAAAAGCCTAGCAAAAGCTGGAAAAGCCGGACACCGTTTATTTTAGCGGGACACGCAATCAAAAAGCCTAACTATGTCCGACTTTAAACGGGCTCCTGGCAACGCTAGCGATGATCATAAACTATTCAAAATCAAAATAAAAAATCATTTATTCAGTCCAGGCTGTTACAAGGTCAAGAAGCTACGCCATCGGTTAGCAAAACTACGGCGGGAGACCTTGTACTGAGAAGAACCGGCAAGGAACTCAACAAGGGCTGTTTTTTTTCTTCCTTTATTGCTATACGAGTCGTCAAATTAAAAAAAAACCTTCAGAGATACCTCTGTAGTCACCTTCCATTACATAGTTTAGGATTTAAGATTGATTGAAATTGATAAAGCGACGAAATTAGATTTTTAACCTTTTGGTCTGGGAAGCATCAGTAAGTAGCTTACTGACGCTTGGCGTCTTCTTATGAAGCAGATCATTCGCTTGTTTGCCACTCTTTTCACTCAAAACAACTGAATTAGCACCTCACTTTGTGTTCAATTCGTTCACGAATACCAATCAAAACCATCAGATCGACTGCTGATACGTAAAATAAAGCCTTAAGGTAAGGCTTAGGGCAGACTACGCTAAACTAAAGTGCGTATACCAAGCTCATAAAATATGCTCATATAATAGTAAAGCGTGATGTAAACGTGATGTAAATTTAATTCAATTCATTTAATTTCACTTTTTTTATAATTTAAGTATTTATTGATGATGATATTAAATCTAAAAAAAATATTACTGGAGAAAATTCCACGCGGTCCAGGAAGAAGACGGCGCTCGAATCCGCACTCTCCGCTAGACGGACAAATGTACTGCCGCACGGCGCATGAAATGTTTTCAAGTATTTTTTTTTAATTAAAAAAAAAAACCAAGTCATACGAGTACAACATAAACTTAGAAAAGTTTTTCCATGTAACATATGTCAATGTTTAGTGCGCGACATCGTTCTGTGAACTGAAAAACTATATACTTAGTATAGCGTAGTCTGTCCATAAATATCCTCATCGCATGCTCCTGGTAACGAAGGAAGGCGACCAGCCTTTTCCAGAAAAAAAAAATAAGCGTAGTCTAAACGCACCTTTAAAGAAAAGCGCGCGGTGTGAACGGGGCCCAAGTCCAGTGCCAACGTTGTGCCACGTGCCGAGATTGGATTTGACGCCCGTCGCGCCTTTGTCTCTGCGTTTTATTTACTTCTTTTGTTCCGTTTCGTTCCATTTTTATTTCGCGTTAGGAAATTATGTGCTAAATTAGATTGCGCTACGTCCGATGTTAGCGGCGCATTAAAGATTGTATTGGATTGGTTTGGTAAGGATGTTGTATTTGGGAGTTTCGCGTGTTTCGGATTTTGATATGTGGAATTTCACGTTTCTATTTTCACAATTTAGCTCCACTCAAATGATTATATGGTGTGAAATAAAAGCGGCTGTAATACTGCAGTACAATAAGGAAAAAAATTAACAACACTTACAAAATACTACACTAAGCACTAGCCCGCTGTTTCTTCTATTCTCATAGTATGGTTTCATTTAGCCAAAGATTGCCTGGTAGAGATTGCTACCTTAAGCAATATGGCCGCCTTTTGTGTTTACGTTCCTGAGTTTCATGTTTTATGTATTTTGTGTAATAGGGCAATAAAGCATATTCATTCATTTCAAAAAACATATATCATACATTTCCACCTAAAATAACAAAATTACATATATAATATCAAGAAAACGTAATAAAATGTATGTTTTTTTTGCTGTACCATAATAAAATAAATATCAGTTGTAGTATCAATCCAATAGAGGGATGTTCCCCACGATTTGGTATGCACTTAACGCGTACTGTAAGTATAATTCTAATTTGGAACCTTCATTTTCTAGAAACACCTATGTAAGTAAAGTGCATACGATTAAATATTGTTTCTAGTGCAGTAACTTACACTGCATTTTTAATCACACAAAAAGATCATAATGAATGTTCACATGGAATGCCGAGTCGAGCGAAACACGTAGAGTCGGGCGTTTCCTGAGTATTTCCGCCGCCGCACCTCCGGACAACTTTGATATAAATAGGGTTGCCGTAAACAATATTATCATGACATAGTTCTATAATCTGCGCTCTAATTAAAAATAATAAATAAAGAGTAAAATTTTATATTCATAAAATAAATTCCGAGTTCTTTTAATGTTAGAATTTTAGTGTAATTTTAATTAGAAAGTTGATTTTTGTAAATATCCCAGTGCTAAGCTATTGTACTAAAACTTACAAAAATAGTATGTTTGTATTAGGAAATGTTATGCTTTCATTTATAATAATAAAAAAATCAATATTCCTTTGCACATTTCTTACAGATTGTTTCAAATCATTTGGAAAATATAGGGAAGTAGGGTAGGAAGGAAATTCTATTGTAGTAAATTGTATAAAATACTAGCTGACCCAGCGAACTTCGTACCGCCCTAAAAAAATAGGGGTTGTCCAGCGGACAAAATTGTGAATCTAAACCATTCTCAGATCCCCTTGAACACACACAAAAAATTTCATCAAAATAGGTCCAGTCGTTTAAGAGAAGTTCAGTGACATACACACTCACAGAAGAATTATATATATAAAGATGGAACCCTTTCTACTTCTTAAACACGTACTAAAATCAAGTTTTACTCGAGCTTTCGCAAAGCAAGTCTTGTTATAAATAATGCTAGTTTCTGTCACCGCTGCGATTTCCACTAGTTTTGGAAACGAACATAAAATAACCCTTAAATCATTATAATAGTTAGTGTTTAGGCGCACAATTGTTTGCGCAACTACTTCCTTACAAACATATCAATTTCCTCAGATTTATCGAGATCGGCTTCAAGCGATTATGGACACAGCTGTAAATCAGTCGGGTCCTTTACCAACTGTGCAGTCGACAGCCCTCAGTATTATAACATACGTGGGGCACGGCCCACTTCCTAACGTAATAGAATATAGAGCGCCATCAAAGGAGCCATTCAGCGATGCCGACTCTTCATGAATAGTCGATGGAATCGGCCACACCGTATAATTCCACGTAACAGCCAAAATATAAATGGACAGGTAAATGAGACGGCGTGCGCGCACGTACCTACCAGTTGGATATTTCATTTCCTGCGAATGTAAAAAAGGGTCGTTGCGCGATGGATGGAACACTTCGATTTCCGCCTTTGAAAGGTATAGGCAGAGGTCTAAAATAAATTGGGAAGGAAAATGTAATGTTTCAAAGATTTAAAAGAGTTCTTAAACTTGTCAATAATTACGTTTCATTGTGGACATTTTACACATTCTCATTGATTCTCATACAAAACGACCAATTTGACATTGCATTTTAGTTTCATTTGAAATGTCACTTAATATATGGTCATTTAAAGATTTGAAAAAATTAAACAATTTATTATACGAAACATGCAATCTTGGTGTTTTATTTGATTTTATAATATCATTTCAAAGACGCGGGATCCCGTGCATGATTGAGTAATCCCGCATATAAATCTCGCGGGATTGAATGAGCTGCGGGATTGCAATCCCTAGACCTAACACTGAAAATGCGTGGCGTCGTTTTTGACAGTAAATACGTGCGTAAACTGAGGAAACAGCGGCAAATCCGCGAACCATCTGGAAAATCTATATACGCGATGTTATGTAGTAAAACATATTTTGAACAGGTATAAAGCGAGATTTACTTCATTTTAACATTATTCTTGACGTTTTATTGAATAATTGAAGCGCCTGAAAACATAATAATTATGAAATAAAACCTGTATTGACTTTTATTTAAATAAAAAAAAAAGTATATTCATAATGGCGTTTGTCCGGTTACTGATAGAAACGTATTGAAAAATATACTAAAGACGATCTTTATGGCGAATTACATACGTCGTTTATACGTTTTCGGGTGCACGAAAAACATTATTCGAATTCGGGCACCCGAAGCAATATTTACACTGGAATACGGGCTTGAAGACGGTGTCAACGAAAACAAGCCGAATATGAGCGTACTGGACTGGTTCATTTATACTTAGTCGTTTACCCGAATACCATTGGCACTCGTATTCGGGATAACGAATAAGTGTAAAATACGAGTAGGATGGGTGATGTACCAAAATCACAGACTACACACTAGTAACTACGCCAAAACTTTATTCGTAGATAAATGATTAGTGTCACTGCGGTCGACTTTGTAAAAATATATTACATGGTAAAAAAAGGTAGTTATTTTTTTAAGCATTACTCTGTTCGATTTACAAACCTTGATTCGAATTACTTATCATTTTGTATAGGTAACTAGAGGGCAGGGATAGATTTTTGAAACACGCTATCGTTTTGTTTATATGGAAACATAAGTAGGGTAGACTGTAACATTGGTCATTTAAGCGGAATTTTTAATTAGTTTATCTGTAATAAATTCATCATATGTTTATGAAAGCATCACACCTTTGCAAAGAAACTAAGGAATGGCATACAACCACGAGATGTGCAGCGTAATAAAAAAGGCACTTTTCAACTCGAAATCACAAACGCCGTATAAAACTACCAGTGAAATTATTAACGAGCCCGTTATCGAGCGACTCATCATAATAAAAGGCGGAATGGCACAATAAGACGGCGTGCCACAACATAATGCGCACAAACAAAGGCGGCGTCTTTGTCGGGGACATTTCGGTTCCATTCCAAGTCAAGCTTTCTGGCCTCCCCAATAACCTCTAATACGCTCTTATCACGGAAAGAATGTCAGCATTGTTGCGCCCGTAAAAGCCCACAAACGTAAGTCGCGCTTTTGCTGAATGAAGAGACGCTCAACTACGCTTGCCACGCTTGTGTTAATAACGAATTATTATAAATGACTAGTGGCCCGCCCTCGCTTCGCTTCGGGGTAGAATTGATCAAAATCCTTTCTTAGCGTATAGCCTACGTCATAACATCTACCTGCATGCCAAATTTCAGCCCGATCCGTCCAGTGGTTCGGGCTGTGCGTTGATAGATCACTATGTCAGTCAGTAACCTTTGAGTTTTATATATATAGATGGACACTTCCACAACAAACAACAAGGCCGAAACTAAGATAGATCGTACTATGAGTGTATGAGTACTAGGCAGGTAGGACATTTTGCCCTTCTTTGGGATTCGAAACGGCAGCTGAATTCGCAGTTGGGACAGGAGACCGAAGAGCTGGCAGCTACCTCGGACAAAGAATTAGTCTAGCCATTCAAAGGGGTAACGCTGCCAGTATCTTCGGTTCCTTGCCTAAAGGGACTTCCTTTTAATAATGTATTTTAGTTATTAGTTTTATTTTTTAAGGTTTTTAGTTTTAGTTTTATTGTTCTAGTATTTATATATAGTAATTATGTAATTAGATAGAGACTTATTTGTTTATAGTTAATAAACATGTTTTGTTACTCCATCATAAAGTTGATAAAAACTCAATAAACGGTGTCGGTTAAACCAAATATTCCGCAAATATAAATGTACCTACCTATGTTGTCCAATATCAACCCAAATTAGTATCTAAAACATTACGAGTACAACACTAAATCTTTCTACACAATGGTAGTCTATACGTGTGCCAACCTTTTAGTCCTGATTAGAAAGTAACATTGTTACTAGAATCGTTAGAACTACGAAAACACATAAAAACCCGCTCAACGTACAGCGATAACGTTAAGCAAGGTGCACACGTGAAATATCCATTGCGATCTCGGAAGCGATAGTGAATACTTTAACGGACACTCGTTTGTAGCGATCCGATAGCGGACTAAAGGAAATGATACTAAGTTTTTTATTAGGACTTAAACATAACATGGCTACTGATAAATGTATTGAAAATGTAGGAAATGTAAAAATAATTACATAATCAGTGTGCATGTTGACTGATGAATTATTTGAGAAAGATATCGTTTGCATAGAAAAGATTATTTTAAGAAGGTATTCAGCATTATAAAAATGATTCACTTATGTATTTATATGAAGTTATGATGTGGGTGCGTTTTAATGAATAAATAATATTGAAATAGTTTTCAGGTATGTATATGATATTTATTTTTAACCAAATTAGGTAGTAGTCGCCTATTGTCTGATTTTTTGTCTATCTAGTTATTTTATCGAATATTTTTTTTATCTAAGAGTTACTCAAATGTTCTTAAAACACAATTTGCTAGGTAGGAAAGCTAACCGCATTATTATATTTTTATTTTTTAGAATATAACTGCTAATTGTTTAAATCTAAAGAAAAAAAAATGTGTAACCGAGTGGTTTTTTTTCTATTAAAAAAATATTTAAGTTACCCGCATATTATTCCGCCCTGTCACAAATGTGGTCCAGGCTTAAATTGACGGTCCAAACTAATAGATTACTTTTAACAAGAGTTCTCTCAAACAGCGGTTATCTGGGTATCCAGCCCGGTCGTTACCTACCATTGGCCGGCTAGATCGCGCACTACACATTTATCACGGTTACTTCGCGAATAGGACTTTATAAGAGTTACGGACTTTTTCTGTGACGTTACGAGGCTATTTTCATTGGATGTTGGAAACCTGCGCAATAAATATGTTCCGGTGAACGCTATAAGTAAAGGTAATTGGGTCTCTTTTATTGAGGCAAGTTTTGATTGGTAGGTAGACGGATAGGTGTGCAAGGCAGCGTTTTTTACGTATGTTTTTCTCGGAACGGTTACGAGATGTCTGATGGCAGTGAGAAAATGAGTATAAGTTTGCGAGGGATATTGGTCTCATCCTT
This sequence comes from Chilo suppressalis, assembly GCA_902850365.2. Classification (NCBI taxonomy): domain Eukaryota; kingdom Metazoa; phylum Arthropoda; class Insecta; order Lepidoptera; family Crambidae; genus Chilo; species Chilo suppressalis. The sequence continues at coordinate 4,752,171 of OU963911.1, forward strand.
TGGGATGATGATTAGTTACATGACTAGCGGTAACATGGTGTCTTGTTTCCGAAAGACTAAACGCATACTAATCAAGTAACTTGGTTCTTAAATTTCCGCACACAACACTCACTTAATATATGAGGAGCTGGCGAACAAAACGGTATAATTACATACAATTCATTTTATAGGAGCTGTATAAAACTGAATGAGATACCTCCAGTGAGCTTTTAGCATGGTTTTTAATTTATAAATTTAGTAATTTTAACTCGGTTTTGATTGAACATTTTTTGTGATTCAAATTCAATGGGTCAGAAACCTCCGGACTGTAAAATAAAAGCAGTTTAACCAGATGCGTAATTATACCGTTTAATTCGGCAGCTTTTCATATGCAATTGCCGTTTTTTTATGAAATAAGTTAACCCCCTTTTTTCTATATTTTTTATTTTTATTAATTAAAGTAATAACCAATGCTATCAATTCATTTTTGCTAGCTCGTAGTGGTAGCTTATTGATGCCCTTTTTGAAAAGCCTGCTGGACGATAGGCAACAATTTTTTCAATAGCATTTTGAACTGCCTCTCGGCTATTGAATTTTTTCCCCGCTAAAGAAGTTATCCAAATTCTGGAAAAAGTAGAAGTCTGAAGGGGCAACGTCTGCCGAGTACAGTGGATGACGGAGAACTTCCAATCCCAGCTCTTGTAACTTGGAGATCCTCTGCTGTGCAGTATGAAGTCGCTCGTTGTCGTGCAGGAGCAGCAGAGCCGAACAATTGACCAAAGCTGGTTGGAGATATGCTGGCTTCTCCATTATTGTGTTCAGTTCTTTACAGTACACATCTGCAGTAATGCTCATCCTGTTTGGTAAGAAGCTATGATCAATGACACCGGCCATAGACCACCTCTACTAGACTATTATTTGTTAAGGGCCAGTTTAAGTTTGGGGCATTGTTTAGGTGCTAAACCAGGATGTATCTAACTTGCTGAGCGCTTGTGATTGTCGAACAGAATCTATTTTTCGTCGCAAGTAAAAATGCGATTTAATATGGAGGGGCACCCATTTGTCAAGCTTTTTTTTTACCTTGGCAATTTGACGCAAATGGACCAATAGTATTTTGATGCTAACATCGAAAGCTGTGGGTAATTCAGCTATAGATTGAGAATCATCAGCTTCCACAAGGGCCTTTAATTCGTCATAGTCGACAAAGTTTTCGGTCGAAATAAATGATTTTCCAAAAACAATTCCATATTTTAAAAATAGAATTTAACTTAGAATTCTTGGCAAAAAAAGAAAAAAATGGGCATGAAATGGCCAGTAAGGCAGAACGAAAATTTCATAGGTAGACCTTTTAAATGTCTTGTCAACTCGGAGTATAAGACGGAAATTTGAAACATCAGAATGATGACGTCAGTTATCTAATAAACACGTGTATAGTAAGCCGTTACAAGTACTTTACTTATAAAATAATAAACATATATGGTTTATTGGAATATTAAAACTAACTTAGAATTAAGTATTTGGTGCGTGCTTTTTTTGGTAACGAGACATTTATATAAAAAAAAAGTAGTTACCGCCTGCGACTTCCTCCGCGTAACTTTAGATTTTTGAGAATCCCACAAGTTCCTGACCTTTTTCCCGAATAAAAATATCCTACGTCTCAATTCTGATCATAGACTATATGCGTATCAAATTTTATACAAATCCGTTCACTAGTTTTTGCGTGATTGCATAACAAACGTACAAACTTCTACATTTATAATATTAGTGCAATATACTCGTAACCACTGGTTATTAAAATCAAATATTTAACGAACTTAATACAATCGGACGAGCGGTCATAGCTGGTACAGTTGAACATGTAATAATATGATACGCGTGTGACAGTTGAGTACTCTTATGGAAATTGAATAGGACACACGTTATATGAATTTGTATAATTATTTTCACACCTAACTGTACTAATAGAAAGCAAAGGTGTTACAAAATATATTTCAGCCTTCATACAAAACACGCTTGGCAAGTCACGTAGTGGCTTTGTTTTAAACACGCGACATTGTTATTACAACTATTTTTATCGGATATAAACTTTAAATAAAAGTTTGATTAAAAGATCAGCTTTATTTATAGTTTAAGTTCAAATCATTTATTGCACCATGTTGTTACATTGATCTTAGATAGAAATTATAATTATAGACACAAACATGACCCTGCTAGGGCATTGCAAAATGGTAAATAAACAAACATTTTCTTAACATCATGTACGTATTCTATATTAACATTATTTATTGATTGTCACTATTTAAAAATTATCATTATTCAGTAATTAGTTATTAATTATTAATAATTTATTAAGATTATTCATTTAAAAATTCTTGCAGCGAATATATAATATTAGTTTGTTCAAAAATTACGATTGTATGCAAAAAATGTGAAAGGGCTCTTAAAGAAACGAATCCAAAATGCCGGCGGAAGTCATTCTGTTTTTCTCGCACATTACTGTGCAATTACATGTGCAAGAGGGACATGATGGCTCACGTCAACATATGCAAAAAGTTAAGTTAGTTTGTTTAAATTTACAAAGTTTCTTATGAAGCATGTGGGGTGGGATAAAATCAAAAATCAACACGCAGACATAAAGAAACAATTATTTGAAAATCTTAAGTAATAAGACGAATTGAGGCGTACAGTGCTGAAGATCTAAATGGTTGAAGTAAGGTTATTTATTATATTTTAAAGTATTTTAACTGCTAGATTTATAAATTTAAAGAAAATAGATATTAGAAAAAAAAGTGGTTTTCTGTAGAGTCGGTTTACGGACGATAGTTTAGCGTGATAACGTCATAAAGAAACATTGATGAAAAATTGCATTTTTCTAGGTCTGACGTCAGAACCCGACGGGAAAACCTGATATGTGCGCCCAACCTAAGACGTTACACGACAAAAAAAAAACATTATCCAAGTGACCCGGTTCGAGTGTTATTTTCTAGTAAAATTTTTAATAGCATATCCCACGTCACAAACAATAGGGTATTAAGTCGGCAAAACCATTATTTTTTTTATTTGCGTTTCGAAAACTACATTTTTTTTCTCTATAAACTGGTAAGATAATTGTATTTTAATTCGAAATAGTTTTTGAATTATAGCAACACATGTCGTCAATTTGTAGGCAAACTTTATGATTGTGAGTATTCTAAACAGCATTAAGTTAAGTTAATACCCTATTGCCCGTTCGGATTAATACAAGTTTGAAGTTTTATTTACTGTTTTTGAAGATAATACCCTTTTGTTTGTGACGTGCGATATGTTAAGTCAATAATTTTTTACAGTATAGTTTTCTACAGTAGGTACTAAATATTTGCGTTATCATTTCCTATTCATTTTAATAATGTCCGAACCCTTGCTGATTCGCAGCCCTACCTATCCCGACACGAGAGGTAGTTTCTTCATTTTTACGACATCATTCGACAATAATCCCCCGCAATACTCCTCTGCCGTTGTACAATAACAATAGAGAAACATCTTACTGACTTTATTATCGGATATAAATGTTTTTATCTCGCCCGTTCCTCTCAGCCGATATCTCACAAGAACATTGTCGGACAAAAGCTCGAAACATTTTCTAATTAGAATCGGTTGATAATATCTGCTGAAGTTTGGAGAAGCAGTATTTTATATCTTTTTCTTTTCGTTGAAGTAAAACTTCTTTTCGGACGGTGTGTAAATGGAAAACATGAAACGGAAATGCGTCACACGACTATATACATGGTGTAAAAAAACCTATGACAAAGAATAAAACTACGCATTCTGTACGCCCAAAGAAGTAATATAACAAAATATTATACGTGGGAAACATTTGTATTTTTAAGTAATATTTTTTTTCCAGTATGTAATGTATAGCGCTACTGTGGGGCTACTCAAAGAATGTGCCTGTGTGTGCGTGTGTGTAAGTGCGTCGATAAAAAAAGTTTCTAAATAACGTTTTGAAAATATAAAAATGTATAAATCTTAAAAAAAAAAGGTGGCGTTGTCTCTCAACATCTCCAACTATTCAGATATTGTAAAATACTGGGAAAATTTAAATATTCTATACTTAAATTGTTTCGAAAAATAAATAATAGCTTAATAAAAAAAAAACGAGTCTGCTTATGACCACACGAAAGAGGTGAAACTTCTTTAGCTCCATCTGTATATATGTATATATATATATATATATATATATGTGTGAACAATATACAAGTATGTACATATACATATTTCATTTACTAGCTATAAGAGACAGAGGAAAAGAAAATGTGCGCGCGCACTGCTTTCTCCTGCTTATATGCCCCACTCAACTCCCGTTCGCCTCTCTCGAACACACTTTTTGTAACGCGTAACGCATTCGCCCCCAAAGTCAAGCGTGTGTAAAGAAGTTTCACTTCAAAAATACCGCTCTCAGGATCGAACCACCGATCAGTTGGTGTCAACCCCAAGACCGTTACCGTTCGGCTATCCGTCTCTTATTGCCACCGTTGAGACTCCAAAAGGTTCTTGGTTCATTTGTGGGTCAAGGTATATGTTACTATAATAAAATAGCAAAAGAAATAATTGATTTACCTTTAAATAAGTTTAAAGTGTGTATAAAAACATGTCTCCTTAAAAAAGGTTACTATACTGTTAAAGATTTCATAAGTGATAAGGCAACTTGGGCTTAATATAATAGACTTAAGTTGTTTTATTTTGCTAATTTGGTGGAAAATTGTTTAATCGTCACTTCTTAATTTAAAAATAGTACCTAGTTATACTTAACCTTTATTAATTAATAATATGAATGTGATGAAAGTTGACATCAACACATGTTTTCAATTTTTGATGTATTCTTCCAATTGACCACTCTGTATGAAACAAAACAGGGTGAAAAAAGAATAGCCCTTGCTGAGTTTCTAGCCGGTACTTCTCAGTACAAGGTCTCCCGCTGTAGATTTACGAACCGACGGCGTAGCGTTTGACTTTCACAAGAGCTTGAACAGCCTAGACTGAATACATGAGTTTGAGTTTTGAGTTTTATGGTAAATGGTAAAATTATGGATACCTTGTGCCAAATACTCTACTTCCGTTGCATCGAATCTCAAATCACAACGGTGCTAAAGAAGTTTTCACTACAAAACAGACTTAAGTTAGTTCTTACGTCCAGTAGGGGCGTTGTCTAGTTTCCATAGAAGCTTTGAAGATAGTGATACGAATCATTCTCGCTAGTTGTTCGTGCTTGGGATACTTGCCTAAGAAATACTAGAGGGAATTCGACACGGCCATTAGTAGCATCGGTAGCATAATTGGTTACTCCGCCCAGATAGCGGAAGATGCGAGTTCGAATCCCGTCTGAAACCCGGTCCGAGTGGTTTTTTTACTAGTAAAATTTTCAAAAGCTTTTGTTAAGTAAATATTTTTATTGCTATGTTTTCAAACAGTTATTTATCACTCAGTATTACAATTAACAACACGTAATATTGCATGACAGTTCATTAATAGCTTACAATATATTAACTGCATATAGGTAAATAAAATGAAACTGAAAGAGTATTCAAATATTTATCATGTTCCTTTGTTCAGGGACCATCGAAATGTATACTTGACAAATAAAAATCACAGTCAATTTTCACGCGGGCGACACGTCGAATTATCTGGTTAAAATAATCTGATAATTAAGCGCACGCGTTCATTGAAATTTTAAATGCGATCCGATTGAATTATTTTGATGGGTTCAAGGGTTCAATCGATTTCCGTAGGTGAAAATTGCAATTCCGAATATCATTTAAACGGGAAACAAGTAACACGAGTAACAACTAATAATTTCATAATAAACCTTGTAGTTACGTTTATCATCTGTAAAGTGTGAGAAAATTCTAATGGTTCTATTTGCTTAGTAACTACTGTAAAGTGTTAATCTGGGGCTTAACCGAACCGTTCAGAATAACTAGACAAACATTTTCTGGGTAATTTTGTAAGACGATTATGCAATTTAGATAACCGACGATTATGCAATTTAGATAGACGACCTCCGTGGCCGAGTGGTTTGTACACCGGGTTTCATGGTGTCGCCGACTCTAGAGGTCCCGGGTTCAAATTCCGGTGGGGGCAGATATTTATGTGATGAATACGAGCATTTGTACTCCAGTCATGGATGTTAAATATGTATTTCTACAACAAAATATACTTATATATGTACAGTATATGTATTCTATCCGTTACCCTAGTATCCCATAACACAAGCCCTATAGTGCTTACTTTGGGGCTAGGCTAATTGGTGTGAGTGTTGAAAATATTTATTATTATTTATTTTATTAACCAACGAGTTCTTAAAAACGCGGACTAAAGTTTTAATCCTGTCTCTGTGTACCTACCTTTCTTTTGCCAAACAAAGGTGACAGCATCAGTTCCAGATTTAACTGTAGTCCACGTTCATGTTAAAGCCGGTTTTTGTTAATTATTACTTTAAAAATGGAATGTACATGTACTATAGTGATGTACCCAGGAGTTAATAACGAGCGCCGATATTTTTATCGAGATCGATAATTATCTATGTAATAATATATTTTCAATAATACCTATTCTCAATGGGTAGCAGCATTGCGTTGAAGTACAGTCTAACATACGGATGTTGCTGTTATACTATATAATATTTATTAATGTTCGGCATTGTTATGTCGACTCCTTCATTTTAATGCGTTAACGTCTTAACACTTAGCTTTGGTACATAATGAGACAAGGTTCGTTCTCCCTTTATGTTATGTCCACAGTGAAGACAGTGTCCCAACTGATGAAGAAGCCTATCATTAGCAAAGGCAATTGCCAAACTGGAAAGGTTGTTGCTGATAAATCCGTAAAAACTAAAGTTACTAACAATGATTCGCATATGTAGGAGCTGCAAGGATCACGTCCAGGGTCGGGTAAGGCACTGCCAACAGGTGATGAGCGTACGCGACTTGTTCGCATGCCCGCCGTCCACATTCCAACGTCTGCCAAGCGCACTCACACAAACACTCCACTGCATTAGAGCAGAAACCCGATGGCAACCGCATATCGACTTTATCACAAACAAAGTTCTACTAATTTACATTTTCCAACAATAGCTTTATTATCACTACAACTAAAAAACACACGCTCTTTAGCATAACATTTCTTCGACTGACAGATTAGATAAAACAGTGTACGATGAATCGATTCACCGATGCGCGTGATTTCGAATACGGTGAATATAGTTTCCGAGTTATCGATAAGATAAACGCAAGTGTTAAAGGACGAGATAATTCATCTGCGTAAAGAATCGTACTGACGGATCGGTTTTAGAGTTCTGCCAGCGAGTATCACCATTTAGTAGGCGACTGAAGGCACATTATCATCTAGCATTGGGAGATAACAACCGATCAGAGATAACATTTGCGATAAATTATTAGGTGGTGAGTTTGCGCAATGGCTTATTTATCGCTTATTTATTGAAAAGTGACAATTGTTTCAATAGGATTTACCGTTTGTCATATTTAGTTTCAAGGTGATAAGTATTTTTCTAACAACGATTTAAAACCAATGCAAGTAATGTTTATCATCATACATGTACAATTGTTTGTCACTTTATTAAAAATACGGCACAAGTTGAGTAAAACACTTAAAATAATCCGTGTGTCATATATAAATGTTCTTGTTTCTTGCTCATTATAATTCAATTTGTCCGAATCGATGACTAAATATTATTTTATCGATAGATAAACTGATTAATTTCTAAGTCTCATCAGCACACTTTATACACCGCATCTTTGATGAATCATCACCGTGCCATCAATAAAAAATCAAATCAAAAAAAAAACTTTTTTTCACCTACATACTTGAAATTGTTAAATGGAACTAGAGCATAATTAACAGCAAAACAGATTATCACAAAAACCTAAATTTATTAATCGATCTTACACTTCATCTCTGAAATTGATAGGAAAAAAAAATACACTTTTGGGTATCTACAGTCGCTAGTTATGACTGTTGGATACACTTGCAAAGAAACATAACTCCAAGTACTTCGTAATACGAGTGCTGTTATTCTCCGTTTTATCAAGTAGGAACGTCAAATATCACGGATTTACAAAAACAAGGTACATAGAAGCAATCCCGCTAATGACTAAAAAGTTATATCGTTACCTTAACGGTACGTGTCTTGTGTTTGTAAAATTTAGTTGTTCTCGGGACTTCTGGATAACGATGCCAATGTTAATCAATACATTATTTGTTAAATTTGTCCAATTAATGAAATATAGACTAAGAAAATAATTTCTCTTGTGTTGGGTATTTCATTAGTCGAATGTTTATTTAGGACCCCACCGAGCAGAGCCTCTTTGAAGCGGTTTCAAAGATACATATTAAAGACAACCTCGGGGTTGCTTTCAGACTGTCTCTTCTTAGATTCTGTGAAATTTAGTTCTGTTGCCCCAATCACCTAAGTAACGCAAACTCCGTCGTTCAAAGTTCCAACAACTTTGAAAATTTAATTGAGTCATACAAAGGTTTAGGTAGGAACAGACAAATTGTATTATAATGGTGTTATGTAAATTATATTTAACGAAAAGTTTAAGCCATGATAATCATACAGGACACATTTTGTTGGTCAACATGAGTTAAATTGTAAAATAAGCCAGTTACGACTGTAATACAACATTAAAAAGATGTTTCTAAGAAACAATCTCTAAGTGTCTAAAATTTAATAAAAACCAAAATAAAAGAACATCTTCTTAAGTAACCTCAAACGGTAATAAATTATTTCTACTCAATGAAAACAACTGCAGTACAAGCAAAAATTAGCATCTTCGATGTCGTTGAGATTTATTTGAGTTTCTAAGACAGTTGATATTGATTTGATTGACATATGATATTTCAAACAGTGCATTTAAAACATAATATATCTAAATAACAGAACATATTTAAAATCTTCGTATGTTTCAACTTACAAGCTTTATATACAATAATTCATAAAAATATAAATATAATTATGTTGGTTATTAACTACCATCTCCATCCAGTATTGGGTAGGTAAGCATGTCCCCAGGAACACCCGGGTGACTGGCGGCAGCATTGAGAAAGTCCGACCAGAACGAGCTCATGCTGTACCGGTTTACCGATAAAACTCAGATTTTAGCATGTTCACATCACTAGCTGCGGTCGGTCCACATTTGAAAATTAAAAAAAACATTGAAAATTATAACATCACAGATTACAGAGTAAACATTTTTCTGTGTAAATATTATTAGGCGAAGGTGTATGACCGTAAACTGAATACTGAGGGACGCGTAGCCGGCAACTGCCGCATGTTATCGCGGCATGATCGCCGTATCTTTGCTGATAAGCCTTGCCCACAATTAGGTGGAACAGCTGATAGTGCACTTGTTCGCCAATAAAGAAGTTATTTTATAACAATATTTTATTTGTCACCAGTGTGTTTATATATTATATAAACATGAACATATTTTTAAGAGGTTGAAAACAACCTGGAAGCAAAAACAAAATAAGTAGATGGTTAAAGTCAATCAACTGATAGGTTGTTGTGCAGTTGCAGATGCATTTTGCACAGGCTGCTGTATCATAGCTTCGAAACAGATTAGGTACTATGATTGGGGTTAGATTAGGATCGCTTTAAAAATAACACCAGAAAATCAAACTTAACCTAAAGACAAAAGTTTTCACAGTCTTGACTTAAGATTCTAGGTCTATAAACGATTCGGACTGTGAACGTTCTGCGATATGATGGTTAGACTATTTGATAATCGTGGTATTAAATTTATGCGTAAAGATGATTCTGGCTTACAAAATTATGTTTTTTTTCTTTTATAGATAGGTCCGACAAATGACTCCACCCCACCTGATGTTAAGTGACGGTGAAGTCCAGATGGGAGATAGCTGGTACAGCAGTTCTACCTACCACACCAGACATCCTCACCTTGCCGGCCTGCATGTTGCTTCTTCACGCCTCTCTTAATGTGTTTGAACGTAATGCTAAATTAGTAAATGCCAAATGATTTTCTATGAAATTTAGTTTATTCTATTAGCTAGCATGATTAATATTATATGCATTAAAAGTTCTGAAATGCAAGGGAGACCCGTTTCAAGTGGACAGCTTATATAAAATGCGCGTCCTTCATCACACCAGCTTAAATACGTATTATTTTAAAGCGATAAGCCAAATGTACGAGAAATAAGGACATATTGATAAGAAAGACAACATTGATAAATTGGACAATGTTTACATTTGACCAGAACTGAAGCAAGACTATAATATATAGATTTTGATAGAAATTGTAAAATATCTGAAATCATAAATTGTAAAATATCTGAATCAATAATCTAATATCTGAAGGAAACGTCAAAATATTCATCATCATCATCAGCCTATTAATGTCCCCACTGCTGGGCCACAGGCCTTCCCTATGGATGGAATAGAATATTGGGCCATGACCCACCACACGGGGCCAGTGTGGATTGGCGAGTGCTAACGACTGCAGATGCAGCCGGGACCAACGTCTTAACTTGCCTTATGAAGCACGGAGGAACTCGAGTTTTTGGTCACCCACCCAATGACCGACCACTGCGAAAGTTGCTTAACTTTAACGATCACAACTGAACGCGGTAACCACCTGCGTCATCGAGCTCCTCTTCATTATTGTTAATGTATTACCATAATAAGCACACAATTACATTTTTCACATTTTATGTTTATTTATACCTAAAATAAAAAAAAAGAACTGAAAATGCACAAAATAGAGATTTCAGCTCAAAAACTATATGATGTAACATGCTGTATTTATATCTTAAGAAAAAAATACTATAAATACATCAACTCGGTACATTAACAATAATAATGTTCATTTGGGAACAATACTTTTTAGTTGTGGGCATTTTTAGAATAAGGATGCGCGCATCCGATGCGACTGGGTACCGTTATTGGATACCAATGCCATCTAGTTTTTGTCAACCTTACTATAGCTACAGTGCCAGTAACTTAACTGTGCCGGTGGAGATGACGCTAGCGTTGAACAAATATGTCATAAAAATGACACAAAGCTATGGATCATTTATCCAAATCCAAAAAAAAAACTACCATTGGTAGTTCAAATTTTTGCCACCGGCACAGGAGAGTTTGTGGTACTGGTCTGCATTCAAAACCAACACTCTGAGTGCAACTGTTCAGGTAATAATTTTGCCAACATTCAATATTTTCAGTTACCATCATCATCATCAGCCTATTAATGTCCCCACTGCTGGGGCACACCCCTTCCTTATGGATGGAATAGGGAGATTGGGCCATGACGCATTACGTTGGCCTAGTGTGGATTAGCGGGTGCTAACGACTGCAGATGCAGCCGCGACCATCGAGCTCCTCGTTACCATGCCGAAAACTAAATAAATGGTTTCGATGAAGAGACAAACCCACACAAAACATGCATTTACCGTAAATTGCATCGCATCCTGTGATACTACGATACTAGCTAAACTGACATTCAGTTGGCATCGATGCGCGCATCGGATGCGATTTATCTGATATCAAAGCGCATCGATTTCACGAATATCAAAACACGACATCCCTACAATTTTTAAAAATTATGCCTTGTCACTACAAAAAACTTTGAGACATCCGTTCAACACGAGTTTCAGAAACAATGTCATACAAAATTTGCCTAAACAAGGTTTAAAATCGGGTCAAACTTTTTTGTAGTAAGATAAGTTTTTTGTCTCACCACGTCTCTCCTTGATCCGTCTTTTCTTGGGTTTCCTATGTTCAAACAACACAGCGAACAGTCTTAGTAAGCAGTCATCTTCACTTTTATCGTGCACCATAGTTCATATATCACTCATCACTTACATAATTTAACCACATGAAAATTTGTATTTACTGTAAGAAACGAATCCGTAAAATTTGACAACAGCGATTGACGTATCGCGATAATTTATTTGATCTAAAGCGAATCGTTGCAATTTCATACAACATTTTCTATGCATAATCTCCACAGAATCGTTTGACTATATAAATAAAAAAAAAGTTAGATTTTTCTAGACCTATAAAGACTTGGAATATAATAAGATCACACTACCTTTTGAATGTGTTGTGTTTCCGTCGGTGTGTAAGGTTCCAGAGCTCCACAGGTCAGGTTTAGGTCAGGGTAGGCAATGGTGCAGTGACATTTAAAGGTACGCAAGTGTCTATAGATTATGGTGGCCGCTTACTATCATGAGCACAACAAGCAAGTTTGCCATCCTTTTAAATAAAAAAAAAACGACGGTTGCACTCCAGGAGTGCCGGCAGAAGTGAAAACTTGAATATTAACGTTGTGTAGTTTTGATATTTTGGAATGGTTAGGGAATAATTTTGCATGAATTGCTTTAATTATCAGTATAAAAGTACTATCATTTATGTGGTAGAAGACAATATTTATTTATTGCGCTATCGTACACAAACATGACAATTTATATCATTAAAAAAGTTTATCTCTCAGAAAAATCAACTTACATGCATTACGTTTAAGCACACTTAGCGACATCTATTGTAAAAAAATCAACTTACATGAATCACATTTTAGCGCACCTAGCGACATCTATTGTAAAAAAATGCATTTCTTCGCAATAAAGCTGCCACCTGGACATCCTAGATAGAGACTTATTATTATAATACGATGAAATAAAATATTACTATGTTTCGTCCAATATATTGAAAGTCAACAACCTTTCCAATTTTATTGTTTTCGTCAGATCCCCGATCAGGCCACGTGTCATGACGCGATCAGCACACGTGTCCTGACGCGAGTTTAACATTTTTTACCCATACAAAAAAAAGTTTACAACGCCGCTAAAGAAGTTTTCACTTCAAAAAAAAAATACGGTTGGATGGCAGAGGTATAAGGGTAAGGCGACACTCTTTAATACCAACCAAAAAATATTTTTACTAGGTGCTAACACATACCGTTTCATTACAAGTTATTATTAAAGTGGTAATTTTCCTACCTACTTCTGGTCATCAATAAACAAAATTTTCGCAACCTTTGCTTAGCTTTATGAATCCGACAAGTAACCCGGACGGAGTTAAATTTCAGTGTTAGTGCACTCCAGTGAACAGAATCTAGCCGTTGAACCGCAACTTCAGTAATTACACCGGTTGGTTGTTCCCATCATCGACACTTTCCAGCTAAAACTACGTATCTGTGAATTTCTCATAAAAAATCCAACTGCAATTAATCTATCTACTTTATACAAACAATACAAACCAATACATTTCATCACCTTAAAGGGTGGATTTCTTGGATAAAATCTGTCATGTTACCAAATTTCATGTAAATCGGTTCAGTGGTTTAAGTGTGAAGATTGGAATGGAAGAGTGTAAGGTTATATACAGACAGATAGACACACTTTCTCATTTATAATGAAGGTGGATGGATGCATTGCATTTAAAACTCTGTTTTCTGGTGTTGCAAAAATAAAATAAAACTGTGTCAACTTTAAATACCTGTAACGGAACAGGAGAAGATTCAAAATGTACTGTCACTATTTGCAATTCCTTTAAATGTGTTATTAAGTATAGTGTCCATCAACTCACGTTAATACACAGTTAAAACTGTACAGTGTCATTACTATTGCCACTCAAACATCAAACTACACAAATAAAATAAAGAAAAATGAAAGGTGTCCTCCATAGAAAACCGGAACGTTACCGCCACTTTCGTCATAGCGATCGCTGTATTTCAGTAGTGTGCTGTGCGAAAAGAGATGTTTTTCAGCTCGGGGGACTCCACCAAAGCGGAGATGTGTGCGGTGTGCTATGCGAGAAGAGATGTTTTTCAGTTCGGGAGCGAGGCGTTGAGTGCTGAGGAGGGAGGGTGATACCGCTCACTGCACGCCGCTCACAACTCTCGTCTCCACTGCGCGTCGTCCGCGCACAGCTTACATCTCCGCTTCCATCACGACATACAAATATTACACATCTCCGCGCAGCGATCTCCACTGAAGCTGAGCGGAGATGAGTCAATAACACAATTCTATTGGTTGTTTAAAAAACATCAACCTCTCCGCTCGTTCGTCTCCGCTTTGGTGGAGTTCCGGCCTAATTCGTTTATGATGTATCGAACCCTTCATATGCGTGTAGTACCCGTACTTGACCAGTATTTTATCTACATCTAAACAAAATAAAAGTAGCTTTCCGCGTCCCTCTAAAGGTGCTGTCCGATGGCCTGTGTTGTCGCGGGCACGGCCGCGCCGCGCAGGGTTACCAAACATATAAGAACCCTAATGTTTGAGATGTAGTAGTCTCTATACATAAAAAGATACGACGTAAATAAAAATATAGAAACACATATTAAAACATCCATGACTAGAGTTTAAATGCTCGTATTCATCACACAAACATCTGCCCCCCCCGGTATTCGAACCCGGGACCTCTCGAGTAGGCGACACTTTGAAACCCGGCATACAAACAACTCGGCCACGGAGGTCGTCATAGTTGATCGTTGACTGTTCACACTGCCGGCGAGAACTCGTTCCACCATGGATCTGCTTTTGTTTACGAAAAATGTATAATCTACTGTACGTTTCTCGAGCGAGAAAATTGTCGATACGTAAGTTAGTAGCTTCTTCGCCGGCGCGGTCGGACAACTGCCTAAACCACAAAACGTATTTGATGCTGTTTTCACCAATAAAAGAGAATTTTTGACGAAAGCTATTCGTGAAACAAACCCGAGGACCAAAAACTAAAGGTTCACTATACTTCTATATAAATAAAATTACAAAAAAAAGTTTTACTAGGAAAAAATCCACGCGGACCAGGCAGCGGGCGGGACTTGAACCCGCATCCCTCGCAATCCGGGCGAATGCACTGACCAATTATGCTACCACGGCTGCAAGTTCAGCGCCATCCCTTCGCATTATAGGCAACCCACAATGTCAAATGAATACTTTTTCAAGTATTAAACATTTGAAAGAAGAAATAGCAATTATAGTTATGTTCTTATTAAGCATTTAATTGCTAGATGATGATTGGATTGCGAGTTCGAGTCCCGTCCGCTGCCTGATCCGCGTGGATTATTTTCTAGTAAAACTTTTCTTTAGATTTAAACATCTAGCAGTTAAATGCTTAAAAAATAAATAAAATTACTGTTTTGCTACAATTTTCAGATGAAAGGTTTAGTTTCACGTTGACTGTTCATGTGCCGGTATCGCTCGTTACTAAACGGTGCGGAGGACTAGATCCGGTTGTGCTATTTCCGGTTAGTAGTTACCGCTCCTCGTTACGGTGCCGATATTAAGCCGGTTATTGGCGCCGTGGCCGGTTTTCAGATCTCTGGTAACCCTAATACGTGTCGACGAAAATGTAACATAAACGTAGAGGCTAAGCTTTAAAATTTGGTTTAACTCAAGGTTATACTTAGTTGTTTAGTTTTTCAGGGCGGTTTCCGCACTTAGTTCTTATTATTGGACCCTTGTGAGAGGTTATATTTATTTAAACATCTAGGTGCTAAATTTGGTTAGACGTATGTGTAATTTTTGATAATTTTGGAAAATTATGGAGAACATCATTTGTTTTCGATAATGTGTGATCTTGTAATAAAAATTATTTTGACCCTATGATTGCGTAGGTAAGTACGACTAACAGGCTACTGTATTATGTCGTACAAATAAGGCAGATTTGTATTGCTCCGAATATTGAAATAAGATTAAAACTACTACACTAGAACCCCCCCCCCCCCCCCCCCCCCCCAATTAAATTGAATATTTTTATTTATTTTATGAAGGTTTACAGCTATCAATCACTTATAAAAAAAACAATATCTAAAAGCCATTCAACATGCTTATATTACTATCTAACAATTTTTCATCCTACTATAATATGCTTACTCATATCATAACATATTTATTCGAGAAGAGAAGAAAAGTTTACTAGAAAAAATATCACGCGAACCAGGCAGCAGACGGGATTCGAAGGGTGCGGGACCCTTCGCTTTCCGGACGACTGCACTGACCATTATGCTACCGCGGCCCTAACGGCCGTGTCGAATTTTTCCTAGCCTTAGGCTGCAAGTAGCAGTTAAATGCTTAAAAAAAACATAACATACCTACTTATTTAATTAATGCCTATTTAACCTATGACATTTTAATATTCATTTTTTGTATGACAACACTATTAACGTGACTTTTGATTTTTAATTAAATTATTTTAATTATTTTATTTAATGGAAATTATTGAATTTAAATTATGTAATTTAATAAATTAAATAAATGATAAGTTGTATTTTTAGTGACATGTGCCTATTTCTATTGTAAGTGATTATGTATTATTATTATGAGTTATGTTGCTCGTAATAAATGAATTTTATTTTATTTTATTTATTTATTTTAAAATAATTTTATTTAGTGTACTTTAAGGCTCGCAATCATATATTCGTACGTGCAACATTAAAGAGGAAATCAAAGTCCTTACCATAAAAACTTAAAATAAAGTTGTTTTAATATAAATTTCAATATTTGGAGCTGGTTAACTTTAGTTTTTCGGGAATCCCACAGGTATCTGACAGTTTTTCATGATAAAAAGTATTTTATGTTTTCATACAGGTAATAAACCATATGTGTGCCAAAATTCATCCTTATCCATTCAGCCGTTTTTGCGTGATTGAGTAATAAACACATTCACATTTATAATATTAGTAGTATAGAAACTTCATTATCAACATAATATTTGCAGTTCACATATCTCTCAGAAATGGTATCATCATACGTACATTTGACAATGAAAATTTCAAAAAAGAATACGTGCCAACTTTTGAACTTGAATCAACATCACTAACCGCAAACAAACAAGTCGTGAGAAAAGCAAATTAACAAACAACCAGTGAAAATAGCGAGGCAGCGAAGGCCCTCGACGGAATCAAGTAAAAATACAACGCGTTATTATTCAGACTGAAAGACAGATGGTTTCAGTTGGCAGAGCAATAGGGGTGATTACGGGGTACAGTAAACGAAATTCTATTTAGTCCATCAGTTAGATGATCAAAAAATAATGGACACGTATTTTTTCTTTAGGCTTATGGTAAATAAACTACAAGTTTATTTACCAATCCCAAGCATGAGTGTAAATAAAGGAATATATATATATAAATATTTTGATACATATTAATTCCTTCTAAACACTAAATTGTACGATAAATAACAATACAAATCCTAAATGGGTATGCGGTTTTTGAGTAAAATAATTTATTATATTAAGCAAAATTTACTATACTTATTTATTATTTATTATAACAGTGTTAAACATTATGAAATTATTTACAAACTTATAAAAGTATAACAATTTTCTTTTCAATTTAATTTATTTTTAACTATCTAATGTTTACAGTATTACACGCTAATCGCTTTTGCTTTGACCCACACGACAACGTCCTTGAGTTATGCACTTTTATCAATACACAACGTGTAAGTAAAAACAGTCATGCACCTTTCTTGTTCACGCATAATCACAGACTCGTATTCACACTACCTACCCTCAAATCCAATATTATAATTGTCAAATAAATTAGTTTTTTAAATTAGGTTTTTAGTAAATAATATTAATCAATATGTTCAAATTACAGTAAACTGTGTTGTATTACATTACATTTAAAGAGAAGAAGGCTGATAACCTGAGACACGGGTTTTTTCCTAGTTCAGGTGTCAGCCCGCCATAATTAGATAAGTGACCTTTTTACTTAGTGTTTTTAATGGAATAAGAAACTGATTATGGTGAGAAATAAAGAATTATTATTATTTTTTCTTTGGGCAATCAACCAAAAAATGACAAAGTTATAGCGCTTCAAAGTTTTTTTGAGAGTAGGGGCTCGTGACGTCACTTTTTAGTGAATTTTCAATTAAAAGTGTACCAAAACTGCAATAATGTGAAAATAGAAAAAATACATGTCCAATACTTTCTGTTAATCTACCTGATAAACGAAGAAAAAAAATAGTCATCATCCCTATCGAGAGTTCTATATTTTGTATTGTAAGGTCTAAGAGCTTCTTGTCTACTTTATAGTTAACAATTAAATCGATCAATACACCACTTGGCTGCAGCTTAAAAATTAACATAAAATAAAAACTTTTTTTTTTTAATTATTAATAGGCAAAGCGTTTGACCACAATCCCGCCTGATGGAAAGCGATGATGAGGCCTAAGATAGTACACGCCTGCCTAGAGGATGCCTGTTCACTCTGGCCTTGAAGATGTCCAGATTATATTGGTCCGTGAAAACAGACCTCGGCAAGGAGTTCTACACCCTAGCCGTTCGCATAATGAAAGCGGAAGCAAATCGCTTCGTGCGAATGGGAGGAACTTCGACAACATATATACTGACAACAACATTCAACTGAAATTAGGTTAGTTTTTAAACAGCACCATAATAGTTTTTGAAGTGAAAACTTCTTTAGCGGCGTTGTACACTTTTTTGTAATGGGTAAAAAATGTTAAACTCGCGTCAGGATACGTGACCTGATCGAAAATTGTAAGACTGATGGAGAGTAGACAGCTGGTGCGGCGTAGGAGAGGAATTATCCCCCTTTCTTTCTACGGCACGGTGAAAATGTATGCCTGCGCCTGCTGGTTCGTTTAGACAGCGCAGGGCGCTTGCGCGAATGTTCGTGTGTGTTTATGTTACAGCGTGCCACGCGCATCCATGGATGGTGACAGCTGATGGCTCGACCGTCTGTGTAGTGGCCATACTGCTGTGTATTCGTAAAATTCGTGTATATAAAGTGTTACTGATAATTAAAGCGATTCGTGCAAAATCCCTAATCCCTAACCATTCCAAAATATCAAAAATGCACAACGTTAATATTCAAGTTTTCACTTCTGCCGGCACAACCGGAGTGCAACCCGTCGTTTCTTTTTTAATTTAAAAGGGTGGTGATGCAAGAAACGTATGACCTGCCTTGCAGTAAGCGGCCATCAGAGCCTATAAACGCTTGCTATATCAAAACTATCACTCGTACCGTTGTCTACCCTGACCCTACAAAAAACCACCAAAAGGTATTGTTATTTTCAAGGGCAGATCCAGGGCCAGTACCCACTGTGACTTCACCACGACTATATGACCCCCCCCCCTGGCGCCCTTGGTTATTTTACTGTGGTCTTATGTTAGGTAGTGGTTATTACCCCAGACGGGCGCTCCCATTGTATTGAATTTATTAAAACTTGATAGTAAACGTTTAAATAGTTTAGCGGTATGTCAAACTTGCGATATTCTATTAGTAATCGTTCCTACCCTTTGAAGTTCTGGAAATTAAAAGCACTTTAAGAATCTACTATTATACATCTAACAATATTAAACTTCACTTCACTCTCCTTATTCAATATAGAATAGTTGAAAATTTTTTTTTCCATTTTCATTATATCGAGGAAACAATGATATCACTTTTATAGTTATATTCTTTTGAACGTTCCTTAAAAACTACAAAAACCTATTCAATTTAAAAAACGGTTTGATATAACCATCAATCATTTTAACCAAACATAATTTACTATTGAACTAACAAAAACTGTCACCAAGCAAATACAAAAAAGTATTTCCAAATTTAAAACTACACTAACATCACATCACTTCAAAACTAACTAGCATGTCCATCACAAACAATAATTCACAATTTACTTGCAAGCACGCAAAAAAAAGTTTTTATTAAAAAATCGCGGCTCCACACTGGCCGCTTACGAACGAAAAGCACTGGGAAAAAATAACCACAAACACGCGGGCCACTGTAAAAATCGACAGTTGAATGGGCACTGGCCCTTCGCAAATTGGCACACGGCGGCTGAGAGGTGTAGACCTGTTCAGTATCGGTGGCCCAGATTCGAACCGATAACAGGCAAGGCCACGAGCGGTCCTTGATCTAAAATGATTGTAGCGATATCGTGATTGAGAAGTTCACTAGTTCTAATGCGTAAATATCAGAAAAAATCTACATATTTTTTAAAAAAGATCAGAATACTAATGTGATGAAAGTTGATATTAACACATTTTCAGGTTTTGATGTGATCTTGCAATTGACGACATTGTAAAAAAGCCAAACAAGGAGAAAAAAGTGGCTACTTTTTTCCTGCTGTGATTCTTGCCCGTTCTTATCAGTACATGAACCAATATCGAATTCGAATAGTTTGCAAACCGAAATGTCAATGTCAAATTTTGTATGGAAACTTGAACAGCAGCGGCACAGAGTACGTGACGAGAACTAAAAATCAGTACACATTTGACAATGACATTTCGGACTCGCAAACGATACGAATTCGATATTGGTTCGTGCTAGGGGTACAGTACAAGGTCTCCCGTTGTAGATACGATTACGAACGGATGGCAATAGCGTCTTCAGTAGTGTCATGTGAGGCGGGTCGTCTAGTTCTCTAAAATATGGTTGAGCGAAGCGATGGCTGGTTCATGTGTCATGCTCGTGAACGGGTGCTGCCAGCGGGGATGAGTCTGCTTTTAAACGGCGTTACTTTTGAGATGTTATCTATTATACCTAATATGAACACTGTTTGTATTTATACTGTACACAGCAATCAAAATGTGAATGGACGTTGTATTGGTAGCGACATGATTTTTTTGTAAATGTTGCTACTTCTGTTAAATGTTGATGAGTTTCTTGCGCCCATTCTTCTCATCAGCTAAAAGATGTGCTGAATGGGTGGTAGGAAAAAATATTGGACAATTCCAAAGAGCTTTCAATAAATCAATTTGAATAAAGTATATATACTTTCATTTCACAAGAGCTTGTAACAGCCTAGACTGAATAAAGGAGTTTGAATTTTGAATATCCAGACAATATAATATGAAGACTCCTTACATAATTTGTGATACCTTACTTGCAGTCGTTTTCCACTGAGTGTGAAAAGTGAATTGTGGTCAGCTTACCTGTAACAAACAATGTTTAAAATTAGCATTTAGGTTAATGTAAGTCAACACATATAGTAATATAAGTATACCTGAATTTAAAATTACACAGACTTGACAAAAAGTAATTGAATTCTACCCCCAAGGGGATAAAATAGGGAATGAAAGTTTGTATGAAACTTTGTCAATTGTAAACCGATCGGGCTGAGACTTTGCATGCAGGTATAAGAAGAATCATAGATGAATGTCATTGTGTATAATATAAGCCTGGGAACAAAAACTGAAGTCTGCATTTATTTCTTCGCGTCACTGTTTTGGATACCGGACGTCAATCGCAATGTTTAAAAAATATCTAACTCACACATCAATTAGTCTAACCCCAGAGTAAGCACTGTAGGCTTGTGGTATGGGATATTCGGGAAACGGATAAAACTGTACTGATACATATAGAAGTATGTTTATATAGAAAAACATATTAGACGTCCATGACTGGAGCAAAAATACTCGTATTCATCACACAAACATCTGCCCCCACCGGGATTCGAAATCAGGACCTCTCGAGTAGGCGACCAACACCTTGAAATCCGGCGTACATACTAACTACTCCTATGTCACATTAAGCTGAAAAAAACGCTACAATTGTAATAAGTAGCCAGGGTACATGCTTTTTTACAACTTAATTTGTTTTTGTTAGTACTCAAAATATGACATGCTCGGTTTCCATACAATTTGAAGTACATGCGGCGTCTACTACAGGTCACGGCACGTAACTCTAGCGCTGAACAATACGCGGAGACTGGAGAGCCAATCGGCGCAACGCACGCCCACCCGCGCACCTCGTTTCCCCCCAACACATCTTAATTTTTACTTCTACGCAATATCGCTCAGCTCTAGAGTTTTGTGCCGCGACTTATAAAATCTAGGTCTGCGATATTCTCCGTAGCACATCGCTGCTCCGTAAATACTACGAGCTACGAACACTACGATCAATCGTAGTACAGTCGCCATCAGATATATCTGAGCATACAAGATGACCAAATACATCTGAACAGTTAAAATGTCAATAAGTTCTATACACTACAAGTGACCATTAATATCTGATCATTCATTACTTCAATAATATCTGAGCAGATGCCTGTCAATAATATCTGAACATACAACTTTTCAAAAATATCTGAACAATTTTAATAGGACCTCTTAATTATTTATTTATAATAAGATGACGCTGGCAGTTAAACACTTTCCAGTTTTTATTCTTATCACCTCTGTCATGTGTCATGCACAAATAAATTCAAGCAGCTTGCTTACGTATTAGTTCATACCATAAATTAACTATAATTAATATGAGTTCGTACCGTATTGATGCGGAAATGAAACATAAAATAATACAACTAAAAAATGATGGTTTATCCGTAAAAGATATCGCCGATGAGCTAGGGATAGCCGTAAGTATCACGGAGAAAAATGCTAAAAATCAATTGCCCACAAAACATGAAACTTTATTCACAAAGTATAAAATTGTATTTATTTCAGAGAAATACTGTATATTTATGGCTAGAAAGATGGCAGCAAGGAGAAACATTAAATAATCATGTTTCATTTGGTCGCCCGCGTATTACTACAAATAACCAAGACATAGCTATTATAGATAAAGCCAAAAATGACAGATTTATAAACACTACACAATTTTCAAGCACATTCGAAATATCCACTAGCACCATTAGAAGACGATTAAAAGAAGGAGGTTTAAAAAATAGAGTACCGGCAAAAAAACCAACTCTCACGCCAAGGCACAAAATGCAGCGGCTACAATTTGCAGCTAATTATTTAAATTTTAATTTTCAAAACGTTATTTTCATGGACGAAAAGGTTCTCTGCTCATCAGATAATGGGCGATTAAGTTTGTGGCGACCCGAAAACACATGTTACTTAGAACAAAATGTGCTGCCTAATCGCCGGAGTGGACGTATTTCAATTGGATTTTGGGGATGGATGTGCAAAGATGGTCCTGGTGAGCTTGTGGAAATAAGTGGACGAATGAATGCAATGAATTATAAGGAACTTCTGGAAGATACTTTTCTTCCTACAGCTCAAGTTTTTTATCCAGAACAACAAATGACATTCCTTCAAGACAACAGCTCAGTACATAATGCTCGTACAGTACAGACATGGATTAATGAACAGAGAGAACTAACTTTAATCAAACTACCACCAAAAAGTCCAGACCTCAATCCCATCGAAAACCTTTGGGGTAAAATGGTGCAAGAGTGGGATGGGAATCAATGTCGAACAACAGAAGCCTTAAGGCGACATGCAAATGATGTTTGGGAATCGTTCAGAGGTCGAGGTTTTTGTGAGAAGGTAGTTGGTTCCATGAGGAAACGTTTACAAGACGTATTAAATGCAGAAGGAGGTTACACAAAATACTAATGTTTCATGAGAAGTATATAATTGGTCAGCCTTTAAATAATTTGGTCGGCACAAAAAGATTTTGTAAGCAATTTAAAAAATCAGGCAGCAATCCTTGTTCGGCAAATAATTATATAATGGTCAAAAATTTAATATGAGAGTATACAAGATGGCTCATTTAAATGGGTCAGTATGGGAAAGTTTGAACTATAATATATACGAAGATCTGTTCTTAGGAACTATGTCATCGATTTTAATAAAAATTAAAACTGCATTCATACATTTAAGAAAAACCCTGTGGTCAGCTGGGGAATCGAACCCGGTCGTTTTGAAAAAAAAACTAACACTATTTCCTATTTCTATTTATTAGTAAGATAAGTTACCTATACGTGTTAAATTTTGTATTAAAAAAACGGTGGTCACTTAGAACCTCTACTGAAATAATTTAAATTATGTGACAAAAATGCATTTTACGCATTTGAGACATCACGTTTAATAGAAACATTTACTGCTTCAGACCTACATAATCGATATTTAAATAGAAATAGTGTAAGTTTTTTTTTTCAAAACGACCGGATTTGATTCCCGTGCTGATCACAGCGTTTTTCTTAAATGTATGAATGCAGTTTTTATTTTTATTAAAATCTTGTTCCCAAGAACAGATCTTCATATATATTATAGTTTCAGACTTTCCCATCCTGACCCATTTCAATAAGCCAACCTGTATAATGAGAGTGGAGGGTTACCCGGGGAGAGGAAACCGAAGAAAAAAAGATGGATAGATTGTGTGAATGAGGACATGGCCAGCAGGGAGTGAGTGTTGATATTGCGAGTGATAGAGGAGAATGGAAGCGGAAGACATGTTGCGTCGACCACATATAGAATTGGGAAAAGGGCATGCAAATGATGATGGTCAAAAATGAAATCATAAAAAGGCAGCTTACAATAACATGGATCTGCAAGATTTCATAATTCGTGTCTGTACTGTAGATTGGTTAGCAGGAGAAAACATGTCTATAAGCAGTATATTTGAATAGTATGCATATTTAAAAACCAGTCAAGTGCGAATCGGACTCGCGCACGAAGGGTTCCGTACCATTATCTAAATAAATATTTTTATATTGAATTAAATGTAAATTGCGGTAATTGCTTGATCTCGTTCAAATCAACTTTTGCTAGAAGTTTGCATGGTAATGTACAGACACGAGCTTTCATCTGGGCCCCACCTTTGAATATCGTGTAGCAATCTGCTGCAAGCTGTATAAAGCTAATATTTTAATGCAACGTCAATGTCATAATGTTTACCATTGACAACTTTACGTTACTAGGGGCAACCATGCAATTACGTCATCTGAAGCGACAGCAAAAGATCATTTCCGATGTTATGTTATGTTCCGTTTCCGAATTATACTTTGTAAAAATGTCACATTAAACTGTTTTTTCAATGACACTGACACGAAATAGTATTTTATAAAGAGGTTATCATTTCAAGGGTCGATTCATTATGACATTATGTCATCAAAACACTATCAAACTAAAATTTCGACCTTATTGCATTATGAATTCTAACAACATTTAGTGGAAATGGGTCCCATATTTAATTTATAGACCTATCAATTTTATAGACCTATCCATACCCCACACGTAAAGATTTGATAAAAAAAAATCTAAGTCCATTCGTTTTTTTTTTCTATTTTTGTATGAATATCGTTTTTTTGCCATTTGGTTACGGAACCCTAAAAATGGTGAGCAAAATAACTAATTGGTCTGCGTTTTTGTTGAAAATTCGACAATATACGTTACGGCCGTCTACGTCTGTTAGAAATTCCCGTCTAAACGGGCATTGATAATATTGGGAAATTATTAAGCTAATAATAATACGCTAATTTCAAGAACCTTACTAATTGCCTGATAACTTTTTGATTTGATCTCATGTATAATTATAACAATAAAACATTTTGTTACTATTTAATTTTAAACTCATTGTATCAGAAGTTGCTTTTTTTTATTTCGATCTCGATTATAATTTTATTATAATAATAAATACTTAAGCTTGAGCATCTACTGAGGTAGTGTACCAAGTTAATTCGTTTACATTTTTGATTATTTAACTCAATAAAAATTTATAAGAATTAAATTTGTTTTTTATTAATTTTCACTTTTATAAATAATACATACCCAAACCAAACAAACACATCCACTCAGACAGTAAATAAAATTTTTGTAAGGATGGCGCCCAGTTTGAGCATGACAAGTACAGAATTCCATTTTCCACTGCAATGGAAATAGTGGGACAAATGTTTCCTCCAAATTATTACTTATTTCTATTGCGGTTAAAAAACGCAGTTGTCTTATTTTTAACCCGGCGTTCGCACAGTTGGGTCTATTTGACCCGAGCAGTTTTCAAATGAGCGTGTTTCTTAAAATGTTTGTGCGACTTTGCCAAACTTCTCAGTAGCTGGAGCTAATGGTCCCCCCCTCCACGTGGGATTTGCCAATCAGTCGTGTTGCGGCCGCAGCGAGTGATAGACACGGCCAAACACGAAAAAGGTAAATATGACCCAACCATACTATTCGTGTCGTAATTTTGCGCCGTTTAAAAAAATGTTTTATATTGTTTATTTTGTTATTTTTGGCAAATATGTCTGAAATAAATGCGTACATATTACATAACGCCAATTTCTAAAGAAACTTAAGCCTTATACTGGTTCGTGAGCATTTGCGCAATCGTAAAGATGTCATTCAGTTGCTAAGACTTATACGCAAAAGAATAAGAGAGTTTTTAGGAGTAGGTACCTGATGAGGAGCCACCTGTGAAGATACTTTATGTAAGAAAGAGATGCCAAGACTGTTCTGCCAAAAAAGATAGAAAACTAATAATTTTCGGAGCTGTATATGCAAATACATCTGCAGTGACCATGCAATGTTGTACTGCCGAGATTGCGCAGATGATAAGGATACTATGACTGACGTATGAGACTGATACAAATAGTATAATATTATTAGTTTACTAAAGATTTGATTAACATGTAACAAATTAGTTTATGCTATATAAAAAAAAATGTTTTGTTAAAATTTTATTACTTTAAGACAGATGTTGTCCATTTTGTTAATATTTTGTGACACTTTTATGAAAATGACATTAAAAAGATAGTTTCGTATCATGTTGTGTTTTTTTCTACTCAAAACCTATAACGATAATCGTTTTATACAGATAGTACAACCACATACCAAATTTATTTTAACTTTTGTAATTATGGCGTTTTCTTATACGGGTCCTCTCGACCCAACCCTACTGTCGTTGATGCATATTTTGACTGTGCTGACGCCAGGTTAAATAAATTTCTAAGGAGATATTGAGAATTTAATCTATAGAATAAAATAAAAACATAACTTCTCGTTAATTATAAAAAATAAATAGAGAAAAAATTATGCATCTTCCATTTCTACTACTCGTGGTGACCTACACGAATGATTTTCTGATAGATTTTTATTCCCTTCTCATCGTATTTATTCCTTATATTTAGCCTTTGTTTTAGTTCATCCTTTCAATCACGTAGTAACAAAATATGTAAGCCCAGTGCATGATCTGCGTAGATACATAATCATTGACGTGTTCAGATATTATTGAAAAGTTGTATGTTCAGATATTATTGACAGGCATCTGCTCAGATATTATTGAAGTAATGAATGTTCAGATATTTATGGTCACTTGTAGCGTATAGAACTTAATGACATTTTAACTGTTCAGATGTATTTGGTCACCTTGTATGCTCAGATATATCTGATGGCGACTGTACAATCTGCGTAACGAGGTCGTGTGAGTACAAAATATATATTACTAGCTGACCCAGCGAACTTCGTACCTCCATAAAAATAGGGGCAGGTGATAGTAGAGAAAATTTAGGGTTGTATGTATTTTTTAATACCAAATTATAAAAAAAAAAAATTGTTCAAAAAAAATTTTAGGGGTGTGTAACGTAGTGTTCTATCAATTTCCTGGGATACCCAATAGTTTGAATTTAGGCGCAAAGGCGCATTGTAGGTTTCAGAAAACTACGTTACAGGTGGACAACCATTATCACTTAATTATATGAAAAATAGATAGTAGCCGATTCTCAGACCCACGGAATATGCATATAAAATTTCATAAAAATCGGTCAGGCCGTTTCGGAGGAGTATGGTATCTAACATTGTGACACGAGAATTTTATATAAAAGATTTAAAGCATTTTTTTAAGTTACATTTAAAATCATATGGAAAAGATGGAACGGATATGCGTTACGAGTGTCACACGATAAATGTGTGTGTGGGATGCGTGCGCAGCCCGACGAGCCTGGAAGTTGAAGGGTAACTTGTTGAAGGCAGAAAACGCTGCTGCTAGATTCCTCTTTGCCTTATGCACCGCCTAATGTTAGGTTATTTCAAAAAAGGAGTTTCACTTCAGATGTGTGGTCCGTACACATATTTTATTTTTAAATCGAATCGCATGTTAATTAGAATCTCTGTACTTTACTAAATAAAATTTTAGATCTCCATGATATTTAGTAATGATAACCAGTGTGTTGCCAGTGATGACCTATGGCAGTGAGGCGTGGTCGTTTACTATGGGTCTCATAGGACGGCTCAAGGTCGCCCAGCGGGCAATGGAGAGAGCTATGCTTGGTGTTTCCCTGCGTGATCGAGTCAGAAATGACGAGATCCGTAGGAGAACTAAAGTCACCGACATAGCTCGAAGAATAGCCCAGCTGAAGTGGCAGTGGGCGGGACACATAGCGAGGAGAACCGATGGCCGTTGCGGAGGAAAGGTTCTCGAATGGCGACCGCGTGCCGGACGACGCTCAGTGGGAAGACCCGCTACAAGGTGGACCGACGATCTGGTGAAGGTCGCGGGAAAACGCTGGATGCGGGCAGCTCAGGACCGATCGTTGTGGAGATCCTTGGGGGAGGCCTATGTCCAGCAGTGGGCGGCCTAATATGATGATGATGATATTTAGTAATTATATCGATCACGGCCACTCAAACAAGTATGAATGGTCAAAAGACTACCTGACCGATACAAATATAAGACGGTACAGGTCCCCTTAGCAAAGATATAGATTACATCGCGGATAATCCTGAAAAGGACTTTATCGGAATTAGGGTTGACAATATACATATAATTATGCTAAGATGATTATATGTATATGTGAAAGTTATATGTTCCTTACTCAACGATGCAAAAACAACTGAACTAATTCGGATGAAATTTGGTGCGTATATAGTTTTTGGCCTGGATTGATAAATAGGATTTTTGCATCCCGGAAAAATTACTGGTTCTTGTTCGAAAAGGTTTTATACTGGTTGAGTCTATTTGACACTTATGTTATTGATTTTTCCATAAAGGATCGATACAACTATGCCAAATGGTGTACTTCGAGTATTTATGCCTATATGACAAGAAAAATATGCAAAAAAATATTTCAAGATTTGAAGAATAACATTTTATGAACAATATATTAAACATGCAATCACACCATTTTAAAATCCTAGGAAGTAATTTTGTTAATTCAAAATATTATATTTCAAAATTATGTGCATTTAACTATATGGACGTAACTGTTATCAGCTGGCATTATGTTCTGCTGATAAAACGCACTTTGTATACTGCTAGGCTTATATAAGACTTTCTCTTTTTGTGCTTTGTACTTACCGCCTCCACCCAGATTGGAGACCCAGGAACGTTTTTTGAATAATTTGGATATCTTAATGACCCACATTGAAAATGTAATTGTGTTAGGTGATTTTAATCTTAATATGAATTGGATCTTTGATGACAATTGTAACAATATGATACCTGTTAATTGCAGTAATAATTTGGGACGGTGTCTAGTCGACTTCTTAACACTTAATAACCTTTTTCAGTACAATAATGTCAAGAACTCTCTTGGCAAAACGTTAGATCTAATCATAAGCAACTGGGAGCACTTGCGTGTTGCTAAACCCTTAGATTTGCTAAGTAAATTAGACGAGTACCACCCCCAATTACTAATCACTGTACTTCAAATAAAGAGCGTTTCTTCCGCACATCTTTTAACTAACCACACAGAGAGGCATAATTTCAATAAGGCAGACTACGAGTTGCTGAATGCTAAGCTGAGTTGTGCTGATTGGGATGATATTTTTAAAGATTGTCGAGATGTTAACGAATACTTAGTTGAATTTTATAAAAAAAAGAGGCTTGAAATTGTCAATCATGTACCCAAATACGTTATAAAACCTTCAAATTATTCTCCGTGGTTTAACAAAACACTCAAACGCTTACTGAGCGAAAAACATAAACTTCGTAAGAGATACACCAAGTTCAATAACCCAAGAGACAAACTTGAATACAATATCCTTCGCGAACGTTGTCACAAACTAACCAGTGCTTGCCTAAACAATTATCTAAGGGAAATCGAATCTGACATTTGTAAGAACCCAAAAAAGTTTTGGCGTTTCATCAAGGACAAACGAAAAGGCCGTTCTGTATTGCCTGCTGAAATGAAGTTAAATGAGACGACTGCGTCCTCGGGCACCGATATAGCCAACTTATTTGCCAATCACTTTTCCTCTGTTTACTCAGCGCATGTAGTAAACTTAAATGACCCGGTTGCATATGCAGAATCCAATAATAATAATAATAATTTAATGAACATACAGCTAACCGAATCACAAGTGCTTGCAAAAATAAAACTGCTCGATGCAACAAAAGGTTCTGGCCCCGATAGCATACCACCACTATTTATCAAAAGATGTGGCGCAGCTCTAGCACGACCACTAACAATAATATTTAATCGATCTTTGAGGGATGGGGTGTTTCCAGAGGAGTGGAAAAAGGCTAGAATAGTACCAATTTATAAAAAGGACGATAGGGCAAACATCATCAACTACCGACCAATATCTATATTATCGTGTCTCTTTAAGCTTTTCGAGAGCCTTATATACCCTCTAATATACGGTCATATTGAAAAAAATATAACAGACTTCCAGCACGGCTTCATGCGTGGTCGTTCAGTCGAGACAAACTTAGTAAAATATATCTCGTCTATATCGCAGAGTTTGGATAGGGGCCTGCAAGTAGATGCAGTATACACAGATTTTTCAAGTGCATTTGATAAAGTCAATCACGGAGTGCTGCTTTCCAAACTTCACAACATGGGATTATGCGGATCATTGTTGCAAAGGTTTGCATCGTATTTATCAGAGAGGCCCCAAACGGTGACTGTGGCTGGATTCGCGTCCAACGTGTTTTTGGCAGAATCGGGTGTTCCACAAGGATCTCACCTTGGACCTCTCTTATTTCTAATATTTATCAACGATATTGCAACCGTGATAAATTATAGCAGTTTGTCCATATTCGCAGATGATATTAAAATTTATAAATGTATCGAATCCACGGAAGATGCTCGTCTCCTACAATCAGATTTGTACAATATACCTGTCTGGTGCCATAAAAACGGAATGTTACTAAACCCCTCAAAATGCTGCTCCATCAGTTTCACTAGAAAGAGATTTCCTATTGATACCAAATACACATTGTCCGGCGTAACTTTGGCAAGGGTCACGGAGGTCAAAGACTTAGGTGTTAAGCTGGACAATAAATTGAATTTTGCGGCACATATAAATAATCTAGTGAATAACGCCGCTCGTATGTTGGGTTTTCTAAAAAGAAATGCAAAAGAATTTCGCAATGTAAAAACTAAGACAGTACTCTTTAATACCCTTGTGCGTAGTCATCTCGAGTTTGCTAGCGTGGTTTGGAATCCCGTATACGCGGCGCCATCCCAACGAATTGAATCTATACAGCGAGCGTTTACTCTTTATATTGCCTTTTTGACACCTGGTATATCCCACAGGCATCCATACAAGGAGAGACTTGATTTTTTCCAAGTTACATCATTAAAAAATCGACGTACGATAGCGGATTTACTGTTTCTACATAAAATTCTTAATAATGACATCAACAGTATTCATCTTCTTGGTGAGATTGGAATTGCAGTACCCTGTAGATACCCGCGCTATAAAGTACGCAAAATGTTTAATATACCAAGTCACAAAACAAACTTGGGTATTCATTATCCCATAGCTAGGATATGCAACGCGTATAACGAATTGTTAATGAAGGTACCCAGTATTGACATTTTCAACGATTCTACTCGAACTTTCAGAAACAAACTATTGCATCACTTTCAGCCTCCCAGTGTGTATTCGACGTAGTTAACAATTTTTTTTTGTGTGTTCTTAATAAAAATAACCTTAATAAATCAATAATAGCAGCATTTGTTAAAGATAATGTTCTTGTTCTCCTTTCATTTTAATTAATGTTAAACGATATGGTATAAATGTTGTGTATATCTATAATTGGCAAACATATGTAAACAGTAAAATTATCCTCTATATATTACGAATGTCTTGTATGTTATGCTGTTGATGTACCTATAAATAAATAAATAAATACTAGCACTGCCCGCGACTTCGCTTGCGTGGAAATATTGGTTTCCCATACAAACTTACGACCCCCGTTTTATCCCTTAAGGGGTTTTGTTTTGGAAAATCTTTTCTTAGCAGACGCGTACATCATAATAGCTCAATTTGTGTCAAATTTCAGCGCAATCCGTTGAGTGGTTTCAGCTGTGCTTTAATAGATCAGTCAGTAACGAGTGCCTATATATATAGAAAAATAATTCATATTACTATTCATTTATTTAGACTCACCAACTAGTTAAAAGCGACAACTTCGGGTGCACAAATCTATAACTACTCGTATTTCCAGGATCGAGCTGCGACAGTCCTACGATTCTGATGTTATATTTAAAAAGCGACACCGGGCGGTGGATTCCGGCCTTTCTTTATCTCACCTGCGTCAAGGGAGGCTGTATTGGTGTAAATGGGTGGAGGGTTAGTCCCGTTAGATAGGTTTCAGACTAACGTTTTATACGCGCGTAACTCGTTCTTGGGAGCCCATGTAGGCGCGTGGAGAGAACGGGTTTATACGCGCGTATAACACGCTAGTCTGAAATCGCACTTACACGCGAGTTGTTTCTTGGGAACGCATGTAGGCGAGTAGTATTTTTTCACTTTTTGCCACACGCGCAACTTGTACGAACGGTAACTGTTTAAGGCGTCGTCCTAATTGGCAACGCTCATCATCATCATCATCAGCCTATTAATGTCCCCACTGCTGGGGCACAGGCCTTTCCTATGGATGGAATAGGGAGATTGGGCCATGACCCACCACGCGGGCCCAGTGCGGATTGATGGGTGCTAACGACTGCAGATGCAGCCGGGACCAACGGCTTAACGTGCCTTCCGAAGCACGGAGGGGCTCCAGATAGTAAATTTTTGGTCACCCATCCAATGACCAACCACTGCGACAGTTGCTTAACTTCAACAATCGCAGCCGAACGCGCTAACCACTTGCGCCATCGAGCTCCTCTTAACGCAACGCTCGTATGTTGCCAATTAGGACGTGTGATAATTTTCAAACCTACTTTCTTCAGAGGTTTCATATAGCTCGTAAGGCGTGGCACGAGGACAGTTGCATTATTTTCATCGCACGATGAGTGTCTGAGACCAATTCTCAGCAAAAGTACTCGGCGAATTGGGATTCGTTGAAATGATAGAAGTTTGTACTTGAACTAATGTATTCTAAAAAAAACCCATAAAAAATCAAACCGGATCTTGATCTGGTAGTGAATCCTTGATCTGATATGTAATTATATAGGAAACTACTTAAAGAAACGCACTGTCGCAATCTATACGCGATTACAAGAACTTAACATGACATCTATTAGCTAAATAAAATACTAAAGTTGTTATTATGTGAAACTAAGGAACTCAAACCAAAGTGCGAGTAACAATTGCTACAGCACCATCTTGCTTCTAATAAAAGAACTATATGAACTTGAAGAATGAGATCACGCCATCGCAAGATCGTTGCCATTAAGAATGACGCCTAAGCTCCTAATGCTCTTGGGTATAAAGCGTGAACCGCGAGAGTGAGCGACCCCCCCACGACAACGGCTAACTAGAGCCGAGGTCCGAGTTTCAGAGACGCCCTCTAGTTGAGCCGACACCCTCAAGTTCGAGTGGACTAGACGCTCCAGACGGAGAGGAGACTCCCCCGTGGGAGATGCCATCCGCCTGTAATACCTCTAGAGGCACTCGCCAATTCTCGGCTTAAGGTCCCGTTAGGATCTCGCCGTCCCCAAACCCAGTGACGCTGAAAAGGTCATATGCGATAAACATACCTGTTCGACGACACCAATACCTTTTCGAGCGAACATACCGAAATATACTCGTGTATGCGAGTTCGGTTTTTTGAAGCATGTAATGTAGCGCGCGTGTAAGCGTGTAAACCGAAACGAACATATGCGCGCAGAAAAAACGCTACTTTGAAACCGCTCTTAGGATACCGCGACAATCACCCGGTTGCAAAGCAGGTGTACGCTTTCGGGATTTGTTTTTATGGTTTTATTATTTATGATGGTAAGTTGCTTCCATAGCCTATATACGCTGCGATACCAAAACTATCACCCACGCCGCCTACCCTAAACTAATCTCCTGCCCTGTGGAGCACTTTTTTTTTATAACGCAGGTAAAAAATCTTTTTACAGACGACGGCGCCTTTAAGAGGCACACCACCGAACGGACCTCACAACTGGCTCCCGTAAGTCTTACGGACCCCCCAGTGGCTGACCACCGAGGACCCCGCAACTCGTACGGGCGCTTTACAGCATAATATCCGCTAAAAAAGTCCTGCGAATACCTTCTGCACCGCTTAATGCGAAGCCGCGGGGTCCCCTTTAGGGATTCTACCACGGCTCCGCACCCAGCAGCTTCCCAGCCTCGCTGGGGCTCCACGGCAGGGGTCTCCCGAGGTATTACGGCGACCCCGCAGACGTGCGCAGGTAGGCCCGCGCGTGGGGGCTGGGTACGCGGGTACGCGGCCTAGTGCCCACCGTACCGCCCCCCATCCGCCTCGGTAGCGCTTCTTGGGCGTCCAATAACCCTCCGCCGCCCCCCCTTTTTAGGACAAAACTACAAGAGGGGGGGACCCTGTGGAGCCCTGGAACCTTACTCAACGACAGTAACATAACACCACCTATAGGTAGTGTTATTTTACTGTGGTCTTCTGTAAGAGGATGGTTACTTTCCCAAACGGGCGCTTCAAATCGAGCGGAAAAACCGCTATGCCCGACCTATCTTAGTCTTTAGCAAAGCGGAAGCTTTTGCGATATATTCCTAGACGGATGCAAAATTCAAGCGCAAAATATGCTGTGCGACCTGTTCAGAATTTTCCAGATTCAAAGTTTGGCTTATCTCACTTATTGTAGACAGCTGTATTCACAAAGTTTGGCCGGTGTGAATTAAAATCATAAAGCTGGCTGTCTGTGGTTCTATTGTCTGGGATGTAATAATGCTGTGTTGGCTTGTTCGCGTCGTTTACTGCCGGTACATAACTGACAGTATCTTGGATTTACGAAAAAGATTAAAGTTCTCTATCATTGTTCATTTCTATACCTATAAAAGTAAAAAATACTGGTCGGCCGACCGATCTATGAAAGCACAATAAAACTGTTAGGTCAAAAATCATGAAATTGCTTAGCAGCTGTTTTCATGATACAATTACTAATATGAGATTGAAAATTCATTCCCTAAGAAGTTTAAATAGGTGATGAAACTTTTGGAAATTTCGACAACTTTGAAGATTAAAATTGATAAATTTTTGGAGCTATGGAAGAGCGAAATCGTCACCAATATCGAAAAAAGTGTAATGACCTAAAATGTTCCTTGGTTCAATACCGAGGTGCTCTTTTCCAATATTTTTGAAATTTGGCCCCTCTCTCGATATATCGGGAATTTTCTGTGAAAACACGAATTTTCGGTCGAAAAAAGTAGATTTATTTTCGATTGCCAAAAAAGATATTGACTTCCAAAAAAAATTACATCTTCTTAAAGCCCTACTAATTCTGCGTCCTTTGAGCCCTCATACGTCCTCGTGGCCCTAAACCTCGGGGTATCACGGGCGAAAATGGGGGCCTCTACTGGAACGAACGAAAAACATTTTCAATGTTAGAAGTATTTCATCGGCAAATATGGCGAATGAATAAATAAATAAATAATAATAAATCAATATTTCCAACACACACACCAATAAGCCTAGCCCCAAAGTAAGCACTATAAGGCTTGTGTTATGGGATACGAGGGTAACGGATAGAATACATATACTGTATATATATAAGTATATTTATATAGAAATACATATTAAACATCCATGACTGGAGTATTTGTACTCTGCACGTATTCATCACACAAACATCTGCTCCCACCGAGATTCGAACCCGGGACCTCTCGAGTCGGCGTCACCATGAAACCCGGCGTACAAACCACTCGGCCACGGAGGTCGTCAAATTATATTGTTTACGTTTAGTCATTGCGTGTCGCTTGTATTACATCGCTCGATTTATGGTAACTTTACAGCTTTGGAAGTTAAGATCTGCAAAGACGGGTAATATACGGCTTCAAACAGTTACAAAATGGTTTATTCGGATGTAGCATTGTTTTTACTTCTTTAAGGGTTGCCATTTTAACATTGTAGCTGGTTTTACGTCATAACCTGGCCTTTTGGTTTTCAACATACCCTGAGCTTCAATGAAAATTATTTATGTGTTTAAATATTCAAAAGATTTAACTATAAAAAAGGGGTATAACATTTAAATAATTTGATAGTTCCTAAATATATTCCTTCTAACGCAAGGCAAAGGATAGTAAACTGTTAAACATTCATCAAACCAACCCCAAATAATTTCAGTATTCTGACAGTATTTATCAGATTTTGCTTTCTTACAATGGCGGACAAAATTAACGGTACACCCAACGATACTTTTGTATTAGTGCACACAAGGAACTGTGCCGAGTAGCGTATACTATGTGTTTACTCCGACCTTGTTTGAAGGGAATATACAATGGCGGACATGAAAAGTGATCATTAATAACCTTTTAATAATAGGCTGTCGATGAGTCGATTCTTTATGCTCATTGGGAACACTGAGTTCTATTTATAATGTACGGAAAACATTGAAATAGGTGAGATTCGGTTTAAACCTCACGATAATCATGACTACCAAATCACAGAATTTGGTACGCATATAGTTTATAACCTGAATATATTAATAACATAGATAAATATTTAAAACATAGTATATATATACTTTATACGCCGATAAAATTTTAGGTTTTTGTGGGATTCTTAAAAATCAAAGTTTATGCAGACGAGGTCGCGGGCGGCCGCTAGTAATATAATAAATCAATTTTTATGGACATGTTTTTTTTATTGTATTTTTTTTATTGTTAATACTACAGAGTTATATTGTCAATACTACAGATCCCCTGCAGTTTCACCCAGGTTATTTTGAGGAAAATGGTTATAATGCGGCAAATTTAAAAGATGGACAAACAAACAAAACTTTTCAGCTTTATAATATTAGTATAGATTAGGGTTACGTTAGAGTAAAGCATGCCTTTTAGAGTAAAAGAGATATATTAAAATAAATAAAGAGATATATTACAGTTTCATATATAAAAAAACACCTTTACTTTTGAATGTAGCCCAATCACAGTCCATGGAACTTTATTACAGCAAGGGCTCTTATTTTAAAGCTTAATTTAAAGTTCAATACAGTATTCTGGGTTAATCAGAAATCAGAAGCAATAAAATGTCGGCGCGCGCCAGCTCCCAGTACGCGCCAGTTTAATTCCCGCCAATCCCTCGGGACCGATGCGTTACGTTAATATTCTACCCTACACTATTCCCACACGGCTGATGTATTAATAACGTTGCGCTAACCATTTTAAGTCCAACACGCTGCTGGTGTACGCCCAAGTTTGTTTATAATTCAACTTCAACCAAGAATACCTTTTAATGGAGCAACATGTTGTAGAGGCTTTCGTTGGTGTGGATTATGAGTCAGTGGATAGTAAATATGAAATAACGATAAAAAAATATCTAAAAGTCACGATTGTTTTATGTGCATAGAAAATAATAACGGTTTTACGCTTTGTGGCGAGTAGGTTGGCATAGCATGCCGATTAAGGGATCTAAAATGCTTAGTTTAGTTGAGTTTTGAGCTACACTGAAAGTTTCAGTATGATAGCTAATAGGGAAACATGCTTGAAATAAAAGTTGCAAGATTCCAACCGGAACTACCGACAGACAAACAAAAAAGCGACTCAATAAAATCGCGTATAAACTTTCATAACTATCACAGCTTTCAAACAAACGAACGATATTTTGCTACTAGCATATTCGTAATAACGACTTTGATCCATAACTGAATTACACAAACGGTGTATTAAAGTAACAACACAGCAACAACAACAATTAATAAGGATAGTTGTTCATTTCACAGGCTGCAAACTAAACGTTATCGAACACGAACGCCGAGACAAATTGTGTTTGTGGCACAGTTTTATTGCACGCAAATGTATTTTTTTACAAGCAGCCTAATTGAATTTTGTAGTCGTGTTACAGCATGAAAATTAGTTAACGGCAAAGTAACATTAATATTTTTAAAAGAGTATATTTAGTTTTTTTGTTACAAAGTTAAACACATAGATATGGAGCATTAATGCCTAGTCATGCGTAGCAAATACATCTATTTTTATAACAAACTAGCTGACCCGGTCAAGTTCGTACCGCTTAAGCTCATCGAGAGATGGGCATTTTTAGATATTTTTGAAATCGATGCGCATCGGTATAAAATAAATCGCATCGATGTCAACTGAATGTCGATATCTTATATCACAGTATACGATGCAATATGAATTTCTACAGATGCGTGTTTTGTGTGGTTGTAATCGAAAACCATTTATTTACTTTTCGGTATGTTATCTGAAAAGATTGAATGCTGGTAAAATTATTACATAAAAAATTTCACTCAGAGCGTAGGTTTTGAACGCAGGCAGGATGCCAGGTTTGGATGCACGCATCCGATACGACCGGATGCCGTTAATGGGTGCCGATGCCATCTAGTTTTTGTCATCGTTACTATAGCAACAGTGCCACAAACTTTTCTATGCCGGTGGCAAAAATTTGAACTACAATTTATCCATAGCATTTTGACATTTTTATGACATATTTGTTCACCGCTAGCGACATCTCCACCGGCATAGATTAGTTTGTGGCACTGTTGTTATGGTAACGTTGACAAAAACTAGATGGCATCGGCATCCAATAACGGCGTCCAGTCGCATCGGATGTGCGCATCCGAACCTGGCAACGTTATCGCGCATCGTTATTCTAAAAACGCCCATCCTACTCGATGACACGGGGGGAGTTTACAAGCTATAAGCCAGAGACTTCGCTAGCAGCTTGTAAATTCTTTTTTACCATCTGCTACTCGATGATACGAGGCGAGTTTACAAGCTACTAGCGAACTCGCTGGCTTGTAGCTTATAAACTCGCCCAGTGTCATCGAGGCTTTACAACCCATTCTGCGGTATTCGAAACTATATGCGAAAGCAGTTTCGAAAAATAATTTGGAGGAAATGCAAGCCATCCATTCGACAGGAACACAGTTTTTACCATATGCATGCATATTTGGAGAAATCTATTTTAGATTTATCGTTCCGATATAACTCTCAAGGCATCGCTACCTTTTGATGGTGTTGTGTTTCATTTGTAAATAATGTTCTATTATGCGGAGAATGGTTGTAGTGGCACATTTTCTGCATCACCTAACTTTAAAACCTTCCTTCACTCAGGTACACTTATGATTAGGTAAAATTGGGTATTTTTTGAGGAGCTCGATAGCGCGGGTGGTAAGCGCGTTCAGCCGCAAACATTGAAGTTACGAGAAGCAACTTTCACAGTGGTCGGTCATTGGATGGGTGACCAAAAATCTTCTATCTCGAGTTCCTTCGTGCTTCGGAAGGCACGTTAAGCAGTTGGTCCAGGCAGTCGTTAGCACCCGCCAATCCGCACCGGTCATGGCCCAATCTCCTTATTCCATCCATAGGGAAGGCCTGTGTCCCAGCAGTGGGGACATTAATAGGCTGATGATGATGATGGGTAATTTTCTGCGTCTATTATTAAAATCAAAATAGAATTAATAATTTTCTAAGACATTCTTAAGACGTTGTAACAAACGCAATAATTATTAATAATAAAAGCCTGAAAGATCAAAACCTAATAAGTAAACTCGCTAATACAACACGTGAACACTACGAATAAGATATAAGTAATATGGGCACTCGCTAAGTTCGCGAGCGACGTAACTTTGTAAGACAACTCTACGAACCTTCTTTCACTTCTGACGCAGAAGTGACCAAGGCGTCTACTCTCAACTTAACAACCAAGAACCTTCTCAAACAACCGAATTTTCTGATGATGTGTCGATTCAACTAAAAGCACACGAAAGGGACAACTTACTTATATTCAAATCGTTCTGGCAATGTATGCGGGGAATGAGTATACCAGTGCTGTTCTGCATGCATACCTATACGAAAAACAATACTGAAATGAAATGAAATGTCATTTATTCAGTCTAGGCTATTACAAGCACTTGTGAAGGTCAAGAAGCTACGCCATCGGTTCGCAAAACTACGGCGGGAGACCTTGTACTGAGAAGAACCAGCAAGAAACTCAGCAAGGGCTACTGTAACAATAATAACATAATACACCGCAAAATATTGTATATCTAAGTATAAAGAAAAATTGCTTATACGCCACTTTGGTGATGCTTCGAAATGAGCTTAATTTCACTTTTTATTTAATGTTATTTTTAAGCAGCACCACGGTGGTGTATTAGCAATATTGCTTTTCCAACCTGTAATTCGACGACCTCCGTGGCCGAGTGGTTTGTACGCCGGGTTTCATGGCTGTCACCGACTCGAGAGGTCCCGGGTTCGAATCCCGGTGGGGGCAGATGTTTGTGTGATGAATACGAGCATTTGTACTCCAGTCATGGATGTTTAATATGTATTTATATAAATATACTTATATATGTACAGTGTATGTATTCTATCCGTTACCCTAGCATCCCATAACACAAGCCTTATAGTGCTTACTTTGGGGCTAGGCTAATTGGTGTGAGTGTCGGAAATATTTATTATTTATTTATTATATTATTATTAATTAGCTTTACTTTTAGATTATACTTTAGACCCATGTGGGTATGCAGATATACTTTGTAACGCAGTTGGTTTCTAAATAAATTAAATAATAATAACCATTTTATATTTTTGTGTACGCATAGTGTCATTTTAATCATTTTATACCTATGCGAGGTAGAAAATGATTAAGATGCATTTGGCAGAGGGAAACGCTGCGCATGTTTTTGTTCTCCTGGCGGCGTCCGCGTTGCTCTATAATTTACTGTTATTATTTCACAGCTTGATTTAACATACCCTTAAGGTTCAATACCCGACAACTTACTGTCTCGCGTATCTAACGAGAGACAGTAAGCTGTCGACTGGCTCCTATCACATGGAGCTCTAAAAGTAAAGTTAAAGTATAACAGTTTTACCGATGCCGTAGAAACTCCATCAAGAAATCATTTTGTTTTCGGTTGCGGATATTGAGAGTAGGCCCCCGACCAGGGTCCATTTTTGTAAGAAGTTTTGCCTAAAGGGCAAAGTTATTAATCCAATCTCCGAGGTACTGTTTCAGAATGATACACACGGCTTGCATGATGGATATGCTCTACGGCAGGATCGTAATATCATCCAAGCACATTATATAAATGTAATGTACCTACTCGTAAGTGTATAACTTAATGTCCTCCTCCAGAAAACGCAAGTAGAAGATAATATGATGAGACTAAGTGATTCTTACATAAAGCGCTTTTTAGATATTGCTGTTGCTAGTTGTTATTTAGTGTACTCCAGTCTCTTAATTATTTATTTATTTACTACACAGTATACTTACAGTGCTAAACCAAAACGTACACTGGTTAAAAAACAAATCTAACAGCTAAACACTATGCATATACTATATAACTTAAATATGACATTAAATAATAGCAAAACACACATAATTTTTGGGATAATATGTCAGCCTCCGGAATTCGATCATGTACACCGTTAAGCAAAGATATTGCTCTCGAAGTCGGTGCATTTTGAGCTCGTCGCGTACGGACTCCCTTAAGCTCTCAGTCTCTTATAGGGTGCCAGGTCACAACCCACAATCTAGTCACGCATTGAGGGGGGGGGGGGGGGGGGACTTTGGTGTAGGAATATTATCTATTATCTGGTTTTTACTGGGTCAAGTCATGAGCAGGGGCTCATTTCACCGAGCCTCTGGGCTGAGTGAAAAGGGTGGACAGGAGTTTTCAGATAGCCAGACACCCGTCGCGCTACTTCGGTGGTTCAGAACAGCATAACGCCTTTTCTAGATATTAACTCAAACGTTCACGAACCAAAATCGTGAAAATACTCGAGACAGATTTTACCAGAACACCGCGGGTCGCGACGTGCATGATCGCGATAAAGGTCGAGTGTAGCGGTTCATTCTAATATGAGCTTTACTTAGTACGATGTAAGGGTGAAAGTGAAATGACATCTGCTCTTGTTTACAACTTCAGCGTTTTACCTACGTATAACTAGGCACTACGTACTCGGTAGTGCTAGTAATTGTTCAGATAAACTGGACTCTTCTGGAATGCGTCGATTGGCGTATATAAGGGCGATCGGCGCCGCGCAGCAGTCAGTTGGGTTTCAACAACAATTTCGGAATGAATACATACACACGCGATCAAAGTGCAAGCAAAAGTGTTTTAAGTGCGATTATTTAAAGACTTGTATACTTGTATAGTGTACATTGAGTGTAGTATTGTGTGTTTAAGAAAGAACTGCGTACTGAATAAAGAACTGTCAAGTGTGAACTGGCATATAATTTCGGACCCATCCCGACACATAACAATATAAAAAAGTATTTTTCTCAAACATACTTGGATATTTAAACATTATTTTAACCTTCTCGAGATAAATCTAAATTGCTGTACTGGCCACACACATGCGAGCAACGGCCGACAAAAGTTGTATGAAAATCCATATTTGTCGTATTTAGCGGCCAAATAGATGACATAGTAAATTCACATCTGTCGTGTAATTTAAAAATGGAACGATCTTTTACTACTGATCGTGGTAACCAAGGAGGTAAACTTAACAAAGGTTTTATTTAAATTTGGAACGGCCTTGTAAAAGAAAGCTGTTTATTGAAAAAAAAAACAAATGCTCGCTTTAATAAGGGAAAATTTATTGTTGTTCGTTGTTTGCCATTGATTTTGAAAAGTAATAATTTCCGCGCATTATTTGATAAATATACTACACAAGCCTTGGCCCAAACTAGGCATTGATGAGCTTACATATGTTACACGTTTGTCCATCGATGCCTCTTTTGTTGACCGATGCAGTAATAAACTATAATCAATTAATTATACTTATGATTTTCTTTATCAAAGAAGGTTAACGAATAACAATTCACTGCATTTATCTTCACAAAGCGCACCAATTCATGTGCAAAACAGCAGATTCCGCAATTCTTGTTCTATTGACGGAAATTCTTCTATTCTTTTTTTTATTTGAATGTTCATAATATCGGCGACGGCCTCTTGCTCCCGATGCGGATAAACTTTTTGTACAGAGTTAATGGCAGAATCTCTGGCCGATATGATTATTGAAGCGTGGGCTGCCCGTGCCGCCTTAGCTGAGCACTTTTGTTTGTTACGTAACATGTACTAGTTAGTGACAGCATAACCGATTGACATGAAAAACAGGTATAGGAGATATAGGTTTTTACTTATAATCTATACATATAATAAAATGGTAGGAAAGTCAAAACTGAACATTGAATATTTAAAAAAAAAATACTTAGGGTGTGATCTACATTCGATACCGAAGCCAAAAATATAGTTTTTAGATTTTTTGTATTTGTCAGGTATGCATGTCCGAGATAAACTCAAAAAGTACTGCATGGATTTACTTCAAATTTGGAACGAATATTAAGTACTAAGAAGTAGGGTCAACATATAAGCTACATATTATCACGCTATCACCTAGGGAACGAGCAGTGAACCTTTATTTCTAACTAAATCCACGCGTACGAAGTCGCGGGCGGCCGCTAGTATTAAATAGAAAAATATTCTTGAAGAAAAAAGCGCGCACGTTGCAGACTATGCGCGATCGCGTTTTGTTTTTCGAAATTAACGTCAGCTTTGATTTGCATAAATCAACCACTTAGATAAAACTAGCAAACCAGTGAACCAAATGTTCACCAAAACCTGATTTCTCGAAAACCGGAAGTGCTACGTTACTCAAATCCGGTTTGTAGTCTTATCAGACTATTCTTAACTTATAACTTAAATATTCTCTTTATCTATCTCTTACGGTTTGGCCGCTGAAACAGCACCACAGACAGACGGACGGACTTGTCTAATAGATAAGAGATATTTGTTTCTTAGGTTTTCACGCACATCACTCATTAAATAAAACTAGTTTTTATGGGTTAATGCACGAAACTTTATTTATTTATTGACGTTTCGCAGCCTTTTCAGGTCTGCATCGTCAGAATAATGATTTGACGATGCAGACCTGAAAAGGCTGCGAAACGTCAATAAATAAATAAAGTTTCGTGCATTAACCCGTAAAAACTAGTTTTATTTAGATAAGAGATGTTATTATTAATGGCGAATTGAAAAATTCATAATTGTGCATTTCTAGTGAAAAAGCAGTAGTCATTAAAATACGTTCGCAGATTAAAAAAAACGGGCCAAGAGCGAGTCTGCTTGCACACGGAGGGTTCCATACAACATATATTACAAGGTCTCATAAATCAAAGAAAATTATTAGGACTACAATCTATATCCTACGAGCGGCCGCCCACGACATTGTCCGCTTTAAATTTAGGTTTTTTGGGAATTCCTCAAGAACGTAATATTTTTTCGGTTTAAAGGTACGAGTATCTATCTCAATTTAGGTAACAAACTATATGTGTGCCAAATTCCAACCAAATCCGTTTTGCCGTTTTCGCGTTATTGACTTACAAACTTTCACATTTATAATACCTATATTAGTAGGAAAGTTGATTGGTTTGCTCTACCAAAACTGCAGCAGGTACAAACTAACTAACTCACTCAGCCATAAGTCACAGGTCATTCCAGCCCATCAGATGTAAGTAACTACAGACAGTTATCTCGTTCCCCATAGCACCCCGGAGCCATTTGACTAATTTATTAGTTCCAACTTTAGTTCTGGAGAGCA
Organism: Chilo suppressalis; assembly: GCA_902850365.2. Lineage (NCBI taxonomy): Eukaryota > Metazoa > Arthropoda > Insecta > Lepidoptera > Crambidae > Chilo > Chilo suppressalis. The sequence goes on from OU963911.1 coordinate 4,796,743, forward strand.
ACATCTTTATTTGGACGGTTTATTCTCGCCCGCTGCGTGACTGATTGCCCAACTTTCGATCCAGATGATCGATGGACGTTCTCGGCAATTTTGAGTAGTGATGCGCCTACAAATTCGAATTCCGTATTCGAGCCATTTAACAATTTCACCCGAGTTGCTATTATTCATTTGTTCTTGATTTGCTCTGTTTATGAATGTCTCTGTGCATTTTATTCAACAAAAATATTGATGGAAATAAATACATACATATCGACATTTGCCATAGTGATTGAGTTGACGTCATAAGCTGCCACACACTAAAAATATGATGTTACTTATGACAGGGAGACCAGCATCCTTAAAAAATTGTTAAATTTTTAAACACTATTTAAAATTATTCAGAGATCAGTAAAAAAATTCAAGGTATTTACTTTTGTTCACCCATCCAATGACCGACCATTGCTAAAGTTGCTTAACCTTCACGATCGCAGGCCGAAACTACCTGCACCAACGAGCCAGCAGGCTCTATTTTCGTCTCAATGTTTTCTTTTTTCTGAATTTTTTTTCCTCATTTTCATTACTTGAAAATATCACATACTTTGCCCTTTGAATAAGAAATATTTCCATTTGAACCTGGCTAGTATTTTCACGTATTGTCCCAAGACTTCTTATAGTCTGACCTTTGGCTACGGCAGTAAATTTTCGACTCTCGACTACCCATACATGATGACAGAAACTTAAGTACTTGTTATAACAAAAAACAAGCTTTCAAGTGATATATGTTTCATCGCTGCTGGAAACCGACTACCACTTCCTAAACCATCTTCTTTATGCACTAATATATTTACGAATGTTAGGTACCAGTTTAAATAAATACTTGAATTTGAAATTATTTCGGTAAATTTGTAAACGATATAATTTTATTGAAATCGTCCCATCACTAATTCGGAGTAATTATGAGATTTGTATCTCAATTATACTAATGACGGTAAGTGTTATGTTTTTAAGTACTAGAGGCTCATCTGACTGAACACTCGTGAAATTACTTTTACGTGATTTTTGAAATCCATTAAGTAGTACATATTAATCTTTATTTATAGTACTAAAAGCAGTAGTCATTAAAATACGTTTACAGATTAAAAAAAATGGGCCATGTGCGAGTCTGCTCGCGCAAGAAGAGTTCCGTACAAAAAACCGCGAAAAATCATTTGTTTGATTTCGTCACAACTTACAAAATGTACATTATGAATCGGAGTGTTCCGTATTTGAAATTTAAATACAGAATATGGTCATTAAATGAAGGACAATAAATGCAATTTTAACCCAATCGACAATTAAACACATGGTATACAGAGCTTGTGAGTTGATTCGATACTGTGTTAATAGCTATCGCAGTCAATTTGGCGATACAACAAAAAGCGCGCGAGAAATTGTTTTCGCGCGCGCCGTCGTCCATCACGTCATCGCGTCAATTAAAAAAGTTGCTCAAATTACTGGCGCCATGTTTGTTTTAGTAAGTAAGTAGGCTGAATGTCGCGCGCACTTGTTAGCTTATTACAAGATGGTGTTCATTTGTATTTTTTTTTCAGAGTTTCCATCTAAACTTTTAAGGGTATTGCGAAACAGCAACAGTTTTATAATTAATTGTGGAATTTTTTGATTTTTAGTTTCGCACAAAGTTTAACATTTTTTGGTCTATGTTGCTGCAATTCGTTATGTTGCTTCAGTTTTTTGTAGCTTAAATCAAAATAATTATTGAATCACAACGGTTTCTTAAGAAAAGCCTGGTTTATTTCATATTATTTTTTATACAGTATCTTACTATTCTGAAAGAGGTACCTACATGGAAATTAAACCTTTTCCTAACGTAACTATGACAACATTCCTTTTCATGCACATTTTAAATTTGGAACTCTCGGCGAGCGCTCCCGATCCCAAACGACGCTCCGCAAACTTACGAGGGTAGTGCAAACTACGGTTCCATATTTAAAAGTCGAGTTGTCGTAAGTTTGCGGTGTCGAGAGAGGACTCCACAGTCGTGCCTCAGAGCGCTCCACTGGCTAGCTGAGTTACCGCTCGGCGTGCTACAGACGAGAGAAAAATGTTATACCGTGTTCCAACATTTCCCTTTTTAAATCAATTGTTTGTGGCTGTGGAAACTGAGGATTTGATACGTAAAATATTATTGTTATGTTCATGTTGTTTACTTGATTACGCGGGCACTCGAGTTAAAAAAAAAACAAAGTCTATCTAGCAAGGTAATCTCCACCTTCAAAAGATCACAGTTAAATGATCTTTTGGCGGTGTTGTGCTGTCGATAATAAATATTCCAGGGCTCTTCAAAGAAGGGTAAGCAACGGCGCAAATAACACTCTGTTAACAAAAGCGTATATAAGCCGTTTACTATTTGGCGGGCCAAAAGCCTATTTGCCACCTTACATAAATTAAAAAAAAAGTTTAGTAAAGAAATGAGGATTAATACGAGACAGTCCACAACAATCGTTCGTCTAGCGCGCCCGGGCAAGATTCCCGAGTCCCGACTTATTAATTTATGCTTCAACCCCGGAATCCCGGGATCAAAGCCCTGCGCCCCGGGTCCCGCGCCCCGCGCTAGCAACAGATACCCACTTTCGTTTCGTTCACTGTCAATTATTTATGCAACGAGGACAATCGAATCTAAAGGCTTTCGAGAAGTATTGCTTTAAGCTACGTGTATTTTACAAGTACCTCTATTTACAGTATCGCTTTGAGTTACGTGTATTTTACTAGTATCTCTATTTACAGTCGACAGTCAACCATTTTCCATTTCGGGTGATGGTCACCAAAGGGAGTTTAAGGCGTACCCGCAATTGTCATTTTAAGAGCGTAAATGATATAATCGCTTTAAATTATGAGACAACAATTTTACTGATATTATAAAATTACTATTTAAAAGACAGTTTTAGGAGGTCAAGTTTAAATCTTAACATGGGCTCCCCATATTATCAGATTTTATCGGATGCGTTATTGCGATTTAGTACATCATCATCATCAGCCTATTAATGTCCCCATTGCTGGGGCACAGGCCTTTCCTATTGATGGAATAGGGAGATTGGGCCATGACCCACCACGCGAGCCCCGAGCAGATTGGCGGGTGCTAACGACGTCGAAAATTTTGCTGCCGTAGCCAAAGAAGCCAGCCAAGAAGAAGGGACAATACGTGAAAACACTAGCCAGGTTCAAATAGAAATATTTCTTATTCAAATGGCAAAATATGTGATATTTTCAAGTAAACGAAAACATTGAGCCTGCTGGCTCGTTAGTGCAGGTGGTGTCAGCCTGCGAATGTGAAAGTTAAGCAACTTTCGCAATGGTCGGTCATTGGATGGTTGACCAAAAACTTATTATCTCGAGCCCCTCCGTGCTTCGGAAGGTACATTCTGCAGTCCTTAGTGGGTCTGCGTGATGGTGGGTCACAGCCCAGTCTCCCTATTCCATCCACAGAAAAGGCCTGTGCTCCAGCAGTGTTGACATTAATTGATGATGATGATGAGAGCCTCCACAAGTCTTAAACGAAACAAAGACTATACTACTACTATAATTGTATAATAAACTTGTAAGAGCTATATATAGAAAGTAACTATTTCCAGTTAGCCCGAGTGCAATTTAAGCAATTAACTTGAAAATGTACAACCACATTTACTGCAGTATAAAGTTTAAAAGTTATATTCGTGGCGTACTTAGCATTTACTTGCAACGTTGTTTGCACGTTTGCAATAGAAGCTTCGATACCTAGCGGTAACAACTAGTGTTGCGAGGTGTTCCGATTTTCAAGAGTCTGGGGACGCGTCTCGATTTGTACTTGATCGAGAGGCTAAATGTTCCGATTAATCAAAAAAAGAAATTAAGGTAATTAATATAATACTATACTCGCACTAGTTATTAAAACGCAATAAATTAAAAGCCCCTTGTTTTTTGTTTACTGTCCCGATCTGCAACCATAAATCCCGATTTTTTTGCCCTCTTGTATCGATTTCAAACAAATCGGACCTGGCAACACTAGTAACAACCTCGACGTAACTACAATTGCGTATTACGCTCTGCTGTTTCATCATTACGAACCCATCGGTTCGATACTGAATTAGGTCGTATATACCGTTTGCAAATAATCAAAGAACACAGAAAGAGGTTAGAAGGACCTTGTGGGCGTGGCAGGGGCGCCACAGTTATGTGTGAACAAATGCTCATAACTTGACCAAAACTTGGTTCTGATTGCGTCGTTGCTCTCGGGTGTGAGCGGTCATTGGTTCGGTTGTTTTATGACGCGTCGTTTGATTGGCTATCTGTGGAAGTAACCTCCACCTTACAGAAAACCCTAATTAAATAACACTACCTTTTGTTAGTATTGTGTTTCTGTTAGTGAGTAAAGTTCTAGGGCTCCACGGGGTAAGGGATTGGGTCAGGGTAGGCAACGCTGCGAGTGTTTTTTTTTGTATTGCAAGCTTCTATAGGCTATGGTAGCCGCTTACAATCAGGCGGGCCATACGCTATCTGTGGAGCTCGATGGCCCGGGTGGTTAGCGCGTTCGGCTGCGATCGTTGAAGCTAAGCAACTTTCACAGTGGTCGGTCATTAGATGGGTGACCAAAAATCTTCTATCTCGAGTTCCTCTGTGCTTCGGAAGGCACGTTAAGCCGTTGGTCCCGACTGCATCTGCGGTTGTTAGCACCCGCCAATCCACACTGGGCCCGCGTGGTGGGTCATGGCCCAATCTCCCTATTCCATCCAAAGGGAAGGCCTGTGCCCCAGCAGTGGGGACATTAATAGGATGATGATGATATGCTTCTTTACCACCCTTTTCACATAAATAAATATTGGACGCATCATGTGATCTAAATTGATGACCGGATGGTGCAATGGTAGGTGATCCCGCCTTATGTTCCCACAGTCCTGGGTTCGAGTTAAGGTAGGGGTATTTATTTGTGTGATAAGATATATATTTGTTCTTGAGGCATGTTTGTTTATGAGTTCTATATTTTATATAATTTTCTTAAAATATTTAGTCCCGAACGATGCAAAGCTTACTTACTTTGACGACCTCCGTGGCCGAGTGGATTGTACGCCGGGTTTCATGGTGTCACCGACTCGAGAGGTCCCGGGTTCGAATCCCGGTGGGGGCAGATGTTTGTGTGATGAATACGAGCATTTGTACTCCAGTCGTGGATGTTTAATATGTATTTATGTATAAATATACTTATATATGTACAGTATATGTATTCTATTCGTTACCCTAGAATCCCATAACGTTGTGTTGGAAAAAAAAATATTTTAAATTTTTTTGCATCGTTTTTGACTAAATATTTTGAGTGCGTTGTCCAGTATTTACATAGATTAATTGTAATATTTTTTATTGGATTTTATATATAATTATTATATAATTTATTAAATGTTATATTTTTAATAGGTTAAAAAATATTTAGGTTTGTATCCAAGCCAGGAATGAAAAAAGATTATTTTAATTTAGCTTCTAAATACATTTAAAGTTGCCCAAGTGACGATGTTTTTATCCAATGACCTGAAAAATGCTTAAAAGGCTAAAGAAAAGAGTGAAAATTTAAAATTTATTCGTTACAAGAATAAAAAGGGCAGGATTCAGTGGAGCCACCACTGAGCTCCGTTTTACATAAAATGAGCTCAGAAGCTATTGTATAAGGCTTGAGACTCAAGTTTATTATTTTATTATTCTTATTTTTATGGTATCAAATATGGCATTAGCTACAGATTGGCATTATTATTATTATTAAATTATTTATTTATTAAGAGCTAGATACAACAGCACTAGTAAGCGTATTTTTCTTTTTATTGATTCAAACAATTTTTCAAAACTTTTTCTAAAATTACTTTTTTTTTGAGAAAGTTTTCTATGGATTTATATATCAAGCAGTATTTATATATCAACAATTTTTTAATAATATTGCTTGTGCTAAAATAAAAAAAAATCACACGTAACTTTAAGGCATCTAAGTTCTTAATTAAAATTCAAAAGCTAATAATTTTTAAACCTCGTTCTGACTTTATTAAATTTAACCAATTTGTCAAAGATGGAATGATGTCTGAAACACGTTTAAGCGTTAATTTGAATTAAGGACAATGCAAATAACAAGACAAGAATTGGTGCAACCGGGACTTCGTTTAATTTTATTCTGTTTTTTTTTCGTAGATTCTTTCGCGAAACAGAAAAGATTTTTATTTAAAATTCCGCATGAGGCTTTTAAATCTAAGCAAGCGACGGACGGGGAGGCGCGCTGCACCGCATTTACATAGTGAAGCACGCCACCGAACGCGCGGCGGCGGCACCGCAATTATTTGATGAAATTCGCTGAGAACACGTTCGCTCGCGAGTCCATTGTGGAATCGGTGCAATTTATTCAAAGAGCTGAAGCATAGTGAAATTAAACATTATATTTATTTACCAAGCATTTAGATGTTGAAATTCTATACTACGCAAAAAATGTACTTGCTATAAACTTCCAATTCCATTTTTATTTGAAACGCCAGCACCCTTGATAGTTTTGCAAATTTTTGTATGAAAAATGCGAAAATAGTCTTCATGACTGGACTAAATATACCGAATAAAACCTTTGACGTATTATGGTAGACAGAATCTATTTGTGTTGAACATAAAAATATAACATAAACGTGAACGAAATTCGTGAAAGTTGGCGATGATACTAGACTAGATAGACGCCAAATTCCAAAAGCTTTACCCACCCGAGCAAAATGAAATTTTGAAGTTTTCTTCAGTCCCAAGAGTTTTGCCTTTGCTTGTTTCGGAGAAGAGGTCTTCCATTTGTAGTTTAACTTTGTTTCAAAAAAAGCTGCGCTTTATTTGATTTTAAGTTGACTAGTGACCCCGCCCTCGCTTCGCTTCGGTGATGACTTTAGTTTTATTCAAATGATTCATAGAAAAAAATATTTATTCATAGAAAGGCTACAAAGAATTCGACACGGCCGTCAGGGCCCCGGTAGCATAATGGTCAGTGCATTCGGCCGGATAGCGAAGGGTGCGGGTTTGAGTCCCGTCTGTTTCCTGGTCCGCGTGGAATTTTATTCTCTAGTAATATTTTCGTTAGATTTAAACATCCAGCAGTTACATGCTTACAAAATAAAAATTATAAAATTATTAATGTTTAAGCTGTATTAAAGCAATTGTATAGTTTTTATCCTACACGAACTTAAACTTGCAGTTGTCTATGGGATTGTATTTCCATACTGACTAAGGCCAGTATTTTGATACTTGCTTCCAGTAGACCCCCACGGTTGCATGTATGTATAGTGGGCATGATGGATTTCTGTATAAAATATCCTTACTCTATGATATTACTAAAAACAATTATTATTCTGAACTACAAAGTTTTCCATTTACTGACAGCGCGAGTCTTCGATTCCTTTTAAATGAATGTACCAAAGTCCAGAACTATCATGAATATTCATCTACATAAGATGAAACTTGATTCTTGGATTCATTTTCCATTATTAAAATAGTTAAGAATCTGTAGGATTGTTTGAACGAGACAATAAAAAAGTAGTTTTCTCGAAGTTTGGCAGCGAAAATTGCAAAACTTCTTCATAAAAAGAACACATTGGCGACTGTAGAATTAATTGTTTACAAAAGAAGTCCTGAATAAACGCTAATGAAAACTGGTCAATATGCCAAAGAATTGTATTTTATCGAATAAAGACAGCATTGGACTATAAAGAGCATTTTTATACATGGAATATATACAAAATGCAGTAGTTCTGTCACATCGGAAACATAATTCGACGACGACCTCCGCGGCCGAGTGGTTTGTACGCCGGGTTTCATGGTGTCGCCGACTCGAGAGGTCCCGGGTTCGAATCCCGGTGGGGGCAGATGTTTGTGTGATGAATACGTGCATTTGTACTCCAGTCATGGATGTTTATTATGTATTTCTTTATAAATATACTTATATATGTACAGTATATGTATTCTATCCTTTACCCTAGTATCCCATAACACAAGCCTTATAGTGCTTACTTTGGGGCTAGGCTAATTGGTGTGAGTGTTAGAAATATTTATTATTTATTATTTATTTAATATATAAAAAATGCAGTGGTTTTGTCACATCGGAAACATAATTCTTAACAGAATCCAAACTCAATTTCTTTTTCTGGTATTATAGTAATCAGATACAATGTAATGTTTTCCTAATAAACAATACAATCAGGAGTGCAGACTGATTAAGGCAGATAACGTTTACAATATTGGTCCAATTCGTTATATTTCGACTGTTTTAAATGGTGTTCAACTGTTTTTTTTGAAGTGAAACTTCTTTATCGGCGTTGGAAAAAAATTTACCGTCACATTTTTTCGGTTACGCGTCACATTTTTCCGTTACGCGCCATCTTTTTTTATATTAATAGTTGATAGCTGAATGATCACACTGTCGCCGGCGAGAACTCTCTCTACTCGTTTGTAGCTGAGTGACAATAGTTATTAAAGATAAGACTCGCTCAGCGATACTCGCTCAGCTATACTCGCTCGGTTAAGCTGGCTTGGCTGTCAAAAGCCGTGCGCGTGCATTTTAACTCAGGACTGCCAATTCGTTTCTAGTTTCTACTCGCTTATCGTTCATCGTCGGAGGTGGAACATGTGCCTTAGATTACTGAGCCGTGTAATCATAACAGTTTCATAGGCAGTAATTTGTATTCATGTCTATGATAATAAAATCCTTTTGTTTAAACTTTATCTAATTTAACTTTATTTAACCAATTTCTGGAAAGTTGCATGTAGATCATTTTTCGAAAAATAAGGCCATAAAGAAGTTTCACTTTTTACGTGTGTACACTAGTACACGCACACATTTTTTTTTATAATTAACGTAAAGTATCAAATAGCACAGATCCGAAGTGGCAAAACAAAAATTCAAGATGACGTATGAGTCACCACTTTTTTGCAAGACAGTCATACTTGACACGTGTGCTGAGTTTGGAGTATTTGCCTTTTGGCTACGAACGACTACTAATTGGAAATGATAAAATAAAACAGTACACTTTCCGTTACATATTAAAAAAACTTAAATACACAATATGCAAAAGAGATTGAAAGAAAACGTATCAGATTCTTTTCGCTTCACCGCACCATCTCGCCTGGCAAACCCAATATGGCGCGTGCAAATACCAATTTAGTATTTCAAACATTGAAGTCGGGCGAGCCGAGTTGAGTCGATACCTCAAATATCTGTTTTGGCATAATAGGATTATGTCGCGCACCGCTGCGTTGCCACCGAATAAATGTGAAGCTGCTGATCCATGAGGGGTTGTCAGAGGCGATAATATAAGGGGATGTTTACAGTGAACCACCTTATCATAACAAAATTAGATAATTATATCGGTACATATATATCGGAACAGATATTTGTAGTGTTAGCGTTTATGATTAAGACTTACGACTGGCTGATTGACTAACGTGCCTTCTGAAGCACGAAGGAACTCGAGTTAGAAGATTTTTGGTCACCCATCCAATGACCGACCATTGCGAAAGTTGCTTAACTTCAACGATCGCAGTCGAACGCGCTAACCACCTGCGCCATCGAGCTCTAGTCTTTATAATATAGACGAAGTTTTAAGTTAGTAATAGCGGATTTTTAGTTAAATGGTGTTATGGTCTACCAGTGAATAAAGTTTCCATGACTCTTAAGCTGCCGGTTGCGCACGAGATTAGGGTAGGTGACGAGAAAATTATACTTTATTATCGCGTTTATGAGCGAGCAATATGTTTGTTTGCATTAATATTTACATAAACACAGTATATAATTTAGAACTGAGATGGAAGATTATGGTCGTTCGAATGTGGAATCTAGAGGTGATAATCTCTATAGCTACATACTACATGTATTTCGTCTGCTGAGGTGAGAGACTCATTGTAAAAAACACTCCTCTCAACACTGTACAAGTAGGGACAGGGTACTGGTCCCTTAGCACGAACCAATATCGAATAGTTGGATTTGATTTCGATACGCGACGAATGTCAAGAAGTTTTGTATGGAAATTTGAACAGCGCCACAACGTACCTAACGACAATCAAAACCAACAATACAAAACTTCTTGAATTTTGACGCGTATCCAAGATTCAAGACCGAATTCAACTTTTCGAATTCGACATTGGTTCGTGCTAAGCGATACTACTGTAAGATAATTCCCAAATAATTTTACTTCATATAAGGGAAATGTTACCTACTAAACAAAGACACTGAGAACGCGCCTTTGCAACTACCACAACTACATAATATCATAAGCGACCGTTCGAGCTGTCAGTGCCATGACGTCACTCGTTTCGTTCACACAGAGTAATTAAGTGTGGAGTCTCCGCGAGCTCATCACACGCGTGCGTACGACTAGCGGTTGTTTAGAGCAACCGCACATTGAGCCACTAAACGCGACCACTGGTAGCTCAGTGAGGCCACTTAAGATATGCACCTCCCCCTCACCCCTTTGGTGGGGTCCGGTTGTCTTTGTCGGAACATGACAAAAATGGCACTTTTTGGTGAAAACCTTTGATTTTTGATTGATGGTCGCGGGCCTAATTTGAGCCATTCCATGGCCCGCGGGCCGAAGTTTACTCATCCCTGCACTAGACGCAGCCACCAATCGAATCGAGAGAAATCGAGTGGCTACTAATATGCCATAACCTTTTATATATTCGTAAAAATATAGATCGATCTATAAAAAAGAGTGATTTACTTAAGTTTAATTCAAGAAACCAAAATAAACTTGCCGTTCCAAATTTCAGACTGCATAAGATTGGTAGTTCATTTATGGGAAAAAGCATTATACTTTTATGTTATGTATGTGTCTGTATCGTAGGCAGCAGCCAGTCTCGCAATAAACCATTGTACCAAGCGCAGGCCTTTTATTTAACAGTGGCGACGAGGAATAAAATGTCGGTTGGACAAATGCGTGAATTAGATCCGAAATCAAGAAATTATGTGGAAAGAATTGAAATGTTTTTCATAGTGAATAAAGTAACAACAGAAAAGGATAATAAATTACAACAAAATATTGTAGAACTACCCATTCATAAATTTGAAGCACATATTAAAAGTACCTTGAAAAAGGGCTACTATAAAGTTAAAGATTATATTAAAGATAAAAATGTTTGGAACGTTATAACCGCCTAGCTCGCATCCATATTTAATTTTATAGTTATATACAGTATTGTAAATCCTTGAAAAGAGGCTGAAAAAGGTGATTGAGTTGCTTGCGCTGCTTCTTCTCAGCACTGGCCCATTTATTGCAGAAGCAGTGGAAGGGATAGAGTAATACTGGGACGTGTAAAAGCGCTTTTATAATAAGCCTATTTGCAAAAATAAATGACTTTTATGGACTAGTGGACGCCACTTGTCACTCGATTTCTCTCGATTCGATTGGTGGGTTGACTGAGTCACTTGTGGTCGCGTTTAGTGGATCAATGTGCGCTTGCTCTGAGTAGCGCGCGTGACCGCTAACCTTCAAATTGTCCTGGCTAAACCCTCTCAATTTATGAGTTCATTAGGAGAGCTAGCTCGCACCTGGGTCCCTTAGGTAGGGGCGTAGGGGCGGCCCAATGTATTGTATTATATTCACACAGTCCCAACTAAATTGATTGAATGTGACTTCGGTGAAATGCGAAGGCGGAGCAGACACAGAGGGAATGGATGACAAAATTTAGAATTTCAACATACGAATTAAATAAAAAACAATCAAAATCAAAATTTATATTATTTTAAAATGAGTTGCTAGATGCGTGTTCTGCATCGATTTAATTACTGCAACATCCTTAATGTAGGAATGACGGGGTAAAGGAAACGAAATGATATTAAGTTTGTCAGTTGGATTATCAAATAAATAATGAATACTTATTTTTTCAGTTGTAAATCGACAATAAAATAATAATGAACGCATTAAGCCTGATGCCATTATATTGTTGTCCAGTGCCTGTAGGACAGAAGCGCTGTCAGAGAGAATACGACGATTACTGGTCAAAACTCACGGACTGCAGGCAAGCCAGGGAAGCCGTTCCTAAGGTAAACCTGCAGCTAGCACGTAAGTTAATCAGACTACCTAGACAAACCCTGAAACAAATCGTGGGTATACTCACAGGCCACGGCTACTTCAACAAACACCTTTGTAATATAGGTATTTCTGACAGCCTGAATGCAGAGCCTGCCTGGAGGCGGATGAGAAGAGCGCCCATGTCCTACTGGAGTGCAGGGGCGTTGCAAGACAAAGGACTTCTCTAATGGGAAGCCCGAAGACAATAGTAGAGGCCTGCAGCAACATTCGGGGACTGCTGAGCTTTCTGGAGGAGCTGGGATGGCAGGACTGATGCCTATCCCCACGCAAAATAGGCATTAGGTGTCGAGTTGCGGAAACAGCCCGCGCCGTACTACTAAGACTAAGACTAATCGCGCAAACGCGCGTCAAAGTTTGGGGCTCGTGCCGTCACATCTAAGTGAACATTGCATCAAGACGAGACGGCATGACATATTACAAATCAATATATCTCTCCATGCAATGTTTTGATTATGCGAATAAAAGAAAAAAATATGTGTCCAATACTTTTTAATAATCTACCTAATAGATGAAGATAAAAAAAATTGCTGCGCACGCATCCTACACACACACATACACACATGTTTTTAGAAAGAGTCGTGTGACGATCGTGATGCATTTCCGTTTCATATTTTCCATGGGATTTTTCTATTTACACTCCGTCCGAAGAGATTTTTCGATTTAAAAAAAGTTTGTCAGCATCCCTATTAGCATTGTTCTATTACTGTGTTAAACGCATTCAATTTATTAATGTAATAAATAACCCTCTTTTACCCACCGTTGTCCTATACAAGAACAATTAATGTATTTTAATTACCACGTTTGCTCCAGAGTGTAGGTAGGTACACGATTAAATTAAATTTATCACTTAAAAGGACCATTCTGTGTTCTATGAGACGAAATGTAATGGACCAGTTTTAGATATAATGTAATGAAACTTATTATTATTATAGAAATAAACAAATTCTTATGTTTGTTTTAATCGTTGCATACACCGATTTTTGTTTAAAATAATACATACAGATTTTTTTCTTTCTTTTAGTAAATTAATCAGGTCACTGTTAATATTTTTTTTTTGTTTTTTCAAACTTAGGTTTTCAGTTTATTTGCTAAAAATATTGTTTTGTGTCAGCATACAAATACTTCAAGACACATCTATCGGCCCACTTAGTTTTAAAAGTTTCAATGGTCAGTAGCAAAAATATATGTTTATGGTTGAGCAATAATTTAAAATACACACGAAAGTATGGTTTATAAATCAGTTTCAAAACTGCGTAGGTAACTTTTCGCTCAATGTAATATTTATTTTTAGCTAGGAAATGAGTCTGGAAGTGAATGTTGACTATAAGGCATTTATTGAAGTGAAACTTCTTAACGTACTGTTATAACCTGCCTACCTAATGCCTACTACAGAAATGTTGCTGACTTAGGAAAACTATAATGAATAATTATTTCCAATATTAAATTTGTGATCAGCAATATTTTTTGTATAAAAACCCGCGATTTCAATATTACAGTTAGTCTTGTTCTGATTTGTGGAATTGCTGCCCAACAACGGACCTGGTTTCTGCCTGCCGGTTGGCCTTCAGCAAGGAAACTCTGAGGAACTATTCAACGGCCTAGTAAACTAGCCCGTCGCGAGTCGTTATCCTTAAAACTAAAAGGAAGTAGTAGTGAACAATAAAGTGATAGCAGTGTTATAACAAACATAAATATATAAATAAAGTGATTGTGAGCAAATAAAGTTTTTTTTAAATTAAACTAAGTGCTCCGTCTAACATTTGGTGTCAGAAGTGGGATTTACTCCCTGATGGTCGCCTACTCCTGACGACGACCAGAATCACTGCCGTCGATATAAGCCCATCCCGTGGGTTTGCTTGAGCTGCCAGCCTGCCGCCCGACCGTCTCTCTGACATAGAGGTGTGTCAGCCACTCCAGCTACAACCATCGACGATCATCATAACTACTGACTGACTTCGCGTTGATGTGCCGAGGGTTCTTTGCCCAGCGCATCACACAGAAGAAGGCTCCGCACCACTCAGAAGAAGACTCCGCTTCAACCGTGCTAACACATAGCACGACTTCGTTTACGCATCGAGCATTTACTGCATAACTCCGGATAGCCGGCGCTAAGGCGTCTGACCTACTTATCGCCGCACCGTGAAAAACGCTGTATCAACAAATGACCGCGATACTATTTCTGTGAGTGCATAATAATAACGTTATATTTTAATCAACTTATTCTCTCTTAATTGGATTATTTTTTTTGTTCTAATCTTAATAAAAAGTGATCATGGCTAACGAAAAAGTAAAATTAGAACTATCTGGGTTATCTAGCGTAACTGTACCGGGTGAAAAAGAAAACACATCTGTAAGTTTTCTTACAAAATTTATAAAGCCCTTCGATGGGGATAGAAATAAATTATCGTCATTTTTACGTAACTGTGACAATGCATTAAACCTCGCGTCCAACGCACAATGCGATATACTCTTTAAATATATTTTATCGCAGTTAGAGGGGAAAGCTGAAACGGCTTGCTCTCTGAAAATTTTTGACAGTTGGGTTGAACTAAAATCATTCCTTAAGACTACATTCGGGGAAACTAAACATAAAGATCACTTATTATTAGATTTACAGAGCTGCAAACAAAAACCTAACGAATCCATATCACAGTATAGCTTACGGTTAGAGACATATTTAACTAGATTACAAACAGATATCACGCATTCTACCGTGGACCAGAGTGAACTGAAAGGGCGAATAGCAAATACTGAAGACCTAGCCTTACATACATTTTTATTAGGAGTACCTAGTCATATCTCCAACATATTAAGATGTAGGAACCCGTCTACCTTGGGTGAGGCAATAAATTTAGCCATTCAAGAAGAAAAACTTTATAACCTTGTCCAATCTACAAAAACCCTTGATATAAGACCTAGGTGTCGAACCTGTGGCCGCATAGGTCACATTGACAGAAACTGTCTGTTAAATAGGCAGCGCCCAATTCACAACGTTTCTTTCGATAGACCTTCCACTTCGCAACCACCACCAACTAATATTTGTCGCTATTGCAAACACCCTGGCCATGATATAAAAGACTGCCGTAAAAGACAATACAACAACTCACGGCAGAATCAGAATAGACAAATACATAATATATCAGGGGAATATATTAACAATACTAATTATAACGACAACTTTTCACAACCTTTTAATAATAATTCTTACTATTCCGAGTCTTTAAACTAAAAAGAGTTCCGCCTGAGCGTCGTCATACGGAACCATTGAACTATAACGACGCCATTTACCATGTCAATGATCAATCTATCATAAGTCCTTCTATATCCAATAACTATAATAAATTTATCAATTTTACTAAGTCCACTGTATCCGCTAACTCCGCTGTATCTACTATTCCCAATGAACCTACAATCTCTATTTTACCTACTATTTCCACTGAATCTACTAACTCCGCTGTATCTACTAACTCCACTGTATCTACTAAATCCACTGTATATACTAATTCCGCTGTATCTACTAACTCCGCTGTACCTACTAAATCCGCTGTATCTACTAACTCCGCTGTATCTGCTAATTCCAGTAAACCTATGTACTCCACTGTATCTACCATTTCCGCTGAACCTAGTACCTCCACTGTATCCACTTTCTCCACTGAATCAACCAATCCCGCTGTATCTACTAGCTCCACTGTATCTATCACTCCTAGTGTATCTACCAATTCCACTGTGCATACTACCATTTCTTCCGAACTTATTAAACCCTTTCAACTTAACACTACTGCTAGCAACTTAGATACATTTACTAATTCCAATATTCCTTGTAAATCTACCGAACCCCCTAACTCAACTAAAATCTCTAAACCCACTGCATCTTCTAACTCTGGCCTACCCCGCATTTCTAGTAAACAAACTAATCCTGCTAAATCCCGTAAAAATTCTATACCCCGACATAGAAAATCGAACTCAACTACTGAATCTGTCAAAGCTTCTTGTCCTAAGCCAAAGAAAACCCAGAAACCTAAAAGACACACAGAAACCGAAGAACAATCCAATACTAACTCGCAACCATTATACATACACGAAATAAATTACAATTCCAATACACATTTGCCTCATATATATATAAACTCTCAGTACTCTTCTAAACCCCTAATACTTCTGGTCGATTCTGGTTCCACTGTATCCTTACTTAAGAAATCTTCACTAGAAAAGCAACCTACCTTAGTGAAAGAAATTATCAAATTCAAAGGTATAGATAAAGATGCCGATCATTCTATTAGTTTAGGTCATTTCCAATTAGATATTATTCTGTCAAATTCCGAAACCATATATGGAACTTTCCATCTAATTCCAGACTCCGTTGAGATTAATTTTGATGGTATAGTAGGAAACGATTTCCTTAGATTATATACCTCGAGCATTGATTACAAAAATGATTGCTTATTGATAAATAATAGTAAAGTAAAACTACATTTTACCAAACCTCATTATGTAATACCAGCTCGTTCTGAAATGATAATAGAATGTGAAGCGTCTAATCCCGAAGTTTTATTAGGTTATGTAGATAAAAAGGAAATACAACAAGGTGTATACTTATCTAATTGTCTTGTATCTGTTAAAAGAAATAAACATATTAACGTCTCTATACTCAATACGACAGATGATAATATTACTATACACTCCCTCAATGTAGAATTAAACCCTTGCCATATCTTAAACGAATCATTTCCAAATCCAGTATCAAATTCACAGATTAACACTATTATTCCACCAAATAGGATATACAAAGTAAAAGAGCAAATTAGAACTTCCCATCTTAATGTCGAAGAATCCAAGGTACTCCTGGAACTATGTTCAGAATACTCAGACCTTTTCTATCTAGAAGGAGACCAACTAACATGTACCGATACTTTGACTCATGAGATTAAAACTACTAATTCCCAACCGATTCATGCCAAAACTTACAGGTACCCTGAGTGTCACAAAGAGGAAGTCAATAGACAGATTCAAAAGATGTTAAAAGAAAACATTATCAAACCTTCAAATTCCCCGTGGTCTTCTCCTATCTGGGTTGTCCCTAAAAAACAGGATGCCTCCGGTCAAAAGAAATGGCGTATAGTTGTCGACTACAGAAAATTGAATGATGTTACTATCGGAGACGCGTATCCAATACCTAATATTACAGAAATATTAGACCAATTAGGGCATAGTAAATATTTTAGTACTCTAGATCTTGCCTCTGGTTTCCACCAGATTAAAATGCACGAAGGTGATGCATCTAAAACTGCTTTCTCTGTTCCCAACGGTCACTACGAGTACACTCGAATGCCGTTTGGCTTGAAAAATGCGCCAGCTACATTTCAGAGGTTAATGAATACGGTGCTATCTGGTCTTCAAGGCCTTCACTGCTTTATTTATCTTGATGACGTAATCATCTATTCCCATGATCGATCTAACTTCCCATATTCAGAAACTCAAACTCGTCTTTGATGCTCTCAGAAAACATACCCTTAAGTTACAACCGGATAAATGTGAGTTCTTGAGAAATGAAGTTGCTTATCTTGGACATATTATCACTAATAAAGGTGTATCCCCCAATCCTGATAAAGTCAAAGCCGTGTCTTCTTATCCTATGCCTAGAAATCCCAAAGACATTAAATCCTTCCTAGGTTTAATAGGGTACTATAGGAAATTCATTAAAGACTTCTCAAAGATAACTAAACCTTTAACATCCCTGTTACGTAAAGATACTGAATTTATCTGGACCGAAGAACAAAATTTAGCGTTTAACAATTTGAAACATATGCTTACCAATGCCCCAATTCTACAATATCCCGATTTTTCGAAAGAATTTATTCTAACTACAGATGCATCCAATTATGCGCTTGGTGCCGTTTTATCTCAAGGCGAGATAGGTAAAGACCTTCCAATCGCTTACGCCTCCAGAACCTTGAATAAAGCTGAAGGTAACTATAGCACAATCGAAAAGGAATTGTTAGGCATTATTTTCGGTACCAAAACTTTTAGACCTTATCTCTATGGTCGCAAATTCAAAATTGTGACTGACCATCGCCCTTTATGTTGGCTATTCAAATGCACCGATCCAAGTTCCAAACTAGTTCGTTGGCGCCTCAAGTTAGAAGAATTCGACTATGAAATAGTCTACAAATCAGGCAGAATGAACTCTAACGCCGACGCTCTATCCCGTCCCCCAATACACAATATCCATAACATTGACACGACTGATAACCTGACTTATGACTCTTTCCTGAAAACTCGATCTTCACCAACTAACTTTGATACCCAAATAGTAGAACATAACAAAAGCCTTTTAGATAGCCCATGTCAACTCATAATTTGCCCAACGTCTATTGATCTAGATCTTTCAAATCCTTACTGCGATACCATCCTCAACCTCGTAGAAGATAGACAGTTATTCGAATCTACTGAACGAGAACTTTATGAATCAAGTTCAGTCATAAAAAATAATAAAACTTATTTCCTCTTGTTCTTCAAGATTCATCACTATGAATCCGCCTCGTATAAGGATATATTTGAATCAATCAAAAGACTTCGAAATAACCTTGTAATCTTCTTTAATGATAAACAAGAAATTTCTATATCAGATTTTAATAACCCTTATGACAGACTTCAATTTATACTTATATACGAAATTATTGCTTTCCTTTTTCACAAAACAAAAATCAAGGTTAATATATATCACAATAACATAATTTATCCTACCCCTGTAGAAATCCCAACCATCCTGAAGGACAATCATGATTCCCCTATTGGTGGTCATATTGGTGCTACTCGTTTATACAACAAATTAAAAGAATTGTATTATTGGAAAGGAATGAAATCAGATATCGAAAACTATACTAAAACTTGCCGCCAGTGTCAACAAAATAAGGCACTGAGAGCAACAAACAAAGCTCCAATGGAAATTACTTCCACATCTCGTGAACCTTTAGAAAGGATATCCACCGACATAGTTGGTCCACTTCCGAATTCTGGCCCAACAGAATATAGATATATTGTCACCTTCCAGGACGACCTTACAAAATACTCCATGGCATACCCTATTACACAAGCTACTGCCCAAGAAACAGCAGAAGCACTTATAACTTTTATGAGCCATTTTGGCATTCCTAAAATTATTCTTTCAGATCAAGGTGTCCATTTCATAGCCGACGTTTACAAACAAGTAACCTCTCTATTCAAAATAAAACATCTGTTTTCATCTCCTTATCATCCACAAACAAATGGAGCTCTTGAACGTAGCCATGGTACTCTTAAAGAATACTTAAAATCTTACGTTAACGAAAACCAAAACGATTGGCACAAATATCTCCCTACGGCATTAATATCATACAACACTAGCATTCACTCATCTACTAATTTTTCCCCACACGAACTTTTATTCGGTTGTAAGCCACATATACCCAGCTCCATTTACGACATTCACCCTAATGCAACTTATAATGACCTCATCAAAACATTGAAACTTAAACTAAATACTTCACGTAATATAGCACGAGAAAACATTCTTCGTAGTAAAGAAAAGGCTAAGCAATATTACGATAAAAGAACCAAAGCCGTAAACTATAACGTTGGAGACATGGTGTATGTAAAATATCACCACAGACTACGTAAAGCGCTATCACCAATCTGGAAAGGTCCCTTTCAAATCACTCAAGTTCATAATAATAATAACGTCACGATTCTCATGAACCGTAAACAAATTAGATATCACTTTGACGAAATAAAATTGGCTCATGATAATTCTCTTCCAGGGCCATCATGCCAGGACTCATCTCGGCAAACATAACAACGCCAATCGTGAACAGTCCCGGTATCTACTTCGACTCCCTAGGAATATTAAAATTCTATAATGATCATTGGAACATTCTAACCTATTCTGATTTTTCTTATATTAAACCACATATAGATAATGTTAAGCAAGCAATAGATACTTCTAAGGACATTTGTAACAAATATCCTTCTTTCGAAATGCATATTGATTGTGCTAACGTATTAAGTCCTTTGGAAAGTTTGTATGTCAACGTAAATAACAACTTTATCTCATTATCTCATTTAACTTCCTTGGAGTCCCATCGTAAACAGAAAAGATCAGCATGGTTTGGTGTCGGAGGTCCTATCCTAAAACAGCTCTTTGGTTCCCTAGACGATGATGATGCAAAAACATTCACCGATGCTATAAACGCCGTTCAAGATGACCAAAGGCATTTAGCATCCCTAATGAAAGATAATATTCATATTATTTCTTCTACTATATCTACCTTTAATAATACTATACAAAAACTTAACGCTAATGAAATTACGTTGAATAACAACGTGGAAAAGTTGCATAAAATATTAGATACTGTTTCAAAAAACACTAATAAGATAGAAGTTAATACTCATCTTGCCATGACTTTCAGTGCAATAGAAAGTTCCTTGATGATCCTTAATTTTAGTTTAAAAGACCTGATAGATGCTATTCTTTTTGGGAAACAGAATGTAGTTCATCCTTCTGTTCTAAACCCCATTCTACTATATAAAGAACTAAGTTCAAATAACGATTTAGTAGCTCGTAACTTTCCGCTTCCTATAAGTTTAGATAATGCTCACATTCTCTTAGATTTAGCCGACATTTCTTCATTTCTTAGCGATAACAAGTTAATTTTTAATATAAGAATACCTTTAACTTTATTAACTGACTATAAGCTCTATCACGTTTATGCTCTGCCTACACCCCATGATATACACAACCCTAATTCATTCGCCATGATTAATCCTACAACTAAATATTTAGCCTTAACAGAGGATAAGTTGACATACTCTTTATTAGACAACCTAAGTGAATGCAAAGTGGTAAAAGACAATTACAATCTGTGTAAACTTAATAGTGTCCATTCCTCAGTGTCAAATCCAATCTGTGAAGTGACTATCTTATCGGAATACGTGAACCAAATACCCGCGACGTGTGATTATAAGGTGCTTGTAGGTAATATAGATGTTTGGCAAAAACTAACTAGTAATAGGTGGATTTATGTACTAAGTGATATTTCTAAGCTATCGGTTAATTGTAATAATATGTTAACAGACTATGATGTAGTTGGAACAGGAATCCTTCAGTTGCAGAAAGGCTGCAAAGCTTATCATAAATTGCTACAGTTTATTGCTGCAAATGAATACCATTCTAGTATACATTTGCCATCTACTCATTTCAATATCATAGAGGATGATTGCTGTTCCAAAAAGACAATAAATAGCAGTATTCCATATCTGACACCTGTAAGGCTATCTCATATAAATCTAGATTCGTTGCAATACGCTTCTCATAAACTTAATCAAGCCACAGAAGAGCTTGACCGAATACAAACTCAGCCATATCATATCAAATATGGAAACTACTTTAGTATAATTACCACAATAGCCTCTGTATGTATGTTTAGTTTCATATTTTATAAGTTATATAAATGTATTTGCTGTAGAAATAGACATAGGCGTAATCGTAGTAACTCTACAAGTACTAGTTGTTGTATAAAAATATTTAATTCATGTTATACTAAACCTAATAACAATACTTCAGTAACTCATTCAAGTTCTAATAATATACTTGATAGAACTGTATCCAACTTTGAAATGTCTAGCGTTAATTCTGATTCTAACTCTTCTATTAATTCACCTAAACGTAATTTAGACTTCCAATAAATGTGTAATAATTATATCCTAGATTATAAGTATTGTTTTTTCTCTTAAACTGCATAATTTTTCAATTTTATGTTTCCTCTAAATTTTATGCTACTTCGATTCTAAGAATGTCTTAAGTAATTAAATAACTGTTTATACAGTATTGATGTTCCACTACTTTTTTCTTTTTTCTCTATCTTACTTTTTCTCTACTACTCGCATCCCTCTCTCGGATGCTGCGTTTTAATGGGGGGAGGTGTTATAACCTGCCTACCTAATGCCTACTACAGAAATGTTGCTGACTTAGGAAAACTATAATGAATAATTATTTCCAATATTAAATTTGTGATCAGCAATATTTTTTGTATAAAAACCCGCGATTTCAATATTACAGTTAGTCTTGTTCTGATTTGTGGAATTGCTGCCCAACAACGGACCTGGTTTCTGCCTGCCGGTTGGCCTTCAGCAAGGAAACTCTGAGGAACTATTCAACGGCCTAGTAAACTAGCCCGTCGCGAGTCGTTATCCTTAAAACTAAAAGGAAGTAGTAGTGAACAATAAAGTGATAGCAGTGTTATAACAAACATAAATATATAAATAAAGTGATTGTGAGCAAATAAAGTTTTTTTTTAAATTAAACTAAGTGCTCCGTCTAACAGTACGCTTGACTTGGGGGGTAAACTGGCGAATGCTTTACGCGTTACGAAAACTGTGTTCTGGGGAGGCGAACGGGAGTTGAGTGGGGGATATAAGCAAGAGAAAGCAGTGCGCGCGCACATTTTCTTTCTCTCTTTCTCTTATAGCTAGTAAATGCAATATTTACATGTACATACATTTATATATTGTACACTATCAAATATATGATCTATATTGCAAATCGGAAAAAGTACGCATCCCTGCATCTACTGTTTTTCCTTGTAGCTCTTACCATACATCTACTGCTGTTTTCTATAACGCCTCCCGATTTATAAAAATCGGACCTGGCAACACTGATTGGTGCGCCTCTGTTTGTGTTCGTAACACTTCGTGTCGGCGCAGCGACGAATGACAGTATTCCAATGTTTAATGTATTGTTGCCATCGCTTTGACTTGTAAACGGATGGCATGGCATTTTAATGATAAATAGAAGTGGATGGATTGGTGCATTTGCAAACTTGAAATACCCACCAACTTCCTATAACTTTAATTGTTCAGGTTTAGTATCGGACAGATAAAAAAATGGGTTGCAACATTTGACGATTGTCAAGATGAAATCATTAACAGTGACAATTAACTGTCTAAGCGAGGCTATTTAAAGTTATAGTAAAATTTAAATTTACTAGCAATCAATATATGTTTTTTTTTTCAAAGTCACCTTTTTTTCAATATCGATATTGACAGGCAGATATAATAATTTCTTTCGCATGCATTTCAATCGCGAGGTCAAAGCACACTCGTTTTTATTTTATTTATGGATCTATTTAAAGCTATTTAAAGTTAGTAAATTTAAATTTTACTATAACTTTAAATAGCCTCGCTTAGACAGTAAATTGTCACTGTTAATGACCTCATCTTGACAATCGTCAAATGTTGCAACTCATTTTTTATCAGCCCGGTACTTTAGCTGAACAGTTAAAGTAATACGAAATTGGTGGTAATTTCACGCTTGCAAATGCGCCAATCCACCCACTTCTATTTATCATTAAAATGCCATGCCAACGCTCTCCAAGACAAAGCGATGGCAACAATACATTAAACATTGGAATACTGTCATTCGTCGCTGCGCCGACACGAAGTGTTACGAACACAAACAGGGGCGCACCAATCAGTGTTGCCAGGTTTGATTTTTAAAAATCGGGAGGCGTTATAGAAAACAGCAGTAGATGTATGGTAAGAGCTACAAGGAAAAACTGTAGATATGCAGAGGCGTACTTTTCCGATTTGTACCCCCCCCCCCCCTAACCCCCCTCATCATCATCATCATCAACCTATTAATGTCCCCTGCTGGGGCACAGGCCTTCCCTATGGATGGAAGAGGAGATTGGGTCATGACCCAGTGCGGATTGGCGGGTGCTAACGACTGCAGGTGCAGCCGGGACCAACGGCTTAACGTGCCTTCCGAAGCACGGAGGAACTCGAGTTAGAAGATTTTTGGTCACCCATCCAATGACCGACCACTGCGAAAGTTGCTTAAGTTCAACGATCGCAGCCGAACGTACTCACCACCTGCCCCCCTATAATTGGTAAATCAAATCAAGTTAAAGACCAGTAACGAATGTGTTTCTGTGGTTTTTGCCGCCGCTCAATGCTTGTTATTTTTAGACAATAACATTTATTTTATAATAATTAAGGTTGCCTACATTATTATGGCGGAAAATGCAACTCAATTGCAATATTGCTTAAGCATGCAATTTAAAAAATAAAATTGTATTCTAAGAAAAACAGTAGAACAGAAGAAATTTCAGAAAAACAGGAGATCTCCTGTAAAATCGGGAGGCCTGGCAACACTGCCAACTGCCACCAATCAAAAAGCAATCTAAATCTTGGAAAATCAACCGTGAGTTTGTGTCGATTAAAAGATTTCAGACATTACGCGCCACGCGCCGCCAGTGCGAGTTTCTCGTATTGACGTTTTCAAATGTAAATTAAAATGACATTAATAACGGAAAGTTGGGCGTTATCGGAAACGGTGGCGCCCCGCCCCGGCCGGAAATATTGGGTTCTTAACAAACACTCGGTTTTATTTGTGTTTTGGGCTGCGAACTGGACGACAGCGACCAACTAAATAAATCATTTTTTTTAAACTTTTTAAGCATGTAACTACTCGATGTTTAAATCTAAAAAAAATATTTAGAAAAAATCCACGCGGTTCAGGCAGCAGACGGGACATAAACTGCACCCTTTCGCTATCTGGGCGAATGCACTGACCAATTATGCTACCGCGACCCTGATGTCCGTGTCGAATTCTTTCTAGCCTTTCTTAAGCTGCAAGGCAGCGCCATCTCTTCGCGTTGTAGGTAACCCACAATGTGAAATGAATACCTTTATAAGTATTAAACATTTGAAAGAAGAAATAGCAATATAGTTATAATTCAATTTTTTTTTATAAATTTTAATATATACACTTATAAATGACCATTATTTTTCAGAAACGAGGAGCTCGATGGCGCAGGTCGTTAGCGCGTTCGACATGCGAAGTTGCTTAACTACCACAGTTAAGCAACTTTCGCAATGGCCTGTCATTGGATGGGTGACCAAAACTTACTATTTCGAGCTACTCCGTGCTTCAGAAGGCACATTAAGCCGTCGGTCTCGGCTGTATCGGCATTCGTTAGCATACACCAATCCGCACTGGGCCCGCGTGGTGGGTCATGAACCAATCTCCCTATTCCATCAGTATCGTGTAAAAAACACGTTTCTCAATAAAATATTTTTTTTTTAAATTGTTTTTTGCACGACCTTTGTAAAATTTCGTACAACAGTACGGAAACCTTTGTGTGTGAGTCCGCCTTGCAATTGATCTTTTTTAGAGATCCGTACGTCAAAAGAGAAAAAACGGAACCCTTATAAGACCACTCACTATGTTGTCCGTCTGTCGGTCAACATTTTATCTCGGAAACGCGTGGAAGGATCGTGTCAAAATTTAAACCATATCCTCAGGTCTGCAGTCCTTTGAAGTTGCGAAAAATCTAACTTTTAAATTAACGCAAAAAAACAACGATACGGCCGTTTATGTTGCGTACCCACAAATTTGTACGGAACCGTCGCACAGTGTGCGGAAACGATCAAAACTACCGGCGAGACAGTAAATCTAATCCAAATGTTTTTTTTAAAAACTCTTGATTATGTCTGTACTCTCTTTGAATATATCTATTGCATCTATTATTCATTATTTATTTTACCATATCTATTTGTTTCTTAGGTTTTCACGCACATCACTCATTAAATAAAACTAGTTTTTACGGGTTAATGCACGAAACTTTATTTATTTATTGACGTTTCGCAGCCTTTTCAGGTCTGCATCGTCAGAATAATGAAACGTCAATAAATAAATAAAGTTTCGTGCATTAACCCGTAAAAACTAGTTTTATTTACCATATCTGTTACACCCCCCTTCTTGTTCCTGTTTCTGTTCCTCTTATTTATTTATTTCACTGTCATGGGTTGCCTGGAAGAGATTGCTGTTTAGCAATAAGGCCGCCTATTGTGTACGTTTTCACTGTCATGTTTAATGTCTTGTATGTCCTGTGAGGTGTATGTCAATAAAGAATATTATTATTATTATGTCTGCTTTCTAGTAGCACTGCGGAAATTCACTTTTTTAGGGGTAGAAACCACTCCTATCCAAACAAATTATCTACCCTAAGCAGGCTAAACCACCAGATTCTGGGTCGAATTTCCGCAGTGCTACAAGAAAGCAGACATTATTACGAATATTAAAAAAAAATTCATTTGGATTAGATTTACTGCTTCGCGCGTAGTTTTGATCGTTTGTTTTCGCCCACTGTGCGTCGGTGGACGAGTCCGACTCGGACTTGTCCGTTATTTTCTTGTATTTTAAGAATACAACATTTGAATCGCATTTATCGAACGTTTGAAGTGCTTAACATCTGAGTAATGCTTAAGATGGAAATATTTTTATCCGCAAGGAAATAATTAAGTTAAGGATAATTTCGCAAGAAGGCCGACCCCAGAAAGATCGATTTCGCAAGTCCTATTATATACGCTCAAATGATCCCCTGGGGCGATTTTGATTGATGTGAGCACTAATCGACGTCAATCTATGTATAATATTATATTATACGAAATTATACAGAGCACGTAAAAGTAGAGAACGGTATATTACAATAGGATATCATTATTAGAAGTTACGTTTTTTTCGCATACGAGTAAAGAGAGCAGTAGCCCCTAGCACGAACCATTATCGAATTCGAATAGTTTGCAAACCGAAATGTCAATTATATATTTTTTTAAAGCATGTAACTGCTTGTTGTTTAAATCTAAAGACAATATAACTAGGAAAAATTGCACGCGGACCAGGCAGCAGACGGGACTCGAACCCTTCTCTTTAGATTTTTTTAGATTTAAACATCAAGCAGTTACATGCTTGAAAAAAAAATATAACTATAATTGCTATTTCTTCTTTCAAATGTTTAATACTTGTAAAAGTATTCATTTGACGTTGTGGGTTACCTACAATGCGAAGAGATGGCGCTGCCTTGCAGCTTAAGAATGGCTAGAAGAATTTCGACAGGGTCCGTTAGGGTTGCGGTAACATAATTGGTCAGTGCATTTGCCCGGATAGCGAAGGGTGCGGGTTCGAGTCCCGTCTGCTGCATGGTCCGCGCGTAATGTCAATGTCAAATTTTGTATGGAAACTCGAACAGCAAAGGCACAAAGTACGTAACGAGAACTAAAAATCAGTACACATTTGATAATCACATTTCGGACTCGCAAACGACACGAATTCGATATTGGTTCGTGCTAGGGGTACAGGTGTGAAAAAATATTTTACTTGATATGACATACACTATTGGATCATTCTCAGTAGAGCCATGATGGATTGTGAGAATTTATTTTCTTATTAGATCTTTTCTAGTTTGATATATTTGGTAGAGGATAAAATAAATAAATATTTCCAACACCAATCAGCCCCAAAGTAAGCACCGTAGGTAACGGATAGAATACATATACTGATGATACATATATAAGTGTATTTATATTCAAATACATTTTAAACATCCATGACTGGAGTACAAATGCTCGTATTCATCACACAAATATCTGCCCCCACTAGGATTCGAACCAGGGACCTCTCGAGTAGGCGACGCCTTGAAAGCCGGCGTACAAAAAAACCACTCGACCACGAACATCAAACGTGAAGCAAAGTGTTTCTTTAAACAAAAAAAAAACGAATATCTTTCTTCTGCTCCTAGTCCAAATTCATTCATATTATTTTGTATTACATTATCACATACGAACACTACCAATTACACTGTTCTAAAAGAAAATATCATACATCAACTGAACTGATGTTTTACAAGCGCTTACCATTTATTTATATACACTATGCTATGGTATTCATTCACCATCAAATAAGCTTTTTTTTATATAGTCAGATAGGCAAATGACTCTAACCCACCTAAGTGGTGATAAAGTTCAAACGCGAAGATAGCTGGTACAGCAGTTATGGGCTGCCACACCAACTATCCTTACCTTGCCGGCCTGCTTCTTCACGCCTCTCTTAAAGGACCCCAGATTTAATTGTTTGTTGACCGACATATATATGAACGACATTAAAAAGCGAAGAGATGCGAAGAGATGGCGCTGCCTAGCAGCTTAACAATGGCTAGAGGAATTTCGACGCGGTCCGTGAGGGCCGCGGTAGCATAATTGGTCAGTGCATTCGCCCGGATTGCGAAGGGTGCGGGCTCAAGTCCCGTCTGCTGCCTGGTCCGCGTGGAATTTTTTCTAGTTATATTTTCTTTAGATTTAAACATCAAGCAGTTACATGCTTTAAAAGAAATAAAAATTATGACATTAAAAAGTTTGAATAAAACCCTTTATACATTCAGTGTAAACGTAAAACCAACAGGTGCAAATACGGAGACTTAATACCTACATACCTACCAGACGTTGCTTTTATGAGCGCATTTTTCATCAATATAAATAGAATTTGGGCCCGAACGGTTTTGATTGATGTCCAGTGTAGAAGCGACCCGAGAAATGTCCATTTACATATTAACGTCGGAGCACCGACTTGTAAATGGTACGAATGGGTCGGTTTTTTTTCGAGTGTTCGTCAATAATGGCTTTGGCGGGATATTCCGTTTTTTTATGTTAAAGCCGGATAATTTACTCACAAAACCATCGAATATCTGAATTAACGTTAATTTCTTCGTTATAAAGAGTTGATTAAGCCAGAAGAAATTAACTGTATGGACCTACTGTATTCAATTATGGGGAGTGGCTAGTAACAGCAACATGATGTGCCTTCAAAGAGCTCAAAACGGAATTCTCAGAAACATTGCAAACGCGCCATGGTTCACACGAAACAGCAACATCCATGAGTACTTATTTAAAAAAAAACGCACCGATTAGCCTAGCCCCAGCGTAAGCACTGTAAGGCTTGTGTTATGGGATACTAGGGTAACGGATAGAATACATATATAAATATATTTATAAAAAAATAAAACATCCATGACTGGAGTACAAATGCTCGTATTCATCACACAAACATCTGCCCCCACCGGGATTCGAACCCGCACCCAAAATCACAAACCCACTGGCAGACGAATTGCTGGATACCTCGAATACAATTAACAGACACAGAAGACGTAATGTTGTCTAGCTGGGAAGCTGATGCACTGGTCTCTGCTCTATAAAGTCATTCTTCATACAACAAAATTTATTAAAGTCCTCAAATCAGATTTAACGAATTATATTAAAATTATATAACTTCAATATTTTTCTGAAACCGTTAATATTACCTATCTATTTGTTTCTTAGGTTTTCACGCACAGCTTACCTACCTAGCTATGTTAAATCATTGTTCAAACATTATTCATATAACTACGTTTTGATGACGAAATCTATACGAACGCCTTATTGTTTTGTCCTTTTTTACACTAAAACCTATTTTAACCTTGTTATATTCTGCGGCAGGCCATATATTTCAAACGGGGCCTGTTCCGATATCTATGAAAATGACAAAAATATACATGACGGTAAAGCTACATATTACAAGGAACTTTCCTTACTGTCAAGCTTAGAGAAAACCAAATACTATACAAATTACCTACCTAAGCGCGCCGCCAGCAATCTGGCCAGTTGCGATAAAAAAAAACAACACACACCAATTAGCCTAGCCCCCAAGTAAGCACTGTAGGCTTGTGTTATGGGATATTAGGGTAACGGATGGAATACATATACTGATACAAATATATTTATATTAGAAATACATATTAAACATTCATGATTGGAGTACAAATGTTCGTATTCATCACACAAACATCTGCTCCTACCGGAACCCGGGATCTCTCGAGTAGGCAACACTTTGAAACCCTGCGTACAAACACCTTGGCCACGGAGGTCGTCGATAGCATGCAATGGTTTGTCGAATACGGTAAGCGAGTAGCTTAGCACTTTCGTACTCAACAAGCAAGGTTTGTTAAGCAAAGAGGAGAGAGTGTGGCCTTATCAATTGGTAATAATTAATGATCCTACACACTGACACAAACACAAAGATGTCACATCCAGCAATGGTTTGGGTCTGAGATGTAGGCAAAAACAATAGTAATGTTTACCAGACATCACCTTTGATGGTTTTTCAATTCTCCAAATTCTGAAACTGTTAAATCCATTGAAAATTGAGTTTTACTATCTTTACCGAAAAGACAATATGTGGCGAATTATATTAACGTGTACATAATTAATTCTCAGTGAATAAAGATTGAAAACGAAATATCCCGTAATTCAAAGCCACTTTATTGTTACACTAGTTTCTATTGAACTGTGTTGGGTTAGCTTAAGTGAATATTATTATGTGAAATACTCTCTAAGGTTGATTTCTTTTTTTTCATATACATATATATAGCCAGAGGTGTGAAGAAGTATTTCTGCAAGGTGAGGATGGTTGGCAGTTTATTCTGCTGTCTTCGCGTCTGGAGACTTTATCACCACTTAACATCAGTTCACGCCTCTCTTAAAAGTACCCCAGATTGTAGGAAGGGGGGAACACGTGCGTGCGTGGGCAAAGAATTCCACTTGCGAATAGTATGACAAAGAAATAAGTCCCCAAATTTATTTGTTAGTATAGGAATAAGTCTTTGATATAAATGTTTTATATATTTCACGTAAGGGACACTAAACTTAATAATCTAAAAGAAATAAGGTGTGAAAATACAAGCAAACATTTAAAAGAGTACCTGAAACCTAAACACCCTTATTTATTAACGAGGAATATGCTTTAGACAAGTTAAGCTTTGTTTTGTTCTTATCACTCAAATGCCATTTGTAATTCAATGAACAGAGACAAACATCTAATCCATAACTAGCTAATCCAAGCTTATTATTCGTTTATTAATAAAGGTCGTAGGAGGCGTATAAACTCAGAAAGGGGTCTTCACTGTGTCAACTCGAGCCGTTCAGTATACTTTGTATGAAACTCCCTACTGCAATACACACTAATCGAAACCGTAACGTAATTAGGCTTGTTGAAAATATATCGATGTATCGATACATCGATATTTTTTGTTCGATATATCGATATTTTTTGCCGATATATTTTGATTCGATATATCGATACATCGATACAAAATAACCAATATCGAAATTCGTATCAAAAACGATATTTTTTTAATTATTAGCGGCATATCACGATCTAACTAAATTCGTATCTGGAAAAATCGTAACTGGATCTCAGATTACTGATATTCAACATTACTATGATCTGTGCTGTATTACGTATTGTCTATTATTTGTAAATCTGTTTCGCTGGTGAATTGGTTGTGCTGATTTCCATTATATTCTGTGAAGTGTGTGACTGTCTAGTCTTGTTTACAAAAGAGACCCTGCAATCATTTACCTGAGAGGACCTGCAATCATTTTCATCATTCGAAAATAGGGTCTATTTTTAGGAAGATAATTTTCGTTCCATTATTATTCCCCCTGTCATATTTCGTGAGATATTGTACGATATTTTTGGGAAAATTGGTCCGATATATCGATGTTTTTTTCGCGATATATCGAAGCCGATATTGATATTTTTTAAAAGATCGATGTATCGATATATCGATATTTTTTCAACTTTAGACATCCCTAAACGTAATCGCTTCGGTACAAGCTCGTGTCGGTGAATGAGACGAGTTAAATAAAAATTCATTACAAGTTATCGCAACTAAAGTAATTTGAATTTTTTCAGTGAGATGCCGACTGATGTATGACTTTATTTCAGATTCTGGTTGCTTACTAGGTATTTGGATAAAATTGTTACTAAGTTTATTGGAAAACTTCATAGAAATGGCTGTTTCTTCGAACGTATGAAGATGTGACCCAAAATTTCATTTTATCATCTACTTATATATATATATATATATATATATATATATATATATATAGTCTTTTATTTTTACTCAAGTGAAGACAGGGATGATAACTCTTTTCTTAGTCTATCAGGTAGATTATCAAAAAGTATTGGAGACATATTTTTTCTTTATTCACGTAAACAAAACATTGTAGATATATTGATTTTAAATGTCGTATGTCAACACATCTTAGTTGAATTTTTATTTAGCAGAAGTGACGTCAACAGCGCCCACTCCCAAACTTCGGTGCGCTATATTTTTGTAATTATTTGGTCGTTTTACAAAAGAAAAAAATAAGTGTCTATTATTCTTGTCAAATCTATCTGACAGTCTAAATGATGGTGTCGATTCTGGCATGATTCTCTAACCCTTAAACCTAATTTGACTTAGTTTTCTCTAAACCCAAAACAAAATTGAACATCAATCTCTCCTTTTCATTCTGTACGAAGAATGACAAGGATAAACGGTCGTCAAATTAAGTTTTAGGGTTAGACAAAACATGCCAAAATCGACACCATTATTTCAATAAAACAAGTTTTAACGATAGCATCGATATCGTGATCTGATTTATTTATTTATTGACGTTTCGCATACTTTTCAGGATTGAGACGTCAATAAATAGATAAATCAGTGGACCTATACCGTTGAAACTTGTTTTATTTAATGAGTAGTGTGCGTGAAAACCTAAGAAACAAATACCATTATTCAAACTAAATTTAACATCGGTCTCTCCTTTTCATTCTGTACAGAGAATGACAAGGATAAACTGTTGTCCAATTAAGTCTTAGGTTTAAAGAAACATGCCAGAATCGACACCAATGTCGACTTATTCATAATAGAGATGACGATAGGGTAAACTAAACGAAAATTACTTTATGAATAAATTTCACGCATAAAACTACCCTTACCTATACAAAAACTGAAAGGAGAAAATAATCTCGTCGAATAACGTTATCAGCAATATCCCCACCGCAATAGACAATTACGGGGGCTTGAATATCCACAGACAGCATGAATATTTCGCAGTAATGCAGCAATAAAGTAGAGGGGTAAGTAATCGAACACAGAGTTATCGGTATAAGAGAACTGATTTATTATTATGATCGACGTTACAGCACCGAGTAGGTACCGCGCGTTTTAGGGTTCTCCACTCCCAAAGGAAACCATATCGCTGATGTTGGTGTCAAGCAGTCCGATTGACTGTCAACCTGTTTGGAATCAGTACCCTTAGCACGAACATCACGAATATCGAATTAGAATAGTTTGCGAGTCCAAAATGTGTTCTCATTTTTAGTTCTCGTTACGTACTTTGTGGCGCTGCTGTTCAAGTTTTCATACAAAATTTGACAATGACATTTTGTACTCGCAAACTATAAGAAATCGATATTTGTTCGTGCTAAGGGTACAGTATCCTTAGCACGAACCAGTAACGAAATCGAAAATTCGAATATTTAGTTGAATGAGATCCGGATACGCGTTAAATATCAAGAAATTTTATATAGAAAATTAAACAGTGCCACAAAGGCCGTGACGAGAATTAAAAATTTGCCATACAAAACTTCTTGACATTTGACGCGTATCGAGAGCGAATTTAAACTATTCCAATTCGATATTAGAGTAGTAGAATTTATCTGTGAGAGGAGTAGGATTATGGACTGACGATTTCGCTACGCCACAAAGATTACTTTCCGAGTCCCGGTTGTTTACTAGATAAAATTATGTTTGATATGAAAAGTCACTACAAAACTGATTCTGGTTTTTTTTTTGTCTGGTAAATGCTTTACGCATCCTTCAACCACGAGCGAGAAGAAGGTATGTGGGACTCCTCCCTACTCATTTCAGCCAGCCCTTAGGCCGGGTGAAATGAGCAGGGCCCTACCTAACGCCCTGAACAGGGCCACTAAAAACCAGACAATACTCCTGCACCGGTCACCCGGAGTACGTTCTGAGGACCGCAGTCCCCCCAATGCACGCCGGGAGTGCGGGTGTGGTCGCGGCAACCGTTGCCGACTGTCCGCGCACTAAATTTAAACTATTCCAATTCGATATTGATTCGTGCTAAGGGTAGTAGAATTTATCTGTGAGAGGAGTAGGATTATGGACTGACGATTTCGCTACGCCACAAAGATTACTTTCCGAGTCCCGGTTGTTTACTAGATAAAATTATGTTTGATATGAAAAGTCACTACAAAACTGATTCTCTGTTAGACTATGTAAATCTTTTTACGGTGTATTTTTCAATTACAGCCATAGTGAAAAAAAGGCAAAGGGCGTTCCAGAAACCTGATATTGTCGGCATTATACCGATTCCGATTCGAACTATCGCTCTACAGAACCTTTTGTGTACAAATCTGCTTCGCATTTAGCGGGTTTTTTATATTTCATCCGATGACGTCGATACAAGATGGAACGACAACGCTCCTGTCTCACTAATACTCACGATATATCGGTGACTAGCGAAAGAGAAAATATATAATTCTTTTCCCGTATAGATCTTATATATAAAATTCTCGTGTCACAATGTTAGTTACCATACTCCTCTGAAACGGCCGACCGATTTTTATGAAATTTTATATGCATATTCCGTGGGTCTGAGAATCGGCTACTATCTATTTTTCATATTCTTAAGTGATAATGGTTGTCCACCTGTAACGTAGTGTTCTGAAACCTACAATGCGCCTTCGCGCCAAAATTCAAACAATTAGGTATTGTAACGTAGTGTTCTCATATGGGTTAGGAGGAATGTTATCCCAGGAAATTGATAGAACACTACGTTACCTCTAAATTTTTTTTGGATAATATTTTTTTTTTTAATTTGGTATTAAAAAATACATACAACCCTAAATTTTCTGTTGTACCACCTGCCCATATTTTTATGGCGGTACGAAGTTCGCTGAGTCAGTTAGTAGGTTTATACAATATTAAAACTCACTTGCGCAAAAGTTGTCAAATGAAATTCAAATAATCACTAATCGTTTTTAAAACTCATTCTACGTCTACTTAACTTTATGTAATAGGGTTAATGAGGAGCAAGAAGTTAGCGTATTTGGCTGCGATCTTTGAAATTAAGCAACTATCGCAGTGGTCGGTCATTGAGTGGGTAAGCAAAAATTATCTATCTCGAGCTCCTCCGTGCTTCGGAAGCCACGTTAGAACGGCTTACGTGCCTTCCGAAGCACTCAGGTACACCAGGATTAGGTTTTGCTCACACTTAACTGTGCCTGCCCCACCCACAAGGCCACTCTAACCTCTTTATGTTTTCTGTGTTTTCACCACTTATTGTTCTCGTGAATACTCAAACTCTGCCACGATCTGTTGCCATACGATTTGATGTAAATGCGTCTACTTCAATTTAAATCTGTGATCCATATATACCCCATTTTAGGGTAAGCTTTTACCATCTGCCTAGAAAGTTGGGTGCGTAGATGTAAGTGGTTCTTATATATCCATGATTGATCGAGTAGCGCTTAACGAGTTCTCGCGTTGTTTCGCCTTGTTGTGAGTACGCACTCGAGTCAAAACATTTTCTCGGCCAAAAAACTTTTTCACATCCTAATTTTGCTGACTGTGTCTATCAATTTATAGTAGCGGATGAAACGCGCAAACTATGGAATATTGCCTTTTCGTCTGATTTGGCTGTAAAAAGTTTGTTTAAAAGACTCGTAAAATTAGGTTTTTTTTATGCGAACGCAATATATTAACCAATTTCACCTGATGTTAAGAGTATTATTATATAAGGTACAGTCATTTGCCTACCAGGCTATAAAAAAAAGAGACACGATGCGGCAGAAGATGTGCCGCTCCAGCCACCCTCACCTTGCCGGCCTGTAAACAATCTCCTACCCCGCGGAGCCTTGGAAGATCGATAGATAGATAATGCGTTTGTTTTTTTCTTCAACATACACATACGAAGTCGCTCAGCGCGCTATGGAAAGGGCTATGCTCGGCGTTTCTCTGAAGGATCGCATCAGAAATGAGGTAATCCGACAGACAACCAGAGTAATCGACATAGCCCACCGGATTAGCAAGCTGAAATGGTAGTGGACTGGCCATATTTGCCGAAGAACCGATAACCGTTGGGGTAGACGAGTTCTGGAGTGGAGAACGCGTCTAGGCAAACATAGTGTAGGACGTCCTCAGGCACGATGGAGTGACAATTTGCGCAAGGTGGCAGGCAGGAGCTGGATGCGAGTAGCCCACGATCGATCTGAGTAGCGTGCATTTGGAGAGGCCTATGTCCAGCAGTGGACTAAGATGGGCTGTTAGTGATGATGATACATATACATTTCAGAGTAATACAACAAAAAAAAAAATTAAAAGATACAAGAAATCAGCTATGAAATACCCATACATGTATGCTGCAGAAAGCAAAAGGCCAAGGCTCGGGTAAACATTTGCCAGTTTTAAGGCAAAATACCGATTTTCAGCCATCACCTTAACCTTACCTCCTAAGTTTTCCAAGGCGTTGGATGGCACGTATGGTAAAGGAGTGGCTATCACTCCTTTACCATACGCGCCATACAACTATGGAATTCTCTGCCGGAAAAGATTAGGCGTGCCCAAACTAGCCTGTTTCAAATCCCTAGTTAAGGAGCATTTCTTGTCAGATGAGAATAATTTTCATTAGAAATATTGCTACGGGCGT
Source organism: Chilo suppressalis (assembly GCA_902850365.2). Classification (NCBI taxonomy): domain Eukaryota; kingdom Metazoa; phylum Arthropoda; class Insecta; order Lepidoptera; family Crambidae; genus Chilo; species Chilo suppressalis. Next base: position 4,833,243 of record OU963911.1, read on the forward strand.
ACCCCTCCGCCAAAGTACATGGCCATCCAACACTCAATTTGACAATTGAGCGTGATAAAAACGAATTATATATCATATCGCGTTGTCCATGCTAGGGGGGCTTTACTTAAACTCATTCTATCACTTTTATTAGCTAAAAAGGAGACAATGGTGTCGATTCTGGCGTGATTCTCTAAACTTAAAACTAAATTTAACATCAATCTCTCCTTTTCATTCCGTATAGAGAATGACAAGGATACGCTGTTGTCAAATTTAAGTTTAGGTTTAGAGAATCGTGTCAGAATTGACACCAAAGTCAACATTAAATCACAGATTACTTAATAGTATTAGGTTAAAACCGAGACTTACTTAAGTCCGTGTTTTGAAATAAGGCGGAATGTGTACATCAGGCTTGATATGTAGCGCACGTGGTACAACACTATTTCAAGAGTGGTGCACGGTAAATCAGATTCCATGCATGCACGGTAATATATTGTTTCCGATAATATGAGTAATTATAGCGTGCCTGCATAATTGCATTCTGGTGTCGTAGCAACTGTTTTACTGGAATTCCGTGCTTCGGTTTCTGTAATACCGATATTCTGGAGTATCACACATGAGTATATTATTCATATTATTAATATTTCCAACATCCACACGAATTAGCCTAGCTCCAAAGAAAGCACTGTAGGCTTGTATTATGGGAGATTAGGGTAACGGATAGAATACATATCATCATCATCACCATCAGCTTATTAATTTCCCCACTGCTAGGGCACAGGCCTTCCCTATGGATGGAATAGGGAGATTGGGCCATGACCCACCACGCGGGCCCAGTGCGGATTGGTGGGTGCTAACGACTGCAAATGCAGCCGGGTCCAACGGCTTAACGTGCCTTCCGAAGCACGGAGGGGCTCGAGATAGTAAATGTTTGGTCACCCATCCAATGACCGACCACTGCGAAAGTTGCTTAACTTCAACGATCGCAGCCGAACGCGCTAACCACTTGCGGTATCGAGCTCCTCCTTCCATCGAATACATATACTGAAGTATATTTACATAGAAATACACATATATATCCATGACTGGAGCACAAATGCTCGTATTTATCACACAAACACCCACCGGGATTCGAACCCGGGACCTCTCGAGTAGGCGACACCTTGGATCTCGGCGTACAAACCACTCGGCCACGGAGGTCGTCTATATATATCAATAATAACTAATAGTTAAAATGAAATTGCAAACGCAACTTCACACACTTTGGTTCTCAGTAAGATTGTTCTAACGCGACATGTTTTATTGCTAGATGAGTTCTTGCGGCCATTCTTCTTATCAGCTAAAAGGTATCCTATATGTGTTATAAATACAAAATTTTCCGTGAAAAATCATCAGAGAATTAGTGGAAATCACATCAAAATCCGCAGCGAAGAGCCAATATGTAGATCTGAAGTGACAGCTATTTTTTATTTACATCTTCTATAATATATATAGATATAGAAATGTGATTTATCCTTTTCTTTCCTCAAACACGTCAAAGTATTACATACGAAATGAATGCAATAAGTAACGATATGTGCCAAAATTCAATATTATGTACTTATGCCTTATCAAATAAGCGAATGCCTGCCTATCAGCCGACCCCTTTGTCTTTCCATGCACACTTCGCCGCACACGCAAATACGTGGCACAGAGTTGCGATATATATTTTAACATTTATTTTCAACGTTATAAGGAAATAAATTAATATTTATAACAGTCACACCAATTCACACACGCACATGCACACACATCACATATACACACACACGCAGTGTAATGTATTATAAATATCTAGTTTGTTTCTAATCATGTTTGTAATGTGCCTGTCTTTTGAGCTAATAACTGTAACACAGTCTTAGACTACTACGGTTTTTAACGCTAAATTGTTATATTGCATACGTCATGGTTCAGAAATAAAGATTATTATTATTATGAATAAGCCTAATCTTGAAGTAAGCACTGTAAAGCTTGTGTTATGGGATACTAGAGTAACGAAAATAAACACATGTGATGAAGTGATGAGAAACCACCAAAACCAACATTTGCCAGTGATAAATACTATATATGCTAGTAATGGCAAAAGCCCGAAAAATCGACCGTTCTTACAAATTCTTACATTTACCAACTAATGTCTGTAAATCATAAGAGACCTAAGATTGACCAACATACGGGTTTTTACAGGAACATATTAATAAACAGCCACGACTCAGCTACAAATGTACGAATTCCTCGTATAAACAATTTGGCCCAACTGAGATTTTAAATTCAATATACATCTGAGTGGAAAACCGGTGTAGATACTACTGAAATATTGGAAAACTGAGGAGCTCGTTTGCGCGGGTGGTTAGCGCGTTCAGCTGCGATCGTTGAAGTTAAGCAGCTTTCGCAGTGGTCGGTTAATGGATGAGTGACCAAAAATCTTCTATCTCGAGTTCCTCTGTGCTTCGGAAGGCACGTTAAGAATGTAATACTTGTACGTTGGTCTCGGCTGCATCTGCAGTCGTTAGCACCCGCCAATCCGCACTGGGCCCGCGTGGTGGGTTATGACCCAATCTCCCTATTCCATCCATAGGGAAGGCCTGTGCCCCAGCAGTGGTGACATTAATAGGCTGATGATTCGAAAACTGATGTAAAATAATGAAAGCAATTGGTAAATCGATATTAATAAACAAAAAAGGAAGTGTTATTTTACTGTGGTCTTTTGTAATTAGTACTTCCTTCCTACTAGGCTACTTCCCTAGACTTAGTTTTAATTAATGTAAATTATTTTCAATTTAAAATCTCCCGCCACTCATTATTATTGTCAATAAGTGGTCAGACTTCACTAATCTGTATCTTCAACAGAGACCACTGATTGGTTATTGCAATTGATATAAAATTTTATTTAATGTAAACAAAATTTTGTAAATGTATATAGAAATAAAAATATTTTGTTTACTAAGGTACAGAATTATTTGTTTTATATTAGATAATTCGTACGTACACCGCGAGAAGAATATTGTGGCATCGGCGGTAGAACAAGAAACTTCGAGCGGCGACATCGTTCACCGTCGCCGCGTCTCGGCAATTATCACAGAGCTTTGTAACTGATAAGGAAGAATTTTATATACTAGATTTACGTGACTTCAAATGTTAATTTTTGTTTGTACGTTGTTCTGGATATACTGTACTTCCAGGGCCCAAAAGTAAAAACTTCACAGTTTTGTTGGTTGTAATTTCGCATTTTTGTTGTTAAAAAGGTTTCTGTTAACCACATTATTAAAAAAAATGTCACACTTATGCACCGGTAGTTTTTTGGAAAAAAATATTGAAAATTTTTACTTTTCTTATCAAGTGGTGATACTTCACACTAGGTTAGGTTAGGTTAGTGTTGTGACCATAACGCGCGAGCCGAGCGAGCAAAGCGAGCGTGCCGCGGCAGCGGCCGGCGAAGCGCCAGAAAAAAAAACCTGTTAAAAAGACCTTTTCTACAAAAAAAACAAGTATCACCTTTTGGGCCCTGGAAGTACAGTTTTACCGTTGTTCTTGTTAGACACTCAAATGTTCGCCTTCTATTTGTGTTGTGGTGTATTGTGAATGTTTTGTGCAACTCGGGAATAAACTGTACGTGAGTACCATATTAACTGTGTACCTGATTTCTTGGTCACCCATCCGAACCACCACACAATTAAGAAAAGACTCCAAGAAAATATGGCGAATGGAACAGTGTGCTAGTGTTAGCAAATCTATATATATATATAAAACTCAAAGGTGACTGACTGACTGACATAGTGATCTATCAACGCACAGCCCAAACCACTGGACGGATCGGGCTGAAAATTGGCATGCAGGTAGATGTTATGACGTAGGCATCCGCTAAGAAAGGATTTTGATCAATTCTACCCCCAAGGGGATACAAGAAACTCTATGTCCATGCATTACAATATAAGCGAGAGTGCGAGTACAACAGGCGACCGTCCTCGCGGACACAATCGTGAGCAAAAACACGCGCAGGCGTTTTAAGACAAGCGAGCATCGCTGAGCGAGTATTAACATTGATTTCTTTTGTCATTTAGCGACTAACTTGTGGGGAGAGTTCACGGCGGCGGTGAACAGTCGGCTATTAACTATTAATATATGCATCTCTTTTGTAAGTTTCTTGAGCTAGAAAATAGCCGACAGTTATTCGCTCCCTCGCTGGCGTTGCCTTTATTCCTCAAGTCTGTGTTCATTGACTGAAGTCGTCTTTTATTTAAGGTGGACCAGAACTCTGATTCGAGGGTCAAATCAGATTCCTAGTACTAACTACTAAGACTAAGTATAAAGTTACCTTTCCAATTTACATAATCTCTACTTAACAGAAAAGCGATTTAAAGTTTAGATGATTGCATAAATTTCTTTTTTTTTTACTGAACTGTACCATTTGACAAACTTTTCATAATTTATTTCACATTAATAATTCATAAGGCACTTAATTTTAAAGTCTCGTTTTAGAAGTTATAATAGCAGAAGCCTTTTATTTTAAGTATTCGTAATTTATGAATAACAAAAATAAAAATATCATGGTTTCTTGGACGAGGTAATTAATTAGCTCTGTGCAACTGCATATTTTATAAACTCCAATGAACGTGTTTTTATTACATGTAAGTGTCGCCGCACACGGGCCACACGCCACAGCCATAAACGCCGCCACGAGAAGCTAGAAGCGGCTACTAAAGTGGAGGAAGCGCGCGACAGCGGCCGACTAAGGTAAGGGAGAAAGGGGTGGGGAATCGCGCGAGTGACGTATGGCGGTGTTTTGTATCGGCGCATTAAGTGGCCGGCGCGGGCCACAAGAAGCGAGCAACGACGAATTTGTAGTGTGTGGCGGCCACCGGCGTACCGTGTGTGGCGAGTCCATATAAAATGTATGAAAACTTCAAGAAATATGCCGGTGGCGGCGTTTTGTGGTTGTGGTCGGTGGCCCATGTACGGCGACACTAAGTCTTTTATTATATTTTTTAAGCATTTAACTGCTCGGTGTTCAAATCTAAAGAAAATATTACAAGAAAAAAATCCACTCATCCAGGCAGTACTCGAACCTGTTATTCGGGCGGCTACACTATCAATTATTGCATGTAAGTCTTCTTCTTCGTCCTTGCTCCTTCCCACTTTAACTTGGGGTCAACTCTTCTAATTTTAAGGCGCCAAGACTCTCTGTCTAGGATTGTCGATTCGGGGAATTTTTCAGCTGCCATTAGCTTCGTCATGCTGGTCCACCAGGTGGCGGGAGGGCGCCCTCTGCCTCTTTTATGTTCAGGAAGCAAAAAAGCCTTTCTTGTTCCTCGTCTCGTCGCATTACGTGATCATACCACCGCAGACGGCTCTCTGTAAGTTTTTCAGATATGGGAGCAACTTTGACACTACCCGGATATGCTCGTTTCGGACTCGGTCTAATCATGTGACTCCGCTAGACCACCTCAACATTTTATTTCAGTGGTATGGAGTTTCTGCAAATGAGTTTTCTTTACTGGCCAACATTCCGTCCCGTATACCCAATATTTATATGTAACAACAAACAACAATAATATGACGACCTCCGTGGTCGAGAGGTTTGTACGCCGGGTTTCATAGTGTCGCCGACTCGAGAGGTCCCGGGTTCGAATCCCGGTGGGGGGGATTTTTGTGTGATGAATACGAGCATTTGTACTCCAGTCATGGATATTTAATATGTATTTCTATATAAATATACTTGGGTCGATCAACTTTTTATTGCTACATTGCCCAAAATAGTGTTTTTTAAATTTTTTCGTAAAGAGTTAGTTTTTTGAATTTCATATAATAGATGATTTAATAATTTTTATGGTCCGGTAACGGGCAATGACGTTTTCTTAAATTACAAAAATTTAGAGGAAAAATATCCACCAACCTCAGCAAAATCCGTCCCTTGGACCACTAACAATATAGATTTTTTAAATAACTCAACTAACAATAATAATTAAAGAAAATCCATTTTTTTATTATATTGTAACATTGTCTCTACATTTTAATATTTGTTTAAATAAAATAACGTATAATTTATTTAATATTCTACTACTAATGATCCGTTGTCCAGGGGATCTTTTTTGCGTAATGAAACTTTCCTATAAAACTGAAAATAATGGTAATAAATGCAACATTATACCACGGACCGTTTAGTTTAATTTGTACTTTCTATCCTTCTAATAAACATAAATAATTTTATAATTTAAAGCCAAAAAATCAAATAAGAACTGATTTTCAATGTGGGGACAACTTGGTTGCCCAATGGACATTAACAGTTGTCCAAAGGAAATACTTCGACTTAAAAAGCATATTTTAGTGTTTTATTTTTAAATAATAAAAAAAATATAAATAAAGGTAAAAAAAAATCAAATTCTTATGGTCTTACGACGTAGAACGGTCTTTATTTTGTTAAATAGAAATAAGAACTTTTTATTCCTGGATTTTCAGACTTAAAAGCTTTAAAAAGATTTTTCATAGACTCCAAAAGAAACCGATTTTGCATCTTCATTTTGCCTTTAGTGACAATTTCTTTTTTACCAGCGGTATTCCTTTTTTTGAGAGTTCTGTATGTCCATGGCGCGTTGTTGTTTTTGCCCTGACTTGATATTTTAAATCTAAGCTCTCTTTCATGATTTTATTTTTTTGCGCTGTATCCATGTTATCAAACATATTCTTCCACTCAGTTTTCGCTCATCCGTCTTTAGTTTTCTTGTATTTTTCTTTGATAGCATTAGTCAATATATTACATTTATAGACTACCTCACAATCTACCTTAGGATTATTCTCTTTAGGTTTTAAATTCTCTTTCACCTGAACTAATTCTTTCTTTTTACGATTAGCTCTCTTTTTAATTTTTTCGTATTTTTTCTTCCACATCTTTGCTTTAATTCGTAGTTTCAAATTTTCTCTTTACAATTAGATCTATCTCTGCGATTTTTTTTCTTCCTCTTTCTTTACATTCAGGATCCAACGTAACAGCAGGAGAAGGAGGCGGTGTGACTGCTTGTTGTTCTTGCGGTATATCAAATTCCTCCAATTTTTTTAGGTTTTCCTACCTTTCCTCCAAAATATTCGGAGAACTTGCGGGTGTATTGAAAAATACATCTCGTACTACTTGCATTCATTTCCTCTGCTCCTGTTTACGCAATTTCCAAATAACTCTGCATTCTTTTGCTCCTCTGGCTGCATACTTGAAATTAACTTTTTGTGTTTATGATAGCTTTCTCAGTTCTTTCTCTTCCTTTCAGCTAATTTTTATGGGCACGCTTTAAGCCTCTCTCTGTATCGTCTCGATTTTTCTTTCTCCAACAATCCCATTTTCAAAAAAAATTTTCAGCACATGGCATTCAAGACCACATCGAGGCATCTAGTCTCAAACTAAGCCGAAGCTTGTACTATACTATGGGTACTAAACATCTGATGAACTCAGATACATGTTCATTAACACAAAAGTTACTGTGCGGAATTCAAAACCTCTTGGTGTAGAAGCAAAAGTCACAACCAATGCACGAATAAATATTTAATTTATAGATGTTTATTATCAAAATAATATTATTAGTCCTAAGGACAACCAAAATGTCCTACGGACCACCAATTTCGTTGTCCAAGTGACTGGTTGTCCGTAAGACGTTTTATAAACTTTTGGCTTCCTATTAAATAATAACGTTTTATTGCCTCTTTTCTTACTCTCACAGTAAAATCTAGCTGACACAACATCTAGTACAATATAGTTAATTGTTAAATATTGAGTACTTATGGAATTCTGACGGTTGTCCGCTGGAACGACAATAAGAACACGCACTTTCACTTACGGAACTCGCCCGACTGACGCCACGCCTTTGTTGAAATAAAAATGGCGGTAGGACGCGACATCTTCTTAGAGAGACGGCCTTGTTGCTAACGTACTCAGCCGTCATCTATGTTTTTTTCGCATACTAAATTAGCGGTGGTCCAGGTGACGTTAGCTAAGCAAACATTTTTGGGGACACAAGTAAAATAATATAGTTTGGTAATTTTTATTAACCTTAATAAATACCAATATGTTTTATTAACAGAGTACATACTTGAAAGTGATTTTTTTCAATTACTGAGCATTGTTTCATAGAGTTTTTTTTCGTAATGGAAATAGTTTTGATGACGTGTTTCCGGAGGACATTCCGTGATATCACGAAATGACCGATTTGTCTTTAGGACAACCATAAAAGATTGTTTAGTTTGAATCAAAACTTAATATTTATTTGATTATATGTTTATAAATGTTTCTAGGAATACATAAATTATGATTTTAGCGCATATTTTTTGGTAGATTTTGTATTATGCTTATGGGACAGGAAAAGGGTAACACCGAGCAAGGAATAGTTGATTGACCCACTTACATATGTACTGTTTATGTATTCTCCCTACCCTAGTATCCCACACACAAGCCTTACAGTGCTTACTTTGGGGCTAGGCTAATTGGTGTGAGTGTTGGAAATATTTATTTATTAATATTGCCGGTCTCACTGTCGTCTTATAGACTTTGCCTTTGGTGCGTACAGGCATGCGGGGATCACATAAAACTCCTGTTAGAGATCTCCACTTTTGCCACGCTACATTTACTCTATGCGCCACATCTGCCTCTATTTCTCCGTTCCCTGAAACAACTGAGCCTGAGAAATTGTGTCATTTTCGGTACGGGCGTGTTACCAGGTTAGTGGATTGTTGTTGGGTGGCTGTTATTATTAAAGAGGCATTCCAAGTGCTCCGTCTTAGATCGACTGACGCTGAGGCCAATTGTTTCTAGGGCCCCAATCCAAGACGTTAAGTTTGCTTGAAGTCCTGTTGCTGTGTTGTTAATAAGATTAATTATTGCATGTAAGTCCTATCGTTTTTTTTTAATTTAAAAACGTAACGCACCTTATATTGTTTTAAACTTTCATGGTCACTAACATTATAGTAATATAAGTTATTTACGGGATTGTTACCAGGATTGTTGTTTGCAATGGGCAGTCCTGTGGCTCCAGTGGTTGCCAATATATGGATGGAGCATTTTGAAGAAAAATCCTTTATCACCGCACCCACAGAAATAAAACTATGGAAGAGGTATGTCGATGACGTATTCTGTATATTAAGAGGTAACAAACATGATGTCGAGTCTCACTTGGCAAATTTAAATGGTATCCATTCTAAAATCAACTTTACCTATGAGATCGAAGAAGACAGAAGTCTGGCCTTTCTGGACGTGAAGATTCGGGTGAGGAATGACGGTTCGCTTGGTCATTCCATTTACCGCAAATCAACACACACTGACCGCTATCTCAACGCCTCCTCGCATCACCACCCTAAACATCTTAACTCTGTAATGACTTCACTGACGAACCGTGCATATGACCTGTGTGATGAGGAACATCTTCAAGAAGAGTTGGAGCATGTACGACGAGTCTTACAGAGTAATGGATACCAGGGACATTTTCCATCAAGACACAAACTAAGACACCAGAGACACAGAGTAGACAGACAACCTGTTTATTTACCATACGTCAAAGGAGTGACTGACAAGATCTCAAACATACTGAATAAGTACTCACTAAACACTGTCTTCACTCCTGTGCGAAAGGTTTCACAATACCTACGGTCTCCTAAAGACAACTTCCCCTTGGAGAAACCTGGTGTCTATAAGATCGATTGCAGCTGTGGCAGTTCGTACATTGGCCAAACAAAGCGAACAGTATCATGCCGAATGAGGGAACACATAAAAGCAATCAAGAACAACGATACGCAGAAATCAGCCATCGCGGAACATTTGATTAATTCTGGTTCTAACCACTGGATTGAGTTTCATAACCCACAGATTATCTCGACAGAACGCCACTACATACCAAGATTGGTCAGGGAAGCGATTGAAATAACAAAACATAAAAATTTCAATCGTGAGGACGGGTTTAAATTGTCGAGTGTCTGGAATCCTGTGGTTCGTATGTGTAAAACCGGAAATAATCAAAAAAGTGTCGTGTCGCGATCCGATACTGTAAGTGTTGTGTGTCGAGAACAGTTTCGAGTGAATAGTGAGAATGTGAACAGTGGTACGGGTCGCAATAAAAGACTTCGTCGGAGGGTAGACCGATATGTCTGCCAATAACAGCCTACCCGCAATTACTTCAGTTACTCCGTGATCATGGCGCTTGCAACAGTGCCGAAATATCGGAAACTCGCTAAAAACAAGGTACATGGTAACAATCCCGTAAATAACTTATATTACTGTAACGCACCTTTTAACTGTTTTAAAATATATACTTAGTAATAAACAATGTAACAAAAAGTACCGTTTTAAACGTTAATACTAAATAAAACGGATCTTATTTAAAAATCATCTCGGAAAACCTGCAGTTATGGCAAAAGTCTGAAAGACACAAAATACAAACAACTCTGCGGGGTAAGAGGATTTTTAAAATAATTACTCATAGATTTGATTTTCCATATGCAAAAATTAAACTAAAAGCCGTTAAAATGTTAAAGCCGGACCGAATCCGGATAAAAGAACATGACCGAAAGGTACTTTTAACAAACATGGATATTATTTTAAATCTAATATATAAAATTCTCGTGTCGCGGTGTTTGTGGTTAAACTCCTCCGAAAAGCTTTCCCAATTCTCATGAAATTTTGTGTGCATATTGGGTAGGTCTTAGAATCGGACAACATCCATTTCTCATCCCCCTAAATATTAAGGGTAATAATACCACCCCTAATTTTTTTTTTTCAATTTTAGTTTTTTTTTTTATGATATATCATACAAAAATACGTACACATTCCTAAATTTTCAACTTTCTACCACTAACCCCTATTTTTTTATGGCGGTACGAAGTTCGCTGGGTCAGCTAGTAAAGAATAAAATTGTTACCATGTATCTTGTTTTTAGCTAGAGTCCAATTTAACAATCAGTTACTCCGTGATCGCGGCGCTTGCAACAGTGTCGCAATTTCGAAAACTCGCTTAAAACATAAATTACTATAATGTTAGTGCAATGAAAATTTAAAAACAATATATGAGCCTTAAGTTGATATTATTCCTCTTGTACTTTCTGTCACCACATACAAAGTATAATTAGAAAGATGCGAACGAAATACTGCAACTTTTTTCAAAAGTTCTCTGTGTTGTATAAAGGGAAAAATGTGTTACTAAATAACTCAAAAGACTATTCTAAAGCTATTAGCGCGATAATTATCTCGACTAGCATTGTGTGTAAGTAAAATATAGTTCCGAGTTTAAGTAAAGTATAGCCGAACTTGACTCACTCGGCTGTCGTTTCAAAGCCATTACTGATCGAAGTTTTCCAACTGTAAATGCAGCTATTATCATGTCGAACATGCGCCGAAACTTGCGCCGTAATGGCCAATTACTCTATAGAAGTCTTGAAAGTTCTAATTGCAATTAAATTTAAAAGTATGCACCTACTGCTTCTCCGGCTTGTACGAAGTGCGAACACTAGTTAGTCATTTATAGATATAGATAGAAGGTGGTAGAACAGTATTTATAATATCAAAATTTTCAAATGTAGAACTTTCTTCTTAAAATCAGTTCATTTAAATCTAAACAAAATCGAATCCCGTCTGAAACAAACACATTTTTCATCGCGGATTCCGCGTGATTGAAGTTTGTTCTTACAGAATAGCACAGCTGGACCGAGCCGATTTTTTTTAGTAAAATATACTTTAGATATAAACATAAATGCTTAAAAAAATATAACAATCTAGGTCATTTACATTGGTTCCTTACCACTTAAAAATCGAGGCCACGGTACGAATGCCCTAGATCGAATATTGTTAATATCAATAAATGATGGAGGTGTTACTAGCCGAGGCGGTCGTTTTCCATCAGGCGGAAAATACCATTTCACATAAAAAAATACTCAACACTTAAACATAACCATCGAATAAACAACTTGCGCAACTTTCCAAGCCATAGTGCCGTGCATACGTTAAAAGTTTATCGATAAACCGGAACTTGTTCATAGGATCGAGGAAACACAACTTTCGGATACCAAAGCGATATGCAATTAAGCTTAGTGCGGCGGCAACAGCTCGCATGATCGACCAATAATCTCATCGGTAGAATTTCACTAGTTCTTAATGCATGTTTTACTTTTCCAACGTGTTTGAGTTACTTTGAGAATTACTTTCTAGAAATAAATTTAAATAGATACCTTTTTTATATTGTCCCTATCTTTTGCGACTTCCACTGTAATTATTTAAGGATAAATATATGGAAATAAACAATGTAATATAGATCTTTACTATACCTTCATTCACGAACACTTGAGAACGGGTGTTGTTATTTTTCAAAATCTTACCTGTGAACAAAACAAAAAGAAATCAGTAAATTTTCTCTCAATTGGATAGCACAAGTAGACGCTATAAGCTGTAAGGTGATCGGTATACTTCGGTCATTCTATCAATTCAAAAATTTTCTCCCAATATCTTCTAAAATTCTCTTGGTTCAATTCGTAATTTTGCCCATTATAGATTATGCTGATGTGTGTTACGCTGACATATCTCAAGAACTTCTTAACAAATTGGATTGATTGCTCAACAACTGCATTCGTTTTATTTTTTGTCTCCGTAAATACGATCACGTTTCTGCCTTTCGGAAGAAGTTAAATTGGTTAACAATTCGCGAACGTCGAAATCTCAGAATTCTTTCCACCCTATATTAAATCATTAATGATCCATGTGGCAGTATCCATAATCTGAATCTTCGGTCTAGCAGCAAACAAACTCTAGCTTTTCCCTCTCACCATACTGGTTTTGTTTCCAACTCATTTTCTCTTCAAGCTATACGACTCTGGAACGCACTGCACAGTGTTTTATGGAACCAAAAAAATTTACATGTTCAGGTTTTTACATAAATAGATTATTTATACCCTAAAAAAGGCATGAGTTCAATTCCCAGAAGTCTAACTCAAATACTTTTTGAGAAAAAAAATCATGAACTTATCGTGACCTTTGACCTATGAAATCTAGAATATTTTTTTATAAAGTGAATATTAACAATATATTTTTTTAATAAATATGTGCCAATCGGGCATAATCAGAGGCGTATAAACGCGTTTCTTTAGCTTAAAAAAATGCATTGGTTTGGGAGCAGAATTTTTTTTTGTATTTCGTATTTATTGATTTTTCTCCCTAAAAACGAAAAAGTGGAACCTAGAACTTCGATAGAAATAAACCTACGGATGTGTTCTATCATACATAAATAAGCCACGTGTCACTTTTGCGGCGATTAGAAGATATTCATTTTTAAATTTTTATGCTAGGGTTGACACCGAACCTGACCTCGAACGAAAATTTTTAAAATATAAATTTGTGTATTAGTTTTGAATAATGTAGATTTTAGGAACTTACTACAGTACCTTTAACATATTTTTATGGGCTCCAAGCTCTATTTGCAAAAAAGGAACGCTTATGGTGATTCCCAGTCAAGGCGGAAGTCATTATAATGAATATCGATTTTCGTTTTCAGGTCTGAGTATTAACTATTAATTGTTTGTTTTGTGTGTGTGTTTTGGAGACCCAATTAGACTTAAGTTCATGCCTGCTTACCTCTACGTTTTTTTTGTAACAATAATAGTTACACCTACTAACTGATTTATGCCCAAGATTTGTTTTTATTTTCTGATCGAATGCCTGAATGATTCTGAATGAATTTTGAAATTTTTTTCAAGCAACATAGTTCATTTTTTCGTTACCGTTTAGCGTGTAAGGTACAAAGTTAAAATGTGGTCGAACAAACATAAAGTATTCCTACATTATCACATCTTCATTAGGTAGGTACCTAGTATATGTAAGTATATTGTATTCGTCTACAAGTGTTGTTAATTTATTCAATTGATTGACGGTATTAATTAACAAACAAAAAATTTAACATTTTCATTTAACTCATAGTTGACCTTTGTGACAATCCTAGATCATGAAAGTTGACCTTTATCTAAATTCTGTCATAACTTCTTAAAACCGCAAAAGTGAAACCTGATTTTTTTATGGGTGATAGAACTTGGCTTATAGAACCTTTCTGTACTAAATCCAGGTTCCACTTTTGCCGATATTTGGAGAAAAAAATTAAAAATCGAAATTTAAAAAAAAAATATTTCTCGGAAAATAGGACACTTATAAATAAAATAAAATTGCAAAATTATGCCTTCAATAATTCCTTATCAAGTGGCAAATATCTCATGTACAGATATGGAACCGTCTTTTGAGGAAATTAAATTGTTAATTTTTTAATGCTCAAATTTCAAAAACTTTGCTACTTCATATCTTTTCTTTTTAATGGAAATAGTGATCTGAGAATTGAACTCTTGCCTTTATTAGGGTATAAATAATTGATTTATGCAAAAATCTTAAGGTGTAAATTTTTTTGGTTCCATAAAACACTGTGCACTGCCTCCTCATATTCAAGATGCCCCGAACAAACTGGCTTTTAAACGCTCCGTACGTCATCATTTATTAGATTCCTCCTCCGCATCCTATATATTTGTATGTATATATCTAAATATATATATATATATATATTATTATTTATGTATATTTATAGATATGTATTTTATGTAGTATATATATATTATCTTGTTTCCATAGATATAAAAATATAATAAGTAATTTGATGAATTCTTTTTGCACTACCTTAAGATTTTTGCTAAAATTCTCCGGTTGACTGGTAGAGAATGCCTAATGGCATTAAGTCCGCCACTTGTACATACTTTTGTGCAATAAAGTATAAATAAATAAATTTATCAATATAGGACCTACTCGCTCTTTTCTATATTATTAACAATATTTTATTTTTAGCATAGATTGTAAATCCTGTGTGATCTTATCTGATTTACATAAGAGAAGAATTGGATTGAACTTGAAAAAGCAATAGGTATATGAATTTCACCCGACAATGGGTGAACCCGAGCTTAAGAACAAGATTAGATTTTTTATTTGTATAATACAAAATAATATATGAAATGATATCTTACTATGAATACATTGTATATACTGATTAGTAACGGAAAAAAATATTTGGTCGATTCAAAAGAGTTGTACCATGCATCCAATTTGAATAAAGATATATTGATTTTGGTAAGAGTTAATATATCGAGTAGATAACAAGACGCAGTGTGTTTAATTATACCTATTCTTTAAACTTACAATTAAACAAACAAGTCAAAGGTATTTATTTAATACTAGCTTTTGCCCGCGACTTCATCCGCGTTATCGTCGTTTTTCGTAAAAAAGTAGCATATGTCCTTCCTCAGGGTTCCGTGGTTTTGATGTGACAGACAGATTAACTTTCGTATTTTAGTAGGGAAATATAATACTGTTAAAAATATCGCAATAAGGAACCGCAGAATATTATTATTATCACTGTGCCCCGAGACCATCAGCGTGTAACTCCTTGTATGTTATTATGTTAATGTATTGGTAATATTGTTTAGATCGCTTTCACATGAGTCTTAAGTACATAAAGAATGAAAATACTTCAGCGCAAAGCTTCCGGGTAGACTACGTTGAAATTTGTCCCGTCCGGAACGTGAACATAAAAAATTCTAGGACTGCTAACCCGGGAAAGACCGACATAACTGACCATGTGAAAAACAACTGACACCGAGATCTACTGGTCTGAAAGGTCTGCCCTTGAGCCTTATTTACTGTCATTGCATAACACACCGATACTGGGAATTGCGTTCTTTTAAATTGGAATGGAAAATTATTTGGTATTATGGGAATTCTGGGAATAAAGATGGTTTCTCCTGCACCGCAACCTATTAAAATTTGAGCCTCGATTACATTTTGTTGCAACTGGGTTACTTTAAGCCGAGTTCCATTGCAAATTTGTGGTGGTCTTAAATTTCGGAGCAGAATAATCGGAATGCCAATTTTTAAACAAATTTCATGAGAAGGAAGTACGGGCATATTTAAAGAATTTAAAAATTCTATCGGGTAATTAGTGGCTTCTTGTACATCGGCCATTCTATTTATTGAACTATAAACTTTGCTTTCCCCCTGGATATTCGACAGTATTTTATTATTAATCTCAGATGCCTGGTCATTGCGAGGAGTTAAAATGGACCTTTCGCATAGCCAAGAATTGTTCTTATTTAATATATTTGTTACGTCACCGTAAACTGACGATGTAAGATGTTGTTGGGATTGCACTATACAACATAACTCAGGCGTCAGAATAAGTTTTCCTTGGTGTAGCAGTGGATAGGTATCTTTGGTGAAGGTATTTTCTTTAATAATATATCAGAAAATTCACGATCATCCGGGTTATCTACAGTTCTCACTCGCATGTTTATAGTCAAATGCACCGATTGTATATCACGCCACAAATAAGAGCTTTTCAGGCAAGCCCTAACCTCAGCAGCTCGGGTTCCCCGTGGTATTACCGTTAAGGTTTGTCGGAAATCACCACAAAATAAAACTGTGATACCGCCCATGGGTCGATCATTTTGTCTTATATCTCTTAAAGTTCTGTCTACCGCTTCTACTGCTTTTCGATGGGCCATCGTACATTCATCCTATATGATTAAATTACACTTTGAACGAATATTTTTAACGAATACTTTAGCTACCTTACACATAAAATCTAAGTGACTATTTGAACTAAAATATTCTTATAGAATTATAACCAGAAATATATACAACTCCCAACAAAAAAGAAATGAAAATAAAGCTGAAACGCGTGTGCAATACTATCTACCTATACCTCCTTCACTTAAAAATAAATACTTATAACTACTTTAATTAATAAAAGTACCTACGCTTAATAATTTTTAATTTGAACGAATATTTAAACACTACCAAAACAACTAATACCTGTTTTACAAAATAACAACAAAAGAAATTCAAATAAACTATTTAAAGACTAAAAGTCGCGCTGATAAGCACGGTTTCGGTCTCCCAGGCGGGGGAGCAGATGAGAAATCCTCATGGATACCCTACAGCCGGCTGCAAGGTTCTGTCAGACTCGTACTGACTAAAAAACACCCGTAGGGGCTGCCTCTGGCCGGGAAGGCCTCTAAGGCTTCATCGGAAGCGATCGTCCCCCAGGGGGGGACCGACGCAGAAAACAGATTTAGACAGCTCGCTCTCGGACCTTTGATACCCTACCGCTGCCGCGACCCGTGTCGAACGCGGCAACCATTACACAAAAATAATCCTTATAGCATGATTCAGTATTCACGTGCGACGGCGCGATGGCTTATTTCATGTATAAGTTTGGTGTTTCTATACCGAGTATTATAAACGTAAGAGTAAACAAATATGATCAGAATGCTCCGAACTGCTAAGCTATCGGGAGTTACACGTGTTATTGTGAGTCAACCATAAAAGATAGACATATGCTGTTGCGGGATATTTTTTAGACAATTTTATGTAGAATATTTCCGTCATACATGATTTCTATGTAACTTTAATCATTAAGGCTGCACACGCGACGGAAGCTTAAAAAATGGAGTAACTTCTCCCGTTTTCCCAACATTTCTCTTCACTACTCTGCTCCTATTGATTGTAGCGTGATGAAAAGTATACTATAACCTGCCCAGGAGTATGAAGAATAATTGTACCAAGTTTCGTTAAAATCCGTCGAGTAGTTTTTGTTTCTATAAGGAACAAACACACAGACAGACAGACAGACAGACAAAAATTTTACTGATTGCATTTTTGGCATCAGTATCGATCACTTATCACCCCCTGATAGTTATTTTGAAAATATATTTCATGTACAGAATTGACATCTCTACAGATTTATTATAAGTATAGAATAGAATAGAAGTAAGCACGGTTTCTCAATATCAATTATTTTCTGTCAATAAGGTCGAACGCTCTGAACGCATCGACAGCCAAATATTGAATGAAGCTCGCTTTCTTTTTTTTTTGTTTCTTCCCAGGCGGGGGAGGGGGTGTGAAATCCTCATGGATACCCTACAGCCGGCTGTAGAGTTATGTCAGACTCTTACTGACTAAAACACACCCGTGGGGGGTGCCTATGGCCTTAGGGGCCTTACAGGCTTCATCTGATGCGATCAACCCCTGAGAAGGGGATGATGCAGCGCTGCCTTAGTAAATACTACTGCTAGTGCGCTTAGAGGACGGATGCACCCTGATGTGCATCCGTATCGGTTTGGGACTGAGTGGCTGAAGGTCTCTCAGGATCGGGGGGGCGGGGAAGCTCGCTTTCGGACCTCCCGCCTTTTTATACCTTACCGCGCCGTCACGACCCGTGTCGAGCGCGGCAGCCGTTACACAAAAATAATCCTTAAAGCATGATTCAGTATTCACGTGCGACGGCGCGATGGCTTATTTCATGTATAAGTTTGGTGTTTCTATACCGATTTCTATGATTCTTTTTTTATTGAATAGGTAATAATGTTAACTTTTTTAAATTAGGGATGAGTGAGAGTATTATAAACGTAAGAGTAAACAAATATAATCAGAATGCTCCGAACTGCTAAGCTATCAGGAGTTACACGTGTTATTGTGAGTCAACCATAAAAGATAGATATATGCTGTTGCGGGATATTTTTTAGACAATTTTATGTAGAATATTTCCGTCATACATGATTTCTATGTAACTTTAACCATTAAGGCTCCACACGCGACGGAAGCTTAAAAAATGGAGTAACTTCTCCCGTTTTCCCAACATTTCCCTTCACTACTCTGCTCCTTTTGATTGTAGCGTGATGAAAAGTATACTATAACCTGCCCAGGAGTATGAAGAATAATTGTACCAAGTTTCGTTAAAATCCGTCGAGTAGTTTTTGTTTCTATAAGGAACAAACACACAGACAGACAGACAGACAGACAAAAATTTTACTGATTGCATTTTTGGCATCAGTATCGATCACTTATCACCCCCTGATAGTTATTTTGAAAATATATTTCATGTACAGAATTGACCTCTCTACAGATTTATTATAAGTATAGATAATTTGAAGTTAAAAAGGCCTGTTGCTTTGTTAAACGACTGCCTAAAACAAATGTGTAATGTTTTCAGGGTTTTGTTTTTCCAAATAAATTAAACTACACGTATGAGGCTATTGATAAGCCGGTCTGGCTGGCCCACTAAGCCCCACTGTCGGAGGGTAGCTGCTCAGTAATTCCGCGAGGCTGCCGACAGAATTTAATTTTTACCAGGGCCTTCGCGAACTTAATGAAAAACACGGAGGATTGAAACATAATTACTGAGCGGCCGGCCAGCCAGTGATCAATGCGCTGGCCTGGCTTTTGTGGACCTAGTTATTGTCTATTTGTTACTCTTTATATTCTTTGCTCTTATGCATAGTATTCATATATTGTATTTATATTCATTGTATGGAAGAGCTCGATGGCGTAATTGGTTAGCGCGTTCGGCTGCGATCATTGAAGCTAAGCAATTTTCGCAGTGGTCGATCATTGGATGGGTGATAAAAATTAACCCACTCCAGCTCTAACGTGCTTCGGGAGGTACGTTAAGCCATTGGCTCTGGATGCAACTGCAGTCGTTAGCACCCACCAATCCGCACTGGGCCGGCGTGGTTGGTCATGGCCCAATCTCCCTATTCCATCCATAGGGAAGGCTTGTGCTCCAGCAGTGGTTACATTAATAGGCATTAAATATGAGTGTGATACTCATAGCTACTCACTTAAATGCCGCATCGCGTCTTGCTTGTATATACTTAAGTAGAAATAAGATTGTAATTTAACATAACTTTATTAGGAATACTATGTGATTTATCGATATTGTATTTTCACAGACACATTAAAAGAGCAGAGTCTACAAAAAGAAGGAAAAATATGAGCCAAAAAACAGTCCTGATGCTCTCTATAGGAGCACCGCCAATATTCAAAAAGAAGGTTTTATCGTAACGACGACGACACGTCACTAGCAAATGACATAATTTCGATGCCGACATCAATCAATCAAGCCGTGGTGATTCGACAACACTACGTTTAATAAAATAACGAGAGTTCATAACGTGC
This sequence comes from Chilo suppressalis, assembly GCA_902850365.2. Classification (NCBI taxonomy): domain Eukaryota; kingdom Metazoa; phylum Arthropoda; class Insecta; order Lepidoptera; family Crambidae; genus Chilo; species Chilo suppressalis. Next base: position 4,853,250 of record OU963911.1, read on the forward strand.
CCGCCCGCGCTCCAGATTTGATGGGATTAGTTGATTCATTAGCTGGGCAATAAAGCAAGGGTTGTTTAAAGCGCAAAAACACCGTTCCATAGAGCTGCTCCACATCATATTATACCTAAAAGCGATCAAAACGTCGGCTTGACTCAATTTTATTACTTAACTTGTTGTTAGCCGCGTCGTCTGCGTAGAATATTAGATTTTTGATACAAACTTTAATATATTACACGCCTTTTTGACTTTTACTTCTGCGACAAAAGTTACTTTAGCTTATTGCTATCAAAAGCTGCACTTTTGAAGTTTATTGACGTTGTAACAACATAATGATTTGTAAATGTTGTTACATTAGACTTTTAATGTTTAAATTTAAATGTTTTCTTATTTTTGGTTAGTTAGGTATTTTGGATGATTTAAATAAGGTTAATTTTTGTGCATCCCCATTACAAATTTATATCATGGAAGGAGTCCCTGACGGTTGTGACACAGTTAATACTAGTACAGCCGTCAACGACGGCTGTACTAGTACTACGGAAAACCATTATTAATGTTGTGGAGTTTTTTTCGCTCGTTTTTCTCCGCAGCTAAAAATATGTCCATAACGAGTGGTAGGGAAAAAAATTTTGGACGATTCAAAAGAGTTGTACTATACATCCAATTTGAATAAAGATATAGTGATTTCTGATTTTGGTACTCTGTCAACCTGCCAATTGTCAAACTTGCAATTCCAATTTCAAGGTTCCGTAATTCAAGCGGCAAAAATAGGATTATATTTATTATTATACTTATAGGATCTAATATCTGTAACAGTCGAGTTGTTCAGAATCTACTGAATAGATCAAGTTGAAATTTGGCACTATGTATATATGTACGTCTATAACCGAAATAGGGACGAACAAAGTAAATAAATAAATATTAATTCATTATTAACTTTTGGGGGGTGAATTAGAAACATATAATTTAGCTAATTGTACCGTGGCTTCTAAGGCTTCAAACGTATTTTTTTCACAAATATAAAATGAAAATAGTAAAAATTATTTAAGAAAAAAAGATTAAAATTGCAAAGGCCGGTATATCCGAAACTACTGAACGTCGCTCTTTGCTTGTAGAATACAGGAAATCCTATAAGAGATATATAGTTTTGGTTCCTTCGAAGTCCATTATAAACTGGCACTATTTAAGTACGTACTAAGCGAGTAGGATCGTGTCATTTACTCCGTTAAGCATTTCTGCGAACGGAACCCTTTTCACCCAAGCTGAACTCGCACTTGACCGGTTTTTTGTGTTTATGCAGTATATACAAAGGATTTGTGCGAGTTGAAAAGCTTAAAAGCAAGTTGTTTAGAAAAAATACTAAAATTCAGCAACTGGCACGTTGTGTATTTTCGCTCACTCCCAGTCCAGCTGTTGCAGAAAGGCAGGTTGTTCTCAAATATTTAGTGACATTTCAGTATTCGGTCGTAAGTTACACAATAATAGGGATACAGGGTGCCCTTACTGGGTTCTGGTATAGCACTCACACGTCTGACACATTTTTTCATACGTGCAAGATGTAAAGTAGCTGGGGTAGTATTTATGAATCGCTCGTTTGGAATTTTTATTTTCCGCTTCAAATTTAAGTTGCATGCAATCGACTATATAGTCGCATGGTGCTGTTTTCAAACGTTATAAATTTGCCTCCGATATTGCGAAAAGAAGTGTTTTAATTTTTCCTTTAACGGAAAATCTTTTTCGTTTACTGCAACGACATTTTTTTGCACAGAAGCACAGCCATGATAAAATTTTACTCTCATGTGCTAGGTCTGAGTAATTAGTTCTAGAGCTTAAGCGAAAACAAGAAAAAGATACTCTTTTTATATATTTATATAAATAAAGCGCAAGAATCATTTTAAAATATAATACGGTCAAGAATTCATCTATAAGTGTATTTTACTGCTATATGATTAATTTACTTCAGTATAGGAAATAATAATTTGTAGGTAATTTTTTAGATATATAATATAAATAAATAGATATAGATACGACTTATACATATTAAGGGTATGAACATCAAAAATCTTTATTTAAAACATACCGACCGAATTGAAAACCTCTTCCTTTATGGAGTCGGTTAATTAATACACAGTCTATAGTTTAATTATAACACAGGCTAGATTTAATATGAATATAATAACACATTTGAATTTTATATCTATCACTCTCTTTGTGGACAGATCTTATATCAGTCTCGTATTACTGACGTCGCGCCAAAAGTTGCAGAAATCGAGCGCTTTAATCATGGAGAACGACTGCAATATAGAACCCTTGGTACGTATGCAGCATCCAAATGGGGCTCGTGGCGTGCCTTCAATTTGAGGTTTACGGGCAACTTTTACGAGCTGTGCCACAATATGGCGCGCTCAGATTTCGAGCATAGTCCTTTCGAGAAAATGCGATAACTCAGTTAGTGTTCTTGTTTTTCCTTTCCGATTTGCTTTCTTTGAAATCAGGAAATTCGCAAGCTGCTACTAACTTTTAGGGGGAGACGGCAAAAGGCTACAACGACAACGAACAAGGATGGCAATTCGGGGCAAATTTTCTTGATGACAACACACGGTAGGTATAATTTCAAAGTGATTACTTAGATCAACACAGTGTAAAGGCATTAGGTTGAGTGGTATTCCGTGCATCGCAAGCTTCTAAAGACTATGATTTTCGTTAAACATAGGGCAAGTCATATGCTTTTATTTTTCTACCCTTTATCAAACTTAATTTAAATGCTCTATCCTTTTTAACGTTCTTAACAATTACCTTCGTTATAGGTCATTGGTTCTGAATGGTTAGTAGAAATATAATGTTATGTTTGAATGTGAGTAGGAACAAGGTCTTATCCATCTTATCAGAATTTTATTAAAAACAAGGTGTTTTCCAACTAATCTCACGCTTCAGAGGCCTAAATTCTGTTGTGAATGAAACACTGTTTAGATCAAGACTGACTCCTTTATTATTTACTTACCCACATAAAATATAATCTATACTTATAATAAATCTGTAGAGAGGTCAATTCTGTACATGAAATATATTTTCAAAATAACTATCAGGGGGTGATAAGTGATCGATACTGATGCCAAAAATGCAATCAGTAAAATTTTTGTCTGTCTGTCTGTCTGTCTGTGTGTTTGTTCCTTATAGAAACAAAAACTACTCGACGGATTTTAACGAAACTTGGTACAATTATTCTTCATACTCCTGGGCAGGTTATAGTATACTTTTCATCACGCTACAATCAAAAGGAGCAGAGTAGTGAAGGGAAATGTTGGGAAAACGGGAGAAGTTACTCCATTTTTTAAGCTTCCGTCGCGTGTGGAGCCTTAATGGTTAAAGTTACATAGAAATCATGTATGACGGAAATATTCTACATAAAATTGTCTAAAAAATATCCCGCAACAGCATATATCTATCTTTTATGGTTGACTCACAATAACACGTGTAACTCCTGATAGCTTAGCAGTTCGGAGCATTCTGATTATATTTGTTTACTCTTACGTTTATAATACTCTCACTCATCCCTAATTTAAAAAAGTTAACATTATTACCTATTCAATAAAAAAAGAATCATAGAAATCGGTATAGAAACACCAAACTTATACATGAAATAAGCCATCGCGCCGTCGCACGTGAATACTGAATCATGCTTTAAGGATTATTTTTGTGTAACGGCTGCCGCGCTCGACACGGGTCGTGACGGCGCGGTAAGGTATAAAAAGGCGGGAGGTCCGAAAGCGAGCTTCCCCGCCCCCCCGATCCTGAGAGACCTTCAGCCACTCAGTCCCAAACCGATACGGATGCACATCAGGGTGCATCCGTCCTCTAAGCGCACTAGCAGTAGTATTTACTAAGGCAGCGCTGCATCATCCCCTTCTCAGGGGTTGATCGCATCAGATGAAGCCTGTAAGGCCCCTAAGGCCATAGGCACCCCCCACGGGTGTGTTTTAGTCAGTAAGAGTCTGACATAACTCTACAGCCGGCTGTAGGGTATCCATGAGGATTTCACACCCCCTCCCCCGCCTGGGAAGAAACAAAAAAAAAAGAAAGCGAGCTTCATTCAATATTTGGCTGTCGATGCGTTCAGAGCGTTCGACCTTATTGACAGAAAATAATTGATATTGAGAAACCGTGCTTACTTCTATTCTATTCTATACTTATAATAAATCTGTAGAGATGTCAATTCTGTACATGAAATATATTTTCAAAATAACTATCAGGGGGTGATAAGTGATCGATACTGATGCCAAAAATGCAATCAGTAAAATTTTTGTCTGTCTGTCTGTCTGTCTGTGTGTTTGTTCCTTATAGAAACAAAAACTACTCGACGGATTTTAACGAAACTTGGTACAATTATTCTTCATACTCCTGGGCAGGTTATAGTATACTTTTCATCACGCTACAATCAATAGGAGCAGAGTAGTGAAGAGAAATGTTGGGAAAACGGGAGAAGTTACTCCATTTTTTAAGCTTCCGTCGCGTGTGCAGCCTTAATGATTAAAGTTACATAGAAATCATGTATGACGGAAATATTCTACATAAAATTGTCTAAAAAATATCCCGCAACAGCATATGTCTATCTTTTATGGTTGACTCACAATAACACGTGTAACTCCCGATAGCTTAGCAGTTCGGAGCATTCTGATCATATTTGTTTACTCTTACGTTTATAATACTCGGTATAGAAACACCAAACTTATACATGAAATAAGCCATCGCGCCGTCGCACGTGAATACTGAATCATGCTATAAGGATTATTTTTGTGTAATGGTTGCCGCGTTCGACACGGGTCGCGGCAGCGGTAGGGTATCAAAGGTCCGAGAGCGAGCTGTCTAAATCTGTTTTCTGCGTCGGTCCCCCCCTGGGGGACGATCGCTTCCGATGAAGCCTTAGAGGCCTTCCCGGCCAGAGGCAGCCCCTACGGGTGTTTTTTAGTCAGTACGAGTCTGACAGAACCTTGCAGCCGGCTGTAGGGTATCCATGAGGATTTCTCATCTGCTCCCCCGCCTGGGAGACCGAAACCGTGCTTATCAGCGCGACTTTTAGTCTTTAAATAGTTTATTTGAATTTCTTTTGTTGTTATTTTGTAAAACAGGTATTAGTTGTTTTGGTAGTGTTTAAATATTCGTTCAAATTAAAAATTATTAAGCGTAGGTACTTTTATTAATTAAAGTAGTTATAAGTATTTATTTTTAAGTGAAGGAGGTATAGGTAGATAGTATTGCACACGCGTTTCAGCTTTATTTTCATTTCTTTTTTGTTGGGAGTTGTATATATTTCTGGTTATAATTCTATAAGAATATTTTAGTTCAAATAGTCACTTAGATTTTATGTGTAAGGTAGCTAAAGTATTCGTTAAAAATATTCGTTCAAAGTGTAATTTAATCATATAGGATGAATGTACGATGGCCCATCGAAAAGCAGTAGAAGCGGTAGACAGAACTTTAAGAGATATAAGACAAAATGATCGACCCATGGGCGGTATCACAGTTTTATTTTGTGGTGATTTCCGACAAACCTTAACGGTAATACCACGGGGAACCCGAGCTGCTGAGGTTAGGGCTTGCCTGAAAAGCTCTTATTTGTGGCGTGATATACAATCGGTGCATTTGACTATAAACATGCGAGTGAGAACTGTAGATAACCCGGATGATCGTGAATTTTCTGATATATTATTAAAGAAAATACCTTCACCAAAGATACCTATCCACTGCTACACCAAGGAAAACTTATTCTGACGCCTGAGTTATGTTGTATAGTGCAATCCCAACAACATCTTACATCGTCAGTTTACGGTGACGTAACAAATATATTAAATAAGAACAATTCTTGGCTATGCGAAAGGTCCATTTTAACTCCTCGCAATGACCAGGCATCTGAGATTAATAATAAAATACTGTCGAATATCCAGGGGGAAAGCAAAGTTTATAGTTCAATAAATAGAATGGCCGATGTACAAGAAGCCACTAATTACCCGATAGAATTTTTAAATTCTTTAAATATGCCCGTACTTCCTTCTCATGAAATTTGTTTAAAAATTGGCATTCCGATTATTCTGCTCCGAAATTTAAGACCACCACAAATTTGCAATGGAACTCGGCTTAAAGTAACCCAGTTGCAACAAAATGTAATCGAGGCTCAAATTTTAATAGGTTGCGGTGCAGGAGAAACCATCTTTATTCCCAGAATTCCCATAATACCAAATAATTTTCCATTCCAATTTAAAAGAACGCAATTCCCAGTATCGGTGTGTTATGCAATGACAGTAAATAAGGCTCAAGGGCAGACCTTTCAGACCAGTAGATCTCGGTGTCAGTTGTTTTTCACATGGTCAGTTATGTCGGTCTTTCCCGGGTTAGCAGTCCTAGAATTTTTTATGTTCACGTTCCGGACGGGACAAATTTCAACGTAGTCTACCCGGAAGCTTTGCGCTGAAGTATTTTCATTCTTTATGTACTTAAGACTCATGTGAAAGCGATCTAAACAATATTACCAATACATTAACATAATAACATACAAGGAGTTACACGCTGATGGTCTCGGGGCACAGTGATAATAATAATATTCTGCGGTTCCTTATTGCGATATTTTTAACAGTATTATATTTCCCTACTAAAATACGAAAGTTAATCTGTCTGTCACATCAAAACCACGGAACCCTGAGGAAGGACATATGCTACTTTTTTACGAAAAACGACGATAACGCGGATGAAGTCGCGGGCAAAAGCTAGTAATAATAATAAATATATCTTTATATCTTTATTCATACTATAGAAATACCTACATTATAATCACCACAACATCATCCTCTTTTTTTTTTTTATTTTTTTTGTATTTATTAATATTTTAAATATCAATCACCAACCAAGACACAAATTATTATTATTTTAAACAATTTTTTATAAGACCGCTGTCACCATGTTGTGAATGTAACACTGTTTAGATCAAGACTGACTAATTCTCTATTTTTTTCTTACCCACATAAAATATATTCATACTATAGAAATACCTACATTATAATCACCACAACAAATTCTAGTTTTAATTTCTTTAGATTTAAACATCAAGAAGTTACATGCTTAAAAGATAAAAAATATATAATATGGCCTAAATTCGTCAAATTTTGTGTGGAATGAGCCAGTTTATTCTTACGTCCAGCAGGGGTGCTGCTTATTTTTCAAAGAATTTGACGATGCGAGTTCTTACGCACCCCCACGCTAACGTGTTTTGAGCGTCGTCGTAATGCCAGCGTCCGCGCACTGGCAGCGATGCGACGCCAAAGCTGGCCAGCTTGCATTGTTCGCAAACCAAAAACGTTGAACTGACACGACGTCGTGTCGCCAGCGCTGGGTAAGCCCGGGGTTCGGCAGCTGACCACCGTCGCGTCGCCGCGGCGTTGACGTTGCTCGGACGCTGGCACGACGTAGCCTCTTGAAAGATGCTAGTGTCGGGGGTATCTTAAGCCTCGTTGTATGATGCATAGTTCCATTAATCAAAGTCACGTCAAATATATAGTAAATATGTAAAATTTTAACAAATGGTTACGTTTTGGGTGCAGTACCTCAAAAAGAAAAAACGGAACCACTATAGTATCACTTTGTTATCCGTCTGTCTGTCAAGACTCTATCTCGGAAACGCGTGGAGGTATCGAGTTGAAATTGAAACCATATACTTGGAGCCGCAGTACCTTGAAGCTGTAAAAAATCAAAATTCTAATTTAACGTGAATAATAGATCCCTCTTAGGTTGCGACCCGGCTGACTCGCACTTACCGGTTTTTTCTATAGTATTTTAACTAAAATCATATTTAAGTACATATGCATCAAACAACTCGGCTTCTAACATATGTTCCATTTTATTAATTTACAATTTCGTCCGTCCGTCGGCAGCTTATGCCGACCGCCTTGGCTCGTGTGCCCGCCACGCCTCTTTGCTGTCAGCCGACTGACAAAAACTGACGGTCGCTGAAAGCTGGGCTGTTTTTTATGCCGCAACTAACGCCAGATTAATACTGGTCCCGGTCAGACTTAGCCGTTTTTGCTCCCACACATATTGGGATTTTATTCAGAAACACGCATGAGTGGAACACGCAAAATAGGCGTTGAATTGATGTGGAGTTAGTTGGGAAGACGACCGCAGACAATGATACAGGAAAGTAGAGCTCGAGTATTGAGATGTCCTACGTAAATGTATCGATAAATAATTTTACAAGAAAGAGCATAGTCATAGCCAAAATTTTTGAAGATTTGCTTCGACAATGAATGGAATAAATTGTTAGCCAGAAAATAAAATTTTATGATGAACAACTTTAATTTATGAAGAATACTAGTAGCTCAGTACCCACATCAACTTACCAACCGCTTACCAAGACCCTCTATTAAAAACCGGCCAAGTGCAAGTCGGACTCGCGCACCGAGGGTTCCGTACAAACCTGTAGGTATATTTTAATAATTATTAAATAATATTTTTTATTATATGATGTAACTAAAAATTTACGGTTTTCGCAATTTTTCCTTTATCTGTGCTATAAGACGTTACTTCGTACCAAATTTCAAGATTCTAAATTCACGGGAAGTTCGCTGTAGGTTTTGATTCCCGTGCGAGTTTCGAAAATTTGCGGCATAAACGGCTGTATCTTTTGATTGCTTTGGTTTAGAATTTTTCATAGCTCCAAGGGATAGTAGACCTGAGTATTAGATATGAATTTCAGTTTCATACCTCCACGTATTCCTGAGAAAAACGGTATTGTCAGACGGACGGATGGACGGATGGACGGACGGACGGACGGACAATAAGGGTTCCGTTTTTTCCTTTTGAGGTACGGAACCATAAAAATGAGCAAAACAAATATCGCTCCGTCACGAAAGTTCAAAGATTACAGATTCTTCATAAGAAAATGATATTTTCAAATCAAATCACATCCGTATAGTAACTTATCACTGTCACAAACTTTATGCGACGAAGCAGAAAGCAGCTTGAAAATAAGGTTGCCAGGCGTGATTCCTAAAATAATAATAATTTACTTGGAAAAGCCATGTCGTACTAAAAAAACGGACAAAATTGTGTAATCGTAAATAAATAAATGTAACAATAACTTTTCTGAAAACCGCATCAAAATAAATTCATCCAACCGCAAAATAATCGCGGACAATCATACATACAAATGTACAGGTCATACTGAGAACCGTTTTTTTAAATAATTAAACAACAACACATCTGTCTCTTTCAGTGATGGATACATATTAAAGGATTCGATACAATTTCCATACAAAAAATTTGGATCTATGAATTTTCATCCATATGAAAGTATTCCTAGGGATTTTTAACTATTGACGCCAGCAAAAGTCTATTTTTAGTGTGAGACATCGCGATACGCGCAGTGGAGCGGCATCTCGCTTCAACGCTGTCTTTGCTTGTTTTTAATAGTCTATAGACAGCAGTCGTCACATTCCAAAAAAAAAAACTGTTCCCGACAGATGAGAATGACCCTCAGGAATGAAGAAACCAACTCAAGGAGGAATAGACCATAATGCAGCATCTTATTTCCCAATATACCCTCGTATTATGCTGCATTTCCACTTAACGTTCAGAACAGTTCCGAGCGAGTTAATAGAATGCTCAGAACAATTTTGCGTTGTTTCCATTTATGACTGAGCCAAAGAGCATTCGTTCTCTGAGCCCAGTCAAACATCATTGCATGAGCACGTTCGCTCGCTCTGATCTTTCCATTTACCGAGCGAGCAAATAAATTTTTGCTCATTCAGAACTATTTTGAGCTTAAGGATAACGCAGCATAATAAACTATAAAAAAAAATGCGTGCACGGACCACACAACTGAAGTGAAACTTCTTTTCATAAATAACCTAGCGCCCGCGACGCATTTTCGTTTCACGTTTTCCATAGGATTTTTCCATTTACTCCCCGTTCGCATAAAATATATACTACTAGCTGACTCGGCGAACTTCGTACCGCCCAAAAGTAATAATTTGCAATAAATTAAAATTGCGACTATAATTTGAGATTTAAACTATCCTATCTCTCAAGTTGGATCGAACTGCACATGGTGTGCGAATTTTATTATAATCGGTTCAGTGGTTTAGGAGTCCATTGAGGACAAACATTGTGACACGAGATTTATATATATTAAGATACATTAAATAAAAAAAAATTAAGGAGCTCGGTGGCGCAAGTGGTTAGCGAGTTCGGCTGCGATCGTTGATGTTAAGCAACTTTCGCAGTGGTCGGTCATTGGACGGATGATCAAAAATCTTCTATCTCGAGTTCCTCCGTGCTTCGGAAGGCACGTTAAGCCATTGGTCCCGGCTGCATCTGCAGTCCGCATTGGGCTCGCGCGGCGGGTCATGGCCCAATCTCCCTATTCCATCCATAGGGAAGGCCAGCAGTGGGGACATTAATAGGCTGATGATGATGATGATGATATATTAAATATATTATAGGTATAACATTGAAAACGTTTATTCTCCAGACGTTACTAGCAGAATCGGCAACCCTGCAGAAAGAAGTAAGTAACATTAGCGGGTAAAAATACTGAGACGAGACTCAGCGGCGGGACTTTACAACGGCAACTTAATTTAAGTGGCTCTCTAACGCGCAAGACCTCTCAAACACTCTTATCTTGGAGTATCGCTCAGATATTATGTCGGGGAAATATTATTAATAGCACTTTCATTTTATAAGGAAAGAAAAATCCTCATTATATTAGATGTGATACGACAATTTCCTTATTGTGTAACTCGATACCTGTCTTATGAAATCGTCTGAAGTCAGTGCGGTAAAATAAAATATTAATACAAATGGTAGCTTGGGCCAATTCTTTTTCTTTCAATTCCATGAAGCTAATAAATTTGAGTCACCACTAATGGCAAATGTGGCTTAGTTATGGTAGGCTCTGAATTTTGTTTATCTATCTATATATATAAAACTCAAAGGTGATTGACTGACATAGTGATCTATCAACGCACAGCCCAAACCACTGGACGGATCGGGCTGAAATTTGGCATGCAGGTAGATGTTTATGACGTAGGCATCCGCTAAGAATTTAGTGTTTAATTTAAAGAATAAAGAGGATTTTGATCAATTCTATCCCCAAGGGGATAAAATAGGGAATGAAAGGAGATTGCTCAGCTTCCATACATGTTTGGCCTAAAAACCAATAACCATGAAAAATTGTTTCCTACATTCGAAATTATATATAAATTACCGTAGAAACGAATATTATCGACGGCCACTCCTGAGAACTTCTATAAACCATATACACTGAATGATTTTGAGGTTATGTTTTCAAATTGGCACATAGGTATTAGAATAATAAAAACCAAATAACTTATATAGGAAAATAGGGCAATCAAGCCAAGTACCTACCGATATTATGTATTAGATTCAGGTATATAGAGCATGTAAAATAACAGATATGTGCATGTTTTTAAAAACACGAACAGAAACTGTATGATGATTGTGAATGAGCCACAGATTAGAAAGAATTTTTAAACTCTCGTTAATCAAAGAAAGCTAAGAGCTGTAGGTTATACAGCCATATCTTCAGCAGCTTCATTATTTTTGTTATGTTTTTATTATAACCATATTTTAGATTTTTAGTGTATCACACCTTATAATGTGTTTATTTAGGTGTTTGGCAAAAAATGTACGGCAATAGACTTTATAACGTCGCCTACCATCTATATTAATTGTCTTAGCACATTTGCATGTAGTAAAAATGATAATAAAGTTGTGGATATTAATACCACCCGTGTAATAAAAAAAAATATATTTTATCAATCTTTACAAAATAGATTTGTTTTGATGTTATATAAACAACCTCGATCAGTCTTTGTGAATGTTACTACACCCATAGCCAATAAAAATAATTCGTATGTTTTCCAAACCGGTAAAAATAGAAGTCCTTTTTAAAATTAATATATTATTTAAAGGTGGCCGTTAAAATCTAATGACTGTAAAATAAAGTATAAATTACGCCAAGAATTACTGTATATGTCAATATTTTATTTGCATTTAGGCCAATTTGACCAATCTCCTTTGTATGAAACTTTGTCAATTTTAAACCGATCGGGCTGGGACTTCTAGATGCAGCTATAAGAAGAATCATAGTTGAATAATACAAGCCTGAGAACAAAAACTGTAGTCTACACTTCAGCTCTACACCGAAGCGAAGCGAGGGCGGGCCGCTAGTACATATATAAAAGGCAACCGTTTCTGTCTGACTGACCTATCAACGCACACACACAGTTTAAACCACGAAACGGATTGCGATGAAACTTTGCACACATAGCTATTATGATGTAAAGAAGCAACATGCAGGCTGGCAGGTTGAGAATGGCTGGTGTGGCAGGTAGAACTGCTGTACCAGCTATCTTCGCATCTGGACTTCACTGTCGCTTAACATCAGGTGGGGTGGGGTCATTTGCTGGACCTATCTATAAAAAACCCCGTGCACTAATAAAGGATATTTTAAGACTGACGACCTCCGTGGCCGACTGGTATGTACGCCGGGTTTCATTGAGTAGCCAACTCGAGAGGTTCTAGTTTCGAATCCCGGTGGGGGCAGATGTTTGTGTGATGAATACGAGCATTTGTATTCCAATCATGGATGTTTAAAATGTATTTTCAATATAAATATACTTATATATGTACCGGTATATGCATTCTATTCATTACTCTAGTATCCCATAACACAAGCCTGCAGTGCTTACTTTGGGGCTAATTGGTGTGTGTTAAAAAAGACTCACTCCCAAAACGGATGAAAATGGGGGTTAGAAGCTTGTAAAGGAAACCAATTTTTCCACTCAGACGAAGCCGCGGGCAGACACTAGTTATATTATTTCTACGCCCTTATGCGAAGTACGCCCTTTAAATGGTTTCATATTTTGTTATGCGACTCCTGTCTCCCTAGCATGAGCACCGCGATATGATATATAACACGTTTTTATCACGCTTAATTGTCAAATTACTATGGAGTTTGACAGTAAGAGCGATAAAAAACGTGTTAAAATGTAAACTGTGGTGCTGATGCTACTGGCACTGGGCCTTATTCGACTATTATTCATACCGACACAAAGTTACGCGTATTAATGTTTCCAATATTATTGATTTAGAGTTTCCCGAAAACGTCACAGTGAGGCTTAGAGGCTATTTGTCTACAACTTCTAACGCCTGACGATCAATCACGTGCTTTAGTCAATTTGGTGATTGCTTCACTCGCTTTCCCCTTTTTTCTTGCGTCTTATGTGTTTACGAATTCATGAGGATACAATACAACGATAACACTTCATAGAATATGGGACGGATGAGGAATTATTGTGAGCCGGCGAGGCAGCCCGTTACTTCTTTCGCGTTAAGAGCGGATGCGAGCCGAGAGAGATTTGTGAAATCTATTGCTGTCGCACATTGGCAAATACCGTGCGAGAGAGACAACAGTAGCTAACGCTGAAAATTGCGAATAAAAATTGCAAAATTCTAGATTTCGCTCTCGACGTTTTGTAAAACTAATGGGATAAAATAACACCAGTGAAGTCTTAATAACAGTAAGTCTGTTTGGGAAGAAATTCCCAGTCGTTCAACTGGTAAGACAACTCGGTAAGACTACTGGGAACACGGGGAAAATTAGTATATCTTAAAGAAATTTTACCCATAGAATAATAAGTGGTTACAAAAGGCCTAGATGTTTTGATTTTTTTTGTAAATACTTACTGTATCTCAATTGGCGTTTTTACTGGTGATAAAAATTTATGGTTTTTGAGACCTTCTAGATCCTTAAATAAATAGTTAATATCGAAAAGACATAGACGCATAAAATGAATAAAATTATATTTTATGTCTGAAAATCATTTCTTTATTGCTAAAATCAATGAGGAATCAGTCGAGAGCGTTTGTATGGAAAAAACATTGCCCGCCTCCCCTATTAATCCAAGGTAATAAAAAACTATGTGTGCAAAATATCATCCAAATCAGTCTATTTTTCATATTTATTTCTTATGTTTTATTTTTTCATGTTAAAAGTGTGACCAACAAGCATATGGCCCGCATGATGGTAAGCGACCACTTTAGCTTATAGACGCTTGCGATACAGAAAATACCACTCGTTGTCTACTCTGACCTAATCGTAGAGGATACGATTGGGTACAGAGCGGTGTATGCGCTCAGTAAAGAATCCGTACCGGAATGCGCTCAGTAAAAAATCCGTACCGGAACGACTTAGTGAGAAAGCTCTCATTAAACATGCACTCGATAAAGAATCAGTACAGATTTGATACAGAAACCAAAACGATCTGGTGAGGAAAGCGCATTAGAGTGTGTCAGTAAAGAAGCGCATTAGTGTGTGTCAGCGCATCAGTAAAGAATCCGTACCGGAATGCGCTCAGTCAAGAATCCGCACCGAAACGACTCAGTGAGAAAGCTCTCATTTAACATGCACTCGGTAAAGAATCTGCCCAGATTTGAACCATCTGAAGAAACCATCTGAAGAAATCAAAACGATCTGGTGAGGAAAGCGCATTAGAGTGTGTCAGTAAAGAAGCGCATTGGTGTGTGCCAGCGCATCAGTAAAGAATCCGTACCGGAAAGCGCTCAGTAAAGAATCCGTACCGGAACTACTTAGTGAGAAAGCTCTCATTGAATATGCACTCAGTAAAGAATCTGTACAGATTTGATACAGAAACCAAAACGATACGATCTGTTGAGGAAAGCGCATTAGCGTGAGTCTCGTAGAAGTTGGACTGCACAAATACTCATGAGACTTAAAGGAGGTGTCTATAGAAGTTAACAAACAGTCCTTCGGCCTGAATGAATCGAGCCCCCTGTGGGATTGGCGTCAGTTTGAGCGCAACTATTTATTCTAGCTATGCCTTTTATCTTTACGTCGCGCCAACACCCAACAAATATAATTGTATTTATTAATATAATTTAATATTTTGTAAGTATTGCCGTGAATTTTTGCCCGTTAAACTCTTTGTACAAATGGACAATAAATGACGAACAACCTAAAATATACCTATATTAATTGCGCCGAAAAAAGCCTAGTTTAGCATTGCATCAGTTTGCACTGACGCTGGTTTTCAACGGAAAGTTGGCGTGACGTGTATAATCTGATCCTACCAGTAAACGGTCAGAATAGTATACAATGAAAATCTTTCACTTCGAACACTGTTACAAATAAATAAATAAATATTTCATACACTCACACCAATTGGGGTAGCCGCACAGTAAGCCCTGTAGGCTTGTGTTATGGGATAGTAAGGCAACGGATAGAATACATATACTGATACATATATGTGTGTATGTTTTAAACATCCATGACTGGAGCACAAAAGTTCGTGTTCATCACACAAGCATCTTCCCGCACCGGGATTCGTACCCGGTACCTCTCGCGTAGGCGTCACCTTGAAATCCCGCGTACAAACCACTCATACACGAAGGTCGTCAATATTTACAACAAACAAAATTTTGGACAAATAGAGCTGTGTGAACCTAGCACCCGACTTTGGAAAATCACATTTTTTCTTAACGATTCTTAAAGACTTTCGTATCCCATAACTTTTTTTTGAAGCAACTACAAACGAAATAATTTTTACTATAATCAATTAAAAACGGTTCTCGATGAGAATCAATCAAACAATTTGGGTACGGTTGAAATGGGGTGATACGGTTTTTTCAAAGTCCCATAACTTTTTTTGAAGCAAATTCAAACGAAATAATTTTTACTACAATCAACTACATACGAAACTGCTTAAGAATCATAAATTCGATTTTCCAAAGTGGGGTGCTTAATTTTTTTTTTACTTTTTCATTTTTTTACTACAACCAAAATTTTTTTCACTACAATCAACTACAAACTATTCTCGATACGAATCAATCAAAAAATTTGAGTTTGATCCAAACGGGGTGCTAACGATTTTTCGAAGTCCCAGAAATTCTTTTTGAAACAACTACAAACGAAATAAGTTTTACTACAATCAACTACATACGAGTCTTTAAGAATCGTTAAGAAAAAAAACGATTTTCCAAAGTCGGGTGCTAGGTTCACACAGCTGACAAAATGTGATATTTACAAAAGTATATTCTTTTTTATTTACTCGAATGGATTGCAAGTCGAGAAAAATAATAAGAACAAGACAAACACATCGATCTTTGCAGACTAGAGACGTGCCGTACTTTATCGAAAAATTCTGTACAAGTTTTTTAATTTCCCCCGTGGAAGCCATTCTCGAAATACCAACTTCGGTGTTAAGAGTTTCAATAAGATTGTTTGCGAATTGTGTCTAACGGTTACACTCAGATAAGGCAATGGACTTGAAATTTTTATTAAAGTTTCAGCTGTCACTTGTTCTGTGTTATAACAAAACCATGATGCAAGTGAGATTTTACTATCATTAAGAAGAAAATCTTTCCTAGGCTGGGAATCAAATCCTTCAATTAAACCCCCGCGTTTACTACTGTGTCACGGATGCATGTTGACAAGGACTATTTTTTTTAAATAACAAAGTAATGTCACATGCTAAAGATGAACAAAAAATAAATTAGAGTGCACGGACCACACATCTGAAGTGAAACTTCTTTTCTTAAATAACCTAACGTTAGGCAGTGCATAAGGCATAGGGAAATGGAGCTGCGCACGCATCACTCATACTCGTATATATGTATATGTTACGCTCACAACGCGTTGTGGTCACAGTAAGACATCCACATGGCGAAATTCGTGTTATGGCTCTAATGAAAACGCGCACAACGCGTTGTGGCAATCACAGACATGATATTCGATCTCAACGCGTTGTGGCAATGAAGAAAAGCCATGGCGCGTATTGTGATGTTAAATTCTCTTCAACAGCCCTCCTTTAGCCCACTCAGAGCACCGGGGGAACAATAAAAGAAAACCAAAAAATTAAGATAATGTTATAAGTATATTTTATCCACTTTAGATACCAAAGCCTAGGACTTCAGTAGATTTAAGTTATTGCTTATATAAATCAACAAGTCTAACTATGTTTATTATTTATATAATAACTATGTTTCACTAATTATAAATATCTAAGCTGAATACAGTAGTTCAAAGTTAATGTGTATATAAACCAACAAGTTGTCATGAAAGGTTATAATTATATGAATATCAAACATTCATAACACTTTACCATGTACTTACAATATAATCCTTACTAATATATTTTATCCACAAATACCACATAGACTAGACTGAATAAGCTATTGAGTGGATTTCAGAGGTTCTACGGCTCGTTTGATCGATATTGGTGACAAACTTAGTTAATTCTAGTTCTCAGTGAGATAACCAGCTATATAGATATATGTAAATATATGGAAATGGGTAAGTCGGGGTCCAACCTCGCCTGTTGTTTCCTTTTCACGTTCACCCGGGGTTAGTAGAGAAATACCTTGATTATGATAGGTTAAGCTGTGTATAATCTGTCTGCTGTTCGGCCGGGTTACATAAAACCGGAGAGCGGCTGGCAAATAAACTCCCGCGCCCCTTCTGGTCCGTGCACAGAACAAAAGTCTCCTTGTTAGTCCTCCAGTATTTCTTGAGGGGAACGTACAAGCCTGAAGTTCACATTGAAAAAGAATGATCAGATATGGGGAAAATACATAGATTACCACATCTGTGGTGGGTGAGGGAGTGAGGGATATTCACGGTCAATGTTTACACTTTAAAATTTGAATCAATACAGGACTGGGGGCCCGTCCCACCCGGTTTGAAGAAAATCAATTCCACGTTCACTAACTTGACAAGAATGATTAGGTATATTTGATGACAAGAATCACTATATTGTGCATAATGCAGTTCAATTAGTGCTAGGAGAATAAATATGAGATCAGATGATAGCTTACCGTTCGAAATATGAAACTATCCGTAAGTATTTTGTTTCCTATCACGAGTTACTGCCTTATTGTTGCAATTGCCTTGCGAAGGTTCGTGTTCGTCCACCTACGATACAGAATATCAACAGAAAGGTTATTTTCACAGCCCAAACTTGCAAATTATGTAGGAAAAAAGAGCCACTCCAATATACCTACGAAACTCAGTTCGGTTAGCGACTCCGCGCTTTTTCCGCCAATATCCTTCGGGATATAAACTTTTCGGATCTATCTCACGACTTCGACGACAACAATATGCCGTTTATTATACTTTGGGCAGAAGAAAAGATGAAAAGTTAACTGTACCACAAACAGATTGTGAAATTTTAAAAGTTGTTTTGACAATTGCTCATAGATGATAGACGGATCGTCTTCTCCCAAACATGTGTCTATGATTTGTTTCCCACTTCAACTGAAGGCAAAGGCCACAGTCAAACAGACAGCCGCCGCATTCGAGACGAACCGAAGAATAAACTCAAAACTATATACCTACGCTCGCCGTAAGCTGAGGAAAAGGGAATACCTACCCGAATCAGCGAGGAAATTCAATTTCGAGTAAAATTCAAAATCGATTAAAAACAGCACCCGATAAGGAGGACTCAAATCGATCTGGGAAAGACTATTCAAAATTCAACAACTGTCAAACTCCATCCATTCATCCACGCGCCCCCACAGAGATTCACCGCCTGATAACTTTTTTTTTTTTTTTTTTTTTTTTTTTTTTTTTTTTTTTTTTTTTTTTTTTTTTATAAGTCTCAAGGCGAATATTTTAGTCGAATAGGAAAATCGACTCTTCCCTCAAGGCTACCAACCCAATCAATGAAGTTTGACAGCTACGCTGACGTAAGCGGTTCGCTATCATAGACAAAACAGCTGTCCTACGTGTGTCAGTGTCACGCTCTGTTTAAAAACAAACACTACAGTATCCCCCCACTCACGGCAGAATTCACGTAGGGAATTCGTCGAACGCCCTCGTTCGTATATCCCCATGTCTTATGTACTTTAGTTAAGATATGATTAAGTGATGTTGTATAAAATAATAGAATATTATAAACCGCTAAGTTAAAAAAAAAATAAACATACAGAACGATAAATCATTGATAAATCTCTAAGTTGTAACAAAAATAGATAATAATAAATGACAATAGTAACACAAAGTGTATACCACTCAAGGCCGTACCGCAAGCATCTTTGCTCCGAAAATAGATATAATCAAAAAAAAAATTATAATGTTACCAGTTATACCGAGAAAAACATAATGGTAGAAAATTAACCAAAGAGATATTATTGGTCAAAGGTGATTTGCTCACAAAATTGCATGTTGTGTGTTCGTCCATCGTGTGTCTCATTTACTGTCTCCCGAGAGAAATAAAAAAAATATCATAAATATTCTATGCTCATCATAGGATATTATGATAAAAGTTGTTGTTAATACGTTTTCATTTGTATTAGCAACTTCAATAAAATGCCTTGGTAGGTAAAAAACTAACAAGCACATTAACAAAATGTTCTCCTGGAAAAGTTAAGAGACAATTAAGTGTTTAAGCATTAATTAGGTGGCAAACAAAGAGATCACACTATCGGGGACGAACACACACATGGGTATCTAAGACGCAGTGTGATACCAAGACCCATTGACGATTTCTACGTCACGCCGGGCAGAAGGCGGAATGGGTATTCGTCGGCCGCCACATCCACGGCGATAAGTCCCTACCTAAATATCTATTCGGGGTCAGCGCTTTTGAAATCTTTTATATGCCATTTGCCTACATACTTCCCGTTTTCGTCTTCGAGCTCGTAAACGAGTGGGGAGAGTTTACGGATTATTTTGCAACGTTCATATTTCGGTGCAAGTTTGACTGAAAAGTATTTATGAGCCGCGCTTTGTTTATACGTCCGTTTCCAAATGTAATCGCCTACGTTAAAGGAAATATCCCTACGACGCCTGTTATAATATTTAACGTTCCTATCGTGGGCTTTTCGCAGTGAGTCCTTGACCTCTTTAAAGATTTCACCTAAATGACCCAGATTAGACGCATGAGTATCCCGGGGTACTATCACTAACTCGTCAAGATCGTTGAAACCGGCATAAATACTACCATCGGTCACAGCCTCCCTACCATGAACTAACATAAACGGAGTATATGACGTGGATTCGTTCACAGAGGTGTTCATAGCGAACTGGATCTTATGAATATTCACGTCCCAAGATCTATGGTCATTTTCAACGAACGAGGCCACCGCAGTGATGACAGTACGGTTATAACGTTCGACAGTGTTAACCTGAGGGCAATACACAGGACCTAAATGGACTTGTGGTATATTATATTTGGCATACAAAGATTGAAGTTCATGGCTTACAAATTGCGATCCGTTATCGGAGATCACGGTTTGAGGTATACCATGAATCAAAAAGACATGATCCTCCAGTCGTTGAGCAATCACCCTACCCGTAGCTCGACGTAAAGGAAATAATAAACAATATTTTGTAAAGCAACACACTACTACCAGCAAATAGTTGTTTTGCTGTCTGGACATCGGCAGTGGGCCAACTAAATCGATGCTGATGCACTGGAATGGCCGACAGCAAACTTTAGGTTCTCCCATGAACCCAGGAGTTGCCAGTGAACTGTGTTTGTATGCGTTGCAAACCGAGCAACTCTTAATAAAATCCACGGTATCCTTATACATACCGGGCCAAAAATATCTTAATTTTAAACGTTTATAAGTTTTTGCCACACCAAGATGAGCCGCGATTGGTTCAGAGTGGTTCTGTTTAATTATAGATTCCCTACTCTCAATCGGGATAACCTGTTTCCACTGGTAATCACCACTGAGCTTATTACTACTTTTTGTGAAACGGTATAACCTACCATCAACTATCTGAAAATTTGGACAAGCTCTAGGTTTGTCCGTACAACGTTTAATTATATTATTATACCACGAGTCGGCTGTGGCGTCCGTGATACCTATAGATGCCACGGGAACAGAGCGGGATAACGCGTCAGGTACCACATTTTGTGAGCCACTGCGATGCTCTATTACAAAATTATAGGGTGATAATCTACAACCCCAACGCGCCAAGCGACCGGTCGGATTTTTAAGCTTCAGAAACCATTTTAGACTAGCATGATCGGTAATAACACGAAATGGCCTACTACCCTCCAGATAGGGACGGAAATGCTCGACTACATGTACCACAGCTAAAGCTTCCCGCTCGGTAGCCGAGTAATTTCGCTCGGCGTGGGTAAGTGAGCGACTACAATACGCGACCGGATGCTCCTGGCCGTCTACGGTTTGGGTGAGGGTACCTCCAATGCCAAAATTGGACGCATCGCAATGAACTGCAAATTCCTTCGTGAAGTCCGGACATGCCAAAACTGGAGCACTTGTAAGAGCCGACTTCAAGTCCAGAAATGCTTGCTCTGCCTCATCCGACCATTTAAAGGGAGGAGCACCCTTACGCGTAGAAGTGAGAGCATTTAATGGCCCGGCCATATGGCTAAAGTTTTTAATAAATCGCCTATAATATGATGCAGTTCCCAGAAAACGTTTCACCTCCTTTCTATTAGCGGGTATGGGAAAATCCACAATAGCTCTTATTTTATCGGGATCGGTACGCAAACCATATTCATCAACCACGTGACCCAAATACTTCAACTGTCTTCTAAAGAATTGACACTTCCCCATATTAATAGTTAAATTAGCCTCCAACAATCTATCTCTGACTTTACGTAGAATATCAAGATGTTCGGACATAGCAGGCGCGGAAGTTAAAATTATTAAATCATCCAAATAAATGAATATTTTATGGTTATCCGGGTTAAAATCTGGTGACCCGGATCCCAACAGCTTATTAAACTCCGGCCCAAACAAACTATCCATCAAGCGCTGCTGAGTGGCAGGCGCTGAGGTCAAACCGAAACACATGACCTTAAATTGAAATAGCCCGCGGGAGGGAATAGTGAATGCGGTCTTTTCCCGGGAATCCGGTGATAATAATACTTGATGGTATGCCGATTTAAGATCGATTGAAGACAGGAATTTCGCGTCACGGAGCTGGTCCAGGATGCTACTGATATACGGCAAAGGATAGGCGTCATGCTTTGAAATCGCGTTGAGTTTCCTACTGTCCAAACAAAAACGATAAGATCCATCCGACTTTTGCGCCAGAGTGACGGGATTGTTCCACGCACTATTGCTCGGCTCCACCACATCATCTTTGAGCATTTGGTCTAGTTGCTTGTTCATTTCGGCCAACTTTTCCGGAGACATGATATAGTAACGCTGCTTGATCGGTGGATGATCGCCCGTGTCTATTTTGTGCGTGACCAAGTGAGTCCTACCTAATCCTCTCTTCTCCGCTGATATATCCTCAAACAATCGTATTACTTCCTGAGCCTGCCTACGCTCGGACTCAGAGAGCGACTCAAAATCTTGTAAAAATCTATCGTTACAAGTGATCGAACCAATATGATTACCCCCCGGCAAATACTCACCACCCTCCAATAAGGATAGAACGTCGGGTGCTATCTTAAATTCTTTCCAGAAATTCATCCCAAAAAGTAGCTCAGTGGCGACCCCAGGTACTAAGTAGAATTTAATAGTGGCGGTTCTTCCTCCGACAGTGACTGGCAAAAATATGTAGCCCGTCACTGGAGACGACGAACCGTTTGCAGTAGTAATGTGTGTTAAGTCCCATGACTTATGTACAGTACCAAGGCCAGAACAATGTTTTATTGCATTGTTACCTACAATAGATATTTCAGAACCAGAGTCTAGCAAGCCTATATATTTTAATTCATAAATAGTAATTTTTAAAAATGGACGGGCATCCCCTCTTGTGTTGTGAATCGGCGCTGTCAGATGTTGACATTCATTTTGACACTTTTTAATAATGTTTTGTTTATTACTATCGAAAAACCGTCGAATTACTTCCAACCACGAATCCCATTCGTGTTTAGACAAAAATGTATAACAGCGCCGATTCACACCTTCCCGTTTTTTGGAAGATTATTATTATATTTATTTTTAGCTTTCCCCTGGGAGCACTCGGGACACGATCTTGCCGTCACCCCTTTTCGGCCGCAACGATAACAAACCAAAACATGAGCTTCCCGGCATGTTCCCAAAGTGTGCCCTTCAACACGGCAACGCACACAGAACTTATCATTTCCCACCAGTTGCACGGCTGAGACCTTAGGCAGTTGTCTATTATTGCTATTCTTATAACTCAGATCTGGAGCTAAGCAAGCCTGGGTTATTTTAGGTGGTTCACTAAAATGTTGGGAACGCTCCTTGGCACCTTCCAGAAGTCTACATTTGCGTTTCAAATCTGTCCAGGACTCTATGGGATTCAAAGCTAATTGTGTAGTGTAAAAAGGTCTAATATTAAAAAGAACAATATTCAATTTCTCTTCCTCTGAGAGCGACTTTGACAACCGAGTAAAATAGTTCTGCATAATGCTAAGATAATTCACTATGCTTTCATCGGAACCCTGAGTGCGAGACCGGATCTCTTGTAATAAACGATGATCATAATCTGATGGTAAATATTCATCAAGAAGCAAGGTTTTCAACCCTAACCAGCTATGTACTTCGGATTGCACCCCACGATACCAACAAAGAGCCTCATCTGTAAACAATTCAGCTGCAGAATTGAACAATTTACCATCTGTTACACCACGAGACAAACATAACTCCTCTAAACGCTGCAAGAATGCCTTTACACAGGTTTTCCCATTAAACCGTATGTTTAGTTTATGCACGGCAGCACCAGAGTCATGGGAAGCATTCCCAGTGCGTTCAGAAGCAGCATGGACTCTGCTATTCTCTTCCGGAGGCACCTGAGTTAAACTACTCTTAAAATGGTGCATAATGTTATCTAACTTAACCAGAAACTTGTCCAGACGTTCTTGCAGCGCCTCCAATTGAGAGGCGATGCTGTCATCATTATCAGAATCTAAGCGACTAAGTCTATGAAACAAGTGATGTGCTAATGATTGTATTCTGTTCAGTGCTTTAAGGGAACTAGCTCTAGAAGAAGTTTGAGAAGTAAGATCATCTAAACTGTCTAATTTCTCCCTAATAATATCCAACTCTGATTCTATCTCTACTTCACAAGTTAATATTTCATCAGAAGGTAAATCTTTATTTAAAGCACGTACTTGTGCCTTTAAAGCAGGCACCCCGTCCACAGGCTTCGCACCCCTAATTCTGACTTCATATTCCAACTCATCTTTGTGTAACAAGTTAAAAGTGATCGGCCTCTGTTCCATTTTGTAAGTTAAAATTACTCCTAGTGTGGCAAAATAAAGAAATGTTCAATAACAAAGTGTAATTAATATGATAATAAAATCACCTACCTGTTAAGATATATCAGTTAAAATAGTAGTGTTGTAACAAGTGTGGTTTCACCCCTGAGGGTTGAAAATTGTTAGGTTCTAAAGGATTAGGTTTCTCAATGTTAGGTTTCTTCTTGTTAGGTTCAAAAAAGTGAGGTTGGTGAACTAACCTACCAAAAATCAGTACACAAGAGGGTTTTTTTTTTTTTCCTTTAAATAAGGGTATAAAAAAGTAAATATGACTTTTTTTGATTGTAAATTTTGAGCCAATATCGATCATCCGATGTTACAAATTATTATGTTTACAACACAGTATAACCAGATAAACAAATCTTTGGATATAAGCCAAATAATTCAGAGAAAAAAGAAAAAATAAAAAAAAATCACCAATATCGATCAACCTTTTTTGAGCAAAAATGACCAAAAAAAAGAGCAAAGTAAATGCTACAAAGCCTTGCTTCCACTTGTCCCTGTTCGGGCGCCACATGTGATGTTAAATTCTCTTCAACAGCCCTCCTTTAGCCCACTCAGAGCACCGGGGGAACAATAAAAGAAAACCAAAAAATTAAGATAATGTTATAAGTATATTTTATCCACTTTAGATACCAAAGCCTAGGACTTCAGTAGATTTAAGTTATTGCTTATATAAATCAACAAGTCTAACTATGTTTATTATTTATATAATAACTATGTTTCACTAATTATAAATATCTAAGCTGAATACAGTAGTTCAAAGTTAATGTGTATATAAACCAACAAGTTGTCATGAAAGGTTATAATTATATGAATATCAAACATTCATAACACTTTACCATGTACTTACAATATAATCCTTACTAATATATTTTATCCACAAATACCACATAGACTAGACTGAATAAGCTATTGAGTGGATTTCAGAGGTTCTACGGCTCGTTTGATCGATATTGGTGACAAACTTAGTTAATTCTAGTTCTCAGTGAGATAACCAGCTATATAGATATATGTAAATATATGGAAATGGGTAAGTCGGGGTCCAACCTCGCCTGTTGTTTCCTTTTCACGTTCACCCGGGGTTAGTAGAGAAATACCTTGATTATGATAGGTTAAGCTGTGTATAATCTGTCTGCTGTTCGGCCGGGTTACATAAAACCGGAGAGCGGCTGGCAAATAAACTCCCGCGCCCCTTCTGGTCCGTGCACAGAACAAAAGTCTCCTTGTTAGTCCTCCAGTATTTCTTGAGGGGAACGTACAAGCCTGAAGTTCACATTGAAAAAGAATGATCAGATATGGGGAAAATACATAGATTACCACATCTGTGGTGGGTGAGGGAGTGAGGGATATTCACGGTCAATGTTTACACTTTAAAATTTGAATCAATACAGGACTGGGGGCCCGTCCCACCCGGTTTGAAGAAAATCAATTCCACGTTCACTAACTTGACAAGAATGATTAGGTATATTTGATGACAAGAATCACTATATTGTGCATAATGCAGTTCAATTAGTGCTAGGAGAATAAATATGAGATCAGATGATAGCTTACCGTTCGAAATATGAAACTATCCGTAAGTATTTTGTTTCCTATCACGAGTTACTGCCTTATTGTTGCAATTGCCTTGCGAAGGTTCGTGTTCGTCCACCTACGATACAGAATATCAACAGAAAGGTTATTTTCACAGCCCAAACTTGCAAATTATGTAGGAAAAAAGAGCCACTCCAATATACCTACGAAACTCAGTTCGGTTAGCGACTCCGCGCTTTTTCCGCCAATATCCTTCGGGATATAAACTTTTCGGATCTATCTCACGACTTCGACGACAACAATATGCCGTTTATTATACTTTGGGCAGAAGAAAAGATGAAAAGTTAACTGTACCACAAACAGATTGTGAAATTTTAAAAGTTGTTTTGACAATTGCTCATAGATGATAGACGGATCGTCTTCTCCCAAACATGTGTCTATGATTTGTTTCCCACTTCAACTGAAGGCAAAGGCCACAGTCAAACAGACAGCCGCCGCATTCGAGACGAACCGAAGAATAAACTCAAAACTATATACCTACGCTCGCCGTAAGCTGAGGAAAAGGGAATACCTACCCGAATCAGCGAGGAAATTCAATTTCGAGTAAAATTCAAAATCGATTAAAAACAGCACCCGATAAGGAGGACTCAAATCGATCTGGGAAAGACTATTCAAAATTCAACAACTGTCAAACTCCATCCATTCATCCACGCGCCCCCACAGAGATTCACCGCCTGATAACTTTTTTTTTTTTTTTTTTTTTTTTTTTTTTTTTTTTTTATAAGTCTCAAGGCGAATATTTTAGTCGAATAGGAAAATCGACTCTTCCCTCAAGGCTACCAACCCAATCAATGAAGTTTGACAGCTACGCTGACGTAAGCGGTTCGCTATCATAGACAAAACAGCTGTCCTACGTGTGTCAGTGTCACGCTCTGTTTAAAAACAAACACTACAGTATGGAATATTATTTGATTACGACGCACACAACTTTCCGATATGGATCCTACTAGGCCTAGGCTGGAAACGTTTTCGTAGATGTCTTTAGGAAATATTTGTTATTTTATAAAATCACTGCATAACGTGTTTGTCATTATTAAATTTGTTATATAAGTATACCACAGGTCATTTTCTATCCTCGCTTATGGTATGGTTGGGAGTTTCTTATTGGGGCTTAATAGAGGTACATTTTGTGAGAAAGGTGTAAAAACGAATGCAGCTGTGGATCGAAATACAGTGCTGACATACCTTGTGGAACCTGTTTCTCATACGAGTACCATGTTCAATAACAGGGACTGGGTATTCCAACAAGATTCGGCGCCAGCTCATAGAGCGAAGAGCACACAAGACTGGCTGGCGGCGCGTGAAATCGACTTCATCCGGCATGAAGACTGGCCCTCCTCCAGCCTAGATTTGAGTCCGTTAGATTACAAGATATGGCAACACTTGGAGGAAAAGGCGTGCTCAAAGCCTCATCCCAATTTGGAGCACTCAAGACATCCTTGCTTAAGGCAGCCGCCGATATTGACATGGACCTCGTTCGTGCTGCGATAGGCCGTATACAGAAAGAAAGCCGAAAGCCGATCGGCGCCGATAAGCGCCGACACGCGCTGGTCCGAATAATAAATAATTTGTATTTGAATTATTATCCTTAGATTAAATCAATCTAAGTTATAATCTTTTTATAAATCTAATAACTTTATCTTTTATTAACTAAGCGCGTAAATTATTTGTTTCGTACTTACCGAATGGTGACAACAAGTCTTTCTTCTGGAAGGATTGGTTGTTTATGCCAATTGCCCCAATTTTTCATCAAACGGTTTTTCACTAAATCCAAAATGTAATAAAATGTTTCTTGAATCATTCTTGTATATGTATAAAATCTTTGTTCATCAAATTTAATTTTTTTTACAAATAAATGATGGTATTCTCCGAAATGTTTCCTTTCTCTATTTATAGGATTTATAGCTGTTTTTCGCATTTTTAAATAAACATTTTCTAACAAAACCAAATCATCGTCCGATGAGTCCGACATTTTGCTTGATCTGCTTTAATCGGCTTCCTTTATGTAGGAAGGATCGGCGCCGATAAGCGCCGATCGGCTTTCGGCTTTCTTTCTGTATACGGCCAACAACAAACAACTGGCCGCGCAGCTTGAAGGCCTGTATTCAAAATCACGGAGGTCAGTTTGAATAAACTTTATTGTCATAAGAATCTATGTTTTGTTAAGTTCATTTTGGTATATAAATGGTTACATAACGAATTAACTTGTTTCAAATATTTTATATTAAACATGTGACAGAATTTATGACCTCACTAGATATATATGACCGTACCGTGCGCAGGCGAGGCGCAAGGCGTGTGTGGGGCTCACCCGGTGCGGGACGCAGCGCCGGTCCTACCCACTAAAACTCACCGGTACCCTCCTACGCCTATGTGGAAGCGTCTCAGGATCGGCACACCTCTGTGTGCCGTCACTTCACTGGGTAATCCCCCGGTGGGTTGGCAACCCTTAAATAAAACCCTCCTCGGCCCTTATGAGGGCGCTCTGGGATAGGCGCACCCGCGTGCGCCACTACACCAGAGCGTCCTCGGGCTGGCCCGGCCCAACGAGTGGACCGGGCGACGCGCCTATGGGGGATTACTCTAGGGTACTAGGTAATCCCCAGACGGGGTGGCCTATGCCGAATGGCACCAAGGACGCGTGGCTGGCATGCCCACCAACCTTACCTTTTTTTTTTTTTTTTTTATACGCCCATGTGGGGGCGTCTCGGGGCCGACGCACCTGCGTGCGCCACA
This sequence comes from Chilo suppressalis, assembly GCA_902850365.2. Lineage (NCBI taxonomy): Eukaryota > Metazoa > Arthropoda > Insecta > Lepidoptera > Crambidae > Chilo > Chilo suppressalis. The sequence continues at coordinate 4,881,809 of OU963911.1, forward strand.
ACTCCGAGCCCGCCCCCGGGCAGGCCCGGCCCAACGAGTGGACCGGGCGACGCGCCTCAGGGGGACTGCACTAGGGTACTAGGCAGTCCCCAGACGTGGTGGCCTATGCCGGAGTGGGTTGGCAACCCTAGGAGTACTGTCTGGTTTTTACTGGCCTTGTTCAGGGCCTTAGGTATGGCCCTACTCATTTCATCAAGCCCTAGGGCTGGCTGAAATGAGCAGGGAGAAGACCCAAATGCCTTCATCTCGCTCCTCCGGTAGCTGTAGGATACCTAATGCATTTTCCTAATCAAAAAAAAGGCCGCCAGCCACTTTGAAGGCTAGTAGCAGCCGAAGGCCGCTTCTGTGACTCTAACGTTTCGGATTCTTTACAGCCTCCTTGGTTGCATTGGTCTACCTGTATTTTGTGTTGCGTTTGATAAAGTGACGAGTGGGCGTGAGAACATAAGGAATAAATATGGATTGTAAATTACTGTTTGGATAAAACAATTTTTAATTACCTATCAAGAGTGCATATTTGATTTTTTGTTGTCTGAAGTCTGCATGTCAATGAACGTACGAATGGCTTATTTCCAATATATTTCAACATGAATGAAACGAAATGGTATTATGCAAATATGAGACAGTGGATGACACTCTTTGTTTCAGATTTCACGTCGACTTTTTGACGTGCCATATTTTTTTATATTTCTCCAAAGAGAATTAAGACTATTCCACATTGATTTGTCGCCAATGTGAATTTAATAAATACATTACAGATGGGTTAAAAGACGTGTAGTCAAAAATGATCATAAAATTAGAAAAAAATCTTATCTTAATATCGAAACGAAAATCAACGGTTGTGACCATGATGGAAAAATCTTAAAATAAAAACATAACTATAATTGTTATTTCTTCTTTCAAATGTTTAATACTTGCAAAAGTATTCATTTGACATTGTGGGTTACCTACAATGCGAAGAGATGGCGCTGCCTTGCAGCCTAAGGCTACAGAAAATTCGACACGACCGTCAGGGCTGCGGTAGCATAATTATCAGTGCATTCGCCCGGATAGCGAAGGGTGTGGGATCGGGTCCCGTCTGCTGCCTGGTTCACGTGGATTTTTTTCTCGTAAACCTTTTTTAAACACTAGCAGTTAAATGCTTAAAAATAAAATCTTATTTCTTTTTATAAAATCTTAGACTTTTTTTCGCCTAGATCCATCAATTCTGTTCTGTCCGAAAAGGAACTTTGTTCACACGTTCACGTTCGAATCACATAACGCTATATGTCATTATTATCTGTACCATATTTTTTAAAAAACAATTTACGCTTAATAACATGAAAGTAGTCTCATGGTAGAAGAGCTCTAACTGTTCTAACGTCATATTGCACAAGTTTCGCATTGCCACATATCACTAGTGCCATCTGCCTTTTATTGTTGGTGTGTCCTTTGAATCAATTTGTGGAAATGTCTTAAGAAAGATTTTTCATTAGTTGATACAAATACTTCGATGTATTAAATTTAGAATAGGTACTGATATTTGTTGAAGAATGCTGAATTACCATTATCCGAGTTATAGATATACAAAGGTAAAAATAATAATAAAAAAATATATAAAAATTTGCATAAGTCAGACAGCCATATTTAAATTTAGAACAGAGAAATTGGTGTGATTTTCAGTACTTCGAAGTGTCATGTAAACTTAAAGATCTTCATAAATATTACAGAAGAAACTACCGAATGCCTGTTATATGTTAGCAGATATAATCAACTAGAAATTAAATCCTACATTGTTCAAAATTAAACCTTAACACTTAGATGATTTAGAATGCTTTATCGCTACACACGCCGCTTAATAATTTTCCACTTTCGCGATGCCTTTGAGAGTGTTTTATCGTGTCCTAGTTTCATTAAGAGTTCGCGAATAAAGGATATTTGCTCATCATTGTCGCTGCGGCTATTATTGGGGATTGGTGTAAGCCGGGATGAGCTTATCCCCGCGGCACATACACTATTTGGGTCGAATCTCAGACAGCCCCCGTCAGAAGTTTTAGATCCCAACATTCATTGTTGCGGCAAAGTAAATTAATAAGGATTGCTGTATTATGATAAGGATAATTTACCAATTATAGGAATGTTTTTTTTTATTAGTCTCACCAACGGTTATCACATTATTTCATTCGAAAATGTTGGTACACAAGTTTTTATTTGAATGTCTAACTAATTAAAGATCATCATTCAATTAATTCAAAATAAATAATTTTACACTTAAACAATAAAAACACAATAAGAAAAACTAAGTCACAATTACAATTTGTTAGCATAACAAGAATCTAAACCTTATCTGAACAGCTGAGAACGTTTACTTTAATTTTTTTTTAGTATCCAAGAAAATATCTACTCCTGACGAGATTTTATTATGCAACTTAGTCATGCGTGGTTGAGATATTTGATTTTTTTATCGAACTTCCATTTCGCATCGAGGACTAGCCCCAGGTGTTTCATCTGGTGCTTGATTGGAATTGGACTGCTCTGGGTATGGCAGAATACCAGTGCAGCAGGAATTTTTCCTACTGTGTATGCTGAGTCATATCCAGTGTTGGCATCACCTTAGCTACCTTTTATTTTTGGTAAAAAAAAAAATGCATGATTTTTATATCATTGTTTTTATGTAGCCATTAATACCAACATTGTGATTATGGTGAGAAATAAAGGTTATTATTATTATTATTATTATCACATAGAATACACATTTACTGTCTGTAGCTGTTTTTTGTTGTTGTTAATTTTACTTGTAAGTTTTGTTTTACTTTATGTTATATGTATTTTTGCATTTTATATGTATGTTATGTGTTGTCAGCAATAAAAACATTTTTTCTTTCTTTCTTTCTTTCTTTCAATTGTTACCTCTACCACACTGATTTGGGTATCTGAAGATGATTTAGCTCGAGGCCCGTAATTGCCTCGGTTCTTTCTCCACTGAAATCTCCACATCTGACATACTGATGTGCACTTGAGGTACGGAACCCTAAAAAGGCAACATTGCAATCCATCAGAATGCAAAAAACATTTCAATTTATGAAATGAACGAAAATAATATCAAAACAATAGTTTCGGATGTAGTTTTTGTCGGTGTATGGTCACATAAGGTTTTAGCTTTCTTTAAAGAAAAACAAAGTCCAAAAACCAAGCATTTCTTCCGCGGATGTCATTACGAGAGCGGACCAATAATTATGTCCGGGTACTGCGGGCGATTAAGGCTAATTAGGAGGCTCGAGTGGTCCAAGGGTCTTCCATTACTCCTTCAAGTGATTCCGCCAATTCCCGATAACACTTAACGAGTCCTTCCCCTTTACATCTGTCCCATTCCGAACCGCAAACGTTTTAAAATTTTTGCCCCAGTAAATTTTATTTCGTTCTAATTGTTTTCGCCAAACGGAGGTTTTTACGGTCCACCCAATAGCCAGTGAGGAAACCTTTTTTTAATAGCTTTATGATTGATTCCTGTTGGCGGGCAAGGCAAGCTTTGTCCATTTACAAAGGAGGAAATACTGTGAGGACACAACCTTTTTTTGGAGAGTTTTTTTTAAGATTTTTAGCGCAGTTGTTTGACTTATTTATGAATGGTGAAATGAAATGGAAGTACGTACAGTCAGTGTTGAATAGATTGCGTGCGTATAAATAAAAAACTGTTAATAAGGCGATTTTCAGTACATATATGTGTATGCTTTTAATGTATGTATGTGTATCTTCGGTATTATCTGTCGTGTTGGGTTGGTATTTTAGTAATGATGAAACACATACTATGCCAGCTACGACCTCCTCCACGCAGATACTAAAACTTTAAAAAATAGACTTTGTTTCTTAAACTAGTTCCGTTGTGGTTGGGATAGCGAACTGTTGGATTTATCAAATTTTCTTATCTCTACCAGCTCAAAAATGTCAACATTACTAGGGGATATTGGTATAGTCTCATATACTCGTAGTATTTAAATCTCACTTTATAAATATTCCTGCTACAATTTCCAAAATGGCCTTAGCGAAGTAATTGCGCTCATCTTAAAGGTCTGATGACTGCTGATGTAGCTGAAAACGAAGAACAAAGGAGTTCAAGATAATTTCCTTCCTACCCTTCGGTCACCCATCTGAAAACACGTTACTGGGAAAAATGCTTAATATCCATAATTTCAGTATGCTATCAAGTTACTTACAATATTAATCATCACCCTCAGCCTATTAATGTCCCCACTGCTGTGGCACAGGCATTCCTTATGGATGGAATATTGAGACGGAGCCGTGACCGCGGGCCCAGTGCGGATTGGTGGGTGCTGACGACTGCATATGCAGCCAGGACCAACGGCTTAACGTGCCTTCCGAAGCACGGAGGAGCTCGAGACAATAAGTTTTGGTCACCCATCCAATGACCGACCATTGCGAAAGTTGTTAACTTTCACGATCGCAAGCCGAATGCGCTAAACACGTGCGCTATCGAGCTTTTCCTATTATTAATCGCTGTAAAAAATAAATGCCAAAATTTGCAACCACATTGTCTAGTAAAAACCGACCAAGTGCGTGTCGTGCCACGCGCAGTGTAGGGTTCCGTGGTTGCTCATCGTCACCACAATATATTTTGGAAACAGTGTATATTTTAAGTAATTACTTCGTCTAAGTCACTTTTAATGTTTTCTTTTGAAATGAAATGAATGAAATGAAAAACATTTATTCGGAACAGACGTGGATACATACAAAAGGTTAAATTTATACACACACACACACACATACATATATGTACATATATATATACACATATATACATATATATATACACACTAAATGACGGACATTAAAAAACATACATTACATATATCCACTTTTAAAGATTTTTTATTTGGTCAGAACTTTTCTAATACATAAGTTAAACGACTATTACTCTTAAACATACGAATCTATTTTAACCGTTATAATTTTCCTTAAAAGTTCATGGAAAGTACGATTATCTCGAAATTTGCCAGGTTTTTCAAGCCAATAGTTTAAGCTTTTAGAAGGGGGGGGGGGGGGGCGAACGAACTAACATACTACACGAACAAAAATTAGTACTTTAAAGATCCTTAAATAGAAAAATAGTCTTGGGAACCCAAAGGATCTATTCATCGATACCCCACACGATGGGGTAGACGATGAAAAAAAAATCCCATTTAGGTTTCATGTAGGGGAGCTACCCTAAAAAAATATTTTCAAGAATTTATGTACATATTATTTATTACCATTTTGTCGGCACGATTAAAATACATATCTCCACAAAATGACAGCTCTCTAGTGCTAACAGTCTCCAAGCAAATCCGGGGACGGCCAGACAGACGGCCATAACGAAACTATAAGGGTTCCTTGTCAGAACTACGGAACCCTAAAAACAGCTTTCTATAGTCGAGTCTACTCTGTATGGTCTGAAGTTAACGAGCCCTAACCGGAACTACAAAATGCTACTATAAAAGTTAAAGGTTATATTATATTGAGCGGAAAATGAATTTCCAGTGCAGGTCGTGGGCGGCGGAGTTAGGGCCGGCGCCCACTGCCGGCACGGCACGGCATGGCACGGCAGAGCATCTCGCGGCATGCAATGGCATCCCGCGGCGTGCAGTGGCATCCCGCGGCGTGCAATGGCATGCCGCTGCGTGCTGCGGCATGCCGCGGCGTTCCGCATCCTGCTGAAAGCCCAGCCACTCTGGCTTAGTTTTGCTCCGCGCGTATTCTAAGTTGGTTGTGTCGCTAAAGAACATTTTGTTGTGTCGTTATGGTTGACTGGGATTTAGTGTTAATAGCACTTCTAGCTGAAGATGAAGAGAGACAAATAAGAACTGCTAATTTGACGAACAGACAATTCTGGGTGCATAATTTATGGAAAACAAGATCTACAAATGGTGAATTCAGCAACTTATTTAATGATTTGAGATACGACATCCGAAAATTCTATGATTATTACAGAATGGACTATGAAAAATTTGAAAAGTTAAGTGATTTGCTAAAATCGCATATAAAGAAAATCAAAACTAATTTTCGATCGCCTATACCTGTTACAGAGAGATTGTCTGTATGTTTAAGGTTAGTGCATATTACATATTACATTACATGCGATGAGGCATAGAATTAGGCAACGAAGTATGTGTCAGGATGGCTGACCAAAACGGAATATTTAAATATAACTAAACGCATTGGGTAGTACCTATTTTATACCATTTGGTGCCTTTAACACATGTACGTTGGGACCGCGGGTGTACATCACGGAATTGAACTTTTCTTCAGAAAGATGGTACTATCGATGTACCTCACTGTACCAAAAACGAAATCTAGAGTACCTCTCTCGATAAATATATATATAATAAAATATGTACACCCGCCATTCTAATGTTAGAACTGCGGGTGTACATTTTATTTCGGCTAGGAGATACATATTTTATATTCCAAAGCTATGCTAATTTAGTGTGTAATGTTATTTGAAAACTAAGCTACGTTTATAAAAAATTTAAAAATAATTAAATGTTAACGTTTACAACGTTACAGTAGGTACCTAGTAAATAAAGAAAATTTCATGATAATTTAAGCCCTTCAAATATTTTCTGAGCAATTACACTTCTGTATGCAAACGATTAAACTTTTTTCAGGCGTTTCATACATACTTAAATAATAATTAAACAAAGCTACGGAACATTTTGTTATTTTTGCATGTCAAGGTACAAAATATTTTCGATAGTAAAAAGTTGGTAGGACCTACTGGTTTTGGAATAAATTAAAGTGGTCAGCCAACCTGACGTCAGTATGGCTGACCATCTTTGTCTATTGATTTCTTTGAAACCGCATAGGTACTAGATGTCGTGTTAAAGGTACCAAATGATATAAAATAGATACTACCCAATGCGTTTAGTTATATTTCAATATTCCATTTTGGTGAGCCATCCTGACACATACTAAACTTAACCACTTCGGTTGAAACAGTTTAGCAGAATAACCTAACAAATTTTTGAGCAGTGTGTGACACCACAGAGCATTTACTAATATTAAAATAAAAGTCTTGATTTATTTGGTAATTGTTTATTTTTATAATCAGCTATCTATGATCACAAATGTACCTACAGTACAGTATGATAAAAAGCGAAAGTATTATAAAAAATTTAGTTTTCATAGTCCGGTAATTGAATATTGGAATTATTGTTATATATATCACTATTATTTTGATGTCTGGATATAGGAGTAGGTATGTATTCTATATGAGTAGTACCATAGTTTTGTTCGGTGTTATATTGTTGTTCGGGCTTATTAAATGAAGAAAAATTGTGTAAAGGACTTCTTCTTTCGATTATTGTATTATGGGTTCTGGCAACAGAAGTTGGTGCGTATTGCTGAGATGAATGAAATTCATTTGAAATATCGAATCCTGAACTTGATGTTGAAGGACGACTTCGCTGCACAACTGAACTTAACTCCACATTTTCCAAATGCTTTATTTCTGCATCAGTAACAATACGTAAGACATCGCGTTTTATTTCAGCTTGTAATTTTGGTGACAAAGTCTTCGCTGTTGCCGCCATTGCTTGAAAAAATATCTCCATAGGATGTTGTTCTTTCTTTTGGTTTTCAATGTATTTTTTTAATATTTCTGCTGTTGTTTCCGTATACTGTGTTTGCGATGACATGTATGATCGCTGACGAACATGTCTAGCTGGTCTAGAATCTGATGCATGCGATGCATGGGATGAACATGACATTTGAGATACAGGCGATTGTTCTTCAGGAAAATTAACAGTTGCTGCTGTTTCGGGAGGTTGTGTATTTTCGATATTCTGCGTATCTTCGGAAAGCTGTGTATCGTCGGAAGAAGAGTCTAAATTTGAAAGCTGAGGTCTATCTTGAAAAAACTTTTGCAGAAATTCAAGTTCCTTTTCAAATTTAATTGGTCGCCTCTTTTTGGCAGCGTCACCGCTTTTGGACACCCTGTTTTTTAAGGCTTTTCTATAATTGTTACGAAGGCAGCTCCACGTCTTCTGACATTCTTCATCTGTAACAAGAATGAAGTATTTTAAATAACACATGCTTTTTACGTCACACACACGTTTTTTTTTACGTCTACTAATGTTTTTTTTTTTGTTTTGTTACAGGTATCTAATAACAGGAGCTTCTTTTAAGTCTTTAGCTTTTAGCTATCGTATGGGATTCACTACTGTGCGTAAAATAGTCCACGAAACCTGTCAAGCAATATATACTGTATTAAGATCTACTGCATTGCCGAAACCCACGAGCCAACAATGGCAGTCAATTGCAACCGACTTTGATAAATTTTGGAATTTTCCTAACTGCATTGGGGCCATAGATGGTAAGCATTTCAAGATTAGAGCTCCTAATAACAGTGGAAGTATGTATATCAACTACAAGAAGTTCTTTAGCATCGTTTTATTAGCTGTCGTGGATGCAAAATACAAATTTGTGATTGTAGATGTCGGAGCATATGGTCGAAATAGCGATGGCGGTATACTTCAAAGCTCCAAATTTGGTTCGAAACTACGTAATGGTTTTTTAAGCATACCACCGGAAAAAGCTTTACCACATTCAACTCAAAAATTACCCCACGTATTTGTTGCCGATGAAGCCTTTCCACTAACAAAAAATATTATGAGACCATACCCCTCACATCTTTTAAATGATGAAAAAAAAAGGATATTCAATTATCGCTTAAGTCGAGCACGGCGTATTGTAGAAAATGCTTTTGGAATGTTACAAGAAAGATTCGAACTATTTCAAAAAGGTGTAAAAGTTCAACCAAAGTACATTAACAACATTATACTAGCAAGTACGTGTTTGCATAACTTTATCATTGATGATCATTCTATGGAAGCACTTGGCTCTAATACTAATAATGCAATCGATAGAACCAATGATACAGTTTTCAATAATCTGGAAGGGATGGTTGTAAGAGATTGTTTCACGGAATATTTTTCTAATGTTGGTAACGTGTACTGGCAAAATGAAATTGTTAATAGATGTTAGTTTCTATTTCTGACAATAAATAAGTAAAAAAATAACTTACGGGTTTTATTCATTTCTTCTGCAATTTTCTGCCATGCGTTCCTTTTCATATGTTGATCCATGTAGAAACGGGAGGAGACATCGTATATACACTCATGCGAACGAACCAGATTAATCAGTTTCTCTTCATCCATTTTTCCGTATTTTACGTGAAGTAATTTACTGTATCGCGTACGCACGTGCTAATTACTTGCCACGCTCAGTCAGTGTGAGAGAAATAATCGCGCGCGCCAGTGCGTTTTCTCCCTCCCTTGCCCCCGCGCACCGACCGGAATGCGCTCCATCGAAATGCTGCATGTTTCAACCTTATTTCAACTAGCTAGCAATCATAATTCCTCGACCCCAAAATGACCCATACGTCTCACGGGATGCAATGGCGTGCCGCGGAATCCTGTGGAATGAAAAGGCAAGACACGTCATACCGCCGCATGCTGCGGCGTGTCGCGTCATGCCGCGGCATCCTGTGGCACGTCGCGGCATCGTGGTATCAAAATAAAGTAACATAAATTCTAAACTTATTGAAATAAGATTCAAAATAATTTAATTAGTATTAAAATCCTTTGCCATGACATGCCGTGCCGTGCCGGCAGTGGGCGCCGGCCCTTAGACGCTTGCAACAGCCAACTTTTTGCGGGCTATTCAAAATGAGAGAATCGTAACCTTAATTTCTGCTCTATAAACTTTTTTCTTTTAACTTTACTATAAAATGTAGCCTACGGAAATTTAATTAGCACAACCTAGTGGTCGTGATGAATTCGTGAGCATAGAGTAATAATAATTATATTCTTTATTGACATATACCTCGCATGGCGCCATCATCATCAGCCTATTATGTACCCACTACCCGAGGCACAGGCCTTCCGCATGGATGGAATAGGGAGGTTGGGTCATGGCCCACAACTCGGGCCCAAAATGGGTTGCTAACGCCCACAGATGCTTAACGTGCCTTCCAAAGCACGGAGGAGCTCGAGATAGTAAATTTTTGGTCACCCATCCAATAACCAACCACTGCTACAATTGCTTAGCTTCAAAGACTTAATCTTAGTAAACAAGTTTTATTAAAGATAATCTTTTTTGCTCACTCTACTTAATTGGTTTGAATTGGCAGCTATGACGACACAATATGGCGCCCAGTCAATCCTATTCACAGTTGAATCGCATTGTACATGTTTGGCCAGTCTAATACGTAAAAATCAAACACAGCGCTCGAAAGTGTACCGCCATCACTATTTATTGGCAGTCTCTGCGGCGTCTACTTATGATAATATAAAGGCCATGGCTAAGAAATAATAATAATAATAATTTATTGCATATCACAAGTGTGTACATGGTATTTGGGGTACAAAAGGTTTTATAACATGTGACGCCCTGCAAGGGCATAGCAATTTTATGGTAGCATGCAATGTAAAAAATATTTTTAATTGTAGATTAATGATTAAATTAATTCAAACAAAAAAACAATTCACATGTCAAATATTAAATTAAAATTTCATTTCATTAAAATAAATTTTGTAAATAACAAGTCAATATAAAAGTAAATTTAAAATGTCGATCATTATAATACTAAAATTTAATTTCATTAAAAAAATATAAAATTAAATAGTACATAATAAAAATAATATTAACATCAAAATTAAATGTCTTTTACATATTATATTAAAAATCTAAATATATTTATCTTTAAAGTATTCGTCTAGACTGTAAAAACATTTTTCACTTAGAAACTTCTTTAAACATCCATTAAATTGTTTAGTTTCCTGTATCTGCCTTATCCTATTGGGTATATGGTTATATATCTTGATTGTCATTGCATGGGGACTTGTCGCACCAATTGTCAAGTTATACAGATCCATTTTTTTTTTGTTTTCATCTCGGTTATTTCTCTTTTCCTTTTTAGATATTACAGCGGAGAATAAATATTCATATTTCCTTACAAACTTGCATGATTCAAGGATGTAAATTGATATTAATGTAAGTATTGAATATTTTTTAAAATGAGGCCTACAGGATTCTTTTTGCCCTATATTTGTTAAAATTCTAATACATTTTTTCTGTAAAATGAAAACGTTTTCTATGTCAGTACAATTTCCCCACAAGATAATTCCGTAGGATAATCTTGATTGGACATATGCGTAATAGGCAGTCAAAGCCGTCTTAAAATCACTTTCTTTTTTTATATTATAAAGTGCATATGTAAAAGAGGATAGTCTACCTGACAGTCTCTGTATATGTGGTTTCCAATTTATATTATTATCTATATCAATTCCCAATAATGTTGCTGAATTAACCTTTTCTAATACAGTGTTTGCATATCTATACTTTATGTTTAGGGTCGTTTTTTGGTATGGTTTGAATTCAATTAATTTTGACTTTTTTAAATTGAGTTCGAGAGAGTTTTGTTCTAGCCAATTCATTATTTTACCCAAAGTTTCGTCCAGCACAATGTTCATTTCAGATATATTTGAGCAAGGAAATAAGACCGAAATATCATCGGCGAAGAGAATACTTTGGGTCTCTATTTGGTTAGGTAGGTTATTTATGTAGACCAAAAATAAAAAACATCCCAAGACACTACCCTGCGGGATAGAGCCCTTAACAGTAACCTCTCTGGATCTAACATTTTCTATTCGACCTGAATTTGTATCGATACTCTCAATTTCCACAAACTGTAAACGGTTCCTCAGATAAGACCTGAACCAATCATGTGCCGTCCCCCTTACTCCAGTCTCATATAATTTAGAAAGTAGGATATCGTGGTTAACCCTATCATATGCTTTGCTCATATCAAGCAATAGCCCTATTGCGTATTTATGTTGGTCTATGATATCTATAACACTTTTCATATACTTATATATGGCCAATATAGTAGAATGCTTTTTCCTAAAGCCGTGCTGGTTTTTGTGAAAGATGTTGTACTTTTCATAGAAAGAGTGGAGACGCCGTACCATTGCAGTTTCGAATATTTTAGATGAAGTTGGTAATAACGAAATAGGACGGTAGTTGTTTAAGTCATATTTATCTCCCTTTTTATGAATAGGCTTTATGACTGCAATCTTCAATGCATCTGGGAATATTCCCTCTTCAAATGACTGATTAATGAGATTGCAAAACGGAACAGCTAGCTCATTGGCACATTCTTTTATCAATGTAGGAGGAAGTTCATCAAAACCAAAGCTTTTTTTATTTTTAAGATTTTTAATGATTTTATACACTTCTCTAGGTTGAATTGGCTGTAAGTAAAATGTGTTATTTATAATGTTACGTTTAGTAAATAAGTTGATGTTGCCATTAATTTTGAAGTTACTTATATTGGAGAAAAAATCATTAAATGCATTAGCTATCGTTTTGGGATCTTCTATTACAAAATTTTTTAATTTTAGTTTTATATTCTGCTTTTTATTAATTGATTTTTTATTTGTGGCCTCATGAATTATTTGCCAAACTGCTTGCGTTTTATTTTCAGAATTATTAAATTTACGTATATTACTCAATCGTTTAGATTTTTTAACTATTTGTTTTAATGTTTTTGTATAAGTTTTGTAATATTTTTGTAAAATAGAATTTTTAGTATGGGAAATTAGTAATCTTAATAGTCTTTTGTTGCGACATGATTTTTTTATTCCTGTTGTTAAGTATAATTTATTTGGTACGTTTTTTAAATAGACCCTTTTTTTGGGTATACATTTATTAAGCACGGTTAGCAATATTTCATTAAATTTATCGTAATTTTCATTTATATTCTGTTTTGTTGTTAGGATGTTGTCCCATTTTATACCCTTGATTTCCTTTACAAAGTTTCTAATGTTATGATGAGTGAATAACCTTTTTTCCAAATAGCTTTTTTTATTTTTTTGAGTAGCTAATGGTGTTGAGTATATTACCCCCTTATGATCACTGAAACCAAATTCGTGAGTTTTTACGTTTGCATATTTACTTGTGAAATTAGTAAAAATTATATCGAGACATGTTGCACTACTAGCGGTTATTCTAGTGGCCTCTTTCACAATTTGATGGAAGTTAAAAGATAACATAAGGTTTGTCAACCTTTCCCTAGATTTACTATTGATTAAAAAATTTACATTAAAATCACCTCCTATCACAATGTATTTACAGTTGTCTTTAGAAGTCACTAACCTTAAGAGGCTCTCTAAACTTTGGTAAAACCTCTCTACTTCTCTAGTGCTATTAGGCCAGTATAAGGTAATTAATAACATATTTATTTTAGGCAGTTCAACAGCACATACTTCAAAAATAGACTCTACACTTTTAGATTCTATATCTTTCCTGGTGTTATATTCTATTTGATTTTTTGTGAGTATACAAACGCCTCCGCCTTCATGTGCTCTACGGCAATAGGACGAGGCAACGGAGTATCCGCCTATTTTAAATAAATTCAATTTTTCTTGATTCAACCAAGTTTCGGACAAACATATAGCGTGAATTGATCGATTATTATCTTGTAATAGAGTGTCAAGAATATGTACCTTATTATTAATGCTACGTACGTTTTGAAAAAGTATTTGAAAGTTAGGGTCGAAAGGATCCATTGATATGGTCTTTTACCATTACTGGTGCACTATTTTCCTCAATTACGTGAGGTTGGGATGCTATAAGTTGAGCTTGTGATGTAGATGTAGAAAATGTTGTGTTCGTGGCCATTAAGCTCCCTTCGCCAATTTGAGTCCAGCTGCATCCTGTTTTTTCCTCTTGCTTAGTATCCGTTTTAGTATGTTATAAAGAGAAGAATCAGTTTCTTGTCCATTTACTATTAATTTATTATTTTTTATTATCGCACGGTGTCCCTTTTTACGTGCCATTTGTAAGGCTCGTTTGAGTTCTCTTTGTTTTTTTAGGCTCAGCTCGTCTAGAAACTCACTTATTCCGAGGCCGGCCTCCCTAAACCATACATAGTTATCAAGAACATATTTCTTAATTTTTTTACTTATCAATTTTATTTTTATTGGTCTTGTATAACCGTTTTTGCCTATATAACAGGTTTCTTCTATGTATTCAGTTAGATCAATATTTAGTATATCGTAGAAAACATTCAGGACCCTTTCAGTTAATTCTGCTTCTGACTCCCAATCGTTGTAAACTAATCCGTGTAGTACTAATATCTTGTCATTTTAATTACTATAGTTTATATTTAAAAAAGGATCTTCCTTTAAATCCTCTATTTTTCTCTTCAGTTCTATATTTTCGTTTCTGGTACGTAACACACACTGGTAGTAAATGCTTTTCTTCTTAGTGTAACATTTATGTTATTTGTTTCGTATATCGGTGTACGGTCTGCGATCATTTCATTGTTTCTTTGTTCTTCATTTTGATTTCGTATTGGTGTATTTTTATTATCAACTTTTGGAGTCTTTGAATGACACAGTGGGCACTTCCATGATTTTTTGTGTGTTTCCGTCATGGTGTTATAGAACCTTTGCTGAGATACGTTTGCGCACTCCAAATCATATTTCTGTGTACATAGTGAACAAGTTAAAAATCTCCGATCTGAAATTTCCTGTCTACATCCAGCACAAACACTCGGCATCTAGCGGTAATTTATAAAATCAACTACCGTAAATAGCAGAGCCAGATTACGGAGCAACAAAGCAACAAATGTCACTGTACAAGTACAAGAGCATACAAGAAAATATTTATGTACAAGTTTCCTTTGTGGGTCCCAATCTTCCATAAAATTACCACTTCTGGGGAGATTATTTTGTTATATGGCAACACTCATCAACTTGTCAACATCAAAAACAGGACTGTCAGTTGATTATGGCAGCTGCCAGTATCAAATTTGACACTGTCAATTGAAACTGACACTTGAGATGTGTGAAAAATGAGGGTACTCGATTTTTTATAAAGTTGTTAGGTAGTAAGTAGGTACAAAATTCCAATTTAACTTTTGTTACTTGTGAGATCCATGGGCGGAGTACAGTGCTGATAACAATATCGCTGTTGTTGAAGATAGTGCTTTACACGATGGTGTTACTGTTTATCACTTTTTCACTTTTTTGAGGTTCAAATTTATAAAGTATCGAGAGCGATATTTACACTTAGGCAATGTTGTCAGACTCTCCTTAACGTGTTTAATTTTAATTATATATTATAATTATTAATCACATAGTTCATTCAAGTCCAAATTCAAGATGTATCTGCTGAATATTCAAAAGCAATTTGAAAATATTGTCAAATACGCTAAACTCGCAATATAATTAGTGAATAATGTGAGTCATTAATTGTAGATGTTATAAATTAATTAATTTACCTGGATTATATTTTATTATTTATTGTGTGTAAGAATTACATAAATTGTTATTAAGTGACTAGTAAAAAATTGTCATTTTAAATATTACTTAAGATTGAATTGACTAAGCTTTGAATGACAACTAAATAAATTGACATGGTAATTAATATTTAATTGGCTAGTAATAATTTAACTGAAATTTATACAACTAACCACAAAAATTTGACGATGGGTAGGCTTTAAACCAGATTCCTATTTCCTATTCATATTTATTAGATATATATATATATATATATATAATGTTATAATAAGATATGGAAATAAAACACTTGTAGAGTCTATGCGGAAAGAGAATGGGCGTGGCGAAAAACGGAACTAACATTAAGATTTTTATTTAGCAATCAAACCCAGCAATCTGTAAAACGTCAAAGCTTTGTATTGATACGGATTTGTTTGTTGTTTTTAATCATGTCTAAAAGGGGTAAAACCTTACAAATACGGTAGAAAAGTACTACAGTGCCCTCCAATCTAAATCCCATTCTCTTTTCGCACAGACACTATTTGTATTTTGGCATTTATATATTTGTATGATGACTAAAGTACTCTTGCGCGACTTGACTCAGTCTAGTGAAATATCCGACGCGCAACTAGTTTTGTTCATGTGTGTTAAGTTGGCACTGTCACATTCATTGCTGCCACAATAAGTAACTTCAATCTGCATTAAAAAATAGAAAATTGTAGGAACAATCAACTCGAGTGCTTTTTATATAACACACAAAAAACAAACAGACCGCTCGAGAGTTTGTATATCACTGTATCGCCACAATATCGCCATCACTAATTGTTGGCCGTCTCGGCGGCGTTTACCGTATTTATGATATGAATTTATCGCTCATAATAGAGCTATAAATCGCCGCTCTCTCGGCACTTTCTATTATTAATTTCGACGCCGGCCGCCGCAAAATTTATATTCTTTCACCGAATAATGAAGAGGCACCGCGAAAAAACCCGGGAGCCCCGGAGCGGCCGAGACAAAGGCTCCAAGCACAATTAGGGGCTTGATACGGGCAATTTGCAAACTTGTTATATTTCAAAATGGCGCCACTAGTTTGGCTTCGGTTTGAAATGCGTTGGTGGATATTTTTTAGAGTCAGTTGATTTAGTACTTTTGATCTCGTTAAGTTAGTAAACATATAGGTATCTCAAGCTATAAATCTTCGACCCGTATTACAGAATGACAACTAAGTGTTGATCTTTACTTGATTACAGTTAGAAAGGGATGTCGCTATGTGCCATATATAGCGACATCCCTTTCTAACCATGCTCAAGACTAGATCAATCACTGAGAATCTTTCTATAATACGGGCCTAAGTTACTTGCAATATTTTCGACCCATATTAAAAACTTAAATAATTAAAGATTTCTATACAAACAAGAAGTTTATTTAATCGTTTCTTATTTCCCTTGTGTCCATTGTTTGCATGTAGAAATTTAAAATGTTCCATGATTTGTTTAAAAAGGTTTATTGGAGAAAATTTAACAATCAATTTTGTTAAATTGTAATCATAGTGTATCATCCCCGCAACCATTTTTTATGTGAAAATTTCATCAGAAATTGGCTTCATCCTACAATAGTAAGTACACTAGGGGGCCCAACGCCAGTCAGGATTGCTATGACTATCATCATCATCAGCCTATTAATGTCTCCACTGCTGGGGCACAGGCCTTCCCTATGGATGGAATAGGGAGATTGGGCCATGACCCACCACGCGGGCCCAGTGAGGATTGGTGGGTGCTAACGACTGCAAATGCAGCCGGGACCAACGGCTTAACGTGCCTTCCGAAGCACGGAGGAGCTCGAGATAGTAAATTTTTGGTTGGACCGACCACTGCGAAAGTTGCTTAACTTCAACGATCGCAGCAAAACGCGCTAGCCACCTGCGCCATCGTGCTATGGCTATAGCCAAAGTTAATAATTTCATTTTGTTATTTCTGAACACCAAACGTTTTCAATGCCTCACGCTCTATTTTCTCTGTGTGATTTCGCAATTACACCGGTACTTCGTTTCATTGATTCGTGACAGGCGTTGAGATGCATACCCTCGAAATTTTTTATAAATACAGCACACATATCGGTCTTGTATTAACTGTTCTCCGTTACCATATCGAGCATCGAACCTTAAATATTAATAAATTAGTAATACGCGTTACGATTATGGAACAAACAGTAATAATTCATTCTACGGTTCAAACCGTGATTCCGTTTATAGTTATACCCATAAAATTAGTACAGTGCCCGGCACGTAAGTTGAACCCAAATTTTTGTTTTCAGCGCATGTTTTTTCACAGAAAAACATCATAGCACTAAAGAATTATTAACAATACAATATCTAATGAAACACAGCAAGCGTTTTGTTAAAAAAACATTTAGTTTCGTGTCGTTTTTCTGTAAAAAAACATGCACTGAAAACTAAAATTTGGGTTCAACTTACGTGCCGGGCACTGTAGAATACTTGTTGTGGCTGTTTGAAACATTCTTTCATATACATTGCACAGACAATTACTAGTGTTTTCACAAGTATAAAACATTTGCTTTCACATTTGATTTATCCAACAAGTTTGATGCAAGTGTTGTATACTACATGTTTTATACATCACACTAATATTACAAAGGCGAAAATTTGTGTGTGAGCGTGTATGATTGTTACTTCTTCACGTCTAAACGTCTGGAGCTTTTTTAATAAAATTTGGTAAGGAGTTAGCTGACACCCTGAAATTACACATAATCTACGTTTTACTGCGGGAAAATATCCCTAATAAACCGCGGGTAACACCTTGGGGCACAGCTAGTTGTATATAATTGTGAACAACAAATTAAGACGTATAAAATTAGTTAAATGCGTACATGTATTATACTTTGGCGTAAACAAGGGGTAAGGTTCAAAGTTGTCTGCTACGAACTGCTACAGTCGCGTAGCAGTATGTAGTCAGTCGTAGTGCTCACATTTATGTTACGAGTTCGTAGCGGAAACACGCTCTTCAATCTTGTTTGTACCAGCATAGATTTGTAAACATAAGATCCATCATTTTTCTAGTTACAGTAATGTTCAGTATCCTACCCATATTATAAATGTGAAAGTTTGTTTGTTTGTTATGCTGGCACTTCAACAACTTAACTTCAACTGAAGAACAGTCTGTCCTTATCATGATGTATAAGGAAAGAAAACGACATACTGATGTCATGTTTACAAAGAGCAAATACGAATAGACGAGTGAAGTGCCGGGATATCTCAATCACCCAAAAACGGCTGAACGGATTTCAATGAATTTTGGCATACATAGAGTTTATTACCTGGATTGAAGCTAGAGTTACCTGATGGTGGCTTATCAATTCCTTGACATTTGCTCCCCCCTGAATAAAACAAAGCATCCAATCAAACACCTCATCACCCCACACAATTCAAATATAAAGCAGGCCAGCGGTGTCATTCGTTATTAGTTTATTTTGTTACGAAACTAGCACATAATCGGAATCCGGGACAATAAGGTCTAATTACTGGACACGGGACAAGACACAAAGTTCCGGGACAATCTCGGATATCCTGGCAAATATAATTGAGACATAGGATACTTTTTATCCCGAAAAAAATGTAAGTTAAAGCGGACGAAGTCACGGACTGCCTCTAGTGGTTTATTATATATATTCATTCGTTTACAATTTCCTACTACTTTTGACAAGAAAGGTGTTGTCAAAAGTAGTAAGAATTGCACAGCAACAAGAGCGATAATCGCATTACGAGTGTTTCTTATACTGTTGTCCGTAGCCCCTATTGTATGTCTCGGCTAGATTCAACGGCCACCTCTCAAAGACTCGAAAAGGGCACAAAATTAAGAACGCTTTTTCAAATGAAATTTTATTCTCAAAAAGCGGCCGCGCAACATTTCAAAGCGCAAACAGAATTTTTGATAACCGAAATTTATATTTGGCCTTTCAGACGGAGTGCTATTAGGCGCTTTGCAGACGACGGGGCGGCGCGGGCTTTTTGTCCGCGAAGCAATAAAAACCGCGTCTGCCCGTCGATGTCTGCGGCTGCCCTCGCCGCGTACACAAAGCTCACGACGGACAGAGGCAGTCAGTTCAGGACGTTCGTTCTAGTGAATAGTCCATCACTAAAAAGCGCGTGGCGCGGACTGAGCTAGCCGCCCCGCGCCGCCGTCTGCGTTACTGCATATAAACTGGTTTTTATGATCCACGGCGGGCAGCAGCGGACATGCCGCGCCGCCACTGCCCGCCGGGCACCTGCGGCGCGGTCTTTTTGCCCTCTGTGTGCGTTTGTAGTATAGAATTCACTTTGTGCTATCGTTCGCGGCGAAATTGACCGGCCCGCTCCGCCCCGCCGTCTGCAAAGCCCCTTAAGGGTAGAGAATAACTGTAGGTGTATAAATGGTAGGTTTATAAACGGTAGCCTCCACAATGGACGCTCAATGTCATTATTCGCACAAAGCATTCACGAATTGTTGAGAGACGCTTCTGAGGAGTGTTTGTAACGTAACACGGGGATGGACACTTGGGAGATTTCGTCGCCACTTTACCGGGAATTGGTGTAGGGCAAATCCTTAAACAGGTATTTTTTAAGTGATGTTTAGAAGATGGGAAACGTAATGACATTAGAAACAATAGATGTCTCGGGGGAGGAAAACAAAGAGTAAAGTACACATACACACAAAAGTACACATAATAACAGACATCAAAAAAATTTCAGCAAAATGCATCAAGTTTTATCAGTTGATATTTTAAATTATCGTTAAGAAATATATAATTAACTAGTGGCCCGCCCTCGCTTCGCTTCGGGGTAGAATTGATCAAAATCCTTTCTTAGCGGATGCCTACGTCATAACACCTACCTGCATGCCAAATTTCAGCCCGATCCGTCCAGTGGTTTGGGCTGTGTGTTGATAGATCACTATGTCAGTCAGTCACCTTTGAGTTATATATGTTACCGGCCAAACCCGATTTCAGGACAAACTAATTTTGCCGAGGCTAAACTAGTTCTTCCTATACGCGATAGGATTAATTAGTATAGCCTAGTCCAAACTAATTTGTCCTAAGCCCGATAGGATAAACCAGTTTAGCCTAGGCCAAACTAGTTGATCCTGATATAAATACGTACACTCTAGGATAAACTAGTACGGCCTAGTCTAAACAAATTTAGCAGAGTCGAAAGTAATTGAACAAATATGTCAGGACTTGTACAGGTTGCGTCATGTAAAAAGAACGCTGGAAGAAAGTGGAGGGAGTGTGTATGCGCATAGATGCAGATGCAACAAAAACTGTTCCACAAACAGTTGCCAATGATGGCACTGATACTCTGCAATTCAAGAAGGCAAGAAGACAATGATACTCTGCAATTCTAAGTGGCACCAAAGCACACCATGTAAAAATAAATAACAATTTTTATAATTGAAATATTATTATTGCTTCTATTAAAAAAACACATATTATTTGTTATAGTACGATTGTTTTTATTACTAATTATCCAAAACTTTTAACGATGAATCATTATCGTTTTAATAAAAAAATATTATTTTTCCAATTACGGAGTATTTTATTGAAGTTATACTTCTTTAGGCGCGTTATGAAAAAATTATGAGAGTGAAATTTTAAGATGCGCGCGCATCACTGTAACACAAAATATTAACAGCATGAAGTTGGTCGCTTTAGCGACCAACTTCATGCATTACTTTTGTGTTTACCGCACATTAAGAATATCTACCAACAAAATAGAAATAGAATCTCTATTTAGTGGGTGCTAACGACTGCATTGTGAAGGCCTATCAAAAGTATTTATTAATCTGGAACAACGGAACCAAAGCGCGATTCAGGAGACTACAGCGCCATCTCTTGACCATTGGTGTAGTAGAACCAAAAACCACATCTTTATTTTTTGTAATAAAGTAACAGTTATAGGTATTCATATTTATAATATTTATCCACATGTTTCTAGTTTGTATATTCGGAATACGTGTTTGAGTTTCATACAAGTGCAAATCACATATGTTCTAATAAATTATATTCAGTAGCGATTTTAATTATTTATTTATTTTTTCAAATTAAAACTGAACCTTTTTGACTGCGTCCTCTTCCAGACTTTTTATTAATTTATTGTAATTAATTATTTGCATGCAATTAAAAACTAATTTTAAACGATGCCAAAGAAGGATAACTTCTCACGCGCCTACATAAGTACACGCACCCATTTTTTCACTTTATCTATTTATTTTGACTTTCTAGATATACTATAATGATAAGACTAGGCCATACTAGTTTATCCTAGAGTATGCGTATTTATATCAGGATCAACTACTTTAGCCTAGGCTTATCCTATCGGGCTTAGGACAAATTAGTTTGGACTAGGCTATACTAGTTAATCCTATCGCGTACCGACCTAGTTTAGCCTAAGCAAAACTAGTTTGTCCTGAAATCGGGTTTGGCCGGTAACATATATACACATATATAGATTCAAAGGTTTTTATGCTTGAGGTACTAATAAATCAGATTGGTTATTGTTAACAAGAATAAACGTAGTCATATATCTCGTAGTCATCATCATCATCAGCCTATTAATGTCCCAACTGCTGGGGCACAGGCCTTCCCTATGGATGGAATAGGGAGATTGGGCCATGACCCACCCCGCGGAACCAGTGCGGATTGGTGGGTGCTAACGACTACATATGCAGCCGGGACCAACGGCTTAACGTGCCTTCGGAAGCACGGAGGAGCTCGAGATAGTAAATTTTTGGTCACCCATCCAATGACCGACCACTGCGAAAGTTGCTTAACTTCAACGATCGCAGCCGAACGCGCTAGCCACCTGCGCCATCGAGCTCCTCCAAAAAATGTATCGGTTAATAAATCTATCAGTTACAAATACACGCCTGTACGCAGTTGTAAATCAATTACATTGACCGAAATAAACATAGATAAAACCGTACTGGGCATGAACACAAACAGGGAATGGGTTTTCCTCATCCGATTCAATTTCCCGGATAAATACCTACAACCTTAAAATGGCCGCAAACCACATCGGCCAAGGATTCCGGCAAAATGAGGATTTAATTAATTCAGATAGGTATCTGCAATACTGGCACTCAAAGAAATAATCACTCAAAAATTGATTGGACATTAGCCGTTGAATCTATTTTGAAACAGATCTGATCTTCTGACACTACATAAGCTTATCCTTGGAAAATTATAGTTGACCAAATCTTTTATAAAATATATCTTTAAACATTACACATTAAACATGTCACTATATAAAGTCCCTAATCGAATACCTAGACCATGTTAAAAAGCTTTGAACTTCCTCGTAGCAATACTAGACTTGGTGAGTGTACTCCTCTATACCGGTGAATCATTAGTTGTTGAATCTATTTTGTAAACAGTAAATTTTGTATGGAAACTTGAACAGCAGCGGCACAAAGTACGTTACGAGAACTAAAAATCAGTACACATTTGACAACGACATTTTGGACTCGCAAACGATTCGAATTCGATATTGGTTGGTGCTAGGGGTACAGATCATGAGGTCTACTCTAAATCAACGACAAAAGAAAATTTAGATCGAAACTCCACACTTTCCTTACTAGGTTTCCATAATAATATTCGTTGTCGGAATATACTCTTAGATTGAGGTGTAAATTTTCTAAGCCTACTCAAAAAAGCTTCAATTTTATAGTTAATCGTTTAAATTAAGTATAAACTTACATTGAAGTTCGTTTCGGAGAAAAAGAGGAGACCTCCTGATCTTATGACTTTATGTAGCTTATCCATCGAAAATCAATTTGTCCAAATCTAATTATACAGGTCAATATTAAAGTCCCTTAAATCGAATACCTAGATACCCCATGTCAAAAAGCTTTGATCTCCCTCATAGCAATACTAGACTTGGTGAGTGTGCTCCTCTATATCGGTATATGCGTACTTCCAATGATTTAGAGGACTGCAGTGGTGCCAATTCTGGCGTGATTATCTAAACTTAAAACTAAATCCAAAACCAGTCTCTCCTTTTCATTCTGTATAGAGAATGACAAGGATATACTGCTGTCAAATTTAAGTTTAGGTTTAGAGAATCATGCTAGAATCGACTCCAGTGTCGGTTTTTTTGCGATTCTGAGCGGATATTTAAGATGTTGTTTGTGGAAAATTTTAAATTGGACCGTAACACAAATACCGTAACTAAATAATATTATGATTCAGTATGCCTATTTTTCATGTTGGTGGGAGTTCTTTTTTGTTTATTTAATCTGTCACTGTAGTTAATAATTTTGAAACGCTGTATTTCACTTGTAAAAAGCATATCTTTAAGTATGGTATTTATACATATTTTCAAATTGTAATGTTAAATTATATGTTGTAGGTGAATCTTTGCAAATTATATAAATAAAATAAAATAAATGCTTTAAACAAAGCTGCTTATTTGCTTAACTTTCATAGTTCAAGATAGACGATTTAGGCCCGTATTATAGAATGACAACTAAGTGTTGATCTTTACTTGAGTACAGTTAGAAAGGGATATCGCTGTGTGCTATACATAGTGACATCCCTTTCTAACTATGTTCAAGACTAGATCAATCACTGAGATTTTTCTATAATACGGGCCTTAGAATGCTATCATGCTACATACAACCTGCTAAATACACTGTACACATACAACGATGTGTTGTTAGTTTCTGTTCGTAAAGCAATAATAACAGCTTATCAGATTTCTTTTAAACAATTAAGTGCAACTTTTTTTACAACACAGGGAATGAGTTATTTGTAGTAAAATTATAATTTATAAAAAAAATACAGCCGAACGCCTGCTATAGCTTTGATTGACTTAATATAATCGCGAGGAAAGTAAGAAGCTAACACATTGCGGTTTTTTTATCTCACCCAATACAGTATGGAAGCAGTCAAGAGGAATGAACTTAAAAACTCCGCGTATAGTCCAAATACAACGAATTAACACATAATTGTATTTTTCACTTCAACAAACACCACAATGTCACAAAAGTCAGCGAGACAAGCCAACATCTAGACGACAGTTAGATAAGTAATTTAATTAAAGAAAACAATAGATTTTAGCCAGAAACCGCACTGTTTAATTTGGCAAGAAGCCTTCGGTATTGTTCGAATGCATACAGTAGAGTAACCAACCACTCTAGTTCCATGTAAACAAAAACGTATCTCATTAGCTAAAAAGATAATCACTAATGAAGCAGTTTTGATGAAGAAACAATATTTGGTGATGTATTTTTCTAAGGAAAATATAAGTATATCAAATATTTATTTTAAGTTTTCTCTAAGAATTGGATTTATCGGCGTGATTTTAAATAAGAAATTGCAATGATCAAGAATGTATTAAACAACATTTGCAACTTAAGCATACCTCTTTCTGGTACCCGATATAGCGTACATATTAAAAATGGCATATTATTTTAATATAATTGGCGGGTTTTTTTCAATAAAAACATAAATATCAATAAAATATTTAAACAAATAAGTAACAACATTAAGTTGTGAGCGGTATATGAGAAGTACACAACACACACACTACGCTTAATTAGTCTTGGCAGAAAATTATTTAATTAACGATTTTGTCTGGATCTTCGTGTCAAGTGTCATTTGTTTAATGAATATTCATTGGTTCTAATTGGGTTTGTCTTATAAGAGTTACATGAGTTGTTGTGATTGAATTGTTTAATCTTATAATGTTCACATACAATGTTAAGGGTAGTAATTGTCACATCAGTTTCATTAGTGTTTACACATGTAATTAGGAAGTAGTTGTCTTTTTAATGTTGTGGTGTTTTTTATTAAAAAATGTTGTGGCGTTTCTTTCGCTCGTTTTTCTCCGCAGCTAAAAAATATGTCCATATGAGTGGTAGGGAAAAAATTTTTTTTTGGACGATTCAAAAGAGTTGTACTTACCTCCAATTCGAATAAAGATATATTGATTTCTGATTAACGTCTACTAAAGCATGCGGTATGACGAGGTGTTTGCATAATGTTTGCCAATTCGCAATGGCTGTGCCTGATGCAATAGCCAGAATTCATATCCCGTTTCAAGCACATATCATGCGCACCCTACTCAGGCCCGGTTACATGTGTGCAGCGGGTTTTTGGCAAGGCTCCTCGGCTCTTATTTGCTTTTCCATTTTAGTTCAGTTTCGAAAACGCGATCGGGATAGCTTTGTGTGCTCGGTAATGGCAAGCGTACATTGTAACATATTTATTACTCTCTTAAGCTGAATTTGTAGTTCACCAGTTCCAACTTTCGATTTTCATCTAGAATTTATTTGGTATTTTAAGAGAGGTCGTAGAGATCGAAGAATACTTTCGATGCGAGTAATCGTTCCGATACCAAGGCCCACCACTTAGTCGCAACTTCTTATTAAAATTGCTTGTATCAACTAGAAATCGAGTATTTGCCTAATTATCACCATTTCTATTAAATCTTTTCATTTTCTTATAACTCCCGAAATTGTCGCCATACAAATATTTTGTCATGGAAATTCAATCTAAAGTTTATACGATTACTAGCGGCCCGCCCTCGCTTCGCTTCGACGTAGAGCTGAAGTGTAGACTACAGTTTTTGTTCTCAGGCTTGTATTATACACAATGACATTCATCTATGATTCTTCTTATACCTGCATGCAAAGTCTCAGCCCGATTGGTTTAAAAATTGACAAAGTTTCATTTCCTATTTTATCCCCTTGGGGGTATAAATGATCAAAATTCTTTCTTAGCGGATGCCTACGTCATAACATCTACCTGCATGCCAAATTTCAGACCGATCCGTCCAGTGGTTTGGGCTGTGCGTCGATAGATCACTATGTCAGTCTTAGTGATTAATTTTGAATGGGTCTTAGTCTTAGTAGTACGGCGGGCTGTTTCCGCAACTCGACACCTAGTGCCTATTTTGCGTGGGGATTGGCATCAGTCCTGCCATCCCAGCTCCTCCAGAAAGCACAGCAGTCCCCGAATGTTGCTGCAGGCCTCTACTATTGTCTTCGGGCTTCATGGGAAGCTTCTCTAATGGTAGAGAAGTCCTTTGTCTTGCAACGCCCCTGCACTCCAGTAGGACATGGGCGCTCGTCTCATCCGCCTCCAGGCAGGCTCTGCACAGAGGGCTGTCAGAAATACCTATATTACAAAGGTGTTTGTTGAAGTAGCCGTGACCCGTGAGTATACCCACGATTTGTTTCAGGGCTTGTCTAGGTAGTCTGATTAACTTACGTGTTAGCTGCAGGTTTACCTTAGGAACGGCTTCCCTGGCTTGCCTGCAGTCCGTGAGTTTTGACCAGTAATCGTCGTGTTGTCGTTGAGAGCGCTCCCTTATCCAGGTTCGCAGCTGCCGATAGGGTATGGGTATAATTGGCTCCGGACCAATGGCCGTCCTGCTAGACCCCTCCCTGGCTAAGCAGTCCGCCGCATCGTTACCCCTTGAGCCGCTGTGTCCTTTAATCCACTGTAGGGTCAATCTATTGTCGTTAGCAATATTAGTCAACTTACTGTGGCATTCGTAAATTAAGCCTGATGTCATTATATTGTTGTCCAGTGCCTGTAGGACAGAAGCGCTGTCAGAGAGAATACGAATATGTTTTCCTCTTACCCCGCGACATTCTATCGCCTCAGCAGCTCTGATGATGCCCACACACTCTGCCTGGAAGACCGTGTTATAGGCACCCAAAGCTGTCGAGATGTGTATATTCAGGTCTTCGGAGAAGACACCCGAGCCCGTACCACAGTTGGTTTTTGAACCGTCTGTGTAGACCCTCAACTCTTTATGCAGACAACGGTCCGGGGTGTCTTCATAAAGTTGAATTTTGTATTTTTTGTCAAATACGTACGTCTTAGGAATAAGGTCGTTTACTGCTGCAAAGTACGGAAAGTGCCTGTGTATGTCTGCTAAGATGCTGGTGTGCGGGGAGTTGTTGTCTCTCCAATGCCCCAGCATGCTTAGGCGCGTGGCTGTACATGCAGCTTCCTGTTGTATAAACAAGTGGAGTGGTCTCACGTTAAGTATTGTCTCCAGTGCTGATGTGGGAGTGGTTTTCATGCAGCCGGTGATTGCACAGCATGCCCGCCTCTGGAGACGTCTTAACTTATTAATTGTCGTTACCTGGATTGTCTTGGTCCACCATACTACTGCTGCATAGCTGATGATGGGCCTAATTATGGTCGTGTATAGCCACTTAACAATGAGCGGTGATAGTCCCCAAGTTTTGCTAATCATTTTGCGACATTGCCAGAAAATGATGTTGGTCTTCGTTGTAGTTTTGTCTATGTGGGATCCCCAGTTCAGTTTGGAGTCTAGGGTTATTCCTAGATACTTTACCTCGTTGGAGAGCCTCAGTGTCGTGTTAAATAGTTTCGGTAGCCGATAGTCGCCTAATGATCTTTTATTCGTGAACATGACCAATTCCGTCTTCACTGGGTTCACCTTAAGGCCGTAGTCGTCACACCATTTTTCAACAACCTGCATTGCCCCTCGCATAACATCACAGGCGGTGCTCGCAAACTTACCCGGAATTATGATTGCAAGGTCGTCCGCGTAGCCCACCGTGTGGAAGTGAAGGTTGTTTAGTTTGGTAATTAAGTCGTTTACAACTACATTCCATAGCAGAGGCGACAGTACTCCTCCTTGAGGGCATCCTTTAGTTGCCAATGCTCTGAGATGGTTGTCGTCCTGTAGTCTGATTAGTCTGTTACGGAGCATGTTACTTACTCAGTATATAATGGTCTCTTCGACTCCGTGTTTGCCAAGTGCGTCTACTATGCTGGCGAAGCTTGTTTTGTCAAACGCGCCTTCTATGTCTATAAAGGTGCCCAGACATAGCTCTTTCCGTCTGAGACTATCCTCTATTTTACTTACGACTGCATGTAGTGCAGATTCTGTCGACTTGCCTGGACTATAGGCGTGTTGGTTCGGATGTAGTGGAACATTGACTAGTTGGTTGTCTCTCAGCTCTCTGTCGCATTTTGAATGGGTGAGTGAGTACTTAGTAGTGTTGTAAGGAATAGTATCCTCCGAAGGCCAACTCTTCGAATCCAAGTTATCGATTAGGTCAAACAGCGATTGTGGAAGTTAAGCAACCAATGGTCACTCGGGTGGGTGATCTGAATTTTACTACCTTATTATAATCACAATGCTCGATGCTTTAACATCTTTCCAACCTGCATTGCAGTAGTTTTCAATTGCTCATAAACTTTATATAATTCTGCCGTGAAAGCCAGTTCCTTAGCAGTTCGGTGCGCATTCAAAAATTGAACCATAAAATATGTTTCATCATATTTTATGTTGGTTTCAACTCATTTCTTATTGTAGAACGGAAGCAAAAGAAAGATATAGAACGCACCAACTGTTAACTTTTCATTGCAGATAACTTGTAAAAACTTAGACGTTATTCGGAAACTTATTCGTGCTATGGACAAATCGCCATGTCAAAGTTTCAACGGAAAATGTTACTTTTTTCATACGCCAGGTAGTAGGTCTGCTTAAGTTTCCATAGAAACATTGACGTTGACAATACGAATACGGTATCCTTAGCACGAACCAATATCGAATTCGAATAGTTTGCGAGTAAGTAATGTCATTGTCAGATTGTATGAAAACTTAAACAGCAGCGTCATAACGTACGTAACGAGAATTAAAAATCAGTACACATTTGACAATGATATATTGTACTCGCAAATGATACGAATTCGAAATTGGTTCTTGCTAAGGGCACTGATCTCTTAAAGTTCGAACTTGGCCTACAACCATAGCCTAACCATGAACCAATATAGAATTAGAATAGTTGAATTCGATCTAGATATGCGTCATATGTCAAGAAGTTTTGTATGGAAGATTTTTAATTCTCGTTACGTCCGTTGTGGCCCTGTTTTCAATGTGGCAAATTTCTTGACATTGTAGAGTTGACATCTCGTATTGAGATCGAATTCAAATATTCGAATTCGATATCAGTTCGTGCTAAGGGTACAGATGTACATTAAAAGTTGGTATTAACAATACCTAATCAATCCCAACTTTGACGCGCAACTTTTCTTTGTAATTTATTGATGGATTGACAAAATAAAAAAAAATGTGACAATTTTTTTTTGTCTAGTACACAAAAAGCAATCTTTACCTTCCCTCGAGCCCTATATCGCTACAACCACACCGAACAGCCGTAATAAATTTATCTAATATATATATATCTAATATATATATCTAATATCTAATATATCTTAATACAACATGCCAAATGAATGCGAATAGTCACATCCGCAGTGGACCAACACACCGCAAAGACGGTATCATCTTTCGAATGTAATCAGATATCTCTGGCGTTTTGCCAGCCGGCATGGCACCATGGACGAATAATACGGGAATCGTTTCAAGAATACGGCAACACTAAGGTCGCTAAAGGAAAAAAACGAATGTGCTTATGACTACACGACCGAAGTGAAACTTCTTTAGTTCCTTCTGTATGTATATATATATATATATATATATATATATATATATGTGTGTGTGTACAATATATACATATATGCACATATACATATTTCATTTACTAGCTATAAGAGAATGAGAGAAAGAAAATGTGCGCGCGCACTGCTTTCTCTTGCCTATATCCCCCACTCAACTCCCGTTCGCCTCGCCCGAACACACTTTTCGTAACGTGTAACGTATTCGCCAGCTTACCCCCCAAGTCAAGCGTGCGTAAAGATGTTTCACTTCAAAAAGTAAATGTTTGTCCAAATTTTACACATTTACTGTAATTGATGTAACATTAATTCGGCCAGACCTACTGGTGCATAAACTGGAGAAGATTGGCGTCAATGGTGCCTTGCTCAGGTGGTTAACTTCATACATCAACAATCGATCCCAGGCTGTTGTAGTGAAAAACTATATTTCCAGCTGGCTCACAGTGCTCAGCGGAGTTCCTCAAGGATCTCTGCTCGGACCTCTATTATTTGCTGTTTTTATGAATGACATTGAGCTGTGCTTCCACACATCAAAACTCTTATGCTTTGCAGATGATATGAAAACTAGCAAACCAGTGAACCAAATGTTCACCAAAAAAATAAAAATAAAAAAAATAAAAATAAAAATGTATTTAATTAATTGAGAACTTCGGAGGTTTTGTGTGGTTTCGTTTGAAATAGAAATCACGTGATTTCTCGAAAACCGGAAGTGCTACGTTACTCACATCCGGTTTGTAGTCTTATCAGACTATTCTCAACTTATAACTGAAACATTCTCTTCTCTTACGGTTTGGCCGCTGAAACAGCACCACGGACGGACGGACGGACGGACGGACTTGTCTAATAGATAAGAGATAATTGCACCTATATCTTCAATCGCTGATGCTATTTCGTTGCAGGAGGAACTTAACAGACTAGAAATTTATTGTCTTGAGAACCATTTAGATCTTAATCCGTCAAAGTGTATTGTTGTCTCTTATAGTCGTAAACAAAATTTGATACTTTTTGATTATAAATTAAGAGGCTCAACATTGCAGCGTGATACTGTCGCAAAGGACCTTGGTGTCCTTCATGACAATAAGCTCTTATTTGACGCTCATATAGATAATATCATTAGTAAAGCCTCCAGGGCTCTTGGATTTGTGATGCGTAATTCCAGAGACTTCAAAAATGCAAAAACATTAAATAAATTATATTGTTCATTTGTTCGAAGTCATCTGGAGTATGCGTCATGCAGGAACCATCTGTATTTTAATTATTTAACGCGAATTGAAAATATTCTGAGAAAATTCATCAAATATCTCTGTTTTCGCACTAAAGAGCACTATGATTCAAACCAATATTTGTAGTTTTGTAAGAAACATCACTTGCTACCACTGCAAAAACGCCGTCAAATTGCAGATTTAATATTTTTACTAAAAATAGCGCCTGGTGCTATCGACTGCCCAGCACTGCTGTCTAGGATTTCCCTTAGGGCTACAAAAAAAACACTTAAGAGTTAATCCCCTTATATGCGTTCCACAGGCAACCTCAAACTATAGACAGAATTCGTATCTCTTGCGTGCAGGTAATAGTTTTATTATTTTATCCGAGAAAACTGGCATAGATTTGTTTTACACTAGCGTTCCATCACTGAGGCGGGTATTGAGCAGTGCATTTTTCGACAAATAGGCAATTGTACAATGCCTTTTTTTTGTTTGTAATTATTAAGTGTGCTTAATTACGGTGTAGTGTGTTTTTATTGGTGAAGACCTGTAATTGGCATTCTGTTGTTATTTAAGTTTTTATTATTTTTATTAATAGCTGTTGGTCTTCCAAAAAATAAATTAAATATAGTCAAATTTTACTATCGTAGAACAACACGGCCTTAGTAACAAGTTGTGTTTGTATATTATTTGTTAGTAGCTACTTCGTCCGCGATAACTTTTGTTTTTTGAGTATCTCACAAGAACCTCATATTCTTCCGGGATAAAAGGTATCCAAGGCTCAATTTTATTCGCAACTATATACGTACAAAATTTTATCAAAATTCTTTCAGTAGCTTTTGCGTGGTTGTGTAACAAACACAAACTTTCACATTTATCATATACTTAATTAAAATAGAGATAGTTGTAACTGTACTCCTTGCTTTGATGGACGAAAAATTTTGAGACAATGAATTAAAAGTTTCTCAGAATCACAGATAATTTCCTTAATTCAAAAATCTAATAAGGCATGCCCGATTAGGGTTACTGTTTTGTACTCGTCGTGCATTAACTTTGAACAGTCACTGAAATAAAGGTTCTCTCTATATGTCTAATCATATAGTAAAATGAATAATCGTGACCGACATGTAAGTATTAAATTACAAAAAGAAAGCAATAACAAAAAAAAAGGTTCTTAAAATACGAAAATCCAGTAATAAAAATATAACATCAAATTTTGTAGTATGAATTCCATGCTCAAATACTTACATACTCATGAATTATATAAACAACAATGTGTTTATGGTAAATATTGTGCTATGTCAAACACTGTCCACCTTCACAAACGTCAGCACCCTTCATTGTTGTCAGTTACCCAATATTCGACAAACACACGGGGTGTTGTGCCACGCGCGCTGCCAAGTGGCTAATATGGAAGGGCGGAGAGCCAAAAATATTCTATTATAGGTAAAATGTACATGAAACTAAAGACGAGGCTGTATGGACATTGTTTCCCCTAGCTTCCCTGAAAAGGGTGAATTTAAAAAAATAAAGTGCTTTAGCTTTGGTATTCACTTGAGTATCCTCACTAATTTTATAGATGCGAAAGTGAGTTTGTTTGTTTGTAACGCTTCCACGTTTAAACCACTGAATTGATTTTGCTGAATTTCGATATGAGACAGATATGAGGAACCCTAGAGCGAGTTATAGGCTACTTTTTGTCGCAAATATATGTAAAGCGAGTGAAACAGAAGATGAAATATTTGTACAAGAAACCATCTTTTTTCACGCACACGAAGCCGCGAAAACCCGCTGTTGCTTTTCTATAAATAAAAAAATCTAATATATAAAATTCTCGTGTCGCGGTGTTTGTGGTTAAACTCCTCCGAAACGGCTCGACCGATTTTCGTGAAATTTTATATGCATATTCAGTAGGTCTGAGAATCGGATGTTATCTATTTTTCATCCCCCTAAATGTTAAGGGTAATCCGCCCCTAAGTTTTTTTTTTTCAATTTTGATATATTTTTTTAATTTTTTTTTGATACTGCATTAGTAAATACATACTACCCTAAATTTTCACCCTTCTACCACCAACCCCTATTTTTTATGGCGGTACGAAGTTCGCTGGGTCAGCTAGTAATATTATAAGAATACTGATCTTTCATGTAACTTTAAAGTATAGTTAATCAGATAAGTACCTATGTGTAATACGCTTAGATCTTTTAGAGGTTAATACACTAATACGAAAAATGTATTTTGATAAAACATCAACCTTACAGAAAATCTTTGAAATAACCTGGTGTACCTTCCTTCCTAATACCTTAACCTAATACCTTCTGATGGTGTTGTGTTATTGTAACA
This sequence comes from Chilo suppressalis, assembly GCA_902850365.2. Taxonomy (NCBI): domain Eukaryota; kingdom Metazoa; phylum Arthropoda; class Insecta; order Lepidoptera; family Crambidae; genus Chilo; species Chilo suppressalis. The sequence goes on from OU963911.1 coordinate 4,915,174, forward strand.
GAGCTTTATGGAGTACATATTGAGATCGATATAAGAAAGATGATAGTGAAATCTGCTTTCGCAAGTAGTCTATACAGTCCTATGAGGGCCATATTACTATGCCATCCTTCTTATCTATCTATATATATAAAACTTAAAGGTGACTGATTGACTGAAATAGTGATCTATCAACACACAGCCCAAACCACTGGACGGATCGGGCTGAAATTTGGCATGCAGGTAGATGTTATGACGTAGGCATCCGTTAAGAAAGGATTTTGATCAATTCTATACCCAAGGAGTTAAAATAGGGAATGAAAGTTTGTATGAAACTTTGTCAACTTTAAACCGATCGGGCTGAGACTTTGCATGCAGGTATAAGAAGAATCATAGATAAATGTCATTGTGTATAATGCAAGCCTGAGAACAAAAACTGTAGTCTACACTTCAGCTCTACACCGAAGCGAAACGAGGGCGGGCCGCTAGTGTAAAATATAACATCATAAAATACGAAACTTATTGAAATATTGTAAGCGATAATAAATATTATAAATACTTCCTTGAATCACAGCAACTATTTCCAACGCCCATGCAAGCTTACCTGTGAACAAGGAAAAAAGGCATACATTAAAAATACGAAGAAGAAAAGAGGTTGTATACAAAAATAAACAGTCACTTTGCACTCTCGGCAATTCGTTACGTCCACACCTATTTTATATAATTTCCCCTCCCATTGTTCGCCGAACAACATAGCCAAAATTAACGACGTAAAAGCCAGAGTATTTTTGAGGAAAGCGCCGTATTCCAATGAAGTTTTATATATATATATATATACGCGAGTGATAGACGGTCTTACGCGGACTTCTCGGAATTAAAACGACATCAAATTGCGAACGGCATAGCACTTTGCATTTACCCTGATTTCTGATTTGTTTGCGTTAGAGAAGGACCTGGTGCCACATTTGTCAATCATCTTTACTATAGTGTTATTCAACATAAGAAGTTAAATTATCCTTGTCTGCCCATTTCGCTGGCACGATTAAACTGCTAAACTGATTTTGATATAGATAGAATACTCACTACTAACTAAAGTTATAAAAGGGAAGGAAAGTATGAGTCTCTATATAAATGTCCCCACTACTGGCGTAAAGTCCTCCCTATTATCATCAGCTTAATGTCCCCACTGATGGGGCACAGGCCTTCCCTATGGATGGAATAGGGAGATTGAGCCATGACCCACCACGCGGGCCCAGTGCGGGTTGATGGGTGCTAACGACAGCAGATGCAGCCGGGACCAACGGCTTAACGTGCCTTCCGAAGCACGGGGGAGCTCGAGATAGTAAATTTTCGGTCACCCATCCAATGACCGATCACTGCGAAAGTTGCTTAAATTCAACGATCGTAGCGGAACGCGCTAACCACTTGCGCCATCGACCTCCCTATAGGTAAATGAAATTGGGAGAAAGAGCCTTGCTGATCACCATGCAATCAAAATTCCCACAAGAACAAAGAAATTTTGTGATTCATTTCTTTGTCGCACTAACAGCAAATGGAATGCTTTGTCAGCTTACGTATCCTTCCTCCTATATCCCGTTTCTCTTAAAGAGGCTTTAAGAAGCAATTATGCAGGCTGGCAAGGTGAGGATGGTGGTGCTGTAGGTAGAACTGCTGTACCAGCTGTCTTCGCGTCTGGACTTCACCATCACTTAATATTAGGTGATTGAGTCATCTGTCGGACCTATTTATAAGAAAAGCCAAATCTAGTTTTCCATTACTGACTTTAACTCCTATATATGTTTAAGGTATCAACGAAACACCGTACTCACTGATATGTGTAGCATGTTAGTGATATGTGTTAATTACAACAATACCGTCTCACTGTATGCACCGGTTAAGTTAAACAATAGACATGATTGATTATTCTATACACGGCTCGGATCCGTCGCCAATCTGAGATGCGGATTTAATCGGCCGGATAAGCTCTGTGTAATTCTACATCCGGTGATAGATGTCTAAGGTATAGGTTAGTATGTAGTGCAGTGCACACTACACGGTTCGGATGTTTACGGATACATTCACGAAATCGTGTTAAGCATAGGCCACAATGGGAGCGAAACGAAACTATGTTTGTTATTTATGTTTGTATATTTTAAGCTTTTAACTGTCGTAGATGTTTAAATGTAAAGAAAATTTTACTAGAAAAATATTTACTTGGTGCAGGTTTCAGACGGGATTCGAGCCTGCATTTTCCACTATCCGGGCGGACGCACCAACCAAAAGCTACGTAAATATGAAACCATATATGTTTTGTTTTGTCATCATTTGCGATAACAAACAAATAATGTATAAAACAAGAATTTGTTTTTATGGGTACATGTTGTCCATCCGCGCAATTTATTTATTAAAAACTTTATTGCATATATAAGTGTGCAATAGGCGGAGTTAATGCCATGCAATTCACTCAAAGCAAAAAACATACTCTATGAAACTTACTAGAAACCTTATATTTGTGTATTAAAAGTATTACTAAGAAAATTTCTCTTTTATAAGTATACTTCGACTTAAAATATTTTAGAATTTGTGCCATTTATCGATTTTAATATCTTATTTAGTAGACTCATTATCCGGATATATCGGAACGAATTTCGTTTTTCCATACTCATATAAGATTTTTAGTGTGCGGTAAAAACATACTGTAAATGAATTCATAATGGATGAATTACATGTTTCATTAACGAAAAATTGCTTAACATGTCAGTGTGTGTTTGTGTGACTGAGAAAGAGAGAGTATCGTACTATTAGATGGTAAAAAAAAACGACGGGTTGCACTCCGGGAGTGCCGGCAGAAGTGAAAACTTGAATATTAACGTTGTGCATTTTTGATATTTTGGAATGGTTACGGAATAATTTTGCACGAATTGCTTTAATTATCAGTATAAAAGTACTATCGTAGTAGTGTGGTAGAATAAAATATTTATTTATTGCGCTATCGGACAGAAACATGACAATTTATATTACATTAAAAAAGTTTATCTCTCAGAAAAATCAACTTACATGAATCACGTTTAAGCGCACTTAGCGACATCTATTGTAAAGAAATCAACTTACATGAATCACATTTAAGCGCACCTAGCGACATCTATTGTAAAAAAATGCATTTTCTTCGCAATAAAGCTGCCACGTGGACGTCCTAGATAGAGACTTATTATTATAATACGGTAAAATAAAATATTACTATGTTTCGTCCAATATATTGAAAGTCAACAAGCTTTCCAATTTTATTGTGTGTCGTGATGCGATGAACCCACGTGTTTAACCTGACGCGACTTCAACATTTTTACCCATACAAAAAAAGTGTATAACGCCGCTAAAGAAGTTTTCACTTTTTGAAAATAGCAGAAAATATCTCTTATCTATTAGACAAGTCCGTCCGTGGTGCTGTTTCAGCGGCCAAACCGTAAGAGATAGATAAAGAGAATGTTTAAGTTATAAGTTGAGAATAGTCTGATAAGACTACAAACCGGATGTGAGTAACGTAGCACTTCCGGTTTTCGAGAAATCACGTGATTTCTATTTCAAACGAAACCACACAAAATCTCCGAAGTTCTCAATTAATTAAATACAATTTTTTTTTTTGGTGAACATTTGGTTCACTGGTTTGCTAGTTATTTTATAATTGTTAATTTTTAACTCTTGTATTTAACCTCGCTTTCAATACTCTTCGGGCATGGAGCACAGTTACGTGAAAGATGGCCTCATTATTTAACTTGAAGCTTCCGGTGCGCAAAATACGCGTTACGCAAGTACAAAGCGAAGGTGTGTAAAGCGAGCAGTACCTAATGACGCGGTGGCGGCGCATCAGGTGTGCTGATAAGGAAAATTAAACGGAACACTTTCTGACTGAGGGAGATCATTTCTTTTTTTGTGAGACCGACGTTTTGCGATGTCCTAATTTTCATGAAACGCCATTTTGAGTGCGCTGATAACTGTGCCCGCCCTTTTGACATAGACAGCGAACCAAAAGCGATATAATGCGTTCTCATTTTGTCATCCATACTAATATTATAAATGCGACAGTGTATCTGTCTGTTACCTCTTCACGCTTAAACAATTAAACTGAACTGAAATTTGGTATACAGAAAATTTGAGTTCGGGAACAGGATATAGGATAGTTTTTATTCCAGAAATCGCCCTTTAAGGGGGTGAAATGGGGTTAGAAGTTTGGATGAAAAATGCAGACAAAATCGGGGGCACTCACTTTTAAAACATTTTATGTTGTCGTTTGAATCTAGTCACATAGAAATGCAAAGAACCGTGCGGAATTCTTCGTCTAAGCCACAAAACAGCAAGCCGTAACCTTCTCAAAGCTGAGCCATCGTCAAATTATTACTGTGCCATCATACCTCTTAGTAGGGGAGCCCGAACGGGGATTTTGGGATTTGTACGAGCGTGGCAGAATAACATTATTGGAGGCAACCTTGCACCTTGTTAAATAATCCCACCATATTATCTAGGGCCGAATGTCTACAACAGAGAAAAATAAAATTTAACAAACAGCCATGACTTTAGGACGCGTCCAAATCTTCAGTATTTTAACCGACTTCAAAAAAGGAGGAGGTTCTGTGTTCGACTGTATCTTTTTTATGTAAATTCACCGATTTCTCTGTCAATTGAGGACCATTACCAAATTTATTTTTTTATTCGAAAGAGTGCATTTCCGAGGTGGTCTCATTGGAACCAAGAAGGACACCTTCAAATTTCAAAGGCACGCACGATGTTTTTTTACACATGTTCACCGGTTTCTCCGTCAATTGTGTTATTGTTTACTTGGACGATGTAATTTTCACTAAAATAGATGAAATAAAAAAAAATAACAAGTAATAAATCGACTTCAAAATCGAAAATGGAACTAAAAAGTAAAAAATAATATCTGGTTCATGATTTGGATTCCATTTTTGATTTTGAAGTTGGTTTTACTTTTTAATATGAGCTGGTTCACATAACGTTTCTGATGATGGCAAAAATATTAATATAAAGTTTGTATAGTTTAGGAGTGGTCGTATGAAGGGGTAGAATATAGAAAAATAAATATTCGAGCACATTGAGAAGGGATGTAACGTGAAGTAGCTCCTATTAAAAATACTGACGATTTGGACGCGACCAAAAGTTTTGGCCGTTAGTTGGATTTTTTTTTCTGTCTAGACGTTTGCCCCCTATAAAGGGCTCAGGTGGAATACTTCACAAGGTATTATGTTGTGTTATTCTGCCGCGCTAGAGTATATATCCCAAAATGCACGAAATTCTAACACAGAATGCCTTTGTTAATTATTTTACAATTTGATGAATTACACCTTTGAACCGTCATGGAGGCGCGTTTGGAGCGTTTAAAATTTTTATAATGCGTGTTGTAACACAAAGTTAGATGGGGGATATTTTTCCGAGTATTTGTTAAAGCATTTTTCAGGTTAACGCTTGGCATTGCGGCACACCTACACTGTGTTCTAAAAAGTTTGTTGTGTAATAAATAACAAGAATAAAAACTGACTTCATAAAAACAAAACCACTTAAAATTTTTGAAAATTTTAAATACATATTTTCTCAAACATGGTTGGAAATTTGAACATTATTTGATAGCTTTCTTCGAGATAAATCGAAATCGCTGTACTGGCCACACACACGCGAGCAGCGGCCAGCAAAAGTTGTATGAAAATCCATTCCTGTCGTGTTTTGCGGCCAAATAAATTACATAGTAAACTCATATCTGTCATGTTATTTAAAAATAGAACGATCTATTACTCCGAAACATGGCAACCAATGAGGTAACATATCGAAAGTTTTAATTAAATTTCGAACTGACATGCAAATATTTACCTGTTTATTGAAAAAAAAAAATGAGTGTTTTTATTCGTCAAAAATTTTTGAAAGTAGGGACTTGCATTTTAAAATAATAGGTTCTGGCCTGGGTACTACTTACTTTTAATTTCCGCGCATTATTTGAGAAAAGTACTATACAAGCCTTGGCCAAAACTAGGCATTAATGGATTTACGTATGTGTGTGCCTCGGCTTCACATTAACACGTTCGTCCATTAATGCTACTTTTGCTAGCTGCTGCAGGAATGTATTATAATAAACCTTTACATAAATGTAGTGCAATGAACAATATTTGGAGTCGTCGTCATGTCTAAAACATAAGTAAATCTGAGTTGCCGTTAACTACTTGGGCTAGTATTTATAGGGTTCACTACCTTATAAGGAAAATACTGGCCAAGTGCAAGACTCGCGCAGAAAGGGTTTTTTATTTATTTTATTATGTTTTTAAGTATTTTTTATACAGCGGCAACAGAAATACATAATCCATAGTGAAACCATGATTGGTTCATAAGATACAGTCTGGTGACAGGCAGCCGGACAGCGAACAGTCTTAGTAATAGGGTCCCGTTTTTACCCTATGGGTACGGAACCCTAAAAACGGAACCCTTATACGATCACTTTGTTGTCCGTATGTCCTTTTACTTCTGCCCTCTAGCATGAGTACCGCGATATGGTATATGTATAAGGCGTTTTTATCACGCTCAATTGTCAAATAACTATGGAGTTTGACAGTAATGTAATGGAACGCGACTACTGTCCCTTGAAGTTGTGATAAAATCAAATTTCTAAGTTTGTATATAAGTTGCACAGAAGCGAGTTCGAATCGCACTTGGCCAGGGCTTTTTAACTGTATATCTTTATATATATAATTCTTCTGTGAGTGTGTATGTCACTGAACTTCTCTTAAACGACTGGACCGATTTTGATGAAATTTTTTGTGTGTGTTCAAGGGGATCTGAGAATGGTTTAGATTCACAATTTTGTCCGCTGGACAACCCCTATTTTTTTAGGGCGGTACGAAGTTCGCTGGGTCAGCTAGTAAATTATATAAAAAAATGCTTACGTATAAATTTACTGAGAGACAAGCCCGAACGTTTTATCGGCAGTAAATTTATGTCCATCCATAAAGGGTACATAAAAATACAAACGCATTAACGGAATCACCTAGTTAATTGATATTTACAACTGTTGGCGTTTCTGAGTCGTTTATTATACTGTATATTTCACGGATGTCCATTGCTTTTCTACTTTCATTTAGCACTTCTGTTTGATGATTTCATTGAGGCTTCAGTTGCTTGCTGTTATTATATTATCGGATTGTTTGGAATTTCAGTAGAACGATGTTCGAAATAGCACGTAAAGATGGATGCCCTTCAGGCAAGACGGTCTTTTAATAGAGGTCTTCGGGTAATGAGAGACATAGAGAAAGACCATATTTTAAATAACTAAATCATCAAGTAGTTACATGCTTAAAAAATAAAAAAATATAACTATAAGTGCTATCTCTTCTTTCAAATGTACTTGTAAAAGTATTCATTTGACATTGCGGGTTACCTATAATGCGAAGAGATGGCGCTGCCTTCCAGCTTAAGAATGGCTAGAAGAAATTCGACGCGGCCATCAGGGCCGCGGTAGCATAATTGGTCAGTGCATTTGCCCGGATTGCGAAGGGTGCGGGTTCGAGTCCCGTATGCTGCCTGGTCCGTGTGGATGTTTTTCTAGTTATATTTTCTTTAGATTTAAAACATCAAGCATTTACATGCTTAAAAATAAAAATTATAAATAAATCATGATTGTATTCTATATTGAATAAATCATGATTGTATTGACGTTGTAACAATATAATGATTTGTAAATGTTGTTACATTCAACTTTTAATGCATTGGAGTTTTTTTCGCTCTTTTCTGTGCAGCTAACAAATATGTTCAATAACGAGTGCTAGGGAAAAAAAATATTCGACGATTCAAAAGTTCTACTATGCATCCAATTTGAATAAAGATATATTTATTTCTGATTTCATAATTGCGTTGAAAGAGAGGTAGGATATAGCGGATTTTCAACTCGAATTGGAGAGTCCGTCTGGAAAAGTAATCTCAATCTCAAACTCATTTATTCAGTCTTGGCTGTTACAAGCTCTTGTGAAAGTCAAACGCTACACCATCGGTTCGTAAAGCTACGGCGGGAGACCTTGTACTGTGAAGAACCGGCAAGAAACTCAGCAATAGCTATTTTTTTCTCCCTGTTTTGTTTCATACAGTGTCGTCAATTGAAATATGACATCAAAAATTGAAAACATGTGTTGATGTCAACTTTCATTACATTAATATTATTAATTAACAAAAGTTAAGTATAGCTAGGTACTCTTTTTAAATTAAGAAGTGGCGATTAAACAATTTTCAACCAAAATTAGCTAAGTAAAACAACTTAGTCTATTATATTAAGCCCAAGGTGCCTTATCATTTATGAAATATTTAACTTTAAACTTATTAAAAAGTAAATTAATTATTTCCTTTGGTATTTTATTATAGTAACATATACCTTGACTCACAAATGAACCAAGAACCTTTTGGAGTCTCAATGGTGGCAAATTGAATTTATCTTTATTTCTGGTATTAAAATAATGTACATCATCGCGCCTCGTATATAAATAAAAAAAATTAAAAGTCTTGACAAAAGCCGGACATTTCGATAAATGTCCGGACATTTTAGTCACAAAATGCGAACATCAACCACTTAGTTACAGTGATATAATACGCGTGGTAGCAGAGGGGGGTCTCGTTGTTGATTTTTAAAGATAATTTATAATTCGTATTAAATTAATGAGAACTGAATAAAGATTATTTGACTTATTTGATATAACTTAATAAGTAGTTTTACTCATATTCCATCTAATTAAAAAAATCCGGACAAACTCCGGACAAAAGGCAAAAAGTCCGGGCATGTCCGGACAAATCCGGACGGATGGTAACCCTAGTCAGGTTAGGCAACGGTGCGAGTGATATTTTTGGTATCGCAAGCTTCTATAGACTGTGGTGGCCGCTTACTATAAGACGGGCCATAAGCTTGTTTTCCGCCCTTTTAACAAAAAAAAAGGACGAATTGAGTGGATATAGAGCAGGGGTGCTCAAACGGTCGATCGCGATCGACCTTCGAATATCTATATATGCTACGGTACACCCTACCTAGGTCGGTAGGTAGGTGGGGTGTATCGTGTATGAACGACAACTCTGCATCACACATACTTGCAGCCTCTCAGGCCCATATTACAAAATGACAACTAAGTGTTGATCTTTACTTGAGTACAGTTAGAAAGGGATGCCGCTACGTGCTATATATAGCGCCATCCCTTTCTAACTATGCTCAAGACTAGATTGATTACTGAGAATATTACTATAATACGGGCCTCAGAGTCGATCGTAAGTAGTCTAAAAATTTTGAGGTTGACCGCCAGCAGTTCAAGTTTGAGCACCCCTGTTAAAGAGAATAGTAAAAAACTTTAGAATAGAATGAAATGTGATGTAGCTACATGGTATAAATAAGGATCTATATAAATACGCTGGCGCAACACTGCAATTTAATATTATCGTACAAATAAAAGTAACCGAAACAAACTCCAATACGAAAGGGTTCCGTCCTCCCAGTATACAAGGTTTTGACATTTGTTAAAATGCGGTGTAAGAAGTCGAAACGATGATGCTTTTTGTACGCCACTTTTATCATAAATACAACTTGCTGACAGAGGACGGACGGATAACGGCGACTTAATTAGTAATAGGAATGATGACGGGGTGAAGTAAAGAAAAACAAATAAAGGCCGTCCGTTAGATTATCAAAAAAAAATGGACATTTCATTTGTGAATCAACCAAAGAAATCACAAAGATAAAGCGCATCAAAATTTGCGAGTGGGTCTCGTGGCGTCACCTCTAAGAAAAACCAACCAAGACGCCATGCTAAATTTCAAATCAATATATCTCTGTAATGTGAAAAAAGAAAAAATACGTGTCCAAAATACTTTTTGATAATATACCTGATACACGAAATAATTGTCATCGTCTCTATTGCCGCGATTGAAGTGGTCATCTTTATGAATTTACTTTATCTATTATGGATTGCCATAATGGGTCTACAGTGTCATTGTGTTCTGGTAAGTTATTAAAAAAATAAACTGACCGATAACTTATTCCTAACGATAAAATAATATAAACAACGCTCGCGCCTATAAGAATTTCTACTAATACTAGAAAATGACTGTAGGCACCCGAATTGTGTGCCTTATATTTTTAGATTTTCTGAGCATTTAACTGCCAGATGTTTAAAACTAAAGAAAATTTTATTAGAAAAAATTCCACGCGGTCCAGGCAGCAGACGGGACTCGAACCCGCACCCTTCGCTATCCGGGCGAATGCACTGACCATTATGATACCGCGGCCCTGACGGCCGTGTCGAATTTTCTCTAGCCTTAGGCTGTATGCCTTATTCCGAAATAAGCGCAAAGTCTTCTTTACACAAGTCTCATGAGTTCACCGAAGCAGTGCATACTTTATCTTTAAAAAATGACTACCTACTCCCTGATTTATATCGTCTGGTAGAGCGTTTTCGTATTTTATTTTTCATCCAAACGCCGGCGAATGCAATTGCTCTTTTGCAGGAAACCAAGAAAAAAGATGGGACTTTTTTCTCCTCAGCACTCAACTCAGTTCTCGGTGTGAAATTTAACCCCTTTCGAAGTCAGCTCTTCTAGTTAAGACTGCGGAGTTAAATTCGCCCCGATTGTGAGTTTTGTTATTTCAATTCCCTAGTTACTTCGTTGAATACGAAACTTTCTTGGTAACTTCTATAATTCTGGTTCTGTTGTACGCAAAAAGCAAGAACTGATAGCCAAGACCATTTTCGAGACAGTATTTAAGCAAGTTGAAATGCACATTAAATTCAAAGGGAAGACAAAATAACAGCTAGACAATTTTCACTAGATAGGCATTTACTAACAAAAACAACACCAATTACTTTAAAAGAAATCATTGAATAAAATTATAGTAACGTCGTAAACCTTGATTTTCACACAGATTATTCAAAATAGTTATTTTATAAGTACAAGTCATTGGAAATAATACAACAGAAAAAAAAACATTTGTTAATATCTTATTAGTTATTAGCGGCCCGCCCTCGCTTCGCTTCGGTGTAGAGCTGAAGTGTAGACTACAGTTTTTGTTCTCAGGCTTGTATTATACACAATGACATTCATCTATGATTCTTCTTATACCTGCATGCAAAGTCTCAGCCCGATCGGTTTAAATTGACAAAGTTTCATACAAACTTTCATTCCCTATTTTATCCCCTTGGGGGTAGAATTGATCAAAATCCTTTCTTAGCGGATGCCTAGTTCATAACATCTACCTGCATGCCAAATTTCAGCCCGATCCGTCCAGTAGTTTGGGCTGTGCGTTGATAGATCACTATGTCAGTCAGTCACCTTTGAGTTTTATATAAATAGATTAGAATTACAAAATATACCTACAACATGGACCACTCCAAAAACAAATTACCTAACCCTAAAAATCCCTTTCTTGTCAAAACAATCGCAGCGCAATTTAAAATGCGATCAGAATTTATGAAAGGAAAAGTCTGATGCATTATTAATATTGTCATTTAAAATTCGGCCCAAGAAAGTGTGATCGCTGTTTTTAGATCCCTAATGTTCCGGGGATCGTGACTCGACCGGTATGATCCGGTCGATTCCGGTTTTTTATCATCCGGAAGATTTGACCTTTCGTTTTACGGTGGTACGCGCGGTTCGGATCGCTTTCCCTATGTTTTATGTTGTTTTTTTATGTGAACATATAACAAATACGAAAAGAGGTTTAGTTTAACTTTATTGCGAGTTTGGGAATAACACGTAAAGGTACACTTGGATGTCTCCTTAGAATAATAACGCCTAGAAGCAGTGTCTTAACCAAAACAAGAGCGGTATCGCTTACCAAATTCGTTTACTTGTGTGCGTAATTGACTGTATCTACGCACACGAATATATGGTTTCAGTGTTATCATCACCAGACACAAACCCCCAAAAATTGGGGAAGTGCGCTGCTTTGGTATGCGATTTCAAAGTATCTAATTGGCAGGATGAATAATATGATTATATTCATGTAGAATAAAATTAAAAGTTTTTCAATCAAATTAATTAATTAAATATACCTTTTAATTCAATGCAGTCAGGTGTCTATAACTGTATAAATAAATAAATGAAAGATGTAAATAAATTTATTTATTTAATGCCTATAATAAATTCAAACGATGAATTATAAAAGTTTTATTCAAATTTCTTAGTTGATAATGGAAGCACAATACACTTCTTTCAAATCATCCAAATTAAGGTTATTATTCCAAATTTTCGCCACGAAGGAACCCCTTGACCTCTACGACAAACAAAAGAATGACATAAAGTTAAAACGAAATATAAATAAAAAAGCAAACGTTTCGCCTAGCCCCCAGCCCCTAAGGTCGTACCGTCCGAAAAGGATCTTCGTTTTAATTATTTTTATTAACATAGGTCACACAAAAATGTAGGTTTTACAGATATAAATACCCATCTGCGATACGTGGAAAGTACACTAAATCATTCTTGTTTATGCAATATTTACTTAATTACAATAATGGATCAATGAAAGTATTGTGTGCGATTTTTTCCCCAAAACTAGCACACAACTTTTGAACACACAACTTATTACAATACTAGCACATACTAGCTTGTATTGTAAAAAAAATGTATGTATAAATAATGAATTCTTAGTTGATTTACTTACTACTGGAAATGTTTAAATTACACGCGAAATACACATAAACTGGAACGCATTTTTTGTTTTTCATACGTATAAGAATATTGCCTGATGAGTAAGACCAAGACCAAAAACAAAAACGGTCTAGTACCCATTGGACCCTCAAGATTCGACCCAAAAGCAAAAAGTGCCCATTGGACCTCTTTTTTGGTGTCCATTGGACCTTCTTAAAACATTTTATATTCAATGTGCCCATTGGACCTCTTTTTTGGTGAACATTGGACCTTCAAGATTATACCCTACTGCCAGTTGGACCTTATTGACAGTTTTGTTAAGCACAGTACAGTCATGTAGAAAATTGCAGACAAAAATAAAATTAATAGTAGGTATTATAAAGCCACTAACTAAATACTGTATAAGTACTTACTCCAAACAGTAAGTACTCCTAAACAAATTATAAAGAAATCAGGTTACCTATTTTCTTCGAATTAACGATATTTCGCCGTCCCCGGAGAATAAAAAGATAACTACAAAAATGTAAGTTTTCAGGAAAAATAAAAAAAAAAATGTTTTTTGTTTATTGCTCTATATATACTGGACGCAGACAGATGATAGTAACCTTTAAGAAAAGCTAATTTTTAACACATTTTTTAGTAAGATATTTAGAAAATAAAAAGTGAATCAAATCAAAATTTAATTTGTATAATGTTTATTTTTATTTTATTCGTATTGACAAGGAGCCAAAACCAAATATTGCACTACTGACATGTATTTTTATTCTATGGGTTAAAATGGTGCCAGTGACAATGATAATATTTCAATATCTTTTTATTTTACATTTGACATTATATATGTTTGTGCCTTAGGTTTAAAGGAATGATCATTAATAACATTAATTTTAAATTTAATTACATTAATGATCATTAATGTAAAAAGGTTTCACTCAATAGGGCGATCGTACACTGACCAATGAATACCCTTACAGCGCAACACCAAATCCACAAGACCTTTCAAATCGAACAAAGTTCGATTGATTCAAAGTTCCTTAAAACAATATATTGTTTTAAACTTTCATGGTCACTAAAACAGCTTAGATCTAGACAATCTAAGCAAATTGACGGTGGATTTTGCAAAGACATCATCTTTTGATCTAAGACTGAAATTCTGAGGGAGATTGAGTGTTTTTATCGGCAGTTCTACTCCTCTTAAGCACCTGATGAAAGGAAGGTTTTACATAGATTCCAAGCCCAAGCAATCTCTGCGCTTGAACAAAAGGATGGCGCCGATCTCATATGTGGGAGAGAGAGAAATATTGCTGTCTCGTTCAGATTTATGACCTATGTTGCAGCTAGTAAATAATCTTACAACCGTAGGCCATTGCTTAGAAAAATTACTCACATATGTGTCTTAAATATTTAATTTGGTAATTTATAATGTTTTACAAAAGAAGACTGTTAAATTTTTTATGGAGGTTGGTAGTGGGTCTTTCGGTTTTAAAAAACTAGAATTTTATTTTATTCCGGTTTTTTATATCAAAATAACATAAATCTATAATAATTAATAAATAATTGATTTGCAAATGGCAAGTTTATTTATCTATTTTTTTTGCCAAGCATCAAATATATTATGTTCAATGTGTAAAACAAAAGCAGTGATAATAATTATGATAAAAAGTGATTGAGTTGACGATATAAGCCACCACGCACTAAAAATATGACGTTACTAAGATAGGGTGGCCAGCATACTTACAAAATTGTTTAATTATTAAACACGATTTTAAATTAATCGGTAATGAATAAAAAATCAAAGTATCTATTCATGTTATACAAACTTTCAAATTATATATATTTCGTCCCTGCCGGAAACCCACTACCGCTTTTGAACCATATCCCTTAGTTAAAGTATGTTTTTATAATAAGCAATTTCTCGTTAATTGTAAAAATAAGATTAGAAAACATTTTTTTATAAAATGGAATATGAAAATATTACATTGGTATTTTATTTTATGAATATTTAGAATACATAATAATTATGCTTCAATAGTTAATCTGAGTGATATAAAAACTGTATGTATAATTTCGTCAAGATATCTGATAAAAAAACATTTCTATTTAAAAGTAAAATAACAAAATCTGTGATTTGATTATTATATTATATGGTTTGTTGCTGATGATTGATGTTTCGAATTTTATAAATATGTTGATTTTAAATACTTACATTTATAATATTTGTGCTTTTATTTATTTTATCAATATTTAGAATATATAATAATTGTGCTTAATCTGTGTGATATAACAAACCATATTTATAATTTAGTTAAGCTATTCGATAAAAAATAATTTCTATTGGCTTTAAAAGTAAAGTAAAAAATCTGTGATTTGATTATTATATTTTATATAAATATTTATATTGGTTTTTTACTGATGATTAGTATTTTGAATTTTATAAATATGTTGATTAAATTATTTAGATTTATAACCTTTGTGTTTTTATGTCTTATACAATGTTACTTTACTACACGACTGTACTTTACCGTTCCAAAAGAATTAGCCAAATAGTTAAGAGCTTCAATAGCTCCCATTGTGTCGTTAAGTACGTCTTTGAGGGTCCAATGGGCACCATGTTCTTGATAGGAGGTCGAACGGGCACTTTTTTGTAGGTAAGGTCCAATTAGGAGGGTCCAATGGGTACTAGACCGTAAAAACTATCATTTTTTTTATGAGCAATGTTGGACGCAACGTTACCTTGAGTATTGACAGCGCGTTGAATGAACTGAGCCAAATATAGCTCACTTTGAGTTGCGCCTTTTTTGTTGCCTTTCTAGTTGCGTACTAGGCTTCTAGGCGTTATTACTCTAAGGATGCATCCTTGAAATTATCCTTGAAGGTGAAATCGGTAATCTATGCGTGGGCCTATTCATTTAATTTGGTCAGCAATAAAGGCAAAAATTGTAGAATTCCTACATAACCATAATTTAGAATTCATTTACTACCCCTAGCACGAGCCAATATCGAATTTTAATAGTTTGCGAATACGAAATGTCATTGCCAAATTTTGCATGGAAACTTGAACAGTAGTGCCACAACGGACGTAACAAGAAAAAAATCAGAACACATATGACGTATAAAATAGATCGAATTCAACTATTCGAAATCGATAATGGTTCGTGCTAAGGGTGCTGAATTTTATTGATGAATAGGATTTTACAGACATACGAAACAGCGGTATTCTCAGCCGAAGGTCACTAAAATACAAAATTTTATTTCAACGGGCTAAATACTGTAGTTAACGTTTTGTCAAAATTTCAATCCTATTAAATTAACATCAAGGCAATATTAATCACTTGAACGTTTGCATACAGCGTTGAATAATAATCACACTATGGATACAGAACTTAATTTGATAAATCTCATAAGCTTTGAAGGCTCAAAACAATACGTTCATGACACGCTACACCGGCTCCTATGCCTGAACTTGTCACAATGGATGGACTCAATTATAACTAATATTACTCACAGTTAGGGTAACCAACTTCTTTTTCTATCAAACAGAATTTTTGAAGCTGTTACCATTAAATATATACATAGTTGATGGCAAAAAAAAAATATAGTACGTGGTCAAAAAATTTACTTATGAAAATATAACTAGAAAAAATTCCACGCGGACCTGGCAGCAGACGGGACTCGAACCCGCACCCTTCGCTATCCGGGCGAATGCACTGACCAATAATGCTACCGCGGCCCTAATGGCCGCGTCGAAATTCTTAGCAAATAAAATAATTTGAATTTGAATGTGATGTTGTTATAAATAAAGGAAAATAAAAAAAGTTATTCCTCGACTGAGAATCGAACCCGGGCTCACCAGGTAGCAGGCGACATTTCTACCACTGAACCACCGATGTTTGTTGATAAGGTGCGTTTTAATAATATTGAAAAATTAGATGCGGCGGAAAAATTTGTGGCGATGTTATAAAAGATTCACTTCAGTGGATTTTATTCAAGTGAATTTGTTTTTAGATTTCAACATCTAGCAGTTAATAACTTAAAAAATAAAAATATAACAATACCTACACTTACTTTCATCGGGATACAGAGGCATCAAGACTGCGAATCCATGACATCTCTTAAAGGAAACTTACCTGTAACAATCGAAAATCCTAGTATTATTAAATTGATAAGGTTGAGATATTTTAAACATAATTCGAATATCTTTTCAGTTAATGCTCCATAGAAATACAAATGAATCGCCGTAAAATATGTACGCTTATAACTTTTTCGACTACCAAATTGCCATGACGATTAACAAATCACAAGGCGTTCCTAAGTTTATAGCATTGAGAAAATGCATTTTTGTTATGATAAATTTCACGTAACATAACTTAATTTAGCTAACCTCTTTAGAATATCGGTTACTAACGCTGCACACGTACGAAAAGAGTTATACAATAAAAAAAAGCAATCCAATCGCGAAATTCTTGCAAAAAACTTAGCTCTTTAATTAAATAAGACTCATTAAAACAATGTTAAGCTAAATAAAAAAATCTATAACTTCAAAAAAAAAAAAGTTTTGAATTAAGATTCAACTTTCACACATCTATAATGAAACTTCAAATCTTCTAACAAATTACCTCTGTTTTTGAATCAAAAATACAACTTCATCAAAACGTTTGTTTTATAGCTGGATAGGTAACCCCTGATGTTAAGTGGTGGTGAAGTCCAGGCGCGAAGATAGCTGGTGCAGCAGTTATGAACTGCATCAACCATCCTCACCTTGCCGGCCTGCAGAAATGCTTCTCCACGCCTCTCTTAGAGGACCCCAGTTCGTAGGAAGAAGGGCACACGTGTGCGGGCAAAGAGTGCTACTTGGGAATAGTACGGCAAAGAAGCGAATTACAAAATATCTAAATTTCATCATAATATTTGAAAATTAGTCTTATAATTAAGTAGGTAGACCAATTTCTTTCGTAAAACACAAACCCGAAGCCGTGGTACCTGTAATTAATCCGCTTTGTTTACTAGGCACGTATTTACCTTTCAAGTTTAAACATTCAACAAGAGACTGTAGGTGGCGAACAGTACGAAGAGTTGGGTTCGTAAGAAAACTTCATACCAACCGCAAACTCTTCAACAACTTCAATGTAGATATAAAGTATCTTTAGGCTATTTGACAATTTTAATTTTTATAATAAAGTATAAAATATTAGCATGTGTTTTGAACATTAGGAGCAATTTAGCTACTCTCACAAAAAAAGTAATTGTTAAATGTAATATTACATTTTAAAGTCATTTAAATTTTTATATCATTTACATTTGTAATGCAAAGTGTATTAATGAGTTATCTCATATTGAAGTCATTTTTCAATTTGACGACTCTGTTTATATTACAGGGAGAAAAAAACAGCCCTTACTATGTTTCTTGCCGGTTCTTCTCAGTACAAGGTCTCCCGCCGTAGATTTGCGAACCGATGGCGTAGCTTTTGGACATTCACAAGTGCTTGTAACAGCCTAGACTAAATAAACGATATTGAATTTCGAATATTACTAAAAATCTAGAAATAGGAAAGTATTTTTCGATCTATAGTCACGTGACCGAAAACGCCTACGATTGACGGAGCCTAAATTGACGTCACCTGCTTGTAAACATGCTGTTGAAGTTATATTACTTTGTACTGTTTGACATTTTAATGAGAGCCGTGTGACGTCACTTGCCTGTAAGACGTCATATTTGCTAGAGAAACGTTGTCGCGGCATATTTGCAAACGTAATTTTTATTTTCGTTTTTTACCTTAGATTATAACAGAAAGGGTAGATACGGTACGCTCATACTAGCATCAAATAAAATATGATCCGACTCAACTACATAAGCAACTTTCACACACGCACACGTCTGTATATAAACATTCAATACAGCAAGCGAGACAGAAGTATACGCTTCAACGCAGCGTATTGTTGTCCTTTTCTTGATAACAGAATGGCGATTACGTCGTAATTTTTGAGAAAAAAATTATATTACTGTTATACGAATGAAAAGTGTTGCAGAGGCATTTGTTATTTGAACTATTTATGTTGTTTGGAAAAGCATCGAAGGCATTTTTTTTATTCTCTGTTACGAGTACTTACACTAATGAAAATCATATAAATAAAATCGTTTCCTTTAATTTCATATGAATATTTTTTTTGGGACGCCTTATTAACGCTGTCTTTCAGGCTTATATTAAGCGGCTGATTCAACCTTACCTTATACGTACATAGCATAGAGCTCTAGCTTTCGCATCGCAAGTGCAGCACGTGACCTTATGTGCTTTCAAGCCTGTGTTTCAGCTTAAGTCCTCTACGTTCTAACCATCTTGCTGGATCCAGTATGCGGGACAACACTATAATACACGTAAAAGAGATCCTACATCTCTATTTATTTTGCGTGCATAGCGCTGTGCCGCATGCTGGATCCAGCAAGAAAGAATTCTGCAAGATTTAAGAGCCAGGCGCGCAATGTTTTTTCCATACAAATGTGTTCGACTGATGAGTGATCACTGCAGAATTGATTTTCATACATAAAATATATTTTTTCTCATTCGATGCTCCTATGTATTCTGTTTTCGATAACTTTTATTTCAAAGAAACTAGAAACCCTCGAAAAAGACAAAAATAAACAAATTTTTATCACCAATAAAGACGTCTAGTCTGGAGATTTAACCTTTAACTATGGACGTCAAATTTTCTTTACACTTCTATGGACAAGCGGTCACTGACGCCCACGAACTTCAAGGATGAAAAATAAATTATATTTTGTAGCGAAGGGTAAAATTATGTTATAATTTTATTAATTGGGTTGAAAAGAAACGAAAAATATATAAATCAACTTTATTCTTTACTAAATTATACTTATTAACACAAATTGACAGTCTTAAGGTACACTTTTAGACTATAATGACATGATATCACTTTTAGGAATATATTCTTTTAAATAAAGCTTACCAAACAAAAAGACTTTCAAAAATATAAACTATAAAAAGTAAACTAATATGAAAATAAACGCTTTACATTTAAATATGAAAATTTTGGCAGCGGTTAAATCTTAGGCAGTTATTGGCAATCATTAACAGGGGCTTTGAACATAGTAAACAAAATGGTACTTTACGCGACGGAAGATTCTTTTACGCGACATTTTTCGTGTAATTCTAGTCTTCGCTTTCATCCTCAAACGAAAATTTTATGCGGTGCGGTGGGCTGTCCACGGAACTCGCAACATTCTCATCGAACACCACATCTCAAATGCGTCAATACGAGATCTGTCTGCCTTTGAGAATGTCTCCTTTTACATACATATATGTTATTTTCGAGGAGGAAATCGTCGAGAGCCAAACCTCGAATTTTGCAATTTTTATACGCAATTGTCAGCGTTAACTACTGTTGTCCCTATCACAC
Source organism: Chilo suppressalis (assembly GCA_902850365.2). NCBI lineage: Eukaryota > Metazoa > Arthropoda > Insecta > Lepidoptera > Crambidae > Chilo > Chilo suppressalis. The sequence continues at coordinate 4,935,223 of OU963911.1, forward strand.
CGTATTTGCCAATGCGTGCCAGCAATTGTTTTTTGAAATACCTATCAAATTTCTCAAATGTCTCTCAGCTCGCGTCCAGCATATATCTAATTTTCGAGGAGGAAATTGTCGAGAGCCAAACCTCGAATTTCCCAATTTTTAACCGCAATTGTCAGCGTTAAATACTGTTGTCCCTATCAAACCGTATTTGCCAATGCGTGCCAGCAATAGTTTTTTCAAATACCTATCAAATTTCAGCTCGCGTCCACTCTTAATAAATAATATTATAATTATAATTATCAGCGTGACCAAATAGTTTGTTATCCATAATTTCGAATTTAGGGCAGATCGGGAACTGACATAATATATGGACTTCAGGCCAATTGGCGGCCTGCCAAGGATCTTTAATAAAACGGGTATGCCCTGAACAATAGCGTGACAATGGGAGCCTATAAACGTCTGTACAGTAAACTAGTTGGCATCGAATCTCAATGGTGTTAATATATTGCCATCATTGATTTAGTGTTAAATTTCACCATTAATAAGTAATTGTAAGTTTATTTCCGTCGCCGTTGACTGTTTACGCAAACCAGTCTACATCAGTAACCCTCCCATATCATTTATTAATCGAACAATAGTCTTGAACTAAGCTTGTCCAGATGTGGTGCTTTACGCGTGTATTTATGTTCAATGATCCGTGTTCTGAAAGAATTGTTCTTACAGCCTTATGATCGTGCAACAAAGTACAAAACTTATGTGCATCGCGCGCACCTGCGCGCGACTAAGCTTTGGTACTAATATGAGCTAAAATTAACGTTTCTTCAGCTGCACGTACAAATTTATCGTCACCCACAACTCCTTTTATGCATGTCGAAAATCATCAGTAACGCTATCGTGTAGCGTCTATATATTTTTTGAATGCCATGCCATGTAGGCAAATTAAGAGGTGATAAAGTCCAAACGCGAAGATAGCTGCTACAGCACTTATAAACTGCTATACCAACTATCCTCAGCTTACCGGCCTGCAGAAATTCTTCTTCACGCCTCACTTAAAGAACCTCAGATTGTAGGAAGGAGGGAACACGTGCGCGGGCAAAGAATTCCACTTACGAATAGTACGATAAAGAAATGAGTCACAAAATTCCGATTTTTTCGAATCGAGCTAGTTTATAGACACGTAGCTCGATAATTCATTACAATTATAAAAAGAAGCTTAGTTCAAATTTTGAATCCTAACTTTAGCGCATTTAGTACCCAGCTTGGTCACGCAGGTGTGGGAAAGACATCAGTTATCAGCATATTAACATGTACACTGCTGAGGCACATGACCCGCCATACAGGTCAAGGTCCAGTGCGGGGTATAACCTCAACCTCGCTTAAGACACGGGGTCTCTATCGCGCTTTGTAGGAACAAATTAATAAAAGAGATAACAAACTTTTTTTACAAGAATTGCTTACATTAATCGTATCCAAAAACAAATCGCAGTTTTGGAGCGCAACCACGCAAGCCACAGCGTAATGGAAATTCAGAAGAATTTATCAGCTGTCCAACCATTACCAAACAGACATTCTTTCCGTCAGATAGCCACAGTCATACGAGCAAAATCAGTATGAAATTTGAAACAACATCATGGCAATTAGCTTGTGTGGTTTTACAAAATGTCTTTTGTTCCGGGCCCACGTCAATAGAGAGGGTTATTGGAGAGGTGGAACATTTAAAGTCAAATAAGCAATGTTGACAATTTAAGTAGGATACCCTGAGACAAGATGGGACGATGATATTCGTAGGCTGACTGGATGAGAGTAGCACAAAATCGGGAGCAGTGGCGTACATTAGGGGAGACCTATGTCCAGCAGTGGACGAACATGCAATTTGTTACAATTATAAATTAAAACACACTGGGCCCGCGTGGTGGGTCATGGCCCAATCTCCCTATTCCATCCATAGGGAAGGCCTGTGCCCCAGCAGTGGGGACATTAATAGGCTGATGATGATGTTGATATATTTTCTTGTTTTCATAGATATACTTTAATTATAATAAGTAATTTGATGAATTCTTTTTGCACTACCTTCTTAAGATTTTTGCTATAATTCTCCGGTTAAGTGGTAGAGAATGCCTTATGGCAAATTAAGTAAGTTCGCCGCTTGTACAGTCATTTGTGCAATAAAGTATGAATAAATAAATATCCTTAAATTTTCGTTACTTTTTTTTATTTAGCAAGCTTCTTAACACAGTTTGTACTATATTGACGGGTAGATACCTACTTTGGTATCATCTAATAAAAACAAATGAGTATCACGTCTCCCTCCACTCCACTCCATCGCTAACAAGCTACAATTGCCACAAGTTATTCTAGGCACATCACAACAACACTAATTCCCGTCGAAAATACAGCGGTGGGTAAAGGCAACAAATTAAATATTAGGAAAGCTTAGGGCTGCCAAAAGTTGCGTTATTCTTTCCCGCCCGTGCCTATGGGATGTTGCCAGCTTCAACCACACTAAGTTAAAAACCTATATGTCCGTTACTAAAGTTTTAGAATTCGGAAAAGCAGGTAAAGAAATTTACGCGATTGCGTTTCTTATTTGAATTCCAAATTTTCTTTGTAATTTGTATACATATTCGATTGACTAATTTCAAAAAGCGTTTTTTGGTACAGTAATTTACTTAAATTTTATTTATAATTAAAACATACTACAGACCCTTGTTAAGCGTGGCGAACATATAAATCTCTGGATATGCAACTTCCGCAGCGTTAATATTTAAAGAGGCCGCCATAATCGGGCTTTCTGTTTTAAAGGAGATTTTACGTATATAAAAGGAGAGTTACGCAAATTTATTTTGTTTTCGGGTTAAATGATTTTTGGAGTGTAACTTCGTGTTGAGATTGAGGTTCATTTGTTTATTGTCTCACTTCACAATCCGACATTTATGTTTTGTTGTAATATAATCATTAGCACAGAACACAGAAAAAGGTAAGAAGAGTGATTGGACTTTTTGGACGAAGTATAACTAAAATGTTTTGCCTCCAAAATTGAATACATTTCAAAGAAGTAAAGAAATTAAATTATATTAAGATATATCTTTATATATATAATTCTTCTGTGAGTGTGTATGTCACTGAACTTCTCTTAAACGACTGGACCGATTTTGATGAAATTTTTTGTGTGTGTTCAAGGGGATCTGAGAATGGTTTAGATTCACAATTTTGTCCGCTGGACAACCCCTATTTTTTTAGGGCGGTACGAAGTTCGCTGGGTCAGCTAGTATAATATAAAAATGGACTTTATGTCTATTTATCTTCTTTAATGTTACAAAGGTGGCAAACAAGCGTATGGCCTAAGATACAAAATTTACGAACGTGCTTAAACATCACTGGTTCAAAATATTTTTTCAAAAGCTTATTAAATTAAAATACAACACGCATTAATGTATCTGTTTTTATAAACTTATATGAAAAAAAAAGAAAATTTTTAAAGAATTATTTGTGGATTGTGTAAGATTGTGGATTACCTACAATGCGAAAAGATGGCGCTGCTTTGCAGCTTAAGAATAGCTAGAGGAAATTCAACGCAGCCGTCAGGGCCGCGGTAGCATAATTTGTCAGTGCATTCGCCCGGATTGCGAAGGGTGCGGGTTAGAGTCCCGTCTGCTGTCTGGTCCGCGTGGATTCTTTTCTAGTTATATTTTCTTTAGACATAAAATAATATTTAGAATTTCGATTTCGGCGCAGTGCGTACGTTGTTCAATATAATTTACTCACTTTTGGAGATCGCTGATTGTCCCTACTACAGAATCAGTAACAGTAACGACCGCCTTGAACTTCTCTGTAACTAATGAAATTAACAGCATCTTTTAGTTCCTGCAGTTCATCTCGTAATTCATTTCCAAATTTAGAGTTTCCTTCAAGGAAAGCTGAAATTGCTTCAATAATGCGCTCACCTAATAACTTCTTCTGCTATTGAATTGTTTTACCTTGCGCACCAACGTGGCTTGAGGTCGAGGCAACTGTTCTGTTTTTCTAGTTATATTTTCTTTAAAAAAGAATAAGAGAATTCAAGTTACTTTGACCGCCTGCACTGATATAACTCTCCAGAAAACAGATGTAACATCAGCAAAAACATCGAGAACACTATGATTGGATGAACGCTTTGTTACAATTTTTACTTAAAAGTGACGTCACAAGTCCCCACTCTCAACTTTTACGTCATTAGCTTTGTAATTTTTAGGTTGATTGACTACAGAAAAAATATGTGTCCATTGTTTTTTGATAATATAACTAACGGACTAAATTGAATTCCGTTTATTTTACCCCGTTGTCACCCCTATTGTTCCTCTGTAAAAGTTATAGGAATGAAAAGAGTTTAACGGTAATCGACTATCATCTTTTTCCTCAAATTAATGCGGCAGCCAATAATAGATATTTAAAAAATGCCAAAAATCTGAATAAATGAAAACGTAAGTGCACTGATATAACTCTTCAGAAAAGAGTTATGTAACATCACCAAAAACATCGAGAACACTATGATTGGATTAAAAAATCGGTCTGAATATTTTTCCTCATTACACCACATTATGTATTGGTATGTACCAAGGAGTCCAGAAACCAAGCACTCATCAATACCAACTTGTAGGTATCTCACGTAAACATTCCCCCGGCAGAGTGATTTGTATACGTCATCCCGCGGTGACGTCACAGGAATAAGGATCGCACCGGGACTTTTTGCGCGCCGTGACGGGAAACATCAAAATCTGGGACACACACATAAGCACCTCGATATAATCCACATTACACGTGTGTAGTGTTAGGGCCGTCTCTGGAAATTCCCTAAACTTCACTAGTAACCTAGTGAAGTCACGGGTTTTTTTTAAAGTTTTACGAGGAGTATGGACTCCTCGTAAAACTTAAAAAAAAACCCGTACACCAAGTGATGTGAACAAACGTACCTCCGTTTGTTACGAAAACATACCGACGTTTTTTACGTTAAGTTGTGATACTGTAACGTCTTTAAGAGCCCTTTCACATTTTTTGCAAAAAAAACGTAAGTTTTGAGCGCCTCGTTTAGCACCTTATAAAAATTTTGACTATTTCCAATAAAAGGAAACAGTAGATTTATTCTTCCTATTGTAAGTTAATGAAGAATATTTGTAAATACTATTTAATTTTTTTTATAATGATTGTTCTACCGCAGCTAGTTTACGGAAAAAACGATAATATGCACAACTTCAAACGCCTGAATCTCTAAATAATGCTTAACACATTGAACGCCATGGTGGTCACCGGTGACCACCACTATACTTTCCATAAGGGCCGACGCCGATTCACGATTTCGACAAATTTTAAAAATTATATTTTATTGGCAAATATGAGTCAAAATAGTTAAAAACCCCGATCTAAATATTTTTTTTTTTATTATTATCAAAATAATTCACAATATAATTGCTCTCGATCACCGGTGACCACCACGGCGCAACTGCATTGAAAATCTGCATTTCCTCCCCGCGGGGCCGCGGGGGTCACGGCACTAGCCGCATCCCCGCGCCCTTCCGGGATATCCTCGGAAGCGCTGCGCTTGACACGTGCCAGTATAGAGCATACTAATCGCACGCAAGGTCACGCGCATTTATTTATCTTTTATAATACATTTATGGATTGTTTTAGTGAAACTTTTTAAGTCTGGTTTACATTTAAAGTGAAATAAACTGTGTCCTGCCTGACTGTAAAGTGTGGTGTGAATGATGGATGGTTTTGATGACTTTGAAATAACAAATGACGTTTTGACGCAGATTGAAAATATTGAAATTTCCTTTCTTAATGGTAGCTTTCATCTAAGTTCGGAGTCTGAGGAAGAGTGTGAATTACAACCATCTTTACGGAAGCGACGACGAATTCTGTCCATTACTGACACGAGCGACATTGAACCCGAAAATGCCATGCCAAGTACTACTGGTCACACCGCGTCATCATCTACCATGTGGCACCAACCAAGAAGCAATCAACGTCGGATTATCCCTTACACTGAATTCCCAGGATTAGATTCACGAGTTGCAAGAGGAATGGTCGATAAGACCCCGGCAGATTTCTATCATCTTTTAGTATCAGTCGAAATATTTGAAATGGTGGCAGACGATACAAATAGCTTTGCTATCAAAAAAATCACAGCCTCTAACTCAGCATCTAAATCTGCACGGATTCGCCAGTGGACGCCTACATCCGCAGCAGAGATAAGACGATTTTTCGGATTGATTATTTTCATGGGGGTCGTAAAATTACCCAAAATATCTGACTACTGGTCAAAAGATCCTGTACTTGGACAGAATTTTCCTCGAACAATAATGAGTCGAAACCGATTTGAGCTGCTGCTACAAATGCTACACTTTTCTCACCAAGACGAAGAAAATAAATCCAATAGATTACACAGGATTGAGAAATTACTCGAAGCAATAAACAGGAACTTCCAAAAAAATTACACTCCTTCAGAAGAAATCTGCATAGATGAGAGCGTAGTGCCTTTTCGCGGACGAATAATTTTTAGGCAATATAATAAACAAAAAAGGCATAAATATGGTATAAAAGAGTTCAAGTTATGCACCATTCCTGGCTATACATACAAAATAAATGTATACGCAGGAAAGAATAACGATGAAACCAATACTACACCACTGAACGTCGTTATGTCTCTATGCAGTGACCTTCTGTACAAGGGACATACACTAGTTACCGACAACTGGTACACCAGTGGATCTTGCCAAAAAACTTCTGAATGCAGAGACTCATCTCGTGGGCACTATTCGGAAGAACCGGAAGCATCTGCCAAAGGATGTAGTAAATGCTAAACTGAAGCGAGGCCAATTTGCAGCTAAGGAAAGCAGTGAGGGCATAACTGTAATGAAGTGGAAGGATAAAAGAGATGTCCTATTGCTGTCCACAAAACACTCAGTGCGGTTCCAAAATGTCCGAAAGCGCAACAAAGTTATTTCCAAACCGAAAATAGTCATTGATTATAACGGCGCCAAAGGGGCTGTAGATCTGTCCGATCATATGGCTGCTTACTCAACTCCACTGAGGAAATCGATAAAATAGTACAAGAAGTATGCGATTAACCTTCTCCTCAACACAGCAGTAATCAACGCACTGATCTTGTATCAAAGCGTCACTGGCAAGAAAATACAAATGGCAGACTTCCGGCTGGCATTACTAAAGACGTTTTGCAGCCAACAAGATATTTTAGTTGCAACACCTAGAAGAATGGCACACAGACTGCAAAAAAAAGAAGGGCAAGCCAGAACAAGCAGGCGAACATGCGTGAATTGCTACAAAATTAACGTAGCTTCTTACGGTAGAAAGTTGGCTAAAAACAAGTCTAAAAAGGTGACAACGTTTTGTTCACAATGCCCGGAGAAGCCTTTTCTTTGCATATCTTGCTTCAATGTTCTTCATTATTGACCTTTTTTTAATTAATTTATTGTTAGACAGATTTCATTTTATACGATAAATATTCATGAGAAGTTCTTTGTTGTAAATTTTTGATTTATTTTAATTTTTTTTTTTAGTTTGATAGGATTATTTTTTACTAAGTTCAAAATAAGTGTAACTAACTGTATTATCTAACGTAAAATAAAACGGTTTTCAAATATTTTTTCTAATAAAACATATATTTTATAAATCTTCTTTTATTTCGACACCTCATCTTGTATAACTTAACCAAAAAATTGTCCGTCTTTTTTTATACTAAGTGTAGAAACGAGCTAGTATGCGTAAACTGTTCTCCAGGGCCACGCCGGGCACACTGAATATAATTTTGTACCGGTACTGTGTCCTCCAGCGAGAAAATTGAGTTCAAACACGAGCCCGTCGCGCGGTCACCGGTGAGCCCCACAGCCTGAACGGGTAGTATTGCTGTCGCTCACCGGCGAGCCCCACGGCTCAAACGGAATAATTACTAAATTTGAATTGGCGTTTATCGTGTTAATAAATTAGATCAAATTAATTACTACGACATCAGAAATATGTTTTTGTCGTAAAATAATGTATTAGAATTTTGATTTTTCATGTCATTAATTATCAAAAAAAACATCTAACCTCCGTGAGTTTTCCCATAAAATAATGCAGGTTTACCTTGTATTTTGATATTGAATTAAATAGAATTACTATCAAAAACTTTCATCAAACTAATCTACCATCATTGAACTACTGAAATATGTATATATTTTTATAATTAGTTCATTAATAATTATTTTATAAGACTCGTAACATCACCCGTAAAATGCAATATATACTAGTGCAAATCTACCTACCCGCCGATCAGAACAGCGGCGCAATTTTGTAAAACAGCTCTTAATGCTACTTTTGCTGGCTGCTGTATTATAGATAATAACCTTTACATAAATTGTAGTGCAATGAACAATATTTGGAGTCGTCGTCATGTCTAAAACATAAGTAAATCTGAGTTGCCGTTAACTACTTGGGTTAGTATTTTTAGGGTTCACTACCTTAAGAGGAAAATACTGGCCAAAAGGGCTCTTTACTGAACTGAACCGATTTTGTTGATATTTGATAAAAAGGCAGCCTGTAATTTCAATAATAAATGAGTTAGAATTTGTTAAAGAAATAAAAAGAAAAACAAGGAGATAAAATAGATGAACGGAGATAAATTGGTCTTTTGTATGATGGAGGTGGACCTCCCCATGCGGGTTATAATATCTGCTCTGCCCTCTCTTAAAATTATATTGAATCCGTAAATGTGTAAACAAAGGAATAACCCATCGTTAGCACTTGAAAGAGATTAAACCAATGTTTTCCACAAACAAAATCATTATCTCAATGTCATTATACCTCCATTAAAAAAAAGAGTGGCCAAGTGCGAGTCGGAATCGCCTATGAAGGGTTCCGTAGCAGCAAGTAATACAATATAAAAGTTCTTGTAGTTCGTTGAAACTTTGATCGATGTTTTAATAATAGTATTTTTTTGAATTGATTTGTGATTTATGACGTCTTAAATAAAACTACTTTCTAGATCTCGTTCAAACCAATTTTCGGTGGAAGTTTACATGGTAATGTACCTCATATATTTTTTTAGTTTTATCATTCTCCTACTTTAGAAGTTTCAGGGGGGGAGGGCACACATACATTTTACCACTTTGGAAGTGCCCTCGCGCAATCTATTCAGTTAAGATAAAAAAAAATATGAGAAACCTCAATACCATTTTTGATCCTATCAATAGCTTCCCCACACGTATTTGACGAAAATATTTTTTTTGAGTTTCTGTGAATGTGGCTGTGACATACTTTGGACAGACCGACAGACAGACAGAAATGACGAATCCATAACGGTTTCGTTTTTTGCCATTTGGCTAAGGAACCCTAAAAGGAGTTAAATACGATTTCAGCACGAAATTCTGCTTCAATCTAAATTTCCGTAGTCTAGCTTGTAGTAACTGATGAATTGCCAAATAATTCCCATATCCCAAACAAGCCGCTCGATTGTATCGAACCATGAACGGCTGAGATCACATCTGCATATTAGGGTGGACCCGCGATCAACAATGGCAGGACTGCAAGCCAGGCGGCCAGGCACAACAAATTACTCGCCTATTAGCTGGGGGTTAGGCCCGTTATATGTAAACCGGGGTGTGTGGTCCAAGATATGGAAGATCTTAGTAAGTTTGCTAACTGAAATCTATATGTACTAATATATAGGAGCTCGATGGTGCAGGTGGTTAGCGCGTTCGGCTGCGATCGTTGAAGTTAAGCAACTTTCGCAGTAGTCGGTCATTGGATGGGTGACCAAAAATCTTCTATCTTGAGTTCCTTCGTGCTTCAGAAGGTACGTTAAGCCGTTGGTCCCGGCTGCATCTGCAGTCGTTAGCACCCACCAATCCGCACTGGGCCCGCGTGGTGGGTCATGGCCCAATCTCCCTATTCCATCCATAGGGAAGGCCTGTGCCTCAACAGTGGGGACATAATAGGCTGATGATGATGAACTAATATTATAAAGTTGAAGAGTTTGTTTGTTTGAACGCGCTAATCTTTGGGACTACGATTCCGATTTCAAAAAATATTTTTGTGTAAGATAAGAACATTTATCGAGAAAGGCTATAGGCATAGGCTATATAACATCACGCTACGACCAATAGGAGCGGAGCACCAATGAAAAATGTTGCAAGAACAGGAAACATATTCAATTTGAGAGCTTCCGTTGCGCGAGTTGCGAGTAAACGGTACAAAAAACATGTTTTCACGGAATACGGATGACGACTAAATTTTTATTATCCTCAATCAGTTAGATTATCAAAAAGTATTGTCTGGTACACGTACGTCTTTTTTTACACAATTTAAACATTACAGAGATATATTGACTTGAAATGTCGCATGACGTAACGCTTTGTTACAATTTTTACTTAAAAGTGACGTCACAAGTCCCCACTTCCAAACTTATAAGTTGTTGTTATTTCCATTGTTTTTGATAATATAACTAACGGACTAAATTGAATTTCGTTTATTTCACCCCGCTGTCACCCTATTGTTCCCCTGTAAAAGCTATAGGAATGAAAAAAGTTTAATGGTAACCCACTATAACGTTTTTCCTCAAATTAATGCGGCAGCCAATAATAGATATTTAAAAAAAAGCCAAAAATCTGAATAAATAAGAACGTAAGTGAGACTGAAGTTTACAGAATCGAGATGCAGACGCGAAGATAGCTGATGGAGCAGTTTTACCATGTACTTAGTAAATTACTAAAAATTGAATTATGAAATTGAATCTCTTTTATAATTAAACAAATGTTATGCAAATAGGTAATCTATTACGTAAGTTTGAGAAATTTTAAAAGTATGACTTTGATCTCTAAGGAAATTCCTATTAACTATCACGACCATAGAACAAATTTTTCCACCTACAAAGAGTCCGATAGCCAATTTCCTTACTGTCTAGATTAACAGTCACAGAAAAACTACTAAAGAAATACAAGACCATAACACGATACCTAATCCACATTGAATGCTTAGAGCAATCTCAGATTAAACATGATACGTCTAAGGGACCAGCATTTAAATAATGTCTTGGGGCAATATTGTCATTACTGAGGTCAAAACGTCTTCGTCTTGTGCTAGACACGTCTGGGTTGTCCGTTATAAACGATTGACGGATATGACACAGTTCGGGGTAAGGGTCAGGGATGAGATGAGACCTAGCGCTTATCATGATCCGTGCCAAATCGGGTTTGCGACACAACGTCTACAAATTAGATGTACGATAAGCCATGTGAGCCCTTGAGCTCGTGTGTACTGTTATCTTGTAATTGGGATATGGCTGTTGCCGTAATGAATAGTGATTGGTGCCTTCCGAGACGTGGTTAGTGAGGGAACGGTACTGTTTGTAAGGGATTTATGTGGAAGAGGAATAGTTGATGAATTGATAATTATGATGATTTATTTATTAGTCGTCATATCGAAGGTACAGATAGATGTAAAACAAATTAACGTTCTCAAATGCCTTTAGAATTAATAGGACCTACATTACTTTTTTGTATAATAACGCGACGCCTTGCTTTGGACTCTAGAGTTTGCGTGAGGTCTTTTTATCACGCTTTCGAAGGTTTGCTTTCAAAGAACTATCCTTCTTTGAATTTCAGTAATTCACAGTGAACTTCCAGCGTGCTTGGTAGAGCGTGGTGCCTGGTGGTGATATTGCTCTCAAACACAAATTCACTTATTAATTTTAAAGATCAAAATATCGTGTGCGGGACGTTTCTCCTGCTTCAATCTTAGATTATTGCTTTGACGACCTTGGTGGCTCGAGTGGTATGTTCGCTGGTTTTAAAGGTGTCACCTACTCAGAGGTCCCGGTTACGATTAACGGTGGGGAAAATATTTGTATGATGAATACGAGCATTTGTGCCGAAGTCGTTTATGTATTGTTAAATAAAAAAAATACTTATTTCGATGTATCCATCAGGTTTTTTTTTGACAATTAATCGTATGCTGTTGTGGAAGGGGGGGGGGGGGTCAAGCTCTGCCAGAACCATATTTATCGAAAGTATCGATACATCGTCTATCAGCCATTTTTACCGATACTGATTCGGTTCTGGAATATAAATTGATCTGAGAATTTAGATTAGATTATTATAGTCTTCTTCAGGATATTTCAGTATCTCCACCTTTTTTCTTGTGTGTGTGATATTATCCAAAATTTATGTACATTTTAAAGTTTATTTTGAATATAGTTTAAAAATTATGAACCGGTCCAGACCAACCTTTAAAACAGGTAGGTTTTCTGCTAGAATTGGAGCGCCCGTCTGGGGAAATTAACTCCACCTTATAGAATATCACAGTAAATGTTGTGTTTCTCTCGTTTGGTAAGCAAGGTTTCCGGGTTCCACGGTGTAGGGGATTGGGGTCAGGGTTAGGCAATGATGCGAGTGATATTTTTGATATCGCAAGCGCCTATGGGTTATGGTGGCTAGTAGTCAATACGCTAGTTTATCAACCTTTAGCATTAAAAAAAACCTCAAAAAAGGAGGAATATTTATCGTGTATATATACTAACCATTTTTAATTCAGAATCATAACAATAAAACGGTCATAAGGTTTATCGTTTACAGCATTTATTTATGAGGTGAGTGACTTTGGTTCGCGTGACACAACGTCAAGCTAGTCTTCGACAGCACGTGATTTGTGCAGCAGCAAAGAGTACAGTTGTCACAACATTGGAAGATACAATCTGGCGTTGACAACAGCTTTGTGATGGTGCCGTTAAAAGCGATTTTCGTATCGAAAAAGATGCGGTATTGACTGTAAAAAATACTGGCGCATTGACATTCTCCACGGTTAGGGAGGGTTTAGTTATTTAACACACGATTTAGAATTGCAGGCAAGATAGATACTTGACACGAAAGATGAATGAACTGTGTATAAGGATTTAATTTCTGAAGTATTTGTCGAAGATAAAAAAGAGGATTCGATTTTTAGAAGCTACCTTTTGTACCAGTTGCTTAGTTATAAAAAAAGAAGTTTGATCATGTGGCTTACCAAAAAATCTATGGCTGGACTTACATGTTATTATGTTGAGAAATTAGTGTAACAAAAGTTCAAACTTACAAAATAAAGAAGAGAAGAACTAAAATGTATCCCTCTTGATGTCCAAAGTACTCATTAATCATCACTAAAGTTTAAACTCTAATGAAAAAGTAACTGAAAAAAAACAAAAGAAACATAAACACATATAACAACAAACTTGGTTATGAACATTTATTTTTTATTTATTTATTTATTACACTGACTCCAATTAGCCTAGCCCCAAAGTAAGCACTGTAAGGCTTGTGTTATGGGATACTAGGTTACAGGATAGAATACTTATACTGTACATATATAAGTATATTTACATAGTCATATATGTTAAACATCCATAACTGGAGAACAAATGCTCGTATTCATCACACAAACATCCCCCACCGGGATTCGAACCCGGGACCTCTTGAGTCGGCGACACCATGAAACCCGGCGTACAAACCAAAAATAGCATTCAAATCAGAATTGAATCGGCATCGTCTCAGAACTCATTTTTCTTCGTGCTCCCTTCGAAATATCCTTCATTATTCGCTATGTCAGCGAACTGTATCATGTTTTACGGACGGCGTGACAGAAGGGAGTTTGTTATAAATTTGCGGTTAGGTCCTCATGTTTCTCACGTCCGTCCGTACTAATGAATAACCAGCTTTCGTGGAGTGACTGCGAATATTTATATGATAAGATGTGTTGGAACCTGACACTCGGAATAACCTTGAGGCCGATGAATTATGTTTCAAATTTGAATTAAAAGATCTTCTGTTTGTTTGGTGTGCTATCCAAATTCTTTCAAAAATAAATATTTCCAACGCTCACACCAATTATTAGCCTTAGTAAGGCTTGTGTTATGGGATGCTAGGGGTAACTGATAGAATACATATACTGTACCTATGTTAAGTATATTTATATAGAATAACATTTAAAATCCCCACGACTAGAGTACAAATGCTTATTATGCGTATTCATCACACAAACATCTGCCCCCACCGGGATTCGAATCCGGGACTTCTCGAGTCAGCAACACCATGAAACCCGGCGTACAAACCACTCGGCCACGGAGATCGTCAACACGTACACAGTTACTGGCTTTGTATGTTACCAAATCGATTGCACTAAGATGTGGATGCATATGAATTTTAAGATGGATATTTGAGGTGAATGGATAAAGTAAACAGAGAAGTTTGAAAGTGGCACCTAAACTCATACAAATATCCTTAACTCAGAAATGAACTTCGATCAACAATTCTCTAGATAACGGGTTACATACAAAATCAAAGCTAAAAACTGTAAGCGTATGTTGAAACTTATGCAGCTATATTCGATTCCCAATGAACAAAGATAAATGTTTTAAAACAGTTAAGATGAACCTAATAACAACTATCTCACAAAGGAATAAGGTTACAAATACGAAAATGTTATTTCGCACATACGACCTTTTATCTTATAAACTCCGAACTCTTGTTCCGTTTATAAATTATATCTGATACTTGAAAAAAAAACGATAAGGGTGAACAAAGGAAAATGTGAAATCAACCTTATGATCTACAACATAAAATATTTTTACCAGACATTGGCCAGCCAGTTACGTCGTTTTTTATTAACCGAACTAATTAAAATTAAGATCTCACACCTCAAGTGAGGCTATATTTACCGAGACGGATTTTACGCGCTGACCCTTTATCTATAGAATTTTTGATCGACGTTTATGGATAACTAACAAAATCACGTCAATATTCTCGCGATAGAAAAGAGTATGACAACGATTAATATACTCCACCAATAACAATGTCAGATTAAATTAAACCACATTATATCGATTTGCTGAACGAATTGTTCTATTTCCAAAATTAGTATTCCGCCGAGAGACCAACTATAATTCGGTCTGATTTTACGACGAAGCCTACGAAAGCGCAAATGAGGGCTGGAATGACGCAATAACCTCCAGGTTTTCTATGAGTTCTTTTTTCTAAAATCAAAACTTTTTTTATTATATCTGCTGCTGCTAATAGCAAATGATAGAACATAGTCGGGCTTACGGTGGCGCGGAACTCCTTGAAAGGCCTGGAAAAGCAAGACGCTGTAGTTGTTTTTTAGACAGAGAGCGTCTTCACAGGGAAGAATTTTATCTTCGCACTTAATAGTTCAAGTCCGAGACACATAAGCGAAACGAGTTTTCTATAAATACTCAATTGGGCTCTACTTGGCTATGAAACCTTCATGTGGGGGAAAAGCATTCAGCCCCTGTACCATGTATCCCTACCGCAACATATAACAAGGCGATAAGGTGTCACTTAAATTGAAAAACTTAATAATTATTGCTTTTTCACAGTAGGCTATCGATAAATCACTGAATTATTAATGATGCGGTGATCTTGCATGACTGAGGAATTAAATATAAGTCATTCATTCATTCAATTTAATTGGAAAAGAAAATATTAATAAATGTTACTAACAATTAACTTATTAAAGAAACATACAAACATGAAACTTGAAAACATTACATAAATTTTTTGGACAGTCAGGTAAAAATGGTTATCATCGCGACTTGCTTTATTTATTCGATTAAAGGCTTGTTTCACAATCGCTGAGTAAAGTTTCAAGTAAGATAATATCCAAAAAAAATCAACATCCACATTCTTTACTGAGCGTAGAAAGAATGAAGAAAGAAACGAATGGGGAATGGGGAAATTGAATATTTTTGGAAAAGCGTTGAAAAAAGCAAGCAAAATTGCCCTTTTAACGTCAAATTCAACATCCCTACTTGTTTACTGAGCAGATAAGTTCTAAGTAGCTTATTGAGAATTTTACTCAGCGATTGTGAAACAGGCCCTAAGAATGAAAGATATCGTTATTTTCATAAATTATATACGGAAACTGCAAACGTCTACGATATTGCGGAATGTAAGTATTTGTCACTATCGTAGGAGATTTCGCAGGGATCCAAGACTTCCTTGGATTGTCTACCCACCCACCTCGCTCCTCCACCGCAATTTTTCACAATTAACGAATTATAATCGCGAAGGTGGCCACGTCCTGGGTTTACGAGCCAATCCCGTCGGCGCGTGCACTGAATCCAGAATCGCGCCCACCTGGATTAAGCGGGCACGTTAAACAATCTGGGAGAATTTAAAAAGTACCCACCGGAATATTAAAAAGTGGAACTGTCTTTTGTTTTTCTTTTTGCTACCTTTTTTCGTGTACCTAGTCGGAGATCGTGTTTTGTTATTTACTTTTAAGGGTACGCCGATGTTAACAATACATAAAGTAGCTTGTATTTTTTCATCATTAAACTTGTTAAGAAAGTTGATAGTTTCAAGTAAATTCTTACATATATACTTAGTTTGTTAATCTTCCATGTGAAGTGTCTATCTTGCCTGCAATTCTACATCGTCTGTACACCAAATGCTTTCTCTCAAATCATAGAAAATGACTATTTGCCAGTCTTTTGTACAGGCAAGAGTCTCTTTCTAATTTAATTTAAAATTTAAAAGTTGATCTATAGTTGTTCATGTTATGTAATGATATTAGTGCCGTTGTCAACCTTGAATACGTAACGCTGAACAAGTAAGATTTCGCGATAACAACAAGCTCATGTGACTCACAACATGACGAATTTGCCACCATTGTGCAAAATACTTTCCCCTTAACCTATGTCCAGGGCGCGTTAAGTAGACGCAACATCAAATGTTTATGGCAAGGAAACACGCTATGGTGACACATCGAAAAGTTTATGCCTAGGTCACCATTAATAAATACCCTTGCGGAATTTCTATTTCCATCCCAGATACTAATAACTTTAAAAATTCCCAAGAAAATTCTGAATTCAATAACTTCTGACTTGTTTCAGTCGGTATTTTTCACGCGGTACTCACCAACAAGTTAGATTTCGCATTCACGGAACGTTTATATGTGTTATAATAAAAGACCTCGGAAAGGTTGCTATTCACAATCAGTGTAGGTATACTTAAGAGAAACGAACACTAATTAAACCATAGCAAAGTGATTGCGGGCCACCAGTATAGAATAAAACCTTTGAAGCTTTAATAGTGGCGTATATCAAGTAGGTATATATAGGAATAGGTTAAGAAGTTTGAGGATCTCCGGCTGTACGAGCAGTACATTGCAGTACATTACGTATTTTATATTTAACCTAATTATTTTGATGACCATGCGCAACTGCGTAGCGCGCCTCAATATTTAGAAATATTATTATTTTAGTGCAATAAACATATTCAATACGAACGGTCTACATTTTTTACATACCTTCGTCTGAACAGTTGCATTCCCGAAACATTAAACATTCATATTTGGGTACGAGCCCCAATATTGGTCCTTCGACTACAGTGAAGTGTGTGATTATCTGAAATATTCTACGGTAGCGAACCGGTCATCTGGCCTCCCACAAGCGGGTCTCACCAGGTAGATTGAGGAGGCGCACATATCGTGGAGTACGTAAGCAATCGCACAGAACCACATCCTACATATAAATACAGTCTTACTGTCGAGTTTTTTACATCTTTATTTTTATAACATTATATTACCTACAACTACAGCACTATGGAGTCCAGTGCTCTCGCGTCTCTTTTACATCGTCAAGAACTAATCGCGGAGTGTTTGCGCAAGATGGAAACCAACATAAAAAAGGATTCTGCGTCTCGTAAAACGGCGGATTACATACAAACACGAACGGAACTTATTTCATCTTATATTGAAGAATTTGAAGAAAATCACGTCAAGCTCCTGAGATCTGAAGATAAAACAGCAGATTATTTTACTTCCGATGCACACACGTTGATAAACAACTTGTATGAGAAGATACGTACTTTATTACGTAACATTACTCCGTATTCTGCAGACACGACTCCAGCGAAAAAAGAAGAGAAGGGTGGATTTTCAAGAAGTGACGAATTAATTCAACAACAGCAAACCAATTTTCGTGCATTTTTGAGAGTCATACGTAATTTGGACATGGAGAATATTTCTGAAAAGTGGGAAATACTGGACAAACTACAAGCCTTGCAGTCGCGTTGGAACGTGATTGATCAGGTACATTGGCAAATCGATAATTTGTTGATCGGTTCTGATTTAAACTACGAACAAGATTTCACAAAATACGAAGAGATGTACGAAAGAAGTAAGCGAGAATTAAATCGGAAATTAAATTCTACAACAAGCCAAAGTCAAGCTACTCCTGCTATTGAGATTCCGACATTTTCTGGAAACTATACGCAGTGGCCCACATTTATGGACTTGTATTCTCAAGCTATACACAACAACAACATGCTGAGTAAAGTCCAGAAAATGCAACATTTAAAGGGAAAGCTACGAGGAGAAGCGGAGCGTCTGGTACAGCATCTTAATATATCAGCTGACAACTACGATACTTGCTGGGAGCTGCTGACACATCGTTATAACAATCTACAACTTTTATTCACAAAACAAATCCAAGTTTTTATGGGACAACCACCCATAATGAAGGTGACGTCATATGAGTTGAAACGTTTACATGATACAAGCTTGGAAACGATTTACGCTATCCACAATCTGGGCGTAGACACAACTACATGGGATCCAATCCTGGTGCATATCCTCACTGAGAAAATGGATCCCGATACTTATGGATCTTATATGGAGTCGAGGGAGGATCCACGCCAACTGCCTTCCTTTGATGAACTGATAACTTTCCTGGAGAGCAAGTTCACTGCCTTGGAACCAGTCAATAGGAAAAATAGATCAAACACAACAAAACAAGAATCTGGAAATAACAAAGAAATAACAAAACAAGCAAAACCCTACAACTACAACAATAATAACAAGTCCTTAAGAACATATCATACATTCAAAGGTACATCAAGAACATGTCCTTTATGTAAATCAAATCACATCTTGATTTACTGCCCTGAATATCAGAAGTTGACACCGGACGACAAAGTTCGGTCATTGAACCAACATAATATATGCAAAAACTGCCTCTATTGTCACAATACACAGAAATGTAATTCGACCAAAACATGCAAATTGTGTAACAAATCACACCATACGACATTACACGAGTTATTTGCAACTCAACAAACTGCAAACCAACAGTCAAAGTCCGCATCAACTATTTCGCAACCTACAGCAAGTCATGTATCGGGAAACTTTGACGAAATACTTTTGGCTACAATTGAGCTTAAGGTCAAGGCAGCGGATGGAAGCTACATTCAGCTAAGATGTCTCCTTGATCAAGGATCACAAGTCAACCTGATCACAGAGTCTGCTGTTCAACGTCTTGGCCTACGAAGACGCAAACAAGATGCTACAATATCAGGCATTGGAATTTCTTCAAACAAATGCAAAGGCACTATACAATTAGTATGCCAATCTTTGTATAGTGACTACAAATTTATAGCGGAAGCTAAGGTAATGACAAAGATGTTAAATAATTTACCTAATTACACATTTGATAAACAAGACTGGCCGCACTTACAAAATATACATTTAGCGGACCCTGGCTACAATATATCGAGACCAGTAGATATACTTTTAGATGCTGGTATATACACAGAGATAGTTATGGATGGCATACTACGCAGCCCCAACAGTATAGCTCCAATAGCCCAGCAAACTAAGTTAGGGTGGGTGCTTCTTGGCAATGTGAAAACATTCCGCTGCCACTCCGTGTTGAACAATGTAGATGAGATTTCTCAATTCTGGGAAGGCGAAGAAATAAATGACATCCAGCACACGCTAACCTCTGAAGAAGAATACTGTGAAAATCTATACAAAAACACAACAAGAAGGGGTCCAGATGGTCGATATGAAGTGAAAATTCCCATGAAACCGGATTTCGAGTCTCTTTTGGGCACTTCAAAACCACCAGCACTGGCACAGTTTCGGCAGCTTGAAAAACGCTTAGAAAAGGACAAAACGTTATGCGACGCTTACAAAGGGTTCATTCAAGAGTACATACAGCTAAACCATATGAAGAAATGCAACAAACCATGCCTAACTAGCTATTTCTTACCACATCATGGTGTCATCAAACCCGACTCAACAACAACAAAATTACGAGCCGTCTTCAATGGATCTCAAAAGACAAAGTCAGGTTACAGCCTTAACGAGCTTATGTTAAGCGGACCCAACCTACAACAAGACCTACTAAGCATGATTATACGATGGAGAAGCTTTCAATATGTCTACACTGCTGATATCGAAAAGTTTTACCGACAAGTTCGTATTCAAGAAGAAGATCAAAACCTTCAAAAAATTGTATGGCGTGACGACATCAACCAACCTATACAAGAATATCAGCTGTGTACAGTTACCTACGGCACAAAGGCAGCACCCTACCTAGCGATGCGGACGATCAAACAGCTCATAACAGATGATGGTGATAAATACCCACTGGCTGCAGAGATTTTAGATCAACAACTATACGTCGACGATTTATTGGATGGCCATAATCAGCTGGATCGAGCACTTGAAGCGCAAAAACAGCTTATCAACATGTTACAAGGTGCTGGTTTCATTCTCAGAAAGTGGGCCAGTAATGACGACAGACTGTTACAAAATTTATCACAAGATCTCATAAGTCAAAATATGTTAGATTTCAAGTGTGCACAAAGTAACAAAACGCTTGGAATAACTTGGAACCCACACACGGATAATTTTGCATTACAAACAAAAAACATTTCTGCTACAAGCGAAGATGACGTCATAATCAAAAGGTCGTTACTATCCGATTTGTCAAAGCTATATGACCCACTAGGCTGGCTATCACCTATCACAATGAAAGGAAAGCTCATATTTCAACAAGTATGGGTGCTTGAAATCAGCTGGGATGACGTATTACCAAAACAAATACAAGAACAATGGCGGTCATTTAGAAACGATATCAACATTATAAATGACATAACAATACCGCGCTGGATCGGAAATACACAAAACTTGATAGAAATCCATGGCTTCTGCGACGCATCCGAAAAGGGTTACGCATGCGTCATCTACTGCAAAACTAAGGACAACCAAGGCAACGTAAATATTAGACTACTAGCTGGGAAAACAAAACTTGCGCCATTGAAGAAAACTATTACTTTACCACGCCTTGAACTTTGCGGTGCATGGCTCTTATCACGACTTATGAAAATTGTCATAGAGTCATTAAGATCGCAGACAGTACAAATATACGGTTGGACGGATTCAACTGTAGTTCTCGGTTGGTTACATGGAGAAGTCACAAGATGGAAAACATTTGTGGCAAACAGGGTCACCAAGATTATTGAAGTTATGCCACCTTCCTGTTGGAGACATGTTCGATCTGATGACAACGCAGCTGACTGTGCATCCAGGGGTCTATTACCATCTCAGTTGAAGTCACATATTTTGTGGTGGGAAGGACCTGCGTGGCTGAAAGAACAGATACCGATCTCCCAGTTACAAACTTATGACACCCCAACCGAAGAATCAAAACGTAAACAAATATATGTGATTCAGACAGAAACTTCATTGATCGATACACTTCTAAACGCACATAGCTCTATGGGACGAGTCATACGCGTACTAGCGTGGATATCACGTTTCATTAATAAAGCTCGACGTAATAACAACGAACGGCTTACGACATACTTACAATTACATGAATTAAACAATGCTCGACGCTTATTGATAAAACATGAGCAAAACAAACATTTTTCTAACGAAGTGGAGCAATTGGGAAGAAGCGCAAAGATAAGTTCATCGAGCAAACTTCTGAACTTATACCCATATTTAGACTCACATGGTATTATTCGAGTGGGAGGTCGGCTTCAACAATCTGAATTGGCTGAATCAAAAAAGCACCCAATGGTTTTACCAAACAAAAGCAGACTTACAAGCTTACTGATTGACGAAGCACACAAGATTACTTTACACGGCGGTATGAGACTAACAATAACACATTTACGAAATCACTATTGGATACTGCGAGGTATAAGAACAGTCAAAGAGCACATTTTGAAGTGTACCCGTTGTCGTCGCTTCAAAGCTACCACAAATAACCAGCTTATGGCGGAATTACCTAAACCACGAGTGACACCTTCACGACCCTTTACTCACACTGGTGTTGATTTCACAGGACAAGTGGAAGTGAAGGCAAATAAGGGCCGTGGAATTAAAACTACAAAGGGCTACATAGCTATTTTCGTCTGCTTAGCTACAAAAGCAGTTCATTTGGAATTAGTTTCTGACATGACAACCACATCATTCCTGGCGGCCTTGAAGCGACTATGTGCTCGAAGAGGATCCCCCAAGCATATGTATAGCGACAACGGAACTAACTTCGTGGGAGCAGCCAAGATACTGAAGCGTGAATACAAAGAAGCCTTACAGTATTACATTAACATAGATCTCATCGAATCAGCAACAAACCTTGGAATCCAATGGCATTTCAATGCTCCAGCGTGGCCGTCGGCTGGCGGGCTATGGGAATCTGCTGTGAAAAGTATGAAGCACCATTTGCGAAGGGTTCTCGGCGAACAAAAGCTGACGTTTGAAGAATTTATAACATTGTTAGCTCAGATTGAAGCCTGCCTCAATTCAAGACCTTTGATCGCTGTGACAGATGACATAGATAACCTGGATTGTCTGACTCCAGGACACTTTTTGGTTGGTGGTCCCATTCTTGGCCCACCTATATCAGCGGACCTACATCCAAGCAACATTCATACTCGATGGCAACTTACAGACAAAATGTTCAAGGACTTCTGGAAAACTTGGTCAAATGAATACCTAACCACAGTACAAACACGTAACAAATGGTGCAACCCTACAAAAAACCTGGAAATCGGTGACGTGGTACTGATTAGAGAAGATCAAATTCCACCTGCTAGATGGCCGTTGGCTCGAGTGATAGAAACGCATGCAGGTACAGATGGCTGCGTACGAGTTGTGTCGTTGAAGACAAAAAATGGCTCAACAACAAAGCGGCCCGTCACAAAGTTATCACGCTTACTACTAGAGCCTGATAATAATGCCAACAAACAAGCAGCTGACGTAACTCCTACTTCGACTCCAGTAAAATCGAAGCGACTAAGAACTGCTACAAAGAACAGTTTATTTCTGACACTTATGTGGCTACTGCTAGCGTGTATATCGCCATCTGCACAACAATTGACCAACATAACTACACTTAACCCTGCCAAACTGATTTATTTTGATAAAATATCAGACATGCAGGTTGCACAAGATCACTGGAACCTAGTTATGTACTACAATATGACAACGTATTGGCAGAGTATAAGCAGTATTGAAAAGTATATAAATCACCTAAACCAGCTATGTCAAGGACACACAGCATTTCGCACCATAGCAGCACAGTTTGAACATGAAATCAAGGAGCTGAAACATTTTAATGACATTCTCCGATCTGAACATGGAAGACGTGTGAAGAGAGGACTCATTGACGGAGTTGGTTATGTTGCAAACTCTTTATTTGGTGTACTTGACGAACGTTTTGCTGACAAATACAGAAAGGACATCAAATACATTCAAAATAATGAAAATCACCTCCTGAGCTTGTACAAAGAACACACATCCATTATAGAAGGAGAATACAATCTGCTGAAGAGAAATGAAGAAGTTATGAACAAGCAGCTACATATCATCAATGAACACCTTAAAGAGAGAGAAAATCAGATAACGAAAGATCAGAATCACTTTTCATACATCACCGCTACGTCGCTGGCTATAAATGTTATTATTTTGAATATATACAGAGTACAACAACAATTACTGAACTTGGTGACAGAAGTGAGAAATGGTCGAGTGGACACTCATCTTTTAACCCCGGGAGAGTTCCAGGATCAACTTAATATCATATCGGGGCACCTGCCACGCGACTTATCCTTACCATGTTTAAACACACATGACTGTATTCGAAACATGTACAAAATATCACGAGTAAACGTCAGAGTTACGGACAAATTCCTTATAATAGAAGTGAAACTGCCGATTATATCCAATGAATTGTACGAATTGAATCGGATTATACCTATACATAAAATAAATGGTAACACAATGAAGTCTATCATCCCAACTTCAGAGTACATGGCAGTCAACATAAGAAAGGATTTATTAATAACATTTAACTCTGATGATATGCGGTCATGTGTACATTTAAATGAGAAACAATTAATTTGCTCATTAAACCTGCCTATCTACGATATAAAGGCGGCGTCAATTTGTGAAGCTCAAATAATAAATAATAGAGCAATATCAAATTGCCGTATAGCGATAACAGAGTGTCGGCACGAGTGGATCCAGTTACATGGCCGGGGCGCCTGGCTCTACTCCTGTTGCGAAGAATGCAGCGCACGCATATTTTGCCCAGATGGGACAATGACACAGACATTACGTCACACGGGCGTCATAACGTTGTCACAAGGTTGTGTTTTGAAAGGAAACAACGTAATCATTCATTCGCAAAACAATTTTAAAAGTGAAATGAAGAGAAATGGAGAACAACTAATGGATATACCGGAAGAATCTGAGGTTAATCAAATGATAACTGAGTTCAACGAAACATTTTTCCCTGAAAACCACGAGGAATCGTTGAGTGCGTTAAAAAGGAAGATCGACGCCGTTAAGGATGTACAAAATTCTGTAACCAGCCAAATTGGTAGCCACGACACCCAACATTATGCCACATACGGTATTATCATCCTTATTATTGGGATTCTTCTATGTATTTGGAGCGTACGAAGATTCAGAAGACGTCAGCAACAACGTGTGGTCGTCGTAGAAAACACGGATTCACAAGCGGAACCAGAGCCAGCCCCTCGACGACAGCAGACTCTCCGCCGGTCGATATCCTTACCACGAACAAACGTCAAGCGGCAGGATGTCAACACTGCATCGGAATCGGAACCAGTTGTTATCTTTATGAAGAAGATGCAAGACAAGGCGACGTCTCCTATATAAACTTAGATTTAAGAAGAAAAAATGCTTTTTTGAACTTTATTTATAGCTATTGCTTTTACATTTACATTTTTACCTTTATATACATTTTTTAATGCATTTTTTCCTTTTTTGTTAAGTCGGGAGCATGTACGAGCAGTACATTACGTATTTTATATTTAACCTAATTATTTTGATGACCATGCGCAACTGCGTAGCGCGCCTCAATATTTAGAAATATTATTATTTTAGTGCAATAAACATATTCAATACGAACGGTCTACATTTTTTACATACCTTCGTCTGAACAGTTGCATTCCCGAAACATTAAACATTCATATTTGGGTACGAGCCCCAATACCGGCTATCTGGCCCACTGTCCCAACTCAACCCGATCCATTCATTCACTAGACTGACCCCCCCAAACCCCCCTTCAACATAACCCACGTCAACGTCGCTGTACCTTGAAAAATCTGTATCTCACACTACCTAAGACCTTCGTATTACCAGACACAATAAATTGAGATGAATGGGTGTCATTGGTAGTTGATATTATATCTTGGAATAGACAGATTTTGTTCTTGTTCCTTAAAGAGAATCATTAGTCCATAATCTTGTTTTTGGCTCAACCTAAATGGTATGTGACAAAAGGCATGTGTAACGCCACTTCACACCTTGTGTTGAGACTACTAAATTGTAAATCAGCAGATTATTATCAGCACATCGTGGTCTTCCATCGATTACGGGAACCTAACAGCGTTATCAGCATAAAACATCACCAGAAACCAGTTCTCACAAAGAGGGTTAATAACAGTCATTAGGGTGCATTTTTCTTAACAACAAAAACGGTCATAGTCCAAAGCGAATTACTCGGAATCCCCATTAAAATCACAAAGCGACTTCTATACTTAATAACAAAAATTCATTCGGTCCGAATGAATGGAATGAGCGGGGCCGTATTTAGGTCGTCGCGGCGCCGGCCGGGTCGTCTGTAACAGTTACATTCGCGGGGTGAATAGGATGCATAATTACATTCGCCGTAAGCGCTCCGAGTCACTCATTCATTCGACCTGCTCATATCTGCGCTATGCAGATGCCAAGAGTCGCACTCTTTTATAATATTCTTTTTGCATAAACGTATTCAAAAAAGCTTTAATGCATTCTTATGCGACAGTAATGTAGTCTGTTAAAGCTTGTAATACGGAAGACGCCGTGAGCCCACTTTGAAACTGAATCTTTTTTGACAAATGCAAAAGAAGTACATACTTTAAAACCAAAACTTAATCTGCCTTCCTTTGTTTGGTAACTTTAATGGAAGTGATGCTGTTTTGCAATATGACTTTATTGTCTAGATAATTTGCTTTAAATTCTATCAGCAAACTTATAAAATATCACTGAAGTACTCAACCCCACCACTACACAAAAGCGGCCTATCGCTGAATACCTTTAACTAGGGCGAGGTACCCACAAATACAGTAGTCCAGTGGTAGAGGCAAGTTTTCTAATTAATGTAATACAATACAGAGAGCAGCGAATTAATGAACAACTTCTAAATAAACTTAGCGGCCGCTGGGCATAGCGGGCCCACGCTTAGTATCGTGGTAAGTATTAGGAACTTTTGCATTTCGCGAACACAGAAAGATTATTTTTAACTCCTTCAACATAATCATTACATTAAAAAGCGTCCATTGACAAAACTTTTCGTTGTTTACCATAAAATTTAACAATAAGGCAATTTACAAAGTTTTAAATAGAAAACTATATTCATTATAAACTTTTACAATTAGTTAGTCTTTATAATAACATTGGAAAACTGAAAATTAAAAAGCTATCAGAAAAACTAATTTAGTGCTTTTCAGAAGCTTTTAATGGTTTCCTTCGTAGAAATTTCTATAGGCACTATAATAGTCAGTATCTACAAAAATAAATCTCAAACTTTTGTGAATGTACCTACTAGACACGACACAACCAAAAGCCTCAAATTAGATTGACCGTGACGTCAGCATTATGAAAGTCCCGTTTTCACGCAATTCTTTTACGCTTATAAATATTATTGATTATACTTTAAGGAGCATAGGAGCTGACAGCTGATGGAAGTGATGACAGCCGTTGCCCATGAACACCTGCAACACCAGGAGTATAACAAATGCGATGACGGCTTTAAGGAAGCAGTACGTTCTATTTTTTGAAGGTTTTCAAATCGTATCGTTCCGGAAATCAAAAATATTCACAATAATGAGAGCTCTGTTTTCCTAAAAATAGGCATTGCTACAGCTAAACAGTTTATTTTGCAGCTACAACGTACCTGTGGCATAAGCTGGCTCCAAGTCATCTTCATCGTCGGTGTGGTGCCGACTCGACGCATGCGAGTGTGAGTGGGAATGCGAATGGTGTGGCACCCCCACATGCACGGGCTGGATCGGCTGCTCGTAGTGTTTGTGGTGGTCTACATAGACCCTGTGGTGATGGGGGCACGGCGTGGGGGGCAGGTAGTCCGCGAGCGTCCCGCCGCGGGTCAAAGTAGACCCGGCGCTTAGAGTTCCTCCACCAGAGCAGGAGGCTAACGCGCTTCGAACAGACCCCAAGTCTAAGGAAGGTCTCCGAGACAGTTCTCCGTAGCTTTCGCCGAACAAAGCGCTAGCGGGCACAGCGTGACGGACCTCGTGATGGTGCGAATGACCTCCGTTTGAAGACGAGTGCGGCGACGCTGAGTGGTCTCTGCTATCGCGGGATGTCGATGCCGTGTGTAAGATGCTTTCGTCATGCGTTTCCATTACATCTCTAGCCGTTGGCGGGTTCGGATGTACGTGTACAGCGGATGTGCCCGCTCTTCTAGGACTCCGGCCGCGGTCCGGCAGCACCGACGATGCGGACCAGTAACCCCACGCCATTTTGTTTTAATTTTAATACAACAGCACTTCACGGTTCACAGTATAAGGCCATACACAACCAACTGTCCTGACAAGTTGACACGCTCGCGCCTTCCCTACGCCAGAGAAGTCGGTTACAACAGGGTTGACGCAGTATGTTTGTAGTAAAATCAAAAATGTAACTAAATTTTATTATTCCATAAAACTGAATAGGACTCAAACTAAAACATGACACGATGTTTAGATAGTTCCGAACAAGGCAAACCTAATTTTATTGTTCATACAAAAAAATATCATCTCCTTTTCTGTGCTTTACCTTTTTTTTATAATAAGGTAGGCAAATGACTTTACCCCATCTGATGTTAAGCTTTACTACTTTAAAAAAAATCTCAAGAGTTTAGTGTAGACAGTCTTCAAAGGCGAAGATACACAACTTGCCCTAGACTAGTCCGCCATTCTCCTTGTGCGAAAGTAGCTTAACATTTTCAATCCTCTAAAATGTCTCATATCTCCTGTAAAATGGCACCAAATAAAATTCTACAACGAAATTGTAGCCAACCCTATCGTTCAACCGACTAAACGAACTAATCTCCTTTGACGTGCAAGTTTAGACCGCACCGTGCAATGAGCCAAGCGGAGCTGCATCGTGGTCGCCGTACGAGCACTTTCATGCTTAAGCCTACATTGGATTAAAATAACGGTACTAAATCAAGTATGTATAATAGTTTTCAAATCCATTAGGAAATTAAAGTGAAACTTTTATTACATCCCTACGGATTGTTTCGTTCATCTTACATTTTTGATTGTTTTTTTTTAAGAAAATTCAGACTCTTGCCTGCTACACGGCCGGCCGGGTTCGAATCCCAGCCAAGGAAGGCCTAAGTCATAATAGGAATAATAAGGCTATAGGGGAAAAATAATGTCAAGAATGTACAAATACTGTTGTACATAAATACATCAATCCTCTAGGGTTAAAAATGGAACCCTAATGCTGTCGCTTTGTCGTCTGTCTGTCTGCCTGTCCGTATGTCACAGGTCTCTAGATCGCAAACGAAATGAGTTACAGAACTGAAATTTTGGTATTTTATGTAGAATGCTTGAATAGAGCCGAATATATACTTACAAATTCAATATAATTATTTTTCCTGAAGAAAAACATAACATAAAAAGAAGACGATTTTTTTATTTACCCCCTGCATGTGTAACGTCGTTGTCTATAGCCTTTTGAGTGGGATATAAATGTTAAATTTATTAATTTCTACTTTCAAAAACAAAGATATGGGGGGCCGTCAAAGTTGTCATTTTTAGACCATTTTTGTTACGGGGTCTACGAGTATCTCAAAAAAGAAACTATAATAGCTAGGAATGTGAAATTTTGGTATATAATGTCCCATATACTGTATTTAAACAAACAATACTGAAAACGCCAATTTATTGTTTACTTTGGAAGTTGTTACGAAAACAAACAAATGATTTTTCTTTTCGCGGTTTGTTGTACGAAGGGTTCCTTCGAGCAAGTCCGACTCGTACTTGGCCGGTTGTTTCTTCATCCTCTTCTTAATTTTCTGAAGCACCAGTGCCTACTTCCGATTGATAATATCTTGGTCGTTGAGTCGCGTTTCATGTCTCACTGCGTTTTGGGCAAACGGGACTGGCGAAATACGATATGCAGAGAGTACGAATTAAAGATCATGTCATGTAATCGAATGAGATAAATGCGGACAAAGCCAAACATTTGACCTAAATTGAAACATAATGGCTATTTTTTACATCAAAACTGCTGAACTAATTTTGAATACTTTTTAATTAGATTTCATTAATGAAGGGTTTCGTTCTGCCAAGAAAATTATTATTGATTGAAGGACAAAGCGTATGTTTGGTTAAAGTTTACGAATCAAAGATCATGACATGTAATCGAAAGAGATAAATTCCGATTAAAGCCAAACATTTTACCTAAATTGAAAAATAATACCAGATATTTTTTACATCAAAACTGCTGAATGAATTTTGAATACCTTTTAAATAGATTGCATTATTAAAGGGTTCCGTTTTGCCAAGAAAATTAATATTGAGTTAGTTTGCTTAAGAAACCAATTCGTCTGTAGATTTTATCCCAGCAATAATGAACATAGTAACAATAGGGATGATGACGGGATAAAGGAAGCGAAATTCTATTTTGGGCTAATTTCTCAAACACTGGATAAAATTCATCTGTCTGATATCGTATTATACGGACGAAATAAAGAGTTGACTTGTGTTAATTTGTGTAATGTAATGTGTAATGACATCTCTATCT
Source organism: Chilo suppressalis (assembly GCA_902850365.2). NCBI lineage: Eukaryota > Metazoa > Arthropoda > Insecta > Lepidoptera > Crambidae > Chilo > Chilo suppressalis. The sequence continues at coordinate 4,965,349 of OU963911.1, forward strand.
GATTGATTCTACTTCTGATTGATTCTTTGATCTCTATTTGATTGAGAAGGTTTAATTTATTGAACAGTTAAGTTTTATAGAATTTTTTAAAAATCGGCTCTTATTTAATAAAATTTAGCCATCATTGTAGGCCGTGTTGATGCAAAAATAATACAATACTATGACAAAATGCCATTTGTCAAAATTTGACACATTCTACTATGTATTTGTACCAAATAATAGTCAAAACACTTATTTGATCCTTAATTTTTTTTATTGTACTTTCCTAAGTTATTCTAGTAGAGTCAACTTTCTGTGTTATTTTATACTGTGGCAGCGGTAATTCGACTGTGTTAGGGGAAGCTAAATGAGATGGAAACTGGCTGATACACGGCGATAAACAACCAAGTTACTGATTGATGACTCTCCTACAGACTGACCTATACAATTGATACGGTGAATTAATACTTATAGTCTACAATTAGGGCCATTTGCATTTACACTCCATATTCAAATTAAGGCTTTAACGCAATCCTGTTCAACACAATACATCGTTCTGTTTTCGCCAATCGTTTAGGGTAAAAAAGTGATAGAATAAGCGCTTGTTAACCAGACGATTTCTACCCGGGTTAAGGGACGGTTTTAAACCGTGTCTACTGTACGTCCGGGCGTCAGTGGATATGGATATGGAACACTATGGAGGTTTGTATAAACGTAAATACAGTGCTCGTGAACAAGCTAAGGAGCCATTCATTTATTACGTAAGAGTATTTTCGCTAGTTTTTGAACCCCTCCCCCCCCCCCCCCCCCTTTAAAAGAAAAAAATAAAATAGACCAACCCTTCTCCTCTGTTTAATATTTATTACGTAGGAATCTAAAGGAAAAATGAATACACGTTTGGTATGTTTTAAAACTGGTTTTTCAAGATAAACAATTATTAGAAATGTTTTGGTAGTAATAAACTTTGGTTTTAAACATTCATCTTTATAGTAGGGGAGCCCAAGCGGGGATTTTTGGATTTACTCGAGCGCGGCAGAATAACTGGGGAGCAACCTTGCACGTAGTTAAGTACTCCCACTATACCTGAGTCATCTATGTAGGGCCGAACGTCTAGGGCAGCATAAACAAAATTTCAACAAACGGCCATGACATTTGTTCGGGTCCAAATCGTCAGTCTTTTGAATAGGAGCTACTGGAGGGTTCACGTAACATCCCTTCTCAATGTCTGACGCGCTTGGTTATTTTTTCCTATATTCTACCGCTTCGTACGGCCACTCCCATATAATGCAAACCGCGGCAGATCAATATTTTTTTCCGTTTTTAGAAACGTTACATGAACCCTCTAGTAGCTTATATTCAAAAGACTGACGATTTGGGCGCGACTAAAAGTCATGACCGTTCGTTGAAATTTTGTTTTTGCTGCCCTAGACGTTCGTCCCTACATAGAGGGCTCAGGTATGGTGGGAGTACTTAACTAGGTGCAAGGTTGCTCCCCATATGTTATTCTGCCGCGCTCGAGTATATCCAAAAATCCCCGCTTGGACTCCCCTACTATTTACCTTTTACCACTGTAGCGGGTGGCGCAGGTCCGTTGCCATGGAAATGGAAACAGTGTACCTATACGCGTCCGAGCGAGCCACGGTTGCCTATGTTTATGTTCTTACGTAAGAATATAATTATTGACACTCCCTTCCACCCCCCTTGTAAGAAAAAATAAGACATGGTCGACCCCCCCCCCCCCCCCCCCCTAAATCGTCTTACGTAATAAATGAAAAGCTGGAACCAGCCTGGGTAGAAACCGTGCCTAAACCCGGCGAAAAACCATCATTATCAAAGCGCGCCAAGATAAAACATGATTAAAGAACTCTTTAGTGCAAAGCTAAGCGCATTTTTTAATATTAAACCAAATATCGTCAAAAAGAGCTCGATCACGCTTGGGATAGTAATTAAAAAACATTTAAAAATGTCTCTTATTGCATGATGAGAAGGTTCATACTCGTATTTTGACTTAAAAGGTTATGTTAATAAATAATACTTATATATCATGAAAACTTATGCGACGACCCAGTGACTTCGTCTCCGAAATTATGTAAAATTAACCTTATATCTTACAACCGAAAGACCAAAACCTACTGCTGCTAAAGCAAATGGACACTTTGATACACGTAACACACAACTTTTCAGCTTTTCGCAATAAATTTATTTTGTTTTCCTTTTGCTCTCATCATAATTGCCGTACATCATCTTAATGTAAGAACACTCTACATTCCATAATTCCTCCTTCATAAATAACGCCGGGGGAGGGACTCTACTTTTAACGGAAAACAGAAATAAAACAAGTCTTAGTGAAGGAAAGCACTGTTGTGGAAATACTTAGGTATATATCGATACACCTTGGTCGAAAATAAGTTATAGGTATACATCATTTGATTCAGTTTTTTTTTCTACTTCGGTTTGATTATATTACGTGAAGATTTGAGTACTTTTTTGGCGTTTATGCAATTCAATTTTCCAATAATTTTTATTGTTCAGAACGCTGAAGAGACACAAATTTATGAACCAATGTCGCTGACGCCGTACTATTTGGATTTTTGTTTGCTTGTCAAAAAATGTATGGCGGGCCGAGTGATTTTCGCTAAAGCGACATCTAATTCGTAAATTAAATGCAATATGTAACTTTGTTATAGGTGGATATTTAGAAAATTAGATTTTATGAATATGTTCATATTTTTTAAATGAGTTATGATTAAAAAAAAAAAACTTTTGAACTCGTTTCTGTAAAGTGACTAAAGTGGCGTTTAAACGATTTTGCTTTTCCACTGTTTAATATGTATGTTGTAGAAAAACGATGGAGAGACGGTAGAGGATTGTACAAAAAATATATATGAAAGGTACAGGATAAGGTGTTCCGTTCATTTGATTGTATATTATATTCTTGGAGTTTTGATTTTGTATATTTATGGAGGTTTTAAGAAAATACTATTATCTCATACAAGCCATCTACTGAAATTTAATTTTGGTAACATTAGTCTACATCACGATGGAATGAACATTTGGACTTTATGGCAGTATGGCATTATTTGCCAGCCAACCAGAGCACGCGCAGAGTCAATAAAACGTCAGACGATCAAAGAAAAATCAAACAATCAGAAAAACAAAACTAAATAGCATTCAATGCATACAGATACACATTATAAAAAAAATACATATGTAGCTATAATACAGTGTCTGATTATAGTATCCCTTTCAACTTAAGAACTTTGCGATATTTTTAAATAATATTCACGCACCGAAGTCTTCAACACAGTCGTTTTGAGCGCTTCCAACGTATTCCAATAGAATAACTATGTAATATTAAAGTCATATGTTAAATGTGCTTTCAGTTGCCTCAATCATAACTTACTAGCTTGTGCAGACCGAGCTTAACGCGCGCCCGAAATATTATCTTTATTATTCCCGACGGGACAAATAATTCCCTCTTTGAGAGCGCCGGGACGACTGTTCGATGGAATGTACCATCTGCTTTTGTATCATACCTATTCTACAAATGTAATGTAATGAACACACAAAGCGTAGTTAACGCAAAACTAACTTTCCGTGTCCCGTTGGCACGGATTATATAGCCAAACCCGGTTTACAATGAATCAGTGAATTGAACAATTTCAACTGGCGTACCCTTCCAAAGTTATTGTTATTAATAGTTGGATACAAAAGCGCGGTAACCTTGAGAGTTTATTTGAATGAAATATGTTTAGGAATAACAAAAAGAATATTCTGAACTTAGCAGGGAATTGATGAGTATGAAGACTTGAAACAGATTTTGGAAATATTGAGTGAAAACTACATCACTATCAGCCTATTAATGTCCCCACTGCTGGGGCACAGGCCTTCCCTATGGATGGAATAGGGAGATTGGGCCATGACCCACCACGCGGGCCCAGTGCGGATTGGTGGGTGCTAACGACTACAGATGCAGCCGGGACCAACGGCTTAACGTGCCTCGCACGGAGGAGCTCGAGATATTAATTTTTAGTCACCCATCCAATGACCGACCACTGCGAAAGTTGCTTAAGTTCAACGATCGCAGCCGAACGCGCTAACCACTTGCGCCATCGAGCTCCTCATGTGAAAACTACACCATGTAATAATTTACAATTTATATAAAAAAGGAACTCGCAGGCGGCCAACTGCCTTGCAGAACATAGAAGATTGCTATTAAACTGTGCTGTTCTTAAAAGTCACGACACTCAGCCATGGGGAAACAATTAAGAAGAAGAATATAAAAAATCAGTACCTATTAACTCCACTTTTATTATAAAATATAAAATGTTGCGTTACTTAACGCATACCTACATAAATATATGAGCTTATTATGCAGGTATGTTAGAATCATTTTGTTGCTTAACGCCAATTTCGACGGAATGTATAATTTAATTAGCTCGGAGCGGAGTAGACTCGTATCAAAAGCCGGGAAATCACTTTTAAAACCTGCCTCTTCACAATTCGCGTGAATTCAGAGACTTCAATTTGAAAAGCTTGCTCTCGGAACGTGGTGCACGTAGTTGATTCTATGGGTTATATTTATTAGAATCTACCTGCTTATAACGCCTAATGAAAATTGTTATAAGAGTATTAATTGTAAACAATTATTTTCATTTCTTGAATTCGATCCGTCGTTATGGATTACCGGACTACGTGTCTATAGACGCTAGACCATAGAACACAGAAAAAGGTTAGATGTGCCTTGTAGGCGTGGCAGGCACGGCACAGTTATGTGTGAGTAAATGCTCATAACTTGACCAAAACTTGGTTCTGATCGGGTGCGAGCGCTCATTGGTTTGATTGTTTTATGATAGCCAATCAAACGACGAAACTTAAGAGTACTCCTTGAATTAAGTACGCTTCTTCAGCTGTACCTACAATTTTATCGTCCCCACAACCTCTTTTCAAGAGGAGCTCGATGGCGCAGGTGGTGAGCGCATTCGGCTGCGATCGTTGAAGTTAAGCAACTTTCGCAGTGGTCAGTCATGGGATGGGTGACCAAAAATCTTCTACCTCGAGTTCCTCCGTGCTTCGGAAGGCACGTTAAGCCGTTGGTCCCGGATGCATCTGTAGTCGTTAGCACCCGCCAATCCGCACTGGGCCCGCGTGGTGGCTCATGGCCCAATCTCCCTATTCCATCCATAGGGAAGGCCTGTGCCCCAGCAGTGGGGACATTAATAGGCTGGTGATGATGATGATGAACCTCTTTTAGTGTTTTCAAATTATCGCCAGTCAAGCTATCGTCCTTATTAAGTGGTCTAAACACCAAAAGAGGTTGTGGGAGACGATAAAAAAATGTAGATACAGCTGAAGAAGCGTACTTTATTCAAGAAACGAGCTCTAAATTTAACGCTTTTTAGTAGGTACCAAAACTTCTTCACGCAGATATGGGATACGCATCAGATGATACAGAATCACTGTTCAAGTCTTCCGATAAAACCTTTATTTAAAAACGTGTCAAAAACATCGAAATAGTCTAGTTTTTCAGCTGAATGACATTCCATTTAACAAAGTACATACCAGCCAGCGGTGGGTAGGTAGGTTAAGTACTTAGTTTAATGACATTCACGGAGTTTAGAGGCATCCGTTGAATACGCTCCACAACACACTATTGTCAACTTTGCCTTTGACATTCGCTCATTTGACGATGACTAAATTCCAGTCACAACTCTCAAATGTAATCATAAACCTACCTACATACATACATGTTGTTTCAAGCGTTCAGACTTGGTCACTAAAGACTAAAGTCAATAATTGAAATAGGGATGACGACGGAGTCAACGAAACAAAATTCTAATAAGTCTGTCATTAAGATAATCAAAACATAATAGACACATATTTTTTCTTTTGTCAATCTACAAAAATTTACAAAGATAAAGTGCGTCAAAGTTTGGGAGTGCTCTTACGTCACTTCTAAGTAAAAATTGTGCCAAGACGGTCTGTCAGTTAGATAATCAAAAAATAATAGATACATATTTTTTCTTTTATCAAGCAACCAAAAAATTACAAAGATAAAGTGCGTCAAAGTTTGAGAGTGCTCGTGACGTCACGTGACGACGACACTTCTAAGTAAAAATTGTGCCAAGACGTGACGTCATGCGGAATTTCAAATCAATATCATTTTTCATTGTATGGCTGTAATGTTTCGATTATGTGGAAAAAGAAAAAATATGTATCCAATCCTTTTTGCTTAATCTACCTAATAGACAGACATAACATCCTTTTTGATACTATCCTACTACACTGTAAGTAATAATTGTTTTATATACTTCCGCGAAAACGAAACATTTTATATAAACATTCTTAAATGAGGATTAAAACTAACTTAATTTTTAATTAAAATACCTACCTCACCTTTAGACCCTTTTACGGCTGCGTGGTCGCAAGATTAAAATATAACGTAAAATACGTAAAAGTTTACGTAGAATTTAAAAAATAGCCGTTTTGTAACCCGTTCTATTATGTTTTACTAAGAAAGAAATCCACGTTTAATATAATTAAAAGAGCTAAGAATATCGAGCGAAGTATCAACAATGCCGTCGGTCCCCATCAAAATGATGAAAAGATAAGAAAAGACAACTCCATCGTGAGTGCCATCCGGGGACATTTCACGTTTCCTTTAGAATAAACGACATTAACGTGTTACATATTGTTTATCTCAGAGAAGAGCGCATTAAGCACCACGGACCGTGTTACATTACGTCGAGGGACACGTGACGGCACAAAATAGACATAACAGAATGTAATCTACATACAAAGTGCTTTTTTTTTTGAGTGTGTATGCTGTTGGTCGCAGATGACCTTTATAGCGTCACCGGGTTTGGGGACGGCGAGTTCCTAAGGAGACCTCAAGCCGAGAATTGGCGAGTGCCTTTAGAGGTATACCAGGCGGATGGCATCTCCCCACGGGGGGAGTCTCCTCTCCGTCTGGAGCTCTCCCCTTTCCACCACCGGACGACCAGGCGCAGCGAAGTCTTCCACCCTCATGTTGTCGAAGTTCCTCCCATTCGCACGAAGCGATTTGCTTCGGCCTTCATTATGCGAACGGCTAGGGAGTGGAACTCCTTGCCGAAGTCTGCTTTCCCGGACCAATATAATCTGGACATCTTCAAGGCCAGAGTGAACAGGCATCTTCTAGGCAGGCATGCACCATCCTAGGCCTCATCATCGCTTTCCATCAGGTGAGATTGTGCTCAAATGCATTGCCTATTTTGCATAAAAAAAAAGCCTCTAGACCTAATATAACCTATAGGGAGTCTCTGTGACTCGGAAATACGTCCAGGTACGTACCTGTACCTATAGCGTGTCGTGTGTAGACCGGGTCTTCGCACTATTATCCTACGGGTGCGGTGTCTGCTTAATGATAAGCTAGTGTGCAAGTATGCTAGCTGTGTAGTGTTGGTGTTTGTGGCCTGTGTGGGAAGAGTCTCCGGGTACTCTAGGACATGCCTAGGCCGACGGAATCGGAGGGAATACAAAGTGCGCTCAAGCAACGCACACATAGGCACCACTCACAGACGTGATATCTCGAACCTCTTTAGACCACTGCGAGCGCGAGTTTCAACCGCTTGGACACGCGTCTGTGAACTTTTTTGTGCAAAAATGGAGGAACAAAAAGCAAGTACGTATTATTTAGTGGTGAATTGCCATTTTTTTTTTAATAGAACTACATTATAATTTTTTTTTTAATTATTGTTAGTTTATATTTCCGTTCTTTCTGTTTCATTGTCGACAATAAATCAAACAACTAGAAAAGAGCGTCACTATCGCGATAGTTTTTTGTGTATTAGCCAATGTTGGCAATCCTAGCGCGAACGCCGAGCGTACATATGCAAAGTGAATTACAAACATGAGATTACCTTCTGTTATGTCTATTTTGTGGTGACGGAGACTACAATACATCGCGTAGGTCGCAGTTTGAATAACACGAGAAATGGCAGCTCGTTACTGGGCGCCATTCAATTAAAATGCTCCTGTATGGAGGGCTCTTCTTTTCCAGATGATATTTATGGTTGAAACTCCATACGTTCGGCAGAATAAAACGTGTGACACGTGTCGTGTCGTGTGTCCGAAAATGAACATACAAAAATACTGCACCATTAATTGCAGCAAGAATTTCGAAAATTGAAATGTTCGAACGAAAATTTGAAATTAAAAAAATATGTTTTTTTTTATAAGACATACGTATTATTTCGTGACCAATGTACAACAACCCATTCAGACAGGCTACTTTCATTCTTTGTATAATGGAAAACATACTCAACAATACTCAGTACTGATAATGGGCGCAAGTAGAAATAGCAAAGAAGTAGAAGTATTTCTTTGTCGTATTAATATGATATTAAAAAAATGAGATAGGTAAAAGTACTTTCACATACAAGGATTCTGTACCCGATGAATCGTGTGATTGGTTTTAACAATATTCTTTTGTGTGCAAATTCCTTCATCGTTTCGGACAAAAGTTTTCAATTAAGCACATCCGTTCCGGCATCGGGACCAGGTTCACTTAAATCAAACGTTGGAATTTGGATATTGGTCCCTGAGTGGAAACCTGGTATGAGTGTAATATTACTACAATCGCAGACTATTTTTTGGTTGAGATGTAAACGCAATTGTATTTTTCTTCCGTCTATATGGTTATATTCGTATACAGTAGAACCCGTTTAATACGATCACGCTTAATACGATTTCTCGCATAATACGCCATTTTTCGTCAGTCCCTGCAACTTGAGACATGTTTTCATACATTTATCATCATCATCATCATCATCAGCCTATTAATGTCCCCACTGCTGGGGCACAGGCTTCCCTATGGATGGAATAGGGAGATTGGGCCATGACCCACCACGCCGGCCCAGTGCGGGTTGGTGGGTGCTAACGACTGCAGATGCAGCCGGGACCAACGGCTAAACTTGCCTTCCGAAGCACGGAGGAGCTCGAGATAGTAAATTTTCGGTCACCCATCCAATGACCGATCACTGCGAAAGTTGCTTAAATTCAACGATCGCTGCGGAACGCGCTAACCACTTGCGCCATCGAGCTCCTCCTTCATACATTTCTTAACGCTTAATACGATTCGTCGTCCCGTTTAATACGTCTAAATCGCCAACAATTACCTCTTGCGGTAGCATACAATTCAATGAGAATGTGAATAACACACAAGAAGAGGCCTTAAGAGATAATGATCAAGAAGAAGATAGAAGTCAAATATGTCACACGCCCAGGCATTATCAGCAGTTAATGATTAGGACGCTATGTAACTTCTTTGAATCAAAACGAAAACGCATTGCATAAGTTAAATTGTGTTGAAAATCTTGTAACTGCTAATGCCTTAAAATCTTTTAGACAAATTAAAATAAGTCATTTATTTAAATAATAATTAATACACTGAATTTTGTACATTAAATACATCAATACCTACATTCGAAATTTTTCTGTCCCGCAATCCCGCATAATACGATTTCCCGCTTAAGACGCGTTTTTGGTTGAGTCCCTGTGAAATCGTCTTAAACGGTGTATATGTGTGTGTACGCGATTAAATAATGTTAATAGGTACTTAAACTTAACACGTACAAGAGATGAAAGTTGAAAATTGTTATGGCTATCTAAGTATTCCCTAACAAATGACCTCATAGTTTAGAGGTGACGTAACAGCCCAGACTAATAATTGAAAGCAACAAAACGTTTATTACCATTCGTCGCAATCATAACGACGGTTTACTGCCTTAAACCTATTCGCATAGAGTACACATTACCACAGAAGTGGACTTCGTAAATGCAAAAGCTACAACTTGGTATTTCAGCCGATTAATCTTTACGATACAACTTTACATTGATCTATTGGTATTTGTAGTTGTACATTAGAGGATTTGTTTGTTTTATAGCCTACTGAACATACACGAAGTAAGGTACTGTCAAAATCTTTCGTTTTATTTGATTTAGTACAAGATCCAAAGAGAGGCCTCTATGAGTGAAGCCCATCTGTTTACAGGACGAAAAGTATGATTATCAAGAAAACAATTTGCAATATGTATGGCTATTTTTAATTAAGTAAACTATACTTCGGTATTTTTTTTTGTTCGTGTTTCATAAAAAATATCTACTATATAAAAATAAGTCGGGTTTTCCTTCCTGACGCTATAACTCCAGAACGCACGAACCGATTTCCACGGTTTTGCATTCGTTGGAAAGGTCTCGGGCTCCGTGAGGTTTATAGCAAAGAAAATTCAGGAAAAATTAAAAAAAAAACTTCTTTTAATCACCAAACGAAATGTTACATAAAACGAAGCCATCTGGTGGCGAAACGGAGTTCGCGGGGTTTGCTAGTGATGTATAAAGATTATGCAAAAAGTAATGTTTCCCGGCTTTTTCCGTTCCGGTAATAGTGAACAGCAAACCGAATATATTTTTTTCCTTTTTTTTATTCTTGACAACAAAGAGTCATGTACATCGATATTATTTTTTTCATACAGTAGCTAAAGTTATAGATTTTGAGTGCTAACACATAAGTCTAAGTATACTTAAGAGGAACAAAAAAACTTAAGGATTTAATTGCTATGTTAATAGACAGTTGGTTCTTCAATATTACACGGAACGCTAAGATTATATAATGATATGAAAAACTAAATTCTAAATTGACATTGCTTTTGATATTCACAATAGCTATAGTTTGCAGTAAGTAAAATATACCTAAATTATAGAGAACAAACAATTAAATACCTTTTGCTTAAATTGGTTTATACTATTTGAGAAATGGTCAATATTTGCAAATGATGTATTATAAGCGGTCAAACTTCGTTTTAAGTATGCGTTGTAATTATGCTTATTATATTAAGGAGTTTTACCGATTGGCTTTCTTATGAAATTATGCATTAAATGAAGATTGTTAAAAGTAAGTTCCTCTTGGAATCTTTTATTTTTATTGAAGATCTTGATGCGAGATACTAGCGTGTTTGTTCTTTACAAAATGAGCTGGATTCTTAGATTACTCTAAGATTTTATCCGCAAAGTATCCGCAAGGTTGATCAAACAAGACCCAATCTCTATATTCAGTCTATAGAAAAAGCCTATACCACGATATAAGAGATGGTGAACTGTCTTTTGAGAAGACTTAGAAATTGACTCAATCGCACCCGAGGGGCCACCGTGAAATTTCAAGATCGAAAGATACATATTTATTTCAAGTTTTATGTATTTGTATATATGTACGTTTGAATATATATTATTTTTTTATTATATTTGTACTTGTATGGATTTGCTTTTTCTATGTTTTTCTATTTCATATGTTTTTTTTACTTTGCCGTCGTAATGTCTCTGGTTAGCCCGATGGTTAGCAGATAGAGAATGCCTTATGGCATTAAGTCTACTCTTTGTTGAATGAAAATTAAGTATGAAATAAATATATAAAAGTAATGAGTGTACACTCATTACTTTTATATATTTGGCGATGAGTGTACACTCATTACTTTCCCAAGGTAAAACATACAAGGGTTCCAAAACCATAGGTACCATATTTTGTTTTTTAAGCATTAAATAGGTTATTTTTCCAACAGAACAAAAGTTATAATCAAATTGATTATGAGGAAAAAGTAAGACAAAGTTTGAAATACTTAATAAAAAAAAACAAAAAGATTGGCCCGTTGCTGACTTTACAGTTAAAAATTAAAGAGCAGACAAATTGGGAATTATTCGCCTTTGAGACAATGTTATTATTACTGTCATAGAAAATTACAATTTTAATATTCTTTCATTTCGTCCCCTTTTGCGAGGGGTGCTTTCAAGAAGATTGTCAGTGCTACTACCCTTAAATTATATCCATAGTTTTTCCTAAAATATGATATAATATTTGGTATATTATTTTAAAAAAATACTTTACGGTCTACTTATAGACTGGTTATGTTAACAATTCCAATCTCGTAAAACCAAACAACCTCATTCTCAATACAAGTCGATATCTCTGATGTCATGGAACGGAACGACACGATTAATATTTTATGACGTCATATCTCACATGCTAGCAGATTTAGTACTGTAGTTAACTATATTCGCACATTACATTTCCGTTTCTGTCTCCCCGCCTCAGAACAACATGATACGAAAACGCTCATGACTTCAGTAGAGCAGTATGATTCTTTAAGAACAAACACACTTCATCTAGGAATTCACAGTATGATATTGTACTGAAAAGAACCGGCATGAAACTCAGCAAGGGCTGTTTTTTTACACTGTTTTATTGTTTACATAGTTGTCAAGTTGAAAAATGACTTTTGAAATGATTCATGAAGTCACCTTTGATTACATAATGTGAAATATACATTAATTGTTCACCTGTATTTTGATTGCTGTGTCATACAGTATAAATAGTGTAATTATTTATATTATGTGTAACTAGACATTAACATCTTTAATATCAATGTATTTGTACTCATATTATAAATCCTTCTATCCTAATAATGTTATAAATGTGTGTTACAATCACGCAAAAACGTCTGAACGGATTTTGGTAAAATTTGGTACGCATATAGTTCAAGATCTGGATTGAGCCATAGGATACTTTTTATTTTTAATTGTTTTGTTTAATGGAATAAATGAATTAAATTGAATATCCTGGAAAAATGTTAGCCTATGGGAATCTCAAAAAACTAAAGTTAACGCGGGCGGCCGCTGGTTTCACATAAATTTCAAATCGTACGCGCGAATTTCGCAGTGAGAAATAAGTTTGTTATTACAAAATAGTACTGCAGTACAGACAGAGAGCTAAACGTTTAACTAGCCTCAATTAAAACGGGCGCATGCTGAAACGATTCTCTTTTGTTTTGATGTGCGACGAAACGAACATGAATATTGTGAAATACGAATAGGTATTGGACAGTACTATTCGGATACATAGCTCTTCCGAATTCAAATCTTCATCATAATATTATAGTAATACTAGCTGACCCAGCGAACTTCGTACCGCCATAAAAAAATAGGGATTGGTGGTAGAAGAGCGAAAATTTTGGGTTATATTTATTTTTGTATGATGTATCATAAAAAAAATTAAAAAAAAATATCTAAAATTGAAAAAAAAAATTAAGGATGGATTGCCCTTAACATTTAGGGGGATGAAAAATAGATGTTGTCCGATTCTCAGACCTACCCAATATGCACACAAAATTTCATGAGAATCGGGAAAGCCGTTTCGGAGGAGTTTAAACACAAACACCGCGACACGGGAATTTTATATATTAGATAAGTTATTTACGGGATTGAAGTCTTTATCTTTATCTTTGAAGTCTTTATTTGCATTAAATATGGTGTACATAAGATGTTACATATGTGTTTGATGTTATTTTACACATTCAGTATAAATAAAGTATCACATATTTTACTGTCACACAGCATGCAATACAGAAAACATATAAAATAAAACAATCCAAATAACCTCAAAAAATTCAAAATTATGTCCTTGATAAATCTACATCATATTATTAATTAAAAAAAATCATTCAAACAATATATTACATATTCATATCAAATCCAAAATGTTCATTTCTTATACTTAATAGTCAATGTTTATAAAATTGAAAATCGCGTAAAGTACCATAGATAATTACAAATTAAATATGCTTTTTTGCTAAAAATTCTCCCACTGAATAAAAGCATTTGTCCAGTAGCCATTTTCGTAACCGAGACTTAAATAATCTTAGTGGAAACATTTTTATGTCCTCTGGTATGTTATTAAATATTTTCACAGACATAACATACGTACTGTTTTTGTAAATATTAGTTCTCGCAATAGGTAATTCCAACTTATTAGGAAATCTTGTCATGAAATTACATACAGTCTTTTTAGTTGTAAAGAGATTCATATTAGTTTTCACAAATACGCAAATATCAAAAATATATAAACACGCCACAGTTAATATTCCAAGTTCTATAAATATAGGTTTACAGGAGGACCAGGGACTAGCATCAATAATGGCTCTAACACACTGTTTTTGTGCTATAAAAACTCTTTGTACTTTGACTGAATTGCCCCATACTAAAATACCGTACCTAATATTAGAAGCCACATACCCATAATAAGCCTTTAAAGCAGTTTGTCTATTAGTAACTTTCGACAGTCGCCATAGTACATATGAAAATTTATTTAGCTTACTGCATAAGTTATCGATGTGGGGTTTCCAAGAACATTTATCGTCAATTTCAATGCCCAAAAAAGTAGCACAGTCAACCTTTTTTAGTATCTTGTCATTACATAAAATTGATAGCTTGCATTTAGTACCCCCTTTGTTTATAAACTGAATATATTTTGTTTTGTCCTTATTTACTATTAAGTTATTTTGATTTATCCAATTCATTATGTCATAGACTGTATTATTTATTACATTATTAAATGAGTCATGTGATTTATTACTTATTATTACACATATGTCATCTGCATACGTTATACATGGGAAATCAGTAACTTTTGTAAGATCATTCGAAAAGAGTAAAAAGAAAAGAGGACCCAGGATACTCCCCTGTGGGACGCCTGTGTTTTTATATGCCAAATTAGAACAAGCTGATTCTACGAATGAATCAGAATTTAAATACTGAGATGTGACATATTGTGCTCTATTTTCCAAATAACTTCTGATCCAATCAAGGCAAACACCACGTATACCATATGCTTCACATTTCCTTAAAAGTATTTCGTGCGAAACTAAATCAAATGCCCTCTTTAAGTCAAAAAGGATGGCAACTGTCTCAACCTTCTTATCGACATTCTTCACAACTTCATTTACCAGCTTGTACGTTGCTAAAGTAGTAGATTTTCCTTTTTGGAAGCCGTATTGATTGGCGTCAATTATATTAAATTTTCCTATAAATTTCATTATTCTTGTATGCATGCATTTCTCAAAAACCTTTGACAGAACCGATATTAAGGCTATGGGCCGGTAATTCGCTGGATTATCCTTATCTCCTTTTTTGTATATAGGCTTAATGTTTGTGATTTTTAAATTTTCAGGAAAGATACCTTGTTTAAAAGATACGTTTATGATGTGTGCAAGAGTTGGTGCTATTATTTGTCTACATTGTTTACATTGTTTGATTACTTTAGTAGACAAACTATCAAAACCAACTGAATTAGTATTTTTAAGGTTGTTTATTATTGTTACCATGTACCTTATTTTTAGCGAGTTACTCCGTGATCATGGCGCTTGCAACAGTGCCGAAATATTGGAAACTCGCTAAAAACAAGGTACATGGTAACAATCCCGTAAAAAACTTATATTACTATAATGTTAGTGACCATGAAAGTTTAAAACAATATATCATCATAATAATTACACTAATATTATAAAGGCGCAAGTTTGTGACTGTGTGAGTGTGTATGTTTGTTACTTCTTTACGTCTGGACGGCTGGAGCGATTTTAATAAAATTTGGTATGGAGTTAGCTGAAACCCAAGATTAAAACATAGGCTAGGTTTAACTGCGGGAAAATATGCCTCATAAACCGTGTAACACCGCGGGGCACAGCTAGCAATGCATGGATAAGAGTTTTTTATTTAAGAGATCTGAGCAAATGGACCACTTTACGTGAAGTGTAGGTAAATGGAGTCTAAACGCGTAGATAACTTCTTCACATCTCGATAGGAGAATCCAAAACGTAAGTTATATTGTTGCTTTTTCTATAAATATTATATTTTTATTTCTGAGATTAATTCACTCATTCACTTTTTGATATAAAACACTGAAGTAAGTAGGTGTGTGTGTACATAAATTGGGTGACAACTTTACGGAACCCTATTATTACTAAACCTACTAATCTTCCTGTCAGTACGTCTGTCAGTGAATTGTATATCATTGACTGACAGTAGCAGAGCTAAAATTTTCTCAGAATATGTGAGCTATTTTGCCGTTTAAGAAACAAAAATAATAAAAAAACGAAGCAGATCTTATACCATGAAACATTTTGCAAATGGTATAAATAAAGCCTGCTATGAATCTCTTCGTGTGTGCGTTAGGCCCGCAATTAGCCAGTTGCGTTGGTATTTCACATTTCGGAACTATCAATTTAAGTTGTAGCCACATCGAAACACTTTAATCTGGTGATTAAATGAGTGAATCCACAAGTTGACGGCGTTGTTATCTTATTAAAGCACCGTTAAGCCGATTAAGCTCGTGATAAATAAACAATAGGTGTTATTTTAGCCGGAAGTAGGGTGGCCATGTGTGAAATCGGCAAGTCGGGACCTCAGAACTATTACGATTTTCAGGCTTAAAACACGAATGTGTTTTTTAATTTATTTCTCATTTAAAATAAGGTATTAATTATTAAAAATATATCAAGATTAAAAACATTCACTATGACGCGCCCCACACACCCCGAATTCGACACTACACCAGCGCCGCTTCGCACGGTTAGAATTATTTATACGGACTTCTTCAAACATGCAATCATTACAAAAACTCCTGATTGCCATTATTATAACGTCGGAGAGTCTGAGTACTACTCGGTAACAGTAATAACATTCATGTCTTGCAAAAAACATTAGCGTAAGTCCCGAGCGGATCAGTTGGTACCTTTGATAAGGCGACAACAGCGCGACGTCCACCTTTAAACAGCGAGTCTGCGCCAAAAGTCGTCTTTTTTGTATTGTAACAATCTGCCCTCGCAATTCTATGTGACTTGATTTTAATACCGTCGTACATTACGAAACAAAAGCTCAACGCCTACCTCGGTCTGTTGTCTATCTTGTAAAAGCAGTTGATACATTGAGGCTTCGCTTACAACACCCTCTAAACAAGGACAAATCCGCAAAACCTCGAACGTATGGTTAACCTAACTACAGGTGATATCATTAAGAAGTAAAAGGTTACTTAGCCGCGTTCAAGAGTAAACCTTGCGGAAAGCTCTCATCTCGGTTTTACAACTCTGAACTTAACATATATAGGTACGGTCGCGGTCAGAAAATGTTTACTACCTTAAGGATCATGATTGCATGCATTCATTTAGGTCACAAGTTCTAAATGTCTAATTTCATAATAATTTGATTGACTATGACAATCAATCGCTCTAGGAAATGGACTGATTACTATCGAAGTTTGATATATATATTTTTTTTTAAATACTTCGCCTTACACTAGGATTTTCTTCTGTATCGTGGGTGTAATTACAAACATATAATCTCACATGCACATTGCACATACGCCCAGACCAGGGCAAATTATCTGTAGGCCGTACAAAATATCTGTGCCGTACGGGAATCGAACGCGCGATACGTTGCGCAGTAGGCCATGACCTCTGCACTAGCCGTGATGTCAGACAAATAAAAAAAAACCTTTGAAAAAAAACGAATAGTTTTTTAACTAAGAATATGAAGTAATAATAAAATAGAAACTTCAAAAGCTTTATTTTTAATATCTAGTATAACCTCCCTCTGCATCTATGACGGCACGTAGTCTATCTCGCATAGATGCAACAAGACTCGCGCATAGATCGGTGCCTCTATCCTACACTCAAGCACAGTGTGATCAAATATCATGAGGGTTCCTTTCATTTTGACAGTCCCAGCGTTGAACCATAAGCCCCCATAAATTTTCAATAGGGTTTAAGTCAGCAGACCGAGCGGGCCATTGAATGGGACGAATGTCACGGCGCAGGTTGAACCACGCCATAGTAGCACGCGCCGTGTGTATCCGTGCATTATCTTGAACATAAGTAATGTACGGGAATTCTGTTGCAGGATACACTACGCGCACAGTACGCAGCATCACTTCTACCAAAAGCGACATATAATTAATGGCAGTAGCCCTATTCTCTAACGACGCCAGTTCTCCGATGCCGTCGAGGCTCATCCACCGCCATAAGTTTGCTGTTATGCGACCTGACTCGTTTTGAGGAACGATATGAGCTTCATCATACCGAGTTCGATTATAGCGCCATACAGTTAATCTTCTGATTAGATATTAAGATAGCATTCGACCAATCAAAATCGAGATGTTGTCGAGCAAAGTTAGCCGGGCTGTTTTGTGGTGAGGTTTCAGCTCCACTTAAATAGCATGGTGTCTGTAGTGTAGTTCAGCACTGTGCAAAGCTCGTCGGATCGTCCGAGCACTCACATCATATAAAACATCAAAATAACTAGGTATGAAATCGTTCTCTTGGTAACGACGAATCATTTCTGTTATTTGCGCGGCGGTTCGTATTGGTCATCGTCCTGGATTATTTCTATGATCTGTTAATTGCCCTTCTTCGCCGTGACGCCGGATCCAAAACCTCACAGTGAATCACGATATATTGAGTTCTCGTGATATAGCACTAATACTATGTCTATCTTCGAAGAGAAATATTATTTCAGCCCTTTGCTCCAGGGTCAACATTACCCTTTTTATTTCGTTATAAAAATTTTTTTCGTAGAATTTTGCTCGTGTCCAAACAATGTTCAAACAATATTTTTTTTTGTAAATGTCATTTCAACAAATAAAGAAATGAGTTTCAATACCAAAAAGTAATATCTAATTCATTTTGTTATTCTCGATGCGTCATTTTGCATAATAACTTTTTAAATCAAGTAACTTGATATGGCATTTTAGACTTTAGTGAAAAAAAGTGTGATATAGAATCTAATTTCACACTGGTAAACATTTTCTGACAGCCACCGTACATATAAAAACGCTATACACTTTCCGATGATGGCAGAGTGTAGGTATGAAATAAAAGACATACGAGTGATGATAGGTACTGCCCTTCCCATGTCCAAATGGAAACTACTCCATTTTTCTAAAAGGCATAACTAGGTAATTACCCTATCCAATTTTATGTCAATTGTAAGTGGAGTCCAGTCGTGATGATAGTAGAAGCGGGAAGAAAATGATGAACAACTTTGATAAAAATAACAAATATCGTTTCTCAAGTGTATCTAAATAAGGAATCTTTAACTTTAAGCACGCTAAAAAAGATTATATTCGAATAGCAGCAAAGATGAAATTACTAACCAACGAAAATATAAACCAGACTTTACACGACTAATTAACGCGAAGGAACTCCATTACCTGGTTATTATAATAAAACTTCCCGTTAAATCCCCTCCTTTAATTAACGGCGCGCTATCAATAGGTAACTATGCAAACTTTGAGGAACATGATATCGCTAGTGAATAGTTAACAACGAATCTCTGAGATCATTTGCGACACGAATTTCCCGC
Source organism: Chilo suppressalis (assembly GCA_902850365.2). Classification (NCBI taxonomy): domain Eukaryota; kingdom Metazoa; phylum Arthropoda; class Insecta; order Lepidoptera; family Crambidae; genus Chilo; species Chilo suppressalis. The sequence continues at coordinate 4,984,546 of OU963911.1, forward strand.
TTATATGTAGTGTGTAGTGGGAGCACGCGACTTCGTCTGCGTGGAAAAAATGGTTTCCCATACATAAGTCCACCTCGCTTTTCGCCCTATTAAAGGGTGACTTCTAGTGTAAAATCTTATGTTCTTTCCGGGGACTTTACTCTAAACTATTGTTTGACATTTTCTGTGCGAGACCAAGTTAAGCTTCGGCTCGGTCACCAATCCGTATGGTGCTACATGACGCGATATCAAAATCGACGTGGCCATTGGTCGCAAAATATTGTCCCCAACCCCTCTTCCTCGAATTACGTAACAGCAATTTTTTGAATACAATATACGCTATAAGACTTTCAAAGATAACACATCTTTTATTTTAAACATCCAAAATATCAGTCTCAGAAACTCTGTATTTAAGCATAGACTATACGAAAACCAAGTACCGGTGGTCGCTATCCGGCACAACTATTATACCATATATTATCTGAATCGGTTCAGCGGTTAAAACGTGAAGAGGAAACAGACACACAGAAAGACAGGCAGACAAAGATACTTTCGCATTTATAATATTAGTATGGGTAGAGATACCGACAAAGTCAAAGTATAGGGTCTAGTGGGGTACAGTATAACAAAGAGACAACACAGAACACAGAAAGAGGTTAGAAGGCTCTTGTGGGCGGGGCAAGTGCGCCACAGTTATGTGTGAGCAAACGCTCATCATTTGACCAAAACTTGGTTCTGATTGCGTCGTTGCTCTCGGGTGTGAACGCTGATTGGGTAGATTGTTTGATGTCGCGTCAATTGATTGGCTATTATCGTCATCATTATTAGCCGGCGACATCGGTTCCCGTAAAACGGCGTATGGGCACCATTCTAACCCTTTTTCTGTGTTCTGTGGCACAGTGCAACCTCTCCACACACACACACTCATATTCACTATACTCACCATAAGAGGTTTCACTCGCTACACTTCACACTTATTATTTTGTTACTTCTCTGGAATATATGTCTGTATGCGTTGAGAATATAAAACAACTTGTATTTTTTATAAAGAGCGCTGCACCTGAGATACAGGTCTCCTAGTTCAGGTGCAGATGTATTTTATGCAGTTAGTTGATTGTTTTATTATTGTAAGATTTTATAAAATTTTGTGTACAAAATAATTTTTTAGTGCCAATAAATTATTATTATTATATTATGGAATATCTTTGTATTATACCCGGCCATTTGACAGCTGCCTAAGATGGCAGCATACGAAACTAATAGAAACACGTCAAGACAGACCACTGACAAATAAGAAAAGAGCAGAGATATTCCTTATGTTACACTGTGCCCATACGACCGTTACTCTCTTCTCACAGAGAAGGTATTCCATTAGTGATGAATCATACATAATCCATAACATGTTTACAACAGAAAAAATATTATACATTATGTTTATTGATTTTAGTTATTTATTGGTATACACAAGAGGTGAAGCCTGCTGTTTCAATATTTTGCAGCACGACACGATCAATTGTAATGACATCATCGAACCTGCCAGACGTATTTATGTCCAAACATTCTCCGCTAGTAAAAAAAATAAATATATTCGACTAATCCGACTGCAAATCCATCTGCCGGTTCTATTTGTGTATCCAATGCTCACTTCACACCTGCGCGATGAAGCTTCGGGTGGCTTTGGCACTAAAATGCACAAAAATTAGCGTTCTATTTTTGAATACGGTACGCAGAATCAACTGCATATACGATACATATTATGGTATTTCACAACCTCTTTAAGAATGTCAAATGATTGCCAGTCACGCAACCCGCTAATTCAATCCGAGACAACTAATTCAAATTTCGAACACTAATTTTAGCGTATTTAGTAAAAATCCACCCGAAGCTTAGTCGCGCAGGTGTGGGAGAAGGACAAGCTACAATCATGTCAGCTCCGTGGCTTTAGGATATAAAGAGTATAAAAAAATTAACTAACTCTCCTAATGAAAATTGTCGCTGCTAATTTGAAAATCTGAAAAGCTTATTGAATAGATCGAAGACAATACCCCTGTCACACAATAAGAAAACACAGTCGTGTGTGGCAAAAGGCCAAAGGCAAAATGGATGCCGCCATTCAGAAACCCATAGATGCGTAACCTGCCAATCTCTCAGCCATCTGAGTCCTTTCAGTAGGTAAATGCGGTTAATTTTAGTCCGAGTGGCCCCGACTGTACATTTCGCTTTGACATGCGGTGACACCTGTCAAAACGGGGTTAACTGTCACCGTGTCGGTTTAGCGCAAAAGTTGGAAGGGGGATTTTATGCTTTGATCGTTCAAATTATCAACGAATTGTCAGAGGTAAGATAGTATGGGTTTGATGGTATTTTAATCTTGTAATTTCATACTTGAGCGTAAGAAGAGGAATAACTACGTGAAGGTGGGGTGAACTTAATGTAAATATAGATAAAATACTAAACAATAATAGTATTATTAAAGAGGACATCAATAAATATAGTGCTATAATTTATAGTAATTTGTTAGAAAAAAAGATTTAGATTTTAGAAGTTAGAAAGAAAGAAAGGTTGAGACGAATCAAAGAATATTCCTAGTATTGATGACATAATATCCACAAATGCTCACAGCTTACTCCATAATCAGGATTCAGGAACTATTAGAAATTCAGCACTTTTCTATTTGAGTACCTACCTACTTAGGCAGATAACACTGGCGACATTCGGCCGGTCCTTTGAAACAACAATTATGCGACGTCCGACCGTTTTCAAACGTCCGTAGAGTACCGGGCGGAACATAATTCCCACATTAAACAGTTATTCTGTTTACCGGGTGATTTCGATTCGGTCCATCGGTTAAAATTTCCCGAATCAACCGCACTCTCCCTCTATTGTTCGTTTTAATTTTCTGAAAATGAATGTTTTCATTGTTCCGGCGGCTGATAGTTTAATATTGAATTTTGGTTTGTGTTATCGGAAGTACTCCTTGTTGCACGACCGTGGAACGGTACCGGTAGCATTTCCGTTTTTGTTTCGTTTACACTGAAACGTGGCTGTTGTTTGTAGAAATCAATGAAATTTATAAATAAAATTTATTTACACTTCCGCGTGTGGAATTTATTTTTTAACGAGAGACTCTTTAACGTATTGCAAAAACTTTGATAGCTTAAATGCGTCAGTAACACCTGCAATAGCGTAAGTAGCTAACACCTGCAATTTTTGACTATGTTACTGTTTTGGGCTCCAGTACAATAGAATAGGAAATAGACACAAGCAGCGATATGACCATAATGTCTCGGAAGAACGTCTGAAAGACAACTTGTACTCGCAAAAAAAATCAAAGAACTTTGTGTGGTCGAATTGTCAGAACTGTCTTAAAAACTAGACCGCAGATGATCCTACCAATATTATAAATGTGACAGATTGTATGACTGTGACTTGAGTAACAGACAAAAGTATGACTGTTACTTGAGTAACAGACATACGCAGAAACGCCAGAACAGATGTGCATGAAATTTGGCACACACATAGTCTATTAACTGGACATAGGATACATTTTATCCCGAATAAAAGCTATGTTCTTGAGGGATTCTTTAAAAACTAAACTTTACGCGGGCAAAGTCACGGGCGGCTGCTATTCTCCAAAATCGGTGTTCAACACACATTTTGGGCCACTGAGCTAGTAAAGTTTAAGTTTGGATATTTGTTACTCAATCACGTTAAAACTACTAAACTAATTTGGATGAGACATTAGTACACATAGTTTATTACCTGGATTGAGATATGGATATATTTTATCCTAGGCTATGTTAAGTTGTTGTGGGATTTAAAAAAAATCGAACGCGCGGACGATTGCTAATTTATTTTTAAAATGGAAACACATGTTATTCATTATTCGTATGAAAGCATTATGATACATAAAGTTGAAATCATTACACGTAATATAAGCTTCCACTATACGGAGTGAAACATCTAATTATCTAGGGTGCAAGATAATTTCAGCATGATCGTTTTTATTCTTCTTCATGCATATAGGTATTACTGTAACAGCTCATCTAAAGAAAATAATAAACTTGGTTATAAAGTTATGAATTTATAAATTTAACAAGGAAATGATTTATACTAATATCCCCACTAATTAAGGAAAAGCTGCGACTTTTAAAAAAACCTTGTAATGTAATTTTTATTTTAAATTAAGTCTTCTTTCAGCGAAACTTTCTTTCTACACTACTTGAGGCACTTTTCCAGTATGTGGCAATGTTTTGGGACAACCTGTATATTAGAACAAAAACTTTAGTCTACACCGAAGCAACGCGAGGGCGGACCACTAGTGTTCAATATGATTAGTAAACTAAAGAAATTATTCATTTACCGTTAATTCATTTTGACTTCAATGCAATGGCTACCATTGGTTTAGTTTCAAACTTATGACCCAGTGCAATTTCACATAATTATTAGTTTAAGATACATTTCTAAGTATAATTAACTTTGATATCAAAAGTTAATTATTATACTCATGTCTTTTTATTACAAATATTTTTAACCTTGTATAATGGTACAGAATCCTTTGACTTAATCATGGCCGTTTTTTTTATCACATTGACATCCTGTTTAGTTTATGAAACTCACAAATAACGTGGCTATTAGAATAATTTTCTTTATATAATTATATACCTTCCATGAAAAAATATTTAACTGATAGTGAAAATTTTGTTGCGTTGGACCCGTTGTACCGAATGCTCTATTTTTTTGGTTGAACGCGCAAATCTCAGGACCGAATGGTCCCATTTGAAAAAATATTGTTGTGTAAGATAGTGCATTTATTGAGGAAAGCCTAAGGCATTAACATCACGCTGCAACCAGTAAGAGCGCATCATTGATGTAAAATGTTGCAAAAACGGGTAAAAATATTCCTATTGTGCACTCCTGTTGCGTGTGCTGCGCAATTGATTAAAATTACACAAACATCATGTATGGTGGAATTGTTCCCATTTAATGCCGCTTCCTATATACTAAATATAATGTTAACTATAAAATTTATTGTAACTATATTTATATTCTAAATCATGTAATGGAAGGTGACTTCAGACGTATCTCTGAAGTCATTTTTCAACTTCACGACTCTGTATATAACAATACAGGCAGAAAAAACAGCCCTTGCTGAGTTTCTTGCCGGTTCTTCTCAGTACAAGGTCTCCCGCCGTAGTTTTGCGAACCGATGGCGTAGCTTCTTGACCTTCACAAGTGCTTGTAACAGCCTAGACTGAATAAATGACTTCATTTCATTGAAAAGTTCTATAAAAGGGAGCATATGCCCATCTTTTAAGTTTAGCTCATTATAATCTTTTTCTCAAATTAAGGCAAGTGAAACCGCAGGGCACCTTTAGTTGTGACAAATCTGTAATAGACATATGGTATCGTGGACTTTTCTGCATCTATATTGATATCCTATATAAAACTTTAATATATACAATCACTTTGCTCTACTGTCAATGCAGCATTCCGCAGCGTAAGCGATATAAGGTTATTTTTTGGTGTCTTGTTCACTTACACGGTTACGTTATCGTAGTTTTCATAGGGAACCCTAACTTTCTGAAAATACTCTATAGCCTATGTTCATCAGGGATAATGTAGGATTTTAAACTTGAAAAATTTTCTTACATCGCTCCAAAAGTTTCAGAGCCTATTCAATACAAAGAAACAAATAAACAATAAAAAAAAACCTCTTTATAATATAGAAAAGTCTCTTTAAAGTATAGATATTTTCAAAAGTCTCTTCAACCTTACAAACTTTTCTTCTTTATAATACGAGTAAATATCAAAGTTGGTTTCATACGGTGCCAAAGTGAAATGTAGTTTTAACGTTTCAACAACGGTAAATTTAGGTTTAGGACGCCATTATTTAATACCAAAAATTTAACATCACTTGCTTTACGACCGAATAATTTATTTTATTCAAATCATCATTAGAACCACTCGAATACAGCTAATACGAAAATTCGTAGAAAATTTCCATCATTTAACTGACAAGCGTTATTAATTAAAGGACGAAGTCGTTAGAGATGATTAAAAAAAGTTGAAGGACCGTCCTGAATATAGATATGGCGAGACAAAACGAAAAAGCTCCAGCTCTCAAATTAATTTTCTAAATATACTTAGGTTTTCCGTTCGCTACGTAGCCGTTAAGCCGAGAACGAATTAACGTTCTTAAGAAATCGATTTAAAATTATTATGGCAGCATTCGAAGCGATAACGTGATACGTTCAGTAGTTTTGAAATGACGCTATTAATGTCGTTATAACCGCATTAGTGTTCGAAAGCAAGCAATTATAGATGTGGTTTTAACAACTTTGGGGTGTTCCTATTTTATCGAACTGTCGAACAATTACGTTCACGCTACGAATGAGAATGTATGTGTTAATGAGATCGCTAAACACGTAAGATTTCGAGATATATTCCTGGCTCAAGATGAGAAGTTATAACTCCCGGAGGCTCACAAGGTTACAGATTTAATATTGTATTAACAGCTTCATAAATAAACAAGCTGTAGCTGTGAATAACTTCGCTCGCGACCCGGAGTTTTAAGGTCAACAAGCACTTGCGTACTACAGGGTTAAAAGACCGCGGGCGCGGTCTGGACTGGCCCATTAAGGCGAGCGTTCTAACCTCTGCGACACTTCCAATCCTATGTACTGCCATTGCACACTGGTCGCATCAGCACGCCATGGCAATAATAAACACACTAGTCTGATCGATATTGAAGTACGTTTGTTTTTCTTGCGTGTCAAAGGAGATTCGTTTTCGCTGTTCCCGACTTACGCAACTGAGACGCGCGGTCCTGATTTCGTGTACGGGTCGAGCCGTTCGGGGTACGTCGGGAGGAGTTCACTGTTAGTAACGGGGTCGTCTATGGCCGAGTCGCCGCCGGGTCGGGTGCCCGCGAGAGCGACGTGCGGCGGGCAGCGCGGCCGGTGCGGGACTGGGCCGCCGGCGGCCGCGCCTGCGTGCTCCGCCCCTTCTCCACCCCCAATTGATGTAATATTTATCTTGGATTAAGAACTAGATAAGGAGACGGGCATGCCGCGAGAGGCTGTCGGTCGCCACGCAAGATGCTGCTGTTTTCTAGGTTGGTTTTTTGGGTGTGCGTGCACTGTGCAGGTTAGTGGTGGGGAATCGTGGTGATAGTGGGAGATAGTCTCATTTGATTAGCGCGTGGAGGCTCGGATCAATCCGCTGCGGTCCGCGGGTTGCGAGCTCGCGCTCGGTCGAGCGCACTCGGGCGGCGTCGGGCGGAGTGACGTCACGTGACGCACGCGCGGCGACATACAGGTGGGCGCAATGCGCCGCACCTATCATATGATCGTGACGTTTCCTATTGGATTCGGCGGCGCGGCACCGCTCTGGAAATTGGCTGCGGCAAGTTTGCATTACGATCGAATGCAGTTGATTTATCGTCTTCCAGGAATGTTGTTACTTTATACCCTTTTAAGTTAGTTCGGAAAATTTTGTTTAAAACAATAATTTTGCTGTAATTACGGTATTCGCTTCATGGAATTCATATTATAGGGAACTTTGTTAGTATGACTTTCCTTTGCCGTGCTATTTTCTTGGAATCGTGTAACCCTAAACGGTTGTCGGATTAAATTTTCATTTTTGATGTCAAGCAAAATGGTTTTTTCGGGAAATACATAACATGGGTAAACCGTTCTTCAGAATCAATGAATAATTATGACATGTTGAATACTGCTACTATACATATACATATACTGCTACTATATATATCATACCAAACGTTTTATTATAAACATGCGACCGCCCGCGACTTTGTCCGTGTTAACTTAAGTTTATTGAGAAAATGCATCAGGAACCAAATATTTTTTGGGATCAAAAGTCTGATTTACTGTTATTACAAAATGCATCGACAAACATACATACATACTTTTACACTCATAAAAATGTAAACACCTTTTTAGAAATCCACATACGAACTGACACATACGAATGTTATTCAATTTCAACAGAATGACGAACGTATATATGTCAAATCTTTTACGAAGAATTTCGCTATGCCTAGCCTATAGCGAACAAATGTCATTATGTGGAATTAGCTTTTTTAATCTGCACGATTCACACTTGACCGGCACCATTTTAATATAAGGGGGAAAAACCAATTAAGCTAAAACTCCTTTGAGAAAAAAAAGTCGGCAACATTTTTGAGTTTCGGTGAAAAACTGCTTAAGTTCCGTGAGTGTTTTCATTAAGGGCTCATCTGTATTTAGACATCATTTTTTCGTCAACGAATTTTGCTTCACCGTGTTTAAAAGAAAAATAAGAGAGAATGTAAATGATGAAAAGACATTAAATAAGCTATCTACCATATAACTTTTAATAGCAGTTTTGTGTATTTTTAATAAATATTAAATAAATACACTTATAGTAACAATCCCGTAAATAACTTATATTACTATAATGTTAGTGACCATGAAAGTTTAAAACAATACACTTATAGTGTTTTAATCGTCCAATAACGCACACCACTCATTAATTAAACATGCTCAAACGGGTCCAAAATGCATCTTCTTATCACTTTTATTATGACAGAATTATGATTTTTATTACCTTTTGTCGAGCTACCTTCGAAATAAAATCCCCATTCAATAAAATAATACAGAAACACATTTCAATTTTCTTCGTCAAATACTTTTATATGAAACAACAAATCCATTAAAGAAACATACGTACTAGTAAACGAATTCGTAGCAAGTCGGGCTGTAAGCGTAGCGAAACGTGCGCCGCATGCTACGAGCCGCGCGCTACGTGCTACGACGCATCAACTACGAGGTTGCCGATAGCTTTTAAGCGTTCCCGATACTTCAGTTACCGTTATTGAGATTAACTTTATATTTTATTAAATTTTATTTGAAGTGCATGAATGAATGTCAAACTTAATAAATAAAAAAGGGCATGTGCTTTTCACATGCGATAGAAGTGAATCCGTACGAAAAATAAATAATAGCTTAATAAAAAAAAAACAATTATAAAATAACCGTGCTCAGGATCGAACCACCGATCATTTGTTGTCGACCCCAAGACCGTTACTGTTCGGCTATCTGTCTCTTGCAGAGAGTTAAAAATTACGGATACCTTTTGTCAAATACTGTCGGTTTTTCATTTCATAGAGTTTCAAATTAACGGTGCTACAGAAGTTTTCACTTCAAAAATCTCTACTGAACTTGTTTTTAGACAATTTAGTTAAAGGCTTAACCTCGCGATCTTAGTTCTCCATACACACTTTGAACCCCAGTTTTAAACGTTTATGGGCTGAGTTTTGGAAATTCGTTCATTAGTACACGCCTACATTATAATATTCAATAACCAAGAGGCAGTTCAAAATGCCTTTGCAGAATTTGCTGGCTCCGTCCAACAGATCTAAACTATGAAATTGCCGTTTTTCACGAAATCAAAATTACATCCTCTTTTCTATAGTTTTTATTTTCATTAATCGAAGTAATTTACCTATGCAATCAATGCATTTTTGCCAACGCAGTGGTAGCTTATTGATGCCCTTTTCGAAAAAGTCTGCTGGACGGGAGGCAACAAATTTTTCAAAGGCATTTTGAACTGCGTCTTCGTTATTAAATTATTTCCCCACTAATTATCCAAATTCTGGAAATAGTAGAAGTCTGAAGGGGCAAGGTCTGGTGAGTACGGTGGATGACGGAGAACTTCCAGCCCCAGCTCTTTTAACTTGGAGACCGTCTGCTGTACAATATGATATTGCTCGTTGTCGTACAGGAGCAGCGCAACCGAACGATTGACCAAAAGTTGGTTGGTTATGTGCGAGCTTGTCCATCATTGTGTCCAGATGTGATGACTGACACTGGCGATTAACCACCAAACAATGACTATTACGTTTGTTTTTGGTTTGGGGCTTTGTTAAGATACTGAAAGACGACCTAAACTAAGCCCCAAACTTTGCGATTGTCGAAAAAAATCTATTTTTCGTCGCAAGTAACACTACATTCCATATGCCTTCATTTGAGTGCCTGTTGAGCAGTGCAAGGCTCTACTCGACGCGTACTTCGCGCTGGCGATCATTCAATTCGTGGGGCGCCCTTTTGTCAAGCTGTTTTTACCTTGCCAATTTGACTAAAACGGACCAATGTTTGATGATTTGATTGTTTTCTGACGATTTGCACAAGGTGGCTGGCAGGAGCTGGATGCGAGTAGCCCAAGATCGATCTGAGTGGCGTGCAATTGGAGAGGCCTTTGTCCAGCAGTGGACTAAGATAGGCTGATGATGATGATAATGGAACAATGTTCTTTTGATGCTAACATCGAAAGCTGCTGCTAATTCAGCTGTAGATTGAAAATCATCAATTTCTATAATCGCCTTTAATTCGTCATTGTCGATTAAGGTTTTCGGTCGACCACGGGGTTCATTTCTTATGGCGCGATAACATTTGATCGTTAGCCCGAATACGAGTGCCAATGAAATTCAGGTAAATGACGAAGTGTAAATGAGCAGAGTAGAGTACGCTCGTATTCGAAGAGTTTTAGTTTTGATACAACCTCGTTATTCCACACGTATTCCAGAATAAATATTGCTTTCGGGTGGCCGAATTCGAGTAATTTCTTTCGTGCACCGGAATACGGACTAACGACCAAGTGTAATTGAGCTATTAGGTCGAAATTTCAAGAAATTTCAAAAGGAGCTTTACTCACCGACAAAAACACAACACCAAAAGGTATATTTTACTGCGGTCTATTGTAACATAAAGGTTACTTCCCCAGACGGATATTGTTACTCTGAGATCAAATCATCGTTTTTCAGTTTTTGTCTAAAATACAAAAGCACATAGACATGCAAACATAAAAATAAATACTTATAGCAAATTATAAACCCTACGAAATGTTATTCATTAAAACAGAACTTTCTTTTTATTTCTACATTTTCTCATCGGCCGTTGTATGTAACTGTCGTTCGAGTTATTTCAATAATAACTAACAATAAAAGAGTATAATGGATAACTTCGTCGCCATATAGGGTTGCCAGAGGGCCGGGACTTCCGGGATTGTCCCGAATTCCGATAATGTGCTAATTTCATAACAAAATAAACTAATAAGGAATGACACCTGCTTGATGTTTTCATTCTGGGGCGTGATGGGGGGTTTGATTTGATGCTTTATTGACGTGACAACGTCTTAAATTAGGTTGCGGCTGGGAGTCACTTATGAAAAAGTGTAACGCTCGGTAACGTTACGATGAGTTTAAGTTTACATGTACAATGTTTTAGTAAACAAAATATATTTCTATAGTTAAAATTTGTGCAATTCTTATTTTCATTCAATTCCTTGTTCCTATTGTGCAATTTTATTATATTCATATCAATAAATATTCTACCGAGAAAAAGACGTTGTCACGTAAAATCTTCGCCCGTAAAACCGACTTTACAGGCAACCATTTTTTTTTTTCAGGGAGGGGGGTGCAAATGTCTCGGAATTGATAAGCCAGCATCTGGCAACCCTATCGCCCTACGTAATAGCCATTCATGTCGCTGCATCCGCGATACAAACATCACACGCTCGAGTAGGCAGCGCTGTCCGCTATCGGCATCCGATTTAACTTTGCACTGCCCACACAACATACACACGGCAACTCAGCCGTATCACAGTTTAAATATCGTATGTTTATAATACTCGTGCAATAGAATGGAAAACGTGTGTTTCTCAGCTGGCAAACATTTTAGTCGACGTTTTTTTTGTATTTTAGTTGAAGTATGTATGTTATCGGTTTTTGTGCCGTTTTTCCCATGTACAGAGTGTACAAACCTAGTCCAGCCATAAGTTCGGTTACAAATGAAAATGCAGTTGTTTATGATATAATGGAATATTATTAAAAATTATACCTACCTACATATTTCTCAGCAAAAAATTAAAAAAAATGTTGATAATGAACACGAAAAAATATGTGAAATTGCGCAAAATCGAAAGTTTTAAAATAATATACGTGTTCCAAATTCGAAATAATTAAAAAGTAAAAAAAAGAAAAGTTTTTATGTAGCAATATTTATGGCCAGACTAGTTACTATGGGAGAGCTGATTAAATCGAATCTATAACAATATTATAAGAACTCCTGGCGAAACTGTTTCCCTTTTTGACATAATTAATGTAGTTATGTTTTTATTTATTTTTAAGCATTTAACTGCTAGATGTTTAAATCTAAGGAAAAGTTTACTAGAAAAAAATCCACGCGGACCAGGCAGCGGACGGGACTCGAACCCGCACCCTTCGCAATCCGGGCGAATGCACTGACCATTATGCTACCACGGCCCTATTCGCCGCGTCGAAATTTTTCCTAGCCTTAAGCTGCAAGGCAGCGCCATCTCTTTGCATTGTAGGTAACCCACAATGTGCTGTCCCGTCCGCTGCCTGGTCCGCGTGGATTTTTTTCTAGTAAACTTTTCCTTATAATTAATGTAACTAATTTATTGTATTGGTAGCGATATGATGCTATGTTAATGTTGCTACTTCTGTTAAAGCTGATAAGTTTCTTGCGCCCATTCTTCTTAAAAGCTAAAAGATGTCCTGAATGGGTGGTAGGGAAAAAATATTGGACGATTCAAAAGAGCTTTCTATAAGTCAATTTGAATAAAGCATAATTTAATTTCATTACATTTTAAAGGTTAATAACAAAGTCTGCGACCATGTCCATCTTTTAAGTTTGAGTTATAATAATAATTTCCTTAAATTAACGCGGGTGAAACTGCACGGGAACTCTGGTGTAGTTTAGGTTTTTACAAGCACATGATTGTGAAAGTCGAAAACTACCTACTATTCCTATCCCACCAAACCGCACTGGACTAGCGTAGTGGATCGTGGCTAAATCTCCCTATTCCATCCGTAGAGAGGCCCAATGCTAATGAAGACGTTGATACCATTCCAATAAGATAAATTCAAATTAGTAGAAAATTATACGCTTCAGAAAAGAGTTACGACGAAATGTTTTTTATTTCCATACATTCATTTATTATTGCAGTACCGTTTGTATTGCTCGCTAGCAGGGGGGCCTACCGCTTATCGGGATTGCTTTGGCTATTGCTATGATTTAATTTTGTTATTTCTGACCGCTGCGGCGGTCATTTTCAAATACTTCGCGCTCATTTTCTTTAATGTTGTTATTTATTAACAAATCAAAAAGAGCGCGAGGCATTAGAAAACCTCGCGCTAAGCAGGTTAGAGGGTATTCGCAGGACTTTTTTAGCGGATCTTATGCCGTAAAGCGCCCGTAAGAGTTGCGGGGTCCTCGGTGGACAGCCACTGGGGCGTCCGTAAGACTTGCGGGAGGTGAGAGGTCCGTTCGGCGGTGTGCCTATAAAAGGCGCCGTCGTCTGTAAATAGCATTTTTTACCTGCGTTATAAAAAAAAGGCATTAGAAAACCTACGGCGGTCAGAAATAACAAAATTAAATCATAGCAATAGCCAAAACAATACCGATAGGCGGTAGGCCCCCAGGTGATGTACGCGCTGTAATGATGATCCCGAGTCCCGACACACCTGACTCACGCTATCACAGAGCCGGAACAAGGGTGCATGTAAACCTTTTCATTTCTCTAGCGAAACATATTACAACTACCGTGTCATCATCAGCCTTTTAAGGTTCCCACTGCTGAGGAGCAGGCCTTCCCTATGAATGGAATAGGGAGATTGGGCCATGACCCACCACGCGGGCAGTGCGGATTGGCGGGTGCTAACGACTGCAGATGCAGCCGGGACCAACAGCGTAACGTGCCTTCTGAAGCGCGGAGGAACTCGAGTCACAGTCACAGTATCTTTTGGGTCACCCATCCAATGAACGAGCACTACGAAAGTTGCTTAACTTCAACGATCGCAGCCGAACGCGCTAACCACCCGCGCCATCGAGCTCATCTTTAGAGCCACCGTATAATAGTCGCAAAAATGTTAAAAGGTTGGCAAAGAAGCATATGGAGCGCCTGGTGGTAAGCGGAAACCATAGCTTATAGGCGCTCATGACACCAGAGTGTCACTCTGAATTGCCGTTTTCTACCCTGACACCATCCCCTTAGCCGTGGAGCGTGTTCAATTATAATAAAATATAAATAAATAAATATTTCCAACACTCACAATAATTAGCCTAGCCCCAAAGTAAGCACTGTAAGGCTTGTGTTATGGGATACTAGGGTAACAGATAGAATACATATACTGTACATACATAAGTATATTTATATAAAAATACATATTAAACATCCATGACTGGAGTACAAATGCTCGTATTCATCATTCAGATAGAAGTGACAATAATCAAGCTATTAACTAACCCACTGCTGCTTAGTTGTGTTCGGAATCATTCATAAACTGTAATTAGGCATTTGTTGAGATACGGACAACTTGAGGAACCGTGGCGTACTACAGAGTATATTAGATTTTGAGGTTATAATTTATTATACTTAATCGTAAAAGATGTACACTTTATACATATATTTTGAATAGATTTAGTGTTTACCTCTATGTAAACACTTAAATAATATGCATTAAATGAACATAAAATGCAATTAATAATAAAAATAATAAATGCTTATACTCATATTGATTTTTATAACGCCAATAAGACACTTGTCCTGAAAAGCATTGATGGTTATGCAATTTTAACTGTAGATGTCAAAAAGTTTGTGCATATTCACAAACGGCGGCGGCGGGTCCCATACAAGTTAAATATTTTTTTCCTTCAACTAATAAAATGAAATCTAGTTTGCAGAAATGGTTTATATCAACAAACCGTCCGACTTCATAAATGATTGAAAACGACATTCTTACTTATTTTATATCTAGTTATGGCATTGTTTGAAAAAAGTTGGCTCAATTTCACGAACAAAATTGAGGGGCGCATGATTTAAAACACAGAAGTCAGTACATATTTTGACATTAATGCGTTTGTTTTTTCAGTTCGGTTTTCCTTACTGTTTTAAGGCTCTTGGGAAATTCTCCTAATGGTTTTTCCGTGTTTTATTTTGTAACACTTTTAAGTACTGAAGAGAGAATAGACCACCCTACAGAGCTTCCCATGGAACCAAGTTAGAAGTACCTAGCCTACTTAGGTTTTCGTTAGAAATGTAGCCAAATGCGATAGTAGGCATTACTTGGCCCTTTATCACAAGATGCTCTATAGCAGGGTTGGCCGGGCCGTCTTGATTAGACCTAAGATCTACTGTTAACTGACAATACCCTGTGCGATCAACCAATTACATATTTCTTGAAACCTAAAATGAAACAAAGTTCAGTACACAATTTTGTAGAATTTTTCATTTTATTATGAGGGAAAACATAAAACTTAGTTTATGTGAGCATTGCGCTTAAGCATCTTTGGCTAAATAAGCAAAATCGGGTATGTAATTGGAAATTGCCAACCGTAAATAATCTAACGTATGAGCGTCTGTCAAGCGAGAATGGTGTTTATCTTGTTTGTTTTAAGTAGGAAAATGCTGACTCACGCAAATATGTCGAACCAAAACACGAATGCCTTTGTTCAACACGTTTCTTTTTAATTTGGATATTTGTCGTTGGAAACCAATGCCCAGAAATTTAGACTTGCAGTTGACCTTGCTTTCAGAAATATGTCGCAGCGCAGAGTAATAATAATTTCGTAAAATATGAGGCCCATGTATAAAAAAAAACCCCAACACACCAATGAGCCCAGTCCCAAAGTAAGCCCTGTAAAGTGTGTGTTATGGGTTACTAGGTAACGGATAGAATACATATACAGTACACATAAAGTATATTTATATAGAAATACATATTAAACATCCCTGACTAGAGTACAACTGCTCGTATTCATCACACAAACATCTACTCACCGGGTTCGAACCCAGGACCTCTCGAGTAGGCGACACCATGAAACCCGGCATACAGACCACTCGGGTACGAAGGTCGTCAAATAATCATTTGAATTATATCTGCAAATTTTGTACCCATTTTATAGCTATCACTATAGAAAAGAGAATGAATAACACGACGGAACGGCGATTGACATATGAGGAGCTGGCAAACAGAACGGTATAATTACGCATCTGGTCAAACTACTTTTTTAATAAATAAAACTAGTTTTTACGGGTAATATAATTATTCTTAATATCAGTCATTCAATTATTGTATATTCAATTATTAATATTAGTCGGAATATTTTTTTATTTCAAAAATTGATTCCGTCTCCGGCTTCGCCGGAATCATTTTTTTTAATAAAAAAATGATTCCGACGAAGATGCCTGTAAAGGCTGCGAAACGTCAATAAATAAGTAAAGTTTCGTGCATTAACCCGTGAAAAACTAGTTTATTTAATGAGTGATGTGCGTAAAAACCTAAGAAACAAATACTTTTTTGTTTACAGTCCGCAGGTTTCGGGCACGTTCAATTTGAATCTCAAATAATTTTCAATCAAAACCGCCTAAAACAGTGTTAAAATTACCAAATTTATAAATTGAAAACCATGCCAAAAGCTCACTGTAGGTATGTCATTTAGTTTTATACAGCTCCAGTAAAATTTAATTTTATGTAATTACACCGTTTTGTTCGCCAGCTCCTCTCAATGATACAAGATGATGACGTGCAGCAGTTGGTAATTACGTTTCGCAGTTTGTTCTACGTATTAATTAGACTTGCAACGAATAGTATATTCGGCAGTATACCGAATATTCGTTATTCAGAGCGCCTTTTCTCTGAAACTGGGATGGTCTACGAGAAAAAAAGACGTAAAGTACTTCCTAAAAATGCAGAAAAGTTAGTCTTTCCGCACCATAACTTTCCCCGTCTAAATTTTGATTATGAAAATAATTCAAATGCATAGAAAAATTCTTAACTTGTTTAATACAGAAAATGATTAAATTATGTACCTGTTTTATGTACCAATGATTACTTAATAAATGATTATAAAAGAAATGAGAACCTTACCCTTTTAAATTTTGATTACCATAATAATTCAAATACATAGAATCCTCCATTTTTCCAATTCAGAAGATGATTATGTACCCGTGTTATGTACCAATGACTACTTAAATGATTATATAACAGAAATGAAAATATGAATATATACGTAATCAATCGATTTTAATTTTTCATTTTACCAATTATTTCTCTACTATGACAAAATATATTATTTAAGTATTCGGTATTCGGCCGAATATAATAAAAGCAGCCGATAGGCCGAATACTGAATAGTATCCGAATATTCGTTGCAAATCTAGTATTAATATATTTTGCCTTGTACCGATCGGTTGGCCTAATAGCCGCTACCGAGCAGTCGATCGCGATCGACTGATTGGCCATTCCTGCTCTATAGAGTAGATTTAGCCTAATAGTTTTCTACTGCGTGGTAACGTTCTACCCGATTTACCGTTTTGGACCAGTCCTACCTTCATTGGCTTTTTGAAGTGAAACTTCTTTAGGCACTCTTGACTTTGGTGGTAAACTGGCGAATGTGTTACGCGTTACGAAAAGTGTGCGGGCGAGGCAAACGGGAGTTGAGTGGGGGATTCTTTCACACTTTCTCTTACAGCTAGTAAATGAAATATGTATATGTACATACATGTATATATTGTACATATATATTATATATATATACAGATACATAGGAGCTAAAGTAGTTACACTTCAGTCGTGTAGTCATAAGCACACTCGTATTATTTTCTTATTACCTATGACCTGCCTAAGCCTTGTTCCTTCATTGAACATTTCTGCTTTTCACCACATCCTTATTTGATTGCCTTTATTACGGTGTGCAAAAATACTTAAACCTTTTTTCAACACTTAGTAAGTAATTTCTTCTTTCGGAAAGGTCATTCTTAAACTGAAATGTATAATTTTTCGCTTTTGGAATCGAAACAAATTATGATGTCATTAAGCAACGCAATCCAGCCCTGTGTAACATAATGCACGAGAGCTGTCTACCCGGTGACTGCTTCTGTTTATATAAAAATAACAGAGTGCGATCTGCAAAATGTGTGTAAAGGCGAGAGATTGCTGTCATGGTTATTTGAATGCAAGACACAGTAACAGACACTTATTTTTTTAATAAAATGTAGAAATAAATTTTCATCCATTTATGCTTCGTTTTCTTCATTCTCAAGTAGTTTATGTTCCTAACTATGGTTTTCCAAAAAAAATATAAACGCATATTTTTTAAGTATGTACTTAATATTACAAGGAGATTAATGGCGCGATTACACTTCTTGTCATCCCGAATACGAGTGCCAATGAAATTCGGGTAAACGACGAAGTATAAATGAACGGAGTCGAGTACGCCCGTATTCGAGTAGATCTCCTTTTGTTTACCCGACCCCGTCTTCCAGCCCGAATTCCAGTATAAATATTGATTGGGTGCCTGAATTCGGGTAATGTCTTTCGTGCACCCGAATACGGGTAGCTTGCAAGTCACTTGTTGCTGCACTAATGACATAGCCACACTCACCGCTTAACAATTCTCGTGATTCTAAGAACCACATGCAATCATATACCTAAATCTAGGCATGCGTCCGATATATCAAAACGAATCCAAAATCCGATTTCAAACACAAATCGATACCGAACGATTTCTCAACAAGAAAATCCGATTTCAGAAATCTAACCGAACCAAAACGCTAGCGATCTAATACCGTAAGTATCCAAATGTAAATCGGATTCGAAATTCGTGCTTTCGTTTTCGGAAGTCAGATTTCGTGCTCGGAAGTCCGATTTCGATTTGCTGTTTACGGAAATCTATTGCTCATCTCTGAGGCGGGATTATTTATCACTGAAAAGATATGTCGTCTAAAAACATCAAAAGTCGAGCAACTTACATTTTTGGACGCTAACCTGAAGTAATTAGGTTTGATTTTGTAAATGGTTTGAAAAATAATAAAAACAAACAGAAAAACAAAAAAAAATACTAAAAAAATATGTAAAAAGAAATCATTGTATATAAGTCGATTTTTAAATGCGCCGCAAAAGTTTTACTCTTAACCGTAAACATAACTTTTCTGCTAGTCCTAAGCGAAAATCTACGAGTATTCTTGCTTCCTACAATTAATTGTTTGTGATTGTCGTTAGCTAATAAAACCAAATCATAACACAAACTAGTGAATTGGCTAAGTTTGGCACATCTGAAATCGGATATCTAAAAACGGATTTTAAAATCGATTTTGAAATCTGAAATCCGATAAATATCCGTTTGCGTTCAAAACCAAAAACGCCCATGTCTACCTAAATCTATTTTAAGATAATAGTACATTACGATACGCGAGACCTAAGTTGCCTATTACTGCACGGCGTGAAGTTAGAGCGGAGCGAGGGTGCTAAACGCCGTGCAGTAATAGACAACTTAGGCCACAAGTATCGTATACTATTTTATAGCAAGCGTGACATAAACCCGCCCCGGACGCGGCCAAGAGGGGGGGGTTCGGGGGGGCCGGAGGCCCCCCCTAGGGATGCGATTAGTGTTTTGAAAGTAAAATTCATGTATTGCAATCACAAAAAATTGCAATACAGACTGCAAGTCAAACTCTGAAAAGAAAGAATTCCGGTTCAGATTACCATTTTGAAAGTATATTTCAAAAGGAAAAGATTAAATATCATTACAACAAAATAGAATTTCAATGTATCCATGAACGTTTATTCCTTGATTGGCATAACAATATATTAAGCAACGGGAGTGAGCTTTATTTATTGTACTCGTATAATTCAAACAAGAATTCCTAACCTATCGCTAATTTGTCATTTGTTTGCTGTGAGTTTTTAAGCTCCAAATGACATTTAAATGTGTTTCCTTTTATTTTTTCTACATGAGTGAAGTTGGTCAATTCATTTACACACCGTGCACAAATAGGCAACTTAGGTCACGGAAAAGCGTGCGTAAAGTGCGGGTTTAGGTCACACTGTGCTATAAATTAAATTAATTAACGAGTTTAAACCAGAATCTTTATTTGTATACTGATTAAGATCAATAGAGACAAATGAAGATTTAAACATTGTCACTTAGGCCGTGTTGTTCTAGGAAATGTGTCAAATTTGGACAAGTGCTTACTTTTTCTCTAATATTTTATCTGTAGTCAAAATTAACAAAGCAGCCTTAGAATATCATTTAAGAATATCCACAGAAAATGCAAGCATTAAACTGTCAATAAATAAACTCCACATCGTTACCTATACTACGCCTGCTCGAAATTAAACTGAATCAAACCCATATTTACTCTGTGCCCAAGGTGAATACTTCGCTGCGTACTTACGGCCGGCGACTTGCGGCTCGTAAATTTCAAGTTACCGTTCAAGCAATAAGGTGAATTTAGCGCATTCTATATAGGTACATTCATAGTGAGGCATAGTCCACTTTGCTGCAGCAGGAGCTACAGTAATCGTGGCACATTTACCCAGCATTGCAGTCCTATGTACACAGCTCACAGGGCAGGTGGTAGAAGAGAAAATTTAGGGTTGTATGTATTTTTTAATACCATATTATAAAAAATATTTTCCAAAAAATTTTTAGGGATGTGTAACGTAGTGTATTATCAATTTCCTGGGATAACATTCCTCCTAATTCATAATGAAAACACTACGTTACAATACCGAATAGTTTGAATTTTGGCGCAAAGGCGCATTGTATGTTTCAGAACAGTACGTTACAGGTGGACAACCATTATCACTTAAGGATATGAAAAATAGATAGTAGCCGATTCTCAGACCCACGGAATATGCATATTAAATTTCATAAAAATCGGTCAGGCCGTTTCGGAGGAGTATGGTAACTAACATTGTGACACAAGAATTTTATATATAAGATTGGCATTGCGCTACGTACGTATATGTTGAATAAGTTTTTCTAAGTCATCGGTTTATTTATTTATTATTTACATAAACTTTATTGCCATACATATGCAAACGGCGGACTTAATGCTATAGGCATTCTCTACCAGTCAACCTGAACGAGTGTTAGAGACACATGGTTTACAAACATATTCAAAAGTTTAGTCGTTCTAATGCTTTGCATTGTTGCGTGAGTTAGGTTTGCCTTTGACTTAATAAAATTATTAGCTGAACAAACAACTATGTGATTTTAAGGCCTTCTTGAAGGAATTTATAATAAAAGAAATCCGTCGTTCTACAAAACTGGAGCACTGGAAGCGTTTCCATAATACAGTTAGCCGAAGAAATAAAAATGGAACAAGCGCGGCCCATAGTTGGAGCTAGCGAGCCAAAAGTTTATAAAAGCTTCTTCTGAAAATGGATTTAGAAGCCCCCGGAGAGGTTAAGAGTGGCTGAAGAAAAAAAAACTAAATACTTTCCTGAGTAAACGATACGAAGGGTTATTTGTTTAGTAAGTACAGTAGACGTCACTTTAGCGGGTACAATTATTTATTTTGAAAAGCACTTTTAGTGTCGCGCCGCACACGGGCCACCGACCACAACCACAAAACGCCGCCACCGGCATATTTCTTGTAGTTTTCATACATTTTATATGGACACTCGGTACGCCGGTGGCCGCCACACGCTACAAATCGTCGTAGCTCGCTTCTTGTGGCCCGCACCGGCCACTTAATGCGCCGATACAAAACGCCGCCACACGTCACTCGCGCGATTCCCCACCCATCTCTCCCTTATCTTAGTCGGCCGCTGTCGCGCGCTTCAGCCACTTTAGTAGCCGCTTCTAGCTTCTCGTGGCGGCGTTTGTGGCTGTGGCGTATGGCCCGTGTGCGGCGACACTTATTGCCTTTATATTCATTGCATTTTAGAGATTTATAATAAAAAAGCAATCACAATGACATTAAATACTATAGTATTAGTTATTTAATAAAAAAAACACTAATTTATTACAATTGGACTCACAAGTGTCAGAAAATATTTGAAATTTAAGTTAAAAATAACAATTTAAGGGGTTCACAGAAAGAGCAGCAGTTCGTCCTTATTGGTCACTCGTATTTAAACACTCGCTTACATTGCAAGCGAATACAAATCGCCGCTACCCGGGCCGCAGCAGACACTTTGAGCAAGTATCAAATGTCTTGAGGGTTACAAAAAAGGTTGATGAAGATCCGGATCCAGTTTCTTCCTGCTATTTTGGGGATCTCATCGGACCATCAGGCGGGCCGCCTGCCTACATATCTGCGTCCTGTTCTAGGTCACCACTCCACAATAGCTTGCCACTATTATTTTCCGTATGTCCTCATTGCGAACACGATCTCTCAGGAACAGGACCAAATTTACCCACAGGCTAATAAGGCTGGAACCTAGTGCGCAAGGACCAAGGGGGCGGCTTGCTGGCGTGGCGCTGAACTGAGACTTTCATCAAGGGCGACGCCAAGGGAGGGTAGACGGATATTATAAAACATGTAGTTAAGGTGTAGTAATAGGGTATATAGCCATCGAAGTTGGTCCTAGATAAATTTGGAAACCTACCCCAAGGGTGGGAAAAAGGCCTCATTGTTTACTCACATTTTGATGCCGAGTTTTATATTACAAATAAAAGCAACAAATAATAATACAATAAAAACTTTTAAACAAAAAATTAAACCACCGATGAAGAATATCAGCTATAAGGGGATTCATTGGTCGCAAATATGTCCCTAAGCTGTAATCCCAATATTTATTACTTCTTCTATGCTAGAGCTGCGAGAAAAATACCCGCACATTGATAAATCAATAAAATATGCTTTACCTGATGTTGGGAACCAAATTTTTCAACCATGTTATCTCCAAATATATTATTCTATCAATATAATGTTCTTCTACGAAACTTCGTAGGAAATTTTCCCAATTAACGATAATTTAAATTATAAAAAAAATTGCATGCTTTATTTCCACGTGAAACAGCGTACCGCTCTTGTAATATAACCAACTCAAAAGCTACGTCTTAAATTGTTTGCTTTATGTCTATATTTAATAGAGTGCATTTTCCTTTAGCATTTTGCTAATGAAGAAGTTTTAATGAGCGCACCCACAGGCGGTAACTTGGGCCCTGTTAATTGCAGCAAGACCACTGTTTCAAACTTTGAAACAGCAACATTTTAAATATCAATGAATTTGGTATTAAAATACGTAAAGTACAATGCAAAAAATAATCGGAAGTGCGCCTGAACTGATGCAAATTCTCAAATTCAAAATTAGTAAGATTTAGGAGTAGTCTTAAAACAATTGTGGAACGAGTTTGAGAATTTGTAATAAATTTAAATTTAAGCCTTTTAAGCCCGTATTATAGAAAGATTCTCAGTGATTGATCTAGTCTTGAGCATAGTTAGAAAGGGATGTCGCTATATATAGCACATAGAGCATAGTTAGAAAGGGATGTCGCTATATATATACATTTCTAACTGTATTCAAGTAAAGATCAACACTTAGTTGTCATTCTGTAATACGGGCCTTAGTGTATTTCCTCAGTCCTCACAGGCCAATGTGAGTCAGTCACTCACATGTAATCGGTGGTGTGGCATTTTTGTTGAAGATTTCATATAAACAGTAGTACAGTTTTCTTACAATACTTATAGTGCTTCTAGAAAAGAAAGTTCGTTTATTGGACTTTTCATAATTCCGATGCCCTGATTTATTTAATTTACTAGGGCGGCTGATAGTGCCCCAGATACTCCGAAACCGTGTATGTATTAATTAAGGAAAACAATCAAAAAGTTATTTCTATTTTTCATCTAGTTTTTTGGATTAATTTTGTTTAATAGTGGTGGGCAAATAGCCTCTAATTCTAATGCCAATTATAATAATTTACTTTGTGACATGTGCTTAACCTAAGTCCATTGTAATAGATATCGCCTTTAAATAATTAAGGCAGGAATTCCATCTTCCTTCAGCATCTTTACGATTTAGCATAAAGTTAATATATTACGCTAATATATTATCTTTATTGGTCAACTTGGCATTAACTTAAATTTTATATTTTACTTACGAACGACATATTAATATCACACGATACGATTGCTAATTAATTTTATTAAAGACATAGGAGTTTTCTTCTTTATTTAGACTGTTCATTATATGTACTTTTAAAGTAGAGATTTTCTTCATTTCAAATTCCTGCATTCATAATTAACTGCATACGCCGGTTATATAGCAACACTTGATCAGTACCCCTAGCACGAACCAATATGGAATTCGTATCGTTTGCGAGTCCGAAATGTCATTGTCAAATGTGTACTGATTTTTAGTTCTCGTTACGTACTTTGTGCCGCTGCTATTCAAGTTTCCATACAAAATTTGACATTGACATTTCGGTTTTTCAAACTATTCGAATTCGATAATGGTTCGTGCTAGGGGTACAGGTCAAATAAGTAATAGTATAAAACGATTAACTTGCCAACTGCATAAGAAGTTGAATGCTTACCTGAAAATAAAAACAAATACCATTAGCGCTTAATTACCAAATACATTAAATTAAAACAGGCGAATGTATATTATTTACTTTTTTTAACACACCAATTAGCCTAGCCCCAAAGTAAGCACTGGCTTGTGTTATGGGATATTAAGGTAACGGACACTATACATATGCAGATACATATATAAGTACATTTATATAGAAATACATATACAACTTCCATGACTTGTATTTGCCAATCAAACATCTGCCCTCACCGGGATTCCAACTCGGGACCTCTCGGGTAAACGACACCTTGAAACCCGGAATACCACCACCATAACCACTCGGCCACGAAGGTCGATTTATTATATTGTTAATTGTTACATTATGTGGAGTATCCAAATTGCAAATTCATAACGGGTTATATTACTGATTTGAAACTCAATAAATTTGGAGATTATTTCAGAAGGTACCCCAAGCACAAATTTTGACAGAGCCTTATTCATATATGCCTAAGTCAAAGCTTCTATAGAAACTTTGACGGTGGCGACACGAATACGAAACTATCAAAGCTCGTTCTTGCGAAATGAACCCGCACTAAGCAAATTTATAAGATCCTACAATAGTTCATAATTTTAATAAAAAGAACAAAGCCGACATCATTGACGGCACTTGGACGTTGACTGCAGTATCGTCAAACATAAAGCTAATAATAATAAAAGCAATGTCAGTTACGTCGCCGACGTGTAATACGTGTTTTGGTTATCCCAGTCCTCAGCCTCTTTACAATGCGTGAGATTTTACCATTGAATCAGCTCATACAAACAAATTAACTGTTAAATATTATTATTTATATATTGTTTTTAACTTTTATGGTCACTAAAATTATAGCTAGTAACGGGATTGCTACCATGTACCTTGTTTTTTATGAGTCTCCGATATCATCACTCACTACGTGATCATGGCGCTTGCAACAGTGCCAGTGCCGAAATATCGGAGACTCATAAAAAACAAGGTATGTGGTAACAATTCCGTTAATGGCTATAATATATTTATATACTTTGTAGCCTAAACAAACTACACTACTTTCCACATGTCTAATAAAACATAGATTAAGAGAATAAATATGTATCGATACAATTCAGATCAATCGTTTTGATTCCAAAAAATAGGTCACAATAAAGATAGATTTCGCAGTTTTTTCTCCTGGCAATCCTTGTATCCGTGAAACGGTTATGAAGAATATCCACGACAACCGGCCCCATTTAGTCATTCCGTGGCCGGAATTCACAATGTAATCCGGCTTTGATAATTGCCCGCATACCCCCGCCATATATCCTGGTTAAGTATCCTACACTATTACCTACGAGTAGGGTTGCCATTTATAGGGCGTCCGGCAGGATAATTACGTAAGTAAGGCGATCGCAACGCAATTGAGTTTCTGATGCAGTTTTTAATGTGAAACTTTTATTACATTGCCACAAATGTTTGGTTCATCTATTGCATATCGCATTGCGTTTTCAATTATTAATGGAAAAATTAAGACTAGCATTAGTGGTTAAAAGTTCCTGCTAAGCGGGCAGTCCGGTTTCGATTCTCAGTCGTGAAAGAACTCTCTTTTTATAAGCCAGGAAAAATATTAAGGGTCGTGGCTTGCTTGCGTCGTTATTTTTATTAAAACGCCATCAAATAAAAATATTTACCGTGGTTCAGGGCAGTGATATAAGCGTGGGTTATGGAGATCAGTTTTAAATAATTTTAGAGGGATTTTGAGTACGATTTGGATTCCAAGTAGCAAAGCACTGACTAGTAGTCGCCAATGGTTGCGTAAATGGGAACAAATATTTTTTTACGTATTTTGTACCACCTCACTTGATATGTCATTGGAGTCCCGTTGCAAAGATAGCCGACATAATATACATATTTTCGAAACACCGCCCGCCCCTAGAAAATTAATCAGACATACAACACCTACGGTTTATACGGTTGGAAATCCGGAATTTTCGAGTCACTTGTTTGTCCTAACAATTTCACATAATATATGGCAACCCCAGCTACGTGGAGCGTACGTCCGCCACAGATAGATTTGTTTGTGTCGCTTTTTCCCGTGTACCACGATTTAGTGTCCACTGAGCGCGCTTGAGTTTCTTGCCGAGTCGGCAGTAACGGGAGAAAAGTGGGGCAAAAATTTGTGAATACACCTACACTTTGAGTGCCTTGACATATTTAGTTATCGTCCTGACATGTTTAGCAATATTTCATGACAAGTTCAGTCGTTTCAGATAAGTAGCTACCGCGCTACGACTTTTTATATACATATTTTTTTATAGTTGAAATGCCAAGATATATTATCATGTTCGAAGGCAATAAGACGCCTACAAAGGTAAGGAATCCCTCTATTTTTCCATTTAAATGCCACTCTTATCCTTACCAATTACAGTCATCGTCATCGCCAGCTATCCTGAGTGTACATTCAAATGAATTCATTACTCAGACAGACAACGAGGGATGAGGGGCGGGGGGGAGCAATATTTTAGGGAATGAATAGAAGAAATTATTATTTCGCATCGTCGTTTCTATAGTAGGGCATTCATCAAAACGCACAACCAATCTTATTGTGCGATTTGTAGTGATTTCTCCAGGGGAAACCAAACTCTTTGAGGTTGGAATAAGGTCGCTCGCACAAGGTTTAGTCAGCTCATGAATTATGGTGTCCAGAATTGCCGTTACCCTACGAGTGTCTGTGTTGTTTCGTTAATGAATTACAACAATGGAATTAATTGATACTGCCGATGTTCTCTATATGTGATTGGCAGAGGACATATTGATCAATAAAAACTTAAACATTAGGCTGAATTATTTGGTAAAATCCTTTGTCAATTTAATTTATGACAAGCTAAACACCAATTTTTGCTTTGAGTTATATTTCACTATTGCCACTTGGAGAATATTTGTTCGTTAAATAGAGTTCAAAAAACCAAATATGGAACGATTTAGCTCAACAATTAAGTAGAGCAGTTTTCAAGTTTTATCGCTTACCGGTTACCCCATAATTTAGATGATGTAATATTAGAAATATTTAATAAGTTTCTACTTTCTAACGACATGAGTGTTCTAAATGTATAATATGCAAGCATAATAAGGGTTGTTTTGACGTAAAGTCGGCGTACCGTACATTATCCATGCAACCATCAAACGTACCAATAAATATTTTATTAACACAAAGCGAACTGTGGAACTTATTCCACAGTATGGAACTTATTCCAATATACTTATATATTGGAAGAGTAACAGTTCTCAGTATAAACCATAAGGCTGGGCGAAAAAAAAACAGCTTTTGAAAGCCATACTAGGTACTACAGTAATGCTTTTAAGGGCGCCTAAACACGTCAATAACGCAAAGCAAGGATTATACGAATGACATTATGTCGCAGAATGACTTGGTAAACCGAACTTTCGCGAAAATCCTATGGATTTTGCGTAAACGCTGAAATTTAGACAATGGCGATGACGTTTCTCAATTTTACTGAAAAATATAGACTTTTTGCGAAAACGCGAATCGCTTAAATAAGATTGTGAATAGATTGGCTTATAATTAATATTCTCTCTTTGGGATTCTTGGGATTCATGTTAGGTTAGGTTGGGTTAGTGTAACCATGACCAGAACAAAATTTCGTTAACATTAAGATTGAGCAATGTCATCAGCCTTGTCTAATTATCCGTGTTTTCACCGAATATCTAGGATTTTCGCAAATATGACGACCTTTTTTGACGACCTCCGTGGCCGAGTGGTTTGTACGCCAGGTTTCAAGGTTTGTACTCCAGTCATGGATGTTTAATATGTATTTCTATATAAATATACTTATACATGTATCTGTATATGTATTCTATCCGTTACCCTAGTCTCATAACACAAGCCTACAGTGCTTACTTTGGAGCTAGGCTAATTGGTGTGAGTGTTGGAAATATCATTATTATATTAAACATTCGATTTATCAAATTATCCTACGACATACTACTTCTACTTCTCCAAGGTAATAAGATCTACTTTAGCTTGAAACTGTGTACTGAATGTGAATAGTATAGAGCTTGGAGCAAGTGCGATACGTCACTCGAACATTTTTCTTGTGTACGAGAAAGACCTCTCAGACCTCCATTTGTTCACGGAACGAAATAACCGTAACGCTTCCTGTGGAATTATATCGATACTCGCAAAGAGAAAACTGATAGGAATTCCAGAATTGCTACAATGTATTTTTATAGGTATACTAGCAGCCCGCCCTAGCTTCGCTTCGGTGTAGAGCTGAAGTGTAGACTACAGTTTTTGTTCTCAGGCTTGTATTATACACAATGACATTTTTCTATGGTTCGGTATCTATCGGTTTAAAATTGACAAAGTTTCATACAAACATTCATTCCCTATTTTATCCCCTTGGGGGTAGAATTGATCAAAATCCTTTTTTAGCGGATGCATGCCAAATTTCAGCCCGATCCGTCCAGTGGTTTGGGCGGTGCTTTGATAGATCACTATGTCAGTCGTCAGTCACCTTTGAGTTATCTACTATATAAAAATAAGTCGGGTTTTCCTTCCTGACGCTATAACTCCAGAACGCACGAACCGATTTCCACGGTTTTGCATTCGTTGGAAAGGTCTCGGGCTCCGTGGGGTTTATAGCAAAGAAAATTTAGGAAAAATTATAAAAAAAAAACTTCTTATAATCACCAAACGAAATGTTACATAAAAAGAAGCCATCTGGTGGCGAAACGGAGTTCGCCGGGTTTGCTAGTATATATATATATATATATATATATACTAGCTGACCCAGCGAACTTCGTACCGCCCTAAAAAGTAGGGGTTGTCCAGCGGACAAAATTGTGAATCTAAACCATTCTCAGATCCCCTTGAACACAAACAAAAAATTTCATCAAAATCGGTCCAGTCGTTTAAGAGAAGTTCAGTGACATACACACTCACAGAAGAATTATATATATAAAGATATATATAGATAGATATTTATATAAATATAGGTAGATAGATGTGCTCCAGTTAAAACCCGTTTTTATTTAGAACGCGTTTTCCCTAGTTAAAATTAGTTTTTACTAAATGCCTTTGTTAAAACTAGAAATTACTAGTCAAAACTAGAATTTACCACTGATGTATTTGATTTTCATATAAAACTAGTTGTCACTCCGAGCTTTAGTTAAAACTAGCAAACTAGAAACTAATTTGGGATTGAAAACAAGATATAGTTTTAAAAATATTTATTAAAAAGATCTAAGACACAGAGTCATATCGTCACTTGGAATATGAATTACCGTAAACGCCAAAAGCTAATTTTTCAGGAGAAGCAAAAAAGCAATTTGAAAATTAGAAAAAATTAATATTGTAAAAAATGAGTTAGGCCACTATTTTCGTGGCCTCATATAGCCTATAGTCTTTCTCGATAAATGCACTATCCAAAACAAAAAGATCTTTCGAATCGGACCTGAGATAAGCGCTTTAAACCAAACAAACAAACTCTTCAGTTGTATAAAATTAGTATAGATTAAATAAAACTAGTTTTTACGTGTTAATGCACGAAACTTTATTTATTTATTGACGTGTCGTAGCCTTTACAGGCTTCGTCGTCAGAATAAAACTTATTAAAGTTTATTAAATAAATAAAGTTTCGTGCATGAACCCGTAAAAACTAGTTTTATTTAATGAGTGATGTGCGTGAAAACCTAAGAAACAAATAGTATAGATTATATAAACACCTAAGCACTAAACAATTTTCTCGTAATTTACTCCCGAAATCCCGAAGCCAAGGCAACTATTATTAAAACAGCACTGCAAAATATGAGCAGTGCTGGAGACCAGAGCCGCCGCGGTGCTAAATAAAGGTAGATAGTGAGCCGCACTACGTGCTCTGAATAAGTAACTGTTTTCAGCTTTAACTAACTGTTACTATATTAGTAAGAGGTACTATTATCTGAGCCAGAGCCGCAGAGGGTGGTTATCTGTCATAAAGGTTATCCTAACGCAGAAACCAGTCTCTTACTGAGAGTTATCAGTACTTATATTGTGATTTGCTGTTCACCTTACTATCAAAAAAGATTTCAATTCGCTTTTCCATATTTAAACCATAGTTGGAAAGTTAGCCTGTATAATTGGTGAGGTTTCATGAAACCATGATAAGAAAGTTTTTTTTAAGTGTTTTTCATCTCCTTAAATTATCAGAGATAAGAGATAATACGGGACATATACTTAGTCGATATTTGGCTTATAATAGTGGCAAATAATAAAAAAAAACACGACTGGGAATCGAACCCGGGCGTTGAAGCTGGTTTTCTACCATTGAACTAACTGTTTATTTTAATATAATATAAGAATGAAATGCGGCATACTAAAGATAAACGAAAAAAAATGTGGCGACGTAAAAAAGTATAATTTAAAAAATACGGGAAAAGGAAGGTTAGAGAAAATTCGACACAGCCGACAGGGCCGCGGTAGCATAATGGTTAGTGCATTCGCCCGGATAGCGAAGATTGCGGGTTCGAGTCCCGCCTGCTGCCTGGTCCCCGTGGAATACTGAAGAAGTTTCAGCTATAAGCTTATACATGTTATGCATTATTGATAATGGTATTTATTAAAAAAACGCTTTAGTAAAGATTATGCATTGATAATGATATTTATTAAAAAAACGCTTTAGTAAAGATTATGCATTATTTCTTACATTTAAGTGGTTTTGTTTTACGAAATCGGTTTTATTTCTTATATTTTTTCTTTAACTAAACACTATGAGGAGTACGGATATTATGGAAGTAGGTATCAACATCTTCACAAAACCAAAACATATAGTTATCATTATATTATTATTTTTAAACAATTAACTGCTGGCTGTTTTTATTAAAGAAAGAGTGCACTCAGTCTAGGTTTTCAGACATAATAATAAAAATCAAGATTTTTTTTAATGCTGAATAGGCAAGGCGTTCGACCACAATCTCGCCTGATCGAAAGCGATAATGAGGCCTAGGATGGTACAAGCCTGCTTAGAAGTTATAATAAAATATATTTGCAAAAAAACATCAAGAAACAATATATATAACCTCAATAATCAATAATCAAAATCATTTATTCAGTTTAGGCTGTTACAAGCACTCATGAATGTCTAGAAGCTACGCCATCGGGTCGTAAATCTACGGCGGGAGACCTTGTACTGAGAAGAACCGGCAAGAAACTCAGCAAGGGCTGTTTTTTTCCTTGTTTTATTATTTACAGAGACGTCAAATTGAAAAATCACTTCAGAGATGATTCATGAAGTCACCTTTTATTACATAATCTATACTTATAATAAATCTGTAGAGAGGTCAATTTTGTACATGAAATATATTTTCAAAATAACTATCAGGGGGTGATTAGTGATCGATACTGATGCCAAAAATGCAATCAGTAAAATTTTTGTCTGTCTGTCTGTCTGTCTGTGTGTATGTTCCTTATAGAAACAAAAACTACTCGACGAATTTTAACGAAACTGGGTACAATTATTCTTCATACTCCTGGGCAGGTTATAGTATACTTTTCATCACGCTACAATCAATAGGAGCAGAGTAGTGAAGGGAAATGTTGAGAAAACGGGAGAATTTACTCCATTTTTTCAGCTTCCGTCGCGTGTGCAGCCTTAATGGTTAAAGTTACATAGAAATTATGTATGACGGAAATATTCTACATAAAATTGTCTAAAAAATATCCCGCAACAGCATATGTCTATCTTTTATGGTTGACTCACAATAACACGTGTAACTCCTGATAGCTTAGCAGTTCGGAGCATTCCGATTATATAACGTAAATATGAGAATTTTAGTTTGATTATAAATACAGGTAATAAAAATGACCGTTTTTATCTATATCTTTATATATATAATTCTTCTGTGAGTGTGTATGTCACTGAACTTCACTTAAACGACTGGACCGATTTTGATGAAATTTTTTGTGTGTGTTCAAGGGGATCTGAGAATGGTTTAGATTCACAATTTTGTCCGCTGGACAACCCCTATTTTTTTAGGGCGGTACGAAGTTCGCTGGGTCAGCTAGTATGTATAGTCAAAGGGGACTGACTGACATAGTGATCTATCAACGCACAGCCCAAACCACTGGACGGATCGGGCTGAAATTTGGCATGCAGGTAGATGTTATGACGTAGGCATCCGCTACGAAAGTATTTTGATCAATTCTACCCCCAAGGAGATAAAATAGGGAATGAAAGTTTGTATGAAACTTTGTCAATTTTAAACCAATCGGGCTGAGACTTTGCATGCAGGTATAAGAAGAATCATAGATGAATGTCATTGTGTTTAATACAAGCCTGAGAAAAAAAACTATAGTGTACACTTCAGCTCTACACCGAAGCGAAGCGAGGGCGGGCCGCTAGTCTATATATATAAAACTCAAAGGTGACTGACTGACATAGTGATCTATCAACGCACAGCCCAAACCACTGCACGGATCGGGCTGAAATTTGGCATGCAGGTAGATGTTATGACGTAGGCATCCGCTAAGAAAGGATTTTGATCAATTCTACCCCTAAGGGGATAAAATAGGGAACGAAAGTTTGTATGAAACTTTGTCAATTTTAAACCGATCGGGCTGAGACTTTGCATGCAGGTA